>OY728158.1:877333309-887333309 GCA_963277665.1 Viscum album
GTGGTGGAGGCATGGTTAGATAAAGGATTATGTGTGTGATTGTTGGATTTATTGTATATAACTCATAATGGTTTGGTTTGAGTTGCATAGTAGGGTATCACTAGGGTGTACACCTGCTCAATTATAAGAACTAATCTATAGTGAGGGAATTTATACATCATTGTGAGTGTTCCATTGAATACTCACTTTCTTTATGAATAATAGAGTTTTTATCTTCATGATACATGAGGTATATGGGATAGTGAATCCTAATCTAATCTATGGGTAAATGAGCTTACTGTTTGGCTAGGAATATTCAACTTTTATGGAATTTGGGATATGAAAATTAGTGTATTTTTGGAAATCTATAAGATTGATAGATTGATCTGTGAAGGTTATGTGAATCATGGGGGTCAGGTCAAGGTGATTTTGTTAATGCATAGTGATTTCATCTAATTCCATATTAGTGTGTGGGTTAGGACATTTGGGGCATGTATTTAGTTCTTTGAGACCTGTATGGGGTGTAGATATTTGAGGGGGTCATTTATATTATAATAAGATCTAGGACTCCTTAGTTCCCCCATCTTCTTTTCTATTGGTCATGGGATCTTGATTCCTTTTTGTGGATGATCACATTTTGTATTTGATCAGGTATGAAATTATTTTATAAAGGTAAAAGAAACCTTATCTCATAAAATAGATGAGTAAGGGTGTTGACTCTTGCTTCCACATCATTTGTTGGTCATAGAAGGGTTTGATCTAGGGATTCATATGTAAATTACTAGTGATAACTATTTCATTGAGATGATAGATGAGTGATATTGTAGTATAATCATAAAATTTTTGAGTGGTTATAATAATTTTAGTTATGATCTATTGACTGACTCATAATCATGATGATCTACAACCCTTTTTATGTTGTGAAATGTGGTATAATGATTGTTAGTTCCTGTGATAATCAAGGGTTTTAGTGGCTCGACATTATCATTGAGGTACTAGAAGATTTCTTTAACTATGATGAGTTTGGAACTGATGATATTGGGAATTTCTAGCATGGAAATGTGTTTTACAAAGTGGTTTGGAACAAAAGAGTCACATAGTTGTGATTTGGTCAAGAATGGGTGTTATCGAATTGATTTATTGATGAAATTGATGATCCGAATCATAGAGAAAATTGTTTTCATAGATCCTACAACAAGGCTCATAAGATGTGTCTATTGGGATATAATGAGTCCTTATTATAGGTTTTGGTATTCAACTGATAGTAGATTCTGAGTATGATCATGATCATATATCATAAATTAATAAAATTTTGTGGTGTGAGAACACCCTAGATATTCAGAGTGTGTGGAAAATATTTTGGGAGAATCTTAGTAAACATCAAAGATGATGTGTTGGGAGACCCAAACAATATTGGATTATAGTTTTTCATCATCACATGGATGTAAGTGTTTGGATTATGTTTGGTAGATATAGAATTTACAAATATAGTTATCAATCAATGTGTACTGAGTAAAGTTGGTATGTTTGATAATTAAAAACCATGGATTGTGGGTTATGGTCTAGTGGAATGATAGGGTGTGTATTTTGGGAAATAGGTTGATAGGGTGACTGGGACTATAGATGGAGGTGATTATAATGAATCACATTTTTTTGTAACAAATAAGGGATTCAGGATGTGGTTATGTTCAGATATGAGAATGTGGGTAGAGGATCATATGTTTTAGAGGTACACAAAAGTTGTTATAAGTGGCTAATAATATTGCTTAGAATATTGATTTCAATTATTTGTATATAAAAATACTAAATTAAAATTACAAAAATGGAGTGGGGAATCATTGTTGAGTTGGTGAAATTAGTCATCATCAGGATGTGTGTTCTATCAGGTCTTCATAGATAGGCAATGAAGTAGGGTATCTCTAGTCTTTCAAATATGATAAAGTGATAATATTAATATAAGGATCTATGTACATAATTATATTGACAAAAAATATTTATGATGGGATGAATTATGGCGTATCTGGAGATTTAAAGGATCAATTGGATTTGGTATAGCATCAGAATGACCATAACTAGCATAATATAGGAAATTTTACCATGCATATGATATTGGAAGCTGACGTACTCTGTCAGAAATACATGCAGAGACTTCTTGGTAATGAGAAGTTTTATAGTGGGGAGGTTGTAACTACCCACACTAGTAAGTGTCTTTGGATTTGAGAGGTCCCTAGGTTCCATTGTGAACAAAACTAGGGCCACATTGAATTTTCTAAATTAGATAAGGAATTTGAATTTGTAAACACATTTTAAATGTTTTAAAGGAATTTTTTTGAGGTGTCATATTGGGTGGTAGATATCTAGATTAAAATATGATATTTTAAAAGTTTGAGAAATGAAATTTTGTGGTTTCAATGCACCATTAGGTAACTAATTGGGTGAAACCAAGTACCTAATAAGGGTTCCAGGGAAGGTGTAACATCACAGGTAAATAAAGAATATAACATTTTCATAGTTATTAAAATTTGTGAATTAAATATTTTTTTTTATTAAATAGGATGAAATGTTCATTTTTGTGCCCAATACGCAACAACAGGTTTCTTTGAAATCCTATGTTGCACAAAATGTTGAGTCATACTGAAAAATAATAATATAATATTATTTTAAATGGTAGTTAACGCCTATCCATTGTAATGGAGGGAATGAAAAAACTATCTAAAAATGATTATACATGTTTGTTAAATATTTTTACATTTACCCAATAAATTTTAGAGGCTTAAAATAAGAAAGAATATGATTTTAAGCATAAATACTCTAATATTCATTAAAAGGTCAATTTACCACCTTTTGATGGTGAACCCTCCTTAAATATAGTTTTTCTCACTTTTATATGTTTTATTTGATGAAATAAAATTCTTATTTATAATTAGGATATCAAAATTTAATTTGGGTAATTTTTTGGTATTTTTCTGACAAAATCCATTTTTACAATGAATAGAGAAAAATATTGTATTTTAATTCAAAACTCTCTTTTAATATAAAATATTTATAAGGTTATATTATCTTTTTAATTGGTTTTAAAGTATAATTATATAAGTTTTTTACTATTTAATCCAATTTTGGTCATTGGAAGTAATTTTACTTCGAAATTGGACATAAATAAGTGTCAATCTTTTGATAGTTATTATTTCTTAAAAACACGTTTTTTGTTTTGACAACAGGAAATTAATATTAAATTAATTTTTTCCAATTTTGTGTTTTGAATTTGGAAAAATTTATTCCATATTTGGAATTATGAGCTCCAAATTGTGTAAATATATAACTTTTATTTTTAGAAATTATGAATATTTAATTCGGTAAAAATTTTATTTACCATGGTTAAAGGTTAAATCTGGTAAATAAGGGTAAAAAAATATTATTATAATAATATTAAATTGCCCTAACATGTTTCATAATCCTATTGGTTGATAAATTTCTGACCATGGGTATCCTTGGGTCGATTTTGGGACCCCATGGATCCACTTGGGAGTGATAATGACACTTTATATTAATTAATTTAAATTAAAGAAAAAAATGACACAAACATATATATTTTAGTAAATAAAATATTACATGGGATTATATAAGTTATATCTTCAAATATAAATATTAATTTGAGAGATAAAAATATTTCATATATCATGATATTTTTTATAATTTTTATACATCAAATAAATAAAAATATTTATGACATGATAATGATGCAGTGTTTACCTCACTAATGAATGATTTAAATAAATAAGATTATAAAGATTTAAAAAATATCCAAAACATGTCCAATTCTTATTGGATGATTTCTATTTCTAACATGAGTCACCTTATCTTATACTTTAATAAGTTTTGGATCTTTAGAAACCGAAAATAATTATATAATAAAATAATATTTTTAAACATTACTAAAGAGCCCATCCTCCCCTTATAAAAATCTCTCACTTCTAACCCATTCCTCACACTTATAAAGCCCCTTGGATCATCCAAACTCGGAACAATTATTCTCCCTACATCCCTATCCACCTCCTAGAAGACTTCCCCTAGGAATAAGGTAATTCAATTAAACCTTTTGGTTCAAACCAAAGGGATATACCCGATTTAAAGGTAACATCTTCTCTTAAGTTCTTTTGTTTTATTTTACTTCTCCAACCCCCTAAACTCTTTTTATTAATTTATTTTATAATAAAACCAGTATCCTAAATATACTATGTTGTTTTTATTATAAATATTTGAACTACACTTACACACGCCTCCATCTAATGGGTAAAGAACATTCTATTTCTATGGACGGTGAACTACTACCTCACAAAATGATGATTGTTCCATCTTCTCCTACCACCTATTATGGGGAAAATTAAGATGGAACTATATTTATAAATGATATATATTATATTTATATTATTTCTATGCTTCTATATTTTTCATTTATAGAATAAATTTACGGTTTCCATAGTGGGTAAATACGATAATTTCATTTGAGGAAGTGCGGACTATCGCCCCCTCAAAGTGATATGACTCATTCATGCCATACATGGAATGTATAAAGGATGGAGATAATTAAATTATATATAATATTATAATTTAATTATAATATATCTATTTATCATTACATTTTCATTTCATTAAATTTTAAATATAAATGAAAGTAGCATTAATTCGTACGTACGGCTTACCGTCTCCATGAACGGTGCATTTAATTTCTTGTCTCCAAATGTAATTTACTATTAAAAATACATATATATTTATATATATACTATATATATATGATATATATGATATCTAAATCATGAATATCATTATAGAGATAATGGAATTATAAGGCCCCAGCCTTAAACCTTACTTAATCTTGAGTTATTACAAGATTACACATTGATGATCTTTTCAGGTTTAGAGTTTTAGAGAATTAGATCATGAAACTTGCATTACATTCCACATTTAAACAAAGTGGTTACATAAAATACAGTATTCATTCTTCCCATCAATGTGAACACATTTAAAATATAACACAGATTCTTTCTTGACACATCCTTGACACTATCATCACATCATGTACCTTTCCCTTGACCTGTGAAAAACATTTCAAAAACTTGGGATGAGAATAAAAATCTCAGTAAGAGTTATAAAAATATGGAAAGGAAACATGAGTTCATATATACATTAGAATGAAATCACACTTTACCCATAAAATATAGGCATATCAAATCATGAATAAATCATAGAAAACATAAGACATAAAGGTAACTTTAGGCATTCATAACATTCTTACGTAGGGAGTAACCCTCTTGATTACGTTTGGAATACCCATCACAGTATATTCCCTAAATCTCTTCGGAGAAACCTTAACGTTTCACTCCATCGCGTTACCCAATGCATTGGAGAGCTATATCGGGCTCACCCGCCCTTAGTTTATCACGGAACCACCCGTTCTTCATAACAATTCCCAAGAACCATAACATAAATGTGTCACATAAAACATGCACAAAGGAAACATAACATTTCCACATTTCAATCACAATATAACATTTTAGTATATTGAAATAATGAATCCATTCAAAAAGAAACCATTTCCAAAACCATTTAAAACATTTAATAAAGATATTTTTGAATCAAAGTGTCCCATACCACCTTGAAGCTTTTAACATTTTAAACCATTAATATCCATATAAATAAATCCTTAAAACCATTTTGAAAACATGGATATTAATAAGAACAAATAATTAAAACATTTAAAACGATATTTTGGTTAAAGGGGTTTTACCAAAATTAGAGACACTTGAATACAATAATCGAGGAATAACATTTAGTCAGAACTTTATAATTTCATGAGAATAAAAGGATTCATGATATAATACTCCAAAGGACAGTATATACACCATATAAGAGTGAATTGGTGCATAACAACAATGAACCCTCAATAGAAATGTCAAATGTGATGAAATCCCTTATAAAGAAGGTATCCTTAAATTAAGGACAAATAAATCTCAAAAAAATATGTGTGACAAATATAAATACACCCAATATAAGTGGATATTAAGTGTACAACAATAAAAGGTCATTCACACATATTCAATGGATGACATATTCAATGACTACATGTTGAACCCAAAGAAATCGAAATTGGGTTAAAAAGTTCCTTTGACAGCCTAACGGCATCACGTCAAAATGAGTTGATGAGAGATAAAAAGAGTATCTTATCACTTATAAATAAAATTTACATCAATAAGGATATATGAGAACATATCCCAACATAACAATATGTAAATTAAAAGACCCAACAAAAGATGTCTTTTAAAAAACGAGGAGGGTGAAAGGTTCCCTTACCGACTTGGGTATCTTTCAAAACATACACCCCATGAAATAAGGACAATAGATCATTGATGTAAATACTCATAAACGAAAGTATATTACACAAAGACTAGAATAATGGGCAGTACATACACCACTCAATGGAATTTGTGGAAAATGTAGCATAAATCTCACGGGAATAAAAGTGAGATGAAAATCCCTTACGAAAACTCGGCAGCCTAACAGCGCCACATAAAACTTCCAAATATGGATTGATGAGATCAAATGGGGTATCTCATAACATTACAATAAAATGTACAGCAAGGGTAATATAAATGAACATCCCCCAACATTACAAAGAGGATCTTAAAAGAAGTGACATAAAGAAGAGTACGTAAAAAGAAAGAGAGAGGTTAGATCTCTTACGAAAGTTCGGCAGCCTAACGGCGCCACTCAAAACTTCCAAAATGGATTGATGAGAGAGAATAGGGTCTCTCATCACATGAACATAAAAATTACAGTAAGTGTAATATAAAATATCATCCCAATAACAAGAAAGATGAGCTTTAAAAAGAATGACATAAAAGTGTGTACTTAAAAAGAAAGAGAGGAGTAGGATCCCTTACCTCTGGTCCGACTTGACTCGATCGTTCTTTAATCTCCTGAATAATAAACTTGAGTTAATTTCTACTTCGTTAAGAACCTTTTTAAAGTTCATTATTCCTTTTATATCACTTATTACTATGTCATAAACATTATGTAATCATTTAAGTTAACAAAATTTGTTTTTCCGATATTTGGTTCTTAAGTCGAAAGTGGACTTCTTACAATTACATGTTGTTCGTGTGGCCAAATGTTTATTATATACAGAATTGTATTCATTATGTAGATATCATATATGTCATATATATCCAGTACATGCATGCATTTATAACATTACATAATCATTTAGAGGTAAGAAATGAAATGCACCGTTCTTGGAGACGGTAAGTCGTACGTACGCATGAACGCTACTTTCATTTCTATTTTGTATTTTATAGAATGGAATAATAATGATATAAAGGTATATTATAATTCCAGTATAATATCATATATAATATCATATTTCCATCCTTTATACATCCCACATATGGTATTTAACAAATCAAATCACTTTGAGGGGGCGGTAGTCCGCACTTCCTTAAATGAAGATATCGCGTATACCCATAATGGAAGCCATAAAGGTAAGACAAAATAATGAAAAATACAGAAGCATAAATAAAACATAAACATATTATATATCATATATAAAAATAGTGACATCATAATGGCCACCGTTGAAGGTGTTAAATGAGTATTGAACAATCATCATTTCAGGAGGCAGACTTTCACCATCCACGGAAACCGTATGTTCTTTAACCATTTGATGTAGTAGTGTGAGAGTGTAGCTCGAATAAATCTTATAACAACATCCTAGTATATTTAATATACTGGTTTTGTTACAAAATAAGTAAATAAAAAGAGTTTAGGGGGTTGTAGAAGCAAAATAAAACAAATGAACATGAGAGAATGAATTACCTTTAAAAGTGTAACTCTTTTTGATTTGAGCCTAAAGGCTTCCTTTGAAAGGATTCTGCCCAAAGTGAATCCTCTAGGATGAGTAGAGGGATGTGGAGAGAGTAAATGGGCAGGGTTTGGCCGAGCCAAAGGCTTGAGGAGTGTGTTAAATGAGGTAGAGGTGGGGGCCTTTTATAAGAGGAGAGGAGGGGCACTTTTGGAAAGTAAAGAAATATTACTTTATTTGAAAATGTGTTTCGGTTTCAAAAGGTCCCACATTGATATAATTAGTGGATAAGGTGATAAGGCTTCGAAATCCACTCATCCAATAAGTTTTGGACATGTGTAGTTCATATATTTTACATTATCTTTCCATTTTATTTAAATCGTCAAATAATGATGTCATCGCTGCATCATTATTATGTCATAAATAATTTAATTTATTTAATGTCTAAAAATTATAAAACAAATACTATGATGTAGTAAATATTTTTATCTTTCCAATGAATATTTATAATAAAAAATATGACTTGTATAACCCCACTTAAAAATTGTTTTAGTAAAACATATCATGTTTGTGTCAATTTTAATTTTACATTAAATAAAATGTTATTTTTGTCATTTCCCAACCAATGTGGATCCATGGGGTCCCCAAGTTGACTCATGGCTTTTCTTGGTCGGCCATGATACAACCAATGAGGGTAAGACATGTGTCAAGCTCATCTCATTTTATTAAAGCATCATTTTTACCTTAAACTACTCTAATTACCACTAATCGCGATTAAAAACTTAATAAGTTACTATTCACCAAAAAATTATTTTAATCTCATTGAACCACATTTTACTTCTTAATGACAACCATGTATGTCGGATTTTTGAAAATCAAAACACAATGATGGCAAAATTTCATTTAAACGGAAAATCAGTTTTTATAAGTACCACTTTGTGGTTTCACTATTCATCAAAAATTGAAGTTTTTCAGAAAAATCCCAAAAATTCACCATAAGCTATATTTGATATTCAGAATTCAAAAATGAAGTCTATTTTACAAAATTCAAAACATATAAGTCAGATTAATTAATTTAATAATTAATTCCCGTTGTCATGACAAATAGCGTGTTTTTATGAAACAATAAGTATCAAAAGATTGACACTAGTTTAAGTCTGATTTCAAAGTGAAATTAATTCCAACGACCACTATTGGATTTAATGGTAAAAATATTTTCTAATTTCACTTTAAAACCAATTAAAAATATAATCTAATCATATAAATAAATTAGATTAAAAAGTGTTTTTGAATTAAAATACAACATTTTACACTATTCATTAAAAAAATGAACTTTATCGGAAAGATACCAAAAATTTACACAAAGTAAATTTTGATGTCCCGATTCTTAATAAGAGTTTTATTTGGTCCAAAAGAATTTTTAAGAGTGAAAAAAACTATATTTAATGACGGTTCACCATCAAAAGGTGATAAGTGAACCTTTAGTGAAAACTAGGGCATAAACGCCTAAAATTGAATTCTTTCTGTATTTTATGCCTTTATCTTCTATTGGATAAATGTAAAAACATTTAAAAACATATATAATCATATTTTAGTTATTTCTATCCATTCCCGCCATTACAACGGCTACATGTTAACTACCATTTAAAATAATATTATTTTATTATTAGAGTGCAACGTAAGATTCCCAAGAAACTCGTTGTTGCGTGTTGGGTACGCCATCGAGCATAGCGTCCCCTTTAAAGTTATTTAAATATTTTATTCACAAATATGGATAAATATGAAAATTTCATATTCTTTATTTACCTGGGGTGTTACATCCTTCCCCCCTTTTGGGAATTGCGTCCTCGCAATTTTTAAAATTGAGCTTGGAAACATCCTTGAAAGTCCCACATCGGAACAAGAGTTGGTAAAACATTCACTTTAAAATAAATAAAGATGAGTACAAAGGTCACCCGAGTTAACCCATACTAGGATTCCAAGTATGAAAATATGGACATGGAGGAAAAAACAAAGGGTCATGTTCTGATGGAGAGTGATAGAAAACATGTTTAGGAGAAAGTTAACCACGAGAAAATCACAAACTTGTGATGGGTTAAACGGTATTCGATTCCCCAGTAGGAAAAGTTAATAGACAACATTTTTGTTTTAAGTTACTTTTTATTGAGGAATTTATTCATAAGGAAGCATAATCACTTATCATGTTGATTTTCAACTTTTATTAGATTCCTTACACAAACTCATATTTTCTCCAAAAGACGAGTATTTAGGAAGACTTGTTCACATTAAGAGTACTATAATCAACTTCTAGAGAATCACCTAATCCACAAAATAGAACTATATACTTCCCATGTCTTTAACCAAAACCAAAACCAAAAAGGCTAGTACAAGATCAGATAATCCAGAAAAGGATAACCCTTTATAAAAAGAAAATCTATTCTTAATCTCCAAAATTTTTCCAACAAAACCCAAAGTTCAACGAGGACCATTCTATAATCAATTTGTCCATAAAATTATTCAAATTAAACCAAACTAAGATTGAAACCCAAATATTTGAAGGATTTAGTCACATAGTCTACCAAGTTAAATCGTAACATTTATCTCCAAACAACATGAGTTGCTCCTAAAGTCTCACATTGAAAAGTAATTATCCTAATCACATATCCTCCAAAATCAACTTACTCTTAATTCATAAAATCATATAACTAAAAATAATCGGTCAAAATAACCAGGGACTTCACGTAGTCCAGTGGTAGGCGATAAATATCAGTCGCACTTTGGTTGTGGGTTCGATTCCCGCAGCATTGTCCGACGCGACGGGTTGTCACACGGTCTGCGTGTTGTCCTTTTTCCAAAACTATATAATTCTCAAATCATTACCCAAAAAGGGATAAAATCATCAAAAATAACCATAACATAATTTAACCTCAATTTTATCTCATGCCTTTCACTTCAATCATAACATATGGTAACCCATAATTACCTCAAAAGTAAGGATCATATAAACCCAAATGGTTCTTTATAACTATGTCCACAAAAGAAAAGATAACTATTACTTGAATAAAATTTTCCTATATTAAACATCAGGGTTACAAATAATATAAAAAGTCTTCTAATGTAACCCCATCATCAAAACAGACTTAATACTCTCAAGAATTTCACCCTAACTCTTGAAGCCCTTATATGTTGACATCTTACTCATTCAACATTCTTCATGATCCATTATCCATTCCTTTCCAACTTATTTTGAAATACCTCTTTCCTAAAAACAAAATCATTAATCATATCCTAAGATTCCAAAATAAGAAAACAATAGTCATGAAATAGTACATACCTTTGATTGGTCATTGTCAGTTTCTTCATCCTCAATCGGAATGGCATTAGGTATTGGTAAACGAATATTGGTACGCTCTTGGTGACCCCATTCACGAAACGTCTTCATAGGAAATGTGTTTGCATAATGACCATGCACACCACATTTAAAACATTCAATTGATCCCTCAGAAAGAACTTCTTTCCCTTTCCTCGAGTCAACTGGATGCTTCCTTTTTCCATGGCAGGTTCTTGCTTTATGACCTTCATTTCCACATCTATAGCATATTTCTGTCCCTTTGAAACATTTTCCTAGGTGTTTCTTTCCACATCTTTGAAACATAGGTTTTTGAACACACTTACCTTTATGATTATTATCTGTACTTTCATAGGGATTTGTTTCTTGCATATATGATTCCTTAGAGAAATATCCAAGGTTTAGGTGGTCAATCATGACTCCAGATAGTTGGTTGAGGATAATCAAAAGATTTCTCATTGCAGCTCCCATATCATTCAGTTTCTTTCTCAAAAAACTGTCACAGTTTCCTTCACATCCACTGTTACTTTGGTGCCTGCTAGATCCATCCATTTACTAAAACCAAAAAGGTCAGTGTGAGTATATCAACAAAACCATCATGTACTAATGAGTAAGATAAATAATAAGATATACTTACTCATTCACTTTATCTAAAACTAGGACACTTTCTAAAATCCTAACCATTATGGTAATGTCACTTATGCTTACAGAATACCCTAACCTCTAAAGTTATCTAAACCGACCTTTGATACCAACTATAAGGCCCCAGCCTTAAACCTTACTTAAACTTGAGTTATTACAATATTACACATTGAGGATCTTTTCAGGTTTAGAGTTTTAGAGAATTAGATCATGAAACTTGCATTACATTCCACATTTAAACAAAGTGGTTACATAAAAGACAGTATTCATTCTTCCCATCAACGTGAACACATTTAAAATATAACACAGATTCTTTCTTGACACATCCTTGACACTATCATCACATCATGTACCTTTCCCTTGACCTGTGAAAAACATTTCAAAAACATGGGATGAGCATAAAAAGCTTAGTAAGAGTTATAAAAATATGGAAAGGAAACATGAGTTCATATATACATTAGAATGAAATCACACTTTACCCGTAAAATATAGGCATATCAAATCATGAATAAATCATAGAAAACATAAGACATAAAGGTAACTTGAGGCATTCATAACATTCTTACGTAGGGAGTAACCCTCTTGGTTATGTTTGGAATACCCATCACAGTATATTCCCTAAATCTCTTCGGAGAAACCTTAACGTTTCACTCCTTTGCGTTACCCAATGCATTGGAGAGCTATATCGGGCTCACCCGCCCTTAGTTTATCACGGAACCACCCGTTCTTCATAACAATGCCCAAGAACCATAACATAAATGTGTCACATAAAACATGCACAAAGGAAACATAACATTTCCACATTTCAATCACAATATAACATTTTAGTATATTGAAATAATGAATCCATTCAAAAAGAAACCATTTCCAAAACCATTTAAAACATTTAATAAAGAGATTTTTGAATCAAAGTGTCCCATACCACCTTGAAGATTTTAACATTTTAAACCATTAATATCCATATAAATAAATCCTTAAAACCATTTTGAAAACATGGATATTAATAAGAACAAATAATTAAAACATTTAAAATGATATTTTGGTTAAAGGGGTTTTACCAAAATTAGAGACACTTGAATACAATAATCGAGGAATAACATTTAGTCAGAACATTATAATTTCATGAGAATAAAAGGATTCATGATATAATACTCCAAAGGACAGTATATACACCATATAAGAGTGAATTGGTGTATAACAACAATGAACCCTCAATAGAAATGTCAAATGTGATGAAATCCCTTATAAAGAAGGTATCCTTAAATTAAGGACAAATAAATCTCAAAAAAATATGTGTGACAAATATAAATACACCCAATATAAGTGGATATTAAGTGTACAAAAATAAAAGGTCATTCACATATATTCAATGGATGACATATTCAATGACTACATGTTGAACCCAAAGAAATCAAAATTGGGTTAAAAAGTTCCTTTGACAGCCTAACGGCATCACATCAAAATGAGTTGATGAGAGATAAGAAGATTATCTTATCACTTGGACATAAAATTTACATCAATAAAGATATATGAGAACGTATCCCAACATAACAATATGTAAATTAAAAGACCCAACAAAAGAAGTCTTTTAAAAAAAAGAGGAGGGTGAAAGGTTCCCTTACCGACTTGGGTATCTTTCAAAACATACACCCCATGAAAGAAGGACAATAGATCATTGATGTAAATACTCATAAACGAAATTATATTACACAAAGACTAGAATAATGGGCAGTAAATACACCACTCAATGGAATTTGTGGCAAATGTAGCATAAATCTCACGGGAATAAAAGTGAGATGAAAATCCCTTACGAAAACTCGGCAGCCTAACGGTGCCACATAAAACTTTCGAATATGGATTGGTGAGATCAAATGGGGTATCTCATCACATTACAATAAAATTTACAGAAAGGGGAATATAAAGGAACATCCCCCAACATTACAAAGAGGATCTTAAAAGAAGTGACATAAAGAAGAGTACGTAAAAAGAAAGAGAGAGGTTAGATCTCTTATGAAAGTTCGGCAGCCTAACGGCGCCACTCAAAACTTCCAAAATGGATTGATGAGAGAGAATAGGGTCACTCATCACATGAACATAAAAATTACAGTAAGTGTAATATAAAAGATCATCCCAATAACAAGAAAGATGATCTTTAAAAAGAATAACATAAAAGTGTGTACTTAAAAAGAAAGAGAGGAGTATGATCCCTTACCTCGGGTCCGACTTGACTCGATCGTTCTTTAATCTCCTGAATAATAAACTTGAGTTAATTTCTACTTAGTTAAGAACATTTTTCAAGTTCATTATTCCTTTTATATCACTTATTACCATGTCATAAACAATATGTAATCATTTAAGTTAATAATATTTGTTTTGCCGATATTTGGTTCTTAAGTCGAAAGTGGACTTCTTACAATTACATGTTGTTCGTGTGGCCAAATGTTTATTATATCCAGAATTGTATTCATTATGTAGATATCATATATGTCATATATATCTAGTACATTCATGCATTTATAACATTACATAATCATTTAGAGGTAAGAAATGAAATGCACCGTTCATGGAGACGGTAAGCCGTACGTACGCATGAACGCTACTTTCATTTCTATTTCGTATTTTATAGAATGGAATAATAATGATATAAAGGTATATTATAATTCCAGTATAATATCATATATAATATCATATTTTCATCCTTTATACATCCCACATATGGTATTTAACGAATCAAATCACTTTGAGGGGGCGGCAGTCCGCACTTCCTTAAATGAAGATATCGCGTATACCCATAATGGAAGCCATAAAGGTAAGACAAAAAAATGAAAAATACAGAAGCATAAATATAACATAAACATATTATATATCATATATAAAAATAGTGACATCATAATGGCCACCTTTGAAGGTGTTAAATGAGTATTGAACAATCATCGTTTCGGGAGGCAGAATTTCACCATCCACGGAAACCGTATGTTCTTTAACCATTTGATGTAGTTGTGTGAGAGTGTAGCTCGAATAAATATTATAACAACATCCTAGTATATTTAAGATACTGGTGTTGTTACAAAAAAAGTAAATAAAAAGAGTTTAGGGGGTTGGAGAAGAAAAATAAAACAAATGAACATGAGAGAATGAATTACCTTTAAAAGTGTAACCCCTTTTGATTTGAGCCTAAAGGCTTCCTTTGAAAGGATTATGACCAAAGGGAATCCTCTATGATGAGGAGAGGGATGTGTAGAGAGTAAATGGGCAGGGGTTGGCCGAGCCAAAGGCTTTAGTAGTGTGTTAAATGAGGTAGAGGTGGGGGCCTTTTATAAGAGGAGAGGAGGGGCACTTTTGGAAAGTAAAGAAATATTACTTTATTTGAAAATGTGTTTCGGTTTCAAAAGGTCCAAAATTGATATAATTCGTGTATAAGGTGATAAGGCTTCGAAATCCACTCATCCAATAAGTTTTGGACATGTGTAGTTCATAGATTTTACATTATCTTTCCATTTTATTTAAATCGTCAAATAATGATGTCATCGCTGCATCATTATTATGTCATAAATAATTTAATTTATTTAATGTCTAAAAATTATAAAACAAATACTATGATGTAGGAAATATTTTTATCTTTCCAATGAATATTTATAATCAAAAATATGACTTGTATAACCCCACTTAAAAATTGTTTTAGTAAAACATATCATGTTTGTATCAATTTTACTTTTACATTAAATAAAATGTTATTTATGTCATTTCCCAACCAAAGTGGATCCATGGGGTACCCAAGTTGAACCATGGCTTCTCTTGGTCGGAAATGATACAACCAATGAGGGTAAGACATGTGTCAAGCTCATCTCATTTTATTAAAGCATCATTTTTACCTTAAACTACTCTAATTACCACTAATCGCGATTAAAAACTTAATAAGTTACTATTCACCAAAAAATTATTTTAATCTCATTTAACCACATTTTAATTCTTAATGACAACCATGTATGTCGGATTTTTGAAAATCAAAACACAATGATGGAAAAATTTCATTTAAACGGAAAATCAGTTTTTATAAGTACCACTTAGTGGTTTCACTATTCATCAAAATTTGAAGTTTTTCAGAAAAATCCCAAAAATTCACCATAAGCTATATTTGATATTCTGAATTCAAAAATGAAGTCTATTTTACAAAATTTAAAACATATAAGTCAGATTAATTAATTTAATAATTAATTCCCACTGTCATGACAAATAGCGTGTTTTTATGAAACAATAAGTATCAAAAGATTGACACTAGTTTAAGTCTGATTTCAAAGTGAAATTGATTCCAACGACCACTATTGGATTTAATGGTAAAAATATTTTCTAATTTCACTTTAAAACCAATTCAAAATATAATCTAATCATATAAATAAATTAGATTAAAAAGTGGTTTTGAATTAAAATACAACATTTTACACTATTCATTAAAAAAATGAACTTTATCGGAAAGATACCAAAAATTTACACAAAGTAAATTTTGATGTCCCGATTCTTAATAAGAGTTTTATTTGGTCCAAAAGAATGTTTAAGAGTGAACAAAACTATATTTAATTACGGTTCGCCATCAAAAGGTGATAAGTGAACCTTTAGTGAAAACTAGGGCATAAACGCCTAAAATTGAATTCTTTCTGTATTTTATGCCTTTATATTCTATTGGATAAATGTAAAAACATTTAAAAACATATATAATCATATTTTAGTTATTTATATCCATTCCCGCCATTACAACGGCTACATGTTAACTACCATTTAAAATAATATTATTTTATCATTAGAGTGCAACGTAAGATTCCCAAGAAACTCGTTGTTGCGTGTTGGGTACGCCATCGAGCATAGCGTCCCCTTTAAAGTTATTTAAATATTTTATTCACAAATATGGATAAATATGAAAATGTCATATTCTTTATTTACCTGGGGTGTTACAGGAATTTTGACCACATGAACAACTTGTAATTATAAGTATTTCATTTTTGACTCAAGTACCAAATATTTACCAAACAACCATTATTAACATAAATGATTGAATAATGTTTATAACATAGTAATAACTGATATAAAAGAAATAATAAAATTGAAAAAGTTTCTTAATCAATTATAAATTAACTTTAGTTTATTATTCAGGATATTAAAGAACGAACGGGTCAAGTCAGACATGAGGTAAGGGGTTTCTTATCTCACTTTTAATTCCATGAGATTTCCATTGTTCGCCACTTATCTATTTCATGTAGTGTATTTTTTACTAAAATTTGATATATATTATAATTATTCTCTTTATATTCATGGTATTATTTTATTCATTTGTTGGTTATTAACTTTTGGTCATATGAATCAATTGATTACAATGTGGTAAAGGTTTCTCATCTCACTTTTTATTCCCATGAGATTCATACTATATTTGCCACTATTTTCTTTTGTGTGGTGTCTTTACTACCCATGATTGTATTCATTATGTAATATAATTTAATTTAGGTGTATTTACATCTTCATTGTATGATCCTTCTTTCATGGGGTGTATGTTTCGTAGGTTTCCAAATCGGTAAGGGAACCTTTCACCCTCCTCTTTTTAAACGACTTCTTTTTGTTATGTCTTTTAATTTACATATTCTTATGTTAGGATATGTTATTATATATACTTATTTTTGTAAATTTTATGTCCAAGTGATGAGATAATCTTTTTTCTCTCATCAAATTATTTTCTTAATTTTAAAGTGACGTTGTTTGGTTGTCGAATTTCTGTAAGGGAACTTCTTCACCCAATTTCAATTCTTTGGGTTAAACTTTTACTTCTTGAATATTTAGTGCTATGAATATGTGTTAATAACCTATGATTTTGTTACACATAATATCCACTTATATTGGGTGTATTTATATTTTTCACACATAATTATGTCATTGATTTATCCTTAATCTAAGGGTATCATCTTTATAAGGGATTTCGTCTCAATTTACATTCCACTAAGACTTCATTGTTGTTATGTGCCAATTCACTTTTATATAGTGTATATACTATCCATTGGAATATAATACCATGAATACATTTATTATCATGATATTATAAAGTTCTGATTAAATGTAATGCCTTAATTATTTGTATTCAAGCATCTCTCGTTTTTTTTAAACTCTTTAACTAAAATATCTTTTTAAATGTTTTAAAGATTTATTCTTCTAAATATTTCTCATTAATGTCCATTTTTTCAAAATGTTTTTTAGGATTTAGTTATATGGACATCAATTTTTTTAAATGATAATTTATTTAAAAGATTCAAACTGTTATGGGACACTTTGATTCAAAAATATATTTATCAAATGTTTTAAATGGTTTTTGAAAATGATTTAATAAAGAATTGATTATGTCAATATCTTGAAATAATATATTGTGATGGAATGTGGAAATGTAATCATCCCTTTATTTTTTTTATATGTTATGACTAAATTATGGTTCTTCGGCATTGTTTACGAATTAGAGTGGTTCTATGATAAACCTTGGGCGGGTGAGCCTGAGATAGCTCTCCAATGCATTGGGTAATGTGATGGAGGTAAAGTTCAATGTTTCTCCTAAGAGATTTAGGGAATATACTATGATGGATATTCAAACATAACTCCCTATATATCTGTGATAGCTATAATGTAAGTATGATATGGATTCCACAAGTTACCTTTATGATTTATGATTTCTATGTGTTATTCATAAATCTTACGATTTCATTAGGTATGTTATGATTGAAAAATATGGTTTCATTGATTTGTATTTATTGATGGGTTAATGTTTTGTTTCCTTATTTTATAACCCTTACTGATATTTTTATGCTCACCCCATGTTTTGAAATGTTTTTCATAGGATTGAAAGATGAATAGGGTAAGTCTGGGATCAAGGAAAAGTCATGTTATGTAAAACATGGAAATAGACATGTTTTTTTAGAGTTTTTATTTTATGAAAAAATGGATACTGAGTAGAAGTGTCTACATTTTATTTTTTTTGAAATGTAATGTAATAGATATGGCCTAATTATCTAAAAATCTAAACCTGAAAAGATCCTCAATGGGAATTATTCATTTAATTAAAGATTATGTAATGTTTAAATTAAGGTACTTATAGAGGGTGCCTCATAGATGGGTCCATTGGGTGGCCAATGAACACCACCATGAATATGATGGGTGATAGGGTGTCCTATACAGGTTTATTGGGTACCTAGTAGAACAAAATATATATATATATTGTTTAAAAGTTTTGTAATAGTAGTTTTACCCTCTATTTGAACACTCCACTTGGGGGGTGTTCTTCCCAGGCCAATCAAGTTAAGGGGGAGTCACCCCACATCTTTCCATTTACCCCATACTTATTTCCTTTTATGTTCAATGAATTTAGAAGTGTAACTTTGTTGGTTTGAGGTCAATTATACCCCTATCTTCCTCTCATCTTTATCCTATTAACATGTCCCTAATTGGTTGTAGCTATATCTTGAAATTGATATGTTGATTTCACTAAAACATGGTGAAATTGTTTTTTATGATGGGAATTTTTTTGTGGAATATTTAGAGAAGGATTGAGAGGGTATAATGAGAGTAGTTGTAAATTGTTTCAATATCTAAAAGTCACTACCCTAATATATTTTTATATTATCACTAAATTTATCATAGATTAATTTGATATATTGATATTGAATATTGGGTCTTTGGTTAGTGGTGGACTTAGGGTGTGTTAGGAGTAGACTACACCTTATTGCTTGAGGTTTTATCAGAGATACATCACCCAGAGAGTTATTCTTTGATTATTTCTAATTGAATTAAAATTGATTAGTGGTGTTAATTAATTATATGTGTTTTATAATTAATTAAATTGAATATTTATGGATTTAGGACCTCATGGATGTGTTTAATGTATGTTATGGTATTGGAAAATCTTGGATAATTGTGTTAGAGCACCGCTTGTGGATATATCACCTAATTTAGGTATTTAATTCCTAATATAACCACATTTTATGTGTTTGTATAATTTTTATGGATTGTAAGTACCAGTATGAGGGTGAATTAAACCTGAGAGGAACTATGGGTGAGTTCCATTATCTGAGGTAAGTATAGGGAGATAATGAAACTATTAGTGAGTTCCTTTAGAGTTATGTACATACTAACTAGTTATAGATGGTTAAATTTCCTCTAAGTGAGGATAATTAAAGGGAAATTGGAATTCAAAGAGGTTTTCCACCATGAATCTATGGATCAGAGTACCTAGGAAGTATTTTCTTTGGGTATGTGATACTCACTAAGGGTGATGGATAGGGGTGATCCCATGAATTATTTTGAGTTAGTTGTATGGTATGAATACATGAGTAGGAATGTGATGATGACCCAAAATGGAACCAAAGTTGGTTACCTTGATTATTGAGTGATGAGTATGGACTGTCTAGTTCTTGATATGTCCCATAAACCTTATGTGTTGTATATGTTTCCACTGAAGGCCCTGTTATTATGGGAAGTGACTTGATATTTAAATAATGGAACTATGGGTGGTTTCCTTATCTATATATTGTCTGGTAAGCCATAAATAATGTTCTTGAGTGTTTCTTGGTTATAGAAACTAATGTTGGTAGGGATATGTGGCGAGTAATCATTTACATTGGGAATTTAGTGTGATGAGTTCCATAGTATCATGACCCTTGTGATATGGGTAGTTGTATAATATTTTAATCCATGTCATGGGAGTATGGGCATAAGGAACATATTCTAGGTATAAAACATCATGGGCATGGGTATCCTAGTGATTTACTGGGTTTTCAATTGAACTAATTACTATTGTGATAACTCGTTCACCATGACTAATATTTTGGATAAAATAATTATAGTGATTTGTGGTTCACTTATATTTTTATACATGTAGTGATGAATTATTAACCTTGTCAATTATGTGGATACCTTATTCACTTTATTTTTTTAGTGTTAACTCATCCATCCATATCGTGAATGTTTCTGATAAATTTATCCCCTTGGGAATTGTGTTTTTGTGACACATCATTCACAAAGAGATACATAATTTACAATATTATTGTATGGGTAGTGATATATCATTCTCCTAATGAGACATAGTTTACTGTTATTGTTGTATAGATGATGATACATCATTCACCTATAGGTACATCATTCACCATTTTTTTCTAGATGGTGATAAATCATTAACATAGTTATACATCATTTATCATGTTGTTTTCCTG
The DNA here is from genome assembly GCA_963277665.1 of Viscum album. Taxonomy (NCBI): domain Eukaryota; kingdom Viridiplantae; phylum Streptophyta; class Magnoliopsida; order Santalales; family Viscaceae; genus Viscum; species Viscum album. The sequence continues at coordinate 877,354,365 of OY728158.1, forward strand.
ATAGTGGTACATAATTTACCAAGAAACACATTTATCACCTTATTTTTTTGGACAGTGTTACATAATTCACATAGAGAAAACTTTTTCACCTTGGGGGTTGTTGTTTTGGTAAATCATAAACATATAGATTTTGATTTGATAATGGATCATTCACCTTGGGAATTATTATATTTGTAAATTGTCTGTCTGGTGATTTCTTTTGAGATTCATCATTCATAATGGGAATTATTTTTTAATGGATCATTCAACCAAAGTGATGTTTGTTGAAACATCATTCACTCAACTATACATTATTTCCTCGGATGTTGGTTGGATTAGTGATTCACCATGAACCAAGGGGATATTGATTTAGTTATACGTTTTTCACCTTGGCGATGGTATCAGTGACGGATAGTTCACCTTCACTGTTATAATTGAGTGGTGATGTATCATTTACACTCATGCTTTTTTCATACCATGGGATAATCATCTCATTTCATCATTAGACAAAGTAGGTATGATTTAACTATCAGGGTGACTTTGTAAGTACCCAACGGTGCAACAGGTGTATGTATGTGATGTTTATAGCTTAGTTTTCTTCTAATACAAGTATTCACATATCGATTAGTATTTATTAGGGATGATTTTGGGGATGGAATACTAATTTTTATGATAATACCCTACACTAACACTTTGGTGTGCATGAAGAATAATGTTGGGCATACATGTTTGGGTGATGACCTGAGTATAGGCTTGTGAGATATAGAAGCTTGACAGGGTTATAGAGACTTTTCAAGAGATAGGTCAAGGAAAAAAGTGGTTCTCCTTTATTTTATATATATTTTTATTTTTTAAAGATATGATTATCTCATTTGGTAGTCCTGAATATACTGTATGATTGTATGACTTACAAGGGTTTCATTTTCTTATATAATAGAGGTAATATTTATTTACAGTATACTTTCCACTATAAATCCATTTGTTATAAACTAATTTTATTCCTCTTATATATTATTATATTATTGAATGATATTTTTATGATGATATTAGAGGGTATAGTATATATGAATAGTATTATTAAAATATCACTACTAGTCAGTAACCTTTTCCATATGGAAATGAAATCCTAAGGTCATTTGGTCCTCGACCTAAGCTATTGGTTAGTTACTGGGTCGGTGGTCGATGACCAGGTTGGGGACACTAAAAGTTGATCTAGATAAGAAACAGTGGGTTCGATTTTAATTTTAACATCATACATATTGATTCTGTATCATGCTAATATTTTATGATATATTTCTCTTCAAATAAATTTGATGTGTTTAATAGATTTCCTTACAAGCAACACTGGGCCTAAACAAACCATGATTTTCTATTAATATATTATAACTAAACATGATTTTTATCACCTAGAACATTGGATTGGAGAGTATGATAAGGGTTAACTAAATTATGAAAACTATTTATAAAATATATCCTTAATAAAAATGTATTGATTAATTCCTAGAAAATAAGTACTTAATTTTAAATGTTAAAAGTAATATCAATTTATGTTAAGAGATAAATGTGTCAAAGTATTGTAATTTTATATATATTATATTTCTTGATCACTGATATACTTAGATTTTAATGAAATATATTTTCATTAAATGGTCACAAAATAATAAAAAATTAATACATTTGGTCCATTTAGGAAGTGTTAGAGATGAATATAAATGCATTTAAAGGTAAAAAGATATTTTTTTAGAAAACTATTTTTGTTGAGCATAATGTATTTTATCTTAATAAATTGAATTAATCAGTATTAATGAATGATTTTAATAAGAAATTTATATAATAAATTTAATAAAATATATTAATATATATATATAATTATATAATTATTTTACTAGGCAAGGAATAAGAATAAATTTAGCTTTGTGATTAAAAATGTAATTTTCAAAAAATGGTTTTCAATGGGATTTTCCCACTTATTTTAAAATGAATTTTTGAAACTTATTGAAATTGAATTTTATAAAATTGTTTCAATATTTTTAATAAAAATTTTAAAATTTATTAATGATCTAAATTTAATTTTTGGTGATTATAAATAGTAACTGAGGTAAAAATTTATTACTATGGTAAAGGTTAAAAGGGTTAATAGGGGGTTAAACTAAATAGATAAGGGTTAAAATAAACTAAAAAATTACCTAAGACCTATTGTTTAAGTTTATTTTTACCCATAATTATATTATATTTTAGTTTGGGTTTATTTGTTTCCAATTTTAATTGAATATTAATTTATTATATTTTAATGTTTTATGTATTTGCCAAAGTGCCACTTCCCTCACTTATAAAAGGAACTGCTTCTACTCTATTATCCACGCCATTAAAGCCCTGTAACTTGATCAATATATATTGAGATACTCTCCCAAAATCATTATAAATTATTTTTAGGTTCTTATATTTCCAAAATATTCATCCAATAATCCTTATAGTGATTCTCAAAGGAGGATACTCGAAGAAGAGGTGTATATTCTTACAGATCTTTTTCAGGTTTCTTTTTTCTTAAACCTCCACCAAATATTCAATAACTATATTAAAATAATTTAAAAAGTATTTTTACTATAATTAGATAATTTTATGTTGGTTTTATATTCATTTTCTATCTCCTTCTGATTCATTTTAAAATTATAATGTCTCTTGTGTGTATGTCTGGACAACCACCTCCACGAAGCGATGTGATTCATTCTTCATTTACTCTTTAAATAGATTGTAATTTTGATATATTTAAGGAATATATATATGTTATTTTTGATATAAATATGATTTTCTAATGTTAATTATTAGTTAATTTTGTTTTGTCTCATCCATGGAAAATTGAATACATCACACTTTCATTCGTATGGGATACCATCTCCACAAAGTGTTGTACTTAATTTTTCATCACTGATTTATAGAAATGGTTTTAAAACTGAATATGATAAATAAATATAATAATTATAAAATTATTAATATTAATTATTTTATGAAACCATAACCAAGGTTCCAAGACCAAAACTATCAAACTGAAACATGCAAGGAAAATGGACCAATTTTCAACTAAATAGTGATTTTAATGTTGAATTGTTAATAAAAGGGTAATTAGAAATTATAAGGGAATAATTTATAGTAATATGTATAAGAATATAGTCCTTAAATAATTTTATAATAAATATATATTTATAATATAGTATGTTTGAATGTATACAGATAAATATGGGACCTAAGGTAAGGGTTTATGTTTTAATCTCATTTCTTTTTGGGATTGTCAATATTAAGTTTTTATTAAGGTAAATTATATAATACATATCTTATGAACCCCAAATATTTTATTCTTATATGATTATTCATATAATTTTCAATTAGCAGTACTATTTTCCTATCTTTGGTACTTAAAATAATCAAGAAATATTTTTCAAGAAAAACAGAATTTATTTCCTCTTTGGTCGATGAACTTTTTCTTGCATGGGTACATTCATAAAAATGTTTAATGTAAGTTTTTTTGTTATAAGTGAAATAGAAAAATTAATGGAGATTATACCTTTTAAAGGTAAAATAATTAATTAATTTAAATGATGAAATTAAGAAATTATATGAAATCATAAACGATATATATGAAATAAAAAAATTCAATGCAATATAAATTAAAAGGAAATACAATTTGATAAAGTAGTTTATCAATAACTCAAGATGAGTCTCTATGTCTCCTAAGATAAATTTATTGATATATTTTTTATATTAAAACTCTTTAATTTAGTAGTATCCTATATACCTATGTTGAAATAAATACACTTTATTTTCAAAGGTGAAAGAATGAAACACAATACAACACTTGATTTTGAGTGGAGAAAGAAAGAAACCCAACAACCCCCACTTTGGTGGAAGAGAGAACCCAAGAGAAGAAGAGGAGGAGGATTAGGTTTGCATAAAAACAAACCCTTCACAAAGAACTTTATAATATATTGAAAATAATAGAATAATAATAATGAGATAAATATGGGAGAGGAGTTGGGTTAGAAGTTGGTTACAACAAAGAAGCACAAGATTATTCTTAAGAGAATTCATAAGTGGTTTTCATTCATATATGATTGATGTTTGGTTCATATTAATTAATTTTCATGCTTACCAAGGGTTCTTTTTATATCCCCACAAATTTCTTTGGTTTTCCTATAGAATCCCTAAGTCTAATAGAGCTTTAAATGGCGAGTCAAAGTAGTGGGGTCCACTTCAAGAGACTAGTTTGAATGAGCTCACCAGGTAACTGAATGATCCCACTGGTTGGATGTTAAAACCACTAGAAATAAGTTAAGGAATATCAAGAGTAGGTTCTTCAGTAGGTCCTACAAGAAACCCAAATAGGGCTCACCAACTGGTCAATTCCACTTTCAAGTGAGGTTCCTCTAAAAAGCATATCAAGATCCTTTTGAACCCTTCGATCAATTGGTCAACTATTTATCCTCATGTCCATACATAAACATTCAAAATCACTCAAATAAAATATTTAGAAGAACATTTGGTATTTTAGATCATTAAAATATCTAAGAAATGTACAATAATATCCCTTTTTTGATGACCAAAAACACTTATAATAAAAAATATAATTTAAAGAGATGAAGACATATGAAATTTATTTAAAAACTATTTTCAATGTAATTTTGAAAATAATTTCATTATTTCAAATGAAATTTAAAAATATATATTTATAATTTCAACCCATATATTTTGATCCTTCGTTATTACTTGTAAAGGTAATGTGAATTTTTCAAAACATATCTGCTAGGAGTTTCAAAATATGTGTCACCTAAAGGACCACTACTCATTCCGAGGGTGAAGATTGGTTAAGTACATAATCATCACTTTTTGAGGTTAATACCCCTATATTAATTTTTTCCAAAACCAGATCAACTAGTTTATATCTATATAGATATATATTTTTTATGAAATTCTCACTCACTTTACTTTACCAAAATAGTACGGTACATTTCTCTCCATTTTTTTGGTAATAAAAAAACTCATAAACCTAAAATTCATTTAAAAATTTAAATATATAACCTTTAAAAGGATTAATAATTTAACATATTAAAATATAAATTAAAGGAAAAGAATAATTTTAAAAAAATTATAACAAAGATTATTTTTAAAAAAATAAAGGAAAATAAATCCCTCAAGCTTTCCTAAGATTAGAATAATATTCAAAATTGAACCATTCCTAAATCACCATTAAAAAAATTAAAATTATTTAGAATAATTGGTTTCATGAAAATATCATATAATTGAAATTTTGTTCTAATAAACACTAAGAATATATAACCCTTTTAAAATTGGTCACTTGGAAAGGGATGTCGAAGTTAAATGTGCTTAGTATGTGAGTGTTGAATGAAATTTCTAGAAATACTAATGGGACTAGTATTGACACACCTGATAAGAACATGATAATATATAATCCCACAATCGAAGTGAGTGTTTTTCATCCAAATAATTTAGATGCAATAACTCTCTATGACTAAATATTATATTTTGAATATAGAAAGAGAAATGGTGTTTTTCCTATTACTACTCCAAGAGTCTATGGATTTTCAAAGTAGGTGACATGTACCACTTGTAAATTTCCTATCTAATCAGAATCCACTAAAATAAACATCAGAAAAACTTGTGAGTTCAAAAGATTTATCTTTTAGTTAAAATAAATTAAAAAAATTATAACCATTTAAATATTTGAAAATTATTTTAGGATATTTTAAATATGATTATTAGGATTTTATTGAAATTTAACATAGAGAAAAATACTAAACATGATGTCCAACTAGGCCATGGTAAGGTAAAAAATACTCCCAATACTACATCTATAGAGCTTATTATCAACCAGATTATCAGTTCGTCCAATGTTAGCTTAGAAGAAATGCTCATAGTTGTACTTATCTCATTTTCTTGATCAATTCCAAAATTCATTAAAAGTTAATTTTTGTATTTTCATTAGTTTAGAAATATACTTTTCATTGTTTGAAAATTTTGAGAGCTTATAAAAAACATTAACTCATCCATAAAACTTATTTCAAATTATTTTATTCTTAAATCTAAAAATTTAGTATAAAGAGATTCTTTTATAGAACAAAAAATAGTGTAATTTAAATAAATTTGAACAATTAATAAATAAATTGAAATTCATTTTAAAAACAAATTAGAATCATATTTTCCTAATTTAAAATAATTTTATAAAATAAATTTAGATAATATTACATACCAAGCTTAAGGGTATTATTTTTAACTATAAAGTGTCTTGTTTGACTTAAAAATGATTTGGAAATTTTGAATCTTAAAAATTGGTTGGTTATTCAAAAAGCATTTTTAGTAATAAAACCATTCAAAAAAACCACTTTTAACATTCATTTTAAAAGGATTAAAATTTTAATGTGTGGTTAATTCCAATAATATTATAATGGATTTATGTTGTGAAAAACTATAAAGGTTTCAATATTATAAATGCATTATTCTTGATTATAGCCTTTATCTATGATTCAATATTTGTTATGAGGGATGTTACCCTACGCATCTTACTTAATTTTAAAAACCCATTTGGTACCAATAAGGGGATTATTATAAGGTCTTTTAAGAAGTGTCTAAACATTATTCCTTGTGAATTGGTTAAATTATTATTAAATTGAAAGTAACCAATTTTCATCAATAATGGAATCATCAATGTTTATGGATTTTAGTTTTGAAAAAAAACACAATGGTCAACCTCATTTAAAATTGATCTTTCAGTATGAGTACCATCTTGGATATCCCTAATAATATTTTATAAGGGATGACCTTTAGATTTAATCCCTTTTATAGGTGAAGGGATTGATGGTGGTTCTATTGTAACTTTAATTTCTTTAGAATGAGGTGTTTAATTCAAGGTTAATATTTCTAGTTCAACCTCGACTTCTCCAAGTTTTGGATGAATTTTGGGAACATTATCATCAAATTTGATGTGAATTGATTATTATATGATCTTGGTCCTCTTATTAATGATTTAGTAATCTTTACATGAGTTAGATTACCCAATAAAAATACCTTTATTAGATTTTGGAAAAATTTATCCTAAGTTATATTTGGTGTTAAGAATAAATATTTTATACCCAAAGACCTTAAAATAGCCATCTTTATGTTGTTTTCCTTTCCAAATATCATAGGGGGTCTTATTAAGTATGGTTTTAACAAGAACATGGTTCAAGGTATAACAAAATGTATTGATTTCCTTAGAATAAAAAATTGAGGGAGTTTAAATCCATTTAATATCGTTATTTTAATATCTTATAGAGATTAATTTCGTCACTCAAAGACCATATTTTTTTATTAGTCCTAGGAGAAAAAAATAATGATTACAAACATGTGATCTATAAAGTTCTTCAAAATATTTATTTTCAAACACTCCCCCAGGATCACTCTGAATGCATATGATGTTATTTCCTTTTTCAATTTTTTACCTTCTTTTTCTATTTAATAAATACTTTATAAGCCACATTTTTATGTTTCATTAAATAAACCCATGTAAATATTGTATAATCATTGACAATTATAAAGGTATAATATTTACCTCCAATAATTAAAAATTGGATTCTTATAAAAATATAAAGATAAATAAGTTTAAGGGCCTTAGAGGTGGTTTCTTCCTTTTTAGATTTAAATGGAGTTTTTTAATTTCATTCTGATTTATAATCATTCACAAAAAATGTCATTTTTTTAATTATATTTATGTAAATATCATACAAGTTGATTTTGGTTGAGTTTTACAAATTTTTGTGTGCTATAATGACCAAGGAGCCTATTCTGAAGTCATGAATCACTATATTTTACACTAACTCAATAACCTTTTTTAATTTCAAGATATTTTAAATCAATAAAATAAACATTTTTAAAACCCGAATCTAAAAATAAAATATTTCCTTTGGAATAAAGCACTTTACAAAAAACATTTTCAAAAGATACTTTAAAACAATTTTTATATAATTTAATAATACTTAGAGAATTGTTTCTTTAACCCTCAAAAAATTAAACACCTTCAATAAAGGAGAAATTTGAAAGACCACTAGTATATATACTAATGATATCACTCCTTTAATTATCACTATAATCGAAATGGCCTCTATTGAGATTTTAAAAATGGTTAAACTATTAGTAGTCCTAGGAAGTGTGTTGTAAGAAACCACTATCCATTTTCTATATGGATCCTCATGATTTTTTATAGAGACATTTTTCCTAATCATTTACCTCATCCATGGTACATTTTCCACTATCATCACTTGATTCAATTGAGGATAGGGATTCATCACTAGCACTCCATGTAGAAACTTCGAATTGTTTATTACTTTTTTACTTTTCATTTATATTCATTTTGAATATGGGGAAATCCAGATTGATGTGTCGCTTTTTTTACTTTCAAATAAAGGTAAATTTTCATTTTTTCATTAATTTTCCTTTTTGTTATAATGAAATTATTTATTTTTTCTTTTGAATTTCTACATCTTCTTATTTAGGTTCATAATATCATCATTATCATCAGAAAAATTATCATTGATTATCTTAAAGGAAACAATATTATTTTACTTAACTTCCTTGGATTATATTTTAGTTTTCTATTTCAAAGTAATCTCATAGGTCATGAGTGATATAATAAGTTCTTCCATTGGATTTTTTTTAACGTCACATTCTTCTTGAATTTTTGTTACCTTGGGTGACCAAGAACTCGTCAATACCTAAAGTATCTTCTTCACATGTGTTTCTATGGAAATATCATCGAAAATATATTTTTTCAATTAAAAATGTTAATTAATAAATTAAAAAATGTTAGTAATTGATACATAAGAATTCATGATAAAACTTTTAAAATTTTGATGATACATATCAAGTCTAGAATCTATGACTTTATTAGTACCTTCATAAGTTACTTCAAGCAACCTATAATTTTCATGAACATTTTCACATGTAGAAATATAATTAATTAATTATAATACAAAATAATAATAAAGATAATTCATGGATTTTTCATCCCATTAAATTCCTTAAATATCATCATTAATCAATTTTCCCTCGGATTTGTTATAACTTTTGTAACCACGCATGATAATATTCCAAAAGGGATGACCAAAGCTTCTAAGAAAAGTATGCATACAAGTTTTCCAATTACTATAATATGATCTATAAAATAATTTATCTTTGACTATTGAGTGTATTTTATGATAAACATGGTTTTTATAGGTATAATTCGTATTTTAAAGAACATTCATTGAAACTGATTAAAATCTTTAAATTAAAATTCGAAAATATGGTCCCCTTTGATACCAAGTGTTATTCTGAGTAAGATAACAAGTGGAGAATTATTTTCCATTAAAATTTAAACTAAATTAAACAAGTTAAATTATTAAATAATGTAATAAATTTAAAAAATAAGAAATATATATAAAATATGCGAAGTAAGCACATCAAAAATTAAAAGGAATCACAAATTAATAAAGGAGTTCTGAAATAACACAAACTGATTCCCTATGTCTCATACCCTCAATTGCTTGATATTTTTTTATTACAACCCTTAAATTAAGTGGTATCCAAGATACCTAATAATAAATAAAGACTCTTTATCTTTAATGAAGAAATAAGGAAATATAATAAAAATATTATTTTGAGTAGAGAAACCAAGAAACCTAAGAACCCTCAATTTGGTGGTAGTGAGTACCAAAAGGAAAATGAATAGGATGAGGATGAGATTTTCTTAGAGGAAACCCCTTTAAAAATAACTCTCTAATATTTTTAAAATATTGGAAGAATAATAATGAGAAAAATTAAAGAAGAATATATGATAGAGAAGTTGAGTAAAACAAATAATAATAAGAGTGTTTTCAAAAGAAGGCACAACAAGCATTGATTCTTATCTGATTGATTTCTTTTCATATCTTTTGATGTTCATGCCTACTTGGGATTATATTTATATCACCTAAAAGTATATTGGTACTTATAAAGAATTATCAGGTCCAATAGAGATTTAAATGGTGAGTCAAAGCAATGGTGTCCACTTTAAATGTATAGTTTGATTGGGCTCACTGGATAATGAAATGATCCCATTGGGCAGTTGTTAGAACCACCAGCTAGTCATTGGGTTGCCACTGGTTGGTCGATGAGGATTAGTTGGATAAATTACATCTACTATGACTATTGGTTACCTTGTGAGGTCTCACCAACTATCTAGTTACATTTCCATGTTAGGGTAATCTAAATAGCCTATCAATCTCCTTTTGAACCCTTTAATCAATCATTGAAATTTCTATCTTCATGTTTAAAAATAAATACTAAAAATATTTCCAATGAAACAATTAGAAAGCATTTTTTTATTAAAATATTATAAAGAGGCACAAGAGTTTTTATCTATAAAAAAATGTTTTAGAAATGTTATTTTTACTACCTTTAACTTTCTTTATAAACAATTAAAAAGAATATTTTCAAAAGTTTTATTTATGAATCACTTTTTAATATTTACAAAAGTGTGAAAATAAATTTATATTTTAACTTATATGGTATGAACATCTTTTCTCACAATCATGATCATTATTTGAATTGAATCTTCCTTTACAAGTTTTCATGTTTATTTTCAAAGAAAATAATTTTCTCAAAATTCTAGGAATTTTTATTTAAAATGTTATCAAAATAAAAGAATATTTCTCTCTTGTTTTTAAATAAAGGTTTAATTATTCATTTTTAGGTATTTTTCATAAATTTCAATATATTTTTATTCTTATTACACTTTATAGAGGATATTTATTTATGATATAATCCAATTTTTTATATGACTTGTAATGATGATGTTATAAGGATGATTTCATGAAACCTATTTCTTTTCCATGGGTTAATTAAGTTATGATGAGATAATTAATGTTTTTATGATAACATCCAATTCCTTTATCTGGGTATATTATTATAGTGTGATGATGATATGTTTACAAGACTCATTTATATTACATGGGTTATGATGTGATAATATGATAAATGTTATTATGATCTTGTGGCACATATATGTAAGGATTTCATTGCAGGATAGGTGGACCCAAAATTAATTATCCCTCAAATTAATTGAGTAAATATTGATATTTCATGAGATAATATAGAATGGAAGGTAGAGTGAACCTAGTTTAGTAAGTGACTTTATCCAATATTATGGTCTTAGGAGTGAACCTTGAGTAGTGTACCCAATCCACTCTAGGACTTTGTCTACTATGATAGTCTTTCTAGTGAACCATGACGAAGGAAATGATTTTATGTGCATATTTGTATGCCAAAAACTTATTTCTTATGCTTATGACATGTTCTCAAAGAACATGATTGATTATTGATGATTCTATACTCTTATAACTTGTGGTTTTGGTTATGAAAATTATATATTCCATGACTCATGAATAATGATCATTAAATAATTATGTTCAACTTTTGTAAGTTATGATCATGTTCATATACCCTTATTCTTGTCTTATTCTCAGTTATGATTATTGGTTGGTATCACATGTGTTTACCATTACTGAGCATCTATGATTACCCTTTCTTAAATGTACTTCTCCCCAGGTTATGATGAAAGTTTATAAGTATGGTATGTATAAGAGGGGTGAAATATGAGAAAATATTTGTGAAATATGTTGATGATCTTTATGAAATAATTTGATTATATATCTAGTCTCCAAATACACTAAAATCTATGGTATTAGGGTATGTATTATTATGAGATGTATTAAATATTCATCTAAAATGATGTGATTTTTATGTATGTAATGCTTGGTTAACCTCATTTGGTATTAATGAAAGGTTTAGTTATTTTTGAATATGAGGATTACAGAAAATTGTTGAAAACCTTTGAGATAAGTTTTAGTATAGGAAAAAATCATAAAGTTTTGGAAGTGGAGATTGTATGTTTTTCTACAAGTGAGATCTCTATCCGGATACAAAAAAAGTGGATGTATCATCTAGAACATATGAAACTATGGGTAATAACCTAGAGAATTATGGTTGGATATTAACTCAATATTCATGTATTCCATGATAAATGGGCCTAACTGCACACTTGGTTTGACACTCATTAAGGATATTCTTTGGTTAATTCACATTGTCCTTATAAACCGTTATGAAGGATGATAGGATAGAATATATAATAACTAATGATGAACTGAAAGTGATATGTGATGAATATAAAGTTTTGTAGACTAATAAGAAGGTGTCATAATTTAGGAAATATTAGGAATGATTCTCATAATAATATGATTTCCTACTCTGATTATTAATGTTGGATACTTACCATAATATTTTTGGTTTTGGTAAATGGATAAAACAAGGAAGAACCAAGTTAAAAAAATTTGTGAAGGAAAATTTAGTGTTTGTATGAATGAATAACCAATCGGGTTAAAATATGGAGTGAAAAAACTAATGGTAATTCCTAACTATCTATGTAAATTTATAACTAAAAAATTGAAGATTGGTGATTCTTCTGATATGCCTTGTAAGAGAAAAATGGATTTTCATGGGAGTTCAATTTATGGATACCATAGAGGAAAAAAAGACTCAATTTTTTACATGCTAATAATTTGGTAATAAACACCCAAGGAAATGTATCAAATGAATGTTAATATGTTTTATGTGTGTAAAATAAGGGCATATAATAGCTTGTTATTGAGGATAAATGAATATTTTTATAGTAGAAAATAAATTTTATCCTAAGGAACCACTAATAGTCCAATGTCTTGAATGTGGGGAACTTGGTAATTATCTAAGTCAATGCCTTAATCCAATGGTAACTCCTAGACCAAGGGGGGATGGAAGGTCATATGTTATTTTCGTCACTAAAGTAAATTTACACTAATCCTCCACACCATAGTTAGAGATTTCATGTTTTATTTTGTAAGAATGTGATCCATGAAAATATTATTATTATTCTTTTAGTGAACTTTTATGTGATTTTGAACATTGATTATATCTCTTTATATATATCCCATGTAACTTTCTAAGTAATGGAAGTAAAATTGGATGTTCTAACTCAACCATTGATTGGATATTGATGTAGGGGTGAATATGGACTTCCAGTGGAAATTATATCCATTATATGGGTCTTATTACCTATTCATGAGAGATATTTATCTCAAAAGGTTGGGGAAACTCAATGTTGAAGTTATTCTTATTGTTAAAGAATATTATGATATTTTTTCTTAAATAAATTCCTATTATTCCCAAGAATCATGAAGCTGAGTTTTCCATAATAACTCATACATGGTGCTACACCTATTCTAAAACTCCATATAGAATGGCATTGATTAAGTTGTAGTAATAAAAGAAACAACTTCAGAGGAATCATGATAAGGGATTCAGATTCCCTAGTGTGTCTCCATGGGGTGCACCTATTATTTTTGTTAAGATGAAATATGAATCAATAAATATTTTCATTGATAATTAGAAACTTAACAAGACCACTATTTAGAAAAAATATATCCTATGACATATTAAAGATCTGTCTGATCAGTTATGTGGAGCTCAATATTTTTCAAATATTGAAATTCATTATGGATATCATCAATTTGGGGTCAAGAAATAGTATATAAATTAGAAATCCTTACATTTTAGTTATAGTCATTATGAATTTATATTGATTCCATTTGGTCTTATCAATGAATCTGTTATCCTCATGGATTTAATGAATATAGAATTTATATATTACCCCAATCAGTTTTTGGTAGTCTTTATTGATGATGTTAAAATATATTGTAATATTAAGTAAGAGCATGAAGATCATTTTAGGATTTTATTGAAGACCTTTATGAAGGAGGAAATGTATTTAAAACTTTTTATGTTTGAATTCTTTCTATATAAATTTTCATTCTTTTATTATATAATCTCAAGAGAGGATGTATCAGTGGAAAAATTATTGAGTAATTTCCCAGACCAACCAAAGTGATCAAGATTCATAATTTTCTTAGTTTTTTGGGATACTATCAAAATTTTCTGAGAAATTTCTTGGACCTATCAAATCTAATAAACAAGTTTACTCAGAAGGGATCCAAGTTCAATTGAATATAAAATTTTCAAGGAGCTGGAAAAAAAGGTTGGTCAATACACCTATACTCAAACTGGCCTATAGTGGATAGGGTTTTTTTATCTATAATGATTCATAAAATAATGGGATGAGATTCATCCTCATATAGAATAATATGGTGATATATTATGCCACATGATAATTGAAAATTCGTGATCAAAATTACCCAACTCATTATTTGGAGTTGGAAACAACAATATTTGTATTAAAAATATGGAGGCATTATATTTATGGTGAAAGAGGTGATATATATATATATAATGATATTAAAATATTTAAGTATATATTCACACAAATTTTTTTGAATATGTTCCAAATAAGATTCTTGGGGTTGATTAAATATTATGATTCCTCAAAACATTACCACCCTAGAAAGACAAACAAGGTGGATGATGCTTTGAGTCGGAAGGAACATGCTATTTTTTCAAAATAAGGATTAAAAGTGATCTAATACTTATGGATTTATGTAATATGTATCTTAAAATCACTATTAAAGGGTAAATCATATCTTTCTCAAAATAATGTTCAATAATCCATCCATTTGAGGATTAAAGATGCATAAAAGGAAGATATAGAACTATAGAAGAATGTTATGAATGTTCTAGAGTTTAAATATGATTTTGGTGTAATGATATGGTTTAATAACTAAGAATGTGTCCCAATAATACAATATTTGATAATAAAAATTTGGATTAATCTCATAGTTCATCATTGTCTATTCATTCTATAATTATGAATAAGTATAAAGATCTCAGAGACCATTTTTGGTGGGACAACAAGAAAATGGATGTTGCAGAGCTTGTATCTCAATGCATGGAATTTTAGAAAGTTAAGGTTGAGAAATATAAGTCTAATGTTATTTTATAACCATTATTCATACTATAATTAATGTGGGAAAACATCAATATATATTTCATCACCAAACTTCCCAAAACATCTAAAGGATATAACACCACTTGGGTTGTGTTTGATCACCTTAAAAATTTAGCTTATGTTATTACTATTAAATAATATTTCCCTATTGATAATATTTCCATGATATAAATTAAGGAAGTGGTAAGGTTTTATGGGGTACCACATTCTATTGTATGTGATTGGAATCTAATATTTTCCTCAAAGTTCTAGAGAAGTTTTAAACAAGATTATAATAGGGAGTTAAACTTTACCACTGCATATCATCCTCAAATTTATGGTTAGTATGAGAGGAACATTCAAAAAATAGATGATGTGTTGAGATATTTTTATAAATATTTTAAAGGTTTTAGGTATTAACACCTTCCTCTAGTCAAACTCTCTTACGATAATAGTTTTCAATTTAGAATTCAGATGGCTCCTTATAAAGCCCTCTGTGGAGAGAATTGAAGAACACCAATGTGTTGGAATGATGCTAGATAATGAAGACTATTGGAACATCCATAATCAATGGAAATGGATTATAAGTTTAGAACCATTCATCATTACATCAGAGCATCTAAAAATTTATAGAAAATTTATGTTGACAATATTCTATGAGATCTAGAGTTTGAATTTGGTGATAAGGTATTCCTATAAATACCTCCTTAATATAATTTTATGAGATATAGAAAGAAAGGAAAGTTGACCCCAATATATATCTGCCCCTTTGATATTATTAATCATATAGATATTATATCTTATTTCTTGTCACATCTATCGAAACTATCTTAAGTTTATGATGTTTTCTATGTATCCCATTTGAGTAAGTACATACTAGATCCTTTATAAGAACTGAACGCATAGGTTGTACTATTGGAGCATGTTTTTTCTTATGATAAAAAACTAAAGGAAATATTATATTATAGAAATAAAGTTTTATGTAACGTGATTACTCATGTGGTTAAAGTTATTTTGAGGAATCATAAATTTTAGGAAGCTATGTGAATACCCAAGGACGTTATGAGGCAAAAGTATCCATATTTTTTTATATCAGGGTGATATAATTTTTAGGGTGAAATTATTATAAGGGGGGGAATGTATCATACTAATATTTTATGATATATATCTCTTTAAATAAATTTTATGTGTTTGGTAGCTTTTTTTACACACAACACTGATCTTTAACGAACTGTGATATACTATCAAAATATTATAGTTAAATGTGACTATTATCACCCAGACCTTTAGATTATTAAGTATGAAAATAAATAACTAAATTAGGAAAATTATCTATAAAATTTTTCCTTATTTAAAAATTACTGATTAATACCCAAGAAATAAGCACTTAATTTTCAATATTAAAAGTAATATCAGTTTATGTTAAAACGTCATTTTTTTAATGTGATATATTTTTAAATATATTTTGTTCCTTGATAAATAATAAAATAGTTTTTTGATAAAATATATGGGTATTTAATGAGAAAAAATTAATAATCATTTTTACATTTATTATTAATTGGTTATAAATGAAAATAAAATCCTTTTAAGATAAAAATATATATTTATTTTGGAAAACTTATTCTATTATTCAGGATGTATTTAATAAATTAAATTAATTGGTATTAATGAATGATTTTATTAAAAAAATTATATCATAAATTTGATCAAATATATTAATATTCATTTATTTTTTTATTAGTAAAGGAATAAGAATAAATTCTGTTTTATACTTCAAATTCATTTTTCTAAAAATAGATTTTGTTGTGTTTTGTGCACTTATTTTAAAATAAAATTCTTACACTTATAGAAATAGAATCTAATAAAATGGTTTCAAGGTTTTAAATAATAATGTAAAAATTTATTAATGATTTAAATTTCATTTTTTTCTCTTTATGAATAGTAACCAAGGTAAAAAAATCATTAATGTGGTAATGGTTGAAATGGTTAATGATGGGATAAAATAAAGAGAGGAAGGTTAAAATAACCTAAACAATTGTCTAAATCCTATTTATTTTGTTTATATTGACCCAAAAATATATTATATATGAATATGGGTTCATTTGGGGCCACTTTCACTTGAATATTACTTTATTATATTTTAATGTTTCATGTATTTATAAAGGTGTCACTCCCCTCACTTATAGAAGAGCACCTCCTATTATCTATTCTCTATACCACTTGAGCCCTTTATCTTGACCAAGATATACCCAAATACTCTCCAAAAATAATTATCCTTGATCTAGAGGTTCTAATCTTCCAAAAATACCTATCTAATAAGCTTTTAGTTTCCTTTAAAAGGAGGATACATGAAGAAGAGATATATGTTTTTACTGATCTTTTTAATGATAATTTTTATTAAACCTCATAAAAATGTTATATAACCATAATAACATGGTGTAATTATTATATTTACTATATTTATATGTTTTTATGTTAATTTTATATTCATTTTCTATCTTCTTACTATTTATTAGATAATGATAACTTTGCATGAGCATGTGTGCGGACTACCACATCCACAAAGCGATGTTATTTATTCTCCATTTCATCTTTGCATGAATGGTAATAAGGATATATTTAAAGAATAAATATCATATTTTTTATATAATTATGTTCTATATATTTTAATTATTATATACCTTTCTTTTGTTTCATCCATCAAAAAGTATAAACATCACTCGCGCGTACATACGGACTATAGTCTCCATGAAGTGATGTAATTCATTTTTCATCACTACCTTATATTAATGGTTATAAAAGTTTATATAATGAATAAATATGATACTTATTAAATTATTAAAAAAATATATGATAAAACCATGACTAAGATTCAAGGAATGGAATCTTCAAACAGAAACATGGAGGTAAAACATATCAGTTTTCAACCAAATAATGATTTTAATGAAGAATTTTTAATAAAATGGTAATTGGATATTATATGGGAATAATATATAGTAATAATTATATTAATATGGTTTTGTAATATATTTAAAATAAATTAATATTTTTTATATAGGATGTTTGGATGCATATAAAGCAAGACATGACCTAAGGTAAGGGTTTATATTACAATATCATTTCATTTTGGGGTTAACTATGTTAAAATTATATTAAAGAAAATTATATGATTCATATCCTTTAAAAACCATTTATTTTATTATCATCTTATTATTCTTATAATTTTTAGGTATTTGTACCATTTTCCTCTTTTTGGTAATTAAAATGATCAATAAAATTTTTTTAGAAAAAATGACTTTATTTCCTCTTTGGTCAATGAATTTTGTCTTTTATGTTCATGTTCTTAAAAATGTTTTATGGAAGTTTTTATCTACAAATAATTTTTTGGGAAAGATTATTTTTACAAACTTTCAATTTCCTTAATATTTATTAAAAGTAATTTTTCTAATGTTTTACATGTGACTCGCTTTTGACTTTTTATAAAAGTATGAAAATAATGTTATCTTTCAACGTATACGGCATAAACTGTATTTATTTCCATAATTATTATTATTTGATTTGAAGTATACTTTACAATTTTCCACGTTCATTTTCAAAGAAAATAATTTCCACAATATTATGGTAATATTTATTTAAAATGTTATCCAAATAAAAGGATATTTTTATCATGTTCTCAAAGAAAGGTTTTAATGTTCTTCTAAATGTATATTTCATCTATGTCAACATTTATTGATGTTTATTATGATTAACTGGGGATATGATCTTATGATACCATCCAATTTTTTTTAAGACTTATGATTATTATGTTCTTAATATTATTTCATGAAACTCATTTCTTTCCAATGGATTAATTTATCTATGATTAGATAATGAATGTTGTTATGACTTCATCCACTTCCTTTATCTGAATGGAATATGATTATGTGATGATTATGTGTTTAAAACCCAATTTATTTTTTGGGGGTTATTATATGAATATATGATGAATTTTATTATTATCTTGGGGAATACATATGTATGATTTTCATTTTATTTTGGGTGGTCCTAGAATTATATATCCCTCTAATGAATTTTGTAAAAATTGATATCTCGTGAGATAATGCAGACTAGAATGAGGAGTAAACCCAATTCATTAAGGGTCTCTATCTATTATGATGGTCTTCAGATTGAACTATGACTATGAAAATGATTTCATGGGCAGTTAACTAATTCCAATAATGAAAATAGGTTGGGGAGTTAACTCAATCCACTATGGGACTTTGTCCACTACGGTAGTCTTTGTAATGTGCCTTTTTTAAGTAAATGATTTTCTATGCTTATATTTATGCCATAAACTTATGTCTTATACTTATGATATGTTCTCATGGAACATGATTTATTATTAATAATTCATTACTCTTATGAATTAGGACTTTTTTATGATAAATCCTTATGTCATTCCTCATAATTAATGATCTTTGAATGATTTGGGTTTGAATTTCATAAGTTATGATCGTATTATCATACCCTTATTCTTATCTTATTCTCAGTTATGATTTCTGTTTTATATCACCTATGATTACCATCACTGTGCATCTTAGCTCACCCTCTATTATATTAAATATTCCTTAGGCTATGGAGAAAGGTTTTATGTAGGGTACATCTAATATGGGTTCTATGTGAGAAGAACTTTGTAGAAGACATTGATAAAATTTCATGAAATAAGTTCATTATCTAACTAGTCCCCAAATACACTTAAACATTATGGTTATAGGGAAAGTATTATTGTTAGATTTATTGAATATTAATCTAAAATGATGTTATATTTATGTATTTAATGCTTAGGTCACCTCAGAATCAGTGGAAGTGAAAGTTGTGTAAGTGAGGCCTTTATTTTTATCTTCCTATATAATAGTTACAGATTTGTAAGTGATATTTTATAAGTGAAAATTTTATATTCGACTTTTTATATGAGAATTGATGATATGTAAGAAAATTTATATAAATGTAACATTTAATTTTAACTTTATGTGTAAGTGATGGCACTATGGAAGGTTTTTTATTTAACAATAATCGATATTTTTTAAAATATGTGTAATTTTTATTGGTGTATTTAAAATAATAAGTAATAGTTTCATGACTTTTTCATATAAATAATTTTAGATTTTAATGGTTAATGAATTTTATGCGACGTTTTTTAATATTTAACTAAGGGATATGTAACAATGAGATTAAATTATCAAAGTCTATGTATGTGTGGAATAAAGTTACATCATGGTCATTTATTTGAGATCCTAGGAATTAATCTAAATATTCTTAAACTGCTTTCTATAGATAGTTAAATGAATAAATTTATGGATTATTTAAAGTAATTATGGATAAGATTTATGGTGGCTTGAATAAATAAACTTGATTCCATATTCTGAAGATTGAAATTTTAATATTCATAAAAGTTTTATTCAAACAAAAGATTTAGTCTAACATTAATAGTGATTTGATTTCTATAACATATTGATCTATAAATCTGTATATCAAGAATAGTAATTTGTAAAATAAGAACCAGTAAATTTGGGGACAGAATAAAATCCAGGATAATGAATTATATTGAGGAATTATATGTTATTGACATATATAGAGAATAAACATGCTCCACAAGGAAATTTTATGTGCATAATTATTCATCTTTACTAGAGAGAATTAATGTTTTCTTGATGGTTATATATTAATAAATTCCTTAACCTATAATAAGAAATATTATGATGAGGATGATGAAATGCATTGAATATTAGTTTTCCTAGAATGGAACTTATCTATTTTGGATTCCTATCGATGAAACGTGTATTTTATATGAAGATATAATTATATTTTATCAATACACTAACATACTAGGAAAGCCATGATCAAGTATATTTATTAATAAAGAAAAATTGGAGAACAAGGGGGTGATAATGGTTTATAAATCACAAATATTTCCTCATTCAAACATAAAAAAAATCAAGAAAATATAAAAGATCATATTATAAACAATTAAAATATCCAAATTCTTCATCACACTTAGAATCATCTACCAATGAACTAAAGTAGAAAGCCTAAGGCTTCCACCCATCTGCAAAATATGTCGATCTGGTTCTCATAGTGGGATTGATATGGGATTAATCCATCCTTGGTCTTGATCTATTAATTGAAACCAATGAAAATCGGGTATCCTCCTTCATCTTTCCTTTATCATAAATTTCTCAAAAGGATCTCTTCGGAGCTAATTCATCATCCTCCATATCCTACCATTCCTCTCAATATTAATTAGTTTCCATTTATTTTTATGTTATTCCAAATATTGATAACATATAAAGGATAAATCATTGAATTCCATATCCACGGGGTGGAGATTAAGGCCCTCTAGTCTAATTGGACTAAAATAGTTCCATGAAAAAAGATCCAACATAGAGTATTTCACTAGTCGAAACTCAGAATAATTAGAGATCAGATGGACATTTTTATTTCCCTCATGATGAACCTACCCCAGGACTAACCCTATTGTGGATTATCCCTACTTACAAGGTCTACAATCAACCACTGATCATTTCCTTCTAGCCTGGTTTTCTGATTCCCCAGTATAATCTAATTTTTGAGTATATTGTCCCTATATATGTGCAGTTCCCTCCTGCACACAAGACAATATATGAGACCCAAGATTTTGGGCATACTATAAGCTTAATCCTCCTAGGTAAGAGCCACCGTGAAATGAAACCTAAGTTTTTTCTGCTGGAGATTTTACAATCCTTAATTGCACACAGCCCAACACTTTCACCTATTTCTAAAAAGAGGTGGAGCCTTTATAAAATCTAGATAGAAAACCAATAGGAATTTCATCTTCTACTGAATGAATAACTAGCACCCTAAGAAATTGTTGTGGATATAAGGCCCCAAATCTCGCATAATCATCTTCACCTTGATAATTCATTGTAAGGGCCTGACTCACTTGGACATTAGCCTGTCCAATATTTGACTGAGGATGACCAAACTCCCCAACATGAATACTAGCATGAGGTCCTCTTTTATTCTCATGTTCCAAGACTTCTAGTGGTACTTTTGACATATAATGAGCCTCATCATATCAAAAACAATAAAAAAATATCATGTAATTCCTCTCATGTAGTTATTATTGTAATAACCAACATTATTGTAGACTGAACAAAATTTAGGTATCTTCTCATAAACAATCTAGAGAATTAATTCATAATCATGAGTAGGAAAACCACTTTTTCAGTAAGAACCAAATTCAAATCCACCTCATCTAGAACCCTAGTGAAATACCCTTATCTATATTTTTTTCTACCTATACATTTCAATATGGACACCAAATAATAAGTAATGTCATATAATATTTAAGGATACCAAAATATTCAATTTAATTAATATATTTTTACCCAAACTTCAGAAAAAGAATTTTTGATCTCAAATGGGTTTAAACTAAAACTCCACTCCTTAATTAATAGAATACCTATTTAAATAGAAATAAATTCATGGCCACATGATCTTATCTTGAGTTCCTTGGAAGGAAATGGTATGTGGAAAAAATCCATGAACCCTACGTATGTATATCCAGTTAGAAAATCCCTAGATTGAGTATAAAAAGTGAAAAAGATCATCAAATTTACATAGATTTGTACCTCTCAAAAGAATTAACCATACAACAATGTAAAACACACAATGGACTATTCTTTTAGTAATTACATATAGTATGGCATAAACCTGGGTGATGGAACCTTTTTTGAGAACCCCACCAGATTCTTCATCTTGAAGATATGTGAAGAACCTTTGATTTAGTGAATCTCTATTACCATGAATCATAGTACTAGGATTTATTAGGGCCTCAAACCTTGGATTTATTCTCAATAATATGAATACCTTGATTTCTTCCATAAATGATTGATTCTTAAGAATGGATATTCACACACTTTGGATGATGGTCTCTAAAACCATCACCAAGGATCATCAACTCTCCTTCCTCTTTATTAACACACTGGCATGTACTTGGTCATATCTTAATAATAAAGGATGAGGAACATGGAATATAAATAAATAATTTAATTTTCATGTAATTTTTTATATATGGGTATTAAAGTAAAAAATAAGAAATGTGTATTTTATTATAGCACCACATCTATAGATTTTAGTTTGATCTTATATAAACATTATGATACCAATCTGGTGATGACTTGAAAGTAAATGAATGATATAAGTTATCCCTAAATCCATGTGAGTGGAGAGATAAAGAAAATGTTTCCATCAGGATATAGTTCATTACTCTTAAACTTTGTAAAGGCAGTGTGCCTTATATTGGAATCTCTTTCCCTAAGTCTTGTATTCACAATAGTGAGTTCATGAATTATGATTCACTAATACACTCATCGGTTTATTATACTTGGATATGAATTATTTTGGGTAAGTAAAGTGACATATTTATTTCTATATTCTTTCATTAATTATCTATTTTATATATTATTAATGGTTATTAAAGTAAATTAATGACTAATTTATTTTCTTGCAAACATAGAAAAAATATCCACTTGAAGGTGTAATTCCCATGAACCTAGTAACCTGGAGTTTATGATCTATTTATTACATGGTAATCATATTACTTTAGATCATATACCCAAGATCAAGGTTTATTATCCCTCAAGAGGCTACATACATAAATATTACATTAAATTATAAATAGTACATTTTACATCATTTAAACTTATAATATTTCCCATTAATTTTATCCATGTATCCAGACATATATAGTTTTCATCTTTATTTCTTAGGGAGATATAGAACATAAGAAAAGGGTGAGATCAGATGATTAGTAAGGGATAATTTATATCAAAAGATAACTTGGTATAATAATGGAATAAATGACATTGTGAGTATAGATAATCAGTGTTGTAATATAATTTAATACATAACTATAACCTAATTCATAGAAGTTAGTCATTAATCACATGGTCAATAATAAATGATCTCATAATGATGGGAATGAGAGGAATAATGAAAATACATATTTTCAGACATCATAAACATAATTTCAAGGGCCTATGTCGGGTTATAAACATGAAATGAACGAATAATAAAATGCATATATGTTACATAATTTCAATAATTTTAGAATTTAATTTAACAAATAAACACACAATACAAGAACCCAAAAGGGATTAATGTCTTTGGACATTATCTATATAAATATATTATTGCACATTACTGCTTCAACATCTTCCAGAAACTTCTCTATATGTGACTTCTTCTTAAAAACATTCTTGTATATAGTTTCCTAGGGAAATGGGAAAATATAAGGAGCTAGATTAAACACTCTGTATGGGAGAAACATATCAACAATACATATAGGATTAGACAATAATCATGTTAGAAAACATGAACATGGAAGAAATACTTGATTAAAAAGAATATAGAAACATAATATTTGTCCATAAGGAATTATATAATGGAATACAACCTCACATGGATCATCGTGAAAAGAGTAAAATATACCATGGAATAAGAACATTGAAACATGGGATGATAATCATGAGTTGCGGTTCATAATATAGGTATGTGGAATAAACATAAGCATAAGAATTCATAATATTATGAACATAGATAACTATAATCATTTACATACATAAATTTGTGAATATATCTTACATAAATCATGTCCATGCATATAATTTTGAGTATAGATAACTGAAACTGTGTCAATTCATAAATTTTTGAACATATCTAACTGAAAACATGTTCATATATAACATCATTTTCTCATGAGATATAAAGCTTTGTTAAATGCATTAAAAAGTTATATCATACCCACCCATCACATAATTATAAAATATATATATTTTTATCACATGAAATCAATAATACATCCTAACATAAAAAATCAATGGAAAAAATTTTGTTACAAAACATTATCAAATGGGATCACATAAAATTATAATAATAATTTGATTAGTGGATACCAATATTTCAATCACCCAAAAGAATTATATTCCAACATAATTTAAAGGATAATTCATGAAACATAACTCTGTAAGAAATAGATATTTTGGTGTTAGAGAAAAAATGGAAGTGAAATATTAAAAATAATTTTCTTAATTTTTTTGTAATGTTATCAAAAAAATATTAAGTCACCTTCAAAATTGTTTTCCCCAAAAGGGGTGGATGGAAGACTTTTAAAACCATAAAATAAGTACAGATAATGTAACCATGAAATGTAATAATGGTAAAGAAGAAAAACGTGAGTCATGATAATGGTGAATATTATTCATGTTTCAGATTATGTTGACCCAAAGGAGAAGCTCTAGGTGTTTACTTCAGCCTAATCAAATATATGGCAGCATAAATTCCATCAGAGGCAGGTGTTATAAAATTTAATGTTCTATAACTTTTTTATAATGTTTCATGTTCTATATGATTTTGAATAGAATTTATGGTATAAATTCTGTATTCTGATGATGATATGAAAATGTTTTCCTCACAGTGATTTGTGGAAAAGGATGCAACGTAACAGTCTTCATATGAAACATAATATTAATTGTATCATTATATTGGAATTCAAAAGTCAAGGTAAAGATTGATATAGGTAATTTAAGTTTGTTAAGTTCAATTGACATTCCCCTGTGATTATAAGAGTGTGGTAGAACTAATTAACCAGTTAGAACTAACTATAATAGTGGGGTGGGACCAATTGTACACATGTTGTGGTATTAGTGGTAATTTATGATCTAAATAGCTTGTCCAAATTAATTGTGATTGTGTAACTTCCAATTAAAGACTATGATTTCTCTATTCACACAAAAGGATATTAACATGCGTCAAAGGATATGGTTATAGATAATCAAAGATGATGATTCCTCTTTTCACTATCATCATGGTAAGGTGAATAAGGTAGTTGATACTCTAAGTAAAAAAGAACCTGCTACCCTATCCATGTTGCAAATTGAGAAAGACTCTATCTTCATGGATATACAAAGGATGGATTTGGAAATAATAATGACAAGGAATACATCCTACCTTTTGCAAATTATTTCTCAACCATCAATCCAAGAGAAGGTTAAGGAGGAACAAAGGGATGATATAAAGTTACAAAAGAAGGTGAATGTCATAAAGGAAGGGAAGATGAAAGATTTCCATATTGATAATGATGGTGTTATTCGGTTTGGAATGTGGCTTTATGTGCCTTCATCACCTAGGATAAAGAAGGAGCTAATTCATAATGCACACATCTCACCTTTCTCTATCCATTCTGATAGCACCAAGATGCATCGTGATCTCTGAAAACACTTCTGGCAGGACAAAATGAAGAATTATATTATGCAACATATCTCAAGGTTCTTGATATGTTGTAGGGTCTTGAAAATTATTCCAAGAGAAGAAATACCCTAGAAATTTCTTTGCAGAAGGAATCAATCACTTCTATAAGTTTATCGAGGCGAAGGGACCCAAATTGAGTTGCATTTCTTTGAAAGAACTAGAATGAATTCAAGTTTTCAAATGTCCGGCGTACCACCACCATGAATGGTACATAAAGAGGATGGATCGTGAACCACCGAGTATGCGGGATGGTCCGTGAACAGCTAGCCCATGAAATGATGGCCAATGAGTAGGGAAAACCGTGAACCGCATCAACTGAAGGAGTTCTATGTGGAATACCATCCACATACCATGCTGCGAACCCCTCAGTTCATGGATTAAGCGGACAAGAAGGGTTATACAAACAATTATCACGAACTAAAGTCTCTGCAAACCCGAGTTGACCGAGTCTTTCGTGGGTTATAAAATTACTTCAATGGGCCTCACCAAATGGTTCTTCCTACCCAGTAGATATGATCTATAAAAGGAGAACTGTAGAAGAAAAAATAAACTTAGAGAGGAGACAGATAGAGGGAAGGACGGGCAATGAAAGCTTGAGGGAAACTCAGAGGTTGAACTCTGGCTTGTGTCTTGTTTCATTGACAAATCACGAACCACAAACCCCTTCTTCCATAAGTACAGTCAGCCGCGAACTATGAAAATAGGTGAATTGAATAATAATAATAGTAGTAACCATGAACCCAACTAGTTAAATTCAAACCAAAGACTTCTCATGGATGAATTTCCCATAAATGGTAATTCCCCCAACCCTCCTTCAATATGGCGCTCTGCATAGCGTACTGCTATGTCAACTGAACTCGGAATCGCATACCCAATCGGTACGTGGATATAACCCAAAGTGACATGGTAAGTTGCATACCACTTTGGTATGTATTTGGTGATACCCATGCCCACGTACCACACTAGTACGTAGATATCACTCTTTCCCATATACCACTACGGTATGTGGAGCCTTCCCCATCCCGCATGAGAAACCAGTACACGGAATGGGGTGTTTTTAGGTATTACTCCCTACAATTCCAACCTCACCCCACCATTACCATCCAGTCCCCCATAATCCCTCTGCTAACCAGTTCTCGGAATCAAGGCCAAAGCCTCCCCCAAATCCACCAGACCCATATGATTAGGCCATCGGGCGCATCATCGTGCCCCATTAAGTCTGTGTAACCATAGTAAGAGGAGTCACGAAGTCCCTACCAACAAAGGTGCGGGATTTTGGAATGCCTTTAAGACTACATTACCATAGTAACTCAGAGTCCAACCTTGGGATGTCAATGTGAACCTCCCTTTTCTTGGAATTAAGGGAGATCACTTGCTTTTCCATTCAATGAGGAATAGTGATTAGTAAAAGGGGTTATGTTCGCTTACCCCTTTGATGAGGAAGAAACTCCTCCCCTTCCCAGAACATGCTTCGGGGCCCTCCCACTAAGGTAACTCCCCAATATTCCAAGGAAGGTCCACATGACCTTTGACGACATTTAACATGGAAAGGTTCATCGCTTTGCACCATCACCCATAGTTTCCCCGACCTCTTCCATCATGGGCTCTCCCTCCACCACCAACAGGGGAGGTGGAATGTGAATTGTTGAATCTTTAAAATCCTCTTGTTTCTCACACCAATCATGACTCATGTGATCTTATAGGTTTGTGAGGATTGCAACATTAGAACACAATCTGAACTACGGGAACTCTTATTTTGGACCAGATCAGGATATGTAGGATTCCTACTAGAAGGTCTGAGCTCAAAAGGGTTCCCATCAAAAAAAGGCCCACCAAATCATGTTTCTAAAATGGGAAGGTCCCATGCGTGATACCCGCACAATATGAACTATGAGAACTCTGATTCCTGACCAAATCAGGATATGTAGGATGCCTACCAGAAGGCTCAAGCACAAAAGGGTTCTCATTCCAAAACGGTCCACCCAATCATGTCAATAAAATGGGAAGCTTCCACACATAAGCCCTACAAAATCTGAACTACAAGAACTCTGATTCCTGACTAAATCATGATATGTAGGACACTTTCCAGAAGGCCCAAGCTCAAATGGGTTCCTATCCATACAGGGTCCACCCAATTATTTCCCATCAAATGGGAAGCTTCCATGCGTATGTTCCACACATCAAAACTACGTGGGTTCAGATTCCTATCCATAGGATACATAAGAATCCCTCTTTATGGGCTTGATACCATTATCAAGTCACCTTATCTCCCCCCTAGATGAAGATAAACTCTGGTGTGCCTTTTAATATAGCTATGTTAGCATCACCTCTATTCCATCAAACATATGCATGCTCACGATGATCTTGCAAACCAAGGGTAGCCCATGGACACACTCTTTGGGAATGAACCAAGGATTCAAGAACATATGAACACAACTAAAATCTATAATAGAGTCCTAGAACAAGCAACAATCCTCCCCTTGAAGGGTGCAGTGAGCCTGACCTCCCATCCTCTCGACCAATGGAGTCATCAAGTGTTGTTGGCCAAATCGTTAGCCAATGAGCACTTGCCTTTAGAAAGAAGTTACATGAATAATGGATACCAGGGTGGTTGGGAATTCTTGGCTCCATGAACCAACCCATTTTAGACCATCCAAGAAAGTTATATCTGATAAGGACCGATTGTACGAGTGCTTGACCCCCACGTAATCACCCACTAGAACCAACAGTTCCCCATAGGGTTAATTCAACCTTCTTTAATGGATAATGATGCTAAATAATTTGAAATAAAGGAATGGTAAATTTGATGAGAGACCATCTTTATGGAAAATGGGATGGGTGATGATCATAATCGTGCCATATCTACATCCCTCAAAAATGCACCACCTCAGAGGCAGAAAAAAATGGTGAACCCGACATGAATCATTAACCAAGGTGGTGGTTCTACCTCATTGATAAAAGAAAAAAAGGACACTTCTCATCAGACCATTTTGGCTACCCCAGTATGTGCAACATGCGCCACCTTGGAGGAGGAACAAAAATGGTGAACCCAACATGAATCCTTAACCAAGGTGGTGGTTCTACCCCAATGATAAAAAGAAAAAATTACACTGCACGTCAGACCATTTTGTACGCCTAGGTATGTGAAACACACACCACCTCGGAGGCGGAACAAAAATGGTGAACTTGATGGGAATCCTTAACTAAGGTGGTGGTTCTACCCAAAATGATAAAAAAAACAAAAGGACACTACACGTCAGACCATTTTTTTCTCCCTGATACATGCAACACGCATCTCCTCATAGGTGGAACAAAAATGGTGAACCCCGACATGAATCCTTAACCAAGGTGGCAGTTTCACCCCACTTAGGCCCCCTTCTCCCCATAATAAAAGAAAAGGGGAAGGGGGCCAATCTGAATCACCAAATATGCATGTTCTTAATGGAATTATACTTTGATGATGTTTAGTGGTATGTATGTCATACATATATTTTTGGTTCCCGCAGAGTCACCTTCGATCCAAATGACATGCCCACGATCCATGAAGATGCACACATCAGCGATCCCACGGGCAGCTGGGGCCTCAACAAAGAGCAGGACCCCTTCCCCTACCCATCATCTTCAACGCTGGGTGTCCAATACGTTGATCAAAGAGTATTACCGAAATGGTACTCTCTCTATGTTGGAGGCCGCAAGACAAGACCTCCAGTCTGCAAAGGTCTGTCGGCCGCCTCATCATCTGCTACTGGTACCTCAGCACAATGTAGCCCTAGTGGTTGTCTCAAACCGTTTTGGGAGACTATCCCCAGAACGTGACAATGACTACCTCCCTTACCTTAGGGAGGCAGATAAATTCAATCCTGATGACTTCATCCCAACTGCACAAGGACCCTACCCATAGGCCCTTGCCAGAGAGCGTCACCGCTGACACCAGACGACCAAACCTCCTCCCACTGAGGAGGATCTTATGTCGAGGGAACCTACCAAAGTCTAGGAGACCTGGGCCTCTTGGGCTTCCTGCCAAGGGTGGTGAATATATAACCAGGGACACGCTATCACCCTGGTTCCTGAGAGGCAGCACTGTCATACTAAAGCGACAAAATTCAACAGGCAGAAAAACAACTCTTCCCTCTCCACTCAAGCCCACCCTAGAAGTAAGGTGGAACAATACGATAACATTCATGTTTCTGCTAGTGCCCGCCAGTCCTGCCATGCAGATGGAGTGGAAAACTACAGGCAGATAAAAAATCTTCCAATATACAACAATCCATCCATCCAAATACAGCAGCACTCAGCTACACACAGACGCAAATACCTACTGATGCATTTTAAGCCTCCCTTCAAATTAAGTCAGCAACAGGCTATATGTAGGCTCAAATACCTACTGATGAATATCAATACCTCCATCCAAATACGTTGGAAAGAAAATATGAGAAGAGTCAAATTCCTGTGGATGTATAAAAACCTCATGTGACAAATACAGTAGTAAGAGAGCAGATGAAAATCCTCACCCATGAATATGAATACCCCCCAGTCAAAAACTGTGGAAACCGAAGAAGAAAACTGTTGGAAGACTTGTTACTCTATCCTAGAATAGGAAAACTACTAGTATCTACTGGAAACTCATGGAGGACCAGAGTAGGAAAAAACTTCTACTCTGACATTAAAATGGTCCTTCATACCCATTCCATCCAAAGATGTATCTCAGCACATCATGGACATGATGGAAGATCAGACTTTGATTCCAGACCATGTCCTCTAAACATGCCAAGATATCATTTCATCAGCAGAAAAGGTGAGAAATCGGACCCATGGCCCGATTTTCTCGAACAGAATGACTCACTTGACAAATGTGTTAGTCACTCTAGAGTAGTTATGCATCCCTGATCTAGTCCAAGTAGGTCAACGATAATATTTTTCGACATAAGGACAACCGAGTCGGGAATAAATACCCATTCCAACTAGTGGATGCTGGTCTAACATGGTGGTCGCTCTAGGTCAGGCATATATCCCTAAAAAAACTCAAGATACTCATCAGCATATCCCGATGACAACACGAGACACAAGAAGATGGGAACCCATATTTGAAGGCCATAACCAATAGCAGGAGGCCCCGGTTACCTACAAGAGTGTTCCAAAAAATGAAAAGAGCCAATGGAAACTGGAAAATGAAGAGCACATACATGACCTTGCTCTGCTAGAAGCTAGGGTTCTTGATAGCCACAAATATATATCAACAAAATATCAAGACCTTGTCATTCCATTACCAAATTATGGAAGTGGAAGTAGAATTTGTGAAGGTCCTCCCTGCAATGTCACTACCAGAAGATCTAAATTTCCTCCACAGAGAATCCGTAGGGGATTAATCTATTGGTAAAGAGTGATCAATCATGAGAGCCTATCTCCTGATGCGTGTCGGGGTAGCCCTCCCCTAAAACAGAAGATCAGACAGCAAGAAGTTCCTCCCCTTGTTTCCATCTGACTTGATGGTCCTCCATAGGGTATATACTACATATATACTTTTCCCTGTAGTCAGACATCAAGTCATGATGGAATTCCTCTCCATGATGAAGATCATTCCAAAGGCCCTCCCCATAATGACAGTTGTTGTGAAGGTCCTCCCCACAATGACACCAAGCAACAAGAAGGTCCTACCCTCATTACAGTACATCCAAATGGTCCTCCCACGGATGTAGACTATAGAAATTATCCCTATTTCCAGATATCAAGTCATGATGGTAGTCCTAGCCATGATGAAAGTCATTAAAAATTCCCTCCCTATAATGACATCAAGGATCAAGAAGGTCATCCCCTTGCTACATCCCACACTGAAGGTCCTCCCCAAGGTACACACCATTAGGAAAATTCCCATGGTCAGGCATCACGTTTTCATTGTTGTCCTCTTCATCATAGCACCACTTGATAACGTCCTCCTCGCAACCAAAATACATGCTAGAAAGAAGGTCCTCCCGTTGTCAGAACAAATATGCGGAATCCCTCCTATGATGAGGTGCTTGGAAAGGAGTCAGACGCATCAGGAACTTGGTATATAATGAGCGATATTCTTTCTCAACCAGAGGATGTCCTGGGGCCGTGCTCATCTTCTGATCCACCCTCGCGGCGTCCACAAATCGATAAGGCCCCCACCAGCCTGGTTTCTGGGAACAAAATCATCAAGAAGCAGTCGAGCTGGGAATATCAAGTAGGGGAGCCTCTAAAAGAACAACACCATGATATGTTGCTTGTGAGAAGACAACTAGTTAGGGATAATATACCAGTCATGTATTGGTCTACGACCACTTCTCACTTCGACATAAAAGGATAATTTTCCTAGGAATACATGCATGACATTTACCTCAATATATGGACAACTCTTCAAAAGGTGAAAGAAAAATAGCTACCCTACAAAGGGTACATGTACCATGTCAGCACAATAGGGGAGAATCACTATATGATCAACTTGAAATCCATCCCGTCTTCAAGACATCCACAATCAGAAATTCGAAAGAAAAACCTTCAACTTTCTTGCCTCCATGCACTACATAAATTGTGTCACCTCATTGGAAACTCCCTAGATGAAGTTCACATTAGAGGGTTGGGAGAACATGGATCTTTACACTTCACCCCATGACTCATCAAGAATGCCCCAATGGAAATGGAATCCAACAAGGTCATTACCTAGAGGCAACAGTAAAATGAAACCCCTTCTTAGGAAAGATGGTATAGTCAAAAAAACTGACCCAATTTAAGTCTCAAAGGCGTCAGGGCTGAAAAGATCAATCCATCGAAAAACATCTGAGTCAGGAGACCAGGAACATCCAGCAGGCTTCCTGCCTAAGGGAAGCCAACTAGTAAGCAGTTCTCGTGTCTTTGAAATACCATAGGCCTCGTGCAGGCCCAATTCCACACTCAACTTACACCTGTGTGGGAGTATGTGAAATTGAAAGGGTGGAAATAGAGGTGGCTACCGCCGTGATATGGGAACAACCCCAGCCATAGGGCTGGGGTATTTTTAAATCAAAATTCCCTCGTAAGACCAATAAATCCAGGTCGTAGCACATTGACTGGAGAATGGGAACAACCCCAGCTATAGGGTTGGGGGAATTTTTACCTAAAATCCCCACATTGAGGACATCTTTCTTCCACTATCTAGGAAGAACGATGGACAGATGAGTTACCCATTCCACCCCTTCTCATGGTTCGCACCCTCCGAGATAGATGTGCATTACGAGTTCAGACCAGGGCTCCCTTCAGGTAAATATTCATCAAGAATCCTAAAGAATACCATAGAATGGAAGGATAAAGTCAAATAAATGGCACAAGAATCCTTCCTTCCATTCATTATTGGGTACACCACCCCCAAATGCGGTATGCCTCAGTGAACATGGTGACCATCACCCCACGGATCTCACATGAAGTGACACAAGTGGAGAAGACACAATGGAAGATGGTTACCTCTATGATGCTTTCCACACCGATCATGATGGTGTGCATACCCGGAACAGGAGGGTAGTTCTAAATCTGGGTGCCCCCTTAGTCAATCCAACATTACCTTCCTCATGAAACTCCAATAGAGAGAAAAATAAATCCAAGGTCGTCTATGACCCACCACCTCCTCCCCATGACAGTGTATCCCTCACCCTTTAGGTAAGGTTTGCAAAGCAGGAGGAAGAAATGAAAGATCTCAGATGAATAAATGTTGAGCTACGTCGAGGGGGTTATCTCGCCGGATGTGTTTCCTCTGTGGAATGTCAATAGGTGCTTCCAGAGGAGGTTCCCATACCACAGGAACTCATCCTGATGAATGAAGGCATGCTCATAGGACCGATCAACCCAGACCTAGAAGGACATCAAGACTTTCCCCCATTGGGAAGGCAATTGGAATATACCCAGGTAAACCCACAAATGACTCCCCCAGCAGGGTATCCACCCCAAATTCTAGTTTCACTAGCACGCCAAATTTTGGCCCCTACCGCACCAGCTCAAGATCAAGCACGATAGGATATGCATCAAGAGATCTTAAACACTATCAAGTAGTTGACAGCCCGACAAGAAGTCATGGAGTGTTGGTGAAATCTGATACAACCAGAGAGCAAACCCTACCCCTAGTGGGTGAGCAATGTTCTGCCACCCCCAAACTTCAGGAACCCTGTATTCCCAGTATTCAATGTCTTGGGGGACCCAGAACATCATTTGATGAACTATACCACTTACTTTGACCCCATGATGGGAACTCTAGAGCAGCAAGATGTCATAAAACATAGGTGTTTCATATGAACAATGCAGGTTTTGGATTTCGTATGGTATACTAGCCAGTCAGCTAATTCAATTACAGGCTAGGAGGACCTTCAGCGACAGTTTCTCTTCTAGTTCAGTTCAACACTGCCCAAGATGACTATCAGTGATCTCATGAACTACAAGATGCGAGAGAACAAGAGAGTCTCAGACTTCATTTCCAAATAAAAAGTCCTAACATATTCCATGAACCAACCACTCCCCTAAGATAAGATGCTCTCTATGTGGATCGATAACCTTCAGGATGAATTAAGAATTCCGCTCATCACAATGAAGTACAAAAATGGGTTTAGAGACTTCTCTGCCATTTCCCAAAGGATAGAAGACTATTTTAAAGGACTAACCTTAAGTCTCGAGTGTCCCCATCAGCACCTTAGAAAATAACGAGTTAAGTTGAATCGTCTTCTATCATGCTTAAGCCACCCCCGGCACCAGCCCTAGTAGTGAGGCCCCCATCAACCCGTATGAGACCTCCTGGATGCCAACACCCACCCCCACCTCATCAATATGAGCGATGGGGTGCTAAAATAAATCATTTTGAAGAATGAAGAAATATATTTTATTCATTTAAAGACGACCAGGTCTGCGACTATTTCATAGCTGCCATGAATTGCAATCTGCTATGGCTGCCAGAGCCAAAGAGAGCTAATGAAGTGGGTCTCGATGACCATACAAATTATTTTCCATATCACAGGATACTAGAACACACAATCTAGGAATTATTTCTTTTAAAGGGTCTCCTAAAAAGATGGTGGATTATAGGAAAGTAAAGTTGGGCCCGCCGCCAGCACAAGTGGCTTATGCTTCCACCTCTGACTCAAGATAGGGAGAAGAGTGGAAAACAGTCACCGGAAAGAAGGAGAAAAAGTTTGAAAAATTGGATGACCCATAATACTATCAACTGAGTCCACAAAATCCTACAAGAATATTTGAAACAACCTACTATGCCCCCAGAGTCTCCTAATACAACACAGTCATCCTCCTCAGCCCTACGGTCCTTTAAAGGACAAAAGGGAAGAAAGAAAGAGAAAGAAGATGAGATAGTACAAAATCTAACTTCAGTATGGACACTTTCGGAGTTCATGCCAATATTCTTGGTTCAACGGGCACTTCCCCACTAAATGGTACAACCAGTACTGCCCCGCCAAATAGTACTATCATAAGGAGGCAGTCAGACAGGAACAACATCAGTTCAAGAATTGATATTCAGCTCCATTAATGTTATTCACTTGATGGACCCCTTCTCAAATGAAGAATATGTTCATGAACCCGAATTACCCATGCCCAAATAGAGAGCTGAAGGAAGAGGCCTCAGAGGCCAAAGGTTTCTTGAAAGGCATGGTCATGGTAGGAGTCAAATTCCTAGACATGCCACAAGTCAAACTGTTAACATCACAGAAACTCATGGAAGAACCCTCTGGCAGACACAACAAGAATCGGAATGCTTTTTCTACCCTACTGGAGGAAACTCAAGCCCATTTATCTTGGAGTATCCATTAGGGGAAGAACAAGTACCAAACTACCCAATGTATATATGTAGTCCAATCCGGAAAAATGTGGAAGGAACTGCAGAACAGCCTACTCCTGCTACAGAATCCAAACCATCTACTTCCAAATATCAAGCCCCAAAAGTTTCTGTGAAAGAGAAACCCTGATCCGGGAAGCGCCGATATTAAGAGAAGAAGTATGCCATTTTATTGTAGCTAGATTCAGTACCAGCAATGATTTCAATCCTAGATGCATTGATTTTGCCCACATATCATGGGGAGGCACTCATTGAAGCCTTGCTAAGTCCCCAGAAGTTCAAGGATGAAGTTGTAGTGGCTGAAGTCTACCGAATAGAGACCAGTCCCAAAGAATGTAACATCGTCATCTCTTTCACATACTCGGATAAAGACACCATCATGAAAGGGAACATCAAACTCTTATATGTGTCCAAAAAGATAAATGGAATTGATGTTCAGAGTATCTTCATCGACAACGGCTCTCAAGTTAACCTCCTCCCACTGAGAATTCTTCGTCGACTAGGATATAATGAATACAACTTGACACCTATCACTACAACTCTTCTAGGATATTAAAAAAAGTTAGTAGAAACCATTGGGAAAAATAATGCTTAAAACTTGGCTTGGAGATCTCATATCAGATTCTGATTTCCTGGTGATATGAAAAAGTACGGCCTTCAATGTTTTTTTAGGGAGGCCTTGGATGCATCAGCATGATGCAATTCAATCCTCATACCATTAGTGAATAAAATATTTCACTAATTGGAAAATGGGATGTTGCACGCTAATAAATCCCCATTATATTTCTATGAGTTTCATTACATCAACGCAGGGTTCTATGATTCAGAATAAAAACACCTTTCGACTGACCAATTTGACTGGATCAATGCCCCAAATGGATTGAAGATAGCTTCCTCCAACCCCATACAATAGTTTTGGGAGGAGTACGTACTACCCATAAACTAATTTGATTTTTTTAGTACAATCTTGGATACAGACTCAGTTGTTTTCATGGTCTCTATTATGGTCACCAAGTATAAAGAAGTAAAAGAATAGGTTGACTCCCATGTTGTCATAAAATCCCTATCAAAGATTCTCCCAGCCCATCCTTGGGGCATCAAACTGCCCTTGTCTCACACACTAAGGAAAAAATGAAACTTCTTTACCAATATTGTAGAGGTTATCTCAAAAATAACTTCTCCTTCAGGAGGGGAAGATGATCAAGATGAAGGAGAAGAAGAAGAGTAATAAGACCTCAAGGATGCATCTAAATCATTTGAAGAAGGTGTTTACAACACCATCGATGAACTTAATGAGATAAATCTGGGAACTAAAAATGACCCATAGCCCACATAAATCAGTGTGGTCATACCTATTGTGCAAAAAGAGGCTTATGTCTCCTTCTTCAAGAAAAATCGACACATGTTTTCCTAGAATTACACAGAGATGACAGGCCGTAATCTTAAAGTCGCCACCCATCATTAGGACTTACCAGAAGATCACCGGGGATATAAAAAGATAGCTAGAAGGATCCCCCTGATGCACACTACTAAAATAGAGGCTGAAGTTGACAAACTGATCAAAGACAACTTCATACGGGATGTCCAATATCTGATCCGTATGGCCAACATAGTCCCTATCAAAAAGAAGAATGGACAAATTAGAATCTGTATTGACTTCAGGGACCTTAATCGGCATTTCCCAAAAGATGACTTCCTGGTCTCGATCACAGAATTGTTGATCGATGAAACATTTGGATACGAATCCCTCTCCTTCATTGAAGGATATTCTAAATACAATCAAATCTGGATGACCCTTGTAGATGAAGAAGCTGCCGCTTTTAAGGCCCCTCTGGGGGGGTGTTTTGTTATAAAGTGATTCCCATCGGTCTAAATAATATCGGTGCCACATATCAGCACACCATGCATCACATATTAAAGAACTTTTGGGAAAATTCATTGAGTGTTATGTCGATGACCTGGTGGTTAAGTCATGGCAGCATTCTAACCACCTGGCCAACCTTGAAACGGTCTTCAACAAATTGAGACAACACAGTTTAAAAATGAACCCCCTAAAATGTGCCTTTGGCATTACCTCAGGAAAATTTCTTTTCTTCGTTGTATGCCATCGTGGAATCAAAGTTGACCCCAAGAATACGGAAGACATTCTTTTCATGTCCCCACCTGGAAACCTAGCCGAGTTGAGAAGTCTATTGAGGCATCTCGCATACATTCGATACTTCATAGCCAACCTTGAAGATAAATTATTACCTTTAACCATGTTCATGAAGAAAAGAGTTAAAAATAAATGGGATAACGATTTTCAATAAGAATTTGACAACCTCATAAGATATTTACTAAGCCTACTAGTTCTCATGCCTCCATTTTAGGGGAGACTCCTCATTTTGTAAGTAACTACCCTGTAACAGTCGTTAGGATCCTTCCTCGCATAGAAAAATGATGTCAGTAGTGAGAACAGGCTCTACTACCTTAGCATAACAATGATTGATGTCGAAACTCAGTATTAGAAGATCGAAATAAACTACATATCCCTAATATTTGCAGTACAGAAGCTCAGGCATTACCTGTAGCACCATGAGGTCTACATGGCCTCCCGTTGCAACCCACTCAAGTATATCGTCAACCGTCCCATGCTAAATGGGTGCCTATCTCGATGGGTAGTCATCCTGCAACATTTTGAAGTATGGTACGTTCCTCAAAAGTCCATCAAAGGCCAGGTGTTAGCAAACATCCTAGAAAATCACCCCTTATAATAGATGGCACCATTGGATACAGAAATTTCAGATGAAGAAGTTTTTTCCATCCAGGTGAACCCCCAGATATGGGAAATGTACTTCGATGGTGCTTTTCGAAGCTCAAGAGGGAAAGGGATGGAGGATCCCAAGATCAAAAAATTGGGGCTGGGAGTTGTACTCATATCTCCTGAAAAGGCCATCTTGCCTTACTATTTATTGCTTTTGGAAGGGTGTGTGAAAGTGGAGTATCATGACCTCATTTTAGGCCTGGAATTGGCACTCCAGGTGCTAGCCAAACGCCTAAAAATAAAGGGTGATTCAGAGCTAGTTATCAAACATATTAATGGTGACTATTATATCAAGAAATAAGTATTGGTTCCCTTAATGAACCATGTTCGAGAACTTATGGCAGAATTCCCATCAGAACCAACATTGACTCATGTCCCCTAGTCATAGAATGCTCAAGCTGGCGCTTTGGAAAATTAATCTATAGCCTTGGCTGACCCCGATCGATATGATACAGTTATTATTATTGTTCACTATCGGATGGTATTTCCTTTCATCCAATGAAATACAGAGGAAATTGATGAAATTAGCCCCATTCCTAAGCCTTATGGTCATACCATTGGTTGGATGACACCTATCACAAATTACCTTTGGAACGGGGAACTCCTACCAGTTAGGACTGAAAGGGAGCAGTTCCGAAGGTGGGCAGTCAATTTTATTGTGTAAAATGGGGTGAACCAAGAGAAGGTTATCTATAAAAAATTCCTTGATAGAGTCCTTCTCGTGTGCATTAATGTAGAAGAGACTACTTCCATCAGGAAAGAAGTGCACGCTGGAGCTTGTGGAGCACACCAGTCAGCAAATAAGCTCTCTCACCAAATCTGGAGGCTTGGGTATTATTGGCCAACCATGATACAGGATTGCGCCATATTCACTATTAAGTGCCATTCCTTCCAATTTCATGCTAATTTCATACACCGTCCCCCATATTTTCTTAATGTAGATAAGTACTCTTGGCCATTCGTCTCCTGGGGGGATGGAGGTTGTGGGATTTTATCCTCCCACTACATTCAGACAATTCAAGTACATATTCACAATAAGAAAATTCTTTTCTAAATGAACTGAAGCCATACCCCTTAAAGAAGATGGGAAAAAATCATCACCAGCTTTATGAAGGCCAATATCATCACTATATTTGGTGTCCCTCATTCAATACTGACAGACAACGGCACCAACTTCTACTCTATTGAGATGAATAAGTTGTACCGTGAATATGGAATCAAGGCCAACCGGTCATTCCGCTACCACGTGGCAGCCAATGGTCAGATAGAAGCTTTCAATAAGACTCTATCCAAAATACTTTAAAAGATGGTCTATAGGGATAATAAATCATGGCTAGACAAGCTCCTTCAGGATTTGTGGGCCTAATGGACCATGACCCACACCGTCACTTAGGCAATTTCGTTCTCACTAGTATACGAGGAAGAGGCAGTGTTACCTATCTAGATCTGAGTGTCATCACTTTGTGTAGCCATTTGTAATCAACTTTCCACAGAAGATAAATCCCATAGATGGTTTGATGAATTGGAGTAGTTAAATGAAAAAATGTTTCACACTCTAAACCATTTGGAAATCTACCAAAACCAGATTGCACGAGCCTTCAACAAAAAGGATCGCCTTTGATCTTTCCTCGAAGGATAAATGGTATTAGTCCTCAGAACCTCAATGATACTAGGTAAGAATCCCCATAAAAATGAACCAAAGTGGGAAGGACCATATATCATAAATTGGGTCTATTCCAATGGAGTGTACGCCCTGATATCAATGGACAGAAAGCTCATCACAGCTCCCAAAAATGAGAAGTTCTTAAATAAATACTCCACATAAAAATGCCCCAATGTTTAGGTCCAAAATCTAAGACCTTAAACTATGATTTAAAAATTTCCCCAAGGTCTAAATTCTAAGACCTTAAACTATTATTTAAAAATGTCTCCAAGGTCTAAACTCTACGACCTTAAACTATGAGTTAAAAATGTCCCCAAGGTCCAAACTCTACGACTTTAAACTATGAGATAAAAATTTCCCCAAGTTCCAAACTCTAAGACCGTAAACTATGATTTAAAAATTTCCACAGGGTCTAAACTATAAGGCCATAAACTATGAGTTAAAAAATTTCCCCAATGTACAAACTCTAAAACCTTAAACTATGAGTTTAAATGTTCTTAAGGCCCAAACCCTAACACCTTAAAATATGAGTTAAAAATGTCCCAAAGAACCAAACTCTAAGTTCTTAAATTATGAGTTAAAAATGTCCCCAATGTCAAAACACTATGACCTTAAAGTATGAGTTAAAAATGTCCTCATGGTCAAAACTCTAATACCTTAAACTAGGAGTTAAAAATGTACCCTATGTCCAAACTCTGAGACCTTAAACTATGAGGTAAAAAAAGCTCCCATATCAAGGTCCAATCTCTATGACCCTAAACTATGAGTCATAAAAATTTCTCCATATCATGGTCCAAACTCTACGACCCTAAACTATGAGTCATAAAAATTCCCTCTCGTATCATAAGTCCAAGCTCTATGACCCTAAACTATAAGTAAAAATTTCCCCCAATGTCATGGTCCGAAGTCTAAGACCTTAAACTATGAGTAATGAAAAATCCTCAATGTTAAGGTCCAAACTCTATGTCCTTAAACTATGAGGAACAAAAAATTTCCCCCAATGTCATGGTCTAAACTCTAAGACCTTAAAATATGAGTAATGAAAAATCCTCAATGTTAAGGTCTGATCTATAAGACCTTAAACTATGAGGAACAAAAAAAATGATCCTCGTGTCATGATCCAAACTCTAATACCTTAAACTAGGAATCATCATCCTTTACACATGACATTAAACTGTATGGAACATTTCCTCCATGTAAGACGTTAAACTACGTAGCATAAAATGTCCTAATTTCATGAAAATAAACTACATGATCTTTCACAAAACTATGTGTGGCTTGATTCATGCTCTCACGGGATATGTAGTGATGCCTTGATCTTCGACCCTGGACCATCCCCCATAAATAAATAAAAAATGTCTCCATCACTCCCCCTATCGACCCATATTCATAATGGAGACCCTTATCACCCCTTGTTTCTCACACCGAGTACAACTCCCGTGATCTTAGGAATGGTGATACAGATTCTCCTATGAATTTCAACTATGGGGCAACATGGAGAACTTGAAAACTGTGATGGGTAGAATGAAAACGCCCATACCCATTGGACCAAGCCAAACCGATACAGGGCACGCACAAAACTACATATGGCTTTATTCCTTCCCTCGCATGATACATAGAGACCCCTCAATCTTCGATCTAGGCCCATCCACACCGAGAAAGAAAATGAAAAGTCCCCTGTCATATTCTCTATCACCTCACACTTGCAAAGGAGACTCTGTAACTACTACTTGTTTCTCACATTGAGTATAACTCATTTGAGGTTAGGACCAGTGGTATGGATTCTCTTACACAAGTAAACCATATAAGAGTATGGTA
Source organism: Viscum album (assembly GCA_963277665.1). Classification (NCBI taxonomy): domain Eukaryota; kingdom Viridiplantae; phylum Streptophyta; class Magnoliopsida; order Santalales; family Viscaceae; genus Viscum; species Viscum album. The sequence continues at coordinate 877,396,744 of OY728158.1, forward strand.
GGACTAGTACCTGTATTAATTAAAACAAAAGTTCCCAAAAGTGTCCCTAACACATCGAACAAAAGTTTGTAGGGAACATCCATAACTACATGTGTCTTTATTCCTGCTCTCGTGGGATACATAGTGATGCTCAGATTCGACATCTTGGCCTATCCACAAGAAAAAAATTCCCTTTTACCCAATGCGTGGATCATACCTATGTGGAATCTCCAAGAAGGTTACGATTAATCATGGTATGGGTATTATCACATTCCCAGGCATACCTTTCTTGTTTGTCACACTCCATACATTTAGAAAACATGGATCCTCACAATCATCCAAGGCCATCTGGGATGGAAGGCCGGTGTAGAGACTCGTAGCTTGACATACATGGACATTACATTACGTTAGCGGAATACTTAATACATAACAAAAACAGACACAAAAGGACCGTAATAGTTTAGTGTCTTTGGAAACTTGGAACGTAATCTTCTAATCGTGGTGAAAGATCTTCAACATCTCCCATAAAGATCTTCCCTTTTTTTCTTACCTAAAACCTTTCTTTATATCCTGGGGAAAAAACATAAAAAGGGTGAGCTCAAATGCTCAGTAAGGGTAAGCATGGATAAAATAAATCATACCATATACATTTGAACATAAAAACATGAACATAATGTTTAAACATCAAAATCTTGAGCAACGACATAAAACAGGGAAGTACATAAGGCATAGATCATAATGGAACATAAACCATGATAAAATAGCATGGGAATAAAACATGTAACTATGGAATCCATTAAGCACATGTAATGATTTCCATAATAGCCAAGGCATTGCTGCCAAGACCATCTTAGTGGAAAAAGTCTCATTCTGAATCGAGTTCACTCCTCATTTCAGTACTGTAACACTGAACCAGATTAACTTACCGTTCCAGCCATGTCTATCTCATGAGATATAAAATCTTTACCCAATTCATTGGAGGGAGATATAGGTCCCACCCATCTCATAATGAAATCATTCTTACTTGTGCCACAAAATAAACATACATCATTCATAATAACCCAACGAATAAAATGGGTTTCATAAACATCATCCCATCATAACATAATCCATATAAAAGAAATCGATATCATTTCATAATAAGAAAAGTGAAACCATGTAAATCATAGAGACATTATACAAATATGAAATAATTTCATTTTAGATGGAAAATGCTTTTGATAAAACACTTTAAATGAATTCTTGAGGAAAATATCCTTTCTTCTTTAAAATCACTTTATTTTCACAAAATGCCATGCACTTTTAAAAGAAAATGGTTTTGTGGAAAATAATCATGAAATATTTTGGAGGAAGCTTCATGAAAATAAGGCTTTATAAAACCATAAAAAAATCCGTTCATGCCGTATAAGTTAAAAAAAACATTCTTCTCGTACTTTTGCCGGAAAAGTCAAAAAGTACCTCGTAATAGTAAGATTCCATACATACCATGTAGTAAAAGTCAAAAATGGGTAAAAAGGACTTTAAACATACATGAAAACACTTTTATAAAACATGGACATGGATGATAGAAATAACCCCAGTAAATACTTACGAATAACCAATCTCGGATAAAAATGAGATTTGAAACATTATCCCTTACCTTAGGTCAGATATGCTTCGTACGTATCCGAACCTCCTCTTCTTTGAAGTGCCTCTTTGAGACCTCCTCTTAGGGCACTAAAATTGGTCTTTGAAGAAGACCACAACCTCTAGGATGTTTCTAGGGAAGTGGATAAGATAATTGGGCAGGTTTTGGCCGAGCTTGAAGGCTCAAAGTGGTGTGAGAAAGAGAGGGAGGAGGTTCCCTTTTATAAGGGAGGAGAGGGGCACCTTTGGAATTCTTAAAAATATTAATTTATAATAAATATAAACCCACTTAAAAACCTCCCAAAATGACTCATATTCAAATATTAGATGAGATAGGGTTGTAATCTCATCAACAAATCAAATTTAGACATGTTTGGATCTTATTTTAAACCTTGTCATTTTGATTTATCCTTATTTAATCTATTTAAGTTTATTTGTGGTAATAAAATTATAAATTTTAAATTATAACAAATAATTACTTATTTGTTGTGAATTTTCCATAATTGATCACTTTATAACATTATAGACCATATAAAGTTAAATTTGTAATTTTTAAATATTTTTGTGTTTTTTAAACAATTTTATAATATGTTATTTTTATAAAATAACAATAGTGTCAATTTTGACACTATTCATTTATATGAATTTAAATAAAATATATACAGAAGATATGTTCGAACTAAAAGCTTTAATTGATTCATAAAAGGCCATATGTATCTATAAAATTATTGGATCACATTAAATAATTCATATAATATTTATTTTATTATTTTTAAAACCATTTATTTGGTTTATCTCTTAATAAAATAATTATTACAACACTTTTGTATAATTATTTAATATACATATTTGTTGCATAAAAATTAAAAATAAAATCCTATGATAAAGATAAATCTATTAACATTCCCAATAATACATTTACTCGAATTTATCATCTTAAAATCACAATATTTAAATTTTTATATTTATTTAATTATGAAGGTGACAACTTTGGAATCATTTAAAATAAAATAATATAAGTGTCATAATCACATTTATAAGACTCAAAACGGTTATATATTAGGTCATTGTATGCTTATGGTATATATATACACTACCAATAAGTTTTGGTTAGGTTTTTGGGCCTTTTAATTGGTATTATTATTTCAATAAAAACTATATTACTGATTTGTTACTTAATAAATAATTTCTACATCATTAATGTATCACCATTAATGACAATTATTTAATCCATAAAAATTATAAATAAATTATCATTATGTAGATAAATTTTATTAGCTTTCTGGAGACTATTCATGTTTGAAGTTTTATGATGTTTATCACTAAATTAAAATAATTACACTTATAAGATTTAAGAGAGTGACATGTTGTCACTTTCTTTGGTTTTAATAATAATTAAATTATTTTCATGGTCAAAAGTCCATAAAATGAATCTAATCCGACACATAGGTTATATGGGTCTACTTTTATCCATCCAATAGAATTTTGGCATGTGTTATGGTAATTTTATAATATTATATTTACCCTTAATTACCTGATTTACCTTTAACTATGGTAAATAAAATTTACCGTAGTTACTATTCATAATTCCCAAAAATAAAAAGTATCTTATTAACATAATTTGGACCCACTAATTCCAAATATGGAATCCATTTTTCCAAATTCAATACACAAAATTTGCAGAAATTAAATTAAAATTAATCCCGTTGTCGAAAGAAAATGGGTTTTTCTTTAAAACATTGCAAAAGATTGAATTGATTTAACCTACGAATTTAATGTAAAATAAATGCTAATGACATGCATTATATTAAATGGTAAAAATATATTCTATTTATACTTTAAAACCATTCAATATTATAATTTAACCATATAAATTATTGCGATGAAAAAAGTTGTTTTTAATTAAAATATATCGTGTTTTTACTATTCATCAAAATATGAAAGTTACCAGAATAATATGAAAAATTTATCCAATGTAAATTTTTATTTCTTTATTCCAAAGAAGAATTTTATTTTGTCAAATTGAACTTATAAAAATGTCAAAAACTAGATTTAAAGTGGGTGCGCCATTAAAAGGCGGCAAAACTGCATTTTTGAAAAATACTTATTTTACCCAAAAAATTTATTTTGTTCTTATACCATGTTCTATAAAATGTTTAAGATGAATAATAATGTTATAAAATTAAAAATTTAGTTAATAATATTCATAACGGCTAGTTCATAATAATATTATAATAATATATCGTTGTTTAGTAAAACCCGGTATTGCGTACAACACACGCTATCGAGGAAGGTCGCGATTGCGTGTAATGCAAGACAAGTCAGGGTTGCGTGTTGTGCAAGAATCCTTCATTGTTTCGTGTAACAGGATCCAACCATATTTCATTTATACATTGAATATATATATTTATATACTCAATGTTGCGTAGAATAACTATTATCAAAATTGTGTGTAACATGATCCAAGAATAGTGTTGCGTATACTGCAAGATAATACGGTATTGCGTATAGCACAAGGTAATATTTGTGTAGAATATAACACAAGACATTAATGAAATTAAAAGAATATTTTTCATAAAATCTCAGGGTGTTACAGCCAGTGTCCGGTAGACACCTTTGATTGAATATGCATATCATGCCCCAGTGGATCTTCATACGTTGCCCACAAAAATTGCTATCAATCAAAGGAAAATTCATCCCCATGAGAGTCCTCTCCTACCTCCGTATGCCCAATGGATTTCAAGCCCCATTTCATCCCTCCTGATTCAAGTCACCCCCAGGACTATGGTTTACACCTTCTATCATCACTCACGTCTAAGGAATTTTAGAACACCCTGCCTACGATTAACTTGAAACTTTTGAAGACCTCTATAAGACCAAAATCGTCCTCACCACACGATGTTAAACTAAAATGCCGAAATTTTCATCACCGCATGATGTTAAACTGTAGGGCCAAAATTGTTTTCACCACACGATTCTAAACCGCAAAATAATGGGTTTAGACTAAAAATTCCCCTAATGTTGAATTCACTATTCTTAGACGGTTATGTGAAACCATTGTTGTCACTTGTTTCTCACAGTGAGCATGGCTCACGTGAGCTTAAAAATCATAGCAAGAGACCCACCGTGACATTATAGAAAAATGAACTAGGAATTTTGTCCTATTAGAATGACCCTAAAAGATGTGTCAAGGTTCCTTCCCCTAAGAGGAACCCTGTTTTTTGGCCATGTGATGTTAAATGACTAGGTATCCCAAAGATAGAATGAATCCCTCACCCTGTGTTTGTGTCATATCTACGTAAGGGACATCATTCCATGAGTAAATCACAGCCCAAATGTCCCAAATATGTCCTTGTATACCCCTGACATATTCTAAAATCCATGCTTTAAGTGATCTTAAATCCCCATAACCCTTCAAGCCCATCTAGGATGGAAGGAAAGTGTCCTACGGAAACCTTTGATTGACTATTCATATCATTTCCCAGTGGCTCTGCATACGTCGCCCACAAAAATGGCAGTCAATCAAAGGAAAATTCATCGCTAGGAGAGTCCTCTCCTATATTAGTATGGGTAGTGGCTTCCAAGCCTCGTTCCACCCCTCCTGATTCAAGTGCCCTCAAATTCATGGTTTACATTTTCCCCCTTTCACGCATCTTGGATATATCAGAACATATGGTCTTGATTCACCTTTGGTCTCTTTTGAGATTTCTAAAAGATATATTATCCACTTACGCAAAGTTGATCCGCATGAAAAGAAAGAGTTCCCCCACTTATTTCTGGGATTACCAGAATAAGTTTAGCTAAAAAGACTCCTCTTGTAACCAGGGGCACCCCTAATTGAAGGTCGCACACCGTATTCAAAAAGTAATCAATCTTCATAATCCTCAAAGGCCATCATAGGTGGAAGGCCAGTGTTTTGGGGACACCTTTTCTTGACTATTCATATCATGCCCTGGTGGCTCTGCATACGCCGCACACAAAAATGGAAGTCAATAAAAGGAAAATTCATCTCTAGGAGATTCCTTTATCACCTCCATATTCTCAAATGATGTTCACGTCTTGTCATACCCCATGATTCAGAAAACTCATAGACGATGGCTTATGTACCTCCTTCTTCCTAAGTTCCCCTAACATAGAAAAGACTCTTAACTGAACTGACAACTTGTCAGGTCTCCCTCACACATGTAAGAAATGTGTCGGAATGATCACCCACTCAAATCCAATGTGAATGTTCCTAATGTTCTCAGACAACACTACTAAATCCAACCACATATTGTGGCTCCCAACATAAATATAAATCCAAAATCTGGAAAATCCTATGAGGACATCAGGAATGGAAGGCCAGTGTCCTAGGGAAACCTTTGATTTACTATGCATATCATACCTTGATGGCTCTGCATATGTCTCCCACAAAAATATCCATCAATCAAAGGAAAATTCATCCCTAGGAGAGTAATTTCTTACCTATGTATGACTAAAGAAGCTCTTGAGCCTCATGCATGTCTAGAATCCACAAATCTAAGGTCAAGAAAAATCCCTATCCCATGTCTAAAGGATACTAGAACATTCTTGACTAACAGTCCCGAGTCGGGGCCTTACCATGTTAAATTTGATCAAATATGTTTGACCCAAAACCTTAGTAATAAGTTTGAATGGAAAGACTATGAACTGCCAGGGAAATAAGAGACATTATGCTTCCCATGGGGAAAATATGCCAATGGATCCTCTAGTAAAAATTAGAGTACAAGTTTGCTAAAAAAACACATTGATCCATCAAAAAAGTTGAAAATCTTGTTAGGTCAGAAACCCACAAAGGGAGGCCTGAGAAAAATCCATGTTATGCCCATTAAGCCTGTGTCAAGTAGGCTTAGGAAAAAATTAGGGTAATATTGAAAAAGACATAAAAGTTCATGAGGTATCCCATTAAACCTCATCAATAGTCTAACTATTCTCACTGAGTCCCTTGTATCATGAAAAAAATAGAGCTTGATTCGGTTATCTCAGTTTACTGATTTCAAGTCATGGTTTAAAATTAACATTTTACTGAAATGATCTTGATAGGAAAAGGCGAAAAGAGGGAATTTAGAGTTAAATTAGTTACATCATATTCTATGAAATATATCGTGGGCATCCACCACATGGATCCTCCCCTTGAGAAGAAGATAAGACCTTTATAAGAGACATTTGGAGGAGTTGGAAAGTTGAATCAATGATTGGTAAGATTCCTCAATGGCTTGGTGAAGCTTCAATAAGTACACAGTCTCTACTTATTCACTCACTCGCAGCGCCTCTGCTTCTCTCATGGATTGGAGGTGGGTTCTCACTCCCTTCTAAATTTTCCATTACCCTTTTTCAATGGAAGCTACGGCCTGATCCCACTTCTCTATGAGTTGTTCCAGTTTCTGGCTTTGTTGCTCCACTTCCTAGTCAAGCTTCTCCATCAGAGACGCTTGATTCGTGAGTTTGTTTTCCAACTTCGCGGCCATCCCGACATGAGTGGAAGCTTCGTCAATAAGGATATGATGTGTAGCTTCCATATAAGATGTTGACTCTGCCACAGAGAGTCGAGACTCATGTGTACTCGTTACTTCCTGAGAAGCAACCACTTTCCTTATTATATCATAAATTCCATTATAGTTAAATCCACTGAAACCTAGAACTATAAATTGGTGGTGTTACCGTGGAAAATTATCTAGCATCTCTTCCAATGAATTCTGGGAGATTAATCCCCATATATTCCTCCATGAATTTTGATGAGTAGGACGAAATTCAGAAAGGCTTTCTCAGTCGGTCTCAGAATCACTCCCTGATAATGAAATTTAGTTGGAAATGAACGTCACAAGAGAGGGACTTGGATCGGCAGCTATAACACAGCTTGACCCTAGAACAACCTCGTCTCTATTAACCACAATATATGGAAAGGTAGGGACATCCTCCATTGCCAAATCTTGTGGTTGTGATTCTGAGGATGAAAAGGATACGACAATACCTCCCACACCCAAAGCAGTATCATTGTCCAAAACAGGTGGTGCTATGTCTTTAATCATTAGTCGCGCTCCATGGATATGAGAGAGTGTTGAGGACCTGGAACCCTGACCGGTCAGAACAGTGGTCCTCAAGATAGCCCTTAAAATGTTTATGGTCAGTATATGACTTCTGGGGGTAGTGATTTTGGATAAGGATATTGGTATCAGAATATTGGGGGCAGAAAACATAACACCTCTCAGAACTGCAAAAATGGCACGATAGCCCGCTCTAGATTCTTAGGGGACAGAACATCAGCCTCCCTGGTTGTGGATTTCTCAGATCCACCATAAGCAGGCAGAGTATTGTATTTTGAATTAATTTCATCTTTAGGTACAAGATATGCTTGGTCAAGATTTACTGGCTCAATGGTATTCGAAGCCCCTCCAAAATCCAGAAAAAACATGGTGCTCATCACTAGACTTATCCCCCACCTCAAAGACCACCCTATCCCTCTCCATGAGAATCAGTTCAGCATGATAAAATGAACCCTTGGATTCTGTATGACCTTCCACTGATGGGGAAGAAATTTTTTGAGAAGGGGGAGGCACATCCAAGGTTCAGTAACACCCCCAGTCTCCTCAAAGGGTCCTATTTCCTTATTCTGATCAGCTGTAATAGATGGTGATTCTTCCTCTACCCTGAATGGGATAGGGTATATAGATGACTGGGAAATTTTCATTTGATCATCGATGGGCCCTGCATCAAATTACATATATGTACCAATGAGTCAACAAGGTATGGATTTTTATTTCTATCACCAGGTGATCAGACACTAGCTTGTGATCCCCTTTCGAATGCACTTTGATATCTAGGATGCTTGCTTAAGTTTCTTGGATTTTTAGGGAGATGGATCTTGAATAAGATCACTAAAATGATATGGAGGAGGAAAATATCTATAAGGGTTGGAAATCACTAACTTCCTATGATCTTGGCCTCTGAGAGATCCTTCATCAATACCCCCTATCGGTGAGGGAGCTTACTCTCCAGCTATAGTACCTCCGTGAAACGGCATGCCCCTGAAGAAAAGAAAAAAATAATAATAAATAAGAAGAAAGGGTGGAAGCTTTCAGTATCTTTGCAATAAATGAATTTATGGTTGAAGGATGTAGATAATACCTCTCTTTTTGTTCGTGGGAATACTACCATCAATGCCATGTGGTCTGACTAGTAATGTCTATCTGTAAGATCATGAAGGCACTTATCCATTTCAGTCAGGTGAGCATCCACCTCATCAGGCTCTTCATCGGCTGAAATGATGGTAGGAGCGATGGTTCCCCCAAAACCTAGAATATCGAAGCATTCCATATGAATAATTCTCTATATATCTTCATCTGAAGAACTCACCCTCAACTCATCCTAGACTCTCCAATCCTCTAAAAACGCATCCATAATTGAGATGGCCAATGTTGTGGGGTTAAAATGAGGAAGTGAAATAGGCTTCGACAACCATAAATGTTTCTCGGCTGTCCCTACAAGCTCAGGACCTCGATAAGAGGAGCGTTTATGAGATGATGGGGGTGAAGAATAAACATTTCTCATGGCGTCCATAGTAGGTAAGACAACAACATCATCATCATCATCGGAAGTTTATAGTCCCAGTATGGAAAGCACCCAATGTGAGTACTTTCAGCGACCACTTCAGGAGTGGATGAGGGTATCGAGGTTCTTAAGGTAGCATCCCACCACATCTGGATCCTCATCGAAAGAAACGGGCAAGTCGGTGCTAATACTAAACCAATATCAGTAATGGAAACTTCCCTAGTCTGGAGTAATTTCCATAAATCGCAAGAGGACCAGCCATGGGAAGATTTGTGACCATTCAAAAGGTATCATTTCCTATAGGCCACTAGAAAATTATCCTCTTTAGGAATGGATGATGTACTCCCGGCTGTAGCCCCAACAGCTTGTTTGGCTACCCGTGAGGTCATAACTCTATCTATCACAACTTTCACAAGGAGGGAGTGAATGGACCATCGAAGAACTTTTCCAAGTCGAGGGTGCTCACCATCTTCCTTTTTCTTACCCTTTCCCTTCACCTAGGATTCCCTAGGAGTCTCTGCAGTGGGTACTAAGTCGTTCAATTGGCCATCAGTACATGACATAACCCGGGCCTTAGTGTAATTCATGGTAAAGAAGGGCTTTAACTTTGTAGAATTCAGATGTTTGTCCCAGATCTGGGTGTCCACCCGGGTGATCATTAACCACAATCGGCGATCTATCATAAGATGTTTCTCCTAGAAAGCATTGATAAGAGTAGGAGGGAATAACTTCGGAATGCAATTGAATTTACAGCTAAACCTGCATGATGCATAGACCTCGCAAATGATTTCCACTCCAACATGAGTAACCAAAATGCCTTTTCGCAAAGAAAATAAGTAACCTCGATTGATGAAGTCTTATGATACATTTTTTGTAATGGTACCAGTGGTGGAATCATAATGGTTGTATGAAAAACATTCATAAACATTGAGGCAAGCCATTAATTCATGCTCATTCCTTTCGGTTTGATCTTCCTACTTATCCTGTGAGGCCCAAGCCACTAGCATGACCCCACTAGTGCTCTGAAGGTAGGGTCGAAGGGTTAAATGCTAGATTGGTAAGTAACTGATGAAGGAATATGTAGAGACCCCAAAACTAACATACATAAACATTACATTACTTTTGAGGAATACTTAATACAAAATAAAAACAAACACATAAGGACCGTAATAGTTTAGTGTATTTGGAAACTCGGAAAAATAATCATCTAATCTTGGTGAAATATCCACAACATCTCCCATAAAGATGTTCCCATTTTTTTCTTACCTAAATCCTTTCTTTATATCCTGGGAAAAAGAAAACATATAAAGGGTGAGCTCAAATTCTCAGTAAGGGTAAGCATGGAGAAAATAAAACGAACCATATACATTTGAACTTCAAAACATTAACATAAAGTTTATACATCAAAATATTGAGTTGTGAAATAAATCATGGAAGTACGTAAGGAATAGGTCATAAAAGAACATTAATAATGATAAAATAAAACATGGGAATAAAACATTTAATTGTGTAAAAACATTAAGCACATGATATTATTTCTATAGTAGCCAAGGTATTGCTCCCATGACCATATTAGTGGACAAAGTCCCTTTCTGAATCGAGTTCAGTCCTCATTCCAGTCCTGTATCACTGAACCAGATTAACTTACCGTTTCAGCCATGTCTATCTCATGAGATATAAATCTTTACATAATGCATTGGAGGGAGATATAGGTCCCACCCATCTCATAATGAAATCATTCTTACTTGTGACACAACATGAACATAAATCATTCATCATTACCAAAAGTATAAAATGGGTTTCATAAACATCAACCCATCATAACATAATACATACAAAAAATGGATATCATTTCATCATCAGAAAAGTGAAACCATGTAAATCATAGAGAAATTATACTTGAAACATACACATTTTAAATAATTCCATCTTAAATGGAAATGGTTTTGATAAAACACTTGAAATGAATTCTTGAGGAAAATATCCTTTCTTATTCAAAATCATTTTCTTTTCAGAAAAGACAATTAAATTTTAAAATAAAATGATTTTGTTGAAAATAGTCATTAAATCCTGAAGAGTAATCTTTATGAAAATAAAGCGTTATAGAACTGTAAAAATCTGTTCATGCCGTGTAATTTAAAAAAAACATTCTTCTCATACTTTTGCCGGAAAAGTCAAAAAGTACCTCGTATGGTAAACAAAAGAAAGATTCCTTCCATAAGATGTGGTAAAAGTAAAAAGGGTAAAAATTAATTTAAAAATACATGGAAGAAAAGTAACCATTTTATGAAAACATTTTGAGAACATATGGACATGGATAATAAACATAACCCCAGTAAATACTTACGAATAAACAATCTCGGATAATAATGAGATTGGAATAATTATCCCTTACCTTAGGTTTGATATGCTTCATACGTATCCAAACCTTCTGTATAATGATTTAAATAATTTCATTGACTTATTATAGAATCATATTCATTGTTATGATATCATATATGGTTCACTTATGACTTTATATTACTCGTTATTTTGTAAGTTCCATGTTAAAGCAGCGTTTTGGGTAAAATCGTTTTATTTATCGTATGTGTTTGGACTTGTTGTTCTCGATATTATTTTTACTTATATATTGATTTACTTACTTCCAGAATGTAAATAATGATTTATATATCATATATATATTCAGTATAAATATATATAATAGATATATAAATGAAATTAAATACACCGTTCATGGTGACGGTAGGCCGTACATACGCATGAATGTTGTTTTCTTTTCCTTATTGACTTGAATGGAAGTATGTATATGACAAATATATAAATATACATAAATCTAGTAGCTTTATCATGTCATATATTTCATTATTATTCATTATATATACATTATAATCATTCTTGAGTGGTTATCATGGAGAATGAATCTCATCGCGTTGTGGAGACGGTAATCCGTACGTACGCACGAGCGATGATATCGTTCCCATAATTATTGAATTGAATTGGAGTGGATGATATAATATCTCAGAATTAGTATGATGTTATAATAATCATATATAGTTATTCTCTACACCATTATACCCATCCAAGTAAGGTGGTGGTGGAAAAACATATTACACCACGGCGTGGAGACGGTATTCTGTACGTACGCACGCGCGGTGATTTCATTTTCCATAGGATGGATAGAAGGTGAAATAGAGTTGTTTCATATTTATAATAACATATCAGTATATAAGTAATAATTATGTTATTACTTTATAATGAAACAACTAAAGAAGATGATGTATAAGAAAGAAAGAAACTTGAAAGAGTCGGTAGAAGAGATTACCTCTTCCTCGACGCACCTCCTTTAAACTTCTTCTTAGGGAACTAGAGTTGGTATTTTGAGAAGACCAGAACCTCCAGAATGTTTCTAGGAAAGAGAGGAAGAGAAATGGGCAGGGGTTGGCCGAGATTCAAGGCTCCAAAGGGTTTGAAAAGAAAAGGGAAGGGGTTCCCTTTTAATAAGGGAAGAGAGGGGACCTTTAAAAAAACTTAAAATGTTACATTATAATAAAGTCATATTCTGTTTATAATATCTCCAAATTGATTTATTACGAAGATAAAGTGGGGAAGGGTCAAAAGCCTCTCAAAATATAGGTTTTAGACAAGTTTAGGTTACTATTTTATCCTTATCATTTAGATTTAACTATAAGGTAAATAATTTAACTTTTACCGTGTCTTTTTGTTTTCTTACACTATATGGTTAATAAACATACTATAACAAGCCAAACGAACCCCAGGTGGTTCATTATTAATATATATATCTTTATATAAGTCATTTGGCTGAACCTTATATTTCTAGGAATAAAATAATAATTAATAATATAATATTTGTTTTAAAAACTATTTTATGTCAATTTTGACACTATTTGGTACTTGATTTTTGTGAAAATAATATCAGCATTATTAGTTCTAAAAAAGTTAATTAAATCGATAATAACATGTCATATTAACCTATAAAATTAGTTTAATTCATAAAAAGTCTAAAATTACATTTATTCGGGTATTTATAACATCAATTATGTTAATATTTCATTAATAAGGTAATTACTACATCATCATTGTGTCATAAATAAATTAAATTATTTAATGTCTAAAAATTATAAATAAAATATCATTATGTAGAAAATATTTTTATCTTTCTAATTAATATTTATAGTCTAATTTATCTTTTTTATAACCCCATATTAAAAATGATTTAATTATTAAACCTTGATTTTAACTATTTTAACCCTTCTTTAAATAAATTAATAATAAATGTCCTAATCTAATCCAAGTGGACCTAAATGGTCATATTTTATTCATAAGGTTGTTTTTGGTCGAATTACACTTATCCAATAGAATTGGGGCATGTGTTACGGTAATAATAATATCATTTTTACCCTTAATTACCCTATTTACTTTTAACCGTGGTAAATAAAAGTAAAAAGTTACTATTCACCAAAAATTATTTTTGTCTTATTGAACCACATTTTACTCCTTGATATTAACTGTGTCTCTCGGATTTTTGAAATTCCACTCATAGAAGCGGTAAAATTAAGTTTTATGTATATTTTCAAATTCTCCTTGGAGGTGGGTAAAAGATGGTGAAAAGTTCAATAAAATTTTTATATATCTAAAATCATTATAAAATGACCCAAATGAATTACATTGAACTTATATAGGTATTATGTATTAATTTTTACCTAAAATAAATTTAAATAAAATAAATAATTATTTAAATAAAAAGTCTGTTTTTAAATAGTAACCCAGTGTTTTCACTATTCATCAAAAATTGAAAGTTTTCAGAAAAATACCAAAAATTCACCCTATGCTAATTTCGATATTTCTAATCCAAAAATGAAGTCCATTTTGAAAGATAAAATTTATAAAATTTCAAAAAGTTGGTATTACTATTCATAACGGCTAGTTCATAATAATATTATAATAATATCTCGTTTAGTGAAACTCGGTATTGCGTACTACACACGCTATCGAAGAAAGTCTTGATTGCATATAATGAAAGCCAAGTCAGGGATGCATGTAGTTAAAGCTTCGTTTGGTGTTTCGTATAACATAATCAAACCTTATTTCATTTATACATTAAACGAAATCTATACTTAATGTTGCGTAGAATAATTTCCACAAAACGAACTTGAAATTGTGTGTAACATGAGCCAAAAATAGTGTTGTGTATACTGCAAGATAATACGGTGTTGCGTATAGTACGAGCTAATATTGGTGTAGTGTATAATAGAATACATCAAAGAAAATAATATATCTCATAAAATCGCGGGGTGTTACATTCTACCCCCCTTAAAATGAATTTCGCCCTCGAAATTCTTTCGGGGTTATAATTGGTTTTCTACATGAAAGATTCATTCATAGAACCCCACATCATAAAAAGGAATACAAAAACTTCATTTTAAAAAGAGAAGTTAGAATCATAACAATCACCCAAACTAACTCAGCACTGGGTTTCCACATAGGACAACATAGGTGAAAATATGGATATGGAAGTGAAATATAACCATCAACTTCTGATGAAGAGTGGTAGAAGACATGGCTATGAAAATGCCAACAATCACAAAGCCATAAATTTGTGATGATCTAAGGTACCATCTGATTCATCAGATATGAGGTCACTAGGACAACATTTTTGGTTTTCAAGATCGTTTCCCTAAAGTTGAAGAAATATGAATTAGAAGAAATAATTTCTTGATTTTGGTACAATCTCCTCGTTGGTCATTCCTTGGACAATTTCCACTTTATATCTTAAAGAAATGAAGTTGAGTTTGTCATTCATGAAGTGTTAGCAGATCATGTGATAGAATGATGGGTCATTCCATCTGTCTCAAACAAAAGGTTAGAAAAAGTTATCAAAAATACATAAGTTTATCTATAGTGAGATTAATCATATATGGTTCCTAAAATGGACTAATACTTCATATATCATACTGCTTAATATAATAAAACTAGTTTTTACAAACCAAGGACTTTCTGTAGGCCAGTGGTAGACGATAAAGGCATGTCGCACTTCGGTTGTGGGTTCAATTCCCACAGCCTTGTCTGATGCGATGGGTTGTCGACCGTTCTACATGTTGTCCCTTTTCTTAAACTACACTATTATAACATTCCATCAATAATATCGAAAAAAGTTCTAGTCTTAAAAAATACTAACTTATGTCCAACATAATTCATTCCAATCTTTAGGCTTATCTAAAATACTTATGTCCAAGCTCATAGTATAAAGAAAACAATTACTAGAAATTTCATCTACCGATCATGTGAATACCATCATTTATCCCCCATATATCATATTATATATCTTTTTGGTCACATTCCAAACATGTGAATACCTTAATCATGTATTCTCTTTAAAAATGAATACCCATTGAACCTTAGTGAAAACATGAATGCAGTTAAAAGTTAACACTTTCCACAGACCAAAATCCCAAAAATTCTATATACTCAAACCATGATATCAATTAGTCCTTTTATCAATCATGAGCTCATGAATACTATCAAACATATTATTTTCTCCTTATCCATTCATTATGAACATATCATCTTCTTTCCGAAATATTTTAATCACTTTTCATGGTTATCGGTACCATATAATTATTGAAAACCAATACATAGATATTCCAAAATTCCACGATGCCATAAATGAGATTCCATTATACTAATTTTAAATTCCATTACATAAACACTTAATCATTACACAAAATCATTGCCATACTCAACATCACAAATAGTGATTGCATGTGACTTCCCTTTATCCTTTTCCTTAAGAGTTTTCTCATGTTGATCATCATTAACCCTTGTATTAGGGCATTGATTAGCATAATGCCCCTTTTCCTTGCACTTGCAGCATTGAAGTGTTGGTGGTGTGTTCTCTACAGTCTTTTCTTTATTCACATCATTAGAAACCCTTTTTCCATTACTTCGACACACGGCTGATCGATGACCTTCTTTTCTACACATAAAACGTTTTCTAGTCCCTTTAATATAATCTCCACCATGCTTCTTTACACACTTTGAGCATAAAGAAACATTCATCTTCTTTTCACCATTATTCTGAGATTTCTCCATGAACTCCATCTTTCATTTCTTGTCAAAACCATGAGATGGATATGTAACACCAACTTCCTTTTCTACCTTGATAGCACAATGCACAATTTCTTCATAGCTACTGAAGTCCTTTATAGCTAATTCCCTTCGAAGACTTGGTTTTAATCCACTGAAGAATCTATCAACTTTACTTTCAGTTTGGATGATAAAACCATATGCATACCTTGAAAGTCTTGTAAAATTCACTTCGTATATACCAACAGATTCATCATCCTTCTGCTTAAGCTCAAGGAAATCCTTTTCCATCTTTGTTCGAAGAATACGAGGGAAGTACTTACTGAAAAACAAGTTCTTGAACTTGTCCCATTCCATGGATTCAATTTCATCTTGGGGCCTTGTATTCTTAAATAGAGTCCACCACTGATCTGCTTCGCCTTCTAAATGGTAAATAGATAGAATAACTTTATCATGTTCCTAACTGGGAAGTATGGAAGATATCTTTTCAATGGTACTAATCCATTGTTCAGAAAAAAGTGGATCAGAAGACCCATTGAAAGAATGTGGGTGTTGCCTTATGAAGGACTCAATAGAATATTGTTCCCTTCTTAGATCATTTGGAAATCCAGAATAATTCATAGCTTGTGTAAGTATAGAAATAAGATTTTTCACTCCATCTCCAATCACATTTGGTTGTTCAGGAGGACAATCACTGAATTTTCCATTACATTGATCAACACGGTTCCTTCGGGTTCCAACAATCGTCTAAAACCCAAAAAGAATAGTGTGAGAGGCAAAAATCATGCTATGGAAAACAACATAATAAAGGGGGAGTACCTTCAATATATAAAATCTTAGGGTTAATTCTAATATTGTTACCATAATTCTAGGACTATAACCTATACTTATACTTAACCTTAGGGACATCCCTAGACATACCTTATAAATATTTCAAGGGATCTCGCTAAAGTTTTCGCATCTTAGTTTTCAAAGGTTGACTAAACCTTTCCTATGATACCAAATATAGAGACCCCAAAACTGACATACATAAACATTACATTACTTTTGTGGAATACTTAAAACATAATAAAAACAAAGCCACGAGGACCGTAATAGTTTAGTGTCTTTGGAAACTCGGAAAATAATCTTCTAATCTTGGTGAATGATCTTCAACATCTCCCATAAATATGTTCCCCTTTTTTCTCTTACCTAAAACATTTCATTATATCCTGGGGAAAAGAAAACATATAAATGGTGAGCTAAAATTCTCTGTAAGGGTAAGCATGGAGAAAATAAAACAAACCATATACATTTGAACTTCAAAACATTAACATAAAGTTTACACATCAAAATCTTGAGTTGTGAAATAAATCATGGCAGTACGTAAGGCATAGGTCATAAAAGAACATTAATAATGATAAAATAAAACATGGGAATAAAACATTTAATTGTGTAAAAACATTAAGCACATTATATGATTTCCATAGTATCCAAGGCATTGCTTCCATGACCATCTTAGGGGACAAAGTCCCTTTCTGAATCGAGATTAGTCCTCATTCTAGTCCAGTATCACTCAACCGGATTAACTTACCGTTTCATCCATGTCTATCTCATGAGATATAAATATTTACCCAATGCATTGGTGGTAGATATAGGTCCCACCCTTCTCATAATGAAATCATTCTTACTTGTGCCACAACATGAACATAAATCATTCATCATTACCCAAAGTATAAAAGGGGTTTCATAAACATCATCCCATCATAACATAATCCATAGAAAAAATGGATATCATTTCATCATAAGAAAAGTGAAACCAGGTAAATAAAAGAGAAATTATACTTGAAACATACACATATGAAATAATTCCATCTTAAATGGAAAATGGTTTTGATAAAACACTTGAAATGAATTTTTGAGGAAAATATCCTTTCTTCTTCAAAATCATTTTCTTTTCACAAAATTCCATGCAATTTTAAAACAAAAAGATTCTGTTTAAAATATTTATTAAATATTATAGAGTAATATTCATGAAAATAAGTAGTTATGAAACCGTAAAAATATGTTCATGCCGTGTAAGATAAAAAAACATTCTTCTCGTACTTTTGCCGAAAAAGTCAAAAAGTACCTCGTATGGTAAACAAAAGAAAGATTCCTTCCATACAATGTGGTAAAATTAAATGTGGTAAAAATGACTTTAAACATACATGGAAGAAAATTAACCATTTTATGAAAACATTTTGAGAACATATGGTCATGGATAACAAACATAACCCCAGTAAATACTTACGAATAAGCAATCTCGGATAAAAATGAGATTGGAATAATTATCTCTTACCTTCGGTCCGATATGCTTCGTACGTATCCTAACCTCCTGTATAATGATTTGAATAATGTCATTGACTTATTACAGAATCATATTCATTGTTATGATATCATATATGGTTCACTTATGACTTTATATTACCCATTCTTTTGTAAGTTCCATGTTAAAGCAGTGTTTTGGGTAAAATTGTTTTATTTATCGTACGTGTTTGGACTTTTTGTTCTTGATATTATTATTACTTATATCTTGATTTACTTAATTCCATAATTTAAATAATTATTTATAAATCATATATATATTCATTATATATATATATATATATTATAGAGATATAAATGAAATGAAATACACTGTTCATGGAGACGGTAGACCGTATGTACGCATGAACGCTGTTTTCTTTTCCTTATTGACTTGAATGGAAGTATGTAGATGACATATATATAAATATACATAAATACAGTAGCATTATCATGTCATATATTTCATTATTATTCATTATATATACTTTATAATCATTCTTCAGTGGTTATCATAGAGAATGAGTCTCATCGCGTCGTGGAGACGGTAATCCGTACGTACACACGAGCGATGATATCATTCCCATAATTATCAAATTGAATTGGAGTGGATGATATAATATCTCATAACAAATATGATGTTATAATAATCATATATAGCTATTCTTTACACCATTATACCCATCCAAGTAAGGTGGTGGTGGAAAACCTGATTACACCACGACGTGGAGACGGTATTTTGTACGTACGCATGCGTGGTGATTTCGTTTTCCGTAGGATGGATAGAAGGTGAAATAGGATTATTTCATATTTATAATAACATATTAGTATATAAGTAATACTTATGTTATTACTTTATAATGAAACAACTAAATAAGAGGAAGTAGAAGAAGAAAGAAACTTGAAAGAGTCGGTAGAAGAGATTACATCTTCCTCAATGCACCTCCTTTAAACTTCTTCTTAGGGAACTATAGTTGGTCTTTTGAGAAGACCAGAACCTATAGAATGTTTATAGGGAAGTGGGGAAGAAAAATGGGTAGAGTTTATCAAAGATTCAAGGCTCAAAAGGGTGTGAAGATAAAAGGGAAGGGGTGCCCTTTTTATAAGGGAGGAGAGGGGAACCTTTTGAAAAACTTAAAATATTACTTTATAATAAAGTCATATTCAGTTTATAATATCTCCAAATTGATTTATTTCTAAGATAAAGTGGTTACGGGTTGAAATCCCCTAAACCAATAGGTTTTAGACAAGTTTAGGTTACTATTTTATCCTTATCATTTAGATTTAACTCTAAGTTAAATAATTTAACTTTTACCGTGTATTTTTGTTTTATTACACTATATGGTTAATAAACTTACTATAACAAGCCAAAAGAACCACAAGTGGTTCATTATTAATATATATATCCTTATCTATGTCATTTGTCCTAACCTTATATTTTTAGTAATTAAATAACAATTAATAATATAATATTTATTTTAAAAACTATTTTATGTCAATTTTGACACTATTTGGTACTTCATTTTTGTAAAAATCATATCAGCATGATTAGTTCTAAAAAAGTTAATTAAATAAATAATAACATGTCATATTAACTTATAAAATTAGTTTAATTCATAAAAAGTCTAAAATTACATTTATTTGGGTATTTATAACATCAATTATGTTAATATTTCATTAATAAGGTAATTACTAGATCATCATTGTGTCATAAAAATTAAATTATTTAATGTCTAAAAATTATAAATAAAATAACATTATGTAGGAAATCTTTTTTATATTTCTAATGAATATTTATAGTTGAATTTATCTTATGTATAACCTTATATTAACAATGATTCAATTATTAAACCTTGATTTTAACTATTTTAACCTTATTGTAAATAAATTAATAATAAATGTCCTAATCTAATCCAAGTGGACCTAAATGGTCATATTTTATTCCTAAGTTTGTTTTTTGTGGAATTACACTTATCCAGTAGAATTAGGACATGTGTTAGGGTAATAATAATATCATTTTTACCCTTAATTACCTTATTTACTTTTAACCATGGTAAATAAAAGTAAAAAAGTTACTATTCACCAAAAAATTATTTTTGTCTTATTACACCACATTTTACTTTTTGATATTAACCGTGTTTCTCAGATTGTTTAAATTCCACTCACAGAAGCGATAAAATTAAGTTTAATGTATATTTTCAAATTCTCCTAGGAGGTGGGTAAAAGACGGTGAAAAGTTCAATAAAATTTTTATATATCTAAAATCATTATAAAATGACTCAAATGTATTACATTGAACTTATATAGGTATTATGTATCAATTTTGACCTAAAATAAATTTAAATAAAATAAATAATTATTTAAATAAAAAGTCGGTTTTTAAATAGTAACCCAGTGTTTTCCCTATTCATCAAAAATTTAATGTTTTTAGAAAAATACCAAAAATTCACCCTATGATAATTTCGATATTCTGAATCCAAAAATGGAGTCCATTTTGAAAGATAAAATTTATAAAATTTCAAAAAGTGGGTATTATTATTCATAACGGTTAGTTCATAATAGTATTATAATAATATCTCTTTTAGTGAAACTCGGTATTGCGTACTACACACACAATCGAAGAAAGTCTTGATTGCGTGTAATGCAAGACAAGTCAGGACTGCGTGTAGTGAAAGCTCTGTTTGGTGTTCCGTATAACATAATCAAACCTTATTTCATTTATACATTAAACCAAATCTATACTTAATGTTGCGTAGAATAATTTCCTCAAAACGAACTTGAAATTGTGTTTAACACAAGCCAAGAATAACATTGCGTATACTGCAAGCTAATATGGTGTTGCATATAATACGAGCTAATCTTGGTGTAGTGTATAATAGAATACATCAAATAAAATAATATATCTCCTAAAATCTCGGGGTGTTACAGAATAACCCCCTAAGTGGGCTCCCATCTATCCCCAAAAAATTTTAAAAGGGCCAACCATCCAGTTGGGTGACCCCCCCCCCCTTCAATGATGCAGCCCAACAAATGATATATCTTGTCCAACATAGGAATAGCCAAATTGATGCATTTATCGGTGGCCAACTGAGAGACCATGTTAAAGTTTGAGGCTCTTACACCACCAGATTCTCTCACTGGTAGAATCCACCTGCTCAGGAACATGGCCAAGAAATACGCCAGTCGAAATAAATGATCGACATCAAGGATGATACCCTATCCCCATTTCTAAAAATCCCCCTCTTCTAAGTTGGTCCAGTAAGTACCTACTCGGCTATGGGTGGATCTGGTAGGACAAGCCCTGGATCTCCGCAGATTGGGATTGAGACCAGTATGCTTAGAAAAATTACCAAACCAGTCATCAAATGGAACGTCTTATTTTAGATGGGAATCAATTTCCTTCAAAAGCATCTTCGCTTGGTTGGTGAGTTTCCTGGCCATAGGGGGGGTTCTTTCCTCATCATCCCAAATAGTGGATAGGGGGAGAAATTCATCATACATGTCCCCAATGATAGGGACTCCTAAAATCTGCTGGATTTCCCAAAGGATGATTCAAACCTCCCCGTGCGTCAAATGGAAAGTGTTGGTATCTAGACTCCTCCTGCTTAAAATCTGTGAAATGAGGGCAGTAGGATGATGGGTGTATGTCTGAGAAACTCAAGAAGCCTCGTACAGTCCCACAAGTTGTATCTTGGCTCAGAATTCTTTACAAATCTAGTGAACCCAAAAGGGCTAACCTCAATCCACGCCAAACGAGCCTCTGAGGTGAAGGTTCGGTCGAGATTACCAACCATGTTTCTCATTCACTATGTCCTTTCACACATTTCTCTGATAACAGTGGGTCATTTGATTAGGTTTCCACTGCACCCCTTCTAATATTTGAGGCACATAATACAACAAGGGACCAGAATCAGTCTCTCTTTAAAGGTACCTTCCCTTGGAAGAGATCAAGGCCTTTGGAATAGAAGTATTAATTATCCAGGAAGAGAGATGATCGAT
The DNA here is from genome assembly GCA_963277665.1 of Viscum album. NCBI lineage: Eukaryota > Viridiplantae > Streptophyta > Magnoliopsida > Santalales > Viscaceae > Viscum > Viscum album. Next base: position 877,419,343 of record OY728158.1, read on the forward strand.
TAGGTTTGGAACTAGGATCGTTGTGTGAGACAAAAGAAAAAACCCGTAAGAAGGAATATTATCTTAGAACATGTACTCTTGTTGACACACTGTGAGTAGATTCGCAAGGTATTGGTGAAATGGAGTGACCAGCATCTTGTCTTCAACTGAATCCACCATATCCCTTGATCTTTAATCAGCAGCAAAAAGTAGAGAAGCGATAGTAGCCTCATAAAAAGAATTTAAGTTGTCATCAGTCTGTAAATCATCCATTTTAACATGCATAAGAAGGTCCAGAAGTTGATGATAAGTCATTCCGATAATAACTGTGGGGAAAAGGATATGGAAAAAATGGCTAAAGGACTTAAAACATCTCTAAAAAAGGTTCTGCATATTATTCATAAAAATGGTATGTGAGAATAGCAGTTCACATACAGTATAACATTCAGAAACTACATCATCTATAGCTATGGTACATGGATATTATTCACCATGTACCTCCATGGTACGTGGAATGGTCGTGAGGTCAAGGCCCGCAAACCATTGGCCAGTGAACAGAATGGTCCGAAGAATGTAGAAACTACAAACCTTAGCCTCAGATAAGTTTATGTTCAGAATTTGTGGATTAAAATTTATGTTCGTATTAATAGTTTTGAGGTTTGGTTCACCGATTCAAGTTCAGTATGCAAACAAGTCAGCCATGTAGCCTTCTTTCAAGAGGAATTCATATTTTAAGTTTTAAATTTCCATGGTCCCATTCGTAGAAACCAAAATGTGGTACACATATGGGGTAATGGTAAGGAAAATGGTTCAAGGAACATACAAAGCAGTTCGAGAACGCCATTTTTACAAGGAGCATGGTATGTGAAAGTGTAGGAGGTCGGGAAATCGGGAGCACTTTTCATTGTGGGAAACGATAAAAGGAAAATTACATGGGCCCAAATATATACGTTTGGTCCCCTTCTATTGGTTCCACCTGTTCTTCCATGAACCATTTCAGTTCAGGACCGCTTCTACATCAGAATAGCCCCCTTTTCATTCTGAATGGACACCATTTCGATGGGGGGAATTTTTAGTGTCCGAAAAATTCCACCAAGGAGAAGAAATACCCCTGCAATTGTTTTGTAGACAGAATCAAGCACTTCTATAAGTTTTTTATAACGCCCTGAACCTAGTTACCCAGAGTCAGTGCATTATTATATAACAATGTCATGATCACAAGGGATCATGTCCTGAAATACCAATCAGTTTAATATCCTTGGATTTACTAGATACAAACATAATTTTTACATTACATCATGAGATAGAAACAACAACAAAATTTTGTCCCCTTTGAACACACATATATCCCTAAGACTATCCCTATAGGTCAACCATAAAATAATTCTTCATATACTAGGAAAAATAAAATATAGAAAGGGGTGAGCTCAGATGCTCAGTAAGGATAACGATATAGTGGAAACATTCATAAATAAGTATAAACATTAAAGGCAATGTATAGGACTAAAACATAATATTTTAAACTTAAACCTCAGCATAATATGGAAAATATAAATCAAATAATGACATTTACTTATTCACATGTATATTCTACTAGTCGAATAATCACATGTAATATCCATAGCCAATTCCATATTTATGGAATTCATAATGCCAGACTTCATAACCACATAGTCAAGGCCTCGTTCCAAGACTAAAAATAATATTTTGTCAAGGCCTTATTCCAAGACACTAGTTTGTCTCATGAGACCTACCGATGCATCGAGTAGCTATAGCGGGCTCCACCCGTCACCTATTAAGTCCAATGCATTCCTCATATGAAAATATTGAAACATAACATAAACATTCTTATTAAAACTTTCATACGAAATGTTAATACTTTAACCATAAACCATGAATAGTATAAAAATAACACATTCATAGTCAAACATATCAAAAAACCTTTAATACAATATGGAAGATTTTATCATTATAAATTTACTTCAAACAAGTGTAAAATCCATCAAAGTATGTTAACATAGATGAAATCAAAACTATTTGAGAGAAATATCTCTTTCTATTTTGAAATCATTTAAAATTCACATAATTATAAAAGAAAGGTTTTATTTTGAAAATATTCTTATAATATTATAAGGTAAGATTCAAAGGTGTTAAATGGCCTAAAATAGCCCCACCCACCGTATAAGTTAAAAAACATTCATTTCTTAATTTTGTCAAAAAGGTCGTAAAGTACCTTGTTTGGAAAATGACAGAAAGATTCCTTTATAAACATTTTATAAAAATTAAAACAAGGGTATAAATGAATTTAACCCATAGTATAAGAAATATTCAAAATGTTTTGAAATACATTTTTAAGAAACACAGATGTGGATGATAAATAGGTCCCAGTAGATACTCACATATAAACAACCTTGGATAATGAAGAGATTGTAGAATTAACCCTTACCTTGTACATTTCATTGATCGAGGGTATTTTAAACTCCTATATAATAGTTAAATAATTGTTATTAAATTATAAAATAACCAAATACATAAATATGATATCATATATGATCTTCTAATATTGCTTTGTTAATAATATTTTAATAGTATCATTGTTTTGGATGTTAACTGATACATTTTCCCTTATATGTTTTGTTACGTAAGTAATTTTTGTTATGAATAGGATTTATTTGATTCATATACAGAGTGATATTATTCTCTTAAACATTATTTTTGACCATAAAATGAAAATTATTCTTGAATGGTTATGACAGGGAATGAATTTCATCGCGTTCGTGGAGACGGTAATCCGTACGTACGCACGAGCGACAATATCATTCAATTGAAGCTGAAATAATATGTAATTGGATGGTATATCATATATAATGAATCATTAAAATTTTATATTTATTATTTACATCATTTATACTCATTATTATACCCATCCAAATAATGATGTCTTTCAATAACAAAGTACACCACGATGTGGAGACGGTAAGTCGTACGTACGCACGTATGGTGAATTGTCATTCATAGGATGGATAGAATAATGAATATGTTTGAACAATATTTATAATAACATAAAATTATGTATAAGGTACTGTATTTATTATTTTTTTTATGGAAACAACAAAGAAAGAGGAAGTGGATGAAGAAAAAAACTTTGAAAGAGGTGGTGAAATTATTACCTCTTATTTGGGTGTTTCCTTTTGAGTTGATCAAAAGGGATCCTTAGGTTGGATTTTTGATCAAAGTAAGGACTCTAGATCGTAGTGATGGTTTTTATGAGGATATTTTATCAGTTTTTGGCCGAGACAAATGGCTTTGGAGGTATGATTTTGAGCGAAGGGGAAGTACCCTTTTATAAGGGAGGTGAGGGTCACTTTGGGAAAAGATTCAAATATTATTTTATTATACAATCATATTCGGTTTATAATGGATCCAAAATAATTTAATTCTATGATAAGGTGGTTATGGGTCAAAAAACTCTCAACTAATAGGTTTTATATAGGTTTAGGTTACCATATTATCCTTTTCTTTTAGATTTAACTCATAGTTAAATAGTTTAACTTTTACCATATATTCTTATATTATTATAATAAATGGTTAATAAACTTACTATAAAAAGCCAATAAAACCCCATGTGGTTCATTATTTATATATCTAACCTTATATAAGTCCTTTTTCTAAAAATTATATTTTTATAAATAGTATATCAATTAATAATATTGTATTTTTATAAAAAACTCATTTTTGTCAATTTTGACACTATTTGGTATTTCATTTTTTTTTAAGTCTTAACAACTTGATTACTTCGAATAAAATTTATTTAATAAACCCTAACATGTCATATTAATCTATAAAATTAGTTTAATTCATCATAAGTCTCAATTTAAATTTATTTGGATATTTATAATATCAATTATTTTAATATTTCATTAATAAGGTAATTACAGCATCATCATTGCGTCATAATTAAATTTAATTGTTTAATGTTTAAAAATTATAAATAAAATATGATTATTTAGGAAATATTTTTAGGTTTATAATTAATATTTATAGTCTAATTTATCTTATGTTTAACCCTATATTTAAAAATTGTTCAGTTATTAAACATTGAATTTAACACTTTTAACTCTTCTTTAAATAAAATAATAATAAATGTCCAAATCTAATCCAAGTGGACCAAAAGGATCATATTTTATTTATAAGGTTAATTTTGGTCGAAATAAACTTATCCAATAGAATTATGGCATGTGTTAGTGTGATTATAATATCATTTTTACCTTTAATTACCCTATTTACTTTTAACTATGGAAAATAAAAGTCAAATGTTACTATTCACCAAAAAATTATTTTTGTCTTATTGAACCACATTTTACTTAATGATATCAACCGTTCTTCTTTTATTATTGAAATTCAATTCACATAAGTGGTAAAATCACGTTTTATGCAAATTTTCATATGCGCTTAGAAGGTGGGTAAAAGACGGTAAAAAGTTCAATAAAATTTTATATGTCTAATATTATTATAAAATGACTTCAATGAATTACATTGAAATTGTATAGGTATTATATATCTGTTTTGACTTAAAATAAATTTAAATAAAATAAATAATTATTTAAATAAAGAAGTCGGTTTTAAACAATAACGCATTGTTTTTCACTAATCATCAAAAATTGAAATTTTTCAGAAAAATACCAAAAATTCGCCCTAAATTAATTTTGATCTTCCAAACCCAAAAATAAAGTCCATTTTGAAAAATAAAATTTATAAAAATTTAAAAATTGGGTATTACTATTCATAACGACTAGTTTGATTTATCGTGGTGTGCTAAAACTCCAAGTTGCGTAATACGCAAGCTATTGCATTATTCAAAGGGAAACATATCTTGGATGCTTGGGGTGTTACATTTTTCAAGGAGAAGGAACTCAAATTGAGTTGCATTTCTTTGAAGGAACTTGATGGAATTCAAGTTGTCAAATGGACCACGTACTACCACTGAGAAAGGTACACAAAGAGGATGGATCGTGAACCACCGGGTATGCAGGATGGTCTGCGAACTGCTAGCCCATGAAACGATGGCCAGCAAGCAGAGAAAACCGTGAACTGTGTCAACTGAAGGAGTTCTGTATAGAATATTGTCTGCCTACTATGTCTCAAACCCCTCAGTTCACGGATTAAGTGGACAAGTAGGGTTTTGCGAACCATTATCGCGAACCGAAGTCTCCGCAAACCCCGGTTGACCGAGTCTTCCGCGAGTTAGAAAATTGCTTCAATGGGCCTCTGCAAATGGTGACGCGTGCCCATTAGATACGATCACTCTGATGCTCTATAAAAGGATCACAATAAAAGAATAAATACACGCATAGAGGAGACTGATAGAGGGAAGGACGGGTGACGAAAGCTTGTGGGAAGCTCAGAGGTTGCACTCCCGATTTTGACTTGTTTCATTGATGAAGCACGAACCACAATCCACTTATTCCATAGGTACAGCCGGATGTGAACCATGAAAATGGAGGAATTGAATACTAATAATAATAACTGTGAATCCAATGGGTGAAATGAAAACCAAAGTCTTCTCGCGAATGAATTTCCCTCGAATAGTAATTCCCCCAACCCTCCTTCAATATGGCGCTCCATGTAGTTTACCGCTACTTGTACTGAACCCGGTAAGGCATACCCAATCGGTACGCGGATAAAACCCAAAGAGGCATGGTGATCCCTATACCACTTTGGTAAGCAGTTTGCAATACCCATGCCTGCATACTACACCAGTACATGGATGGACCTCTTGCCCGGATACCACTATGGTATGTGGAGCCTTCCCCATACTAGATGAGAAACAAGTACGTGGAATGGGGTGTCTTTAGGTATTGTTCCCTCTGGTTCCAACCTCACCCCTCCATTACTGTCCAGTCACCAATAATCCCTCCGCTGACCAATTCTCCGGCACAAGGCCAAATCCTCCTCCAAAGCCACCGAACCTGTATGATCAAGCCATCGGGCACATCAGCGTACTCCATTGATTCTATATGCCCATGTTAATAAGAGTCACAAAGGCCCTCTCAATAAAGGCACGGGCTTGGGGAATGCCTGTAAGGCTATATTCCCATGGTAACCCAGAGTCCAACCTTGGGATTCCGATGTGAACCTCCCCATTCTCATAATTAGGGGTGATCACTTGTTTTCCCCTTCAATGAGGATCAGTGATCAGTCAAATGGGATATGTTTGCTTCCCCCTTTGATGAGGACAAAACTCCTAACCTTCCCAGAACATGCTTCGGGGCCCTCCTACTGAGGTGATTTCCCAATCTTCTGAGGCAGGGCCACATGAAGGTTGATTTCATTTCACATGGAAATGTCCATTGCTCTGCACCCTTGCCCATGGTCGCCCTAACCTCTTCTGCTATTGGCTCTCCCTCCCCCACCAATAGGGTAGGATGAATTTTCATTGTTTAATCTTTCAAATCCTCTTGTTTCTTACACCAATCGTGAATCACGTGGGCCTAGAGGTTTGCGAGGATTGCAACATCAACACAAAATCTAAACTATGAGAACTCTGATTGTTGACCAGATCAAGATACGTAGGACACCTACCAGAAGGTCGGAGCTCAGAAGGGTGCCCATTCCAAAAGGGTTCACCCAATCATGTCTATCAAATGGGAAGCTTCCATGCGTAAGCCCTACACAATCTGAACTATGAGAACTCTAATTCTTAACCAAATCAGGATATGTAGGATGTCTTCCAGAGGTCCTGATCTCAAATGGGTTCTCATCCATACAGGATCCACCCAATCATGTCCCATCAAATGGTAACCTTCCTTGCATAAGCCCCAAACATCTAAACTATGTGGGTTCTGATTCCTCTCTCGAGGTTATATAGGAAGCCCTCCTTGTGGGACCGATCCCAATATCAAGTCACCTTCTATCCCCCCTAGATGAAGATAAACTCTAGAGCACCTTCTAATATGGCTAAGTCAGAATCGCCTCTATTCCATCAAACATATTCATGCTCATGATGATCTTACAAACCCAGGGTTGCTGGTGGACACACTCTTTGGGAATGAACCAAGGATTCACAAACATATGAACATGACGTAAATATATAAGATAGTACCAGAACATGAAACAATCCACTCTAGAAGGGTGTGGTGAGCCTGACCTCCCATCCTCTTGACCAATGGAGTCCTCAAGTGTCGTTGGACAAATATTCAGCCAACGAGCACCTGAATTTGGAAACTAGGTCCATGAATCATGGATACTAAGGTCATTGGGCATTCCTGGATCCACAAATAAACTCGTTGGAGACCATCTGAGGAAGTTATATTTGAGAAGGACTAATTTCATGAGTTATTGACCCCCACACAATCACCCACTAGTACCAACAGTTCCCCACAAGTTTAATTCAACCTTATTTAAAGAATAATGATGTTGAACGGGTCAAAAGAAAGTAATGGTAAATTCAGAGAGAGCCCATCTCTGTGGAAAATGGGATGGGTGATGATCCTCATCATGCCATCTTCACATCCCCCGAATATGCACCACCTCGGAGGTGGAACAATAATGGTGAACCTGGCATGAATCCTTAACCAAGTTGACGGTTCCAACCCAATGATAAAATACAAAAGGACACTGCATGTCGGACCATTTTATCCACCCTGATATGCGCAACACACACCACCTCAGAGGCGGAACAAAAATGGTGAACCCGATGTGAATCTTTAACCAAGGTGGTGGTTCTACCCCAATTATAAAAGGCAAAATGACACTACACGTCGGACCATTTTTTCCACCCTGGTAGTGCAACATGCGCCACATTAGAGGCGGAACAAAAATGGTGAACCTACCGTGAATTCTTAACCAATGTGGTGGTTCTACCCACAATGATAAAATACAAAAGGACACTACATGTCAGACCATTTTGTTCACCCTAGTATACACAACAAGTGCCACCTCATAAGAGGAACAAAAATGGTGAAACTAATGCTAATCCTTAACCAAGGTGGCGGTTTTATCCCACTTAGGCCCCTTCACCCTATAGTAAAATAAAAGGGGAAAGAGGCCAAGATGAATCTCCAAATATACATGTGTTTAAAGGAATAATAATTTGACAATGTTTAGTGGTTTGTATGTCATACATATATTTCAATTTCTTATAGGGTTAACTTCAATCCAAATGACATCCCCACAATCCATGAAAATGTACACATCAGTGATCCCACTGGTGGTCAGGGCCTCAATGAAGAGCAGGACCCCTTTTCCTACCCAGCGTCTCCAATGTTGGGTGTCCAATAAAAAGATCTAATATTAATGCCTAAATGGTACTCTACCCATGCTTGAGGCCGCAAGACAAGCCCTCCAGTCTACGAAGGTCCTCCAACCACTGTCGGTTCCTCAGCAAATGGCGGCCCCATTGTTTTTCTCAAACCTTTTTGGGAGCCTTTCCCCAGAACGTGAAAACAACTACCTCCCATAACATATAGAGGAAGACGAATTTAATCCTAAAAAATTCATCCCAGATGCATGGGGACCCTAACCATGGGCCCCCTTCAGAGAGAGTCGTCGCCGACACTGGATGACCAGACCTCCTCTCACTGAGAAGGATCTTATGCCGAGGGAACCTACCAAAGTCTAGGAGACCTGGGCCCCTTGGGAAGCTAGAAAAGGGTGGTGAATATATAACCAGGGACAAGCTATCACCCTGGTTCCTGAGGAGCAGCTTCGTCATACTAACTTGATGGAGTTCAATGGGCAGATACACAACTCTACCCTCTCCACTCAAGCCAACCAAAGAAGTAGTGTGGCACAATACGATCACATGCACATTTCTGCTAGAACTCGTTGGACCCGCTGTGTAGATAGAGCAGAAAACTATAGGCAGATGAAAATATCTACCAACGTACAACAATCCCACCATCCAAATAGAGTGGAACTCAACTACACACAAGCACGAATACCTGCTAACGCCTTTCAAGCCTTCCATAAAAATAGGACAACAACAGGCTATACGCAGGCACAAATACCTACTGATACATATCAATCCCACCATCCAAATAGGAGGAAAGAAAATATGGGTAGATTCAAATTCGTATGGATGAATACAAATCCCATGATGAAAATACAGTGGGAAGAAAGAGGATGAAAATACTTTCCCATGAATATAAAGACCACTAGTCTAATACGGTGGAAACCGGAGAAGACAACCGGCAAAAGACTCATTTCTCTGTCCCGATAGAGGAGAAATGCCATTATCTATTAGCAACTCATAGAGGACCGGAGCAGGCACAAACTCCTGCTCTGACATCAGAATAGGCCTTTATATCCGTTCTAGCCACAAATGTATCTCAGCACATCCTGTCTATGATGGAAGATCATATATTGATTCCAAACCATATCCTCCAAACATGCCAAGATATCATTGTATCGATGATAAAGGCAATAAATCGATCCCACAACCCAATTTTCTCAAATGTAATGACTCACTCGCAAAATGAGTTATTCACTCTGAAGTAGTTATGCATCCCTTCTCTAGTTTAGGAGGCCCGATGGCAATATCCCATGACATACGGACAATCATATTGGGAAAAAATACTCATTTCAACTGGGAGATGCCAGTCCAACATGGTGGCCACTCTAGGGTATGCATATATCCCTTAAAAAACAAAATATGCTCATCGGTGTATCCTGATGACATCATGGGACCCAACAATATGGGAACCCATATATGAAGTCCATAACCAATAGTAGATGGCCCCGATTACCCAGAAGATTATGCCCAAAAATGAAAAGAGTCAAAGGAAACTGGAAAATGAAGAGCACATACTTGACCCTGATCTATTGGAAGTTGGGGTTCTTGACACCCTCAAACATATATCAACAAAATATCAAGACCATGTCATTCCATTACCAAATTATAGAAGCAGTAGTAGCAGTTGTGAAGGTCCTCCACACAATGTCGCTACTAGTAGATCTGAAGGTCCTCCATAGAGCACCCATAGGGGCTTACTCTGTGGGTCAAGAATGATCGATCATGAGAGCCTAGATCATGATGTGAATCAGGGTATCCCTCCCCTCGACCTGATGATCAAACAATAAGAAGGTCCTCCCCTTGATATCGTCCACCCTGATAGTCCTCCCCAGGGTATACGCTACAAATATGCTTCTCCCTATAGTCGGACATCAAGTCATGATGGTAGTCCTCACCATGATGAAGGTCATTACGAAGGCCCTCCCCCCAATGACATTTGATGTGAAGGTCCTCCCCACAGTGATTCCAAACAACGATAAGGTCCTCCCATCATTATAGTACGTCCCAAAGGTCCTCCCCATTATGTACACTGCAGAAACTCTCCCTGCATCCAGATATCATGTTAGGATGGTAGTCCTCACCATGATGATGGTCATTGCGAAGGACCTCCCCATAATTACATAAAGAAACAAGAAGTTCCTACCCTTGTTGTAGCCCGACCTAAAGGTCCTCCCCAAGGTACATGCTGTCAGGAAAATTCTTGCAGTTAGGCATCAAGTTTCCATGGTAGTTATCATCATCGCAGCACCACTTGGGAAGGTCCTCCTCACAATCAAAATACATACTGGCAAGAAGGTCCTCCCCTTTCCAGAACAAATATGAGGAAGCCCTCCTATGTTGCGGCACTTAGAAAGGATTTAGACACATCAATAACTCTGTCTATAACGAGAAATATTCTTTCTCAACCAGAGGATGGCCCGGGTCCATGCTCATCTTCTGAGCCACCCCCACAAAATCCACAAATCAATAAGGCCCCAACCAGCCTAGTTTCTTGAAATTAAATCATCAAGAATAAATCGAGCCGGGCATATCAGGTAGGGGAGCCTCTAAAATAATAACACCATGATATGTTGCTTGTGAGAATACAACTATCTAGGGATAATATACCAGTGATGTATTTCCCAATGACCACTTCTCAATTCGAAATTACATGATAATTGTCTGGGGAATGCACGCATGACATTCCCCTCAATATATCGACAACTCTTCAAAAGATGAAAGAAAAATTCCTACCCTATGAAGGGTACAAGGACCATGTCAGCCTAATAGGGGAGCTTCACCATATGATCAACTTAGAATCCCTCCCATCCACAAGGCAACCACAATCAGAAAGGAAAAATAAAAACCTTGAACTTTTTTGCCTCCATGCACTACATAAATTGTTTCGCCTCATTGGAAATGCCCTGGATGAAGTTCACATTCAGGGGTGGGGAGAAACTGGAGCTTTACACTTAACCCCATGACCCGTCCAGCAAGACCCAATGGAAATGACATCCTGTAATGTCATTATCCAGAGGAAATAGTCTAATGAAACCCCTACTCAGGAAAGATAGGATAATCAACAAAAACCGGTCCGGAGTAAGTCTTAAAAGCATCAGGGCTGAAGAGATCAATCCATTGAAAAACATCTGAGTCAGGTGACCAAGAACATCCAGTAGGCTTCCCGCCTAAGGGAAGCCAACCAGCAAGCAATGATCATGTCTTTGAAAGATCATAGACCCCGTGCAGACCCAATTTCACACTTAACATACACTCTCATAAGAGTATGTGAAATTAAAAGGGTGGAAATAGTGGCGGCTACCACCACCATATGGGAACAACCCCAACCCACAGGGATGGGTTCATTTTTAAATCAAAATGTCCCCATAAGATCAACAAATCTAGGTTACAGCACATCGACTGTAGAATAAGAACAACCCCATCCCGCAGAGCTGGGGGAATTTTTACCTCAAATACCCACATGGTAGACGTCTGACTTCTACCATCTAGAAAGAATGATGGACAGAGGGGTTACATGTTCTACCCCTTCTCGTGGTTCACACCATTCTAGGTGGTGCATTACAAGGTCATACCAGGGCTCCCTTTAGGTCAATATTCATCAATAATCCTGAAGAATACCTCATAATGGAAGGAGAATTCCCAATAAAGGGCGTAAAAATTCTTTCTGCCATTCAACACTGGGTACACCATCCATAATGTGGTATGCCTTAGTGAATGTGGTGTGCATCAACCCAATGGATCTCATAGGAAGTGATGCAGGGGGAGAAGATAGAAAATAATATGGTTCCCTCCCAGAGGCATTCCACACCAAGATTGATGGTGTGCATACCCGAAACTAGAGGGTGGTTCTAAATCTTGGTTCCCCCTCAGTCAATCCAACATTAACTCCCCCACAAAACTCTAATTGAGAGAAAAATAAATCCAAGGTCATCTATGACCCACCTCCTCCTCTCCATGAGAGTGCATCCCTAACCCTTTAGGAAAGGTTTTCCAAGCAGGATAAAGAAATGAAATAGCTAAGACAAATTAATATTGATCAACATCGAGTGATTTATCTCACTGGATGTGTTCCCTCTGCGGAACATTGGCAGGTGCTCCCATAAGTGGTGATCATACCATGGGGACTCATCTCGGTGAATGAATACAATCTCGGATGACCGTTCAGCCCAGACCTAGAAGGACATCAAGGATTCCCCCATTGGGAAGGCAGTTGGAATATACCTAGGTAAACCCACAAATGATGCCCCCAACTGGGTATCCACCCCAAATTCTAGTTGACCTAGCTTGCCCAATTTTGGCCGCTACTACACTAGCTCAAGCTCAATCTCGATAGGATATACATCAAGGGATCTTAAATATTGTTGAGCAGCTGATAGACCAACTAGAATTCATGTAGGGGTGGTGCGTTACAATATAACCAGAGAGAAAACCCTACCCCAAGTGGGTGACCAATGTTTCTCCACCACCAAGCTTGGGGAACCCCATATTCCTAGTATTCAATGCCTCAAGGGACCCAGAACAGAATTTGATGCACTATGCCTCTTACTGTGACGCCATGATGGGCACTACAGAGTAGAAAGAAGCCGTAAAACTCATGTGTTTTGTATGAACCCTATTGGCCTTGGCTTTCGTATGGTATACTAGCTTTTCAGCTAATTCAATTATAGGTTTGGATGACCTATGATGACAGTGACTCTTCCAGTTTAGTTTGATGCTTCACAAGACAACGGTCAATGATCTCATGAACTGCAAGTAGTAAGAGAATGAGAGAGTCTTACAATTCATTTCTAGATGGAAAGACCTAACATATTCCCTGAACTGGCCACTTCCCCGGGATGAGATGCTCTCCATGTGCATCAATAACCTTCAGGATGAATTGAAAATGTCTCTCATCCAAGTGAAGTACACTGATGGGTTTAGAGACTTCTCTTTCTCTTCCCAAAGGATATAAGACTCCTTTCAAAGGACTAACCTTAAGCCCTGAGTGGCCCCATCAGCCCCTAGTAAAAGAATGGGAAAAGATTAAGTGGCTTCTTCCACACTTAAGCCACCCCCAACACCAGCCCTAGTGGTGAGGCCCCCACCAAACTATGTGGGACCCCCTGGACACCAAAAAACACCCCCACATCGGCAAGATGAGCGATGGGGTGCTAAAATAAATCTATTCGAAAAATGAAGAAATAGAGTTAATTCTTTCTGAGATGACCAAGTCTGCAGCTATTTCATAGCTTCCATGAATAGCAATCTGCTCTGGCTACCAGAGCCAAAGTGATCCGATGAAGTGGGTCTCGATGACCATCCAAATTATTTTCCACATCACCGGATACTAGGGAACACCATTAAAGAATGCTTTGTTTTCAAGGATCTCCTGCAAAAGATGGTGGATTTCGAGCAAGTAAAGTTGGGCCTGCCACCAGCACAAGTGGCATATGTCTCCACCTCTAACTCAAGAGAGGAAGAAGAGTGGAAAATAGTTTCCGAAAAGAAGGAGCAAAAGTTTGAAAACTGGATGTACTGGAAAACTATCAACCAAGTCCAAAACATTCTCCAGGAACAGTTTAAACAACCTATTGTGTCCTCAAAAGCTCTTAATACAGCACATCCATCCTCCTCAACCTCATGGTCCTCTAAATCCCAAAAGGGTAGAAATCAAGAGAAAGAAGATGATTTGGTACCAAAGTCAAAGTTAGTATTTACACTTTCAGACATCATGCCAACAGTCTTGGTTCAACGGGAACTGCCCCACCAAACGGTACAATGGGCACTGCCCTACCAAATAGTACCATCAGAAGGAGGAAGTCAGACATAAACAATATCAGATCAAGAACTGATATTTTACTCCATTAATTTCATTAACTTGATGGACCCCTTCTCTAATAAAGACTATGGCCATGAAACTGAATTCACCATGCCCAACTGGAGAGCCGGAGGAAGAGTCCTTAGTGGTTAGAGGTTTCGCAGAATACATGATCATGGAAGGAGTCAAATTCTTAGCCATACCACAAGTCAAACCATCAACATGTTGGAAACTCATGGAAGGACCCTCTGGCAGATTCATGAGAACAGGAATGCTCCTTCACCCCCACCAGAGGAAACCCAAGCCCAGTTATCTTGGAGTATCCATCAAGGGAAGAACAAGTATCGAACTACCCAAAGTTTACAGATAGACCAGTCTGTCCAAACATGGAAGGGAATATAGCACTGCTGGATCCTTCTATATAAGTTGAACCATATACTTAAAAATCTCAATCCCCTAAAGTGTCTGTGAAAAAGAAACCCTGATCAGGGAAGCTCCAACCTTTACAGTAGATGTATGAAATTTTAAATCAGTTGGCTTCAGTACTAGAAAAACTATCAATCATGGATGTGTTGATTTTGTCAGTAGATCTTAGGGAGGCACTCATTGAAGCCTTTCTAAGTCCATAAGAGTTTGAGGCTGAAGTAGCAGCAGATAAAGTCTACCGAATAGAGACCAGTATTGAATAAATTCATGTTGCAATCTCCTTCACAGATAGGGATGAAGATGCCATCATTCAAGGTCACATCAAACCCTTATATGTGACCGGAAAGATAAATGTAATTGTTGTTCAAAGGATCTTCCTTGAAAATGGATCTAAAGTTAACCTCCTCCCACTGATAATGCTTCTTTGACTGTGATATAATGAATAAAGCTTGACACTCTGCACTACAAATCTATAGGGATACAAAAAAAGTGAGCAGAAACCATTGGGAAGAATCAAGCTTAAAACTTGGCTCACAGATCTCATATCAAATAATGAGTTCCTAGTGGTGCAATAAAGTACGACCTTAAATGTTTTGTTAGGGAGGCCTTGGCTGCATCATCATGCTACAATTCCATCCTCATACCATTAGTGCATCAAATATTAAACTAATGAGAAAAATGGGACGTTTCACACAGATAAATCCTTGTTTGAGTTCTGTGAGTTGAATTACTTCAACTCATGGTTCTATGAGTTGGATGAAAAACACCTTTCGGCCAACGATGTTGACTGGATCAATGCTTCGAATGGATTGGATATGGATTTCGCTGACCCCTTCTAGAATATTGGGGAGGAGTGCATATTACCCATCAACCAAGATGAATGTGTAAGTACAAGCCCGAATACAAACTCAGTTTTTCTGCATGGCCTCTGTTATGGCCACCAAGTCCAATGACATAAAATAACAGGCTGACTCCCATGTTGTCAGAAAAATCCCTGTCGAAGATACTCCTGGCCTATCCTTGGGGCATCTAACTGCCCCTACCTCACACACTAAGGAAAAAGAAAATTTCTTTCCCAATATTGGATAAGTTATCTAAAATATCCTTTCTACATTAGAAGGGGGATATGATCAAGAGGAAGAAGAAGAAGAAGAAGAAGACCTCAAAGATATCACTCCTACATTGGAAGAAGGTGTTTCCACCACCACAGATGAACTTAAGATAACAAATATAGGCATTGAAAACAACCCACGACCCACTTTAATCAGTGTGGCCATTACTGTTGAGGAATAGAAGGCTTATGCCTGCTTATTAAAAAATAATAGAGACGTGTTTTTCTGGAATTACATAGAGTTGCCAAGCCTCGATTCTGAAGTCGACACCCATCATATTGGAATACTAGAAGATCATCTGGGAAATAAACAGGTAGCCAGAAGGACTCACCCGATGCATGCTGCTAAAATAGAGGTTGAATTCAACAAACTGATCAAAGCCAACTTCATACGAGAGTTCCAATATCTGATATGTCTGGACAAAATAGTCCCATAAAAAAGAATAATGGATAGATTAAAATCTGCATTGACTTTAGGAACCTTAATCAAAATTTTCCAAAAGATGGCTTCCTAGTCCCGATCACAGAATTATTGGTCGATGTAATAACCGAATACGAAGTCCTATCCTTCATGGACGACTATTCTAGATACAGTCAAATCTGGATGGCCAGAGGAGATGAAGAAGATACCACTTTTAGGGCCCCTCAGGGGGTGTTCTCTTATAAAGTCATTCCATTCATTCTAAATAATAATGGCGCCACATATCAGCGCACCATGCATCACATCTTCAAGTCCTTTTTGGGAAAATTGTTCAAGTGTTATGTAGACGACCTGGTGGTCAAGTCACAACATTGTTCAAACCTTCCTTTTTACCTTGAAACTATCTTCTACAAATTGAGATAGCATAGATTAAAGATGAACCCCCTGAAATGCGCCTTTGACATTACCTTGGAAAAATTTCTCAGCTTTTTTGTATGCCATCATGGCATCTAAGTCAACCCTGAGAAGATGAAATCCATTCCTGGCATGTCCCCACCTCACAACCTCACTTAGTTGAGAGGTCTCCAGGGGAACCTTGCCTGCATTTGGTGCTTTATAGCTAACCTCGCTGGTAAATGATTACCTTTCACCAAGCTAATGAAGAAAGGAGTTACGTATGAATGGGATAACAATTTTCAAGAAGCATTTGAAAATATCAAAAGATATCTCCTAATTCCATCAGTGCTCATGCTTCCAGTTTAGGGGAGACCACTCATTTTATAAGTAACTTCCCTAGAATGGTCATTGGGTGCCTTCCTCATATAGAAAAATGATGTTGGTAGTGAGAACATCCTCTACTACCTCATATGAACAATGATTGATACCAAAACTCGGAATTCGAAGATCAAAAATAACTATCTAGACCTAATCTTCGTAGTTTAGAATCTCAGGCATTACCTACAGTACCATGAGGTATACCCAGTCTCCCACTGCAACCCACTCTAGTATATCCTCAACCATCCCATGCTAAATGGGAACCTATCATGATGGGTAGTCATCTTGCAATACTTTGACATACAGTACATGAACTAGAATTCCATTAAAGGCTAGGCATTAGTAGACTTTCTGGATGATCACCCCTTGGAAAAGATGGCACCATTGGATACCAAACTTCCAAATAAAGAATTTGTTTCCATCCAAGATAACCCCCAGATATAAGAAATGTACTTCGATGGTGCTTCCCGAAGCACAATAGGGAAAAGGATGGAGGATTCTAAGATCAAAAAAGTGGGGATGGTATTCGTACTCATATATCCCAAAAAGGACATCTTTCCATACACTTTTCTCCTTTCGGAAGGGTGTATGAACAATGAAGTGGAGTATCATTCACTCATTATAGGCCTGTAATTGGAAATGCAGGTGCAAGAAAAACACCTAAAAATAAAGGGTGATTCAGAGCTAGTCATCAAACAGATCAACCTGGACAATGATATCAAGAAAGAAGTGTTGGTTCCCTTAATAAACCATGTTCGAGCACTGATTACAGAATTCCCATCAGAACCAATGTTGACTCATGTCCCCCCAGTCACAGATTTCTCAAGCTGTCGCTTTGGAAATTGCTTCCACATCCTTGGATTATCCCGACTGGGATGAAACAGTAATTAGTATCGTTTACCATCAAATAGTATTTCCATTCATCCAGAGAAATACAGAGGAAATTGGTGAAATTATCGCCATTCCTGATCCTTATGGTAATACCACCAGTTTAATGACACCCATCACAAATTACCTTCAGAATGGGTAACTCGCACTAGTTAGGGCTTAAAGGGAGCAGGTCTAAAGGCAGTCATTCAATTTTACCCTCTACAATGGGGTGAACCAAGAGAAGGTTCTCTACAAATGAAGCCTTGATGGAGTCCTTATCCGGTGCATTGATGGAGAATAGAATTTTGTCATCATGAAAGAAGTGCACATCAGAGCTTGTGGAGCACACCAGTCAGCAACCAATATCTCTCACCAAATCTGGAGTCTTGGGTATTACTAGCCCACCATGATACAGGATTGCACCATATTCACTAAGAAGTTCCATTTCTACCAAGTTCATGCTAATTTCATACACCACCCCCTAGAGTTTCTTCATGTGGATAAGTACTCTTAGACATTTGTCACCTGGGGGGAAGGATGTTGTGGGACCGTATCCTCCCGATACGGCCAAATAATTCAAGTTCATACTCACAACAATCAACTTATTTTCAAAATGGGTTGAATCCATACCCCTTAAGGAATTAGGGGTGAGAAACATCGCCAGCTTTGTGAAGGCCAACATCATCACCAGATTTGGTGTCCCTCATACAATACTGATGGAAAACAGCACCAGCTTCTACTCTAATAAGCTGGATAAGCTCTTCCAGGAATATGGAATCAAGGCCAACTGGTCATCATGCTAACACAAAGAATCCAATGGGCATATATAATCTTTCAACAAGTCTCTGTCCAACATACTTCAAAATATAGTCAACAAGGATAAGACTCCTTCATGTTTTGTGGGCCTACCTGACCACGACCCGCACCGCCACTTAGGAAACCCCGTACTCACTAGTATATAGGGAAAAGGTAGTGTTACCTATTGAGATCAAAGTGTCGGCACTCCGTGTGGCCATTTGTGATCAAATTTCCATGAACGAACAATCCCAAAGATGGTTTGATGAATTGGAGTAGTTAGACGAAAAAAGTTTCTACACTCTGCACCATTTGGAAATCTACAAAAACTAGATTGCATGAGCCTTCAACAAAAAGGATTTCCTTCGATGTTTCCTTGAAGGAGAAATGGTGTTAGACCTCATAACCCTGATGATACTAGAGAAGAAACTCCTGAATCTTAAACCAAAGTGGGAAGGACGATATGTCATACATCAGGTCTATTCCAATGGATTGTATGCCCTAAAATAAATGGATGTAAAGCTCATCACGACTCCGAAAAATGAGATGTTCTTGAAGAAATACTTCATAAAAAATTCCCCAATGTTAAGGTCCAAACTCTACGACCTTAATCTATGTGTTAAAAATGTCCCCAAGGTCCAAACTCTAAGACCTTAAACTATGAGTTAAAAATTTCCCCAAGGTCCAAACTCTAAGACCTTAAACTGTGATTTTAAAATGTCTCCAAGGTCCAAACTCTAAGACCTTAAACTATGAGTTAAAAATGTCCCCATGGTCCAAAATCTATGAACTTAAACTATGAGTTGAAAATATCTCCAAGTTTCAAACTCTAATACCTTGAACTATGAGTTAAAAATGTCCCCAAGTTCCAAACTCCAAGACCTTAAACTATGAATTAAAAATGTCCCCAAGGTCAAAACTCAAAGACCATAAACTATGAGTTAAAAATGTCCCCAATGTCAAAAATCTAAGACCTTGAACTATGAGTAAAAAATGTTCCCAAGGTCCAAACATTAAGACCTTAAACTGTGAGTTAAAAATTTTCTCAAGGCCCAAACTCTAAGACCTTAAACTATGAGTTAAAAGTGTCCCCAGGGTCCAAACTCTAAGACCTTAAACTATGTGGTAAAAAATGCTCCCATATCAAGTTCCAGACTCTATGACCCTAAACTATGAGTCATAAAAATGTCTCCATATCATGGTCCAAACTCTACAACACTAAACTATGATAATAAAAATGCCCTCTCGTATCATAAGTCCAATCTCTATGACCCTAAACTTTTAGTAAAAATTTCCCCCAATGTTATGGTCCAAACTCTAAGACCTTAAACTATGAGTAATGACAAATCCTCAATGTTAAGGTCTGATCTCTAAGACCATAAACTATGAGGAACAAAAAATTTCCCCCAATGTCATGGTCCAAAATCTAATACATTAAACTATGAGTATCAACAAATCCTCAATGTTAAGGTCTAAGCTCTAAGGCCTTAAACTATGAGGAACAAAAAAATGCCCCCCATGTTAGGGTCCAAAATCTAAGACCATAAACTATGATTCATCACCCTTTCTACATGAAATTAAACTATTAGGAACATGTCCTCAATATAAGATGTTAAACTACGTAGCATAAAACATCCAAATTACATGACAATAAACTACATTGTCTTTCACATAACTACGTGTGGCTTGATTCTTTCTCTTATAGGATATGTAGCGATGCCTCGATCTTCAATCCTATAATATCCCCCATAAAAAAATAAAAAATGTCTCCATTACACCCCGTATCGACCCATATTCGTAAAGGATACCCTTATCATTCTTATTTCTCACACCAAGTACAACTCCCATGAGCTTAGGAATGGTGATACAAATTCTCCTATAAAGGTCAACTATGGGAAAACATAGAGAACCTCACAACCATGACGGGTAGAATAAAAATGCCCCTACTGGTTTTACCAAGACAAATTAGTATGGGGCCCGCACAGAACTACGTATGACTTGATTCCTTCCCTCATAGTATATGTAGCAACTCCTAGATCTTCGATCCTAGACCAGCCCCATTAGGAAAGAAAATGAAAAAGCCCCCATCATATTCACTATCACGTCACACTTATGAAGGAGACTCTGTAACCACTCCCTATTTCTCATAATGAGTATAACTCACATGAGCGTAGGACCAATGGTATGGATTCTCTTGCACAAGTAAATCATATAAGAGTATAGTAGGTCTGGCGCCTGTATCAAGTAAAACCAAAGTGCCATTAAGTGTCCCTAACACATCGAACAAACGTTTTTACGGAATATCTAGAACTACATGTGGCTTGATTCATGATCTCGCAGGATACATAGTGACACTTGGATTCAACATCCTGGCCATGCCACCAGCAAAAAATGGCCATTTCCTCCTTGTGTGGGTTGGACCTATGTGGAATCTCCATGAAGGTCATGGTTAATCATGGTCTGGGTATTCTCACATTCCTAAGCACAGCTTTCCCGTTTCTCACACTCCATACCTTGGGAAAAATTGGATCCTCAAAATCATCCAAGGACATCTGGGATGAAAGGACAATGTCCTTCAGACACCTTTGATTGACTATTCATATCATGCCCTGGTGGATCTGCATACGTTGCAAACAAAAATGGAAATCAATCAAAGGAAAATTCATCCCTAGGAGAGTCCTCTCCTACCTCAGTACGCCTAATTTCTTTCAATCCCCATGTCATCCCTACTGATCAAGTCACCCCTGGGACTATGGTTTACACATTTTATCATCACTCGTGTCTAAGGAAATCCAAAACTCCCTGACTGTGATTAACCTCAATCTTTTGAAGAACTCTGCAAGGAAAAAATCGTCTTCACCGCACGATGTTAAAATGCAAGGCCAAAATTGTCCTCACTGCACGATGTTAAATTGGAAGTCCAATATCTTCCTAACCATATGATGCTAAACTTCAAAGTAATGGATTTAGCCTAAAAATTCTCCTAATATTGAATTTACTATTCCTAGATGGTGACGTGAAACCCTTATGATCCCTTGATTCTCACACAAAGTATATCTCACGTGAGATTAGGGATCTTAGAAAGATATATGTCATGAAATTATGGGAAAACGCCCTAGGAATATGGTCCTAGCAGCATGAACCTAAAATACATGTCACAATTCCCTCCCCCGAGAGTAACCCCATTTCCTAGACATGTGATGTTAAGAGACCAAGTATCCCAATGATAGAACGAATACCTCACCTTGCGTACGGGTCAGATCTATGTAAGGGACACCATTCCATGAGTAAATCATAGACCAAATGTCCCCAATATGTCATGTTATATACCTACCATATTCCAAACTCTATGATTTAAGTGATCTTGAATCCCCATAACCCTCCAAGGCCATCTGGGATGGAAGGCCAGTGACCTACGAACACCTTTGATTGGCTATTCATATCATGCCTCGGTGGCTCTGCATACGTCGCCAACAAAAATGGCCATCAATCAAAGTAAAATTCATCCCCATGATAGTTCTATCCTATCTCAGTATGCCCAATGGCTTCCAAGCCTCATTCCACCCCTCCTAATTCAAGGTCCCTCAAAGTCAAGGTTTACATTTTCCCCCTTTCACACGTCCTAGATATATCAGAACATATGGTCCTAATTCACCTATGGTATCTTTTAAGTTTTCTAAAATATATCTTATCCATATGTGAAAAGTTGAACCACATGAAAAGGAAGATTTCTCTCGCTCATTTCTGGGTTTCCTTGAATAAGTTTAGCTAAAAATCCTCCTCTTGTGACCAGTGTCACCCCTGGTTTAAGGTCACACATCGTATTCAGAAAGTTCCCAATCTTAATAATCCTTAATTCCCATCATAGGTAGAAGGCTAGTGTCCTGGGACACCTTTTCTTGACTATTCATATCATGCCCTGGTGGCTCTACATACGTCGCCCACAAAAATGGCCGTCAATGAAAGGAAAATTCAGCTCTAGGAGAGTCATTTCTAACCTCTGTATGCTCAAATGATGTTCACGTCTTGTCACACCCTAAGATTCAGAAAAATTCTATATGATGGATTATGTACCTCCTTCTTCCCAAGTTCCCATGACATAGAAAAGACTCTTAACTGAACTGGCCACTTTTCAACTCTCCCTCACACAAGTAAGAAATGTGCCGGAATGATTTCCCACTCAAGGAAAATGTGAATGTTCCTAATGTTCTCAGAGAACACTACTCAAGCCAGCCACCTATTATGGATCCCAACATAAAGATAAACCCAAATGTGGAAAAATCCCACCAAGCCATCAAGAATGGAAGGCCAATGTTCTGGGGACATCTTTTCTTGACTATGCATATCATGCCATGGTGGCTCTACATACGTCTCCCACAAAAAAGGCCATCAATAAAAAGAAACTATTTCCATAGGAGATTCCTTTACTACCTCTATATGCCTAAATCGGATCGTGAGCCTCATGCATGTCCATAATCCACAAATCTAGGGTCAAGAAAAATTCTTAACCCGTGTCTGAAGGATACTAGAACATTCTCAACTAATGGTTATGAGCCTGGGCCTTACCCCATTAAATTTGGTCAAAGATGTTTGATCTAAAACATCAGTAATAAGTTTGAATAGAAGGACTATGAACTATGAGGGAAAGAAGAGACGTTATTCTCACCAAAGGGAAAAACTGCTGAAGTCACCTCTGGGTAAAAGTCTAGTATTGATTTTCTAAAAAAACTCATTGAGACTTCAAAAAAGGAAAAAATCTTGTTAGGTTAGAAACCCACAAAAGGTGGCCTAAGAAAAAACCGTGTTATGCCTGCTATTACCATGTCAAGTAGGCTTAGGCAAAAATTAGGGTAATATTGAAAAAGACATAAAAGTTCATGAGGTATCCCATTAATCCTCAGTAATAGTTGAACTATGATCGTTGAGTCCCTTGGCTAAGGAAAATATTATAGCTCAATTTGGTTATCTCAGTTTACTAATTTCAAGTTGTGGTTTAAAATAAACATTTAACTGAAATGATCTTGACGGTAAAAATAAAAAAGAATAAATTTATAGGTAAATTAGTTCCATCATATTCTATAAAATATATGGTGGACATCCACAACTTGGATCCCCTCCTTGAGAACAAGATAAGACCTTTACATGAGACATTCAGCGGAGTCGCAAAGCTGCATCAATTATTAGTGAGATTCCTCAGTGGCTTGGCGAAGCTTCAATAAGTTCGCAGTCTCGAATTCTGTACTCACTCACAGTGCCTATTCTTCTCTCATGGCTTGGAGGCATGTTCTCTCTCCCTCCTACATTTTCTATCTCCCTTCCTCAATAGCAGTTGTGTCCTGAGACCACTCTTTTTTGAGTCATTCTAGTTTCTAGATTTGTTTCTCCACTTCCTTGTCAAGTTGATCCATCAGAGAATCTAGCTTTGTGAGTTCATTTTTCAACTTTGCAACTATCTCGGCATGAGTGGAAGCTTTGTCAATAAGTATTTGACATGTAGCCTCTAGATAAGTCATCCACTCTTCCATAGAGATCCGAGACTCAAGTGTACCCATTTCTTTCCGAGCATCAACCACTTTCCTTATTATATCATAAATTCCATGATAGATAAATCCACTGAAACATTGAACTACAAATTAGTAGTGTAACCTTGGAAATTTTGTTGGCATCTCATCCAATAGATTCTGGGATATTAATCCCCATATGTTCCTCCATGCTTTTTTCCAAGTAGGAAAAAATTCAGTCAGGCTTTCTTGGTCAGTCTCGGAATCACTCCATGGCGATGAAATGTAGTCAGGAATGAATGTCATTAGAGAGGGACTTTTTTTGGCAGCTATAGCATGGCTTGACCCTGAAATATCCTCATCTCTATTAACCATAATAGATGGAAAGGTAGGGAAATTCTCCATTGCCAATGCTTTTGGTTGTGATTCTGAGGATAAAAAGGAGATGACAATACCTCCCACCCACAAAGTAGTATCGTTGTCCAAAATAGGTGGTGTTATGTTGTCAATCATTAGTTGTGCTCCATGGATATGAGAGAGTGTTGAGGACACAGAACCATGACTGGTCAGAATAGAAGTACTCAAGAGGGCCCTTAAAATGTCACTAGTTAGTATATGACTTATGGGGATAGTCATTCCAGATAAGGATATTGGTCTTGAAATACTGAGGGCATAAAGTATAACAACTCTAAGAACTGGAAAAAATGGCATGATAGCCAGAACTAGATTTTTAGGGGACAAAACATCAGTATCCTTAACCGTGACTTTCTCAAATCCACTATAAGTAGTAAAAGTATTGGATTTTGAAGAAATTACCTCTTTAGGAACAAGATCCGACTGGTCAATATTTACTGGCTCAACAGTATTCGATTCCCTTCCAAAATCTGGTAAAACCTGGTGCTCATCACTGGACTTATCCCCCACCACAAAGACCACCCTGTCCCTCTCCCTAAGAATTGGTTCAGCATGATCAAATGAACCCTTGACTTCTGTATTACCTTCCACTAATGGGGAAGAAATTTTTTGAGTAGGGGGAGGCATATCCAAGGGGTTAAAAACACCCCTGGTCTCCTCAAAGGGCCCTATTTCCCTATTCTGATCAGCTGTAATTGATGGTGATTCTTCCTCTACCTTAAAGGGAACAGGGGATATAGATGCCCAGGCAATAGTCATTTGATCACTGATGGGCCCTACGTCAAAGTAAATATAGGTACCAATGAGTTAACAAGATAAGGATATTTGGTTCAGTCACCATGTGAGCAGACACTTACTTGTGACCCCCCTTCAAATGTGCTTCAATAGCTAGGAATCTTTCTTACGTTTCTTGGACTGTTGGGGAGATGGCTCTAGAATAAGATCACCGAGAGGAGTTGGAGGAAGAAAAAACTAGGAAGGGTCAACAATCACAGCCTCTATATGCTCTTGGGCTTCGGTAGATCCTTCATCAGAACCCCCTATCGGTGAGGGAGCGTACTCCCCAGATACAGTACCTCCGGGAGAATAATTTGGGGAAAAGACTATCTCTTGGGACCCGAAAGTCCCCTAAAGAAAAGAAAAATAATAATAATAATAATAATAAGTAAGGGGGAAGATTTTATAATCTTTTCAATAAATGAATTTAAGGCCGAAGGATATAT
Source organism: Viscum album (assembly GCA_963277665.1). Classification (NCBI taxonomy): domain Eukaryota; kingdom Viridiplantae; phylum Streptophyta; class Magnoliopsida; order Santalales; family Viscaceae; genus Viscum; species Viscum album. The sequence goes on from OY728158.1 coordinate 877,444,947, forward strand.
ATAAGACCTCTCTCATCGGTCATGGGAATACTTCCATCAATGCCACGTGGTCTGACCAGTAATGTATATCCGCAGGCACATGAAGGCACTTATCCATTTTAGTCAAGTGAGCAGCCACCTCATCAGGAACTTCATCAGCTGAAATGTAGGTAAGAGCGATGGATCCCCCAAAACCTTGAATATTGAATCATTCCCTCTACGGAAGTATACATATATCTTCATCTGAGGTGATATCCATCAACTCATCATAGACTCTCCAAGCCTTTGAAAACGAAGCTGTAATTTGGATTTCCAACATTGGGGGGTTAACAAGAGGAAGAAGGGTAGGCTTCGACAACCATAAATGTTTCTCAGTGTCCCTATAAGGTCAGGACCTCAAGAAGAGGAGCGTTTATGAGATTATGGGTGAAAAGAAGCAACATTCTTTATGGAGGTCGTAGTAGGTAATCCAACAACATCGTCATTATCATTGATGGTTTTTGGTTGAAGCATGGAAATAACCCGATGTGAGTACCTACAGCAACCACTTCGGGAGTGGATGAGGGTATTAACATCACTCTCCAGAAGAAACATCTTATGATAGCTCACCAAGGTGAAGGGAAAGGGGAAGCAAGAGGAAGCATGTGAGAAACCTCGAGGCCCAAGACGCTGGCATGACCCCTCTAGTTCTCTGAAGGTAAGGTCGATGGGTCGAATGCGGGATTGGTAATAAATTGATGAAGGAATAACCCCCTATGTGGGATCCCATCCATCCCCAAAGAGTTTGAAAAGGTCCAACCATTAGGCAGGGTGACTCCCCTTCGCTGATGTGGCCTAGAAAGTGATATATCTTGGCCAACATAGGAATATCCAAATTGATGCATTTACTAGTGGCCAACTGAGCAGCCATGATAAAGGTTTATGCTCTTATGCCACAAGATTCTCGCACTGGTAAAAGCCACCCACTCCAAAACATGGACATGAAAGCCGCCAATCGAAATAACCGATCGATGTCAGGGATAATACCCCATCCCCATATCTGAAAATCCCCCTCTTCAAAGGTGAGACAGTAAGTACCTACTCACCTATGGGTGGCTTTGGTAGGAAAAGCCTTGGGTCTCCACAGATTGGGCTTGAGACCTGTATGCTTAGAAAAAGAACCAAACTAGTCGTCAAACAAAACATCATGTTTCAGACAGGGATCACATTCCTACAAAAGCATCTTATCTTAGATGATGATATTCCTAGCTAGAGGGGGGTTCTTTCCTCATCATTCCAAGTAGTGTACGGGGGGAGAAATTCATCGTACATGTCTCTAATGATAGGGAATCCCAAAATCAGTAGGATGTCCCAAAGGATGATTCAAATATACCTGTGAGTCAAATGGAAAGTGTCGGTATCTGGACTCATGATGCACGCCTGTCATAGGGCCTGGAAAAAGAAAATTTATTCTTCTAATGTAGAATAGAGGCAGACCAGGGTAGTCTCACTTGACGATCATTCTAGTTGTTTACCCACTTAATCTATATCACCTAAAATAATTCTTTTTTACTGTTTCAAATTAATCTAAGAATGCAATGAAATTTAAAAGACTAATTAAATGTTAAAACTTATACTTACATGCAATTATATAATGTAATTAGAGAAAAATGAACTTGGTCCAAGGGTTGGATAACACGAGTTCATTAATTATTTCTTTATTGTTTAAATTCAATTTGATAATTCATTTATTGAAACCTAATTAATGAATTACTTTCCCTTGATTTATTTAGTGTTCAATTTTAATATGATTCTGGAACATCAAACCACACCTCCTCTAATAGTCAAATAGGATAACACCTCAACCGAGAATTTTATCCCAAAAAGACTCGGCTCCACGGGATGCCATTTCATCCCTAATAGAAACCCTAAATCCACTATATGAAGGGTTTTCCTAAGATAAGGGAGGGAAAATTAATTAATCATGGAAAAGAAATGGATTTGGGAATAGTGTCTTGGTGGATGACCACCGCACCCGTGAAATATTCCCGCCTCCACCACGAATAGATTTAAAACATTTTGAATTTGAAGTGCAATAATGAAGAATGCCGTGAAACCCACCCTAAGGAAAATACTTGGGTTATCCCATTATATTTAAGGATAATAGGTCATGTTGGATAGAATAATAAGAAAAGAGAAGAATTATATTAGGGGTGGAAGGGAAATAGAGATGTAAGAAGATGTAAACACTTGAATTAAAAAGATTCATATGTGTTACATGGGAAAAGAAAATTAAAATAAAAAGAAAAGAAAAGAAAATTCCTAAGTCAGAAGAATGTCCCTAAGACTCCTCTATAATGTTGGTTTTGAACTCCCATCTTCAGCATGGGTGAACTCCTCCTCATATAGGCCAAGGGATTCCATCCTTGGGTCTTCAAATTTTATATCTTCAAAATCTTGTTTTAAGATTTCCTACAGATTATGTCTACCGAATGTTTGATCATAGTATGCCAAATTAACGGCTGAATTTTGAAATAGTATCTTCTAGAAATATCTTATAAAATATATTTTACGTTCCATATAAAATTTTCAGACTTATCTCCCCTATTTAGTATGTGATGTGACCAATTAAATCCGAGATTTTATTCTGGATGAATGTTTCTTTTTTCTGCCCCCAAATATTGAGCATCCATGGGTGACCTTAATGAAGGTAAATCTTCCAAATCTTTAACATAATAACGACCCATTTAATTTTCTTTCCATTAAAATTGTAATCACACCAATTGGATATGTTTTGACCTATTTATGACCAATTCATTGAGGTGGGGTTCATGCGGTCTTCCAGAATAATATTTCATCTTGATTGAATTTTTCGGACACTTAGATGGCTGAATTAAATCCTGATCCAAAAGAAAAATAAGAATATAATAAATATAAAAATCCAATAAAAAATAATTACATCAATGGGATTTATATTCTAGAATATATGATCAAATTACCAAAGATTTTAAAATCTATCTATATTTCCAAATTAAACAATTTTCACATTTAAGCTCAAAACACCCTATAAATCCAAAATTAATGTAAATAACACAAATTGATAAATTTTTAGTGATTAAATCATTGAATTACATATAAAAAATTATGAAAATATTATCTCTATCAATTCCCCCACACTTAAACTATGCTTGTCCTCAAGAATAAAATATCGACATGGAATTCAAAGGGCACAAATGTTACAAATATTTAAATTTCAATTCAATAAAAGCAAACATTTATCATTGTCCAACCAAATTTTCATGTTCCCAAAAAAAATTCATTTCCCATTTTTAAAATAAACAATCAATTCATGCATTTTACGTTTCCCCTTTGAAAAATGATGGAGCTTCTCCTTTCATTAATTCAAGCTTCTGAATTTATTATTATTAAACATGCCAAAACATGATCTACCTATCTTTTAAATCTTTTCTCTCATCACTGATGACAAAATTAAATTGGAGTTATGCTCATATCATGAGAACATGCTCCTTATCCATAGTCTTGTAAAGTAACTACTTTCTACACTTTGTCAAGACAAAAATCACATAAAATCATGAGGACTTACAATAAAGGTTCAAATGACTCTATGGCTTAGGGTTGGTGGGTAAATAATTGAAATAATTTAAGGCCAAAAGTATGAGGTTTGACTCTTAAGTACAATTCATGATTAATTAAGTGAAAATACGGGATAAAACTCACTCAAATCCCCTTGATAATGTGAAACACAACACCAACCCATTTTTAGGACATGGAACATGAGTCAATAAATGATTAAAAATAATGATATCATCCAAGTTCTCCCTATTTTTTAAAATAAAGATCCAGAAATGCACAGCATAATTTATCTCTTTTTTTATAATTTTTTTGTAAATCTTCATAAAGGCACATCTTTATTTTCTTTTTTTAGGAGAACCAGATGAAGTGAAAGAAGCATAATGAAATGATGACTCGTGCCCAATTTTCTAATAATACATTGCCCAAAATGATGACACACACCTCACACCACCCATAAATGATAAACATCCCAATGAATACACATTAAAGGCCCTTCCCCCACACTAAAAATTGAAATATACATGCAAAAATACTAAAAGTGTAGGTAGGTAAGGAAATATCATCTTGTAATGTGGCTTAAACCTTTAAGAAAATTCATGGATTTTATGGGCTAATGAAGGATAAATTTAACAGTGGATCTTAGGTTAATATGTGGCTAGCCAAAGTAGTTCCCCCATCATTTTAAATGTGTTTTTTCACAATCATAGATTTGACAAGTTTCAAGACCAGTTCTAGCAGGTGGCATGTCCCAAGATCACTCAATAAATATGTTCAAGATAAAATAGAAAATATTTGGTCTAGAAATCCTATTGATAATGGGAATATAATATTGGACAATCACTCATGGAAGGATTAATAATAAAAAATTAATTCACATAAATTTTAGAAATTCAAAGCATGAAAAATGGTAGTGAAATTTCATTTACATGAATCAATAAATTCCTTCAAATCACGAGTCCTTATTTCAATATAAATGCTTCAATTTAATCATCCAATTCTCTATTTTCCTCATTTAATCTCAATAACATTGAAATCTAAAACATGGAATCATTATAATCCTAAAAACTCATGTCTCTTAGATAATTCAAGTAAAACATAATTCAAGTGTGGGAATTCAATTCCAGTTTAAATCAGAAAACAAAAATGTAATGAGTTTCAAAGTTAAACATTAAAAGTGAACTCCCTTCTGAAATTAAGCTTAGGTTTTTTCATGTTTGGGGTTCATTTATACCATCATTAACCTACAAATGATAATTAATCAATTTAGTGAAAGGATAATGTCATTAAATCTCAAAAATATAGGGGGAGTGAGCTGCATGCTGCGCTAGTTCTATGAAAAGAAATTGGAATCTAAATTCATAGAAAGCAAGTAAAAATAAGTCTTGGTATGATCCCTCAAGTGGGCCCTGGAGTCTTTTACTACCTCTAGAGGGCAGTACCAGCTGTCATCCATAATCATATGGTGGGTGAATCTTCTTGAACATAAACCACCACATGTTTTTATTCCCATCCTATAGTTATTTTTTCTTATTGAGTAGAATTCCATGTATAGAGTACTCCATATCCTTCCCCTTCACAATTAGGTACCACTTGAATGGAATCCAATGGTTTCTCTAGACGTGTTGCATGAAAATAATAATGAAAGGGAGATTCAAAATTTAAATGTGAAGTATTAATTTCAAAATATTTCCTTCTATGGTAAGAAGCTTTTATATTTGGTTCTTCAGTCATGGACACTTTTATCTATTCATGCTCTTCCATATGCAGATGATAAATGTCCTTAGGAAGCTCCATGTGTTCCTCAACAGGTTCAATTTCTCCTTCTTCATCTTACTCCAAGGTGATACAAGGATTGAATAAGTATAAAAATTAAAAATCATAAGGAGTGATACTCAAATCATATTGAATAAAATCAGAAAAGATAGAGTTAAAGAAAATATCATCTCCCTGAGCTACTTTTGGTTCAACCACTTCTTCTGTGATAAGTGCCTCTTGGAGTCGATCTTCACATGATGAAGGTAGGTAGTCAAGCTCCTCCAGTATTTCTTTTAATTCTACCACTTGGGTGGTTTCTTCATCTTCCAAGGTTAGAGAGAGGTATAATGGTAGTTTGTCTTCTACTTTGTAAGTAATTAGGATATCATTTTGCATTTCAATTTTTTCCCATGTACTCCAAAATTTATCCAAATTCACATGATCACCCTCTTGTTAATCAGTAGAAAATGATCTTTCATCTATCTCCTCTATAATTGGTTGAGAGATGTGGAATTGATCTTTAGGAACATCCTCTTTTACCCCATCAGGTTCTTCAACATCAAAAACTTGTGGGGAAATTTCTTCCACAGCTTTCTCAAGCTCTTTCTCCGATTCAGGCTCAGGATGCCCAATTGGTGCTCAAACATAGTCAAATTATATTTGCATTTTTCTCCCCAATTCATCTAGAGTATTGCTAATCCTATCCACTCGAGCATTTAAATCTCTATAATCCACTTCTGTTTCTTGATATTTCACATATGTGTAATCATCCCATGAAAAATAATTTGAATTTGAATACATCATGGAAAAGGGTTTTTTATCTTATTTTTAAGAAGTAATGAAAACTATCTAAAATTTAAAAATAAAAAATTAAAGTAAACAACCGATTAGTTCCCTGGAAATGGTGCCAGTTTTGATGCACACCTATCATAGGGTGCAGAAAAAGCAAATTTATTCTCCTAATGCAGCACAGAGGTTGACCAGGGTCATCTCACTTGAGAAGCTTTCTCAGTTTTTACCCACTTAAACTATATCACATAAACTAATTAATTTTTTTACTATTTCTAATAAATATATTAATGCAATGAAATTTAAAATTCCAATTAAATGTTAAAACATATACTATCATGCAATTATAGAATGTAATTAGAGAAGAAATAACTTGGTCCTAGGGTTGGATAACACATGTTCATTCCTCATTTAATTATTTTTTAAATTCAATTTGATAATTCATTTATTGAAACCTCATTAATGAATTAATTTCCCTTGATTTATTTAGTGTGTGATTTTAGTATGTGTCTGGAACACCAAACCACACCTCCTCCAATAGTCAAACAGGATAACACCTCAACCAAGAATGTTTTCCCAAAAAGACTCAACTCCACTGAAAGCCGTTTCATCCCTTATGAAAACCCCAACTCCACCGTATGAACGGTTTCCCTAAAATAATGGGGGGGAATTAATTAATCAAGGAAAATAAATGGATTTTGGAATATTATCGTGGTGGATGACTACTTCACCCGTGCAATATTCCCACCTCCACCACAAATAGATTTAAAATATTTTGAATTTGAAGTGCAATAATAAAGAACACCGTGAAACCTACCCCAGGGCCAAGCCTTGGGATATCGCCTCATATTTGAGGATAATAGGTCACAATGGATAGAATAATAAGAAAAAATAAGAATTAAATTTGGTTTGGAAGATAATTAGAGATGGAAGAAGATGTAAACACTTGAATTAAAAATATGCATATATGTTACATGGTAAAAGAAAATTAAAATAAAAAGAAAAGAATAGAAAATTCCTAAACTAGAAGTATGTCCCTGAGACACCTCTATAATGGTGGTGTTGAAATTCCCTCTTCAACATCGGTGAACTCCTCATTATATAGGCCAAGGGATTCCATCCCTGGGTATTCAAATTTCATATCTTCAAAATCTCGGTGTAAGATTTCCTGCAGATTCTTTCTACCGAATGTTTGATCATGGTATACCAATTTAATGGCCGAATTTTTAAATAGTGTCTTCTTGAAAGATCTTATAATATATCTTTTACATTTCATCCCAAGGTTTGAGATTTATACACCCTATGTAGTATAATATATGACCAATTAAATCCAAGATTTTATTCGGGATGAATGTTTCCTTTTTCTATCCCCAAATATTGAGCATCCTTGGTCTACCTTTATGAAGGGAAATCTTCAGGATCATTAACTTACGAACGAACCATTTAATTTTATTTCAATTCCAATTAGAATAACCCCAATTAGATATGTTTTGACTGATTTATGACCAATTCATTGAGGTGGGGTCCACATTGTCTTCCAGGATAATATTCCAACTTGATTGAATTTTTGGAACCATATATGGTAGAATTAAATCTTGTTCCAAAAGAAAAATATTAAGATAATAAATATAAAAATCCAATAAAAATGAATCACATCAATTGGATTTATATTTTAGAAGATATGATCAAATTACCAAAGATATTAAAATCTGTCTATATTTCCAAATTAAGCAGTTTTTACATTTAAGGTCAAAACACCCTATAAATCCAGAATTGATGTAAATAACACAAATTGATAAAGTTTTAGTGATTAAATAATTTAATTACATATAAAAATTATTAAAATATTATCTCTATCAACTCCACATACTTAAAATATTTGAAATAAGCGTATTAGGAAGATGGGTGTATGTCTGAGAGACCCAAGTTACCTCGTGCAGTCCCACAAGTTGTAGCTTGGATCAGAATTATTCACAACTCTAGAGAACCCAAAAGGGACACCCTAAATCCAAGACAAAAGAGCCTATGGGGAAAAGGTCCTATTGAGATGACCAAACATGCTGCTCATTCGTTGTAGCCTTCCTTACGATGCTCTGATAACAGTGGTCCATCTAATCAGGTTTCCACTGCTCCCCTTATAAGTTTTGAGGTGAATAATGCAGCAAGGGACCAGAAGTGATCTCTCTCTAAAGGTACCTTCCCTTGCAAGAGATCAAGGCCTTCGGAATAGAAGTATTAATTATCTAGGTAGAGGGCTGATCGGTCAGGTTTGGCGTTGGGATCACTGTGTCAGGCAAAAGGCCAAACTCTTAATAAGAAAGCATGTCTAAGACCACGTACTCCCATTGACCCATTGTGAGCATATTCACAAGGGATTTATGAAATGGAGTGACCATTGTTTTTTCATCAACTGAAGCCACTATATCCCTTGATCATTCGTCAGCAGCAGAAAGAGGAGCAACAATAGTAGCCTCAGAAGAAGCATCGATGTTGTCAGCAGTCTATAAATAATCAATTGTAACCTGCATAGGAAGATCCAGAAGCCGATGAGAAGTCAGTTCGATAAGAATTGTTAGGAAAAGTTTATGAAAAAAATGTCTAAAGGACTTAAAACATGTCCGAAAAAGGCTCCGCATACTGTTCATAAAAATGGTACTTGAAAACAGCACTATGCGTACAATATAACACACAGAAGCTACTCCACCTACAACTATGGTACGTGGATACTATTCACTTCATACAACCATGGTATGCGGAATGACTGTGAGGCTAAGGCTCCTTAACCATTGGATGGTGAACAGAATGGTCCGCGGGATGTAGAAACTGCGAACCTCTGCCTCGAATAAGTTTATGTTCAAAATTTGTGGATTAAAATTTAAGTCTGTATTAATAGTTTTGAGGTTTTATTCTCTAATTCAAGTTCGGTATGTGAACATGTCAGTCGTGTATCCCTATTTCATGTGGAATCTGGATTTTGAGTTTTAAATTTCCACAGTCCCATTCACAGAAACCAAAATGTGGTACGCGGATGAGGTAATGGAGAGGAAATCGGTTCATAGAAAATATAGAGCAGTTCATGAATGTGGTTTTTGCAAGGAGCACAATATGTGAAAGTGAAGGAGTCCAAAAAATCAGGATCACTTTTCGTCGTGAGAAACGGTAAATGATAAATGACATGTTCCCCTATATATAGGTGTGTTCCCATTCTATTGGGTATATCTGTTCTAGTGAGAACCATTTCAGTTCAGGACCGCTTCTACATCGGAATAGTCCCCTTTTTGTTCTGGACGGACACCATTATGATGGGGGTATTTGTTGGGTCTTGAAAATTCCACCAAGGAGAAGACATACCGCCGCAATATCTTTGTTAAAGGAATCAAGCACTTTTATAAGTTCATCAAGGTGAAGGGACAAAACTTGAGTTGAATTTCTTTGAAGGAACTTGAAGGAATTCAATTTTTCAAATGGCTCACATACCACCATCGAGAAAAGTATGTGAAGACGATGGAGCGCGAACTATCGGGATGCGAGACAGTCCATGAACCGCTCGCCCGCAAAATAATGACCAGCGAATAAGGAAAAATGTGAACCACGTAAACTGTAGGAGTTCTGCATGGAAGAACCTCTTCATACCGTGCCATGAACCACTCAGTTTGTGGATTAAGCGGACGAGTAGGGTTCTGTGAACCGTTATCTCCAACCAAATTCTCTACATACCCCAGTTGACCAAGTCTTCTACGGGTTAGAAAATTTCATCAATGGGCCTCTGCAAATGGTTTCATGTGCCCAGTAGATATGATCGCTATGATGATCTATAAAGGATCATAGCATAAGAAGAAAGACATGCAGAGAGGAGATGGATAGAGGTAAGGACAGGTGATGAAAGCTTGAGGGAAACTCATAGGTTGCACTTCGGCTTCCGTCTTGTTTCATCAACGAAGAATGAACCGCGAACCACTTCTTCCACAAGTATAGCCGACCACGAACCATGAAAATAGAGAATTGAATAATAATAATAAGAACCACGAACCCAACTGGTGAAATTTTAACCAAAGACTTCTCATGGATGAATTTCCCATGAATAGTAATTCCTCGGACCCTCCTTCAATATGGTGATCCGCATAGCGTACCACTGCGTAGACCGAACCTAACCTCACGTACCCAATCGGTACACAGATATAACCCAAAACGGCACAGTGATTTGAGTACCACTTTGGTATGCAGTTGGAAATACCCATGCTCACGTACCACACCAGTACGCAGGTGTCCCTCCTGTAACACCCCAAGCTTCTACGGTACGCTTCTCTTTGAATAATGCAATAGCGTGTGTTGTACGCAACATCGAGTTCTAACACACCACAACCAATCAAACTAGCCGTTATGAATAGTAATACCCACTTTTTGAAATTTATAAATTTTATTTTTCAAAATGGATTTCATTTTTGGATTCGGAATATCGAAATTAACCTAGGGTGAATTTTTGGTATTTTTCTGAAAAACTTCATTTTTGATGAATAGTGAAATCACTAAGTGGTAGTTTAAAAAACTGAATTTTTCATAAAACTTAATTTTACCTCTTCTGTGAGTGGAATTTCGAAAATCTGAGAGACACGGTTAATATCCAGGAATAAAATGTGGTTCAATGAGATGAAAATAATTTTTGGTGAATAGTAACGTTTTAATTTTATTTACCACGGTTAAAAGTAAATAAGGTAATTAAGGGTAAAAATGATATTAATATTACCCTAACACATGTCCTAATTCTATTGGACAGGTGTATATCGACCAAAAACAACCTTAGGAATAAAATATTATCATTTAGGTCCACATGGATTAGATTAGGACATTTATTATTATTTAATTCAAAGAAGAGTTAAAAGAGTTAAAATCAAAGTTTATTTACTAAAACATTTTTAATATAGGGTTACACATAATATAAATTCGATTATAAATATTCATTAGAAAGATAAAATATTTCCTACATAATTATATTTTATTTATAATTTTTAGACATTAAATAATTTAATTTATTTATGACACAATGATGATGCAGTAATTACCATAATAGTGAAAAATTAAAATATTTGATATTATAAATACCCAAATAAATATAATTTGAACCTTTTAATGAATTAAATTAATTTTTTAGGTTAATATTACATGTTAGGAATGATTTAATTAACTTTTTTCGAAGTAATCATTCTGTTATAATTTTCACAAAAATCAATTTTCCAAATAGTGTCAAAATTGACATAAAAGAGTTTTTAAAACAAATATTATATTATTAATTGATATTCAATTCCTAAAAATATAAGGTTATGCCAAGATACTTATATCATGATAGATGTATCATTAATGGACCACTTGGGGGGTCTCTTGGAGGTATATAGTATATTTATTAACTATATAATATAAAAATACAAAGCGGCATGGTAAGTGTCAAACTAATTAACTAAGAGTTAAAACTAAAATATAAGGTTAATATAATGACCCAATCATGTCTAAATTCTATTGGTTGAGTGGTTTTAGACTCATCCCTAAATTAACCTTTAAATAATACACTTTTTATCCATTATAAACCAAACATGAATTTATTAAAAAATAATATTTCTAGCTTTTCCAAAGGTGCCCCTCACCCCTCTTATAAAAGGGCACTCCCCCTTCTCATTAATTCACACCTTCAAAGCCTTTTGGTTCGGCCAACCCCTACCCAAATACTCTCTCAAATTCCCTCACTTCATTCGAGAGGACTTCCTTTAGCCATAAAGCCAACCTAATGATCCAATTTGATCAAATCAAAAGGAAGAACCCGAATAAGAGGTAATGATTTCACCACCCCTTTTCAAGTTCCTTTCTTCTTCCACTTCTTCTATCTTTGTTATTACCATTATAAAGTAATAACTCCAGTATATTATATATACTTTGATGTTATTATAAACATGGTACAACCATATTTCAGTATTCTATCCATCCATTTAATGATATGTCACCATACGTGCGTACGTACGGCTTACCGTCTCCACGTCGTGGTGTAATTGTTATTCAAAACATTATTATTTGGATGGTTTTAATAATTATGTGTAATTCATGTAAATAATAAATATAACATGATAATGATTCTATATATATGATATACCATCCAATTAAATATTATTTTAACATCAAAAGAATGATATTGTCGCTCGTGCGTACGTACAGACTACCGACTCCACGAACGCGATGGGATTCATTCTCCATCGTATCCATTCAAGTATAATTCTCATTTTAAGATTAATAATAATGTTTAAGGACTTAATATCATTCTATATATTAATAAGATACAACCTATCCATTATAAACATGGCTTACATAACAAAACATATAAAAGAAAATGAGTAAGTTAACACCCGAAATTACGATAATTCTAAAATATTATTAACAAAGCAATGTTAAAAGATCATATATGATATCATATTAATATATATGATTCTTGTATAATTTAATAACAATTATTTCACCATTATACAGGAGGTTAACCTACCCAAACCAAGGAAAAGTACAAGGTAAGGGTTTATTTCGTAATCTCTTCATTATCCGAGGTTGTTTATACGTAATAATCTACTGGGACTTCTTTATCATCCACATCCATGTTTCTTAAAAATGTATTTCAAAAAAAAATCACTATTTACTAGAATATGGGTTAAATTCATTTATACCCTTGTTGACTTTTATAAGTAGTTTATAAAGGAATTTTTCCGTCGTTTTCCAAACAAGGTCCTTTTTAACCTTTTCGAAAGAATTAAGGTAAGAATGTTTTTTTTAACTTATACAGCGGGAGCGACTATTTTCCACCGTTATAAAATCGTCGAAGCTTCACTTACAAGCTTATAAGAATATTTTTAAAGAAAATGTTTTATTTTATAAATATATGACTCTTAAATGATTTCAAAATAGAAAGAGATATTTCTCTAAAAAGAGTTTTGATTTCATCTATGTCAACATCCTTTGATGGATTTTATGCTTATTTGAAGCTGATTTATTATGATACAAAAATTCTATATTGTATTGAAGGTTTTGTGATATGTTTGACTGTGGATGTGTTATTTTTATAGCATTCATGTTTTATGGATGAAGTATTTACATTTCGTATGCTAGTTTTAATACGAATTTTTATTTTATGTTTAAACCTTTTCATATGGGAATGCATTGGACTTAATATGTGATGGGTGGAGCCCGCTATAGCTCCTCGATGCATCAGTAGGTCTCATGAGACAAACTAGTGTCTTGGCACAAGGCCTTGAAAAAATCTTATTTGTATTCTTGGCACGAGGCCTTGGCTATGTGGTTATGATAGTCTGGCATTATGCATTCCATCATTATGAAAGTGGTTATTGATATTGCATGTGATTATTCGATTAGTAGAATATCCATGTGAATAAGTAAATGGAATTATTTCATTTTATTTTTTCCATACTATGTTGAAGTTCAAGTTTAAAAGGATTTTTCTTTAGTTATACATTGCCTTAAATGTTTATTCTTATTTATGAAAGTTTCCGCTATATTGTTATCCTTACTGGGCATTTGAGCTCACCCCTTTTCTATGTTTTATTTTTCCCTAGATGTGAAGAAGTAACTTATGAATTGCCTAAAGGGATAGTGTAAGGGGATACGAGTGTGGACTATGGAGAATATATTGTTGTAGTTTTCATTTTATGATGTAATGTAAACTTTATTAATGTATCTAGTTATTCCAAGGCTACTAAACTAATCGGTCTTTCGAGACTTGATCTTTCTTGTGATCATGTCAATGTTATGTAATAATGCACCGACTCTGGGTAACTGGGGTCGGGGCATTACAGTTGGTATCAAATGAAGTTTAGTACAAACCTTGGAATCTAGATTTAGATAAACTATGATTAGATCACATAAACCTAAGATGGACTTTGAGGATTAGTATAGAAGAACTTCCTAGAATTTTGGTATTGTAGAGATTTTGTGAGTTTTCCATGCAATACATCCCTGTCTGGATACAAGCATGTAGAGGCAGCTCTGGTACAGATGTACCTAGGGTTAAAACCCGAAAACACCGCTTTGATCTGGACTCGAACGGGAACTGGTGCATGACAACGGGCCTTACTTCACTCTTGGTTACGACACTCCCTGGGGATATGCTTAGCATAACTCTCATTTTCTTTAAAAATCATTATGAAGGGTTTGTGAGTATATACTTCCTCAAAGAAAATATTTTTATGATTATGGATTATATCCATAAATAGTTTAATTTATGTTAAGTGTTTTATAAGTATGAAATTATGTATTTTTATTCATAAACTGATCTAGTTTATGCCATTGTTTAGAAATAGTGCCTAGTGGAAGAAATGGAAACTGTATCAATGCACGCACTCCACGTAGGGATTACCCTCCTGCTCAAGATAATTATAGTGGAGCAGGTGATGTAACTGGTGCCGATCAACTAATCACCATATTGGGACAACTCACTCAGGTTATGAATAATAACTTTACCCATATGGAGCACCCTGATCCGCAGCATGGAGGATCAATGTTAGATCGCTTTATGAGGCAACAACCTCCAACTTTCAATGGGAGTAAAAATCCATTAGTATATGAGCAATGGATAAATTCCCTAGAGAAAATATTTCAGGCTTTGGGGAGTAGTGAAAGGGAAAAAGTTATCATGGCATTTTACCACCTCACTGGAGATGTTGATCAATGGAGGTCATTGATTCAAAACACGAAGGAAGATGATGAAGTATCAAATATGGAATGGAGGGAGTTCAAATATCTATTTTTAGAAAAATAATTTCCTCATGACCATCGAGCAGATATGGAAAGAAAATTTCTGAGTCTAAGACAAAAAGAGGATGAGAATGTCGCAAAGTATGAGGCTAACTTTACAAGTTTAGAAAGGTATGTAGGAGATTATATACGTAACCCAAGAATTAAGATTGATCATTTCTTTGATGGGTTAAAACCATTTCTCCATCAAGAATTAGTCTCACCGTCCTTCTCGTCGTACGAAGACATTGTCTAATGTGCTATCAAGACAAGGAAAGAATTATCTAAGTCATATGACTTTAAAGAAATGCAAGAGAAGAAGAGATATTATGATCAATCTGGCAATGGAAATAAAGGGAATAAGGGAAAATTTGAATATCCATCCTTCAGTAAATGTGGGAAGAAACAACCCAGTACTTTCTTAAAAGGAACGGAAGTCTGTTACAAGTGTGGTGAAAAAGGCCACCAAGCTCATGATTGCAAGGGGAAGAAGGAAGCTACTGATGTCTAATGCTACAATTGCAGGGAGATGGGACATTATGAAAATGAATGTACTAAGAGTTAGGGGAACTTACCTCAGAAAAGGCCAAGGGATCAAGGCCAAGCTTATTCTATCACTACTTCTGAGGTAGAAGCTTTGAAAGATGTGGTGGTAGGTAATTTTATGGTTTCCTCAAGTTTAGAAAATGCATTATTTGATTCTAGATCATCGCATTGTTTCATATCTTCCCAGTTTGATAAGAAAATTAGATATTTCCAATTTGATTTAACAAGGGAGTTTTCAGTTAAAACTCCTAAGGGAAGTATCATTGCAACAAAGTTTTGTGAATCAGCCCCCATTAGGGCACATAAATGTTATTTATCCACTGATCTCATCATCATACCTATGATTGAGTTTGATATAATCCTTAGTATGGATTGGCTTTCGGGCCATGATGCGAAGATTTATTGTAAGAAGAATGAGGTTACAATTTTTGATGATGATGATAAGGAAAACCTTATCTTTAGAGGAGAATCGTCACCACCTAATTCTTATCTAGATCCACCCCCAATAGCTCAACTAAATTCAATTATTGGGGAGGAAGAGGATGAAATTACAGTGGGTGAGGAAAGTAATGTTCAAATAGAGGATGTACCTATTGTGAAAGAATATGTAGATGTGTTTCCGGAAGATTTACCTGGAAATCCTCCAGAACGAGAAGTTGAGTTTTCCATTGATTTAATTCATGGATCAAGGCCTATATCGAAGACCCCTTATAGAATGGCCACTGTAGAATTAGTTGAACTAAAGAAACAACTAGAGGAATTGAGTAATAAGGGATTTATTCACCCTAGTGTCTCTCCATGGGGAGCCCCTGTTCTTTTTGTTAAAAAGAAAGATGGATCTATGAGGTTATGTATCGACTACAGGAAGATCAATGTTATAACAATAAAGAACAAGTATCACCTACCTTGCATTGGTGATTTATTTGACCAACTGCATGGAGCTCAATACTTTTAAAATATTGACCTTCGATCGGGATACCATCAGTTGTGTGTGAAGAAGGAAGACATTCTCAAGACAGCATTTTGAACCAGGTACGGGCATCACGAGTTTACAGTAATGCCTCTTGGATTGACTAATGCACCCTCTATATTCATGGATATGATGAATAGAGTTTTCAAGTAATATCTCGATGAACTTGTGGTGGTATTTATTGATGATATCTTCATATACTCCAAAAGCTACAAAGATCATGAAAATCACTTGTGCATTATCCTGAAGACTCTGAGAAGACATGAATTATATGGGAAGTTTAGCAAGTGTGAATTCTGGATTCAGGAGATTTATTTTCTTGGCCATATTGTCTCTAAAGATGGAATCTTTGTTGATCCTTCTAAGACAAAGGAAATCCAAGAATGTCCTGCACCAACGAGTATAACTGAGGTATGTAGTTTTATTGGTTTAGCAGGTTATTATCAACGTTCTGTCCAGAATTTTGCCCGGTTGGCTAACCCATTAACATATCTCACACGTAAAGGGGTTAAATTTGTTTGGACAAATGAGTGTGAAGAATTTTCCGAAGAACTGAAGAGAATATTAGTAAATGCTCTTATATTGACTCTACCATCGGGGAATGATGGGTTCATTATTTATAGTGATGCATCGAAGAAAGGACTTGGTTGTGTCCTTATGCAGAATGATAGGGTTATTGCATGTGGATCATGATAGTTAAAAATTCATGAACAAAACTATCCTACTCATGATCTCGAGTTTGCAGTTGTGATCTTTGCTTTGAAGATATGGTGGCACTACCTCTATGGTGAAAATGTGAGATTTATATTGATCACAAGAGTTTGAAGAATATTTTCTCACAAAAAGAACTCAACATGAGTCAAAGGATATGGCTTGAATTACTCAAGGATTATTATTGTACGATACGCTACCACCTAAGGAAAGAAAACAAGGTGGCAGATGCTTTGAGCAGAAAAGACCATGGAGTTTTGAACAATATGAGAATTGGAAGGGATCCAATTTTCATTGATCTAGTGAAGATGGACATAGGAATAACCAGGGAAGGTGAAACATGAATGCTTTTTCAAATGGTTTCCAAACCATATTTACTAGAAAGGATTAAGATTTCTCAGACCGATGATGAAGAATTTCAAAAGAAGATTAAAGCTATGAATGATGGGAGATTGAGAGACTTTGTGTATGAAGAAGAAATTTTGAAATTCGAGAAGAGGCTTTGTGTTCCCAATATACCTGATATAAAAAAGGAATTGTTGGATGATGCTCATAGTTCCAATTTCTCTATACACCCTGGGAGCGCCAAAATGTATAGAGATTTGAAGGAACATTTTTGGTGGGACAACATGAAGAGGGAGATTGCCGATTTTATGTCAAGATGTATGGTTTTTCAACAAGTGAAAGCTAGAAGGCAACAGCCTGGTGTAGTATTGCAACCTCTTCCCATACCTGAGTGGAAATGGGATAATATCATGATGGAATTTTTCATCGGACTACCAAAGACTCCTAGAAGGAATGATGCAATATGGGTTATTATTGATCGTCTTACCAAGTCAGCACATTTTCTTGCTATAAGAGAAGATCTACCACTGGAACGTCTAGCAATAATATATATTGATGAAGTTGTGAGACATCATGGAGTACCCCTATTGATTATTTCTGATCGTGGTCCCCATTTTACTTCAAGATTCTGGAAAGGTCTTCAGAAAACCTTGGATACTGAACTTAATTTGAGCACTTCCTACCACCCTCATACAGATGGACAATCAGAATGAACTATTCAAACCTTAGAATAAATGTTGAGATCCTTCTCACTTGACTTTCAGGGTATGTGGGATCAGTATTTACCTCTGGTAGAATTTTACTATAACAATAGCTTCCATTCGAGTATTCAGATGGCACCATATGAAGCGTTATACGGAAAGAGATGTCGCACACCAACCTGTTGGGATGATGTTGGTGAAAGAAAACTTGTAGGCCCAAAACTGGTGTAGGAAACAATGGAAAAGGTGAAGGTAATCCAAAACCATATCAAAGCAGCTCAATGTAGGAAGAAGAGCTATGTCGATAATCGAAGGAAGGATTTGGAATTTCAAGTTAGTGATCATGTTTTCCTGAAGGTATCTCCATGGAAGGGAGTCATACGTTTTGGTAAGAAAGGGAAATTGAGTCCCAGGTACATCGGACCTTTCGAAATTCTAGAACGAATTGGGGTTGTAGCTTACTGATAGGAAATGCCGACAAGTCTCTCCAAAGTTCACGATGTGTTCCACGTATCTCTGTTGAGGAAATACATGCCTGACCCAACGCATTTACTCACCTATGAGGAATTGGAACTGGAACCCGATATGTCTTATTGTGAAGAGCCCATCAAGATTCTTGATACGAGAGAACAAGTACTGAGAAATCGGACGACTCGTCTGGTAAAAGTCTTGTGAAGAAACCATAAGATGGAAGAGGAAACGTGGGAACTCGAGGAACTTATGATGAAGAACCACCCGAGTCTTTTCATGCGGTGGTATTCTAGAAATTTCTAGGATGAAATTATTTGAAGGAGGGGAGAATGTAACACCCCAAGCTTCTACGGTACAATTCTCTTTGAATAATGCAATAGCGTGTATTGTATGCAACATCGAGTTCTAATACACCACAACCAATCAAACCAGCCGTTGTGAATAGAAATACCCACTTTTTGAAATTTATAAATTTTATTTTTCAAAATGGACTTCATTTTTGGATTCGGAATATCGAAATTATCCTAGGGTTAATTTTTGGTATTTTTCTGAAAAACTTCATTTTTTGATAAATAGTGAAACCACTAAGTGGTAGTTAAAAAAACTGAATTTTTCATAAAAATTAAATTTACTACTTCTGTGAGTGGAATTTCAAAAATCCGAGAGACACGGTTAATATCAAGGAGTAAAATGTGGTTCAATGAGATGAAAATATTTTTTGCTGAATAGTAACTTTTTACTTTTATTTACCACGGTTAAAAGTAAATAGGGTAATTAAGGGTAAAAATGATATTAATATTATCCTAACACATGTCATAATTCTATTGTACAGGTTTATATCTACCAAAAACAACCTTAGGAATAAAATATTATCATTTAGGTCCACTTGGATTAGATTAGGACATTTATTATTATTTAATTCAAAGAATAGTTAAAAGAGTTAAAATCAAAGTTTATTTACTAAAACATTTTTAATATAGGGTTACACATAAGATAAATTCAATTATAAATATTCATTAGAAATATAAAAAGATTTCATACATAATTTTATTTTATTTATAATTTTTAGACATTAAATAATTTAATTTATTTATGACACAATGATGATGCAGTAATTACCATAATAGTGAAAAATTAAAATAATTGATATTATAAATACCAAAATAAATATAATTTGAGACTTTTTATGAATTAAACTAATTTTATAGATTAATATGACATGTTATGAATGATTTAATTAACTTTTTTGAATTAATCATTCTGTTATGATTTTCAGAAAAATCATTTTTCCAAATAGTGTCAAAATTGACATAAAAGAGTTTTTAAAACAAATATTATATTATTAATTGATATTAAATTTATAAAAAATTGAGGTTCGGTAAAGAGACTTATATCATGATAGGTGTATCATCAATGGACTACTTGGAGGTCTCTTGGAGGTATATAGTAAGTTTATTAACTATATAATATAAAAATACAAAGTGACATGGTAAGTGTCAAACTAATTAACTAAGAGTTAAAACTAAAATATAAGGTTAATATAATGACCCAAACCTGTATAAATTCTATTGTTTGAGTGATTTTCGACCCATATCCACCTTAACCTTTAAATAATCTACTTTTGAGCCATTAGAAACCGAATATGAATTTATTATAAAATAATATTTCTTACTTTTCCAAAGGTTCCCCTCACCCCTCTTATAAAAGGGCACTCCCCCTTCTCATTAATTAACACCTTAAAAGCCTTTTGTTTTGGAAAAACCCTGCCCAAATAATCTCTCAACTTCCCTCAATTTATCCTAGAGGTCTTCCTTTAGTCATAAAGCAAACCTAAGGATCCATTTTGATCAAATCAAACGGAAGAACCCGAAGAAGAGGTAATGATTTCACCACCCCTTTTCAAGTTCCTTTCTTCTTCCACTTCTTCTATATTTGTTATTACCATTATAAAATAATAAATACAGTATATTATATATACTTCTATGTTATTATATACATGTTACAACCATATTTCAGTATTCTATCCATCCTTTGAAGGACATGTCACCATACGTGTGTACGTACGGCTTACCGTCTCCATGTCGTGGTGTAATTGTTATTCAAAACATTATTATTTGGATGGTTATAATAATGATGTGTAATTCATGAAAATAATAAAGATAACATGATAATGATTCTTTATATATTATATACCATCCAATTAAATATTATTTTAATATCAAAAGAATGATATTGTCGCTCGTGCGTACGTGCAGACTACCATCTCCACGAACGCGATGAGATTCATTCTCCATCGTATCCATTCAAGTCTAATTCTCATTTGAAGATTAATAATAATGTTTAAGGACTTAATGTCATTCTAGATATGAATAATATACAACCTATCCATAACAAACTTGGATTACATAACAAAACATATAAAATAAAATGAGTAAGTTAACACCCAAAACGACGATTATTCTAAAATATTATTAACAAAGCAATGTTAAAAGATCATATATGATATCATATTAATATATATGATTCTTTTATAATTTAATTATTATTATTTCACCATTATATAGGAGGTTAACCTGCCCCAACCAAGGTAAAGTACAAGGTAAGGGTTTATTTCGCAATCTCTTCATTATCCGAGTTTGTTTATACGTAATAATCTACTGGGACTTCTTTATCATCCACATCCATGTTTCTTAAAAATGTATTTCAAAACATTTTTACTATTTACTAGAATATGGGTTAAAGTCATTTATACCCTTGTTGACTTTTATAAGTGGTTTATAAAGGAATATTTCCGTTGTTCTCTAAACAAGGTCCTTTTTAACCTTTTCGACAGAATTAAGGTAAGAGTGTTTTTTTTAACTTATATGGAGGGTGCGGCTATTTTCCACCGTTATAAAATCGTCAAAGATTCACTTACAAGATTATAATAATATTTTCGAATAAAATGTTTTATTTTATAAATATATGACTCTTAAATGATTTCAAAATAGAAAGAGATATTTCTCTAAAAAGAGTTTTGATTTCATCTATGTCAACATCCTTTGATAGATTTTACACTTATTGGAAGTTGATTTATTATGATAAAAAACTTCTATATTGTATTGAAGTTTTTGTGATATGTTTGATTACGGATGTGTTATTTTTATACCATTCTTGGTTTATGGATGATGTATTTACATTTCTTATTCTAATTTTAATACGAATTTTTATGTTATGTTTAAACCTTTTCATATGGGAATGCATTGGACTTAATATGTGATGGGTGGAGCCTTCTATAGCTCCTTGATGCATCGGTAGTTCTCATGAGACAAACTAGTGTCTTAGCACAAGGCCTTGACAAAATCTTATTTTTAGTCTTGGCACGAGGCCTTGGCTATGTGGTTATGATAGTCTGGCATTATGCATTCCATCATTATGAAAGTGGTTATTGATATTGCATGTGATTATTCGATTAGTAGAATATCCATGTGAATAAGTAAATGGCATTATTTCATTTTATTTTTGCCATACTATGTTGAAGTTAAAGTTTAAAAGGATTTTGTTTTAGTTATACATTGCTTTAAATGTTTATTCTTATTTATGAAAGTTTCTGTTATATTGTTATCCTTACTGGGCATTTGAGCTCACCCCTTTTCTATGTTTTACTTTACCCAGGATGTGAAGAAGTAATTTATGAATGACTTGCAAGGATAGTCTGAGGGGATAAGAGTGTGGAATATGGAGACTATATTGTTGCGGTTTTCATTTTATGATGTAATGTAAACTTTATTAATGTATCTAGTTATTCCAAGGCTACTAAACTAATCGGTCTTTCGAGACTTGATTTTTCTTGTGATCATGCCATTGTTATGTAATAATGCACTGACTCTGAGTAACTGGGGTCGGGTCATTACACTTGGTATCAGAGGAAGTTTAGTACAAACCTTGGAAGCTGGATTTAGATAAACTCTGATTAGAGCACATAGATCTAAGATGGACTTTGAGGATTAGTATAGAATAACTTCCTAGAATTTTGGTATTGTAGAGATTTTGTGAGTTTTCCATGAAATACATCCCTGTCTGGATACGAGCATGTAGAGTCAGCTCTGGCACAGATGTACCTAGGGTTAAAACCTGAAAACACCGCTTTGAGCTGGACTCGAATGGGAACAGATGCATGACAACGGTCCTTGCTTCACTCTTGGTTACGAAACTCCCTGGGGATATGCTTAGGATAACTCTCATTTTCTTTAAAAATCATTATGAAGGGTTTAAGAGTATATACTTCCTCAAAGAACACAATTTTATGATTATGGATTATATCCATAAATAGTTTAATTTATGTTTAGTGTTTTATAAGTATAAAATTATGTATTTTGATTCATAAACTGATCTAGTTTATGCCATTGTTTAGAAATAGCACCTAGTAGAAGAAATGGAAATTGTATCAATGCACGCACTCCATGTAGGGATTTCCCTCCTGCTCAAGATAATTATAGTGGAGTTGGTGATGCAACTGGTGCCGATCAGCTAATCACCATACTGGGACAACTCACTCAGGTTATGAATAATAACCTTAACCGTATGGAGTACCCTGATCCGCAGCGTGGAGGATCAATGTTAGAGCGCTTCATGAGGCAAAAACCACCAATGATCAATGAGAGTACAAATCCCTTAGTAGCTGAGAAATGGATAAATTCCCTAGAGAAAATATTTCAGGCTTTGGGGAGTAGTGAAATGGAAAAAGTTATCATGGCAGTTTACCACCTCACTGGAGATTTTGATCAATGGTGGTCATTAATTCAAAACACGAAGGAAGATGATGAAGTATCAAATATGGAATGGAGGGAGTTCAAAAAATACTTTCCTCGTGACCATCGAGCAAATATGGAAAGACAATTTCTGAGTCTGAGACAAAAGGAGGATGAGAATGTCGCAAAGTATGAGGCTAACTTTACAAGGTTAGCAAGGTATGATGGAGATTATATACATAACCCAAGAAGTAAGATTGATCATTTCTTTGATGGGTTAAAACCATTTCTCCGTCGAGAATTAGTCTCACAATCCTTCTCATCGTACGAAGACATTGTCTCATGTGCTATCAAGACAGAGAAAGAATTCTCTAAGTCATATGACTTTAAAGCAAAGTAAGAGAAGAAGAGATATGCTGATCAATCTGGCAATGTAAATAAAGGGAATAAGGGAAAACTTGAATATCCATACTGCAGTAAATGTGGGAAGAAACACCCCAATACTTGCTTAAAAGGAACGGGATTCTGTTACAAGTGTGGTGAAAAAGGCCACCAAGCTCGTGATTGCAAGGGGAAGAAGGAAGATACCGATGTCTAATGCTACAATTGCAGGAAGATGGGACATTATGCAAATGAATGTCCTAAGCATTAGGGGAACATACCTCAGAAAAGGCCAAGGGATCAAGGCCAAGATGATGTTATCACTACTGCTGAGGTAGAAGCTCCGAAAGACGTGGTGGCAGGTAATTTAATGGTTTCCTCAAGTTTAGAAAATGCATTATTTGATTCTAGATCATCGCATTGTTTCATATCTTCCTAGTTTTCTAAGAAAATTAGATATTTGCAGTTTGATTTAACAAGGGAGTTTTTAGTTAAAACTCCTAAGGCAAGTATCATTGCAATAATGTTTTGTGAATCATCCCCCATTAGGGCGCATAAATGTTATTTATCCACTGATCTCATTGTCATACCTATGATTGAGTTTGATATAATCCTCGGTATGGATTGGATTTCAGGCCATGATACGAAGATTTATTGTAAGAAGAATGAGGTTACAATTTTTGATGATGATGATAAGGAAAACCTTATCTTTAGAGCAGAATCGTCACCACCTAATTCTTATCTAGATCCACCCCCAGTAGCTCAACTAAATTAAATTATTGGGGAGGAAGAGGATGAAATTACAGTGGGTGAGGAAAGGAATGTTCAAATATAGGAAGTACCTATTGTGAAAGAATATGTAGATGTGTTTCCGGAATATTTACCTAGAAATCCTCTAGAAAGGGAAGTTGAGTTTTCCATTGATTTAATTCCTGGATCAAGGCCTATATCGAAGACCCCTTATAGAATGGCCACTGTAGAATTAGTTGAACTAATGAAACAACTAGAGGAATTGAGTAATAAGGGATTTATTCACCCTAGTGTCTCTCCATGGGGAGCCCCAGTTCTTTTTGTTAAAAAGAAAGATGGATCTATGAGGTTATGTATCGACTACAGGAAGATCAATGTTATAACAATAAAGAACAAGTATCCCCTACCTCGCATTGGTGATTTATTTGACCAACTGCATGGAGCTCAAAACTTTTCAAATATTGACCCTCGATCTGGATACCATCAGTTGTGTGTGAAGAAGGTAGACATTCTGAAGACAGCATTTCGAACTAGGTACGGCCATTACGAGTTTACAGTAATGCCTATTGGATTGACTAATGCACCCTCTGTATTCATGGATCTGATGAATATTGTTTTCAAGGAATATCTCGATGAATTTGTGGTGGTATTTATTGATGATATCTTGGTATACTCCAAAAGCTACTAAGATCATGAAAATCACTTGTGCATTATCCTGAAGACTCTGAGAAGACATGAATTATATGGGAAGTTTAGCAAGTGTGAATTCTGGATTCAGGAGATTTATTTTCTTGGCCATATTGTCTCTAAAGATGGAATCTCTATTGATCCTTCTATGACCAAGGAAATCCAAGAATGGCCTACACCGACGACTATAACTGAGGTATGTAGTTTTATTGGTTTAACAGGTTATTATCAACGTTTTGTCCAGAATTTTGCCCGGTTGGCTAACCCATTAACAAAGCTCACACGTAAAGGGGTTAAATTTGTTTGGACAAATGAGTGTGAATAATGTTTCTAAGAACTGAAGATAATAATAGTCAATGCTCCTATATTGACTCTACCATCGGGGAATGATGGGTTCGTTATTTATAGTGATGCATCGAAGAAACGACTTGGTTGTGTCCTTATGCAGAATGATAGGGTTATTGCCTGTGCATCATGAAAGTTGAAAATTCATGAACAAAACTATCCTACTCATGATCTCGAGTTAGCAGCTGTGATCTTTGATTTGAAGAAATGGAGGCACTACCTCTATGGTGAAAAATGTGACATTTATACTGATCACAAGAGTTTGAAAAAAAAATTCTCACAAAAAGAACTCAACATGAGGCAAAGGAGATGTCTTGAATTACTCAAGGATTATGATTGTACGATACACTACCACCCAAGGAAAGCAAACAAGGTGGAAAATGCTTTAAGCAGAAAAGACCATGGAGTTTTGAACAATATGAGAATTGAAAGGGATCCAATTTTCATGCATCTAGTGAAGATGGACATGGGAATAACCAGGGAAGGTGAAACATCAATTCTTTTTCAAATGGTTTCCAAACCATATTTTCAAGAAAGGATTAAGAGTTCTCAGACCGATGATGAAGAATTTCAAAAAGAAGATTAAAGCTGTGAATGATGGGAGATTGAGAGACTTTGTGTATGAAGAAGGAATTTTTAAATTCGAGAAGAGGCTTTGTGTTCCCGATATACCTGATCTAAAAAAGGAATTGCTAGATGATGCTCATACTTCCAATTTCTCTATACACCCTGGGAGCACCAAAATGTATAGAGATTTGAAGGAACATTTTTTGTGGGACAACATGAAGAGGGAGATTGCTGATTTTATATCAAGATGTATTGTTTTCCAACAAGTGAAAGCTGGAAGGAAACAGCCGGGTGATTGCAACCTCTTCCCATAACTGAGTGGAAATGGGATAATATCACGATGGACTTTTTCATGGGACTACCAAAGACTCCTAGAAGGAATGATGCAATATGGGTTATTATTGTCCGTCTTACCAAGTCAGCACATTTTCTTGCTATAAGAGAAGATCTACCACTGGAACGTCTAGTAAGACTATATATTGATGAAGTTGTGAGACTTCATGGAGTACCCCTATCGATTGTTTCTGATCGTGGTTCCCATTTTACTTCAATATTTTGGAAAAGTCTTCAGAAAACCTTGGATACTGAACTTCATTTGAGCACTAGATACCACCCTCAAAGAGATGGACAATCAGAACGAACTATTCAAACCTTAGAAGAAATGTTGAGATCCTTCTCACTTGACTTTCAAGGTATGTGGGATCAATATTTACCTCTGGTAGAATTTTCCTATAACAATAGCTTCCATTC
Organism: Viscum album; assembly: GCA_963277665.1. Lineage (NCBI taxonomy): Eukaryota > Viridiplantae > Streptophyta > Magnoliopsida > Santalales > Viscaceae > Viscum > Viscum album. Next base: position 877,471,772 of record OY728158.1, read on the forward strand.
GAGTATTGAGATGGCACCATATGAAGCTTTATACGAAAAGAGATGTCGCACACCAACCTGTTGGGATGGCGTTGGTGAAAGAAAACTTGTAGGCCCAGAACTGGTGGAGGAAATGATGGAAAAGGTGAAGGTAATCCAAAACCATATCAAAGAAGCTCAAAGTAGGCAGAAGAGATATGCCGATAATCGAAGGAAGGATTTGGAATTTCAAGTTAGTGATCATGTTTTCCTGAAGGTATCTCCATGGAAGGGAGTCATACGTTTTGGTAAGAAAGGGAAATTGAGTCTCAGGTACATCGGACTTTTCGAAATTCTAGAACGAATTGGGGCTGCAGCTTACTGATTGGAAATGCCGACAAGTCTCTCCAAAGTTCACGATGTGTTCCACGTATCTCGGTTGAGGAAATACATTCCTGACCCAATGCATTTACTCACCTATGAGGAATTAGAACAAGAACCCGATCTGTCTTATTGCGAAGAGCCCATCAAGATTTTTGATACGAGAGAACAAGTACTAAGAAACCGGACGACTCATCTAGTAAAAGTCTTGTGGAGAAACCATAAGATGGAAGAGGCAATGTGGAAACTCGAGGAACTTATTATGAAGAACCACCTGGGTCCTTTCATGCGGTAGTATTCTAGAAATTTCAAAGATGAAATTATTTGAAGGAGGGGAGAATGTAACACCCCAAGCTTCTACGTTACGCTTCTCTTTGAATAATGCAATAGCGTGTGTTGTATGCAACATCGAGTTCTAATACACCACAACCAATCAAACTAGCCGTTATAAATAGTAATACCCACTTTTTGAAATTTATAAATTTTATTTTTCAAAATGGACTTCATTTTTGGATTCGGAATATCGAAATTAGCCTAGGGTGAATTTTTGGTATTTTTCTGAAAAACTTCATTTTTTGATGAATAGTGAAACCACTAAGTGGTAGTTAAAAAACTGAATTTTTCATAAAAATTAAATTTACTGCTTCTTTGAGTGGAATTTTGAAAATCCGAGAGACATGGTTAATATCAAGGAGTAAAATTTGGTTCAATGAGATGAAAATATTTTTTGATGAATAGTAACCTTTTACTTTTATTTACCACGGTTAAAAGTAAATAGGGTAATTAAGGGTAAAAATGATATTAATATTACCCTAACACATGTCCTAATTCTCTTGGACAGGTGTATATCGACCAAAAACAACCTTAGGAATAAAATATTATCATTTAGGTCCACTTGGATTAGATTAGGACATTTATTATTATTTAATTCAAAGAAGAGTTAAAAGAGTTAAAATCAAAGTTTATTTACTAAAACATTTTTAATATACGGTTAAACATAAGATAAATTCGATTATAAATATTCATTAGAAATATAAAAATATTTCCTACCGAATTATATTTTATTTATAATTTTTAGACATTAAATATTTTAATTTATTTATGACCCAATGATGATGCAGTAATTACAATAATAGTGAAAAATTAAAATAATTGATATTATAAATACCAAAATAAATATAATTTGAGACTTTTATTGAATTACACTAATTTAATAGATTAATATGACTTGTTATTAATGATTTAATTAACTTTTTTCGAAGTAATCATTCTGTTATGATTTTCACAAAAATCAGTTTTCCAAATAGTGTCAAAATTGACATAAAAGAGTTTTTAAAACAAATATTATATTATTAATTGATATTAAATTCATAAAAATCTTCGGTTCGGCCAAGAGACATATATCATGATAGGTGTATCATTAATGGACTACTTGAAGGTCTCTTGGAGGTATATAGTAAGTTTATTAGCTATATAATATAAAAATACAAAGTGACATGGTAAGTGTCAAACTAATTAACTAAGAGTTAAAACTAAAATATAAGGTTAATATAATGACCCAAACCTGTCTAAATTCTATTGGTTGAGTGGTTTGCGACCCATATCCACCTTAAAATTTAAATAATCTACTTTGGAGACATTATAAACCGAATATTAATTTATTATAAAATAATATTTCTAGCTTTTCCAAAGGTGCCCCTCACCCCTCTTATAAAAGGGCACTCCCCCTTCTCATTAATTAACACCTTCAAAACCTTTTGGTTCGGAAAAACCATGCCAAAATACTCTCTCAACTTCCCTAACTTTATCCTAGAGGCCTTCCTATAGTCATAAAGCCAACCTAAGGAGCCCTTTTGATCAAATCAAAAGTAAGAACCCGAAGAAGAGGTAATGATTTCACCACCCCTTTTCAAGTTCCTTTCTTCTTGCACTTCTTCTATCTTTTTTATTACCATTCTAAAATAATAACTCCAGTATATTATATATACTTATATGTTATTATAGACATGGTACAACCATATTTCAGTATTCTATCCATCCTTTGAATGATATTTCACCATACGTTCGTACGTACGGCCTACCGTCTCCATGTCATGGTGTAATTGTTATTCAAAACATTATTATTTGGATGGTTATAATAATGTTGTGTAATTAATGTAAATAATAAATATAACATTATAATGATTCTTTATATATGATATACCATCCAATTAAATATTATTTTAATATCAAAAGAACGATATTTTTTCTCGTGCGTACGTACAGACTACCGTCTCCACGAACACGATGAGATTCATTCTCCATCATATCCATTCAAGTATAATTCTCATTTGAAGATTAATAATAATTTTTAAGGACTTAATATCATTCTGGATATGAATAAGATACAACCTATCCATAACAAATATGGCTTACATAACAAAACATATAAAAGAAAATGAGTAAGTTAACACCCGAAACGACGATAATTCTAAAATATTATTAACAAACAAATGTTAAAAGATCATATATGATATCACATTAATATATATGATTCTTGTATAATTTTATAATAATTATTTCACCATTATATAGGAGGTTAACCTGCCCCAACCAATGAAAAGTACAAGGTAAGGGTTTATTTCTCAATTTCTTCATTATCGGAGTTTGTTTATACGTAATAATCTATTGGGACTTCTTTATCATCCACATCCATGTTTCTTAAAAAAGTATTTCAAAACATTTTTACTATTTACTAGAATATGGGTTAAAGTCATTTATACCCTTGTTGACTTTTATAAGTGGTTTATAAAGGAATATTTCTGTCGTTCTCCAAACAAGGTCCTTTTTAACCTTTTTGACAGAATTAAGGTAAGAATGCTTTTTTAACATATACGGCGGGTGCGGCTATTTTCCACCGTTATAAAATTGTCGAAGCTTCCCTTACAAGATTATAATAATATTTTCAAATAAAATGTTTTATTTTATAAATATATGACTCTTAAATGATTTCAAAATAGAAAGAGATATTTCTCTAAAAAGAGTTTTTATTTCGTCTATGTCAACATCCTTTGATAGATTTTACACTTATTTGAAGTTGATTTATTATGATACAAAACTTCTATATTGTATTGAAGGTTTTGTGATATTTTTGATTGCAGATGTGTTATTTTTATACCATTAATGGTTTATGGATGAAGTATTTACATTTCTTATGCTAATTTTAATACGAATGTTTATGTTATGTTTAAACCTTTTCATATGGGAATGCATTGGACTTAATATGTGACGGGTGGAGCCCACTATAGCTCCTCGATGCATCGGTAGGTCTCATGAGACAAACTAGTGTCTTGGCACAAGGCCTTGACAAAATCTTATTTTTAGTCTTGGCACGAGGCCTTGGCTATGTGGTTATGATAGTCTTGCATTATGCATTCCATCATTATGAAAGTGGTTATTGATATTGCATGTGATTATTCGATTAGTAGAATATCCATGTGAATAAGTAGATGGCATTATTTCATTTTATTTTTTCCATACTATGTTGAAGTTAAATTTTAAAAGGATTCTGTTTTAGTTATACATTGCTTTAAATGTTTATTCTTATTTATGAAAGTTTCTTTTATATTGTTATCCTTACTGGGCATTTTAGATCACCCCTTTTCTATGTTTTATTTTTCCCAGGATGTGAAGAAGTAATTTATGAATGACCTACAGGGATAGTATGAGGGGATAAGAGTGTGGACTATGGAGACTATATTTTTGTAGTTTTCATTTTATGATGTAATGTAAACATTATTAATGTATCTAGTTATTCCAAGGCTACTAAACTAATCGGTCTTTCAAGACTTGATATTTCTTGTGATCATGCCAATGTTATGTAATAATGCACCGACTCTGGGTAACTGGTGTCCGGGTGTTACAACTCCTGCCTGCATACCACTATAGTAGGCGGAGCCTTCCCCATCCCGCATGAGAAACCAGTACACAGAACGGGGTGTTTTCAGTTATTGTTCCCTCTTGTTCCAACCTCATCCCTCCATTACTATCCAGTCCCCCATAATCCCTCTACTAACCAGTTCTCAGGTGCACGGCCAAAGCCTCCTCTAAAGCCACTGAACCCATGTGATCAGGCCAATGGGCACATCAGTGCACCCCATTTATTCTACATACCCACGGTAAGTAGAGTCACGAAGGACCTCCCAAAAAAGGTGTGGGATTCAGGAATTCCTGTAAGGCTACATTCTCATAGTAACCTGGAGTCCAACCTCGGGATGCTGACGTGAACCTCCCCATTCTTAGGATTAGGGGTGATCACTTCATTTTTCATTAAATGAGGATCAATGATAAGTCAAAGGGGTTATGTTCACTTCTCCCATTGATGAGGAAGAAACTCATCCCATTCCCATAACATGCTCTGGGGCCCTCCCACTAAGGTAAGTCCCCAATATTCTAAGGCAGGGTCACAAGTCCTTTAATGCCATTTAATAAGTAAAGGTTCATTGCTCTGCTCCCTCTCCCATGGTCTCCCTACCTCTTCCGCCACTGGCTCTCCCTCCCCCACCAACAGGGAAGGAGGCATGTGCACTGTTGAACCTTTCAAATCCTCTTTTTTCTCATACCGAGCATGACTCATGTGGGTTTAGAGGTTTGTGAGGATTGCAACATCAGCACACAATCTGAACTATGAGAACTCTAATTCCTGACCAGATTAGGATACGTAGGACGCATACCAGAAGGCCCGATCTCAAAAGGGTGCCCCTCCAAAAAAGGTACACCCAATCATGTTTCTCAAATGGGAAGATCCCATGCCTAATCCCCAAACAACTTGAACTAAAAAAACTCAGATTCCTGACTAGATCAGGATACGTAGGATTCCTACTATTCTCCTAAGCCTACAGGCCATGTAATCTATGAGCCTACATTCCTTGAAAGGGTTCCCCCTCATCCCTTGAAAGTGCGGTTATCAAAATTCAATTAAAAATGAAGTCCTTCGGGCCATTCAGGTAGGATTCCTACTAGAAGGCCTAATATCAAAAGGGTGCCCATTCCAAAAGGGTTCACCCAATCATGTCTATCAAATGGGCAGCTTCCATGTGTAAGACCCACACAATATGAACTACAAGAACTATGATTCCTGACCAAATCAGGATATGTAGGAATCCTTCCAGAAGGCCCGAGCTTAAATGGGTTCCCATCCATACATGTTCCACCCAATCATGTCCCATGAAATGGGAAGCTTCCATGTGTAATCCCCACACAACCGAACTACGTGGATTCTGATTCCTCTCTAGAGGATATGTAAGAATCCCTACTTATTGGCATGATCCCAATATCAAGTCACCTTTTGTCCCCCCTAGATGACGATAAACTCTAGAGTTCCTTATAATATTTCTAGGTTAGCATCGCCTTTATTCCATCAAACATATGCATGCTCACTACGATCTTCCAAACCAAGGGTATCCCATGGAAACACTCTTCGATAATGAACCAAGGATTTATAAACATATGAACATGACTTAAATCTATAAGAGAGTCCTGAAACATGAAACAATCCTCCCCTAGAAGGGTTTGGTGAGCCGGAACTTCCATCCTCTCGACTAATGATGTCCTCGAGTGTCATTATCCAAATCGTCAGCCAACGAGCGCCTGCCTCTAGAAATTTGGTCCAAGAATCATGGATACTAGGGTTGTTGGGTGTTCTTGGCTCCATGAATAAACACATTAGAGACCATCTGAGGAAGTTATATCTGAGAAGGACCAATTTCATGAGTGCTTGAACCCCACGTAATCACCCACTAGGACCAAAAATTCCCCACAGGGTTAACTCAACCTTGTTTAAAGGATAATGATGTTGAACGGGTCGAAACAAAGGAATGGTAAATTTGATGAGAGTCCATCTCTATGGAAAATGTGACGGGTTATGATCCTCATTGTTCCATCTCTGCATCCCCTGAAAATGCACCACCTCAGAGAAGAACTGTCACGACCCGTCCTCGGGGCCCGTGCCGTGACTACCCCAAGCCTGCCTTCCATAGGCCAGGGGCTGGCGACTAGCACCAAAGGCGTAAATCCTGATAACTGGGAAGGAATTACCTTTATAGAAGTAAACAAAACACCATAGAGTACAAGCGGAAGTAAAACACTAAGTACAAAGAGAAGTGTTGAAAGGTAAATGGGCCAGAATACAAACCCAAAAGAAAGTACAACTACAGCAGAACAAAGTACAACAGAAAAAGACAACAGCTGGAAGGACGGAAGCGGCTCCTGGATCGTCCTCCTCAGATCCTACCTGAAGGGTAGGTACAAATAGCCTCCACAATTCCCTCGCCCATCAACCTCCTCTGTGTGTCATCTCGTCACGAAGTCCACCTCCGGATACTGACTCGTCGTGTAGTCCACCTCCGGGTACTGACTCATCGTGTAGTCCAACTCTGAGTACCATCCAGTCCTCGAACACTCGGCCTCCGTCAGCATTGTCGTCGTCTGCAACCAACACAACGAGGTGTGGGCATAGGCCGTGCAGGGGTGAGTATAATGATACTCAGTAGGGACCCCGAGACCCTCAAGGTCTCACTAAAACCAACAAGGATAACCACAAAGAAGATCTCAACAGATAACCTCTACTTAGGTATATGCCCATTCATATACCTAAGTTATCAAGTAACCCATCTCAATCATGAGGAAGCACAAGGGTTATGAAATCAACGAATAACCACTACCCAGGTATATGCCCATACATATACCTATGTTATCAAGTAACCCATCTCAATCATGAGGAAACACAAAGGTCATAGACTCAGCTCAAACTAGGATTTTCATTATCGAAACCATAACTGCTGAAGAGCCCCGTCTCTGGAGTGTACAGTGGTCCTGTCACGACTCTGAGGTACTGCTCACTAACCTAAGACTGTTGAGGTACTCCTCCTGTCGAGTACTGTGGGCCTGCTGCTACAACAAAGCGCTTCCCACCATGGGACTGCCGCTACAACCAAGCGCTTCCCCTCATAGCCTCAAGAGGTACTCCTTCTGTTGAGTACCGCGGGTCTGCCGCTACAACCAAGTGCTCCTCCGCCGTGGGTCTGCCGCTACAACCAAGCGCTCCCCACTGGGCTATCTGAAACACACCGAGTCGATCGGTCAAGCAGTCGTCAGGTCTCAGCCGGCTACACGGTCTCCATACTCTGCACGCTCATCTCTGGGAGGGTCCGCTCCACGAGCTGTTGGTCGATACTATAATTATCACAAGGTTCCACGAAGAAGTATCTCAAAGGACCGCCTCGTCACAGGGGTCTCAACGCAACAGACGGCGCGTCAATCGGACGCCCGGTCTGTGAGTTACTAGCCTTTTTATCCCAGGGGCCCGGTTGGTTTTATGTGCGAACCAACCGGACCATATCTCAACTGTACCCCGAACTCCCATAGGGTATACTCAAAGGGACCGTTTCTCAATGTGATCACCAACGCCGCTGACGGTTCGTCAAATGGATGTCCAGTATAAAAGATATCATCTTTTCTGTTCCAGGGGCCCGGTTGGATTTCGGGTACAATCCAACCCGGCCACTATCCAACAGCAACCAAAACTCGGGCGAAGTATGTCAAAAGTTCCGTCTCATCAAGCATAATTCAACGAGATAGACAGCGCGTCAATCGGACGCTCGGTCTGTGAGTTATTGGCTTTTTCGTTCCAGGGGTCCGGTTGGTTTCGTGAGGGAACCAACACGACCGCACTCCGACGACATCCAAAACTCGAGCAGAGTAAGCCAAAAGATCCGTCTCACTTAGAGGAAACCAACAAAGTCGACGGCACGTCAATCTGACGTCCGAAGCTCAAGATATGAGTGTTTCCGCCCCTAGGGCCCGGTTGGTTTCGTGTACGAACCAACCCGGTCGAACACAAAGTATTCCGAAACCTTTAGTGCGATATACCGAAATGACCGTCTCGATTCAAGGATCGCATCGCCGCTGACGGCGCGTCGTGCAGAGACCCGTAGCCCCAGTTACGAGAAAAAGACCGAAAAGGTCCGGGAACGGGGGGTTTGGGCCCGGACCGACCCGGCCCAACCCCCCCTGGGTCGGCCCAAACCGGGTCGACCGACCCAGGTCTGAGTTCAACCCGGTTTGGCGCGACCCGGCCCGGCCAGGGCGGCCCGGCCCAGCCTGGGCGTGACCCGGCCGGCGGGTCGGCTCGGCCCGGCTCGGCTCGGCCGAGCGGGCGGAGTCCGGGGCGGGGGCGCGCTGCACCCGCGTGTCAACACCCCCCCCCCCCCACCGCGGGGGCCACCCTTGGTCAGAGGACGCGACATTGCCACGTCCCGTGTGCGCTGGACCCACGCGGCTGCGGGTCTGCTGGCCGCCGCCGCCGCGGCGGCCCTGTCTGGCGGTGCGTCGGGGCGCCGTGGGCCACCGGAGTTGCTCTGGTGGTCCGATTTCGTTTCTTTCTGCGTCGTAGCACCTCCTGGGTCTCGTACTTCACTGCGGAAACAACGAATCACCTCTGCTGCATGTTTTGTCGTCGCACACCAATCCGCACATCAACGAAGAACTACGGAGGGTTGTTGGGCCGTGTTTGTTTGGCCCGCACCCTCCGCGTTAGGTGATAACAATCGGTAAGAAATAATTTATCATATGAAAACGTAACAAGATACAATTTAATAAATTAAAATTTCACTTGATCCAAGTTCTTTGTTTTAGGAGGAAACATCCACGGAAATATAAATCATTTCACAACAAACCCCTACCTCGCCGCAGTCGTCGAGCATGCATTCTTCGTGGAATTGACCATCGCAGGAGAAGGTGATCATCGCGTCACAGAAGGGTGTCGCGTCATCACAGGAGGGCATCGCGTCGTTGCGGAAGGGCATCGCATCGATGATCTCAAGCAGTTGATCGAAGATTGTTGCGGGGGAAGAACGTCACGGAAGAAGCGTCAGCGTCGCATCAATCTCCGGGGTCTGGCGTTCTTCACGTTCTTCACGTTCCTCGCATTCTTCGCGAAGGAGGATGGAGGACTTAAAGTTTCTATCAAATCCTCTCAACGAACAACCCTCAAGAAGAAAAGTGTTGGTCTTATTTTATTAGCATGCCAACGGTTTGAAAAAAGGTTAAGAAACGAACAAATTAATTCATAGAATTAATTTCAACGAATTAACCGCCCAATTAATAGAAGCATTTAATAGTTTAAGAAACTCCCTACTTGACTTTCATTTAACAGGAGTTTTCGCGGGTGCGTTACTTAGCGAAAAAGAAACGGTAGGGCTCATGCAGGCCCCACCTCACAAATATCCTACCAAGAGGGTAGGATATTTTGAATTGTACTCTATCTGCTTTAACTCAGCTTAAGCAGCTTTAAGTGGCTTTCAAGTGGCTTTAAGTGAAATAAAAAAAAAAGTTTTTTGTACCACCCTATTTTATTTCTTAACATAAAGCCCAAAATTTAAAAACCACACCCGAGAAAACGCAACTCCGGAAGAGGCGTTTCTATACAAATACCGGCACTGCGATTCCATCCGTGCCCTCGGAATTCGATTCCGAGCACCGGTTCAAAAGTTTGAAAAACCCGCTCATTCGTTCACTGAACGTACCCGAGACAAACTTCGGAAAATGATTCCGGGCACACCGGGCCTCGGAATCAGGTGCCGTCTAAGACTGTGTTCTACTAAAATCCCCTTGAAATTTTTGGGTCTTTACATTACTCCCACCATAGGGCTTTACGTCCTCGTAAAGCTTTAACACCAACTAGGGTCACAAAAGCGGTACAGAGCACGCATCTGAGCCTTCCGCTCCCATGTGCTCACCTGGAGGTTCCCGTACTGCCAAAGAAAGTGCACCTGAGGAATCGACCACCCTCGTAGGACCACCCCTGTCAATCCTCGATCCCCACTGGAACCTCCGTGAAAGTCACCCCATCGCCATCGTCCAGCTCCCCATGGTCGATGATATGCGAAGGGTCGAACACGTATCTCCTCTGCTGAGATATGTGGAAATCGTCGTGCACCTGGTGCAACTGAGGTGGATGGGTCAAGCAGTAAACCACCCCGCCTACCCAACTAAGGACCTAAGAAGGTCTGCTGAACCTCGGAGATAACTTGCCGCCTTGGCCACATCTCCATAAACCTCGTCAAGGTGAGACCCGTATAAGGACGTGATCGTCATCCTCGAACTCTAGAGGTCTCCAATTCCTGTTAGAACTGAAACTCGAAATGACTGCTGCCACGAGGGTAAGGTTGACCAAATCAAGAGTGATCAGTCGCACCCTCCTTTTCATGAGTTATCCTATGCTGCCTGGGGTTTCCTTTTCACCGACCAAGGAAAACCCCTCCCGACGTCGTAGTTAAACCACAACCTTTTTGCCTAATACCGTCAATTTGTGTATGAACTGTGATTGCCCAGTCTATACTCAAACCAACGTCGTAAGTCCTCGACGCTGCCACCAAGAGATTCTAGCCGAAACTCTCGCCTCGAGGGTCTGACCACACCGTCGGCGTAAGTGTGATTATCGAGTCTTCTCCCAAGGTATCTCCATACGCGAGGGTCAAGTCTACGGCTTACCGGAAACTCTAGGTCTGGGACAGGATTTGTGAAAGCGATGAATGATTCATATCAACGTCTATTACTACAGCAGCTAGTAGTGGACACAGACCATCCCTTGAATCATTTTTAGAGCCATTGGGTCACTCTCCTTGACCGCATGCAGCCGCACTCTTCCTCCGCCCTCCAGCTCCCTGAGCCTGGCGGGGATAACTAAGGCAAGTGGTTGTAGCATGTTAAGATGCACACCACCTCATGTTACTCTCCTAGCTCTTCCTCCACGTCTGCCGCTTTGCAGACTCATATCTCTTTAAAGCTTCCTCTTCTTGAAACATTTAACATGCCAGAGTCTCTAAGACTGGCACCGGTTTCCTGTTTCTTACTGCACTGTGCAGTCTTCATCCACTTCTGGATGATCTACACCTTCTTTGCCTACGATCCAAAAGAGCTGCTAAAATTTCTCCTTTGCCGAAAAGAGAAAACCCGGTCTCATCCCCTGGATGAACCACACCCATTACCTAATACAGTCAATCCTGACATGAATGATGTATTCATGCCATGGATGACGCCGTAAGGCCTCGACGTAACTACCAAGAGATCCAACTGTCACTCTCGCCTTCAAGGGTCGAGTCACACTGTCGGCATCAGTGCGAGGTCACTGGGTCTCCTCCAGAAGAAATCTCGAAAGTTAGGGTCAAGTCAACAGTCTTAACCAGGACCACTTAGTATCAACCAAACAAAAGGAGATTGAAGAAAACATCACCAAGATAAGTGTCTTTTTATTATTGCAGCTCATAGTACAAAGACACGAATACAACCGCAACATGGAACTAGAAGTACAAGGGACGTATCCACTAGTTCCGCTCCTGTCCACCTACTCACGGAGCTCTACTGGCTTGTCCACTGCTTGGTTGTTGCTCAAGAACTCGTCACTGCTTCCGCCTCGGTGGCTCCTCCAACGCCTGTGGATCGACTGTGCTAGGAGTCGGACAGTCACGTGCCAGGTGACCCTTTCCGCCGCATTCATAACACTTCCTGCTCCTTGTACGGCTGGCTCTAGCCCTCTTGGACCTCTGCATCATCTTTCTACTACCCACAGATGACTCGGCTACTGATCGAAAACCCTGCGGCAAAGGCAGAAGCTCCTGTACACGCTCGGGGTGTAGAGCTACTGGCACAAACTCCACCCTGAAGAAGGTCTCGAAGTCTTCCCATGTGAAGGCCATCCCGTCGCAAAACTGGAACAAGTGGCTCCACCACCTGCCTGCTGCTTCCTGAAGAAGGCTGGCAGCGAAGATCACCATGAAGTCTGCCGGCGTCCCCACTAGCCTGAAGACTCTCACCATAGCCTCCAGCCAATCCTCAGCCACCTGCAGGTCCTTCTCTCCCCAGAACCTGGGTGGTCTCTGGCACTGGAACTCGTGCAGCGCGCTCAAGTGGCATGCATCGCCTACTGCTGGGGCGGGTGGAATCGGTGGCCCAATGTATGGTAGAACCACTGGTGCCTCGACTGCAAGAGGGCCCTATACCGAAGCCTCGTCGCTTGGCAGGCTGTCAGTACGTACATCCCTTTGGGCTCTAGCTGGTTGTCCGTGAAAAGGCATCCTGAAAGAAACAACGTGACACGGTCAAATGATTATACCTGGAGAACTGACCTGGTTTGAGCTGACATTTAAAAACTTCTGGAAACACACACGCAATCAGTGTTTTCGTGCACAGAGTTGGAAATCGGTTGTCAGGGTCCTGGTGTATGGATACGTCAGCCGCCCGCACCAACACTGGACTCCCTGAACTGAAAACCACACTCGGTATTCTTAACACTATTTCTTCACATAAAGGAAAAAAATATCATAGTCCCAAGTTCTGCGGTAAAACCGAACTCCTCTGATTCCAATTTGTCACGACCTGTCCTCGGGGCCCGTGCCGTGACTACCCCAAGCCCGCCTTCCATAGGCCAAGGGCTGGCGACTAGCACCAAAGGTGTAAATCCCGATAATTGGGAAGGAATTACCTTTATAGAAGTAAACAAAACACCACAGAGTACAAGCAGAAGTAAAACACTATGTACAAAGAGAAGTGCTGAAAGTTAATGGGCCAGAATACAAACCCAAAAGAAAGTACAACTACAGCTGAACAAATTACAACAAAAAAAGACAATAGCTGGAAGGACGGAAGCGGCTCCTGGGTCGTCCTCCTCGTATCCTACATGAAGGGTAGGTACAGATAGCCTCCACAACGCCCTCGCCCGTCAACCTCCTCCGTGTGTCATCTCATCGCGAAGTCCACCTCCGGATACTGACTCGTCGTGTAGTCCACCTCCAGGTACTGACTCGTCGTGTAGTCCACCTCTGGGTACCGTCCAGTCCTCGAACACTCTGCCTCCGTCAGCATTGCCGTCGTCTGGAACCAACACAACGAGGTGCGGGCATAGCCCGTGCAGGGGTGAGTATAACGATAATCAGTAGAGGCCCCGAGACCCTCAAGGTCTCACTAAAACCAACAAGGATAACCACAAAGAAGATCTCAACAGATAACCTCTACTTAGGTATATGCCCATTCATATACCTAAGTTATCAAGTAACCCATCTCAATCATGAGAAAACACAAGGGTTATGAAATCAACGGATAACCACTACCCAGGTATATGCCCATACATATACCTAAGTTATCAAGTAACCCATCTCAATCATAAGGAAACACAAAGGTCATAGACTCAGCTCAAACCAGGATTTTCATTATCAAAACCGTAACTGCTGAAGAGCCCCGTCTCTGGAGTGTACAGTGGTCCTGTCACGACTCCGAGGTACTGCTCACTAACCTAAGACTGCTGAGGTACTCCTCCTGTCGAGTACTATGGGCCTGCTGCTACAACCAAGTGCTTCCCACCATGGGTCTGCCACTACAACCAAGCGCTCCCCCTCATAGCCTCAAGAGGTATTCCTTCTGTTGAGTACCACAGGTCTGCCGCTACAACCAAGCGCTCCTACGCCGTGGTTCTGCCTCTACAACCAAGCCCTCCCCACTGGGCTATCCGAAACACACCGAGTCGATCGGTCAAGTAGTCGCCAGGTCTCAGCCGGCTACACGGTCTATGTACTCCGCACACTCGTCTCCGGGAGGGTCCTCTCCACGAGATGTTGGTCGATACTATAAGTATCACAAGGTTCCACGAAGAAGTATCTCAAAGGACCGCCTCGTCACAGGGGTCTCAATGCAACAGACGTCGCGTCAATCGTACGCCCGGTCTGTGAGTTACTAGCTTTTTCGTCCCAGGGGCCCGGTTGGTTTTATGTGCAAACCAACCCGGTTGTATCTCAATTGTACCTCGAACTCCCATAGGGTATACTCAAAGGGATCGTTTCTCAACGTGATCACCAACGTTGCTGACGGTTCGTCAAACGGACATCCAGTCTAAAAGATATCAGCTTTCTGTTCCAGGGGCCCGGTTGGATTTTGGGTACAATCCAACCCGGCCACTATCCAACAGCAACCAAAAACCCAGGCGAAGTATGTCAAAAGTTTGGTCTCATCAAGAGGAATTCAACGAGACAGACGGCGCGTTAATCGGACACCCGGTCTGTGAGTTATTGGCTTTTTCGTTCTAGGGGCCCGGTTGGTTTCGTGAGCGAACCAACCCGACCGCACTCCGACGACATCCAAACCTCGAGCGGAGTAAGCCAAAATATTCGTCTCACTTAGAGGAAACCAACAAAGTTGACGGCATGTCAATCGGACGTCTGAAGCTCAAGATATGAGCGTTTCCGCTCCAAGGGCCCGGTTGGTTTTGTGTGCGAACCAACCCGGCCGAACCCAAAGTATTCCGAAACCTTGAGTGCGATATACCGAAATGACCCTCTCGATCCAAGGATCGCATCACCGCTGATGGCGTGGCGTTCAGAGTCCCGTATCCCCAGTTAAGAGCAAAAGACCGAAAAGGTCCGGGAACGGGGTGTCTAGGCCCGGACCGACCCGGCCCGACCCCCCTGGGTCGGCCCAAACCGGGTCGACCGACCCGGGTCTGGGTTCGACCCGATTTGGCACGACTCGGCCTGGCCAGGGTGGCCCGGCCTGGCCTGGGTGCGACCCGGCCGACGGGTTGGCTTGGCCCAGTTCGGCTCGGCCGAGCGGGTAGAGTCCGGGGAGTGGGCGCGCTGCCCCCGCGTGTCAACACCCCCCCCCCCACCGCGGGGGCCACCCTTGGTCAACGGACGCGGCATTTCCACGTCCCGTGTGCACCGGACCCGCGAGGTCGCGGGTCCGCTGGCCATCGCCGGTGGGTTCCGCGGGCCACCGGAGTTGCTCCGGTGGTTCGATTTTGTTTCCGTCTGCATCGTAGCTCCTCCCGGGTCCCGTACTTCACTGCGGAAACAACGAATCACCTCTGCGGCATGTTTTGTTGTCTCCCACCAATCCGCACATCAACGAAGAACTGCAGAGGGTTGTTGGGCCATGTTTGTTTGGCCCGCACCCTCCGCGTTAGGTGATAACAATTGGGAAGAAATAATTTATCATATGAAAACGTAACAAGATACAATTTAATAAATTAAAATTGCACTTGATCCAGGTTCTTTGTTTTAGGAGGAAACATCCACGGAAATATAAATCATTTCACAACAAACCCCTACCTCGCCGCTGTCGTCGAGCGTGCATTCTTTGCGGAGTTGACCGTCGCGGGAGAAGGTGATCGTCGCATCGCGGGAGGGCGTCGCGTCGTCGCGGGAGGGCGTCGCATCGTTGCGGATGGTCGTCGCATCGACGATCTCAAGAAGTTGATCGAAGATTGTCGCGGGGGAAGAACGTCGCGGAAGAAGCGTCGGCGTCGCGTCGATCTCTGGGGTCAAGCATTCTTCGCGTTCTTCGCGTTCTTCGCGAAGGAGGATAGAGGACTTAATGTTTCTGTCAAATCCTCTCAACGAACAACCCTCAAGAAGAAAAGTGTTGGTCTTATTTTATTAGCATGCCAACGGTTTGAAAACAGGTTAAGAAACGAACAAATTAATTCATAGAATTAATTTCAACGAATTAACCACCCAATTAATATAAGCGTTTAATAGTTTAAGAAATGCCCCAGTTGACTTTCATTTAATAGGGGTTTTCACGGGTGCGTTACTTAGTGGAAAAGAAACGGTAGGGCTCGTGCGGGCCCCACCTCACAAATATCCTACCAAGAGGGTAGGATATTTTGAATTGTACTCTATTGGCTTTAACTCGGCTTAAGCAGCTTTAAGTGGCTTTCAAGTGGCTTTAAGTGAAATAAAAATAAAGTTTGTCGTACCACCCTATTTTATTTCTTAACTTAAAGCCCAAAATTTAAAAACCACACCCAAGAAAACGCAACTCCGGAAGAGGTGTTTCTAAGAAAATATCGGCGCTACGATTCCATCAGTGCCCTCGGAATTCGATTCCGATCACCGGTTCAAATGTTAGAAAAACTCGCTCGTTCGTTCACTGAACGTACCCGAGCCAAACTTCGAAAAATGATTCTGGGCACACCGGGCCTTGGAATCAGGTGCCTTCTGAAACTGCGTTCTTGTAAAATCCCAAAGAAATTTTTTTTAAAAAAAATTCCCTTGAAATTTCCAGGTCTTTACAAGAACATATGTCAACAAGTTAAAGTAGGGTGACAAAAGTACAAAGGGATGATGCAACCATTTCTTATACCCATGTGGAAATGGGAGAATATCACAATGTACTTTGTCACAGGTCTTCCGAAGACATCCAAATTAAATAATTAAATATGGTTTGTGGTGCACTGACTCACTAGGACTATCCATTTTATCTCTATTCAGTAATATCTCTCACTTGATGAACTTGAAAAAATATATGTGGAGGAAGTGGTGAGATTGTGTGGGGTTCCACTCTCGATTGTCTATGATCATGATCCTAGG
Source organism: Viscum album (assembly GCA_963277665.1). Taxonomy (NCBI): domain Eukaryota; kingdom Viridiplantae; phylum Streptophyta; class Magnoliopsida; order Santalales; family Viscaceae; genus Viscum; species Viscum album. Next base: position 877,488,508 of record OY728158.1, read on the forward strand.
TTCACATCCAAATTCTGGATGAGTCTTTAACATTCCTTGATTACTAAATTGAATTTTAGCACAACATATCACCCCCAAACTGATGGCCAATCTGAAAGGACTATTCAGACACTCGAAGATATCCTAAGAGTCTGCTCACTAAAATTCACGGGTCGATGGGATCAAAATCTCCCATTAGTTTATTTTGAATACAATAACAGCTTCCACTAGAGTATTCAGATGGCTCCATATAAAGCTCTATATGGAAATCAATGTTTAACTATAGCCTATTGGGTTGAAGTTGGAGAAACAAATCAACTTGGACCTGATCTTTCACAATAGATGACAGATAAGGTTTGAGCCATCCAGCAACACATCAAAGATGCTCAAAGTTGAAAAAATATCTATGCTAACAATTGTCAAAGGGACTTTGAATTCAACCTTGAGGATAAAGTCTTCCTTTGGATATCTCTATAGAAGAGATTCATTCGGTTTGGAAGGAAATGGAAGTTATTCCCAAGGTACATTGGCCCCTTTGAGATCATTGACCACATAAGAGGTATGGCTTATCAGCTTGAACTTCCACCGAATATGACTTAAGTTCATGATGTGTTTCATGTATCACTCTTGAGTAAGTACATGCCAGATCCCTCACTTTTACTAAACTCAAAGGTGGTATATCTAGAAGACGGTCTCTCTTATGAGGAGTATCCAATAATGATTCTAGATAAAAGAGATAAGGTTCTACACAACAATACAACCCACCTTGTCAAAGTGTTGTGGAGGAACCATAAGTATGAAGAAGAAACTTTGGAACAGAAAGATGCGATGAAGGAGAAGTAACCTCACCTCTTCATGTAAAACGAAATTTCAAGGGTGATTTTTCAAAAGAGGGGAAGAATGTAACGACCCAAACGTTTATCAATGAAATTTCTCCCTTCTTGTAGTAAAGTCATATAGTATAGTCACGTAAAATCACATTAAGAAACACAATGTCACATCATTCTTAAATGAACTACTAAATTCTTTGTGTCCTTTAAATATAATTTTTCAACTTCTATGATTTGAATTTCAAAAATCTAACACACACGGTTTCGATCAGTAAGCTGTTTGGAGTTTGAAAGACAAACTTAATTTTTTTTGAATAGTAACATACCCTTATGAATTTTAATGTTACCCTTATGAATAGTAATATGACCCTTATGAATAGAAAATCATCCAAGTGAATAGGAACCTTAATAATTACAATATAAATAAAATTTATCCATCCTATAAGTGACAATATGGTATAATTATATTATAGTGTTGGTATTTTTGTAAGTCATGAATATTTAATGAAAAATTTAATAATTTAAAAGAAAAATTTATTTTCATAAAATATATTCATAAAAAAGTATTTTGATTTCTTATGATTACATGATAAATTTATGAGACCTCATTTAATTTTTCAATGTGTCAAAAAATCAGTTTTAATTTTAAAATTTTTATTTTTCATGTAAATTATGATTTTAATTAGAAATTAATTTACTCATATTTAGATAATTATTTTAATAAAATGGAGTTCCATTTTTAATTATGATGTACCTGAATTGTGTATACCTTTTTATACATTCTATTTAATATAAAACATGTTTTCATAGGATATATGTGTTGATTTCAAGATAAAATGCTTTAATTCAAAGATCATGATTATTATCAAGTATTTTACAACCTTAGAAACAAATCGGGAAGGGTCAGAACAAAAAGTAGAATATAAAAAATGTGTACTTCTTACACACGACTTGTACTAATACCCTGTACATGGATGAGCAGGACCAAATACACACCCATGTTGCCGGACAAATATTACTTGTCGTGTTCTAACCCTGAACACACCATGTACCTCCTTCTAAAAGTGACTGGTGGACAAGGTTTGACATTACATGCCATGTGGTGCAGTGTTACTCATCGTGTACCCCCACCAACCTGGCGGCGTTGTGTTCAAAGTCAAGAGTAGAGTGGAAGCTCACCCACCGGTGGAGAAAAATGGCTCAAGTCAGGTTGAGTTGAGTACACACCGTGTACTTTAAATTACACACTATGTATTTAAAAAAAATATAAATAAAATGGAATCCCATCCTAATTCGATATTCATACTGAAATACCAAAAGGGGCCAATTTTGAAGATGCCCAATGAGAGAAGGGGAGAAGAGAAGAGAGGGGTGTTACTGCTACATCCCTAACGATCTTCAATCCAAAGTTTGTGTGATGTTTCACTCAGGTATCACAATTTGGTTTGTCATTAGAGACTACATGAGTAGTTAAATCCCCCATGTGTTGGGGTTGTGGATAATTATGGGTTTTTGTTTGTCAATTACTATATTGTAATCATGTTATTTATTATCTCTCTCATAATCCCTCAAAAAACTCTTACTAAATATCATTTGAAACCCCATATCATACCAAGAATGGGATTTCTAGGGATCCTCTAAGGAATTACGGTTAAGAACATCCATGATCGTTAGGTGCACTTATCATCTCAAAAAGGTTCACAGTTAAAAAAATTAATAGAAACCAAATTCCATACCAAGGAATTAGTTTCTACTGATTTAAACAAAATTAACTAGACCAAGGGGGGTCTGTTTATCCAAAACCCTAATATGTAAAATATCATGAACAATAAAGCCTCATAAGAAAATTCATTAATTAATTTTCCTTAAAAATCCACATCCTTGATGCATTCTTCCCATTTTTCATCAAGAATCAAATTTTCGTGCTTTTTATTTATCTTTTAATTAATTTATCAACTAATTGGAAATTTAATTACTCTATCATTGAGCCATAAAAACATCAAATCTAAATTCTAGAAAACTTTACCTAATTAATTACAAACTAAAGAAACAAAATACAGTAACCTCATCTCCCTATGGATCGATCCCATAATTTCACTATACTGATATTTAGATTAGGTAATTCAATTTGAAGTAACACTTCGGCAGAAACGATACCAAATTATCGTACCATTTCCAGGGAATTTTGAGAGTTAATGGTGTTTTGATTATTCAGTTTGTATTAATTAAAGTGAAAATAAAAACTAAAAATTCAAAAAAAAATATTATGCTCTTAATCTCATTTCTGTTTTTTCATTATTTTATTTTTTATCTTATGCTTGGTTGTTTGTTTTGTATTGTGCAAGATCAAAAGTGCATGAGTGGACGCATCACACGTTCCAAGAGCACTGAATCATTAGAAATCCTTTCGCTCGATCTGAACATTGAATGAATGATCTTACGGTGGTGACAGGAACTTATGGATGAGCACAACCAAAACACACCCATAGAAAACATAGAAGAGGGAGATATAGCTACTTTCTAAGGATTTGGGTAGCCATTTGTTCCAAAAGACAACCAGAACCAACAATTAGCTGCGGAGAATGAGCAGATCCAACTTCCACAAGAAAACATAATGTAGTTCATCCCATAGAACCAACAAACACAACCAACTCCATTTTTTCAGAGTATGGCCTGAAAAAACCCCAGTAGTTCTCACCAGAGAGGTTTCCATACCTGCATCTAGGTCAAGAGCATTATTTTTCTCATGAGCGGAAATTTTTCCCCCACCCCCTTGAGAGAAACTACCCCAACGTCATACCCTTATAGAGTACGATCTTACTTCTATTAAAGGGGATGATATGGGAATTGTAAGACCACTGGTGCATGTCCATAATTTTGAAATCAAACCAGCCATCATGAAACTTATCTAAAACACGATGCAATTTTAAGAATTACCAGTGAAGACCCCAACACTCATCTCTCCAAATTTCTAGACATATATGACACCTTCCACTTCCATGGGGTGTCTGAGGACACCAGTTTCCTTCACTTATTTCCCTTATCATTATGGGATAAAGCGAAGGACTTGATCAAAGGACTACCTCAATGTTTCATCCTCACCTGGGAGGTGTCGGCCTGAGTGTTCTTATCGAAATATTTCCCACCCTCCAAGATGGTGACATTGCGGAATGAAATTCACAATTTCTAGCAACATGATTCAGAGTATTTGTATGAATCTTGGGATAATTTTAAAGAATTGTTAAGTAATTTCCCTCATAATGAACTTTCATTGTGGATGAAAGTCCAAACATTCTATGGCAGTCTTATGAAAAACACCAAATCCATGGTGGATGCAGCTGCAGGTGGAATGATGATGCAGAAATCCCCCGAGGAACTCTTCGACATTCTTTAATATATGTCAGAAAATAGCTTCCAATGGTACTCAGAGTGGGGTAATCAAAAGAGGGGCATGAATAACATTGATTCCACTACAATTCGTGTTTCCCAAATTGAAGCGGTGCCCAAGAATATCGATGCATTGAATCTAAAAAATGCATCTCATGTTCAAGAAACAAATCACCTAGCATTTAGTGAATGTAGTGACAGCCACGCCGTGGGTGACTACTCAGGGGAAAGTTTTAGTCCTTCAAAAAGCGAGGTAAGCTATGTTTCTCAGAGTAGAGGGCCAAACATGTTCCCTCAATATTAGAACTCATAATGTAAAGATAACTCAAATACGGGATGGGGGAAACAACAACAAAATTCTCAACCCTGACCCCAAAGGAAAACTAGTTATGGTCAACAGCAATACCAGAATCCATATCCCAGATAGTAGATACAGGGATCATTCCAAAAACAAGGGTATCAAAACCCTCACCTGGCTTAACAACCAGGTTAGCCACAACCTTAACTGACTGCACAAAAACCTCAGCAAAAACCCCCACCAATGTTAGATTAGATGATGTTAGAATTCATAACAACTACTGAGACACAATTTCAGAATGAGGAGGCCTCTATCCAGATCCTTGAGAATGATATTGGGAAAATTTCCAATCAACTATCTTCAAGGAAACCTGGTACATTACCAAGTAATTTTAAGAAGAACATATAGGAGGAGGCCAATTCTATCACATTATGAAGTGGGAAGAAATTACCCTAGGAAAATATTGAAAATTAAGATGAAAATACACCTCCACCTACACACTCTAAGAATCATGAAGTCGAGATCCAGGAGTCCCCCTCAATCCAGGAACTACCAACATAGAAGGAAGATTCACATGGTAAGGGAAAATAAGTGGTCACACCTTATTAACCCCCTTCCCATTTCCCGCACGAATGAAGTAAAGGAAGGAAGATCAGAAATTTGGAAAATTCATAGAGGTATTCCAGAAACTTTATATCAACATTCCTTTTGCAGGTTCATTAAATAAAATGCAAGCATATGAAAAGTTCCTGAAGTAAATACTCTTTAACAAAATTAATATTGAGTATTTGGGAACCATTCCTCTCACTAAGTAATGCTCAGCATTGCTAAAACACTCTCTTCCTCTGAAACTCCAAGATCCATGCAGTTTTACAATCCATTGCACCACCGGATCTTGTGAGTTTGGGAAATCCCTTTTTGAATTAGGGGATAGTATTAATCTCATTCCCTATGGAATCTTCATGAAGCTTTGGCTGAATGATTTACAACCTAATCTAGTGGAACTACAACTAGAAGGTTTTTCCATCAAATATCTTAAAGGACTACTTGAGGATGTGCTCGTGAAAGTGGGAAGGTTGATTTTTTCTACTGATTTTATCATCCATGACATGAAGGAAGATCAAGAGGCACCTCTCATTCTGGGAAGACCCTTCTTGGATACTAGGAAAGTGTTGATAGATGTTCATCAAGGTGAATTTATATTCCAAGTGGGAGATGAAAATTTATCTTATAATGTCCTCAAAGCAGTAAAGAACGTATCACTGTTGGAACACGAGGACTGTTATGAATTGACCACTGTGAACCATCACTTGGGCCACATTGAATATGACATGGAATGTTGTTCTATCACTAATGAACCATTCATCAATGACATCCAACCTGATTATGAACCATAAGAGTTTCACTTAATCACCAGTCAGGGTGGTCATTATTGGCAACATGCAATTGTTCCATACATTCTTGAGCGGGCCAAGGTAGAACCAATTGTGCCCTCAGTTCTCAAATCCCCACAACTTGAACTCAAACATATCCCACCATATTTGAAATATGGTTACTTGGGTGATAATAACATGATTCCAGTGATACTCAGTGCTTCTCTCCCTCAATATCAAGAGCAATCACTTCTATAAGTCCTTAAATGAAGAAAAAAATCTATTGGGTGGACAGTAGCTGATCTTAAAGGGATCATCCCAACCATTTTAACCCACAAGGTGCTACTTGAAGATGGATCCAATCCCTCTTATAAACCACAATGATGGTTTAATTCTCTCATAAAGAAGTTTGTGAAGAAATATGTGATCAAGATTTTGGATGTGGGAATCATCTACCCGATCTTCGATAGCCCATGGGTAAGTCCTTTGCAAGTGGTACCCAAAAAGGGGGGTATCACCATAATCACTAATGATAAAAATGAACTTATTATAAAAAAAATAGTCATGGGATGGAGAGTATGTGTGGATTATAGAAAACATAATGATTCCACATGAAAATATCATTTCCCACTCCCTTTAATAGATAAAATACTGAATCGATTAGCAGGGCATGAATTATATTTCTTTCTAGATGGTTATTCTGGATATAACCAAATTTAAATTGCTCCTAAAATCCAAGAGAAAATAACCTTCACATTACCTTATGGAACTTTTGCCTATAGAATGATGTCTTTTGGCATGTGCAATGCTCCAGCCACCTTCTAGCGATGAATGTTGGCAATATTCTATGATATGGTCGAGCAGATTCTAGAAATCTTTATGGATGTTTTTTAGGTCTATGGAAAATCATTCAACACTTGCTTAAGAAATTTGGAATTTGTCCTAGAATGGTGTGAGAATAATAATCTCATTTTAAACTAGTAGAATTGCCATTTTATGGTACAAAATGGCATCATCTTAAGTCACCATATTTCTATTAAGGGAGTTGAAGTTAACCTAGCCAAAATTGAAATCATCTCACAACTAACTATCCCAAATTTTATCTAGGAAATACGAATCTTTCTTGGGCATGTAGGATTTACAGAAGATTCATTTGTGACTTTTCAATGATAGATCAACCTCTAACCAATATTATTTTAAAAGATGTTATGTTTGAATTTGATGAAACCCACACTGTAGCCTTCTAGCTTCTAAAGTAAAAACTGGTAGAATTACCTATCATGATTGCCCCAAATTGGGAAGAACAAGATTATGTTTAATGAAAGTAACTATGTCGTGGGAGTAGTTATTGGACATTTTATGAGTCCAATCTTCAGACCAATATACTATGACAAAAGATCCCTCAATGAAGATAAAATTAACTATAATACTGTAGAGAAGGAAATCCTATCTGTGGTTTTTTCATTCGATAGGTTTCTATCTTACTTACTGATCTTTAAAGTTACTATTTACACTAACCATGTAGCACTTAAATATTTTCTAAAAAAAGGATGCAAAACGATGACTCATCTATTGGGTGCTTCTCCTCCAAGAATTTGACATAGAGATCTATGATATGAAGGGCGGTGAGAATGTTTTTTCCAAAAATCTCTCTAGTTTGAGATTGCTTCCACGTAAATTAAAGTCTTGATGGTTGAGACCTTTTAAAGTGATCAATGTTTTCCACTATGGTGAAATTTAAGTTACTGGAACCAACAGTCAAACATTTAACATAAATGGACAGCATCTGAAGCCTTATTTTTACATGGAGGACATGGTGGGTAAAATCACCACCATACAATTCAGGTAGCTCGACACTTAGGTAAGGTCAATCCAATGACATAAAACAAAGGCGCTTCCTGGGAGGAAACCCAGAGGTCACACATCGTTTACCACTTATATACATAGCGTGTACTTACCATTTTAGTTTATGTTCTAATATTATAAATATATATTAAATAATTTAATAAATAGGGATCATTCTGGTGTCGATGGTAGGGTCACTAGAATATATCCATGTTGTCGCTGGTTCGAATCCCTTCATACCTCACTTCAGTACAGGGTTCATCCTTTTTAACCCATTTTTAATTAAATGAAATGTGTGGTATTTTTCAAAATAATATATAAGTTTTCCAAATAAAAGAAAACTTGTGATGGGGATGGACTAGTTGGACATGGTCGTAAATGAGATCCAAAAGACCCAGGTTTGGATCCTAACAATCGACCCATTTCCATCATTTTTTATTTTAATAAAACCACATGTGTGAATTTAGATATACGTCGTGTGTGCCATGTTTTCATGGTAATTTAAGTAGTTTTTTAAATAAGAAAATACATGCAGGTGAGGTTATTATATTGGAAGAGTCTTGGCCCTGGATTCAAAAGATCCGGGTTCGAACTCAGATAATCCCCCTGCTTCATCCCTTTCATCCAAATTAGAACCACACACCATGCATTTTATTCATCCTGTGTAGAACTGTACCTATATATGAAATATTAAAAGTAACTAAAAAATGGGTAGTATTACAACATTTTCTCTAGTGGTTGAGGGTTTTCATTTGAAATGGCCGATCTCTAGTTTGAATTGTTCCCCAAGCACTGGACCAAAGGTTGTAGTTCTCTTTTTCAAATTTTAGAAAACACGACATGTATTTCCCCGATACATTATGTGTATAGATTTATTTTTAGTAAATAATATATATATATATATATCTTTTTATTTTAATTATTAATGTTAATTATTATATAGTTTACTGTAATAATTATATTATACAATCTCTTATTAAAAAAACTCATACATGACATGGAAGTTTTTACACACACCATGTAGTTTGGGTATAAAGGTCAGGACCCTACCCAGCCCTAGCCCATGTCATGCAACCCCCCATACTCCCTATTTTTTCTCCTGCATTTTGTCTACCTCGGTTCCACCCAATCCACAGTTTTTCAGTTTTTTTGGCCTGGATTTCTTCTACATTTCATTCCTCATCCTAGGTATGTCATTCATCACTATCTATTTCACATTTTTACTTGCGTTTAGGTCAATTTTTTTATCGGATGACCATTTGACTTCCACACGTAGTACACAGGGTATGTGAAGAATACATGTCATGTACATATTGTACACAACCACACACGCATGTACTTTTCATTTAAATTATACATGGTGTGTCTATTCGGGAAACATGTGTACAATGTCTTCCAGACCATCCCATGTCTAGTGGCACACGGCCCCCAGACCATGTGTACTCACACAGTGTTTTTGTTTGGTACATGTTGTGTCCTATGTCCCTTCGGAGGACTCCGTGTGGATGGTGTACACACCATGTTGATCCACACGGCGTGTAAACTTTTCACACGACGTGTATCATGATTTATTTCCCTGCTCAGACCAGGCTGTGTCTAGTCCCTTACACGGACAACACCCCATGTTCACAGACACATCATGTCCACCTTATTACACGTTGTGTACTGTTTTTTACCTTCACATGCCACATTGGTGTGTTTATCCATGATATACAAGTTGACCACCTGTTCACACTACATGTTGTGTATCCTTGATCTACATGCTATTTATAATTGATTTTCTATTTTCTCACTTTTATCCTTTGTTTTCCTTTTCTTTTCTTTTGTTGTTTTTCCTATCCTTTTAATCCAGGTATGGCCGATAAAGATCATGCGAGTAGGAAGAGGCCTGATTCCGCTACTGATGGCAAGAGGTCCCCTCACCGTAAGATTTTTCTTCGATATTCTAAGAATCTAGCTTTTGATTTCCCCATTTCCCAACCCCTATAGTTGGATATGATGCCTCCTCTTCTCCCGACACCTCAATTAGTCCCATATTCCAGTCTGGTAGCTCCTACGCCTCCCACTCCTACCATTTCTGATCCTTCTATGGCTGATACAGCATCCTCTCTAGTGGTTTCAGGATCCTCTGTCATAGATCCATCTTCCAGCTTGGTACCTTCAGAGCCATCCACTACTTCTAATGGCCCAGATGCTCTAGTTTGTTCCATCCACTTTTGTACCGACCACTATTCCAGATCCTTCATCTATAGCTTCACCATCCACCACCACTACTAGAACATCTACTTCGATAGCTTCCGCTCCACCTCAACTATCCCCTTCCACTGCTCAGCCTCCACCCTATCCCTATGTGATATTTTTTAAGGGCCACCCTTATGTCGATAGATTGCGTTGATTTTCACTGTGGATGATCTAGCTGAGTGCCTGCTTCCTGGATACTTATATTCCTTAGCATCATGTCATCTGGTAGAAGGTTGAGGAGCTTCTGGTCCATACTCATCTATTGGACACACATCAAGTCAGCACTCTTACTTACTGAGATTTATTTTTGGAGTTCATGTCTACCTTCGAGTTTGATGGGCCCTCCTACCGACAGACACCCACAAATATAGCTACATTGGCTTATTTTTGGCTAGGCGGCATCCACTTTTCACTGACCATGGATGAGTTTGGCTAAGTGTGCAGCTTCTACCACCATCCTTCAACCCCACCTATTATCTCCACCCTTACTCACCATGAGCACTCTGACCTCATCATAATATGGTGGGATCTTGTTGGCCCTGACCATAGGTACACCCCCCACATCACAGAAGAGAATGCTCATCATTTCCACTCCCCTTAATTTCCTTCACCGGTGCTTTCACACCATCCTTTTTCCTCAACATGAGGACATGGGTGTCATGTCTAGGTGATAGATGGAGCTTATCACCTATTTTATCTGGGGTGATTATCGTAACCTCCCCTATCTCACCACCACCTACTTCCAATCTATGGTCTATGGCCGTCAGGGAAACCTGAACGGTGGGTTCTATTCCACCATATTGGTAAACTATTTATAAGTTTTTATCCATCTCTCCCTCATGACCACTTGGGTTCTCCTCAACATATGGAATTCATCAGGCTTATCTTCATGAGGATGGTCGAGCGTTGGGGAGAGCGCTTTTTTCTCATCCAGGATGCCCCGACTTCGGATGGGGTGAGAGATGACCCACTTTTCCCTACTTGTGCTACTGATTTGATCCCACCACATCCACTAGGAGATGTTCCTTCTCTATCCCACCCCTTTTTTCTAGCTATCTTACTTCTTCCACCATCCCCTCTTCTTTTGTACCTTCCACCTCCCCACCTACACTCGCACCCTCGGAAAACTAATCCATGATTGACCACCGCTTGGACATTCTTGATTGATAGCAGAGTACCCTTCTCAAGTCCCAAACACGGATTGAGAAAAATTTGGGCCTCATTATTCAATATCTGGGCATTTTAGCACTCCCAAAACCTGCTCCTCCTTCTGCACCACAACCTCCCGCCACACAGTCACTGCTGATAGCTCTAGCCGAGGATTTTATTCTCATCTCCAATACTAGGATAATTTTCACTATCACACCTCCTACAATAAATGTTCCCACTAAGACTACCTATCAGAGCATGGGTCATGAGCCTTTGGCCTCCACTGATGCAGTTGAGCCTCTATTTACAGATTGTTTTGTAGCTGATGATTCTTCTTTTGAGGTGACTTAGTGAATGTTTTTTTCACATTTGTTTCATTATATATATTTGTACTAAACTGTTCATGTTATGTGTTAATGTATGTGCCTATAGTTTTATTTTTCCTCACCAATCACAGGTACTCTGGAGCGACTTGGGCCTCTCTATTTTTACATATTTTTCTATTTGTTGATTCACTACGAGGGGATTATTTTTCACTATTTCTTTTTCATTTTTTCCTTTGGATTCAATTCTTAAATTTCTTCCCCTCATCTTCCCCCGCTATTTCCCCATGTATTCTCCTCTTCTTTGGTCTTGCGCTTCAGGGACCATGTGTTGTATTAAGTTTGGGGGAGGGTCTCTTACTGAAATGGTCTTTTTCCCTTGAACTAATCTAGGATACATCATTAATAGTTGACATATTTAAAACTGTCAAATTTTGTTTGACTAATTATATGCATAAATAATAAAGGAATGAAAGTGAAATTTAAAATTTAAATGCTTATTTCAATTTTTAGAGTATTTCTAAATGATTTATGATATTTTTTATTCTGTATTTAAAGTCTTGTACATTTATATTTATTAGACTGATCATTTGTACTCATGTCATGACCGGATTGACCTTTTATTTTTACTCATTCCTGAGAGGTATTCTAAGCCTTTTTGACATATACTTTCTTGTACCATCTTTCTTGAGATATTCTAGGGATATGAATAACTACCATAACTTGCTAGTTTTTCTCTATAAAACATGTATATTTTTGAATCATACTAAAATGATTGAGGCATTTTATTATTTTTCAGCCCCTTTGACCTTAAAACCTACCCTACATATGATCTTCATAAACCATTGGAAACCATGAACTTCATTGATAGGAAGCTACATTACAAGCCTTTTTTCCCTTCCTTCCCTAATTATTTCATAAATTTTCATGATTATTCACTTGATATTTACATAGTTATTTTTTTCCATTCATGGTATATTTTGGCGAGTAACCATGAATTTAAGTGTGGGGGAGTTTATCACTTGTTTATTTGGGAATAAGGGTTTCCAAAACCACTATTTATTGTATTCTTGGTGGTATATGTTATTTAAAAACTAAAAAATAGGGACCAGATTCATTCATTATATATTATTGATGGTTTATGGGACCATATTAGCAAGATAATTTCCCAATGATGATACTCTTTGAGAGATCTTGATTGGGGGTGAATTTTCCTTAAGCTTTATTTTGAAAATCGTGCATTATTATTTAATAATTAAGCCTCCTTTTCAAGCCTCTTAGATTAATTTTCATCATTACCTACCAACCCTTATCCTCAGAAACATTTGAACCCGATTAAAAGCCCACATGAATTTTGTGATTTGACTTCTGAACTAGATAATGAGAACAATTTCAATCCTATGGATAGAGTTCATATACTTAGCATTGAGCATAAATATGATTAAATAATCTTGAGTTATGAGTGTGGTACTTTTTGGTGAGGTAAATCATCAAGTGGCATGTTTATTTATGGGAAGTTAAACAATGTGGATGAAAGAGGATGAAAATTTTAATTGAGTTATATAGGAGGAATGATTAGAATATTTTTATAATTGAAATATGTTTTGTTCCTTTCAAAATTATATGTTATAGCTATAGTATTTACAATTATAATTAGTTAAATTCTTCCCTTTTTAGATTATGGATTCTATTGATTTGATGTTGAGATATTTCTTGAGTACAAGAAAATGACTAAGTGTGGGGGAGTTTGATGTTCCCGAATTGTGTATAAATTTTCATACATTTAATTGAATATAAAACATGTTTTTATCAGATGTATGTGTTGATTTCAAGAAAAAATTATTTAATTCAATGATCATGATGATTATTAGAAATTTACCATCCTAAGACACAAATCAGGAATTGTCGGAACAAAAAGTAAAATATACATGGTGTGTACTTCTTACACACGCTATGTACTATTTATCGGGACATGATTCAGCAGCACTAAATACAATCCCATGGTGTTGGCCAGATATTACACGTTGTGTTATTACATTGAACATGCCTTGTACCTCTTTATAGAATTGGTTGGTGGCTATGGTTTGACATTATACTCTATATGGGGTGGCGTTACACTTCGTGTACCCCCACCAACCAGGTGACCCCGTGTTCAATGTCAAGAGCAGCACAACAGCTCACCCACCGGTGGAGAAAAATGGATCAATTTAGGTTGACTTGAGTACACACCTTGTATTTAAAAAAATTATAAACATGATGGAATACCCTCCTAATAATATATTCATACTAAGATACCAAAAGGGTCCAATTCAGGAGATGCCCAACGAGAGAAGAAGGAGAGATGAGAAGAGAGGAGGTGCTGCTGCTACCTCCCTAATGATCTTTAATCCAAAGTTTGTGTGATGTTTCACTCAGGTATCATAATTTGGTTAGTCATTAGTGACTCCATGAGTAGCTAAATCCCCTATGTATTAGGGTTGTGGATGATTATGGGTTGTTGTTTATCAATTACTATATTGTAATCGTGTTATTTATTATCTCTCTAATAATCCCTCAAAAACACTTGATAAATATCACTTGAAACCCTCTATCAGACCAAGAACATGATTTCTAGGGATCCTCTAAGGAATTACGATTAAGAACATCCATGATCATTGGGTGCACTTATCATCTCAAAAAGGGTTACAATTAATAAAATTAGTAGAAACTAAATTCCAGACCAAGGAATTGGTTTCAGATAATTAAAATGAAATTAACCCGATGAAAGGGGTTCCGTTATATCCAAAACCATAAGATGTGAGTTATCATGAACAACACAACCTCATAAGAAAATTTATTAATTAATTATCCTTAAAAATCCAGAGCCCCAATGCATTCTTCCCATTTTTCATCAAGAATCAAATTTTTGTAATTTTTCTTTATCATTGAAGTAATTTATCAAGTAATTGGAAATTTAATTACTATGTCATTGAACCATAAAAACATAGACTCTAAATTTCATAAAACTTCTCCTAGTTAATTACAAACTAAAGAAATACAATACAGTAACTTCATATCCTTCTAGATCGATCCGATACTTGCACTATACTAGTATTAAGTTTTGGTAATTCAATTTGGATTATCAAAATTAACACTTCAGCAGAAACGAGAACAAATTATACACATAAAAAAATGGTTAGGTTAAATTTTTGATATTTTTTTGAAATACTTTAATTTTTGGTGAATAGTGAAATTTGATAATTTACAAAATATTCTAAATAAATGAATTTTACCATCATGTTTGAGTCATAGATGATGTAAATGGAAAATTGTTCAAACTCGCATGCCCTATTTATTATATTTATTCATAAAATCATCACTATTTCTTGTATTGAGGGAAATTAATATACTAATGAATTAAATAGTGAGAAAACCCCTCACCCCTCCACTATAAATATCACCCCTCAAAACCTCATTTACTCACACCTCTCAAGACTTTTAACTAACCCAAATTATACTCAAATATCTTCCTAATATCCTAAACCACACCCATAATCCCTTGGTCTCATAAAAATACTAAAACCTCTCCCCTAAAGAGGCTCTCAAAGAATATATATTCAAGAGGTAATTCCTCTCTCTCTCTTTTCTTTCAATTTCCTTTAAAATTTCATTTCATTTCTTCTATTGTCATCAAATTATCTTATCCAAATGTAATTATAAATGTAGTATGATTGATATACTATTATTATATCATGTTAATGTAATATTATTCATTAAACTCTTCTCCCTCTCTCTTTTATTTTTTAAAAATGAAATCATTGCTCGTGATGTGTTAATTGACCATCATCATGGGTGATGCACCTTCATTTTACTTAAACGCCTTAAAGGATGTTGATAAAATAACTAAATGATTGAAAAAATATTTTCATATGTATTTTTTAACCCCTTTTATTTTTTTAATAAAACATTCATACATAATACTAAATGATAAATCAAAACATGTTCATTGTGATCCAAAAAACCGCCCAAATTAACCTATTACGATCGTCATTAAATTTTAACTAATGATTAATCCTCATGGTATATAATAAACTTCATTATAAGATAATTTAAACTCCAGTAATATCATTAATAACATGTAATATCAATTATGGATGTTTATTCATTTTCTATATGAACTTCCATTCATGTGCACAAGTGAACTGTTCATAAAAACTAAGAAAAATAACACTCCCAAACATTGAATTTAAACTCTATAACTCATAAAAAGGCCCATAAAAGAACTTAATGAAACCATAATGAACCATATTCATGTATAAAAGGTTCTTTAATTTTTAATTAATGAATCTAATGTCATTATAAATGACATTAAAGTGAAGAAAGTATTCAGAAATAAGGTAAGGGGAATTCTCGAACCCAACTTTCATTCTTTGGGTTTTCTATATTTAAATACATTTTAAGTATGGTTATTCCTTAAATATAATTTATTCATAAGTATATTACCTTTTTTGTGATATAAATTTTTTTTGCTTGAGTTTATTACAAACACATTTTTTTCCAAAAAAAACTCTTCTTTAAAAAAACACACCTTTTACTTCTTGAGATTGTCTTCACTAAAGTTTGATGATCAAGTATGTCATTCCCTATAGCTTTTTGGGAACCCAAAGTTTATGAATGTATGATTTATGAAATGTAACTAATTCATTTACATGTGTTCTTTTATTTCTATGATTTATATATGTTCTATGTGGCATGCATGATAATGTAAATGCTATGATGCGATGGGTGCACCTGGAATTATATAGTGCTTTAATGCTTTGGGTAATGTGAAGAACCTAATGATTAAATTGAAGCATGTGTGAACATGATTCTAGATTTTTTCATAACTATGTGTGGTAGATGAACACTAATACATGATGTTTTTTATGCATTTCCATATTTCATGCTATTATCAAATGCTTCTTCTCATGACAATGATGATGATGTTATGATTATGCTTACCCCATGTTATATTGTTTCTTGTTATTATCTATCCTCTTACTGGGATTTTATCTCACCCCTTTTAATGTATATACTTTGGCGACTACTTTTAATAAGGATAAGTCAAGATCCAATAATAAGATTGATAAGAAGGAATTAAATAAATGTTTTGTGTTGAAAATGTTTTGTGTTGTAAATGTTATGTATGGTCCTAGTTTTACAAAGACACTAAACTTTTGGATCCTCAATGTGTCATGTTTTTATATTATTTATCATTAAAATGATGTAAAAGTAATGTAAGAAAATTAGGGTTGTTATATTTCCCTTCAATGTTAATATGGACCCTCAATGTGATTGAATTTATTATTCACAGCTCGAGATAGTTGATTCATAATCCTCATGAATTTTTCCATTATATATTCTATCGTAGGGTCGTCAGCGCATAGTCTGTTATGATCATCATTAATGTGGTTCCTCCTATTTCCCACCATTTTTATAAAATAATAATCCTTAGTGAGAAACAATTTTCTTTTAATAATATTATAAGTATAATGGAATTTTATGTCTTAAAACATCATGATTAAATATTTTATTCTCTAATAATAATAAAATTTTCTATATATCCTCCATAATGGTTCATAAGAAGCTTGTGATTAACCAAAAATATCCCCTAGTATTGTCAAACCAAGATTGTAATAAGGATCATTGTCATGCACTAGTTCCCGATCGAGTCTAGCTCAATGCGGTGTTTTTTGTGTGTTACACCTAGATACATCTATGCTAGAGCTACATCAACTTGTTATTATCTAGACGGGTATTTCTTCACTCAAAAACCACTTACTTAATATTTCACCAAAATAATAGAATTTCTTTATATATTTAAACTTTTATCTAGGGTTCTAATAAAGATTTATATTCTTAATTCACAGAAATAACTAAATATTCTTTTGATACCAACTATGGAATCCCACTTTTTTATTACATAATATTTTTATTACATGGTAAAAACAGAGGATCTTTTAAAGTTTAGTTTCTTAGAAATCGGGAATATAATATAAAAAAATATAAAACATTCTTCTAATCCAATATAAAGGATTCTTCATGGTTTAATCCAGTTACTTTTACTAAATCTCATAACCTGGGGCATAAATCAAAGTAAAGGGGTGAGCATGAGGCCCAGTAATGGAATAAGAAAGGGGAATAGTTTACATGTGATCATATGGAATATAAATAAGAATATGAGGAATGTAATTATGGAATGATCAAGAGAACATAAGGCATGTCATAATAAAAAGAACATGATTGATAACATGTAAATGTGGCTACAAATATTTAAATGAGATGTTCATAAACATGTCACCAAGTTTTGTCACCAAGGTGACATAAATTAAAATTACCAAGGTTATTCACTAAGGTATCATAAAATATTTCATCTGTAGAGATTAAATTCATTAACAAATTAATTAGATATATATAAAGGTAAACACTTAATATTTATTAATTAATATGATACACATAGATCATAATCAATAATTTCATTAATTACCCATGGAGAATATAGAATGGTTTTCTTATCAAAATCATGGATTTTAAAAAGTGCTTAAAGACATGATCATTAAATAATTTTTATCCCATGAAAAGGTAATATGGGTTTCTTATGTATAAATACCTAAATAAAATAAATCATTTTTACATCTAGGTGAATACCTCTAGAAAATAAAGTGGTTTGAGTATTCACAAAAAAAAAATAAAAGAGAATTTCTTAAGTAGAGAAAGAAATTTGAGAAGTAAATTCGGTAGCATGATGGGTATAAAACACGGTTTTTAAAAATGGAAAATGAGATAGGGGAAGGGTATCCCATTGATAAAACATAATTTTATAGTAAGGTTATGATCAAAAGGGTAATAAAATAGATTGACCATAACATTTATATTACATATACAAAAATAGGTTCTTGTATTGAAGAGAAAGGAAAGAGAATTCCCTTACCTTGAAGATTTTCTCATAAATATTGAGGAATGGAACCTTGGGGGCTTGAGGGAACCATAGGGGAACTTCTTGAGAGAAAAAACACTATAAATACATGGATAATGGATTGGGAGTTAAATTAAATGGATAATGGGAGGGTATTTATAGAAAAAGTGCATGGTTTATTTAATTATTTCCAAATATGAGCCTTGGAAATCTAGGTTGTGGAAAATGAAAAACCATTAGATTATACATGATTATTTCCCATGGTTTTGTAAATTTTTAGAAAAGTTTAGGTTATATTATTCCACAAGAACTGAATACTTTTTTTTACTTTTTTTGGAATGTAAAAGTAAATTTTCCACAAATTAATGTTTTTAAAGTAAAAGCTTCCATTTTTGACTTTGAAAAGTCACTTATAGGTTTGGAAATTTATTTAAATATACTAGAATAATTGATATAAATAAAAGAACATATTTTAGGTCTTTAATTATTGTTAATTAATTATTAAATCATTTTGAAATAATTATGAATTCATTAAACATACCAAAAACCCCATTCAGTATTTTTACTATTCATGGGAAAAAGAATTTTTAAAAATTCTCATAATTTCACCCTAACCTAATTTTGACATTGTAGAAACTGTAAAATGTGTTTCATGAACTTTTACATAGAATTAATTATGTTATCATTACTTAGGCAATAAATGTCGAGTTTGAGTAGATATTTGTCTCCATATGAGAAGAAGATGCATGATATATTTCCATGTGCCAAATGCTACTCCACAATGAGGGCTAAGTGAAAAGAACCCCCTCCAAGAGTATTCCATGGATTTCCAAGGTCGATGATAAAAAGGTGTTGATGAATTAAAATGAAATTTCTGCATTTCATTTGAGAATATTTGGTGTATTCATGATATCAAGAAGGGTAGATCTCTTTGAGAGCTTCGATCTGACTAGTCATAGATCCCAAATGAACATACATATTAAAATTTATTACACTTAGAAGATGGAAATAATTATAAAGGAAATATTGTCACCACATAGCCCATTCGCATAGGCCCACATGTGTTGGCCCACTCATGCAGGCCCACTCACACATGACCATTTTCACATGACCATCTTTGTAGGTCCATATGCATAGGCACCTCTCCATAGGTCCATTCCCATAGTACCACTTGTGTGTCTAAAAATATACCCCAATGCCTCAAATATATAGATGATGGCAGAACTACCAGAATAAGAATCTAGTATAGGGATCTGGTTGCAGAGATCGCTCGCCCAAGTAGTCCATCACTACATGGGTGACCAACCATGGCCCACCCTCACTAGGGTGCGCCCCCAACCTAACACCTGGGTGACCCATACCAGGGAAACCCACACGGGTGATCAACATGGGTGACCCACCTAGGTGACCCATACTTGGGAGAACCATATATAGGCGACCCATACTTAGGAGACCTGCCTGGGTGAACCACCTATAAAACCTATACCTGGGTGACCCATATTGGGAAAACCACCTAGTTTATCCCGCTGGTCCATACTTTGGGGTTTGTGCCACCACACCCCCACTCAGGCTTAGTTTCGGGTTGTATTCCAATATCATCAAGCTAGTCCCTCTACTTTCATCACAGGCCCCCATGAAAAATGGAGAGTCACACCATGAACTTTTCAAGCTAGGTAGAGTACATTTTCAGTTGCGCTTTATATGTCCTTTACATATACCCCTAGAATATAATGATTTGAGATAATCCTCTACATTACCTAAAATACCTTGAGTTGAAATACTCCTCTTGGTTCCTTTCACATGTTACAAGGTGATATTCTCCTCTTGGATTCCTTGAGTACCTTGAGATGAAACACTCCTCAGGAATATTCTTAAACCTCATCACCTAACTCTTATTCCAAGTTGAATCAATATTAATCCTCCTTAGGATTAAGCCCTAAAAAACCTTAAATGGGAACCCTCAATATGAATAACCCCCAACCAGTACCAAGGAATCTATCCTAGAGTAAAACCCAAGCATTTACTATAGAATGGTGTACTCTTTCTTCTATCTACCTCATAACCACTAGGTTAGAGTGGTTATGGGAACCTGATCCCTCTCACCTCTCTCCTACTTTCTTCCCTCCTTATTATTCATTCCCTGGACCCATTCCATAGTAAAGTTAATAGAAAAAAGTGTATTACCCTCACCCTCTTCCACTGTCATCCCAAGGTAGAGTATATGGGCACACTCAACACCCAATCTCTCTCCCTTTGTGATTTTTCACCGTGTCCACCTACAAGAAAAAGAAGATCACATGGTTCGTCGGATTTTTTATTTCCTATTATTTCTCACACCAAGCATGACTCACATGATATTAGAATTTAATAGTGATCATGACATATACATGATCCCTGGCATTGATTAAACTATGAGAACTCTTATTCCTATTACAGTTAGGATATATAGGACACCCACTTAGGGCCAAAGATTAGTGGGAATCCTCCTTAGGAATAAGCCCTAAAAAGCCTCCAAATCACCATGAGTTTGGCATTCTTCATGGTCCCTAATAAATGAGAAATACTTTTAGGAATAACCCTCAACTTAATCCTCTCAAAGGGTAATAATCCCATGCGATGAAAGTATTCATAAGGATTCCATATAAATGGGTCCTCACCTCTTAACTATTTTTTCTTTGATACCCATAAAAATGGGATATGTAGGAAGCCTCCCTGAGGTTCAAACCCAACACCTCAAATAAACCCTATTCTCTATAGGCAACATTCCCAATAGCATCTAATTCAACCTAGGAATCCATTTTCCTTCCAGGTTCCCTAGGCCTCTTCTGAATAAGTCACACACCAAACATTTACTAGGAACCTTATGCCTAGACATCCTTTCCATGTGATTCTAAACTATACGGTTAGGTCCTTATTACATGACCTTAAAAATTATGATTTTCCCTATCAATCGACATTGAAATACATCGGTTCTGATTCCTTTCATATTAATATATAGGAATCTCATTTATGGGTTCAATCCTAACATAACAACTTCTATCTCCCTAGATGAAAATACAATCCAGAGTGCCCCACTAAGTGTCTAGAAAACCATTATCATCATAATAACGACCAAATAATATCAAATTAGTACATAAAAGGATACCATTGATGGATAACCTCATATACATACAAATGTATCTATTGATGAGGAACCTCGGACACATACAAATGATTATAAATTCCATACATGCTAATAATTTATTTTTAATTCAATGTATAGACACGTCATATGTGGAAATTAATAAATGATTCATTAACATATCTTAAATCAATAAAAGGGTCCCAGAGTAGGAATTAATTCCCTCCAAAAGGGTGTGATGAGCCTGGTCTCCCATCCTATCGAACAATGTGAGTTCTTAAGCATCATAGGTCAAAATCCCTAACGATCACCTACCATTGGAAAGTAGGTCCTTTTTCATACAGAACCATTGGGTGTTTCCAGTTCCACAAACAAACCCAATGAAAACCATTCAAAAATAGTGAACACAAAATGAATGATTGCCCAAAACTCAAACCCACTACAATCAATCATAGGGTGACCAATTCTCTGACAGGGAAACAAATGTTTTAATTTAAAAAATGATGTTAATCTTATCAGAATAATTGTAAATTTGATAATTTTAACTTTAAAATATAAAAATCCATATTTATTAAAAAATAGCGGGTTGTAAGGTATAGTCAAATTTCTAACACTTAAAAAATTTATAGGCAATAACAAAATTATTTTATCATTTATATTTAAATAAGAGTGCGTTTAACATAATATTTCATTAAAATAAATATTATTTAGAATAACTTAGTTTAATATAAAACTTTATATCTTTTCAAAAAATTATAATTTATTTATAAAAAACAATCTATCAAATTAATCTCAATTAAACATATATTTTATTAATAAAAAATATTATTAAAATGGAATTTATGGAATAAAAATATTATTTATACAAAGGAATTACACTTTATGTAACTAATTCCTAGACACGTAACCCCTTATAACACCCATGTATGACCTAAGGGTAAGGTGTGTGATGGTGATAGATTCATGGGGTGGCTCAAATAACATCAATCGAGTGGTAATTTCCACTAACTTGAACTTCTCCCATAGGTGACACTATTAAAGCTTCACTTGATGAAGCTCACCTTGGGATTGGTCAAGGGAGAACCCCAGTGATGCTACCTCCCTCATAAGTTATAACAAATAGGCTTCATACAACATGACTCTACTGGTTGAGACCATAACTTCTCCTTTCTACATTAATTATACATTTTCATTACTACTTTGTTGCGCCAAAATATTGGATGAAAAGAACAAAGAAAAGAAGGCCCCACGGCCTACCCCGTGAATCCCCGACGCGGAGCCCTCCAATTCAAAATGGACGCCATGAAGCAACAGAGGCGAGAAGCCCTGCGAACGTCCCTAATGTTCGCGAACCGGTCACAAAGAAAAGCAGGCGGTATCTCTCCACGAAACCGGTTGACATTCGCGACCCAACGCGAAGCAACCGAAACCCCCTTTGCGTCGCGTGATCTATGCTTCACGGCGCCCCTTGCCTATAAATATTGAGCTCCCCATGAGCCCACAAGATAGGAAATCTGACCTTTCCCCTTACTAGATCCCAAATAACAAATCACCCTTTGCTTTGCGAATCATGAGCTACGCGAGGTATTTTTTCTTCGCGAGGTGCCTCTGCATTGTCTCATTTTTATCCCCTCTTCCGAGAGGGATTCCTTTCATGAAGCATAAGGGATTTCCTGAAGGAAGGGGATCCCCAAGGGGACCCGAGCAGTTTTAGAGAATTTATGCTTCACGAAACACCCCTCCTGTACACGTGATCCACATGCCAAGGCAGACTCACTATACTTCGCGAAGCACACTGCTTCACGGAACTTTGCTTCGTGAGGTACCTATGCTCCGCAAGGCAGTGCTCCGCGAACACCCTTCCACTTCGCGAAGCACCTCCCACTTGCACCTCCACCCTATGATAAGGCTAAGGCACCCCACTTCATGAAGTAAACCCCTTCGCAAGTTCCCTTCACCACCCTGAGCCACCGATCTCCACAAGGCCTCTGCCTATGGACCCCTCTGCTTGGAAATTCCTTTTCCCATGCGACCCTCCAGGTATGTACGATGTGACTTTAAAGTCCCCTGGATGATACTGCCCATGGAATTGCTTCACCTAATGCTTCTTCTCATAGGCACGCTAATGGATATTGCTTCTTCGTATAGCCACGATAATGTAGACCCCTCGATGGTTTGCTCTACAACCCCCCTTCACCACGGAATTGTCAGTACCTTCCCTCCCACAAGGAGTAGAGGGTACTGGTTATGTAAGTACTAGGGGTGCGGAGTAAACCCACCTTGTCTGATCTGCAGGATGTTAAACTGCCAAGCACATCGTCCTCAACACATGACTTTAAACTGTGATCTGGCCCCGTGCCTCGCACGTAGGGTCCCCCCGGCTCAGAAATTCTTTTTTCCGCTCATCTCCACGAGGATGGAATCACCCCCCACCATATGGGGTGATATCCTCCTCCTCGGAGTGGCGTTTTTCTGCAAGGAAGGGCGGCCATATTGGTGTAATCCCCTAGATCTTCTTGTGGAAGGTATCACCCATGCACCTCCGTACTTCCCCACCGCCAGGGCCAGCAGAGGGCATGATAGGGAACGAGGAACCTCCTTTATTTGGTCCCAAATCTCTCTCCCTCTATGCTTTATGGCACTCGGGCATCCATCCTAAAGTAAGTCCCAGCACCATGGGCTGCCTAATGCGTAAGCCCCTCTTCACTTCCCACGGACGCACCCTTCGCGACGTGATCGTTAGGTCCCTGCAACCTCTTGTTTCTCACACCGAGCATGACTCCCATGGGCTTAGTGTGAGCACCGACCATGACACACCCTAGGCCATTTCAGAGTGTAAGTCCCAAACCTTCATCCCACATGACGTTAAACTGTACACTCCCGAACTACAAGGACTGTGATCCATACCGAGGCATGGTACGTAGGAAGCCTCCACGAGGTTCAATCCCACCACCAGTGGACCCCCAGGTTCACCTTCACGTCAGTTTTCTGATGAAACCCTTCTTGAACTACAAGGAATTTGATCCATGTCAAGTCATGGTACGTAGGAAGCCTCCACGAGGTTCAATCCCACTGCCCGGCTGTTTATTCACGTCAGGTTCTACCCTCATCCCTCATGATGTTAAACTGCACACCCGAACTACGGAGACTTTGATCCATGTCAAGGCATGGTACATTAGAGGCATCCACGATGTTCAATCCCAATAACCACTAGACCTGACCATCTCTGTGTCGGTGCTCCAAGCCCCCACCATCACTCTTTTGAACTACAAGGACTTTTATCTATGTCAAGGCATGGCACGTAGGTATCCTCCATGATGTTCAAGCCCACCACCCAATGGACCAAGGTCCTCCATCATGTCAGTTCTCCAACATGCCCTCATCCTGCATGACATTAAACTGTATCCCAATCCAGTGGTAAGTCGTTGTGATCCCACCACCCAGCTGTTCTGACATCCCTTCATGATAGTTCAACAACCCCTTTTCAATCCGAACTACGAGGACTTTGATCCATGTCAAGGCATGGTATATAGGAAGCCTCCCTGAGGTTCAAGGCTGTCACCCATCGGAACAAGGTCCTTCTTCACGTCTATTCTCCGACACCCACATCCCTTCTGAACAATGGGGTCTTTGATCCATGTCAAGGCATGGTATGTAGGAAGCCTCCCTGAGGTTCAAACCCCACCATTCATCTGGACCAAGGTCCTTCTTCACGTCGTTTCACCGGCGCCCCATCCTGAACTACATGGACTTTGATCCATGTCAAGGCATGGTACGTAGGAAGCCTCCTTGAGGTTCAAGCCCACCACCAATTGGTCTCTCTGACCCCCTTCACATTGGCTCTCACCAACCAAACTACACGAACTTTGATTACCTACCATGGGGATACGTAGGAGGTCTCTTCGAGGCTCAACCCCATCTCTACCGTCATCCCCATGATGGTCACATCTCATTCCTCCTCCACTCCATTCAGTTTTCCATCACCCATCCTAATTCTTACCCGGGCCGCCACATCCCGGTGAGATCATGCTACCTCATCCCCCCCCCCACAGTATTCGAGAAGCCGTCCATGTGATGGCCCCAATGTCGGTGATCCCTCAAGGGGTTTTTTCAATCTAATACACTCCAGCTAGTGTTCTGATCAGTCTGATCCATCTCCATTGGACGTTAAACTTACGGCATACCTCGTGTTAAACACAGGAAGCTAAGGAAAACCTCAGATACATGTTAATGGCATATGATTCCCCACGCTCGGTGTGGGATGCCTCGGGCTTCCGTGCCCTCCAGAAGCCCTATAATAAGGGACAAAAGATAGACACACCAATCCCCTAGCATCCAGAAATTCCAGTGATGTCTCAACGTGACTACTCCCCCAACTGAAGGTTGCTACTCTGACTGGACCCTTTGGAATGTCCTGACAGAAGCAGTGTAATTAACCAGCGTCCATGGAAACATGGCACTGGGAAGAGTTTCACGAACAACGTATTAAATCTATGATGGAGACCCGGACTCGGTGATGAGTTTCGAGGAGGAATCCATGGAAGGAAGAACTGAAATACCATCATCACGGTTTCGATCAAGGAGCATATTTCCCTGAACAAGGAGTGAATGCCACCCTCCATTGGAAAGCGTGAATGCGGGGCAACAAAAAGTTGCGCCTATCGCGCCTAGGCAGACAGATGTGTGCGCCCCGGCGAAAGAGTCGGAAACATAAATGGTGAACCCAATGTGAAGTTCTTCTCCACAATATGAAGATTAGTAGCGCTTGAGACATCAGTAGATTGATGTGTCACTGGATCCAGCTATCCGGCGCTGGGTCCCACCAAGAAAATAGCTGTCCTGGTGTGAAACTCACCAGAAGTTGGGGTAGTAGAACATTGGGCATTCCGTTCTACAACTTTGTCAGTGTGGATCCCTCTTACTGGTCACGGAAGATGGGATGGCTCTAGGGAACTAGTTGTCAATTTATTTTCCTCGCAGTGCTGATGAGTTAATCTCCCTGCTTCCCAGAAATCAGGTTGCTGCTACAGGGACACGATCACCGCCCACCCGCCTACGCAAGGGCAGGGGCAACACCAGAATAGCTGCTCCGTATGGCTCCACTACTGCCACAACGGCGTGTGCATCCATGAACGTGGGGCACCCACGTCCCCTCTCCCAATCATAATTCATCCAAATAAGGGTGATTAATGACCTCGTACGTTGTTACAAGGAGGAGGGAATAATCCCAACCCGGGATATGGCCCGCTTGGACCTGGAGGAATCCAGGCCTCGCTGTCAACGCCGCCCTCAAAGGCTATGCAGGGAGCCCCTTCTCCCCACCCCAACGTTCATCATCTCGGGAGCCTATCCCTGGAATGCCTTGATGACTCCCTACATTACGCTGATGAGGTGGGTGATGTCTGGCTCATCTCGGTCAGAGTCCCGATTCAAGGGCTTCAAGCAAGGGCCCCCACCTAGCCGCGTCAGCGCTACTGCCCGGCCTTGCCAGAGGAGCAGGTAGGTTATGTGCCTGCACCACCCACACCAGCTCACCTAACCCAATGCCAGCGTTGGGCCCGAGCTGAGGATGCCCGCCAAGGGGCGTTAACGTCGGCAGCTACTATGGCCCGATCCACCGCTGACGCATATCATAAAGTCCCTGCCCACACTGAGTAAGGTCACTCTTATGCCCAACCGGGATCGAGGCCCCAACCACCCCAAGGGAAGGATGGGTCGACTCCTTGGGTCATAGGCATGATTAGTGATCGCCATGAACCAACCCGCGGTGATTTCACCCCGTACGGAGGTCCTCCCCGTACCACTATTCCACAAAAGTGTGGTCCTTCCCCGCTCTAAAGCTCATCATGGAGGTATGCCCCGTGCTACCCCCAACCCGAATGAAGGCCTACCCCATGGCAGTGACACTCAGTGCGGAATCCACTCCCATGCCCACCACACTGGGTATGGAATTACGCCTCCTGCCCCTGACCGTCGATGTGAAGGCATTGCCCATCTGGTCCCTCTTCAACGTGGGGATCCTCCCTACATTCTCTCCGCAGCGAGTGAAGGTCCTCCTCACCCTAGAAACCAAAGGGGTGAAGGTCAGCCTCACTCCACCAACACCAAGCATGGAGGTCCTCCCCATGCTCCCATCGGTTCCGATGGTGGTTTCTCCCACTAAGGTGCTGTTCATGGAGGTCCTCCCCATGTCCCATTCGACATTTGTCCCGATGCTCCTCGCACCCCGGCTGTCTCAAGTGTAAGTCCTCTCCGCCCTAACACCAGCGCAGTCCCAAGACAACATATCGGGAATCATACTTGTCCTGAGGATCCACCAAGGGGCAGGAAGGCAGGTCGTCGCCTCCATAAGAAGAATCCTAGGATGTCTTGTAAGGAAATAAAACAGGCCTACTTCTTGAATTCTGAAGTAGAATATGACTCGGTAGTAGAACCATCCCCTCGGTCCTCTGTGTCAAGGACCAGGGCAAGAACAAGGCATGTTATCCTCATCCTCCCAGAATGTGAAGTCCACCGGATTCCCACCTCTCTTAATAGGTATATCCAAGAGGAGGAAATTTAGGGAGTCCCACTGGTTTCAACCATGCAGTCACCACCGTCGTCACCCGAAGTGCCCTCTACCTTGACCAAAGATCACGGAGAGCTATTTTGGGGACCGATGGTAGTTGAGCAATAGCGTGACCCATCTCCGGTAACTGCGATCCCTGCACTAGAAGTTTTTGTTGTCATCCCGTCGTGTCATGACATTGTGGTCAGGTCACCGCTCTCTTCAGAGGATGGCACAGAACTAGGAGACCAGTCGGTTTGTTCTCCGTATTCTCCCCCACCCAGTTTATTGTCCCAGCGATCTGCCTCAGTACTTCTACTAGTTCCTCAGCCACCTTTAGTTGACGAGTGGGGAAATATGGGGCCAGATCCTGAATCCGATCCCAGGAGGTTCTGGAACATTCTCACGGAAGATTATTTTCTGGAGAAGTTATGGTCGGCGGCAACATCAGACTTTCATGTGCCAGAATCCCTCACCCCAGAGGAAGTCGAGTGCTTCTATCAAACCCTATGGGCGATGCACTTCCTTCTTCATTATTATCGGGTGGTGTACCCTAGGAGCCAAGTGCACTTCAAGGAAATCGGAGATCAATGTCATCTGGTCGATTTGGCCGCACTCTCCGTGTCCCAGTGCCCTGAGTCACCAGGTCATCAGACGACCCTCCAAAAAAATGCATTCAGAGTTTCAAGGTACTTCGCAAAATCATCGGGGAGGTTTCCCCCCACATGCAAGTCTGTGGCTGGGTGAAGTACGCTGCCCTCCTCTTCATCCTTATTCGACGGCAGCTCGACTCGCTATGCGATATCAAAGACATGCCCCCGGGAAGGGTCACAATCCACATGGATGACATAGTGGAAGAAGAGGAGGAACTGGAATTTCTTGATGGAGACTTACCCCCTGAGGATTTTCCACCATTGTTGGACCCATCAGGGAGGATTACTCATCAGCAGAGGAACCTCCTAGGTCTCCCTACACCCACTGAGTTGTTGGTACTCAGCCGGAATGTCGGTAAGGGTAAAGAGCATTTCGGAGTTGTCAAGCACTCCGACCTGTCTGCCTCAGTACAAAAGACAGAGGAAGACCTTGAGAAAGTCGTGTTATGCCAGCAAATTGCTTTGCATAAGAGGCTGGTCGACGAACTCCTAGTCGAGCGCACTATAGCACGGTGACCAGACTATGGTGATCCTAGGCTGGGGCAGCAGGGGCAAGAACAACTCCCCCCGGCGAGATGCCTTTGGGCAGCCCCGATCATACTGCTCCCACGGGCAGGGCAGAAGTTGGAACGCACGACAAGAGGGCATGACACATCTCACTAAACCCTCCCAAATGGCACGACAATCCGTGGAATCCAGCCCGGGTTCCTCCAGCCGCCCCGCAGGCCACTCCGCCAGTCACTCCACAAGCCGTTGAAGCCTTCTACCATGTCTAAGATCCCAGAAATGCACTCTTGGTTAGGGATCCCCGCCAAGATAGGGACCCACTCCTGGATGATCCTATAGCGGCACTCATCGCCCGCCTCGAGGCATTAGAAATGTGGCAGGTGGCAGTCCCACCAGATGGCAAGCCATATCCCACGTGGGTGGATGATATGCCTGCACCTATGGGTTTTGGAAATCCCACTTTCTCTCCCTTTAACGGGATAGGGGACCCACCTCAGCACCTGGCCCATTTTTCCCCCAGGTGTGGCCCCATGTTGGGAACCACAGCACAATAGGAAGCTGCCAAGCTCCGATGTTTTGTACAGATGTTGGAGGGCCCTGTGTTTGTTTGGTACACCCATCTCCCTATTAGGTCAGTGACTGGGTGGGAGGATCTTCCCCGGAAATTCCTATACCTATTAATCTCCACCACGTGAAAGACCAGTATCACAGGCCTCTTCAAGTGCAAACAAGGACCTAATTAGAGAGTCGTGGACTTCATCGCCCGATGGAAGGGGCTCACATACTCCCTCGATATGCCACTGACTCAAAAGAAACTATTGATGATGTTTGTAGGGAATGTCAAATCAGAACTGGTGCTTTCCGTAATCACTCAGAACTACCCTGTAGGGTTCCGAGATTTCTCATATAAGGATCAACGCCTCGAGGAAGCTCTGCAACAGGCTAGTCAGGCACGTCTGCTACCCCATGTGATCCCCGCAATGAGGGATTCCAGAGTTGAGCCCGCCACGGTGGCCCAAATAGAATCCCAAAGGAAGCTAGAGTTTCAACCAGTGGCACCGGCTCTGCAACCCCATAGAGGCCCTCCACCTCAATCACAACCTCCTACCCAGCAGCGACTGCCTCAGAATCAGCAGGTTCCCCTGCGCAACGCGCCACCACCGCCTAGGTGGGATTATCAGGCTCCGTCTCCTCGGAAGGCCCCTCTGGATCCTCATTAGGTTCAGGCCCCCATAGCCCCTATCCGGAAAGAAGGAACCAAACTTACTCATTCAATGAGAATCAGGTCACCGGCTACTTCCGTAGTGCCCTAGAGAAGGGGATTGTGCGCTTACCCAAGTGCAGAAGGACGGTAGAGGCGAATCTCACCAATCACCCCAACTACTGCCCCTATCATCAGATCCTGGGGAACACCATCAAGTAGTGATATGTGTTTAAATACTGGCTCCAAGACCAGGTCGATAACAACATAGTCAGGTTGGGCCCGGCCCCGTCACAAGTGGCGGGTGTATTTCTAAAGTTAGAAAGCGGTAGCGATGATGAAGGCGAGCGGCAGCAGGTTCCCAACTGCGGATCCCAGAAGTACGATGACTGGATGGCTCATAAAATAGCCTCCTGCGCCCATGGTATTATTTGGGAATGCCTAAATCTACCAGAGCCTTCAGAAGCTGCAACTAGCGCCTCTGCGTCATCATCTCAGTCGGCCTCTTCACAGAAGAGCAAGTAGCGGCGGCGCAAGAAGAAGCAACGCGTTCCACCACTGTCATCATCATCCCGCATTCTCGGTGACTTCATGCCCCTCGAGATGGGGATTCCTCCCAAAATCCACCTAGTGATGGATGATTCGTCAAGCAACAGTCAGGAGTACACTTAGGTTAATACCATAGAGTTGGTAAATCCCTATATGACTCCTGATGAGGGGTAACGCCAGGTGAACCTCACCAATGTCCTCGGTCGACGTCAACTTCAGCGGAGCCATGACTACATGGGTCATCGGGGTGCATCAGTTGTCACCTCCAGCCAGGCCATGCATTCTACTGAAACCAGATAGCAGGCCCAGCGTAGAGCTCAGCATGTGCAACCTCCTCATATGGTACCCTCAGATCTACCTCCATTGCCGTTTGTGCTACTAGATCAGGCAGAGCCACTTCATCTGTACCACGGCCAGTCTCTCCCTACCGCAGGCCAATCTCAGTTGTCCGATCCTCATCCGATAGCTACTCTTTATGCCTCAACTAGTGAGCAATAGGATGTACCTAGCACTAGCCAGCCGTCGGTCCAGCCAGCAGGGCCCTCAGTGTCTCTGATTGCAGAACGGCCTCCTGTAAGCAGAGGATCGCATCTGGCCCAGAAGTATGATGTTATGAGGCACCTTGCCAACATTCTAGTGAGGCTTTATATCCTTGAGGCTCTTCGCATATCGTCTGAAATGTGTGAGGTGCTTGCAGAGGCCCTAAGGAGCCCCCTCCAGTTTGAGACGGAGGTAGAAGTTGCAGAAGCTTTCCACACCTAGGAAATTGAGAACAATGAATGTCAGGCAGTTATCTCGTTCTCGGGTGAAGATAAAGACCCTCCTAATACAGGGGCACATTCGTCCATTGTACATCACTGTCCAGTTCAATGGTGTGGAAGTCTGCCGCTGTTTTGTTGACATAGGTTTTGGGATCAACCTAATCCTGACTAGGACACTATGGAAGCTGGGGTTGTCTGAGGATGATCTAAATCCCTCCGACCTCAGAATCCAGGGATACAATAGGATCGAGCAGACCCCGGTCGGCAAGATCCATTTGAAGACCCATTTCGGTGGCCTAATTTCCAATACCGAATTCATGGTTATCTCCCAGGACACTGCATACAACGCATTGATGGGCAGGCCATGGCTCCACCTATATGCAGCGGTCCCGTCGTCGTATCACAAATGCCTTAAATACTCCCTCAATGGTCGAGTAGGTGTGATCCAAGGAGATGTGTATCCTTTCGCCTCTTGTGAAGCCCGTTATCTAGATGCTGACTACTACAAGAGCAAGGATAAGTAGATTCTGGCAAGTGAAGTTGAACTGGCCCTGGTTACAAGTGATCCTTGGGCAGGTCTGGATGACGCCTACGTCTTCCCAATCCATCGACTATAGGCCACGACCCCTGAAATAGGGTAATGCTTTGTCGTTTTGGGTACAAGAGGAAGGTGTATTCCCAGGTCCAAGCTATGGTGGGAAATCACATCGTACTCCTACACCAATCAGGATCAGGTGATCCCAGAACCTTTTACCCCTGTACGGTATCGGGATGTCAGGCTCATGGAAACGGCGGTACATCATACATGTCTATTTCGCCGAGCTGGAATTAACCGGCTCAAGCCGACGCGCCACTACTACTTTGATGTTATCAAGCACGGCCCCATTGGCTAAAGACCAGATGGGATTGGATCAACTGCCTTCATCGCTATGGTCTCAGTGGTGCATGAATCTCCTAACAAAATGACCACTGCCGCCCAAGCTGGCACCAGCCTCTTATCAGAGTCTAATGGCTCGGAGACAACTCCCCCCATGGAGGATCCCTCCACAAGTGGAGAAGAGGACCTAGAGGATGCTCCCCATGCCTTTGAAGAAGGCGTCTCTACCACAGTCGATGAACTGGTATAGGTGAACCTTGGTAGTGAGGCAGATCTGAGGCCTACATTGATCAGTGGCGCCATGTCCCTCGAAGAGCAGCAGCGGTACGTGAACTTCCTTAAGAAGAACTGAGATGTGTTTGCCTGGAGTTATAGCGAGATTCCAGGACTAGATCCCCAGGTATTCATCCACCGCCTTGGTCTCCCGACAAACCATCGCGGGTTCAAGCAGCCTCCCAGAAAGATGCACCATTCTCACGGTGCCATGGTCGAGCCCGAAGTTGACAAGCTTATCAAATCCAACTTCATCAAGGAAGTCCAGTACCCCAAGTGGCTAGCCAACATTGTGCCAGTCAGGAAGAATAACGGGCATATTAGAGTCTGTATCTACTTCCGCGATCTCAACCGCCATTGTCCAAAGGATGATTTTACCCTCCCAGTGACAGACTTTTTGATTGATGCCACGACTGGGTTCCAAGACCTCTCCTTCATAGATGGGTATTCAGGGTACAACCAGATCTGGATGGCCCCCGAAGACAAATATTACACCACTTTTAAGGCCCCCAAGGTACTTTCTGTTACCAAGATATGCCCTTCGGCCTGAAAAATGCAGGTTCCACCTATCAGTGGGCCATGCATCGCATATTCAAGACAATTCTGGGAACATTGGTGGAATTTTATGTGGATGATCTGGTGGTCAAATCCCACCAGCGCCAGGACCATCTCAAGGACCTTGAGAAAGTGTTAGGTTTCCTCCGTTCCCGCCACCTGAAGATGAACCCGTTGAAGTGTGCCTTTGGGGTCACCTCCGGGAAGTTTCTTGGATTTTTTGTTAGATACCGAGGCATCGAGATTAACCTAGAGAAGATCAAATCCATCATCCAGATGCCTCCCCCAAGTAATATTCGGAAGCTTCAAGATCTTCAAGGCCACTTAGCCTACATACATCGATTCATTGAGAATCTGGATGGCAAGTGTAAGCCCTTTTCCCAGCTCATGAAGAAAGGCTCCCCCTATGAATGGGATGAAGAGTGTCAGGCCGCCTTCGAGGAAATCAAGCAGTATCTGCTCCAGCCTCCACTACTGATGCCACCCGTCACCGGAAAGCAATTGGTCCTTT
Organism: Viscum album; assembly: GCA_963277665.1. NCBI lineage: Eukaryota > Viridiplantae > Streptophyta > Magnoliopsida > Santalales > Viscaceae > Viscum > Viscum album. Next base: position 877,522,422 of record OY728158.1, read on the forward strand.
ACGTGACCACCCTGGAACGGTCCCTTGGCACACTGCTCGCCCAGAAGAACAATGAGGGGCCGAAGAACAGCCTCTATTACCTCAGCCGCATGCTCCTTGATACGGAGACCAAATAATCCCCCATCGAGAAGAGCTGCCTTGCTCTTGTGTTTACCGTACAGAAATTGTGACACTACCTGCAGCACCATGAGGTACAATTGGTCTCTCGGGTGGACCCACTAAAGTACATTCTGAACCGCCCCATGTTGACTGGACGACTAGCACGTTGGGCGGTAATTCTCCAGCATTTCGACATCAGGTTCGTGCCTCAGAAGTCCATCAAGGGGCAGGCATTGGCAGACTTCCTAGCTTCCCATCCAACCCCCACGGATCAATCACTGGACATGGATTTTCCTGATGAGGCAATCCTCTCAGTCGATCATTCCATCTCATGTTGGAAAATTCACATTGATGGTGCCTCCTGGAGCCCCACCGGTAGGAGGATCAATGATCCTAAGCTTAACAGAGTGGGTCTGGGTGTCGTCTTCATCACTCCGGCGCAAGCCATTCTACCATACTCATTCTTTTTGTCAGAAGGTTTCACCAATAACAAGGAAGAGTATCAGGCCCTCATCACTAGCCTCGAGCTGGCCCTTGAGATCGATGTGCCCCATTTTCATGTGAAATGGGATTCCGAACTAGTCATCAAGTAGGTCAATGGAGACTATGTCATCGGGAAGCCAGAACTCATTCCATTGTTGGAGTGAACCCTTCGTCTAATAGCCTGGTTCCCTTCTCGACCATAGGTTACCCATGTCCCTCGGTCATAGAATGGTCGAGTGGATGCTTTGCCCGGACTATCCACGTCACTTGTAGAACCCGAGCAGGATGATCTGATTATACATGTGGGACACTGGAGATTCATCACCCCCATCACCCTAGAGGATGATGACAGCCTGCGGGTAAGCCATATTACCGCCAGATCCTCCATGCCAAGAGCCCCAGGTTCTTCAGATGCATTGGTAGAGGCCACTCCTGACTAGAGGTCACCTTTTTTCGAGTATCTCCAAAATGGGCGCCTCCCAGATGATCAGTCTGAGAACGAGAAAATCTGGCGCCACGCACTATAGTTTACCCACCAGAGTGGTCCCAGTCTTGAGTGGATCCTCTATAAGCAGGGTTTTGATGGTGTTCTCCTCCATTACATTCAAGGAGTTGATATTTCTCAGGGCATGCAAGAGGTTCAGGACAGTTCCTACGGTGCCCACTAGGCTGGGCCAAAGTTGTCCCATCATATCTGGAGACTGGGGTACTTCTGGCCCTCTATGATCCATGATTGTATTGAGTTTTACAAGATATGACATGCATGCCAAGTTCATGCTAACTTCCTACATCATTTTCCAGAGCCTCTCCACTCCACCAAGTACTCCTGGCCATTTGCGGTGTGGGGACTCGATGTTGTGGGACCATATCCACCAGCGGCATCTCACTAGTGTAGGTTCATCCTGACCGCTACAGATTTCATCTCCAAGTGGGCAGAGGCAGTTCCACTGAAAGAGGTCAAGGCTTGTTCCATCATTGACTTCATGAGCTCCAATATCATCCATCGGTTTGGAGTCCCTCATGTTGTCCTCACCAATAACAGCACCAACTTCTGAGCAGCTGAGCTGAAGAAATTGTACGCCAAATACAATATCTGTTTGAACCATACCTCTTGCTATCACGAATAGGAAAATGGATAGATCGAGGCATTCAACAAAACCCTTTCTAACATTTTGCAGAAAATGGTTGTTCAGAACAACAAAAGTTGGTCGGACAAGCTCCCCAATTCCCTCTGGGCGTATCGGATGACAACTCGTAATTCCACCCAGGTGACTTAATATTCCCTGGTGTATGGGGATGAGGCCATCCTGCCCATCGAGATCTAGCTGCCATCGTTACGTACTACAGTCTATGACTAGCATGTGTCAGATAAGGTGGCCGAAATCTGTCTAGCTGAATTGGAAGCACTGGATGAGAACATGCTTCGTGCCCTGCACGATCTGGAAAGACATCAAAACAAGATAGCCAGAGCCTTCAACAAGAAGGTTCACCTTCACTCTTTTCTACAAGGTGACTTGGTATTGGCCCTCCGAGTGCCAATGATCCCCAGTATGAAACCACCCAAGCTGGAGCCCAAATGGGAAGGACCTTACATCATCCATAAGGTTTACCCCAATAAAGCATACTCCTTGTCAACCATGGATGGTGAGCGCATAACTCCTCCCACCAACACCAAGTTCCTCAAGAAGTACTTTTCCTGAGCCTCATGTTCCTGCATGACCCTAAACTGCACCCTGGTCCCACATGACCTTAAACTGTAGGGTCCTTAATGACCCTAAAGTACACGTCGGTCCCACACGAACTTAAACTTTAGGGTCCTACATGACCCTAAACTGCACCCCGGTCCCTCACGACCTTAAACTGTAGGGGCCCGCATGACCCTAAACTGCACCCCGGTCCCGCACTACCTTAAACTGTAGGGTCCTGCATGACCCTAAACTTCACCTCGGTCCCGCATGACCTTAAACTGTAGGGTCCTTCATGACCCCAAACTGCACCCTGATCCTGCACGACCTTAAACTGTAGGGTCCTGCATGACCCTAAACTGCACCCCAGTCCCGCACAACCTTAAATTTTAGGGTTCTGCATGACCCTAAACTGCACCCTGTTCCCACAAGACCTTAAATTGTAGGGTCCGGCATGACCCTAAACTGCACCCCGTTCCTACACGACCTTAAACTGTAGGGTCCTGCATGACCCTAAACTATACCCTAGTCTCGCACAACCTTAAACTGTAGGGTCCTGCATAACCTTAAACTACACCCCAGTCCCGCACGACCTTAAAATGTAGTGTCCTGCATGACCCTAAACTGTACCCCGGTCCCACATGACCTTAAACTGTAGGGTCCTGCATGACCATAAACTGCACCTCGGTCCTGCACGGCCTTAAAATGTATGGTCACGTATGACCCTAAACTGCATGACAGTCCCGCACAACCTTAAACTGTATGGTCCAACATTACTTTAAACTAAATCATCCTCCGTCATGACGTTAAACTGCTCATTATCATCCCGCATGACAATAAACTTCAAAATGGTTCATGCTCTATGACCCTAAACTAAGATCACCTTTGTCCTCACTACAAGATGTTAAACTGCAAGCTGGTCAGGCCTTCCTGACTGAGGCCCAGCCTCAAGCCCCTTGGAATTTTTGGGCCTCCAGCCTAGGTTCTCTCTTATGGGATTGTGTGGTGTGGTATGGTATTATTTCCTCATTCAAGTCGAGTTATTCTCCATACCATTCACATCCCCAGATGAGCAACCTTATCCTTCCCTCGTCCTCACTGTAAGACCTTAAACTGCAATCTGGTTAGGCCTTCTTGAATGAGGCCCAGCCTCAGGCCCCTTGGCCTTCTTGAGCCCTCAGCCCTCATCCTCACTGCAAGACGTTAAACTGCAAACTGGCCAGACCTTCCTGACCGAGGCCCAGCCTTAGGCCCCATGGCCTTCCCTGATCCAGGCTATCTTGTGGGATTGTATGGTTTGGTATGGTATTATGTCCCCATTCACGTCGGGTTACTCGTTTTACTGTACACATCCCCAGATGAGATGTGTTTCATCATCCTACATGATGTTAAACTGTGCTTCTAGAACTACGTATGGCTTAATTCTCGCCCTCATGGGATATGTAGGAATGCTCAGATGCTTCATTTTGAGCCCATCCCCAAAATCTTCTCTTTGACTACCCCCCTAGGTATAGCTTCCTCATAGGGTCCTCGCATGATGTAGAGTAGGCTTCCTTAGCCCCACTCAAACGAGGATTATAATGGTCGCACCATGTTCCCGCTCTCATTCTTCTATCCTCCCCCGTCTTCACCGCACGACGTTAAACTGCATGGCGTTCAAGAACTATGTATGGCTTGATTCCCATACTCATGGGATACGTAGGAACGCCCAAGAATTTTGTATGTTGGCCCAGCCCAAAAGCCATAATCTTCCCCTCGGGTCAAGACTTAAGGCAGGGTTCATACTTTGTCCCCAATTCACGTCAAGCTAGCCTCGATCCGGCTGCACGTCCCCCTCCCAGGAGATGTTTTCCTCTTTTGTAGATGGTTACAACTATGCTTCACCCACTCCTTAACTGGGATTCCATTACCTTCCCCGTCCGGAAGTGCCCCTGAACGGTATGGATACCAGGCCTAAGGGCCCTCTTACCATTTTTGGCCAACGCCCTCGAGGGTGCCGAGTAACAAGCCGATACAAGTCCCGCATTTCGAATGTGGTCAGCGGTCGATACTTATTTTTTTCTCCCATATTAGGTCACCATAGGGACGCTGTGTTTCGAACATGGTCAACAGCCGCCCTGGATCTTCAGGTCCACCCCAAGATATCCCAAACATCGAGTGTAGTGATTCATTCTACCCTGTCCCGAAGCGACAAACTCTTTTAGGACAGGGCCAACTATCGGGCCCCTGGACCAGGTTCTCTATGATGGGATTGTGTGGTGTGGTGTGGGATTACGTCCTCATCCACGTTAGGTTACTTTCCGTACCATACACATCCCCAGAAGAGACACCTTATCTAACCCCCATCCTCACTGCACGATGATAAACTGAAAGCTGGTCAGGCCTTCCTGACCGAGGCCCTTGGCCTTTCCGGGCCCCCGGCCCTCGTCCTCACTGCATGACGATAAACTGTAAGTTGGTCAGGCCTTTCTAAACGAGGCCCAGCCTCAGGCCCTTTGGCCTTCTTGGGCCCCTTAGCTCAAGTTCATTCCCGGAGTGTACGATGTGGTGTGGGATTACATCCTCATCCACATCGGGTTACTCGCCATTCCGTACACCTCCCATGTCCAGGGAATTCTATTCCCCGACCCTCGTCCTCACTGCAAGACGTTAAACTGCAAGTAGGTCAGGCCTTCCTGACCAAAGATTAACTATCAGGACCCTTGGCCTTTTCGGGCCTCCGGCCCAGGCCCTCTCTTATAAGAGTTTATGGTGTGGTGTGGGATTATATCCTCATTCTCTTCGGTTTATTCATCGTACTATACACCTCCTTTGTGTGGAGGTATCCTACTCCCCTCTTCATCCTGCATGACGTTAAACTACATCCTGAGAACTACGTGTGGCTTGATTCCCATCCTTATGGGATACGTAGGACCACTCGAATGTCTAGGCTTCGGGTCCAGCCTCATCTCTCGGAAATCTCCATTTCACCTTGGCCCCTTGGCCTACCCTTCCCTCGGGATGGGAATATATGGCATGATATGGGACTATGTACTCACCCGCGTCGAGCATGTAAAGATCACGCCATGTACCTCTCCCTCCTGAGCCACTTCTTTGACCCTTTTCGGCAATTCACCAATGTGCCTAAGGGTACTCTGGTTTATTACCTAGAATGTCAGACTCTGCTCGGACTTAGTTCCACCAGCTTTTTAGGCTTTGTGTTTCCCTTCATCAGGTCTTCCATCACCTTTTACACCCGAAGGGACCCCCGAGTGGCATGGATGCTAGGCCTAAGGAATCTCCTACCATTACAGGCCCTGAACGGCATGGATATTACGCTCAAGGGCTCTCCTAACATTATGGGCCAACTCCCCTGAGGGTTTTGGACAAAATACAAATCCTGCATTGTGAATATGGTCAGCGGTCGATGCTTATTTTATGTTCCCACTTCAGGCTAATGCGAAATGGATACTGTGTTTTCGCCACGATTAACAGTTATCCTCCATCACCACACCAACCCCCATTAATCCCAAAATGTCGGTTACACGATCCACATCCTTCTCCACCTCATCATGTCCAAGTAGTACTTTGAAACTCTTGGTACTATTCCTCAGTGTGCACCCACATGTTAGGGGAACAAAGCCGCGATAGGGGCGTCATTTGGGGCTTTGCATTGATTTCCCCTTTGGCACGTGTTCCGTGTATTGAAATAAGGATATTCCTCCCTTGTTTCCCACACTGAGTTTGACTCACGTGGGATTAGGGATCAGGTCGAGGTCTGCGCTTACTCGGAAAGTTGTCATCCCTCCCTGGTCCGAGCTCTAAGACCCTAAACTAAGATCATTTCATAACTACGTTCTGCTTGAGTTCTTCAAATTTGTCTTCTCTACCCCTCCTTCAGGACATTGACTACGGGACCACGTTATATGGTACAAGATTATGTCCTCATTCACGTCGGGTTTGAGATAGTCGTACCATGCACACCCCATTCTGAAAATTATCCCTCCTATTTCCTATCCCGCACGACATTAAAAGGAACCTCTCTAGAACTACGTGTGGATTGATTCCCATCCTTATGGGATACGTCGGACCACCCTAATGTCTAGACTTCGGGTCCAGCCCCACCTCTTAGAGATCTCCCGGTCACCTAGGCCCCTTGGCCTATCCTTCTCCACGAGGGGGATATATAGGTGTGGTATAGGGTTTTTGGCACCATGCCCCCTTCTCTCAGTAATCTTACATCTCTTGGCCACTTCAAGTTGAGTCCCTCGACCCTTTTCAATGGTTTTCCCATGTGTTAAGAGTACTTTGGTCTAGGACCAAGAGTGTTAGATTCAACTTGGTCAAGTTCCTTACACTTTTCAAGCTTCGTGTTCCCCTTCATTTGGGATTCCATCTTCTTTAACACCCAAAGGGACCCCCAAGAATGACCTGGATACCATGCCTAAGGGATCTCCTACCGTTACGGGCCAACGCCCCCGAGGGTTTCGGACAAAAAACTTGTACAAATCCGGCGTTACAAACATGGTCAATGGTTGATGCTCATTTTTTTCCCCATTTCTGGCTAACGTGACAGGATGATATGTTGTGAACATGGTCAGTGGTTGATGCTTATTTTTTTTCCCCATTTCAGGCTAACGTGACAGGATGTTGTGTTGTGAACATGGTCAGCAGTAATCTTATGTCATCATGCCATCCCCATCAGGACTTGAATATTGGTTGCATGATTCACGTTGTGATCCACCCCATCATGTCCAGGTAGAATATCAAACCTCTTGGCGCTATCCCTCAGTTCTCCTCTACTCGTCAGGGGGACAAAACTGCAATATGGTATCCTTCGGGGCTCCCATAGTCTGAGCTCTAAGACCATAAACTATGATCTTCATTAAGGGATATGCGCGGATCGATACTCATCCGCATGGGATGCGATGGGTCATCCAGACGTCTTGTTTCTGAGTCCAGCTCAGTTGGGAGCTAGTTCCTCATGCCCCTTTCACTCTCACCTATGTTTGTACCCCTTGTCCCGAGGTTCCTATCTTGTAATTGGGTGTGGTGTGATGTGGGATCACGTCCCCATCCACATTGGTTATGTTTCACAGCACCGTACCCATTCCCTGCCTAGCATCGTCTCTACTAAGTCTACGCTACATGATGCTAAAATGTGTGCTTGGTCCTATCACATGACCCTAAACTGTGACATTATCATCCTGGCCGCACGACAAGAAACGGCACTGCATTGTGATGAAATCATCATAGAGGAAGTCATGTTGGGTATTGGTCATACGCCATGCCATTTGTCAACACCTACTGCGGCTTGATTCTTGTGGCGACACCAGGGTTTGCTACCCTAGGCCTGTCGCTTCAAAAAAAACCACTCTTCTTAAAGGAGAAACAAGATTTATCAAATTCTGCTTCTTTTGGTGCAAGGGCCATGCCCGCACTCCCCTTTTTCCCTGGCACTGGTACCTCACCGTGAGACCTTCTAGAACTATGTATGGCTTGATTCTCATCCTCGTGAGATACATAGGAGCACCCGGGCACTTCCCTGTGGGCCCAGCCTAACTTTTGTGTTCGGTCCCTCGACTTGAACACTTCCCCAGGGAACACATAGTAAGTAGGGCTTATGTCCTCTTTCACGTTGGGGTTTGTAACCACCTTACCGTGTGTCCCCTACTCTCCTTACACATTCATGGTCAAAATTATAAGACCTTAAACTAAGACCCTTTAGAGAACTATGTGCAGCTTGATCCCCATCCCCATGGGGTACGTAGGAATGCCTTTGCATTTTTCTTTAGGCCCAGCTCAACTCTCGTTTTTGGTCCCTCGACCTAAAACTTTTTGAGAAGCACGTGGTGGTCAGAACCCCTGGTTCCCATTCACGTCGGGTACTTGAGTTACCCCACCACGTGCCTCATATGTATCCTCCCATCCATGGTCCGAACTCTAAGACCCTAGACTAATATCTTCCTATGGGAAGGGATTCGACTCCCTCTATCTAATACATCTCATTAACGTATTCAGATGTGTTTTGACAAAGATCCCTAAGTGAGGAATATTCATGGAGACATTCCTCTCTTTCCATGTCCAGGCTTTGTGAGCTCACCATTTGGGTCTTCATCCTCTTCCACATCCAAAAGGACCCTCAGAAGACATGCATGCTAGGCTTAAGGGCTCTCCATGGATGTTGGGCCTAAGGGCTCTCCAATCCTTTTGGGCCAACATCCCTATGGTTCTCTGACAACATTTGCAACATGGTCCCGTGTTTCGAACATGGTCAACGGTCGAACCTCATCTGTTTGTCTCCACTCCAGGTTAACACGATGTGGATGCTGTGTTTCCTCCACGGTCAACAGTTATCCTCTATCGTCACGCCTCCATCATTGTGATCCAAATATTGAGCGTCATGATTCACAAATTTCCACTTCCTCATGTTCAAGTGAAATTTCAACATACTTGGCTTTATATATTCGCGCATCTAGGTGCGCCACATGGACATGTTAGCATTATTGGGCTGGTATTCAATGAGCTCCCCTCTGCCCTAACCTACCCCTTCCTATGTCAGGAAAGTCCCCCATTACTTCTTTTTTCCCACATCGAGCATGACTCACGTGGGCTTAGTAGTTTTGGTAGGATCCATACCGGCGCAACCAGGCTTCTTATCATCCTACATGACGTTAAAATATGCTCTAAGAACTATGTGTGGATTTATTCCCATCCTCATGAAATACGTAGGGACACCCTATTATTTTTCCTAGGGTCTAGCCCACATGAATCATAAATCATGTTCTTACCCTTTCCGTCCCCCTGGACGGACCCATCATAGGGGACCATACAACCATAACTCTGACCTGAACAAGTTCAGAGTGCCCCAAGATGACATTGGAAAGAGGCAGACCTTATCGCCAGAGAGGCCTTGTATGAAATAAGGAATGATATATGATCAAACTGATGCACCCATCTAGCGTACTCCCTCCACGGTGGCGTAATTTCATGAGTGTTGGATTCTGTTTGAAAAAACCATCACTTTACATCCCACGCTTCACATTCCCCATATTCGGATTCTTGTCCCCTTTCATGTCTGGAGGAACCCCCTAACGGTATGGATGCTCGACCTATGGTCCCCCTGCTATCCTGGTCCAACATTCTGGAAGACTGGTCATGTTCGGAAGGATCCCCTAATAGTATGGATGCTCGACCTATGGTCCACCTGCTGTCCTGGGCCAACGTCCTGGAAGACTGATCGACGATATTTGAGTTAGACCTCGTGTTGCGAACATGGTCAGTGGTCAGCCCTCATTTGTCATCCCAATTTCAGGCTGATGCGATGTGGATGCTGTGTTTCTGCCACAGTCAACAGTTATCCACCATTGTCACGCCACCCCCACAGTGTTCCGAATCTTGGGTATCGTGATTTACACTTCCCATTCCCATCCATTCAGACCGATTTTTTCACCCCTGGCGTTGCACCGTTCGTGCACAAGAGCACGCTGGAAAAATAGTAGTTCAGCTGTTCTGAGAGCTTCCTTCTCCAGTAAGGTCTCTCCCATTTCTTGGAAATCTAGACCTGTTATCCAAACCTCAGATGCCCGAAGCTTGGTTTGCACTCCTATGTTTGGATGGGGCGATGAGGTGACTATCTCTTGTTTCTCACATCGGGCCCGACCCACATGAGCTTAGGGAATTGTCGTTGGACATTCCACAAACATTGTAAGGATGCAATGAACCAGTGTAAACAACGGAACTTGTGCATGTTATGTAACTCAAAAAATTCAAAGCATGAAAGTACGATTAAGGGTTTGTAATCATTACAGTACCCAGGGTTCAACTCCCCCCATGGAAGGATTGACCCCGTCAAAAGAGCATTGCAGCTCCGCCACTCTTTGACTTGTGCCATCCAGGAATTGTAGCCACTGACTCAGCTCACACTCCTCTTCAGCAGTGATGGGGAGTAGTTCATCAGCCTCGGTTTGGGCCCGCTCTACATCAGCCTGAATGATGGCCATCTCTTTAGAAGCCTGCCTCATAAACTCTTTTGCCTCTGCCAGTTGGGACTTCAATCGTAAGATCAGCTCAGATTGTGCATTGAGAGAGGCTGAGTGCTCATCTGCCTAGATCTATAGGTGTTGGACTTCATTTTCAGCCTCCTGGATCTTCTTGATGTTCGTCGCCTTCCTCCACTGCCTGCCCACGCTGAGCCCACAATCATACTCCCAGATCTTCTCTACCATAAGATCTCGGATGAGTATATTAGGGCTCTGGGAATCCAATCCCCTAGAAAACAGTTTGCACAACCATGAGCATACTCTGTCCATTTCTTCCAGCCATAGTGATTGGGGGGTGTCATTGGTGAAGCGTGTGAGCAGCTTCTATGATCAGAGGCAGACTATTTTTTTGTCCTCTTCATCAGAAGACATCTCATCCTAGTCTGTGCAATTAGCAGGCTCGTACACGGGGTACGCCCGCAATAAGTCTTCAGCGGGATCTTCATATGGCGTGGGATCGGGTGTGACATCTGGCATTGGATCAGACGTAGTGAGACTTGGGTTGACCGATAGATTCTCATCGTCGTACCCCAACTCGATGACCTTAGGCACGACCCCGCTGGTGGTCCCACCAACGATAGGGGACACTACAGCTCGGGTGGGTGGGGAAATGATCTCTACGATCACCGGCATGCCCCTAGAAGGGATGCCGCCAGAAATCCTGACCATCCTCGCCGCAACAGCCCATGCCAGTCAAAGAACTGTACATAACAGTGAAGGGAATGAATGTCAGTTGGCACGATCAATGTGTGGCAGTATGTCAATAATGAATTCATCAGAGAGGACTTACAGAGAGTGAAATCCTGGTACTGCTCCAGATTCGATGCTGACAGAACCCCATAGCATGACCCTCCATATATTTTCGGAAGGTCTGGAGATTCTGGAGGAGCCACTTCGGGTGACCTAGCCCCGCCAGACACAGAACTGGATGCAGCCACAGGCACGGGTTCCAAGGGTCCCGCGTCATCCCCCACTGAGGGGCGAGAGCGTGGTCTGTGTACCAGGTCCTCCTGCATGGTTCAGATGTAGGTAAGAAGTCCATAATGGCCTAAGAGAAGACCCTGAGGAAAGAAACATGGAATGTTACCTCGAGAGCCTCTGCAAAACCATCGAGATCCGAGACTTGATTGCCAACATCGCCTTCCTCCAACGGGCTCTCTTCATCAGCCTCGTCGCCCCGAGAGGATTCATCTGATCTTTCGATAAGGAGAAGCTCTCCCTCAACACGGTGGCCGACAGTTGTGGAGGAACCGTCTGATCCATCAGTACCCTCACCCGGTCTGTCATTCGATACAGGGCACCGCTGGAATGTAAATAGCCCTCCAGCTCATCTAGATATCACTCCGCCTCCGCCGTAGACACTGCGAAACCGGACCAGATAGGGCCTATACCTGGTAAATACATCCCGAGGCGGTTCAGTTGTTCCCAGATCTCGGTTGGATTGAGGTGTTGTCGATTGACATCCCAAATGTACCAGGCCTCTGGGAAAATAGCATTCTATGGCATGTCAATATGGCGCAGCCACTTCCATAGAGCCTGAGTGGATATCCGGTAGAATCCCCTTGGTGGCCGCCCCTCTAGATGGACCTTCTCTCCTAGGACCATCAGATCCGCTGCTGTTGTTGGATCCGCCGCTGCTGCCTCACCCTCAGCTGGTGCAGGTCTCGCCGCCACGGCAGCCCCGCCACTATGAGAAGCCCTTCCTGCCCTCCGACCCTGACCTCGAGATTGGGGAGGCCTGCCGTCACCAGCCCGTATGGTTGGATGCTTCATTATTTCCCCTGGATAAGCTGCCTCCCAGCTGATGGCATACTCTTTCACCAGTCCAAAGGCGAAAGTAGACGAAGGCAATGCATTTCACATTTTCCCATCTTCCCATGTGAACATGAGCCATAATTGCCTCATTACACATGGGTTCTCCTCGTGGCGCACCTACCAGTAGACCTGCGGGGTTAGCCTCTGCATGAATCGGAATTTCCTCGCGAACTGATGCAGGGGGTACGGCTCGCAGAGCGGCTCGCGGTCCACCTGTGCCACCAAAACTCTACCTCAAAAGGCTATGAGATAGTCCCGATGCTATTCTATTCCCTGACCATCGTCAGTGAGTTCCCCTGTTAGTAATGTAAACAGGTATAAGTTAAACTCATCTTCCTTCCACACCCGGTTTAGTACCATCGGTACAGTTAGTTTTACTAGGAAGCTCCCGGCAGCATTCAGGATGGATGGGTGGAAGTTTGACCCCGGAAGCGATATGGGGTTCAGATATTCATAAACCCCCCGGATGTGCGCCACAATCCACCAATACAGAATATGGAAGGGCCCACATATCCTCGGCATCTTCTTGCCCATGCAAACATGCCGTAGCAACCTGTACAATCTGGCGAGCATCGGAATCCCCTGATTGACCCGCCTTCCTGTGGCCAGCATGGATTCCATGGTAAATGAGCTAGGCCATACCCCCATGTTGGTATCCCTCATTGGTAGGATCCAACCATAGAAAAGGGTCGCGATAAAAGCCACCATCCTGACTATCGGCTATTGTTCAGTGCTGACACTGAAACCCCAGGTCTTCCATTGGTTGTCCTCCAAGAGGTGCCAATACGAGTGCTCCTTGCCCCGTTGAGCCTCCTTCGGACAAGTTCGAGGCCTTGGGGGAAACTCTCAATCCTTCTGGAAGTTCAGGAACTGCTTGAACCACTTCTTACAGTGGACATCTCTCACCTCTTCTTTGTCCTCTCCGAGGACCAATCCCATCAGTGCCAGCGCTAGTTGCGGCATCTGCTCCGGATCCTCCCACGCGCTCATGACGGGGAGGAACTCATCATACATAGCCCCCAAGATTGGTACCGCTTAAATCTGATGGAAATCCCACAGACTGATGCCGACCTCCCCATGGTACAGGTGAAAAGTGTTGGTCCTAGATGACCATCTGCTCCACAGCTCCGACATCAGCTATTTCAGTTGATAAATGTGGAATTGGGAGGCCCATGACGCCTCATACAAGCCCACTCTCCTCAGATCAGCCCCAAACTACTCACATGAGGCACCTACCCAGTAGTCTCATGCCCAATAATTGGTGAAGTTGCCACTCTGGCATAGGTCCCACTCATCAGACCACCCCTTCTTCGAATCCCTCAAAGCTTCATTCGGTATGGTGCAGTACATGGGAGGGGACGCCTCTGGTTGAAATGGTTTCCCATCAATGTTGTTTTGATGTTTGTACAGACAGTCGGAGGTGACAGGTGTGAAGTCCTCCTATGCATGACCATCATCCATCCTGAACCATTGATGCTGGCATGGCGTGCTTCTGAACCAGTAAACTGGTTCGTCCCTACTCGCCTCAAGAATGAAGACGTCATCCCTTATCCCGAATCCATACAAGGGTAGCTTCTTACACAACGGATAGTTCTTTTGGCTCTCTGAGAGCAGTTCCATCAAAGAATTATGGTCTCAGTGGCTTCGAACCAGCTTCCACAGGCCCAGATAGTTGGCCATCTCATCCCTTCGGGTGACGTCTGCAAGCACCCCCAGTGCAGCTTCCTGATGGGCCATTGGTTTTCAGAACTCGGGAAAATTTCAGTTCAGGTCACGGAGATCGTTCATAGAGCTCGTTCGTAGAGCGCTTTCACAAAGTCGAGACGTGGAGCCTGGCCACGGCCTGCGAGCACAGGTTCGCTTGGTGCAGTCGTGGAGTCAAAGACTCGCGGTTCGCCGCGAAGCTCGATTCGCGGTGAGCAGTCACGGAGTACGCGGAGCTTCACGAATCGAGAGCGCAAAATGACAAAGTCACGAAGAAGTAAAGTACAAAAGAGAGGTCAGTCCCCCCTATTTATAGGTAGTGGCCCTCGGAGCTTTGCGGTGCGTTCGGCCCGCGCGGAGCTTCGCGACGCGTTTGGACCGCGCGTCCCCTGTTCACCTCACGTGCCCTCTTCGCGAGTCAGCACCGCGAACTGCCGATAATTTTGGCGATTTCCCTCAGACTTTAACCCTTGATCCCTCCACGACTCCAAGTCTGAGGGGGAGCATTTTTTGGAAACAAAATATTGGATGAAAAGAACGAAGAAAAGAAGGCCCCACGGCCTACCCTGCGAAGCCCCGACGCGGAGCCCTCCAAAGTAACATGGCTGACGCGAAGCAATAGAGGCGGGAAGCCCCAAGAATGTCCCTGACGTTCGCGAACCCACCGTGAAGTGAAAGAGGTGGGAAGCCCCACTAACTTCCCTGACGTTCGTGAACCCCCAGCGAAGCAAAGGAGGCAGTATCTCTCTGCGAAACCGGTTGACCTTCGTGACCCGCCACGAAGCAACCGAAGCCCCCTTCACTCCGCGTGAGCTCTACTTCGCGGGGCCCCTTGCCTATAAATACCCAGCTCTCCCTGATCCCATGGGACGGAAAATCCTACCTTTCACCTTCCTAGCTCTCAAATCATGAAGCACCCTTTTCTCTGCGAATCATGAGCTACGTGAGGTATTTTTTCTTCGCGAGGTTCCTCTGCATAGTCTCGTTTTGATACCCTATTTGGGATGCCTTTCGCAAAGCCTAAGGGATTTTGCAAAGGAAGGGGATCTCCAAGGGGACCCAGGAAGTCGCGGAGCATTTATGCTTCGCGAAACACTCCTTCTGTACACGTGACTCACATGACAAGGCAGGTTCACTTTACTTCGCGAAGCACACTGCTTCGTGGAACTTTGCTTCACGAGGCACCAATTCTCTGCAAGGCAGTGCTCCGTGAACACCCTTTCACTTCACGAAGAACCTCCCACTTTCACCTCATATCTATGCTAAGGCTAAGTCACCCCACTTCGTGAAGCACACCCCTTCGCAAGTGCCCTTCCCCACCCAGAGCCACCGAGATCCACAAGGCCTCTGCCTATGGACCCCTCTGCTTGGCAATTCCTTTTCCCGTACGACCCTCCATGTATGCATGATGTGACATCAAAGTCCCCTAGAAGATATTGCTCATAGCATTGCTTCGCTTAATTCTTCTTCACATAGGCATGCTAACGGCTATTGGTTTTTTGCATAGCCACGCTAACGTGGACCCCTCGATGGTTCGCTCTACAACCCCCCTTCACCACGTCATTTCTGGTACCTTCCCTCCCACATGGAGTAGAGGGTACCGGTTATGTAATTCCTAGGGGTGCGGAGTAAACCCACCTCATCTGAGCTGCAAGACGTTAAACTGCCAAGCACCTCTTCCTCAACACATGACGTTAAACTATGATCTGGACCTGTGCCTTGCACGTAGGGTCCCCCCGACTTGGACATTCTTTACGCCGCTCATCTCCACGGGGATGGAATCCCCCCCCCACATGGGGTGATATCCTCCTCCTCAGAGTGGCGTTTGTCTGCGGGGAAGGGTGACCATCTTGGTGTAAGCCCCTAGCTCTTATTGCGGAAGGTAGCACCCATGAACCTCCGTACTTCTCCACCGCCAGGTCCAGCGGAGGGCATGATAGGGAATGAGGAACCTCCTTTATTCGGTCCCAAATCCCTCTCCCGATGCTCTTTATGACACTCAGGCCTCCATCCTGGAGTAAGTACCAGCACCATGGGCCACCTAATGCATAAGCCCCTCTTTGCTTCCCACAGACGCACCCTTTGTGACGTGATCGTCAGGTCCCTGCAACCTCTTGTTTCTCACATCGAGCATGACTCCCGTGGGCTTTGAGTGAGCACCGACCATGACACGCCTAGGGCCACGTCAGAGTGTAAGCCCCAAACCTTCATCCCGCATGACATTAAATTGCACACTCCCAAACTACGATGACTTTGATCCATGCTAAAGTATATTACGTAGGAAGCCTCCACGAGGTTCAAGCCCACCACCAGTGGACCCCCGGGTTCACCTTCACATCAGTTCGCTGATGAAACCCTTCGTGAACTACAAGGACTTTGATCAATGTCAAGGCATGGTATGTAGGAAGCCTCCATGAGGTTCAAGCCCACCGCCTGGCTATTTATTCACGTCAGGTTCTACCCTCATCTCGCATGACATTAAACTGCACACCTGAACTATGGGGACTTTGATCCATGTCAAGGAATGGTACGTAGGAGGCCTCCATGAGGTTCAAGCCCAACAACCACTGGCCTCGACCATCTCTATGTCGGTGTGCCAAGCCCCACCATCACTCTTTTGAACTACAAGGACTTTGATTCATGTCAAGGCATGGTACGTAGGTAACCTCCATGAGGTTCAAGCCTAGCACCCAATGGACCAAGGTCCTCCTTCACGTCAGCTCTCCAACACGCCCTCGTCCTGTATGACGTTAAATCGTATCCCAATCCAGCGGTAAGTTATTATGATCCTACCACCTAGTTGTTCCGACATCCCTTCAAGACAGTTCAACAACCCCTTTTCAATCAGAACTACAAGGACTTTGATCCATTTCAAGGCATAGTATGTAGGAATACTCTTTGAGGTTCAAGCCTGTCACCCATCGGACCAAGGTCCTTATTCACGTCGGTTCACTGACACCCACATCCCTTCTGAATTACGGGGTCTTTGATCCATGTCAAGGCATGGTACGTAGGAAGCCTCCCTGAGGTTCAAGCTCCACCATTCGTCTGGACCAAGGTCCTTCTTCACATCGGTTCACTAGTGCCCCATCCTGAACTACGTGGACTTTGATCCATGTCAAGGAATGGTACGTAGGAAGCCTCCCTGAGGTTCAAGCCCACCACCCATTGGTCGCTCCGACCCCCTTCATGTCGGATCTCACCAACCGAACTACACAGACTTCGATTCCCTGCCATGGGGATACGTAGGAGGTCTCTTCAAGGCTCAATCCCATCTCTACCGTCATCCCCATGATGGTCCCATCTCATTCCTCCTCCACTCCATTCAGTTTTCCATCACCCATCCTGATTCATACCTGGGCCGCCACATCCTGGTGAGATCATGCCACCTCATCCCCCCTCCCACCCACAGTATTTGGGAATCTGTCCACGTGCTGGCCCCAATGTCGGTGATCCCTCAAGGGGGTTCTTCAATATGATCCACTCCAGCTAGTGTTTTGATCAGTCTGATCCATCTCCCTTGGACGTTAAACTTACAGCATACCCCGTGTTAAACACAAGAAGTTGAGGAAAATCTCAGATACATGCCAATGGCATATGATTCCCCGCGCTAGGTGTGGGATGCCTCAGGCTTCCGCGCCCTCGAGAAGCCCTATAATAAGGGAAAAAAATATAGACACGCTAATCCCCCAGTATCCAGACACACCAGTGATGTCTCAATGTGACTACTCCCCCAACTGAAGGTTTCTACCCTCACCAGACCCTTTCGAATGTCCTAACAGAAGCAGTGTAATTAATCGGCGTCCATGGAAACATGGCACTGGAAAGAGTTTCACAAACAACGTATTAAATCTATGAGGGAGACTCGGACTAGGTGACGAGTTTCGAGGAGGAATCCATGGAAGGAAGAACCGACATCCCATCATCCTGGTTTCGATCGAGGAGTAGAAATCCCTGAACAAGGATTGAATGTCACACGGCTTTGGAAAGCAGTAATGCGGGGCAACAAAAAGTCGTGCCTATTGTTCCCAGGCAGACGGACGCGCTTTCCCTGGTGAAAGCTTCGGAAAAATACTTATAAACACTGATTATAAAATTATAATTATTACCAAAGGGTATAGTTATCAATATTCAAATTTTACAATGGTTATATTGGATAATGGTCATATTTGACCAACGGTCCTATAACAGTCAAATACCAATCGTCACATTTCCATTTATACTCTATAAATACCACTTCATTATTTTATTCAATATTCATTATAATCATTTTCTAAGATTTTGATTGATTTTACTAATATTTTGTTTTATTTTTTTAGTGTTGGGGGTGATTCTAACGAATTAGAGAGATCCATATTTTCCCATTTTTGTTACTAAAGTATTGATCATTATTAAAGAGATGTGGTTTTTTTTTGTGTATAATATAATATAACACACATTACACAAATTTTCTCAGGAAAAAATATCATTTAATAAAACATTGTTCATTACACACCTTCAGTGAAAAATCTATAGGAACGTGATTTTAGATCCTTGGGCTGTTTATTACTGGAACAAGTATATGTGACATGAAGTAGAAACTCACATCGCAACACATCTTAGAACCAATGAAATTAGAGGTGTCACACTATGATATATATAGAATTAAAAATGATATATTTAGTATAAGAAAGTGTATTTAGTGGTGGGACTTGGAACATCCTAATATAAATTAAATTAAATCATCATCTGGGAGTTTTTATAAGGTTCATGCTATGAATGTTGAGGTATCATTATGAATGAGATATAGGGGAAAAAATTAGGGATTTGGATTCATTATGGATTCTGTGGAAATTTAGTTGAATTGGAAAATTTTATAGGAAACCGGTGGATGGATTTAAAGACCCGTTAAGTGAGTGTCGGATGAAAAATTAATGAAATTTGTTTTAGATAAATGATTTCCCAACATTAAATTAGAATAATTGTGAGGAGGAATAAATAAAATACAGTTGAAATTTTGAAAATCTTGAATAATAGAGGATAAGGAAGAATTCAACATTAGATCAATTTGAAGTATTTATAGTTCATTGATAACACCCTTTTTGTTATGGTGTTATTTTCTTAATAATAATTGTAAGAAATTTTTGTATCAAATTCTTTTGTATTCCCTGTTTCAAATTAGTGTGAAAATATATAAGATAGTGGAGTAACCCTAGATCAATAGTGCGCATTTCTGAAACATTTTTAACATATAAATTGAATATTGTTCACCCCTATTACATTGATACACTATCATTTTACGCTTTTGGACTATACCTTTGATGTGAACCAAGTAAAATATGTGTGTCATTGATTTAATTTATGAATGTTCATATCACATAGAATTATAGTTTCATGTTTCTCTTTGATAAAATGAGAAAAAGATCTGATGATACATTTGAAGAATTAAATACACTAATTCACCCCCTCTTTTTAGGGTGTATTGGGCCTGTGTGTTTAAGAAGTTGCAAATCCACTATTTTATTACATGATGAATCTGTATCTAAGAAGGTTTATAATGTGGAGAACATGGTTAATAAAAAAGGGGATCCTTTGTTCAATGGATATAATTTCTAGATATGGAATAATTTCATGAGATCTCACTTATTATATCTTGGAATTGATGTCTTCACTACAACATTACATGGAATAAAATTCATCAATCCTAAATAAATGTCAATGACTAATTCAAATAGAAAAAAATATGTGCTAATGTGAAGCATAAAAATGATTAATCTAGAGATTTATTGAAGTAAATAAATATGAAGGTGATGGGTTTCATATTAATGAACGTTATAAGGGATAAATTGTCTAATATTTTTAAAGTGTATTAAAATGTGGAGGAAGATAAATTACAAGTTCTTCACAAAAAGTTCAATGATTTAAATTTTAGTCCAAATAAGAATATTAATGTTTTATTTAATCATATCACTATAGTTATGAGATCTATATTTGGTCCTGGTGATCAAATAAAGATGATGATATTATAAAAACTATTCTCAAAAGACTACCACCCTAGTAAAATGAAAATTTGTAGACTCTTAAAAAATATCACATAAAATTACTCTTGATGATATTTATATTAAGATAGTGGCCTAAATATGTGTGTGAAACCATAAATCACATCTAGAAAATATTAAAAAGATATTTCATTCAACTCCATATAGAATATTGAGATATATGAAGATGAAAAAAATGATAAATTTGTTACTGATAAATTTATTTCACTTGTTTCTATAAGATTCAAATGAGGAAAAGGAACATATAAAGGCAAATTAATATTTGACTATTTTAATTGTGGAAATGTTGGTAATATCATAGTAAGATAACCAAGTAAGGTGGATAATTGAAATTATGATGATATGGAAGCAATATAAGAAAGAAGGTTTCCTCCAAAATGAAACTTTAAATTAGTAATTTAAACTAGAAAAATATTCTAGTGAAGAAATCTATTGAGTAAAGAAGAAAAAGGTTCAAGGTACCTTAAAGATGATGGTGTTGAGTTAATTTCATATGTGAAGTTTTTGTAATGAATATAGTTGAAATAAACCTGAATAAAGATAATAAATAAGATCAAACTGAAAGAATTTTCAACTTAAAAGTCAAACTCAATTGAACACTGGAATAATTAGACATTAAATGTGAGAAAAATAGAAATATAGGTGGTAATCAATAGTATATGTTGATCAAAATAAACCAAAAATTACATATTTAGAGAATATTGTAGAATATATCTAGGATTTTCAAGATACATTTGAAGAAGTAAATAATTTAAAGGTAAAAATCAAAGAGTATGATAAAATTATAGATGATCCCAATGCCCAGCTGTAAGAAAGAAGGAAGAGGGTTGAGTCTTGATAAAGAAGTTTTATCTTTTCAAATGAATATTGTGGTTGAAATAAAAGTATATGGTGATAATAAAACACTATAATTCAGGAAGTTCTATAATAAGGAATTAGTTGAAAGAGCATGAAGAGGTATACAAATTATTGAGAAGATCATAAATGAAAATAGGCCTAGGACTATGGGAAAGATTGGTGTAACATCCTATTACCAGCTTTTAGGTACTTTTTGAACCTTTTTTTATCATTTATTGATTTCGTATTATTTCAAGTTTGTTTTTTAGGTATTAATGAAAAATTTAGATGTTTTTGAGGTTTTTTATGGTTGGTTCACATTTCAGGAAAACCATATATTTTGTACTAGGGAACCATGTGCCATGAATTAAGGTTCTGTAAGGAGGAGCATGGTTATTGAAAACCATAATACCTCCCCTTCAAACTATATAGCATATGATAGTGGGTATTTGTACATTTAGAAAATGGTTTGTCAAATCATGATTCCAAACACTATAGCTCTTCTAGAATCATATTAAGGGTGAAAGTTTAGGTGTGCGATTAGTACTAACCAATGGACCTAATCCATGAAACCATTCAAATGGTTTTTAAACCACTAATTTTTTAAATTAAAATACTAAACCCCTTTTTAAAATTCTAAACACCTCCCACTTGACCCTAACTCAGTAATTTGGATTTGGAGGCTCTCAAAATAGGATTTTTTGATCCTCTAACCCCTTTTCTCTCAGATCTAAGTTCCAATGGGTACATTTGATCTCTCTATGGTAAGAGTAACCTCTTTGATTTGGAATCCCTCTCCATTATTCATATCTATCCTTATTGGAGATTCATGAATCATCATGTTAATAATGGATCTAGACCTTGATTTTTTGGATTTTGATTCTAAGGATTCCCCTTTGATCTTCCTCACCATCAACCCTCTGTTGGTGATCCCTTATTTGGGTGTTTTATTGATCATGTGATTAATGGTAGGCAGTTTCATAAGTCTTTTTCCTACAATTGGAACCTTGATTACCAGATTTAATATAAATTTATTCTCTATTGTTTTTTCCAAAATTGAATTGATTTGAAATTTTATTTCTAAAATGCATTGATTTGTTAAAGAAAACCCTTTTTAAATGTTTTTGATACATTTGGTGGATTTTGAGAAAATATGGAATGAAATGAGAAATGATTTTATGAAATGATTAGATATTGATTATTAAAAAATGGTTTTATATGAAAATGATTTTAAAATTAATGAATTTTATGAAAACCTATGATTTGGTTTTGGAAATTTAAATGGCATGTCGAAACTCAAAATTGAGAAATTTCATTAGCAAAAAGGATTTTAATTGAATTGAATTGTTTTTCCAACGATTTGTTGATTGAAAGAACATGTGAGCCTAAGTAGTTATTTGGTGGTTAGGAAAATAAATATATAGATTTGACTCCACGAAAATGAATTGATGACGAAAAATCTAATTAAACCATGTTCAGAATAACCTTCCCTGATGGGGTTTTGATTAATTATATCCATATATCCAAAGCCTTAGTGACCTTTGCACACACTGATTCATCATTATTAGTTGAGTAGTGTAAGGATACAATATCCAATAATTAAAAAACCTCAAGTATTATGACCATGGTGCTTTATTGATTTTATTATTTCATACTAGTGATTTTTGAACTATTTTATTCATGCCCATCTATTTTATCAAAAATGTTCATTTGATCCATGTTTTGATATAATTTTTATCTACCTATCTTGAAATATTATATGAATGAAACTATGATAATGATTTATTATTCCTTAAATTTATTTAAATTGATTTATAAATGGTTTATTTGTATTTAAATTTCTTATAGAACTTTTGGTGGAATCCTACTAGGATGTTTTTCTGATACCCTACCTATTCCTTTGGGAATTTCTAGATTATCTTATACCAAGACCAGGAAAAGGGAAAGTTGAACTTGGAGGTGGTGGGTGTGCTTGATTCATGTAACCCCAGTTGGTGATGGTTATTAGTGGAGATACGATCCACTCATTTCATGGAGATTATGAGTTTATATCATCATATACATTGTGTTGTATTTTGGATGATGTTTTACTTGGAGAAATATGTCTAACTACTAGTGGTACTTTTCCCCTTGAGAAGGTTTTTTCATATAAATTTTTTATTTATTAATATACCATTATTGTATATTTTTTATTTATATAGGGGAGAAATCATTCCCTCTGACTTTTATTAATACCCAAACACTAGTTTCCATCCTGTGGGAATCAGGAATGCCCTTTAGTTTATGTTAGTGTCGGATCAAGTATTAGTGTATCAAGGTATTCGAGTAGATTCATGAAGAAATGGTATCAAAGGAGGTTAATTTTATTTCCTTTATGTCATTATATAGTTCGGTATGTCTTGATAGATAGGAGGTAGGATTTCCAGGACTTAATACATAGTTAAGAGTGAGTTTTGGGCCATCTCTCATCATATAAATTCTTAAGTCACCATGGTTGTTTTGGAAAAGTTCCTTTAAGTAATAAATTGATCTGATTCTGGGATTTTCCAAAATTGATATGAGTATTTTAAAAACCTTGAGAATTGAACTCTATATGATGTAATTGATACTCATGTGTCTCTTGATTGAGTGGTTGATCTGAGTATCCTTGCTGGTATTTTCATATTTCATGTTGATGTTATGTAGTAACATGACCTCAAAAAGAAATTAAAATATACAACAAGAGGGATTTGCTGATAAACCACTCCAATTTAACCCTCCAGTTAATCAAAAACTCATTGAGATAGTAGTGTATGTTTTTGAGGCTCTAGGGTTTTTTTTCACCCGTTCATGTTCATGTGTCAATAGTGGAACCTCGAAGGGATGAATCTAGAGATTGTGACTAGAAGTTTATTTAGATGAAACCACCATATTTACAAGGATAGAATGATCCTAAATATGTAGAGTATTGGTGGAAAAATATTGAGATACTTTTTTATTTCTTATAAATTCCAGATACAATGAAGGTTAAGTGTATCGCCTTCAAGATCAAAGGTTCTAGAAGGAGGTGGTGGGACTTAATAGTTATGATCAAGAAACATTAAGTCTTGAAGTGAAAATAATTCATCAATATTTTCATGGGAATGTTCTATATAGATTCAATGGTTTTTTAAAAGTATATGTAGTTTCCTAATATTCAGAAAAACAATAGAACTGTGACTCATTATGAAAACTACTTTGCTAAAATTGTTTTGTTTTCTTATGAGGTGGTGAAAAATGAGAACATAAAGGCTTGAATACTCAATATAGTTCTTCAATAAAATATATAATCTCATTTTTTCATGATTAATTACACTTCTTATGTGTATTTTTTGGATAGATCTTGGATTGTTGAACTTGACCTGGATGGTAATGCAGGTTTTGTGGGAGTTACTTTTACTCCCAATGGAAATTTTATTTATTACTCCAAGGGAAAGAGGAATCATAATGAGTCTCATAGTGGATTTATACAATAGGAATAATCCATAACTTCTAAATGTTCTATAATATTCCATTTGACCAACTTCCAATATGGAAATATTGAACATTCGAAGAAAGATTTTAGTAAGGCACTGAATATTTATGGTTCATGAGGTCACCCATGCCACCTAAAAAAATTCTTGAATTTTCTACCCCACAGAGTGGAATGGGATCATATGTACCTAAATGTATTTCATTTCAATAACATGTTTCATGAACTAATGTTTTTTATCCATATACATCCAGAATGAAGCTTCTCCATATAGTATACGAGTCTCCAAAGGAAGCTGATGCGTGTCCAACAATAGTACAAGGTACTATCACTATAGATTAATCTTTGGTGGCTACTTTATTTGATACGGAAACCTCTCATTGTTTTGTATCAACTAACAATTTTAAATTTACTAAACCATACTATAGATCTTATATATTATGTGATATATATTTTTATGCCCCTAAAAATGAAAATATATTAGGGTCTTTGATGACCCTCTTGTTTGTTCTCTTTAAAAAATATTAAACTCACCATGGATTTTCTAGTTCTTGATATGAAACCTTTGTATGTCATTATTGAGATGGATTGGTTGATTTTCCATAAATCTTTGATTTAATGTTATCTCTGGTGGGTATCTTTTACTACCCATGATGGGGAGTTCTATGTTTTCTAGGGAGAATGGGACTCAAGATCAAGTAGAGATGGATCCCCCTTTTTTAGAGTTGGATAGAGTGATATTTGTGTTCACTTTTTATTTGGAGTGAGAATATTTGGGTAGGGATATTTCTCCAATGTCCATTGAGTGTCTCTATGTGTTTCCATATAACTTTTATGGGTTTACATCAATAAGGGAGGTAGATGTTTCTATTGATTTGGTACCAGGTACCCATCCTATCTCTATACCTTCTTACCATATGGAACAAACTAAATTGAAATAGTTAAAGACTCAATTAGATGATTTATTCAACAAAGGATTTATTCACCCAAGTGTGACACCTTGAAAGAAACCCATTATTTTTTAAAATAATGATGATGGGACACTTTTCCTTTTCATTAAATAATGAAATATTAATCAAGTTACATTAACAAACAAGTATTTTTTGCCTTATATTAATGATTTTTTTGTTCAGTTGAAAGGGTAAAAGTGGTTCTCAAATATTGATCTTTAGTCTAGTTATCACTAGCTGATAATAAAAGAATATGATATCATGAAGACCACCTTCAGGAGAAATTATCACCATTATTAGTACCTTGCTATGATATTTTTCCTAACTATTGCTCTGTCAGTCTATGGCACTAATGAATTGGATGTTCCACTAGTATCTCAATTTATTTTTGGTGGGATTTATAAAAAACATCTTAGTTTACTCTAAGACTGAGGATGATCATTTTCTTCATCTGAGAGTAGATATATAAATCTTTAGGGATCACTAAATTTATAACAATCTATCAAAATGTTTTTTTTGATTCGTGAATTTAAATTCTTAGGAAACATGGTCTCAAAACATGGTATTTCAGTCAATCCTTAGTAGTTTAGGGTTGTTATGACATGGTAATAACCACATAATATTTTTTAAATTTTTATATTTTTTCATAGTGGGGTACTACCTCTAATTTGTTAAAAAATTATTAGAATTCTCTTCTCCGATGACCACTCTCACACAGAAAAGTGTACAGTTCTTATGTAATTTTAAAAGTCTGAATTATTTTGATGAGTATAAGAACCATTAGAATTCTATTCCATTTTTAATCTTCCAAATGATGGGTAGGGTTATGTGTTATTTTATGACACATCAGGTTTGGGTTTAGTCTGTGTTCTCATGAAAGGTGATCGTGTGGTGGAATATGGTTATAAATAGCTTAGGCCACATTAGAACAACTATATTACCCATGACCTTGAACTCACATTTGTGATTCATGATATTAAGATTTGGTATCATTATATTTTCATATTAAGGTTTACCATTTATTCTAATCACAAAATCCTAAGTTATATATCCTCTTAAAAATATTTGAATCTCCAATAGAGGTGATGGGTGGAGTACCTGCAATATTTTTATTTTAGAATTGTATACACCCATGGTAAGGGGAATGTTTTCGTTGATTCTTTGAGTAGTAAACTTTTAACCTAGTCTATGAAATAATCATTATAATATTGGAATTTGATGGCTCACTTTTACCATATAAATTTGGGAGTTCTGGAGAATGAGAGTGATATCATTTTGAAAAGTGGACAGTTGACCTCTTCTATTCTCAAGATGAATCTTCAGTAATAGTAGTTTGACAATTTGTTTCATGACATCAGTGACTCTATTTATAGTGTGTAAACCATTATTTAGTGGTCATTATCTTATAAGGGTATCATATGTCTCCAAAACTGGTATGTTACACCATTAGTTGTGAGAAAATTTGTGATGTGGGTAGTGCACCTTGGAACTATGAATATGTTCTATGATATGCAATGATTATTTTGGTGGAAAGGTATGATATGATACATAACTAATTTTGTTCACACTGTTATAATTTTTAGTAGGTCAAGGACAAGAACCAAAAACCATTGAGTTTGCTTCATCCCCTTCCTATGAAGACTTGGAAGTGGGATTAGATTTTGATAGGTTTCATGGTTGGGTTTCCATGTACCCCTAGAGGGAAAATGTGATATGGGTAGTGTTCGATCTGCTAACTAAATTGGTTCACTTTATTCTCATTTAGTATACAACCAAATTTGATGAATTGGGAAGGTTTTATGTGAATAGTTCATCAAATTTCATAGAGTTTCATCTGTTATAGTTTTTGATAGGGACTCCCAATTCACTTCTCATTTTTGGAGAGGCCTCTAGGAGGCGATAGGATCCAAGATTAGTTTGATCATGACATATCATACTTAGATGGATGTACAGACATAATGATTTATACATGTTCTTGAATACAATATTCATTCTTCCGTTCTTAATTATAGTGGATCTTGGTATAGACACTTGGGACTGGCTGAGTTTTCCTATAACAATAGTTACTATTCATCCATCTAGAGGGCACCCTTTGAAGCCCTGTATGTCCACCCATGTAAATATATGTTGCATTGGTTAGAGATTAGTGAGGTTTCCTTGGTTGGTCCTAGTTTAATTCAAGATATGACATTAAATATTCATTTGATTCATTATATAATGGTGAGAGTTCAAAGCCAGTATAAATCCTATGCCGACCCTTGTTGATTCACTTTAGATTTTTTAGTTGGTGGCTAGGTGTTTTTTATATGTTCACCTTAATTGAGTCATTTATGGGTTGGGAAATAGGGAAAGTTATCACTAAGATACATGGTACCGTTTTAGTTTGTTGAAAATATTGGCAAGGTGGCTAAACATTTGGCTTTTCTACCTCTATCGATGTCAATTTATAATATGTTTCATGCATCATAGCCCAAAAATTATCTCTATGGACCATTTTATTTCTTGAACCAAGATAACCTTGATATGGAACCTGATTTATTTGTTACTGAGTATCCAATTTGGATCATTGATTCTAAGAAAAAGGTTCTTTTGGAAAGTCTATACCTTTAATTCATGTAATTTGGTGGTACGGTTATGATTCTCATGAGACTTGGGAGTGTGAGGCACAGATGGGAGAGAAGTGAACTCATCTCTTTGACATGGTATTTTCTATAGAGTCTTATTGGGGATAGAAATCGTTTATAGTGGGGATATTATAACATCCCATTACCTACTTTCAGGAATTTATTGACTCTTGTTTTGATTTTTCTTTGATTGGGCATTATTTTGGGTTGTTTTTTGGGTATTTTTAGAAATTTTGGAAGTTTTTAGGGATATGAACAGTTAGCGCATGGTAAGGGGAAATCATACAATTTTTTCTAGAAAACCATGTTCATGAATTGAGGTTCTCAAGGGGGGTGCATGGTTAGTGCAAACCATATGGCCTCCCCTTGAAACCACGCGGCATTGAATTGTGGAGATTTTCATAGTCATCTCATGGTTTTTTTAAATTATGTGGCAAAACTATTTACCCTTCTCAGTATCCCAGAAAGGAGCACATGTTTTTCACATGATTTTTCAAACCATGTGGCCAAACCATGCAGCTCTTCCATAAGCCCATGAGGGTGCACAGTTAGGCTCATGGTTAGTACTAACCATATAGTCTAACCTAAGAAACTAGGAAAATGTGTAGAATCCCACCCATATTCATTAGATTAAGAAGAGGAAGTGGGTTTTATTGGCCTTAGGTGACATCCCCAAGACACCAAATGTTAGAAATAAATTCCAAGGGATTTAAAAACCATTGGGGATTATTTTCCCATTAAATATAAAACAACCAAGCCAAGATTACCATAAACAAAAAAAATACTCTATATGATGCATGAGTTCATAAATACAAGCCAATAAAAATCCAAACCAAAATATGATATCATTTTATAAGAGGAATCAAAGTGACCTTACCAAAGGAACCAAAAGATGAAAAAACCCAAATACACCAAAGACACCAACCAGCAACTCCCAATTTACTCCATGCTCCAAATCCACATGTCCAACCCAAGGTATCAATAAGAATCATTAAATAATAGGGATACATTGAATTTACTATTGTCCCAATATGTAACATTTAAAAATGCACCATAGTGACCAAGAAGGGGGTGAGCATATGTTGGACCTGAGTGTTGAGTTTGTTGTCGTAGTGTGTCAATATGTATTTGGTGGGTTTGGATGAAGTGGTGATGCCTAGGGAATTATTATGAATTAAGTGTATATGTATAGATAATTGTTATGGATTAAGTGGTGATTCTTATATAATTATTATGGATCCATATTATAGAATTGGATGTTATACTTGGATGTTATTCTTTCTATTTAAATATGAAGATTATCTATGTTGATATTAATTATCAAATACATGTTATATGGATTACACATTGTTACTACAAAATATAGACATGAAATATAATTTTCTTTAAGATAATTGAAAGAAATTTTGGAACTTTTAGGATCTGAGAATGGATTGGAATTGTATTTGATAAGGCTTTGAATTTCATTGATATGATTCTTGGAATATTTATAAGTATTCTTTCAAATGATCCCTCATATTAAAAAAAAATAGGCCAACTCATATGGTAGCCTAATCCACTCAACCAAGGGAACATATGGGAACCACGGGTCAACCATTTCCATGGTAGCAGCATTAGTCAAGCATGTGAGTAGTAGAGTTCCTATCAGAAGTAGTTGGGCCCATGTATAGGGCCCGTAGAGCATCCACCCATAGGTGTGAATGGGTTAGGCTAGAATCCCATAGGGAGAAGATGTGGAGCCACTGTGAAGGGAGGAGATATAGCCTAATTATTATACTAATGTCCCAAGAAAATATAGTTCTAAGTGGGATGGAACTTATTGGGTATTGTTCACACATCATTTAAAAACACATAAATAATGGTGTATGTACGATCTAATCTTTAGTTTAAATGAGATCCATTTGATCTTCATAGGAGATCTTATTCTTCCTCCCATGAATTAGCCTTCATGATAAAACCTATCTCAAATGAGGTTTTATAGACTGAGCACCCACAATCTTGGGCTCCATGAGGGAACTTCCAAGTCACTCTTCGAGAGTTTGAAAAAATGGTTAAGTATGGATTTCCACAATGAATAAAAATTATTTGAGAAGTTGAGTGTTTTTTGAAAAAAAATCATGATTGACCACAAAAAAACTGCTTCATAGTGATGTTTATTTTTGGATGAAACATATTTGTGATTTTTTCTTTCGGGTGGTGATTCTTCATGGTGATGCTACTTTATGGATGAGGTGATTATGGTTTGCGGGTGAAGTCCCTTTGTAGACAGACATGATGATGATCCACTTCAGTTCATGGTGAATCATTTACACAATGATGGATTCCATGCATAGTGAAATTTTGAGTATTATGTGAAGCTCGTTTTTAGAATATGATTTACTGTGAAGAGGAGGTGATTTTTCGAACAACCATGTAGATGACACAAATGTTTTACTGATGGTTGATCCTTTCCAAATAGAACACCTCACAATATTGAATTATTTTAAAACTTCTTCACACATTTTTATAATTTTCATGTGATAAATGGTTCAATAACCACTATATTGATGCTTATAAAATGATGGATTGATTCATGGATAATAAATTAGAAGAAAAGTGAGAAGTGGTGATCAATTTCAATGCATACTTTTTTTTGATAAAATCATTTTCTCACACAAGTTGAGATCTTACTTATGAAGAAATAAAATTATTTGGAGTCAGTATGTTGCATTGTATCTGAGTGTAGACATCAGTTTGAAAAGTAGTATATTTTATTCATATAGTTCACTGAAAGACACATATTTTATTCCATAATAATTGAATTCAAATAAGGGTAATTTTTTAAATTATATGAGAATAATATAATTGAGAAGTCAAGAGGCATAATTTTGAGGAAGAACTTGTTTAGGGAGTTATTCAGTTTGTGATTATATGATATTTTATTTATCTTTAAGGATCAAAATAAAGATATTCATCAGTAGTTTTAGAACCATTCAAAATTAATAAGTGTTATTTATTATGACATTGTGTAATATTTATTTTAACAATGTAGTGTTAAACTATTATTCTAGTGGGACTCTAGAAAGTATAGTGAAACTCTATGCTAGTGAATAAATGTATATTGTAATTGGTTCTGATTATAGTGTAGAATATATGAATGGGGAGTCTAACCAATCACAAAAAGGATTATGCTCATTTTGAGACTATACCTTTTAAAAATATTGTATTCATGTGCCATTTATTTTTACTAAATTCAGGATAGGAAGATTTATCATAAGAGTGGATCATATCCTAATAGGTCAACTAAGGTTAATTTCAAAAGAAAGAAAATTTGTAAAAATCATCACTGATTCTACTCCCCACCCCACCCCTCCTCTTAATGGTGAAACTCCTCTTAGTCACTTCAATTTGTATCAAAAAATTAGGTTCCCTAAATATGGATAATATAAAAATTGTTAATAGTGGGGGTGTTCCTACTTTTGATGGAAAGAAATATCACAATTAGAAGAATAGGATGCTTCCTTATCTTCTATCTCTTGTCCTTGACATTAAATATGCGGTTACATTTAGATTCCTATCTATTGTTGATGTATCTCTTATAACATTTATAAATAATAAAAATATGTAATTTGATAGAAAATATCAAGATTCCATTTTGATGTCCCTTCCAAAAAAAAGTTTACACAAAGGTTATGGGACTCAAAAATGACAAGGAAATTTGGGATAAATTGGAAAGTATTTACGAAGGAAAATAGAAAGTCAAGCGAGAAAATTTAAAAATTTAGAAAAAAATATTTTAATATATCAAGATGGGTAAAGAAGAAAATTCTGATGACTACTTCACAATTTTCAATGATGTTGTTAATAAAATTTATGGTTTTGGTGAAAAGCTAGATGATTCAACTATTGTAAAAACATTAATGAGAATTTTTCCTGACAGGTTTGGTCCTTGAATATCATCTTTGGAATATAGATATGAGCTTACTCTAAATATTGTACATAATATAATCATTTCATATGAAGTTTTAATGATCCTAGTATTTAAGAAAAAGATAAAATATGAGATGGATTTTGAATCCATGAGAAAGCTCAAAATTGTAGATGATGAAATATCATAATCAAGTGAATCTAAGGATGAAAATAAAGATGAATATTTAAACAGAATCATTTCTCTTGTATCTAAAATATTAAAGAATGTAAATTTTAGATGTAAAATTAAATTAAACCTAAGGCACTAAAACTATAATGACATTCAATATTTTTATATTAATTGTCCGAAAATAATTCTATGAAACCTGAGAGAGATGATGAAGAACTATAGAAAAATAAATAGTGGAATCTCTCAAAAGGAACAACCAAATTTTATATAAGGAAGAAGAAATTTTAAAATTAAAATAAGGAGCTTAGTGAGAAAGGAATATGAAGCTAACTTTACCACAAGTAGAAAATCATAATATGAAACTAACTTCAATGGATCATGTTGAAAAAGGTTTTGATACCTCCAGAAGTGAAGATGATGAAAGTGAACAAATAAATCTAGATGACATGTTGAAAAATTAATTATAATATTGTCTTGAGAAAAACACAAAGATCAAGAAGAATAAGAGACTATTATTGAAATAAAAATAAAATATAACTGATTAAAATAAATAATGTGAAAAAATAGATTCTTTATATTGAAGAAATTAAAAGACACAAACTAAAATTGGATGAAATGGAAAAGATGGTAAAGGAACTTGAATAAAAAAATTCTCTCAAAAACAATTGAATACTAAGTCTAAATTTATTAAATCATAGAATATATTAAAAATATTATAGAATATTTCTGCAAGGCTATTGAGGTCAGGGGAGAATCATTACAAACTAGTGAAAAGTGGGGTTCAAAGAAGAAGGTTTATTTAACAATTTTAAAATATCAAAATAAATCTATTATCTATAACAATGTAGGTCCAAAAATAAATTCTATAAAAATAGGAAACATGAAGTCTAGTGAAAATTTATCTTCTAATTCAAAGGAAGAAATAAATTGGCCAAGATTTTTTCATAAAGAATAGATACAATATTAGTATATGTAAAGACAACAACAACAATCTTTGAGATAGGGGAATTATACATTTTAAAGATCAATATTCAAAGGACACTGATGGTGTTGTTCAGTGTTTTGGAATAAAGCTTATTCATTTTGTTACAACATGTTTCTACAAGAAATGAGGCATGAAACAAGGGGGAGATATTTTGGTAAGAGGAGATAAAATTTATAAAGTAAGAATGTAGTTATCAAGAATTCATCCTATCTATAAACACACAAAAAATATTTTTTAGAATAATTCCATGTAAGATGTGATTGGAAAGGTCATATTACTAAAAATTTCATGAGTATTCTCCCTGAACAAACATTTAATATTATGAAAGCTAAAGGATTTCTAAAAAATTAATGAATAAATGACAAGTTTCACCAAATTTGCTTTGAAATATAGTATTAAAACCAAGTCTTTGATTAATGATAATGGATTTTCATCACACGTGACTAGTGACACAAAGATTATGAGCAGTATTCAAAGTCATGAAGGAGGAGTAGTGACCTTTGGTAATGATTGTTCACTAAAAACTAAAGGAGTTAGAAAAGAAAATATTGAATCCCAAAAGATGAACTCAAATAATGTGTTATATTTTTAAGGGATGAAACATAATTTACTTAATTTCAACTAACTTTTTGATGATGGATAGAAGGTGTTGTTCAAAAGGGATTCATGTATTATCAAAATCATAGAGGATTGAAGAATTTTCTCTCAAGGAAAAAGAACCAATGGTTTTCTATTTCAAATTGGTGATTCTATAAAATTAATATTATTTGAGTGCCAAAGATAAAAAAACTCTGGAATATAAGACTTGTACATCTTGGTCAAAGGATTATAAGTAAAATCATGAATCATGATATTGTGAGAGACTTTCCCAAGCTAAAGAGAGAAAGAGATGAAATCTGTAAAACTTGTCAAAAAAGGAAATTAGCCCATAAATCACACAAAGGGGTGGATATCCTATATTTTAGGCCCCGTGAACTTAACCATATTGACTTATGTGTCCCAATGAGACAAAATTATACCATAGGTGGTCTATATTTAGTTTCATTTATTGATTATTATACTCGGATGGCTAATGTCATGTCTATTAAGTACAAGTCATAGGAAACTAAAATGTTCAAAAAAATATAATGTAATATGAGAAGGATATGGGTATCTATATCATGAAAATGAGATCACAAAATGGTAAGGAGTTTAATTTTTATGATTTTAAAAGTTATCTTACCAAATATTTAATTAATCATTAATACAACACACCATATGCTCCAAAACAAAATGGGGTAGCTAAAATAAAAAACAAAACCATAATTAATATGTGCTGGACTATGTTAGTTATACACAATATCTTAAAATATTTTTGGAGATATATTGTTTTTACTACCATAAAAATATAGAACAATTGTTTAATGAGACTAGAAACAAAAACAATATATGAAATTTGGTACAATAAAAAATCAAATTTTTATACTTCAGAGTTTTCTTAATCCATTTCATTTTAAAGATTAAAAACATCAATCTAGGAAAATTTGAAGAAAAATAAAAGTAAGTAATTTTCATGGGATACCTATCTAATGGTAGAGGTTAAAGATGTTGAAAAAAATGAATGAACAAGTTGTTTGACTATAATGATGTCAAAATTTCTAAAAATTATATCAAATCAAACATCATAGTTAACAAAGATTTAGAAGATTCAGGAGAAAACTGTATTAAAATGGAACAGAAGAGTGATGAATCCATTGAGAAAGAAACAAAAATTTATGATATTGATTATGAACATATCAATGATTAAGATGGAAATAATGAAAATAAGATAAAATAATGAAAAAATTGAATAAACATGTTGAAAATGAAATTATCATTGGAAATCAACATGCTCGAGTTAAAACTAGAATAAAATTGATAATCGAAGACCAAAATGCACTTACTTCTCAAATTTAAACTCTTACAGTGGCATAAGTAGTTGTGCATGATGAATGGATACATTTTTTGAATGAGGAACTTGATAATATTAAAAATAACTCCACTTGGGATCTAGTATCATGACCTAAAAATAAAAATATTATTGGCACCAAGTGGGTTTTGAGTAATAAGATAAATGAGAAAGGTGAAGTATCAAGAAAAAATAAAAGCTTTTGTGCAAAGGATATTCTCAAATGGAAGTAATTTACTTTAAAGAAACTTTTTCACCAGTAGTAATATTGGAAACCATTAGAATTTTTTTTCTAGTAGTAGAACACAAACATTATAAAGTTTATCAAATGGATGTGAAATATACCTTTCTAAATGGTGATCTTGAAGAATAATTATATATTTAATAAATTTATGGTTTTGTTTTATAAAATGATTCTATCATGGTATACAGGTTGAGAAAATCATTGTATGGTTTAAAATAGGACCCTAGAGCCTGGTATTACTAATTATATAGTTGTCTAATGGATATAAAGTTTGTAAAAGATAAAGTTGATAGTAACCTTTATATGAGAGAAATTTACAAAGGTACTCTCATAGAAATTGTATATGTGTATGAAATCATATTTTTTTGTGACAAGGAAGGTCTATGTGAAAAATATTCTAATAAAATGGAAAGAAATTTTGATATGTCCATGCTTGGTCAGATGACATATTTTTTACAATTTCAAATAGAGAAAAAATAAAATTCCATATTTCTATGAAAGGAATTTTATACAAGGGGATTTCTAAAAAATGGAATGGAAAATGAAAAATAAGTTTCAACACCCAATTCAGTTCAAACTAAATTATAAAAGGATAATGTTGTAAGAAGTTTTAATAAAAAATAATTTTAAAGAATCATTGGGAGTTTGATTTATCTCACAACATTAAATCTAGATATAAATTAGGCAGTGATATTACGTACTATATTTGATATTGATAAAAAAATTCTCACTTGTTTTATGCTAATATAATTATGAGATATGTGAAAATAAATCTGAACTATGAGATTTTGTACAGACATAATGCATATTTGAAACTGTTGGGGTTTACAGATGTTGACTGGACAGGTGATTGTACATATAAGAAATCAAAATTAGGTGGAACCTTATTTCTAGGATAAGTTTGGGTTAGTTGGTATAACAAGAAGAATAATTCAATAAATTTTAGAATGTATGAGGATGAATATTTTTCATCTACACATGCATGTACACAGATGATCTGGATGCAAGTATGGTTGGTAGATTTGAAAATTTAGACTGAAAGACCACTGAAATTTCCATGCGATGATCAAAGTGATATTGGATTATCTAAAAATATAGTACAACATTCAAGATACAATAATATTGATATAAGGTATCATTTTATCAAAAAAAAGTTTGTAAGTGGAGATATCAATCTAGAATAAATTTCTACTAAAGATCATGTTACATATATTTTCACCAAATCAAAGGCAAAAGAGAGGTTTGGTGAGTTAAGGGTGAAACTTCCTTATCTACTCACTTGAACACTATCAAGAGGTACCACCTTATTCCCTATATTTTTATTTTTATTGTTCTAAAAATCATGGAATTTAAGGAGAAGTGTTTTCCATCATGGATCTCATTAAATTTCATGATGATGAAATTGGATTCATCTATTGAGAGGGGGATTCAAGAGGTTTGAGTTATCAAATTACACTCTTTTCTCATTCCAAATTGATTTTTTAAGATATATTCTCGATTGATGAATTTATGAGAAAATGGGAAATTATTATTGCGTACCTAAACATTCTGATGTGTTTGATAAAGTGTGTACAAAATATTTTATTTCCTTTGAGACTTTCTGAACTTGATTTCACGTGAATATAAATTTAAAATATAGCTTAAATACCCTAGGTTATATCTCTCTTATTTTCTACATCGGGTGTACCCATGTATACTTAGAGGATATTAACTAAAGGATATTTTCAAAGTATCATGTTATATTATTCCTTCTTTCAAGATAATAAGAGAATATATTTTTTTTGAAGACAAATGATTTAAGAAGACCCCACTTACCCTTTTCATTTTATTTTCATTAAGGGTGGGTGAAGATGATACACACATAATGTATATTGAAAAAAATAAAAAGGGGAATTATTTAACCTAAGTGTTTCATTTTTTGATATTTTTTCAATATGTGTTTTATAAGTTTTGATGAAGTGGTGATTCCTAGAGAATTATTATAAATAAATTATTTATTTCTAGATAATTCTTATGGATGAAGTAGTAATTCCATGAGAATTGTTATGGATCCATCTTATAGAATTATATTTCATGCTTGGACAGTTCTTCTTGGTATTTGAATGTGATTATTTTTTATGTTGGTATTAATTTTCAAAGACATGTGCTAAGGGGTGAAAATTTTTACTACAAAAGATGTCCATGCAATATAATTAGCATAAAGATGATTGAAAGAAAGTTTTTGTATTTTAGGAGTTGAGAATGGCCTGGAATTGTAGTTGATAAGGGTTGTAATTTCATTTATATAATACTTGTAATATTTATAAGTATTCTTTCAAGTGATCCCTCATATTAAAAAATTATGCCAACTCACATGGAAGCCTAAGCCACTCAACCAAGGGAATATGAGGAACCCATTGGTCAACCACACCCAAGGGAGAATCCCTGGCCAATCTAGTGAGTGACAGAGTTCCCAAAAGGAGTGGGTGGGACTGTGTATAGGGCATGTAGAGTGTGTTCTCATAGGCACACATGGGTTGGGTTAGAATCCCATAAGGAGAATAGGTAGTGCCACCGTGTGGGGCGGCGTGGTGGTAAGGGGTCCATATTTATGGCCTCTCAAAGTTGGGGCCTGATTTTTATACCATGGACCTGACGCATATAGAGTTCAATGTGATATGGTTCCTTATGGGTAATATTCATCCAAATTCTAAAAACATGGAAATAATGGTGGATGTCTGATCTAATATTCAGTTTAAATGAGATACATCTGATCTTCATGGGAGATCTCCTTCTTCCTCCCATGAATGAGCTTTCATGAATAAACCCCTTGAGAACAAGGGTTTGTAGACCAATAACCCACAAGCCTGGGTGACATATGGGAAATTCCAAGTCACTCTTTCGGAGTTCAAAAAATGTATAAGTTTGGATTTCCACAAAGCATAAAAATTATTTTCCTATTTTAGATGTTTTAGGATGGAAATCTTCTATTTGATCAACTGAAAATGAAACACTTTACGGTGACGCTGATTTTTGGATGAAACACCTTTTTATATGTTTCATTATAGGTGGTTATGCTTTGTGGTGATTCTTCTTTGTGGATGAGGTGTTTCTACTTTGTGGGTCAAATCCCTTTATGGATATCCATTCTGATGATTCAATTTAGTTCGTGGTGAATCTTATACATAAATATGGATTCCATGCATGGTGAATCTTTGAGTATTATGTGAATATACTTTTTTGATGTTGATTTACTATGGATAGGATGTTAATTTTCAAAAATACATGAGGATGAACCAAATGTTTTCTGGACATATTATCCTTTGAAAATACAATTTCATAGGTTATTGAACTATTTTAAAACATCTTCACATGTTCGTATAATTTTTGTGCGATAACTAGTTCCATAACCTCTATGTTAATGCCTATAAAATGAAGGGTTACTTTACATATAATAAATTAGAAGAAAACTAATTAGTGGTTCTGATGTTCAATGTAGAGGAATGTATGATAAAATCATTTTTCACTAAAAGGTTGAGATCTTCCTTGAGAAACAATAAAATTATTTGTGGTCATAATGTAGTAGTGTATCTAAGTGAAAGCATCAGTTCACGAAGCAGTATATTTTTGTGAAAATAGTTCATTGAAAGATACATATGCTATTCCATAATTATTAATTCACATAAAGATAATTTAGAATAATATATAAGTAGAATATAATGATAATTCAAGAGATAAAGAATTGAGGAAGAAATATTTTAGTGGAGTTATTCAATTTGTGATCGTATGATATTTTATTTATTTTAAAGGATCAAAAGAAATATCTTCATCAGTTATTGCAGAATCATCCAACATTCAGAAGTGGTCTTTCTTTTGTTCCTATGTAATCATTTTTTAATAAGGTAGTGTTAAACTATTTTTCTAGTAGGACTCTAGAAACCATAGTGGGACTCTATACTAGTGAATAAATTTATTTTGTAACTGCTAGTGAATTATAGTGAAGAATCTATATTTGGGGATTCAAACTAATAACAATAAGGAGATGGATCATGTTCAGACTGAACCTTGTAAAAATATTATGTTCTTGTGCCATTTTTTTTTTTTGGATTTAGTAGAGGGTAGGTTATTATAAGAGTGTATCGGATCCTAACATGTTAAAATAGGTTAATTTCAAAAGAAATAAAAACTCTAAAAATAACCACTGATTCACCCCCCCCCCCCCCTCAGTGGTAAAACTCCCCCTGGGCACTTCAATTAGTATTAGAGAACTAGGTTCCCTCTGTTAGGTTCCACTAATAATTGGATATAGATAATATGAATTGTGTTAATATTAGGGGTGTTCCTAATTTTGATGTCAATAACTATCACAGCTGGAAGAATAGGATGTTTCACTATCTTCTGTCTCTAGGCCTTGAAGATAAGATGAAATTATCATTGGATTCCCACATATCACTGATGAAACTATTATGAAATTTATAGAGAATAGAAATATAGAAGCTGATGGAAAATCTCAAAATTCCATTTTTATGTCTCTTTCAGAAAAATTTTACACAAAGGTTATGGGACTAAAACCAACCAAGGCAATTTGGTATAAATTAGTTGGAAATCGTGAAGGAAATGTGAAAGTCAAGGAGGACAATTTTCAAATTCATAGAAGAAAATTTAAATATATAAATATGGGTGAAGAATAAAATATTGATGAATACTTCACAAGATTCAATAAAATTGTTAGTAATATTTAGGGTCTTTGTGAAAAGTTCTATGATTCAACTATTTTCAAAAATAATAATACAAATTTTTCGGACAGGTTTGATCCTAAATTATTATCTTTGGAAGAAAGATATGATCTTACTCAATGTGAATTATATAATATACTCATTTCGTATTAAATTTGAAATATCCTAGTCTTCAATAAGAAGATAAAATATGACAATGGATTTCAAATCCATGAGAAAGCTCAAAATTAGAGATGATAAAATGTCAAAACCAAGTGAATCGGATGATGAAAATGAAGATGAGGATTTCAACAAAATCATTGCTCTGGTATCGAATATATTTAAGATGGGAAATTTTATAGGTAAAATTAAATTAACACTAATGTTCTACAACTGCAATGACATTGTACATTTTTCTGTAAATTTTCATAAAAAGAATTCTGTGGAACCTGAGATAGATGATGAAAAAACACAGAAAAGGAAATGGGGGAGAGCTTAAAAGTCACAACCAAATTTAATGGAAGTAAGAATAATTTTTTCAAAATAAAAACAAGGATTTTAGTGAGAAATGAATTTTAATATAACTCCCAAAAAGTAGCCAACCAAAATATGAAACTAACTTCATAGATCATGCTGAAAAGGCTTTTGATGCCTCCATAAGTGAAGATGATGAAAGTGAACAAATAGAGTTAGAGCACGTGTTGAAAAATGAATTAGAATCTTGTATTGAGAAAAACACAAAGCTCAAGAAGGGGGAGAGACTATTATTGAAAGAAAAGGAAAAGATAACTAAGGAAAATGAATGATGCGAAAAAAATATATTCTTTACATTGAAGAAATTAAAAGAAACAAACTGAAAGTGGCTAAAATAGAAAAGATGGTAAATTACCTTGATGAAAAACTTTCTCTCAAAGAATAAGAACAATAGAAGAATCCATCTAAATTTCTTGAAGAACAGAATAGCTTCAAAAATATCAAAGAAGATTTCATAAAGGATATTGAGGTCAAAAAATAATCATCACAAATTGGTGAAAATAGGGTTTTAAATAAGCAGGTCTATTCAACACTATTTGAATCTAAAAATAAATTTTCTATCTCTAATAATGTAGATTTAAAAATAAATTCTTGACAAGTATAGAAATTGAATTCTAGTGAAAATTATCTTCTAATTCAATGGAATAAATAAATTCTCCAAGAATATTTTTTCCTCTAGAATATACAATCTTAGTATATAGAAAGACAACAATAAAAAACTTTAAGATGGGGTTATTATAAATTGGGAATATCAAGATTCATATAACACTAATAGTGTTGTGTATGTTTTGGGTATAAATATTATTCATGTTAGTACAACATGTTTAGACTAGAAATGAGTCATGAACCAAGGGTGAGATATTCTGGGAATATGAGAAAAAAATTAAAAATTAAGCAGTTATTAAGAATTCATCTTATCAGTTAACACAGAACAAACATAACTATTTAAAATAAGTATGTGATAGATGTGATCAACAATTTCATATTTCTGAAAAGTGCATGATTATTCTCCCTGAACAAACATACAATATTATGAAAGGCAAAGGAGTTCAAAAAATGAATGAATAAAATTCATGATTCATTGAAGTTTCTTTGAAATGTATCAGTAAAACCAAGTTATATATTCTTGATAGTGGATTCTAATCACACATGACTAGTGACAAAAAATCCTAAGAAACATTCAAAGTCATGAATTAGAATCATTGACCATAGAAAATGATTATTCACTAAAAATTAATGGATTTGTAAAAGCAAATATTGAATCCCAAAATATGAACTCCAATAATGTATTATATATTTAAGGGATAAAAATAATTTTCTTAGTGTCATCCAACTTTTTGAGGATGCACCTGAGGATTTGTTAAAAAATGATTCATGTATTATCAAAATCACAAAGGATGGAAGAATCATTGATCAAAGAAAAAAGAACAAATTATAATGTATTTCAAATTGGTGATTCTATCAATTCCTGTTATTTGAGTTCAAAAGATGAAAAAAACTATGTCATAGAAGACTTGACCATATTTTTCAAAGGAGTATTCTTAAAATCTTGAAGCATGATATTGTGAGAGACTTTCTCAATCTAAAGAGATAAAGAGATGAAATTTTTGAAACTTTTAAAAAAGGAAAATTATCCCAAAGTTCACACAAAGGGGTGGATATATTATCTTCTAGACCCCTTGAATTTATTTATACTAAATTATGTGGACCAATTAAAAAAAATTATTTCATAGGTGATATGTATTTCATTAAATTTATTGATGATTATACTCAGATTACTATTGTCATGTTTATCAATAAAAAGTAAGATGAAACTAAAATGTTCAAGAATTTTAGAAGGTAAGAAGCAAAGGATATGGGTTTTTATATCAAGAAACTGATATTAGATAATGGTAAGGAGTTTAATTGTTATAGTCTTGAAAGTTATCTATCTAAACATGGAATCAAGCATCAGTAAATAAAACCATATAATCTAGAGAAAAATGGGGTTTCTGAAAGAAAGAACATAAGAATAGTTGAGATGGGAAGGACTATGTTAGCTAAACACAATATCTCAAAGTATTTCTAGATATAAGTTTTTTTACTACCATACACATACAAAATAGATGTATACTGAGGCTAGAAACACAAAATATAAAATATGAAATATAGTGTAATAAAAAACCAATTGTTAAATACTTCATAGTTTTTTGAATTCCTTGCATTATAAAAAACAAAAACACATGTTGATGAAAAATTAAAGAAAATAAAAG
This sequence comes from Viscum album, assembly GCA_963277665.1. Lineage (NCBI taxonomy): Eukaryota > Viridiplantae > Streptophyta > Magnoliopsida > Santalales > Viscaceae > Viscum > Viscum album. The sequence continues at coordinate 877,564,882 of OY728158.1, forward strand.
TAATGAATTTTAATGGGTTACCTATCTAATGGTAGAGGTTGTAGATATTGGAAAAAATAATGAAAAGATGGTTGACTACATTAATGTCAAAATTGTTGAAAACATGATCAAATTAGATATCATAGTTGTGTAGATTCAAAATATTCAGGATAAAATGGTATGAAAATGGAATAGAATAATGATGAAATAATTGGTAAAGAGCCAAACATTGCTGATATTGATTTTGAACATACCATTTATGAATGTAGAGTTGATTAAAATAAGATAAAATGATACAAAAAAATTGAATAAACATTTTAAAACTGAAAATATCATTGGAAATCAATAGGCTCCTGTTCAAACTAGAAGAAGATTGATAATTGAAGACCAAACTGCACTTATTTCTCAAATTGAACCTCATATAGTGGAAAACGTAGTTGATCCTGAGGTATGGATACATGCTATGAATAAATAACTTGATCATATTGAAAAGAAATTCACTTGGGATCTTGTATCAAGACCTAAAAATAAAAATTTTATTGGAAACATGTTGGTTTTGAGAAATAAGATAAATGAGAAAAATGAAGTATCATGAAAAAAACAAGGCTAGTGTGTAAACAATATGCTTAAATGGAAGGAATTGACTTTGAAGAAACTTTTTCATATGTAGTAAGACTGGAAACCATTATAATGTTATTGGAAGTAGTAGCATATAAACATTATAAATTTCATCAAATGGATGTTAAATATGCCTTTCTAAATGGTGATCTTGAAGAAGATGTCTATATTAAACAACCTGATGGTTTTATTTTTGAAAATGATGGAAGCATGGTATACAAGATGAGAATATATTTTTATGTTTTAAAATAGGACCCCAGAGCCTAGTATTAAAAATTATATAGTTTTCTAAGGGATATGAATTTTGTAAATGATAGAGTTGATAGTAACCTTTATATGAGAGAAATTTCCAAAGGTACTATCATAGTCATTGTATATGTGGATGACATCATACTTGCTATTTAAAATGAAGGTCTAGGTGAATAATTTTAAATTAAAATAAAAAGAAATTTTGAGATTTCCATGTTTGGTCAAATGACATGTTTTTTGGGATTTCAAATATAGAAAAAACCAAATTCCATATTCCTATCACAAGAAAAGTATGAAATTGAATTTCTAAAAAGTTTTGGAATGAAAAATGAAAAATATTTGTCAACACCCATTTCAGTTGGAACTAAATTATGCAAGGATTAAGTTTGAAATAGTTTTAATCAAAAATAATTTAGAATAACCATAGGGAGTCTTCTTTATCTCATAGCATCAAGGCTAGATATAACTAATACAGTTAATCTATGTGCTATATTTTAGAGTGATCAAAAAGATACTCACTTGTTGGAAGTTAATATAATTTTGAGAAATGTTTACAGAACTCTGAACAATGGGTTTTTATACTGACATAGTTCATATTTGAAAATGTTGGGGTTTACATATGTTGATTGTGATGGTGATTGTACAGACAAGAGATAAACTTCAGGTGTAACCTTATTTATGGGAGAAGGATGTGTCAGTTTTTATAGTAAGAACCATAATTCAATAACTCTGAGAATGGATAAGTATAAATATTCTATAGTTACACATGCATATACACAGATGATCTGGATGCATGTACAGTTGGAAGATTTAAAAATTGAGACTGAAACACCACTGAAATTTTCATGTAACAATCAAAGTGATATTAGATTATCTAAAAATATAGTACAACATTCAGGATCTAATAATATTTATATTAGGAATCATTTTATTAAATAAAATGTGGTAGGTGGAGATATCATCTAGAATACATTTCTACTAAAGATCAGGTTGCCGATATTTTCACCAAAGTAATGCCAAAAGGGAGGTTTTTTTAGTTAAGGATGAAACTTCATGTTAATCCTTATACTCTATCTTGAATACTATAAAGAGGTACCTTTTTATTACCTATATTTTTATGTTTATTATTCTAACAAAGAAGGGAATTGAAGGAGAATTATTGTCCATCATGTTTCTTAATAAATTCCATGATGATGAAAGTGGGTGCATCTCTTGAGGGGGAGACTTTGTGAGGACTGAGTTATCTAGTCACACACTTGTCTCATTCTAAATTGAATTTTTTAATATAAGTTCTTGATTGATGAATTTATGAGGAAATGGGAAATTATTATTTTGCACCTGAACTTTCTAATCTATTTGATAACGTGTGTGCAATATCTTGTATTTCCTTTGAGACTTTATAATATTGATTCCAAATACCTTGATATTTAAAATACATCTTGGATACCCTTGGTTATATCTCTCTTATTTTCTTTACTAGGTACACCCATGTATACTTAGAGGTGATTAACTAAAGGATATTTTCCAATTATCATGTGATATCCTTCCTTCTTTTAAGATAATAATAGAATAGATTTTTGAGAAGATGGATGAGTTAAGAAGACCCCACTTACCCTTTACATTTTATTTTCATTAAGGGGGAGTAAAGCTGATACACACATATTTTATTCTAAAAAAAATAAAAAAGGGGATATTGTTGAACCTAAGTGTTTCATTTTTTTTTATAGTGTTTCAATATGTTTTTGGTGAGTTTGGATGAAGTGGGGATGCTTGGTGCATAGTTATGAATGAAGTGGTGATTCTTGTAGAATTGGTATGAATAAAGTAATGGTTCCTGAATAATTGTTATGGATCTATATTATAAAATTGGATTTCATGCTTGGATATTTTTTCTTGGTATTTAAATGTGAATATTGTTTGTGTTGATATTAATTTTTCAATACATGTGATAAGGATTTCACATTATTACTACAAAATATGTCCATGCAATATAATTTTCATGAAGGCGTTTGAAATAAAGGTTGGGTATTTGAGTAGTTAATAATAGCTTGAAATTTTAGTTGAGAAGGCTTGGAGTTACATTGATATGATACTTATAATATTTATAAGTATTCTTTCAAGTGAGCCCTCATATTAAAAAATTAGACCAACTCACATGGAAGCCTAATCCACTCAAACAAGGGCACATACTTGAACCACAGGTCTCCAAGCCCAAGGGAGTATCCCTAGAAAATACTGTGAGTGAAAGAGTACCCACAAGGAGATCCCATGTATACGGTCTGTAGAGCACGTGCCTGCAAGCACACATGGGTTGGGCCAGAAGCCTGTAGGGAGAAGAGGCAATGCCACCATGGGGGTGGCACAGCGGCAGGGGGCAGGATTTCTGGACACTCAAAGGTGTATCCTGATTTTTATACCACTTCCCCGATGCATATAGAGTTTTATGTAGTAAAGAACCTCATGGGTATTTTTCAACCATTGTTTAAAAAATTTAAATAATAGTGGATGTCCAATATGATATTCAGTTTAAATTATATCCATATAATCTTCATAGAAGGTTTTCTTCTTCCTCCCATAAATGAGCCTTCTCATACAAACCCCTCGTGAATAAGGGATTTCAGACCAAGCACTTGCAAGATTATATGCCATGTGGGAACTTCCAAGTCACTCTTTGAGAGTTCAAAAAAATGGATAAGTCTTTATTTCTACAAAACATAAAAATACTTTACAGATTTGAGTGGTTTGATAATGAAAAATTGTTCTATGATCAATCAAAAATTAAATTCTTCATATTGATGCTTCTTAGTGGATGAAACACCTTTATGGGTGTTTCTTTTCAATTGGTGATTCTTTACTATGATTATCCTTTGAAGATGAGGTGATTCTACTATGCAAGTGAAGTCCCTTTTGTGGTCAGTCATTCTTATCATCCAGTTTGGATAATGGTGAATCTTCTATATAAAGATTGATTCCATGCATGGTGAATCATTAAGTATTATATGAAGCTCTTTTGTAGATGATGAGTTACTATGAAGATGAGGTGAGTTTTTGGATAGCCTTGTGAATGAACCAAATGGTTTGTGGGTGGATGATCCTATGGAAATACAATGCCTTATGGTATTGAACCATTTTAAAACTTCTTCACATGTTCACATAATTTTCATATGATAACTGGTTTGATAACCACTATGTTGATTACTATAAAATAATGGGTTTATTCATAGATAATAAATTATAATAAAAGTTAGAAGTTGTTTTGAAGTTCAACATAGAGAATTTTTTGAAAAAAAATCATTCATTTCTCATAGTTTGAGATCTTTCTCACGAAGAAATAAAATTATTTGCAGTCAGTATGTGGTATTGTGTCTGAGTGAAGACATCATTTTTCATGTATATTTTTTTGAATATAGTTCTCCAAAAGATACATATGATATTCCATAATTATTTAATTCACATAAAGATAATTTATCATAATATATGAGTAGTTTATAATTAGGAAGTCAAGAGGAAGAATTTTGATTAAGAACCTATTCAGTGGAGTTATTTAGTTTGAGAGAATATGATATTTTATTTATCTTGAAGGCTCAAAATAAATATCTTCATCAATTATTGTTGAACCAGTAAAAATTCATATGTGTTATTTTTTATGTTTTTTTGTAATCATTTTTGTAACAAGGTAGTGTGAAACTATTCTTTAATTAGGGGTCTAGAAAGCTTAGTGGGACTCATGCTAGTGAAGAAATGGATATTGTAACTGCTTGTGATTATAGTGGAGAATATGTGACTGAGGAGTCTAACCAATCATAGTAAGGAGTAGGCTCATTTTGAGACCAAACCTTGTAAAAATATTGTGTTCCTGTGCCATTTATTTTTACTAAATTCAGGATAGGATGAATTATCATAAGAGTGGATCAGATCATAACAACTCAACATAGGTTAATTTTAAAAGAAATAAAAATTTTAAAAAACACCACTGATTCAAACCCCCCCCCCCCCCCCGCAGTGGTACAACTCCTCCTGGGAACTTCATTATAAAACTTAGTAGGATTTACCCCAATGACTTACCTACTCAATAAACTAGGATAAATCGTTTTATCACCATTTATATAAAACAATTTATATAAAAAATATTAAAATCATTTCAATATTCTATATAAAAACAAAAGTAGTTTCAAGGAAAACCATTTCCCAAACATAAAACCTTTCCTTTAATCCATTTGACTTACCAATACATGGATTTACAAATACACACATTCATTCTTTGGTGACATTTCCATACTCATGAGTGGTGTCTCTTTGATCTACCAAGTTGTCACAAAGTAACCAATCCCATGTTCCATTACACATTTGGCACCAACCACTAAGTCATATTCCAACCAGGCCGCGTAAAATGAAAAATGAACACACACCACCAATTATGAAAAAAAACATGCCAAAATCATTTAACATAAACCTTTACTTTATTTAAAACATTTTCCATGCATGAAAAAAGAAATCATCATTTTTAAATCATCATTTTAAAATCAGGAACTGAAAGTGCTTTAGCAAAGCCAACAAATTTCCACAATTTCCATGAAAAAATACTAAAGAGGTTTCCATAAAATTACAAAAGGGTCGCACAAAAAATTCAAGAAAGTAAATTAATTTTAAACTAATTCTTCAAGTTCTAATCATTTTAAAATTATAAATAATCTACCTACCTCTCAAACTTTATAAAAAATGAAGAATGACATCGAAGACTTCAAAAACCTGGCTTAAACTCCTAGAACTATCCCTAGATCCTATTCCATTTAATAAAAATAATCATATATCATCATGATTAACATAAAACAGCATTGATATATCTCTAATTAATTAGATCTGTGATTCCAAGAGAGTGAACAGGAAGATACCTAAGAAAAATGATGAAGAACGATCACTTACCGATGAATCTGGGCCTCCAACACACTTAGCTTCACCTAGTATTCACTACCAGATTGAAAGGAATTATATCCAAAACCTTATGAGGGAGAGGAATTCATGTTATGACCAGTTTAGGCTAAAATGAGTGGTTTAGAAGGTAAAATATATTAGATACTTGATTTTCATATCTAATTTTTCATAGTACATGGTTAAGTCACACGGTTAGGAAAACTGTACACTAATTTTTCATGAGCCACTACCTTAATCTATACCTATAATGGTTGGATTGAAAAGTTAAACAAAATATGTGACAACCATTATATTCCTCTGTATCCATTATTTCACAGTTTCTCCTAGGTAGCCTCATGGTTTAGTCAAATTGTGCCCCTACCCTGTGTCCATTGTTTTAGTTGCATGGTTTTTTGGAGGTATTGCACGGTTTCTACTAACCAAGATCAAATTGTGCACCTCTATAAATGCACCAAAACTATGCCAAAATTTCTTTATGTCTCTAAAAACATTACCCATACATTTTATATACTTAAAATGCATAAATAAAGGGTTAATTACCTAAAATTGGGGTGCTACATTCTCCCCACCATTGTTCTTTATATCTATGAAAAGTAGAAAACCAACATTTTCCAAAAATAGTTCTAGTTATTGATCCAATATTTCCTTTTCACACTCTCACTTTTCTTCTTAAATATGATAATATTTTTATAAAACTCGCACTATGAAGATGCTTTTACCATGAAATAACTTCTCTTACCTATTCACAATCCACACTGGAACATGAATCAACATAATATCCATCTCTAGATCAACGTGATCATATAGAATAACATGGTTAGAATCAGGTTGACGCTTATTCAATTGAGATACGTAAAACACATTGTGCATTGAACTAAACCTTGGTGGAAAACAAAACTAAAATTCCACATCACCAACCCATAAAAGTATCTCAATAGGGCCTATGTATCGAATAGATAACTTTCCATTCTTCCAAAAACGATGATTCCCAAGCCTTGGAGAGATCATCAAGAACACATGATCACTCACCTAAAATGAAAACGGCCATCCATATTGATCCACATATGATTTCTGATGACTCTAATTTGTCTTCATTCTCTTCCAGATCAACTGAACCTTATCTGTTATTTCTTACACAAGGATTGGTCCAACCAGTGAAGTCTCACTTGTTTCCACCCAACAAAGTGGAGAACAAAAAGGATTCCCATACAATACTTGAAAAGGATATATATGTATCTAGTAATGATAACTTTTGTTGTATAAAAACTCTACTAAAGGTATGTACACCTCCCATAAGACACCAAAACCCATTACACAAGTCTTAAGCATGTTCTCTAACATATATATCATCCTTTTGGATTTCCCATCTATTTGAGGATGATATTTCATACTCATAGTCAAATGTTTCATAAGGTCTTGCTACAAGTATTTCTATAAATGAGTCATAAACCTCATATCACAGTCTAATACTATCAAAACTAGAACACCATACCTTTTTACCACTTCTCAAATATAGATTTTGACAAGTCTTCCACCATATTGGATTCACAAATTGGGATAGAATGGGATGAATTTGTGAGCCAATCCACTATGACCCATATAGAATCATTTTTTTGGACCATCCTATGTTTTTCTATTACAAAATCCATAGTTATCTTATACCATTACCACATGGGAATCAGTAAATACTATAGCCTACCCTCTGGCTGTTGATTCTCTTCCTTGACCGGATAACAGCCGAGGTATCTCAAAAGAAATTCATCCACCTTTATTTTCATGAAATACCACCAAAATTGTGATTTCAGTGCCTTGTACATTTTGTTTATTCTATTATTAACATCCCATCTCAAATGGTGGTAAGAATGAAGTATTTTTCCTGGTAATACAAAGCTATAACTACCTGATCTAAAAATGAAAACATTGATATTCTATCAGGAATACAACCCTCAGTGGTCACCCCACCATTGAGTTGTCGCCTTATAGAAACACATTTAGAATCAAATATATGTTCCTCTTTAACCTTATCAACCAAATTAAGAAGAAAATAAACTTGAGAGAGAACTATAAAACTACATCATTCTTCACAATCAAAGTGAATGTCCGCTATTAGCGACATTAGATGCCATTGATATGATGACTCTTTCACCAACTAACTATTTTAATTTCTACTTAATGCATATTCTATTGATTTACTTATACCTAGTGTATACATTAAGTCCAAGTAAAACATTTGAATATACTATATCCATATTCTTTATCTCGGATTCAAATATCTTTGTGAGAAAATGTGTTTTAGAATCTTATGATTTGTAACCATCGTAAATTTCTCACCAAATATGTAATGGATCCATGTATTCAAAGAATGGACTATATAATCTATTTTCAAATTTTTTGTTGGGTATTTATTCTCATGAAACCGAAACTTCCATGAGCCATAATCAACAACAAGATTTCCCTTCATGGGAACATAACCCATCATATATCACAAAGAATCAAAATACACCACATTATATTATCCTGATTCTAGAAATATCAAGATTTTTGATGATGTAAGAAAAACATTATGATCTTGAAAATACCTCTAACATTCATTATTTTATTGGAATAGAACATTTTTCTTTGTCAAAATTGTCTTTGTTGAAGCTATTCATGAAAATTCACAAATTAAACGTCAATAATAAACATTCAGCCCAAGGAAAATATGTATTTCAAAGACATTCATTAGAGGTTTCCAAAAGATCACGACCTATATATTTTATAGATCCAAATAAATACCTTTTTCAAAGATAACATGGCCAAGAAAACATACCTATTATATTCAAAAAACACACTTTTAAAGTTTATCTTGTATATGATGATCGCACAATATACCCAACACTATCAAAAAGTGTTTCTTATACTCAACCTTTTTCCTATAATAAAATAGTATGTAATCTATAAAAACCACCACAAAAGAATATAAATACGTTTGAAATATCCGATTCATAGATGAAATAAAGACAGTTGGAGCATTTGTAAGACCAAAAGGCATAACCACAAACTCATAATGGATATATCTACTCTTGAAACTTTTTTCCTTGAATATCCTCCATCCATACCCATAGTTGGTCATATCTTAAACACAAGTCAATTTTAGATAACCACTGGGATCCCCTCAATTGATCAAACATATCATCAATGCATGGAATAAGATACTGATTATTTATCGAAACATAGTTAAGCTTACAATAATCTACACAAAGCCAAAGAGTTGCATCTTTTTTTTCACAAACAAAACTAGTGATACCCATAGAGATATACTAGGCTGAATAAACCATTTTCTTTCTAAATCTTATATCTGTAACTTCAATTAAATCAATTTTTTTGTTTCCATCCAATAATATAGAAGTGAGATGGTACTGGTCCCTTTTAGGGGATCAATCCTAAAATTTACTTCTCTTTTGGGTGGAAACCCTAAGAAAATATCAGGAAAAACATTAGAAAAATGATCAAAATTGTTGGAAAACCTCTACTCTCAATCTCATCTATATATTCTGAGGTCAAAGATACCAATTGGTATGAGGTAGTTCCAACCATTGGTTCCAAAAATAATGATCTAATTGACTTCTCATTTCATTATCTTTTAAAGATATGATTGATGTCATCCACAGTTGTAAAATTAACGCTTCGAGTATAACAGTAGATGTTATCTTTGAACATTGTCAACCAATCCATACTAAGGATTAATTCATAGACATCCATTTAAAAGAATGAATAAATCGCAAATAAATTTATCCCCATTAATAGATATAGAACATGACTTTCACAAAAACTCTTGAAATTCTCTTTGGCTAAGAAGATTTTTAAGTTTAAAAAAAATGGAATCATCACAACATGCAAACCTAGAAGATCAACAGCATGATAATAAATAAACAAATGGGATTAAACTATATTACAAAACTTGTATAAGTATTAATTTCAAAATAATTTTACCTTTCATCATATATGGTCTTGATCAATCATCCATGATCATTTTCTCGGCTCTATATAATTTCTTACTTGATGCACTTTGGTCTTTGTTACCCTGTTGATATTGCACTAGTTGAGGATTCCTAGTATTCCTAGAATCACCATGGATTTCTCATTTATTCTGGTGATAGTTATTATGTTGTTCTCATCCCATCGAAGAATACAATGTCTGAGAATCATGAGATGTGTCCCCAACATACAACCTTAGATCACTATGGTAATAACATTGTAGATATCCTATCTTATTTTAATTGTGAAGTTCTATAGGTGGTGTAGTAAAATCTCTCTTTATGTGACTGAGAGAACTAAATTGAAAATAACCAAGATTGCCCTTTGGTTTAGGAGGAAAATTCATTGATCCCCCCATCTGATTCTGAGTCATACCACCACCTTGGAAATAGGAATCCCTTTTCTAATTATTCCTAGAATTAAATTTCCCACCATTTCCTATGGGTATCAACATTCTTTATCCACCAGTATTTCTTGAGGTGTCCCTTTCTTCCATCATTTCTCTATTGAACATATCTTTATAATATGATATAAAAATAAAAACAACATTTTATTGAATATCTATCATCAAACCTAATTAAAATATGTGTTCCTTCAAGGACACACTTACAATAACTTCTGGTGAAAATATGACTAAATTCATAAATTTATATGCATACTCTGTCACTATTAGGTTCTCTTTATTCAAACTAAAAAATTCAATTATTATTGAAATCCAAAAATTATGAGGATATAATTATTTGTTGAAAATTTATTCAAAATACTCCCATGTAATTCCTTGGTCCAATTTAGCCTGAACTACTAAATCCTAGCATTAGCTTATAGGATCTTCGAGGATGTATGTTGCCAACTTCACTTTTAGTTTTACTGGTGTCCCAATGAAATCAAGATTTGATTAATTCTATTCAACTAGACTTCATCTTTCTATGACTCAGAATCTCCCCAAAGGATAGTTGGATTCTTCTTTTGAAACTAAACTGAATGGTCCACTTTCCAAGGCACATCCTTCATATTTCCTCTTTCCACATCTTGAAAATATATAACGATACTTTGAACCAACTACTAGTTTACATGTGGCTTAGGTGAAACCACATTCTCATCAGCCTCTTCTAGTTGGTTTCTACAGCACTTACCAATTCCATTCTCTATAACCAAAAAAAACTTCATTTAGTCTCACTATTTAGATACTAAAGGGTTATAAATTTGAAATTTACTATTTCATAAAGTTCCACAAACATCTTTATCCACAATAAACTAGTTTAACCATTTTTAAAATTCATTCATCAATAATTTTTCAAAATCCCACCATTTCAATTTTCAAAACATTTTTGAAAATATAACTATTTCTAACAATTTTAAAAAATCAACACTTTTCAAGAAAATCATAAATCATTTACTCAAAATGAATTATGAAATATTATTATAAAGTCATTACTATTAATTCATGTCATGCAAATCTCATTGTCTAAACCCATGATGATTAGTTGAAAACTCCTAAAAGTGTCTCAAAACACTCATGTACCCAAAATACCCGGTAACTTGAAGTTCAGCATAAATAGGTTACCTATGACTTTTTATTCTCTAAATTTCAAGTTATGAAAATCCTACTCCTCACTACAATCCCAAGGGACAGTCTGATACCATTTCTCACTCCATTAATAAACACAACAGATTCCCAAGGATCAAACAAATTGATACCATTTGTAATATCTCTCCCCTCCTCACTGTCTTGGGAAGAGGCAGTGGGTGTAACTAGCCTTAGATGACATCCTGAGGACATCAAAGGCTGGAAATAAATGAAAAGGGATTCATAAACCATTGGGGTATTATTTTACATTTAAATATAAAAAACCAATCCAAGATAACCATTGTAGAGACTCGAAGCTTGACGTACATGGACAATACATTACTTTTGAGGAATACTTAATACGTAACAAAAAAAGACACACAAGGACTGTAATAGTTTAGTGTCTTTGGAAACTCAGAATAAAATATTCTAATCGTGGTGAAAGATCTTCAACAACTCCCATAACGATCTTCCCCTTTTTTTCCTTACCTAAAACCTTTCTTTACTTCTTGGGGCAAATAAAACATAAAAAGGGTGAACTCAAATGCTCAGTAAGGGCAAACATAGATAACATAAAACAATCCATAAACATTTAGAAGCAAAAACTTGGACATGAAATTTAAACATCAAAATCTTGAGCAAATACATAAATCGTGGAAGTACGTAAGGAATATATCATAATAGAACATCAACCATGATAAAATGGGAATAAAACATGTAATTTTGGCAACCATTCAGCACATGTCATGATTTCCATAGTAGACAAGGCATTACTTCCAGACCATCTTAGTGGACAAAGTCCCTTTCTGAATCGAGTTCACTCCTCATTTTAGTCCTGTAACACTGAACCGGATTAACTTACCGTTCCAGCCATGTCTATCTCATGGAATATAAATCTTTACCCAATTCATTGGAGGGATATATAGGTCCCACCCATCTCATAATGAAATCATTCTTACTTGTGCCACAAAATAATCATACATCATTCATAAAAACCCAATAAATAAAATGGGTTTCATAAACATCATCCCATCATCACATAATCCATATAAAAGAAATGGATATCATTTCATAAAAAGAAAAGTGAATCCATGTAAATCATAGAGACTTTATACTTGAAACATACACATATGAAATAATTTCATCTTAGATGGAAAATGGTTTTGATAAAACACTTAAAATGAATTCTTGAGAAAAATATCCTTTCTTCTTCAAAATCAGTTTCTTTTCACAAAACATCATGCAATTTTAAAAGTAAACGATTTTTTTTAAATAGTCATGAAATATTTTTGAGAAATATTCATGAAAATAAGTCTTTATAAAACCATAAAAATTCGTTCATGCCGTATAAGTTAAAAATAACATTCTCCTCGTACTTTTGTCAGAAAAGTCAAAAAAAGTACCTCGTAACGTAAACAAAAGAAAGATTCCTTACATACCATGTAGTAAAAGTCAAAAATGGGTAAAAATGACTTTAAACATACAATAAAACACTTTTATAAAACATGGACATGGATGATATAAATAACCCTAGTAAATACTTACGAATAACCAATCTCGGATAAAAACGAGATTGGAAAAGTTATCCCTTACCTTATGTCCGATATGCTTCGTATGTATCCGAAACTCCTGTATAATGATTTAAATAATGTCATTGACTTATTACATAATCATATTCATTGTTATTATATCATATATGGTTCACTTATGACTTTATATTACCCGTTCGTTTGTAAATTCCATGTTAAAGAGCGTTTTGGATAAAATCGTTTCATTTATCGTATGTGTTTCGACTCGTCGTTCTTGATATTATTACTTATATCCTGATTTAAATAATTACAGAATGTAAAAAATGATTTATATATAATATATATTAATTATATACATATATATTATAGATCTATAAAAGGAATGAAATACACCGTTCATGGAGACGGTAGGCCGTACGTACGCATGAACGCTGTTTTCGTTTCTTTATTGAATTGAATGTAATTGAGTATATGACATACATATAAATATTTATATACATAAATCCAGTAGCATTATTATGTCATATATTTCAATATTATTAATTATATATACTTTATAATCATTCTTGAATGGTTAATCATGGAAAATGAATCTCATCACGTTCGTGGAGACGGTAGTCCGTACATACGCACGATCGATGATATCATTCCCATGATTATGGAATTGTATTGGAGTGTATGTATACTATTTCAGAATAAATATCACATTACAATAATCATTTATTTACACCATTATACCCATCCATGTAAGTTGGTGGTGGAAAAACATATTACACCACGGCGTGTAGACGGTATTCCGTACGTATGCACGCGTGGTGATTTCGTTTTCCGTAGGATGGATAGATGGTGAAATAGGGTTGTTTCATAATTATAATAACATATCATTATATGAGTGATACTGATTTTATTACTTCATAATGAAACAACTAAAGAAGAAGAAGTGGAAGAAGAAATAAAGTTGAAAGAATCGGTAACGGACATTACCTCTTCTTTGAAGTGCCTTTTTGAAACCTCCTCTTAGGGCACTAATATTGGTCTTTGAAGAAGACCAGAACCTCTAGGATGTTTCTAGGGAAGTGGATAAGAGAAATTGGCAGGGGTTGGCTGGGATTTAAGGCTCAAATTGGTGTGAGGAAGAGAGGGAGTAGGTGCCCTTTTATAAGGGAGGAGAAGGGAACCTTTGGAATAACTAAAAATATTATTTTATTATAAAGTCATATTCGGTTTTTAATAGCTCAAAATTGAGTTATTTAGAAGATACGGTGGGTATGGGTCGAAATAATATCATACAATATAATTTAGACAAGTTTAGGTTCCTATTTTAACCTTATCATTTAGATTTAACTTTAAGTTAGATAATTTTACTTTTACCGTGTCTTTTTGTGTTCTTACACTATAAGGTTAATAAACTTAATATAACAAGAAAAACGAACCCCAAGTTGTTTATTATTAATATATATAACCTTATCTAAGTCATTTGGCTGAACCTTAGATTTTTAGAAATATAATAACAATTAATAATATAATATTTGTTTTAAAAACTATTTTATGTCAATTTTGACACTATTTGGTAATTGATTTTTGTGAAAATCATAACAGAATGATTAGTTCAAAAAAAGTTAATTACATCAACACTAACATGTCATATTAACATAGAAAATTATTTTAATTCATAAAAAGTATCAAACTACATTTATTTGGGTATTTATAACATCAATTATGTCAATATTTCATTAATAAGATAATTACTGCATCATCATTGTGTCATAAATAAATTAAATTATCTAGAGTTTAAAAATTACAAATAAAATATAATTATGTATGAAATATTTTTATCTTTCTAATGAATATTTATAGTCCAATTTATCTTATGTATAACCCTATATTAAAAATTATTTACTTATTAAACTTTGATTTTAACTATTTTAACCCTTCTTTAAATAAATTAATAATAAATGTCCTAATCTAATCCATGTGGGTATAAATGGTCATATTTTATTCCTAAGGTTTTTTTTGGTCGAATTACACTTATCCAATAGAATTACGACATGTTTTAGGGTAATATTAATATCATTTTTACCCTTAATTACTCTATTTACTTTTAACCGTGGTAAATAAAAGTAAAAAGTTACTATTCACCAATAATTATTTTCATCTCATTGAACCAAATTTTACTTACTGACATCAACCGTGTGTCTCGGATTTTTGAAATTCCATTCACAAAAGTGGTAAAATTAAGTTTTATGGAAATTTTCAAATTCTCCTAGGAGGTGGGTAAAAGACGGTCAAAAGTTCAATAAAATTTTTATATATCTAAAATTATTAAAAAATGACTCCAATGAATTACATTGAACTTATATAGGTATTATGTATCAATTTTTACCTAAAATAAATTTAAATAAAATAAATAATTATTTAAATAAAAAGTCGTTTTTTAAATAGTAACCTAGTGTTTTCACTATTCATCAAAAATTGAAAGTTTTCAGAAAAATACCAAAATTTCACCCTAGGCAAATTTTGATATTCCAAATCCAAAAATGAAGTCCAATTTGAAAGATTAAATTTTCAAAATTTCAAAAAGTGGTTATTACTATTCATAACAGCTAGTTTTAATAATATTATAATAGCATATCGTTGTTTAGTGAAACTGGGTATTGCGTACAACACACGCTATCGAGGAAGGTTGCAATTGTGTGTAATGCAGCCAAGTTAGGGTTGCGTGTTGTGAAAGACTCCTTTGTTGTAGCGTACAACACAAGACATCAATAAAATTAAAAATAATATTTTTCATAAAATCTCGGGGTGTTACATTCTACCCCCCTTAAAATGAATTTCGCCCTCGAAATTCGTCGGGGTTATAAATGGTTTACTACTTGAATGTTCCTTTAATAGAAACCCACATCGTAAAAAGGACTACCAAAACCAATCTTTAAAAACTAAAGTATAAAACATAACGGTTACCCAAATTAACTAATCATTGCGTTTCCACATAGGAGAACATAGGTGGAAATATGGATATGGAAGAGAAACCTAACCATCATGTTCTGATGGAGAGTGGTAGAGAACATGGCTATGAAAAAGCCAACAATCACAAATCCATAGATTTGTGATGATCTAAGGTACCATCTGATTCATCGGATATAAGGGAACTAGGACAACATTTTTGGTTTTCAAGATCATTTCCCTAAAGTTGAAGAAATTGAATTAGAATAAATACTTACTTTATTTTGGTACAATCTCACTATTGTTCGTGCCTTGAACAATTTCCACTTCATCTCTTAAAGAAATGAAGTTGAATTTGTTATTCGTGAAGTATTAATAGATCATGTGATAGAATGATGGGTCATTCCATCTGTTTCAAACAAAAGGTTAGCAAAAGTTATCAAATATACATAAGTCCATCTATGGTGAGGTTAATCATATACGATTCCAAAAATGAACTTATAATTAATATATCATACCACGTAATAAAATAAAACTAGTTTCTACTAACCAGGGACTTACTGTAGGCCTGTGGTAGGCGATAAAGTTCGGTCGCACTTCGGTTGTGGGTTCGATTCCCACAGCCTTGTCCGACACGATAGGTTGTCGCCCATCCTGCAGGTTGTCCTTTTTCTAAAACTATATTACTATAACATCCCATTAATAATATCGAAAAAAGTTCTATCCTTAATACTAACTTATGTCCAACATAATTCATTCCAATCTTTAGGCTTATCTAAAATACTTCGGTCCAAGCCCATAGTATAAAGAAAATGATTACTTGAAATTTCACATAACAATCACATGAATGTCATCATTTATCCCCCATATATCATAAGATATATCTTTTTGGTCAAATTACAAACATGTGAATACCTTAATCATGTATTCTCTTGAAGAATGAATACCCATTGAACCTTATGGAAAACATGAATGCAGTTAAAAGTTAACATTTTCTACGTACCAAAAATCCTCAAAATTCTTTATACTCAAACCATGATATCACTTAGTCCTTATATCAATCATGAGCTCATGAATACAATCAAACATCTCATTATCTTCTTATCCCTTCATTATGTGCATATCATCTGTTTACCAAAATTTCTCAATCACTTTCCATGGTTACTGGTACCATAAAATTATTGAAAACCACAATTAACCAATAAATATTCCAATATTCCACGATACTATATACATCATTATTTTGGAATCCCATTACATAAACACTTAATCATTCCACCACATCGTTTTCATATTCAACATCACCAATAGTGATCGCATGTGACTTCCCTTTTTTCCTTTGCCTTAAGTGGTTGTTCATGTCTATCATCATTAACCCTTGGATTAGGGCATTGATTAGCATAATTCCCCATTTCATTGCACTTGAAGCATTGAAGTGTTGTTGGTGCGTTCTCTACAGTCGTTTCTTTATTCACACCATTATCAACCCTTTTTCCATTACTTCGACACTCAGATACTCGATGACCTTCTTTTCCACACTTAAAACATTTTCTAGTCCCTTTAAGACAATCTCCACCATGCTTCTTTCCACACTTTTAGCATACGGAAAAATTCATCTTCTTTTCACCATTATTCTGAGATTTCTCCTTGAACTCCATCTTTCGTTTCTTGTCAAAACCATGAGATGGATATGTAACACCAACTTCCATTTCTACCTTGATAGCACAACGCACAATTTCTTCATAGCTCCTGAAGTCTCTTATAGCTAATGCCCTTCGAAGATTTGGTTTTAAGCCACTGAAGAATCGATCAATTTTACATTCAGGTTAGATGATAAAGCCAGATGCATACCTTGGAATCCTTGTAAAATTTGCTTCGTATATACCAACAGATTCATCATCCTTTTGCTTTAGTTCAAGAAACTTCTTCGCCATCTTTGTTCGAAGAATACGAGGGAAGTAATTATTGAAAAATAAGTTCTTGAACTCATCCCATTCCATGGACTCAATTTCATCTCTTGGCCTCGTATTCTTGATAAGATTCCACCATTGATCAGCTTCACCTTCCAAATGATATACTGCTAAGATGACTTTATCATGTTCAGAACATTGAAGAACTGAAAATATCTTTTCAGTGGTACTAATCCATTGTTCCGCAACAAGTGGATCAGAAGACCCACTGAAAGAAGGTGGGCGTTGCCTCATGAAGGACTCAATAGAATATTGTTCCCTTCTCTGCTCATTTGGAAGCCCAGAATGATTCATAGCTTGTGTAAGTATAGCAATAATATTTTTCACTCCATCTCCCATAACATTTGTTTGTTCAGGAGGAAAATCATTGCATTGTCCATTACATTGATCAACACGGTTTCTTCGGGTTCCAGCCATCGTCTAAAACCCAAAAAAATTAGTGTGAGAGGCAAAAATCATGCTAGGGAAAACAACACAATAAAGGGGGAGTACCTTCGATATCTAACATCTTAGGTTAAATTCTAAGATAGTTACCGTAGTTCTAGGACTATATCTTATATGTATATTTATCCTTAGGGATATCCCTAGACACACCTTAGAAATATCTCTAGGGATCTCACTAACGTTTTCACATCCTAGTTTCCAAAGGTTGACTAAACCTCCCTATGATACCAACTGTAGAGACCCGAAGCTTGAAGTACATGGAAAATACATTACTTTTGCAGAATACTTAATATATAACAAAAACAGACACACATGGACCGTAATATTTTAGTGTCTTTGGAAACTCAGAATAAAATCTTCTAATCGTGGGGAAAGATCTTCAACAACTCCCATAACGATCTTCCCCTTTTTGTTTCCTTACCTAAAACCTTTCTTTACTTCCTGGGGAAAATAAAACATAAAAATGGTGAGCTCAAATGCTCATTAAGGGCAAACATAGATAACATAAAACAATCCATAAACAGTTGGAAGCAAAAACTTGAACATGAAATTTAAACATCAAAATCTTGAGGAAAGACATAAATCGTGGAAGTATGTAAGGAATATATCATAATAGAACATAAACCATGATAAAATGGGAATAAAACATGCAATCTTGGCAACCATTCATCACATGTCATGATTTCCATAGTAGCCAAGGCATTGCTGCCAAGACCATCTTAGTGGACAAAGTCCCTTTCTGAATCGAGTTCACTCCTCATTTTAGTCCTGTAACACTGAACCGGATTAACTTACCGTTCCAGCCATGTCTATCTCATGGAAATAAGGCTTTATAAAACCATAAAAATCTGTTCACGCTGTATAAGTTAAAAATAACATTCTCCTCGTACTTTTGTCAGAAAAGTCAAAAAAAGTACCTCGTAATGTAAACAAAAGAAATATTCCTTACATACCATGTAGTAAAAGTAAAAAATGGGTAAAAATGACATTAAACATACATGAAAACACTTTTATAAAACATTGACATGGATGATAGAAATAACCCCAGTAAATACTTACGAATAAACAATCTCGGATAAAAACGAGATTGGAAAAGTTATCCCTTACCTTATGTCCGATATGCTTCGTATGTATCCGAACCTCCGGTATAATGATTTAAATAATGTCATTGACTTATTACAGAATCATATTCATTGTTATTATATCATATATGGTTCACTTATGACTTTATATTACCCGTTCTTTTGTAAATTCCATGTTAAAGAGCATTTTGGGTAAAATCGTTTCATTTATCGTATGTGTTTCGACTCGTCGTTCTTGATATTATTACTTATATCATGATTTAAATAATTCCAGAATGTAAAACATGATTTATATATAATATATATTCATTATATACATATATATTATAGATCGATAAAAGGAATGAAATACACCATTCATGGAGACGGTAGGCCGTATGTACGCATGAATGCTGTTTTCGTTTCTTTATTGAATTGAATGGAATTGAGTATATGACATACATATATATATATACATAAATCCAGTAGCATTATTATTTCATATATTTCATTATTATTCATTATATATACTTTATAATCATTCTTGAATGGTTAATCATGGAAAATGAATCTCATCGCGTTCGTGGAGACGGTAGTCCGTACGTACGCATGAGCAATGATATCATTCCCATGATTGTGGAATTTTATTGGATTATATGTATACTATTTCATAATAAATATAAATTTAAAATAATAATTTATTTACACCATTATACCCATCCATGTAAGGTGGTGGTGGAAAAACAGATTACACCACGGTGTGGAGACAGTATTTCGTACGTACGCATGCGTGGTGATTTCGTTTTCCATAGGATGGATAGATGGTGAAATAGGGTTGTTTCATGATTATAATAACATATCATTATATGATTGATAATGATGTTATTACTTCATAATGAAACAACTAAAGAAGAAGAAGTGGAAGAAGAAATAAAGTTGAAAGAATCGGCAACAGGTATTACCTCTTCTTTGAAGCGCCTTTTTGAAACCTCCTCTTAGGGCACTAATATTGGTCTTTGAAGAAGACCAAAACCTCTAGGATGTTTCTAGGGAAGTGTAGAAGAGAAATTGGCAGGGTTTGGCCAAGATTTAAGGCTCAAAGTGGTGTGAGGAAGAGAGGGAGGAGGTGCCCTTTTATAAGGGAGGAGAGGGGCACCTTTGGAATAACTAAAAATATTATTTTATTATAAATTCATATTCGGTTTTTAATAGCTCCAAATTGAGTTATTTTGAAGCTAAGGTAGGTATGGGTCTAAATAATATCATCCAATATGATTTAGACAATTTTAGGTTCCTATTTTAACCTTATAATTTAGATTTAACTTTAAGTTAGATAATTTTACTTTTACTGTGTCTTTTTGTGTTCTTACACTATAAGGTTAATAAACTTACTATAACAAGCCAAACGAACCCCAAGTTGTTTATTGTTAATATATCTAACCTTATATAAGTCATTTTACCGAACCTTATATTTTTATGAATATAATAACAATTAATAATATAATCGTTGTTTTAAAAACTATTTTATGTCAATTTTGACACTATTTGGTAATTGATTTTTGTGAAAATCATAACAGAATGATTAGTTCAAAAAAAAGTTAATTAAATCAACACTAACATGTCATATTAACATATAAAATTATTTTAATTCATAAAAAGTCTCAAATTACATTTATTTGGGTATTTATAACATCAATTATGTCAATATTTCATTAATAAGATAATTACTGCATCATCATTGTGTCATAAATAAATTAAATTATTTAAAGTCTAAAAATTACAAATAAAATATCATTATGTAGGAAATATTTTTATATTTCTAATGAATATTTATAGTTGAATTTATCTTATGTATAACCCAATATTAAAAATGATTTACTTATTAAACTTTGATTTTAACTATTTTAACCCTTCTTTAAATAAATTAATAATAAATGTCCTAATCTAATCCAAGTGGGTATAAATGGTCATATTTTATTCCTAAGGTTTTTTTGGTCGAATTACACTTATCCAATAGAATTAGGGCATGTGTTAGGGTAATAATAATATCATTTTTACCCTTAATTACCCTATTTACTTTTAACCGTGGTAAATAAAAGTAAAAAGTTACTATTCACCGAAAAATATTTTCATCTCATTGAACCACATTTTACTTACTGACATCAACCGTGTCTCTCGGATTTTTGAAATTCCATTCACAAAAGTGGTAAAATTAAATTTTATGCAAATTTGCAAATTCTCCTAGGAGGTGGGTAAAAGACGGTCAAAAGTTCAATAAAATTTTTATATATCTAAAATTATTAAAAAATGACTCCAATGAATTAAATTCAACTTATATAGGTATTATGTATCAATTTTGACCGAAAATAAATTTAAATAAAATAAATAATTATTTAAATAAAAAGTCGGTTTTTAAATAGTAACCTAGTGTTTTCACTATTCATCAAAAATTGAAAGTTTTCAGAAAAATACCAAAATTTCACCCTAGGCAAATTTTGATATTCCAAATCCAAAAATGAAGTCCAATTTGAAAGATTAAATTTTCAAAATTTCAAAAAGTGGTTATTACTATTCATAACAGCTAGTTTTAATAATATTATAATAGCATGTCGTTGTTTAGTGAAACTTGGTATTGCGTACAACACACGCTATCGAGGAAGGTTGCAATTGTGTGTAATGCAGCCAAGTTAGGGTTGCGTGTTGTGAAAGACTCCTTTGTTGTAGCGTACAACACAAGACATCAATAAAATTAAAAATAATATTTTTCATAAAATCTCAGGGTGTTACAACCATAAACAACCAAACCTCTATATGATGTATGAGTACAAAAATACAAGGCAATAAAAAACCAAACCAAAAGATAATTTTACAGTACTAGTGGAATCAAAGTGACATAACCGAAGGAACCAAAAGACAAAAATCCCAAAGACAAAAAAGACACCAGCCAAAAACTCCCAATCTTCTCCAAGATCCAAATCCATATTCTCAACCCAGTTTATCAAGAAGCAACACTAAATAATTGGGATGCATTTTCTTTACCAATTTCTCAACATATAACATCTACAAATGCACCATAGTTCCCAAGAAGGGTTGATTATAAAACTCAGTAGGATTTCCCCAATGACTTACCTACTCAATACACAAGGATAAATATTGTTATCACCATTTATATTAAACAATTTATATAAAAATAGTTTAAAATCATTTAAATAGTTTATCTGAAAACTAAATCAGTTCTAATGAAAACAATTTCACAACCATAAAACCTTTCCTTTTATCTATTTGGAATTCTGATCCATGATTCCATACATCCACACATGCATGACTAGGTGATAGTTCTACAATTATGAGTGGTCGCTCATCAATCTACCAAGTTTTCACAAGGTAACCAATCACATGTTCCATTACACCTTTGTCTCTGAGCACCAATTCATATTTCAACCAATCCTCAAAATATGAAACATGAACAAAATACCACCAAGTATTCCAAAAACCATTCCAAAACCATTTAACAGAAAACTTTCCTTTATTTAATACATTTCAACAAACATTTTCCATACATCAATACCAAATAATCATTTTAAATTCATGAACCAAAAGCGCTTCAACAAAACAAACCAATTTCCATAATTTCCAAGAAAACATTAAAAAAGAGGTTTCCATCAAATCAAACAAGGGTTTCACAGAAATTTCAAGAAATTAAATGAATTTTAAACTAATACTTAAATTTATAATCAAGTGACAATGAGAAATAAGGTACCTACCTCTCAAACTTTGTAAAAAAATGAAGATCGTCACTAAAAACATCAAAAAATAGACTTGAAACTCCTAAAACCGTCCTTAGATCTTGTTCACTTAAATAAAAAATCATTTCTCATCATTATTGAAGTCACAAAACATAGATATATTCCCAACAGATTAGATCTATGATTCCAAGAGATTTAAGAGGAAGAGATATAAGGAAAACAATGAAGAATGAGCATATACCAATAAATCCAAATCTTCAATGCACTTAGATTCTCCTAGGAATCACTCATGGATCTAAAGAAATTATAACCACAACATTGAGAGGGAGAGGAATTATCTTTATGACCAGTTTCTAGTGGAATAAGTGGTTTAGGAAGTAAAATGCATTAGATCCGTGATTTTTGGATCTAGTTTTTCACAGTGCATGGTTAGGGTACATAATTAGAAAAATTGTGCACTAATCGTGCATGATAGATTACCTCAATTCATACATCACATGATAGGCTCACATGATTATAAAACCTATGTTCCAACCATTATATTCCCCTTTATCCATTATTACACATGGTTTATCCTAGGTAGCAACACTGTTTGGAAAAATCATGTACCTAGTTTTGCACCTACCCAACGTCCACTTTTTAGTTTCACGGTTTCCTAGAGGTATTAAAAGGTTTATAAAAATAATTCTCAAATCATTAACCTCCATAAAATCCCAAAAAACATACCAAAAATCCTAAAATCCTCCTTAATCTTAACTCAAACATTTTATATACTTAAAATTCATAAATAAATAGTTAAATATCTGAAACCAAGGGTTCTATAGAATGGGTCTTTAATCCCTTTAAAATATTAATTAAAATCATGAACCCCCTATTTGAATTCTAAATACCTCCCACTCAACCTTAAACTTATCCATTTTTATTTAGAGGCTATTGAGAGAGTATTGTTATCTCCTCCAACCCCTTTCCTCGCAAATTGAAGTGCTAGTGGATGAATTTGATCTCCCACTAGTATGTGTAACCCCTTTGGTTTGAAATCCCTCTCCATTCGTCTCTTATCTCATTATTCAGGAGTAATGAATCTTATTTTACTGATGTATCTAGACCTTTATTTGTTTGAGTTTTATTCTAGGTATTCCCCTTGGATCTTCCTTACCTCCAATCCTCTATTGAAGATTCCTAATTCAGGTGTTTGATTGATCTTGGTATTAAAGGTATGTTTTTTCATAAAGATTTTACCTAAAATTGAAACCTTGATTGCTTGATTGAATTGAATTTTATTTTCAATTGGTTTTCATCAAATTTAATTTATTTGATAGTTAATTTTGAAATACATGTATTTGTGAAAGAAAAACCTTTTAAAAGGTTTTTATAAACTTGATGTATTTTGATAAAATATGGCCTGAAAAGATAAATAATTTGATAGAATGATTTTATGTTGATTATTAGAAAATGGATTTAAATAAAATATGATTTAGCCCGAATGAACCAAAGGACTTATTTTTTTATTGATTTTTGATCACGCCCCTTTCAAGGGATTAGGGGTAACCCATACAAGGCTCTTAAGCTTATAGATTACATGACCCGTAGTTCTTAGAGGAAATATCTAGACTATAACTACATGGAACTGCTCCTCCAAAGCATCTGCATCATGATATTATCTCTCCACCTTCTCATGGATATTCAGCTAGTCTTCCCATGCATGCATAGGCAAGTCCTGATGGAAACTCCATACCGTCTATTTCTTCCACATCCTTTAGCTTCTACTCTAGTGAATACGCCCTCTTTTAATCCTCGTCTAGAGTGTCCTTATTGTAGAGTTTTCTTGGTCCATTAAGCACAATTTTCAGGTGGCCCAAAATCCTTGAGGTGGCCCAAATGCCTTGAGGTGGCCCAAAATCTTTATTGACCCAAAGGTCTTGGGTAGCCTGAAGGCCATAAAGGACTCGGGGACCAAACCGATGGCCCAAAATCCCAAACGGATGAATAGTTTCAGCTTCTATAGTACTGAATAGTGCCTTCTACATTGCTTACTATAGTATTAAAGGCCTTGAATGGCATAAATTTGATGAAAACCTGTTATTTGGTTTTGGAAATTTAAATGGAATGTTTAAACTTGAAAGTAGGAAATTGAACAGTGATTTATGATTTTAATTGAAGTGAATTGATTTTCTCACGGTTGATTGATTAAAGAACATGTGAGATTGAGTATTTAGTGGATGATTAGGATAAGAACACTAGGACTATGATTCCTTAACAATGGATTGATGATGAAATTTCTGATTAATCCTTATTTAGCATGAATTTCTCTGATGGGGTGTTGATTGATTATATACTCGTGGCATAATCCTTAGGTATGTGCACACACATTCAGCCATGATGATTGAATAAGTAGTGCAATGATCCTATAGCTAATAACTAATGAACCTCATGGTATATAACCATAGTTTTTGTTTGATTTTATTATTACATGATACTAATTTTAGAACTATTTTATTCATGTCTATCTATTTTCTTAAAAATATACATTGGATCCATGTTTTGATATACTTCCCATCAGCCTGTCTTGAAATATTATTTTACTAAAACTGTGAAAATGATTTTTCCATTATTTACCTTTATTTAAATTGAAAAATAAATGGTTTATTTTTATTGGAATTTCTTATGGATCATTTGTTAGAATTCTACTGGGATATGTTTCTCAAAACCTACCTTTGCCTTCATACATTTGTAGATTATCATATGTTAGGGATAGGAAAAGGTAAAATTCCACATATAGGTGAAGGGTGTTCTTGATTCATGGGACCTTGGGTGTTGATGGTGACTAGTGGATCTGTGATCTACTCGTTTTATAGAGATTTTAAGTTTCTATATTTATAGATGTTATGTTGTCTTTTGGATTATGTTTTACTTTGAGATCTCTATCTAACTTCTTATGGTACTTTTCTCCTTGAGAAGTATTTAGAATACTAATTATTTATTTATTTATCTTTAACTATTATGTCTTGTTGATTTATATTAGGGAGAAATTTTTCCCTATGATTTTGATTGATACCCAGGTGCTAGTTTCCAGCCCATGGGGATCAAGAAAACCCTTCAAATCATGTCAATGTCTAGTCGGGTATTCATATACCACAATATTTGGGTTGGTTAATGACAAGTGGTATCGAGTGTGAAGCTGAGAGATCCAAAGCTGGTGGAGTTACTATAAAAAGAAAATATGAAATTTGGTGACACCCCTCAGTCACCATGTATTTTCTGATAGTCAATAAGATACTCGAATTCTAGAGATATAGAGAGAGAGAGAGTGGTGAAAAAAATATTTCCTTTAAATAAATGAAAATTCTATGGATTTATTGGTCATACAATAATCTGGTGTATGGAAGCAGAGAGTTATTTGAGAGGTGAATCTCCCAAGATTTTGAAACAAATGATTACAACATATCCTATATTTCAAGGAAAAAATTATTTTTATGATAATTTTTATAACTACTCTAATTTTGGTAATAAAGGAATAAATTTCAAGTATGGATAATTAAAACTTACTCTAATGGGAGACAAATTATAAGGGTATTTGAGCAACTAGATGAAATTCCTTTTAAAAAAATTTCTATCCTTTGGATGAAGAAGATTATGATCTTGTGGACTATGTTAAATACCATGAGGAGATTATTACTTATGTATCAACTCAACCAGAAATCTCTTGGAAGTAGAAAAGGAAGAATGATAAGGCTATCTTGGCATAGATTTCTCTTAAAGAAATCAAAAATATAAATGTTTGCATCCTTGATAGTGGGTGTTCATACTACATGAGAAAAAACACAAATCTTCTAAAACCCTAAATATTTGTGTTGATGGAATAATTAGATTCAAGAATGATAGAGCATTATAAATCAATGGAAATGGAAATATGAGGTTGGTTAATGATGAACTAAAGAATACATAAGTTATTTTTGTGGATTTCCTTCTACATAATCTTTTCTACGTGATCCAAATTTATAACTCCTAAATAGATGTCACATTCTATCAGAATGGGTAATCTATCAATGGAAGGACTATAGGATCATTTTTGAAGTGATGGAGTACCGATGTAAATTTTTATTAATTAGATTATAAGAAAAACAACACTTGTTTCCCTATATTAGATGAGAAAAATAGCCTTTGGAATTAGAGTCTATGGAATATTAATTAATAAAGTATATATAATTTTTCCAAAATAAAATATAAAAATTACATTCAAAATATTTGATTAGATTAGTATAAAACTGACGATTATTGCATAAGAGGTAAATTGGTGATAAATCCCTTTTATCTAGAGGAGAAAAGAGGCTCAAATCTTCTTGATATGATCTACACTGATGTGTGTGGACCTGTGAAGGTTATTAAAACATATGGTGAGAAGTATTTCATCTTCTTCATTGACTAATGAATCAGAATACATTGTATCATGTTTATTTAGTCTAATATAGAGGTGATTGAGTGCATTAAGTGGTTTCAGAGGAGTATAAAGAACGAAATAGGAAGAACGATCGAGATTCATTGATTTAAAAATGGAATATAGTGTGCCTCTCTTGAGGTATAAATTATAAGATAATAATGGTATTAAAGGTTATGTTTAATCAATGATAAAACTACAAAAAAATGGTGTGGTAAAGTGTATAGTAAAAAACATGGAAAAAACATTCCTCATAGAAGGTATAATCTTCTATCCTACTATAAAGAAGTTGTTCAAGTATCTATTTAAACATAAAATTTATATTTTTTTATACTTGGAGAGAATATGACCCCATAAAATATGTGTAATGAAATAAAACCAATGTTGAAGCAATTTATAGTATTCTAGAGTAGATATTAAATTCCAAATAAGGAAGGAAACCATGGAAACTGTTGAGATTTTAAGAATGAAGGGGTGTTTTTAGGATATCCCTTTAAGATTAAATCCTATAAATGTCTCAAAAAAATGTTTAGAAATATTATAGAATGTAGTGATATTAAAAATTTATAACAAAACGATGGAAATAGATCTAGAATCCTAAATCTAAGTGTGCTCAGTGATAGAGAATAATAACTAGATACAAATCAGACTAGCACTCATAGTCCAGCATGTGAGGAGGATTTAGAGACTAAATTAGTGGATGAAGAAGTTGCTAAAAGGATTAAACTAGTGAATCCACAAAGAATAATAAGTTTCTAAGTTAATGATTCTAATACCATTAGTGATAAAATTGTACTAGCAAAAACTTGGATAATGGGGATTATAGATCACAATTCTCTATTATCTCAAGTAAAACAAACTTTATTTAAATAAGTAGTGAATGGTGAGTTATGGATCAAGGACATGAATAAAGAGTTATATAAAATAGAGAAAAGTAATAATTGGGAGCTTGTGGATATAGAAATAGATCACAATGTTATAAGAACAAAATGGGTATTTATAAATAAACATTATGAGTATAGAAAGGTGATCCAAACAAGGAAATATGGATATTAAAGGGGTATGCACAATTGGAAGAATTTTATATAGATGAAACCTTTACACCCATGGAAATAAATGAGTCAATAATACTCTTTCTTATTCATTTTTTTCAAATAAAATTCAGAATCTACTAAATAGATGTCAAGATAGTGTTTTAAAATGTAATTATCAAATAATAAGTCTATATTATGTAACCTGTGGGATTTCTTATCGATGATAATGAATAAAAGGTGTGAAAATTTAATAATAAATTCTATGGATTTAAATAGGAATCTTGGTACTAGTATTCTTAACTTGTTACATTATCAAAGAAGCTATAATTTAGAATAGGTGGAGTATATCATAATATCAATGTAAAATTTACCAAATAAGATCAACTTAGGGTACACATATAAGTTTAAAAGATTATATTTAGATGGAGAAATATGAATTTGGTGGAAGATTTTTCATGATTGGTGAGAAAAAAATTTGAAATTTTATGATCAGGGAACCTACATTCTTCCTCAGGCTTCAGGTTGAGTTTTAAATTCATTTCACTGACTATATATGTGAAGGAATGGATAATAAATTTTGAGATTCATAATATTAATATTTTTTTAACACTAATTATGGCTATAACCAATCTTTAAAAACGTGAATAAGGAAAATTAGTTGATCCCTCACCTTATTAGAGGATGATTAGAAACGTTTTTTATCTTACAATAACATAATTAGATATATTTTTCAAAATATTTTTAGTTACATCATACCAATGTTTCCCCAAGGAGGATAATCTCTTAGTTGTAAATAATATCATGATTTATATTTGAGGAACACTCAATTATGAATTTTTATATTGTATTGGGGATAAAATTTTCTTTTATACATTCTCAGATGTAAATCAGGCTAAAGATATTGTGGATATAAAATCTATATGCAGGGGTTTCATTTTCATTAGAAGTAAATGTATTGGGTGTCTTAGTGAGAAAAAAGAAATTAATTATCATGTATAGTTGGTTCTGAATATATTTCAATAACAAAATATTACCTGCAACTGGCTTAGATGAAATAGAAACTAGAATATATTCAATAAAAAGAAAATTTTCCCACAGTAGTCCATTATGACAACCAATGTGAAATAGAGCTAACTAATAATATGGTATACCATTCTTGAATGAATCATATCAAGATATTTTATCACTTTATTAAAGATATGTTTGAACAAGGCATTATCAAACTAGAGAATCTTGGTAAAAATCAATAAGTAGGGACATCACTACAAAATCATTGTCCACACCGGCATTTGAGAAGCATTGGTTGAACCTTGGTGTTTATCCACCTCTCTTAGCTTGAGGAGGTTTGAAAGTTACCATCTTTCCATTATATATAAATGTTATACTTTTAAATTAGTTATTCTTGTAGGAATATATCTTTTATTTGGTGTAAAATTCAAGGAAATATAAAATCTAAGGGATGTTTGTGATAGTTAGAAGGTTGATTCGGAATTATAGATAAAAATATAGAAATTGAAATGTTATATTGTTTCCTAAAATTATATTTTATTCACTTAGGAATATAGAATTTTTTAATGAACCATTTCTCAATATAATAATCTAAAGGAATTTCTTGATCAGATATAGACCAAGATACCCCTTTTGAATTTTACTATCAAATGGGGATAAAGCTTAAATAGTTTGGGAGATGTTGAAAGAGAAAATAGGTTAAAGTAGAAAATGTGTATCTTTAGGGGGGCATGATAATTTCACCTATAGGGGGTTCTTAGTTAGGATAATTTAATATAGAGAAATTATAATTGAAAATAAAATCCAAAGGGGGATAATTTTTTAACCTTTGGGTTGTCATATTGTATTTTTTGTCAATTGGGATTTGATTTGAATTTAATGTGAAGAAGCTTGAAGTATGTTGAAATAACTTGTGAACTATTCTATTGATTCTAGAAATAGAACTATCACATCAGGACTAAAGAATTCACACATCAACTAGATTAAAATATGGACAAATTGAGTCTTTTTTATAGGTATTTTATTTGGAATTTATAAGAATTTTACTCAATGTCATAAGACTATTTCAGAATTTCAGAAAATGAACAGATCATGTTATGAGCTCATGCATCGCGCTCTAAATGAAATTAAACTTGGAAAAACAGAAAAAAATCGTTTTTATAAGATATAATAGAGACTTTATAAGAGTCATTAAAAAAATTTGTAAGATTCATTCACATTGAGAAAGGGATAGTCACACCGTGACTGGAGTAATGATAGGAAATTAAAAAAGTACCTTCATGCATAAGAAGCTATAGGTCAAGATGTTATATATTTTACTATGCAATATTTGGTGGCTTTTAATACACTTCATGACATGGTTATTGGTTGCGCCCAAATTTACCCTACTGGTAAAAGCGGTCGTTAAAGTACAAGTAAGGATCGAATCCACAGGGACCGAAGAAGTAACCTTGAGACACTTTTATTAGATGCGGGATTGGCTATGAAGTGGCCAACTATGGTGTTGATTGATTTGAAGAAATATTTATTTAAATTAAAGAACAAAAACAATAAAATTACTTGAATTAAAACAACTAATTAATGTGAGTTGATCCTAGGTTGTCTCTTGGGCTTGATTGGATGTATTTGTTTTTCATTTGATTTAATGTTCATCGATTCAAGAGGTATCCATTAAATGAAATAATTCTTCAATATCATTCTCCGATTTAATACTTACACAATTTCAAGGCTAATCACCAATTCACTTAGGGGATCAATTAAATGATCACTCCAAGGAATTGGATCGTACTAGCACTCAAAATGTATCGTCGTTAAAGTCGGTGAAGACAAAGAAGAAGATAAATCAAAGAAAGGAACTCTTAAAATAAAGAACAAATTTAAGAATTTAAGAACATCAAATAACATTCAATCCAACTAATGCAACTCCCTAGGATAAAACCATAAAAGGTTATCCCTCCATTGATGCTATTCTATCAATGGAAGCGGGTAATTGACTTAAAGAAGCGGGATTGAAAAAGAGAAAAAAACATTAATCAAAATAAACACTCCACCGTTGTGTGATGAACTCACAAGTGAGGGTGTGAATAAATTCACACTACGATTCAACGGTATCAACGTGTGAAGAAAAGGAAAATAAAAAGTGAAGAAGAAGAAGAAATTTTATTAAAATACTAAATGTGAATGAAAAACTTACATTAGAGAAATTGACGATGCCATTACAAAACAAAAGCGGGAAATTACAATTGAAAGAAAAACAGAGATTCAAAGGAAAATGTTAGATTCAAGGAAAAATGTTAGATGATTATTCCCTTCACCACCAGCTCCTTATATAGGCATATTATGAGCCTTATGTCCACCCCCAACATTAAATTCACCCCCCAACAATTAAGAGAGTCAAAAGGAGGGTGAAGAATCAAAAGTAAATTGACGTTTCGAAGTTGACCTGGAAAACTGTCCAGATTCGTCCTCCATTTTGACGTGTGATTTTGACACTTCATATGGCCGAATCCGAAGGTGTCATAAATATAACATATCTTCTTCCATGTGTCTTCTATAAGCTCTCAAAATTTTAGGACATTTGGTTCAGCCGTTTGAAAGTTATGTTTGAAATTGTGGGACGGATTTCTGTGCATTAATGACAAGTCCTCCATTTAAATCTCAACTTCAGATCCCTTTATCATCATGAAAACATCAGAATTAGCTCTCTCCACAGTTGAATAAAATGATCCTCATATTTTTATCTTTCTACTGTATAAATTTGAGCTTCATTGGGCTTGGTTTCTGGGCCCCACATTTGTTTGATGTGCCTTAGGCCCATTATGCTTTTTCCAGCATGTTTCTGCCTTCAGGCGCAAAATTCTCCATCTTCCTTTGGGATTCATCCATCGGACCTAAAAGATAAAATGTTCCAAACAACGTGATAAATCCTATCCCAAAATTGCAAATTAAAATGATGAATATTGTAATTTCCACAAGTAAATTATTGAGTGGGCCCAAATTGACATTTTAAGCATGAATTGCACAATGATGGGAAATGAAGTTCAATTTCTGAATTGGACTAAAATTGATGTTTATGAACTTTTAAACACATTAATATTAAGATCTTAAAAATGAATATTAGCCACTTTCAGTGACTAATCACACCCCCCAACTTGAGTTTTGCTAGTCCCGAGCAAAATAAATTACAAATATGAAATCCAAATCCCATTTTCCAAAAACATTTAAATAGACATTACTCACCCAAATATCAAATACCAATGAAAACCCATCAAAATAATTTAAAACAAGCTAGGTCCATAAGCATATCCCAAGCCCAAGCCCATTCCTTTGTTCAAATTCATTGCCACATTTCATCCAATTCCAATTAAGCATGATAAAGTGTTGTGCATCATAAAAGATATGGGGCCCATTTTATTGTTCAAGGGGAAAAATGGAAGCTCTAGGAGGGAATCACATTAAACCTTAATATGAGTATCCATTTTTTTTTGATTTTTTTTTTATGATTTTTTATCCACAATAGATATGAAAAGACTAACTCTGGGCAAGACAACTATGGAGTCACGATCCCCAAGTGCCGGACGCCACACATATTGTCAATTTCATGCTCTACAATAGAGATATAAAGCCTAACTCTGGGCAAGACAACTATGGAGTCACGATCCCCAAGTGCCAGACGCCACGCATTTGGACAAAACATTGCTCTATGTGGTCATTTTTTTGTTTTTTTTTGTTTTGTTTTTTTTTTGTGTTTTTTTTGGATACTCAAATTAAACTAAAAGTGACCCCAGAACCCTATGCTATAATGAAAGGGACCCAAGAACTCAAATTTACACCCACGATCCAGTAGACGTGTATTGTGGCATTTTTATTAAGAGGATGAAAATGTAAACTTTGAAAAATCACATCGGACAACTGCACTTTCCAAAAACTATGCTCATGAACTTAAACTTGCATTAAAATCAGAATCAAGGCATGCAAAATTTATTTGATATCCAATTTTAGATTTTGCAATGTGTGTTATCATGTTCATGTTTATGGAATTTTTTCTTTCCATGCATGTTCTTATTGAAAAGAAAATCAGTTTTTATCCCCCCCCCCAACTTAGAATAACACTGTCCCCAGTGTTTAAAGAAAAGAAAAGTTAGAAGGGGGTAGGAGAGGAGTTCAATGAAGAAATTTAAAATGAAAATCATGGAATGAAGTCACCTGGTGGTTGATGATGATAGTGCATGCCATATTCTCCCTTCAATCCTGGATTTGAGTCTCAGCAGCTTGGATGGTGGTGAATGGATTTTCCTTATGGCTTATGACATGTCCTTTTATTTTTTTTTTGAAACCTATAAAAACATAAAAATAAAAATAAAACAAAATAAACGGATGATACATTGTCTTCTTTATATTTTCTGGGTAAGCTATTACTCAGAGATCACACCACGTGACACAGATGAATATGGCGCTCCCCTTTCATACCCATCCTTACTCATAAAATAAGAACAGGTCAACAGCTTATGGTAATTTATTATATGAAAAATAAAATGATTCAAAATGATTAGAAAACATGAAAACCATGGGTTGCCTCCCATGCAGCGCTTTTGTTTAACATCGCTAGCTCGACTTGAACCCCCTAACTTATCCAATTCCAACTTTCAAAATTTTAATTAACCCATCTTTCTCCACTTCAACAAGATTGAGATTGATTATTTGTTTGAAATATGTTTCATGTGAAATCCCATGGTCAATAATGAGTGTGGAAGTCCAAGGAAATTTTGTAATGGTTGATCGTGTTTTATCTAGAGTATTTCCTAAGATTTCAAGGTTCATTCCTACATTATTGGTTTCATGAGATGGATGAATGATAACTGAGAGGTCTTGTTTGTACCCTATGATGGGATGCCTGAGTGGGGAAGTAAGGACATTGATATTAAGTTCAGGTTGGATAGGACATTCAAAAATAGATAAGGAATTAGAATCAATATCAATTTCATTTTCAAAATTTCCAAACACAATTGGTTCCCTTTGAATTGAAGATTCAAACCCAAAATTTTCTAGATGAGTCTCATAAATGGGTATGGGTTTGATGTTTGTGATTTCTCCTAATGGTTCAGTGATTGGTGTATCTGAAAAATCATCATTGTAGAAATATTCCGAACATTCAATCTCTGAAGAAAAATTTCCCTCTTGTGAATTCATGAAATCAATTTCATCCTGATTTAAACACTTGTTAGCAATTCCCTCATGTTCATTAGCTTGACTTTCAAAATTACCTGACCAATTCACTTCATTATCCAACTCTGTTTTCCAAGATTCTAAAGTGGGTTCATCACTAAATTCAAATATGTTATGTGGGTAACAAGATTTTTCTATAAGTGATGTGGAAGGGATAACCTGAGTTGGAGTGGGTTCCAAAAATGATTCAATGCTTTGTAGTTCTACTCTCAGTGATGAAACTTCTGAATTCATTTTATCCATTTTTTCACACAAATGTTCAATAATTTTTTCAGAATTAGGATTAATAGATGTTTGGACCTCATGAACTTCATTAAGTTTTATCTCTTCAATCATCCTCGAGAGGTATGGAAATTGATCCTTTAAACAATCAGCATCCCATTGATTGTACAAGTTATCGGGTGTGGGGTAATCATTCAAGTGTTGATCAAAGTAATTTTCTATCTGAGGGGATTCCCATTGTTGATTTTCTATTTGATTCCAGCCTGAGTTTATGAAAGGAAATTGTTGATGATACTCCATTGGAGTTGAATGAAATTTGGATATGGATTTTTTTTTAGACACACGAAAACAGAAAGGGGAAAAGAAAAGAGAAATATAGGGTGAGAATAGAGAATTTGAGAGCTTCTAGAAGACACATGGACAAAGATATTTTATATTTATGACACCTTCGGATTCGGCCATATGAAGTGTCAAACTCACACGTCAAAATGGAGGACGAATCTGGACAGTTTTCTGGGTCAACTTCGAAACGTCAATTTCCTTTTGATTCTTCACCCTCCTTTTGACTCTCTTAATTGTTGGGGGTGAATTTAATGTTGGGGGTGGACCTAAGGCTCCTAATATGCCTATATAAGAAGATGGTGGTGAAGTGAATAATCATCTAACATTTTTCCTTGAATCTAACATTTTTCTTTGAATCCATATTTTCCTTTCAATTGTAATTTTCTGCTTTCCTTTTGTAATCGTATCATCAATTTTTCCCATGTAAGTTTTTCTTTCACGTTGAGTATCTTAATAAAATTTGTTCTTCTTCTTTATTTTTTCTTTTTATTTTATTCACACGTTGATACCGTTGAATCTAGGTGTGAATTTATTCACACCCGCACTTGTGATTTCAATCACACAACGGTGGAGTGTTCGTTCTTTTAATAATTTTCTTCTTCTTCAATTCCGCCCCCCATAAGTCTACATCCTGCTTCCATTGGTAGAATAGCATCAATGGAGGGCTAACCTCTTAAGGGTTGATCCAAGGGAGTAGCAAGGTCATGGATTGAATGTTATTTCATGTACTTAATATTTAATTCTATTCGTTATTTTAGGATTTCCATTTGAAGAGTTACATTCTTTCTCATCTTTTCCAACTTTAACGATGACACATTTTGAGTGCTAGTACGATCTATTTCCATTGAGTGCTCATTAAAGTGATCCTCAAAGTGAATTAGTGATTAGCCTTGGAATTTTGTAGGGATTAAATTGGTGAATGATTTGGAAGAATTATCTCATTTTTTGGATATGTCTTGAATTAATGACATGAAATTTTCTAAGAAAAGAAATTCATCCAATCCACCCCAAGCAAAACCCTAAGATCAACCCACCATCAATAATTGTTTAGTTCACATCATTTTTTATTATATATTATTTAAATTATATCTTTAGTTCTTCAATTAATATCTACCTCAAAGTTGGCCACTTCATAGCCAATCCATCAATAAATCATAGCATCTCAAGGTTACTTCTTCGGTCCCTGTGGATTCGATCCCTACTTGTACTTCAACGACCGCTTTTACAAGTAGGGTAAATTTGGGTGCAACCAAATTTTGGCGCCGTTGCCGGGGACCCAAGTAAGTACCTTAGACCCACATCTTCTTTTCTCACCCCAAATTCTCTATTCTCACCCTATATTTCTCTTTTCTTTTCCCCTTTCTGTTTTCGTGTGTCCAAAAAAAAATCCATATCCAAATTTCATTCAACTCCAATGGAGTATCATCAACAATTTCCTTTCATAAACTCAGGCTGGAATCAAATAGAAAATCAACAATGGGAATCCCCTCAGATAGAAAATTACTTTGATCAACACTTGAATGATTACCCCACACCCGATAACTTGTACAATCAATGGGATGCTGATTGTTTAAAGGATCAATTTCCATACCTCTCGAGGATGATTGAAGAGATAAAACTTAATGAAGTTCATGAGGTCCAAACATCTATCAATCCTAATTCTGAAAAAATTATTGAACATTTGTGTGAAAAAATGGATAAAATGAATTCAGAAGTTTCATCACTGAGAGTAGAACTACAAAGCATTGAATCATTTTTGGAACCCACTCTAACTCAGGTTATCCCTTCCACATCACTTATAGAAGAATCTTGTTACCCACATAACATATTTGAATTTAGTGATGAGCCCACTTTAGAATCTTGGAAAACAGAGTTGGATAATAAAGTGAATTGGTCAGGTAATTTTGAAAGTCAAGCTAATGAACATGAGGGAATTGCTAACAAGTGTTTAAATCAGGATGAAATTGATATCATGAATTCACAAGAGGGAAATTTTTCTTCAGAGATTGAATGTTCGGAATATTTCTACAATGATGATTTTTCAGATACACCAATCACTGAACCATTAGAAGAAATCACAAACATCAAACCCATACCCATTTATGAAACTCATCTAGAAAATTTTGGGTTTGAATCTTCAATTCAAAGGGAACCAATTGTGTTTGGAAATTTTGAAAATGAAATTGATATTGATTCTAATTCCTTATCTATTTTTGAATGTCCTATCCAACCTGAACTTAAAATCAATGTCCTTACTTCCCCACTCAGGCATCCCATCATAGGGTACAAACAAGACCTCTCATTTAACATTCATCCATCTCATGAAACCAATAATGTAGGAATGAACCTTGAAATCTTAGGAAATACTCTAGATAAAACACGATCAACCATTACAAAATTTCCTTGGACATCCACACTCATTATTGACCATGGGATTTCACATGAAACATATTTCAAACAAATAATCAATCTCAATCTTGTTGAAGTGGAGAAAGATGAGTTAATTAAAATTTTGAAAGTTGGAATTGGATAAGTTGGGGGGTTCAAGTCGAGCTAACGACGTTAAACAAAAGCGCTGCATGGGAGGCAACCCATGGTTTTCATGTTTTCTAATCATTTTGAATCATTTTATTTTTCATATAATAAATTACCATAAGCTGTTGACCTGTTCTTCTTTTATGAGTAAGGATGGGTATGAAAGGGGAGCGCCATATTCATCCGTGTCACGTGGTGTGATCTCTGAGTAATACCTTACCCAGAAAATATAAAGAAGATAATGTATCATTAGTTTATTTTTGTTTTGTTTATTTTTATGTTTTTATAGGTTAAAAAAAAGGGACATGTCATATGTCATAAGGAAAATCCATTCACCACCATCCAAGCCACTGAGACTCGAACCCAGGATTGAAGGGAGACTATGGCATGCACTATCATCATCAACCACCAGGTGACTTCATTCCATGATTTTCATTTTAAATTTCTTCATTGAACTCCTCTCCTACCCCCTTCTAACTTTTCTTTTCTTTAAACACTGGGGACAGTGTTATTCTAAGTTGGGGGGGATAAAAAATGATTTTTTTTAATAAAAACATGCATGAAAAGAAAAATTCCATTAACCATAAACATGATAACACACATTGCAAACTCAAAAATTGGATATCAAATAAATTTTGCATGCTTTGATTCTGATTTTAATGCAAGTTTAAGTTCATGAGCATAGTTTTTGGAAAGTGCGGTTGTCTGATGTGATTTTTCAATGTTTACAATTTCATCCTATTAATAAAAATGCCACAATGCACGTCTACTGGATCGTGGGTGTAAATTTGAGTTCTTGGGTCCCTTTAATTATATCATAGGGTTCTGGGGTCACTTTTAGTTTAATTTGAGTATCCAAAAAAACACACAAAAAAAACAACAACAAAAAAACAAAAAAAATGACCACATAGAGCAATGTTTTGTCCAAATGCGTGGCGTCCGGCACTTGGGGATCGTGACTCCATAGTTTTCTTGCCCAGAGTTAGGCTTTATATCTCTATTTAAGAGCATGAAATTGACAATATGTGTGGCGTACGGCACTTGGGGATCGTGACTCCATAGTTGTCTTGCCCAGAGTTAGTCTTTTCATATCTATTGTGGATAAAAAAATCATCAAAAAAAAATCAAAAAAAAATGGATACTCATATTAAGGTTTAATGTGATTCCCACCTAGCGCTTCCATTTTTTCCCCTTGAACAATAAAATGGGCCCCATATCTTTTATGATGCACAACACTTTATCATGCTTAATTGGAATTGGATGAAATGTGGCAATGAATTTGAACAAAGGAATGGGCTTGGGCTTGGGATATGCTTATGGACCTATCTTTTTTTAAATGATTTTGATGGGTTCCATAATTTTTTTGATATGAGGTCTTTTGAGTGAGCAATGTGTATTTAAATGTTTTTGGAAAAGGGGATTTGGATTTCATATTTGTAATTTATTTTTCTCGGGACTAGCAAAACTCAAGTTAGGGGGTGTGATTAGTCACTAAAAGTGGCTAATATTCATTGTTAAGATCTTAATATTAATGTTTTTAAAAGTTCATAAACATCAATTTTAGTCCAATTCAGAAATTGAACTTCATTTCCCATCATTGTGCAATTCATGCTTAAAATGTCAATTTGGGATCACTCAATAATTTGCTTGTGGAAATTACAATATTCATCATTTTAATTTGAAATTTTGGGATATGATTTATCACTTTGTTTGAAACATTTTATCTTTTAGGTCCGATGGATTAATCCCAAAGGAAGATGGAGAATTTTGCGCCTGAAGGCAGAAACTTTCTGGAAAAAGCATAATGGGCCTAAGGCCCATCAAACAAATGTGGGGCCCAGAAACCAAGCCCAATGAAGCTCAAATTTATACAGGAGGAAGATAAAAATATGAGGATCATTTTATTCAACTGTGGCCGGATCTAATTCTGATGTTTTCATGATGATAAAGGGGTATGAAGTTAACATTTAAATGGTGGACTTGTCATTAATGGAGAGAAATCCGTCCCACCATTTCAACCATAACTTCCAAACGGCTGATCCAAATTTCCTGATATTTTGATAGATTCTAGAAGACACAAGGAAGAAGATATTTTATATTTATGACACCTTCGGATTCGGCCAAATGAATTGTCAAACTCACACGTCAAAATGGAGGACGAATCTGGACAGTTTTCCGGGTCAACTTCGAAACGTCAATTTCCTTTTGATTCTTCACCCTCCTTTTGACTCTCTTAATTGTTGGGGGGTGAATTTAATGTTGGGGGTGGACCTATGGCTCCTAATATGCCTATATAAGGAGATGGTGGTGAAGGGAATAATCATCTAACATTTTTCCTTGAATCTAACATTTTTCTTTGAATCCATATTTTCCTTTCAATTGTAATTTTCTGCTTTCCTTTTGTAATCGTATCGTCAATTTTTCCCATGTAAGTTTTTCTTTCACGTTGAGTATCTTAATAAAATTTGTTCTTATTCTTTATTTTTTCTTTTTATTTTATTCACACGTTGATACCGTTGAATCTAGGTGTGAATTTATTCACACCCGCACTTGTGATTTCAATCACACAACGGTGGAGTGTTCGTTCTTTTAATAATTTTCTTCTTCTTCAATTCCGCCCCCATAAGTCTACATCCTGATTCCATTGGTAGAATAGAATCAATGGAGGGATAACCTCTTAAGGTTTGATCCAAGGGAGTAGCAAGGTCATGGATTGAATGTTATTTCATGTACTTAATATTTAATTCTATTCGTTATTTTAGGATTTCCATTTGATGAGTTACATTCTTTCTCATATTTTCCAACTTTAACGATGACACATTTTGAGTGCTAGTACGATCTATTTCCATTGAGTGCTCATTAAAGTGATCCTCAAAGTGAATTAGTGATTAGCCTTGGAATTGTGTAGGGATTAAATTGGTGAATGATTTGGAAGAATTATCTCATTGTTTGGATATGTCTTGAATTAATGACATGAAATTTTCTAAGAAAAGAAATTCATCCAATCCACCCCAAGAAAAACCCTAAGATCAACCCACCATCAATAATTGTTTAGTTCACATCATTTTTTATTATATATTATTTAAATTATATCTTTAGTTCTTCAATTAATATCTACCTCAAAGTTGGCCACTTCATAGCCAATCCATCAATAAATCATAGCGTCTCAAGAGGTATCCATTAAATGAAATAATTCTTCAATATCATTCTCCGATTTAATCCTTACACAATTTCAAGGCTAATCACCAATTCACTTAGGGGATCAATTAAATGAGCACTCCAAGGAATTGGATCGTACTAGCACTCAAAATGTATCATCGTTAAAGTCGGTGAAGACAAAGAAGAAGATAAATCAAAGAAAGGAACTCTTAAAATAAAGAACAAATTTAAGAATTTAAGAACATCAAATAACATTCAATCCAACTAATTCAACTCCCTAGGATCAAACCATAAAAGTTTATCCCTCCATTTATGCTATTATATCAATGGAAGTGGGTAATTGACTTAAAGAAGCGGGATTGAAGAAGAGAAAAAAACATTAATCAAAATAAACACTCCACCGTTGTGTGATGAACTCACAAGTGCGGGTGTGAATAAATTCACACTACGATTCAACGGTATCAACGTGTGAAGAAAAGGAAAATAAAAAGTGAAGAATAAGAAGAAATTTTATTAAAATACTAAATGTGAATGAAAAACTTACATTAGAGAAATTGACGATGCCATTACAAAACAAAAGCGGGAAATTACAATTGAAAGAAAAACAGAGATTCAAAGGAAAATGTTAGATTCAAGGAAAAATGTTAGATGATTATTCCCTTCACCACCAGCTCCTTATATAGGCATATTATGAGCCTTATGTCCACCCCCAACATTAAATTCACCCCCCAACAATTAAGAGAGTCAAAAGGAGGGTGAAGAATCAAAAGTAAATTGACGTTTCGAAGTTGACCCGGAAAACTGTCCAGATTCGTCCTCCATTTTGACGTGTGCTTTTGACACTTCATATGGCCGAATCCGATTGTGTCATAAATATAACATATCTTCGTCCATGTGTCTTATAGAAGAACTCAAAATTTTAGGACATTTGGCTCAGCCGTTTGAAAGTTATGTTTGAAATGGTGGGACGAATTTCTGTGCATTAATGACAAGTCCTCCATTTAAATCTCAAATTCAGATCCCTTTATCATCATGAAAACATCAGAATTAGCTCCGGCCACAGTTGAATAAAATGATCCTAATATTTTTATCTTTCCACTGTATAAATTTGAGCTTCATTGGGCTTGGTTTCTGGGCCCCACATTTGTTTGATGGGCCTTAGGCCCATTATGCTTTTTCCAGCATGTTTCTGCCTTCAGGCGCAAAATTCTCCATCTTCCTTTGGGATTCATCCATCGGACCTAAAAGATAAAATGTTCCAAACAAAGTGATCAATCCTATACCAAAATTGAAAATTAAAATGATGAATATTGTAATTTCCACAAGTAAATTATTGAGTGGGCCCAAATTGACATTTTAAGCATGAATTGCACAATGATGGGAAATGAAGTTCAATTTCTGAATTGGACTAAAATTGATGTTTATGAACTTTTAAACACATTAATATTAAGATCTTAACAATTAATATTATCCACTTTCAGTGACTAATCAGTTATCAAGCCATGAAGTATGATTTTTTGAATTTTAGTGCATCTGTAATTTCATGTTACACATCGTGACATAGACATCATGTCGTAAATAAGAATCAGGAAAATATCAGTGATTCTAGAAATCTAGTGCCTGTGCCCTTGAAAAAATACTAAATCATGATATATTAAATTGAAAAATATAACTAATAGACTCATTACATGATTGAATACCATGAAAAATCTATAGGTCTATGATTTTAGAGCCTCAAACTATTCAGTACTATAAAAAAGTATGTGCCACAAATGATAACCTCACATCATGAAATGTCTTAGAGCCAAAGAAAGTAGAGGTATCACACTACAATATTTAGATAATTTCAAATGATATATCCAGATAAATAAAATTTATTAGTTGGTTAAACATGTAAGATTTCATGATAAAGTAAATCTCACCATGATCTATGAGTTTTTTATAAGGTTCATCTTGTGATTGAGGAGGTTGCATCATAAATGAGATATATAAAACAAATTTTATGAGATTGAATTCATTATAAATTATATATAAATTCAATTAACTTGTTTGTTTTAGAGGAAGTTAATGTATAGTTTTGAATATCTATTAAGTGCGTTGTAGGTAAAAAATTAATGACATGTGTTTTAGAGAAAGGATTCATTAATTTTAAATAATAATTGATGGGAGTGGTAACATATGAAAGAAGTATATTAAAAATATTGAAAATATAGAAGAATATAGAACATGGAAGAATTATATTTTATATCATGATTTGAATAAGGATTTAAATAACATCTTCAATACACTTTGTTGGTCTGGTTTAATTCTATTGATAATCATTATAAGGGATCTTTGTATCATATTCTTTTGTATTTATTGTCTCAAATAAGTGTGAAAATATACTATCTATACTAAATTTGGCTTATTTTCTACTTACGTGTCACCTTCCAATCATTCCACATCACCAAAAACGCTCGATTTCTACCTCCAAACCAAAAAAAATCACGGTATGCTTCCCCCTATGATTAGGATTTTCCTCCCATTTCTTCTAGGGTTCCTGCTCCCCTACAGTCCCTGACTCCAATATCCTTCTCCCATTACCGACTCTCCACTCCAGTCCCACCATCACCTCCGTGTGCTCCATCTCTGAGGCATGCTACATCTCTTTGTGCTCCACTTCATACTCCTCCACCTTCGTCTCCTCCGCAACTGAAAAGTCTAGCTTCAGCACTTCCACGTATAGGTCCTCCGCTCAAACTATGCTTCCCATGCCCTAAAGCGCGCAGTGAGTAATCTATTTCATGGATTTCATATCCTTTGCAGACGTTTTTTGTCAGGAGAAATCACTGGTGGCTTACTCATGGAGCATCTATGGATTTGCGCATCGAACCATGTAAGTATCGACATTGAGCATGCGTCGAGTAACCTAATTTATGATTACTGCTATATTTTTTATCAAGAGACATGAAACCCAAGATTTTATATGACAATATTATTTTTATGTGCATATTTAGGGTTGTAATTCTCTGATTTCTGTTTCTTTCAGGCGGCCACCTCATATTCATGCCTTCATGTCCAAGCAGTCTCCCATTCCACTGCGTGAGTGCCACTCTTGTCTCCATTGCATATATTGCTGATTTTAATATCATTTT
Source organism: Viscum album (assembly GCA_963277665.1). Taxonomy (NCBI): domain Eukaryota; kingdom Viridiplantae; phylum Streptophyta; class Magnoliopsida; order Santalales; family Viscaceae; genus Viscum; species Viscum album. The sequence goes on from OY728158.1 coordinate 877,609,032, forward strand.
TCATTTTGTGAGTGCCACTCTTTTTGATTTTTTTCTTTCTATCATGTATGAAACGATGGATTAGGATTAGGTAGGCATAATTTTGTGGGAATAACTAATGTTTTTACCTTAAAAATCTGCATTTTCTGCCAATATGATCCATTGGAAGATTTTGAATCCTGTATTTTTTTTACTTCACTAATCCAAGTACCTTTCCTAGGAATTCCAAGGTTTTGAATATTAATGCCCTCTATAGGTCCTTTCTCCTACAATTTCGTTTCTGGCCATGAGGTGCATGCATAATACAATGCTGTCTCTTTCTTTGTGTCCTATTCTTCTGAGAATCTATCAAATATTATCATTTCTGCATTTAAGTTCAAACCTCTCTGATAAATTTGTGCATTGAAGTTCCAACTGAATGATACATGTTTACATTGAAAAAAATCCTAAATTGCAGGCTTTCATGTAAAATATTTGAATTGGTGCTTTCTCCATCAGCAAGATGAAGTAGACTACTGCTGGTTTGCTTTCATCCTATACCCAGTTATGAAATTATTCATGGGAAATTCAGTCAAAGTTAAGAAGTCAAGGTATCATAGTTATGTAGATCTGTATGAATCTCATTTTTAATTTTACCAAATGAAAATACCATTCAACCAAGTTCTCAATAACCTCTATGTGCCTACACTGACCCTAAATGTAGTCTACCCTACATAAGGTCCATTTTTAATACCTTATGAATTAATTTTCTCACTGCTCTAGAATAGTTTCTATTTCCCTTTTCTTATAATGTTTTCAAAGGTTATTACAATACATCTAATTTTATGATTTATCAATTATTGTTTCATGCTTTTGGTAATAAATGATGTTCAATTATGTTAATATTTTCATGTTGTTGCACTGTATCCTGAAGTTAGGTGTTTGTTAGCTATCATTCTGTCCCACTTCCATGTATGTCTATATTTCCATTTCTGTTGAATCAGTTTTTAGTTGCAGGCAGTATTACTGCCTTTATATGTGGTCAACTTCATTACTATTATCCTGCCTCTTATGATACAGGTATACCTTAGGATTTCTAATTTCCCACATCCATGTATGTGTATAATTCTGTGTATGTTGAAGCAAATTTAAGGTGCAGGTAGTCTTACTACTTTTAAATGTGTTCACCTTCAATACAGTGATCCTGATTCTTCCATGTAGGTATACCTTACAATTTTAAATCTCCCATGTCTATGAATGCCTGTAATTCTGTTAATGTTGAAGGATATTTCAGTTGCAGGAAGTCTTAATGACTCTAAATGTGTTCCAACTTCAATACAGTGATCCTGCATCTTTTCATGAAGTTATAGATTACAAATAATATTTTCACACGTCAATGTATGTGTGTATTTCTGTTTATATTGAAGAAAAATTTAGTTGTAGGCAGTCTTACTGCCACTAATTGTGTTCAACTACATCATTGTGATGCTCACTCTTATCATATTGGTATAACATACCTATTTCATTTTCCCACATCCATGTATGTTGGAATGTTTGTTTATGTTGAAGCAGATTTTAGTTACAGGTACTCTTACTGACTCTAAAGTTTTGATTATTTTAATATATTCATACTTTTTCTGATTATTATTTTCATTTTACATATTCTTTTATAAAAAAATGCTAAACTGGTTTGGTCGGCACATAATTTCCTTTTTTTAATCATCTTAATGAAATTGTTTATCTTTGTAAATTCAAACCTATCCAGTTTTTACTTTTTTACTTTTTTAGATTTTATAGTTATCCATTCATTAATGTTGTGCTATTACCCCCATTCTGAAAATGTTATTTGAGTAAAGTCCTGCATATTTAGAATTGGATCATTTCAATTAACTATATTTCAGTACTCACATTGTTTTATAATAACTGGTCTTCTACAATTTTTCCTTCACATATTTCTGTTATGTAGCTTGAATCACTGACTTGCTTTAACCACCATCATCATGAAGAAATACTTCTCTGCAATTGCGGCATGGTATATCATTCCAATCACTTGAAAACTTTCATTTTTTATCATCATTAATATCAAAGTAACATATGAAAATTCATTTTTAACTAAAAACATGCAAACTGAATGTTATATCAATTAATAGATCATGTTAATAATAATTATTCAAAATTCTGTAATAGGAAACATTTTTCTTTTACCATCAACCACTTTTCATGCATTAAGGCAGGGATAAAATTGTTTTTGGTGAAAGGGTCTCATAACAGACATTCATTGACAGAAATGTTTCCAATTGACTAGGCTTAAGAAATAACATCATCAGACTGAGTTTTTTCTGCTACAAGTTTCTTCAGAATGGGGGCACGATAGAAGCTTTTTTCAGTTACAGCTTTCTTCAGACTAGAGGCATGATAGAAGAAGCGATCCTCGCTTAGAATGACCCCTCTCCATCCCATCATTTCACGTATGCATGTATCCAGTTCATGTTATTTCAAAACCTAATCTACTTATAACTGTTGATTGAATATTTTTATGTTCATTGATGTCTACTGTGCTGTAACCAACATTTCACTTATGTGGTTGGAAGTGTGTAAAAGTGCACGGCTTTATGCTTTGGAAATAGAAAATTTCATATAAATGCAATGTCTTTCAACCTGATAAAATATGACGCTCAAATTGACTATTTTTTCTAGAATCCTGGAGTAAGATGATAGTTCTATCATTATCAAATTAGTGTGTATGCCACATAATTTAAGTGCACTCTGATCCACTTGTGACCCTTTTTTTCTTTAAAGTATTTTTTTCTAATCCATGTTTCATATTTGCAGCTAAAAGTCAAATTTACAAGGTTTATGACTAGATTCTTGGAGCTTTAGGTGTTGTAGAATCTATTTCAGCAGTGAAGGTATTGCATATATCCCTCTCTGCCTTAGAATTATGATGCATGTTGCATATGTTGTGGGTATCTGATAAAATTCCATGTTTGTTACTACAAAGATCCAATCAACAATATAAATTAATAAAAAAACTATTTAAAAGGAATTAAAGAGAAGACTTAAAATAGATTGAAGATATGGAATTTATCATTAGTTTTTTTACTTTAAAATTTACCTTATATTACCTTTTCTAATTAATGAATGTTGTTTTTGGGAAAATAGAATTAAATCAACTAATTGACGAAGTGTTCTGCAAATGATTAACCAATTTGGTTAGGTTGCTACTTAATAAATTTTCCTTAATTGTTGTCTGATTTTAGTTTGGGAGAATGGGATGACTCTATGCCAATCTATAAACACAAGGTAATTTTGAGCATTTATATGAATTGTGTGTGCCTTGCATATTTATTCTCTTCTTTCTATGATTTGGTTATAGTGTTAACTATAATTTATATTTTAGATTGTTTTTAGTGAATTGGAATAATTTCTTTGAGTAGTGGATATTTTCTTATTTAATTGAGCAGTGAATCGTTTTTTATAGCATTCTACAATATGTGGTGTTTATTATATCTAGTTAGTTGGTATGGGAGGGGAGGGGAGGGGCTGGGCAGGTTGGACAGGAGGGGTGAGGGGAGGGGAGGGGAGGAGAAGATGAGGGAAGGGGGGATGGGCTGGTGGGGGAAGAGGTTGGGCAGGGGGGAGTGGTGGGAAAAGGGGCTGGGTAGGGGGGATGCTGAGGTGGGAGGGGGAGGTGTTAGGATGGGGTGGGAGACAAGCCGAGGAGGTGGGGAGGGGAGGGGTAGAGCTGGGTTAGGGGGTAGGAGGAGGTGCTTGGCAGGGTGGGGGTTGGGGGGTTACAAGATGGGTAGGGTGGGGGTTGGGGTTTGGGGGAGGAAGGGTTGGGCAGGGGAGAGAGGACAATAAGAGGAGTTGGGAGGGGTAGGGTAGAGCTAGGCATGGGGGTTAGAGGAGGTGACAAGCTGGGTAGTGAGGGGAGGGGAGGTGTTGCAGGGGGAGGGGAGGGTCTGGGCTGGGGGGAGAGGAGGGGCAATGGAGAGGTGATGGATGTAATGCAGGGAGGGGCTAGACGGGGGGGCTGGATGGGAGGTCATGTTGTGCAGGGCAACAAGGGGCTAAGCAGGGGCAGGGCATTGTTCTTAAAATGATTAACCAATCTGGTTAGGCTGCTTCTTAATAAATCTTCCTTAATTGTTGTCCGACTTCAGTTTGGGAGCATGGATGACTCTATGCATATCTTTAAACAGAAGGTAATTTTGAGAATTTATATGAACTGTATGTGCCTTGCAGATTTATTCTCTTCTTTATATGATTTGATTATTGTGTAAACTATAATTGATATTTTAGATTGTTTTTAGTGAAGTGGAAGTATTTCTTTGAGTAGTGGATATTTTCTTATTTAATTGAGCAGTGAATCTATTTTTATAGCATTCTACAATATTTGGTGTTTTTTATATCCGGTGAGTGGGCAGGGGAGGTGAGGGGAGGGGATGGGTAGGTTGAATGGGATGGGGGAGGGGAGGGGATGGGAAGATGAGGGTAGGGGGAGGGGCTGGTGGGGGAAGAGGTTGGAAAGGGGGAGTGGGGGGGGAAGGGGTTGGGCATGGGGGATGCTGAGGTGGGAGGGGGAGGTGCTGGGATGGGTTGGGAGACAAGCAGAGGAGGTGGAGAGGGGAGGGGTAGAGCTGGGTAGGGGGGTAAGAGGAGGTGCTGGGAAATTGGGGGGGTTAAAAGCTGGGCAGGGTGGGTGGTGGGGGAGGAAGGGATGGGCAGGGGAGGGAGGAAGATTTGGGCATCATGGGGCTAGGATGAGGTGACAAGCTGGGTAGTGGGTTGAGGGGAGGGGTTCGGCAGGGGGAGGGGAGGGTCTGGGCAGGGGGAGGGGAGGGGCTACATGGGGGGTGGACGGGAGGCCATGGGGGGGGGGGCAGGGCAGTGACGAGGGGCTAAGTCGGGGCAGGGAAGTGTTCTTCAAATGATTAACCAATCTGGTTAGAATGCTTCTTAATAAATTTTCCTTAATTGTTGTCCAATTTCAGTTTTGGAGCATTGGGTGACTCTGTGCCAATATTTAAACACAAGTAAATTTTGAGCATTTATATGAACTATATTTTCCTTGCAGATTTATTCTCTTCCTTCTATGAATTGCTGATAGTATAAACTATAATTGATATTTTAGATTCTTTTTAGTGAAGTGGAAGCATTTCAGTTTTTCAAATATGTCATGTTTGTTTTCTGATAAAGTTTACTCGGTTAATATTTTCTTATATTTAGTTTTAATCTATTACTTTCAAATGAGTATTTTTACTTGATGAAGTGATAATCCATTGTGGCAAGGAATTTTAGGTCCAGGATGGAAGAGATGGTGAAGGGGGATGGGAGGGGGAGATCTGGGAAGGGGGGAGGGGGAGACAAGGAGCTGGGTAGGGGGAGGAAAGGGTGGTAGGAGATTCTGGTTAGTGGTCAGGGGAGGGGAGGGGAGGATCTGGGCTGCTTTTAGAGGAGATGAGGGGAGGGGAGGGGAAAATGAGGGCAAGGGGTAAGGGTCGGGTAGGGGAAGAGGTCGGTCAGGGGGTTATGGGGGAAGGGGCTGGATAGGGGGGAGTGTTGGGGGAAGGGGCTGGGCAGGGGGGGACTGGTGGGGGAAGGTGCTGGGCAGGGGGAAGGATGACGAGGGAGGGGGAGCTGTTGGGATAGGGTGGCAGACTGGCAAAGGAGGGGGAGGAGAGGGGTATAGCTGGGTAGAGGCGGTAGGAGGACATGCTGGGAAATTGGGGGGGGGGGGGTTCATTCTGGGCAGGATGGGGGGAAGGGAGGGGCTGGGTAGGGGAGGAACGATAGGAGAGGACTGGGGAGGGGGGTTGACATGCAGGGCAGGGTGTGGGGGGGAGGGAGGGGCTGGGCAGGGGAGGGGACTGGTGGGGCTGGAAAGCGGGGGGCGGGGGGGAGTACTGGGGGAAGGGGCTGGGTAGGGGGAAGGCTGACGAGGGAGGGGGAGGTGTTTGGATGGGGTGGAAGCCAAGAAAAAGAGGGGGGATGGGTATAGCTGGGTAGGGGGGTAGGAGGACATGCTGGGAAATTTGGGGGGGTTATCATGCTGGGTAGGGTGGGGCGATAGGGGTTGGGCAGGGGAGGGAGTAAATTTATGGAATTGGGGAGGGTAGGGGCTGGGCAGGGGAGTGACTTTTCATTTTCATATCATTTAATTGTTTTCATTGAATTTTTTTACAGTTTTTATTCATAGTTGAATATTCTAAACAAATAAGCCATTTGATTATGACATGATTTTTTGGATTTCACTGGATTAACCAGTTATTTTATCAAAGTAGTGTGTCTCATTTACTCACATTCATTTATAATTATAGGTTGCAGGATCAAATTAATTGTCAACAAATATGACAAACTGTTGCTCTACATCAATGATGCATTTGGTACTGGGAGGCTTTTGACTGCACATTTTGATGACATGAATTGTAATCTGATCTGCACACCTGCTATTGTTGAAAATTATGGTTCTTGTTTATGTTTTCAAACATGTATCTGCTACTGAAACAGTATTGATGATCTCTTATCATTTTTAAATTACATTCCATAGTCCTATGTCAAAGGTGAGACTGTATTGATGTTATCTTACAATGATTTTGTTTCACTATTAACCTATTTCAAGTATCTGCAAATTATACTTTCATACTTTGTTTCTATGAATAAATTTATAATTTCAATATATTATTTATTAATTTTCATTCTGTTTCACCATTGGTTCCTTCGTTGTTAGTTTCATACAGAAGGCTGCTCAGTATCTAAATTTTGTTCCTCAATTTATGTAACTTTAATTCCTCATTATGTATGTCATTTTCTTTTCAAATATATTCAATATTATTATAAACTATTATGTTTTATAAATAGTAATATATAGTTAATAATAAGAATTTTTTTATAGTGTCGTGCATCGCATGGGCAGAGTACTAGTATATAATAATAGGGAGTTCCCATGGATCAGTACTGTGACTTTTTGAAACATTTGTAACATCTATAGTGTGTAATTTTAATCTATATTTCATCAAAACATTATCAATTTATACTCCTCCGAATATTCCTTTGAGGTGAATCAAGTAAAATCCATGTATCCTTTCCTTAATTATGCATCTCCACATCATTTAGATTGAAATTTTTGTGTTTTTCATTATTACATGTGAATAATAACATATGAGATTAGAATAATTGAACACCCTAATTAATTCCCCCCCCCCCCCAGGGTGTATTGGTCGAGGTTCAAAATTTCATGTATAACCATTATAGTATCATTCATGTTAGTGGTAGAACTAACCCAAACAAGACCGCATTATAAAAAATGAATGAATCGGATCACATTATTTTATAGATAAAATATCACCTTTAAAGAATAATAGCGGTTTCAAAATCATGTTATTAAAGTGATAAATCATATTCAAAAATATTTGGATGAAAAAAGAAAGAAAAATGACTAGTTGAGGATAGTACTTACATTCAAGACTCAAATATTATCTTAGAGAAACACTTAGAAATGAAGGATTTGGAACTAATTATATATAGAGGTAACCAAACATGAGAGAGGATTATAAGGGAGAAAATTTAGGCATGTATTCAAGAGGTAAATAAAGGAAATTTTTATTTTGATATGGGTAGAGGAGGGTTCCTTTTATAGGTGAGCTTGAGTTTTGTTTTTGAAAATACTCATTCCTTAATGAATAAGAAATGTAATTTCCCACGGAAAGTGGATCCAAAGTTGAAAAATAATGGATATAAGATAAATAGAGGCTAATAATTCTAACATCTAAACATTTATATATACTTCTTTGTGATATTTCAGGACTTTATCCCTTAATTTTACCCTTTTATTTCATTTTACCTTATCCATGGTAACTTAAATTTTACTTCAGTAACTTATTTTTATGAATAAAAATTAAATTAACCTTATTATCTAATTTAAAAATGATTATTCCAAATATAAAATCTATTTTATTGTATTTAATTTCTAGAAATTATAATATTTAATTTTAATATAAGAATACATGATGCATGAAAAACAATTTTTAAAAAATGTATTTTTAATCCCAAAATGGATTTATTCTTATTCCATACAAATTAATAATCACTATATGAGTGGTAATTTATTTTATTATATATAAAAAATAAATTTAATCAAAATAATTCTTCAATAGTGATGAATTTAATTTATTAAGATAAAATATACAACTTATAGAAAAACAATTCTTTGAAAAATATATTGTTTTATCATTGAATGATTTTTTTCTTTATTTATAAAAAAAATTAATAATCAATGAATTGAGGATTATTAATTTTTTATTTATATAAACAATTAATTTAATCTAATTTCATACTTTAGAAATGTTAAATTTAAATATACAATGTATATTAGAAATAATTTTTTTAAATAAAACATATATGTTTAGAGATAAAACATTAAATTTTTATTATAATTTATTAATCATTTCTTTGATTTTATTTACTTATTTTACTAATAATTACATGTATTTTAGCAAACCATTTTATTAAAATCATTCTTTAAAAGTGATAAATTAAAAAAAGAATAATTAATAAAAACAATTTCTTTAGAATAAAATGCATTTTTTCAAATGAATTTGTATCCTTTTTCTACTCTAAAATCATTTATTTTATTCTAAGTAAATTATTTATAAAGGAAATATATATTTTACATCTAAAAATACTTTATTTATATCTACTACATGCCATTAATTTTGAACTGGTACTATGTTTACTAGTATTATACTCAATACCTCTATACCCTTTAAATTTGATTCATATTTTGAATGACTTATTTTCTACTCAAGTTAGAAAGAATAAAAAATTTAACTTAGGGAAATAAAATTCATACTTAATTATTTTATGTTATAATATATAAGGGGAATGTATACACCAAATACTCTAACTAGTTGTCTCATGAGACCTTATAGTTCACTAAGAAGTTATTCTTGGATCCATCCATCACTTAATCTCATCCAATGCATTCTAATGGAAATGCATAATTCCAGACATCAAAATCATTCCATTAAGGCCTCATTCCTTGACATCATACATAAAATAGTAACCATACATCAAATAATCAATCTATTTTTCTCATGAAATCTATCTATGCAGTGAGAAGCTATATAATTTCAGGTCTCACCCATCATATAAATGTCCAATACATTACATCATATCCTAAAAGATGACAGTCAATATATTGAACAATGTTCAAGGATGAATAACTTAAAAATTATTAGAATAATTACTTAATGAAGATTATATTACAAGATTTTCTCATATAGAATAAATAATTATATGAACATATCAATATATAACAACACTGTAAAAGTGATATAAAAAAATACTAAATATTACTACCCATGTCAACAATATGAACATTTATTTTCAGGAGCCTACCTTATATAAAATCTATAGTTAAGAAATATTTTACTAGATTAGTGTTGGGATGGGTGACCCCCTGGGAAGTTTCCCAGGGTGTGTGTGAAGGAGGACAAAGAACACTAGAAGAACATGTGTTAACCTATGGGGGTAGTCATTAGTCTAATAAGTAACCCTGGTGGGTAAGAGAATGTGGTATGATGGGAATGAAACCAAGGTATAACTATGGGTTTAGATGAATAGGTTTATGGTTCGAGTTGGTCGAAACATGGAAAAATGTTTTTTGAGCCAAGACCTAGTCGTTAGTGCATTGGTACTACCTAGGTTTGAGATGTGGGGTCTACGGTGGGGGAATTTCACTTTAAATGGGTGAAGAGTGTAACACCCATGAAAAAGTGAGACTTAATAAGACTAAATGTTACTACTCACATCAATAAGGTGGTAATTTAATTTTTTCAGCCTATCATATTAAAACTCAATTGTTAATAGAGCATTTTCAGGAGTGAATAGATTCAGGGAACGAGGATGTCAGGTCATGACACCATATCTTTCCATAATAAATTAATTAATAATGATTTCTAAGTGAATTTCATTTAAATATATTAAGAATAATTATGGATTCACAATGTTAAAATAAGTACCCTTATCAAGTGAAGAATATGGAAATATAGATATTGGGTATGTATGAATATTAAGTTAATAAATGTGTATATACAATCAAATATGTGTATTTGAAATGGTAGGAAACCAGTGAAATTATGGATAAACCCCCTCTAAAATTATAAGTGAATGTTGGCACATATTTTATATGCATTGGAGAAATAAAATCTTATTAGGGAGAAACTTATAGGTCGGTATGCTTTGATGGCAATAGATAAATTGTGATAAAATCATGTTTAATATAATTCAGACCTAATAGATGCTCCATTAGCTATATCTTTAATGTTATTCCTTATAAAAATCCTACTTATATAAATAATACATCCATAATATTATAAATTCCTTGAATGCTTAGGGATTTTTTATTATGAGACAATATAGAGTTTTATACCTCTTAGGAGAATTTTGATATTGTAATAGATTATGAATGAAGTATAATATGAGATAAATAGGGTTTTACATATATAAAACATCATAGATACAGTTCTTAAAATGATTTTATAATCATATTATAATAAAAAATTACAAATTGTAATAGATACTATAATGAAAATGAAAATAAGAGTTTAAAAGAGAGAAATAAGGCCCTTATTTTGACATAGTAATGGATTGTGAAATGGGTAATATGAGAATAATTTGGGTAATCTGTCATTGATAATAGATATAATGTGTGATAATACCATAGATATATATAATCATGGAAGTATATGAACTGGGATTTTAAAATATATTATAAAAAAATAATTTCAAATAGAAAATGAAGGGAGGGAAATAGAAACTCTTACCTTACTTAAGATTCTTACTCTGGATTTTACCCTTATATCCAACCAAACTCTTTAAGATTAATGATAGATATATTTTATATAATCCTTAATATATATATATATATATGAATATATTACTTAAAATTTTTGTGAATAGAAATAAGAAAAAGTAGTGGGTACTTATATGTGTAGTGAGCGGAATCTCATGGGATAAAGTACTAGATATTTTATTTTTCCATTATCTCAAGTGATCCACTACTCCCCAAAGTTCCCCATTACCTCCCTTAAGGTTATATTATAATTATTAGTTACAAATGTGGATAAAATATAACTATTATGGATGAGTTTTTTCGTGTTTACATATTTATGAATCTATACTCATCGTATCCCACTATTTTTCACTATATTTTATAGTATTTTACTTTTTTACAAAAAAATATCAAATTAGACTCCTTAATTAATTTTTATATCCAGGTTCCCAATAAATAATACATTTTTTCAAATTCCTCCTCTAATTATTTGAAATATATCTTTTAAATAGTGGTGATACATTTAATAAAAAAATATGGTATCAGAGTAAATGAATTTTTTTTTCTAAAATGATTTACACATTAATACCACTTAACCCCTAGATACATAACCCCTTATTACACCATAATAATAATAAAGGGTATGTTTTATAATGGTGTTTCTTTTATAGGGTAGTTTTACAAACATTTATCTATTGATGATGTACCCTAACTTGAACTTATTTCACAGATAATTCCACTCAAACCATAATTATTAAAGTTATGCCTTGGCCTGGTCTAGGAAAAATCTTATTAATGCTACATCTATACCAATCTCTAGTATATTTACTTCGTAAGGGATATTCGAACTAGTTGAATCCATGGTTTCTCTCTTTTTCACTAACTAAATCATGTCATTGCCCTTATTAATATACACTTATTCTAATATTCATGTTATAATGTTTATATCATTAATAGTTATAGTGCGCAATAGTCATATTTATTCTTACTTCATATAAATTTATTTACACTGATCCACCAAATAATACTTTTCATTTTTAATTTTTTTTAATTTTTAAATTTTTTGGCTTGTATTATTTTTCTTTTATATTGTACTTTTTATAGAAATGATGTTTATTAGATAATATGATCCATGATATATTTACATTATACTTGCATTATTTTTTTTCTATTATCCATCTTAGTTGTAGTAGTCTTAATAAATAAATATTTTTTATTTATAATATAACATTTCTAATAAAATTGTGTGTTGGGACAAAATCCCTCAAGGTAACGTTGCACTGTTTTTAGATTGATTCTGTTTGTTGAAAAAGTAGGTTTTCACGGTCATTGGTGGAGTTTTTGAGATATTGTTTTCAAGTAATGTTAACAAAGATCCAAGAAAAAGGAATGGATACTCTGAAGGTGGTACAAAAAAACACATAATCAAGGTGGCATCGTTTCCTCGTTTTTTACAAAAATTTTGGGTCTAAAATCTAGATAATGGAGAAAGGTATTTTTTGAAAAGGAATTAGTATTCAAGATTGAAGTTGGTTTGGAAAGTTGTGCACAATTCATGTTTTGGGATCACCGCATCAAAATATGGAAAAGGTAAGAAGTGCGCAAAAGATTTGAATTTTCATGAAAGATGAGTTTGCATGAAAAAAGTCATAGTTGTGTGTGCCTATGAAATAAAGATGTTATGATCTATGTGAAAGATACATACACCCCTAATATGGTGTCAAAAATGGTTTTCCATACTGAGGGAAAATGTTGCGTGCAAGGAAGTCGGTGGGTGAGAAACTTGAATGTAGGGTTAGAAATGTCTAGAAATAAGTGAATACCCCCCACCTCCCTCTTTCAATATCTCAACCCATAGAGAAAATCACGTCTTTGAATTTCATAAGAATGGAGTTGTGTGTAAGAAGGTATTTGTGCATTAGAAGAGAGTTGTGTGAAAATCATAAAAGTTTTGCGCAATAGTTTTTTTCATGATAGTGCACATAATTTGGGATTTATATACCTAAACTATAATTTTTCATGCAAGGTGTTAATGTTTTGTGCAATAAATCTAAAGTTTGCACAAAAGATAGAATTTTCCCAGAAATTTTGTGGTAAAGGGGTGTTCATCAGGTGGATGAAATTAAAACATAATAATACACTAAATGAGGTGTAAAACATAACTAAAGAGATAAAAGTTGATTATTCTATAGGATCAGTGAGAACACTTCATTTGAGAGAGCAGTGACCTTTCAAATTGTGATTGATTATAAAGAACGAGGGATAGTGAGTCTACTCTGAACTTTATAAAGGAAATTATCTTGGTAATAGAAGTGATCTATCTCAAACCTCTTTTTAGAAGTGATCCTTAGTAGATTTTATACATTGAAACATCATCATTGTATGCTCCTTGGATGTATCCCAGTGAGGGTGAATCAAGTAAAATTTTTGTGTCTCATGCATACTTTCATTTTTATTCATACATTTCTATAGGAAAGAGAGAGAATAGTGTTTTGTTTAACTACGAAACAATATCTTAAGTGGTAGTTGTTTTAATCTGTCATACCCCGATTCACCCCCCCTGATCAGGGTATTTAACCTAGTTGTTCTAACATTTTGTTTATTTATTACAATATTTTATCAGGTATAAAAGAAGGTGGTAATTGGGAAGAAAATTTTTAATCAATTCATTCTAGAATCCCCCCCCCCACCTTAGAGTTTCAATGGAATTATGGGAACTTGGAACCAAATATACTTCAAAAAAATTACCACATTCATGTATAGAAACCATATTCAATACTATAACTAGCTTGAGAACTAGGATTTTATAAATAAGTGGGGTATAGAGTGGGATAACTAGTATGGACAACTAGAAAATGACCCTTGATGTTGGATCACATTTGATACCAACACAGGTGGTTGTTTCATAGAAAATGGTAGTGTTTTCCATTACAAAAAATAACATGATATATAATAATAATACACTTAATTTCTTAACATAATCCCTGATCAAAAACTCATACTCGATAACAACCATAATCATCATCATCAACCTATACCATCAAACAAACAAGGTCTAGGAACTCATTCCATTGTAGATCTTAAGAAAAATACATTGTTAATGAGTCTTATTATATCTCAAAATAATTTAATAATCCAGAAAAACTACCCTCCATCTAGGTACCACAATGAAAAGATATATCACATATCATGGGAAAAATTAAAATAGAGTAACAGATATATATATATATATATATATATATATACCTTCCTATTAGAAAAAACATCTAAAAATTAAATATTAACCCACTAATCCACATGTACCAAAAATATCTTCAAAATTACCCTCTGGAAATTATCAACCAATAGTAAACATTAAAGTATCATTATAACGTCTTATAAAACTCAAACATTGAACTCATGTCAAAATATCCTCTAAAATAGTAAAAAGGAACTCACCCAAGAAACCCTTGTGGACAAAAAATGCATCATTAAATCTCACTATCCAATCTAAAATGTTTTAAATCCCTTTTAATATCACCATATAAACTCCAAGATTAAAAACACCATCTAAAATATAAAATTTTAAATACAATCCATAATAATGGAAAACAAATAGAGAAAAAATATGAGTAAAGAAGACACGAATTCTATTGTCATCTTCTAGGTCAGGTAACTCAACAACTCTTAACAAGCTATTGGAATGTAAGGTAGAAAATAGAATAAAGAAAACCATTGGTACATACAAATATCAATAACCACCATCCACAATTAAATTAACCCCAACCATAAAAATCAAATAACAACTCACTCATAAATTATATCAACATCATAACAGAATATACAAAAACAATTGTACCATAATTTATGCCTGAAAAACACTATGATAAAACATATGCATACTAAAAAAATAAAGAAAAAATAAAATAAGGTTAAAGTCACCTACATTGATAATACTTCCAAAAATTAAAACTATGGAATGAAGAAGTACTAACCTTGGATGGAATAGATAAAAACATTCTGGTAAGAAAAGTCACAAACTCTGAATAGCCCCTATTAAAACTCTAAAAATAAGGGACAATAAAAAATAAATGAAGTGAATAATATTTTCCAATAAACATGAGAACTCACAAAGATAAGGTATTGAATAAAAGGGGTACCTACACTATTTTAAAATTTTGAAAATATTAAATTACTCTTTAAAGATCAAAAATAGAGTTAATTAGACCACTAATCTAAATAAATCTTTATCTAAAAATCTTGTCACATAAATTTTGTTGAAAATAAATAGATGAATCATTGTGTGGTTATGTATAAATTGTTTAAGGTTGATTTTGTTATTTATATATCCATTTAAAAAAGTAAAGATAGTCATAATGGATGGATAATCCTGAAAACTCATAAAATAAAAGAAGGTGAAAACTTATTAACCATATTGAAAACTTGATAATAGAAGATAGTTTTAATAGATAGCCCATCTAAAAAATAAAAAAATAAAATTATACAACTCTACTAAGAAATTTATATGGAAGGACCTACCAAAAAATTAAATAATATTAAAATAAAATAAACTCACAAAAATCACTAAAAAACCAACACCTCATAATATTATGAAAATTGTACCCTCAGGTGAACACTTTATTATAAACTTAATAAAACAATTTAAAATTATATTTAAGATTATTAAATATGTTAAATTTATAATTTTTACTCAAATAAAAAATTAGTAAATATGGCCCTATAATTTCACAGTTTCCCAACTAGAAATTCATGAATCTCAATATTCTAGAATTTATTGAATTCTTAAACAAAATTTACCCAATAATAGTAAACTTACAAACCTAGAGTTCTTAAATATTTTTACTTACTTACCTATAAACATTCTTCATATAGTTATTAAAATTCTATCATAACTAATTATTAATTAATAAATAATTTATATAAAAACATCAAATAATTCCTTGATTTAAATTTTTTAATTCCTTCTGAATTAAAAAATCAAAAAATTCATTAAGGATTAATTAATTCAATATATATAGGTTTGAATTATTTATATAATGAATTTAGATATCTGATATAATTTTTCATTGGACATTAATATGGAAAAAATATATTCATATATTTAAAACTAAAAAGTATTTTGGTAAAACTTATTCATTAATGCCCCCATTTAATTTCAAAAAACAATTATGACTCTATATTAAAGTTTAAATATATCTCTAAAGATATAGATGGTTTAATGAAATTCATCTAGAAATATCATATCTCAAATTAAGTCTTCAATTATCTCAATCAAATAAACATTAAAATAGATTCCATATCATAAAATTAAAATTTTATAATAAAATATTTAATAAATCTACCAGGATTGTGAATCATTATTAAAAAATATTGTCTTGGAATCACTCTGGTATTCCTTCATCATATAGGTAAAATATCACTTAAATTGGTAAAGTAAAATTCATTGTGAGTTTATATCAAAGGAATGAAAGGTTGTCTTTAAAAAAATCATGATCAATTTATCTTGAATACAAGATTAGTTCACCTCAAAGGTAGATTACCTTTAACAAAATCACTAAATATTTCTTTAACTCAAATGTATAGTCACATAAAGGTATATACACTTTAAAGGAAAGGTGGACTCGTTATTCCTTTAAAAATGTTTTATCTATTTTATAAAAAAACTTTTAAAATACCTTAAATGATCTCCATAATTCTTCTAAACACCACAAATACATTAAAAACTATAATAAATATCAAGAATACCACATTAATAATCAACTCATTTTTTTAGTGAAAATTAATTCTCAATGTAGATAATTCAATCATTTATGAAATTGAAAAAAAAATCATGGGTTGTTCAATATCTCTAAAAATAAATCACCACAATTCCTATGTTTCTTCTAGTTAATTGGTTAAATGTTTCTAAATGAAAGATGTGGGAGAGGAGACCAACATACTAGGTGTAACACCCCACCCTTACTCATTGTCTTGTGAAGAGTCAGAGTGTATTGTCCTTAAGTGACATCCCTAGGATGCCAAAGGCTGGAAATAAATGCCTAGGGAATTATAGGACATTGGGGGATAATTTTTCCCTAAACAAAACACAACCTTTCAAGAGATAAACAACATTCAAGATAGACTAAATTATTCATGAGAATAAAACACATAAATCAATACAATACCCATACAAAACAAAATTAGAGTATAGTGGAAAGGGAAATAAAAGTGCAAGGCTAATACATAAAGAAGAAATACATCATACCGTCCCACACCAAGATGAAGACACACCCCATATCCAACTTCAGTAACCAAACCATGAAGTCAAGTACCACCACTAGAGAAGTAAAAAATATGAACCTTCCCTATATCTCAGTAGACGACATCTAAAAATGCACAAAATTGCCCAATCAGGGGGTGATTATAACACTCAATAGGATTTCCACAAATACTTCTCATCACATGCGACTAGGAAAAGAACCAGTTATCACATTTAATAAAGTAGGAGAGTAGAAAATAAGAAAATTAGGCCAAGCCATAAAATTTTTTAATTTAATAAAACATCAAGATAAATATTTTAGAAAAATTTCATTTCCATTAGCATAAACATCCCATCAAACACCCACTAACACAAACAATTCATGCAATTGTAGACCTCCCTATACTCATGAGCGTTGAGTCATCCTATCACCAATCTATCACTTGGTGACCAACCTGATGGTGGTAATTCCTACCTTGATATGTCCTATATTATCATTATTTGATAGTGTTACATATAACTATTAACCATAAAAAATTATTATTATTCTATGGTGGTACTTCCAACCATTACCTATCCCACATAAACATGAACACACCCCACACCTTTATGAAAATTTTTTGAAGAAAACATTTATGTAACAAAAACTAATCTTTCCAAAACCCACCCTTTTTAAATCACATCAATCATGTTTTTCCAATAAATTCCATAAAATATTTCCAATACAACATAAAAATTATTTGTAAAGTATCAATCTAATAAGTTCTAAAATGGTAGAGTGGGAGGAAATCCACCTATCTCAATACAATTTGTGAAAATGATCTAAGATTATTCCACAGATTAAACCTTTACCTCCCATTATTTTACTAAGATCAAAGAAGATCTCATTAAAAAAAACTAAACCCATAGATTTGGGTATAACAACACTGATCTATGTATCCAATCAAGCCAACACAAGGAGATCCAACACAAGAAATAAGAACAGAAGCCTACCCTTTGATTCCCCAAATAACCACTCAAATATTTTATGTCACCAATGTTAGGATGTTGAAAATCACTGGAATTTTCCTATGGAAACCCTAGAAGTCTAGAGGGAGAAAAATAGGGCTTTTCAGAATGAAAAAATCACTATCCATATCTAAACTCATTGGGACTGTGTTTTATACAAAGTGTAAAGCACATTCACATTGTGAATTTATCATAACACCACTTACATCGAATGTCGCATCACCTTGATTTTTATTTTATAGAAATACCAATTACACAAATTGAATCTATTATACAACATGGACATATTAAAAGACATTAATGGTTTTCATGCTATGTAATTATTCCTAGTATTTATCCCTCACACTTTCACATCATGTACAAGTTACATGATTTTAATATAACACCCCAACCCCTCTAGGCTGGAGCTGCTGCAATACTTGTGATATTTGAATGGGTTTAAGGAATGAAAAATCATGATGGAATGATCAATTTAGTAGTATTAAAGAAACTAGATATATAGTTGTTACTCAAATTACATTGGAAAAGATTACAAAATACAATACATAACAAAAACTTAAAAACGACATCTATAAGAACTCAATAAATGAACTTCTCTTCATCACCTGTTGAGGGTAAACAATGAAAGGGTTGAGCTCCAATGCTTAGTAAGGGCTAAAAATAGCAGAATAATTAATACAATAATAATTGAATCATAATCAATCTTACATAATCAATATGGTATGGTGAATAAATGAAAAACTAATTCCATTAATAAACTGAGAATGAAACAGCATCCATGGATTTTGTCATAGTGAAAACCAATTGGATAATAATAATAACTGATAATGAATAAAGAGAATTATTATTAATTAGATGTCTTGTATCTGGAACATGAAACCATAATACTATTCAAACGGTTTAGTTCTGTGGGTAGAAACCCGTCTGATTTTTGGAAACAAACTCAAAGGGTTTGTCGTCAACTAATTTGTCTCATGAGACCTACTGATGCATCAAGGGGATATAGTGGGACCCACACACCACTTAATGTACAAATAATTCCTTATACATTGATCCAATAAAATATCATTATGCCCTTTAAATATCCAAATAGAGTACAGTATATGGATTCATCAATATTTCCATAGTTAAAATAACTTTCCAAATAAACACCGTATGTAAAATGGTATACTGTTTAGAAAAAAAACATATCCATGATATGTGATTATGGATATTTAATATAAATATAATTTCAAATTAAAAGTGACCTAAAATGGAAAGTAGGTACACCACATAAGGATTATTAGGTGTAAAATACAAAATTAGTCATAACCAAATAGTAGTAGAGACAAAGACTCTTACCACAATGTAATTGGTCGAATCGTATTACCAGAACATAATAAACCTCAAATTAATCATTGAATAACTTTAATATAAAGATAATAATATTATTATATATAAAATGTCAGTACACATATACCACATATAATAAATAAGTGGAGAACAATAAAAATCTCACAGAAATGAAAGTGAGATGAGAAACCCCTTACCATATGCTCGAGTGTGTTCTTAGTTTGTTTTAATGACCTGAATAATAAAATTTAGATTCATTAATTAATAATTAAAAAACCTCATATACATTTAATTGATTTATTATAACCTTATTAGGTTCATTCATGTCCCTTTTAATGGGATTAAGAGGTTCAATTTTATTGTTTTGGAAGCATTTTCTTCCTTGGTTTTCATGATTCGTTTAATTGCATTCATGAATGGAAGTTCACTTGAAATGTGGTTAAACATCCAGAAATTTTAATATATATTATTAGTTACATTAAATAGATATAAATTATATTATAATGATTCTAGTTTATATACTTGAGGATGAATCAATAGTTAAAATGTTTTGATAAATGCTTGGATTTAGCTTGGCAGTTTTGTATACAATGAACTTGTTTTGTATTTTTATTCCATATTATGAGTGTGTAAAGATTAAAGAACATTAATGAGATGAAATACATATATTATTATCCAGTTCAACCATTAAAATTGTTTCATGACCATTAATGAAGGATAAATTTAAGAACAAAACTTTGTCGTCCACAAAGGTTATAAATTGGAACCTCATGG
The DNA here is from genome assembly GCA_963277665.1 of Viscum album. NCBI lineage: Eukaryota > Viridiplantae > Streptophyta > Magnoliopsida > Santalales > Viscaceae > Viscum > Viscum album. The sequence goes on from OY728158.1 coordinate 877,629,179, forward strand.
ACGTTGATTATGTTTATAAAAATAAAAAGGGGGGGAGTAAGAATATTGATGATGGTTCTTCCATTAACATGATATAATTCCAAAATATAGATGATACTGGAGTTTATCATGGTCATTTGGATAGAGGAGGTGAGAAGAGAAAAAGAAAAGAGATGAACTTGAAAATAAAAGAAAAGTTGAGAGATCCCTTATGAAAATTTGGCAGCCTAACGGCGTCGCTTAAAATTTAATAAAATTAAATGATGAGAAAAAAATGGTATCTCATCATATTGAAATAAAAAGGACAGTAATAAGAATAAATAAAATAAAACCCCAACATATGAGAAAGGAATTTCAAATATCTAGTACAAAAGAAGTGTCGACTTAAAGAAGAGAATGAAGGTTTCCCTTACCTTGTAGAGTAACTCCTAGATCTTGAAGGATGGGACCTTGGGGGCTTAAGGACATCTTGGGAGGCCTCCTAGAGAGGTAAAACCACAAAATATTTTAGTTTGAGGGATTTTGAATGAAATAAAACGAATGGATGAGTGGGTATTTATAGAAAAATAGAGGTAATTTTTTAATAATTTCAAAGGGACACCTCATTAGTGGTTTTTGCCAAACCATGGGCTTGCCCATGGTATTTTCCCATGGTTTTAGCCACTTGGGAAACCTCATGTAATAATTTAATGTCAAAAATTTGACCATACTTTTATATTTAATTATTACATCATTATGATGTCATTAAACTACCGAAAACTCAAAACTATATTTTTACTATTCATGAAAAAATCAAGTATTTTAGAAAAATCACAAAAAATCACCATAACCATTTTTCAACGTGTAGAATTAAAAAATGAACTCCATTTTTTGAAAATAATTTTCTAATTATTTTTAATTCAATTTTTAAATAAAATCATAGTTAATTCAAAAAATAACAATTTTAAAGGTATAATTAGTTCTATATCACATTGAAAAATTAATTAAGATATCATTATCTTATTACCTTACGAAAATAAAATATTTTCATTATTTACTAGTTATAAGGTTCATATAACTATTCATATTACAATTCATAAGGGTATGTTACTATTCATCAAAAAATCAAGATAGTTCTATCAGACTCCAAATGACTTACTGGTCACAACTCTAGATGACTGTTTTTCGAAATTCAAAACATAGAAATGAAAATTTTATGTTTAATGGCTTGGTTTTGAATATCTCCTAAATTACCAAGTGTGGTTTCAAATAAACATAGTGATGTATAAAATATAGGCTATTAATAGAATGTATTTAATATAAGCATACCATAAAATGTTTGGGGTGTTATATTATTCCCTCCATAAATTTCATCCTCGAAATTTTATGTATAAATCCCACCAAAAAGATGTGGGTGGTTCTTCTTCATGAAATCCTCTGGTTCCCATGTTTCTTCCTCTATATTATGGTTTCTCCAAATAACCTTTACTAGAAAAGTTTTTTTATTTCTCAATACCTTCTCCCTTGTGTCAGGAATCCTGATAGGATTTTCACAGTGTGAAAAATCAGGTTCCAATTATATTTCTTCGTATGTGAGTACATGTGTTGGGTCTGGCATGTACTTCTTTAACAATGATATGTGGAACACATCATGAACTCGGGAGAGATTTGTCATCATTGCTAAACGGTAAGCTGATGCTCCGATTCTTTCCATAATTTCAAATGGTCTGATGTACCTGGGGCTTAGTTTACCTTTCTTATCGAACCATAAGACACCCTTCCATGGAGATACTTTCAGAAATACATGATCTCCCACTTGGAATTCCAATTCATTTCTCCGGTTGTCAGCATAACTCTTCTACATACTTTGGGCTGATTTAATATGAGCTTTTATTTTATTCAACTTTGTCATGGTCTCTTCAATAAGTTCTGGGTCTATAAGTTTCCTCTCACCAACTTCATCCCAAAAAGTTGGAGTTCGAAATCTCTTTCCATATAATGATTCATATGGAGCCATTTGAATACTAGAATAGAAACTATTGTTGTATGAAAATTCTACCAAAGGAAATTATTGATCCCACATACCATGTAAGTCAAGAGAACATAAACTCGTCATATCTTCTAGAGTTTGAAAAGTCCTTTCAGACTGCTTGTCAGTTTGGGGGTGATATGCAGTACTCATACTAACCTTAGTATTCAAAGCCTTCTAGAGACATTTCTAGAATTTTTATGTGAACTGGGGATCTCGATCAGAGACAATCGATAGAGGTGCACCATGAAGTCTCTCAACTTCATTAATATAAAGTCTTGCCAAGCGCTCAAGTGGTAAATCCCCTCTTATTGGAATGAAATGTGTTGATTTAGTGAGATGATCAACAATTACCCATATTGTATCATTCCTTATAGGTGTCCTCAGTAGTCCGGTGACAAAATCCATCGTAATGTTATCCCACTTCCACATAGTAATAGGTATAGGTTGCATCAATTCTTTGGGATGTTGTCTCTCCACATTCACTTGTTGAAAAACTAGACACCTTGACATGTAGTTAGCAATTTCTCACTTTATATTATCCTACCAAAAATATTCCTTCAGATCTCTACACATCTTGGTGCTACCCAAGTGTATAGAGAAATTTGAGATATGAGCATCATCTAATAGTTCCCTTTTTAGCTCAGGTACTGATGGAACATATAACCTCTTCCCAAATTTCAGAACTCCTTCTTCATACACGAAGTCAGCCAGTCTCTCATCCTTAACTGCATTAATTTTCTTGTGCGGATTCTCATCATCAGATTGAGAACTTTTTATCTTCTCTAGTAAAGATGGTTGAGCAATCATTTGAAAGAGTGATGTTTCCCATTCCTTAACAATTCCCATATCCATCTTCAGTAGATCCATGAATATAGGATCTCTTTCAATCCTCATTTGAGTCAGAAGGCCATTATCTTTCCTTCTTAATGCGTCTGCCACCTTATTTTCCTTTCCTGGGTGGTATTTTATTAAACAATCGTAATCTTTGAGTAACTCAAGCCATCTTATTTGCCTCATGTTGAGTTCTTTTTGTGTGAAAATATATTTCAAACTCTTGTGGTCTGTGTAAATCTCACATCTCTATTTATAGAGATAATGCCTCCATATTTTCATAGCAAAGATAATGGATACTAACTCAAGATCGTGAGTTGGATAATTTTTCTCATGTGTCTTCAACTGTCTTGATGCATAAGTAATAACTTTATCATTTTTTATAAGGACGCAACACATCCCATTATTTGATGCATCCCTATATATTACAAATCCTTCACTTCCAAATGGAAGAGTCAAAATTAGAGCATTGACCAATCTTCTTTTTAATTCATCAAAACATTATGTACATTATTTTTTCCACAAAAACATAACTTCTTTATGTGTGAGCTTGGTTAGCGGGTTATCCAGTCGGGAAAAATTATGAATGAAATGTCGATAATAACTTGCTAAGCCTATAAAATTGCATACCTTAGTTATGTTTATTGGCATGGGCCAATCTTGTATTGCCTTTTTCTTCATAGGATCAATTAGGAATCCATCCTTAGAGACAATATGGACTAGAAAAGAAACTTATTGAAGCCATAATTCACACTTGCTAAACTTCCCATATAATTTATTTCTTCTAAGAGTTTTCAAAATAACCCTCAAGTGATTTTCATGGTCTTCATATCTTTTTGAGTATACGAGGATATCATCGATGAATACCACAACAAAATTATCAAGATATTCCTTGAAAACTCTATTCATTAAATCTATGAAAACAGAGGGTACATTTGTCAGTCCAAAAGGCATCACTGTAAACTCGTAATTCCCATACCTATTCCAAAATATTGTCTTAGGAATATCTTCTTTCCTCAAATGCAACTAATGATATCCATATTGAAGTTCAATCTTTGAAAAGTATTGAGCTCCATGAAGTTGGTCAAATAAATCATCAATCCAAGGTAGAGGATACTTATTCTTTATTGTAATAGCATTGATTTCTCTGTAATCAATGAAAAGACTTGTGGATCCATCTTTCTTCTTGACAAAGAGGACAGGGGCTCCCCATGGGGAAACACTAGGTCAAATAAATTTTTTTCACTCAAATCATCTAGTTTTTTCTTTAGATCTACTAATTCCATAGTGGCCATTATATAGGGAGTCTTTGATATAGGTTTTTTATTATGAATTAAATCAATAGAGAACTCAAATTCCCGCTCTAGAGGATGTCCAGGTAAATCCTCTGGAAATACATCAACGTACTCTTGCACTATGTGCACATATTCAATTTGAAGATTTCTTTCCTCACCCATAGATATTGGTTTATCTTCCTCTCCAATTATTGCATTCAATAGAACTATTGGGGGTGGTTCTATATAAGAATCATGTGGCAAAGTTTTTTCCCTAAAGACAAGGGATTATACACCATTTTCAAAAATTCTAACTTCCATCTTCTTAAAATAAATCTTCACATCATAATCTGACATCCAATCCATACCGAGAATTATATCAAATTCAATCATTGGTATGATGATAAGGTTAGAAAATATATCACGTTTTGGTGTCTGGAGGGGGACTAGTCGACATTACTTGGTTGCAAAGATACATCCATGGGGAGTTTTGACTGACAAATCCTTTATTTAATCAAATTGGGCATATCTAATTTTCTTAACAAATTGGGAAGATATAAATGAATGTGATGATCCATAATCAAATAAAGTGTTGGATAAGTTTGAGAAAACAATTAAAGTACCTGCCACCATGTCATTAGGAACTTCAACCTCCGCTGATGTAATCGCATAGGCTCTCCCTTTCTCTCTTGAACTTTTCGGAGTCAAGTTTCCTTGATGCTTAGGACACTCATTTTTATAGTGTCCCATATCTCGTAATTGTAGCATTGAATATCATTGAACTGTTTCTTCCCCTTGCTTTCATTATATTAATGAACATTTTCTCCACAGTTGTAGCAGATTCCCATTCCTTTCAAGCATTTCCTGAGATGATTCTTACCACAGTTCTCACATAATGGGAACAGCTTTGTTCCCTTGCTCTTCTTTGGTGCTTCTCCTTTTCCTTTATTATCAAAGTACCACTTCTTATCTTGGTTTCCTTTGAAAAGATTTGATCTATAAAATTCCCTCTTTGTTTTTATGGAACTTGATACAATTTCATCATATGATGAAAATTATTGAGAAGACGGTGCCCTTAGAAGAATTGGCTTAAGACCTTCAAAGAAATGATCAATCTTGTCTGCCGAGTCATGTACGTAATCCGTAGCATACCTGGCTAGCCTTGTGAAAGTATCCTCATACTCTGCAACATTTTCTTCTTCCCTTTGTTTTAAGATCAGTAATTTCCTTTTCATTTTAGTTCGTTGATCATGAGGGAAATATTTTTAGAATAATATTTCCTTAAAAGTCCTCCATTCTATATCTTCTATTTCTTCTTCCTTAGTAGTATTATGAATCAAGGACCACCATTGATCAGCGTTACCCTTGAGACAATATACTTCCAGTACTACCTTTTCATTTTCATTGCATCTTAATGCCATTAATATCTTTTCAAGGGACTTGATCCATTGCTCAGCAACCACTGGGTTACTAGTCCCACTAAATGATGGGGGCTTTTGCCACATAAAACGATCCAACACAGGTGTGTAATGGTTATTCATTACAACCTCACTAAGTTGACCCAATATGGTCATTATATGATCTGCTCCAACATTGATTGTGTTGAATTTCTCAGTAGGGAGATCCCTACCTTGGACACGAGTATTGATTATCCTTCTTTCCTTAGACTCCATTTCTAAATAATGGGATACACTAGATTATTTTATGAATCTCAAACATAAAATCACTTAACATATATTGAAATTCTATGCACAGATAATCTTATAAACATGTTTTCTCTGAGGAAGAAATTTTACCTTAAACACCTTCATAATGTCTTGTAAAGAAAATGTAAATTATTCTAAGCATATCCCCCAGGAGTGTCGTAACCAAGAGTGCATCAGGGCCCATTTTCGTGTACCAGGATACCCCAGGTCAAGCCCGAAACTCCTTGTCGGATTTTTCACTCCTAGGTACATTTGTGCCAGAGCCACCTCTACATGCTCGTATCCAGACAGGGATATATTTTCTAGAAATATTCACATAATCTATTCATTACCAAAATACCAGGACGTCTGTGTACATTTATCCTCAAATACTACATTATATCTTTTTCCCCTACTATTTATTTCTTACTCTAGTTTCCAAGTTTTCTACTAAACTTCCTATGATGCCAACTATAACACCCCGACCCCTCTAGGATGAAGCTGGTGCATTACTTGTGATATTGGCATGGTAAGAAGGAATGAAAAATCATGAAGTAACGATCAGTTTAGTAGTCTTGAAGAAACTAGATACATATTTGTTACTCAAATTATATTGGAAAAGTTTACAAAATACAATACATAACGAAAATTAAAAAACTGCATCCACAAGAACTCAATAAATGATTTTCTCTTCATCACCTATTGAGGGTAAACAATGAAAGGGGTGAGCTCAAATGATCAGTAAGGGTTACAAATAGCGGAATCATGAACACAATAATAATTTAATCATAGTCAATCTAACATAATCAATATGTCATAGTGAATAAATGAAAAACTAAGGCCATTAATAAACTGAGAATGAAACTGCATCCATAGATTTGTTCATAGTTAAAACCTCATGGATAATAATAATAAATGATAATAAATAAATAGAGTTCTCATTAATTAGACATCATGTATATGGAACATGAAACCATAATACCGTTAAAACGGTTTAGTTATGCAGGTAGAAACCCGTCTGATTTTTGGAAACAAACTCGAAGGGTTTGTCGCCAACTGATTTGTCTCATGAGACCTACTAATGCATCGAGGGGATAAATCAGGCCCCACCCACCACTTCATGTCCAAATAATTTCTTATACATTGATTCAATACAAGAACATTAAGCCCTTTCAATATCTGTATAGAGTAGATTATACAGATTTATCAATATTTTCATAGTTAAAATAACTTTCCAAATAAACATCTTATGTAAAATGGTATACGATTTAGACAATAAACATATCCATGATATGAAATTATGTATATTTAATATAAATATATTTTCAAATGAAAATTTATCTCAAATGGGCATTAGGTACACCACATAAGGATTATTATGTCCACAATACAAAATTAGTCATAACCAAATAGTAGTTGAGACAAAGACTCTTACCACAATGTAATTGGTCGAATCATATGACCAGAACATAATAAACCTCAAATGAATCATTTAATAACATGAATATAAATAGAATCATGTTATTATATATCAAATGTCATTAAAAATGTACCACATACAAGAAATAAGTGGCAAACAATGAAAATCTCACAGAAATGAAAGTAAGATGAGAAACCCCTTACCTTATGCTCAAGTGTGTTCTTCGTTAGTTTTAATGACATAAATAATCAAATTTAGATTCATTAATTAATAATTACACAACCTCTTATACATGTAATTTATTAATTATAACCTTATTAGGTTCATTAAAGGCCCTTTTAATGGGTTTAAGAGGTCCAATTTTATTGTTTTGGAATCATTTTCTTCCTTGGTTTTCATGATTCGTTTACTTTCATTCATGAATAGAAGTTCATTTGAAATGTGGTTAAACATACAGAATTGTTAATATATATTATTAGTGACATTAAAGAGATATAAATGATCTTATAATTATTCTAGGTTATATACTTGAGGATGAATCATTAGTTAAAAGTTTTTTATAAACGCTTGGATTTTGCTTGGCAATTTTGTATACAATGAACGTGTTTTGTATTTTTATTCCATATTATGAGTGTGTAAAGATTACAAAACATTAATGATATGAAATAAATATATTATGATCTAGTTCAACCATTAAAATGGTTTCATGACCAGTAATAAAGGATAAAGTGAAGAACAAAACTCTTTCATCCACAAAGGTTATAAATTGGAACCTCATGGACGTTGATTTCATTTATAAAAATAAAAAGGGGGGAGTAAGAATATTGATGATGGTTATTCCATTAACATGATATAATTATAGTATATAGATTATAATGGAGGTTATCATGGTCATTTGGATAGATTAGGTGAGAAGAGAAAAAGAAAAGAGATGAACTTGAAAATAAATGAAAAGTTGAGTGATCCCTTAAAAAAATTCGGCATCCTAACAGCATCGCTTAAAATTTCATAAAATTAAATGATGAGAACAAAATGGTATATCATCCTATTAAAATTAAAATTAAAGTAATAATAAAAAATAAAATCAAACTCCAACATATGAGAAAAAAAAATTCAAATAGCTAACACAAAATAAGTGTCGACTTAAAGAAGAGAATGAAGGTTTCCCTTACCTTGTAGAGTAACTCCTAGATCTTGAAGGATGGGACCTTGGGGGATTAAAGACACCTTGGTAGGACTCCAAGATAGGTAAAACCACCAAATATTCTAGTTTTAGGGATTTGGAATGAAAGAAAACGAATGGATGAATGGGTATTTATAGAAAAAAGAGAGGTAATTTTTTAATAATTTCAAAGGGACACCTCATTAGTGGTTTTTGCCAAACCATGGGCTTTCCCATGGTATTTGACCATGGTTTTAGCCACTTGGGACACCTCATGTCATAATTTAATGTACACAAGTCGACCATACTTTTATATTTAATTATTACATCATTAGGATGTCATTAAACTACCAAAAACTCAAAACTGTAGTTTTACTATTCATGAAAAATTCATGTATTTTAGAAAAATCCCAAAAAATCACCATAACCATTTTTTAATGTGTAGAATTAAAAAATGAACTCCATTTTTTGAAAATTATTTTTTAATTATTTTTAATTTAAATTTTAAATAAAATCATAGTTAATTCAAAAAATAACAATTTTAAAGGTATAATTAGTTCTATATCACATTGAAAAATTAATTAAGATCTCATTATATTATTACCTTCAGAAAATAAAATATTTTCATTGTTTACTATTTATAATGTTAATATTACTATTCATATTACTATTCATAAGGGTATGTTACTATTCATCAAAAAATCAAGTTGGTTCTATCAGACTCCAAATGACTTACTGGTCAGAACTCTAGATGACTGTTTTTCAAAATTCAAAACATAGAAGTGAAAAATTTATGTTTAATGGCTTGGTTTTGAATATATTCTAAATTAACAAGTGTGGTTTCAAAGGAACATAGTGATTTATAAAATATAGGCTATGAATATAATGTATTTAATAGAAGCATACCATAAAATGTTTGGGGTGTTATAGTGAATGTGTCCAGTGGTATTTTCTAGTATTTAGGCTCATTCTTAATGCTTCTAGTTAATTAAACCAAGACTCCAATAATGAAAGTAAATGCATCCAATAATGGTGTATCTAAAATTGGGTTTTCTACACTAGGTATAAAGATCTATAGTGATGAATCAAATATTGTTTTATCATGATATTAATTCTGGTAAAATGTTAAAGATATTTAACATAAATAATTTAAAGAAGTTATTTTATTATTAGTATATGGGAAAAAGATTGTAAAATTTAAATATACTTATATAAATTTATAAAGTTATCATAAGAATAAATCCATTATATTTTAAAAACTAGATATAACATGCATGTCATGTGATGCACACAACATGGTGTATCATATGATTTAATCATAGTAATTTGATTTTAATCAAACCATAGTAAAAATCATTAGGTTTTTATAAAAATATTGATAATTACTTAATAATAATTAATGATATTTTTTATATTTATATAAAAGGAAAATATCATTTTATGGGGTTACAAAGACATTAGCTTATAATACTATGAAGATTATTCAAGATCTTAATCAAGGATTTTGTTTTACCTGAATGGTCATGTAGTAATCCAGATTAATTTAAATTATTCGTTCATGTTTAGTCTATAAAAAACATTAATAAATCATAAATTCATATGAAAATAATGAAATGTTTTGGACAAATGATTTTATAAATGAACTATAGGTTGTTTGTAGAATAGTGAATCTCATGGAGCTCTTTTGTGATAAAAATTGAACAATCTATAAGACTAAGGTACCTTTGTACCAACTTGTAACACTTAAACCTATATTTTATTCATTATTATTTTTTATTTACTATATTTTATACTTTTATTTTTTTGGAGTTTTGGGATCAAATTTCATGTTTGGAAAAAATTCCTTCGATCGCATAGTTAGTGCATACTATTTAAGGAAAACTGGGAATCTACCCTTATATAGGGACCTAACTAGTTAATTTTTGTTTTTTAAAGGTTATTTTTAATGGTTATCACATGGTTGGATCAAAATAAATGTGAAACTCGATGTAACCATGTGATATTTTTTGTGTATAAGAGTGTTGGTGCACAAATTGTGCACAGTTAGTAGAAACTCTGTGGTAAGATTCTAAAGGGATCTATAGTTTTATCAGAGGAGTTTTGTACTATTGATGCATGGTTTCCCTAATCATGAAACCAAACCATGCATAATGATCATGTACATTCAGTGTGTCTCACATGGTTACTGCCTAATTTTTCAAATCGTGTGAAGCATCCAGGTCATTAAAAATTACCATTCTACATCTCCTTTATTTCCACTGAAATCCTACCTCTCCTCCCACATGACTCAAACAACTTCAAGTAATATACTCCTTGGTTCAAATTTCTCCATTTGGTGATTCTGTGAGTATTTTTTCATGATTCAAGTTCGTTTATTATTGTAATCCATTCAAGATCCATTTCTCTCCCTTTATCCTTCATTTTCTCTCTTTCTTTCTAACCCTATCCTAGCCCGTTATTTAAGGGTTTGTCTTAGCCTAAATTTAATTATGGGTTTTATTGTTTTAGGGTCCCTTTATCCTTATAAGGTTCTATATTTCCTTATCTTGGTTGTTTAACACCATGCATTGTGAAAGTTACATGTTTGAGGTAGGCAACTCCATGACCTAACATTTAAACTTAAATATTTTGACTACTGTTTTGTTTTAACCATAATTTTGAATTATTTTAAACTTATAACATTTATAATTGATTAATTTATCCTAAGTGTGTTTATTTCTTAATTTTTCTCTGCTCAAAACCTATTTTGTATAAATGAGGCACACTTAGTGCTTGTTATAAATGTTGAGAGGATCCTTCCAAAATGGTTTTTTGTAAAAAGTGTTTTAATGGTTTTCCCTAAAGAGGTTATTTTGTGTTTCTTATATATATTGTTTGAATTAGTTTGATGTTATTTCATGAGTTGTGATTTTAAATTGGATCTTATAAACTGATTTCTTAAAGGATGTTACCAAGGCCTCATTAGCACTTTCTAAAAAGAGTTTCTAAATATGAATTCACCCTTAAAGTGTGACCCAAAGTTCTATCTTATATATTCCAAGATATCTTAGTTATTCTCATGAACTTTGGTTCTAGTTTGTGTGATGATTGTTTTGAAACTTATGTTTCTATTGCAGTGATGGATCCCTAGATTAAATGATATGATCCCCCCCCCCTTCCCAGTGGAAGGGGAGGAGGAACGGGTCTCATCACACTCAATCTCTAGGAAACCTTTCATCCCTTTCTCAAACCCTAGCTTCCTCTCGGAATTCTCGACGATTTCATTATGCCTGAAAGTTCCTGATCTTCATCTGGGTGCTCCCCAGTTATCGATTTCATCATCGCAGTTCTACGAAGATTCGAGCCATCTATAGTTGACACTGGTGGAACTTTTAAATCATCGAAGGCCATCTATAGATGACTTCGACCTGTTTGTCTTTGATAAGTGGTATTTTTAAGACCACACAGTTATTGCTCTTCTTGACAAGTGCCACTTCATGATTCGGTTTTCTTCGTAAGGTGATTTGATCCAGGCCTGATCCAGTTCCCCTCATCGATGCAACGGCTGCCGGTTATTTCTCATTCACTAGTTGTTTGATTTGTGTATGAATCGATATCCATCCCCCATAGCAACATGGTTTAGTCTCCCTCGTCTTCCCTTACCTTTCCAAAATCCTGTAATCCTTCGTATGATTGGTAATATGGTGGGTTGGTTTCTCTTCTCGGATGTTAGAACGTCTACTATAAGTCATACGATTAATCCCTACCTCTGTGTTGAGGTGTATATTGCAAGTCTCTTAGTCAATTGGGTATGGGTATCTGTTGGTGAAGAGTTCAGATGGAGTCAGGCTGTCGTCTTTGAATCGTGGGTGGAATACTGCATCAAATGTTGTCAAGTAGGACATATGGAATCTAAGTTCCAATGTGAGGTGATGAACAGAAGAGTCTCGAGGGATAAGGTAGGCAAGTCCTCTGGTCCGAGTCTTTTGTCTGCTATAGGTGTGGTCTCTGGAAATGCAGATGGAGTGGAGGGTGTAAGAAAATCCTCTAGTATGAGTCTGTTGTTTTTTACAGGTTTGGTCTCTGTAAATGAATATGTCATGGAGAGTGTAGTCAAGTCCTCTTGTCCAAGCCTACTTTCTACTACAGGTGTGGTCTCTGGGTATGCATTTGGTGTAGAGAATTGGGATGCAGTACCTTTGGAACATGTAAGGGTGTCCCTGAATCCAGTTATTACTGTAGTTTTTTATAGGCTTCGACATGATCTAAAGTTGGGGTATGGAGTGAAACAAGCTTCTGTAAGTGCTGGTGACATTGGAGGCCCTTCAAGTGTCAATGCAGTTGCAAAGGACACGCAGCAGGAGGGTTTTGTGCCTTTAGGATCAGTACATGTTGTTGAAGGAAATTTGGATGATGTTGGATGGGACTGTGGTCCGTTGGAGGTGGTGGAAGCTGTAAAAGGGGTGTAAGGGAGGACTGTGAGTTCTGGGGATGTGGGTTTCACAATTGTTACTGAAAATCGTTTTCAAGAGCTGGACCAGGAGACCATGGAGGAGGGAATTCCAATGATTGAACAGATTGGTGGGTAGCTATAGCCTCCTTCCAAGGAGGATGGCACTGGAATAAATTATTTGTAGCAGGGGGCAATGGTTATCTATGCATCTACGGAACAACCAAGGTGTCTTGCAGTGATTGACACCAATGTCCAACTCCAGAAGGAAAAAAGATAGAAAGATAGATATTAGGAGGTGATTATCGCTAGTAAATGGGGTGATTTCTCTAAGAGTGACAAAGATAATGATGGTGGTATGGCTAGGCCTTCTTTTAGTGATGTGGTTTGAAATGGGAGGATGAAGATAACCGTGACTCAAGAAGGCATGACTTCTCCATCGCAACATAGGTCAAGGAAGGACTACTCATGCTTTCCAAAGCTTATGCCCACCCGGTCTTCTGTTGTAAACTCTAAGCTTTTATCATTGGAATAGATGAATCTATGAAGGAGGTATGCGAAGGCTCTGAAGCACTATGAAAGTTTAAAATGGGAATCGGCCACTACGGAGGAAGCTTTCTATCAGGGATGCAGAGACGGGTATGGTTTTGATGATATGTAATTGTCTCTCTTGACTTGTGGTACTTGCTTACTTTCCTTTTCTTTTATTTTAATAAATGTTCAGGGGGTTATCCCTTGGCTAATATTTTCTGCTATGATTGATTCTCTATTGTTATTTCTTTTAGTATGGTTATTTTATAAAGACTGAATGAGTATTTTTGAAAATAAGGCTTTTGGAAAAAAAATTCTTATGGAAACTTGTTCACTTATTTAAATATTTTTAATAACTGGATGGTCTTTTAAATGTATATCTTCCTTGTGTTTAAAGTGAACATTTTTTAAAAATTTAACCACTTTTTATGGGTTTTTAATAAAAGTGTAAATATAATGTTTATATTTTTATTTCAAAACTAGAATGAAATGGATATCTTTTTATAGGTTATGTATGGGGTTTCGGGAGGATACCAACTGGGATTTTTACCCCTGTCTTTCATTTTATAGATTCAATCCAATTTTTGGTTTGATGATGTGTTTGAATTTTTGGTTTTCATTCAGGAATATTTCTAGTGACAAGTGAGGGTGATTCACTTGATGCATATGGATGGGGTGTTATGTTTATTCATTTTGGTTTTCTTTTTATTACATATTATATCGTGTCATGATGGGATTTTTGATTTAGACTTATTTTTTATTATAGTTTTATTAATGATTAATACTAAATTTGACCTTGAATTTTGTGGATATTCACTCTAGCTTATTTATTGTTTATGATTTATGGTTCTATGCTTATACCCTATTTAGTCATACTTATGTTGTTTATGCTTATTTCATGTGCATAAAATTATAATGAGCAGATTAGTCATACTAGACTTCTAGGTCGAATACCACACCATATTATTATTATTTCAGGTGAAATTATTCCCAAGAATGGTTCCTTGATGAAAAATCACTAGTTTTCAAACTGTGGGGATCGAGAACACCATGCAGGACCAGCAGTATGTCAATTTGGGTGATGTGTTAAGTCAGCCTAATCCATTTCATTACAAATGGTATTAAATATTAGGTTTATAAATGATCCAAGTTTCTAGAGTCTACCCTATTATTTGTGGATTTTAGAATATGGAAGATATGGACGTCATAACTCAAGGGGTGGATCATGGGTGGGTTCCTGATCACCACCTCCTCATAATGAAACATGAGTTACCAAGGTATTCCATGATTCTTTTGTCTCAAATTTGTTATTATTCTCTATAATTTTTTAGATAGTTTTTTTCTTAGAGTATTTATGTTTTTCATTGAGAATTTATGAGTTATTTGGTGAATATTTGCACTTTATAGTGAAATTTAGAAGTAATGCAGGGGGTTCATGGTTGTTCATGGTTTGGAAAACCATGGATAGAACATGAATCTAGGATTGAATGGGTTTCCAATGTCACTTCTACACTTAGAGAATATTTTTTCTAACTTTACATCCAAACCATGTATAGTAGTAAATTTTCAAAAAAAAATAGTTTTGATTCTTTTAGATTCTAAGTGGTTTTCATGCTTCTTTATTGTTTATTTGAGATTAATTGAAGTGTTTTCCTTGGATTTTTGACATTTTTTTGGGTTTATTTTATTTTTAATTATAAAACAAATACCATAGTTTTATTATTAAATTAAATGAGTGGATTTTATTATTTTTAAAGTGTTTAATTAAATTGGTTTTAGTTTTTGAAATAGTTTGACCTTAAGAGGGTCTAGAAAATACTTTAAGGAATTTCATGAATTGTTCCATAAAATTTATCAATTTTATTTAGAAATTTTATTTTCTTATATTACCATAAACCAATTTCAAATGTTTTAAATAATAAATTAGGTGTAGACTCATGAAGGGTTTTTTTGGTAAAAAAATAGTTTTGATTCTAGGGAAGTACTTCCAAAAAAGTGAATGTTTTAATAATGTAATTTTGGGTTGTATTTGAAAATTATAAGTATAATTTAGTAAATTATTTAAAGTCTTATAGTGGGGGAAATTGGAGATTAATTTTTTGTGGAATTGTTAAAGGAATTTTTATTTAGTTTTCTAAATAAGATAAATTGTTTCAAAAATATACTTTCTTGTATTTTATAGTTTTTATGAGTTATTTGAAAATGGATTTTTACATTTATGAATTATTTTGTGTAAATTTTTCTTGATTTTATTATAGAGTTTAAATAATGTTCTAAAATTAATTTTTTTAAGGTGTAATTGGTATTGTGAAGTGTGTTTTAATCTTTAAATTTTTTATTGGTGATTTTGAACGAAAAAATGGAATTTTTTCAAAGGTGTTTTATCTTGGTGGGTTATATTTGTGGATATGCATCGTAGTCTATATTGGTACTATTTGAATTTAATTGGAAAGATGGATAGATAGATTTTTGTTTCGTGTTATTTTAATTATTCCCCAAAAAAATTAATGAACCATGAATTGTTGGTCTTTAGGATGTATTATTCCATTATCTAGGTGTGAACTAGTTTTAGAGTTGGTAATGATTGTCTATTTTGGTTTTGGTAATGTATTATTATTTTTAGGTTTATATTTAGTGAGTTAGAGTTGTATATTGTTTTAGGGAAAATTATGAATTAGTGTGTTCTTTATGATTCCATTGGTTATTCCTTGAGGAATTTTGGTTTCTTTGAGGTTTTTTTGTGATGTTTTTTCATTGGTTTTGGTTTTATTATTTGGTTTTGATGAGATGTAATCCTTCTAGTTTGTATCTTCTCTTAGGGTTTATTAATTGGAATCCTAGGGTACATGTGTTAGGGTTATAAGGATGAGTTTTATATTGATTCGATCAGATTCATTGGGATTGGGTGTTCTAAGAGTGAGGTTTTGGGTTACTCTTACTTAACTAGATGCTAAGGTTTATGATTTATATTATTGAGGAATGTTTATGCTTAATTAGTTTTCATTTTTTATCTCACCCTTTCTCCAAATTGGTGTATCTTGATTGATTTGTTTGAAAGGATGTTTAAGGTTTATTGAGATCATTTTAGTTTTGAGATGTCTTGAGTCATTGATGATTACTTTCATGGATTATTAAGTGTTGGTAATTTCTCTTAGGAACCTTCTATCCTCTATTTAGTCTTCTTTTATAGAAATATTTTTTTATTTAGTAAATTCTTGGGATTCTTAGTTGTCTTTAAAGAATCAGTGCCTTAGTGGAATTCGAAAATGGTGGGAAAACCACTATGGATGATATTTTCTTTACATGTTCCCTTGTGAAGGTAGCAGTGTCTAACTCCCAAGTGGGGTGTTTCATTCTACTAACCCAAGCCTACCCTATGTTTGATTGTAGTCTCTTTCTCCTTAAGTACTTATTTGGGATCTCTTATGATTTACAGTGTAGTGGGAAGGTCGGGGGATTATGGCACACTTGACCTTCATTTTAGGGGTATGTTCCTTGAGGTTATTTGAGAGATGTGTCTATCTTCAGTTGAATAATTCATAGTGTTTGGTTTTGGAATTTTTTTTATTGGTCGTGGTCTTGGTGTTCCTTGGTTTTGGGGAATTTAGTTGTAAATGAGGAAGTTGAACTTCATCCCTCATTTAATCTACAGAATATACTATGGTTTTCTAGGGGTATAATGAGTTATGTATGGATGTTTGTCACTACACAATATCTATTTTATTTGTTATTTTATTTATTTATATTATTTTATTCTTGTATTTATGTTTTGGGAGTTCTATAATCAAATTTAAAGTTTTTTTAGTTTTTTCTTCTATTTCATGGTTAGTGTGTGCAGTTTAGGGGAAACCATGAAACTAACCTTATATAGTGACATACCTAGTTAATTTTTGTTTGTGAATGATCTGTATTCTTAAATAGTGTATGGTTGGATCAAAACTATTTAAATATGAGTAGAAATCATGTGAGATATTTTGGTCATAAGGGTGTTGGTGCACATTTTTCATGCAGTTAATAGAAACTATGTAGTAAGAATGTTAAGGGATATACAATTTTAGCAGAGGAGTTTCACATGGTTGGCATATATTTTTTCCAACCATGTATCCAAATCATGCATAGTTCATAGGTCCATCTAGTTAGGCTCACAGGGTTGATGCATGATTTTTCAAATCATGCTTACAACCCATGTGAATCATAAAGTTCATTAAAAATAAGAAATTTCCACTTTCTCCCCACTTAATTTTATCCCAAATCATTCCTCTTCTCCTCCCACTCAACTTTCATGCCCTTAAGGCACATCGCTCATGGTTCTTATTCCTCCCATTGGTGATTCCATGATGATTTCTTTGTGATAAAACATTGGTTCTTCTTGGTAATCACTTTTAGATTCCTTCATCTCCCTATTTTCTTTATGTACTCTCTTTCTTTCGAACCATATCATGGTTCGGTGATCTAGGGTTTATCTTGGACTGAGTTTAATTAAGGGTTTTATTTTTTAGGGTTCCCTTTGTCCTTTTAAGGGTCTCTCTTTCCTCTTTGTAGTGGTTTAACATCATGTATCATAAAAGTGACATGTTTAATGTAATTTTCTCTATTCTTGAACCTTTAAGCATAAAGTCATTGAATTGTTTTTTATTTTAACCATAATTTTGAATTCTTCTAGATTTATAATATATATAATTGATGAATGTTTCTTAAGGAAGTTGGTTTCCTCATTTTGCTCTACTTAAACCCTATTTTTTATAAATAAAGCACATCTAGTGCTTATTTTAAATGTTTAGAGTATCCTTACAAAATTGTTTGTTTTTTAAAAGATTTTGAATGGTTTTATTCTAAATTGGTTGTTTTTTGTTTCTTGTATTGATTGATTTAAGGAATTTTATATACTTTCGTGAGTTGGGTTTTTACAAGATCTTATAAACCGATTTATTAAAGGATATTACCAAGTCCCATTTGAAACTTTATAAAAGAGTTTCTAAATATTAATAGACCCTTAAAGCATGACACATTTTTTTTTGAATAAAATGGTTGTATTTTTTCCTATTATAGAACATACTTCGTTATATTGGTTTTCATAAAGAAAAGAGGGGATGCTTCAAGAAGGGGTTGTAACACCCCATGATTTTAAAAGAGAAAAATTATGTTAGATAGTGTATGTGACACACAACACCAAACATAAATTATCTATAAACTATATTTCTTAAAATTCAATGTCTTTGATAGCTTTTGGTACATGAAACCCTCAATCTAAATGAAATGTAATATAGTATACCATTAAAACCTAGCTGTTAAATTTAAAGGTTTTAATAGGAATAACTAAATTATGAAAATTATATGGTTTAAAAATGTATAAAATAAATTCAATGGTGATATATTAATTCTAACTAAAATAATAATCATTTTAAATAAAAAAGAAATTTTTTCTAAAAAAACTATATTTTTCTAAAATGAGGTTTTATCGCACTTTGCGCACATACATTAAAATTAAATTTTATCACTTTTATAAAATTTATTTTAAAAATTTAAATTCATTTTTTATATCATAATCTTAAAATTATCTTAGAGTTATTTTTTGAGAATTTTCTGAAAATGTTAATTTTTTGATGAATAGTGAAAATAATGGTATTTATTGAAAATTTTCTTTTCATTTAAATAATTTAAAAGTTACATTTTGATTTAAAAAATTTGAAAAGTAAAAAAAAATATATTATATTATAATAAATACAATTTAGGTCATTGGAATCAATTTCATATGTAATTTTGATATTAAAACTTTCTATACTTATGAAAACTTTTCCTTGGAAAACTGCTTTTTTGTCATGTATGTTGGGTTAATTTTAAATTAAATTATACTAATTATATTAATTGAATTTATAAAAATTAACTCTTTAATTTTAATTAGAAAAATTAATAGTATATAATAAGTTTAACTTAATTTTTTGTCATAATTAATACTAAAAATGGTAAAAATTAATTACCAATGTTAAGGTTAAAATGAGTTTATTAGGGGTCAAAATAAGATGATATGGGTTAAAATAACCTAAAAACATGTCAAGTTCCTATTTTATTGCCATATTTCAACCTTATCTCATTCATGGATCTATAATTATACATTTTGGATCCTTTTTGGCATGTGAATAATGTGGGTGTCGCTTGTTTTTCAAAAATTCCAAGTGTGTCCTTACCCCCACTTATTAAAGGCCACCCCCTGTCCTCTCCTCTTTACACTCCCAAAGAGTTTTGGTTAAAAAAATAACTAAAAAATTATATTCTTTAAATCAATAACCACATCTTATAGGCCTTTTTTATCATAAATTTAGTCTAGGAAGGTTTTGGGTATAAACCTTAAGAGGCAGACCGAAGAAGCGGTAAAGTTATTAACCATGCATTTTCATTTTAATTGTTGTTATAAATTATTAAAATATTATCCAAATATTATAACATAATAACAAAAATATATAATATATAATTATATTTTATTATGTTAATTTAATAACCTATATCCATCTCATCTTCAATTAAATGGGAAACGAAACTGTTGGTCATTTGGATGGCGAACTACCTCCTTACTAAACGAAGTAATTTGTTTTCTATCACTTCCTATCTCAGCTGGATATAATGATGGATTTAACATATGTATATGATATTTATGAAATTTATATAATTATTTAATTATAATATAACATATATCTTATTACCTTCCAATCCATTAGAAAAAAAACTAAAGTCTCTCATGCATATATATGGACTATCGTCTCTATATAGCGATGTGAAATGTTTTCATTTTATATAGAAATGGATGGTAATAAGGATATATTTAATGAATATAAATTAAATATTTTATATATTAATGGTTTTTTAAGGTTAAATATTATTTACCTTTATTATGTTACTGCTGGAAAAATACAAACATTGTTAATGCATACGCATGGCCTACCATGTCCATGAATGATATAACTCATTTTTTCATATCCAACTTTTATAGATTATTATAAATACTTATATAATGATTATATATGGTATTTATATAATTTTACCATTATTTAATTTATATAACAAATATAAAATAAAAATTACCATAATTACCTCACTAAAATATACATGAAAAACGAAGGAATTATCACCTGAAATAGTGATTTTAACAAAGAATTGTTAATAAATAGGTCATAAAATACTATTGGTAAAAAATATATGATATTAAATATATTATTATATTTATATAATAGATTTATAATAAATATATATTTATTATACATGAGTTATGGACATGTATGAAGGAAATGAGACTAAAGGTAAGGGTTTCTCGTCTCATTTTTACTTCCAAGAGACATGTTCCATATTCATCACTTATTTCTTTTGTATAGAATATATACCACCCATTTGATATGTTATATAATTAATATATTTATATTCATGTATACAAAGTTTTATTTGAATTTATTCCTTTCATGGGGCTTACAATTCAAAAGTTAACAAAGTGGTAAAGGTTTATTTCACAATATTATCGTTATTCAGGATTTTTTATTTTTAAGTACCACTTGGGGGAATTATTTGATATTTACTTATTTAAACCAATAAATTATATTCTCTTTTTGTTATTCATTAACTTTTAAATTAATATTTCCATTTTCCTCTCTTTATTACATAAAATTATTAAGAAAATGTTTTTGAGAAATGCTAATTTTATTTCTCTCTTCCGTCGAAAATGCTTTCTCTTCCAGGTACATATTTTCTAAAAATGTTTTCAAAATTGTTTTTAACATTATCCAAATGATTTATTAAATAAATTTTTACCCATGTTTGACATTTTAAAAATTGGTTTAAAAGGAATTTTTTTTTCAAACAAGGTACTTTTTGACTTTTACCGAAAATTTTAAAGGAGTCTTTGTTTTTTAATATACTTAGCATGTATGAAATTTATTATTGTCATAAAGACTAATTATTTTTAAGATTAATTTAAAAGTTCAAAAGGTTATTTTTAAATAAATTTTTTCCCTGATATTTTGGAAGTTTTTAGTTTTTGAAATTGATTTTCAAAGTGAAAAAAATATTTTTCTCAAGAATGTTTCTAATGGAATATGTATGGTATTTCTATTCACCAATGACAATAACCCAAATTTTATCTTATGATTCATTGGGAATATATTTTAATGATAAAATTATTATTATTTCTATGGATGACTTGTGGTTAGTTTTATTGGGGATATACTATTTTGATACCATTCACCGCATTACTATAGATGGTTTATAATTAAGTTTATTAATTGTGGAAAATATTAACATTTGATATGATAGTTTTTCAATATGAATGTTTATATTAATTATGCTTCACCCCTTTCATATAAGGAATCAATTGGACTTATTAAGTGATGGGTGGGGCCTTATATAGACACTCAATGTATCAATAGGTCTCATGAGACAAACTAGTTTGAGTTGGTGGGTGAGACCTTACCCATTTATATAAGATGTATTTACATAAGGCCTTGATAGTATTGTTATGATCTTTGGAATTATGCATCACCTCATTATATGATTAGTTATTATTGTTCATGTGATTATTTTATTAGTTATAATATTCATGATTTAGTTTCAATATCATGTGATTATTTATATGGAATTATTTGATCATCATTTATTCCTATCATATTATTATTCATGTTCAATTTATTTTTTAAATGGTATGTGTTTAAGTTATTTACCTTAACATATTGATTATGCCTTATTTTCTCATGATATATTCCATTGTATGAAAACCCTTACTGAGCATTAGATCTTACCCATATTTTTTTTCTCTTCCCCGTGTTATGAAGAATAAATCATTGAAATAGTTCAAAGATAAAAAAAATTGCTCTCACTATGTTTTATTTCATGTTTTAAAATATAATGTGAGATTCAAGTATGTATATAGTTTACCAAGAATATTAAACTATTCATTCCTTTGGGATGTGATCTCTTATATCTAGAACCAGTATAATAAGGTAACCAACAGCTCTAGGATGTTAGGGTTAGGGTCTTTACAGTTGGTATTAGAGAAAGTTTAGTGGAAACCTTGAGAATTAGATTTATGAAAACATATATTAGAGAACCTAACCCTATGACTCATATTGAGGATAATTATAAGTACAGGATAACTTCCTAAAGTTTTGGTAAGGTATATATTATGTGTATTTCTTAACATAAATCTCTTTCAAGATAGAACAAATGGATAAGGATCTGGCACATATGTACCTAGGGGTAACAACTCTAAAAAGGGTGCACTAGGATTTGACTTAATCATTGCTCGGTGAATGAAAGCAGGCCTTGTTTTGCACCTAGTTTGACACTTTGAGGGGATATTCTTAGGTTAATTCACATTTTATTTTCAAAACATTCAAAAATTACATGAAGATATTTTTATGATTTGAAAACATTCCCAAAGATACCTAGTTTATGATTATGAGATTAACTATGAAAAAAATCAATTTATGATAAGTGTATCACCAATTTTAAAATTATACATTATGATTCATAATATTATGATCTAATATAGTAGATTACATTGTTTAGAAATTACACCTAGTTAAATGAATCTAAGTCATATCAATGTGTGTATTACATATAGGGATTTCCCTCCTAGGAAAGATAATGAAGCTAGAGCTGGAGATGAAAAAAATATAACTATTTAAGAGTAGCTGAACAATGTTATATCATATAACCTTTCCCATATGTAGAATCCTACTGATCCATAATGTGGTGTAACAATGTTAGATCACTTCATGCATCGGGAAACCCTATCATTCAATGGGAAAATAAATCCATTTGTAGATTATCATTGGATAAGATCATTAAATAATATATTTCTCACTTTAGGGAGTAATGAAAGGGAGAAGGTTATTATGGAATTCTATCATCTCTCAGGGGATTCTAATCAATGGTGGTCATTGATTCAAAACACTAAGGATGAGGAGGAAATATCAAGCATGTAATGGAAGTATTTTAAGGTACTCTTCTAGGAAAAATATTTTCCTCATGAGAAATGAGAAGATATGGAGAGACAATTTCTGTGCCTGAGGAAAAAGGAAGAGAAAAATATTTCAGAATATAAAGCTAACTTTACAGGGATAGTAAGGCATATTGCAGACTACATAAGTAATATAAAGAGAAATATTAACTATTTATTTGATGGTATTAATCCATTCCTTCAAAGGGAACTAGTCTCTTAAACATATCATTATACGAGGACATAGTATCATGCACTATCAATATAGATAAATAATTATTCAAGTATTATGGATTTGAAGGGAAGCAATATAAGAAGAAGATAGTAGATACAAATGGATAAGGGTAAGAAGAAAAAGAATGATTTTCCCACATGTGATAATTGTGGAAAGAAACACCTTTGTACTTTCTTAAAGGGAATAAGATTTTTCTTTAAGTATGGAGATAAATTCCATAAAGTGTGTGAATTCAATGTTAAGAAAGAAACCTCTAGTGTTCAATGTTTCAACTATAAGGAGATAGGGCATTATGAAAACGAATTTCCCAAGAATCTAGAGAATATACCTTAGAATAAGCTAAGGGATCAAGGTCAATCTTATATTCTAAATATAGCCAAAGTGGAATGATTTATGTGCATGTGTATTTGGATTCAATAATTATGTTTTAAAAGTATTTTTACCAATGTTATTTTGGTTATAAAAATCATGAAACATCTAATGATTTCGTTAATTTTTGAATCATATATTTATTCATGTAATATTAACTAAATATTTATGGATACCATCATGGACATATATGTTTAAGGTTAATCATAATTTCAAAATATTAAACATCCTTGTCTGAGGCATTATGTGTTGGTAGTTTATTAAGATTAAGGATATTTTTGGAGACATTTATGGTAATACAACCCATTGTTTTAGTATATGTTTTAGTGAAAAAAATTTTTAAGTACGAATGCATTTAAATTTTGTGGACATAATATTGAAGGTATTGATAAACAATATAGTCAATATGATCATTGATGTTAAGGTATTAATAGTCAACTAAGATTATTTAATTTCATGGAAAGAAAATAAGTCATATAGAAAACCCTTATGGTTAAAAAGTTATTTGATGGCCAATGTTATTTTTAAGTATATTAATCATATTGCTAGGAACATTATAGGAATTATATTGGATTAATAAAAATGCTAGACCATATGTCGTGTGATAACCCATCACATTTGGCAAGGCCACAAGGCTTCAACCCACAGTCAAATGCTGACATGGGTGCAGAACCTACCAGTTCCCTACATGATGTTCTAGTTAATATGAACTTTTTTTAAGTTAAACAATTTTATTTATAAATACTTATGGAATGTATTAAGTTGAAATTTGGTTGTTATTATTGAGGTTTAGAGATTAATTTATTATATTGTATAACTTGTGCTAACAATTTTTTATTTTTTAAATATTTAGAGACATGTAGAAGTACTTGTCACTCCTTTATGGATATTATGGTCGATTAAAAGTTAATTTTAATGTTTTAGGCATATAAATCAGCTTTTATATTCATTTATTAGAGTAATGAATGAAGTATAAATTGATTGAAGCATAACCAAAGGATGAAATTGTAACTATATTTTCTAGTTTTCTCTATAATGATAGTAAAAAAATCCCTCAAATCTAGGAAAAGGATCTTGAAATAAAAATGTTTTTATATTACCTTCATATCTAATGAATCATTGGTCTTTAAACTCATCACAGATTTATGGTGTCATGGTCGTTAACTTTCACTTGATCATTCACTTTCTTGTGATCAATGATCTATATCACTCTCCCAAATTATTTATAATTTTCTTCAATGTCCATATTTTCACTTCCCACTAATTTTTTCCTACTTGGAAACCTAGTTATGTGTTATTCTGGATTACCTTAATACTTTCCTTTTTCTCTTATCAAGAGGAATTGTTTTTAATCCTTTTTATAATGTGGGTTTTCAATAAAGATATTTTCAGATGAAAAAACCTTAATTTATCAGTGAAAGTTCAAATTGAAAAGGCACAATTTATTGAAGTTGGGGAGAATTTAACACCCTATGATTTTAAAATAGGAACGTTGTATTCATTATCATATGATACATGAAACACAAATCTTAAAATATCTACAAAATATATTTTTTTAAAATTCAATCTCTTCAATAGATTACGGTACATGCAACCCTGAGTTTAAATGAATTGTGATATAGTATATTTCTATAAAAAAAGAAATTTTTTCTAAAGAACTATATTTTCCTAAAAGGCAGTTTTGTTGTGATTCTGAAAAGATTAATTTTTTAATGAACAGTGAAAATACTGGTTTTAATTGAAAAAATTTTTTGTTTAAAGAATTTAAAAGTTCCATTAGGATTTAAAATTGTTTTAAAAGTAAAATTAGTTAAATTTTATTATAATAAATACAATTTATCCCATTTTAATCAATTTAATATTTATTTTTTTATTAAAACGTTCTATACTTATGAAAAAAATTCTTTGGAAATCTTCTTTTTCATCACGTCTACGGGATTAATTTTAAATTAAATTTTTACACTTATATAAATTTAATTTTTAAAAATGAATTAAATATTTTTAATAATAATTATTATTATTATATAATAAGTTCAACTTAAATTTTTTGTCATAATGAATAGTAAAAACAATAAAAATTAATTATCATGGTTAAGGTTAAAACAGGTTTACTGGGGATTTAAAATAAAAAGATAAGGGTTTAAATGATCTAAAAAAATTTCTAGTTACTATTATATGAACATATTTATACCTTATATCATCCATGGTTTGATAATGATTTATTTTATAGTATTTTTTCATTTTAAAAACATGGATATTACATTTTCTTTTCAAAAATTCCAAGAGTGTCATCTCCCTCACTTATAAAAGGCCACCACTTATCCTCTCATATTCTCAATAACAAAACCATTTTTTTTGGAAAATACTTGACCAAATATCTTTATTAAATCCCTACACAAATTATAGGGGAATCTTAAATATAATCTAGGAAGGATTTAGGTATAAACCTAAAGAGGTTGTTCCAAAAAGTAGTAAAGTTCTTAACCATGCATTTTCATTTTACTTATTATTATAACTTCTTAAAATATTATCCAAATATGATAAAATATTACCAAAACTATATAATATATACTGATATGTTCTTATGTTAATTTCATAACCTATATCCATCTCCTCTTCCATAAAATGTGAAATGAAATTGTTGATTATATGTACGGTGGACTACCGCCTCGTGAAACAGTGTAATTATTTTTTCTGTCACCGCCTCTCACAGCTAGATATAATGATGGATTTAGAATATTAATATTATATTTATGAAATTAATATACTTATATAATTATAATTTTACATATAAATTCTTACCTTCTAAACTTTTGGAAAACAATAATGTCGCCTGTGATTACGTGTGGACGATAACCTCCACGTAGCAATATGAATTTTTTTTCATTTTATTTTGACATGGATAGAAATAAGGATATATTTAATGGATATAAATGAAATATTTTATATAATAATGGTTCTATAAAGGTGAATTATTATTTACCTTTATTATGTTTCATCTGTATGAAAAATAGAAACAGTGTTCATGTGTATGCACAACCTATCGTCTCCATGAACGGTGTAACTCATTTTTTCATATCTAACTTTTATAGACTAATATAAATAATTATATATTGATTATATATTATATTTATATCATGTTTACTATTCTAGAAATTATTTAACCATTATCAATGAAAATGGACCAAAATTACCAAACCAAAACATACATGAAAAATGAATAAATTATCACCTGAAACAGTGATTTTGACAAAAAAATGTTAATAAAAAGATCATAAAAGATTATATGTAAATAATATATGGCATGAAATATATTATTATGGTTTTTTAATAGATTTATAATAAATATATACTTATTATATATGAGGTACGTGTAGGACCCCGGGACACCCTGAGAGGGGAGGGGTGAATCAGGGTGTCAACTTTTCTTTTAAAATTGATGGATCTTGTTCCTACATTGGTAGGAACTAGTCAAAACTATATGATGGATATGATCAGAAAACAAAAATTCACATGAAAATAGATGACGCAACACGTTTTACATGGTTCACCACTAAGGGCTACGTTCCAAGATCATACGCCGACAGGTTTTCAGTAGTACCTAATTCCACTATTTTTCACGAGTTATGGATTATAAGGGTTTGGTAATAGTCACTCTGTCCTAGGCTCACTGCCTTTACAAAAGTTCAGGGATAGCCTAATGCATCTTTTGGGTCACTCCCGTTGACTCCCCCTGGCTCACTGCCTTTGGTGAAGTCCTAGTCAGTTTATAGACGTGAGGGTCTCTTCAATAGATTTGTATTGAAGTCTTTGCCTCTGCTTAGCACAAGATTCTTCTTGCATCAAAGACCGGTTATGATTCACATGAACACACTAAACCACTGAACCAAATAATCAGAAACATGCAAACAGTTTATATTGAAGATTTCACTTAACACCAACCCTTTGCGTGAAATATATCACTTTTGCGGGAAATACTTAATTTTCGTGTGGAAAATATTTCACGCAACAACCTCATTTATGCGCAGCTTTACGCATAGCACCTTTTTTGCGCAGCTTGGAATTTTCTGCAAAGTTCGGAGTTTTTCACGCAACCTTAGATTTTTCGCACAATATCAGCGTTTTTGTGCAACTCCAAATTTTTCAAGCAATGCCAGCGTTTTTCGCGCAACTCCCTTTATGCGAACATTTTACGCGCATCAAACCTCAGATCTTCTCTAAGTATTCAACCGTACAGAATGATGGGGGTCACCTATTATTTATTGGCATTTTAGACCCCCATGTGGAAAACCCATCTTGGCGCAAAAAACCTCTCATTCGGCGTGCAATACTTTTCTTGTAGGAATCATTTTTCACGCACATCTCCCGATTTTTCGCGCAGCCCATGCCTTTTCCATTTTTCGATGTTTTGATTTTGAAGAACTATTTGCGCGAAAAACATTTCTCCACTATTTCACGCACCATGTTGTTTTTCATGCATGACCCAAATATTTTACACACGGCCCATACTTTTCATGAACGCCACTGTTTTTCCGCACACACCGCTGTTTTTCACACAAGCCTCCTTTATTTCGTGCAATCCTCTTTTATTTCGCACACCACTTCCTTTTTTCATGCACCTCCTCTTTCCAACAACCTATGTCTTCATTTTCCGATTTTTAGGTCCAAAAATTTGGCAAATACTGGAGAACAATGACACCTTCAATATTGTTGTCTGCTTGAAATGCATGATCACTTTACTAGTACACATTCTGAACTTCTACTGAGGATTGA
The DNA here is from genome assembly GCA_963277665.1 of Viscum album. Classification (NCBI taxonomy): domain Eukaryota; kingdom Viridiplantae; phylum Streptophyta; class Magnoliopsida; order Santalales; family Viscaceae; genus Viscum; species Viscum album. Next base: position 877,657,857 of record OY728158.1, read on the forward strand.
CAACAAACACAAACCATACTCCAATTCATGCATAGAACGACCATGGTTCCAACATTACGGACACGTATGAAATAAATCAAGCATGAGGTAAGGGTTTCTTGTCTCATTTTTACTTTCATGAGATATATTCCATATTCAATGCTTATTTATTTTTTGTGGTGTATACACTTTCTATATAATATTTTATATCGTGAATTTATTTATATTTAGGTTATATTTTAAGTTATTCCTTTCATGTGGATTATGATTCAAAAGTTACCAAAGTGGTGAGGGTTTATTTAAAAATCTAATCATTATTTGAGATTACTTATGATTAAGTCCCCCTTGGGGAAATTATTTTATATATTTATATTAAACCTGATATATTTTATTATCATATAGTTATTCATTAATTTCTCAATTAATAGTACCATTTTCCTCTATTTTTTAATTAAAATGATTGAGAAAATATTTTTAAGAATAGCAAAATTTATTAATCTCTTTGGTCAAAATTGTTTTTTCATTTATACCCGTGTTTTCTAAAAAAAATTTTCAAAAATGATTTTAACATTCTCTAAATGATTTATTAAATTCATTTTTACATATGTTTTACTTTTTAAAAAAAATTCAAAAGAATATTTTTATCTTTTTCCAAACAATTTGATTTTTAAATTTTACTAAAAATGTGAAAGAAATATTTGCATTTTTAATGTACTCGGTATATATAGAACTTCCTGCCATCATAACCAATAATTATTTTGAAGCTTCATTTCTAGAAGTTTATTTTTAAATAAATTTTTTTCCTAATATTCTATAAATTTTTAGTTTTTTTAAATTGATTTTCAAATTGAAAATGATATTTTCCTAAAGAATGTTTTTAATTACACTTTTATGGTGTTTACATTCATCATTGACATAAAACCTCATTTTACCTTAGGATACATTGTTAATATGTTGTAATGATACCATCCTTATTATTTGTCTAGATGGTTTATGATCATTTTGATTGTGGGTGTACTATTTTGACACCATTCACCACATTACACTAGATGTTTTATGATTATGTTTATTTACTGGGGAATGTGTTAACATTTTGTATGAAATTTTTTAAATACAAATATTTCTATTGTTTATGTTTCAATCCTTTTATTTGAGGAATTAATTGTACTTAGTAAGTGATGGTCAGGGATGGCTATAGCCCCTTGATGGATTAGTGGGTCTCATGAGACAAACTATCTTGGGTTTCTGGATGAGGCCTTACCTATTTATATAAGATGTATTGGCACAAGGCCTTGAATGAATTATTATGTAGTCCAGAATTAGGGATTCCCTCATTGTGAGATTAGTTATTGATGTCCATGTTATTATTTGATTAGTTAGAATATCCATGGATAAGTTTCAATCACATGTGATTATTTATGTGGATTTATTTAATCATAATTTATTCATGTCATGTTATTCTTCATTCTCGAGTTATTGATTAAATAGAATGTGTTTCAATTATTTATCTTTTTATATTGATTATTCCTTATTTTTTCATAATAGATTTTGTTGTATTCCTACCCTTTCTAATCATTAAAACTCACCCCTTTCTTATGTTTCCTTTCCCTAGGATTCCAAGATGTGTATTATGATTGTTATGCAAGGATATGCAAAAGGTAATAATGGTGTTCTTTGAGAAAATTCAATATTGTATTTTAATTTTTTAAATAAAATGTGAATTTCAAGTATGTATCTAGTTTTCCAAGACTGCTAAACTATTTAGTCATTTAAAATGTTAACTCTAGTATCTAGCACCAATACAATAAATTTACTACTAAAACTAGACTACTAGGGTCGAGGTATTTATAAGGGTGTTTGGGTTGAGATTGTGTGAGGGTTCTTATTTAGTACTACTATTATTTATCATTATTTTAATGGATCCCCAAATTTTATATATCATGTGATACTAAGCATATTTTTATGGGTTTTCCAAGTACATATGTTGCACTAGATATGATTATTCTCTGACTAGTGACCCTAAGTAAGAGTTTTTTCTACTTTGGGGAGTCTTACCCTCGGTCAGGCCAGGTAAAGAAATATTGAGAATTGTGGCATTTTAGTTGCATCAAGTATGACGATTGTGATATATTTTGTTTAGTACTATTATATATCTTCCCAGATCTACTATGAATTCACCTGAACATTGGTTCTTGATTGTTTCATGATGGCTATGGCACTTATGTGATGACTCGTATCATCATGGGTTGTAGAAAATTAGAATAAATTTGAAAATTTTGTTCCTAGAAGTGTTTTATAGGTAAAGTGGTAAATTTTATGGTGAGAGGATCTCAGATAATTTTTCTGAACAATTTACTGGTCCTAAATAGGGTTTTTACCCGAGTAAAGTTGTTTTGGTGGAAATATGAGCCGTTTAAATTTTAAAAAATATTTAATATTTATTTAATTAAATATTAATTTATTCATGTGTATTCATTCAGTGATATATTTTAAATGGAGAGTCATATTGATATTCCATCTTTTTAGTTGAGTCCATAATTGGGTATTTTTTCTAGCTAAGTCATAAAACGGTCATGGGTACCGAGGTCATGCCCAAGACCCCTTTTATTTTATTTTTATTTTTATTTCCTTTTTATTTTATTATTTCCTTTTATTTCCTCCATCCTTGTATTATCATGTATGATAACTATCCCTCTCCTATGGGAATAATTTGGTCAAGATATAATTGGTAGATGGGTGAGGAGTAGGTTCCAAGGGAGCTCTTTTGTTGGTAGATCAGGCGTCAGTGGGTGTGTGGCATAGACCTAGTGCAAAGTTATGATGGTATCCACCCTGAGGTAGCCAGGTTTTATTATTTTTTACCCTAAAACTTATAGATATTTTTTACGTTTTAAAATCCTTATATGGGTTGCTAGGGCCCCCTAGGGGGTCAATCTATGGGTTTTTGGGAGAAATCAGGGTGGTTTAAGCCATTTTGGGGGGTTTTCTATTCAGGAAATCTCGTGTTCACACCTTATAGTTAAAATAACACATGTTGTGTGTTCATCCTTTCAGAATAGGTGAGGAATAAGGGACTACATGGTGTGTAGTCCTAGTAGACAAACCATGTAGGGGTGTCTTAGGGTGTGGTCAAGTATTTGGATAGATTCCTCATGTCAAGGGCACATGATCATGTGGGGCACACGGCCAAAGCCCATGTGATATACATGGATAGTGGTCATATACTGTAATTGTCCTAACCCTATATAGGGTAAATGAACAAGTATATGGCTAGGTACCCCATGTGTGATTACACGTCATTTTCCATAGCAACACAGTGTATACATTGGGAAGTACATGCTAGGTTGGACAAAGGTATATAGATTTGGTTTTTGGTTGATGGTACATGTTGTGTACATGAGGTACATGCCATGTACCTCCCATTTTGAGCCATTTAACCTGTATTCTCACTCTAGAGTTAGAATTAGACCCATGATTAGTCCATTATAAGTGTTTCCCATGTAGATCATGATGGTGTAATCCTTTCAGTATTTAAAGGCTATTTGAATAGAGTTTTAGATTGGGAGGGAATTTATATAAGTATTTATTTGAGGTTTGGGCATATAATCCTCCATTGGGTAGGGTTTTATGATTCGATAGCTAAGTTAGGATCATGATATTTTTAGTTAGTTTGGATTTTGGATACCGGGTCTATTTTGTTATAGGTTCTTTCAAACGGATCCCAATATGTGTTATAGGGTAGTATCTCTTAGGAGATATTTAATTATCCCCAGATATCGAGACCTTTTTCATGAGGTTATATAATTTTTGGTTTAGATACATTGTTTAAGAATAATAGTTGTTGGAGACATCAAGATGGGTTAATGTTGTGGGATTTTGATTATGGCTGGGTTCCATTGTGATGTTGAAATGGGTCTGAGGGACCTGTTTGGATGCCCTTATGAGCAATATGGTACCCAAGGATGGGTCGTTTACTGGGGAGGCCCGATGAAGTTTTCATGAAAATGGATTTTACTTAAGGTTTCACTTGTGTTGAAGATCCATTTTAGGGTTTTCTACTTTTTAGGTGGTCACAAGGACCGTTGAGATTTCCCTTATAAACCTGCTTGTGATTTTGGATGCCTTTTCAGGTGTGTTGTTGATTGAGGATTGGTTAGAGTTCACTTAGGACTACTTGAGGATGTTTCTCATGTAAAACTTAGCCTACATTTTTTAATGAGATAGAGGAACCCCTCATAGGTTTTCCTACTATTTCTATGTCATTTTATCTAATTTAGGATTGTTTGATATGTGTGTATTAAGAGATTGGGTGAAGTAGGGGAGTCCCTAGTAGTACGTCACTTTATGTTATGACCATGGGGACCATGGAAACCTTAAGTTTTGTGATTTTAAATTTTATCGGTGATGATAGTTAAGATTTTTGGATGATGGTTTTGAGGTTTGGATTAACCGATATCCTGGATTTCCTTTATCCAAGAGATGATCGGTGTTTCTAGTTTAACTTTTTAGATGATGGGTTTGAGGGTTGGATCAAACCATGTCCCATATGTCCTTTATCCAAGAGTTGATCAGAACTGCTAGTTAAAAAATTTGGATACTGGGTTTAATATTCAGATTAACCCACATTCTTGTGGACTTTGGAAAATATATTTGAGTCAGTTTCTACTCAGGACTTGGTTTGAGAAGGAGACCCTTAGAATATCTTATACTAGTAATTATCCCTGAGTATTGATCTAGTTATCTCCTCTATTGTATGGATATAGATAGATGGGATTATGGATATAATGGTATATATGGATGATAGAATCCCTCTAACTAATATATATGCATTGGGTAGAGGTTTCCATCCATAGATGATAAGTGCTTATGGATACTTGGTTGGGACCCCTCAGATAATATTAATGTTGATCCCATGGATGTATGGGAACCCTAGGATAGTGTATTTATTATGACCATGCATATAGATAACCCTATGATAGTTTGTCTTTAAGGCCATCATTTGGAACTGTATTTGTTATATAAGACTTTAACTACATGATAGGTTATCTAAAATTTGACGTAGAGTCATGTTTCTAGTTTAGATCATTCCATTGGAGTCCTAGATCCCAGTAGTTTCATGTTGTCGTGTGGATGCCTAGGGTTATTCCCAAGGGTATAGCATGTATGCATTTTCATTTATATATATTATATATCCTATATAGATATGGAGGATGTGTCTGATTTCATGTGGCAGGGTGATCCACATGTTATAAATCCTCTAGTGTGGGCTAGAGTAAGGGTATATTTACCTTGGGTATCAAGACAGAACCCATGGTTAGTTTTTTTCTTTATTTTTATTTAACCCCATTTATTTTTATACAGTTTTTTATTTTATGATAGCTTTTATTAGTTTCTATCTAGGTGGTAATATCACATGTTCATGCACTTATATATGACAGCAGATTATAGGATCACTATTGGGGGTGTTTTAACTGTTATTTATTTCACACACCTTATACATGAACTTTTCATACATGTAGTACTTATGTATAATTTCAAATAGATTGAAATTTTTGTAGTGGATCAAGTAGAGGTTCAGTGTTTTATGATCATGTGGGGTCGCTCATGTGGAGTCTCAGGATCGGGCTAGTGCAGCTTGAGAGTCATGGATACTAGGTATGTGGTTCATCTCAAAGTTGATAGTATATCCTACTGTATTTATTTTTAGTTTGTTTGTTTTTTATATATGGTTAACCTAATGGGTGACCGATTGTTTTTTATTTTACATGATTTAATTCTATACAACTATATTCCATATTTCATTTATTATAGATTTTTGTTGTTTTAGTTTATCTAATATGAAAACTCTAGTGTTTATCCTTGTGGATGTTTTGGTTATTTATAATTTTATTTTACTTTAAGAAAAGGGTATAGTCTCCCCACTATATCTTTTAGACCCTCACTTCTATTCTACAACCTCTAGCTTACATGGAGGTGTTCTTGAGGCCTTGTGGTAAGCTAGATTAGGTGAAGTCTTCAATCAAATTGGGTTGGTTCACTTCAAAATGGTATCAGAGCAGGGGTTTTTTATAATTTGGGGAGTTTGTTAATAGGTAATCTAATAATGTGTTAGAAATTATTATGGATATCATATTTTTGTGTCACAAAAACCTTTATTGATAGGAAGTCCAAGTTTCTAGGGCATGGTGTTATTTTTTTCATTTTTACAGTTGTGTGATTTCACTTAGTGTAATTCACTTAGGTTTTTGGATTTATGGTTTATTTTAGTTTTTGGTTCTTGGCCTGAGGTAAATATTCTAGTGTTCATGCATCATTTTGGGATTTTATTATTCACATGACATATGCATGTTTATGTGTGATTTCACTAACGATGGAGGTTTAGTTTTTTAAAGTGTCTACAACGACCAATATGGTGTGTTTTATATATCTCCTTTGTGTAATTTTACCCAAATGAATTGTAGGTATATATTTTATTGTAATTAAAGTCCATGTGAATATTATGGAGAGATGTTTTCTAATGAGATAGGTGTGATCACTTTATCGAGGGATGTATGGAAACCCTTATGAGTTAGTGTGGGATCTTAGTTCTATGTTGGTGGATCGATGAGGGAAAGGATGCCTGATAGATATTTGAATTGAGATCAAGTTGACATGAGGTGGTGTTTTCCTTGAATTCCCAAGTTTGAGTTTCTCGGTAAAGATTTTTTCTTGTCATTGTTTATCTGCCTGGTCTTGTTGGGGGGATCATGTGACTCTTATCACTGATGGTTTGGGTGGTCATGGTTATTCTTCCTTGGGGTAGTTGTTGAGGACTGTTATCTCTAGGGTGTGTTTAGTCATGAGGATTACTAGTTTTTTAGAAGTGGATCACTGGGAGTGATCCTAGTCATGTGGTGGGCTTGAGAGGGAAGGTTTGTTTGGACATGTGGCCTTGTTTTTTGTTTATGCTTTGGGTGGCATAGTGACAGCATGGTTTGATGTTTATGGAATTGTATCGACATCTGAATGGAGGGTATCTTGTGGTTGGTCTTGGCATAAGGCAGATTACTTGATTTTAAATGGGAGTGTTGAGGGTGATTTGGTTTATTAGAACTCACCTGCATGAGGATTATGGTCGGTGGTTTTAGGTGTGTTGTCCTAGATTCATTAGGACTTGTCCTATGTGAGTGTGAGTCCTTTTTTGTTTTCAATAGTGGTTTAAGTAAAGTATTATGGTGGGGACTAAACCATAATCCATTAGAGTTCATGAACCTCATTTTAAGTAGTTTTTTTATAATGAAGGTTGTTGTTCCTAGTGAGCCAGGAATGGATATTGGTTGTTGTGGTTTTCATATTGATGCTCGGTTGTGATCAGTTTGGACACATCTATCCATTACATTCAGTGATAGATGTAGCATGGGCTATGTGGTTTTCTATTTGGGTAGTGGGTAAATGATAGGGATACTCCTATAGTAGGAAGAATCATTGGTTATGGAGTAATGTATCTAATGTTGGGAGGGAGTTGTGGGTGTTAAAAGAATAGTCTTTGTATAGTCAAGATAGCATAGGTTGTGAAAGTTCTTGGGTGAAATCTTGGCTATTGTTTGACTACTGAAGCTTCTCAGGGGCAAGAAGCAATTATACTGGGGATTTTATGATTACCTGTATCATCATGGGTTATAAAAAAATCAAACGATAAATTTGATGTTTTTGTTCCTTGAAGTGTTTCAATGGAAAAATAGTGATTTCTCATATGATATGATTTTGGATAATTTCTTTGACCACTCCATTTGTCCCAAAATAGGGTGATTATCCTAGGACAAGATATTAGTGGAAATCCAAGCCATTTAAATTTTGTAAAATATTTAATAGTTAATTGTTTAAATATAAATTTATTTTATTGTGTTCATTTGGTAATATCTTTTGAATAGTTTTTTATATTGATATTTTTTCTCTGTGTTTGAGCCTAGAATGGGCAGTTTTTTTATGAGAGGCATAAACTCATCATGGGTGAAAAGGATTGTCCCAGACCCCCTTTTCTTTTCTTTTCCATTTTCCTTTTTTCTTTTTTTTACTTTTCTTTTATCCTATATTATCTTGTTTCATACACAGGTTCCCCATTTAGGAATCATGAAACTGAGAGATAATAGAGAGAGGGTAGAGGAGGAGGAGTCTGGGTATCTTGTTTGGAGTTATATTGGGAGTCAGTGAGTGCATAGTGTAGACCTTTTGTGAAGCTATGACGGTTTTCATCTAGAGTTATACTGGTTTTAATATTTTTTCCCTGATCCACATATATATATTTTTTTTAAGTTTTAAAATTATTATATTGGTTTTTGGGGACCCCTAGGGGTTGATCTATGGGTTTGGGGAAGAAATCATGGGTTTCAGGCCATTTTGGGGGTTTTCTATTTAGGAAAACCAATGTACATGACGTGTAGTTTAGAGAAAACATGTTGTGTGTTCTTATTTTAAGATGGGGTGAGGTAGAAGGGACTCCATGGCATGTATTTCTGGTGGACACACCATGTAGGTGTGTCTTGGGGTGTGTTTTAGTAATCAAAAAAACACCCTATATCAAAGGAACATGATTGTGTGGGGTACATAGCCAAAGATCGTGTGACGTATGCAGCCAGTGGCCATGGGATATAGTTGTCCTAACCCTATGTAAGGTACATGGCTAAGAAAATGGTCAGTTATCCTATGTGGGAGTACATATTATGCACTAATGGATTACATTGTGTGATTTGGGAAGTACATGCCTTGTTTTATAGAGGTATACAGCCTAGGTTTCTGTCTTTTGGTACAAACCATATACCTCCCCTTTAGAGGAATTTTTTCCCATTTTCTCACTCTGGAGTAAAATTGGACCCATGAGTAGTCCATTCTATTTTTTTCATGTATATCATGATGATGGAATCCTTTTGGTATTTAGATGCTGTTTGGATGGAGTTTTGGATTGGGTGAGTGTTTCTAGGAGGATTTCCGTAAGTTTTGGATTTATAATCCTCTAGAAGGTTGAGTTATATGATTTGAGACCCTAGTAAGGGTCGTTATCTCATTAGTAGTCTTTGATTGTGGATTCCATGTTAGTTTTTTTAGGTTTTTTATACAGATCCTAGAAAGTGGGATTGATTAGTATCTCCGATAAGATCTTAGATTATCCCTAGATATCAGGAATGGTTTCCCAAGGTTAGATTAGTTGAGGTTTAGATATTGTTTTTGAGGATTAGAGATGTTGGAGCCTTTGGGTTGGGTTGATGTCATAGATTTTTTGTTATAGATGGGTGTTTTTGTAATGGTGATATGGGTTTGAGGGACAATTTTAGATACCCTTATAGGAGATATGGTACCTGAGGATGGGTTGTTTATCAAGTAGGTTGGATGAGGTTTTATTCCAATGGTATTTTCCTTAAGTCTCCACTTATGATAAGGATCCCTCATAGGGTTTCCTACTTTTTGGGTGATCCCAACGATTGTTGAGAACACCCTTGTAGAAGTGCTCAGGATTATGGATTCCCTTATGGGTGCATTGTTGATCGAGGATCAGTTGGAGATTGATGAGGAATGCGTGAGGATGTTTCTCATGAAAATATTGGCCTAAGTTTTTGGATGAAATGGAGGAACCCATCGTATGGTGTCATTCTCTTTTTGTAGCATTTTGGTCATTTGATGATCATTTTTAGGGTGTGACTCAAGATCTTAGGTGAAACAGGGGAGTCCCTAGTAGGATGTTGCATTATTTTTTCATCATAAGGACCTTGGGAGCCCTAATTTTTGTGATCCAAGAGTTAATTTGTGTTATTATTTCATCTTTTTGGATTATGGATTTGAGAGTTAGATTGACCCACCTCTTGGATGGTCATTAGCCGTGAGTTAATTAGTGTAGCTAGTTCATCTTTTTAGATTATGGGTTTGATATTTGTATCAAACTTGGTCTTGAGTGGCCTTTATATGGGATTTTATCATCACAAATAGTTTATCTTTTTGGATGTTGGGTTTGAGAGTCAGATCGACGCACATTGTGGTGGCCTTTGAATGAGATTTTTGAGGTAGTTTCTTCTCAAGACTTTGTTTGAAAATGAGACCTTTGGGATATCTTGGATAGAGCTTCATCCCAAAGTTTTGATTTGGTTCTCTACTATATTGGATAGTTGTAGTTAGATAGGATTAGAGTGCTAATGGATCATCTAGATGAGTTCACCCCTCTAGTTAAGAGTTATGCACTGGCCAGAGGTTGCCTATCCTAGAAGTTGAGCGCTCCCTACTACTTTATTAGGAACCTTGGGATAGTGTTACTATCTTGACCATGGATGTATGGGACCCCTGGTAAAGTGTATCTATTGGGCCCATGTATGGAGAGACCCCTAGGATAGTTTATCTTTTGAGACCTTTTTTAGGCTTATTTATTCTTCAGGATTTTTGGGGCATGAAAAGTTCTCTAGGTATTGTCAAAGAGTCTTATACTAGTTCATATCATTCCATTAGAGGCATAGAGCTCAGTAGTTGTGTTTTATTGCATGAATTCCAATATATATACCCTAGGGTATGAAATCTATGAATTTTTATTTATATTTAATGTAGATCCTATGTAGATCTGGAAGACAGGCTTGATATCATGTGGTGGGGTGATCCATGTTCTATAAATTCTCTGTCGTGGGCCAGAGCTGGGTGGATTTACCTCATATGTCTGGATAAAACCTATGGTTATCAGTTTTATTTATTTTTATCCCTATTTATTTCTATATAGTTTTTTATTTTATTCCAAATGTGATTAGTTTTCATTTAGGTAGAGAATATCACATGTACATGCACTTGTATATGATAGCAGATTATAGGTTCACTATTAGGGGTGGCCCACTGAGATTTATTTCCCACCCCTTGTATGTGATCTTTGGTGTGTGTGTGTGTGTGTGTGTTCCTTATGTAAACTTTTAGATGGAGAATAGGTTGTTCAGTGGATTGGGTGGAGGTCAGTGTTTCTTGATTGACTGGGGTTGATCATGTAGAGTCTCAAGATTGGGCCGCTGCATCTTGAGATTCATGGATACTAGGTATGTGTTTCATCTCAGAGTTATTAGTATAACCTAATGTATTTATTTTTTGTTTGTTTATTTTGTATATGTGGTCATCCTAGTTGGAAACTGACTATTGTTTGTTTCAAATGATTTGATCTTGTATGCCTATATGCCACATTTAATTTATTATAGCTTTTTGTTGTTTCAATTTATTTATTATATACACTCTGATGTTTATCCTTATGGATCTTATTATTTATTTAGGATTTAATTTTACTCTAAGTAAAGGGTATAGTCTCCCAACTATATTTTTTAGACCCTCACTGCTAGTCAGCAGCCTTTGGCATACAGGGAGGTGTACTTGAGGTCATATAGCAGGCTGAATCAAGTGATGTGTTAGGTCGACCCAGGTCAGTTCACTATAACTTATATTTCTATGATGGTTGGATTATAATTGATTTATGATTTCTTCTCTATTTTTATCTACTTTGGTATGGTTATTTGATAAATAATGAATGGGTGGTTTTTAAAGGAAGTATTTTGGAAAATAATTTCTAATGGAAATTGGTTTACTTATTTAAAAGTTTTAAATGAGTGAATGGTTTTTGAAATGTATGCCTTCCTTATATCTAAATTGAATAGTTTTTAAAAAGGTTTCCAATTTTTATTGTTTTTTAATAAAATTAGAAAATATTGGGTCTATATTTTTATTTCAAAACTAGCATGAAATAGGTCTATTTTTAGAGGTTATGAAAGGGGTGTTGGAAGAATACCTACTAAACTTTGTGCTCAAACCTATCATATTATTGGTTCAATGTAGGTTCTAGCTGGAATTTTTATTTTCCTTGTTATTTTTTGATCATTTTTGTTGGTGGAGATTATTGAGGGAGATTTAGTTGACACATATAGATGGGTTTTTGTGTTTATTCATTTTGTTTTTATTCTACTTACCTGTTGTATTGTGCCATGTTAGTATTTTTCATTTAGCCTTTTTTTGTTTTGTTATTTTTTTTTGTTTTTTGTTTTTTTATTATTTATTTACTCTAAATTTAACCTTTAATGTTTTTTATGAGAACTCTGTATTATTTATTTTTTATGAGTTTTGGTTTTATGCTTATTCCCTATTTAGTTATACTTATATTGTTTCTACTTATTTCATGTGTGTGGCATTCTGAATCATGGATTGGTCATTCTAGAATTTAAGGTAGAATCCCACACCTTATTATTATTCTTTTGGTAAAAATTATTCCCAAGCATGGTTCCTTGATTTCCAAACACTATTTGTCAGCCTGTGGAGATCAAGAATGCACTTCGAGTACAGTGGCGAGTTGATTCAAGTGATTTATTAATTTAGCCTGGACCATCTCATTACATATCCAAATGCATATTTCATAGATATCATATCATTAGAAAAATTATTTAGAGATGATGTAAATATTAATTTGATAACTATAAATGATAACGTAGTTAATCCTTTGAAAAAACCACATGTATAATAGAAACATGAAAATTATGTAAAGACCATGGGTATTAGATACATGGTGGGATTCTCTCTATATTATTTGGTTTTATCGAGGTATATTTCTTAAATATATTCATGACATCTAAATATTATTAACACTCATAAAATCATGATTATATTATTAATGGAATTTTTAAATTATCATTAAGACTTGTTGATTGCGAATGTGATATGGTAATTAACCCATTCAAGGTAAAAATCAGAGTTATCCCTAATTGATGATCATATAAAAATTTATGGATTGTGATAATATGATAAAATTATCATGGGTGGGTACTTGTATAAAGATATAGAGTTCACTCATGGTACATAATTATTTATATAGATTGATCCACATTAATTATACTAATTGGGATGACATGTGTATATGTATTTAGTGTACTTGGAATGTATATTTGATATGAATTCTATACTTAAGATTTAAAGGATTCCCTATATGTAAGTCATTATAATTTGATACTCATCTTACATTATTCTTGTGAATAAGATAAAAATGTGTGGTTAAGTATGGTATGATACTGCAAAATTATTTTCTAAACTAATATCAAATTTTCTCCATTTATATATCAACTATGAAATCTAGGATCAAGATTGATTAAGACTGAGAAAATATATGATCATTCTTATGAGAGTGACATGTGGTGTGTTAATCTACATAGATAAATTAAATATAATTTCTTCATATATTTTTTATCAATATAATTGGATAATCAATAATGGATGAGTTAGTCAATATGAGATTAAAATGTTTCAACTTTTATGATTATATTATTTTCATGGACCAAGGTATTCTAAGGATACTCATGTGATCAATGGAGATCACACTACAAGCCTTTATGTCTTGAGTAGAATTAATATATTGGTAGATATCATTATTTTATTATAATTATGAATTATGAATTCATAATTATTATCAACATTATAAAGTCCCATAGGGTCACACATAAGTTTATGTGAATGGAAATTTATTTTTGTTAAAAACAATTTTCCAAAATTTGATAGGGTTTTAATTGCATATTTTTATATATAAGAGGTTATATATGTTTTCACTAATTGTTACATATAACGTGACATAATTTGAGATGAGCATAAATTTTATGAATCTTTAGTATGAGTGGAATATTTTTGGAGTTATGTATTAAAGTAATAATAGTTAAAAATAGATTTAATTATATTTTTATTGTACAATACATTGTTAATGGTGTTTTACCATTGGTTTTTAATAATAATAATGTGAGATGTTTTCTTAGTTACATGATTTTTTCACTTAAACACTATAAAAAATAACCCTATTAGAAGGGGTTATTTTTCAGTTTAGAGGGGGTTATAACCCTCTCTAAACATATTAGCATCAGTTGTGGTGAGCTACATCTAATGTGTCTTCCCTATCCTATTAGGGGCGTTTTAGTAAACTGCTAGTAAAATGTAGCTGAGATTAAAGGCGGTTAAATTATATGGGATTTAAACCTCATTTAAATTCACTTAAAATTACCAAAAATGTATGTATTAGTGGCAGTTATAACCACCTATAATCCATAAACTCAATTTAGGGGTGATTCTAACTACCCCTAATGAGTATGTAGATCAAATTTCAAGGGAGGTTATCTTGTAACCGCCCCAGAACACTCATTTGTTTTTAAAAAATTACCCCCATGGCCTACCTGTGGACAACCCCTAGCACCCATGATGCCACCACAAACAACCCCTAGACACCCCTACCCCTAATGAGTATGTAGATCAAATTTCAACGGAGGTTATCTTGTAAAAGCCCCAGAACCCTCAATTTTTTAAAAAAATTTACCCCCTAGCCTACTCGTGGACAACCACTAGCACCCATAATTCCCCCGTGAATAACCCCTAGACACCCCTACCCCTAATGAGTATGTAGATCAAATTTTAAGGGAGGTTATCTTTTAACCACCCCGGAACCATCAATTTTTTAAAAAATTTACCCCCTGGCTTACCCGTGGACAACCCCTAGCACCCATACTGATGCCCCCGCGAACAACTGATGGACACATATGACACCCCATAGACAGCAATGGCACCTACCCTGACACACCCCACACCCCGTGGACAAACCACAGAACTCTACCCGCATACATCACCACCCATGACCCATGAAATCCTAAAACATTTACCCCCTGGCCTACCCATGGACAACCCCTAGAAACCCCCTACCCCTAATGATTATGTAGATCAAATTTCAAGGGAGGTTATCTTATAACCGCCCCAGAACCCTCAAATTTTTTTAAAAAAATTACCCCCCTTGCCTACCCATGGACAACCCCTAGCACCCACATTGATGCCCGCACGAACAACCGATGGACACACCTAACACCCCACGGACATCCCATGGCACCTACCCGACACACCCCACACCCTGTGGACAAACCACAGGACTCTACCTGCATACAGCACCCCCCCCCCCCGGACCTACGAAATCCTAAATTAGCCACCCCACGCATGTGCAGCATGACTACCCCCACTTCCCAGGCGTAAAAATGTGCTCCCTGGAATTCCAAACGACATTAGAGGCACCCCTACAACACATCTTAACCACTACGCTGGATTGGTTTTTGTATATTATATGCAATAAATCCAATTTATTTAGATACCAAAATGTTTGATTTTATATATATATATTTATATATAATATCTTTGTATATATAATATATATAAATAATTATTTGTACATATATAAATATATAGGTATATATATATTTATAAATACATTTATATTTGTGCTTGTGTAACAATAATATTATTAGTCATTATTATTATTACACCTTTTTTTAAACTATAAAAATTATATGTTGGTTTTATAAATACTATACATTTATCTATTTTATGATTTATATTATACATATATTATATTAAATATGTTTAATTATATATTTATGTATTTAATTATATACATTTATATTATATCATGTATACACGCATATATATAAACACAAAATTAAATACATTCATATAATTGGAAATATATAATACAATTAAATGATATATATATATATACTAAATTAATTTGTAATTAATATGGTATACTATAATATATATATAATAATTATATAATATATATATATATATACATAATAAAATATCTATAATATATATATATAATATAAATATATAATATTTATATTTATATTTATATTTAATTTTAATTTTGTCTATATTATATATATATATATAATAATTATATAATATATATAAATTTATGTATCATAAAATATCTATAATATATATATATATATATATTTATTTATTTTTAATTTTTCCTATATTATATATATTTGTATACATAATATAATATAAATGTATTTATAAATAAATATAATATGCAATAAAAATGTATTTAATATAATATATGTTTAATATAAATCATAATATAAGTGTATAGTAAAAAATAAAACCATATGTAAATTTCATATATTTGAATAAATATATTTATAATTACATTTATATTATGTATACCAATATTTATATATTTACATGCTTTTGTTTCTATTTATAAGTATTTATTTAAATTTTTTTATATAATATATTTATATATATGTGTTTATAATGTATTTAAATACATTTATATAATGTGTTTATGTAATATATATATACACACACATGCGTAGGCACACAATTATATTATAAAATTTGAATTTATATGATATTTATTTTAAAAAATAAAAAAATAAAGGGGGTTAAAATCACCTCTAATCCAAGGTATTAGTAGTGGTTCATGAATACTTATAATGTCATAACTTAGAGGAGGTTCAAATACCCCCTCAAATCAAATGGATTGGCGGTGGTTTAATCGTACCACGATTCACTGTTTTATTCCACCCTTACACCGCTGTTTTAAACTAGTTTTGTAATGAATATTCCAAATATAATAATAAATTTCACTTTATGTTTGAATCATTTAATTAATTTTAATCAACATTATAATGGGCAATTTTACTTGTTTTTCTTATTTCAATGTAGGTGGAGGTGATTTGGAGGGCCCTTGATGAAGTGGAAGAAAAATGGGCCAAAATTGCATGGATCCATGGATATCTGTCCACTATTTTGCATACTACACAAAATACGTGCATTCAAATGGGATGCAATTTTGTGGTCCTATCCAAAATTTAATAGGATACATTTCATATTAAATAACTCAATCATGATTCGGCTTCTATGGGGCCCATCTGAACTGATCTGTCCAAGCCACCGAATTTGGACCAAGTCAAATGCGGTGTTCTGTATTTTATCAATATATTGAGATGTAGTTGTCCAAACGGTTCCAAACATTCTGTGGAGACATTAAAGAGGTAGGTATACAACCTTTCTATTTTTTCCAAAGCGAAATAAGACTTTCTGAAGGCCTAAATGCATTGTGAAAGTGGATTGATGAAATCTGTGTGCCTAAAACCACCTTCCAATTTTCCTATAAAAGGGAACCAAGGGAACCTCATTTGAAAGTTCGTCCAAGGAGTGAAGTGCTGACAATTTGGAGTCATATAGGAGTCTCTTAATCACATTGGAGGTTCTGGAGGCCCATATCCTCATAGGGTAATCAACAATGAAGAAGGAGTTCAACCAGAGCTTCCTCCTCCTCCCAATGTCGATCTAAAAGTTGGGTGTTCGTTGTGAGGGAGCTACACACATGTCAAGGGAGTTATGATGCATACACTAGATACTGGTTTGGAGTAATTTGGGTTTTTAAACATTTCATTCCATGTATCTTATTTTATTTCAGATTTTAATGCTTGATTTGATGCATGTGAGTGTTATGCTCTTAATTTCTAACCGATCGGTGTGAGGTTTTGAGTGCGTGACTTGTGTTGTTCCGATTGGACATCACAAGAATCCTTTTCATACCCACCTTATTGAGATTTCAATATGATTTTAAAGCTCTTATTCCATGCATAAGTACTGGACCTTGACAATACAATTGTTATGTCAAGGTTGGGTCCTTAAAGCATTGAAATAAAAGCTTAGGAATTAATTGGGATTCCAATTAACTCCAACCAAAGAACTACTCTAAACCTAAGATGAATCTCTATGAACAATGAACTTGATATGTGTGTAGTGAAATCAAATAGACCCTTTTATCTCATATTTCTCAAAATCCACTTGGTCACTCATCTTTTAAGCTATTTCAACTAAGTCATGATTTTAAACTGTTTTCAAAACCACCCCCTCTCTTAGTCAATTTTATTAAAAATACACGCTCTAAACCTACCAACTCTCCTTGAGAGACGACCTAGGGTCTACCCTAGACTATAAATCAACCTTAAAAATATAATAAATTTGACATTTCATGACAATGCAGTCAGATTTTGGCGTCGTTTCCGGGGAGCGCTTTGGTTTTTTGTGCGTGTTTTTTATAAAATTTTTGTAATTTTTGTGAATATTTGTTTGTTTTATCTTCTACCTTTGCATCTATTTTTGTGTTCTAATTTATTTATTGTGTAGGTTCTACGTATGATGAGTTCTACCCCGCGAGACCTTCAAACTTTCGAACCTGAACTGGAGAGGATCCTACATCAATGAAATCGAGACACACAAGACAACACTTTGAAGGAGCAGACATCACATCTTAAAATTCTTCTTGATCCTTCTTCTTCTTCTGAAACCAAAGTTAAAACTGAACATAACTTGTATATCGTGGCTGAAAATAATAGAACACTAAAAGAACTAACCTCACCTGATGTTGATATCCGACCCACTTACATTCAATTACAAGGCAAGGCACCCAATTTTGAACTAAAATCTGGTTTAATTCATTTATTACCAAGATTTCATGGACTGCCTGGAGAAGATCCACATAAGAATTTAAAAGAATTTCATGATATGTGTTCAACATTAAAACTTTCTACTGTGGATGAATAAAAAGTAAAACTTAGGGAATTTCCATTTTCATTAGAAGACACAGCTAAAGATTGGTTGTATTATGTTAATTCACCTATTAGAGGTTGGGCTGACATAAAATGACTTTTTCTTGAAAAATACTTCCCAGCCTCTCGAACTGCAACAATAAGGAAAGAAATATGTGGGATAAGACAATCTCAAGGAGAAACCCTTCATGAATATTGGGAACACTTTAAAAGATTATGTTCAAGTTTTCCACACCACCAAATAAGCGATCAACTTTTAATACAATATTTTTATGAAGGTTTAATTCCAATAGATTGTAACATGATTGATGCTACTGCAGGTGGTGCACTAGTGGATAAAACCCTAATTGCTGCAAGGAACCTAATTGAGACCATGGCACAGAACACTCAACAATTTATTTCAAGGTCCAGTGTACCCATCTGAGGTGTCCATGAGGTGCAAAGTACTGAATTTGAGAAGAAGGTGGATACAAAGTTTGAAGAGGTGAGTACCCTTATACGACAACTTGCTCTTTACCAAGGGAAATTCCAATCTCCTCCTCCCATACATTTTGGTATATGCTCTTCTGATACCCACTATTCTGACTAATGCCCCCAATTGAGAGAAACTTCTGAGAGTTGTGAGGCAATATTCCCAGGACGCCCTTATAACCAACCCATTAGGCAAGAACCTTACTATCCATCCAACCCTGGGTGGAAAGAAAACCAATCCTATAGGCAAGGTGGGTATTCAAACCAGCCTCATCAACCATGGAACCAACCAGGGCAAAGTAGTCATCAACCACCACCACCCCAAAATTTTCAGCCACCCCAAAGGCCTTTCCAACAACCCCCTTCAAAACCTGAGCCTAGCCTAGAAGATATGATGAAACAAATGGCTGCCAATAATCTCCAGTTCCAACAAACCACCCAATCAGCCATACAAGACCTCAAAACCCAATTAGGCCAACTAGCTAACTCGGTGGGTGAAATCCAAAGCCATGGGTCTAGTAAACTACCCTCTCAACCACTTGTCAACCCTAGGGATAAGGGAAATGTTAGTGCCATCACACTTAGGAGTGGAAATCAACTTAAAAGCCAAATGAACCCTCCATTAGAGTAATCTTCTCCTAAGTAAACCACCATCCCAACCATTGAAAAAGGTTCAAATAAGATGGAACCTTGTCTTGAGAGAATTACTACCAAAGGAAAGAGTGTTTCTATTGATGAGTTACCAAGCCCAAGCATTCCTCTTCAATTTCCCCAAATAGCCACCCAACCAAGGAAACAAAATGAAACTGAACTTGATAAAGAAATCTTGGAGACTTTCAAAAAAGTGCAGGTTAACATTCCATTGATTGATGTCGTCAAGAAAATTCCGAGATATTAAAAGTTTCTGAAGGAGATGTGTACCCACCAAAGGCGACTTAGAGGTGATGAGAAGGTGATCTTAGGGAGGAACTTCTCAGCATTGATACGACCATCACTTCCCACCAAGTGCAACGATCCTGGAACATTCTCGATTCTGTGCACCATAGGGGAGTATTCTTTCTCCAATGCTATGCTTGATTTGGGTGCTTCTATTAATGTGATGCCTCACTCCATATACTCTTCTTTGTAGGTCGGTGAACTAAAGCCCACAGGAATAGTTGTTCAGCTAGAAAATCGGAGTACGGAACACCCTTCCGATGTGTTACAGGATGTTCTTGTGAGGGTTCAAAATTTAATATTTCCTGCTGATTTTTATGTGCTAAAAATGGAAGATGATAGGATAAATGGACATGCCCCAATTATATTGGGGAGACCTTTCTTAAAAACCGCCAAAACCATAATTAATGTCCATAATGGTACATTATCTATGGAATTTGGTGGTGACATAGTCCATTTAAACATCCTTGATTCCATGAAGCACCCTTGAGAAGAACATTCCTCTCTCTCGGTAAATTCAATTGATATACTCCCTTCCCCTAAAATCACTTCATTTGTTTCCCCTGATCCCCTTTCTGAATTTTCCTATTTAATTAAAATTATTGGAAATGAATCATGTGTTGATTGTTTTAGTGGTCTAGAAAAGTTTCATGCATGTTTATTAATTGATAATTTCTTGAACATAGAGGATAACATGACCATCAATGATACTGCTATGCTTGTAAAAGCTAATTCCTCATCTGAGGATGATACCATTGAGCAGTTAGATGAGATTAGTGACCTATCACTTTCACACACACTCCCATCAATACAAAATCCACCTGAATTGGAACTAAAGCAACTGCCTCAAGATTTAAAATATTCATATCTTGAGAATGGAAAAAAGTTGCCCGTCATCATTGCTAGTTCACTCCCTCCTGAGCATGAATTGAAACTTCTTGAACTTTTAAGGGATCATAAACAAGCATTGGGATGGACACTTTTAGACATTCCTGGTATTAGCCCATCAATTTGTACACATCATATTTTATTAACTGATGAGGCTAAACCAGTGAGGCAGGCACAACGTCGACTGAACCCAAACCTCTTATAAGTAGTTAAAAAGGAAGTAACAAAATTATTGGCTGCTAGAATCATTTACCCCATCTCTGACAGCCAATGGGTCAGTCCCGTTCAAGTAGTTCCTAAAACAACTGTCCTAATGGTAATTGAAAATGAAAACAATGAATTGGTTCCAACTCGTGTGCAGAATAGTTGGCGTGTATGTATAGATTATCACCGACTAAACCAACACACTAGGAAGGACCATTTCCCATTTCCATTCATTGACCAAATTCTAGAGAGGCTAGCGGGGAAGTCCCGTTACTGTTTTCTTGATGGGTATTCTGGATACTTTCATATTCATATTTCCCCCAAGGATCAGTAAAAGACAACCTTCACATGCCCCTTTCTCACATTTTCCTATAGAAGGATTCCATTTGGTCTGTGCAATGCTCCGGGTACTTTCTAACGATGTATGGTTGGTATTTTTTCGGATTACCTGGAGAATTGCATGGAATATTTCATGGATGATTTTACTGTTTATGGATCCTCTTTTGATGAATGTTTAAGTAGTCTTGGTTCTGTCCTATGTCGCTGTATTGAAAATAATCTTGTATTAAATTATGAGAAATGTCATTTCATGGTGCGACAAGGTATAGTTTTGGGACATGTCATTTCTGGGGATGGTATCCAAGTAGATAAATTTAAAGTGGATGTCATTTATTCCCTACCATTCCCTAAAAATGTACGTGATGTGCAGTCTTTCCTAGGTCATGCTGGATTTTACCGTCGTTTCATTCGTGATTTTAGTAAGATTTCACTTCCCCTCTCCCGCTTACATCAAAAAGAAAAAGATTTTGTTTTTGATAAAGAATGTGAAGAAGCTTTTAATAAATTAAAATGGATTCTCACATCACCCCCGGTAATCCAACCACCTCAGTGGTATTTACCATTTGAGCTCATGTGTGACGCCTCTAACTATGCAGTTGGGGCAGTCTTGTCACAAAGGGTCGACCGAGCTCCACATTTCATAGCCTATGCCTCATGTACTTTGGACCCTGACCAAGAAAACTACACCACCACTAAAAAAGAATTTCTTTCCATTGTTTTTTCCTTGGATAAATTCAGTTCATACCTTTTAGGGTCCAAAGTCATTGTGTTCTCAGACCATGCAGCCCTCCGGTATCTCCTAAAGAAACCAGAAGCCAAACCACATCTCATTCGTTGGATGCTCCTCCTTCAGGAATTCAATATAGAAATTAGAGATAAAAAAGGAGTATAGAATGTGGTGGCAGACCATATCAGTAGGATCCCCCCATCCTCAGACAATGTCTCATCCCCCTGTATTCCCATTAATGACATGTTTCCTAATGAGAAATTGTACAAAGTGCAAGATGTTATTCCCTGGTATGCTGAAATTGTAAATTATTTGGTAGAATCTTTCATTCCTACTGATTTCAAAAAAAACCAAGCCAGTCATCTAAAACATGAGTCTCGTTGGTACATTTGGGATGACCCCTACCTTTGGCGCACATGTAGCGATCAGGTCCTTAGGCGTTGTGTTCCCGATAGCGAGTTTCAATCTGTCCTTAGATTCTTCCATACTCTTGCTTGTGGGGACCACTTTGGTCCCCAACAGACTGCTCACAAAGTTCTTGATTCTGGTCTCTTTTGGCCAACACTTTTTCGATATTCCCATGAATTTTGTAAATCTTGTCCTCATTGTCAAAAAATGGGGAATGTCTCTAAAAGGAATGAAATGCCACAACAACCCTTGATCTTTCATGACATTTTTGATGTTTGGGGCATTGACTTTATGGGTCCATTTTCCAATTCTTTTGGCAACTTGTACATTGTTTTGGCTATTTATTATGTATCAAAATGGGTAGAGGCATGGTCCATAAGGACAGATGATTCCAAAACAGTTGTAGAATTTTTGAGAACTCAGATCTTTTTTAGGTTTGGATTACCTAGGTTCATTATCAGTGACCAGGGTTCTCATTTCTGCAACCGAACAATGCAATCACTTTTGCGTCAGTATGGGGTCGGTCATCGAGTTTCTACTGCATATCATCCGCAGACCAATGGTCAAGCTGAGGTGTCAAATATAGAGGTAAAACAAATTCTTGAAAAAACGGTTCAACCCAATAGGAAAGATTGGAGTCTTAGACTTGATGATTCATTGTGGGCCTACTGTACTACTTTCAAAACTCCCATTAGAATGTCACCCTATCATCTTGTGTTTGGAAAGAGTTGTCACCTCCCTGTTGAGATTGAGCACCGGGCCTACTGGGCCATCAAACAATGCAATTATAATCATTCTGGTGCAGGTGCTCAAAGGAAGTTGCAGATTCAGGAGCTAGAGGAAATGAGAAGATATGCATATGAAAACTCCATGATTTATAAGGAGATAACCAAGGCTGCCCATGACCGTCTTATCCTTCATCGTCAGTTCCATATTGGGTAGAAGGTCCTCCTTTATAATGCAAGGCTGAAGTTGCATCCTGGTAAGCTTCGTTCCTGTTGTTTTGGACCATACATTGTTACTAATGTATCTCCATTTGGTTTTGTTTAGGTTCAAAATGAAGAAAACAAGCAAACCTTCACTGTCAATGGGCAGCAGCTGAAGCACTTTCATAAACCTGTTCTGGAGTCCCCGATGGAGGAACTCCAAGTTAAAGAAGCACACTATGAATGAAATCCACCAGGTTTTATCCTTCCTTCCCACATTCTCTTTTACTACAGTGAGGACACTACATACTCTAGGTGTGGGGGGGTGGATACATTCCTGGGATAGTTAGGAATTTTCATTGTTTTCTTCTTTTTTTTTCTCTTTTTGGCCTTCTTTATGGTATTTTCATTTTTCCCCATCAAAAATTTCGAAGTTCCATGATTTGGCGACCATAATGTGGGGAAATTAAAAATACCATAACGAAGGCTAAAAAGAGTATTTGTATGAATTTAACATCAGGGAGTGATTTTTAGTGAATTGGTTTTATGTTAATGATATAAATGGTCGTATCTCTGTGAAACCTTTGAGATGATGGACGCCCATTGTGTGAGTAGTTTTTGGGAAAACTATGTCACTAATATCTCCACAAATTTTTGCACCAAACCACAAAGTGTGATTATTTATTACTTAATATAAGGTAAATATATGTTGGGTTAAGATTTTTCAGCTTTAAATGATATTTCCATACGTTTGTTCCTTATCCGATCTGTTTCATTACTGTACCAGATTGACCTATGCGTGTGTACCTAATGTCCAACTGTTGTATGCCCTCAAAAAAATTGTTGTGTCTTGGGTAGGTCAAAAACCACTCCTCCTAAACCTTTTATCTTGTTATAACTATTGTAATTAGTGTCATGAGGAGATCAAACAAATGGTTGAGAGATGAGTGTGAGATTTGTTCCAATTGAAACTTCAAAAAATATATATATAATAAATGAGGGGAGTGATGAAATGTGAAAAATATGGGGATATCTAGGTCAGGAGCTTATGGTTTGACTTCTGGGAATGCTTAAATGAGTGGGTCTTGAAATATGATTGTAAAGGATGTAGGACAGGTTCAGTGAAAAATCATTTAAAGATGAATAATGTTAAAATAGCCTATATTTATTTGATAGAAAGTGGAAAGAATAGCATGGAATGGTTTTCACACACACACATGGAGAGTTAGTGTAATGGTTGACCTTTGAATTCCTTGCTCATATTGGTGTCATAAATCTCTTTGAATTTTATTGTGATATGATTTATGAGACATCTTTTTCCATTTTCACTGGGAAGAACTCCATGGTGTGGTTTGTGCATTGATCACTTTACTTTAAATAAAATTTCCTCAAATGATAAATATTCAGGATGTTAAATATATATATATATATATATATATATATATGCATCATTTTATTTGGATATGTGACTTTTCCCAGGAGTGCAAATGTTTAGGTGTGGGGGTGTGATCGTACCATGATTCACTGTTTTATTCCACCCTTACACCGCTGTTTTAAACTAGTTTTGTAATGAATATTCCAAATATAATAATAAATTGAACATTATGATTGAATCATTTAATTAATTTTAATCAACATTATAATGGTAAATGTTACTTGTTTTTATTATTTCAATGTAGATGGAGGTGATTTGGAGGGCCCTTGATGAAGTGGAAGAAAAATGGGCCAAAATTGCATGGATCCATGGATATCTTTCCACTGTTTTGTATAGTACACAAAATAAGTGCATTCAAATGGGATGAAATTTTTTGGTCCTGTCCAAAATGTAATAGGATATATTTCATATTAAGGAAACCAATCCTAATTCGGCTTCTATGGGGCCCATCCGAACTGATCTTTCCAAGACACCAAATTTGGACCAAGTCAAATGCAGTGTTCTGTATTTTATCAATATATTGAGATGTAGTTGTTCAAAAAGTTCCAAACTTTCGGTGGAGATAGTAAAGAGGTAGGGATAAAACTTTTCTATTTTCTCCAAATCTAGATAAGACTATCTAAAGGCCGAAACTCGTTGTGCAAGTGTATTGATGAAATCTGTGTGCCTAAAACCACCTTCCAATTTTCCTATAAAAGGGAACCAAGGGAACCTCATTTGCAAGTTCGGAAAAGGAGTGAAGTGCTTCCAATTTGGAGTCTTATAGGATTCTCCTAATCACATTTGATGTTCTAGAGGCCCCTATCCTCATAGGGGGATCAACAATGAAGAAGGAGTTCAACCCGAGCTTCCTCATCCTCCCGATGTCGAGCTAAAAGTTGGGTGTTCGTTGTGAGAGAGCTACACACATGTCAAGGGAGTTATGATGCATACACTAGCTACTGGTTTGGAGTAATTTGGGTTTTTAAACATTTCATTCCATGTATCTTATTTTATTTCAGATTTGAATGCTTGATTTTATGCATGTGAGTGTTATGCTCTTAATTTCTAACCGATCGGTGTGAGGTTTTGAGTGCGTGACTTGTGTTGTTCCGATTAGACATCACAAGAATCCTTTTCATACCCACCTTATTGTGATTTAAATATTCTTTGGAAGCTCTTATTCCATGCATAAGTACTGTACCTTGACAATACAATTGTTACGTCAAGTTTGGGTCCTTAAATCATTGAAATAAAAGCTTAGGAATTAATTGGGATTCCAATTAACTCCAACCAAAGAACTACTCTAAACCTAAGATGAATCTCTATGAACAATGAACATGATATGTGTGTAGTGAAATCAAATCGAACCTTTTATCTCATATTTCTCAAAATCCACTTGGTCAATCATCTTTTAAGCTATTTCAACTAAGTCATTATTTTAAACTGATTTCAAAACCACCCCCTCTCTTCATCATTTTTATTAAAAATAAACACTCTAAACCTACCAACGCTCCTTGAGAGACGACCTAGGGTCTACCCTAGACTATAAATCAACCCTAAAAATATAATCAATTTTACGTGTCATGACAACACGGTCATGGTTCATGAACCCCTCTAATTTCTTAAATTAGACAGAGTTCCAACCCCCTCTAATTTCTTAAATTAGATAGGGTTCCAACCCCCCTCTAATCTAAGGGATTATAGGAGGTTTATGAACCCCCTCTAATTTCTTAAATTATAGAGGGTTAAAAACCTCCCTCTAATGTCATAAATGATAGGGGTTCAAAAACCCCTCTAGATTTTAGAGGGGTTGTGAAACCCCATTATTACCTTTTAAAAAAATATGTTACATATATAGCCACTAAAATCCAAATAAATATTATATATATATCCTCTAAAATCCAAGTGAATATTATATATATATATATATATGTTTTCTTTAAAATCCAATCGAACATATAGCACCAATAATTATTGAATTAGCAGCGGTTTTGACATAATCTCCTATAAAATCCAAACAAATATTAAAAAATATAATTCTAAAATTTTTATAGGGGGTTTTAAACCCCCTCTAAATTCAATGATTAACGATATTTGTGCATAAACACCTCTATTTTATTCAACAAATTAATTTAGAGGGGTTTTACCATAACCCCTTCTAAAAAATCCCCTCTAATCGCTTTGTTTTTTATAGTGAAATTTCATTTAATTATTTGATATGTCATTAAATGATAGGTGATGATATAAATTTTATTATCACAAGGTTTCAAACTATTTAATTAGTTCAAAAAAATTATAATATAACATTATCTTGACCTTGGGTTGTATCTCTCAATAAATTTATATTATTATCTTTGCCTAATTTTTCATATAAAATAGGGGTTTTTAATTACAAGGCATGGAAATTGAATTATTTAAATGGAAAATGAATAACATTTACACTATAAAGAAAGAGTTTTACTCATAAATAGAAAATTTAAAAACAACCATTTAGGAAGCTTCAATAATTTATCTATCAAACAAAGTTAAAATTATCAAATCAAAGGTTTAATGATTTATTTAAATTTTTTTCTATTCAATTCAACAATTTCACTTTAACTTTTGAGTAAAACTATAAATTAAATCACAATAATCCATGATATTTATTCATCCTTCCATGAAAAATATCAAAATATAAGAAATATATTAATATTATTTTATTAACAACAATATGAATATGAAGTTTAGTATAAATCTAAATTAATATTAAAATAATTTAATTGGAAATAAGAAAACTTACAACACCTTTAGAGGGAGATATTTTTTTATATATTTTCTTGTGTTTGTTACAAGGGTGTTGGAGAAATAATAGTTATTGAATATTTAAATTTGGATAGAAATTTAACATAACATAAAAAATAAATTGTGGTTAGTTCTAGTGATAGAATAATTCAATAAAGTGTTCATGTATTAGAAAAGATAAATCTCAGTAAAGTTTCTAACTAATAGGGCTTCTAGAACATGAATTAGTTTTGGAAACTGTGACATGATTTGGATATAAAAATTATAGTTTTTTGGCATGGACTGAATATTATTTATTAAAGTAATTTTAAATCTACAAATAAAAATGAAGAGTTCATTTTAAAACATCATCGGAAATGTTTGTCATAATTTTGGTTACTCCTTTTTAACATAAGAAGGTAAAATTTCATGGTTTTATGTCATGGTTTTTGGATAATTCTCTAAAAAATAATTTTTTTATCAATCATTTCATGTTGGGGTTTGTATTAGTGCTTATTTTAAAATACAAGTGATTATGAATTATAATAGATAAATCAAAAAATATTATTATTTTTGGATTGGTCATTGACCAGTGAAAACACATCATGGTTTAGGGTGGAACACGGTGTTTTTTTGTGAGGTGAATTAAAAATAATATAAAACTATTCAAAACACTTTATTTTATCTTAAAACTTATATAAGAACTTATAGAAAACTTATGGGTGACTTGGGGTGTATTTCTGAGGATCCTTTGCATCCATTGATAAATTTATTTATATGAGTGATAGGATTGTATCGTGGATCACTAATAAGTGATATTCGTGGTATATATCTTTATTTTATATTTGTGGACTCTTCATACTATCAATTCTCTTTGTATTTGTGAGTGGATGGATTATTCATGGGTTTTCTTATCATGGATATGATTTTTTTATTTGAAGAATTATATTTTCCAGTAATCATTAAAAGCAACCAAATTTTAATAGGTAGGGAATTATATATTTTTTATGTGTGTTTAGTGAATTTTCATATCTTAGTTGATGTGGTTATAGGTAATGGCTTTGAATCATCGTATATTAATGATGTAAAAAACAACATTGATGAGATATATGTGAAAGTAAAGAAATTAAATATCATGTAATGATAAAATGACTAAAAATATGGTAATTTTTGGAAATTGGAGATGAAAATAAGGGATGATATAATGGAGAAAAAATTGAAATTTATAAGGTGAGGTTATATGAATATGAACCTTTAGGTTATTTTTTGAAGTAGTGAGTCTTAGTTAATGATGCATAGTAAATTTTTTGAAATATATATAGTTATGGGAATTATGTGGCTATAAGGTGGTGGAATAATAGTCTTGGATTATGGTTTGAAGTGGAATATTAGTGTAGGTTTCCTAAGTACATGCGGATGTTGGAGAAGATGAAGAAGTGGGTTGTGATTATTATTGTTTTACAAACTATTCTCATGTGTTATACTAGTTTTGATAATTTGATATGCTTATTTTTTTATATTATATCAATGTTTATGATATATATTATGCTAAATTTGTTTTTCTTGATGTTGATATGGATGTTATAGGGATGTATTATTCTCTAATATTTCTTTGTAAGGGGGATTTGGCATTCCACTGTAGATAAATTTGTTGTTTTTATATCATTATGCATTTATTATTTTTTATTTTAATGATCCTCATTGTAGTGATAGATAGTTATTGTGGTTGTAATTAAATTATCATTAAAAGTGTGTATGGTGATATGTAACGGTTACGGTGTTATGGTTGTAGTGATTCTAATGAAGTGGTGGATGACATGTGTCAGAGGTTTGATTGTGCTTATTTTACTTTATTTTTATGCTTAATTTATTAATATGTGTGTGTGTGTTTCATTTATTGAAATTTTACAATTATTATTTATTTATCACAAGAGAGTTTGGAGGAGGGACCAACTTGATATACAATCATACTCACTCCATTATAATTTATTATCTTTCAGACTTATAAGATCCTATTGAGGGTGGTGTCAGGTGATGTTAGTTCATGCATGAGTTAATCTAATCCAGAGTGGCATGAGTATTGTGTTGGTATTCCCTTTTATTGAGATGTAGTTATCTTAATTTTGTGTGTTGGTATTCCCGTGTAATGGGCTAAATTCCCACCTGGACTTTGGGCTATGCAATGGGTCTCCCTCTACCCAGTTAAAGAGGTCTTTGCTTTGATTTAATAATAAATGAGGCTTCGACACCAACCTTTTAAAAAAATAACTCATGTATATATTCATTTGATTTGTTGAGTTTTATTGATCATTTTATAGTGGATATGGTGGTTTTTACTTAAAATAAGGGTAATACCTCCCATGTGTGTGATTTAACAACCTTGGTGGTGGTCTCCACTTTGTGGTCTATTATAGGAGAGCTTTCAGGGTCACTCTTTATCTCGTTATTGTCTTATAAAGAGTCCTTGTAAAGACCCAAAATTCTCATACATATATATTACATATTTTTATTTGAATATTCATTACATTACACAAACACATTCCTGGGGATTGTAAAGGTATAGTGACTTTGGAAACTTGGACACATAAAAAATGGTCCATAAGTAAGCTACATCATATCCCATTATGATCTTCATAACAATAACCCTTACTAGATATATTATTCATAATAACTTTCATAATAACATGGGGAAATGAAACATAAGAAAGGGTGAGCTCCAATTCTCCGTAAGTTTAAATAAAGGAGACATCAATATATATGAGTATAAGGGTATGAGACCATGAGAAAAAAATTTGAAAACTGTACCCTATATATCATAGATCATAAACTTGAGTCATGGAATAAATATTTTTAGTTCATAATACATGAATCGTAATGGAATTAAATAACATGAACAATGATATAATAAAATTGGCATAAAACATAGATTTTTGGCATACACATAAACATAGAAAATCATTTCCTTTGAAGTTCAAGGCTTGTTTCCAAGACTATCATAGTGGATTGGGTTCACTCCCCAAATAATCGTAGTAGTCAAACTTCACTCCTGAGAGTATCATAATGGAAAGAGTCCCTTATTAAACCAGTTTCACTCCCCATTCCAATCCTTTTTATCTCATGAGATATCAACATTTATCCAATGTATTAGAGGGAGATATAGTTCCCACTTGTCATATAATGAGTATCATACATATGTGTGTGATAAGATCATAAAAAATTCATCATATTAGAACCCATGAAATGAAATGGTTTTCATAAACATTTTATCATAGCATAACCTTTGTAAAATAAATAATTTTCATAATCATTTCATCATATTAAAAAGAATAGGGTTTCATAGGTATTTAATCATGGTATAACCCATGGAATAGGAATGGGTTTCATAAACATCTTATCATAATAAACATAAAATATTCAAAATAATAATAATAATAATGGTTTCCTTGGATCATATACCTTGTAAATTAAAAGTAACATCAAAGGATGTCATCTTAGATGGAAAAATATTTTGAAATAAAAATCATTTGGAATGTTTTCTGAGGAAAATATTTTTTATTTGAAATCACCTTTTTAAAAAATATAAAAATTCATAAAATATTGTGTAAATACTTTTATTTGAAAATAAACTTGAAAAATTATAAATTATCCTTAAAATAAAATAATTTTCATGAAATTGATAAATTTCCATTCATATAATAAACGTTAAAACAAATATTATTTTCACATTTTCAGTAAAATCCAAATGGGCCTTGTTTGGAAAACAAAAAGACGGTTCCTTTCAAAAAAAATTATAAAAATTAAAACATGGGTAAAATGTATTTAATAAATTATTTTAGTAATGTTAAAACATTTTTTAAATCATTTTTAAAAAAATATGGATATGAAAGAAAAATGGTTTTCGATGGAAATGAGAAATAAAGTCTGTTTTATTTAAAAAACAATCTTTTAGAATATTAAATACATAAATAGAGAAAAATGAAAGGAAAACATGTATTATATATAAATAACCATAATATAATAAAATTAATGAGTTTCTTTAGAGATAAATAATATTTCATCATTAGAATATTAATCATGATTAATCATGATAAACAATGAGATCGTAACACAAAACTCTTACCACTTGGGTAACTTTGAATCTTAAGACACATGAAAATATAACATTAAATGAAACTAAAAATATCATGAGAATAAATAAATTCATGATATTACATGTAAAATGTTTTTTATATACACCTCATAAAAGAATATAGGTGCATAATATAATATATTTTCCAAAGAAGATAAATTGAGACAAAAATACCTTACCAGTTTGGTATCTTTTGAATTGTAAACCCCATGAAATAGTGATCCTAAAATGGATATTTAAATCCATATTATTTTCATTATAATCATAATAAAATACATTCATGGTTATTATACATCCCATATAAAATCTATAGTTGGTTAATATGGCATGGTCTCACAGAAGTAAAAAGTGAGATGGAAATCCCTTACCATAAGTCTCGACTTCCTTCATACATGTTCAAACCTCCTATATAAATATAATTTTATTATACATATTATATATATATATATATATCATACCATATATTATTTACTTATGACCCTTTATAATCCATTTATTAACACTTCCATGTTAAATTCATGTTTCAGACAATAACTAATTTGTTTTTCTTGTATGTTTTGATTTGTTATTTTTTTGGTCTAATTACTTTGATCATGGTCCCATAATCTCAAAAATGTTAACCATTATATTGATATCATATATATTAATTATATATGTATTTATATTAATCTATAAAAGTTATAGGTAGAAAATGAAATACACAATTCATGGAGACGGTAGGTCATGCATACAAATGAACGTTATTTCTGTTTTCCCAACAGATGGAAATAAATAAAGGTAAATAATATATTAAAATTAAAGAATAATTTTTATTTCATATTTATCACATATTTTCATTAAAACCATCCTTATTACCTTTCATGTAAAGCATGAGTGAATCACATCGCTTTGTGAGGTGGTAGTCTATCGTACACACGAGCGACATTATCGTATTCCCAAAGAATAAAAAGTAAGGAGTTATATGTGATATAATAATTCAAAAAGTATAATAATATCATAAAAATAATATATAAAAATTTAATCCATCTTTGTATCCATATGTGATAGGTGTTGAGGGAAAACGAATAACATCGGTTTGGGAGGCGGTAGTATGTCATACACATCGATGATGATTTAATATCCCATTTTATGGAAGTGGAGATGGTTGTAGGTCATGAACTTAAACTAAAAAAGTATCAATATATAGAAGACATAGATATTATTTTATGATCATAGTTTAATAATAATTTAAGTAGTTGGAGGAATAAATAAAGTAAAAAATCTTGTTAAAGAATGTTACATATTCTTCAGGAAACCCCCTTAGGTTTGCACAAAATCCTTCCTAGGTTGGATTTCTGGAAAAAAAAATAAGGATTATAGGATGACATGAGGGAAGTAAGGAATATATTTTTGTAGGTATTGGATAAAATAAATGGTTTTTTACGTGTTAATAGGATAGAATAAGGGGTGTACTTTTATAAGTGATTTGAGTGGCACACTTGTAATTTTTGGAAAAGAAAAGGTGTACCAACATGTTTCACATGAAACAAGGCTCGAAAATGGACCATATCAAAAATTATACATGATAAGGTCAAAATATGGCCATAAAATGAGTTTTGGAAAAGTTTTGGGCCATTTTTAACTCTTGTTTTTTTAGTTTAACTCCCCGGTAAACTCATTTTTACCTTAACCACGGTACATAATTTTTACTATTTTTACTATTCGTTATGGGAAAAAATAAGATGAAATTATTAGATAATATAAATTATTATAATTAAAAATATTAAATAAATTTTTCCAAATTACATTTACATAATTGGAAAAATTTAATTTAAAATTAAAACTACAGATGTGACGGGAAAGTGATTTTCCAAAGAGAAAATATTCAAAAGTTTAAAAAGATTTTATATCAAAATTCAATATGAAAATGATTAAAATGATATAAATTGGGTTAATTGATATATAATTGAACTAATTTTACTTTAAATCCCATTTTAAAACAAAAATTAACCATATAAATTCTTAAAATGAAAAGTTAGTTTTCAATCAAACCCATTATTTTTTATTATTCATCGAAAAAATAACCCTTTAAAAAATCCAAAAAAATCACCCTAAACTAAATTTTACTTTATGATTTCAAAAATAAATTTTATTTTATCAAATTAATTTTCTAAATGTTTCAAAAATTAATTTTATTATTTTTAACAAAAATAAATAAAATACATTTTTTTTGAGAAAATAGTATGTTCAAAACATATAAACTTTACTGAAAGTTAAGTATTTTGTATCAATATGTTTTCTTTATAAAAAACAATAATAATTAAAATTTAAAATTTTTATATTTCTATTCACTCCATAAATTTTAATATAAAGGTAAAAATGTTATTTTTAAAATAATAATATTAATATTTTTTCATGGTTCATTAAAACTCGGTGTTGCGTGTAATGCAACTTGTCAAAGAAATTTAATTTATTTGAAATATATATATTTCATAAAATATCAAGGTGTTATATTCCACACCCATTAAAATAAACTTTACCCTCAAAATTCCCTCTGATACAAACAAATGAGGATACTCCTGCCTCCTCATATCCTTAAGTTCTCATGTAGCTTCCTCAAACTGGTGGTTTCACCACAAAACATTGACTAGGTGAGTGGTCTTGTTTCATAAAACTTTTTATTTATGATCTAGAATCTCCACTGGGTGTTCCCTATAATAAATATATTTCTTCAGTAGTAAAAACTCTGATTTAAATACATGTTAAGGGTCAAGTATGTGCTTCCTCAGGAGAGATACCTAGAACACATCAAGAACTTGAGAGAGGTTTGATGAAAGTGCCAACTGATGGGATATCATCCTAGAATGATCAAGAATTTCAAATGGACCAATATACCTAGGTATTAATTTTTCCTTATTTCCAAATATCATTACCTTCTTCTATGGATAAATTATTAAAACCACCTTGTCACCAACTACAAATTTCATATCACAGTGATGATTATCAGTATAACTTTTCTATCGACTCTGTGCCACTGTTAAGTGTTATTGAATGGATATAACATTATTTTACATTTCTTAAGATATTTTAAGTCCCAATATATTTCTTTTATCAAATTTATTCCATTAATTTAGATCTTTATACTTATTTCTATATATGTCTTCATAGGGAACTATATTGATGCTTGAGTAAAAGCTATTATTTTAATAAAACTCAACTAGAGGAATGTGTTAATCCCACCCACCTTTAAAATACAGATAGAAAAATATAAAAATATAATATAGGGTTTGAATTTCTCTCTTATATTCACCATCTATTTTAGGATGATATACAGTGTTGAGACTCAATTCTGTATCATGATCTTGATGAATACTTCTCCAAAACATTGAGGTAAACCTTGGATCTAGATCAGACATAATTGAATGTGGTACTAACATTACCACTTCCTTAATGTGTATCCTATAAATCCAATCTGGAGAGAAATATTCTCTGATATTTATAAATTGTTCTAACTTTATAAGGAAATTTACTACAACCCATATAACATTATTCCATTTATATTTTTTGGGGAGTCTAATGACAAAATTCATAGTGATGTTTTCCCATTTCCATTTTAGTATGGGTAATGTATGTAACATCCCCTTAGAGTTTTTTCTCTCATAATTAACTTTCTAACATACCTAACACTGAGATACAAACTCTACGATATCTCTCTTTATGTCATCCTACCAGAAAAACTCTTTCAAATCTCTATACATCTCCATACTTACAAGATGAATAGAGAATGAAGAACTATGATATTTCACTAATAACTCCTTAAAATATGGTATGGATGGAACAAATACATGGTTCCTAAACCTTATCATTCTATCATGATCAATTTTGAACTCATGAACATTTCTAACCTTCTTTGGAGCTCTATATCTTCCTTCTACACCTCTTTAATCTTCACTGGGATTGATGGTTAAAATTTTAATTAAGAAAGATAAAATTTATCCCTTTTATTCAGGATTTCAAAATCCATCCTTTGAAAATCAAGAAATAGTGGATCTTTTTTATCTTTATAATTGATAATGTATCATGATCCTTTCAACTCAAAGTATCGACTACCTTGTTTTCTTTTTCAGGGTGGTAATGTATTGAGAAGTCATAATCTTTAATCAAATCTAACCATCTTCTATGGAATATATTCAACTCCTTCTATTTGAATATATAATTTAAAAAAATTTGATCAATATATGTATCATAATTTTATCTATAAATATAATTCCTCTATATATTTAATGAAAAAATTATGATAGCTAACTCCAAATCCTGAGTTGGGTAATTTTTCTCATGAACCATCAATTTTCATGAGGCATAAGCTATAACCATTTCATTATTCATAATAAAACATCCCAATACCTTCTGGGATTCATCAGTAAATATTAAAAATCCTTCTCCACTATAGGGTAATGTAAGCACAGGCATGCTGACTAACCTTCTCTTCAGTTCTCTGAAATTTCCCTCACATTCATATGTCTAGAGGGACTTGGCTCCCTTATGAGTTAACTTGGTGAGTGTATTATATAGTCATGAGAAATTATTAACAAACCATTTATAATATATATATATAAATCAATAAAACTATGGATCTCATTAACCATGATTGGTTTAGTCCAACATTCAATAGCCTATGACTTTGATAGATCTACATATATACCCTCTCTTGAGATTATATGACTCAAAAATGACGCCTTTCATTGCCAAAATTCACATTTTGTAAATTTTTCATATATTTTATCCTTATATAGGGTATTTATACAATTATCAAGTAATATTAATTCTATTAATTTCTATTTTAATAGATAATAATATCATCTATAAATACTACCACAAACTAATCAAGGTAATCTCTAAAGACTCTTTTCATTAAATCCATAAAGATAGCAGAGGAATTAGTAACACTGATGATAAAACAAAATTTTATTGACTATTTTATTGATAATAAATGATATAATTTATTCAAATTGTGTTAAATATATTTATTTATAAAATATTTGGGATTAGATCACTCATTTGAAAATTTGATGAAAATTCCAGTTTAACCCTTTAAAGTACATTGTAGTAATTCAGACATAAATATTTTTATATGTATTATTTTAACTTAAAATTTTTTAAATGTATTCCTGACTTAATTTTATACAAATTTAATTAAGTACATGGGAGCTAAATCATGTATTTTATTCGAGTAAAAGGGACATGAAGTCAAATATTGGATGGACTCGCCAGATTGGACATCAGTTCTATATTTTGGCCATAAATTCTTCATTTATACTTGGATTAGGCCCAAATTTGGAGAGGAGATATAGAAAAAAAAATTATCATGAATATTCCTTCTATAATGATAGTTTTTCACTCATTTTAGAGGTAAAACAGGTAGTTTGACTTTCCTTAATCTATGTTTCTGAATTTCCCCATTCACACTTGAAAACTCTTAAAACCTAGCCTCCTCTCTACTCTATATATTATTTTTTTTATCATTTATAGGTGGTTTTAAGTGAATTATAGTATTGGTAGAATATAATAATTAGTTAATTTCCAATTAAATTCACCATTGGAGTATGGAATCTATCAAGCTGGAATCTCCTCCAAAAAGATCTTATCTTCCTCTTCTTTGTTGTAATATTGTTGTTCTTTCAATAAAATATTAGTTTCCGTTTAATTTTTTATGTTATTTTCAATTTTATTATTCTATTAATTTTCCTATTTCTTTTTAAATCAAGAGTATAAATTTGATTTGTTTATACCTTTTCTATGACATTTGTAAATGGAAAATGTTTCTATGATGACTACACTGCCCATGGAAGAGTAGTTCTTTTTAGTAATTGATCTACCTCTTACCTTATTTATTAATTTATTTTGAATTAATTATTTACTTTAATTAAATTAATATGATATATTAATTTATTTTTTAATTTAAATGAAACTAATCAACAATTTAATAATTAACACAAAACACGTGGGGTCGATAATTGTGTGAATTGTGAGAGTGCGACCTTAATCGGTAATACAAAACCACAAGGGATAAATTTGTAGAGTTAAAATACAATACCTAATATAAATTAATCCTCATTTTCAGAGTTTATATGTTCCCTAATTCACCATTACCCATAAATTATCCTTATAACATCAATCAAATCAGGGTTTTGTGATTGCATGTTCCGAAGCTAGCCTAGGGTTTAATTAATTTCATCTTGGTTGTTAAGTTAATTCTCATAGAGTTCAGGGGTTAAAAAATTATGGGATTATAACTAAGTGAATTTTAATTTAAATTATAATTATTAATAATTAATTTAATAGGTAGATTTATATTTATTATTCCTTTAAAATATTTTTCTAAAAAAACATCTTCTCATTGTGTTTTCTCAATCTCATTTCAAAAATAAAAATAAAAAAATAAAATCTTATACTTATTCTTATTTTATAAACATTAAACAACCCCCTCCCCCCCTCACACTACTCATTTTTTTATTTTATTTTATTTTATTTTCAAAATACATTTAATATGTTGTTTCAAATTACTTCCTCCTTCAAGAGATGACCTTGTTCATCCACTCTATTACACCTAAATAACCTGAAGCCAAACATCATTTGAGAGCACCCATGATAGTGCCTTTCAAATTGGAATAATTTCTGGGGAGGAAATTAATTTATTCATCCAATTAGAGGTATTTATTTTATTTTTCATTTTATTATTTTCTTCTCCTCTTTATTTTTTCCCCTTTCTCAATTTTTTCTCTTCTTTTATTTTTATCAAACCAACTCAAACTTATTTTCTTTTTATTATAATCCACTTTTCTTAATTTACATTTTCTTTTTATTTTATTTATGACATGAACTAATCTCGAGGATCTCTTAGATCTTGATACTGAGATTAAACATAGTCTTTAAGCTTGAATCAGATAATCTCAGTCTACGAGAAGTTTCAATATTCAATGAGTTGGACAATTCCTCCATTCCGGTAACATTGAAATTGGAAGAAATTATAATTCAAAAATAAAACCAAAACCAATGGATGAAAATAATAATAATTAACTTAATAGAACCATTCTATAATTGGTTTCACCAGATATTAATTATCAACCAAATTGTATTACATACCCAAATCATGAATCAAACTTTGAACTGAAATATGGGTTAATTCAACTATTTCCAAAATTTCATGGATTATCTAGTAAGGATCCAAATAAACATCTAAATGAATTTAATGTGGTTTGTTTAACCTTAAAACTAATAAATGTCTTTGAAAATCAAATAAAACTAAGGGAATTCCCATTCTCACTTGATGGAACTGCAAAGGATTGTATGTATTATTTACAACCTAAATATTTGACATGTGGGAATGATTTGAAACGTCCTTTCCTATAGATATTTTTTCCAGCATAGTGGACCAATTCTATTTTAAAGGAGATCTTAAGGATCAAACTATCCCAAGGGGAGTCAATGTATGAGTATTGGGATCAATTCAAGAAGTTTTGTACAAGATTCCTGTATCACCAAATCAGTGGGAAACTACTCATA
Organism: Viscum album; assembly: GCA_963277665.1. Lineage (NCBI taxonomy): Eukaryota > Viridiplantae > Streptophyta > Magnoliopsida > Santalales > Viscaceae > Viscum > Viscum album. The sequence continues at coordinate 877,696,984 of OY728158.1, forward strand.
CAATACTTCTACTAAGAACTCACACCAATGGATAGGAGCATGGTGGATGTTGTGTATGGAGGGTAATTGGTGTAAAAAATTCTAATAACTAAACAGGAATTGATTGAAAATATGGAAAAAAAACTCCCAAAATTTTGGTGATCGAGTTATACAACATGTTAGAGGAGTATATCAAGTAAGTACATCTTTTATTTAAATTCATTTAATTGATAATAAGTTAGAATAATTTAACACTATGGTGAGGCATATTTCTTTGGATAAAAAGACATCCTAACCCACTCATATAAAGAATTGTGTAATTTTCACTGAAATAGATCACCCAACTAACGGTTTCCCCCAACTTCAAGAAATAGATAATTATGAAGTTGTATTCCCTAGGAGACCATATCAGCAATAGAAACAACCACATCCCTAGAAGAATTATGATTCCTTTCCTACAACATATAACCAAGGGTGTAAGGATTAATCAGATATGATTTATGGCTCTAGAAAACAACAAATACCATATTTTCAACAAAATTTATAGCAGCCTCCACCTTACCAACAATTTTTCCAAAAACCCCAAATAAGATTTGAAGCTCAAGCATCAAAAAGACAAAAAAAAAAGTAATTCTCAACCAAAGGTATATTCTAACACTGATGAAATTTTGAAACAAATTTTTCTTAATCAACAAAATGAGCTTAAGATTAAAGGTTCTAATTTGAGGGAGTTGATGACATAAATGAGCCATATTTCCACCGCCCTCCATAAACTGGTAAGTAAGAACTCTGAAAATATTCCTTCTCAACCTACTCAAAATCCTAAGGGGAATATCATTTCCATCATATTTATAAGTGGTAAAAAAACAAGTGATACATATTCACCTATCATTACACTGGGATTTACCTCAACTTCGAAGAAGCCCCATTCAAGAACAACTGATGAGTATCCCAAGGAGATAGAAAAAGGTAATAAAAATATTGATGATGATCCTCCTAAACCCCTTCCATTTCCAAAAAAAAGTTATACAAACCAAGAATATAGCTGAAGAGGTGATGCAAAAAAGTGTTTTTGGACACATTCAAGAATGTGGAGATAAACATACCCCTTATTGAATCCGTTAAGAAAATCCCAAGTTATGCCAAATTCTAAAAATAACATTGTACCAATTGAATAGGGATTGAGGGAAATGAGAGGATAAATCTTGGAAATAATTTTTCATCACTCATTACACTAACCCAGTAAATGCCAACAAAGTGAAAGGATTTGAGGACATTCACCATACCAAGCACCATAGGGGAGTTACACTTTTCTGATGCTTTATGTGATTTAGGTGCTTCCATAAATGTTATGTCTCACTCTATATTCTCTTCTTTAAGGATGGTGGGTTGGATCTGATGAGAGTAGTGGTACAATTGGTGAATAGAGCTATAGCATATCCAGCGGGAGTCCTTGAGGATGTACTTCTTTAGGTAAGAGGCAAGATATTTCTAGTAGATTTCTATCTTCTTAACATGGAGTATGATAAGGTAAGTTCTCATACTCCCATTATCTTATGTAAACCCTTCCTCAAAACTTTAAAAATGATCATAAATGACCATGAGGGTACACTTTCCATGGAGTTTAGAGATGAAGTTGTGATATTTAATGTTATGGACTCCATGAAGTACCCATCAAAGGACCATTATTCTTTTGTTAGCTCCCATTTTGAACCACCAAATAAAAACCCCATATAATTTGATTTTCCAGTTCTTAGATAGATTATGAGAATTGGTTTTAGTTTTATGTCTAATATCAATTCCACACAGATTTTTTATGCACATACCTCTCTTAGATTTGATTTTTAAATGGATTCATATTCTGATTTTGATCATGTTCACTCTGATTATGACTTGGATGTTGAGTATGCTGATAGATTTGATTCATTATTCTCTGATTTTGATTATGTATATTCTGGTACTAATGTTCATTGTGCACATATTTCAATTCCTTCAATGTATTCATCCATATAGCACCCCCCCCATTCATTGGAACTCAATCCATTGCTACCAAATATCAAATACTCATACTTATTAAGTGGTGAGATATTACTAATTATCATTTCTAACAATATTCCTTTTAAACATGAAGAAAAACTTTTAAATATTTTTAGGGAGAACTTCAGGGAAATTGGGTGGACCTTGGATAACATATTAGGTATTAGACCCTATATTTTCAGGCAAAGGATTCTTCTAGAGGATGTGGCTAAATCAGTTAGACAACCACGAAAGAGACTAAATCCAACTATTCTAGAAGTTGTTAAAAAATAAGTTGAAAATTTGCTCGAGGCAGGTATAATTTATCTCATTTTAGATTCCCAGTGGGTGAACCCTATTCATGTTGTGCCTAAGAAAATTGGTGTTACTATTGTTAGAAATGATAGAGATGAATTAGTTCCAATGAGGTTGTAAAACAGTTAGCATGTGTGTGTTGATTATAGGAAACTACATCAATCTAATCACAAGGACCATTTACCCCTCCTATTTATTGATCAAATGCTTGAGAGACTAACTAGGAAAAAAATATTGTTTCTTGGATATATTTTATGGATATTTTTAGGTTCCTATAGATCTAGAGGGTTAGGAAAATATAACATTCACTTGTTAATTTGGTATATTTTCCTACCAAAGGATGCTATTTAGACTATGAATTCCCCAGGTACCTTCTAGAGATGCATGGTGAGTATTTTTTATGATTTAATTGAGACCTGAATGGAGGTATTTATGGATGATTTTATAGTGTATGTATCTTCATTTGATGAATGTATCTTTAATTTTAGAAAGGTGTTGAATTGTTGTATTGAGAAGAATATGGTCTTGAACTTTGAAAATTTTCATTTCATGGAAGAGCATGGAATTGTATTAGGGAATGTAGTTTCAAAACATGGGATAGAGGTCAATAGATCTAAGTTATATATTATTTCATCCTTACCCTATCCTTCATGTGTGTGTGATTTTACATCTTTCCTAGGGAATTCAAGATTTTATCGGTGCTTCGTCAAGGATTTTAGTAAGATCGATATTTCTATGTTGCGATTACCTCAAAAGGATTCTGATTTTGTGTTTTATGATTCTTGTATGACTTACTTTAATGAGATAAAAAAGATTCTAACCACTCTATATATCATACATCCCCCATGGTGGGAAATTCCATTTGATCTTATGTGTGATGTTTCAAACTTCTCAGTTGGGGTTGACTTATCACATAGGGTGGAGGGACGTTCACATGTGATTGCCTATGATTTGAGGACATTGTATTTAGACCAATAAAACTACACAACCATAGAAAAGGATTTTCTTACCATCATATTTTCTTTATATAAATTCCATTCATATTTATTGGGTTCTAAAGTAGTTGTTTTTTCTGACCATGAAACTCTAAGGTACCTCTTGAAGAAACCATATGAAAAGACTGAGCTTATTTAATGGATAACCCTCCTTCAAGAATTTGATATTGAGATAAAGGATAATAAGGGTTAATAAAACTTGGTGGTGGACTAAATGAGTAGGATTACTCACATATTAGAGGATAAAACCTTGGACCGAGTACCACTTCGAGACACTTTTCCCAATGATCTTATTATTCCATCTTAGGTACACATCCTTAGTATACTAATTTAATCAGCTACCTTGTTTTATCTAAAGTTCTTGAATATTTAAAGAAAAATCAAGACCAAAAGTTAAAGAGTGAGTTATGATTTTATGTTTGGGATGATCCATACTTCTGGAACATATGTAGTGATCAATTTGTTAGGGTATTTGTTCTTGATCATGAGTTTGAGTCTGTTCTGAAGTTATTCCATACACTTTCATGTGGAGGATACTTTAGAACACAACAAATAGTTAGTAAAGTCTTGGAATCTAGAATATATTTTCCTAGCTTATTCCATGATGCACATGTGTTGTATAATTCATTATCACATTTCCAACACACTGGAAACATTTCTAGGAGACATGAGATTCCCCAACAACCCATATTATTCTATGAGATTTTTTATGTTTGGTTAATTTATTTTATGGGTCATTTTCCAAGTTCTTTTGGTTTCTTGTACATTTTGGTCACTGTTGACTATGTGATCAAATGGGTGGAGGATAAGGCCACCAGGACTGATGATTCTCATGTTTTAGTGGACTTTGTCAAAGCACATATTTTTTTGCAGGTTTTGAGTAAAAAAGGACATCATCAGTAAACAAGGGACACACGTTTTCAATCAGAATTTGGATTCCCTTATTTGGAAGTATGTGGTGACACAAAAAACATCAACACCATACCAGCCCCCAAACAAATTTTCAAGCTGAAGTTTCAAATCATGAGTTGAAATAAATTTTATAGAAAACCATGTAACCGAATAGAAAATATTAGAGTAAGCACTTGGATGATGTATTGTGGGCTTATATGAAGGAATAAAAGACCCCCATTGGTATTTCTCCATTTTGAATTTTTTTGGGAAATATTGTTATCTTCTTGTGGAAGTCAATCATTAGGATTATTGGGCTATAAAGAAATGCAATGTGGACTTGGGCTAAGACATAATTCAAAGGAAGCTACAAATTCAAGAGTTTGACGAGATTTTATTATCATCATATGAGAACTCAAGGATCTATAAGGAAAGATCAAAAGCATCTCATGATAGAATGATCCAACAAAGGGAGTTTTATTTAGGAGTGAAATTTCTACTCTACAGTTCACAACTGAAGTTGATGCCCGGTAAGTTCTATTCCAGATGGTTATGTTCTTATATTGTATCTAATGTTTTTCCTTATGGTGTAGTAAAGATCACACAAGTGGAAACTGGAAGGATATTTATAGTCAACGTTCAATGTTTGAAGCAATACATTGAGGGACTTTCTACCAATACATTTTATTTCATCACGCTTTATAACCCCATCATCGCTTGAAAATATCAGGTTGTCTCTAACCCTTTCACTTTTATATTACTTTTCCTATTTAAAATTATAGATTTCATGTTCATATATCATATCATAGGTTCACATTGAGTAAAATACAATATTTTAAGTGTGGGGGAGGGGACAACATTTTGGGGTAGATATTTAGGACTTTCATTTGTATGTTTTGTGTGCGTTTTTTGTTATGTTTTTGTTAAAAAATTTCAAAAAAACACAAAAAAAACAAAAAATCAATAAAAAAACATATCATGTACCATTCTAATTTACATATGAAACATGTGGAAAATGAATGTTTTCAAAATTTATTGGTTTCATGATAATAATGAGCAATATTTCATTATTAAGGGTATATGTTTATAAAAATTTAAGGCATTAATGATATGATTGGTTGTGTCATTATAAAACCTTTTAGATCATGACACCATTCTTTGTGATATTTGTTCATGGTAAATTGTGTCATTGATTTCTCCACACAACTTGTCACCCAACCATGACTTGTGAAATTTTCCTAATAAATTGAAGTTATATCCAAGTTTGGTAAAAATTGTTCATCTTATATCAATGTTTGGTCCATATGTTCATTTCTTTTCCGATCAATTTCATTATTGTACCAAATTGACCTATGTGTGTGTTCCTGATATCCAACAGTTGTATTCCCCCAAAAAAATCAAAAAAAAATAAAAATCAAATATATATATATATATATTAATAAATAGGGGAGTGATGAAATGTAAAACATGTGGGATATCTAGGTCTGGAGCTTAAGGTTTGACTTTTTGGAATTAATAAGTGAGGGGGTCTTGACATTTGATTACAAAGGAATGTAGAAAAGGTTCATTGAATTAAAATAGGTAAGAAGAATTCTTTTACTTGACCTAAATATACTGAATAAATGATGGAGATATGAGATTAAAATGGTTGGCATACACACATGTGATGAATTAATGGCATGGTGGTCCCAAAAATTGTTTTTATATGATTAGTGTCATTAATCTCACTATATTTTATTTTGACACAATTTATGATACAATTAATTTCACATTTTTTTATATTGACTCTTTATGGGAATCTTAATTTTCCTATATTTTCAGTATAGATTGGGGAATATGAACATGAATATCTTATCACAATTTTTTTTGGAATACATGATAGGTGAATTTTCCCAAGAGTGTAAAAGGGTAAGTGTGGGGGAGTTAATAAAACACAATTTTATTGAGTATTTTATTAATAATAAATGGCATAATTTCGTCACATTATGTTAAATATGTTTAGTTATAAAATATTTGGGATTAGATCACTCATTTGAAAATTTGATGAAAATTATAGTTTTACCCTTTAAAGTGAACTGTAGTAATTCAAACATAAATATTTTTATATGTATTACTTGAACTTTTTTTCAATGTGTTCCTGACATAATGGGATATAACTTTCATTCAGTACATGAGAGATAAATCATGCATTTGATTGTAATAAAAGGTCCATGAAGTTAAATATGGGATGGACTCACCAAATTGGACATCAGTTATATATTTGGGACATAAAATATTCATACGTGATTATATTTGGACCAAATTTGGAGAGGAGATAGATAATACAATTTCTCATGAATCATCCTTCTATAATGATATATTCTTCATGTGTTTTTTAGGAAAAATAGGTAGTGAAATTTTCCTTAATTTATTTGGTTGAATTTCCCCATTCACACTTGAAATATCTTAAAACCTAGCCTCCTCTTCACTCTATAAATTAGTGTTTTTCTCATTTGTATGGGGTTGGACGTGCCTTATCGGATTGGGAGTAAAGAATAAGTTTTTCCTTTCCAATTAAATTCACCATTGGAGGATGGAATCTATCAAGCTGGGATCTCCTCCAAAATGCTCTTATCTTCCTCTTCTTTGTTGTAATATTGTTGTTCTTTCTATAAACTCTTAGTTTATATTTAATTTATTTTGTTATTTTCAATTTTTTTCTTGTATTAATCTTCCTATTTAGGATGGAAATAAAGAGTAGAAATGGGATTGGGTTATACCCTTTTCATGACCTTTGCAAATGCAAAATGTTTCTACGATGACTTCACCGCCCATAGAAGAGTAGTTCTTTTTAGTAATTGATCTACCTATTACCTTATTAATTAATTTATTTTGAATAAATTATCTAATTTAATTAACTTAATATGATATATTAATTGAGATTTTAATTTAAATTAAACTAATCAAGTAATTTAATAATCAACACAAAACATGTGAGGTCGAGAATTATGTGAATTGTGAGAGCATGACCTTAATCGGTAATAAAAAACCACATGGGATCGATTTTTAGAGTTCAAATATAATCCATAATCTCAATTAATACTAATTTTAAAAGTTTATATGTTCCCTAATTCACCAATTACCATAAACTAGAATTATAACATCAATCAAAGTAGGGTGTTGCAATTGCATTTTTCGAAGCTATCCTAGGGTTTAATTAATTTAATCTTGGTGGTTAAGTTAATTATTGTAGGGTTTGGGGGTAAAAAAATTAGGATATAATAATTAATTTGATGTTAATTTAAATTATAATGATTAATAATTAAGTGTAGATTTATAGTTATATCGATTATGCCTTTAAAATATTTTTCTAAAAAACATCTTCTCTTTGCATTTTCGCAATCTCATTTCAAAAACAAAAGGTACAAAAATATAATCTTCTTCCAGAATACTTATTATACTTATTTTATAAACATTAAACAACCCCCTCACCCCACCCCACCCCATCCTTCTAATTTTTTTATTTTATTTTATTTTATTTCCAAAATACCTTTAATATGTTGTTTTAAATTACTTCATCCATTGTGAGACGACCTTGGTCAGTCACTCTGTAACACCTAAATAAATAGAAATTGAACATAATTTGAGAGAGACCATGATAGTGCATTTCAACCTAATGTAATAATCATATATTCATATTGTCCATACCTTGTAAAAAATGTTTTCTTGGGTATATCCCCCTTCTTAAACCTAAATTAATGATATACATAATTAAATTTAATCTTGTAAAACTATTGAGCTCCATGTAGTTGATCAAATAGATCATCAATATAGGGTATAGGATACTTTTTCTTGATTGTGATATTGTTCAGATCTTGATAATCAATCAGATTCACATCGATCCATATTTATTTTTAAAAAATAACAATTTCACCCAATGGTTACACACTTGGCTGAATGAATCCCTTTTTAAGGTTCTCCTGGAGTTACTTCTTTAATTCCTACAAATCAATTAGGTGCATTCTATAGGGAGTCTATACAATGGGTGTGGTTCTAGGTATGAGTTCAATCAGGAACTCAAATTCATGTTTTGGGGAATGATAGGAAAATATTCTGTAAAACATAAAAAAAATCCATGAAAAATAGGAATATAATTCATTCCAAGTTTCTCCCAAACCATATATGATAAACACCGCTTATGAATGGGTATCAAGACCCATACAATAGATTTTATCTCCATTGGGAGTTCATACTTATTGTCACGTTGATATAAGATCATAGGTTGGTTTCAAATATCAAAAATGACTTACCTTCCTTGACAATTTATGTCAGATTTATGTATAAAAAGACAATATATTCCTAAGATAACATCAAATTTAACCAGAGGAAGAATGAAAATATTTTCTAGAAGCACATTCCCACAAACATTAACCATAGAGGAAACATATACTTGAGATGTGATCATCATACCATTAGGGGTTTTCACTGCTAATTATATATATAATCGTTTGGGTGGTATCTTGATATCCTTATAAAATTACTCAGATATAAAAGGAAGGTAATATCTAGAGACAAATAAGATATTAGTAGTTATAGATTAGAAGGTAAGTGTACCTTTAATTACATCATTATCTCACCCCTCGTTAGAAATAGTGATCACATGAAATTTCCCATTTTCCATCATCTTAAGATATTACTAAATTCAATCGTCATCATTAACCTTTTTATTTGGGAATTGGTTAGCATAGTTCCCATACTCCATGCATTTTGAACACTGGATTGTGGGTGGTGCTTTTTGTACAACTTTCTCTCTATTCACATCATTAGCTAAATTCTTCCCATTAATTCAGCAATAAATTACTTGATGACCTTTCTTCCTACACATAAATCATTTACAAGTCCCCTTAATATAATTTCCTCTATGTTTCCTTACACACTTAGAGCATGAAGCAAAGATCATCTTCTTTTATTTATCATTTTTAGAGTTTCTTTTGAACTATATCTTCCTTTTCTTATCAAACCCATGATATTGATGGGTAACTCTAATATTTATTTCCACATTGAGAGAACATTTAATGATTTATTTATAGTTACTGAAGTAACTTATATATAACTCCCTTCAAAGACTTGGTTTTAAACAAATGAAGTTTTTATTAACCTTACTTTGAGGTTCAATGATAATTCCATAAGCGTACTTGAAATTTGTGTAAAATTTACCTCATAGGAACCAACAAATTCATCATACTTCTACTTTATCTCAAGTAATTCCTTATCCATTTTTTTATAAAGTATATGAGGGGATTAGTTATTGAAAAATAATCTCTTAAACCCATCCCACATCATTGAGTCAATTTCATTATGTTACCTTGTATTATTGATGAGAGTCCACCATTGATTCGCTTAGCCTTCCAAATGATAAAAATTTAATATTACTTGTTCATCTTACAAACACTAGAGAATGGAAAATATATTTTCAGTGGCACTAATCCAATGTTCAGAAACTATCAAATTATTGTAAACACTGAAAGAAGGTGTATGTTTCCTCATGAAGGACTCAATAGAACATTGTTCCCTCCTTTGCTCATTTGAAAGTTCAACATGATTCATATCTTATAAAATTTGTGAGAATAGAAAATATATTTTGAATTTCATCTCCCATAACATTTGGATTATTAGGATTAAAATCATTTCATTTTCTATCATGGTCGTTATTAACATGGTTCCTTTGAGTTCCATCCATTTTCTAAACCCAAAAATTATAGCGTAAGAATAAATAATCATAGTGGGTAACCACATAATCATGAAAAATCACTTATAGGATGTATAAATAATGGAACCTTCTTTTTAATCTATGACACTATAGTTTTATCCTAGTTCATTCATAGTCATCATCTATTTAAATCCTTTATGATGGTTTGTAAATATTTTTTGAATTTACAAAGAATATCTCCCAGGAGTGTCAAACTAGGTGTGCAACAAGTCCCATTGTTGTACACCAAGTGGCGATTGTGTTGAGCCCAATGTGCCATTTTCAAAGTTATTACACTTAGGTAACTATGTACCAGAGCCACATCTACTTGTATTATCTAGATAGGGATGTAATTTCTTAGAAACCACTCGCTCTATCCTTTACCAAAATTTCAGGACATTTTCCTATACTTCGACTCATCCTTAGACTTATCCTCATACATATCCTTAGAGTTAACACTATGTTTTCATATCCTAGTTTCCAAAGGATAACTAAACCTATCCTATAATACCAACTATAAAGACCCAAACTTTTTATACATAGATATTACATCTTTTTAGATGAATATTCATTACATTACACAAACACACACCTAATGATCATAAAGGTATAGTGACTTTGGATACTTGGACACATAAAAAATGGTCCATAAGTGAGATACATCAAATCCCACTTTTTTCTTAATAAATAGAACCCATATTAGACATATCATACAAAATACCTTTCATTATAACCTGGGGAAAGGAAACATAAGAAAGGGTGAGATCATATTCCCAGTAAGGGTAAAAAATGGAGATACCAATGTATCATGAGTAAAAGGGTATCGGAACATGAGAATAACATTTTAAATCCATACCCTTCATATCATAGATCATAAAATTGATACATGGAAAAAATCATGGAATTTTATAATATATTAATCATAATATAATAAAATACCATGAACAATGAGAGAATAAGATTGGAATAAGACATAGATTTGTGGGATACACATAAAAATAGAAAATCCTTTCCTTAGTAGTTCAAGGATCATTGCCAAGAATATCAAAGAGGATTGGGTTCACTCCCCAAACCATTTTAGTAGTCAAGGTTCACTCTCAATACTATCATAGTGGATATAGTCCCTTATAAAATTGGGTTTACTCCCAATTCTAGTCTTGTTTATCTCAGGAGATATCAATCTTTACCCAATTCATTTGAGGGAGATATAGGTCCCACTCATCACATAATGAAAATCATGCATATGTGTGCCACATGATCATAAAAAATTTATCATATCAAAACCCATTAAATGAGATTGTTTTTATAAACATTTCATCCTAACATAACCTTTGGAATATTAATAGGTTTCTTAATCATTTCATCATTTCATCAAATCAAAACTCTTGGAAAAAGAAGTAGGTTTCATAAGCATTTTATCATGGTATAACTTGTAGAAGAGAAATTAGTTTTATAAACATCTTATCATTATATATAGACCATTTAGATAAATAATAATTATTATATCATTGTATCATATCCTCATTAAAACATAAGTATCATCAAAGGATGTCATCTTATATGGAAAATGATTTTAAAATAAAAATCCCTTGGATCGTTTCTTGAAGAAAATATTCTTTCTTTAAAAAACACCTTTTTTTATTATAAATTCATAAAATATTGTGGAAATATTATTATTTGAAAATAAACTTGAAAATTATAAATTAATATTCAAATAAAATAATGTTAATGATTTTGGAAATTTTTCATTCATATCAAACACATTAAAACTAAGATTTCTTTCACATGTTCAGTAAAATCTAAACAAGTCTTATTTGGAAAAAGGAATAAATATTCCTTTAAAAATGTTTAAAATGGTTAAAAATTCCTTTAATAAATCATTTTTTTGATGTTAAAACATTTTTAGAAAATATGGATATGAAAGAAAATAGGTTTTTGACCAAAATGAGAAATAATGTCATTTTTCTTTAAAAAATTATTTTGGAATATTAAATACATAAAGGGAATAAAATTAAGTTAAAAGATATATTATAAATAAATAAGTATATTTGAATAAAATAAATGAGTTTCTTGACAGATATATCATAATATTTCATCATTGGAAGCATAATCACAAGCAATCCCAATAAATGACGAGCTTGTAACACAAAGCCCTTACAACTTTGGTAACTTTGAATCATAATCCCCATGAAATAATAACATTAAATGGAAGTTATAATTTCATGATAATAAATAAATTTATGATATTAAATGTCAAAGGGTCTTTATATACACCTCATAAAATAATATAAGTTCATAACATAACATATGTCCCAAAGAAGACAAATTAAGACAAAAAATCCCTAACCGCTTTGGTATCTTTTTAATCGTAAACTTCATGAAAGAGTTATACTAAAATGGATATTTATATCCCAATAATTTTTATTATAATAATCATAAAATAAATTCATAGGTATTATTCACGCCGCATAAAATAAATAGGTGGTGAATATGGCATGTGTCTCATAGAAGTAATAAGTGAGATGGAAATCCCTTACCATAAGCCTCGACTTCTTTAATACATGTTAAAAACTATTGTATAATAAATATAAGTTACTTATAAGTATATTAAAGAATCATAAATACATATTTCATATCATATATGGTTTACTTATTACATTTAATTACATGTTTTTTAGTAATTCCATGTTAAAGTCGCATTTCAGGCAATAACTACTTTATTTTTCATGTATGTTTTGATTTGTTATTTTTTTTGGTTATATTAATCTGATAATGGTTCCATAATACCTATAATGTTAAACATTATATAAATATCATATATATTCAAAAAAATATGTATTTATAGTAACCTATAAAAGTTAGAGGTAGAAAATGAAATACATCGTTCATGAAGATGGTAGGCCATACATACGCATGAACGTTGTTTCCATTTTCTATAAGGATTGAAATAATGAAATTTAAATAATATATTAACATTAAATAATCATTGTTATTTCATATGTATAACATATTTTCATTAAACACATCATTGTTACTTCTATGTAAAGTGTGAATGAATCACATCACTTCACGAGGTGGTAGTTTGTCATACACAAGAGCAACATTATCATATTCCCAAATAATGGAAAGTAAAGAGGTATATTTGATATAATAATTATAGAATTATAATAATATCATAAATATAATAAATATCATATATAAATATTTAATCCATCATTATATCCGATCGTGAGTGTAAGACCCCAACACTGAGACAAAGTATGTTCTAGTTTAAATTTTTGGTTTATGGAATGTTTCCCAGGAATAGGACGGGTCTTGGGGGTGTCTCAGGGGTTTGGGATACAAAAAAAAAGGAAAATAGGATAATTTGTGCTGAGATAATAGTTTATGCATTTTTAATAGTAACTGTTCACCATAACTATGTGGCATGCATAAGGTGGGTGCATTGTTTGGGAAACCATGTGGGGTGCCACCAGGATACCATGCGGCCTAGTCCCCTTCGATAGTGGTGAGAACATGGATAATGCATGATTTTTTAAACTATGCGGGTGTTAAGGAAAATTTTGTGGCTTGATTTCCTCTTAGATTGAGGGAACCATATGGTTGGTGCACAGTTTGGAAAACTGTGTGGCTAAACCTTACGCTTCTTTAAAAGGGTAATTTTACCATTTTTTCCCTACTGAGCTTATTTATTTCCCCCCATTTGACCCCCTACAGCATGGTTGATGAACTAGGAGATCCTCCCCCCACCATGGATTATTCTCCCTAATTTATTAGGTGTTTGCAGTGTCATCTAGTGAGAATAGAATCTCTGAGTAAGTCTTCAACTTTGTTTCCTTCCATTTTATGGAAGAGGGTTTTTCGGTTGTTTCCTCTCCTTATAAATATATAAACTCTTTTTTTAGGGTATTCTTAATCATAGTGTTTGAGGATAGTATAGTTAGAATCAAAGGTTTATTTTAGGAAATTAATCATCTAGAATCATGAGTTATTTGGTCTTTAATCTTTTTCTCATAGTCTTGATGTTTTAATATGTGTGTATGTAATTATTAAAATTTCCCGCTTACTGTGTTTTTATATATTCGGATAAGAAGAGTAATTTGGGAATTAATGAGAGGTGTGAGACCCTTAATAGACCCCTTTGGATATTTTTATGATTTAACACTGGAACTAGGTATACCCATGGGGTATTTTATACCCTTGAAAATAGTGAAATGAATTGGTAAAAGTTGAGATAGGTTAATTATTAAAGTGAATGGCTTTTAATTGTTAATTTGGTTTATGGGCATGATAAAAAGAGATGATTGAAATGTTTAAATGTTAGATTTTGTGAAATTCCTAAGATTATTTTAAAATGGTTTAAATTATGTGTTTAGATTTTGATCTAGTTAAAGTTTTCAATGAAGAAGAATGATGTTTTGAAATTGGGTAATGTTTGGAAAGGAGGTGTTGATATAAAAGTGTTTAAAATAGGGGTTTTTATTATATTTCAAATGGTGTTTGAGTTGTGTGTAAATTTTTACACTTATAAAAATTCCATGGTGGTTTATTTTAATTAATTTAAGGGAATGGATTTCTTCTATCCTTGTTTTGGTGTATAAAGAGAAATAACCTAGTTGAGGGGTAGTTTCAAAATGTTTTAAGTCATGGTATGAAATTGTGAAAAAAGGGGTTGGGTATTATTATAATTTTTTTATTTTTAAAGTTCCATTGAGACCTTGATAAATGATTAAGGATTAAGGATATTAAAATGTGATAAATGATGTGATAAAGATAGAATGTTTGATATTGTAATGGTTGGGGATAGTCGGACATGACGTGTCAAATACCGATTAGATTCATGGATTTAGGTTTCTTGTTTACCAACTCGTGACCCATTTGATATATGGTATGGGTACCCAAACTGATTCTTTGAGGTACATTGAATTAAATTAATTTATAAATGAATCCCCTTGTGAAATGAAATGGTATACCCCTATGGTTTATGGATTAGCCTCTAAACATGGCTAGAGCTGGTTGGGTGGCTGGATGATATGATGGAACTTAGAGATTTAAATGGATAATTAATAAATATTTAAATGTAAAACATGTTTCCCTTGATTATTATTTATTTATTTAACCTTTATTATCTACATACACCATTTTATAGATAGGATATTTCTTTATAAGTCATTGTTGGTGGCCTACAGAGTTGTAACCACACCCTGCTCGGGCCGCCATAACACTAGGGTACCCGAGTAGATGCTACTTGTTTTTCGGCACAGGTTCAAGATAAGGACCTAGTTTTTGGTTTTTTCATATGATGGTGGGTTGAATCATGGTATGTCATAGTCGGATTTTACTTGGGATTATGTTTAGGGTTTTCATGGTTTTGGTATTTTGGGTTTTATTTTATGACTGCATGACATGTAGAGTACACATACCATAGTTGTATTATGTTCCATTTTGGTACATTTATATTGTTAAATTTTTAGGTTACTGGTCAATGTATTTTTTATATTTTTTTGAATTATTTCTATTATTATTTTACTCTGATAATTTGGTATAGTCTTCTCAATGTATCTCTATAGACCCAGGCTATTAGTTGGCAGACTCTTACATATGGGGAGGCGCACCTGAGGTCTTGTGGTGATCCAGGTCGGGGTACTGGCTTAGTGTCTATCAGGCCAGGATGTCACAAAGTGATGTCAAAGGTGGTTTCTTTTTTCTTACTATTTGGGAATGGTAGACAAGATACTCGGATCTTGTCAGGGATTGGTAATGAGCTCGTTTTGGGGTACTTGCAGCCCCATGTATGAGGGAAAATCCAAGTTTCCATGGATGGTAAATTGATGTTTTGTTTTGTTATTTTACCATTGATTGATATTTCCACCTCAATTAGTTCACTTTGATATGATGTTATTGATTTATGAGTTTTTATCCCTTGTCCTAGTATTGAAAGATGGGGTGTGTGGGTTCATGCATCATGCTAGGCACATAGGATTTATAGGTCATCCATATGTTGCTTATGATTGAATTATAAATGATATGATTTTTAACCAAAACGTATAAAAAGTGAAATTGAATAAATCTATGAATTTTGAAATATGGATTAATAAAAAAATTCAAGGTGTAAATCCTTGTGTTTAAAATGGAAATGTTTAATTAAAAAGGGGAAATGGGAAATTGGGACCTTGGGGCATTGGAAATGAGTGTCCCTTGTTTTGTTTATCTATCCCTTTGTATGGGTGTTTCAGGATTGATATTTCCCTAGTTTGATACCTTGGTTATGGGTCATGAAGCTTAGTGCATTTTGATGTTTTGGATAGTGAGATGTCACTTGTTTTTCTTTGGTTAGGTTGTGACCTTGAGGTTGTGAGATGTTATCTGGTAGCATGGACGTGGTAACCTTCATGGGTTGTGTTTGTGAAATTTTTGCATTGGACCTGAAAATGGGTGACTCATTTTGTGGTGATTTTAAATATAAATGGTGTATCCATGGGTTTATAACCTAGAATAAATGTTTTATTGGGTCTGTTGGATGCAATGTGTTTCAGAATTGGGTCAAGAGCATTTCATGTGAGCAGTGACTAGTGTGAGGTTCAGTATGTATAGAACGGGTGTAAGTTTTATAGGTATTCTATAATTTGAATCATGGGGATGATTCAAATGTGGGATGTATTCATATTAGGTATGATTGAGTTTTTGAAAAGGGCATGGTTATTCCTTGGTTTCTTTCTAAGAAAACCTCTTGAGTGCTTGTGGTTCGTTGAAAGATTATTTTTGAAGGTTAGGATCGTTCGGGTGCCTAACCCATATGTTTTTATGTTTTTCAATGAGGTAATCAATGTTGAACTTATATGGATGAGAAAAGAGTGTCTAGAACATGGATTTAAACTTCTGGTCTAGGAATGAAATCTGAAAAGATGGGTGGTCAGATGGTTGGACCTGAGGTGTGCGATGAGTTGAGTTGTTGGATTGGAAAGTTGAGGATTATTCAAGCCTGATGAGGCTATTGGGATATGAGGTTTGGTTAGTTGTTGAGTGGATAGTTTATCTTAGCTCTGGTAACATTAAGGATCATGGGGTTCTGATTTAGTTTTAGTGAATGGTTATAGGAATTCATTCTACCTTGAGGATTCTGATGAGGTTAGGATGGTAGACATACACCAGGAATGTATGATATCATTGGAATAGGTGGAATGGGTGGAACTATGGAAAGCACCTATTTGTTTTTGTTAGACTGGGGTGATTTGATCTGGTTAAGCATAACACAAGGTGGTTTTTTGATCATTTTGATAGACCGTGTGTAGTGTGGTGATAGTAGTACTACAGAGAATGCTAGTTTATAGATTCTTGGTATAGAGCTATGGGGAAGTAATGATTTTTGGTTGGAAAATACCACATGAGTTATAATGGTTGGGTGTTTGTGGGATTCTTGCAGGTTGGGAAGCCCAAGAATTTTGATAGGTTAAGGTGTCCCTACAGTGAGATGTGAAATTAGGATGAATTGGTTGTGGTAGTATTCATCAACAACATCTTAGTATACTCTCAGATTAAATACGATCATGAAAAATACCTTGACATCATCCTAAATACACTGAAAGGTAATTTTTTATACTCCAATATACCTAAATGACTTTATGGAATGATGACAGGTGGCATCTTAGAAGGATACCCTTATGGGGAAGTGTTGGTGAATCCTTGTAGTGGGGGGTGAGCCACCATCTATTTGGGAGTAGGGTCCTTGTGAAGGATTGGATGTTGGAGAATTCCACGGATTTCATTATCATAATCTAGAAATGGGTGAAAACTAATATATCATTTTGTCTCTTGATTGGGGGAGAAATAGATTCATCCACTTCATGGGTTTGGTAGTTGCTGGAGATCGGGTAGTGATGGGTTAGAGTGCTTTAGGAAAGTGTTGGAAACGACACTCCTAAAGTGGGGAGTGGCATATTAGTCATGGGGTGTGACCCTTATTCTAGAATGTTTTCAAGTCTTTGGAGTTGACCGTGGGTGGTCAATGTGACACTGGGGTACAAATGAGGAAATAATGATGTGTGAGTTTGAGTTTTGTGGGTAATTATAATAGGTAATCGGATGTGGTGGTGGTCGAGCTGGTATTTGGATCTGGGATCAAGGTGGTGCTAAAATAAATTTGATGAGCTTGTGTTAGAGAAAATTATAGGCACATTAATGTATGAAATTGGATCATGGGAAATGGAGGTTTGGTGATGAATTTTCACTAGAAGTTGGAGATAGACTTAGGTAGGTGATTTCAGATGGTAGTGGTATGCCTTAATTAAGGAGGAATCATTTCTAGGTATAGTGGTAATGCACCAACAGTGGGTGTTGGGAATTTTTATGGAAAATTGGCTAGGGATGGCCTGAACCATGTTAGTAAATAGAGAGGTTTTTTCTAGTTGTAAACCACATCTAGCTTGACATTTTGGAAATGGAGGATGTGTTTCGAGAATAAAAACATTATTTTAAGGAAAATCTAGTTTGTTCTTGGATCTTATATGGATGGTGGTTATGAATCCATTTTTTGTTACAATGGTAAAGATGGATGCTAGTGTTGTTTAGTGATCTTGTATATTTTTGGGTGTAGAGAATTGGGAAATGTGTCGGGTATGTTTTGAATCTTGAGTTTGAGGTTCTAGTGGTCCTTTTTCTGATAATATAGGTGTCAAATATCAGAATATGGTGATTATAATCCCAATCGTATGGTGAATAGAATTATAGTAGGTAATTGGTTATTTGATTATGTAACCATATTTCAAGTTGAATGGTCTTGGGTAAAATCCATCTTGGTGTTCGGTTTTAAAAACAGGCATTGGATCTGGTTTTGACTGGTTGAGATCTTGAGTTGGTGGTTGTGCCTTGGTTGTGTTTTGGATATCTATTTTTAATAAGAGGCCATTGGTTTTTTCCAAAGGGACAAATGTCATTGTGGATGATGATGTGTTTCAATCTATTCCTCCTAGGAAAGCCAGGAGTAAGAAAGATTATTCTTATTTGTAGCCAACTATGGTCACCAGGTCTCACGGTCCCGCAGAATTTAATTATGACTGTTATGGTGATTATGATGATTTATATGAGTTTGAATATGATGTTTGATCTATTTTATGACTTCTTGGCATGAGGTCATGATGCTTGTATGACCCCATCTTTTTACCTTTCTATACTGTCTTTTTCTTTTTTTAATAATAGGGCTTTGCCCGATAATTTTTCCATTGGTTTTTAAATCATGGACTAATGTGGGTTATTGAATGTAGTTGGGTGACTATTTTTTCCTTTGGGTGATGCTAATATTGGGTCACCATCCAAATTTTTAAAACATGGTAAGTTAGTGCCATGTGTTTTGGGCTATGATTTGTGGAGAGGATCGAGCCAGTAGATTTATGATTGGCTCTTCTATAGTAGTATGATGTTTTGTATAATGTTTTCTTATATCTTAGATTGGGTAGTGTAACCTATTCTTCCTTATGGGGTTTTGTGGTTGATTTTTGGTTGAAGTTGATGCATCGTTTGAGGAGCATTGGGTTCATGTTGTGGATCATGGTGGAAAAATTCTTCAAGGTGGGACTGTTTCCTTAGTATGAGTGTTGTTACGGAATGACTATGTTCTGAAGGAAACTTGAGAGATGGGATTTGATAGGTGGTCCCCATGGACCAACCTTTTGTCTTTGATTCTTGGTGATGCTTGGGGATGTATCTTGAGGATGAGTTTTTTTAAGGTGGGGAGACTGTAAGATCCCAACCTTGAGATTAAGTCTGTCTTGGTTTAAATTTTTTGTTTACGGAATGTTTCCTAGGAGTAGGATAGGTCTTGGGGTGTCTTGGGGGTTTCTAACATGGAAAATAAGGAAAAGAGGCCAATATGTGATGAGAGTGTGATTGTCACATGGTTAGTAGTAATCGTGCGCCCTAACCATGCGGCCTATAGAAGAGGGTTCATAGTTAGGGAAATAGTGTGAGGTGCCTCTAGAATACCATACAGACTAGTCCCCTTGGACAGTGGAGATTTCATGGCCACCACATGGTTTTTCAAACTCTGCGGATGGAAAGGAAAACTGTGTGACTCGATTTCCTCTTGGACTGATGGAACCGCATGGTTGTCACACGATTTGGAAAACTATACATCCAAATCATGCACTTCATTAAACGATTAATTTTATTATTTTACCCTCTTTTTATTTTTTCTTTCTCCCCAAATTTTCTCCCCCATTCGACCCCCTACAGTAAGGTTGACGAACCAGTATCTCCTCCCTCATCCATGGATGATTCTCCCTCATTTATTAGGCATTTGGAGTGTCGTATAGTGTGAATCAAATCTCTAGTTAAGTCTTCGGCTTTGTTTCCTTATACTTTCTAGAAGAGGATTTTTTGGTTATTTTATCTCCTTATGAAGTTTTAAACCCATGTTTTTTTAGGTTTTTATTCATGTTAGTGTTTAAGGCTGGTATAGTTTAAATAAAGGGTTTTCTTTGGGTAATTAATCATCTATTATCATCAAGTAAGTGGTCTTTCAGATTTTTACCATAGTCTTGATGTTTTTAATATGTGTGTATATAATTGTTACAATTTTCTTTCTTTTTTATGTATTGAGATAAGGAGATTAATTTGGGCATTAATGTGAGGTGTGATACCCTTCATAGATCCCATTGGATTTTTCAATGATTTGACACTGAACCTAGTTCTATCCATGGGTTATTCAAAACCCTTGAAAATGGTTAAATGAATTGGTAAAAGATGAGATAGGGTAATTATAAAAGTGAATGGGTTGTAATTGTTAATTTGGTTTGTGGTCATAGTAAAAAGAGATGATTGAAATGTTTAAATGTTATATTATATAAAATACTTAAGAGTATTTTGAAATGTTTTAAATGATGTGTTTGGATTTTGATCCGGTTATGGTTTTCAATGAAGGAAAATTGTGTTTTGAAATTTGGTAATTTTTTAAAAATATGTATTGACCTCAAAGTGTTTAAAAGGGGGTTCTTATTATATTTCAAATGGTTTTTTAATTGTGTGTTTGATTTTACACAAAATAAAATGCTATGGTGGTTTATTTTAAGTAATTTAAGGGAATGGATGTCATTTGGCCTTTATTTGGTGTTCAAAGAGAAAAACCCTAGTTGAGGGGTAGTTTCAAAATGTTTTAAGTGGTGGTATGAAATTTTTAAAATGGGGTTGGGTCTTATTATAACATGTTTTATTTTAATGGTTTGTTGGGACCTTGGTAAATGATGAATGATTAAGGATATTGAAATATGATAAATAGTGTGATAATGATATAATGTTTGATATTAGAATGGTTGGGGATGGTCAGAAATGACGTGTTGAATCCCGATTGGATTCATGGACTGATGTTCTGTGTTTTCTGACCTATGACTAATGGTTTGGGATGTTGGACTAATGCTACACTCCCCAGTTTTGGGAGGGCCAGACTGGTGCTCTAGGCACCCCGATGCACTGTAGATTTTGGAGTATGTATAGCGTGTTTTTGGCTCCAAGGGTATGGACATGGCATTCCATATCAAGGTTGGGGTGGTCGAACATGGCCTTATGAGTCTCAGTTGGATACCTGGACTGATTCTCCTTGTTTGATGACTTGTAACCTCGTGGTTGGGATGGTCGAACATGGTGTATCATCTCCTGGTTAGATATATGGACTAATGCTCCTAATTTTATTTCTCGTAGCCCCTATGATATATAGTATGGGTACCCATACTGATGCTCTTAGGTACACTATATTAAATTAATTGATAAATGAATTACCTTGTGGAATGAAATGTTATATCCCTATGGTTTATGGATCAGGATCTCAACATGGCCGTAGTAGGTCGGGTGGCTAGATAATGTGATGGAACTTAAAGATTTAAATGTATAATTAATAAATATTTAAATGTAAAACATGTTTATATTTATTATTATTTATTTTTTTACCTTTATTATCTTTATACATTGTTTTACAAAGAGGATATTTCTTTAGACACTGTTGGTGGTGGCCTGCTGAGTTATACTCACACCCTACTCAGACCACAATGGAACTTTGGTACCCGAGTAGATGATACTTGGTGTTTGTTTTATGCATGGGATGGTGGGTTAGAGCATGGTATTTCAGGGTCAGGTTGGACTCTGGACTGCATTTAGGGTTATTTTATGGTTTTGGTATTTTGGTTTTGATTTTATGACTTCATGACATATAGAGTAAAAAATAATCATTGTATTATGTGAAATTTTGGTATATATATGTTGTTAAATTTACTAGTTACCTGTTAATGTATCTTTTATATCTACTTGAATTGTTTCTGTTGTGGTTTTACTCTAATAAGAGAATATAGTCTCCCCAATGTATCTCTGTAGACCCGCACTGCTGGTTAGAAACCTCTAACGTATGGGGAGGTTCACTTGAGGTCATGTGGAGATCTAGATTAGGGCATCAATTTAGTGGATATTGGGCTAGGATGTTATAGTGAGATATGGTGATGGAAAATTAATAACATCATCTCATGGGGTGGTAGTCATCCATACACACAAATGATAATTTTTTATCCAATTTGATGGAAATAGAGAAGGTTCTAGGTTATGAACTTAACATAACAACATCCCCGTATATGTAATATACTAAGGTTATTATATCAGTATGGTTTAATAATAATTGAATGAGGTGGAAAAGGACATAAAATAAAAATTCTCATTGAATACCTCTTCTTCAGGTAACCTCCTTTGGTTTTCAAAAAAAAGACTTTCTAAGTTGGATTTATGAAAAAATAAGGCTTCTAGGATGATAGGATGGAAGTAATAATAGATTTTGGGAGGTATTCTCCAAAATAAATGGTTTTGGAAGTTTTTATAGGAGAGGATAAGGGGTGGCCATTTATAAGTGAGGTGAGTGGCACACTTGTAATTTTATGAAATAAAAAAGTGTACCCACGTTTTTCATATGCCATAAGGATAAAAAATGAAAAATTATCAAGCCTTGTACATGATAAGGTATAAATATTTCCATACAATTGGTTTTGTACATGTTTTGGTCCATTTTTAACACATATATTTTTAGTTTAACCCCCCGGTAAACCCATTTTTACCTTAACTACGGTAAATAATTTTTACTGTTTTCACTATTCATTATGGTCAAGAATTAAGTAGACCTTATTAGATAATATAAATTGTTATGATTTCAAATATTGAATATTTTTTTAAATTCAATTCAAATAAGTGGTATAATTTAATTTAAAATTAAACCCATGGATGTGATAAGAAAGAGGTTTTTTGAAGAGAAAATATTCAAAAGTTTAAAAAAAATATTTAAAAATTCAATATGAAAATGATTAAAATGACCTAAATTGAATTAATTGATATATATAATTGAACTAATGTTACTTTTAAAAAAATTAAAACAAAAAATAACCTTATAAATTCTTTAAATGAAAAGGTGGTTTTCAATAAAAAAACATTATTTTTCCCAGGAATAGGATGGGTCTCAGGGGGTCTCAGGGGTTTGGGATACAAAAAAGAAGGAAAATAGGCTAATATGTGCTTAGAGAATATTTGGTCCATGGTTAGTAGTAACTACACTCCATAACCATGTGGAATGTAGAAGATGGGTGCATTGTTAGGGAAACCATGTGGGGTGCCTCCAAGAGACTGTACATCCTAGTACCCTTGGATAGTGGCGAGTGCATGGCCAGCACATAGTTTTTCAAACTGTGTAGGTGGAAAGGAAAACTGAACAGCTTGATTTACTCTTAGACTAAGTGAAACGTATGGTTGGTGCATAGTTTTTCAAGCTATTCATCCAAACTATGTGCTTTATTAAAAGTGTAATTTTACCAATTTTCCCTCCTAAGCTTATTTATTTATCCCAAAAGTTTCTCCACCATTTGACCCCCAACGGTAAGGGTAATGAATTGGGAGATCCTACCTCCTCTATGGATGATTATATCTCATTTATTATGTGTTTTAGTTATTTTTTATTGACAATCTATGCTCTGAGTAAGTATTAAACTTTATTTCCTTCTATTTTATGGAAGAGGCTTTATGGGTTGTTTCCTCTCCTTCTGAAGATATAAACCATTGTTTTCTCAAGGTGTTCTTAATCTTAGTGTTTGAGGAAATTATAGTTCAAATCAAGGTTTGAGTTTAGGAAATTAATCATCTACAATAATGATATAGTTAATATTTAAGCTTTTTCCCATAGTCTTGATTTTTTTAATATGTGTGTATGTAATTGATCCAAGTTTATACCATGATTTATTATTATGTATTTGGATGAGGAGAGTAATTTGGGCTTTAATCTGAGGTTAAAGACCCTTCATAGACCCTGTTGGATACTTTTATGATTTAAAACCAGACCTAGGTATACCCATGGGGTATGTAAACCCCTTGAAAATAGTGAAATTAATTATTAAAAGTTTGGATAGGGTAATTGTGAAAGTGAATGGGTTGTAATTGTTAATTTTGTTTATGGGAGTGGTAAAAAGAGATTATTGAAATGTTTAAATGTTAGTTTTTTTTAAATTCCTAATAATATTTTAAAATGGTTTAAATTATGTGTTTGTATTTTGATCTAATTAAGGTTTTAAATGAAGGAAAAAATGTTTTGAAATTGGGTAATGTTTAGAATAGAGGTTTTGACCTCAAAGTGTTGAAATGGGGGTTATTATTAGAGTCTAAATGGTATTTGAATTGTGTGTGCAGTTTTACACTTATGAAAATTCCATGGTAGTTAATTTTAATTAATTAAATGGAATGGATGGCCTCTAGACTTTTTTTGGGGTTCAAAGATAAAGACCCAAGTTGCTGGGTAGTTTCAAAAAATTTAATGTGGTGGTATGAAATTTTGAAAAAGGGGTTGAGCCTTATTATGATGTGTTTAGTTTTAAAGGTCCATTGTGACCTTCATAAATGATTAATGATTAGGATATTGAAATATTATAAATAATTTGATAAAGATATAATGTTTTATAATGGAATGGTTGGGGATGGTCGAACATGATGTGCCGAATCCCAGTAGATTCATGGATCGGTGCTCCTTGTTTGCGGACTCGTGACCCCTATGATATGTAGTATGGGTACCCAAACTAATGATCTTAGTTACATTTAATTAAATTAATTTATAAATGAATTTCCTTGTGAAATGAAATGGTAGGCCTATATGGTTCATGGCTTAGGCTCTGGGCATGGCCGGAGTAGGATTGGTGGCTGGATGATATGATGAAACTTAGAGATTTAAAAGGATAATTAATAAATTTTTAAATATAAAACATGTTTTCCTTGATGCTTATTTATTTATTTCACCTTGATTATCTACATACACTATTGTAAAGATAGGATATTTCTTTAGACATTGTTGGTGGTGGCCTACTGAGTTGTACTCACAACCTGTTTGAGCTGTCGTGGAACTTGGATACCTGAGCAGATGATGCTTTTTTTCTAACATAGGTTCTGAACAAGGACCTGGTGTTTTGTTTATACATAGTACGATGGGTTGAATAATTGTATGTTTAGGATGGATTTGACTTGAGACTTTTTTCATGTTTTTTCATAGTTTTGCTATTTCTGGTTTGATTTTGTGAATGTATGACATGTAGAGTACACATACCATAGTTTTATTATGTTTTATTTTAGTAAATATCTATTGTTTTATTTACTAGTTACTAGTTGATGTATTTTTTATATCTGTTGAAATTATTTTTGTTGTGGTTTTACTCTGATAAGTGTGTATAGTCTCCCCAATGTATCTCTATAGACTCACACCGCTAGTCGACAAATTCTGGCATATGGGGAGGCGTACCTAAGGTTTTGAGGCGATCCAGCTAGGGGTACTAGTTTAGTGGATATCAGGTTAGGACGTTGCAAATTGGTATCATAGGTGGTTTATTTTTTCTTACTATTTGGGAATGGTGTACAATATACTAGGATCATGTTGGGGATTGGAAATGAGCTCATGCATGGGTGCCTACATCCCCATGTATGATGGAAAACCCAAGTTTTTAGGGGTGGGAAATTGATGTTCTATTTTTTTATTTTACTATTGATTGATATTTACACCTCGAGTGGTGCACTTTGATACGATGTTATTGATTTATGAGGTTTTATCTCTTGGAATTATATACAAAGATATGGTGTTTGGGTTCATGCATCATGATTTTCACATAGGATTGATAGGTCATTCATATTTTTCCTATGATTGACTTGTAAATGACATGATGTTTAACCAAAAGTTATAAAAAATAAAATTTAATAAAGCTATTAATTTTAAAATATGAGTTAATAAAAAGGTTTTAGAAGGTGTAAATCCTTTTATTTAAAAAAGGAAAAGTTTAATTAAAAATGGGGAATGGGAAATAATGGGACCTTAAGATATTGGAAATGAGTGTCCCTTGTGTTTTTTATATTGCCCTTTTTATGGGTGGTTTAGGTTTGAGAGTTCCCTAGTTTGAGACCTTTTTTATGGGTCATGAGGGTTGTTGGGTTTTTATGTGTTGGATAGTCATATGTTACTTAATTTCCCTTGTTTAGGTTGTTACTTTGAGGTTTTAGATGTTGTTTGGTAACATGGACATGGTAACCCTTGTGGGTTGTGTTTGTGCAAGTTTTTCATTAGACCTTGAAATGGGTGACTTGATTTGTGGTTATGTTAAATAGCGGTGGTGTATCCATGGGTGTGGGATCTAGAATAAATGTTTTCTTGGGTGAATTGGATGTAGTGTGTTTTAGAACAGGGGTAGGAGCATTGCTTGTGATCTGTGACTAGTGTGAGGTACAGTATATATGGAACAATTAGAATTTTTGTGGGTGTTCTCAAATTTGAAGCATGGGTATGATTAAAAGGTGGGATAAATTCATGGTGGGTGTGATCAAGATTTTGAAAAAGGCATGGTTATTCCTTGGTTTCTTTCTAAGAAAATATCTTGAGCGCTTGTGGTTGGTTGTAAAGTTATTTTTGAAGAGAAAGATCATTCGGGTGCCTAACCCAAATGTTTTGATATTATTCGATGAGGGAATCAATGTTTAACTTATATGGATTAGAAAAGGGTGGATAGAGTATGGATTGACACTTTTGGTTCAATATGACATCTGAAAAGATGGGTGGTAAGATGGTTGGACTTGAGGTGTGAGATAAGTTCAGTTGTTAGATAGGAATGTCAAGGATTATTTGACTATGATGATGCTATTAGGATAGGAGGTTTGGTTATTTATTGAGTGTATATTTGATCCTAACTCTATTAATGTTACGGATCATGGGTTTCTGAGTTGATTTCAGTGAATAGTTGTACGAATCCATGTAACCTTGAGGTTTCTAGTGAGGTCAGGATGGTAGACATACAATAGGAATGTACGATGTCATTGGCATAGGTGGGATGGGTGGATCTAGGGAAAGAACTTATTGTTTTGGTGAGACCAAGGTGATGCACATCGGCTAAGCATGACATATTTTAGTTTTGGGATCGGTGTGATAGACCGTGTACCGTGTTGTGATAGTAGTATCGCAGAGAATGTTAGTTCATGGATGCTTGGAAGGGATTTGTGTGGAAGTAGTTAGTTTTGGTTGGAAAACCCCACATGAGTTATGGTGTTTGGGTATTTATGGGGTTCTTGTAGGTAGGGAATCCCAATAATTTTGACAGGTTAATGTTTCCTTGTAGTGAAATGTCAAATCGGGATGAATCGGTTGTGGTAGTATTCATTAACAATATCTTAGTATACTATTGGATTAAATACGGTCATTAAAAATACCTTGAAATCATCTTGATTACATTGATATTACATTGGTTATATGCCAATCTACTTAAATGACTTTCTGTAGTGATGATGGGTGGCTTCTTAGAAGGTCATGCTTGTGGGGTAGTGATGGTGAAGCCTTGTGGTGGGGGGTGATCCACCGACTATTTGTGAGTTTTATCCTTGTGAAGGATTGGGTGTTGGTGAATTCCATGGGTGTTGTTCTTGTAATCTAGGAATAGTTGACAAAAAATGTATCATTTTTTCACTCAAGTGGGGGAGAAATAGCCGCATCCACTTCCTGGGTTTGGTAGTTGTTATATTTTAGTTCGTGACAGGTTAGAGTTCTTGAGGAAATTTATAGAAATGAAACTCCTAAGGTGGGGAGTGGCATGTTATTCATGTGGGTGTTACCCTTATACTAGAATGTTTTCAAGTCTTTTGAGTTTATTGTGGGTAGTCAATGTGACACTGGGGTAAAAATGTGGAACTGATGAGGTGTGAGTTTGAGTTTTGTTGGGAATGCTACTACGGAATCGGATGTGGTGGTGGTCATTCCGGGATTTAGTTCTGGGATCATGGTGGTACTAAAAGAAATATGAGGATCTTATGTTAGAGATATTGATGGTTGTAGTAAGGTATGATAGTGGGTCATGGGAAATGGAGGTTTGGTGCTGAATTTTCACTGGAATTCGGGGATAGACTCAAGTAGGTGATTTTAGATGGTGGTGGTTTGCCTTAAGTGAGGAGGCATCATGGCTAGGTATAGTGGTAACGTTATGATGGTGGTTGTTGGTAATTTTTAGGGTGAGTCAGTTGAGGATGTCCTGGCCCAGGTTAGTAAATAGAGCGATTATGGCTTGTTTTAAACAACATCAATCTTAACATTTTGTAAATGGTGGATGTGTTTCAAGAAAAAAATATGCTTTCAAGTAAAAGTTGGGTTTTCATGGATCTTGGATGGATGGTGTGTATGCATCCATTTTTTTGGCTTCAATGGTAAAGATGGATGCTAGTTTTTTTTAGTGATCTTATATATTTGTTGGTTCATATAACTGAGAAATGTTTCGGGTAAGTTGTGAAGCTTGAGTTTGAAGTTATAGTGGTCCTCTTTCCGATGATGGAGGTTCCAAATATTAGAATATAGTGACTATAATACCAAGTGTATGGTGAGGATCATTATAGCATGAAAGTGGTTGGTTGATGACATGACCATGTTTTGGTTTGGATGGGAATGGGTAAAAACCATATTGGTGTTCGGTTTTAGAAATGGGAATTGGCTCAGGTTTTAACCAGTTGAGTGCTTGAGTAGGTGGTTGTGCCTTGGTTATGTTTTGGGTATCTATTTTTAATAATAAGGCATTGGGATTTAAATCATGGAATGATGTGGGTTGTAGAATGTTTTTGGGTGACCATGTGTTCCTTTGGGTGATGCTGAACTTGGGTCACTGTTAGAATTTTGAAAATATGGTAAGTTGGAGCCAAGTGTTTGGGGCCATGATTTGTGTATAGGATTGGGTTGGTAGAGTGTCGATTGGATCTTCCATGGAATCATGATGTTTTTTATGATGTTTTCTTGTGTTTTTTATTAGGTAGTGTTACCTATGATTCTTTATGGGGTTATGTGGTTGATGTTGGGTTTGAGGTTGATGTGTCCTTTGAGGAGTATTGGGTTCAAGTTTTGGATCATGGTGGGAAAATTATTCTGGGTAAGACTATTTCCTTGGTCTGAAAATTGTGAGAGCATGGATGTGTACAAAAGGAAACTTGAGAGATAGAAGTTGAAAGGTGGACCTTATGGTCCAACCTTTTGTCTTAGATTCTTGGTGATTCTTGGGGATGTAGCTCAAGGATGAGTTGTTTTAAGGTGGGGAGATTTTAAGATCTCAACCCAAAGAAAAGGTATTTCTTGGATTAAATATTTGGTTAATGGAATGTTTCTTGGGAGTGGGATAGGTCTTAGGGGTGTCCTGGAGGTTTGGGACATGGAAAAGAAGGTAAAGTGGCTAATATGTGCTAAGAGTATAATTGTTGCATGTTTAGTAGTAATTGTGCATCATAATTGTGTAGCCTGCAGAAGAGGGGTGCGGGGTTAAAGAAATAGTGGGGGTGTCTCTAGTAGACCATGAGGCCTAGTCCCATAGGATAGTGGAGAGTGCATAGCCACCGCATGGTTTTTTAAACTGTGCAGGTGGTAAGGAAAACTATGAGACTTTATTTCCTCTTGGATAGATAGAACCACACATTTGGCACATGGTTTGGGAAACTATGCAAAAAAATCATTTGCTTCATTAAAATGGGGATTTTACCCTTTTTCCCTCTTGGGATTATTTATTTCTCCCCTAATTTTCTCCCATATTCAACCCCCTATAGCAAGGGTGATGAACCAAGATCTCTTCCCTCCTCTATGGATGATTCTCCCTCATTTCTTAGTCATTGTGAGTTTAATCTATTGTGAATCAAATCTCCATGAAAGTATTTGACTTTGTTTCCTTCTATTTTCTATAAGATGATTTATAGTTTTTCTCCTCACCATATGAAGCTCTAACCCCTTGTTTTTCAAGGTGTTGTTTATCTTAGTATTTGAGTTCAGTATAGTTCAAATCAAGGGTTTCCTTTGTGAAATTAATTTTCTACGGGCATGAAGTATGTGTTCTTTAATCCTTTTCCCATAGTCTTCATTTTTTAATATGTGTGTATATAATTTTTCCAAGTTGCTTCCTTGATGAGTTTTTATATATTTGGATAAGAAGAGTAATTTTTTAATTAATGTGAGGTGATATACCCTTCACATACCCCATTGTATCCATCAATGATTTTACACCGAACCTAGGGATACCCATGGTATATTCCAAACCATTCGAAATAGTGAAATGAATTGGTAAGAGATGAGATGGGGTAATTATGAAAGTGAATGGGTTATAATTATTTTTTTGTTTTGTTTTTTTCCATGGTAAAAATGGATGATTGTAATGTTTAAATGTAATATTTTTTGAAATTCCTATGTAATACCCTGGCCCCAGTTACCCGAAGTCGGTGCATTATTACATAACATTGGCATGATCACAAGGTATCAAAATCCCAAAAGACCAATCAGTTAAGTATCCTTGGAAGTACTAGATACATTCATAAGTTTTACATTAAATTATAAAATGAAAAACAATAACAACATTGTCTCCATTTACCACATTCATCCCATATACTATCCCTGTAGGTCAATCATAATATAATTCTTCGCATCCTGGGAAAAATAAAACATAGAAAGGGGTGAGCTCAGATGCTCAGTAAGGATAACAATATAGAGAAAAGTTTCAAGAATAAGCATAAACATTTAAGTCAATGTATAAGACTAAACCACAAGTCTTTTAAACTTAAAATTCATCATAATATGAAAAATATAAATCAAATAATTCCATTTACTTATTCACATGGATATTCTACTAGTTGAATAATCACATGTAATATAAATAGCCAATTTCATAATGATGGAATGCATAATGCCAGACTTCATAACCACATAGTCAAGGCCTTGTTCCAAGACTACAAGTAAAATTTTGTCAAGACCTTATGTGAAGACACTAGTTTGTCTCATGATACCTACTGATGCATCGAGGAGCTATAGCGGGCTCCACCCGTCACTTACTAAGTCCAATGCATTCCTCATATGAAAAGGTTTAAACATAACATAAATATTCGTATTAAAACTAGAATATGAAATGTCAATACTTTATCCATAAACCATGAATGGTTTAAAAATAACACATCCACAATAAAACATATCACAAAACTTAAATACAATATGGAATATTTGTATCATAATAAATCAACTTCAAACAAGCTTAAAATCCATCAAAGGATGTTGACATAGATGAAATCAAAACTTTTTTGTAGAGAAATATCCTTTTCTATTTTGAAATCATTTAAAAGTAATATAATTATAAAATAAAACATTTAATTTGAAAATATTCTTATAATATTGTACGGGAAGCTTCGATGATGTTATAACGGTGGAATATATTCACACACACCGTATAAGTTAAAAAAGACATTCTTACCTTAATTTTGTCGAGAAGGTCATAAAGTACCTTGTTTGGAAAATGACAGAAATATTCCTTTAAAAACATATGTGGTAAAATAAGGGTATAAATTAATTTAACCCATAGTCTAGTACATATTAAAAATGTTTTGAATTATATTTTTAAGAAAACATGAATGTGGATGATAAATAGGTCCCAGTAGATATTTACATATTAACAACCTCGGATAAGTAAAGAGATTATAGAATTAACCCTTAACTTGTAATTTTCCATAGTAAATGGTATTTTAACCTTATGTATAATAATTAAAACAATTTTATTAAATTATACAATAATAATATACATAAATATGATATCATATATGATCTTATAATATTGCTTTGTTAATAATATTTTAGTAGTATCATCGTTTCGGGTGTTAACTGATTCTTTTTCCTTTATATGATTGGTTACATAAGTAATGTTTGTTATGGATAGGATGTATTTGATTCATATAAATAATTATATTATGTTCATAAACATTATTTTTAAACATAAAATTAAAATTATTCTTGAATTATTATGATGGGGAATGAATCTCATCACGTATGTGGAGACGGTAATCCGTACGTACGCACGAGCGACAATATCATTATATTGATGGTGAAATTGTATGTAATTGGATAGTATATAATATATACAGAATCATTAACATTTTATATTTATTAGTTACATCAGTTATACTCATTATTATACCCATCCAAATAATGAAGTGTCTGAATAACAAACTACACCACGGTGTGGAGACGGTAAGCCGTACTTACACACGTATGGTGACTTTGTCATTCATATGATGGATAGAATAATGAATGTGGTTGTAAAATTTTTATAATAAAATAAAAATATATAGAAGATACTGGATTTATTATTTTAGAATGGAAACAATATAGAAAGAGGAAGTGGAAGAAGAAAAGAACTTGAAAGAGGTGATGAAATATTTACCTCTTCTTTGGGTTCTTCCTTTTGATTTGATCAAAAGGGATCCTTAGGTTAGTTTTATGACCAAAGGAAGGCCTATAGGATTAAGGTATGAAAGTTGGGAGGATATTTGGGTAGGGTTTGGCCAAGCCAAATGTCTTTTGAGGTGTGAAATTAAGAGAAGTGGAAGTCCCCTTTTATAAGAGAGGTGAGGGTCACTTTAGGAAAAGCTTGAAATATTATTTTATAATAAAATAATTTTCGGTTTATAATGGCTCTAAAATGATTTATTACTAGGATAAGGTTGTGATGGGTCTAAAACCTCTCAACCAATAGGTTTTGGACAGGTTTAGGTCACCATATTAACCTTATCTTTTAGATTTAACTCTTAGTTAAATAGTTTGATATTTACCATGTCTCTTTGTATTTTTATATTATATGGTTAATAAACTTACTATAACAAGCCAAGAGAACCTCATGTGGTTAATTATTAATATATATAACCTTATATAAGTCCTTTTTCTGAACCTTATATTTTTAGGAATATTATATCAACTAATAATGTAGTATTTTTTTTAAACTCAATTATGTCAATTTTGACACTATTTAGTATTTGATTTTTTTGAAAGCCATAAAAACTTTATCACTTCAAATAAAATTTATTTAATCAACCCTAATGTAAAATATTAACCTATAAAATTAGTGGAATTTATCATAAGTCTCAATTTACATTTATTTAGATATTTATAATATCAATTATTTTAATATTTCATTATTAAGGTAATTACTACATCATCATTGTGTCATAAATAAATTAAATTATTTAATGTCAAAAAAATATAAATAAAATATATTTATGTAGTAAATATTTTTATATTTATAATGAATATTTATAGTCAAATTTATATTGTGTGTAACCCTATATTAAAAATGGTTTAATTATTAAACATTGAATTTAACTCTTTTAACTCTTCTTTAAATAAAATAATAATAAATGTCCTAATCTAATAAAAGTGGACCAAAATGATAATATTTTATTCCTAAGGTTGTTTTTTTGTCTAATTACACTTATAAAATATAATTAGGACATGTGTTAGGGTAATTATAATATCATTTGTACCCTTAATTACCCAATTCACTTTTAACCGTGGTAAATAAAAGTCAAAAGTTACTATTCACCAAAAATTGTTTTCATCTTATTGAAACACATTTTACTTATTTATTTCAATATTATCTCTTGGATTTTTTAAATTCAACTCTCAGAAGCGGTAAAATTAATTTTTATGCAAATTTGTAAATTCTCCTAGAAGGTGGGTAAAAGACGATAAAAAGTTCAATAAAATTTTATATATCTAAACTTATTATAAAATGACTCCAATGAATTAAATTTAACATATATAGGATTTATGTATCTATTTTGACCTAAAATAAACTAAAATAATATAACTAATTATTTAAATAAAAATTCGATTTTAAACAATAACGCAGTGTTTTCACTATTCATCAAAAATTGAAGGTTTTCAAAAAAATACCAAAAATTCACCCTAAGATAATTTCAATATTATGAATTCAAAAATGAAGTCCATTTTAAAAAATAAAATTTATAAAATTTCAAAAAGTGGGTATTGCTATTCAGAACAGCTAGTTTGATTGTTTGTGGTGTGTTAAAACTCCAAGTTGCGTATAATGCAAGCTACTACATTATTCAAAGGGAAATGTACTGTGGAAGATTGGGGTGTTGCAGCCTAAGAATCTTTTGAAAGGTTTTAAATTATTTTTTTTTGATTTTTATCTGGTTATGGTTTACAATGAAGGAAAATGATGTTTTGAAATTGGGTAATTTTTAGAAAGGAGGTTTGGACCTTAAAGTGT
Source organism: Viscum album (assembly GCA_963277665.1). Lineage (NCBI taxonomy): Eukaryota > Viridiplantae > Streptophyta > Magnoliopsida > Santalales > Viscaceae > Viscum > Viscum album. The sequence goes on from OY728158.1 coordinate 877,731,492, forward strand.
TTAAATGGGTGTTCTTATTAGAATTCAAATGGTTTTTGAATTGTGTGTGTGATTTTACACTCAAGAAAAATCCATGGTGGTTTCTTTGAATTAATTGAAGGGAATGGATGGTCTTTGGAATTACTTTGGTTTTCAAAGAAAAATACAGTTGAGGGGTAGTTTCAAAATGCTTTAAGTGGTGGTACGAAATTGTGAAAAAGGGGTTGGGTCTTATTATGACATGTTTTATTTTAAAGGTCTGTTGGGACCTTGGTCAACATCAAGAGGGAGGACAGGGAGAGGAAGATTGATTTTAGGGTCAACATCAAGAGGGAGGATGGCTCCATTACATCTGACATTGAGGAGGCTGGTGCGCTAGCTGAACGTCACTTTAGGGACCTACTGGCTGGGCTAGGGCTGCTTCCGGGGGGGAGAGGGTTGGGTGTCAGGGGAGGTGTCCTTATAGGGCGATTTTCTGAGGCTTCTACAGAACAGAAAATTTGACTCATTGGGCTTCACTCCTAGACCTTTATAAATCAAGGAGGTGATGGATAGCTTGAATCTGGATAGCGCTTTGGGTCCTGACAAACTCTCGGGGTCTTTCTATGTGGCTGCATGGGAAGTTGTAGGGGGGCATGTAGTGGCGGTCGTGCAGTATTTCTTCAGGGGTGGCTGCCTGACAAGAGAAGTGTGTGCTTTGAAGTTGTTTCTAATTACTAAGGTGAATGATTAGTCTAGAAGTATCCAGTACAGGACCATTTTCTTGTGTAACTTTAGCTACAAGATCCTTGCTAGCATTCTCAATTGGAGGCTTAGTAGTCTTCTTCCCAAGATCATCTCAGAGGAGCAGCATGGTTTCGTCAAAGGCAGGAACATCCAAGGACCTGTTGGCATTGCTAATTATCTTATGGGGTATTTAAAAAGGAAGTTTGTGGGGCACAACATCATGGTTAAGGTGGATATGGACAAAGCCTATGACAGGCTAGAATGAAGTTTCGTGATCAGAGTCATGAGGAGGATGGGCTTCTCGAAATGGGTGTGCAACCTCTTATTTTGGTGTTATGCTTCATCATGGATGTCAGTTTCATTTTTAGGGAGGGTGTATGGTTTCTTCAAAGCTATGAGGGATCTACGACAAGGGGATCCCTTGTCTCCCAGGATCTTTATTCTGGACCAGGAGGCTCTCTCGCGCACCTTTAATCAATGGGTGGAGGGCTGGTCCATCGCTCCTTTCACAGCTAAGTCTAGGTCCCCTATAATCTCTCATTTAATGTTTGTGGATTATGCATTGCTCTTTATGAATGGAATCTTGATATCGATGTCTGCTTTTAATAAGGTTTGGGAGTCTTATGGCAGGTGGAGTGGGCAGTAGGTGAATAAGGAGAAATGCAGCATGTTTCTGCCCAGGCAGTGCTCAAGTAGAAGGGGGTGGATAAGGGAGAAGCTTGGAATGCCTATAACAGAGATGCCTTTTGTGTATCTGGTAGTTCCCTTATCCAACAGTAGGGTTTGCAAGAAGTTTTTTGATGGCATCATCAATAGCATCATGGTGCTCATTCAAAACTGGAAAAATAGGTTCCTTTCTTTTGGAGGAAAGATCACCCTTGTTAATAGTGTTTTGGCCTCTATTCCCATGCATGTCTTGATTGTAGTCAAACCTCCCAAAGGTACAGTTCTCTTTATGGAAAGAGTCTTGGATGGATTTTTTTGGGATGGCCCCCAGACCAGGAAGTGCCACTAGGCATCATGGTCCAGGATTTCTAAACTCCTAGAGGAAGGGGGCATCAGATTTCGGTGTTTTAAGGACTCCTTTCAGGCTCTCTATGGCAGGATTTCTTGGGAAATCATAGAATATAGGTCTCTCTGGGCCACTTTCATGCGAGGGAGATATGGTGATGATTGTAGGAGTTGGGGTACCAACATCAGGGGGCTTTCGAGGATGGACAGAGGCATGGTGAAGTGCCTAGATTTTTTGAAAGACAAAGTCGGGTGGGTTGTTAGTAGTGGCGACATTCGGTTATAGAAAGACTCTTGGACAGGGGAAGATCCTCTCTTTTACCCGAACTTACCAGTTCCTAAAATCTTCTTCAGAGACACTAGTAGGAATGGGTGGTTCATTGAGGTTGTCCTCAACTCCCAGTATAATCTTTTTTTTGACAGCATACAGCTAGGGGTGGAGCAGGATAGGTGTACTTTTGTTCGATATTCTTTAGGAGGTTTCAGCAGCAAAGCCTATCGTGAGGGCCTACAAGAGTCAGTGGGTTCGGATGCTCTGGCCGAAAAGATGTGGGTGAACTTCATTCCAACGAAACTAAATTTCCTAGTTTAGAGGATGAGACATTACATGCTGCCAATAGATGATAGTATCCAAAGGCAGGGGATCAGCTTCTGTTCCCGGTGATGGTGTTGTGAGAACCCAAGGAGATAGTCCCCATGGCATCTTTTATTTGGAGGAGAGAAGGAGATATTCCTATGGTGTTTTATAGCATAACTGCTTGTCATGGATTCATATGGAGATTATGTGGATGGTTTTTTAGGCTCCTTCTTTCACAAAATAGATGCAGTGAAAGGGAATGACAAGGATTGTATTATTGTGGTTTTCGCTATCTGTTGGGTTCTCTGGGAGGCATGGAACACCAAGAGGAATGGTGGCCCTGTTTCATGGATTGGTGTGAAGGTGTTCCTATTGGTTCTTGTCACTAAATTTTAGATGCTCAGGGGAGGTCGGGGGCTCACAGGCCTGTTGTGATGATTGCTTCCTGCTTCGGGGAGGGGTTCATCAGGGGTTCGTCCTTTGCGATGGGGATCCTGGGTCCGGTGGCAGGACCCTAGGCAGGGTCTGAAGCTGAACATTCATGGATCTTGCAATCAGTGCATCATGTGTGGAGGCAGGCTAGTTCGTGACAGCAGCGGCTTGGTCCAGCTTGGTTTTAGCATCTATATTGGGTTGGGTAATGTGGTTTTCATGGAAGCGAGATCCCATCACTGTGGTATTTCCTTGTACGACCTCTATAGCCTCAATCGTACCTATGTGGAGACAGACTCTGTGTAACGACCCAATTTTTTTTAAAGGAAATTCCTTTCCTATAAATATGTCATAATCACATGAAATCACAACATAATTAACTACTAAGTGCTATGTGACCCTTAAAACATAAGTTTGTCACTTTTGTGATGTGAATTTCAAAAATCCGACATACAAAGTTGCAATTAGTATGTTATTTAGAGTCTAATAAGAAAAACTTAATTTTTGGTGAATAGTAACCTACCCTTATGAAAAGTAACATACCCTTATGAATAGTGATATACCCTAATGAATAGTAACCTTACTTATGATAGTATATAAATAATATTCAAGTGTAAGTACGATATATCTATGCTTTAAAATAAATAAACAAATGTTTTAACACTCTTGTTTTTAGAATAAATTATGATTTAATTAAATATTAAATTAATAATATTTTGAAAATTATTTTTAAAAAATGGACTCCATTTTTTTATTCTACACATCAAAAAATAGTTGGGGTAAATTTTTGGGATTTTTCTAAAATACTTGATTTTTTTATGAATAGTGGCATACCATAAATTGCAAAATTAAGATAAATACACTAATTATAGGGTCATGTGTGATGTTCTACTGATTTAAGCCCACTTGGTTCAGGATCACATAATAAAATTACTATTCTTGGTCCTGGAATACTCACTATTCCTTGTCTTGAAGAGAAATAATAAATTAATGAGTTTTATATTAAGAAATCCCCTCTCTCCTCCACTATAAAAACCCCCTCTCACCCACCCCCCTTCCATTCACTCCTCTAAAGCCTTTTTCCTTCTCCAAATTCTATCCAAATACCCTCCCAACCTCCTCTCCTATGTCCATCAATCTTTGGTCTCATAAAAAGATCAAAACCTCTCCCTTAAGAAGGCTCTCAAGGAAGTTTGGTTCAAGAGGTAAATTCATCTTTTCAATTCTTTGTTTTTCCTTTCAAGTTCATTTGTTTTCTTTTTCTATTACCTCTCCTTATAAAAATTTTGTGATGACTCCAGTACCTTATATGTACTGGAATTTTTTCATGATATTGGAATAAGTTATCATCATCTCCCCCTTTTTACCTTCTTTTATACTAGTAGCAAGAACACCATCCGAGATGTGTCAATTTTACACATTCAAGGACGATTGACTTTCAATTTCTATTATCTTTCTCAATTATGGTCATAAAACCATTATTGTTATGGTTGAACCAGATTTTTATATATAATATAATCTATTTAATATTCTGTAATCCTTTTGTACAAATGTTATTAAGTTATAAAGGAAAATGAGTTCGTTGCAATCAAAACCCACAAATTAACCGAAATAATTATCATTAAAGTTATATATAATAATTCATCCTCTTTCCATGTAACCAATTTATATAAATGACCAATAACACCTATTTATGTTCATAAATAATATATAATTTCAATTCTGTAGATTTACATCCATTCCACATACTTAAAAACAAGTGAACTGAAGATGAAAATAAAGAAAATGAACACTCTGAAGCGACGAAATTCAATACAATAACTTATCAATAAGAAAATAAATGAACTAACCATAACTATGATAAACTAAATACATATCTAATAGGTTTTTAAATAAGTTATTAATAAGTATAATTTCATATTCCAGGAGCTTAAGTTCGAGAGAAGAACATGTTTGGATTTAAGGTAAGGGTTTCTTCATCTCACTTCCATTTTCATGAGATTTTCAATATTCACTACTAATACTTTTTATGGTGTATGTATATTGACAATTGATTTCACATATCATGAATATATTTATATTCATGGTATTAAATCTATAATTTTTATATTATTAATTTTTGGGGCATGCAAATCGTTTGATTACAAAGTGGTAAGGGTTTTCCACACGAACTTCCATTTTCATTCAGGTTACTTTTATTGTCTAATTTCCTCGATGAAATTATTATGTGTAGTTATGTACTCCTCATAAATTATGTGTGAGTATTATATATATGTACACCAATCATAATCCTTCCCTATTTTCTGGATAGTTAGATGTGTTAAAAGAATCTCTCAATACTGTTTTCAAAAATACAAGCCCGATACAAGGGAATTTCTCAAATTCATATCTATTTTCAAGGGAAAGCTATAATATATTTTTGGAAACCATTATCCTTCTAAAAAAATAATTTTATCATAAAATAATATCTTAATTTACTTATGGTTTTATAAAAATATTTTTCCAAAATAACTCTTCTTTTCAAAATAAAAGAGTATTTGTCACAATAATTGCTTAATGATATTAGAAGATTATTCTCGTTTGATTCAACACTCTTGTTGATTCTTATGTATTGTTGGGGTTAATAATTTATGATGTCCTATACCATATTTTATTGAATGTTTTATGTCTAACTTTATTGTGTATGATCTATCGTAAAACTATTCACCATATTATTCTGAATGGTTAGTCTTTATGTTCAATAATTGGGGAAAGTTAGTTACATTTCATATGATAGTTTAAATATAAATGTATATGTTGTTTATGTTGATCCCTTCTCATATTAGGAATGAATTGGACTTATTATGTGATGGTTGGGGCCTGCTATAGCCCCTCGATGCATTGGTAGGTCTCATGAGACAAATAGATGTGGAATTGGCCGAGGCCTTTCCCAATGTGATATATGGATTCTGGATGAGGCCTTAATCATTAGACGTCTTGGACGAGGCCTTGAAAAAATGTTTCAGAATGTACGGCATATGCACTTCCCTCATTATGATGCTAGTATTTGAAGATCATGCGGTTATTCAACTAGTAGAATACCCATGATTATGTTTTATTATGGCATTATTTATTTAGATCATATTTCTGTCATAATGTGTTCAAGTTCATTATTAAACGCATGTGTTTTAAATTATTCACCATGTATGATGTTTATGCTATCTTCCGCTGTATTTCTTACTCTTACTGAGCATTTGATCTCACCCTTTCTTATGTTACATTTTTCTCAGGACATGAAGAAGTAAATTATGAATGACATGCAAGCATAATTTAGGAGACGTGATGTTGCTAGTGGAATAATTTAGTGTTGTTTTTTCCTTTCCATATATAAATTTGAACTTATTTATGTAATTTGTTTCCAATAATACTAGACTATTCGGTCCTTCAGGATTCATATTCCTTTTATGTATGCCAACATAATCAAATAAGGCACCGACTCTGAGCAACTGGGTTCGGGTCCTTACAGTTGGTATCAGAGGAAGTTTAGTAGAATACTTGGAAACTATATTTAAAAAACGTAGAATTAGGGAAGAGTCCCTAAGTTAGTCTTTGAGGATATACATACAATAACGTCCTGGTATTTTGGTAAGGAATAGATTATGTGGGTCTTTCAAGAAATACATCCATGTATGGATACGAGCAGGTAGAAGTGGCTCTGGCACAGATGTATCTAGGGGTAAAACCCAAAAACACCACTTTAAGATAGACTCGAACGGGAACTGGTGCACGACAATGGGCCTTGTTGCACTCTTGGTTACGACACTCCCAGAGGATATGCTTAGGATAATTCACATTTTCTTTACAATCCATTATGAAGGATTAAAATGTAAAATTTTCCTCAAAGAACCCATTTTTGTGAATATGGGATTAGCCATTCATAGGATCTAATTTTTTTTCTAAGTATTTTGTTAATTTAAGATTATACATTATGATTCATACCTAATCTATTGTATTCCATTGTCTAGAGATGGCGCCAAGTGGAAGGAATGGAAACCACACGAACACATGTGTCCCCTATAGGGATTTTCCTCTGATGCAAGATAATGATGTTGTCTCTGGTTCTATGACTGGTTCTGAGCAACTCATAACTATACTAGGACAACTTACTTAGGTTATGAATAATAACCTTACCCATATAGAGCATCTGGATCCACCACGTGGAGGATCTATGTTAGATCTCTTTATGAGACAACATCCTCCATCATTCAATGGGACTACAAACCCATTTGTATCTAAGCAGTGGATAAGTTCCCTCGAGAAGATATTTCTTGCTTTGGGATGTAATGAAAGAGAGAAGTTTGTCATAGTAGTATATCGTCTGTCGGGAGATGCGGATTAGTGGTGTTCATTAATCAAAAACAAAAAGTAGGAGGAAGAGATAGAATATATGGAATGGGGGGGTTTAAGGAAATATTCTTAGAAAAATATTTCCCTCGTGAGCAGTGAGAAGATATGGAGAGACAATTCTTGAATCTGAGTTAGAATAAGGATGAAAATGTTTCCAAGTATGAAGCCAACTTCACAAGGTTAGAAAGACATGTTTTGGACTATATACTAAATCCAAGGAGCAAAATTGATCGATTCTTTCATGGTCTAAATCCATTCCTCCAGTGGACATTGGTCTCCCAAAGTTTTTCATCATATGAGGATATAGTTTCATGTGCTATCAAGATAGAAAAATAATTCTCTAAGTCTCATGACTTTAAGGGAAATCAAGAAAAGAAGAGGGCTGCTGAAAACCCTAGGAAAGGAAATAAGGAAACGGGGAAGAAGGTAAGAGTTGAATTTCCACCATGTGACAATTGTGGAAGGAAACACCTTGGTGCATGCTTAAAAGGAAAAGGATTATGCTAAAAAGGTTGTCATAAAGGCCATCTTGCTAGTGATTAAAAAGGGAAGAAGGAAGCCAATGATGTTCAATGATATAATTGTCGATATATGGGACACTATGCTAATGAATTTCCAAAGCGTCAAGGAAATATGCAACAAAAAAGGCCAAGGGATCAAGGAAAATCTTATGCAATCACAACTGCAGAGGTTGAAATTTCTAATGATGTGGTGGCAGGTACTTTAATCATTTCCTAAAATTGATCCAATACTTTATTTGATTCTGGATCATGGAATTCATTTATATCTTCCCATTTTTCCAAGAAAATTTGATATGTCCAATTTAATTTAATAAAGAAGTTATTAGTCAAAACTCCTAGTGGATGTATCATTGAAACAAAGGCATGTTGATTAGTCCCCCTCTAAACACCAAAATGTTCTCTAGTTTCTAACCTTATCATCATACCAATGAATGAATTTGATATAATTCTCGGTATTGATTGGCTGTCAAATTATGATGTGAATATTTACTGTAAGAATAAGGAAGTTAAATTTTTTTAAAATGGTGTAGAATCCCTTGTCTTTAGGGTGGAAACTTCACCATCTGATTGTTATCTAAAACCACCCCTAGTAGCTCTACTGAATACAATTTTTGGAGAGGAAGATAAACCAATATCTAGGGGAGAGGAAAGAGATATTCAAATTGAATATGTGCACATAGTGAAAGAGTACGTTGATTTATTTCTAGAGGATTTACCTGGACATCCTCCAGAGCGGGAAGTTTAGTTCTCTGTTGATTTAATTCCTAATGCAAGACCTATATCAAATACTCCCTATAGAATGGCCACTGTGTAATTAGTAGATATAAAGAAACAACTAGAGGATTTGAGTGAAAAAGGATTTATTTGACCTAGTGTTTCTCCATGGGGAGCCCCTGTCCTCTTTGTCAAGAAGAAAGATGGATCCATGAGGCTTTGCATTGATTACAGGGAAATAAATGCTATTATAATAAAGAATAAGTATCATTTTCCCCGAATTGATGATTTATTTGACCAACTTCATGGAGCTTAATACTTTTAAAAGATTGACCTTCAATCCAAATATCATCAGTTGCATGTGAGGAAGGAAGATATTTATAAAACAGCATTTCGGACCAGGTATGGGCATTATGAGTTTATAGTGATGCCTTTTGTACTGACAAATGAACCCTCTGTTTTCATGGATTTAATGAATAGAGTTTTCAAGAAATATCTTAATAACTTTGTTTTGGTATTAATTGATGATATCCTCATATACTCAAAAATCTATGAAGACCATGAGAATCACTTGTGGGATATTATGATAACTCTTAGAAGAAATAAATTATATGGGAAGTTTAGTAAGTGTGAATTCTGGCTTCAATCAGTTTCTTTTCTGGGCCATATTGTCTATAAGGATGGAATCTTAGATGATCCTATGAATACAAAGGCAATAAAATATTGGACCATCCCAACAAACATAATTGAGGTGCGTAGTTTTATTGGATTGGCAGGTTATTAACGGCGTTTCATTCAGAATTTTTCCCGACTGGCTAACCCGCTAACCAAGCTCACACGTAAAGGAGTTAAGTTTGTGTGGACAAAAGAATGTAAAGAATTCTTTGATGAATTGAAAAGAAGATTGGTCAATGATTCAATTTTGACACTTCCATCTGGAAGTGATGGATTTGTAATATACAGCGATGCATCAAAGAATGGACTGGGTTGCGTCCTTATGAAAACGATAAAGTTATTGCTTATGCATCAAGATAATTGAAGACTCATGAGAAAAATTATCCAACTCATGATCTTGAGTTAGCAGCTGTAATCTTTGCTTTGAAAATATGGAAGCATTATCTCTATGGAGAGAGATGTGATATTTATACGGACCACAAGAGTTTGAAATATATTTTCACACAAAAAGAACTCAACATGAGGCAAAGAATATGGCTTGAGGTACACAAAGATTATGATTGTTAAATACACTACCACCCAGGAAAGTAGAATAAGGTGACAGATGCATTAAGCATGAAATATCATGGACTTCTGACTCAAATGAGGATTGAAAAAGATACTATGTTCATGGATCTACTAAAGATGGATATAGAAATTTTTAAGTAAGGGGAAACATCACTCCTCTTTCAAATGATTTATAAACCATCTTTACTAGAGAAGATAAAAATTTCCCAATCTGATGATGAGAATCTGCACAAGAAAATTAATGTTGTTAAGGATGGGAGACTGGCTAACTTCGTGTATGAATAAGGAGTTCTAAATTTTGGGAAGAGGTTATGTGTTCCATCAATACCGGAGCAAAAAAGGGAACTATTAGATGATGCTCATAACTCAAATTTCTCTATACATCCGGGTATCACCAAGATGTATAGATATCTGAAGGAACATTTTTGGTGGAAAAACATGAAGAGAGAGATTATTGATTACGTGTTGAGAAGTTTATTTTTTCAACAGGTGAAGGAAGGAAGACAACATCCTGGTGGAGTCATGCAACCCCTTCTTATACCTATGTGGAAATGGGATGATATTACAATGGACTTTGTCATGGGGCTACCAAAGACTCCAAGAAAGAATGATATGATATGGGTCATTGTTGACCTTCTTATAAAATCTGCACATTTTCTTACTATAAGGGAAGATTTACCACTTGAACGTTTAGCAAGAATATATATTAATGAAGTTTTAAGACTTCATGGTGTACCCTCATCAATTGTTTCAGATCGTGATCCCCATTTTACATCACGATTCTAGAAGAGTCTTCAGAAGGACCTAGATACTGATCTTCATTTGAGCACTGCCTACCACCCACAAACTGATGGACAATTAGAACGGACTATTCAAACATTGGAAGACATGTTGAGGTCTTGTTCAATTGATTTTCAAGGAATGTGGGATCATTATTTACCTCTCTTAGAATTTTACTACAACAATAGCTTCAATTCAAGTATTCAGATGGCACCCTATGAAGCATTATATGGGAGGAGATTTCATACACCAACTTGTTGGGATGATATTGGTGAAAGAAAGCTTGTGGGCCCAGAACTTGTTGAAGAAACAACAGAAAAGGTGAAGATTATCTAGAACCATATTAAAATATCTCAAAGTAGGCAAAATATCTATGCTAATAACCGAAGAAAGGATTTGTAATTTCAATAAGGTGATCATGTTTTCTTAAAGGTATCTCCATGGAAGGGTATTATACCATTCGGTAAGAAGGAAAAATTAAGTCCCAGGTACATCGGACCTTTAGAAATTCTAGACCGAATTGGAGCCGTAGCTTATCATTTGGAAATTCCGCCAAGTCTCTCCAAGGTTTGCAATTTGTTCCACATGTCAATGTTAAGAAATTACATGCCAGACCCAACACATGTACTCACTTATGAAGAAGTATAACTTGAGCCCGATCTATCTTATTTTGAAGATCCTATCAAGATTCTTGATACTAGAGAACAAGTATTGAGAAATCGGACAACACGTCTGGTAAAGGTTATATGGAGGAACCATAAGATGGAGGAAGCAACATGGGAGCCTGAGGAGCTTATGTTAAAGACATACCTAAATCTTTTTAAGTAATATATTGTGAATTTCTAGGATGAAATTTTTGTAATGAGGGGAGAATGTAACGACCCAATTTTTTTTAAAGGAAATTAATTTCCTATAAATATGTCATAATCACATGAAATCACAACATAATTAACTACTAAGTGCTATGTGACCCTTAAAACATAAGTTTGTCACTTTTGTGATGTGAATTTCAAAAATCTGACATACAAAGTTGCGATCAGTAAGTTATTTAGAGTCCCATAAGAAAAACTTAATTTTTGGTGAATTGTAACCTACCCTTATGAATATTAACATACCCTTATGAATAGTGATATACCCTAATGAATATTAACCTTACTTATGATATTGTATAAATAATATTCAAGTTTAAGTATGATATATCTATGCTTTAAAATAAATAAACAAATGGTTTAAAACTCTTGTTTTTAGAATAAATTATGATTTAATTAAATATTAAATTAATAATATTTAGAAAATTATTTTTGAAAAATGGACTTCATTTTTGGATTCTACACGTCAAAAAATGGTTGGGTTAAATTTTTTGGATTTTTCTGAAATACTTGAATTTTTTATGAATAGTGACATACCATAAATTGCAAAATTAAGATAAATACACTAATTATAGAGTCATGTGTGATGTTTTGCTGATATAATCCCACTTGGTTAGGGATCACATGATAAAATTACTATTCTTTTTCATGGAATACTCACTATTCCTTGTCTTGAGGAGAAATAATAAATTGATGAGTTTTATATTAAGAAATCCCCTCTCTCCTCCACTATAAAAACCCCCTCTCACCCCCCCCCCTCCATTCACTCCTCTCAAGCCTTGTTCCTTCTCCAAATTCTATCCAAATACCCTCCCAAACTCCTCTTCAATGTCTATCAAGCTTTGGTCTCATAAAAAGACCAAAACCTCTCCCTTAAGGAGGCTCTCAAGGAAGTTTGGTTCAAGAGGTAAATTCCTCTTTTCAATTCTTTGTCTTTCCTTTCAAGTTCATTTGTTTTATTTTTCTATTAACTATGACAACCCGGCTTTTTATTACAACTTAAACATGCTTTATTACATAAAACTTCACTTGATACAACAAATAAGATCGAGAGGTTTAGTGTATTTGGGGCTTAGGATCATTACATAAAAACTTTAAACTTGAAATACAACATCTTTATTGAAAACTTCTTTTACATGACCACTACATTCCTTCGTACTTATCATTGCATGGGATAACCTGAGGACATGCATAAGAAAAGGGTGAGCTATAAAGCCCAGTAAGGGAGTACACAATGAATAACATGAGGAGTACAATACATGTTAGGCAATAGGAATATCAATAGAGCATATGAGTAACATGAACATAAAGGCATGATGAAGCATGATAATCATAACATGGAAATGTGGCAACAACACTTAACATTGAATTAGCATGAGCCAAGGCTCATTGCACATGGAGCATGAGTAAACCCTAATTGCACTTGTAGCATGAGTAAACCCTCGTTGCACTTGAATTAACATGATTCAACACTCATTTCACATGACGTATCATGATACTATACTTTACCCAATGCATTGGAGCGCTATAAGGGCGCACCCTTATTAAACATTTCATTTCATGCATAAGTGTGCCACATGGATCATAAAACATGGATTCATAAAACATAATCATTTATTCCATGATAAAGTAATGTGGAATTAATACATGAAACTTTACAATCAATAAGTAAATGTGCATAAAGGTGAATACCCTTGATGGAGAAATGGGCATGGTATTCACTACACAATGAAATTGGCTTAAAAAATTGGTGTTATTTCGGCAGTGTAACGGCATGACATAAGAATTCATAAAAAAGGTTGATAAGAGAGAAAGGATTTCCTCATCATATTTACATGTAATGGACAGTAAGGAGGTCAAATAGATACATTTCCCAACAATTCAAATGGAATTTAGATTCATGATACAAAAGTATTTCTTGAATGTAAAAGAAGAGAGATAAGTTCCTTTCTGAATTTCGGCATAGTAACGGGTGTACATGGGAGGCATTTAATGAGAGAGAAAGGGGTATCCCATCATTCAAACAATTAGAGGAAAGTATGGTGGAGGTGTGAGACCATACCACAACATTCATAATTGAAATTAAAAGGGCAATACAACTTAAAGAATATTGACAAAAAAAGAGAAAGGAAGAAAAAACCCTTACTTGAAAGTGTGCTTCCAAAGGCTAGAGAGAGGCTTGTGAGAGGATTCTTGGGAGCTTGGGGAACCTTGAGAGGATTCTAGAGAGAGTAGGGCAGATTTTGGACGAACTCCAAGGGCTTTGAGTGAGGAGGAAGTGGGAGCTTGGTGGGTTTATATAGGAAAGGTGAGAGAATTCTTTATTATTTAGGTTTGGGACCCCTTATATTAAAATAATCCAAACCACAAACCATCCCATGGTATTTGCCCATGGTTTCTGGAAAAGTAAAGAGGAAAACAATATTTTACAAGTCCAAGGTCCAAACTTATTAAAAAATTAGGGTTTCTTATGTGGAGGTGAGTCACACTCCCATGGAAATTAATTTAAAAAGGCAAAGTGTTGAATAAGTCTTGAGGGCTCCATTAATGCTTTGAAAAGTAAGTCAAAAAAACCCAAAACCTCATTATTTTAATGATAAAACATATATTGTCCGAACATAAGGATTATGGTATTTTATTACATCACCATTGGGTCATTATGATGTCGTAAAACACATTATATATTTAAATGGTATTTAATTTTTACCCAAAAATTTGACTGTCTCTGAAAATTATGAAAAATTCACCGTTGGGTAATTTCGACGTCCTGATTCCAAAAATAATATTTATTTTATCTAAATAATTTTCTAAATATGTGAATTTTCACTTTTAAAATAAAAACCGACATTTATAAAAAATTCACAGGTTTTGACAGAAATGGCTTTCAAACCTTAATAAAAAAATTTAATTGCATTCATAAAATTATAAGATCATTTATATTTAATAAAAATTAATTTAATATTAATAATAATATTTTATTAAAATATTATTTAATTCAAAAATCCCTTAATTTAATAAAATATAATTCTTAATTAAATAATAACCAAAAACACCATTTGTACTTTAAAAACTATTTACAATGTATCAAAAATGACTAGAAATTATATTCATTATTATATACAAATATAATGTACATGAACAAAGTACTACTTATTTGTTACATAACTCCTTAAAATATCCGCATAAGACCTAAGGGTAAGGTGTGCAGTGGTGACAGACTCTTGGGGCGGCTTGAATAACATCGCTCGAGTGGTAATCTCTATCAACTTCCACTTTTCCCGTAGAAGGTCCCGTTCAATTTTGACATAATGAAGCTCAGTTTGGTCTTGGTCAAGGGTGAAGCCCAAAGACGCCACCTCTTTTCCGAGCTCCGAAAAATGGGCTTCGTACGGGGCAATTCTACTGGATGAGTCCATCACTTCCTTTGTCTGAGTAAAAATGGGTTCATTAAAGCCTTATATTTATACTACTCATGTGATAACTATTCAACGGCTATAAAAGTAATGGTCACAAATCTTAACATAAAACCAAAGTAGTTGACATCTTATAAAAAACATTTTTCATAAAGAGACATTTAACTGGATCAAGAGGGATTTTCATTAATGAAACTTTGGGTCGTTACAATATTCCCCCCTTAAGAAATTTCGCCCTCAAAATTTTCCTTTTCCCACACTAAAACAAATGTGGGTAACTCAGCTTCATCATATCCTCTGACTCCCAAGTTGCTTCTTCAAACTTGTGGTTTCTCCACAACACCTTGACGAGGGGCATTGTCTTATTTTGTAGAACTTTTTCTATATGATCTAAGATCTTCACTGGTTTCTCCTCATAAGAAAGATCATCTTCAAATTGTACCACCTCGGAAGAGAGTACATGTGAAGGGTCCGGTATGTACTTCCTTAAGAGGGATATATGAAAGATATCATGCACCTTGTCCATAGTAGGTGGAAGTTATAGTCGATAGGCCACAGCCCCAAAATGATCAAGAATCTCGAAGGGGCCGATGTACCTTGGACTTAACTTCCCTTTCTTTCCAAACCTCATGACCTTCTTCCACGGAGATATGCGTAAAAACACCATGTCTCTGACTTTAAACTCAAGGTCTCATTGACGATTATCTGCATAACTCTTCTGTCGACTTTGGGCTGCCTTGATATGCTTCTGAATGGTTTTCACCTTCTCCACCATTTCTTCGACCATTTCTGGTCCAAGCATCTTACGTTCACCGACCTCATCCCAACATGCCAGTGTTCTACACCTTTTCCCATACAGGGCTTCATATGGTTCCATTTGGATGCTCGAGTGGAAACTATTATTATAAGAGAACTCAACCAGAGGAAGATGTTGATCCCATCCTCCTTTAAATTCCATTGAGCACGCTCTCAACATATCCTCAAGTGTTTGGATAGTCCGCTCGGATTGGCCGTCAGTTTGAGGATGATAGACCGTACTAAAGTTCAGTTCAGTATTCAGAGCATGTTGAAGACTCTTCCAAAACTTAGAGGTGAATCTTGGATCTCGGTCAGAAACAATAGATAGTGGTACTCCATGCAACCGTACCACTTCCCTGATATATATCTGTTCCAGTTGATCCAAAGAGAAATCCTCTCGAATAGAAATGAAGTGTGCAGTCTTTGTAAGACGATCCACAACAACCCAGATTGCATTATTTCCTTTGGATGTCCTTGGAAGTCCGGTGACAAATTCCATGGTGATGTTCTCCCATTTCTATTCTGGTATGGGTAATGGTTGAATCATCCCCTTAGACTTCTGCCTCTCTGTCTTCACTTGCTGACACACCAGGCACTTTGATGTATATTCAGCGATCTCCTTCTTCATATTATCCCACCAAAAGTTTTCTCAGAGATCTCGATACATCTTTGTGCTCCCTGGGTGAATAGAGAAATTTAAACTATGTGCATCATCCAAAAGTTCCTTCTTCAGCTCCGGACTTGATGGAACACATAGTCTTTTCCCAAACCGCACAATTCCTCCTTCATTAACATTAAACTCTGAGGATTTTCCCTTTTTGATAGCTTCCACTTTTTCTTGAATTCCTGCATCATCCTTTTGAGCATCCTTTAACCTTTCCAAAAGATATGGTTGAGCAATAATTTGTGAAAGGATTGATGATGTTCCCTTCTTTATGATTCTCATATTCATCTTCATCAAGTCTAAGAAGATTGGATCCTTCTCAATTCTCATCATTGATAGAATTGCTGGATCCTTTCTACTTAGGGCATCTGCCACCTTGTTCGCCTTCCCAGGGTGGTAATGTATTGAACAGTCATAATCCTTGATGAGCTCTATCCATCTTCTCTGGCACATATTAAGCTCTTTCTGTGTGAATATATATTTAAGACTCTTGTGGTCAGTATATATCTCACATTTCTCTCCATAGAGATAATGCCGCCAGATTTTCAAGGCAAAGATCACCGCCGCCAACTCCAGATCATGCGTTGGATAGTTTCGCTCATGGATATTCAACTGCCTTGAGGCATAGGATATCACTTTATCATTCTGCATCAGCACACATCCTAAGCCCTTCTTCGAAGCATCACTGAATACCACAAAAAGTTCCCCACTTGTGGGTAAAGTGAGCATGGGTGCAGTGATAAGCCTCCTTTTCAACTCCTTGAAGATTTCTTCACATTCATCACTCCAAGCAAACTTTACTCCCTTTTGAGTTAGCTTGGTAAGAGGTTTGGACAATCGTGAGAAATTTCTCACAAATCGTCGATAATATCCAGATAACCCCAAGAAGCTACGGATATTAGTTACTGATGTTGGCCTCGTCCATCCCTCAATTGCATCTGTTTTGGAGGGGTCCACGGATATCCCATTGCTTGTGATGATATGGCCCAAGAATGAGACTTCCTTCAACCAGAACTCACACTTGCTGTACTTGGCATAGAGCTTCTCCTTGCGCAAAGTCTCTAGTACAGTTTTTAAATGCTCCTCATGGTCCTCCTTGGTTTTGGAGTATATTAGAATATCATCTATAAAGACTACCACAAATTTGTCAAGGTAATCTCTAAAGACTCTATTCATCAAGTCCATGAATATTTCTGGAGCATTGGTGAGTCCGAAAGGCATTACTATGAATTCATAGTGCACGTACCTTGTACGAAAAGCAGTCTTGGGGATATCTTCCTTCTTCACCCTTACTTGATAATATCCCGACCGCAAGTCCACCTTGGAGAAGTATTGTGCTCCACGCAGCTGATCAAACAAGTAATCGATTCTTGGGAGAGGATACTTGTTCTTTATCGTGATTTTGTTAAGTTCACGATAATCAATGCAAAGCCGCATTGACCCATCCATCTTCTTGACGAAGAGGACTGGTGCACCCCATGGTGATGCACTTGGGCGTATAACCCTTTATCCAGATTCTCCTGTAGTTGTTTCTTCAACTCTTCAATCTCAACAAAAGCCATTCTATATGGAGTCTTGGATATTGGTAGCGCCCCAGGTATAAGTTCAATTGAGAACTCAACATCTCTTCCTGGAGGAAGACCAAGAAGTTCCTCGGGAAACACTTCAGCGAATTCCCTCACAATAGGCATTTCTTCAAGGGTGGTTTCTTCCTTGGACTCAATCATCTGAGCCAGATATGTGTGCTCATAAGGCAGTAATATCCATGATTGAGATGATGGAGCTAAAAGAGATTCATCTTCCTCCTGACACTTGTAAAGAATCGGGGGTCGATTCTCCATATGGAGTGTGATTTCCCTCTCCCGAAAATTTATGTTGGCTCTATATAAGAAAATCCAATCCATGCCAAGAATTGCATCAAATTCTACCAGAGGGAGTATGATGAGGTTTTCCGGGAAATTCAATCCACAGATTATAACAGGGGAGGACTTATACTCATGGTATGCAATGATTTCCCCATTTTCCGTACTCACTGACATCTTTACTTCCATGATTTGTGGTGGTGCTGGGATTGTTCTACTAAACTTTTGAGATATAAAAGAATGCGTAGAACCTTAATCAAAAAGTATGTTCACTATTCTTGAATGAATAACTAGCATACCTATCACCACTTCGTTGTCGGGGTTCACTTCGGCAGAAGTGATGGCAAAAGCTCTTCCTTGCTTTCTTGGAGTTTGTTGGTTGCCTCCAAAAACCCTTGTATTAGGGCACTGATTTGCAAAATGACCCGGTTCTTTTCATTTATAGCATTGAACAATGCGTTGAGGTTTGGACGGATCATTCCTCTCCTCTGTCGCAGCTGCGAGTCCTTCTTGCCGACAGTTAATAGCTAGGTGCCCTTCTCTTCCACACCTGAAGCATTTTCTCGTCCCCTTAAGGAAATTTCCAGGGTGCTTCTTTCCGCACTTTTGGCAAGTGGGGTAATGGAACTTCTTAGCACCATTGGATTTATCCATTGGACCACCAGCATTTAAGTCCACCTTACACTTCATGTCCCCATGATACCCCTGTGATTCTCCGATCTCCATTTCAACCTTGAGGGCACATCGGACAATTTCCTCATAACTGTCGAAGTCACGGATTGCTAATTCTTTCCAAAAACTAGGCTTCAGCCCACCAAAGAAGCGGTTAACCTTGCATTCGGGGGTAACGACAAAGCCAGAAGCATATCGTGCAAGCCTTGTGAAGTTTTCCTCGTACGCTCCCACAGATTCTTCATCCTTCTGCTTGAGGGAAAGGAAGTCCCTTTCCATATTAAGACGGAGGGTGCGCGGAAAATATTTATCGAAAAACATCTTCCGGAATTCCTTTCATTCCAAAGCCTCGATATCCTCCTCAGGCTTCGTATTTTTGATCAACGTCCACCATTGATCAGCTTCACCCTCTATACGATAAGCCGCCAGGAGAACCTTCTCTTGTTCAGATCATTGGAGGATGGAGAATATCTTTTCAATGGAGTTGATCCATTGTTCAGTGATCGTGGGATCGGATGATCCACTAAAAGTAGGAGGCCTTTGTCTCATGAAGCTTTCAACAGCGACTTGTTCTTTCTTAGGGGGGGTTGAACGTTCCTATTTACCCGTGTTTCTATTCAAAACTTGAGTTATCTGAGAGATAAGTGTGACAAAGTTCGCGATTCCCGCTCCCATTGGATTGGGCATCTCATTAGTACAATCATCACACTGATCTTCACAACGGTTGTTAGCCCGAGTCCTCCTATTACCGGCCATTGGCTGGAATAAAAGGAAAGTTAGGGGTAACACATAAAGGGTAATCCAACGACAAAATTTGATGACTTATAAATAAACTTTAATCTCTTTAACTCATGAGTCTATAGGATTCAATCCAGGCTTTTCATGATCTTCCTTCTAACATATATTCTTAGGGGCATTTTTTCCTTAATAAGGGTTCAAACTAAGATTGTGAATTTATCAAAACATATCCCCCAGGAGTGTCGTAACCAAGAGTGCATCAAGGCCCGTTGTCATGCACCAGTTCCCGTTCGAGTCTAGCTCAAAGTGGTGTTTTCGGGTTTTACCCCTAGGATACATATGTGCCAGAGCCGCCTCTACCTGCTCGTATCCAGACAGGGATGTATTTGTTTGATAAACCACTTACTTAGTATTTACCAAAACTTAGGGATGTTTTTATTATACTTAGTCTTGTATCTAAGGCTTTACTAGGGTTTCCTAATCCCAAAAATAACTAAACCTATCCTTTGATACCAACTATGACAACCCGGCTTTTTATTACAACTTAAACATGCTTTATTACATAAAACTTCACTTGATACAACAAAGAAGATTGAGAGGTTTAGTGTATTTGGGGCTTAGGATCATTACATAAAAACTTTAAACTTGAAATACAACATCTTTACTGAAAACTTCCTTTAAATGACCACTACATTCATTCGTACTTAACATTGCATGGGATAACCTGAGGACATGCATAAGAAAAGGGTGAGCTATAAAGCCCAGTAAGGGAGTACACAATGAATAACATGAGGAGTAAAATACATGTTAGGCAATAGGAATATCAATAGAGCATATGAGTAACATGAACATAAAGGCATGATGAAGCATGATAATCATAATATGGAAATGTGGCAACAACACTTAACATTGAATTAGTATGAGCCAAGGCTCATTTCACATGGAGCATGAGTAAACCCTCATTGCACTTGAAGCACGAGTAAACCCTCTTTGCACTTGAATTAGCATGAGTCAACACTCATTTCACATGACGTATCATGATACTATACTTTACCCAATGCATTGGAGCGCTATAAGGGCGCACCCTTCTTAAACATTTCATTTCATGCATTAGTGTGCCACATGGATCATAAAACATGGATTCATAAAACATAATCATTTA
The DNA here is from genome assembly GCA_963277665.1 of Viscum album. Lineage (NCBI taxonomy): Eukaryota > Viridiplantae > Streptophyta > Magnoliopsida > Santalales > Viscaceae > Viscum > Viscum album. Next base: position 877,752,038 of record OY728158.1, read on the forward strand.
TTCCATGATAAAGGAATGTGGAATTCATACATGAAACTTTAAAATCAATAAGTAAATGTGCATAAAGTTGAATACCCTTGATGGAGAAATGGGCATGGTATTCACTACACAATGAAATTGGCTTAGAAAATCGGTGTGATTTCGGCAGCGTAACGGCGTGACATAAGAATTCATAAAAAAGGTTGATGAGAGTGAAAGGATTTCCTCATCATATTTACATGTAATGTACAGTAAGGAGGTCAAATAGATACATGTCCCAACAATTGAAATGGAATTTAGATTCATGATACAAAAGTATTGCTTGAATGTAAAAGAAGAGAGATAAGTTCCTTTCGGAATTTCTGCATAGTAACGGGTGTACATGGGAGGCATTTAATGAGAGAGAAAGGGGTCTCACATCATTCAAAAAATAAAAGGGAAGTATGGGGGAGGTGTGAGACCATATCCCAACATTCATAATTGAAATTAATAGGGCAATACAACTTAAAGAAAATTGACAAAAAAAGAGAAAGGAAGAAAAAACTCTTACTTGAAAGTGTGCTTCCAAAGGCTAGAGAGAGGCTTGTGAGAGGCTTCTTGGGAGCTTGGGGCACCTTGAGAGGATTATAGAGAGAGTAGGTCAGAGGTTGGACGAACTCCAAGGGCTTTTAGTGAGGAGGAAGTGGGATCTTGGGTGGGTTTATATAGGAAAGGTGAGAGAATTCTTTATTATTTAGGTTTGGGACCCCTTATATTAAAATAATCCAAACCACAAACCATCCCATGGTATTTGCCAAAATCAAAGAGGAAAACAATATTTTACAAGGCCAAGGTCCGAACTTATTAAAAAATTAGGGTTGCTTATGTGGAGGTGAGTCACACTCCCATGGAAATTAATTTAAAAAGGCAAAGTGTTGAATAAGTCTTGAGGGCTCCATTAATGCTTTGAAAAGTAAGTAAAACAAACCTAAAACCTAATTATTTTAATTATAAAACATATATTGGCCGAACATAAGGATTATGGTATTTTATTACATCACCATTGGGTCATTATGATGTCATAAAACACATTATATATTTAAATGGTATTTAATTTTTACCCAAAAATTTGACTGTCTCAGAAAATTATGAAAAATTCACCGTTGGGTAATTTCAACATCCTGATTCCAAAAATAATGTTTATTTTATCTAAATAATTTTCTAAATATGTGAATTTTCACTTTTAAAATAAAAACCGACATTTATAAAAAATTCACGGGTTTTGACAGAAATGGCTTTCAAACCTTAATAAAAAAATTTAATTGCATTCATAAAATTATAAGATCATTTATATTTAATAAAAATTAATTTAATATTAATAATAATATTTTATTAAAATATTATTTAATTCAAAAATCCCTTAATTTAATAAAATATAATTCTTAATTAAATAATAACCAAAAACACCATTTGTACTTTAAAAACTATTTACAATGTATCAAAAATGACTAGAAATTATATTCATTATTATATAAAAAAATAATTTACATTAACATAGTACTACTTATTTGTTACATAACCCCTTAAAATAGCCGCATAAGACCTAAGGGTAAGGTGTGCGATGGTGACAGACTCTTGGGGCGGCTCGGATAACATCGCTCGAGTGGTAATCTCTATCAACTTCCACTTTTCCCATAGATGGTCCCATTCAAGCTTGACATAATGAAGATTAGCTTGGGCTTGGTCAAGGGCGAAGCCCAAAGACGCCACCTCTTTTCCGAGCTCCGACAAATGGGCTTCGTACGGGGCAATTCTACTAGATGAGGCCATCGCTTCCTTTGTCTGAGTAAAAATGGGTTCATTAAAGCCTTATATTTATACTACTCATGTGATCACTATTCAAAGGCTATAAAAGTAACGTTCACAAATCTTAACATAAAACCAAAGAAGTTGACATCTTATAAAAAACATTTTTCATAAAGAGGCATTTAACTGGATCAAGAGGGATTTTCATTAATGAAACTTTGGGTCGTTACATTAACTCTCCTTATCCAAATTTTGTGATGACTCCAGTACCTTAGATGTACTGGAATGTTGTCATGATAGTGGAATAAGTTATCATCATCTCCCCCTTTTTACCTTCTTTTATACTAGTAGCAATAACACCATCCGAGATGTGTCAATTTTACACATTCAAGGATGATGGACATTCGATTTCTATTATCTTTCTCAATTATGGTCATGAAACCATTCTTATTATGGTTGAAACAGATTTTTATATATAATATAATCTATTTAATATTCTTTAATACCTTTGTACAAATTTTATTAAGTTATAAAGGAAAATTATTTCATTGTAATCAAAATCCACAAATTAACCGAAACCATTATCATTAAAGTTCTATATAATAATTCATCCTATTTCCATGTAACCAAGTTATATAAATGACAAATAACACCTATTTATGTTCATAAATAATATATAATTTCAATTCTGGAGATTTACATCCATTTTACATACTTAAAAACAAGTGAACCAAAGATGAAAATAAAGAAAATGAACACTCTGAAGCGATGAAATTCAATACAATAACTTATCAATAAGAACATAAATAAACTAAACAGAACTATGATAAACTAAATGCATCTATAATAGGTTTTTAAATAAGTTATTAATAATTATAATTTCATATTCTAGGATCTTAACTTCAAGAGAATAACACGTTTGGAGTTAAGGTAGGGGTTTCTTCATCTCACTTCCATTTTCGTGATATTTTCCATATTCACTACTAATAATTTTGTATGGTGTATGTATACTGACCATTGATTTCACATATCATTAATATATTTATCTTCATTGTATAAAATATATAATTTTTATATTATTAATTTTTGGTTCATACTAATCGTTTGATTACAAAGTGGTAAGGGTTTTCCACCTGAACTTCCATTTTCATTTGGGTTTCTTTTATTGTCTAATTTCCTCAATGAAATTATTATGTATAGTTATGTACTCCTAATAAATTATGTGTGAGTATTCTATATATGTACACCAACCAGAATCCTTCCCTATTTTCTGGATAGTTACTTTTTTTAAAAGAATCTCTCAAAACTGTTTCCAAAAATATGATCCCAATACAAGGGAATTTCTCAAATTCATATCTATTTTCAAGGGAAAGCTATTATCTATTTTTGGAAACCATTTTCCTTATAAAAAAATAATTTTATCATGAAATACTATCTTAATTTACTTCTGGTTTTATACAAATATTTTTCCAAAAGAACTCTTCTTTTCAAAATAAATGAGTATTTATCACAAGAATTGCTTAATGATATTAGAAGATTATTCTCGTTTGATTCAACACTCTTGTTGATTATTATGTATTGTTGGGTTTAATACTTTATGATTTCATATACCATATTTTATTTAATGGTTTATGACTAAATTTATTTTGGATGATCTATCCTAAAACCATTCACCATATTATTCCGAATGGTTAGTGTTTATGTTCAATAATTGGGAAAAGTTAGTTACATTTCATATGATAGTTTCAATATGAATGTATATGTTGTTTATGTTGATCCCCGCTCATATGAGGAATGCATTATACTTATTATGTGATGGGTGGGGCCCTCTATAGCATAATTTTTCGAGGCCTTTCCCAATGTGATATATGGATTTTTTCCGAGGCCTTAATCATTAGACATCTTGGCCGAGGCCTTGAAAAAATGTTTCATAGTGTCTGGCATATTCAATTCCCTCATTATGATGCTATTATTTGAAGATCATGTGGTTATTCGACTAGTATAATACCCATGATTATGTTTTATTATGAAATTATTTATTCAACTCATATTTCTATTATAATGTGTTCAAATTCATTATTAAAGGCATGTGTTTTCAATTATTCACCATGTCTGATGTTTATGATATCTTCCATTGTATTTCTTACTCTTACTGAGCGTTTGAGCTCACCCTTTCTTATGTTTCATTTTTCTCAGGACATGAAGAAGTAAATTATGAATGACATACAAGCATAATTTAGGAGACATGATGTTTCTAGTGGAATAATTTAGTGTTGTTTCTTCCTTTCCATATGTAAATTTGAACTTATGTATCTAACTTGTTTCCAATAATACTAAACTATTCGGTCCTTCGGGATTCGTATTCCTTGTAAGTATGCCAACATAATAAAATAAGGTACTGACTCCGGGCAACTGGGGTTGGATCCTTACACTTTGCGGTCCTTATAAGCCTTCTTGTCAACGATAAGGTCCCACCTTGGGACATTTCGTACATCCTCATGGATTGCAAAGAGTGGTTTAGTAAAGGTATTGAGTTAAGGAATACCTACATGGAATAAAACCAAGAGACTGATGTTTTTTCCAGTTGTGCAAAGGAGGAGGCCACCCTTGTCCTATTCTTCATTCCCTTCCCCCCTCTTGTAAGGGTTTGGTTTGTGGAGATGCCTTGGGACTCCACCACTTTCTCCCCCCATAATTGTCCATGTGGTTTTGTTCCTTTTCATAAAATAAAAAAAAGGAATTCTAGGATTAAGGATATTGAAATATGATAAATGATGTGATAATGATATAATGTTTGAGACCGGAATGGTTGGGGATGGTCGGACATGACGTGTTAAAACCCGATTGGATTCATGGACTGATGATCCATGTTTTCTGACCTATGACTAATGGTACGGGATATTGGACTGACACTCCACTCCCTAGTTTTGGGAGGGTCATACTAGTGCTCCAGGTGCCCCGATTCACCGTAGTTTTTAAAGGATGGACATGGAATTCCTAAATCCAAGGGTGTGGAAATGGAATTCCATATCAAGGTTGGGGTGCTCAGACATGGCGTTTTAAGTCCCAGTTAGATACCTGTATTGATTATCCTTATTTGCTGACTTGTGACCTAGTGTTTTGGATGGTTGGGCATGGTTTACCGAATCTCGATTAGATATATGGACTAATTATCCTTATTTTCTTACTTTTAACCCCTATGTTATATGTTATGGGTACCTATTCTCGCCCAAATTTACCCAAGATTTTAGGTTTAAGCGGTCGCTTGTAGTTTAGCTTTGGTTGTCGAATCCTCGGAGACCTAAGAAGTAACCTGAAGACACGTACATCATATGTATTGTTTTTTTATATTAAGTGGATAACTTGGGTTGATTTTATATGGTTTTAAATTAACACTAATATACCTAAGTGAATTCAAATTAAAATAATGAGTTGATCTTATGTTATCACTTGGGGGTGGATTGGATGAGATTCGTTTTTAACGGTTTCAACTTCTTATATTCGAGATAGGTTTATTCAAGAAGATCAAAAAACTTCATCACTTATTGGTTTAATACAAACACATCATAATACTAATCATGTATACACTTGGATGATCAAATTTAGAAGCACTCCAAGGTAAAGGTTCGTATTAGCACTTGAAGTATGTGGCCTTAAAATTCAACAAGGATGAAGAAGTTTCAAAATCATAAAATAAAAATCTCAATTAAAAGAGGTGATTATAAATTAATGGGGTGATAAATAACATCCAATACATACCCTTGATACTCCATTGGATCAACCCATAAGTGGGTTATACCTCCATTGATTCTATGGTTTGAATGGAAGTGGTAAGTAGACTCATGAGGGAGGAAATGGAGAAGTAAAAAAACAATGAAATAACAATCACTCTACCGTTGTGTGATTATTTCACAAGGTTTGATGTGAATAAATTCACACCTTGAACCAAATTTATCAAATTGATATGAATAACAACATAATAATAAGATAATGAGAACTTTTATTAAGAAACTAAAGTGAATTTGACAACTAACATGTGAAAGAAAAACTTGAGACAACAAAATCACAGCATAACATTTCAATGAAAGAAAGATCAAAAGATGATAAAATCCTCCACCAAAACTACCTTAAATAGTCATTTCAAGAGGCTTGGATAGAGATCCCAATAGTAAAAAGTGTCCCACTTGAGTATGGTAGGCCTAGGGTGGTGAAACGTAAGGGAGAGTGGACTTCATTATCCTTAACCCGGAGTAGAATCCAACTTTCATCCACCGAACAGAGGCATATAAATGACCTTCTATATGGCTGACTTATAGTGGTATATGGAAGAAGAAAATTTATATCCTGATTTCTCCTAACCTCATATAAAATTTTATCCCAAAATAAATTTTGTTTTGTGAGATATTATCAAAATGGAGGGATGTTTTTCTGGGCCACAGAATCTTGCACAGAATTTTATCTACAAATTAGGCCACCTGAAACTCAATTTAAAATCAAAATTAGCTTTTTAAACTGTATAATGAAATTTTCCCCATGATTTCATATATCATTGGTTAGATTTTCATAATTAGTGGGCTTTTATATTCTCTACTACAGCAGTTTTATTGGGATGTTGTCCAGTTTACTTCACCGAGAATGTTGTTTGTTCAAGGCCAACTTTGGTGGTCTTCCAATATGAATATTCAAGTAATAAAAAATTATTAATTGTTACCAATATAATTAGAAACCTTAAAAATAAATATTAAAATAAAATAAATATCATTGAGTAATTTAAATGATGTTAAAAAATGTACCATGTAATAGTGCATTTTAAGAAGGAATTACAATTATATTATGAAATAATGTTCAAAGAGTAAAATGCACTAAAATAGTGTTTATGAATAATAAATCACATGAATATTATATATATTAACAATTAATATTATCCTCATTCAGTGGATAATCACACCCCCCAACTTGAGTTTTTCTAGTCCCAAGAAAAATATATCTCAAAAATGTGAAATTTGAATTCCCTTTTCCAAGAAGATTTTAATAAAAAATGATCACCAAAAACCCTTATATCAAACAACTATGAAACCCATAAAAATATTTTAATACAATATAGTTTCATAAGCATATCCCAATCCCAATCCCATTCCTTTGTTCACATTCATCGCCATATTTCATCCAATATCAATTAAGCATGATGATGTGTTGTGCATTGCAATAGACATGGGGGTTCATCTTTATTTAAGGTGGAAATGATGGAAGCACTAGGTGGAATCACATTTCAATATTAATATGAGTATTCAAAAAAAATTGTAAATTTATATATATATATATATATATTCAATTTTACCATGATAATTGAAATTGCACTCAATAGAGTCAACCCATGTAGAGAGACTTTTTTTATGACTCCCAGGCTCAAAGACCTTAGGGTACCAAGTGAAGCCCACATACTCAGGCATCATCTCGAGTTAACTTAGTCAAAAACAAATTCAAATTACCACAAATAGAGATAAAATTATTAACTCTGGGCTATACAACTATGGAGTCATGATCCCCAAGTGCTGAAAGCCACGCATTGGGTCATTTCATTGCTCTACACGCAAATTTCTTGTTTTTTTTTATTTTTTTATTGAATACTCATATTAAAACTAAAATTATCACCAAATCTATGCTATTTATTTGGGGGACCCCATGAACTCAAACTAATACCCCACTATCCAAAGAACGTGCGTTGTGATCTCTTTTTTTTATTTAGATGAAAATATAAATGATGAAATTTCACATTAGACAGCCACACTTTCCAAAATCTATGCTCATGAAATTATAAATGGATTAAAATTAGAATCAGGGCATGCTAAATTATTTGATATTTAGTTTCAAAGTGTGAAATGTTTATTATCATGTTCAAGGTTAAAGAAATTTTTCCTTCCACACATTTTTTTATACACACAAAATTAATTAGTTTTTTTCATTCTTTTCACCCACCCCCCCCCCAACTTAGATAACACTATCCCTAGTGTTTAAATAAAATAAAATTTAGAAAGGGGTATAGGTAGATGAGAGGAGTTTTAAAATGAATTTTAAATATGAGGATCGTGGAATGAAGTCACCTGGTGGTTGAAGTTGAAGTTCTTACTGCTCCAATTTAGTCCTTTGATATCCATGTCACTTGAGGAGTTCTCTAGTGGAAAAAGGAGAAAAAAACAAACAAAACAAAACAAAACAATATATATATATGTTCATATAATAAAAAAATAAAATATAAGTATATATACAAAATTATAGAATAAGGATGCACTATAAGTCATTGGTCAGTGGTAATTGCATGCCCATGTCTCCCTTCACTCCCAGGTTCAAGTCCCTACGGATTCTCCGGTTGTGATGGGGTTTTCCCCACAACCTATGATATGTCCTTTTATTTTTTTAATTATTATTAAAAAAAATTATATTTTTATTATAACCTAAAAATACATAAAAATAAAATGAAATGATGATACATTGTCTTCTTTTTAAATTTTTGGGTAAGTTATTACTCAAGGATCACACCACGTGACATGGATGAATATGGCGCTCCCCTTTCATACCCATCCATACTCATAATAGAAGAACAGGTCAATACTCTAATTTTTTTATTTTTTTTAAATATCAAAATGATCCAGTAATCCTATTTGAAAAATAAATATGATTCCCAAATATTGGAAACATGAAAACCACGGGTTTCCTCCCATGAAGCACTTCTGTTTAATGTCATTAGCCAGACATGGATCTTAAATCTATCAATTTATTCTCGGTTCATAGGTTGGCTCAGTTAACTCAACCTCTATTTCCTATTTATTGAATGATTAAATGAATGGTTTTAACCTATGACCATTGACCTTAAATATGTGACCACTTGGGGGATCCTGAATTTGTACTGCCCCATGGGGGTATACATGATGCACTATGAATGGACATGACCATCTAGACCTTAACTTTCCCAGGTGTAAATGAAGTTTCAAACTATGCAAGAGCACAAATTTTCCTATTTCAAAGTGTTCAACTTTGAGATTTCTAGATTGGTAGGCTTGAACTCTAGATTTAATTATCCTTGAATTTCCATATTCCTTAATCCTAAGCTCTTCAATTTCATTAAGATCTAATTTCCTATTTTCTTCGACCAAAGAAATGTCAAAATTCATCTTTTTTATTGCCCAAAATGCCTTATGCTCAATTTCAATAGGTAAATGGCATGATTTTCCATAAACCAACCTATTTGGTGACATTCCTAGGATGGTTTTGTATGCTTTACGATATTCCCAAATAGCATTCAAGAGTTTCTCCGACCAATCTTTCCTAGAGGGATTGATAGTTTTTTCAAAAAAATTCTTAATCTCCATATTTTCTAACTCAACTTGACCATTGGTTTGAGGATGGTACGCAGTGGAAACATTATGAGAAATCCCATACTTATACATGAGTGAAGAGAATGGTCAATTGCAGAAATGGGTTCCTCAATTACTGACAATAGCCCTACGAATTCCAAATCAAGAAAATATGTGCTCTTTTAGAAATTGGATCACAACATGATGGTCATTGGACTTGGTGGGAATGGCCTCAACCCATTTTGAGACATAATCAACAACTATGAGAATTTAGAGGTATCCCCTAGATTTTGGTAAGGGTCCCATGAAATCAATTCCCCAACAATCAAATATTTCAACGACCATAATGGGAGTTAGGGGAATTTGATTCATTTTGGTAATGGATCCTAATTACTGACATTAAGGAAAACTTTTGCAGAATTTGAAGGAATCCTTAGTGAGGTTAGACCAGTAGAAACCACTTTGGAGGACCTTTTCAGTGGTTTTATTTGTAGAAAAGTGGCCTTCACATGCCTCCCCATGACAAAATTTTAGAATTGACTCTTGCTTGGACTCAGTAACACATCTCCTAAGGATTTGATCAGGACAAAACTTAAAGAGGTAAGGATCATCAAAAACATAGTTTTTGACATCAGAAAGGAATTTCCTCTTATCTTGGGTCCCTAGTAATTTTGTAATTTCACCCATCACCAAATGGTTTTCTATATCATCTTACCATGGGAAATCACTCAATGAATAGGGGTGCTCATCGGGAAATGAATCAGACATAGAAAGGTGATGTGAGTTGTCTTTGAATTCCATCCTAGAGAGGTGATCAGCCACAACATTTTCAACACCCTTTGATCCATAAGGGTTAAATCAGAATCTTGAAGAATAAGGACCCACCTAATCAATCTATCCTTGGTATCTTGTTTTTTGAAAAGTTATTTTAGGGATGAATGGTCAGTGAAGACAATGATGGGTGATCCTAAGAGATAAGACCTGAATTTATCTAAGGCAAATACAATATCAAGAAACTCTTTCTCAGGAGTGGTGTAGTTTATTTTTGTATCATTTAAAGATTTGATTGCATAAGCAATGACACATGGAGTTTTCTCACACCATTTTCCTAATACTGCTCCTACAATGAAGTCACTCGCATCACACATGATCTCAAAAGGAAGTTTCCAAATTAGATATTTCATGATATGTGGATAGATAAGAGCTAACTTGAGTGTAGATAATGATTCCTCAAAGCTTTTTGTACATAAAAATGGAGCATATTTTACCAATAGAGCATAAAGTGGACGAGAAATATAGCTTAAATTCTTAATGAACCTTCTATAGAAACCAGCATGTCCTAAGAAGGACCTTACTTCCATAACAGTTTTAGGAGAGGGAAGGTGATGAATAATTTCAACCTTAGCTTTATTAACTTCAATCCCTCTACCATATACCATATGGCCTAGAAAAAGTCCTTCCTTTACCATGAAATGTAATTTTTCCCAATTTAGGATGAGATTCTTATCCTCGCATCTTGAAAAAACCCTTTCAAAATTCAGAAGTCATCCCTCAAAAGTATCCCCAAAGATGGATAATTCATCCATGTCCAAGAAGATTCCCATCATGCACTGCTACAAGGTACCAGGGGAATTACATAACCCAAAGGGCATGCGCTTGAAGTAAAAGGTGTCGAATGGACAAGTGAAGGTTGTTTTCCCTTGATCCTTTAAGGAGAACTCGATTTTATTATACCCTAAAAATCCATCTAGGAAGAAATAGAATTGATGACCCTTCACTCACTCGAGGACTTGATCAATAAAGGGAAAGGAGAAATGGTCTTTCTTGGTATAAGAGTTGAGCTTCCTATAGTCAATACATACTCTCTATCCATCACTGACCCTTATGAGGAGAAGGTCACCATACTCATTAGTGATCATAGTGATTTCAGCTTTCTCTAGGACAACTTGAATTGGTCTTACCCACTCACTCTCAACAATGGGGTAGATGATACCCACTTTCAACAAATTAAGAAGTTATTTCCTTACCACATTCATAAAAATTGGATTGAGTCTCTTCTGAGGTTGACGACATGGCTTGGATTTAGATTCAAGAACAATCCTATGAGTTCCAATGAGGGGGATAATCCCAGGAATATTAGAAAGGGTCCATCCAATTTCTTTCTTATGATTTCTTAGGACATCTAGAAGCATCATCTCTTGATTGGCTTCAAGAGAGGAAGAAATGAAAACAGGAAAGGCTTGATTATTCCCTAAGAGTGCATAATTGAGTGATGAAGGTAAGACCTTAAATTCGAGATCATATTGGTTATCACTTTCCAAGAAATTATGAGACTTTGTATTGAACTCAGTTTCTTTGTCAAAATTTCTTGATAGAATTGGTTCCTTGTGAATAGAATTTTCATCCCCTAAATTATATAGATTAGTGTCATGAATGGGTATGGACTCAATGTTATTGATTTCACCAATAGTATCATTGATTGGTGATTCGGGAAAATGATCAATAGAGTTATATGAAAGAGATTCAATCCAAGGAGACAAATTTCCCTCATGTAAACAAATAAAATCAATCTCTTCTTAACTTAAACATCCTTCATTAATCCCTTTATGTTCCTAAAGTTCACTATCAACAATACCAATCCAATTAATCTCATTTATCTCTTCATCATCCCCAATTTGAGAGTTTTCATTATAGATGTTCAAGTCTAGACTCATGTTTTCAAAGGTGATGGTCATGTTCCCATTTTGTACTCGGATAACAAATTTTATTGTTGAAAGGAAGGGATGACCAAGAATGATTGGGTTTTTCTCCCTAGGACCTAAGATTGAGTGATTTTCAAGGACAATGAAGTCAGTTGGGTAAATGAAATTTTCAACTTTCACCAAAATATCCTTTAAGATACCCTTGAGAACTTGAACACTACGATCAACAAGTTGAAGATTGAAAGATGTGGGTTGGAGTTCTTCGAGTACTAACTGACAATACATAGAATAAGGAATGAGGTTCACACTAGCTCCTAGATCACAAAGGCCTTTGACAAATTTTTTCTCTCCAATCTCAACATTTATGTATGGACATCTTGGATCTTTTAACTTTGGAGGAATGGTCCCTTGAATGGTGGTACTCACATTAGCAGCCAAAAGTACTTCGTTTTTATGTGAATATTTCCTTTTAAAAGTGCACAAGTCCTTAAGGTACTTTGAGTAGGCATGAATGGTTTGGATTGAATCAAGAAGGTGGATGTTCAACTTAACCTGAGAGAAGATTTCCCACAAAGTTTCATTCAGTTCTGGTTTATTTTTTCCTCTCATGCATTGAGGGAAGGGAGAAAGTTGTTTGATTTTTTGGTGTGGTTGTAGTTACTTCACATTCTTATTGGGGTTTTTAGAATATTTGGGTGGTTCTTTATCATTTTCATGCATTGTTGAAGTTTTTAATGGTTCTATAATGGTTTGTTCAGGTTTCTCAATGGATTTCCCACTTCTTAAAATAGTCACTCATTTGAGTTATTCATGAGAGGTTTGTGTGTAACTGGATTCTCCCCTTAAATTTGAGGATGGTACCTCCTGAGTAGGCATGGGTGCCTTCCCAGTTTTAATGGTTTGTAGTTCATGTTTAAGGGATGAGACTTCTGAGTTCATTTTCTCCATTTTTTTACACAACTGTTCAAGGATTGGTAGAGGGACAGATTGAGTAGGGACTTGTGCTGGTTGGTTTATCCCATGAGGATACTTTGGTTGTTGGATTGGTTGTTGGTATTGGATAGGAGGGTGTTGGTATTGGACTGGTTTTGGTTGGAACTGGTTATGGTTTTGAAAATTTTGTGTAGGTTAGGGGGTTGGTTCTTGTGGCTGACTAGGTTGTTGGTTGGGTTATTGGTTATCTTTCCAATGGAATCCTGGATAGTCATTATGCCTTGGATTGAAAGTGTTTTGGTATTGTGGCTTTTTAAATTTTAGAGCATTGACCACCACTGGTGTTACTCCTATAAGAACATCCTTGATGGATGGAATGGTTGGGTAGTTGTCTATTTTATGATCATGTTTGTCACAAATTGTGCAAATAGGGTCTACAGTTTGGATTTCATTGATTTTCCTAAGGTCTATCTCTTCAACCTTCCTAGTGAGTGTTGAAAGTTTAGCCCTAAGGATTTATTCTTCTCTAAGTGTGTGAATTACACCAGATTTGGGTGGAGTCTCATAGTAAGGTGATATCCCACATGTTTTTTTTGTTTGAGCAGTCCTTCTAGATACTCATAAGCATCATTTGGGGCTTTGTTTTTAAAGGTCCCATTACACATCATATCAATGAATTTTTTGTTCCCCGGGCCCAACCCTTCATAGAAAATTCTTAATTGTTCAGGAATAGAAAAACCATGGTGTGGAACCATGTTTAGGGTGTCTTTGAACCTTTCCCATGTTTCATAAAATGATTCCCCTTCTTTTTCAAAAAAAAAAATTGGATGCTCTTTTTAAGTGCAATTGTTTTGTGATGAGGGAAGTATTATTTTTATAATTCTCTTTGCAATTGGTCCCAGGAGTGGATTGATGCAGGTCTCATATTGTTTAACCAATTCTTTTCTTGATCCTTTAGTGAGAAAGGAAAGATCTTCATCTTAGCTAACTCAAGTTGATGTGGTGGGCACATGCTTTCAACAATTTTGTTAAACTCTTTGACATGAAGGTATGGCATTTCTGACTCCATACCATGGAAGGTTGGAAGGTGGTTTAGGACATGAGATTTTAAAACATAGTGGTATTATCCTAGAGTAGCATGCCTAATGCAAGAGAGTGTATTAGTCTAGGTAGGTTTGAGGTAGTCATTCATGGTTTGATCAACTGCATTCCCCAAGTTTGGGGCTGCCTCATTTGGATTTCCATTTTGGTTCCCACCTGGGTTTATGAGTTGGTTTCTTTGAAGACCTTCCATTTATATGGTCTCAATTTTTGACTATAGAGTATTAAGAAGGTTATGGTCTAATGTAAATAGTTCCCTTTCTGTACATGACTCCACAACCTCAGGACTATCCACCCTAACTAGACGGTTTTATTGGTCATGAGTGTAGGTGGACATGCACCAAAAGAAAAAAAATGAGAAAAGAAAAAGATAAGAGAATTTGGATGAGAATATAAGAAATGGGAGAGAATAGAATGGGTGTTGAGATTAATTGCTTGGGTCACTGTAAACAGCACCAAAATTTGGTCTCTCTCAAATTTACCCAAGATTTTATGTTTAAGCGGTCGCTTGTAGTTCAGCTTGGGTGGTCGAATCCTCAGAGACCTAAGAAGTAACCTGCAGACACGTACATCCTATGGATTATTTTTGGACATTAAGTGTACAACTTGGGTTGATTTTAGATGGTTTTAAATTAACTCTAATATACTTAAGTTAATTCAAATTAAAATAAGGAGTTGATCCTAGGTTATCACTTGGGGTGGGTTGGATGAGATTCTTTTTTAACAATTTCAACTTCTTGTATTTGAGATAGGTTTATTCAATAAGATCAAAAAACTTCATCACTTATTGGTTTAATAAAAACACAAAATAATAATAATCACCTTTACAATTGGAGTATCAAATTTAGGATAACTCCAAGGTAAAGATTTGTATTAGCACTTGAAGTATATAGCCTTAAAATTCAACAAGGATGAAGAAGTTTCAAAATCATCAAATAAAAATCTCAATTAAAATAGGTGATTATAAATTAATGGGGTGATAAATAAACTCCAGTACATCCCCTTGATACTCCCTTGTATCAACCCATAAGTGGTTTATCCCTCTATTGATTCTATGGTTCCAATGGAAGCAGGAGGTAGACTCATGAGGGAGAAAATGGAGAAGTAAAAAAACAATGAAATAACAATCAATCCACCGTTGTGTGATAATTTCACATGGTTTAGTGGGAATAAATTACCACCTTGAACCAATGGTATCAAAGTGATATGAAGAAAAATAGAATAAGAGAAGAAGAAGAACTTTTATTAATAAACTAAAGTGAATTGAACAACTTACATGTGAAAGACAAACTTGAGACAACAAAATCACAGCATAACATTACAATGAAATAAAGCTCAAAAGATGATAAAATTATCCACCACAACTACCTTAAATAGGATTTTCAATAGTCTTGGTTCGATCTCCCAACATTAAAAAGGATCTCACTTGAGTATGGTAGGCTTAGGGTGATGGAAAGTAAGGGAGAGTGGACTTCTTTATCCTTGACACGAAGTGGCATCTAGCTTTAATCCACCAAACATAGGCATCTAAATGACCTTATATATGGCCGAATTAGAGTGTCCCATATTAGAAGAAAATGGATCTCCTGATCTCTCCTAACCGCATGTAAAATTTTATCCCAAAATGAATTTTGTTTTGCGAGATATTGTTTAAATTTTGGGCTATTTTTCTAGGCTGCAGAATCTGGACCAAATTTTTATCTCCAACTTGGGCCACCTGGAAATCAATTTAAACATCAGAATTAGCTTTTTACACTATTTAATTAAATGTTCCCCATGATTTCCTCTATCTTCATTTAAATTTTCAGAATTATTGGGCTTGGATGTTTTCTGCTACAGTAGTTTTATTAGGTTGTTATCCAGTTTACTTCACCCCGAATGTTGTTTGTTCAAGGCCAACTTTGGTGGTCTTCTAATATGAATATTCAAGTAATCCAGAAGTATGAATTGTTACCAATGTAATGAGAAACCTGAAAATTAAATATGAAAATAAAATCAAGATCATTTGGTACTTTAAATTATTTTCAAAAATGTACCATGTAATAGTACATTTTAAGAAGGAATTACAATTATATTATGAAATGATATTCAAAGTGTAAAATGCATTAAAATTGTGTTTATGAATAATAAAGCACATGAATATTAAATATATTAACAATGAATATTAGTCTCATTTAGTGGCTAATCAGTACCCATACTGATGCTCTGAGATACACTGGATTAAATTAATTGATAAATGAATTCCCTTTTGAAATGAAATGGTATATCCTTATGGTTCATGGCTTATGATATCAGCATGGACAAAGTACGTCGGGTGGCTAGATGATGTGATAGAACTTAGAGATTTAAATAGATAATTAATAAATTTTTAAATGTAAAACAAATTTACCTTACTAATTATTTATTTATTTAACCTTGATTGTATTCAAACATTTTTGTACAGACTAGCTATTATTTTACACACCATTGGTGGTGTCCTACTGATTTGTACTCACCCCCTACTCAGACTGCTATGGCACTTGGGTAACCAAGTATATGATCATTGTTTTTTGATATAGGTTTAGTATAGGTACTTATTTTTTGTTTTATACATATTATGGTGGGTTGGAGTATGGGATTTCAGGGCCGGGTTTGACTCTAGACTGTGTTCAGGGTTTTTTTTGGGTTTCGGTATTTTGGGTTTGATTTTATGACAACATGACATATAGATTACACAAACCATTATTTTATTATATTCCATTTTGGTATATATATTTTGCTCCATTTATTGGTTATTGTTTTATTTATCTATTATATCTGTTGGAATTATTTCTACTATGGTTTTACTCTGATAAGTGGGTATAGTCTTCCCAATGTATCTCTATAGACCAACACTGCTAGTCAGTAGCCTATGGAATATGGGGAGGTGTTCCTAAGGCCATGTGAAGAAATATACCAGGGAATTGGTTTATTGTATATTGGGATGATACATTACAGTGAGATATGGTGATGGAAAATGAATAACATCAGCTCGTGAGGTGGTAGTCCTCCATACACACGAATGATGATTTTGTATCCCATTTGATGGAAGTGGAGATGGCTCTAAGTCATACCCTTAACAAAACAACATCTTAGTATATGGAAAATACTAAGTTTATTATATCATTATAGTTTAAAATGAATTAAAGGAGGTGGATAATGAAATTAAATAAAAATTCTCATTGAAGAACATTACCTCTTCTTTAGGTAACCTACTTAGGTTTTCACAAAAATTATTTGGATTTATAAAAAAACTAAGGATAATAGGATGATAGGAGGAAATTAAGAATATATTTGGGTAGGTATTTTCCAAACCATAGGGTTTTGGAAGTGTGGATAGGAGAGTAGAAGGGGTGGCCATTTATAATTGATGTGAGTGACACACTTGTAATTTTAGGAAATAAAAAGGTGTACCTGCGTTTTTCATATGCCACAAGGCTCCAAAATGAACCATTCTCAATCTTTATACAAGATAATGTCGAAATATTTCTAGATAATGGGTTTTGTACAAGTTTTGGGTCTTTTTTAACACATATCTTTTTAGTTTAACCCCCCCCCCCCGATAACCCCATTTTTCCTTAACTATGGTAAATAATTTTTACTATTTTTACAATTTTTACTATTCATTATGGTCAAGAATTAAGTTAACCTTATTATATAATATAAATTGTTCTGATTTCAAATATTGAATCAATTTTTCCAAATTCCATTCAAATAAGTGGAAAATTTTAATATAAAATTAAATCAGTAGATGCGATGAGAAATCGGTTTATCAAAGAGAAAATATTCAAAAGTATAAAAAGTTTTATATCAAAATTCAATATGAAATTAATTAAAATGACCTAAATTGGATTAAGTGGTATATAATTGAACTAATTTTTCTTTCAAAACCATTTTGAAAAAAAATTAACTTTAAAAAATCTTGAAATGAAAAGGAGATTAATAGATTTTGGTAGCTATTGTCTAAACCATGTGGTTTTGGAAGTGTGGATAGGAGAGTAGAAGGGGTGGCCATTTATAAGTGAGGTTAGTGGAACACTTATAATTTTAGGAAATAAAAAGGTGTACCCAAGTTTTTCATATACAACAAGGCTCCAAAATGAACCATTCTCAAACCTTATACATGATAATGTCCAAATATTTTCAGATAATCAGTTTTGTACAAGTTTTGGGTCTTTTTTAACACATATCTTTTTAGTCTAACCCCCTAGTAAACCCATTTTTACCTTAACCATAGTAAATAATTTTTATTATTTTTACTATTCATTATGGTCAATAATTAAGTTAACCTTATTAGATAATATAAATTTTTTTGATTTCAAATATTGAATCCATTTTTTCAAATTCTAATCAAATAAGTGGAAAATTTTAATTTAAAATTAAACTAGTAAATACGATGAGAAAACGGTTTTTCAAAGAAAAAATTTTCAAAAGTATAAAAAATTTTATATCAAAATTCAATATGAAATTGATTAAAATTACTGAAATTGGATTAAGTTGTATATAATTAGACTAATTTTTTTTCAAAACCATTTTAAAAAAAACGTAACATTATAAAATATTGAAATGAAAAGGATATTAATAGATTTGGTTAGGTATTTTCCAATCCATATGGTTTTGGAAGTTTTTATAGGAGAGTAGAAGTGGTGGCTATTTATAAGTGAGGTTAGTGGCACACTTGTAATTTTAGGAAATAAAAAGGTGTATTCACGTTTTTCATATGCCACAAGGCTCCAAAATGAACCACTCTCAAGAATTTTACATCATAATGTCAAAATATTTCTAGATAATGGGTTTTGTACAAGTTTTGGGTCTTTTTTAACACGTATCTTTTTAGTTTAATCCCCTAGTAAACCCATTTTTACCTTAACCGTGGTAAATAATTTTTACTATTTTTACTATTCATTATGGTCAAGAATTAAGTTAACATTATTAGATAATATAAATTTTTATGATTTCAAATATTTAATCCATTTTTCCAAATTCAATTAAAATAATTGGAAATTTTTAATTTAAAATTAAACTAGCAGATGCAATGAGAAAGCGATTTTTTAAAGAGAAATTGTTCAAAAGTATAAAAAGTTGTATATATAAATTCAATATGAAATTGATTAAAATGACCTAAATTTGATTAAGTGATATATAATTGAACTGATTTTTATTTAAAAATCATTTTAAAACAAAAATTAACCTTATAAAAATTTGAAATGATAAGGATATTTTCAATAAAAAGAGTATTATTTACTATTCATCGAGAAATTATCCATTTCAGAAAAATCCCAAAAATTAACCCTAATGTAATTTTGACATATTAATTTCAAATATTAATTTTATTTTATCAAATTAATTTTCAAAAAAATTTAAAATTTAATTTTATTATTGTTCACAAAAAAAATAATTTTTTTTGAGAAAATAGTATTTTAGAAACATATAAAGACTTTACCAAAAATTAAGTATTTTTTATCAATATTTTTTCTTTATATAAAACAATTATACTTAATATTTAAGATGTGTTTATTCTTATTCATGACTCCAAGTTTAATTTCTAGGTAATAACTATCTTGTTTAAATATTAGTATTAATAGTTTGTCGTGGTTCGTTAAACTCAGTGTTTCCTACAATGCATGCTATCAAAGAAATTTAATTTATTCTAAAAAATATATTTCATAAGATATCAAGGTGATACATTATACCCCCGATAAAATTAATTTTTTCCTCAAAATTCCATCACTCATATAAAAATATATGAGGATAATTCCACCTCATCATGTTCTAAAGTTCCCTCATAGCTTCCTCAAAATGGTGGTTTTTCCATAAAACTTTGATCAGATGAGTGGTCTTATTTTGTATAACTTTATATGTATGATCTAAAATCTCCCTCATTTATTCTTCATAAGATAAATCTTAATCAATGGTGCATCCTTTGAGTTTAGTATATGTGAAGGGTTTGGTATGAGCTTCCTCGGGAGAGATACATGGAACACATTGTGAACTTGATAGAGGTTTGTTGGAAGCACCAATAGATTGGATATCATCATAATATGATAAATAATTTCAAAGGTAATGATGTACCTAGGACTTAGTTTTCCATTTTCCAAATCCCATTACCTTATTCTATGGATAAATTCTTATAATCTATCACCAACTTCAAATTTCAGATCACGTTGATAATTATCAGTATAATTTTTTTGTTTCCTTTGTGCCACCCTTAAGTGTTGTTAATGGATCTGACATTATCTACAATTTATTCAGATATTTAAATTCCTTATATCCTTATTTATCCAAATTTATTCCAGTATGATATATATCTACACTTATTTTTGTATATTGATTCATAAGGAGTCATATGAATGCTTGAGTGAAATCTATTATTGTATGAGAACTCAGCTAGATGAAGTTGTTGATCCCAACCACCTTTAAAATCTATAGAATAAGATCTCAACATATCCTCTAGGATTTGAATTGTTCTCTTAGATTGACCATCTTTTTGAGGATGATATGTAGTGATGAAACTCAGCTTTTTATCATGATATTGTAGAAGACTTATCTATAACTTTGAGGTAAACCTAAGATCCCAATCAGACACAATTTAATGTCATACTAACCTTACCACTTCCTTAATGTGTATCCTATAAAGCTGATCCAGAGATAAATATTTTATGATAAAAATTAAGTGCACTGACTTTGTAAGTTGATCGACTACAACCCATATAGCATTATTCCCTTTATACATTTTGGTGAGTCCGGTGAAAAAATACATGGTGATGTTTTCCCATTTCCATTATTATATGGGTAATGGATAAAACATTTGTCTCTTAGCCTTAACATTCTAACATACCAAGTACCAAGATAAAAACTTGATGATATCTCTCTTCACTTTATCCTACCAAAAATACTCTTTCAAATCTCTATACATATTAAAAATACTAGGATGAATAGATAATGAAAAACTATGACCTTTCTCTAACAAATCCTTCGAATATTATATGGTTAGAACACATATGTAGTTCTTGAACGTTATCATTCCATAATGGTCAAGGTTAAACTCAAATACATTTCTAACCTTCTTTTAAATCTCTACATCTTTCTTTTGGGCCTCTATAATCTTCACTTAGATAAATAGTTGAACATTCATTTGAGAAAGATGAGGTTTCTCCCCTTAATTCATGATTTCCAAATCCATTATTTTCAAATCTAGAAATATTGGATCTTTTTTATCCTCATCATAGATCAGCTAGCATGATCCTTTCGAATCAAATCATTTTCCACCTTATTCGCTTTCCCAAGGTGGTAATGTATTGGGTAGTCATAATATTTAATCATCTCTAACCATATTATCTAGTGCATATTCAACTCCATTTATGTTAATATATACTTTTAACTTTTTTACCTTTATTTATATCACACTTTTCTCTATAAAGATAATGCCTCCATATCTTTGATGAAAAAAATATTATAGCTAACTTCAAATCATGATTTGGGTAATTTTTCTCATGAACCTTAAATTATCATGAAGCATAAACTATAACCATGTAATTTGGCATAATAACACATCCCAATCTATAATGCCTCAAGATTTTGTGAAATATTTTTTTCAAATTAAGTTAATCTTTTCAATATTCTACCTTTCACACAACCCTGAATATAGATTGTGTTATATGAAAGCACTAAGTTTTGTTTTCCTTTCACGCAACACCAATTTAATATTCCACAACATGAAACACTTATATTGTCTTTCAGTACATGTAACATTATATTTTTCTTGTGTTACACACAATGTCGAGTTCCTTCGATAGCTTGTGTTAGATGCAATGTTGAGTTTTACTAAACTATAATATACTATTAATATAGTTACCACATATCCATTAGAATGGAAGTTATGAATAATATTAATTAAATTATGAAACTATGATTTACATGTGTATATAAAATTAATTCTTTGGTTATTGATTAGTTATAAATTAAAGTAAGAACTATTTGAAAATAAAAAAAATCATTTTCTAAGAAAACTATTTTTCTATGTACAAACACAATTTTATCTCATAAATTAAATAAACCACTTTTGATGAATGTTTTTAATAAATTTTATATATTATATATTCAATTTAAATTTTTTACACTCATAAAATATATTTTATAGGAATAAGATAACAATAAATCTAATTTTATGAATAAAAAGTTATATTTTTCTAAAAGGTGATTTTAACGCATTTTAATAGCGCAACTATTTAAATCTAATTTTTTACATTTTTATAACTTTTATTTGAAAAAATAAACTTCATTTTTTAAAACATAATATAAAAATTTACTTTAGGTTAATTTTTGGTATTTTTTAAAGAAGTTTCATTTTTTTGATGAATAGTGAAAAACATTGAATTTTAATTGATAACTTATTTTTCATATAATTTATTTATATAGTTAAAATATATTTTAAATTTATTTTAAAATATAATTAGTTCAATTATACATAAATAAATCCAATTTATTTTATTTTATTCAATTTCAAATTGAAATTGGATATAAAAACATTTCAAACTTATGAACTTTTTTACTTTAAAAACATGGCGTCTCATCCCGTCTATGGGATTAATTTTAAATTAATTTCTTCCAATTATGTAATTATAATTTGTAAAAATGGATTTAATATTTTTAATTATAATAATTAATAATTTATAATAATTAAAAATTATTTTTTTACCAAAAATATTAGTGAAAGTAATTAAAATTTATTATAGTGATTAAGGTAAAAACGAGCTTAATTAATGACTATACTTAGAACATAAGGTGTAAAAATGACTATACACTTGTATAAAAATTAATTTAGGGATATATTTAGACCATGAAACCTATAATTATATATAATGGTCCATTTTTTACCCTTTGGGGACAAGTAAAATGTGGGGAAAACACAATTATTTTCAAAAATTCCAAGTGTGTCCTTTTCCCCACTTATAAAAGACCACCACATCTTCCCCTATATTTACACATATAAAGCCATTTTTCTCATCCAAAACCTACCCAAATATCCTCCTAAATTTTCTCCATTAATCCTATAATCCAAACTTTTGTTATAAATCCATCCAAGGAAGCCCTTTGGTGCAAACAAAAAGGATTTACCCAAATAAGAGGTAACATCCTTCCACAAGCACTTTTGTTTTATTTATTTCTCCACCTCCTCAATTATTATCATTCCATGATTATATAATAACATAAGTATAATAAATATAATTATATGTTTTTATTTCAATGTTATTACCTAAAATCACACACACTTCTATCGAATTTTATATGCAATCATTGTTCATGTATACGGCAGGCTACTGCCTCGCGAACCGATGTCGTTTGTTCTTCCATTTTCAACTTTAGGAATAATGATTTAATTTAATTTTTTATATAATATATATTATATTTATAATTTATTTGTGTTTTTTTAATTATTATAAAACACATACCTTCTTATTTTCCATTTTTTTGGAATACGATAACTTCGTTTGTGGACATGTGGACTACCGCCCCCTCAAAGCGATGTAATCCATTCACACTTCACATGAAATGTATTAAGGATGGGTTTAGTAAATTTATATGATATATATGAAATATAAATTCTAATATAATTATAATATATATATATATATACACATATATTTCATTTACTTCATTTCTTCCAATACGATAAGAAAATAGAAACAGTGTCCATGTGTATGTACGGCCTATCGTCTCCATAAACGGTGTATTCTATTTAATATTTTTATCTTTTATAGATTATTATAAATACTTATATAATTAATATTTATTAATATTTAAATGAATTTTTAAATTTTTGAAAAAATTAAATCATGATCTAATAAAGAGGATCAAGAATAACAAGTCAAAACATATACAAAAAACAAAGCGGTTATTACCCGAAATGTAAATTTAACATGAAATTGTTAATAAAAGGGTAATATAATGTCACAATAAAATAATATATGGTATGATATATAATAATAGGTTTATTTGGTAGATTTATAATAAACTTATATTTATTATATAGGAGGTTTTAACATGCATGAATAAATTCAATACTTAAGGTAATGGTTTTCTTATCTCACTTTTATTTCTTTGAGATATATGTTATATTCACCACTTATTCATGTTATGTGGTGTATATACTAACTTATGACATGTTATATCATGAATTTAATTTATTTAATGATATTAAAATTTTTAATTGATGTTATTATTTAATGGGTATCACGATTCAAATGTTACTAATGTAGTAAGGGGATTTCTAGTCTCACTTTTATTTCTATGAGAAATATGTCATATTCACAACTTGTTTCATTTATGTGGTGTATATACTGAAAATTAATTTATTATATGATTAATATCATTAAATTTATGTGTATTTAAATATCCATCTTATTATCTATCTTTTATGGGGTTTATGTTTCAGAAGTTACCAAATCGGTAAAGTAACTTTGTCTCAATTTTCCTTCTTTGAGACACATGCCATGTTATGAACCTACACTATTCTACAAGGTGTATATGTTTCCATTTGAAATGTTATATTATGAATATCTTTATTTTCATGATATTTTAATTTAAATTTAATTTTATTATTTTATGGGGATTATGATTCAAATTTACCAAAGTGGTAACAGTTTCTTGCTACAATCTCATCATTTATCGGTATTATTTATGAATATGCTTCCATTGGTGATATATTATTATACATATATAAATAAATCTAAAGTATTTTCTTATACTATTTTTATTCATGATATATTCATATATCATTACCATTTTTTTCCACTCTTTGGTAATTGATATTATTAAGAAAAAAAATTATGAAAATATGACTTTATTTCTCTCTTCGATCAAAAATATATTTTCTCCCAAAACCATGTTTTTTAAAAAGAATTTAATTTTTTTCAAGATTAATTTATAAGTTTTCAAATATGTTTTCAAAGAAAAATGTTTTAAAATTTTTTTTAGGTTCCTTTATAAGTTTTCAAGGATATTTTCAAATAAAAATGTTTTCAAAAAAATTGTTTTTAAAAAGTGTTTTAAAGGATTTTCAAAGCTTCCTTTATAATTTTTCAAAGTTTATTTTTGAAGAAAAGGATTTCAATGATTTTAAATCTTCCTTTACATGTTTTAAAATATATCTTAAAATAATATGGTTTTTAAATTGTTTTATGATTAAAAAATTGTTTTTCAAAGAGGAAAGGATAATTTCTTCAAGAAATGTTTTAAATAAAATTTCAAAAAATGGATTTTTTAAAATGTTTTATGAAATATATTTTCAAAGGAATGATATTTTCCTTAGGAAGTGTTCCAAGTGATCATTCAAAATACTTATCCACCTAGGATGGAATCCTTTGATATATTTTATTCTTTACTATAGATATTATCCAATTGCACCAATATTATTATTTATTTGAATGGTTTATGTTTAAATTGAAAAGTTATTTATGAAACATATTTCTATTCCACAGGTTATACAATGATAAAATGATTATGAAACATTATTACTTTCATAGGTTATTCTATGATCAAATGGTTAAGAAACCTATCTCTTTCCCAAATTTATGATAAGATTAAATGTTTATAATACCCAATTAATTTCATGGGTTATGATATGATGTTTATGAAACCCATCTATTTTTATGGGTCATGATATGATGAATTTTTTATTATCTTATGGAACATATATGTATGGTTTTACTATGTGATGGGTGGGACTAATATCTCCTTCCAATACATTGAGTAAATATTTATATCTCATGATATAATGATGGTAACAAGTCAACAGGATTGATCCACTATAGTAATAAGGTGTAACTTAATCCACTATGAAGAAAGGGATGCCACTATGAATGGTGGTGTGCCCTACCCAAGAGGTATATCTACCTATGCCTGAACCTGATTATATGTTCAAAATCTTATGAGTGAACCTTATTAAATGTTCACAATGTTATGTGTGGACCTAGTTTGATGTCCATATGTTTATTAATGGACCTGATTGCAATTTTACAATGTTATGAGTGAACCTTATTACATGTTCACAATGTTATGTGTAGACCTGATTGCATGACCATATGTTTATGCATGGACCTGATTACATATTCATAATGCTATGAGTGAACCTTATTACATGTTCACAATTTTATGCATAGACCTGGTTACATGACCATATGTTTTTATATAGAGCTTATTACATGTTCATAATGTTATGAGTGAACCTTATTATGTTTTCACAGTGTTATGCATGAACCTAGTTTCATGTCCATATGTTTATGAATGGACCTGATTACATGTTCACAGTATTATGAGTGTACCATATTACATGTTCAAAATGTTATGCATGGAACTGGTTGTATTTCCATAAGTTTATGTGAGGGCCTGATTTCATTTCCTTAACTTAATAAGTGAACCTATTTCTTTTTATACATGTCCACAATGTTATAGTCTGATGTTTATTCCACAAGTCTATGTCTTTTTTCAATGATATGCTTAAAAAAGTCATGAACTTTAATTTACTTATGATTCATGTCTTATGAACTACTAATATTTATTCCATTTCTATTAATTATGATCTTTGATATGAAGGGTATGATCTTCTAATGTTATGATCATATTCACATACCCTTATTTTCATGTTATTCTTACATATCACTCTTTTTTACCCTTACTGAGAATCTGAGATCACCCCCTTCTTATGTTTCCTTCCCTAGGGTATGAATAAAGGTTTTAAGTAGGAGTAATAAAGACTAAGATATCTAAGGGAGATGTTTAGTATTTTTCACCAAGATAGAAGATTATGTTTTTAAGTTTCGAAAGAAACTAAACTATTATGGTCCTTAGGCATGTAATTTTGTAATATGATGAATATTCATCTAAAATGATGTAATATCCATATATGTTAAGCCTAGGTTGTTATAATTGGTGTCAAGGTAAAGGTTTATTTAACCATTGTAAACTAGGATGATAAACATTTAGTGAGATCCCTAGGGATATTTATAAGGATATTTCTAGGGATGTCTCTAAGGATAGTCTAAGGATGAGTTAATGTTTAAGAAAATGTCCTAGAATTTTGGTAAAGGATAGTGTGAGAGGTTTCCTAAAAATACATCCCTATTTGGATACTATAAGTGGATATGGATATGGAATATATTTACATAGGATTAAAAACCCCAAAAACACCATATTATGCTATACTTGATCAGGAATTGGTGCACAATAATGGGTTTTGTTGTACACCTAGTTCGACACTCCTGAGGGATATGATTTGGAAATTCACAAACTCTTTATGAACCATCATGAAGGAATTAAACAGATGATGAATATAAATGACTAATATTAAGCTTAAGGTTTCATAGATTAAAAATAATGCTTCATTATTTAGACATATTATAAGTAAATTTTCATGATTATGTAGTTTTCCACTATGATCAGTGTTTCTCATGCTATGTTTTTTTAGTCAATGGATGAAACCTAAAGGAACCATGTTAATGAGGAATGAAATGGAAAATGAAATTATTTTCCTACTGAGAAACTATATTTTATGAGATATGGAATGAAAAACCTCATTTCTATGCTCACAAAAATTTCTCAAGATGTTAATTACGGTGAACATACAAACAAGAAAAGGAGGGAACAATATTCTGTTGAGTCCTTAATGAGTCAACTCTCACCTTTTTTCAATGGTTCTGTTGAATTTTTAGTTGATGAGTAATGGATTGGTACCACTAAAAATATATTTTTCATTCTCCAGTGTTCATAACATGAAAAGGTCACTCTCGTTGTGTACCATTTGGAAGGTGAGGTGGATCAATGGTGGAATCTTATTAAGAATATGAGGAAACAAGAAGAATATGAATCCTTGAAGTGGGATGAGTTTAAATGATTATTTTTCAATAAGTACTTTCCTCATATTCTTCATAAAAAATGGAGAATTAATTCCTAGATATTAAGAAGAGGGGTGGTGAATCTATTGGTGCCTATGAAGAAAATTTTACAAGACTTTTAAGTTACTCTTATGGTATTATAATTCACCCTGAAAGTAAGGTTGACTGATTCTTTAGAGTCTTAAAACCAGATCTTTAAAGGTTTTTATCCATAAGGGACTTTGGATATTAGGGATAAATCATTCTATGTGGACTAAAATTGGAAATGGAAGATGGAATCCCTCTTAGTTATTGTGATAATAAAAGTAAAATAGAGTTCCATGAAATTTCCAATGATATGTCACATGGAGTGAAGAAAAAGTTTTAAACTCCTAATTTCTAAAACTATGTGAAGAAGCACTTAGGTGAGTTCCTAAAAGGAAAAAAATAATGTGTTTAAAGTGTGATAATCCTATCCATTTAGAATAATAATGTAGAAGTGATATTACTTGAGAGAGATCTCAACAGAATATACCACCCACACTTCAGTGTTTAAAGTGTAATGATTTTGGGTGTTATGTGAATCAATGCCTCAATATGAGGGCTAATATAGATGATAAACCACAATAACCTCTAAGGACAAATGAAAAAATGGAAATCTTATTCAACCTCAATGGATGAAGTGAATCATGATAATTATGGCACACCTACCCCCCCTCTTTAGTTAGGAATTTCATGTTTGATTTTGTATGAATAAGCCCTATGAAAATCTTATTGTTCACCCTTTAGTGAAGTTTCATCTAATTATATCTCTATACAAGGATTCTATAATAATAAAATAATATTTGATATTATATCATTATAAGGATGGACCCAAGTTTCCAATGAAAATGTTTTATATATAAGATAAAAGCTTATTTAAGAAATAAAGGGTGAATTATATTTTTAAAGGGTTATAAGGTTAACCGTTTAGATAAATTTTAAGTTAAACTTAGGATAAAGTTTCAGAGATTAAAGTATTATCTCACTATATGAGGATTTATGCATATTGGATGACCTGTGACAACCATTTTTCTATGATGTTAACTAAAGATGGATGGAATAACTTATCATTCTACCTCATGATTTGTTATTACTTTAGGAATGAAAAAATCACCTTAATTTCTTAGAGTGAGGGATGAAATGTAAATTGATCAAGGAACAACCAAAGGATGAGATTGTGCTTATAAAAGTAAATTAAACCAACTAATTATATTTCTTTATGTTCTTAGACATTAAAATAATTCCTCAACTCTATTAAAAGTATATTGAAAAATATTTATCCTAATACCTTCATTTCTGTTGAACTAATGGTCTTATAAATCATCATAGATTTATAGTTTTGAGGCCCTTAACTTTCCATTGATCATTAACTTACAGGTAATAAATGATATTTATCACTCTCTATTATTATTTTAAATTTCCTTCCATGTCCAATCTTCACTCCCAACCTATGTTATTCTATATGGAAACCTAGTTATGTTTTACTTTGGGTACCTATTATGATTTTAACTTTTCTTTTTAAAGGAAGTTTTAGTATTCATTTTTATGATGTGGGTTTCTATGAAAGGAACTCTCAATTATTAAACCTTTGATAACCCATATTAATTTCGAGGGTGAAATTCATTTTAAGGGGGGTAGAATGTACCACCCCTTTATTTTGTGAAAAAAAATGAATTAATTTAATCTTTTCAATATTTTATATTTTACGCAACTCTGAATATAGTTTGTGTTATATAAAATTACTAAGTTTTTTTTGTGTTTCACGCAACACCAAGTTAATCTTTCACTACATGCAACACTTATATTATCTTGTGGTAGACACAATTCTATATTTGGCTTGTGTTACACACAAATCCAAGTTCCTTCGATAGCTTTTATTTCTTGCACGGTCAAGTTTTACTGAAAATAAAGAAATTACCACCTAGTTGTTGGAATGGAAGTTACGAATGAGATTAACTAAATTATGAAAATATTTTTTACATGTGTATATAAAATAAATACTTTGGTTATCAATTAGTTGGAAATGAAATTAAGAACTATTTGAAAATAAAGAAATTCATTTTCTAAGAAAACTATTTTTCTATGTGCAAACATAATTTTATCTCAATAAATTAAACAAAATGATTTTGATGAATGTTTTTAATAAAATTTATAAATTATATATTCAATCAAAAAAATTTACACTCATCTAATAGATTTTATATGAATAAGATAAGAATAAATCCAATTTTATAAATAAAACGATGTATTTTTCTAAAAGGTAATGTTACCGCCTTTTAAAGGTGCAACTATTTTAAATATTGTTTTTGAAACTTTTATAATTTTTATTTGAAAAAATAAAATTTATTTTTGAAATATGAATATTTGGTATTTTTCAGATAAGTATCATTTTTTTGATGAATAGTGAAAAACACTGAATTTTAATTGAAAACTAGTTTTTCATCTAATTTGATTATATAGTTAAATTATATTATAAATTGGTTTTAAGGTATGATTAGTTAAATTATAAAAAAATAAATATAATTTATTTCATTGGAATAAATTTCTCATTTAAAGTTTATATAAAAACATTTTGAACTTTTGAACTTTTTCACTTTAAAAACTCATCGTCTCATCCTATCTGTGGGATTAATTTTAAATTAATTTCTACCAATTTTTTGATTAAAATTTAGAAAAATTAATTCCATATTTTGAATCATAATAATTCATAATTTATAATGATTTCAACTTATTTTTTTCCAAAAATGTTAGTAAATGTAATTAAAATTTATTAGAGTGATTAAGGTAAAAACGAGCTTAATTAATGACTAAACTTAGAATATAAGGTGTAAAAATGACTATAAAATTGTCTAAAAATTAATTTATGGACATATTTAGACCTTTAAACATCTAATTATATATAATGTTCTATTTTTTACCCTTGGGGGACAATTAAAACATTTAGAGAACACAATTCTTTTAAAAAATACCAAGCATATCCTTTTCCTCACTTATAAAAGGACACCATATCTTCCCTAATCTTCTCACTTATCAAGCCCTTTGGATCAAAAAAAACCTACCATAATCTCCTAAAAAACTCTCTACCTTAATCCTATAATCATCACTTTGGGTAGAAATCCAACCAAGGAATACCTTTCGTGCAAACCAAAAAGAGTTACCCAAAGAAGAGGTAACATCCTTCCACAAGCACTTTTGTTTTATTTATTTTTACACCCACTAAATTCTTATTATTACATGATTAAATAATAACCTAAATATAATAAATATAATGATATGTTTTTATGTCAAGGTTATTACCTACACTCACACACACTTCCAACAAATTGTATATGTAATCATCGTTCGTGTGTATGGTGGACTATCGCCTCGTGAACCGATGTTGTTCGTTCTTACATTGCCACCTTTCAAGGTTGGGAATAATTATGTGATTTTATTTTTATATTTTATATTTTATATATATGATGTATTTATGATTACTTGATTTTTATAAAACACATAACTCTACGATTTCCATTTTTTGGAATATGATAACTTCATTTGTGGATGTGTGGGCTATCACCTCCTCAAACTGATGTGATTCGTTCACAATTTACATGGAATATATTATAGATGAGTTTAGTAAAAACATATGGTATATATTAAATATTATTTCTAATTTAAATATTATATATATATATATACATATATTTCATTTACTTTCTTTCAATACGATAAGAAAACGGAAATGGTGTTCATGCGTACGTACGGTATACCATATCCATGAACAGTGTATTATATTTAATATTTATATATTTTATTGATTATTATAAATACTTATATATTGAATATATATGATATTCACATAATTTTTTACATTTTTTAAATAATTAAATCATGATATAATTAAGTGGATTAATAATAACAAGTCAAAACATGTACAAAAAAAGTAGTTATTACCCAAAACATAACTTTAACATGAAATTGTTAATAAAAGGGTAATATAAAGTCACAATAAAATCATATATGGTATTATATATAAGAATATTATTATTTTTTTAATTTATAATAAACTTAAATTTATTATACATGAGTTTTGAACACGTACGAAGAAAGTCAAGACTTAAGGTAAGGGTTCTCTCGTCACACTTTTATTTCTATGAGATATATGTTATATTCACCACTTATTCTTATTTTGTGGTGTATATACTGACCTAATATATTTTATATAATTAATTTCATTTATTTAATTATATTAAAAGTTTTAATTGATGTTATTATTTTATGGGGATCATGATTCAAATGTTATTCATGTGGTAAGGGGGTTTCTAGTCTCACTTTTATTTCTGTGAGACTTATGCCATACTCACCACTCGTTTCTTTTGTGTGATGTATATATTTTCCATGTATGAATTGCGGACATTAATAAAGGGTGGACAGTACTCTCATCTGTTGTTCAACTTCCTGAATCATCCAATGACTATTTCCAGTATACAAGGGTGTTGGATTAGGTGGCAACCTCTAGGGAATAGATTCAAGCTTAATGCATATGGATCACTTATGGATGGTGAGATGCATGGGGGAGGTCTGGTACGGGATATTAATGGTTCATTTATATTCACGTTTAGTATATTTTATGGATAGGGAAGTTCATTGGGCGTGGAGTTACGTGCATTGCAAATAGGTATCATTCTTTGCAACAGGTTCTCCTTGGCATGTTCTAAACTAGAATCAGACCCTGAGGTTCTGATCCAGGTTTTGAATGGGAAAATTGAGGCTCCATGGTGTTTGACCTACATTGTTATCCATTGCGCTTTAGAGATCCCGAATGGCTTTTCGGTTCATCATGTTCCAAGGGAAGCAAATTTTTCTGCTAATTCTCTTTCTAGAGGGAGTAGTCCTGAGGAACCCCTGTTGGTGTTCTCTAATGTGGGGTTATTACCCCTAGAATGTTTATCCTTTTTACAAGGGTATTTCCTTATATTTAATCACTTTCTTCCACCTTGATCTTGTTTCTTTGGTGCAGTATGTTTTCCTTATTGATTTATAATAAAAAAGTAATTTTTGATCGATTATTGCTACAATATCATCATTTATCAGGATTATTAATGAATATGCTTCCATTAATGAAATATTTTTATCCATATCTCAAGAAATAAAATTAATTTTCTTCTACTCTATTTATTAATGATATCTTCATGTATTGGTACCATTTTTTCACTCTTTGGTACTTATTATGATTAAGAAAATGTTTTTAATAAAATACTACTTTATTTCTCTCTTCAATCGAAAATCTATTTTCTTCTAAAACCATGTTTTCTAAAAAAAATTCAATAGGTTTTCAAGATTAATTTATAAGTTTTAAAATATATTTTCAAATAAAATAGTTTTCAAAATGTTTTCAAGATTACTTTATAAGTTTTCAAGTATATTTTCAAAGAAAAATTTTTTCAAAAAATTTTATGTTTAAAAATCATTTTAATGGATTTTAAAATATTCCTTTATCTTTTTTAAAGGTTATTTTAAAAGGAAAGGATTTAAATTATTTGAAATATTAATTTACATTTTTTAAAATATATTTTTAAATAATATGTTTTTAAAAATAATTATGATTAAAAAATCATTTTTCAAAGAGGAAAGGATATTTTCCTCAAAAAATGTTTTAAATGAAATTTAAAAAAAAAATATTTTTGAAAATGTTTTATGAAAGGTATTTTAAAAGAAAGGCTATTTTTCTTAATAAATTTTTTAAGTGATATTTAAAATTATTTCTCCATCTAATATGGAATCCTTTGATATAGTTTATGCTTTACTAGGGATATGATCCAAGGACACCATTCTTATTCTTTCTTTGAATGGTTTATGTTTAAATTGACAAGTTATTTAGGAAAACTGTTTCTCTTCCATGGGTTATACCATGATAAAATTCTTGTGAAACTCAATTCCTTTCATGGGTTATTCTATCATAATATTATTAAGAAACTTGTCTCTTTTACACATGTTATAATAAGATGAAATTTCTATAATACTCATTTCATTTCATGGGTTATGATATGATGTTTATGAAACCCATCTCTTTTTATGGGTCATGATATGATGAATGTTTTATTATATTATGAAAAATGTATGTATGGTTTCATTATGTGATGGGTGGGACCTATATATCTATCCAATTCATTGGGTAAATATTTATAACTCATGAGATAATGATGGTAACGAGTCGACAATCTTGATCCGCTATGGGAAGAAGGTGTAACCTGGTCCACTACCACTAGGGATGGCGGTGTGTCCCACCTAGGATGTATAGCCTCCACTGTGTGAACCTGATTACATGTTCACAAAGTTATGATTGAACCTTATTACATGTTCAAAATTTTATGTGTCGACCTGTTTTCATGTCCATATGTTTATGTGTGGACCTGATTAAATGTTCACAATGTTATGAGTGAACCTTATTATATGTTCACAATGTTATTTGTGGACCTAGTTGCATGACCATATGTTTATGTGTGGAACCAATTACATGTTCACAATTTTATGAGTGAACCTTATTACATGTTCACAATGTTATTCATGGACCTGGTTTCATGTCCATATGTTTATGCATGGATATGATTACATGATCATAATGTTATGAGTGAAACTTATTAAAAGTTCACAATGTTATTCATATACTTGGTTGCATGTCCATATGTTTATGTGTGCACCTGATTACATGTTCACAATGTTATGAGTGAACCATATTATGTGTTCACAATGTTATGCATGGACCTAGTTTCATCTCCATAAGTTTATGCAAGGTCCTAATTTTATGTCCTTAACTTAATGAGTGAACCTATTTCTTTTAACACATGTTCACAATGTTATAAGATGATGTGTATTCCACAAGTATATGTCTTTTTTCAATGATATTCTCTCACAACTCATGCTCTTTTATTTTCTTATGATTCATATCTTATAAACTACCAATCTTTATTTTGTGGCTATTAATTATGATCTTTGATATGTAGGGTATGATCTTCTAATGTTATGATCATATTCTTGTACCCTTATGATCATGATATACTTATATATCTCCCTTGTTTACCCTTATTGGTCATCTGATCTCACCCATTTCTTATGTATCCTTCCCCTGGTTATGAAGAAATTTTTTAAGTAGGATTACTAAATGGGAAGATCTTTAAGGGAGATGTTGAAGATTTTTCACCAAGATAGAAGATTATGTTTCCAAGTTTCCAAAGGCACTAAACTATTATGGTCCTTGGGCATGTACTTTTGTAATGTGTTGAATATTAATCTAAAATGATGTAATATCCATGAATATTAATCCTGGGTATCTATACAATCCCTTCCTAGATGTATCACTGTAGATTAAAAATCCTTCTCCGCTATAGGGTAATGTAAGCATAGGTGTTATGGATAACCTTATCTTCAATTCATTGAAATTTTTCTTTCATTCATTTATCCACAAAAACTTGTCTCTATTCTAGGTTAACTTGGTGAGTGGATTAGATATTCATGAGAAATTATCCACAAACTATATATAATATCCGGCTAAACCGAGAAAACTGCGTAACTTAGTCACCATGGTTGGTTTGGGCCAACATTCAGTAGCCTTTATCTTTGATGGATCTATAGATATACCCTCCCTTGAGATTATATGAACCTAAATGAAACCTTTTGTAGCCAAAATTCACATTTTTTAAATTCTTCATATATTTATCCTTCTTTATGGTCTTTAGTACAATTCTCAAATGATCTTTATGCTCTTCTTTTCTCTTTAAATATATTAGAATGTCATCTATAAAGACTACCACAAACTGAACAAGGTAATATCTAAAGACTCTATTCCTTAAATCTATGAAGATAGTGGGGGAATTAGTAAGACCAAATTGCATAGCTAAATATTTATATTTTCCATTACTTTTGTAAAAACCTAGGTTTTCAAATATATATAATTGATTTAAGAAATAATATAATTATACATAAAACTATATTTTATACTTTTTTATTACAAATTAATATTTTATTTATCATGATAATTTATGTCTGAATATGTGTGTGTGTGTGTGTGTTTTAAATATAATTTTTGAAATGAAAATTTTTATTTTTGACGCTTATTTGTAAATATAAAAAATGTAATTTGAAATGAATATTCCATGACATATAGAATTATATTGCTAAAATTCAAATTAGATAATTATTTCTAGCAAGTGATATTCTTAGTATGGTATATAAAAAACCAATTTAAGATAAGATATATAAAATTTATAATATATTTGATATATATATATACACACTTTTTTTAGGTTCCTGTAAATATAAAATATATATATATATATAACAAGTTAATATATATATTAAACTGAAATAATAACCATATATGTATATATTAATATATGTATGTGTATATATACATATGTGTAATTGATAATAAAATTTAAGATTATGTTTATAAAAAAAGATTTATAAATTGGTAATTAATATATATATATATATATATATACGTAGTATATATGTGTATATATATATATATATACTTATATTCAGTATATATGTATATAAATATATATGTAAGGTTGATTTTTATAAATAAATAATAATTTGAATATATATATATATATATATATTTCGTGATAAGTGAGTAGTTTCAAAAAAAGTATGGTGGAGACTCACGAGGTGCGTGGGTGTGTGGTGAAAACAAAAGGGGAGGCCCACTTTATGGAAATCCTCTTGTTCCTAAGAAGTATGGATAATAATATATATATATATATATATATAATATATACTTACAAAATTTGTGTATGATGTGCAATGGAAAAGAGAGGGAGAGAGGGAGTGAATGAAATGGATAAAAATAATAATAATAATAACAACAATAATGATAATAAAATATGTGATATAATCATATATGTGATAAGATATAAACATATGAAAATAAGATATAAGAAAAAAGATATAAATATATGTGAATAATGATAATAAGTTATAATAATAATATTAACATGATAAAAAAGAGAGAGAAAGGGGATTCAGGTGTTGGAATCACGTGAAGATGACATGCACTGCCCCCATCTTCATCTTCCTCATAGAGTAGGTAGTAGTTCAACTTGTAATCCATGGTCATGGTAGGTGACTCTTGGCATCATCCTCCTATTGAATATCACTGGTTATCGCAAATAAATCTTCTTGGGGATCTTGTGACATGCAGCTCATGAGGATCATAGGGATACGGCCAACTCATGTGGGGTATTTCATGTAGATTTAGATAACCCAAAATTGCATCACCTCGCTACAATTAATCCAATAGACCATGGATGATTCCTACAACCCCATATGCGATCACGTCCTACCAAACATCGATGAGTTCTATTTAAGTGAAGCGATCTGCTTGTGAAACCCATGACTTGAGGCTGATTGGGATCAACCGACTCTTTTGGTTATATAAAGTTTTAATTTTTTATTTAACCTTCCCACTTTATAAGGATTCCAATTATGTTATATATATACCTATAATACATCTCTATTGGAATCCTCTCACACAATAGGGAGGTTTTTCTGGGTACTATGTTGTTCTGCCCTCCACTGGTCAACACTCTAGTTTTCCATCTTCAAAGAAAGTACTAGAATCCATCCTGCTGCTGCGTTTTTTTTTGTGTAAGAGTTAGTCTCAAGTCCCATTGTTGTGTAAAATCATTCTACAATATGGTTTAAAGGTAAAGGGATTTTTTTGGTTAAAACTTTGTTCAAGTGTTTCAAGTGGTTTATGTATTTAAAATTTTATATGAAAATTTGTTTTAGCCCATCATATTTATTCTCATAAAATTATTTGAACATTTAAATAATTTTTAATTATGTACTTATGAATGTAAGGATATTATCTTTATTTAAAATCCTGCTTTAATACTTCAAGATGGTGTATTAAATTTTTATACACAAAAATTATTTTTTCCCATGATACTTATTTTTATAAAAAAATATAAATATTTGAGCAGGTAAATGATTTTAATTATGCTTCAATGAAATGTAGGGGAAGTTAATGAATTTTAAAAAATAATTTTTTAAGATAAAAAGGATTTATTTTCATATGAGTATATATTTATATATATATCTATATGTGAATATATGTGTATAAATTATTTCATGTGAAAATAATTTTATTCTAATATCCATATATATAAATATATATATATATGGATATATATACATAGCATTCTATGAAAAACTATTTTCATTCTGATATATATATATATATATATTGTATATTCATACATCATTTAATGTGAAACTGATTTTACTCTGATATATATAGATATATGTATATAAATGTATGTACATGTGTATCAATTTATGTAAAATTGTTTTATTTATGATATTCATATATATGTATATAAATTTATATATATACATATCATCTTATGTACAATTGTTTTTATCTATACATATTCATATAAATGTAACATTTTATATAAACCTATTTTTATTTTAATATCAATATATGTGTAAATATATAAATGTGTGTGAGTGTGTGTGTGTGTCATTTTATGTAAAAATATTTTTCCCCTGATATCTATAAGTATGCATATAAATGTGAACATTGATATATCATTTTATGTAAAACTTTTTTATTCTGATATATATATATTCATATAAATGTGTGTGTGTGTGTGTACAATTTCATGTAAAAATATTTTATTTCTGAAACATATAGATATTTCAAAAACAATCTTATTTTCCTAATTAGTTATTATATTTTCTAAATTATATAATGTTCAATTTTCTTTTTAAATTATCGCTCATGAGTTTCTTCTAGAAAATTAAATATGTATATATAACCAAGTAATTCCTTTTTTATGAATTGGTTATTAATGCTCATGGTTTTAAAGGATGATCATGGTTTTTATGATGTAAAACACATGCTACTAAATTTTAATTATAAAGAATTAAACTTGGTTATTTTATGAATGATGGAAGGGGTGGGGAGTAAACTCAAAACCTTATGGGACTTTTTTCTAACCAGGTGACGGGTGTTCCCAGAATAATATAGCACTCCAATGCATGGGGTAATGTTTTAATCTCATGAAATGTCATGTATGGTGTGTGGGAGGTTATTTTAAGCACACTATGGGATTAGGGAGTAAACCCAATCCATCATGGGACTATGTCCACCTTGTTACGTCATCTCAGGACTAAATCGAGACTTTATGTTATGATCTAAAGAGCCTTCAAAAATTATATATGAATGCTTATGGGTTTTTTAAAATAATCCTTTATGAATTTATAAAATAATGAACTGCATTTTATTTCAAGGAATCAGTGTATTAAAATTCCCTATAGCACAAATATTTTAATTTACATAATAACTCATTATATAAGGTATGTACTTTCAACATATATGGTATGGTTTATTTTTAAAAAAAAATTAAAAACCCTATTTGGTTTCCTTTTGTTTTTGAAACCCCTTACTAATATTTTTTTCACTCACCCTATGTTTTCAAAACCACTTTTCATAGGGAATAAGGACGTATAGAAGAGAGTGAGTGATCGTGGTCCCCCTATGGTGTTTAATCCCTATAAAGAGGATGCAAAGTTTTCTTTTATTTTCTTTTATAGGTAATGTAATTAGAAATCTCAGATGTATCCTAAATCTCTAAAACTATAAACCTTTACGATCTTGGGTTGTTTTATAAAAATAAATGATAAATAATAAATAATAATAAATAAAAAATGTGGAATGGGTTTAGGGTTGTCTTACCTTTTATGGAATTTTGTCTTAGGTATATTCTTTTTCTTGAACCTCAATTGATGATATCCAGAACAAAGGTCAATTTTGGAAAAGTATTTATCTCTACACAATTAATCAAATAGGTCATAAATATGGGGTAGAGGATACTTGTTTTAATATTATTCATCTCCCAATAGTCAATACAGAGTCACACTGATCCATATTTCTTTTTAATGAAAAGAACAGATTCCCCCCATGGTGACACACGTGGTTGAATGGATCCCTTTTCAAGGTTATCCTAGAGTTGCTTCTTCAATTCATGCAACTCAATTAGGGTCATTCTATAGGGAGTATTTGAAATAGGAATGGAACCTAGTATGTTCTCTATCAAGAACTCAACTTCACATTTTTCTAGAAGTCTAGGAAACTCTTTGGTAAAGATATCAAATAATTCTCACACAATAGGCAATCATTGATGCCAAGTTTCTCCCCAACCATCTAAGATAAAAAAAACCTTCTAGATGGGAATAAAGACCCATAAAATGGATACGATCTCTATTAGAAATTCATACATATCATTACATTGATAGATGATCATATGTTGGTTTGGATTATCAAATGTGACTTCCCTTCCTTGAAAATTGATATGGTATTTATATAGATAAATCAAATCCATGCCTAATATAACATTAAATTCAACCAGACCAAGAATGATAAGATTTTTAAGAAGCACATTCCCACAAAAATCAACTACAAAGGAATCATATACTTGAAATTTGATCATCGTACTAATAGTAATTTTAAATTATACATATAATCATTTAGGTGGAATATTTATACCCTTATAAAATTATTCAGATACAAAATAATGGGTAGTTCCATAATCAAATAATAAATTAATAGTTCTAGATTGGATGGAAAGTGTACCTTTCACCACGTTGTTATCACACCCCTCAATAGAAATAGTGATCGCTTGAGATTTCCCTATGTCCCTTGGTATAAGATATTTCTAATTTCAATCATCATCATTAACCTTATAATTTTGGCACTGGTTAGTATAGTTCCCATACTCCTTTCATTTGAAACACTAGAGTTTGGGTGGTGTATTTTGTGCATATTTCTCTCTATTCGTATAATTAGTTAACTTATTCTCATCACTTCAATAATAAATTGCTTGATGTCCTTCCTTATCACACTTAAAACATTTACTAGTCCCATTAAGTACATTTAATCCATGTTTCCTTCCACAATTTAAGCATGAAGTAAATCTCATCTTCTTATCTCTATGGTTTTTAGAGTTTCCTTTGAACTTTATCTTCCTTTTATAGTCAAAACCATGAGATTGATGGGTGACTTCTATCTCCATTTCCACCTTGGGAATGTATCGAATGATTTATTCATAGCTATTGAAGTCCCTTATGGATAATTCCATTTGAAAACTTGGTTTTAAGCCACTAAAGAATCTATTAAGCTTACTTTCAGGTTGGATGATAATTCCAGAAGAATACCTCGAAATTCTTTTAAAAGTTACCTCATTGGCACCATAGATTCATCATCCTTCTACTTTAGCTCAAGGAATTAATTCTCCATTTTTGTATGAAGGATAATAGGGAATTAATTATTGAAAGATAAGATCTTAAACTAATATCACTTCATGGAGTCAATTTAATCATGTTCCCTTGTATTCTTGATGATATTCCACCATTGATCTGATTTTCCTTCCAAATGATAGACATCCAAAATGACCTTTTCATGTTCCAAAAACTGGATAATGGAAAATATTTTTTTAGTGGTTATGATCCATTATTCAGAAACTAATGGATCAATGGAACCATTAAAATAAGGTGGACTTTGTGTCATAAATAACTCAAAATAATGTTTTCCCTCATTTTCTCATTTTTAATTCCATCATGATTCATAGCTTGAGAAAGTTGTGTGATCATAGAAATGATATTTTTTATTCAAAATCACATAATGTTTGGTTGCTCAGGAGTACAATAATTTCATTTTCAATCACACTCAGCATTAACATAGTCCCTTTTGGTTCCATTCATTGACTAAAACCAAAAATCATAGCGTAAGAAATAATAATCATAGTGGGGAACCACATAATCATGAAAAATAACTTATATGATGTATAAATCATGGAAACTTATTTTTAATCTATGAAACCTTAGGTTTATCCTAGGTTATTAGTATTCATCATCTATTTAAATCCTTCGTGATGGTTTATAAAGAGTTTATGAATTTATATAGTATATCCCCCGAGAGTGTCTAACCAGGTGTA
Organism: Viscum album; assembly: GCA_963277665.1. Classification (NCBI taxonomy): domain Eukaryota; kingdom Viridiplantae; phylum Streptophyta; class Magnoliopsida; order Santalales; family Viscaceae; genus Viscum; species Viscum album. The sequence goes on from OY728158.1 coordinate 877,793,809, forward strand.
CAGCAAGGCCCATTTTCATACACCAGGTGACGATCAAGTATAGCTCAATAAAACCTTTTTAGAGTTATGACCCCTAGGTACATCTGTTATAGAGATACATCCACTTGTAGTATCTATATAGGGATGTAATTTTTTGGAAACCACTCGCTTTATCCTTTACCAAAATTCAAGGAAATTTTCCTATACTTTGACTCATCCTTAGACTTATCCTTAGACATATCTATAGAGTTATCACTAAATTTTTTATATCCTAGTTTCCAAAGGTTAAATATACATATCCTATGATACCAACTGTAAAGAACTAAACATCTCATACATAGTTAATATATTTTTTAGATGAATATGAAAAACCTTACACAAACACATTCATGAGGATCGTAAATGTATAGTGCCTTTGGAAACTTGGACACATAAAAAATTGGACCATAAGTGAGCTTCATCATATCCCACTATGTTCTTCATAACTAGAACCCTTATTAGATATATCATACATAATACCTTTCATCATAACCTGAGGAAAGGAAACATAAAAAAGGGTGATCTCAAATGCTCAATAAGGGTAAACAATGGAGATATCAACAAATCATGAGTATAAGGGTATAAAAACATGAGAATAGCATTTGAAAACTATACCCTACATATCATAGATCATAAAATTGAGTCATGGAATAAATATTTTCTGTTCATAAGACATGAATCATAATATAATCAAAGAAAATGAACCATGGGGGTATAACATTAGCATCAGACATAGATTTTTGGAATAAATGTCAAAAAAATCATTTCCTTAGTACTTCAAGGCTCATTGTGAAGACTATCATAGTGGATTAGGTTCACTACCCAAACCATCATAGTAATCAAGGTTCAATACCAAGACTATCATAGTGGATATATTCCCTTACTAAATGGGTTTCACTCCCCATTCATCAACACCAGCAATACTTTTTCACTCTCCATTCCAATCTTGTTTATCTCATGAGATATAAATCTTTACCCAATGTATTAGAGGGATATATAGGTATCACTCATCACATAATGAAAATAATACATATGTGTTCCACAAGATCATAAAACATTTATCATATCATATCCCATGAAATTAAATAGGTTTCATAAACATTTCATCATAACATAACCTATGGAAAATAAATAGGTTTCATAATCATTTCATCATTTCATAAAACCATAACCTGTAGAAAAAAAAGAAGCTTTCATAATCACTTTATCATGGTATAACCCTTGGAAGATAAATGAGTTTCATAAACATCTTTTCATAATAATCATAAACCATTCAAAAAAAGAATAAGAATGGTATCGTTGGATCATATCCCCAGTAAATCATAAGTAACATCAAAGGATGTCATCTTAGATGGAAACTGATTTTGAAAGAAAAATCACTTGGAAAGATTCTTGAGGAAAATATACTTTCATTAAAAATTGAATTTTTTAAAATTAAAAATTCATAAAATCTTTTCAAAATACTTTTCTTTGAAAATAACCTTGAAATTTTATAAAGGAAGATTTAAAGAAAATAATATTCATGAAATTGGGAAATTTCCTATCACAACCTAACCCGACAGGGCTTGAGCTTCAACTACCCTAGGCCTAGAACCAATAGGTCAAGGTCTAGAAACCAGTGCCGAGTAGGCATATCACACACATTTGAGGTATTATCCTAAAGTGATTGTACACACACACAGATCTCTAAGCTCATACAATGATGAAATGTAAAACAACTAATAACAATGCATGCATACATATATAATCCAAAAATCAGAGTATAACATAATGAAATAGAAATCATAAAAAGGGGTTAAATACAAGCTCACCCAAAACTAGAAAATAAAGTCTGACCTACTTAGAAGGAGGGGACTTCTGTCAAATGCAACACTAGTATACACCTCGGTCTGTTTAGTCCAAACTAAGATCTACCTAATCTTGGTCCTCCAAGGACTCTATAAAAGGGTCATCATCTTCATAAGACACGACATGTGTGGGAAGATCCCATGTAGGGTGAGTACAACAATACCCAGTAGTACACCCCTAAATCACTAAACATAATGCATCAAAATTAGTCAGATCATTATATATAAGTATTTTAAACAAGATATTAGATATAAAGATAAGTAAGGATATCCCAAATATACACATAAAAAATTCTGAAATTTATAAGGTCTCAACCAATTACATATATAGATCGCCCATGAGGTTTCAAGGTAATGATCATCTATTCGATCTTAATCAATGAGACCTTCCATCCCTGATTGAATTAAACCAATAGATATCACCCATTGGAAATCGCTAATCTGATGGAATATCTCTATTATCCCATAGGTCATGATCATCAAGGAGGAACCACTCCCTGAACTATACTTCCACTGAAGAAACTCATCCCATAGGTCCCGCATTTCAGTTCTAGTGAAGAAGAATCGCATAGGAAACTGAGAGGGTTCATCAAAGATACACTCTCCATCGGACTAATACCCCATCAGAAATATCAGATCTCAATACACAAATAGGGGTTAAACACCCAGGGCTCATTGGGGGGACACCAGAACCTTCTAGAAAAATCCTCCTATATAGGAGATCGATGCCCCTATAAATATTGGACATTCCAATTCCAACAAACCCTATATAAGGAAACAAAAATTAAATGAGGATCACATTGGGCCTCTTAGAGAGATACATGCTCTAATCAGATTAGGTATCTATTGAAGTGATCTGAGACAACTATCTCCAAAATAATGGATCTCTCCCACACTACACTGATCATTAGGGAGTTGTATAGGGGTCACCCTCTATGATGATAATGGGATGTTTCACTAAACTCTCATAGGAATGGACCAAGGGAACACACTCGACTGATATTGGTCCAAGGGATCTCACACAAGCTCACTCTGAAGTTGGTATCAAAATAAAGAGTAATCTAACCTATCCTTGAAGGAGTACATAGTGTGTACCTAGGAGTACACAATGTGTATCACTATTCCTAGCACTTCTCATTTCTCATGCTCACATGGCATGCACTTTTCTAAAAGTACACAGTGTGTCCACTGAGGGTACATGGTGTGTAGGTGTCGATTTATCACTCGGTGTTCTGTTTTACTATGCCCATGTACTTTCCTAAGTATATGGTGTGTTGGACACCATACACGGAGTGTCGTTCCACATGATCTCATGGGTGTATACTCCCTACACACTTTGAGCCACCTTCTAGGGTGTACATGGTGTGTGGCATGGCCCATACACTGTGTAATGATACTCGGACTTCTAGGAATGTACTCCTTGTACATGATGAATTGGTCGAATAAGGGTCACACATCATGTGATACATGTCACATGGAATGTAATACTTATCACTACATGGAAACCCTATCATCGCAGATAAGTGACTACACAACGTGTGTTCATAGGATTACACGCCTTGTAGTTAGGAATTTCATGGAAATTCCAAAAAAATAATGTGTCTTTGCCCAAGCCTCCACACCCACTAATTTCTCTAGGAATTTTTTCATACATTATGGTTCTAGGGATGAATGAACCCTCTTTCTATTATTTTCATGATTCTATCCATATTCAGTGCTTAATAAACACCCGTTGTCACACCTCATCGGTGTCGGATGGAAAAACCATGAAGAACAGCTCATGATCTATCTATGGATTCGTTTCCATAGTTGTATACTACAACTATTACATTGTATCTCAATCCCAAACCCATGATATCAATCTATTTCACTAAATACCGAATGTGTAATGATTGTTCACTAGGTATCCAATGAATCGCAAGCCAAAGTAAATGCCAATGATGAATGCATGTAGAACAGGGAGAGAAAACCACAAAAAAATATTAGGAACGAACTTTGGTCATTTTTTGAGTTGACCTCAATCCATTTTCATTATAATGATGAATGAATATCCAATAATAAATAGTAAATAATAACTATCCCTCAAATCCCAAATAAATAAACCCATACCCACAAAAATGACTAATCTGCGAATCAATGCTTTGGTCGATTGATTTTCATTCATCATGTGTAACACCCCAAGGTTTTAAAAAAATAAATGAAATTCATGAAACTTTGTTTTAAGTAGATATTTATAACTATCCTTTAAACATAATTTTACTGCTCTTGTGTTTTGAATTTTGAAAAATAGTCATCTAAAATTGTGATCAGAAAGTTATTCAGAGTCTTATAAGACAAACTTAATTTTTTTGAATAGTAACATACCCTTATGAATAGTAACCTCACCTATGATATTGTATATTTAATTTAAAGTAAGGTACACCCATATCTTTGAATAAGTAAATAAATGCTTTAAAAATTTTATTTTCCAAATAAAGTATTATTTTATTTTAAAAATAATTTTCTAAAATTTATAAAATTATTTTGATAAAATGGAGTTCATTTTTGGATTTTACATGTTAAAAATGGTTGGGGTGAAGTTTTGGTAATTTTCTGAAATACTTGATTTTTTGGTGAATAGTGAATTTTTGGTATTTGACAAATAAATGAATTTCTGCATCATAGAGGTATCATCGATGATGTGGTACTAATGTAATCAAAATATCTTGAAATCACATGCCATTATTACTTTTTTTATTCATGGAATACTCACTATTTATTATCTTGAAGAAAAATAATAAAATAATAATTAAAATAATGGGAAATTTCTCCCCTCCTCCACTATAAATACCACTCATTTCTCCCTCTTCTTCGCGCGCCTCTCAAGACTTGATAATTTTCTAATTTCTATCAAATTCCCTCCCCAATATCCTTCCCTACATCCAAGACCTGTTTGTCTCACCCAAAGGCCAAAATCAAAGGCCTTAAGTAGGATCTCAGGGAGAAGAGATCAAGAGGTAAGAAATCATCTTCCTTTTTCATGTGTTTACCTTTCCTTTCCTTTTCTTTTATTATAGTCTCTTCCCCTCCTCTTATCCAAGTGGCATGAAAGATCTATAAATCTTATATATTATTTATTTTCTCATTTTCATGTAAAATTCATCATCATTCTTCCTCTCCTCTCCCACTTATTCAAGGAATAAAAAACATTGTCTGTGATGTGTCGAATTACCGACATCGTGGACGATGTGATTTAAATTTGATTTAATTCCTTAAAGTCTGGTCATGAAAAAAAATTTATATTTGAACCAGTTTATAATATATTTATTGTGTCTCATTCATTTTTCTATAATTATTTTTTACACATGGTTATAATTTATAAAACAAAATGAGGTCATTATTATCAAAGAACCACTAAAATGATCTAAGAAAACATCATTAATGTTTTAACTTACTAATCATCCTAATTTATGAATTAAAAATGATAAATGGTATAATTTATGGTTCTTGAAATATTTAACTGCCATTCCATTCCAATTCTGTATTTTCACTTCTAATTGACAAGAACACCCATCATGAACCGATCATGGAAATCATGTAAAGAACGTACATGAAACAATAGAAGGAACAAAATACTAACAATTAAAGGATGAAATGATGTCATAAAATGATCATATAATATGCTATAAAGATTAATATGTTTCTTTAATATAATAATAACACTCTTTTAACCATTATACAGGATTTTTAAACAAGTTTTAAGTAAGACAAATCCAAGTTAAGGGAATTCTAAACCTGATTTCCATTCTTTAGGTTAACATTCTACTTCATTATTTATGTGGTATTAAAATTTTTTGTGTGATTTTTTTTGCATATAATATGTTTAATTATGTGTATTTACAGTGTTTATACATATTCCATCCACTCTACTAAGTCTCACTTCAATTATATGATATTTATAACATACTTTCCTTTTAAAATCCTCTTTTAAAATTCTGTTTTACAAAATTCAAAAGCAATGTTTTTATGCTATTATTCATGTTGTATGATTATGTTTTGGTTCTTTGGAATTTTTTATAATTAAGGGTGTGAACTATATCTCTCTCCAATTCATTGGTTATGTGTATGTTGTAGGTCGGTCATATGGTTACTCCAAATGTAACTGTGATGGTTACACAAATTGTAAGGTAGCTATGAGGGTTAAAAATTATAAGGTAGCCGAGAGGGTTACAAGATTGTATAAGTAATTCCCCAGGATACCTTTATGGTTATATTTATGTTCTTATGTATTGTGGTAATCTTTTGAAAATCTCATGTTTCAGAAAGTAATTATATATGGGTGACAAGTATGTATTTTGAGAATGTTATCATATGTTACAAGTATTCATGGACTAATGTGTTCTTTACTTCTTTTTATATCCCTTACTGAGATTTTTGTGACCATATGAAGTTTTAAAATGATTTTTACAGGTCATAAGGTTGTGTTAGACCAAGAAGGAATCCAAGTTAAATGTTTGAATAACTATCAAAGAAATCATGTTTTATTTGAAAATTTTTATAATATTGGGAGAAATGAGTAATGTTGTTATGGTATCCACTATATATTAATGTGTAATGTCATGAATTTTTTATGTCTTCTTTCTATAAAGATCTAAAATTGAAAAGATCCTCAATGTGAAAGTAATTTATTTCTTGATTAAATTCAAGATTATGTAATGTAATAAGTTCGGGTCCTTATAGTTGATATTAGAGGATGGTTTAGGTAACTTTAGGGGTTAGGATGATGTAAATATATTACCATAAATGTTTTTATTTACTCTATGTTCAATTTTAAATGATATAGAATTTAAATATTACCATGTTTCTTCGACTAAGATGTGTTTTTTCAGAATGGTTGTCCGCAGAAGAAATAGGGAAGCTGAAGAAAAGAGGCACCGATGGAATGACATCCTTCTAAATCTATAGCTTGGAATGTTAGGGATTGGAACCAAGAAATTTGTGATGGTAATGGGTCAGCTAAAATATGAAATAAATTTTGGAGGCATCCATTCAAGATAACAACCAGAGGTACCACAACGGAACATGACAATAGGAGAACATTTTATGAGACAACACCCACCTACTTTTAGTGGATATTCTAACCCAGTAGTGGTTGAAGGATGGATTAAATCCCTTGAAAAGATATTTGATGTAATGGGTTGTTCAGATAATCCAAAATTTATGTCTTTCCATTTATCGTTTTGAAGGTGAAGCTGATCAGTGGTGGTCAATGGTAAGGAATATCAAGGATAGATAGGATATTTATTCCTTATAGTAGGATGAATTTAAAAGTCTTTTCCTTGAAAAATATTTTCCTAAGGTGGTGCAACTTAGGATGGAGAAGAAATTCCTTGAATTAAAGAAAAAGGAGGAAGATTAAGTGGTTGTGTATAAAGAAAACTTCACCTAACTGGAGAGGTATGCACCAAATCTTATTCTTGATCTTGATAGTAAAATCAACCACTTTTACTCAGGACTGAATCTAAGGTATTGAGGAGCGCTGGTCTCCCGTGAATTCAAAAGTTACGAGAAACTTGTCTGATGTGCTGAGTGGGTAGAGATAGAGTTTGTTGATGATCATGTTCATTTTGGAAACAAGGAGAAGAAGAGGTCCATATGTAAATAGATGGGTAATAATAAACCAAATAAATCTGATGGTAAGAAAATCCAGTTTCTAGTTTGTGAAAAGTGTGGAAAGAAGCACCCTGAGGAATGTCTTACCAAAACTAGGAAATGTTTTCGATGTAGTAATTTTGGACATATGGCCCAAGATTGTAATGAAAATTATCCTAAGACTAATCCTAATAATAAAACTGTAAAGTGCTTTAAATGTGGTGAGATTTATTATTATGAAAATTTCTTCCCAAAGAGATATCTGAATGAAGCAAAGAAGCCAGACTATAAGCAGAAAGGTGTAGTGAGATCCTTCGCAACTACGTCAGCAAACGTCAGGCAATCCAATGAATTTGTATCAGGTACTTTGTTTTTTTACTTGGATTTTTCTAAAGTTTTTTTTGATATGGGGTATACACATTCCTTCATCTCTGAGAAATTTTCTAGTAAATTGGAAATATCACCTTAACAAATGAGACTAGAACTTGTTGTTAAAATGCCAGGGGGAAATATTATAGCAATGATGAACTATAAGAATCTTTCTATTGTGGTCTATGAAAATAATTTACCTTCAAACCTTATTGTTTTACCCTTAGTCGAGTTTGATGTTATTCTAGGAATGGGTTGGCTTTCTGTTTATCATGATAAGATTGACTATAGATCTAAAGAAGTTTTTTTTCAAAAGGATTTTCAGTTTGTATACAAGAAATAACTCATACAATTGATAACATATCAGGAAGATGAGAAACTTTTGAAATATGGAAATGAAATTTATCTTGATCATATTGTTAAAAACAAGGGAACTTTTCAGATTAATAATGTCCCAGTTGTAAATGAATACCTTGATGTTTTTTCTGATGAGTTACTCAGTGTCATACCTAATTATTAAGTCAAAATCACAATTTACTTAGTTCCTGATTCTAATCCAATTTCAAAACCCCCATATCGTATGGATCAAATAGAACTTCTTGAATTGAAAAATCAGTTGCATGATTTTATTGATAAAGGCTTCATTCATCCTATCACTTCACCATGGGGAGCTTATATTTTGTTTTTTAAAAAGAAATATGGTTCCATGAGACTTTTAATTGATTATAGATCTTTGAATAACATCACTATTAAAAAAAGTATCCTTTTCCTCACATCGATGAATTTTTTATCAGCTCTAGGGAGCTCAGTAATTTTCCAAGATTGACTTGAGATCTGGATACCATCAGCTGAAGGCAAAGGAGGATGACATCCCAAAAACAATTTTTCGTACTAGATATGGGCATTATGAATTTGTTTTTATGTTGTTTGGGTTAACTAATCCACCTATTATATTTTTGAATCTTATGAATAGAATATTTCATGAGTTCTTTGATAAGTTTATGGTTCTGTTTATTGATGACATTTTTGTATTTTCTAAGAGTAAAGAAGAGCATGAAAAACATCTAAGGGTTGTTTTACAAACCTTAAAGAAAAAGAAACTGTATGGAAAATTCAGCAAGTGTGATTTTTGGTAACAATATATTTCTTTTCTTGGAAACATTGTAAATAAGGATGGAATAACGATTGATCCTGCCAAAAAAAGTGGTTGATGAATGGCCAAGACCTACAAATGTTACAGAGATTCCTAGTTTCTTGGATTAGCAGGTTATTACTGACAGTTTGTTAAGAACTTTGCATGGTTATCTAGCTCGATAACTAAGTTAACACAAAAATAGGTTAAATTTATTTGGACAAAAGAAATTTTTTTCTTTAGGAACTAAAGAAGAGATTGGTGAATGCTTCGGTTTTGGCCTTGCCTTCCCGAAATGGTGAGTTTTTCATCTACAATGAAGCTTCATTAAAGGGACTTGTTTCTGTTCTAATGCAGAATGATCAGGTAATTTCTTATGATTTAAGAAAACTTAAACCTCATGATTTAAATTATCCCACACATGATTTGGAATTTTCAGGTGTGGTTTTTTCTTTGAAAATTTTGAAGTATAATTTATACAGATCCAAATGTCAAATATATATTGACCATAAAATTCTGAAGTATATATTCACTCAAAAGCAATTAAACATGAGGTAGAGAAGATGGATGAACTGATAAAGGATTATGATTTCACGATCAATTACCATCATGGAAAAGCAAACAAAGTTACAAATTCCTTGAGTTAAAAACACCATGCATCATTAACCATGTTACGTTTAGAACATGATCCCTTGATTAATGATTTAATGAATTTTGGATTAGAAGTTTTTGGTAGAGGAAATAAATTTTTTTTGTTTCAGGTTTCAGTGCAGTCCTCATTATTAGACAGAATTAACCAAGCATAGAAGGAAGACCATGAGCTATAGAAAAAGGTAGAATTGGTTAAAATGGGTAAGCTGTTAGAATTTAACATTGATAAATATTGTGTTTTAAGATTTTGAAAAAGTTTGTGTGTGCCTTTTGATTCCAATTTGAAGAAATATTTGTTGTGTGAATCTCATAGTTCTCCATTTTCGGTTCATCCTGAAAGTACTAAGATGTACAGATACCTTCAGGAGTAATACTGGTGGGATAGAATGAAAAGGGATATTAGATAATTTACTGTGAAATGTTTGACTTGTCAACAGGTTAAAGTAGAGCGGCAGTTATTAAAGGGGATGCTTCAGCCTTTTCCAGTGCCAGAGTAGAAATGGAAGAATGTATCCATGGACTTTGTGGTGGGACTACCTAAGATGTCTCAAGGTAACAATTTGATTTGGGTTATTGTTGATTAGTTGAAAAAATTTGCACATTTTCTTTAGATTCGAGATACAATGTCTTTGGATCATCTTTCTCGATTGTACCTCAAAGATATTTCCAGGTAACATGGAGTTCTTCTTTATATTGTATCTGATCAGGATCCCAGGTTCAATTATAACTTTTGGAAGGGACTTCATAAGTCATTGGGAACATAATTAAATTTTAGTATAGCTTTTCATCCTCAATCAGATGGGCAGTCAGAGCGAATGATTCAGACTTTGGAGGATATGTTTCGAGCTTGTTCAATGGACTACTAGGGAAGTTGGGATCAGAATATTTCTTTAGTTGAGTTTTCTTATAATAATAGTTTTCATCCTAGTATTCAGATAGCACCTTTTGAGGCAATGTATGGGAAGCAGTGTTGGACTACAGCGTTTTTAGGATGAAGTCGGTGAAATAAATTTTATGGGGCCGAAATTAGTAGAGGAAGTGGTTGAGAAAGTGAAGATGATCCAAAAACACATGAGGACAGCTCGGAGCAGGAAGAAAATTTATGCAGATAACAGAAGTAAAGACTTCTCTTTTGTGGTAGGTGACCATGTTTTCCTTAAAATATCTCCTTGGAAAAGTGTGATGTGTTTTGGTAAGAAAGGAAAGATAAGTCTGTGATTCATCGGTCCTTTTGAAATCCTGGAGAAATTTAGACCAGTTGCATACCGAATAGATTTTCCTCCGAGTTTGTCTCAGGTACACAATGTTTTTCATGTTTTAATGTTGAGAAATTATGTGTCAGATTCAACTCATGTCTTGAGTCTAGAAGTAGTTCATCTGGAAGAGAACCTTTCTTATGAAGAGAAACCAATTCTGATTCTTAATCAAAGGTAACAAGTATTGAGGAATAAGTTAATCCAATAGTTAAAGGTTTTTTGGAGAAACCACATGGTTGAAGAAGCAACATGTGAATCTAAAAATGTTATGAGGGAAAGGTACCCTCACTTGTTTAATGGGTAAATAAAATTGTGAGGATGAAATTTTTAGAAGGTGGGGATAATGTAACACCCCAAGGTTTTAAAACAATAAATGAAATGAATGAAACTTTGTTTTAAGTAGATATTTATAACTATTCTTTAAACATAATTTTATTTCTCCTATGTTTTGAATTTCGAAAAATAGTCATCTAAAATTGTGATCAGTAAGTTATTTAGAGTCTTATAAGACCAACTTAATTTTTTTTGAATAGTAATATACCCTTATGAATAGTAACATACCCTTATTAATATTAACATACCCTTATTAATATTAACCTCACATATGATAGTGTATATATAAGATTTAATTGAAAGTATGGTACACCCATATCATTGAATAAGTAAATAAATGCTTTAAAATTGTTATTTTCCAAATAAAGTATTATTTTATTTAAAAATTAATTTTATCATATTTATAAAATTATTTTGATAAAATTTAATTCACTTTCAGAATATACACATCTAAAAATGGTTGGGGTGAATTTTTGGTAATTTTCTGAAATACTTGATTTTTTGGTGAATAATGGATTTTTGGTATTTGAAAAATAAATGAATTTTTGCACCATGGAGGTGTCATCGATGATGTGATTCTGATACAGACCATTATCTCAAACTCACATGACATTATTAATTTTTTTAGTCATGTAAGACATGCTATTTCTTGTCTTAAGGCAAAATAATAAAATAATAATTAAAATAATGTGAAACCTCTCTCCTTCTCCACTGTAAATACTACCCATTTCCCCCTCTTCCTCCCACACCTCTCAAGCCTTGATCATTGTCTAATTTCTACCAAATCCCCTCTATAATATCCTTCCCCACATCCAAGACCTACTAGTCTCACCCAAAGTCCAAAATCAAAGGCCTTAAGGAGGATCTCAAGGAGAAGAGATCGAGAGGTAAGAAATCCTCTTCCTTTTTCATGGGTTTACCTTTCCTTTCCTTTTATTTTATTATAGTATCTTCCCCTACTCTTATCCAAGAGGAATTAAAGATCTATAAATCTTGTATATTCTGTATTTTCTCATGTTCATGGAAAATTCATCATCATTCTTCCTCTCCTCTCCCACTTATTCAAAGAATAAAAACATTGTTCGTGATGTGTCGAATTGTCGATATTGTGAACGATGTGATTTCAGTTTGCTTTAATTACTTAAATTATGGTAATAAAATAATTTCTATGGTTGAAACGGGTTATAATATATGTATTATGTCTCATAAATGGTTCTGTAATCCTTTTTTACACGTGGTTATAATTTATAAAACAAAATGAGGTTGTTATTATCAAAGAACCACTAAAATGATCTAAACAAGCATCATTAATGTTTTAACTTATGGATCATCCTCATTTCATAATTAAAAATGATAAATGTTATAATTTATGGTTCTATAAATATGTAACTACCATTCCATTCCAATTCTGTATTTTCACTTCCAATCGACAAGAACATCCATCATGAATCGATTATGGAAATCATGTAAAGAATGAACCCGAAACAATGGAAGAAACAACATACTAACAATTAAAGGATGAAATGGTGTTATAAAATGATCATATAATGTGTTATAAATATGAATATGTTTCTTTAGGATAAAAATAACACTCTTTTAACCATTATAAAGGAGGTTTAAACAATTTTTAAGTAAGACAACCCCAAGGTAAGGGAATTTTTAACCCGACTTCCATTATTTGGGTTAACATTCTACTTCTTTATTTATGTGGTATTAAAATTGTTTGTGTGATGCGTTTTATATATAATATGTTTATTTATTTTTATTTTTAGTGTGTATACATATTCCATCCACTCTACTAAGTCTCACTTCAATTATATGATATTTATAACGGACTTTCCTTTTAAAATTCTCTTTTAAAATTCTATTTTACAAAATTCAAAATAAATGTTTTTATTCTATTATTCATGTTGTATGATTATGTTATGGTTATTTGGAATTGTTTATGATGAATTTTGGGACCTATATCTCCCTCCAATTCATTGGTTATGTGTAAGTTGGAGGTCGTCTATATGGTTACTCCAAGTGTAACTGCGATGGTTACACAAATTGTAAGGTAGCTGTGAGCATTACAAATTATAAGGTAGCCAAGAGGGTTACAAGTTTGTTTAAGTAATTCCCCAAGATACCTTTATGTTTCTATTTATGTTCATATGCATTGTGGGAATCTTATGGAAATCTCATGTTTCAGAAAGTAAGTATATATGGGTGACAAGTATGTCTTTTGAAAATGATTTCATATGTTACAAGTATTCATGGACTAATGTGTTATTTACTTATTTTTATATACCTTAATGAGGTTTTTGTGCTCATCCCAAGTTTTTAAATTATTTTCATAGGTTATAATGATTTGTAAGACAAATAAAGAAGCCAAATTAAATGTTTTAAGAACTTTCATAGAAATCATGTTTTATTTGAAAGGTTTTATATATATTGGGAGAAATGGGTATTGTTGTTATAGTATCCACTGTGTATTAATGTGTAATCTCATGAATGTTTTATGTCCCTTTTCTCTAAATCTCTAAACTTGAAAAGATCCTCAATGTGAAAGGAAGTGATTTCTTGAATAAATTCAAGACTATGTAATGTAATAAGGTCGGGTCCTTATATCATGGGATAAGAAAGGGTGGATAAATCCAAAAAAAATCCTACCTCAAGATGGAATGATTACAAATAAATAATGAATACACATTATTGTCATTGGAGAGATACTCGAATTCTATTGTACATTGATCGTTAATCCATGATCCGGTTGTGGTTCGCCTAAGAATGATCCTCCAATTCTCTCTCCAACATGTCCAAGGTTATGTGGATAACCCTAATATTTCCTCCTAGACATATATTTATAGGAAAATTAAGGTAATTGAACTATATTTTAATAAATTATTTCAATGAATTAATATAACACCCCAAGATTTCATATTACGTTATCTCATTAAAGTAATTCAATAGCTTGCGCTACACGCAACACCAAGTTCGAACGCACCACAACTTATTAAACTAACCGTTTAAAACGCAGTTATGAATAGTATTAACTGTATTTTGAATCTTATATACTCTATATAATTTTAAAATCCATATTATGTGTTTCAAAGACATAATATAAGAACAAATTTATTTTTTGGATAAAATAAGTTTTTTTCAAAAAATGAAATTTTACCGCCTTTTAATGGAGAACCCTTTTTAAAACTAATATTTGATACTGTTATATATTCAATTTAATGAAATTAAATTATTCTTTAGAATCGGGACATAAAAATTTAGTTTGAATAAATTTTTGATACTTTTCTGATAACTTTCATATTTTGATAAACAGTGAAAATTACTAAATTTTAATTAAAAAACTTTTTTAATCGAAATAATTAATAGTGATAAATTATGAATTTGAATGATTTGTAAGTATAATTATATTATATTTTTATCATTTAATACAGTTTAGGTAATTATAAGTAATTTCACATTTAAATTTGACATAAACACATGTCATTCTTTTGATAGTTTTTACTTTTTAAAAACCTGCTTTTTGGTTTTAACAATGAGAATTAATTTTAAATAAATAAATGAAAATTCTATGATTTTAATTTGGTAAAATAGACTTAATTTTTTAATTCTTAATATTGAAATTAGATTAGGGTAAATTTTTGGTATTTTTCTGAAAACTTTCAATTTTTTTATGAATAGTGAAAAAAACATTACGTTATTGGTTAAAACCGACTTTTTATTTAAATAAATAGTTATTTTATTTTAATTTATTTTAGGTCAAAATAGATACATAATACCTATATATTTTCAATGTAATTCATTGGAGTAATTTAATAATTTGTTTAGATATATAAAATTTTATCGAACTTTTTTACGTTTTTTTTACCCACCTTCTAGGAGCAGTTGCAAATTTGCATAAAACTTAATTTTACCACTTCTGTGAGTTGAATTTAAAAAATCCAAGAGACACGATTGATATTAGTAAGTAAAATTTGGTTAAATAAGATGAAAATATTTTTTTGTGAATAGTAACTTTTGACTTTTATTTACCACGGTTAAAAGTAAATAGGGTAATTAAGGGTAAAAATGATATTATTATTACCCAAACACATGTCCTAATTCTATTTTATAAGTATAATTCGACCAAAAACAACCTTATAAATAAATTCTCTTTGGTCCACTTGGATTAGATTAGGAAATTTATTATTATTTTATTTAAAGAAGAGTTGAAAGAGTTAAATTCAAAGTTTAATAATTAAACCATTTTTAATATAGGGTTATACATAATATAAATTCAACTATAAATATTCATTAGAAAGATAAAAAGATTTCCTAAATAATTAAATTTTATTTATAATTTTTATACATTAAATAATTTAATTTATTTATGACACAATGATGACGTAGTAATTACCTTAATAATGAAATATTAAAATAATTGATATTATAAATATCCAAATAAATGTAATTTGAGACTTTTGATGAATTAAACTAATTTTATAGTTTAATATTAAATGTTATTATTGAACATATTAATTTATTTCTAATTAATAAAGTTGTTAGGACTTTAGCAAAAATCATTTAATAAATAATATCAAAATTGACATAATTGAGTTTTTAAAACAAATACTATATTATTGGTTGATATAATATTCCCAAAAATCTAAGGTTTGGCCAAAGGGATTAAATAATATTATATATGTCATTAATTAACCACTTGAGGTTCTATTGGAAGTTTAGAGTAAGTTTATTAACCATATAGTGTGAGAATACAAGAAGACACGGTAAAAGTTAAACTATTTAACTAAGAGTTAAATCTAAAAGATAAGGTTAAAATGGTAAAATAAACTTGTCTAAAACCTATTGGTTGAGATGATTTTGACCCATAACCACCTAATTATTTAAATAAATTCATTTTGAGCCATTATAAACTGAATACTATTATATAATAAATTAATATTTTAATCTTTTCCTAAAGTGACCCTCACCCCTCTTATAAAAGGGCACTTCCCCTTCTCTTAATTTCACACCTTCAAAGCCTTTTGGATCGGCCAAACCCTGACAAAATATCCTCCCAAATTTCCTAAATTCATCTTAGATTCCTTAATTTGGTCATAAATCCAACCTAAATAGCCCTTTTTATCAAATCAAAAGGAAGAACCCAAAGAAGAGGTAAATATTCCATCACCTCTTTCAAGTTCTTTTCTTCTTCCACTTCCTCTTTCTTTATTGTTTCTATTCTAAAATAATAACTCTAGTATATTCTATATAATTTGATGTTATTATAAAAATGGTAAAACCATATTATTTATTCTATCCATTCTATAAATGACAAATTCACCATATGTGCGTACGTACAGATTACCGTCTCCACGTCGTGATGTAGTTTGTTATTCAAACACTTCATTATTTGGATGGGTATAATAATGAGTATAACTGATGTAAATAATAAATATTAAATTTTAATTATTATTTATATATGATATACCATCCAATTACATACTATTTTTCAATCAATATAATGATATTGTCGCTCGTGCGTACGTACGGATTACCGTCTCCACGACGCGATGAGATTCATTTCCACGTTCACCATTCAACGATGATTATAAAATATATATCATTAATAAGTATGTAATATATGAAATAATAATTATACTAGAGATATATATATATATATTTATGTACTTATATATATCTTATTCACTTAGTTCTATTCAATATGATATGAAAACGGAAACAGTGTTTATGCGTACGTGTGGCCTACCATCTCCATAAATGGTGTTTTCCATTTCATATATATATATACGTCTATTATACATATTTATATTATAAATATATATTATATATAAATCATTTTTTATATTCTGAAAGTATTTAAATCATGATCTAAGTGATACAATCAGGAGTAACAAGTTAAAACACGTACGATAAAGAAAGTGATTATTACCCGAAATGTTAATTTAACATGGAAATTATTATTAAATGGGTATTATAAAGTCATAAATTAATTATTTATGATATAAAAAATATTAATATGGTTCTGGTATAATTTAATAACATACTATGGTCTTTATACAGGAGGTTAAACATACCCCCGACTAAAGGAAAGTACAAGGTAAGGGATAATTTCACAATCTCTTTATTATCCGAGGTTGTTTCTATGTAAGTATCTACTGGGACATATTTATTATCCATGTATATGTTTCATGAAAGAGTTTTCAAAGAGATTATTTTAAGGTACTTTTTTACTAAAACATAATATTAAATGTTTTAAATATTTATTCTTCTAAGTCATTCTCATTAATGTCCATGTTTTCAAAATGGTTTTTAAGGATTTATCTATATGAACATGAATGTGTTTAAAATGTTAATTCCTTTGAAAATTTTCAAAAGTGGTATGGGACACTTTGATTAAAAAATGTCTTTAAATGTCTTCATTTCTAAATTGTGTGACTTTTAAATGTTTTCAGGAAAAATGGATATTTCTCTCAAAGAGTTTTACAAATCATTTCCATCTATGCCAACATCCTTTGATGGATTTCAAACTTGTTTGAAGTTGATTTATTATGATACAAATCTTCCATATTGTATTTAAGGTTTTGTGATATGTTTGATTGTGGATGTGCTATTTTTATACCATTCATGGTTTATGGATAAAGTATTTACATTTCGTATTCTAGTTTTAATACGAATGTTTATGTTATGTTTAAACCTTTTCATATGAGGAATGCATTGGAATTAGTAAGTAATGGGTGGATCCCACTATAGCTCCTTGATGCATCGGTAGGTATCATGAGACAAACTAGTGCCTTGGCACAATTCCTTGACAAAATATTATTTGTATTCTTGGAACAAGGCCTTGATTATGTGGTTATGAAGTCTGGAATTATGCATTTCATCATTATAAAAGTGGCTATTGATATTTCATGTGATTATTTGACTAGTAGAATATACATGTGAATAAGTAAATGGAATTATTTTATTGTATCTTTTCCATATTATGTTGAAGTTTAAATTTAAAAGGCTTTTGTTTTAGTCTTATACATTGCCTTAAATTTTTATGCTTATTTATAAAAGTTTCTGCTATATTATTATCCTTACTGAGCATCTGAGCTCACCCCTTTCTATGTTTTAATTTTCCTAGGATTCCAAGAAGTGCATTATGATTGATAATAAGGGTTAAGTTAGGGGATTAATGGAGTTCTAAAAGGATCATTTATGTTGTGTTTTATTTTCTAATGTGTAATATAACGTTCATGTATGTAACCTATTTTCCAAGACTTCTAAACCAATCGGTCTTTCAGGACTTGATTCCTTGTAATCATGCCAATGTGTTAAAATAATGTACTGAATATAGGCTTCTAGGGTTGGGGTGTTACAGTTGGTATCAGAGGAAGTTTAGCAATAACCTTGGAAACTAGATTTAGAAAAACTCTGATTAGAGAACACTACCCTAAGATAGACTTTGAGAATTAGTATATAAGAATTTCCTAGAATTTTGGTATTATAGATATTTTGTGAGTTTTCCAAGTAATAAATCCCTATCTGGATACGAGTAGGTAGAGGCGTCTCTGGTACAGATGTACCTGGGGGTAAAACCTGAAAACACCACTTTGATCTAGACTTGAATGGGAACTGGTGCACGACAACGGGCTCTGCTGCACTCTTGGTTATGACACTCCTGGGGGATATGCTTAGGATAATTCTTGTTTTATTTACAAACCACTATGAAGGGTTTGTGAGTATATACTTCCTCAAAGAAAACATTTTTATGCTTATGGATTATATCCATGAACTGTTCAATTTATGTTAATTGTTTTACAAGTTTGGAATTATGCATTACGATTCATAAAATAACATAGTGTATGCCATTGTTTAGAAATGGCACCCAGTAGATGGAATGAGACCTCCAGCAATACACATGATCCAAAGAGTAAGAAGGGTCATATATTTCATGGTATTAAGCCAACATTTAGAAAGGAAATATTCTCCCACGTATTATCATCATATGAAGAAATAATATCACATGTTAATAAGATAAGTAAAAAAAATTTCTGAGTCCTATGGCTTTGATGGGAAGCCAGAGAAGAAAAGGATTATAGAGGGAAAGATGGATAAAGGGAATAAGGGAAAGAAGGATTTTCCCATATGTGATAACTATGGAAAGAATCACCTTAGTAAATGCTTGAAGGTAATGGGATTTTTTTATAAGTGTGGAGAAAAAGGACACCAAGTATGTGATTGCAAGGGTTAGAAAAAGGTTTCAAATGTGCAATGCTTCATCTGCAATGAGTTGGGGCACTACGCGAATCAATGTCCAAATCTTCAGAGTATACCCCAAATGCCGCTATTAGATAATAATCAATTTATGATACTACCGAAGATGAAGAGGAATGATTAAGAGTTCTTATGTTGTTATTAAATTATTGTGTCATTTGAGTATTGTATTAATGATGTACATGTTATAAGAATTATAGAGTATATAAGGATTGTACTATAGTACTATTTCATTAAAGACTTGAGATTGTGTGGAACCAATAAAAGTGACTCAATGGAAAGTTAAACTTTTTGGAAAATACATGGTTGAAAAAAAGACAAATCTTTAATATTTTCTTGATACCGAGTTATTGATTTTGGAATAAGAGATGATTGATTTGGATAAATTATATTGGATATTTTTGACATCCTTGGAACTGGTTAATGGTTTGTTTATTCCATCATTGTTGGAGTTTACAACATTTTTGGATATAAGGAGTATATCCAGTATTATATAAAAAAAATAAGGGAGCATTAATGTAACCAATATGGTTATATGATAATTCAGGGTGTTACCGTGTTTTAAAAGAATACATGATGAAGGTATTCACATGTTATTACGTGGAAAAAAGGATCTTCATTGTGTTTACCTTATAAATTTTAGACTGTGAGTTTGGAAAGAAGTATTTTGGATAAGTCTAAAGGTTGGAATCGATTATGTTTGACATTGGATACTATTTTTAAGGATAAATCATTTCTTGATATTATTTTTGGACTGTCATAAAAATAACAACTTGGAGGTTGGGCGACAACCACGATACTTGAACCCACAACTGAAGGGCGACAAGGGTGGATCACCTACCACTGGCATACATGATGTCCTAGTTTGTATAATATAGTTTTTTTTAAATAATCTGAAAAATGAATTATAAATTCATTAGTTTTGGAACCCTATATTATTAGGATAAATAGAATATTTTTTAATTCTATTATCTTTTGAGTGAAAGATGAGTTTGTGGTAGGAATTAGTTGAAGGATGAAACTCTACTTGTCAAATATATTTTTTTCCTATTATTATATGAATAAATTAATTCTTAAACTTTAAGGAAGGTATCATAAAACAAAAAATGTGTTATCCTAATACCTTATGTTTTGTTGAACTAATGATATTTTAAATCATCATATATTGATGGCTTTGAGACCCTCAATTTTACACTTGTTTGCGATTGATGACCTCAATCACTCCCTATAAATATTTATGCTTTTCCTCTAATTATGTGTCTCTAATTTCCAGCAATGTTCTCCTAATTGAGATCATAATTTGTTGGTGACTTTTTCATTTCCCTTCCCCTCTTATTAAGAGTAAATTTTATTAAACCAATTTCCGATGTGGGTTTTCCACAAAGGTATTTTTTCTATTTTTGACCATTTATTTTCGAAGAACAATTTCAAATTGTGAGGATTCAATTTATTGAAGTAGGTTAGAATGTAACACCCCAAGATTTCATAGTACATTATCTCATTAAAGTAATTCAATAGCTTGTGCTACACGCAACACCGAGTTCGAGCACACCACAACTTATTAAACTAACCGTTAAAAAAGCGGTTATGGATAGTATTAACTGCATTTTGAATCTTATATACTCTATATAATTTTAACATCCATATTATGTGTTTCAAAGACATAATATAAGAATAAATTAATTTTTTTGGATAAAATAAGTATTTTTCAAAAAAATGAAATTTTACCGCCTTTTAATGGTGAACCCTTTTTAAAAAAAATTGATAATGTTATATATTAAATTTAATGAAATTAAATTATTATTTAGAATCGGAACATAAAAATTTAGTTTGGATAAATTTTTGGTACTTTTCTAATAATTTTCATATTTTGATGAATAGTGAAAATTACTAAATTTTAATTAAAAACAACTTTTTAAATCGAAATAATTAATAGTGATAAATTATGAATTTGAATGGTTTGGAAGTATAATTATATTATATTTTTATCATTTAATATAATTTAGGTCATTATAAGTAATTTCACATTTAAAGTTGACATAAACACATGTCAATCTTTTGATAGTTTTTACTTTTTAAAAACCTGCTTTTTGGTTTTGATAACAGGAATTAATTTTAAATTAATAAATTCAAATTATATGATTTTAATTTAGTAAAATATAATTTATTTTTGAATTCAGAATATTGAAATTAGCTTAGGGTGAGTTTTTGCTATTTTTCTGAAAACTTTCAATTTTTTTATGAATAGTGAAAAAAACATTGTGTTATTGGTTCAAACCAACTTTTTATTTAAATAAATAGTTATTTTCTTTTAATTTATTTTAGGTAAAAATAGATACATAATACTTATATATGTTCAACGTAATTCATTGGAGTCATTTAATAATACGTTTAGATATATAAAATTTTATCAAACTTTTTAACGTTTTTTTACCCACCTTCTACGAGCATTTTCAAATTTACATAAAACTTAATTTTATGTAAAGACCCGTAAAATTCAAGGGAAATTTTTTCTTAATTTTCTTTGGAATTTTACAAGAGCGCGGTTTCTGACGGCACCTGATTCCGAGGCCCGGAGTGCCCGGAATCAATTTCCGAAGTTTGGCTCGGGTACGTTCAGTGAACGAACGAGCCGGAATTTCTAACTTTTGATCCGGTGCTAGGAATTGAAATCCGAGGGCACCGATGAACTCGCAGTGCCGATTTTAGCTTAATGGGACCTTTTCCGAAGTTGCGTTTTCCTAGGAAGAGATGTTTAATTTTCTGGATGAAATGAAGAGTAAAATAAATTTGTTATACAATATTTATTTTATATCTTAAAAGTGGTTATAATCTTTTGTTGGAAGTTGGGTGGTTTAACTACCTAAGAGAGGATTAAGGTGAGGAGGGTCCCACATGAGCCCCACCTTTTCAAATTCCCTAACTCCCCTCTCTCCCTCTTAAAGGCTTGTCAACTTAACATTTATTTAATTATACAACTCATGTATAATAAATAAGTGAGTTTAATTTTGAGTTTTTGAAATTCAAACTCTTGAATTTCAAAGGTTGGGTTGTGTTAATAAATTAAGAGTAATCTTAATTTATTTTTGGGTTAGTTCCTTTGTTACTTGAGAGGATTGGGAGAATCGGTGAGAGACTTGAAGATCTTCTTCGTCTTCGACGAAGAACGTGAAGAACGGTTCTTCTCCGTCAAGGAACATCGATCCCACGACCTTCGGGACTCGACGTCCCGGATTCTTCCGTCTTCATCTTCCTCCTCGACAAGGGAGAAGTCGCCGACCGTGGTGAACATCGCCGACGACAAGGTACCTCTCTTCTTCGTCTTAGCGACAAGTGAAGAGACGTCATTTCCTCCTCGGACGCACCCCGACGTCCACGGAATCTACGTCTGACGCCGCGACGCCTTTCTCCACGATAACCGACGTGCGACGTCAATTTTCAAGGTAGGGGTTGTTGTTATTTGTTTATTTATTTATCCTTGTTCGTGGTTCTTGCATGACTAACGTAAGGATTTTAAATAAGTGTTATTGTTTAACGTGAGGGGGCCGGACCGCATGAACACGGCCGAACCCCCTCCTTCGTTCTTGATGTTTTATATTGCGGATGAATCAAGGTGGCGTGGTGCCGTCGCACCACGCGGATATTCGCCTGATTTTTATTGCGCGACGTCGTCGCGCCGCGCCATGGAAGAATCATCAAGAACGCGACGCCGTCGCGCCGCGTTGAAGGAAATCAAAGGCGCGGCGGAGGGGCGCGGTGCTATCGCATCGCGCCGAACGACGAACACCGCGGCCGGTTCCGGGCCGCGGAGGAACGAGAAGACCGGCGGCCGGGCCGCCGGCGTCAGAAGCCGGAAACGAGACCGGTTTGCCGGTCCCGTTGGAGAAAACCGGCCGGCAGATGACCGGCCGGAAGGTCAAAGGCCGGGGGAAATAAATTCCCCCGGCCAGCTCTAAAACCCCCCACATTTAAGAGGGGGGCGGTTTCCTTTGGGGGGGCAGGCGGCCCCCCGGTTTTTTTCAAGCAGGCCCCCACGAGGGGGGCCGATTTCCAAAAGGGCGCGGCACTTATGTCGCGCCGCCACTCCAAGAAGCGGGGGGCTTTGCCCCCCCTCCCGCGCGCTGCCTCCGTGCGGCGCCAGGCCGCCGCGCCGCCAGGCTGCCGCACCGCCACCGCCAGGCCGCCGCGCCGCCGCGCCGTCGTCCGGCCGGGCTGGGTCGGACCCGGGTCGGGTCGACCCGGTTCGGGCCGACCCAGGGGGGGTCGGGCCGGGTCGGCCCGGACCCGGACCCCCCCGTTTCGAATCAGTTTCGGTCTTTTGGCCATAACTTGAGCCACGGACCTCCGATCGACGAACCGTCTACGGAAACGCGATCCTTGGATCGAGACGGTCGTTTCGGTATATCGCACTCAAGGTTTCGGAACACTTTGAGTTCGGCCGGGTTGGTTCGTTCACGAAACCAACCGGGCCTTCGGAGCGGAAACGCTCATATCTTGAGCTACGGACGTCCGATTGACGTACCGTCAGTTTTGTTGTGTTCCTCTTAGTGAGACGGTTCTTTTGGCATGCTCCGCCCGAGGTTTGGACGCAGGTGGAGTACGGTCGGGTTGGTTTTGCCTTAAAAACCAACCGGGCCCCGGGGACGAAAATGCCAATAACTCTCAGACCGGGCGTCCGATCGACGCGCCGTCTGTTGCGTTGAGTTCCTGTTGAAGATACGGAACTTTTGGATACATCAACTCTGGACTTTGTGACAGTTGATGTATCAGCCTCTCGGCTCGTGGAGCGGACCCTCCGAACGAGCTTGCTGTGTGCGGGAACCCTAGTGCTGGCTGCGACTGCTTCTCCGACAGCGACGATTGTGCAGAGATCCTCCGTGGACTCCGACGACGACCGTGCAGAGATCCTCAGTGGACTGCGGCGACGACTGTACAGAGATCCGCAATGGACTGCGACGACTACTGCACTCAGCGATCCTACGTGAATCAGTGCTACGGGTCCTGCATGGGCCCGATCCTGTGTGGGTCCGATCCTGTGTAGGTCACTGCGGGGGTTAGTACCTATCGATCCTTCGTCGGTCCGAAGACTTAGATGGTTCAGTGATCATCTTTATCGTCATCCGAAGAAGTATACCTGTGTGAGCTGAATCTTCTGTTTTACTCGATAGAGGTGGTGCGCTTGGTTGTAGCGGCAGACCCGCGATACTGGAGACGAGCGTACGGAGTACGGAGACCGTGTAGCCGGCTGAGACCTGAAGACTGCTCGACCGACTCGACTTGGAGTGAGTCGACTAGCCCAGTGGATGGAGCGCCCGGTATTTGGCGGCAGACCCATGGCGGACGGAGCGCCTGGTAGTTGGCAGCAGACCCGCAGTACTCGACTGGAGGAGTACCTCTGTAGGCTATTTGGGTGAGCGCCCGGTATTTGGCAGCAGACCCTCAGCGGACGGAGCGCCCGGTAATTGGCGGCAGACCCGTGGTACTCGACAGGAGGAGTACCTCAGCAGTCTTAGGTTAGTGAGCAGTATCTCAGAGTCGTGACAGGACACTTTACACTTCAGAGATGGGGCTCTTCAGTAGTTACGTTTTTGATAATGAAAATCATGTGTGAGCTGAATCCTGTTGCTTTCCTGTGTGGATTGTGTTGTGCTATCCTGTGTGGATTACGTTTTTCTTTCCTGTGTGGAATACGTTTACTTTCCTGTGTGGACTGATTTGTACTTGGGCTCGGAGGTTGGAGCGTATTTGAAATTGATGACTTAGGTATATGTATGGGCATATACCTAAGTAGTGTCGGTTGTTACTTCGTGATTGTACCTTTCTTCGTGGTTTATCCTTTGTGGATTTTGAGAGACCTTCAGGGGTCTCGGGGTCCCTACTGAGTAGCTTATACTCACCCCTGCACGGGCTTTGCCCGCACTACGTTGTGTTGGTTGCAGACGATGGACAGCGTTGATCTTATCTAAGGCTTGCAGAGCAGGACGGTACCTGGAGGTGGACCACTGGGCGGGACGTGCTCGGAGCGGACGGCGGGACCCGTGGAGCAGTGGAGCTATCTGTACCCACCCTTCAGGTGGGATTACCAGTGGACAGCTCGGTGTAGCGGCTTTTACTTTTCAGTTGTTATTTTCCCTTTCGAGTTGTACTTTACTTTCAGTTTGGGTTTGTATACTGGCCCATTTACTTTTCCGCACTTTCAGTTGTACTCTGCTTTTACTTAGTGTTTACTTTCCGCTTGCTTACTCTGTGGTGTTTGTTTACTTACAAAGGCAATGCCTTCCCTTTTTACCGGGATTTACGCCTTGGTGCTAGTCGCCAGCCCCTGGCCTATGGAAGGCGGGCTTGGGGTAGTCACGGCACGGACCCCGAGGGCGGGTCGTGACAAATTGGTATCAGAGGAGTTCGGTTCTACCGCGAACTCTGATCTTTTCTATGTGAAGCAATAATGTTTAGTGTATTGAGTGTGGTTATCAGTCCAGGGAGTCCAGTGTTGGTGCGGCGGCCGACGTATCCGTACACCAGGACCCTGACTTCTGATTTCCGACTTAATGCACGAAAACATTGATTGCGTGTGTGTTTCAAAGTTTTCTTTGTGATTACTTATATCAGCTCACCGGGTATACTGTTCTGACCGTGGCGCACCTGTTTCCTTTTCAGGATGGCCCCACGACGACAACCAGCTAGGGTTCCGAGAGTCGAGTGTGACAACAGCCCACCAAGCGACGAGGCTTCGGTGCAGGGCCCTTTGTCAGCAGTGGCACCGGCGGTAACTCTACCCGCCGAGCCCCCGATACTTCCAGCACCAGCCGCTGACGATGCACGTCGCCTCAGCGCACTGCATGAGTTTCAGCGCCAGCGACCGCCCAGGTTTCGCGGGGAGACGGATCCCCAGGCAGCAGAGGACTGGCTGGAGGCGGTCGTCCGAGTTTTCAGGCTAGTGAGGACACCAGAAGACCTCATGGTGATCCTCGCGGTGAGCCTACTGCACGCAGCAGCAGGGCGATGGTGGAGCCTGATTCTCCAGGTACACGATGAGGCCACCCTCATCTGGACGGACTTCGAGAGCCTCTTCCACTCAGAGTTCGTCCCGGCCACCCTCCGTGCGGTGCGCATCCAGGAGCTTCTACAGCTGCGGCAGGGCAGCTTGATGGTCGCCCAGTACGCGGCGAGGTTCACCGACCTTTCTCGGTACTCGACAGACATGGTACGGGACCCCTTCTTCCGGGCCCGGACCTTCGAGCAGGGATTGAGACACGAGATCAGGGCATCACTGATCTCCCTCAGCATCCCGACCCAGGCAGGAGTGCTAGAGCGAGCCCTCCTGATTGAGAGTTTCCTGGCTGAGTCCACAGCGAGACCTACCGTAGGGTGGCAGATAGCGGAGTCTTCGGAAACAGGTAGCCGACGGATGACTCAGGGGTTCAGTCATACCAGACCTACCAGTGGCCGACTGCACGACTCAGGCTCAGTTGTGCGGGGAAGCCGGGGTGGAGTCAGAGCCAGGCGTGCCGAGAGTGGGCAGTGTTACTCCTGTGGCGGGATTGGTCACATGGCTCGTGACTGTCCGACCCGCCATGCTGATGATCAGCAGTTAATTGAAGAACCTCCCAGGCAGAGGCAGAGGTTCGACCGTGGCGGTCCGCAGGGAGGAGGCGGACGAGGCAGAGGAGCTGGACGAGCAGCCGGTGGTGGGCGACGCTTTGAGGCTCTGCCACCACCACCACCAGGAGGTCCACCCCGACCACAGGGAGTAGGTGAACATGCGAGAGCTCAGCTTCAGGCAGCCAAGGCCTTCGATCATGGAGCTCTGGGAGCTGATGGATTGGAGCAGAACTAGTGGATACGTCCTTTGTACTTCTGGTTCCTTGTTGCTTTTGTGTAGCGTCTTGTATTATGAGCTGCAATAATAATAAAAAAAACGCATACCTTTGTGATATTTTCGTTCCTGTCCTCTTTCGTGATGTTACTAAGAGGTTCCAGTTTTGGCTGTTGACTTGACCCTCACTTGTGAGACATCTACTGGAGGAGACCCAGTTACCACACACTGATGCCGACAGTGTGACTCAACCCTTGGAGGCGAGAGTAACGGTTGAATCTCTTAGTAGTAGCGTCGAGGCCTTACGACGTCATCCTTGGTATGGATTAGTATCATCCATGTTAGGATTGACTGTATTAGGCAAAGAATGTGGTTCATCCAGGGGATGGGACCAGATTTCTCTTATCGGCAAAGAAGAAATCTTGCAGCTCTGGTGGGACCGGAGATGGTCCAGGCCACGACAGAGAAGGTCCAGGTCATCCAGGAGCGGATGAGGACAGCACAGAGCCGGTAGAAGTCATACGCTGACAGGAGGCGGAGGCCACTAGAGTTCGAGGATGGCGACCACGTCTTCTTGCGGGTCTCACCTCGACGTGGTATTCGGAGATTTGGCCGAGGCGGCAAGTTATCTCTGTGCTTCATCGGACCCTTCCAGGTCCTCAGTAGGGTTGGCGAGGTGGCTTATCGTCTGGCTCTGCCACCTCAGTTGCACCAGGTGCACGACGTCTTCCACGTATTCCAGCTGAGTAGATACGTGCACGACCCGACGCACATCATTGACCATGGGGAGCTTGACATTGACGATGGGGTGACTTTTACGGAGGTCCCGGTGGAGATAGAGGATCGAAAAGAGCGGGTCCTGCGTGGGCGATCGATTCCTCTTGTGCGCATCAGATGGCAGCACGGGAATCTCCAGGAGAGCACATGGGAGCGGGAGGCTCAGATGCGTGCTCAGTACCCTCATTTGTTTCCCTAGTTTTTGATGTATCTTTACGGGGACGTAAAGCCCTGAGGTGGGAGTAATGTAAAGACCCGTAAAATTCAAGGGAAATTTTTTCTTAATTTTCTTTGGAATTTTACAAGAGCGCGGTTTATGACGGCACCTGATTCTGAGGCCCAAAGTGCCCGGAATCAATTTCTGAAGTTTGGATCGGGTACGTTCAGTGAACGAACGAGCGGGAATTTCTAACTTTTGATCCGGTGCTCGGAATTGAAATCCGAGGGCACCGATGAACTCGCAGTGCCGATTTTCGCTTAAGGGGACCTTTTCCGAAGTTGCGTTTTCCTAGGAAGAGATGTTTAATTTTCTGGATGAAATGAAGAGTAAAATAAATTTGTTATACAATATTTATTTTATATCTTAAAAGTGGTTATAATCTTTTGTTGGAAGTTGGGTGGTTTAACTACCTAAGAGAGGATTAAGGTGAGGAGGGGCCCACACGAGCCCCAACTTTTCAAATTCCCTAACTCCCCTCTCTCCCTCTTAAAGGCTTGTCAACTTAACATTTATTTAATTATACAACTCATGTATAATAAATAAGTGAGTTTAATTTTGAGTTTTTGAAATTCAAACTCTTGAATTTCAAAGGTTGGGTTGTGTTAATAAATTAAGAGTAAGCTTAATTTATTTTTGGGTTAGTTCCTTTGTTACTTAAGAGGATTGGGAGAATCGGTGAGAGACTTGAAGATCTTCTTCGTCTTCGACGAAGAACGTGAAGAACGGTTCTTCTCCGTCAAGGAACATCGATCCCACGACCTTCGGGACTCGACGTCCCGGATTCTTCCGTCTTCATCTTCCTCCTCGACAAGGGAGAAGTCGCCGACCGTGGTGAACATCGCTGACGACAACGTACCTCTCTTCTTCGTCTTAGCGACAAGTGAAGAGACGTCGTTTCCTCCTCGGATGCACCCCGACGTCCACGGAATCTACGTCCGACGCCGCGACGCCTTTCTCCGCGATAACCGACGTGCGGCGTCAATTTTCAAGGTAGGGGTTGTTGTTATTTGTTTATTTATTTATCCTTGTTCGTGGTTCTTGCATGACTAACGTAAGGATTTTAAATAAGTGTTATTGTTTAACGTGAGGGGGCCGGACTGCATGAACACGGCCGAACCCCCTCCTTCGTTCTTGATGTTTTATATTGCGGATGAATCAAGGTGGCGTGGTGCCGTCGCACCACGCGGATATTCGCCCGATTTTTATTGCGCGACGCCGTCGCGCCGCGCCATGGAAGAATCATCAAGAACGCGACGCTGTTGTGCCACGTTGAAGGAAATCAAAGGCGCGGCGGAGGGGCGCGGTGCTGTCGCACCGCACCGGACGACGAACACCGCGGCCGGTTCCGGGCCGCGGCGGAACGAGAAGACCGGCGGCCGGGCCACCGGCGTCAGAAGCCGGAAACGGGACCGGTTTGCCGGTCCCGTTGGAGAAAACTGGCCGGCAGATGACCGGCCGGAAGGTCAAAGGCCGGGGGAAATAAATTCCCCCGGCCAGCTCTAAAACCCCCCTCATTTAAGAGGGGGGCGGTTTCCTTTGGGGGGGCAGGCGGCCCCCCGGTTTTTTTCAAGCAGGCCCCCACGAGGGGGGCCGATTTCCAAAAGGGCGCGGCACTTATGCCCCCCCCCCCCCGCGCGCTGCCTCCGTGAGGCGCCAGGCCGCCGCGCCGCCGCCGCCAGGCTGCCGCGCCGCCGCGCCGGCGGCCGGGCCGGGTCGGACCCGAGTCGGGTCGACCCAGGGGGGTCGGGCCGGGTCGGGCCGGACCCGGACCCCCCCGTTTCGAATCAGTTTCGGTCTTTTGGCCATAACTTGAGCCACGGACCTCCGATGGACGAGCCGTCTGCGGAAACGCGATCCTTGGATCGAGACGGTCGTTTCGGTATATCGCACTCAAGGTTTCGGAACACTTTGAGTTCGGCCGGGTTGGTTCGTTAACGAAACCAACCGGGCCTTCGGAGCGGAAACGCTCATATCTTGAGCTACGGACGTCCGATTGACGTACCGTCAGCTTTGTTGTGTTCCTCTTAGTGAGACGGTTCTTTTGGCATGCTCCGCCCGAGGTTTGGACGCAGGTGGAGTACGGTCGGGTTGGTTTTGCTTTAAAAACCAACCGGGCCCCGGGGACGAAAATGCCAATAACTCTCAGACCGGGCGTCCGATCGACGCGCCGTCTATTGCGTTGAGTTCCTGTTGACGATACGGAACTTTTGGATACATCAACTCTGGACTTTGTGACAGTTGATGTATCAGCCTCTCGGCTCGTGGAGCGGACCCTCCGAACGAGCTTGCTGTGTGCGGGAACCCTAGTGCTGGCTGCGACTGCTTCTCCGACAGCGACGATTGTGCAGAGATCCTCCGTGGACTCCGACGACGACCATGAAGAGATCCTCAGTTGACTGCGGCGAGGACTGTACAGAGATCCGCAGTGGACTGCGACGACTACTGCACTCAGCGATCCTACGTGGATCAGTGCTACAGGTCCTGCGTGGGCCCGATCCTGTGTGGGTCCGATCCTGTGTAGGTCACTGCGGGGGTTAGTACCTATCGATCCTTCGTGGGTCTGACGACATAGATGGTTCAGTGATCATCTTTATCGTCATCCGAAGAAGTATACATGTGTGAGCTGAATCTTCTGTTTTACTCGATAGAGGTGGTGTGCTTGGTTGTAGCGGCAGACCCGCGATACTGGAGACGAGCGTACGGAGTACGGAGACCGTGTAGCCGGCTGAGACCTGAAGACTGCTCGACCGACTCGACTTGGAGTGAGTCGACTAGCCCAGTGGACGGAGCGCCCGGTATTTGGCGGCAGACCCACGGCGGGCGGAGCGCCTGGTAGTTGGCAGCAGACCCGCGGTACTCGACTGGAGGAGTACCTCTGTAGGCTATTTGGGTGAGCTCCCGGTATTTGGCAGCAGACCCTCAGCGGACGGAGCGCCCGGTAATTGGCGGCAGACCCGTGGTACTCGACAGGAGGAGTACCTCAGCAGTCTTAGGTTAGTGAGCAGTATCTCAGAGTCGTGACAGGACACTGTACACTTCAGAGATGGGGCTCTTCAGTAGTTACGTTTTTGATAATGAAAATCCTGTGTGAGCTGAATCCTGTTGCTTTCCTGTGTGGATTGTGTTGTGCTATCCTGTGTGGATTACGTTTTGCTTTCCTGTGTGTAATACGTTTACTTTCCTGTGTGGACTGAGTTGTACTTGGGCTCGGAGGTTGGAGCGTATTTGAAATTGATGACTTAGGTATATGTATGGGCATATACCTAAGCAGTGTCGGTTGTTACTTCGTGATTGTACCTTTCTTCGTGGTTTATCCTTTGTGGATTTTGAGAGACCTTCAGGGGTCTCGGGGTCCCTACTGAGTAGCTTATACTCACCCCTGCACGGGCTTTGCCCGCACTACGTTGTGTTGTTTGCAGACGACGGACAGCGTTGATCTTAGCTGAGGCTTGCAGAGCAGAACGGTACCTGGAGGTGGACCACTGGGCGGGACGTGCTCGGAGCCGACGGCGGGACCCGTGGAGCAGTGGAGCTATCTGTACCCACCCTTCAGGTGGGATTACCAGTGGACAGCTCGGTGTAGCGGCTTTTACTTTTCAGTTGTTGTTTTCCCTTTCGAGTTGTACTTTACTTTCAGTTTGGGTTTGTATACTGGCCCATTTACTTTTCCGCACTTTCAGTTGTACTCTGCTTTTACTTAGTGTTTACTTTCCGCTTGCTTACTCTGTGGTGTTTGTTTACTTACAAAGGCAATGCCTTCCCTTTTTACCGGGATTTACGCCTTGGTGCTAGTCGCCAGCCCCTGGCCTATGGAAGGCGGGCTTGGGGTAGTCACGGCACGGACCCCGAGGGCGGGTCGTGACATTTTACCACTTTTGTGAGTTGAATTTAAAAAATCTGAGAGATATGATTGACATCAGTAAGTAAAATTAGGTTCAATAAGATGAAAATAATTATGGTTGAATAGTAACTTTTGACTTTTACTTACCACGGTTAAAAGTAAATAGGGTAATTAAGGGTAAAAATGATATTATTATTACCCTAAAATATGTACTAATTCTATTGGATAAGTATAATTTGAACAAAAACAACCTTATGAATAAAATATGATTCTCTTTGTCCCAATTGGATTAGATTAGTACATTTATTATTATTTTATTTAAAAAAGAGTTAAAAGAGTTAAATTCAAAGTTTAATAACTAAACCATTTTTAATAAAGGGATATACATAATATAAATTTGACTATAAATATTAATTATAAAGATAAAAATATTTCATAAATAATGATATTTTATTTATAATTTTTATACATTAAATAATTTAATTTATTTATGACACAATGATAACGCAGTAATTACCTTAATAATAAAATATTAAAATAATTAATATTATAAATACCCAAATAAATGTAATTTGAGACTTTTGATGAATTAAACTAATTTTATAAGTTAATATAACATGTTAATATTGAACATATGAATTTATTTTGAAGTAATAAATTTGTTAGGACTTTAACAAAAATCATTTAATAAATAATGTCAAAATTGACATAATTGAGATTTTAAAACAAATACTATATTATTGGTTGATATAATATTACTAAAAATATAAGTTTTGTCCAAATGGATTAAATAATATTATATATGTCATTAATTAACCACTTTAGGTTCTCTTGAAAGTTTAGAGTAAGTTTATTAACCATATAGTGTAAGAATACAAGAAGACACGGTAAAAGTTAAACTATTTAACTAAGAGTTAAATCTAAAAGATAAGGTTAAAATGGTAACCTAAACTTTTCTAAAACCTATTGGTTGGGAGGATTTAGACCCATAACCACCTAATTATCTAAATAAATTCATTTTAATCCATTATAAACCGAATATGATTTTATAATAAATTAATATTTTAATCTTTTCCTAAAGTGACCCTCACCCCTCTTATAAAAGGGCACTTCCCATTCTCTTAATTTCACACCTACAAAGCCTTTCGGCTTGGCCAAACCCTACCCAAATATCCTCCCAAATTTCCTAACTTCATCCTAGAAGCCTTACTTTGGTCAGAAATCCAACCTAAGGAGCCCTTTTGATCAAATTAAAAAGAAGAACCCAAAGAAGAGGTAAATATTTCATCACCTCTTTCAAGATCTTTTCTTCTTCCACTTCCTCTTTCTTTGTTGTTTCCATTATAAAATAATAACTCCATTATATTCTATATATTGTGATGTTATTATAAAAATTGTACAACCATATTCATTATTCTATCCATCCTATAAATGACAAAGTTTCCATATGTGCGTAAGTACGGATTACCGTCTCTACGTCGTGGTGTAGTTTGTTATTCAAACACTTCATTATTTGGATGGGTATAATAATGAGTATAACTAATGTAAATAATAAATATAACATGTTAATGATTCTTTATATATTATATACCATCCAATTACATACTATTTCGCCATCAATATAATGATATTGTCGCTCGTGCGTATGTACGGATTACCATCTCCACGACGCGATGAGATTCATTTCCACATTCACCATTCAAAGATGATTATAAAATATATATCATTAATAAGTATGTAATATATGAAATAATAATTATACTATAGATATATATATATATATATGTACTTACATATATCTTATTTACTTATTTCCGTTCAATATGATATGAAAACGGAAACAGTGTTTATGCATACATACGACCTATCGTGTCTATAAATGGTGTTTTTCATTTCATATATATATATATATGTCTATTATAAATATTTATGTTATAAATATATATGATATATAAATCATGTTTTATATTCTAGAAGTATTTAAATCATGAATAAAGTGATATGATCAAGAGTAACAAGTTAAAACACGTACGATAAAGAAAGCGATTATTACCCGAAATGTTAATTTAACATGGAAATTATTATTAAATGGGTAGTATTAAGTCATAAATGAACCATGTATGATATCATAAATATTAATATGGTTCTAGTATAATTTAATAACATACTACTTTATTTATATAGGAGGTTAAACATACCCTCGACTAAAGGAAAGTTCAAATTAAGGGTTAATTTCACAATCTCTTTATTATCCGAGGTTGTTTTTACGTAAGTATCTACTGGGAAATATTTATTATCTATGTCCATGTTTCATGAAAGAGTTTTCAAAGGGATTATTTTAAGTTACTTTTTTACTAAAACATCATTTTAAATATTTTAAATATTTATTCTTCTAAATCATTCTCATTAATGTCTATGTTTTCAAAATGGTTTTTAAGGATTTATCTATATGGACATGGATGTTTTAAAATTTTAATTCCTTTGAAAAGTTTTAAATTGGTATGGGAAACTTTGATTAAAAAAATTATTTAAATGTATTCATTTCTAAATTGTGTGAATTTTAAATGTTTTCATGAAAAAGGGATATTTCTCTCAAAGAGTTTTACAAATCATTTCCATCTATTTCAACATACTTTGATGGATTTTAAACTTGTTTGAAGTTGATTTATTATGATACAAATATTCAATATTTTATTTAAGGTTTCATGATATGTGTTACTATGGATGTGTTATTTTTATACCATTCATGGTTTATGGATGAATTATTGAAATTTCATATGCTAGTTTTAATACAAATGTTTATGTTATGTTAAAACCTTTTCATATGAGGAATGTATTGGACTTAGTAAGTAACAGGTGGAGCCCGCTATAGATCCTAGATGCATCAATAGGTCTCATTAGAAAAACTAGTGTCTTGGAACAAGGCCTTGAAAAAATATTATTCATAGATGTGGCACAAGGCCTTAACTTTTTGTTTATGAAGTCTGGCATTATGCATTCCATCATTATGAATGTGGCTATTGATATTGCATGTGGTTATTTTACTAGTAGAATATCCATGTGAATAATCATATGGTATTATTTTATTGTATCCTTTCCATATTATTCTTAAGTTTAAGTTTAAAAGTCTTTTGTTTTAGTCTTATACATTGCCTTAAATGTTTATGCTTATTTATGAAAGTTTTCGCTATATTGTTATCCTTACTGAGCATCTAAGCTCACCCCTTTCTATTTTTTAATTTTCCCAAGATTCCAAGAAGTGTATTATGATTTATAAGAATGGTTAATCTAGGGGATTAAAGGCGTTCTCAAAGGATCATTTATGTTGTGTTTTATTTTCTAATGTGTAATGTAATGTTCATGTATGTAATCTATTTTCCAAGACTGCTAAACTGATTGGTTTTTCGGGACTTGATTCCTTATAATCATGTCAATGTATTAAAATAATACACCAACTCTAGGCTTCTGGGGTTGGGGTGTTACAATTAATTTATTTAAACATTAACCCATGATCGTGCCCATCTCGAACATCTGACACGCTCCAAAGTTAAGTCATGCCTAGAGTAAAACACACACTTTGAAATCAATGGTGGCCTCAGATTTCTGATCAGAAACTTCAATTGGGAGTTATTTTTCTTTCTTAGAAAAATTGTGTGTGTGTGTGATATTAATATATTTAATATTTTTAAAATATAATTATCGGGCATGTCGGGGCTTAGAATCTTTCATCATCATAGTACCTAGTTTCAAAAATATTCCTAAAAATATTTCAAAGTCTTATACAGAAAAAATAGAGACACTAAATTACTCCTTTATTTGAGGCTTTTCATCCATGAAAATCATAAACTAAACAAAAATGTGTGAATATTAATCCCTCAATTGTGTCTCCCACTCCCATGATCTCCACCTAAATGTTTTCTATGCCAACAGTAAACACACACCCAAGGAAAACATTTTCCCACAATGGTTCTTTCTCTACCGGTTCTTAACACCACAAACTCCTTTAAAAAGGAAAATCCACTCTCATAGCCCAGCTTATACAGGTCAATACCGTGCAATAATTCATGCACATACTTCCTTAGTTGTGACAAGTGAATAACACCAAGAAACCAAAACTACTGTGGTTATAAGGTTAAGTGGTACACCACCTCTCTAACCTAACACAGCTATAGGAAGAATAAAGGGCCTAAGAACCCCAAAGATAGTCGAACACCCTAGATAAATCTCTGTAACTTTTGAACTCACAAGACCTATATCATTGGTCTTTAAGGTCTCCTGACGTTTCTAAGAATTCCCCATCTACCCCTGGAAAAACTGCACCCTTACAACCATTTCTAACACCAAAATTTGGACCCAAGCACTACCAACCACTGAATCTAGCCAGTATAAAATTGATCTTCATAGTCTCTCATACATAGCCTCAATAAGATGCTAATTTGGTGGTGTAGTGGTAGATTATATGATACAAAAACTCCACCGATGGTAGATGACCCTCCTAACTATGGCCCAAAACCAACCTGTGAACATGAATCATGTTTAACAGAACCTAAATAGTTCACTTTACCTGGACATGTGGATAGCATAAAGCATTGCGCCCAACTACAACTGAGTCCCCAAATACTTCTTGTATCCTCTCCCTAACTATTCCATGAAGTAAGCATCATGTAATTCAATTATCATTTAAGTAATTACATGAATATGGACTATATTCTTCACACACAAGTGTCTCTAACTCTTTATAAATCTATATTGTTCATCACCCTCATATAGGAGTGAAAATAATAGTTTAGCTTGAAAATTTACTACAAATCCTTTATCTTCCCTATCGATGCCAAGAGATCTTGTTACACCCTCACATATACCAAATGTATTATTAAGGGAAAAATAACTTCCTCAAAACCTCCTCTCATAGCATGACTAGTGCCATTTTCCATCCTCGAACAAGTATAAAGAGCTTAACCCCTTTAGAAAATCCATCAGGAATATATTCAATGGATATATAGTCACTCAACATCTCACAGTCGATATCCCTGATTTGTAATTCCCTAGATATTTGAAGAAGTTAAGGGGTAACAACTATAGACTGGAGGTAAACCATAACATCCTCAAGTGTCTCGCATGCATTAACTTAGACACTGACCACACATGGATGTCATCGGATAATACTACCATGAACTAATCCAATAAAGTCTAAGGATCTAGTTTATAAGTCTCATGATTTTTTTGTGGTGTAAAACTTGCCAAAGGGTATCACCACAAGCTCAAAAAAATCACAGTGGCTTTGGAAAACCACTTTTGGTATATCCTACTCCAAAACTAGAGCTAGTGGTAACATGTTCTAAAGACACCCTCATACTCTACCACCACTACAAGAAAACAAAATCTCATAGAATACACTTCTTCAGAGGTATCATTTTCCAATTAATAATAAGTTGGTCATAACCTCCTACACATGATCTCATCCTGTTATGCCTGAGATTACTTCATATCAAAGGAGGAAAACCCCTTCCGAACAAACTGAAATCATTGTTACACTCACTGGTATCAATTATCTAATCATGGATGGTAAATTTCTATACCATGTTGAGGAAAACATAGTAGGGTATCACCGTTAATATGAAGAGATTCTACGCAAGGCTCTTTTCCACTCCTTGAGTTATACTTCTACTGATTAAACTCATCCCATAGGTCCTGATTATTAGTTATAGCCAAGAATAATCACAAAGGAAAATAAGAGGGTTCGTCCAAGATACACACTCCATTGGAATAATACCCCATCAGAAATATCAGACTTCAATACACAGATAGGGGTTAAACACCCAGGGTTCATTGGGGGGACACCAGAAATTACTAGAAACATCCTCCAAGATAGGGGATAAATTCCCATGTAAATATTGGACATTCCAATTCCAACAAACCCTATATAAGGAAATAAAAAATTAAATGAGAATCACACTGGGCCTCTCAGAGAGATGCATGCTCTAATCTGATGAGGTATCTATCTAAGTGGTCTGAGACAACTCTCTCAAAAATAATAGATCTCTCCCAAACTACACTAATCATTGAGAAGTTGTATAGGGGTAACCATCTATGATGAGAATGGTATATTTCACTAAAGTCTCATAGGAATGGACCAAGGGAACACACTCGACTGATATTGGTCCAAGGGATCTCACACAAGCTCACTGTGAAGTTAGTCTCAGAAGAAAGAGTAATCCAACCTATTCTCAAAGGAGTACATATTGAATCCCTAGTAGTACACAACGTGTATCACTATTCTTGGCACTGCCCATTTCTCATGCTCACATGGCATGCACTTTTCCAAAAGTACACGATGTGTCCACTGAGGGTACATGGCATGTAGGTGTCAATCTAGCACTTGCTGTTCTGTTTTACCATGCCCATGTATTTTCCTAAGTATACAGTGTGTTGGAAACTATACACGGAGTGTGGGTCCACATGATATCATGGGTGTATACTCCCTACACATAGTGAGCCGCCTTCTAGGGTGTACATGGTGTGCAGTATGGCCCATACACTATGTAACGCTACTCGGCCTCCTAGGCATGTACTCCTTGTACATGATGAATTGGTCAAATAAGGGTCACACATCATGTGATACATGTCACATGGAATATAATAATTATCTCTACATGAAACCCCTGGAATCACAGAGAAGAAACTACAAAACGTGTGTTCATAGAACTACACACCTTGTAGTCGAGAATTTCATAGAAATTCCAAAAAAATCATGTGTCTTTTCCTAAGCCTTCACACCCACTAATTTCTCTAAGAATTGTGTCATAAATTATGGTTATAGGGTTTAATAAACCCTTTTTATTTTTTTTCATGATTCTAGTCGTATTCAGTGATCATGAAACACCTATCGTTGCACCTTATCGGTGTCTAATGGAAAAACCATGAAGAACAGCTCTTGATCTATCTATAGATCTGCTGACACAGTTGTATACTACAACCATGACATTGGATCTCAATTAAAAACCCATTATAGAAATATATTTCACCAAAGACTAAATGTGTAATGATCGTTCACTAGGTATCCATTGAATTGTAGGACAAAGTAAATTCCAATGAGGAACACGTGTAGAATGGGGAGAGAAAACCACACAAAAAGATGAGGAACGAACTTTAGTCATTGTTTGAGTTGGAATCAATCCATTTTCATTATAACAATGAATTCATATCCAACAATAAATAGCAAATAATAACTATCCATTGAATCCCAGATAAACAAACCCATACCCACAAAAATGACTGATTTTTGAATCAATCCTTTGGTCGATTGATTTGTGTTCATCATGAGATAAGAAAAAGTGGATAAATACAAAAAAAAAATACTACCTAAAGATGGATTGATTAATAATGAATAATTAATCCACATAATTTTCATTATCTAGATACTCAAATTATATTGCACATTGATCGTCGATCCATGATCCAGTTGTGGTTCGCCTGAGAACGATCCTCCAATGCTCTCTCTAATGGGTCCAAGGTTATGCGGATAACCCTAATATTTACTCATAGCCATATATTTATAGGAAAATTCAGGTCATCGAATTATATTTAAATAAATTATTTCAATGAATTAATTTATTTAAACATTCACCCATAATTGTGCCCAAATTGAACATCTGACACGCTCCAAGGTTAAGTTATTCCTAGAGTAAAACACACACTTTGAAATCAAAGGTGGCCTCAGATTTCTGATCAGAAACTTCAATTGGGATTTATTCTGATTTCTTAAAAAAAATTGTGTGTGTGATATTAATATATTTAATATTTTTAAAATATAAATTTCAGGGATGTTGGGCCTTGGAATCTTTCATCTTCATAGTACCTTGTTCCAAAAATATTCCTAAAAATATTTCAAAGTCTTAAATATAAAAAACAGAGACACTAAATTACTCCTTTATTTGAGGCTTTTCATCCATGAAAATCATAAACTAAACAAAAAGGTATGGATAATAATCCCTCAATTGGGTCTCCCACTCCCATGAGCTCCCCCTGACAGTTTCCTATGCCATCAGTAAACACACACCCAAGGAAAACATTTTCCCACAAAGGGTCTTTCTCTATCAATTCTCAACACCACCAACTCCTTGAAAAAGGAAAATCCACTCTCATAACATAGCTTATCTAGGTTGATATCATGAAGTAATTCATGCACATACCTCCTTAGTTGTGACAGTGGAGAACACCAAGAAACCAAAACTACTATGGTCATAAGGTTAAGTGGTACACCGCCTCTCTAACCTGACACATCTATAGGAAAAATAAAGGGCCTAAGAACCCCCAAGATAGTAAAACAACCTAGATAAAACTCTATAATGTTTTAACTCCAAAGACCTGTATTATTGGTCTGTAAGGTCTCCTGAAGTTTATAATAATTCCTCATCTACCCCTGGAAAAAAATTTCCCTTATAACCATTACTAGCACCAAAATTATGACCCAAGCACTACCACCCACTGGATCTAGACAGTATAAAATTTATCTTCATGGTATCTCATACATAGCCTCAATAAGTTGCTACTCTGGTGGTGTATTGATGGATAATATGATACAAAAACTCCACCGATGGTAGATGACCCTCCTAAATATTTCCCAAAACCAACCTGTGAACATGAATCATGTTTACCAGAACCTAAATAGTTCAATTTACATGGACAGCTAGTATAAAGCGTTGCACCCAACTACAACTGAGTCCCCATAGACTTCCCATATCCTCTCCCTAACTATTCCATGAAGTAAGAATCACAGTATTAAATTATTTTTGAGGGAATTCCATGAATCTGAACTACATCCTTCATGCACAAGTGTCTCGAACTCTTTATAAATCTATATTGTTCAACACCCTCATATAGGCAAGAAAATAATAGTTTAGCTTAAAAATTTACTAAAAATACCTTATCTTCCCTATTGATTCCAAGAGATATTTGTACATCCTCACATATACCAGATGTACTGCTAAGTGAAAAACAACTTCCTAAGAACCTCCTCTCATATCATGACTAGTGCCATTGTTCATCCTCGAACAAGTATAATGAGCTTCCCCCCTTTAGAAAATCCATCAAGAATATATCTAGTGGATATATATGTTGGAATCGAGCATACAGCAGAAGCCCCAAATAGGTGGGTTTTTAAAAAAATTCCAGTGATGATCGACGTAAACCTATCGACGTCAATGAAAAGCAACCCGATATTAGCTGAGGACCACAAGTGGAGGATTTTAAGCACAAAATAAACCATAAAATACCTAGTATAGATCCAAAGTCGCGCACG
The DNA here is from genome assembly GCA_963277665.1 of Viscum album. Classification (NCBI taxonomy): domain Eukaryota; kingdom Viridiplantae; phylum Streptophyta; class Magnoliopsida; order Santalales; family Viscaceae; genus Viscum; species Viscum album. The sequence continues at coordinate 877,835,263 of OY728158.1, forward strand.
ACATCTTCTCTTTGATGGTGATCACTGCTTGAAGAATCCAAATTCGAATTCCTCTAGATCATCCACACACACTTCAAGGAATCCACAGAAGCGCCATTCATCATAATTGGGGTACTAGCACGGAATTATGATGACGCCTTCGACGCTCCAATGATCACTGCATCGCTTCATTAGCGATGCCTGAGAGAGAGCTCAATCTGATATCCTTGGATCCAGATAATATCTCTCTAGATCATGGGAGAGAGCAGAGGAGAGAGAATCCCCATTAATAGTACTTGACAAAATCCCCTCATCTTCTATTTATAGTGGTTAATTAAAATACCCAGTATCGCCTCGCCGACCCCGAATACTTAACACACTATCAATGACATTTTATGACTACTAAAATGATTCATAAATATTATTATCATTTACTTGTAATATATTAAAATATATTACACGATAATAATTGAGTCATTAACTCGACTCATCACTCCTATAAATATTAATTGAACCTTGAATAATTTAATATTCATCAATTAATATTTTTCATGTATTTACTAAAACTTGTAAATACATTTAATAAATAAATTCAATACTCATTATTCTAAACTCGAATAATTTGAATTCATTTATTTCATTAGTGATCATTTAACTTTGGACAAATCCCGGACCCCTGTTGCAGGGCCCACTAAGTTCAAAACTCCTATTCAACTGAATAGAGAAGATTCTTGAATACGATATTGTGTGTGACCCTCTAGGACCTTATCTCAACAGTAGTGAATAATATTCATAGACCAAGAGAGGGATCTAGCAACCCATCATGGCCCCTGAAGAGATAAGGATTTTCACAACAGCAACAACCAACCTACAAACACACATTGTGTAATATAATCTCTTTGTTTGTAATATTCTCATAAAGCAGGACTCACTCACGTTTCATCTCCATTTTTCTTGCTTTATTGTTTATTGATTTAACTGGAAGGATTTACCCTTGACTTCCATGGCCATGGTCTTATAAAGGTACTATCATCCATATCAACATGGTCTGAGATATATTACTTCCATGACCTGAAAGAAACAAATATTTTCTTGACCATTCAACCAATGTCATGCCACCAATGATGCACCCAACACAAACTACCTCACCACAACTTCATTATCTTGGTTTTCATCTTGCATCAAAGTGCACAATCAAGTGAAATACATTGGTAATGATCTCAATTTAGGATACCATTACACATGATCATAGATAGAAACATCCAATGACACCTGAAACATATGGTGTTCCTATTGGAGGGTCAGTCCTCATGATCTCACTACTATAGATCACCAAGTGTGAAATTCATGAAAAGAAGTCTCAATACTTATGAGCCCCCAGCACCTGATAGTCAAACATATACTGTGTCCAATCAATAAGATGTATCTAGACTATAGAACATATCTTTAAGATTAATGTGATAGTATCTCAAGGTTCTCATTATATCTTGGGAACTACTACAACCTTTCGATGTGAAAATTAATCTTTGGACATTACCATTTCAATAGTGGACGCAAAAAAGTATACACTATAATGGTAATATGACATCATGTATAGATAACTATATACACAATATGGTAATCAAAATCACTGAATATTTGGGTCTAAGGTACCCACTATTTCAAAAATATAGTCACTCAACATCTCACAATCAATATCCTGGAGTTGTACTTCCCTAGATATTTGAAAAATTGAAGGGGTAACAACTATCAACTGGAGGTAAACCGCACCATCTTCAAGTGTCTTTCATGCTTTAACTCAGACACTGAGCACACATGGATGTCATCGAATAAGACTACCATGAACTGGTCCAAGAAAGTATAAGGATCAAATACATAAGTCTCGTAATTTTTTGTAGTGTACAACTTGACAAAGGGTATCACCATGAGCTCAAAATAATCACAGTGGATTTGGAAAACCACTTTTGGTATATCCTAATCCAAAACCAGATCTAGTGGTAACATGTCCTAAAGACGCCCTCATACTCCACCACTACTACAAGAAAACAAAAGCTCATAAAATCCACTACTCCAAAGGTATCACTATCCAACTGATAAGAAGTCAGTCATAACCTCCTGCACATGAGATCTTCATGTTCTACCTGGGATCACTACATATCAAAGGAGGAAAACCCCTTCCCAAAAAATTGAAATCATTGTTACAATCACTAGTAGAAATTATTTAATCATGGATGGTAAATGTATATACCATGTTGAGGAAAACATAGTAGGGTCTCACCATTACTATGAAGAGATTCTACGCAAGGCTCTCTTTCCCCTCCCAAAGTCAGGTCACACTGTAGGTAGAAGTATGCAATCACATATCCTCTCTGCAGGAGCCTCAACATAAGGGTCTAGAAACAAGGATCTGCTGATATCACTAAGTCTTGAATAGGGGATATACTTAGGGATATTTATCTTGATAAACCATGAAAAAATGCAATGGGGTAGTTTAGACACACGTCGCACCTCAAACCACACTTGAATCCTCTGTGATCTCCCACTACTTGGAACTCATTATTTCCCTTCCCCACATGTTTACCACAACCATGGATTACTTTTACACCTTATCACAATAACCAAACTCAAACACATGATTCAAAGTAACCCATCCACCACACCTTGATACTATCTATTTTGGGTTGCACTGACTCACCCGCACAATTTTGGATCATGTCCAAGAACATGTCTCAATGGGGGAATTTCCCCTCTTCCTTGCATGTCAAAATTCATGAAAAACATCACTAACATAAGGATTTACTAACTCCCTGCATATCCTTAGAAAATATATTGAAAAAAAGATGAAAAATAATGGCTTGTACCTATGTCTAATAGTAATAAAACAAGAGTATAAGGAACACGGATTGTACCTCGAAACACTCTTGGAGATTCTGGGAAAAGAACCTCCAACGCCTGTAGATGTCCAAGATTCTAACCACTAGTTTCTCGAACCTAGAGTGGTCCACCTGGGAGTTGTGGTGGTAGCATCAAACCCAAGTTCATTCCACCTACAACTACTCCCACATATCCTCTATCACATTCACAGCTCCACGGACCTCCTTTATCCAATTGTTACCTCTACCTAGGTGTTCCATCAACCATCTCTCCACTAGCATCATGAGGGGTGGGAAAATCCTATGAAATGTGCCCATTTCCATCAAAATCATAAAAACTTCATGGCCTCAGAGGTATGGGTTTTCCCTATGGTCCTCATGAACATTGAAACCTCATGTTTTGTGACCTGTGTCCCATGTATGTTGTCTGTGAGTCATACTCAACCTAGACCACAAGAAATTCCTACCTCGGATGTAACGACCCAAACTTTTGAATAATATTTGTTTCTTGAATTTGTGTATTATTTTATTTTATACTCAACAAAACTATATCCTTTAATTAATGAAGTGATTGTAATTAAAATGATATCATTGGGTTTCAACTGTTATATGACTGTTGGTCAATATGAATGTTGGAAACTAAGCTCTTAACGTTATGATTATTGTTTATTAATACAAGTGATCATGGTTAATTAATACAAAAATAAGATTCAATGGCCTCATCCAGTAGACTCAGGTCATACGAAGCCCATATGTTAGAGCTTGGGAAGGAGTTTTCATCACTAGGCTTTGCTCTCGACCAATCCCACGATGAGGTTCAACATGTGAAGCTTGAACGGAATTTCCTAAGGGAGAAGTTCGATATGATAGAAATCACCACTCGAACAATGTTTTATGAGCCTCCCCAAGATTCTATCACCATATCACACCTTACACTTAGGTCTTATGAAGGTGTTATAAGGGGCTATATAATAAGGCCTTAGTTACTTTGTGTAATCCTTTTGCATAAATAAAATTTTTATTTATTCTTATGGTAAAATTTTTATATTTCAAATGTCTAGATAAATATTGGATGAATTTATAGAAGTACCATATTATTGGTGAATTTTGGAAAAAGTGTATTTTAAAATATTTTTGTATACATTAAATAATTAATAATGTGAAATGATTTTCAAAAAATTGTCTTCTACAGTTGTGATCAGTAAGAAATTTAGAGTCTAATAAGATCAATTTAACTTTTAATGAATAGTAAAATATGAATAGTAATATTACCCTCATGAATAGTAATGTGACCAATGGAATAGTAACCTCACTTAATAAAGTATAAATATAATTTAGGCATCTTGAATGGTGATGTGATATAATAGTATAAGTAAATAATTGTTTTAGAAATTATTAGTTAAGTATTAGTATTTTTTTTGGGTAAATAGTGTTTTTACTTAAAAATTAAATATATAATAACTAGAAAATTATTTCATAAAATGGATTTAATTTTTAAATTCAGATCATCGATATTAGTTTAGGGTGAATTTATGAGATTTTTATAAAAAAAATCAGTGAATGGTAAAAATATAGTTTTGAGTTTTGGTGTGATTAATGACATCATTAATGATGTAATCATGATGTAATAAATCTATTCCACTTGTGAATAGTAATATATTTTATGAGGTGTCCTAAGTGTCCAATGCCATGGGAAAATACCATGGGCAATCCCATGGTTTTTCAAATACCACTGATGAGGTGTCCCTTGGAAATTAATTAAATATTCCCTCACTTTTTCTATAAATACCAACCCATTACTTTATTAATTTCATTAAAAATTCCTCCTAAATGAATATCTGGTCATTTTAACTCCCAATGAGTCCTCCCAAGGTTCCCTCAAGCCCCCCAAGGTCCCAACCTTCAATCTTTCGAAGTTACTCTTCAAGGTAAGGGAACCTTTCACCCTCCTCTTTTAAGTCACGACTTCCTTTTTGTTATGTCTTCTAGTTTCTATTTTATTATGTGGGGGTTTGTTCCTACATATCCCTAATACTTTCCATTTCATATTCAATTGATGAGAGACCATTTCCTCTCTCATAAACTTGTTTTCTGAATTTTTAAGAGACGATGTTAGGCTGTCGAATTTTGGTAAAATAAATTGCATCTTCTCTTTTCTTTCAAGTTTCCTTTTCATGTGGTATGTCATTCAAAAATCCATAAAATGATCTTATTTAAATTTTATTCTATACCTATACTGTATTATGGGTTATTTATGAGTGCGATACCCTTTCCCCTCTCTCTTTTTAATGTTTTCTAAAACCATGTTATATAGCCGTTATGCTACAGAAATTTCGTCTCAAAATCTCTCTCTCTTTTTCTCATGGAATTATCTTATTTTCTTTATGTGAATACCCAAACCTATTTTAGTTCTAGGGGTATTCATCAAGATATAAAAATGGTATATTTGGTTCTGGATTTGACATACAAAAAACCCTCATTCCTTTTTTATGGGTTATAAATGTCATAATGATCAATTTTTTAAGCACTTTTAAAACATCACGATTTTGAAATAAAACCCATTTCTTTTATTCTATATGGGTTATTTATGATATGTTTGATTATGATTTATGTTGATCACATGAAAATAAATACATATTAAGGGTGCGCCCTGATATCACTCCAATTCATTGGTTAAATATTTTAATCTCTAGAGATGACAAGTTTCATAATACCTTGGTGAATAACCTTGGTAATTTTTATGACACCTTGGGGATGAACCTTTGTGATATGTTCATGAATGTCTAAATTAAATGTTATGTCCACATATTAAAGTTATTCTTAAAGTTATTTTCATTATTATATTCTTATACATCCATTTCTCATGTCTTTATGTTTTTCATCAAGTTCTTATTGATTTCACAAGTAAACGAATTCTCTTACTTTCCTTATTGGGACTTCTGCTAACCCTTTCCTTTGATGTATGTCTCTAGGTTATGAGATGTAGTAATGTTACTTAGTATGAACCTTTTATGAAGCCTTACAAGTTTATTAGAAGAATTTTTAATGTTTTCATGTATATTTTTTCTGATTTCCAAGACACTATACTTTAAATATCCTCTGTTTGTAAAATGTAAAGAAAATTTATGTAAATAAAAGGTGGGATGCTATATCAGAAGCTCATGATATTAACTTGATACCTGTGTATCATATTACATTACCAATAGAACCATACATGGATCAATAATGCAAGTATCATCCACTTTAACCCTTGGAGATGGGTATACACGTTGATCAATGGGTGGAAACTCTGTCAGCTATCCACTTGGAAGAAAACCTACCTCATGACCAGGCCCCTGCATGGAGACCTCATCACTCATCAAGTCAAACTCTCAACCCTGATATGGAAACTTCATTGGTCTTCATCCTGAATAAATCCTGAAATAAGGCAATATGTACCACAGTTAATAAATATATCTAGTGAGCTAACTCAAGAAGGACATGGAAAAAATAACCCATTCATATATAATGCATGTACCAATGTTTCCCTACAAAAGTGTATATGCATCAAATATCTCACCAACACTGGAATCCCAAAACTAAAAGTCAAACTCAAAACATTTTAACATTATTTTCCTAATTCCCAAGACAACCCTCGTATCTAGACAAAAGAAACTCCAAAAATCTGATACTAAACCTAGGCAGTGTCATAACACTTTAGGTTGGGTATCCGCATCTAATACCACTCCATCATGACCCAGGCTGATGGAGCTCGAGATACAACTACCCCAATCCCACCTCCAATAGGCCAAGTGCTGGAAAACATCACCTAGTAGGCATATCATACACATAGAAGGCATTATCCTAAAGTACTTGTACACACACACACATCCCCAAGCCCATACAATACTAAAATGTAAAACAACTGATAAAAATTCATGAATAAATCTATAATACTAAAACCAGAGTACAACATAAAGTACCATAAATCATAAAAAGAGCCAAATACAAGCCACCCAAAACTAGAAAATTAAGTCTAACATGCTCATAAGGAGGGGGTTTCTATAAAATTCAACACCGGTACACACCTTGGTCTGTCTAGTCCAAACTAAGCTCCTCCTACTCCTAGTCCTTTAAGGACTCTATAAAAAGGTACTTCTTTTGCATAATATGTGACATGTGTGGGTAGATCCCATGTAGGGGTGAGTGTAACAATACCTAGTAGGACACCCCAAAATCACTAAGCATAATGCATCAAAAGTAGTTAGCTTATAAAATATAAGTATGTAAAATAAGATATGAAACATAAAAATAATAAAGGATGTTCCAGATATACTCTTAAATGATTCTGATTCACATAAGGTCTCAACCAATGCTAACCATAGATCCTCTGTGAGGTTTCAAGGTAACCCTCATCCATGAGACCTCACTCCATGATCCCTTCTATACCTAATGGAACTCAACTAAGAGATATCACCCATCAAATATTGTTAAGTTGATGGTACATCCCCTCCATCCTAGAGGTCATGCTCATTCAGGAGGAACCACTCCCTGATCTATACTTCTACTAACGACACTCATCCAATAGTTCCTTCCTGTCAGGTATAGTTAAGAAGAAGGACATAAGAAACTAAGATGTTTCATCCAAGATACACACTTCATTAAACTAATACCCTATTATAAAGATCGGATCTCAATACATGTATAAGGGTCAACACCTAGGTCTCACTAGGGGGATACCAGACCCTATTGGGAACATACTTCTATATAGGGGATCGATGCCCATATAAGTATTGGTCACACCAATTATAAAAAACCCAATATAGGGAAACAAGAAGGAAATTAGGATCACTGTAGGCCTCTTGGAGAGATAAGTCTCCAATCCGATAAGGTATCTATTGAATCGTTCTAAGACAACTGACTCCATAATATGGGATTTCAACCACACTAAACTGATCATCAAGAAGTTGTATAGGGGTCACCCTCTATGATGAGAATGGGATGTTTTACTAAAATATCATATGAATGGACTAAGGGAACACACTCAACCAATACTGGTCCAAGGTAGCTCACACAAGATCACTATGAAGCTGTGTTGAGAAGAAAGATGAATCTAACCTATCCTCAAAGAAGTACATTTCATGTCCCTAGAGGTACACGGCATTTCTCACTAAGTCTGGCACTGCCCGTGTCTCACACTCACATGGAATTCACTTTTCCAAAAGTACATGGCGTATCCACTGAGGGTACATGGTATATAAGTGTTGATATGTCACTCGGTGTACCATCTGCCTATTCCCATGTACTTTCCTAAGTACATGACATGTAGGCTACCACACATGGCCTATGAGACCACATGATCTCCTAGGAATATACTCCTTGTACATGACAAGACACTTTCCAGGGTGTACATGGTGTGTGGAATGGCCCACATGGAATGTAACTTTACTTGGTCTCATAGGAGTGTACTCCATGGATACCCCTAATAGGTCAGCTAAGGGTTGCACAGATTATGACAAGTGTCACACAGCATGTGATAATTATCTCTTCATGTAAACCCTAGAACCACACATAAGGAATTGCATGATTTTTATTCATAGGACTACACACCGTGTAGTCAAAAATTTCCCAAAAATTCTAGACAGTTTGTGTGTCTTTTCCTGAGCCTCCACACCCACAAATTTCACTATGAATAATTTCATACATCACTAATCTGGGGTTTATTAAACCCTCTCTTTATCATTTTCTGAATTTTGGTCATATCTGATTCTTAAGAAACACCTATCATTGCACCTCATTGGTGTCCCATGCCAAAAACATGAATAACAACTACCAATTCATATGTGGATCTGGTTTTATAGTCATATACTACAACTATGATGTTAGGTCTTTATCCCAAATCTACAGTAGTGATCCTTTGTGCCAAAGACCGATCACACAATGATCGTTCATTAGGTATCCATTGAATCATAGGCCAAAGTAAATTCCAATGATGAATGCACGTAGAACAGGGAGAGAACCCCACAAAACAAAGATGAGGGATGGACCTTGGCCATTGTTTAGGTTTTCCTTGATCCATTTTCATTAAAAAAATGAATAGATATCCAACAATAAACAATAAATGATAAATATCCCCCAAATCCCAAATAAACAAACCCATACATACAAAAATGAAAAATTCATGAATCAATCCATTAGTAGATTGATTCACATTATTCATGGGATAATAAAGTGGGTATAAATCCATAGAAAAAACATCCTACCTCAATATGGATCGATCACTTATGAATAATTAATCTGCATCATTGTCGTTAGTGAGATCCTTGAATTTTTTTGTACACCGATCGTCGATCCACGATCTGGTTGTGGTTCGACCGAGAATGATCCTCCAATTCCCTATATAATGGATCCATGGTTATGTGGATAACCTTGATATTTAATCATAGTCGTATATTTATAGGAAAATTTGGGACATGGAAATTTATTTAAATAAATTATTTCAATCGATTAATTTATTTAAACATTCTCCCACAATCGTGCTCAACCCGAACGTCTGATGCACTCTAAGGTTAAATCACACCTAGGGTAATAACCATGATCTGAACTCAACAGAGGCCTTGGATTTCTAATCTAAGACTTTGATTTGGATTTATTCCACTTTTTTTTTTGAAAACTATGTGTGTGTGATATTAATATATTTAATATTTTTAAAATATCAATTTCGGGCACACCAGGACTCATAATCTAGAATCATCTCATAGAATAACTCTAGAAATATTCCTAGACTTATTCTAAATTCTTAAATAGGAAAAAAGGAACTATATTTCCATTTATACTATACATGTTAAAACAAAGATTCATTTCATATTTTTTGAAAAATACAAATGGGCCTTGTTTGGAAAACGACAAGAAGATTCCTTTCAAAACATTTTTTAAAAAGTAAAACATGGATAAAAATGACTTTAATAAATCATTTTAGGAATGTTAAAACTTTTTTGAAAACATTTTTAGAAAACATGGATATGGAATAAAAGGGGTTTTCGATAGAAATGATAACTAAAGTCAGTTTCTTTAAAAGCATTATTTTGGAATATTAAGTACATAAAGAGAGTAAAATGAAGAGAAAATATTTATTATCCAAAAATAAAAAATTAGAATAAAATACATGAGTTTATTGATATATATATATATCATAATATTTCATCATTGGAAGTATAATCATGATAAATCCTGATATAACAATGAGATTGTAACATAAAACTCTTGCCACTTTGGTAACTTTGAATTGTAAGCCCCGTGAAAGGATAACATTAAATGAAACTTATAATATCATGAGAATAAATAAATTCATGATATTACATGTCAAATTATTTTTATATATACCTCATAAAATAAAATAGGTTCATAATATAACGTATGTTCCAAAGAAGACAAATTGAGACAAAAATATCTTACTGCTTTGGTATCTTTTGAATCGTAAACCCCATGAAAGAGATATCCTAAAATGGATATTTCAATCCAAATAATTTTCATAATAAAAAGAATAAAATATATTCATGGATGGTATACATACCATATTAAATAAATATGTGGTGAATGTGGCATGTATCTTACAGAAGTAAAAAAGTGAGATTGATATCCCTTACCTTAAGTCTCGATTTCCTTCATACACAATCAAACATCCTATATAATAAATATAAGTTTATTATAAATCTATTATGAAATAATAAATATAATATAATGCCATATATTATTTACTTATGACCTTTTATTACCTGTTTATTATCAATTATATGTTAAAGTCATGTTTCGGGCAATAACTTCTTTGTTTTTCATGTATGTTTTGATTTATTATTTTTTTGTTCTATTAATTTAATCATGGTTCCATTATATAAATAATTTTAACCATGATATAAATATCATACATATTCAATATATATTTATTTATAGTAATCTATAAAAGTTATAGGTATAAAATTAATTACACCATTCATGGAGACGGTAGGTCGTACGTACGCATGAACGTTGTTTCCATTTTCTAGACGGATTGAAAGAAATAAAGTTAAATAATATATTACCATTAAAAATCATTTTTATGACATATTTATCACATATTTTCATTAAAACCATCATTATTACCTTTCATGTAAAACTTGAATGAGTCACATTGCTTCATGAGGCGGTAGTTCGTCGTACACATGAGCAATGTTATCATGTTCCCACTGAATGGATAATGAGGATTTATATGTGATATAATAATTATAGAAGAATAATAATATCATAAATATCATATATAATCATTTAATAAATCATTATATCTATCTTTTATGGGTGGTTATGGGAAATGAATAACATCGGTTCATGAGATGGTAGTCCACCATACACACAAATAATGATTTCATATCCCATTTGATGGAAGTGGAGATGGTTTTAGGTCATGAACATAACATAACAGCATATAAGTATATTTAAGATAATTATTTTATTATATTAGTATGTTTTAATAATAATTTAAGTATTTTTATGAAGAGATAAAATAAAAACTCTTATTGAAGAACATTGTCTCTTCTTTGGGTAGCCTCCTTAGGTTTGCACCAAAATACTTCCTAGGTTGGATTTATGGCCAAACTAAGGATTATATAATGAGAATAGGGAATTAAGGAAGATATTTGGGTGGGTATTGTCTAAACCAAATTGTTTTGGAAGTGTGAAGAGGAGATAATAAGGGGTGTCCTTTTATAGGTGAGGTGAGTGGCACACTTGTAATCTTTGGAAAGAAAAAGGTGTACCCATGTTTTTCACATTCCATGGGGATCCAAAATGGACCATTATCAAGACTTGGACATTATAAGGTATAAATTTGGATATAAAATGAGTGTTGTAAAAGTTTTTAATCACTTTTAATCTATATATTTTTATTTTAACCCCCCAGTAAACCCATTTTTACCTTAACCACGGTAAATAATTTTTACTATTTTTATTATTCATTAGGGTAAAAAATTTAGTTTTCCTTATTAAATAATATAAATTATGATTATTTAAAATATGGAATTCGTTTTTACAAATTCCATTCACAAAATTGTTATAATTGAATTTAAAATTAAACTTGTATATGTGATGTGAAAGCGGTTTTCCAAATATAAAATGTTCAAAAGTTCAAAAAAATTAACATGAAGACTTATACTGAGGTTTTAAGGAAGGTGAAGGATATATAGAGGAATTTATAGAGTATTTTTGTTTTAAATAATATAGTATTATGGATATTGATATCAAGTAGAGCTACAAAGAGACTCCCTTCTTTCTCAGGGAATTTGGGTCATTAACATAAACCCCTTTGTTCATGATTCTCAGAAGTGGGTACATCACATCCATCAGGTATTAGTGGTGATGGGGTTAATTATTATTATAAAGGTTGAATATAATTATAGTTTTTGTATCTTTAATATCAAGAAGATCGGTATGGATTAGATCATAGTGTGATGGTGAATGGGAAACCCCATTAACCACGGTATCCACCATAACATTTTTAGCAGTAGTGGAATCAATGAGCTGGAATACCTCTAGTTAAAGATGGTGGTGGTAGAGGTCTACCAAAGAATATTAATCATCCTCAGAGATAGTGTAATGGTCATAGGTTAGAAGTATTTTGGTAGGTAGGACAATGTGGTGTAGAATTTAGATGTGGGAAACTTTATATAGTGTAAGTTAATGAGATAGGAGGGTCTAAGGTGGAGAAAGGTGAAATATGTTCCTCTTAAACTATTTATTATGTTTTATTCAATTACAATGCATTAAATTCAATTATTATACCTATCCTAGTAAGATTTATATAGTTATCCATAGATAGAGTTTTTAGCCTCTCAAGTTATCTTCTATACTAGGATATTGGTTGAGGCTAGTTAAGGTGATTTGTAGGTTTGATTTAATGATAGAAGGTGAACATATGAAGTGGAATCTATTACTTTTGAATATAAAACCATATTATTTCATGATTATAAAGGATTTTTTGAATTTTATGTGAGCTATAAATGACTGTTGTGGAAAGAGAATATTTTATTTAGATGGGGATGGAGATAATGTGGTGTTCATCAAAGAAATTTATTGAAGGAATAGTTTGTGACATAATGAAGCTCAAATCATTACATAATATCTTGTGATTTTAATTATTTATTCACCTAAAGTAGAATTTAGGGATATTCTGAGAGTTTTAAAGGATTTTTTTGATTTCTTTTCCTAAGGATATTATTAATTTTCCACTAAGATAAGAGATAAAGTTTTATATAGAACTATATATGGTAACATCACTGATATCGATGAATGTTTATCAAATGGAGTTTACTAAGATTTGGGAGATACATATTTAGATAGATAATGTTCTAAATAGGGGTTTTGTATGTTCTAGTGTATCTCCATGGGGATCCCTGATGTTATCTTCCAAGAATATTGATGGTATTTTTATGTTATTCATTGATTACCAATGGTTAAACCATGTGGAGGTTAATAATTGGTAACCTATATCAATGATTGATAACTTATTTAATCAAAAAATAGAGTTAGTCATTTTCTAGAGATATACTTATGATTATAATACCATTAGATGAGAGTGTTGTATGAGTATATTCAGAATAATTCATTCCAATGTCATTTCAATCATTTTGAGTCTGTTTTGATACCCTTTGGGGTTACCAATTAACCAATGGTGCTTATGGGATTGATTAATTGGGTGTTATAACCTTTTATTGATTGATTCGTGAATGTGTTTATAAATGATATATTAATTTAATCAAGGATCGCAGAGAAGCGATCTGATAATTTATATATAGTTTTGGAGCTTCTTCATTGACATTAGTTTTTTTAAAATATTTCAGAGCATAATCTTTGGTCATGGAAAGTTTATTTTCCTAGGAATGTTTTTCTAATGAGTATTAGTTTTGGGTACATTTAATATTGAGGTGATTATAGCTTGGGAGGTTTCAAGGAATGCCTCTAAGGTGAACATCTTTATCAGATTGTCTAGATATTATAATAGGTTTGTATCTAATTTCCCTTAGATTTGAGTTCCCTTATCTGCTTTGACCAAGAAATTTCAAGTCTTCATTTATATTTCATGATATCAGTCAGTATTTGAGTGTTTAAAAGAAAAATTAACTCATTTTTTGGTCCTTATCTTACCTAGGGAAGGATTTGTGTTTGAAATTTATTATGATTCTTCACACCATAGAATGTTGATCCAAAATAGAGAGGTTATATCTTATGGGTCCAAGCGGTTGAGACATCATGAACAAAAATATTTGATGGATGATCCTGAGTTGGCAATTGTGGTGTTTTCTATGAAGTTTTATAGGCATTACCTTCTTATGAAATGATTTATTATCTTCACAAATCATAATTTCTTGTATTATATATTCTCATAAAGATACTTGAACCTTCATCAGTAAATATGGGTGGAGTTCCTTTAGGATTATGATTTCATGATTTCATATGATTTAGGGAATTCTAATGTGGTAGTTGGTGAATTTATACTTATATAAATATTTTATAATAATCAAGTGATAAATGGAATGTGATTCTTTAACTAATATATTTTCATTTGAGTTTAGAGAAGGTTGATAATAGAGGTTATCTATATTAGATGATGGCTCATTATCTATTATTTCAGAAAGTGGAGGAGTCTCATCTGAGAGACCTTAAGGTTGAAGTTTGGAGATATCGAATCATTATTTTAGATTTTATTTATGGTTATAAGGAAGATGAGGATCATTGGGTGTTTTTTTATAGGAAGGTTTATGTTCCTCAGGGTAAGCAGTGGTCGGTTTTATGTGAGGTTTATAGGTCACCTTTAATAGTATATCCAAGCATTGGGAAGATGTTTCATGTTTTGAAGAAGAAATTCTAGTTTCCTAGGTTGAATAAATTGGTGGGAGATTTTGAATCTAGATGTATTACATGTCAGCAAATGAATTTTGATATGTAGGTTTCAACAAGTTTGTTTCAACCCTTGAAAGTTTTATAGTGGAAGTGTAAGGAATCCTTTATGTATTTTTTTATTGGATTGCCTCATAAATTAGAGTATGATCCCATTTGGATGATTTTTGATAGGTTTATGAAATTGGATCATTTATTACCATCTTGGGAATTGAGATCGATGGATTTCTTGATGAGACTTTGTATTAAGTAAGTGGTGAAGCTTCATGGAGTTTTGAGTATGATTGTTTTAGACCATGATCCTTGGTTTAAATCATAGATAAGAAGGGGGTTATAGTGTGTTAGTGCCTAATTGTACTTTAGAAAAAAATTACTTCCATAGACAGATGGTAAAATAAGTAGATGATTTAAACACTAGAAGATATGTTAAGGTCATGCATTCTAGATTTTGGTAAATCATGAGATGGTCATTTTTTAATGGTTGGGTTTTCTAAAATAACACTTGTCATTATCTTAATGTAATATATCTGTTTGAATATTTTTATGGAGGACCTTATTGATCACCTTAGTGTTTGGTTGACATTGGTGAGGTGATGATTATTGGATCAAACTTGGTGAAATATATGTTGTAGAGGGTAGAGATGACTTGAGGTTGGATAAAGGTTGTGTAGGATTAGCGTAATTCATATGTCTATTGGAGGAGGAGATCATTAACATTTGTGTTAGTTTCCATGTGCTTTCTCATTGTCAACAGAATATATTTTTTCAAGGCATTAATCTTTCCCTGAGGTTTGTTAGACCCTTAGAGGTGTCGAATCATATGGGTGAAGTAGTGTATCATTTGAAACTTCTAATAGGGTTGTAGTGAGTTCATGATGTATTAAATGTATCATAAATTTAGAGGTATCAACATGAAGACTACCATTTGATTGAATAGTATGATATTGATATTAAGGAATATTTTATGTTTTTTTTTAGAATTTGGTGGATATTCAAGATCATTGAGTAAATGTGTTGCATATATAGGTCATTCCCTTGGTTTGAAGGCATGGCGACTTGGAGGAAATAAAATGGGAGTGAGGTTCATATATGAAAGTTCAATATTTTTAGTTTTTTTAACCTTGTTCCTTATAATATGAAATCAAATATGGTTGTGGTTAAAACTTCTGAATTAAGTGATATGGGTGGTCTTTTGGGGATGAAAATTATTTGAGATTTATCAAATGTAATGGCTTAGATTTTTGGGTATTTTCATTGTTTCTATATTTTGAATTTTTAAGGATAAAAATTATTTTAGATGTATATAATATAGAGGGTTGGATTATTATATATATTTTTATTTTTTTGTTTGAGAAGGAAGAGGGAGATAAATAGTTGAATTTATAGAGAAATTAAACCTAACATAAAAACCATGTTATAATTAGTTCCAATGATGTTCAAATTCAGTAAAGTATTCATGGAATAAAATAGATGAAGTTTGGAGAAGCTGTTGGCAAGCATGACTTTTGGAACACATCATGGTTTGGGAAACTACATCATGATTTATATGGAAATGAAATAGTTTTTGGGCATGATTTGAGAAATATTTTATTGAATATACTATAAATCTATATGTATAAAACACAATGTTTTTATTAAAAACACATTGTGGTAGAATTTCAGTGGGATGTTGGTTACTAGATTGGTCAACATGAGGAGGTGAACATGTTGTATTTTTATGTCATGGTTTTTAGAAATTAGTTTTATCAAACACATACTATGATAGTTTCAATTGGTTTGTATTTTAATAGGTAAGTATTTTGGATTGTAAAGAATATATTGAAACTCCGTTATTTTCAGATCAAGTGTTCACTAGTGAAAACAAATTTTGGTTTAGGGCAACACACCATGGATTTTATTAGATGTATTAAAAATATGGTAAAATTACTCAAACCTTTTTATTTATCCTAGAACTTATTTATTTCCTTGGAACATACTAGAAGGTGACTTAAGGGATATTCTTAAGGATTCTTGGAATCCACTAATGGTGTAATTAAAATTCCATACTAAATTATAACTTTAAGTCGTGGTCTAACCTTTTTCATCATAATTCATATTCATTATCGTTTCTCTTGAAAAAATATTCATCCCATACCATGGACTATTTTTATGGTGTAGTACACATAGCATAACAAATATCCCTAACTCCTTCCAAATTATATTCTTAAATTACACCTTGAATTACAAATTCGTAACACACAATGTTGTACCACTTATTTAGCTTCCAACCATACATGATGAAAACATGGTGTAGTAATTTACCACTAAATAATAATATATATACATTTACATCCAACTAGATATTCTAAAAACTATATGAAATAACCATATCATGATGTTATGAATCATGACATGGTTTTTCTTTCTTCAACAAAAAAACTTCAAATACCTTTAACACTTCTCCAAACTTCTTACAACCTTTATAATAGAGATAATTCATCCAATAAAATAAATTTTCAATAAACACTTCCACTTTTGAACATGTTCTATCATTATCCTCTTTTGATTAACCTAGGTGTCAACATTTTTCCCCTTTGTATTTGTTATAAATTCCTAAGTTTATTACTTTATTTCTCATAATTTCAAATGTGTTAGTCCCAATTTTCATAATCTCCAGAAAATAAAAATAGTAATAGAAAGTTTAGTTTAAGAAACTAAGTATATGTGAACCGTGTTTGATGTAGAAAACAAGAGTTATAGAAATATTTTTATGCCCACTTTGAGCCTTAAAATATTTATACCATATGATCTAACATTTCTCTTCCTATCGCCATCACTCCTTAATATTAACCACCATGGATCATATTTACCTCTATTTCTTATACCATAATACCCCCTCCCCTAAAGAGTAGAATTTTACTCCTTGATATAAGAGTAAAAATTCTCTACTTCCACTTATTGTAAACTTATTTGATACACATATTTTGAACTAACAACATTATCTATAATTTCTCTGATAATCCATGATTCCTCTAATTTTTCCCCCTTTTAAAATAAAATCAAAGGGTAATAAACATTTCATAAATGAGTAGTCATGTTAATAATTAAGCACATATAGAGGGAAAAGATGCACTAAACCTCCTTAGGATTTTGGGGTGTTTGAACAATGAGATTCAATCGATGATTCTCAAACACTGGTATAGACAATGGTTTTGTAAAAATATCTACCAATTATTGATTATTTCAAATATTCTCCACTTTGATAACCTTTTGTTCCATTTTTTTATTAGATAAAGTGGTAATGAATTTTAATATGTTTCCTACAAAAATGTTTCACCTGATTTTTTATAATCTCGATTATACTTGTTTTGTTACATAATATCACCATGGGAAACTTTAATTAATTTTCAAAATATTCCAATTGTTTTTTCATCCAAATCAGTTGGATGCATGCCTTTTTCATTGAGATATACTCTACTTCATATATATTAAGATAGGTACTTTATTATTTATCATTAATCCTACCAACTCACTTTCTACCAATGAAGAATGCTATTACAATTTTGGATTTTTTGTCCATAATATCACCTTCTAAATCTGAATCTGAATATTCCACAAAACTATAAATAGATTCACATTTATGGGTTGTGAAATCCATAGGGAATTTGAATTTTTTTTTCGTGAAGTAGAGGATGTTTGGATAATTGGGACTCAGATCAGAATTTTGATGGATGGAACATCTCAATGGGATGATTTTAATTTGGATAGAGGGTTGAGAGGTGTATTAGGTTCTTAGGTGAACACCAGAGCATGTCTGGTGATGGTTTTCGCTACAGAAAATTTGACGTACTATAATGGGTGTAGGTCACACAGTGATGAGTGATGGGGGGTTTATGATCACATCGTAACTAAAGGATTTTCTTCATGGTGAGTTTTTATGTGGGTTTTTTCTAAGGTAAATACACTTATGAAGTGTTTGTGTCATGAAGGGGGTGTCTCACTACGATGATGACTCTTATGAAATTGGTCAAGGACCCTTACAGTTTGCATTTTATTTTTCAAGGGAGAAGATTGGTCATTTTTTAAATCATAGGTTGTTTCATGATGGTCTTCCATGAGTGGAATCATGATAAGTGAATGCAAGGAATCATTTCATGAGGAATGGAGTCCATGCCTTGGGGTCTAGGCCTTACCTAGGTGAGATGAATCATTTCGTAATCCATAGGGGCTATGCTGCGATGGTTTTTGGATGAGGGTCAAGCCCACTACCTAGGGTATTCATGTCATGACCCATAGGGTTCATGCCATAACGGAGACAGATGGTGGTGTCAAGCCCTCTTCTTGGGGTATGGTCTCATCATGACACCCATAGTCACACTATTACCAAGTTGTAGATTTCTTTTTTTAATAGGTTCTGACCAATATTTTTATAGTTAGTTGCCTCAAAATTTTAGGGGGAAAAGGTATTGAGAGAGGTCCATTTTTTCCATTCCCCCCCTCCATATTCCTCCTTTGATTACCCTTGACTAGGGTTATTTTCTTGGTGTTTTATGTAGCAATTCAAGGTGAGATCCTCTCTTTATCCCTTTGTTCTTCCTTTCATTATTATCCATATATTTGGTGGGATTTTCAATTTAGGTTTTTGCGCTGATTCCACCAGAGTATGGTGGAATCATGCAAGGATGACTGGGATTTTTATCAATACAGATATAGTACATCACGAGAGGATGATCTCATGTATTTTCTCATCATTTGATTAGAGGTGCTTTAGACTATGAATTTTTCTAAGGTTTTTTGAGAAATTGGGTATGATTGAATAATGATTTGGGTGATCAAATTAGGGGTTTTTTTTGTCTTAGGTATGGGTAACTTTCATGAGCGGACTGCACCCTCATTGCTCTTGGTTTCGTCATAGTTATATCATCAGGTGAGTTTTAAAAAAATTATTCATATTTGTATTAAATTTTAAAATTAATTTAAAAAAATATAATTAATTAATTTTTATATTTTGGCCTAAGATAAGGTATTGGGAGATGATACGAGGCTTGTAATATCTTTGTAAGCAATGCTCAGAGTTGATTAAGGAAATAACTCCAAGTGAGGTAGGTGTTCTCTAAATATTTTTCCTAAAGTTTATACTCTATATTGATATGAATATGATATAAAACATCACCATGTATGGATGATTGACCTTAAATATAAAATTAATGGTTTAATTAAACTCCTAGATAATGAGTTAATTTTCAAGTACCATGGTGGATCCTTTATTCTAGTGTGACATATTGGTTATCGATGGCCAAGTTCTTGATCATAAATGTGAGTGATGAGATACATAGACCCTAGAGGGGTAACAACATGATGAAAATAAAATAGTGGACCTTAGTAGGTACCCTTAGATCCCTTGAGTAGGTTAAATTAATGGGTTGGAAAAATTACCCAAAGGTTATGCCATATGAAACCTATAGATTCCTTATAGCTTTCAAGAAAGTTAATTAGAGAGTGGGGTGGGTGTTCCTCCCACACTAGTATGTGATTACCTAGGAGGGTATGCCCTGGGTATAACTATGGATAGGTTGGGTGTTTGAGGACCAACCTAGGATGAATTTTGTGGGGATATGGGCCTTTTTTCATCTCTCTAGGATGATAACTACATGGCATGGCCAATGAGTCAATGGTGAGGTCATGGTGATATAGAGGGATGTGATGCCCTCTAAGTGATATGATTTGGACCTGGGATTTGGGAATGAGATAGAGGATCCCGGGTATGGTGTATAAACTATGTAGTGACTAAGGGGCCTTGGTGGGTGCCTCAGTCTTACAGTAACCCTAGAGATGGTTAGTGTAGGGAAGCATGTATTCTCAATCTTGGGTGTCTCCTTATAACATGAGGATTGATAAGGATATCCTAACATGACTATAGTGATGAGGATGAGTTGTGTTCTTGATAGTCCAAACTAATAAATTTGTGTTATATTTGGGTGAGAATCCAACCAGTGTTATATGATATGATATTCTAGGGAAGATGTGCCCCTAGGTATATTTGAGGTATGTTTGTGTGTGTGAGTTTGAGTGTGTGTGCGATGTATCTAAGGTTCCAAGTTGTGATAAACTGGTTGTATTCTATATAAGGTTCTAAATGAGTTACAGCCCTGGGTGCATGAAATGAGATTTCAAGAATTGGGTGAGGGATATGATCCCTTGGTAATGGAGGCCTGGTATATGTTTTGGGTAGGGGATATGACCCTCTGAGTGTATAATTATATGGTTCTAGGGCTAGATGTGGATCTCCTTGGGTAGGATTCTCATGGTTTTAGGGATGGATATGGGTCCCCCTAGGTAGTATATTTTTATTACATGGTGGGAAAGCCTCTCAGTGTATAATACACTGGCTCCAGATATGGGATGTGACCCCTCAGGTAGATGGATATATAATGGTTTCGGGTAGGGGATGTGACCCGTCAGGTGGATGGTTTTTCTGACATAGACTCTGGGGTAGGACTTTGTACCCATAAGTGATGTTTTGATAGAGGTTCATTGGAGGTATGTTATTCCCCTTGGGTGATATATTTTATTCTCAGAGACATATGGCACTATCTGATGAAGGTATGGTCAATATCACGTGTCACCTTAGAACCTAAGGATTGACGGTGATTATTTTATTATGCTTTTTCACTATACTGTTTTATTATTATGAACATATCACATGTGATACACTAAATTTATTTTTTGTGTTAGGGAATTCATTGGTGGTTTCATACTGAGTTTTACTCACACACTGTTCGAGTGGTCCTGGAACTTAAGTACCCAAGCTCACCTCATTGTTCGCAGGTTCAGGTAAGGTTGAGGCTCGGTGTTTCATGATCAGTACGTAGTAGCTCAAAAAATATTTCGAGATTGGTATGTGATGAGGCTCAAGTATGGTAGCATATACTCCCTATATTTTTATTCTTTTGTTTATTTTGTATATGTGATCGTCCAAGTGGGTGATCAGTTTTGGATGTATGATTGTATGCATCATTTAATTTGATATAGAATGTTTCTATTTTATTGTTCCTATATACTCTAATTATTTTTTATGGGTGTTCATTATTTATATGGTGGTTTCACTCTAATATTAGGGTATATTATCCCCCTAAAAACACCTTAGACCCTCACTATAAGTTGGAGGCCTCTAGTGTACAGGGAAGCATGCCTGAGGGCACGTGACACCCCCATCCTAGACACTATCTATTAGTCCAGGGATAGTGTGGTGTTACAAAGTGGTATCAGAGTATATTATTATTTTTCTTTCTATTTAGGATATGGTATATAAATAATAGGTTCAGGTCAGAGATTTTTATGGACCTCAAACCGGTGCATCACAAACACCTTTTCCATTGGGAATTCCTGGTTACCAGGGTTATAGGATTGTTCTTCTTGGTTGTTACTATTATGATTGAGATATTTATTCAAGTATGATGTGTATATTTGATATTTATATTTATGGTTTTGGATATTTTCTTATTGGAAATATTCCTACATACATGCATCATTTTTTTCACATAGGATTTGAATGAAATTCATATGCTTGCATCTGATTGATATCACTAACAATAAAGGGTTCATTTGTTTAAAGCGTCAACAAAAACTCATTAGTTGTTTTACCCATATAGATTTTTGGTGGAATTATACTCAATTGTACCATGGTATTTTCTCTAATGACAGGTTATGTGGTTATATAGTCCCTCTATGTTAGGGATATATAGTACCTTATGGTCAATCAGTATAGGAATTGGATGCATAAGTGATAGACCTTTAATGGGTTGGTTCAAGCATTGGATTCCTTAAATCTAGTTCTGGAAAGGAAATCAATCCGGTTACTTAAGTTGTAAATAAAAACTTTCTGTATATATTTTTTGTGGAATTTAACTTAATTAAACCATGTGTCTATGGTTTCACTTGATACGAGTCTTTATAGGATGATTTCATTATGTGCACATGGATGTGACCTAGTCCTATAAGGGTAGTCTGGTATGTGGATTCCTAGTGAGGATGGGTTCCTAAAAGTGGGTGGTTAATGTGGCATGTGATTCCTGGTATGTATATTTACATGAGAACTATATAATGGGTGTGATGGTAAGTGAGTTTCCTTGTGATATTTGATACAGGAGTAGAGATTTTTCAACATGAGTTGTGGATTATGTGAGATGTGGTTTATGGGCTAGGTGAGAGAGCATAGTTCCCTTGATATTTGAATATGGATATTGGTGAGTCAGGTTTTATGAATAAAAATAATGAAGAATTTATATTTTTCTTATAAATGGTTGAGGTATACTAGGGTAACCTGAGAGAGGGGTTATCCCAAATTTATGAGTACCCTTAGAGATAGGGAGTATGGGTAGATTATTTCTGCTTGATATTGGTGCATGGGAGGTGCCACCAGATACGTGGTATAGGAATGGATATATCTTATGTATCATGGAACATGATCCAAGATAGTTAGATCTATGGTGGATGGAGCATGGTTAAACTCTTCAAGTTCAATGATGATTCCTGAGTGGCGAGTGATCGTGTGGTTGGCCTTAGAATGAGTGAGATATCGGGCCTATTATAAATGAATCACCCTGATACTTTTGATTAGATTAGATTAAAATATAGGGGAATGGTCATTTGTTTAGGTGCCTGAGCCTAGATTTGATGATATATGACTCATGAAAGAAAGAGTCGGTTGATGCGATCAGGTTGTATGCACCAGTTGGGTTTGGATGAGACTGATTTGGATAGTTGACAAGGACCTATAAGAAGGTTCTTGGTGGATCACTCTACCTGGGTGGAGGAGAGTGAGGGGTAGCATGTATTTTCAATAAAGGCCTCAATGCATAAGGGAAAGTGTGTGTTGAGTATTCATGGTGCCGAATTGGTTTGTAAATCAGTGAGAATCCATGTGTGGTTCGAGGATCGATGGTTTTGATGAGATGATTGGAAGCATGGTGGTCTAAGGTTTTAGTGAGAAAGAGATATGTCCCTCTACAGTGAGGGGTGACATCATAAAGGGGTTGGGGTGTGGTGGCATGGTCGATTTGAGCATGTTCCTTGAAATGGGTTTTTAAGGTGGTATGATCGTGGTTTGGGAGGAACGACATGCATGTGATGCTGGAATATAACGAGCATTGTGCTCGAGGAGCGGTATAAGGTAATACAAGTGGTAGGGAGCTCACCATGGGTGGTTGGATGGTGTGACCCTTTTTATAGATGGAATTATGGTGGATGTCAAGGATAAAATTCCTAGTGAGACAAGAATGGGTAGTGATTGGTGTTTCATGTGGGCACTGGGGTATGACTCTCATGTTAGAAGGATCAAGGTTGTGATGAGACTGGTCATTGGATAGTCGAGATGGAACTATGATACCAATGAGTAGGTAGATCTAATTTCATCTGGTTCCTCAAGAAATATCA
Source organism: Viscum album (assembly GCA_963277665.1). Classification (NCBI taxonomy): domain Eukaryota; kingdom Viridiplantae; phylum Streptophyta; class Magnoliopsida; order Santalales; family Viscaceae; genus Viscum; species Viscum album. The sequence goes on from OY728158.1 coordinate 877,859,433, forward strand.
TATTTGAGATTTGGATACAATGTTGGATAGAGTCTAGATCTTTTCATCGAGCTCAGGATTTATTGGGTGTGATCCAATTGATTCGGATCGAAGGCATGTTGGTACTCATGGGTGGAGTATGATAGTGGATTTGGTTTTTCAAGGACCCAACCATGGAATTACATCAAGTTTCATGTTCAGACTTCATTTTGGTTATTGGGATGATCTTGAGATGCTTTTAGGAATTAAGTCATCACAATCAAATGGTGAGATAGTGTGTCAATGAGTGATGAAGAGAGTTTTTGGGAAAGGTCGACCAGAAGAGAATTGACCAATGTTTTTTCATGGAAATAGATGTAGTGATGTGGAACCTACATCGAGTGTGTTTATGGACCATTGTAAATATGTTTTTGTTAAGTGATTCTAATTGTGAGAGCACCATGACTTATAATCGGACCTTGTGAGTGGAGTCTTGTGGTGGGGGCACCATGAGCCTGAGAATGAATTATTTAATGGCATCATGGTGTCTTGGGATAGATGGGTGTGGTTGAGTGTCGTTTTAGTATTGATGGTGATGACGAGGGGGTGGCTTTGATTTTGGTGGATAGTGCACCCTAGTGTTTGGAATTGCATAACGGAAGATCATTCATCATTCTGGGATAGAACACAGCAAGTAAGTGGTAAATGAAAGTCCAATTCAGGTCAAGATTAATAGTTGGATATCCATTGAGACTTATCAAGGATGAAAAGTTCTATGGTGGAGAGATTATAAAGATTTATGACTTTATGGGTTTTGAAATTTAGAGGGAATTTGAATTTTTATCCCAAACTAGGGTATATTTGGAGAATTAGGACTCAGGTCAGAATTATGAGGGTTGGGACATCTGAAAGAGATGTTTTTGGATATAGATCAAGTCTTGGGAGGTGTGTCGAGTGGGGTGAACATCATAGCAGGTTCGAGGTGGCCCCTTGTTGATTTTTGTTGCAAATATCTTGCTATTTCCTGACAAGTTTAGGTCACATCATGATGATTGTTAAGTAGGATATAGTCACACTATAGTCGATGGATTCATGGTGTGGTGGGTTTTGGCTAAGGGAAATTACCTTACTAAGTGGCTGCGAAAAAAAATGGGGTGTCACGTCGCAATAGTGACCCTTACAAAATGGGTTGATGAACCTTACAATTTGCCTTTGATTTTTTGTGGGTGAAGACTAGTCGTGTTTCAAGCTATAGGTCACACCATAACAGTATGATGTGAGGGGCATCAAGTGGGTGAGTGTGAAGTGCCGCACTTAGAGTAAGGAAGGTGACATCTTAAGGACTAGGCCTCCCATGGGTGAAACTTGTCGCATCACAATAGTGTTTTGTTGAGGTTCAATCCCACTACCTAGGGTTTCTGCATTGCGACCCATAGGGGTTGCATTGCAATAGAGATAGGTAGAGGTGTTGAGCCCTCTACTTGGGGGTAAAATCACGCCTTGACCCCCATGGTCACACCGTGACCAAGATGAAGACCTATTTTTTTAACAAGGGGAGATTGGTATTTTTACGGTCGACATCCTAGGGATTTTAGGGGAAATGGGATTATGAGAGGGCCATTTCAGTCGGCCCTCCCTCTTTATCTTCCTCATCTGATTCCCATTGTCTTGGGGCATTTTTTTGTGTTTTTTGTGAATATTCAAGGTGAGATCCTATAATTGTCCCTTATTTATTCCTTTAATTATTATCGAATTATTTGGTGCGATTTTCATCTTAGAGTTTGGCATTGATTCCACTGGAGCATGGTGGAATTGGGTGAGGATGATGGGGATTTTGCTCAGTGTGGATAGATGATGTCCTAGGAGGATGGTCACATGTTTTTTATTATCATTTCATTAGAGGTATGTTACCCTAGGAATTTTTCAAGGTCTTTTCATGAAATTGATTTTAATTGACCAATGATTTCGGTAATCAAATTGGGGATTTTTTACAGCTTAATTCCAGGCATGTATTAGGAGTAAAATGCACCCCATTTCTCATGGTTTTGGCATCATTATATCTCATGTGAGTTTTAGGCAATTATACCTATTTTTATTAAATTGTAAAATTAATTATAAATTGTTATCATTAATTAATTTTGATATTGTGTACTAAGATAGGGTCTTGGGAGATGATTCGGGGCTTGTAAGATCTTGGGTAGCAATGCTTGAAGCTGATTAAGGAAATAACACCGAATGAGGTAGATGGTACCTAAATATTTTCCTTAAAGTTTATTCACCATACTGATATGAATGTGATATGTGGTATAGCCATATATGGGTGACTGATCTAAAATATAAAATTAATATTTTAATTAATCTCTTGAAAAATAAATAAAGTGCCAAGGGCCATGATGGACCTTGACAATAGTGTGACATATCAGCTACCGATGGACAAGTGCTTGATCACAAATATGAATTATGAGATACATAGACCCTATAGGGGTACCAAAATGATGAAAATAATTTGTTATACCTTGGTAGGTTCCCTTATTTATCTTGAGTAAGGGTGAGTTATGGTTTGGGACAATTAGCCTAAGGATGGCCATATGAAACCTAGAGATTCCTTATAGCCTTCAGGCTAGTTGATTAGAGAGTGGGGTGAGTGTTCCTCCCATCACTAGTATGTTAGTACCTGGGAGGGTATTCCCTGGGTAGGAATATAGATAGGTAGGTTATAACAACCCAAGCCTTTTATATAAAACATTCCATTATTTTAAGCATAAATAATCATCAGAGTACAAGACAAGGATCGTTAAGTCTAGTGTCTTGGGATACTAGGTACATATAACATAAAACATGGGGAAAAAATTCTTTATTTAGTCTCCATAAGGAGCTTATAACTTCCTTTGAGCTCTTATATCTACATAGGGTACCCTAGGGAACACATGAACAAAGGGGATGAGCTAAAAATCCCAGTAAAGGAATGAACATAAGGATACATCTCAAGCACATGAGTTAAGAGGCATGACATAATGATATTCAAAGCATGAAACTTATAAAATAATTTAATATAAGCATGGGATCTTATAAACATGGAATCATATAAATGTGTCAGAATCATAAATCATATCTTTAGTATAGGTCAAGGTTAACCGCCAATCCCATTTCCCATTTCAGTACGGGTCAAGGCTAACCGCCAATCTCATTTCACATCGCATCTCATGAGACTTATCCTTACCCAATTCATTGGATCACTATCTGGGCACACCCATCTCAAAATATTCATGAATATTCTTTCCACATAAATAATCTTTCCACATAAATAATCATACATAATCAACCATACATAAACATAAGGTTACCCATGGAAAGAATTAGGTACCACAATCATGACATAAAACATATCCAATGGACGTATCACAAAATTGTCCATGAAAGGAAGGGATTAGAACATAAATGGACATTAATAGGGTAAATTAGGCATATAACAAGGTAAGTGGTGTAAAAATATAAAAAAATTATTTTATAAACATTAGCATTAAAACATTTTTGTGCAGTTTTAAGGAAAAAACTCTAGAGATTTTCAAATAGAAAAGAGGAAATTCTTTTATATAAAACCAGAATTGAACCAAGAAGATTTTCATAAAAAAATACTGATTTTATAAATACAATGTTGTTTTAAAACATAGGATAGAGTGCACTTGAAATTTGGTTTAAAATTTGGGAAGTCCCCTTAAAATAGGTTGGCTTATCGGAAAGTTCTAAGGAGGGAATCTTTCAAAATCATGTATATCCCCAAAAGAATGTGATGAAAGGGTATTGATATAATAATATTGTACAACTAACCATAATTCATAGGACTCACATATATAGATAAGATAGCACCACTTTGAAAGAAAGATAAGGCAACCCGAAGAACAAATAAGGTTCGGGTAGAATTCGTTCTGATTTTATCGGCATGGTGTCGGGTGTGACCAAGAGGGATTGATGAGAGATAAATTGGGTTTATCATCACTTATAAATCCATAAGTATGTATGGGGGAGGTTATTAAACATACCCCATCATTTTCTAGTAAACATATAAAGTCATAGTATAGAGGACAATCTTGATTAAGAGAGAAAAGGAGATGACCCCTTACCTCAAATCTGGTGGTGTTCTCTACTTGTTATTAATGACCTGAATAAAAAAATTAGGATTATTAATTAATAAGTACAGAAACTTTTATATATGTAATTTATTTATTATAACCCTTTTTATTTCATTTAAATCCTTTTTGATTAGTTATAAGGTTCAATTTCATTGTTCGGGCTCGTTTGTTTACTTGGCTTTAAAAGATCGGTTCACTTGTATTCAAGTTTGGATTATATGCAAGATGAAAGTGGTTGCCCAGAATTGAAATTACATTCTTTAGTTAATATCAATTAGATTACATGGTTTTAATTTTAATTAGGTTAATTAGAGTTATGTTGAATTATTACATATATAACCTTAGTGATAACTGTTTTTGTTATTCGGTGGGTTTGATTACAAAGAATGTGTTTTGATTTATAACTTAATTCAATTTGTACCAAAGGATTACAGAACCAAAAATAGGATATATATTACATATATAATAATCTGTTTCAACCATAACAAAAATGTTTTCATGACCAGAATTAAAGATAATAATAGAAATTGATAAACTGTTGTCCTTGAATGTGCTAAATTAGCACATCTCAAACAGTGCTTTCATTTCTTTCAAATAAAAGAGTGGGGAAAAAGAAAAGATAATGAAATATACCAATAGCATGAATAAATTAAATTACATGTATTTTACTAGATTTATCATACTATTTTGGTGAAGGGAGGTGAGTAAAGAAAATAAAAAAGAAAGGAACTTAAAAGAAAAGAAGAAATTTGGAAAGAGGAATTTACCTCTTGAGACTTCCTCCTTTGAGAACCTCTTAAGGGAAGAGGTTTTGATATTTTGAGGAGTATGAGAGCTTTTGGACGTGGTGGAGGAACTTGGGGAGAGTTTTGGGAATAATTTAGAGAAGGATTGGAGCTTGAGAGGAGTGGAGAGAAGAGGGAGTGAAGGGGGGTTTTTATAGTGGAGGAGAGGAGGGATTTCATGAAATTATAATCATTAATTTATTATTTCTTCCCAAGACAATGAATAGTAAGTATTCCATGACCAAGAATAGTAAATGGGTCATGTTAATTTGAACCAAGTGGGCTTACATCATCAGAGCATCATCGATGACTCAATTAATCCATTATTTAGAATTTATTGTAAATTATTGGATTCTACTATTCATCAAAAATTCAAGTATTCCAGAAAAATCCCAAAAATTCACCCTAACCATTTTTCAACATGTAAAATCCAAAAATGAAGCCCATTTTTTAAAAATAATTTTCTAAATATGATTATTTTAATATTTAATTAAAATAATAATTTATTATCAAAACCAGTTTCAAAACATTCATTAACTCATTCTAAAATATAGGTATATCGTACTTCCAACTTGAATATTATTTTTATACCACCATAGGTGAGGTTACTATTCATTAGGGTATATCACTATTCATAAGGGTATGTTACTATTCATTAGGGTATGTTACTATTCACCAAAAATTATTTTTGTTTTATTAGACTCCAAAAAACATCTTGAACACAACCGTGTATGCCGGATTTTCGAAATTCCAAACACAGAAGTGACAATATTATGTTTAAAGGTCACTTATCACTTAGTAGTTCATTATTTTGTGCTTTCATGTGATTTAATGAAATAAATATAATAATGGAATTTCCATTGAAAAACTTTGGGTCGTTACATTCTTCCCACCATATGAAATTTCACCATCAAAATTTCGTTTTACATACTAAGCCAAAAACAGGTGCGGGTACTTTTCCTTCATTTCTTCCTCCAATTCCCATGTTGCTTCCTCAAACTTATGGTTCCTCCACAACACTTTGACAAGATGGGTTGTCTTTTTGTGTAGAACCTTATCTCTACAATCCAGAATCTTTATTGGCTGCTACTCATAGGAGAGATCATCTTCCAGCTGCACCACCTATGAGTTTAGTACATGCGAGGGATCAGGTATGTACTTCCTCAAGAGTGATATGTGGAAAACATCATGAACTCGGGCCATATTTGGTGGAAGTGTAATCTGATAGGCCATGGCTCCTATGTGGTCAAGGATATCAAAGGGGCCAATATACCTTGGTCTTAGCTTCCCTTTCTTCCCGAATCGCATGACTCTCTTCCATGGAAATATTCGAAGGAAGACTTTATCTCCAACGTCGAACCCCAAGTCCCTTCGATGGTTGTCAACATAGCTCTTTTTCCGACTTTGAGTAGATTTGATGTGTTTTTGGATGACTTGAACCTTCTCTATCATCTCTTGAACAAGATCGGGTCCAAGTAGCTTTCTTTCTCCAACTTCATCCCAACAGGTTGGTGTTCTACATCGCTTTCCATATAGAGCTTCATATGGAGACATTTGAATACTCGAGTGGAATCTATTGTTGTACGAGAACTCAACCAATGGGAGGTGTTGATCCCATCCACCTTTTAATTCTAGAGAGTAGGCTCTAAGCATATCTTTATGCATTTGAATAGTTCTTTCAGACTGTCCATCAGTTTGGGGGTGATAGGTCGTGCTGAAGTTTAATTCAGTACTCAAAGAATGTTGAAGGCTCCTCCAAAATTTAGATGTGAACCTTGGATCACGGTCAGAGACAATTGAGAGTGGAACACCGTGCAGTCTCAGCACTTCCTTCACATATAACTTTGCAAGTTGTTCAAGAGAAAGATCTTCCCAAATAGCGATGAAATGGGATGTCTTGGTGAGTCGATCAACCACAACCCATATCAAGAGACCCGTGACAAAGTCTATAGTAACATTTTCCCATTTCCACATGGGTATAGGAAATGGACGCATCATACCTTTGGACTTTTGGCGCTCATCTTTAACTTGCTAACATACCAAGCACCTTGATATATATTCCGAAAAATCCTTCTTCATGTTGTCCCACCAGAATTTTCCTCAGAGATCACGGTACATTTTGGTACTCCCAGGATGGATAGAGAAGGTCGAGCTATGTGCATCATTAAATAGATCCTTCTTTATCTCTGGATCAGATGGTACACATAATCGTGTCCCAAATCTTACAACCCCTTCCTCATCAATTTTGAAATCGGAGGATTTCCCATTTTTAACAGCTTCCACCCTTTTCTAAATTTCCACATCATTTCTTTGAGCAACCTTTATTTTCTCCAAGAGGGATGGTTGAGAAATCATTTGAGAAAGGTTTTATGATGTTCATCTCTTAATGATTCCCATGTACATCCTTTGCAAATCTAAGAAGATCAGATCCTTTTCAATTCTCATCATTGATAAAGATGTAGGATCCTTTCTACTTAGAGCATCTGCTTTCTTGTTTTCCTTACCGGGATGGTAGTGGATTGAGCAGTCATAATCCTTGATGAGCTCTATCTATATTTTTTTGTGCATATTCAGCTCTTTCGGTGTGAATATATATATTTGAGACTCTTGTGGTCAGTATATATCTCACATTTTCCCCATAGAGATATTGCCGCCATATTTTCAACGCGAAGATCACAGCCGCCAACTCCAGATCATGTGTGGGATAGTTTTGCTCATGGATTTTCAGCTGCCTTGAGGCATAGGCTATTACTTTATCATTTTGCATTAGCAAACAGCCTAATCCTTTCTTAGAAGCATCACTATACACCACAAAGAGTTCTCCACTTGAAGGGAGTGTGAGTACCAGCGTAGTGATAAGCCTCTTTTTCAACTCCTTGAAACAGTCTTCACATTCCTGTGTCGAGATGAACTTTACTCCCTTCTATGTCAGCTTGGTCATTGGGTTTGAAAATCATGAAAATTTCTTCACGAATCTTCGATAATACCCAGCTAGACCTAAAAAAGTTGCGGATCTCCGTTACAGAAGTTGGCCTCGGCCACTCTTTAATTTCCTTCGTCTTGGAAGGGTCCATAGATATCTCTTTCCTGGTGATAACATGCCCCCAGAATGATACTTCCTCCATCCATAACTCACATTTACTATACTTTTCATACAACTTATCCCTTCACAAATTCTTTAACACGGTTTCCAAATGCTCCTCATGTTCCTCCTTACTCTTGGAGTATATCAGAATATCATCAATAAAGACCACCACAAATTTGTCGAGGTAATCTCTAAAGACTCTATTTATTAAATCCATGAAAATTTCTGGAGCATTAGTGAGTCTGAAGGGAATCACTATGAACTCATAGTGTTCATACCTTGTTGGAAAGGCAGTCTTGGGAATATATTCCTTCCTCACCTTTAGTTGGTGATATCCCAACTGAAGGTCCACCTTAGAGAAATAACTGACCCCACATAGCTGATCGAACAATTCATCTATCCATGGAAGGGGATACTTGTTCTTTATAGTGATTTTATTTATTACACGATAATCAATGCAGAGGCGCATTGATCCATCCTTCTTCTTGATGAAGAGGACTAGAGCACCCCATGGAGAAGCACTCGGGCATATAAAACCCTTCTCTATATTCTCCTCTAACTGCTTATTCAGCTCTTCTAGCTCTACGGTGGCCATTCTGTAAGGTGTATTTGAGATTGGCATAGATCTAGGGATAAGTTCAATTGATAACTCAACCTCTCGGTCAGGGGGAAGACGAGTCAAGTCTTCGGGGAATACATCAGTGTAATCCCTCACGATGGGCATGTCTTCAAGCATGATTCTCTCCTTTGTCTAAATAATTTGAGCTAGGTATGCATGCTCATAAGGAAGAAATATCCAAACTTGAGATGAGGATTATATAGGATACTCATATTCCTCCTTGAACTTGTAAAGAATTGGAGGATTCTTTGGGATGTGAAGAGTAATCTCCCTTTCCCGAGAGTTGATGTTGGCCTTGTACAAAGATAGCCAATCCATGCCAAAGATAGCGTCAAACTCTACTAAACAAAGTATGACAAGATTTTCTGGGAGGTTCAGTCCACAAACATTAACCGGGGAGGACTTATAAACCATGGATGCAATAATTTCCCCATTCACTGTTCTCACAAATAAATTTTCCTCCAAATTTTGAGGGGGTGTTTGAATAGTTCTACTAAACTTTCATGATATGAAAAAATGCGCAGAACCAGAATCAAATAGTGTGTTCTCTATTCTTGAATGAATAACAAGCGTACCTATCACCACATCATTTTCCGACTCCACCTCAGCAGTAGTGATAGCATAAGCCTTTCCTTTTTGCCTTGGAGGTTTTTGTTGTTGATTGCCTCCGACAACCCTCGGCTTAGGGCAATTGTTCGCATAATTCCCAAGCTCCTTGTAGTTAAAACACTACACTACAGGCTGAGTGTTGATCTAAACCTTCAGTTATTCTTCGAAATTAGTGGGATTTTTCATATCCCTTCGGCAGTTCTTGGCCAGATGACCAAACTTTTCACATTTGAAGCAATTCTTGGTTCCCTTCAGACAGTTACTAGGATGCTTCTTCCCACAATTTTTGCAAAGGATAAATTTGGGATTCTTTCCATCATGGGATTTTTTTGATGGACCACCCATGTTTTTTTCCATCTTCCGCTTCTTATCACTAGTCACATGAGACCACTGAGAGTCTCCAATCTCCATTTCAACCTTAAGGGCACAACAGAAAATCTCCTCATAGCTGTCAAAGTCTCGAATTTCCAATACTTTTCGTAGACTCGGCTTTAGTCTGCTAAAGAATCGATCTACCTTGCTTTCGGTGTTCATGACAAAGACAGAGGCGTACGTTGAAAGACTTGTAAAGTTCGCTTCATACACCCCGATGGACTCATCTTCCTTCTGCTTGAGTCCAAGGAACTCTCTTTCTATCTTGAGATAGAGGGTTCGAGTAAAATATTTGTTAAAAAACATCCTCTTGAATTCCTCCCAATCTATGGAATCAATTTCATCTTGGGACTTCGTATTCTTGATTAGTTTCCACCACTAATTAGTTTCCCCATCAAAACGATAGACTGCCAGTACAACTTTCTCTTCTTCCGAGCACTGGAGGACAGAGAAAATCTTTTCAATGGAGTTAATCCACTGTTCTGTGAGGAGGGTATCAGAAGACCCGCTAAACATGGGAGTCCTTTGCTGCATGAAGGATTCTATGGCAACTTGCTCTTTCCTTGGAGGAGGGGGACGTTCCACCTGATTCAAGTTATTATTCATAACTTGATCCAGTTGAGCAAGTATTGTCATGAAGTTTTGAGCACCCGCTTCTGTCACATCAGGCATGTCATTAGGGCAATCATCACATTTCCTATCACATTGGTTGTTGTAATGTGTTCTTCTATTTCCCTCCATTAACTAAGAAAAAGAACGTATAATTAGAGGTCTTGAATACTTAGCTATTGAGCATAAAAAGGAAACTTTGAACATTAAAGGATAAACTTATAAATAATAAGTACATCCTAACTTGTGATTTCTTAGGTTTATATCTAGGTTATTCTCGATCTATTTCTTAACTTATATTCTTATGGTCTTTTTTTGTCCCTTAAAAATGGTTTGTACTAAGCTCGTGAATATACCAAAGAATATCCCCTAGGAGTGTCGTAACCAAGAGTGTAGAAAGGCCCATTGTCGTGCACCAATTCCCATTCGAGTCTAGCTCAAAGCAGTGTTTTCGGATTTTACCCCTAGATACATCTGTGCTAGAGCCACCTCTACCTGCTCGTATCCAGATAGAGATATATTTGCTTGATAAACCACTCACTCTATACTCACCAAAATTTAGGACTATTTTCTTATACTTAGTCTCATCCTTAAGGTTCTTACTAAGATTCTCTATTCCTAATCTCCAAAAATAACTAGATCATCCTCTAATACCAACTATAGCGACCCAAGCCTTTTACATAAACCATTTCATTATTTTATGCATAAATAATCATTAGAGTACAATCCAAGGATCGTTTAGTCTAGTGTCTTGGGAGACTAGGTAAATATAACATAAAACATGGGGAAAAATTATTTATTTAATCTTCATAAGGAGCTTTTAACTTCCTTTGAGCTCTTACATCTGCATAGGGTACCCTGGGGAACACATGAACAAATGTGATGAGCTAAAAATCCCAGTAAAGGAATGAACATAAGGATACATCTCAAGCACATGAGTTAGGAGGCATGACATAATGATATTCAAAGCATGAAACTTATAAAATAATTTAATATAAGCATGGGATATTATAAACATTGAATCATATAAATGTGGAAGAATCATAAATCATATCTTTAGTACGGTTCAAGGCTAATCGCCAATCCCGTTTCCCATTTTAGTACGGGTCAAGGATAACCGCCAATCCCGTTTCACATCGCATCTCATGAGACTTATCCTTACCCAATGCATTGGAGCGCTATCTAGGCGCACCCATCTCAAAATATTCATGAATATTCTTGCCACATAAATAATCTTGCCACATAAATAATCATACATAATCAACCATACATAAACATAAGGTTACCCATGGAAAGAATTGGGTACCACAATCATGACATAAAACATATCCAATGGGCGTATCACGTAAGTGTCCATGAAAAGAAGGGATTAGAACATACATGGAAATTCATAGGGTAAAATAGGCATATAACATGGTAAGTGGTGTCAACATATAAAAAAATTTATTTTAGAAACATTAGCATTAAAACATTTTTGTGCGGTTTTAAGGAAAACACTCTAGATATTTTCAAATAGAAAAGAGGAAATTCTTTTATATAAAACCAGAATTGAACCAAGAATTTTTTCATAATAAAAATACTGATTTTATAAATACAATGGTGTTTTAAAACATAGGATAGAGTGCACTTGAAATTTGGGTAAAATTTGGGGAAGTCCCCTTAAAAGAGGTTGGCTTATTGGAAAGTTCTAAGGAGGGAATCTTTAAAAATCATGTATATCCCAGAAAGAATGTGATGAAAGGGTATTGATATAATAATCTTGTAAAACTAAACATAATTCATAATACTCACATAGATAGATAAGATAGCACCACTTTGAAAGAAAGATAAGGCAACCTGAAGAATAAAGAAGGCTCGGGTAGAATTCGTTGTGATTTTATCGGCATGGTTTCGGGTGTAACCAAGAGGGATTGATGAGATATAAATGGGGTTTCTCATCACTTATAAATCCATAAGGATGTATGGGGGATGTTCTTAAACATACCCCATCATTTTCTAGTACACATATAAAGGCATAGTATAGAGGACAATCTTCATTAAGAGAGAAAAGGAGAGGATCCCTTACCTCAAATCCGGTGGTGTTCTCCACTTGTTATTAATTACCTGAATAAAAAAATTAGGATTATTAATTCATAAGTCAAGAACCTCTTATATATGGAATTGATTTATTATAACCATTTTTAGTTCATTAAAATCCTTTTTGATTAGTTATAAGGTTCAATTTCATTGCTCGGACTCATTTGTTTACTTGGCTTTAAAAGATCAGTTCACTTATATTCAAGTTTGGATTATATGCAAGATGAAAGTGGTTGTCCATAATTTAAGTAACATTATTTAGTTAATATCCATTATATTACATGGTTTTAATTTTAATTAGGTTACTTAGAGTGATGTTGAATTATTACATATATAAACTTAGTGATAACTGTTTTTGTTATTCGGTGGGTTTGATTACAAATAATGTGTTTTGATTTATAACTTAATTCCATTTGTACCAAAGGATTACAGAACCAAAAATAGGATATATATTACATATATATTAATCTGGTTCAACCATAACACAAATGTTTTCATGACCAGAATTAAAGATAATAATAGAAATTGATAAATTGTTGTCCTTGAATGTGCTAAATTAGCACATCTCAAACGGTGCTTTCATTTCTTTCAAATAAAAGGGTGGGGAAGGGGAGAAGATAATGAAATATACCAATAGAATGAAGAAATTCCATTACATGTATGTTACTGGATTTATCATACTATTTTGGTGAAGGGAGGAGAGGAAATAAAATAAAAAAGAAAGGAACTTAAAAGAAAAGAAGAAATTTGGAAAGAGGAATTTACCTCTTGAGACTTCCTCCTTTGAGAACCTCTTAAAAGGAGAGGTTTGGGTATTTTGAGGAGGCTGAGAGATTTTGGACTTGGGGTAGGACCTTGGGGAGAGGTTTGGGCAGAATTTAGAGAAGCATTGGAGCTTGAAAGGAGTGGAGAGAAGAGGGAGTGAAGGGGGGTTTTATAGTGGAGGAGAGGAGGGATTTCATGATATTATAATCATTAATTTATTATTTCTTCCCAAGACAAGGAATAGTAAGTATTCCATGACCAATAATATTAAATGGTTCATGTGAATTCAAACCAAGTGGGATTACATCAGCATATCATCATCGATGACTCAAGTAATCCATTATTTAGCATTTATTGTAAATTATCGGATTCTACTATTCATCAAAAATTCAAGTATTTCAGAAAAATCCCAAAAATTCACCCTAACCATTTTTTGACGTGTAGAATCCATAATTGAAGCCCATTTTTCAAAAATAAATTTCTAAATATGATTATTTTAATATTTAATTAAAATAATAATTTATTATCAAAACCAGTTTTAAAACATTCATTAACTCATTCTAAAATATAGGTATATCGTACTTCCAACTTGAATATTATTTTTATACCACCATAGGTGAGGTTAATATTTATTAGGGTATATCACTATTCATAAGGGTATGTTACTATTCATTAGGGTAGATTACTATTCACCAAAAATTATTTTTGTTTTATTAGAATCCAAAAAACATCTTGAACACAACCGTGTATGCCGGATTTTCAAAATTCCAAACACGGAAGTGACAATCTTATGTTTAAAGGTTACTTATCACTTAGTAGTTCATTATGTTGTGCTTTCATGTGATTTTATGACATAAATATAAGAAGGGAATTTCCATTGAAAAACTTTGGGTCGTTACATTCTTCCACCCATATGAAATTTCACCCTCGAAATTTCGTTTAACATACTAAGCCAAAAACAAGTGCGGGTACTTTTCTTTCATTGCTTCCTCCAATTCCCATGTTTCTTCCTCAAACTTATGGTTCCTCCACAACACTTTGACAAGATGGTTTGTCTTGTTGCGTAGAACCTTATCTCTACGATCTAGAATCTTTACTGGCTGCTCCTCATAGGAGAGATCATCTTCCAACTGCACCACCTCTGAGTTTAGTACATGCGAGGGATCAGGTATGTACTTCCTCAAGAGTGATACATAGAAAACATCATGAACTCGGGCCATATTTGGTAGAAGTGCAAGCCGATAGGCCACGGCTCCTATGTGTTCAAGGATCTCAAAGGGGCCAATATACCTTGGGCTTAGCTTCCCTTTATTCCTGAATCGCATGACTCTCTTCCATGGAGATATTCGAAGGAAGACTTTATCTCCAACGTCGAACTCCAAGTCCCTTCAATGGTTGTCAACATAGCTCTTTTTCCGACTTTGAGTAGCTTTGATGTGTTTCTGGATGACTTGAACCTTCTCTATCATCTCTTGAACAAGATCGTGTCCAAGTAGCTTTATTTCTCCAACTTCATCCCAACAGGTTGGAGTTTTACATCGCTTTCCATATAGAGCTTCATATGGAGCCATATGAATACTCGAGTGGAAGCTATTGTTGTATGAGAACTCAACCAATGGGAGATGCTGATCCCATACACCTTTGAATTCTAGAGAGTAGGCTCTAAGCATATCTTCAAGCATCTGAATAGTTCTTTCAGACTGGCCATCAGTTTGGGGGTGATAGGTCGTGCGGAAGTTTAATTCAGTACTCAAAGAATGTTGAAGGCTCCTCCAGAATTTAGATATGAACCTTGGATCACGGTTAGAGACAATTTAGAGTGGAACACCATGCAGTCTCACCACTTCCTTCACATATAACTTTTCAAGTTGTTCAAGCGAAAGATCTTCCCAAATATCGATGAAATGGGATGTCTTGGTGAGTTGGTCAACCACAACCCATATCGCATTATTTCCCTTCGACATCTTCGGGAGACCCATGACAAAGTCTATAGTAACATTTTCCCATTTCCACATGGGTATAAGCAATGGCTGCATCATACCTTTGGACTTTTGTCGCTCATATTTAACTTTCTGACATACCAAGAACCTTGATATATATTCTGCAATCTCCTTCTCCATGTTATCCCACCAGAAGTTTTCTCGGAGATCACGGTACATTTTGGTACTCCTAGGATGGATAGAGAATATAACGACCCATACTTTACATACATTGTTATTACATCAGAATTGAAGCACACTTATTACAACATATAACAAAAAAGGAAAGGACCATATAGGTATAGTGTCTTTAGAAACTGGGAAACATAAACAACTGGTTCATAAAGAATCTAAATTGTCTCCCATTTATTTCATCATATCTATAGTCCCTTTTGGCATATCTTACTTAATAATCTTCTTCCTGGCCTGGGGAAAGAAAACATACAAAAGGGTGAGCTCAAATGCTCAGTAAGGGTAAACAAAATAAATATCAATCACATCATATTCATAAGAACATAACATTTTGGAAATCTTAACCTGCAAAAGAGAGCATAATTTAATAACATGGGATAAATAAATAATCATAACTTAAAACATTAAACTTTGTGGCATACACACATAATCATAGAGAATCATTTCTTATTAGTCAAGACTCATTTCCAAGACTATCTTAGTGGACAAAGTCCATTTCTGAACCGATTTCACTCCTCGTTTCAGTCCTGTTTCACTGAACCGGTTTAACCTACCGTTCCAGCCATGTCTATCTCATGAGATATAAAATCTTTACCCAATTCATTGGAGGGATATATATTTCCCACCCATCTCATAATGATACCATTCTTATGTGTGCCACAAAATCATAAATCATACATCATTGCATAACCCATGTAGTAAAAATGAGATTCTTAAACAACATGACATCATAAAACAATTCATATAAGAAAAAAGAATTTATAAAAATAATTCCATCACAACATAATCAAATCAATGTAATAATAGGGATAGAAACATAACCCTATATTATCTTAGATGGAAAATAATTTTGATAAAACACTTGAACTCCATTCTTGAGGAAAATATCCTTTCTACTTCAAAAACATTTTCCTTTCTTAACATGTCATACAATTTTAAACTAAAATAAGTTGATTAAAAATAAATTTGAGAACTTTTAAAGTAATCTTCTTGGAAATAATGTTTTAAAAATCCATTCATTCCGTATAAGTTAAAAAAACATTCTTTTCGTACTTTTGTCGGAAAAGTCAAAAAGTACCTCGTACGAAAAACGACAAAAGATTCCTTTTATATCTTTTACTAAAAACTCACGGAAGGGTAAAATTGGATTTACACAATTTTAGGTGGATGGAAACAACATTACATATTGAGGAAACATGGATGTGGATGATAAAATACACCCCAGTAAATACTAAAGTATAAACAATCTCGGATAAAATGAGATTGTGATATTTTCCCTTACCTTAGGTCCGATTTGCTTCGTAAGTGTCTGAACCTCATGTATAATGATTTAAATAATGTTATTGACTTATTAAATAATCATACTTATTTTTATGATATAATATATGGTCATATTTCTAGCTTCTTATTAGTAATATTTCATTACTACTTTTTATTCGGGTGTTTACTACTTTTTGTTCTTATGCGTGTTTGTTGAATAAATTCTTATTCTTCTCTTTAGGTTATAGATACCTCATTTACATAATGGTATTAGTGTAATATATATAATATTAATTCATTAAATTCATTTATATAATCATTATGCAATGAAGATCATGTAGAACAAATCGCATCACATCGTGGAGACGGTATTCCGTACGTACGCATGAGCGGTGATATCGTTCCCATGATCGTGGAATTGTATTGGAGTGTATGTATACTATTTCAGAATCAATAAAAATTTAAAATAATCATATATATCCATTACTTTCACCCTTATACCCATCCAAGTAAGGTGGTGGTGGAAAATAGATTACACCACGGCGTGGAGACGGTATTCCGTACGTACGCACGCGTGGTGATTTCGTTTTCCGTAGGATGGATAAGAGGTGAAATATGGTTGTTTCATATTTATAATAACATATCAGTATATAAGTGATACTGATGTTATTACCTCATAATGAAACAACTAAAGAAGAGTTAGTAGAAGAAGAATGGAACTTGAAGAAAACGGTAGAAGGTATTACCTCTTTCTCGAAGTGCCTCCTTTAAACTTTCTCTTAAGGCACTAGAGTTGGTCTTTTTATAAGACCAGTACCTCTAGTAGGTTTTTAAGGAAGTGGGGAAGTGAAATGGTCAGGGTTTGGCCGAGATTGAAGGCTCAAATTGGTGTGAGGAAGAGAGGGAGGAGGTTCCCTTTTATAAGGGAGGAGAGGGGCACCTTTGGAAATATAAGAAATATTAGTTTATATTAAATCCCAATCCCACTTAAAAACTTCCAAAATGACTCATATCCGAAGATTAGATGATATAGGGTTGTAATATCATCAACCAATAAAATTTAGACATGTTAGGAATTTATTTTAAACATTATCAACTTGATTTATCCTTATTTATCAATTTTATTTTATTTTTGGTAATAATATTCTAAATTTTAAATTATTATTAATAATTACATATGTGTTTTGAATTTTCCATAATTTTACACTTTATGACATTTTAAACCATATAAAATTTAATTTATAATTTTTAAATATTTTTGTGATTTTTAAACAATTTTATAATATGTTATTTTTATAAAATAACAATAGTGTCAATTTTGACACTATTCATTTATTTGAATTTAAATAAAATATATACAGAAGATATGTTCAAACTAAAAGCTTTAATAGATTAATAAAATGTCATATGTATCTAGAAAATTAGTGGAGAACATTAAATAGTTCATATAATATTTATTTTATTATTTTTAAAACCATTTATTTGATATTTTAATTAATAAAATAATTTCAACATCACTATTGTTTCATAATAAATGATAATTATTTAATCCCTAAAAATTATAAATAAATTCCTATGATGTAGATAATTGTATTAGATTTCTGTAGAATATTCATGTTCGAAGTTTCATTAAGTTTATCACCAAATTAAAATTATTATACTTATAAGATTTGAGAAAGTGACATGTTGTCACATTCTTTGGTTTTAATAATAATTAAATTATTTTCATGGACAAAAGTCCATTAAATGAATCAAATCAGACCCTTAGGTGATATGGGTCGACTTTTAGTCATCCAATAGGATTTTGGCAGGTGTTAGGGTAATTTTATAATCTTATATTTACCCTTAATTACCCGATTTACCTTTAACTATGGTAAATAAAATTTACCGTAGTTACTATTCATAATGCCCAAAAATAAAAAGCAGCCTATTAACATAATTTGGACCCACTTATTCTGAATATGGAATACATTTTTCAAAATTCAAAACATATAAGTTGCAGTAATTAATTTAAAATAAATCCCGTTGTTAAGAAAACGGGTTTTAGAAGTTAAAACATTGCCAAAGATTGAAATGTTTTTACCTATGAATTCAATGTGAAATTAATGCTAATGACATAAATTATATTAAATGGTAAAAATATATTCTATTTATACTTTAAAACCATTCAATATTATAATTTATCCATATGAATTATCTCAATGAAAAAAGTTGTTTTTAATTAAAAATTAGCGTATTTTTACTATTCATCAAAATATGAAAGTTATCAGAAAAATATCAAAAATTTATCCAAAGTAAATTTTTATACCCTGATTCAAAATAAGAATTTTATTTTGTCAAATTGAACTTATAAACATGTAAAAAACTAGATTTAATGTGGGTGCGCCATCAAAAGGCGGTAAAACTATATTTTTTGAAAAATATTTCTTTTATCCAAAAAAACTGATTTTGCTTTTATACCTCATTCTAGAAAATGTATAAGTTGAATTAAAATGTTATAAAATTAAAAATTCAGTTAGTACTATTCATAATGGATAGTTTTAATAATATTTTAATAGCATATCGTTGTTTAGTGAAACTCGGTATTGCGTACGACGCAAGCTATCGAGGAAGGTCGTGGTTGCGTGTAAAGCAAGCCAAGCTAGTGTTGTGTGTAATGAAAGATTCCTTTGATGATTTATATAACATAAAAACACAATATTTCTCATAAAAGTCTCGGGTGTTACATTCTACCCCCCTTAAAATGAATTTCGCCCTCGAAATTCGTCACTTTGTAACAAACAGATGAGGATACCTCTCCCTCATCATATCCTCAAGCTCCCATGTAGCTTCTTCTAATTGGTGGTTCCTCCATAAAACTTTCACCAAGTGAGTGGTCTTGTTTCACAAGACTTTTTTGCCACGATCCAGAATCTCTATCGGCTGTTCTTCATAAGAAAGATCTTACTCCAGCGGTACAACTTCTGAGCTGAGTACATGTGAAGGATCAGGTATGTACTTTCTCAGGAGAGATATATGGAACACATCATGTACTTGAGAGAGATTTGGTGGAAGCACCAATCGGTAAGCTACCTTCCCGACACGATCCAGTATTTCGAAAGGACCGATATATCTAGGGCTCAACTTCCCCTTCTTTCCAAATCTCATGACCCTCTTCTAGGGAGATATTCGTAAGAAAACTTTATCACTCACTTCAAACTCTAGGTCTTTTCTTTGGTTGTCGGTATAACTTTTCTGTCGACTCTGAGATGCTCTTATGTGTTGTTGAATAGATCTAACCTTTTCTACCATTTCATCAATGAGATCAGGTCCTAATAGCTTTCTTTCCCCAACTTCATCCCAGTAAGTTGGAGTCCTGCATTTCTTTCCATAGAGAGCTTCATAAGGATCCATCTGAATACTGGAGTGAAAGATATTATTATAAGAAAATTACACCAAAGGTAGGTGTTTATCCCAACCACCTTTGAAATCCATATAGCAAGCTCTCAACATATCTTCTAGAGTTTGAATTTTTCTCTCAGACTGACCGTCTGTCTGAGGATGATAAGCAGTGCTGAAACTCAACTCTGTATCCAGAGTATGCTGAAGAATTCGCCAGAACTTTGAGGTAAATCTCGGATCCTAATCAGATATAATATAAAGTGGTACTCCATGCAATCTTACCACTTCCTTTACATATATCCTGGCGAGCTGGTCCAGAGAGAAATCCTCTCTAATAGCAATGAAGTGTGTCGACTTTGTAAGACGATCAACTATGACCCAGATATCATTATTGCCTTTGGATGTTTTAGGAAGTCCTATGACGAAGTCCATAGTGATGTTTTCCCATTTCCATTCGGGTATGGGTAATGGTTGTAACATCCCCTTAGACTTCTGTCTATCAGCTTTAACTTGCTGACAAACCAAGCATCGAGAGACATATTCATCAACATCTCTTTTTATGCCATCCCACCAGAAGTACTCTTTCAGGTCCCTATACATCTTCGTGCTTCCAGTATGAATAGAGAATGAAGAACTATGAGCCTCATCCAGCAGCTCCTTCTTTAATTCGGGGATGGGAGGAACACAAACCCGATTCCTGAACTTTATTATCCCATCACAATCAAGGTTGAATTTAGGAACATTTCTCACCTTCTTTTGTAACTCTACATCTTCTTTCTGTGCCTCTTTAATCTTCACATGTATATATGGTTGAACATTCATTTGAGAAAGATACGATTTTCCCCCTTCCATTATAATTCCAAGATCCATCCTTTGTAAATCCCTAAATATTGGATCTTTTGTGATCCTCATCATGGATAAACTGGCATGGTCTTGTCGACTTAATGCATCTGCCACCTTGTTTGCTTTCCCAGGGTGGTAATGAATTGAGCAGTCTTAATCCTTAATCAGATCCAACCATCTTCTTTGGCGCATATTCTGCTCCTTTTGTGTGAAAATATACTTTAAAATTTTATGATCAGTATAAATATCACACCTTTCACCATAAAGGTAATTCCTCCAAATCTTTAATGCAAAGATTACCGCAGCTAACTCCAAATCATGAGTTGGGTAATTTTGCTCATGGATTTTCAACTGTCATGAGGCATAAGTTATCACCATATCATTTTTCATGAGAACACATCCCAGTCCCTTCTTGGATGCATCACTGTAGATCACAAACCTTTCTCCACTACAAGGAAGTGTGAGTACAGGTGCACTGGATAACCTTCTTTTCAACTCCTTGAAATTCTCTTCACATTCGTTCGTCCACACGAACTTAACTCCTTTTCAAGTCAACCTGGTGAGTGGATTAGATAATCGTGAAAAATCTTTCACAAAACGTCGATAATATCCATCCAAACCAAGAAAACTTCGGATCTCAGTTACTGTTGTTGGTCTCGACCATCTTTCGATAACCTCTGTTTTTGCTGGATCCACAGATATCCCCTCTTTTGAGATTATGTGACCCAAAAATGCAACTTTTTGAAGCCAAAATTCACACTTGGTAAATTTGGCATAAAGCTTCTCCTTTTTCAGGGTCTTCAATATAATTCTCAAGTGATCTTCATGTTCTTCTTTGCTCTTTGAATAGACAAGAATATCATCTATAAAGACTACTACAAATTGATCAAGGTAGTCTCTAAAGACTCTATTCATCAGATCAATGAAGATAGCAGGGGCATTAGTAAGACCAAATGGCATCACTATAAATTCATAGTGTCCATACCTTGTAGGGAAATCCGTCTTTGGTATATCCTCCCTTTTTACCCTTAATTGGTGATACGCTAAACGAAGATCAATCTTGGAAAAGTATTGAGCTCCTCATAGTTAGTCAAATAAGTCATCAATGCATGGGAGAGGATATTTTTTCTTGATAGTGATCTTGTTAAGTTCTCGATAATCAATACAGAGTCTCATTGATCCATCTTTCTTCTTAACAAATAGAACAGGTGCTCCCCAAGGTGACGCACTAGGGTGTATGAATCCCTTATCAAGATTCTCTTGGAGTTGCTTCTTCAATTCCTACAACTCAATTGGGGCCATTCTATAAGGTGTCTTTGAAATAGGCAAAGCACCCGGTACAAGTTCTATTGAAAACTCAACTTCACGATTTGGTGGAAGACCCGGAAATTCTTCCGGAAAGACATCATCAAACTCCCGTACAATGGGCATATTCTTAATCGTGAGTTTCTCACCAACCATTTGAGATAAATAACCTTCATTTAGTGGAATCAAGACCCATAAGATGGAAGAAATTTCCACTGGAAGGTTATGTTCATCCTTGCATCGATAGACAATCATAGATTGATCTGGAATATGAAATGTGACTTCCCTTCTTTAGCAATTGATATGAGCTCCATATAGAGAAATCCAATCCATGCCAAGAATAACATCAAATTCCATTATAGGAAGGATCACAAGATTTGTAGGAAGCACTTTCCCACAAACTTCAATCGGGGAAGAATTATAAACTTTTGATGCGACTGTTGTGCCATTAGGTATTGTCACAGATAACTCAACATCTAATTGTTGAGGTAATACGGTGATACCCTTAGAAAAATCTTCAGAAATAAAAGAGTGGGTGGATCCAGAATCAAATAAAACATTTTCTACTTTAGAGTGGATGGTAAGTGTACCTTTCACCACATCGTTATCGTACTCCACATCGTTGATAGAAATTGCATGTGATTTTCCTTTGTCTTTAGCCTTAAGATTTTGTTGATGTCGATCATCATCAACAACCCTTGGATTAGGGAATTTATTGGCATAATGCCCCATCTTCTTGCACTTGAAACATTGAAGTGTAGTAGGTTCATTCTGTGTGTCCCTTCCTTTGTTTGCATCATTAGACATCTTCTTCCCATCATTGTGGCATTCAAATGCCCGATGACCTTCCTTCCACATTTGAAACATTTACTTGTCCCTTTAAGACAACTCCCTCCATGTTTCTTTCCACACTTTGAGCATAAGGGAAAGCTCATCTTCTTTTCAGTGTGCTCTTTAGATTTTCCTTTGAATTCCATTTTCCTCTTCTTATCAAACCCATATGACTGGTGGGTTACTCCAATCTCCATCTCGACTTTGAGATCACATCAAACGATTTCCTTGTAGCTATTGAAGTCCCTTATGGCTAACACCCTTCGAAGACTTGGTTTTAAGCCACTAAAGAATCGATCGATCTTACTCTCAGGTTGGATAATAATACCAGAAGCATACCTTGCAAGTCTTGTAAAATTTGCTTCATAGGTACCAACATATTCATCATCCTTTTGCTTCAGTTCAAGAAACTCTTTCTCCATCTTTGTTCGGAGAATACGAGGGAAGTACTTATTGAAAAATAAGTTCTTGAACTCGTCCCATTCCATGGACTCAATTTCATCCCTTTGCCTCGTATTCTTAATAAGATTCCACCATTGATCAACATCTCCTTCCAAACGATACACTGCGAGGATGACTTTATCATGTTCAGAACATTGAAGAACTGAAAATATCTTTTCAATAGTACAAATCCATTGTTCAGCAACTAATGGATCAGTAGACCCGCTGAAAGAAGGTGGACGCTGCCTCATGAAGGATTCAACAGAATATTGCTCCTTCCTTTGCTCATTTGGAAGTCCTGCATGATTCATATCTTGATAAAGTTATGTGAGCATGGCTACAAGATTTTTCATTCCATCTCCCATAACGTTTGGTTGCTCAGGGGGACAATCATTGCATTGTCCATCGCATTCCGCATTAACACGGTTCCTTCGGGTTCTATCCATTGACTAAAACCAAGAAGAATAGTGTGAGAAACACTAATTATAATAGGAAAAACACATAATCAAGAATGAAATTTCACACTTAAGGATTATCCTAGGTTATTCATGGTCATTTCTAAAACACTAATATTGTGTTCTATACTTAGTATTTTCCTTGGGGTTCTTACTAAGGCTTTCACATCCTAGTTTCCAAAGGTTGACTATACCTTTCCTCTGATACCAACTATAACAACCCATACTTTACATACATTGTTATTACATCAGAATTGAAGCACACTTATTACAACATATAAAAAAACCAGGAAAGGACCGTATAGGTATAGTGTCTTTAGAAACTAGGAAACATAAACAACTGGTTCATAAAGCATCTACATTGTCTCCCATTTATTTAATCATATCTATAGTCCCTTTTAGCATATCTTACTTAATAAGATTCTTCTTGACCTGGGGAAAGAAAACATACAAAAGGGTGAGCTCAAATGCTCAGTAAGGGTAAACAAAAGAAATATCAATCACATCATATTCATAAGAACATAACATTTTGGAAATCCTAACCTGCAAAAGAGAGCATAATTTCATAACATGGGATAAATCAATAATCATAACTTAAAACATGAAACTTTGTGGCATACACACATAATCATAGAGAATCATTTCTTATTAGTCAAGACTCATTTCCAAGACTATCTTAGTGGACAAAGTCCATTTCTGAACCGAGTTCACTCCTCATTTCAGTCCTGTTTCACTGAACCGATTTAACGTACCGTTCTAGCCATGTCTATCTCATGAGATATAAAATCTTTACCCAATGCATTAGAGGGAGATATAGGTCCCACCCATCTCATAATGATACCATTCTTATGTAACGACCCGAAATTTTGAATAAATCTTGTTTCCTAATTTCATGTGTTATTTTTTATACTAAAAAAAATGTTTTATTTGATAAACATGATTATAAATAAAATGAGACCATTGGTTTTTGAGTGTTATATGACCATCGGTCAATATGACCGCCGTGAACAAAATGTTTTGATTATTGTCTCTAAATTTAAGTAATCTTGGTTAATTATTATAGAAAGAAGATTTGATGGCCTCACCTAGTAGTCTTGGACCGATCGAAGCCCATCTAACAGAGATTGGGAAGGAGGTAGCACCACTGGGCTTTGCTCTGGACCAAATCCAAGCCGAACTTCATCATGTGAAGCTAGAACGGAATCGCCTTCGCGAGAAGTTCAAACTGAAAGAAATTACTACTCGGGCAATTTTGACTGAGCCGCCCCAAAATTCTATCACCCTAGCACACCTTACTCTTAGGTCCTATGCTGGAATTATAAGGGGTTATGTAACGAGACCGTAATTGCCTTGTGTAATCCTTGTTTTAAATAAAAATTGGGATTTCTTCTTATGATGAAGTTTATGAATTTTCAAATGACTGGATAAAAATAGTGTGCATATTTTGATGAATTTTAGAAAAAGGATATTTTAAAAATGTTTATGTAAACCCTAAATAATTAAAAATGTGTAATGATTTTCAAAAAATGGTCTTCTGCAATTATGTTCAGTACTAAATTTAGAGTCTAATAAGATCAACTTGATTTTTGATGAATAGTAAATTATGAATAGTGATTTTATGATTAGGATTAATAATGTGTCCAAATGGATTAGTAATCTCACTTAAAGAAAGTATTAAAATAAGCTAGGCACTTTGATTAAGTAATGTGATTCAATAAAATGGTTAAATAACGGTTTCATAAATTATTATTCAAGTATTAGTTTTTTCGGATGAATAGTGTTTTTTAATTAAAAATTTAATTAAAAATAATTAGAAAATTATTTTTATAAAAATGACTTTATTTTTGAACTCAGAGCATCGATATTATGTTATGGTAATTTTTGGGGATTTTTCTGAAAAATATGAATTTTCGGTGAATAGTGTATTTATTTAAAAATAAAATTAAAAATATTTAAAAAATTATTTTTATAAAATGGAGTTAATTTTTGAAATCGGAGCATTGATATTTAGTTAAGGTGAAAGTTTAAGATTTTTCTGAGAAAGATGAATTTTTCAGTGAAAAGTAAAAATGCAGTTTTAGGGTTTCGGTATGTTTAATGACATCATAATTGTGTCATGATGATGTCATGAGATATTTTAAGGGTTGGACGGCCAAGGGTGATGAATTATTGTTTTGGGGGCCCCATGTGGCCTAACTCCATGATAAATGCCAAGGGAGAACACATGGGTTTGAGAAAAGCACATGTGAGGTGTCCCTTGGCCATTAATGCCTTGTCCCCTCACTTTCCCTATAAATACCAAGACCTCCTCTCATCAATTCGACTCCCCACTAATTCCCAACGAATTTCTGGTCTCATTACCTCCCAAGGAGTCCTCCCAAGGTGCCCCCAATCCCTCAAGGTCCCAACCTTTGAGGTTTAAGAGTTACATTTTAAGGTAAGGGATCCGACCTCTCTCTTTCTTTTCAAGTAATCTCTTTTATGTCATTTCTTTTATACTCAATCTTCTTATGTTGGAGGATGTTATTTTATATTCATACTACTGCCTATTTCATGTTCATGTGATGAGAGACCCCCCCTTGCTCTCATCAATTCGTTTTAAGAATGTTTAAGTGGCGCCGTTAGGCTGCCAAATTTTTTAGGGATTCTTTCACCTTCCTCGTTTTCAAGTTCTATTTTCATTCAAGTCTTTCATGTTCCTTTTTATTATGTTGGGGTATGATCTCTAAATTATCATACTGATATTTTATGATCATATGATGAGAGACCCCATTTGATCGCCTCAATTCAGTATTTTGATGTTTTAAGTGGCGCCGTTAGGCTGCCGAATTTTTAAGTGGTTCTTCACCCTTCTCGTTTTGAAGTTCTACTTTCATGTCAATTATTTCAAGTTCATTTTTTGTTATATTGGGGTATGATATCTATATATATCATACTGGACTCTTATGTTCATATGATGAGAGACCCCATTTGATCGCTTCAATTCAGTATTTTGATGTTTTAAGTGGCGTCGTTAGGCTGCCGAATTTTTAAGTGGTTCTTCATCCTTCTCGTTTTGAAGTTCTACTTTCATGTCAATTCTTTCAAGTTCCTTTATATTATTTTGGGGTATGATCTCTATATCTATCATACTGGACTCTTATGTTCATATATTTAGATACCCTATTTGACCTTGTCAATTCAATTTTGTTGAAGTTTAAGTGATGCTGTTAGGCTGCCGAATTCTCACAAGAGAAATCTTTTTTTTTCTTCCTTTCATGTTCTTCATTTCATATGGTATACTTTCAAATTTCATTACCATGTTCTTAAATCTCTTATATTTTGTCCCTCTACTGTTTTATGGGTCATTTATGAATGTTTGACCCATGTCCCCTCTCTTCTCAATGTTTTCTAAAACCTTGTAACGTAGTCGTTATGCTGCAGAATTTTCGTCTCAAAATGCCTCTCTCTCTTTTCTAAAAATTATTTTATGTTATAAAGTGAATACTCAAAGCTCTTATTTCTACAGGGGTATTCACATATATATCAAAATGTTCTATTTTATATTCTGGGAATTACATACATGAAACCCTCTCTCCCCTTCTGTGGGTTTAAAGTGACGTAAAGATCATGTCTTTAAAGCAGTTTTTAAAACGTTATGATTATGAAATGAAACCCATTTATTTTATGATATATGGGTTATCTATGTAATGTTTGATGATGATATATGTGGCTCACATGATAATAAAGGCAAAATTAAGGGTGTGCCCTGATAGCGCTCCAATGCATTGGGTAAAGACTTAATCTCTAGAGATGACCATTTTAACGACGCCTTGGTGAATAACCTTGGTAATTTTTAACGACACCTTGGGGATGGACCTTGGTGAAACGAAACGATTGTCAATATTAAATGTTGCAGCCACATCTTCAAGTTATAAAAAATTTTATTTTTTATTATGAAATGCCTCATGATTTCTTTCTCATGCCTTAAAGTTATTTTCATGTCCTTATTGAAGTATATCAATTTCACATGTAAAATGTTCCTCTTGTTTCCCTTACTGGGCCTTCTGCTCACCCCTTCTTTTGATGTGTGTTCCCAGGTTATGAGATGCAGTAATGAACCTAGGATGAACATGAGGAGAAGCCTTTCAAGTCTTTTAGAAGAATGTTTTATGTTTTCATGTTTTAAGTTCCTGGTTTCCAAGACACTAAACCTTAAAGATCCTCAGTTTTGTATAATGTAATGAAAGTTTATGTGATAAAAAGGCGGGATGCTATATCTTATGTGTTCCACAAAATCATAAATCATACATCATTGCATAACCCATGTAGTAAAAATGGGATTCTTAAACAACATGACATCATAAAACAATTCATATAAGATAAAAGAATTCATAAAAATAATTCCATCACAACATAATCAAATCAATTTAATAATAGGGATAGAACATAACCCTATATTATCTTAGATGGAAAATAATTTTGATAAAACACTTGAACTCCATTCTTGAGGAAAATATCCTTTCTACTTCAAAAACATTTTCCTTTCTTAACATTTCATACAATTTTAAACTAAAATAAGTTAATTAAAAATAAACTTTAGAACTTGTAAAGTAAGATTCTTGGAAATAATGTTTTAAAAATCCATTCATGCCGTATAAGTTAAAAAACATTCTTTTCGTACTTTTGTCGGAAAAGTCAAAAAGTACCTCGTACGAAAAACGACAAAAGATTCCTTTAATATCTTTTACTAAAAACTCACTGAAGGGTAAAATTGGATTTACACAATTGTAGGTGGATGGAAACAATATTACATATTGAGGAAACATGGATGTGGATGATAAAATACACCCTAGTAAATACCAAAGTATAAACAATCTCGGATAAAATGAGATTGTGATATTTTCCCTTACCTTAGGTCTGATTTGCTTCGTAAGTGCCCGAACCTCCTGTATAATGATTTAAATAATGTTATTGACTTATTACAGAATCATACTTATTGTTATGATATCATATATGGTCATATTCTTAGCTTCTTATTAGTAATATTTCATTACTACTTGTTATTCGGGTGTTTACTACTTTTTGTTCTTATGCATGTTTGTCGAATAAATTCTTATTCTTCTCTTTAGGTTATAGATACCTCATTTCCAGAATTGTATTAGTGTAATATATATCATATTAATTCATTCAATTCATTTATATAATCATTATGCAATGAAGATCATGTAGAACGAATCGCATCACATCGTGGAGACGGTATTTCGTACGTACGCACGAGCGGTGATATCGTTCCCATGATCGTGGAATTGTATTGGAGTGTATGTATACTATTTCAGAATCAATAACACTTTAAAATAATCATATATATCCATTACTTTCACCCTTATACCCTTCCAATTAAGGTGGTGGTGGAAAATAGATTACACCACGGCGTGGAGACGGTATTCCGTACGTACGCATGCGTGGTGATTTTGTTTTCCGTAGGATGGATAAGAGGTGAAATAGGATTGTTTCATATTTATAATAACATATCAGTATATAAGTGATATTGATGTTATTACCTCATAATGAAACAACTAAAGAAGAGGTAGTAGAAGAAGAATGGAACTTGAAGAAAACGGTAGAAGGTATTACCTCTTTCTCGAAGTGCCTCCTTTAAACTTTCTCTTAAGGCACTAGAGTTGGTCTTTTGATAAGACCAGTACCTCTAGTAGGTTTATAAGGAAGTGGGGAAGTAAAATGGGCAGGGTTTGGCTGAGATTTAAGGCTCAAATTTGTGTGAGGAAGAGAGGGAGGAGGTTCCCTTTTATAAGGGAGGAGAGGGGCACCTTTGGAAATATAAGAAATATTAGTTTATATTAAATCTCAATCCCACTTAAAAACTTTCAAAATGACTCATATCCAAAGATTAGATGATATAGGTTTGTAATCTCATCAACCAATAAAATTTAGACATGTTAGGAATTTATTTTAAACATTATCAACTTGATTTATCCTTATTTATCAATTTAATTTTATTTGTGGTAATAATATTCTAAATTTTAAATTATTATTAATAATTACATATGTGCTGTGAATTTTCCATAATTTGATAATTTATGACATTTTAGACCATATAAAATTTAATTTATAATTTTTAAATATTTTTGTGATTTTTAAACAATTTTATAATATGTTATTTTTATAAAATAACAATAGTGTCAATTTTGACACTATTCATTTATTTGAATTTAAATAAAATATATACAGAAGATATGTTCGAACTAAAAGCTTTAATAGATTAATAAAATGTCATATGTATCTAGAAAATTAGTGGATCACATTAAATAGTTCATATAATATTTATTTTATTATTTTTAAAACCATTTATTTGATATTTTAATTAATAAAATAATTTCAACATCACTATTGTGTCATAATAAATGATAATTATTTAATCCCTAAAAATTCTAAATAAATTCCTATGATGTATATAATTGTATTATCTTCCTGGAGACTATTCATGTTTGAAGTTTCATTAATTTTATCACCAAATTAAAATTATTATACTTATAAGATTTAAGAAAGTGACATGTTGTCACATTCTTTGGTTTTAATAATAATTAAATTATTGTCACAGACAAAAGTCCATTAAATGAATCAAATCCGACCCTTATGTGATACGGGTCTACTTTTAGTCATCCAATAGGATTTTGGCAGGTGTTAGGGTAATTTTATAATCTTATATTTACCCTTAATTACCCGATTTACCTTTAACTATGGTAAATAAAATTTACCGTAGTTACTATTCATAATGCCCAAAAATAAAAAGCAGCCTATTAACATAATTTGGACCCACTGATTCTGAATATTGAATCCATTTTTCAAAATTCAAAACATATAAGTTGCAGTAATTAATTTAAAATAAATCTCGTTGTTAAGAAAACGGGTTTTAGAAGTTAAAACATTGCCAAAGATTGAAATGTTTTTACCTATGAATTCAATGTGAAATTAATGATAATGATATACATTATATTAAATGTTAAAAATATATTCTATTTATACTTTAAAACCATTAAATATTATAATTTATCCATATAAATTATCTCAATAAAAAAAGTTGTTTTTAATTAAAAATTAGCGTATTTTTACTATTCATCAAAATATGAAAGTTATCAGAAAAATATCAAAAATTTATCCAAAGTAAATTTTTATACCCTGATTCAAAATAAGAATTTTATTTTGTCAAATTGAATTTATAAACATGTAAAAAACTAGATTTAATGTGGGTGCGCCATCAAAAGGCGGCAAAACTGTATTTTTTGAAAAATATTTCTTTTATCCAAAAAAACTGATTTTGATTTTATACCTCATTCTAGAAAATGTATAAGTTGAATTAAAATGTTATAAAATTCAAAATTCAGTTAGTAATATTCATAACGGCTAGTTTTAATAATATTTTAATAGCATATCTTTGTTTAGTGAAACTCGGTATTGCGTACGACGCAAGCTATCGAGGAAGGTTGTGGTTGCGTGTAAAGCAAGTCAAGCTAGTGTTGTGTGTAGTGAAAGATTCCTTTGATGATTTATATAACATAAAAACAAACTATTTCTCATAAAAGTCTCGGGTGTTACAGAGAAGGTCGAGCTATTTGCATCATTCAATAGATCCTTCTTTATCTCTGGATCAGATGGTACACATAATCGGGTCCCAAATCTTACGACTCCTTCCTCATCAATTTTGAAATCGGAGGATTTCCCATTTTTAACAGCTTCCACCCTTTTTTGAATTTCCACATCCTTTCTTTGAGCAACCTTTATTTTCTCCATGAGGGATGGTTGAGCAATAATTTGAGAAAGGATTGATGATGTTCCTCCCTTAATGATTCCCATGTCCATACTTTGCAAATCTAAGAAGATCGGATCCTTTTCAATTCTCATCATTGATAAATATGCAGGATCCTTTCTACTTAGAGCATCTGCCACCTTGTTTTCCTTACCGGGATGGTAGTGGATTGAGCATTCATAATCCTTGATGAGCTCTATCCATCTTTTCTAGAGCATATTAATCTCTTTCTATGTGAATATATATATTTGAGACTCTTTTGGTTAGTATATATCTCACATTTTTTCCCATAGAGATAATGCCGCCAGATTTTCAACGCAAAGATCACAGCCGCCAACTCCAGATCATGCGTGGGATAGTTTTTTTCAGGGATTTTCAGCTGCCTTGAGGCATAGGCTATCACTTTATAATTTTGCATTATCACACAGCCTAATCCTTTCTTAGAAGCATCACTATACACCACAAAGAGTTCTCCAATTGAAGGGAGTGTGAGTACCAGCGCAGTGATAAGCCTCTTTTTCAACTCCTTGAAACAGTCTTCACATTCCTATGTCTAGACGAACTTTACTCCCTTCCGTGTCATCTTGGTCATTGGGTTTGACAATCATGAAAATTTCTTCACGAATCATCGATAATACCCATCTAGACCTAAAAAAGTTGCGGATCTCCGTTATAGAAGTTGGCCTCGGCCACTCTTCAATTGCCTTCATCTTGGAAGGGTCCACAGATATCCCTTTCTCGGTGATAACATGCCCCAAGAATGATACTTCCTCCATCCAGAACTCACATTTACTATACTTTGCATACAACTTATCCCTTCACAAATTCTTTAACACAGTTTCCAAATGCTCCTCATGTTCCTCCTTGCTCTTGGAGTATATCAGAATATCATCAATAAATACCACCACAAATTTGTCGAGGTAATATCTAAAGACTCTATTCATTAAATACATGAAAATTTTTGGAGAATTATTGAGTCCGAATGGCATCACTATGAACTCATAGTGTCTATACCTCGTTCGAAAGGTAGTCTTGGGAATATCTTCCTTCCTCACCTTTAGTTGGTGATATCTCGACTGAAGGTCCACCTTAGAGAAATAACTGGCCCCACGAAGCTGATCAAACAATTCATCTATCCATGGAAGGGGATACTTGTTCTTTATAGTGATTTTATTGATCACACTATAATCAATGCATAGGCGCATTTATCCATCCTTCTTCTTGATGAAGAGGACTGGAGCACCCCACGGTGAAGCACTCGGGCGTATAAAACCCTTATCCATATTCTCCTATAACTGCTTCTTTAGCTCTTCTAGCTCTACAGTGGCCATTCTGTAAGGTGTCTTTATGATTGGAAGAGATCCCGGGATAAGTTCAATTGAGAACTCAACCTCTCGGTTAGGGGGAAAACCAGGAAACTCTTCGGGGAATACATCAGTGTAATCCCTAACGATAGGCATGTCTTCAAGCATGATTCTCTCCTTTGTCTCAATCATTTGAGCTAGGTATGCATGCTCATAAGGAAGAAATATCCACACTTGAGATGATGCTTCTAAAGGAGAATCATCTTCCTCCTTTCACTTGTAAATAATCAGAGGATGCTTCGGGATGTGAAGAGCAATCTCCCTTTCCCGACACTTGATGTTGGCCTTGTACAAAGATAGCCAATCCATGCCCAATATAGCGTCAAACTCCACTAAAGGAAGTATGACAAGATTTTATGTGAGGTTCAGTCCAAAAAAATTAACCAAGGAGGACTTATAAACCATGGATGAAATAATTTCCCCATTCACTATTCTCACAGATAACTTTTCCTCCAAATTTTGAGGTGGTGTTTGAATAGTTCTACTAAACTTTCATGATATGAAAGAATGCGTAGAACCAGAATCAAATATTACATTCTCTATTCTTGAATGAATAACAAGCGTACCTATCACCACATCATTTTTCGACTCCACCTCAGAAGTAGTGATAGCATAATATATTCCTTGTTTCCTTGGAGGTTGTTGTTGATTGCCTCTGACAACCCTCGACTTAGGGCAATTGTTCGCATAATGCCCAAGCTCCTTGCAGTTAAAACACTGCACTGCAGGCTGATTGTTGATCTGAACCTTCCGTTATTCTTCAACATTAGCGGTATTTTTCATATCCCTTCGGTAGTTCTTGGCCAGATGACCAAACTTTCCGCATTTGAAGCAATTCTTGGTTCCCTTCAGACAATTACCAGGATGCTTCTTCCCACAATTTTTGCAAAGGAGAAATTTTGGATTCTTTCCATCATGGGATTTTTTTGATGGACCACCCATGTTGTTTTCCATCTTCCACTTCTTTTCACTGGGCCCATGAGACCATAGAGAGTCTCCAATCTCCATTTCAACCTTGAGGGCACAACGGAAAATCTCCTCATATTTGTCAAAGTCTCTAATTGCCAAAACTTTTTGTAGACTCGGCTTTAGTCCGCTAAAGAAGCGATCCACATTTCTTTCAGTGTTCATGAAAAATCCAGAGGCATACCTTGAAAGCCTTGTAAAGTTCACTTCATACACCCCGAAGGACCCATCTTCCTTCTACTTGAGTCCAAGGAACTCTCTTTCCATCTTGAAACGGAGGGTTCGAGTAAAATATTTATTAAAAAACATCCTCTTTAATTCCTCCCAATCTATGGAATCAATTTCCTCTTGGGACTTATTATTCTTGATCAGTTTCCACAACTGATCAGCTTCCCCATCAAAATGATAGACTGCCAGTACAACTTTATCTTCTTTCGAGCACTGGAGGACAGAGAAAATCTTTTTAATGGAGTTAATCCATTGTTCTGCGAGGAGGGGATCAGAAGACCCGCTAAACATGGGAGTCCTTTGCCGTATGAAGGATTATACAGAAACTTTCTCTTTCCTTGGAGGAGGGGGACGTTCCACCTGATTCAAGTTATTATTCATAACTCGAGCTAGCTGAGCAAGTACTGTCATGAAGTTTTGAGCACCCGCTTCCATCACATCGGGCATGTCATTAGGGAAATCATCACATTGCCTATCACATTGATTTTTGGAATGTGTTCTCCTATTTCCCGCCATTAACTAAGAATAAGAACGTATAATTATAGGTCTTGAATACTTAGATATTGATCATAAAAAGGAAACTTTGAAAATTAAAGGATAAACTTATAAAGAATAAGTATATCCCAACTTGTGATTTCTTAGGTTTATATCAAGGTTATCCTCGATCTATTTCTTAACTTATATTCTTATGGGATTTTTTTGTCCCTTAATAATGGTTTGTACTAAGCTCGTGAATATACCAAATAATATCCCCCAAGAGTGTCGTAACCAAGAGTACAGCAAGACCCGTTGTCGTGCACTAGTTCCCGTTCGAGTCTAGATCAAAGTGGTGTTTTTGGATTTTACCCCTAGATACATTTGTGCTAGAGCCGCCTCTACCTGCTCATATCCAGACAGATATGTATTTTCTTGATAAACCACTCACTCTATACTCACCAAAATTTAGGACTATTTTCTTATACTTAGTCTCGTCCTTAAGGTTCTCACTAAGGTTATCTATTCCTAATCTCCAAAAATAACTAGACCATCCTCTGATACCAACTATAGATACCCAAGCCTTTTCCATAAAACATTTCATTATTTTAAGCATAAATAATCATCAGATTACAAGCCAAGGATCGTTAAGTCTAGTGTATTGGGAGACTAGGTACATATAACATAAAACATGGGAAAAAACTTCTTTATTTAATCTCCATAAGGAGCTTCTAACTTCCTTTGAGCTCTTACATCTGCATAGGGTACCCTGGGGAACACATGAACAAAGGGGATGAGCTAAAAAACCCAGTAAAGGAATGAACATAAGGATACATCTCAAGAACATGAGTTAGGAGGCATGACATAATGATATTCAAAGCATGAAACTTATAAAATCATTTAATATAAGCATGGGATCTTATAAACATGGAATCATATAAATGTGGCAGAATCATAAATCATATCTTTAGTACGGGTCAAGGCTAACCGCCAATCCTGTTTCCCATTTCAGTACCAGTCAAGGCTAACCGCCAATCCCGTTTCACATCGCATCTCATGAGACTTATCCTTACCCAATGCGTTGGAGCGCTATCTAGGCGCACCCATTTCAACATATTCATGAATATTCTTGACACATAAATAATCTTTCCACATAAATAATCATAATCAACCATACATAAACATAAGGTTACCCATGGAAAGAATTGGGTACCACAATAATGACATAAAACATATCCAATGGCGGTATCATGAAAGTGTCCATGAAAGGAAGGGATTAAA
Source organism: Viscum album (assembly GCA_963277665.1). Lineage (NCBI taxonomy): Eukaryota > Viridiplantae > Streptophyta > Magnoliopsida > Santalales > Viscaceae > Viscum > Viscum album. Next base: position 877,895,248 of record OY728158.1, read on the forward strand.
ACATACATGTAAATTAATAGGTTAAAATAGGAATATAACATGGTAAGTGGTGTCAACATATAAAAAAATGTATTTTAAAAACATTAGCATTAAAACATTTTTGTGCGGATTTAAGGAAAACACTCTAGAGATTTTCAAATAGAAAAGAGGACATTATTTTATATAAAAAAAGAATTGAACCAAGAATGTTTTAATAATAAAAATACTTATTTTATAAATACAATGGTTTTTCAAAACATAAGATAGATTGCACTTGAAATTTGGGTAAAAATTTGGGAAGTCCCCTTAAAACAGGTTGGATTATCGGAAAGTTCTAAGGAGGGAATCTTTCAAAATCATGTATATCTCCAAAAAATGTGATGAAAGGATACTGATATAAGAATATTTTACAACTAACCAGAAGTCATAAGACTCACATATATAGATAATATAGCACCACTTTGAAAGAAAGATAAGGCAACCAAAAGAACAAAGAAGGTTCGGGTAGAATTCGTTGTGATTTTATCGGCATTGTTTCGGGTGTAACCAAGAGGGATTGATGAGAGATGAATGGGGATTCTAATCACTTATAAATCTAGAAGGATGTATGGGGTAGGTTCTTAAACATACCCCATAATTTTCTAGTACACATATAAAGGCATAGTATAGAGGACAATCTTGATTAAGAGAGAAAAGGAGAGGATCCCTTACCTCAAATCCGGTGGTGTTCTCCACTTGTTATTAATGACCTGAATAAACAAATTAGGATTATTAATTCATAAGTCCAAAACCTCTTATATATGTAATTGATTTATTATAACCCTTTTTATTTCATTCAAATCCTTTTTTATTAGTTATAAGGTTCAATTTCATTGTTCGGACTCGTTTGTTTACTTGGCTTTAAAAGATCGGTTCACTTATATTCAAGTTTGGATTATATGAAAGATGAAAGTGGTTATCCAGAATTGAAGTTAAATTAATTAGTTAATATCTAGTAGATTACATGGTTTTAATTTTAATTAGGTTACTTAGAGTGATGTTGAATTATTACATATATAACCTTAGTGATAACTGTTTTTGTTATTCGGTGGGTTTGATTACAAAGAATGTGTTTTGATTTATAACTTAATTCCATGAGTACCAAAGGATTAAAAAACAAAAAATAGGATATATATTACATATATAATAATCTGTTTCAACCATAACACAAATGTTTTCATGACCATAATTAAAGATAATAATATAAATTGATAAATCGTTGTCCTTGAATGTGCTAAATTAGCACATCTCAAACGGTGCTTTCATTTCTTTCAAATAAAAGGGTGGGGAAAGGGAGAAGATAATGAAATATACCACTAGAATGAAGACATTATAGTACATGTATGTTACTGGATTTATCATACTATTTTGGTGAAGGGAGGTGAGGGAAGAAAATAAAAAATAAAGGAACTTAAAAGAAAATAAGAAATTTGGAAAGAGGAATTTACCTCTTGAGACTTCCTCCTTTGAGAACCTCTTAAGGGGAGAGGTTTTGGTATTTTGAGGAGGCTGAGAGATTTTTGACGTGGGGGAGGACCTTGGGGAGAGGTTTGGGTAGAATTTAGAGAAGTCTTGGAGCTTGAGAGGAGTGGAGAGAAGCGGGAGTGAAGGAGGGTTTTATAGTGGAGGAGAGGAGGGATTTCATGATATTATAATCATTAATTTATTATTTCTTCCCAAGACAAGGAATAGTAAGTATTCCATGACCAATAATAGTAAATGGGTCATGTGAATTCAAACCGAGTGGGCTTACATCAGCATAGCATCATCGATTACTCAATTAATCCATTATTTAGCATTTATTGTAAATTATCGGATTCTATGATTCATCAAAAATTCAAGTATTTCAAAAAAATCCCAAAAATTCACCCTAACTATTTTTAGACGTGTAGAATTCAAAAATGAAGCCCATTTTTCAAAAATAATTTTCTAAATATGATTATTTTAATATTTAATTAAAATAATAATTTATTATCAAAACCAGTTTTAAAACATTCATTAACTCATTCTAAAATATAGGTATATCGTACTTCCAACTTGAATATTATTTTTATACCACCATAGGCGAGGTTACTATTCATTAGGGTATATCCCTATTCATAAGGGTATGTTAATATTCATTAGGGTATATTACTATTCACCAAAAATTATTTTTGTTTTATTAAACTCCAAAAAACATCTTGAACACAACCGTGTATGTCGGATTTTCGAAATTCAAAACACATAAGTGACAATATTATGTTTAAAGGTCACTTATCACTTAGTAGTTCATTATGTTGTGCTTTCATGTGATTTTATGACATAAATATAAGAAGGGTATTTCCATTGAAAAACTTTGGGTCGTTACATTTGGTGTGTGGGGACCAACATAGGATGACTTGGGAAGGGGAAGGTCCTTAGCCCATATCTCCATGGTGATAATTTCATGGCATGGAAAATGATCCCAATGGGACCATAGTGAGATTGTGGTGATGTTGAGGGTTGTGATTCCTTATAAGTGATTAGCTTTAGCCTTGGGATTTGGAATTATGATAGACGATCCTAGGTAAGGTGTCAGGACTATGTGGTGGCTAGGGGACCTTGGTGGGTGCCTCGGTCTTATAGTAACCCTAGAGAGGGTTGGTGTAGGAAAGCAGGTATCATCAGTATTTGGTATTATGTATTTATGTATGTATGTATGTATGTATGTATGTATGTATGTATGTATGTATGTATGTATGTATGTATGTATGTATGTATGTATGATGTGTATGAGATTATGGGGTGTAATGCCCTAAGTGTATGTTATATAAGGTTCTGGGTGAGTTGTAGTCCCAGATGCATTAAATGAGTGTTCATGAACTAATGGTGGGATATGACCCTTATATAATAAAGTTATGGTACCTATATTGGGTAGGGGATGATACCCTCTAGGTTTGTTCTTGTATGGTTTTGGGGAAAGATGTAGATCCCCCTAGGTAGGATTCTCATAGCTATAGGGTTGTACATGGGTCCCCCTGGTAGTACCTTCTTATTCTAGGGTGGGACACTCCTATGGTGTATACACTGGTTTCTAGTAGGGGATGTAACCCCCCAGGGTTGATGGATGTATGATGGTTCTTGGTAGGGGATGTGACCTTGTAGTTGATGTTTTTTTTACCTGGGATTTGGGGTAATACTTCCCCCCTGAGTGATATTATGGTATAGATTCTAGGGAAAATCATGGTTCCCCCTGGGTGGTATGTTTTATGCACAAATACATCTGGCACTAATCTAAGTGTATACGGTCGATCTCAGGTGTCACCTTAGAGTCCAAGGATCAACGATGATTATTTTATTATGCTTATGCAGTGTATTTTTTATTATTATGAGCATATCAGATGTACATATACTATATTCATTGGTTATGTTAGGGACATAGTTGGTGGTGGCCTACTAAGTTTTACTCACACCCTGCTTGGGTATCCCTAATACTTTGGTACTCAAGCAAGCCTCATTTTTCATAGGTTTAGGTCGGGTAGAGGCTCAGTGTTTTATGATCGATCTAGATAATCTCTATGGGGATTTAGATACTAGGTTGTGATGAGGCTTGGGGATAGGGGTAGAGCCTCCCTGTATTTTTATTCTTTTGTTTATTTTTTATATGTGATCAGCCTGGTGGGGGATCAATTTTAGATGTAAGACTATATGAAGCATTTCATTTGATATATAATGGTTCTATTTTATTGTTCTTTCATACTATGATTATGTTTTTATGGGTTTTGTTTGGTTATTTCTGTTGCAGTTTCACTCTAATATGAGGTTATAGTCTCCCCACGGTAACACCTTAAACCCTCACTACTAGTCGGTAGCCTCTAGCATACAGGGAGGCACGCCTGAGGTCATGGGATGACCTCACTCATTTCCTACATCATATACCAATACATGATCGAGGGTATCTTACACATACCATGTGATTCTTTTCACTTTAATAGGTAGATCCTCCTTCATATTACTTTGAAACCTCACCACCAAACATATCATGTAAACAATTTCTAGCTTTATTATAGTCAAATATAAAGATCTTCAAATAATTCTATGAAGTAATATCATATAAACAACTTTATCACCTTCATACATTCCAAGTTTAGTTTCAACCGTGATTGGTGTTGAAAATGGTTTTCAATCTTGTATATCAAACTTTTTCAACAACCCCTTAGCATACTTAGCTTGGGTGATAAAATTATACTCACCTTTTTTATTTACTTATATCCTAAGAAAATAATTTAATTCTATAATCATAGACATTTAAAACACTGATCTTATTAAGAATAAAAATTCTTTCATTGATTCCTTCGTATTCCCATCAAATATGATGCATCCAACATAAATGGGTACCATGAATTGTTTATGGTGATTTCTTTGAGGCATATAAGGCCTTCTTGAGGTGATATATTTTGTATCTATCATAACTAAGTGAAAACCCACTGATTGTTCAATGTAAATGTCCTATTTTAATACTTTATTTAAGGATGCAATCTTCACATCCATTTAGAAAATCTTGAATCCCCTTAGAATTCCCACCACTAAAAATAATCGAATTGATTCAAATCTCACCATCAGTGTAAATGTCACCTCAACATCAATTCCCTCAATTTAATCAAGTCTCTTACATACTAACCTTAATTTATTTTGTATCACATTATCATTCCCATCATGTTTTCTTTTGAACATTAATTTTATTCCAATGACATTTTCATCAATTAGCTCATTTAAAAGCCTCCAAGTTTGATTCTTATCAATTTAGTCAAGATCTTTATTCATGGATATAACTCATAATTCATCATTTTTCACTTATTTAAAATATCTTGGTTAACCCTATGATAAAAAAACAATTATTTCAAGACGCCTCATCCATCAAGGTTTTTTTGGATCATTTTTGTTACCGATGATGTTTGATTCATCAATTTTAACACTTTTTCTCCTTTTTCTCAATAACTTTCAATAATCATGTTGATACACTTATTAAAGCACTTGTAATCTTTACTCTCAGTTGAATTACTATGGAATATGACTCTATCCAATTCATATCCATATTTTTCTTGTATCATTTTTTTCTTTAAATGTATAAGTTACTTCTAAAAACTCTAAAATGATTTACAGTTATCTTTATCTAATGTCACATCTCATTCAGTGTCATCTTCTCTCTAGACTTAACAAAACCCTGTTTTTGATGTATACCACAAATTTTGATGCTTTATTCCAATAATTAATTGATATATCACTCTTAATGAGTAATTATTTTCTATATTGTTCACTATGCATCTCCTTTCAAAAATGATATTTTTGTGGATTTTGTGCCCATGAAAACTCATGTTTGATTTCATTCTTCTCCATGTAATTTTCAACTTCAATATAGGTGTATTGTGTGACACTGTCTGATCATAGGATTTTTATCATCCTCATTTTTTTCATCTCACCTTCAGTGTCATTTAATATACTTCATCGCCATTTTATTTATTTTCATAAATATTATACACTCCATCTTATTATAGTCATCCTCAAACAAGAAAAAAAATGATTTTATCCTTTTATTCTTGTATGTGTCATGGGACCACACACATCAAAACTATTATTTTATTATAATCATTGACCAAAGGAAAAGAATTAGAAATGGAAACAAACAAAATCTATAAGGCCCACTGGAAAATAAAATAAGTAAAGTCCAAAACAAAAAACTATAAATCATGTGGCTAGAAGGGGAATAGGGATTGTTGTGATGGGGATCTCATTAATAGAGATCAGATAGTAGATAGCTCCACTGAAGGAACATTGAGAAAGGTTAAATTATTCCACTTGAGGATGAATTATGGAATTACGATGGTGAAAATAGGATGTTGTAAAGAAGATTAATTTTCATTGTAGGATTATATTAGAAATTAGAATAGATAGAGAGGGTCTCAACACCAATGATATGACAGAGCCAAGGAAAACCATCACTGGGGGGATGATATGGGAGAGAAGAATTTGAATTAGAGGTTTAATGAAACTTCTATTAGGTGAAGTGGGAGGAAAATACCATTGGTCATTGTGAGGGGAAAATAAAAAAAACATTAAAGTTACAAAGTGAAGGATAGACGGATCAGAATGATCAAGCACTTTTGTGGGAGGAGGAACACAAGGCATCAAAGTAGTGCATTGTAGATGGATGCATGCATTAAGAAAAAACACCAATGGAGGGATGATATATGGGAACACATATCTTGAAATAGAGTTAGACCTATAGAGATAATGTATAGATAATTGAGAGATTAAACTTGTGAACACTTTATTGGAATTTTGATGAAAAGAATAAGTGACCACGTGGGGATGGAGAGGGGGAACCTTGATGCTGATGGCAGGGAGTAAAGTAAAGAGGGAAACAATCAAGGTAAAAACCCTAAAAAACACATAGTGAGGTGAAGCACTCAACTAGATCTAATATCCCCTCAATTAACACTGATGAGAAGGATAATTTTTCATAGGTATAAAGAAGAAGAATCATAATGTCATAGGTGGAGAGAAAAATGAGGGTAAAGCCCTAAAAATCACAAGGTGAAGGAGAGATCCTGACTAAAGTTGAGCACCCTGCTATCAGCACTCTATCAGAGCACACACATCAGTGTGAATCAAATCAATAAAATGATAGTCTCTCTTTTTCTTCCACTTGTATGTATTTTTCAACATATTCCCTCTTATGCATGTATCACAAACCTTTTCTCTATCTCTTTGGATTATGAATATCAATAATTATAATAATCTTTTAAATATTTTCCAACATTATTAATGTATATACCCGAGCCTTTAATGTCACAATATTTTTTCCTCTTCCACCATAAAGAAACATGAGCTTTATTTGTTGTCTACTTAATATAGATTGACATTAGTTATCTATGCACATGAGCCTCATCCCGGTTAGTGAGGAATCGGAAAGTGCATCCAAGAGACCCGAGATAGAATCCATGTTGAGACATATTTCCGGTACTATAGCAGTAATATAGCATGTGTTATTCAGTACTGTAGTAGCCAGAACTATTCATCCATCTAGGCCTTTGGGCCATCAGTTTGGCCCTTGGGTCCTGTGAGGATTTTGGGTCACCCAAGGCCTTGGGCCAGTTGTTACTCAAGGTCTCCAGGCCACCTTAAGGCCTTTGGGACACCCTAAGGACTTCGGGCCACATGAATGAAGATGTACCTGTTATACTACAAGGAACAAGGCTTCAGATGAGGATTTAGGGAAGGCACATTCACTGGAGTAGAGCTCACTGGAATTGGAAGAACGAGAGGGTATGGCATTGCCATCGGTACCGGGCATGTGTAGCTTTTCATAGGACAATTAGCCGATTAGCCCTGCGAAGGTGGAGTGTTGATATCATGAAATATTCTGGGGAGGATAAGTTCCAAGTTATCTTGTCTGGGTGATTCCCTCTAATACCTATGGGTCATGTAATTGTCTCTAATACTTCAGGCCTTGTAAGGGTTCCACCTCACCCCTTGAACAGTTGTTATTAAAAATAATAAAAAAATGAAGGCCTTTGGTCTATTCTAACCAACATTATTTCTCTATCCTTGTATCAATGCATCACCAGTCTTTCCTTTGATCAAGAAGCCCTTTTAATTAAATGTGACTTTGAGTCCCAATTCGCAAAGTTGACTCACACCCAAGAGATTATGTTGAATCCCATCCATAAAAAGTGCATCCATATTTTTCAAATCATCTATAGCTAGCCCTATCTCACCACTTACATTGATCTTTAAAGCTCCACTATTTCCAAATCAAATTATTTCATCAATTCTACACTTCACGTTCTTCAAAAAACTCAAATTTATCATTGTATGGGATAAACACCCACTATCAAGTATTTATATGATGTTTTTATTACTTTCTTTGAGTGCGATTTTAGAAAATATAGCCTCCTTCAAATTCTTCTTTTCCTTCAAATAAATTCTTGGTTTAGTTGATATATAAGTGGGCCTCTCCTTATTAATTTTAGCATAATAAGCAGTATAGTCCTCTTCCAATGGAGAGTATTTATTCTCTAATATAATAATATTATGACACCTTGAAATTTAATTTTCTTTCTTATGTTTATGAAGTTAATTTCTCCCTTGATCTTGGGGTGTCCCATGGTGAAATTTTGGAGTTTTTTAGACTTTATCAAGGTTGCATGACTTCGACACACGGTTTGGGAAACTGTGTAGTGTAAACCATGTGGCCAGAGTAGTTTTGGATAGTGGCAACTGCATGATCACCATATGGTATGATAAATTATGTGATTAAATCATGAGATATACTCAGGTTTGGGTATTTTTGTCATTTCAAATTGTTTTTATGTGGGGATTTCTCCCCACTCTTCCTCATTTGATCCCCTCATCCATGGTGCTTCCCAATGGATTCTCCCCTCATTCAAAGACCCTCCGTAATAGATTATTGGTGATTTCTTGGTGGAATTTCATCCAGATCAAAAGTTTAGGGCTTCTCCTCCCTTCCCTTCTTATTTTACTCCACCTTTCCTATTCTTCTCTAACCAAAATGTCTAGGTGTCACAAACCAGGTCGGTCTTCCATCCAACCCAACACCTAACTAGGATCACGGCATAACCCGAATGGTGTTCCTGATCCCCATGGGTTGGAAACTAGTGCATGGGCATTGAGTAAACCTTTTGGGAACAATTTTTCCCATAAAAATCATTTATAACAATCCAAAATAATGAAATGTCACACCATAACTAATAACCAAATCACATGAGATCAAAGAAAATAGCACTAATGTGAATTAAACATTGAAAATTTACAACTGAGAACCAAAAATACCAAAATAACCAAAAATAGAAGGGGAACCAATTAAACCATCAAAACCTCCATGTGGTATGTGGTTCGACACCCCATTTCACCACCACCAACACTTGAGAAAAAGTATCCACTAGAACATAGAACCACCATCACCCCCATGGGGATCCTTTCCTTTGCATAAGTCAAACAAAATGAGGTATACATACACCCGAGGGTGCATGTAGGGTGTGATCCAAAATGCCTAGTAGGTTACCACCAAAATATTCCATGCAATGACATTAAAAGACAAATTAATATGCTAGTTTTCAAAAGAATGAGTTTGATAAATTTAAAAGAAAGAAAGATTTATTTATAAGATAGGAACAAAGAAATGAGAATGTGATTTTAGTTAATTCAAAACAAAACCAAAGCACCATGGGAGACTCACTAATTCTCTAAGTTGTTACCTCGTACCTCAATGATCAAACCATATAGAATGTTCTCATTCTTGAACTTCTAGAGAGGTCACAACCAAAGTTCTAGTGGTCCCCAAGTCATCATCACCATTTAGTTAGTGTTGTAGCATGAACTTTCCAGAGAGACTGGATCATTTCCCAGCCATCTCAAATGGCGTATTGGTCTATAGTAACCCACCTAGACTACCCGGGGATCCCAAGTGCTCTATCCACTTTCCATAATTCCATCAATTGAAACCATGCCTTTAAAATAACCATATATACAAGGTAAATTATTCTTTTCAACAATGAACACACACCAAAATACAAGTAAAACACTTTTTTCACCACCCACACAATTTATAAAACCCATTTAGAAACTAATACAAGAATAATAAAATAATCAAATAATTACAAGGAATGGAACCACTTACCTCCTTGGAAACTTCCAAAAACTATTAGAAACCCCAAGCCATGCCAAGGATATACCCTAGAGAAACAAGGTAACACCATATCCATTGATGTTTAACCCAAATAAAGGATATTGAACCCAATTTTGGTAAACCAATCCACTAGAGAAGAGAGAACTCAAGAAATAAGAAAGAAGCGACCAAGAGAAAGAAAGGGAGAAGAAAATAAGGAACTTACTTGATGTATTCTTGAAGATCCAAGGCCAAATCACCAAACAAATGGAGATCAAGTTAGAGGAAGATGAGGAGGAGAGGGGTTTTCCTAAGGATAGAGAGTTGAATGGAGTGAGTAAGGGTGATTTGGGGTTAAAATTAGGGGAGGTTAGTTTCAGAATTTTACCATTTTTAAAGATATGGAAGGTCGTACGGTTTGACAACATAGTCTTCTAGACCATGCGCCAACCCTATGGTTCCTATGTCCAAGAGTAAAACCAGCCACATGATTTTACTAGAGGGGGTTCATGACTATGTGTCTAGTCGTGCACCTTAGACAATGCCACTATCCTAGGTGTGCGATTAGCCCTGGAGGGATGCATGCCCATGTGCTAGACTGTGTGGCCTGGATAGTTCCACTATCTGAGCACATGGTTTTCACTAGGTTGGTGTACAGTTTCTACTAACTATGTTCCAACCATGCACCTCCATATTTCCAGCACAAAAACCACTATTTTTTCAAAAACTTCTAGAAAATATGTGTAGTAAAGATAAGACCAAAAATAAAAGATAAAATAACTCAAAATAAAACCACGGATGTGAAAATTCTACCCACCATGAAAACTTTATGCCCTCATAAAGTTAAACTGAATTATGATCAGAGAATAAATGTGGATATTGCTTCTCCACCCAAGACTTTTGTTCCCATGTCTCATTCTCATCATTATTGTTTTTTCAAAGGACTTGAACCAATGGTATTGATTTACCCTGAAGCACTTTTATTTGGGAGTACACAATCTGTATTGGTCTCCCAAACATAGAAAAATCAGATTCCAACTCCAATTATTCTTAGTTTAGCATGTGAGATGGGTTCGGGTTATATTTCTTCAATTGTGAGACATGGAACACTTCGTGGATCGATGTCAACTAAGATGGTAAATCTAATCGGTATTCCACCATGCCAATTATCTTGGTAACCTCAAAAGGTTCGACGTACCTTGGCATAAGTTTCCCCTACTTACCAATCCTTTGATGACCTAGGGAAGGTGTCACCTTTATAAATACCCAGTCTCCCATTGAGAATTCATTAGCTCAGCACCACTGATTGGCGTAAGACTTATGGTGGATTTGCACTGTCATCAATTATTGTTTGATCAAAAAAACTTTCTTAGATGTATCATACGCAAGGATTAGTCTTGGAAAGGAGGTCTCACCCACTATGTCTAGAAAAAAGTTGACTAGCATGGCCGACCATAAAGCACCTTGAAGAGATCCATTTTAATCGAGGATTGGTAACTATTGTTATACACAAATTCTACCAACCCCAAATGGTTATTCCATATGCCTTTAAAATCGAGTATGCACGCACGGATAATGTCTTCCAAAATATGGTCTGACCGCTCCATCTGACCATCTATTTGAGGATGGTATGTCGTACTGAGTTTGACCTATGACCCCATTAATTTCTAAAGGCCTTCCCAAAATCGAGAGGTAAAATAGGGGTCCCTGCCTGAAAAAATAACTGACAGCACACCATAAAGACTCAAAATTTCTTGATTATACAACCGGACTAGCTCATCCACTTTGGTTGAATCCTTGATCGAAATGAAATGGTCCGGTTTGGTCAGATGGACAATAACCACCCAAATGGCATTCCTTCCTCAGGGTGTATGAGGTAATCCAATGATGAAATCCATGGAAACCTATTCCCACTTCTAGGTAGGAATAGGGAGTGTCTAAATAAAACTATAGGGCCTCTAATGCTCAACTTTAACATACTAAAAAGTATAACATCTGGATAGAAATTTGGCTATATCATGCCTCAGACCCAGACACCAGAACCGACGATGCACGTCATAGAACATATATTTGGTCTTTGTGTGAATTGTCCACTGAGGCTAGTGTCTATCCTACATCATCATCCTCCATAAAGATAACTAAACTATTAATAAAACCCTAAAACAAATTATTCCCTCAGAAGATAGTGACCATTCACTAGGTACCTCCCCACCATTTAGAAGCTACCTAGAGTGCTTTCATATCTCTTCATTAGGTTTTTCCTATTGAATTTTCTCCAGAAGAGAGGTATTCAGCTAAATACTAACCAAGAACATGCCTCCACTGTGCTACTTGGTTTCTAGATGCATATGGGAAAAAATTCCCCATCAAAGCCCATTCATCACTAGACTCTTTTACTGCTTGAACTGGCATCTTTCTGCTTAGATCTTTGGCTACCAAATTACCTTTTCCTAGGGTGTAGACAATATCAAAGTTTAACCCATGAAGATACTCAATACATCGTCACTACCTCAGATTTAGATCCTTATGGGAGGAAATATATTCCAAACTCTTATGTTCTAAGTAAACCAAAAATTTATCCTCTAAGAGATAGTGATGCCATGTCTTCAAGGAATGAATCACCGCTTCTAATTCTAGGTTGTGGGTTGGGTATTTACCTTCATGTGGTCAAACTTGGAAAGATACATATGCCACCACATAGTCATCCTACATTAATACACACCCAAGAACTATACCTAAGGCATCACAGTAGACCATGTATCCCTTACCAGATTCTGGTAAGATCAAAACTGGGTCAATGGTCAATCACCGCTTGAGCTCTTCAAAAGATTTCTAACATCCTGGGATCCATTCAAACCTTACCACTTTCTGGTTAATCATGTTCATGGGAAAATAAATCCAAGATAAATCCCTGAAAAACCTCTTGTAATTCCCTAATAGGCCTAAAAATATCCTGATCTTGAAGGCATTTCTCAGTTTCTCCCATGACATCATTGCTCTGATTTTCTTAGGGTCCACTGAAACCCTATGCTCAGAGATCACGTGCCCTAGAAACTTGACTTCTTGTATCCAGAAGGTTCACTTGGAAATCTTATCATAGAGATAGTGGTATCAAAGTGTACCTATAATAATCCTCAAGTTCTTCCCATGATCTTCTTCCACCTTGAAATATACCAGGATTTCATCCAAAAATACCATGATAAAAGAGTCAAAGTACTGATGGAACACCTAGTTCATAATATCTATGAACAAATACTCAAAGAGGACAAATGGAACTCCTAGTTCATAATATCTATGAACAAATACTCAAATAGGAAGAATGGAATGAAAAAATATTCAAAGTTTCCATACCTACTTTGAAAGGCTATTTTGGGGATGTTTGCCTCTCTAACTCGGGCCTGGTGATACCTAGAACGTGGTTCAATCTTGGAGAACCACCTTTAACCCTTGAGATGATCAAAAGGGTATCCTAAGGTGAGATGCTCAGGTTAATGAATCCTTTGGATTCCAAGTCATTCATATGTATATTTAATTCCATCAGCTTGTTGGGGGCCATATGATATGAAGGAAGATATATTATCTATGTTCTTGGTTCCAAATCAATGGAAAACTCCATGTTCATCTCTAGGGGAGAACCTGAGAAATCATCTTGAAGTACCTCTAGAAAATCATCCACCATAGGAGGAAATCTATCATCAAGACCTTTATCATCATCATCCAACATAAGATAAGGGACCCCAAAAATGATATTGACCAAATCTAGAAGTGGAGGTCCAGCTCGCCCTGACCGGGGATCCCATTCACCCTGGAAGACCTGCGTACTCCCATCGGGTGCAAAAAAAGTTACTCATTGGTGATAAAAATCAGTGTATGCATTGAAATACATCATTCAGTCCATACTCAGAATCACATCAAAGATATCCATTTCTAAAACCAAGAAGTCCCATTCCAATTTGAATCCTAACAGAGTGAGAGCATAGGATGGACATCTGAAACCATGTTCCCTCTTCTTGCCCAGTGGCATAACCAACTCAGTGTAATACAACATAAGCTTAGTTGGTAATTTTAGTAATTCCACAAGATGGGTAGAAATAAAATAATTGGAAGCACCCATTTTAAATAGAACAACAGCTATTGATGATACAATAAAAGAAGTACCTTTTATTGTCACAGGCCCTGTATCTGATTCCATTGGTGCTTGGTTCATAGCATGAAGGTTCCTTGTCTCTGTCTAGGCTTGAGGATGACTAAAAACTTACAGTTCTACCTTAAGCTGACTCTACCCAGTGGTTGATCCAGCCCTGCCACCACAACCACCAAACCAAGAACCCATGGTTCTTGATAGTTCTGACTAAGCAGTCATTCCCTTGGAGGCTGAGGAACCCACACCACTCTGATATGGGAGTTCACTACTTAAAAATTGTTATAGGTTCCCCATAATCCTATATCAGTGACATCGCCTAGGTGGATCCAAAAAAGAAGTTTGTACATGTCTAGGGGTTCCACACTAATAGAACATAGCCAACCCACCACCAATGGTTGCAGATGAGGGTGGTCAGGATGGGTAACCAAATCTACTAGATCCCTTATTCTCTTGCTTATCACTCTTACTATTCTTGTCAGACATGTCGTGACTACCTTGGCCCACTATTGAAACTACTCCTGAGAAACTAGATTTACCAGTGCGATCAATCTCCACCATCAGGGCTCAGTCCACCACCTCATCATATTCATTCAGATTGAATAAGAATAACTAGGATCAAATATCTTGATATAACCCCATTTCAAACCTTTGATCCTTTAGCAACTCATTGGAAACCACCTTTGGTGCTAAACGGACCAGTTCTGCCAAACGGATGGCATATTGCAACATGGTTTAATCCCCCTGATGAAGATCTAAAAAATCCTAGGTCTTGGAGAGGGCCAAGGTATTGTAGAAATACTAATCATTGAAGACAACTTTTAAGTCTTTCCATCCCATCTTCTTGTGTTTTCCAGCTTTGACCACTGAGTCCCACCACCTACGATTGGGTCCTTCTAACATGAATGAAGTGCATTTCACCTTGATCTCTTTAGGAGTATCAAGAAACCCAAAAATTATCTCATCCTTTTAAATCCACTCATCAGATTCCTAAGGTTCTGTATTACCCCATAATGAAGGAGGTTTTTTCTTGAGGAACTTCTAAGCCTTATCCTTCTATGAGCCTGGTTCAGTTTCCCTAGCATGAGTAGAACCAGAGCCCACTCCCTAATCCAATGATCAGATAGACCAAACCACTGCTTCCACTAATATTTAATCAACTGTTGATGGAGACTTATTTTTATCCTCTTCCCATAGTTTCACAGGAATTCTCTAGGGAGGTATAATGATACACCATTCAACAAGACCAATGAAACCATCAATACATTACCTAGATAAAATTTTCAACAAAAAGAAATTTTCAAGAACACCCATAAATCAATATAAAACCACAACAACCACAATAACAAGTTAAACCACTCCACCCTATCTCGGTGTCCTTGCACAATCTTCAACTTGAACATCACACCTGGAGGAGGAGTTTAGCCAAATCCTGAACATCCCATGGTGACCTAAGGCCTATCACGAGGTGTATTGGCCAGACACCCCACTCACAACTAGAACTTCAAGCCCTAACAGTCCTAGCCTTGGTCTATCCAAACTCTCCTAGATAACATAATCCATAAAAATAGAAAAACATACTCTAATACCATTTTTTCATAAACCATGTTGGGTTACCATCCAACTCGACACTCGTCCTGGCCTGTGGTGTGGCCCGAAAGAAATTCCCAATCCCCATAGGGTGGAAACTATTTTCTATGCATCAAGTAGACATTTTGGGAATGATTTCTCCCATGAAAATCATCTATAACAATCCACAATAAAGAAATATCACATCATAACCAATAAACACATCACATGAGATCAAAGGAAATACTACTAACAAGAATTAAACATTGAACATTTACAACTGAGAACTAAAAATACCAAAACAGACAAAAGGGTGAGGGGAACCAACTAGACCATCAAAACCTCAATGTGGTATATGGGTTGAAACCCCATGACACCACCACCAACACCTGGTCAAAAGAATCCGGTATCATATATAACCACCATCACCCCCACGTGGAGCCTTTACTTTACCTGAGTCAAATAAAATGAGTTCTACATACACCCCAGGGTGCATGTAGGGTGTAATCCAAAATTCCCAGTAGGTTACCACCAAAATATTCCATGTAATGATATTAAAATACAAATTAACATGCTATTTTTCAAAAAAAATGAGTTTAATCAATTTTAAATGAAAATAGGTTTTATTTATAAGATATGGATAAATAAATGATAATATGATTTTAGTTTGTTCAAAACAAAACCAAAGCACCATGTGAGACTCCCTAAGTTGCTAGGTTGTTAGGGACCTAGGATACTTGTACCTCGGTGATTGAACCATACAGAACGTTCTCATGCACGAGCAGCTAGATAGGTCATAGAAAAAGTTCTAGTGGTCCCCAAGTCATCATCTCCATTTAGTTAGTGTTATAATGTGAACTTTCCGTAGAGCCCGGGTCATTTCCCAGCCAACTCAAATGGCATACTACTCCATAATAACCCACCTCGACTGTCTGAGGTTCCCAAGTTCTCTATACACTTTCCATAATTTCATCAATTGAAACCACACCTTTCAAATAACCATATATACAAGGTAAATTCATCTTTTCAACAATGAACACACACCAAAATTCAAGGAAAACGCTTTTTACACCACCCACACAATTTATAAGACCCATTTGAAAACTAATAAAAGCATAATAAAATCATCAAATAATGATAAGGCATGAAACCACCTACCTCCTTGGAAACTTCCAGAAACAATTAGAAACCACAAGTCACACCAAGGATAGACCCTAGAGAAACAAGGTAATGCCATAACCATCAATATTTAACCCAAAGAAAGGAGATTGAACCCAATTTTGGTCAACCAATCTGCTATAGAATAGAAAAATCAAGAAAGAAGGATGAAGAGACCAAGAGAAGGAAAGGGATAAGAAAAGGAGGAACTTACTTGATGTGTTTTTGAAGATCCAAGGACAAATCACCAAATAAATGGATCCCAAGGGAGAGGAGGAGGAGGATGGGGGTGCGCCAAGGGATAGAGAGTAGAATGGGGTGAGTGAGGGGTGATTTTGGGTTGAAATCAAGGGAGTTTAGTTTAGTAATTTCACCATTTTTAAAGATATGGTAGGCAACATGGTTTGTCAGATTGTACATCAACCGTGCGGCTCCTTTGTCCAAGAGGAAAACTAACTGCACAGTTTTCCTAGAGGGGGTGCACTCCCATGTGTCTATTCATGCAACTCAAATAGTGCCACTTTCCTAGGCACCTGATTATCCTTGGAGGTTCGCACATCTGTGAGCGAGACCGTATATCCTGGATAGTGCCATTGTCCATGACACACGATTTCCACTAGGTTAGCGCACGATTTCTACTAACCATGCACCAACCGTGCACCTCCTTCAGTCCATCATGAAAACCACCATTTTTTCAATAACTCTCATAAAATCCTTTTAATAAAGATAGGACTAAAAATAAATGATAAAATACCTCAAAATAAAATCACAGATATGACACCAAGGTTAGCTGATTTTGGTTGTCTAGGGTTGATCTATTGGGGGTTTTAGTTTCTAATGATTTTGAGCCATCTTAGGAGACATATTTTTTGTATTACATTAAAGGAAAAATGATTCCACCACTTGAGGTAGGTGTTCCCATTATGATTCCTTTTATTAAATAGTTTCATGGATTCTTGGTATTTAAAAGTGTTTTTGGACTAAAAGTAAGGTTTATAAAATACTTAGTTTTGTGTTATCAAAGATTCTCCATGATTTTTTGGTTTTTTCCTTAGAAAGAAATGGATGAATTGTTTAGTTCAATGGAACTTTGTTTTTGAAATAATTTTTTTAGAATTATTAATGTTTATAAAATTCCATTGATGGATTTTTATAAGGAAAATGTTTGGTTCTTGGTAATTTGGACCAATTTAGATTTATAAAGTAGAGTGTTCTTTTTTTTAAATGGGTTTACTTATTTTAAGAGGTTTTCCTCTATTTTAAAAATGAAGATTCCTTATTTATAAAGGGTTTTACTTGTTTTTATAAAGGGTTTCCCTTGTTTTAAAGAGGTCACCTTGTTTTAAAAAGGGTTATCCTTGTTTTAAATAGGGTTATCATTGTTTGTATCTTGATTTTGATGAATTGGTTTGGTTCATGTGCTATATCAACCTCTCTGAACTCCTATTTTTGTTTTAACTTTGTTTCCTTGTTTTGGATTGGAAAATATTTGTATAAAAGTGGTTTATTTGTGTGGAAAAATTATTTGTAAAAAGCTTTTGGTATTATCTATTTTATCTATTACATAATTTTTTGTTGGCATTTGTTTTTTTTAATATATATTTGTTCTAATTTGGAATAGTTGTCCAATGTAAGGAGAACTCATGTCGAGTTCCTAGTTGGAACCATTATTGATCCTAATTTTTCTTGAGATTGAAATTATTTTTAGTGTCCCACCTGGATGTCACTTAATTGTGCCCCAAGACGGTGGGCCATAAGACCTCAAGCGTGCCTCCCCAAATTCCAGAGGCTTCCAAATAGTATTGAGGGCCTAGGGTGTGTTCGTGGGGATACTATGCCCTCATAGATCAGAGTACAGTGCAACATTGTATATATAATAATAAAAATATCACAAGTGATATCAAGACTCATCTGGTAGCGAAACTAAACACATAATAATGCAAAGAAAATAATACAGAAAGTGGAAGGTGAAAAAATAAACAAAATCAACTGATGATGATAGTATGTCATATGTTTATACAAAAATTACTAATCAAGGGGAAGGGGGTACAAAAATATAAAACATGCTATCAAAATAAAAAAAAAGATAAAACTACTATGACTAGAATCTCGAGCATAGGTTCGGTCCTCTTCTCCCAAAGCTCCATCCTAGTAAAGAAAGTAAATCAAGCATTGGAAGCCAACTGCTTCCCTTTTCTATACCTACAACCATAAAGTCTATTTAGGTACCAAAGGCGCCTGAGCAGGGTGTGAGATACAAATCTCAGTAGGCCAGCACCCATAGTGTCTAGGCATTTCCATTTCATGCAATATAAAATAATCAGTATACCACAATAATTTAAATTAAAGACTATATAAATAAATAAAAACATTGGACTGGGTTCCACTCAGACACTCGCCCAATTAACTACTTTGGCCTATGCTGGTGAGTCTGAATCAAAGGAACCTACAATAGTAAAGTGAGATATATAAGGAGTTAGGTGATGGACTATCCCCAAGATTTTTCTTAGATTAGAGAACACATCCCTACATTTACTAAATCCTAAAATCATTTCTCATTTTGAAAACATTCCTTTACCTTTCCTTTGATTCAATTTGAAAACCTCTTTATAAAGTATAATGACACACCCTGAGCCCATCCATTAAAATCCAGAAATACTTTCCATGTATCGCTCGAGGGGATCCTCATATGACCAATTCTAAGGAGTATATACGTTGTGACACAAGAATGAATTACCAGGTGTCACCCCAAGCATAGTGAGAAAATTCAAGTACTATCCTCTGATTTCATCCTTGGTATCGCACGTAGGGGCCCAAGTCTCTCTTATGACATGGTTCAACCAACGTGTCATCGATCACATCCAAGGGGTCTCCCCTAGGGAACCATTTTCACTCATCTAGAAGTAAAAATAGATAACGATCAGTGACCCCATCTCAAGAATAGTTGATGTCACCCCCAGTGTGTTTACATTGCACTAAAAGTTTAAACAAGAAGGAAAAGAGTTCATCCAATGGGTCCTTAAGTCAGAACTACTTGTTTCACCCTCAGCTCGAAGATGGAAGCATTGAACAGGCATTTTATTTAACAATTTCAATGGATGACCATTACATTTTTAATTCAAGAATTTGTATGGTGATAAGCGTAAAGGCCAAGGCATGTCATTGGGTGCATTCTCTATGGCATAGGACATAAGGTACGCCACCTAGACTTATGGACAAAACAAATTATTCAATTCAATTAATCAACTCAAGGTGTTAATTGTAAAGAAAAACCCTCAAGGTAATTAAACAAGATAAGGCACAAGGGAAATTAATCCTTAAAGGTATGGCACGCCCATGGGGTGTAAATAGTCAAGGCGGTCCACCTTTGAGGTGATTCACTACTAGATGGGAACACAATACACATGCGAAACCACTTGAAATAATTTAATTAATATTTTGTAGGCATCGCCGGAATGGCCCGACGAGAGGCACAATGGCACAAATTATAGAACGCAATGAAATGAAGGGAAAAATCCTGGACCACCTACCTTAGCCTCCTAAGCTTCCCTCATCCAGTCTCGACCTTTGATTCAAGATAGGTTATAAGAAATCGAAAAAACTGTCAAATGCCCCGAAAATGAGGCAAATGAGCTTGCATCGAGATAGCACAATGAATCCAAATAAGAACTTTAAATATATTAGAGATGATTAAATATTGTACCACTATCTTTCCATAAGATCTGATGGTGAGTGAAATGAGATTCTAATGGAGGAGACTTGATTCCTAGTTTATGAGGAGAAGAGGCCTTTGTGCGTGAAGAAGGAGGTGAGGCTGTTGGAAAAGAGAGTGGGGAGGAAGAGAATTAGATTAAATCATTAAATGTGGGAAAATGGTAATTTCACCCCCAAAATCCATTTTGCATGGTTTGGATGCATGATTGTCAAATTGTGCTCCATTAACTGCTTCAAAGGGGCACAACGCACAGTTAGGCACACGATTTATCTAACCATGCACAAACTATGTGAAACCCACTATCCAAAAACTGTAGATGGGTCAGATGGTCATTCACCTTGGGTCACAGGGTTGTAGATAAATCATGCGGCCCCTAAGTTCCCAGTATCTTCAGCTTCATGGTTAAGGGAAATAGTGTGGTCTGGGTTTCATGGTTTCCTCTAACTGTGAATCCCAATCTGTATCTTCCCTTTTCAGGGATTTGGGCTTCGAACAATCCCTAGATGCACCTAATTCCTACTTGACATGATTATACATCATTATTAGATCCATTTAAAACCTCAAGTTTTCATGGGTGGTTAGGAGTTTTATTTTGAATTTGGGTTTTACGGTTGCTTATTTATGAGATATTTTTATCATTTTTTGTTGCTACTTTGAGTTTTAGGAAGATCCCATGAGACATCTTGGGAAAATCCTAGTTTCAGAGTGAAACTAGAGGAAATCCAGGGGGTACACATTTAAGGCACAAACCTGTCAAATCATGTGCATGTCGTACAGAAAAGTTCTGGACAAATTCTAGTGGAACTTGCACAGTTGTCACATGGTCTGATAAACCATGCATCCAAGTCATGTGTAGTGGAGAATTTTGGGAATTTTTGTGGTTTTCTCTCTATTGATGTTTTTAGCCCCTCGTGTGTTTCATGAGGATTGTTTGTGAATAATCAAGTGAATCTTTTAGGGGTTTTAAAACTTATTTGATTAAGTTTTATAGAAATTTTGTGTTCTTTGGTATCTAAGTTTGTTTTGAAAACCATGTTTGGGGTGTTTGAGTTTCTCTGGTGAAAAGTTTTTTAACTCTAGCATAAGTGATTTAAGTGGATGAAATGTCTTTTGGGTTGTGATGGTTTTCAAGGAAAAAAATCATGGGATTTAAGATTGGTGGAATTCTTGAAATGGTTTTGGAACATTGTTAATTTCCAAAGAATTAGTTTCTTTATGAAAAAGTGAAGGATTTTAGTATGTGTAGTTAGAAGGGGAAATTGGTTTTCAAAATTGGGTTCCTTTTTATCGTTGGGCTTTAAATGTTTTAAGGTTTTTAAAGTGGAACCCTGAAGGGGATTTTTATAAACCATTTTTGGTGTTTTGAAATGGAAATAAGGCCTTATTAGGAATTTTGAAATAAGTTTACAAAGGGTTCTTTGTGATAGGTTTTGTTTGATTTTCACTTTTGTAACCCTTTTTTGAACTTGGGATGGTTTGATTAAATGTGGTGTTTTGATGATTTTTTAGAATGCGACCCCCAAAAAGGAATCGACAAGTCAAGAAAGGAATCTCTAAAGTAGTCGCTCTAGTGATCTATGCGGACTTCCCAATCTCTGACTCTTCCTAGACTATTGATGGAGTGGTAGGGCCATATTCTTCTCGGCTTGTGGATCAGTGTGAGAATTTCTGAATCGACATCCACCAGTGTTTTGTGGTGATCAAGGACCCCAGGAGATGACGGAGCGGCTAGCTAAGGTCGAAGAGATATTCAAGTCACTAGGAACTCCAGAATCCTCAAGGATGAGGTTTACCACTCCATTGTTCAAATGATTGGGTTTGGATTGGTGGAATCTCACTATCCACAGCCAACCATTTGAGGCATTGTCTTGGGGATATCTCAAGGTTGCCTTCAACCAGCTATTTTATCCCGAGGAGGTGAGAATTTCAAAGGCGATAGAATTATTGAGTGTTCATCAAGGTGATTAGTCAGTGAAGGACTATATTGATAATTTCATTGGATCGACCCCTTTATCTCCTAAGTTGGTTGTTGATGATTTGAAGAAGGCTTGGTTCTTTGCTTGAGGCCTTCATCCAGATCTCATCTCAGTGGTGTTTTGGTCTGGTCTGACTACCTTTGTGGAGGTGATTTATAGGTCTTCATCACTAAGGATTTGTCAATAGGGAAACCTATGAAAATTGGTGCTTTGATCTCATCAAGTGTCATTAAAAGTGATCTAACTGTTGGGAAGTGGAAGCTAGTAGTGGGATTCCAGTGTGGTAAATTCAAGCACTTTAGATCCTCTTGTCTGACAGCCCTGAAGACCTATTATCAATGTGGTTGTTCCAGTCACATACAAAGGTTTTGTAAGAAAAACAGACATCATAAGAAAAGGAAGTCTCGTACTTAGCTTTGATCTGAGTAGTGGTTCAAAATATTGTTTCCACGAGAGAGTTGGAATCTATTTCATGGTTTTGGGAGTGTTTTCTTTTATAGCCCTTGTTTTTATTAGGATTTGTTTTGTCTCTTTTTTACATACCACATCCTTTGCTGTAATGGATGAAATGGATTTTGGCTCATGTTCTTGTCTTTTGAGATTTTCATGCCTTATTTCTTTTCTTGCTTGTTTTCATATACATGGTATGGACCATGGTTTGAGGTTTTCTTGATATATGACATGGTAATTTCCTTGGGTGTGTGGGAAGGGGTAACAGGGATAATATTTTAGTTTCCAAGTAGACTATGAGAGCTATTGAGTTGAGGTTTTCTTTCAGGATCACTGGGAGTGGGTGTTTCGCAAGTTTGGACCCCAAGTTACCCTTTATGTAGTTTCATGACCTGAAGTCAAAACCATGTCATTCCTTATTGAGAAATGTTCATGTTTTGGGGTGTTTCTCCTGTTTTATGGAGTGTTTTATCTTGGTGATTTGGTCTTGTAACCTTTTTGGGTGTTTCTCAACGGTTTTCTCTCTTATGGTGTTTTGAGATGGTTGTTCGTGGTTGATGGGATCCTATTTCTTCCTCTAGCAAGCAGTACGGGTGTGTCTACTTTAGTGATGATCAATATTTTGGGTGTGGCTATCTATGGTCTCACTATTTTAGATAAATTATAAATGGTGGGGACACCTTTATTCAGTCTCTGTGTGTTTTCCCTTATTCGTGGTAGTTTTCTTCCAAGTTGTTTTGGTTGGGACCTGTCATTTCTTATAGCTTTTATAACCTCAAATGTTCTAGAGGTGTTGGTGTTGTCTTATCCTTTGGTCGGGTTCGAGACTCAAAAATAACTTTTGTGTTTTGATTGGTGTGTTTGTTGGAGTTCCCGAGTTCAAAGTAGACTATAGGAGTGGTTATCCCGACATTTTGTTTTGTGAGGAATCTGCTCTTTTTAGAATTTGTAGTGCTTTGGTGGCTGGTATATCTTAAATTATTTTTAGTGGGTTTCCTTAGGGGTGGGTTATTCGTATCTCATGTTCTTGGTTTTTTAAGTCCTGGAAGTTGGCCCCTTATTTAGGTCTTTTCTTTTGGTGAGTTGGCCTTGATGCTTTCCTTTGACCTAAGTTGTCGATGATTTTAAGGGGACAAAAAGTTCCATGGTGGGGAGAAATGTGACCTCTCCCCCCAAATTCCATTTTCTTGCTTATGCTTATACGGTTAATTTCTCCCTTGAGTTCAAGGTATCCCGAGGTGAGATTTTGGAATTTTGGAGACTTTACTAGGGACGCGTGACTTGGGCGCACTGTTTGGGAAACCATTCAGTGGACACCGTGTGACCTGGGCAGTTTTGGATAGTGGCAACCACAAGGTTTGGTAAATCATGTGGGTAAACCATGTGACTTGCTCGAGTTTGGGTATTTTTTTCATTTCTCCCCACTCTTCCTCATTTGGTATCCCTCATCTGTGGTGCCTCCCAAGGGATTATCCCCTCCTTCCAAGCCCCTCCATGGTAGATTCTTTGTGATTTCTTGGTGGGATTTCATCTAGATCAAAAGGTTAGGGCTTATCCTCTATTTTCTTCTTGTTTTCCTCCACCTTTACTCTTCTTCTCTAACCCAAATGGTCGTGGTTGGCCGATTTTGGTTGTCTAGGGTTGATGTATTGGGGGTTTTGGTTTCAAAAGGTTGTGATCCATCTTAGAAGACCTATTTTGGTGGTTTTTGTTGAAGGCGACATGATTCTTCCACTTGAGGTAGGTGTTTCCGTATTGATTCCTTTTATTAAAGAGTTTCATGGATGCTTGGTATTTAAAAGTGTTTTTGAACTAAATGTAGGGATATATATAATACCTAGTTTTTTGTTATCAAAGGTTCTCCATGCTTTGTTGGTTTTTCCTTTGGCAAAAATGGGTGAATTGTTTAGTTCAATGGCACTTTGTTTTCAAATGGTGTTTTATGCATTCTTAGTATTTGATAAAATGCCATTGTTGGGTTTTTACAAGGCAAATCATTGGTTTATGGTGATTGGGGCCAATTTGGATTTATAAAATGGAGTGTTCTTTTGTTTAAATGGATTTACTTATTTTAAGAGGTGTTCCTTTGTTTTAAAAAGAAGCTTTCTTGTTTATAAAGGGTTTTCCTTGTTTTTATAAAGGGGTTCCTTTGTTTTAAAGAGGTCACCTTGTTTTAAAAAGGGTTTTCCTTGTTTTATTAAAATGAGGGAGTGTGTCCCCTTGGTTTGATTATTTTGAGTGAATCCTTTTGCTTAGTTGGGCATGTTGATGCTTTATTTGATTGCTATGAACTTTCCTAAAATTGCCTTGTTTTCAAAAGTGGTTTTGAAAGGGGGTTTCCAAAGATATAATGCTTGATTTTAAAATCTAAGGTCGGTTCGGCACCTTGAGGGAAGGTGGTTTATTGATTGATGTTTACACCCTAGTTGAGCACCTTTGTTGTCCTTTGTTTATGCTTATGTGCATGTGTTATATTTATATGAATTGTGATTCATGGTTATGTGGTTTGGATTGGTGCTTTTTATTAAAGGGGTGTGTTGGAGGTGGAAAATATTTGATTGTTGTGTTTTATTGCCTTTGGGCTATGTAATTGTCATGTGATTGGCATTGGCTTGACAGTGGTCTGCCTTTGTTAGCTACGACATGAGGAGCCCTAGGCTACTAAGTGAGGAGTCAAAGGACGTTGGCTATGCTAGTTGAGATTTACACATTGGCTAGTAACTGCTAGTTGAATGTTATAACCTGGCTAGGAGGTGTCACCGATGAGACTAGTTGAGAGTAATTTGAATGTCAGGGTTTGCAACTGTTAACTTGTTGATAGTTGATTCCACTTTTGTGTGTCAAGTACTTGTCTCGTGAGTCTTTGTGATGTTGCCTTGTGATATGTATCTTTTTTGAAGGAAAAAGAGCACAATATATTAAGAATCAATCAACACAGAATTACAAAGCCAAACGGAAAAATGGTCAAGCCAATAATGGTCACCTGAATATTTCCCAAAGCTAGCCAAACAATGGGTCGCTTGATTTCCTCCTCACTTAATGAACGAAACCCTGCAATAGGAGAAATCATCCAATAACGACCAGATCTTCCTAAGAATAAGTCCATAAGGTTGCAAATCCTCTCCAGGTTTAGAAAAGGCATTAACCACAGAAAGGCAAACATTTGGTTATGACTTTTCATGACTTTTCATTTTATTATGTTTTCCCTTATCCTGTGTGTGTGTTGAGTTTTAAAAAGGGAAAGGAGATGGTTGTTTTAAATGCACGCCTTGCGAAATGTTTCTTTTGAAATGAATTTAAACCATGTGATGGTTTGTTTTCAAAAGGGGTGCTTTATATGAAAAGAGACATTTAACTAGTTTCTTTTTGAAATGCAAGTTGTTTTAAAAAGGTAATGTTTGGTTTTTGAAATGACATTACTTTGGTAAGTTCTATTTGAGACATGTTTTATAAATGGTGTGTTTTAAGAAATGATATAAGGTATTGCATGTTTATTTTCATTTTGTATAAAGGAAATGAAAACTTATTTTGCTATTACTTTCAAATTAGGGGAATTGGTTTCTTTATGAAAGGAATGTAATGGACTCATGGTGGTGTCCTACTGACCTTTGGCTCACACCCCACATACCCACATTGGTGGGTATGTAGTCTTCATTGTTTTCTACAGGTCCACAGGTTATGGCTTGCAGGTTGGTTTGCTACTGCTCTCTGTTGGGAAGCGGGTGATGTTGGTTATGGTGGTGATTTGAGAGTCACGTGGTGATGTTGGTGTTTGTCTTTTGTGTTTGATGGGCCGGTTTGGGTCATGTGGGGTATTGGACTCTCTAGACTCCTTTTGTTTTAACTTTGTTTCCTTGTTTTGAATTATAAAAGCTTGGTATTAAATGATATCTTTGTGTGGAAAGAGAAATGTTTTGGAAAAAGCTTTTGCTATCATCGATTTTATATGTTATGCCATATTTGGCTAGCATTTTTTTTTAATCTATTTGTTCTATTTTGGCATGGTTGTTCAATGTAAGGAGACCTCATGTCGAGTTCCCAATTGAAATCGTTGTTGATCCTGGTTTTTCTAGAGGGTAAAATCATTCTCACGTGTTCACTTACGATACTCGGCGCTTGTCGTCAGCTCGAAGTGATCGGGAATGCGCCTCGGGCCTTGTGGCAAAACACCTGAAGTGCCGATTCAAGTGGCAAACCAAACTGATTCGCTGCATCATGGCTTGCCTTTCCATTCTTTTAGAGCCTCTAGTGGATTTATTTTCTGCTCTTCTATGCAATCATAAGCTTTATGTCCGAAGTTAAAATAGTGAAAACAATACCCATAAAAAGAGTTTCTCATCTTTCGTTGTTTACTCCAAGGCGTTGTTTACTCCAGGATGCCTTGCCTCAAAGATAACTATTTGCCTTATCATTATAGGTTGTGATGTGACCCAAGTAATCACAGAATTGAAACTTCATTGATGAGAATGTCTTCTCAATCTCACCCTACCCTATACCTTCATAGCATCCAAGTAACTTTCAGGTTTTTGAATAACTCCCAATGATTGAGTTTGAGAATTTCCTTCAAACTATTGCTTAGCCCTCGCCATTGTATTTGATGTTTGAATCTTGGATGATTTCCCCTCATATTCAAGTCCGATCTTACCCATAGAATTAGGTCTTCAATCATTAAAGAAATTATTAAAGCTCCACTTTAGATCAGCATACTTGAAGGGTTCTTTCAACAGTCCACGGATCTCTATATTTTTCTTTTTTTGAATATATAGCTCCTCTCAATCGATCTTCATCTTTGTTTTCAGATTGTGACTTCCACCGTTACCCCCATAGCAATCTTCCGAATCAAATTTGAAATCAATTTCTCCTTGAAGACATAAATCATTATTGTCATCCTCCTTACAAGACTCTTCCGTTGAACCTTCTTTTCTGTTTGATTTCCGAATTTCACATTCCTTATAGGGGAAACTTTCTTTATTGGTTTTGTGAGATGTCAAAACTCACCATCATCTTCATCTAGCCTTCTTTGGATATAATGAGTCCAATTTTTCCACACTTAAAAACATGCCAATAGTAGTTTGCTCTCAAATCTAACCTTGTCTCGCATGAGCTTACTAGCCACAATTAAAGGAATTCATCAATCACATCCTCTGCACTTTCATCATCGTTGATTTCAAGTTTCTACGTAGCCTTGAAAGGTGTCTCGTTAAATGAGTGGCTTGGCTAGTCATCCCTTCAGTTTCATCTCGTATGCTACCTAACTATTTTTGCAAGTCATTAAGACAACTCTGATAACTTAAAAGGATCAACTTCATGCCAACAAATTCCTTCAAGATATTGATCAAACAGGCTATCCAAACAACCAAAAATCGAAGAGGGTTTTACATATATTATGATTCTCGCTTGATTGTTTTAAGATGCAAAAAGCAATTGATATTTTTCAATGACCCATTGAAGTCGATTATAAATTTGCTCCTCCCATTACTTGTGAAAGTTCATAATTGCAATCATAATTGTTCTCTATTCTAGAACCAAGCATGCGAAACTAAACTATAATTTTGTTCGTCAAGAGACTTTTCATGGCACTTTCTGTTTTCTTTAAACCTTCCCGAAAGAACGTGGCTTCAATGCACCTTCAATGAACCGTTCTAACGAGAATTCTTCCAAATTATATGAACAATTGAAGCATTTGCGCTATAAGCATAAATATAATTGTATTGAAATGGGGGTAATGAGAAAATATAAAAACCAAAATTGTATTTGTTTATGCTTAGTGGAGTCTTCTTTCTTCCTCATCGTTTGCTGACAAACATATCTGACACAAAATTACATAAAATAAAATATATGCTTGGAAGAAACACATAGTTCACTAAGGGAGAGAAATTGTAGTCTAGATTGATTCATTTTGAGGACATCGTATGAAATGTCATATGTATATGCATTTGGTGTGCTTGAGAATGTACACTAAAAAGTAATTCCATATCATGTTAACAAAGTTACGTGCATTTGGTACACATTTTACATTATTCATGAGAACAGGCCAAACAAAAGGTGGTCACAAACTCAATCCAATACCTCATCCATACCCAAAACAAAATTATATAAAATAAAATGCATTCTTTCAATAATTAGAAATGTAATTTATATAAAAAAGTTTTAAAAATAAGAGCACAAAAAATATGGAAACATAAGGGGCTTGGAGAGCCCCACTTATTATTAATTACAGGCGCCATGTCTCATTCCTCAATGACTCTCATAATGATTTGTATGGAGTGAATGGGAAAGAAAAAACCCACATTCAAAGCAATTTTCATATATTTACAAGCAGGCAATGGCAGGGGACAAAGATCGATCCTTGACCAATCTAACTGAGGACTCGGTATACAGAGATGAAATACTGTACTCCATTAGATTGGTGAAGGACTAATCTCTCAGTCATGGAAAGGACCAGCTGACAGCTGATAGTACCTCTATGATTATAAGTTGAACTCGATACCATGCTCCTTTAACCCCCCATTCTGATGCTTCCTGGAGTCTTCTCCTACACCATTATCCTATCATAGCGTAAAAACTGGCATTAAAACAAAACATAGCAAGCTCGATCCATAAAAGAGTAAATGTTCCTCGCAGATTCGAAAAACCCCAATACAATTGAAGAATTGAGAGCAAGCTAATCATTCTTTTTTGCAATTCACAAGAGAATGTTGAAGTTCTTCACACTATTCTTCAGTTTTGCTTTTGTTGGATCCATAGTTCTTGCATTTCTTCATATTCTTTAGCAAGAACACAATATGGGCTAAAATGATCTTTGTTCATACTCGGTGAGCATTTGTTTGATGGTTATCTAGGCTATCATCTGAACCCTTTTTTGATCAACTTAATGGTTATTACAATGATCTTGAAAGGAAAAATCCACAGATTCTAAGTATAATAAAATTAAATTATTTAGACAATCTATCATATAAAGTTTGAGGACTTACTTCAACAGGTAGATCAACTGGAAATAAATTTATGGCACTGGTGTTAAAAGTGAATCCACTGGAAAATGGCAGAGCCAGGAAATTAGTGATGCAAATTTTAACCATAACAGTTAACATTAAAGAAATACCAGGCAAAGAAAATCTAGGACCAGTACCTGCGAGACAAAACCAGTTGCCATACATACGGAATAAAGAACTCTTCTGGGTGACTCTCTTGTTCATAAGTAAAGTGCAATTGAGTGAACATCTGTCGAAATAAAATTGCACACTATAAGGGATGTCATCTTCCAGACAATATTTAATATAAAACCATCCGCTACCTTCATGCCTTCACCCCGCCAAGATCGACAATTGATGATTATGACTTGCAGGACTTTCTCAACAGACCACTCACCATCCAATCTTTGGGCATCCATGCGAGAATTGAAAAAATCTAATACCTAAAAGTAGAACAGTTTCGTGTTAATCAAGCTTTTTATTATATATATATATAACACCAGGCATGGTGAAAGCTTGTGGATGCTTGAAACCACCAAGATTTTTTTCTTCTTTGAGTATTTATTACCAGATGCAATACAAAATAGTGAAACTTTAAAGATGCTTACAGTAAAAATGTTTTCAAGAAGTTCATTAAATCGCGGATGGCTCTTAAAGGGCTGGAAGACCTCCTGCCTGTGCATTATTGCATATACAAACTGCGCCAATTCAAACAGCATGATATTATAAAAGCTCATCCAAGGATAATAGAGTACAAAAAATCTAGAAATATTAAATCTTTGTACCTCTGGATTTCGAGGCAGTGCATAGGTCAGAATTGCATTTAATATTTCCAGGACAATTCTCAGGAAATCCGTATAAATATGCAATTCTGTTGACTGTAACAATAAAAAATAGTTAAGAAACGGAGTTCACATGAACTGTATCAAATGCAAAAGCCAGGGTAACTACTGTATCTTCGCCAGCACTCTCTCTTTCAAAGGAATGGCTATTGGTCCAATGAATCTGATCATCTCTCAGCTCTGCTAGTTTTGTATACCTAGATTTGATAATAAAAAAACCACATGTTAACAAGAAGCCCCAATCAATATGCCTTGAGACTTTGTATGAGAATTGAAGACAGGAGAGGGAAAGCATACTTGCGAGACAACATATCAAAAAGGTTGACCAATCTCTGTGACGCATAAGCACTCAAATGGTGGACATGAGGAGCCATGTTCGCTAACGTAGCCAAGCAATTAGTATGGAGATATACATCCTGGTGAAACATTCACAGGGTAAAGGTCAGGCAATAAAATATTTCCTGTGAAATACAATATAAAATCATACAGATTTATGATAATATTTAATTCTCAATTCCATGTTCAGGAATGACCTTTATTTAAATATAGACATACTACTTCTGAAAGGAGGGTTGCAGAGAAATCAAAGTCCAAGTTATATTAAAATAAGTCAAAGAAAAATACTTGAAATCATACCCGCAACTTTGAAAGGTTATACTTCACTGTTCGAACGAGAATTATGACCATCAGCGAACCAAGAGAAGTTTGATTGAGGAGGCGCTCTGTGTACCATGGAACGCTTAGAAGTATCTGTCCCAAGATAAATGGATATAAATGCAATTCATCAAGGCAGGTAATCGCATTTGTCTGCACAGGCAAACCTTACCAGCTTGTGGATACTGCCATTGAAAGATGAATCTTGACTGAGTATAAGGAGGATAATCAGCAACATGTAGATCTGATTAGATGTCCTCTTTGAAGCATTGTACAGTGTTTCCAATATGGGAATCAACTGTTGATATCATTGTAAAAACATACATCAAAATAAGCATTGCAGCAGCAATGATGCATCATCTGTCGAATATATTATATGTTATCTATGAAAACCCCAAGGCGAGAAGTTTTCATGTTAGGGTTTGTTAATGGTGAATTCCCCTTACCTCAATGTGAGGTGAGGATGTTCTTTTATAGATGAGTAAAACTAAATACAGAGAGGGTAAGTCCGATGTGGGACTCAGAAATACAAGTAAAGAAATGGGGTCCAACACTCCCCCTCAAGCTGGACATGCCCAGATTGGATTGAGTCCCACAAAGAAAAAATAGAAGACAAGACAGACGAACTCATACTCCCCCTCAAGCTGGGCTATGGAGGCTGTGAAGACCCAGCCTGGTAGTGAGAGAGTCAAGGCGAGCCCCTGGGAGGCCTTTGGTGAAGAGATCGGCAAGCTGATCTGCCATTGGTACGTGGCCAAAGCCGATATGGTGCTGCTCCAGATGGTGACGAAAGAAGTGGCAGTCCACCTCGATATGCTTGAGGGCGAGGGCGCCGGGGCGAGGCCGAGGGCGAGGCGCCGGGGCGAGGCCGAGAGCACCTGGGCGAGGCGCTGGCGAGGGCACCGCTGAGCGAGAGGAGCCGCGCCGGCAGAGAGGGCCGCCGGGAAAGGAGCTGCGCCAGTAGGGAGAGCCGCCGGAAGAGAGGGCCGCCGGGAGAGAGGACCGCCGGGAGGGAGGGCCGCCGGGAGAGAGGGCCGCTGAGAGGGAGGACCGCCGGGAGAGAGGGTCACCGGGAGATTAGGGCAGAGCCAGAGGGGGGAAGAGAGGCGGGGCCGGACAGAACCGGGAATCCACTGGGAGGGAGGGTCGGGATTAAGATCCCTCTGATACCATGTTAATGGTGAATTCCCCTTACCTCAGTGTGAGGTGAGGATGTTCTTTTATAGATGAGTAAAACTAAATACAGAGAGGGTAAGTCCGATGTGGGACTCAGAAATACCCAAGTAAAGAAATGGGGTCCAACAGGGTTGATCTATCACCAAAACCTCGGATAACTAGAATAAGCTCAACATGAAAGATGATCTAAAATTTAAAACTGTGTTGCATCTGTCAAACCAGATTAACAATTGTTCACTTGGTTTCGTAATTTCCATTGCATTTTAAATTTTAGGCGGAAAGGGAATTAAAAGCTGCAGCTTCGTACCAATGTATCCAGATCTGTCCGCACCAAAACATACTCCAAGAAATCAGAATTTCCATGCAGGAGTGAATAGAGCAGTAGAACAGCAGTCTCATCAGCCAAGCACCTACAGAAGTGGAACCATTTATTTAAGGGATGCAAACAAACTATCAATAAATTGTATCCCCAGAGAGAATGCAAAGGAATATATATATATATATATATATATATTCAAGTTCTGGTAAGGTAGTCCATACAAACCTTGAAAGGTTAAGATATAAAGAGAAAGATTCTAGCATAAACGAACTCGAGGTGCTCGCAAGCTGCTCGAGCTTAGTGCGACAAATACTCGAATTCAGCTCTCTTTTTTAATCCGAGAGCAAGCTCAAGCTACTCAAACACTAACTCGAGCCAAGTTCAAATACTAGAATAACGTAATTGAGTAGCTCGTAAGCCTAATCGAGCATCGAATATTTTAATATATTATTTTTATTCAATATATATGTATTTAGCTTGAGCTCGAGCTTTCAATCTCGAGCACAAATTCGAGCTCAAGTCCGAATTCGAGCTCGATCTTATAATTAAAATTATGCTATTGTAATTGGTCCAAGTTGAGTCTAATCGAGTAGCTCGATCAAGCCCAAGTGGAGCTCAAGCTTGAAAAATGATACACAATCAAGCATCAAGCCGAGCTCGAGCATCGAATTCAAGTACTGAGCACGAAAGCAACTACTGAGATGCTCGGCTCGGCTCGATTACAGCCCTAATCATAACCAAAATATAAATTTCACAAACCAATGTGAAACAAAAGAATCAAAACTGTGCTCTCTGATTTTACCCATAGATTAGTATTTACCCTGTAGTGCAAAAGAGTACCAGAAAGAAAAAAGGCATTGATTGGCAGAACTTCCAATGACAGCTCATAAATCTAATCTTCCGAGTTAAAATTTGACAACAGGTGGGACACTTACATGCCAAGAGTGTCAAATAGAGTAGCAAAAGGTATTCTAACAAGGGGGTTATCATGCGCATTCCCTTCAATATCCAAGCGATCAACTACAAGCAGAAAACACAATAACATCAATGCAGCAAACAAGCTCCTAAATAAATATTGCAAATAAAAAAAAAGAATCTTACAGTCAACATCCCTAGCATTTTCCAAGGCTTTGAAGTAGGGATTGATGGAAAAACAGGTGATTTCTTTCAGAGGAGGATCTGAAGTCGCGCAACCGTTACTTTTTTCATTTACAGAATCATCTCCCGCAACACATTTGCGGTAATGAATAAGAACAAGTAACACATGCAGACTGCTGTCAGCCAATGGACTTCTCAAACCCTCAGTACTCGTGCTGACAAAATAATTGAACGGCAATAGCATGAAGTTTGCTGGAAGTCATCATAAATTTTTAATGAGGGGCGTCTACCAGTAAAATAAATTTTTAGGAGTACCAACAAAATATAAAGGGAAGTAATTATAAAAGAAAATTAAGGTTAATCTACACATTGGCATTCAAAATATGAAAATGCCTCGTAATAGCAATAGAAAAGCAAACATATACATATGTAAAAATGGTGGGGGGGGGACAGGATACCTTAACGAGAGTTTACTGCTGTGTAGGGTTATGGAAAACGTTTTCTGTTTTCATTTTCGAAAAATGTATCAAATTATCCAAATGAAAAATATTTTTTAGAAAAAGAAAACCTGCCTGCATG
The DNA here is from genome assembly GCA_963277665.1 of Viscum album. Classification (NCBI taxonomy): domain Eukaryota; kingdom Viridiplantae; phylum Streptophyta; class Magnoliopsida; order Santalales; family Viscaceae; genus Viscum; species Viscum album. The sequence continues at coordinate 877,929,560 of OY728158.1, forward strand.
ATTTTTGGAAAATGAAAACAGAAAACATTTTCCATAAAAAACACAGCCAACAATTCTCTGGAAACAACCAAAATGATGTCATTATGTTATAAGAAATCTAAGTGGAGTACAAACGTTAGATAATCCATGAAACGTTTAGAATAGGATAAGAATAAAGTTCAGGAAGGAGAATAAAATTCCCTCCAAAACATCATGAAAAAAAATTATGTAGATGAAAAAAAAAGGCATGGTTGAGGGGAGGAGAGTGGGATTATCCAATCCAGAATGATAATAACATTGTCATAATGGATATCAATACAACCCAATCTAAGAATTGTGAAAAGAACACCATGAGTAAATTATTCTGCATTTTGCCGCAAATTGGAGAGCCAAGGTCTGAATACAGAACCAAGCTTACCCGGCTCATAAAGCAAATTTCCTGATAAAACACGTTACATGATGGAAAGATAAAACATAAAAATGATTCACAAATCGCATCCACTTCATGAACATTGTCATAATAGACATCAATACAACCCAATCTAAGAATTGTGAAATGAACATCATGCGTAAATTATTCTGCATTTTGCAGCAAATTGGAGAGCCAGGGTCTGAATACAAAACCAAGCTTACCAAGCTCATAAAGCAAATTCCCTGATAAAACATGTTACATGATGGAAAGATAAAACATATAAATGATTCACAAATTGCATCCACTTCATGAATAACTGTCAACAAATGATACACGGGAAACATACCAGCAGCAGAGCCAACTCTCTGAAGAACACCGGGTTGACTTCCTTCAGAAAACACAGAGTACGATGTGCTTTTAAAGGAGGTTCGGGAGTGTGACATGTAAAATAGTAGCAGCTTGTGGACTACCGTTACAACCAAAGGACTTTCCTGTAAATTATAATAATTTCAGATACTAATAAAATCAGATTCTGGAATGAAATTGACAGAACAGGTTTGACATGATACCTGAACCATTGCAGCATCAATGAACGGATTCACATCATCTGATCCAGGTGAGGGTCCAGAGAGAAGTTGAGTCGACATTGCAACAAGCACGAAGTTAAGCAGCTCATGATGCAGCAGGTATGTCTTCGGGCTTGCAATATACAAAATATAAATTAATTACAAAGCAAGATAAAACAACTCGGAATTGAAAATGATGAATATTCCAATGCATACCTTATGTCTACCATGCCAATGAACCTAAGCACGCTATGCATGACAAGATTTTCAATATTTTGGTCTGTAAATAACAAACCCAAACTTCAGCTCATAACATCCATGAGAAGATTACAAAACCAAACTGGAATGGATATGAAGCTAAGTCATTGCCAAGTAGTGATGAACTTCAAAAAGGTACTTCCAGCTGTTAGAGGGAACTACCTCTGTCAAAGTCTTGTGGCATAACCTCACTTCTGACCAAGGACAGGTATAACTCTTCAAATTTCTGACTCTTTGAATTTTCAATAAAGTACTTCATAAAAATGGATGAGATATATACTGCATTAACAGCCTTTGTATAAACAGCAGCTGGCGCAGCTGGAGTTGAAATGCATGCTTGCAAACACCATGCCAGATGAATCAAAATCTTCACAAGATGCCTGGTACAATGGTTGTTCTCTGCTGCACAAGCAGAAGGAAAAGAACAAGTCAATAAAGGATAAACATCAAAAAGAGGGAAAGAAATACCAGAGTTTAAAAATACAGTCAAGGCCCTGTTTGATTTTGTTTTTGTTTTCATTCCCCGTTTTCATGTGTCCGTTTTTCTTTTTTTTTTTAACTGAACATGAAAACATGTTTGATAGAACTGTTTTTATTTTCAAAAAAAATGAAACATTGTTCATTAATTTTCAAGAAGATGAAAAAATATATACAGGTGTTATCAAAATTATATTTTACGTTTCAACCAACTAATATAAAAAAATGTCATAAATCTTAAAACTAGAAACTAAAAACTTGTAAACTCTAAAAACAAAAACGTAAAGCTTTAAATTTTAAAATTTCATTGCACTGCCTTTCCTAAATTCTTAAATATAAAACCCTCAAAATCCTAAATCCTATATTTATTTTCTTAAATATGAAGTGTGTTTAGGTGAAATCGAATGGAGTGGAACGGCTTTGGATGACAGGCCATTGTTTGGGAGTTTTTTTTTTAGGAGGGAGTCAGATATTAATGGCCTTCCAAGCAGTATAAATTGTGGCTATGGCGGCGCCATGGCATGGCGGAATTTCAACAATCCACCATGGAGCGCCATGGCAGAAATGGCGGAAAGTTCCCATATTTTTGGTACCCTCGAACTCCCGCAACCGTTGTGGTCATCAAACTCCACACAGCATTACACTTTAAACTCCACACAGCATTACACTTCATTCATTCTTTGCTCACATTGTGCGTTTAAGCCTTTGATTTACAGTTGGTCATGATTGTTTTACATCTTTTTCTTAATATCAAGAATTTATTTCAAAAATATATTTGTTCTTCATATGTATTGTTAGTTTAGTTTATTATTTGTCTTATTTGGAACGTGTTTTTGGTGTGTGCATTTTTTTTTTTTTTGTGTGTAAACATATGGCGGATTTTTGGCTCGCCGCCATCCGCCATTGACAACTATGCTTCCAGACCATCCCTTGCCCCCCCCCCCCCCCGATCCCCTTTTTTTTGACCCTCCAAATGGGGGGTCAGTGATGGAATGGATTGATTGTAACTAATGATGATATTTTTTTAAATATAAAAGTAAAATTAAATCAGAGACTATATGATAGGTATTCATGGGAGTGGTGTTGGGGGAATCTGCCATAATTACCATGGGGGGGGGGGCACAGTTATTAGAGAGGCAGTTATAAAGGGGAGCTGGAGGGAGACGGGGAGAGAAAGGAAGGGAATAAGATTGGCTTAGGCTTGGGCGGGTTAGAGACTCACTCCCGAAGTGTCCCCTCCCCTGTTTTCTTTTTCTCTTCTCTATTGTAATTCCCTCTCTATTCTTAATACAAAGCAGTCTTTGAGTCTTGTTCTTTTCACTTGGTCCAACTTGCCGGCCTTTTCCATCACCCACCCCAGTCAGCGGGAAGCACTGATGTCGGATCTTCATCATCTCCCATTTTTGTCATTTGTCTTCAACACCAGTTCTGAGGAGGCAAGTCTAGCTGGAAAGCATTTACAGTCAGGCGGTGCACTACCGGAAAAGTCTGCTGCTCGTTTCTCGCCTAGAAGAAGCACGGCTAGTCACTAACTGCAGAAGGGCGCACAGCAGGAAAACTCAGCAGGATCGCCTTCAGAGGAAACGTGCACCGCCGACTTGCGTCCGCATCAACATGCCTCGCCGGCCTTCTTCTCCCTCATCATTTCTTCCCCACCTCTTCAAGGGAGGCGCGCACAGCTGGACTGCGTCAATCAGGGTGGGGGACACTCGCCCAGAAGCACTACCAGTACCATCCTCGTGGGAAGGAATTGTTGTCGGAGACGCCGTTGCATCTTAAGTTGATTCTGCTTCTGCTTCTTAAACGCATGGAGTTTTACATGCCGGTGATATGGGCATCCCTAGCCATGCAGAACAGATGCCTGGACAAGCGCTCTGGCCAACAGATGAAACTGGAATTTTCTGGAACAAATCCTAAAACATTGACAAAGAAAGCTGAGGCTTATTTCTTGATCCCTCAAACTCCGAAAGCGATGAAAATGTCAATGGCGCGACTCTGCATATCGGATATGTTTGAACATTGGTTTTTATTAACCAAAGGGCCTACGACTGCATTCACCTGGGTGATCTCAAAAAAGTGCTACTTGAGGATTTTGGAAGCTCAGCCGAGGAAGCCTGTGTAACTACAACTGAGTTCTCATCGATGGTGATGCAGTTGTCCGCGTCGCACACAGGGGAGTCTACCGAACATGGGACACAAAGTTGGAGCAAGGGGCTTGCTGAAAATCACAACGATACTGCCTCCAGCCGATATATGGTAAAGCTGCCACAGCGGGAGGAGTGACCTTCACGAGCAATGTAGAGCACAAAGGCGCACTCAACAGCATCGGGAGGGAGCGTGGGTGATGTTCAACTGACAGTGGTCAAGGAGAAGGAAACTTCCAAGTCCGCAATGCTGGAGCAAGAGACGCTATAGAATGAGCCGGCACAAACATGGGGTTGTCATGTTACCACCAACAATGGCGTCTAGTGATGTGGAGGTGCAAGAGTGTGATGTAAGGGTGGCCGCTCATTCGCTTGACCACACACCAGACTCGTCGTCCACGATGCCGTGCATGGAGTTCACTCGGATTGCTTTGGAGGGACAATCAGTCCTTCAGCAGAAAGAATCAGTGCCACAATATTCAGTTGTTGTGGTTAATTTGATGGTAGTAGACTGCTTTGATTGTTTGGACTGGGCACAAGTAATTCAGTTGGAGGAAGCTGGGAACCACAGGAAGGACGGGGCAAATCACAAACCTTCGCACCAGAAGGAGCAGCATCAAAAACCAGAGAGCAACCGAGCAAAATTATATTTCCACAAGCAGAACCAGTCCAACCCACTCGCATAACTTCTGTGGGATGACCATCAACAAGAGAGGCATATCTGGCTGATTGCTTGGCATGCTAAGGGTGTGTTGTCAAGAACCTCATCATGTTTATCACCTTGAGGACAAGGTGATTTTCAAGGGGGTGGTAGTGATAGGTATCTGTGAGAATGGAGGTGGGGGAATCTGCCATAACTATCATTGGGGGGGCAGTGGAGAAAATGCTTGGGATTTTGGCGGAATATTCTGGGGGGAGGAATAGTTAGGGAGGTTGTTATAAGGAAGAGCTGGAGAGAGGTTGGGAAAGGAAGGGAATAGAATCGGCTTGGGCTTGAGCGGGTTACAGAGAGTCTCTTCTGAAGTGTCTCCTCCCTTATTTTCTACTGTAACTCCCCCTTTGTTCTTAATACAAAGCAGTCTTGTTCTTTATCACTATACCACCTAAAACCTTAAAAGCTATTAGCTTCAACTTTCTAAAACTCTAAATTTTAAACCCTAACAGATGAATTCTCTATCATTTACTCAAAAACATGAACAGTGGTCCCTTAAACCCAAAATACTAACATCGTATTTTTGTTAATTGTACCACCTTAAAGCACTAAAATTCTAAAAACTTTACATCTCGGGCCATTAATTCTTGAAGTCTAAAACTTTGACTTATTTTTTATGTCTACATACAGCTAAAATTAAATAATATATTCTATATTATTTAATGTAAAATTTCTAATATTAATCAAATACATTGATTTTTGAGTTTTTTTTTTTTTTTTGCATCTAAAAATTCTATGATTTTAATTATAGAAAGTTAACTAAAATTAAAGTACGAGATGAAGAGTAATCTTTATCATAACATAATTTTTTTATAATAAATATTTATTTTTATGAAAAAAAATAAATATTGTCATTGCAATTGTCAACATTATTACAAACATGGATATACATACATGCATACATATAGATACACACACGTGTGTGTGAGTGCGGTTTATTTAAAAAAAATTACGTAAAATCAAATTAGTTATCATCAAACATGTTTCCAATTTTGTTTCTAAAACGATGAAAATATATCACTTAAAACTAAACATGAAAACTTAAAAAAATTAAAACTGAAAATTAAAATTTTAAAACTAATAAAAAATCAGACAAAGCCAACATTGAACATTTACAATTGTCAACATTATTACAAACATGGATATACATACATACATACACATATATACATATCTGTGTGAGTACAGTTTATTTAAAAAATAAAATTTCATGTAAAATCAAAATTAGTTATTATCAAACATGTTTCCAATTTTGTTTCGAAGACGATGAAAATTTATCATTTAAAACTAAACATGAAAACTTAAAAAATGAAAACAAAAGCTGAAAATTAAAATTTGAAAACTAATAAAAAATCAAACATGCCTACATAGAACATGACCAATCTAACAAAGGATGAATAAATGATTGTGGCATCTCCCAAAATTAATTCATTTTTAAAGCAGGCTTGATGTAGTAACATTTTAAACAGGTATCACTTGCCGCCATTTTATCAAAAAGCACTTAAGTTCAAATCAAACTTTATTCTTGTATTGGCTGAAATCCAAACATCGAAATTGAGGGGGAAAGAAGAAAACTTGATTCAGTGACTTTTATAGGACTACGATATTACACCATACAAGGACATGATACAACACTGAGATTGCAACAACAAAAAATAGATTGTATGATAATCATGTTTCAAGCATTAACATTCAAACCAAAAAGAGAGATAAGTGGTGGGACCAGGTTGATCTAAAGCACCCCGAGAGGGGGGTGAATCAGAGTGCAAACCAATAAAAACTTTCTTTTCTTTTAGTCTCCAAGATCGTACAAATCTTGTTCCCATGTTAAAGGGAACACGTTCAATCTCTCGTTCTCTCTCGGGCCACCAATCGCACTGAATGATAAATACAAATGCAGAAAGTAAAGCACACACGGGACATGAAAATTTTACTTTGTTCATCACAAAAGGCTAATCCAAAGAGCATACACACAGCGATGTGTCAGTGTACCAGAAATCAACACTAGGCACTTAAGTGTTACAATAATTTAGGAAAGGTGTGATGACGATCCTAGGGACACCCCCTCTTGTCTTTTTGCGCACTGCTTAGAGGCAAGGCTTTATCAGTTTATAGACTTGGAGGTCTTCTTCAACAGTTTATAGATATGAACATTTATCCATGTTCAGCATAGGACACTCTTTGCATCATAGCTTCAGATTTGATGCTCCTTTGAACTCCACTTTGTTGCGCTTTCCTTTTTCAATCCCTAATAAGATCAACTCAGTGTGAGGATTGAGTCTCTGTCTTCTCCAAATCACAGCAGCAGCAGCTCCTTCCAATGAGAATAATTCCATAGTGGGATTATCCTGTTTCCTTCTTTCTCTACTAACCAGATATAGCAGTGAGGTTCCTTCTTCTTCCTCAACCCTTCACTCTTGAACCGAACCAGATGTGACAATGGAAAACTTGCGGCTCTTCTTCTTCTCCTCTTCTCAGATACAGATATAACAATATGCTCAGCACTACCTCTTCTTCTTCTTCTCAATTGGATGTTCAATTCTATTCCAACTCTCTCTAGAACAGAACTGTTACAAGCAGTTTATATAGAACTTCCATTGCATCCAAAACCCTTAATCTGAGGGTTGGGATCAATTCTCCTCTTCACATCCCCTTAAATTATGCCAAGTGTATCACACCATTATAGTGTGGTCATTAGGTGTCAATTAAACCGAAATCATACCTGAAATCACGGCCAAAACTCCCTAATTTTATTTCCCATCGAAATTAGCTGACAATCTGGAAACCACCTCTTAACGGCGTGACTCCCTTCGTCAGCGGCATGGTGTTTGGTCAAAATACAAATCCACAAAATCCACCAAAATAACTTCCTTTTAATTCCCCGAATGATGCAGCATGATTCTTTAATTCTTCTCAAACTTCGAACCTGCCACGGCGTGGTCTACTGCTTCATGGTGTGAATTCTTGATTTAGTACTAAACAGCCTTAAGCTTCAAAATCACGACCCTGAATCTTTTTCATGGTCTAGACGTCGCAGCGCGGTCTTCCTTTGTTAAAACAGATTGCGGCATGATTAACAAACCGCGACATGGACCTCTCTCGATCGGCAGTACCACTGAAACCTTCCAAATTTCCTTCACGACGTGACCAGGCTCCCCATGGCATGGCCAACCTTTTCTCCTAAAAATGCAAAGGATAGCTCCTTATATTTCACTAATGAACCTTACGCATGCAGGGTGTTACCTTGCCTTTGCCATATTTTCGAAATCTGCTCAACACTCTTCACGGTGCGACCTCTTCTGAATTCCCCTCTAATCCTACACAACAAGCTGAGCCTTCAAGTTAATCTGATTTGAGTAATGAACTTTCAGTTTTAATCTCACGTGAGCTACAAATCATTCCTATGCGGCTTTAGAAATTCTCGAGTTAATTACACATGAGTTAATCTGACAGAGGAGCTCTGTATTCATCTATGAGTCAGCTTATTCCTACGCGATTCATTCTTACACGAGCTTCTATTCATTCTTATGCAGCCCTCTGAATCTCACGTTTATTCTTACGTGAGTCAACCTTCTCTGCTTTCGTGGCAAGCTCACATGACACGAGCATAGCTTATGTGAGCTCCAGCGCCCTTCACCTCTCCTCACGCAGCCTTGCCAGCAGCACACCTTTCATTCTTACATATCCCATGCTTTACTTCAACGGTTTCATTGCAAGCCTCTGAGATGTGGTGCTAATTTCACGTAACTTCAAAAATGTGACCTCATTCTTACGCAACTTCCAAAAACACTGAACTAATCTTCTGTAGCTCCCTCCATGCCAAGTTAATGTTACGTAGATCCTGAAAAACAAAATAATCCTACTTAACACCAGAATTTCCTGGCTATTCATACGTACACAGTAAAAAACTCAGTTTGATGCTAGAAAAAAACTGTTTAATCATACGCGGCTACCAAATTCTCCCAGAACTCATCTCAGCCTTCTCCAAACATCTTCAAGCCTACTCACACCTCTTCTAAAGCCGAATATGTGGTGAATAAGCTCATTAAACATCATCAAACATCCTTCATCATCAGCCTTCAATGATTGTCAACAAATCCAACAAACCTCCTGATTGTAATAATCTCCTACTTTGGATTTTGTTGACAATACTTCCATAAAATACATGCACCGTCAAGAGATAGAAATAATATCTAACCCGCTCTCTTTCAATCCATAATCCTCCAAACTTCAAGATTTTATGGACTTCTTTCCTCCCCTTTGTCAATAAAATGCAAAGGGCGCATCTCCACCAAATACTTTCTTCCTTCATCTTCCCCAATCCCCCTTGGTCATGCACTCTTCCAGCCCACTTGATATCGGGCTCTTCGAACCTCTTTCAAAAACAAAAACCTCTTCACAGCCCACTTGATACCACTAGTTGAAATCCACAATTCTTGGCTCCGTCAACCGTTTGAAAGTTTACCTCCAAAACATTGGGATGTTTCAAACCACTTCCAAATTTGTCTTTGCTCTTGAGCTTTGGACTTCACTTACAATCACCACACCTTGAGGCTCAACCAATTGTTGATTGATTGTATGGCTCTTTTGCCACCTGTTGTGTAGTACTCCCGGTTTGAAGTATGTAACCTTTGTTTATGCCTTTTTATGTATGTGAAGTGGTTGAGTAATGGTTGGGAGAGTTTGGAAGGGTTTTGGGAAAGTTTTGGGGCTTTTCTAAGGGTGCACGGTTAGTGGAAACCGTGCAGAATTTCCAGGAAACCGTGCAAGTCGAGACAGTGGGCTTTCGCACGGTCAGCGCATGGTTTGTCTAACCGTGCGGGCCAACCGTACGGGGTCCCTCTTGAGGCGGTAGCAGGAGCACGGTTAGCACACGGTTTGTCTAACCGTGTGAGCTAACCGTGCGCAACATTAAACACGGGGTTTTTAAAAACAGGATCACTCAAAATTAACCTAAAACACCCCAAACTTCCTCCCACTCGAACCCTGCTCAGGATTTCTTGTTCCCAAGGGTTAGGGCACCTCTCTCACTCATCTTGAAGGCATTTTGAAGGGTTTTCTTGGTGGTTTGAAGGCGATACTCCTCCGGTAAGTCTCCTCTCTTGGTTGTTTCATGGTTTTCCTTGGTCTTGTTTTCCCTCTCTCTCGGTTTTTTAGATCTGCATCTGTCGCATGTAGATATAGGGTTGTTGTTGCCTAAAATGGTGAGATATGGGCTTGTTGCTATTAGGGAAAGGGATCTAAGGCGGTTTTGGTGGAGATTTCACCCGGATTTGTGGTGCGGTTGTGTGTTGGTCAATTTCGCCAAACCCTAAGGTAGGTGGCTTCTCTCTCTACTCCATTTTGCTAGAACTAGAAGGCTTAATTTCAAATTAATTGGTTTTGCTTGAAATTGGTTGTGATTATGATGTGCGAAGCTTGTTTGGAACCCATTTTGTGATGCTTTGTGGATTTCGAAAAAATGGGGGTTTGTTGTGCAATGTGCTTTGTGTGGGATTTTAAAATGGTGATTTTAAAATCGATGGGTTGGTTTGTTTTATGAAAAATGAGTTGTAAAAATGGTTTTCAATAAAATGGGAGTTTTATTGAAATGAGATTGGGTATGGATGCAGCATAATGGTGTTTTCAATAAATGTGATTTTATTGAAGGACTTTGGCTTAAAGGGTTGTTTGGTTGGAAATTGTTGTCTTGGCATGATTGTTAATAAATGTTGGTTTATATGATGTGGTAATTGTTGTTTGGCAAATGTTATGTTTTGGCAATTGTAAATTGGCATGTTGTTGTGACTTGATGGATGTTGTTGGCATGGGGGTTGGCTTACGGGGTTAATCATGGTTGGGAAAGGATGGATAGTGGGCGTGAAGAACCACCGTCAAAGGGAAGTGGGCGTGAAGGACCACCGTCAAAGGGAAGTGGGCGTGAAGTACTACTATAAAAAGTGGACGGGTTCAAACGTGAAGTTCCACCGTCAATGGTAACACTGAGCTCGAGTGTGTGGGTGGAACTTGGGCACATGGTTGGGATATGCATGCGGCCATGCTAGTTGGAATGGGTTTGACATTGAAAAAGGGGATTTGGGTTAATGGTGTGTTTGGTTGCATTGATTGGTTGCTTTCCTGGAATTGTGGTGTTTTGTGCAAAATGGTTGTGGCAAGGGTGTGTTTGGCTTTCTGAGAATTCTGGCATTGTTTATTGGTTTTATATAAATGTTATATATAAATTGTGCTAACATGTTCTATCCTAGTGGCGTGTGTAGGGAAGTCATTTGGAGAAAACCTACCGAGTATTATTACTTATCCCCTGCTTTGGCACTTTGGTGTTTTTGAAGATGTTGTATTCCGGGACACAGGCAAAGGTAAGACATCTCATTCCTTTAGTGGTGCATCGTGATGCTTGGGTGGTAATGCGGTGCTTGGAGCATGGAGCATGGAGCTTGGTGTGGAGCTGTGGAGTTGTGTCACAGCTTATTTGGGCATTGTTATGGAATTGGTTTGTCTGTTTGGTTGTTTCTTGGTAATGTGTTGTATTGGTTTACCTTGCTGACATGCATTTTGTAGTTGTAGTCGGTTATGGCTTGTTTGGTTGGTTGTTTCCATTTCAAAAGAATAAATCGTCCCCCGCCGTTCATGAAGCCCTTGGCGTTTATGGAATTGGTTTGTCTGTTTGGTTGTTTCTTGGTAATGTGTTGTATTGGTTTACCTTGCTGACATGCATTTTGTAGTTGTAGTCGGTTATGGCTTGTTTGGTTGGTTGTTTCCATTTCAAAAGGATAAATCGTCCCCCGCCGTTCATGAAGCCCTTGGCGTTTATGGAATTGGTTTGTCTGTTTGGTTGTTTCTTGGTAATGTGTTGTATTGGTTTACCTTGCTGACATGCATTTTGTAGTTGTAGTCGGTTATGGCTTGTTTGGTTGGTTGTTTCCATTTCAAAAGGATAAATCGTCCCCCGCCGTTCATGAAGCCCTTGGCGTTTATTGTTAGCCTTTGGCGCCTTGGGGATGTCGCCTAAGGCCGAGTAGCACCTCCATCTCAACTCAACCCAATGAGGGGCGGGATGTTACATGTTACTACCACTAGTTGGAAAGAAACTCCAGCTCTCGACCTTGATTCCACTTGTTGATACCACTTGTTGAGCAAACACATTTCCAAGTTTTCATTTTTCCAAGCTCTGAACCATTTCTTCTTTCCAGTTGCATTCTTACACAAAGATTGTCAGCGGGTGAACTCATCACTTGCAACGAGTCATTGACAAATTCTCTAAGCCTACTGAGTCAAAACTCGGTGTAGGAAACAAGAGGTCAACAACATCAAAGTTGTCGATGTCGCTCACTTCAATAAACACTAACAGCTTGAGCTTTTTGCTATCTTCAACGCATCTTATTAGCTCAATCACGCTTACACAAAACCATTAGCAAATAAACAGGAAAGTATCAAGTGGGTGAGCCATACCCACATATTGAACCAACTGATATCACTCGTTTGTGATAAACTTATGATACAACTTGATATCAATTATCCACATTTCTTTCTTCACGGGTTTTTTTTTTCAAATGAGGCTAAACAGCCTTTGAGTGTACATCACTAACTCCCCCTGAATGCCTTCACCTAATGGCTTCATGTATCAAGATAATTTCCAGCACAGGGAACTACTTGTTGGTTAGCCCATTTTCTTCCCAACAACTTCTTGGTATCCGGAAAAGCAATTAGTTGATACCATATGGTTAGCTCAAAAAGAACAAATAAATATGAACTCCATGACTATTGTCGCTTCATCCACTAATTTGTTTTCTCCATCTTGGTCGTCCAACACCACTTGAAATATGACCTAATATCACTTGTTGAACACCTAAGATGGCTTGACACCATGGAACTTTCGGATAGGGCTTTTGACACCTCTTTAAATACAGATCAGGCTCTTCATTGTTTGATCTTCTTTATTACAGCATGCAACTTCCGGATTCGGCTTGAAAAACCAAATTCGTTGTTTGACACTACTTGCGAAGACAGATTAGGGCCTTGATACCATTTAGGCTTTTTGTTCGGGCCTGATATCAATTAGGAACCACAACACTTCTGACTTCTCATGTTGCATTAACCCTTTTTTTTCAGCACAACACATCTCCTTTTCAGCACAATCACGTCATGGAACATATCTCCCTCCTTAAACCTATATCACTTCCAACAAATATTAGAAACATTTAAATACATGGGGAGAGGGGTACTTTTGAAATCAAGTTGAGGAATGTGGTAGGTCTTCGTAAACCAACCCTTTGCTCCCAATTTTCTTCCAAGTCTTGCTGGTGGTGATTCTTGCAATATCACCTATACAAACTCCACTTCGGATGTTTTCTTTGGACTTCTTCAACTTCCTTATAGCTTGGATTCCATCTTTGTTGTGAGACTAATCTCACTCATGCATGTTTCCTCCATTGATGCCATTTGTTTGCATCCTTCATCATGCTTCCTCCGCCATAGGAGGGCTTTTCCACCAACCTTTACTTCATGCCATGTGATGTGATTAGTGAAACCACTAAGGCATGCCTCATGTTTGTCCTCTTCAATTGTCATTCAAGTCACTTCGAACTTATTTGTCCCTAGTGAGTCTTTCTTGACATGCACTTCCTTCTTTCCCGTAGTCGGAGCAGCTTCCTCCTTTCTCTTCCACATCTGCTTTCTTTCATTCCATGAGGGTTGTTGTGAGTGTAACATAGTAGGTGTTTAGTGCATCCTTCATTGAGCTCCATTGTTTTCCTCCAAAACAGTAAATCTGTCTTCCAGCTTAAAGGGTTCTTTTTCAGTGCAAGCTCTCTTCTTGTTTGACATAGGAATGGAGAGATTCCTTATAACTCTTTTCGCTTCCTTCTTGCTGCGATATTTTGCCATATGTCCACGGTTAGCACATCTAAAACATCTTTCGTTAAAAGCATACCTTGTGTAGGGTCTCAATCTTCCACAAAAGTAGCACTTTGTGGTTACCTTCTTTTGAGAGCCTTCTCTTCCAGATTTTGCAAAAATCTTCCTTTTACTTATTAATTCCAAAATTGATTGTTTGCACTGTCCGCTTGTCGATGCTGCCATGGGAGAGGTCTTCTTCTTTTCACAAGAGGTTTTCAGCAACTCCTCGAGCTCTTTGATCTTCCCATCCTTCTCCTTCAATCTAGAGCCAGCTTCTAATCCAAATTTTCTCCTCTCTTCAAGTTATGTCTTGAGAGAGATAATGCTTGCTTTCAACTCTTTCTCTATGGCCATCTGTTTTCCTATCTCTGGTGCAAGTTCTTCAAGTAAGTCACTTTGTCCCCATCTTCATTATGTCATAATTCAAGGCCACCTCCACTTTCTCCAATCTTCTATTCTCCATGACCAAATCTTCTAGGAATGCTAGGTCCACTTGATCAATGATTTCCTATTGATCCACCTTCTCATAGAAAGATTGGATCTTGTCTTGGTCACTGCATGAACATTCACTAGACTTTCATCTAGATGTCGTAGCTATGTCATCATTATAATCATCGCTTCTATCAACCTCCAAAGGTGATTTTGAATTTTCATATTTGCAAGCATCGTCCAAAACATTGTTAACAATAGGATCAGAAATGATAACCTTGATTGTAGTCTATCTCCCCTGGAGTCTTCTTCTAATTTCTCCTTTTTTTCTTGCCTTTTGTCATGAGGCAGTCTTCATCAGTTTTTTAGGATAATTCCTTCATCTCTTTCACCTCCACTGTTTTCCCATAAATGATTTCCAATGTCTTCCATATTTCGAAGGTAGAAGAACGATGAGTAGTTTTCTTGTAAACTTCACTGGACAAAGGTCTAATCAGGATCTTTTGTTCAGGCATCACCAACTCTCTCACTGGGCTTCGTAAATCGGTATCTCGATGTATGCACTTCATGACCTCCTTGCCGCAAGCCTGTAGACACATAAGCATTTCTTTTTACCAAACATCAAAGTTAGTTCCTCAGAAAAAACGGAGGCCTCGTCATTGAATCCATGTGCGCAACAAATCCAAAACAAATTTAGAGATTGAACTCCAAATCAGAACCTTTTGGCTCTGATGCCATTTGTTGGGACTAAGTTGACCTGAAGCACCCTAAGAAGGGGGACAAATCAGAGTGCATTCCAAATAAAACTTTCTTTTCTTTCAATCCCCAACGTCATACGGATCATGTTCCCATGTTAGCAAAAACACGTTCAATCTCTCATTCTCTCTCGAGCCATCGATAAGACTGAATGATAAATACGAATGTTGAAAGTAAAGCACACACAAGACGCAGGGATTTTACTTGGTTCTCCACAAAAGCATACACACGATATGCGTTGGTGTACCATAAATTAACACCACACACAATATGTGTTGCAATAATTTAAGAAAGATGCATTGTCGATCCTAAGGGCACCCCCTCTTGTATTTTTTCACACTTCTTAGAGACAAGGCTTGATCAGTTTATAGATTTGGGGGCTTATAGACATTAAGGTTTGTCACTGCTTGCATCATAGCTCAAGATTTGATGTCCATTTGAACTCTGATCTGTTGCACTCTCCTTCAATCCCTGATAAGATCAACTCCTTGATGTGAGGTTTGAGTCTGTGTCTTCTCCAAATCATAGCAGCGGCAACTCTTTTTTCCAGATGAGGATAATTCAAGATCAGAACCCATTGCCTTCTTTCTCTACTAACCGAATGTAGCAGTGAGGTTCCTTCTTACTCAAACTTTCACTCGTGAACCAAACCAAATGTGACAATGGAAACCTCTCTGGCGCTTCTTCTTCTCCTCTTCTCAGATCCGGATATAACAATATGCTCACCACTACCTCTTTTTCTCAATAGAACTTTCATTGCATTCAACTCTTAATCTGAGGGTTGGGACCAATTCTCCTATTCTTATCCTCTTAAATTATGTCAGGTGTACCACACGGTTTTAGTGTGGTCGTTAGGTGCCAATTAAACCGAATTAATACCTGAAATCTCGACCAAAATTCCCTTATTTTAATTTTCCATCAAAGCTGCCAGACAACTAGAAACCATGTGTTCACGGCATGACTCCCTTCATCGCAGCGTGGTGTTCAGTCAAAACACGGATCCACAAAATCCGCCAAAATAACTTTCTAATTCCTCGAATGTCGCGGCATGATTCTTAATTTCTTCTCAAACTTCAAACCTATCACCGCGTGCTCTACTGCTTCACAGTGCAAACTCTTGATTCGGTATTAAACAACCTAAAGCTTCAAAATCACGGCCTTGTAGTTTTTCACAATCTAGATGTCGCACCACGGTCTCCCTTTGTTAAAACAGATTGAAACATGATTAACAAACCACGGCATGGACCTCTCTCAATCGACAGTATCATTGAAATATACCAAACATCCTTCGCGGCGTGACCAGACTCCCCTTGGCGTGACCACCATTTTCTCCTAAAAATGCAAAGGAGGACTCCTTACATTTCACTGATGAACCTTACGCATGCAAGGTGTTGCCTTGCCTTTGTCATATTTTTGAAATATGCTGAACACTCCTCATGGCGCGGCCTCTTCTGAATTATCTGCTAATTCTACATTGCAAGCTGAGCCTTCAAGTTAATTTGATGAGTAATGAACTTTCGATTTTAATCTCACACGGGCTACAAAACATTCTCATGTAACTTTGGAAATTCTCGAGTTAATCGCATGTCAATTAATCTGACGCGGGAGAATAGTTATTTACAGCGCATGACGCACAATGGTGACAAGGGTCTCCAACGCAAAAGCGCATTGCGCGGCGCGTGTCAATATTAACTTACGGCCCACAAAGGGCATATAATCAAATTGAAATAATAACAAATAATAAGTCAGATGACAAAATTATCAGTAATAATAAAAATATAAAAAAAATATTTATAAACTTTAGTGAAATTTTATTTTGAAAAATAATCTCGTTTTAATAATTAACCATTAGTCATTCAAATAGCAAATCATTGCAATTCTATAGCGGAAAGGATAACGAGGAGGTGGCAGGGTTGCTAGTTGTGCTCAGTCATGGCACTCGATCGATCTGTTGCACAAAGTAAAGGAGGAGGGGTATCACTGGACTTGTAACAAGGTGTTTTAATAAAGTATTTTAATGGGTTGGGTTAGCCGATTAAAAAAGTGCAAAAAAATAAAAACAAAAAATTAAGATGGCGCAATGGCGCGCGCAACCCCACACTGCCCCATGGTGTAACATAACGCAAGCCACGGCACGCCATCCCAACTGGGCAATTGCACAAGCGTTGTGTGACGCAAAGTCCCTAGGCACTAGCGATGGAGCAATGGTGACATGGCGCGCGCCACTAATAACTATGCGTGAGAGTTATTTATTCATCTGCGAGCCAATTTGTTCCTACCCAATTCATTCTTACATGAGCTTCTATTCATTCTTATGCAGCCCTCTGAATCTCGCGTTTATATTTACGTGAACCAACCTTCTCTACTTCCACCCCACGACAACCTCTCCTTACACAGCTCTGCCAATGCGCCTTTCATTCTTACATATCTCATGTTTTGCTTCCGCGGTTTCATTCTTACACGAGCCTCTGAGATGCGGCGCTGATCTCACATAACTTCAAAAATGTGGCCTCATTCTTACGCAGCTTCCAAAAACACGAAACTAATCTTTTGTAGTTCCCTCCACACCAAGTTAATGTTACAAGGATCATGAAAAACAGATTAATCTTGCGTAACACCAGAATTTCCAGGTTATTCATACATACACGGTAAAAAACTGGGTTTGATGCTACGCAGCCTATAGAAAAAAAATGCTTAATCATTCGCAACTACCAAATTCTCCCAGCCAGATATGCATGAATAAGCCCATTAAACATCATCAAACATCCTTCATCAACAACCTTCAATGATTGTTAACAAATCCAACGAACAGCCTCCTGGTTGTAACAATAAGTCAGGAATGTAATTGTTCGTATATGAAAGAAACTAGTTCGATTTTGGGCTATTCTTGTTTGGTTCACTGAACAACATGATGTAAAAGTATTGTACATTTTGAGACATTCATCCTAACAACTTAGTGAAAGTGGATTTGCAAAACCCTACGAGCAAAGCAATTTGACGAGCAAAAATATCGATTTAGGAGACTGAAAATAGTATAATTGATTCATTAAAAACAAAGAACCAACTAAACTGTTGCTATTAAGGCTCTGATGATTGTATCATAGCGTAATAATTTATTTAGTCCTCGCATATGGAATCAGCTAAAACTTCATGTGTTAGTCACGGCTAGGGGAATTCCCTACGATTTGTTTTTTGTTACAATTTTTCTTCTTATTCTTTTCTCTTTTTTTATTAATAATGCTTGAACAAGTCTGCCCCACCTTTAAGCCCTATAGTCTCAAGTTGTCAAGCAACTGATTATGAACAGCATGCTACACGCTCACATTCAACTGAACTTAGCGTTTCCGACTAAATTGTTATATATTGTTTATATATATATATATATTATTCATTAAACATTTAAAGGTGTCCCGCGTTGAAAATGGGAGAAATATGTGGGTGAAAGCAACTCTATAAAAGAGGGTATGGCACATTGAAAATTGGAAAAAACTTTTCGAAGTCACTCCCTTAAAAATAAAGGTATTGGAAATAGTTACTTTCATAAAAATATATATTTAATAAAATACATATTTAAATATATATTTAATAAATTGTTTTCAAAATTATATATATATATATAGACACACAAAACTAAACAAAACAAAATAATTTTTTTAAATTAAATCAACTTATTTGAAAATAATTGTATCCATTTGTTGCGAAATTGAATCAGTGCAAGGAACTGAAAAGTTCCAAGCTTTGAATGGAAAAAACTGGAAACAATTATTTTCATAAAAATATATATTTGATAAAATACTTAATTAAATATATATTTAGTAAATTGTTTTTATATTTTATATAAATATATACAAAACAAAACAAAATAGAATTTTTAAATTAAATCAACTAATCCAAAAATAGTAGTATCGATTTGGTGCGAAATCAAATCAGCACTAGGAACTGAAAAGTTCGAAACTTTGAATGGAACGTCACGCTTGAGCCGAATCAGTGACTCCTTTCGTCGGTTCGATGAGATTGAATCAATGTTAATCTCACTGATTTATATCTGTAAATAAGAAGGATATTCAGATCATTTGATCATCATTCGAATAAACTCTATATCCAGTATCAATGAGAACAAGGGATATTCAGAAATTGTTATTCACTGCCTCCTAAAAGCCTTGTTGAATTATTGAAGGAAATTTCCATCGAGAACACTATAAAAACTAGTGGGGGTGGATCAAACACTTTTAGACAGTGAATTCATTCATGCTCCAAGTTTTTCTCCAAATCCATTTTGCAACAGTTTTTTGTTTCTCTTTTTCCAACAATCAAAAGGGTTTGACCAAGGCATAACGTAAAAGATGGATCCCGGGTCATTGAATGTGATGAAAAAAGACATGGTGAAGGCTCAGTTGGTTCAACGGAAACAACTTCTCTGAATGGCATGACAAGATTAAGTACTTCCTAATCGTTTTGAAGATGTTTTGCATTTTGTAGTTGAATCTTCCAACAATCCCCGAAGAGCCAATCCCAATGGCACTCCGGTTGAACAAACTTTGTATGATCATCTTGATGATTATTTTTGATCAATGAAGTTTGCATGAAAGATATGAGATGCACTCAAATTCAAATACAAAACCAAGGAAGAAGGTATCAATAAATTTTGTATTGCAAAATATCTTAATTTTAAGATGGTTGATGCGGAGCCAGTTTTGGAACAAGTTCATAAACTTCAAGTTATTGCGAACAAACTTGTCTTTCTCAAAATTGTGATACCAAAAACTTTTCAAGCGAGTGCAATTATTGCTAGATTTGTAACACCCCGGAATGATAAAGAGTTAAATGACTAGATGATATGACTCATGTCAATAAGGTGCACCTTTCTTTTCGGAAGTCTACCTGATTAGAACTTCACAGTTAAGTGTGTTTAGCCTGGAGTAGTGATCGAGATGGGTGACCTTCTGGAAAGTTTCTCAAAGTGTGTGCGAGTGAGGAAAAAGCACGCTGGAAAGAACATATGTTGGCGTGTGGAGACAGTCATTAGTAAGATGACCCGCTCGGGCACGTGGGTGGGCCCCAGAGAGGGGACCACGTGTCTGTGGGGCAACTGGTGGTACCTGATAGGCTAGGACCCGACGACCATGTTAAGGTGAGGTGTTTGTACTGTCAGTGGGGCCCAGTTGTTACATTGGTATCAGAGCATGAACTCAGCCTTAAGTGTGGTGGCACTGTTTGGGTTGAGATGTAGGGTCCACAACGAGAACGATATGCTCTAAAAGGGGGAATGTAACACTCCATAATGATAAAGGGTTAAATGGCTAAATGATATGACTCATGTCAACAAAGTGAATCTTTCCTTTTGGGAGCCTACCTAATTAGAACTCCACAATTAAGCGTGTTTGGCTTGGAGTAGTGATTAGGATGGGTGACCTTCTGAAAAGTTTCCCAGGATATGCGAGTGAGGACAAAGCACACTGAAAAGAACATGTGTTGGCATGTGGGGACAGTTATTAGTCAGATGACTCGTTCAGGAACGTGGGTAGGCCCCAAGGAGGGGACCATGTGTTTGTGGGGCAACTGGTGGTACCTGGTGAGCTGGGACCCGACACCCATGTTAAGGCAGGGTGTCTGTGTTGTCAGTGGGGCCCAGTTGTTACAAGATTACCACCTACATGAAAAGAATTTGCTAGGCCTCTTAACAAGAAGAGCGAAAATAT
Organism: Viscum album; assembly: GCA_963277665.1. Lineage (NCBI taxonomy): Eukaryota > Viridiplantae > Streptophyta > Magnoliopsida > Santalales > Viscaceae > Viscum > Viscum album. The sequence continues at coordinate 877,949,887 of OY728158.1, forward strand.
TTCTTTGAAACAATTATAAAAGTTTCTTCGTATCAAAGAATCCATGTTGAGAGACATAGGAATGGCATCACAATTTGATTCCATGGTTAAAATTGTTGAGGGATGGACACCAAAAAACTTTTTCTTACATGCTAAGAAGAAAAGTCAACAATTCAAAAAGAATGACAACCCTTTAAAGAAGAATGAAGAGTGTTTTTTTTGTAGAAATCCATAGCATTTTGCAAGAGAATGTCACTATCGAGATGAAGTAAACAAGCACACTGCAATAAGATGGCAGGAGAAAATCTAATTGCAATAATATCCAAAATTAAGAAGACTTCGACGAAGTGATGGTCGCTCAATTATGGAGCTATGGTGCATGTGTGGACATATCATTTAAAGGTTTTGGCAAGAGTTATTTTCATTAAAATATATATTTAATAAAATACTTTTTAAAAGTATTTAAACAAATATTTAGTAAAATGTTTATTATATTATATATATATATACAAAACAAAACCAAAAATAAAATAATATTTTTAAATTAAATCGACTGATCTAGGATTAGTCATATCAATTTGGACCGAAATCGTGTCGGTATAAGGAACCGAAAAGTTGCAAACTTTGAATGGAACAATGCCGACGAATTAGTGGCTCATTTGACTAGTTCGATGATATTAAATCGGTACTAATCCCGCCGATTTATATCTATAAATAAGAAGGGTATCCGGGTCATTCGATCATCATCTGAATAAACTCTATATCCAGTGTCTCTGGGAATAAAGGATATTTAGAAATTGCTATCCGCTGCTCCTTGAAAGCTGTGTTGAATCCTTGAGGGAAATTTCCATCAATAAATCTATAGCAACTAGTTCGGGGATCGAGCCCTTTTGGATAATAAATTCATTCACGCTCCAAGGCTATCTTCAAATTCATTTTCCAACTGTTCTGTCTTTCTCTTTTTCCAGCATAAATAAACTTAAGCATTTAACAAGCTTTTGGAGTTTGATATGAATCAGGCATTTGTCCAAAATCGTTTTTGCAATTGCAAATAACCTGAGAATGAGTACCTGATTCATCAACTCAATCATTTTGAAGAATTCGTCACACATACTTGAGATCCAATATGTTGCTAGAGCGGTTCAGAGAATGAATGCATCGGTAAATAATTCACCGCATGTTTAAATTAAAGTAACCTGAGCAAAATGATTGTGCCCCGCACAACTTAATCGCCAGATAAAAACATAAAAAATAGACATAAACACCAAAAATAATAATAATAACACCTCTGAGATCCTCACACCCAGAATGTAGATAGTAATTGAAAGCAATTCCCCGGTTGGACAAATGCTTCAGTAAGACCCGACCATCAACGGATTAAGAGCACTACTTACACAGAGCCTCGCAAGCTTGAAGAACCTGATGCCTGGGCCAGTGAAGAAGACTAAGGGGAAGCTCGAGCAGATTCTGCCAGTACTCTGAGGTGAGCGGGAACGACTTCTCGCCGACAAATGTGCCTATAAGATATTCCGCCGTATCTTGGGGCCGCGCGGCGCCGCGCGGCGTTGACGGCACAGCCCCCATTCAACCCTGAACCCCCCTCCCCTTCTTCGAGTCAATATAAAGCAACCACAGCCGGTTTCGATTGCAACGGGGCCGGAGAATACGATCGATTACCGGAGAAACAACTGACCAGATAGAGAAGGATCGGAGCTGCGGATCTGCCACTCGAGGCTGGGGTTGAAATGTGAGAAGATGCAGAGCGCTGGGCAAGGGAGGGGTGAGACGGAGGGAGGGAGCTTCCACGGGAAGAATTGACGGGGAGGGGTGACCCAACAGTTCGCGGATCCAGCCGATGATGCGATTACCTCCGGACTTGACGGGTATACCCTCGATGCCTGCAGAAGACATACGGGAGATAAATTATTTTAAAAAAAACAATAAATAATAAAGGCAGTTCCGTTCCGTCGTAAAAATGTTTTTAGGACCCGTGGCTCGGTTGATGGAGGCTGATTGGCTACCGTGTTTGGAGGAACGACGGTGCGGTGCCTTGTGGCAGGGAACAATCCAACGATTCCATTCGCTGCTTCTGCGCGTTTCCTGCACTCTCCCGTGCGGCTGGCCCCCACCGACAGATCACCATCCTCACCATTTCCGAAAATGGTGATGCTGACGCGTGGACGGATGGGAATTCTACCTATTTGTTTTTATAAAATGGTGATGAAGTTAATTACCTCAATACCCCCACGCCCATATGTTCACAAAAATCATGTGTCATCTTTACATTTCTTTTTTTTTTCCAAAAAAAAATCTTTGATCTTATATATTATTGTTAAATGATACATTTCAATCCGTCGTCACCAACGCAATCGTTACATTGATACAAATAATTTTAGATCCACATATTGTATTTTTTCTTGAATTTTGATTTTTTTTCTTATACAATTACAGATTTGCATTGTAAATTTAATTATAACAAGTTTTTTAAAAGCTATAACTGGTTATTTGTTTATCTAAATAAAATACATTTAAAAATTACATACATATGAGTTTTTTTATATCACGTAAACATATGCACATATACATAAACATATTTATAATTATACATACAAAAAAAATTGTTGTATATGATTTAGAATGTTTTTTTTACACTTTGTGTTGAAATTAATTTTTTTGTACTAACATATCAATAAATATATCTAAAAATTATAAATCAACTGATATGTGTGTATATATATAATATATTCTTACATAATTATGTACACACAATGTAGAGGGTGTTGCATAAAGATATGAGTGCGGTCCCACCAGGCAAGAGCTTGAAAAAATCCAACAAAGAACGGTGTCAGGATGGCTAGTGTGAACAAAATAAATCACTCAATAAATTTTGGAAACGATTTGGGAAGAGAAAATCATCAAGTAGAATTTTAGACAGAAAGTCGGAAAAAAATTAAGATATTTCTTAGACCAAATAGAATCCATAAAGATATGACAGAAAACTTTAAGGCCAAATATGAGAAGTGTCTCATATGCCCTAAAGGAAAATCTCAATCCACTTATGATTGTTGTTGGTTCTGCGGCAAGAAAGGTCAGAGAGCTGACAGTTGCCTACATGCAGACGAAAGAATGGGAAGTATCAAAGCAATTATGATGGAAGATTCATCAGAGATATTGTTTGAGCATATATGGGGAGAAGACATAGACTCAAATGATAAAAGTTTATATTCTTTATATTCAGTGTATTCGGAGAAAGATGATTATGTCCTAGACGAGAAAGAGGGAAATAACCCTATTTTGAGCCAGTTTCGAATAATCATGATTCGAACAAGGGCTAGTGCACCTAAAGACTCTCCAGAACTAGTAAAACTAGAGAAGATGGAAGGATATCTGGTTCATTCTTCAGAAACTGAAATCCCTTCAGAAGGAAAAGATTGCCAAGAATGGAAGATGCTCATAGTTGATTGGTCTGGGGTATACCTGTCACGACCCCCTCCCACCAAAGATGCCCCTCCTGAGCTGGCAGCGGTGAAAGAGAGATAATGACCCCCCGAGTCCCGCCTCTAGTAGGACCCGGGGTGGTGACTAGCACCAATGGTATGAGTTTTCACAAATATGGGAGGCATTACCCTTTTTATTATTTAAGATCGAGAAACAGGACAAGTCAACCACCCAAAAAGGAAAAAGAACAAGTGTATATAAATAAACTCAAACCAATCCCGCATGCATGTTTAAACAATTTTATAACAAAGTGCAAGTACAAGAAAGCTCAAAGTACAATACCAAAAGAAAACAAGAGTACAACAACTGCAACACCTCCAACTGTCCGACTAGTAGGGTCCCGCACGACCCTGATAGTCCTCCTGGAAACCTGAAAGTAAACGTGGGGTGAACATACAAGTATACTCAGTAGGGAAACCTAAAGCTCTCGTGCACAAGTGGGGAGACATCATAATGTCCCGTGAGAATAACAGAATAAACCTAGCAAGGAATTTTATCCACCCAACCTCACCAGCCACACTCACCAAAAACACAATCACAACAGGTAGTACTATATAAGAACAAGAGTATTGGGTACCCCGCACCATTTCCCACTAGTTAGCTGATCTTCCTAACGGCGAACGTCCTGACGCTACCACACTCTTCCCGCCCGCACACACCTAGGCCTTAAGAACCACATATCCCGCCTGCACACACCTGGGCCTTACAACCGCGCATCCCGCCCGCACACACCTGGGCCTCAACCACAATCACGTCCCCGCCCGAACACACCCAGGCCTCATTCCGAAGATTCTTGGGAACAATAATAGTAACAGAACTCTTGCCCGAAGACACCTGGGCCTCATCCTGAAGATTCTTGGGAAAACAAACCTGCTCGAAGAGTATTGGACCAATCCACCCCAATCGAAACCTACCTGAAGTGTCTTAGGTGTAAGGTCGCCTCAAGCCATCACAGCCTAGGGAAGAAGGAGCAGGAAGGAGCTAGTAACTATGAGAAAACACCCTCTCCCATGAAATGAGAGTGTTCGGCACTAAGTGCTCAACATGGGTGGGGTGCGATAAAACACAAAGATACAAATATATATATATATATATATATATATATATATATATATATATATATACCAAACACTCAGCTCAACCTATGGCTTCTAATCAGAGAACTGAGCACGTGCCTCGGCACTGCTACTACGAAACATGCATACAACAAACAACCCCAACCCCATTTAGGTTTTCACGTTTCAACAGAATTAGTTTATTAGTTCCTTAACTACTGGGCAACTATCCACAACCAACCACATCAATCGTCCGTGAAACATATCTCTGTCATCTACAAATCAAGTTATGAAAACACAAGCAGCACAACAAGTCCCTTTTTATTAACCAACCAACCCATTGATTATTAATCTCGTTCCATTACCATGCCCCACCATTCATTAACTCATCCACATTTTATTTATTATTCACAACCCATAGTCCGTCCACATTCCAACCCATCCCTGCAGCCCCACTGCCAACCACCATAACCACAAACACACCGAAACCCGTACATCATTATCCCTTTAATACCATTTATCGCAGCCTCGCTGCCCATCACTAACATAGCATTCACACCAACCCACAACCAACCGCAACCCCGTTGCTCACCCGATCCACAACAACCCACGAAACACCCCCCCTCACATGCCACGTATCCAAGCCAACACCCACGTGTTCATTATTCCATTTTGTTCAACCGGGGTGATCACACAAGGGTTCCAGATTTTAAAACAGCCAACTTTACGTGATTAACCAAATTTCCACATTCAACGAAGTTTCTATCCACAAAAACGGTCTAGAAAGATAGGGCAACATTTAATTGCGCAAGCAAAGGCCCCCAACGACCGTGATTTTCAGTAGGCAGAATCTGATTCAATTCACAACATAATATCACAGGATATAAAGATAAACATAACAACTTCCTCATCCCCGTTCTTTAACCACTTATTATCTTTATTTAATGGTTCAATTGTTTCTCATGAAAACAAGAGGATACCCACCCCGCATGATGCACAAATTAGAGAGACAAAGGTAAGGTCCCTACCTCAACAGGTTTTGATCACAACGCTCCCCCAGATCAACCTTAGAAGACGCCCGTCGGCGTCCGTCACCTCTGTCGAGTCCCAGCAAAACCTCCTCGGGTGGAAGTTGGAAAGGAAAGGCCGAAGGAAACACAACGGATCTAAGCTCAGAAGTTCCGCATCGTCGTTACGATCCCGTGGCCGCTGACGGATCGTAAATCGGAGCTCGGACGAAGAAGTTATAGAAGAAAAAGGAGCCTTCGAGTCTCTTGGGAGAGCTCTACTCAGAGGAATGAGGAGGAGATGGGTGAGTTGAAAAGGAGGAGGGGACCCCTCCTTTTATAGGCGAGAAAAGAAAAAGTACACGGCATGTACTTTATGGTACACGACATGTACTCGGCCATTTCACACGGTCACCACGCGGCTTCAAACACGACCTTCAACGTGGAACGTGGCCATTGACTGGTCAACACACGGCTTGAAGGTAACGCATACGCGGGGAGGGACTACACGGCGTGTAGTGTTGGATACATGGCGTGTACTCATTTATTTCACACGGCAAGAACACGACCTTCAACACGGGGTATACCCGGCAAGGGGGTACACGACGTGTAGTTTCAAAATTCTGAAAAGTGTGGGAAAAGTCCATTTTACCCTCCAGAACACTTCGCGGCCTTATTTTTGACAAAGGAATGAGCCGGAGAGGTCTGAGCCATTACATCAGATACCTCTTAAATCATTTTCTTCCTCGAGAATTCAAAAACCAACCCAGAGGAACCCAACAAGATACCTCTTAGGGTTCTCGTTATAACAGGAACCCAACCAACGACCCTAATCATAGGTGTTAGGAATTCCTTCTCCCATGTCGAGATATTATCCGCTTTAGGTGGAACTGACTCGCCTACACGGGTTTAATCACATCCTCATTAATGCGTCTCGATTAAGAATTGGGTCTTCCCACTTTCATACATTAGGATTTTTCCAACTTACACTGCCCCCAACACCGCACAACCAACACACTGCCCGAACATGTGGTTTGGGGAAATTCCTTCTCCTATGTTGAGATATTATCCGCTTTAGGCGGCACTGACTCGCCTACACGGGTTTAATCGCATCCTCATTAATGCGTCTCGATTAAGAATTAGGTTTTTCCCTTTTTCCCACACATCCGGACATGTTACACACTTCCAGAGAACAAGGAAAACAAAACGTCTCACAACCGACAATCCAAACATTCCATATATCAAAGGTACAGAGTATAACATCAACACAAAGCTCAGAAGAACAAGGAAAAACACAAGTCAAAACAACTTCGGGTACTGAGCGTGCATCTGGGCCTCCCGCTCCCAAGTGCTCTCCTCGAGGCCGCCATGCCACCACAATACACGAACCAAGGGAATGGTTCGTCCACGGAGCACCTTCTCTTTACGATCCTCAATTCTGACTGGTCGTTCCTCGAAGGTCGCATCGTCTCCCATATCTAACTCTCCCCAGTCGATAACGTGAGAGTCGTCGTGTAAGTATCGACGTAGCTGGGAGGCGTGGAAGACATCATGAACCTTCTCCAACTGAGGTGGCAGGGCTAGCTGATATGCTACCTCACCGACTCGCCTCAGCACCTCAAAAGGTCCGATGAACCTAGGCGAGAGCTTGCTCCCTTTCCCAAACCTCCGCTGCCCTCGTCTAGGGGAAACCTTCAAGAACACATGATCTCCCACCTCGAACTCCAAGGGCCTCCTCTGACGATAAGCATAAGACTTCTGTCGGTCCTGAGCCGCTTTCATCCTCTCACGTACAAGCTGGACTTTCTCCGTAGTTCTCTGCACTACCTCTGGCTCAAGAGCACCTGTCTCACCAACCTCTGCCCAGCAAATGGGTGAACGACATGGTCTCCCATACAAAGCCTCAAACGGTGCCATGCCAATAGTAGAGTGGAAGCTGTTGTTGTAGGCAAACTCTACTAAAGGCAAGTGTCGTACCCATGATCCTCCGAAATCCAGAACGCATGCCCGCAACATGTCCTCCGACGTCTGGATAGTCCGCTCTGTCTGCCCATCGGTCTGGGGGTGGAAAACAGTGCTAAGGCGTAGCTGGGTGCCAAAAGCATGCTGTAACCCCCTCCAGACTCGTGAGGTAAACCGAGTATCCTGATCTGAGACGATAGTCTTCGGGACTCCATGTAACCACACAACCTCGTCTACGTACCTCTGTGCTAAGGTACTCACCAGGCCTGACTCCTTAATTGCTAAGAAGTGAGCTGATTTCGTCAGTCGATCCACCACTACCCAGATAACATCATAACCACCCTGAGCTCTGGGTAGTCCTGTGACAAAGTCCATTGAGATGTCATCCCACTTCCACTCGGGGACATCTAAAGGATGCAACAAACCACTGGGAACATGGTGTTCAACCTTCACTTGCTGACACACTAGGCATTTAGCCACAAACTCCGCCACTACCCGTTTCACACCGGGCCACCAAAACTGTTCCCTCAGGCCTCACTACATTTTTTAAACTCCTCGATGTACCGCCAAGGCTGAGCTATGGGACTCACGGAGAACTCCCTCACGCATTGCCTCCGGAACAAACAACCTTCCATGGAAAAGCATCCGATGTCGGCTGTCCTCTGACCATCCTTCTAGAGCATTTCCCTGATCGACACGATCCCACATTACTTCCGTCTCGGAGTCCCCCCACTGAGACTCTTCCACTTGCTGCAACAAGGAGGACTGCACCGTCATCTGAAACAAACAACCTCTAACACCTTCTACCCTGACATCCAAGTGCAAGGCGACCAACTCTCCTATCGCTTTCCAAGCATAAGTGGATTCCCGAACCACTTCCTTATGCGAATTCCTGCTCAGGCCATCATCCACAACGTTTCCCTTACCTTCAATGTAAGAGATCTCGAAGTCATAGTCTTGGAGGAACACGACCCATCTCTGCTGTCGTAAGTTCAGGTCACGCTGAGAGAAGATATAACGCAGGCTCTTGTGATCTGAGAAGACCACAAAGTGCTCCCCAAAGAGGTAATGTCGCCACAACTTCAGTGCGAACACTACTGCTGCAAGCTCTAGGTCATGGGTGACATAGTTACGCTCGTGAGGGCATAATTGCCTAGATCCATAACAGATCACTCCCTTATTCTGCATTAGTACGCACCCCAGACCAAGGCCAGAAGCATCACAAAACACCTCATACAACAACCCTTCCTCTGGAAACCTGAGTACGGGAGCACTGACCAACTTCTCCTTCAGGTAGTCGAAAGCCTTCTGGCACTGCTCGCTCCATAGGAAGACCTGGTTCTTCCTAGTCAAAGCTGTCAATGGAGCAACAACTCGAGAGAAGTCTGAAACGAACCTCCGATAGTAACCTGCTAACCCCAGGAAACTACGAACTTCTGCCACACACTTGGGTGCTGCCCAAGAAACAATTGCCTCCACCTTCGACGGGTCCACTAACACTCCATGCTGAGACACTACGTGCCCAAGGAAGTGTACTTCTTGTGTCAAGAACTTACACTTCGATAATTTCCCGTAAAGCTGGTGGTGTCGAAGGACTTCTAAGACTACCCTGAGATGCTCAACGTGATCCTCCTCTGATCTTGAGTAGATTAGGATGTCATTGATAAACACAATGACAAACCGGTCCAGAAACTCTCGGAAGACAAATTTCATAAGTCCCATGAACACGACCAGTGCATTCGTAACTCCAAACGACATCACTACAAAATCAAAGTGCCCATACCTGCACCTGAAAGCCATCTTTGAGATGTCATTGTCCTTTAACCTCAACTGATGATATCCAGATCGTAGATAAATCTTAGAAAACCAACCTGCTCCCCTCAGTTGGTCAAAGAGATCATCTATCCTTGGAAGGGGGTAACAGTTCTTGACCATTACCTGGTTCAACCTTCGGTAGTCTATGCATAGACTGAGACCACCATCTGCCTTCTTCACGAACAAAACTAGAGCACCCCATGGTGATACGCTGGGTCGAACAAAACCCTTCTTCATCAGACCATCAATCTGAATCCGCAACTCCCGCAACTCCGAAGGTGCCATCTGATAAGGGGCCATCGAAATCGGATGGGCACGAGGCTGTAAGTCTATCCCTAAATCAACGTCACGTCGGAGGGGTAGAGTCACAACCTCCTCATAAAAAACATCGAGGAACTCCCCAACAACCTCCAGGACATCCATCATCTCTGTATTAGCTGGAACCACTAATAACCCGCCTAACAAGGAAAGGAGATGCTTCACATGCCGACTTCCTAACTGATAGCTCCTCTCGCTAACAAAAGATACGCGCTTCCTATCCACGTCGGAGAACACAAATCTTCTCCGGAAGCAGTTGATAATGACACTAACAGAAAACAACTAGTCGATGCCTAGGATGACATCATATGGATGCATCTGTAACAGAAGAAGGTCCCCACTAGATCGATGTGGTCTCAACGTCAGCCCACATCCCCGACAAACACAAGATACGCTGGTCTGGCCTCCAACTGGTGTACTCAGCACCAGTGGTATGGAAATTCTCTCTACATCTAGTCCCAAAGCATGAGCTAGACCAAGTGCAACAAAGGAGTGCGAAGCTCCCGAATCGAACAAGGCAGAAACAAGAGTGTTGAAAAAACAAATCGTACCTCGCACCACCTCTGGTCCTGCCAGAGCTGCCAACTCTGCTGCGTGCAATAGTCCACGCCCAGCTCCTCTTCCTCTCTGATGTCGACCACCTCCTCGACCACGCCCTGGTCAAGGTCCCTGAGGAGCACCCTGAGTTCAGCCTCCCCCTGAAAAGTCTGCCCTCAGAGGAGCATGGTCCTACTGCTGCTGGAAGGGCCTCACCGGCAACTGGTGCTGCTGAGGTGGGCGCTGAACCTGCCCACCTCCACCGTACTGAGCTCGGGTCGGGCACCGACTCTGAACGTGCCCAAAACCTACACAAGAAAAACACTTTGGTCTTAGGCTCGTGAAAAAGGGACGAGGACCCGAAGATTTGAACTGGAACTACTGGGGCCTGCTCCCCACTGGCCTGAACCTGGAAGGTCCCGTCGTAGGAGACCTACTGCTGACTGCCTTCCCCTTTGATGAGCCTGGATGGATCCCCTCATGTGGTGCACCTCCCTGCGAGTGCATCCTCTCTACAACCTCTGCCTTCTTCTGTACCGCCAAGTACGTCGGAAGGGTGAAGGGGGTGACAACGTACTGGAGCGAAGGACGAAGTGCCTCCTCCAAACGTCTCGCCTGAGACTCCTCATCCGAAAAGAGATCCAGAGCAAAGCGCAGAAGATCCTTGAACTTGATCCCCAACTCTCGTACTGACATACTCCCTTGCTGAAGGGAGAGTAACTCCTGCCGCTTCTCCACCTTGATCATGGAAGAAAGGAATTCCTCTTGGAATTCCTTCTCAAAGTCAGCCCACGAAACCTCTTCCTCTATCCTCTCTCCGAGGTAGAGCGTCCACCACTGTCGCGCCGCACCTCTCAGCTGACTGACTGCTAGGGGAACCCAGTACTCCCTCGGAGCATGAATCAAGGTAAAAGCGATCCCTAGCTCCTCAAGCCACCCCTCCGTCTCTGTACCCGAAGTACTACCCTCGTACTTCTTGAGGGTTTGCCGCTGGAAAGAATGGAGAGTCTTTTACCACTGGCTATCTTCCTCCTCTCGGTCAATCCTCAACTGACCGACCGCCTGAATCTGCTGGGCATCGGCCGTCTGAGCCACCCGGGGATGACGTCCAGGTGCCATAGCTGTACGGTAAACAAAGATCAACTAAGCCAAAGTAGTAAGGAAATTTCTCAGGGTTTCATTGTATCATTTTATTTCAATTTCTTTCCCAGAACACCCAAATCAAGTAAAACACAATCATGATGATGCATGTACCTTCCCTAGGGTCTCTACCCTGAAATCAATGTAGTCTCACTTGGTCGTTCGGTAGGGTCAGAGTCCTTGCATCAGATCACGGGGGGCCCTAAAATCCCATGTCCTAACCGGTCTTCCCTGACCCATGTCACGCACTAAGATTAACTAACACTGTTTCCCTACCATCCCATGCAATCCTCACTATGCCTAACTCCAGACTTCATCCTATCTCTCAACCATCCGTTCTGATACCATTCTGTCACGAACCCCTCCCACCAAAGATGCCCCTCCTGAGCTGGTAATGGTGAAAGAGAGATAATGACCCCCGAGTCCTGCCTCCAGTAGGCCCCGGGGTGGCGACTAGCACCAAGGGTATGAGTTTTCACAAATATGTGAGGCATTACCCTTTTTATTATTTAAGATCAGGAAATATGACAAGTCAACCACCCAAAAAGGAAAAGAATAAGTGTATAGAAATAAACCCAAACCAATCCCACATGCATGTTTAAACAATTTTATAACAATGTGTAAGTACAAGAAAGCTCAAAGTACAATACCAAAAGAAAACAAGAGTGAAACAACTGCAACAACTCCAACTGTCTGACTAGTAGGGTCCCACACGACCCTGGTAGTCCTCCTGGAAACCTGAAAGTAAACATAGGGTGAGCATACAAGTGTACTCAGTAGGGAAACCTAAATCTCTCGTGCACAAGTGGGGAGGCATCCTAATGTCCCGTGAGAACAACATAAGAAACCTAGCAAGGAATTCTATCCACCTAACCTCACCAGCCACACTCACCAAAAACACAATCACAACAGGTAGTAGTATATAAGAACAAGAGTATTGGGTACCCCACACCATTTCCCACTAGTTAACTGCTCTTACTAATGACGAACGTCCTGACGCTACCACACTCTTCCCGCCTGCACACACCTGGGCCTCAAGAACCACATATCCCGCCCGCACACACCTGGGTCTCACAACCGCGCATCCCTCCCACACACACCTGGGCCTTAACCACAATCACGTCCCTGCCCGAACACACCTGGGACTCATCCTGAAGATTTTTGGGAATAATAATAGTAATAGAACTCTCACCCAAAGACACCTGGGCCTCATCCCGAAGATTCTTGGGAAAACAAACCTGCCCGAAGAGTCTTGGGTCAATCCACCCCAATCGAAACCTACCTGAAGGGTCTTAGGTGTAATGTCGCCTCAAGACATCACAGCCTAGGGAAGGAGCAGGAAGGAGCTAGTAACTATGGGAAAACACCTTCTCCCATGAAATGGAGTGTTCGACACTAAGTGCTCAACATGGGTGGGGTGAGATAAAACACAAAGATACAGATATATATATATATATATATATACCAAACACTCATCCCAACCTATGGATTCTAATCAGAGAACTGAGCACGTGCCTCGACACTGCTACTATGAAGCATGCATATAACAAACAACCCCAACCCATTTAGGTTTTCACGTTTCAACAGAATTAGTTTACTAGTTCCTTAACTACTGGGAAACTATCCACAACCAACCACATCAATCGTTCGTGAAACATATCCCTTCCATCCACAAATCAAGTTAGGAAAACAAAAGAAGCACAACAAGTCCCTTCTTATTAACCAACCAACCCATTGATTATTAATCCCGTTCCATTACCATGCCCCACCATTCATTAACTCTTCCACATTTTATTTATTATTCACAACCCATAGTCCGTCCACATTCCAACCCATCCCTGTAGCCCCGCTACTAACCACCATAACCACAAACACAATGAAACCCGTACATCATTATCCCTTTAATACCATTTATCGCAGCCCCGCTGCCCATCAATGACATAGCATTCACACCAACCCACAACCAAGCCAACCACAGCCCCGCTGCTCACCCGATCCATAACAACCCAAGAAACACCCCCTCACATGCCACATATCCAAGCCAACACCCACATGTTCATTATTCTATTTTGTTCAACCGGGGTGATCACACAAGGGTTCTAGATTTTAAAACAGCCAACTTTATGTGATTAACCAAATTTCCACATTCAACGAAGTTTCCATCCACAAAAATGGTCTAGAAAGATAGGGCAACATTTAATTGCGCAAGAAAAGGCCCCCAACAACCATGATTTTTAGTAGGCAGAATCTGATCCAATTCACAACATAATATCACAGGATATAAAGATAAACATAACAACTTCCCCATCCCCATTCTTTAACCAGTTATTTTCTTTATTTAATGGTTCAAATGTTTCTCATGAAAACAAGAGGATACCCACCCCACATGATGAAAAAATTAGAGAGACAAAGGTAAGATCCCTACCTCAAGAGGTTCTGATCACAACGCTCCCCCAGATCAACCTTAGAAGACGTCTGTCGGCATCCGTCACCTCTGTCAAGTCCCGAAAAAACCTCCTCGGGTGGAATTTAGAAAGGAAAGGTCGAAGGAAATACAACGGATCTAAGCTCAAAAGTTCCGCATCGTCGTTACGATCCCGTGGACACTGACAGATCGTAAATCGGAGCTCAGACGAAGAAGTTATGGAAGAAAAGGAGCCTTTGAGTCTCTTGGGAGAGCTCTGCTCAGAGGAATGGGGAGGAGAGGGGTGAGTTGAAAAGGAGGAGGGGACCCCTCCTTTTATAGGCAAGAAAAGAAAAAGTACACGGCGTGTGCTTTAGGGTACACGGCGTGTACTCAGCCATTTCACACGGTCACCACATGTCTTCAAACATGGCGTTCAACGTGGAACGCGGCTGTTGACTGGTCAACACATGGCTTGAAGGTAACACATATGTGGGGAGGGACTACACGACGTGTAGTGTTGGATACATGGCGTGTACTCATTTATTTCATACGGCAAGGACACGACCTTCAACACGGGGTATACCCGGCAAGGGGGTACACGGCGTGTACTCAAACTACATGGCGTGTAGTTTCAAAATTCTGGAAAGTGTGGGAAAAGTCCATTTTACCCTCTAGAACACTTCATGGACTTATTTTTGACCAAGGAATTGGCCGGAGAGGTCTGAGCCATTACATTAGATACCTCTTAAAACATTCTCATCCTCGAGAATTCAAAAACCAACCCAGAGGAACCCAACAAGATACCTCTTAGGGTTCTCGTTATAACAGGAACCCAACCAACAACCCTAATCATATGTGTTAGGAATTCCTTCTCCCATGTCGAGATATTATCCGCTTTAGGCGGAACTGACTCTCCTGCACGGGTTTAATCACATCCTCATTAATACGTCTTGATTAAGAATTGGGTCTTCCCACTTTCATACATTAGGATTTTTCCAACTTACACTGCCCCCAACACCGCAAAACCAACACACTGCCCGAACATGTGGTTTGGGGAAATTACTTCTCCTATGTTGAGATATTATCTGCTTTAGGCAGCACTGACTCGCCTGCACGGGTTTAATCACATCCTCATTAATGCGTCTCGATTAAGAATTAAGTTTTTCCATTTTTCCCACACATCCAGACATGTTACACACTACCAGAGAACAAGGAAAACAAAACGTATCACAACCAACAATCCAAACATTCCATATATCAAAGGTACAGAGTATAACATCAACATAAATCTTAGAAGAACAAGGAAAAACACAAGTCAAAACAACTTCGGGTATTGAGCGTGCATCTGGGCCTCTCGCTCCCAAGTGCTCTCCTCGAGGCCGCCATGCCTCCACAACACAAGAACCAAGGGAATGGTTCATCCACAAAGCACATTCTCTTTACGATCCTCAATTCTGACTGGTCGTTCCTCGAAGGTCGCGTCATATCCCATATCTAACTCTCCCCAGTCGATAACGTGAGAGTCATCGTGTAAGTATCGACGTAGCTGGGAGACGTGGAAGACCTCATGAACCTTCTCCAACTGAGGTGGTAGGGCTTGCTGATATGCTACCTCACCGACTCACCTCAGCACCTCAAAAGATCCGATGAACCTAGGTGAGAGCTTTCTCCCTTTCCCAAACCTCCACTGCCCCCGTCGAGGGGAAACCTTCAAGAACACATGATCTCCCACCTTGAACTCCAAGGGCCTCCTCCGACGATCAACATAATACTTTTGTCGGTCCTGAGCCCCTTTCATCCTCTCACGTACAAGCTGGACTTTCTCCGTGGTGCTCTGCACTACCTCTAGCCCAAGAGCACCTGTCTCACCAACCTCTGCCCAGCAAATGGGTGAACGACATGGTCTCCCATACAAAGCCTCAAACGGTGCCATGCCAATAGTAGAGTGGAAGCTGTTGTTGTAGGAAAACTCTACTAAAGGCAAGTGTCGTACCCATGATCCTCCGAAATCCAGAACGCATGCCCACAACATGTCCTCTGACGTCTGGATAGTCCGCTCTATCTGCCCATCGGTCTGGGGGTGGAAAGCAGTGCTAATGCGTAGCTGGGTGCCAAAAGCATGCTGTAAACCCCTCCAGACTCGTGAGGTAAACCAAGTATCCCGATCTGAGACGATAGTCTTCGGGACCCCATATAACAAACAACCTCGTCTACATACCTCTGTGCTAAGGTACTCACCAGGCCTGACTCCTTAATTGCTAAGAAGTGAGATGATTTCGTCAGTCGATCCACCACTACCCAGATAGTATCATAACCACACTGAGCTCTGGGTAGTCCTGTGAGGAAATCCATTGAGATGTCATACTACTTCCACTCGGGGACATCTAAAGGATGCAACAAACCACTGGGAACATGGTGTTCAACCATCGCTTGCTGACACACTAGGCATTTATCCACAAACTCCGCCACTGCCCGTTTCACCCCGAGCCACAAAAAATGTTCCCTCAGGCCTCGGTACATTTTTGAAACTCCTGGATGTACCGCCAAGGCTGAGCTATGGGACTCATGGAGAACTCCCTCATGCATTGCCTCCGGAACAAACAAACTTCCATGGAAAAGCATCCGATGTCGGCTGTCTTCTGACCATCCTTCTAGAGCGTTTCCCTGATCGACACGATCCCGCATTACTTCCGCCTCGGAGTCCCCCCACTGAGACTCTTCCACCTGCTGCAACAAGGAGGACTGCACCGTCATCTGAAACAAACAGCCTCTAACACCTTCTACCCTGGCATCCAAGTGCAAGGCGTCCAACTCTCCCATCGCTTTCCAAGCATCAGTGGATTCCCGAACCACTTCCTTATGCGACTTCCTGCTCAGGGCATCAGCCACAGTGTTGCCCTTACCTTCAGTGTAAGAGATCTCGAAGTCATAGTCTTGGAGGAACTCGACCCATCTCCGCTGTCGTAAGTTCAGGTCACGCTGAGAGAAGATATAACGCAGGCTCTTGTGATTTGAGAAGACCACAAAGCGCTCCCCAAAGAGGTAATGTCGCCACAACTTCAGTACGAACACTACTGCTGCAAGCTCTAGGTCATGGGTGGCATAGTTACGCTCGTGAGGGATTAACTGCCTAGACCCATAACAGATCACTCCCTTCTTCTGCATCAGTACGCACCCCAGACCAAGGCCATAAGCATCACAAAATACTTCATACAAAAACCCTTCCTCTGGCAACCTGAGTACGGGAGCACTGGCCAACTTCTCCTTCAGGTAGTCAAAAGCCTTCTGGCACTAATCGCTCCATAGGAAGACCTGGTTCTTCCTAGTCAAAGATGTCAATGAAGCAACAACTCGAGAGAAGTCCGAAACGAACCTCCGATAGTAACCTTCTAACCCCAGGAAACTACGAACTTCTGCCATGCTCTTGGGTGCTGCCCAAGAAAAAACTGCCTCCACCTTCGACGGGTCCACTGACACTCCATGCTGAGACACTACGTGCCTAAGGAAGTGTACTTCTTGTGTCAAGAACTTACACTTTGACAATTTCCCGTAAATATGGTGGTGTCGAAGGACTTCTAAGACTTCCCTGAGATGCTCAACGTGCTCCTCCTATGATCTTGAGTAGATCAGGATGTCATCAATAAACACAACGACAAACCGGTCCAGAAACTCTCGAAAGACAAAGTTCATAAGTCCCATGAACGTGGCTAGTGCATTCGTAAATCCAAACGACATCACTACAAACTCGAAGTGCCCATACTGGAAGCCGTCTTCGAGATGTCACTGTCCTTTACCCTCAGTTGATGATATCCAGATCGTAGATCAATCTTAGAAAACCAACCTGATCCCCTCAGTTGGTCGAAGAGATCATCTATCCTTGGAAGGGGGTAACGGTTCTTGACTGTTACCTGGTTCAACCTTAGGTATTCTATTTATAGCCTGATACCACTATCTGCCTTCTTCACGAAAAAAACTAGAGCACCCCATGGTAATACGCTGGGTTGAACAAAACCCTTCTCCATCAGATCATCAATCTGAATCCGCAACTCCCGCAACTCTGAAGGTGCCATCTGATAAGGGGCCATCGAAATCGGACAGGCACCAGGCTGTAAGTCTATCCCGAACTCAACGTCACGTCGGGGGAGGGGGGGGGGTAGAGTCACAACCTCCTTAGGAAAAACATCGAGGAACTCCCCAACAACCTCCGGGACATCCATCATCTCTGTATTAGCTGGAACCACTGATAACCCGCCTAATAAGGAAAGGAGAGGCTTCACATTCCGGCTTCCTACATGATAGCTCCTCTCGCCAACAAAAGATATGCGCTGCCCATCCACGTCGGAGAACACGACTCTTCTCTGGAAGCAGTTGATAATGACACTAACAGAAAACAACCAGTCGATGCCTAGGATGACATCGTATGGCTGTATCTATAACAGAAGAAGGTCCCCACTAGATCGATGTGGTCTCAACGTCATCCCACATCCCCGGCAAACACAAGATACACTGGTCTGGCCTCCAACTAGTGTACTCAGCACCAGTGGTACGAAAAGTCTCTCTACATCTAGTCCCAAATCATGGGCTAGACCAGGTGCAACAAAGGAGTGCAAAGATCCCGAATCAAACAAGGCAGAAACGAGAGTGCTGAACAAACAAATCGTACCTCGCACCACCTCTGGTCCTGCCAGAGCTTCCAACTCTGCTGCGTGCAACTGTCCACGCCCAGCTCCTCTGCCTCTCTGATGTTGACCACCTCCCCGACCATGCCCTGGTCGAGGTCCCTGAGGAGCACCTTGAGGTCGGCCTCCCCCTGCAAAGTCTTCCCTCGGAGGAGCATGGTCTTGCTGTTGCTGGAAGGGCCTCACCGACAACTGGTGCTGCTGAGGTGGGCGCTGAACCTGCCCACCTCCACCATACTGAGCTCGGGTCAGGCACCGACTCTGAATGTGCCTGAAACCTCCACAAGAAAAACACTTCGGTCCTGGGCTCGTGAAAAAGGGACGAGGACCTGAAGATCTGAACTAGAACTACTGGGCCCTCCTCCCCACTGGCCTAAACCTGGAAGGTCCCATCGCAGGAGACCTACTGCTGAATGCCTTCCCCTTTGATGAGCCTGGCTGGATCCCCTCACGTGGTGCACCTCCTTGCGAGTGCATTCTCTCTACAACCTCTTCCTTCTTCTGTACCACCAAGTACGTCGGAAGGGTGAAGGGGGTGAAAACATACTGGAGCGAAGGACAAAGCGCCTCCTCCAAACGTCTCGCCCAAGACTCATCATCCAGAAAGAGATCCGGAGAAAAGCGCATAAGATCCTTGAACTTGATCCCCAACTCTCGTACTGACATACTCCCTTGCTGAAGGGAGAGTAACTCCTGCCGCTTCTCCGCCTTGGTCATGGAAGAAAGGAATTCCTCTCGGAATTCCTTCTCAAAGTCAGCCCACGAAACCTCTGCCTCTATCCTATCTCTGAGGTAGAGCATCCACAACTGTCGTGCCGCACCTCTCAGCTGACTGACTGCTAGGGGAACCCAGTACTCCCTCGGAGCACGAATCAAGGTAAAAGCGATCCCTAGCTCCTCAATCCACCCCTCCGTCTCCGTATCCGAAGTACTACCCTCGTACTTCTTGAGGGTTTTCCGCTGGAAAGAACAGAGAGTCTTCTGCCACTGGCTATCTTCCTCCTCTCGGTCAATCCTCAACTGATCGACCGCCTGAATCTGCTGGGCCTCGGCCGTATGAGCCACCCAGGGAGGACGTCTAGGTGCCATAGCTGTATGGTAAACAAAGATCGCATAATCCCAAGTAGTAAAAAAATTTCCCAGGGTTTCATTGTATCATTTTATTTCAATTTCTTTCCCAGAACACCCAAATCAAGTAAAACACAATCATGATGATGCATGTACCTTCCCTAGGGTCTCTACCCTGTAATAAATATAGTCTCACTTGGTCGTTTGGTAGGCTCAGAGTCCTTGCATCGGATCATGGGGGGACCTAAAATCCTGTGTCCTAGCCGGTCTTCCCTGACCTATGTCACGCACCAAGATTAACTAACACTATTGCCCTACCATCCCATGCAATCCTCACTGTGACTAACTCCAGACTCCATCCTATCTTTCAACCATCAGCTTTGATACCATTCTGTCACGACCCCCTCCCACCAAAGATGCCCCTCCTGAGCTGGCAATGGTGAAAGGGAGATAATGACCCCCGAGTCCCGCCTCCAGTAGGCCCCGGGGTGGAGACTAGCACCAAGGGTATGAGTTTTCACAAATATGGGAGGCATTACCCTTTTTATTATTTAAGATCGGGAAATAGGACAAGTTAACCACCCAAAGGAAAAGAACAAGTGTATAGAAATAAACCCAAACCAATCCCACATGCATGTTTCAACAATTTTATAACAAGGTGCAAGTACAAGAAAGATCAAAGTACAATACCAAAAGAAAACAAGAGTACAACAACTGCAACAACTGCAACTGTCTGACTAATAGGGTCCTGCACGACCTTGGTAGTCCTCTTGGAAACCTGAAAGTAAACGTAGGGTGATCATACAAGTATACTCAGTAGGGAAACCTAAATCTCTCTTGCACAAGTGGGGAGACATCCTAATGTCCTGTGAGAATAACAGAAGAAACCTAGCAAGGAATTCTATCCACCCAACCTCACCAGCCACACTCACCAAAAACACAATCACAACAGGTAGTAGTATATAAGAACAAGAGTATTGGGTACCCCGCACCATTTCCCACTAGTTAGCTGCTCTTCCTAACGGCGAACGTCCTGACGCTACCACACTCTTCCCGCCCGCACACACCTGGGCCTCAAGAACTACATATCCCGCCCGCACACACCTGGGCCTCACAACTGCACATCTCACCCACACACACCTGGGCCTCAACCACAATCACGTCCCCGCCCAAACACACCTGGGTCTCATCCCAAAGATTCTTGGGAACAGTAATAGTAACAGAACTCTCGCCCGAAGACACCTGGGCCTCATCCCGAAGATTCTTGGGAAAACAAACCTGCCCGAAGAGTCTTAGGCCAATCCACCCCAATCAAAACCTACCTCAAGGGTCTTAGGTGTAAGGTCACCTCAAGCCATCACAGCCTAGGGAAGAAGGAGCTGGAAGGAGCTAGTAACTATAGGAAAACACTCTCTCCCATGAAATGGGAGTGTTCGGCACTAAGTGCTCAACATGGGTGGGGTGCGATAAAACACAAAGATACAGATATATATATATATATATATATATATATATACCAAGCACTCAGCCCAACATATGGATTCTAATCAGAGAACTGATCACGTGCCTCGGCACTGCTACTACAAAGCGTACATATAACAAACAACCCCAACCCCATTTAGGTTTTCACGTTTCAGCAGAATTAGTTTATTAGTTCCTTAACTACTGGGAAACTATCCACAAACAACCACATCAATCGTTTGTGAAACATATCCCTGCCATCCACAAATCAAGTTAGGAAAACACAAGCAGCACAACAAGTCCCTTCTTATTAACCAAAAAACCCATTGATTATTAATCCCGTTCCATTACCATGCCCCACCATTCATTAAATCTTACACATTTTATTTATTATTCACAACCCATAGTCCGTCCACATTCCAACCCATCCCTGCAGCCCCGCTGCCAACCACCATAACCACAAACACACTGAAACTAGTACATCATTATCCCTTTAATACCATTTATCGCAGCCCCACTGCCCATCACTAACATAGCATTCATACCAACCCACAACCAAGCCAACCGTAGCCCCGCTGCTCACCTGATCCACAACAACCCACGAAACACCCCCTCACATGCCACGTATCCAAGCCAACACCCACATGTTCATTATTCCATTTTGTTCAACCGGGGTGATCACACAAGGGTTCCAGATTTTAAAACAACCAACTTTACGTGATTAACCAAATTTCCACATTCAACGAAGTTTCCATCCACAAAAATGGTCTAGAAAGATAGGGCAACATTTAATTGCGCAAGAAAAGTCCCCCAACGACTGTGATTTTCAGTAGGCAGAATCTGATTCAATTCACAACATAATATCACAGGATATAAAGATAAACATAACAACTTCCCCATCCCCCTTCTTTAACCATTTATTATCTTTATTTAATGGTTCAACTGTTTCTCATGAAAACAAGAGGATACCCACCCCGCATGATGCACAAATTAGAGAGGCGAAGGTAAGATCCCTACCTCAACAGGTTCTGATCACAACGCTCCCCCGGATCAACCTTAGAAGACGTACGTCGGCATCCGTCACCTTTGTCGAGTCCCTGAAAAACCTAATTGGGTGGAATTTGGAAAGGAAAGGCCGAAGGAAAGATAATGAATCCAAGCTCAGAAGTTCCGCATCGTCCTTAAGATCCCGTGGCAACTGATGGATCGTAAATCAGAGCTCGGAGGAAGAAGTTATGGAAGAAAAGGAGCCTTCGAGTCACTTGGGAGAGCTCTGCTCAGAGGAATGGGGAGGAGAGGGGTGAGTTGAAAAGGAGGAGGGGACCCCTCCTTTTATAGGTGAGAAAAGCAAAAGTACACGGTGTGTACTCGTCCATTTCACACGGTCACCACGCGGCTTCAAACACGACCTTCAACGTGGAACACGACCGTTGACTGGTCAACACACGGCTTGAAGGTAACACATACGCGAGGAGGTACTACACGGCGTGTACTCATTTATTTCACACGGCAAGGACACGACCTTCAACACGGGGTATACCCGGCAAGGGGGTACACAGTGTGTACTCAAACTACACGGCGTGTAGTTTCAAAATTCTGTAAAGTGTGGGAAAAGTCTATTTTACCCTCCAGAACACTTCGTGGCCTTCTTTTTGACAAAGTAATGGGCCGGAGAGGTCCAGGACATTACAATACTAGAAGTCTTGGGCACCATATCAAGAAATTACTGAGATCCTTGAAGAGAAAGAGACAACTGAAGTCTATAAAATAGATAGAGAATTATTTATAATGCCTTTACTAAAACTAGAAATGATTAACAGGGCAATCCAAAAAAATTCTAAGTATGTGCATTTTGGAATAATCCAGATATGAGTATATCCTCTTGTAAAAAAAGGACAAGATCGACCAGTCCTAATTGTAGTAGTGGATGGAAGTTTAGCCAATTTCTCCAATGCACTATTAGGATGAGCACGAGCAAATCTGCATGCAGGAGCAGCATGGGTAAAGGTGATACCAGACTTTCATGTAGTTCTTATGGACAAAAGTATTAGTAGAACTTTAGAGGTTAAGATCAACATGAGAAACTGACAAAAGACGTTGGGTTGCCCACCTGACAAGAGATGTGTCAGAGTAATTACTCGACTCTATGTAAAGTTTTACAATACTGAAAGATCAACTCCAAGGAGGGGTGTTGAAAGATTTACACATTTTTTTCAAGATGAAGGAACATCCACTACTACAAAAACGAGCAAGGGAAGTGCCACCTTATATAAGCGCTAAGCAAAAAGCGCTGATAAAGAAACCCTGTATCAGCGCTAAAATTTTAGCGCTCATACAGGAAGGATTTATCAGCGCTAAAATTTTAGCACTGATAAAGGTAGCCTTTATCAATGTTTTTTTAGCACTGATAAAACCGTAGTCCCATATTTTATAAAATTGGTTGCACAGTGTCCTCGGTTTATTGTGACCTAAAGCTCTCGCGGTACTGTAACCATGCAACTCCCCTCCACTGCCCCCGATCTTCGCGTTGCCAGACCTCCGTCGCTAGCCATTCTCCTAATCCTCCCCCTCGAACCCCTTCGACAAATCCTCCTCCCTACAAACCCTACTTCTTCTCTTCGCTCGACCCTACTCCCCACGAACCCGACTCCTCCATTTCTCTTTGGTTGGCGGCTCCTCCTATGCACCTCCTCCCACGCACCTCCACCTCTTGAAGTTTCCAAGTGTGTGGTAAGTGATTCAATGCTTTTACATTATTAGATGATTTTGATATGCTTTCTTAGTTTTGTGAATGTGTTCTATGGATTACTTTTTTGGTGCGAAATATGTTTTGGAAAGGTTTTGAGATCCACATTAATGGTTTGAATGTGTTGAATGTAGGTTTTATAAGAGAAATTCATTTTTGTTGCATGTTGTATTTTTTTTGAACTTTATATGTGTCTTTGAATTGTGAATGTGATTTGAGACATGTTATAAAATGGATTTTATGTGAGTATGAATTTAAAAGGGGATTTTCACATGGAAATGGTTGGATTCCATATGTGTTCTTATTGTTGTGTTTCCAAATGTGTTTCATAAATTTTAAAAGTGGTATGAAATGTGTTTCTAAATGGTTTTAGTGTGCATGTGAAATGGAAAGTGTCTTTTTTGTGTGTAAAATAGTGGTTTTGGTGTGAGATTTCGATCATTGGATCCATGTGAAAATGTGAAAATGTGAAAGTGGTGATATCCTTATGTGCTTATGATGCTTGGAATGTGTATGTGAAAGTGGTGATATAGTTATAGTTAAGTTAAATGGGGTCTTAGATTGCAAATACTTCAATAAATTTTTTACGGAGCAATTATATCTAGATTCGATGGTATCAGCTAAGCCCATGGAGTTTCTCAACCTCATCTAAGGTTATTATACATTGAATCAATATACTAATAATTTTGGTAAACTTGCTCAGTTTTCAATTGAAGTGGTGTCAAACAAGAATCTTAAGTCCCAAAGGTTTTATATGGGTCTTCGATCAGATATCCAATATCAAGTATTTATGCTAAAGTTTACCTAAAATTTTGATGTTCTAGATAGGGATGTGATGGAAGAAATTGGCATGACTATTATATCATGGTTAACTAGAGTTACTTATATTCCCAGTGGTAGTTTTATTGGTTCCTATAAGTGGAATAGAAAGTAGAATGAGCCTCATAGTGAAAATAGTGGTGGTGGTATTTTATAGAAAACTTCCTCCAAATCATCTGTAGTGTCTAGTAAAGGCCAAATGACTTTTTCCAATGTAGAAAGATTGATCACTCAAAGCATTATTGCATGGAATCATTAAAGATTTACATCTCGTACAGACATTAAACCCACTTGAAGAGGGTTTTACATGTTTTTAATACCCTATGTAGTGGAATGGAATAATAAATATTGAGAGGTACCAAATCATAGTAATATTATTCAATAACAATGGGATCCTAGAAACATGTATTAGGAACAAAACAACTTCATGCAGTGGATTAATATCCAGTAGGAACTGATGTGGGTCATGCGATAGTGAGAGGCACCATTTCCATTTCTTTTTCTTTAGTGTATGTTTTATTTGATATTGGTTCCCATCATTGTTTCATATCAAACCTCAATATAGAACTATTGAAACTAATAATAGAGCTCATGGTTTATGTGATAGAGATTGTAACATCTCTCTGGATAAAGAGGGAGTAAGGTCTCTGATTCCCCTCTCATGCTTTCTCTTTTTTTAGATATTTAGATCATATGTTTTTTTGGTTCTTAAAATGATTCCCCTATATGTTATTCTCAGAATGGACTGGCTAGTTTCTAATAAATCTTGGATTTACTATTATCATCGGTGGGTGTCCTTCACTGCCCCCAATGGGGAATTCCATGTTTTCCATAGAGAATCAGACCTGAGGTCTAGTCGAGCTAGACCTCTTCTTCCAGAGTTGAATGGGATGATATCCTTTTATGCTATTGAACTGGAGTAGGAAGCCTATTATAGTGAACTTCCCCTAGTAGCTATTGAATTTCCAAAAGTATTTCCTTTAGTATTTTTTGGTCTACCACTAGAGAGGGAGGTGGAGTTCTCTATCAACCCGGTGATGGGTACAAAACCAATATCTATTATATCTTACCACGTATAACTAGTTAAATTGAAGGAACTAAATAATCAGTGGGATGAATTGGTTTCCAAATTCTTTATTTAACCTAGTGTTTCCTTGGGAAGAACTGGTGTTTTTCACCAAGGTCATTGGAACCCTTCGCTTGTGTGTTGATTACCAGAATCTCAATCAGGTTATGATCAATAAAAAGTATATGTTGACCTATATTTATGATTTATTAGATCTTCTAAAGGGGGAGTGGTTCTCTAAGATCGGTCTTTAGTTTGGTTAACACCAGCTCAGGATCAAGGAGTTTGATATTCCAAAGACCTCATTTATGAGTAGGTATAGCCACTATGAGTATTTATTATGCCATTCGGCTGAACCAACACTCCATATATATTTATGGTGATGATGAATAGTATTTTTCACTAGTATCTCAACTATTCTGTTATGGTATTTATGGATGAAATCATGGTTTATTCTAAAACTTTGGATGATCATATACCTAATTTGATAATAGTTTTGGACATCTTGAGGAATCACCAATTTTATGCCAAGTTGTCAAAGTTCCAATTCTAGATTCAGGAGGTGAATTTCTTTGGTCATGTGGTCTCGGAACATGGTATCTCTGTTGATCTGAAAAGGTTAAAGCTATCATGTCATGGGAGGAACCATAGAATGTCTTTGAGATTTAGTACTTCTTGGGTTTATTGGATTATTATCACCAGTTTGAGATTTATGTGTGACTATATACTTATTATATTTTCTTATTATTTCTTACACACCAGCACTTGAGTCGAGTAACCTGATTGAAATCCATATGGGTACTTTGGTTCTGATGTGGATATGGTTTTTTATGTGTTTGTGACATGTGTATGTGTGGATATATGGGTATTTAGGCATGATGATATTGAATGTAGGGCAGAGACCTAGGAGTGGTAGATGTATCATTCTTGATTATTATTGTGTCTGGACTGGGGTGATTTGAGGAAACTATAATGAATCTAAAGTAATTATATTTAATGAATTACATATTATAGAGATTATGAGAATCCTTACTTATAGAGTTGGCTACTGGTTTTCATCCATATGTATTTTAGGTTGGTGAGGTATAAAAGAATGGACTAGTTGACCATAGCAGGGTTGACCCGATAGAGGAGGATGAACCATAGAGGATGATGCCGTGTGAGTTTTACCATCTATGACACAAGTGATTATCCCCGCGAACCCCTTTGTGTTTGGAAACTGTGTTGATTTTGATGGGGGGTATATCCTGGTTCTGTTGATTTCCAAATCTTTATTGGAAATGGTTAGGCTCTATTAATCTCTATTTTTATAAGGAAGTGGTTCTCTTCTACTATATTTGGAAGTTTTGTTTTGTGTACTTGAACCATAAATACTAATATTTGAGATTCAAATAGGATGGAGATGAATAAAGATTGGATGGATGCTAATCGTTTGACAATAGAGTATGAGAACGGAGTGAAAGAGTTTATCAAGTTTGCAAAGAATCACGCAAAGGATCCTTCTCAAATCCTTTTTCCATGTTTACATTGTTGTTATTCTAGGATACTTACTCCAAAGGAGTTGGAAGAACATTTGATATGTCACGGAATAGATCAGAGTTATAAATGTTGGAATAAACACGGAGAAAAAGATAATGTAGCTACCGGCTGGGATAAAACTGCATTTTATGGATCATCAAATATGAATACAAATATGGATAATGAAGAAGACCATACAGAGGATGTGATTACAGATGTCAATGATGAAGAAGATCGTATTGAGGAAATGACAGCGACAATTGAAGATGAACTTCGTGATTGCCCAAAATTGTTTGAGAAGTTAAAGAGTTGTGAAAAGATGCCATTGTATGCTGGTTTCACTAAATATACAGCATTGTCAGCTTTACTGAAGTTGTATAAATTAAAAGCAGGCAACAGATGGAGTGATTTTAGTTTTACGGAACTACTTTCTCTCTTGAATGACATGCTCCCAAAAGATAATGATCTCCCAAGCCAGACATATGAAGCTAAACAAATGCTATTCTCGATGGGTATGATTTCTGAAAGAATACATGCCTTCTCGAAAGACTATATATTGTTTCTCAATGAGAACAAATCACTTACAAAATGCCCAAAGTGTGGTGCTTCTCGATACAAGAAAGATGAATCCAATCCTACGAAAGTTGTATGGTACTTTCCAATCATTCCAAGGTTTAGGCGTCTATATGGAAGTGAAGAAACTACAAGACAATTGTTGTGGCATGTAGATAAAAGAAATAAAGATGGGAAATTATGTCATCCAGTTGACTCTCCTCAATGGAAGAAAATTGATCATGAATATCCTGAATTTGGAAAAGATCCGAGAAACCTTCGTCTTGCGTTATCTACAGATGGAGTGAATCCTTTTGGTTTTCAAACCAGTACTCATAGTACATAGCCTGTTATGTTGGTAAATTATAACTTTCCACCCTGGTTATGTATGATGCGGAAATTCATCATGTTATCTATGCTTATATCAGGACCGAAACAACCAGGTAATGATATTGATGTTTATCTGGCTCCTTTGATCGAGGATTTGAAGTTATTGTGGGATTCAAGTGTTATGTTGTATGATGCTTATAAAAGTGAATACTTCATGTTGAGAGCGATGTTGTATGGGACAATAAATGATTTCCCTGCTTATGAAAATTTGTCAGGCTATAGCATTAAAGGAACTCATGGGTGTCCCATGTGCAAAGAATATACATAATCAATTAGGTTGAAACATTCATCGAAATCTGTATTTCTAGGACATCATAGATTTTTACCTCATCGACATAAGTATCGATCTTGGATGACATCATTCAATGGAAGTTCAGAACAACACGCAACACCATATCCACTAACAGGTGATCAGCTGTTTGAGAAATTAAAATATGTGAACACTGTTTTTGGTAAACCATTTTCGAAAAACCTTACGAAAATCGATTGGAAAAAGAGATCAGTTTTTTTTGAATTACCATACTGGAATTGTTTGTATGTCAGAAATTTTCTTGATGTGATGCATGTGGAAAAAAACGTATGTGATAGTGTTATCGGAACATTGCTAAATTCCCCTGGAAAAACAAATGATGGAATTAAGGCAAGGTTGGACATGGTTGACATGGGAATACGAGAAGAGTTGGCTCCCGTGAAGGGTGAAAATCAAATATTTTTCCTCCAGCTGATTATAACCTTTCTAGGGAGGAGAGATATCAATTTTGCAACTTATTCAATGATGTAAAGGTTCTATAGGGGTATTCATCAAATATTAATAACATTATGTCAATAAATGATTTGAAGTTAAAAGTTTTAAAATCACATGACTGCCATATTTTGATGCAAGATCTAATTTCTATAGCTTTACGTTGCATTTTTCCCAAGAATGTTCGTCATACATTAACCAAACTTTGTTTCCTTTTCAAAGCTATATATAGAAAAGTTTTAGACCCGGCGAAATTGCCAGCTATGGGTAATTATCATCATATTATGTGAATTATAAACGTTCTTCCCGCCAACATTATTTGATATGATGGTTCATTTGATGATTCACTTGGTGAGATAGATTCAACTTTGTGGTCCTGTGCACTATAGATGGGTGTACCCTGTTGAACAGTATATGAATATTTTGAAAGGGTATGTAAAAAATCGAAGTCGGCCAGAGGGTTGTATAGTGGAGCAATATATTGTTGAGGAAGCCATTAAATTTTGTACTGAATACCTATCTAATGTGGAAATCATTAGTCTCCCGAAATCTCGTCACACTGGACGCATTGAGGGTGAGGGAATTTCTAGAAGAGATGTTGTGACAATCAGTATTACAGATCGAGAGCAGGTCCACCTTTATGTTTTCCATAACAGTTGGGAGGTTGCTCCATATATTGAAACTCACAAAGAAATTATTAGGTAGTTGAATCCATCAAGGGATGAAAAATGGTTATCAAATACACATAATAACCAGTTTATAGGATGGTTTCAGGACCATATTTTTAAGCAGTTGGATGAAAATCCAAATTCAATTTCAGAACGACTTTGATGGCTAGCCGCCGGACCAAGTGTGTACATATTATCTTACAATGGTTATGTAATTAATGGTTATACATTCTATACAGATGAACATGATGAAGATAGTACCATGAAAAATAGTGGAGTTACACTAGTGGCTGAAGCGATGCATGTTTCTGGTAGTAAGGAAAAAAATCCAATTTATGCAAATATGTCATACTTAAGAATTATCAAACAAATATGGGAGTTGGATTATACGACATTCCAATTGTCGATTTTTCAATGAAAATGGGTTGATAACAACAGTGGTGTTAAAATAGATGAATGGAGATTTGTGAAAGTTGATTTTAGTAAAGAAGGGTACAAAGACGAGCAGTTTATACTGGCATCACAAGCGGTACAAGTTTTTTATGTTCCAAATCCCGCAAACTGAAAGTTGTCGATTGTTCTGTTATCGTCCAAAACTACTGAAGGGTTCGATGAAAATTCAGTTGAGGATGATCCTTTCAGTGGTACGTCACAATCATTTCACATCGGTCCCAATGTAGATGATGTTTTGTATGTTAGAGGAGACCACAATGAAGGGATTTAGATAATCAATAAAGGTGTTAAATCCATCCAGCCTTTGAAAAAAAGAAAGAGAGTTCAACAAACAGGTTATATTTTGTTTGTAATATAGATCTTGTTATCTCATGTTATTATTTTATCATTACTGAATTTATGTAATCTAAATTAACTGTTCAACCACTTTTTCAGATAATGACTTCTGAACATTCTAGTTCTCCTAACCTTGAGGCCGAACAAGTCTCTCAAGCTGCTGCTGCTATGGCTTCTGCGGCTTCTCACAGTGTAGAGCAACAACAAGTTTCTGACCCTGTTGTTGCTCCTAGTGTTAAGGTCCAACAACTATCAGCACATGTCGTTGCTAACATTTCATATGAACATATAGATGATGATTATATCAATGAAATGGTCAGGAATGAAGGACCGACGTCGCAGAAAACACAGGTGCGTCGTAGTTTGACGGTGTTAGCCAAAGTTCTTAAGGCGAAAAGCAAAGACATCAAATTTGATGTCGGATGGAATGCACAAGGCCAAAATGTGAATCCCAACAAGGATATGTTTAGTAGTTACATTGCAGTTTTCACTCGGCAAAGCGTGCCGATTGACATAGATTCATGGAACCATGTTGTGTCCGGGCTGAAGGCTGTGATCTAGGAAGAAATTATGGTAATATTATGATATTATTTATTTAATTTACTAGAAAATAAAAAAATGAAACAATGTCTTAATCTTCTCAATATCTTTCAGAGTACATTTATAGTAAACAATTCACACAAGGATTATGTACTAAGGCTTGCAGGAAGGATTCATCAAGGTTTTCGCACTATTTTAACAAGATGTCACCTGAAAGATTCCAAAGGTAAAATAAACCCACACCCACCCATTGTCTACACTCATCTAATATCCCAAGAAGCATGGGATGAATTTATTGGTCACCGTGGGGATGAGAAGTTTCAGGTACATTGTGGGTGATAATATGTTGTTTGAGGATACGTGTATTCATCACTTTGATTGTCAATATTTCATTTATGAAACAACAACTCTGTACTAAAAATAAGGAACGCGCATCAAAACCAACATACCCCTATTGTAAAGCAAGGATAGGGTACGCTTCACTAGAAAAGAAAATGGTACGTATTTTAAATTTACAGTAATATTGTTAGGTGCCAATAAACAACATCATAATTATCTTTCTATATTTATATGTAGATTGATGAGTCTAAAACCAAATACACTTCCATTCCACGTCATGTGCTATGGAAGGAGGCACGTATAAATAAGTAAGGGAAGCTAGTAGATGAGAACATACAAAAATTGTGAGAAATACGTGTAAGTATGACACGATGATAAAAATATTTGTTTTAAATTGCTATTACATAAAAATAATTAGTTATTTTTCTATATCCGATAGTCACAGGAATCAGCTACTCCTGTAGCAGATGTAGACCTATTATCGACGGATTTGAAGCAACCAGAACAACACGGTCATGTCAGAGGTGCGGGGCTTGGGGTGACACCCCAAGTATATTTTGAGAAGAAGAAAAAAACGAATGATAAAGATGAAAAATTGAAACAAATGAGTGAAAGACTAGTAACCCTTGAAGAACGATTGCAATGACAGGGATATTTGCTAGCAACTTTTATGGGTGGGAAACAAGGAGAAGACACAACTTAGGAACAACCAGTGCGTGAAGATCCTGCCCCACCCCCCACCATCTTTGAGGCGAGCCATTCCCCTTAAAGATCTGTCTTAGCCGTGGTGATCAATATTCTAATAATTGTTCCCATGAAATGTGAATTAGACAAACACTGATACTTTTCCTGTACTGATCTTCTACAAGGTGATAATGATTGTGATTTATATCTTTCAACACCCACCTATCACCTTATAGTGAGGGCTATAATGTTCAACATCCCAGATGACACGTTGCATGACCACTTACAAAAGATCATTTGAAACTGACGATTACTGTAGCTCATGAGTCAAATGTAGAGCTACCTATTCCACTTGATGACAATGATATTCGTACGGTCGAAAAGGATATTGGGACATTAATTGCATGGCCGTCACAACTTGTAAGAGTACATGCAGACAAAGAGGTATTTATTTCCTTTTTTTCAAGCTAAACCTTTAACAATTAATGAAAAAAGGGTATGAACAAATGAATGTTATTATAGATGGAGAAAGGGAATGGGGTGACAAACATCGGCTCAAAACCATCTAAAGGATCGACCAACCGATCCCAAGGAGCTACTGAAAGCACAATAACACCACTTGTTCTCTATCCACATTTAATAGCATTGAAGACTCACGTGGATATAAATCTAAGAGGTGGTAGTATTCATATAGTGGTTTTTGAAAAGAATATATATAGAGAGGAAAGTCAAGATTTCGTTACTATTGAAAATTTAAATGAGATCCTTGAAAACGATTGGCTAGGCATCACAGTTGTAAATATATATATGAGGTATGTTTTCATGAATTGATTTTCTAAAAGCTGATCTAATGTGAAAATTATGACTAAATGCATTTTATATTGTTGACAGACGTATATATGAAAAATAGTTGAAGGAATTTTCCCATGATCCAAAATTTGGACTTGTTAGTCCTCATACCACATTAATACATCTAACAAAATTAGAGCCATTAAAAAAGAATGAAATAGTGAATGACTTGCTGAAAAAATTTGAAAACAATATTACAGATGACAGACTCTTCCTAAGACCAACCATGTAGGGGTAAAACTCTAAGATTAAAGCATATTAATTATATTTTCACTTCTTTTATTACTTATTCCTTTTTGTGTTTTTAGGAAACATTGGATGCTAATTGCGGTGAACTTGGATACTCCAAAGAGTTATTTTCTGGATTCAAAGAAAGGATATCCATCAAACCGACCACACATGATGGAGTTTGTGAATATGTAAGACACTACATCCTACGTTTTAGGTCTAAACATCAAGTAATATAATTTATATTATATTTTATTAAGGATTCTGTTATGATAGGGTGATGTATCATTGTCATCTAAAAAAGGATGAGGATAGGGGCTAAACATAAGGAGGCGAGCAAGTACTACATCTGGACAAATATCAAGGTATATATAATAAAATTTCACTATCTAAACACATCTCAACACAAGTTACTTATTCTCCTAATGATCAATTTTTTTTTCAGTGTCCAAAACAAACAAACGATAATGATTTCGGTTATTATGTTTGTAAATTTATGAAAGAGACTGTTTTTCATCAACAAACTAACATCCTTAAAGAGGTATTTTCAAAAACAACTATTAGTTCATTTAATTAATTAATTAATTCTTTATTTTTATATTTTTCAGTACTACTATGAATGCCGAAAAGACTCATACTCACAATATGATATAGATTTGTTCAGAAATGAGTGGGCCGCATACCTGATGGTAGATTGTACATAAATAGCATGAAGATATGACTTGGGGATGTTTACAATTGGCGGTCATTTTTGAGAGGGGTTAAGGGGATCCAAAGATGAAACATTATTATATGTAAATGTTCATAGGGAAATTTTAATTGTTATTAAATAAAACATCCTTTATCCAATGAGTCATTTTCCCATTTTAACAGATGATATGCACTAACAACATGCAAGAATGACGAACCACTCAAAGTGTTTCTCTTTTGTTTAAAATAAACAAATTTTTAAGTGAAAACAACAACTGACATATGGAAATCTGACCAAACGCATTCAGATTGCATTGATACTTTAGGAGAATGATCCATGGGTGCGTTGGGGATATGTATGAGTCAACCCCACCTCAATCCAAGGCACAGTGTGGCCGGTATCACTCAAAGTGTCTGTCTTTTGTTTAAAATGGATACAATTTTAAGTGAGAACAACAACTGACCTATGAAAATATTACCAAACGCATTCGGATTGTGTTTATACTTTAGGATAATGATCCATGGTTCCTTTTTGATGTGTACGAGTTAACCCCGCCTCAATCTGAGGCACGGTGTGTCCGGTATCACTCAAAGGGTCTCTCTTTTGTTTAAAATGGACACAATTTTAAGTGAAAACAACAACTGACGTATGGAAATACAACCAAACACATTAGTATTGTGTTGATATTATAGGATAATGATACATGGATTATTTGAGATGTGTACGAGTCAACCCCACCTCAATATGAGGCCCGGTGTGGCCGGTATCACTCAAAGGGTCTCTCTTTTATTTAAAATGGTCACAATTTTTAGTGAAAACAACAACTGACCTACAAAAATCTAACCAAACGCATTCAGATTGTGTTGATAATATATTATAACTATCCATGGGTATTTTTTGATGTGTATGAGTCAACCCCACCTCAATCTAAGGCATGGTGTAGCCGGTATCACTCAAAGGGTCTCGCTTTTGTTTAAAATGGACAGAATTTTAAGTGAAAACAACAACTGACGTACGTAAATACAACCAAAAACATTATGATTGTGTTTATCCTTTAGTATAACGATCCATGGGTCCTTTTTGATATGTAAGAGTCAACCCCACCTCAATACGAGGCCCGGTGTGGCCGGTATCACTCAAAGTGTTTTTTTTAAATGGACAAATTTTTAAGTGAAAACAACAACTGACATACAAAAATCTGACCAAATGAATTCGGATTGTCTTTATCCTTTACGAGAACGATACATGGGTTCTTTGTGACATGTACGAGTCAACCTCACCTCAATCTGAGGCACGGTGTGGCCGGTATCACTCAAAGTGTTTCTCTTTTGTTTAAAATGGACAAATTTTTAAGTGAAAACAACAAGTGACGTATGGAAATCCGACCAAACACATTCAGATTGTGTTGATCCTTTAGGAGAACCATCCATGGGTGTGTTGAGGATGTGTAAGAGTGAACCTCGCCTCAATAAGAGGCATGGTGTGGCCGGTATCACTCAAAGTGTTTGTCTTTTGTTTAAAATGGACATAATTTTAATTGAAAACAAAAACTGACCTACGGAAATCCGACCAAACGGATTCAGATTGTTTTGATACTTTAGAATAACAATCCATGGGTACTTTGTGACATGTAAAAGTCAACCCTGCATCAATCTGAGGCACAGTGTGGCCGGTATCACTCAAAGAGTCTCTCTTTTGTTTAAAATGGACACAATTTTAAGTGAAAACAAAAATTGATGTACGGAAATACAACCAAATACATTCATATTGTGTTGATCCTATAGGAGAACGATCCATGGGTCCTTTTTGACGTGTATGAGTCAACCTCGCTTCAATACAAGGCTCGGTGAGGCCGATATCACTCAAAGGATCTCTCTTTTATTTAAAATGGACACAATTTAAAGTGAAAACAACAACTGACCAATGAAAATCCAACCAAACGCATTAATATTGTGTTGATCCTTTAGGATAATTATCCATGGGTATTTTTTTATGTGTATGAGTCAACCCCACCTCAATCTGAGGCATGTTGTGTCTGATATCACTCAAAGGGTCTCTCTTTTGTTTAAAATGGATAAAATTTTAAGTGAAAACAACAACTGACGTATGAAAATCTGACCAAAAACATTCATATTGTGTTGATACTTTAGTATAATGATCCATGGGTACTTTTTGACGTGTAAGAGTCAACCCCGCTTCAATATGAGGCCCAGTGTGGCCGGTATAACTCAAAGGGTTTCTCTTTTGTTTAAAATGGACAAATTTTTAAGTGAAAACAACAACCGACGTACGGAAATCAGACCAAAAACATTCATATTGTCTTGATCATTTACTATAATGATACATGGGTCCTTTGTGATGTGTAAGAGGCAACCCCGCCTCAATTTGAGGCATGGTGTGGCCGGTATCACTCAAAGGGTCTCTCTTTGGTTTAAAATGGACAAAATTTTAAGTGAAAACAACAACTGACATATGTAAATCCAACCAAACACATTCATATTATGTTTATCCTTTAGGAAAAAGATCCATGGATCCTTTGTGACGTGTAAGAGTCAACTCTGCCTCAATCTGAGGCATGGTGTGGCGAGTATCACTCAAATGGTCTCTCTTTTGTTTAAAATGGACACAATTTTAAGTGAAAACAACAAGTGATGT
The DNA here is from genome assembly GCA_963277665.1 of Viscum album. Lineage (NCBI taxonomy): Eukaryota > Viridiplantae > Streptophyta > Magnoliopsida > Santalales > Viscaceae > Viscum > Viscum album. Next base: position 877,986,089 of record OY728158.1, read on the forward strand.
ATGGAAATATGACCGAACGCATTTGGATTGTGTTGATCCTATAGGAGAACTATACATGGGTATTTTTTGATGTGTAATGGTCAACCCCACCTCAATCCGAGGCCCGGTGTAGCCGGTATCACTCAAAGGGTATCTCTTTTGTTTAAAATGGTCACAATTTTAAGTGAAAACAACAACTGACCTATGGAAATCTGACCAAACACATCTGGATTGTATTTATACTTTAGGAGAATGATACATGGATACTTTTTGATATGTAAAAGTCAACCTTGCATCAATCCGAGGCATGGTGCGGCCGGTATCACTCAAAGGGTCTCTCTTTTGTTTAAAATGGACACAATTTTAAGTGAAAACAACAACTGACGTATGGAAATATGAATAAACACATTCATATTGTGTTGATACTATAGGATAATGATACATGGGTCTTTTTTGACGTGTAAGAGTAAACCCCGCCTAAATCCGAGGCCCGGTGTGGCCGGTATCACTCAAAGGGTCTCTCTTTTGTTTAAAATGGGCACAATTTTAAGTGAAAACAACAACTAACCTACGGAAATCTGACCAAACGCATTCAGATTGTATTGATCCTTTAGGATAACGATCCACGGGTCCTTTGTGATGTGTAAGAGTCAACATTTCCTCAATCTGAGGCACGATGTGGCTGGTATCACTCAAAGGGTCTCTCTTTTATTTAAAATGGACACAATTTTAAGTGAAAACAACAACTAACGTACGAAAATATGACCAAACACATTCGAATTGTGTTGATCCTATAGAAGAACGATCCATGGGTCCTTTTTGATGTGTATGAGTCAACTATGCCTCAATCCGAGCCCCGGTGTGGCCGGAATCACTCAAAGGGTCTCTCTTTTGTTTAAAATGGACATAATTTTAAGTGAAAACAACAACTAACCTATGAAAATCTGACCAAAAGCATTAGTATTGTGTTGATCATTTAGGATAACAATCCATGAGTCTTTTTTGACTTTTATGAGTCAAACCCGCCTCAATCCGAGGCATGGTGTGGCCGGTATCACTCAAAGGGTCTCTTTTGTTTAAAATGGACAGAATTTAAAGTGAAAACAAGAACTGACATACGAAAATCCAAAAAAAAACATTAGGATTGTATTGATCCTTTAGGAGAACGATCCATGGGTCATTTGTGACATGTACAAGTCAACTCCGCCTAAATCCGAGGCCCGGTGTGGCTGGTATCACTCAAAGTGTCCCTCTTTTGTTTAAAATGGACACAATTTTAAGTGAAAACAACAAATGACCTATGAAATTCGACCAAAAGCATTTATATTGTCTTTATCCTTTACTAGAATGATACATTGGTCTTTTTGGACATGTAAGAGTCAACCCCTCCTCAATCCGAGGCACGGTGTGGCCGATATCACTCAAATGGTCTCTCTTTTGTTTAAAATGGACACAATTTTAAGTGAAAACAACAACTGACCTACAGAAATCCAACAAAACACATTAGGATTGTATTGATCCTTTATAAGAACGATCCATGGGTCCTTTTTGATGTGTATGAGTCAACCCTGCCTCAATTCGAGGCACAGTGTGGCCGATATCAGTCAAAGGGTCTCTCTTTTGTTTAAAATGGACACAATTTTAAGTGAAAACAACAAATGACGTATGGAAATATGAACAGACGCATTCAGATTGTGTTTATAATATAGTAAAACAATCCATTGGTCATTTTTGATGTGTACGAGTCAACCCCTCCTCAATCTGAGTCCCGGTGTGGCCGGTATCACTCAAAGGGTCTCTCTTTTGTTTAAAATGGACACAATTTTAAGTGAAAACAAAAACTGACATACAAAAATCTGACCAAAGACATTTATATTGTGTTGATACTATAGTAGAAAGATCCATGGATCCTTTGTGACGTGTAAGAGTCAACCCCACCTCAATCCGAGGTATAGTGTGGCCGATATCTTTCAAAGTGTCTGCCTTTTGTTTAAAATGGACACAATTTTAAGTGAAAACAACAACTGACCTACGAAAATCTAACCAAAAACTTTTGTATTGTGTTTATCCTTTAGTAGAAAGATCCATGGGTCATTTGTGATGTTTAAGAGTCAACCATGCCTCAATTCGAGGCACAGTGTGGCCGATATCACTCAAAGTGTCTCTCTTTTGTTTAAAATGGACACAATTTTAAGTGAAAACAACAACTAACCTACGAAAATATGACCAAACGCATTCAGATTGTGTTGATCCTTTAATATAACGATCCATTGGTATTTTTTGATCTGTATGAGTCAACAACGCCTCAATTTGAGGCACGGTGTAGCCGGTATCACTCAAATGGTCTCTCTTTTGTTTAAAAAGGACAAATTTTTAAGTGAAAACAACAACTGACCTATGGAAATCTGACCAAATGCATTATGATTGTGTTAATCCTTTAGGATAACAATCCATAGGTGCGTTGGGGACATGTAAGAGTAAACCTCACCTCAATTTGTGGCACGGTGTGACCGGTATCACTCAAAATGTCTGTCTTTTGTTTAAAATAGACACAATTTTAAGTGAAAACAACAACTGACCTACGAAAATCTAACCAAACACATTATTATTGTGTTGATAATTTATGAGAACGATCCATGGTTATTTTTTGATGTGTACGAGTCAACCCCACCTCAATAAAAGGCACGGTGTGACTGATATCACTCAAAGTGTCTCTCTTTTATTTAAAATGGACACAATTTTAAGTGAAAACAACAACTGACCTACGGAAATCCAACCAAACGCATTTGGATTGTGTTGATCCTTTAGGAGAATGATATATGGGTCCTTTGTAATGTTTAAGAGTAAAACTTACCTCAATTCGAGGTATGGTGTGTCTGGTATCACTCAAAGGGTCTCTCTTTTGTTTAAAATGGACACAATTTTAAGTGAAAACAACAACTAACATACGCAAATATAACTAAACGCATTCGGATTGTGTTAATCCTTTAGGATAAAAATACATGGGTTCTTTGCGATGTGTATGAGTCAAATCCGTCTCAATCTGAGGCACGATTTGGCCCCCCAACCCCTGGACGCCCCCACCCCCCTTAGACACCACCCCACCACCTGGACACCCCCACCCCCATGGATAGCCACCCCACCCCCTTGGACACCACCCCACCCCCCTTGGACAACCCCACCAACCCCCTGGACTGTTAGAGTTGGTGGTCTAGAACCAACTACTTTGTACTTTATTCATTAAATAAAAGCCTTATCACATCTTGATTGTTCTTCTGCGTGACATGTCATGTGATAATGTCCTAAGGACAGTTGTTGCATTAAAGGTTCGCAGCGGATCCCTGCTATGATGAGAACCCGGAAGTTCCATAACACTGTTCTTGAATGTATGTTCTATGGCCGGATGATATTATTTGAGGGACACAAATAATACAGGTCATTAGGGCTGAGGACTCATAAAACTTTGAGGCACCTTCTCATGGTGTGCGCCCTTGGTAATATCCAGGAGGATATTATGAGAACAAGACCCGCCGGTAGGAAATCCACTTTTCATAGTGTCATTGGATGTTCCTATCTACGGATGTGTGTATTGATCCTTAGACTTTAAGATTATTATTAATGGGTATTACAACTCGTGCACTTAGATGTATTGACGAAAACTGTGACAACACACTATTCGCAGTGAGGTAGGATACGTTGGGTGCGTCACGAGTAATACCGCATTAATAGATAATGCGAGAAAGGATTTGTCCCTTCCGTTCCATAACGGAAGTAGATATCTCAGGCCCTTTTATGGAATTGATATAGCCTAAATAAATCCATGGCCATGGTAAGGTATGGGCAAGTTCAATTCCGGGAAGTCAAAGAAATAATAATCAAGCACATGGGTTGATGGCACTAGCATGCAACCCGCTTGATTGGAGATATCGTGACAAAGAGATTATATTACACGGTAAGTGTTCGTAGGAGGTAACACGTCATTGTGGCGTTAACTTCTTTCTCTATGGGTGCCTTGGTGTGTTGCTAGATGCTAACCTTGGACTTTAGGCAGACTCAGCCTAATGCCACTGAGAAAGAGGCCTAGAGGGTCACACACTAAGTGTGTCCATGTATCTCAGTTAAATATTAATTTAACAAGTTAAATAAATATTATTCCCGACTGTGGTTTAATAATTATTTAAGGATGTCTGATCGCATTTATTTTGACACTAGTTATTCGAGAGAATATATTGTGGATGAAATAATATATTTATTAGTGAGTAATGTAGTTAAATTTATTTAAGAAATAAATAGTCATTACTCAAGGTCTAATAAATGTGGTGGAGAAAAATGGAAAATAAAAGTACACGCCGTGTATTAATTATTACACGCCGTGTAGTTTTTCTAGTTGGGATTTTGAGGATTTAATATTGTTTTATTAAATGATATTTATTATAATCAGTGTGGGCTCATGTCAAGGAATTAATAATTCGACATGGGGGGGTTTTCAAAAAGAGTTAATGAAATAAATAAAATGCGTAACGTGTTTATTTATTGTCATAACTCTATTAACCTCAAAAATTATTATAAATATCCTCACAACCCCAACATTTTGAGAGCCATTGGTTGTGCACAACGGATTTGGAAATACTCTCAAGCCAAGAGAGAATTCCCTTTCCACCAAGAACGCCCTCAAGTTACGAGAGCAAGATCCTCCACCGGATCAAGGCGGTCAAAGGCGGATATCGCAAGCGAAGGTTCTTCCACGCTAGCACTCAGAGATCTCTTCAGCGACGTCTAGAGATACGTGACACACGTGTGGATCACCGCTAGAGGAATCCTACACTTGGATTCTACAATGCAACGATGGATCACCGAATCATGACCAAACACATCAACGAAGAAAGAATTCCAACGAGGTAATTCTTATGCATTAATTAAATTAATTATAATCAACATATGATGATCCTCCTCAAGGGTTTCGGGACACTTCCTTTTTCTTTTCATTCCTCATTCTATTCTGAAGATTCGGCGTTTTATATCATGACAGATCTCAGATTGAATGTTGTTTAACGAAAAATTAAGTTGGGCAAACCCACCAATGCGCTTCCGCTGCGCCCAGAACCTTCAAGTGGTATCAAAGGGAGGTTATATCGTTGGTTATAATTATTTAGTTTTTTCGTTGGTGATTTACCCATTTAATAATTTAGTTATTTCAATTCATGTTTAATCGTTCTGGAAATCTGAATCTTGAGATCTATTCCTCCTCCCTCGTTTCTCGTTCACCTCACAGAAACAGATTTTTCTTTTAATTTTGATTAAGATAAAATAGAGGAACTCATCCGGATGAGCCAAACGTTTCTGGCCGTATAACACCAGAATACACGGCGTGTATTCGGAAGTACACGCCTTGTAGTCTAGGTTCAATGCATTGACTGATCCTCCAAATCAGGCCGTGTATTGGATTCTTTATAAGAATTTAAGACACCGTGTGTTGACCAGAAACAGGTGGCACACGGTTTCGGGAATACACACTATGTGGTCCAATGAACACGGTGTGTAGTCCCTTCGGGTTAGGGTTGGGTCGTGTACTCCGTACACGGCCTGCCCGGCTGGAAACCGTGTAACGCGGAAACTACACAGCATGTGTCCCACTATACACGCCGTGTACTCTGAAAATTTCTGAAGTACATTAACATGCCTTATCCCCGGGCGTGTACTTCGGATGGACGATGAAGAAAAGTACACGCCATGTAGTCAGAACTACACGCCGTGTACTCACCCAAATTACGCAGATTTATTAAAATTTATTATTATATTATACAAACCCTTGATACGTGTACCATGATGCAGGTGTAAAGCTGAGGCACAACACGTGATAGGTGTTTTATATATATGTGTTTAATTTAACATCTGTGTAATAAATGAGAATTCACCGGGTTGCCTCCAAGGTACAAGTTACGTACAAGGATAATTTTAAATGAATTTATTTGTTTAAAATTATGATGGATGAGAATCTCAAGGAAATTAAGAAAAGGGATTTAAGATAAAAGGATTGATTAATTAAAGATAATTAATTGATTCGAGCGTGATTTATCTTAAACAAGAACGATTAAAGAATTGAATGCTAGTTTTATTTATGCGTAAATATCGTTGCATGTATGGATGATCATGAGCTAGACCGAGACCTTTGTATGTGAATGGTTTATTTTAATTTATTTATTTAAATTAAATTTGTTGGCCTGAGAGCCATCTCCTCATTAATATGTAGGGCCTGCGCGCCCAAGGATTCTTTTATGTAAAAACCCCTTTTACCCCTCACCTGCGTGTGAGATAAATGCATATGTAATGGATGGAGCTCCCAAGCTAGTGGAGGTGGCTCAAGTCAGGAGCCAAGGTGAAACCAATCCAAGGAGATACAAAGGTGGATAGGTGGAAAGCTGTAAACATAAACCCGAAAGGTTCAAGGTGTTTCTTCCCTAGGTCTTGGGTTAGTTTATCAACCGCTAGATAAACTAACCAATAGAAAAGCTCATGATCATACCATTTATTTTATTTTTGTCAGTTGCATGGTTTATTTATTGTGGGTGTGTTGTCACGATCACACAATTAATGAATTAAACGAGCATACAAGATGGAACTAAAATAAAACTGGCTTATACGTAAATATTATCTTAGACATGGTTAATCACTTAAGTATATCGCACTTAATATTAACAAGCATGTAATCAAAGATAATAAAATGGCAATTTAAGTATAAGGATAAAATCCCTCAAAACAAATATTAAGTCGGCATAACCTTCCATAATCTTGGTTAGAATCGAACCATAGTTCAAAGTACTTGACCAACCCTAGTTGGGGTGCTTTCAATTATCGGGGAATTCTAATTCAGGTTTTTAGGTTGACTTGACTTGGTTCGCATCAAGGGTTGACTGCCACAGCAGGACTTGGTGTGACCAAGAGGCAAAGGTTGAGGAAATCCAAAAGGATTTCAGGATTGGGGAGTCCACTTAGCGGATCAAGGAGCTATGAGTTAATGCAGTTGGCATTTGGAATGCCTACCTAAAACCCTTCAAGTTGCTTGAACAACCCTAGTTGGGGTAATGTGAAGGACAATATGGATCCTTACCAATAGAATATTCACGCAACAGAATATTCTGAAGTCAATGGTGAGGGCTATTGGATTTCGATAAAATAGTGGGAGACTAATAATTATTAATTTATTTATTTGTCTCAAATTTTGTAATAAAGTACTAAATCTTTGCTCATCTTAATTTGTAGAAATGGCAAGAAAATGACTTCAAACATATCATTGCGCACCATACTCGAAAAAGAAAACCTTCTCACCGGCACTAATTTCCAAGAGTGGTAGAGGCATTTACGCGTCGTCCTTCGCCACGAAAGGAAATTATATGTGCTGGAAGAGCCTATTCCAGTTGCGCCTGGGAAAGAGGCTAGTGATGAGGAATTATCTCTCTACATGAAACACATGGATGATGCCACAGATGTCCAGTGTTTCATGCTATCGGCCATGTCTAATGAGCTCTTGAAGCAACATGAAAACATGGAAGTGTATAGCATGATGTCTCACCTTAAAGATCTCTACCAAGAGAAAGTGAGACAGGAGAGGTATGAGATCTCCAATGCTTTGTTTACCACGAAGCTTGGAGAGTCTGCGCCAGCTGGGCCTCATGTAGTCAAGCTTATTGGCTACATTGAACGCCTGGACATCTTAGGGATTAAATTCCAGGATGAGTTGCGTACAGATCTCATCCTATCATCACTGCCCAAGACCTTCTCTAGCTTTATTGTCAACTATAACATGAGCAGCAATGAGAAGAGTCTATCGGAGCTTCTGACCTTGATTCTCGAGGTAGATAAGGACATGGGGCGTGACAAACCCGTGGTCCTTATGGTGAACAAGAAAAGGAAGGACAAGGAAAAGAGTCCAAAGACTTATAAATGGTCTGAAGCCCCCGAGCACCGTCCCTCCAAGAAGGGGAAGATCTAGAGGTAGGGAAAGGAACGGGAGACAGTGTGTTTTGCATGTGGCAAGCAGGGCCACTGGAAGAGGAACTGCACCCAGAAGCGTGGGGACGCTAAAGTTGCGTTTGTTATCGAGTGCAATCTTTCTATTTATACACATTGGATATTAGATACAGCTTGTGGGGCTCAGATCTGTATTCAAATGCAGGAACCAAGTAGATTTAGAAAGATCGCCAGAGGAGAGGTGGATCTTCGAGCCGCCAATGGTGCAAGGCTGGCTGCTTTGGCTATTGGCGACTACCACCTCTCATTGCCGACTGGGATGATTTTGATTTTACATAACTGTTATTATGTTCCTAGTGTTACCAAGAACATAATTTCTGTATCTTGTTTGGATATGGATGGATTTGTTTTCAAATTTGGAAATAAGGGTTGTCTCTTTTATAAGAACAACGTATGTTATGGTATGGCACATTTAAATAATGGTTTGTATGTATTAAATTACGAAAACCAAGTGTTGGAAATCGATAACGAAACAAACTCACATGACTCATACATCACCTAGTTATGGCATCACCGCCTTGGTCATGTGAAGGAGAAGCGTTTGACAAAACTCTGCCAAGATGGCTATTTAGACTCTACTGAGCTAAAACCACTTGATAGATTTCATGCTTGTTTACAAGAAAAAATGACCAAGCCGCCTTTTAGTGGACAAGGTGAAAGGGCCATAGAGATTCTAGGATTGGTACACACAGATGTGTGTGGACCATTTCCAGTAGAAGCTAGAGGTGGATATTCTTATTTTATTACTTTTACTGATGATTTGAGTAGATATGGATATGTCTACTTAATGAGGTATAAGTCAGAGTCCTTAGAGAAATTTAAGGAATTCAAGAATGAAGTAGAGAATCAGCTTGATAAGAAGATAAAGAAGCTTCGATCAGATCGAGGTGGAGAATATCTGAACCAAGAGTTCATCGATCTTCTACGGGAGTCTGGGATTCTATCTCAGCTCACTCCTCCTTATAAACTACAGTGGAATGGTGTTAGTGAAAGGAGGAACCGCACCTTGTTGGACATGGTGAGGTCGATGATGAGTCATGTGGATCTTCCATTATCTTTTTGGGGATATGCATTACAAACTACAGCATACACATTAAACCGAGTACCAACTAAGGCGGAAAATGGAATTCCATCCGAGTTATGGAATGGAAGGAAACCCACTTTGTCGCACACACGTGTATGGGGATGCGAGGCATTTATTAAGGCCTTCTCAGGCAACAAACTAGAACCCCGAGGCATGAATTGTATCTTTATAGGATATCCCAAGGAAACGAAAGGATATTACCTATATAACCCCCAAGACAAGAAAGTGCCTGTCGCCAGACAAGCCGTCTTTCTTTAGAGGGAGCACATCCTCAAGAAGGATAGTGGGAGCAAGATTGACTTCGACGAAGTTGATGCTCAAGATAAACAGGAGTTGGTACAGGAACAAGTTCCACAGGTCCCCGTGGAAGATGTTCTAGAAACACAAGTACTGCATAGGAGCTCAAGAGAGGTAAGGGAACCAGAGAGATTTGGTTTCCTAGTCACCGAGGATGTTGAATCATTATTGTTGGACAATGATGAACCTCTCTCCTACAAGGAAGCAGTAGAAAGCTCAGAAGCTGCAAGATGGCTAGAAGCTATGAATTCTGAGATGGATTCCATGTATCAGAACCAAGTTTGGGTTCTGGTCGATGAGCCAGTTGATGTAAATCCTGTTGGATGCAAATGGGTATTCAAAAGAAATCTGGACATGGAAGGTAAAGTTAGCACCTATAAAGCAAGGCTAGTGGCTAAAGGATTCAGACAACATCAAGGAATTGACTATGATGAAACCTTCTTGCCAGTTGCCATGTTTAAATCCATAAGAATCATACTTTCCATAGCAGCTTACCATGACTACGAGATTTGGCAGATGGATGTCAAAACAACATTCCTTAACGGGAACCTTCAGGAAGATGTCTATATGACACAACCAGAAGGGTTTGTGACACCAGGTGAAGCCAAACGGGTTTGAAAGTTGCATAAATCCATTTATGGATTGAAGCAAGCATCTAGGTCATGGAACATTCGATTTGATGAAGCCATAAAGGAATTTGGTTTCATTAAGAATGAATGTGAGCCATGTGTTTATAAGCAGTTTAATGGGAATTCATTCGTCATCCTAGTGGTATATGTTGATGACATATTACGTATTGGAAACGACGTACCAGCCTTACAGTCAGTTAAGGACTGGTTGAACAAGTGTTTCTCCATGAAGGACTTAGGAGAAGCAGCCTACATTCTAGGGATCAAGATCATTCTTGACAGATCCAAGAGGCTGCTTGGACTAAGTCAGGGTACATACATTGACCAGATACTAAAGAGATTTAGTATGGAAAAATCCAAGAGGGGATTGGTTCCAGTGTCACATGGCTTACATATTTCTAAGAAAATGTGTCCCCAGACACAACAGGAGAAAGATAGGATGAGCAAGATCCCATACGCTTCGACTATAGGATCCATCATGTATGCCATGTTATGTACCAGGCTTGATGTTGACTATGAACTGAGCATGGTAGGCAGATATCAATAAGATCCAGGAGAACAACATTGGACTGTTGTTAAGACTATCCTTAAGTATCTGAGAAGAACTAAGGATATGTTCCTGGTGTATGGAGGAGACGAGTATCTTGTCATCAGAGGGTATGGTGATGCTGGTTTTCAAACAGATCAGAATGATCTGAAGTCGCAATCTGGATATGTTTTCTGTCTCAATGGAGGAGTTGTGAGCTGGAAGAGTTCAAAGCAGCTAGTTGTCGCCGATTCTACAGTGGAGTCCGAGTATATAGCGGCTTCTGATGCAGCCAAAGAAGCCGTTTGGATTCGTAACTTTATCCAGGATCTTGATGTGGTGCCTAGAAGTAAAGATCCCATTACATTGTATTGTGATAATACTGCAGCGGTGGCTCTTGCAAAAGAACCAAGGTCACATCAACGGACAAAGAACATACTCCGGAAGTATCACCTCTTGAGGGATTTCTATCAAAGGGGTGAAGTTGAAGTGAGTAGAGTGTCCACAGAAGAGAAGGTGGCAGACCCCATGACTAAAGGCCTATCTCAGCAGAAGCATGAATATCATGTGAGAGCTAGCGGGTTAAAGGTTGTTAGCAGTTGGCTCTAGTCCAAGTGGGAGTCTGTTGGAGTTGGTAGTCTAGAACCAACTACTTTGTACTTTATTCATTAAATAAAAGCCTTATCACATCTTGATTGTTCTTCTGTGAGATATGTCATGTGATAATGTCCTAAGGACAGTTGTTGCATTAAAGGTTCGTAGCAGATCCCTGCTATGATGAGAACCCGGAAGTACCATAACACTGTTCTTGAATGTATGTTCTATGGCCGGATGATATTATTTGAGGGACACAAATAATACAGGTCATTAGGGGTGAGGACTCATAAAACTTTGAGGCACCTTCTCATGATGTGCGCCCTTGGTAATATTCAGGAGGATATTTTGAGAACGAGACCCGCTAGTAGGAAATCCACTTTTCATAGTGTCATTGGATGTTCATATCTACGGACGTGTGTATTGATCCTTAGACTTTAAGATTATTATTAATGGGTATTACAACTCGCGCACTTAGATGTATTGATGAAAACTGTGACAACACACTGTTCACAGCGAGGTAGGATATGTTGGGTGCGTCATGAGTAATACCACATTAATAGATAATGCGAGAAAGGATTTGTACCTTCCGTTCCATAACGGAAGTAGATATCTCAGGCCCTTTGATGGAATTGATATAGCCTAAATAAATCCATGGCCATGGTAAGGTATGGGGAAGTTCAATTCCGGGAAGTCAAATAAAGAATAATCAAGCACATGGGTTGATGGCACTAGCATGCAACCCGCTTGATTGGAGATATCGTGACAAAGAGATTATATTACACGGTAAGCGTTCGTAGGAGGTAACACGTCATTGCGATGTTAAATTCTTTCTCTATGGGTGCCTTGGCATGTTTCTAGATGCTAACCTTGGACTTTAGGCAGGCTCAGCCTAATGCCACTAAGAAAGAGGCCTAGAGGGTCACATACTAAGTGTGTCCATGTATCTCAGTTAAATATTAATTTAACAAGTTAAATAAATATTATTCCCGACTATGGTTTAATAATTATTTAAGGATGTCTGATCAAATTTATTTTGACACTAGTTATTCGAGAGAATATATTGTGGATGAAATAATATATTTATTAGCGAGTAATGCAGTTAAATTTATTTAAGAAATAAATAGTCATTACTCAAGGTCTAATAAATGTGGTGGAGAAAAATGGAAAATAAAAGTACACGCCGTGTATTAATTATTAAACGCCGTGTAGTTTTTTCAGTTGGGATTTTGAGGATTTAATATTGTTTTATTAAATGATATTTATTATAATCAGCGTGGGTGCATGTCAAGGAATTAATAATTCGACATGGGGGGGGGTTTAATAAGAGTTAATGAAATAAATAAAATGCGTAACGTGTTTATTTATTGTCATAACTCTATTAACCTCAAACATGATTATAAATATCCTCACAACCCCAACATTTTGAGAGCCATTGGTTGTGCACAACGGATTTGGGAATACTCTCAAGCCAAGAGAGAATTCCCTTTCCACCAAGAACACCCTCAAGTTACGAGAGCAATATCCTCCACCGGATCAAGGCGGTCAAAGGCGGATATCGCAAGCGAAGGTTCTTCCGCGCTAGCACTCGGAGATCCCTTCGGCGACGTCCAGATATACGTGACACACGTGTGGATCACCGCTAGAGGAATCCTGCACTTGGATTCTACAACGCAACGACGGATCACTGAATCGTGACCGAACACATCAACGAAGAAAGAATTCGAACGAGGTAATTCTTATGCATTAATTAAATTAATTATAATCAACATATGATGATCCTCCTCAAGGGTTTTGGGACTCTTCCTTTTTCTTTTGGTTCTTCATTCTATTCCGAAGATTCGGCGTTTTATATCATGACAGATCTCAGATTGAACGTTGTTTAATGAAAAATTAAGTTGGGCAAACCCACCAACGCGCTTCCGCTGCGCCCGGAACCTTCAAGTGGTATCAAAGGGAGGTTATATCATTGGTTATAATTATTTATTTTTTTCATTGGTGATTTACACATTTAATAATTTAGTTATTTCAATTCATGTTTAATCGTTCTGGAAATCTGAATCTCGAGATCTGTTCCTCCTCCCTCGTTTCTCGTTCACCTCACAGAAACAGATTTTTCTTTTAATTTTGATTAAAATAAAATAGAGGAACTCATCCAGAGGAGCCAAACGTTTCTGGTCATATAACACCAGAATAAACGGCGTGTATTCGGAAGTACACGCCGTGTAGTCTAGGTTCAATGCATTGACTGATCCACCAAATCAGGCCGTGTATTGGATTCTTTCTAAGAATTCAAGACACCGTGTGTTGACCAGAAACAGGTGGCACACAGTTTCCGGAATACACACCGTGTGGTCCAATGAACACGACATGTAGTCCCTTCGGGTTAGGGTTGGGTTGTGTACTCCGTACACGGCCTGCCCGGCTAGAAATCGTGTAACGCAGAAACTACATGGCGTGTGTCCCACTGTACACGCTGTGTACTCCGAAAATTTCCGAAGTACATTAACACGCCTTATCCCCGGGCATGTACTTCGGATGGACGGTGAAGAAAAGTACACGCCGTGTAGTCGGAACTACACGCCGTGTACTCACCCAAATTATGCAGATTTATTAAAATTTATTATTATATTATACAAACCCTTGAGACCTGTACCATGGTGCAGGCGTAAAGCTGAGGCACAACACGTGATAGGTGTTTTATATATATGTGTTTAATTTAACATCTGCGTAATAAATGGGAATTCACCGGGTTGCCTCCAAGGTACAAGTTACGTACAAGGATAATTTTAAATGAATTTATTTGTTTAAAATTATGATGGATGAGAATCTCAAGGAAATTCAGAAAAGGGATTTAAGATAAAAGGATTGATTAATTAAAGATAATTAATTGATTCGAGCGTGATTTATCTTAAACAAGAATGATTAAAGAATTGAATGCTAGTTTTATTTATGCGTAAATATCGTTGCATGTATGGATGATCATGAGCTAGACCGAGACCTTTGTATGTGAATGATTTCTTTTGATTTATTTATTTAAATTAAATTTGTTGGCCTGCGAGCCATCTCCTCATTAATATGTAGGGCCTGCGCGCCCAAGGATTCTTTTATGTAAAAACCCCTTTTACCCCTCACCTGCGTGTGAGATAAATGCATATATAATGGATGGAGCTCCCAAGCTAGTGGAGGTGGCTCAAGTCAGGAGCCAAGGTGAAACCAATCCAAGGAGATACAAAGGTGGATAGGTGGAAAGCTGTAAACATGAACCCAAAAGGTTCAAGGTGTTTCTCCCCTAGGTATTGGGTTAGTTTATCAACCGCTAGATAAACTAACCAATAGAAAAGCTCATGATCATACCATTTATTTTATTTCTGTCAGTTGCATGGTTTATTTATTGTGGGTGTGTTGTCACGATCACACAATTAATGAATTAAACGAGCATGCAATATGGAACTAAAATAAAACTGGCTTATACGTAAATATTATCTTAGACATGGTTAATCACTTAAGTATATCCAAATTAATATTAACAAGCATGTAATCAAAGATAATAAAATGAAAATTTACGTATAAGGATAAAATCCCTCAAAAAAAATATTAAGTCGGCATAGCCTTCCATAATCTTGGTTAGAATCGAACCATAGTTCAAAGTGCTTGACCAACCCTAGTTGGGGTGCTTTCAATTATCGGGGAATTCTAATTCAGGGTTTTGGGTTGACTTGACTTGGTTTTCATCAAGGGTTGACTGCCACAGCAGGACTTGGTGTGACCAAGAGGCAAAGGTTGAGGAAATCCAAAAGGATTTCAGGATTGGGGAGTCCACTCAGCGGATCAAGGAGCTGCGAGTTAATGCAGTTGGCATTTGGAATGCCTACCTAAAACCCTTCAAGTTTCTTGACCAACCCTAGTTGGGGTAATGTGAAGGACAATATGGATCCTTGCCACTAGAATATTCATGCAACAGAATATTCTGAAGTCAATGGTGAGGGCTATTGGATTTCGATAAAATAGTGGGAGACTAATAATTATTAATTTATTTATTTGTCTCAAATTTTGTAATAAAGTACTAAATCTTTGCTCATCTTAATTTGTAGAAACGACAAGAAAATGACTTCAAACATATCATTGCGCACCATACTCGAAAAAGAAAACCTTCTCACCGGCACCAATTTCCAAGAGTGGCAGAGGCGTTTATGCGTCGTCCTTCGCCACGAAAGGAAATTATATGTGCTGGAAGATCCTATTCCAGTTGTGCCTGGGAAAGAGGCTAGTGATGAGGAATTATCTCTCTACATGAAACACATGGATGATGCCACATATGTCTAGTGTTTCATGCTATCGGCCATGTCTAATGAGCTCTTGAAGCAACATGAAAACATGGATGCGTATAGCATGATGTCTCACCTTAAAGATCTCTACCAAGAGAAGGCGAGACATGAGAGGTATGAGATCTCCAATGCTTTGTTTACCACGAAGCTTGGAGAGTCTGTGCCAGCTGGGCCTCATGTAGTCAAGATTATTGGCTACATTGAACGCCTGGACATCTTAGGGATTAAATTCCCAGATGAGTTGCGTACAGATCTCATCCTATCATCACTGCCCAAGACCTTCTCTAGCTTCATTGTCAACTATAACATGAGCGGCAATGAGAAGAGTCTATCAGAGCTTCTGACCTTGATTCGCCAGGTAGATAAGGACATGGGGTGTGACAAACCCGTGGTCCTTATGGTGAACAATAAAAGGAAGGACAAGGAAAAGGGGCCAAAGACTTATAAACAGTCTAAAGCCCCTGAGCACCATCCCTCCAAGAAGGGGAAGATCCAAAGGTAGGGCAAGGAACGGGAGGCAGTGTGTTTTGCATGTGGCAAGCAGGGCCACTGGAAGAGGAACTGCACCCAGAAGCGTGGGGACGCTAAAGGTGCATTTGTTATCGAGTGCAATCTTTCTATTTCTACACATTGGGTATTAGATACAGCTTGTGGGGCTCACATCTGTATTCAAATGCAGGAACCAAGTAGATTTAGAAAGATCGCCAGAGGAGAGGTGGATCTTCGAGCTGCCAATGGCACTAGGCTGGCTGCGTTGGCTATTGGCGACTACCACCTCTCATTGCCGACTGGGATGATTTTTTATTTTACATAACTGTTATTATGTTCCTAGTGTTACCAAAAACATAATTTCTGTATCTTGTTTGGATATGGATGGATTTGTTTTCAAATTTGGAAATAAGGGTTGTCTCTTTTATAAGAACAACGTATGTTATGGTATGGCACATTTAAATAATGGTTTGTATGTATTGAATTATGAAAACCAAGTGTTGGCAATCGATAACGAAACAAACTCACATGACTCATACATCACCCAGTTATGGCATCACCGCCTTGGTAATGTGAATGAGAAGCATTTGACAAAACTCTTCCAAGATGGCTATTTAGACTCTACTAAGCTAAAACCACTTGATAGATGTCATGCTTGTTTACAAGGAAAAATGACCAAGCCGCCTTTTGGTGGACAAGGTGAAAGGGTCATAGAGCTTCTAGGATTGGTACACACAGATGTGTGTGGACCATTTCCAGTAGAAGCTAGAGTTGGATATTCTTACTTTATTACTTTTACTGATGATTTGAGTAGATATGGATATGTCTACTTAATGAGGTATAAGTTAGAGTCCTTAGAGAAATTTAAGGAATTCAAGAATGAAGTCGAGAATCAGCTTGGTAAGAAGATAAAGAAGCTTCGATCGGATCGAGGTGGAGAATATCTGAACCAAGAGTTCATCGATCTTCTACGGGAGTCTGGGATTCTATCTCAGCTCACTCCTCCTTATACACCACAGTGGAATGGTGTTAGTGAAAGGAGGAACTGCACCTTGTTGGACATGGTGAGGTCGATGATGAGTCACGCAGATCTTCCATTATCCTTTTGGGGATATGCATTACAAACTGCAGCATACACATTAAACCGAGTTCCAACTAAGGCAGAAAATGGAATTCTATCCGAGTTATGGAATGGAAGGAAACCCACTTTGTCGCACACACGTGTATGGGGATGCGAGGTATTTGTTAAGGCCTTCTCAGGCAATAAACTAGCACCCCGGGGCACGAAGTGTATCTTTTTAGGATATCCCAAGGAAACGAAAGGATATTACCTATATAACCCCAAGACAAGAAAGTGACTGTCGCTAGACAATCCGTCTTTCTTGAGAGGGAGAACATCCTCAAGAAGGATAGTGGGAGCAAGATTGACTTTGACGAAGTTGATGCTCAAGATACACAGAAGTTGGTACAGGAACAATTTCCACAGGTCCCCGTGGAAGAGGTTCTAGAAACACAAGTACTGCATAGGAGCTCAAGAGAGGTAAGGGAACCAGAGAGATTTGGTTTCCTAGTCACCGAGGATGGTGAATCATTATTGTTGGACAATGATGAACCTCTCTCCTACAAGGAAGCAGTAGAAAGCTCAGAAGCTGCAAGATGGCTAGAAGCTATGAATTCTGAGATGGATTCCATGTATCAGAACCAAGTTTGGGTTCTGGTCGATGAGCCAGTTGATGTAAAGCCTGTTGGATGCAAATGGGTATTAAAAAGAAAGCTGGACATGGAAGGTCAAGTTAGCACCTATAAAGCAAGGCTAGTGGCTAAAGGATTCAGACAGCGTGAAGGAATTGACTATGATGAAACCTTATCGCCAGTTTCCATGTTTAAATCCATAAGAATCATACTTTCCATAGCAGCTTACCATGACTACGAGATTTGGAAGATGGATGTCAAAACAGCATTCCTTAACGGGAATCGTCAGGAAGATGTCTATATGACACAACCAGAAGGGTTTGTGACACTAGGTGAAGCCAAACGGGTTTGCAAGTTGCAGAAATCCATTTATGGATTGAAGCAAGCATCCAGGTCATGGAACATTCGATTTGATGAAGACATAAAGGAATTTGGTTTCATTAAGAACGAATGTGATCCATGTGTTTATAAGCGGTTTAATAGGAATGCGGTCATCATCCTAGTGGTATATGTTGATGACATATTACTTATTGGAAACGACGTACCAGCCTTACAGTCAGTTAAGGACTAGTTGAACAAGTGTTTCTCCATGAAGGACTTAGGAGAAGCAACCTACATTCTAGGGATCAAGATCATTCGTGAAAGATCCAAGAGGCTGCTTGGACTAAGTCAGGGTACATAAATTGACCAGATACTAAAGAGATTTAGTATGGAAAAATCCAAGAGGGGATTGGTTCCAGTGTCACATGGCTTACATCTTTCTAAGAAAATGTGTCCCCGGACACAATAGGAGAAAGATAGGATGAGAAAGATCCCATATGCTTCGGCTATAGGATCCATCATGTATGCCATGTTATGTATCAGGCTTGATGTTGCCTATGCACTGAGCATGGTAGGCAGATATCAAGCAGATCCAGGAGAACAACATTGGACTGCTGTTAAGACTATCCTTAAGTATCTGAGAAGAACTAAGGATATGTTCCGGGTGTATGGAGGAGACAAGGAGCTTGTCATTAGAGGGTATGATGATGCTGGTTTTCAAACAGATCAGAATGATCTGAAGTCGCAATCTGGATATGTTTTCTGTCTCAATGGAGGAGCTATGAGCTGGAAGAGTTCAAAGCAGCCAGTTGTCGCCGATTCTACAGCGGAGTCCGAGTATATAGCGGCTTCTGATGCAGCCAAAGAAGCCGTTTGGATTCGGAACTTTGTCCAGGAGCTTGATCTGGTGCCTAGCAGTAAAGATCCCATTACATTGTATTGTGATAATACTGCAGCGGTGGCTCTTGCAAAAGAACCAAGGTCACATCAATGGACAAAGCACATACTCCGGAAGTATCACCTCTTGAGGGATTTCTATCAAAGGGGTGAAGTTGCAGTGAGCAGAGTGTCCACAAAAGAGAACTTGGCAGACCCCATGACTAAAGGCCTATCTTAGCATAAGCATGAATATCATGTGAGAGCTAGCGGGTTAAAGGTTGTTAGCAGTTGGCTCTAGTCCAAGTGGGAGTCTGTTGGAGTTGGTGGTCTAGAACCAACTACTTTGTACTTTATTCATTAAATAAAAGCCTTATCACATCTTGATTGTTCTTCTGCGTGATATGTCATGTGATAATGTCCTAAGGACAGTTGTTGCATTAAAGGTTCGTAGCAGATCCCTGCTATGATGAGAACCCGGAAGTGACATAACACTGTTCTTGAATGTATGTTCTATGGCCGGATGATATTATTTGAGGGACACAAATAATACAGGTCATTAGGGGTGAGGACTCATAAAACTTTGAGGCACCTTCTCATGGTGTGCGCCCTTGGTAATATCCAGGAGGATATTATGAGAACAAGACCCGCCAGTAGGAAATCCACTTTTCATAGTGTCATTGGATGTTCCTATCTACGGACGTGTGTATTGATCCTTATACTTTAAGATTATTATTAATGGGTATTACAACTCGCGCACTTAGATGTATTGACAAAAACTGTGACAACACACTGTTCGGAGTGAGGTAGGATACGTTGGGTGCGTCACGAGTAATACCGCATTAATAGATAATGTGAGAAAGGATTTATCCCTTCCGTTCCATAACGGAAGTAGATATCTCAGGCCCTTTGATGGAATTGATATAGCCTAAATAAATCCATGGCTATGGTAAGGTATGGGCAAGTTCAATTCCGGGAAGTCAAAGAAAGAATAATCAAGCACATGGGTTGATGGCACTAGCATGAAACCCACTTGATTGGAGATATCGTGACAAAGAGATTATATTACACGGTAAGCGTTCGTAGGAGGTAACACGTCATTGCGGCGTTAACTTCTTTCTCTATGGGTGCCTTGGCATGTTGCTAGACGCTAACCTTGGACTTTAGGCAGGATCAGCCTAATGCCATTGAGAAAGAGGCCTAGAGGGTCACACACTAAGTGTGTCCATGTATCTCAGTTAAATATTAATTTAACAAGTTAAATAAATATTATTCCCGACTGTGGTTTAATAATTATTTAAGGATGTCTGATCGCATTTATTTTGACACTAGTTATTCGAGAGAATATATTGTGGACGAAATAATATATTTATTAGCAAGTAATGTAGTTAAATTTATTTAAGAAATAAATAGTCATTACTCAAGGTCTAATAAATGTGGTGGAGAAAAATGGAAAATAAAAGTACACGCTGTGTATTAATTATTACACGCTGTGTAGTTTTTCCAGTTGGGATTTTGAGGATTTAATATTGTTTTATTAAATGATATTTATTATAATCAGCGTGGGCACATGTCAAGGAATTAATAATTCGACATGGGGGGGTTTTCAATAAGAGTTAATGAAATAAATAAAACGTGTAACGTTTTTATTTATTGTCATAACTCTATTAACCTCAAACATGATTATAAATATCCTCACAACCCCAACATTTTGAGAGCCATTGGTTGTGCACAACGGATTTGGATATACTCTCAAGCCAAGAGAGAATTCCCTTTCCACCAAGAACACCCTCAAGTTACGAGAGCAAGATCCTCCACCGGATCAAGGCGGTCAAAGGCGGATATCGCAAGCGAAGGTTCTTCCGCGCTAGCACTCGAAGATCCCTTCGGTGACGTCCAGAGATATGTGACACACATGTGGATCATCGCTAGAGGAATCCTACACTTGGATTCTACAACGCAACGACGGATCACCGAATCGTGACCGAACACATCAATGAAGAAAGAATTCCAACGAGGTAATTCTTATGCATTAATTAAATTAATTATAATCAACATATGATGATCCTCCTCAAGGGTTTCGAGACTCTTCCTTTTTCTTTTCGTTCTTCGTTCTATTTTGAAGATTCGGCATTTTATATCGTGACGGATCTCGGATTAAACGTTGTTTAACGAAAAATTAAGTTGGGCAAACCCACCAACGCGCTTCCGCTTGGACAGCCCCACCAACCCCCTGGACCGCCCCCACCCCCTAGACACCAACCCACCCCTGGACACCCCCACCCCCTAGAAAGCCCTCTCAACCCACTGGACACCCCCATCCCCCTGAACACGCCCATGGACAGCCCCCCCCACCTCGGACAGCCCCCAACCCCCCTGGACACCCCCACCTCCCTGGACAACCACCACCCCCCTGGACACCAACCCACCCCACGGACACCCCCCGGACCCCCACCCCCTGGAAAGCCCCCATGACACCCTGGACACCAGCCCACCCCCTGGACACCACATAGATAGCCCCCCACCTATACACCCCCCTCCTTGGACACCACCCCACCCCCCTTGGACACCCCCCAACCTACTGGACCCCCCCCGGACACCCCCACCCCCTAGACACCCCCACCCTGGACACCCCCATCCCACCCTCCCGGACACCACCCCACCCCCCTTGGACAACCCCACCAATCCCTTGGACCACCCCACCCCCAGACACCCCCAACCCCTAGAAAGCCCCCCCCCCCCCCGACACCCTGGACACCATCCCACCCCCCTTGGAAACCCCCCTCACCTGGACCCCCCTCATAGACACCACCCCACCACCTAGACACCCCCACCCCCTGGAACACCCCACCCTCCTTGGACATCCCCCAACCTCATGGACCGCCCCACCCCCCTGGACACCCCTTCCCCCCCGGACACCCCCATCCTCCCATACACCCCTACCCCCCTTGGACAACCACCCCAAACCCCTAAACAACCCCCAACCCCCTGAATTCTGAATTGAATTCTTTATGTATTTAATTAACTTATGAATTAAGTGTTAATGGTGTATGAGTATAATTTTTGTATGGGTATACTTGGTGTAATTATCTTATGATTTATGTGTTAATTTTGTATAGGTATACTTGTTGAGATGCTGAATTTTTTTGCAGGTGTTGATTGGGTGTGCTGCTGTTGAATTTTTTGTTGCAGCAGGCAGGGCATTTATCAGCGGTTTTTTAGCACTGATAAAGGAATACTTTATCAGCGCTAAAAAAGCACTGATAAATTCCACATTTATTAGCGCTAAAAAAGTGCTGATAAAGGACCAGTTTATCAGCGCTAAAAGAGTGCTGATAAAAACACATTTATTAGTGCTGAGCTTTACAGTGCTTTTTTAGTGCTGATAACGCCTGTTTTAAGTGCTGATAAAGCCTGTTTTTGTAGTAGTGATCAATCAGGGCAATGCCACTGCAGGTGA
Organism: Viscum album; assembly: GCA_963277665.1. Classification (NCBI taxonomy): domain Eukaryota; kingdom Viridiplantae; phylum Streptophyta; class Magnoliopsida; order Santalales; family Viscaceae; genus Viscum; species Viscum album. Next base: position 878,008,392 of record OY728158.1, read on the forward strand.
TAAACCCCAAGAGGCTAACTTGGCCTAGAGAATGGGTTTCACCTAATCGAGAGGAAGAACGAAGACAAAATAAACTACTTCCAGGTGTTATTAAACAAGTCAGAAATAGACTTGTCATCTCTGAGTTCAGAGAAGATGAAGATGATCTTAGATCAGAAAGATCAAGATCAGGTAGATAGAATTTAAAAATATAAGATTTCAAATCAGAAATATTAGAGAACACTTTGAAAAATCCAAGGATATCAATTGGAAAAGATGAAGGTACTTCAGTAGAAGCACCTAGGACATCACTTTCTAGAAAGATAGTTGGACAAAGGACAAAGTCATCCATAGCGCTTCTTCAATGGATTTTCCAGTAAGGAATTTCTGGATCCCATAGTTAAAGGTTTTTTATTATGAGCAGAAACAGTTATAATGCAGAGTAAAATATTATGAGAATGAAATTAGTCATATTTGTCTTAGAAAGTATTATCAAATTCCAGAATCTAGATTGAATTTTGAAAATGAACCCAAAGTAATCGAGTTAGGGTAGAAAGCCCAGACAACTCGTGATAAGCTTGAGGAATTGAAGGAAAAAAATTAAGCGTACAGAATCTCAGCTTCGACAATCCAAGTGGTTAGTCCAAAATCTATAAAGAACACTAGGAAATCTAGAAGGAGAAATATTTTGATTTGAACAGTAAAATATGGTCGGAAGAGGGTCTGGTGTCTGACCAAATATTCAATATATTTAGCAGAGTCTTGAAGGAAAAGCTTCAGGAGAAGCTTACAATCAACCGGATGTTATTGTCTTTGATATGCATCCACATAGAGATACAAAAAGAGCAAGTATATCAGGACGATATACTGTAGATGATTACGCATGACCTTTAGTAGGAGAAACTCAAGAATATCAGGAAGAAGTTTCGAGTATTCCTCAGAGTATCTAGGAATACCAGAAATAGATCTATGATATTATTACTCAAGGGAAATGGAAACTTGGGGATATAGAACGTGTCTCTAAAAATCTAAATGAAAAGCTCAAGAAATTTGAATACCTACAAGCCAAACTCGAAGATAAGAGGAAAAGAAAGAGACTAAGTCATCTCCCACCAAAAGACTCAGTGTAAAAACTTGGGATGCCAAGCCATTATGATAGAAAATCTCCTAGAAACCAATTCCTTGGGAATGATAAAAAGGATTGTTCAAGGATTTGTTTCAAAAGATCAATAAGGAATCCAATCCATCATATCCCAACTATATTTAGGGAAGAATATAGGTCAAAGAAAACAAATCTAGAAGGTGTTCCTCAACATGGGACTATCCTAAAGCTAGACTGTAAAAAGGATCCTGGAGTATCCATAAATGAATGGGTTCTAGACCTTCAATATTATATGCTATCAGTTTGTTTACAGTCATGGACCATAGATAGTGCACTTAATTTCGCAGGATCTACCTTGAGAGGTAATGTAGGGAGATTTTGGGATATGTTGCTGAGACACTCAGAAGTGAGAACAACTATCCAGGAATATGTTACATTCCCAATTGAAGTTATATGAGTAGTAGCTAATTTTCTTAAACAAGAGTTTGCAGGAAATTCAATGATAGTTCGGGATGGAGAATTTGGTGGAAAAAGCTAGAACAACTTTAACCAAGATCCAAATTTGTGACATGTGTTACTTTGAAGAATATCTTTGCGAGTTTTAGCATTGGTATTATCTTCTTGGACCAGAAGATCAAGCATATGCTCTAGATGCCTTTATCCAGAAGCTTCTAGGTAGTTGGCCTGAAATTGATCAACAAGCATTGAAGACTCATCTTTTTCAGAGTGAAGATCTGCAAGACACTCCAGAAGTCTGAGTAGAAAAAATAAGGCAGATTATAAGACTTTAATGTATGCAGAGTCATGTCTTATAGGATGTAAGAAATATTCCATACATGAGTTCTGCTTGTTTCCCAAAAGTATAGGGTGTTGCAGGAAGATATGGGTGCAGTCCAACCAGGTAGGAGCTTGAAAAAACTTAACAAAGATCATTCAAAACATAGTGTTAGGATCATGATTAGTCACTGAAAGTGGCTAATATTAATTTTTAATATATTTATAGTCATTGTTACAAATTCCATAAACATTTTTATTAATGCATTACATAAATAGAACTTCATTTCTCATCAAAAATGCAATTCATGTTTAAAATGAAAATTTGGGCCCAATCATTAATTTGTTTGTTGACAATATTATATTCATTTTCTGAATTTAAAATTTTGGAATATGATTTATCACTTTGTTTGGAACATTTTATCTTTTAGGTCTACTGGATGAATCCCAAAGGAAGATGGAGAATTTTGCGCCTGAAGGCAGAAACTTGCTGAAAAAAGCATAATGGGCCTAAGGCCCATCAAACAAATGTGGGGCCCAGAAAACAATCCCAATGAAGCTCAAATATATATAGTAGAAATATAAAAATATGAGGATCATTTTATTCAACTGTGGCTGGAGCTAACTCTGATGTTTTCATGATGATAAAGGGATCTGAAGTTGAGATTTAAATGGTGGACCCGACATTAATGCACAAAAATCCGTCCCACCATTTCGACCATAACTTCCAAAAAGATGAGCCAAATTTCCTGAAATTTTTACAGATCATAGAGTACAGATGGAAGAAGATATTTACCTTCTAAAACCCCTCCGTATTCGGCCTTCTTCATTTTCGAATTCACACGTCAATATGGTGGACGAATCTGGACAGTTTTTCGGGTCAAATTCGAAACATCAATTTCATTTTGATTATACACCCTCCATTTGACTCTATTGATTGTTGGGGGGTGAATTAATTATTTGTGGATGGACCTAAGGCTCCTAATATGACTATATAAGGAGCTATTGGTGAAGGGAATAGGGTGGATATTTTTCATATCATCTTTTGTTGCTTGTTTCATTGTAAGGTTATGCTTCCAAATTTCCTTTATAATGTTTTCCATTTCCATGTAAGTTTCTTTTTTGTATCTTTATATTCTTAATCAACTTAATTCACTTCTATATTTTCCATTTCTTTTATTAAAACTTTATTATCACAAAGCACAGTGATATCTCTGTGTTGTTGTGAATTATTTCACACATAGGTGTGAATTTCATTCACACACACGGAGGAGTGCTCGTTATTTCCGCAGTTTTAATTTCTTCAATCCAATTCTTGTTAGCCATCTTCCGCCCACCATTGAGAGTATACCATAAATGGAGGGATAAACCATTAATGGGATGATCTTAGGAGGATGCAAAGGATGGATTGAATGTTATTTTATGAACAAATTGTTGTTAATTGGATAATTAATTTAAGACATCCATTCTTCAATTATTTCTACTCTTCATCTTTACTGTGTTTGAGCAAACTAAATTCAATTACTAAATGACCATATACCTCAGAGAGATCATTAATTTGGTTCTCTAAGTGTATACGAGATTAGTAATTGTGTTTAGTAAGCACCAAACTAGAAAATGATGAATGTAATGTTATTTTTGAAGAATGGATTCATCAAAAATTAATAAAACCAAAATTGTCTAATGAAGTAAAATTCATTCAATCCACCCCGAGCATAATCCTAAGATCAACCCATTTCCATTTAATTGAATTCACTTAGTTTTATTATTGTTCTTTAAAAACCATCCAAAATCAAACCCAAAGTTAGTTACTTAATAGCCCATCCTTCACACAATCATAGCGTCTCAAGGTTACTTCTTCGGTCCCTGTGGATTCGACCTCTACATGTACTACATCGATCGCTTTTACCAGTAGGGTAAATTTGGGTGCAACCAAATTTTGGCGCCGTTTCCGGGGACCAAGTAAGTTCCTTAGACCAAAAACCTTCTTTTCTTACCCCCATTCTTCTATTCTCATCCCAATTCTCTTATCTTTTCCCTTTCTCGCTTTTTTTTTCTTTTGGCGCATGTCCGCCTACACCTGCGATAACTCAAACAGATTAGTTAGGGTGGATACTCCTAGGGCTGGGGAGTCAAGCACTAAAAGAGGTCTATTTCCTTTAGATCCAAATCTTCCTAATACTCCAAATTCAAACGTTGAGTTCGATACAATAGAGAATCTCCCACAAAACCAAATCATAAACCGAGGAGGGAACCAAAATAACGGGCAAGACCCTAACTTGGGAATTGTTGCAGACCCGACCATGAATGAATACCTCACACCAACCTGGACCAATGCACCATCATGCATTAGGCATGATAACATAGGATATGCCCAATATGTTTTCAAACCCCATGTCCTGAACCACCTTCCAACCTTTCATGGGATGGAGTCTGAGATGCCTTACCTTCATGTTAAAGAATTTAATGACATTGTCAAAACCATGTGCCCACCAAATAAAATTGAATCTGATAAAATGAGACTTTTCAATTTTTCCCTTAAGGACCAAGCAAATAATTGGTTAAACAATTTGAGACCATCATCCATTCACTCTTGGGACCAACTTCAATGAGAATTTTATAAAAAATACTTCCCCCATCACAAAACAATTGCACTTAAAAAGAGCATACAAAACTTTTTTGAAAGAGAGAGAGAAACATTCTATGAAACATGGGAAAGGTTCAAGGACACATTAAACATGGTACCGCACCATGGTTTCTTAATCCCAGAACAAGTGAGAATTTTCTATGAAGGGTTGGGTCCCGGAAACAAACAATTCATTGATATGATGTGTAATGGAACCTTCAAAAACAAAGCCCTAAATGATACTTACGAGTATCTAAAAAATATTGCTGAACAAAACCAAACATGGGGAACATCACCATACTATGAGAAGCCACCCAAATCTGGTGGAATGTACAATCTTGGAGAAGAAGAAAACCTTAGAGCAAAACTTGCTGCACTCACGAGGAAAGTTGAGGAGATTGATCTTAGGAAGGTCCACAAAACCCAAACCGTTGAGCTTGTTTGTACAATTTGTGACAAGAATGACCACAAGACTAATAATTTCCCAACCATTCCTTCCATCAAGGATGTTCTTTTAGGAGGACCACCAGAAGAAGTTAATGCAATGAACTTTCAAAAGCCACAATTCACGAACACCTTCAATCCAAGGTATAATGACCATCCGGGCTTTCGTTGGAAGGACAATCAACAACCAACACAACAACAATGTATCAAACCATACCCTCAACAAAACTTTCAAACTCATAATCAGTTCCAACCACAACCAGTCCAATTCCAACATCCTCATGTCCAATATCAACAACCTATCCAACAACCCATTCAAAAACATATCCAACAACCAAAGTATCCTCCTGGGATAAACCCACAAGCTCAAGCACCAACCCAAAATGTTCCACAAAGCCTACTAGAACAACTGTGAAAACAAATGGATAAAATGAACTCAGAATTCTCATCCATTAAACAAGAACTTCAAACCATAAAAACTGGAAAGGAACCCATGCCCACACAAGGCATTCCACAACAAACATCAAGGGGAGAGAAAAGTTTCACTCAAACAACTCACAAACAACTAAAGGCTGTGATAGTTTTAAGAAGTGGGAAATCAATTGAAAAACCTAAACAGATAAGTCAGAAACCATGTGAAGCTTCAAACTCTAATGAAAATTCAAATGAACTACAAGATCAAACTAAATAAATTGATAATAATGTGAATGAAACAACACTTCAACAAACAACTCCACAATCTGCACCATTTCCTCAACGCATGAGGGGGAAAACCAAGCCTGAATTGAGTGAAACATTGAGGGAAATCTTCTCACAAGTCAAGTTGAACATTCCCCTTCTCGATTCCATCCAAACCATACCTTACTAATCAAAATACCTTAAGGAATTTTTTACTTTTAAAAGAAAATTTTCTCATAAAAACCAAGTCCTTTTGGCTACTAATGTGAGTACCACCATTCAAGGGACCATTCCTCCTAAGATGAAAGACCCAGGATGCCCTTACATAAATGTTGAAATAGGAGAGAACAAAGTTATCAAATCCTTGTGTGATCTAGGTTCTAGTGTGAACCTCATTCCTTATGCCATGTACTGTCAGTTAGGGCTCGAAGAACTCCAACCCACATCTGTCACTCTTCAACTTGCTGATCGTAGTGTTCGAGTTCCAAAGGGGATCTTAAAAGATGTTTTGGTGAAAGTTGAAAATTTCATTTACCCAGCTGACTTCATTGTTCTGGACAATCACCCAAGCTTAGGTCCTAGGGAGAAAACCCCAATCATACTTGGTCGTCCCTTCCTTTCAACAATCAACTCTGTAATCCGAGTCTGAAATGGGAACATGACCATCACCTTTGGGAACATGAGTCTAGACTTGAACATCTACAATGCAAACTCTCAAATTGGGGATGATGAAGAGATACATGATGTTAATTGGATTGGTAGTGTTGATAATGAACTCAATGAACATCAAGGAGTTACCGAAGGATGGTTAAGTCAAGAAGAGATTGATTTTCTTTATTCGCATGAGGGAAATTTGCCTCCTTGGATTGAATCTCTTTCAGACATCTCTATTGATGAATTTCTAGAATCACCAATCAATGATACCATGGTTGAAATCAATAACATTGAGTCCATATCCATTCATGACACTACTATGGAAAATTTAGTGGATGAAAATTTTGTTCAAAAGGAACCAATTTTGTCAAGAAATCTGAACAAAGAAACTAAGTTCGATACAAAGTCTCATCCATTCTCGGAAAGTCATGACCAATCTGATCTTGAATTTAAAGTCTTACCTTCATCACTAAAGTATGCTTTCTTAGGGGACAATCAATCCTTTCTTGTTGTCATTTCTTCCTCCCTTGAAGCCGGTCATGAGAGGATGCTTCTAGATGTTCTTAGGAGACACAAGAAATCCATTGGATGGACCCTATCTAATATCCCTGGGATTAGCCCACTTATCGGGACTCATAGAATTATTATTGAATCTGAGTCAAAGCCATGTCGTCAACCTCAGAGGCGAATCAATCCTAATCTCATGGAAGTAGTGAGAAAAGAACTTTTGAAATTGTTAAAAGCTAGTATCATCTATCCTATAGCTGAGAGTGAGTGGGTTAGCCCAATCCATGTGGTTCCAAAGAAGGCTAGAATCACAGTAATAACCAACAAGGATGGAGAGATGCTTCCAACAAGGGTCAGTAGTGGATGGAGAGTTTGTATTGACTACAGGAAGCTCAACTCTTGTACCAAGAAAGACTATTCCCCCTTACCCTTTATTGATCAAGTCCTCGAGCGAGTGGCGGGTCATCAATTCTATTGCTTCCTAGATGGATTCTCAGGGTATAATCAAATCGAAGTCTCCTTATAGGATCAAGGAAAAACAACCTTCACTTGTCCATTTGACACTTTTTCCTTCAAGCGCATGCCCTTTGGGTTATGTAATGCCCCTGGTACCTTCCAGCGGTGCATGATAGGAATATTCTCAGATATGGTGGGGGATTTTTTAGAGGTCTTCATGGATGACTTCTCCATCTTTGGGGATAATTTTTAGGGATGCCTTATAAATGTTGAAAAGGTTTTGTCAAGGTGCAAGGATAAGAATCTCATACTAAATTGGGAAAAATGCCATTTCATGGTAAGGGAAGGACTTGTTCTAGGTCATCTGGTATCTGGTAGAGGGATTGAAGTTGATAAAGCTAAGGTTGACATCATTCTTCACCTTCCCTCTCCTAAAACTGTTAAGGAAGTGAGGTCCTTCTTAGGACATTCTGGTTTTTATAGAAGGTTCATTAGGAATTTTAGCTCTATTTCTCTACCACTTTGTGCTCTATTGGTAAAAGATGCTCCATTTTTATGGACAGAAAGCTGTGAGGAATCATTATCTACACTCAAGTCAACTCTTATATCTCCACCTATCATGTAATCTCCAAATTGGAAACTTCCTTTCGAGCTCATGTGTGATGCAAGTGATTTCGCTGTAGGAGCAGTCTTAGGACAACGGTGTGAGAAAACTCCACATGTCATTTCTTATGCAAGCAAATCTTTAAATGATGCACAAATAAACTACACCACCACTGAGAAAGAGTTTCTTGCTGTTGTCTTTGCCTTAGAGAAATTCAGGTCTTATCCCTTAGGATCACCCATCATTGTCTTCACTGATCATTCAGCACTAAAATACCTTTTCAAAAAACAAGATGCCAAGGATAGATTGATTAGGTGGGTCCTTCTTCTTCAAGAGTTCGATTTAACCATTAAGGATAAAAAGGGTGTTGAAAATATTGTAGCTGATCACCTCTCTAGGATGGAATTCAAAGACAACTCACACCACCTCTCTGTGTCTGATTCATTTCCCGATGAGCACCTCTATTCAGTGAGTGATTTCCCTTGGTATGCTGACATAGCAAACCATTTGGTGACGGGTGACATTCCAAAATTCATGGGGACCCAAGCCAAGAGTAAATTCCTTTCTGATGTAAAACACTATGTGTTTGATGATCCTTACCTCTTCAAGTTCTGTCCTGATCAAATCATCAGGAGATGTATTCCCGAGTTTGAGCAAGAGTCCATTCTAAAATTTTGTCATAGAGAGGCATGTAGAGGCCACTTTTCTACAAAGAAAACCACTGCAAAGGTCCTCCAAAGTGGTTTCTACTGGCCGAACCTCACTAAGGATTCCTTCCAATTCTACAAAAGTTGTCCTCAATGTCAGAAATTAGGATCCATTACCAAAAGGAATCAAATGCCCCTCACTCCCATTCTGGTCATTGAAATCTTTGATTGTTGGGGAATTGATTTCATGGGACCCTTTCCAAACTCTAAGGGATACCTCTACATCCTCTTAGATATTGATTATGTCTCAAAATGGGTTGAATCCATTCCCACCAAGTCCAATGACCACCATGTTGTGATCCGATTTTTGAAAGAGCATATATTTTCTCGATTTGGAATTCCTAGGGCTATAATCAGTGATCGTGGAACCCATTTCTGCAACCGCCCATTCTCTTCACTCATGTCTAAGTATGGTATTACTCATAAAGTTTCCACTGCATACCATCCTCGAACCAACGATCAAGCTGAGTTAGAAAATAGAGAAATTAAGAAAATTCTTGAAAAAACTGTCAATCCCTCTAGGAAAGATTGGTCCGAGAAACTCTTAGATGCCCTTTGGGCATATCTAACTGCTTTCAAAACTATCCTAGTCATGTCACCGTATAGATTGGTTTATGGAAAAGCAGGTCATTTACCTGTTGAAATTGAGCATAAGGCCTTTTGGGTAATAAAAAAAATGAACTTTGAAATTTCTTTGGCTGAAACAAAAAGGAAATTAGATCTTAATGAACTCGAGGAACTTAGGATGGAGGCTTATGAAAATTCAAGGATCAATAAATCTAAAGTTCAAGCCTACCAATCTAGGAATCTCAAAGTCAAACACTTTGAACTGGGAAAATTTGTGCTCTTGTATAGTTCAAAACTTCATCTACACCCAGGAAAGCTAAGGTCCAGATGGTCTGGTCCATACCTAGTGCATCATGTGTACCCTCATGGGGCAATAGAGATTCAGGATCCCACAAGTGGTCATGTCTTCAAAGTCAATGGTCATAGGTTAAAACCATTCATTGAATAATTCAATAAACAAGAAACCAAGGAGGAGTTAACTGAGCCAACATATGAACCAGAGAAAAATTGATAGATTTAGGGTACAATTCGGGCTAACGACGTTAAACAAAAGCGCTACATGGGAGGCAACCCGTGGTTTTCATGTTTCCAATCACTGTGAATCATCTTTTGTTTCCTTCTGCTTAATTTTGTTATTTTTTTATATATAGACTGTTGACCTGTTCTTCTTTTATTAGTAAGGATGGGTATGAAAAGGGAGAACCGTATTCATCCGTGTCATGCGGTGTGATCCCTGAGTAATACCTTACCCAGAAATTTAAAGAAGACAATGTATCATCAGTTTATTTTATTTATGTTTTTTTAGGTTAAAAAAATTAGACTCTTGACCTGTTCTTATTTTATGAGTATGGATGGGTATGAAAGGGGAGCACCGTATTCATCCGTGTCACACAGTGTGATCCCTAAGTAATACCTTACCCAGAAATTTAAAAGAAGACAATATATCATTTGTTTGATTTAAAAAAAACATGAAAATGATGGTACTTGGAATTAAATAAATCATTGTGTTGTTTGTTTTGTCTGCTTTGTCCTTCTTTTTATGGTTCAGGAACTATTTTGGGTGATACATGTTCAATCAAGGAGGTGCCTACATCCCCAAAGAGATCAAAGGAGTAATTTGGAGCATCATGAACTTCAACTTTAAAAACCAGGTGAATTTGTTCCATGTTTATCATTCTCAATTTCATCTTTGAACTCCTATCCTACCCACTTCCAACTTTTCTTTTCTTTAAACACTGGGGAAAGTGTCATTATAAGTTGGGGGGAGATAAAATATGATTTTTTTTATAAAAACATGCATGAAAAGAAAAATTCCATTAACCATAAACATGATAAACACACATTGAAAACTCTAAAATTGGATATCAAATAAATTTTTCATGCCTTGATTCAGATTTTAATGCAAGTTTAAGTTCATGAGCATAGTTTTTGGAAAGTGCGGTTGTCCGAGGTGATTTTTCAATGTTTACAATTTCATCCTCTTAATAAAAATGCCACAATGTACGTCTACTGGATCGTGGGTGTAAATTTGAGTTCTTGGGTCCCTTTCATTATAGCATAGGGTTTTGGGGTCACTTTTAGTTTAATTTGAGTATAAAAAAAAACAAAACAAAAAAAAGACCACATAGAGCAATGTTTTGTCCAAATGCGTGGCGTCCGACACTTGAGTCGTGACTCCATAGTTGTTTTGTCCAGATTTAGGCTTTATATCTCTATTGTAGAGCATGAAATTGGCAATATGTGTGGCGTCCGACACTTGGGGATCGTGACTCTATAGTTGTCTTGCCCAGAGTTAGTCTTTTCATATCTATTATGGTTAAAAAAAAATAAAAAAAAATAAAATAAAAAAAGGATACTCATCTTAAGGTTTAATGTGATTCCCACCTAGCGCTTCCATTTTTTCCCCTTGAATAATAAAATGGGCCCCATATCTTTTATGATGCACAACACTTTATCATGCTTAATTGGAATTGGATGAAATGTGGCGATGAATTTGAACAAAGGAATGAGCTTGGGCTTGGGATATACTTATGGACCTAGCTTATTTTTAATGATTTTTATGGGTTTTCATAATTTTTTTTTGGTATTAGATATTTGGGTGAGCAATGTGTATTAAAATGTTTTTGGAAAAGGGGATTTGAATTTCATATTTGTAATTTATTTTGCTCGGGACTAGCAAAACTCAAGTTGGGGGGTGTGATTAGTCACTGAAAGTGGCTAATATTAATTGTTAATATCTTTATATTCATTGTTACAAAGTCCATAAACATTTTTATTAGTGCATTACATAAATAGAACTTCATTTCTCATCAAAAATGAAATTCATGTTTAAAATGCAAATTTGGGCCCAATAATTCATTTGTTTGTTGACAATATTATATTAATTTTCTGAATTTGAAATTTTGGGATATGATTGATCACTTTGTTTGGAACATTTTATCTTTTAGGTCCGCTGGATGAATCCCAAAGGAAGATGGAGAATTTTGCGCCTGAAGACAGAAACTTGCTGGAAAAAGCATAATGGGCCTAAGGCCCATCAAACAAATGTGGGGCCCAGAAACCAAGCCCAATGAAGCTAAACTTTATACAGTATAAAGATAAAAATATGAGGATCATTTTATTAAACTGTGGCCAGAGATAATTCTGATGTTTTCATGATGATAAAGGGATCTGAAGTTGAGATTTAAATGGTGGACCCGACATTAATGCACAGAAATCCATCCCACCATTTCGACCATAAATTCCAAACGGATGAGCCAAATTTCCTGAAATTTTTACAGATCATAGAGGACAGATGGAAGAAGATATTTCCCTTCTACAACCCCTCCGTATTCGGCCTTATTCATTTTCTAATTCACACGTCAATATGGTGGACGAATCTGGACAGTTTTTTGGGTCAAATTCGAAATATCAATTTAATTTTGATTATTCACCCTCCATTTGACTCTATTGATTGTTGGGGGGTGAATTAATTATTGTGGGATGGACCTAAGGCTCCTAATATTCCTATATAAGGAGCTATTGGTGAAGGGAATATGGTGGATATTTTTCGTATCATCTTTTGTTGCTTGTTTCATTGTAAGGTTATGCTTCCAAATTTCCTTTGTAATGTTTTCCATTTCCATGTAAGTTTATTTTTTGTATCTTTATGTTCTTAATCAACTTCATTCACTTCTATATTTTCCATTTCTTTTATTGAAACTTTATTATCACAAAGCACAGTGATATCTCCGTGTTGTTGTGAATTAGTTCACACATAGGTGTGAATTTCATTCACACACACGGAGGAGTGCTCGTTATTTCCGCAGTTTTAATTTCTTCAATCCAATTCTTGTTAGCCATCTTCCGCCCACCATTGAGAGTATACCATCAATGGAGGGATAAAACCTTAATGGGATGATCTTAGGAGGATGAAAATGCTGGATTGAATGTTATTTTATGAACAAATTGTTGTTAATTGGATAATTAATTTAAGACATCCATTCTTCAATTATTTCTACTCTTCATCTTTACTGTGTTTGAGCAAACTAAATTTAATTACTAAATGACCATATACCTCAGAGAGATCATGAATTTGGTTCTCTAAGTGTATACGGGATTATTAATTGTTTTTAGTAAGCTCCAAACCAAAAAATGATGAATGTAATGTTATTTTTGAAGAATGGATTCATCAAAAATTAATAAAACCAAAATTGTCTAATGAAGTAAAATTCATTAAATCCACCTTGGGGATAATCCTAAGATCAAACCATTTACATTTAATTGAATTCACTTAGGTTTATTAGTGTTCTTTAAAAACCATCCAAAATCAAACCCAAAGTCGGCTACTTCATAGCCCATCCTTCACACAATCATAGCGTCTCAAGGTTACTTCTTCGGTCCCTGTGGATTCGACCCCTACATGTACTACATCGATCGCTTTTATCAGTAGGGTAAATTTGGGTGAAACCAGATCATCAGTGCGAACGAAATAAATCACTTAAGAAAATCTGAAAATGAATTGGGAAGAGAAAATCATTAAGTAGATTTTCAGGCAGAAAACTAGAAAAATCTAAGAGATTTCTTAGACCAGATAGAATCTAGAAGGATATGTGAGAAAACATTAAGGATAGATATGAGAAGTATCCTAGATTACTTAAAGGAAAATATCTATCCAATTGTGATTATTGTTGGTTCTGTGGCAAGAAAGATCACAAATCTGACAACTTCCCATATACAGATAGGAGAAGGGGAAGTCTCAAAGCAATAATGATGGAAGATTAATCAGAGATATTGTTTGATCATATCTGGGGAGAATATATAGACTCAGATGATAAAAGTTTATATTCTTTATATTCAGTGTACTTAGAGGAATAAGATTCTGTCTCAGATGAGGAAGAAGAAAATAACCCTATTTTGAGCCATCTTTGAATAACCTTGATTCGAATAGGAGCTAGTGCACCTGAAGACTCTCTAGAACTAGTAAAACTAGAGGAGATGGAAGGAGATCTGATTAATTCTTCAGAAACTAAAATCACTTCATAAGGAAGAGATTTTCAAGAATGGAAGACTCCCAGAGTTTATTGGTTTGAGGTATAATAGAAGTCTTGGGTACCATATCGAGAAATGACCAAGATCTTTGAAGATAAAGAGACAACTGAAGTCTATAAAATAGATAGAGAATTATTTATAATGCCTTTGCTAAAACCAGAAAGGGTTAACAAGGCAATCCATAGAAATGATAAGTATTTGCATTTTGGAATAATCTCGATAGGAGTAGATCCTCTTATTAGAAAAGGACAAGATTTACCAGTCCTAATTACAGTATTAGATGACAGTTTAGCCAATTTCTCCAATGCACTATTAGGAGGAGCATGAGAAAATCTACATGCAGGAGTAGAATGGGTAAAGGTGATACCAGAATTACATGTAGTTCTTATGGATATAAGTATTAGTAGAACTCTATAGGTTAAGATCAATACAAGGAACTGGAAAAAGAAGTTGGGCTTCCCACTGGAAAAGAGATGTTTCAGAGTGATTAATCACCTCTATGTAAAGTTTTATAATACTGGAAGACTAAATCTAAGGAAGATTGTAGAAATATTTAAATTTTTTTTTCAAGATGAAATAATATCAATTAGAGTAATGACACCATAGGTTATAAACCCCAAGAGGCTAACTTGGCCTAGAGAATGAGTTTCACCTGATCTAGAGGAAGAACTAAGATAGAAGCAACTTTTTCCAGATGTTATTAAACATACCGAAAATAGACTTGTCATCTCTGAGGTTAGAGAAGATAAAGATGATCTAAGATCATAAGGATAAATATATCAAGATCAGGTAGATCATATTTTAAAATAGAAGATTTCAAATCACAAATATTAGAGAACCCTTTGGAAAATCCCAGAATCTCAATTGAAAAATATAAAGGTGCTTCAGTAGAATCACCTAGAACATCAATTTATAGAAAGATAGTTGGAAAAAGGACTCTTCGACTACCTATCTATGAGGATGAAGAAACTCATGTAGGATATATGGGTTCTTTATTACTCAGTTAAAATATAGAGGAGTGATCTACATTAGTAAAATTAAGTATTAATAAAACTTCATGTATTGACCTAGTTGATACAGGATGAACATTCTCTTATACAAGAATTCGATTTTCAGGAGTTTCTTGGGAATATTTAGAGTTGCAAGTTACATTTGGTAACAATGCAACAGTTCTGATTCAAGAAGTATCCAAGCATGTTCAGATTGAACTCAATGGAAGGATATTTATAGAAAAAATTCTTTGTTTTATTCTTCAATTTCCAAATGACTTCTTGATTGGAAATAGATTTCTTAGAAGATATCAGCCTGTAACGATATTTTCAGAAGGAATTATCCTCAATAATTATCTAATTCCAAATACTTCTGTAAAAACTAAAATGGTTCCAGATAAGAAAGTATCAACTGTTAAAGTGGAAAAATATCTAGATGAAGATAGAGAATACTATAAAAATATTGAGCAATTGAAAGAACTGGTTGGATTGAAAGTACTGAGGATTAATAAAGAAGAGACATTGGCTAAGATAAAAGATTATTTATTAGAAAATTGGTCAGAAAACCCTCTGAAACTATAGAAGAATGAAATTATAGAGGATAAAATCACACTTAAAGATCCTATTACAGTGACCAAAAGTAAGGGAATTGCCTATCCAGATGAGATGGTTAATAAAATTGAGAAACAAATTCCAGAACTAATCAGTCTTGGACTAATTAGGCATAGTGAAATTCTTCACAAGAGTGCGACATTCATGGTAATGAATCATGCAGAAAACCACGTGGTAAGTCCAGAATGGTTATAGATTATTGTGATCTTAATTTTTCCACAAAGGATGATGGATACAATCTTCCTAATCAAGAAGATTTAGGAAGAAGGATTAGGAATAAAAGACCAATGGTATATTCTAAGTTTAATATCAAGTTAGGATATTGACAGATAAAGATCAAAGAATAGGTTATATCATTAACAACAATTACAATGATAGTTGGATTGTTTGAATTGCTAGTTATTCCATTTAGACTCAAGAATGCACCAGAAATATTCCAGATAATAATGGATAAGACATTTAGTAGATTAACATAGTTTGTGAAAATCTATATTGATGATGTGATCATATTTAGTAAAGATACAGAAGATCATATAAAACATTTGCAGTAGGTTTCTGAAGTGTTCATAGAAGAAGGGATGATACTTTTAGAAAGAAAGACCATTTAGATGCAACCAAAGACATAATTATTGGGATTGCAGATCCAAGGAAGTAGAAAAAATCTTCAACTGTATATTGTATAAAATCTACAAACTTTCCTCAATGAGCTTACATATTGTAAATAGATACATATGTTTCTTGGTATACTAAGTTATGCCAGATCATACATCAAAGATTTAACAAAAATCTCAGTTCCAATACAGAGAAAGGTGTTCGGTAAGGTACCATGGGATTAGATAGAAAAAGATTCTAAAGTAATCAGAATTTTGAAGCAAAAAGAATAGAATCTCCCAGAATTGGAGTATCCATATGGGAGTGAAGATCATCTTATCTTAGAAATAGATGAATTAGACTCAACATGGGGATGTATCCTAAAGATTAGGAAAAACCATAATGATAGTATCAATAGATACCAGAGTGGATGTTTTAACAAGGTAGAGAAGAATTATCTTGTCCATAAAAGATAATTGCATGCAGTCCTTAAAGGAATTAGGGCTAATGCACTTTTCTTGGGAAAACCTTTTACTATAAGAACATATAGTTCTTATATAAATAATTTTATGAGAATTAAATTAAAAAGGTTTACCTAGGCATAACTTGTATAGTGAAGGAATGAATTAAAATACTATAACTTTAATATAGAAAATATTAAAGGAAAATATAATGTCATCCTAGATGCACTAACACATTATTTTGACTCTTGTAGGTGCAATGGAATAAAGTATCAAATCAAGAAGATGTCCTGTTTTCATTGATAATCATTCTGTGGAAGAATGCCCCATTATCAAAGCAATGAATGATAGATTTGATAAACTTGAACAAAGAAAGGGGATTCTAGTAGATAATAACCTTTAGAAGAAGGGATTTTAATCCAGTAAGTTTGAAAGATCAAAAAGCATAGGTTCCTTGGCTAGAAAGGCTACAAAACCATCAAATTATTCAAAGAGAACTCTAGAGAGAAAGTCTAAAGATAAAAGTGTAACGACCCAAAGTTTTATCAATGGAATTCCCTTATTATACTTATGACTTATAGTATAATCACATTAGAAATCACAATGACATATAATGATACTAAATACTATGTGACCATTAAACATAATTTTGCCACT
Source organism: Viscum album (assembly GCA_963277665.1). Classification (NCBI taxonomy): domain Eukaryota; kingdom Viridiplantae; phylum Streptophyta; class Magnoliopsida; order Santalales; family Viscaceae; genus Viscum; species Viscum album. The sequence continues at coordinate 878,025,330 of OY728158.1, forward strand.
TCTATGTTTTGAATTTCGAAAATTTGATATACACGGTTGCGATTAGTAAGATGTTTGGAGTCCGATAGGACAAACTTAATTATTGGTGAATAGTATCCCACCCTTATGAATAGTAACCTACCCTTATGAATAGTAATATAACCCTTAAGGATGGTAAATCGTCCAAAATAATAGTAACCTTACCCATGAATGATTAAATAAAATTTAGGCATCTTAGAAGTGACAATTTGACCATAGTAAAAGTATTAGTATTTTTGTAAGTCATAAATAAATAATTATAATTAATTAATTAATTTAAAAGAAAATGTATTTTCCTAAAATGTGTTCATAAATTAACAATTCTATGTCTTCTGGTTTTAAGATAATTTTATACGACCTTATGTAATTTTTGAAAGCATTATAAAATCCGTTTTAATTTAAAAAAATGTATTTTTCAAGTAAATTATGATTTTAATTAAAAAAATTAAATTAATCATATTTATAAAATTATTTTTGAAAAATGGAATTCATTTTTGGATTCTACACATTGAAAAATGGCTAGGGTAATTTTTTGGGATTTTTCTGAAATACTTAAATTTTTGATGAATAGTAAAATACATTAATTTATCGTATAAATATATTATAATTTAAATCCTCTATTCCTGACATAAAAAGTGATGTAATCACCCAAATCTAGAACTCACATGCCCTATTTAATATTCTTGGTCATTAAATCATCACTATTTTTTATCTTGGTGAAAATTAATAAACTAATGATTAAAATATCAAGAGAACCCCTCTCCCCTCCACTATAAATACCACCCTTCACACCCTCATTTCCTTACACCTCTCAAGATTCAATACTTGTCTAAACTCTACCCAAACATATTCCCTATCCCCTCCCCCACTTCCAAGAGCTTCTGGTCTCATCAAAATACCAAGCCTAGGTTTCTTAAGGAGGATCTCAAGAGAAGGATTCAAGAGGTAATTTCCCCCTCTCTTTTCCTTTAATTTCCTTTCAATTTCAAGTTCTTTTCTTAATATCAACCCACCTATCCTCCTCAACATGGTATGTTAACTCCATTATCCCACATATAATGAAATTTTATGATACTAATGGTACAATATATCATCTAACCCCCTTCCCCTCTTCTTTTTATTTTAGAAAAGAAAATGTTGTTTGTGAGGTGTTATTTATCACCTTCAAGAACGACATGTTTTATTTTTTCCTTTAACACATTAAGATATGGTCATGAAACCATTTTTATGGTTGAAACATATTATATTATATGTATTATATCCTATTTAATGTTTTGGAACAAACTTATGTACATATTACTAAATGATTAAATGAGAAAAGTTTGTTGTGATTGAAAAACCGTCCGAATTAACCCAAACGATCATCATTAAATTCATGTTTAATGATTAATATACATGGTATATAAAAAAATTCATTATAAGATAATTTAAAATCTTGTAATATCATTAATAATATGAAATATCAGTTTTATAAGTTTGTCCATTTTCTACACTAACTTCCATTCATGAATACAAGTGAACCGTTTAAGAAAACTATACAAATGAACATTCCCAAACAATGAATTTAAACTCTATAACTCACCCAAAGGACCATAAATGAACTTAAAAAAACCTTAATTAATCTTATTAATGTATAAAAGGTTCTTTATTTATTTATTAATTAATTTAATTTCATTATACAAGACATTAAAGTGAAGAAATCATTCAGATACAAGGTAAGGGGAAATTCTCAAACCCAACTTTCTTTCTTCGGGTTCTCCCTCTTTCACTCCATGTTAGGTATGGTTTCTCCTTAAAAATCATCTATTCATCATTATATTACCCTTTTTAGGATATAAATGTTCTTTAATTTATTTTATGAAAAACCCAATGTTTTCCAAAAGAACTCTTCTTTCAAATAAACACACCCTTTTTACTTCTTGAATATTGTTCCACTCTTCACTCATGGTTAATGATTCTATGTAAAGAATGATATTTACTCATTATTTTGGGGACCAAATGTTTATGAAAGTATTATTTAATATGTGAAACCCATTTATTTCCATGGGTTATGTTAATTTCATGTTTTATATATTTTTAATGTGGCATGCATGATAATGTAAATATTATGATGTGACGGGTGCGCCCAGAATTATATAGCGCAATATGAATGTTTGAATGTGACGGGTGCTACAAAAATTATATAGAGATACAATTCATTGGGTAAAGTGATGAATCTAATGATTAAAAAGATAAATGATGCATGAACATGATGCTAGAATTGTTCACAATTATTTGTGGTAGTTGACCACTAAGACATGATGTTTCATTTTTATGCATTGCCACATTTCAAGTCTTTTATTAATGATTCCTATAATGTTAATGATTCTTTTCCTATGTTGTGATTGTGATAACACATTATTATATTTTACATATCTATCCTATTACCAGAATTTTATCTCACCCCTTTTTATTGTATATCCTCAGGTGACTACATGTACTAAGGAGAGGTCAAGAGCCAATAAGAAGCTAGAGAAGAAGTAATTAAATAAATATTTATGCTTGATGTTGTAAATGTTATGTTTGGTTCTAGTTTTCCAAGACACTAAACCTTTGGATCCTCGATGTGTAATATTATTATGTTGTTTATCTTTATAATTATGTAATAGTAATGTAAGAAAAGGTTGGGTTGCTATAGTTGGTATCAGGGGCAAGGTTTAGTTAATTTGGGAATTAACATTAGTGAACCCTGGAGAGAACCTCTAGTATTATACTAAGTAAAAATATTCACACAAGAAGCTTTACACATGGATCCCATAAGTTATTCTTTTAGTGAAAATTATACAAATGAATAATTTATTTATTCATGACTCGATGACTTATGTTTTCTTATAAACTTTTCTATTTTAGAAAATGGTGGGAACCAGGAGAAACCAGGACAACAACCCATAAGAGGGACAATGCAATGATTTACCGAACGACACCCCCAATGCTTTGAGAGGTGGAGTTCAAAAATTTATGGCGATGATTACCCAACTATCTACAGTTATGAACAATAACCAGAATAATCTGTAATGTACTCTTTCACCTAAGAGGGAGCAACTGGCTATCAAGTGTTTTATACGGCAATGACCACTGGCGTTTAGTGGGTCTTTTGATCCACTAGTTGCGGAACAGTGGGTCAACTCCATGGAGAATATCTTTTCTTTACTTCACTATTCTAATATGGAGAAGGTGACATTAGCCATTTATCATCTATATGGAGAGGATGATCAATGGTGGTCTTTGATTAATAACACCAATCCAAGAGAAGAAATTGAAGAGATGGAATGGGAAGACTTTAAGATCATGTTTCTTAATAAGTATTTCCCATGAACTCTTAGTATGAAGATTTATAGGGAATTCATAAATCTCAAGCAAAAGTAAGGAGAATCTATCATGTCCTATGAACCAAATTTCACAAGGATTTCAAGGTAAGATTCAGATTTTGTTATCAAGAATGATAGAAAAATTGATATATTCTTTAGTGGTTTAAAACCACACCTTAGAAAGTCTCTTGCAATTCGAGACTTTGGGAGTTATTAAGAAGTTGTTCAATGTGATATCAAAGTGGATATGGAGTTTGGAGAATGGTTCTATGGCTACGTTGATAAGAAACAAAAGATGGAGTTTCAAGCCGGAGGGTCTAATGATAAAGGTGGGAAGAAAACTCAATAACCCACATGCCAAAAATGTGAAAAGTTGCATCATGGGAACTGCCTCAAATGGATGGAGAAATGATTCAAGTGTGGGAAATAAGGCCACCATGCTCAAGAGTGTCGAAAATACATGAGAATAAAGGAGAATGTAGTAGAAGAAAGGGGAGCACCACCCATGGTCCAATGCTACAACTGTAGGGAGTAAGGGCACTATGCAAGCTAGTGTACTAAACCTCGAGTCCTCAAGGGTAATCAGTGTTAGCAGCCACCAAATCCAAAAGAACAAGGGAAGGATTATGACAACACTATGTAAGTGGAGCAAGATAATGCAGTCATATAAGGTACACTTCATATTCACTCAAGAATGGAAAAAGTCTTATTTGATTCTGGTTCTACGCACTCCTTTATATCTTGCAAGTTTTCTAGAACTATGGAATCGAAGCCACAAAACCTTGAAGTAGATATATCTATAAAAAAACCAAGTGGTGTAATCATTACAACCCAAGTGTTTGAATCTTCTCCTGTTGGAATATGTGGTAAGATTCTTCTAGAAAATCTCATAATACTTCCCTTGGTGGAATTTGACGCTATAATGGGAATGGATTGGCTCTTGTTATATAGAGAACATATCAATTGTAAGGAAAAATAAATATCTTTTAATATTCCGAACCATACCATGATCCTCTGCAAATGAAAAAAGGATCATGAATCTCATTTGAAAAATCCTTCAATGGTGAATAAGTATACCTTGCTCAAATGGTTGAGGAAAGTACCAACCTTGCAGAAATTCCCATCATAAAAGAATATGGTGATGTATTTACCAAAAGTTACCCAAAATTCCCCTAGACCGTGAGGTAGAGTTCTCAATAGAACTCATACCTGAAGCTACTCCTATCTCAAAGTGTCCCTATAGTATGGATCCTATCAAACTGGAGGAGTTAAAAAAGCAGCTGCAAGAGCATTTGGAAAAAGGGTTCATAGGCCCTAGTGCATCACCTTGGGGTGTGCCAGTGCCCCCTATGAAGAAAAAGGATGGAACAATGCAGTTGTGTATCGATTATTGGGAACTTAACAAGAACACCATAAATAAAAAGTATCATATTCCAAAGATTGACGAATTTTTTGGTCAGTTAAGAGGAGATCAATACTTCTCAAAGGTAGATCTTCATTTTGGATATCATCAGCTAAAGGTGAAGAAAGAAGATATTTAGAAGACTGCCTTCCGTACAAGGTATGGGAACTATGAGTTTCTGGTGATTCCCTTTGGAATTACTAATTACCTTGCAATATTCATGGATTTTATGAACAGAGTCTTTAGACATTACCTCAAAAAATTTGTGGTAGTGTTTATTGATGATATTCTCATATACTCTAAGAGAAAGGAGGAACATAAAGAATATCTAATACTTGTGTTGGTGACATTGAGAAAGGAGGAACATGAAGAACATCTAATACTTGTGTTGGTGACATTGAGAAAGGAGAAGTTGTATACCAAGTTTAGCAAGTGTGAATTTTGGATGAAGCAAGTCACGTTCTTAGGACATGTGATCATAAGAGAGGTAATTTCTATGGACCCTTCAAAAACAAAGGTGATTGAGGAATGACCCAGACCCTCTAGTGTCACAGAAATTCATAGTTTTCTTAGATTAACTGGGTACTACTGAGGTTTTGTGAGAAATTTCTCACAATTGTTAATCCCACTAAGTAAGTTAACAAGGAAAGGGGAAAAGTATGTATGGACAGAAGAATGCGAGGGAAGATTCAAGGAGCTAAAGAGAAGGCTGATCACTGCACCTGTACTCATACTACAAAAAAGTGGAGAAAGTTTTGTGATATACAATGATGCTTCAAATAAAGGATTGAGTTATTTACTCATGAAAAATGATAATGTGATATCCTATGCCTCATGACAGTTGAAGGTCCATGATCAGAACTACCCAACACATGATCTAGAGCTGACAACCATGATTTCTGCCTTGAAAATCTGGTGGCACTACCTTTATGGAGAGAAGTGTGACATATACACCGACCACAAGAGCCTAAAGTATATATTCACACAAAAGGATATCAACATGAGTAAAAGGAGATGGTTATATCTAATCAAGGAATACGATTTCTTTATTCACTATCATCCTAGAAAGGTGAACAAGGTAGCTGGTGCTCTAAGAAGAAAAGAACCTACTACTCTATCCATGCTATAGATTGAGAAAGACCTTATCTTCTTGGATATGTAAAGTATGGATTTGGAAATCATAAGGGTAGGGGATACATCCTACCTTTCCCAAATGATTTCACAAACATCAATCCAAGAGATGATTAAGGAGGAATAAAGGGATGATTTGGAGTTACAAAAGAAGATGAATGCAGTAAATAAAGGGAATTTGCATGAGTTACATATCGATGATGATGGTGTGATTTGATTTGGAATGCAGCTTTGTGTGCCTTCATCACCCAGGATAAAGACGGATCTATTGTAAATGAATATAACTAAACTTTCTCTATCTATCCTGGTAGAACCAAGATGTACTAAGATCTCTAAGAACACTTCTGGTGGGATAACATGAAGAAGGAGATTGCAGAATACATCTCAAGGTGCTTGGTATGTCAGTAAGTTAAAACAGAGCGACAAAAGTCCAAAGGGACAATGCAACAATTGCCTATACCCATGTGGAAATGGGAGAATGTCACTATGGAATTTGTCATGGGTCTCCTGAAGACATTGAATGGAAATAATGTGATATGGGTTGTGGTTGACCGACTCACCGAGACTGCCCATTTTATCGCTATCCAGGAAGATCTCTTGCTTAAACAACTTGAAAAGATATATGTGAAGGAAGTGGTGAGACTGCATGGTGTTCCACTCTCGATTGTCTTTGATTGTGATCCAAGGTTCATATATAAATTATAGAGAAGTCTTCAAAATTCTTTGAGTACTGAATAAAATTTCAGCATGGCCTATCACCCCCAAACTGATATCCAATCTGAAAGGACTATTCAGACACTTAAAGATATGTTAAGAGACTTCTATTTAGAATTCAAAGGTGGATGGGATCATAATATCCCATTGGTTGAGTTCTCATACAACAATAGATTCCACTCAAGTATTCAGATGGCTCCATATGAAATTTTTTATGGAAAACAATGTAGAACTCCAACCTATTGGGATGAAGTTGGAGAAAGAAAGCTACTTGGACCTGATCTTGTGAAAGAGATGACAGAGAAGGTTCAAGTCATCCAAAAACACATCAAATCTGCTCAGAGTTGGAAAAAGAGTTGTGCTACCAACCATCAAAGGGACTTGGATTTCGACATTTGAGATAAAGCCTTCCTTAAAATATCACCATGGAAGAGAGTCACGCGGTTTGGAAATAAAGGGAATCTAAGCCCAAGGTACATTGTCCCCTTTGAGATACTTGACCGCATAAGATATTTTTCCTATCAGATTTCACTTCCACCAAATATGGCTCAAGTTCATGACGTGTTTCATGTATCACTTTTAAGGAAGTACATACTAGACCCCTCACATGTACTGAACTCAAAGATGGTATAATTGGAAGATGATATCTCCTATGAGGAGTAGCCAATAAAGATTCTATACCGGAGAGATAAGAATCTACGAAACAAGACAACCCACCTGATCAAAGTGTTGTGGAGGAACTATAAGTTTGAAGAAGAAACATGGGAACCAGAGGAGGTGATGAAGGAGAAGTACCCTCATCTGTTTATGTAAAACGAAATTTCAAGGTTGAAATTTCATATGGGGGGAAGAATGTAACAACCCAAAGTTTTATCAATGGAATTCCCTTATTATAATTATGTCTTATAGTAAAATCACATTAGTAAGCATAATGAAATATAATTATACTAAATACTATGTGATCGTTAAACATAATTTTTCTACTTCTATGTTTTGAATTTTGAAAATCTAATATACACGGTTGCGATCAGTAAGATGTTTGGAGTCTGACAGGACAAACTTAATTTTTGGTGAATAGTATCCTACCCTTATGAATAATAACCTACCCTAATGAATAGTAATATGACCCTTATGGATAGTAAATCTTCCAAAATAATAGTAACCTTACCCATGAATGATTAAATAAAATTTAGGCATCTTAGAAGTGACAATTTGACCATAGTAAAAGTATTATTATTTTTGTAAGTCATAAATAAATAATTATAATTAATTAATTAATTTAAAATAAAATTTATTTTCCTAAAATGTGTTCATAAATTAAAATTTCTATGTCTTCTGGTTTTAAGATAATTTTATAAGACCATATGTAATTTTTTAAAGCATTATAAAATCCGTTTTAATTTTAAAAACTGTATTTTTTCAAGTAAATTATGATTTTAATTAAAAAAATTAAATTAATCATATTTAGAAAATTATTTTTTAAAAATGGAATTCATTTTTAGATTCTACACATCAAAAAAATGGTTAGGGTGAATTTTTGTGATTTTTCTGAAATACTTAAATTTTTGGTGAATAGTAAAATATATTAATTTTCCGTATAAATACATTATAATTTAAATCTTCTATTACTGACATTACAAGTGATTTAAGCACACAAATCTAGAAATAAAAAGCCCTATTTACTATTCTTGGTCATGTAATCATAATTATTTCTTATCTTAGTGGAAATTAATAAACTAATGATTAAAATATTAAGAGAACCCCTCTCCCCTCCACTATAAATACCACCCTTCACACCCTCATTTCCTCACACCCTCATTTCTTCACACCTCTCAAGATTAAAACCTTGTATAAACTCTTCCCAAACATCTTTCATAGCCTCTCACCCATGTCCAATATATTCTGGTCTCATCAAAAGACAAATCCTAGGTTCTTCAATGAGGATCTCAAGAGGAGGATTCAAGAGGTAATTCCCCCCCTCTCTTTTCCTTTAATTTCCTTTCAATTTCAAGTTATTTTCTTAATCTCTCCCCACCTATCCTCATACAAATGGTATGTTAACTCTATTATCTCAAATATACTATAATGTTATGATACTAATTGTATAATATATCATACAAACCCCTTCTCCTCTTCTTTTTATTTTAGAAAAGAAAATGTTGTTCGTGAGGTGTTAATTTATCACCTTCAAGAACGACATGTTTTATTTTTTCCTTTAATGCCTTCAGATCTGGTCATAAAACCATTTTTATGGTTGAAAAAGATTATATTATATGTATTATATCTTATTTAATGTTTTGGAACAAACTTATCTACATATTACTAAATGACTAAACAAAACAAGTTCGTTGTGGTAAAAAAACCGCCCGAATTAACCCAAACGATCATCATTAAATTCATATCTAATGATTCATATACATGGTATATAAAATAATTCATTATAATATCATTTAAACTCCTGTAATATCATTAATAACATGAAATATTAGTTCTATAATTTTATCCATGTTCTACACAAACTTCCATTCATGAATACAAGTGAACCGTTCAAGAAAACTATAAAAAGGAATGTTTCTGAATAATGAATTTAAACTCTATAACTCATAAAAGGCCCATAAATGAACTTAATAAAACCTTAATGAATCTTATTAATGTATAAAATATTATTTATTTGTTAATTAATTAATATAATTTCATTATACAGGACATTAAAGTGAATAAAGTGTTTGGATACAAGGTAAGAGAAAAATCTCAAACCCAACTTTCTTTCTTCAGGTTCTCCCTCTTTAACTCCATGTTCGGTATGGGTTCTCCTTAAAAATCATTTATTAATCATTATCTTACCTTTTATGGGATATACATTTTCTCTAATTGATTTTATAAAAACCCAATGTTTTCCAAAAGAACTCTTCTTTCAAATAAACACACCCTTTTTACTTCTTGAATATTGTTTCACTCTTCACTCATGGTTAATGGTTCAATGTAAAGAATGATATTTCCTCTTTATTTTGGGGACCAAATGTTTATTAAAGTATTCTTTACTATGTTAAATCCATTTAATTCCATGGGTTATTTTAATTTCATGTTTTACATATTTTTAATGTTGCATGCATGATAATGTAAATATTATGATGTGATGGGTGTGCCCAAAATTATATAGCGCAATATGAATGTTTGAATGTGATGGGTGCACCCAGAATTATACAACGCTCCAATAAATTAGGTGAAGTGATGAATCTCATGAGTAAAATGGAAATTATGTGTGAACATGATGCTATCATTGTTCACAATTATGTGTGGTAGTTGACCACTAAGACATGATGTTTCATTTTTATGCATTGCCACACTTCAAGTATTTTATTAATACTTCCTCTCATGTTTATGATCCTTTGCCTATGTTTTGATTGTGCTCACCCATTTTTATATTGTACATATATATCCTCTTATTGGGCTTTTATCTCACCCCTTTTTTATATATATTCTCAGGTGAATACATGTACTAAAGAGAGGTCAAGAGCCAATAAGAAGCTATAGAGAAGAAGGAATTAAATAAATGTTTATGATTGATGTTGTAAATGTTATGTTTGGTCCTAGTTTTTCCAAGACACTAATCATTTGGATACTAGATGTGTAATACTATTATTTTTTTATCTTTATAACGATGTAATAGTAAGTAAGAAAAGGTTGGGTCTCTATAAAAAGTCATATTGAATGCCTTGTATGTGGTCAGAAAGGCCATTACAACACTCAATGTGTAGATAATCTAAGAAACAGAAAGGCTCGTAAGAACCAGAAGATTGAAAAGAATGGAAGATCTAAAGGAAAAGAGAAAACCATTAAGAGTTGGGCTGATCACATAGAAGAAGAACTTGAAAAGCAGCAAAGGTCTCATAAAGAACCTCATCGACAAAATGTTCAGTAAGAAAAATATCAAGCAAGTATGGATGATGATATAGATGAAGAGCCCAATCCAGAAAAGGAATATGAAAATATTTATAGAGGATTCCAAATATTTCAATGAATAAATCCATAGCTGTTTATAATATGATCCAGAAAAGTAAAGATGGACAGATATTCAAAAGAGGTCTGAACCATGTTTTAGACATACTTGAAGAATATGAAGATCTTATGGAGGATTATAAAAGGATTGACCGAGATATGATCAGTATGATCATCACTGAAGATATTAGTATAAAGCTCCAAGTTTTTGGTATCCTTGAAAAAGTTAAAAGAATCAAGGAGACATGTATGAAAGAATATCTAGTGTTGAAAAGGTTTTGGAGAATGTTAGGAACATGGATTCCAAAACTCGACATACCAAATACGGTATTAGAACCAGAAGAGTTTATTGAATTACAGAAAGCTTTCAGTATGGGAGTAGTATAATTCTTGGGATTTAGGAAAATAAATTCCATATTCAATTGGGTACCTCAGATGGTGAGAAATATTCTAAACCATGCATATCCAAGTTTTCTATGGTGGGTTTCACATATTGAACCTATCATATTAGTAGAAAGAGTGATCATGCTATGGAATCTGTACCCAGGGCACTGGACTAAAGGACCTTTCCAAAATGCATTCGAAGATTCACAGTTTAATGATGAATATTGGATAGAGTTATTTTTGAATTAGATCTATTACGATCGTATCCAAATCACATGGAGTATTTATCTGATTAAATCAAGATCAAAAAAGAAAACATTTTATATTCTTTGTAAGAGACAATGTGTTAGTCTCTATAAACTCTAGAGACATGGAGTATGCAGAAATGAAAAATCTGATAGAATTCACGATGGAGGCAGACACGATTCTTGAAGAACTCAAGGCATAGAAAGGACATAAATAAGATATCTTTATTTCCATATATTAGATCCAAAATTCCATTAAAGAATTGATGAAAATGAAAGAGTTGGAGAAATAAGTATCAGTTGGGGAAATGATTGATGCTCTGTATGACTTGGAGGGATTCTAGGCACTGATCTAGACACACGTCATATCGGACATGGATGATAAGATCAAATCAGACATTTCAATTATGTAATTTATTTTTAGCATGAAGTGTGTGGTGGAAGTTTCAAGGTTGTGTGTCCCACCTTTTACTTTTGATTTTTCTTTTATCATTGTCAAAAGTATTCTTGGGAAACCTGAGCCCAGAGCCCTATATAAGGGACCTATGACCTTTTTATTCAGAGAAGCGATTTTGAATAGAAATCATAACAATTTCATACATTCTCTCTCTACATTCTGTTTAAGCCTTTGTGTTATTCATGTGAAGTGATTCCCAAAATGATCCTGCAAATTTAATGACAGGTAGTCCCCTTATCCTCTTCATGGATAATGTTTTGTTACTGTTTGTAACTTTTGAAGCCTTTCTAGACTCCCACAAGGTCTAGAGACTAAGTTATCTCCCATCGAAAGACTCTGTGTAAAACCTTGGGAAGCCAAGCCAGTATGGAAGGTGATCTCCCATAAACCAATTCCTTGGGAACAACATAAAGGATAGTTCAAGGATTTGTTTTAGAAGATCGATAGGGAAGCCTATCTATCATATCCTAGCTATATCCAGGAAGAATATAGGCCAAAGAAAACATATCCAAAAGGTGTTCCTTAACATGGGATGATCCTAAATTTAGACTGCGAAAAGGATCCAGGATCACCCATAGATGAATGGGCTCTAGAACTTTAATATTATATACTATTAGTTTGTTTACAATCATGGACCATAGATAGTGCACTCAATTTTGTAGGAGATACCTTGAGAGATAATGCATAGAGATTTTGGGATATACTGCCAAGACACTAAAAAGTGAGAACAACTATCTAGGAATATGTTACATTCCAAATTGAAGTTATACCAATAGTAGTTGATTTTTGTAAACAAGAGTTTATAGGAAATTCATTGGTAGATCAGGATGGAGAATTGGTAGAAAAATATATAACGACTTTAACCAAGATCCAAATTTGTGACATGTGTTACTTTGAATAATATCTTTGCGAGTTTTAGAATTGGTATTATCTTCTTGGACCAGAATATCAAGCATATGCTCTATATGTCTTTATCCAGAAGATTTCAAGAAGTTGGCCTGAAATTGTTCAACAAGCATTGAAGAATTTTCTTTCTCAAAGTGAATATCTGCAAGACACTCTATGAGTTCGAGCAGAAAAAATAAGGCAGGTTATAAGACTTTATTGTATGCAGTGGCATGTATTAAAGGATGTAATAAATATGAAATCCATGAGTTATACTTCTTTCCCAAAAGTAGAGGGTGTTGTAGGAAGATATGGGTGTGGTCCAACCAGTTAGGAGCTTGAAAAAACTCAACAAAGATCATTCAAAACATAGTGTCAGTATGGCTAGTGTGAATAAAAGAAATCACTCAAAAAAACATGGTAATGATTTGGGAAGAGAAAATCATAAAGTAAATTTTTAGGCAGAAAGCCAGAAAAATATAAGAGATTTCTTGGATTAAATAGATTTCAGAAGGATATGATAGAAAACTTTAAGGACAAATATGGGAAGTATCTTAGATTTCCTAAAATAAAATATATTTCCAGTTGTGATTGTAGTTGGTTTTTCAGTAAGAAAGGTTATAAAGCTGATAGTTTTCTAGATGCAGACAGGATAAGGGGAAGTCTCAAAGCAATAACAATGGAAGATTCATCAAAGATATTGTTTGATCCTATATAGGGAGAATATATAGACTCAAATGATGAAATTTTATATTATTTATATTAAGTGTACTTAGAGGAATAATATTCTATCTCAAATGAGGAAGAAGGAAATAACCCTATTTTAAGCCAGCTTTGAATAGCCATGATTTGAATAGGGGTAGTGAACCTAAAAACTCTCCAAAACTAGTAAAAATAGAGGAGATAGAGGGAGATCTGGTTCGTTCTTCATAAACTAAAATCCCTTTAGAAGGAAGATATTGTCAAGAATGGAATATTCCTAGAGTTTATTGGTCTGAGGTATACTAGAAGTCTTGGGTATCATATCAAGAAATGACCAAGATCTTTTAAGATTAAGAGACAACTTAAGTCTATAAAATAGATAGAGAATTATTTACAATGTCTTTACTAAAACCAAAAAGGGTTAACAAGGCAATCCAAAAAAATTCTAAGTATATGCATTTTGGAATAATCTAGATTGGAGTAGATCCTCTTTTCAGAAAAGGACACAATATACCAATCTTAATTGTGGCATCGGATGACAGTTTAGACAATTTCTCCAATGCACTATTAGGAGGAGCACGAGAAAATCTATATGCAGGAGCAGCATGGGTAAAGGTGATACCATACTTGCATGTAGTTATTATGGATATAAGTATTATTAGAAATCTAGAGGTTAATATCAACATGAAGAATCAGAAAATGATGTTGGGTTGCCCACCTGACAGGAGATGTGTCAGAGTGATTACTCGCCTCTATGTAAAGTTTTACAACACTGGAAGACCAGTTCTAAGGAAGGGTGTGGAAAGATTTACACATATTTTTCAAGTTTAAGGAACATCAATTAGGGAAATGACACTGAAGGTGATAAACCCTAAGAGGCTAACTTGGCCTAGAGAATGGGTTTCACCTGATTGAGAGGAATAACAAAGACAAAAGAAACTTCTTCCAGATATTATTAAACAATTCGTAAATAGACTTTTCATCTATGAGGTCAAAGAAGATGAAGATGATCTTAGATATAAAGGGTCAAGATCAGGTAGATCATATTTGAAAAGAGAAAATTTTAAATTAGAAATATAAGAGAACCCTTTGGAAAATACAAGGATATCAATTGGAAAAGATGAAGGTACTTCAGTAGAAGCACCTAGAACATCAATTTCTAGAAAGATAGTTGGAAAAAGGACTGTTCGACTACCTATATATGAGGATGAAGAAACTCATGTAGGATATATGGGATCTTCATTACTCAGTGAAAAGATAAAGGAGTGGGATACATTAGTGAAATTAAGTGTTAATGAAACTGCATGTATTTCCCTAGTTGATGTTGGATGTACAATATCTTGCACAAGAATCCAATTTTCAGGAGTTTCTTGGGAATCTTTAGAATTTCAAGTTATAGTTCGTAACAATTCAACAATTCTAATTCAAGAAGTAGCCAAGGATGTTCAGATTGAACTCAATGGAAGGATATTTATAGAATATATTCTTCATTTTATTCCTTAATTATAAGATAACTTCTTGATTGGAAATAGATTTCTTAGAAGATATTAGCCTATAATGATATTTTTAGAAGGAATTATCCTTGATAATCATCTAATTCCAACTTCTTCTATAAAAAATATAATGGTTTTAGATAAGAAAGTATCTACTATTAAAGTGGAAAACTATCCAGATAAAGATATATAATATCACAAAAATATTGAGTAATAGAAAGAGCTAGTTAGATTGAAAGTACTGAGGATTAATAAAGAATAGGAATTATCTAAGATAAAAGATTACTTATCAGAAAATTGGTCAGAAAATCCTCCAAAAAAATGGTATAAGGAAATTCTAGAGGCTATAATAACCTTTAAATATCCTATTATAGTGATTAGAAGTAAGGGAATTGGCTATCTGAATGAGATGGTAAAGGAATTTGAGAAAAAAATTCCAAAACTAATCAATCTTGGACTAATCAGGCATTGTGAAAGTCCTCACAGGAGTGTGACATTCATGGTAATGAATCATGTAGAAAAACAGCATGGTAAGGCCAGAATGGTTATAGATTATCATGATCTTAATTATTCCCCAAAAGAGAATGGGTACAATATTCTTAATCAAGAAGCTTTAAGAAGCAGGATTAGGAATGAAAGACTGATGGTATATTCTAAGTTTAATCTCAAATGAGGATATTGGTAAATAAAGATCAAAAAGAGGTTATACCATTAACAACATTTACAATTCTAGTTGGCTTGTTTGAATGGATATTTATTCCATTTGGACTCAAGAATGCACCAGAAATATTCTAGAGAAGAATGAACATGGGATTCAGTAGATTAACACAGTTGGTGGTAGTCTATATTGATGATGTGATCATATTTAGTAAAGATACAAAGGAGTATATAAAACATTTTCAATAGGTTTCTAAAGTGTTCAGAGAAGAAGTGATGATACTTTTAGAAATAAATATCATTTGGATTCAAAAAAAGATAGAATTATTGGGATTACAGATCCAAGGAAGTAAAGAAAACCTTCAACCGCATATTGTATAAAAGCTACAAACTTTCCCCGATGAGCTTACAAATCGTAAGAAGATACAAGTTTTTTTTGGTATACTAAGTTATGCCAGTGCATACATTAGATATTTAGTAAAAATCTCAGTTCCAATAGAGATAAAGGTGTCTAATAAGGTACCTTGGGACTGGATAGAAAAAGATTATGAAGTAATCAGAATTTTGAAGTAAAAAGCACAAAATCTCCCAGAATTAGAGTATCCAGATGGGAGTGGAGATAAACTTATCTTAGAAACATATGCATCAGACTCATTATGGGGATGTATCCTAAAGAAAAGAAAAAAATAATAATGATAGTATCAGTAGATATTGAAGTGGATTTTTTAACAAGGCAGTGAAGAATTATCCTGTCCATGAAAGACAATTGCTTGCAGTCCTTAAAGGAATTAGGGCTAATGATATTTCCTTGGGAAAACCTGTTACTATAAGAATAGATATTTCTTATATAAATAATTTTATGAGAATTAAATTAAAAAAGTTTACCTAGGAATGACTTGTACGGTAGAGGAATGAATTAAAATACTACAACTTTAATATAGAAAATATTAAAGGAAAAGATAATGTCATTCCAGATACACTAACACGTTGTTTTGAATTTTATAGGTGAAATGGTAGAAAGTAGTAAATCAAGAAGATGTCCTATTTGCATTGATAATAATTCGGTTTCATAATTACCAGTTATCAAATTAATGATTGACGAACTTGATAGAATTGAACAAATAAAGGAGATTATAGCTAATAATCACCTTCAAAATAAGGGATCTTCATCCAGTAAGGTTGAAATATAAAAAATCATAGGTTCCTCAACTAAAAAGGCTAAAAAACCAGAAAATTCTTCAAAGAGACCTTTAGACATCAAGTATAAAGATAAAAGTCATATTTAATGCTTTGTATGTGGTCATAAAGGTCATTACAACACTCAATGTTTCGATAATATGAGAAACATAAAGGCTCAAAAGAACAAGAAGATTGACACGAATGAAAGCTCTAAAGGAAAAGAGAAATCCATTAAGATTTGAGCTGATCATGTTGAAGAAGAACTTAAAAAGAAGCAAAGGTCTCAGAAAGAACCTCATAAATAGAATGTTCAGTAATAAAAAGATCAAGAAAGTTTGGATGATAATATTGATGAAGAAACCAATCCATCAAAGGAAATATGGAAATATTTATAGAGGATTCCAAATATTTCAAGGAATAAATCCATAACTATTTATAATCTAATCCAAAAAAGTAAATATGATCGAATATTCAAAATAGATTCAAACTATGTTTTAGACATGCTTAAAGAATTAAAATATCTTATGGAGGATTATAAAAATATTGATCGAGATATGATCAGTATGATCATCACTAAAGAGATCAGACTGAAGGTCTAAGTTTTTGGTCTCCTTGATAAGGTTAGAAGAATCAAGGAGACAGGTATGGAATAATATCCAGTGTTGAAAAGGTTTTGGATAATTTCAGGAACATGGATTCTAAAACTCCTCATACCAGATATGACATTAGAACCAAAATAGTTCATTAAATTCTAGAAATCTTTTAGTAAGGGAGCAGTATAATTCTTGTGATTTAATAAAATAAATTCCACATTCTATTGGGATCCTTAGATGGTTAGAACTATTCTAAACAATGAATATCTAAGTTTTCTATAGTGGGTTGCACACATTGAACTTATCAGATTGGCATAGATAGTTATTATTCTATAGAATCTATACCTAGGGAACTCGATTAAAGGACCTGTCCAGAAAGCATTCGAAGATTCGTAGTTTAGCGATGAAGATTGGCTAGAGTTTAGTTTGAATAAGAGCCATTATTATTGTATCCAAATTGCATGGAGTATTTATCTGACTGAATCAAGATAAATAAGAAAAGATTGTATATTCTTTGCAGGATATAATGTGTTAGTCTCTATCAACTCTAGAGACATGAAACATGTGGAAATGACACATCTGACAGACTTCGCAGTGGAGGCAGATGAGATTCTTGAATAACTTAAGGCGTGGAAAGGACATAAAGAAGATATCTTTATTATTAAAGGTTAGATCCAACACACCATTAAAGAATTGATAAAAATGAAAGAGTCAAAGAAAGAAGTCTCAGTTGGGGAAATGATCAATGCACTGTATGACTTGGAAGGATTCTAGGCACTAATCTAGACATGCATTATATCTGACATGGATGATAGGATCAAATCAGACATGTCAATTATGTAATTTGTTTTTAGTATGAAGTGTGTAGTGGAAGTTTCATGGGTTTTCATCCCACCACACACTTCATACTAGAAACAAATTACATAATTGACATGTACGATTTGATCCTATCATCCATGTAGGATATGATGTGTGTCTGGATCAGTGCCTAGAATCCCTCCAAGTCGTACAGAGCATCGATCATTTCCCCAAATGAGATTTTATCTAACTTTTTTATTTTCATCAATTATTTGATGGTGCATTGGATATAATCTCTGACAATAAATATATCTTCTTTATGTCCTTTCCACGCCTTGAGTTCTTCAAGAATTGTGTCTACCTCTACCATGGATTTTGTCAGATGTTCCATTTCCGCATGCTGCATGTATCTAGAGTTAATAGAGTCTAACACATTGTCTCCTACAAAGAATATAAAATCTTTTCTTGTTGATCTTGATTCAATCAGATAAATAATCCATGCGATTTGGATATGATCATAATGGATCTTATTCAAACTGAATTCTAATAAATCTTCATCGCTAAACTGGGAATCTTCAAATGATTTATGGACAGGTCCTTTAGTTTAGTGCCCTGGGTATAGATTCCATAGCATGATCACTCTGTCTTCCAATCTGATAGGTTCAATATGTGAAACCCACCATAGAAAACTTGTATATGAATTGTTTAGAATGGTTCTCACCATCTGAGGTACCCAATTGAATGTGGAATTTATTTTCTTAAATCCTAAGAATTGTACTGCTCCAATGCTGAAAGATTTTTGGAATTTAATGAACTATTCTGGTTCTAATGCCGTATCTGGTATATGATGTTTTGGAATTAATATTCCTAACATTCTATAAAACCTTTTTAGAACTGGATATTCTTCTATACCTGTCTCCTTGATTCTTATAACTTTCTCAAGGTGACCAGAAACTTGGACCTTCAGTCTGATCTCTTCAGTGATGATCATACTAATCATATCTTGATCAATCTTTATATAATCCTTCATAAGATATTCAGATTTTTCAGGCATGTCTAAAACATGGTTCAGACCTCTTTTGAATATCTAACTATATTTAATTTTCTGGATCATATTATAAACAGTTGTTGATTTATTCCTTGAAATATTTGGAATCCTCTCCAAATATTTTCATATTTCCTTTACTGGATTGGGCTCTTCATCTAGATCATCATCCATACTTTCTTGATATTTTTCTTACTAAACATTCTGTCAATGAGGTTCTTTCTGAGACCTTTGATACTTTTCAAGTTCTTCTTCTATGTGATTAGACCAAATCTTAATGGTTTTATCTTTTTCTTTAGAGCTTCCATTCATGTCAATCTTCTGGTTCTTCCAAGCCTTTTTTTTTCTTGGATTATCTGCACATTGAGTGCTGTAATGGCCTTTATGACCACATAAAAAGCATTCAATATGACTTTTATCTTTAGAATTTATCTCTAGAGGTCTCTTTGAATAATTTCCTAAATTTTTAGCCTTTATAGCCAAGGAATATGTGCTTTATTATCTTTCAACCTTACTGGATAAAGATCTCTTCTTCTGAAGGTGATTCTCTGTTAGAATCCCCTTTCTTTGTTAAACTCTATCAAGTCTGCCATTCATTGGTTTTATAACCATGAATTCTTCCACATAATTATTATCAATGAAAATAAGACATATTATTGATTTTTTACTTTTATCTATGCACCTGAAAGAGTTAAAATAGTGTGTTAGTGCATCTGGAATGACATTACCTTTTCCTTTAATATTTTCTATATTAAAGTTATAGTATTTCAATTCATTCCTCCACTATAAAAGTCATGTCTAGGAAAATATTTTTAATTTAATTCTCATAAAATTATTTATATAATAAATATCCGTTCTTATAATAAAAGGTTTTCCCAAGAAAATCTAATTAGCCATAATTCCTTTAAGGACTGCAATCAATTCTCTTTCATAGATAGGATAATTCTTCTATGACTTGTTAAAACATCCACTCCAGTATCTACTGATACTATCAGTATAGTTTTTCCTTATCTTTAGGATACATCCCCATGCTGATTCTGATGCATCTGCTTCTAAGATAACCTAATCTTCACTCCCATTTGGATACTCTAATTAGAAGAGGTTCTATGCTTTTTGCTTCAAAATTATGATTACTTTATAATATATTTCTATCCAATCCCAAGGTACCATATCAGACACATTTCTATGTATTGGAACAGAGATTTTTTCTAAATCTATGATGTATGATCGGGCATAACTTAATATACCAAGAAACACCTATATCTGCTTATGATTTGTAAGCTCATTGGGGAAAGTATGTAGCTTTTCTGTAAGATGTGATTGAATATTTTCTCTACTTCCTTGGATCTACAATCCCAATAATTCTATCTTTGGTTGTATCCAAATGATCTTTCTTTCTGAGAGTATCATCCCTTCTTCTATGAACACCTCAATAACCTACTGCGAATGTTTTATATACTCTTCTATATCTTTACTAAATGCAAGCACATCATCAATATAGTTTTCCATGAATTGTGCTAATCTACTAAATAAATTTTCCATTCTTCTCTGGAATATTCCTAGTGCATTCTTGATTCCAAATGGTATAACTATCCATTCAAACAATCTAGATAGCATTGTAAATTCTCTTAATGGTATAACATCTTCTTTGATCTTTATCTTCCAATATCCTAACTTGAGATTAAACTTAGAATATACCATTGACATTTAATTCCTAATCCTGCTTCTTAAAGCTTATTGATTAGAAATATTGTATCCATGATCCTTTATGGAACAATTAAGATAATGATAATCTATAACCATTTTGGCCTTCCCACACTATTTTTCTACACGATTCATTACCATGAATGTCGCACTCCTATGAGGACTTTCACTATGCCTGATTAGTCCAATACTGATTATTTATGGATTTTTTTTCTCAAATTCCTTAACCATATCATCTGGATAGGCAATTCACTTACTTCTCATCACTATACTAAGACCTTTAAGGGTTATTATAGCCTTTTTCATTTATTTATGCTATTGTTTCAGAGGGTTTTCTAAAATTTTTTCTAATAAATAATCTTTTATCTTATCCAATGCCTCTTCTTCATTAATCCTCATTACTTTCAATCCAATCATTTCTTTCCACTGTTCAATCTTTCTATGGTATTCTACATCTTCATCTAGATAGTTTTCCACTTTAATAGTAGATACTTACTTATCTAGAACCATTCTAGTTTTTACAGAAGTAATTGTAATTAGATAATTATCAAGGATAATTCCTTCTAAAAATATCATAACACACTAATATCTTCTAAGAAATCTATTTCCAATCAAGAAGTCATCTAAAAATTGAGGAATGAAACAAAGCACCAGTTCTATAAATATCTTTCCATTGATTTCAATATAAACATCCTTGGTTACTTATTGAATCAAAACTATTGCATTATTACCAACTGTAACCTGAAACTCTGAAGATTCCTGAGAAAACTCATCAAAATAGGATTCTTGTACAAGATAATGTAAATCCTGTATCAACTAGGGAAATACATGCAATTTCATTAATACTTAATTTTACTAATGTATCCTGCTCATCTATATTTTTACCGAGTAATGAATATCCCATATATCCTATATGAGTTTATTCATCCTCATAGATAGGTTGTTGAACAGTCCTTTTTCTAACTATCTTTCTGGAAATTGATGTTCTAGGTGTTTCTATTGAAGTACCTTCATCTTTTCCAATTGACATCCTTGGATTTTCCAAAGGATTCTTTAATATTTATGATTTGAAATATTCTATTTTCAAATATGATCTACTTGATCTTGATCCTTATGATCTAAGATCATATTCATCTTATCTAACCTCAGAAATGAAAAGTCTATTTCCAACTTATTTAATAACATCTGGAAGAAGTTGATTTTTTTCTTCATTCTTCCTTTAGATCAGCTAAAACCCATTCTCTAGGCCAAGTTAGACTCTTGGGGTTTATCACTTGTGGTTTCATTTCTCTAATTGATGTCCCTTCATATTGAAAAAGATATGTAAATCTTTCCACACCCTTCCTTAGATTTGGTCTTCTAGTATTGTAAAACTTTACATAGAGGCAAGTAATCACTCTGACACATCTCCTATCAGGTGGGAAACCCAACATCCTTTTCAAGTTTATCATATTGATCTTAACCTCTATAGTTCTAATAATAATTCTATCTATAATAACTACATGTAAGTCTGGTATCACCTTTACCCATGCTGCTCTGGCATGTAGATTTTATTGTGACCCTCCTAATAGTGCATTAGATAAATTGGATAAACTACCATCCACTACTACAATTAGGACTGGTAGATCTTGTACTTTTCTAATAATAGGATCTACTCCTATCTGGATTATTCTAAAATGCACATACTTATCATTTTTCTGGATTGCCTTGTTACCCCTTTCTGGTATTAGCAAAGGCATTGTAAATAATCCTCTATCTATTTTATAGAGTTCAAATGTCTCTTCATCTTCAAATATCTTGTTCATTTCTCGATATGGTACCCAAGACTTCGGGTATACCTCGAATCAATCAACTATGGGAATATTCCATTCTTGAAAATCTCTTCCTTCTGAAGGGATCTCAGTTTCTGTAATAATGAACCAGATCTCCTTCCATCTCCTCTAATTTTACTAGTTTTGGAGAGTCTTCAGGTGCACTAACCCCTATTTAAATCATGGCTATTCAAAACAGGCTTAAAATAGGGTTTTTTCCTTCTTCCTCATCTGAGATAGAATATTTTTCCTCTAAGTACACTAAATATAAAGAATATAAACTTTCATCATTTGAGTATGTATCTTCTCCCCATATAGGCTCAAACAATATCTCTGATGAATATTCTATCATTATTGCTTTGAGACTTCCCTTTCTCCTGTCTGCATCTAGACAACTGTCAGCTTTATGACATTTCTTGCCTTAGAACCAACAACAATCAAAACTAAATAGAGATTTTACTTTAGGGAATCTGGGATACTTCCTATATTTGGTCTTAAAGTTTTCTCTCATATCCTTCTGGATTATATTTGGTTTAATAAATCTCTTATATTTTTCTAGATTTCTACCTGAAAATCTACTTGATGATTTTCTCTTCCTAGATTATTTACAAATTTTCTTGAGTGATTTCTTTTGTTCATACTATCCATACTAACACCGTGTTTTGAATGATCATTGTTGAGTTTTTTCAAGCTCCTACCTGGTTGGACCGCACTCATATTTTCTTGGAACATCCTCTACTTTTGGGCAGCAATTATAACTCATATATGACATATTTATTACATCCTTTAAGACATTGCTCTGCATAAAATAGAGTCTTATAACCTTCCTTATTTTTCTTCTCTAATTCCTAAAGTGTCTTATAGATATTTACTCTGGGAAAGACGAGTCTTCAATGCTTGTTGAGCAATTTTAGGCCAACTGCTTGGAAGCTTCTGGATAAAGTCATATAGAGCATATTCTTGATCTCCTGGTCTAAGAGGATAATACCAATGCTGAAACTCACACAGATATTCTTCAAAGTAACACATGTCACAAATTTAGATCTTGGTTAAAGTTGTTCTAGTTTTTTCTACATATTCTCCTTCCTGATCTACTAGTGAATTTCTTGAAAACTCCTATTTATACTACTATAAATCTTACATATACCAATGTATCTATACCAAAGATTTATACAAACCATTAGTATAGGTACCCTTTCCAAATGGTTTTTCCAAAACCATTAGGAAATGGTACTTTGAGACCACTTTTCCCAATGGTTTTCCCAAGACATTGGGAAATGTTGTTTTGAGACCACTTTTCCTAATCCTAATGTTTTTTCCAAAACTGTTAGGAAAGGTTACTTTGACACCACTTTTCCCAAAGGTTTTCCCAAAATGTTGGGAAAATGGTCCACTTTGAGACCACTTTTCCCAATGGTTTTCCCAAACCATTGGTAAAGTGTCTAGTTTTCCCTACAGTTTTTCCCAAACCTTTGGGAAAGGGTACTTTGACAACACTTTTCCCAATAGTTTTCCTAAACTATTGGGAAAGGGTCCACTTTGAGACTAATTTTCTCAATAGCTGTTGGAAAAAGGTCTACTTTTCCCAATGGTTTTTCCAAAACCATTTGTAAAGGGTACTTTGACACCACTTATCCTAATGGTTTTGGAAAACCATTGGGAAAGGTTATTTTGAGACCACTTTTCCCAAAGGTTTGGGAAAACCGTTGGGAAAGGGTGGGTACCTATCCCAACAGTTCTCAAAACCATTAGGAAAGGCCTATCCCAATGGTTTTGAGAACTGTTGGGATAGGTACCCTTATTTTTTATGAATACTTTTGTCGAATATTGTCAAATAAATCAATATATAAATTACATATAAATATATATAAATATATTTATCCAAATATATTCATAAAGGTAACTGTAGTATAGTGGTAAAGTCTTTGATATATAATGTGTTGGTTGTGGGTTCAAACATCTGTTATAACTTTTTTTTTAGATTTACCTATCCCAACAGTTTGGGAAAACCATTGGGAAAGACCTCTCCCAACAGTTTTCAAACCATTGGGATAGGTCTTTCCCAATGGTTTTCTCCAAACCATTGGGACAGGTCTTTCCCAATGCCAAATCACCCAATAACTTCCCAAACCGATAGTATAGGAAATTTTTCCATTACTGTTAAGGAAATAAACTACTAATGATATGAATTCAATTGATAATATAACATATTCTTGGATAGTTATTCTCACTTCTAAGTATCTCAGCAGAATATCCCAAAATCTCCCTACATTACCTCTCAAGGTAGCTCCTGTGAAATTAAGTGCACTATCTATGGTCTATGATTGTAAACCAACTGATAACATATAATATTGAAGGTCTAGAGCCCATTCATCTATGGATTCTCTTGGATCATTTTCACAGTCTCTCTTTAGTATCATCCCATATTGAGGAACACCTTCTGGATGTGTTTTATTTGGACTATATTCTTCTTGAATATAGCTAAGATATGAGGGATTGGATTCCCTATTGATCTTCTAAAACAAATCCTTCAATGATCCTTTATATTATTCCCAAGGAATTGGTTTTTGGGAGATCACCTTCCATACTATCTTGGCTTCTTAATGTTTTACATTGAGTCTTTCGGTGTGAGATGACTTAGTCTTTTTCTTTTTCCACTTCTCTTTGAGTTTTTCTTGTAGGTATTCAAATTTCTTAAGATTTTCATTTAGGTTTTTGGAGACATGTTCTATATCCCCAAGTTTTTATTTCTTATGAGTAATAAGAACATAGATCTGTTTATGGTATTCCTAGATACTCCGAGGAATACTCGAAACTTCTTCTATATATTATTGATCTTCTCCTGTTAAAGTCCATGCATAATCATCTGCAGTATATTGTCATGATATACTTGATATTTTTGTATCTCTATGTGAATTCATATCAAAGACAGTGGCATTAGGATGATTGGAAGCTTCTCCTGAAGCTTTCCCTTCAAGCCTCTGCCTAATATCTTGGATATTTGACCCAACACCAGATCCTCTTCTGGCCATATTTTACTATTCAAAGAAAAATACTTCTCCTTCTGGATCTCCTAGTGTTCTTTCTAGGTTTTGGACTAACCACTTGGATTTTCTAAGTTGAGATTATATACGCATGATTTCTACCTTCAATTACTAAATCTTATCACGAGTTTCATGGGCTTTCCTCCCTAACTCGATTACTTCAGGTTCGTTTTAAAAATAAAATCTACCTTCTAGAATTTGATGATACTTTCTAAGACAAATATGACTGGATTTATTCTCATAATACCTTACCCTTCCTTCTAACCATTTATGCTCATAATAAATACAATTAACCATGGGATCCATAAATTAATTATTGGAAAATCCATTGAAGCAGCGCTCTGGATGGCTTTGTTCTCCCCCCGCACTCTGATACCACTAGTGGGTAAATTATCCAATGAGGTCTCCTGACGATATCCCAATTTGGGAGTCTAGTAAGGCTGCAAAAATCACAAACAGCAATAAAACATTATCCATGAAGAGGATAAGGTGACCACCAATCATCAACTTAACGGGATCTTTTTGGGAATCTCTTCGCACGAAGAACACAAAGGCTTAGAGAGAATGTAGAGAGAGAATGTCTGAAATCGTTCTAATTTCTATTCAAAATCACCTCTCTGAACAAAAGGTTCGAAGGTCCCTTATATAGGGCTTTGGGCTTAGATTTCCCAATACTTCTTTTAAAAATGACAAAAGAAAAGGAAAAAGTAAAAGGTGGGATACAAAACCGCAAAACTTCCACCGCACACATCATAATAAAAAGAAATTACATAATTGACATGTCTGATTTGATCCTATCATCCATGTTGGATATGACGCGTGTCTGGATCAGTACTTAAAATCTCTCCAAATTGTACAGAGCATCAATCATTTCCCCAACTGATACTTCTTTCTATGACTCTTTAATTTTAATCAATTCTTTGATGGTGCATTAGATCTGATCTCTGAAAATAAAGACATATTCTTTATTTCCTTTCCATGCCTTGAGTTCTTCAAGAATCGTGCCTTCCTCCGCTGCAATGTCTGTCAGATGTGCCATTTACACATGCTACATGTCTCTAGAGTTGATAAAGACTAACACATTGTCTCCTGCAAAGAATATACAATATTTTTTTTGTTGATCTTGATTCAATCAGATAAATACTCTATGATATTTGGATATGATCGTAATGGCTCTTATTCAAACTAAACTCTATCCAATATTCATCACTAAACTATGAAGCTTCGAACGATTTCTGGACAGGTCCTTTAGTATAGTTCCCTGGGTACAGATTCCATAGCACAATCACTCTATCTTCTAATTAGATAGGTTTGATATGTGTAACCCACCATAGAAAACTTGGATATTCATTGTTTAGAATGTTTCTCACCATACAAGGTACCCAATTGAACATGGAATTTATTTTCTTAAATCCCAAGAATTGTACTACTCCCATGCTCAAAACTTTCTAGAATTCAATGAAATATTTTGGTTCTAATTCCATATCTGGTATGTGGAGTTTTGGAATCTCTGTTCCCGAAATTCTCTAAAATCTTTTCAACATTGGATATTCTTCTATACCTGTCTCCTTGATTCTTCTATCTTTGTTAAGGAGACTATAAACTTGGAACTTCATCCTGATCTATTTAGTGATGATTATACTAATCATATCTCAGTCAATATTTTTGTAATCCTCTATAAGATCTTAGGATTATTAAAGCATTTCTAAAACATGGTTCAAAACTCTTTTGAATATTCAATCATCTTTACTTTTCTAGATCATATTATAAATGGATATGGATTTATTCCTTGAAATATTTGGAATCCTCTACAAGTATTTCTATATTTCATTTACTAGATTGGGATCTTCATCTAGATCATCATACAAACTTTCCTAATCTTGTTCTTACTGAACATTCTTTCAATGAGGTTCTTTCTAATACCTTTTCTGCTTTTCAATTTGTTCTTCTACATGATCAGCCCAACTATTAATGGTTTTCTCTTTTCCTTTAGAGCTTCCATTTGTTTCAATCTTTTGGTTCATCTAAGCCTTTCTGTTTCTCTGATTATCTACACATTGAGTGCTATAATGGACTTTCTGACCACATACAAAGAATTCAATATGACTTTTATCTTTAGATTTGTTTTTTAGATCTATCTTTAAAAAATTTCCTGGTATTTCAGCCTTTTTAGATGAGGAACCTCTGCTTTGATAACTAGGCATTCTTCCACAGAATTATTATCAATACAAACATTAAATCTTATTGATTTGATACTTTCTTCCATTGCACTTGTAAGAGTCAAAAGAGTGTGTTTGTGCATCTTGAATGACATTACCTTTTCCTTTAATATTTTCTATATTAAAGTTATAGTATTGAAATTCATTCCTCCACATTACAAGTTATGCCTGGGTAACCTTTTTAATTTAATTCTCATAAAATTATTTATATAATAACCATCTGTTCTTATAGTAAAAGGTTTTCCCAAGAAAATCTCATTAGTCCTAATTCTTTTAAGGAATGCAAGCAATTCTCTTTCATGGAGATAATATTTATTCTCTGTCTTGTTAAAACATCCACTCCAGTATCTACTAATACTATCATTATAATTTTTCCTTGTCTTTAGGATACATACCCATGATGAGTCCGATGTATCTGTTTCTAAGATAAAATAATCTTCACTCCCATCTGGATACTCCAATTCTGGGGGATTCTGTGCTTTTTTCTTCAAAATTATGATTACTTCAGAATCTTTTTTATGTCTAATACCAAGGTACCTTACTGAACACCTTTATCTGTATTGGAAATGATATTTTTGCTAAATCTATGATGTATGATCTAGAATAACTTAGTATACTAGTAAACCAGAGAAATTTTGTAGCTTTTCTCCAATATGTATTTGAATCTTTTATTTACTTACTTGGATTTACAATCCCAAGAATTATCTCTTTGGATGCATCAAAATGATCTTTCTTTTTGAAAGTATTATCCCTTCTTCTCTG
Organism: Viscum album; assembly: GCA_963277665.1. Lineage (NCBI taxonomy): Eukaryota > Viridiplantae > Streptophyta > Magnoliopsida > Santalales > Viscaceae > Viscum > Viscum album. Next base: position 878,053,919 of record OY728158.1, read on the forward strand.
AACACTTCAGCAACATACCGAAAATGTTTTATATGATCTTCTGTATATTTACTAAATATGAGCACATCATTAATATAGACTACCATGAACTGGGCAAATATAATGAATTCCTTGTCCATTATTATCTGGAATATTCCTGGTGCATTCTTGAGTCCAAATGACATAACTAGTCATTCAAACAATCCAAATGGCATTGTAAATTTTGTTAATGGTATAACCTCTTCTTTGATCTTTATCTTCCAATATCCTAACTTGAGATCAAACTTAGAATATACCATTGGCCTTTCATTACTAATCCTGCTTCTTAAAGATTCTTGATTAGAAAGATTATATCCATCATCCTTTGTGGTACAATTAAGATCATGATAATCTATAACCATCCTAACCTTACCACGTTTTTTTCCTGTATGATTCATTACCATGAATGTTGTACTCCTGTGAGGACTTTCACAATGCTTTATTAGTCCAAGACTGATTAGTTCTGGAATTTGTTTTTCAAATTCCCTAACCATCTCATCTAGATAGAAAATTCCCTTACTTCTGATCACTGTACTAGGATATTTAAGGGTGATTGTAGCCTCTAGCATTTCCTTATTCCATAGTTTATGAGGGTTTTCTAACCAATTTTCTAATAAATAATATTTTATCTTAGCCAAATACCCTTTATTCATTAATCCTCACTACTTTCAATCCAACCAGTTCTTTACACTACTCAATCTTTCTGTGGTATTCTCTATCATTATCTGGATATTTTTCCACTTTAACAGTAGATACTTTCTTATCTAAAACGATTCTAGTTTTTACAGAAGTAGTTGGAATTAGATAATTATCGAGGATAATTCCTTCTAAAAATATCATTACAGGATAATATCTTCTAAGAAATCTATTTCCAATCAAGAAGTCATCTGGCAATTGAGGAATAAAAAAATCATTCATTCTATAAATATCCTTCCACTGAGTTCAATCCAAACAGCATTGGCTACTTCTTGAATCATAACTTTTTTATTGTTACCAACTATAACTTGTGACTCTGAAGATTCCCAAGAAACTCATGAAAATAGGATTATTGTACAAGAAAATGTACATCCTCTATTAACTAGGGAAATACATGCAGTTTTATTAATACTTAATTTTACTAATGTATCCCACTCCTCTATCTTTTCACTGAGTAATGAAGATCCCATATATCCTACATGAGTTTATTCATCCTCATAGATAGGTAGTCAAACAGTCCTTTGTCCAACTATCTTTCTAGAAATTGATGTTCTAGGTGCTTCTACTGAAATACCTTCATCTTTTCCAATTGAGATCCTTGTATTTTCCAAAGGGTTCTCTTATATTTCTGATTTAAAATATTCTATTTTCAAATCTGATATACCTAATCTTGATCCTTCTGATCTAAGATAATCTTCATCTTCTCTAACCTTATAGATGACAAGTCTATTTCCAACTTGTTTAATAACATTTGGAAGAACTTGCTTTTGTCTTCACTCTTCCTCTCAATCAGGTGAAACCAATTATCCAAGACAAGTTAGCCTCTTGGGGTTTATCACACATGGTTTCATTGCTCTAATTGACGTTCCTTCATCTTGAAAAATATGTGTAAATCTTTCCAAACCCTTTCTTAGAGTTGGTCTTCCAGTATTGTAAAACTTTTACGTAGAGGTGGGTAATCACTATAACACATCGCCTATTGGGTCAGAAACCCAATGTTATTTTTTCAGTTCCTCATGTTGATCTTAACCTATAGAGTTCTAGTAATACTTCTATCCATAAGAACTGTATGAAAGTTTGGTATCAACTTTACACATTATTCTATTGCCTGCATATTTTCTCATGATACTCCTAATAGTGCATTGGAGAAATTGGCTAAAATGTCATCCACTACTGCAATTAGGACTCGTAGATCTTGTCCTTTTCTAACAAAAGGATCTACTCCTTTCTGGATTATTCCAAAATTCACATACTTAGCATTTTTATGGATTTCCTTGTTAACCCTTTCTGGTTTTAGCAAAGGAATTGTAAATAATCCTCTATCTATTTTATAGACTTCACCCATCTTTTCATCTTCAAATATCTTGGTCATTTATCGATATGGTACCTAAGAATTCTGGTATACCTTAGACCAATAAACTCTAGGCTTATTCTATTTTTGACAATCTCTTCCTTCTGAATGTATTTCAGTTTTTGAATAATGAACCAGATCTCCTTCCATCTCCTCTAGTTTTACTAGTTCTAGAGAGTCTTCAGGTGCACTAGCCCCTATTCGAATCATGGCTATTTGAAGCTGGCTCAAAATAGGGTTATTTTATTCTTCCTCATCTGAGATAGAATCTTCTTACCCTAATTACACTGAATATAAATAATATAAAATTTCATCATCTGAGTCTATATCTTATCCCAGGATAGGCTCAAACAAAATCTATGATGAATCTTCCATCATTATTTCTTTGAGACTTCCCCTTCTCCTATCCGTATCTTGTAAATTATCAGCTCTATGACCTTTCTTGCCACATAACCAACAACAATCACAACTGGATAGAAATTTTCCTTTAGGTCATCTAGGATACTTCCCATATTTGGCCTTAAAGTTTTCTCTCATATCCTTCTAGATTCTATTTGGTCTAAAAAATCTCTTAGATTTTTCTGGATTTCTGACTGAAAATATACTTGATGATTTTCTGTTCCCAAATTGTTTCCAAATTTTCTTGAGTGAATGCATTTGTTCACACTGAACATCCTGGCATTGTTTTTTGAACGATCTTTTTTGTGTTTTTCCAAACTCATGCCTAGTTGGACCGCACCCATATCTTCCTGTAAAACCCTCTACTTTTGGGCAAGAAGTAGAACTCATTATGGTATATTTCTTACATCCTATAAGACATGACTCTGCATACAATAAAGTCTTATAACCTGCCTTATTGTTTTTGCTTGAACTACTTGAGTGTCTTACAGATCTTCACTCTGGGAAAGACAAGTCTTTAACGCTTGTTGAAAAAATTCCAGGCCAACTGCTTGGAAGCTTCTGGATAAAGATGTCTAAAGCATATGCTTGATATCCTGGTCTAAGAAGATAATACCAATGCTGAAACTTGAAAATATATTATTCAAAATAACACATGTCACAAATTTGGATCTTGTTAAAGTTGTTCTAGCCTTTTCTACCAATTATCCATCCCAATCTATGAGTGAATTTCTTGCAAAGTCTTATTTAATGAAATCAGTTACTACTGGTATAACTTTAATTGGGAAGGTAACATATTTCTGGATAGTTGTTCTCACTTCTGAGTGTCTCAGCAGCATATCAGAAAATCTACCTACATTACCTTTCAAGGTAGATCCTATGAAATTAAGTGCACTATCTATGGACTACAATTGAAAACCAACTGATATCATATAATATTGAATTTCTAGAGCCTATTCATCTATGGATACTTCCGAATCCTTTTTAGTCTAGCTTTAGGATCATCCCATATGAAGGAACACCTTTTGTATGTGTTTTATTTGGCCTATATTCTTCCTGAATATAGCTGGGATATGATGGATTGGATTCCCAATTGATCTTCTGAAACAAATACTTGAATAATTATTTCTGTCGTTCCCAAGGAATCAGTTTCTAGGAGATTGCCTACCATACTGACTTAGCTTCCTAAGGTTTTACACTGAGTCTTTCAGTGGGAGACGACTTAGTCTCTTTATTCTTCCTCTTATCTTTGAGTTTGGATTGCAGGTCTTCAATTTTTTAAGCTTTTCATTTAGGTTTTTGGATACATGTTCTATATCCCTAAGTTCCCATTTTTCTCAAGTAATAATATCATGGATCTATTTATGGTATTTCTAGATACTCTAAGGAATACTTGAAACTTCTTCCTGATATTCTTGAGCTTCTCCTCCTAAGAGACATGCGTAATCATCTGCAGTATATCATCCTAATATACTTGCTCTTTCTATATCTATGTGTGGATTCATATCAAAGACAGTGGCATCAGGCTGATTGAAAGATTATTCCGAATCTTTCCCTTCAATCCTCTTCCAAAATATCTTAGATATCTGGTCCGACACCAGATACTCTTCTAAAAATATTTTTTTGTTCAAAGTAGAATACTTCTCCTTATAGATATCCTAGTGTTTTTCTAGGTTTTGGACTAACCAATTGGCTTGTTGAAGCTAATATTTTGTACACTTGATTTATGCCTTCAATTCCTCAAGCTTATCATGAGTTTCCTAGGATTTCTTCCCTAACTCGATTACTTTAGGTTCCTTTTCAAAAGCTAATCTGGATTTTGGAATTTGACAACACTTTCTAAGAAAAATATGACTAAATTTGTTTTTGTAATACCATACTCTACCTTCTAATAGTTTCTTCTCTTAATAAAGACCTTTAAACATGGGATCCATAAATTCATTACTAGAATACCATAGCTTTCCTTTTAAATCGTTGGCCTCTACCTTTTAGAATAGTTAGAATATACCATTGACCGTTCTATTGTACCCTTCCATCTAGGTTACAGTACCATTGGCCTCTAAAATGGTTAGCCAATGGGATCTAGAAGGTAGGGTACCATACCCTACTATAATACTGTACCCTAGAACAGTTAGAATACTATAGAAGGCAACCATACCATGCTGTTTTTTCTCATAATAAAGACCTTTAACCATGGGATCAATAAATTCATTATTGGAATACCTTACCCTTCCTTCTAAACCATTGGACTCTGCCTTCTAGAATGGTTAGAATATAACATTGGCCAATTGTATTTTAACAATTCTATCATGGTAAGACCTTTCACTATTTATGGCTTTGTTCTCATAATACCGTACCCTACCTTCTAACTGTTTTTTCCTGGGCTTTGTTTTATTCCTCAATTACCAGATGACTTATTGATTAGAAATAGATTTCTTAGAATATATCAGCCAGTAATGATATTTTTAGAAGATATTATCCTCAATAATTATCTAATTCCAACTACTTCTATAAAAACTATAATTGTTCCAGATAAGAAAGTATCTACTATTAAAGTGTAAAACTATCCAGATGAAGATAGAGAACACCACAAAAAGATTGAGTAGAGGAAAGAATTGGTTGGATTGGAAAGAATTTACAATGCCATTTGGATTGTTTAAAAGGCTAGTTATTCCATTTGAAACCAAGAATAAAACATTAATATTCCAGATAAGAATTTATAAGGCATTTAGTAGATTGGGAAAGTTCATGATAGTCTATATTGATTATGTGCTTGTATTTAGTAAAGATACAAAAGATCATATAAAACATTTGCAGCAGGTTGCTGAAGTGTTCCGAGAATAAGGGGTGATACTTTCAGAAATAAAGATCATTTGGATACAACCAAAGATATAATTCTTGGGATTTCATATCCAAGGAATTAGAGAAAAGCTTCAACAACATATTACAGAAAATCTACAAACTTTCCCCAATGAGCTTACATATCGTAAGAAAATACTAGTGTTTCTTGGTATAATAAGTTATGCCAGAGCATACCTCAAAGATTTAGCAAAAATATAAATTCCAATACATAGAAAGGTGTCCAGTAAGGTACCTTGGTATTGGATAGAAAAATATTCTGAAGTAATCAAAATTTTGAAGAAAAAAGAATAGAATCTCCCAAAATTTGAGTATCCAAATGGTAGTGAAGATCAGATTATCTTAGAAATAGATGCATCAGACTTAGCATGAGAATGTATCTTAAAGATATGGGAAAACCATAATGATAGTATTAGTAGATACTGGAGGTGTTGAAGTCTCTGATGAGGTCTCCCAATGAGATACCGATTTGGGAGTCCAGAAAGGCTACAAAAATCACAAACAACAATAAAAAATTATCCAAGAAGAGGATAAGGGGACTACCTGTCATTGACTTCACATGATCATTTTGGGAATCACTTCACATGAATAACACAAATGATTAGAGATAATGTAGAAAGAGAATTTCTGAAATTGTTCTTATTTCTATTCAAAAACACCTCTCCAAACAAAAGGGTCGGGGGTTCCTTATATAGGGCTCTGGGTTCAGCTTTCCCAAGAAGCCTATTGACAATGACGAAAGAAAAATAAAAAGTAAAAGGGGGGATGAAAAACCATGAAACTTCCTCTGCACACTTCATACTAAAAACAAATTACATAATTGACATGTTTGATTTGATCCTATCATCCATGTCGGATATGAAGCGTGTCTGGATCAACACCTAGAATCCCTCCAAGTTATACAGAGCATTGATTATTTCTCCAATAGAGACTTCTTTCTCTGAATCTTTTCTTTTCATCAATTATATGATGGTGTATTGGATATGATCTATGAAAATAAAGATATCTTCTTTACGTCCTTTCCATGCCTTGATTTCTTTAAGAATCATGTCTGCCTCCACTACAAAGTCTGTCAGATATGCCATTTCTGCATGTTGCGTGTCTCTATAGTTGATATAGACTAACAAATTGTCTCCTACAAAGAATATACAATATTTTCTTATTGATCTTGATACAATCAGATAAATAATCAATGCGATTTGGACATGATCATAATGGCTCTTATTAAAACTGAACTCTAGCCAATCTTCATCGCTAAACTGTGAATCTTCGAATGCTTTTTGGAAAGGTCCTTTAGTCCAGTGACCTGGGTACAGATTCCATAGCACGATCACTCTGTCTACTAATCTGATAGGTTCAATATGTGAAACCCACCATAGAAAACTTGGATATGCATTATTTAGAATAGTTCTCACCATCCGAGGTACCCAATTGAATGTGGAATTTATTTTCTTAAATCCCAAGAATTGTAATGCTCCCATGCTGAAAGCTGTATAGAATTCAATGAACTCTTCTAGTTCAAAATCCATATTTGGTATGTGGATTTTTGGAATCCCTGTTCCTGAAATTCTCAAAAACCTTTTCAAAACTAGATATTCTTCCATACCTGTCTCCTTGATTCTTCTAACTTTTTCAAGGAGACAAAAAACTTGGACCTTCAGCCTAATATCTTTAGTGATGATCATACTGATCATATATCAATCAATCTTTTTATAATCCTCTATAAGATTTTCAGATTCTTCAAGCATGTCTAAAACATGGTTTTGACCTCTTTTGAATATCCGTTCATCTTTACTTTTCTGGATCAGATTATAAATAGATGTGGATTTATTCCTTGAAATATTTGGAATCCTTTGCAAATATTTCCATATTTCCTTTACTGTATTGGGCTCTTAATTTAGATTATCATCCAGAATTTCTTGGTCTCATTCTTGCTGAACATCGTGTCGATGAGGTTCATTGTGAGACCTTTTATTCTTTTCAAGTTATTCTTCTACATGATTAGCCCAACTCTTAATGGTTTTTTCTTTTCCTTTAGAGATTCTATTCATTCCAATATTCTAATTCTTCTGTGCCTTTCTATTTCTCATATTATCTACACATTGAGTGCTGTAATGGCCTTTCTAACCACATAAAAAGCATTCAATATGACTTTTATCTTTAAAATTATATCTAGAGGAATCTTTTAAGAATTTCCTAGTTTTCCGCCTTTATAGTAAAGGAAATTGTGATTTCTGATCTTTCAACCTTACTGGATGAAGATCCCTTATTCTAAAGGTGATTTACTGCTAGAATCCTCATTCTTTGTTCAAGTTTATCAAGTCTTTCATTCATTGCTTTGATAACCAAGAATTCTACCACATAATTATTATCAATTCAAACAAAACATATTCTTAATTTGTTACTTTCTTCCATTGCACATGCAAGATTCAAAATAGCGTGTTAGTGCATCTGGAATGAAATTATCTTTTCCTTTAATATTTTCTATATTAAAGTTATAGTATTGAAATTCATTCCTCCATCATAAAAATCATGCCTGGGTAAACTTTTTTAATTTAATTCTCATAAAATTAATTATATAAGAACTATCTGTTCTTGGAGTAAAAGGTTTTCTCAAGAAAAGATTACTAGCCATAATTCCTTTAAGGACTACAAACAATTCTCTTTCATGGATAAGATAATTCCTTTCTGCCTTGTTAAAACATCCACTCCAGTATCTAATGATACTATCATTATGGTTTTTACTTATATTTATGATACATTCACATGTTGAGTCTGATGCATCTATTTCTAAGATAAGTTGACCTTCACTCCCATCTAGATAGTCCAATTCTGGGAGATTCTATGCTTTTTGCTTCGAAATTATAATTACATCATAATTTTTTTTGTCCAATCCTAGGGTACCTTACTGGACACCTTTCTCTATATTGGAGCTTAGATTTTTTCTACATCTATGATGTATGCTCTAGAATAACTTAGTATACCAAGAAACACCTGTATCTCCTTATGACCTGTAAGCTCATCAGGAAAGTGTGTAGATTTTCTGGAATATGCAGTTGAAGCTTTTCTCTACTTCCTTGGATCTAAAATATCAAGAATTATATCTTTGGTTGTATAAAAATTATCTTTATTTTTGAAATTATCATCCATTCTTCACTGAAAACTTCAAAAACCTAATAAAAATGTTTTATATGCTCTTCTGTATCTTTAATAAATACGATCAAATCATCAATATAGACTGCCATGAACTGTGTTAATCTATTGAATTCCTTTTCCATTCTTCTCTAGAATATTATTTATTAATTCTTAAGTCTAAATGGAATAAATAGCCATTCAAATAAGGAAACTGGCATTATAAATGCTATTAATGGTATAAACTCTTCTTTGATCTTTATCTGTCAATATCTTGACTTGAGATCAAAAATAAAATAAACCATTAGCCTTTCATTCCTAATCCTGATTCTTAAATATTCTTGATTAGGAAGATTTTATCCATCATCCTTTGTGGAAAAATTAAGATCATGATAATCTATAACTATTTTGGACATACCATGCTGTTTTTTTGCGTGATTCATTACCATGAATTCCGCACTCCTGTGAGGACTTTCACTATGCCTAATTAGTCTAAGTCTGATTAGTTCTAGAATTTGTTTCTCAAATTCCTTAACCATATCATCCAGATAGGCAATTACTTTACTTATGATCACTGTACTAGGATCTTTAAGGGTGATTTTAGCCTCTGGAATTGCCTTATTCCATTGTTTCAGAGGGTTTTCTGACCAATTTTCTAATAAATAATCTTTTATCTTAGCTAATGCCTCTTCTTCATTAATCCTCAGTACTTTCAATCCAATCAGTTATTTTCACTGCTCAATCTTTCTGTGGTATTATCTATCTTTATTTAGATAGTTTTACACTTTAACAGTAGATAATTTCTTATCTGGAACCATTATATTTTTTAGAGAAGTAGTTAGAATTAGATAATTATCGAGGATAATTCCTTTTAAAAATATCATTACAGGATGATATCTTCTAAGAAATCTATTTCCAATAAAAAAATTCATCTGGAAGTTAAGGAATAAAAAAAATAATCACTTCTATAAATATCCTTCCATTGAGTTCAATCTGAACATCCTTGGATACTTCTTGAATCAGAACTATTGCATTGTTACCAACTGTAACTTACAAATATGAAGATTCCAAAGAAACTTCTGAAAATCAGATTCTTGTACAATAGAATGTAAATCCTATATCAACTAGGGTAATACATGTAGTTTCATTAATACTTAATTTTACTAATGTATCCGACTCCTCTATATTTGCACGGAGTAATGAAAATCCCATATACCCTATGTAACGACCCAAACATTCATTAATGAAAATCCCTCTTGATCTAATTAAATGTCTCTTTATGTAAAATGTTTATATAAAATGTCAACTTATTTAGTTTTATGTTAAGAATTGTGACCATTGCTAATATAGTCGTTGAATAATGATCAATGATTAATATAAATATAGGGCTTTAACGAATCCAATTTACTCAGACAAAGGAAGAGATGACCTCATCCAGTAGACGTGCCCCATAAGAAGCCCATTTGTTGGAGCTTGGAAAAGAGGTGGCATCATTGGGATTCGCTCTTGACCAAGCCCAAGCCGAGCTTCAACAGGTTAATCTCGAGCGGGACCGCCTACGAGAGAAGTGGAAGTTGACAGATATTACCACCCAGGCAATGTTATCCGAGCCACCCCAAGAGTCGGTCACCATCGCACACCTTACCCTTCGGTCTTACGTGGGTGTTATAAGGGGTTATGTAACAAGACCTTATCACTATGGTTATGTAAATTATTTTTTTATATAATAATGAATATATTTTCATGTTATTTTTGTTACCATGTAAATAGTTTTTAAAGCTCAAATAGTGTTTTTAGTTAATATTCAACTAAGAAATCTATTTTGATGAATTAATGGATTTTTGTATTAAATAATATTTTAATAAAATATTATTATTATTAATAAATTAATTTTTATTAAATATAAATGATCGTATATTTTTATGAATGCAATTGTAATTTTTATTAAGGTTTGAAAGCCATTTTTTTTCAAAACCCATGAATTTTTGATAAATGTCAGTTTTTATTTTAAAAGTGAAAATTAACATATTTAAAAAATTATTTAGATAAAATGAATATTATTTCTGGAATCGGGATTTCGAAATTATCAAATGGTGATTTTTTCATAATTTTCTGAGACAGTCAAATTTTTGGGTGAAAATTAAATACCGTTTAAATATATAATATGTTTTATGACATCATAATGACCCAATAGTGATGTAATAAAATAATATAAGCCTTATTTTCGGTCAATATATGTTTTACCATTAAAATAATGTGATTTTGGGTTTTTTTGACTTATTTTACAAAGCATTAATGGACCCTTCAAGGCTTATTAAACATCTTGTCTTTTTAAATTGTTTCCCTTGGGAGTGTGACTCACCTCCACATAAGCAACCCCATTATTTTAAGAAGTTTAGACTTTGGCCTTATAAAATATTGTTTTCAATCCCCTTTTAAAAAAACCATGGGCAAAAACCATGGGCTGGTTTGTGGTTTGAATTAGTTTAATGTGAGGTGTCCCAACCCTAAATAATAAAGAATTCCCTCACCTTTCCTATATAAACCCACCCAAGATCCCACTTTCTCCTCACTCAAAGCCATTGGAGTTAGTCCAAAATCTTCCCCCATCTCTCTATAATACTCCAAAGGTTCCCCATTCTCCCAAGAAGCCTCTCTCAAGCCTCTCTCAAGCCTTTGGAAGCACACTTCCAAGTAAGGGGTTTTTCTTCCTTTCTCATTTTTGTCCAATTTTCTTAATGTTGTTATGACCTTTTTATTTTCAATTATAAATGTTGGGGTATGGTTTCAAACCTCCCCCATACTTCCCTCTCTATTTTGGAATGATGGGATACCCCTTTCTCTCTCATTAAAAGCCTCCCATGTACACCCGTTACTATGCCGAAATTTCGAAAGGAATTTCTCTCTCTTATTTTACATCCAAGTAATCCTTTTGTACTATGAATCTAAATTCCATTAAAATTGTTGGTACATGTATTTATATGACACCCTTAATGTCTATTTCATGTACATATGATGATACACCCCTTTATCTCTCATCAACCATTTTTATAAATTCTTACGTAACGCCGTTATGCTGCCGAAATTGCACCGATTTTCCAAGCCAATGCCATTGTGTAGTGAATACCATGCCCATTTATCTATCAAGGGTATCCAACTTTATGAAAATTTACTTATTTATTATAAATTTTCATGTATGAATTTCACATTCCTTTATCGTGGAATAAATGATGATGTTTTATGAATCCATGTTATATGATGCATGTGGCACACTTATGCATGAAATGAAATGTTTAAGAAGGGTGCACCCTTATAGCGCTCCAATGCATTGGGTAAAGTATAGTATCATGATACGTCATGTGCAATGGGTGTTGACTCATGCTAATTCAAGTATAATGAGGTTTTACTCATGCTTCATGTGCAATGAGGATTTACTCATGCTCCATGTGCAATGAGCCTTGGCTCATGCTAATTCCATGTTAAGTGTTGTTGCCACATTTCCATGTTATTATTATCATGATTTATCATTCATTTATGTTTATGATTCTCTTGTACTCTATTGATATACCTATTGTATAACATGTATTGTATTCCTCATGTTATTCCATGATTATTCCCTTACTGGACTTTATAGCTCACCCTTTTCTTATGCATGTCCTCAGGTTATCCCATGCAATGCTAAGTACGAGGGAATGTAGTGGTCATGTATAGGAAGTTTTCAATAAAGATGTTGTATTTTATGTTTTAAGTTGTTATGTAATGTTCCTAAGCCCCAAAGACACTAGACTTCTCGATCTTCCATGTTGTATCAAGTGAAGTTTATGTAATAAATCAGGTTTAAGTTTGAAATAAAAAGAAGGGTTGTCATATCCTACATGATTTTCTTCATCCTCATAGATAGGTAGTCGAACAATTCTTTGTCCAACTATCTTTTGGGAAATTGATGTTCTATGTGCTTCTACTGAAGTACCTTCATCTTTTCCAATTTAGATCCTTGAATTTTTCAAAGTGTTCTCTAATATTTATGATTTGAAATCTTATATTTTCAAATCTGATCTACCTAATCTTGATCCTTCTGATCTAAGATCTTCTTTATCTTCTTTGACCTTAGAGATGACAAGTCTATTTCTGACTTTTTTAATAACATCTGGAAGAAGTTTCTTTTTTCTTTTTTTCTTCCTTTAGATCATGTGAAACCCATTCTATAGGCCAAGTTAGCCTATTGGGGTTTACAAACTGTGGTGTCATTTCTCTAATTGATGTTCCTTAATCTTGAAAAAGATATGTAAATATTTCTACACCCTTCCTCAGAGCTGGTCTTCCAGTATTGTAAATCTTTACACAGAGGCGAGTAATCACTCTAACACATCTCCTGTTGGGTGGGAAACCCAACATCTCTTGAACATTCCCTGTTTTGATCTTAACCTCTATAGTTATACTAATACTTATGTACACAATAACTACATGCAAGTCTAGTATCACCTTTACCCATGCCACTCCTGCATGAAGATTTTCTCGTGCTCCACCTAATAGTGCATTTGAGAAATTGGCTAAACTACCACCCAATACTGCAATTAGGATGGGTAAATCTTGTCCTTTTCTGACAAGAGGATCTAATTCTATCTGAATTTTTCCAAAATGCACATACTTAGAATTTTTCTGGATTTCCTTTTTAAACCTTTCTGGTTTTAGAAAAGGCATTGTAAATAATCATCTATCTATTTTATAGACTTCAGTTGTCTCTTCATCTTCAAAGATCTTTTACATTTCTCAATATGGTACCCAAGACTTCTATTATACCTCAGATCAATCAACTCTGGGCATATTCCATTCTTGACAATCTCTTCCTTATGAAGGGATTTTAGTTTTTGAAGAATGAACCAGATCTTCTTCCATATACTTTAGTTTTACTAGTTCTATAGAGTCTTCAGGTTCACTAGCTCCTATTCCAATCATGGCTATTCAAATATGGATCCAAATAGGGTTATTTACTTCTTCCTCATATGAGATATAATCATCTTCCTTTAAGTACACTGAATATAAAGAATATAAACTTTCATCATATGAGTCTATATCTTCTCCACAGATAGGCTCAAAAAATATCTCTGATGAATCTTCCATCATTATTTCTTTGAGACTTACCCTTCTCCTATATGCATCTGGGAAACTATTAGATCTGTGACCTTTCTTATTATATAACAAAAAACAATAACAACTAGATAAAGATTTTTAGGGAATCTGGGATACTTCCCATATTTGGCCTTAAATTTTTCTCTCATATCCTTCTGAATTCTATTTGGTCTAAGAAATATCTTAGATTTTTCTGTATTTTTACCTGAAAATATACTTGATGATTTTCTCTTCCCAAATTGTTTCCATATTTTCTTGAGTGATTTCTTTCGTTCACACTGGTCATCCTGACACTGTGTTTTGAATGATCTTTATTAAGTTTTTCCAGGCTCCTACCTGGTTGGACCTTACCCATATCTTCCTGCAACACCCTCTGCTTTTGGGAAACAAGTAGAACTCATGTATAAAATATTTATTAAATCCTATAAGACATTACTCTACATATAATAAAGTCTAATAACCTTCCTTATTGTTTCTGCTCGAACTCCTAGAGTGACTTGAAGATCTCCACTCTGGGAAAGAGAAGTCTTCAACACTTGTTGAACAATTCTAGGCCAATTTCCTCTAAGCTTCTAGATAAAGACATCTAGAGAATATTATTGATATCCTAGTCGAAGAAGATAATACCAATTATGAAACTTGCAAATATATTCTTAAAAGTAACACATATCACAAATTTAGATCTTGGTTATAGTTGTTCTAGATCTTTCTACCAATTATCCATCCCGATCTACCAGTGAATTTCCTGCAAACTCTTATTTAAGGAAATCAGCTACTACTGGTATAACTTCAAATGGGAATGTAACATATTTCTAGATAGTTGTTATAACTTTTTAGTGTCTCAGTAGTATATCCCAAAATCTCCATTACCTCTCAAGATAGCTCCTACAAAATTAAGTGCACTATCTATGGTCCATGACTGTAAACCAACTGATAACATATAATATCGAAGGTCTAGATCCCATTCGTCTATGGATGCTCTCGGATTCTTTTCATAGTATAGATTTAGGATCATCCCATGTTGAGGTACACCTTCTAGATGTGTTTTTGTTGGCCTATACTCTTCCTAAATATAGCTGGGATATGAGGGATTAAATTCCCCATTGATCTTCTAAAACAAATCCTTGAATGATCCTTTCTATAGTTTCTAGGGAATTGGTTTCTAGGAGATCACCTACCATAATGGATTGACTTATCAAGGGTTTACACTAATTATTTCAATGGGATATGACTTAGTCTCTTTCTTTTTCCTCTTCTCTTTGAGTTTGTCTTGTAGGTCTTAAAATTTCTTGATATTTTCATTTAGGTTTTTGGAGACACATTCTATATCCCCAAGTTACCATTTCTCCTGAGTAATAATACTATAGATCTATTTCTGGTATTCTTGGATACTCTAAGGAATACTCAAAACTTATTCCTGATATTCTTGAGCTTCTCATGCTAAAGGCCATGTGTAATTATCTGTAGTATATCATCTTGATATACTTTATCTTTATGTATCTCTGTGTGGATGCATATCAGAGATAGTGGCATCAGGCTGATTAGAAGTTTCTCTTGAAGATTTTCCTTCAGGCCTCTCACAAATATATCAGATATTTGGTCCTACACCAGATCCTCTTCTGATCATATTTTACTATTCAAAGAAAAATACTTCTCCTTCTGGATATCACATTATTCTTTATAGGTTTTGGAATAACCACTTGGCTTGTCGAAACTGATATTCTGTACGCTTGATTTCTACTTTAAATTCCTCAATATTATCATGAGTTTCCTAGACTTTCTACCCTAACTCGATTACTTTGGGTTTTTTTTCAATAGCTAATATGGCATCTGAATTTTGACAATACTTTCTAATCCAAATATGACTGGCTTTGTTCTTGTAATACCGCACCCTACCTTCTAACTATTTCTGCTCATAATAAAGACCTTTAACCATGGGATCTAGAAATTCCTTAATGGAAAGTCTATTAAAGTAGTACTTTTGCTGGATATGGATGCCATTCTAGAAGGTAGGGTATGGTACCATTGGCCTCTAGAACAGTTATAAGTTAGGGTATGGTACCATTGCCTCTACCTTCTGTGGTATTCTAACCATTCTATGGTATGGTACCATTGTCCTCTTTCTTCTATAAAGGTTATAATATACCATTAACCATTCTAGGGTATGGTATAATTGACCGTTCTTCCATTGGCATCTACCTATGCCTTCTTGAGGCTGAGTACCGTTGGCCTTTTCCTTATAGAATAGTTAGAATATACCATCGGCTTTTCATTCCTAATCCTTTTTCTTAAATATTCTTGATTAGGAAGATTGTATCCATCATCCTTTATATAACAATTAAGATCACAATAATCTAGAACCATTCGGGCCTTACCACACTATTTTTCTTCATGATTCATTACCATGAATGCCACACTCCTGTGAGGACTTTCATTATTCCTGATTAGTTCTGGAATTTGTTTCTAAAATTCCTTAACCATCTCATCTGGATAGGCAATTACCTTACTTTTGATCACTATACTAGGATCTTTAAGGGTGATTTTAGCCTCTGGCATTTCCTTCTTCCATAGTTTCATAGATTTTTCTGACCAATTTTCTGATAAATAATCTTTTATCTTATCCAATTCCTCTTCTTCATTAATCCTTAGTACTTTCAATCAAACCGGTTTTTTCCACTAATCAATATTTCTATGGTATTATCTATCTTTATATGGATAGTTTTATACTTTAATAGCAGATACTTTCTTATCTAGAACCATTATAGTTTTTATAGAAACATTTTTAATTATATAATTATCGAGCACAATTCATTTTGAAAATATCGTTACAGGATGATATCTTCTAAGAAATCTATTACCAATCAAGAAGAGATCTGGAAATTGAGGAATAAAACAAATCATATGTTCTATAAATATCCTTACATTGATTTTAATCTGAATATCCTTGACTAATTCTTGAATCAAAACTATTACATTGTTACCAACTATAACTTGTAACTCTGAAGATTCCCAAGATACTCCTGATAATCAAATTCTTATACAAGATAATGTACATCGTGTATCAACTAGGGTAATACATGCAGTTTCATTAATACTTAATTTTACCAATGTAGCCCACTCCTCTATCTTTACACTGAGTAATGAAGATCCCATATATCCTACATGAGTTTCTTTATCCTTATAGATATATAGTTGAACAATCTTTTTTCCAACTATATTTCTGGAAATTGATGTTCTAGGTGATTCTAATGAAGTATATTCATCTTTTCCAATTAATAACCTTGGATTTTCCAAAGGGTTCTCTAATATTTTTTATTTGAAATCTTCTATTTTCAAATCTGATCTACCTGATCTCATCCTTCTGATCAAAGATTGTCTTCATCTTCTCTAACCTTAGAGATGAAAAGTCTATTTCCAAAATGTTTAATAACATATGGAAGAAGTTTCTTTTGTCTTAGTTCTTCCTCTAGATTAGGTGAATCCCATTATCTAGGCCAAGTTATCCTCTTTGGTTTTATCACATGTAGTGTAATAGCTTTAATTTACATTCCTTCATCTTGAAAAAGATGTTTAAATCTTTAAACACCCTTCCTTTAAGCTGGTCTTCCAGTATTGTAAAACTTTACATAGAGGTGAGTAATCACTTTGACATATCTTCTGTCAGGTGGGAAACCCAAGATATTTTGCTATTTTATTGTGTTGATCTTAACCTTTAGAGTTATACCAATACTTTTGTCCATAATAACTACATGCAAGTATGGAATCACCTTTACCCATGCTACTCCTGTATGCATATTTTCTCATGCTCCTCCTAATAGTGTATTGGAGAAATTGGTTAAACTGCCATCCACTACTACAATTAAGACGAGAATATATTGTACTTTTCTGACAAGAGGATCTACTCTTATCTATATTATTCTAAAATTCACATACTTATAATTTTTCTAGATTTCCTTGTTAACCCTTTTTGGTTTTAGCAAAGACATTGTAAATAATCCTCTATCTATTTTATAAACTTCACCTATCTCTTCATCTTCAAAGATCTTGGTCATTTCTTAATATGGTACCAAATAATTCTAGTATACCTCAGACCAATCAACTCTAGGAATATTCTATTCTTTATAATATCTTCCTTCTAAAGGTATTTTAGTTTCTGAAGAATTAATAAGACCTCCTTCCATATCCTCTAGTTTTACTAGTTCTGGAGAGTCTTCAGCTGCACTGTCCCCTGTTCAAATCATGGCTATTCGAATATGTCTCAAAATAGGGTCATTTACTTCTTACTCATCTGAGACAGAATCTTCTTCCTCCGAGTAATATGAATATAAAGAATATAAACTTTCATCACATGAGTCTATATCTTCTCCCCAGATAGGCTCAAAAAATATCTCTGATGAATCTTCCATCATTATTACTTTAAGACTTCCCCTTCTCCTTTCTGTATATGGGAAAATTTCAGCTCTGTGACCTTTATTACCTTAGAACCAACAAAAATTAAAACTGGATAGATATTTTCTTGTAGGTAATTTTAGATACTTCCCATATTTGACCTTAAAATTTTATCTCATATCCTTTTGAATTCTATCTGGTCTAAGAAATATCTTAGAATTTTTTGGATTTCTGTCTAAAAATATACTTGATGATTTTCTCTCCCCAAATAGTTTCCATATTTTCTTGAGTGATTTATTTTGTTCACACTGAACATCCTGACACTGTGTTTTGAATGGTCTTTGTTGAGTTTTCCAAGCTCCTTTCTGGTTAGACCGCACCCATATCTTCCTACAACACCCTCTACTTTTGGGAAGCAAGTAGAACTCATGTATGACATATTTATTACATCCTGTAAGACATGAATTTACATACAATAAAGTGTTATAACCTACCTTATTGTTCTTGAACTCCTAGAGTGTCTTGCAGATCTTCACTCTAGAAAAAACGAGCCTTCAACGCTTGTTGAAAAATTTCTGGCCAACTATCTAGAATCTTCTAAATAAAGACATCTAGAGAATATGCTTGATCTCCAGGTCCAAGAAGATAATACCAATGCTAAAACTCACAATGATATTCTTCAAAGTAACACATGTCACAAATTTGGATCTTGGTTAAAGCTGTTATAAACTTTTCTACCAATTATCCATCTTGATCTACCAGTTAATTTTCTAAAAACTCTTGTTTAAGGAAATCAGCTACTACTAGTATAACTTCAATTGGTTATGTAACATATTCCTGGATAGCTATTATCACTTCTAAGTGTCTTAGAAGCATATCCCAAAATCTCCTTGCATTACCTCTCAAGGTAGCTCTTATGAAATTAAGTGTACTATCTATGGTCCATGACTGCAAACCAACTAATAACATATAATATTGATGGTCTAGAGACCATTCATCTATGGATTCTCTAAGATCCTTTTTTCACTCTAGATTTAGGATCATCCCATGTGGAGTAACTACTTCTAGATGTGCTATATTTGGCCTATATTCTTCCTGAATATGGCTGGGATATGAAGGATTGACTTCCCTATTGATATTCTGAAACAAATCCTTGAACAATTCTTTCTGTAGGTCCCAAATAATTGGTTTCTGGGATATCACCTTCCATACTGTCTTGACATCCCAAGGTTTTACACTGAGTCTTTTTTTGGGAGATGACTTAGTCACTTTCTTTTTCCTATTCTCTTCAAGTTTGTCTTGTAGTTATTCAACTTTCTTGAGCTTTTAATTTAATTTTTTAGAGACACATTCTATATCCCCAAGTTTCCATTTCTCCCGAGTAATAATATCTTGGATATTTTTTTGGTATTCCTGGATACTCTGAGGAATAATCTAAACTTCTTCATAATTTTCTTGAGCTTCTCCTACTAAAGGCCATGCATAATCATCTGCATTATATTGTTCTGATATAATTTCTATTTATGTATCTCTATATGGATTCATATTAGAGACAGCAGCATCGGGATGATTGGAAGTTTCTCTGGAAGATTTCCCTTCAAGCCTTTACCAAATATCTCAGATATTTGGTCAAACACCAGATCCTCTTTCGGCCATATTTTACTATTAAAATAAAAATACTTCTTTTTCTGAATCTCCTTGTGTTATTTATAGGTTTTGGACTAACCACTTGGCTTGTCAAAGCTGATATTCTGTATGTCTGATTTCTTCCTTCAATTCCTAAAGCTTATCATGAGTTTCTTAGGATTTCTTCCCTAACTTTATTACTTAGGGTTCTTTTTCCAAATCCAATTTGGATTTTGTAATTTGATGATACTTTCTAAGACAAATATGACTAGCCTTGTTCTCATAATACCATACCCTAACTTCTAACCATTTCTGATCATAATAAAGACCTTTAACCATGGGATCCAGAAATTCTTTACTAGAATACCATACCCTTCCTTCTAAACTATTGGACTCTGCCTTCTAAAACAATTATAATATACCATTGACCATTCTAGCATACCCTATTATCTAGGGTACAATACCATTAGCCTTTGGAACGCTTATCCAATAATATACAGAAGGTAGGGTACCTTACCGTACTGGAATACCATACCCTACTGAAATACTATACCCTAGAATGGTTAGAATACCATAGAAGGTAGATTACAATGGTAATGTACCCTATAACAGTTATAATACCATAGAAGGCAGAGGATATGGTAGCATACCCTAGAATGGTTAGAATACCATAGAAGGTAGAGTCCAATTGTACCGTACCCTAGAACAGTTATAATACCATAGAAGTCAGAGGATATGGTACCGTACCCTTATGTTTTTGTTCATAATAAATACCTTTAACCATGGGATCCAGAAATTCCTCATTTGAATACTGCACCCTTCCTTCTAAACCATTGGACTCTGCCTTCCAAAATGGTTAGAATATATCATTGTCCAATGTTATTTTAACCATTCTAGTGTGGTAAGACCTTTAACCATTTCTAGCTTTGTTATCGTAATACCGTACCCTGCCTTTTAACTATTTTTCCTGGGCTTTATTTTATTCCTCAATTTCTAGATGACTTCTTGATTGAAAATAGATTTCTTAGAAGATATCAGCCTGTAATGATATTTTCAGAAGGAATTATCCTCGATAATTATCTAATTCCAACTGCTTCTCTAAAAACTATAACAGTTCCAGATAAGCAAGTATTTACTATTAAAGTGGAAAACTATCCAGATGAAGATAGAAAATACCACATAAATATTGAGCAATAGAAAGAACTGGTTGGATTAGAAAGCATTTACAATGACAGTTGCCTTGTTTTAATGGATATTTATGCCATTTTGACTCAAGAATTCACCAAGAACATTACAAAGAATAATGGACAAGGAATTTAGTAGATTAGAAAAGTTCATGACAGTCTATATTGATGATGTGATCGTATTTAGTAAAGATACAAAAGATCATATAAAACAATTACACCGGGTTGTTGAAGTGTTCAGAGATGAAGGGATGATAATTTCAGAAAGAAAGATCATTTGTATACAACAAAAGATAGAATTATTGGGATTACAGATCTAAGGAAGTAAAGAAAAGCTTTAATCACATATTGTAAAAATGCTACAAACTTTCCGCAATGAGATTACAAATCATAAGCAGATACATGTGTTTCTTGGTATACTAAGTTATGCCAGAGAATACATTAGATATTTAGAAAAATCGAAGTTCTAATACAGATAAAGGTGTCCAGTAAGGTACCTTGGGATTGGATAGAAAAATATTCTGAAGTAATCAGAATTTTGAAGCAAAAAGCATAAAATCTCCCAGAATTGGAGTATCCAGACGAGAGTGAAGATCATATTATCTTAGAAACAGATGCATCAAACTCAACATGGGGATGTATCATAAAGATAAGGAAAAACCATAATGATAGTATCATTAGATACTAGAGGTGGGGAAGTATCTAACGAGATCACCCGATGAGATCCTGATTTGGGAGTCCAGAAAGGCTGCAAAAATAAAAAACAACAACAAAACATTATCCACAAAGAGGATAAGGGGAATACCAATTGTCGACTTCACATGATCATTTTGGGAATCTATTCACATGAATAACACAAAGTCTTAGAGATAATTTAGAGAGATAATGTAGATAGAGAATTTCTAAAATATTTTTGATTTCTATTCAAAATCACCTATCCAAAAAAAGGGTCGAAGGTCCCTTATATAGGGATCTATGATCAGCTTTCCCGAGAATCCTTTTGAAAAAGAAAAAATAAAAAGCAAAAGTAAAAGGTGGGACACCAAAATGTGAAACTTCCACTACACACTTCATACTAAAAACAAATTAAATAATTGATATGTCTGATTTGATCATATCATCCATGTTGGATATGACGCATGGATGGATCAACACCTAGAATCCCTCCAAGTCATACAAAGCATCGATCATTTCCCCAATTGAGACTTCTTTCTCCAACTATTTAATTTTAATCAATTCATTAATGGTGCGTTGGATCTGATATCTGACAATAAAGATATCTTCTTTATATCCTTTTCATGCCTTGAGTTCTTCATAAATCATGTCTGCATCCACTATAAAGTCTGTTATATGTGTCATTTCTGCATTCTTAATATCTCTAGAGTTGATAGAGACTAACAAGTTTTCTCCTACAAAGAATATACAATCTTTACTTGTTGATCTTGATTCAATCAGATAAATACTCCATGAGATTTGGATATGATCGTCATGGATCTTATTCAAACTAAACTCTAGACAATCTTCATCACTAAATTGTGAATCTTGGAATGATTTTTGGATAGGTCCTTTAGTCTAGTGCCTTGGGTATAGATTCTATATCATGATCACTATGTCTACCAATATGATATGTTCAATATGTGCAATCCACCATAGAAAACTTGAATATTCATTTTTTAGAATAGTTATCACCATCTGAGGTACCCAATTGAATGTGGAATTTATTTTCATATATTCCAAGAATTTTACTAATCCCACACTAGAAGCTTTCTGGCATTCAATGAACTCTTCTGGTTCTAATGTCGTATATGGTATATGGATTTTTGGAATCCCTATTCCTCACATTCTCTAAAACTTTTTCAAAACTGGATATTATTCTATACCTATTTTCTTGATTCTTCTAACTTTGTTAAGGATACTAGAAACTTGAACCTTCATCCTGATCTCTTCTGTGATGATCATAATGATTATATCTCGATCAATCTTTTTATAATCCTCTATAAGATCTTAGGATTCTTCAAGCATGTATAAAACATGGTTCATAACTCTTTTGAATATTCAATCATATTTACTTTTATGGATCAGATTATAGATGGCTATGAATTTATTCCTTGAAATATTTGGAATCCTATGGAAATATTTCCATATTTCATTTTTTGGATTGGGCTCTTCATCTAGATCATCATCTAGACTTTCTTGATCTTGTTCATGGTGAACATTCTATCAATGAGGTTATTTATGATACCTTTGCTGTTTTTCAAATTTTTCTTCTAGGTGATCATCCCAAATCTTAATGGTTTTTTCTTTTACTTTAGATATTCCATTAATATCAATCTTCTAGTTCTTTTGAGCCTTTCTATTTCTCGGATTATCTGCACATTGTTTGTTTTAATTTCCTTTTTGACCACATACAGAGCATTCAATATGACTTTTATCTTTAGACTTACTGTCTAGAGGTCTCTTTGAAGAATTTCCTGGTTTTTCAGCCTTTCTAGATGAGGAAACTGTGATTTCTAATCTTTCAACCTTACTGGATGAATATACCTTATTCTAAAGGTGATTCTCTACCAGAATCCCCTTTCTTTGTTCAAGTCTATCAAGTCTGTCATTCATTGCTTTGATAATGGGGAATTCTGCCACAAAATGATTATCAATGAAAATAGGACATCTTCTTAATTTTCCACTTTCTTCCATTTCACCTTTAAGAGTCAAAATAACATGTTGGTGCATCTGGAATGACATTATATTTTCCTTTAATATTTTATATATTAAAGTTATAGTATTGGAACTCATTCCTCTACTGTAAAAATCGAGCTTGGGTAAACCTTTTTAATTTAATCCTCATAAATTTATTTATATAAGAACTATCTATTCTTATAGTAAAATGTTTTCCCCAGAAAAGCTCATTGACCCTCATTCCTTTAAGGACTGCAAGTAATTATCTTTCATTGATAGGATAATTCTTCTCTACCTTGTTAAAACATCCACTCCAGTATCTACTAATACCATCATTATGATTTTTCTTTATCTAAAGGATAAATCCCCATATCGAGTCTAATTTATCTATTTCTAAGATTAGAAAATCTTCACTCCCATATGGATACTCCAATTATAAGAGATTCTATGCTTTTTGCTTCAAAATTATGATTAATTTAGAATTTTTTTCTTTCCAAACCCAAGTTATCTTACATGACACCTTTATCTATATTAGAAATGATATTTTTTCTAAATCTATAATGTATGATCTGGCATAACTTAGTATACCAAGAAACACCTGTATATTATTAGGATATATAAGCTCATTGGGGAAAGTTTGTAGCTTTTCTATAATATGCGGTTGAATCTTTTCTTCACTTCCTTGGATCTGAAATCCCAATAATTCTATCTTTGGTTGCATCCAAATGATCTATTTTTTTTCTGAAACTATCATCCCTTCTTCTCTGAACACTTCAGCAACCTACTGAAAATGTTTTATATGATCTTCTGTATCTTTAATAAATACAAGCACATCATCAATATAGACTTCCATGAACTCTTTTAATCTACTAAATGCCTTGTCCATTCTTCTTTGGAATTTTCCGAGTGCATTATTAAGTCCAAATGGCATAAATATCCATTCAAAAAAGACAACTGGATTTGTAAATTATATTAATGGTATAGCCTCTTCTTTGATATTTACCTTCCAATATCCTGAATTGAGATAAAATTTAGAATATACTATTGGAATTTCATTCCTAATCCCCCTTGTCAAAGCTTCTTGATTAAGAATATTGTATCCATAATCTGTTGTTTCACAATTAAGATCACAATAATCTATAACCATGATATTTTTTTGCATGATTCACCATGAATGTTGCACTCCTGTGAGGAATTTCACTATGTTTGATTAGTCCAAGGATGATTAGTTCTGGAATTTGTTTCTCAAATTCCGTAACCATCTCATCTGGATAGGCAATACCCTTACTTTTGATCACTGT
This sequence comes from Viscum album, assembly GCA_963277665.1. NCBI lineage: Eukaryota > Viridiplantae > Streptophyta > Magnoliopsida > Santalales > Viscaceae > Viscum > Viscum album. The sequence continues at coordinate 878,078,677 of OY728158.1, forward strand.
ACTAGGATCTTTAAGGGTGATTATAGCCTCTAGTGTTAACTTTTCCATAGTTTCAAATGTTTTTTCTGACTAATTTTCCAATAAATAATATTTTATCTTAGCCAATGTATCTTCTTAATTAATCCTCAATACTTTAAATCCAACTAGTTCTTTACACTGCTCAATCTATCCGTGGTATTCACTATCTTCATCTGTATAGTTTTAAACTTTAATAGTAGATACTTACTTATATGGAACCATTCTAGTTTTTATAGATGTAGTTGGAATTAGATAATTATCGAGGATAATTACTTCTGAACACATCATTACAGTCTGATATCTTCTAAGAAATCTATTTCCAATCAAGAAGTCACCTGGAAATTGAGGAATAAAACAAAGCATCTATTCTATAAATACCATTCCATTGAGTTCAATCTGAACATTATTGGCTACTTATTGAATCAGAACTATTGAATTGTTACCAACTATAACATGCAACTCTGAAGATTCCCAAGAAACTCATGAAAATCAAAATTTTTACAAGATAATGTACATCCTATATCAACTAGGGCAATACATTCAGTTTCGTTAATACTTAATTTTACTAATGTAGCCTACTCCTCTATCTTTTTAATGAGTAATGAAGATCCCATATATCCTACATGAGTTTCTTCATCCTTATAGATAGGTATTAGAACAATTCTTTATCCAACTATCTTTCTGAAAATTGATGTTCTAGGTGCTTCTATTGTAGTACCTTCATCTTTTCCAATTGACATACTAGGATTTTCCAAAGGTTTATTTAATATTTATGATTTGATATCTTATATTTTCAAATCTGATCTACCTGATCTTAATCCTTCTAATCTAAGATCATCTTCATCTTCTCTGACCTCAGAGATGACAAGTTTATTTCCTACTTGTTTAATAACATCTGGAAGAAGTTTCTTCTATCTTCCTTCTTCCTCTGGATGAGGTGAAACTCATTCTCTATCCCAAGTTAGCCTCATGGGGTTTATCATTTGTGGTGTCATTTCTCTAATTTATGTTCCTTAATCTTGAAAAATATATGTAACTCTTTCCACACCCTTCCTTAGAGATTGTATTCTAGTATTGTAAAACTTTACATAGAGATGAGTTATCACTATGACACATCTCCTATAGGGTGGGAAACCCAAAATCTTTAGCTAGTTCTTCATATTGATATTAACCTCTATATTTATACTAGTAATTCTGTCTATAATAACTACATGTAAGTCTGGTATCACCTTTACCCATACTGCTCCTACATGTAGATTTGCTTGTGCTCCTCCTAATAGTGCATTGGAGAAATTGGCTTAACTACCATCCACTACTACAATTAGGACTGGTAGATCTTTTCCTTTTCTAAAAAGAGGATCTAATCCACTCTGTATTATTCTAAAATTCACATACTTAGATTTTTTTGATTTCCTTATTAACCCTTTCTGGTTTTAGAAAAGGCATTGCAAATAATCCTCTATCTATTTTATAGACATCAACTGTCTCTTCATCTTCAAAGATCTTGGTCATTTCTCGATATGGTACCCAAGACTTCTAGTATACCTCAAACCAATAAACTTTGGGCATCTTCCATTTTTGAAAATATCTTCCTTCTGAAGGGATTTTAGTTTCTGAATAATGAACCAAACCTCCTTCTATCTCCTCTAGTTTTACTCGTTCTAGAGAGTCTTCAAGTGCACTAGCCCCTATTCGAATCATGGCTATTCGAAGCTGGATCAAAATAGGGTTATTTCCTTCTTCCTCATTTGAGACAGAATCTTATTCCTATGAGTACACTGAATATAAAGAATATAAAATTTCATCATCCGAGTCTATATCTTCTCCCCAGATAGGCTCAAACAATATCTCTAATGAATCTTCCATTATTATTACTTTGATACTTCCCCTTTTCTTGTCTGCATCTTGAAAAATGCTAGCTCTGTGACCTTTCTTGCCATTGAAGAAACAACAACCACAACTGGATAGAGATTTTCCTTTAGGGAATCTAGGATACTTCCTATATTCGGCCTTAAAGTTTTCCCTCATATCCTTCTGGATTCTATTTGGTCTAATAAATCACTTAGATTTTTTTGGATTTCTACCTGAAAATTTACTTGATGATTTTATCTTCCCAAATCGTTTCTAGATTTTCTTGAGTGATTTATTTCATTCAGACTATCCATATTGACACTATGTTTTGAACGATCTTTGTTAAGTTTTTCCAAGCTCCTGCCTAGTTGGACCACACACATATCTTCCTGAAACACCCTCAAATTTTGGGATTCAAGTAAAACTCATGTATGGAATATTTATTACATCCTTTAAGACATGACTCTACATAAAATAAAGTATTATAACATGCCTTATTGTTTCTACTCGAACTCCTAGAGTGTCTTATAGATCTTCACTCTGGGAAAGAATATTCTTCAACGCTTGTTAAAAAATTTTAGGTCAACTGCTTGGAAGCTTCTGGATAAAGACCTCTAGATCATATGCTTGATCTCATGGTCCAAGAAGATAATACCAATGTTGAAACTCACAAAGATATTCTTCAAAGTAACACATGTCAAAAATTTGGATCTTGGTTAAAGTTATTCTAGAATTTTCTACTAATTTTCTATACCGATCTACAAGTGAATTTCCTAAAAACTTCTATTTAAGGAAATCATCTACTAATAATATAACTTCAATTAGGAATGTAACATATTCATAGATAGATTTTCTCACTTCTGAGTGTCTCAGAAACATATCCCAAAATCTCCCCACATTACCTCTCAAGGTAGGTACTAAAAAATTAAGTGCATTATATATGGTATATAACTGTAAACCAATAAATAACATATAATATAGATGTTCTAGAGACCATTAATCTATGGATGATCCCAGAATCTTTTTGAATTCTAGATTTAGGATCATCCCATGTTGGAGAACACCTTTTGTATGTATTTTTTTTTGCCTATATTCTTCCATAATATAGCTAGGATATGAGGGATTGGCTTCCCTATTGATCTTTTGAAACAAATACTTGAAATATCCTTTCTTTAATTCCCAAATAATTAGTTTTTAGAAGATATCCTGCCATAATGACTTTAATTCCCAAGGTTTTACACTGATTCTTTTGATGAGAGATGACTTAGTTTCTTTCATTCTCCTCTTCTCTTCGAGTTGGCTTATTGGTCTTCAAATTTATTGAGCTCTTCATTTAACTTTTTTGAGAAACATTCTATATCCCCAAGTTCTCATTTCTTCCAAGTAATAATATCATGGACCTATTTTTGGTATTCCTGTATACTATGAGAAATACTTGAAAAAAACTTATTTTTGATATTCTTTAGCTTCTCCTACTAAAGGCCATGCGTAATCATCTATAGTATATCGTCCTAATATACTTTCTATTTCTATATCTCTATATGGATGGATACCATAGATAATGGAATTGGGATGATTAGAAGCTTCTCCCAAATATTTACTTTCAAGACTATGCCAAATATATCAGATATTTGATCTAACATCAAATCTACTTCCGACCATATTTTACTATTCAAAGAAAAACAATTCTTCTTCTAGATCTCTTAGTGTTCTTCCTAGTGTTCAATTTCTACATGATTAATGTATCTAGAGTTGATAGAGACCAATACATTCCTATTCTTTCTGATCTTTCAACCTTACTAGTGAAGATCCCTTCTTTTGAAGGTGATTCTATGCTAGAATCCCCTTTCTTAATTTAAGTCTATCAAATATGTTATTCATTACTTTGATGACCGGTCATTCTACCAAAAAATGATTATCAATGCAAAGAGGACATCTTATTGATTTTATACTTTCTTCCATTACACCTACAAGAGTAAAAATAGCATGTTAGTACATCTAGAATAAAATTATATTTTCCTTTAATATTTTCTATATTAAAGTTATAGTATAACAATTCATTCCTCCACCGTACAATTCATTCCTAGGTAAACCTTTTTAATTTAATTATCGTAAAATTATTTATATAAGAACTATTTATTTTTATAGTAAAAGTTTTTTCCCAAGAAAATCTCATTAGCCCTAATTCCTTTTAAGGATTACAAATAATTCTCTTTTATGGATAGGATAATTCTTCTTTGCCTTGTTAAAATATCCACTATAGTATCTAATTATACTATCATTATGGTTTTTCCTTATCTTTAGAATACATCACTATGCTGAGTCCCATGCATATGTTTCTAAGATAATACGATCTTCACTCCCATCTGGATACTCCAATTCTGGGAGATTCTGTGATTTTTGCTTCAAAATTATGATTACTTCAGAATCTTTTTTTGTCCAATCCCAAGGTACATTAATGTAAACCTTTATCTGTATTGGAACTGAGATTTTTTCTAAATCTATGATGTATTCTCTAGAATAACTTAGTATACCAATAAAAACCTATATCTGCTTACGATCTGTAATCTCATCGGGGAAAGTTTGTAGCTTTTCTGTAATACACAATTGAAGATTTTCTCTTCTTACTTGGATCTACAATCCCAATAATTATTTCTTTGGTTGCATCCAAATGATCTTTCTTTATGAAAGTATTATCAATTTTTCTCTAAACAGTTCAACAACCTGCTACAAATGTTTTATATACTCTTCTTTATCTTTACTAAATATGAGCACATCATCAATAAAGACTGCCATGAACTATACTAATCTACTGAATGCCTTATCCATTATTATCTAGAATATTCTTGGTGCATTATTGAGTCTAAATGGCATAAATATCCATTAAAACAATCCAAATGGAATTATAAATGCCGTTAATGGTATAAACTCTTCTTTGATCTTTATCTGCCAATATCATGACTTGAGATTAAACTTAGAATATTCCATTGGCCTTTCATTCCAAATTATGCTTCTTAAATCTTCTTGATTAGGAAGATTGTATCCATAATCCTTTGTGGAATAGTTAAAATCATGATAATCTAGAACCATTATGGACTTACCATGCTGTTTTTATGCATGATTCATTACCATGAATGCCGCACTCCTGTGAGGACTTTCATTATTCCTGATTAGTCCAAGACTGATTAGTTCTGGAATTTGTTTCTCAAATCCCTTCACCATCTCATCAGGATAGGCAATTACCTTACTTTTTATCATTGTACCAGAATCTTTAAGGGTGATTATAGCCTCTAGAATTTCCTTTTACCATAGGTTCAGAGGGTTTTCTGAGCAATTTTTTTGATAAATAATATTTTATCTTATCCAATGACTCTTCTTCATTAATCCTAAGTACTTTCAATACAACCAGTTCTTTCCATTTCTCAATCTTTCTGTGGTATTATCTATCTTCATCTGGATAGTTTTCCACCTTAACAGTAGATACTTGATTATCTGGAACCATTATAGTTTTTACATAAGTAGTTGGAATTAGATAATTATCGAGGATAATTCCTTCTAAAAATATCATTATAGGCTAATATCTTCTAAGAAATCTATTTCCAATCAAGAAGTCATCTGTAAATTGAATAATAAAACAAATCATCTATTCTATAAATATCCTTCCATTGAGTTCAATATGAATATCCTTGGATACTTCTTGAATTGGAACTATTGCATTGTTACCAACTATAACTTGCAACTCTGAAGATTCCCAAGAAACTTCTGAAAATCAGATTCTTGTACAAGAGAATGTACATTCTATACCAACTAGGTAAATACATGCAGTTTCAATAATACTTAATTTTACTAATGTATCCTACTCCTCATCTTTTCACTAAGTAATGAAGATCCCATATATCCTACATGATATTTTTCATCCTCATAGATAGGTAGTCGAATATTCCTTTGTCCAACTATCTTTCTAGAAATTGATGTTCTACGTGATTCTACTGAAGTACCTTCATCTTTTCCAATTGAGATCCTTGGATTTTCCAAAGGGTTCTCTAATATTTCTAATTTGAAATATTCTATTTTCAAATCTAATATACCTGATATTGATCCTTCTAATATAATATCATCTTCATCTTCTCTGACCTCAGAGATCCCACTTGTTTAATAACATCTAGAAAAAGTTTTTTTATCTTCATTCTTCCTATTGATCAGGCGAAACCCATTCTCTAGAACAATTTATCATCTTTGTGTTTATCACCTATGGTTTCATTTCTCAAATTTATGTCCCTTTATCTTGGAAAATATGTGTAAATATTTCCACACCCTTCCTTAGAATAGGACTTCCAGTATTGCAAAACTTTATATAGAGGCCAGTAATCACTATGACACATCTTCTATCGAGTGGGAAACCCAAAGTCTTTTGCTAGTTCCTCATGTTTATATTAACCTCTAGAGTTCTAGCAATACTTTTTTCCATAATAACTACATGCAAGTTCCATATCACCTTTACCCATACTGCTCCTTCATGCAGATTTTCTCGTGCTCCTCCTAATAGTGCATTACAAAAATTGGCTAATCTTCCATCCAATACTACAACTAGGACTGGTATATCTTGTCCTTTTCTGAAAATAAGATCTATTCCTATCTGGATTATTCCAAAATGCACATACTTATTATTTTTATAGATTTCCCTGTTAACCCTTTCTGGTTGTAGAAAAGGAATTTTAATTAATCCTCTATATGTTTTATAGACCTGAGCTATCTCTTAATCTTTAAAGATCTTGGTCATTTATTGATATGGTACCCAAGGATACTGGTATACCTTAGACCAATCAACTCTGAGCATTTTCAATTCTTTACTTTCTCTTCCCTATGAAGGGATTTTAGTTTCTGAATAATGAACTAGATATCCTTCCACCTCCTCTAGTTTTACTAGTTCCAGAGAGTCTTCAGGTGTACTAACCCCCATTCGAATCATGACTATTCAAAGCTGGCTCAAAATAGGGTTATTTCCTTCTTTCTTATCTGAGATATAATATTCTTCCTATAAGTACACTAAATATAAAGAATATAAAATTTAATTATCTGAGTCTATATCTACTCCCTAGATAATATCAAACAATATCTCTAATGAATCTTCCATTATTATTACTTTGAGACTTCCCTTTATCCTATCTGCATTTGGGAAACTGTCAGCTCTATGACCTTTCTTGTCACAGAACCAAAAAAATCACAACTGGATAGAGATTTTCCTTTAGGGAATCTGGTATAATTCCCATATTTGGCAATAAAATTTTCTATCACATCCTTTTGGATTCTATTTGGTCTAAGAAATCTTTTAGATTTTTTTGGTTTTCTACCTAAAAATATTCTTGATGATTTTCTCTTCCCAAATCATTTCTAGATTTTCTTGAGCGATTTCTTTCGTTCACATTGTCCATCCTGACACTGTGTTTTGAATGATCTTTGTTGTGTTTTTCCAAGCTTCTTCTTGGTTGGACCACACCCATATCTTCCTACAACACCATCTAATTTTGGGAAATAACAAGAACTCTTGTATGACATATTTCTTAAATCCTGTAAGACATGCCTCTATATACAATAGAGTCTTATAACCTACCTTATTGATTCTACTCGAAATCCTAGAGTGTCTTGCATATCTTCACTCTGGGAAAGATGAGTCTTCAATGCTTTCTAAACAATTTCAGGCCAACTACCTGGAAGCTTCTGGATAAATACATATATATCACATTATTTATCTCCTGGTATAAGAAGATTATACCAATGATGAAACTCATAAAGATATTCTTCAAAGCAACACACGTCAAAAATTTAGATCTTGGTTAAAGTTGTTCTAAATTTTTATAACAATTATCTATACCAACATACTATTGAATTTCCTATAAAATCTTGTTTAAGGAAATCAACTACTAGTGGTATCAATTCAATTAGGAATACAACATATTCTTAGATAGTTGTTCTCACTTTTGAGTGTCTCAACAGCATATCCCAAAATCTCTATGCATTACCTCTCATGGTAGCTCCTGTGAAATTAAGTTCACTATCTATGGTCCACTATTTTAAACCAACTGATATCATATATTATCGAAGGTCTAGAGCCCATTAATTTATGGCTTCTCCTAGATCCTTTTTGCAATCTATCTTTAGGATCATCCCATGTTGAGTAAAACCTTTTGGATGTGTTTTATTTAGCCTATATTCTTCCTGAATATAGCTGGTATATGATGGATTGGATTATCTATTTATCTTATAAAAAATATCCTTTAATGATCATTTCTATTGTTCCTAAGGAATAGGTTTTTGGGAGATCACCTACCATAATGGCTTGGCTTCCCAAGGTTTTACACCGAGTCTTTCAGTGGGAGATGACTTAGTCTCTTTCTTTTTACTCTTTTCTTTGAGTTTGTCTTATAGGTATTCAACTTTTTTGAGATTTTCATTCAGGTTTTTGGAGACATTTTCTATATCCCCAAGTTCCCATTTCTCCTAAGTAATAATATCCTGGACCTATTTTTGGTATTCCTAGATACTTTGAGGAATATTCAAAACTTATTCCTGATATTCTTGAGCTTCTTCTACTAAAGGGAATGCATAATAATATTCAGTATATCATCCTGATATAATTTCTCTTTATTTATCTCTGTGTGGATGCATATCAGAGACAATATCATCAAACTGATTGGAAGATTCTCCTGAATATTTCCCTTCAAACCTCTTCCAAATATCTCAGATATTTGTTCTAACATCAGATCCTCTTCCAGACATATTTTACTATTCAAATAAAAATAGTTATCCTCCTGGATATCTTAGTGTTCTTTATAGGTTTTAGACTAACCACTTGGCTTGTCGAAGCTGAGATTCTATACACATGATTTCTTCCTTCAATTCCTCAAGCTTATCATGAGTTTCCTGGGATTTTTTCCCTAACTCGATTACTTCAGGTTTGTTTTCAAAAGTCAATCTGGCGTATGGAATTTGATGATACTTTATAAGACAAATATGACTGGAATTTTCTCATAATACCTTACCATTCCTTCTAACCATTTATGCTCATAATAAAGCTCATTAACCATGGGATCCAGAAATTCCTTACTGGAAAATCCTTTGAAGTAGTGCTCTGGATGGATTTGTTCTTCTCCCCAAACTCTGATACCAATAGTGGGTGAAATCTTCGACAAGGTCTCTCGACGAGATCCTGATTTTGGAGTCCAGGAAGGCTTCAAAAATCACAAACAATAATAAAACATTATCCATGAAGAGAATAAGGTGACTACCTATCATCTACTTTACATGACCTTTTTGGAAACCTCTTCACACTATGAACACAAAGGATTAGAGAGAATATAGAGAGAGAATGTCTGAAATCATTCTGATTTCTATTCAAAATCACCTCTTTGAACAAAAGGTTCGGAGGTCCCTTATATAGGGCTCTGGGCTTAGCTTTCCCAAGAAGCCTTTTCACAATGACCAAAGAAAAGGCAAAAGTAAAAGGTGGGATGAAAAATTGAAAAATTCAACTGTACACTTCATACTAAAAAGAAATTATATAATTGGCATGTCTGATTTGATCCTATCATTCATGTTGGATATGATGCGTGTCTGGATCAGCACCTAGAATCCCTCCAAGTCGTACAGAGCATCAATCATTTTCCCAACTGATACTTCTTTCTATGACTCTTTAATTTTCCTCAATTCTTTGACGGTGCATTGGATCTGATCTATGAAAATAAAGATATCATCTTTATATACTTTCTATGCCTTGAGTTCTTCAAGAATCGTGTCTGCCACAACTGCGAAGTCTATCAGATGTGCCATTTCCATATGCTGCATGTCTCTAGAGTTGATAGAGACTAACACATTGTCTCCTGCAAAGAATATACAATATTTTTTTGTTGATATTGATTCAATCATATAAATACTCTATGATATTTGGGTATGATCGTAATGGCTCTTATTCAAACTAAACTCTAGAAAATCTTCATTGCTAAATTGTGAAGCTACGAACGCTTTCTGGATAGGTCCTTTAGTACAGTGCCCTAGGTACATATTCCATAGCAAGATCACTTTATCTTCCAATCAGATAGGTTCAATATGTGTAACCCACCATAGAAATCTTGGATATTCATTATTTAGAATAATTCTCACCATCTGATGAACCCAATTGAATGTGGAATTTATTTTCTTAAATCCCAAGAATTGTACTGCTCCCATGATCAAAACTTTCTAGCATTCAATGAAATCTTTTGGTTCTAATGTTGTATCTAGTATTTGGAGTTTTGAGATCCCTGTTCCCAACATTCTACAAAACCTTTTCAACACTGAATATTATTCCATACTTGTCTCCTTTATTCTTATATATTTGTCAAGGAGAGCAGAAAATTGGACCTCCAGCTTGATCTATTTAGTGATGATCATATTTATCATATCTCGATCAATCTTTTTATAATCCTCTATAACATCTTTGGATTCTTAAAGCATGTCTAAAACATGGTTTAGACCTCTTTTGAATATATCATTGTCTTTAATTTTTTGGATAAGATTATAAATGGCTATGGATTTAATCCTTGAAATATTTTGAATCCTCTACAAGTATTTTCATATTTCCTTTATTGGATTGGTCTCTTCATCTAGATCATCATCCAGACTTTCTTGATCTTTCTCTTACTGAACATTATGTTGATGAGGTTCTTTTTGATACCTTTTCTACTTTTCAAGTTTCTATTCTACATGATCATACCAAATATTAATGGTTTTATCTTTTCCTTTAGAGATTCCATTTGTGTCAATCATCTGGTTTATCTGAGCCTTTCTGTTTCTCCAATTATCTGCACATTGAGTGCTATAATGGTATTTCTGACCACATATAAAGCATTCAATATGACTTTTATCTTTAGACTTGTTATCTAGAGGTATCTTTGAAGAATTTTCTAGTTTTTCAGTCTTTATAGATGAGTAACCTATGCTTTCTGATCTTTCAACCTTACTAGATGAAGATCCATTCTTCTGAAGATGATTCTATGCTAGAATATATTTTCTTTGTTCAAGTATATCAAGTCTTTCATTCATTGCTTTGATAACTGGGCATTCTTCCACATAATTATTATCAACACAAACATGAAATCTTCTTGATTTTATACTTTCTTCCATTGCACATGCAAGATTCAAAATAGTGTGTTTGTACATCTCAAATGACATTATCTTTACCTTTAATATTTTTTATATTTAAGTTTTAGTATTGAAATTCCTTCCTCCACAGTACAAGTCATTCTTAGGTAACCTTTTTTATTTTATTATCATAATTTTTTTTATATAATAACCACATGTTCTTATAGTAAAAGGTTTTCTCAAGAAAAGATCATTATCCCTAATTCCTTTAAGGGTTGCAAGCAATTATCTTTCATGGACAGGATATTTCTTCTCTTCCTTGTTAAAACATCCACTCTAGTATCTACTGATACTATTATTATGGTTTTTCCTTATCTTTAGGATACATACCCATGCTGAGTCTAATGAATCTGTTTCTAAGATAAGATGATCTTCAATCCCATATCAATACTCCAATTCTCAGAGATTATGTGCTTTTTGCTTCAAAATTCTGATTACTTTAGAATATTTTTCTGTTCAATCCCAAGGTACCTTATTGGACACCTTTATCTATATTGGAACTGATATTTTTTCTAAATCTATGACGTATGCTCTGGAATAACTTATTATACTAGCAAACACATGTATCTTCTTATGATCTATAAGCTCATCATGGAAATTTTGTATCTTTTCTACAATATGTAGTTGAAGCTTTTCTCTACTTACTTGGATTTACAATCCCAAGAATTCTCCCTTTGGTGGCATCAAAATGATATTTCTTTCTGAAAGTATCATCTCTTCTTCTCTGAACACTTCAGCAACCTACTAAAAATGTTTTATATGCTCTTCTGTATCTTTACTAAATATGAACACATCATCAATATAGACTGCCACAAACTGAGATAATCTACTAAATGTCTTGTCCATTCTTCTCTGGAATATTCCTGGTGCATTCTTGAGTCCAAATGGCATAACTATCCATTTAAACAAGCCAAATAGCATTGTAAATTCTATTAATGCTACCACATCTTATTTGATCTTTATCTGCCAATATCATAAATTGAGATCAAACTTATAATATACCATTGGCCTTTCATTCCTAATCTTTATTATTAAAGATTCTTGATTAAGAAGATTTTATCCATAATCCTTTGTGGTACAATTAAGATCACGATAATCTATAACCATCCTAGCCTTACCACGCTTTTTTTTCTGCATGATTCATTACCATGAATTCCACACTCCTATGAGGACTTTCACAATGCCTGATTAGTCAAATACTGATTAGTTATAGAATTTTTCTCAAATTCTTTAACCATCTCATATAGATAGGAGATTACCTTACTTCTGATCACTATACTAGGATCTTTAAGGGTGATTTTATCCTCTGTAATTTATTTATGCTATAGTTTATGAGGATTTTCTAACCATTTTTTTGATAAATAATATTTTATCTTAGCCAATACCCCTTTATTCATTAATTCTCAGTGCTTTCAATCCAACCAGTTCTTTACACTACTCAATTTTATGTGGTATTATCTATCTTCATCTGGATAGTTTTCCACTTTAACAGTAGATACTTACTTATCTGAAACCATTATAGTTTTTACAGAGGAAGTTGGAATTAGATAATTATCGAGGATAATTCATTCTGAAAATATCATTACAGGATAATATCTTCTAAGAAATCTATTTCTAATCAAGAAGTCATCTGGAAATTGAGAAATAAAAAAAATCATTTGTTCTATAAACATCCTTCCATTGAGTTCAATATGAAAATCCTTGGAAACTTCTTGAATCAGAACTGTTGCATTGTTACCAACTAAAACTTGAAACTTTGAAGATTACCAAGAAACTCATGAAAATAGGATTCTTGTATAAGAAAATATACATCCTCTATCAACTATGGAAATACATGTAGTTTCATTAATACTTAATTTTACTAATGTAGCCCACTCCTCTATATTTTCACTAAGTAATGAAGATACCATATATCCTATATGAATTTATTTATACTCATAGATAGGTAGTCAAATATTCCTTTTTCCAACTATCTTTCTATAAATTGATGTTCTAGGGGATTCTACTGAACTACCTTCATCTTTTCTAATTGAGATCCTTGGATTTTCCAAAGGGTTCTCTTATATTTATGATTTGAAATATTTTATTTTCAAATTTGATATACCTGATATTTATCCTTCTAATCTAAGATCATCTTCATCTTCTCTAACCTCAGAGATGACAAGTCTATTTCTAACTTGTTTAATAACATCTAGAAGAACTTTCTTTTGTCTTTATTCTTCCTCTCAATTAGGTGAAACCCATTCTCTAGACCAATTTATCCTCTTGGGGTTTATCACATTTGGTGTCATAGATTTAATTGACATTCCTTCATCTTCTAAAATATGTTTAAATCATTCCACACCCTTCCTTTGATCTGGTCTTCAGGTATTGTAAAACTTTACATAGAGGCGAGTAATCAATCTGACATATCTCCTATCGGGTGGGAAACCCAACATCCTTTTCCAGTTTATCATATTGATCTTAACCTATAGAGTTATACTAATACTTTTATCCATAATAAATACACGCAAGTATGAAATCAACTTTACGCATGCTGCTCCTGTATGTAGATTTTCTAATTCTCCTCGTAATAGTGCATTGGAGAAATTGGCTAAACTACCATCCACTACTGCAATTAGGACTGGTAGATCTTGTCATTTTATGACAAGAGGATCTACTTATATCTGGATTATTTCAAAATTCACATACTTAGAATTTTTCTAGATTTTCTTATTAACCCTTTATGGTTTTAGAAAATACATTTTAAATAATCCTACATCTATTTTATAGACTTCAACCATCTCTTCATCTTCAAAGATCTTGGTCATTTCTCAATATGGTACCCAAGAATTCCCATATACCTCGAACCAATCAACTCTAGGAATCTTCTATTCTTTATAATATCTTCCTTATTAAGGTATTTTAGTTTCTGAAGAATGAATAAGACCTCCTTCCATCTCCTCTAGTTTTACTAGTTCTGGAGAGTCTTCAGGTGCACTAGCCCCTGTTCAAATCATGGCTATTCAAATATGGCTCAAAATAGAGTTATTTCCTCCTTCTTCATCTGAGATAGAATATTCTTCCTTTGAGTACTCTAAATATAAATAATATAAACTTTTATCATATGAGTCTATATCTTCTCCCCAGATAGGCTCAAACAATATCTTCGATGAATCTTCCATCATTATTACTTTGAGATTTCCACTTCTCCTTTCTGTATTTGGGAAAATTTCATCTCCATGACCTTTCTTACTATAGAACCAAAAAAAATTACAACTGGATAGAGATTTTCCTTTAGGGCATCTGAGATACTTCCCATATTTGGCCTTAAAGTTTTCTCTAATATCCTTTTGAATTCTATTTGGTCTAAGATATATCTTATATTTTTCTAGATTTTTTCCTGAAAATCTACTTGATGATTTTCTCTTCCCAAATAGTTTCCATATTTTCTTGAGTGATTTATTTTGTTCGCACTGGACATCCTGACACTGTGTTTTAAACTGTCTTTATTGAGTTTTTCTAAGCTCCTTCCTAGTTGGACCACACCCATATCTTCCTGCAACACCCTCTACTTTTGGGAAGCAAGCAAAAATCATGTATGGAATATTTCTTACATCCTGTAAGACATTCCTCTGCATAAAATAAAGTCTTATAACCTTACTTATTGTTTCTAATCTAACTACTATAATGTCATGCAGATCTTCACTATAGGAAAAATGAGTCTTCAATGTTTGTTGAACAATTTCAGGCCAAATTTCTGGAAGCTTCTAGATAAAGACATTTAGAGCATATGCTTGATCTCCAAGTCTAAGAAGATAATAACAATGCTGAAACTCACAAAGATATTCTTCAAATTAACACATGTCACAAATTTGGATCTTGGTTAAAGATGCTCTAGCCTTTTATACCAATTATCCATCCCGATCTACCGGTGAATTTACTAAAAACTCTTGTTTAAAGTAATCAGCTACTACTGGTATAACTTCAATTGGGAATGTAACATATTCTTGGATAGCTGTTCTCACTTCTGAGTGTCTCAGCAGCATATCCCAAAATCTCCCTGTATTACCACTCAAGGTATCTCCTACAAAATTAAGTGCACTATCTATGGTCCATGACTGTAAACCAACTAATAACATATAATATCAAAGGTCTAGTTGTAACACCCCAAGGTTTTGAAAATAAATATAGAATAAAATTTTATAATCTAGCCATTAAACACAACTTTGCCTCTTCTATGTTTTGAATTTCAAAAAATGGTCATCTAGAGTTGTGTTTAGTAATTCATTTGGAGTCTGATAGAACAAACTTGATTTTTCGTGAATAGTAATATACCCTTATGAATAGTAATATGAATAGTAATATGACCCTTATGAATGGTAAATAATGATATTATTTTATTTTCATTAGGTAATATGATAATGGGATCTTAATTAATTTTTCAATGTCACATAAAACTAGTTATACCTCTAAGATTGTTATTTTTCGAATTAATTATGAATTTATTAAAAAATTAAATTAATAATATTTAGAAAATTATTTTTGAAAAATGGAGTTAACTTTTGAATTCTACACATTGAAAAATGATAGGGGTGATTTTTTAGGATTTTTTTGAAATTCTAGAATTTTTTGATGAATAGTGAAATACGATAAAATACCGTATATACAAATTATCAGTTAAATACACTATTCATGACATCACAAGTGATGCAAGGCCACTTGGTTCGAACTCACATGCACTTCTTACTATTAGGCGTCACATGAAATGACACTATTGGATGTCTTGAGGGAAATAATAAAATAATGAATTAAATATTCAAAATTTACCCCTCTTATCCACTATAAAAACCCCTCACCACTCCCTCTTCTCTCCACTCCTCTAAGGATTGAAGCTCCTCAAATTTCTGCCCATTTACCCTTCCCTAGTCTCTCCCCACGTCCAATCAGCTTCTGATCTTTCCAAAAGACCAAAACCCCTTCCCTTAAGGAGTTTCTCAAGGAGGTTATTTCAAGAGGTAAACCACCCTTCTTTTTTATTTAGTTTCATTTAAATTTATCTTCTTTTGCTATCCTCTTCTCACATCCTCTGTCCAAATGATCATGATAACTCTAGTATTATATATATACTGGAATTATATCATGTTAATGGAAGAACCACCATAAATATTCTTACTCCCCCCCTTTTATTTTTATAAATGAAATCAACATCCATGAGGTTTCAATTTATTGCCTTCGTGGATGACAAAGTTTTGTTCTTATATTTCTTCTTAATTACTGGTAATGAAACCATATTTATAGTTGAACCAGAATATAATATATTTATTACAACCTAATTAATATCCAGGAACCGGAATATGTAAATATAATTAAGTTATATGAAAAAACTAGTTCATAATAATCCAAATACCGCCGAATAATCAAAGTGGTTGTCATCAAATGATTCATCCTCATTCCATGTAAACAAATGATAGAAATGAACATTATCAATTCTTTATGTTCATAAATAATATATAATTTCAATTCATTATATTTATAACCATTCCAAATGAACTCCATTACTTAAAAACAAGTGAACCGATTATGAAAATAAAGAAAACGAACACCCCAGAACAACGAAATTCAATATAATAACTTAGAAATAAGGGTATAAATGAACTAAAAATAATTATGATAAACTAAATACATTTTTAATATGTTCTTAAATAATTTATTAATAATTATAATTTCATATTCCAGGAGATTAATATCAAGATCGGAACATGTTTGGAGTTAACGTAAGGGGTTTTCCACTTGAACTTCCATTTTCATTCGAGTTAATTTTATTGTATAATTTCCTCGATGAAATTATTATGTATTGTTATGTAATCCTCATAAATTCTGTGTGAGTATTATATATATGTATACCAACCAGAATCCTTCCCTATTTTCTAGATAGTTACATGTTTTAAAAGAAGCTCTCAAAATTGTTTCCAAAAAATACGAGCCCGATACAAGGGAATTTCTCAAATTCGTATCTATTTTCAAGGGAAATCTATAATATATATTTTGGAAACGTTATCCTTCTAAAAACAATAATTTTATCATGAAATACTATCTTATTTTACTTCTGGTTTTATAAAGAGATTTTTCCAAAAGAACTCTTCTTTTCAAAATAAAAGAGTATTTATCACAAGAATTGCTTAATGTTTTAGAAGATTATTCTTGTTTGATTCAACACTCTTGTTGATTCTTATGTATTGTTGGGGTTAATCATTTATGATGTCAGATAACATATTTTATTTAATGGTTTATGAATAAATTTTTTGTGGATGATCTATCCTAAAACCATTCACCATATTACTCAGAATGGTTAGTGTTTTATGTTTAATGATTAGGGAAAGTTAGTTACATTTTATATGATAGTTTCAATATGAATGTATATGTTGTTTATATTGATCTCCACTCATATGAGGAATGCATTGGACTTATTATGTGATGGGTGGGGCCTGCTATAGCCCCTCAATGCATCAGTATGTCTCATGAGACAAATAGACGTGGAATTGGCCGAGGCCTTTCCCAATGTGATATATGGATTTTGAATGAGGCCTTAATCATTAGACATCTTGGTCGAGGCCTTGAAAAAATGTTTCAGAATGTCCGGTATATGCACTTCCCTCATTATGATGCTTGTATTTTAAGATCATGCGGTTATTCGACTAGTTGAATACCCATGATTATGTTTTATTATGGCATAATTTATTCAGCTCATATTTCTACCATAATGTGTTCAAGTTCATTATTAAAGGCATTTGTTTTCAATTATTCACAATGTCTGATGTTTATGCTATCTTCTGCTGTATTAATTACTCTTACTGCGCATTTGAGCTCACCCTTTCTTATGTTTCATTTTTCTCAGGACACGAAGAAGTAAATTATTAATGACATGCAAGCATAATCTAGGAGACATGATGTTTCTAGTGGAATAATTTAGTGTTGTTTTTTCTTTCCATATGTAAATTTGAACTTCTGTATGTAACTTGTTTCCAATAATACTAAACTACTTGGTCCTTCAGGATTCTTATTCCTTATATGTATGCCAACGTAATCAAATAAGGGACCGACTTCGGGCAACTGGGGTCGGGTCCTTACAATTGGTATCAGAGGAAGTTTAGTAGAATACTTGGAAACTAGATTTAGAAAACATAGAATTAGGGAAGAGTCCCTAAATTAGTCTTTGAAGATATACATATAATAATGTCCTGGTATTTTGGTAAGGAATAGATTATGTGGATCTTTCAAGCAATACATAAATGTCTGGATACGATCAGGTAGAGGTGGATCTGGCATAGATGTATCTAGGGGTAAAATCTGAAAACACCACTTTGAGCTAGACTCAAATGGGAACTAGTGCACGACAATGGGCCTTGCTGCAATCTTGGTTACGAAACTCCTGGGGGATATGATTAGGATAATTCACATTTTCTTTAAAATCCATTATGAAGGATTGAAATGTAAAATATTCCTCAAAGAAACCATTTTTGTGAATATGGGATTAGCCATGCGTAGGATCTCAATTTTTTTAAAGTATTTTGTTAAGTTAAGATTATACATTATGATTCATAACCTAATCTAGTGTATGACATTATCTAGAGATGACACCAAGTGGAAGGAATGGAAACCACACGAACACACGTGCCCCCTGTAGGGATTTCTCTCCGATGCAAGATAATGATGTTAGCTCTGGTGCTGAGCAACTCATTACTATACTAGGACAACTTAATTAGGTTATGAATAATAACCTTACCCGTATGGAGCATCCAGATCCACCATGTGGAGGAGCTATGTTAGATTGCTTTATGAGACAACAACCTACATCATTTAACGGGACTATAAACCCTTTTGTAGTAGAGCAGTGGGTATGTTCCCTTGAGAAGATATTTCTCTCCTTGGGATGTAATGAAAGAGAGAAGGTTTTCATGGCAGTCTATCATCTATCAGGAGATGCAGATCAGTGGTGGTCCTTAATCCAAAACACAAAGGAGGAGGAAGAAATAGAGGATATGAAGTGGAGGGACTTTAAGGAAATATTCCTGGAGAAATACTTTCCTCGTGAACAAAGAGCAGATATGGAGAGAAAATTCTTGAATTTGAGGCAGAAAGAAGATGGGAATGTTGCGAAGTAAGAAGCTGACTTCAAAAGGTTAGCAAGACATGTTGTGGACTACATATGAAATCCAAGGAGAAAAATTGATCGATTATTTGATGGCCTAAAGCCATTCCTCTGATGGGCACTGGTCTCCCAAATTTTTTCATCATATGAGGATGCAGTTTCATGTGCTATCAAGATAGAAAAAGAATTCTCTAAGTCTTATGACTTTAAGGGAAAGCAAGAAAAGAAGAGGGCTGTTGAAAACCCTGTGAAAGGAAATAAGGAAACAGGGAAGAAGGGAAGAGTTGAATTTCCCCATGTGACAATTGTGGAAGGAAACACCCTGGTGCATGCTTAAAAGGAAAAGGAGTATTCTACAAATGTGTTCAGAAAAGTCATCTTGCTGGTGATTGCAAAGGGAACAAGGAAGCCAATGATGTTCAATTCTATAATTGTCGGGAGATTGGACACTATGCTAATGATTGTCCAAAACGTCAAGAAAATATGCAATAGAAAAGGCCAAGGGATCAAGGACAAGCTTATGCAATCACAATTATAGAGGTTGAAGTTCTTAATGATGTGGTGGCATGTACTTTAATTGTTTCCTCAAACATAGCCAACACTTTATTTGATTCTAGATCATCGCATTCATTTATATATTCCCAGTTTTCCAAGAAAATTAGATATGTCCAATTTGATTTAATAAGGGAGTTGTCAGTCAAAACTCCTAGGGGATGTATCATTACAACCAAGACATGTCGACTAGTCCCCCTCTAGACACCAAAATGGGCTCTAGTTTCTAACCTTATCATTATAACAATGAATGAATTTGATATAATTCTTAGTATGGATTGGATATCAAATTATGATGCAAATATTTATTGTAAGAAGAAGGAAGCTATAATTTTTGAAAATGGTGTAGAATCCCTTGTCTTTAGGGTGGAAACTTCGCCACCTAATTCTTATCTAGAACCACCCCCAATAGCTCTATTGAATACAATACTTAGAGAGGAAGATAAAACAATATCTATGGGTGAGGAAATAAATCTTCAAATTGAAGATGTGCACATAGTGAAAGAGTACATTGATGTATTTCCAGAGGATTTAACTGGAAATCCTCCAGAGTGGGAAGTTGAGTTCTCTATTGATTTAATTCCTGATACAAGACCTATATCAAAGACTCCCTATATAATGGCCACTGTGGAATTAGTATAGGTAAAAAAACAACTAGATGATTTGAGTGAAAAAGGATTTATTCGACCTAGTGTTTCTCCATGGGGATCCCCTTTCCTCTTTTTCAAGAAGAAAGATGGATCCATGAGGCTTTGCATTGATTATAGGGAAATTAATGCTATTACAATAAAGAATAAGTATCTTAGGCCCTAGATTGATGATTTATTTGACCAAATTCATGGAGCTCAATACTTTTCGAAGATTTACCTTTGATCCGGATATCATCAGTTGCATGTGAGGAAGGAAGATATTCCTAAGACAACATTTCGGACCAGGTATGGGAATTATGAGTTTACAGTGATTCCTTTTGGACTAACAAATGCACCCTCTGTATTCATGGATTTAATGAATAGAGTTTTCAAGGAATATCTTGATAACTTTTTTGTGGTATTAATCTATGATATCCTCATATACTCAAAAATCTATGAAGACCATGAGAATCACTTGCGGGTTATTCTGAGAACTCTTAGAAGAAATACATTATATGGGAAGTTTAGCAAGTGCGAATTCTGGCTTCAATCAGTTTCTTTTATGGGTCATATTGTCTCTAAGGATGGAATCCTAGTTGATCCTGCGAAGACAAAGGCAATACAAGATTGGCCCATGCCAACAAACATAACTGAGGTACATGGTTTTATTGTCTTAGCAGGTTATTATCGACGTTTTGTTCAAAATTTTTCCCGACTAGCTAACCCGCTAACCAATATCAAACGTAAAGGAGTTAAGTTTTTGTGGTAAAAAGAATGTACAGAATGCTTTGATGAATTGAAAAGAAGATTGGTCAATGCTCCAATTTTGAATCTTCCATCCGGAAGTGATGGATTTGTAATATACAGTTATGCATCAAAGAATGGACTGGGTTGTGTCCTTATGAAAAATGATAAAGTTATTGCTTATGCATCAAGATAGTTGAAGACTCATGAGAAAAATTATCCAACTCATGATCTTGAGTTAGCAGCTGTAATCTTTGCTATGAAAATATGGAGGCATTATTTATATGGAGAGAGATGTGAGATTTATACAGACCATAAGAGTTTGAAATATATTTTCACACAAAAAGAACTCAACATGAGGCAAAAAAGATGGCTCGAGTTACTCAAAGATTATGATTGTTAAATACACTACCACCCAAGAAAGGCGAATAAGGTGTCAGATGCATTAAGCATGAAAGATCATGGCCTTCTAACTCAAATGAGGATTGAAAGAGATTCTATGTTCATGGATCTACTAAAGATTGATATGGGAATTGTTAAGAAAGGGGAAATAACACTCCTATTTCAATTGATTTCTAAACCATCTTTACTAGAGAAGATAAAAATTTATCAATCTGATGATGATAATCTGTACAAGAAAATTAATGCAGTTAAGGATGGGAGACTGGCTGACTTCGTGTATGAAAAAGGAGTTCTGAAGTTTGGGAGGAGGTTATGCGTTCCATCAGTACCTGAGATAAAAAGGGAACTATTAGACGATTATTATAGCTCAAATTTCTCTATACACCTGGGTAACACCAAGATTGTATAGAGATTTGAAGGAATATTTTTGGTGGGATAATATGAAGTGAGAAATTGCTGATTACATGTCGAGATGTTTAGTTTGTCAACAGGTGAAGGTAGGAAGACAACATCCTGGTGGAGTCATGAAACCCCTTACTATACCTATGTGGAAATGGGATGATATTACGATAGAATTTGTCATTGGGATACCAAAGACTCCAAGAAATAATGATATGATATGGGTCATTATTGACCGTCTTACAAAATCTACACATTTTCTTGCTATAAGGGAAGATTTACCACTTGAACGTTTAGCAAGAATATATATTAATGAAGTTGTAAGACTTCATGGTGTACCATTATCAATTGTTTCTGATCATGATCCCTATTTTACATCATGATTCTGGAAGAGTCTTTAGAAGGCCTTAGATACCGATCTTCGTTTGAGCACTGCCTACCTCCCACAAACTGATGGACAATAAGAATGGACTATTAAAACATTGGAAGACATGTTGAGGTCTTGTTCACTTGATTTTCAAGGCATTTGGGATCAGTATTTACCTCTCATAGAATTTTACTACAACAATAGCTTCCATTCAAGTATTCAGATGGCACCCTATGAAGCATTATATGGGAGGAGATGTCGTACACCAACTTGCTGGGATGATGTTGGTGAAAGAAAGCTCGTGGGCCCAGAACTTGTTGAAGAAACAACGGAAAAGGTGAATATTATCCAGAACCATATCAAAATAGATCAAAGTAGGCAAAAGAGCTATACTGATAACTGAAGAAAGGATTTTGAATTTCAAGAAGGCGATCACGTTTTCTTAAAGGTATCTCCATGGAAGGGTATTATATGATTCGGTAAGAAGGAAAAATTAAGTTCTAGGTACATCAGACCATTTGAAATTCTGGACCGAATTGGAGCTGTAGCTTACCATTTGAAAATGCCTCCAAGTCTCTCCAAGGTTCACAATGTGTTCCACATGTCAATGTTAAGAAAGTACTTGCCATACCCAACACATGTAATCACTTATGAAGAAGTAGAACTTGATCCCGATCTATCTTATTGTGAAGAGCCTATCAAGATTTTTGATACTAGAGAACATGTATTGAGAAATCGGATGACTCATTTGGTAACGGTTCTATGGAGGAACCATAAGATGGAGGAAGCAACATGGGAGCCTGAGGAGATTATGTTAAAGACATACCCGAATCCTTTTAGGTAATATTTTGTGAATTTCGAGGATGAAATTTTTGTGAGGGGAGAATATAACACCCCAAGGTTTTGAAATTAAATATAGAATTCAATTTTATAATATATCCATTAAACAAAACTTTGCCTCTTCTATGTTTTGAATTTCAAAAAATGGTCATCTAGAGTTGTGTTCATTAAGCCATTTGGAGTCTGATAGAACAAACTTGATTTTTGGTGAATAGTAACATAACTTTATGAATAGTAATATGAATACTAATATGACCCTTATGAATAGTAAATAATGATATTATTTTATTTTCATAAGGTAATATGATAATGGGATCTTAATTAATTTTTCAATGTCACATAAAACTAATTATACCTCTAAGATTGTTATTTTTCGAATTAACTATGACTTTATTTAAAAATTAAATTAATAATATTTAAAAAATTATTTTTGAAAAATGGATTTCAATTTTTAATTCTGCATGTCGAAAAATGGTAGGGGTTAATTTTTGGGATTTTTCTGAAATTCTAGAATTTTTTGATGAATAGTGAAATACGATAAAATACCGTATATACAAATTTCAGTTAAATACACTATTCATGACATCACAAGTGATGCAAGGACACTTGGTTCGAACTCACATGAACTTATTACTATTAGGGGTCACATGAAACAACACTATTGGTTGTCTTGAGGGAAATAATA
Source organism: Viscum album (assembly GCA_963277665.1). Classification (NCBI taxonomy): domain Eukaryota; kingdom Viridiplantae; phylum Streptophyta; class Magnoliopsida; order Santalales; family Viscaceae; genus Viscum; species Viscum album. The sequence continues at coordinate 878,102,472 of OY728158.1, forward strand.
AAATAATGAATTAAATATTCAAAATTTACCCCTCTCCTCCACTATAAAAACCCCTCACTACTCCCTCTTCTATTCATTCCTTTAAGGCTTGAAGCCCCTCAAAGTTCTGCCTATTTACCCTTCCCTAGTCTCTCCCCACGTCCAAGAAGCTTCTGGTCTTTCCAAAATACCAAAACCCCTTCCCTTAAGGAGTTTCTCAAGGAGGTTATTTCAAGAGGTAAAGCACCCTTCTTTTTCATTTGGTTTCATTTCAATTTATCTTCTTTTTCTATCCTCTCCTCACCTACTTTGTCCAAATGATCATGATAACTACAGTATCATCTACATACTGGAATTATATCATGTGAATGGAAGAACCATCATAAATATTCTTACTCCCTCCCTTTTATTTTTACAAACGAAAACAACGTCCATGAGGTTCCAATTTATAGCCTTCGTGGACGACGAAGTTTTGTTCTTCGATTTATTCTTCATTACTGGTCATGAAACCATATTTATGGTTGAACCATACTATAATATATGTATTATAACCTAATTAATATTCAGGAACCAGAATATGTACATATAATTAAGTTATATGACAAAACTAGTTCATAATAATCCAAATACCGCCGGATAATCGAAGTGGTTGTCATCAAATGATTCATCCTCATTCCATGTAACCAAATGATATAAATGACCATTATCAATTATTTATGTTCATAAATAATATATAATTTCAATTCATGAGATTTATAACCACTCCACATGAACTCCATTACTTAAAAACAAGTGAAACGATTATGAAAATAAAGAAAACGAACACCCCGAAACAACAAAATTCAATATAATAACTTAGAAATAAGGGTATAAATGAACTAAACAGAATTATGATAAACTAAATACATGTATAATAGGTTCTTAAATAAGTTATTAATAAGTATAATTTCATATTCCAGGATCTTAAGATCAAGAGCGGAACAAGTTTGGAGTTAAGGTAAGGTTTTTTCCACTCGAACTTCCATTTTCATTCGGGTTACTTTTATTGTCTAATTTCCTCGATGAAATTATTATGTATTGTTATATACTCCTCATAAATTCTGTGTGAGTATTCTATATATGTACACCAACCAGAATCCTTCCCTATTTTCTGGATAGTTACATGTTTTAAAAGAAGCTCTCAAAACTGTTTCCAAAAAATACGAGCCCGATACAAGGGAATTTCTCAAATTCATATCTATTTTCAAGGGAAAGATATAATATATATTTGGGAAAAATTATCCTTATAAAAACACTCATTTTATCATGAAATACTATCTTACTTTACTTCTGGTTTTATACAAATATTTTTCCAAAAGAACTCTTCTTTTCAAAATAAAAGAGTATTTATCACAAGAATTGCTTAATGTTTTTAGAAGATTATTCTCATTTGATTCAACACACTTGTTGATTCTTATGTATTGTTGGGGTTAATAATTTATGATTTCATATACCATATTTTATTTAATGTTTTATTACTAAATTTTTTGTGGATGATCTATCCTAAAACCATTCACCATATTACTCGGAATGGTTAGTGTTTTATGTTTAATGATTGGGGAAAGTTAGTTACATTTCATATGATAGTTTCAATATGAATGTATATGTTGTTTATGTTGATCCCCTCTCATATGAGGAATGCATTGGACTTATTATGTGACGGGTGGGGCCCACTATAGTCCCTCAATGCATCGATAGGTCTCATGAGACAAATAAATGTGGAATTGGATGAGGCCTTTCCCAATGTGATATATGGATTTTGGCCGAGGCCTTAATCATTAAACGTCTTGGCCGAGGCCTTGAAAAAATATTTCAGAATGTCTGACATATGCATTTCCCTCATTATGATGCTAGTATTTTAAGATCATTCGGTTATTCGACTAGTAGAATACCCATGATTATGTTTTATTATGGCATTATTTATTCAGCTCATATTTCTGCCATAATGTGTTCAAGTTCATTATTAAAGGCATGTGTTTTCAATTATTCACCATGTCTGATGTTTATGCTATCTTCCGCTATATTAATTACTCTTACTGAGCATTTGAGATCACCCTTTCTTATGTTTCATTTTTCTCAGTACATGAATAAGTAAATTATGAATAACATGCAAGCATAATCTAGGAGACATGATGTTGCTAGTGGAATAATTTAGTGTTGTTTTTTCTTTCTATATGTAAATTTGAACTTATGTATATAACTTGTTTACAATAATACTAAACTACTCGGTCCTTCAGGATTTGTATTCCTTGTATGTATCCCAACGTAATCAAATAAGGCACCGACTCCGGGCAACTGGGGTCAGGTCCTTACAGTAGTGCTGATTCATCTATGGATTCTCCAAGTTTCTTTTTGCACTCAAGATTTAGTATTGTCCCATGTGGAGGAACACCTTCTAGATGTGATATATTTGGCCTATATTATTCTAGAATATAGATGGGATATGATGGATTGGCTTCCCTATTTCTATTTTTAAACAAATCCTTGAACAATCCTTTTTATCATTTCCAAGGAATTGGTTTCTGGGAGATAACCTTCCATACTGGATTGGCTTCCCAAGGTTTTAAACTGAGTATTTCAGTGGGAGATGACCTAGTCTCTTTATTTTTTCTCTTCTCTTTGAGTTCGTCTTGTAGTTCTTCAAATTTATTGATATTTTCATTTAGGTTTTTTGAGACACATTTTATATCCCTATGTTCCCATTTCTCCTGAGTAATAATATCATGGATCTTTTTTTGTTATTCCTAGATACTCTGAGGAATAATTTAAAATTCTTCCTGATATTCTTGAGCTTCTCCTGCTAAAGGCCATGCATAATCATCTGCAGTATATCGTTCTGATATAATTGTTATTTCTGTATCTTTGTGTGGATTCGTATCAGAGATAGTGGAATCAAGCTTATTGGAAGATTCTCCTAAAGCTTTCCCTTCATTCCAATTCCAAATATCTTAGATATTTGGTCCGATGTAAGAACCTCTTTAGAACATATTTTACTTTTAAAAGAAAAATAACTCTTATTCTGAATCTCCTTGTGCTATTTCTAGGTTTTGGACTAACCACTTGGCTCGTAAAAGCTGATATTCTATATGTCTGATTTCTGCCTTCAATTCCTCTAGCTTATCACGAGTTTCTTGTTCTTTCTTCCCTAAATTTATTACATTAGGTTATTTTTCAAAATCAAATATGGCTTCTGGAATTTGACGATACTTTCTAAGACAAATATGACTGTCTTTGTTCTCATAATACTCTACCCTAACTTCTAACTGTTTCTGATCATAATAAAGACCTTTAACTATGGGATCAAGAAATTCTTTACTAGAATACCATACCCTTCCTTCTAAACTGTTGGCCTCTGCCTTCTAGAATGGTTATAATATACAATTGACCGGTTTATCATACCTTGTTATCTATGGTATGATACTATTGGCCTCTATAACGCTTATCCAATAAGATCCAGAAGGTAGGGTACCGTACCCTACTAGAACAATGTACCCTACTGAAATACCATACCCTAGAATGCTAAAAATACCATAGAAGGTAGAGGTAAATGGTACCGTACCCTAGAATAGTTAGAATAACATAGAAGGTAGAGGAAATGGTACTGTACCCTTCCATTTTTTCTCATAATAAATACCTTTAACCATGAGATCCAAAAATTACTCACTAGAATACTGCACCCTTCCTTCTAAACCATTAGCCTCTACCTTTTAAAATGGTTATAATATACCATTGTCCAATGGTATTTTAAACATTATAGAATGGTAAGACCTTTAACCGTTTCTGGATTTGTTCTCGTAATACCGTACCCTTCCTTATAACCATTTTTTCATCACCTTTATTTTATTCCTCAATTTCCAGATGAATTCTTGATTGGAAATAGATTTCTTAGAAGATATCATCCTATAATGATATTTTTAGAAGGAATTATCCTCTATAATTATCTAATTCCAACTGTTTCTCTAAAAACAAGAATGGTTCTAAATAAGAAAGTACTTACTGATAAAGTGGAAAACTATCCAGATAAAGATAGAGAATACCACAAAAAGATTGAACAATGGAAATAATTGGTTGGATTGAAAAGCCTTTACAATTCCATTTTCCTTGTTTTAATGGATATTTATGCCATTTTGACTCAAGAATTCACCATGAATATTCCAGAGAAGAATGGAAAAGTAATTTAGTAGATTAGCAAAGTTCATGGTAGTCTATATTGATGATGTGATCGTATTTAGTAAAGATACAGAAGAGCATATAAAACATTTGCAGTAGGTTTCTAAAGTGTTCATAGAAGAAGGGATGATACTTTTAGAAAGAAAGATCATTTGGATACAACCAAAGATAAAATTATTGGGATTGCAGATCTAAGGAATTAGAGAAAATCTTCATTCAAATATTGTAAAGAATTTACAAAAATTCCTCAATGAGCTTACAGATCGTAAGAAAATACATGTGTTTATTTCTATACTAAGTTATGACAGAGCATACATCAGAGATTTAGAACAAATCTAAGTTCCAATACAAAAAAGGTGTCCTGTAAGGTACCTTGGGATTGGATAGAAAACGATTATGAAGTAATCATAATTTTGAAGAAAAAATAATATAATCTCCCTGAATTGGAGTATCCAAACGAGAGTGAAGATCGTCTTATCTTAAAAACAGATGCATCAGACTCAGTATGGGGATGTATCATAAAGATAAAAAAACCATAATGATAGTATCAGTAGATACTATAGATGGTGAAGTATTCAACAAGGTCACCCGATGTGATCCTGATTTGGGAGTCTAGAAAGGCTGCAAAAATCACAAACAGTATCAAAACATTATCCACAAAGAGGATAAAGGGACTACCTGTTGTCGACTTCATAGGATCATTTTTGGAACCGCTTCACATGAAGAACACAAAGGCTTAGAGAGAATATAGAGATAGAATGTAGAGAGATAATGTCTAAAATAGTTTTGAATTCTTTTAAAAATCACCTCTCCGAGCAAAAGGGTCAGAGGTCCCTTATATAGGGCTCTGGGCTCAGTTTTCTCGAGAAGCCTTTTGATAATGACAAAAGAAAAATCAAAAGTAAAAGGTGGGATACACAACTGCAAAACTTCCACTGCACACTTCATACTGAAAACAAATTACATAATTGATATGTCTGATTTGATCCTATCATCCATATTGGATATGACGCATGGCAAGATCAACGCATAGAATCCCTCCAATTCATACAAATCATCAATCATTTCCCCAAATGTGACTTATTTCTCTGAATCTTTAATTTTCGTCAATTATTTGATGGTGTGTTGGATCTGATCTTTGAAAATAAAGATATCTTCTTTATGTCCTTTGAACTCCTTGAGTTCTTTATGAATCATGTCTGCCTCCACCACGAAGTCTATGAGATGTGTCATTTCTTAATGCTTAATATCTAAAGAGTTGATAAAGACTAACAAATTTTCTCCTACAAAGAATATACAATCCTTACTTGTTGATCTTGATTCAACCAGATAAATAATCCATGGGATTTGGATATGATCATAATGGATCTTATTCAAACTAAACTCTAGATAATTTTCATCACTAAACTGTGAATCTTGGAATGGTTTCTGGATAGGTCCTTTAGTCCAGTTCCCTAGGTATATATTCCATAGTATGATCACTATGTCTTCCAATATGATATATTCAATATGTGCAACCCACCATAGAAAACTTGGATATGACTTGTTTAAAATATTTCTCAACATCTGAGGTACCCAATTGAATGTGGAATTTATTTTCTTATATCCCAATAATTGTACTGCTCTCATGCTGGAATCTTTCTGGCATTCAATGAACTCTTCTGGTTCTAATGTCATATTCGGTATATAGAGTTTTGGAATCCATTTTACTAACATTATCAAAAACCTTTTCAACACTATATATTCTTCTATACTTGACTCCTCTAACTTTGTTAAGGAGACTATAAACTTGGACCTTCAACCTGATCTCTTCCATGATGATCATACTAATCATATCTCGATCAATCTTTTTATAATCTTCCATAAGATCTTAAGATTCTTCAAGCATGTCTAAAACATGATTCAGACCTCTTTTGAATATCTGATCATCTTTACTTTTCGGGATCATATTATAGAAGACTATGAATTTATTCCTTGAAATATCTGGAATCCTTTGAAAATATTTTCATATTTCATTTCTTGTATTGGTCTCTTCATCTAGATCATCATCCATACTTTCATGATCTTGTTCTTGGTGAACATTCTATCAATGAGGTTCTTTCTGAGACCTTTGATTCTTTTCAAGTTTTTATTCTAGGTGATCATCCCAAATCTTAATGGTTTTTTTATTTTACTTTAGATCTTCCATTTGTGTCAATCTTCTGGTTCTTCTGAGCCTTTATGTTTCTCATATTATCTGTACATTGAGTGCTGCAATGTCCTTTCTGACCACATAAAAAGAATTAAATATGACTTTTATCTTTAGACTTACTATCTAGAGGTATCTTTTAAGAATTTCTTGGGTTTTCAGCCTTTCTAGATGAGGAACCGATGCTTTCTAATCTTTCAACCTTACTGGATAAATATCCTTTCTTCTAAATGTGATTATCTGCTAGAATCCCCTTTCTTTGTTCAACTATATCAAGTCTGTCATTCATTGCTTTGTTGATGGAGAATTATACCACATAATGATTATCAATGCAAACATGAAATCTTCTTAATTTTCTACTTTCTGCCATTTCACCTGCAAGAGTTAAAATAACATGTTAGTGCATCTGGAATAACATTGTATTTTCCTTTAATATTTTATATATTAAAGTTATAGTATTTCAATTCATTCCTCTAACTTAAAAGTCGAGCTTGGGTAAAACCTTTTAATTTATTTCTCATAAAATTATTTATATAAGAACTATATGTTCTTATAGTAAAAGGTTTTACCAAGAAAATATCATTGACTTTAATTCCTTTAAGGACTATAAGCAATTCTATTTCATGGATGAGATAATTCTTATCTACCTTGTTAAAACATCCACTCCAGTTTCTACAGATAATATCATTATTGTTTTTACTTATCTATATGATACATCCCCATGAAGAGTCTGATTTATCTATTTCTAAGATAAGAAAATCTTCACTCCCATCTAGATAATCCAATTCTGGGAGATTCTATGCTTTTTGATTCAAAATTCTGATTATTTTAGAATCTTTTTCTTTCCAAACCCAAGGTAACTTACTGGACACCTTTCTCTATATTAGAAATGAGTTTCTTTTCTTCTAAATATCTAATGTATGATCTGACATAACTTAGTATACCAAGAAACACATGTATATGCTCAGGATCTGTAAGCTCATCGGAGAAAGTTTGTAGCTTTTCTCCAATATGTGGTTGAAGATTTTCTTTACTTACTTGGATCTGAAATCCCAAGAATTATATCTTTGGTTGCATCCAAATGATCTTTTTTTCTCAAATTATCATCCCTTCTTCTCTAAACACTTCAACAACCTACTAAAAATGTTTTATATGCTCTTCTTTATCTTTAATAAATACAAGCACATCATCAATATAGACTACCACGAACTCTGTTAATATATTGAATGCCTTTTCCATTCTTCTTTAGAATTTTTGGGTGCATTCTTGAGTCCAAATGTCATAAATAGCCATTCAAATAAGAAAACTGGATTTGTAAATGCTATTAATGGTATAGCCTCTTCTTTGATATTTATCTGTCAACATCCTAACTTGAGATCAAATTTAGAATATACCATTGGCCTTTATTTCCTAATCCTACTTCTCAAAGATTCTTGATTAAGAAGATTGTATCCATCATCTATTGTTCCAAAATTAAGATCATGATAATCTATAACCATTATGGCCTTACCATGATGTTTTTATACATGATTCACCATGAATGTTGCACTCCTGTGAGGACTTTCACTATGCCTGATTAGTCCAAGACTGATTAGTTAAGAAATTTGTTTCTCAAATTCCTTAACCATCTCATCTAGATAGGCAATACCCTTACTTATGATCATTGTACTAGGATATTTAAGGGTAATTGTAGCCTCTGGTATTACCTTATTCCATAGTTTTAGAGGATTTTATGACCAATTTTCTGATAAATAATCTTTTATCTTAGACAATGCCTCTTATTAATTAATATTCAGTACTTTCAATCCAACTAGTTCTTTACACTTCTCAATCTTTCTGTGATATTATCTATCTTCATCTGGATAGTTTTCCACTTTAAAAGTAAATACTTGATATCTATAACCATTCTAGATTTTATATAAGTAGTTGGAATTAGATAATTATTGAGGATAATTCCTTCTGAAAATATCATTATAGGCTAATATCTTCTAAGAAATCTATTTCCAATAAAGAAGTCACCTAGAAATTGAGGAATAAAACAAAGAATCTATTGTATAAATATCTTTCCATTGAGTTCAGTTTGAATATCCTTGGTTACTTCTTGAATCAGAACTATTGAATTATTACCAACTATTACTTTCAACTCTAAAGATTCCCAAGAAACTTCTGAAAATCAAATTCTTTTATAAGATAATGCACATCTTATATCAACTAGGGAAATACATGCAGTTTCATTAATACTTAATTTTACTAATATATCCCACTACTATATCTTTTAAATGTGTAATGAAGATCCCATATATCCAACATGAGTTTCTTCATCCTCATAGATAGGTATTATAACAGTCCTTTTTCCAACTATCTTTTTGAAAATTGATGTTCTAGGTGATTCTACTATAGTAACTTCATCTTTTCCAATTGATATCCTTATATTTTCCAAAGGGTTCTTTAATATTTATGATTTGAAATCTTTTATTTTCAAATATGATCTACCTGATCTTGATCAATATTATCTAATATCATATTCATCTTTTATGGCCTCAAAGATGACAAGTCTATTTATGACTTGTTTAATAACATCTGGAAGAAGTTGTTTTTGTCTTCCTTCTTCCTCTGGATTAGGTGAAACCCCTTCTCTAGTCCAATTTAGCCTCATGGGGTTTATCACCTACAGTGTTATTGCTATAATTTATGTTCCTTAATCTTGAAAAGAATTTGTAACTCTTTCCACACCCTTCCTTAGATATTGTCTTCCAGTATTGTAAAACATTACATAGAGACGAGTAATCACTCTGACACATCTCTCATCTTGTGGGAAACCCAACATCTTTAGCCATTTCCTCATATTGATATTAACCTCTATAGTTATAATAGTAATTATATCTATAATAACTACATGTAAGTATAGTATCACCTTTACCCATGCTTCTCCTACATGCAGATTTGCTCGTGCTCCTCCTAATAGTGCATTGGAGAAATTGGCTAAACTGTCATCCATCACTACAATTAGGACTGATAGATCTTGTACCTCTCTGATAAGAGGATATAATCTGGTTTTTATTATTCTAAAATTCACATACTTAACATTTTTTTTGGATTGCCTTATTAACCCTTTATAGTTTTAGAAAAGGCATTGTAAATAATACTCTATCTATTTTATATACATCAGCTGTCTCTTCATCTTCAAAGATCTTGGTCATTTCTCGATATGGTACCCAAGAATTATGGTATACCTCGAACCAATAAACTTTGGGCATCTTACATTCTTGAAAATCTCTTCCTTCTGAAGGGATTTTATTTCCTGAATAATGAACCAGATCTCCTTCCATCTCCTCTAGTTTGACTAGTTATGGAGAGTCTTCAGGCGCACTAGCCCCTATTCAAATCATGTCTATTCAAAGCTAGATCAAAATAGGTTTATTTATTTTTTCATCATCTCAGACAAAATCTTCTTCCTCTGAGTACAATTAATATAAATAATATAAACTTTCATCATCTGAGTCTATATCTTCTCCCCAAATAGGCTCAAACAATATCTCTAATGAATCTTCCATCATTATTTCTTTGAGACTTCCTCTTATCCTATTTGCATCTAGGAAAATTCTAGCTCTATGACCATTATTTCCATAGAAGCAACAACAAACACAACTAGATAGAGATTTTACTTTATGGAATCTAGGATACTTTCCATATTTTTCCTTAAAGTTTTCTCTCATATCCTTCAAGATTCTATTTGATCTAAGAAATCTCTTAGATTTTTTTTGTCTTTCTGTATGAAAATATACTTGATGATTTTCTCTTCCCAAATCATTTCCATATTTTCTTGAGTGATTTATTTCATTCACACTGGCCATCATGATACTATGTTTTGAATGATCTTTGTTGAGTTTTTCCAAGATCCTGCCTAGTTGGACTACACCCATATCTTTCTACAACACTCTATACTTTTAGGCATCAAGAAAAACTCATGTATGACATATTTCTTACATCCTATATAATTAAGTATTATAACATGCCTTATTATTTCTTCTTGAACTCCTAGAGTGTCTTACAGATCTTCACTCTTGGAAAGACGAGTCTTCAACGCTTGTTGAACAATTTCAGGCCAATTGCTTGGAAGCTTCTGTATAAAGACATCTAGATCATAGGCTTGATCTCATGGTCCAAAAATATTATACCAATGTTGATACTCAAAAATATATTCTTCAAAGTAACACATGTCACAAATTTGGATCTTGGTTAAAGTTGTTCTTGTTTTTTCTACCAATTCTCTATACCAATCTACAAGTGAATTTCCTGAAAACTTTTGTTTAAGGAAATCAGATAATACTAGTATAACTTCAATTGGAAATGTAACATATTATTGGATAGATTTTTTCACTTCTGAGTGTCTCAATAGCATATCCAAAAATCTTCCTACATTAACTCTCAAGGTAGGTCTTGAAAAATTAAGTGCATTATCTATGGTCCATAACTATAAACCAACTGATATCATATAATATCGATGGTATAGATCCCATTTATCTATGGATGCTCCTAGATCCTTTTCAAAGTCTAGATTTAGGATCGTCCCATGTTGAGGAACACCTTCTAGATGTATTTTATTTGACCTATATTCTTATAGAATATAGCTAGGATATGAGGTATTGTCTTCCCTATTAATATTTTGAAAAAAAATACTTTAATGATCCTTTATTTCATTCCCAAATAATTAGTTTTTGGAAGATCTCCTACTATACTAGATTAACTTCTCAATATTTTACACCGATTCTTTCGATGGGAGATGAATTAGTTTCTTTTTTTCTCCTCTTATCTTTGAGTTTGTCTTGTAGGTATTCAAATTTATTGAGCTCTTAATTTCAGTTTTTGGAGACACATTCTATATCCACAAGTTCCCATTTCTCCCAAGTAATAATATCATGGATCTATTTTTGGTATTCCTATATACTCTGAGGAATACTTGAAAAAAACTTCTTCCAAATATTCTTGAGCTTCTCCTGCAAAAGGCCATGCATAATCATCTGTAGTATATCACCCTGATACACTTTCTATTTCTTTATCTCGGTGTGAATGCATATAAGAGACAGTGGAATCGGGCTAATTGGAATCTTCTCCTAAATCTTTCCCTTCAAGCCTGTGCCAAATATATCAGATATTTGGTCTGACATCAAATCCTCTTCTAGCCATATTATACTATTCAAAGAAAAATAATTCTCCTTCTAGATCTCTTAGTGTTATTTCTAGGTTTTGGACTAAAAAATTGGCTTGTTGAAGCTAAGATTCTATATTCCAGATTTCTACCTTCAATTCTTCAAGATTATCACGAGTTTCCTAGGATTTCTACCCTAACTCAATTACTACGGGTTTGTTTTCAACAACCAATCTGGATTCTAGAATTTGATGATACTTTCTAAGCCAAATATGACTGGATTTATTCTTGTAATGCCGTACCCTACCTTCTAACCATTTCTTCTCATAATAAAGACCTTTAACCATGGGATCCATAAATTTCTTACTAGAAAATACATTGAAGTAGTGCTCTAGTATGTGGAGTTTTGGAATCCCTATTCCTAACATTCTCCAAAACCTTTTAAACACTGGATTTTCTTCCATACCTTTCTCCATGATTCTTATAAATTTGTCAAGGAGACCAAAAACTTGGAACTTCAGCATGATATCTTTAGTAATGATCATACTGATCATATCTCAATCAATATTTTTATAATCCTTCATAAGATCTTTAGATTCTTCAAGAATTTCTAAAATATGGTTCAAACCTCTTTTGAATATCTGGTCATCTTTACTTTTTTGGATCAGAATATAAATTACTATGGATTTATTCATTGAAATATTTGGAATCCTCTTCAAATATTTCCATATTTTCTTTGCTGGATTGGTCTCTTCATCTAGATCATCATCCAGACATTCTTGATCATGTTCTTGCTAAAAATTTTGTCGATGAAGTTCTTTTTGAGACCTTTTTTGATTTTCAAGTTATTCTTCTACTTGATCATCTCAACCCTTAATGATTTTATATTTTCCTTTATATATTTCATTCATGTCAATCTTCTAGTTCTTCCAAGCCTTTATGTTTCTCGGATTATCTACACATTGAGTGCTATAATGGCCTTTCTGACCACATACAAATCATTCAATATGATTTTTATCTTTAGAATTGTTTTCTAGAGGTCTCTTTGAATAATTTCCTAGTTTTTCATCCTTTCTAGCTGAGGATCCAATGCTTTCTAATCTTTCAACCTTATTGGATTAATATTCCTTATTCTAAAGGTGATTCTATGCTAGAATCCCCTTTCTTTGTTTAAGTCTATCAAGCCTATCATTCATTTCATTGATAACCAAGAATTATACCATAGAATGATTATCAATGAAAATGAGACATCTTCTTGATTTTCTACTTTCTGTCATTGCACCTTCAAGATTAAAAATAGTCTGGTAGTGCATCTATAATGACATTATCTTTTCCTTTAATATTTTCTATATTAAAGTTATAATATTGAAATTCATTCCTCCACCATAAAATTCATTCCTAGGTAAAACCTTTTAATTTAGTTCACATAAAATTATTTATATAAGAACTATCTGTTCTTATAGTAAAACGTTTCCCAAGAAAATCACATTATCCCTAATTTCATTAAGTAATGTAAGTAATTCTCTTTCATGGATAGGATAATTCTTTTCTAACTTTTTAAAACATCCACTCTAGTATCTATTGATACTATCATTATGGTTTTCCATATCTTTAGGATACATACCCATTCTAAGTCCAATGCATCTGTTTCTAAGATAAGGTGATCTTTACTCCCATTTGGATACTCCAATTCTGGTAGATTCTATGATTTTTGCTTCAAAATTCTGATTACTTCAGAATCTTTTTCTGTCCAATACCAAGGTACTTTACTAGAAAACTTTCTCTGTATTGAAATTGAGATTTTTTCTAAATATATAATGTATGCTTTGGTATAACTTATTATACCATGAAACACTCGTATCTTCTTACGATCTATAAGATCATTAGGGAAAGTTTTTAGCTTTTCTGAAATATATAAGTGAAGCTTTTCTCTACTTCCTTGGATATGAAATCCCAATAATTTTATTTTGGTTGCATCCAAATGATCTTTATTTATAAAAGTATCATCCCTTCTTCTCTGAACACTTCAAAAACCTGCTGAAAATGTTTTATATTCACTCCTGTATCTTTAATAAATACAAACACATCATGAATATAGACAACCACGAACTGTGCTAATCTATTGAATTCCTTATCCATTCATCTCTGGAATATTCCTGGTGCATTATTAAGTCCAAATGGAATAATTATCCATTCAAACAAGCCAACTAGAATTATAAATGTTATTAATGGTATAAACTCTTCTTTAATCTTTATCTACCAATATCCTGACTTGAGATCAAACTTAGAATATACCATTGGTCTTTCATTCCTAATCCTGCTTCTTAAAGATTCTTGATTAAAAATATTGTATCCATCATCCTTTGTGGCTCAATTAAGATCACAATAATCTATAACCATTATGGGCTTACCACGCTATTTTTATACATGATTTATTTCTATGAATTCCACACTCCTTTGAGGACTTTCACTATACCTGATTTGTCCAAGATTGATTAGCTTTGTAATTTGTTTCTCAAATCCCATAACCATCTCATCTAGATAGGAAATTCACTTACTTCTGATCACTGTACTAGGATCTTTAAGGGTGATTGTAGCCTTTGTAATTTTCTTCTTCCATAGTTTTAGAGGGTTTTCTGACCAATTTTCTGATAAATAATCTTTTATCTTAGCCACTGCTCTTTTTCATTAATCCTCAGTACTTTCAATCAAACTACTTCTTTCAAATTCTCAATATTTATGTGGTATTATATATATTCATATGGATAGTTTTTCACTTTAACAGTAGATACTTACTTATCTGGAACCATTCTAGTTTTTACAAAAGTAGTTGAAATTAGATAATTATCATGGATAATTCCATATGGAAATATTGTTATAGGATGATATCTTCTAAGAAATCTATTTCCAATCAAGAAGTCATCTGGAAATTGAGGAATAAAATAAATCATATTTTCTATAAATATCCTTCCATTAAGTTCAATATGAACATCCTTATATACTTATTGAATCAAAACTATTACATTTTTACCAACTATAACTTTCAACTCTAATGATTCCCAAGAAACTCCTGAAAATTGGATTCTTGTACAAGAGAATATACATACTATATCAACTAGGGAAATACATGTAGTTTCATTAATACTTAATTTTACTAATATAGCCCACTCCTCTATCTTTTCACTGAGTAATGAAGATACCATATATCCTACATGAGTTTCTTCATCCTCATAGATATGTATTGGATAGTCCTTTGTCCAAATATCTTTCTGGAAATTGATATTCTAGGTGCTTCTACTGAAGTACCTTCATCTTTTCCAATTGAGATCCTTATATTTTCCAAAGGGTTCTCTAATATTTCTAAAATATTTTATTTTCAAATGTAATATACTTGATCTTGATCCTTATGATCTAAAACCATCTTCATCTTCTCTAACCTCACAGATGAAAAGTCTATTTCCAACTTATTTAATAACATCTGGAAGAAGTTTCTTTTGTTTTTATTATTCTTCTAGATCAGGTGAAACTCATTCTCTAGGCTAAGTTAGCCTCTTGGGGTCTATCAAATATGGTTTAATTTCTCTAATTGACGTTCCTTCATCTTGAAAAAAATGTGTTAATATTATCAACAACCTTCCTTAGAGATGGTCTTCCAGTATTGTAAAACTTTACATAGAGGTGAGTAATCACTCTGACGCATCTCCTATCAGGTGGGAAACCCAACATTTTTTTCCCATTCCTCATGTTGATCTTAACCTATAGAGTTCTACTAATAATTCTATCTATAAGAACTATATGCAGGTATATTATCACCTTTATCCATGATGCTCCTATATGCAGATTTTCTCATGCTCCTCCTAATATTTTATTAGAGAAATTGGCTAAACTGAAATCAACTACTACAATTAGGATTGGTATATCTTATAATTTCTAACAATAGGACCTACTCCTATCTATATTGTTCCAAAATGCACATACTTATCAATTTTATGGATTACCATGTTAACCCTTTCTTGTTTTAGAAAAGGCATTGTAAATAATCCTCTATCTGTTTTATAGACTATAACTATCTCTTCATCTTCAAAGATCTTGGTCATTTCTTGATATGGTACCCAAGACTTCTGGTATACCTCATACCAATAAACTCTTGACATATTCCATTCTTGACAATCTATTCCTTTTGAAGGGATTTCAATTTCTAAAGAATGAAACATATCTCCTTCCATCTCTTTTAGTTTTACTAGTTCTGGAGAGTCTTCAGGTGCACTAGCCCCTATTCGAATCATGGCTATTCGAAGCTGGATCAAAATAGGGTTATTTTCATATTCCTCATCTGAAACACAATATTATTCCTATGAGTACACTGAATATAAAGAATATAAAATTTCATCATCTGAGTCTACATATTCTCCCCAGATAGACTCAAACAATACATCTGATGAGTCTTCCATCATTATCTCTTTGAGACTTCCCCTTATCCTATTTGCATCTAGGAAACTGTCAGATCTGTGACCTTTCTTGCAGTAGAACCAACAAAAATCACAACTAGATATATTTTTTTTTATAGAATCTGTTATACTTCCCATATTTGGCCTTCAATTTTTCTCTCATATCCTTCTAGATTCTATTTGGTCTAAGAAATATCTTAGATTTTCTATCTTTATTCCTGAAAATCTACTTGATGACTTCTCTTCCCAAATCATTTCTAGATTTTCTTTAGTGATTTATTTCTTTCACACTGTCCATTATGACACTGTGTTTTGAAAGATCTTTGTTGAGTTTTTCTAAGCTCCTTCCTGGTTGGACCACACCCATATCTTCCCACAACACCCTATACTTTTGGGCAATAAGCAGAACTCATGTATGAAATATTTCTTACATCATGTAAGACATGTATCTTCATACAATAAGGTCTTATAACCTGCCTTATTGTTTCTATTCAAACTCCTAGAGTGTCTTGAAGATCTTCACTCTGGGAAAGACGAGTCTTCAATGCTTTTTGAACAATTTCTAGCCAACATACTGGAAGCTTCTGGATACATAAATCTAGAGAATATGCTTGATCTCCTGGTCCAAGAAGATAATACCAATGATGAAACTCATAAATATATTCTTCAAAGTAACACATGTCACAAATTTGGATCTTGGTTAAAGTTGTTATATATTTTTTTACCAATTCTACATCCTGATCTACCAGTAAATTTCCCACCAACTCCTATTTAAGAAAATTAGATACTACTGGTATAACTTCAATTGGGAATGTAACATATTCCAGGATAGTTGTTCTCATTTATGAGTGTCTCAGTAGAATATCCAAAAATCTCCATGTATTACCTCTCAAGGTAGCTCTGATGAAATTAAGTGCACTATCTATGTTCCATAACCGTAAAACAACTAATAGCATATAATATCGAAGGTCTATAACCCATTCATCTATGGTTTCTCCTGGATCCTTTTCACAATCTTACTTTAGGATCGTCCCAAGTTGAGAAACACCTTTTAGATGTGTTTTATTTGGACTATATTCTTCCTGAATATAACTGGGATATGATGGATTGGCTTACGTGTTGATCTTATGAAACAAATCCTTGAATGATCATTTTTTTCATTTCCAAGGAATTGGTTTCTGGGAGATTTCTTGCCATAATGGCTTGGCTTCCCAAGGTTTTACACTAAGTCTTTTGGTGGGAGATGACTTAGTCTCTTTCTTTTTCCTCTTCTATTCGAGTTTGGTTTGTAGGTATTCAACTTTCTTGATATTTTTATTTAGGTTTTTGGAGACACTTTCTATATCCCAAAGTTCCCATTTCTCTAGAGTAATAATATCATGGATCTGTTTATGGTATTCCTGGATACTCGGAGGAATACTCGAAACTTATTCTTGACATTCTTGAGCTTCTTCTGCTAAAAGCAATACATAATCATCTACTTTACATATTCCTGATATAATTGCTCTTTATGTATCTATGTGTTGATTCATATTAGAGACATTGGCATCAGGATGATTGAAATCTTCTCCTAAAGCTTTCCCTTCAAGCCTTTACCAAATATCTTAGATATTTGGTCCAATACAAGATCCTCTTCCATAAATATTTTACTGTTCAAAGAAAAATACTTATCCTTATGTATATCCTAGTGTTTTTTCTAGGTTTTGGACTAACCACTTGGTTTTTTAAAGCTGAGATTCTGTACGCCTGATTTCTGCCTTCAATTTCTCAAGCTTATCACGAGTTACCTGGTATTTCTTCCCTAACTCGATTACTTCGGGTTTGTTTTCAAAATCCAATATGGATTTTGGAATTTGATGATACTTTTTAATCCAAATATGATTGGATTTGTTCTTATAATATTGTACCATTCCTTCTAACCATTTCTGCTCATAATAAAGACCTTTAACCATGGAATCCAAAAATTTCTTACTAGAAAATCTGTTGAAGCAGTGCTTTGGCTAGCTTTGTTCTCCCCCCTTAACTTTGAGACTTCTTTATATGACTCTTTCATTTTCATTAATTCTTTGATGATGCGTTGGATCAGATCTCTGATAATAAAGTTATATTCTTCATGTCCTTTCCACACGTTGAGTTATTCAAGAATAGTGTCTGCCTTAATCGTAAAGTCTGTTAGATGTGCCATTTCTATATACTTCATGTCTCTAGAGTTGATAGAGACTAACACATTCCTGTTCTTTCTGATCTTCAACCTTACTGGTGAAGATCTCTTATTATGAAGGTGATTCTATGCTAGAATCCCTTTTATTTATTCAAGTCTATGAAGTTTATCATTCATTACTTTGATAACCGGTCATTCTACCACAAAATGATTATCAATGTAATGAGGACATATTCTTGATTTTCTAATTTCTTCCATTGCACCTGAAAGAGTAAAAAAAGAATGTAGTGCATCTAGAATGACATTATATTTTCCTTTAATATTTTCTATATTAAATTTATAGTATTTCAATTCATTCCTCCACCATACAAGTCAAGCCTGGGTAAACCTTTCTAATTTAATTCTAATAAAATTATTTATATAAGAACTATCTATTATTATAGTAAAATACTTTACCAAGAAAATATCATTAGCCCTAATTCCTTTAAGGACTGTAAGCAATTATCTTTCATGGATAGGATAATTCTTTTCTGCCTTGTTAGAACATCCACTCGAGTATCTAATGATACTATCATTATGGTTTTTCCTTATCTTTAGAATAAATCTCCATGCTGAGTCTGATGCATCTGTTTCTAAGATAAGATGATCTTCACTCCCATCTGGACATTCCAATTTTGGGAGATTCTGTGCTTTTTGATTCAAAATTATGATTACTTTAGAATCTTTTTTTGTCCAATCCCAAGGTACCTTACTAGACACCTTTCTCTATATTGGAACTAAGATTTTTTCTAAATCTATGATGTATACTCTGGCATAACTTTGTATACCAAGAAACACCTATATATTCATATGATCTGTAAGCTCATCAGGGAAAGTTTGTAACTTTTCTGCAATATGCAGTTGAAGATTTTCTCTTCTTACTTGGATCTGCAATCCCAATAATTCTATATTTGGTTGCATCCAAATGATCTTTCTTTATAAAAGTATCATCGATTTTTCTATGAACACTTCAACAACCTACTACAAATTTTTTATATGCTCTTCTTTATTATTACTAAATATGAGAACATCATCAATATAGATTTCCAAAAACTATACTAATCTACTGAATGTCTTGTCCATTATTCTCTAGAATATTCCTAGTGCATTATCGAGTCTAAATGGAATAACTAGCCATTCAAACAAGCCAAATGGCATTGTAAATGCTGTTAATGGTATAGCCTATTCTTTGATCTTTATTTGCCAATATCCTGACTTGAGATCAAATTTAGAATATTCCATTGGCCTTTCATTCCTAATTCCGCTTCTTAAATCTTCTTGATTAGGAATATTGTATCCATCATCCTTTGTGGAATAATTAAGATCACAATAATCTATAACCATTATGGACTTACCATGAAAATTTTCTCAACAATTCATTACCATGAATGACACACTCCTGTGATGAATTTCATTAAGCCTGATTAGTTCTAGAATTTGTTTCTCAAATTCCTTCACCGTCTCATCTGTATAGGCAATTACCTTACTTATGATCACTTTACTAGAATCTTTAAGGGTGATTGTAGCCTCTGGAATTTCCTTATACCATAGGTTCAGAGGGTTTTCTGACCAATTTTTTTTATAAATAATATTTTATCTTATCCAATGACTCTTCTTCATTAATCCTCAGTACTTTTAATCCAACCAGTTATTTCCAATTCTTAACCTTTCTGTGGTATTATCTATCTTCATCTGGATAGTTTTTCAATTTAACAACTGATAATTTCTTATCTAGAACCATTGTAGTTTTTATATAATTAGTTGGAATTAGATAATTATTGAGGATAATTACTTCTGAAAATATCATTATAGACATATATCTTCTAAGAAATATATTTCCAATCAAGAATTCATATAGAAATTGAGGAATAAAACAAAGAATATATTCTATAAATATCCTTCCATTGAGTTCAATCTGAACATCCTTGGATACTTCTTGAATCTGAACTGTTGCATTATTACCAACTGTAACTTGCAACTCTGAAGATTCCCAAGAAACTCCTAAAAATCGGATTCTTGTACAAGATAATGTACATTCTGTATCAACTAGGGAAATATATGCAGTTTCAATAATACTTAATTTTACTAATGTAACCCAATAATCTATATTTTCACTGAGTAATGAAGATCCCATATATCCTACATGAGATTCTTCATCCTCATAGATAGGCATTCGAATGATTCTTTGTCTAAATATCTTCCTAGAAATTGATGTTCTATGTGATTCTACTAAAATACCTTCATCTTTTCCAGTTGAGATCCTTGGATTTTCCGAAGGGTTATCTAATATTTCTAATTTGAAATATTCTATTTTCAAATCTGATATACCTGATCTTGATCCTTCTGATATAATATTGTCTTCATATTCTTTGACCTCAGAGATGAAAAGTCTATTTCTGAGTTATTCAATAACATCTCAAAGAAGTTTATTTTGTCTTTGTTCTTCCTATGGATCAGGTAAAACCCATTATCTACAAAAATTTATCCTCTTGGTTTTTATCACCTATGGTTTCATTGCTCAAATTGATATCCCTTCATCTTGTAAAAGATGTGTAAATATTTCCACACCCTTCCTTAGAACTAGTCTTCTAGTGTTGTAAAACTTTACATAGAGGCCAATAGTCACTCTGACACATCTCCTATCAGGTGGAAAAACCAATGTCTTTTGCTAGTTCCTCATATTGATCTTAACCTCTAAGGTTATAGAAATACTTTTGTCCATAAGAACTACATGAAAGTTCAGTATCACCTTTACCAATACTGCTTCTTCATGCAGATTTTCTCATGCTCCTTCTAATAGTGCATCAGAGAAATTGGCTAAACTTCCATCCACTACTGCAATTAGGACTATTAGATCTTGTCATTTTCTGAAAAGAGGATCTACTCCTATCTGGATTATTCCAAAATTAACATAATTATAATTTTTCTAGATTTCCTTGTTAACCCTTTATGGTTTTATCAAAGGAATTTTAATTAATCCTCTATCCGTTTTATAGACTTGAGCTATCTCTTCATCTTCAAAGATCTTGGTCATTTCTTGATATGGTACCCAAGGCTACTGGTATACCTCAGAACAATCAACTATGGGCATCTTCCATTCTTTACTTTCTCTTCCTTCTGAAGGGATTTTAGTTTTTGAAGAATGAACCAGATATCATTCTATCTCCTCTAGTTTTACTAGTTCTGGAGAGTCTTTAGGTGTACTAGTCCCCATTAGAATCATGGCTATTAAATATTCTTCATTTGATTACACTAAATATAAAGAATATAAACTTTCATCATCTGAATATATATATTCTCCATAGATAATCTCAAACAATATCTCTAATGAATCTTCCATCATTATTGCTTTGAGACTTCCCCTTCTCCTGTCTGCATCTGGGAAACTATCAGCTCTGTGACCTTTCTTGTCACAGAACCAAAAAAAATCACAACTAGATAGATATTTTCATTTAGGGCATATGGTATAATTCCCATATTTGGTATTAAAATTTTATCTAACATCTTTTTGGATTCTATTTTGTCTAAGAAATCTCTTAGATTTTTCTGGATTTCTGCCTGAAAATATACTTGATGATTTTCTCTTCCCAAATAATTTCTAGATTTTCTTTAGTGATTTCTTTCATTCACACTCGAAATCCTAAAATCATGTTTTAAATGATATTTGTTGAGTTTTTCCAAGATTCTTCCTGGTTGGACCACACCCATATCTTCCTACAACACCCTCTACTTTTGGGAAATAAGAAGAACTCATGTATGACACATTTCTTTCATCCTATAAGACATGCCTCTACATACAATAAAGTCTTATAACCTACCTTATTATTTCTGATCGAACTCCTAGAGTGTCTTGCAGATCTTTACTCTGGGAAAGACAAGTCTTCAATGCTTTTTGAACAATTTCAAGCCAACTGCCTAGAAGATTCTGGATAAATACATCTATAGAATATGATTGATCTGCTGGTATAAGAAGATTATACCAATACTGAAACTCAAAAAGATATTATTCAAAGTAACACATGTCAGAAATTTGGATCTTGGTTAAAGCTGTTCTAGATTTTTATACCAATTATCTATCCCAATATACCAGTGAATTTCCTGTAAACTCCTGTTTATGGAAATCAACTACTACTGGTATAACTTCAATTGGGAATACAATATATTCCAAGATAGATGTTCTCACTTCTAAGTGTCTCAGCAGCATATCCCAAAATCTCTCTGAATTACCTCTCATGGTAGCTCCTGTGAAATTAAGTGCACTATATATAGTCCACGACTGTAAACCAATTGATAACATATAATATCGAAGCTCTAGATCCCATTCATCTATGGTTGATCTCAGATCCTTTTCGCAATATAGCTTTAGGATCATCCCATGTTGAGGAACACCTTCTGGATGTTTTTTCTTTAGAATATATTCTTCCTGAATATAGCTATGATATGATGTATTGGCTTCCCTATTGATATTATAAAAAAAATACTTGAACGATATTTTCTGTTGTTCCCAAGGAATTAGTTTTTGGGAGATCGCTTTCCATACTGGCTTGGATTCTCAAGGTTTTACATCAAGTATTTCAGTGGGATACAACTTAGTATATTTCTTTTTCCTCTTCTATTTGAGTTTGGATTGTATGACTTCAACTTTTTTGAGATTTTCATTTAGTTTTTTGGAGACACGTTATATATACCCAAGTTCCCATTTCTCCTAATTAATAATATCCTGGATCTGTTTTTGGTATTCCTAGATACTTTGAGGAATATTCAAAACTTCTTCATGATATTCTTGAGCTTCTCCTACTAAAGGGAATGCATAATCATCTATAGTATATCGTATTGATATACTTGCTATTTATGTATCTCTGTGTGGATGCATATCAGATACAGTAGAATCAGAATGATTGGAAGTTTCTCCTGAAGCTTTCCCTTCAAACCTCTACCAAATATCTCAGATATTTGGTCTGACATCAGATCCTCTTCCAAACATATTTTACTATTCAAAGAAAAATAATTCTCCTTCTAGATCTCCTAGGGTTATTTATAGGTTTTAGACTAACCACTTGGCATGTCAAAGCTGAGATTCTGTACACCTGATTTCTTCCTTCAATTCCTCAAGCTTATCATGAGTTGCCTGGGCTTTCTACCCTAACTCGATTACTTCAAGTTTGTTTTCAAAAGTTAATCTAGCTTCTGGAATTTAATGACACTTTCTAAGAAAAATATGACAAGATTTTTTCTCATAATACCGTACCCTACCTTCTAACCATTTATGCTCATAATAAAGACTTTAACCATGGGATCCAGAAATTCCTTACTGGAAAATCCATTGAAGCAACGCTTTGGCTGGCTTTGTTTTGCAGTAATTGAAATTTTTATACCAGAATATCAATAAATATATCTAAAAATTACTAATCACATGCACACACACACACACATACAAATCATATGTATTATATAAAAAAATACACTTTAAATTACACTTATAATATGTGCATATCCTTATATCACTACAAAAAATAGGTAATTAGTGGTGGTTTTTTTGAACTGGAGATGGTTTAAATCGCTGGTTAATAATATAGTGAAGGTTATCAAAATTTCCACGTATTTCATGGTCACTAATTATTTGGCGGTAGTTTCTGTATGTTTTGTTTTTGGAGCATTTAGTGGCGGTTTGGTATTTATTTAGTGGTGATTTTTAAAAAAAAAATATCCCGAAAAAAAGGATTAAATGAAACTAACTTCCACTAAATATAGCAGGGATAGTTATGTTTAGTAGTGATAAAACTTAACCTCTATGAGTTATAATTTCAATTAAATTACATAGCGGAGGTCACTAAAAACCACCGATAAATATTACAATTAAAATTTATTTATTTTTAAATATCAAATAAAAAAATATAAATATAAAAAAATTAAATGCAATAAACTAAAACATAAATATATGAAAAACCTATTATACATACATCATACATCCACAATTATATATAAAAACATCCATAGTCAACATAAATTTAGTCAATATACACCTTAATCAACTCATGTCTCATTCATCAATATAAACATATAAAATATGTCCAACAACATCCCATACCCAATATATGTCCACCCACGAACTCCACTACATCCTTCTGCCTCCACATCACCTCATCAACTAAAACTGACCACATCATCATATCAATTGTAGAAAAAAAGAATACATAAATTAAAACCAAATATAATAAATCAAAATTACATTATAATCATTGATAAAATATAGAAACACCATGGAAACTAAGAACCATCACGATTGTCTTCTAAATAATATCTCGGATCAGAACTGTCAACCTCTTACCTACTACCAGCATTTGTCACCTACAATAAGAACCAGAACATTTAAGAAAAGAAATACGAAAGAGAAAACACACAAAATATATATAAAATGTTGCATATAAATTTTTTTATTTTTGTTAGTCAAACAGAATAAATTTTAACATAAAATAAATAATATATAATGCGAAACACTTTGAAAACATAAACTTACCTATTTAAGATACGATTCAACACTTGAAATTGAAAAGGAAGAAAAAGTAAATATTCTAATTAATTTTTAAATCGATGTGCGGTGTGCTTAAAATTTACTTAATAAATTTTTTTTAAAGACTTTGATATGACAATATATACTATATTTAAAAAAAAATAAATGGTGGTTGTCTCATGATTTCACATCAATATAAGGTTGTCATCTATGATTTTGATCGTTACATGTATGTTTTAGTGTTTTAAAATACTAAAAACGCATTTATGGGCATCCAAGGAAAACCGTAACTCTGAATAATGTGTCATTTGTTCCAACATTTCAAAAATAAATCTATGGTTAGTGTACTTTTATTTCAAGAAAATACGACATTGTTTTCCTAGTTTTGACCCCCTGACACATGTTTTTAAAGACTCTAGTACCATTAAAAAGTGTTTATTGAGTCATTCTGACCATAATACATGTCAGGTTGATATGTTGTCTATGTTTACAGATCCAAAATATCTCAATAGTGGGTTTATCATGATTTTACATCAATATGAGGTTGTCTTTCTATGGTTTTGACTATTATACGCACATTTTAGTGTTTTAAAACACTAAAAACATGTTTACAGCCGTCCCAGGCAAACCGTAACTCTGAATGACATGTCGTAAATTCCTACATTTCAAAAATAAATCCATGGTTGTTTTCATCTGATTTCAGGGTAATATAATATCATTTTTCTAGTTTTGAACCCCCCAACACATGTTTCTAAAGGACTTGGTACATTTAAAAAGTTTTTACCGAGTTATTCCGACCACACCGCACATTAGATTGATGTTTTGTCTGTGCTTACACGTCAGAAATAATTCAACGGTGTTTTTACCACTATTTCACGTCAATACGAGATCCTTTTCTATGGTTTTGATTGTTACACACACGTTTAAGTGTTTTAAAACACTAAAAACATGTTTATGGTTGTATTAGACAAACTGTAACATAGAATGACATGTCGTTGGTTATTATATTTTAAAAATAAATATATGGTCGTATCTATCTTATTTTAGGGAAATCTAACATCGTTTTCCTAGTTTCTACCTCCTATCATGTGTTCTTAAAGGATTTGGTACCTTTAAAAAGTGTTTACTGAGTCATTCTGACCACATCGTGTAATGAACCAAACTTTTATTAATGAAAATTTCTATTGATCTATTTAAATGTCTTATTATGTAAAATGGTTATATAAAACATATGTACTTCCTTGGTTTTATGTTTTTGGATTTTAAAATACAATTAATAATTGTTACCATTTCTAATATAGCCATTGAATAGTGATCACATGATTAGAATAAATATAGGGATTTAACAAATCCAATTTTCTTAGACAAAGGAAGCGATGACCTCATACAGTAGAATTGATTAATACAAATCCCATTTTTTAGAGTTCGGAATGGAGGTAGCGCCATTGGGATTCACTCTTGACCAATCCCAACCCAAGATTCAACACGTTAAGCTTGAACAAAACCGCCTATGGGAGAAGTGGAAGTTGATAGAGATTACCACCAGAATGATGTTATCCGAGCTAGCCCAAGAGTCTGTCACCATCACACACCTTACCCTTAGGTCTTATACAGGTGTTATAATGGGTTATGTAACAAGACCTTAGCACTATGATTATGTGACTTATTTTTTGTATAAATAATATACATTCATTTCATTATTGTTACTTTGTAAATGTTTTTTAAAGTACAAATAGTATTTTTAGTTAATATTCAATTAAGAAATATATTTTGATGAATTAATGTATTCTTGGAATTAAATAATATTTTAATAAAATATTATTATTACTTAATCACTTTTTATTAAATATAA
The DNA here is from genome assembly GCA_963277665.1 of Viscum album. Lineage (NCBI taxonomy): Eukaryota > Viridiplantae > Streptophyta > Magnoliopsida > Santalales > Viscaceae > Viscum > Viscum album. Next base: position 878,129,008 of record OY728158.1, read on the forward strand.
ATGATCATATAATTTTTATGAATACAATTGTAATTTTTATTAAGGTCTGAAAACTGCCTTTGTCAAAACCCATGAATTTTCAATAAATGTAGGTTTTTATTTTAAAAGTGAAAATTAAAATATTTAGAAAATTATTTATATAAAATAAATATTATTTTTGGAATCAGGATGTCAAAATTATCCAATGGTTATTTTTTATAATTTTCTGAGACAGTCAAATTTTTGGGTAAAAATTAAATGTCGTTTAAATATATAATGTGTTTTATGACATCATAATGACCCAATAGTGATGTAATAAAATACTATAAAATTTATTTTCGGCCAATATATGTTTTAACTTTAAAATAATGTGATTTTATATTTGTTTGATTAATTTTATGGTTCCTTAGTAGACCCTCAAAGACTTATAAAACATTTTAACTTTTAAAATGGTTTCCTTGAGAGTGTTACTGACCTCCAAATAAGAAAGCCTAATATTTTATGAAGTTAGGACATTGGAATTATAAAATAATTTTTTCCAATCCCTTTTGTAAAAAACCATGGGCAAAAACCATGGGTTGGTTTGTGGTTTTGATTAGTTTAATATGTGGTGTCCAAAACCTAAATAATAAAGAATTCTCTCTCTTTTACTATATAAACCCACAAAATCTCCCACTTATCTTTACTCAAAACCCTTGGATCAGGTCCATACTATTCCCTCATCTCTATAGTATCCTCCCAAGGAACCCCAAGATCCCAATAATCCTCTCTAAAGACCCTCCCAAGCTTTTGGGATCACACTTCCAAGTAAGAGATTTTTTCCTTTCTCATTTTTGTCCAAATTTCATTATGTTGTTATACCATTTTGTTTTCAATTAAAAATGTCATAGTATGTTTTTGAACCACCCCCATACTTTACTAATTATGTTTTAATGATGAGATATCTCTTTATATCTCATTAATTCCTCCCATGTACACCCGTTACCATGTTGAAATTCTGTAAGGAATTTCTCTCTTCTTATTTACATTCAAGAAAATCTTTTGTATTATGAATCTAAATTCCATTAAATATGTTGGGACATGTATCTATATGACCCCATTACTGTCCATTTCATCTACATATGAAGAGACAATCCATTATTTCTCATCAACCATTTTTATGAATTCTTATGTCACACTGTTATGCTTCCGAAATTGCACCGCGATTTTCCAAGCCAAAGTCATTGTATAGTGAATACCATGCCCATTTCTCTATCAAGGGTATTCACCTTTATATACATTTACTTATTGATTATATAGTTTAATGTATAAACTCCACATTCCTTTATTGTGGAATAAATTATGATGTTTAATGAATCCATGTTATGTGATCCATGTGGCACAAATATGCATGAAATGAAATGTTTATAAAGGGTGCACCCTAATAGTGCTCCAATGCATTGGGTAAAGATTAGTATCATGATAAGTCAAGTGCAATGAGGGTTTAATAATGCTAATTAAAGTGAAATGAGGGTTTAATCATGCTCCATGTTCAATGATCCTTGGCTCATTCTAATATCATGTTAAACATTGATGCCACATTTCCATGTTATGATAATCATGCTATATCATAACTTTATGTTCATGTTTCTATTATGCTACATTGATATGACTATTTCCTAACATGTACTATATTCTTCATGTTATTCCTTGTTTACTCTCTTACTAGGCTTTATATCTCACCCTTTTCTTATGCATGTCCTCTAGTTATCCCATGCAATGCTAAGTACAAAGGAATGTGTGTGGTCATGTAAAATAAGTTTTCAATAAAGATGTGTATTTAATGTTTTAAGTTGTTATGTAATGTTCCTAAGCCCCAAAGACACTATAACTATTGATATTTTATGTTGTAACAATTGAATATTTTATATAATAAATTATGTTTAAGTGTGAAATAAAGAGCAAGGTTGTTATACATCACATTTCATATTAACACATTTTCTATAAATACACAAAAAAAATAACTCAACAGTGGTTTTACTGTGATTTTACGTCAATATGAGGCCATTTTTTAAGGTTTTGACCATTACACGCATGTTTTAGTGTTTTAAAACACTAAAATGCATTTACGGTCATCCTAAAAAAACCGTAACTTGGAATGACATGTTGTTAGTTCTAACATTTCACAAATCAATATACGGTCATTTTTCTCTGATTTTAGGTCAATCCGACATCGTTTTTATGGTTTTTATTCCCCCACACATGTTTTTAAAGGTTTTGATACCTTTAAAAAGAGTTTACCAAGTCATTCTGACTACACTAAAGGTCATATTGGTGTGTTGTCTATGAATACACATAAAATATAACTCAATGGTATTTTCCCCACGATTTTATATTAATATGAGGTTGTTTTCTGTGGTTTTGACCGTTAAACACACATTTAAATGTTTTAAAACACTAAAAATGTGTTTACGACCATATTGGGAAAACCATAACTCAGAATAATGTGTCGTCAGTTCCTAAATTTCAAAAATCAATCTATGGTTTTTGTTCTATGATTTTAGGTTAATCTGACATTGTTTTCATAGTTTTGAACAACAAACACATGTTTTTAAAGGTTTTAGTACTTTTAAAAAGTGTTTACCGAGTCATTCTGACTGCATCGCATGCCATATTGATGTGTTGTCTGTGCTTACACATCAAAAATAACTCAATGATGATTTTTAAATTATTTCACATCAATATGAGGTTGTTTGTTATGGTTTTTACCATTACGTGCACATTTAAGAGTTTTAAAACACTAAAAACACATTTATAGATGTCACAGACAAACCGTAACTCAGAATGATGCATTTTTGGTTCCTAAATTTCAAAAATCAATATATGGTCATTTTAATATGATTTTAGGGAAATCCTACGCCTTTTTTTTTTTCTGGTTTTGACCCTATGACATATGTTTTTAAAGGCTTTGATACCCTTAAGAAGTGTTTATAGAGTCATTCTGACCACACCCCATGTCGGATTGACGTGTTGTCTAAGTTTACACTTCAAAAATAACTTATAGGTGGTTTTACCATGATTTCATGTCGATATGAGGTCATTTTCTATGGTTTTAACCGTTACACACACGTTTAAGTGTTTTAAAACACTAAAAACACGTTTACTTCCGTCCTGAACAAACCATAACTTAGAATGATGTAATGGAAGTTCCAACATTTCACAAATAAATCTACATTCATTTTACTTTGATTTCAGGGAAATTCGACATTGTTTTCTTGGTTTTGATACCCCAATACATATTTTTAAAGGTTTTGGTACATTTAAAAAGTGTTTACTGAGTCATTCCGACTACATCACACATAATATTGGTATATTGTCTGCATGAACACATCATAAATAACTCATAAGAAGTTTTCCCATGATTTCACATCAATTTGTGGTTTTTTATTGTGGTTTTGACCATTACACGCATGTTTAAGTGTTTTAAAACATTAAAAACATGTTTACAGTTGTCCTGAGAAAAATTTAATTTGGAATGATGTGTTGTCGATTCCTACATTTCAAAAATAAATATATGGTAATTATTCTATGATTTTAGGGTAATATGACATCATTTTCCTGGTTTTGACCCACTTGACACATGTTTTTAAAGGTTTTGGTACATTTAAGAAGTGTTTACTGATTCATTTCGACCATACCATACATCATATTGATGTGTTTTATATGTTAACATGTCAAAAATAACTCAAAATTTATTTACCCATGATTTCAAATCTATATAAGGTCATTTGATATGGTTTGGACCGATACATGCACATTTTGGTTCTTTAAAACACTAAAAACACCTTTAAGGATGTCCTAGACAAACCATAACTCATAATGATGTACCATCAGTTACTACATTTCAAAAATCAATCTACGGTTATTTTCCACTGGTTTAAGGGTAATTTGACATCGTTTTCATGTTTTTGACCCTCTGAAACATGTTTCTAAATGCTTCAGTACCTTTAAAAAATGTTTACCAAGTCATTATGATCACACCACACATCATATTGATGTTTTGTTTATACTTATATATAAAAAATAATTAAATGGTGGTTCTACTAAGATTTTACATCAATATGAGGTCATTTACTATGGTTTTGATTGTTACACCCACATTTAAGTGTTTTAAAACACTAAAAACATGTTTATAGTCATCCCAAGAAAACCATAACTTGGAATGATGTATCTTTGGTTCCTAAATTTTAAAAATAAATATAGGGTCATTTTACTTTGATTTTAGAGAAATCTGACATCATTTTCCTCATCTTAACCCCCAAAACTTGTTTTTAAAGGTTTTGGTACCTTTAAAAAGTGTTTACCAAGTCATTATGACTACACCACATGTTGGATTGATGTATTTTCTATGATTACATATAAAAAACAACTTAAAGGTGGTTTCTAATGATTTCACGTCAATCTGAGGTCATTTTATATGGTTTTTTCTATTACACACATGTGTTTTAAAACACTAAAAATGAATTTATGGCCATCCTGGGAAAACTGTAACTCGGAATAAATTATCGCCAATTATTACATTTCAAAAATCAATATAAGGTCATTTTTCTCTAATTTAAGGAAAACCTAATATTGTTTTTGTAACGCCCCGACCCTAGTTGCCCAGAGTCGGTGCATTATTACATAACATTGGCATGATCACAAGAAAGATCAAATCTCGAAAGACCGATTGGTTTAGTAGCCCTGGAAACACTAGATATATTCATAAGTCTTACATTACATCATAAAATGAAAAACTACTACAACAACATATTGTCTCCATAATCCACACTCATATCCCCACATAATATCCATGCAGGTCATTCATAATTTACTTCTTCACTTCCTGGGAAAAATAAAACATAGAAAAGGGGTGAGCTCAAATGCCCAGTAAGGATAACAATATAGCGGAAACTTTCATAAATAAGAATAAACATTTAAGGCAATGTATAACTAAAACAAAAGCCTTTTAAACTTGAACTTTTAACATAGTATGGCATAAATAAAATGAAATAATGCCATTTACTTATTCACATGGTTATTCTACTAATCGAATAATCACATGCAAAATCAATAACCACTTTCATAATGATGGAATGCATAATGCCAGACTATCATAACCACATATCCAAGGCCTCATTCCAAGACTACAAATAAGATTTTGTCAAGGCCTTGTGCCAAGACACTAGTTTGTCTCATGAGACCTACCGATGCATTTTTTTTAGAAGATACTTACGTTTAAAATTGCTCAAATATACTTCAGTGCTTTTCTGAAAATATTATGCAAGCTTATGAAAACAAAATAACTAATTCTGAGACTACTCGACTAATTACAGGCCATGATGGGTCCACTCCCAATCCCTTCCTGTCTACCAAACTCAAGAGTCAGGTTTTCTGAAAACATTTTTAAGCTTGCATTAAATACGTATACATTTGCACTGGGTTTTCATGTATTTGAGAGAAATATCTCTTTTTTGAAATCATTTAAAAATCACATATTTATAAAATAAAACATTTAATTTGAAAATATTCTTATAAGCTTGTAATGGAAGCTTTGATGATTTTATAACAGCGGAAAATAACAGCACCCGCCGTATAAGTTAAAAAAAAAATTCTTACCTTAATTCTGTCGAAAAGGTTAAAAAGGTCCTTGTTTTGAAAACGACGGAAACATTCCTCTTATAAAAAGTCAAACAAGGGTATAAATGACTTTAACCCATATTCTTGTAAATAATAAAAATGTTTTGAAATACATTTTGAAGAAACATGGATGTGGATGATAAAGAGATCCCAATAGATCATTACGTATAAACAACCTCGGATAATGAAGAGATTGTGAAATAACCCTTACCAATTTGGTAACTTATGAAACATACAACCCATGAAAGAGGTATCATACAATGAATATGTAAATACACATAAATTAGAGTGTATTACACAAAGAATATAATTATGGGCAGTACATACACCACACAAAAGGTGATGGTGACAATATGGCATGAATCTCACGGAAATAAGGAGTGAGATGAAAACCCCTTACCTTGTACTTTTCCTTGGTTGGGGTAGGTTAACCTCCTATATAATGGTGAAATAATTTTCATTAAATTATACAAGAATCATATATATTAATATGATATCATATATGATCTTTTAACATTGATTTGTTAATAATATCTTAGAATTATCGTCGTTTCGGGTGTTAAATTACTCATTTTCTTTTATATGTTTTGTTACATAAGCCATGTTTGTTGTATCTTATTCATATCCAGAATGATATAAAGTCCTTAAACATCATTTTTAAATCATCAAATTATAATTATACTTGAATGGATACGATGGAGAATGAATCTCATCGCGTTCGTGGAGACGGTAGTCCGTACGTACGCACGAGCGACAATATCATTCTTTTGATATTAAAATAATATATAAATGGATGGTATATAATATATACAGAATCATTAACATGTTATATTTATTATTTACATGAGTTACATATCATTATTATACCCATCCAAATAATAATATATTGAATAACAATTACACCACGACGTGGAGACGGTAAGCCGTACGTACGCACGTATGGTGACATGTTATTCAAAGGGTGGATAGAATACTGAATATGGTTGTATCATATTTATAATAACATCACAGTATATGTGAGATACTGGAGTTATTATTTTAGAATGGTAAGAACAAAGAAAGAAGAAGTGGAAGAAGAAAGAAACTTGAAAAGGGGTGGTGAAAACATTACCTCTTCTTCGGGTTCTTCCTTTTGATTTGATCAAAAGGGCTCCTTAGGTTGACTTTCTGATCAAACTAAGGCCTCTAGGTTGTAGTGAGGGATGTTGGGAGAGTATTTGGGCAGAGTTTGGCCGAACCAAAAGGCTTTGAAGGTGTGAAGAAATGAGAAGGAGGAGTGCCCTTTTATAAGAGGGGTGAGGGGCACCTTTGGAAAAGCTAGAAATATTAATTTATAATAAATTAATATTCGGTTTCTAACGGCTCCAAAGTTTATTATTCAAAGGTTAAGGTGGGGATAGGTCTAAAATCACTCAACCAATAGAATTTAGACAGGTTTGGGTACTTATATTAACCTTATCTTTAAGTATTAACTCTAAGTTAATTAGTTTCACTTTTACAATGTCTCTTTGTATTTTTATATAATATGGTTAATAAACTTACTATATACATCCAAGAGACCCCCAAGTGGTCCATTAATGATGAACCTATCATGATATAAGTCTCTTGGCCAAACATTAGATTTTTAGGAATTTAATATCAATTAATAATATAATATTTGTTTTAAGAACTCTTTTATGTCAATTTTGACACTATTCAATAGTTGTTTTTTTTGAAACTCATAACAGATTGATTACTTAGAAAAACGTCAATTAAATCAATCCTAATATATCATATTATCCTATAAAATTAGTTTAATTCATTAAAAGTTTCATATTATATTTTTTTGGGTATTTATAATATCAATTATTTTAATTTTTTACTATTATAGTAATTAATTCATCATCACTGTGTCATAAATAAATTAAATTATTTAATGTCTAAAAAATATAAATGAACTATCACTATGTATTAAATCTTTTTATCTTTCTAATTAATATTTATAATCTAAAATCCAACATATATAACCCTATGTAAAAATTGTTTTGCTAAAAGATATATGCTTGTGTCATTTTTGTATTCATTTTAACTTAATTAAAATAAAGTGTCCTTATCACCTACAAGTGGCACCATGGGGTCCCAAAATCGACCCAAAGATGCCTATGGTAGAACATGTATCAACCAATAAGTCTAGAACACGTTTTAGGGTAATTTAGTATTATTATAATCTTATTTTTTAACCCTTATTTACCGGATTTACCCTTAACCATGGTAAATAAAATATTTACCGCAGTAATTATTCAAAATGTCTAAAAATAAAAGTTACCTATTTACACAATTTGAACATCCTGATTCCAAATATCGAATCCATTTTTCTAAATTCAAAACACAGAAGTGGCAGAAATTAATTTAAAATTAATTCCCGCTGTCAAAACAAAAAGCGTGTTTTTAAGAGATAATAACTATCAAAAGATTGACACTTGTTTATGTTCAGTTTAATTGTAAAATTATGTCCAATGACCAAAATTATATTAAATGGTAAAAATATATTCTAAATATACTTTAAAACCACTCAAATTCATAATTTATCACTATTAATTATTTTGATTAAAAAAGTTGTTTTTAATTAAAATTTAGTAATTTTCACTATTCATCAAAATATGAAAGTTATCCGAAATGTACCAAAATTTCACCTTAGGCTAAATTCGATATTCCGAATCCAAAAATGAAGTCCATTTTGAAATATAAAATATATATACTTTTAAAAAGTAGGTATTACTATTCATAACGGCTAGTTTGATTGGTTGTGGTGTGTGTTAGAACTCGAAGTTGCGTACAACACACGCTACTGTATTATTCAAAGGAAAGCGTACCGTGGAAGCTTGGTATGTTTCATTTTAAATTTTTTGATGTCTCCCTTTACTCAAAAAGTTTAAAATATTGTATTTAAAATGGGTTCACTATTAAAAGTTGGTAAAAGTGCAATACTGAAAATGAATTTGTTCTTACATTATGTCTAAGAAACTCATAATATGGATTCTAAAATTATAAGGATTATATAAAGTTTAAAATTTAGTTAATACTATTCATAACCTCTTTTTAACGGCTTGTTTGGTAAGTCATGGTGTGCTTGAACTCGGTGTTGCGTGTAGTGCAAGTTATTGTATTATTTTAAAGAAATAACACACTATGAAATCTTAGGGTGTTACATTCTCTCCTCCTTCAATAAATTGCGTCCTCGCAATTTGAAATTGTTCTTCGAAAATAAAAGGTTGAAAATAAAAAATATCTTTGTGGGAAAACCCACATCGGAAATTGGGTTACTAAAATTTAGTCTTAATATGAGGAAAAGAGAAATGAAAGGGTCACCACCAAATTATGATCTCGATTAGGAGAACATTGGTGAAAATTAGAGACATATAATTGGAGAAAAAACGTAAATATTTATAGGTAGTGATTGAGGTCATCAATCACAAACAAGTATAAAATTGAGGTCCTTAAACTCATCAATCTATGATGATTTGAAATACCATCGGTTCAACAAAACATAGGGTATTAGGATAACACATTTTTGACGATTCAAAATATCTTAGTTGAAATCCCACATCGAAAAATGAATTAATGAGGCCTCTATTTAAAATAAAGAGTGGAAAGTATGAAGATTACCGAAAATAACACATACTAGGGTTCCATGTAGGAAAATATGGATATGGAAGAGAAATCTAACCATCAATTATCTGATGGAGAGTGGTAGAGAACATGGCTATGAAAAGGCCAACAATCCCAAAGCCATAAATTAGTGATGATTTAAGGTACCATCTAGGACAATTTTTTTGTTCTAAGTTCCTTTTCTTAATGTTGAGGAATTTATTTATGAGATTGGCTAAGATCATAAGGAGATATACTTACTTTATAATTAGAGTTTTGTCCATTAATAAATTTCTACCACAAACTCATCTTTCACTCGTAAAAAAAATTCTATTTATACTATTCGTACAGGGTTCCAAAATAAACAAATTTATAATTCATCTACCAGATCTTTTAAACAAACTACATTATTTAATCCAGGACATCTCTTGGGCCAGTGGTAGGTGATACACCCTTGTCGCCCTTCGGTTGCAGGTTCAAGTCTCGCGGCCTTGCCGAACGCGACGGGTTGCCGCCCGACCTCCGGGTTGTCCTTTTATGGCAATCCAAAATTAATCTCAAACTAGAATTTACCCAAAATACTTCTGACCAAACTCACAGTCCAACATTTATAAGGAAGTTAAACATAATGTAGATCCCTTTTACCACGTAATAGCATATGAATACCTTCATCATGTATTCTTTTAAAACACTGAAACATCCTGAATTACCATAATCCATATTGATTACATTCATGCTCCCTTATTCCATATAGAATGATGGATATACTTCATCAATACAAAAATGTTTTAAACCCCAACAATGATGGAATATACAAATCATTAATTAGTTTCAAGGTAGTCAAGAATATCCAATATAATTTATCCAAATCAATCATGTATTATTCTAAAATCACTACCTCGGTATCAGAACCATATTATGGTTTATCATTCTCTCAACCATATATTTTCCAAAAATTTAACCTGCTATTGAGTCACTTTTCTTTGTTCCACACAATCTCAAGTCCTTAATGAAATAGTACTGCAGTACAATCCTTATATACTCCATAATTATTATAACAAGTACATTTTTGATACAACACTCAATTGACATAATCAACATAAGAACTCTAATCATTCCTCTTCATCTGTGGTAGTATCATAACTTGATTATTATCCAATAACATCATTTGCGGCATATTCTGATGACTAGGACATAGGTTCACATAGTGTCCAAACTCCTTGAAAATGAAGCATTGTACATTTGAAACCATTTTCTTACCCTTGCAGTCATGTACTTTGTGCCCTTTTCCACTACACTTATAACAAACTCCCATTCCTTTCAGACAAGTTCCAGGGTGTTTCTTCCCACAGTTATCACATATGGGAAAATTCTTCTTTTCCCTCTTCCCTTTATCCATCTTTCTCTCTTCCATCCTTTTCTTCTCTTGCTTCCCTTCAAAGCCATAGGACTCAGTAAAATCTTTACTTATCTTATCAACACATGATATTATTTCTTCGTATGATGATAATAAATGGGAGACTATTTCTCTTATAAATTCTGGCTTAAGGCCATGAAAGATATGATCCTTCTTTCTCTTTGGATCATGTGCATTGCTGGAGTTCTCATTCCTTCTACTGGGTGCCATTTCTAAACAATGGCATAAACTAGATCAGTTTATGAATCAAAATACATAATCCCATACTTATAAAACACTTAACATAAATTGAACTATTTATGGATATAATCCATAATCATAAGAATTTTTTCTTTGAGGAAGTATATACTCATAATCCCTTCAAAATGATTTGTAAAGAAAATGAGAGTTATCCTAAGCATATCCCCCGGGAGTGTCGTAACCAAGAGTGCAGCAAGGCCCGTTGTCGTGCACCAGTTCCCGTTCGAGTCTAGCTCAAAGAGGTGTTTTCGGGTTTTACCCCTAGGTACATCTGTGCCAGAGCCTCCTCTACCTGCTCGTATCCAGACAGGGATGTATTGCTCGGAAAACTCACAAAATCTCTACAATACCAAAATTCTAGGAAGTTCTTCTATACTAATCCTCAAAGTTTATCTTAGGTCTACGTGCTCTAATCAGAGTTTATCTAAATCTAGCTTCCAAGGTTTGTACTAAACTTCCTCTGATACCAACTGTAACACCCCGACCCTAGTTTCCCAGAGTCGGTGCATTATTACATAACATTGGCAAGATCACAAGAAAGATCAAATCTCGAAAGACCGATTGATTTAGTAGCCTTGGAAACACTAGATATATTCATAAGTCTTACATTACATCATAAAATGAAAAACTACTACAACAACATATTGTCTCCATAATCCACACTCATATCCCCACATAATATCCCTGCAGGTCATTCATAATTTACTTCTTCACTTCCTGGGAAAAATAAAACATAGAAAAGGGGTGAGCTCAAATGCCCAGTAAGGATAACAATATAGCGGAAACTTTCATAAATAAGAATAAACATTTAAGGCAATGTATAACTAAAACAAAAGCCTTTTAAACTTGAACTTTTAACATAGTATGGCATAAATAAAATGAAATAATGCCATTTACTTATTCACATGGTTATTATACTAATCGAATAATCACATGAAAAATCAATAACCACTTTCATAATGATGGAATGCATAATGCCAGACTATCATAACCACATAGCCAAGGCCTCGTGCCAAGACTACAAATAAGATTTTGTCAAGGCCTTGTGCCAAGACACTAGTTTGTCTCATGAGACCTATCGATGCATTTTTTTAGAAGATACTTACGTTTAAAATTGCTCAAATATACTTCAGTGCTTTTTTGAAAATATTATGAAAGCTTATGAAAACAAAATAACTAATTCTGAGACTACTCGACTAATTACAGGCCATGATGGGTCCACTCCCAATCCCTTCCTGTCTACCAAACTCGAGAGTCAGGTTTTCTGAAAACATTTTTAAGCTTGCATTAAATACGTATACATTTGCACTGGGTTTTCATGTATTTGAGAGAAATATCTCTTTTTTGAAATCATTTAAAAATCACATATTTATAAAATAAAACATTTAATTTGAAAATATTCTTATAAGCTTGTAATGGAAGCTTTGACGATTTTACAATAGTGGAAAATAACAGCACCCGCCGTATAAGTTAAAAAAAACATTCTTACCTTAATTCTGTCGAAAAGGTTAAAAAGGACCTTGTTTTGAAAACGACGAAAACATTCCTCTTATAAAAAGTCAAACAAGGGTATAAATGACTTTAACCCATATTCTTGTAAATAATAAAAATGTTTTGAAATACATTTTGAAGAAACATGGATGTGGATGATAAAGAGATCCCAGTAGATCATTACGTATAAACAACCTCAGATAATGAAGAGATTGTGAAATAACCCTTACCAATTTGGTAACTTATGAAACATACAACCCATGAAATAGGTATCATACAATGAATATGTAAATACACATAAATTAGAGTGTATTACACAAAGAATATAATTATGGTTAGTACATACACCACACAAAAGGTGATGGTGGCAATATGGCATGAATCTCACGGAAATAAGGAGTGAGATGAAAACCCCTTACCTTGTACTTTTCCTTGGTTGGGGTAGGTTAACCTCCTGTATAATGGTGAAATAATTGTTATTAAATTATACAAGAATCATATATATTAATATGATATCATATATGATCTTTTAACATTGATTTGTTAATAATATCTTAGAATTATCGTCGTTTCGGGTGTTAACTTACTCATTTTCTTTTATATGTTTTGTTACATAAGACATGTTTGTTGTATCTTATTCATATCCAGAATGATATAAAGTCCTTAAACATCATTTTTAAATCATCAAATTATAATTATACTTGAATGGATATGATGGAGAATGAATCTCATCACGTTCGTGGAGACGGTAGTCCGTACGTACGCACGAGCGACAATATCATTCTTTTGATATTAAAATAATATATAAATGGATGGTATATAATATATACAGAATAATTAACATGTTACATTTATTATTTACATGAGTTACACATCATTATTATACCCATCCAAATAATAATATATTGAATAACAATTACACCACGACGTGGAGACGGTAAGCCGTACGTACGCACGTATGGTGACATGTTATTCAAAGGGTGGATAGAATAATGAATATGGTTGTACCATATTTATAATAACATCACAGTATATGTGAGATACTGGAGTTATTATTTTATAATGGTAAGAACAAAGAAAGAAGAAGTGGACGAAGAAAGGAACTTGAAAAGGGGTGGTGAAAACATTACCTCTTCTTCGGGTTCTTCCTTTTGATTTGATCAAAATGGCTCCTTAGGTTGGCTTTATGATCAAACTAAGGCCTCTAGGTTGTAGCGAGGGATGTTGGGAGAGTATTTGGGCAGAGTTTGGCCGAACCAAAAGGCTTTGAATGTGTGAAGAAATGAGAAGGAGGAGTGCCCTTTTATAAGAGGGGTGAGGGGCACCTTTGGAAAAGCTAGAAATATTAATTTATAATAAATTCATATTCGGTTTCTAATGGCTACAAAGTTGATTATTCAAAGGTTAAGGTGGTGATAGGTCGAAAACCACTCAACCAATAGAATTTAGACAGGTTTGGGTACTTATATTAACCTTATCTTTAAGTATTAACTCTAAGTTAATTAGTTTCACTTTTACAATGTCTCTTTGTATTTTTATATAATATGGTTAATAAACTTACTATATACATCCAAGAGACCCCCAAGTGGTCCATTAATGATGAAAATATCATGATATAAGTCTCTTGGCCTAACATTAGATTTTTAAAAATTTAATATCAATTAATAATATAATATTTTTTTTAAGAACTCTTTTATGTCAATTTTGACACTATTCAATAGTTGATTTTTGTGAAACTCATAACAGATTGATTACTTCGAAAAAAGTCAATTAAATCAATCCTAATATATCATATTATCCTAGAAAATTATTTTAATTCATTAAAAGTTTCATATTATATTTTTTTGGGTATTTATAATATCAATTATTTTAATTTTTTACTATTATAGTAATTAATTTATCATCACTGTGTCATAAATAAATTAAACTATTTAATGTCTAAAAATTATAAATGAACTATCAATATGTAGGAAATCTTTTTATCTTTTTAATGAATATTTATAATCTAAAATCCAACATATATAACCCTATGTAAAAATTGTTTTGCTAAAAGATATATGCTTGTGTCATTTTTGTATTCATTTTAACTTAATTAAAATAAAGTGTCCTTATCACCTACAAGTGGCACCATGGGGTCCCAAAATCGACCCAAAGATGCCTATGGTCGAACATGTATCAACCAATAAGGCTAGGACACGTTTTAGGGTAATTTAGTATTATTATAATATTATTTTTTAACCCTTATTTACCGGATTTACCCTTAACCATGGTAAATAAAATATTTACCGCAGTAATTATTCAAAATGTCTAAAAATAAAAGTTACCTATTTACACAATTTGAACATCCTAATTCCAAATATGTAATCCATTTTTCTAAATTCAAAACACAGAAGTGGCAGAAATTAATTTAAAATTAATTCCCGCTGTCAAAACAAAAAGCGTGTTTTTAAGAGATAATAACTATCAAAAGATTGACACTTGTTTATGTTCGGTTTAATTGTAAAATTATGTCCAATGACCAAAATTATATTAAATGGTAAAAATATATTCTAAATATACTTTAAAACCACTCAAATTCATAATTTATCACTATTAATTATTTTGATTAAAAAAGTTGTTTTTAATTAAAATTTAGTAATTTTCACTATTCATCAAAATATGAAAGTTATCCGAAATGTACCAAAATTTCACCTTAGGCTAAATTCGATATTCCGAATCCAAAAATGAAGTCCATTTTGAAATATAAAATATATATAATTTCAAAAATTAGGTATTACTATTCATAACGGCTAGTTTGATTGGTTGTGGTGTGTGTTAGAACTCGAAGTTGCGTACAACACACGCTACTGTATTATTCAAAGGAAAGCGTACCGTGGAAGCTTGGGATGTTTCATTTTAAATTTTTTGATGTCCCCCTTTACTCAAAAAGTTTAAAATATTGTATTTAAAATGGGTTCACTATTAAAAGTTGGTAAAAGTGCAATACTGAAAATGAATTTGTTCTTACATTATGTCTAAGAAACTCATAATATGGATTCTAAAATTATAAGGATTATATAAAGTTTAAAATTTGGTTAATACTATTCATAACCTCTTTTGAATGGCTTGTTTGGTAAGTCATGGTGTGCTTGAACTTGGTGTTGCGTGTAGTGCAAGTTATTGTATTATTTTAAAGAAATAACACACTATGAAATCTTGGGGTGTTACAGTTTTTCTGGTTTTTACCCCTCGATACATGTTTTTAAAGGCTTTGGTGCCTTTAAAAAGTGTTTATCGACTAATTTTGACCCCAATTCATGTCATATTGATATGTTTTTATGAGTACACATAAAAAATAACTCAATGATAGTTTTCCCACGATTTCAAATCAAATTGAGGTCATTTTCTATGGTTTTGTTACATGCATGTTTAAGTGTTTTAAAACACTTAAAAATCATTTACAACTGTATCAAGAAAACCATAACTCGGAATGAAGTTTCATTGGTTCCAACATTTCATAAATCAATATATATTATTTTTCGATGATTTTATGGAAATTCGACATTTTTTCTAGGTTTTGGCCCCTTGACACATGTTTTTAAAGGCTTTTGTACCTTTAAATTTTTTTTACTGAGTCATTCCGACCACACGACACGTCGGATTGACATGTTTTCTACATGTACACATCAAAAATAACTCAATGGTAGTTATAACATGATTTTATATCAATATGAGGTCTTTTTATATGGTTTTTACCATTACATGCATATTTAAGTGTTTTAAAACACCAAAAACACATTTACAGTTATCTTGAGAAAATCATCAAAAATCAATCTACAGTCATTTTACTCTGATTTCAGGACAATACGACATTGTTTTTCAGGTTTTTACCCCCCAACACATGTTTTAAAGGCTTTTGTATCTTTATGAAGTATTTACCAAGTCATTCCGACCACACCACATGTCAGATTGATGTTTTGTCAGTGCATACACATAAAAAATAACTCAATAATGGTTTTACCATGATTTTACATCAATCTGAGGTATTTTAATATGATTTTGACTATTACATGCACATTTAAGTGTTTTAAAACACTAAAAATGCATTTACGATCATCTTGAGAAAACTGTAACTCAGAATGACATGTTGTCTATTCCTAAGTTTCATAAATCAATCTACAATCTTTTTACTCTGATTTTAGGGAAATATGATTTTTCCCCTAGTTTTGACCCCTTGACACTCATTTTTAAAGGATTTGGTACCCTTACAAACTATTTACTGAGTCAAAAATGAGAAAACAAGATCATATTGTTTTCAAACTTATGGATAATGATCTATAATTCATTTTGACATGTAATAATCAACCACACGTTAATCCAACGAAATATGTGGCCAGTATAACTCAAAATGCGTGTTTTCTATATAAAAGTGTCATTTTAGTTTTATTTATGTAAGTTTTATGTGTTATTTACAAATGTGTGAATGATATATGGAATATAGAATTTACCTTAGCTGGATGAGCTATAAGGTTGGAAATTTCCTCGGGGATCATGTCGATCATCTGCTGAAATACTGAAACTAAAGAATTTTCCATTGTTGACCACCATTGATCATGTGTTTTCCTATAAAAGTCTTATTTTTTCACTTTTTTTAAATCTTTCAATTTATCTTTGTGATTATTGATCAATGACACTACTCAAACCCCAATCGGGTGTAGTAGTAACATATAATGATGCCCTACTGAAGACAACTGATGGAGTAGGCCTATAACCCATCCCCCATACATGTCCATGATGCTCCTTCCCTAAAATGATTCCAACTGCATCATTATAAGAAACCAATGATGATTGTGAAAGGTTCATACCCAAAACTTCTTGAATTTTAACTTGTTATACAAAAATATTAACAATGTTTTTTTAAAATATTTGAACTTCATAATATTATCTAATTAATAATTTTTTCATTACTATTATTATTATTTTATTACTATAAAAACATAATAATGAAAAAACATTATAACAAAAAACAAGACTTAAACCCAATTAATTGAGGCTGGCTAGATATATCAAATAATGACAAATTGGCATCATTTGATCCATATATATGACCCCATTTAATTGGGTTTAACTCTTTTTAGTTGTTATAATATATTTTTCATTATTATGTTTTTGTAGTAATTAAATAACATGAAATGATAATGAAAAGTACTTACTCCAACATATTTGGTAGAGTTATTTACAAAACTGTCATTGAGTTTTCTATGCACTTTAAACCACATATATGTTCGGACAACATAGTGAACTAATTCAGTAGCCTTTATAAAAAATATAAACAAGTTAGAAAAAACATTGACTTATAATTAAATTATATAAATAGTAATGAATAAAATACAAACCAAAATTGTTCTTTTTCTCAAAAAAGTCAGAGACCCAGTGATGTGAGGAATGACTTATTTCTCACAATTCATAGAATTTTTTGGATAATTCCTACAAAATTATATCAATATTAATAAAAATTATAATTTTATTGTGATTATGTTCTTAATATACTATAAATATGAAATTACCTCATTTGATACATTTATTTAATATTGAAAAAGATCTTACATTGCTCACAATAAATTCCTTCAGGCACTTTATCATACATCTTTTATGAACTTAGATATGTTTCATTAAACTCATGTCATAATCTCCATTTAAAATATCTCCATTTTTTGCCCCAAATTTTCAAAGTCCATGTGCGTAAAATAGATTCAGGGAAATCAAAATTAAAAAATATCTATAAATAAAAAAATAACACTTTATAAGTATATTACAAAATTTTACTCATATATTTTAAATTAGTTATCAATGAATATTAAATTAATATTACCTTTAATTGAGTATTAAAGACCTCATTTTTATAAGATGTAGAAATATGTCTCTAATATTTAGAATTAATGGGAAATATCACTGTCTTACAAGCAAGATGCCTAAGAATCTTCCCATATATTCTAACAGCATCACTAGTAGACACCCCAAACTCATCAAATGCGATAATAATCTTGAAGTCCTTTAGGTCCCATATGTCTGCCATGTTCATATTTGTATCCCTTATATGGTTATCTTTATCTATTTGAAAAAAAATTAAACAATTAATAAAATATATAATTTTTCTTATACAATGACATACATACCAGTAATGGTAACTCAAAAATATCCCCTAGATGGACGAGTGGCCAACTGCTCCATCATTAGAGACAAATTTGGCAGTGGGATACTAATAACATCTTGGGAAACAAGTGGTTCTCTAGTAGTCTCTGGTACAATAGAATCACTTGGATCCACTGAAGCTAATGATAGTGGTGGCATGCTCCAAGATGCTGATCGGCTAAGATCCTGATTTTTTTGTTCTTAGCATTCCTGTAATTCAAACGGTTCATATATATTAAATGTATAAAAATGAAAAACTATTTTTTTTACAAAAAAAATAGAACAATTAATATATGTACGAAACACTTATCAATAAGAAAGTGTAATATATTTTCATTATCAATTTATATATTTAATTATCTTCATCTTTATTGTTATCTACCTCCATTGTGAAGAGTAATTCATTTTCACCCTCTCTTGAAAGTTCTATTATTTTGATATTTTTAGGAAAAAACTATTTAATGTTTTGTGGTTGATGAGGTTCACTGTCACAAAGTACCAATTGATCTTCATCACCCATATCATATAAGTCTCTTAGTTTTAATTGTACAATAACACTCTAACCTTCATGTATTTCATCATCCACATAATAAACCATATTCACATGTGAAGCCAAGATAAATGGACCATGCTTTACATGCTCACCGGTATAAATCAAGCGAGAGAAGTTGACAGGAGTAAAATGCAACAAATATTTCATTATATCCCTATTAATGTTGACCCACTTGCATTTAAATAGGAAAACTAAAAACTAACCATGATAGTTTAATTCAATTATATCATTTAGCTTTCCATAATATCCCACCTCTGTAAGTACAAATACACTACTATTTTGAGTTTTCAAGTCTTCTTTATGATAAATTGTATGAAACCCGAAGCCATGAATATTATAGGCATCGATTCTATTAGCCTACCTTATAGGACCTCGATCCAAAAAATTCAAATCATTTTATATTTTAGCTTTATTCCCAACATTCATTATCTTGAGAAAAAGATATAAGGTGTTACTTTTAACATTGAAAAAATAACTACACATCAATAATATGAATATGAGTATATACTTACACGATGGGAGAGCCATTCAAAAATATCCTTATCAACAAATTTTGTTAATTCCAACTCATTTTGAGCTCAACCCCTTAGTCGCCTCTTTGTTTTCAATCACAATTATTCAATAAATAGATCCGAAGTAACAATATTTAGTAGTACATATCTATGTGCTTATAGCAACTCCAATTCAAACAGTGTAAAATTTGACCCCTTTCTAATTGGTCGTGCAATAGTTGGAAATATTGATGACTGGTTTTCAGAATGAAAATTAATTGACATGTCATCAACACATCCAATATTATTGAATCTAGTCTTAATGACATCCAAATACTAAGAAAAAAAGGTCAAACACTCATCAGCTATATAACCTTCTACAATAGAGCATTGTGGTTAAGCTTTATTCTTTACATATGATTTCAAATTACCTAAGTACTAGATGGGAAAAAATAAGAAACATATTAAACAATTTTACACAATTATTTGATAAAATAAAATTCACCAATGAAAATAAAAATAATATCAATGTACCTCTCAATTGGATACATCCATCGATGGTGTACCGGTTTACTACGTTTATCTTATTCAACAAAATGAACAGTAAAATGAATCATGATTGTGAAGAATGAATGGGTAAATGACATCTCCAAATGATAAAGTTTCAAAACAATTATTTATTGATGTTTATCAAGCTTAGTTGGATTTAGAGTTTTTCTACAAAGCTCTTTGAAAAAGGTACAAAACTCAACTATAATCACAGTTAATTTTTCAGGTAATGTATTACACAATGCCAATGAAAACAAATGCTCCATCAGAATATGTGATTCATGATTTTTCAATCCATGTAACTTTCGATGTTTTATGTCAGGACACCTTGATATGTTACTTGAATATCCATATGGAACCTTTAAATTCTTTAAAGTTTGAAAGAATATGTATTTATCATTATTTTCATTGTAAAAATAGTCGAAGGATACTTTCCATTCTCATTTCTCCACAAACTATGCTTTATATTCATTGAATCCAAATCCTTACGAGCATTAAGGCGATCCTTCGATTTACCCTGCTCATTATGAAATGTAAAAATTACATTGTAATAAATGTATTCTCAATATGAATTACATCAAAATTACGACGTATCAAATTAAACTCCCAAAAAGGAAGTTTTAAAAATATACTTTTTTTCTTCCATTGTTGTGTTTCAACAGCTTCAGATACTGTACCTCGTATCCTTTCCCCCCTTCTTTAAACTAATGACATTTTCCAAATTCTTTAGCAACATTCATTAATTGTCCCAAGATTTCTGAACTAAATAACACCTTCAGTGGATTACTAAATTCAATATCTATATTGAATCATGTCTTGTTAAACTTTAATTTATAAGAAGCATCAAGAAATCAATGGTGACACATAAAACTCCATTTTCTGCTATGAGGTAATCGTTGAGGTTCAAAATCAAAATTAAAAATTGGACATGCCAAACCAATATGAGTGTTCCAAACAAATAAATTTACTAATCTAGGAAAGTAACTAATTGTACACATTGAAGCATCATGCATTTTAAATAGTTGTCTCGTTGAAGCATCATATGTTTCCATACCATCATCCCATAATTCTCGCAATTCTTTGATTAGAGGTTAAAGGTATACATAAATTTTATTTCCATGAATTTTATTTCCAAGAATAGTTATCAAAATAATGAAATAGTTATTCTTCAAACACATCCATGGAGGTATATTATAGGGGATCAAAAAAACTGAACAAATGCTATAATTTGTACTTAAAGTACCAAAGGGTTAAAACTATCAAAAGCCAATCCCAAACATACATTCCTAAGATTTGAAGAAAAATATAGATATAACGAATCAAACATATTCTATAATGTTGAATATTTTGGATGTCTCATAAAGCCATCATTACTATCCTAAGCATGCCACTTCATGTCGTATTCAGTCTTAGACGACATGAATAATCTTCACAAGAGTGGTTTCAGAGGAAAGTAATGTGATAACTTTGTGAGAGTTTTCTTCTTTAGTTTCTTCCTAGGGTTTCATTGACTTATAATCTCATTGTTTTTCATTGAATTCCATATTATTGTATAACATCTTATGCATTCTTCATTATCATAATATTATCCTCAGTAAATCAAGAAATCATCAGGGAATGCATGTATTATTATATAATCATGTCCAAGTTTTTTGACGACTTTTTTCATTCCACAGAATGATGTAGGGATATTAACTTCACTAAATTAATCATGAAGAAACTCTAAAATCATGGAAATTTCTTTGTCAGTAATTCCACAGAGACACTTGATATGATACAACTTAAGTAGAAAAAATAACTTCAAATACATGGCACACCCTTCATATAGTTCTTGTTATTCATCTTAAACTAATTTATAAAACTAATTTTTTTGATCACTGAAGTTATGAACAAGATTAACTTTCTCAAGATCAACTGAAGGTTCTGTTGATCTATTAAAATCTTGGACATTTTATTCTGTAAAATTAAAATGCGTCAGTTAAACAATTTTGAACTGAATTATCCTTTACTGGATCACTTTGTGTTTCGTTGAAAGTATTTTCATTATTTTTACTTTCCATAAAATTTGATTCTCCATTACAAATCCAACATACATATCGAGCATGAAAATTTTATAATATCAAATTCTCATATACTTAATTTCTATTTAACCATCACTTAAATTTACAATCAAGACACGAAAATTCTATTCTACCATCCACCGATCAGTTTGCAATTGCATAATCTAAAAATTCTTCCATACCCTTGGAATATCGAGGTGTGTTTCAAGGTAAATTAATCCAACTTTTATCCATAGGCATTGGATTGTATTCTCCCTATACATTTAGATATAAATATATAAATGTTTAATCAAATAGGTACAATCAAAATTAAATATCACCCAACTTCATCATTGACCAGGGTAGGGTATTGATTCAACATAACACAAACTCAACATCAAAATGATTCAATCCAACATTAAAAACATAAACAATACTCAATTACACAAAACTTTATATAATTTAATTTAAAATCTTATAAAAATTCAATCAATCATACCTTCAATGATGTCGGGGGCCACTATCATAGGAAAAATGGGAAGAAAATCCTTTAGGGGTTGTAAGAACCCTAATATTAATTTCAGGTATGGATCTTGATTTCGGGTATTTTTGAGAAAAAGGGGAGATTTTGGAAATTTTATAAGTACACACCATGTACTCAGGAGTACATGCTGTGTACCCAGTTACTGAATACAACCGTGTCTTGGGCGTGTAATGTCTAAGACATGGCCGTGTGGGGTGACATGGAAGACCGCTAATGTCAGGGGTCGGTTGAGGCAAATACACAATATATTCATTAACAGTACATGCAATTTACTTTTTATTTTATTTGTTTAATCAGATCGGAGTTGCGTCTAATCCCCATATTCATCTTATTCTGGCCTTATTTCGTACAGGAGCAACCGAGAGTGACGAATCTTCTCCAAGATACCATTTCTCTATCCAAGGTCTGATTCAATATCGGTAGGGTGCGTTGGAATTCCCTCAGTGAGTTATTACTTATTCTAGAGCCTCTCCTCTTGATTCTTCTTATTTTGCGAGTTGTTCAAGGTTGAAAATTTTTGACATTTTTTTAGATCTATGGTGTTCTAGGCTAATTCAAGGACTTCCATTCAAGAGTGTTCTTCATACAATGTCGTGGTAAGTGGTTTGTTACCTTTCATTGTTTGTCTTTGAGTTTATATGCCAAAATTCCAATTACCCATGTTTCGGGTATTTCGAGTTAAGGAAATTGAACCCTGTTTTGTCTTCCTTAGATTCATTGTTGGTTTAAGGGTTTGTTGTTGTGGTATTATGTGAGATTTCATGTTTAATAAATAATACATGGTTGTGTTTCCTTGTTTGAATATTTAGGACCGTTTGGTCTAGGTTGCCTATGAGGCATACCTTGTTTCCTTTCCTTGCTTGATAGGATGGAACTATTTGAATTTTGCTACTTGTTAAATGCTTTTGATATGCATTGGAATTGTTTATCCATATAGTAGTTGAGATTACTTTGGGATGTTGATATCATATGTGCACGATTGAATTGTACAGGGCTTTAAGAACCTGGTTTAGTTAAACCATAGGGGGAATTGACATTGAGTGATTCCTTAGAGTGTATATTATATTTCACACTATGAGACCACAAGGGGAATTAATGGTGAGTTCTCCCTCAGAGTGTCTATAGTTTTCGTTATGAGACAATAAGGGTAATTGATGTTGAGTGCTTCTCCGTAGAGTCTGTAGTTGTTGTGGAAAGACCATAGGGGGAATTGATGGTGAGTGCTTCCTGAGAGTGACTTTTCCTTTTTATTGCATTACTTGGCCATAGGGGTTAGACTGTGTGATCTACCTAGAGGGTTAACATAAATATTGAATGTTTGTGATGTGTCTGCCAAGACAAAGCACAATATTGGATTCAGTCTTGTTAGGTAGTCTTCTAAGATACCTGTTTGTTATACTTACTTGATTAAATGATGAAAATTATATGCTAATTAATGTAAATGGAAACTATAGGACTATTTACTTTTGTGTACTCTTAGTTCTTTGCTGTATTTCTATTATCACCTACTATATATACTCACCAACTTTTAGGTTCAGATCTTATGGTGGTTACCTAATGGGATTTATCTCACATGCTATTTGGGTCATGATTTTGGACCCAAATATGGTTGCAAGTATAGATAATGGAAAGAAACCTTCATCATTAGGTACTTGATTGTTGTGGAGATGGAGAGCATGAGACCAAACTAAGTCTTGAGATGCTGCTGGAGTTTACTTGTTTTCTTTTGCACTTGGTTTAGTACTATATTTCCAGGATTGTGACTTTCTTGGTTTTTATCCTAGACATATGTGACATGAATCATTTATATATATGTGATCCAGTTGTTTATTTACTTTCAGTCTTCTGCTGTTTACTTGTCGTATGGAATTTTGCTTCTGATACTTTTTATTATTTGTTATTCTGTTATGCATGCTTTGTCAATGAGAGTATAATTTCCCCAATAGCACACCCAAGGCCCTCATTGCTAGTCGATAGCCTCTAGCGTTTGGAGAAATTCACTTGAGTCCATGTGACCAACATGGTACGGGGCACCTTTGGGCGGAACCTGGAACCGAGACGTTACAAAGTGGTATCAAATGGTTTTTTCTTCTACTTTGTCTTATTGTTTGGATTCTATAGATAGGGATATGAAGGAATAAGTATTTGGTAATATGATTTTCCCAGGAGCAGCTAACCGGTGTATAGGGAAAAGCCAATTTACCTTGATTAT
This sequence comes from Viscum album, assembly GCA_963277665.1. Classification (NCBI taxonomy): domain Eukaryota; kingdom Viridiplantae; phylum Streptophyta; class Magnoliopsida; order Santalales; family Viscaceae; genus Viscum; species Viscum album. The sequence goes on from OY728158.1 coordinate 878,153,979, forward strand.
TGCAATTTTTCTGGTTTTTCAATTGTTACAGTTGATTTGATTTCACCGTTGGGTGATTCACATGATTTGTGCTATTATGATTTGTATCATTAAGGTTCTATTTCTATTGAAACCTATTGAAATGAGGGTATTCTATCTCATTCATCATATAGGTACTTGATATAGATCACATGTCATATATTCTTGTCATGACATTAAGGGTGAAATACTGATTGCATGCTGTTAGGATAGATGTTATGCTAGATATGCATGATGTTGTGATAAATACCATGATATAATACCTACTATTTTGATAGGGTATTGGAAAATTTAAATTTTCATTTGAATGGGAGCCAAACTTTGGTCCTTAAGGTGTTATGGGACCTCTTGGATCAGAATTTGGTGGATCATATTGAACTTTAACTGAATTCTACTATGATATGACATGAATATGATTCCAATATTTGATTCATGGGGAGTATGGACCCCATAGATGGGAATTTGGCACTTTAATGCAGGTTTCAGTGTTTTTATGGGGTTATGAAGTAGTTTCTGAGAATTACTATCTGAAAAAACCTAGAATACATGGTGTGTGATGATGAATACACACCATGTATCCTTTTATTTATGATAAAAATGTTTTTATTAAGTACACACCATGTACTTTTTCTACACACCGTGTAGATGATGATCATGTGAATGACTGTGTGAGTAGAGGCACGAGAATTGGGAACATTTTGTAGGACATGCTGTGTATGTATTGAACACGCTATGTATCCATTTACCATGTGGGCAGAGACATGGGTTGGACAAATCTTTTCTTGAACACATCGTTTACTAGGCATACACGCTGTGTTTTGGTGATCTGTGTATCCAGTCGCATGAGCAACGACATGGGTCAGTGAAATCCTTCTAGTACACGCCATGTCTGGAATATACACACCGTGTAATTTTGTTCTAAGAGAACCATGTAGTTTGATCTGTATAGAAGTACTTGAATAGGAGGGAACATTCAAGTATATGCCGTGTCTCAAGGAGAACACACCATGTGTATGGGTGTTACACGACCAGGTTTGGTAGTGGTACATGCCATGTTAAAAGCCTAAGGGAATACCCTATGTATGGGTTATACACATCATGTAACCCTATTTTGAAAAACTTGAATATTTTTTTCTACTGTTCCTTTATTTCACTTCCAAGTTTCAGTCCTTGATAATATTGAACTGAGTTGTGTTCCTGACCTTGTAGAGTCATGACACCAAGACTTTTCCGGTTGTATTCCAGATACAGGGTAACAATCATACACTGGAAATTATAGATCATGGACTACCAGAAAATCCTTCTGTTGTTCTTTTCTTGGAACCAGCGGTTATACCAGACATAGGTGCTGATGCAGAGTTACAAGAAGGATTCATGAGGTTTATGCAGACCATACAGGGAGCACCCATCCTACCCCGTTTATTACAGAGTTGATGTGGGTTTTTTAGCAGATACATCCTTCCACATTATGAGGGGATGGAGGACCTCAGTATGTAGAGTCATGGTTTGAATCCATGCTGTCTATATTCAAGCATCTCAAGATGACTCCTGAGAGGAGGGTGAAGCTTGCAACCTACATGCTACATGATTCCTCCAAGATATGGTGGAATGTTATCTCACAGGAAGGACACCAGCAAGTTATGGCTTGGGATGAGTTCCAGAGTACCTTATATGACTACTTCTAACTGGAGACCTTGAGGGATGGCCAAGTCCGAGAGTTTATGAGTTTGGAGTAGGGTACTCTCTCATTCATGGAGTATTATTCTTAATTCACAGATCTGTAGTGATTCACACCCATTCTGGGGGGTGGTGAGTTATTTCTGGTGAGGAAGTTTGAGGATGGTCTCAGATATGGAATCCGATCCCAGGTGAACATATTCAGGTTGAATTCCATATTTTCTATATTCAACCAGGCACTAATCACCGAGTAAAACTTGAGATATTCTAAAGCTATGGGCCAAGGCAGTTCAACATCCAGATTTGGTACTATTCCAACTAATAGTAGGAAGTGCTGTAGGGAGTCTACGCGTGGAGATCCGAGTAGGCAAGTTTTTCTTTTAGGTAGCCAGGTGGTGTGATACCAGTGCGGTAAGAGTGGACATAAGAAAACTCAGTGACTGAGAGACCCAATAGATTGTTGATCTTGCGGTAAGATGATACATCTTCAACATTTCCGCAATGTCCTCCTTCCAGCAGCTAGTGAGGGAGGATTTGTTTCGACTCCTCACACTAGAGCAAGACCACCAATCCCACATCAAAATGGGGGATGGATTTATTCAGGACATTCAGGATAAGGTGTTGGTCATTCCCGCAGTGGCCAGACACAGGGTTTTCAACAACCATAGAGTGGATCAACTCCGGGATCTCAGATAGCTTCACAGGGCCGTAGCGCAGGTCATGCTTTTGCATTAGAGTAGATCCAACAGGATCAGGATCCCGAACCCTCTATGGTTAGAGGTATGATTTTGGTTTCCTCAGTTTTAGATTATACTCTTTTCAATACAAGGGCTTCCCATAGCTTTATATCTGTGCCTGTTGTGGAGAACCTTAGGCTCTGTATCTTGAATTCTGCTAATATCATGATGCTGGACACTATTGGGGATTAGAATGGCTAGTGTACATCAGTGTGAGGAGTTTCCTCTTGAGGTTGGTGGGTGTCACTTTTTATGGGAATTTTATGTCTTAGAGATGATGGGCTATGAAGTCATTCTCAAAATGGACTGGTTAGTTCCTTTCTAGGATGTTATCGATTTCTATCATCATAGGGTGAGTTTCACATCACCAGAGTGTGGATTGTTTCTACATAAGGGCGAATGGGATGTCTAGGAGAGAAGAGATGGACTTGATCATCACGGGTTGAGAGGTGTTACATCCCAGATTGCTAGTCTGTATCTGCATGACCATGGGACTTCACAGATGGACTTTCCTCTAGTGGTCAATCATTTTAGGGATGTCTTTCTAGATGGCTTTTCAGGGTTGCCTCTTGAGAGAGAGGTAGACTTTTATATTGAACTAGTGCCAAAGGAATAACCAGTGTTCATTCCTCTTTATAGGATGGCTACAATAGAGTTACATGAGCTCAAGAAGCAGTTAGAGGAGTTACATGCAAAGGGTTTCATCCGACCTAGTACTTCTCCTTAGGTTTTGATTGTCCTATTTGTGAAGAAGGTGGATAGTACCCTCAAACTTTGCATGGGTTATTGAAAGATAAACCAGTTGACAGTCAAGAACCGATACCCCTTTCCAAGGATTGATGATCTCTTTGATCAACTTAAAGGATCCTGAGTGTTCTATAAGATTTACTTGAGATCAAGTTATCATCAATTGCATGTTATACCATCAGATATACCTCTTACAACCTTTTGGAGTGGGTATGGTCTATATGAGTATGTGGTTATGCCATTCAGTCTCACGAACATGCCTGTTGTTTTTATGGCACTAATGAACCAAGTGTTCTATCCATACTTGGACTCCTTTGTGTTGGTTTTCATGGACAATATCTTGGTGTACTCTCACACTCAACACGACCATACTATCCATATTGATATCATTTTGAGTACACTGAGAGAGAATCAGTTGTATGATAAGATATCAAAATGCCACATTTGGATAGACTAGATTCACTTTTTTGGTCATGTTATCTCAGAGATAAGAGTATCGGTAGACCCAGAGAAAGTGAGAGCATTAGTTTCCTGGGAGCAGACAAAGAACGTATTTGAGGTACGAAGTTTTCTAGGGCTGACAGATTACTACAAAAATTTTATACAATACTTTTCACTCTTATTAGCACCACTGAGGGGGCCGACTAAGAAGGATGTGAAGTACTCATGGTTAGATTATTGTGAGTTATCCTTTTAGAAGCTGAAGGGAAGGTTTACTTCAGCACCGATACTTGTTTTTCCAGATCTGGTCAAGAGTTACACCATTTACTGTGATGAATTGGGTATCAGGATGGGAGAAGTGCTTATGAAGGGGGAAGGAGTCTTTGTGTATGGGTCTCGGTAATTGAGGCCACATGAGAGGAATTACCCGACGCATGATCTTGAGTTAACTGCAATTGTTCATGCCTTGCACTATTGGTGACATTATCTTCTGGGAGAGCATTTTGTGGCATACACTTACCACAATAGTCTCAAGTATATCATTACTTAGTGTGATCTGAATTTCAGATAGTGAAGGTGGGTTGAGTACCTTAAGTCTTTTGACTTTGAGATTTCCTATACACCTGGGAAGGGAAACATAGTGGCTAATGCATTGAGCAGGAGGACTCAGATACATGAAGTTCAAGAGGCCAACGGTGAGTGGTTAATTATGACTCTATTCTCTGAGATGCATTTGGAGGTGAATGAAAGACATGGGAAAATGTTTATTTTTTATCTATTACCTCTACTCTACTTGATCAAGTGTGAATGAGGTAGATATCAAATTCTGAAGGCCTAGTCCTACGGGAGAGTGTGTCAGGGGAGGACCGTACTCCTGGATGGACCATAGTCAAGGATGAGATCTTGAATTTTCATGGGCGTGTATGGGTGTCAGTATACATACATGAGGAGATGATGTGAGACTTTCATACTTCAGCTTGGGCAGTTTATCCTGGTGTTACCAAGATGTATCATGATTTACACTGTCAGTATTGGTGGTCCGGTATGAAGAGGGATGTTGTTGGTTTTTTTTATGAAATTTTCTACCTATCAGTAGGTGAATGCAGATCATCATCAAATGACAGAGATTTTACAACAGTTACCCATTATTGAGTGGAATTGGAATGATGTTGCGATGGATTTCATGACAGGGTTACCGAGACTACGTTGAGGAAATGACACAGTTTGGGTTGTTATGGATAGGCTCACAAAGGTTTCACACCTCTTAACGATCAAGGATACCTTCTATATTGATGAACTTGGAAGGTTGTACATCTGAGAGATTGTACATTTTCATGGAGTTCCGCACTCTATCGTTTTAGACAGAGATGACCATTTTACTTCTCATGTATGATAGGGACTATAGAGGGATTTGGGTATACAAGTACTTCTGAGTAAAACTTACCATCTCTAGATAGATGGCCAGTCTGAGCGTACAATTCAGGCATCATAGGAAATGCTTCAAGAATGCGTCCTAGATTTTGGGGGTTCTTGGGAGAAGCACATACCTCTGGTGGAGTTTTGCTACAATAATAGTTTTCAAGAAACTATTCAGATGACACCTTATGAGTATTTGTATGGTAGGCCATGCTGATCACCCTATGTTAGCTGGATACAGGAGAGATAACTATGTTGGGACCTCATCTTGTCCAAGAGACCACTAAGCAGGTGGAGTTGATTTAGAAGAGGATGACTACTACATAGTATTGGCATAAGTCTTATGTTGATTGATGAAGATGACCTCTAGAGTTCGAGCTCAGAGATCAGATTTTTCTATGTGTCACATTGAGGTTGGGACATAGGAGGATTAAGAGATAGGGAAAGATTTGACCGAGATACGTTGGGCCATTTGAGGTTTTGGAGAGAGTCGGGCTGGTTTCCTATTGGTTTCAGTTACCTTAGAGGTACCAGGCTATGCACGACGTCTTCCATGTTTCTCAGCTAAAACATTAGTTCTTAGACCCATCTCATATTTTTCAACCTGAGGAGGTTGAGTTGGAGGTGTACGCATCATTCTAAGAGCATCCTATCTGAATTGTTGATCACAACACAAAGGTTCTCCATGGTTGGTATGTTCCTCTGGTACGAGTGTTGTGGCAGTACGACTGAGTGCATGACAAGACTTGGGAGAGGGAGACCGATGTGCAATCGTAGTGGCCAGAGCTATTCGAGGATTCTTCTTCACCACTTTTTTAGGGAAATTCATGCAATAATTTCTTTAAGGGGTAAGTTTGTAAGAACCTAGATCTTCATTTCAGGTACAAATCTTGATTTCAGGTGTTTTTGAGAAAAAGGGGAGATTTTGGAAAATTTATAAGTACACGCTGTGTACTTAGGATTACACGCCGTGTACCCAGTTACCAAGTACAGCCGTGTCTTGGGAGTGTAATGGATAAGACATGGCCATGTGGGGTGATGTGGAAGACCGCTAATGTCAGGGGATGGTTGAGGCAAATACACAACGTGTTCATTAACAATACACATTGTGTACTTTTTCTTTGATTTGTTTAATCAGATCGGGGTTGCGTCTAATCCCCATATTCTTCTTCTTCTGGCCTTGTTTCGTCCAGGACTGAATGAGAGTGATGAAACTTCTCCAAGACACCGTTTCTCTGTCCAAGGTTCGATTTGATCTCCAGAGGGTGCGTTGGAATCCCCTTGGTGAGTTCTTCCTTATTCTAGAGCATCTCCTCCTGATTCCTCTTCTTTTGTGAGTTATTCAAGGTTGAACATTTTTGACCTTTTTATATATCTACGATGTTCTAAGCCAATTAAAGGGAAAATGTTTGAGAGTGTTATTTATAAAACATCGAGGTAGGTGGTTTTTTTCCTCTTGTTTTTTTTCTTTTAGTTTATATGCCAAAGTGCTGATTACCCATGTTTTGGGTATTTAGAGTTAAGGAAATTGAACCCTGTTTTGTCTGAATTAGATTGATTGTTGGTTTAAGGGTTTTTTGTTATGGTATTATGTGAGATTTAATGTTTAAGTAACACCCCATGGGTGTGTTTCTTTTTTTGAATATTTAGGGTTGTTTGATCTAGGTTGCCTATGAGGCATACCTTGTTTCCTTTCCATGATTGACATGATGGAACTGTTTGACTTTTGCTTATTGTTAAATGCTTGTGATATGCATTGGAATTGTTTATCCATGTAGTAGTTGAGATTAATTTGGTCTTCTTGATATCATATGTGCATGATTGAATTGCATAGGGCTGTGAGAACCTGGTGTAGTTAGACCACATGGGGAATTGACGCTGAGTGCTTCCTCAGAGTGTATGTTATATTTCATGCTATGAGACCACATGGGGGATTGATGGTGAGTGCTCCATCAAAGTGTCTATAGTTTTCATTACGAGACCACAAGGGGAATTGACATTGAGTGCTTCCCCAGAGACTTTGTAGTTGTTGTGGAAAGACCATATGGGGAATTGATGGTGAGTGCTTCCTAAAAGTGTCTTTGCCTTTTTATTGCATTACTTGGCCAGAGGGGTTAGACTACGTGAGCTACCCAGAGGGTTAACATAAATATTGAATGCTTGTGACACGTCTGCCAAGCCAAAGCACAAGCTTGGATTTGGTCCTGTTAGGTAGTCTTTTGAGATAACTGTTTGTGATACTTACTTGATTAAATGATGAACATTAGATGATAATGAATGTAAATGGAAACTGTAGGACTATTTAATTTTGTGTACTCTTGTTTCTTTGCTTTATTTCCATTATTACCTGCTATATATACTCACTGACAGTTAGGCACAGATCTTGTGGTGGTTTTCTACTGGGATTTGTCTCAAACCTTGTTTGGGTGATGCTTTTGGACCGAAATAGATTATATAGTTGCAGGCATAGATAAGGGAAAACACCCTTATTCATCAGGTACTTGATTGCTGTGGAGCTGGAGAGCATGGGACTAAGATGAGTCTTGCGATGCTGCTGGAGTTTACTTATTTTCTGTTGTACTTGGTTTAGTACTGTATTTACAGCATTGTGACTTTTGTGGCTATTTTCATAGACATATGTGACATGCATCATTTATATATATGTGCGTCAGTTGTTTATTTACTTTCAGTCTTCCATTTTTTACTTGTCGTATGGTATTTTACTTCTGCTACTGTTTATTATTTGTTATTCCATTGTGCATTCTATTCCAATGAGGGAATAGTTTCCCCACTATCACACCCAAGGCCCTCTCTTCTAGTAGGAAGCCTCTGGTGTTTGGGGAATTGTGCTTGAGGCCATGTGACCAACCAAGTACGGGGAACCTTTGGGCGGCACCCAGAACTGAGATGTTACATGGGTCGCCTTTGAGGAGCATGTGGAGTTAGGGACACAACGGTCACCAACAAGGGGGTTAGGGTTACGACGATCACCAATAGGGGGGATTAGGGTCACGATGGTCACCGACAACAGATTTGGGGTCATGATAGTAGATGACGGGGAGGGTTGGGGTCATGATGGTCACTAGTATGGGGTTCAGGGTCATGATGGTCACTAAAAAGGGGGTCGGGGTCACGACAGTAGGTGACAGGGGTGACAGGGTGACGATGATCACCAGTAGGGTGGTCAGGGTCAGGTCAGTTATCGGTAGGGGGTCAGGGTCATGACATCGCTGAGGAGAGTGGGAGGTGGGTTGGGGGGTCAGGGGTCATTGATGAGGGGAGTGGGAGGTGGGGGGGGGGGGGGGTTGAGGTTGGGGGTTGATAATGAAGGGAGCAGGAGGTGGGTGGGTGGGGGGGTCACCACCGAGGGGAGTACGAGGTGGGGGGGTCGCCGCCGAGGATAGTGCGAGGTGGGGGGGTTGGGGTTGGGGGTCGTCGTCGAGGGGAGAAGGAGGTGGGGGGGGGGTCGCCGCCGAGGGGAGAGTAAGATGGGGGGTCCGGGTCGGTGGTCACTGTCGATGAGGGGAGCAGGAGGTGGGGGGGGGGGGGGTCGCTATCGAGGAGGGGAGAGGGACGTTGGGGGGGGGGGGGGTTGGGGGTTGCAAAGGGGAGCGGGGTTGCTCAGGGTGAAAGAGGGAGGGGGAATAATTTAGTGTTTGTATTTAAAATATTTAGTGGTGGTTTAAATAAAACCGCCACTAATTGTTAAAATAAAAACAAATATAGCGGTGATTTAATAAAACCACCGCTATATTATATTTTTTATACAATTTATTTCACGATAGTTATTAGAACCACCACTAATAAACCGCTAACCACTTTTTTTTTGTAGTGTATAGATGTATAATTTTAAAAAATTACACTAATATATTTACATGTATGCATGTTTATATCTATGTGTATGTATGTATATGTAATAATATTTAGATGCATGTATATACATGTATTAAAATATTCATACAAATACTCATACTTTCATATACCTATAATAATTATCAATCACACACACATATATAAACCAATGAACAAACACACACACATATCAATATATTTATATATAAACACATACACACATCTATACATTCATCCACACATACAAATTAATATAGCTATATACAAACATAATTCAATACATATATGTAAGTATAAGTACATACATACATACATATATAAATCTATATTAATATGAGTATATAAATATATATTATTGCATTAATAACCAGATATAAATAATGTAATTATATAAATATATAAGTACATGAAAGCATACATACATACGTATATATACAAGCATATAAAACTATAAATATTTTTAAGTATATTTTAATACAAGTACATACATACATCTAAATATTATTATACATACATACATACATATACAAATCCCCAATGAGATATTTATCAATGTACTATGTATGTTTGTATATACTTATAATTGTATATATTTATTTTTGTACATTCTTATATTTATATATTACATTTATAAATAATTACATTAATATATATGCATGCATGCATATGCAGGTAGGTACTTATATTTATATGTATGTATATTTTTGTATATGTGTTGGTATACACTTATATATATGTATACGTGCATGTTTATAAGATTATGTATATACTTATATATATATATTTGTAAATAATTACATTAATATATATGCACGCATGCATGTATGTATATACTCATATTTATTTATATGCATGATTTTATATATATGTATTTATGTATTCATTAATTATATATATTAATGATTATATATTAACAATTGTATATATTGTATAGAATAAAATTCAAAAATTAATGTATATATTTGTATGTATACTTATGCATGTGTATGTATGTGTCGATGTGTATACTTATAATTGTACATAATTTTATATATGTACATTTTTATAATTGTAAATAATTATATTTGTATATACTTTTATATCCGCATGAGTGCATGCATGTAGATACACATTGTTTCATGTATATATATGTGTGTATGTATGTACATATAATAATATTTATATGCATGTATGTACATGTATTAAAATATCATTATAAATACTTATATAAAATTTATTGATCACACACATACATAAAAACCAATGAACACACACACACACATACACATTAATTCATTTATATATAAACACATACATACATCTATACATACAAGTTACTATAGCCATATGCATACATAGTTCAATACATATCTTTAGGTATAAGTACATACGTACATACATATATAAATCTATATTAATATAAGTACATAAATATATATTATTGTAATTATACACAAATAAAATTGATGTAATTATTTACACATATAAGCACATGCATGAATACATACATATGCATATATACAGGAATATACAACTACAAAAAATTGTCAGAATATTTTAATACATGTACATATACACATCTAAATATTATTATATATAAATACATACAATAATTTTTACATATAGATATAAGTATATACATACCTAAATTATTTTATATATATTAATGTAATATTGGATATTTGTAGGGAAAATCTACAATGGGATATTCGAAGGAGAAATCTCTATTGAGAGATTTGTATTACCAATGTCCTATGTAATATGAAAAAAAATAAAATTCAAAATAATGTATCATATATGGGTCTAGAATTATTCATATCGATGTAACAATCAAATTAGTGGTCACAAATTGAAATTTAGATAACATTTGAAAATAATATATAGATCAAAGATTATCAATGGAAAAAAATGAATGAAGGAGAGAGAATATGAAATGGGTCAAGTTCTACACCTAAGGGTATTCAGGTTATTAGATTTATGACCATTAAAAAATGATGGAATAGAGGATATCACACCAATTACATAGCCGCCATGTTTCACAATCCTAACATATGAATTTATCCACCATTTCAGGTGGGTAATTAAGATAATACGGAGCACCCACTAACTGTTGGTGACAATGCTATCGGGGTTAGGTTGTATCACACATGTCACCATCGCATGTGAAGAATAATTGTCAACTATGGTTTCATGCCTAATGATTTATTAAAAATGTACCTATTAATTATGGATAGTAACATGTTGGGGTAGTCAGGTGTTGATATCAATCCGACGTCGAAGTATGGAAGTGGGCCGCAAGGCATCCTGCAGTCAACACCCTCCCACTTGAGATGGTGCAATGCCACAAGAATTTAATTTATATCCCTTTAAAAATGTAATATGTTCAATTTTTTGTATCACACATAATATTGAACTTAAAAATTAACTATGATATATTATTTAAATATGATTCTTATAACCAGTATCTTGAATTGGTGGGTATAAAAAGGGGTGGATGCATTATGAAATATATATTGAAAAATTATATTTAATAAAATTAATAATCATTCGTACATTGATTATAAGTTTTTTTAAAAATAAAAATAAAATCATTTGAAGGTAAAAATAGATTTTTAATTTCTGTCACATATTTTATCTTAATATATTAAAATAATCACTATTGGTGAATGATTTTTATGAAATGTGTATATTATCTATCCAATCAAATGAATTAACATTAATTTCATTATGATTACTATAATGACCCATTACTTTCATACATAAATATTACATCTAAATAGATGAATATTAATTACATAACATAAAAAAATCATGCTAGAACCATATGTGTTTAGTGACTTTGGAAACTTGGAAACATAAAAAACTACTTCATAAAAATCTATATCATCTCCCAAAATCTGTTCACATCTAGCACATTTCTTAGACATATCCTACTTAAAAACATTATTTATAACCTATGGAAAAGGAAAAATAAGAAAGGGTGTGCTAAGATGCCCAGTAAGAGTAACTATAGGATATATCAAAGATTATGTAATAATAACATGAGTATAAGGGTATAAAACATAAACATAACAATTAAAATTATACCCTGCATATCAAAAATCATAATCTTGAGTAAGGATAAACATAGGAGATATCAATATATGATCATATGTAAGCATAAGATAATAATTTGATCATGATCATAACATACAAAGTTCTTAACCAACCTGTCATAGATCATAAACATGATTTATGGCATAAAAATTATCATTTTAGAAAACATGGACCATAAGAGGGAGAAATCATTATAAATAAAAAATGATCCATAAGATCATTTAATAAAATCATAAAACCTTCATAAATATAGTAAACCATTTCATATTTCAAGGTTACCTACCAATACCATAAACATAATGGATTAGGACACATTTATTTCTCATAGTGGATTGGGACACACCTATTTCCCATAGTGGATCAAGCCCATAAAATTATTTCCCATTGTTGTATCATGAGATATAAAGCATTAAACAATAAATTAGAGGGAGATATAGGTCCCACCCATAAAATAATGATAACCATACATATGTGTTCCACAAGAACATAAATCATTCATCATATCATAACTCATGAAAAGAAATGGGTTTCCTAAACATTTCATCATAGTATAACTCATGAAAAAGAAATAGGTTTCATAGAAATTTCATCTTTTAACCATAAAAATTAACCATACATAGAAAGAGTAAAGATTAAATCCTTTTATCATATACCCAGCAAACTGTAAGTAGCATCTAATAATTTCATCTTAGATGGAAAATTATTTTGAAAGACCACTTAAAATAATTCTTGATGAAAATATCCTTTCTATTTTGATTTTTTTAAATGCCACACAGTTAAAAAAGAAAAAATTTAATTTGAAAAGAACCTTGTAATATTTTAAAGTAAACATAAAATCATTAAGGAATCATGATAGAAGGAAAATATTCTCATGTCATTTAGGTTAAAAAAAAATTCATTCCATATTTTTGTTGGAAAAGGAAAAAATAACCTCATTTAGAAAATAAAAAAGAAACCCTTCAAACTATTTTTTAAAAAGTAAAAAATGAGTAAAAATGAATTTAAATAATAATAAGAGAATGGTAAAAACATTTTCAATTTTTTTAGAAAAAATGGACATGGTAGAAAAATAGAGTTTTTTGGGAAACTTTATAAGATATATTTTATTTAAAAGAAAGTACCTTATAATTATCATATCATTGACATGAGAATTAATCAAATGAATCAATTATGAATATCATATATAAATCCACATAAAAAAATTTGAAATAAAACACAATATCATCAAAATCCATTTCACACATAATCTTATCATGTCATAATCAATTAAGTATAAGTTTAACCCAATAAATGGAAATTGAGTTAAGAAGTCCCTTACCACTTTGTAATTAGTCGAATCGTTTGACTTGTGAAGTAATAATTATAACATGAAACATTGAATACTATGAAGATAATGAGATTCATGATATGATATATCAAAAGGAATTATATATACCACACAAAATAAATAAGTGGTGAATAAGGTATATATCTCATAGAAGTAAAAATGAGATGAGAAACCATTACCTCACGCTTCCCTTTAGTTTTTCATACTTTAACCTTATATATAAACTTTTAATTAATGTTATTAATTAATTAAATAACTATAATTATATTTATAATACCTTATATAATCCTTTTATAACATATTACCACCTTTTCATTAATAATATTTTATTATTTTTATTTTTTCAGGTACATTCGTTCCATGATTTCATGGTTGGTTTACTTGTGTATAATTATGGATTTTATTGTAAAATGGAAATAAAACTCCACAAGTGAAATGTGTTGAGTTAATAAGGTTTCCTTATGAATTTTACATTTCTCTATGTTTTGAAAATTACAAACACTTTACCTTAAGGAAAAATATATTTTCCCTAAGAATTATTTTTGCAAGGAAAATTTCCATTCTCTAAGGAAATTTTTATCCTTACCTTTGTTTTCATTATTCTATTTATAATCTCTCTAAATATAAATCTTTTTATTACTAAGTCTAAAATTTGGTTTCACATCAAAAACCTTGGAATCCTATAATTCCTTGGATATAGAGTGTTCTGTTTTTAGACTCTGAATTCTCTGAATTCAGGTTCAAAATTCTCTAAAATTATGACTCTGAATTCTCTAAATTCAGGTTCCAAATTCTCTGAATTCAAGTTTTGAATTATTTGAATTTAGGTTTAGAATTATTTAAAATTGAGATTTTGAATTCTTTGAATTCGAGTTCCTAATTATCTGAAATTTAGACTTTGAATTCTCTGAATTTAGGTTCTGAATTCCCTAAAATTCAGACTTTGAATTCTCATAATTCAGACTTCGAATTCCTCATAATTTAGACTCTGAATTCATTAGAATTCAGAACGCAAATTTATCAAAATCCAGACTCTGAATTCATTAGAATTCATAATCTAAATTCCTTAGAATTCAGATATCGAATTCATTGATATTTAGACTCTGGAAACTATAGAATTAGGATTTCTAATTCTTTGGAAAATAGAATCTGAATATCCATGTCTTATAGATTCTGAATTTTTATTTGGTTAGACTCTGAACTTTATTTTTCCTTAGACTACAAAAAATATATTTGGTTAAGCAACCTAATTTTGTTTACACTCATTATAGTGATGAAACGATGTCGTATAATCTGTTTCGAACTAACCGTTGTTTGAGTGACACGTGTATAGGTCCCTCAAAGATTTAACGAAAAATATGACCATTGGAGGAGAGATCTGAGCATTGGATAAGTTCTTATAAATAGAAGTTCATTTAAATGAGCTCACAACTATTCCATCACTCTAGAGATTTCACGCTGTTGAAGTGATTTCTATAGAGATAGAATCTCATGCTTTGTGCGGCTCTGAACATCTTATTTAGATTGCTTCATGCGACTCCAATTGTTACTGAGTACAATCAAGGGCTTCCAGGAATAGGAAGACAGAGGTGCCAAATACCTTAATGTTCAAGGAATTACAGGGATAGGATGATAGAGGTGCCGACTACCTTAAAGATTGATGAATTTCGGGGATAGAAAGAAAGATTTCGATATTCTTATCAAGGGCTTACCCTGGTGTGGGTAAGATGGAATTCTTGAAAGTATAAATCAAGGTAACTTTATCCAAGGTTATTGGATACCCTACTCTTTGGGTTGAAATATTTCATACTTGTTACTTGTTTTGTTTCAAGTTTATTTCTGCTGTATTTTGATAAAGAAAGAAAATATAACTTTCTTATACTTTCTCATTCTTTTATGTACTCTGATAAATAAGATTCTATACACTTTAATGTAGAATCTTTACCTAAGTAAACTTTCCTTAATTTTCATTTATAGAACCATATTTCCAAAACCGAGCAAGTTTTTTAGTTAAAATAAAAGTGGTTTTGTGAATTTACCTTGTTTAACTTTGTTAAACATAATTTTCCTTAAGGTTAAAAATAAAAGTTTTTAAACTTAAAATTCACCCCCTATTGTAATTGAGAATCTACAATCTATTTTGATCCTACAATTGGTATCAGAGGAGGTCTCTAAAATAATTATATTCACATATAAGTTTTCTTCCTCAAGTTTTCATTGTTCTAAATTTTTACTTTGTTTACAAACTTTTACTATTAACAAGTTTTTGTGGAAAAATATATTTTTTGGAATTAAATGAATGAATGTTGGTTCGATTAACAATCTAAATCCAACTAGACCACCTATATTTGATGGGAATTATTATGAGTATTGGAGAGATCGTATGAAGACTTTTGTTATTAATATTTTAGTGGACAACTTTGTCATGCTTACTAGAGAATAAAAAATTCTGGACAAGGAAGTCAAAACCTTTACCAGTCAAGAAAAGTTAGAATATCAACCAAACTACAAGGTACATAATAATTTGTTGTGTTCCATGACCATGAATATATATAGTCATATTTCTTCTTATGAAGCCGCAAATTGTATATGGAAGACATTGTAAGTTACACATTTTGGTACATCCAAAGTGATTGAGACTAGAAGAGCTATGATTAGAGAAGAATATCTGGATTTCTATTTTCTTATGGAGAACCATTATGCAAGGTACAATAAAGGTTTATTACAATTGTTAACATCTTACAATCTATGGGAGAAAAAGGTCTAGATGATGAATATCTTGTGGAAAAGATTATAGATATCATGCCCAATGAGTGGGAATCTAAGAGAAAAACTATTGATGAGAAGAGGAAATTATCTCAAATTACTCTTGATGAGATTTTTGGAACTCTTCTTCAACATGAGACAAGAATGAAAAGAGATACTGATATAAGTAAGAAGAAAAATGGAAATATTAATTTATCCTTTACTACTACTAAATTCAAGACTCCTGAAAGGGTTACAAGATCTAAGTCTAATAAAGTCACTATTTTATCTGAGTCTAGTGAAAGTGAGTAGTTTGAAAATTAATTAGATAATCTTGATCAAAGGATGTAAAAGATAGTTGGAAAGGAATAATTTCAGTATAGATATAATAAGAAATAATGAAAAGGAAAGAAAGACTCAGAAGTCACTTTTTATGAACACAGAAGAGCAGGGAATATCAGGCCGGATTGTCCTATGCTTAAGAAAAAAGGATAGAAAGGAAAAGAATTATAAGAGGAATAGAAAGAAGTATTACAAGGCTAAATCCAAGAAAGTTTTAAAAGCCAATAACACTTGGAGTGCCAGTGGTGGTGAATCTTATGATGAATCCTCCGAGTATGAATCTTCTGGATAGAAGAATATTGGTCTACTATCCATATTACCCATTGAAAATCATTATCTAATGGACAAGGTACATAATGCCGAATCTATTACTAATGTATCTTTGAATGAAAATTATAATGATTATATATATTATGAATCTTCAGATGATGAATCTTACTCATAAGAAGATAATACATTACCTTCTTATGAAGAAGTGTCTAGGTTTGATAAAATTATTTAGAATGAAAATTATAAACTCAAGAAAAATCTTGATAAGGAATATTCTAGAATTTCTATTTTAACCAAAGAAGTATCAAATCTTTCTAAAGGTCTTGATAAGAAAACTTTTGATTTTAAAAGTATTTCCAAATATCTTGAGGAAGTTAATTCTGAGAAGGACAAACTTTCTAAGGATCTTGAAAATGTAATTTATAAGAAAAATATTTTAGAGACTAACTCTAGTTCTAAAACTAATGTTTTTTAGGATAAAAACTTGGTTATAAAACTAAAGTCAAAAATATTTTCCTTGAGGAAGTGTTTTTCAAACTTTACCTATAGTAAGGAAAACTTTGACAATATGTATTCCCAAATTCGACCTATAAGGAATCGTTCTGGATTTGGTTATACCCATTCTAAACCAGTTTTCAACAATAAATATTTTGTTCCTCAAAGTGATCCATTTTTCACTAAATGTCAGTGTGGTGGACATTGGGAAAAAATTGTTTTTTAAATAAATCCCAGTCTTTAGGTTTTCATAAAGATTATTTTTCTAAGAAAATGTGGATACCTAAAATCTTGCTTTCTGAAATTTATGGATCCAAGAAAGTTTGGGTTCTGAAAGTATAACCTTTTCATTTTTAGAAAAATAAAGAAAGTACCAACAATAATACATGGTACATAGAGAGTGGATGTTATCGGCATATGACTGGTAATAAAAACTTATTTGGAAATATTATCAAGATGAAAGGAGTAAAAGTAACTTTCAGAGATAATGCTTAAGGATAAATTTTTGGTATAAGTAACATTATTATTCTTAAAAAAACTTTGATTTAAAATGTATTATTTGTTAAAGGTATTAAGCACAACCTCATTAGCATAAGTCAATTATGTGATGAAGGTTACCTTATGAATTTTAGGAATGAAAAATGCTTAGTACACAATTCCAAGGAAGAGTTTATTGTTTCTGCTCATAGGCAAGAGAATGTATACACAATAAACTTAGAAGACCTTAGGAACCAATATATAACTTGATTTAGTGTAATGGAAGATCAATCTTGGTTATGTTATAGAAGGTTAAGAAACTATAACCATAGGAACTTATGTAAACTCTCAAATAAAAGACCAGTTAAGGATCTACCAGAGCTTAGATTTGATTCTCCAAAAGTTTTTGATCCTTTTCAATATAGAAAGAAACATAAATCAAGTTTTAAATCAATTTTTTAAGTCTCAACTTCTGATGCATTACAATTAGTGAATATGTATATTTTTGGTCCAACAAAATTGGAATCATTGGAGGAAAATATTATATATTTTTCTTAGTTTATGATTACACTATATTTATGTGGGTCTATTTTCTAACAAAGAAATATGAAGATTTTTATTATTTTAAAATTTTTAGAGCCCAAGTTAAAAATGAGAAAAACCTTCCATTGATAACTATTCATAGTGATCATAGAGGAGAATTTAAAAATTCTAATTTTGAAACTTTTTGTAGTAAAAAAGGAATTACTCATAACTTCTCATCACTAAGAACTCATCAATAGAATTTTTTTGTTGAAAGAATAAATCGAATTATTAAAGAGATAACTAAAACCACATTGAGTGAATATTCTATAGATAAACACTTTTTGAGCTAAAGCTGTAAGTACTGCTTGCTATACTATAAATCAAGTTTTGATTAGAACTTTTATTAAAAAAACCCCTTATGAATTGTGGAATGGTAGAAAACCTAGACTTTCCTACTTCAAAGTATTTGGTCCAAAAGTATTCATTCTGAATACTAAAGATAATTGGCATAAATTCACACCCAAATTTGATGAAGGAATTTTCCTAGGCTACTCCACAACTTCTAAGGCTTATAGATTTTTTAATAAAAATACTTGTACTGTTGAAGAAACAATGCATGTTAAATTTGATGAAACTGATCCTTTTGTTTTTAAACAACCTTAACATACATCTTCAGATGTGTTTTCAAAAACTGATTATCAACCCTTGATACAAGATCCTTATGATAAGGAAAATGTTCAAGAAAATATTTCTAAAGCATTTACCCCAGAATATTTCCTACCATATGTTGATGAACAGGTATTACAAAACCCAAATTAGTTGTTTCTTAAGAATCATCTCAGTGATAGTATCATTGGTGATGTAAATCAACCTGTAAGGACTATAAGTTCACTAAGAAATGAATTAGAACATCTAGCATTCCTTTCCCAATTAGAACTAAAAAGCACTGATGAAGCTTCAAGTGATGATGATTGGATAAAATAAATGTAGGATGAGCTAAATGAATTCTAAAGGAACAAAGTCCGGACCTTGGTTGAAATACCTAAGGAAACTTTTGTAATTGGAGTAAAATGGGTCTTTAGGAATAAATGTGATAAAAATGGAATCATTGTAAGAAATAAGTCTAGATTAATTACTAAAGGCTATAATCAACAAGAAGGAATATACTATGAAGAAACCTATGCTCTGGTAGCTAGACTTGAATCTATTAATATTTATTTGCCTTTGCAGCATTCTTTAATTTCAAGATTTTTCAAATTGATGTAAAGTGTGATTTTGTTAATAGATATGTTCAAGAGGATGTTTATATTGAACAAAATCTGGGTTTTGAAGACAAAAAACATCCTGAACACATTTTCAAACTTACTAAAGCTTTATATAGACTTAAACAAGCCCCTAGATCCTGGTATGATAGAATTATAAGATTTTTGTTACAAAATAATTATGTTAAGGGAACTACTGATCCAATCCTTTTTATAAATAAGGATAAGAAAAATGTTTTTATTGTTAAAATTTATTTTGATGACATTATATTTGGTTCAACTCATAAAATTTAACTAATTCTTTTGCAAATCTAATGAAATATGAGTTTGAAATGAGTTTGATGGGTGAGTTAACATTTTTACTAGGTTTTCAAATTTCTCAAAAAACAGAAGGAACATATATATCTAAACATAAGTATATTAAATATCTTCTCAAAAAGTATGGATATGGCAACACTAAGAGTATGAGTACTCCCATTGGTACCTCAAATTCTCTTAATCTCGATGAAGCTAGGAAACTAGTAGATCAAAAATCATTTAGAGGTATGATAGGAAGTTTACTATACTTGAAATCTAGTCATCCAGACTTAATGTTTTTAGTATGTTTATGTGCTAGATATAAATATAATCCAAAGGAATCCCATTTAAAAGAAGTGAAAATAATTTTTCACTATTTAAAGGGAACCATTGATTTAAGACTCTTTTATACTTCTAGAAATATTTTTTGTTTTAATTTTTTTTTCGGATGCTGATTTTGGTGGATGTAGAATGGATTGGAAAAGTACATCTGGAACATGTCATTTGTTAGGAGATTCATTTGTTTCTTGGTCATGAAAAAAGAAACACTCAGTAGCACTTTCCACTACTAAAGCTGAATATGTAGCAGTTGGAAGTTGTTGTTCCTAAGTGTTGTGGATGTAACACACACTCACAAACTATGTCATGAGTTTTACCAAAACATAGATATTGTGTGATAACAATAGTTCCATTACCCTAATAAAAAACTCTATACATAACTCTCATTCAAAATATATAGATATTAGACATCACTTTCTTAGGGATCACACACAAAAAAGAGATATCATTCTTCAGTTTATCAGAACGCACGATGAAATTGTAGATATTTTCACAAAATCTTTACCATCTGATAGATTTGAATACATTAAACAAAATTTAGAAATGATAAACGTAAGTTAGTCTTCCATATTAAATTTTTGTTGAAACTTATATCCTTACATTAAGAAACTACTTTTCAAAAAGGGGGTACATATTCTTGGTAGTGAAAATTTTTCGTAGTCAAAATTTTTCGTAGTCAATTTTTTTCGTAGTTAAAATTTTCGTAGTCTAAAAATTCTCAATTTCAAAAATTTCATTTCTTTAATAAAATTTTCTGTAATCTAAAGTTCTTGAAGAAGAATTTTCCCTACTACTGATAATTTTCCTAGCAATCCGGAAGGTATGTTTCCTTACTTAAATTTTCATAATCAAATTCTACTTGTTGGTATTTTATTCTTGTTTTAAGAAAAAATTTCAGATTCAATTTTATTAAATCTGATGTTTTATCTTAAAATACTCAAAAATCAAAATCATCCAAAATATTTATTTAGATTTTATCTCAACCGTCAGATCATATGAGGCTTATTTCAACCATTATATCTTTTTGGGAATATTAATTGTCACCTCAAACGCCTATATAAAGGCCCCCAATGGTTGTCCCACATCAATTATCAATCTTTGGAGTGCTAAAACTCTGCTGCTTTACTTAAGGCTCGTTCTGAATTTTTCTAGTTTCCTCAAATCTGAATGTCTTTGGAAGCATCCCTACAAAAGAAAATGTCATCTGTAAAAGAAATATGTAAATAGAAGATCTATAAGGAAAGGTTAGTAGATCCTAAATTCTTTCCCAAATATGATTCTCTTATTTAAAAGAATATCAAGTTGAATGGTTGGGAGAGTCTATGTGTATCAAAACCAAAGGGACAAGATCCAGTGTATCTATAATTACTGGTAGAATTTTATGATACCGTAAGTTTTTTTGTTCAAGATTGAAAAGATAAGTTTTCTTTTAAGAGATATGGGAAAAAATATTCTCTTTCTTTTAGTATGGATGCTAATATCATTGGAATTCCTTATGAGGGAGAAGTTAAATTCTGCACCCTTGAGATACCAGATGTTTTAAGAAGTTTTGATAAGGAGAAGGCTATAGAGTGTATTGGTTTGTTAGGAGTGAAGACACCAAAGATCAACCATATTTATATAAATTTTCAGATTCTGGAGTTATGAGTTCAAGGATTTATCATTCTGAGAAAAGGGGATAAAGACACCATAAAGAAAAGTGAAATTTATATTCTAGATTTTCTAGTGAACCTTAGGAAGATTAATCTAGTGTAGTATATGTTGCTTATAATTTCAAATATCAAGAATGAAACTATCAAGTTTCAGATTATTATGTATATGACTATTCTTTCCAAGCTCATAGTTCTCTATCTTGATTTGTTCAAAATTCCTTGTAGCTCTAAGACAGGAAATTTCAAGGTTATGTTTCTTAGTGATGACACCTTAAGAAGAATGAAGGTTGGATTCAATAGTGAATCTGTAGAATTCTATGATTTATCTGAATTTGAAATCGAAGATTTATCAAAGAAACCAGAAGTGGTTGTGACTTCCAAGATAGGTGGGAATAAGAGAAAGGTGAAGGAACCAGAAGTCAAAGAAAAATCCTACAGTTCAGGAAACCCAATCCGTACCTCCAAAATCTAAGAAGAAAAAGACCTATTCAGATGAAGCGGTTTCCAAGTGGAGAGAATATAAGAAGAATATGAAGTAAGGGGATCCTAGTTTTATCTTTGACCCTACTGAAGAAAAATCTTTAAAGATTAAGGCTGATGAGGAGTATGATAAGCAGGAAAAGCTAAAGAAGTTGAGGAAGAAGATTTCAGAGGCTGAAATAGTTCAAGCTCTTCTCAAAGACACTGAGAAAGCCTCTAAACAAGTCCAGGTACCAAAATCTTTTTTGCAAGAATCACTTCCAGTGACTCCAAGAAAGAAAATGGTGATTCTAGAACCAGAAGAAGATAAAGAAATTGTGCAGGAAGAGGAAGTGTAAGAAGAAGAAGAAGAAGAGGAAGAAGGCGATGACACCAATTATGTTATAAGGTAGGTTGATGAATATCATGATAAGGAGAGTCCTTATAAGAAATTATCAATCCAGACTTCCCAGGCCGAATACTCTAAACTTGATACCCTAGGAAAAGGTGATAAAGACTAAGAAGAAGTAAATAAACCATCAAAAGAAGAGAGTAGAAACCATGATTTTGTTTAACCAGAGGACCTGGTGGTAGATTCTTAAAAGGAAAATCCTAAGGAAGATAAGATAGTCTAACTATCAGATAGTGAACATGAATCACTAAAGGCTACTGAGATCAATCTGAGATATGATAAGGGAAAACATGTAGTAGATGATACACCTAAAAAGGAAGTGGTGGATAAGAAATATGTTGGTGGATCATTTAAAAGAAATACTATTGAGGTAGAGAGAGAATCCTCACCAACAAGAGAATCTGATTCAGAATCATCTTCCATGGTTCAATCTCTGAAGAAATTGTTCAATACAATTCACTTTTTTCCAAGTATTTACTTGAGGTGTCAGATGCTTCAGAATTGTTTTAATAAAAAATTAAATTCTGTTTCCATGCTTATGGACAAATTTTTCAGGCTTGAGGCTGATTTTAAATCCTTCTTCATTAGGTATGATGCTCATAGAAGGTCATGAAAGGAAATTACAAAGTAGACTATAAGACAATTTATGATCTAATAATCCTTGATGAATTTCAAGATAATGTTAAGGATGATTTTTATATTGAAGATGTAAAGATCAAAGACCTTACTTCAAGTTTCACTAGTGGAAAACCAACCTATACCAACATTTATTTCCCAACGGTTTGCTGAAACCATTGGAAAAATAACCTATACCAACGGTTCTATTAGAACCATTGATATAGATAATTTTATTTGGGTTTTCCCAATGGTTTATCAAAACCATTGGGAAAGATAAATTTTACCTACGGTTTTTATTAACTGTTGGTAAAAAACACCCGATTTCAGGATCCCTCTCGATTTTTCATCCCAGACCATGTGAACCCTCCCCAACCTCTGCCTCCCGTCCCTCCCCTCCCCTCCCTGACCTCAACCTCATCAACCTCCCAGCCTCCGCCTCCACCTCTCGGCCCCCATCCCCTCTCGGTTCCCTCTCCTCTGGCGACATTCCCCCTTCCCCTCTCATTTTCCTCTCCGACGATGACTTCCTCCTCCCCTCTCAGCTCCCGACAACGTTCCCCCCTCGCCTATCGAATCCCTATCTTGGTGATATCCCCCCTCCCATATAAGCTCCCTCTCCTATGAAGACATCCCCTGGCCCCCTCTCTAGTCGTGCGCGAGACCCCCCATGGAAAAACACCCTGGGCGAAATCCTCCTCTCTCAGCTCCCTCTCCTCCTGCCATTTATCCCAAATATATTGAGGGTTCTTGATTGATACTTCCAGGTAAGGATAGCCATTCATATTAATCGTGCATTTTCTAGAGTTTTGGGTAGTAACCAACTCATGGTGTAGTGAATTATTGGGTAAATCATTTTTTTTTAAAATAGAGTGTTCCAAAAATGTAGGGTTAGATTTACAGGTTGTAAACCATTCATTATAACAATGAATTCAATAAAAGTTCATGATTTTTTAAAAACCTCATATTTTTCTCCCCTATTAGACCTGATATTATGTTGTAGTTTTTTTTGTTAATAATGATATATATGTGATGAGTTTGTATCGTTATTAATATTCTTTCCATTTAATTAATTGGTTCATAAAACATAGGTTGGTGCTGCATATATTAAGTAATTGAAATTGGTAAAGTAAAATGCTGGTCTCGGATTTCCGAGTTGGTTATTTGGATGGTATTTTCTATCAAAAGCGGGTATGTCTTTGTTGACTATGGGTTTATTTTACAATTGACTAATGTATTTATTAAAATGACCATGCAATACACATTTACCACAATACAAAAGCACCACAAATATCATAGATAGACATTACACACCACAAGACACCCATGGGAGACACCCCTTGACATTTACTGATAGTTAAGGGGCCATTAACTTAGGAACTGAAGTCTATTGGTACTCAAGCCTTGATAAATTCCCATTATTGGTAGAAAAGATACCAACACATTTATTCTTAGTATAGTATAATGAAATGGTTTACACTCTCCAAGTAGACCATCTGGTTCATGGACTGGTGCCCGACCAGGTTCAAGAGCAGGATCAACTACCAAACATTGATTGTGGTCCCTGTGAGGTTCTTTCCATAGTGAAGAGGATTATGTGCACAATCTTCAACTCAACTAATGTAGCAGATATGCATATTCATCGGCTAAGTGTACTAGTATAGTGTTTTCAACAAATTTCTATATAAAGAACATAATAAAAAATAAAGAGATTATTAAATGGAACTATTTCCCCTTTCTTGGAGGAACATGATTTGACTTATGGGGAATTTTGGTTCTTATATATTGGGTGGTGACAAGTATAGTCACAGGATACAAGTATGTTTTTTTAGTTTTTATTTTATTTTCTTTATCACATTTTCCACTTAGGTCTTTTACTGCTTTCTACGGATGGAGGGTAGTGATTCTATCCTGACTAGTTGACCTAGATCACTTATATATTGTAATACCATGAGGTGTGAGTGTGAGGAAACATTGGAAGCTACAATATCCTTGTGGTCTTCCATGGGATGGAATTGTTTTTCTAAAACATCATGTGAGAACATTTCAAGAGTATGTTGGAGTCATGAAATAACCCCAAGTGTTTCCATGAGATATCATAAATTACCCCAAGTGTCTCTAAGTGTATCCATACATCGTATGATCCTCGGATGGGTTGGCCACTCAGCCAATCCTATCAAACATATCCTAGTCTATCCTCTCAGTCACATAGTCTAGACTCATCTATCAAGGATTATCTCATACCTCGATGCACATCTCATCATCCAACTAGATAAATAGGATTATTCACCTCATGATTGTCCTAGTCACAAAATCATACTATGTAGAACCCATCTACATTCTTATCTCATCCACATGGGAATCCTCTAGGGTCCCTTAGACCCATCCTAGTCGCTACTCATTGAACATAATCCTCATACCACACACTATAGTCTTCTCTCGACATGTCGACCATTCCTTAATTATATTCTCAATAATCCGATCAAGAACCTCATGAAAATCATGTATTATAACCCAAACCCACTAACCAGGTTCAATCCTAAGCTAAATCACACAAAGACTCTTGGAATTATAATGCAAATATATCTGAAAATACCCAATACCCACACTAGCATCTCATCATTAATCTCTTTAGTTGAAATCTTGAATCATTAAATGGATTAAAACCATTCATAATAAATTTTATAGACTCATAGGGACCATCTCACTCTAAGAACCCACCAATATTCCAATCCATCCTCATAAGTATTTCCTTATCAAACACTAGATGTACAATTTCCACACTTATCATTACAAGGCCCAATCCTATTAGGAATATTTTACTTGATCTAAACCCTTATCTAGTTCATACACATATCATTCCAATTATAAGACATATGTTAGACCACTCATATCCCAATCAATATCTTATCCACTTGGAGATTTAGTGTTTAAGGGTCTATAGTGGCTCTTAATACTTTCTTTATACATATGTAATTCAAATATTTTTTATGTTTATAATTCAAAACAAGGGAGGAATCTCCACATCTTGGAATATTTACCATGATTCCCTAGAAAAAAGTAGTTTCCTGAAGGAGAAGAAGGGAATACATTCTCTTTTGTCTTATTTTATTACCAAATAAATCACCACACAACCATAAAATCCATTTCATGAGTGTTTTTTTGAATTTTGTATATTTTATTCTCTACATGAGTGTTTTTTTAAATTATGCATTTTTAGGTGTTGTATTCATCATTGTATACTGTCTGCATGATTGTTTTTTTTATATTCATCATTATTCTGTAAGTTTGTACTGTAATTCTAGAGTGGAGGCAGCTATATGCTACTTGTTGGAATTGCAGTACTGGAATTGGAGAGGGGAGGTCACTAGAATTTCATAGGAGGGGAGGTCACTGTATGCTGTTTGCTGTAGAGGGGAGGACCATGGGGAATTTTGGTTCTTATATGTTGGGTGGTGATGTGAATAGTAACAAGAGACAAGTATGTTTTAGTTTAGTTTTTATTTTATTTTCTTTATCGCATTGGCCACTTGGGTATTTTACTGCTTTCTATGGATATAGGGTAGTTATATTATGCGAAGGGGGATAGAAGGGGTTTAGATTGTTTCATTTCACTAACTTTGATTCGAGGTAGGACTTTATAGTTACTACTTGTCTTACACCTCGTGTATTTGGAGATTTCAGTGTTTTTGACTCCATATTATGTTTCTAGTAGGGAGATGGATCATTTTGTGTTGTTTCAGGTGGATTTGGTTCTCCGCTACCAACTGAGGTAAGGATTTAATGCCTTTGGTTGGTTTCTCACTGGTTATGTAGCGTTTTTATGTGTTTTAAGGTTCCTAGTATCCTTTGTGTAGTGCATTTATCCCTGCTTGTTGGTTTTGAGCCGCTAAATCAAGGGAGACTTGCTTGTGTGTGCATAGGTAAGTAAGTATATGTATGTGGGTTCCCCCGTTATGTGTGTAGTCAAACATGGTGGTGATTATTCAAGTATGGGTTCCCATATATATATATATATATAAATGCATACGCAGGCGAGGGGAGACCGGTATATGCATATAAGCATATGTGCAAGGATCCCCTTGCACATGCTCATGGCCATGCGAGTGTGTGCATAGGGGATAGGTGTCCTTACATGTGTGTGAAGGTGAGTATACCCAGTGGGGGAGAAACAACTTTTAGTTAGAAATCTCCAAGAGCCGAAGTGGATGGCTTGGTTCCACCTTGAGGTAGGGTCCGTGTTCTAACATTTTTAATTCAAGAATGCTTTAAATTAAATTTAGATTCTTTCTTAATTCTGCTTAATTATATTGAATTGCATATCTTGAATAATTTTTCTTTAATATAATTGTTTTTTTGATAAATAAATTCATGGTTTTATAATAAAACTCCTCCAATAGAGGTGCGGTGTCTGCAAAAACTCTCAGTGATAGTTATGTTGATCTAGTTGCTTAACTCATTGTTAGACCTTCCACACATCCTGTTGGGTCTATTGGTGATGAAGACCATGATCCTTTGGACACAAAATAGGTTTTCTTATTATTAACCTTGGGTCATATCATGGATGGTATGAGTCTAGTGCCTTATACCTAGATTGAGAAATTGATTAAGGAATGAATAGAATTGTGAATTGAATTTTTTCTTCTCATAACGTGTGAATTAGAATTTGTAATTATCAATATGTGAATTAGAATTTACATAATTGAAACTTGAATTGATAATGTAGAATGTAACCATATAATTGGTATGAAATTAGAAAATACACAATGTTATATTGACAAGAACTGGTATTTGAAATAGTGGAATATGAGGAATGAGAATTGGTAATTTTAATGAATTAAAAAATGTGTCATATGTCAAAATATTTGTCATGTATTGGTGTTTTGTTAGGGGTTTTTCTCTTGGTTGTTCTTGACACATGGTTATATAATACCTAGAATGGTTACTCCACACTTAGAATTATTTATTCTCCTTGGGAATGTAATATTTTCTATAATGATAATTCACAGAAAGTCCAAAAACCCATGGAAGATGAGAGATATCCCTAGAATTAGTAATGTGTGTTAGGTTAGTGGTCCATGGAATGGGTAATGTACCTTGTCATGGTTCCTTGTCAAGGAAATCATCCTGGATAATGGTCGGAATGGATAGACATATATGAAACTCTATTGAATCAAGTTTGGCATACCCTGAGTGTCATCCTAGTTCTTGTGACGACCCATCTCTATCACATGTGGTAGATTCAAGTCAAGGATTTCACAATGTTGTATCATTTTTAGTCTTTTATATTACATTAGTAGTTTTATTATTGGTAGATAGGATAATAGGATGTGTTGGGGATTGGTAATTATCTCATGCATAAGATTAACTAACCCATGAGAATGGTAAAACCCGGTTTCCAGGGAGGAAATTATTTTTCACGAGTTATTCCTTTTACAGTTTTGATGTTATTTCACCTTGGGTGATGAACATGTTGGGTGATGCTACTATTTTATGTGATTTTACTCATGGTTTGATATGGAATGGGGAGCATCTAATAGTGAGATAGAAGGAAATTATGCTTTCAAATTGAGGTTGTCACAATGTTTTATCATATGTACAATTCTTGTGTCATCTGACATTTCTATAATTTGATTAATACTGTTGGTTTCATTCATTTTATTATTCAAAATTATCTAATTCCATTGGTTAGGATATGTAAACCCTAGATGTGGTTATGAAAATTGAAAGATCATTAGGGGTGTGACTCCACACTCATTATCTTATTCCTTTAGTGATTGGATAAATTTATTCTTGCAAGCTAGTGGTCCAAGGCTGATGGTTTGGCACATGAAGAGTCATATATAATGGAATCAATACCTTTGAATTCATATGTGATATATATTCCTCTACTTGCAATCAATAACATATGTGGGCTACACAAAGTCATTCTGACCCTGAGAATATATAATGGACTCAATACCTTTAAAATTTAATTTATGGGCTCAATACATTTTTTCATGGTGTTAAAAATGGTATATGTGGTAAAATTATAATCCTTGTGTCATTTAATGTGTATAAAAGTGAATCTTAGGGATTATAAAATTATAATCTGGGTTTAGTGGGATATTACCACATAGACAGTTTTTAACATTATCTTAAGATCCATTATTGTTTTCATTGTTATAAACATATCTCAGTAATGTGAGACATATGCATAAATAACATTAACCACCATATCTTTGTCATTATCCACCTTATCTATGGTGTCCCCCCGGTATATTACATTGGTTACCATATCTTAGGGGAATATTGACTCAATACCTTAATCTTAGGGTAATAAGTTTACTTAGAAAAAGAATCCCTAGAAGTGTAATTAATCCATGGGTTCTTTTTCTAATGAATTGAAACATATTTTACTTAAAGTGAATTCAAGGATGGAGACATGAATTCAAATGTAATCAAACTGAATCAATTAGAACCCAAATGAATGAAATTGTCTAAACTAATATAAACAAAAACAATACAAACTAAATCTAATGAAAATGTCCCAAATGAACTTGTATCGAACAAAACCAAACTAAGATAAAACTCGAGATAAAATGATTATATACCATTAATAGGAAGATTAATTGTTAATTAATATGAATGTACTATTTGATATTATCATTTTGAAACTTGGATCTATTTCCCCTTTCTTTCAGGAACATGATTTGACCCATGGGGCGTTGTGGTTCTTATATATTGGGTGGTGACATGTATAGTCACAAGAGACAGGTATGTTGTTTTTTAGTTTTTATTTTATTTTATTTATCACATCAGCCATTTAGGCCTTTTACCACTTTCTATGGATGGAGGGTAGTTATATTCTACGAAGGGGTCTAGAAGGGCATTGGAGCCGGCTGTGCGATTTTCTTTACATGGGAGAGAGATAGGGGTAGTGGAGAGATTCATTAAAGTGTTTCATTTTTTATTGCCTTTATTCCATGTTGCATCTATTTATTTTCTTTTCCTTCGGCATGGACATCTGATGTATGGATGGGTCATGTAACAATTTTATTTATTTTTTGCTGCTGTTTTTATTATTTTTTTTGTGGAAAAAATTGCTCCCAAGTGGTGTACCTTACATGGAGATATTAGTATTCTCCTTTTATATATAGACTATTTCACTTCATTAAGTTCTCCCTTTATTTTAAATTTTATACCCCTTTATTCATTCCTTATTGAAATTTTACATACTAATCTATTATGCTAATAATCAATGGATATATTCCTAAATCACTAGAATCACCAATGTCTTCCAATTAGTCTTGATTTTTTTCTTATAGGTGCAGTTTGTGTAATCATAAATGCTTGTTCTTGGGTTGGAACCCCAAAATTTTAGGGTCTATTTGGGGGGAATATTTTCTTATAAATTCTTAAATCATTTCTTGAAATATCATTAGGTGCCCTATATTTTTTAATGTTTCAAATTTGTATAGGATTTTCCTTTTGTCCTGCATTTCTTGATAATCCAAATTCAGTGTTAGCTGAGTTTACCTAGTTGAAGGGTACCTTTTTCACTAAGTATGAGGTGTATCCTTATACAAAAATTAACAAAATCACATTAACACTATAATGAGTCTCTTTTAATGGAAATATCATTTATAAATCTTGAGTGGAGGAAGTAATCTTCTCAATTCTTTGGGAAGTTCTATCTTTTTTTGACTCCATATCTTTCAATTTTACTTCCAAATCTAGAAACTTCAGGTTGAGGGTGATCTTTTTATCTTATAATGATCTCAACCTGACTACCCCATCACTCTTTATATTTTGAACTTGTTCATTATGGATCTTGTTTCTCAATTATAGTGAACTATCAAGTTCTTTAACTCTTTTAGCTTTCAATTCTAGTTGTACAACCTTAACACTCACAAAATATTTGTGTAGATTTTCCAATTATTGGAATACCTCAGTAGTAGTAGCCTTAAACACTTCCTTGTCAACAACTGTTCTTTGAATTTTTTCATCAGTCAAAGGCATGTTATCATTGAAAAGTGAGACTATTTATCCCTTGAATTTCACTAATTTTGAGAGGGTGTTACATTTTCTAACCTATTTAGCCAATGAAATCTACATGACATCAAATTATTCCTCTAGTTGTGATTTTTCATCAACTATTTCCTTAATAATACTAAGTATATATCAAATAACTTCATTAAGAAATTTATTCAAATAAAATCCAACATGAGAGTATAATTATTCAACTATTTTGATCTCTTTATAATCGCAATAGCTACATGAATCATCAAAAGTATCTATGTAAACATATTCAATGGATTAACACTTAACACTCTATTCAAATACTATAAGTGGTTGATCCCTTTCATTATTAATAAATTTTATCCTCTTATTTTCCTCTTTCTTCTACCTATTTTTCACTGCCTTAGATAAAGTTTCCATTTCTACTTCAGTAGGTATAGAGATATAATTCTTGATTTTTGAATCTTCTTAAAACATTTCAAATATGAACTTCACTATGGATTTTTTTAGGAAACCTAGTTTTTCTCTAATAATAATTGAAATTCCCAGAGGGTTGTTGGACTACTAAGAGGGAATGGGTGAATAAATGGTCACCTAGAACATCTATAAATTATTACGATTTTATAATTCAACCACCTATATTAAACCCAGTCTTAATCTACTCTTCTTATGTCTCACAACCTCACCAAGATAATATATCAAATAAAGGAATAATAACACAAGGATTTATATGATTTGGTACTAATAAATACTCTTTTCTTTGATTGGTTATACTCCCAAATCAAGGGTTATAAACTATAATTAAATGTCACCAATTTCAAGTGGAGGGTTCTTCACACACCAGAAACTTATTTCCTCTCATATGAATTACACTTTCCAAAATCACACTAGACTTCTTTAACAACTTCTCACTATACTCATAGCTTCACACTATGTTATCCTTATATACCCTAAGTCAAATAGGTTCCAAAAA
Organism: Viscum album; assembly: GCA_963277665.1. Lineage (NCBI taxonomy): Eukaryota > Viridiplantae > Streptophyta > Magnoliopsida > Santalales > Viscaceae > Viscum > Viscum album. The sequence goes on from OY728158.1 coordinate 878,186,133, forward strand.
TTCCCATCAAATATATAAAATTAATCCCTTTATATTACTTATTAAATTAAATCTATGTTCAGCACTAGGATATCAAAACATCCAAAAAATGATCTCCATCCACTCACAGTAGAGTCTTCGAATACTATAGGTTATTCAAGAAAGATACATAAAAATCAGTCTCCACTTGCATCTCAGCTTTACAGGTCTTCAGAACCTATTCACCTGAAGTGGAGTGGGGACTGGGTGGGGGGATGCAAGGGGCGAAGTGTATTAAGGGATGTGGGGGATGCAGTGGAGTGGAGGGGGGGCTTCAGTGGAGTAGGGGATGGGGGGATGTAGTAGAGTGTGGGGGGGGGGGGGTGAAGTGGAGTGGGGGGGGGGATGTAGTTGAGTGGGGGATGTGGGGATTCATTGAAGTGGGGGGTGGGGGGGGGGTATAGTGGAGTGGGGGGGGGGTCTGTGGAGTGGGGGATGGGTTCAGTGGAGTGGGGGATGGGGGGGGGGGGGTTGGAGTGGGGGATGGGGGGGAGGGGCTGTAGTGGAAACCTTCAACTTTTTTCTAAAGATACCACCTTCACACTTCCCATCCTTAACTTTTTTTTATCCAAAACCATGGAACGATGTGAAATTTTCCATGAAAAATCTATGAATGCTGTATAAAAACATACATCATCTATTTCCAAGGAAAATTAAGTCTTCTTTAATCATGGTATGCACCACACACCCCTTAACTCAAACATACTTCTATTTTCCATTTGTAAGGATATGTCACCTTTTCTATAATTTTTAGAGCAAGATGATCTATAAAATGAACCTTTCCATATCTTTTCGAATTATAGTTCTTCATACTTCCCCTATTAGATGTTATATGAAATGAAGATCGAGAGTCTATAGCTAAGACTCAAGAGAATTAGAGATACTCAACAACACACCACTCTTATCTTCTAATATAAGATTAAGAAATATATATTCGAAAGTGTATCTTCCATAATTCAATCTCTATCCATTGAAATCCTTTTTCAGGTGTCCTTTCTTCCCATAATGCCAACACATGGGACCATCTTCCTTTGAGTTATTCCCACTCCAATATGTTCTGATTTCCCTTTTCTCTAACATTTTTGTGTTGTGGAACTCTCCCCTTCTTTCCACACTATATGCATTTCCAGAAGATGCCTCCTTTCAATGAAGTTATTCATTCTATATCAGGTCTTTAATGTTTTCAAATACCGGGTTAGTTTTTCTTCTTGAATTACTCACTACAATTTCCATCACATCCCAATGTTTTAAAAGGTTTAGACTCAAATGCCTACTCCTTTTCATGATTAGTTACTCACCCCAGTTGCGAATTATCTACTATAAACCCAAGTGGTTACACTAAGGACCTCTCAATCCTATAATAATAGAGACCCAAAATGCTTCTACTCCATAGTCCCACCAATGAATGCATCTTCCCACTAACCAATAAAAAGGTGTGATTAAAATAAAAGAAGATATCCCTAATCTCCAAGTTTCTTATGCACCACTTGATGTAGATATCCCTACATGAACACACTAGATAACCCAGTCTACTCATGAAAATAATCTTCAAGATCTTTAGTAGTTGATAGGCATGATTAGATCTACTCATCTTAAATAGTCACATTATTCTTTAACTATCTGAGTCTCTCAACCCCTTGAACAGTCATGAATTTAGATATCCTATTTCTTGAATGAATCTTGACTTCAATCTCTTCTTGCATTATTGTGCGTATTTATGGACTTGGAATTTTTCATTTTTTTGATTTTGAGTTATTTCCATTTTTTTATGGTTTGGTTATGATGGATCATGGTATACTGTGTGTGTTTTCATTGTCTAGGGTTAATTTGAAATGGAAATTTTTATATGGGAAAGTTTAAAAATACATTGATTCTTATAGAAAACTTGGGAATACTTTTATAATGATATTTTTAGTTGGAAAAGTGTCTAAAATGTTTTGGATTTAAAATGAAAACCTATTTTTGGAATTTTTTTCAATTTTTTTAGAAAAAGGAATAGTGTTAATTATTTTCAAGGTTTTAAAGTGATATTAATAAAGCACAATTAGAATCTTATAAAGTATTTAAGCCAAATGTACTTTCAAAATAGATAATTTCAAAGTTGTTGGATTGGTGTAGCTTGATCTGGTTGGGTTGAATGCTTGTGGACTATAAATTTCACGGGTCTGAACACTATAGTAAATCTGACCACTATAGTAGAACTGACCACTATACTAGAGGTATTTCATGTTTCTTCTATTCTTGGGTGTGGTGGAGGAATCTCCAATAAAGAAAAAAGGAAGTGCTATGTCAGACCCTATAAGTGGTGGTTTAAAAACTATATTTTTTTCTCACCGGTTTCTTCTAGGATAAAATACATGGTTTTATATCAGTGCCAAAAAGTGTGACATAAGAAACTTTGTTGTTAGGATTACCAGAGGTATTTTTTGTTAGACTACCAGATAGAGTCTAAACAATGTGAATATTTTGGGTTACATGAATCAATTTAGACTACTAGATAGAGTCTTTGGGATACTAAATCCATTAAGGCGATTCATATTTTCTTTGTTATATTGGTTAATATCTTAACTATCTAGAATGAGATTTTGGCCGTATTTGGAAAACAGGATGGCTGTTGTGTACTGGCTGGAAGCCTAGGGCTGTCCATGGGGTGTCCGGGGGGGGGGGGGTGCAGGAGGGTCTGTAGGGCAGGGGGGATGATGCATGTAGGGTGTCTAAGAGGGGGTGTCCAAGGGCTTTCAAGGGGGGGGGGGTGCTGGGGGATCTGCAGGGTAGGGGGGAAGGTGCAGGTGGGGTGTCTAGGGGGTGTCCAGGGGGGTCCAGGGGTGGGGGGTTCCAGGGGGTGTCTAGGGAGGTCTATAGGGTAGGGGGGAGGGGGTGTCTAGTGGGGGTAAAAGGGGGGTGTCCAGGGGGGTCCGGGGGTGGGGGGTTCCATGGGGTCTCTAGGGGGGTCTGTAGGGCAGGGGGGAGGGGGTGTCTAGTGGGGGTGAAAGGGGGGTGCACGGGGGGGGGGGGGGGGTGTTGTACCTCTCGAACCCCTCGTGGTTTTATTTTTCATGATCACAATCACCCTCTTGTTTTTCTAATATTGTTTTAAGTGTTTTTGGATGATAGGCATGATTTCAGGGTGCCAAGGTATTGGGCCTAGAAGGCCAAGAAGGAAAAAAGCCAAAGTGGACTGATTTTCAGTCCACCGGCCAACCGATGGAAGAGCACCAGCCAACCGATGGAGTCCTGGACAGAAGGCATCCTTCTGTCCAGACCACCGGCCAACCGGTGTCACACCAGTGGCCAGCTGGTGGCACCCAACCCAAACAGTGGAAGCTACTGCCTCAGCACCGGCCAACCGGTGGCCTCAGCACCGGTCAGCCGGTGGCACCTGCACAGAAGAGGAAGCTACTGCCTCAGCACCGGCCAACCGGTGGCCAACTCACCGGCCAGCCGGTGGAGCCTGAGCCCGAGCCCTCCTCCTTTTTGCACACACCGGCCAACCGGTGGATCTGTACCGGTCAGCCGGTGGAGCCAGTCAAACTAGCCGTTGGGCTTTTGACAAGCCTGTCCACTTGGCCTCCAACGGCTCCGAAGACCTCTCCAACGGCTCCGAAGACTCCCTAAGGCCATTTGAGGGTTCCCCCTTTATAAATAAAGGACCTTGATCCCCCGGAAGCCTAAGGAACATATCCGGAACAATTGTGAAGCCAACGGACACATTTCCCATCATTTGGCGAACCTCCGGCGGATTCCTCCAAGGGAACCCCACTTGCTCCAACACACTTCCACATCCAAGGAGCACCTCCAAAGAAGCTTGGGAGCACCCTTCATCAGCTCCATCAATCCATTGGCGCCCAAGGCTTCTCCCAATACGGTTTTTCATTGTTTATCATTTTGAGATTCATTTTGGGTTTGTGCCTACAAACCCCATCTCTTTCTCATCTCCCTTTCTTTGGGTTCTCACACCACCTTCAAGGTGTGAAGAGGTTGGTCAAGCCTTACCTTGTAAAAGGCTTGAGACAAAGGTGAGCTAGCCTTAACCTGTAAAAAGGCTAGTGGGTTCTTGCTCAACCATTGAAAGCAAGTGGGTTATTTCTCAACCATTGAAAGCAAGTGGGTTCTTGCTCAACCATTGAAAGCAAGTGGGTTCTTGCTCAACCATTAAAAGCAAGCTGTAATAGGTGAGCTAGCCTTCACCTGTAAAAAGGCTAGTGGGTTTCTTGCTACAACCATTGAAAAGCAAGCGGTAGAATCTCTCAACGGTTGAGTTGGGAGCGGAGACGTAGGCCGGGTTTTTGGCCGAACTCCGTTATCAATTGCGTGTCTTGCCTCTTTTATTTCCGCTGCACTTTCACTTTGATTTTAATTTGTTAATCTTTTTTTAAAAGGCAATTCACCCCCCTCTTTCCATCACTCCCTTTTTCTCCGCCCAACAATTGGTATCAGAGGAAAATTTGAGTAATACCCTAACTGGTTTCAAATTTAAGATCCATTGTGATGGCATCAACCTCTTTTGCCCCCGAAGTCTTTTCTTTGGGTCGTGCTCCATTTTTTGATGGAACCGACTATAATTATTGGAAAACCCGCATGACTACTTTTCTTAGAAGCATAGGATATCCCATTTATAAAATTGTCATGCAAGGTTACACTCTCTCTTCCCCCGATGAATCCAAATGGACTCAAGCTGACATTAAAAATTTCGAGCTTGATGGCAAAGCCATGAACGCTCTACATTGCGGCCTTGATCGTAATGAATTCAATCGAGTTTCCACATGCACCTCCTCACATGAAATCTGGAAACTTTTGGAGGTTACCCATGAGGGGACCAACAAAGTCAAGGACACTCGATTGGACATGTTTCGTCAAGATTTTGAGTCTTTTACCATGCATCCATCTGAAAATATTATTGAAATGTTTACGCATTTTACTGATGTTTGCAATGGGAGAAAGTCCCTTGGTGATGATGTTTCTGCAGAAACCATGGTCAAGAAGATCCTATGGATCCTTCCAAGCACATGGGCACCGAAAGTCACGGCAATCCAAGAAGCCAAGGACATCAAAAACATGCCGGTAGAAGAACTCATCGGATCTCTCATGACCTATGAGATCACCATGAGGAGGCAAGCTGAAAAGGAAGGCAAACCGATCAAAGTTCCAAAGAACATCGCCTTCAAAGTTCAAAAAGAAGAAAGCTCCTCCTCCTCATCATCTTCCTCTTCAAGCGGCGATTCCGAAATGGAGAATCTTACCCGCAAGATGCACAACTTCATGAAGAACACAAGAAGAAGAAATCCCGCAAGGCTCAATCCAACGAAAAATCCGAGCCCAAGGTAAAATGTTACGGGTGTGGCGAGAAAGGCCATTACAAGCCCGATTGCCCAATCAACAAGAAAAAGTCCAAGAAAAAGGAGAAGAAGAAGGCATTCAAGGCCACATGGAGTGATAGCTCCACATCATCCTCCTCCTCCTCCTCGAGCAACAACGGTAAAAAATGCCTAATGGCATGTAATGAGGTATCATCTTCCGACTCCTCTTCCTCTTGTTCTTCAAATTCCAATTCTTTTAATCATATGTCTTATGAGGATCTCCAACATGCAAGAGATCAATTGGAGGAAGGTTTTCACGAACTTTCTTCCAAATTTGTTTCTTTAAAAAAGAATTTCAAAAAACTCTCTTCCGAAAAAGAACAACTTCTCAAAGAGAAGGAAGAGTTGACCCTCAAAATCCAAAATCTTCCCGATGTTGATTCCATGGAATCAACTATCAAAGACCTAAGGGAATCCCTTGCCAAGTTCACCCAAGGGGAACAAAATTTGAACAATTTTCTAGGTTCCCAACGTGTATCTAGGACCACCCAAGGGCTTGGCTATACCAAGCAAGCCTCCTCCTCCCATGCACCCACTATTTTTGTAAGGAGGAGCTCCCAATTTAAATTTTGTAATTATTGCAAAAAACCCGGGCACTTAATCTATGAGTGCAATTGTAAAAATGCCCGGTATGGCTGCCCCAAAAGTATTTTCTTTGATGATGAATTTTTTAGGAGAAGACCCGCCACTAGACAAGTGTGGATTGAAAAATCCCTCTTAGCGAGTCTCTCCGGGCCAAAATTTGTCTCGGTTTGATAATCCTCTCCCCGGAGCTTTGTTGTCTTTATTTAGGGGGATTTAGGATCTTTTAAGCCCTTTTGATTTCAATTTCAAAATTTTCGATTAAAACTTTCAATTTCAACACTTGGTTTCAAAATTTTCATTTCAAAATTCTTGATTCAAAACTTTCAATTCAAATTTTTCATTTCAATTTTCTTTTCAAAACTTTCAATTCAAACTGTTATTCAAATTTTTCATTTAAAACTTTCAATTCAAATTTCAAAAATTTCAATTGGTTTAAAATCTCTATCTTGTTTTTCAAACTTGTTTCCCTCAATCAAGTTTTATGCCCCGTGCTATTTTGATAATCACAAAGGGGGAGAAATTCTTGGTTGATTGGGGGAAAAATCTTTTAAAGCATGCTTTTCATTTCATTTTCTACATTGTTTGTTTTGGTGATTGTGATCATCAAAATAGGGGGAGATTGTTGTACCTCTCGAACCCCTCGTGGTTTTATTTTTCATGATCACAATCACCCTCTTGTTTTTCTAATATTGTTTTAAGTGTTTTTGGATGATAGGCATGATTTCAGGGTGCCAAGGTATTGGGCCAAGAAGGCCAAGAAGGCAAAAAGCCAAAGTGGACTGATTTTCAGTCCACCGGCCAACCGATGGAAGAGCACCGGCCAGCCGATGGAGGCCTGGACAGAAGGCATCCTTCTGTCCAGACCACCGGCCAACCGGTGTCACACCAGCGGCCAGCCGGTGGCACCCAGCCCAAACAGTGGAAGCTACTGCCTCAGCACCGGCCAACCGGTGGCCTCAGCACCGGTCAGCCGGTGGCACCTGCACAGAAGAGGAAGCTACTGCCTCAGCACCGGCCAACCGGTGGCCACCTCACCGGCCAGCCGGTGGAGCCTGATCCCGAGCCCTCCTCCTTTTTGCACACACCGGCCAACCGGTGGATCTGTACCGGTCAGCCGGTGGAGCCAGTCAAACTAGCCGTTGGGCTTTTGACCAGCCTGTCCACTTGGCGTCCAACGGCTCCGAAGACCTCTCCAACGGCTCCGAAGACTCCCTAAGGCCATTTGAGGGTTCCCCCTCTATAAATAAAGGACCTTGATCCCCCGGAAGCCTAAGGAACATAGCCGGAACAATTATGAAGCCAACGGACACATTTCCCATCATTTGGCGAACCTCCGGCGGATTCCTCCAAGGGAACCCCACTTACTCCAACACACTTCCACATCCAAGGAGCACCTCCAAAGAAGCTTGGGAGCGCCCTTCATCAGCTCCATAAATCCATTAGTGCCCAAGGCTTCTCCCAATATGGTTTTTCATTGTTTATCATTTTGAGCTTCATTTTGGGTTTGTGCCTACAAACCCCATATCTTTCTCATCTCCCTTTCTTTGGGTTCTCACACCACCTTCAAGGTGTGAAGAGGTTGGTCAAGCCTTACCTTGTAAAAGGCTTGAGACAAAGGTGAGCTATCCTTCACCCGTAAAAAGGCTAGTGGGTTCTTGCTCAACCATTGAAAGCAAGTGGGTTCTTGCTCAACCATTAAAAGCAAGCTGTAATAGGTGAGCTAGCCTTCACCTGTAAAAAGGCTAGTGGGTTTCTTGCTACAACCATTGAAAAGCAAGAGGTAGAATCTCTCAACGGTTGAGTTGGGAGCGGAGACATAGGCCGGGTTTTTGGCCGAACTCCGTTATCAATTGCGTGTCTTGCCTCTTTTATTTCCGCTGCACTTTCACTTTGATTTTAATTTGTTAATCATTTTTTAAAAGGCAATTCACCCCCCCTCTTGCCATCACTCCCTTTTTCTCCACCCAACAGGGTGCACGTGGTCTGCAGTGTAGGGGGAGTTGTAGGTGGGGTGTCTAGAAGGGGATGTATAGGGGGGTGTTCAAGGGCTGTCCAGGGGGGGTGCAGGTGGGGTGTCTAGGAGGGGGGTGTCTGGGAGGGGTAGGGGGGGTGTCCAGGGGGGTGTCTAGGGGGGAGGGGGTGTCCAGGGGGTGTCTAGGGGGGGTTTCTAGTGGTGGTGCAAGGGGAATGTTTAGGGTGGTGCAAGGGTTGTCCTAGGGGGTGTGTGTGTGTGTGGGGGGGGGGGGTGTTCAAGGGGGCGCAAGGGGGATGTCCAAGGGGGATATCCAAGGGGGAAATGGGGTTCAAGGGGGATATACAGGGGGGTATGGGTGTGAAAGGGGGCTATCTAGGGGGGTCATGGGGGTGCAGGAGGGTGTTCGGGGGGGGGGGGGGGCTGTGGGGGTGTTTCTTATGAAATGGTAAGGCCTATAAATCACCACACAACCATAAAATCCATTTCATGAGTTTTTTTAAATTCTGTACATTTTATTGTTTGCATAATTGTTTTTTTTTTAAATTTTGTATTATTAGGTGTTGTATTCATCATTTTATATTGTCTGCATGAGTGTTTTTTTATATTCATCATTATTCTACAGGTTTGTACTGTAATTCCAGAGTAGAGGCAATGACATGCTACTTGTTGGAATTGCAGTACTATAATTGGAGAGGGGAGGCTGTTGTATGCTGCTTGCTGCAGAGAAGAGGCTGCTGTATACTCATTCTGGTTGGAAGAGGGGATGAATGGAAGAGGTGCGTACCATTTTTTTGTAGAGAAAATGAAATACCAATAGTTCTATGAACCATTGGTATATAGATTGAGTAATATATACCAACAGTTATCAAACCGTTAGTATACATATATCCCAATGGTTTTAATAAAACTATTGGGAGTAGTGTGATGTAGGTGGTATACCAACAATTTAACAACCATTGGTGTATACCCATACAACCCAACTTATGGAAAAAGTTCCCTATGAACTGTTGAAATTGGTGTATACCACCAACGGTTAACACTAAACCATTGGTATTTTGAAAATCCATCCATCCTATCACAATGGTTCATGTTGAACTATTGGGATATGGATATCCCCATGCCTCACAACCCAATGGTTCAGTGAACCATTGGGATATAATTTCCCAACAGTTTTGGGGCTTTTACCAACAGTTTATAACCGTTGGTAAAAGATTATTTTACAGTAGTGTTTTGATGAGAAGCTCAATCTTGAACAAACAGTTCGGAAGTAGGAAGTCAAGGATGTGAATGGGAAACTTAATTCAGTTGCTTTGAATTTGAAGAGGGAAAGAGATTTCAGAATAGAGTTTGAGGAAGCAAGCAAGAAGAGCTTTTGATTTCTTAGGCTGAAATCCTAAAGTCTTAGGATGAAAAAATCAAAGATTTGGAGAAGAAAAATAAATATTAGGAACAACTACTCAATAATTTTTAAGAGGATTATAAGGATCTTAAAAAGCTGAAGACCATTTTCAAGAAGCTTATGCTGAAGGAAAAAGAAGAATGCTATTTTTCTTAACTTTGATCTTTTGTTGTATTTTCTTCCTTGTACAAATTCTTTCAATCGTAATGAAATTTTTGGTTGTACTTTATGTGTTTTATTGTATACTACTAATATTTTAAGTACCATATTTTTTTCCATTCTCTCAAATCCTTTTTGAAAATCACAAAGGGGGAGAAAGGAATGATAAAAAGAATACTAAGTAAAGAAGAAAATTCTCTAAGTAAGGGGAGTCTATCTAAGGGGGAATTTTATCTAAGAATATTTCCTTATGCAAGAAATAGAAAAATATCTTTAAGGATATCAAGAATACGATCTTTAGGGATTTCAAAACCTAAGGGAGAGTTAGTCATATTCACCATGATTCATAAGTAAAGGGATATAAGTTTTTTCCTTTAAGTTCATAAAGAAAAAATCTTAGTCCTTATATTCTTTTTCGTAAGGATGTTTGTACTTTCCAAAAGGGGGAGATTGTTGAGTCAATAAGGTTTCCTTATGACTTTTCTATTTCTCTATGTTTTTAAAATCACAAAACTCTATCTTAAGGCAAAATATATTTTCCCTAAGGATTATTTTCATAAAGAAAATATCCATTCTCTAAGGAAATTTTTATCCTTACCTTTGTTTTCATTATTCTCTTTATAATCCCTCTAAATCTAACTCTTTTTATTACTAAGTATAAAATTTGGTTTCAAATCTAAAACCTCATAATCCTATAATTCCTTGGATATAGAGTGTTCTATTTTCAGAATCTGAATGATCTAAATTCAAGTTCTAAATTCTTTAAAATTCAAACTCCAAATTCTCAGAATTTAGGTTCTGAATTCTATGAATTTTGGTTCTGAATTCTCTAAATTTAGGCTCCGAATTCTCTGAATTAAGGTTCTGAATTCTCTGAAATTAAGACTCTAAATTCTATGAATTTAGGTTCCAAATTCTATAAAATTTAGACTCCAAATTATCTGAATTCAGGTTCCTAATTCCTTGAAATTCAAACCCTGAATTCTTAGAATTTAGACACCAAATTCCTCAGAATTCAGACTCCAAATTCATTAGAATTAGGACTCTAAATTCATCAGAATTTAGACTCTGAATTCCTCAGAATTCAGATTTCGAAGTCCTTATAATTCAGATACCGAATTCATTAAATTTCAGACCCGAGAAACTATAGAATTTAGATTCCAAATTCTTTGGAAAATTGAATCCTAATATCCATGTCTTATAGATTTTGAATGTTTATTTGGTTAGACTTTGAACTTTATTTTTCGTTAGACTCCAAAAAATAGATTTGGTTAAGAAACCTTATTTTTCTTACACTTTTTATAGTTATGTAACGATGTCGTACAATCTATTTCTAACTAACCATTGTTTGAGTGATATGTGTACAAGTTCCTCCAAGATTTAAGGAAAAATATGACCGTTAGAGGAGGGAGTCAACCATTGGGGAAGTGCCTATAAATAGGAGCTCATTTGAATGAGCTCACAACTGTTCCATAACTCTAGAGATTTCATGCTTCTGTAGTGATTTCTAGAGAGAGAGACTCTCATGATTTATGTGGTTCTGAACATCTTATTCAGATTGCTTCGTGCGACTCTGATTTTTGCTGAGTACAATCGAGGGTTTCTAGGAATAGAAAGACAGAGGTGATGACTACCTTAATGTTCAAGGACTTCTAGGGATAGGAAGACATAGGTGCTGAAAACCTTAAATATCGAGGGCTTGCGGGGATAATAAGATAGATTCTGATATTCTTATCGAGGGCTTACCCTGGTGTGGGTAAGACAGAATTTCTTGAAAGTGTAAATAAAGGGACCTTTATACAAGGTTGTTGGATACCCTACGCTTTGGGTTAAAATATTTCATACTTGTTACTTGTTTTGTTTCAAGTTTATTTACACTGTATTTTGATAAATAAAGAAATTATAACTTTCTTATAATTTCTCATTCTTTTATGTACTCTGATAAATAAGATTTTATACGCTTTGATGTATAATCTTTACCTAAGTAAACTTTCATTAAGTTTCATTTACAGAACCATATTTCTGGAACCTAGAAAGTTTTTTTAGTTGAACTAAAAAACTTTGTGAATTTACCTTGTTTAAATTTGTTAAACATATTTTTCCTTAAGGTTAAATATGAAAGTTTTTAAACTTACAATTCACCCCCTCTTGTAATTGAGAATCTACAATATATTTCGATCCTACAAAATAAAATAGTATTCATGAACTTCAATAATTTTAAATGGTACCATAGATCATTTTTATTTTTTACATGAGGGTTATTCATTTGATTAAATGTTAATGATAAATGTTTAGTTTATTTTGTAGTTTTTTTCTAACCATCATGAACTAGTTTTATTTTATTTAATATTATGTTCATATATTAGTTACAAAATATAAAATAGGTTATAATATACCTATTAAAATCTTATTTAATAGAGTAACACTTTTATGAATAGCCTTGAAGGCCGTAAGGGAAAACAAACAAAATCATTATTCACGGAGATGGTTAACTGCCATAATTTAGACAATAGTTTAATTTCTATGAATAAGAGGAGATAAGAAAAGGGGTGAATAGAAGATACTCCATTAATAATATAAAATTATTGTATATAAATGATAATGAATATATTATGATTTTATGGGTGAAGGAGGTGAATAGAAGTTAGAAAAATAAAATAAATTAAGAGAGGTTGTTTGAGAAAGTTACCTCTTGAATATCACCTCCTTGAAGAACCCATTAAGGAACTTGGAATTGGTCTTTGGGTAAGACCAGAAACACTTGGATGTGGGGAGAGTGGGGAGGAGAGGTTTTTATAGATATTTAAAAATATTAAAGGATTTTGAGGAGCAAGGGTGTGGTGAGGAGTGTTATTTATACTTGAGGAGGGGTGGTTCTAAGTGATTAAATAATGATTATTTTATATTTAAATCCAACCACATCTGGGTTGAATTAATTCCAAATAATATGGATGATAATTAATTTTTTCAATGATATTTAAGGTAGATAAAAATATCATCCACCTATTAAATGTTGTAGTTTTTAGGTATTTTAAGCTTTTACCTTTTAACTTTAACCTGCTATATTATTTTACCTATACCGTGGAAAATCACTTTTTTACCACAATAGATTTTTTATGCCTAAAAATGAAAATAATATTATAAAAAAATTTAGACATAATTATTCCAAATATAGAATCTATTTTTAAAAATTAAAAACCTAAAATTTTTAAAATTACATTTAAAATTAAACTATCAAAATGCAATGAAAAACAATTTTTTTTTCGGAAAAATGTGTTTTTAAGCCCAAATATTTACTTATAACAAAATAAGTTATAAATATTGTTAAATTTAATTAGTTATAATATATCTAACTAAAAATTACTCAAGTTAATTTTATATAAATTTAAAATCATAAAATTACTTTTAAATATAAATAAAATGAGATTTTTATAAAAATAAGTATTTTTTTACTAAAAAATTAAATTTTTTAGAAAATTCTAAAAAATTAAGCCTAAAATAATTTTGAAAGGTTGAATCCAAAAATTATGTTAATTTTATCAAATAAATTTTCTAAAAGTTTCAAAAATCGATTATTTTTATTTTCTCATATAAAGAAATAGAAATTTATTTTTGAAGAAAACATATATTTGAAAAAAACAACTTTACTAAAAATTATGTGCATATTAAAAAAACATTAATTAATACATTAAAAATGATTTTTACAATTATATATTTCATAATTTGGTTAATACTATTCATTCTCGCTAATTTAATGGCTCAGTTATAATGTTCATGTGAAAATAATAATATTTTGGAGTTATTTTATGCTCAGTGTTCTATGAAAAGTAAGCTATTGAAGAGATTAAATTTATTTAAAAAGATGCATAGCATAAAATATTGGGGTGTTACATTCTACCCCCCTTAAAATGAATTCCACCATTTAAATTCATCACTCAGATACAAACAAATGATGATGCCTCTGCCTCATAACATCCCCAAGTTTCTAAATAGCTTCCTCAAATTATTTGTTTCACCAAAAAATAATAACTAGGTGAGTGGTCTTGTTTCATAGAACTTTATCTCTACGATCTAGAATCTACATCGATTTTTATTCATAAGAAATATCTTGATCAAACAGTATGAACTCTGAGTTTAGTACATGTGAAGGATCAGGTATGTACTTCATTAAGAGAGATACATGGAATACATCATGAACTTTAGAGAGATTCGGTGGAAGTTCCAATTGATAAGATACCATCCTGATACGATCAATAAATTTGAAAAATTGTATCCTCACAATTTGAAATTTCACTTCGAAAATTAGAGGTGGATATTTGAAAATTCATTTCTGGGAAACCCACACTGTAAAAAGGGTCAATAAAACTTCATCTTAAAAGAGTGAAAGTAAAATGAAAAGGGAACCAAAAAACTAGTATTTTTATTAAGAGAAAATTAGTGGAAAGTGAAAATATGGACATAGAAGAGAATTCTAACTATCATGTTCTGATGAAGAATGATAAACAAAAGAGTCAAGATAAGGTTAATGAACAAAAAAACTATAAAATAAATAGGTCTGAAAAAGGTCATTGATATCATCAGAAATAATGATAATAGGATAAAATTTTATTTTAAAGTCCTTTGAGAAGATATAATTACTTTATTTAATTTCATAAGTACAATATCACCCTTTGTTTATGCCTTGATCAATTTCTGCTTCATCTCTTACTCTTTGAAATGAAGTTGAAATTGTAATGCCTGAAGAACTAGTGGATCATAAGATCCATAATGGGATGAAAATTCATTCCTTCTATCTCTAGTTATCATCATAACAAAATGGCTGGCACAAGTTATCTAATACGCATAAATCTTCATATGGTTAAGTTATACATTAATCTATAAAACCTTTTCCAAAGTTCAACGTAAACAATTTCATAAATGGTTACCCTTATAAACCTTTCAAAAGAATAAATTCCAAAACTTTCGAAATAAGGTCATTAAATTTTCAAAATAAACTTATCATTAATACCCCAAACAACTTTATGTAGCACTTAATTCCCCCACACAAAACATGTTGATATCATTATCATGTATTCTCTTGAGATATAGTAATAACTTGAATTACCATAAATCCTTAGTGAAAACATGCATGCTTTAAAAAATTAACTCTTTACTCACACCATAAATCCAAAAATTCTATAAACTCAATCAATAAACCACCCTGCATCATATTACTAATCAGTTTCAAGGTCATTAATACTATCAAACATCTCTTTATCACATTATTATCCCAACATCATACACATATTAAGGGTTATCTTTACTATAATAATGTGTTCTAAAAAAATATCACCTTATCACCATAATCAATTTTCATGGTTACGAGTACCATTCAACATATACTTCCAATTACTTAAGGAAAAAATACATTGGAACAATCCTTAGATGTTTTATTATTCCATAATACCATAAAAGTACTTCTACAACATTATTCTTGAATTCCAATACATAAAAACTAAATCATTTCACTTCCCTTCTGAAACCATTAACCAGGATTTGTCATTTTATTCCTCAACAATTATTTCATCTCTTATATCATTAATAGTCTCTTAATCATCACCAATATAACCATTATTCACACACAATTTCTGATTCTCTTCATGAGCTTTCCCACCAGGGCATTTATTTGTGTAATGCCCACACATTTCACATTTAAAACATTTAACTGTTGATGATGCCTTAGGAATACCATTATTATCATCCATTGTGTTAACTAAAACTTTAAATTTTCCTTTGAAATTACTTTATTTGTGCCCATATTTTCCACACCCAAATCATATTCTAGTTCCTTTGAAACATTCTCCTTGATTCCTCTTCCCACATGCTTTACATGAGGAAAATTGAACTTTGTTTCCTTTGTGGTCACCATGAAACTTCATATTTATATTATTATATGGGATAGGAAACTCACTAAAGTTGAGATTATTTATTATATTAAGATATTTGTGATTAGGCATAATAACAAGGTTTT
This sequence comes from Viscum album, assembly GCA_963277665.1. Classification (NCBI taxonomy): domain Eukaryota; kingdom Viridiplantae; phylum Streptophyta; class Magnoliopsida; order Santalales; family Viscaceae; genus Viscum; species Viscum album. The sequence goes on from OY728158.1 coordinate 878,201,636, forward strand.
TCCTTCCGAATCTCATTTTATTTGGTTTATGATGAGGAATATCATTCCATTTTCCATCACATTCACCGTTAACATGAAATATCCTGGTTCCAACCATTGTTTAAAACACAAAAATATTAGTACAGAAAAAAATAATTATAGTGTGAAACTACATAATCAAGAGAGATTTATTATAAAATTTCAGTCTATGACACCTTAGATTTAATCCTAGATTATTCACGATTGTTACTAAAATTCTAGGATTATAACCTATAATTAGACTCATCCTTAGGGATCTTACTTACGATTTTCTCATCCCAGTTTCCAAAGGTTAACCAAACCTTTCTCTAATACCAACTATAATGAAACATTCTTTTCATACATAGATATTACATATAAATTGATGAATATTCATTACATAATATAAAAAAACCATGTTGGAACTATATGAGTTTAGTGTCTTTGGAAACTTGAAAACATAAACAACTATTTCATAAAAATATATATCATCTCCCAAAATTTATTCATGTCTAGAACCCTTATTAGACATATCCTATATAAAACATTTCTTCATAACCTAGGGAAAAGGAAACATAATAAAGGGTGGGATTAGATGCTCAGTAATGGTAACCATAGGAGATATCAAAGATTATGGAAGCGTAACATGAATACAAGGGTATAAAACATAGACATAACAATTGAAATTATACCCTACATATAAAAAATAATAACATTGAGTAAGGATAAACATAGGAGATATTAATCCATGATAATATGTAAGCATGAGATAATAATGTGATCATGATCATAACTTATGAAGTTCATACCCAACCTGTCATAGACCATAAACATGATTCATGGCATAAAAATTATCATTTAAGAAAACATATACCATAAGAGTGAGAAATAAATATAAATCAATAATGATTCATAATCTCATGTCAAAAAAGTGCGAAACAATTATAAATATAGTAAACCATTTCATTTTTCAAGGTTAAATACCAATACCATCAACATAGTGGATCATGAAACACCTATTTCCCATAATGGATCAAGATGCACCAGTTTTCCATAGTAGATCAAGACCATCGAGTTATTTCCCATTATTGTATCATGAGATATAAATATTTACCCAATTAATTTGAGGGAGATATAGGTACAAATAATCACATAATGATAACTATATATATGTGTTCCATAAGAACAAAAATCATTCATCATATCAGAACCCATGAAAAGAAATGGGTTTCATAAAAATTTCATCATAGTATAACCCATGTTAAAGAAATGGGTTTCATAAAATTTTTATTCATTCAAAATAAGCACAACCCATCCATATAAATAGTAAGGATTGTATCCTTTTATCATATTCCCATTAAATATTAAGTAACATCAAATAATGTCATCTTAGATGAAAAATTATTTTGAAATATAACTTGAAATAATTCTTGAGGAAAATATACTTTCTATTTTAATTTTTTTTGTAAATTCCATACAATTATAAAATAAAACATTTACTTTGAAAAGAAACTTGTAAGATTTTAAAGGAAACATAAAATAATTAAGGTATCATGATAGTAGGAAAATGTTTTATAAGTTAAAAAAACATTCCTTCCTCTTTTTTTTTTTGGAAAAGTCACAAAGAACCTCCTTTAGAAAATGACAAAAAGAATCCATTAAAAATGTTTTTTAAAATTAAAAACATGAGACAAAATTACTTTAAAAAATCTTAAGAGAATGGTAGAATAATTTTCCAAAACAATTTTATAAAATGTGGACATGTACGGAAAAGAGAGTATTAAGGGGAACTTTAAAAAGATTTTTTTAAAAGAAAGTCCCTTATAAATATCATATCATTGATGTGAGCATTAATAAAATAAAATGATTATGTGTATCACCTATAAATACAAATAATTAAAGTGGAAATATAACATAATATTATCAAAATCCATCTTACACACAATATTATCATGGCATAATCAATGAAGTAGAAATTTAATCCAATGAATGGAAATTGACTTAAGAAATCCCTTACCACTTTGTAATCGGTCAAATCATATGCCTCATAAAAGTAATAATTATTACATCAAACATTTAATAACATGAATATAATTAAATTAATGATATTATATATCAAAGTTTAGTATATAAACTATAAAAAAGAAATTAGTGGATAATAAGTCATATATCTCACAGAAGTAAAAGTGAGATGAGAAACCCTTACGTTATGGTTCCCTTTAGTTTTGTGTACTTTATCTTCCTATATAAAGGTTTAAAGAATAGAATTAATTCATTATAGAACTATAATAATATTTATAATATCTTATATGATCCTTTTATAACATCTTACCACCTATTAATTAATAATATTTCATTATTTTTATTGTTTCAGGCGTGTTCGTTTCATGATTTCATGGTCAGTTCACTTGTGTATAATTATGGATTTTCTTGTCAAATGGAAATAAAAATCCAAAAGTGAAATGAAATGGTATTCATTAAATTATATAATTTTAAATTATCCAATATATCATTTTGATTTTTGAGATGAGGATGATTCATTTGATAAAATGTTAATGATAAATATTTAGTTCATTTTGGCGGTTTTTCTAACCATCACAAACTAGTTTCGTTTTATTTAATTTTATGTCTATATATTAGTTATAGAACATGAAATAGGTTATAATATACCTATTAAAATCTGATTTAACTATAATAATACTTTTATTACCATCCTTGAGGGCAGTAATAGAAAACAAACAAAATCATTATTCATGGAGACGGTTAACCACTAAAATTTGTACAATGGTTTTGTTTCTTTGAATAAGAGGAGACGAGAAAAGGGGTGGAAAAAATATAATAAATTATCAATATAATATTTCAATATATTTATGATATTGGAGTTATTTATTAATCATGTGTTGATTTAACAATTTTGTTAATTTCTTTTTAGTTTTGATGCTAAAAAATACCCACATTTATGTTACTAATTAGTTTGCTTTTAAGTGAATTTTAGGAAGATAATATTCATTATAATCTTTATTCTGGAAGCATAAAAAAGTCATTTATCTATGGGATATTATTTTTATAAGTATTCTAGATGTGTTTTAAAAGTATTCTAGAAGCACTATTTATACCGTACGTTTTTAAGCGCAATATATGGTTTAGAAACCCTATTCTTAGAAGAGAATGTATAGATCAATAACCCTACATTTGGAAGAAACCCTAAATTTAAGGAATAAATGTAATGTTCATCAAACATAATTTTGAAAACAAATTTATGTTGTCAACCCTATGTTTGGAGTTTTTTCATTATATGAAGGAAACCTATGTTTGACTATTCAATGATAGAGTTTTAATTAAAGATATTTTCTGTGATTTATGAAATGATCTTGACAGAATTAAATATCATTTAAATGTTGTTTTATGAATGATTCAAAGACTTGTATTCATCAGAGTAAATCATTCCTACTCTTAAGGTAAGTTACAACTCTCTTAAATGATTTTGAATTTAAATATTTTCGATTTAATATGGGGTATTTCTAGAGCTGGTTTGACTCTGAGCAGTTTGACCTACAATATAGATATTGAGATAATCGTCTTATATACACACACATATATACAAAGATACACATGGATATATTCAAAGATACACACAAATATATATATAGATACACACAAATATATACATAGATACAGACAGATATATACAGAGATACACAAAAATAAATAAAAATCTATGTGCATGTAAATAACAGTGTATCATCACATTTAGATCTATAATTTGGAGACATACATGTTTAGATCTATTAATCAACTCGTTTTTTTGTTTTCACTACTGATGTATCTTATTGTTACATCATATTTTTCAAGTTTGAAAATGTATTTTTTAGAGTTACACTTTGGAGACATACATCATTATTCATATATTTTGTGTTTTCTCAATCGATATTTGAATAAATACTATACAACATTGAATATTATTGTTCTACTATTGTATGTTATTGAAGATCAAATACATCTGTCAGTTGCTACTGAAACTGTGATCAAAACCTATTTTCTCAATCAAATCAATCCATATTGATTTATTGGAGTATCTACTACTCGGAATCATCTATGGTGGTGAAGGATAATCATATTCTCATACTGAGATGTGTATAATTTGGTTCCTTGTAAAAGAACCATAATACCTTGTAAAATTTTTATTGTAAAGGTACCACTTGACTGAGCTTAGTTGTGAAAGTCACCAGTAAAAGGAATTGCTAGTGAAATATAAAAACTCATTGAGATAGTGTTGTTAGATTAGACAAAGATATTATTGCTCCATAAACCACTATATATAACCGTGTTCTTATCTTTATTTATTTCCACAGATCACTCAACTCCAAGAGAGAAAAAAAAGAATCACTACATGTTGAGAGGGATGTTTTGAATTCATCAAAGTTTTTAAAGGATCATAGTTCACCCCCTCTTTTATCTTCATCTTATTCATATTCAATACAAAAAGTGATATCAAAGTTTGGAATCTACTAAATATATTTATCTGGAAATCTACTTATACTCAATACTAACAAGTGGTATCAGATGAAGTAATATATTGCTATTTTTTTTCTTTTTAAAATTATTGAATATTCTATTGTCAACAAGTAATATTAGAGGACCAATATTTATCATTATATCAACAAAGTTATTAAATTATTAGAAAAGGATAAAAGCGAGTATATAAGATCTTGTGGCTCTTGTGAAATTTTGAATATTTATCTTGGCTCTAATAAGCTTGAGTTAAAGATTCAGATGAAGTAAAATCTCATAATGACTGATCTTAGAGAAGGTATTTCAATGATACGTGATCCTTATTTTAATGGTGATAATTATGGATATTGGAAAGATCATATGATTATATATTTAAAAAATCTTGGAATATGGGTTTATTTAAAGGTTTTAAAGCCTTATGAAATTCCTAAAGAAGATTTGAAAAAATGTGATAGTGATCAAGTTAAAGAATATGATCTCAATTAAAAATAAATGAATGATATTATTTTTGGATTAGGAACCGATGAGTTTAACAGAGTATCTCAAAGTTCCACTACCTGTGAAATATGGAAATCAATTTTAGTTTCCTATGAAGGAATGATTAATATTAGTTAATAAGATATACCAATTCAAAGTTAAAATTTGAGAATTTCAAAATAAATAATGGTGAAAGCACCACTCAAATGAATAGGATAATGAATAATATAGTAAATAATATTTATGATTTTGGAGATCCAATTTCAAAATCAGATCAATCATTAAAATTGCATAGAGTTTTACTTAAAAAAATGGAATGGTATATCTACAATTTTACGACAATCCACACCAGTAAAACAATTGGTAATGAAAGAAATGATTGGTACAATAATGATGTGTGAAGATGAGATGTAAGATGAAGATGAAAATCATGTTTTTTTCAAAAATGATTAATATTATCTTATAACTAATATAGAAGAATCATTTGATTCAAGATATATAGAATCAAATAAAGATTTATCAGATCTCACCAAAAGATTTGAAAAATTGTACCCATTGAAAAATAAAAAGGATAATAAATATAGATGCTATGAATGGAAAGGAAATAAATTTATGGATAGATAATTATGAAAATAAAGGAAATAAATTTATGGAGACAAGACAAATTGCTACTTTTGGTTCAAATGAATAATCTACTACGAACTCAGAGACTGAGCATAAAAATAAAATGGTGAATTTATGTCTTATGGATCATACTGATGAGGTAAAATATTATTTCTCTCAAAATTATAATTCATAAAAATTTATTATAATAAACTTAATATATATTTTTTATGATTCAAGATAAGTATGAATCCTTAAAAATAGAACATAAAAAGCTTATAAAATCTTATAATAATATTTTTTGTAGATAACGTGAATTTATCAAAAAAACTTGAGAATTTAAAATCTAATATTTACAAAGTTTTATGTGATTTTTATGAAGTTAAAATTAAATAATTATAAAGATAATTAGATTCTTTAAAATAATCTTCAAGTATGCTTATAAAAGGAGAAATTTTTTTAAATAAAATTCTTTGTAAAAATAAAATTCATAAAGGAAAAATTGGAATTGGTAGTAATAGTGAAAGACCAAAAATGTATAATAATTATTTTATTCCTATTTCAAATAGTAAAAGTATGTCTAATGTTAAATATTTTTACTGTGGTATTAATAGAAATTATGAAAATGAATGTTTCTTTATAAAACCTCAAATTTCATGTGTTAAGAATTTTTATTGTTCAGAAGATTTATTTAATTTGAATATTAGAATTTCTACACAGTATAAACTGATTTGGTTACACAAAAATTTAGTTGCTAAAACTGTCAGACCCAAAAGAATATAGGTTCCAAATGAAACTTGTATTTGATGTTTTTATAGGAATACACCACTAAACTACATCGTTAAATTATCAATGTGGTCAACTGGGTGATATATGAAAATCTCTACCAAAGGAGTAATCAACTCGGAAGTAGTTCGTTATAAAAAATATTTAGAACTATAATATCTAATCCATGAAGTATTTCATTACTCTTTCTATATATATATATATATATATATATATTATTACCCTAACAATTTTATATAGGGGAGAGATATATTTTATGTTTATTAGATAAATCCTTCTTTAGTCTTTGAATCAAGTCTTAGTTTATTTTTATTGTATAATTGATTTTATAAATCATTAAATATTTGTAAGAAATTGTTTTAGTCTTTAGATAATAAAATAATTGGTTAATTATAAAAATATTTATATTTTCTTATTTAATATTTTAAACAAATTTTCATATTTATATTTCACGTTCTTAAAAATATTATTTGTTTACATAACATTTTCAATTAAAAAATATTTCTGATGTAAAAATTTCTTTTCAAAAAATTAAAATCTGTAATGATTATTCTGTATTTTTGACTAATAATGTGAAGCATCATTTGCAATATGTTAGAAAAAAGGTACCATTTTCTATTTAAAACCCTATAATCTTCTTCTTAAAACCTTTTAAATTATTTATCTATATTTTTCGAAATATCTTCTTCAAAGAATTATGGAAGTAGTTTGAGAAAATATGAAGCGTTCAAGAACTTCAAGTTTAGAGAAAAGTCATTCTCAAAAGAAAATGGAAGGTAATATGTCTTCTGATTTGTTAATAGAATAATTAGTTTCATATGTTAAGGATTAATTTGAAAAATCTTCTGAGAAAGATAATAATGTTCATGGTTATAAATTACCAGAAGTTTCATCTTATCAAATTTTAAAAAGTGCAATGTCATAGGAAGAGATTCTATTTAAGGTTAGTACTTTGAATAAATAAAAAGTAAAGCTATGTACTGATCTTGATGTGTCTAGAAAGTCATATTAAGAAATACAAAAGGATTATCAGAATGTGAAATAATTTTCAATTTCAGAAGTAGATTTTGAAGCATTAAAAAAGGAAATGTTAAGTTAGATGGAGTTACCAAGAAGGTAAGATATTACTAAAATGGACTTTGATAAGATGAACGTATTATTGATTGAACAATTTTCATCATCTTCACTATATCAAAGAGTAACTAATGTTCAAAGCAGAATAGAACAACTATCAAAAGTTTTATCAGTTTTGAGTGAAAAAGTTCAAAGTTTGAAAAGATTGTATGATTGATCTAATCCTTCCTAACACCCCAAATTTTCTACATTTTTTTGTATTTTACTGTCAATATTTTTTATATTTATTTAAATATAAAAATTAGTAAATAAATGTTATAAATTGTTTCTTAATTTCTTTTTAATTGTTACACACTTATAAATTTTATGAAAATGGTTATCTTATATATGAATATATTTATTATTTAATTATTTCCTTACACCTAGTAAATTAGTCTATTAATATGATTAATAAATAATTTTTATTCAAATATGAAATGTCTATAAATTTATTTGATTTTTTTCTTGAAAATATTTTAATTCCTTGAATATCTTTTTCAAATATACTATGTCATGGGGGAATTATTTTAATAATAAATTAAGTGATTTAATATATTCATTACAAACTCGTTTTATTCATTGAAAAATAGTTTATATGCTTCTTGATCACATATTTATATCTTTTTAAAAGAATCATGAATTTAGGGGGAGTTTTTATTTCCATATTTTATTCTCATATTTTTGATGTCACAAATGGGGGATAAGTTTATATGTTTAACATCACGAGGGAGAATTTTAAGAGGAAAAATTTATATGTAAGTTTTATATAAGATATTTGCATATTAGAAATTTATAATGGGAGAAATGTTCTTGTAATTTATTTATTTATATTTATAGAAATTTATTCTTCTAAAAACTTGTTATAATTTTTAATATTTATTTTATGATTTTTTAATGGGTTTTGTGATCACCAAAAAGGAGGAGATTATTGAGAATGCGTTGATTCAAAATTTTTGCTAATTTATTTTTATTCTTGATGATCATAAACATCCACATTTATGTTACAAATAAGTTTTATTTTAAGAGAATTTCAGGTAGATAATATTCGTTAAAATATTTATTCTGGAAGAATAAACAAGTCATTGATCTTCAAGAGAATATTTCTCTAAGTATTATGGATACATTTTAAAAGTATTCTAGAAACACTGTTTATACCCTACATTTGTAAACATAACGTATAGTTTGGAAACCCTAAACTTAGAAGAGAACATACAGATCAATAACCCTACATTTAGAAAAACCCTATGTTTAAGGAATGAATGTAATATTCATCAACCCTATTTTGAAAACAACTATACATTGTCAACCCTACATTTGGAGTTTTGTAATTATATGAAGGAACCCTACTTTTTATCATTAAATGATAGATTTTTATTTAAATATATTATCCATGATTTCTATAATGGTCTTAATGGAAGTAAATATCATTTCAAAGTTGTTTACCAATCGATTAAAAGGCTCATATTCATCGGAGTAAATCATTCCTACTCTTAAGGGAAGTTATGACTTTCTTGAATGATTTTGAATTAAAATATTTGTGATTTAATATTTAGTATTAAGGGAGGTGGTTTGACCTAGAGATATTCTACCTATAGTATAACTACTGAGATGATCGTCTTATATACATAGATATATACAGAGATACACACAGATATATAAAGAGATAAACACAGACATATATAGAGATTCACACAGATATATACAAAGATACACACACACACACATATATATATGTAAAGCTATGTTCTTGTAAATAATAGTGTATCATTTCCTTCAGAGATACACTTTGGAGACATACATGTTTAGATCTATCTGATCGACTCATTACTGTTATTATCGCTAATACTATATCTTATTGTTACATATTCTTTTACAATATTGAAAAAGTATTTTTCAGAGTTACACTTTAGAGACATACATATTTAATCATCTATATGGGGTTTTCTCTGTCACTATTTGTAGAAATCCTGTGCAAGAATGAATATTATTTTGCTACTTCTGTACGTTATTGAAGATCAAATATATTTACCAGCTGCTGCTACAACTGTGATAAAACCCTATTTTTTTTTCAGTAAAATCAATCTATATTGATTTATTTGATTATAGGATGATTGGAATCAGTCATGCAGGTGAAGGAGTATCATATTCTCATACTAAGTTTTGGATAATTCATTTCCTTGTCAAAGAACCCAAAGGCCTTATAAAATCTTTATTATAAAGGTACCAACTACCTATACTCAGTTGTGGAAGTCTGTAGTAAAAGGAATTACTAGTGAAATCACCAAACTCACTGATAGAGTGTTGGTGGGGCTAACTAAGGGATCTTTGTTCCTAGAACCACTATACATCACTATGTTCTTATCTTTATTTATTTCCAATGCTCACTTGACTTTAAGAGAGAAAAATAAAGAATCACTGCATGTCGAGAGGGATGATTTGAATTCATCAAAGTTTTTAATGGATAAAAATTTAACCCCTCTTGTATCTATATATTATTTATATATGAAAAAACATTATTATTCTTTGATGGGTGAAGGAGGTAAAGATAAGATAGAAAAATAAAATAAATTAAGAGAGGTTGTTTGAGAAATTTACCTCTTAAATATCACCTCTTTGAAGGACCCTTTAAGGAACTTAGAATTGGTATTTGGGTGAGACCAACAACACATGGACATGGGGATAGTAGGGAGTAGAGGTTTTTTTAGATATTTTAAAATCTTAAAGGTTTTTGAGGAGAAAATAGGTGGTGAGGAGTGATATTTATACTTGAGGAGGGGTGGTTTTAAGTGATTAAACAGTGATTATTTTATATTTAAAGCCAACCACATTTGGGTGGAATTAATTAAAAAAAATATGGATGATAATTAATTTTTTAAAGTACGGTTAAGGTCAATAAACACATATACCACCCATTTAATGTTGTAGTTTTTAGGTATATTAATATGTTACCTTTTAACATTAACCCGCTACATTATTTTACCTATACCATAATACTTATTTTTTTACCACAATAAATTTTTATGTATAAAAATGAAAATGACCTTATAACCTAATTTGAACATCCCAATTCAAAATATAGAATCCATTTTCAAAAATTCAAAACATAAAAGTTTCAAAATTACTTTTAAAATTAAACTATCAAAACACAAAGAATTTTTTTTTGGGAAAAAGTGTTTCTAAGAACACAAATGTACTTATACAAAAATAAGATATAAATATTATTAAAATGTAATTAATTATATTATATCTAACTAAAAATTTCTTAAGTTACTTTGTGATCATTTTAAAATCATAAAATAACTTTTAAATATAAATAAAATGAAAGTTTTATAAAAAACAGTATTTTTTACTAAAAAATTATAAAAAATTTATCCTAATATAATTTTGACTTGATGAATCCAAAAATGATTTTAATTTTCTCAAATAAATCTTCTAAAAGTTTCAAAAATTAATTATATATTTTTTTTCATAGAAAGCAATAAAAATCTATTTTTGAAGAAAACATATATTTCAAGAATAAAATGACTTTACTAAAAATTATATGCATATTCACAAAGCATTAATTAATACATTAGAAATGAGTTCGAAAATTATATATTTCATAATGTGGTTAATACTATTCATTCTGTATAATTTAATGGCTAGGCTGTAATGGTTGTGATAAAATAATAATATTTTGGAGTTCATTTAAGATCGATGTTCTATGAAAAGTAATCTATCAAAGAGATTAAATTTATTTAAAAGGATACATGCCATAAAATATTGGGGTGATACATTCTACCCCCCTTAAAATGAATTTTTGTCTCAAAATTCATCACTTAAATACAAACATATTAGGATACCTTTACCTCATCAGATCTTTAGGTTCCCACATAACTTCCTCAAATTATTGGTTTCTCCACAAAACATTAACCATGAGAGTGGTCTTGTTTCATAGAAATTTATGTCTAAAATCCAGAATCTATACCAGTTGTTCTTGATAAGAAAGATATTACTCTAGCAGTATTACCTATGAGTTTAGTACATGTGAAGGATCAATTATGTACTTCCTTAGGATATATATATGGAACACATCATGAAATTGAGATATATTTGATAGAAGATCCAATTGACAAGATACCATCCTAATACGATCAAGAATTTCAAAAAATTATATCCTCACAATTTGAAATTGCACTTTGAAAACTAAAGTTGGATATTTAATTTTTTTTGTAGGAAACCCACATCTTAAAAAGTGTCAATAAAACATCCTCTTAAAAGAGGGAAAGTAAAAGGAAAAGGTTACCATAAAAATAGGATTCCAATTAGAAGAACATTAGTGGAAAGTAAAAATATAGAAATAAAAGAGAATTATAACCATCAAGTTCTAATGAAGAGTCATAGAGAACATGGTCAATATAAGGTTAATGACCACAAAACTATAGACCAAATAGGTTTGAAAAAGGTCATTGATATCATTAGAAATAATTATAATAGGATAATATTTTATTTTAAAATCCTTTATGAAGATATAATTACTTTATTTAATTTCATAAGTACAATATCACTCTTTGGTTGTGATTTTATCAATTTATTATTCATCACTTACTCTAAGAAATAAATTTGAAATTGTAATGACTGAAGAACTAGTGGATCATAAGATCCATAATGGGATGAAAAGTCATTCCTTATATCTATAGTTATCATCATAAAAAATGGTTATCCCTGATTATACAATATGCATAAATCTTAATATGTTTATGTAATACATTATTCTATAAAACCTCAACTAAAGTTCAATGTAAGAAATTTCATAAATGGTTTCCATTATAAAACTTCCAAAACATTAAAATCCATAAATATACAAAGAAGGTCACTAAATTTTTAAAATTAACTTATAATTAATCACCCAAAAAACTTAATGTAACTCTTAATTTTAACACACCAAACATGTGGAGATCATTGTCATGTATTCTATTAAAACATAGTAATAACCTAAATTACCATAAAACCTTAGTGAAAATATTAATTCTTTCAAAAATTAACTCTTTACTCATACCGTAAATCCAAAAATTCTATAAACTCAATCCATAAACCACCTTGTCATCGATTAAAATAACATTAATACTATCAAAAATATATTTATCTCATTATTATCCCAATATAATGCACATATTAAGGGTTATCTTTACCTTAATCATGTGTTCTCCAAAAATATCACCTTACCACCTCAATCGATTTTCATGGTTACCAGTACCATTCAATATATACTTTGAAATACTTAAGGAAGAACTAAAGTGAAATAATACTTATATGTTTCATTATTCCATTATACCATAAAATTACTTATACAACATTATTATTGAATTTCAATACATAAACACTCAATCATTCCACTTACTTCTTAAACCATTAACCTGGATTCATCATTTTATTCCTTAACACTTCTTTCATCTCTTATTTAATTATTAATCTCTTCATTATCAATAATATAACCATTACTCATACAACCTTTCTAATTATCTTCACAAGATTTCCCCCTAGGGCATAGATTTGCATAATGCCCATATATTCCACATTTAAAACATTTAACTATTGATGATGCCTTAGGAATACCATTATTCTCATCTATTACGTTAACTGAACCTTTCAGTTTTCATTTGAAATTAATTTCTTTGTTTACTTATTTTCCACACCCAAAGTATCTTCCAATTCCGTTGAAACATTCTCTTTTATTCCTCTTCCCACATGCTTTACATGAGGAAAATTGAACTTTGTTTCCTTTGTGGTAACTATGAAACTCTATATTTCTCTTATTAGATGGGCTAAGAAACTCACCAAAGTTGAGATTATTGATCATATTATGATATTTATGATTAGGAACAATAACAAGTTTCTAAATTATGACTCTTATTTCATTTTATTTCTCACGAGTACAATTATTCCATTATCCATCACATTCTCTATTAACATGAATCCTCCCAGTTCCATCCATTATCTAAAAAAAATATAGTGTGAGTAATAATAATAATAGTGATAAACCACATAATCAAGAGAAATTTATTATTAAATTTCAATATATGATACCTTAGGTTTAATCTTAGGTTATTCATGATCATTACCAAAATTCTAGGATTGTAACCTATAATTAGACTCATCTTTAGGGATCTTACGTAAGGTTTTATCATCCTAGTTTTCAGAGGTTAACTAAACCTTGATTTGATACAAAGTATAATGAACCATTATTTTAATACATATATATTACATATAAATAGATGTATATTTATTACATAACATAAAAAAACCACTCCATAATCATATGGGTATTGTTTCTTTGTAAATTTGGAAACATAAACAACTGGTTCATAAAAATCTAAATCATCTCCCAAAATTTCTTTACATACACAACCATTATTATATGTATCCTACTTAAAACATTTCTTCATAACCTAGGGAAAAGGAAACATAATAAAGGGTGAGATCAGATTCTCAGTAAGGTTAACCATAGGAGATATCAAAGATTATGTAATCATAACATGAATATAAGGGTATAAAACGTAAACATAACAATTAAAATTATACCCTACATATCAAAAATCAAAATATTGAGTAAGGATAAATATATGAGATATCAATACATTATCATATGTAAGCATAATATAAGAATGTGATCATGATCAAAACTTATGAATTTCATACCCAACGTTTCATAGATCATAAACATGATTCATGGCATAAATGTTATCATTTTAGAAAACATGGACCATAAGAATGAGAAATCATTATAAAAAAATCATTACCCATAAGATAATTTCATAAAATGTTTGCACAATCATAAATATTTTAAACAATTTCATATGTTAAGGTTAACTACTAAGACCATCAACATAGTGGATCAGGACACACCTGTTTCCTATAGTGTATCTGGACACACCTGTTTCCCATGGTATATTAAGCCAATCGACTTGTTTCCCATTATTATCTCATGAGATATTAAGATTTAACCAATTCATTGGAGGGAGATATATGTATCACCCATCACAGAATGATAACCATTCATATGTGTTCCACAAGAACATAAATCATTCATCATATCAAAACCTATGAAAAGAAACAAGTTTCATAAACATTTTATTATAGTATAACCCATGGAAAAGAAATGAGTTTCATAAAAATTTAATCTTTTAACCATAAAAATAAACCATGCATATAGAGAGTAAGTAGGATATACTTTAATTATATCTATAGTAAAATCTTAAGTAACATCAAATAATTTCAACTCAGCTGGAAAATTATTTTGAAAGATCACTTGGAATAATTCTTGAGGAAAATTTCCTTTAAATTTTGATTTTTTTAAATAACATGAAATTATAAAATAAAAAAATATTTAAAAATAACCTTGTAAAATTGTAAAGGAAACATCAAATCATTGAGGCATAATTAAAACATGAAAATATGATCATGTTGTATAAGTTAAAAAACATTCCTTCTATATTTTTGTCAGAAAAATCACAAAGAACCTCATTTAGAAAATGAAAAAAATAATCCTTTAGAACCATTTTTTAAAATTTAAAACATGATTAAAAATTAATTTAAACAATAATAATATAATGGTAAGAAAATTTTTGGAAAAAAATTTAGAAAACATGGACATAGAAGAAAAAGATAGTTTTAAGGGAAACTTTAAAAATATAATTTTTTACAAGAAAGTCCCTTATAAATATCATATCATTCAGATGATCATTAATCAAATGAATAGATTATGTGTATCAACTATAAATACACATAAAAAATTTTAAATACAACATAAAATAATCAAAATAAATCTTACACATTATCTTAACATGGCATAATCAATGAATTAGAAGTTTAACATAATGAATGGAAATTGAGTTAAGAAATATCTTACCACTTTGTAATCAGTTGAATCGTATACCCCATAAAAGTAATAATTATAGAATGAAACATTTAATACCATTAATATAATGATATTAATGATATTATATATCAAATGGTATTATATACACCACAAAAAAGAAATAAGTGGCGAATAAGGTATATATCTCACAGAAGTAAAAGTGAGACGAGAAAATATTACCTCACACTTCCCTTTAGTTTTTTATACTTTAACATATTATATAAATGTTTAAATAATGTTGTTAATTAATTAAATAACTATTATAATATTTATAATACCTTATATGATCCTTTTATAACATCTTATCACCCGTTAATTAATAACATTTCATAATTTTCATTGACTCAAGTGCATTCGTTTCATGGTTTCATGGTCGGTTCACTTATGTATAATTATGGATTTTCTTGTCAAATAGAAATAAAAATACATAATTTAAATGTAATGGTATTAATTCACTTCTATAAGTTTAAATTTTCCCATATATCATTTTTACTTCTAAAATTAGGATGATTCATTTGATAAAATGTTAATGATAAATATTTAGTTTATTTTGGTGGATTTTCCGACCATCACAAACTAATTTTGTTTTATTTAATATTATATTTATATATTAGCTACAGAACATAAAATTGGTTTTAATATACATAATAAAATATTATTTTACTATAATAATACTTTTATAACCATCCTTGAATTAGGTAATAAAAAATGAACAAAATCATTATTCACGGAGATGGTTAACCGCCATAATTTGGACAATGCTTTTGTTTCTTTGAATAAGAGGTGATAAAAATGGTGGATAGAATAGAATATATTAGAAATATAAATTTATAGTATATACATTATACTATATTTATTATTATTTTATGGGTGAAAGATGTTAATATAAGGTTGAAAAAGAAAATAAATTAAGAGTGGTTGTTTGAGAAAGTTACCTCTTAAATATCACCTCCTTGAAAGACCCCTTAAAGAACTTGGAATTAGTATTTGGGTGAGACCAGAAGAACTTGAACATGGGGAGAGTGGGTAAGAAAGGGTTTTATAGATATTTTAAAATATTCCAGGATTTTGGGGAGAAAGGGGGTGGTGAGTAGTGATATTTATACTTGAGGAGGGGTGGTTTTAAGTGATCAAATAATGATTATTTTATATTTAAAGCCAACCAAATTTGGTTGGAATTAATTAAAATGAATATTGATGATAATTAATGTTTTAGAGGATGTTTAAGGTTTATAAACACATCAAACACCCATTTAATGTTGTATTTTTTGGGTATTTTAAGATTTTACCTTTTAACTTTAACCCGTTACATTATTTTACATATATCGTGGTAAATATTTTTTTACCACAGTAACTTTTATATGAATAAAAATGAAAATAAACTTATAACCTAATTTGGAACTCTTGATTCCAAATATTTCATAAATTTTAAAAAATTCAAAACACATAAGTTTCAAAAATTACATTTAAAATTAAACTGCCAAAACGTAAGGAATTTGTTTTAGAAAAATGCGTTTTTAAGCTAAAAAATGTACTTATACCAAAATAAGGTATAAATATTGTTTAAATGTAATTAATTATATTATATATAACTAAAATGTACTTAAGTTACTTTTATATCAATTTAATACCATAAAACGACTTTTAAATATAAAGAAAATGATATTTTTATAAAATTCAGTTTTTTACTAAAAAATTAATTTTTTCAGAAAATTATAAAAATTAATCCTAAGATAATTTTGAAATTATAAATCCAAAAATTATTTTAATTTTATAAAATAAATTTTATAAAATTTTAGAAAATTAAATATATTTATTTTCTCATAAAAAGCATTAAAAATGCTTTTTGAAGCAAACATATATTTGAAGAATAAAACGACTTTACTAAAATTTATGTTTATATTAAAAAATAAATAATTAATTAGTACATTAAAAATGAATTGTATAATTATATATTTCATAATGTGGTTACTACTATTTATTCCCGCTAATTTAATAACTATTTTATAATAGTTATGTTAAAATAATAATATTTTGGAGTTCATGTAAGTTCGATGTTCTATGCAAAGTAAGATATCAAAGAGATTATTTTTTTTTAAAAAAAGTGACATACCATAAAATATTGGGGTTTTAGAGTTAATAGACAAGGGATAATAATAAAGTCATCTTATGTTTCAAAAATTCATTTTCATCAAAAATAGTTTTTATTGCATTTTATAGGTAGATATTATAATTAATATCTACAAATTTTAGAAATTTTAATTTATAAAATGGAAATTGTTGTTTATATTAGCATATCAAATATACCATAAGGTTAATTGTTTGTATTTTTCTAAAAAAATTATTTTTTGGATGAACAATGAAAAATGATGATTTTTATAAAAGGTGTAATTTTTTAAGTATTTACAGATACTCATTCTATTTTGGATTGGCTTTAAAGTAAAATTAGTAGTATTTAATTAATAATAATTAAATATATTTAATTACAGGAAACATTATTTATGTTTTTTGTATAAATTCATTTTTATTCTTAAAAGTGTAACTTTCTAAAAAATGTTATTCATTTCATTTCCCTCACTTCTATTAAAATTAATTTTTACCACTTATGGAAATTAAATATTATAAAATAAATTTCATATTTTAAATCATAATATTAAAAATATTTAATAAGGTTCATTTCATTTTTAGTCATATTGAATAGTGAGCATTATAAAAGTTTATCACCATAATAGAGGGTAAAATTGGTCAAACAGAGTTAAAACCAAAATCAACTCAACACTTTCCATTATTTCATTGTATGGGTGAATTTCTACCAACATCATCCTAGCTTTGAAAATATGACATTTTGGTGTCAAAATTCCTTTGATTATATCCTTTATATTATTTTAAGTAAAGGATAATTACAAAATGTCATTCTCTTTCTGTTAATATTTCTAATACGTTTTCATAAATATAAAAAGAAATTATGAAAAATTATAAAAGTTGATTTTGAATATGAATAAATTATATTGATTATAATAATTTATTTTTAATTTTCAGTGATAATATAATTATTTTGAACGTTTACATAATGTCGATGCAACACTTGTACAAATAGTAGAAAAATTCAGTAGATGATTTTAAAAACACAAAAAGTAATGTGTTTTGGATGAATTATTGTATTGAAAGAATTTTATAGGTACTTTTAAATTATAAGTTATTATGAAAGTGCTTATATTCGAATTCCATTTGTTATCTTTATGTCATTAAAGTCAAAATATGTGAATAGTCATGAAAAGGACTTTATATGGTATTTAATGCTTAAAAATTATTTTTTAAATCATTATAAAATCATAAAAATCATATCATAACTCAATTGGATGGAAAATTATCGATTTTATCATGAATTATTTATTTTACACTTTGAAATTTTTAAAATTACTTTCATTACCCTTAGATATTGAATTTTTTTACTATAGTTAAGGTTAAAATGGTTAATTAGGGTGTTAAAATAGGATATACAGTTCAAAATGTCACTTAAACTTGTATAAATTTTATTTATTTAATTTATTTATACCTTATCCTCATTATATTTGAATATAATACACTTTAGATCCATTTTACATGAGTATACACATATTATATATTAATATTTCATGTATTTACAAGATTGTCACTCACCTCACTTGTAAAAGGACACTCATTATTCTCTCTTACTCACACTTCTTGAGACATTTAACTCAACCATGATATACCCAAACCCCTACCCAAAATTCCTCCCTATGTACTAGAGGTTTTTGTCTCACAAAAATTCCAACTTAGATGGTTTACGGTGTAAGGTAAAGGCAGTTTCTCAAAGAAGAGGTATAAATCTTAAACAAGTGATTTCATGTTTATTTCTTATTTCACCTACATAAAATATTCTATAAACATGATCATATAATAAAAATTATATATTTAATATATGAATATGTTATTATTTTGATGGTATAATCCTTATTCATCTATTTTTTCATCCTATGGGAAATGAAAACATTCATGCATATGTGTAAACTACCACCTCCACAAAGCGATGTGTTTTTTTTCATAAACACATCATATGGATGATTAAAATGAGGCATAAAATGAATATATATATATATATATATTATATCAATTAAATAATTATGATATTGTAAAGATAATATATTACTTACTTTCTTACCTTTATATCTGTTGGAAAATGATAACGTCTCCTATGTGTATGTGTGGACTACCACCTCCACAAAGCGATATGATTTGTTTTTCATGTATGTATTCCATGAATGGTTCTAAAATTTTATTTAATGTATAAAAATGATAATTATTCCATGGTTAATATTATTTATATGATTAAACCATAATTCCTTTGACCATGTTCAACCTACCAAAGTTGTTTTGGGATTATGAACCAAATGTTCATAAAACATCTAATGTGAACTTAATCGATTTAGTAACTATATAAGATATGATAATAAATTAAATAAAAGGGATTATGTTAAGGTAATAAAACATAAAATTTTTCTTAATCATGTAAATAATTTATATAAGTTTATTACTGAAGAAGATAATGAATGCATGTGACAAGTCAGGACTCGAGTTAAGGGGATTACTTAACTCAACTTCATTTCACTAAGTTATATTGCTTATTTATTGACTATGTTATCAAAAAATTACTTGTAAAATGAAATATAACTTTTTTATTTTGTATTTACACTTGTTTTATTTGGATTTACATTTGTTTCACATAATTACTTCATTGATTTAATTCGACTTTAAATGTTACAGTCTTTATAAGGGTTCTTCATCTCAATATTGTTCCATTAAGACTTGTTTCATGTTATGCACCTAGATATGTTTATATGGTGTATATAATTTCATTTTGATATGTTATATCATGAATCTATTTATATTCTTATTATTTAAAGTTACATTTGAAATTATTCCTTTCAAGGGGGTTATGATTCAATAGTTACCAAAGCGATAAGGGTTTATGTTGTAGTCTCATTTTAATCGATATTGTTTATGATTAAATAACTTTGAAGGAATTATATATATTTTTACATATTAAACCTCATATATTTTATTCTAATATAGTTATTTTTGTGTTTTTTACATTTTAATTTCATTTTACTCTCTTTAATACTTAAAATGACCGAGAAAATGTTTTTAAGAAAAGTCGACCTTATTTCATTTTTGGTCAATGAACTTTTTATTCCATGTTCACATTCTTTAAATTTTTTAAGAATGTTCTTTTCAATGATCTAATGATTATTTAAATTCATTATAAAACATATTTTAATCTCTTTTAAAAGGTTTAAAAAAATTTATAATGTTTTTTCAATAGGTTATTTATGATTTTTTATAAAAAGTGTGTAACAAATCCTTGTTAAACGTTTACCACACAGATGTATTTTTCCACTATAAAGATTGTTTTTTATTTTGAATCTTCCTTTGCAAGTTTCCATGTCTATTTTAAAATAAAAAATTTTCTCAAATTTTCTCAATTTTTTAGTTTTTAAAGACACCAAAATAAAATGATATTTTCCTTGCTTTCAAAGAAATGATCAAATTCTATTTTAAAATTATTTTTTATATGTGTCAATATCCTTGATGTTTCCAATACTTAATCATGGATATAATATAATAATATCATGAAAATATTTTCTCTAGATGACTTATGATTATGGTTTAAATAAATGTTCAAGAAACCTTTTCCACGGGTTAATCAAGTTATGGTGGGAATGATGGTTGTTTTTATGATTTTTATGATAAAATGAAAGCTCATATACTTTATTCATGTTATAGTTCTTATAAATTTATGATGATGATGAGTGATCCTGATATAGATCATGATAATTAGTGACCCCAATATAGCTCTCTAATGAATTG
Organism: Viscum album; assembly: GCA_963277665.1. Lineage (NCBI taxonomy): Eukaryota > Viridiplantae > Streptophyta > Magnoliopsida > Santalales > Viscaceae > Viscum > Viscum album. Next base: position 878,222,910 of record OY728158.1, read on the forward strand.
GGTATTGTGATGGTGTTAAATGGATGAAAGTAACTCTTAAGAGATGACAAAGTTTACTAAATATTAGTAACTCCTAAGAGATGAAAGAGTTATATGGATGAAAGTTACTCATAATATAATGTTAGAATTATCTTATTTAAGTTATTCCATGATGAAATTATGATGTCCCAAGACACCAACATGGTTTATCTATTATTTCTATAAGTTTTAATGATTCCCATGAACAAGGTTGATTTCACATGGTTTTTGATTGATAACTCATATGACTCTTATCTTATTCCATGAACCATTTTTTATGATCTAGGTTTTAATGGTTATGATTCTCTTATGTTATGATCATGCACTTTGATTATGTTATCATACCCTTTTGATCATCTTATACTCACTGATGATATTCTCATGATGCCTATGTTTACCCTTAATAAGCATTTGAGATCACCCTTTATATGCTTCAATTTACATAGATTATGAAGAATGATGTTATGTAAGTTATCCTCCTCCAAGTGAATATTTTTATTTTCAAGAAAAATAACTTTTATGGGTTAAGTTAGAACCCTCACAAAAATCACATCTAATTCAGATACCAACACCCAAAAGTAAATTACATTACATCAATATAAAAAACAACAACCATATGAAACACACGATTCAAAACCATAAAAACAAACAAAATTGTAACATCCCAAGTAATTAATGAATAATAGATATTTTTTATCTATGTCTATTAATGAATTAGATAGTGTTTTAGAGGCTTAAAAGGAGAATAAATCCAATCTTAAGCATGGAATGCACTAATATTTTTAAAAGATTGTTTTACTACCTTTTGATGGAAAACCATCTTTTAAATCTATATTTTGACAATTTTATAAGCTCTATATGTCAAAATAAACTTATTCTTTATGATTGGGATATCAAAATTTACTTTGTGTAAATTTTTGGTATTTTTCTGACAATGTTCATTTTTTAATGAATAGTGAAAAAATACTGCATTTTACATCAAAACTACTTTTTAATCTAATTTATTTATATGATCATATTATCTTTTTAATTGGTTTTAAAGTGAAATTAGAATATATTTTTACCATTTAATCCAATAGTGGTCATTGGAATTAATTTCACTTTGAAATTGGACTTAAACTAGTGTCAATCTTTTGATACTTATTGTTTCATAAAAACACGCTATTTGCTCTGACAGTGGGAATTAATTATTAAATTAATTAATGCAACTTATATGTTTTGAATTTTGTAAAATAGACATCATTTTTGAATTCGGAATATCAAATATAGCTTAGGGTTAAGTTTTGGTATTTTTCAAAAAAACTTCAATTTTTGATGAATAGTGAAACCACTAAGTGGTACTTATAAAAACTGATTTTCCGTTTAAATGAAATTTTACCACCTATGTGTTTTGAATTTCAAAAATACGACATACATGGTTGTCATTAAGAAGTAAAATGTGGTTCAATTGGATTAAAACAATTTTTTGGTGAATAGTAACTTTTATGATTTTAATCGCGATTAGAGGTAATTAGTGTAGTTTAAGGTAAAAATAATGTTTTAATAATATGAGATGAGCTTGACACATGTCCTACCCTCATTGGATGTGTCATGTCCGACCAAAACAATACATGGGTCAACTTGGGGACCCCATGGAGCCACTTTGGTTGGGAAATGACATAAATACCTTTTTATTTAATGTTAAAGTAAAAATGACACAAACATGAGATGTTTTACTAAAACAATTTTTACATGGGGTTATACAAGTCATATTTTTGACTATAAATATTCATTAGAAAGATAAAAAGATTTCCTACATCATGATATTGTTTTTATAATTTTTAGACATTAAATATATTAAATTATTTATGAAATCATGATGATGCAGCGATTACCTCATTAATAAAGGATTTAAATAAAATGAAAAGATAATATAAAATATATGACCTAAACATGTCCAAAACCTATTGGATGGGTATATTTATAACCCTTATCACCTTATAATTGAATTATATCAATTTGGAACCTCTTAAATCCGAATATCATTTTAAAATAAAGTAACTTTTCTTTACTTTCCAAGAGTGCCCCTCCTCTCCTCTTATAAAAGGCCCCCACCTCTACCTCTTTACCCACACTTCCAAAGCCTTTGGCTCGGCCAAACCCTGCCCATTTTGTCTCTCCACATCACTATATTACTCCTTGAAGCCTCACTTTGTGCATAAGTCTTCCCAAGGAAGCCTTTGAGCTCAAACCAAAGGGAGTTACCCGATTTTAAGGTAATGTCTTCACTTGAGTCCTTTTATTTTATTTTGCTTCTCCAACCCCCTAAACTATTTTTATTAATTTCTTTTATAAAAAATACAGTATCTTAAATATACTAGGATGTTGTTATAATAAGTATTCGAGCTACACTTACACACACCTACATCTAATGGTTAAAGAACATACTGTTTCTGTGGATGGCGAATTTCTGCCTCCCGAAACGATGATTGTTCAACATTCTTTTAACACCTTAAAAGGTGGCCATTAAGATGGCACTATATTTATATGTGATATATAATATGTTTATGTTTTCCTTAATCTTATTTATTTTTCTTTTTGGGCATACCTTTATGGTTTCCATTATGGGTAAACACGATATCTTCATTTAAGGAAGTGCGGACTACTGCCCCCTCAAAGTGATTTGATTCGTTAATGCCATATGTGGGACATATAAAGGATGTAATTAATGGTATTATATATGATATTATACTGGAATTATAATATACATTTATATCATTATGATTCCATTCTATAAAATATGAAATAGAAATGAAAGTAGCATTCATGCGTACGTACGGCTTACCATCTCAATGAACGGTGCATTTAATTTATTAACTCTAAATGATTATGTAATATTATAAATACATGTATATAATGGATATATATGATATCTACATAATGAGTATAACTTTGGATATAATGGATACATGAAAAACTTGTAATTATAAAGAGCATATTTTTGACTCAAGTACCAATGATCGTTAAAACGACCGTTAATAACTTAAATAATTACATAGTGTTCATGGCATGGTAATAAGTGATATAAAAGAAATAATGAACTTTAAAAAGGTTCTTAAGCAAGTAAAAATTAACTCAAGTTTATTATTCAGGAGGTTAAAGAACGATCGAGTCAAGTCGGACCCGAGGTATGGGACTTCGTCTCAATCTCCTTTCATTGAGGCATATTTTGTTTTATACAAAACCTTCTTTTATACGGTGTATAAAACCCTTTTACTATTACTTTTATCCAAAATGAATATTTTTTATACGAAGCGTTTTACTAAACGAAAAAAGGGAATGTTTTTGTCGTACGTATGCGGCAACAACGACTTCTCCGCCGCCATGACCATTATTTGAGTTTCGGATTCCTCTATAAGCCATACCTTTTTTTTAAAAGAAAAATAAATACCATGTTTTAATTTTCTTTTATTTTGGTATTGAAAACGGTTTTCATAATGTTTTTATATCAATGTTTTGTATTGATATCTTGTGATTGAAAGGTGGAAATGTTATGTTTCCTTTATGTATGTTTTATGTGATACGATTATGTTGTGGTTCTTGGGCATTATTATGAAGACGGGTGGTTCCGTGATAAACTATGGGCGGGTGAGCCCGATATAGCTCTCCAATGCATTGGGTAATGCGAAGGAGTGAAATGTTAAGGTTTCTCCAAAGAGATTTAAGGAATATACTGTGATGGGTATTCCAAACGTAACCAAGAGGGTTACTCCCTACGTAAGAATGTTATGAATGCCTCAAGTTACCTTTATGTCTTATGATTTCTATGATTTATTCATGATTTGATGAGGTATGTTAATGTGCTTATGTTTTATGGGTAAAGTATGATTTCATTCTTATGTGTATATGTACGCATGTTTCCTTTCCATATTTTTATATCCCTTACTAAGCTTTTTATGCTTATCCCAAGTTTTTGAAATGTTTTTCACAGGTCAAGGGAAAGGTACATGATATGATGATAGTGTAAAGGAAGTGTCAAGAAAGAATCCATGTTTTATTTTAAATATGTTTCCATTGATGGGGAAAATGAATACTATCTTTTATGTAACCACTTTGTTTAAATGTAGAATGTAATGTAAGTTTTATGTTCTAATTCTCTAAAACTCTAAACCTGAAAAGATCCTCAAGGTGTAATCTTGTAATAACTCAAGATTAAGTAAGGTTTAAGGCTGGGGCATTATAAAAATAGTACTAATAAAAATTTTAGAGGACTTGAAAAACTTACGTCCATGGTCCATGTGCACCACCATCGATCACCACCATCATCTTCGACCACCACCGGACCAATCCTACATAGAAAATGCCTACTGAGATTCCATGAATTGGTCAAACATCACATCCTAAAGCCTCTTTGAAGCCACCACACCAAACCAACTCAGAAATAAGTGATAAAACATGAATCCAGAGCAGAGTTGGAGAGGATTAGAGCCTCAATAGTGAGCTAAAACCTATTCTAGGACCACTAAAACCCATCTAATTTGAGGACCGTAAACCTACCTACATTAACTCCTCAATCAAACCACCAGATGAAGTATAATACAGACAAGTAGAAAACTCCCATTATGATTGATCAAAAAACAACCACCACTAATATATGAAATAAACACCTTCAAGAGAAAATCAAGTGAAGGTCAATTCCGGAAAGACCAATCATGATCTGCAACTCTTGTTATAGTAATGATTCCTTATCCAAAACCTCCCAAACCATCCTGACATACTGGCACTCTGGACCAACAAGATCAGAATGTGAAAGCAGATGATAAGAGCATAGTAAGAGGAACCTACAATTTCACTTGGGAGATGTGAACGCACAAGAAAGGAAAAAAAGGGAGAGAAAAGGATGAAAAAACACTAGAATGAGAGGAATATCATACACTCACTGAGTTGAAAGGGTTCCATAAAAATGAGATTATATTGCACCCCAAATGGGGCTATGTGGGAACCTGTGATATCCTGCAATAGAATGTCTCTCTGGTTGGGACTGACTCAGTCATGAACACTAGGGAAGACCTAAAATGGGGATTCAAGATCAGGGGGAGGCTCAAGAAGTTATGTAAGTAATATCTAGGATGGTTTCATGTGTGGGGAATTTTATGGGATATGTTTAAGACTTATCATGGAATAAGAAAATTTGGCTATGATGGGAAAATTTTCCATTTTTATGGAAAGATATGGGTTTAGTTTCATCAAGGGGTTTATAAATTCTATAAAAATCTAAACCTAAAAGGTATTGGTTATGTAATTGAATCAATGTTTCCTTTTAATGTTTCAATTGTGGATGGTTAAAATTGAGTCGCATATGTTGGTATCAAATCTAGAATTGTAAAGTGTATGTTTTAGCACTAGATCCGGGTGTATGGGTCTGGGGAATTATATCTGGAATCAGATAAAGGTTTTATATAACTTTAGAGATTAAGAAGTTATCAGTTGAGGATAATTTAAGATTTATGGATTTCATCATGAGTTAAAGAGTCTAAGATTGATCATAAGCTTAAATACATAGATACCCTTTTGAGGTTTTAAGTAATGAGATTTTATGGTTAACAATAATATTTTGGGAGACATTTTTTTGGGTTTTAATAGATGATTGAGGTATATATAACCCTTAGGTTTAACATATGATTTAACATGAAGGTTATTTAGGAATAATGCAATTACATTTTTGGATGTAAGATGAATATTTTAAAATAAACTTCAAGGCTTATATGTTCTTTGATGTTGAGGTAATCATGGTAAATTGGGATATAAGGTTAGTTATTTGGGGAATGATTTAAATCAAACTTTATGTATTATCATTAAAATTTTGGAGATAACTGTATTATTTATTTTTATGAAAGATCAATCATGATAAATTGATAGCCTCTTCTCTTTATGTGGAAAATGAAAAATTTTCTTCTCATAAAAGTATAACGTTATCTCTTAAATGGATCTTCTTTACAAGTCCATGTTTTCAATTCCAACCAATGTTCTTATTATTTTTGAACCTGGTTGTGTTTATTCTCAGGGACCTTCAAACATCCCCTTTTCCATTTTTTAAAATTATGTTTTATTATACATTTTTATGATGTGGGATTTCAATAACGTTAGTTTTAAATATTAAAAAGGGTTTTCCTTTCATTATCATATGTTTTATCTTCCACTTATTGGAATTCAAATTTTAAATGTTTTAAATACTTTTTTAATTATACACAAGATAAAATTATAAAGACATAGTTTCTTTATGGGGAGAATATAACACCCTAATATTTTATTTGGTATTCCTTTAAAAAAAATTATCTTCAATTTCACATTCCACACACAATACCATGCTTAAAAAACAAAATGTGATATACTATTAAATTTTTATTTAAATTCGACCATTATAACCAAGCCATTTAATTGATGAGTTTGAATAAGAGTAACCAAATTATGAAATATACATTGAAAGTTTTTCCTTAATAAAAAGAATAATCATTTGTACATTGATTTTCAATTGGTTATAAATTAAAATGAAATAACTTGAAGGTAAATTACACATTTTTCATGTGTGAAACATATTTTTATCTTAATAGATTAGATTAATCACTATTGATGAATGATTTTTATGAAATATATAGATTATATATCCTGTCAAATGAATTAATATTAATTTAAATATAGTTACTAGGAAAGGAATGAGAATAAATAATTTTAGGTTTTAAAAATAAATTTTATTTTAAAATAGTTTTTATTTAATTTCCTGTTAAAATATTATAATTAATTTCCCCCACTTATGATTTTTTGGAAATTTTCAGAAAATATTGATTTTTGGATGGATAGTAAAAAATATCGACTTTTTATAAAAACTTTCATTTATTTCAAAGTATTCACAAAGTCCCATTATATTTTTGAATTTTTTTAAAGTAAGATTAGTTATTTTTGATTAATAATTATCCAATTAATTCAATGGGAGTCAATATTATTCATGATTTTTGTATAGAATCATTTTTATTCTTAAAATGGTTATTTTTTTAAAAATTATTTATCATTGAGTTTCATGCACTTATATTAAAATTAATGTCCACCGTTTTTGGAAATTAAATATTAGAGAATAAATTCCATATTTTCAATATACATATTCAAGTTATGTAATAAGTTCCATTTCATTTTTATTTATATTTTATATTGACCATGATAAAAGTTTATCACCACATTAAAGGGTAAAATGGGATAAACAAGGTTAAAACTATGAGATAAGGTTTAAAAGTCAACTTAATACTTAACTTTATTTCATTATATGAGTTTTTTTTACCAAAATAATCCTATATTTGAAAATATTGCATTTTTGTGCCACATAAATTTTATTACCACCTTTATATTATTTTAATTAATGAATAATTACAAAATATTTCTCCTTTATTTTAATATCTCTAATATTTTTTCATAGAGATAAAAGAAAGTTATGAATGGTTATAAATTTTTATTTTGAATATGAATAAAATATTTTTATTATAATAAAATATTTTTATTTTTTAGTGATGGTATAAATATTTAGAACGTTTTCACGATGCCAATGCAATTCTTGTACACAGAGTAGAAAAATTAAGTAATTTATTTTAAAAACATTAAAAATAATATGTTTTAGATAAATTATGATGTTCTATGAATTTCATGGATACTTTTAAAGTATAATTTATGAATAAAATGTTTATATTTTAATTCCATTATTATCATGATGCCTTTAATGTCAAAATACATGAATAATCATGAAAATGAATTTAAATAGCATTTAGTGTTTAAAAATTATTTTTTAAATCATTATAAAATCATAAAAAACTAATCTTAACTAAATTGGATGGGAAATTGTAAAGTATATCATTAATGGTTCATTTATGTGCCACTTTTCATTTTTAAAATTATTTTGATAACCCTTAGAGAGTGAAAATTTGTTACCATAGTTAAGGTTAAAAGGGTCAATGAGGGGGTTAAAATAGGATATAAGGTTATAAATTCCACTTAAACTTGTATAAATTTAATTTTTTGAATTTTTATACTCTATAATATTATATTTTAATATATATCACTTTTTATCCACTTTAAATTATTTATACACATATTATATATTAATATTTCATGAATTTAAAATATTTTCACCCGCCTCACTTATAAAATGGAACCTTTTCTATTCTCTCCCTCATACCTATTATGCCATTTGTGTAAAAACATATATTCCAAAATTCCTTCCTAATATTACTCCCCATTTAATAGAGTTCCTTTCCTCAACAAAAGACCAACCTAGAAGGCTTAATGTGTAAGTCAAGGGAGGTTTCTCAAAGAAGATGTATAACTCGTAACTAAGTGCTTTAATGTTTATTTCTTCTTCTACCTCCTTAAAATATTCTATAATAACGATTATATAATAAAATAAGTATATTAAATATACTAATATGTTATTATGTTAATGTAAAAACCCTTATTCATCTATTTTTTCATCCTATAGGTAATGAAAACATCATTCATGCGTACGTGTGGACTACCACCTCCATGAAGCGATGTGTTTTGTTTTTCATCACCGCCTCATAAGGATGAATAAAATAATGAATAAAATTAATATATATGATATTTATTAAATAAATATGAATATTATAAGATAATATATTACTTAATTTCTTACCATTATATCTATTGGAAAAAGATAAGGTCGCTCGTGCATATGTTTGGACCACCACCACCATGGACTGATGCAATTAGTTTTTTTTATATCATTATTTTATAAAAAGTTCTAAAATTGTATTTAATGTATAAAAATTATAATTATGTAATGATTAATATTCTATATACAATGGAACCATTTCCCCTTTGATCATGTTCAACCTACCAAAGTTGTTTTGGGATTATGAACCGAACATCCTCAAAACATCAACATAAACTTAATCAATTAAGTAACTATATAATAAATGGAAATAAATAAAATAAAATGGATTATGATAAGGTAATAAACCTGAAATTTTTATTAATTATCCAAATAATTAATATAGTTTTATTATTCATGAAGATAAATAACATACATAACAAGCCAGGACTTGAGGTAAGGGTGTTTCTTAACTCAATTTCCTTTCATTAGGTTATATCACTTATTTATTAAATATGTTAAAAAAAATTATTTGTGAAATGAACTAGGATTTTTTATTTTTTATTTACACTTATTTTATATTTATTTAATTCTTTTCACATAATCACTTCATTTATTGAATACAACTTTAAATGTTACAATCTTTGTAAGGGTTCTTGATCTCAATATTGTTTTGTTGATACATATTTCATGTTATGCTCCTAGTTATGTTTATATGATGTATATACCACCCATTTGATATGTTATATCATTAATATCTTTATCTTCATGGAATTTAAGGTTTTATTTGAAGTTATTCCTTTAAATGGGGTTATGATTCAAACGTTACCAAAGAGAAATGGTTTATGTTGCAATCTCATTTTAATCAGTATTATTTATGATTGAATATACTTTAGGGTAATTATATGATCTTTATATATTAAACCCCATATATTTTATTGTTTAATAGTTATTTTTTGGGTTTTCATGTTTTCCATTCATTATCCTCTCATTGGTACTTAAAACGATCTTGAAAATGTTTTTAAGAAGAGTCAACCTTATTTCCTATTTGGTTGATAAAATTTTTATTCCACATCAATGTTATTTAAAATGTTTTCAAGAATATTGTTTTCTATGATTCAATGATTATTTAAATTCATTTTAAACTACATTTTACTTTTTTTAAAAAGTTTAATTTTTTACAATGTTTTCTAAATAGGTCATTTATGACTTTTTATAAAAATTGTGAAAAGTATATTTGTTTAAAAATTTACCACACAAACATATTTTCTCAATGTTACAAACATTATTATATTTGAATCCTAATTTACAAGTTTCCATTGTTATTTAATTTTTTTCTCAATATTAAGGGAAGTTTCAGTTTTTAAAAGAACCTAAATAAAAGGATATTTTCTATATTTTCAAAGAAATATTCAAATTCTCTTTTAAAAGTATTTTTAATCGATGAAAAAACACTTTATGTTTCAAATGATTCAATGGGGATATGTTCTAATGATAATATCCACAAATTTTCTCTAGTTTACTTATAATGATATTTTAAAGAAACTCGTCAAGTTACCTTTTCCACAAGTTAATCAAGTTATGAAGGGAATAATGATTGTTTTTATGAGATTTATGATAAAATTAAAGCTCTATATAATTTATTAATATTATGGTTCTTGGAAATTGTTAATGATTATGGGTGAGCTTGACATAACTCATGATAATGGGTGATCCAGATATAGATCTTAATGATGGATGACACCGATATAGCTCATGATGACACATGTACCAGATATAGATCTCAAATGTATTGGGTAATGTGATAGAGTTAATTGGATGAAAGTTACTCCTAAGAGAAGATAGATTTTAATGAATACAAGTAAATCCTTAGAGATGCTAAAGTTAACTAGACGAAAGTTACTCTTAATATAATATTGTAATGATCCTATTTAGGTGATTCTATGATGAAAGTATGATGTCCTAAGACACTAACACAATTCCTATATGCTTGTTATAAGTTTTAATGGTTCCTTTAAACAAGATTGATTTCACATGGTTGATGATTATTAACTCATATGACTCTTTTATTATATCATGAATCAAGTTTTATGATCTAGGTTTTGATGGGTATGAATTCTATTATTATGATCATGCACTTTGATTATGTTCTCATAAAATTATGACCATTTTTTGATCACTGATGATATTTAATTGATGCCTATGTTTACCCTTACCGAGTGTTTGATATCATCCTTCTTATGCTTCCATTTCCCCAGGTTACGAAGAATAATGTTATGTAAGTTTTTTCTAGAAGGGTTTCATGTGTGGATCGTTTTATGGGAGATTTTGAATACTTATTATTGAATAAATCTAGATATAATGGAAAAAATTTCTATTTGGATTGAAATATATGGTTTTAGTAACATAAAGGTTTTCCTAATTCTCTAAAACTCTAATACTAAAAGGTCTTGGGTATGTAAGTAACTCAATATTTCCATTTGATATTATAATTATGGACAAATAAAATTGAGTTTCATATATTAGTATCAAAGATATAATTTTAAAGTGTATATTTTTAACACAAATTCCAAATGTATAAGTATGTGGAATTATAATCACCCTCCACCTAAGTGATACCCTACCATACTATTGTTTCCTTGGACCACATTATTACGTATTGTCTCCCCTATCGTTGTTCAGTTGGTCCTTACCTTGCATGTTTAATAAATAAAAATAATTTTAATTAAAATATGATTAAAAAAATGGATTTGGGTTTCAAGTATCCTGGCATAGATACCTGAACCCTATCCGATTTTTAATTGGGTGGGATACCTAGAACCCATATGGAATCCCACCTTTTTATTACATAACTTTTCATTACATGGTACAAAACATATGATATTTTCATGTTTTGTTTCTTATAAATAAGGTACAAAATACATGAAAATTTAAAACATTCTTCTAAAACCACTTGAAATAAATATTCATGTTTTTACTCTAGGTTAATTTTACTACATCTCATATCCTAGGGACATACATCAAAGGAAAGGGGTGATCATGAAGCCCAATAAGGGAATACGAAAGAGGGAAATATAACATGTGATCATGGGACATATAAAAAAGAACATAAGGAATAATAATAATGCATGAGAAAGAGTCATATCATAATAACATGAACATTAATCATAACATGGGAATATGGCCACAAAATTTAAATGATACATTCAAAAGCATATCACCAAGGTTTATCACCAAGGTATCATAAATGAAAATTACCAAGGTTATTCACTAAGGTATCATAAAACAAGTAATCTCTAGAGATTAAATTATTTACCTAATGCATTAAAGAGATATCAGGGTGTACCCTTCTATGTATTAATTTCATGTGATCCACATAGATTATAATAAATCATTTCATTAATAACCCATTTAGAATAAAGAAAAAGTTTCGTATAAAAAATATTGGTATACAAAAGATCTTAAAGACATGATCATTACATAATTTTTAACCCATGAAAAGAAATTTGAGTTTCATATATGTAAATACTAAAATATAAAATCAATTATTAAATCTAATTGAGTAACCATTGAAAATAAAATATGTTTGGTCACTCAAATAAAAAGTAAAAGAGAATTTATCATGTAAAAGAAGAAAAATTGAGAAGTAAATTCGGCAACATGATGGGTATAAAACATATTTTTAGAAAATGGTAAAATAAGAGAGAAAAAGGGTATACCATTCATAAAATAATCTTATTACAGTAATGGGATAATATAAAGTGTACAAAAGAACTTATTTTAGAAATTATAAGACACACCAATAACTTAAATGGAAAAGAGAAGTGGTGATTTCCCTTACCTTAAAGAGTTGTTCCTAAAACTTGAGGATGAAACCTTGGGTGATTGAGAACACCTTGGAGGGAATCCTTGGTAGAAACAATTACCATAACTTCATAGAGGATGGACTGAGAGTGAATATAAATAGAGAAATGGGTTGGTATATATAGGATAAGTGGAGGATTTGTTTAATAATTTCCAAATATAGGTCTTGGAAAACTAGGTTGTAGAAAATGAAAAACCACTGGCTTACCCATGGTTTTGGAAATTCTGGTCATAATTTATGATACTTTAACCATTTATAACCAAAAACCATTATTTAATAAATATTTGGCATGGAAAAGTAAATATTTCACAAAGTAATGTTTTAAAAATCAAATTTTCCTTTTTAGACTTTGGAAAGTAACTTACAGTTTTAAAAATTGAATAAAATATATTAAAATACTTAATATTAATTAAATATAATTTTTCAGGCCATGTATTGTGTTTAATTAATTATTACATCATTATGACATAATATGATGTCATAAAATATACCAAAACCCTAAAACTATATGTTTTACTATTCGTAAAAAATAAATTATTTTAGAAAATTCTCATAAATTCACCATAACCTAATTTAGATGTGATGATTTCAAAAATTATTCTTATTTTATTATAATAATTCTTTTTATATGATTATTTTTACTTTTAAATATAACAATCATTATTTATTTAAAAATAACATTTTTTAAGGCACAATTAAATTTTTGACACTTATAAAAAATTTTTATAGAACATTATAAAACTATTTTATCATTTATTATTTAAATAAAAGTGTTTTAAAATAATATTTAATTAAATAAAATACTACCCAAAATATGTTGGATTATTATAAAAATTGTGTATATTTTCTAGAAAAATAAAATTATGTTTTATTCGATTCCAAAAATTAAATGATCAAATTCATCTCAATTAATCATATATTTTATTAAGAAAATCTATTATTAAGATAAATTTATTGAATAAAAATTTTATTTATATAAAATAATTTATACTAAGGTCTAGACACATAACCCCTTATTACACCTGCATACGCCCTAAGGGTAAGGTGTGTGATGGTCCTAGTTTTATGGGATTGCTTGGATAACATCGACCGAGTGGTAATCTCCACTAACTTGAACTTCTCTCATAGGTGATTTATTTTAGGTTTCACTTGTTGAATCTTGGATTGGTCTTGGTCAAGGGAAATTTCCAGTGAAGATACCTCCCTCCCAAGTTCAGAAAAATGGGCTTCAAATGGTATGACTCTACTAGTTGAGGCCATCGATTCTTCTTACTGTATCAATTAAACTTTGTCATTACTACTTATAAACACTAATTATAATGGAAAAATTATCATCTAAGAGTTTAGTTTCCAATGGTTATATTGAACAACATTCATATTAACCAATGGTCATATAACGGTTGAATCCTAATGGACATATTTCCCTTTATACCCTATAAACACTCATTCTTTCGTTCAAAAATTCACTACGAATTCTCTTAAGGTAATATTTTCATTTATATAAGTTATTGATCTATTTACTAATATTTTGTTTTATTTATATATAATTTTTAGTGGGGGTTATGATTCTTGTAGATTGAGTTGATCCATACTTTCCCATTTTATCTATTCTATTTTATATTTGTTTGTTTAGTTGTACTGTTTGACATTTTAATTGGTTTAATAGCTGACTAATGTAATGATATTTACTAATGATATAATTTTTTTGGTTTCTCTTTATTTTATATGTGTATAATATTATATAATATGTAATATAAAATTATTCATGAAATAAATATCATTTAAAAAGTCTAGGTTGTTACAACCAAAACCCTACCCAAACCCAATTAAGGGGTACCTGAACCTGATTTACTCTAGTAGGTAAGGTTTAGGTACTGAGTAAATGATTACCCTTTATTATACCTACTATTAATCAAATAAAATTATCATCTTTCATTTAGAAACCAATGGTGTGGGAATATTTATAAAAAAAATTCCAAGAATTCATTTTTGGTTCAATAAACCCTCATTAATCATATTTGATTTATTTCAAATTTATAAGTTCTTAGATTTTCATTGTTTTAAATAATTTAATTAAATTTATAATCATTTAACTTTATTATTATGGTTATTTAGATTTAGTGTAAGGTGGTAATACCCCCTATCTAGTTGGCATGAGAGGGGTGTCATTTTATAATGTGATGGTGGTTTGAAACATGGGTGCTTCAATTAGGCTTCTCGGGGTGGAGCAAGGTCAGTGTGTCAGAGTACAATAAAAGGGATGGTTGTGTGGTGATGTTAGTTCACTACATGATACATGAAGAGTGAGTTTAAAAAACACGTTGGCATGTGATGTTGGTGGGTGGGGCATTAATTCATTGGTATTTTCAATATTGGGTTTTAGTAAGGATAATCACTAAATCCTATGTCCCAAGATTCAATCATAATGAATTTGAATTGAATGAAGTAAATGAATAATATATATATATATATATATATATTTTCTTGTGAAAAAACTGAATCTTATCTTCACATGTTCTTAAAATAGATCTCTTTGGGGAAATCAACAGAATCACTTACACCATTAAGCTTTATTTGGTACAAGGGAACTTGATTGAAATGGAAATATAAACCATATTTTTCATCATTTGGTAGAATGGAAGAGGGGGAATCATAAATTCAATCAAATAATGAAATTCCAATGCCTCCCAAAATTGGGTAGAAAGTTTGATGTGGAAATGGAATCAAACTTTCTAGAAAAATTTATCCTTACATCTTCATATGACAATAATGAACTCCTCCTCTACTCTCCCTATAACCACTCATAAATGTCTTGTGATCACACCACCGATACCACCACACCATCTTTCTCCTATCCTTTAACTAGTCTATTGATGACCCCTAATCATGTCGTCGATGGCCTCTGGCCCCGCCCTATGATCCACCACCAAAATCATACAACAAAAACCTTCTTCTCCTCTCTCCTTATAACCACACTATCAATGCCTTGTGACAATTTCCTATGAGTACAATGTTAATTCCCTATAAACGATGTCCTATGACCACGCCACAAAACCCTATGAGTGATCCCTATAACCAAACACTATAAAACACCATCGAAGACCAATGATCTACACTCTCCACCTCCTTCCACCTTATAGACCACTACAATCAACTAATAACAAGCCCTATACCAATTTATAGGGATGTGGGAAACACTGAACCAAAAAGAGATATGGTGTTTCAAAAACCTAAAGAGATCTAAGAAAAGTCAAATTTATAAAAGAAGAGTGAAAGTTAGAGAAAAAAAGAACAAGAAGAAGATCACTGACACAAGTATCTATGTGGTTCAGGAATAAAACGTACATCCATGAAGAGGCAGAATGATTTCACTAATTTTTGGAGTAATATTACAAGGTGATTTTTAAGTATCTAAAAACCATAGCTCGAATGAGTTCATTAATGTAGTTCTAAAACAACCCATATTTATATAACACCACTAACCATATAGTAAGTTCATTATGTTATAGTAACCAGTGGTTGGAAGTCTGTGGAGATAAAATGGCCTATCAGTGCCGCCAGTCACATAATGAAACAATACTATGTCTAAGTCCATACTACTATAATTCCTTATTGGCGTCACTAGTCAGATTTACCACACTAATAAAACATTTCTAAAATTCCCAAAAATTTGGTTTAAGGCCTTTAACCCTTGGACCCATGAGTAGGGGTTTGTTGCCCCTTGCAACCCTCAGTTACCTTAGCACAGAAGTCGAAACGCGAGAGTTACAATCTTGTGTCCAGTATGAGCCATTAATAATTGGACTAATTTTATCCAATGGATTGAGCTACATCATTCCAAAATTCTCCCACATGTATCCCTATATAGTAAACTGACATCCTTCCATGGTTACAACTTATACAACTTAATTAATCAAAGATCCTCCTCTTCTTTACTCACCAATGGTCACTTCTCATCAAAGATTAAATTTCAAGATGATGATTCATGAAATAATCGTTTATTTCCCTTCTATTTTCCCATAATGTTCTCTCATATTCTTCCTCTCATCCTTCTTTCATTAATAAAGGACAACCGAGTCTCAACAGTGCCTAAAATTATCAATCATAATCATCTTTGTCAACATGTCTGCTAGATTATTGGTTCCATTAATTTCTATAATGCCAACAACCCATCCTATATTAATCCTCTGATAAAATTATACTTTAACTAAATTTAATTTATTATGGAGTGAAACACCGACTTCTTAACAATACTTATAACACTATAACTATCACAGTGTAATACATTTTCCTCTCACTTTGTATCCATCTCTTCTAAGAAGTTATTCATCCAAACCATCTCCTTCCTAGATTCTATTATAGTAATGTGATCTGCCTCTACAGTGGATAGTTTCACTACCTTCTATAATTGAGATATATAGATTATTGAAACTCCTCCATAGGTAAATACATAACATATGCCTCTCTTCTTGTTGTTGACATCACCTCTAAGGTCAGCATCCACATACCATTGAAATGTCTGAAGTTCCTAGTTAGGATCCAAGTATCACTGAGAGGGGGAGGGGGTGAATCAGTGATATCTTTTTATTTTTTATGTTTCCTTCGAATTGAAACAAACTTAGCCTCCTGTTAAATATTTTCTTTTCTGCTGAACACACATAGCCACCGAAACACAAGATTTACAAGGTTCACTACTCAACAAGAGTAGCTACGTCCTTAGTATGGTACGGAAATAATCCATCACCACACAATCCACTAGAAAACAATCCTTTGATGTGGAATAAAACAAGTTGTATATACCCTTACACTCATGTAGAACTTGGAAAACAATCCGTAAGCGCATGTGCACCCTCTTAGCACAAATAGGGAATTACATTATTTTAGTGCTTCTTTACAATTGAACAATTGTATTCTCTGAAGTACAAATCTTCACATTCCTACCCAGAAGCTGGTAAGAACTCCCATACACACAACTGAATATGTGCAAAGACCCTAAATTTTTCGCACAACCTTTAGGATATCTTGCGCTCAATTCAAATTCCTTGCGTGTAAAAATTCCGTTTTGGCACGAAAAAACATTTTCGCGCAACTTCCCTTTTTTGCGCAACTTCCATCTTTTCACGCAACTTTTTCTCTTTTCGTGCAAATTTTTATCTTTTCACACAGCTATCCTCCTTTCATGAAAACTCCTTGATTTTCGTGCAACTCACTCTGTGTATAATTTTATGCGCACTGGAGCTCAGGATTTCTTATAAGTGTCAAGCATTAAAAAATGAGAGGGGTTCACCTCATATTTATGGGCATTTTTGACCCCGTGCGAAAAACACTAATCTGTGCATAAAACCCCCTTCGTGCACTTAAAAACTCTTTCATAAAACTTCATATTTCACACAATGCTCCAATATTTCACGCACCTCATGCCTTTTCCAATTTTCGAGCTTTTAATCTCAAAACACCTTTTGCGCGAAAAACATCATTCCTCTATTTCACGCACCACGCCAATATTTTGTGTAGCCTTCATTTTTCGCGCAACACATTGATATTTCACGTACAACTATCTTTTTCGTGCATCCCGCAGATATTTTGTGCATCCCACTGATATTTCTCCCATCCTGCTAATATTTCGTGCATCCCGCAAACATTTCGTGTGACCTTCATTTTTTCGCACACTCGGCCCATTTTTTCGTGCACTTCATGCCTTTGTCATTTTTTGATGTTCTGACCTTGAATCATGACTTGCACGCAAAAATCTAAACCATCTTCAATCTTGCATGCAACATCCATTTCCAAAAACACATCTTCATCTCCTGATTTTTAGTCCCTAAAATTTGGAAAACAATGGAAAACGACGCCACCTTAAACTGTGCTTTTGTGCCACCTCTAGATTATCCATTGATTTGTCATTTATCTCTTCACTTATTCCCATAACCATTATTCAGATTTTATCATGAATTCCACTATCGTGATATATATCCTTTGATAGACCAGATCTAGCATCGTCAGAATTACAATGGGAAGTACTGAAACTTCCCTATTTTCCAGCAACATCACTCCTTCCAATCAAAACCGTATATGACTAGCATCATTATTTCTCCCCTTTTCATCATAAGGCTTGAATCACAAGTTCTTTTGACTTATGATATTTGTGAAATACATGTCAGCAAATCATCGTCTAGTTTTAAGTCCTTTACAAAGTGAATTGATTTATCTTATTTGACAACAAAAGACAACACTCTGCAAATGCTAACTCTTCAAACTTCTTTCTCCATCCAACTTGGTCCCAACAATGTCTTTCCTTTACAAAATCACAAAGATACTTCCTTTATTCCCTTAAAATACCTTATAATACAATTCAAAACTTCTCAATGCTACTTTATAGGGTTATCCATATACCCTATCTTAAACCCCACTGCATGAGAAATATTAGGTCAAGCACAAACCATGTGATACATCAAGATTCCAACAACTGATGCATATGGAAAATTTTCTATGTACTCAACCTATTCTGGTATCTTTAGTGATTTCTCCTTTGAAAATTTTAAATGGATTCCCAGGGGAATATAAACTGAATTTTCTTCAAACATAATAAATCTACTCAAAACCTTTCAAATATAGTTAACATGTGATAACATCAAGGTTTCAACTATGTGGTCACTTTTGATCTTCATATATAAAATCTTACCCACTTATCCAAGTTTTTTCATCTTGAACTCCTCATCTAGTTTCCCTTTATACCTATCAATCCTATGTATACATGATTCTACAATAAACATGCCAACCACAAATAGAAGTAATATAATGTATCCATCACCAACAAAATTGAAATAATAGAATTGATCCATGATACACTATTTGTATGTATTTTTCTCATAAATGCATCGAACTTCTTATTCCACTACCTAGGTGCCTCCTTTAACCCATATAATCTCTTTTGGAGTTTTCACACCCGGTATTCCTTGCCCAAATCAACATATCCCTTTAGATAATGCATATAAATAACATTCACTAGATCTCTATAAAGGAAAGTATTCTTTACATCAATTCACCCAAGATAAAAATCATCTAATGAAACAATATTAAGAACCACCTGGATAGTGGTAAGCTTTACTACATGTGAGAAAATTTCAATGAATTCCACACCTGAATTCTATTAAAATCTTTTCACCACTAGTATTTCATCTTACCATCATGTTATTACTTGACTTAGTATACCCATTTTTTCTGAAATCCTTTCTTTACTTGTGGAAAATGTGTCATCTACCAATTATTATTATTACACAATTAATAAATCTATTACTTCATAGATAAATTTTACTTTTTTGACTCTTTTAACTGAATTTCCTCTTCAAATAATTTCATATATCTATTTAAAGTCAATAACAGATAGTGTAATTATGTTGGATACCTTTTCACAGACCTTCTCACCCTTGTTTGTCTTCTAAACTACACTTGAGGATTAGGCTCCACTAGTTATGGTGTTACATGCTTAGGTATACCTTCAAGCTCTAATTAATCCCAAAATTCTGACTCTTTATTCACATCATAAATTTAAACAACATGATGGTTATTATAAACAACACCTTCATTAAATATCAAATTATGGATTCTAATGACTATCTTGGTCTTATCATACTAGAACTAATAACCAAACTCATCATCACCATAACCAATAAAAAAACATCGTTTGGATCTAGCACCAATCTTGTCCGTTGCATCAACATCTATATGGTAATATTACAAACAACAAATGACTCATAATTGAGAGAGTATTTCCTTCTTTACTAACTATATATCCTTAGTATATATTATCTCATTGGTACATATTGACTTTTATTGATGAGATATGTTTCTATATTCACTCTTTTAGCCCAAAAAGTCTTGGTTATCCTTGAGCGAAACTTCATACTTTTGAAACATTCATTTAGTTTCCTATTCATATTTTCATCCAAAATATTTTTTTGTGGTATACCTAGAAGAGTATTATTCCACTTAATTCCATTGTGAGCATAAAATTACCTAAAATATTTACTGTCATATTCTTATGTATTTCTAGAACTCAAATACTTAATCTTTGATTATGAATTATTCTCCACCAAAGTCTTCCATTTATAAAACATTATAAATACATCATATTTTATTTTCAGAAAGCAAACCCATACATTCCATTTTGATTCATCGATAAATGTCCCATAATATTATTAACCTCTAAGGGAATGTATTTGTGTAGGACCCAAAACATTAGTGTGCATAAGGTCTAGCTTCCCGACCTTCGATGTTCTATATAATTTTACAAAGGATTCCTTATTCTACTTTTCAAAGATACAATCGTAACATAAGGAAACTTAACCTAAACTTAGTTCTGATAAAAATCATTTAGTTTCCACCACCTTCACCCCCTTATCACAAAGGTGACATAACATTTAGTGAAACAATTGTGAATTCTCGATAGAATTTATTATTGCAATCATGTCTATGAAAGTTTTTATCATATTATAAAGGGTTTCATTCTTTACTACATGATCTAGGTCCATAACTCCCTTGGTAATTTTCCATACACCACTGGTGAATGTAATGTTGAATCCTGCATCATTAAGCTATCTGATAGAAATAATATTCCTTATAAGTCTAGGAATATCACTCAAATTTTATAGAATGAGAAAAGTCCCACTATTGGTTTTAATCTGTGCATCTCTTTTCCCCATAATCTACAAGGTGTCATCATTAGTAAGATATACCTTTCCAAAATTTCCAAAAATATAATTATTAAAGAAACCCTTATCTAAAGAGGAATAAAAAATTCACCTAATTGTGAAATACAAGACTCTATAAACTTATCCACACTCAGCAACAACACATAATCAATTTCTTCAGTTGGCATGTTTACTACATTGGTTTTAGATGAATTTCACTTTTCTATATATTACTTATTAAAATTTCCTTTCTCCCCATGATCCCAGTAGGTAGGACCAGACCCATTTTACTTATCTCAACTCACTTGTGTTGATTTTGATCATTCTCTATGATTATATCACTGCACATATCTACCTCTTCCTTCCACATCTAGAGTAGAACCAAAGAATCTTTCTGATTCTATTCTATAAATATCGTCATTAAGGATTAGGTGTCACACATCTTATAGAATCAAATTTTTATTCCCATAATAACTAATCATAATTTTTATAGTATATTCCTAGCTGTCATATAATGAAAACAGTAAAACTAGTGCACATACCTCATTATTTATCACAATTCCTACAAATGAAAACTGAATTGTGGTGATGTTGAATTCATTGATATAAATAACAACAATATTCACTTCAAAAATATTCATATTGAATAGTCATCACATCAGGTACACTTTATTCAATACAAAAGGATTCTCATACATATTCATGAGTGCTTTATTCAACCCAACTATCATATTTTTCTATCTGATATTGAATGCCACATTTTTTGAAATTGTAAGGCACATAACTCCTAGAACCTATCGATTTAATAGATCCCACTTGGCCATATCCATATCTATTGGGTTTTCACCCAGAAGTTAAAAGTGAATATTTTATGATAAATATAGTCTTTGATATAAACCCTCCAGTAACTAATGTTAGTTCCATCCAAACAACCGATCTCCACCTTACCTTCTTCCAAGACCATCATTCAATTTGAGAAAAAACAAACTCAATCTTCCAAACTTAGGCTCTCATAAGAGTTATTGTAAAAAACTTGGGAGATAAAATGATAGTTGAATTTGCAGTATGAAAGTAAAAGGGATAAGAAAACACAAAGAATAATAAGAATATCACTGACATAGGGATTTACATGGCTCAGTAATAAAACTTACATCCATGGAGAGGCAAAATGATTTCAAAAATTTTGAGAGCAAGATTACATGTTGATTTTAGAGTATCCATAAACCCCATCTAGAATGATTTCATAAGGAAACATGATTCTATAATAACCCATGTTGATATAGTGCCACCAACTGAAAAATAAGTCCATTATTCTACAATTTTTGGTGGTGGGAAGTCTATAGAGCTACAGTGACATGTCAGTGTCACCAGTCACATGATATTACAGTACCATGTGAAAGTATAAAATAATACAATTATCTATAATTTTATCCAATCATATTTTCTATAGTGATTCAAAATTTATATAATGCCCCAAAAATTTGGGCCTAGTTATTTACCCCCTACACTACTGATTAAGGGTGTTTCTCCCCTTGAAACACCCAACAACCTCACCACGAAAGTCAAATCATGAGAGTTATGGTTTGATGTACATTATGGGATACTAGTAGTTGGTCCAAATTCATACAATGGATCAGAATACACCATTACAACACATTCTAGTGTTTAAATTTCATTTATTTTTCATTTTCATTTATTTTTTTATTCATTTCATTTTCCTCTGATTTTCTCACCATACCAAACACAATTTAGAAATAAATTCAAATTCAATTTCCAATTCCATTTCCCTTTCCATTTATATCAAAAAATATTTTCACTATACCAAATAAGGCCTTATATTTTAATCTTATATTAGAGAAAAAAATCTTTCACAACACATTCAAAGTTCATATAACAAACCACAAAATCCTAGGTATGGTATTGTTTAATTTTTTATCAAACAATATTTTTTTTGATAATTTTTATATATTGGGGGAGTTTTTAAAGTGTTTTGAGGGTGGGTGATATCACCACTCCATGGAGGGGTGGAACACACCGTGGTTTAGTGTCATCTAATTGAATGTTTTTAGTGTAAGTGGAAAATCATGCTCCAATAAGAGGTTTTTCATTGTGATGCAGGGAACTGTGGTGTAAAGGGGGATCACACTATAATAAGAGGTGTTATGATATAATGTAGAGAATTGTAGCATAAAAGTGTGGGATGATGATTTGATACTCTATGTAAGAATATATTCTAGGATATTGAGGTGTTGTCACACCACAACATAAGGGGGTCATGTCATGAAGTACCTCATCACATCATAATAGGCAACCATGATTACTTAGTGCTACAATGGAATGGGGAGGCTTGATGTGAAGAATATAGTCATATTGCAACATGACCCTAGTATGGGGTATTTCATCATGATATCCATAGTCATTCCATAATATTCTCCCTATATATTTATAATTCCCTAGCCTTAAACATTACTTAATCTTTAGTTAATTTAATAATTTGACTTTATTTTACATTGGGGATATTTTCAAGTTTAGAGATTTAGAGAATTAGAACATAATTCATCCATAAAAACATAAATATTACAAATTAGACACTTCTACTCAATATCCATTTATTTCATAAATTTTTTTTAAAAATAAACATGGTTTCATTTCATATTTAAACTTTACAACTTTTTTTTGATCCCTTCCTTGACTCTATTCTTCTTTAAATCCTCTGAAAAAATTTAAAAACTTGGGATGAGCATAAAAAGCTCAGTAAGGGATACACAAAGAATGAAAAATATTAGTCTTTAAAAAACATGTAAACCATGAATACTTTATCATGAAGTAAGACTATTCACCCTTAATAAGTAGTAAATGCACTTCACAGAATATAAGATCATTGCTTACCCTTTTATAATAAAAATATTATCTTAAAACCCATAGAAATCAATATATAACATATAAAGGTAACGTGGGGCATAATAATACTTAAATGGAATAGACATACAATTGACTTCCACACATATCACTAAATAGAATAGCCATACAACTGACTTCCATACCCATTTCACTTGAGGTTATAACGTAACCACCCATCCTTGGTTTATCACAAAACTACCCATTTTTGGTTTATCACGTAACAAACCATATTTAGTTTATCACATAACAACCTATAAAATTTTAAAGCACCATTATATAATTATAACAAATTAAATATTTCAATTATCAACATTTCACTCATAAAATTTCATTTGAAATCACAAGAAATAATTTCAAGATATTAAAATATTCAATCCACTTTCAAAATCATTTTTAATACCAAAAAAATAAAAAAAGGGAATAAAGGATTTATTTTAATTTTAAAAACATTAAGTCTTATAGATAATACAAATATCAAAAAATGTTTATGGTGGCGGAGAAGTCATTTTCACCACATATTTTTAAAAAAACATTCATTTTGTTATTTTATAAAGAAAGTAAAACGCTTTATATAAAACGATTCCTTTTGAAAACATTAGAATGAATTAAAAGTAAAAGGGGTTGATTATGAACCTTATAAAATAAGGTGGTGTATAACATAAAAACATGCCTTAATGAAAGGAGATTGAGATGAAGTCCCTTACCTCGAGTCTGAATCATCTCGTTTGTTCTTTATCTTCCTTTCCTTCAGATGATCACATTTCTTGAAACTTTAACACCTATAAGAAAGGTTTTATACCTAAAATAATACCTCAAAAATGTGGTGATGGATTATAGGAAGGGGTTTTTTGTAGATATTGGTCAAAACAAAAGGTTTTGTAAGTGTTATTAATAGTGAGGAATGAGTGCCTTTTTATAGGAGAGGGTAGGGGCACCCTTGGAATTATTAAAAGTATTAAATTAATATAAATTCAATTTTGATTCCAAATGGGTAAAAACTCATTTAGATAGAATATAGGATGATTATGGGTTGAAATATAATCATCCAATGAGAATTATATAGGTTTTTAATAATTTTTAATCCTTATCTTTTTGTTTTAACCTTTTTAACTCTTACCATTTTGTCAAATAATTTACACTTTGAGAGTTAAAATAATTAATAAATCATGACAAAAGACTAATGAATGAGAAATTAATAAAATTTTAGGACTTATATAAAATTTTTGGTCAAATATTGTATTTTTATAAATTTTATATCATTTAATTAGATATTTTATATTCTAAGTTATGAATTATGTCAATTTTGACACTATTCACTACTTGACTTTTTAAAAAAATCATAAAAACTTGATTACTTTGAAAAAAATACATTAAATCATCTATAAAATGTCAAATTCATCCATAAAATTCATGTATGACATAAAATATTTCAAATTATATTTATATTGATATTATTAATATCATTTATTTGATCATTTCTTTAACAGTTCTATTACTGCATCATCTTTGTGTCATAATTAAATTTAATTATTTAATTCATAAAAATTATAAATAAATTACCATGATGTAGGTAATATTTTTAGATTTCTAATTACTATTAATAGTCAAATATATCACATATATTACCCCATATTAAAGTTGTTTTAGCAATAAGAAATATATTTATGATATCTTTGCATTTACTTTAAATTAAATGTTATAAATGTCATTTTCACACCCAAGTGAATTAAAAAGGACACTATTTAGTCCCAAGGATGGTCATGATCGATAATAAACTATCCAATAAGATTATTACAAGTGTTAGGGTAATTATAATATTAAATTTACCTTTAATTACCCTATTTATCTTTAACCATGGTAAATAAAATACTAAAGTTACTATTCACAAAAATTATTTTGATCCTATTAGACCAAATTTTTCATACCTATTATAACCATGTATGTCTATTTTTGAAAATTCAATTCACATAAGTGGTTAAATTAGGTTGAACACTAATCCCTTTGACAGATCGAGAAAGCATGATTTTTAATTAAAACGTTCAAAAGTTCACATTGTTTTTATATTTAATTTTATTTTTAAATTGCATCCAATGAACTACATTGAATTAAATCATAAAATATTCATCTAATTATACCTTAAAAACAAGTAAAAGGATAATCTAGAAATATAAATAAATTATATGAAAATGTAGTTTTGAATTAAAATGCAATATTTTTCACTATTCATTAAAAATGAATATTATCAAAAAAATATATAACATTCAACTATCGTAAATTTTTATGTCCCTATTCCAAAGAAGAAGTTTATTTTGTCAAATATAACATATAAAAGTTACAAAAACTATATTTAAAAAGGGATCTCCTTCAAAAGGCGGTAAAACTACCTTTTAAAAATATTAGAGTATTTTATGCTTAAAATTAGATTCATTCTCATTTTAGGCCTCTAAAATTTATTAGAAGAAAGTAAAAATATTTAATAAACATGTGTAAAGATAATATAGTTAGTTCTATTCAGCCTACCAATACAATGACTAGATGATAAATACCATTTAAAATAATAATATTAGTAATATATTATTTTTCAGTATAACTCAGTCTTGTGTGAAATATAGGATTTCGAAGAAACCCATTATTGCATGCTGAGTATGCTATCAGACATCGAATCCACTTTAAAGTAAAATTAATATATATTTCATAAATATTAATAAATATGAAAAGTATTATTCTATAATTACCTGGGATGTTACACCCTTCCCCATTTTGGAAAATGCATCCTCGACATTTTTATTCACTTATAAAATAAGTGGGGGTATTTCTCCCTCATAGAAATTTTATATTCCCATGTTTCTTCTTCAACAATATTTTTTTTTGAAAAGGTTGAGAGTTAAGCCCCATTTATTGAATATAAAAAGAAACCCCTTATGAGACTAGGAAAAGAGGGAACCCATTACATGAACAGATGAAAAAACATCTTAAAAAACCAGACCAAAAGGACCAGACAAGGCCCAAAATTTCCAAAGGAAACAAACATCATGACAAGTACTAGTCTGAAGTCTCATAGCCCCCCAGTCAAAGAATGCAGTAGCAACTCCAGTCAAAGAATATGTGTCAGCCCCTACCAGGATTGCGCTGTGCTGGTCAACACAACATAACATAACACCCATCCAACCCACACAAACATATGGGAGGAGGAACAGATGATGGGTTCCATCACATCCATATCTCTTTCGAGCCACCCACCCGACTTTACATGTGAGGCACTCACAACACAATCAACCTGATGCGTCACATGATCAGACCGAAATCATTGTGCAAAAATGCAGACTAGGAACCCATCAGTCCACCAAAAAGGCGACAGATGACTTCATGATGGGTGTAAGCACACCCATCTCCCAATCAAGGACGCCCACCCGACAATATCTACAAAGCACAAAAATTTCATCCAAATGAAATAAGACAAAAAACCATAACTCATAGTGATAGATGAACAACAAAAAACATCCAATCTAAGACACGAAAGACCCTAAAGCCACAACGCAACCAGATCCATACCAAGCATCTGAAAAAACCCACCAAAGTCAGCCATAATCTAATGAATCAACTTATTCCGCAACACTTTCTCTCTACAGTCAAGAATATGGACTGGCTATTCCTCATAATAAATATTATCTTAAAAATAAACTACTTTTGGACTCAAAACATGATATGGATTTGGAATATACTTTCTTAACATTGAAACATGAAAAAAATTGTGTACTTGGGATAAACTCGGAGGTAAATACACTCTGTAGGAAATTGATCTAACTTTATCAAAGATTTCACAGGGTCTAATGAACCTTGGACCCAGCTTCACCTTCTTACCAAAACACATAACACTTTTCCATGGAGAAACTTTGAGAAAGACTTGATCACCTACCTCAAATGAAAGATCCTTCCTTCAGTTATCTGCGTAAATTTTCTGCCTGCTCTGTACTATCCTCATGTGTATCTTAATCAATTGAAATTTATCTTCTATTTCCTCTACCAATTCTGGTCCCATCAACTTCCTTTCACCCACTTTGTCACATATATAGCTTATTTTAAATATATTTTTATTCTAATTTCCATTAATGCTTTGTTTTGGGGGGTTTCCAAAGTTTTTATGGAGAATAAGTGAGTTTTCATGAATTTGGCCAAACCGTGAGCCCAATTCCAGATTTAAAAATAAATTTTGTTTCTTTTATAACTTATTCATTTTTTAATATTTTTCACTCATTCCAACTCCTAAATGTCCTCCCCTGATATATTAACACCAAAATTAAAATTTGGAGCCTTTGGAAATCAATAACCAAGGTGTATATGGGTTTTTATTTAAGGGATTGGGTCTGCCCGAAAGCCCAATTCCAGTTTTAAAAATAAAATTTGATTAGTTAATAACTTATTCATTTTTAAGGGTTTTTTGGTGATTCCAAGCCCCAAACACGCCCCTTGAACCCAGACACGCGTCAAATATCCTCCCACACTCTTTGAAGCTCATTGTCATTGCGTTTTAGGTCGAAAGTTTTGAAGAACTCAAATTTCGGGAAGATTTATAAAGGTAATTTGTTTCCTTCATAACTCCTCTGATTCTTACTCTTTTTCCCCATTAAAATTCCTAAATGATCTACCTATCCTTGTTCGAACCTCCCTTGAAGTTTTGAGTATTTTTAAAATCAGATACTGGTATTTTTGGGGGAGATTTCTACAAGATATGTTAAGTAAGTTGTTCTCCTCTTTTCTTCTTTCAATTTGTTTAGGGTTACATCCAATTTACTTAGGGTTTCTTCCATTATCATTGAGGTTACTAATATACAGAAAGTAGGGTTTAAAAATTAAGGTTTTATCTTGTGTTTCATGGTCTGAAATTCTGGTTTTAGGTCTGGTTTACCTTCCTAGAGGTGCGACGGTGGTGCGTTTGAGTTTTCGCACAAAGGATTCAAGGGTTTCCTTGGTTTTGGTAGGTGATTACATTGTGTATGAAATATTTGTGAATTGGATACAATTTTTAGGGTATTTTCATGCTTATTCAATTTTATTATTTCTGAAAAATATAGTTTTAGTGGTGTTTGTATTTAAAATGAATCCTAAATGCCAATTTCATGTGAAATTGGGGGTTTTTCATAAAAGTGTTTTATTAGTTTAATTGGGGCTACCCTATAAGTAACTAGTCGATTTTATTGAACTATAATAGGGATAAAAATACTGTTTTTAATGATTGTACCTTGTGTTTGTTGCTTAAAAATCTGGTTTTAATGGTGTTTGTGAACCACATGAAATTCTAAGAGTTGTGTTGTGTAAAAAATGGAGACTTTGCAATGATGTCATTTCTTGAACCATATGGGGTTGCCCTAAAAATGATTTTGTGTTTTCACTGAAATGTAGTAGGATTCCCTTTATGTTTTGGAAACTTAAATATGTGCACATAGTATTCATGTGAGGTTTATAAGGTGTTTTGTGTCCGAAACACTACGAGATTTTAAGGAATTGTTTTATGAAAAATCTAAGTGTTTTGTTGCGTGTTTTAAGTGGTATAAAATGTGATAGATACTGTATTGGTTGTGATTGACCAGTAATGGTGTTTTATATGAAAATTTATTTATGTTGCATCCTGAAATTGATTGAGCACAAAAGGGGAAGCCCGGGTACCTAGGTGGGGCGAATTTGTACTAGTACAGCTAGTGGACCGGATGAGTTTTGTCCCTGCTTCACTTAGAATTTGGATAATGGCAACTCTAACTAAACTATGTGGATGATTATTGGGGACCACTAGGTTATGGGTATGTTCCCTACTAGTGGATCATGCACAAGAAAGTATTTTTCTATGGTTACTTTATACCGAGGTACGAGGTACATAGGGCCCAAGACAACCTAGTGCCAAGGGGTGTTCCCAATGTTGTTGCTCATTGGATTTGTAGTATTTACCCATGTCTTAGGGTGTGTTTGGAAGTAAATCACAGAATCTAACATTTCTATTTTAATGTGTTAATATTATGAAAATTTTGGATTGAAAACTATTTTCAATTAGAGGTTTCATTTCTTGAAATTTTAACACTACTTTTCCTTGTGTTTGAAAATCGTTTGCTTTTTCACATTGTATTTATTACTCTTTGGAATCATTTGGTGGTATCATACTGGGCATAGGCTCACACCCTAATTACAACCCTTGGGTGTAAGTAGACTTGGTTATGTTTGATTCAGGTAAAGGAAAGGCTAAGGGTGATGGCGGTTCATAGTGTTAGTCCCCATCCTTGGTGTGGAGTTGTGGAGATAGCTTGGGGGCGATGACCCCTAGTCGTGTGGAGTCCTTGGAGCTATCTTGATGCTATAATTATTTTTATTTGGACCACTTGTATTATCTTTAAACCAATGTGCTTAGTTCTGGTTGTCACTTAATTCTTGTTTAGCTCAAAAATTTCAGATATATATTATGGATTGTTTTTAATGTTTTATGCTTTCATACTCGGGTAAACCGTTCCCAAACCTAAATTAATGATACCCGGGCACTTGTGCCAGCCCGTGGGGATAGGGAACTCCCTTAGGGTCATGTCACGGGCTGGGTGTGGTGCCGATTTTGGCGGTGCCAGATTCGGTTCGTGACAAAATGGTATCAGAGCAGGTTCGCTCCACGGGTCATGTTATTTGGGGAGGAGTCAGCATAGTCTGGAGCTAGGATTTTTGGGACTTGAAATTTCAGTCATGGGTAGTGTGCCTGGCCAGCACACCTCATGACAGGATTCAAGTCACCATGGGAAGTATGGATTTATCTGAGTCCTTTGGTTTTCTTGGTTTAATGATGACTATGGGAAATGAAAAGAGAGTTGGGCGAATAATCTTAGTGAGCTCGCAGGGCCTGGAAAGCCATGTGGAGCCATGGATATTTCCCTAGAATACTCTCTGTGACGATGAATTGATTGGAATATGGCTGCCAACCATATGTCCAAGTCACCCACCGAAACTAGTTTCCTCTTTCATTGTTTTGTGCTTTAGTTTTGAAATCATAGCACTTTGGTTTTAAGGTGACTTGGTTTTAAGAAGCGTAAAGTTTTTATGAAATGATTTTCAAATAAAGAGGGAATGGTTTGGTTTATGAAATGGAGGAACTGAATTTTCAGAATTGTTTTGAAATGTAAAATGGTGTGCTTACACCTCTTTGAAAGCAGGAACTATATTGAATTTAGTTTTGAAAAGTGTTTTCAATATAGTTTTCTAAACAATTAGAGTGTGTTTTAATGGGATGATATGTTTTGAAATTGATGTGAATAACTTGAAAGTGAGTTCTTTTCTAAATGGTTGTGTCCTTATGAAATGTTTTGTAAGATGTGAATTGGGATTTTGATCTCATTGTTAGCAGTTTTGAGAAAAAGGTTGGGTTGGTTGACCATTTCGTTTTTGAAAAGTGGAAGGAAGTTTTGTTTTACCCTTTGGTATTTCCATGAGTGACCACATGCATGGAGTTATATGGGATGATGGATGGTTGATGGCATGACTAGATGAGTGCTGGGATGGATATGAGGAGGGTGCCCAGTGTGGCACAAAAACATGCATGTGTGAGGCCCATGGGGTACCATTGGTGGATACACTTACTGCTAAACCGTTTGTTTTCAAAGAATTGGTTTTAAATAAAAACATGATGTCTTGATGAATAGTTTGGTATTGTTTGTATTATGGGTTTTTGAAAATGTTGATGTTGTGGGATGTTTTGAGTTCAAGAACCCCCTTCTGTTTGAACTGTATTTTGGGTTTGTGTTTGGTCGGTAAGCTGTGTTGTAGGGACGGTTAGTGGTCTCTTTTGAAAAAAAAATTTGGGATGCCTTTACGGTGGTTCCCTTCATGTGTTTGGATTTGGTTTGTGGCATGTTTTGACCAATAGACCAGCTTGGTTGGGTCCTTGGGTTCTCTCATTGGATAAGGTACGCCCCCATTAAGGGTTAATGCACAACTGAAGTGCAACCCGTTCTGTTTTGCCATTGGAAAATCCTCCAGTTGATCAATATAAAGAATATTTTATCGAACATTTTTTTTATTGAGTCTACACCCATTCATTTCGCTGATTTTTGGATCCTCTTGTAGTGGGATAGTTCTTGTGGAAGGTTGAAAGAGACATTAGTTTCTTAAGTTTCCTGATTCATCAAAGGTGGGAGTGTTCTTTCGTTGTTAGTACGGATGAGTGTCTTGATGGTGTCTAAGAGGCCCTCTGGGTTCTTTATAGTTTCTTTGAAGAAAGAGTTATTATTGAACCACCAATTTTGAGATTTCGGTCATGATAGGATATTGTGTCCACTTTTTGGACTTATCTGTTGTTTAGGGACTTTGAATATGGTCCCATTCCATGTATTGTTTCTATCAATCGCAAGGGTAATGTACGCTGACGCATTGTGATGTTGTGTGCTCTTTTGACCATAATGGTGAAGGTCACACAGTCCTCTAAGGTTCTATGTTATGTTGGGATTATGTCTCCCTTGGTAAAAACATCAAATCCTCTATCTTAAAGGAAGGTGTTTATAAGTGTCTTTCCCTTCTGTTGTTTCTCACCCAAATAAACAAGGTGCGATGTTTGTGCATCTTCTGATCCATTGTTTCAGTGAAATGTCTGTTTTTGGTAAAGTGGGTTATGAAGTGTGTTATGTCTTGATGAACCCATCAGGGTATGAGGTGTAGTTGTTTGTGGCACTGAAAGAAGAAGTTATACATAGGGGTTTCAACAGCCTAACTGCGTGGCCGAAGATGCTTCAATATTTTGAGCTCCAGCCATAGGTCCCGGAGAGAAGCTGGCGCATAGTCAGGGGAAACCCCAATGTCATTTAAACCCTTTTACAATGTCCTATCCTCAGTATGAAAGATAAGAAGAGTTTAAACCTATGGTGTCATCATATTTTTTCTATTGTTCCCATTCGGTGGAAATAGGTGGAGGGTCTTATACCCATGTCATCACACAATGTTATTCCCTCCCCCTTTGGTTTCCATTGAGTCATTGGAGAATGGTTGGAAATTTGGCTAGACAAGTTGAGCACACAGTTTTCACATGGTTATTTATAACCATGAAAAAAAATAACCATGCAGATATAAGGATCCACATAGTATCGCACAGTTTTCCAAACTGTGCAGACTAACCGTGCGACCGTCCTAACTCCTTAATTTTGGGGTCTTTTCGTGTCGGCCCACGTCGGTCGGTTAAGATGGTTGGTTATTGCGGTGGGAAGACCCACTGTGGGTATCATGTATATTATTTTTTTAAATTTCTAATTTATGTATACCCCTTGTACTAGGGAGTCTGTTTGGGCCTCCCCCTATTAGTGTCTTGATTCTGTCTCGGGGAAAAAAAATTTAAGTTGTCTCTTACGGTGGGGAGCCCATTTGTGTCTCTTCATACGAGTAACTCATATTTTTCCTTGGTTTTGTATGGGAAGTAGGTATTATAATTTGGATATATCTAACTACCTACATCTTACTTTGGTAAACATTGATATTGGAGAGTGACCAATGTTTTAGTTATATTAGGGCAAGTGTAACCTTGTTCGATGTTGTTGTTTATTTGGGTAAATTGATTGAGTGTTGTTCAGATTGTGTTTGAGGAGTTTTCATTTGGGATAAAGCCTGAATGTGATTGATTCTTTCATAAAAGTGGTGTAAGTCAGGTTTGTGAGAGTATTCCTTCCTTCATTGATCACTGGAGATGTCATGGCCTTTGGGGGAGAAACCTGGCAAAAGAGTACCTCTTGGTTTCTCAATTGGGTTTGGTTGTTGCTTTGGCCTTACTGTGACTTTCCGGGGCGGAAAGTTTTCATGGTGGGGAGAATTGTCAAATAAATAGCTTATTTTAAATGTATTTTTATTCTAATTTCCATTAATGCTTTGTTTTGGGGGGTTTCAAAATTTTTTATGGAGAATAGGTGAGTTTTCATGAATTGGGCCAAACCGTGAGCCCAATTCCAGATTTAAAAATAAAATTTGTTTCTTTTATAACATATTCATTTTTTAATATTTTTCACTCATTCCAACTCCTAAATGTCCTCCCCTGATATATTAACACCACAATTAAAATTTTGAGCCTTTGGAAATCCATAACCAAGGTGTATATGGGTTTTTATTTAAGGGATTGGGTCTGCCCGGAAGCCCAATTCTAGTTTTAAAAATAAAATTTGATTAGTTAATAACTTATTCATTTTAAGGGTTTTTCGGTGATTCCAAGCCCCAAACACTCCCCTTGAACCCAGCCGCGCGTCCAATATCCTCCCACACTCTTTTCAGCTCATTGTCATCGCGTTTTAGGTCGAAAGGTCTGAAGAACTCAAATTTAGGGCAGATTTATAAAGGTAATTTGTTTCCTTCATAACTCCTTCGATTCTTACTCTTTTTCCCCCATTCAAATTCCTAAATGATCTAACTATCCTTTTTCGAAACTCCCTTGAAGGTTTTAGTATTTTTAAAATCAGATACTGGTATTTTTGGGGGAGATTTCTACAAGATATGTTAAGTAAGTTGTTCTCCTCCTTTCTTCTTTCAATTTGTTTAGGGTTACATCCAATTTACTTAGGGTTTCTTCCATTATCATTGAGGTTCCTAATGTCCAGGAAGTAGGATTTAAAAATTAAGTTTTTATCTTGTGTTTCATGGTCTGAAATTTTGGTTTTATGTCTGGTTTACCTTCCTAGAGGTGCGGCGGTGGTGCGTTTGAGTTTTCGCACAAAGGATTCAAGGGTTTCCTTGGTTTTGGTAGGTGATTCCATTGTGTATGAAATATTTGTGAATTGGCTACTGTTTTTAGGGTATTTTCATTCTTATTCAATTTTATTATTTCTGAAAAATATAGTTTTAGTGGTGTTTGTATTTAAAATGAATCCTAAAGGCCAATTTCATGTGAAATTGGGGGTTTTTCATAGAAGTGTTTTATTAGTTTTATTGGGGCTACCCTATAAGTAACTAGTCGATTTTATTGAACTATAATAGGGATAAAAATACTGTTTTTAATGATTTTCCCTTGTGTTTGTTGCTGAAAAATCTGGTTTTAATGGTGTTTGTGAACCACATGAAATTCTAAGAGTTGTGTTGTGTAAAAAATGGAGACTTTGCAATGATGTCGTTTCTTGAACCATATGGGGTTGCCCTAAAAATGAATTTGTGTTTTCAATGAAATGTAGTAGGATTCCCTTTATGTTTTGGAAACTTAAATATGTGCACATAGTATGCAAGTGAGGTTTATAAGGTGTTTTGTGTCCGAAACACTATGAGATTTTGAGGAATTGTTTTATGAAAAATCTAAGTGTTTTGTTGCGTGTTTTAAGTGGTATAAAATGTGATAGCTACTGTATTGGTTGTGATTGAACAGTAATGGTGTTTTATATGAAAATTTATTTATGTTGCATGCTGAAATTGATTGAGCACAAAAGGGGAAGCCCGGGTACCTAGGTGAGGTGGATTTGTACTAGTACGGCTAGTGGACCGGATGGGTTTTGTCCCTGCTTCACTTAGCATTTGGATAACGACAACTCTAACTAAACTATGTGGATGATTATTGGGGACCACTATGTTATGGGTATGTTCCCTACTAGTGGCTCGTGCACGAGAAATGATTTTGCTATGGTTACTTTACACCGAGGTACGGGGTACATAGGGCCCAAGACAACCTAGTTCCAAGGGGTGTTCCCAATGTTGTTGCTCATTGGATTTGTAGTATTTAACCATGTATTAGGGTGTGTTTGGAAGTAAATCACAGAATCTAACATTTCTATTTTAATGTGTTAATATTCTGAAAATTTCGGATTGAAAACTATTTTCAATTAGAGGTTTCATTTCTTGAAATTTTAACACTACTTTTCCTTATGTTTGAAAACCGTTTGCTTTTTCACATTGTATTTCTTACTCTTTGGAATCATTTGGTGGTATCATACTGGGCATAGGCTCACACCCTACTTACACCCCTTGGGTGTAAGTAGACTTGGTTATGTTTGATTCAGGTAAAGGAAAGGCTAAGGGTGATGGCGGTTCATGGTGTTAGTGTCCATCCTTGGTGTGGAGTTGTGGAGATAGCTTGGGGGCGATGACCCCTAGTCGTGTGGAGTCCTTGGAGCTATCTTGATGCTATAATTATTTTTATTTGGACCACTTGTATTATCTTTAAACCAATGTTCTCAGTTATGGTTTTCACTTAAGTCTTGTTTAGCTCAAAAATTTCAGATTTATATTATGGATTGTTTTTAATGTTTTATGCTTTCATACTCGGGTAAACCGTTCCCAAACCTAAATTAATGATACCCGAGCACTTGTTCCAGCCTGTGGGGATAGGGAACGCCCTTCATGTCATGTCACGGGCTGGGTGTGGTGCCGGTTTTGGCGGTGCCAGATTCGGCTTGTGACACACTTCATCCCAAAAATATGGAGTTCAACACTGCTTTCCATATAATGTAT
Source organism: Viscum album (assembly GCA_963277665.1). NCBI lineage: Eukaryota > Viridiplantae > Streptophyta > Magnoliopsida > Santalales > Viscaceae > Viscum > Viscum album. The sequence goes on from OY728158.1 coordinate 878,259,436, forward strand.
CAAATGGTTCCATATGTATATTGAAATGAAAAATGTTATTATAAGAAAACTCAACCAAAGAAAGATGTTGATCCCAACTTCCCTTATAATCTATTTAACATGCACATAGAATACCCTCCAACACATTAATTTTTTATTCTGACTTCCCATATGATTGATGATGAAAATATGTACTGAAATTTAATTCAGTGCCCAACGACTCCTGAAGGCCTTTCCAAAAGTTATAAGTGAACCTGAGACCACGGTCAGATACAATTGATAGGATAAATCCATGTAACTAGACTATCTATTTAATATACAACCTAGAAATTTTATCGAGATATATATTATCTATTATAGGAATAAAATGATAAGATTTAGTCAATCGATCAAAAATAACCCAAATCGTAATGTTACCTCGAGAAGTATTTGGTAATCCCACAATGAAGTTCATGGATATATTTTCCCATTTCCACTCTAGAACTAGAAAAGGCTGGAGCTTCCCCTTTGGAAACTGTCATTCTGGTTTCACCTATTAACAATTCAAACACTTCATAGTAAATTCAACAATATCTCTTTTCATTCCATCTCACTAGTAATACTTATGAAGGTATCTGTACATCTTAGTACTGCCAAGATGAATTGGAAATAGAGAACTATGAGCTTCACATAACAACTCTTTCTTTGACTGTGAATCACAAGGCACACATAATCTATTTCCAAACCTCAAAACCCAATATTTATCAATGTAAAATTCTGGTAACTTACCCTTATAAACAAATTCTACCTTTTTCTACAACTCACTATCTTCCTTTTGCACTTGCTTAATTCTGTCTGATAGAGATGATTTCACTAACACCTGAAATAAAATAAAGGAATTTCCTACACCAATAATTTACTAGCAAAAATTCATTAAATCATTAACCAAAGGATCTCATTCCAAACATATCATGGTTAATGTAACATTATTTTTTCAAATCAATGCATCAAACACTTTATTTTATTTTCCTATATGGTGATGAATCATGAAATCATAATCCTTGATTAATTCCATAAATCCCCTCTATTTCACGTTCAATTAATTTTGAGTGAATATATACATAAGTTTTTTTTTGATCAGTATATATTTCACACTTTACACCATACAAATGATGCCTCTAAAATTTTAATGCAAAAACAATAAAAACTAATTCCAAATCACGTGTAAGGAAATTTAAATCATGAGGATTCAAATGATGTGAATAATAATCAATTACCTAATTATTATGCATTAGAACACAACCAAGTCCTTTAAATGAAGCATCACTATAGATAACAAATTCACTATTCCTAGAAGGTAGGGCCAAAACTGGAGCATTTACTAATCATCTTTTCAGTTATTGAAAACAATCATCACATTATTTTGTCTAGATAAACTTAACTCCCTTACACATTAACTTAGTTAGTGGTCTATATAACCAGGAAAAGTTTTTAAAAAAACTTTTAGTAATAACCCTCTAATCTAAGAAAATTATGAATATTTTTTATATTGGTAGGTCTTGGACACTATTCAACAACTTTTGTTTTAGATGGGTCAACAATTCTGCCATATTTAGAAACAATATAACCAAGGAATGATTTTTTCCACTAAAATTTACTCTTAATAAACTTTCAATATAGTGTCTTTTCTTTTAATGTTTGTAAAACAATTCTTAAGTTACTTCCATGTTTCTATTGAATTTTAGAATATACCAAAATATCATTTATAAACCCAACCACAAATTGATCCAAAAACTGATGAAAGATTCTATTCATGATATTAATTAATACAGAAGGGGAATTATATAACCCAAAGGGAATAACTACAAACTCATAATTCCCATATATCGTTCAAAATGATATCTTTGGAATGTCATCCTCCTTCACCTTCAGCAGATGATAGCTGGACCTCAAATCAATCTTCAAAAAATACTGAGATCCTAAGAGATGATCAAACAGATCATTGATATGAGGAAAATAATACTTTTTCTTAATAGTTATGTTATTAAAGGATCTATAATCAATATAAAGTATCATATAACCATCTTTCTTTTTCACAAATAAAACAGGAGCACCCCATGATGAAGTGATAGGTCAAACGAAACCTTTATCAATAAATTCTTGCCATTTTTTTTAATTAAACCAATTTTAATTGATCCATTCGATAAGGAGGTTTAGAAATATGATTAGAATTAGAAACTAAATCAACAGTAAATTCAAACTCCCGATCATGAAAAATACCAAACACTTCATTAGGAAAAACATTTTTAAATTCACTCATTACTGGAATGTCACAGATCAAAATTGTTTCTTTCTTTTCAAAAACATGATCTAGAAAAATTTCACTTCTATATTTAATCAATCTATCAGGTTCTTGGTCTGTTATCAAAGGTATGAAATAATTGAATAAAACTTTCTTATCTTTTCAATCTATTTTAGCATGATAAACTAAAAGAAAATCCATACCCAAATTGATATTAAATTCCACTATGGGAAGTTCAACAAGATTTTCAAGAAAAACCATTCCATTAATGATAATATGAAGATTCCCATAAATCTTGGTTTCTTTAATACTTCCACCCATAGTTTTTAGCAAAAGTTATATATCACATTCATGAGGTGATATTCACAATTTACTTGCAAAGCTCTCAGAAATGATTGAATATGAAGATCTAGAGTCAAATAGAGTAGACAATGATGGTCCCATGTCAAATATAGTAGTATAAAATGATTTTTCCATTCCCTTCTACTTTCAATATTTTTGGTTTCCACCCTAGGTAATAAAATTTGGACACACATTGGCATAATTCCCTAACTCATTGAAATTGAAACATCTTACCAATAACTTTTAATTGCTAGCATGATCATCTCCCTTATAGTCCCAAGAAATATAACCAGTCTTAAAACATCAGAATCACTTCCTAGACTTTGATAGAAATTCTCAAGGATGATTTTTACCACACCTATCACAAGATGGAAATTTAGTTTTCTTACCTCCAAACTTCTTTGATGAATGATTTCATATTTCTATCTAATTAGATCGTTTTTTTATTTCTCTCGTGAAATACATGATCATCATAAAAATCCATTTCTACCTTCTCATCACATCAGACAAGTTTCTCATAGATTTTGAACACACTAGAAGCTAATTCCCTTTGACATTACAGCTTTAATCCCGAGTAAAACCTATTTATCTTACTATCAATATCCTAGATAAAATTTTGGATGTACCTTGACAAACAGGTGAAATTTTATTCATATAAAGTGACAGAATATTCCTCCTTTTGTCTCAATTCCAAGAATTGATTTTCCATCCTAATTCAAACATCCTTAGGAAAATATTTCTCAAGGAATATATTCTTAAATTCATCCCATTCCATGGAATCAATCTTTTCACTTCCTATGATATTTTTAATCATTGACCACAACTGATTGGATTCACCTTCAACATGATAAACAACAAGATCAACATTTTGATTTTTTGAACACCCTATTACATCAAAAATATTTTCTAGTGATTTAATCTAACCTTTAGATAGCACATGGTCATATGATCCTCTGAATGATGGGGGCATTTCCTCATGAAATTCTCTACTAATGGAATATTCCTCTGTAGTTGATCTGGTTGATCTCATTCATTAACACCAGACCATTTATTGCCTAAGTCAACTGATCCATCACTAAAAAAACAATATAGTTCCGATTCTGACCATCTCAAGATACTAATTTGGAAGGTTTTTTTCCTCTGTATTCCTTCTCAACAAAACTTTCCTATTTCCTCTATGGAAAACCATTCTAACTAGAAATATCTTAGATGAAGAAACATATTAATCTTCAAATTCTATATCATTTCAATTTGAACATAATTTAAACACCATTTATGGATATTCTTTTAAAAATATTCCAACTCCTAAAGTTATGTAAACTGACCTCTGATACAAACTATAAGGCCCCAACCTTAAACATTACTTAATCTTGAGTTAAGTCAATAATTTGACTTTATTTCACATTGAGGATCTCTTCAAGTTTATAGATTTAAACAATTAGACCATAAATAATACATAAAAACTTAAATATTACAAAGTAGACACTTATAATCACTATCCATTATTTTCATAAAACAAAAAATATTTAAAAAGAAACATTGTTTCATTTCATGTTTAAACTTCATAACTTTTCCTTGATCCCATCCTTAACTCTATTCTTCTTTAAATCTCATGAAAAACATTTCAAAACATGGGATGAGAATAAAAAGATTAGTAAGGGATACACAAATAAGAAAAAATTTTAGTCTTTTAAAAACATGTAAACCATTAATACTTTATCATGAAGTAATACTTTTCACCTTCAAGAAGTAGTAAATACACTTCACCAAATATAAGCTAATTGATTACCCTTTTGGTAATCAAAATATTTACTTAAAACCTATAGAAAGAAATATATAACATATAAAGGTAACTTGGGACCTAATCATAATTAAATGGAATAACCATATGGTCTACTTCCACATATATCACTAAATGGAATAGCCATATGGCTGACTTCAATACCCAATGCATTGGAGGTTATAATGTAACCACCCATCCTTGGTTTATCATGGAACCACCAGTATTTGGGTTATCACGCAACCACCCATATTTGGTTTATCATGTAATCAACATTAAAATTTACAAGTACCATTATATAATCATAACACATAAAATATTGAAATTATTAACATTTCACTCATAAAATTTCATTTGAAATCACAACAAATCATTTCAAGATATTGAAATAGCCAATCAAATTTCAATATCATTTTCAATACCAAAACATGAAAAAAGTGAAAAAGGGATTTCTTTTCCTTTTAAAAAATTATATATTATAGAGGAATAAAAATATAAAATAATGGTTATGGTGGTAGAGAAGTCATTGTCATCGCATACATTTAAAAAAACTTTCCTTTTGTTGTTTTGTAAAGAAAGTAAAACACTTCTTATAAAAAGATTCCTTTTGAAAAACTTGGAATAAATTAAAAATAAAAAGGGTTTAATTATACAAATTATAAAATAATGTGGTTTATAACATCAAAAGATGCCTTAGTGAAAGGATATTGAGACGAAGTCCATTTCCTCGAGTCTGAAACATCTCGTACGTTCTTTATTTTCCTTTCCATCAGATGATCACCTTTATAGACACCTTAAAACATCTAAGAAGGGTTTTTTGCCCAAAATAAGGCCTAAAGAATGTGGGGAGATATTCTATGAAGGGGTTTGAGAAGATATTGGATGAATAAAAAGGTCTTGGAAGTGTGAGTAATAGAGAGAAATGAGTGGTTTTTTATAGGAGAGGGGAGGGGCACAATACTTGAAACTGGCCCTATAGAATGAACGCACCTCACGCGCTTGATGTTTTTCAAAATAATTCGACCGTTACCCCCTCCGAGATTCGTTCGCCGACGGTGTCAACAGCTTTGGTGGCGCATGCCCCAGGCCTTTCTCCTCCGGTGGTGGCTCCCTGTTTCCCGAAGGTAGCTCCGGCTGCATCCTCCTGGAGTGATCGTCCTGCGACGTCCTTCAGGGATGCTTTGTGTGGCTCGGCTACTGGTGGGTCGTTGTCTTGCTTCCCGGAGATTGAGTCGTTTTCGTACTCGGTTGTGCAGGATGGTTCACGTGTGACGTTGGTGGCTCCTGCATCAGCGTTCAATGATGTTGTGGTTGGCCTAATATGGACTCTGATTGCGTGGTTTGGGTTAGAGATGCCGTCTCTCCTTGTGTTTAAGAGATTCATGTCTTCCTGGGGCTTGAAAGAGGTTTGTCTCGTTTCGGTGGTGCACAGAAATTCTTTTTTCCCGGTGCAGTCCTCAAAAGCGGATTTCATCCAGGCGTGGTGCAACGCCCCTAGGGTGGTGGGCCGTTGGCATTTCAGCTTATCTCATTGGTCTATGGAGGCACACAGGGGAAAGTAATGCTCTCGCGCTACAGTTTGGGTAAGCTTACCAGGTCTTCCTCTTCCTTTTCAAAATGGTGCTTTCTTGAAGGCCATCGGCGATGCTTTGGGAGGGTATCTCTATACGGCCGAGTGGTCCCGTCATGGTGAGGAGACCCTGGTGGCTCGGATTTACGTGGAGATGGACCTCTCTCTCCCTGTCCCAGAGAGGATCTCCCTGAATGTGACGGACTCAGTTGCATGGTCTCAGGATATTGTGTACCCGGTTTTTCCTCGTTATTGCTCGTCGTGTCTGTTGCAGGGACACTCAGTGCAGAATTGCCGTAAATGCTCCCAGAGAGGACATTCTCAGGCTTTCAATGTTGCGAGGTCTCTGGTTCCTGCTTCTTCTTCTCGGGGATGGCTGGACTCGGGTTCGTTCCAACATCAGGTTCCTGGCCGCATTTCCAGTCCCGAGAAGCGCTATCCTTGCAAGGCACCCCCTTCCTTATTCAAGTGTTCTAAGAGGTCCCCTTCTTGGGTTCTGGAGCCCTTTCATCCGCAGTCTGCTCAGCTAGCTAATTTGGGCGCGTCAAGGAAGTGGTGCTTCCCTGGGCATTTGTTGTCGGCAGGAGCTTTGTTGGAACTCTGCATGCGGGTGGTCAAGGTCTCTTCTGCTTCCTCATCCTTGTTTCTCCCTCAAAAGTTTTGGGTTTCGAGTTTCGGTGTTGAGAAGCAGCCCAAGGGGGTCGGAGGCTAGGAGGCAGTTTGTTGCGTTGATGCTATCAGTGCAGCTCCGGAGGCGTTAGCTTGCAATGTTTCTCTTAATGGTTCTGGGTTTTCTGGAATGAAGGCCCTTGAGGAGATGAATCCTTCAGTTTTCAATGTGTGGCTTGTCTCTTCAGGCCACTGTGAGGATCGGGGTTCCGAGAAGCCTACTTCTAATCCTCCTTCCCCACACTCTGTCAGGAGGGTTTCGAGCCCGGGAGTGTGTACTAGGCTGAATAAGAAGAAGATGCTAGACTGGGAGAGTCCTATTTCATCGTCTAAAAAGACCGCGGTGCCTGGGGCCAAAGCTAGGCCTTTTCTAGTTTTATGATTCCTATAATGATTTGGAACTCTCGAGGACTCGGGGCACGCGTGAAGATGGATTTCATATCCGCAGAAACTAAAAGAAACAAAGTAAAGATGGTAGTGATCATTGAGCACAAACAGAATGTGGCTAAGATTCATGAGTTTACTAGAAAGGTTAAAATGCACGATTCAATGCATGCAGCTCCGATCAATAATCGCATCTGGTTATTCTGGAAGCGGGAGGTCACAATGGATGTGGTAAGAGTAGGAGACCAGCATATCACCATGAAGACATCAAGCGGTGGTGAAGAGCTGTTTATGTCCTTCATCTATGGGAGTTGTGACGCTCAACGTAGGGAGGTGCTATGGGCAAAGATGAATGCCTTTGATGCAGGTGATCTGCCTTGGGTTCTGGGAGGGGATTTCAACATCATTTCACATCCTGACGAAAATAAGGGGAGAGGGGAATTCCAGAGGCGTGCGAGCATGTCTTTTGTGCAGTTTATGGCTGGTAAGGGGTTAATGGACCTAGGGTATTCTGGTGATCCTTTCACCTGGTGTAACAATCATCACAGCGGTAGCCGATGCTGGAGCAGATTGGACCGGTGCATTTCCAATATGCACGCCATCTCTGAGTTCCCAAATGTGAAGGTTAACCATCTTACCTGAAGAATTTTGGACCATTCCCCGCTACTCCTTGATTTTTGCAGGACGGAGGCAGTTACGGACTGTTTCAAGTTTTTTAGCCAATGGGTGAGTATTCTAGCATATCAACAAATGGTGACGAAGGTGTGGAATGAACCCTCTAGGGGTCACTCTTGGGTGGCTATTCACTCCAAGTTAAAGAGGCTGAAGCAGAATCTTTTCCTGTGGAATAGATCCTTGCCTCCGGTTGATCGGGATTTGGTTGCGCTTAAACAGGACATTGAGAGCTTGGAGGCCAGTCTGGAGGAGGGTTGGGATGAAGCGGTGTTTGAAGAACTTTCTGATAAGAAGAAGTCATTGGTAGTCCTTCTACTCTTGCAGGAACGAACAACGAGAGAAGCTTCCAGGGTGAATTGGATAAGGGTCGGGGACAAAAATACTGCATACTTTCATGCTTGCATTAGGGAGAGGAGGCGTGTGGTGAACCCCAATATAGCTTTGGAGGATGGTTCGTTCTGTGATGACAGGGAGGTGGTCGGGGGCATGGCGGACTTGTTCTTTAAGGATCTCCTAGAGGGTACGAATGAGAAAAGGCCTCAGAGATACCCTTCGGGGGAGGCTCATATATGGGACGAGATTCCGAATTTAGTCTCAGCACAAGATAATATGGTGCTGGAAAGTCTTCCCGAAGAAGAGGAGGTGCATGAGGCAATGTGGAACTTGAATTTGGAGAGTGCAGAGGGTCCAGAAGGCTTCCCTGGCTCTTTTTACAGAGGCTCGTGGGAGGTTGTGAAACATGATCTTATTTCAGCTATTCAGGACTTCTTCAGAGGTGGCGGCCTTCCTCGGATTACGGCTGCAACTACTCTGGTTCTCCTTTCGAAGATCAAAGACCCGTCTTCCCTCTCCCATTATCAGCCAGTGAGCTTGTGCAACTTCCCATATAAAATATTATCAAGTATCATTAACCGGAGGCTGTCTAGCATGCTTCCTCGCTAGATTTCGCTGGAACAACATGGGTTTGTCAAAGATCGTTCGATCCAGGGGCAATGGCGATGGCACATGAGATGTTGAGAGACCTGAACACCAAATCGCATGGCTCTAATGTGCCTGTTAAGCTGGATATGAATAAGGCATATGATCGGTTGGAGTGGGGCTTTATTAATAGAGTCCTGGAGACGATGGGGGTCTCCTCGTGGGCCTGCAATATCATCTTCAGGTGCGTTTTCTCTCCATGGATGGCTGTTTCGTTTATGGGGAGAACTCATGGATTCTTCAAGACCAATCATGGGCTGCAGCAGGGAGACCCTATATCCCTGAGAATATTTATACTTATGCAGGACACTCTGAGCAGGATGATCAACAAGGGGGTGTACAACGCGGAGATCTTGCCTTTCCACAAAAAATTCAGAATGCCCTCAACATCACATCTGATGTATGCTGATGACATGATTATTTTTATTAATGGAGGGTGGAGATCCATCAATGCATTTAACATGATTCTTGTGGATTATTTCCATTGGAGCGGTCATATGGTTAACAGAGAGAAGAGCTGCTTTTATGTTTCTAACTCGTGCAGTCCGAGTAGGGTGGTTCGTATGAGCAGGGAGCTGGGCATGAATTGAGGATATTTCCCCATGGAGTATTTGGGAACCCCAGTCTCCTTAGGCAGGCTGTAAACCAGAGACTTCGACAAAGTGGTGAACAAGATACTGGATCGTATTACAAACTGGAAAAATCACTTCTTATCTTTCGGGGGATGTATCACACTTGTGAATAGAGTTCTCTCTGCAATTCCAGTAAATGCTTTGGAATCTACCAGTGTTCCGAAAGGTGTTACCAGGTCCATTGAAAGAATTCTGGCTCGTTTTATCTGGGATTCTCCGTCCGAGGGGAAGAGACAATGGGTGTCGTGGCAGAATATGGCTCGACCAATTTGTGAAGGAGGCCTCAACGTTAGGAGCATGGGGTTCACCATCCAGGCCATGCATACGGACCTTGCTTGGGAAGTCATAGAATAATGCACGTTATGGGGGAGACATATGTCATAGATTTATAAGTATGGCGGTGCGACTCATCAAGGCAGGGGGTTTCCGTTGTGGTCTTCGATCTGCACCTTCATTATGAGCCTCATTCAACATGAAAGATGAATCATTGGGGAGGGGAATATCCTATTCTAGTATCTCAACTGGTCGAGTGACGTGTTGGGGTATCCTGGGTGCCCGGATCCCTCAATCTCCTTTAGGGAGGAAATTTTACATCCTCTGTTTTTTAGGTATAATCTGGTGGAATCCCAACAAGCAGTGTTTGATTCGGTTATTATTAACTCCGAGCAAGACATGTGCATCTACACTCTTTCAATCTCTGGTAAGTTTAACTTGATGGACTTTCACAGGAGTAACAGAACGCAGGGGAAGTAGGAGAGGTGGAACACTATGGTTTGGTGCAGCAAAATTACCTCAAAATTTAACTTCCTCACTTGGAGGATCCGTAATAAGGCCATTCCCTCTGATGAGAACAATAAAAGTCTGGGCATTAGCATGCCCTCCTGCTGTTACTGCTGTGTGAATAAAAAGGAAGAAAGCACGAACCACTTGTTCTTTGAGGGAGATTGGGTGACGCAAGTGTGGAGTCGTCTTGGAGTATTCACTGGTTACTCTTCCCAAGTCATTACTAATGAGTAGTTTATGGAGAGTTGGTTCCAGGGTACCAGCAGGTCGGCAGTGGAGGCTGAAGTGCGGGCCATCATTTTTAATGCGGGTTACTGGATGTTATGGCAAGCTAGGAACCGTGCTAGGTTTGAGGGAAGCTCATCCTCTGGTAGAGAGATTGTGACCCGAACCAAGTGTTTATTGATTGAGCTGATTGGTCTGGATGGTGTTGGGAGGGATGCGCCTTCCTTTAGTCTGTTACAGTTCACTCTGAGGGAGGCGCGTCAGCTTGGTCGTGGGAACCAGGGGAGATGGATTTGCTGGGCCCATCCAGAGTTCGGACTCAAGCTTAACACTGACGGTTCTTGTGCAAGGGGTGAGATGAGAGGTGGAGGATTCATCCGCGACCTTAGGGGGAGCATGGTGATGGCGTTCTCAACACATTTTGGGGGTGGCAGTGCGATTCAGGCAGAGGCTCAGGTGGTTCTTACAGGTTTATCTATGTGCAAACAAAGGGGCATTATCATCACTCACTTGGAAACAGATTCGATGATCATCCTCGATGCTCTGCATGGTTAGGGAACTACTCCCTGGTCGATTTGTTACACTATTAGACAATGCAAGGCCCTCCTCAACAGTAACATTAGAGTTTCACACACATGGCATGAGGGAAATAAAGTGGTGGACTACATGGCTTCTATTGCGGTCCCAGGGGCACTGGTTTGTTTTCTCAGTAATATGTCTTTATTTAAACCAAAGGGGCTGAATCTCATTTAGAGCGATGCCCTCGATCTTCATTATTTTCGACCCCCCTAGGAGGGGTTGCCTCTCCTCCTCTTTTTTGTATTGAGTCTCTCTTTGAATAAAAATCGCAATGTTGGATGGGAGGGGCACCCTTAGAATTATTAAAAGTATTAAATTAATATAAATTAAATTTAGATTTTAAATGGGTAAAAACACATTTATTTATAATAGAGTATGATTATGGGTCGAAATATAATCATAAAGTGAGAATTATACTCGTTTTGAATAATTTTTAATCCTTATCTTTTTGTTTAACCTTTTTAACTCTTACCATTTTATCAAGTAATTTACACTTTGAGAGTTAAAATAATATCCAAATCATAGAAAAAGACTAATGAATGAGTCATTAATGGCATTTTTTACTTATATAAACCTCTTTGTTGAATTTTTTTTAGAAAAATCATATAATTTAATTAGATATTTTAAATTTTAAGTTACGAATTATGTCAATTTTGACACTATTCATTACTTGACTTTTTAAAAAAATCATAAAAACTTGATTCCTTCCAAACAAATACATGAAATCATCTATAACATATCAAATTCATCCATAAAATTTGTGGATTAAATAAAATATTTTAAATTATATTTATTTTAATATTATTAATATTATTTATTTGATTCTTTCTTAAATAATTCTATTACTGCATCATCTTTGTGTCATAATTAAATTTAATTATTTAATTCCTGAAAATTATAAATAAATTACCATTATGTAGGTAATATTTTTATCTTAATAATTAATATTCATAGTCAAATATATCACTTATATAACTCAATATTAAAATTGTTTTAGTAATAAGAAACATTTTTCTGATATCTTTGCCTTTACTTTAAATTAAATGGTATACATGTCATTTTCACACCCAAGTGGCTTAAAAAGAACAAAGTTGCTTCCCAAGGATGGTCATGGTAAATAATAACTCATCCAATAATATTAATACAAGTGTTAGGGTAATTATAATATTAATTTTACCTTTAATTACCCTATTTACCTTTAACCGTGGTAAATAAAATACTAAAGTTACTATTCATCAAAAATTATTTTGATTCAATTAGACTAATTTTTTCATACTTATTAAAAATATGTATGTCAATTTTTGAAAATTTAATTCACATAAGTGGTTAAATTAGGTTTAACACTAATCTTGTTGACAGATTAATAAAATAAGTTTTTTAAGTAAAATGTTCCAAAGTTCACATTGTTTTTATATTTAATTTTAATTTGAAATGGGATATAATGAAATTAATTGGATTAAATTATAAAATATCTATCTAATTATACATTAAAACCATGTAAAAGGATAATCTAACAATATAAATAAATTATATGAAAAGGAAATTTTGAATTAAAATGTAGTATTTTTCACTATTCCTTAAAAAATGAACATTATCAAAAAAATAAAAAAAATTCAACCAAAGTAAATTTTGATCTACCAATTCCAAATAAGAAGTTTATTTTTTCAAATAGAACTTATAAATGTGACAAAAACTAGATTTAAAAAGGGTTCACTATCAAAAGGTGGTAAAACTACCTTTTAAAAACATTTGATTATTTTATGCTTAAAATTGGATTTATTATCATTTTAAGCCTCTAAAATTTATCGGAAGAAATTAAAAATATTTAATAAACATGCGTAAACACAATAGAGTTAGTTCTGTTCATTCTCTCCAATATAATGGCTAGACGATAACTACCATTTAAAATAATAATATTAATAATATATTATTTTTCAATATAACTCAGTCTTGTATGCAACGTATGATTTAGGGGAAACCCATTGTTGTGTGTTGAGTACTATATTGGACATAATATCCCCTTTAAAGTAAAATTAATATCTAATTCATAAATATTAATAAATATGAAAAAGTCATATTCTATAATTACCTCAGATATTATAATATTTATATATATATTTTAATTAAATTAATTAAAATGTTAAAAACTTATAAATTGAAATACCCATTTTGTCTTCCCAATAATAACATGATTATGCACCTCCCACATGAGCCCTCTTCCTCCATATTTTATTTCTTTATCATATGTGCTTTCATTTAAGTTTCTTCTATTTTTGTGGATCACTAGAGGTTAGTCTATGGCTTCTCATTCATCTAATCTAAATTTATTTCATGATTCCTTGGTATTATAACATGATTCACTATAAATCACTTAGATTATGTTAAATTCTAGGAAATATTTTGATTAATGATGAATCAACTAATGATATTTGGTGATTGGGATCCTACAACTATAAGGTAGGTGGTCTCTAAGACTTCTTGTTAATTTATATTAGTTTCATGTATATTATGGCATGTAATAATTGTTAAGAATGTGTGAATGTTCCGATATGAGACCAAATTTTATTTCTTCATCTCTAATGAGTATATTATTGATGGTTGTGGTTTTGATAGGTCATTCAGATCTTATATATTGATTCTATGGTCCTTAAGGACCATGTTTCTAAACTAAAGTGTCATGGAAATAAGTAATGGGAACCTTCAAGGGGTATCCCTAATTATATTATGACATAGTAGACATTGGTAGGTTCTATAGAGCATTAATTTATGATGAAACATTCATTAAAGTGAACTCTAGTGTGAGAATTACTCATGAAGGAATAAAAAATGGATAAGGTGGTTGGGTGTGTAGATACCCAACCTAGTGTAAAGTATATTGTAGAGTTGGATGAAATACCAACCGTGTAAGCTTCCATGTATGAATGTTAAATTAAATATTATTTTTATTGATGTGTTATGGAAAGTGTTTTGTGATGAAATAAACATTAATTATTAAGATGTTATGTGATGATGTTGTTTGGTATATGGTTGAGTTTAATGCTAACCTTGGATTTTGTTTAGCATTAGATTGGGTGTAATGACAATATAGACTATTCTTACTATGTGGTTGGTTGTAATTCCATCCTTAGGTATCATTTGGCATGTGGTTGGGTATAATTCCAACCTTGGATATCCTGGGAAAATTGGTTAGGTGTATATGCCAATCATAAACACTTTTGTTATGTTGGTTGAGTGTAATTACAATCATGATTGTGTTATGTAAGTTGGGTATAAAGTCAACTGATTTTAATATGGTTTGAGGTTAGTTGTAATAGTAACTATTACAATATTGTTATATGGGTTGGGTTTAATTCCATCCATGATCTTGTTGGTCATCAAGGTTGGGTGTAATTCTAACCATTATGCAAGGAAAGTTCTGTGTTGGTTGTAAGACCAACTACACTATCAAAGTTTTAGAGGTCGGTTATAGTTCTAACACTCCTATTTTATGGTTTATGAGTTGGTTCTATTTTTTTTATTATTTTCTATAGGTTTTTGAGGTATTATGGGTATATTCCAACCCTTGTTACCCTTTTTGAAATGTTCAGACTCGATATCGACACTGGAAAAGTAGGCATGATTGATCCTAGATGGATTGTCAGAACCTGAGGGTATGACTATTATTTATCATTGATGTTATTATAATTATTTCACATCATCATACACCTACATATTCTGAATTTGGTTAGGGACACCATTTTTGGTTCCTTGATGAGTTGTAATCACACCCTTCAAGGTCATATTGGTGCATGTACAAAATTTATAATTTGGGATACAAGGGAAAGGGCCCAGTGGTGGATCCTAAAGCTAGAGTTGCATAGTCTAAGTTGAGAGATAGGACCAGGTGTAGACACATGTCCAATTTTGTATTTTTCTCCACATTTTTATATATTTTGGACCATATTTATATATTATTGACCCATTAGTTATCTCATTTACTTATGAATTTCCTACTGGACTATATAGGGACACTGTGGGCGGGGGGGGGGGGGGGTGAATCAGTCTTCCCCCTATTTTATTGAGTTTTACTTTTTATTTTAATTAACCCCATTGATACTTGAACCTATGTATCAATTAATATGTATGGATATATTAATACCCTCTTAACCCTTTCCAAAAAATTCAATACAAGAATTAAATAAGACCAACAAGACACATGGTTTTTACAAGGTCTATTTGCAATGTGAGTATCTACTCCTTACTATGTTTAGGTCAATTTCTTGGCACAAATGTCGACCATTAAACAAGAATTAGTACAATTACAAGTTATCTCTTGAAAATCTTGAGTACTAGTGAATAATGTGTAATTGTATCTTCTAAAAATCCCTAGTCACCTCATAACAGGTTCTTTATACCAGCTTCTACTAGTTTGAGCTATCACCCTAAAATACATTGTTATCTGCCAATGGGTTCTTTATACTAAATCTCCCAAGTTATTTAAAGGATACTTATAAAGAACCCCAGAACAAGACTTCAACTACACCCATATCCTCATGTAATCAAAATTCATCTATATTATCCACCTCAATATTCTACGGAAGTCTTCTAAATCATATCCTACAATATTGAGATATCTTAGGGTAGGTCTTCTCATGCTTCTTGCTTCTTCTTAAGATTCTACATGGACATAGAGACATCAAAATCCTTATTTTATAAATTACCTTTTATGATATATATGTGTCATACAAAACTTATTACTTCTTTCTCAATGCACAAGTGCTTCTTACTAAATGTCATTGACTTATCTCTTTGATACACTGATGCCTCCAAGAAGAACCAGTATCAGGTTATCTCATTACTTTCAATATCTCTCTTTATTATACTATTTATATACCTTTCATGAAATAAAAATGACATTGTTTCCATATTAAAATATGGAAATATCCTTGATTATCAATGTTGATAATCTTATCATTTCTTAAACTTGTTAATAGAATACTACAATTTTAATTCTCATTAAAACCCAGATAAAAATCATAGTCAATATCTCTATTTAATTCACCAAGATACTTGGGATATTTTATTCTTCAAAAGATTCATGAAATCCATATCTCTTTTATTTAATAGTGGCATGCATGTTTACATGAACAAATCTTTGTTATATGGTACATTATTATTATGGAATGAAGCTATCTTCATAACTCTTTCTCAATCAAGAACTATGATGTGATATCTTCCTTGAGACGATAATACTTCTCATTTCATAGAACAAACTTTAGATCATTCTTCATATTATCAAGAATCAAAAAATCATTTATTTTTATTTTTATTTATATAAATTAATAGTTATTGCATCATCTTATATTACTTCCATTCATAATATTTCATTCTGGAATCAATCAAAATTTCTCTCTCTTAAAATTTTCTAAGTGTTAGAGTCTTACAATTAACATGTAATAATTTTCATAAGACTCTGTATCTTCATTAATTTACTAAATTTTCAGACAATAATTGATTTTTTAAGAGTTATTACGTCTTATGAAATCCCTATAGTTTCATGCCTTTTCCAAATTTTGATTCTAGATAAGTCTTATGTAGATTAGACAAAGTGTTACATGATCTGAAAGTCTTAAATGATTTGAAAAAAATACTTATGAAAAAAAATATATTTTATGATATCTTGAAAGTCTTATGAAATGATTCGAGGAGTCTTATGAAATGTTAAAAGTCTTATGAAAACTAAAAATCATATGAAATATTAAGAAGTATTATGAAATATTCACAACTCTTACAAAAAGTTTCCGACTTTTCTGAATTCTCACTTTGACTTCTAGAATTCATAAAAATATTAAATACTTACAAAAACATCAAGACTTATCTATTTTTTATCTCCAACACAAAATTTCTAAAAGTATTCATATCAGTTATGAGTTTTTCCAATTCAACTTAGGGCCTTCTCAAAAACACAAAATCAACTCAAAACATTATCAAAAGGATATAATTAAATTAATACAATATTATTCATGATCAATTATCCTTGGATGGATTATCTATATTTAAAACAACTTTTTCACCTCTAATCATAGCTATTCAAGCTGTTTTTATATCCAGGTTTCCCCATCTTCATAGGTTATAGTAAATAAAACTCTATCCATATAATCAAATATTTTCATGAACATTAAGATCAAATCTACAATAATTAGATATATAGGGTGCTTCCTTGACTCTATTTGTCCAATAACTTTAAGCTTCAACAATGAATCAAAATTCCTTTTCCAACATATAAATTCATTCTCAAGATTCTATCAAAGGAAACTCCCTTATCTCTTCATATATTACCTAACACATATTGATAGCTTATTTATATAATGAAAACCTTGCTCATTAAAAAATAATAATAAAAAACCACTTTGGGCTCCTTAAACCCATCCCCTTTAAAGTTTTTTATCAATACTATTAATACCTCCATATCAATACGTGTGCCAATTATCTCTTTTCATCTCCCCCTTATTGGCAATAAATGAAAAAAGGTGAAAAGGTAAGGTAAAAAACTCTTTACACCACTAGAAATTTTGTCTATATCCACAGGCCATGCCCAAGGCTATAACCTAATTGCCCATGGATATAGGTTATATCCATGATTTAGTATAATGACCTAAACTTTTATAAATGAAATTATATCTTTTTGAATGAATAAATTCACTATGAAGTAACAAATTTATAGAACACACATGAACCAGTTAGGTTATTTTTGAAAATTATATGGTTTTTCAAATTCAAAAGACCATTATGCATCATAATTAGTGATAATATAGTATTTTCATAGTTACCATTAATATTAGTATATTAAGGGTTATGATAAAGTCCAATTGTTACGAACAAAATAAGTGATGACCTCAACCAGTAGGATCATACCTTATGAATCTAATTTATCAGAGCTTCCAAAGTAGATAACAACATATGGATTTTACCTTGATTAAGACCAAGATGAGATTCAACAACTAAAGCATGAAAAAAGTGTTTACGAGATAATTTCAAGCTCATCGAGATCATGACTCAAACCATGTATGATGAACCCACCTGATAATATCTCACTATCACACACCTTACCCTTAGGGAATTTGCTGGTGTAATAAAGGGATATGTATCTAGACCTTGATAGTATGAATTTTTTTATTTACTTTTAATAAAATAATGATTATATTTATCCCTTTTTAATATTAATTTTTAACTTATTAGATAATGAGTTTGATAAAAAATATATTTTGATATGATGAAACAAAAATTGTATTTTTGGTAAATGTATAGTTTCAATCAAGACACTCTATTTCAATGAATTCAATAATTTTTTAAATAATTTATATTTTAATAAAATAATATTATTAAATAATATTTATTAAATATAAGTGATAATATACTTTTATTATGTAAAAAATAATTTTTATAAGGGTCACAAAACTGTTAATATAAAAAAACTAGTATTTTTCAAAAAATGTGAATTTTTAATTTAGAAGTGTAAATTCTCATAATTAGAGAATTATTTTAATAAACTAAATATTATTATTGAAATAAAATTTTCAAAATTATCCATTTTTTATTTTTTTCATAATTTTTGGAGACAATCTAATTTTTGGGTAAAAATTAAATATGGTATAAATAAACAATGTGTATTATGACATCATAATGACCCAAAAGGGATGTAATATGTACCTCATATTGACATTCCATGTATATCCTTCTAGAAGTGGTTGTTGGTTGAAAAAAATCTACATGCCATGTGAGGCAGCGCTATACACCATGTATCCCAACAACTGGCTACCGATTCATTGAAAGTCATTGGGCAGCACGGTAGAACACCTACCGGTAGAGAAATCAAGCAAAGTCAAGTTGACCTGACTATATTCCGTGTACTTTTGGGTACACACCGTGTAGTCTAAAAATCTATAAATAGAGATTCAGACATCCATGTTTGAGGTTGGATACTCTAGGGGGAGGTGCTGTTTCTCTATCGACAGATATCCCCTAAATCCAAATTCAAATTTTCCTTTATCATTTTCAATTCTGTTTTAGTTTAATTTCCCTTTACCCCTTTCTTTCCTCTCGTATCCATGGTAGGGGTTGAGTTTCTGCTCAACCCACACACTGTGACCATGATCATTAGAGGGTAGTATTCTTATTTTGGGGTTGTAATAAAATTATGGATTTGTTTTAATTCAGATTCTAGTTTGTTGATTTTAATATGATTTCTATTTTATAATTACTTTAATGAGTTAAATTACACAATTATTATTGGTGCTGTGTTATACAATAATTAAACCAATATAAATAACTAAATTACTTGCAATAGGTGAACCCATGACCATTGGGTGAGCTTGTTCCTACTATTTTAGGGGCAAGGAACTTTAAATTTTTTTAAGTAAGTAATAAACAGACCTATGGATTAATATTTGAATTATGTAATCGCTTTTTTCCAGATGAAGGAACAATGATTTAATTAAATCCCATTGGTAAACACCTATTATTTATAATTTTAATTCTAATGAATGATTATTGTAATAAACCTTAATAGAAATGCAACCCCGACACACTATTTTCTATTTTTTTTCACTTCTTCTATTTTAATTTAATTTTTTAAAATATTTTAACTATTTCATTTATGTTCCCTTAATTGTTTCTATCTGGATAATTAACTTAGACTCTCCAGATTTCACTAAATTATTGCTTCTATATTTTCCTTGTAGGTTCGACCCTGAATACCGATAACTACTTAGTTAGTCAGATCAGAAGGTAAAAAATAATTATTTTCAATTTTACACACCTCATTATGGGAGTAGTTAAATTACAGAGTTGTTGTCTAGGAATGTGGAAATAAATAGTCCAAGTTTGAGTTAAATTTAGTTTACCTTGAGTTTTCCTTTTTTTTTCCTGATTTTTTTCTTGGGACCGTCAACCCCACTTTCTTATGGATTTTTATTTGATTGGGGATTGGTATGATCCACCTGGATAGTATTTTTATCTGTATGATCCAGTAGTGTTTTACTTGTACCCAGAAGAATATTATCTGTATATGGATTATGAGTTTCAATATGAGGAATACCCATGAACATTATTCACCCCACTTATCTCTTATTCTCCCTGGACCATTTTTGGGTAATATCAAAAGATTTCTATCAATTATTGAAGACTTTAACACATTCTAGTTGGATAAAATTAAAAGGTTGGGATGAATTTTCACTCTGGTCGAGAAAATTTCAGAGATAATCATTCATATGGATATTACGGTTGATTTTTAGGTTGGGTGTGGTAATTCTCTTTCAACTGACATGATATTATATGGCCCCACTTATCATTCATTGGGAATTTATAAACATGATTATCAAAATTCAAACCTTGAGCATAGGACCACATCATATCATGTTAATAATGAATTTTATCAAATTATTATTTCTAAACCCTCAGTTGATCATTTACCTGCTTCAGAGGATGCCTCTAATTATTTTTAGGTTTTTAGTATATCGAATTAGGAACTACAAGAGGTGAAGGACGTAAAAGGCCAACATAGACACAAAACCACATTCAGAATCTACTAACCATGGAGTATGGATACTACAAGACGCTACCCAGGCCACCTAAAGGTCAAGAAAATTTGATACAATATGAGGGCTCCAGACATATATGGTGGTTCTCACAACTAAATCCACATCCGCCTTCAGATTATGGGTATGTACCTTCACTCAGGTTGAGCCAAAAACCTAAAACGAAGAAACTTGCTGGGAGAAAACCCTGTTACTCTTATTATTATTTTTCTTCTATTTTTAAAAAATATATAGAGTGTACTTATTATCCATACACCATTTACCACTTCTTTCTTATGGATACTTTTTTAATAAGAGTAAAACAAGGTTACATTCCATGTGTATCCTTATACAAGATGTGTAATTTTTTTAGTGTGTATTTTAATAAAACTTTTATTATAAGTGAATATCAATTAATTTAATTAACAGGAATGAAGCTTGGTCCAATGGAAAAGTCACTGGAGTGTATTTGAGCTGTCGCTAGTTTGAATTGCTCCACACAAATCTTTGGTACATGATTATTTATTTGTAATCATGTGTTTTAAGTAAACGTAATGTGATGTTTTCATAAATAAATAAAACCAATTCAAAATAAAATAAAACCAATGGTGGGGCTTAATTGGTTGTAAGGGTCATAGCCTATAGATCCAAAAGACCCTGGTTTGAGTTCTGCTAGCTAGTTCAGTTCCATACATTTTCACTTAAATAAAACCACACAACATGTATTTTGGTATATGTCATGTGTTGCATGATTTCATAATAATATAAAACATTTTAAGAAATAATAAATCTCCTGGAGGTGATGTGGGATTATTGACATAATCATAGCCCAGAGTTCAGATGATATGGGTTTGAATTCGTCTAATCTTCTGACATCATCCCGATATTTCAAAAATTAAAACCACATGTTATGCGTTGTTTTTTCCCCATGTATTAATAAACCAATACTTTAATTATTAAAATTTAATAAACATGTGAAATACTATAACCTTCACTCCAGTGGTTGAAGGATCATGTTCAGATTGGATAGTTATTGGTTCAAATCATACCCTGAGAACCAGACTGAAGGTTTTAGTTCTCCTTTTCAAATTTTAGAAAACACGATGTGTATTTCTCTGATACACTATGTATACAAGTTTATTTTTTTTATGTAAATATATATTTCTTTTTAAATTATAAATAATAATTTTTATATAGTTTATTATAATAACTAAACTCTAAATACTATTCATAATATATAAAAAAAAGAATCATATAGGGTGTGTACAAGATCATACATGCCATGTATCCATGCTATATAAGCTAGGAACCCTAACCAGGCTCAATTCATGTCACGCGACCCCCTCTCCATATTTTCTCTCTCGAAGCTTCCATTGTATGCCTCTCCACCTCCCACATTTTAATATCCCATTTTTATTTAAACAATCTTGGATTCCATATCTATTGTGATCCTTGTCCTAGGTATGTTCTTCTAGGCCCCTGATTTCAAGGTTTTACAATCATTTAGGGTGATTTAAGGATTTGGTTACTGTTTGGATGAAAAAATGTTTCACACGAGCTCAAGGGAAGAACACATGTCATGCACCCTAAGTACATTACCACACAATCTTAATTTTTCAATTTGAAAACATGTGGTGTGTATGTTCAGTACACATCATGTATAGTTTCCTCGACCTGAGCTAAGAATGAACCCATATCCAGGCACTACACAGACATACTTCCCATGTTTCCAACATGGTGTGTATGTTTGGTGCACACCGTGTATGATATTCATCAGGAGTAGTATGTGCCAAGGATGTACATAGATTAGATGACATGTTCTCACACATGTCGTGTATCACCTAAAAGACGATGTGTAATTTTTTTCCATCCCTTATAGCCTAAGTCTGTGTCTGGGAACATAAATGGATTGATACCTATTTGATCACACACAACATGTACTCCTTACACACACACCATATATTCCTTTGGCCTACAAAAAATGACCACTAAACATTTATATACAGAGTACATGAGTTGGAAAAACAATCATAATACATGCCGTGTCCTTTGTACCTACACACAGTGTACTGTAATTTTTAAGTTTTCTCACTTTTATTCTTTTATTTTAATTTTATTTTATTTTGGTGTATGCTTTTCTTTCCCTTCCAAGTCATGGTATATGGAGACAAAGCCAGTGTGAAGCATCCCGCACCCACTACTGATGGGGAGCAGCCCGCACACCGTAAGATCAAACCTAGGCCACCAGTGGACCTTTACACAACTGAGACTTCCCTGGCATTGTAGCCACCATATTTGGTGATGTCTCTCCCTCTTCTACCGACAATGACATCATCCACATTAGACTATGGACCATCGGACATTGAGGCCCCTCCTACCATGGCCAAGTGATCTATTTCTGTAGATCCTACTTCCAGTTCAATGCTATCATATGCAACTGCACCCCTCCCACAACTGGCACGAGCCTAGATCCAACAACAGTAGCCCCTGATCCACCTACATCCACTATAGCCAAACCTTATACAAAATAAGTTGAGGATACACCATAGCTAGCACTAGTAGTTTTATGACCTCAGCCACACCCCTACCTAATTTTTGAAGAGTGACATCCTGCGACAGACAGGTTGCAACATGTTTTAAGACACATTATTTAGCTGAGAGGCCAATTCCTATACATCACTATGACTTAGAATCTAGGTGTTTGAGAGGATATTAAGGAGTTTCTAGGGAACACACATCTAATAGACTTATGCCAGTTAAACACTCCTACTTTTAAAGATTTATTTTTATATTTTTCTGTGAAATTTGAGTTTGATGAGGCCACATACCAAGAAACACCTAGTGATATGGTGACTCGAGTTCGATTTAGGTTAGACAAACGTCACTTTTCCCTGACCATGGCTAAGTTTGGACAAGGGTGTGATTTCTACCCCCATCCAATCACCCCACCCCATGTTACTACCCTCACTCACCTAGAGAAATCTGATCTCATTTCCTTGTGATGGGAATTTGCTGGGTCTGACCACAAGTACACCCCACCTTCTAGAAGATCACCCTCATCATTTCCCCTCCCCTTCATTTCATTCAAACTTTCTTCAGTGCCATCCTTTTCCCTCACCATGAGGACATGGGTGTTATGTCCGGACGTGATACAACACTCCTAACGTTCGTTGTTCAACATGATTACCCTGAACTCCAATATTTTTCTACCTCATATTTTCATTCCATGATCCACAACCACTAAAGAAACCTGAACAATGGTTTCTATTCCACCCGGTCGGCACACCACCTAGGGGTGTTTGAGCCATCTCTCCCTCACGATCTCTCAGGCTCTCCCCAGCATATAGAATTCATCATGATTATATGAATGAAGATTTTATGGAATTGGGAAGACAAATTCGTGCTCGTGTAGGATACTACAACTCCTGTAGGAGTGAGAGATGACCCACCTTCCCCTGGTGGTGCTACTGATCAAGTACCACCCCCTCCACTAGCAGACATTCCTTCTCCACTCGTGGATTATTCTTATTCCTCCCTTCCATGTTCTTCTTCTATTCCCTCTTATATTGGACCATCCATATCCCCACCTCCACCTTCACCCTTGGTTGATCTCCCCATGTACCTCTTCTTGGCCTCTATTGAGTGCCACTAGGCTACCTTGGATCATACACATGCACAGATGGAGGTCATACTAAGCCTCAATCTCCAGCACTTGGGCCTTCCACTTCCTTTAGCACACGTTCCTCATTTAGATCCTCATCCTTCAGCAGCACAACCTCAGTTCACAACTTTGTCCATATATTTTTCTCCTCTCCACTATTGGAACAAATTCTATCTCCACTTATACTACCTTGAAAAATGTGCCAACTGAGACCATGGCACAAAGCACAGATCCAGTTCTTCCATCTTCCACTATGGTTGCCCCGTCTTTGCCAGACCCCCTGTTTTAGACAGTACCCCTTCTAAGGCCACATGGTGACTATTTATACACATTTATTTCATTATATATATATATATATATTTTATGCTTTGATTATGATGTGATGGGTTATCTTTCTACATAATTATTTTTTCCATTTCATCAACAGTCATAGGTATTCTGGAGCTTTACAAGCATCTCATTTTCGACTTATTTCAACTCCTTTGAGCTCATAATGAGGGGATTCTTATTTTGGTGTTTATTTTGTCTTAATTTTATTTATATTAGTTATTTCCCTACTTCCCCTCACCCTGTCCCACTTTTGTTTTCCCACATCCTATTCTCTTTCTTAGTATTTCACTTAGAGGACCATGTGGAGTATTACATGTGGAGGAGAGTCACTTGACTACATTGGTATTTGAACTTAAACTAATATAAGAGACATCATTAATAGTTAAAATATTTTAAAATATATATATTTTTGATTAATTATAATTATAGATAATAAATACATAAATTTTAATTTTAAAATTTACATGATTATTTTAAATTTTAAAGTATTTTAAAATGATTTCTGATATAGTTTTATTTTTTATTTAAATTCTTGGACATTTGAATTTATTAGAATATTAATTTTTGTTCATGTCATGACCTTATTTACCCATTATTATCCTCATTCCTGAGAGATATTCTAAACCCTTTGACATATTCTTTCTCATACCGTCTTTCTTGAGAGATTTTTGGGATATACCTAACTACCAAAACTTGTGAGTTTTTCTCTTTAAAACATGATTATTTTGAATCACATTAAATGGATTGAGGAATTTGATTGAAATTTTTATCCACTTTGACCTTGAGGCCTACACTAAATATAACTTTCATAAAAACCATAAAAACCACGAACTAACTTAATAGGAAGACACATTACAAGACTAATTATCCTTAAGACCCTAATTCTTTTATAAATTTTTATGATTATTTATTTGAGAATATAAGAGGGAATTTGTATATTCATGGAACATTTTGGTGAGCGACCATAAAATTAAGTGTGGGGGAGAGTGGCTCTTATTCATTTGTGAAAAAGGGTTACAAAACCACTTTTCATTGTATTCCTAAGTTCCCCCTCTTAAAATATTTAATATGAAAAATTCTTAAAAATAGGGGACAAAATTTATTAATTGCACTTATTGATGTTTTAATAACCCATATTGGCTAGGGAATGTCATGGTGATGATAACCTTTGAGAATTATTATTAGGAATTCATTTTAATTAAGCTTTGTCATCGAATATAATTCATTATTATTTAAGAATTTAGCCTCCTTTTTCAAGCCTCTAAGATTATTTTTCACATCATTACCTACCCACCTTTAGCCTCAAAATCATTTGAGCCTTATTGAAATCCCTCATGATTTTTTTGATTTTATTTCTAAGTGGATAATGATAATACTTAAAATCATATTAATAGAGTGTATGTACTTGAGATTGATCATAACTGTTATTAAATATTCTTGAGTGATGAGTGTGTCATTTTCTAGTGAGGTAAATCATCAAGTGGCATGTGTATTTATGAAAAATTGAACAATGTAAATAAAAGAGGATGGAAGTATTTAATTAAATTATATAGGTGGACTGATTAAAATATATTTGAAATTGAAATATGTTTTGTTATTTGTTAAAATACTCTTCTATGGATATAGTATTTATAACTATAATTAATTGAATGATTCCATTTTTAGAGTATGGATTATCTTAATTAGATGTTGATATTTTTCTTTAGGGAATGAAAATGAATTAGTACGGGGGAGTTTGATGTAACCGATTTGTGTATAAATTTTCATACATATTATTGATTATAAAAACATGTTTTCACCAAATACATATTATTTTATAGAAAAAATGATTTATTTTCAATGTTCATGGTGATTTTCAGGATATTCCAACCAAAGTCACAAATCAGGAGTAATCAGAATAAAAATAAAAATATACATGGCATGTAATTTATAAAAACCTGTCGTGTACTCTTTCCCCAACATAGTTCAACCAGACCAAGTTCACACCCATATATCCATCCAAATTTTACACACTATGTACCTCATGTTCACACATCTTGTACATCCTTATAGAAGTAGTTGTTGGTTGAAATAGACTCTATATAACACTTGAGGTGGTGCTACATGCTGTGTATCCCACCAATCGTCCGCCAATGCATTGAAAGTAATTAGATGGAACTATAAATCACCTACTAGTGGATAAAATGAGTAAAGTCAAGTTGACCATACTACACACTAAGTAATTTCTGGTACACACCATGTAGTCTAAAAATCTATAAATAGAGAGGTATCCCTCCATGTTTGAGGTTAGATACTTTAGGTGGATGTGTTTCCTCTCTATCGACTGATCTCCCCTGAATCCAAATTCAAGTTTTCCTTTCTCATTTTCAATTTTTTTAGTGTAATTTCCCTTTCACAATTTCTTTCCTCTCATATCCATGATAGGGGTTGAGTTTCTGATCAACCCGCACACCATGAACATGGTCATAAGAGGGTAGTGTTCTTGTATTGGGGTTGTAATAAGATTATTGATTTATTGTAATTCTAATTCTAGTGTGTTTATTTAATTATGAATTCTATTTTATAATTATTTTAATGAGTTAAATTCCACAATTACTATTTGTGTTGTGTTACAACAAGAATGACACCAATGGAGAAAACTAAAGGAGTTTCAATAGGTGAACCCATGACCATTGGCTGATCTTGTTTCCACTGTTTTAGGGGAAAAGAAATTCAACATGTTTTAATTAATTAATCACCAAACCAAGGGATTAATCTTTAAATTACATAATGGATTGTTTCCAAACTAATTAAAAAATATTTAATTTAATCCCCATGGTAAACACCTATCATTTATAATTTTAATGACAAGGAATGATTATTTTAATAAACCTTAATTGAATTATAACCCTGATACACTATTTCTTGTTTGTTCTGCACTTCTTCTATTTTAATTTATTGTTTGAAAATAGTTTTACTATTTCATTTACATTCCCTTTAATGTTTCTTTATAGATAATGATATTAGACTTACCATCTTGCAATAAATTGTTGCTTCTCCATTTTCCCTGTGGGTTCGACCACGAATACTGATAAATACCTAGTTAGTCAGATGATAAGGGAACAAAAAATTATTTCCAATTTTCCTCACCTCGTGATGGGAGTGGTCAATAACCCACACTCCTTGATCATGGAATTAAAATTAATGAAAACAATCTATATTTTTCATGATTAATGTTTCATAATCATGTTCATGATATGAAAATGATGGGTGAACCTAGATAACACTCTGATGTATTAGGTAATGTTTTAGTCTCAAGAGACATCATGTATGAGATTAGGGAGTATAACTAATATATTATGATATTTTTTCACCGTGTTATGATGTTTTTGTGGTTATCCTAGATCTATGTTTATGATGTAATGTTTAATATTGTCACCGCATTCCCATGTTACCTTTATGATATCATGTTATATCATGCCTTAATTTTCAAGATTATGATTCTAACCACTCTTATGTTACCTTGATATGACTCTTGGATAAAATGTACTTTTTTACCCTATTATGTGATTTTTTATTAATTTATATGGATTTATAGCTCATTGCTTTCTTATGTCTATCCCCAGGTTATCCCTTATAGTTTTAGAAGAATGATGAAATTTTAAGAGCATGTTAAGGAAGTTTTCAATAATTTTGTTATATCCATGTATCAATTTGATATTCTATGTAACTAATTTCCTAAATACACTAGGATTCATGATCTTTTGGGATTGTATAATGTGTACCATTATGTAATAAACCATGAAATAAAGTGTATTAAAAGTGGGTATTCGTAGTTGGTATTAGAGAAAAGTTTAGTTATTTTTGGGGATTAAGATTAGAAAACTATAGTGAAATCCTCAGGGATAAGAATAAACATAGGAAAATATCCCAAAACTTTTGTAAAGTATAGAGTAAGTGGTTTCCAAGAAAATAAATCCTTATTTAGATAATTCAAGTGGACATGAATCTATAAAAGAGGTACTTAGGGGTAGTAAACCCTAAAAGGGCGCATTGAGATGAAAATGATTTTCACCCAGGGCATGAAAACATGCCTCACTACACATATAGTTTGACATTACTAGGGGATATTATTTTATAAATTCACAATCTTCTTATGAACCATTATTAAATTAATAAAAATTCCCACAATATTTTATGATAGGAAATATATCATGGAGAACATATATTGAAACCTATAAATTCATAAGATAAATAATATACATCATTTATGATTTATCACTTTAATGTTTATAGTTTTCTATTTGTATGCTTAATAGTTTTAAAATAATCATCCATGATTTTCCATTTTTTCTAGTAAAGTGGATGGAAATAGGAGAAATCGAGTAAAAAACCAATGTGATGAGCATAGTAATGGATACCCAAATGAGATTTCAAACCCAATGGGACTAGGAGTTAGGCACTTAATCATAATAATTTCTCAATTAGCTCAAATTTTCAACCAAAATATGAATAAATAGGAATTCCCAAATCCCTCTAAGAAAGTTCAAGTTGTAATTGAGACCTTAATGCGAAAAAGGCCTCTGAATTTCAATGGATCTTATAATCCCCTAATCGTGGAGAAATGGATCCACTTTATTGAAAATATCTTTTTCATCATTCAATTCTATAAGAAATAGAAGGCCATGGTGGATGTTTATCATATGGAGGGAGAATCTAATCAATGGTGGAAGTTGGTCAAAAAATAAAAAACCCAATGAGGAAATCAAAGTGATGATGTGGAAATAATTTTGAAAAATGTTTTTCAGAAAATATTTTCCTCACACTCTTCTACTAAAACAAAGAGGGGATTCCTTAACCTCAAGAAAAAAGATGATAAATTCATCAGGGTGTATGAGGAAAAATTTTCAAGACTTGAATGGTATGACTTCAACTTTGTCATTACCCCCAAAATTAAAGTTAAACGCTTCTTTGGTGGACTGGGTATGAGTCTAGAAAAAGCCTTATCCATTTGAGACTTTGAAAACTATGAGAAAAGTTTTCGATGTTCCCTCAAATTTGAAATATAGATCAATAAATCTCATGGTTTTCACAATGATAAGAAGTTGAAAATAGAGTTTCAATCTGGTTTTATGATGGATAAATCTAATGGTGGAAAGAAATCCCAACCTTCTACTTGTAAAAAGTGTGGGAAGAATCATCCCAAAAATTTCATAATGGGTATGAAGAAATGATTTAGGTGTGGGTAGGAAGGGTATAAATCTAGAAGTTTTCAATAGGGTAAACCCACTAATGTGATAGAAGAAAGTAATTATCCAGTCAAACCTCATCCAATAGTAAAGTGTTTCAATTGTAAGGAACACATTCATTATGAAAGATAATTCCCTAAGACCAGGTTTTTTGAAACAAAATCAACACCAAAAACCTCCAAGTTAGTAAGCGAGACCTTATTCCATAAAAAATGCTAAGGTGTACCCCGAAAATGAAGTGGTGAAAAGTATGCTAGTTATTCATTCAAGGATAGTAAATGCACTTTTTTATTTTGGTTATATGCATTATTTCATATCTTTAATATTAAGTCAAACTATTCAAACACCAGCACAAATTCTGGATGTATAGGTGTTAGTGAAAATAAAAAATGTGGAAATTATTTCATCCCAAGTATATAGCTCCCTCATCAAAATTTATGGGCTGAACTTCCCAAAAAACATTATGATACTTAATTTATCAAAATTTGATACTATTATAGGAATGGATTGGATTTAATTATATAGAGCCAATATAAATTTCCGAGAGAAGGAAATCACCCTCTATATCGTGAATCACCCTCTGATTATATATAAGTGAAATGAGGAGGATGAATATTATTCGGTACTAATATCTGAAGAATGGATATTATTTCCTTGAGAGATAGAATATCTAGCTCAAATTATTTAGAATATAGAAAATATAATCCTTGATGACATGCTCATTGTGAGGGAATACACTGATGTGTTTCCAAAATAATTACTCAGTCTGTCTCCTAGCCGAGAGGTTGAATTTTCAATCGATATTATACCCAAATATTTAGAAATATCCAAAAATATATATAGAATGTATGTTGTTGAACTTGAGGAGCTGAAGAAGCAACTACAAGAGATTCTACAAGAAGGGTTCATACACCCAAGTGCTTCACCTTGGGGTACACCAGTCCTCTTCATCAAGAAGAAGGATGGGTCAATGTGAATCTACATTGATTATAATGAGATCAACAAGATAATGATTTTATATAGATTGACAAATTTTTTGATCAGTTATGAGGATCCTAGTATTTCTCTCTGGTGTATTTTTGGTTCAGATATTATCAAGTAAAGGTGAAGAATATGGATATCCCAAAGACTACTTTTCATACAATGTATGAGCACTATGAGTTCATAGTGATTCCATTTGGACTCACTAATACTCCAGAAATATCCATATACTTGATGAATATAGTCTTTATAGATTACCTTGATAAATTTATGGTTGTATTTATATATGATATTCTCATATACTCTAAAAACTCGAAGTAACATGAGGGGCATTTTAATCATGTACTGGAGAACTTGAAAAAGGAAAAGATATTTTTAAAGTACAGTTTATGTAAGTTTTTATTGGATAAAGTAACATTACTAGGGAATTTTATCATAAAAAAAAGATATATGTGGACCACTCAAAAATAGAGGCAATTAAAGGATGACCAAATAGAACATCTATAACTGAAATCCAAAGTTTCCTTGGATTATCTAGGTACTATCATTGTTTTGTGAGAAAATTATCATGAATGCTAAACCCACTAACCTAGATTATTCAGAATGAATTCAAGTTTTTCTAGACTAATGAATGTATAGAAAGATTTAAAGAGATGAAGAATAGGCTAATCACTACACCTGTGCTCACATTACCCACAATTAAGAAAGGATTTGTGATATATAGTGATGCATTCAAAAAAATTGTGGGTTGTTTAATAATTCAAGATTTCAATGTTATAGCCTATGCACCCCCAACTAAAGATCCATAAGCATAACTACCTAAATCATGATCAAGAATTTACTGTTGTGATCTTCACCTTAAATATTTGGCAGTATTATCTCTATAGGGAGAAGTGTAACATATACATGGTCCATATACGCTTCAAGTATATATTCACATAAAAAGAACTTAATATGCTCCAAAAAAGTTGGTTAGAGATGATCAAGTATTATTATTGTTTAATAAATTATCATCCTAGTAAAGCAAACAAATTCGTAAATACTCTCAGCAGCAAGGATCCTAAAACTCTATCCATGATGAGTATTGTAAGGGATCCAATATTCTTGGACATGAAAAGGATTAATATGGGAATAATAAAAGGATATTCATCATACCTTGATAAAATAACTACCCAAACATCCATTCTTTAGAGGATCAAGGAGTTCTAGAAAGATGATGAGTTATTATAAAATAAGATAATGAATATTATAGAGATTAACTTTACTGAAGATGAAGTTATAAGGTTTGGAACCCAGATATGTGTTCCATAGAAATAATAAATGAAGAGGGAAATTTTGGATGATGTTCATATCTTATCCTTATCTATTAATCTAGGAAGCACTAAGATATATATAGATCTAAATAAAAATTTCTTGTTGGATTACATGAAGAGGGATATTATAGAGTTTGTATCTTGATGCTTGGTATTTCAACAAGTTAAGGTAGAGTGACCAAATTACAAGGGTATGATTCAACTATTTACCATACCTGTATAGAAATGGGAAAACATAACCATGTATTTTATTATAGGAATGCTCAGAAAATATAAAGGAAATAATTCCATATGGGCAGTAGTCATTTACTCTAAAAAACCAGCTCATTTCATTTCCATTAAGAAATATTTATCTCTCGACAAACTCAATAATTTACACATAAAAGAAGTGGAAAGACTGTATGGAGTTACACTATATTTTATATGATTGAGATATGAGGTTTACTTTGAGGATTTGGATAATACTTTAGCATGCATTAAATATGGAAATGAGATTTAACACTAATTATCACCCTTATATGGATGGTCATTCTGGAAGAACCATTCAATCTCTATAGGATATGCTAAGATCATGTTAAATGTATTTCCAAGGATGTTGGGATCACCACCCTTCCCTAGTGGAGTTATCATATAACAATAGTTTCCATTATAGAATTAAAATGACACCTTATGAGGCTATGTATGAGAGGAGGTGTTATACTCCGAAATGATGGGATGAAGTTGGAGATTAGAAGATGATGGGACTTGATCTTATCCAAGAAATGATAGAGAAGGCTCAAACCATTGAATGTATTATAAAATATTCCTGAAGTCGACATAAAAAACATACATAAAATCATAGACTTGATA
Organism: Viscum album; assembly: GCA_963277665.1. NCBI lineage: Eukaryota > Viridiplantae > Streptophyta > Magnoliopsida > Santalales > Viscaceae > Viscum > Viscum album. The sequence continues at coordinate 878,292,229 of OY728158.1, forward strand.
TAGATTTTGAGGTCATAGATAGAGTGTTACTTTGGTATATCAATATAGAATAAATTCATGATGTTTGGGAAGAATGGAAAGCTTAGTCCAAGATACATCGATCCCTTTAAGATCAATGATCGCATCAGAGTAGTGGAATATTGAATATCAATCCCACCTAATCTATTTCAAGTAAATGATGTGTTCTGTGTATCCATATTGAGAAATTAAATAACAATACCTCACATGTACTTAATCCATAGGTGGTTCCATTAGAGAATGATCTATCATATGAGGATATTCCGGTGAAGATCTTAGATAGTAGAGACAAAGTTCTATGAAACAAGAAAAATCATCTATTCAAAGTGTTATGGTGGAACCAAAAGTTTGAGGAAGAAATATGGGAACTAGAATAGGTGATGAAACAGAGGTAACGTCATTTGTTTTAGTGTATGAAATTAAACTTTTAAGGTAAAATTTCTGAAGCGGGGAATAATGTAACGACCTGAAATTTTATAAATGAAATTACCTATTATTGAATGAATAAATTAATTATCAAGTAATGTAGTTATAGAAAAAAAATTCACTAATTTGATTATTTTTGAACAGCTATATGGAATGTCAAATTTAAAATATTATTATACATCATAATAATTTATAATATATCCATTTTACAATGACCATTAAGATTAGTATATTAAGGGTTATGATAAATTAAAATTGATATAGATGAAAGAAGAGATGGTCTTGACCAATAGGATTGTACCCCATGAAGCCAATTTATCAAAGATTCCAAGGGAGATAACATCACTAGGATTTACCCATGATCAACCCAAGCTGAAATTAAATCACAAATGAAACCATTTATGGGAGAAGTTCAATATCATTAAGATCATGGACCAAACCATGTACATCGAACCACTCTAAGAAAATCTTACTATCACACACCTTACCCTTACGGAATTCACCTGTGTAATAAAGGTATATAAATATATAACATAATAGTATGAATTTTTATATTTTATTTTAATAAAACCATGATTATATTTATCCCATTTTAATATTAATTTTTAAATGATTAGATATTGAGTTTGATAAAAATTAGATTTTGATACGACGAAACACAAATTGTATTTTTGGGAAATGTATAGTTTCAATCAAGACCCTCCATTTTAATGAATTAAAGAATTTTTTAATTAAATTATATTTTAATAAAATTTTATTATTAAATAATATTTTATAAATATAAATGAAAATATACTCTTATGATGTCAGAAATAATTTTTATAAGGGTCAGAAAACTTTTATCGTCAAAAACTTCTATTTTTAAATAAATATTATTTTTTTATTTAGAAGTGTAAATTATCATACTTAGAGAATTATTTTGATAAAATAAATATTATTTTTAAAATCATCACATCGAAATTATCCAATGATTCTTTTTTTATAATTTTTGGAGACAGTTGAATTTCTTGGTCAAAATTAAATATGATATAAATATACGATATGTATTAAACACCATAATGATCTAAAAGTGATGTAATATACAACATAAAAGGTATCCATGACCAAATATATATTTAAAATTTTAAATAATGTGTTTTTAGGTTATTTGATTAATTTTACAAACCCTCAACGAATTCTCCAAAACCTATATTATATTTTAAGGTTTTAAAATCACTTTTTTGTAAACATGACCCACTTACACATCACCAAGGGTATTATTTTAATGATATAAGTTATTAAACATGTTAAATAATTAAAAAAAACTCCACTTTGGTATAAACCATGGGATTTTTTTGGGTTTTAATTACTTTATCACATAGAATTCAGAACCTAAATTTGAAAATTAATGATGAACTCTCCTGCCTTTTGATATATAAACCAACCCAATATCCCATTTAAATTCACTAAAAAACCTTTGATAATAAAATTACTATAAAATTACCTTTCTATATCCCTCCAAAGTTTCCCCCAATATCTCAAGATGATCCTACCAAGCTTTTAGAGGTACCCTCTCAAGGTAAGGGATCCTCTCATTCTCCTCTTTATTCAAGCACCTCCTTTATATTATACCCTTTGTTTTCCAATTTTTTATGTTGGGATATGATTTCACACATCCCTATTAATGAATTTATAATTTTAAAGGGATGATATAACCCTTTAACTCTCATTAAGACATCCCATGAACCTTTACTTGCCCTTGTTATACTACCAGAATTATCCTGTAATTTTTCCATGAAAAAAGTTTTAATTATGAACACCCATACTTATTTACACTCAAGAGTATTCACCTATATGTAACTATCCTTCATTTATTGAGGAATTTCATTTATATAACTCACACTCATTTATAGTGGGATTAAAATTTATTAAAAGGATCCTTATGTCATATCATCATGTTTAATGTTGTCACCAATTCCCATGTTTCCTTTAAGCTATCATATTACATCATTCCTTATTGTTTAATATTATGATGATCAACCATACTATGTTACCTTTATATGCATCTTGTCTCACATGTACTGCTTTACCTTATGTTATTCTTTGTTTATTCCCTTACTGGGCTTTATATCCTACCCATTTCTTATATATGTCCCCAAGTTATCCCATATAGTTTTAGAAGAACAATGAAATTTTAAGAGCTTGTTAAGGAAGATTTTAATAATATTTTTTTATCCATATATAAGGTTTCAATTATATGTAACAAATTTACCAAATAAAATAGGATTCATGATATTTTGGGATTGTATAATGTGTACCTTTATGTAATAAATCATGAAATAAAGTGTATTAAAAAGGGGCTATCATAATCAAGGATTCTCATGGGTGCTATCACAATGGCTATGGTCCTTGGAATATAGTTATGGGAAAACTAGTTAATTACATGAGAAATTTCCATGTATATAGGTTCCTTACACATGTATTCCTATTTCCATGGGCTTTATGACTGTGAAAATAGGGTCCCAATGGGTTTAAAACCTGCATCTATTCACTTCGGAGAGAGGAACCATACTACTCCACTAACACCTATATTATAAATATATATTAAATATATATGTGTGTGTGTGTATGAAAATATATAAATTTATTTTATTAATATGATGAAATTAATAATAATATTAATTACCCCTCATAGCACACTATATCCATGATCCATCCTATACGCGGATATAGATCCCCCTATAACCATGGTATCAGATGACTATAGATATGGGTCCAAGAAATCCCAACCTATTTCCACATTTTTTGGAATGACTATGGAAATAGGTTCCCTATATCCACATTTGGGTTCTAATTATAGCTATAATCCATTTCCCATGTCACTCTCATGAACAAAATATTATTACATGCTAGCCTATAGCCACAGTCAGATGTTAATCGTGCTTATAATACCTTTAAGTTCTAAGATATAAACATAGTTAGGTTTATATCATGGCTATAGGATACCTATACCCATGGGTAGAAACCCTATAGTAGTTATATTTCCATGGATATAACCCAAATTTCTAGTAGTGTCACTTCATGCTTTGAAACTTCATCTTATCTTCTCCATCATCCCTTCACTTGTTACTGCCTTATTTAATCATTTAGAGAAGGATTTAATGACTCCTTTTTTATAAATAATCCAAAGTTAACCAACTATAAGTCAACATGATTCATGATCAGTCTAGAAAATATGAGTGATTAACTCTAACATCAATGTTATCTACAACTTTCCAACATCTGGTACCAAATCCAAGTTCTCTATTTAGGGGTGATTTAAATAGACTTATTAATATATTTTATCACCCAAACAAGGTATATAAATAATATTTATATTCATAGTTTAATAATTAAATAATAATAAGGAATTATTGTTGTATCTAAACCTTTAAAACTATCCATAATTTCCATATTTTCTTGAATAATGATATTCTAGAATATCCTCTACTCAACCCCACCTAAAAAGATATACTCCAACATATCTTCATCATGGAAGTTAAGGTATTCCATAATGGACTCATATTTTTTCTATACAACACCTAAAACACTCTTCCATATCTTCTTTAATTCATCTCATTTAATTCTATGAATTTTAGTACAAACAAAACAAATAATGTAATACAATGATTTTTCCATTACATCCTTATTAAGAGAATTGGGGATAAGACTTGGATCTCAAACCATAAACTATTTTCTTTATAACTCTATATTATTGATACCTATTTATGATTATACTCCATTTGATTCTATAAATATGAACTTCCTTGGGAAACATGGATGTCTTTATATCTTTAATAGTTTTCTTGTGTGGATTTTTCTTCTTTACACCAGCCAAAAATTAAAATTCATCTCCTGATGGTTGCTTCATCATTTATAAGGAATATTATTAAGCTAACAGGATAGTCATAGAGTCATTTAAAACATTTAAAACCTAATTTCACCTTCCACATAGTTTCTCTTTAATTTTTGGGCCATATATTTTATAAAACCTCTTCTGGAGTTTGATCTCCTCATGTATAAAAAATCATTTACCTTTATCACTTTCACCCACTTGTGTTTTTTATGATATTTATAGCCAATAATAATTGGCATGGACAAATATTCATACATTACTTTGTGATATGCACAATTTTCTTGGATTTTATGCATGATTCATTCACAAACTTTGTGTTACTCTTTTTAAGTAACTCCTCTAATTATTGTTTTGGGATTTCAAGCACTAAACTAATCATATCATGCCTCTCTTAGATTGATTCATTTTTTGAGTTTAGATTTCTAACTTTAATTATAATTTCCAAGGATTTTCAATAATGGTCCATAGTGTGGCCCTTCCTATTAGAGTAAAATATTTTCTACTTGGGTTAAAATCCTTTACATCTTTCTTATCTTTTATCATAAAAGTATTTTTATTAGTTATTTTCTTATTTTTACTCTTCAAGGACGACCGATTCTCATGTATGATTTTTTGTTCTTTTTTGTGGTATTCTCTACACATCAATATATGAATTATTCTTTATTTTTATATACCAAAACTCTTTAAAACTATAATTTTTTTGTTACAATAGTAACAAAATTTATTTAAGAAACCAAATCTATTCTTGATGGATAAATTCATCTTATTCAATAGATATTACTTATATACAATAGTCATTTTTTTGTTTCAGGTCTACCCTTCCATAATATAGGAAATATATAAACTTTAAGAGTTGAAATTTTATGACAATATTTAATTTCCCTATTCTCAAACTCCTAATAGCACAAAAAGTAGGCTATACATATTTTTTTATTCTCCTTGGTTGTAGTCTAGATAGATTTTTTTTCTTTCTATTTTTGAGTATAATAAAAAATATTTTGTGCTCTTTTAGGGTATCTTATCTTCTTGGATATACTAACATACACACTTGAGTATTTGGTGGATTTATTAGAATTTTTATTCACCCATATTTTCCTATATTTCAAATTGAAACCCATACTATCATATGAACTTGTATTAGTAAAAAAAAACCAATCGGGTTATGGGTTACATTTCTAAAAAATATTTTTTATATATTTATTAGGTGATGATTTAAAAATATTCTAGTAACTAACAAAATTATCTATTGAGACAAGAATATCATCTAAAATTTATGTGGAAACATGTTTCTTCTTAGCATCTTGGGAAGTCTTAGTGTGTGTAACATCTAAGTTTTTCATTTTGACTTATAATTCAAGACACTTTTGGTTGAGGATATTTTTATCATACTTAAATGACATAAATATATCTTTACATTATCTATTAACATTATCAATATGATATTTATTCCTTTTTATACTTTTTCATAAGGAATTATCAAGGTACTTGATTATTTTGTCTTTGATCTCCAATTAGGAATCCGTGAAATGAATAATAGATTTATGGGAAACTTATAAAACATGGATCTTCTCTTTGATAATTATTTTAATCACAATCTTATCACAATAATTTTTTTGGAACTATTCTTCAATTAGGGAAATATTTTCATTGAAAGTTAATATAAATTCTTCTTTGACTTCAACTAGTTTAGTGAGAGTGTTACATCTATGTAGATTTTTAACCAAATATTTCTCCATATATTCAATTTCCAATTTCATTTATACTTTTTCATCAAGCAGTCCCTTGATAAACCCAAACATACAAGTTAAAAATTTAATGGGAACCTTATTTAATTAATATTTTACTTTAATGTAGAGGTATTCAACTGATTTTATTGGATCACTCTTATTATACTCATAAAAACTTGAACTTATTTCATTATAAGAATCATTATCAAATTATTTAAATAAATAACCACATTGATTACCTTCTTATAGTGGTGTATATTTTATTCTTTGAATACTTTATCATCTTATTACCCTCCCTTTTCTTTATATTTTCAATTTTTGGGAGAAACCTCCAAGTTATTACTAATAGATATGGGAATTGGGTTCTTCATCCTAGTAATATTAATAAAATCATAGAATCTATACTTCATATAGATCTGTTAACACAATTAGTGAAAATTTAGATCCAATTAGAGGATACATGGTTTTATTTGATACCATTTTAAGCGCCCATTGGATCATTCATGGATAATGATAGGGGTGAATCAATATTCCCCTATTTTAATGAGTTTTAGTTTATCTTTTAATTAAAACCTCTTGATAATCAAACCTATGTCCTAGTTAATAGGAATGGATATTCTAATTCAATCTAAACCCTCTCCACAATATTCAATTCAGAAATTAAAAAGAATAATAACACATGGGGTTTTTACAAGGTTCAATCCCAATGTGGGTTCCTACTCTTTACTACATTTGGGTTGAGTTCGGAGATACATATTTACACTATTAATATAAGTGATTATAATTACATGATATCTCCTAAACATCTTGAGTACCGATGAATATATTAAAGGTATATCTCCTGAAAATCCCTAGTCCCCTACCCATGTGTTTTTTATAATAGCTATCGTTAGTATAATAAATCACTTAAAAATATATTATCACCTCCCAATGGGTTCTTTATACTAGCTCCCATTATTTCTTCAAAGTTTATTTACAATAAACCCATATAAAAACTTTGACTACCTCTATAATCTTGTGTAGTAGCGATTCAACCTTGTTCCCGCCTCAATTTTCTCTGATAGTCCTCTCAATCATATCCTATGATATTGAGATATCGTCGGGTAGGAATTATCCTTATTATCACTTCTTCTTGATCTTCAACAAAGTAGAAATAGTTTCAACCTCCTTATCTCCTAAATTACCTTCTATGATATAGATATATCATAGGAATCCTCTTCATTCTTAATTGATGCACATGTGATGCTTTCTAAATGTCATCAACCTCCCTCTTAGATAAAAAAATAATCACTTGGTAGAAATATTATTAGGTTATATTTATTTTTTTAGTATATCCATTTCTTCTTATTTTTATATTACCTACAAAAAATCATTATGATATTTTTTCCATATTCAAATATCAAAATATACTTGATTCTTGGCGGAACGTAATCTTCTTATTTTTTAAACTGGTCAATATAATCCTTTAGTTTTAATTCTCATTCAAACCCAAATAAAAAACCAAGTCAATATCTCTATTTAATTAAAGAAGAGAATCAAAATATTTTCCAATTAAAAAACTTCATGAAATAGATATTTATTTTATTTCATGATGTCATGCATGTTTTAAAGTGTAGATATTCACGGCATGAAACTTTCTTATTGTGGTGAGAAGCACTCTTCACAACTCTTTATAAATAAAGAACCATTGAGTGATATCTTACTTAAAGTGTGACTACATATTAGTTCATAGAACAACCTTTAAATTGATCTTCATCTCATCTAGAATAAAAATACCTTCATTTTGATATTTATTTTTGTGATAAAATAGTTCTTTCATAATTTGATATTACTTTTAGGATATTTCGTTATAGAATCCTTTGATATTTTATTCTCTAAAATTTTACTATATATTGGTTTCTTGAAATTCACATGTAATAATTTTCATAATATTCCATATATCCAAGAATTTTCTAATTTTATAGATAGAAACTAATTTTTATAATGCTTATTAAGTTTAAAAAATATATATAGTTCCATACCTTTTTGAAATTTTGATTTTGGATAAGTCTTACATGGCTCAAAAAAAATATTATGCAGTTTTAAAAAAGTTGTATGAAAATAATAAATACTTAATATATCTTCTAAATTTTATAAAATGAATCCAAGGGTCTTATAAAATTTTTGAAGTCTTATATATACTAAAAGTATTAAAAACATTTATAAGTATTATAAAACGTTCATGGCTCTTATGGAAAGTCCCTTTTTGTTCCAAATTCTCACTCTGACTTCTAGAAGTCTTATGAAATATCACTATATTATGAAAACTTTAGTATTTAACAATTTTTGAGCTCCAAAATAGAATTTTTAGAATTCATAAAATTAGATTAAAGATTTTACAATTTAACCTTGAGCCTTCTCAAATACTCCATATCAACTCAAAACACCATCCAAAGGATATCCTTCACATGATATAAAAATATTCACGATTAATGCTCCTTGGATGGTTTCTCAAACTTCAAACTTTATTTATCACCTTTTATCATGGATTTTCTAGATTTTTTTCCATATCCAGTATGATCCATCTTCACAGGTTGTAGTAAACAATGATCTAACTATATAATTACAAATTTTCATAGACATGAATATCAACTCTCAAATCATCAAATGCATATGGTACTTCCTTGACTCTCTTTGTCCAAGAACTTTAATAATTAGTAAAAAATCCATAGTCCATTTACAATATATAAATTCATTCTTAAGAGTCCTTAAATTGAAGACAACTTCTTTATATATTTATACATTACCCACTATATACTTAAAACTTCTCTATATAATGACAACCCTGCTTATTGACAACACATACAATCACCCAACTCCTTTGGGATCTTCAACTTATGTATGGATCATGTGACATTATATTAGTTCACTTGATACATCATATGACATTTTATATCCTCTATGGTTTACACTTAGATGATATATCCATTTTAATGTTGTTATATTGTATTTATGGTATCATTATTAATTATGTTGTTATTTATGGTTATCTGATATAGAGAGTATTTTCTTGGAACATTACTTATATACCCTCACTAATAGTCGGTAGCCTATGAAATATGAGGAGGTGTGATTGAGGTCATGTGACATCACTGGTTCCATTACTATTTAGGCATACCAGTCCGAGACATTTCAAAGTGGTATTAGATCCCTTATTTTATTTGTCTTACTATTTGGGAATGGTATTTAGAGGTAGGATATTATTGAAACTTAGGATGGAACTTATTCCTGAGAGTGGCTATCCCATGTTTAGGGTAGTACATGTTACTAGTGATGGAATTTTTTAACTACTTTTTTTATTATAATTAAGTTGATTTTATTGAATATAATACTTTGGGTTATTGATTTATGTTTTGTGGGGCTTTTAGTCTGTGGTGGAAAGAGATGTGTATTCATGCATCATATTTGGAATATAATAAGCACATGATATTCATGTTTTTTTCTTATGGTTAAACACTTGATTATTATATAGTTTTTGGTTATTTAAAGTGCCAACAAAAACATATATAGTGTCTTACTATATAACTTGTTGGTGGAATTATACAAAATTCATGGTTTTGGTTATGTTTTTGTTATTTGATTATTGGTTATGAGGATCCAACATGTGCTTATTTGATCATTGAGAGTGTTTATTTAGGGTTGGAGAGAGTACCGAATTGGTATGAGACCCTTTTATATTGGGTTGTATATAGTGTAGTGATACATTATGCTTGTTTATACTCATCCTAAACCATGATATCAAGAACTATAATAGATATGTGTTATGAGATGTGCATTTTGAATTATAGTGATATTCCACTATATAGGCTACTAATTAAGTTCCAAGAGGGTAGGGACAATCATTCCCCACCAAAAATAGAGCTGGAACCTTCAGTTTTACTAGGAAAAAATATGTTTGAGAAACTTTGAGAGAGTATGCTTCCTATCATATAATATATATATCATGAGTCTCCATGAGTTGTGTCATCCATATCCGATTCAACATGAGAAATCTAGATGCAATATACACCCCTCTTCATGTGAGAGGGTGGCTTGTAGGATATTGAGTTATATGAAGAGTCTTTGTAGTTAAGTTTTATTTAAATCCAGATAACCCTTGATAAGAAGGTGAATCTCATGAGGTATATATTATGAGGGCTAGTGGGATGTATTGGTGAAGGTGAACTGACAAGTTGGGTTATCCTAGGATGATTTTAGAGTCTGATTCTATGATCATTTATTCCCTAATACATCAAGGTATTATAGAGCTCAAGAGTTTATATATCTCATCTGTAGTGATATGTAAGTTATGGATTATATGACACATTTCATAGATCTTATTTATTTCAATATGATGTTAGATAGAGATGAGGATAACTGAATTTAGAACTTTGAGGATGGGTTGAGATACTCTGTTTGAGCTTAAGTGAATATATTTTACCTAATATCCTTTTATATAAGTTTTGAATCAGGCCCTCATTGCTAAGAGGAACATGTATCCAGGTAGTGCTTTGAGGGATATTTCTACTTACATTAGGAATAATATCAAGTATTCATGTAGTAGGAAGTGAAAGTATGATAGATCTCACTAGGGAGATGATAGATAGAGAATCCAAAGTGGTGGTCCATCTCTTCCACCTTGAGAAAGTACTTATTTAGAGTATTACCATTGGAACATGCCTGATCATGTGCAATCTCAATGTTATTTACAATTGATTTAGTGTTGATCATGTGGATAGATATGGAACTTATAATTCTTTGGTATGAGTTTTCTATAGTTAGTTGATGGTTAACATAAAATCTAGTCATAAGGATCTAGAGTAGGGTCAATAGAGTTGCACTAGTGTGACATTTGGGGTTCCTTTTGGTGTTTTGTACATGAGAGATGTCATGGTTCTCAAGGGTAGCTCAGAAAACCGAGTGGTGATCCTCCAAGTAGTCAGGGTTCTGGAGGCCAGGGTGTAGAAATAGGATCAGACCAATTTAATGGCATTGAGTTGATTCATACCGATCATGGTGAGGGAACCTGGATAGTTCTAGGTATGATTCTAGTGACATCTACTCTTGCATTTATTTGAAATCGGTGTTTTATTCTCATTTTTATCTGATCTATTAGTTGATGATATGTGGTTGATTGTTGAGTATCTATTTGAGATGATGATTATTTATACACACATAGGGTTATGATCTGTGGGTATCAAAAGGTGTCTAGGATGCACTTTCATTATTATTTGTTATAATAATATTTGGTATTTATTTTTATTAAATATTCATAGCTTAAATGTGATCCTTAGGATAGATTTTTTGACTCTTTATCGAGAACACATCAACTATTATCATTGATGGGTATCTTTCATTTCTATTGAGAGTGATTTTTCTACCTTTTTTCAGAGAGTGATATTTATAGGAAATTTGTTTAGGACTTGACTATGGGAAGACGAGGACGATTTTATCCTAGTTTTCTAGTATTTTTTTGGATATGAGGATATGTGATGGTTGATCTTTCCTCCTATTGTTGAACAGATCCGAGATGTATTTCCTAAGAAATTCTCGGGGTTAATACAAAAGAGAGAGGTTTATTTTATAATTAATACAATTCCAAGTATAAAGTAGATATCCATTATACTATACATGATGGATATTACAAAGCTAAGAAAGCTAAAGGTTCGGCTATAGGACCTTTAGATGAATGGATTTGTTTTCTCAACACATCCCCTTTGGGTGATCCTATTTTATTCACTAAGAAGGGATATGGTTCATTGAAATTATGTGTATATTACCATAGGTTAAACCAAGTGATGATAAATAACCAATATCCTTTTCCTAATATAGATGAATTATTCTATTAGCTAAGGGGAGCCAAATAGTTCTCCAAGATCTAATTTAAATCAAAATATCATCAGTTGTGGGTGTGGCCAACTGATGTTCCTCATATCGTCTTTAAGAGAAAGTATGGATTATATGAGCTCCTCATGATGTTCATTTTTACAAATGCGTTTGTAGTGTTTATGGCTATGATGAATAGGTCATTTCATACATATTTAGATTTATCCTTGGTTATATTTTTAATTATATTTTAATATACACCTAGACATGAGAGGACCATTTTCAACATATGGAGATTGTATCAAGTACATTGAGGGAGGATTGACTATATTCCAAGATCTTAAAGTTTCTTTTAAGGATTAGGGAGGTTTTCTTCTTAGTACATGTGAAATTAGAGCCAGACATATCAATAGACCTTGAGAAGGCCAAGTGAGTGGTTTCTTGGGAGTGACCCAAGGAGATTTTTTGTAACACCCCAAGATTTCATAGTACGTTATTTCTTCAAAGTATTCCAATAACTTGCACTACACGCAACACCGAGTTCTAGTGCACCACGACTTACCAAACTAGCCGTTCAAAAGCGGTTATGAATAGTATTAACTGAATTTTGAACTTTATAGAATCATTATAATTTTAGAATCCATATTATGAGTTTCTTAGACATAATTTAAGAACAAATTCATTTTTTCAGATAAAAGAAGTATTTATCAAAAAATGCAATTTTACCGCCTTTTAATGGCGAACCCTTTTTAAATCCAATATTTGAAACTTTTATATATTTAATTTGACAAAATAAACTTCTTCTTTAGAATCAGTACATAATAATTTAGTTTTAATAAATTTTTGGTGTTTTTCTGATAACTTTCATATTTGGGTGAATAGTAAAAAATACTATATTTTAACTGAAAACAACTTTTTAATCAAAAATAATTTATAGTGTTAAATTATACATTTTAATGGTTTGGAAGTATAAATAGATTAAATTTTACCATTTATTCCAATGTTATTCATTGGAAATAATTTCACCTTGAAATTGAACATAAACAAGTATCAATCTATTTTTAGTTATTATTTCTTAAAAACACGCTTTTTTGTTTTGACATTGGGATTTAATTTTAAATTAACAAATGCAACATCTAAGTTTTGAATTTGGTAAAATAGACTTAATTTTTCAATTCAGAATATCAAAATTATCTTAGGGTAATTTTTTTTTCTGAAAACTTTCAATTTTTGATGAATAGTGAAAAACACTGAGTTATTGGTTAAAACCGACTTTTTATTTAAATAATTATTTATTTTATTTAAATTTATTTTAGGTCAAAATAGATACATAATACCTATATATGTTCAATGTAATTCATTGGAGTCATTTTGTAATAATATTATATATATACATTTTTATTGAACTTTTCACTGTCTTTTACCCACCTCCTAGGAGCATTTGCAAATTTACATAAAACAAAATTTTACCGCTTCTGTGAGTTGAATTTAAAACATCTGAGAGACACTATTGATATCATTAAGTAAAATGTGGTTCAATGAGATGAAAATAATTTTTGGTGAATAGTAATTTTGACTTTTATTTACCACAGTTAAAAGTAAATAGGGTAATTAAAGGTAAAAATGATATTATTATTACCCTAACACATGTCATAATTCTATTAGATAAGTTTAATTCGACCAAAAACAACCTTAGGAATAAAATATTATCCTTTAGGTTTACTTGGATTAGATTAGGACATTTATTATTATTTAATTCAAAGAAGAGTTAAAAGTGTTAAATTCAATGTTTAATAACTAAACCATTTTTAATATAGGGTTACACATAAGATAAATTAGACTATAAATAATCATTATAAATCTAAAAAGATTCCCTATATAAGTGTATTTTATTTATATTTTTTAGACATTAGATAAGTAAATTTATTTATGACACAATGATGATGCGATAATTACCGTATTAATGAAAGATTAAAATAATTGATATTATAAATATCCAAATAAATGTAATTTTAGACTTTTTATGAATTACACTAATTTTCTAGGTTAATATGACATATTAGGGTTGGTTAGATGACTTTTTTGCGAATTAATTATGTTGTTGTGAATTTAGAAAAAACAAAATACCACATAGTGTCAAAATTGACATAAAAGAGTTTTTAAAACAAATATTATATTATTAATTGGTATTATATTCCTAAAAATATAAGGTTCTGACAAAGGGCTTAAAGAATATTATATATATCATTAATAAACCACTTGGGGTTCTCTTTGAGGTTTATAGTATGTTTATTAACCATATAATATAAAAATAAAAAGAGACATGGTAAATGTCAAACTATTTAACTAAGAGTTAAATCTAAAAGATAAGGTTAATATAGTGAACCGAACCTGTCTAAAACCTATTGGTTGAGTGGTTTTCGACCCTTCCCAACCTCATACTTTAAAAAATTTATTTTTGAGCCATTATAAATAGAAAATAAATTTAGTATAAAATAAAATTTTAAATTTTTCCTAAGGTTCCCCTCACCCCTCTTATAAAAGGGAACTTCCCCTTATCTCAACTTCACACCTCAAAAGCCATTTTGATTGGCCAAAACCAACCCAAATATCCTCCCAAATATCCTACCTTAATCATATATTCCTTCCATTAGTCAAAAAGCCAACCTAAGTATTTCTTTTGATCAAATCAAAAGGAAGAACCCGAAGAAGAGGTAAATATTTCATCACCTCTTTCAAGTTCTTTTCTTCTTCCACTTACTATTTCTTTGTTGTTTCCATTCTAAAATAATAAATCTTGTATATTCTATATACTATGATGTTATTATAAATATTTCACAACTATATTAATTATTCTATCCATCCTTTGAATGACATGTCACCATACATGCGTACGTACTGTTTACCGTCTCCACGTCGTGGTGTAATTACTATTAAATACATTATTATTTGGATGTGTATAATAATGATGTGTAATTGATGTAAAAAATAAATATAACATGATAATGATTCTGTATATATGATATACCATCCAGTTCCACTTCTTTAAGGAAATGATATTGTCGCTCATGCGTACGTACGGATTACCGTCTCCACGACGCGATGAGATTCATTTCTAAGTTCACCATTCATCGACGATTATAAAAATATATATTACTAATAAGTATGTAATATATGAAATAATAATGCTACTGGACATATATATATATATATATATTTATGTACTTACATATATCTTATTCACTTTCTTTCGTTCAATACGATATGAAAACAGAAACAACGTTTATGCGCACGTACGGCTTACCGTCTCCATAAACGGTGTTTTCCATTTCCTATATCTATCTATTATAAATATTTATATTCTAAATATATATGATTTATAAATCAAGGTTTGTATTTTGGATGTATTTAAATCATTATCTAAATGATACGATCAAGAATAACAAGTTAAAATATGTACGATAAAGAAAGAGATTATTACCAGAAATGTTAATTTAACATGAAAATCATTATTATATAAGTAGTATAAAGTCATAAATGAATCATCTATAATATAATAAATATGAATATGGTTATGGTATAATCTAATAACATACAATGGTCATTATACAGGAGGTTAAACATACCCTCGACCAAAGGAAAGTGCAAGGTAATGGTTAATTTCACAATCTCTTTATTATCTGAGGTTGTTTTTACGTAAGTATCTACTGGGACATATTTATTATCCATTTCCATGTTTCATGAATGAGTTTTCAAAGGTATTCTTTTTAAGGGAATTTTTTTACTAAAACATAATTTCAAATTTTTTAAATACTTATTCTTCTAAATCATTCTCATTAATGTCCATGTTTTCAAAATGGGTTTTAAGGATTTATTTATATGGACATGAATGTTTTTAAAATGTAAATTCCTTTAAAAAGTTTCAAAGTGGTATGAGAAACTTTGATTCAAAGAATTTCTTTAAATTTCTTCCTTTCTAAATTTTGTGAATTTTAAATGTTTTCATGAAAAAGGGATATTTCTCTCAAAGAGTTTTACAAATCATTTTCATCTATGTCAACATACTTTGATGGATTTTAATCTTATTTGAAGTTGATTTATTATGATACAAAACTTCTTTATTGTATTGAAGGTTTTGTGATATGTTTGACTGTGGATGTGTTATTTTTATATCAACAACAGGCCAACCCATTTTTTTTTCATTTTCTAAGATCCGGTTTAAGGGTTTCCGGTACCCAAAACATGAATCCCAACCGCACAGTCCAAACAGCCACGATCACACTTTCAAAAAAAATTCAACATTCAAAAAACCGCCGCTCACCACCTCGATCCACGAACCCACACCACGGCCTCGAAGCACGGGATCCCTCAATTCCTGCAACACCTCAAACCATGGTCAGCCTTGAAGCACACCCGAGACAACTGGAGAATCCGCAAACCGAATCACCAACGAGCTTCACCGACGTTCATCATCACCGTCACAGAGGAAGGGGTTCACAACATCACTCAAGTTGACTTCCAAACACCAGATCACCATCGTCCCCATCTGAAGCGGACAACAAAATAAATAAACCACAAACACAATCTCAAACATCAAACCACCACACCAGAGAGAATAAAAAGAAGCAGATCCAAAACCAAAATCAGTGAAATAAACACAAAAAAAAAAACAAATGCAGAAGCCTTCCGTAGCCTTGGATCCATGGATTCTGACCACGCATCACCTTTCAACCATCCTCAAACAATAGAATCGTGAAGAACATCGCCAGACCGACAAAATTTCGTCAAACCAGAATCAAAATCCCATCTCCGCCAACTCAATCTCTTAGGAAGACATGATTATTTTCCCACACACACAGTAGAGGACGAGTAGAAAATCCACAAACCGTGAAAGCAGGGAACTCTGCCGCTGGGTCAGCACCATGCCACCAAGAAGCCCTATCCAGCATATGGGAGTTGAGCAAGGAATAGGTCGACAACGATGTGAAACGCCGAGACAACCGAGCCCATGAAAAACCACCACAACAGGGGAACCTCCACCACGATCTCGCCGAGCAAGGGGAAGGATGAGCCACACCGACCCGAGGAGGAAGGCGGCGATGACGAGGAGAAACCCTAGGGAGGGAGAGCCCATTACAGGCCCAAGCAAGCCTTTATATCATTCATGGTTTATGGATAAAGTATTGATATTTCATATGATAGTTTTAATAAGAATTTTTATGTTATGTTTAAACCTTTTTGTATGAGGAATGCATTGGACTTCGTAAGTGACAGGTGGAGCCCGCTATAGCTCCTCGATGCATCGATAGGTCTCATGAGACAAACTAGTGTCTTGGCATAAGGCCTTGAAAAAATATTATTTGTGGTCTTGGCACAAGGCCTTGACTATGTGGTTATGAAAGTTTGACATTATGCATTCCATCATTATGAATGTGGTTATTGATATTGCATGTGATTTTTCGAATAGTAGAATATCCATGTGAATAAGTAAATGGAATTATTTGATTTTTATCTTTTACATATTTTTATGAAGTTCAAGTGTAAAAGAATTTTGTTTTATTCTTATACACTGCCTTAAATGTTTATGATTATTTACAGTAGTTTCCTCTATATTGTTATCCTTACTGAGAATCTAAGCTCACCCCTTTCTATGTTTTATTTTTCCTAGGATGTGAAGAAGTATATTATGACTGACCTGCAGGGATAGTCTATGGGATCTCGGTGTTGTCTATGGAAACAATTTTGTTGTAGTTTTCCATTTTATGATGTAATGTAATCCTTATGAATATATCTAGTACTTCCAAAGATACTAAACTAATCAGTATTTTGAGATTTGATCTTTTGTGATCATTCCAATGATACGTAATAATGCACCAACTTGGAGCTTATGGGGTCGGGGTGTTACAGTTGGTATTAGAGGAAGTTTAGTACAAACCATGGAAACTAGATTTAGATAAACACTGATTAGAGCACATAACCCTAAGATAGACTTTGAGGATTAGTATAGAAGAACTTCCTAGAATTTTGATTTTGTAGAGATTTTGTGAGTTTTCCAAGAAATACATCCCTGTCTGGATACAAGAAGGTAGAGGTGGATCTGGCATAGATGTACCTAGGGGTAAAACCCAAAAACATCGCTTTGAGCTAGACTCGAATGATAATTGGTGCATGATAATGGGCCTTGCTGCACTCTTGGTTACGACACTGCTGGGGGATATGCATGGGATAATTATCATTTTCTTTATAAACCATTATGAATGGTTTTTGAGTATATAATTACTCATGGAAAACATTTTTATGATTATGGATTATATCCAGAAACTGTTCAATTTATGTTAGGTATTTTACAAGTTTGGAATTATTCATTGCAATTCATAAACTGACCTAGTGTATGCCATTGTATAGAAATGGTGCCCAATTAAAGGAATGTGAACTCCATCAATACGTATGATCCAAAGAGTAAGAAGGATCATATATTTCATGGTATTAAGCCAAAATTTAGAAGGGAAATAGTCTCCCATGTTTTCTCAACATATGAAGAAATAATATCATGTGTTAATAAGACAAGTAAAGAATTCTCTGAGTCCTATGGCTTTGAAGGGAATCAAGAGAAGAAAAGGATAGAAGAGATAAATATGGATAAAGGGAAGGCGTAATTTAAGGATTTTCCTATATGTGATAACTGTGGAAAGAATCACCTTGATAAATTCTTGAAGGGAATGGGAGTTCGTTATTAGTGTAGAGAAAAAGGACACCAAGTACGTGATTGTAAGGGTAAGAAAAAAGTTTCAAATGTACAATGCTTTATCTGCAAGGTGTTGGGACATTATGCGAATCAATGTCCAAATCATCAGAGTATACCCCAAATGCTGCAATTGGGTAATAATAAAGTTATGATACTACCGAAGATGAAGAGGAATGATTAGATTTGTTAAGTTGTTATTAAAGTATTGTGTCATTTGATTATTGTATTAATGATGTATATATTATAAGAATTATAGAGTATATAAGGATTGTATTGCAGTACTATTTCATTAAGGACTTGAGATTGTGTGGAACCAAGAAAAGTGACTCAATAGAAGGTTATTTTTTTTGGAAAATACATGGTTGGAGGAAAGATAAACCTTAATATGGTCCTGATACTAAGGTAGTAATTTTGGAATAAGAGATGGTTGATTTGGATAAATTATATTGGATATTCTTGACTATCTTGGAACTGATTAATGATTTGTATATTCCATCATTATTGGAGTTTAAAACATTTTTGGATAGAAGGAGTATATCCAGTATTCTATAAGGAATAAGGGAGAATGAATGTAATCAATAAGATTTTATGGTAATTCAGGATGTTGCAGTGTTTTAAAAGAAAACATGATGAAGGTGTTCACATGTTATTACATGGCATATAAGATCTTCATTGTGTTTTCCTTCCTTATAAATTTTGGACTATGAGTTTGGACAGAATTATTTTGGATAAGTTTAGTTTGAGATTATTTTTGGATTGCTATAAAAAGGACAACCCTGAGGTCGGGTGGTAACCCGTCTCGTCCGGTAAGGCTGCGAGACTTGAACCTGCAACCCAAGGGCGACAAGGGTGTATCACCTACCACTGGCCCATGTGATGTCCTAGATTGAATAATGTAGTTTTTTAAAGGTCTTTTAGATTAATTATTAATTCATTTTTTGGAACACTATATGAATAAGATAAATATAATATTTTTTTAAATCCTATTCTCTTTTAGAGTGAAAGATGAGTTTGTGGTAGAAATTAGTTAAATGATGGAACTCTACTTGTCATGTATATATTTTTTTCTTCTCTTATTCTATGAAGAAATTAATTATTAAACTTTAGGTAAGGGATATTAAAACTAAAAATGTGTTATCCCAATACCTTATGTTTTGTTGAACCAATGATATTTTAAATCATCATAGATTGATGGCTTTGAGGACCTAAATTCTACAATTGTTTGTGACTGATGACCTCAATCACTCCCTATAAATATTTACGTTTTCCCTCCAATTATGTGTCTCTAATTTCCACCAATTTTCTCCTAATAGAGATCATAATTTTGTGGTGAACCTTTCATTTACCTTTTCCTCTTATTAAGACTAAAGTTTATTAACCCAATTTCCGATGTGGCACTTCCCACAAAGGTATTTTCTATATTCAACCTTTTATTTTCGAAAAACAATTTTAAATTGCGAGGACCCAAATTATTGAATGAGGGAATAATGTAACACCCCAAGATTTCATATTACGTTATTTATTCAAAGTAATCTAATAACTTGCACTACACACAACACCGAGTTCTAGCGCACCACGACTTACCAAACTAGATATTCAAAAGCAGTTATGAATAGTATTAACTGAATTTTGAAATTTATATAATTCTTATAATTTTAGAATCCATATTATGAGTTTCTTAGACATAAAGTAAGAACAAATTCATTTTTTCAGATAAAAGAAGTATTTTTCAAAAAAGCAATTTTACCGCCTTTTAATGGAGAACCCTTTTTAAATCCAATATTTGTTACTTTTATATATTCAATTTGACAAAATAAACTTCTTCTTTAGAATCGAGACATAATAGTTTAGTTTTAATAAATTTTGGGTGTTTTTCTGATAACTTTCATATTTGGATGAATAGTGAAAAATACTATATTTTAACTGAAAACAACTTTTTTAATCAAAATAATTTGTAGTGTTAAATTATACATTTTAATGGTTTGGAAGTATAAATAGATTATATTTTTACCATTTATTCCAATGTTATTCATTGAAAATAATTTAACTTTGAAATTAAACATAAACAAGTATCAATCTTTTGTTAGTTATTATTTCTTAAAAACATGCTTTTTTTTGACAACGAGAATTAATTTTAAATTAATAAATGAAACTTATATGTTTTTAATTTGGTAAAATAGACTTAATTTTTCAATTCAGAATATCATAATCATATTAGGGTAAAATTTTGGTATTTTTCTGAAAACTTTCAATTTTTGATGAATAGTGAAAAACACTGAGTTATTGGTTAAAACCGACTTTTTATTTAAATAATTATTTATTTTATTTAAATTTATTTTAGGTCAAAATAGATACATATTACCTATATTTGTTCAATGTAATTCATTAGATTCATTTTTTTAATAATATTAGATATATAAAATTTTATTGAACTTTTCACCGTCTTTTACCCACCTCCAAGGAGCGTTTGCAAATTTACATAAAACATAATTTTACCACTTATGTGAGTTGAATTTTAAAAATACGAGAGACATGAATGATATCAATAAGTAAAATTTGGTTTAATGAGATGAAAATAATTTTTGATGAATAGTAACTTTTGAATTTTATTTACCACAGTTAAAAGTAAATAGGGTAATTAAAGGTAAAAATGATATTATTATTACCCAAAAACATGTTTTAATTCTATTGGATAAGTTTAATTAGACCAAAAACAACCTTAGGAATAAAATATAATCATTTAGGTCCACTTGGATTAGATTAGGACATTTATTATTATTTAATTCAAATAAGAGTTAAAAGTGTTAAATTCAAAGTTTAATAAATAAATTTTTTTTAATATAGGGTTAAATATAAGATAAATTAGACTATAAATAATCATTATAATGATAAAAAAATTTCATAAATAATGGTATTTTATTTATATTTTTTAGACATTAAATAATTAAATTTATTTATGACACAATGATGATACAGTAATTACCGCATTAATAATGGATTAAAATAATTGATATTATAAATATCCAAATAAATGTAATTTGAGACTTTTTATGAATTCCAATAATTTTATAGGTTAATATGACATATTAAGGTTGGTTATATGAATTATTTTATATGTAATAATGTTGTTGTGAATTTAGCAAAAACAAAATACCAAATAGTGTCAAAATTGACATAAATGAGTTTTTAAAACAAATATTATATTATTAACTGGTATTATATTCCTAAAAATCTAAGGTTCGACCAAAGGGATTAAATAATATTTTATATGTCATTAATGAACCACTTGGGGTTCTCTTGGAAGTTTATTGTATTTTTATTAACCATATAATATAAAAATACAAAGAGACATAGTAAATGTCAAAATATTTAACTAAGAGTTAAATCTAAAAGACAAGGCTAATATAGTGACCCAAACCTGTCTAAAACCTATTGTTTGAGTGGTTTTCGACCCTTCCCAACATTATAATTTAAATAATTCATTTTGGAGCCATTATAATTCGAAAATAAATTTATTATAAAATAATAGTTTTCATTTTTTCTAAGGTTCCCCTCACCCCTCTTATAAAAGGGAACTTCCCCTTATCTCAAATTCACACCTCCCAAACCATTTGGATCGGCAAAAACCTTCCTAAATATCCTACAAACTATCCTACCTTTATACTAGAGGACTTAATGTAGTCATAAATCCAACCTAAGGATCCCTTTTGATCAAATCAAAAACAAGAACCCGAAGAAGAGGTAAATATTTAATCACCTCTTTCAAGTACTTTTCTTCTTCCACTTCCTCTTTATTTGTTGTTTCCATTCTAAAATAATAACTCCAGTATCTTCTATATACTGTGATGTTATTATAAAAATGTTACAACCATATTAATTATTCTATCCATCCTTTTAATGACATGTCGCCATACGTGCATACGTACGGCTTACCGTCTCTACGTCGTGGTGTAATTGTTATTCAATACATTATTATTTGGATGGGTATAATAATGATGTGTAATTGATTTAAACAATAAATATAACATGATAATTATTCTTTATATATGATATACCATCCAATTCCACACCTTTATGGAAATGATATTGTCGCTCGTGCGTACGTATGGATTTCCGTCTCCACGACGCGATGAGATTCATTTCCAAGTTCACTATTCATCAACGATTATAAAAATATATATTACTAATAAGTATGTAATATATGAAATAATAATGCTACTATATATATATATATTTACTTACATATATCTTATTCACTTACTTTCGTTTAATACGATATGAAAACAGAAACAACGTTTATGCGTACGTACGACCTACCGTCTCTACAAATGGTGTTTTCCATTTCCTATATATATATATTATAAATATTTATATTCTAAACATGTATTATTTATAAATCAAGGTTTATATTCTGGATGTATTTAAATCATGATTTAACTGATATGATCAAGAATAACAAGTTAAAATATGTACGATAAAGAAAGAGATTATTACCCGAAATGTTAATTTAACATGAAAATCATTATTATATGGGTAGTATAAAGTCATAAATGAATCATGTATGATATAATAAATATGAATATGGTTATGGTATAATATAATAACATACAATGGTCATTATACAGGAGGTTAAATATACCCTCAACCAAAGAAAAGTGCAAGGTAAGGGTTAATTTCACAATCTCTTTATTATTCGAGGTTGTTTTTACGTAAGTATATACTGGGAAATATTTATTATCCATGTCCATGTTTCATGAAATATTTTTCAAAGGGATTATTTTTAGGGACTTTTTTTTACTAAAACATAATTTCAAATGTTTTAAATATTTATTCTTCTAAATCATCCTCACTAATGTCCATGTTTTCAAAATGGTTTTAAGGATTTATTTATATGAACATGAATGTTTTTAAAATGTTAATTCCTTTAAAAAGTTTCAAAGTGGTATGAGACACTTTGATTCAAAAAATGTCTTTAAATGTCTTCCTTTATAAATTGTGTGACTTTTAAATGTTTTCATGAAAAAGGGATATTTCTCTCAAAGGCTTTTACAAATCATTTTCATCTATGTCAACATCCTTTGATGGATTTTAATCTTATTTGAAGTTGATTTATTATGATACAAAACCTACATATTGTATTGAAGGTTTTGTGATATGTTTGACTGTGGATGTGTTATTTTTATACCATTCATGGTTTATGGATAAAGTATTGACATTTCCTATTCTAGTTTTAATATGAATGTTTATGTTATGTTTAAACCTTTTTATATGAGGAATGCATTGGACTTAGTAAGTGACAGGTGGAGCCCTCTATAGCTCCTCGATGCATCGGTAGGTATCATTAGAAAAATTACTATCTTGGAGCAAGGCCTTGAAAAGATATTATTTGTGGTCTTGGAACAAGGCCTTGACTATGTGGTTATGAAAGTTTGGCATTATGCATTCCATCATTATGAATGTGGATATTGATATTGCATGTTATTATTCGACTAGTAGAATATCTATATGAATAATTAAATAGAATTATTTGATTTTTATCTATTCCATATTTTTTTGAAGTTCAAGTTTAAAAGGATTCTGTTTTAGTCTTATACATTGCCTTAAATTTTTATGCTTATTTATGAAAGTTTCCTCTATATTGTTACCCTTACTGAGCATCTGAGCTCACCCCTTTCTATGTTTTATTTTTCCCAGGATGTGAAGAATTATATTATGAATTACTTGCAGGGATAGTCTATGGGATATTAGTGTTGTCTATGGAAACAATGTTGTTGTAGTTTTCCATTTTATGATGTAATGTAAACCTTATGAATGTATCTAGTACTTACAAGGATACTAAACTAATCGGTCTTTCGAGATTTGATCTTTTGTGATCATGCCAATGATACATAATAATGCACCGACTCTGAGCTTCTGGGGTCGAGACGTTACATTTTTTATTTTTGTAGCTTCATGGGTTTGGAAGGATGATACTATAATTTCCTAGATATATACAACTAATTCCTGTGATAAAATTACACACTTTAAAAATTGGATTTGATAATAATTTATAGTCTCTCAAATTTAAGCATTAAATTTTAAAAACCATTAATGCTTAAAGAGTCACAATACTCCAAAGAATCACTTTATGTTCAGATATTTAGATAATTTGGAAAACCGATACATATAAGAACCTATATTTATTATTTCCAAAGGAATTTTTAAAGCTCTTCAAATCCTATACCTGCACCACACAGAGCTAGAACTCACAACCAATATAATCGATCTTACTCATCCCTAGACTAGTGATTTTATTAAACCTGTGGTGAGAATAAAAAGCTCAGTAAGGGGTTTTAAAAGTAGAAAGGGACTTTTTATCCTTTTGAATCCTAAGAAAAAACTTTGAAACAAATTTTTCATTAAAGAAAGTAAAACCTATGAAACTTTCATAAAATATTTCTTTAAACAATAAATCACCTTGTTACCCAAATAAATTTCATAAAATATTTTCATAAACCAAAATATAATAGTTTTGAAAAAATTATTGAAAGATACATGGAAAATCATGAAGTAAAGAATTTTTTTTCTTAAAAACACAACCCTTTATAAATTAACATCACAATTTACTTCTTTTAAAGCATAAAACCTTTATTCATGAAAAAAAATTCCCTTTTTTTAAAATAAACCTTTTTTTTCATAAAATTGAAGGATTTTAAATAAAACTTATTAAAAGAATATAATAATCATAATAGAAACTTGGGGTATCATAATTTCTGTAACACCCCAAGATTCCACTGTACGTTTCCCTTCGAATAATGCAATAGCGTGTGTTGTACGCAACCTCGAGCTCTAACACACACCACAACTAACTAAACTAGCCGTTGTGAATAGTAATACCTAACTTTTGAAATTTTATAAATTTTATTTATCAAAATGGACTTCATTTTTGGATTCGGAATATTGAAATTAGACTATGTTGAATTTTTGGTATTTTTCTGAGAACTTCTAAATTTTTATGAATAGTGAAAAATACTTAAAAACAACTTTTTTAATAAAAATAATTTATAGTGATAAATTATAATATTTAGTGGTTTTAAAGTATAATTAGAATATATTTTTACCATTTTATACAATGGTGGTCATTAGAATTAATTTAACATTGAAATTGGACATAAACAATTGTCAATCTTTTGATATAAATTGTTTCTTAAAAACACGCTATTTGTTGTAACAGCGGGAATTAATTATAAAATTAATTAATACAACTTATATGTTTGGAATTTTGTAAAATAGACAACATTTTTGAATTCGGAATATCAATTATAGCTTAGGGTGAAATTTTGGCCTTATTCTGAAAAACTTCAATTTTTGATGAATAGTGAAACCACTAAGTGGTTGTTAAAAACTGATTTTTCGTTAAAATGAAATATTACCACTTCTGTGATTTGATTTTCAAAAATACGACATACATGGTTGTCATTAAGAAGTAAAATGTGGTTCAATGAGATTAAAATAATTTTTTGGTGAATAGTAACTTGTAAATTCTTAATCGCGATTAGAGGTGATTAGTGTAGTTTAAGGTAAAAATAATGTTTTAATAATATGAGATGAGCTTGAAACTTGTCCTACTCATATTCGATGAGTCATGGGAGACAAATAAAACCCATGGGTCAACTTGGGGACCCCATGGATCCACTTTAGTTGGAAAATGACATTAATATATATTTATTTAATGTTAAAATTAAATTGACACAAACATGAGTTGTTTTACTAAAACAGTTTTTAAGTGGGGTTACACAGATCCAAATATTGACTATAAATATTAATTAGAAAGATAAAAAGATTTCCTACATCATAGTATTTTTTTTATAATTTTTAGACATTAAATAAATTAAATTATTTATGACATCATTATGATGCAGCGATGACCTCATTATTTAACGATTTAAATAAAATGAGAAGATAATGCAAAATCCAAGGCTTACACTTGTCCAAAGCCTATTGGATGAGGATATTTCGAACCCTTATCACCTTATCCACGAATTATATAAGTGTGGGACCTTTAGAATCCGAAAAGCATTGTATAATAATGTAACATTTCAATCTTTCCAAAAGAGCCCCTCCTCTCCTCTTATAAAAGGCCCCCACCTCTACCACCTTATTCACACTTCCAAGCCTTTTGGTTCGGCCAAACTCTGCCCAAATACTCTCCCAACTTCTATCCCTTCATCCTAGAAGCTTTACTTTAGTCAGAAAGCCATCCTAAGGAGTCCTTTTGATCAAATCAAAAGGAAAAACCCGAAGAAGAGGTAACATTTTCATCACCCTCTTTCAAGTTTCTTTCTTCTTCCACTCCCTCTTTGTTTATTATTTCAATTATAAAATTATAACTCCAGTATCTTCTATATACTGTTATGTTATTATAAATATGGAACAACCATATTCAGTATTCTACCCATCATTTGAGTGACATGTCACCATACGTGCGTACGTACGGCTTACCGTCTCCACGTCGTGGTGTAATTGTTATTCAATATATTATTATTTAGATGGGTATAATAATGATATTTAATTCATGTAAATAATAAATATAACATGATAATTATTCTGTATATATGATATACTATCCAATTATATATTATTTTAATATCAAAATAATGATATTGTCGCTCGTGCGTACGTACGGACTACCGTCTCCACGAACGCGATGAGATTCATTCTCCGTCGTATCCATTCAAGTATAATTATCATTTGATGGTTTAAAAATAATGTTTAAGGACATGATATCATTATGGATATAAATAAGATACAACCTATCCATGAAAAACACGACTTAAGTAACAAAACATATAAAAGAAAACGAGTAAGTTAACACCCGAAACAACGATAAATCTAAGATATTGTTAACAAAGCAATGTTAAAAGATCATATATGATATCATATGAATGTATATGATTCTTGTATAATTTAATAACAATTATTTCACCATTATACAGGAGGTTAACCTACCCCAACCAAGGAAAAGTACAAGGTAAGGGTTTACTTCACAACCTCTTCATTATCCAAGGTTGTTTATACATAATTATCTACTGGGACCTCGTTATCATCCACATCCATGTTTCTTAAAAATGTCTTTCAAAACATTTTTACTATTAAATGGAAAATGTGTTAAAGTCATTTACACCCTTACACATTTTTTAAAGGAATATTACCGTCGTTTTCCAAACAATGTACTTTTTGACCTCTTTGACAAATTTAAGGTAAGAATGTTTTTTTAACTTATACGGCGGGTGCGGCTATTTTCCGCCATTATAACTTAGTTGAAGCTTCCCTAAAAAGCTTATAAGAATATATTCAAAGTAAATGTATTATTTTATAATTATGGGACTTTTAAATGATTTCAAAAAGGAGAGATATTACTCTCAAATAGCTTTGATTTCATCCATGTCAACATCCTTTGATGGGTTTTAAGTTTAATTGAAATTGATTTATGATACAAAACTTCCATTGAACATTTTGTGAAATATTTGACTGTGGATGTGTTATTTTTATACCATCCATAGCTTATGGAGAAATTGTTGACTTTTCGTATGCTAGTTTTAATACGAATATTTATGTTATGTTTAAACCTATTCATATGAGGAATGTATTGGACTTAATATGTGATGGGTGGAGCCCGCTATAGCTCCTCGATGCATCGGTAGGTCTCATGAGACAACTAGATGTGGAATTGGCCGAGGCCCTTTCCCAATTTGATTTATGGTTTTGGCCGAGGCCTTAATCATTTTAGACGTCTTGGCCGAGGCCTTGACAAAGTGTTTCAGAATGTCTGGCATTATACATTCCCTCATTATGAAAGTGGTTATTGATATTTCATGTGATTATTCATCTAGTAGAATATCCATGTGAGCAAGTAATGTCATTATTTTATTTTACTTTTGCCATATTATGCTGAAGTTCAAGTTCAATAAGGCTTTTGTTTTAGTTATACATTGCCTTAAATGCTTATGTTTTCTTATAAAAGCTTCCGCAATATTGTTATCCTTAATGAGCATCTAAGCTCACCCCTTTCAATGTTTTAATATTTTCCAGGATGTGAAGAAGTGTATTATGACTGACTTGCAAGAATAGTCAGTGAGGATATGAGTGTGGACTATGAAGACCATGTTATTGTAGTTTGTTTACTTTTTGATGTAATGAAAGACTTATGAATGTATCTAGTGTTTCCAAGGCTACTAAACTAATCGGTCTTTCGAGACTTGATCTTTTGTGATCATGCCAATGTTACGAAGTAATGAACCGACTCTGGGTAGCTGGGGTCGGGGCGTTACAGTTGGTATCTGAGGCAGTTTAGTACTAACCTTGGAAGCTAGATTTAGATAAACTCTGATTAGAGCACATATCCCGAAGATAGACTTTGAGGATTAGTATAGAAGAACTTCCTAGAATTTTGGTATTGTAGAGATGTTGTGAGTTTTCCGAGCAATACATCCCTGTCTGGATACGAGCAGGTATAGGCGGCTCTGGCACAGATGTACCTAGGGGTAAAACCCGAAAACACCGCTTTGAGCTAGACTCGAACGGGAACTGGTGCACGACAACGGGCCTTGCTGCACTCTTGGTTACGACACTCCCGGGGGATATGCTTTGGATAATTCCCATTTTCTTTACAAACCACTATGAAGGGTTACGAGTATATACTTCCTCAAAGAAAACATTTTTATAATTATGGATTATATCCATAATTAGTTCAATTTATGTTAAGTGTTTTACAAGTATGGAATTATGTATTTTGATTCATGAACTAATCTAGTTTATGCCATTATTTAGAAATGGCGCCTAGTGGAAGGAATGGAAACCGTATCAATGCACGCACTCCGTGTAGGGATTTCCCTCCTGCTCAGGATAATTATGGTGGAGCTAGTGATACAACTGGTTCCGATCAGCTTCTCACCGTACTGGGACAACTCACGCAGGTTATGAATAACAACCTTACTCGTATGGAGCACCCTGATCCGCAACGTGGAGGATCAATGCTAGACCGTTTCATGAGGCAACAACCGCCAACCTTCAATGGGAGTACAAATCCTATAGTAGCTGAGCAATGGATAAATTCCTTAGAGAAAATATTCCATGCCTTGGGGAGTAGTGAAAGGGAGAATGTTGTCATGGCAGTTTACCGCCTCACTGGAGATGCCGATCAATGGTGGTCACTAATTCAAAACACAAAGGAAGATGATGAATTAACAAACATGGAATGGCAGGAGTTCAAAAGAGTTGTTCTTAGAAAAATACTTTCCTAGAGACCATTGAGCGGATATGGAAAGGCAATTTCTGAGTCTGAGGCAGAAGGAGGATGAGAATGTCGCAAAGTATGAGGCTAACTTTACAAGGTTAGCAAGGTATGCTGCAGATTACATACGTAACCCAAGAAGTAAGACTGATCGTTTCTTTGATGGGTTGAAACCATTTCTCCGTCGAGCTTTAGTATCACAAACCTTCTCTTCATACGAAGGTATTGTCTCGTGCGCTATCAAGACGGAAAAGGAATTCTCTAAGTCTTATGACTTTAAATCAAAGCAAGATAAGAAGAGATCCGCTGAAAACTCTGGGAAAGGAAATAAGGAAACAGGGAAGAAGGGTAGAAATGAATTTCCACCCTGTGATAATTTCGGTAGGAAGCACCCTGGTGCCTGTCTAAAAGGAAAAGGAGTATGTTACAAGTGTGGTGAAAAAGGCCACCAAGCTCATGAATGCAAGGGAAAGAAAGCGTATGTCAACGTGGAATGCTATAATTGTAGAGAAAAGGGACATTATGCAAATGAATGTCCTAAGCGTCAGGGGAACATACCTCAGAAGAGGCCAAGGGATCAGGGCCAGGATTATGCTATCACTACTGCTGAGGTGGAAGCTCTGAAAGACGTGGTGGCAGGTAATTTAATGGTTTCCTCAAGTTTAGCAAATGCATTATTTGATTCTGGATCATCGCATTGTTTCATATCTTCCCAGTTTGCTAAGAAAATTAGATATTTCCAATTTGATTTAACAAGGGAGTTGTCGGTCAAAACCCCTAAGGGAAGTATTGTTGCAACAAAGTTTTGTCGATTAGTTCCCATTAGAGCACCTAAATGTTCTTTACCTACTGATCTCATCGTCATACCCATGATTGAATTTGATATAATCCTCGGTATGGATTGGCTTTCGGACCATGATGCAAAAATTTATTGTAAGAAGAAAGAGGTTACGATTCTTGATGATGATGATAAGGAACACCTTATCTTTAGAGCCGAATCGTCGCCACATAATTCTTATCTAGATCCACCCCCAGTAGCTCAAATGAATTCAATTATTGGGGAGGAAGAGAAGGAAATTACCGAGGGTGAGGAAAGGAATATTCAAATAGAGGATGTACCTATTGTGAGAGAATATGTTGATGTGTTTTCGGAAGATTTACCTGGACATCCTCCAGAACGAGAAGTTGAGTTTTCCATTGATTTAATTCCTAGA
This sequence comes from Viscum album, assembly GCA_963277665.1. Lineage (NCBI taxonomy): Eukaryota > Viridiplantae > Streptophyta > Magnoliopsida > Santalales > Viscaceae > Viscum > Viscum album. The sequence continues at coordinate 878,323,349 of OY728158.1, forward strand.
TCAAGGCCCATATCAAAGACCCCTTATAGAATGGCTACTGTGGAATTAGTTGAACTAAAGAAACAACTAGAGGAATTGAGTAATAAGGGATTTATTTGCCCTAATGTTTCTCCTTGGGGAGCCCCTGTTCTTTTTGTTAAGAAGAAAGATGGATCTATGAGGTTGTGCATTGACTATAGGGAGATCAATGCTATAACAATAAAGAACAAGTATCCCCTACCTCGCATTGATGATTTGTTTGACCAACTGCATGGAGCTCAATACTTTTCAAAGATTGACCTTCGGTCTGGATACCATCAGTTGTGTGTGAAGAAGGAAGACGTTCCAAAGACAGCATTTCGAACAAGGTACAAGCATTACGAGTTTACAGTAATGCCTTTTGGATTGACTAATGCACCCTATGTTTTCATGGATCTAATGAATAGAGTTTTCAAGGAATATCTTGATGACTTTGTAATGGTATTTATTGATGATATCTTGGTATACTCCAAAATCCATGAAGATCTTGAAAATGACTTACGCATTATCCTGAAGGCTCTTAGAAGACATGAATTATATGGGAAATTTAGCAAGTGTGAATTCTGGCTTCATGAGATTTCTTTTCTTGGCCATATTGTCTCTAAGGATGGAATTTCCATTGATCCTTCTAAAACCAAGGCAATCCAAGAATGGCCAGCACCGACAAGTATAAATGAGGTACGCAGTTTTATTGGTTTAGCAGGTTATTATCGACGTTTCGTCCAGAATTTTGCCAGATTGGCTAACCCATTGACAAAGCTCACACGTAAAGGGATTAAATTTGTCTGAAAAAAAAAGTGTGAAGAATGTTTTGAAGAACTAAAGAGAAGATTAGTCAATGCCCCTGTATTGACTCTACCATCGGGGAATGATGGGTTTGTTATTTATAGTGATGCATCGAAGAAAGGAATCGGTTGTGTCCTTATGCAGAATGATAAGGTCATTGCCTATGCATCACGACAGCTAAAAATTCATGAGCAAAACTATCCTACTCATGATGTTGAGTTAGCAGCTATGATCTATGCTTTAAAGATATGGAGACATTACCTATATGGTGAAAAATGTGAGATTTATACTGATCACAAGAGTTTGAAGTATATTTTCACACAAAAAGAACTCAACATGAGGCAAAGGCGATGGCTTGAACTACTCAAGGATTATGATTGCACGATACATTACCACCCGGGGAAGGCAAACAAGGTGGCAGATGCTTTGAGTAGAAAAGACCATGGAGTTTTGAATGTGATGAGAATTGAAAGGGATCCAATTTCCTTGGATCTAGTGAAAATGGACATGGGAATAACTAGGGAAGGTGAAACATCAATGCTTTTTCAAATGGTTGCCAAACCATCATTACTAGAAAGGATAAAGAGTTCTCAGACCAATGATGAAGAATTTCAGAAGAAGATTAAAGGTGTGAATGATGGAAGATTGAGGGACTTTGTGTATAAGGATGGAATTTTGAAATTCAGGAAGAGACTTTGTGTTCCCGATATACCTGATCTAAAAAGGGAATTGCTGGATGATGCTCATAGTTCCAACTTCTCTATACACCCTGGGAGCACCAAAATGTATAGAGATTTGAAGGAACATTTTTGGTGGGACAATATGAAGAGGGAGATTGCTGATTTTGTGTCGAGGTGTATGGTTTGTCAACAAGTGAAAGCTGGAAGGCAACATCCTGGTGGAGTATTGCAACCTCTTCCCATACCTGAGTGGAAATGGGATAATATTACGATGGACTTTGTCATGGGACTACCAAAGACTCCTAGAAGGAATGATACAATATGGGTCATTTTTGATCGACTTACTAAGTCAGCACATTTTCTGGCTATACGGGAGGATCTACCACTTGAACGTCTAGCAAGACTATATATTAATGAAGTTTTAAGACTTCATGGAGTACCCCTATCGATTGTTTCTGATCGTGATCCTCGTTTTACTTCAAGATTCTGGAAAAGTCTTCAAAAGTCCTTGGATACTGAACTTCGTTTGAGCACTGCCTATCACCCTCAAACAGATGGACAATCAGAACGGACTATTCAAACCTTAGAAGACATGTTGAGATCGTGCTCTCTTGACTTTCAGGGTATGTGGGATCAATATTTTCCACTGGTAGAATTCTCTTATAACAATAGCTTCCATTCGAGTATTCAGATGGCACCATATGAAGCGTTATATGGAAAGAGATGTCGTACACCAACCTGTTGGGATGACGTTGGTGAAAGAAAACTTGTAGGCCCAGAACTGGTGGAGGAAACAATGGAAAAGGTGAAAGTAATCCAAAATCACATCAAAGCAGCTCAAAGTAGGCAGAAGAGCTATGCCGATAATCGAAGGAAGGATTTGGAATTTCAAGTCGGTGATCATGTTTTCCTAAAGGTATCTCCATGGAAGGGAGTCATACGTTTTGGTAAGAAAGGTAAATTGAGTCCCAGGTACATCGGACCTTTCGAAATTCTAGAACGAATTGGGGCTGTAGCTTACTGATTGGCAATGCCGCCAAGTCTCTCCAAAGTTCACGATGTGTTCCACGTATCTCTGATGAGGAAATACATGCCTGACCCAACGCATGTACTCACCTATGAGGAATTAGAACTGGAACCCGATCTTTCCTATTGTGAAGAGCCCGTTAGGATTCTTGATGTGAGGGAGCAGGTGCTGAGAAACCGGACGACTCGTCTGGTGAAGGTTTTGTGGAGAAATCATAAAATGGAAGAGGCAACGTGGGAACCTGAGGAATTTATGATGAAAAACCACCCGAGTCTTTTTATGCAGTAATACCCTAGAAATTGCGAGGACGCAATTATTTGAAGGAGGGGAGAATGTAACACCCCAAGCTTCCACTGTACGTTTCCCTTCGAATAATGCAATAGCGTGTGTTGTACGCAACCTCGAGCTCTAACACACACCACAACTAACTAAACTAGCCGTTGTGAATAGTAATACCTACCTTTTGAAATTTTATAAATTTTATTTATCAAAATGGACTTCATTTTTGGATTCGGAATATTGAAATTAGCCTATGTTGAATTTTTGGTATTTTTCTGAGAACTTCTAAATTTTTATGAATAGTGAAAAATACTTAAAAACAACTTTTTTAATCAAAATAATTTATAGTGATAAATTATAATATTTAGTGGTTTTAAAGTATAATTAGAATATATTTTTACCATTTTATCCAATGGTGGTCATTAGAATTAATTTAACATTGAAATTGGACATAAACAATTGTCAATCTTTTGATATAAATTGTTTCTTAAAAACACGCTATTTGTTGTAACAGCGAGAATTAATTATACAATTAATTAATACAACTTATATGTTTGGAATTTTTTAAAATAGACATCATTTTTGAATTCGGAATATCAATTATAGCTTAGGGTGAAATTTTGGCCTTATTCTGAAAAACTTCAATTTTTGATGAATAGTGAAACCACTAAGTGGTTGTTAAAAACTGATTTTTCATTAAAATGAAATATTACCACTTCTGTGATTTTATTTTCAAAAATCCGACATACATGGTTGTCATTAAGAAGTAAAATGTGGTTCAATGAGATTAAAATAATTTTTTGGTGAATAGTAACTTTTAAGTTCTTAATCACGATTAGAGGTGATTAGTGTAGTTTAAGGTAAAAATAATGTTTTAATAATATGAGATGAGCTTGACACTTGTCCTACTCCTATTGGATGAGTCATGGCCGACCAAGACAACCCATGGGTCAACTTGGGGACCCCATGGAGCCACTTTAGTTGGAAAATGACATTAATATATATTTATTTAATGTTAAAATTAAATTGACACAAACATGAGTTGTTTTACTAAAACAGTTTTTAAGTGGGGTTACACAGATCCAAATATTGACTATAAATATTCATTATAAAGCTAAAACGATTTCCTACATCATAGTATTTTTTTATAATTTTTATACATTAAATAAATTAAATTATTTATGACATCATTATGATGCAGCGATGACCTCATTATTTAACGATTTAATTAAAATGAGAAGATAATGCAAAATCCAAGGCTTACACTTGTCCAAAGCCTATTGGATGAGGATATTTCGAACCCTTATCACCTTATCCACGAATTATATAAGTGTGGGACCTTTAGAATCCGAAAAGCATTGTATAATAATGTAACATTTCAATCTTTCCAAAAGAGCCCCTCCTCTCCTCTTATAAAAGGCCCCCACCTCTACCACCTTATTCACACTTCAAAGCCTTTTGGTTAGGACAAACTCTGCCCAAATACTCTCCCAACTTCTCTCCATTCATCCTAGAAGCTTTACTTTAGTCATAAAGCCATCCTAAGGAGTCCTTTTGATCAAATCAAAAGGAAGAACCCGAAGAAGAGGTAACATTTTCATCACCCTCTTTCAAGTTTCTTTCTTCTTCCACTCCCTCTTTGTTTATTATTTCAATTCTAAAATTATAACTCCAGTATCTTCTATATACTGTGATGTTATTATAAATATGGAACAACCATATTCAGTATTCTACCCATCATTTGAGTGACATGTCACTATACGTGCGTACGTACGGCTTACCGTCTCCACGCCGTGGTGTAATTGTTATTCAATATATTATTATTTAGATGGGTATAATAATGATATGTAATTCATGTAAATAATAAATATAACATGATAATGATTCTGTATATATGATATACTATCCAATTATATATTATTTTAATATCAAAATAATGATATTGTCGCTCGTGCGTACGTACGGACTACCGTCTCCACGAACGCGATGAGATTCATTCTCCATCGTATCCATTCAAGTATAATTATCATTTGATGATTTAAAAATAATGTTTAAGGACATGATATCATTATGGATATGAATAAGATACAACCTATCCATGAAAAACACGACTTAAGTAACAAAACATATAAAAGAAAATGAGTAAGTTAACACCCGAAACAACGATAAATCTAAGATATTGTTAACAAAGCAATGTTAAAAGATCATATATGATATCATATGAATGTATATGATTCTTGTATAATTTAATAACAATTATTTCACCATTATACAGGAGGTTAAACTACCCCCACCAAGGAAAAGTACAAGGTAAGGGTTTACTTCACAACCTCTTCATTATCCAAGGTTGTTTATACATAATTATCTACTGGGACCTCGTTATCATCCACATCCATGTTTCTTAAAAATGTCTTTCAAAACATTTTTACTATTAAATGGAAAATGTGTTAAAGTCATTTACACCCTTATACATTTTTGAAAGGAATCTTACCGTCGTTTTCCAAACAATGTACTTTTTGACCTCTTTGACAAATTTAAGGTAAGAATGTTTTTTTTAACTTATACGGCGGGTGCGGCTATTTTCCGCCATTATAACTTCGTCAAAGCTTCCATAAAAAGCTTATAAGAATATCTTCAAAATAAATGTACTATTTTATAATTATGGGACTTTTAAATGATTTCAAAAAGGAGAGATATTACTCTCAAATAGCTTTGATTTCATCCATGTCAACATCCTTTGATGGGTTTTAAGTTTAATTGAAATTGATTTATGATACAAAACTTCCATTGAACATTTTGTGAAATATTTGACTGTGGATGTGTTATTTTTATACCATCCATAGCTTATGGAGAAATTGTTGACTTTTCGTATGCTAGTTTTAATACGAATATTTATGTTATGTTTAAACCTATTCATATGAGGAATGTATTGGACTTAATATGTGATGGGTGGAGCCCGCTATAGCTCCTCGATGCATCGGTAGGTCTCATGAGACAACTAGACGTGGAATTGGCCGAGGCCCTTTCCCAATTTGATTTATGGTTTTGGCCGAGGCCTTAATCATTTTAGACGTCTTGGCTGAGGCCTTGACAAAGTGTTTCAGAATGTCTGGCATTATACATTCCCTCATTATGAAAGTGGTTATTGATATTTCATGTGATTATTCGTCTAGTAGAATATCCATGTGAGCAAGTAATGGCATTATTTTATTTTACTTTTGCCATATTATGCTGAAGTTCAAGTTCAATAAGGCTTTTGTTTTAGTTATACATTGCCTTAAATGCTTATGTTTTATTATAAAAGCTTCTGCAATATTGTTATCCTTACTGAGCATCTGAGCTCACCCCTTTCAATGTTTTAATATTTTCCAGGATGTGAAGATGTGTATTATGACTGACTTGCAAGAATAGTCAGTGAGGATTTGAGTGTGGACTATGAAGACCATGTTATTGTAGTTTGTTTACTTTTTGATGTAATGAAAGACTTATGAATGTATCTAGTGTTTCCAAGGATACTAAACTAATCGGTCTTTCGAGACTTGATCTTTTGTGATCATGCCAATGTTACGAAGTAATGCACCGACTCTGGGTAGCTGGGGTTGGGGCGTTACAATTTCAACATGTAATCACCTAAACAGGATAATTCAACCATTCAATTAGGAGTAACTTATACTCATTTAACTCCATAACTTCAAATAAGTAATTAAAAATGGCATCTCTTAGGAGTTACTTATATTAAGTAAAACTCTATAATATTTCAAGAGTTTCTTAACTCTATAGTCATTACTCAATGCATTGGAGGGTTTTAATGGAATCACCTATCACATAATGAACAAAGTCCCATATAGTTTTGAGTTCACTCCACATTTACACTTTACTAAATAATTTCCAAGCATTATTTCTTAAAATCAAACATTTATTTTCCCACACTTTTCATCATAAATATCATAAAATCATCTATACACATGATCAATTTAAAATCAATACATGAATGTAAATTATATCAATAAATTCTTAGTATTTTTATGGAAAACCATTTTAAAAATTTCTTTTAAATCCATAAAAAATTATTTAAAATTAATTCATGAGAGAAAAATCATTTCAGTAGTAGTATGGAATTTGGATATATATATTAAAGAATATTTTCAAATAAAATATTGAATTGAAAGATAAACCACTATGGTTTATATTAAAAATATATTTTATAATATATCTTTTAAAACTAACACAAAGAGAGGATTAATTCAAGAAAATACTATATTTAGAACAAAGAATAATGGTTTTAAAGTTAATCATTGAAAGAAACATCATAAAAAAAGGGATTTTAGATTCTATAAATTATTTTAAATGATGTAAGGAAAATTATTTATAAATTCAAAATAGATATTTTTAAATGACCACTTAACCTAAAATCTTACATTAAATATAATCCATTCTTACATATCACTAAACCATAAGAATTATCCTAGCAATTGGATATAGAGACTTTGGAAGAAGAAATATAATAGATAGGAGAAGGATGTATCTAAGGTAGAAGATGATACTATATCATGTGAAGCCATATCCTCACTTATAGACCCGAATGACTCTCCCCCTTATAGGAATGAATTGAAGGAGTCCTATATTACCCAAAACTCATGCGATGTTAACATATATATTACAACTCCCACTTATATATATATGTATATACATATTTTTTCATCATCCCTATATCGCTCTACACCATGTTCCAATAATAAATTCTTATCTTAAAATAGTTAAATACTAAACCAACCATATGAATTCAATACCAAAGATAATGATTTTATTTTTTATAACATAATATTCTAGTGATATATTCTATTTAATTCACTGTGTGACTTTTATGGAGGATTAGTTCACATTATTTGATCATATAAGTTTGATAAAAATGGTATCATGGCATGAATCTATGATGTATATAGTCTATTAAATTATCTTATCCCTATTATCACTATATACCCATGTAGATCTCTATAGACACATTTAATTCACAAATCGTGAATAGAGATTCTAGATAACTCATATCATTTATAAATTAAAGAATAAATATGATAATCCCACTCTACTATAATGGTTTTTTCATGTAAGGCTACAAATCCAAGATCAAAGCCTGTGTAAGGGTTCATATTCCTATTCATAAAGGTAATATGATTTCATATAAGGGTAACTTGATTAATATAAGGGTAACTAAATCTTAGAGTAAGGGTCATATGAATTTGATTAAGGGTATATCTAGATCATGTAAGGGCAATCTATACCTATTGTAAGTGTAACCCTCATAATAAGGATTCTAGATTTAATGCATTCTCTTTTCTTTATCCAATATGTGTGGATAGGTTCAGTTTCATGTAACAAAGACCCAAATCATGATTATATATTTCCAAAGATGAATCTATAGTTCTTCCCATTTAATAATCCATAATATTAAAATCATGAATCTTTAAGGGAATTCAATCTCCTTCTGACATATAGAACACACTGAAAACTATTATAGGGAATGAAAATAAATGAAACAAGGTTTTATAAATGTGGTTATTCATATCTATGCAATGTTCCACTAATAAAATTTCCATCATCAATAAAATAATCTTTCAAATATATGGATATGTGTTATCCCACCATAAAATATTATATGTATACATAGACCCTTCATTATTACTACAATAGTTTCAAAACATGGGGAGGTAGACGACAATGCATGAATTATTTTAAATGAGTTGCATTATGCTATTCTTAGTGTCCATCATAAAGGGTAAATACAAAAGTCAATGAATGATATTTTTGATGTATAATATATACACCTAAATATCATGTTTTGAGGAAGAATACATAGTCCACAATATTTATTAAAATTAAAGGAGCACAATTTTTTTTTAAATAAGATGATAAATACCCATTAAAACATGTCCCACATCGATTTTAATATCACCTAAGCACTCCTGTATATATATCATCGCCACATAACTCAGTATCAAATTTCCTTGGGTATCGATACTCACCCATGGTCTCTCATGTCAACCCACATAAGAGAGGCTAAGCATCACACCTCCCCTTGAATTACAACCTACACACTTCACCAGACCCATGCTTACCCACTAGTTTTCCCATAGTTTATCCAACCTATGCTACTAGCCCTACTCCCTAAGTGATTATTGGCTTAAAACCATATGGATGACCCTATCTTCTCGAATAACTTGGTCATTTAGACAAAATTTTAATTAATATATCATAAATTTCATTGTGAAAAATTAACTCATGTTAAATTTATTATTTAGATATCATTCATTATAAAGTAAATTTAAACCTACTATAATTATAATTATAACTCTCATGTTCCATTAATTTATTACTTTATACTATCACTAAGATATTTTCTATTTATTAACATATTATACTTCTTATATATTTATTAAATATTATAACTATCAAAATAGATATGATATATTCATCCCTACTTATTATAACTCTCTTATAATTATCTTACATTCATTTTAAACTAATAATAATATTTATATTTCTCAAAAAAGATTAGTGTCATTAAAATTTACTATCGTAATTATTTATCTTTAAATAATTCAATGTTAATAAATAATTTTTATTAGTCTATTACCCATCATTTGATTAAAAATAAAAATAAAAATAAAAAATGTAATGTGAGCATATTAAATATGACTTCTTATTTTTAATAAAATTTTATTTTATTTATTATAAAAATACACTCAAAAAAAATTTATGTACCAATATAACATAAAGTTTTATATTTTAAAAATATAAAAATAAAACTATAAATTTCACAACTTAAAAAAACTAATTTTAATTAATTAAAAAACACTTACATATAGAATAAACTTTTATTAATATTGAATTATAATTTATGGATAATATTACATGTTAAAATCTATAGTGTTACATTCCTCCCTCCTTACATGATTTTTCATTTGTTATTCTTTCGCCATAGTTAAAGAAATTTTGAATCTCACATTTTAAGCTTCAAACAAATATTCTAGTTTATCATTCCTTTAAGTAAAACATTTTTCTATTACTTTTAACAAAGGAATAATTTAAATACAATCTATTTTCCTAAAAAAATAAATAAAAACTCACACCTTCATCAAAGTATTCAATTCCCTTGGTTGTGTCACTTACAAAGATTAATGGTTCATGAAGTGTAGTGGCACCTTAAGACATTTTCAAAATCTTCTATTTATTTTATACAAATATAACTTGTGTAATTTAGATCAAATTGATGTAAAAAATGATAAAGAATTAAAGAATTACCATAAATATATAATTTTAAAATATCTATATGAACTTAATCTTGATAAAATAACATGATAGAGTTGATTTTGAAGTTTTCAAAATAAGGGTTTTCCAAAACATTAGAAATATTTCTTGAAAAAGAAAACTTCAAAATTGGATACATATAGTATGCATGAAGTTATATGTATTTCATTACTTCTTTAAAATCATATAGTTACTTTATAGATTTAGAATTTTAATTTATTTAAAATACCCTAGTATTACCTCCCACGTCAAGTATAGTGAGAAAGTTGGTATCTCAAAATTTTCCCATAAATGAACCATGATCCACTGAAATGACATGGTATAGAGGAGGTGTTTTCTACATCATATAGTAATTTACATGTGTCTTGAATGTTTTAAAATGTTTCAAAGTTAGCTGAGGATGACTTAATGATGATTAAAGTGAGTATATCATTTGTAAGGGATATAACAGTCATTTGAGATCTTTCTCCTTCCATCTTAAAACCAGTATTTAATATATTAGTGACATATAAAAAATTTAACATGATAAATTTTAACTTCCTAATTTAACAAATAATATTTAATATTTTTCTTATTTATTATTACCTATAGTTTGATAAAGATAATATTTATAGATAAAATATTATTAAAAATTACACTATAAAAAATTTACCATATAAAATAGCATTCCACTACTTCTTAAATTCAATACAAAAGAATCCTAGGAAGTTAGTATAATTATCCCAAAATTAGGAAAATTTGGATTTTATGATATCTTCTTAACTTAAAAATATCATCAATAACTTAAAATATTATCACCAAGATCCTCAAAGGATTAAACCATTCTTAACCAATAACATCATAATATCCAAAGTTATCTAAACCTTTACACTGATACTAACTATAAAAATTTGGACCCATACTCTTGTATCCTATGGTAAAATTATACTCTTTACAAAATTGATATGATACTGATTTCAAGTGACCCAAATTTAACCATTAACTTTACCAAATCATTAATCCTTTAAGTGTCACAATACTCTAAATATTCTTTTTAGATTTAGAGATTTAGAGAATTAGGACAACTAATAAATATAAAAACCTATATTTCTAATTTATAAAGTATTTTGTTCAAATTATCCAAATACTACACTTGAACTACATAGATCTAGATCTCACAACTATCATAATCGATATTACTTGTCCCTATACCTATGAAAAAACATTTTTAAACTCAGGGTTGTTGGGACCAAGTTGGTAATAAGTTTTTTTGGAAGAGGCAAGAAGTTTGTGTTGAAATAATTGTATTTTATTTGTCAAATAAAAGAAATAGCCTCAATTTTTAAAATCTGGAGATTATAATCACAATCATAATTAGAAAATAGGACACAAGATTCTTAAGATAGTCCATCAGTTTGTGAAGAAGTTTTTTGGGAGAAAAGGTTAATTCGACTCACCTGGGGTCTGATATGAAAGGTTGAATTGGAATAAAAAAAGCGTTTCAGAGTCTAAATGGCTCCAATGTAAACCTAATAATGATTTTTCTGAGCTTTGAGTTCTCATAAATCATAAGTTGTCTAAGAAATTTTTGATTCTAGCCATATGAAATAAAGGGGGAGAATAAGTGCTGATAATTTGTTTGAGGTTTGGTTGGAAATAAAGAAGTGCTGGAAGGATGATAAGTTACAATACTTACAATGAATGTTAGATGATTCTATACTAATCTTAAACATTCTCAAAATCATGAGGAAGTAATGATATAAGCAGAAGTTTTTTAAATAATAAAGTTTTTGACATCAAATATTTCCAGTCTCAGTTCATCAGTGTGAGCTCCCTAAATGTAGAATTGTTTGGAGGCTATGAGGATTTTTTTTAGAATGTGAGAAGATGAAGATACTGGTTTTTAGTAAGATTAATAATCCAAAAGATACAGATCTTCAAAGAAATAATTTGTCGTGTAATATTATCATAAAAGGAAAGAAGCTGCTAAAGCTAAATCTACTGATACCAGTCCATCAGACGTGGTGTTTTAGTGATCATTAGAATAATCCTAAAATCAATCATCAGATGAAGTGATGGTTGAAAAAGTGAACTAGAGGCAGAAATTATTTTTGAAGAGACTGATGATAAAGAATGATTTGTTGGGACCGATGCAAAATGGGATCAAAGATCAATCAACAATGTAGTCAACTATTTTAAATAGGTTGAATTTATTTGTTTGAATTTGGATAAGAGATAAGAAAAATCTGATTTATTTTCATCAATTGGGTCAAGATACATTAGAAAAAATGTGATAGAAACTATCGAATTGGAGGTGACACCATTCCATTAGAGTGAGATAGTGATCGATTCAACAGGCATAGCCTGATACCAATAACTTCATAAAAAAAAGATAACCAATTATAGGAAAAAGAATAAAAGGTGAAATGATTTTCAAAGTGTTTCCAAGGAAGTTTGAAACTAGTGTTGAAGTATTATTGAGGAAGTGAAAGAGTATTTAGAATTTGTGACTATGTTTATGGAAAAATAAAGTCAACTAGATTCTAACGAAGTAGAAAAAATAATTATGAAAGAATGGTTTCAATGTTGTCAAATGGTCATCATAATGGTAAGTCTTTAGTAATGATATATTAACAAGTGGGTTAATAAAATCATAGTTTCCATATATCTTCATCGTAATAAAGAAATCAGAATGGAAATCAGACTCGGAATGAAGATCAGTTAGAAATTTTGAATCCAACTAAAGTTATTAAAAGGTTCAAGAAGGTTCAAGAAGAAATGAGAAGAGATAAGAAGCACTAAATAAGTCAAATATGTTTCCAAAATATAATGGAAATTGAAGTTTTGGGAAAATTGGATAAGTGGAAATTTGTTTCCTAATCCCTCCTAAACCACATTTGGAGCACCTATAAAAGGAAGTAAGTACATGGTAATTTATGATGGATTAGAAAACTATTCACATGGAGAGAAGAGAGATAAGTTTTGAAAGTTTCTAGGGAGAAGGATTTTTTGGATTGAGAATTCTTGAGGAAGTTTTCCAGACAAAATAAGAAGAAGGAAGATTGCATCCAGTGACTATCAGATTGAATTGAATCATCAAACTAGGAAATCTGACTGAGAGATAGAATTAGTTCATAATTATTTTAGTAGTATTCTAGTAGAGTTATATTTCTAGACTGAACAATCTGACCAAGGAATTAGACTAGGGATTCACATTGAGTATAATTATGAAATAAAGAGAAGTTCTTACCTACTATAAGGTAGGAAAATAAAGAATTGTTTTGAAGATCATATTTTTGAAAGTTAAAAAGGTATCATAGTTACATGTTTTGAATCAATTGGTGAAATTTTGTTAACTTTTTACAAAAAATTATTACATCATACTGTGATACTTGAATCACATGCATTTTTGTATTGAACATAGTGCCACACAAGTGTAAGGGCATATCCTACTTATTGTATCCACACAAAAGGATTATTTTCTAGTAGATTTTGTAGTATTGGATTGTTTTAAAACCATAACAATTAAGTATCTACTCTTATTGATTAGTGAACCTTGTAAATTATTGTGTTCATATAGATGTGTAATTGTTTTGTTTTCAAAAAAGTCACAACTCTTTAATAGGAGGAGATGGTTGTTTCAAATGGAAGGAAACTTAGAAGAAAAAGATATCACAAATTCACCCCTCCCCCTATCAGTAATACATTGATCATAAATGTGCAATATCAAGTGGTATTAGAGGTAATATTCCCTTTATTTACTCATTGTTGATGTTTTTAATGAGACATTGTGATAGAGAATTTAAATTGTGTGAATATTAATGGGATTCTAGTCTTCAATGGTAAGAACTATCATATATGGAAAGATAGAATGTTTCCATATCTTATGTCTCTTGGGTATGATGTTATTGAATCTGTAATAGTTGTATTTCCTCCTATAGGTTCTTTTAACATCTGTTTACATGAATAATCTTGAGAATGACAGAATAAATGAAAATTATTTACTCACATAACTATCTAAAAGTGAGTTTTTAAGAGTTAAAGGTGTTTCCACTACTAAAGGTATCTAGGATAAGATGGCGAATATTTATTAAGGAAATACAAAGGTGAAGAAGGAAAAGTTATAAATATGGAGTCTGAAGTATAGATCTCAATATGGGTGAGTATGAATATATGGGTGACTTCTTTAACAAGGTGAATGACATTGTTATCACTATTAGATATCTTAGTGAAAATTTATAAGATTAGACTACTATTGAAAATATATTAAGAATTCTTCCTGATAAGTTTGATGCCAAAGTTTCCTCATTGGAATATAGAGATCCTGAAACATTATCTCTGGATGATTTTTATAGTACTCTCATTACTTATGAAATGAGAAGGGAGAAAGTTTTGAAGGGAAAAAAAAATTTGATTATGAAATATCTTCAAAGGATTCTAAGAAAGAAAATCCCATGATTATTGATGAATAAGCTGGAGATTCTGATTCTGAAAATGAGGTATGTAAAAATCTTGATCAATTTTTATCCATGGTTTCTAAAAATGTGAAACGAGGTATAGTTAAATATAAAGTAAAAATTTCCTTGAAATGTCTTTAATGTGGATCCTTTGGGCACTTTTCTGCAAATTTCTTCTAAAGAAATAGTGAATATGATATAAGGAAGAGAAGATCATGGAAGAAATACGGTGATAAGAATTAATCTTATTCAAAAGGGAAAGATAAAAAGTTATCCAAATCCAAAATGAGAAGTTTTTTTATCTAAAGATAATGAATAAGAGTATAGTGAAGTTGAATCCAAAAAGTCTACTGAGAATACTAGAGAGAATACTTTTATTGCAACAGTTAACAATGAAGATTTCAGAAGTAGCAGTTCTAAAGAAGAAGAAATACGATTAAAATTTTATCTAAAAGAATAATTTAAATAATATCTAAGAAATATTGGAAGGACAGAGAAAGAAACCAAGAAATTGAAATATAAAATTTCCTCATTAAAAAATTAAAAATATTTTCCTGATGATAAAGTTAAGCTGGTAGAAGAGATTGATTATTTGAATAAATTTATTGAGAAAGAAAAGAACCAGAATAAAAATATGGAAGTGAAGTTGAAGGAAAAATAAAAATAGTTAAAACTTATCCAATAAAAACTTTCTAAATCTTAACAGAGGGTTACATGTTTCAATAATTTTATATAGGAAGTAAGTGAAAGGTTGAATATGGATAAAACAGAGAAGGATAAAAATTTATCTTCAAATCTTGAGAATAAAGATGATTTTTTATGAGAAGATGGAATCTAGGAAAGCTATGTATGTGGAAAAAAACAAAAAAAGTGGATAAGTTAGAAGTTTTTGAAAATTCCAAGGCTAAAAAAGATTCTATTACTTCTGGTTTTGATAAGGATGAAAATAAAAATGAGTTGTAAAAGAAGATTCTAATTGATAATTGAAAGGTTGGTGATCAAAAAAATTCTGATAAGAAAGATAAGAAGATTACTGATAAACATGATCACAACTCCAGATAGTATGGAATTTATAGAGAAAAATATTCTTTCAATGGATACTACTAGTATTTTGGTGTATTCAGACATATGAAAAATATGTGTTGGTTTAATCAATAACATTACTACTATTACAAAAATTACAGAAGGAAAAGTTTGAGGGGGAGTCGATCATCTCAAAGGAAGTATTTTGAGTAGGATGTTTTGAATAAATCTAAGAATGTTGGTATAAATAATTAAAATAGGTTCTAAACTTTAGAAACTATTTTCAAAAGATACGAAAAACCTGAACATATTTAAAAATGTTGTCTTGTTTTGTTACTGACATAACAATTTTTTCTTAACAATTCTCAGAAGTTGAATGTGAAAAAAGATAAAAGGAAAGAAAAATCACTTGTTGTAGAAACTGCTCTCAAATATATAAAAGGAGAATGACCTTGGATCTTGGATAGTGGTTTTTCTTGTCATATGATGAGATATTTAAAATTATTGAAGAATGTGAAAGACTTAAAAGAAAGAATAGTGACATTTGGAAATGATGAATCCCTCATAATCAAAGGTGTTGGATCTGCTATTATTGGGGAATAAAATTTGATGTCCAAGAAATATTTGTTTTTTGATAGGATGAAACACAACCTGTTAATTGTTTCACAAATTTTTAATAAAGGAAAAAAAGTCATTTTCATAAAATATGGGTTTGTTGTGAAAATATAGGAATATTGAAATATAGTTACAAGAGGCCAACATACAAAAGGAAACTTTTTCCAAGTTGGTGAGGTGCAAAAATATTTTTACATAATTATGATAGAAGAGAATTAGTTGTGGTATAAAATTTTAGGACACATGTGTTAGAGAAACATGCCAAAGTTATCAAAGAAAGATAGTGTCCATGGTATTCTTGATAGTTCAATAATAAGAGATTGGTGTTTCACAATTTTTTATAAAGGAAAGATTTCAAAATTTGTTCATAAGAAAGTTAACATTTGTTCAAAATGACCGCTGGAACTTATTCATTCTGATATCTGTGGGCCAATGATAAAATAAAAAACCTATGGAGATAAGTACTTCATTACTTTAATCGATGAATTTAATCACATTACTTGTTTTATGTATATGAAACATAACACAGATAATCTGAAAATGGTTAAAATTTTGAAGAGGAAAGCTAAGAAGAAATGTGAGTACTCTATGAAGAAGTTGAGAACAGAAAATGGTGGGGAATAAAAAATGATGAGTTTGAAAATTATCCTGAGAATCATGGAATTTGGCATATGTTTAGTGTACCATATGTAACTACCCAATGATTTATAAATGGAAATTAATTTCTTATAAATATGTCATGAAATTACAACATAATGAAATTCTAAGTGCTATGTGACCTTTACACATAAGTTTGTCACTTCTGTGATTTGAATTTTGAAAATCTAAAATACACGGTTGGGATCAGTAAGTTATTTGGAGTCTAATAAGAAAAACTTATTTTTTTTGGTGAATAGTAACTACCCTTATGAATAGTAACATACCCCTATGAATAGTGATATACCCTAATGAATAGTAACCTTACTTATGATAGTATAAAAATAATATTCAAGTGAAAGTATGATGTACCTATATTTTAGAATAAGTAAATGAATGTTTTAAAAATGTTTTTTAATAATAAATTATGAGATTAATTAAATATTAAAATAATAATATTTAAAAATTTATTTTTGAAAAATGGATTTTAGTTTTGGATTCTACACGTCAAAAAATGGTTTGGGTGAATTTTTGGGATTTTTCTAAAATACTTAAATTTTTGATGAATAGTAAAATACGACAATTTATGATAAACACTAAATAATGGATTTATTGAATCATTGATGATGATATTATGATGTAAAACCAATTTTTTCGAAGTCACATGCATTTATTACTATTCTTGGTCATGGAATCATCACTATTTCTGGTCTTGAGGTAAATTAATAAACTAATGATTAACAAATTATGAAAACCCTCCTCTCCTCTACTATAACCCCCCTCACTACCTCTTCTTTCCACTCCTCTCAAGACTTGTGACTTGCCAATATTTTGGTCAAATATCTCCCTAAGCTCCTCCCCCACATCCAACAGCTCCTAGCATCTTCAGAATACCAAAACCTCTCCTTTTAAGAGGTTCTCAAAGGAGATAAAATCAAGAGGTAAATTCATCTTTGAAATTCTTTTATTTCTTTTAAGTTCTTTTCTTTTCTTATTTATTTCCTCCACTCCCTTCACCCAAATAGTATGATAACTCCAGTAACAAAAATGTACTAGATTTTTTTATGCTAATGGGATATTTTATTATCATCTCTCCTTTCCCCATATTTTATTTATAAATGAAAACACCGTTTGAGATGTGTTAATTTAGCACATTTAAGGACAACAGTTTATCAATTTCTATTATCATATTTGATTTTGGTCATGAAACCATTTGTGTTATGGTTGAACCATTATATTATATATATAATATATCCTATTTATGGTTCTGTAATCCTTTTGTACAAATGGTATTATGTTATAAATCAAAACATGTTTGTTGTAATCAAACCCCCCGATTAACAAAAATAGTTATCACTATGGTTTTATATAACAATTCAACTTCACTATAAGTAACTAAATTAAATTTGAAACCATTTAATATCCTGTATGTTTACTAATAACATATAACTTCAATTATGGATAACCAATTTCATCTTTCATGTGTATCCAAACATGAATATAAGCGAACCGATCATTTAAAACCAAGTAAGCAAACGAGTCCGAACAAAGAAATTGAACCTTATAACCAATAAAAAAAGGTCTTGAATGAACAAAAAAGGGGTATAATAAATAAATTACACATATAATAGGTTCTTTAATTGTTAATTAAAAAACCTAATTATTTTATTCAGGCCATTAATAACAAGTGGAGAACACCATCAGATTTAAGGCAAGGGATCCTCTCCATTTCTCTCTTAATCAAGATTTCCCTCTACGCTATGCCTTTTTATGTGTAAAACCAAATGATGGGTATGTTTTTTCACCTCCCCCATACTTCTCTCATGAATTATAAGTGATGATAAACCCATTTTCTCTCTCATAAATCCCTCTTAGGTACACCTGACACCATGCTGATAAACCTTAACGAATTCTACCCAAACATTGTTTATTCTTTCGCGTAGACTTATATTTTTTTATATCAAAAAGGGGTTATCTTATATGTTTATGTAAATATTCTAAATATTTTTTAGTTATAAAAAATTCATTTATTAATACCCTTTCATCACTCGCTTTTGGGGATATACATGTTTTTAAAATATTCCCTCCTTAGAACTTTCTGATAAGAAAACTTGTTTTAAGGGAACTTCCAAAATTTTTTACCCAATTTCAAGTGCACTATATCCTCTATTTTAAGCCAACATTATATTTATAAAATCAGTATTTTAATTATTAAAATATTCTTGGTTCAATTCTAGTTTTATATAAAATATTGTTCTCTTATCTATTTTAAAATCTCTATAGTATTTTCCTTAAAACCACACAAAAAATGTTTTAATTATAATGTTACGCAAATAAATTTCTTATATGTTTTCACTTATGTTTGAAACCACTTACCATGTTATATGCCTATTTTACCTTATTAACTTCCATTTATGTTCTAATCCCTTTCTTTCATGGACACTTTCATGATACACCCATTGGTTATGTTTTATGTCAGTATTATGGTACCCAATTATTTCCATGAGTAACCATATGTTTAGGTACAGTTGATTATGTAAGAATATTTATGTGGAAAGAATATTCATGAAATTTTTGAGATGGGTGTGCCCAGATAGCGCTCCAATGCATTGGGTAAAGTTAAGTCTCATGAGATGCAATGGGAAACAGGATTAGCGGTTAGCCATGACCCATACTAAAATGGGAACCAGGAATAGGGGTTAGCCTTGATCTGTACTAAAATGGGAAATGAGATTGGAGGTTATCCTTGACCTATACTAAAGACAAGTTTTATGATTCTACCACATTAAAATGATTCCATGTTTATATGATCCCATGCTTATATGATATGATTTCATATGTTCCATGCTTTGGATATCATTATGTCATGCATCCTAACTCATGTTATTAAGATGTATCCTTATGTTCATTACCTTACTGGGATTTTTAGCTCATCCCTTTGTTCATGTGTTCCCCAGGGTACCCTATGCGGATGTAAGGGCTCAAAATAAGTTATGAGATCTTTATAGAGATTAAATAAAGAATTATTTTTCCCCATGTTTTATGTTCTATGTACCTAGTCTTCCAAGACACTAGACTTAATGATCCTTGGCTTTGATGTATAATTATACTGAAAATCATGTAATGTTATGTGAAAAAATTTAGGGTTTCTATAGTTGGTATCAGAGGATGGTTTAGTTATTTTTGGAGATTAGGAATATAGCACCTTAGTGAGAACCTTAATGAAGTGATTAAGTATAATAAAACATTCCTAAATTTTGGTGAGTATTGAGTAAGTGGTTTATCAAGAAAATACATCCCTATCTGGATATGAGAAGGTATAGATGGATCTAGAACAGATGTATCTAGGGGTAAAACCTAAAAACAATACTTTGATCTAGACTCAAACGGGAACTGGTGCACGACAACAGGCCTTGCTGCAGTCTTGGTTATGACAATCCTAGGAGATATGCTTTGGTAGATTCATGAGCTTAGTAAAAACCATTATTAAGGGACAAAAAAATTCCATAATAATATAAGTTAAGAAATAGATTAAGGATAACCTAGATTTAAACCTAAGGAATCACAAGTTAGGATATAGTTATCCTTGACAAGTTTATCCTTTTATGTTAAAAGTTTCCTTTTATGCTAAATATATAAGTATTAAATCCCTCTAATTATATGTTATTTTTCACAATTAATGACAGGAAATAGAATAACTTGTCCCAACCATCAATGTGATAGGAAATATGAAGATTTACCTAATGATATGCCTGATATGACAAGAGCAGGTGCTCAAAACATCATGACAGTACTTGCTTAGCTGTATCGAGTTATGAATAATAACTTGAATCATACAGAATTCCCTCCTACTCTAAGGAAACAACAAGTTTCCATAGAATCTTTTATGCGGAAATGGCCTCCCATGTTCTGCAGATCTTCTGATCCCCTCCTCGTGGAACAGTGTATTAACTCCACTGAAAAGATATTCTCCATCCTCCAGTGCTCAGAAGAAGAGAAAGTTGTATTGGTGGCATATCGTTTTGATGAGGAAGCTGATTAGTGGTGTACACTGATCAAGATTACAAAGCCCTAAGAGGAAATTGATTCCATGGATTGGGAGGAATTCAAGAGAATGTTTTTCAACAAATATTTTCCTCAAAACCTCCATTTCAAGATGGAAAGAGAGTTCCTTAGACTCAAGTAGAAGAAAGATGAGTCCATCAGGGCGTATGAAGAAAGCTTCACTAGGCTTGCAATGTATGCCTCTGACTTTGTCATGAACACCGAAATCAAGGTGGATCGCTTCTTTAGCGGACTAAATCTGAGTCTATGAAAAGCGTTAGCGATTCAAGACTTCAAAAGTTATTAGGATATTTTCCATTGTGCCCTCAAGGTTTAAATGGAGATTGGAGACTCTCAGTGGTCTCATGTGACCAATGAAAAGAAGCAGAAAATGGAGAACAACATGGGTGGTTCATCAAACAAATCCCATGATGGAAATAAGCCTAAATTTTCCCCATGTAAAAGTTTTGGGAAGAAGCGTCTTGGGAATTGTCTAAAGAGAACCAATAATTCCTTCAAATGTGGAAAGTTTGGTCATCTGGCCCAGAACTACCATCGGGATATGAAGAATCCCACTAATGTAGAAGAATAATGGAAGGTTCAAATCAACACTCAACCTTCAATGCAGAGTTACAACTAATAGGATCATGGTAATTATGCGAACAATTTCCCTAAGCCGAAGGTTGTTAGAGGCAATCAACAAAAACCTCCAAGGAAAAAAGGAATGCATTATGCTATCACTAATGATAAGGTTGATCCAGAAAACAATGTGGTGGAATGTACACTAGTTAAACATTTAATAATATCAGACGCACTATTTGATTTAGGTTCTATGCATTCTTTCATATCTTGCAAGTTTAGTATAACTATTCAAATACCACCTCAAAATTTGGAGGAAAAAATATCTGTGAGAATAGAGAATGGAGAAATTTTTGAATCTATGGTTTATAACTACTACTAGGTTAACATTTTTTAACTGAACCTCCCATAAATTCTCATCATACTTCCTTTAGTAGAGTTCGATGCTATCTTGGGCATGAATTGACTATCTTTGTACAAGGCTAACATCAACTATTGGGAAAGGGATATCACTCTTCACATCACAAATCATCTTACAATTCTTTAAAATTGTAAGGAGGAAGATGAATCTTATTTAGAATCATCATATCAAGTGTGCATATTTTTTCCTTATGAGAAAGCGTATCTAGCTCAAATGATTGAGACAAAGGAGAGAATCATTCTTGAAGACATGCCCATAGTGAAAGATTACACTGATGTATTTCATGGAGAGTTTCCTGGTCTTCCTCATGATAGTGAGGTTGAGTTATCAATTGAACTTATCCCTGGATCTCTACCTATATCAAAAACATCTTACAGAATGTCCATCATAGAGCTAGAGGAGATGAAGAAGTGGTTGCAGGAGAATCTGTAAAATGGTTTTATATTCCCAAGTGCTTCACCATGGGGTGTGCCAATCCTCTTAATCTAGAAGAAGTATGGATTAATGCACCTCTACATTGATTATCATGAACTCAACAAAATCACTATAAAGAACAAGTATCCCCTTATATAGATAGATGAATTGTTCGATCAGCTTCGTGATACCAGTTATTTCTCTTAAGCGGACCTTCGGTTAGGATATCACCAATCAAAGCTAAAGAAGGAATATATTCCCAAGACTGCCTTTCGAAAGAGGTATGGACACTATGAGTTCATAATTATGCCTTTCAGACTCACTAATGATTCATCAATTTTTATGGATTTAATAAATAGAGACTTTAGAGATTACCTCGAAAAATTCGTGGAAGTCTTTATTGATGATATTCTGATATACTCCAAGAGCAAGGGGGGACACGAGGAGTATTTGAATACTGCATTAAAGACTTTACGAAGGGATAAGTTATATGAAAAGTATAGTGAATGTGAGTTTTGGATGGAGTAAGTATCATTCTTAGGGCATGTTGTCACTAGTAAAGGGATATCTGTGGACCCTTCCGAGATGAAGGTAATTGAAGAGTGGACCAATCAAACTTCTATAATAGAGATCCAAATATTTTTTGGGTCTATCTGGGTATTATCAATGATTTTTGAAGAACTCTTCACGATTTTCAAACCCAATGACCAAGCTGACATAGAAGGGAGTAAAGTTTGTCTGGACTTAGGAATGTGAAGACTGTTTCAAGGAGTTGAAAAAGAGGCTTATCACTATGCCGGTACTCACACTCTCAACAAGTAGAGAACTCTTTGTGGTTTATAGTGATGCTTAAAAGAAGGTATTAGGTTATGTGATAATGAAAAATTAGAAAGTGATAGACTACGTCTCAAGGTAGCTAAAAATCCATGAGAAAAATTACCCCACACATGATTTGGAGTTGGTAGTTATGATCTTTGCATTAAAAATATGGTGGCATTATCTCTATGGGGAGAAGTACGAGATATATACTGACCAAAAGAGTCTCAAATATATATTAATACAAAAAGATATCAATATGTTCCAGAAAATATGGGTAGAGATCATCAAGGATTATGACTGCTCAATCCACTACCATCCTTGTAAGGAAAATAAGGTGGCAGATGCTCTAAGTCAAAACGATCCTGCATTTCTATCAGTGATGAGAATTAAAAAGAATCCAATCTTCTTAGATTTGAATAGAATGGACATGGAAATCATTAAGGGAGTAACATCATCAATCCTTTATCAAATTATTACTCAACCGTCTCTCATGGAGAAAATAAAAGATGCTCAAATAAAGGATGTGGAAATTCTAAAAAGGGTGGAAGCTGTTAAAAATTGGAAATCCTCAGAGTTCAAGGTTTATGAGGAAGGAGTTGTAAGATTTGGGTCATGATTATGTCTACCTTCTAATCGAGAGATAGAGAATGAGCTTATGAATGGTGCACATAGCTCAACCTTCTCTATCCACCCAGGGATCACAAAGATGTATCTAAATCTTATAAAAATCTTTTGGTGGGACAATATGAAAAGAGAGATTGCTGAATATACATCAAAGTGCCTGGTATTTCAAAAAGTAATGGATGAGAGAAAAAAGTATAAGGGGATGATAAAACCACTGCCTATACCAATGTGGAAGTTGGAGATCATTACCATGGACTTTTTTGTTGGACTTCTAAGAAAATATAGAGAAAACAATGCTATATGGGTTATTGTAGATCATCATACAAAAACAACTCACTTTATCACGATTCAAGAGGACTTCTAATTGGATCAACTTGCACATATTTACATCAAAGAAGTGGTAAGGGTTCATGGAGTATCACTATCTATTGTTTCAGATCGTGATCTGAGATTTACCTCGAAGTTCTAGAAAAGTCTCCAACATGCTCTAAGCACTGAACTAAACTTCAGTATGACCTATAATCCTCAAAATGATAGAAAATATGAGAAAACTATTCAGACACTAGAAGATATATTGAGAGCATGTTCTATGGACTTCAAAGTAGGACGAGACCACCATCTTCCACTGGTTGAATTCTACTAGAATAACAATTTCCACTCGAGCATCCAAATGGCACCATATGAATCCCTTTTTGGGAAAAGATGTAGAACACCATCATGTTGAGATGAAGTCAGTGAGCATAAGCTGCTAGGAACTGAAATGGTCAATGAAATGGTGGAGAAGGTGAAAACCATTCCACAATATATAAATGCATCCCAAAGTTGAGAGAAGAGTTATGCAGATAACCGTCGATGAGACCTTGAGTTCTAAGATAGAGACACAGTATTTCTTCACATATCTCCATGGAATAAGGTCATGAGGTTTTGGAAGAAAGGGAAGTTACGTCCCAAGTATATCATCCCCTTTGAGATCCTTGATAGAGTTAGACCTGTGGCCCATCGATTAGCACTTACACTTACCATTTCAAAAGTACATGATGTATTTCATGTATTGCTCTTTAGGAAGTACATACCATACCCTTCAATGTACTCTCTTCATAGGTGGTACAGTTTGAGGATGATCTTTCCTATGAGGAGCAGGCAGTGAAGATCTTGGATCATAGTGATAAAGTTCTACATAACAAGACTACTCACCTGGTCAAAGTACTGTGGCAAAATCAGAAGTATAAAGTGACAACATGGGAATTAGAGGAGGTAATGAAGGAAAAGTACCTACACCTGTTTATGTCTTAGAATGTAAAACAAAATTTCAAGGGAAAAATTTCATAAGGGGGGAAGAATGTAACGACCCAATGATTTATAAATGGAAATTCATTTCTTATAATTATGTCATGAAATCATAACATAATGAACTTCTACGTTCCATGTGACCTTTAAACATAATTTTTCACTTCTGTGATTTGAATTTCAAAAATCTAACATACAAGGTTGCGATCAGTAAGTTATTTGGAGTTCGATAAGAAAAACTTAATTTTTGGTGAATAGTAACCTACCCTTATGAATAGTCACACACCCTTATGAATAGTGATATATCCTAATGAATAGTAACCTTACTTATTATAGCATAAAAATAATATTCAAGTGAAATTTGGATGTACTTATATTTTAGAATGAGTAAATGAACGTTTTAAAAATGGTTTTTAATAATAAATTATGAGTTTAAATAAATATTAAAATAATAATATTTAGAAATTTATTTTTGAAAAATGGATTTTATTTTCGGATTCTACACATCAAAAAATGGCTAGGGTGAATTTTTGGTATTTTTCTAAACTATTAAATTTTTTGATGAATAGTAAAATACGACAATTTACAATAAATGCTAAATAATGGATTTATTGAGTCATTGATGACAATCTTATAATTTAAGACCAATTGGTTCTAAGTCACATGCATTTATTACTATTCTTGGTTATTTAATTATCACTATTTCAGGTCTTGAGGTTAATTAATAAACTAATGATTAAACAATTATGAAAACCCTCCTCTCCTCCAATATAATCCCCCCCCCCCCACTCCCTCTTCTCTCCACTCCTCTCAAGACTTTTTACTTGTCAATATTCTGTCCAAATCTCTCCCCAAGATCCTCCCCCACATCCAAAATCCCCTGGACTCTTCAAAATACCAAAACCTCTCCCTTTAATAGGTTCTCAAATGATATAAACTCAAGAGGTAAATTCCTCTTTCAAATTCTTTTATTTCTTTTCTTATTTCTTTCCTCACCTAACTTCACCCAAATAGTATGATAACTATAGTAAAATACATGTAATGGAATTTTTTATGCTAATGGGATATTTCATTATCATCTCTCCATTCCCCATATTTTATTCAGTAATGAAAACACTGTTTGAGATGTGTTAATTTAGCACATTCAAGGATAATGGTTTATCAATTACTATTATCATCTTTGATACTAGTCATGAAACCATTTGTATAATAGTTGAAATGGATTATTATATATATAATATATCCTATTTATGGTTCTGTAATCCTTTTGTATAAATGATATTATTTTATAAATCAAAATATGTTCGTTATAATCAAACCCACCAAATAACCAAAACTGTTATCCCTAAGGTTTTATATAATAATTAAACTTCACTATAAGTAACCAAATTAAATTTGAAACCATGTAATATATTTTATTTTCAATAATATAATATAAATTCAATTTTTTACAACCAATTTAATCTTTCATGTGTATCCAAACATGAATATAAGCGAATCAGTCATTAAAAACCAAGTAAGAAAATGAGCCCAAACATTGAAATTAAACCTTATAATCAATCAAAAAGGTATTTAATGAACAAAAAATGGGTATAATAAATAAATTAAATATATAATATGTTATGGAATTTTTAATTATTAAACCTAATATGTTTATTCCAGTCATTAATAATAAGTGGAGAACACCACCTGATTTAAGGTAAGGGATCCTCTCCATTTCTCTCTTTATCAAGGAAGTCCTCTATGCTATGCCTTTTAATGTGTAAGCCCAAATTATGGGGGTATGTTTTCACACCACCCCCATACTTCCCTAATTATTTATAAGTGATGAGAAACCCCTTTTCTCTCTCATCAATCCCTCTAAGGTACACCTGACACCATGCGGATAAACCATAACGAATTCTACCCGAACCTTTTTTGTTCTTCGGGTAGCCTTATCTTTCTTTATATAAAAAAGTATTTATATTATAAGTTTATTTACATATTTTAAATTCTATTTAGTTATACAAAATTAATTTAGGAAGACCCTTTCATCACTCTCTTTTGTGGATATACATGTTTTTAAAATATTCCATCCTTAGAACTTTCTGATAAGAAAACCTGTTTTAAGGGAACTTCCCAAAATTTTTACCCAATTTCAAGTGAAATATATCCTATTTTTAAGCCACCATTTTATTTATAAAATAATTATTTTTATTATTAAAACATTCTTTTTTCAATTCTGGTTTTATATAAAATATTTTCCCCTTTTCTATTTTAAAATTTCTATAGCATTTTCCTTAAAACCACAAAAAATGTTTTAATGATAATGTTACTCAAATACATTTATCATATGTTTTTAATTATATTTGACACCACTTACCATGTTATATTCCTATTTTACCTTATTAATGTCTATTTATGTTCTAATACCTTTCTTTCATGGACACTTTCATGATACGCCCCTTGGTAATGCTTTATGTCAGTATTGTGGTACCCAATTCTTTCTATGAGTACCCTTATGTTTAGGTATGGCTGATTATGTAAGAATATTTATGTGGAAAGAATATTCATGAAAATTTTGATATGGATTCACCCAGATATCACTCCAATTCATTGGGTGAAGTTAAGTCTCATGAGATGCAATGTGAAACATGATTGGTAGTTAACCTTGACCCGTACTAAAATGGGAATCGGGATTGGTAGTTAGCCTTGAATTGTACTAAAATGGGAAATGGGATTTGTGGTTATCCTTAACTCAAACTAAATACATGTTTTATGATTCTACCAAATTTATATGATTCCATGTTTATATTATCTTCTTCTTATATGATATGATTTAATATGTTCCATGCTTTGGATATCATTATGTCATGCCTCCTAACTCATGTTCTTAAGATGTATCCTTGTGTTAACTCACTTACTGGGTTTTTTAGATCATACCATTGTTTATGTGTTCCTCAGGGTACCCTATGTGTATGTAAGGGCTCAAATGAAGTTAGGATCTCTTTATGAAGATTAAATAAAGAAGTGTTTTTTAGCCCCATGTTTTATGTTCTATGTACCTAGTCTTACAAGAAACTAGACTTGACAATCCTTGACTTGTAATATTATATATAATTATGTTTAAAATCATGTAATTTTATATGAAATAGATTAGGGTTTCTATACCATATAATCCTCAATAAAATTATGTTACTTAAAGGAAGAATAGAAGTTTGGTTGAAATGGGAATAAATGTGTTACTTGAACATGGTATCTCTCATTAATTTTGGAGGCAAGACATAAGAACTTCTGTTTATAATCAAAACCAATATTTCTTCCAGCCATGTTCATATATGAATCCATATGAAATGTTTTATGACAAAACTATAGGTTTGAAACACTTAATATTTTTCAAGATTCTGTGCATCATAAAGAAGAAAGGTGGAAATATGGGAAAGTTTGAGCAGAGAGGTGATAATAGAATTTTTCATAGATATGTTCTACAAGGAAGAGGATATATATGTTTCAACAAAGTTATAGGAATATGACTTGACTCTATTGATGTTAAAGTTATTGAAAAGTATTAGGAAGATGATAAAAAAACTTTTTTTTATAAGGAATATGAATATGATGAAAGAATTTCTATTAAAAATTCAGATAAGGATACAAGAAATTGTAATCCAACTCAAGAAGAAGAATCAAACTCAGCTATTTCAATTGATGAGGAAGAATCTTGAACATCTCATCCCAGTTTGAGGAATAAAGTGGAAGCTCAAAACATAATTGGTGATCAACATCAAATGGTTCTAATAAGAAGAATATCCAAAGCTATTATACACACTTATTTGTATTCAAAAGTTGAACTGAAAGATGTGAATTAAGCTTTTAAGCATCTAGAATGGGTTTTGGAAATGAATGAAGATTTGGATTAGTGAAAAAAGAATAATACATGGGAACTCATACCTAAAACAAGTGATAAAAATATTATTGGTACAAAGTGGATATTTTGGAATAATATGAATGAAGACAATGAAGTGATAAGAAAAAAAACAATATTTGTCTGAAAAGGTTACTCATAGATAGAGGGAATTGACTTTAATGAAAATTTTGATCCATTATAAAGGTTAGAAAAAATCATAATATTTCTTGTTATTTCTTTACAATGAAGTTAAAAAATATTTTAGATGAATGTGAAGTCCATATTTCTGAATGACGATCTTGATAAATAAGTGTATATTGAACTATTGTGTGGATTTGTTATTGGTAAGGATGAAAGATATGTGTGCAAGTTGAAGAAAGACTTGCATGGGTAAAGAAAGTTACAAGGCCATGATATTCCAAATTAGATACTTGCTTAATAAATATGAGTTTTAAAAATGTAAGGGTTGATTGAAATCTATACATTAAAGAAATTCACAAGTTTTACCTCATTGTAATTGTTTATGTCTATGAAATTATTTTTGTTGGGAATGATGATAGAACTTGTGAAACATTTTTTGAAGAAATGAAAAAGTTTTTTGAGAAGTCTATGCTAGGTGAAAGTAAATACTTTCTTGGGTTACAAATCTTACAAAATAAGAAACAAATATTTATTTATGAAGAAAACTATGCTAAGGAACTTGTTAAGAATCTTTTAATGGAAAATTAAAAACTAGCTTCCTCACTGATTTTAGTGGGAACCAAGTTGACTAAAGTTGGAGAAGGAAAAGAAGATTACTCTAAAGAGTTTTAAAAGATGATTGGAAGTATTTTTGTATTTTACTACCTCAAGACCTAACATTGTTTATGCTATTACCTTATGTGAAAGAATTCAGAGTGATCCAAAATAATCACATCTATTTACTTGAAAAATAATTCTAAAATATATTAAAGGCATAAAAAACAATTAAAAATCCGGTATGAAAGATCATAAATTATTTAATTGTTTGGGTATTCAGATGCGGATTGGGCAGTAAATGTAGATTATAGAAGTTCCACATCTAGGAGAGTTTTCTTTCTGGAAAAAAGTTGTGTTATTTGAAATACAAAGAATTTTTTTTAGCATCTCTTTTTATGACTAAATTTAAGTATGTTGGTACCACTCAAGATTCTACTCAACTTACGTGGATGAAGACTCTATTAGAATACTTACTTGTTGAAGTAAAGTTACCCTTTCTCTTGATTTGTTATAATCAAAGTGAAATCAACCTTACAAGAAACTCAATACAACATTATCATTCAAAACACATTGAAATCAGATAGCAATTTATCAAAGAGAATGTGAAGAATAATGAATTAAAGCTGGAGTATGTTACTACATCGGAAAAATTTGCTGACATATTCACAAAGACTTTACCAAAGTAAGAATTTTTCAAACTGAGGTTGAACATGGGCATCCATCCTCTTTATTATCAAGGTTGAGGTATGTGTTACTTTCCCCTCTCTTATCTTGTCTTTATATATTGTTTTCACGGGGGGGGGGGGGGTATTATTTCATAAATATATCCGTTGATATGTGCTAAACATTTTAAGGAATCATGTATGTAGCTGGAGTTTTGGGTAAGTTGTGAACTTAGAATTTAAGTGTGTGAACTATTCAAACAGTTTTTTAGAGTGCCTATAGAAAAATTTTGATTATAGGAAAGTTTAATAAGTGAATAAAGATGTGAATAAAATATGAAGATGTTTTATGAGTCACTAATTTTGGACAACACAGTTTTTCTATCAATGATTCCTGTCTCCTACAATGAATTTTCTCACATAGGCTTAGATTTTTGATATGTAATTTATTGGTTGAGTTTATAAAGCTGAGTGATTTATGAACCTTGGTTGACAACAAAATCCAAATGGAGAGATTGTTAGGACCATGTTGGAAAGATTTTTTTTGGAAGTTGGAAGAAGTTATTTATGAAATAATTATCTTTTGTTGTCAATGAAAATAAATCAAATCACTTTCTAAAATTTTGTTATTGGACTCACAATTGCAATAAGAATATCAGAAAAAATATTCTTAAGAAATTCCATTGGTTTGTGAAGAAGTATTCTGGGAGAAAAGGTTAATCGGACTCACTTGGGGTCTGATATGAAAGGTTGAATTAGAATGAGGAAAAGTGTTTCAGAGTGTGAATGAATCCAATGTAAACATGAAAAATTCTTTTTTGATCTTGGAGTTATCATAAATCACATGTTTTTTAAGAAAATCTTGATGCTAAAATTATGAAATAAAGGGGAATAAAAAGTGTTGCCAATAAGTTTGAGGTGTGTTTGGAAAGAAAGAAGTTCTAAAAGGGTGAGAAGTCACAATAATTTCAAATGAAAGTTAGAAGATTCTATGATGATCTTAAAAGTTCTCAAAATCATGAGGAACTCACAATACAAGAAGGATTTTTTGAAGAAGAAAGTTTGAGAAGTCAATGATTTCCGGTCTCAGTTCATCAGTGTGATATCACAAGACGTATAATTTTTTGAAGGCTACGAGGTTTTTTAGAACATGAGAAGATGAAGATATTGGTTTCTATTCAGACGAATAAGACACAAGATACAAATCTTCTGAGAAAGAAGTTGGCATGTACTGTAATCAAAAAAGGATAAAAGTTGCTAAATTCAAATATATATATACTGGTCCATCAAATAAGATGTTTCATAATCATTAGAATAATGCTGACACCGATTATCAAATGAAGTGATGATTTCAAAAGTGAATTGGAGGTAGAAAAGTTTTTTGAAGAGGCTAATGATAAAAGAGTTGTTAGGATTGATGAAAAATGGGATCAAAGATAAATTAACAATGTAGTCAACCATTTTCATTATGTTGAATTGACTTGTTTCAAATAGGACAAGAGATAAGAAAACTCTAAATTATTTTCATCAATTGGGTTAAGATATATCGGAAAAAATATGATGCCAACTATTACAATAGAGGTGACACCATTCCAGGAGAGTGAGATAGGGACCGATTGAATAGGTGAAGTTTGACACCAATAACTTCATTAGACACAAGATCCACATTATGAGGAAAAAGAAGAAAAATTGAAATGACTATCAAAGTTTTTATAAGGTAGTTTGAATCTCATGATGAAGTATTTTTGAGGAAGTGCAAGAATTTTTAGAATTTCTGTCTATATTTATGGAAAAATAAAGGAAACCAAATTCTAATGAAGTAGTAGAAATATTTATTTCAGAGTGGTTTCAATATTGTTAAATTTCCATCATAATGAGAAGTATTCAGTTATGATATATTATAAAGGGGGTCAAGAAAATTATATTAAACATATATCTTCATCGTAATAAATTAATCAGAATAGAAATCAAAATCATACTGAAGATCGGTTTGAAAGTTTAAATCTAGATAAAGTTATGATAAGATTTGAGAAGGATGAAGAAGAAACAAGAAGATATGAGAAGAATTGAAGAAGTTAAATATGTTTCCAAAATGTAAGGGAAATTGAAGTTTTGGGAAATTTGATTAAGTGGGAAAACTTTTCAGAATCCCGCCTAAACCACATTTGGAGCAACTATAAATGAAATGAAGTACACGGTAATTTCTAATAGATCAGAATACTATTCACCTGCGAAGAAGATAGATAAGTTTTGGAAGTTTCTAGTGAGATACAGTTTCTATATTGAGAATTCTTGAGGAAGTGTTATGAATAGAATAAGAAGATGAAATATCGTATTCAGTTATTATCAGATAAGACTAGATCATCAGACTAGGAGATCAAATTAACATTTCCAAACTCAGACATAAGTAGTTCAGAATTGTTTTAGTAGTATTTTGGTAGAGTTTTATTTTTGTATTGAATAATAAGACTGAGTAATCAAACTGGTAAATTCGACTGGGTATCATTATGAAGTCCAGATAAGTTCTTACCTACTACTGGGTAGGAAATTGAAGAATTGCTTTGAAGAGCATATTTGTAAACGTTTTCTAGGTAGCATAGTAACATGTTTTAAACCAATTGGTTAAAGTTTCTTAACTTGTTACACAAACTTATATTACATCATTTTGTGTTACTTAAATCACATGCACTGTTGTATTAAACATCATGTTAAACAAGTGTAATTGCATATCCTACTTGTTGCATCCACACAAAAGGAGCGTTTTCTCATGAATTGTGTGGTATTAGATTGTTTGCAAACCATACCATAGATATAACTACTATTGATGAGTTGTGAACCTTATAGATCCTTGTGTTCTTATGGATGTGTGACTGTTTTGTTTTTAGAAAAGTCATAACACTTTAACAGGAAAAAAATATTTGTTTCAAAATGAAGTAAAATTAAAAGAAAAATATATCACTAATTCAACCCTCCCCTAACTTAGTGATACATTGATCCTGACTAGGAAATATCAAGAGTTATCAGAGGAAAAGTTCCATTAATTTACTCTTTTATGACGTTTTTGAAGTGACGTTTTGATGGAGAATCTAAGTTGTGTGAAAAGTAAGGGGATTCTTGTCTTTGATGGTAAGAACTATCATATTTATAAATATAGAATGTTGCCTTATCTTATGTCACTTAGGTATGATTTTTTTGATGCTACAATATATTTTTTCCTCCTATTTATGATAATGTTCCTCTTACATCTGTTGAAAATAAGGATCTTGAGAATAATGGAAGAGATAAGAATTCTTTACGCTTATCACTATCTGAAGGAAAGTTTTAAGAGTGAAAGGTGTTTCCACTACTAAAGGTATCCGGGATAAGATGAATAATTTTTATGAAGGCAATACAAAAGTGAAGATGACCAAGTTACAAATCTGGAGGCTAAAATATGAAGATATCTATATGGGTGAGTATGAATCTATGAGTGAATTCTTTACATGGGTGGATGAATTTTTTAGCACTATTATATTTCTTGGTGAAAAGTTGTAAGATTCTACTATTGTTGAAAAGATATTGTGATTTCTATATGAAAAGTTTGATGAAAAAGTTTCCTCATTGAAAGATAGATATCCTAAAACATTATCTCTGGATGATTTGAATAGTACTCCCATTACTTATGAAGTGATAAGGGAGAATGTTATAAAGGGAAAAACAAAATTTGATCATGAAATATCTTTTAAGGATGTCAGGAAAGAGAATCCTAATAATATTCTTGAATAAGAACCTAGTGATTATGATTTAAAAAATAAGGTATGTACAAATATTGATGAATTTGTATCATTGTTTTATAAAAATGTGAAAAGAGGTATCAGTAAATATAAAGAGAAACTTCCCTTGAAATGTTTTTAATATAGAGCCTTTGAGTACTTTACTAAAAATTTCCCTTAAAGAAATAATGAAGATAACAGTGATGAAGATGATACAAGGAAGAGAATATCATGGAAGAAATAGGGTGATAAGGCTAAATTTTATTCCAAAGGGATATATAAAAAGTTCTCCAAATATAAAAAGATAAGTTTTTTGTCTAAATATGACGAAGAAGAAGATAGTGAATCTAAATATGAAAATTCTACTGAGAATGCTAGAGAGAATGATTTCTTTACAACAGCTAACAATGAAAAGTTCAGAAGCATCAATTATGAAGAAGAAGAAACATGATTAGAATTTCATCTGAAAGAAGTAGTGAAATGATGTCTAAAAAATATCGGAAGGATTGATAAAAAAATTAGAAAATTGAAAAATGAAAATTCATCAATAGAAAATCAATAATTTTATCTTTATGATAAAGTTAAGATACTGGAAGAGATTGATGATTTGAATAAATCTATTAAGAAAGAAAAGAATCAGAATGAACATATGGAAGCAAAGTTGAAGGTAAAAGAAGAAGAGTTGGAACTAGTCCCAAAAAAACTTTCTAGACCTGAATAGAGGGTTAAAAGTTTCAAAAAATAAAACTATAAAGTTGGTGAAATCTCTAGAAAGGGTAAAAATGAGAATGATCAAAATTTACCTTCAAAGGTTGAGAAGAAATTTTAAATTATTTTTGAAAAGAAGGAATCTTAGAAAGTTAAGTATGTGGAAAAAACCAAAAAAGCGGAGAAGTCATAAGTTTCTAAAAATTATGAGTCTAATTTTTTTTATTACTTCTAGTTCTGATAAGTTTGAAAATAAAACCAATATAGAAAAGAAGAATCTAGTTGATAACAGAAATGTTGGTGCTCAATGAAGTTCTAATAAGAAAGATAAGAAGATTGATGGGAAACATTCTCACAACTCTAGACCAAAGGATCCAGATGCAGTAGAAGTGTGGTGGTTGGGAGGGCCCAAATTTTATTTTTCCATAATCGATGACCAATCCATGATCAATATGATGATGAATACTAATATCCACAAATTGAAATCAAAGATTTAGACAAAGAGAATAATAACAACAAATCTGAAAAATAGGATCTTGCACATCATATTTATAATTAATTTAATAATTTTTAAGAAATTAAATACCTAGTTCTTCGATACTTTCTTCGTTGACAATCATTGATCGTCTGGAATGATCTTTCCAGATTTCCTTCGTTGCACTTGAGAGGATCCAAAGTAGAATCCATCTAGTGATGATCCACATGTGCTCCAATGGTCTCCAATTAATGCCACTCATTCTCCAAGTGCTAGCATGGTGGAAGGAATGTCTTGTGTCAATCATTCATGATCGCTCATTCTTTGGTCTTGATGAAAATCTCTTGTTATTGAGAGGGAGAGATGAGAGTAGTCAATAGAGAAAATGTTTGGCTCAACAATTCTTAATTCACCAGGGTTTTGGAATAATAGACGTACTTTCCTAATAATCGACATGGGGTTTCAGTTACAATATTTAATCGAAAAATAGTAATTAAATGCAATTATAACTATTAGAGAAAACACATACCACCTAATAACAATAACAACACCATTATTTTTGGTGTGCCAACTTATGCAAAACGAAACCATAAATGAAATACCATGCCACAAAATGATAATAGTATTATTATTATTTCTTATTCCTACTGTATAAACATTATTTACTAACTTGTAAATAATTAATTTATCAATGAAAACAGTCTTGGTCTGTTAGAACTCCTCTTCCATTTATTGAACACCCGAACAAATATTTTATTCTCTTAAATAAATATTTTTATTTATAAAATAGTAAATAAATATTTATTAAATGTTTAATAAAATAAATAAATAAATTTTATTCACAATATCATGAGTAAATATTTATTTAATTTATGGGATCATTTTAACTTGAATAAAATTATTCCTTGGTCTTGAGAATAATATTTATTCCATTAATTAAATTCAAATAGAATTTAATCAAGACCACCAAAAACACTGAGTGTCTGGCCCTCTATGATTCTTTCTCTTTGGAATTAGGCATACTTACCTAAAGTCCAAGATTACTATATAGAAATAGGTGAAGTCACCTAAGATAAAGAACTTAAAGTCGCAATGAATACATCCACATACAAACGCTCACCGTGTAATATAATCCATTTGTCATAATATCTCATCAACTAGGTTTCATGATAGGGTCATCAACCTATATTCTTGATACGTCATTCTTTGAATACCTTAAATAAAATCATTGTTACACCATGACCATGGAATTTAGGGAAAAATTTCTATTTCAATCAAATGGCCGAGATATCAACTTTTATAAATGGAAGGGACAAATCCTTCCTCGACTTATCAATTAACAACATGTCATTTGTGATGCACCCAACATACCCTACTTCCCTCTAACATATGGAGTGCCAATTTTTGTTAACAAATATAAATATGTGAGTCATGACACATATTAATGACAATCTTAAAATCTATGTTCCATTACACATGCTCACAGATAGGAATATCCAATGGCACCAAAATATGCGAAATTTCTACTGGTGGGTTTGTTCTCATAATCTTTTGTCTGGGAGATTACCAAGTGAAAAATTCATGAGAAAAAGTCTCATCTTCTTAAGAGTATTCACACCTGACAGTGTGTATACTATGTGTCCCATCATAGAATTTCATCCAACCACATAACTATATTTAAGAATATTGTCATAGCATTTCAAGGTTCTCATCATAGTGAGGAACAACTATGACTTTATTAATGCGACAAATACTCTAGTACATTATTATATTATAGTCATAAAAAACAATGAATAATATGTAATAAGATATTTAATATTTAAATAAATTAAATATCCATGTAATCGATGTACATATAGTTGGTTCTAGGAAAACAAATCCAACAAACTTCCACTTGGACTTGAGAAAACTACCTAAAACTTTCATTATACTAGACCACACATGATTATCATGTTTCTGTTGAGTAAAGGCTTTAGTTAAGGGGTCTATCACATTGTATTCTATGGAAATACTGCTCACTGCAACTTCACCTATCTAAGAAAAATCCCTAAAGAGATGATAATTTCATAGTATGTTCTTCATCCGCTAATGTGACCTTGGATATTTTGCGAGAGGAACCATTATAGTATTATCACATTAAAGTGTTATTGGATCTTTACTACTAGGCACCTCATCCATCTCTTGGATAGAGCTCCACATCCAAACTGCTTCTTTAGTTTCCTCAGAATCTGCGATACACTCGGACTCTGCTATAGAATATGCGACAACACCTTTCTTTGAGCTCTTCTAGCTCAAAGAACCTTCATTCAAAATGAACATGTATCCCATTTTCAACTTTATGTCATCTTGATCAGTCTAGAAACTAGCATATGCATATCCTCTGATGACTAGTTCCTCATATCCTCTATAAACCTGGAACATATCCATAGTACACCTTAGATAATTAAGGATAGTATTGACTTCCATCAAATGGTGGTGACCAGGACCAGCTTGATATCTTTCTACCACACTCAATGAGTAGGCAACATCTAGCCTAGTATATATCATATCATTCATGACTGACCCAATCACTGACATGTATAAAATCCTTTCCATTATCTTATTCCCCTTGTGTTTGAGGAAACATTTTCTTGGAAAAATGAATGCCATGTGACAATGGAAATAATACCCTCTTGGATTGTTCCATACCGAATATCATAAGTATCTTATCAATGCATGTACTTTGACTTAGGCCCAACAATCTCTTGGATATATCATGATGGATCTTGATCCCTAGAATATATACAGCCTCAATCAATTCCTTCATGGGGAAGAATTTATTCAACCATGCCTTAACATACTATAAGACTGATATTTCATTTCTAATAAGTAATATGTGATCAACATATACTATTAGGAAAATGACTACACTCCCACTAAATCATTTGTAGACAAAAGACTCACATTCATTATTTATAGAACCAAATTCTATTATGGATTCATCAAAATAAATTTTCCATGACTTGGATGCTTTCTTTAATCCATAAATGGACTTTTTCAACTTGCATATCTTATTGGCATCCTTTGGAGTCACAAACCCTTCAGGTTGTGTCATATATATATCTTTCTGAAGGTTCCTATTAAGGAAGTCTGTTTTGAATTTCATTTTCCAAATATCATAGTCATGGTAAAAATAAATGGCCAATATAATTCTGATGTATTTTAGTATTGAAACTGGTGAAAAGGTTTCGTCATAGTCAACACCTTGACGTTGTTTAAACCCTTTTGTAACCAGTCACACATTACAGGTACTGACTTGTCCTTCGATGTCTATTTTCTTCTTGAATACCCATTTTCAACCAATAGGATTTACATCTACTAAAGGATCTACCAAAATCCAGACTTGGTTTGGGTGAATGGATTTCATTTTATAATTCATGGATTCTTTCTACTTGGAAATGTTTGTGCCACTTACCACTTCCTTGTAGGTTAAAGAATCATTATTATCAACTAATAATTATTAACCATCATCGGTAACTAGAAAACCATACCATTCTAGTTCTCTAACTTCACTAATACTCCTACGTAGTACTTGGGTATCTAGAACAGATCTTTCTTCCATAGGGATTTGTGTAATCTAATCTTATACCAAGTATTGTTTACCTTGAGCCTCAACTTCATCTAAGTCTATCTCGTTCCCATTATCTCTTTTGGAGATGTTATCCCTCTCAAGGAATATGGAATGTCTTGACACTATAACATTTTTATATGAGGGTTCATATAGGTAAAACCCCTTGTTTCCTTGGGGTATCCTATAAAGGCACACTTTGTGCCTTAAGGTGTGAGTTTGTTACCTAAATAGGCCTTAACAAACACTTTAATTCCCCACACATGTAAATTTGATAACATGGACTTTCTCTCACTCCAAAGATCATAATGAATAGCATTTATCAATTTAGTTGGTACTTGGTTTAGTATGTGTTCCGATATTTGTAACGCATATCATAAAAAGGATAATGGAATAATTTTATGACTCATCATTGATCTCACCATGTCCAATAAGGTGTGGTTCCTCCTTTCACTTACAACATTCCAATTGGGTGTGTAAGGAGGAGTGAGTTGGGATAGGATCCCAAAATTTCATAAGTAATCAATGAATTCTTGATTAATATATTCTCTACCTCAGTCTGAGCGGAGTTTCATAATATTCTTACCAAGATGGTTATCAACTTCAATATTGTATTCCTTGAACTTATCAAAAGAATCTGAATTATACCTCATTAAGTAGATACATCCATATCTACTAAAATCATCAGTAAAAGTTATGAATAATGAGTACCCACCCCTTGCTTCAATTGAAAATAGTCCACACACATCGGTATGAACCAATTCAAGAAGATCTTTGTCTATTTCACCTTTCCCACTAAATGGGGCTTTAGTCATTTTTCCTTGTAAACATGCATGACACATACTGAGTGGTTTTAGTTTAAAAGAATCTATATATCCATCTTGATGTAACTTTTTTAAGAATTTATCATTTACTTGACCTAGTCGATGATTCCAAATTTGGAATGAAAAGAAGGTTTCCATTGAAGAAATAAAGAACTTAAAAGAGTACACAGTAGATGAATTGATTGGATCACTACTCCAATATGAACTTGAACTGAAGAACATAGCTGATGAGGAGACAACAAAAAGAAAAGGTGTAGCTTTTAGTTCTATAAATGTTATTTCTAATGAATCTAATGAATCTGATATATAGGATATTGAAAAGGAAGACATGGATTAGATTGTAATTAGAGTCTACAAAAGAATGAAAAATAAAGGATTCAAAAACCAGTTTAGTAGAAACCCTAAAAAAGAAGAATATAAGGGAGATAAGAAATGTGATACGAATTACAATTCTTTATATGTAACTTTTTATGAGTGAAGGAATAAAGGCCATATCAAACCTGATTTCCCTAAACTAAAGAATAAAGAAAAATAAAAAAAAAGAAAGATAAAAAGGCATTGGAAACCAGTTGGAGTTGTACTAAAGAATCTGATTCTAGTGAACAATCTGGAATTTAAGAAGAATTTTCTAACCTCTGCTTCATGGCATCACTGGATAAAGAAAAATGACTTGGATGTCTCAAGAACGACATATGGTATATGGAAAGTGGATTCTCTAGGAATATGACTGGAGACCCATTAAATTTTACCTCATACAACACATGTGATAGAGGCACTGTTACTTTTAGAGACAATTTTAAAGGAAAAGTAAAATGTTTTGGTAAAGTTGGTATTTCAAATTCTGCATTTATTTCAAAAGTTTTATATGTTGAAGGTTTAAAACATAATTTAATTTTTGTATCACAATT
Organism: Viscum album; assembly: GCA_963277665.1. Taxonomy (NCBI): domain Eukaryota; kingdom Viridiplantae; phylum Streptophyta; class Magnoliopsida; order Santalales; family Viscaceae; genus Viscum; species Viscum album. Next base: position 878,363,899 of record OY728158.1, read on the forward strand.
ATGTGATGATGGAATAGAATTTGAATTTCAAAATGATAAATTTTCAGTTTTTAAAGATGATTCTTTATTATTTTATTATAATCGAAAAGATTATATTTATACTATTGATTTTACTAAACTAACTGTTCAACATGTAAAGTGTTTGAATGATGTATAGAATGGAAACATCCATTGGCACTGATGTTTAGGTCATGTTAATTTTAGAATGTTTCATAATCTCTCAAAGCATGAGAATATTTTATAGCTTCCTTCTTTGAATAAAGAACAACTTCATGATTGTGATGCTTGCATGAAAGGGAAGCAACAAAATATTTCTTTTAGACCTATCAATCAGATAAGTAATAATAAGACTTTAAAGTTAGTAAATCTTGATTAATTTGGTCCAACTCAAATTTCTAGCCTTAGTGGAAAGAAATATACTTTAGTTATTGTCGATGATTATAATAGATTTACTTGGGTATATTTTCTTGCTCATAAAAATGATACTTTATCTAAATTGACTGATTTTTGTAAATTTGTTCAAAATAAAAAAGGTTGTATGATTATTTATATTCATAATGATAATGGAGGGGAATTTCATAATTTATATTTTGAAAAATTCTTTGAAAATAAAGTATATTTTCATAATTTCTCTACTCCTAGAACACCATAAAAAATGGTGTTGTAGAACAAAAAAATAGAACTTTTATTGAAATGGCTTGAACTACATTAATTTAATATAATATGCCTAGATATTTTTGGGTTGAGATTGTTTTTTATGCATGTTATATTTCAAATAGGATTCTTATTAGACCTTTTTTAAAGAGAAATCCTTATGAACTATTTAAAAATAAAAATCCTAAAGTTGGTTATTTTAGATTTTTTGGATGTAAAGTTTTTAGTTTAATTTAAAAGGATAATTTAGATAAATTTTATGTTAAAATTGATGTAGGTATTTTATATTGGTTATTCTAATAATAGTAATGTTTATAGAGTTTATAATAAAAGAATTATAGTTATTGAAGAATCTGTTAATGTTATGTTTGATGAAAATAATGTTAAAATAAATTCTGATTCTAATGTTATTGAAGATGAGTTTAGAGATTTTAATTTTGGTGAATATATTCCCTTATATAATAATGAATTAATTGAGGGGGAGCATACTCCTTCTCAACCTGATCCAATATCATGTAAGATTGATAAAGATTATCTTGTTGAAAATGTAATTGGCAATGTTGATTCTGGTGTCAAAACTAGAAATTCTATTTTAAATTATTGTTCTAATTCTGATTTTATTTCTGATTTTGTTTCTAGAAATATTAATAATTATTTAAAAGATGAAAACTATATTGTTTCTATGAAAGATGAAATAAATCAGTTTGTTAGAAATATTTTTTTTGGACTTTAGTAGAATTTTATGAAGATAAGAAGATAATTTGAACTAAGTAGATCTTTAGAAACAAGTTGGATGAATCTGGACAGATTGTTAAAAATGAATCTAAACTTGTTGCTTAAGGATACTATAAAGAAGAATGTATAGGATTTGTAGATTCATTTTCACCTATTTATAGGTTAGAGGAAATTATAATTTTGTCGGATTTTGCGTGTTTTCAAGGCTTTAAATTATATCAAATGGATGTAAAAATTGCATTCTTAAATGGTTTATAACTGAAGAATTTTATGTTTCTCAACCCCCTAGTTTTGAAAATGAAAAAGTTCCCAACCATGTTTTTCAATTATATAAACCTTTATATGGTCTTAAAAAAGAACCTCATGCTTGGTATGAATTACTTTCTTTATTTTTTTAAAAAATGGGTTGAAGAAAGGAAATATTGATCCAACTCTTTTTATTAAAAGATATTCTGATGATATTTTAATTGTTCAGATCTATTTTGATGATATAGTTTTTGGATCATCCACTGAAATACTTTTTAATGAATTTTCTTCTTTGATTTCTTATGAATTTGACATGAGTTTAATGGGATAATTAAGGTTCTTTCTTTGAATTCAAATTTATCAAAGGAAATATGGAATTTTTTTAATCAATCTAAGTATGCTAAAGATTTATTTAAACATTTTGGTCTTGATTCCTCTAAATTCATAAAAATTCATATGGATTTTAATTATAAATTAGATAGTGATGCATCTAGTAAATCAATTGATTTTACAGTTTATAGAGGCATGATATATAGCTTGCTATACATTTAAACTTAATATCATTTTTAGTGTTTGTTTATGTGCATGATTTCAAGCTGATCCTAAAGAAAGTTATATTAAATATATAAAAATAATAATTAGATATGTTAAAGGAACTATTGATTCTGGTTTGTTTTATCCAACACATAACTGTTTTGATTTAACATCTTATTCTGATTTTGATTTTGGAGGATGTAGAATTGACAGAAAAAGCACATCAGGTATGTTTCATTTTCTAGGAAACTATTTAATTTCCTGGTCAACTAAGAAACAAGTATTTGTTGCTTTATATACTACAGAAGTTGAGTATATATCTGTTGCTAGTAGTCAAGCTCAAAGTTTATGGATTAAAAAAACCTTATGTGATTTTGGTGTTTATTTTGATAAACTACCTATTTATTATGATAATACTTTTGCAATTTCTATTTCTAAAAACCCCTTACAAAATATTAGAACAAAACATATTGATATTAGATTTTTCTTTATTCGAGATCATGTGAATAAGGGTTATATTGTTTTAGAATTTATCCCTTTTTGAAAATCTGCTTGTAGATATTTTTACAAAGCCTTTAGACTCTCCTCAGTTTGAGAAAATTAAATTTTCTCCTGGTATGTTGGAATTTTAAATTTTATTTACTGCATTTGTTTAGGTAGATATTGTTTTCACCTTTTTTATTTACAAAAAGGGGAAGAAGTTTTGGGGATAAGTTTTGGGGATAAATAAGTTTGTATTGGGGAGAAATAATTTGGTTTTAATCATTTTAAAAATTAATTTATGGTTTAAATGTTTTAGTTTTGTAATCAAACAAAAAGGGGGAGATTGTTTGTGCATGTGCATATTTCCTTTAATTTGATTTCATATGATTTTGTTTGATTACTTTTACTTTGTATTTTGATGAAATATTAATTTATGTTATTTGGATTTTTGGGATTCTTATCATGTTGGGAAGATAAGATATTTATCTATACTTTATTAGTTATTGAGGAAGTTTGAAAATGTTTATCTGTTTCTCTAAAAAATCAATGAAGTTGCTACTACGGTTTTAGAAACTCTACATTTCACTATTTTAAAACATTTTTGTATTTATTTTACAGTAACTTCTAAAGTTATCATATTTGAATCAAACTTGATTATATAGAAAGCTAACATGTTTATATTTATTTCATTAGTTTACATCAATGTCTAAAAATATCATTTGAATGGACTTTTAATTACTTGAATTTATGCTATTCTGTTTTGTAGTAGCTGTTTTTCTAGAATAGTTTTTCTTCTCTTTTTTGTGATTTTGGGATCTGTTTATGTCAATTTTAATTGATTACTTTTTTTTGGAAAGATAATAGGTTTTTCTACAAATAATTAGTTTTGATCAAAGTTTGAATCGTCTTTTAAGATCCTGTAAATTTTTTATGACGTTTGTTAAAATATTCTATCAAGATTTCTTCATGAAGTTATTGTTTACTATTCATGAATAGTGAAAATTATGGTTCATTATCCTTACATTTACTATTAATACTGTAAAGACCCGTAAAATTCAAGGGAAATTTTTTCTTAATTTTCTTTAGAATTTTACAAGAGCGCGGTTTCAGACGGCACCTGATTCCGAGGCCCGGAGTGCCCGGAATTAATTTCCGAAGTTTGGCTCGGGTACGTTCAGTGAACGAACGAGCGGGAATTACTAACTTTTGATCCGGTGCTCGGAATTGAAATCCGAGGGCACCGATGAACTCGCAGCGCCGATATTCGCTTAAAGAGACCTTTTCGGGAGTTGCGTTTGTTGCGGGTTGAAAGTTAATTTTTGAGGGTTTAGGTTGAGTTAAATAAAATTTGTGTAGAACAAATTTTATTTTAACTTCTTAAAACCTCTCAAAGGAGGTTGGAAGTGGGACCCACACCCACTTAACCTCCCTTGGGAGGATTAAGTGTGGTGGGGCCCACACGAACCCCCACCTTTTCAACTCCCCACTCTCCCTCTTAATGGCTTGACAAGTTAACTTATATTTAATTATACAATTCATGTATATTAAATAAGTGAGTTAATTTTGGAGTTATCCATTTTGAATTTCAAACCTTTGAAATTCTTGTGGTTAAGTTATGAAATAATATAAGTTAAAGCTTATATTATTCTTTGAGTTTCTTTTACCCTTGGGAGGATTTCTTGAGAGCTTTGGAAGCTTTTCTTCTTCTTCTTCAACTCAACGAAGAACGCGAAGAACGTCGTTCTTCAACGAAGAACTTCTCCGCCGAAGAACACGATCCATCCGCGACGCCGTGTCCGCGACGCGACGTACTTCTTCCGCGTCATCTCTTCCGCGACGGTTTTCCGCGACGAACGCCTTCGATAACGACTCTTCCTCCGACGTCAAAGGAATCGACACCGATATTCCACGACTCCGTCACCGTGCGACTATCGAGGTAGAGATTCTTGAGTTCGTTGTTCTCTTTATATTTTGACTTTCCTCAAGACTTGACGAGGAACGCCCTTTTTCCGACGAAGAACGCCGCACCGCTCTTCTTCGTCTTTGGTGTCAACGAGAGAGAACACCGCACCTTCCTCGGACAACCTTCGTCGGCGTACGGGGATTCGCCAACGACGTGCCTCTTCGGACGCGTCTCTTCGTCAACGGAATTGACGAACGACTACCGCGACGCCCGATCTCCGCGACGTCGACTTCCGCGGACATAGTCAAATCCTCGAACTTATACCCGAGGTAGGGGATTGTTGTTTCATTCTTAAATTATTCCTTTTCTTGAACATGGATCTGGCATGTCTAACATGAGGCTTGAAATGTTCATGTTGAGTTTTTATTTAACGTGAGGGGGGCCGGACCGCATGAACACGGCCGAACCCCCCTCCAACGTTTTTGTTGATTTTTATCTTGCGGGAGGAAGCAAGTGGCGTGGTGCCGTCGCACCACGCGGATGAACGTGCAAATATCTTCGCGATGCCGTCGCACGCTCCATGGTAGAAACAACAGAAACGCGACGCCGTCGCGCCGCGTTGGATGATTATCAAAGCACGGCAGAGGGGCGCGGTGCCGTCGCACCGCGCCGGACGACGAACGCCGCGGCCGGTTCCGGACCGCGGCGGGACGAAGAGACCGCGGCCGGTTCCGGGCCGCGGCGGAAGATAAGACCGGCGACCGGGCCGCCGGCGTCGGAAGCCGAAGAAGGGGACCGGAAATTCCGGTCCCGTTTGATAAAACCGGCCGGCCAGCTGGCCGACCGGATGGCTTAAAACCGGGGAATTTAATTCCCCGGCCAACCATGAAAACCCCCCTCTTTAAGAGGGGGGGGGCGTTTCTTCAAAGGGAGGGGGCCGGCTGCCCCCTCGGTTCCACCAGCAGGCCCCCCACGTGGGGGGGGGCTCTTTAAAAAAATGGGGCGCGGCCCTTGAGCCGCGCCGCCCCTCCAGCAAAAACGCGGGGCTTAGCCCCGCGTGCCACCCACCTCGCGGCACCCCGCCGCCAGCGCGGCCCGCCGCCGCCGCCAGCGCGGCCCGCCGCCGCCGCCACCGCGGCCCCCCGCCGCCTCCGCCGCGCCGCCACCGCGCGCCGCCACCGGCCGCCGCACCGCCGCCGCCCGCCGCCGCCGGCCGCCGCCGGCCACCGCGCCACCCGGGGGGGGGGGGGGGGTCGGGCCGGGTCGGCCCGGACCCGGACCCCCCCGTTTCGAACCTGATTTGGTTTTTTTGGCTCATAACTTGAGCCTCGGACCTCCGAATGACGAACCGTCTGCGGCAACGCGATCCTTGGATCGAGTCGGTCGTTTCGATATATCGCACTCAAGGTTTCGGGTTACTTTGAGTTCGGCCGGGTTGGTTCGTTCACGAAACCAACCGGGCCTTCGGAGCGGAAACGCTCATATCTTGAGCCACGAACGTCCGATTGACGCGCCGTCAGTCGCGTTGTGTTCCTCTTAGTGAATCGGATCTTTTGGCATACTCCGCCCGAGGTTTGGACGCAGGTGGAGTACGGTCAGGTTGGTTTTTCCTTAAAAACCAACCGGGCTCCGGAGACGAAAATGCCAATAACTCACAGACCGGGCGTCCGATTGACGCGCCGTCTGTTTCGTTGACTTCCTCTTAATGAGACGGAACTTTTGACATACTCCGCCCGAGTTTTGGATGCAGTCGGAGTATGGCCGGGTTGGATTGTTCCCGAAATCCAACCGGGCCCCTGGAACGGGAAAGCTGATATCTTTCAGACAGGACGTCCGCTTGACGATCCGTCAGCGGCGTTGGTGGTTACGTTGAGTAACGGTCCCTTTGAGTTTACCCTATGGGAGTTCGGGGTACAGTTGAGATACGGCCGGGATTGGTTCGCACTCGAAACCAACCGGGCCCCTGGGACGAAAAGACTATTAACTCACAGACCGGGCGTCCGATCGACGCGCCGTCTGTTGCGTTGAGACCCCTGTGACGAGACGGACCTTTGAGGCACTTCTTCGTGGGACTTTGTGATACTTGGAGTATCGACCAGTAGCTCGTGGAGCGGACCCTCCCGGAGACGAGCGTGCAGAGTACGGAGACCGTGTAGCCGGCTGAGACCTGACGACTGCTTGACCGACTCGACTTGGAGTGAGTCGACTAGCCCAGTGGACGGAGCGCCCGGTACTTGGCGGCAGACCCACGGCGGACGGAGCGCCTGGTAGTTGGCAGCAGACCCGTGGTACTCGACAGGAGGAGTACCTCAGTAGGCTATCTGGGTAGCGCCCGGTATTTGGCAGCAGACCCTCAGCGGACGGAGAGCCTGGTAGTTGGCAGCAGACCCGCAGTACTCGACAGGAGGAGTACTTCAGCAGTCCTAGGTTAGTGAGCGGCAGCCTCGGAGTCGTGACAGGACCACTGTACACTCTAGAGACGGAGCTCTTCAGCAGTTACGGTTTCGATAATGAAAATCCTGGTTTGAGCTGAGACTTTTGACCTTGTGTTTACTTCATGATTGAGATGGGTCACTTGCTAACTTTGGTATATGTATGGGCATATACCCGGGTAGTGGTTATCCGTCGATTTCACAATCCTTGTGTTTCCTCATGATTGAGATGGGTTACTTGATAACTTAGGTATATGTATGGGCATATACCTAAGTAGGGTTTATCTGTTGAGATCTTCTTGTGTTTATCCTTGTTGGTTTTAGTGAGACCTTGAGGGTCTCGGGGTCCCTACTGAGTATCGTTATACTCACCCCTGCACGGGCTATGCCCGCACCTCGTTGTGTTGGTTGCAGACGACGGCCAGTACTGGCAGAGGCCGAGTGTTCGAGGACTGGACGGTACCTGGAGGTGGACTATACGACGAGGCGGTACCCAGAGGCAGACCACTGGGCGGGTCATACTTGGAGCAGACGGTGGGACCCGAGGAGCAGAAGAGCTATCTGTACCCACCCTTCAGGTGGGATTTCCAGTGGACATCTCAGCGTAGCAGCTTTACTTTTCAGTCGCTGTTTTCCCTTTCGAGTTGTACTTTACAGTTGGGCTTGTATTTCCGGCCCCTTTTACTTTTCAGCTCTTCTTTTTGTACTTAGTGTTTTACTTCCGCTTGTACTCTGTGGTGCTTGTTTTCTTTATAAAGGAAATGCCTTCCCAGTTATCGGGTTTTTACGCCTTTGGTGCTAGTCGCCAACCCCTGGCCTATGGAAGGCGGGCTTGGGGTAGTCACGGCACGGGCCCCGAGGACGGGTCGTGACAAATTGGTATCAGAGGAGTTCGGTTCTACCGCAGAACTTATAACTCTGATCTTTCTTTCTGTGAAGCGATAGTGTTAAGGGTACCGAGTGTGGTTTTCAGTTCAGGGAGTCCAGTGTTGGTGCGGGCGGCCGACGTATCCATACACCAGGACCCTGACAACTGATTTCCGACTTTGTGCACGAAAACACTGATTGCGTGTGTGTTTTCAAAGGTTTTCCCCCTTAAAACAGCTCAAACCAGGTCAGATCACCAGGTATAATCGTTAATCGTGTTACGTTGTTTCTTCAGGATGGCCCCACGACGGCAGCCAGTTAGGGTTCCGAGAATCGAACGTGACGACAGCCCACCGAGCGACGAGGCCTCGGTGCAGGGCCCTTTGTCAGCAGTGGCACCGGCGGTAGCTCTACCCGCCGAGCCCCCGATGCTTCCAGCAGCAGCCGCTGACGATGCACGTCGCCTCAGCGCACTGCATGAGTTTCAGCGCCAGCGACCGCCCAGGTTTCGCGGGGAGACGGATCCCCAGGCTGCAGAGGACTGGCTGGAGGCAGTGGTACGAGTGTTTAGGCTAGTGAGGACACCAGCAGACCTCATGGTGATCCTCGCTGCGAGCCTACTACACGCAGCAGCAGGTAGGTGGTGGAGCCACTTGTTTCAGTTTTGCGATGAGATGGACTTCGCATGGGAAGACTTCGAGACCTTCTTCAGGGTGGAGTTTGTGCCAGTATCTCTACACCCCGAGCGTGTACAGGAGATTCTGCCTTTGCCGCGTGTTTTTCGATCAGAAGCCGAGTCATCTGTGGGCAGTAGACAGATGATGCAGAGGTCCAGGAGGACTAGACCAGCAGTTGGGCGATCTCGGGTTTTAGGACCAGTGGTGCAGGGCACCCGGAGTGGGAACAGAGCTAGCCGTGCAAGGAGCAGGTTGTGTTACTCATGCCGCAGAAAGGGTCACCTGGCACGTGACTGTCCGACTCCTCGATCCGCAGGCTTGGAGGGAGCCACCGAGGTTGAGGCAGCGACAAATGCTGGAGCTCTGGGAGCAGGTGGACAGGGGAGGAACTAGTGGATACGTCTTTTGTACTTCTAGTTCCATGTTGATGTTGCTTTTATGTAGCGTCTTGTATTATGAGCTGCAATAATAAAAGACGCATCCTTTGTGATGTTTTCATTCCTGTCCTCTTTTGTGATGTTACTAAGAGGTTCCAGTTGACTGTTGACTTGACCCTCACTTGTGAGACATCTACTGGAGGAGACCAGTTACCACACACTGATGCCGACAGTGTGACTCAACCCTTGGAGGCGAGAGTAACGGTTGGATCTCTTAGTAGTAGCGTCGAGGCCTTACGATGTCATCCTTGGTATGGATTAGTATCATCCATGTTAGGATTGACTGTTTTAGGCAAATAATGTGGTTCATCCAGGGGATGAGACCAGGTTTCTCTTATCGGAAAAGAAGAAATCTCGCAGCTCTTGTGGGACTAGAGATGGTCCGGGCCACGTCAGAAGAGGTCCATGTCATCCAGGAGCGGATGAGGAAAACACAGAGCCGGCAGAAGTCTTACGCTGACAGGAGGCGGAGGCCACTGGAGTTCGAGGATGGCGACCACGTATTCTTGCGGGTCTCACCTCGACGTGGTATTCGGAGATTTGGCCGAGGCGGCAAAATATCTCCGCGCTTCAACAGACCCTTCCAGGTCCTCAGCAAGGTTGGCGAGGTGGCTTATCGCCTGACTCTACCACCTCAGTTGCACCGGGTGCACGACGTCTTCCACGTTTTCCAGCTGAGGAGCTTGACGTTGACGATGGGGTGACTTTTACGGAGGTCCCGGTGGAAATAGAGGATCGACAGGAGCGGGTCCTACTTGGACGATCGATTCCTCTTGTGCGCAACAGATGGCGGCACGAGAATCTCCAGGAGAACACATGGGAGCGGGAGGCTCAGATGCGTGCTCAGTACCCTCTTTTGTTACCCTAGTTTTTGTTGTATCTTTACGGGGACGTAAAGCCCTGAGGTGGGAGTAATGTAAAGACCCGTAAAATTCAAGGGAAATTTTTTCTTAATTTTCTTTAGAATTTTACAAGAGCGCGGTTTCAGACGGCACCTGATTCCGAGGCCCGGAGTGCCCGGAATTAATTTCCGAAGTTTGGCTCGGGTACGTTCAGTGAACGAACGAGCGGGAATTACTAACTTTTGATCCGGTGCTCGGAATTGAAATCCGAGGGCACCGATGAACTCGCAGCGCCGATATTCGCTTAAAGAGACCTTTTCGGGAGTTGCGTTTGTTGCGGGTTGAAAGTTAATTTTTGAGGGTTTAGGTTGAGTTAAATAAAATTTGTGTAGAACAAATTTTATTTTAACTTCTTAAAACCTCTCAAAGGAGGTTGGAAGTGGGACCCACACCCACTTAACCTCCCTTGGGAGGATTAAGTGTGGTGGGGCCCACACGAACCCCCACCTTTTCAACTCCCCACTCTCCCTCTTAATGGCTTGACAAGTTAACTTATATTTAATTATACAATTCATGTATATTAAATAAGTGAGTTAATTTTGGAGTTATCCATTTTGAATTTCAAACCTTTGAAATTCTTGTGGTTAAGTTATGAAATAATATAAGTTAAAGCTTATATTATTCTTTGAGTTTCTTTTACCCTTGGGAGGATTTCTTGAGAGCTTTGGAAGCTTTTCTTCTTCTTCTTCAACTCAACGAAGAACGCGAAGAACGTCGTTCTTCAACGAAGAACTTCTCCGCCGAAGAACACGATCCATCCGCGACGCCGTGTCCGCGACGCGACGTACTTCTTCCGCGTCATCTCTTCCGCGACGGTTTTCCGCGACGAACGCCTTCGATAACGACTCTTCCTCCGACGTCAAAGGAATCGACACCGATATTCCACGACTCCGTCACCGTGCGACTATCGAGGTAGAGATTCTTGAGTTCGTTGTTCTCTTTATATTTTGACTTTCCTCAAGACTTGACGAGGAACGCCCTTTTTCCGACGAAGAACGCCGCACCGCTCTTCTTCGTCTTTGGTGTCAACGAGAGAGAACACCGCACCTTCCTCGGACAACCTTCGTCGGCGTACGGGGATTCGCCAACGACGTGCCTCTTCGGACGCGTCTCTTCGTCAACGGAATTGACGAACGACTACCGCGACGCCCGATCTCCGCGACGTCGACTTCCGCGGACATAGTCAAATCCTCGAACTTATACCCGAGGTAGGGGATTGTTGTTTCATTCTTAAATTATTCCTTTTCTTGAACATGGATCTGGCATGTCTAACATGAGGCTTGAAATGTTCATGTTGAGTTTTTATTTAACGTGAGGGGGGCCGGACCGCATGAACACGGCCGAACCCCCCTCCAACGTTTTTGTTGATTTTTATCTTGCGGGAGGAAGCAAGTGGCGTGGTGCCGTCGCACCACACGGATGAACGTGCAAATATCTTCGCGATGCCGTCGCACGCTCCATGGTAGAAACAACAGAAACGCGACGCCGTCGCGCCGCGTTGGATGATTATCAAAGCACGGCAGAGGGGCGCGGTGCCGTCGCACCGCGCCGGACGACGAACGCCGCGGCCGGTTCCGGACCGCGGCGGGACGAAGAGACCGCGGCCGGTTCCGGGCCGCGGCGGAAGATAAGACCGGCGGCCGGGCCGCCGGCGTCGGAAGCCGAAGAAGGGGACCGGAAATTCCGGTCCCGTTTGATAAAACCGGCCGGCCAGCTGGCCGGCCGGATGGCTTAAAACCGGGGAATTTAATTCCCCGGCCAACCATGAAAACCCCCCTCTTTAAGAGGGGGGGGGGGGGGGGGGGGGCGTTTCTTCAAAGGGAGGGGGCCGGCTGCCCCCTCGGTTCCACCAGCAGGCCCCCCACGTGGGGGGGGGCTCTTTAAAAAAATGGGGCGCGGCCCTTGAGCCGCGCCGCCCCTCCAGCAAAAACGCGGGGCTCAGCCCCGCGTGCCACCCACCTCGCGGCACCCCGCCGCCAGCGCGGCCCGCCGCCGCCGCCAGCGCGGCCCGCCGCCGCAGCCAGCGCGGCCCGCCGCCGCCGCCACCGCGGCCCACCGCCGCCTCCGCCGCGCCGCCACCGCGCGCCGCCGCGCGCCGCCACCGGCCGCCGCACCGCCGCCGGCCGCCGCTGCCGGCCGCCGCCGCCGGCCGCCGCCGCCGGCCGCCGCTGCCGGCCGCCGCCGCCGGCCACCGCGCCACCCGGGGGGGGGGGGGTCGGGCCGGGTCGGCCCGGACCCGGACCCCCCCGTTTCGAACCTGATTTGGTTTTTTTGGCTCATAACTTGAGCCTCGGACCTCCGAATGACGAACCGTCTGCGGCAACGCGATCCTTGGATCGAGTCGGTCGTTTCGATATATCGCACTCAAGGTTTCGGGTTACTTTGAGTTCGGCCGGGTTGGTTCGTTCACGAAACCAACCGGGCCTTCGGAGCGGAAACGCTCATATCTTGAGCCACGAACGTCCGATTGACGCGCCGTCAGTCGCGTTGTGTTCCTCTTAGTGAATCGGATCTTTTGGCATACTCCGCCCGAGGTTTGGACGCAGGTGGAGTACGGTCAGGTTGGTTTTTCCTTAAAAACCAACCGGGCTCCGGAGACGAAAATGCCAATAACTCACAGACCGGGCGTCCGATTGACGCGCCGTCTGTTTCGTTGACTTCCTCTTGATGAGACGGAACTTTTGACATACTCCGCCCGAGTTTTGGATGCAGTCGGAGTATGGCCGGGTTGGATTGTTCCCGAAATCCAACCGGGCCCCTGGAACGGGAAAGCTGATATCTTTCAGACAGGACGTCCGCTTGACGAGCCGTCAGCGGCGTTGGTGGTTACGTTGAGTAACGGTCCCTTTGAGTTTACCCTATGGGAGTTCGGGGTACAGTTGAGATACGGCCGGGATTGGTTCGCACTCGAAACCAACCGGGCCCCTGGGACGAAAAGACTATTAACTCACAGACCGGGCGTCCGATCGACGCGCCGTCTGTTGCGTTGAGACCCCTGTGACGAGACGGACCTTTGAGGCACTTCTTCGTGGGACTTTGTGATACTTGGAGTATCGACCAGTAGCTCGTGGAGCGGACCCTCCCGGAGACGAGCGTGCAGAGTACGGAGACCGTGTAGCCGGCTGAGACCTGACGACTGCTTGACCGACTCGACTTGGAGTGAGTCGACTAGCCCAGTGGACGGAGCGCCCGGTACTTGGCGGCAGACCCACGGCGGACGGAGCGCCTGGTAGTTGGCAGCAGACCCGTGGTACTCGACAGGAGGAGTACCTCAGTAGGCTATCTGGGTAGCGCCCAGTATTTGGCAGCAGACCCTCAGCGGACGGAGCGCCTGGTAGTTGGCAGCAGACCCGCAGTACTCGACAGGAGGAGTACTTCAGCAGTCCTAGGTTAGTGAGCGGCAGCCTCGGAGTCGTGACAGGACCACTGTACACTCTAGAGACGGAGCTCTTCAGCAGTTACGGTTTCGATAATGAAAATCCTGGTTTGAGCTGAGACTTTTGACCTTGTGTTTACTTCATGATTGAGATGGGTCACTTGCTAACTTTGGTATATGTATGGGCATATACCCGGGTAGTGGTTATCCGTCGATTTCACAATCCTTGTGTTTCCTCATGATTGAGATGGGTTACTTGATAACTTAGGTATATGTATGGGCATATACCTAAGTAGGGTTTATCTGTTGAGATCTTCTTGTGTTTATCCTTGTTGGTTTTAGTGAGACCTTGAGGGTCTCGGGGTCCCTACTGAGTATCGTTATACTCACCCCTGCACGGGCTATGCCCGCACCTCGTTGTGTTGGTTGCAGACGACGGCCAGTACTGGCAGAGGCCGAGTGTTCGAGGACTGGACGGTACCTGGAGGTGGACTATACGACGAGGCGGTACCCAGAGGCAGACCACTGGGCGGGTCATACTTGGAGCAGACGGTGGGACCCGAGGAGCAGAAGAGCTATCTGTACCCACCCTTCAGGTGGGATTTCCAGTGGACATCTCAGCGTAGCAGCTTTACTTTTCAGTCGCTGTTTTCCCTTTCGAGTTGTACTTTACAGTTGGGCTTGTATTTCCGGCCCCTTTTACTTTTCAGCTCTTCTTTTTGTACTTAGTGTTTTACTTCCGCTTGTACTCTGTGGTGCTTGTTTTCTTTATAAAGGCAATGCCTTCCCAGTTATCGGGTTTTTACGCCTTTGGTGCTAGTCGCCAACCCCTGGCCTATGGAAGGCGGGCTTGGGGTAGTCACGGCACGGGCCCCGAGGACGGGTCGTGACAAATACCCCACCTTACATTACTATTCATGAATAGTGCAAAGTATGGTTCAATATCCTTAAGTTTACTATTCATACCCTACCCTAGGTTTACTTTTCGTGAATAGTGAAAAGTATGGTTCATTATCCCTACATTTACTATTCATGAATAGTGAAAATATGGTTCATCATCCCTACATTACATTACTATTCATTATGTAAAGTATGGTTAATCATCCCTATGTTATGTTACTTTTCATTCCACAAAGTATGGTTCATCATCCCTACGTTACGTTACTGTTCATTCTGCAAAGTATGGTTTGGCAACCATATGTTACTGTTCATCATCCCTATGCTATGTTACTATTCATTCCGAAGTTACTATTTATTTCATGAAATTTTTTAAAAATTTATTTTCTATTTATATATAGATTATTTTTTTAACGATTTTTTGGAAAAATTCTCATTAAATATAAGGATCATAATTGAAGAGTTTTTAATGTTTTTTGGTGCTATATTTAGAGAGAAAGATTAATAATTTTTTTCAACGCCTTTTACAAATAAATTTAGTCATTTCAAAAATGTTTAAATTCAAATATTTGAAATTTAATTTCAGAATCTGATGCTAGTTTTTAGGAATTGTTTTGACTATGTTTAAAACATTTTAAATGGATTTCAAATGCTATTTTAAACCATTCAATGATTTTATTATTCTTTATATTTTATTGGAAGACTTATTCAAAATATTTTGAATTCTTTTATTATATATTTATTTTACAGGAATAAAGAAGCAACGGTGCTGCTATTTTCATAGAGATATTTATGGGAGATCTTGACTCAATTTATTTTGAACATCCAAAGGAAGAAAAGCTGTTGCAACTGCTATATATTTTATTCTCTATATATATCATTCTCTCTTGTAGGGAAAATAATACAATGTCAATATAAAGAGAAAGTGCTGTGAATATTGAACCTGCTGTTCATTTGCAATGTCCTATGACACTCTACTTCACCACCTGCTTGTTCTCCCAAGAGCTGAATTAATTCTGCTTCTACTACAATTACTTTGATGAGTCATGCTGATCTAAACCTTAAGAATCAATACCTGGGCTTTAATTTTCATATTCTCTTTTATCTGGTTCTGCGTGTGTAACACTACTTCCCATATCTCAAACACACTCTATTTTTCTATTTATGTTTTTTCACCCAAAATCATTATTTGTTATTATTTTTCCTCAGGTTGTGACTCTTGGATTCTAAATTCAGGATATTAGGATTGTGACTCCATGTATCTAAAGTCAGGACAGTTTGGGTTGTGACTCCCAATGTCTAAAGTTGGGTTGTAAGGGTTGCGAATCCCCACAGAAAAGTCAGTGTTGTGGTTATCCCTCCTCTAGAAAAGGATTTTGTAATTGGGTTATGATTCACCTTTAAAAATAATTTTTAGTGACCACGTATCTCTCTCTAATTAGAGAGGTATAAGAGTAGAGTAGGCCCACTTTGGACTGAACTACTATAAAAAACATCCTTGCGTTGTTTACTTTTTTCCATTACTAATTAACATTAATAATTAACTTTGATAATTCATTTAATTATTGAATTTATTTTATTAAAAATTTTAATCTGGTTTATTCACCCCCCTATAGACCATCTTTCATTACCCTTTCCGACCTAACAATTTCTATCATAGGATAACCTTCTGAAGAATATTTTTTCTCTATCATTATATTTTTAAATACCAAAGATTGGTATCATTGGTTGTTCCTTCAGGAATTTATCCAACAATTTTTTTGAGTCTGATTTTATATTTTACTGTGCTAACTTATTTCTAGACCTCACAGTCTAAGAATAAAGATCTTATAAGATTGCAGGATTGAACCTGAATAATGCTTGGATTCCTCAGAATCCACCACATTTTGATGACAATGATTATGGACACTGGAGATCTCTAATAGAGGCATACCTCAAACAATTGACCATTAAGAACTATTCTATCATGTCCAAACAATACACACTACCTGAAGCTGACCTAGATACTCTGACATAAATTGATGATACCAGATATGTTTTAAATTACAAAGTTGTTAAATTTTTATATTGTGCTATTAACAGAATTTTTTTAGTCATGTGTCTTCATGCAAGAAAGCTCATGAGATTTGGAAGATTCTACAAGTTACTCACCTTGGCTCTAACAAATTGATCCAAAACAATATTTGAATGCCTCGTGCTGAGTATCAAGACTTCAATATGGGTGAAGATGAAATTGTAAACCAAATGTTCCATTGATTCACAACCATTGTGAATGGAATAAATTCACTTGTAGAAGCTTTGGAAAACCCTGTACTTATTGAAAGAGTCCTACGATCATTACCAAATAAATGGAATGAAAAGAAGGTTTCCATTTATGAAATAAAGAACTTCAAATAGTACACACTTGATGAATTTATTGGATCACTAATCCAACATGAACTAGAACTGAAGAACATAGCTGAAGAGGAGACAAAAAAAAGAAAAGGTGTAAATTTTAAGTCTATAAATGTTATTTCTAATGACTATTATGATTCTAATCTACCAAATATTGAAAATGAAGACATGGATCAGATTGTAACTGGAGTCTATAAAAGAATGAAAAAGAAAGGATTCAAAAACCAGTTTAGAAGAAACTCTCAGAAAGAAAAATATAAGAGTGATAAGAAAGGTGATACAAATTACAATGCTTTAGATGTAACTTATTTTGAGTGCCGGAAGAAAGGTCATATCAAACCCGATTTCCCTAAACTAAAGAATAAATAAATAAAAAAGAAGGATATAAAGGCATTGAAAAACAGCTGGAGTTTTACTATAGAATATGATTCTAGTGAACAATCTGGAAATGAAAAAGAATTTTCTAACTTTTCTTTCATAGAATCTCTGGATAAATAAAAATACCTTGGATTTCTCAAGAAAGACATATGGTATATGGATAGAGGATGATCTAGGCATATGACCAGAGACCCATCAAATTTTACCTCATACAACACATGTGATGGAGGAACTATTACTTTTGGAGAAAATTACAAAGGAAAAGTAAAAGGTTTTGGTAAATTTGGATTTTCAAATTCTACATTTATTTCAAAAGTTTTATATGTTAAAGGTTTAAAACATAATTTAATTATTATATCACAATTACGTGCTGATGTAATGGAAGATAAATTTCAAAATGATAAATTTTTAGTTTTTAAATACGATTGTTTATTATTTTATTCTAATAAAAAATATAATATTTATATTATTGATTTTGCTGAACTAACTGTTTAACATGTAAAGTGTTTGAATTCTATATAGAATGAAAACATCCTTTGGCACCGATGTTTAGGTCTTGATAATTTCAGAATGTCTCATAAGCTCTCAAATAATGAGAATGTTTTATATCTTTCTTCTTTGAAGAAAGAACAACTTCATGTTTGTGACACCTGCATGAAAGGGAAGCAACACCAAATTTCTTTTAGACCTATCAATCATATAAGTACTAAAAATACTTTATATTTAGTACATGTTGATTTATTTGGTCCAACTCAAATTTATATCCTTGATGGAAAGAAATATACTTTAGTTATTGTTGATGATTATAATATATTTACTTGGGTATATTTTCTTGCTCATAAAAATGATACTTTATCTAAATTCAATGCTTTTTGTAAATTAGTTAAAAATGAAAAAGGTTGTATGATTATTTCTCTTCGCAGTGATAAAGGAGGTTAATTTCATAATTTAGATTTTGAAAAATTCTATGAAAATAATGGATATTTTCATAATTTCTCTCCTTCTAGAACACCACAACAAAATGGTGTTGTAGAACGGAAAAATAGAACTCTTATTGAAATGGCTCAAACTATGTTAAGTGAATATAATCTGCCTAGATATTTTTGGGCTGAGGCTATTTTTTATGCATGTTATATTTAAAATAGAATTCTTATTAGACCTTTTCTAAATATAACTCCTAATGAATTATTCAAAAATAAAAATCCTACAGTTGGTTATTTTTGAGTTTTTGGATGTAAAGTTTTTATTCTAAATTCAAAGGTTAATTTAGATAAATTTGATGATAAAAGTGATGAAGGTATTTTTTTAGTTATTAAAATATTAATAAATCTTATAGAGTTTATAATAAAAGAACGATGGTTATTGAATAATCTGTTCATGTTATATTTGATGAAAATAACGTTAAAATAAATTCTTATTCTAATGTTATTGATGATGAGTTTTGAGATTTTAATTTTAGTGAAGATATTTTTCAAGATAATAATGAATTAATTGAGGGGGAGAATACTCCTTCTCAACCTGATCCAAGATCATTGAAGATTTATAAAGGTCATCCTATTGAAAATGTAATTCGAAATGTTGATTCTGGTGTCAAAACCAGAAATTATATTTTAAATTATTATGCTAATTATTATTTTATTTTTGATTTTGTTCTTGTTTATATTAATGATTCTTTAAAAGATACAAACTATATTGTTTCTCTGTAATATGAAATAAATCATTTTGTTAAAAATAATGTTTAGACTTTAGTATAATTTTCTGAAGATAAGCTGGTAATTGGAACTAAGTGGATCTTTAGAAACAAGCTGGTTGAATCTGGACAAATTATTAAAAAAAGATAGACTTGTTGCTCAAGGATTATCTAAAAAAGAAGGTATAAAATTTAAATATTCATTTTTACCTGTTTCTAGGTTAGAGGCTATATGAATTTGTTGGCCTTTCTATGTTTTAAAGGTTTTAAATTATATCAAATGGATGTAAAAAGTGCGTTCTTAAATGGTTTTATAACTGAAGAAGTTTATGTTTCTCAACCCCATGGTTTCAAAAATGAAAAATTTCCCAACCATATTTTTAAATTATCTAATTCTGTATATAGTCTCAAACAAGAAACTCATGCTTAGTATGAAATAATTTCGTTATTTTTATTAAAAAATGGTTTCAAGAAAAGAAATGTTGATCCAAATATTTTTATGAAAATATCTTCTAATGAAGTTTTAATTGTTCAGATCTATGTTGATGAAATAATTTTTGGATTATCTAGTGAAATAATTTGTAATGATTTTTCTTCTTTGATGTCTTCTAAATTTGATATGAGTTTAATGGGAGAATTAAAGTTCTTTCTTGGACTTCAAATTTATCAAAGGAAAGATGGAATTTTTCTTAATCAATCTAAGTATTCTAAATATTTTGTTAAACGTTTTGGTCTTGATTCTTCTAAATCCATGAAAACTCCTATGGGTACTAATTTTAAATTATATAGTGATGTATCTTGTAAATTAGTTGATTTTATAGTTTATAGAGGCATGATATGTAGCTTGCTATATTTAACTGCATCAAGACCCGATATCATTTTTAGTGTTTGTTTATGTGCTAGATTTCAAGATGATCATAAAGAAAGTCATATTAAATCTGTAAAAAGAATAATTAGATATGTTAAAGGAACTGTTGATTCTAGTTTATTTTATCCAAAATATAACTATTTTGATTTAACATATTATTAATATTATGATTTTGGTGGATGTAGAATTTTAAAAAAATAACATTAGATATGTATCATTTTCTTGGAATTTTTTTAATTTTCTGGTCATCTAAGAAACAATTATCTATTGCTTTATCTACTATAGAAGCTGAGTATATCTTTGCTTCTAGTAGTTGTGATAAATGTTTATGGATTGTGCAAACCTTATGTGATTTTGGTTTTTATCTTGATAAATTTCCAATTTATTATGATAATACTTATGCAATTTATATTTCTAAAAACCCCTTACAACATTTTAGAACAAATCATACTGATCTTAGATTTCTTTTTATTCGAGATCATGTGAATAACGGTGATATAGTTTTAGAATTTATCCCTTATAAAAATCAGCTTGAAAATATTTTTACAAAGCCTTTAGACTCTTCTTAGTATGAGAAAATTAAATTTCCTCTTCATATGTTGGAATTTTAAATTTTATTTACTACATATGTTTAGGGGGAGCTAATTTTCACATTTTTTTATTTACAAAAGGGGGAGAAGTTTTGGGGAGATGTTTTGGGGAGAAATAATTTGGTTACAATCATTTTAAAAATTAATTTGTGGTTTAAATGTTTTGTTTTTGTAATCAAATAAAAAAGGGAGAGATTGTTTGTGCATGTGCATCTTTCCTTTAATTTGATTTCATATGATTTTGTTTGATTAATTTTCCTCTGAATTTTGAGGATATATTAATTTATGTTATTTGGATTTTGCTGATTCTTATAAAGTTGGATAGAAAATATATTTATCTATAGTTTATTAGTTATTGAGGAAGTTTTAAAATTCTTATTTGTTTCTCTAAAAATTCAACAAAGTTGCTACTATGGTTTTAGAAACTCTACATTTCACTATTTTAAAAAATTTATGTATTTATTTTAAAGCAACTTCTAAATTTATTGGATTCGCATGAAACTTCATTATATGGAAATATAACATGTTTTTATTTTTTTTAATTAGTTTACATCAAAGTTTAAAAATATTATTTGAATGGAATTTAAATTACTTGAAGTTATGATATGCTGTTTTGTAGTAGTAGTTTTTTCAGAATGGGGTTTCTTTTATTTTTTTTATGATTTTGGGATCTGTATATGTCAGTTTTAATTGATTCTTTTTTTGGAAAGATAATAAGTTTTTCTACAAATAATTAGTTTTGACCAAAGTTTGAATATGCTGTTAAGATCCCTTAAAAATTCATTGAAGTTTTTCAAAATATTATGTCAATATTTTTTCATGAAAGTATGGTTTACTGTTCATGAATAGTGTATAGTATTGTTCATTATTCCAACATTTACTATTAATACCCTACGTTACATTCACAATTCATGAATAGTGGAAAGTATGGTTCATTTTCCTTACATTTACTATTCATACCCTATGTTACATTTACTGTTCATGAATAGTGTAAAGTATGGTTTATCATCCCTACGTTACGTTACTATTCATTCAGTAAAGTATGGTTCATCGTATATATGTTACATTACTATTCATTCTACAAAGTATGGCTCATCATACCTATGTTACATTACTGTTCATTCTGCAAAATATGGTTTTCCAACCATACATTACAGTTCATCATCCCTATGCTACGTTACTGTTCATAATTCCTACGCTACGTTAATGTTCATTCCAAATTTACTATTCATTCAGTGCAATTTTTTAAAAATTGATTTTCTACTTATATATGGATTATTTTTTAATGATTTTTTTGGAAAAATTTTCATTAAATATAAGGATCATAATCAAAGAGTTTTTAATGTTTTTGGTGTTTTATTTAGAGAGAAAAATTAATAAATTGTTTCAACATCTTTTACAAATAAATTTGGTTATTTCAAAGTTGATCAAATTTTAATGTTTGAATTTAATTTTAGAATCGGCTGCTAGTTTTTAGGAACAATTTTGACTATGTTTAAAACATTTTAAATGGATTTAAAATGATATTTTAAATCATTCAATGATTTTATTATTCTAGATATTTTATTGGAATACTTATTCAAAATATTTTTAGTTATTTTGTGAGATATTTATTCTATAGGAATAAAGAAGAAATAGTGATGCTATTTTCATGGAGATATTTAGGGGAGCTCTTGACTCAATTTATTTTGAATATCCTAAGGAAGTATACCTACTAGAATAACTATATATTTTATTCCCTATATATATCATTCTCTCCTGTAGGTAAAATAATACAATGGAAATACAAAGAGAAAGTGTTGTGAACTTTGAACCTGCTGTTCATTTGCAACGTCCTGTGACACTCTACTTCACCACCTGCTCATTCTCTCAAGTGACAAATTAATTCTGCTTTGACTACAATTGCATTGATAATACATCCTGATATAAACCTCATGAACCAATACCTGTGCTTTAATTTTTATCTTCTCTTTCATCTATTTCTGAGTCTTTAACACTACTTCCCATCTCTCACACACACTCTATTTTTCTATTTATGATTTTTCACCCAAAAATACTATTTTTTTATTCTTTTTCCTTGGGTTGTGACTCCCAGATTCTAAATTCATAATCTTAGGGTTGTGACTCCCTGTATCTAAAGTCAGGACTATTTAGGTTGTGACTCCCAATGTCTAAAGTCAGGTTGTAAGGGTTGTGACTCCCCACACAAAAGTCAGTGTTGTGGTTATCCCTACACTAGAAAATTATTTTGTAATTGGGTTATGATTCCCATTTAAAAATCATTTTTTAGTGCACACATATCTCTCATCGAGTAGATAGGTATAAGAGTATATTAGGCCCACTTTGGACCAAACTACTATAAAAAAATCCTTTCATTATTTACTTTTTCTACTTTTAATTAACCTTAATAATTAAATTTAATAATTAATTCAATTAATCAATTCATTTGATTAAAATTTTTAATCTCGTCTATTAACCCTCTCTATGAATCTTCCATTACCCAGTCCTACCTAACAGTAATATCATTTTATTCTTAAAAATTACGATTTCTTCAAAAATGATTTTAATTTATTTTCCTGAAAAAAATATTATAATTAATTTATAAAGAATTTATAAAATGTATTTGATAAGATGAAATACTTTTTTATATCATAATATAAAAATTAATTTTGGGTGAAATGTTGTGATTTTTCATATAATATTATTTTTTAGTGAATATTACCCATTTATTTAAAAATGTCATTTATTTTTATAAATTAAGTAATTGAAAAGTTACATTATTATTTTAATATGATTTAAATATAACATAATTATAATTGAGTAATATTTAATCCAATTAATTACATTTAAATCTTCTTTATATTTGATTTTAGTAGAAGTTTATTTTTAGGCTTAAAAACACATTTTTCTGAAAACTATTTTAAATTGAACAATGTTTCTACATTATAATTAATTAAAATAAACCATAATGAGAAATTATTTCAATAATATTTTTAGATTATATATATATATATTTATGAGTTTAAATTCATATAATTATTATTACTAGTTATATAGTTAAACTAAAACCATCTTTCCCTTGAAAAATGTATTTTTCAGAAAACAAATTTCCCTTATGCTTGAAGGTTTTATTTTAAATTTAATTCTTCTAAATATGTGAATTAATTTTGATAAAATGGATTCCATATTTATAATCATTATAATTAATATTATGTAATAAGGTCAAATTTTTTTTTGATAATATAAATAATGACTGTGGTAAATATTTATTATAATGGTAAAAAGAAAAAATAAGTTAATTAAGGGTAAAGAAATTTGGCAAGGTATATAAATAAATTAACCCTAATAATATGAATATATATATATATATATATTTATTTAAATATAATAATGAATATATATATTTTTACTTTATAAATGAATAAATAATGATTTTGATAAAAATTAGATTTTTGATTTGTTAAAACATAAATTGTATTTTGGGTACAATATAGTTTTAATGATGATTTTTTTGATGAATTAAATAATTTTTGAAATAAATGATATTAAATAAAATAGTATTATTAAATAGTATATATTAAATACAAATTATAATATAATCCTACATAGTAAAAATTTAATTCTCATAAGGGTCAGAAAACTGTTATTGAAAAAAACAGTATTTTTCAATAAATGGGGATTTTAATTTTAAAGTTTATATTCCCATATTTATAAAATTATTTCTATAAAACAAATATAATTTTTTGAATCAGAACATTGAAATTATTCAATGGTTATTTTTTCATAATTTTCAGAGACAATCAAATTTTTGGGTAAAAATTAAATATGGTATAAGTGTACAGTGTGTATTATGACATCATAATGACCCAAAAGTGATGTAATATATACCATATAAGGTATAGAAGACCAAATATATGTTTCCAAATTAAAATAATGTGTTTTTGAGGTTATTTTATTTATTTTATAAAGCCTTTATGAATCCTCCAAAACCTATATTATATTTTATGGTTTTAAAATAATTTCTTTGTAAACATGACTCACTTCCACATCATCAAGGGTAATATTTTAATAATTTAGACCATTGGAATTATAAAATAAGGAAAAAAATCTTATTTGGGAGAAACCATGGTGAAAAATTAAGGAAATGTTTGTGGTTTTGATTACTTTATTATATAGAGTCCAAAACCTATGTTTGGGTAATAATAAAGAACTCTCGTATTTTTTCCTTATATAAACCACAAAAACCTCAATTAATATTCCCTAAAAACATTATAGAACATACTTAATTTTCCATCCCATATCTATATCCCTCCCAAGGTTCCATAAACTCTCAATAAGCCCCTCCCATGATTTTGGAATCACCCTCTCAAGGTAAGAGATCTCCCTCTCTTCTTTTTATTTAAGAACCTCTTTTATACTATGCCTATTAATTTCCATTTTATCTTGTTTGGATATGTTTTATTATAAACATATTACTTCCTGTTTTATTTTCATGTTACAATATACCCATTTTAATCTCATTAATCCCTCCCATGAAACCTTATGTACACCCGTTATGCTGCCGAAATAGTCCTATGATTTTTCGTATCAAAAGTGACATACCTCTCTGTATTCTTTTCAATTCAAGAACATTCATTATATTTATCCTTTTGAATCTAAATTTTTTACGTTTTAATGATCATATAAATATTAATATACTATCTAATTGATGTACTAACAATGAGATATAATTTATCCCCTCTCATTATAGCATTTACCTAAGCTGTTACAATGCTGAAATCCTCTCCTTCTCCACTTTATTCAATAATATTCGTTATCTTATGTCTTTTATTTCCAATTCCTAATGCTGGTATATGTTATTACATATCCAACTTACTTCACCAGTGATTTATAAATGTTTATAGACCCATTTAACCCTAATTAATCCCGCCAATGAACATTTATGTGCCCCCATTCATTATATTTATCCTTTTGAATCTAAATTTTTTACATTTTAATGATCATATAAATATTAATATACTATCTAATTGATGTACTAACAATGAGATATAATTTATGCCCTCTCATTATAGCATTTACCTAAGCTGTTACAATGCTTAAATCCTCTCCTTCTCCACTTTATTCAATAATATTCGTTATCTTATGTCTTTTATTTCCAATTCCTAATGCTGGTATATGTTATTACATATCCAACTTACTTCACCAGTGATTTATAAATGTTTATAGACCCATTTAACCCTAATTAATCCCTCCAATGAACATTTATGTTCCCCCATTACGCTTCTAAAATTTCACTATTATTTTTCATGCCAAACAATTGTGTAGTGAACACCCATACCCATTTTCTATAAAGGTTATTCACCTTTAAATACTCACACTTATTTGATCGATAAATTTCTTGTATTTAATCATCACTCCATTCTTGTGGTATTAAATGTGATGAAATATGTTCTTATGTTATATGATCTATGTGACACACTTATACATGTTCATGATATGATTATGATGGGTGCGCCCAGATAGAGATCCAATGCATTGGGTAATGTTTTAGAATCATGAGATTACATTTTTAGTCTAAGTTATGATATCCTAAGAACATTATATTATGATATCTTGGTGTCTAACCTTGACATATGTTTATAATTAAATGTTTAGAGTTGTTTCCACATTTACTATGTTGCCTTTATGTCACTATGACATATCATTATTTATTGTTCATGTTTATGATTCTCACTACTTTTTTTCTTCCATTTAAATTCATATTTTCTAACATGAAATAATATCTTTATTTTATATTTTTTTATATTCCCTTACTTGTATTTATATCTCACCACTTTATTATGTATGAATTTGAGTTATCCCATGCATTTTTATAGGACCGATGATTTATAAGAGCATGTTAAGGAAGTTTTTAATAATGTTATTGTATCCCATGTTCAAGATGTTATGATATGTACATAATTCCAAAATATACTATGCCTATAGATCTTTTGGGTAGTATTATGTGTATTCTTACGTAATAAAGCATGAATTAATGGGTAATAAATACACCTGTTCTCATAGTTGGAATCAGAGGAAAGTTTAGTTATTTTTGGGATTAGGATTAGAGAACTCTAGAGAAAGCCTTAAGGATAAGACTAAACATAAGAAGTTATACCTAAATTTTGGTTAAGTGTAGAGTAAGTGGTTTCCAAGAAAATATTTCCCTTTTTATATACTAAAAGCTGATGTGGATCTGGTACAAATGTACAAAGAGGAAACACCTGAAAATAATGCATTGAGCTAGAATCGATTGGGAACTAGTGCATGACAACGACCCTTTCTACACACCTGGTTTTACACTCATGGGGGATATGATTTGTTAAATTAAAAAGTTCATTAAGAACCATTATTAAGGGAAACATAATTCCTATAAGATTCTATGATAGTAAATGGATCATAGATAACTTAGATTGAAGCTTATAAATTCATAATTTAAGGAAATACATGACATTTATATGTTATCCCTTTAATGTTAATTTCATTATAGTCATGCATTTAGTAGTTTTAAAATTAATCATCCTTTTTTTTATTCTTGTCAAAAGATAGAAATAGGAAGAACTGAGTAAAAAACCAATGTGATGGGCAATACAATGACTAAAAAAATGAGATTCTAAACATGATGGGAGATCAAGTAAGACATATTGTGATTATTCCAAACCAGCTATCAAACATAAAAATTAACAACTGGCATATATTTGAATGTCCAAAGACATTAAAGAAGAGGATGACAACATCTTAATAAAGTTCATATAATAAAGGTGATAAAGGAAAGAAGATTCAATTTTCTGTGTGTCATAAATGTGGAAAGTGGCATCAAGGTAAATTCCATAAAGGAACTTGAAGGTGTTTTAAGTGTGGAAATATAGGGAATAAAGTAGATAATTGCCATAAAAAATAAAGAGTATGATGGAAGGGAATATATTAAATCCTATGAGACCTCTTTTTTGTTTAATGTATTATGTGTGGAGAATATGGGTTTTATTTGAGTCAATTCCCTAATCCAAGGGTTAAATCCTAGATTAAGGAAGGAATTATGCTAGTAAAATCATTGAAGTGTAAGGATTAATGTGTTTATGTATTGATATTTTAGATTTTTGTTGTAGAAGTAGTATATAAATGACATTCTGGATATAAAAATCATGAAACATATAAAGATTATTCTATAGTGGTTTTTCTTTAAGGACTTGAAATAAATTTTGAACAATATTGATAAACTGTAAAATTGATTTAGTGATAATGTGATATTTTGTAAAACACATGATTGAGGGATTGATAACCCATAATATGTGTTTGATGTTGGGATAAACCTAAAGAGTCTTGGGATGATAGGTATAAGTATAATCTTTAAAAGTATTTGTACCACTTTGGATGATTTAGGTAATGCAATTTTATAATGATTAAGGAAATTTTGGGAAAACATATTACAGGATCCAGTATGACAAAATATGGGTTTTGTAGTGGTTTTTTTGTTTAGCATTGGCTTAAATCACCACTAAATTATTCTGCAACAATTTTGGGAAACTGCGTCTAAATCTTGTGTTGGTATTTATTTAGCAGAGGTTTTTTAAAAATGTCACAGAATGATTTAGCGGTGGTTTAAACCACCATGAAATCATTTCAGGACGATTTTGTTAATTTTGTTTTTTTATTTATTTTTTATTTTTTTAAAATTTTCGTAATTATTATTTTTATTATTTTAATATTATAATATTTTAGTATTTTATAATTCTTGTAATTAATTTATTACTTATTTTTTATTATATTTAAATTTTATTATTCTCAAAATTAATTATTTATAATTTTATTATTATAATTATTCTATTTTTATTATTTTTATTTTATTATTATTATTATCATATTATTATTATTTTATTGTTATTATTTTATTACCATTTTATTATTATTTTATTAATAATTTTTTATTTTTTTTTTATTTTTTTTGAATTCTTATAATTAATTAATTAATTATTTATTATTTGTTACTATGCACATGCACATGCATATTCCATATATAGAAATTCTGAATTGGGTGAGATTTGAACCCCTTACCTCTCGCTTATTCTTTAAAGAATTTATCGCTCCCATAGGCTCTTTTTGTGGTGAATAAATAGAATTTAATACACTTATATATATATATATATGTATAAATAATAATAATAAACAAACAAATAAATAAATAAATAATAATAAATAAGAAATAAATAATAAAATAATAATGAAAAATAAATAAATAATAAATAATAAATAATAAATAATAAATAATAAACAAATAAATAATATATAAATAATAAAACTATAATAAATTAATAAAATAATAATGAAAAATAGATAAATAAATAATAAATAATAAATAATAAATAATAAATAATAAATAAAAAATAATAAAAAATAAAAAATAAAAAATAAAAAATAATATATATATATATATATATATATGAATAAATAATAAATAATTATTGTGAAATTATTTAATTGAAGGCGAAACGAAACAAAGTGTAGAACGACGTCGATTGTTTGGGATGACAATGGTGAAGAAAAACATCACAATCGCAACCAAAGAAAAGAAAAGAGACCGAACACAAATATATGGAAAATCAAAATCTCACACCCAATTCCATTAACATGTCACCGTATTTATAGAGTAAAAAAGGATGGATCCAAGGGGCAAAATTAAATCCTATGAATCAGATCCAATGGTGGGAATACAAATGGTTTTGGCCATATGAAGGGTCTTGTTGGGTAACAAATAGACCTCATTAATAATGATTTATGGCATCCATATAATTAATTCGAATTTATAACACTCCCCCTTGAATGTCATAATCCCAAGAAATCTAATATAAATATTCACTTAAAAAACACTGTGGAAAAAACAAGTGAAGCCAAATTAATATGATTCCATGATATGCTGCATCATTAAAAATCATATAAGAAAACCCAGTGGAAAAATCTGATTAAGGGAAAAAGAGTACAGTGTTCTCAAATCCCCCTCACAAACACACGATATAATTTTTAGTCTTCATATTCTAATTTTATAAATCAATCTCTCAAATGTTGACGTTAGTAATGCTTTTGTGAACAAATCTATAATACTATCATAAGAACTTATTTGCTGGACATAAATCTCACTATTCATTTTAAGGTCATGAGTGAAAAAGAATCTTGGTGGGATATGATTTTTTTTCACCTTTTATATACCCACCTTTCAACTGTGCTATGCAAGAAGTATTGTCTTCATATAATACAATGAGAATATTATTATTCACATCTAATACACAGTTACGTCTAAAATAATTAATCACTAATCTCATCCAAACACATTCTCAACTTGCTTCACGAGTATCAATCAACTCATAATGGTTGGAAGAAGTCACAATAATGGTTTGTTTTGTAGAATGCCAAGAAATAGTAGTTCCACAATATTTAAACACATATCTAGTTTGAGAACCTGCTTTGTGTGGATCAGAAAAGTATCTAGCATCAACATAACCAACCAAATTTGGTTTGGAAGATTTTTAATAAAGTAACCCCTGGTCTTTTTGACCCCTAAAGGTATCTTAATACATGTTTGATACCATTCCAATGTCGATGAGTAGGAGAAGAACTATAGCTTTCCAATAAATTTATAGAAAATTATATATGTGGTCTTGTATTATTTTTAAGGTATATAAGTGTTCTAATAGAACTCAAATATGGTACTTCAGGACTAATGGTTTCTTCATTATCCTCTTGTGGTTTAAAAGGATCATTATCTCGATCAAGATATCATACAACCATTTGTGTACATAATTGATGAGATTCATTAATATTAAATCTTTGTAGGACATTAGTATTATATTGTGATTGATGAAAAAAAATTACACCCTTAAGATGTTCAATTTATAAACCAAGGAAAAACTTTGTCTTTCCAAAGTCTTTAATTTCAAATTCTTTCTTCAAATATTCAATCACCTTGAAAAGTTCATCATTAGTCCCAATGATATTTAAATCATCAACGTATACTTCAATGATCACAAATTTAGATCCAATATTCTTAATGAAAACACATAGACAAATTGGATCAATATTATAACATTCCTTCATCAAATATTTACTCAGATGTTTATACCACATATGCAATGATTGCTTTAATCAGTATAATGGTTTATTCATTTTAACTAAATAACGATCTCGAGATCCAGGATATTTTTCTAGAAATTTGAATCATTCTGGGATTTTCATGTAAAATTAATTATCAATATCACCATAAAGATATGCAGTCACAACATCGATCAGGTGTAATTCAAGTTTCTCATATACAAAAAATGTCCTGAGATACCGAAAGGTTATTACATCCATTACAGGAGAGTATGTTTCATCATAATCAATCTTGGATTTTTGTGAGAAGCCTTGAGCAACTATTCATGATTTATATCTCATGAATTAATTATTTTCATTTATTTTTCTCAAAAATTCCCATTTGTATCCAATAGGCTTAGTCCCTTTAGAGGTTTTCACGATCG
The DNA here is from genome assembly GCA_963277665.1 of Viscum album. Lineage (NCBI taxonomy): Eukaryota > Viridiplantae > Streptophyta > Magnoliopsida > Santalales > Viscaceae > Viscum > Viscum album. The sequence goes on from OY728158.1 coordinate 878,394,506, forward strand.
ACCCAAATACCTCATGTATAGCAAGTGAGTCTAACTCAGATTGGATTGTAAATTTCCATTGATCCCAATCTGTCCTTTCATTACATTCTTTAACTATTTTTGGTTCTTAATCCCCGTCCATAATTTTAAGGGCTACATTGTATGAAAATGTGTTATCAACAATGGTCTCCACTTTATTCCAACATCTTCCGGTGTTGGTGAAATTTATTAAAATTTCCTTTTGATCATATTCTTGTACTTTCTGTATATTTACATTCTCTTTTGGTTCATTCATATTTTAAACCAACATAGGTTTTCCCCTTTCTTTGATGGGGTTTTTATATTTTGAACTAAATGATCTCCCACGCTTTAGGTGTGGATTGTAAGCACTATTGGTAATACTATCAGATTGTCCTTCTGGAACATATATCCTTACTTGTGCATTCACAATAGGTATATATAATTTTATAACCTGTTTTGAATTCTTTGAATGCATCAGGTAATTGAATTTCTAAAATTATCAAATTAATGATCTTTTGAACTTCATGTTCACTCAAATTTGTACAAAGATCATGTTTTAACAATGAAGTCACCTTCCATGATATTTCTTTTGAGTTGATTGATTTTCCCCTTTAAGTGTGGGAAATAATTTTTCATCAAAATAACAATCAGAAAATATTACTGTGAATACATCTCCTGTAATAATATCAAGATATTTAATGATCTAGGGAGAGTCAAAACCAACATATACCCCCAATCTCTTTTGGGGTCCCATTTTTGTTCGTTGCGAGGGTGCTACAAGCACATATACAACATAACCAAATATCCTTAAGTTTAAAATATTTGGTTCATTTCCACAAGATAATTGAAAAGGGGAATAATTATGATATCTTGATGGCCTTATTTGAAGTAGTGTTACTACATGAAAAATTGCATGTCCTCATGCCGAAATGGAAAATTTTGTTTTTATATGTAATGGTCTGTAGATAAGTTGTAATCTCTTTATAAATGATTCATTTAGACCATTTTGGGTATGAACATGAGCTACATGATATTAAAACCTCATTCCCAATGAAATTCAATAATTATTAAAATAATGTGATGGATATTCAATACCATTATCAACCTTAATATTCTTGTTTTAAAAACAAGGGAATTGCACTATTAACCTTATTATTTGGGCAAGTAATTTCACAAAAACTTGGTTATGAGTTGATAATAAACATGCATGGGACCATATAGTCAACACATCACTCATGATCATAAAATATCTGAATGGTCCACATGGTGGATGAATTGGTTCACATATATCACCATGAATTTGGTCCAGGAACATCGGGGATTCAATCCTAATCTTTGATGCTGATGGTCTTATGATTAATTTTCCTTGAGAATAAGCAGCACATGAGAAATCATGGCATGTAAGAAACCTTTTATAAACCAATGGATGACCATGCACACATTTAATTACTTTTCCCATCATTATTGATCTAGTATGACCCAAACGACCATTCCATACAATAAATGTATCATGGTTAGTAAACTTATGGTTTACCATGTTTGATTGGATTGTACAAATATTGACAAAGTACAATCCAGAAAGAAGACTCAAAATCTTCTCTTGAATCAATTTGTATTCATTTTTAATGCCTATTATATAGAGGTATCCAATACCTCCTTCATCCATGGTCTCAATTTGATATCCATTATTACAGATATCTTTAAAGTTAGAAAATTGCATCGAGACTTGGGAGAAAATGAAGCATTATTTATCATAATCTCTGTACCACAAGGTAGTCATATTCTTACTCTTCCAGAGCCTTTGATTAATTGTTCACTACTGATTAATGTACATACATGAGCACTCCCCATTTTAATGGTGATACATTATTTCTCATGTTTAAGAATTGTGTGCATCATTGTGCTGTCGACGGGGCAAATATCTTCATCATGGAAATTATTCGCAATAAATAAATTTATATCATCAATTTTTTTTACTTCATAGAATAGTCATGTTGATAACGTGTTGGGAAATTAGTTGATTGAAGGAAAAATAAAAAGAGCATAGAATGACGTTGATTGTTTGGGATAATGATGACGAAGAAAAACATCACAATCATAATAGAACAAAAGAATAGAGAATGAATGCAAATATATGGTCAATCAAAATCTCACACCCAATTCCATTAGCAAGTCAAAGTATTTATAGAGTACAAAAGGCTTGATCCAATGAACAAAATTAATTCATATGAATCAGATCCAATGGTGGGAATACAAATGGTTTAGCCATATGAAGGGTCTTGTTGGGTAATTAACAGACCTTATTAATAATGATTTATGACATCCACATAATTAATGGGAATTCATAACAATAATAAATAATAAATAATAAATAAAAAATAATTAATAAATACTTAATAAATAATTAATAAATAATTAATAAATAATTAATAAATAATTAATAAGTAATTAACAAATAATGAATAAATAAATAATAAATAATGAATAAATATAAATAAATAAATAAATCTATAAATAAGCAAAAAATGAATAATAAATTAAGAATAAAAAAATAATAAAAAAATAAAGAAAAAAATAATTAAAAAATAATGAATAAACAATTAGTAAACAATTAATAAATAATTAAAAAATAAATCATAAATAAATAAATAAATAAATAATAAATAAATAAATAATGAATAATGAATAAATAATGAATAAATAATGAATAAATAATGAATAAATAATGAATAAATAATGAATAAATAATGAATAAATAATGACTAAATAATGAAAAAATATATAATAAATAATGAATAAATAAATAAATAATAAATAAATAAACAATAACTAAATAATAAATTAATAATAAATATACAATGAATAAATAATATTTAAATAATAAATAAATTATAAATAAATAATAAACTGTAAATAATAATTAATAAATAATATATAAATTTTAAATTATTATTTAATAGTAATTTCATAATAGAAATAAATCAATAAATAATAAATCAATAATTAGTAAATATTCAAATAATAAGTAAATAATAAATAAATAAATAATGATAACTGAATAAATAATAAATAATAAATAATGAATAATAAATAATTAATAAACAATAAATAATCAATAATTAATTAATAAAATATTAATAAATAATTAATAAATAAATAATAATTAATTAAATAAATAAATAATAAATAATAAATGAATAATAAATAAATATTAAATGAATAATAAATGAATAATAAATAAAGAAATAGTAAATAATAAATAATAAATAAATACTATATAGTTATTTAACAATAATTTAATAGTAAAAATAGATCAATAAATAAAATTAAATATTAAAATAATAAATAATAAATAATAAATAATAAATAATAAATAATAAATAATAAATAATAAATAATAAGTAATAAATAATAAATAATAAATAATAAATAATAAATAATAAATAATAAATAATTAATAATAAATTATTAATAATGAATAATAAATAATAAATAAAAAAATTGAATAAATAATAAATTACAAATAATAAATTACAAATAATAAATAAGAAATAAGAAATAATAAATAATAAATAATAAATAATAAATAATAAATAATAAATAATAAATAATAAATAATAAATGATAAATAATAAATAATAAATAATAAATAATAAATAATAAATAATAAATAATAAATAATAAATAATAAATAATAAATAATAAATAATAAATAATAAATAATAAATAATAAATAATAAATAATAAATAATAAATAATAAATAAATAATAAATAATAAATAAATAATAATCAATCATAAAATGATAAAATGATAAAATGATAAAATAATAAAATAATAAAGTAATAAAATAATAAAATAATAAAATAATAAAATAATAAATGGATATATATATCTATAAATATATATACATATAACAAAATTTACATAAATATATATAAACACACATTTATATTACATAAATATATCTAAACACATTCAGATATATAATTATACAAGAATATATATAAACACAAGTAAATATAAATATATCTATATATATATTTACACATATATGATATAACAATATATAAACATAAATATGTATAAATATTTACAAATGTATATAAATATACGCAAGTATTCATAAATTCTTATAAACAGATATATATAATTGATAATAAATTACCAAAATAGGAGAAAACACAATAATTGCGACATCATCAAATCAATATGAATGTAAATCAATAGAATAAAATCATAAACGATATAAAAATCATATGAAGACACTCTTAAATGAAGATGAAATCTCATCAAATGTGTATGATATATATATACTTAAATTTATTAAAATATATCATATATTAATATTTATTTATATATATTAGAATATAAAAATAAATATATATCCATTTATCAATACACACACATATTTATATATTAACATTATTTATATATGTGTGTATATATATTCTTATAGTTTTATTGTAAATTCATTTATATACTATATTTAATGATAATAATATATTTATATAAAAATACATTTATATATGATGTATACACACAATATTATTGACACACATGTATATATTTATATTTCTCAAATACACATACTAATATTTACACACACACACACACAAATATATATATATATATATGTATTTAATTATATATAGTAGAATTTACACATAAATGTACTTTTTTTATTGATTCATACATGTTAATATATAAAAATTACTTGTATAGGTATATATATATATAAAAATTAATGAATTTTTATAAGGTAAATAAACTCCATAATTATTTATTTTAAATTAAATGAATAGAAAACATTTATTTCCATATGTTTTATATGTTTAATAATACATTTCTATGTAAATATGAATTTATACAAGTGATTTATTATAAGTAAATATAAGAAAATATGCATATATTTAATTATAAATAAAAATAAATAATGTAAAATGATAAAACTTCAAAACCATAATATCAATATGAATGTAATCCCTAGGAATAAATTCAGTCCCCATAAAAAAGACAATAATAGCCTCTTAAACAAGGCTAAAATTCCATTGAATGTTAAAAAATTAGGATACACCGACTAAAAAATTAATTTTGGAGGCCTTATAAGCCCTTTTTGGCCTCGAAAAACTTGATTGGGGTTCCTTGGGTCACTAGGGCAGAAATTTCATCACAAGATTCGATTTGATATGTGGTAGAGCCCAAACGGATATCTGGAACAAAAGTTATGTCCATTTGAAGTTCAAGTATGATTTCCTACTTTTCTTGAAAATATAATAAATTTTATTCTTTCAATTATTACTAAATTTAAATCTAATGTGTTTCTAGTTAATTTCATAAGCTTTGTTTTAAATGGTTATAGAGCTAAAATGGACCCCCTAGATCAAAATTTATGGTCATTTAATGTCGTAGTCTGAATTTCAACTTATTGAATATTTACTTTAAGTTTCAAATTATTATTAACTAATAAATAGAAATATTTTTTAATTGAAAAATTATAATTAATTAAAATTATAAAAAAAAACTGTTTATGATAGTACATAATAAATAATTAATCATAATTAAATATATATTTTCCCTTTAATTTAGCGGTGATTTTTTTAAAACTTCCACTATTTATTAGAAATTTTTAAAAAAACACTGCTATTTCCTGACGGTTTTTTAAAAAACCACCTCTAAAAATAAATTTAGTTTTTTTGGAAAAAAATAAATAAAAAAACATTTAGAGGTGGTTCTAAAAACTATTATTAAAAAACCCCTGCTAGGTTTTTTTGGGAAAACATTAACAACAGTTTTCAAAACTTCTATGAAAAAATCATTGCTAATTCAGTTTTTTTCATGTAATGATCAAATAGTTTTGATTTTGTGGTGATTAATGATATTTCATAAGATTTTTTATTGGGTTAATGTATATATACCAATTGGTTTTAATATAAATGATTACTTGAGAATAATGATATTATGTTTTTTTAATGTGTAAGCTAATGGGTATGAGACAACCTTTGAGGTTAAAACATTCTTCAATGTTGAGTTTATTGGTGTTATTTGGGATATAAGGGTATTTATTTAATAAATTAGCGATGATAAAACATTGATATTTTTTCTTTTGTTGAATTTTTTAGATTAATGTATTAAGGCTTATTAAATCTTCAGTATCATCTTACTTTATACTAACCATTTTGGATTTAGTAAAAACATGAAGAATTGCTTCTTTTTCTTTGGTGGATTACATGATTCATTAGAATCTTATTCTAGTGCTTCAGTCATTTTTTTTATTTTGAGTATTCATCATTTGGAGAAATGATTACTGTAAGAAAACATTGATTAAAGGATGAAATTATACTTTTCATGAATGTATATTTCCTAATTTACCTAGTCTAAATGGTAAAGTAACTTCTTAAATCTAGGAAAATAATCTTGAAACAAAAATTTTGTTAGAGTATAATCATTTCTGTTGAATTGATGATTTTTTAACCCATCAAAGAATTATGGTTTATAGTCATTGATTTTCTCCTAACCATATTCTCTATCACACTCTATTAGGTTTTGGTGTTATTTTTCACTTCCATGTCTATGTTTTCACTTCCCAACAATGTTCTCATACTTTTAAACCTAGTTATGTGATAACCTTTTTTACTTCCCTTTCTCTCTTTTCAAGTGGATGTTTTATTATCCCTTTTTACTATGTGGATTTTCAATAAATATATTTTCAAGTGTTATAACACTTATTACCGAGTTTAAGTTTAAATTTTAAGGATGAAATTTATTAAATGGGGGAAGAATATAATGCCCCAAGGGTTTAAAATAGAAATCTATTTTTGATGACATATGCGATATGCAACACCGATCCCAAACGAATTATGATTATATAAATATGACCATTTTAAACTAGATATTACAATTTCATATACAGGACTAACAAAATTATGATATATATATATATATACATACAAACACAAATATATATATATATATATATATCAATATCATAATCTATAAAAATATATTTATAAATTCTTAGTAATTAATCACTTAATTTTTCAGTAATATCATGTTGGGTAAAAATCCCTGAAGGTAACATTGCATCATTTTTGGGTTGGTTGTGTTTGTTGACAATACAGGTTTCCATGGTGAATTTTCGAGTTCTAGAGATGTTGTTGAAAATCCATGTTGACAAATCTATAAAAATATATTTATAAATTCTTAGTAATTAATCACTTAATTTTTTAGTAATATCATATTGGGTAAAAATCCCTAAAGGTAACATTGCAACATTTTTGAGTTGGTTGTGTTTGTTGACAATACAGGTTTCCATGGTGAATTGTCGAGTTCTAGAGATGTTGTTGAAAGTCCATGTTGACAAAGAATCATGATAAAGGAGTGGATGATCTGGAGGTGGTACAAAATAATAGATACAAGGTGGCGCTGTTTTCCAGTGTTTGCCAAATTTTTGGGGTAAAAAATTTGGGATTTGGTGAGCATCGCGAAAAGTGGATTTTCTTGAAAATCTCATCAAAATATGGAAAATTCACGAATTTCGCGAATATGGGATTCATGAAGTAGATTTCACAATGGCATGAAGAATTTTTATGGTGTTCATCATGATTACAACGAGCTTCGCGAATGGTAGAATATAAGAGAGCATTGAGGCGGCGAAGAGCATTGCGAGTGGAGCATCATAGTAACACAAAGGATTTGATAGAATGCTTCGTGATTACAAAAATCTTTTTGAATATAGAAAATTTCCATGGTGCTTCACGAAACAGAGTGAATTTCAGTGTAAATTTTGGAGCTTTACAATTTGAGATGATGTGGTGCTGACTTCATGTGGAAGGTTCTCGAGTTAGGGGAATTACCTATAAATAATCCTTGACCCCATCGAGAGAATTAGAGAGTTTTACAAAGAAAAATTCGTAGCTCTCAAATCACAAAGGAGGTTCATAGAGGCAGTGTGCTTCTCGAAAGATAGGAGCTTTGAGGTGGAGAATATAGATCTGTGAAAGAGGTGTGTTCCATGTTGGCTCAATGAGCTTTGTGAAGGAAGTCACTTTGCGATTTCTTGTGATCTGCGACGACCTGAGATTTGATAAGGCTTGATCTTTGAGAAGTCTTGATCTCTATAAAGCAGTGTGCTTTTTGAAGCAGTGATCTCTATGAAGGTGTTTGCTTTGCGAAGGCTTGTTTGAGCTTCCTGAAATTGGGATCTTTGCGAAGTAGGGTGATTTGCAAAGGTATTTCCAAAGGTTGTTGCCTAGTGATCAGTGGAAAAGGGGTATTTATCAGTTTATTAAATTTAGACTTCAACCTACATCTACATACAGTGAAGGATTCTCTCATTAGAGATAATGAAAGGACCTACAAGTCTTTAAACTATGAGTGGATCTTATGAAGAAGCAGCGATCTCACTTTAGTTGAGAGAGAAATGAGTTCTCAAATTATGAATGGTTGTAAACCATGAGGGACAATGAGTCCTCTTTGAACTTGTAAACAACGGTGCGCTTATAGTGAATTTGGTACATTGACACATCGCCGATGTATGCTCCTTGGACATAGCCCAGTGAGGGTGAACCAAGTAAAATTACTATGTCCTGTGTATGCTTTAAGATTCATTCATATGCTGCAATGGGAAGGAGAGAGAGAATAATGTTTTTTATAACAATAAAACAAGATCAAAAGGGGTAGTTTTTTAATTTGTAATACCCTGATTCACCCCCCTCTTAGGGTATCTAGCCTAGTGGACCTAACTATTGGTATGAGAGAGAAAGGTTGATATCACTGTTTTTCTCTCTCAAATGGAGGTCACCAATCATAAACGGATTCCGATATTTGATGGAAAGAATTTTCATCTATGGAAGAATAAGATGAAACATTACGTTTGATCTTTGGGAAATGATGTGTTTACAACAACAATGCATGGAATAACAACCAATAATAATAATGTTGCATTATCGGAAGCCGAGATGTCACGACCTGTCCCTTGGCACCCATGCCGTGACTGCCCCAAGCTCGCCTTCCATAGGCCATGGGCTGGAGACTAGCACCAGAAAGGTGTATCCATAAAATGGGAAGGCATTTCCTTCTTAACATTTACAAACACACAGTCCAAGAACACAACAAGAAGATATCATGAAGTAAAATACTGTAGTAAAAAGAGTGATGAAAGTAAAGGGTATAGAATACAAGCCAACTGAAAAGTACAAGTACAACTAAAAAGTACAAAAACAGCTCATGGACCGTCCACTGAGGATCCTACCTGAAGGATAGGTACAACTCACGATCAGTATTCGTTGTGTCAAGTCACGCAAAATGGTCCACCTCTGGGAACTATCTAGTCTTGGATTCCTCATCCTCGATCAATGTTGTATGTCATTTACACAAAACACAATAATTTGCGGGCGTATCCCATGCATGGGTGAGTATAATGATACTCAGTAGGGACCCCGAGACCCCCGTAGGTCTCCCAGAGTTCTACAAAGGAAAAACCACAAAGCAAGACCTCAACTCAAAGCACAAAGTGATATACATCAACTCTACTTAGGTATATACCCATAAATATACCTAAATTATCAAGATATAATCATCTTATACATGAGGTAAGAATACCACAAAGGTAAAACCACGAAGGTAGAAGTACCACATAGGTAACACCACAAAGATAAAACAACGAAGGTAACACTATGAAGGTAGAAGTAACACACAGGTAACACCATGAAGATATAAGTACCACACAAGTAACACCACGAAGATAACACCATTAAGGTAACACCACAAAGGTAGAAGACTCAACTCACACCCATATAACTTATGTACAAAATTACAAATGATTAGTTGTAAGCTAGATCATATTATTCTGTTAAGAAGCACTGTTGTGGACCCACATAGGATCGATAGGTAATAACCCCCACTAACCCACACAAGATTTGACCCACACCAGATCAGTATGCAATGACCCACATAGAATCACTGAGTTCTGAACCATACAGGATCTGATAGATGCTGACCCACACAGGATCGATAGATGCTGACCCACTTAGGATCAATGTTCTTTCTTCACGTTACAGCCATCCACAGGATTCCTCGCACCTAGTGTGCTCGAGCTTTGTAGAGTCTTCCACTTGAGATATCGGTCATATGTCGACCTACACTAAGCTCCAAAAAAGAGTAACCCAAAGGACTGCTATGTCGTAAGGGTTTAAACGTGATAGATGGTGCGTCAATTAGATGCCCTATCTGTGAGTTATAAGCGTTTTATTTCTGAGGGCCCAGTTGGATTCGAGTTTGAACCAACCTGGCCATACTCCAAATGTCTAAAAAACTCAAGGAGAGTAAACCAAAAGAATTGTCTCGCTCCAAGGGTATCAGTGCCACAGACGATTCTCCAAATGGATGCATGGTTCTCAAGTTATGACCCTTTAAGCGAAACTGGGCCTGGTTGGGTCCGGGTATGGTCCGACTCGGTCGGACCGACCCGGACCAACCCATTCTGGGCTGACCCCACCCGGTTCGGGTCAACCCAATGGGATGAGGTCTAGCCTAGCCAGCAAGGGGTGGCCCGCTGGGCTCGCGTGGCCCAGCCCACGGAGGCGCAAACCGCTGGGCTCGCGCGGCCCGACCCGTGAAGGTGTGGGCCATTGGGATCGCACGGCCTGGACAACGATGGGTCACGGTCTGCTGGGCTCGCGTGGTGCGGCCTGCAGTGGGGCACGGTCCGCTAGGCATGCGCAACCCAACGGGAGTGGGGCCCACCCTAGTCGACACGGGGTGTGAGATCCCAGGTCTTCTCAAATGGCCGAGCGGCCGTTTGGTTTCTTCCAAAACGGAGGCGCCATGTGGGTGTCGCGTGATCGCTGCGGAACTCACTAGAGGCACAGGTTCCTCCACTGCCATAGCTTTGAGGCACAGACTCCTCCAGCGGCACGTGACGGCACACCGCCCCAACTCTGTTCGCGGCTGGCTGGTGCCGGTCGTAGCTGCCCACCACGACATCACTACAACCCCCTTCTCCGGAGGCACGCGACGACATGCCGCCACTTCCTTTGCATCTGGCCGTTGCTGGCCATCACTGTCATCCACCATTCCGGGTTCCGTCCGACCCGAATTAAAATGCCCAAAAGAACAGATCAATTACAATAAAAGGTGGAGGGTTTGGGACTTGTTCGTTTGGCCCATGCCCTCAGTGTTAGCTTCGTAACATTAGGGAGATAAAGAATTAAACAATCTCTTGGAATTTAAAACAAGATAAATCCCTACCTTGTAAATCCATTGGATAACATTCATGATTGGAGGTGAGTATGTGTTTTTCGTTCCCACAACAAGCTTCTAATGACCTCGCTCGAACGACGATCCTCTAACCTTACTTGGTGGATCTGTTCTTTGTCAAGAGCCTTAAGATCCTACTCCTCCTTTCACCAATGGAAACAAACACCCAACGCCAAAGGAGGAGTTAATATAACTCTTAATTTAAGAGGTGATTAATTAATTTAGAATTAATGAATCCTATTAATTAAAGGAAAAGGTGGTTTCACATTTTGTGTAACCGGGCATTTAATGTGTAACGTTAAATGCTCGACCACCCTCTTGTGGTACCCACCACCAAAAATTAAGATTGGAGGTGAGAAGATATTTTTAAAATAAAATATATTTATTTTATTTGATCCTCCATAAAAAACGAAAAAACCAACTTCTCCTCTCGACCCTCTACGGTCGAGGTTAAACCTCCCTTAAGCGAATCCCGACACTGCGAGTTCAACGGTGCCTTCTGATTTCTAATCTGAGCACCTGTTCAAAAGTTAGGAAACACTGCTCATGTGTTTACTGAATTTTCCATAAAAAAGTTCAGAAATTCATTCCAGACACACCAGACCTCGTAATCACACACCGTTAATTTTTTCAGACTCGTAATAATTCAATATAATTAAAAACAATTATATGAAAAAATCTGGGTCTTTACATGAGCAATGATAATTGGATGCTGGTGCCAAGGGGGTCAATGCTTTAGTGGGATCCCTATCCAATTATATCTATACAAAGGTGATGTCATGAAAAATATCACATGCCATGTGGGAAAAACTTTTGAACATATATGAAAAAGATTCAAAGGTCATAGAAGAAAAGTTGCAATTGTTGTGGAACAAGTATGAAGATCTGAGAATGAACCCAAATTAGTCTGTCGATGCATTCTTTGATAGGGTAAATATTGATGTGAAATATATGTAGGGTCTTGGAGAATTCATTGAAGACATAAAGATCATAAAGTGCATCTTGAGGAAACTTCCACTTCAGTTCAATCTGAAAGTTTTATCACTGAAAGATAAAGATCTGAAGGAGTTGACACTGGAAAATGTTCACAGTACCTTGGTTGCATATGAAATGAGAAATGATGATAACGAGGCTATGGAAAAGGGGAAATCTAAGGAGGTGGCATTCAAATCCATGAAGAATATCACTATTGATGATTATCAGGAAGAATAAGAGACAGATGAGGTGATGTCATTCATTTCCTCAAATCTCTATAGAGGAAAAGTAAAGTTTAAAGGGAAACTCCCACTTACCTAATTTAGATGTGAAAAGGTTGTTCATCTTGCAGTAAGGTTCCCAAAAATGTTCCAAGAAGATAATGATGTCGATGAAGATGAAATTACCAAGAAGAAGTCTTCAACCTATGGGAAAAGAAAGAAATAGTTCAAGAGAAATTTCTTTAAGAATAATAATCTCTTTTCACAAGAATTTGAAAGTTAGGATGAGTCTGAGGTTGAGGAGGTTGAAGGGATAGAGAACTAAAAAGATCATTGAGAAAATGATATTGTGGCAGTTGTTGATAATACTCAAAAAAAGGAAGAAACCAACATTGATGAAGAATATAAAGTTGTAGGTAGAGTTGATATGAAAGCTGAGTTAGAGGAAGCTCTTGAAGAGATATATGTTTGGAGAGACAAAACAAAGAAAGCCAAAAAAGTAGTTCGTGATGCCAAAATCTATATGAAGAACCAGGAAGAAGAGAAGTCAGAGTTGATAGAAGAAATTGAGAAACTCAAGTCATCAACACCATAGGACTCAGAATCAATTAGTGAGTATAAAATCAAGATTGAAGAACAAAGAAGGTAGATCAATTGCTTGAATAACACAATGAAATATTAAATCAAGCATATCAATGAACTTAAAGTAGAATTTGTTAGTCTGTGACAAAAAGTTAAGGAACAAGAAAAACTTCTGATTCCCAGCACGTTATTTGGAAAGAAGATCATTTAGAAGATTGAAATGATGAAAGATAAACCTGTTTGTTCAGTAGTAAAGATGTTGAGTCAATAAGGTTTTCCTTATGACTTTACCATTCCTTAATACTTGGGGGGAGATTGTTAAGTCAATAAGGTTACCTTAGTGACTTTACCATTCCTTCTTGTTTTGAAAATCACAAACACCTTATCTCAAGGAAAATATCTTTTTACCCCTTGTTTTACTTTTATAAGGAAAATTTTCTTCCCCAAGAAAATTTATCCTTATCATTTTTTCATTGTTCATATCATAATTTTTCTAAGTGTAAAATTATGTTTGAAACCAAAACCTCGGAATCCCATAATTACTTAGATATAAAGCTGTTTTAGGATCCGAATTTTGATTCCGAATTCTGGATATGAACTCTTCTGAGTTCTAACTCTGAATTCTGATTACAAATTCTGGATAAAAACTCTTCTGAGTTCTGACTCCGAATTCTGATTACAAATTATGGATAAGAACTCTAATGATTTTTGACTCTGAATTCTGAATAAGAATTATGGTTACAGACTTTCTGAGTTCTGACTCCAAATTCTTAATACAAATTCTGGTTTAGAACTTTCTGAGTTCTGGCTCGGAATTCTGAATACGAATTTTGGTTACAAACTTTCTGAGTTCTGACTTTGAGATCTCTGAATACAGACTACAAACTCTCACGAGTTCTGATTCTGAATTCTCATGAACTATAACTCTGAACTTTGTAAGTTATGTTTTCGAATTCTTGTAAATCTAGATTCCGAATTTCTTTGAAATTCAGACTCCATAATTCTATAGAATTTCGTTTACGAATTCCTAGAAAACAGAATCTGAATATCCTTGTATTATAGATTCCGAATTCAATTTTGGTTATACTCTAAACTTTAATTTGATTACATTCCAAATATTGGATTTTATTTATATAACCATATTTTTGCTTACAATTGTTTTTTTATGAAACAATGTCGTGATTTCAGTTACTCACTAACCATTGTTTGAGTGACACATGTACAGGTCCCTCTGAAATTCAAGGAAAAATATGAACATTGTAGGAGGGTGCTGACCGTTGAATCTGTGCTTGTAAATAGGAGATCATTTGAAAGAGCTCAATACTAAACTTTGACAACTGTGCTTACATGCTGTTGAAGTGATTTCTAGAGAGAGATTCTCTTATAAACTCTCAGGCTTCATGCAGAAAGTTTGAACAAATTGTTCAAACTTTGCTTCATGCATATTTTCTTATTGTAGAGGTTCAATTTCCTTGGAACTCGAGACTTCGGGTCGTGAAGTCAGAGGTACCAATTTCCTTAAAAATTGAGGGCTTGTGGGGATAGCAAGACAGATACCGATATTTGGATTGAGGGCTTACCTAGGTTTGGGTAAGACATACTTTCTTGAAAGTATAAATAAAGGGACCTTTTATCCAGGGTTGATGGATACCCTTCACTTTGGGTTAAAAGATTTACTACTTGTTACTTGTAGTATTTCTAATTTGTTTTCCACTGTACTTTTAGTTGTTGAGGAAAGTATAATCTTCTTAAACTTCCTTATACTTGTACTCTCATTAAATAGGATTCTATATGAATTAAGGTAGAATCTTAGTTGTTGTAAAATTTTATTTAGTTTCATTTCCAGAATCAATTTTCTAGAATCAAGAAAGTTATTAGATCTTAGAGGTGTTTTGAATTTTGGTTATGAAAAATTTCCTTAGGGATTTTTAAAGTATAAAATTCAGCCCCCTCTTGTATCTGAGCATATCATTTTTACATATTCGATCCAAAAATTTGTATTAGAGGTGGTGACCTCTGAATTTATCTCACGATTAGATTCAGAAGAGAATTCTTATTCTTATTACTTTTGGAATAGAATTTCTGGATTCACACTTTTTCAGAATTAGTTTTTCGGACTCATATAGTTCAGATTAATTTTTTAGAGATATTCTTGTTCTATATTTTCCTTGCTTAGGAATATTCTCTTTGTTTACGAACTTTTTCTATTAACAAGTTTTTGTGGAAATAATTTTCTTTAAGATGGTAGGAACCAATGTTGCTTCCATTTAAAATCTCAATCCAACTAAACCACCTCTCTTTGATGGAAATGATTATGAATATTGGAGAGATCACATAAAGACTTTCATTATCAATACTGGAGTTGATAATTTTCTTATGATTACTAGAGGATATAAAATCCATGAAAAAGAATTTAGTACCTTTACCAATCAAGAAAATCATGAATATCAACTGAATTATAAGGTACACAATACTTTTCTTTACTCCATGACTAGAAACATATATAGCCAAATTTCATCTTGTGAAGCAACAAATTGTATTTGGAAGAAACTTGAAGTTACTCACTTTGGAACTTCCAAAGTAATTGAAACTAGAAGATCCATGCTCAGAGATGAATATCATGGTTTCTGCTTTCCTTATGCAGAACCCATATATAAGGTGCAATAAAGATTCATGACTATTGTGAATAGGTTACAATCCATGGGTGAGAAAGGATTAGATGATGTAGCTCTTTTTGATAAGATCATAGACATCATACCGAATGAATGGGAATCCAAGAGAACAACTATAGATGAGAACAGAAAGGTTACTCAGATTTCTCTTGATGAGTTGTTTGGAACTCTTCTTCAACGTGAGACTAGAATGAAGAGGGATGATGATAATATAAAAAAGAAGAATGGTAATGGCAGTGTTTCTTTTACTATAACTTCAAATCATATGAAATCTAATACTCCTGAGAGAGTTACTAGATCTAAATATAATAAAGTTATTATCCAATCCGAATCTAGTGGAAGTGAATCCTTAGAAAATGAATTAGAAAATATTTCTCGAAGGATGAACAGGATAACTGGACAAAGGAACATTCAATCCAGATATAAGAAAAAGGAAAGGAAAGATAAGAAAGATTCAGAAGTCACATGTTATGAATGCAAGAGAGCTGGAGACATAAGACCTAATTGTACTATGCTTAAGAGAAAAGAAAGAAATTCAGAGAGAAACAGAAAGAAGTATTAAAAGTCTAAAGCTAAGAAAGTCTTGAAAGCTAATGACACCTGGAGTGCCAGTGGTGGAGACTCTTCAGATGAATCTTCATATTATGAATCTTTTGGACAAAAGAATCTTGGTTTAATAGCCATACTACCTATTAACAACCATTGTTTAATGGCTAAGGTACACAATGCTGAATCATTGAACAATGTTTCTTTAAATTCAAATTATAGCAATGATAAATATTATAACCCTTCAGATGAAGAATCTTCTTTTGATGAAGATAATACTTTATCTTCCTATGAAGAAGTTTCTAGGTTTTCCAAACTTCTTGAGATTGAGAATTCAAAACTCATGAAAAAACATGATAAGGAAAACTCTAGGAATACTATTCTTACTAAGGAAATATCATATCTTTCTAAATATGTTGATAATAAAAATGTTGATATTGAATGTATTTCAAAAAATCTCAAGGAAGTAAGTTCTAAGAAGAATAAACTTTTTAAAGATATAGAAAATGTAATTTCTAAGAAAAATGTTTTTGAGCCTAGCTCTAGTTCAAAATCTATTTTTTTTGAAGAGAAGAACTTGGTTATCAAACTCAAATCTGAAATATTTTCCTTAAGGAAGTTTTTGTAAAACTTTACCTTAGGTAAAGAAAATTTTGATAAAATGTATTCTTAAATCTGACCTCTAAGGAATAGTTCTGGTTTGGTTATACTAGTTCTAAACCAATTTATAGTAACAATTATTTTGTTCCTCAAAGTGCTCCATTATGTAATAAGTGTCAGTTTGGTGTACATTGGGCAAAACATTTCTCTCTAAACAAAACCCAGTCCTTAGGATTTCATAAACCCTATTTTTCTAAGAAGATGTGGGTGCCTAAAATTTTGCTTTTTGAAATTTATGAATCCAAGAAAGTTTGGATTCTAAAAGTCTAACTCTTTTATTTTCAGGAAAGTAGAGAAAGTACCAACAACAATATGTGGTACATGGATAGTGGATGTTCCCAGTATATGACTGATAACAAAAACCACTTTGAAAAGATTATCAAGACGAAAGAAGGAAAAGTAACTTTCGGAGGTAATGCTTACAGAGAAATTATTGGTATAAGTAACATCGTTCTTCTTGGAAAAACCTTGATTTCAAATGTTTTATTTGTTAAGGTTATTAAGAAAAACCTCATTAGCATGAGTCAATTATGTGAGGAAGGTTACCTTGTAAATTTTAGGAATGACAAGTTCTAAGTACACAATTCCAAGGAAGAGTTCATTCTTTCTGCCCATAGGCAAGAGAATGTTTACACACTAAACTTAAAAGACATTAGGAGCCAAGAGTAAACTTTCCTTAGTGAAATGGGAGATCACTCTTGGTTATGGCATAGAAGGTTAGTTCAATGTAACCTTAGGAACTTATTAAAACTCTTTGAGAAAAGATTAGTTAAGGATCTACCAGAGCTTATATTTGATTCTTCAAAAGTTTGTGACCCTTGTCAATATGGAAAGAAGCATAAATAAAGTTTTAAATCATTCGGGGATGTCACAACTACTTATTCATTACAGCTAGTACATATGGATCTTTTTGGTCCATCACAAACTGGAAGCATTGGAGGTAATTACTATGTAGTTGTTCTACTTGATGATTACACAAGATTTACAAGGGTCTATTTTCTAGCAAAGAAGTTTGAAGCCTTCTATTATTTAAAAAGTTTTAGAGCCAAAGTTAAAAATGAGAAAAACCTTCCTTTGAAAACTATTCATAGTGATCATGGAGGACAATTTCAAAATTCTGTTTTTGAAACTTTTTGTAGTAGAAAAGTCATTACTCATAACTTCTCAGCACCCAGAACACATCAAAAAAATGGTGTTGTTGAAAGAAGAAACAGAATTCTTCAAGAGATAACTAGAACCATGTTGAGTGAATATTCAGTAGCCAAAAATTTTTGGGCTGAAGCTGTAAGAACTGCTTTTTATACTATAAATCAAGTTCTAATTAGACATTTTCTTAATAAAACTCCTTATAAATTATGTAATGGTAGAAAACCTAACCTTTCCTACTTTAAGGTTTTTGGTTGCAAGGTATTCATTCTAAATACTAAAGATAATCTACATAAATTCGCACCAAAATGTGATGAAGGAATTTTCTTAGGATACTCCAAAAATTCTAAGGCATATAGAGTTTTCCATAAAAACACTTGTACGGTTGAAGAGACAGTACATGTTAAATTTGATGAAACTGATCCTTTTGTTTTTAAACAACCCCAAACTACATCTTTGGATGTGTTTTCAGAAACTGATTATCAACCTATGTAAAGAAGATCCTTATGATAAGAAAAATGTCCAAGAAGATAATTTAGAAACATTTACCCCAGAAGATTTTCTACCCTATGTTGATGAACAAGTTTTACAAAACCCAAATCAATTGTTTCTAAAGAATCATCCAAGTGATAGCATCATTGGTGATGTAAATCAACTTGCAAGGACTAGAAGTTCTTTAAGAAATGAAGTAAAACATCTAGCATTTCTTTCCCAATTAGAACCAAAAAGCACTGATGAAGCTTTAGGTGATGATGATTGGATTAAAGCCATGCAAGATGAACTAAATCAATTTGAAAGGAAGAAGGTCCAGACCTTGGTTGAAAGACCTAAGGAAACTTCTGTCATTGGAGTAAAATGGGTCTTCAGAAATAAGTGTGATGAAAATGGAATCATTGTAAGAAATAAAGCTAGATTTGTTGCTAAAGGCTATAATCAACAAGAAGGAATAGACTATAAATAAACCTATGATCCAGTATCTTGAATTGAATCTATTCATATTTTACTTTCCTTTGCAGCATTCTTCAATTTCAAACTTTTTCAAATGGATGTGAAATGTGCTTTCCTTAATGGTTATATTCAAGAGGAAGTTTTTGTTGAACAACCTCCTGGTTTTGAAGATACAAAATATCCTGATCATGTTTTTAGACTTACCAACGATTTTTATGGCCTTAAACAAGCCCCTCAAACTTGGTATGATTGAATTATTGATTTTTTTCCTCAAAATAACTATGTTAAGGGAAATGCAGATCTAACCCTTTTTATAACGAAAGATAAGAAAAATGTTTTTATTGTTCAAATTTATGTTAATGACATTATATTTGGTTCAACTCAGCAATCTTTAACCAATTCCTTTGCGGATCTAATGAAATATGAGTTTGAAATGAGTATGATGGGTGAGTTAACATTTTTCCTTTGTTTTCAAATTTCTCAAAAACCAGAAGGAATCTATATATCCCACCATAATTATATTAAAGATCTTATTAAGAAGTATGGATATGACAACTCTAAAAGTATTAGTACTCCCATTGGTACCTCAAACACACTTGATATTGATAAAGTTGGGAAACCAGTAGATCAAACATCTTTTAGAGGTATGATAGGAAGTTTAATTTACATGACAACTAGTCATCCAGACTAAATGTTTTCAGTATGCTTATGTGCAAGATATCAATCCAATCCTAAGGAATCTCACTTAAAGGCAGTGAAAAGAATTATTTTCTACTTAAATGGAACCATGGTTTTAGGACTCTTTTATACCTATGGAAATGATTTTATTTTAAAAAGTTTTTCAGATACTGACTTTGATAGATGTAGAATGGATAGAAAGAGTACATACAGACTTGTCATTTCATAAGAGATTAATTAGTCTCCTTGTCATGCAAGAAGCAACACTCAGTAGCACATTCCACTGCTGAAGCTGAATATCTAGAAGCTGTATGATGTTACGCTCAAGTATTGTGGATGCAACACACACTCAAAGACTATGGTATGAGTCTCCCTAAGACTAAAATTATGTGTGATAACACAAGTTCCATTTACCTTAGTAAAAACCCTGCACATCACTCTCGTGGAAAGCACATAGATATTAGGCATCACTTTCTTAGGGATCATACACAAAAAAGAGATATCATTCTTCAATTTATCATAATGCAAGACCAACTTTATGATATTTTTAAAAAATATTTACCTTCCAATAGATTTGAATACATTAAATACAAGTTAGGAATGATAACCATAAGGTAATCTTCCTCATTAACTTCTTGTTGAACCAATCTTCTTACAGTAATAAACTCTTTTTCATAGGGGGGTACATTTTCTTGTTAAATTTTTATATTTTTCATAATGAAGTTTTTCATATTTTTCGTAATGAATCTTTTCATATTTTTCATAATGAAGTTTTTAATATTTTTCATAATAAAGTTTTTCATATTTTTCTTTATTAAGTTTTTCATATTTTTCGTAATGAAGTTTTTCATATTTTTCATAATGAAGTTTTTCGTATTTTTCGTAATGAAGTTTTTCATATTTTTTATAACGAAGTTTTTCATAATTTTCGTAATGAAGTTTTTCATGTTTTTTGTAACGAAGTTTTTCATATTTTTCGTAATGAAGTTTTTCATATTTTTCGTAATGAAATTTTTCTTACTTGAAATTTTCTTAATAATTTTTTTGTAATGAAGTTTTTCATACTTGAAATTTTCATAATGAAATTTTTTCGTACTTGAAATTTTCTTAATGAAGTTTTCTTACTTGAAATTTTCGTAATGTTTTTTTCTTACTTGAGATTTTCATAATAATTATTTTTGTAATGAAAATTATCATAATGAAGATCGATGTACTCAATTATTTTTCATACTCATGTTTTTTTTGGAATCTAAATTCCTTCAAAAAGAATTTTCCTCAGTACGAATAATTCTTCTGAGAATTCGAAAGGTATAATTCTTTCTTGAGTTTTTGTAATAACCTTTTACTTACTGTTAGTTTTTTTAAAATTTCTAGGATACTAGTTTCCTTAAATCCATATGTTTTCCCTTAAAAACCTCAAAAGATCGAATCCTACCAAAATTTCCTTGCGGATATCATTTCAACCGTCCGATCTGATCAGAAGAATTCTCAGCCATTGGATTGAAATGGAAAGATGAACTATTGCTTAAACACCTATAAAAGGGGACCCCTATTGGTTGTCCCACATAGATTCTTAAGCCTTTGCGTGTTGAAGCTCTTCCCCACTACAAAAGCCCGTTCTGAACTTTTCAGAAGTGCTCAATTCCGAATGTCTGGTGAAGTTTCTTCTCAAGAGATGTCTACTGTCAAGCCGATTATGGAGTGGCAGATATACATGGAGAGGTTGGTGCATCTGAACTTCTTCAACAAATATGACTCTATTATCTCCAGGAATATCAAGATTAATGGATGGGAGAGTGTATCCATTTCGAAGCCAGGGGCTCAAGATCTTGTGTATCCGGATCTCCGTATTGAGTTTTATGAATCAGCTTCATGTGTTATGGAAAAACATATGCACTTTCATACACCGAGGCTTCTAGCTTGGTAGGGTTATCCTATGAAGGAGAGGCAGAATTTTATTCCCACAAGCTGCCAGTTGTTCAAGGGAGTTTTGTAAAAGTGAAGGCTATGAAAAGTATTGGACTTACAGATGTCAAGACCAAAAAGATTGCTCACTTGTCTACCAACAATTGAATCCTAGAGTTATGGGTTCAGGGTTTTATTGTACCGAGAAAAGGTGACAAGGACACTCTTAAGAAAAGTGACATGTTTATCTTTGATTTTTTTGTTAAATCTAAGGAAAATCAATCTGATGAAGCATATTCTCATCAAGATAGAGAATATCAAGAAGGGGAATCTGAGAGCACAAATAATCATGTAACCTACCCTACTATCCAAGTTGATAATTCAATGTATTGAATCATTCAAGATTCCTTGCAGTTCCAAGCTGAGGAACTGAAAAGTAATGTTAGTATGTGATGAAACTTTGAAAATAATGAATGTTGTATTTTCTAAAGATTCAGGAGAGTCTTTTGATCTGCTAGTGGAAGAAGCAGAAGCTGATCTGAAAAAATGCAGAAGGGGCTGAACCATAAAAGAAAGCTAGAAATAAGAGGAAACAAAAGGAAGTGGAAGAAAGAGAGAAAACACCTAAGGCCAAAGAAACCAAATCCGCAGCTCCAAACCCCAAGAAACAGAAAGCCTATCTGGATGAGGTAGTAGCCAAATGGAGGGAGGATAAGAAGAACCAGAAAGAAGGGGAGCCATAGTTTGGCTTAGACCCTGGAGAGGCCAAAGCATTGAAAGAGAAATCTACTGAAGAGCTTGAGAAGCAAGACAAAGAGAAGAATCTTATGAAGAAGTTTTCGGAGGCAGAGATTATGCAATATCTTTTGAAGGCTACTAAAGTAGCATCCGAGAACATTCCAGTACCGAAATAATTCTTAGTTGAACCATTACCTGAGACATCGGGGAAAAAGTTTGTGACTCCAGAAAAAGTAAAAGAGAAGGTTGCTGAACAGATAAAAGCTGTGGAGGAAGTGAAAGAAAAGGAATAAAGCAGTAATCACACTGATGATCTAATTAATCAAGTTTAAGATTATCATGAGAAGGAAAGTGCTTCCGAAAAATTGTCAATCCGGACTTCTCAAGCCAGATCTTCGAAACATACTACCCCTGGAGTTGATGAGAAGGCTGAAGAGGAAGTGAAAAAATTATCTGAGGAAGAGAGTTATAATCATCACTTCATTCACCCAAAGGTTATTGAGGCAGGAGCCAAGAAATAAAAAATTTATGCAGATAGGATGGTTTAGTTTTATGAGAGTAAGCATGAGTCTCCAGATGAAGAAGCTATTCCGAAAATAGACAATGGAAAACAGGCAGTTGTTGACACCCCAACCAAAATTTCCTTAATGAATAAACAAGCTAGTCTATCCTCTAAGAGGAAGCTTGTTGAGCTAGAGGAAGAAGCACAACCTAGAAAAGTGTTAGATTCGGAGTCATCATCTTTAGGACATGATTGTGTCATTCAATCCATAAAGAATATTGTGGAAACCATTCCAATCTTTCCATCAATTGACTCTAGATATCAGATGCTCCAGCATAGAATGAATCATGAATCAGAATTTGTATCCATGGTGATGGATAGGTGTGTAATGATTGAGGCTGAACACAATAATTTCCTTATCAACTATGAAGCCCACAAAAAATCTTGCAAGAAAATGGTGATCTGGTCAAAGAATATAGTCAAAGATCTGAAAGAGCTTGATGACTTTAAAGATGATGTTAAGGAATCTTTTGATACTCAAGATAGAAAAATAAAGGATCTAACAAATATCTTTGAGGAAAAGATAAATCTTGAATAGAATAATCGGATTTAGGATGTCAAGGATCTAAATGGGAAGTTGAATTATGTTTTCCAAAGTTGTTAAACAAAAAGGGATCTCCAGATCGATATTGAAGAAAATCTAGTGAAGCAAGATGACTTGCTGAAGGCTCAAGATGATAGGATCAAAACCTTAGAGAAGCAAGCAGAGGATGATCACAAAGAGCTAAAGAAGATGAAAACCACTGTGAAGAAGCTGATACCCAAGGAAAAAGAAGAAAAATAGATCCAAATCCAATCTTTTGGTGGATCTATTTTTCCTTGTACAAATTCTTCCAATCTTAATGAAATTGTGGTTGCTTGTTTTTGTTTGAATGTTTGTACTAATATTTCAGTTACCATATTTTTTTTTCCATTCTCTAAAACTCTTTTTGAAAATCAAAAAGGGGGAGAAGGAAAAAGAATTATAAGTAAAAGAATAAATATCCCTAAGTAAGGGGGAGTTTATCAAAGGGGGAGTTATCATTATGAATATTTCTACATTCAAATGAAAAATCTCATTCTGGAAATCTAGAATACGATCTTTAGAGTTCCATACCCTAAGAGGGAGTTAGTCGTATTCACCATTGTTCATATGAAAAGGGAGATAAGTTTTATTTTCAAAGTCTAGGAAATTTTTACCAAGTCCTTATATTCTTTTTCATAACGATGTTTGTGCTTTCCAAAAAGGGGGAGATTGTTGTTTCAATAAGGTTTTCCTTATGAATTTTACATTCCTTCATACTTGGGGGAGATTGTTAATTCAATAAAGTTTCCTTAGTGACCTTATCATTTCTTCTTGTTTTGAAAATCAAAAACACATTATCTCAAGACAAATATCTTTTTACCCCTTGTTTTACTTCTATAAGGAAAATTTTCTTCCTAAATAAAATTTATCCTTATCATGTTTTCATTGTTCATATCATAATTTTTCTAAGTGTGAAATCTGATTTGAGAGCAAAACCTCAGAATCCTATATTTACTTAGATATGAAGAAATTTTAGGATCCGAATTCTGATTACGAATTATGGATACGAACTCTTCTAAGTTTTGAATCCGAATTCTGATTATGAATTCTGGATATGAACTCTTTTGAGTTATGACTCCAAATTCTGATTAGGAATTCTGGATATGAACTCTCATGAGTTCTGACTGCAAATTTTGAATACGAATTCTGGTTATGAACTTTCTGAGTTCTGACTCCGAATTCTGAATACGATTTCGGGTTACGAACTTTCTGAGTTCTGACTCTGAATTCTGACTACGAATTCTGGTTACGAACTTTCTAAGTTATGAATCCGAGTTCTCTAAATATAGACTCCGAACTCTCATGAGTTCTGACTCTGAATTCTCAAGAACTCTGACTTCGAACTTTGTAAGTTCTGGTTCTGAATTGTTATAAATCCAGATTCTGAATTTCCTTGAAATCCATACTCCAGAATTCTATATAATTCAGGTTCTAAATTCCTAGAATACAGAATCTGAATATCCTTGTATTATAGACTCCGAATTCAATTTTGTTTAGACTCCAAAATTTCATTTGATTACATTCCAAATATTGGATTTTAGTTATGTAACCATATTTTTGCTCACACATTTTTTGTTATAAAATGATGTCGTGCTTTTAGTTACTCACTAACTGTTGTTTGAGTGACATATGTACATGTCCCTCTTAAATTCAAGGAAAAATATGACCATTGGAGGAGGGAGCCGATCGTTTAAGACGTGCCTATAAATAGGATCTCATTTTAAAGAGATAAATACTGAACTTTGACAACTGTGCTTACATACTGTTGAAGTAATTTCTAGAGAGAGAGGCTCTTATAAACTCTCAGGCTTCATGCAAAAAGTTTGAACGGCTTGTTCAAACTTTTCTTTAGGAATATTTTCTTAGTACAGATGTGAGCTTTCCTTGAAATTAGATACTTCGGTTTGTGAAGTCAGAGGTGCTGATTTCCTTACAAATCAAGGGCTTGCGGGGATAACAAGACAGATACCGATCTTTGTATTGAGGTCTTACTTGGGTTTGGGTAAGAAAGACTTTTTTGAAAGTATAAATCAAGGGACCTTTTATCCAGAGTTGTTGGATACCCTTCAATTTTGGTTAAAATAGTTAATAATTGTTACTTGTTGTATTTCTATTTTGTTTTCCGCTATACTTTTAGTTGTTAAGGAAGGTATAATCTTCTTATACTTCCTTAGACTTTTACTTTGATTATATAGGATTATATACGCTTTAAGGTAGAATCTTAATTGTTGTAAACTTTTGTTATGTTTCATTTCCAGAATCACTTTTCCAGAATCAAGCAAGTTATTAGAGCTCAGAGGTGTTGTGAATTTTGGTTATGAAAAATTTACTTAGGGATTTTTAAAGTATATAATTCACCCCCATCTTGTAATTGAGCATCTCATTTTTACATATTCGATCCAACAAAAGAAACAACAATCGATCTCAGATGTTAAGGCTGATTTGAGGCTCTATCAAAAATAGAAAATAGTCAGGGTTGAAGTCAGAACATAAGCACTTGTTCTGAGAATGAAAATTGATATGGGTACAATGCAGAATCATAAAATTAAAAAGCCCAAGGGACTACTAGAAGTAAAGAAGTGAAATTTAGGAATTCACCTTTCATCATGTGTTATTGCTATGGAAAGATAGGACACTCACAAAATGTGGGTTCTATAGCCAGAAGATATTGAAGGGCATAAGAACAGAGGTGGCGGCCAAAAGAGAACAGTTATCTAGAAAATACTTTTAAGGACACTGTTTTTGGTGTGGTGTTTTTGGGAACATTGATAGATACTATACATTGACCATATAAAGGAATGTTCCAAAGCATAATCAAAATGTTCACAAGCATCAGATAAATTAACCAATCGGTGAGTTGAAAATGCAAAAAAGATTTGTATCTTTGCAAGATGAATCCAATCCATCATACTCTAAGAAAGATCAGAAGTATCAATTTATTCTGAGTGTGAAGGAAAAAATATGGACAAATAAAAAGAGAATAGAGAATGAAGTGGTTGCTAAAATTGTGCTTAAAGAATCATATCATTATGGTATATGGATCCTTGATAGTGGCTGCATGCCTCACATGACTAAAAATAAGGATCTAGTTATAGGCATAAAATATGACAAAGAAGGAGTTGTCAAGTTTGTAAAGTATTAAGTCCTGAAGATAATTGGATTGAAAAAGGCTATATTTGGAGGCAAAGAAATAAGACGTGATGATGTCTTGGTTGTAGAAGGTCTCAGTCACAATTTTCTCAGCGTCAGTCAACTATGTGACTCAGGGCATTCTATACAGTTTACTAAGAAGAAATGTGCCGTCAAGGGAAGAGATGGTACAATGATCCTACAGGGAAAAAGGACAAAGGGAAATCCTTACCTAGTACGTAGAGAAGAAGATATGTGCTTTTTATTTAGAGAGGAATAAAACTAGTTATGGCATAAATTACTTGGTCATTTATGCCATCCATCCCTAGAAGATTTGGTAAAGTGTGATACAACTAGAGACCTCCCTAAGCTATCATGGGATCATTATCATACATATGATGCATAACAAAAAGGAATCTTATCATTAATGCATATAAAGAAAAAGAAAAAAAGGTTAATAAGATTGATCTAATTAGTGCATACTGATGTTTGTGGGTCTATCACGCCAAGAGAAATTTAAAAAAAGAGGTACTAAGTTATTTTCATTGATGACTATAGAAGAATGGAATGTGAATTTGTTATTTCCCATAAGTATGATGTGTTCAACTACTTAAAACATTACTATAGGGAGTGTGAAAGGATTCTTGGATAGAAAATTCTGATGTTTTGTACTGCCAATGGTACAAAATTCACAAACAGTCAGGTAGAATACTA
The DNA here is from genome assembly GCA_963277665.1 of Viscum album. Lineage (NCBI taxonomy): Eukaryota > Viridiplantae > Streptophyta > Magnoliopsida > Santalales > Viscaceae > Viscum > Viscum album. Next base: position 878,421,805 of record OY728158.1, read on the forward strand.
TATTTAGAAACACATGATAAGGCATCAAGTTTCCTCAGTGAGAACTCCCCAATGAAATGAAGTGGTTGAAAGGAGAAACAATATCCTCAAAAACATATCTAGAATGATGCTTATAGAAAAAGATCTACTAGAGAGGTTCTGGAAGGAAGAAATGTTGACATCAATCTACATTTCTAACAGAGCTCTGTTGTGTCTGAAGGAAGGAAATACTCCATATGATATGTGGTATAGAAAGAAGGTGATAATGAAACACTTTTGAATCATTGGAAGTAAGTGCTTCATTATCTACAAGAAAAAACATAGGAAATTTGATTCACATGGAGATGAGGGGATATTACCTGGCTACTAAGGAAAAAGAAAAGCATACAGATGCTTTAACAAAAGGCTGGAAAAAGTAGTTGAGAACAATGATTTCACTATTGGGGAAAAGGAAAAGAATATTCAATAGAGCAGTGAAAAATATATTGATGAAAGTGATGAAGAGGAATGTAAAACAGGAGGACCATAAGTGGCTAATACTGATTCAGAATAAGATACTGATGATGAGCATGAGGAAGTAAAATCTGTATCTACTCGTAAGGAAAGGAGTCGAGAAAAAATTTATAGGTATAATATCCTTGGTGATTAGTCAGCTTCAGTTCAGATAAGAAGAATAAAATCCCTGCAGTAGACATCTTTCCTATTTCAGGTAGAGCCTAAATGATTTGCTGATGTAGATGAAGATAAAAAATGGGTTCAGGCTATGAATAAAGATCTAGATAAGATTGGGAAGAACCAAATGTGGGAGATTGTTTCAAGGCCATAAGATAAGAATGCCATCATGACTAACTGGGTCTATCACAACAAGATGAATGAAGATGAGATAGTGATTTGAAATAAAGCATGACTGGTGTGAAAAGGATACTCCCAGATAGAGGGAATATATGCCTATGAGACATTTTCATTGGTTGTAAGGCTGGAGACAATCAGATTATTCCTAGTCATTACAGTGCAATAGAAGTTCAAAGTGTTCTAGATGGATGTCAAATCTGCATTCTTGAATGGGGTTTGGGAGGAAGAAGTGTATATCGAGCAGCCATATTGTTTTCTCATTCACGAGGATGATAATAAGGTTTTTCGGCTGAATAAGGCGTTATATGGGCTGAAATAAGCACCAAGATCATGGTACTCAAGGCTTGATTTGTATTTGAAGAAGATTGGTTTCTGGCATACTGGAGTTGATTACAATCTCTATTTCAATGATGATAGTAATAAAAGGATGATGGTGCTGGTTTATATCGATGAAATAATATTTGATAGATTATTTAAAGATCAATTCAAGATGTTTTTTGAATTCATGAAAAGTGAGTTCAAAATATCTATGATTGGAGAGATGAAGTTTTTCCTTGGTTTATAGGTGACATAAGGAAGGAATGACACATTCATTTATCAATCCAAATATTCCAAGAAGGTTATGAGAAAATTTGGTACGGAAAATTCCAAGGAGATGAAGACTCCAGTTGCTACTTGGATTAAATTATCAAAGGATGACGATGGAAAGGTAGTTAATATCACAGAATACAGGAAAATTATTGGATGTTTGTTACACCAAAAAGTGACAAGACCTGATATTGTTTTTTCCACATTCCAAGCAGTATGATATCAAAGAAATCCCAAGTAAAGCCACATTCTTGTAGTGAAAATAATACTTCGGTATATTAAGGGCCCTGTGGATTTTGTTTTGATGTATAATGATAAATCTCAGCCAGTAATTTTTTGGATATACAGTTGCAGATTGGGCCGGATTAGTAGATGACAAGAAATATATTTCAGGAGGTGCTTTCTATCTTGGTAGTTTTTGTATTTCATGGATAAGAAAGAAGTAAGATTTCATATCATTGAGCACCACAAAATCTGATTATATTGCCTCCACTCAAGAATACACACATTTTTTGTGGATGAAGAAGCAACTTGATGATATGTTTGTTGAAGTGAAGTCTCCAATTAGTATCCAGTGCGACAAATCAAGTGATATAAATCTTAGTAAAATTCCCATCCATCACTCAATGAAAAAAAATATTGATATAAAGTATCATTTTATCAAGGATAAAGTTGATTAGGGAATTGTGAAGTTGGAGTATGTACCTACAGAGTTATAGGTTGTAGAAATTCTGACAAAGGCCTTAACCAAGGAAGCTTTTGAGAGGCATTGACTAGCTTTGGGAGTTCAGTTGACTCCCCACATTTGAAAAAGTGTGGATTTGGGACCCCTCCCCTCTCCCCGAGGTATGGTGTGTTTTCCCCTACTGTGCTGATATGTGTTCTCTACTCTATTTCATACCACAAAGGAGTGACCTTTGGGTTCATTGACAAAGGGGGAGAAATAGTTCTTGAAGGGAGAGAAAATTTCTTAATATAATACATGGGGAGAAGCTGATAGGTGGAGCAACAAGATAGGGGGAGAGAAACAAGATAGGGGGAGTATGAGTTTTAAATCTAATAATGCTTGAAGTGATCGATCGAAGATTAGATATCATGATAGTTGAGGTTCATGATGAAAGAAGTTTATTGGTATCCGTATGTTATCAATAGTTATCAAAGTGCATAGAATCGTTATGAGAAGAGTTTTCAATAAACCAAAAGGGGGAGATTATTTGGAAAAAATCCCTCAAGGTAATATTGTAGCATTTTTGGGTTGGTTGTGTTTGTTGACAATGCTGGTTTCCATGGTTAATTGTTGAGTTCTAGAGTTTTTTTTGGAAATCCATGTTGAAAAAGAACCATGAAAAAGGAATGGATGATCTGGAGGTGGTACAAAAGAATAGATACAAGGTGGCTCTGTTTTACAGTGTTTGACAAATTTTTGGGGTCTAAAATTTGGGATTTTTCCAGCATCGTGAAAAGTGTATTTCCTTGAAGATCTCATCAAAATATGAAAAAGGCATGAATTTTGTGAATATGGGCTTCTAGATGTATATTCCATGAAGGCATGAAGAATGTTGATGGTGTTCTTCATGATTATGTCGAGCTTCGTGAATGGATGAGGAGAAGAGAGCATTGTAGTGGTGAAGAGCATTATGAGCGGAGCATCATAGTGGAGCGAAGGATTTGATAGAATGCTTCAAGATTATTAAGATATTTTAGAATTCAAAAAATATCCACAGTGCTTCTTTAAATAGAGTGAATTTCGGTGGAAATTTTGGAGCTTTTCGATTTGAGAAGATGTGGTTATGACTTCGCGTAGAAGGTTCTCGAGTGGGTGAGATCACCTATAAATAGGCCTCGACCCCCTCAAGAGAAGTAGAGAGTTTTCCAAGGAAAAGGTTTTATCTGTAAAATCGAAAAGGAGGTTTTTGGAGGTAGTGTGATTCGTGAATGATAGGATATTCGGGGTGTAAAATATAGCTCCGTGAAAGAGGTGTGTTTCATGTTGGGTTAGTGAGATTCATAAAAGAAGTCATTTTGTGATGGCTTGAGATCCGAGACAGCGTAAGATTTGAGAAGGCTTGAGATTTGAGAAGTCTCAAGCTTTATTAAGAAGTTTTATTTGTAAAGTAGTGTGCTCTACGAAGTAGTGAGCTCTACGAGGGTGTTTTCTTTGCGAAGAGGTAGGGACTTCACGATGGTTTGTTTGAGCTTTGTGAAATTGGGAGCTTTGAGAAGTAGGGTGATTTGTGAAGGTATCTCCAGAGGTTATTGCCTAGTGATTAGTGGAAAAGGGGTATTCACCAGTGGATGAAATTTGTTCTTCAACATAGCATCTACATACAGTGAAGGATGCACTCATTAGAGATAATGAAAGGACCTACAAGTCTTTAAACATTAAGTGGATATTCTGAAGAAGCAGCGAGCTCACTTCTGTTGAGAGAGAAATGAGTTTTCAAATTCTGAATGGTTGTAAACCATGAGAGACAGTGAGTCCACTTCAAACTTGTAAATAGCAGTGCACTTATAGTGAATTTGGCACATCGACACATCGCCGGTGTATGCTCCTTGGACGTATCCCAATGAGGGTGAACTAAGAAAAATTGCCATGTCCTGTGCATGATTTAAGATTCATTCACACTTTGCAACAAGAAAGAGAGAGAGAAGAAAATTTTGTAAAAAAATAAGACAATATCAAAAGGGGCAATTGTTTTAATTTTTTATACCCTGATTCACCCCCATCTCAGGGTATCTATCCTAGTGGACCTAACATATCATTTTATTGTTCAAAGATATGATTTCTTCAAAAATTATAATTTTTTTATTTTTTTGAAAAAAATTTACAATTAATTTATAGAACATTTTAAAATTTAATTTAATAAAATGAAATAATATTTTTGATATCATGATAATAAAATTATCTTAGAGTGAAATTTTTGGATTTTTTATAAAATATTGGGTTTTTAGTGAATAATACCCATTTGTTTAAAACTATTATCTCTTATGATAAATTAAGTAATTTAAAGGTAACATTATTATTTTAATTTTATTTCAATATAAAATAATTATTATTTAGTTATATTTCATCCAATTAATTACAATTAAATCATATTTATACTGGATTTTATTTTAAGTTTATTTTTAGGATTAAAAACACATTTTTATGAAAACTATTTTAAAATGAATAATGTTTATCAATTGTAATTAATTAAAATAAAATCTAATGAGAAATTATTTAAATTAAAGTTTTATACTATATATCTATATTTAAGAATTTAAATTCATATAATTAATATTAACAGCTATAGAGTTAAAGTAAAATCCTCTTTCCCTTGAAAAATGCATTTTTCAGAAAATCCCTTTCCATCTGGCTTGCAGGTTTCATTTTAAATTAAATTCTTCCAACTCTGTGAATTAATTTTGACAAAATTTATTCCATATTTTTAGTCATCATAATTAATATTATTTAATAATTTCTACATAATTGTTTCGAGAATATGAATAGTAACCATAATAAATATTTATTACAATGGTAAAATTAAAAACATTGGTTAATTAAGGTTAATAATAATTTAATAAGGTATAAGAAGAAAGTAACCATAATAGTATGAATATATATATATTTTTTTATTTCAATATAATAATAACTATATTTGTTTTACATTATAAATTATTAAATAAATATTTTGATAAAAATTAGATTTTTGATACGTTAAAATATAAATTTTATTTAAGGTAAAATATAGTTTTAATGAATAATTTTTTTGATTAATTAAATATTATTTAAATATATATATTTTTAATAAAATAGTATTATTAAAGGGTTGATATTGAATATAAGTTATAATATAATCTAACGAAGTGCAAATGTAATTTTTATAAGGGTCAGAAATCTGTTATCATCAAAAAAACATCATTTTTCAATAAACAAGGATTTTAATTTAAAAGTTTAATTTATCATATTTATATAATTATTTTTTTAAAATAAATATCATTTTTGAAATCATAACATTGAAATTATACAATATTTATTTTTTCACAATTTTCTGAGGTAGTCAAATTTTCAGGTAAAAATTAAATACAGTATAAGTATAGAGTGTGTATTATGACATCATAATATCCCAAAAGTGATGTAATATATACCATATAAGGTATAAAAAAGCAAAATATTTTTTTAATTAAAATAATATGTTTTTGAGTTTATTTGATTATTTTATAAAGCCTTTATGAATCCTCCAAAGCCTATATTATATTTTAGGGTTTTCAAATCATTTCTTTGTAAACCTGACTCACTTCCACATCACTATGAGTAATATTTCTAAAATTTCTTCCCTTATAATTATAAAATAATTAAAACCAATCCCCTTTTATAGAAACCATTGAAGAAAACCATGATAATGTTTGTGGTTTTTATTACTTTATTATATAGAGTCTAAAACCTATGTTTGGGAAATAATAAAGAAACCCCTCTATTTTCCTATATAAATCCACCCAAGACCCCATTAATATTCACTAAAAAAACTTTAATCACATCCTTAATCTACCCTACCCTCTATATATTACTCCCAAGGTTCCCCCAATCTCTCAATATGCTCCTCCCATACTTTTGGAATCACCCTATCAAGGTAAGGGATCTCCCTCTCTTCTTTTATTCAAGCACCTATTTAATGTTGTACCTCTAAATTTTCATTTTTTAATTTTTGGGTATGATTTAATAAATATCTATTAATAATATTTTTATTTCCATGTGATTATATACCCTTTTCACTTTCATTAATCCCTCCCATGAACCTTTATGTACACCCGTTATGCTGCCAAAATTGTCTTGTGATTTTCCATACCAAAAGTGAGGGACCTCTCCCTCTTATTTTAAATTCAAGAACCTTAATTATATTTATCCTTTTGAATATAATTTTTTTATGTTTTCACGACCTTATAAATACCCATTTACTATTCAATTGATTTCCTAACAACGAGATATCATTTATTCCATCTTATTATACAGTTTACCTTAGCCGTTACAATGTTGAAATCCTATCCGTATCCTATTTATTAGATAATATTCATTATATTATGTAGTTAATCTCAAATTAATAATTTTGGGATATGTTCTTCCATACCCCCTTACTTACATTATGATTTTTAAATGGTGAGAGACCCATTTCACTCTCATTAATCCCACCCATTAACATTTATGTTCCCCTGTTATGTTGGAGAAATTTCACTATGATTTTTCATGCCAACCAATTGTGTAGTGAATACCCATACCCATTTACTATCAAGATCATTCAGCTTTATGCACTTATTATTTTATTTTGGTCTTAAATTTATTTAATTCACACTATATTATAGTTGGATCAAATGTGATGAAATATGTTCTTATTTTATATGATCTATGTGGCACACTTATGCATGTACATGATATGATTATGATGGGTGTGCCTAGATAGCACTCCAATGAAATGGGTAATGTTTTCGTCTGATGATATTCCATGTTTAGTTTATGGGTGGTTATCTTAAGAAAATTATTTTATAATATCTCTTTGTTTAACCTTGAATTATGTTTATAATGTCATGTTTAATGTTGTTTCCAAATTTCCCATCTTGCCTTTATATCACCGTGCTATATCATGCCTTATTGTTCATGTTTATTCTTCTTACACCATTTTTTGATCCATTTTAATTACTATTGTATAACATGTAATAATATATTCATGCTTTTCTTGTTTTATATTTCCTTATTGGGATTTATATCTCACCCCTTTCTTATATACATCCGGAGGTTATCCCATCCAATTTTATAGAACAAATGATTTCTAAGATCATTTTAATGAATTTTCCAATAATTGTACTATATACCATGTTCAAGATGTTATTATATGTACCTAATTCACCAATACAAAAGACTTATCTATCTCGTAGGTTTTATTATGAGTATTATTATGTAATAAGACATGAATTAATGTATAATAAAGACATAGTTGGTCATAGGGTTTATATGACCCAAAACATCTCCTTGGGGTTTGCCCATGATTTTTAACAAGAAGGTGGATGGGAATATAAGGATGTGTGTGTATTACCAAAGGTTTAATGAGATTACAATTAATAACTGGTATCCATTTCCCTATATAGAATATCTCTTTGATCAGCTTTGAGGATCCAGAGTATTCTTGAAGATTGATTTTAGGTCGGGCTATCATCAGGTATGAGTTAGGAATTTCAATATACCATGTACAACTTTTTGAAGTATATATGAACTATATGAGTATTTGGTAATGAATTTCAGTGTTTAAAATTCACCTTTAGTCTTTGTGGTCTTAATGAATTAGGTTTTCCACCCGTACTTGGATTCTTTTATAGTGTTTTTCATGGATAAAATCTTGGTGTACTTACTAACTTGACACAATCATGTCAAACACATTGACATCATATTGGGAGCAATGAAAGAGTACCATATATATTATAAGATAAAAAAATTCCACTTTTGGATTTATAAGGTTCACTTATTGGGTCACATTATATTATAATCAAGGGTATCTGTAGATATAGAGAAGGTGAGAGCCATAGTTTCCTAGGATCATCACAAGAACATCATTGATATTTAGAGTTTATTGGGGATAAATAGATATTATTAGTGTGTTATTCATAATTTCTCACACCTTTCAACACCTTTTATGGGATTAAATAATAATGGAATGAAGTTCATATGGTCTAAAGTTTGTAAGAAATTATTTCTGGAGATGAATGGTAGGTTAACCTCAGAGCCAATCCCGATTCTTCCTGATCCAGGTGGAAGCTATAAAATTTATTATGATGCTTTGGGTTTTGGGAATGGTGTTGTTTTGATGCAATAGGATTGATTCGTGGAATACAAGTCTTATTAGTTGAGTCCTCACATACATAATGAACCAATTCACAACCTCAAGTTAGTAACTGGCATTTATGATTTGCGTTTCTGGAGACATTATCTTTTAGGGGAGAAATTTATCATATACACAAACCATAAAAGCATAAAATAATTATTCACTCATTATGTTTTGAACCTCATATAGTGAATATGGGTTGAATACCAATGTTCCTTACATTTTAATCTTGATTACACACTTAGGAAAGGAAATGCAGTGGATGATTCTCTGAGTAGGAAGACTCAAATATAGTATATTCAGGAAGATTGTTGTGAATGGAAGTTGGTGGATCTATTTTTTGAGGTGAATATTGAGATTTAGAAGTTTCATGAGTAGAATGTTCTTATGGATCTGGTATTTAATTTTTTATTTTTGTATCAATTGAAGATGGGGAAACTTTCTGACAATGAAGACTTAGTCCTAAGGGAAATCATATCAGGTGAGGACCTACCATCTGGATGGGTCATTAACAAGGATGCGATCTTCCGTATACATGGGAGTGTTTAAGTGCACATAAGCCTTAGCTCAGTTGGTGAGGTATCCTTAAGTGAATCCATGAGACCCATGTTTAAAACCATGTAGAGGCATATTTCTGGGTATTGTAGTAGGTACTGTAGCAGGCACTGTAGAAGAACTGTACACTGTGCGGGCACTATAGAAGAACTGTACACTGTACAGGTACTATAGCAGAACTGTACACTGTGCGAGAACTGTAGCAGGCACTGTTTCAGGTATAGTTCGATACTATTGAAGCTGAAACTATTCACCTTGGGCCACCAATTTGGGATTGGATTCCTTAAGGATTTCAGTCCACCCATGCCTAAGGGCCAGTAGGGCTTGCATGCCACCTTTAAGGCCTTCAGGCCACATCAAGGACTTCAGGATGCATGAAGTTTCCCTAGAAAGACTCTACAAAAAGGAGTAGCCCCAGAAGAGGATTCAGAGAAGGTGCACTCACCAGAGCAGATCCAAATAGATTTTTCAGAATGAGAGGGTATAGATATTCCATCGGGACTAGCCTGTTCTTGCACGGGAATCATAGCCAGATGACCATGAGAAGGTGGAGAGCTACTATCATGATGCAGATGTTGGGGAGGGGTAGTTCCTTGTAGATAGTCTGGATGAATTCCCTAAGACCTTCAGGTCATGTAATCTCCTAAGCCTACAGTCCATGTAATCTCTGAGCCTACGGGCCTTGCAAGGGTTCCCCCTCATCCCTTGAAGGGGGGTTATCAAAAATCAATAAAAATGAAGGCCTTCAGGCAATTATGGCATGGGAGTGTCTAGGTACTAAAAAACATAAAAAATGATTTTATGTGAGAATATAATTACTCTAAATGGGAAGTATATCTTTTAATTACCAAGATGTACTATGATTTACACTGCCAGTATTGGTAGCCAGTGATAAAGAGGTGGATAATAGGTTTTGTCACACACTGTTCTACCTGTCAATAATTAAAGGTTGAACACCAATAGACTGTTGAAATTTTAAAGTCATTACCCATTACCGAGTGGAAATGGATTATTTAAATATGGATTTCATAATAGAATTACCAAAATCACCTCAAGGTAGTGATTCTATATGGGTGATTTTGGACAAGTTGAAAAGGTCACTCATTTATTGGCCATCAGTGATAATTTTTCAATAGATGAATTATGAATGACATATGTCTGAGAGATTAAATTTATTCATATATTAACTTATTATATTTTATTATATAGGGAATATCAATTTTTATCTATGTTTTGGAAAGGGTTGTGGAAGGATCTTGATTCATAGGTGTTTATAAGAACAACCTACCACCCTTAGATCGATGGTCAGTTCAAGCCTAGTATAAAAGTGCTTGAGTATATGCTTCAGGCCTACATATTTGATTTCAGAGGTCCTTAAGACAAAAACATACCTCTTTTTGAATTTTAATATAATAATAGATTCCAATACTCTATATAAATCGATCATTATGAGGCCTTATATGTTAGGTTGTGCTGATCAGCTTTGTGCTAGTTAAAGGCTGTGAGGTAGGGAGGCATGGCTATTGGGACCTCATATCTTTCATGATATATAAGGATAGGTGCAAATTATCAAAAAACATATAGTTATAGCTTAGTATAGGTAGAAGTATTATTTAGTTCATCACCTCAAGACTTTGGAGTTTGAGGTGGGAGATTAGGTCTTCTTATGTGCTTCACCTTGACTAGGTCATTGATGAATTTAGAGGCATCACCTAGATTTTTCAGATCCTTAGAGATTTTAGAGAGGGTTGGACCAGTGGCTTATTGAATATACCTTACTTATATATTCAATTCAATGAATGATGTATTTTTTTATGTTATTTGTTCTATTACTATTTAGACCTGTCTCATTCCTTTCATCCCAATGAGGTTGAGTTAGATATTGTTGCTTCTTTCATGGAGTATCCATTTCATATCATTGATTGTAGAAAGAAGGATATTAGAGTTTGGTCCGTTCCTCTAGTGTGGGTTATATTATATAAGGACCATGTATAGAAAAATACTTGAGATTGAGAGTCCAACGTACAAGATTAGTGTCCATAATTATTTTCAGATGATACTCAACCACCCTCATAAGAGAATCTTAGGGAAATGTTTTTAAGGAGGGGGATATATGATCATAGTTTTTATATGAGGTAAAAATTGTCTTAATTACTATTTGAACCTCTTGTTCTATCAATATAGTAATACCTAAATAGTTCATGGAAATTTTGGGAGAATTTGTTGATTTTTTGAAGCCCATAATTCTAGTTTTTGGAGATATATATTGAGGCACATGGTAAGCACACTAGTTGGAAAGTGTCTACACACGGGTTGTGCATAGTTTCTATGATTTCTCTGATTCTAGCCAGAATCAGAGGCTAATACTATATGAGGAGTCTAATACCCATCTAAGGTAGGCGGTCTATCTCTTTTATCTAAAAGTTTTAATGTCTATATCATTATATTTAATTCCACATGCCATAATTTATATATGTTGTCTTTAAAATTTTAAATTAATTTAATAAATCATTAGCACCTTGAAATGGTAGACCTTGTAACCCAATATGTATCATTAGAGGTTGTTTACATCAATGAAAATCACCCCTTAGGGTGCATTGTTTCAATTTAATGTGAATGATATACCTTATTATGTAATTAAACCACATTTAAGGTGTGTTTTTGGGACTTATAAATGAAATGTTTTAATTTAATTGAATGGAATGGTGTGATACCATGTTAGGATCCTATAACTTGGCTATGAAAATTAAACTACATTCCAAGGTGTATCAACTTGCCTTAAAAATAATGTGGCTAAATTATTTAAATGAAAGGTGATTGGAATGACCATGTCTCCTAGCCCTTATTTATTTATGAAATGAGACCAGGGATATCATTATGATTATGAAACTTGATTAATTATCATATCATTCTCGACACTAGACAAGGAACTGAAATTTCCTTAAGGGTGTGGCATGCCCAAGAGATACTTGGAGTCCCATTGTAGATATCCTTAGACGAGCTCATGGGATGCCAACTGATTCATTGATGCATCTTCCAAGTGAAAAAACACACTTAGATTCAGTATTTGTATTATATTTTGAATTCCCATCTCGGAACCAAGTGTTCAAATATATTTTCAAAAATTAAATTAATTGTCTTGGATGATTCCTCTTGGAACTGGATTGATGTTGTTGACCACCTTAGATCATTCCTTGGGATGCTTTTAGTCCTCACACCAAGTCTACCTAGGACCTATTCCTAGGACTTGGGTTGAAATCCATTTTAAGGTGAAATTATAAGGGTTCACCCCTGTGGATTTAACCCTAATTATAAACTTAAATTCCATGAGAATTATGGGACCGTACTTGTTTATCACTACATGTGGATGATCTAGATTTATGCCTCTGGTCCCAACATTAAAAATATATATTGAAAATTGTAAAGTGCTCCGAGACATTTCAGATTAGGCTGAAGTGGGAAGTATGGGATGAGTGTCCCACAGGGAACCCATGCTTAACTGATTCATTCATTTACTACATTTATTTATTATACCTACATGTAGATTATTTTATATTCACATGTTGAATAGTTTTAGAAACTGTTAGTGGGGGCCAACTGAGTTTTAATAAAACCCTATTTGGGTTTCTGATTGATACTAGAGTAGACTTCATGGATACAGGCAGGGATAAAGGGAATTTACCAACTATAGATGCTTGATTTTCTATACTAGGATGGAGTATATAAGAAGAGGACTAAGCTGGTGCTCGTGATTCTATTGGAGATAGATTTTGGTCTTTTTTTTTCATTTTTTTGTATAGCATGTACTGTGTATGTATGATTCCCTATTCTATTTACTCCCATTTTTTATAGCATCATGAAACCATCATTTTTTATATGATATTGAATAATTTTCATTCTTGTATATATTGTTTTGATGATTTATTTTCACTACCTTGTATAACTTCTTCTATTTCCATTATATTAAATTTCTTCTACTGTATTATCTATTAATATCACAACTGTGATGCACATTGATAAAGAGAGTATAGTCTCCCCACCATACCATTATAGACCCTTTCTTATAGTTGAAAACATTTGGCATATAGGGAGGCATGCTTGATGCCATATGTACAACCAGGTTCAGTTACCTATGAGTGAACCGAGTTTGGGATGTCATAATATAAATTTTCATAAGGGTATGTATCACTCTCTCAAAAGTAAGATGTACCTCTCATATGAGAAACCTGTATAATAAGTATTATATATTTAACACATTATCCTTTATTTTCCCTACATGTTTGGATAGGTTTTCTTCAATCAATAATAACCCAAATCATGATATGATATTTCCAAATCCATATATCTAGTCTTACACATTTAATAATCCATAATATTCAAAACATAAAGCTTTCAAAGAATTTGATCTCCTTTTGGCTTATAGAACACACTAAAAACTATTACATTCCATACAGATAAATAAATCAAGTATTTATAAATGAAACCATTCACATATATATCACGTTCCACTAATATGATCTCCATTATTAATAAAATCATCTTGAAAATCCATGGAGATGAATTATACCACCATAAAATATTATATATATATATATATCAACCCTCTTTTATTACTAGAATAGTTGAAAAACATGGGGAGGAAGATGACAGTTCATGAATCATTTTAAATGGGTCATGTTATTTTATTCTTGGCCTCCTTTTTCAAGTATCAACACACAAGTCACTAAATATGATTTTAATGTATAATATATAACTGTAAATCATGTGTCAAGGAAGAATACAAATCCCACAACGTTGTTTAAATTTGAATGAGTTCACACATTTTTATAAATAGGATGAACAATACTCATTAAAATGAATCCCAAATTGATTTTTATGTCTCCTACATGCTCCCTTATATATCTCGATACCACATAACTTGGCATCAAAGTACCTTGGGTACTGATGCTTGCCCGTGGCCTCCTAAGTTGACCAATATGAGAAAAGATAAGCATCACCCCCCTACGATCCAACCTGAATGCTTCTCCTGACCCATGATTTCCCACTTTTTAACCTAGTTTTATCCACCCTATTCCACCAACACCGATCCTTGAGTGATGATTGGATAGTCACCATGTGGCCTACTAGATCTCCTCAAAGGGCTACATAGGTTGGCCAATTTTTTAATTAAAATATCATAAATTTTATTTCTAAAAATTAACCTATGATAAATTTATTATTTAGATATTCTTTCATTATAAAGTAAATTTAAACTCACTATAATACTAACTGTGATGCTCATGTTCCTTTAATTTATTACTAACTATTACCACTAACATATTTTCTATATATCAATAACTTACACTTCTTATATATATCTTAAATATTATAACCATCATAATAGATATTATACACTCATATCGAATTATTTTAACTCTCTTATAATTATCACACATTCATTTCAAAAAAATCATAATATTTATATTTATTAATAAGTATTATAGTGTCATTAAAATTTATCATCACAATTATTTATAGTTAAATAATTACAAGTTATCAATAAAATTTTTATCATGTTACCCATCCTTTTATTACAAAATAAAAATAAAAATAAATTTTATATTTTGGGCATATTAAATATAAATTCTTCTTCTAAATAAACACACATATTATTTATTATAACAATATACTCCAAAAAATAGGTACAATTGAAACATAAGATTATGTATTTTAAAATAATAAAAATGAAAGCTATAAATCTCATCACTTAAAAAAAGTACATTTAAGGGATTAAAAATCACTTGAACATAAATTATAATATTTTTTCGATTGAAAAATAATTTATGGAATAATATTACAAGATAAAATCTAGGGTTTTAAAATAGAGAATATATATTCAGAAATTTTACAAATTGTCATCACTAATGATATACTTGATCAGAAGGTGGAAATGTTTGAGTGTTTTGATCCTTATGAGAGAGGCTTACAAGAGTTTAAAGATAGTTTGATGACTGCATGGATCTTGACCTTACCTAACCTAGGTGTGGAATATATGTTTTATTGTAATTCATCATTCATTGTTCTTGGAGTGGTTCTAACATATGACTATAGATTATTCACATATAGTTCCGGGTAGCTCAGGTTGTATAAGTGAAACTACCCAACCCATGATCTTGAGCTCGGTAGTGTATGAACAAAGGTAATAAAATAACTGATTGTTTGGTGGGATGTTTGTGGTGTATACTGACCATAAGAGCATCTAAATTATTTTTTTACAACATTTCCTAAAACTTTAACAAATAATGTGGGTTGATTAATGTAGTATTTTTAATTAATGATAGAATACACCCCTAGGAAAAGGGACATTAATATTAGAGTGGTTTTGATGTAGGACTGTGAGTAATCACTTATGGGTATGGATAACTAAAGTTGTATGATGAAACGTACCCAACCCATGATATTGTGCTAATGGAGGTAGTGTAAACACAAAGGTTATGGCATCAATAATTGTTGGATGGGTTGTTTTTGGTGTATATTAACCATAAGAGCCTCCAAATTATATTTTTAAAGCAAGGAATCGACCTTTAATAAAGAAGGTGGGTTTAATAATAGAGTCTTTTGAAATAAATATGGCATAAACCCCTGGGAAAATGAATATTGTAGCTAATTCACTGAGTAGGAGGACTCAAGATCATGTAGTTTTCAAGGAGAGTAACGATTTGAAGCTAATGATCCTCTTCTTTAAGAATCATATAGACATCCAAGAGTATTAGGGTAGAAATTTCCTTATAAATTTGGCCATTACCTCCTCACTACCTGATAGAGATGATGTGGGATTACCATGCATCAAGATGGGTTACTCGCCTTGGGATTATCAATATGTATCATGAAATATATAGGCAATATTTGTGGCCCAAGATAAAGAAGCACATATGGTGATCATTTCATGTTTCTTCATATGTCAGCAAGTGAAGTCAGAGCACTAAGAAACCACAAGTATTCTTTATGCTCTACAAATTCACAATTGGAAGTGATATGGTGTGACAATGGAATTATTGATGGGGTTATTCAGGTTACCCCAAGGTATTAATATGGTGAGGGTGATTTTGAACCAATTAAAAAAGGATGAACATTTCATAACGATTAGAGAGACTTGGTCAGTTGATAAGATAACAAGTTTATATATTTAGGATATAGTATATCAACAAGGTGTACCCAATATTATCATATAATACTAGTATTCATGATTTACTCTATTTATTTATAAGATATTCTAGAAGGCATTGGATACTTAAGTGAATTTGATAACAATATATCATCCTTTGACTGATTGGAATTAAGAGTGTACTATCTAATTATTGAAGGACATTATTTGAAAATCTATCATATATTTTGATAGTTTATGGGATATCCATCTCATGTTATCCAAGTTATCCTATAAAAATAGTTATTAGACATCAATTCAGATAACACCTTTTGAGGCCTTATATAAAAGGCAATGCCAATCACCTATGTGCTTGTGTGATACATGATGTATTACATATATCTCACTTTTGGTGATATCAACCCAATCCTTATTTTGTGATCATTTTCGATGATTTCAAGTTAGAGGACGATGCATCATTTGAGGAAAGACCGGTTCATATTGTGGATTAAAGTGAAAATATCTTGTGTGGGTAGATGGTACCCATGGTACATGTGAAGTTTCCGCATGGGTGTATCCAAAAGGATACATGGGAGTGAGGAATATATATGATCATGATGGAAGAATCTTTTTACCAATTATTATTAGTAGAAAAACTCAAATACGAGTACCTATGTAATGGGTAGATTATAACAATCCATATATATAGAGGTACGACACAGTTTATTTTTTTTGTTGAAACTATACATGTTTAGTAATTATGATATATTAATGGGAATTTTAGAAGCATTTTAGGGATGGTATTAGTCACTTAATTGTATAGGGGGAAGACATGTCATGGTCAAATGTTACTAGAGTGAGGGTTTTTTTATGTAGGTATGAAATTACATTGAAATTGGAGGGGTTAGAATATGATTTAAGACCTTGTGAGGTGAAATAAGGGGTCAAGCAATGATTCTATGCATAATAATAAATGTTGGGATATCATGGTTGTTTAATTCCATAACATAAGTTGGATTTCACTATGAAACAACTCATTTAACCACAATGTGCAATCATGATTACATGGTGTTTCCCTAGAATGGTGCACTTCACTAAAAATCAATAATTTTTGGGATCATATTTGAGGAAATATTTTAATTAGATATGAAAAGGTTAATGATATTTAAAGAGTATGATCCTATAACTATGAGGTAGGTTTTATCATTGGTTTATATGAGTTTCATGTATGTTTTGTAATCCAAGTGTTATTAGGCATGTGAAAATGTACCAATATAAAAACAAATTTGGGTTCTTCACATCTAATTAGTAGATTATTGATGGTCTTTGTTGTGAGAGGACTTTTAGATGTTATATATCGATTCCATGATTTTTGAGGACCATGTGACTAAAAAAAGTGTTATGATAATAGGATATCTGAACCTAAAAGTGGTATCCCTGGTATTATGTCATAGTGGACCTTGGTTGGTACCTTAGAGTGTTTATTTATGATTAAATGCTCATAAAAGTGAATTATAATGAAATAATTAACCATGGTGGAATATAAAATGGACAAGGGGGTTGTGTGTGTGAATAAAAAACCTCATGTAAAGTATATTAAATAGGTGTATGGGATTCAAATTTGTATAAAGACTTGTGTGCATGTTAGATATCTTATTAATTTAATTGATGTGTTATGGAATGTTTTTTGAGTACATCATCATTCATTACTGAGATGTTATGTGATGATGTTATTTGGTATGTAGTTAGTTCCAACCTTTGATTTTATTTTTCATGGGGATAGTTTCCATGCCAACCTAGACATTTATTTTTATGAGGTTTATTATCATGCCAACCATTGGAATATTTTGGAATGTGGTTGGGTCTAATACTTGCCTTGGATATTGTGGGAATACTGGTTGAGCATACTACTTACTTGTCCCATTTTTTTTATATTGGTTGGTTGTAATTCCAACTATGATTGTGTTATGTAAGTTGGGTGTAAATATAACTTTTTTAGGTATGTTATTTGGTTAGGTGTAATTCCATCTATTTAGGTTTTTTTATATGGGTTAGGTTTAATTATACCCATGATCTTGTTGGGTGTAATGCCAACCATTGTGCAAGGAAATTTTTTATATTGGGTGTAATTCCTATTACATTATCAAAGTTTTAATGTTTGAGTTTAATTAAAAAACTATTATATTATGGGCTCTAAGATCAGTGTATTAACAATTACTTCCTTTGGGTTCATGATGTATTGTGGGTGGACATCATGTAGACCATTAGTACCCTTTTTGAAATGTTTATAATTTATATTGGCATTATCCGAAGTAGGTATGGCTGATCCAGGGTGGATCATGAGAACACATGAGTATGACTATTATTTATCAATTATTTTTTTATTTTCATGTCACATCAACATGTACTTATATATTTTGGGTTTTATTAAGGACATTGTTGGTGATGGATTACTGAGTTGTATTGAAACCATACATGGGTATCTCAATATGTGTGCAGACTTTATGATTTATGATTTAGGTAGGGGAAAGATCCCTATGATGGATGATTAAACTAGAGTTGCATGGTTGTAGTTTGGAGACAACATTGCGTGGGGTCTTAGGTATAATTTTGAAGTTTCCTCCCCATTTATATACATTTTTGACCATGTGTATATATGATAAACCCATAAATAATCTCATTTACTTATATATAACTCATGGGATATTAAAATTGTTAATTTCATATAACATATGTTATGTTATTTCCATTATTGTTGGAACTTAGTTGATATGTCCTTATTTTTATACTGTTATATTGTGTTGATGGCATCATTGTTACTTATCGGACCCAAAGGGTATAATTTACACACATTACCTATATAATCTCACTACTAATAGGTAACATATAGAATATAGTGAGGCTCACTTTAAGTAATGTGTTACCACATGTTTGGTTACTTCTATAGCACACCGAGTTGGGACATTGTACTTATAATGCTGCATGTGATGAGAAATAGTAACACCTTTTATCAATGCTAAAAAAGCACTAATAGTGGGATGTCTTTATCAGTACTAAGTTAACATTGACATGGACCAATCTTTATCAATACTTTTTTAGAATTGATAAATCCATATTTCTCTCAATGCTAAATTCTAGAGCCCATAATGGATATATTTAACTATTTGGGTAAGTTTCAACATAACAATCAAGTAAAACAACAAAAAAAAACAGAAGAATAAAAAGAATCACATTTAGTATAAAATCAATATATTTTCAAATATTAATGATATTTCATTATAATACAATTTTTATTTGTAATTTTACTATTGGATATAATATTAAAATAGTTATAAATAAAATGTTATAATAATTACAAAAAGTTATAAAAAAACACAAACAATACTATAATACATGAAAGTGGACATGTTGTCGAAGGATTACTCATCTGTTGACTTTATTTACTCCATATTTAATTTATCTAGTTTTTATATGTAAATAATAATTAAACAATTTTTATTTTACTAATACTGATTAAAAAAATAAAATTTACTAAAATTGAATTATTATATATTAATAATATGATAAAATTTAATTATTTGACATATATCATCTGAGAATAATTAATTATGGAGCATAATAAATGTACTATGGTATATATTCATATCTTTCTTGAATACATTTATAACTCTATCATAAAAAAATAATTTTTTCTCATATATGTGTTAATTACCTTCTTCAAATGAAAATTTCAAGATTTTGGTTCCATGAGAAGGAAGATCATGTATGTGCATCCCTTGATTATGTTAAGGCATACACATGCACCATATTTCATTCCATGGAAATAAATTTTAAACTTTTAATTTTAAAATGGAATTTCCTTCATATGTACAAACATTTATATTGAAGTGAAAGACTAATAAGAATCATTAATAAAATGTTAAAATTGAAAATCATATAATTTTTTAAAAATACCAATGAACCTAAAAAATAAAATAATAACCTATTTAAAAATTATAACTTAAAATATAAAATCATAGTACAAATTAATATAAAACAATTAGGATTAATATAAATTTTAATTCTAAAAATTTATTTCGAATCATTACAGGTAAATCATAAGTCAGATTGACATGCATTTTATTACAATGAATCATAGATTAATTGTATATCATTATTCTAAATATTCATAATATAAGATATCATTTTCCGAATTTCAAATATATGAAGATAATTTATAAGTTTAAAAATAGTTATAATTTTGAAAATGAAATTTGGATCATTATGGAAAAATCATAAGTTGGATTTATGTAAAAACCCTGCCTCTAGTAACCTTGATCCCTTATCTAATTTATTTAATTGGTTAATGGTACAAGGGATCACATTGTGAAAGATCATCTGGTTTAAAAATCTTGGGAAACTAGATATATATATTATTTATATATTACATTAGAAAAATAAAACATAACATGATAAATTTATTACATCATTAATGATCATTCCAAGATTCTTTCTTTATATCATGGGGAAAGGAAAACATAATAAAGTGTGAGATGATGTAAGTAAAAGAGTACAATAAAATCAATCATGAGTAGACAATGCATTACCAATATGAAAAGTGGATAATCAAAACATATTCCATGTAATCAAAAACACGAGCTTCAAAATGTATCCAGAGAAAATATGAATATAACAATCGCATCGATAATAATAATATTAATATTAATAAAGAAAATAAAAAATGTTGGACGTAATGATATTTAATTTAAGTACTCATGATAATAAATCATGAACCTTACCATCAAGTCCTTATTCCAATACGTTTCAATCAATTAGCAGGAATACACTAAAACACCCAACTAATTTGGACAACCACTTGTCTCATGACACCCGTCGTTGCATGAAGGGGATATTTGTAACTGATCCCCACTCATCACCGACATGCGACCAATTCAATTTTCATATATTTAATCAATAATATAATATATATTTAATACAACTTATCAATCAATAGATATCCATATTGAATAAATAATATGTAACATAATTAATTACCTAGTAAATAAAATAACTTTATTAAAAATATTTCTCCAAATAACACTATAAATTGAAATGGTATATAGTTAAGACAATACCAAATTAGTATAAATGATATGTAATACATCAATGATACTGAAAATATGGACATGAAAGAGGAAAATAATGTCTAATGAATAATGGTGAGTGATAGAGAACATGATCACAATAAAGTGAATGATATCAAAATGAAGCATAATACACAAATCAGAAAAGGATGATAGAATACCATCAATTAATCCAAAATTAATGTTTATAATAAATTAAATTCTTTTGATAATTATATATTATAGAAAACAAAATCCTTAAAAATACTTTATTTCAGGATTTATAACATACTTTACCAAAAATACATGCTGAATCTATAGTGGTCTAGTTTCTTTTAAATATTAGATATACAAAACATTCATATAAAACATAATACTTATTTAAAACTCCATAAGTGATCCTAATTACCAATGATCTTCTAAAAATACATAGGATATACTTCGGAAAAATAGATAAAGAAAAAGGTGATCTAGAAATCTCAGTAACAAAAAAGTGACAATAAAGTATAACATGAGAGTCAAAATCCATAACATGATATAATAAAGAGGATAATAATAGGAATAGAAAAATGGAATAAGGAAATGATATAAAAATATCAAAGAATCATAAACATATGTAAATAAAATAAATCATTACATAATAAATATATGTCAATGGTCACTCCCAAGACCATCATCATAAGTGGACAAAGTCCTATAATAGACTTGGTTCACTCTATAATCCTTTACATAAAATATCCTGAGATATAAAGTTTTACCCAATGAATTTGAGGTAAATATAGTTCTAGGACCACCCATTAAATAAAATAAAATCATACACATTCATTACACATGAGGAAAATAAACCATACAAAAATCATAATCATGATCAAACCCATGGGAAAGAAGTGGGTTTTATAATTTTGATTCAAGGAATAATAAAAGAATATACTATAATGATTCTCAAGAGAAAAAAGAATTAAATTGGTTTGGACTTTAATAATTGAAAAAGGGGTAGATGTCTTGAAAATGGAGTTCCAATATAGAAAATTCATAAAAAATATATGGATAATAATGATAAAAATAAACCACTTGGGTGGAGATTTTATGAAATATATAAAGGTTATTTTAAAGAATAAAATACCTTATTATTTTCTATAAAACCATAATTAAATTAAAAGGGTTATACATAAAATAATTAGGGGTCTTATAATCAATTCATGGTTTATAAAAATTTTATAGGTTGTAATTCTTGACATGAGATAAGAAAAAGGAAAATCAGTTTAAACTAGGTTTAATTAAAAGTCGGGATTTATAAGGGAAATAAAAAATGTATACCCCTAGAAATGAAAAGGACATTAAACTAGGTATATATTTAAGGTATATATATATATATATATATATTATAATTTCAAGAGAATAATATAGCATAAATGTAAAAAAAGCAAGAGAATGCATAATTAGAAAGTTGTGAATGAGGTATGAAGGATCCAAAAAATGATCATAGAAGGAAAACCAATTAAAAATAATTTTTTTAAATAAAACATTGAAAATTGGATAAAGAAAATTCATTTAGAAAAGAAGATACTAGAATTGTGAAGGTCACATGAGATGATACATAATTAGGATTCCAATTCAAAAAGGAGAACATTGGCGAGAAGGGAAATCGCGGGAAAAGTAGAGAAACCACCATTTATGGGGATGTGAATTATTATTAAAATAATTACATTTTCAAGAATAAAGATAACTCATTGTTAAAGAGTATTTGAATTAAAATTTATCTCCCAATATATAAACAGGCCATACCATATGAAATGAATGTCAAAACTCAAAGACAAACATTATAACTCAAGAAAGTAGATTGAGTTGTGAAAAAACCTTATATTTTAAGGAAGATATCAATCAAAGACCATAATAAGGAAGAAAATGAATTTAAGTGAATTTTACTAATTCAAAAATAATTTATGACATTATAAATAAATGGGGAACTAGTTACACCATATAAATTAATATTTGTGTATAATATCAAAGCATGCCTCAATGAAGTGTGATTGAGATATAAACCCTTACGACTTGAGAAAAATTTAAATAAAACCCCTTGAAAGTGATAGAGCTTTAGTTTGATGTTTAAATACAATTAATAAGGATAATTTATGATATTATATATTAAATTATCATTATACACACTATTTATATAAAATTAAGTGAATAAAATAAAATGTGTCTGATAGGATGAAATTTTGAGATGAAACCCTTATGACATTAGTAATGTTTGAATAAAAAGTAATTAGAAGATAAAAAATAATATGGTTCTATAAATAAAATGAATGAATTAATTTATTATTTCAAAATAAATTATTGGGTAGTATAATCACCATGGAAATTATAAATTGTTTCATAACATTAAACATGCCTCAATGAAGAGAAATTGAGATGAAAAACCCTAACCTTGTTCTAGATTAATTCTAAGATAGAGCCTAAAATATTGAATAAACCAATTAATTTTATTATATATCTTCTTATGAAACTTATTGTTATTTATTTAATTTAATATATACCATTTATTATCATATTATATTTATTTATTATATAAATTTCTTGCTTATGTTTTTTTACTTGAGGTAATTCATTCAATTTTTTCGTATCTCCTTATGTATGTTGACCATGGTATAAAGACATATAAAATAGTTTCATAATACTCATAATATTAATAGTTTTATGGAAATAATTTTATATATTAAATATATTTTTATTCTAACATTGTTTGGTGGTAATGACAAATTTAACTCATTTCCAGTTGAGGCGATAGTTCGCATGTACGCAAGATTAATGTTTCCATTTACCAAAGAACAAGAGGGAAATAAGTTAAATAATAATTTTAAAATTTATAATCATATTTATATTATATATATCATATTTATTCATAAATTAAATCATTTTGATGAGTCATTAATGGTAGTGATGAAAATGGAAGACAACACTTCCTGGAGATGGTAGTCTGCGCAACGTACTAACGACACTTTTATTTTTCTTAGTGAATGAAGAGGATTAAAAAATGGATATTAAAATA
Organism: Viscum album; assembly: GCA_963277665.1. Classification (NCBI taxonomy): domain Eukaryota; kingdom Viridiplantae; phylum Streptophyta; class Magnoliopsida; order Santalales; family Viscaceae; genus Viscum; species Viscum album. The sequence continues at coordinate 878,445,901 of OY728158.1, forward strand.
ATATAATAACATATAAATATTAAAATGATACTAATTTAGTTATATTATTGTAGAAATTATAGATATTGAATAGAAAGATTAAGGAGAAAAATTTATGAAGATGACAATACTTACGTTGGAGACTTGATCTTATCTTAGAGATTTCCTCCGAAGTGAAGACCTTAAGATATATTATTAAGAACATTGGATTAAGGAAGGGAAAATGAATTCTAGTTGAGGTATTTTTGATATATTTTAAATATAAATTTTAATATATTTTGCACCTCTGGAGGTGTGGAAGTGATCCCCTTTTATAAGTGAGAAATGGAAGTTTTGGGAACACCATTTATATTATAATAATTTCATGAAACCATTCCAATTTAAATGGATAAAAAGTTTTGAAATAATGGAGAGTGGGGTGTATTTGGGTCAATAAATTCTCACCCATATATTTTTTCACATGTTTTAAACTTGTTATAGGGTTTTACCATTATGTTATTACATTTTACTATTTTACTTTTAAATTAGGTAACTAGTTTTTATATAATTGATTTTATGTTTTATTAAAAATATAAAATACCATATATAAAAAATTTGGGTTTTTTGGAACTAAATTTAACCTATATTAATAAAATTAAAATTTTAAAAATTTTAAAATTAACTTTTAAATTAAAATAGATAATGTAAAAAAAACTGTTTTAGTAGAAAAATTACATTTTGACTATCTTGGAGTAGTAATCTTATTTAGTATTTATTAATAATTAAAAGAGTGTTAATATATTTATTTATGTGTTTATACAATATATTAGATTCATTATTTAAAGTATCTAAATTTAATTTATTTTATAAAAATTCTTTAATATTAAGAAAACAAAATTTTAAAATAATTGTTTCACCATTATCCTGGTAATTAATATTAATCTTACTAATATTATCATTATGCCTATGAAAATTAAATTAAACTTTTTAAATGATATTTAAATATTTAAATAAAATAGAAAGTTATTTTAAAATAATTGTTTCCTTGATCACGTGGATTTTCACTCCTAGATGTGAGATACCTTGGATAATTGGCGACCTAGTTTGACAAATCTCAATCATATATGGCTTCTCAGAATAAAGGTGTATTTATCTAAATATAGGATTTTTCCATTCTATTGTTTCTTTGGTTGAGTCCAATTTATGGGTGTGGAGTTCTTGATTGCTGTTCCTGAAGCCTGGATGTATTCGTCTCCCTGAATAGTCAATAGAATTAAATATTTTGAAGGAAATGAATGCACTTTATCAGGTTTGGATCCATATTCATTGGATCAATTGTGTCTTGTGGCATCCCAAGATCCTAGACGGAATTCCTACTGTAAAAGGAACTCCCATTTTACTTTATTGTGAAACTGAGTAGGTTTGGATTGGTAATTTCTCTAAGATTCTTATAGATATTGGTATTACTTTTACTATCATTGAGGATGAAACTCTTTCTACCCATACTAATGATATTCACATTGATGTTGAATATGAAAAAAGACCCATGTTCGGTGATGCCTAATTATCTGTTGGACACATGATAGACACAAGATAGAGGAATTCTACTTGTGGGAAGTATTGGATGAGGGGTCATTCGACCAGAAAATGTCAAAGTATCATTACGGGGATGGGTGATGTTGTCACAAATCCTACACCCCATGATAATAAAGTGCTTGATAAGTCCATGTTAAAGGAGGTATATGTGAAGTCACTTATGGATCTTATTTCTCAAAAACCTGTGAAGGGTAAGGAGTTGCTGCCAGATGATGGAGAAAATAACGTCACTTCTAAATCATGGTATTTTTATACTGAGATGGATACACCAATGGAGTAAGACCAATCTGATGTACTAGCTCAAACTGAACCATTTATTGAGGCCTCTCACTCCCTCTCATTCAGGGATGCTCTTGTTGGGGAAGAAAATGTTATATCTTTATGTGAACATTAAGATGATGAATGTGAGGCATAGAAAATAGATGATCAACACTTATGTCTTATGAAAAATCAGGTGAATTCTTAGAGTCATAGGGGAAAACAAAATATTATACTTACCTCCAGAAGGGGTTCTAACTACAAGAAATAGTCCACTTCTCAAATACTGGACGCCGTGGAAAGATATAAAAATGTTCCAGAGTGGTCTAAAAGGACCTTGAATCTTAAGTTCATGGAAATTTATAAATATAATGGTTTTAAATATCTATATGGAGGTCATGGAGTTAGATAAATTGATGCAAATGGTATGCACTTGTTGGTTGGAAAGGATACCACTCTCGTTAGTGATAGGGGCATGGTTTCTTTCAATTGGGGAGCCACGGTGGAGCAGTTGTCAATGAGTAAAGGTATGAGAAAATTAGTTTATGATGAAGGATTATAATCAGTCTTGACCCAAAAATATAAAATGAAAGAATTTCAATATAATTTTCATGTTTTATCAATGTTGGTTCATGTGTATATTGATCCTCTTGGTTGTGATTCTCCATAGATTCCCCCTTTGCAGGTTGATTACCCCTTTGCAGGAGAGATTTTGACTCTCATAAGGTGGAGTGGTCATATCCAACCTATTTTAATGATCTAATAAATAATTCATATGATTAATTTGGAAAGACCTCATATGAGGAATTTCAGACTGCATGGACAAATAACATGAAGATTATACCTCCAAAAGATCTAGAAGGAAAAATGCCCATTGCAAGAATCAACAAAGAAGTGGATAAATAGTAATTCTCTTAGTTGAAGGTTACCTTTTCATCAATAGAATTAGAGGAATTTGGTTTTGATGATTATGTAACAGTGAAAAAAATATTATCAATAAATTTTGAAGTTGGAATTAGGTCCAATCCACAAATGGAATATCAAGATTTATCTTGGGAATTCATAACATGTTCTTCTCTAGGAATCTCTTATGAATCATCACCGAATTAAGACCATGTGGATCCTCAAAGGGTCAAGACATGGTGACGAGGTTGACATGTTAAAGGTAGATTATGATTTCCAAAGAATCTAAGGTCTATAATGTCTTGAAATATTTCTCATCATCTTACTTTATTGTGGGATTTATGCATTGTTGATCCCTTCCCTTCAGTATTATATGATTTTATTCTATTAATAATTTTTTGGGCCATGGGTTTGGTTTTTACAAATCCATGGATGATTTTTTTGTGTAACTTTTAAATAAATTCATAAAATATCACGAGAATTTTTTTTATAGGAAAATAAAATTTTAAAATACTAGTTGTTATTATTCTTAATTCCTATAAAACACAAATAAATCTTGAATTAATCAAAAAATATTGTATTTTATTAAGATAATAATTTAATTATATTATAGTTAGTTTTATTTAATAAAAATTACAATTTGTAAAAATATATAATATTCAACAAAATAATAAATTAATAATTTTTTTTATAAAATAACTTATATATATATATATTTATATAAACATATAAATTAGTATATTTCACAATTAAATTACTCCTATTCATAAATACTAATTCAATTACTAGGTTTTTAATGGTCTAAACATACAACGAGTTTGTTTTATCTTGATGTTTCATGTGGGGAAAGCTATCAAACACATTTGAATTAATTAGAGGAAAACATATTTTCAAATCTTTCGTCCTTATAGAGATGAAAATGGCAGTGAACATTTAAAATGACTTTACTTACTTTTTTTTATCTTTTTTTTAAAAGAAAAGATATAAATAATTTACAAAATAATTTTCAACATTTTAGAAAATATTATATTTTTGTTTAAATATAAAAACTAAAAATTAAGAAAATAATGAAAAAGTAATTTCTTTAAAAAACCCTTGAAACATGTAAAGGAAGATAAATAGAGAATAATTCTCATGAAGGTGGGAACATATATTTACTCAATATACTTTAAAAAAAATTCCTTTTATACATTTTTAAAAAGTAAAAAATGAATTATTTGAAAAACATTAAAAATATCATTTTTAAAACATTGCGAGGAAAGTAAATGGTAGTAAAATATGACCTTTACTAATAATTTAAAAGTAGGTAAAACAACCATGTTTTTTTTTAAAATATGGATATGTAATAAAAATATTCTTGACCTAAAAAAGGAAATAAGGTTGTTTTTATTAGATCATAATAGTTTATGATGGCTAAAAGAGGGAGGGGGGGGGGGGGTGAATTATTGCTTAAAAATTTAAACTAGAAAAAAATAAAGAACCCATTTAGTCAGAAATATCAGACTTATAAGTTTTCTAATTATCAAAGTATTTATCTAATTTATTAATTTTACGATAAAAATAAGTTGTTATCAGTTTCTTAGATACACTAATAAAATGGGTTATTAAAAAGATTAATAAAACCAAATTTATAATATAAAATGAATACCAGAATTTTACCTTGTAGAAACAATTAATAATAAATCATATAATAAAGTAATAATGACTTGAAGCTTTATAAAAGTTGTTGTACTCTTTAACCTTAAGAGTTAAGGAAGTTATAATTCTTTACTTACGATACCAACAATTTTATAGCTAACTATAAAGGTCTATCTTTCCACAGAAGGAAACCCCTCAATATGATGATTAGAATGTCTCTATCTTCTAAAACCCTAGAATCCCTCTACATGATAGAATGGTATTAGCTATGTATTTCTTAAACAAGAAAGCCCTTGATATGTATATTGACATCATATTTGTCTTACTAGCCCTGAAAGTCCTTGATCTGTTCGATCAGATTCACCTATCTTCATATCCCTAGACTACCTCAATATAACTATGATTAAAAACACTAAATACACAAGAAATTATAGTTCAAAGGATTTTAAAATTCCTCAGTTTTTTATCTTTAGAACATAAATCTCTAAGAAATTACAATGCATGAGAACAAGATGTTCAAGTAGAGAAAAATCTTAGATGTGTTTAGTTGTAAATGAATTAGCTCTGAGCTCCTCAAATGACCTATAATTTATAGGTGAATAATCAACATTCATATCTCTAAGTTGGTTGTAACAACCTTGTAAATATTTCAATTGAAAATTCATAACGATTTGAATATTTGTCTTGAAAAATAAGCATGAAATTTACTTCATAGTCTGATTTTGTTTTTTGGTAGAACCATCCCAGTGCTATAATGAATTCCATCAAATAAAAAAATTCTAATTACTCTAATTATAAAATTTAGATAGTAAAATAGATTATATATTTATTTTTAATATGATGATCTGAACAAAAGTTAATCTAATGGATTATAACTATTATCAGTCCGATGGTTTTGAATTTGGTTAGTCTAATAAACAAAACACTTGTCTGACCACTGTCCATAACACTAGTCAGTACGATGTATCAAGTGCACCATCATCCCAATGAATTAGATTAAATAATAAAATGTTATATTAGTTTTATATTAGAAACATTACTTTATTTATTAGTAGATTATGTTTTCTAAAAAAGCATTCTTACAGACTTGAGATGTACTAATTAAGTAAAATATAGTTTTAAGAAAGTGTTAACGTGTTTTTTATTTCTAAAACTTAGTAATGGAAAAGTAGAAAGTATAAATTTTGTCTTAATAATATCCCATTTTTGTAAATCACAAAACAAAACACTTAAAATGATAAATATTAACTTAAAATACTTACAACCCTTTGTTATTTTATTAACTTCAAAGATAATATTCATAGAAAAATTTTCTCTTATCATATCTTAACTCCCCCTAAGCTTATAACTTCTTTTTAGATATGATGGAAAGTAATAATTAAGATCCCCCTCAATCAATTGTCTACCTTAGATAGATTTTACCTTTTATAATAATTCTCCACCTTTAAATAAAATCCCCCATAGGACTATTTCTTCCCTTCTTAAACAAACTCTCCTCAGTTGTGATTTAAAAAAAAGAATAGAGAAATTATATAGTATCCTAAAATTTTAGAAAACCAAATTACATGAAACAATTGTGTTTGGATTAACTATTCATCCCAGATATAAAGGAAATAACATTAATTCAAAAAGAATCTAAAAAAATCCATACAAAATATATTTGTATAAAAATTCATTCAAACTAACATTTCATTCAAATGTTTGAATACATCAAGAGTTTAATAAAAAAAATTCATTCCTTCATATACAAGTTTTTAAAAAGCACCTTCATTTTTTTCAAGTTTTCATGGTTTTTCTCAATTATATCAATTGAAGAATCAAGATTTTCCTTCCTGTCCTCCATGTGTGATTGCCTTTGAATCCCTATCTTCATTATTTCAATGTCTTCTTCAAGAACATTTTTCTTATTATTTTACTCCTTAAGACTAAGAAGCTCATATTTAAAATAACAATACATGATATTTTCTTCTCCCAGCTATTAAACCCTTTTCTTCCAAAATAATTTTCCATCGTTCCAAGAAATAGACATATCTACGAAATATTCATAAAGATTCACTCTGTTGGATAAATAAAATGAGAGTTTTTTAAAATAATTAGAAAATACAAGGAAAATTTTCTTGGATTCAACGATTTTATCACCATGATCCTTTAAATAATTATCAACTTTCCTTGATAATCTCACAATCTGGTTGAATCTCCATTTGCAAGCCTTATATTTTCCTTTAAAAGTTTGATGTCAGCCCCATTTTGAACTACTGATTCTATTAACAGCTAAAAATACTCTGACTTTTCATTCATACTATTTTATATTTATTTTCATATTGATTTTATTTTTGGAATAAACTAAATTGATTTAGATATAATTTTTATAGTATAAAAAATGAATTCAATAACCTTATGATATTCTATGGAGGATGAGTATGATGACTCTGAAGTAACTTTGGAAACATGTGGTATAGATGGTCCAAAATTTTAATTTTCTTTCTCTTTAACTTTATATTCTTCTAAAATATTCTCCACATTAAATTCTCTATTAGTTTCAGCCTTGTCTAATGATTTAGTGTGATAATATTTTTCTTCAACTTCTTTTTTTATGATGATTGTAAATCCACTGAAACATCAATATTTGGGTTTTTATTGGACTGTGTTGATATAGAAGTGGACGAGGATTATGATTCTGATGATATTTCACCTTCCATTGTTTATTTATTCTTATATTCTTCTTATAATTGTTTTTATAACCACCACATAGTTCTAAAAACACATTTCCCAATTTTCTTAGCTAAATTTTATTTGTTATTCCCATACTTCCTAGTAAATGTAGGAACTAATTATTGAACTAATTTTTCAACTTAATATTGAATAAAAACTTATTCTATTATCTATTTTCATTTACCTTTATCCACACCTGTTGGGATTAATGAGGGACATAATGAGGCTTCAAAAATTTCTATACTAGTATATGGTAAAGTCTATTCTGCATGAAGAATAGTTTTGGACCCTAGAAATGGTTGTAAAATAGATAAGGTAGAAATTGATAAATATGGATCTTCTAATTCTATTTCAACTCCCTTCAATAACTTTTCCACCATTATTTCCTCAAAAAATATTTTCTTCCGTTTCTTATTATTTTTTATCCTCTTTCAATTCATTAGTAGTTTGAATCTTTATATCCATGTTCTCAACCTTATCTAAACTAAAAATAATATCACCTGGTTTCTTATTGGCCTAATAAGCCATAAGTTTCTTAAACACTTTATCTATCATGGTTTTTTGTTTCATTTGAACTTTAGGTGGAGAATACTTTACTTTTCTATTCTCTTTAGTACATATTTCTCTTTTATTGGATAAATATATGATGATGCTCTTTCCATATTATCCATAAACCTTTTCAAATTAGGATTGAAAACATGTTTTATCTAGGGAATATTATCTTCACCAAAAAGAGAAATATTTTCTATTAGGGTATGTGATTGATTATTTATTTGAAAAACATTCATGAAATTCACTAAAATCTTGTTAATAAAACAAGGAAACATCCAAATCTTTGATTTAATTGATGCCTTCTTAATATATTCAATTGAAAGTAAAATAAATTTCATGAAACTTGTTTGCATCATATTAACTAGAAAGTGAAAAATAAAAATTTTTAGAACCTCGATAGTATCAATTTATCCCTTTCTTATTATGAGATACCCTTGCATCTAAAGGGAGACTACTCTAAAATCTGGTGTTTGATGGAAAACCTTTCTCACTTTTTCTTAAGCATTAATCAAATATTCGTCCACTCTTTACTTATGAAAGATATTAAGCTTCTCTAAAATCTTGTGATAAGGTAAATATGATTCTCCTTATAAGGTAAATTCTACCAAGTAAATAAATTTCTAATAAGTATATTAATAACTTTCAATGAAAAAATTTAAAACAATTACTTCTGTATCTTATTTCCTATTAAATTCCACTAAATCATAGAATTCCATACCTAACTATGGATAGTAAAATTAATAATAATCTTTATAAATGAAAATATTTTCCAACAATAAAACTTTATTACTCTATAAAATAAAGATTCATATTTCTCATACTAGGTTTTCTCAATGAGATTTATCTAACAACTTCTCTTTTAGAAAAGTCTTTTGTTGAGGTCATCATACTTAAATTGGTTCCAGATTTCAGACTGGATTTTAATAAGATGAATGGAAAAGAAATCATATTGGGGAAGATATTAATTGGAGAGAGTAAAGGAAGAAATATTGAAAAATCAATGTGGTATATGGGTAATCCACTCTTATATATATGTACAAGGGTGAAAATTTAGATTCCATGAAATCCAATAGACAATATTGATTTTTTTTTTCAAATTCAAAGATTGTGATTTAATACATGTATGATTTAAAAAATAATTATAAACCCTTGATTTTTTTTAAGGAAACAACTTATTAGAGTAAAAAATAATTTGATTAGAAATATTTTTATGTTTATAAAAAAATAATGTTTTTAAAACTAAAAGAATATGTAAACAATATAGATAAACCAAAGTAATAGAAAATATAGAAATCTGAAAGATTATAAGAATACATTTCAAAGTAGAAATTAACTTTTAGAGTGAATTTTGTATCCAGTAACCCATTCCTATTGGTTTTTATAATAAAAGTTTAAAACAATAAATTTTATAATCGGAATATTGTTTAAATAACGTTGTAATAATTTTTGAGGCCGGAGAAAATTTTAACACCAAAAATCTTTTTGTTAGACTTTAATTCTTGAATGTTTATAAAAAATTATGATTCCAAAAAATTTATAAAGTTTTTACTCTAAAAAATGTAAAGATATGAACAAAAATACTTTTTTGAAAACTAAAAAAAATTAGAAAAAAAATGTTTTTAGAAAACATAATTTTTTTTGAAAACAAAATGTTTTAGAAAACTAAAACATATATACTCCCCCTTTGAGAATGAGTTTGTTAATATAAGAAGATTTTTAAAAATGTAGTAGATATTAATTATCATTTTATATTGATCATTCCTATATTCTCTTTAATATATTAAAATATATAAGAACTAAGTGGTTTAGTAAAATGTTAGCAAGTTTTTCATTTTTCTAATGAATTGTAAAATGATCTCTCATTTTTGTGTTTGATCCTGAAAGAAATAGTTTCTTATATCCATGTTATTAGCTCTTGAGAGACTTTTGTGTTTTTATATAAGTAAATGGAACTTATTTTATCATACAATATTTTAGTTTTAGTAAAACTCATTCCATAATAAGTGAGTGTGTGTTGCATTCACAACACTTGTTCACAACAACTATTTCCTGCAACATATTCGTCTTCATTAGAGGAAAGTGATACCAAGTTTTGTTTCTTAAAAGACCAGAAAAATAAAAAACAGTTTGGAAGTACTTTTCCTATCCATTATACATTAACCAAAGTCATCATGAGAAATGCATTTTAACTAAAAATCATTTTTAGAAGAGTAAAATAAACCTAAATTCATAGTTCTCTTAATGTAACAAAAACATTTTTTTAATAATTTAAGATGGGATGATTTTGGATTTTCATGATATATATAATATAATCATATTTAGTATTTTCATACCCAAATTTCTTAAGTAGATAATTTATATACTTATTTTGAGATATAAAATTTTCTTTTGGTATTTATGAAATTTTAAAACCTATAAAATATGTTAACTCCCCCATAATACTCATTTCAAACTCAGACTTTATAAGATCCACAATGGAATCTATAAAGTACTTTTGAGTTGAACCAAATATAATTTCATAAACATAGATTTATACAATCATAATATTTTTATTAACATCTTTTACAAAAAATTTGGATCTTTATCTCCCTTCAAAAAGTTTTTTTTGTAACAAAAATATAGTTAAACTATCATACCAGGATCTAGGGGCTTTCCTAATCCCATAAAGTGATTTAGTATGTTTAAAATCATGTTTTAAATGTTTTTTATTTTCAAAACTAGGGGTTTTTTTTACACAAACTTCCAATTAAACATAACCATTAAGGAAAACAAACTTCACATCCATTTGAAATATTTTGAAATTTAAGAATATTGTATATTCTAGAAGTATTCAAATAGATTCAATTATAACTACTAGAGTATAAGTTTATTCATAATCTATTAATTATTATTAATTATATCCCTTAGCAACAAGTCTAGATTTATTTATAAGTATTATTCCATTTTTATAACCTTTCTTTCGAAAGACCCATTTCAATCTAATTATATAACTATCTTTAGGACGTTCAACTAAAGTTTAGATTTAATTATTTTGGAATTAATTGAGTTCATATTGAATTTATTTTATCCAATCCCCATCACCTAAAGCATAATCATATGTCTTAGGTTCAAATTGAGATAATAATTATAAATCTACAATTTAATTTCTCAAATAAATTATTGTCATAACTAGTTGATCAAAATCACCAATGATATTATCACTACGATGATTCCTAATAAAGAATCACTTTATTGGATTTACTAAACTTTGTTCTTTGACATAATACTAAAGATATTCTTGAGGTAAAACTTTAGAAATATATTCTTCAATAATTTTCTCATGAGAATAACTTTATAACATAGGTTGAAAATTAATTTTTGAAATAACATTCAGAGATCTGGGTTGAGCTGTTTTGAAAATAAAAGGAACAGTTTCTTCAAATTTAACATGTATTGTTCCTAAATAATAATTATATTTTTATTAAAAACTCTATAATCCTTAATAGTTGCATAATAACCTAAAAATATTCCTCCATTAGATTTTGGAGAAAATTTATGTATGTTATCTTTAGTATTCAGAATGAATACTTTTTATCCAAAAACTTTAAAGTAAGAAAGTTTTGGTTTAATTTCGGCCCATAACACATAAGAATTTTTGTTAATGATAGGTCTTATAAAAACTTGATTTATAGTATAGTAGGTTGTACTAACCACTTCATCCCAAAAATGCTTATCAACTAAGCATTCACTCAACATGTTTCTAGTAATCTCTTGAAGAATTACTTTTCTTCTTTCGACTAAATCATTTTTCTATGGTGTTCTTATTGTCGAAAAGTTATATATAATACCCTTTTTACTAAAAAAGTTCCAAAATAAGAATTTAAAAATTATTCACCATGACCGCTATGAATAGTTATCAAGGATATGTTTTTCTCATTCTTAACTCTGGCTACAAAATTTTTAAAACAACTAAAAGCTTCATTTTCCTTTGCTAGAAAATAGACACGGGTATATCTAGTTTAATAATCAAATAAAACATATACATAGTATTTTCCACCAATAATTCAAGTTTGTGTGGGATGAAATAAGTACATGTGCATTAAATTTAAAAAATCAGAAGTTGATACTTCACTAATAGATTTAAAACTTGACTTATGTTTCTTACCATATTGACAACGATCACAAAGTTTAGAAGTATCAAACCTAAGTTCCAGTAGGTCCTTCACTAGTCATTTTGGACAAATTAGCTAAATTTATAAGATTATAGTGTCCTAATATTCTATTCCATAACAAAGTTTTATCTTCCATTTCACTAAGGTAAGGTAGATCTTGGTTTCTAAGGTATTATAAGTTTAATGTATAAACATTCTCATGACGATTAACAGAAATAATAAACTCACCTTTTGAACTATGAAAAATTCATTTATCATTAATAAATCTCAAAAGATAACCCTCATAAAATAATTAAATTTTTATAATAAGGTCATTATTAAGTCTTATGACAAATAAAAAATTTGGAATTAAAGGTTTTTCAAGAAATAATGTTACCTATACTGATAATTTCTCTTTGAGCATTATCTCTAAAAGCGACTTTGCCTCCTTTCATCTTTATGAAATACTTAAATAAATATTTGTTTCTAGTCATCTGTCAATAAAAACCACTATCCATGCACTAAATATTCTTGTTATTGGTGCATTTCTTATTTTCCTAAAAACAAAAACATTAGGTCTTTAGAACCAAATCATTCTTGGGTCTAGTTTTATCATAAAATAAACTTTTTGGTATCCAAATTTGTCCAAATTTATTATTTTGATAAAATTTTATTACTTTTGAAAAATAAGATTTATGAAAACCTAGAGATTGAAAATTTTTTAAATAACATTTTTCATTCCAATATCCACCAATTTGACATTTAGCGCAAAATGGATCACTTTTTAGAATAAATTAGTTATTACTAAAATAGTTTATTTGTTAGTAAAAATAATTGTAGAAATATATTTATGAGGTCTAATATGGTTATAAATTTTATAAAAGTTTTTATTATGAGAGATAAACTTAGAAAAACTATTTTTCAAAATATAAATTTTAGATATTAGTCTAACAACTAATTATTTATCCTCAGTAGTATTTGAAATTCTACTAAGTTTTACAATTTCACTTTGTAAACTATTTTTCTTAGAAATATATTTCTCAAGGTCTTTTAAAAGAATATCGTTTTAAAAATTATATTTTCTAGGATATTTAGAAATATCTGGTATCTCAATGGAAAGGGTATATATTCTTTAATTTTTCTTTGCAAGTTTTACATGATAATTATCATTTTTTTAGAAATGTTACAATTTTAATTTTCTTGAAATTTAAAAAATCTAAATACTTCTTTAAAACTAGGTAAAATATTAACCTCTTATGATGAGGAATATTCTTCATCTAAAGAAGTAGAATTATTCTCATTATTATTATCAGGGTAATTTTCATTTAAAGTAACATTAGAAAGTGATTCAATATTTGTTACCTTATACATGATATATTTGTTCACCGTTGATATTTATTCATAGAAACCAATATTATTAAATGTTTTACTTTCATTATTTAAGGATTTTTCAGAAGAACTATGTCTCCACTAGTACTATATGTGTTTAAATCTTCCGAAATCCTGTTGCTCTTGTGCTTGTAATACATTTTATAATTCCTATTAGAATTCATTTAATTATTATCCTTTCTCTTCAGTTTAGGATAATCTCGTATATTATGTCTTATTTTCTTATAATTATATCATATTACCTCAAAAGAATGTTTCTTATCACCTTTATCTCTAGGATTATTCTTATATACGCACTAAAAGTATTTTTTTCCCACTATGTTTTTCATACTTCTTACAAGATTAGCCAATTTATTCTCATACTTTCCTAATGAACACCTATCAGAATAAACAAAAAATTTCTTCATTCTAGAAGACTTAATAACTTTCTTAGTTGATTGATCACTATTAGGAACATTAGATGTTGTTTCAAAATGTACTCCTCCGATTTTATTTTTCATCTTATCTACTTACCTTTTAACTAAATGTTCATATTTTATAAGGTTTACAATAAAACCATCTAAAGTAATATTTTTAATCCTTCTTGTATCATATAAATCATTTCTTTTGGATTCCTATTCATTTGGAATAATCTCAATAATTTTTTCAACTAAAATATTATCTTCAAGACCTTTCTTTATAAGAGAATTTAAACTATTTATGATAGTCATAAATCTTTGGTGTATCTTAGAAGCTGACTCTTTAGGTAGAAAATCAAAGTGTAGATAATCAGCATAAAACATAGCTTTTCTTATTTCAATAACTTTATATGTTACAAAATGCGTGACTTCTAACTTCTTCCAAATTTTGTTAGTAGCATCACATGAAGAAATATGACTATATATATTTCGAGTCATATAATATAAAAGAGTGTTCCTAACTCTATAATTAAGTTGATATTATTAATTTTATTGATTATTAAAGGTAGTAACATCCTTATCTAGAATATTATAATTACCAGTAAGTATCACAAAATTATCCACACTAATATTGATAAAAAAAATTCTTCATCAGATGTCTCCATTATTCATAATTAGTAATATCAAAAATATTTGGTCTACTTGGATTCAAATTTTAAAAGGGTTATAACATTTAACCCTACCATATTATCAAAAATAGAAAATATTTTATACAAAACAAGTTAGTGAAATATAAATTTATAAACAAAAATTTTATAACAAAAACTTATTAACTTATAATAGATAACAAAATTAAATACTCAATAATTATATTAGTATAAACTAATATGATACCAATTTTTGGATCATAAGTGTTTATGATGGATATAATGGGGGGGTGAATTGTAGTTTAAAATTTTAAACAAAAAAAATCATGAAACCTATTTAGTAAAAAATATCATATTTAGAATTCATTCGATTATCATAGTATGTATCAGATTTAGTAATCATCTGATAAACCTACGTTCTTATCGATCTCTAAGATAAACTGATAAAATATATTATTATAAATATTAGTAAAGTAACTTTCTAATATAAAATGCAAAGTGGAATATAAACTTGTAAAAACAAGTAATAAAAAATATTATAATGAAGTAAGAATGGCTTATATGAATTATAAAAGTAGTTTTATTCTTTAACCGTAATATTTAAGAAATTCATAAATCCAAACTTAAGATATCCATAGTTTTACACCTAACTATAAAGTTATATCTTTCCACAGAATGAAATCCCTTGATACGATGATCAAAATGTCTATATATTCTAGAAGCCTAGAATCCCATGATCCATTAGATTGGTATCAACTCTGTATTTATTAAACAAGAAATACATGAATAAAAATATCTTCATAAGCTCTGTATTCCTATCCCTAGAATCCCTTGATCTAATAGATTAGATTCACCTATTTTCATATCCTTGTAAAACCTCGATCTAAACATGATTAGACACACCAAATGAAAAAGAAATTATAGTTATAAGGATTTTATAATTCCTCACTCCAAATACTTATAAAAAACTCTATAAGAAATTAAAAATTGTTAGAATGAGATGTTTTGATAGAGAAAATATTAGACATGTTGAGTTAAAAATTCATCAGCTCCCAGATCCTCAAATACAATCCTATTTATATGAAAATATTTAATGATCAAATTTATGATTTGGTGGAAACAACCTCAATAAGATTTCAATTGATAGAAAATAATTATATGGATCTTTATCTTGATATCTAAACATGAATTGAACTTTATAGTCATATATTGTTTTTTGGTAGCACCATCATAGTGCTCTAACGAATTATGTCTAATAGAAATAATTATAATTACTCAAATTATAAAATTTTGATTGTTCGGTGGACTATATTATTGATGATATGAGATTTTTTTTCTGATTTATCGAAACTATTTTTAGTATGATGGTTATGACTTTGGTTAGTCTGATATATAGAACACTTTTCTAACTATTGGTCAGAATAATAGTCATTCTGATGAATCGTATTAAAGAATAAAATTTTATATTAATTTTATATTGGAATAATTACTTCATTTGATGGAAAAATATGTTTTCTAAAAAAAATTCTACAACACATTGGATGTATAAATTCAGTAGAATATATTTTATTAAAGTGTGAAAGTGATTGTGATTTTTAAAAACTAGGGAAAGGAAAAGTAGAAAGTATAACTTTTGACTCAATAGTTTTTTCTAAAAAATATTCTTCCAGACTTTGAGTACTGAAGAGAGGAAAGGTTGAAGGAAAAAAAATTTAAACCCCATAAATAAATATAATAGAATAAAATAGATGAGGTTAAATAAGAAAAATAGTATATAATTCTTACAAAATAAATTTAAACATGAACAATTATGCACATAATATAAAATATGTATTAGTTTAGTGGAATTGAGATGAAAAACCCTTAACTTGGATTCCTTCTTAGTTAGATGTATTACATCATTTAAAATAATCAATTTAAATTTATTAAACACTTGATTAAAATACTTTTTTATATATATTTTATTTTAAAGTCCTTTTATACTCATTTTACATTTAGTAATAAAATAGTTCTTGCTTACATCGACCAATTAAGGTTGTAAAGTCAATTTATCCATAATCACTTTGGTATATTAAACTTGTTTATCGGTGTTATGAAATGGTTACTTCATCTCCAAAAAGTTAATAATTTCATTAATATAATTTTTAATTATCATATAAAATTTATAATAATCCATTAAAGATGGTAATATAAAAATAAATCACATTTCTTTGTGGAGTTGGTGGTCCGCTTGTACGCATGAGCAACATTATCATTTTCCAACGGTTGATAGGGTAAGAAAGTAGATGATATATTATATTTAAAAAATCATATTTATGTTATAAATATAATATATATTTATTAATTCCATATTTATAAATTTATATATGTTATTATGATTAGAAATGTCACACTTCACTTCATGATGGTGGTAGTCCACATGTACACACATGAGATATTTTTATTTCCCATATAATGAAGAAAAGATAGAAAATGGATATACCATTGACATAAAAACATCTTAGTACAATATATATATATTTAATTAATTATGTTAAGGTGTTTATTTAATATTTTTAGGAGGTTTAATATCAAAGGAACTTGAAAAATCTAGATGAGAACATATACCACTTCTTTTAGTAATCCCCTCTGGCTTAGACCATAAGGCTTATTGAATTGGTCTGTTTGTGAGATAATGAGATATATTATAACATCATATTAGTAATTTTAGGAAATTATTAACCCCTATTTTTATCATTCTTTGATTGGGTCTTATTTAAGGTCATTTTAGGAAGAAATTTTCAATTTTTTAGAACATTCTAGGCTATGCATAGTTAGCGCACAATTTTCTGAAACCATACACCCATACAAGGTAAATAGTGAAAACCCAAATAGTGGGGGTTTTCATGACTAGAATATGATTTGAAAATCCATCAGCCCACCTAGTAGAAACCATTAACCTCTCTAGAGGGGTGCACAGTTAGGGTGTACAGTTTTTCTAATCTTGCTACCCTACCCAGATAACTGTGCGTATGAGAATTTTTAATTGTGGAAATTTATTTTAAAATCATGAAACCCCTATTTTAAGTGATCAATAGTATCATTCAACACTAAAATGAATTATTATTCCTTATATCTCTAAAGGACCCATTCTGGATCCTCCAAACCCTTTCTAAGGAGGATAAAAGCATGGCGAACATCATTTGATCTCTCCCCGATAAGAGTTATCCTCCCATTCTTTATCTCTCACTCTATTATCCTCTCCTTATTAGGGTTTGTTATACCTCCATGTTCTTGGAGGATATAATCTCTGTTATTTTAGATCTTTAATCTAGGTTTGATTTTTGGATCTCCTTTTCCAACATTCTTCGTTGGAGTTTTCATTGTAGAAGTTGTGTTACATGATCCTGTGATCTATGGTATGTGGTTCCCTTTAAGTATAGCCAATTGATTTAACCCTAAATTGATCATTTTAAATTAAATTTCTTTCAATTGGACTATGAGAAACATATTTCTCATCAAATTGGTATTTGAATTTCCTTTGGCATAAAATTTGTGGATAACCCTCAACTCCAATGAATTGGGGTCTAATTTTGGAATTTGATGGAAATTGTGAAATTAAATTGTGGAATTGAATTGTGAAATTGATTTTAAATTTTTATTTCAGGAAATGGGTTAAATTGTTTTTATAATAATTTTTTTGGTTTTATCCTAGAATAAGAAACACATTTATAAAAAATTGATGTTTTTAAAGAGAAATTGGAATATCAAAGTGAAAAATGGGTTAATTATATTTTGAATAGTTTTAGGATAAATTTATTATTATTGATTATTTTTTTGAGAACATACAAGAATAATTAGTTAGTGAGTTATTTGGAAAAATGATCTGTTGATGCTTTACAACTCTAACAAAAATAATGTCGTAGGTCACATCCCTAATGGGATGGTGAGGAGTCCTCTTTGACTAATGTATGAGGGATGTGTGTAAAAATATTTCTATTATCACCTATTCAAGTGTGTGAAGTTACCATAATATGGAAATATCAGACCTCTTGGAAGATGACTGTGTTGCTCTTTTATTATTATTCTTATATATTCCATTAATGAAAACTATTTTACACATTCCTTATGAATTTATATAAACTATTTTATATTAAATGTTAATTAATCTATTTTTTAAAGTGTTTACATCAATGGAAATGTAAAGAATGATTTTTTAAATATTATTTTATACTACTATACCAATTTATTTAAAATTGAAAGCTTTATTTAGTTAATTAATGTGGAATCTTATTATGGAATCCTTTGTGAGACCCTATTAAGCTTTTAGCTCAAACCATACATGTGACTTACGGTGTTTGTTTATTATCTTCTACTAGGTTTGATCAAGGGTAAAGCACCACTTGGAGGTGGATCTTGTTGTTGATCTTTTGGGCTTGGAGAGTTATCTTAGTTGGGACTTGGGTTGTTTATCTTTCATTTTTTGGTACTTTGTGGTTGTGCTTTGGGTTTATATACCTATTTGAATTATGTTACTTGTTCATTCTATGGATTTTTCTTTTGAGAATACTAAATTGTATCTGTTTCTTCTGCTGTTTGTGTGAAAAAAACATTCCCACCTTTATCTTGTTTGATGCCTGGTGCTAGTCACCAACCTGTGGGGATGAAGAATACCCTTCAGGCCATGTCAGTGCTGGATCGTGTGTCAGGGTACTAGGGTATCTGGGCTAGTTCGTGAAAAATTTCTATCAAAGGTGTAGGTTAAGTATCTTGCCTGGATGTTAGTATGATGTTGTGAAATTCTATTGGGACTTAAGTGGTAGTTGCAATTGAGTTACTAACAAGCTCCCACTGTAATGAACCACAAGTCACTAGGGGTGGTTTGGTAGAGATGTCTTGAATATTAGTTATAGTCTTCTCCCTACTTTTTATTTGGATAGATTGAAATATGAATCTTGTTTGTCTATATGTTGGGATTAATTTTTACTATTTCTCTTGTTTGAGTGTTGTCTGTATAGCCTTTATGATATCTTCAATGATGTATACTGATGTTGTGTAGCATCATCCTTATGAGAATATGTGTAAATCATATCTAGGAGGAAGCTGATGATGAACCAAATCAATCAAATCCTCTTATGGACCGGAACCTAGTTGAGGTTATTGTACGTGCTATACAATCTCTAGGACATACACCTATATCCATTCTCATTCAGTATCCAACTATGAAATCTCCAAGATATGTTTTAAGGAATTACTCTCAGAATTTACATTTCTAAAATCAACTAGATCTCCATGGATCTAATGATCCTCAACTAGATTAGGACTGGTTGAGAAATATTGAGCTTCTATTTTGAATTCTTTGAGATTCTAGATGAAATCAAGATGAAATGTGACACCTTCAAACTAGAGGGATATAACAGGATATAGTGGTATATGATGGTGACAATGAAGATCCATGAGGATTTAGAGTGGAATGACTTTAGAGTTATTTTCACTGAGGAGTTCTATCTAGAGTTGATGGTGTTTTCCAAGGATATAGAGTTTTTAAAACTCAAGAAAGCAGAAAGGTCCATGAAAGAGTATGAAAATAACTTTGTTGTTATTTTTTTAGTTTGCACAAGAAATTTTATCAAATGAGAAGATGAAGAATCAACAGTTTGAGATAGGTGTTCTATCTAATATTCATTCTCATGTTTTCTTATAGATGTTATCTTCTTATGTTGTTGTGATGGATAGAGCATTGATGGTTGAGATAGAACTAGATGAAAATTCAAGTTTTATGGGAGTTCCTTTATATCCTAGTGTAAATTCCATGAGTTCCCATAAAGGTAAGAGGATGTGTGATGATCTTATTTTTGTTCTTGATAGTGGGTTTTTTATAGACCTCCTAATGTTCCTAGAAGAGGTCCTTTTATTTTTTACCTGTATGGAAAACTTAGGTACTCAAAATGGGTTTGCACTAAGGCACCAAAAATATGTGGTTCTTATTGATGCTTGTGTCACTTTTAGATGTTCTTCCATGTCTATTCTACTCCACATATTGTCATGGGATCATGAGATCCTAATAATAATGTGGTGAATCCGATTCTTGATAAACAAAGGGGTTCCAACCATAGGAATTCGAAACAAATCCTCTTCATGCAGTGGAAGGGTCTCCAGAGGAAGCATATATGAGTCCAATGACTATGAGAGGTAGTATCACTATTGGTTCATCTTTAGTGACTACTTTGTTTTATACTGGTTCATCTCATTCATTAATTTAAACTCATATTGTGAATCATCTTAATCTTCCTATGATGATTTTATCCTTTTTGATGGATATTACTACACCCCTCAAAATGAATAGAGAGTTGGGTATCCATAGTCCCACTTGTGTTTTATCGTTATCATTTATCAAGCTTGATTGAGATTTTATGGTTCTCAACATGAATCCTCTTGACGTCATACTCAGGATGGATTGGTTCATTGGTAATAAAGCCTGAATTTTCTTTTATCTTCAATGGGTCTTTTTTATTGAACCCTTTACAGTGTGCCATTTATTTCATTGATAATGGGACCTGAGGTCGAGTAGAGCCGAATATTCTTATCCAGAGTTGGTGAAAGTAATTTTATTGTTTTCTTTTGATCTGGAGTGGGAATAATTGAGTGGTTTTCTCCCCCAGTTATCATTGAGTTCCCAATGTTTTACCTTACATCTTCTATGGTTTTCCACCGGTAAGGGAGGTAGAGTTTTCTATCAACTTAGTTTTTCGTACTCAACTGGGGTCTATTCCTTCTTATTGTATGGAACTGGCTATAATGAAATAGTTAATGTCTCAACTGAATGATCTGTTAGAGAAAGGATTTATATGATTGAGTGTGTCAAATTGGTTAGGGCCTATCCTATTTGTTAAGAAATATGATGTGTCACTTATCCTTTCCGTTTATTTCTGAAAACCCAATAAAGTTATGGTAATGAAAAAAATATCCATGTCTATTTATTAATGATCTATTAGAATAGTTGAAAGGGGAAAACTAATTTTTAAATATTGATATTTGATATGGTTATTATTAGTTGAGAAAAAAAGAATATGACATTTAGAAAACTAACTTTCAGAGTAGGTATGAAAATTATAATTACCTTATCAGGCCATTTGGTTTAACCAATGCTTCTATAGTTTTATGGATATAATGAACACAATCTTCCATGAGTATCTTGATACTTCTATGGTGGTATTTATGAATTAAATCCTTGTTCAATCTATGTCCTAGGATGATCATTTATGTCATCTAAGAGCAGTTGTAGAATTGTTAATAAATCACCGAATTTATGCCAATATTTCAAAATATGATTTTTGGATTTGAGAAGTGAAATTCTTATGACACATATTGTCAAAACATGGTATTTCAACTGACCCTGAAAATGTAAAAGCTATTATGAAATGGGAACATCCAATTTTTTTTTGAGATTCAAAGCTTGTTGGGTATAGCTGGATAATATCACCAGTTTGTAAAGGACTTCTCAAAGTTGAATTCTCCGATGACTGCCCTAACTCGGAAGGAAGTAAAGTTTTTTTGGAATGAGAAATTCCAGAGTTATTTTTTTGAGATGAAATGTGTTTTTCCTACTGCACTGGTGTTGACACTTCTAGAGGTTGAGTAGGGCCATGTGGTCTTCTTTGATACATCAGGTCCAGGTTTGGGTTGAGTTCTTATGTAGGGTGATAATATTACTATGTATGGCTCTCAAAAACTTATGTCACATGAGATATATTACCCAACCCATGACCTTAAACTCACCACTATTATTCACGTTCTTAAGATTTGTAAACATCAACTTTTTGGAGAAAGGTTTTCCATGTATTCGAACCACAAGATTACGAGCTATATCTTCTATAAAAAATATTTGAATCTACTCCAAAGGTATTCGGTATAATACCTACAATCCTTTGATTTTGATATTACCTATAAACCAAGGAAAGGTAGTTTCTTTATAGATGATTTTAGTAGGAAACTTCTGATCTAGGCCATGAAAGAATCATTAGAAGAGTGGAACTTGATGGCTCTTTTTTCATAGTTTCATATTAGAGTCCAAGAATTAGGGGTTGAGGTTTATTTAGCTAGTGTTTAGTTAATATCTACTATTTTTGAGATAATTATTTTGGAATATAAGCTTTATGATGAGTTTCATAGCATTAGAGACTCTCTTTATGGTGGGGAGACTGTTGTTGAGTGGTCATTCTATACGAAGGGAATTCTATGTTATTTGAATCATTTTGTGGTACCGTAATTGGTTAAGAAATCTGTGATGGGGGATTTCCATAATTCCCAGTGGGCAGTGCCACAAAGAACCAAAATGATGTTCTATGACATGTGGTGACAATTCTGGTGTCTAGGTATGATATGGGGCATTGATAATTTTTTCTCGCATTGTTATACTTTCCAAGAGGTCAAGGACAAGAATTAGAGACATTATTGTTTTCTTTATCTACTTATGGTGATAATTTGGAAGTGGGATGATATATATATGGAATTTTTGGTTGGGTTTCTACATACCCAAATAAAGAAGAATGCGATACAGGTTTTGATCGATAGGCTTACCAAATCAGAACACTTTATACCCTTTCGTGATTCAACCAAAGCTGAGGAGTTCAGAAATTTCTATGTGAAAGGGATTGTTCATTTACACGGAGTTCCATATTTTTTAGTCTCTAATAGAGATGCTTAGTTTAGTTCTAGCTTTTGGATAGTCCTTCAATATACATTGGGATTTTAGGTTTGTTTTATTTTTGCATACCATACACATTTGGATGGACAGAAAGAAAGAGAAATATAGATTCTTGAGGATATGCTTCACATATGAGTTCTTGACTTTGGGTGGGATTGGGATGAAGATTTGGGATTGGTTGAGTTTTCTTATAACAATAGTTACTACTTTTCAACATGAATGGATCCTTTGAAGGACTTTTATGACCGACCTTACAAATAACCATTGTCTTGGTTAGACATTGGGGACAGTTCCTTGGTTGGACCGAGCTTAGTCCATGAGAGGAAAAAAAGATTCAACTGATTATTTATATAATTTTTAAGATAGAGATCCAATATAAATCATATATTGATCATCATCATATACTGTTGTAATTTTTAGTTTTTTATTTGATGTTCTTGAAAGTTTCACCTCAGATGGGTCATCAACAACTTGGGATGAAATGGAATCTTACTCCTCATTTTGTGATTCTTTTTTAGGTTGTTGAATATGTGGAGAAAGTGGATTATCATTTATCACTTCTACCACAACTAATGTCGATACATAATATGTTTCATGTATCTAATCTATGAAAGTATCTTTCCGATCCATCTCATGTTCTGAGCTGGAGTGACCTTGATGTCAGACCTGATTTATCCATGATTGAGAATCTAGTTAGGATAGTTGATTTTTAAACCAAGGTACTTCATGGGAGGATGATACCTTTGGGTTAACTTCTATGAAATCAAAGTTCTAATACTCATGAAACTTGGGATAGAGAGGCACCGATAATATAATAGTGGCCTCATCTTTTTTATAAGGAAGCTTCTTAACCGGATTTCTAGGGATAAAAATATTCTATGATGGGAAGGTTGTAACATCCTATCACTGATTTCAAGTATTTATCAACCAATCTTTTGATAATAATTTTGTTGGGTCTCATTTAAGGATATTTTGGGAAGAAATTTGAAATTTTATATAACTTTCTAGGCTATGAATGGTTTTCATATGGTTTTCCCAAACCATGCACCCACCTAGGGTAAATCGTACAAACCCAAATAGTGGGGGTTTGCATAGATGACACAAAATTTGACAAACCGTGCATCCACCTAGTAGAAACCATGCACCACACTAGAGGTGCTCATGGTTAGGGAATAATATTTTCTACTTGTGTAGACCTACCCAGCTAACCATGCGTATGATAATTTTTAATTCTGAAAATTTAGTTTTAAATCCCAAAAACCCCAGTTTAAGTGCCCAATGGGACCATTCAAACCTTACAGAAATTCTTCTTCCTAAGAGATCTCAAGGACCCTTTTGGCTCCTCCAAATCCTTTCCAAGGTGGATCAAATCATGTAGAAATTCATTCGATTTATCCTCAATAAGAGTTCTTCTCCCATTATTTAACTTACTCTCTCTACTCCTCTCCTCCTTAGGGATTATTATATCTCAGTTTCATTTGAGGATATAATATATCTTGTTTTAGATCTTTAATCTAGGTTTTATTCTTTGATATCATTTTCCTACATTTTTCATTATATTTTCCCTTATAGAAGTTGTGTTATGTGATCTCATGATCTATATTAGGTAGTTCCATTTAAGTTTGGTCAATTGATTTAACCCTAAATTTTGTGATTTAAATTAAATTTCTTTTAATTGGATTGTAAAAAAACTAATTCCCATTGAATTGGGATATGGATTTAATTTTGAAAGAAATTTGGGGAAACCCCCCAATTACAATAAATTAGGGTGTGATTTTGGAATTAAATTATGGAATTAAATTATGGAATTAAATTATGGAATTAAATTATGAAATTTATTTGTGAAATTGATTTAGAATTTTTACTTGATAAAAAGGAATAATTTTTTTTGATAAGAAACTGTTTGGTTTTATCCTATAAAAAGGCACAAGTGGATTAAAAACCCTTGTTTGATTTTAAAGATAAATTCACATATTAAAATAGAACAAGGGTTAATTGTATTTTGAATACTTTTAAGATAAGTTTTTTATTAATTATTATTGTTTGAGACCATGCAATCCTAGGTATTTAGTGAGTTACTTCGGAAAACACTTTATTACCACAGTAAAACTCTAATAAAAATAGTGTAGTAGGTTACATCCCTAATGGGATGGTTATAAGTCCTATATGACTACTATCTGAGGGATTAGTGTAAACATATTTCCATGATCAAATATTTTAGTGTGTGAGGATCCCATATCCTAGAACTATCATACCACTTGAAAGATGGCTATTTTTCTCATTGTTTGTTATTCTGATATATTCAATTGTTTGTAAACTATTTTACACATGCCTAGTGAATTATATAAAATAGTTTATTTAAAATGTTAATTAAGACATTGTTTTAAAGTAATTAAATCAATAGAAATGTAAATAATTATTTGTTTTAAATATTATTGTGTAATTACATGCCTATTTATTTAAAATTGAAATATTTATTTTCTTAATTAACGTGGCATCTTATTATCTAATCCTTGGTGAGACTCTATTGGACTTTTAGCTCACACCCTACCTGTGATTTTTGGTTTTTGTAGATTATATTCTACCATATTTGAGAAAGGGTAAAGTGCCACTTAGAGGTGTCTATTTTTGTTAATATTTGGGTCTTGGAGAGTTCTCTCTATGGGTACTTGGGTTGTTTATCATTCAATTTATGGTAATATTTTGTTGTACTTTGGGTTTATATACCTGTTTGACTTAAGGTACTTGTTATCCCTATGGATTTTTCTTTTGATCATACTATCTTGTACATATTTTTTTTATTATTTTGTGGAAATTCATTCCCACCATTATCTTGTATGATTCTATGTGCTAGTCTCCAACCCGTGGGGATCCAGAACACCCTTTGGTCCATGTTAGTGCCGGCTCAAGTGTCAGGGTACCAGGGTATCTGGGCCATTTCATGACATATAGGTTGAGAAAAATAAATTTGGTAAGGTATTTTTGTAGGAATTGGTCGATATACATGACTCAATAAGTGTAGAGAATATAGGAGAGGAGATGAACTTTTATAAGAGAGGCGGGTGGAAAACATGAATTTACCTGAAACTTTATTATATAATATATGTATTACTCAAGTAAAGTGGATAAAAATTGTTATAGTTTCAAATATGAGATGTATAAGGTCTAAATAAGTCCAAAAAATGATATTAAAGAAGTTTTTTGTGCTATATTGAATCCTTATCCCTTTATTTCAACTTTTTTAATTCATTTTACCCTTAATCAAGGTGATAAATATTTAATATAGTTACTATTCATTATGAAAAAAATAATTTCATAATATTATGTAATATTAATTATTATGATTACCAATATGGAATCCATTTTACATGACTCAATTCAAATAATTGGTAGGAATTAATTTTAATATAAGTTTGTAAAATGAAATTAAAATATTTTTTATAGAAATGTATGTTTTAAGAAAAAAATGATTTTATTGAAAAATAAAGTATAATGCTGATTATAAATGAATTAATTAGATTATTTTAAATATAATTAGACTTATTTTACTTTAAAATAAAAAAACCAAAATTAGCCTTGTGAATAATTTATTGAAAAAGAAGAACCTAAAATAGTATTTATTTGAACAAAAACAATACTTAGATTTCAAAATTATTAAACATTGATTTCTTAAGACAAAATTATTTTTTCAAATTGATTATATTAATTATTAAATATATATTTTTTATATAAAAATGTCTTCATAAAAATTCAAGTAATTATTATATCATTATAATTTCAAAAATGTCATAGTATTTTTTAAATCGATATTTTTCACTATTCACTCAAAAATCAACTATTTCTTAAAAATCCTAAAAATTCACCATAAGTTAATTTTTATATGTTGAGTTAAAAAGTTTAAAAAATATAATCAATTTAAATTTAAAAATTTTGAATTTTGGTTTTAATCATATTCATGAATAAAGCTATGTGCGTTATGCTATAGTTTATTTAGAATAAAATTCTTACTTATTATAATTTAAGTTGGAGTGTTACATTCTCTACCCCTTAAAAAATTTAATCCTTGAAACTTCTAGAATTCCACATCATATTTTTTTTGATATTTATTCATCATAACTTCTTTAGGTTCTCATGTGACCTCTTCTATCTTTTGATTTATCTAAATTACCTTTACCAGTCAAGTCAGCTGCTTCTAGTACACTTGTTCACTAATGTTAAGAATCTGGACAAGTTCTTCATAATAAGATAAATCAGGATCCAAATTCATTTCTTCATAGGTGATTATATACATTGAGTTTGATATATACTTCTTCAATAATGATATATGAAACACATCATGGAATTTAAAGAGTTTACAAAGATAATATTTTCAATTAATTTACTTTTAATTTCAATTTTTATTAATTCTACCATAATATTATTTTTAGGGAAGCTGTCCATTTTATAGTTTTAGAAGTATTTTGACATTAATTTTCGAAATATACTAATTTTTAATTTTAAAGGTTTTAATTTACTATTGTATTTAAGCCACAACCTCCTCCACAATGATCCAAATTGAAAAATTCATCTTTTTTGGTTTTTATGTTTGTTGTTATACATTTAATTCAACTGAACCAATAGTTGAATATAGATATTGAAGGCCCAAAATAAGCTCATAATTTATACCTCTAAATTTGTTCCCATATCTCGATAGTTTTAACATTGGGACTATATCTTAAAAATGGATATCCCAATAGAGATGAAATTCGACAAGGATAGAGAACATTCTGAGGAAGAAATATTATAACTATAGGAATGAATGATTCTTTCTTTTTCAAGGACATAAATTCATTAGAAACTAGATATGTGAAATATGAAGAGTCATCTGGGACAAATTAATTTTATAGAGTAAAATAGACATAACACATTCATTGCATGTACAATAAATTTGGACTTTCGTGGTTATACATAAGATAGATATTATAAACAATTTCTATAAGAACAACTTCCCTAATTCATCCATTTATTATGTCTTCCATGTGTAAAATTTAATAGGAAAACTATGAAGCTAAAGTTTTCACCCATTTTTCCTAAAAAAATGTATCCCCTCTCCTTTTTCAATGGTTTGATAACTTTTTTGGCAATATTTTCTGTATCATTTTAGTTAAGTTTCTATTATAATATCATTATGAATTTTTATTATATATTATTCATCTTATTCCTCACATTCCTTCAGTTTTATCTTTTTTTTACACCATATTCTTCTCCACTGTAATATCTAATACTCATGATCATGAGTAACTAACCCAAAAAAGTTCCCAAGGGAGAAATCCATTGTGAACCCATGTATTTGTACATTCATTCTTAATGTTTATTATTTTCATAGATTTAGACTTAGGGTAATCTTAGTGGGTAAGGTGCCTTTGTACCTCCACTTGCCACATGAGGCATAACTTTCTCTTCTGCAAGATTCTCCTTCATTCGAGCAGGTGGATGTGTGGTATTTAAATGATGATTGAGTGAAATATATATTAAAAAAATTATTTTAAGAGGATTACCATACATACGATGAAGTGTGTTCATTAAGTAAATTTGAAACTAATAATGAGATAATGAAAGTTCCCAATTGGTGTTCTTCTGGGAGGATCTCCTTTCTATCTAACATCATTCTATATACATTCATTTTGTTTGAATTATATTTATTTATATAGATATATTTAAATATTACATGTATCTTCCAAACACACCATATTATATTATTTAGTTTTATTAGTTAGAATATAAATAAGGACAATATAAATTCAGTATTGTGTAAGATACCTTCTTGAGACCGACCCTAGGTGTGCACTATATTTCATGATTAGGCAAATAAAATATTAATTGGGGATTAGAGACAAATCTCAGTGCATCAATGTGGAATCTCTATAGGGGATTTGAAATAATTTCACACACACTTTTCATAAAAAACCAAAAAAAATCATAAATTTTAAAAATAAAAAAAGCATCTTTCTTCATGATATATCTCAATTCAAATTATTATGCATGGAATAACCAATATCTGGTGAAAAAAGAATTTCAAAATGATTTTGAAGCTCAGTTGAAA
This sequence comes from Viscum album, assembly GCA_963277665.1. Classification (NCBI taxonomy): domain Eukaryota; kingdom Viridiplantae; phylum Streptophyta; class Magnoliopsida; order Santalales; family Viscaceae; genus Viscum; species Viscum album. The sequence goes on from OY728158.1 coordinate 878,474,850, forward strand.
AGTATTACTAATGCAATGAAAAACCGAGAGATCTAAATAATGTTGATTTATGAATATGTACATGCATCTCAAGCACAACAATTGGAGCTAGAATAAGAACTAAAATGAGTGGTAGAAGAGATTCCACTAACCATTTTTTATGTTAAATAACCTAAGGCATTTGAGAAAGATATATTAAAGGAATTACTGAAATCATCCCACACTCAACTATTTCTTAAGGATGTCCTTGAAGAAAACATACTAGCTGATATACTTATGGGAGTTCAATTTTTTTTGGATAAATACTAGAATATCATTGTTGAAGATAACATAAGAGTTGATCTTCCCAAAATTGATAATGAAAAATAATAACCTATCTACTTCTCTATTGATTTGAAAGATGATGGTGAAGATTCACTTGTTGAAATTTATTTTTCAATTGTATTACTAGAAGATATAAATTTTCAATCTAACCTACTTGACATGAAATATTTCTTTATTGATTCTTCATGTTTTAATATTATTTAAGTTGAATTGTTTTCTGACTTCTATTTTTTTTTTGAAATTTCTGACACAAAAAATGGGGTAGGCCTTGGATGTTAAGGAAGAATTCATAAAAGTAGTGAATAAAGAATAATATTTGGAGAATAATGTGGTGATGTGACTATATCTTTTATACAAACTTGTATACAATATAGAGGAGGACACCACGAAAGTTAATAGGGATCACCCCTATCTTCTTTTCTCTCCCACCTTAGACCTCAAATTACATTCTTATTATTTTTTGGGGGTTATGGATTTTATTCTCTTCTTTAGAGGTCTCTAATCTAATTATTTACTCTGGGACACTGGGAAAAGTCACATTTGGTGGTTCATCTCAATGAAACCACACCCACCATCAAATTGGGTAAAAATTCTTCAACTGCCTAACTAGGGCTTGTAAAAACATAGTACCCACTTAGGGTTCTAAATCAAGAATTATTGTATTTATTTACACTTTATCTTTATTTTTCTTATTTTTTTTCCTTTATTTCTTGTAGTTTTATCATGGCTTTATCCAGAAGCATAACTAAAGGGTTCCACTGAAAAATAAATCATGTTGTGTCTTTCCTTTTCATTATTTTATTTTCTACCCAATTAAAATACTATATAAAAATATTTATTGATATTATTTGAACTAAAAAGATTTTATTAAATGTAATAAGTGTGGGGGATATATTTCAATCAAATTTTCGTAATTTTTTTGTACTTTCAATTGGTTTTTCGTACCTTTTTCAAAAAATTTCATGTTTTTCTTTTTTTATTTTTGGTGTGTTTTTAGAATTATGGAGCTAAAGAGAATACTTTGGAAAATTAAAACTATATTAGTGTTTTGAAACATTTATTGATTTGAATGTTTAAGGATTTAGATTATTTTTAAATATATATTTTTTATTTATGATTTTTTCATTTCATAAATTTTAATTGATTGTGAAACTCATGTGCAATAGTATTGTCCGAATTGAATATATTTCCCAACCTGAGAGGTTTCTAAACATTTATGAAATATTATTTACATTTAAATTTTTCTTGATAGTATTGATACATGTTGTGTGATATATAACATTCTAGTTTCCACATTTTCAAATATTTTAGAGTTTATAGAATCTTCCAATTATGATTGAGATGACACTTTGAAATCCATTTTTATATTGAACTCGAATTTTGGACTACCTTTTCATCTAAACATTATTTAGACCTTAGTTTATATGAAATACCTTTTTATGGAGCCATATTACAAGGTATTTATCACTTTAAAACCTAATATATAATTTAAATGCTTATATATTGCTGAACTCAAGTGTGTAGGAGGGAGACAAAGAGTTGTATTTTTCTTTCCTGAAAAATCTATTTGTGTTTAAATGAAAAAAGTGATTCCATATTTATTTATACTTGGGAGGAATAAATTTTGTTATATAAATATGTATGGGTGGATCAAATATAATTAAAAATATGGGTTGGGAGTTTACCAATATTTTAATATCAAAATATATTTCTCTTTTCCTAAAAAACATGATTCTAAAGAGAAATTTACGATATGAATTCAAGCTACAAAATGCTACAAATGGGGTAAAAGAGGGAATACATTTATCATTGATACTGAAATTACAAGGGAAATCTTCACGAGGATATCAATAGGTGTTTTTATGTGATTCATTTTCGATCTAATTAAGGAGAACACCATTCTTGATTAAAAATATTTTCATACATTTACTTTACTTTATAGCTTAACCCTACTCTTTCTAACTCATATGTTTTTACATTTTAAAACTACCAACCCTTATCTTCAGAAGAAAACATAAAAAATAACTCATGATTGAAAAGTGGATATACTATGGGGATATCAAGCTTATAGATATCACACATGTTCTTTTTTCTCATTCCATACATTTTTTTGTATTTTTAAATAAATGACTTTATGTCTGAGTGAGAACATAAAAAAAAATAATTTGTGGCTAAGTGAGAACCAAATCAAGAATAACCACAAGAAAAGAAGCATGTCCAAGGATATAAACCATTGAATACTTTTGACATAACAAACCCAAAACACTAAAGGCAGAGGATCACCAATAGAGAGGTTCATCCACACCACTACGAAGACACCATGCCAAAAGAGCACCCCAAAATATCTTCCTTCACTGAATCCACTAACACAATCCCAAACATCATGTAATTCATCGCACCCTACCATGATGGGGTCATACACAAAGGAGCACAACGAAATGGCAGAGGAAACAAGGAGAAGTAGATACATCAGGGAAAAAATAAACAACAAAAGCACTAGAGAACAAACCAGTAGGGAATTGTGAATCGATTTGGCAAGGAGAAGAAAACCACCAGTACTGATATTTCCTAAGACAACTATCGACATCCCACACATGTTCTTGATAATGAGAAAAAATCCATCAAAAAATTCCTTGAGTGGAGAGAAATTATTTTTCTTGGGAGGTAGGTATGACATGTACATGAGGATTAACATGAGATTGAATAGAGTTTTATGATTTTTATGGATTTAGGGAATTTTGATAATTTTAGGAGGTATGGTATTTTCTTTTATATGAAAATTGAGTTGTGTTGTCATTTTTGGTTTGGGAAGTTTTTTCATACCATGATATTAGATGTTTTCCCCGAAGTGAAATGTTTAAGTGTGGTGGAATTGAAAGAGACAATATTTTCAGTTATTATACATTTAATTTATATATTTTTAATCCCACTATAGTTTTATTTTAAGTTAAATTATCTCATTTTATAGTTTTAGAAGTTTTAGAGTTAATTGTAAAAATGACCTAATTTTGGATTTTAACAGTTTAATATACTTTTGTTTTTACCCCAAAAGTTTATCTAAAATGATTAAAATTTAAAAACTAATCTTTTTTAGGTTTCTATATTTGTTATTATACAATTAATTTAACGATAACAAGAGTTGAATCCAAATAATAAAATCCCAAAATAAGCTCACAAGTTAGGCCTTGAAATCTGTTCCTAGATCTAGAAAGTTTTGATGTTGGGCCTATATCCTAAAAATAGTTTGCCCAATAGAGATGAAATTTGAAATGGATACAGATAATATTCCCAGTAAGAACTTTTATAACCATGTTCATACTTGATTATTTCTTTTTAAAGGACATAAATTCAATGGAAACTAAAGATGTGGAGTAAAAAGAGTCATTCAAACTAAATTAATCTTCCAGATTAAAATAGATATAACTCATTCATTATATTTTCAATAAAGTTTAAATTTAGTGTTTATAAAAAGGATATATATAGGAATAAATATATATAATATCATTTTCTCTAATTTATCCATTTAATGTGTCTTAAATTTGTAAAATTTTAGAGGAAAAATTATGAATGTAACATTTTCACCCCTTTTCCCTAAAAAAACATATCTCCTCTCATTTTTAAAGGGTTGAAAACCTTTGTTATCGATTTTTTTTATATTTTTTAGTTTATTTGTTATTTAATATTATTATGGATTTTTATTATATATTATTATTCTTATTCCTATCATTATTTCATTTTTATCTTTTGTGTTTCCATTCCATTCTTCTCTATTATGATATCTAATACTAATGATCATGAGTAACTAACCCTTGAATATTATAAAGAGATAAATCTAGTGTTAAACCCAATTATTTTTACATTAATTCTTAATATTTATTATTTTCTTAGAGTTAGTCCTAGGGGGATCTTAGTTGGTATGGAACCTTTGTGTCTCCACTTGGCACCCGAGGATTATATTTCTCTTATGTAATATTCTCTCTTGATCGAGGACATGGATGTGCGATATCTCAAAGATAATTGGGTGCACCATATATTTACAACATGGGTATAAGAGGATGTTCACACATATTATAGAGTGTGGTAATTAATTAAATTTTAAACTAATAATTAAATGGTGAAGGTTCACTCTTGTTGTTCTCTTGGGAGGATCTTTTTTCTGTATAACATCATTACGTTTTCATTCATTTTGTTTGCATTATATATACATATATAAATATTACATTAATATTTAAAACCTAACTATTTATATTATTTAGTTTTATATTAGTTAGAATATAAATAGTGACAATAGAAATTTAGTATTGTGTGAGCGACCTCCTCAAGACTGACAATGGGTGTGCACTATATTGCATGATAAGGTAAATAAAATATTGATGAGGGATCTAAAACAGATCCCTATGCATCAAGAGGTTGGGTGGAATTTCCAAAAGGTAATCCATTGTTTTGATTATTTCTAAAACATCAAAATTTGTAAAGTACCTAAGACTTAGTTTCCCTTTCATCGCAAACCTTATAACACCCTTCTATGGATATACCCATAAGAAAACATGACTCCCTACTAGAAGTCTTAGGTCCTTTATTCCATTATCAACATAACTCTTTTTCATAATTTTAGTTTCCTTCATATGACTCTGAATAATTATTATTTTCACTATTGTATCCTCAATAAGTTCTCGACCTAAAATATTCCTTTCACTAACTTCAACGTGTTTAGTTGGTGTATGGGATATTTCATGTATAATGATTCATACAGTGTAATTTGAATTCTATAATAGAAGATATTATAATATAAAAATTCTATAGAATGCAAATACTGATCCCACATACCTTGAAATTCAAGTGATAATGACTTCAATATGTCTTATAATGTTTAAATAGTCCTTTTAGACCATCCATCCATCCAAGGATGATAATTAGTAATCTAATATAGATCAATGATGAGAGAATTATAAATAATTTTCCATAATTTCTATGTAAATCATGGGCCATGATCATATATAATTGAAATAGGTATACCAAAAAGTCTCAAAAATTCCCTGATATAGAGTCCCATGAGGTTATCAATAGTTAAATCCTCCCTTATAGTGATAAAATGTGTAAACATGGTAAAGTGATAAGAAACAACCCAAATGTATTCATTTATTTTAAGATTATTTTGTAATTCAATGAAAAATTCTATAGTAATGCCAACCCAATTCCACATAGGAATATAGATAGGTTGCTTTACTCATTTAGGGTGTTGTCTCTTAGCTTTTACCTATTGAAAAACCAAACATCTTGATAAATAGTCAGAAATTTTCCACTTTATATTTTCCCACTAAAAATGTTCTCATAAATTATAGAATATCTTGGTGCTACCAGGGTGTATATAGAAATTTTAGCTATGGGATTCATCAAGTAATTCCTTCTTCATCTCAGTTATTTATGGAACTCATAACCTCTTTCTAAATTTTAGAACACCATCTTCATAAAACAAAATTCCAGCTTATCCTCACCCATGAAATTAATTTTCTTTTGCAAACTCTTATTATCAAGATGAGACCTTTTTATCTTCTATAGAAATGATGGTTTGGAAATAATTAGAAAATTAAGGATGTTTCCTATTCCTTAATGATTCCTATATCCAAATTTACTAAATCTATGAATATTATATCCTTTTCAATCATCATTTTAGTCACAAATTTGGAATCTTTTCTACTCAATGCATTATCCATGTTATTTAGTTTCACAAGGTGGTTGTATATTTAGAAATCATAAACCTTGAGTAGCTCTATCAATCTCCTTTGTATCATGTTGAGCTCTTTTTGTGAAAAATGAATTTTACACTTTTTTATCCATATATATATATATCATATCTTTTATCATAAAGATACTGCCTCTATATCTTCAAGGAAAATATTACATTTCCAACTCAAGATAATGTGTTGGATAATTATATTCATAAATATTTTATTATATTTATGCATAAGAAATATCTCTGTCAGTGTTTACAAGGATGAATCTGAGTCCTTTATTTGATGCAATAGTATATATCACAAAACCATCCCTTCTTGATGGTAATGTCAATATCTATGTATTGACCAATACCCTATTCAATTATTCAAAATTTTATCTACATTACTCTAACCATTTGAACTTGACACCTTTATATGTAAACATGGTTAATAGCTTAGCTAGTGAAGAAAAATTATGAACATAGATATGATAATAACCTAGTAATCCAATGAAATTATGTATATTTGTTATGTTCATCAGTGTAGGCTATTCTCTAACAAACATTATCTTTGAAGTATCAATTGTCATTCCATCCTTAGATAAAATATGGCCAAGAACATAAGCTTCCTGAATCTAGAATTCAAACTTACGAAATTTTATATATAACTCATTCCCTCTAAGATTTTTAAGAATGATTCTCAAATGAATTTTGTGCTCTTTATAGCTTTTTGATTATACCAAGATATCATTGGTAAATACCAAAATGGAATTATCAAGATAATATTTAAATAATATGTTCATCCGATCCATAAACAATAGAGGGTAAATTAGTCAATCTAAAGTCATTATTGTAAACTCATAATGTTCAGACCTTGGGAAAAATCCCGTCTTTATAATATCTTTTTTTCCTTAGTCATAATTGATGATACCCAGAATAAAGATCAATTTTTGAGAAATATTGATCTCCTTTAAGTTGAATAAAAAAGTAATCAATATGACGTAAAATATATTTTTTATTTATATTAATGGCATTAATTTCCCTATAATCGATTCAAAACCTCATAGACCCATCATTCTTCTTAACAAAAAGCATTTCCCCCCCAAGGTGAAACACTAGGAAAAATGAATCCCTTGTTACAAAAATCATGTAGTTGTTTTTTTAGTTCCTCTAATTACACTATGGTCATTATATAGAGATTCTTAGATATATCCTTTTAATCATGGATGAGTTCAATAGAGAAATCAACTTCATACTCAGGTTTATTTCTAGGAAACTCTTTAGGAAACACATCAATGTATTCTTATAAATTATGTACATCGTATATAATATGGTTACTACTGAGTGGATCGTTGAACCACTTTATGTTTTTATAATTATAAATATTTATTTGTGCTATTTCAATTAAATTTATTAATACTTGTAATTGTACATTGACTAAAGTATATTTAACTTTGATCATATCATAATATTTATTTTCATAAAATATTTTTAAATTTCATATTTTGATTGGTAATAATATTTTCTACAAGATTATTAAAGTGTTATTAGGATAAATAAGTCTTTTGGGACTGTAAAATACCCTTTATGCATAATTTTAACTATTCCAATGTTGCCATTTTATTGTACACAATGTAGTAATTTTTTATCCATGTAGCCGATCTGTGAACCATATAGCCTTTTTTCTAGTTTTTCCTTACTTATGTATCTCAACCATATCATGATCTATAGAAATAAAAAATGAGTTATTACTATTTTTATTGGAAATATAAGAATATTTTAAACATTTCATTAAAAGAAATAAAATTTTTAACTCATCTCTATCATGTATTAACTTAGGTTATAAGTTACTATATGTTTTCAATATTATTTCTCAAGTTTTTAAAACTGTTTTGATTTTGTTTTTAATAATTACTTGAGTTATATAAATATGATTAGAGTGATCTTATTTATTTAGAAGTATAATTAAATTTTATAAATATAATTCAACTTTACCAAAATCTAATTATTCCATTATTATCTTGGTTTTAGGTCTGAAATTAGGTAAGTCAATCTATTTATAGATTCCAAAAATTTGGATATGTGAATCAACTACATGAATCCATTACATAGATTCAGTTACATAAATCAATTATGTCTATTCTCTTATATGGATTTTCTATATCAATTCACCTATGTGAATTTCTTATGTAAATTCACCTATGTGAATTTCTTATGTGGTGATATTTATCTATATAGATAAAAATGATTATGTTAAATTAACACATGTGAATTTTCCTACGCGATTTAATAAAATTTCTCTAGGTGGTTCTAAAATATAGAAATTTTCTCTATTTTATGTAATATTTTATATTTAAATTTAATACATGTTCATTTAAAATATTTAAATTATTATAATGACTTCATAAATTCATATTAATTATGAATAACATTTGAGAAGTATTTTCCATTTTTAAACATGTTTTTATAAAGATCAAAGGGTGTTATATTTTCACACATTAAAATTATAGCTTGAAACTCAATTTTTTATATTATTTTATATTGTTTGATTCGATTCAGTTTTTTATAAATTATTATTAGTTGATATTAAAATCATTCATAGTTTTTTAGTATTTTTAATAATGTGTTTTAAAATTTTGAATTTCTCCGCATGTTTACAACTTATTTTAAAAAGAATGTTTTTGAATTTTTTATTTCAAATTCAAACTTGTATTTTTCATGTTATTCAATTGAACTATTATTGTGTAAATATTTTAAATATATGTGTGTGATGATTTCAATTTTTCTTAAATTATTCTTTATGATTTTGAATACTAGACGCGAGTTAAGAAATTATTATACAATGATAATAACTTATTTTCTCTCTTTTCAATATTATAGTATTATTATTTTTGAAATCTCTACCCTATATTTGGTGTTTTAGTTTATTTTTTTATAAAGTATTTTGATACTTTCTATAATATAGTGTGGGAAAAGTGATAAAATTATAATATGATACTTTTCGATGAGAGATTTCATATTTTCATATGATATAGTGCGAAGAGTGTGGTGGTGTTGATACTGTGAAGTTTTGTACATTCTTTCCATGAAAAAAATTTCCCACTAATTATATTAGACCTCTAAAGGGATTAAAAAAATTATATGTCTTTTTTACTACCTTTATGAGATAATCAAGATGATCAAACACTCAAGAACTAATACATTTGTTTTATTCTTCTTCTATATATTTAATTCGAGTTTCTTGAGTTTGTAACACTTATTATAATATCTCACATTTATTCAATTTATTTTTATGATTTTATATAAAAAACCACTTTATATATTTGAGTTGTGACACCAAGATTCTAAAGTTCACAACCTTTGGGTTGTGACTCCCATTATCTAAATTTAGGGTTGTAATTAGGTTGTGAATCCCCATAAAAAAGTTAGGCGTCTTGGTTATTTTTACATTAGAGAAAGTATTTTATAATCAAGTTCTGATTCCCCTTTATAAATCATATTAGTGAAAAAAATATCTCTCATCAATTATAGAGGTATAATTGTAGACTAGTTACCCTTTGTTATGAACTACTATAAAAAACATCCTTGTGTTTTTTTCCACTGTTATTTATATACATTAACTAACTTTGATAATTAGTTTAGATAATTAATATTAAATTTTTTAATCTGGTCTATTCACCACTCTAGTACATCTATTGTCACCTTGTCAAATATAACAATTGGTATCAAAGGATGTTCCTTTTTTTAAATTTATCCAATCATTATATTAATTCTGTTGTTTATATTTTATTGTGCTAATTTTTTATAGACCTCATTACCTAAGGAAAAGATCTATAAGTTAGAAGGAATGAATGGAAATGATGGATGAATTCCTCAAAAAACACATCACTTTGATGGAAAATAATACAGTTACTGACAATCTAGAAGGGTGGTGTACCTTAAAATAATAATAATAGAACACTGTTATATCATATAAAAACCTTAAATGCTACCAAAATCTAAATCATATTCTTTTACAGGTTATGATGTTGCAAAATATGTTTTATATTAAAAATTTGTAAATATTTGAAAATTTTCTATTAACAGAAGAATTTTTATCCATGTTTCTATATATAAGATAGTTTATAACATCTAGAAGATTCTACAAGTTACTCACCTTGTCCCAAATAAGATTATTATAACCAAACTCAGAGTTATTTAAAAGAGTGCCAAGATTTTAGGATGGGAGAATATGACAGTGTAAACAAAATGTTCCACTAATTAAAAATCATTATGAATAAAATGAACTCCCTTGGAGAATCTTTAGAGAACACCATACCTTTTGAAAGGGTCCTAAGAGCTTTACCTAAGAAGTGACAATAAAATAATGTTGCAATTGGTGAAAGTAATAATTTCAAATAATACATTTCATATGAACCCATTAGATCAATTATTCAATATGAACTTTAATTAAAGGATATTGTAGAAGAAGAGAACTTAATAAAAGAAATGTATTTATTTTAAATCACACATAAATATTATTTCCAACTCTTATGAATATGAGGAACATGAATGTGAAAAAGGAAAACTATGAATATAAGAAAAGTTATTTATAATTTGATGAAGATTAAAAAAGTGTAGGATTGAAATAGAATATGTAGATGATCAATTAAAAGATGGGGGAAGGGGGTGAATTTTCGGTTTAAGACATTCAATTTTAACCTCAAGGAAAATTATTTTTAACAAAGTTAATCAAGGTAAATTACCAAAACTTCTTTGGTTCTAATTCATAGTAATAATTGGAAGGGCATAAGTTTAATTATAATAAACTTAAACTTATGTAAGATAAACTTAAAATAACTTAAGTAGGCGTAACTTATGAAAATATTCTACCTTAAAGCGTATATAATATTATTTATCAGAGTAAGTGTAAGAACAAGAAAGTATAATAAAGTTATCCTTTCTTTCTTTAAGAAAGTACAACAGAAATAAAACTTGTAGAAACAAAAAGTAAACAAGTATGAAATCTTTTAACCTAAAGAGAATGGTATACAAAAAACTTTGATAAAGATCCCTTGATTTATACATTCAATAATGTATATCTTACCCATACTAGGGTAATCCATCGAAAATAATATCAGATTCTGTCATACTAACCTCACAGGCCCTTGAACTTTAAGGTAGTCAACACATCTGTTTTCCTGTATCTGGAAGTCCTAAAACATTAAGGTAGTCATAACCTCTATCTTCCTATCCCTAGAAGTCCTTGATTGTAAAAAACAACCATCAGAGTCACACAAAGAAAGCTGAAAAAGTTTTTCATATCTAAAAAAGTTTTTCACAAATTGCACAAGTCACAAGAGTATTTCTCTCTCTATAAATCACATCACAACATGTAATCTCTAGGATCATCAATCAATATTGAGCTCATTCAAATGAGCTCCTATTTAAAGGCAAGGATTCTAACGGTTGACTCCCTACTCCAATGATCATATTTTACTTAAATTTTGGAGGGACCTATACACATTTCACCCAACCAACGTTTATTTAGAAATAAATTTTACGACATTGATTTATGTATTAAAAACCTGGGAATCATTATCATGGTTAAGAACTAATAATATATAAGTAAAAATAATATCATTTTTAAGAAACTAGAATTTGATAAAATTGAAACAAAATGTAATAAAAGTAATGTATCTTAAATAATATGAATAATAGGAATCTAGGAAAATTGATATTCGGATTTTATTTTAAAAATATTTTAGAGTTTCAATTCAGAGGAATTATGAGTAAAAATTATGAAGAATTTGGATTCTGAATTATGAAGAATTTGGAGTCTGAATTATGAGGAATTCTGAGTCTGAATTCTGAGAAATTCAGCGTCCAAATTATAAGGAATTTGGAGTCTAAATTCTAAAGATTTGAGAGTCTAAATTATAAGGAATTTAGAGTCTTAATTATGATGAATTTGGAGTCTGAATTTCATAGAATTCAGAGTCTAAATTTTAGAGAACTAGGAGTATGAATTTTAGAGAATTTGGAGTCTGAATTTCAGAGAATTTGGAGCTTGAATTTTAGAGAATTCAGAGTCTGAATTTTAGAGAATTCAGGTTCTAAATTTCAATGAATTTGGAGTCCAATTTTTGGAAAATCTAGAGTCTAAATTTTAGAGATTTTAGATTAATAATTTCATAAAATTCTATGTCTAAAAATAATAAAACTCGGTAGCTAAAGAACTATAAGAGTCATAGTATTTTTATGAGGATCCGATTTTTTGTCTTAACAAAAAATGGTTAGACTTGGTTTGAGAATAGATTAAATAAGACTTTGAAAACCATGGGTAAGGATGAATCTTTTCATATAGAAATAAAATTCTCTATAAGAAAATAATTCCTTGAGAAAGATAATTTTCTTTTGGAAAATGGGTTTGTGATTTTCAAAACATAGTGGAATGGATATGTCATAAGGAAACCTTATTGACTAAAAAATCTACCCCTTTTTAGAAAGAACAAACATTCTTTTGGATAATAATACAATGAACAAGGTTTTCAATTTTTAACATTGAAATAAAAAACTTATCTCCCTTTACTTGTGAACCATGATGAATACGACTAACTCCATCTTAGGTTTTAAACTCCTTAAGGACCGTATTCTTGTATTTATTAGAGAAGCTACTTTTTCATGCTTAAGAACATCTTCTTTAAGTAGACTTTCCCTTAATCTCCCCCTTACATAGGGAATTATCTTCTTTTTACTTAATATTATTTTGATCATTCCTTTCTCCCCCTTTGTGATTTTCAAAAAGGAATGGAGGGAGTGAACAAAATGTACCTGAATGATTAGAAATATACAAGACAAAATAATGGAATCAAAATTTCAATATAATAGGAAAAATTGTTATATGGAAAAATGAAACAAAAGATCAGATTGTCAGAAAAATCAATGATTCTTCTTTTCCTTCAGAATGAAATTTCTCAAGGTTTCCTTTAATTTCTTCAGATCTTTTTGATCATCCTCAATCCTTTTGATCAACTGATAGTGATCATGATTCTTCTTTTCTAGAGCCTTGATTCTTTATTCATGGGACTTTAAAATTTCTACCTATTATTTTACTACCTCTTCTTGTTGTTTGATCTTTTCTTCTAACTATTACCTAAGTTGCCTTTCTCTCTTTAAATTTAGAGGAACTGAATTCAGTTTTCCATTCAAATATCTGTCATCTTGATTTCGGCCAACTCTCTCAAGATTCAGATTCTCTGAAAAACTTTTTGTAAAGTTTTGGATTGTATCATCTGACTTATCAAAAGCATATTTTACTGAATCTTGAAATTAATCCATGATTTTCATATCATCAATCATTCTATTAGACCATTTGGATATTTCCTTACATGATTTCCTATTAGCATTATAACTAATATGAAAAGTCTTGAACTCAATTTCATGTTTGATAAATGTTTCCATGAGAATGCTTACTGAATCTTACTTCTGATTGAAATAATAGTGAAGAAACTGTCATCTTGAATCCATACATTGAAACAAAGGTATTGTGTTCACTAATTTCTTTGAATACTGAACAAAAAAATCCTGACCCATCGAAGATGTTGATTCAGAAGCTGATTTTTTTGATGGCAAGGAAACATTGTCAAGCTCCTCAGATTTCCTCTTAGATGCTTCACTAACACATTTCTTAGCTTTCACAAGATCAACTTTCTTGGAAAAATAATCAACCAATTTCTTTCCTTTATCAAATCTAGATATTTACTTCCAAACTTTTAGAGTTTCATGTTCACTATCTAAGATGTGGATTATATTTTCTTCGTCAGCATGATATTTCTCAAAATCTCCTTTAATATATTCTGGATGAGTGAAATCCTGGTTTCTGCTCTCATCATCAGAAGGATTGTCAACCTCACCCTGTGCATAATCATCTTTCCCTTGAGAGATTAATTTGGTTGATTTAAACTAGGATGTTCTGATCGATTACTTGTCTAAAAGAATTTCTTTCTCAAGGTATTATTCCTCATGTTTAATCACATCTCCAATTTAATCATCTTACTCTTCTTCTTGTTTTTCTGCTTCTTCTTACCGATCTATCTCTTCTTACACAATAGGTTCCAGAATTGAAATTTCCTTTCCTGGAGTTTCAATTGGAACTAACTTGAAGAAAGGATTCCAGTACCTAGATCTATTTATATTCTTTATCTATATCTTTAATAAGGTCTTGGATGATCTCAGCTATTAACATTTTCCTTTTCAACTTCTTTTTTTTCTTCCCTTTCAAGCTCTTATACTGCTTGAATCTTCAAGGCATTTGCCTCAGCAGTGTCTAAACAAAAGCTATCATCACCCTCCTCCTCTTTATTATTCTCTCTCAACTTTTCTATAATTTGATCAGAAAAAGTCTTTTTCTTTTTCAGATCGGGTGGAGTTGATTGGTTTTAGGAATGGTTTCTTTTTCTTTGGATTCTAGTTATTTCTCTTTTCTTTTTTTCTGGGATTTCTTGGAAGTTTTTCCTACTCTTCCTTTCTTGGTTAAAGCATGAACATCACTTTTAGAAATATTATAAAACTCTCTGAACTTGAGACTAAATCCAACTTTTATCCTCCTCATAGTGTCATCACTCAACAATATAATCTTCAAGTTTATGGGTTTTGAACGGCATGAAATTTTAAAGGATTGTAAACATAGAACAATTATCTTTGACAAGATCACTGGATACATGATTATATGATACTTGATGGTTCCATTATTTATATTACTGATGGTCAGAAGGATGTACTTGATCAGGTTTAACTTTTTAATATTAACCAAGAAGTTCATAAAAAAATATCACTTTTCTTAAGAGATCCCTTGTCTCCCTTTCTCAGAATAAAAAATCCATGTAATCAGAAGTCTAACAACCTCATATTTATTGAAATATGGTTGATATTTAGTGAACTTACTCCCTTGATTATTAGGAACCCAATTTACTTTTCCTTCTCAAAACTTCCTTACTTTTCTAGTAGCTTATGAGAACAAAATATTGCTTCACGTTGATAAAGAATACTGATAATGTTTGCAGCCATGTTAAAGGATAATGAATAGGTCTTCCCACATCTCTTAAATGAAAACTTTTCCCTTCCTCCTTATTCATAAAAACATACTGAATCATAAAATTCTATGAGAATATTAGGACAAACTTGATCCTAATTCTTCATATTGGATACATGTAAACTTCCCCATCCATTGAACTTGATATTCTTCGTAATCAAATAATTAGACTTGGAAAATAAATTTAGGTTAGCCAACCTTTCTCTGTAAATTTTCCAATACATACTTTCCATGTTAGAAATCATATGATTCTATGAGGAATTTTAGAGCAACATTTGAAATGTAAGGAAACATAGAGAACTAAATGACTGATTTGAAGATAGAAAGGGATTCAGTGAAAAAACTCTTGAAAAACTATTGCAGGACACGAATAAGGAGGGCCTTTATATAGTCTTTGAGGTGAATGTTCTAATAACCAATCAAACAATTGAAATAATCTTGATATAATCTGATGGTTGATATCAACACCGAAGAAGGATTTTTAAGGTTCTGATCTTTTTAGGTTTTAAGAAAACAATCAGATTTAAGGAAAGTGAATGTGTTGTAGTTTTTTTCTTAAAAAAAATTGAAACACCAATAAGTAAAAATTCAATTATGAAGATTTAAGTACGGAAATATAGCTTCTAAATTTTTTAGAAATAATTTTTAGTAATGATAAGGTTCTTCTTAAAGAACTTGAATTTTGGAATGTATTATTAAGGAAAAAAAAATTTGGTTCTGAAAAATTTATTAAGGAAAGAAAAAAATAGGTTCGTCAAATTTGAGATCTAGGAGAAACATTTGTGTTCCAAAACTTAAAAAAAAACAAACAAATGAACTCCCCCTATGAAAAATAGTTTCTTAATGTAAGGAAATAGTTTTTAAAAATTTTAATATGGAATATTACTATACGATTATCATTCCTAAATTTAGTTTAATGTATTAAAATCTATCAAAGGTTAAATATTTTTTAAAAATGTCAGCAAGTTGATCTCGTGTTCTGATAAATTGAAGAATGATATCTCCTTTATTCTATATTGAGAGGGACCAAAAACTTTTGAAAAATCATGTCTAAGCTCTGGTAGATCCTTAACAAGTCTTTTCTTTTATAATTTTCACAGGTTTCTAAAGTTAAGTGTCCTAGTCATCTATGCCATATCCTAGATTGATCTTCCATTGCACTAAGGCAAGGTAGGTCTTGGCTCCTAAGGTCTTTTATGTTAAGTGTATAAATATTCTCATGCCTATGGGTAGAGATAATAAAATACTCCTTGGTATTGTGTATTAAGAACTTATCATTCATAAAATTCACAAGGTAACCTTCATCACATAATTGGATTAT
Organism: Viscum album; assembly: GCA_963277665.1. Classification (NCBI taxonomy): domain Eukaryota; kingdom Viridiplantae; phylum Streptophyta; class Magnoliopsida; order Santalales; family Viscaceae; genus Viscum; species Viscum album. Next base: position 878,491,260 of record OY728158.1, read on the forward strand.
AATTATAAGGTCATTCATAAGACCTTTAAATAATAAAAAATTTTAAATTAATGATTTTCCAAGAAGAACAACGTTACCCACACTAACAATTTCTCCCTGAGCATTATCTCCAAAAGTTAATTTTCATCTATTTTTTCTTAATAATCTTTTAAAAGAAGTTTTTTACTAGTCATATTCCAGGAATATAAAGTATCCATGTACCCTATATTTTTATTGGTACATTATTTTCCTAAAAATAAAAGAGTTAAACTTTAGGAATCCACCATTTCTCGTATCCAGAAATGTTAGGAAGTAAAATATTAGGTATCCACATTTTATTGGAAAAATTAGATTTATGAAAACCTAATGATTGAGTTTTATTTTAAGAACAATTTTCAACCAATTTCCACCACATTGACACTTAGTGTAAAAGGGACCACTTTGGGGTATAAATAATAGTGACTAAAAACAGGTTTTGAATGAGTATAACAAAATCCATAACTATTTATAAGAGAAAGAATTAGTAAATACATTTTATCAAATTCTTTTCTTCCTAACATAAAATTTGATAAAATTCTATTTAAGGAAAATATTTCAGATTTTTGTCTATTGACCAAATTCTTATCCTTATAGTAATTATTCTTAATGTTGGAGTTATCCTATAAAATGTTTTTCTTAGGAATAAAATTTTTAAGATCCTTAGAATGTTTATCCTTATCAGGGTTAACTTCATTAAGGTTTTTAGAGATATTTTATAAATCAAGAGTTTTCTGATCAAGATCCTTAGATTGACCTAATAATTCTTTTGTTAAAAAAAAATTCTAGAATATTATTTATCTATCTTCTTTTTTATCTTATAGTTATCATTCTCAAGTAATTTAGAAAATTTAGAGACTTCTTTAAATAAAGGAAAAGTATTATCTCTAGATGAGGAAGATTCATCATCCGAAGATTCATAATATTCTTTATTAGAAAAATTTGTGTTTAAATACATATTGGTTAAGGATTCAACATTATGTACCTTGGCCATAAGAAAATTCTTTTCAATAGGTAATCTGGCTATAAGAACAATATTCTTCTAACCAGAAGATTCATATTCTGAATATTTATCTAAAGAGTCGCCACCACTGGGACTCCAGGTGTCATTAGCGTTCAAGAATTTATTAGTCATATATTTTTTGTACTTATTTATGTTACTTTCAGAATTATTATCCTTTCTATTTTTTCTATTAATCATAGGACAATTTGGTATGATATGTACATCCCTTTTTCATTCATAACATGTTATTTCAAAATATTTTTTTGTCATTTCTATCTGTCTTCTTATATCTGTACTGAAAATATTTCTTTCCCACAATCTTCTTCATCCTTCAAGAAAGATTAGAAATTTCATTCTCGTACTGATCACTATCACTTGATTCAGATATAAGAACACATTTCTTAGCTTTATATCTAGTTACCCTTTCAGAAGTCTTGAATTTAGATGTAGTAGTGAAAGATACACTTCCATTACCATTATTTTCTGGTTGAAATCAACATCTCTCTTCATTCTTGCTTTATGTTGAAGAAGAGTTCAAAATAACTCATTAAGAGTAATGTTAGATACTTTTCTGTTTTCATCAATAGATGTCCATTTAGATTCCCACTCATTGGGAATTATATCAATGATCTTTTCCACATGAAATTCATCATCAATAACTTCTTCTCCCATAAGAAGAAAGTTTGTGACAAGGGTTATAAATCATTTTTTCAATTTACAAACATGTTCTCCATAAGGAAATAGAAATCCATGATATTCGGATATTAACATAACTCTTCTATTTTCTATCACTTTTGAAGTTCCAAAGTGTGTAACTTCATGTTTATTCCAAATACAGTTGGTAGCTTCATAAGAAGATATTTGACTTTATATATTTCTGGTTATAGAACACAACAAAGTATTGAATACCTTGTAGTTTAGTTGATATTCTTATTTTTATGGATTTGTGAAGGTTATGAATTCCTTTTCTGAAATTTTTTAATCTCCAGTAAGCATAAAAAAATTGTTTACTCCAGTATTAATAATAAAATCCTTCATCCAATCTCTCTAGTATTAATAATCATTACTATAAAAAATTGGTTGTCTGATAGGATTAAGGTTGTCTATAGAACTAACATTAATACCTTCCATTCTAGATGTAAAATAATTTTCCACAAAAATAATTAGTAGTCTAGGATTTTATAAAGAAAATATTTACAGAAAAATTGAGCAAGTAAAGTTAAGTAAGAAAATTTGATCAAGAAAATGTATATTTAAGTATAAGTATTTTAGAGATCTACTTTGATACCAATTGTATGATTGAAATAGAATATTTAGATTCTCAATTACAAGAGGGGGGGGGTGAATTTTAGGTTTAAAAACTTTCAAATTTAACCTTATAGAAAATTATGTTTAATAAAGTTAAACAAGGTAAATTCAAAAAACCTCTTTGGTTCTAATTGAAATGAATAATTAGAAGGGCTCAGGTCCAATTATAATAACCCTAAAGTTTTCCAAGTTAATCTTAAGAAAACATAAGCAGGTTTATCTTATGAAAAAATTCTACCTTAAAGAATATAAAATCTTATTTATCAGATTAAGTGTAAGAATAAGAAAGTATAAGAAATCTATAATTTATTTATTTAACAAAATATAACATAAATAAAACTTTTAGTAACAACAGGTAAATAAGTTGGAAATATTTTAACCCAAATATAAGGGTATCCAACAACCTTAGATAAAGGTCTCTGATTTATAATTTCAAGAAGGTTTGTCTTACCCACACTAGGGTAATCCCTCGATAAGAATATCAGAGTCTTTCTTACTAACCCTATAAGCCCTCAAAATTTAAGGTATTCATCACCTCTATTTTACTTTCCCCAAAAGTACTAGAACTTTAAGTTAGTTGACACCTATGTCTTCCTATCCCTGTAAGTCCTCGATTGTATATATCAACAATCAGAGTCACACAAAGAAAGATGAACAAGTTGTTCACAACTAAACAAGATGTTCACAAATCACACAAGGCATGAGAGACTTTAACTCTATAAATCACCTCACAAAATGTAATCTCTAGGATCATCAATAGATATTGAGTTAATTCAAATGAGATCTTATTTATAGGCAAGGATTCCAACTGTCATTTCCCTCCTCCAACAGTCATATTTTCCATTAATTTTGAAGGGACATGTACACGTATCACTCAACCAAAGGTTAGTTAGAAACAAATGGTATGACATCATTTTATGTAGGAAAAACTTGGGAAACATTATCATGATTAAGAACTAATAATATCTAAGGAAAAATAATATCATATTTAAGAAAATAGGATCTGATAAAATTGAAACAATATGTTAGGAAAGTAACATAGCTTAAACAAATATGAATAATCAGAATCTAGGAAAATTGATATTTGGATTTTTTTTATAAAGAATTAAGAGTCTTAATTTTGACAAATTCAGAGTCTTAATTATGAGTAATCCGGAGTTTGAATTATGAGGAATTCAGATTTAGAATTCTTAGGAAAACATAAAATAAATTCTGAGGAGTTCAGAGTTTGAATTATGATGAATTTAGAGTCTAAATTCTTATTAATTCTGGTAATGAATTTCAAAGAATTCAAAGTCTGAATTTCAGTGAATCCTGAGTCTGAATTTCAGAGATTTTGGAGTAGGAATTTCAGAGAATTTGGAGTATGAATTTTAGAGAATTCAGAGTCTGAATTTCAAAGAATTTAGAGTCTGAATTTCAGATATTCCAGAGTCTAAATTTCAGAGAATTTAGAGTCTGAAAAAAGTAAGACCTGGTAAGTAAGAAACTATAGTATTCCAAGGTTTTTGATAAGGATCCTAATTTTTGTCTTATAAAAAAAGGTTAGACTTGGTTTGAGAAGAATTTAAATTATACATTGAAAACCAAGTGTAAGGATATACTTTTCTTAGAGAAATAAAATTTTCCTTAAGAAAATAATTCTTAGGGAAAGATAAATTTCCTTAGGAAAATGTGTTTGTGATTTTCAAAACATAGTTAAATGGAAAAGTCATAAGGAAACCTTATCGACTCAACAAAAAGTTTAAGAAGTAACCATGTGAAGATCAAAACAATGACCAAAAACAAAATATGGGTACGATATATCATCTAAACATAACCTATTATAAATGTATAAATAAGGGTCATATCAAACCTAACTGTAGAAAGTTGATGAATGAATTGAGAGATAAAAAATACAAGAAATAATTAAAACTTGATTATCATGATGTATGGAGTTTCACTAAATAATCTGATTCAATTGATGTATCTGGAAGTGAGAAATTATCATCCAACCTATGTTTGATGGAAAAAAATATAAATGAGGTTTTTAATGATTCTAACTCTAATAATTATTTTAATAGTGATGGTCATAACTTTGATGAGTTATATGACAAAAATTAAAATATTAAAAAATTTGTTTTAAGAGTTACCAAATTTTACAAATAATTAATAGTAGAAAAATAAGAGTCTTATCATGGAAATTAAGAAAGTCAATAAGGATAATGATTCTCTTAAGTAAGAAATATTAAATTATACCTCATGTTCTAAAGGTAATATCTATTATGATTTTGGTTGTTTAGAAGGAAAATGATAATGTTATAAAGGAAGTTGTAATTTTAAAAGTGACTTTATCTACTTCCATTCAAGGAAAAGAAAAAATTGAAAAGTTGGTATCTATAATGAAACTAAATAAATACAAAACTGGTTTTTGTAAAAATCTAAAAATTAAAAAGTTATATATAATTACTTTTGTTAAAAGTTCTGTTGGAAAGCATTCTTATATTACATGATTTAAATGTTGTATGTAAGTAAATTATGCTCATTAATATTCTTTCAAATATCCTTAATCGATTGGTTATACCAATAATTTTATTTCAAATAATTTATCTACTAGAGTACATTATAATAAATGATTTAAATCTATTTGGGTACCTAAGAATAATATTTCAAACCAAGTTGGACCCAAAATAAAAAGGGTACCATAAATGTAAAGTAATTTATTTTTGTAGGAGAAATGTCTTCGATGTTTCAAGAATTACACATGATCAAGGAAAATGGCTATTACCAACACATGACGAGTGACCTATCAAAATTTCCATCTCATATCAAATACAATGGAGGATCTGTTACTTTTAGAGATACTATAAAGGTAAGGTTAAAGGATTTGGTGAAGTAGGTATTTATAATGTAGTTTTAATTTGTCAATTTTATATATTGAAGGTTTAAAAAATAACTTATTAGTATTTCAATTTTTTTTGAAAATGGTATGAATGCTAAATTTTAAGATAATAATTGCTTCATTTTTAAAAATGAAAATGTTTTATTTTATACCAATAGAAAATTTAATATTTATTCTATGATTTTTTTTGATTTATCAAATCAAAATGTTTAGTGTATTAATTATATAGAAATATATGATGTTATCTATCATATAAGGATTGTACATGATCATTTCTAAATGATAAAAAAATTATCCAAGCATGGAAATGTTCTAGATTTTCCCAAGTTAAAGGTAAGAAATGATTTTTTTTTGTGATTTGTGTTTAAACAGTAAGAAACACAATGAATATTTCAAATCTATCAATCTTGTTTCTAATTATAAAACTCTTAAATTATTACATATTTATTTATTTCTTCCAATGAAAACTATTACTTTAAGTACCAAGAAATATGTCTTTGTTATTATTGATGATTTCAGTAGACTTACATGGTTTTATTTTATGTATTATAAGAATGAAACCTTAGTTAGATTTATTGTTTTTTTAATATATTTCAAAATGTTAAAGGTTGTTTAATTTTTTTTATAAACAATAATGGAGGTGAGTTTCTTAATTTTAATTTCAAATTTTGTTTTGAATAAAGTGCTTATACTCACAAATTTTATTCTATTAGAACACAAAAAAATGGTGTTGTAGAATGGAAAAATAAAAAAATTTAAGAAATGTATCGAACCATGATTAATAAATAACGTTTACCAAAATAATTTTGGGCTGAAACTATTAATAATACTTTCTATGTTTTGAATACAGTTTATTTTAGAACTTTTTTTTGAAGAGAACACCTTATGAATGTTTTAAAGTTAAATAACCAGAGGTTGGTTATTTTCAAGTTTTTGGGCGTAATGTTTTTATCTTAAATATGAATGAAAATTTAGATAGTTTCAATGCTAAAAGTGTTGAAGGTATATTTCTTGGTAATTATTATAATAATAAATCTTATAGAGTTTATAATAAGTAAACCATAATGGTTAAAGAATCCATGTATATAAAGTTTGATGAATCTTTTTAAGTTAAACAAAATATATTTTGGAAAATATTGATGATGATTTTAGGGATTTTAATTTTGGTGTAGAAAAACCTCTAGATAGTGTATCTATTTATAGGAAGAAAAATGCTTCTAAGTCTGATCCTAGATCATGAAGTATTCTTAAATATCGTCCCATTGACAATGTGATTGGTAATGTAGGTTCTCATATTAAAACTAGAATATCTACTTTAAAATTCTTTGATAAATCTTATTTTATTTCTAATCATGTTCAACCTAATGTTTTATATACTTTAAATGATCCAAATTGGATTATTTCTATGCAATATTAACTTAAATAATTTTTTTTAGAAATAAATCTTGGTCATTTGTTGAATTACCGAAGGATAATTATGTAATTAGAACTAAATGTATCTTTAGGAATAGTCAAGATGAATCAATATATATTGTAAAAAAAATTTCATTATTTTTTCCAAAGGATACTATAAAGAATAAGGTATAGAATTTGAAGATTCATTTACACTTTCCACCAGGTTAGAGGCTATTAAAATCTTGTTATATTTTTCGTGTTTTCAAGGTTTTAAGTTTTATCAAATGGATGTTAAAAGTTATTTATTAAATGGTTTTAAATCACAATTAGTTTATGTTAATCAACCCCCTATTTTTGAAAATGAATAATTTTCTAATAATGTTTTTAAATTATCAAAATCATTGTATTTTCTTAAATAAGCACCCCTTTCTGGGTATAAGAGGCTTTATTTGTTTTTGTTGAATAATGGCTTCAAAATAGTTAATGTGAATCATAATATTTTAATTAAAATAATTTTTTAATGATATTTTATTTGTGAAAATTTATATTGATGATATAGTTTTTGGTTCCTATAGTGAAATTATTTATAAGGATTTGTTTACTTTTATGTCTTGTGAATTTGAAATAAGCTGATTGGGAGAATTAAATATCTTTCTTGGACTTTAAATTTCTCAATGGAAAGATAAGATATTTCTTAATAAATCCAATTATTTTAAATATTTGGTTAAAAGGTTTGGTCTAGATCTTGTAAATCTTTGATAACTCATATGGGTACTAGTTGTAAATTACATATTGATGATTTTAGTAAATATATTTATATTAAAGTTTATTGGGGCATGATAGTTATCATAATTTAATTAACTACATCTAGACTTGATATCATGTTTAGTGTTTTCTTATGTGCAAGGTTTCAAGATGATCCTAAATAGTCATATTAAAGTTATGAAAAGATTAGTTAGATATGTTAAAGGAACTGTTAATTCTATTTTTTTATTTTAAGTATAATTTTTTTGATTTAATAGAATATTCTGATTCAAATTTTGGAGGATGTAAAATTGAACGAAAAATAACATCAGGTATATGTCATTTTCTTAGAAAAAGTTTAATTTCTTAATCTTATAAAAAGTAATTATCGATTTATATATATACAGAATAAGTTGATTATATCTTTGCTACTAGTTTTTGTTCTCAAATTTTATAGATTAAGAAAGATTTATATGATTTTGGAATTTATATTGATTAATTTTCTATTAAATATGATAATACATCTACAATTTATATTTCTAAGAATCCTTTACAAAATTGTAGAACAAGGAAAATCAATGTTAGAATTTATTTTATTAGAGATCATGTGAATATGGGAGATATTGTTTCAGAGCTTATACATACTGAAAATCAACTTTCATATAAATTTACTAATACTTTAGACTTTACTTAGTTTTAAAATGTGATGGCCCAGTCTAGCCCAAGATTATGATATTGTCCGCTTTGGGCATAGCCCGCATGGTTTTTCTTTCCCTTGGCTATGTCCCTTAGGTATCCTCAAGGAAAAGACCTCATGATGTGAGATATATCCACACCACCTTATAATGGGTTCTTTATTATCCTCCTCCATCCATGTAGGATTTCCATAATCCACCCATAGAAGAGCCTATTTTACTCACTAGAACATTAAATGGACACTGGCTCTAATACTATTCGTGACGGCCCATTCCAGGCCATGAACCTGATTTTATTCGCTTTGGGCCTAGCCCGCATGGTTTTTATTTCCCTGGTATCTGAACCCCAGGAATCCCCAAAGAAAAGGTCTCATGATGGTAGAGGTATCAACACGACCTTATAAAGGGGTGCTTCATCCTCCTCCTCCTTCGATGTGGGATTTCCATAATCCACCCCTAGATGAGCCTAACGTCCTCACAAGAAAATCAAATGGACAGTTGCTAAGATATCATTTTTTATGGAATAGTATATCCCATGATTATGATATTTTCTTATTTGGGCCTATCCCGTATGGTTTTTCTTTTCTTGGGTTGTGTCCCACAGGTATCTCCTAGTAAAAGGGCTCATGATGGGTGAGGTATCCACACCACCTTATAAAGGTATGCTTCATGCTCATTCTCCATCAATGTGGGATTACCATAATCTAACATCCTAGCTTAAATCAAGGTATGAACCATTTAAATTTTTTTTCCAAATCCTTTAAAGTGACCTAGGGCATGCGTCTGTATAGCCTGTTGTGGATCCTGGATAGCTATTAAATTATTAAAATAGTTTCATGTGATTAATGTAAAATAATACATTTCTCCCTTGCACAATATTTAGGTAATAATAATTAAAAATATTTAATTGGAATAAAAATAAATTTATATAAATAAAAAGAGAAGAAAAATGAAGAAAAATAAATAATAAAATAAATAAGAAAACATTAGAAGACTAAAAATAATTAAAAATGGGTTTATCCATTTTAATTTTTTTTCTTATTTTACCTTCCCTTTCCTTTAATTTTTATTTTATTTTATTTTATTAATTTATTTCTTCTTTCTTTTTTTCTTTTTTTCTCATTTGATTATCTCTTTTTTTTTTCTCTCCTCTCATATCTCCCTATAACTATCCCTCTCTTGTGCATCGCCCCCCTGGCTAGGTGGTGCACTACCTCCCTTCTCCTCCTTTGGATCACCATTGCAACTCCATCTCTTCTCTATTTTCAACATAATTAAAAACACTATGAACCTATCGGTAAGGATAATCTTCTACACCAAGAATCATTGAGTTTAATCAACTCTCTGTTATGAAATCTATCATGGAAGGTTTTTACCTGAAATTGGGGTTTTTCTAAAATCACCCAATTTCTTCTGTTTTATGTCAAATCAAATGATGTTTTGGGATGTGGGAGATACTAAAAATAATAGGTAGATATTCTATGATATTGCCTATTGTTTAGTTATTTTATTCAATTTTCATCATTGTGCTGCTCTTCGGTGCCTACCAGTGAATCTTAATTAAAGCCTATTAATTTAATTAAACTGCTTAGACTTGATCCTTGCCACCTTTTATTAATAAAAACCGTTCTTAGGTTGAATTCAGGCCTTTGTACCCCACTTCGGGTGCATTGAAATAATCAAAATATCATTACTATTATCCTTGGTTCTTTAATTTATCATCTATGTGTGTTTTTTAATACTTTGAGTTGAAGTTTATGTTGAATATAATTATTTTGGGTGATTTTTTTACCTAAATAATTTGGATATATGGTTTATTATTCCTTGATTTTATTTAAATATTATTTCGTCTACTTATGCTGATAAATTCCACGTTCTGTTTAACCTGAGTTATAATTTTTTAATTGATTATTTCCCTAAATGGATGTAATTATGAATTCCTTTTCTAGGATATATGTATATGTGCCTATCTTGTTGGTTGTAGGTAATTGAGACGGTGAGAGAATGTTGATTCCATATTAAGAACCCACAATTGGACTCACTGTGCTTGATAGGTTACAAAATGATGGACCAGGGAAGCAATGTTTTAGGTTCTCTAGAAATGGGCTCCCCCAGGCTTTTCATATATTATTGAGTGACACAGGTTCCCTAAGGGGAAACTGAGGATGGAACCGTTGGCAAGATGGACACTCCAAGACTCGGTTGAGACTCAGTCCCTTATCTATGATACTTGGTACAGAATCATGGTTACCATACCACAAGCAATACCTGGGATTCTGAATTGAACTGACTTGGATAGTCTTGATGGCATTAGATAATTGATTGGATGTACCATAGTGATACCTTCTGTACGGGCTCAGACTCCACCTCTATACTTGTCAATTTTAATATAAATTCTTGAGATGATTTTATTGAATCAACATAGTATTTTTCCTTATGATTTGTGATCTTATATTGTTCCTTTAGTGTTCATAGTTTTGGTATATGGTTTATACACTAATCTAAAGCACAAGATTGGGGGTATGTACTTTTTAATGAGTTTTCATGTTGTGTAAGTCTTGTTATATATTTTCTTCTTTACTAGGTATCTCATTCAGACTCTGGACAGAGGATGATGTAGGTGTTATGGGATGGGTGTCCACTTTGGAACTTATTCCATGTTATAGTTATTTTATTATTATTTAAATTTCCTACTTCTATTATACATCAGCACACTCCTATTGGTTTACTACATGAAATAGAATGGTCTAGATAACTTGGGTGCTATCCTATTAAGATTATATCTCACATCCTAATCTGGATCTATTTAGTACCTAATTAGACTTCATGATCACAGGTATGGATATAGGGAAGTGTGCCTCTTTCAATGATTTATTGCTTTGCTATTTTGGATGGAGCTTTGGGGGCGGAGGACCGAGACACACTCGAGATGCCATGTGGCAGTTTCTGTTTGGTCTTTTGAGTATTTGTTAGCATGAATTATATGGTTATACCCCGTACCCATGCACTTTTATTTGTTTACATTTGATATCATACGTTGACATCATCATGGTATTAGTTAGGAAATTTCATAGTCTAAATTTATTATGTATATTTTTGTTGGGTTATTTATTTGCTTCTACAGGTGTTTATTGCTTTTCTTATTGCTTCCACTACTTGACCAATTATATTATACATTCCTCTATGCTATATTTTTTTTCATATGAGGAAATATTATCCCCACAGTCTTACCCAACACCCTCATTTCTATTCAAAATCCTTTGTAGTTTGGGGATATGCACTTGAGGTCTTTTGTAACACCATCTGGAGGATCGTTTTCAATGGCACTCGAGGCGGGATGCTACAAAGTGGTATTAGAGGGTTTCTTTTTTTTTTCCTTTGTCATATATTTTGGGTTATAAAGGAGACTAGGATATAAGGATTTGGAACTTACCATGTGCTTAGATGTAGCTAACCCATGTACAGGGGAAAACAAAATTTCTGGGGTTGGGATCTCAGTTATTGATTGTACCATTTATTTTTTATACAACTTCACCATTGGGTGATGCAATTTTTTATGTTGTTACTGGTATTGGTATTATTGAGATGATAAATTATGATCATTTTGTCCTAATGAAATGATGGCATTTCATTGACATGTATCATATTAGGCACCATAGGGATTAAAATGATATGCATATATCCATGCCATATCTACTTTTAGTGTGGTTATGTCTGTTGTATGTCAATGTTTTTTTGTTTACTTTTAATATTTTACAGTACTTAATAGTTATATATATATATAGTACCATCTGTTAGGATGAAATAGTCACCATAAGTGGGAATGATAGACTTTGACTTGACTTATCTAAGAGGCCTTTCAACTTCCCTTTTCTTACTACTTTTTGACTTATTTACCTCATATGCCATATAATCTCATCTTTGGTGTGTGTTTTCTAATTATAAAGAAATAATGCCATGATGACTTCATGTTTTATGCTAGGAGAGTAGTGATGAGATCATTATAGAGTTATTAGGTCCAGAACCTCCCGTAGTGCCTCCTGCAGTGCTTCCTATAGTCCCTTATATAGTGCCTCCTGTGGAACCTCCTCCTAAACTTCCATTGGGCATTGACACTAAATTTAGGGATAGTCTTCTCAGGTTTATGAAGTCTGTTCAGAATGTTCCCAAGCCTACTCCAACTGTGGAAGAGCTTAAAAGATATTTTTTTGGTAGAATCCACCCAACTTCTCAGAGGATGGTGATCCCAATGTTGTAGAGTCATGGATTGAAGATATAAAATCCATCTTTGACCATATTGATATGCTCCAAAAGTAGAGGGTCAAACTTTTTGTCTTTATGCTTCATGAATCTGCCAAGAGTTTGTGGGATATGATTTCTAAATCAGAGAAACCCAGAAATATGTTTTGGGTAGACTTATAGATATCCTTCTATGATCACTTCTTTATGTGGATTTTGAGAGCATATCATTTCAGAGAGTACTTAAATATTAATCAAGGATCTATGATAGTGTTAAAGTATTCTACTCATTTCAATGAGCTCCATCATTTTTCTCTATATTTGACCGATGAAACACAGATAAATATGAGATGATTTGAGGAAAAACTTGGATATGTTATCTACTCATAGGTGAATGTATTTCGTTTGAAAACCATTACAAATATTGTGAGACATTCCCTAATTATGAAACAAAATCTCAAGGAAGATGATCCGGTGAGCCATGGCAGTTCATTTCCAAAGCAGGGTAATGGTTCTTCAGGTAGTAATAAGTGCCTCTTTGATGGTGCACATGGGAGAAATTCCAGCCATATGATACATACTGACAACACTATCATATTTCATCAGTGTGGAATGAATTAACATAAGAAGATTTAATGTTTAATAAATCCATTAGAGTGTCGAGTTTGTGGTAAGATGGATCACATTCATTGTTTCTGTCATTAATTTCCTTCAGCAACTAGTGGTAGAGGTTTCATGTCGGAACCTCCATCAGGTATGAGATCTATGGCTCAACGTCAGGCTGGGAGTTCATTTTCCATTGGCCAACCTGTCTGAGGTAGTGGAGGCCACGACTAAGGCAATCAAGTTCTAGAACTTCAGTATCAACTATGTGGACCTACTCAAGCTAGTCATGCAGAATCTAAGGGCCGGTGATTAGGCCATATGTATATAGTGAAACCAATGCTAGTGGAGCAGAGTCTCATTCCATTTACAGTTAGAGGTACTATCCTTGTGTCTTATACATTAATTTCTATCCTCTTTTATATAGGTGCTTCACACTCTTTTTTATTTGCTACAACTGTTGAAAGTTTGGGTCTTTCCATCGATCAATTTTGTGGCATTATGTTTATTTACACTCCTTTTGAGGTCAGAACAAAGGGAATATGCTGGTTCCAAGAGTTCCCCTTGAGATAGGTGGGTACCATTTCCTCTGGAATTTCTAAATCCTCGAGATAACTGGAATTTATGTCCTACTTTGTATAGACTAGTTTATTCTTTATAATGGCCATGTGGATTGATATCTCCATCATGTACCCTTCACAACACCTGAGGGAATCACATTTATACACAAGGGATAATGAAATATCAAGTAGACTGAGCTGGACCCAAGCATTATGGTCTAGGTAGGGTGAAAACTCATCTAGCAAGTCTCTTTATAAGTGATCAGGAACTACAATATATGGAGTTCCTTCCCATTTTGGATTGTTTTAGGGATGTTTTTTATAAATATTTCTTCAACATACATCCTTTTAGGTATGTTGAGTTCAATGTCGAGCTAGTTCTAGGTGCGTCACCTGTGTATATTCCTCCTTATAGGATAGAACCAACAAAGCTATATGAACTCAAGAATTGTCTTGATGATCTTTAGGCAAAAGGGTTTCATTAGACATAGTACATCATTGTGGGGTTCAACAGTCCTTTTCACCAAGAATGCATATGGTACCCTCCGATTATGCATGGATTACAATCTACTCAACCTTATAATAGTAAAGAATCGATATCCATTACCACGTTTAAAAAACATATTCAGTTGATCAGAGAGAGTAACTCAAGGTTGGATTAATTGAGTTCCCAATAAAAACTTCTATAAATAAAATGGCCAATTAATCAAAAGTGAAGGTTTATATAAGATCTATCCTTTTATAAGATTTCTTAAATAGTCATTATGTCTTAATTAAAATATGGTTTAGAAATATCTTAACTTTTGAGAATAATTTCCTCAAATAGAAATATATATAAACACTAGTTAAGATTAATTATCAAAGAAATTGTTTTGTTTGTTTTAATGAAAATTTATATTGAATAATATTGAAAAACAAAACAAATATCATAGTGACACAACAAAATAAACAAGAGTTTCAGTCTAAAGATGAGGCCTAATCCCCTCCACTTGGAAATCACCTACTACCAAGGATATTATAAATATAATTAAACAAATCCACAACATAGATTAGGTATATAGTCAATAGAAACAAGCTATCTAGGGTAAAAATCCTCTTCCACAATTATACATGGGATGAAAGAAAAGAATAGTTCACACATGGACCTCTTACAAAAAACATGGTGGGAAATAGATTTATAGATGAGAGAATAACAAGTATCCTCCTAGAAGATACACGAGATAGTGTGGGTTAGATAACAGGAAAAAAACATTTATCAAATGTAAAATAGTAAGAAAAAATAGAAATATCTTAGTGTGATGCGTTCTGTAGGTTTATAATCCTCATATCTGAAATGGTGAGGATTCAATGATTTGTTCTGGAATATTGAGACAAAATAGAAAATCTTAGGAATCTAAAATAATGATTCAGATGATCTCTATCTATTTTCTCAATCAATCTCTGTAATGAGTTTAGTGCTTCTATGTCATTGATCTTCATATAATACGAATCAACAAGTTCAAGAGAAATCTCAAATTCGATTGGACAATATTCTTGTTCATCAGTGATCAATGTATTATTAAAATAATCATCATACATAGAGAGATAGATCCTTCAAAAATATATATCAATGCTTGTTGAATGAGATCCATATTCCTCAGATAGTCTTTTACTATGTCTTAAAGACTTGGTCAAACCATCCAGAAATATATTTTCCCATTGAACCATTTACGATGAAGATATCAGACATTAACCATAACAATAGTGCTAGTGGTGACTCAACACCTAATAGTGACTCCACTAACAGTGACTCCTTTGAAATTGGTGATGACTTTCTTCTAGTGGTAGTGGTGACTCACATCTGGAGTTATCTCATCCTAGTGGTATTGGTTACTTGAGTCTAGTGGTATCTCATCCTGATGGTAATAGTTATTTGAGTCTAGAAATAGGGGGGACTCACAACCAACGGTGTCTTTCCATAATTCTTATGAGAAATGTTATAGATGTAATATGTTCATATAAAATGATATCATACAACATGTGAAACATTAGTAATAAATGAATCATGGTTTGTAAACATTAAAATAAGATATGTCAAACGTACTCTATTTATGGAGGTTCCAACATTATCCCCCTTCTTGATGATAACAAAACATGTAATTTTATAAAGTATGTACTGAATAAGTAATCAATAATGATTAGATATAGATATTATAATATAAAAATTCAAAAATCACAATTATCTCTCCTTTGATATTATCAAAACAGTAATAAAAATTCATAAAGAAAAGGAACATAAATGAATTTCATTAATTTAGTGCCAAAAAGATATTAGATAAAGATGAAAGGAAGAAAGTATAGTATCCCTATCAAAGAGATATCACAAAAACTAGATTCACTCCTTAGAGGTTGGTGGATGATTATATTTCTCATTTTATTTGGCTTTTGTCATGTCTCTCTATTAGTCCCATGAAGAGACCATTGAGATATATGTTAGGGAATATTTTGTAATGGAGGGTAAAGTGGAAGAAGGAGGTAGAGAGACTCTGAAAACAACTGGTCTAAGTTTTTTAATAGCTTCATCCAGTGAAAAACTCATTAGATGAAAAGGTGGAGACATAAGACTGGGTGACTAAGAGATTAAAGAAGACCTTTAGTGACTATTCCTATGGTTGAGGTTGAAGGAGTTGGAGAAATAGGAATGGACACTATGGAAATAATAGTCATCTTATGGACATGAAGATATAGTTTCAGAAGACTAATAAAGTCCATAATTATAGAACCTCCCCTTTCTAATTCATTAAAGAAATCTTTCTTTTCATCCATAAACCTTTGAAGATCTAGTGTGAGAAACTTTAACTAACTCACCTATTCATTAAATGCTATTGTCCCTGGATGGATTTTCATGTTATCAGTAAGATATTTGAAATGATAATACATTTCATGTTTGGTGTAGATCCTTGATAGGTAATATTTTATTGCCTTTTTAATCACATCCTTATTTTTTCTTAGATCACCAACATAATAATTTATGAATTGAAGAATATGTTCTCCATGAAGATGTATCTACATAATATGGTTTTCATGAGTACTAAAATCACCCAAGGTATTTTGGATTTCATATCTAAACAACTGTTGCAAAAGATCCCTATCAAACTATACCAGAGAAGGAGGAGTTGCAGATGATGTAGAGACAATAGAAGTCAGACTATCCAATTTCGGAGAAGTGGAACTCCTAAAATATGTAAAATAGGTTTTTATACCCTCTATTGAAGACTTTAAACTTTCTACCTCAGATTTCAATTGACTATTTTCAACATCCATTTATTTAATATGAAAAATAACTTTGGGTTGAATATCAGATATCAATAGCTCAAAAAAATATCTAACAGCTCCATTAGGTGAGAAATAGGAGATGGTTAATTGTTCAAGACTTGTGAAAATTTTAAAACCAAATTCTTTCTCAAGGTTTCCATATCTAAATGAAAAAACTTATTGAAAGAATATAAATCATATTTGGTGAAAACATTAGGAGGAAACACCGATGGAACAGTTGGAAGATTTTCTTTCTCATGAGATACTGCATCAACAGCTGGTCTATCTAAGTCCATGGGAAAAAAGGTTGTAACTAACTGTATTAATTGATATGATTTACTAAGAATCATTATCTTATTATTTTTGATTCATCATCTGAATCATTTTAAGTTATCCCAAGTCTGACAAAACCATGATAGTTATCGCATTCTTCAAAGCCTCTAACTAAAGATCTGATATAGGGAATAATTGGTGTGAAAATGTGTTTCTGAGAACTCTGGACAACTTCAGTTATTGAGGGAACATGTTATAGATATTTTAGTTGAAATTTGGTTGTATGTGGAATTTGATCCACTAGAATTATCTTATTTTATGGAACTGCAGCCACTCCCCCATTATAGCTGGTAAAAGATCCATCTAATTGGATTTCAACTGAGCTGGTTCAACTAACTGCTCATTTGGATTGGGATTTTTATCCCCCTTACAACTTCTTTATCCTTTTAAAGAACTTATTCATGAGTAGGATCAACAAAATCAACCCCATTCATTTCAATTTCCTCATGATTAGAATCACCTTCTTTGTCTAGATCAACTATGTGATCAGGACTACTTTCATTATTTCCATTAATAGGAATATCATTAATAGCTTCATCAAATTTTTCCTTAGAAACCCCACTTGTAGATTCATCAGGTTCCTAAATATCCATAATCTCTTCATCTACCTTTTTAGAAACAACACCATTTACTTCATCATCACTCTCTTCACTTGAAGTCTCAAAGGTGGTAGATTTAAAATAAGATTTTCTAAAAACTACTGCATATTCTTTATCATCATGTTTATGTAATATTATTTATTTGAAAGTTATAGAGCCTATATAACTGACATGCTCACTGGATACTCTAGGTGTAGATTTTATGATCTATGGATCACTTTCTTCTTCAACTAACATATCATCTTCTTCTTCTTCTTCAAATCTTTCAGTAATAACATATGTAATATAATACTCAAGAATCTCATCAGGTTCAAGACTGGGATCTACCATATCCTTTGGTCTATTTGGGTGATTAGTATGATTATAATCATTATATAGTTGGTCATTTTCCCTGACCCAACATCTCTTATAGGGATTCGAGCTTACTTTCATTCTTTTGTAGATATATTTGAATAGAAAAAAACCACCCATTTTACCCTCAGTGTCTTCTCCAGGCTTAACATAACCCTTACCATCTAAAATGGAAGAGATTATTTTGGTATAGATGAGAGAATTTGATCTAGAGGTCTTATTGAATATCTCATGTATATGGACCATAAAAAATCTATATAGATTTATTTGTTTTTAGTCTCTTCATCAAATAAAGGAACTATACATCTTGAAATGTCATTGTGTTGAAGCCCCCTTTTCCTGAAAATTAAAAATGCTGTATAAACTTAAAAAGAAGCCATCAGCCACCCTCAGGCTCTACAACTGTTGGCATCCTCTTGGTTCCATATCCAATTAATTAAATGAGATCCTTTTCAAGCTTATCATTAGCTATACTGCCTTGAAAATCCTAATAAAATCCATTATGAGGAGTCTCGTAACATTTTCCCATTATTTTGAAGATGAATAAATATATTCTACATATATTCTTTTTATAATTATATTGAATTTCTCACCAAAAATAAATTTCACATTCGGAAAAAATTTGTAAATGAACGCCGGATAAAACACTCTATGATTTGAGGAAAACCACTCCATCAATATTTGTTTTTCTATTAACTTTAACACTAGAGTACCGCTAGTTGGAATCCAATTTGCATCAATTCCTTTTTCAGATTCGACTACACAATCATTCAAATGTGGGTTTACCAAAACAGATTCCAAAATACTCACAGATACTCATCATCTCTTGGAAGGCCTCATGAATTCTAGATCTCATTAGGTAACTCTATTCATACAGGCCATTCGAATCAGTTGAAGGTTTTACGAGAAAGGAAGAGGGAATATTGGTTCATGAGGAAGGAAAGGGATCAATATTTCAAGGGTTTGAGAAAGTGAATAAATTTTGATAAATCCCGATGTTTTATCATCTAGGTATTCTTAAATAATAATGTTAAAATTAAGATAAAACAAATTTAATTGATACAGGAAAATTGTAACGGTAATAAAAATAACGACATTATAAAAAGGGTTGGTGACTCATTCAATGACGAATCATCAATGGTGAATCATAAATGGTGACTCATAAATGGTGACTCAATCAATGGTAACTCATCAATAGTGACTCAATCAAAAGTGACTCATCAACAATGACTCATCAATGGTGACTCATCAATGATGACTCCTCAATGGTGACTCATCAATAGTGACTGAGTCAATCAAGGTTTATCATTCCTAATTCATGTTTAATGTTGTTTAATCTTTCATAATTAAAAGGATTCATGAATATATCAGCTAGATAATGGTCAGTTCTAATAAATTCTAAATTTATATCACACTTTTGATCATGATCTCTCAAAAGTGATATCTTACATCAATATGTTTTGTTATAGTGTGAGATACTAGATTTTTAGAAATGTTTATTACACTTGTGTCATCTAAATTAATGTGTACATGTATAAATTAGTATCCAAAGTCTAGTAAAGTATGGTTCATCCACAATATTTGTGCAAAACAACTGCCTATAACTATGTATTCAGATTTAGAAGTAGATAGTGAAACTGAATTTTTCTTCTTACTACACCACGATACTAGATATTTTCCTAAAAGATTACATTTTCAGGAAGTGAATTTTCTATGTAACTTGAAACCACCAAAATTATCATCCAAATAAATAACTAAATCAAAATCAAGTCCTCTTGGGCAGAACAATCCTAAATTGGTTGTATGCTTGAGGTATTTAAAAATTATTTTGACAGCTAATACATGTGACTCTTTTGGATTTTCTTGAAAGCAAGAACACATACATACACTAAACATAATATCATACCGAATAGTAGTTATGTTGAGAATATTTCCAATAATACCACTGTAACAAGTTTGATATACTGATTTCATAGTCTATTCATTGTATAGTTTAAAGGTGGTATTGATGGGAGTATCACTACTTTTAGTACTATCCAAGACAAAATGTTTTAAAATATCTTTAGTGTATTTACTCTAATTTAAAATAATTACTTATTTATTTTGAAAAATATAAAATCCATGAAATAATTTGAGTTCACCCATTAAACTCATTTCATATTATCTTTGCATTAATTTTGAAAAATCAAAATATAAGGAATCTTTAGTAGATCAAAAATGGTGTCACACTCTCTCAAGGTCCCTCTCTCTCGACAATCCTTTTCTAGGGTTTTCCCAGAATCCTCATCGGTGGTGTTGGCGACTGTTGACGCTCCTTTCCTCACAAAATCTCAAAAATTGGAAAAGGGGATTATCTTAACACCATGTGATTCAACCTTTATACAAATATCAAAAATTGGAAAAGGAAGGAATAAGAAGAATGTTGCACAGGGGTCACGTAAGTGCGATGATGGTCGCGCAGGTACACTTACGCGCCCTAAAGAATAACCGCCCAGGGTCTTCTCCAGCCTATAAATAGACCCTGTGGGCCCCCCATTTCAGGAGGAAGTTTTTCCAGAAACTCAGATTTGAGCTCCCGGTGCCCTAGTCTCTTTTCAAATCTTCCAAAACACTTCTAAGGTAATTTCTTACCTAGAACGGAAGATCTAAATAGGGGGAGGAAGGCCTAAGTGTTGAAACTCATCAACACTTGCGCACCTGAGTGGCCAGCCCTTAAGGAAAATGGCCACACTTGCACGCCGCCTAACTCCTTTAATAGAACATGTGCGCCACTCTGCTGGAAGAACCTAAAGATGATTCTAAAAGCTTTAAACAAGGGTCGCTTAAGTATTACCCTCCTGGTTGACCGTCGCGCAAGTACCCATGTGTCGCGCAGGTATACCTACACAACCAGGACTTGCGCGCCCATGCAGTACCTGCGCGCCTGCCAGGACTTGCGCGCCCCTGCCTTTTTGGGTGCCCTTCTTTCCCATTTCACCCCTCTCAAGACATTACACCTCTCCTATTCAAGATTCAGTCTTCAAGACACTCTTCAAATCCATTTATGGCATGATTTCTTGATTTTACTTCCTTATCTGAAAGGAATTATGTGGAATATCTCTCAAAACCTAGTGATTTACACATCTTTATGTCACTAAAGATTGAGATTTCATTCATTCAACCTCATCCTTTAAAATGAGATAACTCATTAACATGGGCATCCTTTTCAAGAGTAAGCCCCTAGTCCCTTAATTTTTCAAGTCCCTTAACCTGGGCCTCCTTTTAAGGAGTAATCCCCAGTCATAATTTCCAAATATGGGCATCCTACTTAGGAGTAAGCCCCATGTCTTCATTAATTTGGGTATCCCTCTCAGGAGTAAGCCCCAAACATAATTCTCTTAACCTGGGCCTCCTTTTTAGGAGTAAGCCCCAGTCTCAAATATGGGCATCCTCTTCAAAAGTAAGCCCCAATCTTAATTTCTCTTAACCAGTTCTAATTTACCTTTGATATGGGATTCCTTGTCAGGAGTAAAAAACCAATCCTAAGTCCTCTCCTAATTTGGGTCTCTTTTTCAGGAGTAATCCCCAAGTTAGAGTATTCAAATCTCCATGAAGCACATATACATTTATGGACCCTGTTCCTAGATTTCTTCCCAGAAGTAAATCCTAATCTTCATTTATCTGGGCAGTCATACAAACATAAGTCCCACATTATTTCTTATGATTGCATCTTTCATGTAACAATTGTCTAATTTTTACCAATACCTCTTATTTATCACACCGAGCATGACTCACGTGAGCTTAGAGTGTAAACGTAATTATGATATCCTTCTTTGAGCCATCAATCATAAACATCATACTCCCTTACTCGAACTACGTGGGTTATGATTCCTTTTCTAAACAAAGGATACGTAGGTAGCCCATCTGCGGGTTTGATCCCAACTCTGAAATAATTCATGTCCTTCTGAATGACAATAAACTTCAAGTGCCCCACTGAGTGGCTTTAAAACCAGTATGGTCATTATAATGACTAAGATTCTTTTATGTATCAAAGGATACCATTGACTAATAATATCTAACAAATACAGATGATTCTCTATCAATTAAGAACCTCGAATACATATAAAATATTCTCTAAATTTCCTACATATCGATCATTGATTGTCAGATCTAAAGGAAAGATCATTTTATACTTGGTAATGTAATAAGGATTCACGAACATAACTTAAATCTATAAAGAGAGTCCCGGAGTAGACAATAATTCCCCTAAAAAAGGTGTGATGAGTCCGAACTCCCATACTCTCGACCAATGCAAATTACTAAGCCTCATTAGTCCACAACTAATGAGTGCCTACCTTTGAAAAGTAGGTCCATATGGATGTGGAATCATTCGCTGTTTTCAGTTCTACGAACAAACCTGTTAGAAACCGATTGGAATGTTTGAACCTTCAATCAATGAGGTCATCCCCAAATTCCGAGGGAAACAAAAAAATGGTGAACCCGACATGAATCCTTAACGAAGTTAAAATGATGTTTTACCTATTTGTTAGGCACCTATTGAAAACTCAATGAGAGGGCCAACAAAAACAATAATTGACATATGTGCTCATCCAAAAGATTTAGTGGCTGAATTTATCTTGATTACGTATGTTATATCAAACAGGCACACTTTTACAAGATCTTCTGTATTTCCAGAATGGCTGCTCTCAAGTTCACACCTGTGAATACCGCTGCTACAAATTCCACTACTGCTACTCTTGCTGGATCATCGTCCACTATGAGGATGACATCACCTACTCATCATCTTCAACGCTGGGTATCAAACGCACTGGTTAAGGAGTACCATCAACACGGTACCATTGCAACTCTGGAGGCTACCCAAAAAGCCCTCCAAGATAACAACTCACACCGGTCGTCAGGACAACGACGACTAGTGATCAAGAAGCATGCAGTGCTAACTACCATCTCCAACCGTTTTGGGTCGTTATCCCTGGAACACAATCACCATTCACGCCCATATTCTGGGGAGGTGAATGAGCAGGTCCCTCGGGGCCTTAATTCAAGGAAGCAGGAGTCCTTCTCGAGGGCTCCCATCAACAATCGCTGCCAAACTCGTGTGGTAGTGCGCCCTCAACATGATGAGGGTTTCGACTCCAGGCGATCGGCTCAGGTTCCTCGAACCCGAGCAGGCAAGGCGAATCGCCAGAGGCGAAATCCGGTTAACAGTGAGCAGGTTCTCATCTCTGCCATCTCCGGAGAAGTCCACCGACCTAACTTGGTGGGAAGAAACGAGATGGCACACACACCTGCCCGTTTTAATTCCGCTGTCCAGCAGACTCGTCTGGAAGCAGCACGCCAATCCTGTCAGGCAATTCCGGCGGAGTATTATAGACAGGAACGTATAGCTGTTATACGCCATCATTTAGTCAGTAGGATCGTCTGACTACATATTATGGATCTCGTCAACCACGTTCGGTGAAGTGAAATCAACAGGCACATACACCTGCTAGTATTGGTTAAGCCTACCAACAGTCTCGCTTGGTAGCATTCGGAGAAGTCAGTCAGAAAGTTCCAGCGACAAACAGGAGGTAGACTCAACTCTCTGCCCCCACACTTGAGTACTATCTGAATTCACTGATAGGAAAAGGAGGATAAAATCAGACACACACACAAACTCCAATCATGGAATGGACGTATATCCCTGTTCCAGTAGCTGAAGTCACCAAGAATATTTTATCAATGGTGAAAGAGGAGAAGAAAATCCCTGCTCATATTCTGGATGCTTTCTAGGATATTATAACAGATTCAGTGGAATCTCAGGGAAAGACACATAAATCTATCCCTACCAGTGGAGTGACACATCAACAGTTCACTCCAGAACAGACACACACATCTTTTCCAGTCCAAGAGGGTTGTGGGGCATACATCCCCATATCATATGGACAACCAAGTCAGGAACATACACCTAATTTGAGTGTAGATTGTCAGCCTAACCTGACCATCTCTCCTGATCAGGCACATACACCTGCTCAGAGAAGCCACTTTCGTCAACAAGTTGTTTCCAAAGTGAGTAAGAAGGTGTCTAAGAAAAAGACCCTCCCTACACAGTCAGGAGATCAAGAGACAATCTGTAACAAGGCCTTGCTCGATGCTGGAGTTCTTGAAGCGCTCAGATAGTTATCTATTGGAGTTCAAGATTCTACTCCCTCATTTCTCAATATTGGGAACATTAATTTCGATGGTCTTCAAGAGACACATCCTCATGAAGGATTGCTTCATGAAAATTCGGTCGATCTCGAAGTTTCATCTTTAGATGAGAGCCACAGGAACCCTCTGTGTGGTCAGAAGACCAAGGAGCAAGAGATCTCATCTTTTGCTGTAACCCATTATGGTGGTCCTCCCCATGATGATGAATTTCTCTGCGAAATCCCTCTCCGCAGTAGTGATGCACATTGCCCGAAAAATGCTCCAGTGGGTAATGTAGTGCAGAGAAATCCCTCTTACCTTGAGTCACTTGCAAATGTGAAACCAGTCATGTCTGATGTTTCATCGCTGGCAGGTGAAATACTTTCTCAATCGGAAGATAGCCCAGGGTGTAGGTCATTTTCCAAACCACCCCTAAGTCATGCATCTTCTAGTTTAATCAGTGATTTCTCTACCAATCCTATTAAATACAATGAATCAACAAGGAAGCACCATCTCTGGTCAAAACAAGTAGAATAATATTCATCAAATGATAAAGAGGAAATGCTGAACATGGGAAAACAACTGGCGAAAGGTGAAGTACCAGTCATGTTTTGGCCTCTAGATGACTCTCAGTATGACATTCCAGAAATGTTGATGGAAGATGGAATTCATGATATTCCTCTAAACATATGGAAAACTCTTTGTCAGTTGAAAAAGAAAGTATTATCTTATGATGAATATGAAAATCATCTTAAGATAATAAAAGGGTTACAACATCGGATTGATTTGGAATATCTATCAGTCTCTCGATATTCGAAGGCTAAAAAAGCAGTAGAGAGCCCTTCAACGTTCATGCCTTGGTGCACTAAGAAGATTGCGTCAGTTAATTCCCAATGCCCCATCTGGTATTCATGTCATAGGATGGGGTGTTCATAGAGCACTGCATTTCACGGTTCTCTCTAGTCAGCAAAGCCCCCCGAAAATGGTCTCATGCAATGTTATTGCCCATGGATGGCCATAATCAATGGGCTTTGTTTTTAATAAAAATCTTGCCCAAGAACAGGCCTCAACTAGTTCCTCTCAAAATCAAGAATATAGAGAAAAAGTTGTTGAATTACTCCTACATCAAGAAAACAAGAATATTGAACAGGCCTCTCATATGGAGCAAGCATATCATCAAGTGACAAAAGTGTCGGAAATTATCCAACAGTCTATTGAACCAGGTGATAAAAGTGGATACAGATTAATGCATCGAGCTAATTTCTGGAACATGGCCCGCAAGATCAGGAGATATTTTAAGAAAGTCTCAGACATAGCATGTCAAGAGCCACCCCAGCTCACCAGACTGGGGACTCTTTTAAACCAACCCTCGGAATCAACAAATATGATTCGAGGAGTTGAGCCAAGACAACAGGAACAGCCCCAGTCCACTGGACTGGTGACTTTTTCAAATCATCAAACCCCTCCTCAGAGAAAGTCGGTCTTTTCTCGATTGGGGAAGAATCCACAAGAGGAACAAAGAGACAAATTATCAGGAGATTCTCTCCAAATTACAGTTTTTCAAGAGGTTCCTGAAGGATTGAATGAACAAAATGCAATATCTCATCAAATACATGGAAGGAGACAATATCACGGAAATGCTAATAGAAGGGATGCGATGCGTTATGCATCAATCAATGACATCAATGCCATTGTTGCTAATCCACCAGATGAGGCTCACTCAGGGGACTCAGATGAAGAGGTTCCTACTCAAGAAGATGTACGCACCGATAAAAATGAAGAAGGTGTATGTACTCGAAATCAAAGGGTTACTCAGAACCAAGGAAATATTTCAAGTAACCCAATTACCCCTCTCCAAAAAGGATCCAACAAAGGTATGGGAAAGAATCAGGTTACATATCCTTCCTCTGGATAAGGACAATCGCTCTCACTAGAGAAAAGGTTTGCACAACAGGAGGAAGAAATGAAGGAGTTAAAGTGGTTAAATGCAGAACTACTTCATGGTAGTTTTCTTCTTAAGAATGATGGATTCAGTCAGCCAAGGGAATTTGTTGCAGCTACTAAGATGGGTCAAGAATATCCTACTCTATCAGTACACCCTCACAGGTTTAATCCTACGGGTCAAGTGCAACAACAGGTGGTAGTGCTACCATCAGTTGCAGCACCTACCACCACATCTTTCTAAGCTCCAGTCATTGCACCTACCCAAGTCCAAGTTCAACCAGATGTTTCTCAAATGTTAATAACTATCATTGAGTCATTAATAGCTCGGTTAGAAACTATAGAAGGGAAACGTGCGCAGGTTCAACCAGAAAAGAAAGTTTACCCGGAATGGGTAGATTCAATCTCTCCCCCATCAAAATTTGGGAGCCCTGTATTCCCTATTTTCAATGGATCAGGTGATCCTAAACATCATTTGATACATTAAGTGTCTTGTTACGATCCTATGATGGGAACTCTAAAGCAGCAAGAAGCAGTGAAACTCAGATTCTTTGTGCGAACCTTACAAGGACCAGCTTTGGTCTGGTATAAAAGCTTGAAATACTGGTCAATTACCAGATGAGAAGATCTCTGTCAATTATTTCTTCTTCAATTCATCTCAAATTTTCCAAAAACAATAGTTTTTGATCTTAAAAAATTTAAGAAAAGGGATAATGAAAGAGTCTCTGATTTCATTGCTCGCTGGAAGGGGTTAACATATTCCCTGAGCCTATCACTCCCTCAAGAGGAACTATTGCCAATCTGTGTGGAAAATCTGCGTGACGAATTAGGCACACCATTGATCCCTGTGAAATACACAGGAGAGTTTTGAGACCTTACTTAAATCGCTCAGAAAATTGAAGATTCCCTTATATAGGCTAAGGCTAAATCTAGTGTAATTCCATCAGCTCCAGGAAGGAGAATGGGTAAAGCAGAAACTGCTACAGTTATGCTTAAACAAGCACATGTACATGTTTCTACATCAAAACCTTCATCTTCTCAAAGGGCTCCACCTCCTGAGCGCCAAAAACAAAGGCCGTTTTGTCTAGATGATCAAAGAGAACCAAGGCAAAAAACAATTGAGTATCTGAAGAGAAAGACATACTCTTTCCGAAAGGAACAAGTTCCTGGTTACTTAATTTCGGCTCTGGAAAATAATATGGTTCAATTTCCAATGCCTAAGAGGCCAAACAAGGAAGGAGATGAAGACCTTCCCAATTATTTCCCTTTTCATAAAATGTTGGGGCATCCCATCCAGGAGTGTTTTGTCTTCAAAGACCTCCTGCAAATGATGGTCGACTCAGGACAAGTCAAACTGAAAGGTTCTTCAGCTCAGGTAGCATGTGTTACTGCTACAGTTCTAGAGGAGGAAGTTGAATGACAAGAAGGAAAAAGAAAAAATTCACAGAAGTATGATGAT
Organism: Viscum album; assembly: GCA_963277665.1. Classification (NCBI taxonomy): domain Eukaryota; kingdom Viridiplantae; phylum Streptophyta; class Magnoliopsida; order Santalales; family Viscaceae; genus Viscum; species Viscum album. The sequence goes on from OY728158.1 coordinate 878,518,845, forward strand.
TGGATGGTCAGAAAGACAATCAACTGAAATCATGCTATTTTGCGAACACAATTAAAGAAACCAATTGTGTCTTCTGCCATGAATATTGCGGCAAAACCCTCTTCGTCAGAAAAAATGTCCACAAAGACATGACATGATTCAAAGAAAGAAAAAGAATCAGAAGAAGATGAGTATGTGTCAAAGCCTAAGTTGTCCTTGACTCTGGAAGACTTCATGCCATCTACTTCAAATCCACGGGCACCGCCCCACCAAATGGAACAGCCTAAATAGGCTAATCAGGCAGAGTCTTCATCAAACGAAGAGTTAATCCTCGGTTCTGTTAATATGATTCATTTAACGAATCCATATTCTAGTCGCAGTTTCAATTTCGATGAGCCTGAATTCCCTGTATAAAACAAGGGAATCAGAAGAAGTTCCAGAGGCTTAGGATACAGGGGAAGACATGGATCTTTCAGAAGCCACTATTCCAATTCTACCCCTACTAGAACTGTGTACGCAACAGAAACTCGTGGTAGAGCCCTTCAGCGAGCTCAGCAAGAACAAGCAAGTTCTTCTGCCAGTAACAAATTCAGTCCTGGCATAGTTATTTTGGAAGACCAGTTGAAGGTTCCATATTCTTCATCTCAGCAATTAAATGGATCTAATCGATCTAATATTCCAAAACTAGAAATATGGCCAACTCCTATCCCAATACAAGATGCATCAACTTCCAAAGCATCTGCTTCCAAGGTACCTGCTAAACCACATATTCCTGTTGGGAAACACAGAACTCTGGATCAAAAGTATGATGTATTGAAACACTTGGCCCAAGTACCAGCCAAGTTATCAATACTGGATGCTCTGAATCTATCAAAAGATCTTCGAGAAGCACTCATCGAAGCTTTGTCGAGTCCTCAGGAGTTTGAAACTGAAATTACTGCAGCTGAAGTCTATCACATAGAGAATAATCCTGCAGAATTCCATGAAATAAAATCTTTTACTGATGAGGATGAACATGATGTTGTTCATGGGAATATTAGACCTTTGTACTTATCTGGAAAGGTCAATGGCGTAGACGTCTGAAGAGCTTTCATTGACAATGGTTCAAGATTCAACCTCAGGACCATTCATACACTTCGTTGATTGGGCCTCACAGAATCTGATTTATCTCCTTCTACCATGATGTTACAAGGATATGATAAAAATGAAAAAGAACCACTGGGTGAAGTTAGAATCAGAACTCAGTTTGGAGATCTCGTATCCTATTTGGATTTCATGGTTGTTGATCTAGACTCAGCTTTCAACATCTTTTTGGAAGACCCTGGCTACATCAACATGTGGCTATCCCTTCATCATAACATCAATGTCTCAAATATTGTTTCGATGGTCAAGTTGGGACATTATATGGTGATAATTCCCCATTCAATACATGTGAGTCTCAATACATTGAGGCGGAATTCTATCACATGAAGGTAAGGGAGAAATCCACAATAAAGGAGATTACCAAAGTTAATGCTCCATATGGTTTAGAGAAAATTCCAGTAAATCCATTTACACATGTGAGTACAGATTATGTGTTGCCTATCAGTCAAATTGAAAAGATAGACCCAAATCAAAATACTCTTATGGAAAGATCCATAATGTCAATTATGGCAATCGAGCCAGACAACATGGGAGAAATTAGTAACCCACCAAGCAGTGATGAAAGCACAAATGGTGACATCTTCATTTCATATGTTGAAATCCAACAAGTTTATACTTCACCAATTAGGCCAGAAGAAGTTATAGCAACATCTAAGGTGAACAATTATGTCGATTCTCAATCCATCATCTCCTCTTTATTACCCAAAGAAGACCCTTCATCATCAATCAGGTCGGAAATGGAAGCTTCTTCTTCAAGATAAGGAAATTTTGACATCTCTTCTGATCATGAAAATTCTGCTTTATTATCTACTATGCAAGTATAAATGGAAGAAATAACACATGATGAAGAAGAAGAGGAAGATCTCAGAGATTCTTCTCCAGCATTTAAAGAGGGTATCTCTACCACTGTGGATGAACTCAGAGAAATAAATCTTGGTACAAAAGAAGATCCACACCCCACTTTAATCAGTGTGGCCATGACTCTTGAAGAGCAAGAGATGTATATTTATTTTCAAGAGAAAAATAGAGATATATTTTCTTGGAACTATACAGAAATGCTCGGGCTTGATCCTGATGTTGCTACTCACCATTTGGGTTTACCAGAAGAACATCGAGGATTTAAGCAAGCCACGAGAAGAACACACCCAACTTATGCTTCCAAAATTGAAGCCGAAGTGGATAATATTATCAAATCTAACTTCTTCAGAGAAGTTCATTATCCCAAGTGGTTGGCTAATATTGTCCCTATAAAGAAGAAGAACTGACAAATTAGAGTTTGCATCGATTTCAGAGATCTTAATCGGCATTTCCTAAGGATGATTTTCCAGTTTCGATTACAGAACTTTTAATTGATGAAACAACTGACTATGAAGCACTTTCATTCATGGATGGATATTCCGGATATAATCAGATCTGAATGGCCCTAGAAGACGAGGAATCTACAGCCTTCAGAGCACCTCAAGGTGTGTTTTGCTACCGGGTAATGCCCTTTGGCTTAAAGAATGCAGGTGCAACATATCAGCATGTCATACATCATATCTTAAAACCCTTATTAGGGAAGTTTGTTGAATTCTATGTAGACGATTTGGTGGTTAAATCCAAACAATGTTCTAATCACTTGGATGATTTGGAAGTCATATTCCGCAATCTTTGACAACATAATTTGAAGATGAACCCCTTAAAATGTTCTTTTGGGGTATCCTCAGGAAAATTTCTTGGCTTTGTTGTACGCCATCATGGTATTGAAGTCGATTATGAGAAGACCAAGTCAATCCTTGGTATTTCACCTCCTCAAAATTTGAAATAATTAAGAGGACTTCAAGGAAACTTATCCTATATTCGACGTTTCATCGCTAATTTGGCAGGCAAAAGTTTACCCTTCACCAAATTGATAAAGAAGGGATTCACTTACCAGTGGACTAAAGAATGTCAAGAAGCATTTGATATTCTCAAAAAATACCTCTTGAGTCCACCGGTGCTCATGCCACCTGTTGAAGGAAGACCACTTATCCTCTACATGACAGCTCTAGAGCGATCATTGGGTGCCTTTCTCGCTCAAAAGAATGATGCTGGGAATGAAAATAGCCACTACTATCTCATTCGAACTATGTTTGAAGCAGAAACCCGGTATTCAAGTATTGAGAAGTGCTGCCTGGAATTAATCTCTACAGTTCAGAAGTTGAGACACTACCTGCAACATCAAGAGGTCCAATTAGTATCTTGCAATAACCTGCTCAAATTCATCCTTAGTCGTCCAATGCTTACAGGACATCTGGGAAGGTGGGAAGTTATTTTGCAGTAATTCGACATTCAATATGTGTCTCAAAATGTGATAAAGGTCCAAGCTCTGGCTTATTTCCTGGCTGAACACCCTTTAGTGGAAGACACATCTTCAGATATTGAATTCCCTGATGATTAAGTCTTCTATATTCAAGAAAGTCCTCAAGCATGGGAAATGTATTTTGATGGTGCTTCCAGAAGTCCAACAGGGAGGAAAATGGAAAATCATAAATTCAAAAACTTTGGCTTAGGAATTGTGCTCATTTCTCTAGAAAAGGAAGTGTTACCTTATTCCTTCTTATTGTGGGAAGGTGGTACCAATAATGAAGCAGAATACCAAGCTCTCATCGCAGGCTTAGAATTATCCCTTCAAGCACAAGTGAATCACTTAAAGGTGAAAAGTGATTCAGATCTGGTAATCAAACAAGTCAATGGGGATTATGCCATCAGAAAAGAAGAACTAATACCTTTGTATGATTACATCATAGAGTTAATGGAGGAATTCCATTCGAAACCGACATTTTCTTATGTCCCAAGATCAAAAAATGCTCAAGCTGATGCACTGGCTAATATAGCCACAGATCTGGAAGATCCAAATCAGGACGAGACAACCATCAGTATTCACCACCGTCGTGCAATTTCACCTTATATTTGAATCAGAATAGAGGAAATTAATGAAATTAGTCCCATTCCTGAACCGTATGGTCATACTCTAGGATGGATGTCACCTATTAGGGAATACCTTAAAAATGGAACATTTCCACCTGATAGAGACGAGAAAGAACAAATATGGCAACTTGTGGTCAATTTTACTCTTTATGATAGCCCAGATCACCTAGAGAAAGTTCTCTAAAAATGTGGTTTTGATGGAGTTCTCTTCAGATACATTTATGGTGAAGAGACAATGACTTTCGTGAAAGAAGTGCATGCAGGAGTCTGTGGTTTCCACCAGTCAGGACATAGACTGTCTGATCAGATTCGAAGGCTTGGATACTTTTGGTCTTCAATGATACAAGATTGTGTCGATTTCACAAAGAAGTTTCATTCATGCCAAGTACATTCCAACTTCATTCCTCAACCTCCAGAGTTTCTTCATACAACTAAATACTCATGGCCATTTTCCACATGGGGAATAGATTTGTTGGGACCTTACCCTTCGGCTACGACCAAGCAGTTTAAGTACATTCTTACTGCTACTGACTTCTTTTCCAAATGGGCAGAGGCAATACCTCTCAAGGAAGTCAGTTCTAAATGCGTTGTTAGATTCATAAAGTCTAACATCATTACAATATTTGGTGTCCCTCATACCATATTGAAAGACAATGGCACCAACTTTTGTTCATCCGAGGTGAAGAAATGGTATCAAGAATACAATATCAATCCCAACCATTCATCTTAGTATCATGCAGCGGCCAATGGCCAGATAGAAGCCTTCAACAAGACTTTTTCAAATATACTAAAAAAGATGGTGGATAAAGATAAGAATTCATGGCCTGATAAACTCTTTCATGCTTTATGGGCTTATCGGACTACCACCCGTACTGCAACTCGGTCAACTCCATATTCACTGGTATATGGAATGGAAGCCGTCTTTCCCATTGAAGTTCAATTTCCTTTGCTCAGAGTAGCCATTTGTGATTAGTCATCTATAGATGAACAATCTCAAAAGTGATTGAATGAATTGGAATGGTTAGATGAGAAAAGATTGCGCACTTTGCACCACTTGGAAGTCTATCAGAATCGAATAGCACGAGATTTTAACAAAAAAGTTCATCTTCATTCATTCACTCAGGGAGAATTGGTATTAGTTATCAGAACTCCATTGATACCAGGAAAGGAACCTCCCAAACTTGATCCAAAATGGGAAGGACCTAACTCAATACATAGGGTCTACTCCAATGGAGCTTATTCATTAATCTAGATAGATGGAGAACTCATCACTACTCTAACCAATGCCATATTTTTGAAGAAGTATTTTGTATAAACACAAAATATATCATCCGTGGTCCGGTATGACCTTAAACTACACCACCGTCCAGCAAGACATTAAACTGCATCATCAATGGTCCATTCATATGAACTTAAACTATTTTCACTTTCGTCCAACATGACGCTAAACTGTATCATCCCTTTTTCGTCCAACATGACGTTAAACTGTGAAAAAGTCCCCAATACATCTAACATGATGTTAAATGGTGTACTCTTTTATCCTTACTACATGACATTAAACTGTATAGTCATCTTTTTTTGTCCAACATGACGTTAAACTATGTTGTCTCTATCGTCCTAACTACATGACACTAAACTGTACAGAAAGTCCTTTGGAATGTCCTACATGACATTAAACTGTGCATTGTTGAGGTTGTTATTACCTCTTGTTTCTCACAACGAGTATGACTGTAACATCCCAAGTAAGTAATGAATAATAGATATTTTTATCTATGTCTATTAATGATTAAGATAGTGTTATAGAGGCTTAAAATGAAAATAAATACAATCTTATGCATGGAATACACTAATATTCTTAAAAGATTGTTTTACTGCCTTTTGATGGCAAACCATTTTTGAATCTATATTTTGACAATTTTATAAACTATGTTTGTCAAAATAAACTTATCCTTTATGATTGGGACATCAAAATTTACCTTGTGTGAATTTTTGGTATTTTTCTGACAATGTTCATTTTTTAATGAATAGTGAAAAATACTGCATTTTACATCAAAACTGCTTTTTAATCTAATTTATTTATATTATTAGATTATGTTTTGAATTGATTTTGAAGTGAAATTAGAATATATTTTTACCATTTTATCCAATGGTGGTCATTGGAATCAATTTCACTTTGAAATTAGACTTAAACTGGTGTCAATCTTTTGATACTTATTGTTTTGTAAAAACACGCTATTGGCTCTGGCAGCGGGAATTAATTATTGAATTAATTAATGTGACTTATATGATTTGAATTTTGTAAAATGGAATTAATTTTTGAATTCGGAATATCAAATATAGCTTAGGGTGAATTTTTGGCAATTTTCTGAAAAACTTCAATTTTTGATGAATAGTGAAACCACTAAGTGGTAATCAAGCAAACTGATTTTCCAGTTAAATGAAAGTTTACCACTAATGTGTATTGAATTTTGAAAATCCGACATACATGGTTGTCATTAAGAAGTAAAATGTGGTTCAATGAGATTAAAATAATTTTTTGGTGAATAGTAACTTATTAAGTTCTTAATCGCGATTAGTGGTAATTAGGGTAGTTTAAGGTCTAAATAAGGCTTTAATAATATGAAATGACCTAGACACATGTCCCAACCTCATTGGTTGTGTCATTTCCGACCATGACATGCCATGGGTCAACTTGGGGACCCCATGGATCCACTTTTGTTGGGAAATGACATAAATTACTTTTTATTTAATGTTAAAGTGAAAATGACACAAACATAATATGTTTTGCGAAAACAATTTTTAAGTGGGGTTATACAAGTCCAAATTTTGATTATAAATAGTCATTGGAAATCTAAAAAGATTTCCTATATCATAGTATTTTTTTTTATAATTTTTAGACATTAAATAAATTTAATTATTTATGACATAATAATGATGCAACGATGACATCATTATTTGACGATTTAAATAAAATAGAAAGACAATGTAAAATCTATGAACTACACATGGACAAAACCAATTGGATGAGTGGATTTCGAACCCTTATCACCTTATCCACGAATTATATAAATGTGGGACCTTTTGAAACCGAAACACATTTTCAAATAAAGTAATATTTCTTTACTTGCCAAAAGTGCCCCTCCTCTCCTCTTATAAAAGGCCCCCACCTCTACCTCATTCAACACACTCTTCAAGACTTTGGCTCGGCCAAACCCTGCCCATTTGCTCTCTACACATCCCTCTCCTCATCCTAGAGGATTCCCTTTGGGCAGAATCCTTTCAAAGGAAGCCTTTAGGCTCAACTCAAAAGGAGTTACACTTTTTAAGGTAATTCATTCTCTCATGTTCGTTTGTATTATTTTGCTTCTCCAACCCCCTAAACTCTTTTTATTTACTTCTTTTGTAACAACACCAGTATCTTCAATATACTAGGATGTTGTTATATGATTTATTTGAGCTACACTCTCACACAACTACATCAAATGGTTAAAGAACATACGGTTTCCGTGGATGGTGAAATTCTGCCTCCCGAAACGATGATTGTTCAACACTCATTTAACACCTTCAAAGGTGGCCATTATGATGTCACTATTTTTATATATGATATATAATATGTTTATATTTTCCTTAAGCTTCTGTTTTTACATTTTGGGCATACCTTTATGGTTTCCATTATGGGTAAACATGATATCTTCATTTTAGGAAGTGCGGACTACCGCCCCCTAAAAGTGATTTGATTCGTTAATACCATATGTGGGATGTGTAAAGGATAAAGTTAATGATATTATATATGTTATTATAATGGAATTATAATATACTCTTATATCATTATGATTCCATTCCAGAAAATATGAAATAGAAATGGAAGTAGCGTTCATGCGTACGTACGGCTTACCGTCTCCATAAACGGTGCATTTCATTTCTTACCTCTAAATGATTATGTAATATTAAAAATGCATGTAAGTACTGGATATATATAACATATATGATATCTACATCATGAATACCATTCTGGATATAATGAACCTTTGACCAAATTAACAACATGTAAGTGTAAGAAGTCTATTTTTGACTTAAGAACCAAATACCGACAAAATGAACATTATTAACTTAACTGATTACATGATGTTCATAACATGGTATAAAAGGAATAATGAACTTGAAAAAGATTCATAATCAAGTAGAGATTAACTCAAGTTTATTATTCAGGAGATTAAAGAACGGTCGGGTCAAGTCAGATACGAGGTATGGGACTTCGTCTCAATCTCCTTTCATTGAGGCATATTTTATTTATACACAACTTTCTTTTATACGGTGTATAAACCCCTTTGACTTTTACATTTATTCAAAAGGAATCTTTTTTATACGAAGCGTTTACTAAACGACAAAAGGGAATGTTTTTGTCGTACGTATGCGGCGACAACGACTTCTCCGCCGTTGTGACCGTTATTTGAGTTTCGGCTTCCTCTACAAGCCATACTTTTTTTTAAAACGAAAAATAAATACCATGTTTTACTTTGGTATTGAAAATGGTTTTCATAATGTTTTTATTATATCAATGTGTTGTATTGATATCTCATGATTGAAATGTGGAAATGTTATGTTTCCTTTATGCATGTTTTATGTGATATGATTATGTTATGGTTCTTAGGCATTATTATGAAGACGGGTGGTTCCGTGATAAACTAAGGGCGGGTGAGCCCGTTATAGCTCTCCAATGCATTGGGTAACGCGAAGGAGTGAAACGTTAAGGTTTCTCCGAAGAGATTTTAGGGAATATACTGTGATGGGTATTCCAAACGTAACCAAGAGGGTTACTCCCTACGTAAGAATGTTATGAATGCCTCAAGTTACCTTTATGTCTTATGATTTCTATGATTTATTCATGATTTTATGAGGTATGTTAAAGTGCCTATGTTTTATAGGTAAAGTATGATTTCATTCTTATGTATATATGAACTCATGTTTCCTTTCCATGTTTTTTTTATAACCCATACTGAGTTTTTATGCTCATCCCAAGCTTTTGAAATGTTTTTCACGGGTCAAGGGAAAGGTACATGATAAGATGATAGAGTCAAGGATGTGTCAAGAAATAATCCATGTTTTATTTTAAATGTGTTTCCATTGATGGGAATGAAGAATACTATCTTTATATAACCACTTTGTTTATATGTGGAATGTAATGCAAGTTTTATGATCTAATTCTCTAAAACTCTAAACCCGAAAAGATCCTCAATGTGTAATCTTGTAATAACTCAAGATTAAGCAAGGTTTGAGGCTGGGGCCTTATAGTTGGTATCAAAGGGTCGGTTTAGATAACTTTAGGAGTTATAATTCTATTAAATGATTATCCAATTTTTTTTTTGAAATAATATAGCATTTAAAGATTACCATGTTGCTTCATCTAAGACATGTTTGTTCAGAATGGTTTTCCGCAGAGGAAACATGGAAGCAGTGCTAGGAAGGCATACAGAAGGAAATAACCTTCCGAATCAGCATCCAGAAATGGTCGGAATTGGAACTGAACAGTTTGTTGCAGTAATGGCGCAGTTGACTCAAGCGATAAATGGCGGTGGTATCCATGCACGAGATCAGCCAGAACAACCGCAGAGGAACATGTCAGTGGTGGAACATTTCATGAGGTAACATCCACCATCATTCAGAGGATCATCTGACCCTGTGCTAGCTGAAGGGTGGATTAAAGCACTGGAGAAGATTTTTGATGTCATGGGGTGATCAGACAATCAAAAGGTTAGTCTTGTTATTTACCGTTTGGAGGGTGAAGCAGATCAGTGGTGGTCTATGGTTAAAAATATCAGGGACGCCGATGAGATTGATGCTCTTGACTGGGATGAATTCAAAGGTATGTTTCTTGAGAAGTATTTTCCTAAGGATGTTCGACTTAGGATGGAAAAGAAATTCTTGGAATTGAGGCAAGAGGAAGACTCAGTGGCTGCCTATGAAGAAAGGTTCACTCGATTGGCAAGGTATGCTCCAAATTTTATCCGGGACCTTGATAGTAAAATCAATCGTTTTTACTCAGGATTAAAGCCAAAATATTGAAGGGAATTAGCTTCTCGTGAGTTTAAAAGTTATGAAAATCTTGTTCGATGTGCTGAGAAGGTGGAAATGGAGTTTGCCGATGACCAAGTTTTCTATAACAATCAGCAGAAGAAGAGACCGAGGTGGCAGGAGAAAGGTAAGAATTCTTCAAAAAAGTCTGATGGTAAGAAAACTAAGTTTCCAGTTTGTGATAAATGTGGAAAAAAGCATGCTGGGGAATGTCTTCTGAATTCTGGAAAGTGCTACCGATGTGGTAAGATGGGACATAAGGCTCGTGATTGCACTGAAAAGGATCAAGCTGAAGGTAAGAACAAATTTGATTTACAGTTAGTGAAGTGTTATAAGTGCAATGAGATGGGTCACTATGAAAACGAGTGTCCGACAAGGAGCTTGAGTGATGGGAAGCAGTTAGACTACAAGAAGAAAGGGGTGGTGAAATCCTTTTCAACTACTTCAGCAGATGTCGGTCCATAAAATAAAGTTGTATCAGGTACTTTGTTTGTTTTTTCAGATTATGCCAGTGAGTTGTTTGATTCGGTGTCTACACATTCTTTCATCTCTGAAACCTTTTCTAGTAAAATGGGAATACCATCTCAAGAAATGACTCCTGAACTTTTGGTAAAAACACCTGGGGGAAGTGTCGAGGCAAAAAGAATTTATAAGAATCTTCCTATCCTTATCTGTGGAAAGAACCTACTTGCAAACCTTATTGTTCTACCTCTAGTAGAGTTTGATGTTATCCTGGGTATGGATTGGCTCTCTATTTACCATGCTAAGATTGACTGTAGAGCTAAAGAAGTTTATTTTCAGAAAGACTTTCAGTTTTTTTAGAAGAATGAACCCTTACTTTTGATAACATATCAAGAGGCCGAGAAACTTGTAAAAGATGTAAATGAATGTTACCTTGCACACATCGTTGAAAATAAAGGAACTGTTCAGATTAATGATGTGCCAGTGGTAAATGAGTATCCTGATGTTTTTCCTGATGAGTTGCCTGGAATAATGCCAGATCGGGAAGTTGAGTTTACTGTTGACTTAGTTCCTGATGCTAAGCCAATTTCAAAACCCCCTTATCGAATGGCACAAATTGAAATTTTAGAGTTGAAGGAGAAATTGAAAGATTTATTAGAGAAAGGTTTCATTAGACCTAGCACATCACCATGGGGTGCTCCTGTTTTATTTGTTAAAAAGAAAGATGGTTCTATGAGACTTTGCATTGATTATAGAGCCTTGAATAATATCACTGTTAAGAACAAATATCCTTTGCCTCATATCGATGATTTGTTTGATCAGCTCCAGGGAGCTCAGTTTTTTTCAAAGATTGACTTGAGATCGGGGTACCATCAGCTGAAGGTAAAGGAGGCAGATATTCCGAAGACCGCGTTCCGTACGAGATATGGCCATTATGAATTTGTAGTAATGCCTTTTGGGATAACCAATGCACCTGCTGTATTCATGGACTTAATGAATAGAATTTTCCATGAGTTCTTGGATAAGTTTGTGGTGGTTTTCATTGATGATATTTTGGTGTTTTCTAAAAGTAAAGAGGAGCATGAAAAACATTTAAGGGTTATCTTGCAAACCTTAAAAGAAAAGAAATTGTATGGGAAATTCAGCAAGTGTGAGTTTTGGTTGCCACAAATTTCTTTCCTTGGTCACATTGTTTCTAAAGATGGAATAACTGTTGATCCTGCAAAAACAAAAGTTGTGGAAGAATGGCCAAGACCCACAAATGTCACCAAGATTCGTAGCTTCCTTGGTTTGGCGGGCTATTACCGAAGGTTTGTTAGAATTTTTTCACGGTTATCTAGTCCAATGACTAAGCTAACTCGGAAGGGTGTTAAGTTTATCTGGACAAAAGAATGTGATGATTGTTTTCAGGAATTGAAAAGAAGATTGGTGAATGCTCTGGTTTTGGCACTACCTTCCAGGAATGGTGAGTTTGTTATATACAGTGATGCTTCATTGAAAGGACTTGGTTGCGTCCTAATGCAGAATGATCAGGTAATTGCTTATGCTTCACGACAGTTGAAAACTCATGAGGTAAATTACCCTACACATGATTTGGAACTAGCTGCTATTGTTTTTGCTTTAAAAATTTGGAGGCATCATTTGTATGGAGTAAAGTGTGAAATATATACCGATCACAAACGTTTAAAGTATATATTCACTCAGAAAGAGTTAAACATGAGACAAAGGAGATGGCTGGAATTAATCAAAGATTATGATTTTACAATTCATTACCATTCGGGAAAAGAAAATAAAGTGGCTGATGCTTTGAGTCGAAAAAGTAATGCTTCATTAAAAATGTTGCGTTTGGAACGTGATCCTTTGGTTAAGGATTTGATGAACTTTGGCATAGAAGTTGTTGGTGCAGGAAGTCCTTCTGTTTTGTTTCAGGTATCAGTGAGATCATCTCTATCAGATAGAATCAAGCAAGCACAGAAGCAAGACAGTGAGTTGCAGAAAAGGGTAGAGCTGGTTCAGAAAGGTAAGTTTCCTGAATTCAACATTGATAATGATTGCGTTTTGAGATTTGGGAAGAGATTGTGTGTGCCTTGTGATTCACAGTTGAAGAGAGAGTTGTTATGTGAAGCTCATAGTTCTCCGTTTTCAGTTCATCTGGGCAGTACTAAGATGTATAGAGATCTGCGGGAGTATTACTGGTGGGATGGAATGAAAAGAGACATTGCTGATTTTACTGTGAAGTGTTTGACTTGTTAGCAGGTTAAAGTAGAGCGGCAGCTACCGAAAGGGATGCTTCAGCCTTTACCAGTGCCAGAGTGGAAATGGGAGAATATATCCATGGACTTTGTTGTTGGATTACCGAATACATCTCGAGGTAATAATGAAATCTGGGTTATTGTTGATCGTTTGACCAAATCTGCTCATTTCCTTGCTATACGAGATACTTTCTCTCTTGATCAACTTTCTCATTTGTATCTTAAAGAGATAGTCAGGTTACATGGAGTTCCTCTCTCCATTGTATCGGATCGTGATCCAAGGTTTACTTCTAACTTTTGGAAAGGCCTTCAGAAGTCGTTGGGTACTGAATTAAATTTTAGTACAGCTTTTCATCCTCAATCAGATGGGCAGTCAGAACGAACAATTCAGACATTGGAGGATATGCTACGAGCTTGTTCTATGGATTATCAGGGAAGTTGGGACCAACATCTTTCTTTGGTTGAATTTTCATATAATAACAGTTTCCATTCTAGTATACAAATGGCACCATTTCAGGCATTATATGGGAAGCGGTGTCGAACTCCAGCTTTCTGGGATGAAGTGGGTGAAAGAAAGTTGATGGGACCAGAATTGGTAGAAGAGATGGCAGAAAAAGTTCAGCTGATTCAGAAACACATGAGAACAGCTCAGAGCAGGCAGAAGAGTTATGCAGATAACCGGAGGAAGGATCTATCTTTCGAGATAGGTGATCATGTTTTTCTCAAGGTTTCTCCTTGGAAAAGCGTGATGAGATTTGGTAAGAAAGGAAAGTTGAGTCCAAGGTTTGTTGGACCATACGAAATTCTGGAGAGAGTTGGATCAGTTGCATACCGAGTGGCTTTACCTCCGAGTTTATCTCAGGTACACAATGTTTTTCACGTTTCGATGTTGAGAAAGTATATGCCAGATCCATCTCATGTTTTGAGTCCAGAGGTAGTTCAGCTGGAAGAGAACCTATCTTATGAGGAACAACCGGTCCAGATTCTTGACCACATGGAGTAAGTGTTACGAAATAAGGTGATTCATCAGGTAAAGGTTTTGTGGAAAAACCACATGATTGAAGAGGCAACATGGGAATCTGAAAATGCAATGAGGGATAAGTACCCCCATTTATTCGATAAGTAAATAAATTGCGGGGACGCAATTTTATAAAGGGGGGAAGGATGTAACATCCCAAGTAAGTAATGAATAATAGATATTTTTATCTATGTCTATTAATGATTAAGATAGTGTTATAGAGGCTTAAAATGAAAATAAATACAATCTTATGCATAGAATACACTAATATTCTTAAAAGATTGTTTTACTGCCTTTTGATGGAAAACCATTTTTGAATCTATATTTTGACAATTTTATAAACTATGTTTGTCAAAATAAACTTATCCTTTATGATTGGGACATCAAAATTTACCTTGTGTGAATTTTTGGTATTTTTCTGACAATGTTCATTTTTTAATGAATAGTGAAAAATACTGCATTTTACATCAAAACTGCTTTTTAATCTAATTTATTTATATTATTAGATTATGTTTTGAATTGATTTTGAAGTGAAATTAGAATATATTTTTACCATTTTATCCAATGGTGGTCATTGGAATCAATTTCACTTTGAAATTAGACTTAAACTGGTGTCAATCTTTTGATACTTATTGTTTTGTAAAAACACGCTATTTGCTCTGGCAGCGGGAATTAATTATTGAATTAATTAATGTGACTTATATGATTTGAATTTTGTAAAATGGAATTCATTTTTGAATTTGGAATATCAAATATATCTTAGGGTGAATTTTTGGCAATTTTCTGAAAAACTTCAATTGTTGATGAATAGTGAAACCACTAAGTGGTAATCAAGCAAACTGATTTTTCAGTTAAATGAAAGTTTACCACTAATGTGTATTGAATTTTGAAAATCCGACATACATGGTTGTCATTAAGAAGTAAAATGTGGTTCAATGAGATTAAAATATTTTTTTGGTGAATAGTAACTTATTAAGTTCTTAATCGCGATTAGTGGTAATTAGGGTAGTTTAAGGTCTAAATAAGGCTTTAATAATATGAAATGACCTAGACACATGTCCCAACCTCATTGGTTGTGTCATGTCCGACCATGACATGCCATGGGTCAACTTGGGGACCCCATGGATCCACTTTTGTTGGGAAATGACATAAATTACTTTTTATTTAATGTTAAAGTGAAAATGACACAAACATAATATGTTTTGAGAAAACAATTTTTAAGTGGGGTTATACAAGTCCAAATTTTGATTATAAATAGTCATTGGAAATCTAAAAAGATTTCCTATATCATAGTATTTTTTTTATAATTTTTAGACATTAAATAAATTTAATTATTTATGACATAATAATGATGCAGCGATGACATCATTATTTGACGATTTAAATAAAATAGAAAGACAATGTAAAATCTATGAACTACACATGGCCAAAACCAATTGGATGAGTGGATTTCGAACCCTTATCACATTATCCACGAATTATATCAATGTAGTACCTTTTGAAACCGAAACACATTTTCAAATAAAGTAATATTTCTTTACTTGCCAAAAGTGCCCCTCCTCTCCTCTTATAAAAGGCCCCCACCTCTACCTCATTCAACACACTCTTCAAGCCTTTGGCTCGGCCAAAACCTGACCATTTTCTCTCTACACATCCCTCTCCTCATCCTAGAGGATTCCCTTTGGGCAGAATCCTTTCAAAGGAAGCCTTTAGGCTCAACTCAAAAGGAGTTACACTTTTTAAGGTAATTCATTCTCTCATGTTCGTTTGTTTTATTTTGCTTCTCCAACCCCCTAAACTCTTTTTATTTACTTCTTTTGTAACAACACCAGTATCTTCAATATACTAGGATGTTGTTATATGATTTATTTGAGCTACAATCTCACACAACTACATCAAATGGTTAAAGAACATACGGTTTCCGTGGATGGTGGAATTCTGCCTCCCGAAACGATGATTGTTCAACACTCATTTAACACCTTCAAAGGTGGCCATTATGATGTCACTATTTTTACATATGATATATAATATGTTTATGTTTTCCTTAGGCTTCTGTTTTTTCATTTTGGGCATACCTTTATGGTTTCCATTATGGGTAAACACGATATCTTCATTTTAGGAAGTGCGGACTACCGCCCCCTAAAAGTGATTTGATTCGTTAATACCATATGTGGGATGTGTAAAGGATAAAGTTAATGATATTATATATGTTATTATACTGGAATTATAATATACTCTTATATCATTATGATTCCATTCCAGAAAATATGAAATAGAAATGGAAGTAGCGTTCATGCGTACGTACGACTTACCGTCTCCATGAACGGTGCATTTCATTTCTTACCTCTAAATGATTATGTAATATTACAAATGCATGTAAGTACTGGATATATATGACATATATGATATCTACATCATGAATACCATTCTGGATATAATGAACCTTTGACCAAATTAACAACATGTAAGTGTAAGAAGTCTATTTTTGACTTAAGAACCAAATACCGACAAAATGAACATTATTAACTTAACTGATTACATGATGTTCATAACATGGTATAAAAGGAATAATGAACTTGAAAAAGATTCATAATCAAGTAGAGATTAACTCAAGTTTATTATTCAGGAGATTAAAGAACGGTCGGGTCAAGTCGGATACGAGGTATGGGACTTCGTCTCAATCTCCTTTCATTGAGGCATATTTTATTTATACACAACTTTCTTTTATACGGTGTATAAACCCCTTTGACTTTTACATTTATTCAAAAGGAATCTTTTTTATACGAAGCGTTTACTAAACGACAAAAGGGAATGTTTTTGTCATACGTATGCGGCGACAACGACTTCTCCGCCGTTGTGACCGTTATTTGAGTTTCGGCTTCCTCTACAAGCCATACTTTTTTTTAAAACGAAATATAAATACCATGTTTTACTTTGGTATTGAAAATGGTTTTCATAATGTTTTTATTATATCAATGTGTTGTATTGATATCTCATGATTGAAATGTGGAAATGTTATGTTTCCTTTATGCATGTTTTATGTGATATGATTATGTTATGGTTCTTGGGCATTATTATGAAGACGGGTGGTTCCGTGATAAACTAAGGGCGGGTGAGCCCGTTATAGCTCTCCAATGCATTGGGTAACGCGAAGGAGTGAAACGTTAAGGTTTCTACGAAGAGATTTTAGGGAATATACTGTAATGGGTATTCCAATCGTAACCAAGAGGGTTACTCCCTACGTAAGAATGTTATGAATGCCTCAAGTTACCTTTATGTCTTATGATTTCTATGATTTATTTATGATTTTATGAGGTATGTTAAAGTGCCTATGTTTTATGGGTAATGTATGATTTCATTCTTATGTATATATGAACTCATGTTTCCTTTCCATGTTTTTTTTATAACCCATACTGAGTTTTTATGCTCATCCCAAGCTTTTGAAATGTTTTTCACAGGTCAAGGGAAAGGTACATGATAAGATGATAGAGTCAAGGATGTGTCAAGAAATAATCCATGTTTTATTTTAAATGTGTTTCCATTGATGGGAATGAAGAATACTATCTTTATGTAACCACTTTGTTTATATGTGGAATGTAATGCAAGTTTTATGATCTAATTCTCTAAAACTCTAAACCCGAAAAGATCCTCAATGTGTAATCTTGTAATAACTCAAGATTAAGCAAGGTTTGAGGCTGGGGCCTTATAATGACTCACGTGAGCTTAGAGAAAACCTCAACCATAACACTATCACTGGGCTTCTAATCATGTTTAAGTCCCAACACCATCATTTTTCTAGGTCGTTGTCCCTAAGAACAACTTGATCATTAATTCATTCTTTAATTGAACTATGCGGACTTTGATCCTTGCCTTCTAGGCTGGTTATGTAGGCAACCTCCCAAGGTTCAAGCCCAAAACCAATCTTTTCACATCGGTTCACCTCCCTCTTATATGATGTTGATTCATGAAACCGTCCTCCAGAATCAATATCTTTACATTGTTTCACTTTAATCCTTGCTATACGATGTTAAACTATACAACACTTTTGTCCAGTATGACAATAAACTAAAATATTATTTGATACCATCACTTGAGAGGGAATCATTATTTACATTGATTTTCAATCATGTTTTATTCCAAAGACTACGTGCATACATGGCCATACCTGAACCTTTTATCTTGGGTTAAACCATCATTGCACTAAAGTCCCCTTTCAACCTTCACATGTACGAACCAAATCTGTACATAGGGTATTTCTGGAACTACATGGGCTTGATTCCCATCCTTATGGGATACGTAGGAACGTTCGAGTGTCCCTCGAATCCAGCCCCAAGTCTTTGGGCCTAACCCCAAATTCCACTTTCAGTCCCTTGGCTGAAAAAGTCCCCATGAAAACACAGACTGTGTATTTCTTACAATGGTCCAAGCTCTATGACCCTAAACTAAGATCTCTAATCCTTTTGTCCCACACGATGTTAAACTGTAATTTAAGAACTATTTATGGCTTGATTCCCATCCTTATGGG
This sequence comes from Viscum album, assembly GCA_963277665.1. NCBI lineage: Eukaryota > Viridiplantae > Streptophyta > Magnoliopsida > Santalales > Viscaceae > Viscum > Viscum album. The sequence goes on from OY728158.1 coordinate 878,537,245, forward strand.
ATATGTAGTGAAGTCCAACATTTTAATTCAGGACCCAACCACAACATGATTATGGTTACCATTGTTCTGTGTATCGTTGTATACATTGGACAATACTCATCTTTATGTGTCATAATCCTAACCTTAAATATTTTTAGATCTTCATAGTCCTTTTCTTGACTTTTAGTCACAAAAATGTCAAATTTCTGATATTTCTTTTACCTAACTATGCAGAATGTGCCCTTAGGCGGCCTTGCATAAATAGTCCACATAACAGACTAGTCAGCCGAAAGATACTATTATTTGACTATGCAGCTAATTCCCTTAGGTGACCCTGCACAATTCAACCCCCTAACGGGTTTGTTAAATAATGGTAAATTCATTCTTGGAAATAAAGCCTCTTTTGTCCTTATTGGTCTTAAATGGCAGTATGTAGGGATCCACAAAAATAGCCATCCTTAACATATTTGTCCCATATCCTTTTTCATGATATGAAAGCATTCAAGTCTATGGCTTATATTCTCCTTCCCTACATTTGGGTTAGGCCTTCTTAGGAGTGATATTCATCCAGTTCTTTGATAATCTTATTTGGAAATATCTTCTCCATATTCAAGTACCTCTTTCCATAAAGCAAACTCTATACTTTGGAAAATTTTAATCTCCATAAGCTTTCACTGGCTTTTATCACTAGGAAAGTAAATTTCTGAGTGTTCTTTTGCCTGATTATGCAGCACGTGCCCTTAGGAGGCCTTTTATAAATAGTCCACATAATAGACTTGTTACCCAAAAGATACTATTTATTTGACTATGCAGCCAATGCCCTAAGGTGGCCCTGCATAATTCAACCCCCTAACGGGTTTGTTAAATAATGGTAACTTCATTCTTGGGAACTACTTATTTTAATTCCTTTTATCTCTTTTTCATATCATTCCTCAAATCCAAATATTCTTAAGTCATAGTTTACATATTTTCCCTCATACATGAGTATGGTACTATGTTTTCAAATGAATTTTCAAGGAATTGAGTCAATTATACTTCATTCGGTCAAACCTATTTCGACCTTAAACATTATCCTCTTTATGTCCGACATGCATGAATTTAAACTGCCCACAAAAGATAAGGGAACTTTGAATAAAAGTCAAGTTCCATCTTAGTAAACATACATTTTGTATGATTTAGGTAATACTGAGTAATTAAAAGATACAAAGTTTTTAGGGTTATTTATAATAATCCTAGTAAAAATCAAATTATGCTTACTAGGCCCATTGGATTAAGAAAATTTAAAGAAGGTAGCAGGAAAATACATGAACAAGTGATTGAAGATGAAATAATTCTTTCCATTTGATGCACAAGAATTAGAAGGACATCCACATATTGGAGTCTCTTCTCTTTTCCAAGAAATTACAAAAGAATGTCAACATAAGTCTTCAATTGATGAACCGCATCTCAAGCATCATCAGTAGCTACTTGAATCTCATAAACATGACCAACTTCACTCTTTTCAGCCTGATGGAGTGCTTTATTGGCACTTGAAATGGTCTTCATACCATTCGTTTGAACTCCCTACAGTGAATTATTGAGTTGGTCAAGTTCCCCAGTAACAATATCTAACTGTTACCGAAGGTGCATCTTTTGGACAACATTTTCTTTGATATTATGCTTCAGCTCCTTCATCCTGGCAGCACAGTCAGCCTCAGCTTGGGATATCGCAGCCTCAAATTCTCCGATGTTGACTGACAGTTTCACCCTGGTATGATCTTCATGAGAATTTTTCTCCTGCTCCCTCCTGAAGATGACTTGTTTCACAGCGGTATGGATTTATTGATATTCAAAACCGCCAAGTCCTAGCATGATGAACTGGGATGACAATCGAGGGATCTTTGATGATATATCTTCTAAAGGAACCTCAGATATGATTTTCCATATGTTGTTCCATGCCTTGCTTCGTGAGAAGCTAAGCACCTTAAGCACCTCTGGGTCTGATTCAATATCATTATCACAGGGGGGCATGTAATCTGGGTTTAATTCACTTAAGGAAGTGCCCTGTTCTGCTCCTCCCCCCTGACCTGTGCTTCTTCACTTTCAATTCTCATTGGGGCAGAGGCTGGGGCCTCACCTCCAAATCTAGAAACTGCAGTTGATGGCCTTGCATAATTAATTGAAAGCTTTGGTTAGTTTCAAAGGATAACAAAAGAATTGATTGTCTTTCAAATTAAGTACAATCACAAATATTTTTATCCCTTACCCAACAGTAGATCAGTAACTTGAGAAGAATTTTCCCCATCTTTCCCAGTCTCAACAGGATCTACAAGATGTGTCTCAGGAGGGTTTACTGGGTTTAGATCTACTTGAGCTAATGTTTCTACAATAGTTGGGTTGACATCAATGTTCACACCCTCTTAAGGCATTGGTAGTTCAATAGCTTCTATGGATGGAACTACATATTATTTTTAGTCTTGGTTAGAAGTGTAAATTATAAGAAAATTTACTGGGTGAAGGATAAAACTCACGCCCAAGGTCTTCTAAGTCACATGACAACTTAGCATGATCATAAAATTCTTCAAAAGACATGCCATGATTCATCATTTAATCCAATGATATTTCATAATCCTGGTTAGTCTCACTAGTGGGAGAATTTGATATGTCTTCTTGACGACATACGTCCTGCAGCCCCTGACCCTGGACAACATCTTCAAATAAAATCACGGCATCAGTTGCAACAACCGTTAGAAGCTCTAATGTAGGAGTCGAACCTGAAGTATCACAGAATGGAAGTCAGTCAGTGTTTCGTTCAACATTTTTTATGAAGCATTGTTGACTTACCAGAAACAGGTTCTTCTCTTCATGCAACAGCAGTAGGAGGAATACTAGGAATAGATGCTAGCTCTTATCCAGGAGCAGCCAAGTCAGCTTGAATCTGTGATTATTCCATAGCACCCTCTGTAGTCATCAAAGGAGGATCATTCCTTTCCCTCAGAGGGGAAATTGAAGAAGCCCCTTCAATCCCATGGAAAATGATCAATATTTTCATGGTTTAGGACTCATGGTTATCTGAAGAACTTACCACTGCTAATGAAGCATTTATCTATGGTCTTCTTCCTACAATGTTTTTGCTTCATTGGATTTTTGGGAGTATCAGCAGTCTCCATTATAGGTACCTGGATGGGAGAGGGGAAATCCATGTGCAAATCCTCATCCATGGCCTGCTGTCCTGGAGATATCTCTCCTGGTTGATGAGGAGATTCAGCAATAACCCCGATGGAAGTACCACCAGGGCTATACTATGGAGAAGGAACCTCATTAGTTTTGGCAAGCTGCAAGATGAAGAAAACAATTTCCTTGAAGAACAAGCTTCGATTAAAATCAAGTTGCAAAGCAAATAAGGAAAGAAAAATTACATCTTTAGGAGCCACATACTCATGCCACTCCTCATCAGTGGTGTCACGATCCATCATTTCCTTCACCTGCTTGGTGATAGGGATAGAATCATTGGTGGCATATATGTAGGCCTTCAACTCTTTGACATAGGATCTTACTTCATCAGGGTTATCCTTGAAATGAATATTCACAGGAGCCTGAAGATTCCCTATTCCAGGAAGACGTAACCCTTCACATAACTCCATCCAGAAAGTTTCAGTATCACAGTATACCTCCCACCATGTCTGGATGGCCTCTGGTCGTAGATATGCAGGTGTACTAGAAGGTTGTGACAAGGGTCCTACATCCTTGGATTCTAATTTCTTTCTAGATCATGCAACTTTAAAAAGAGAATAAAAATTTGTTACTATATAAAGTTACGTGCAATTAAAATTTACTCAATAATGTAACTCACCAAGAGTTGATGGAGTAGCTCTCTTGATTCTGACAGGGGGATTATATATATTGCACGGGGCCATTTTGACACATGTTGTATCTCCCGAGAATCTGATGAATCAGCCTCGGTTGAAGAACTCGGTGAACCAGCTTCAGGAGTGGAAGAATCACCTACCACATGAATTGTTTCTTTAACAATGGTTCTATTCTTCTTTCCAAACTGGTCAATAGGTTTATTCAATATGGCCTCAGGATATGATGCTATCCAATTTTTAGCATAAAATACGGTCAAATTGCTTACCGCTTCAATATTTGGTAAGTCAAAGACTGCCACAGTCCTTTCTATACCCATTAGCAACCATAGTTGCCGAGCAACCATTGGATGCTGCTCTGATCTGACGTGCACTGGAGGAGATACAAAAACTGTTTGCAGACACTTGAATTGGCGTGCAAATCGATATGTAGCATAGGCCTCACATATAATTTCCCCATCAATTCTGGTGGCCAATACACTATCTTTGCAGGCTAGCATATAAGACCTCTGTTCCAAGCTGGCTGATCCATCGTCAACAAATCACCCTGTCGGTGAATTTCCATAGAGAAAGAAGTGGAATTTTTTATGCATACCCAGCCTTGGCCTAATATCATAAGCATTGAGGTACAAAGGACAAATTCCAGAGAAGGCCTGAACAGATGGCCTGAAAGAACTTCCAGGAATCTGTATTCCGTTTTGAACAGTATATGTCCAGAAGTGAGTGGTGATCCACCCCCATAAAACTTGGAATGGTCCCACTAATCTCAAAGGAGACTTACCCATATAAACATGGAGTATGCTCTTGTGAATCTTTTCCAAAACTAGGGTAGCCAACCCCACTATCTTCCTCTCAGCTAACTTGGCTATGATAACGAAGGTCCCTAGCCTGACGCCTCCCTTCAAATCTATAATTGGGAAAAGATAAACACTGAGCCATAAGTCTAAAAAGCATGCCAGATGGGTCTTCTTTGGGATTTTATGATTCACTTCATATCCCCATTTCTCAAACTCTCCTACATCAAGAGTCAGCCAGAATGTTCCAGGAATACCTCTCTTATCTGCTCATGGGAAGTTAGTAGGACGAGTACAGGTGGGCCCCTTTTCCCTCTTCTTCTTGAGGAACACATTCTTCCATTCCTCTAGATGAATACCCCTTCTAGAATAAGTCTTTGAAGTCTTTAATATTTTGATCATATGATAAATCTTTAATAACTCTCGATCCAAATTTAGAGTCTTCTCTGGATCATTCATGGTTGCCTTTGGAGGGACGAATTCATCATACATATCACCCAATATTGGAACCCCTGAGATCTTGTAGACATCCCAAAAACTAATGCCTACTTCTCCATGGGTCAGATGGATAGAATTAGTTTTCAGGCTCCAGTGGCTAAGCAATTCCGGTGCAAAATTATCCTTCCTATAAACATATGTCTTCCTAGCCCAGACAGCTTCATAAATTGCAGCTCCCTTTAGATCCTCAATAAAATTTTCACAATTTTGTCGCACCCAATAAGCCCACATCCAAGTTGGATTCACCCCTCCTCCAGAATGGAATTCCTATTTCTCCTTCCAGCCTTTGGATTGATCCATCTATGAGTTTCGAAAGACTGAAGGATAACAATGTGGTTGCAGCTTAGGCTTGTGAAGTTTCAGATCTGGAGCACACGAGCTATGATGAATTATATAAGCTTTCTTTACTGTTCCAGCATTTGAAAATGTTCCTACGATTGAGACAGTCGCTGAAGAAAAGTTGGTATATGACTGAACCCAGGAAGGTGGGAGATTGTTCTTTTCCTCTGGAATATTGACATCTTGCAAGTGACCATAGCCATAGAGAGGCAGATAGATGTTGTGTGGGAAATCACGACGATATTTCTTCAGATGCTTAGCTAAGTCCGGAAGAGTGCTTTCGCAGATGGAATAGTAATCATGTCCAACGATGACCATCATCTCATCAATTCTTTTACTCGCCAGATCATCTTCCATTCCAATTATCCTTGGAGCCATTTGATCTGCACAAAAGTTGAATAATTAACTCTTAAAGTATGTTAATGTTTCATAAATTTTGTGAAGGATTTGAAGAAATTGACTAAGTTATTAAGGTGCGCAATTTCCGTAGTTGGCGCGCAAGTATTCTTCAGTCGCGCAAGTATTGGTCGCGCAGGTAACACCGTGCAAGTCTAAATACCTTAACAGCAGCGCGACACAAGAAAAAGAAGAGCAGACGAGCAAAACCCGAGAGCCAAGCAGCGCGCTGAGAGAAAGAATTCCGTGAGAGCTGAGTGCGTAGCGCGGAATGAATCCCCCTATTTATAGACGTGGCCATGACCCTGTGCATCGTACCCTGCACGATCAAAGGCCATATCCTTGCGCGCCAGATCCTTCGCACCCAAATCTCATTTGCACGCCCTACCCTGCACACCCCAATTTCCTTTTGATTCTCGATTTCCTTAGAGTCAAATCCGCATTTCTTTTGGATCCAACTCTGAGGGGGGACTTTTGTTGATTCTCCTTTCATCACAAAATCTAAAAAATTGTAAAAGGGGATTATCTTAACTCAATGTGATTCATGCTTTGGAAAAATATAAAAAAATGCCAAAGGAAGGACTAAAAAGAATGTTGCACAAGGGTCGCGCAAGTGCTACGATGGTCGCACATGTACACTTGCGCGCCTCAATGGTCACGCAAATACACTTGCGCGCCCTAAAGAATAACCGCCCAGGGTCTTCTAAATCCTATAAATAAACCCTGTGGGCCCCCCATTTCAGGAGGAATTTTTTCCAGAAACTCAAATTTGAGCTCCCAGCGCCCAAGTCTCTTCTCAAAGCTTCCGAAACACTTTTAAGGTAATTTCTTACCTAGAACGGAAGATCTAAACAGGGGGAAGAAGGACTAAGTGTTGAAACTCATCAACACTTGTGTGCCTGAGTGGCCAGCCCTTAAGGAAAATGGCCACACTTGCACACTGCCTAACTCCTTCAATAAAACTTGTGCGACACACTTCTGGAAGAACCTCAAGAAGATTCTAAAAGCTTTAACCAAGAGTCGCTTAAGTATTACCCTGCTGATTAACCATCACGCAAGTACCCATGTGTCGCGCAGGTATACCTGTGCGACCAAGACTTGCGTGCCCACGTAGTACCTGCGCGCCTACCAGGACTTGCGCGCCCCTACCTTTTTGGGTGCCCTTCATGCCCATTTCACCACTCTCAAGCCATTCCACCTCTACTATTCAAGATTCAGTCTTCAAGACACTCTTCAATGCCATTTATGGCATGATTTATTGATTTGAATTCCTTATCTGAAAGGAATTCTGGGGAATATCTCTCAAAACCTAGTGATTTATACATATTTATGTCACTAAAGATTGAGATCTCATTCATTCAACCTCATCCTTTAAAATGAGAGAACACATTAACATGGGCATCCCCTTTAGGAGTAAGCCCAAGTTCCCTAATTTTTCAAGTCCCTTAACCTGGGCCTCCTTTTTAGGAGTAAGCCTCAGTCATAATTTCCAAATATGGGCATCCTCCATAGGAGTAAGCCCCAAGTCCCCATTAATTTGGGTATCCTCATCAAGAGTAATCCCCAACCATAATTCTCTTAACCTGGGCCTCCTTTTCAGGAGTAATCCCCAGTCTCAAATATGGGCATCCTCTTCAGGAGTAACCCCCAATTTTAATTTCTCTTAACCAGTCCTAATTTACCGTTGATCTGGGATTCCTTCCCAGGAGTAAAAACCCAATCATAAGTCCTCTCCTAATTTGGGTCACCTTTTCAGGAGTAAGCCCCAAGTTAGAGTATTCAAATCTCTATGAAGCACATATACCTTTATGGAACCTGTTCCTGGATTTCTTCCCTGAAGTAAATCCTAATGTTTATTTATCTGGGCAGTCATACATACATAAGTCCCACATTATTTCTTATGATTGCATCCTTCATGGCACAATTGTCTGATTTTTACCAATACCTCTTGTTTCTCACACCGAGCATGACTCACATGAGCTTAGAGTGTAAAAGTAATTATGAAATCCTTCTTTGAGCCATCAATCATAAACATTATACTCCCTTACTCGAACTATGTGGGTTCTGATTCCTTTTCTAAACAAAGGATACATAGGTATCCCATCTGCGGGTTCGATCCCAACTCTGAAATAATTCATGTCCTTCTGAATGACAATAAACTTCAAGTTCCCCACTGAGTGGCTTTAAAACCAGTATGGTCATTATAATGACTAAGAGAATTTTAGGTATCAAAGGATACCATTGAATAAGAATCTTTAACAAATACAGATGATTCTTTATCAATGAATAACCTCGAATAAATATAAAAGATTCTCTAAATTTCCTACATATCGATCATTAATTGTCAAATCTAAAGGAAATCTCATTTTATACTTGGTAAATGTAATAAGGATTCACAAACATAACTTATATATATAAAGAGAGTCCCAGAGTAGACAATAATTCCCCTAAAAAAGGTGTGATGAGTCCGACCTCCCATCCTCACTACCAATGCAAATTCCTAAGCCTCATCAGTCCACAACTAATGAGTTCCTACCTTTGAAAAGTAGGTCCAAATGGATGTGGAATCATTGGCTGTTTCCAGTTCTACGAACAAACCTGTTAGAAATCGATTGGAATGTTTGAACCTTGAATCAAGGAGTTCATCCCCAAATTTTGAGGGAAACAAAAAAATGGTGAACCCGACGTGAATCCTTAACCAAGTTAAAATGATGTTTTACCTATTTGTTAGGCACCTATTTAAAACTCAATGAGATGGCCAACAAAAACAATAATTGACATATGTGCTCATCCAAAATATTTAGTGGCTGAATTTATCTTGATTATGTCTGTTATATCAAACAGGCATTATTTTCCAAGATCTTGTGTTTTTTCAGAATGGATGATCTCAAGTTCACACCTGTGAATACCGCTGCTGCAAATTCCACTGCTGCTACTCCTGCTGGATCGTCATCCGCTCTGAGAATGACATCACCTACTTAGCATCTTCAACGCTGGGTATTAAATGCACTGGTTAAGGAGTACCATCAACACGGTACCATCCCAACTCTGGAGGCTGCCCGAAAAGCCCTCCAAGTGAAAAACTCACACCGGTCGTCGAGACAACGACGACCAGTGATCAAGAAGCAGGCAGAGCTAACTACCGTCTCCAACTGTTTTAGGTTGTTATCCCCGGAACACAATCACCATCCACTCCCATATTCTGGGGAGGTGAATGATCAGGTCCCTCAGGACCTTAATTCAAGGAAGCAAGAGTCCTTCCCGAGGGCTCCCATCATCAATCACCGCCAGAATCGTGCAGCAGTGAACCCTCAACATGATGAGGGTGTTGACTCCAGGCGTTCGGCTCAGGTTCCTCGAACCCGAGCAGGCAAGACGAATCGCCAGAGGGGTAATCCGGTTAACAGTGAGAAGGTTCTCATCTCTTCCATCTTCGGAGAAGTCCACCAACCTAACCTGGTGGCAAGAAACGAGCAGGCACACACACCTGCCCATTTTAATTCTACTATCCAGCAGATTTGTCTAGCAGCAGCATGCCAATCTGGTCAGGCAATTCCGGCGGAGTATTATAGACATGAACATATACCTGTTTATACGCCATCAGTTAGTCAACGGGCTCGTCTGACTACATATGATGGATCTCGTCAACCACGTTCGGCGAAGTGCAATCAGCAGGCACATACACCTGCTAGTATTGATCAAGCCTACCCACAGTCTCGCTTGGTAGCATTCAGAGAAGTCATTCGGAAAGATCCGGCGACAAAAAAGAGGCAGACTCAACTCTCTGCCCCCACACTTGAGTACTGTTAGGATTCACTAATAGGAAAAGGAGGATAGGAGCATGCACATACACCTACTCTAATCACGGAATGGACGCATATCCCAGTTCCAGCAGCTGAAGTCACCAATCATATTTTATCAATGGTGAAAGAGTAGAAGCAAATCCCTGCTCATATTCTAGATGGTTGCTAGGATATTATAACAGCTTCAACAGCATCTCAGGGAAAGAAACATAAATCTATCCCTACCAGTGGAGTGACACATCAATAGTTCACTCCGGAACAGACACACACATCTGTTCCAGTACAAGAGGGTTGTGAGGCATACTTTCCCATATCATACGGACAACCAAGTCAGGCACTTACACCTGATTTTAGTGGAGATCGTTAGCCTAACCTGACCATATTTCCTGATCAGGTGCATACACTTTCTCAGAGTAGCCACTTTCGTCAACAAGTGGTTTCCAAAGTGAGTAAGAAGGCGTCTAAGAAAAGGACCCTCCCAACACAGTTAGGAGATCAAGAGCCAATCTGTAACAAGCCCTTGCTCGATGCTGGAGTTCTTGAAGCCCTCAGACAGTTATCTGTTGGAATTCAAGATTCTACTCCCTCATTTCTCAATATTGGGAACATTAATTCCGAAGGTCTTCAACAGACACTTCCTCTTGAAGGCTTACTTCATGACATTTAGGTCGATCTCGAAGTTTCATCTTCAGATGAGAGCCATAGGAACCCTCTGTGTGGTCAAAAGACCAAGGACCAAGCGATCTCATCTTTTGCTATAACCCATTATGGTGGTCTTACCCATGATGATGAATTTCTCTGTGAAAGTCCTCTCCATAGTAGTGATGCACATTTCCCAGAAAATGCTCCAGTGGAAAATGTAGTGCCGAGAAATCCCTCTTACCTTGAGTCACTTGAAAATGAGAAACCAGTCATGTCTGATGTTTCATCGCTGGCAGGTGAAATACTTTCTCAATCGAAAGATAGCCCAGGGTGTAGGTCATTCTCCGAACAACCCCTAAGTCATGCATCTTCTAGTTTAATCAGTGATTTCTCTACCAATACTGTTAAATCCAATGAAGCAACAAGGAAGCATGAGCTCTGGTCAAAACAGGTAGAAGAATATTCATCAAATGATAAAGAGTAAATGGTGAACATGAGAAAACAACTGGCGAAAGGTGAAGTGCCAGTCATGTTTTGGCCTCTGCCTGACTCTCAGTATGACATTCCATAAATGTTGACGGAAGATGGAATTCATGATATTCATCTCAACATATGTAAAACTCTTTGTCAGTTGAAAAAGAAAGTATTATCTTATGATGAATATGAAAATCATCTTAAGATAATAAAAGGGTTACAACATCAGATTGATTTGGCATCTCTATCAGTCTTTCGATATCCGAAGGCTGAAAAAGCAGCAGAGATCCCTTCAACGTTCATGCCTTGGTGCACTAAGACGATTACGTAAGTTAATCACCAATGCCTCCATCTGGTATTCGTGTCAGAGGATGGGGTGTTCATGGAGCACTGCATTTCACGGTTCTCTCCAGTCAGCAAAGCCCGCCGAAAATGGTCTCATGTAATGTTATTGCCCATGGCCGGCCACAGCCAATGGGCTTTGTTTGTAATCAAAACCTTTCCCAAGAACAGGCCTCAACTAGTTCCTCTCAAAATCAAGAATACAGAGAACAAGTTGTTGAATTACTCCTACATCAAGCAAATGAGAATATTGAATAGGCCTCTCGTATGGAGCAAGCACATCATCCAGTAGAAGAAGTGTCAGAAATTATCCAACGGTCTTTTGAACCAGGAGTTAAAAGTGGATACAGATTAATGCATCCAGCTAATTTCCGGAACAAGGTCCGCAAGATCAAGAGAGATTTTAAGAAAGTCTCATAAATAGCATGTCAAGAGCCACCCCAGCTCACCAGACTGGAGACTCTTTTAATCCAACCCTCAGAATCAACAAATAGGATTCAAGGAGTTGAACAAAGACAACAGGAACAGCCCTAGTCCACCGGACTGGGGACTTTTTCAAATCATCAAACCCCTCCTCAGAGAAAGTTGGTCTTTTCTCGATTGGGGTAGAATCCACAAGAGGAACAAAGAGCAAAATTATTAGGAGATTCTCTCCAAATTACGGTTCATCAAGAAGTTCCTAAAGGATCAAATCAAAAAAAGGCACTGTCTCATTAAATACATGGAAGGAGATAATATCATTGAAATGATGATATAATGGATGTGATGTGTTATGCATCAATCAATGTCATCAATGCCGTTGTTGCTGATCCACCAAATGAGGCTCACTCAGGGGACTCAGATGAAGAGGTTCCTGCTCAAGAAGATGTACGCACCGACACAAATGAAGAAGGTGTACGTACACGAAATCAAAGGTTTACTCAGAACCTATGTAATCCATCAAGTAACCCACTTCCCCCTATCCAAAAAGGATCCAACAAAGGGAGGGGAAAGAATTAGGTTACATATCCTTCCTCTGGAGAAGGCCAATCGCTCTCACTAGAGCAAAGGTTTGCACAACCGGAGGAAGAAATGAAGGAGTTAAGGAGGTTGAATGCAGAACTACTTTAGGGTAGTTTTCTTCTTAAGTGTGATGGAGTCAGTCAGACAAGGGAATTTGTTGCAGCTACGGAGATGGGTCAAGAATATTTTACTCTATTAGTACACCCTCACAGGTCTAATCCTACGGGTCAAGTGCAAAAACAGGTGGCAGTGCTACCATCAGTTGTAGCACCAACCACCACATCTGTCCAAGCTCCAGTCATTGAACCTACCCAAGTCCAAGTTCAACCAGATGTTTCTCAAAAGTTAATAACTACCATTGAGTCATTAACTGCTCGGTTAGAAACTATGGAAGGGAAACGTGTGCAGGTTCAACCAGAAAAGAAATTTTACCCTGAATGGGTAGATTCAATCTCTCCCCCATCAAATTTTGGGAACCCTGTATTCCCTATTTTCAATGGATCAGGCGATCCTGAAAATCATTTGATGCATTACGTGTCTTGTTGCAATCCTATGATGGGAACTCCGAAGCAGCAAGAAGCAGTGAAACTTAGATGCTTCGTGCAAACCTTACAAGGACCAGCTTTTTTCTGGTATACAATCTTGAAATCCCAGTCAATTACCAGATGGGAAGATCTCCATCAACGATTTCTTCTTCAATTCAGCTCAACTTTTCCAAAAATAATAGTGTTTGATCTTACAAACTGTAAGAAAAGGGAGAATGAAAGAGTCTCTGATTTAATTGCTCGCTGTAAGGGGTTAACATATTCCTTGAGCCTAGCACTCCCTTAAGAGGAACTGTTGCCAATCTGTGTGAAAAATCTGCGTGACGAATTACGCACGCCGTTGATCCCTATGAAATACACAGGAGGGTTTCGAGACCTTACTTCAATTGCTCAGTAGATTGAAGATTCCCTTATATAGGATAAGGCTAAGTCTCGTGTAATTCCATCATCTCCAGGAAGGAGAATGGGTAAAGCAGAAACTGCTACAGTTATGCTTAAACAAGCCACTGTACCTGTTTCTACTTCAAAACCTTCATCTTCTCGAAGGGCTCCACCACCTGAGCGCCAACAACAAAGTCCATTTAGTTCATATGATCAAAGAGATCAAAGACGAAAAAAATTTGAGGATCTGAAGAGAAAGCATACTCTTTCCGAAATGAACAAGTTCCTGGTTACTTCATTTCAGCTCTGGAAAATAATCTGGTTCAATTTCCAAGGCCTAAGAGGCCAAACAAGGAAGGATATGAAGACCATCCCAATTATTTAACTTTTCATCAAATGTTGGGGCATCCCATCCAGGAGTTTTTTGTCTTCAAAGACCTCCTGCAAAAGATGGTCGACTCGGGACAATTCAAACTGAAATGTTCTTCAGCTCATGTAGCATGTGTTACTGCTACATTTCTAGAGGAGGAAGGCGAATGACAAGAAGTCAAAAGAAAAAATTAACATAAGTATGATGATTGGATGGTCATAAAGTCAATCAACCGAACTCATGCTATTTTGCAAACACAATTAAAGAAACCAATTGTGTCTTCTACCATGAATATTGTGGCAAAACCCTCTTCGTCAGAGGGGAAGTCCTCAGAAAAATGACATGATTCAAAGAAAGAAAAATAATTAGAAGCAGATGAGTATGTGTCAAATCCTAGGTTGTATTTGACTCTGGCAGACTTCATTCCATCTACTTCAAAGCCACGAGCACTGCCCCACCAAAAGGCACAGCCTAAACAGGCTAATCAGGAAGAGTCTTCATCAAACGAAGAGTTAATCTTTGGTTCTGTTAATATGATTCAATTAATGGACCCATATGCTAGTCGTAGTTTTGATTTTGATGAGCCTGAATTCCCTGTATCAAATAGGGGAATCAGAGGAAGTTCCAGAGGCTCAGGATACAGGGGGAGACATGTATCTTTCAGAAGCCACTATTCCAATTCTACCCCTGCTAGAACTGTGTACGCAATAGAAACTCGTGGTAGAGCCCTTCAGCGAGCTCATCAAGAACAAGCAAGTTCTTCAACCAATAGAAAATTCAGTCCTGGCACAGTTATTTTGGAAGACTGGTTGAAGGTGCCATCTTCTTCCTCTCAGCAAGTAAATGGATCTAATCGGTCTAATCTTCCAAAACCAGAAATATTTCCAACTCCTATACCAATACAATATGCATCAACTTCCAAAGAATCTGCTTCCAAGGTACCTGCTAAACCACATATTCCTGTTGGGAAATGCAGACCTCTGGATCAAAAGTATGATGTATTGAAACACTTGGCCCATGTACCAGCCAAGTTTTCAATTCTGGATGCTCTGAATCTATCAAAAGATCTTCGGGAAGCACTCCTTAAAGATTTGTCGAGTCCTCAGGAGTTTGAAACTGAAATTGATGCAGCTGAAGTCTATCATATAGAGAATAATCCTGCAGAATCCCATGCAATAAATTTTTTTACTGATGAAGATGAAGATGATGTTGTGTATGGGAATATTTGACCTTTGTACTTATCTGGCAAGGTCAATGGTGTAGACGTCCGAAGAGCTTTCATTTACAATGGTTCAGGATTCAACCTCATGCCCATTCGTACACTTCATTGATTGGGTCTCACAAAATCTGATTTATCTCCTTTTACCATGATGTTACAAGGATATGATAAAAATAAAAAAGAACCACTGGGTGAAGTTACACTCAGAACTCAGTTTGGAGATCTTGTATCCAATTCGGATTTCATGGTTGTTGATAAAGACTCAACTTTCAACATCTTTCTTGGAAGACCCTGGCTACATCAACATGTGGCTATCCCTTCATCATACTATCAATGTCTCATATATTGTTTTGATGGTCAATTTGGGACATTGTATGGTGATAAGGCCCCATTCAAGACATGTGAGTCTGATTACATTGAGGTAGAATTCTATCACAGGAAGGGAAGGGAGAAATCCACAACAAAGGAGATTACCAAAGTTAATGCTTCATATGGTTTGGATAAAATTCCAGTAAATCCATTTACACATGTGAGTACAGATTATGGGTTGCCTATCAGTAAAATTGATAAGATAGACCCAAATCAAAATACTCTTATGGAAAGATCCATAATGTCAATTATGGCAATCGAGCCAGACAACATGGGAGAAATTGGTAACCCACCAAGCAGTGATGAAAGCACAAATGGTGAAGTCTTCATTTCATCTGTTGAAATCCAACAAGTCTATACTTCGCCAATTAGGCCAGAAGAAGTTATAGAAAAATCAATGGTGAACAATGATGCCGATTCTCAATCCATCATCTCATTTTTATTACCCAAAGAAGACCCTTCATCATCAATCGGGTCGGAAATGGAAGATTCTTCTTCAAGATATGAAAATTTTGACATCTCTTCTGATCATGAAAATTTTGCTTTATCATCTACTATGCAAGTAAAACGGAATAAATAACACATGATGAAGAAGAAGAGGAAGATCTCAAAGATGCTTCTACAGCATTTGAAGAGGGTATCTCTACCACTGTGGATGAACTCAGAGAAATAAATCTTGGTACAAAAGAAGATCCATGCCCCACTTTAATCAGTGCGACCATGACTCTTGAAGAGCAAGAGATATATATTTATTTTATAAAGAAAAATAGAGATATATTTTCTTGGAACTATACAGAAATGCCCGGGCTTTATCCTGATGTTGCTACTCACCATTTGGGTTTACCAAAAGAACATCGGGGATTTAAGCAAGCCGCGAGAAGAACACACCCAACTTATGCTTCCAAAATTAAAGCCGAAGTGGATAAGCTTATCAAAGCTAAATTCATCAGAGAAGTTCAGTATCCCATGTGGTTGGCTAATATTGTCCCTGTAAAGAATAGGAACATACAAATTAGAGTTTGCATCGATTTCAGAGATCTTAATCGGCATTTTCCTAAGGATGATTTCCCAGTTCCGATTACAGAACTTTTAATTGATGCAAAAACTGACTATGAAGAACTTTCCTTCATGGATGGTAATTCCGGATATAATCAGATCTGAATGGCCCTAGAAGACAAGGAATCTACAGCCTTCAGAGCCCCTTAGGGTGTGTTTTGCTACCGGGTAATGCCCTTTGGCTTAAAGAATGCAGGTGCAGCATATCAGCGTGTCATGCATCATATCATCAAACCCTTCTTAGGGAAGTTTGTTGAATTCTATGTAGACGATTTGGTGGTTAAATACAAACAACGTTCTAATCACTTGGCTGATTTAGAAGTCATATTCTTCAAGCTTTGACAACATAATTTGAAGATGAACCCCGTAAAATGTGCTTTTGGGGAAACCTTAGGAAAATTTATTAGCTTTATTGTATGCCATCGTGGTATTTAAGTCGATCATGAGAAGACCAAGTCAATCCTTAGTATGTCACCTCCTCAAAATTTGAAATAATTAAGAGGACTTCAAGGACACTTAGCCTATATTCGGCGTTTCATCACCAATTTGGCAGGAAAAAGTTTACCCTTCACCAAATTGACGAAGAAGGGAGTCACTTACCAGTGGACTGAAGAATTTCAAGAGCATTGTATATTCTCAAGAAATACCTCTTGAGTGTTGGAAAGAAAAACAAGGGAAGATGGCAAGAGGGGGGTGAATTGCCTTTTAAAAAAATGATTAACAATTTAAAATAAAAGTAAAGAATGCAGCGGAAATAAAGAGGCAAGACACACAAAATTGATAACGGAGTTCGGCCAAAACCCGACCTACGTCTCCGCTCCCAACTCAACCGTTGAGAGATTCCTACCGCTTGCTTTTCAATGGTTTTAGCAAGAAACCCACTAGGCTTTGAGGTAGCACTAGGACCTATTACAGCTTGCTTTTATTGGTTTAGCAAGAACCCACTTGCTTTCAATGGAAGAGCAAGAACCCACTAGCCTTTTTAACGGGTGAAGGCTAGCTCACCGTGACACAAGCCTTTTAAAAGGAAAGGCTTGAAGAAACCTCTTCACACCTTAGTGGTGGTGTGAAACCCAAAAGAAAGGGGGATGAGAAAAGGGTTGGGGTTTGTAGGCACAAACCCAATTTTAAAGCTCAAAATGAATAAAACAATAAAAACCCTATGTGAGGAAGACTTGGGCGCCTTTGATTGATTGGAGATGTTTGAAGGCCGCTTCCAAGCTTCTTGGGTGGAGCTCCTTGGATGTGGAAGTTGTTGGAGCACTTGGGGTTCCCTTGGAGGAAGTCGCCGGAGGTTGGCCAATTGATCCAAAATATGTCCGTTGGCTTCGTATATGTTCCGGTAGGTGTCCGGGGCTTCCTTGGCCTTTATTTATAGGCATGGAACCCTTGGGGGGGCTTCAGAGCCGTTGGAGAGGTCTTCGGAGCCGTTGGAGGCCAAAAGAGGGTTGACTGGTCAAACCCAACGGCTAGTTTGACTGGGCTACCGGCTGGCCGGTAGAGCTCCACCGGCTGGCCGGTGCCTTGGTAGAGAAGAAGAGTCTTGATCCAGGCTCTACCGGTCGACCGGTGGAGGAGCCACCGGCTGGCCGGTGGCAAGACAGTAGCAAACACTATTTGGGCTGGGTGCCACAGGTCGACCGGTGACAGAGCCACCGGTCGACCGGTGGAACCTGGCAGTGGGCAATGCCTCTGCCAGTTCCACCGGCTGGCCGGTGCTATCACACCGGTTGGCCGGTGGACTGAATTTCAGTCCATTTTGCCAACTTTCTTGGGTCAATCCTTTGGCAATCTTTTTCCTATCATCCACAACACTTAAAAACAAAGTTAGATAAACATGAAAGTGATTGTGATCATGAAAATTAAACCACAAGGGGATACGAGAGGTACAACAATCTCCCCCTATTTTGATGATCACAATCACCAAAACAATTAATGTAAAATACTGAAATTAAAGACATTCTTAAAGGATAATTTGAAAATAAATCAAAGCATGATAGAGAAGACTCTCCCCCAATCAATCAAGGAATTTCTCCCCCTTTGTGATTATCAAAATAGAATGGGGCATAAAACTTGATTGAGGGAAAGTTTGAAAAACAAGAGATGGGATTTGAAAATCAATTGAAATTTTTGAAATGAAATGAGAATTTGAATAACAGTTTGAATTGAAAGTTTTGAATAAAAAACCAATTGAATTTTGAAATTTGAAACCAAGAGTTGAAATTGAAGGTTTGAATCGAAAAATTTTGAAATTGAAAAGGGCTTAAACGACCCTAACTCCCCCTAAATGAAAACAATAAGTCACCGGGGATAGGAAATAAATTTTGGCCCAGAGAGACTCGCAAGAAGGGATTTTTCAATCCAAACTTGTCTCATAGCAGGTCTTCTCCTAAAAAATTCGTCCGAAAAGTAAAAAGATTTGGGTTGACCATAACGGGCATTTTTACAATTACATTCATAAATAAGGTGCCCGTGTTTTTTACAATAATTGCAAAATTTAAAACTAGAGCTCCCCCTTACAAAAATAGTGGGTGCATGGGAGGAGGAAGATACATTGGTATATCCTAGCCCTTGGGTGGTTCTAGATATACGTTGGGAACCTAGGAGATTGTTCAAATTTTGTTCCCCTTGGGTGAACTTAGCTAGGGTCTCCCTTAGGTCTTTGATGGTTGATTCCATGGAATCAACATTTGGGAAATTTTGGATTTTGAGGGACATCTCCTCCTTCTCTTTGAGAAGTTGTTCTTTTTCGGAGGAGAGTTTTTTGAAAGACTTTTTTAAAGAAACAAATTTAGAAGAAAGTTCATGAAAACCATTTTCAAGTTGGTCTCTAGCATGTGAGAGTTCTTCATAAGAAAGATGATTTAAAGAATTTGAATTTGAAGAACATGAGGAAGAGGAATCGGAAGAAGTTACCTCATGGAATGCCATTAGGCATTTTGTACCTTGGTCGCTCGAAGAGGAGGAGGAGGATGATGAAGAGGAGGTGTCACTCCATGTCGCCTTGAGGACCTTTTTCTTTTTCTTCTTGGCCCTTTTCTTGTGAGGTGGGCAAACGAGCTTGATCTTTTCGTCGGGTTCTTGCTTGATGTCGGGTTCTTGCTTTTGAGCCTTCTTAGTGCCTTCATGGGTAAGTTCTAAAAGCTTCCAAATATCATGAGAAGATGTGCAAGAAGAAATACAATCAAAAACATAACGATCTAACCCACAATGTAGAGCATTCATGGCTTTGCCATCAAGCTCGAAATTTGCAATGTCGGCGGGGGTCCATTTAGACTCATCGGGAGAGGAGAGGGAAAATCCTTGCATAACAATTTTATAAATTGGATATCCAATACTTTTAAGAAATGTGGTCATGCGGGTTTTCCAAAAAGTATAATCGGCTCCATCAAAGAATGGAGCACGATCCAAAGAATGTCCTTCGGGGGATTGAGAGGAAGAAGCGGTAGAAGCCATCAAAAAAAATAGGATCTTTAATTTGAAACCGGTTAGGGAATTATTCAAATACGCGCTCTGATACCAATTGTTGGAAAGAAAAACAAGGGAAGATGGCAAGAGGGGGGGTGAATTGCCTTTTAAAAAAATGATTAACAATTTAAAATCAAAGTAAAGAATGCAGCGGAAATAAAGAGGCAAGACACACAAAATTGATAACGGAGTTCGGCCAAAACCCGGCCTACGTCTCCGCTCCCAACTCAACCGTTGAGAGATTCCTACCGCTTGCTTTTCAATGGTTTTAGCAAGAAACTCACTAGGCTTTGAGGTAGCACTAGGACCTATTACAGCTTGCTTTTATTGGTTTAGCAAGAACCCACTTGCTTTCAATGGAAGAGCAAGAACCCACTAGCCTTTTTAACGGGTGAAGGCTAGCTCACCGTGACACAAGCCTTTCAATTGGATATCCAATACTTTTAAGAAATGTGGTCATGCGGGTTTTCCAAAAAGTATAATCGGCTTCATCAAAGAATGGAGCACGATCCAAAGAATGTCCTTTGGGGGATTGAGAGGAAGAAGCGGTAGAAGCCATCAAAAAAATAGGATCTTTAATTTGAAACCGGTTAGGGAATTATTCAAATACGCCCTCTGATACCAATTGTTGGGTCGGAACAAATGGGGAAAAGATGGCAAGAGGGGGGGTGAATTGCCTTTTAAAAAAATGATTAACAATTTAAAATCAAATTAAAGAATGCAGCGGAAATAAAGAGGCAAGACACACAAAATTGATAACGGAGTTCGGCCAAAACCCGGCCTACGTCTCCGCTCCCAACTCAACCATTGAGAGATTCCTACCGCTTGCTTTTCAATGGTTTTAGCAAGAAACCCACTAGGCTTTGAGGTAGCACTAGGACCTATTACAGCTTTCTTTTATTGGTTTAGCAAGAACCCACTTGCTTTCAATGGAAGAGCAAGAACCCACTAGCCTTTTTAACGGGTGAAGGCTAGCTCACCGTGACACAAGCCTTTTAAAAGGAAAGGCATGAAGAAACCGCTTCACACCTTAGTGGTGGTGTGAAACCCAAAAGAAAGGGGGATGAGAAAAGGGTTGGGGTTTGTAGGCACAAACCCAATTTTAAAGCTCAAAATGAATAAAACAATAAAAACCGTATGTGAGGAAGACTTGGGCGCCTTTGATTGATTGGAGATGTTTGAAGGCTGCTTCCAAGCTTCTTGGGTGGAGCTCCTTGGATGTGGAAGTTGTTGGAGCACTTGGGGTTCCCTTGGAGGAAGTCGCCGGAGGTTGGCCAATTGATCCAAAATATGTCCGTTGGCTTCGTATATGTTCCGGTAGGTGTTCGGGGCTTCCTTGGCCTTTATTTATAGGCATGGAACCCTTGGGGAGGCTTCGGAGCCGTTGGAGAGGTCTTCGGAGCCATTGGAGGCCAAAAGAGGGTTGACTGGTCAAACCCAACGGCTAGTTTGACTGGGCTACCGGCTGGCCGGTACAGCTCCACCGGCTGGCCGGTGCCTTGGTAGAGAAGAAGAGTCTTGATCCGGGCTCTACCGGTCGACCGGTGGAGGAGCCACCGGCTGGCCGGTGGCAAGACAGTAGCAAACACTATTTGGGCTGGGTGCCACAGGTCGACCGGTGACAGAGCCACCGGTCGACCGGTGGAACCTGGCAGTGGGCAATGCCTCTGCCAGTTCCACCGGCTGGCCGGTGCTATCACACCGGTTGGCCGGTGGACTGAATTTCAGTCCATTTTGCCAACTTTCTTGGGTCAATCCTTTGGCAATCTTTTTCCTATCATCCACAACACTTAAAAACAAAGTTAGATAAACATGAAAGTGATTGTGATCATGAAAATTAAACCACGAGGGGATACGAGAGGTACAACATTGAGTCCACTGGTACTCATGCCACCTGTTGAAGGAAGACCACTTATCCTCTATGTGACAGCTCTAGAGCGATCATTGGGTGCCTTTCTTGCTCAAAAGAATGATGTTGGGAATGAAAATAGCCTCTACTATCTCAGTCAAACTATGGTTGAAGTAGAAACCCGGTATTCAAGTATTGAGAAGTGCTGCCTGACATTAATATTTTCAGTTCAGAAGTTGAGACACTACCTGCAACATCATGAGGTCTAATTGGTATCTCGCAATAACCCGCTCAAATTCATCCTTAGTCGTACAATGCTTACAGGACGTCTGGCAAGGGGGGAAGTTATTTTGCAGCAATTTGACATTTAGTATGTGTCTCAAAAGGCAATAAAGGGCCAAGCTCTAGCTGATTTCCTGGCTGAACACCCTTCTGTGGAAGACACATCTTCAGATATTGAATTCTCTGATGAGGAAGTCTTCTATATTCAAGAAAGTCCTCAAGCATGGGAAATGTATTTTGATGGTGCTTCCAGAAGTCCAATAGGGAAGAAAATGGAAAATCATAAATTCAACAAAGTTGTCTTAGGAATTGTGCTCATTTCTCTAGAAAAGGCAGTGTTACCTTATTCCTTCTTATTTTGGGAGGGTGGTACCAATAATGAAGCAGAATACCAAGCTCTCATCGCAGGCTTGGAATTAGCGCTTCAAGCACAAGTGAATCACTTAATGGTGAAAGGTGATTCAGACCTGGTAATCAAACAAGTCAATGGGGATTATGCCATCAGAAAAGAAGAACTAATCCCTTTATATGATTACGTCAGAGAGTTAATGGCAGAATTCCCTTTGGAACCGACATTTTCTTATGTCCCAAGATCACAAAATTCTCAAGCTGATGCACTGGCTAATATAGCCATAGCTCTAGCAGATCCAAATCGGGATGAGACAACCATCAGTATTTCCCACCATCGTGCAGTTTCACCTTATGTTCGAATCAGAACAGAGGAAATTAATGAAATTAGTCCCATTATTGAACCGTAGGGTCATACTACAGGATGAATGTCACCTATTAGGGAATACCTTCAAAATGGAACATTTCCACCTGATAGAGCCGAGAAAGAACAAATCTGGTGATGTGTGGTCAATTTTACTCTTTATGATAGCCTAGATCACCTAGAGGAAGTTCTCTACAATAGTGGTTTTGATGGTGTTCTCTTCAGTTGCATTGATGGTGAAGAGACAATGGCTGTCGTGAAAGAAGTGCATGCAAGATTCTGTGGTGCCCACCAGTCTGGACATAGACTGTCTGATCAGATTCGAAGTCTTGGATATTTTTGGCCTTCAATGATACAAGATTGTGTCAATTTCACAAAGAAGTTTCATTCATGCCAAGTACATGCCAACTTAATTCGTCAACCTCCAGAGTTGCTTCATACAGCTAAATACTCATGGCCATTTCCCACATGGGGAATGGATGTGGTGGGACCTTACCCTTCAGCTACGGCCAAGCAGTTTAAGTACATTCTTACTGCTACTGACTTATTTTACAAATGGGAAGAGGAAATACCTATCAAGGAAGTCAATTCTAAATGCATTGTTAGCTTCATCAAGTCTAACATCATTACCAGATTTGGTGTCCCTCATACCATATTGACGGACAATGGCACCAACTTCTGTTAATCCAAGGTGAAGAAATTGTATCAAGAATACAACATCAAATCCAACCATTCATCTCGGTATCATGCAGCGGCCAATGGCCAGATAGAGGCCTTCAAAAAGACTATTTAAAATATACTAAAAAAGATGGTGGATAAACATAAGAATTCATGTCCTGATAAACTCTTTCAATCTTTATGGGCTTATCGGACTACCACCCGCACCGCAACTCCGTCAACTCCATATTCACTGGTATATGGAACAGAAGCCATATTGCCCATTGAAGTTCAATTTCCTTCGCTCAGAGTATCCATTTGTGATCAGTCATCTACAGATGAACAATATAAAAAGCGATTGAATGAATTGGAATGGATAGATGAGAAAAGATTATGCACTTTGCACCACTTGGAAGTCTATCAACATCGAATAGCACGAGCTTTTAACAAAAAATTTCGTCTTCGTTCATTCACTCAGGGAGAGTTGGTATTAGTTCTCAAAACTCCAATGATACCAGGAAAGGAACTTCCCAAGCTTGATCCAAAATGGGAAGGACCTTACTCAATACATAGGTTCTACTCCAATGGAGCTTATTCATTAATCTCGATGGATGGAGAACTCATCACTACTTCAACCTATGCCAGATTTTTGAAGAAGTATTTTGTATAAACACAAAATATATCATCCGTGGCCCGGTATGACCTTAAACTGCACCACCGTCCCGCAAGACGTTAAACAACATCATCAATGGTCCATGCATATGACCTTAAACTATTCGCACTTTCATCCAACATAACGCTAAACTATATCATCCCTTTTTCGTCCAACATGATGTTAAACTGTGAAAAAAGTACCCAATACGTCTAACATGACGTTAAATGGTGTATTCTTTTGTCCTTACTGCATGACATTAAACTGCACAATCGTCTTTTTTTGTCCAACATGACGTTAAACTGTGTTGTCTCCATCGTCCTAACTACATGACACTAAACTATACAAAAAGTCCTTTGGAATGTCCTACATGACATTAAACTGTGCATTGTTAAGGTTTTTGTTACCTCTTGTTTCTCACACCAAGTATGACTCACATGATCTTAGAGAAAACCTCAACCATAACACTCTCTCTGGGCTAATAATCACGTGTAAGTCCCAACACCATCATTTTTTAGGTCGTTGTCCCCAAGAACAACTTGATCGTTAATTCATTCTTTAATTGAACTACGCGGACTTTGATCCTTGCCTTCTAGGCTGGGTATGTAGGAAACCTCCCAAGGTTCAAGCCCAAAACCAATCTTTTCACATCGGTACACCTCCATCTTATATGATGTTGATTCGTGAAACCATCCTCTAGAATCAATATCTTTACATTGGTTCACTTTTGTCCTTGCTATACGACGTTAAACTATACAACACTTTTTTCCAATATAACAATAAAATACAATATTATTTTATACCCTCACTTGAGAGGGAATCATTATTTACATTGATTTTCAATCATTTTTTATTCCGAAGACTATGTGCATACATGGCCATACCTGAACCTTTTATCTTGGGTTAAACCATCATTGCATTAAAGTCCCCTTTCACCCTTCACATGTACAAACCAAATCTGTACAGAGGGCATTTATAGAACTACATGGTCTTGATTCCCATCCTTATGAGATACGTAGGAACGTTCAAGTGTCCCTCAAATCCAGAACCAAGTCTTTGATCCTAACCCCAAATTCCACTTCCAGTCCCTTGGCTGAAAAGTCCCTATGAAAACACACACTGTGTATTTCTTACAATGGTCCAAGATCTATGACCCTAAACTAAGATCTCTAATCCTTTTGTCCCACATGACGTTAAACTATAATTTAAGAAATACGTATGGGTTGATTCCAATCGTTATGGGATACGTAGTGAAGTCCAACATTTTAATTCAGGACCCATCCACAACATGATTATGGTTAGCATTGATCTGTGTATCTTTGTATACATTGGACAATACCCATATTTATGTGTCATAATCATAACCTTAAATATTTTTAGATCTTCATAGCCCTTTTCTTTAATTTTAGTCAGAAAAATGTCAAATTTCTGAGAGTTCATTTACCTAACTATGCAGCACGTGCCCTTAGGTGGCCTTGCATAAACAGTCCACATAACAGACTAATCAGCCCAAAGATACTATTATTTGACTATGCAGCCAATTCCCTTAGGTGGCCCTGCATAATTGAACCCCCTAACAGGTTTGTTAAATAATGGTAACTTTATTCTTGACAAGAAATCCTCTTTTGTCCTTATTGGTCTTAAATGACAGTATGTAGGGATCCGCAAAAATATCTATCTTTAACATATTTGTCCCATATCCTTTTTCATGATCTGAAATCATCCAAGTCTATGGTTTATATTCTCCTTCCCTACGTTTGGGTTAGACCTTCTTAGGAGTGATATTCATCCAGTTCTTTGATAATCTTATTTGTAAATATCTTCTCCATATTCAAGTACCTCTTTCCATACAACAAACTCTATACTTTGGAAAATTTGAATCTCTATAAATTTTCACTGGCTTTTAGCACTAGGAAAGTAAATTTCTAAGAGTTCTTTTGCCTGACTATGCAGCACGTGCCCTTAGGCGGCCTTTCATAAACAGTCCACATAACAGATTTGTTAGCCAAAAGATACTATTTATTTGACTATGTAGCCAATGCCCTTAGGTGGCCCTGCATAATTCAACCCTCTAACGGGTTTGTTAAATAATGGTAACTTCATTCTTGGGAACTACTTCTTCTTATGCCTTTTAGCTCCTTTTCATATCATTCCTCAGATCCAAATATTCTTAAGTCATAGTTTACATATTTTCCCTCATACTTGAGTATGGTACTATGTTTTCAGGTGAATTGTCAAGGAATTGAGTCAATTCTACTTCATTCGGTCAAAGCTATTTTGACCTTAAACATTAGCCTCTTTATGTCCGACATGCATGACATTAAACGACCCACAAAAGACAAGGGAAATTTGAATAAAAGTCAAGTTCCGACTCACTAAACATACATTTTGTATGATTTAGGTAATATTGAGCAATTAAAAGATTCAAAGTGTGTAGGGTTATTTATAATAATCCTAGTAAAAATCAAATTATGCTTAATAGGCCCATTGGATTAGGAAAATTTAAAGCAGTTAGTAGGAAAATACGTGCACAAGTGATTGAAGATGAAAGTATTCATTCCATTTGATGAACAAGAATTATAAGGACATCCACAGATTGGAGTCTCTTCTCTTTTCTAAGAAATTACAAAAGAATGTCAAAATAAGACTTCAATTGATGAACCGCATCTCAAGCTTCATTAGAAACTACTTGAAGCTCATGCACTTGACCAAATTCACTCTTTTCAGCCTGATGGAGTGCTTTCTTGGCATCTGCAATGGTCTTCATACCATTCGTTTGAACTCCCTCCAGTGAATTATTGAGTTGGTCAAGTTCCCCAGTAACAACATCTAACTGTTACTGAAGGTGCATCTTCTAGACAACTTTTTCTTCGATATTATGCTTAAGCTCCTTCATCCTGGCAGCATAGTCAGCCTCAGCATGGGATACTGCAGCCTCAAATTCGCCGATGTTAACTGACAGTTTCACCCTGGTAAGATCTTCTTGAGATTTTTTCTCCTACTCCCTCCTGAAGATGACTTGTTTCACCGCAGTATGGATTTCTTGATATCCAAAACCGCCAAGTCCTAGCATGATGAACTGGGACGACAATCAAGGGATCTTAAATGATATATCTTCTAAAGGCACCTCAGATATGATTTTCCATATGATGTTCCATGCCTTGCATCATGAGAAGCTGAGCGCCTTAAGAACCTCTAGGTATGATTCAATATCATCATCACAGGGGGGCATGTAATCTGGTATTAATGCACTTAAGTAAGTGCCCTATTCTTCTCCTCCCCCATGAACTATGCTTATTCACTTTCAATTAACATTGGGGCAGAGGATGGGGCCTCACCTTCAGATCTAGCCACTGCAGTTGATGGCCCTACATAATTAATTGAAAGCTTTGGTTATTTTCAAAGGATAAAAAAAGAATCGATTGTCTTGAAAATTAAGTACAATCACAAATATTGTTATCCCTTACCCAACAGTAGATCAGTAACCTGAGAAGAATCCTCCCCATCTTTCCCACTCTCAACAGGATCTTCAAGATGGGTCTCAGGAGGGTTTATTGGGTTTAGATCTACTTGAGCTAATGTTTCTGCAATAGTAGGGTTGACATCAATGTTCACACCCTCTTAGGGAATTGGTAGTTCAACAGCTTCTATGGATGGAACTGCATATTATTTTTAGTCTTGATTAGAAGTGTAAATTATAAGAAAATTTACTGGGTGAAGGATAACACTCAGGCCCAAGGTCTTCTATGTCACATGACAACTTAGCATGATCATAAAATTCTTTGAAAGACATGCCACGATTCATCATTTCATCCAATGATATTTCAGAATCCTGGTTAGTCTCACTAGTGGGAACATTTGATATGTCTTCTTGACAACTTACGTCCTGCAGCCCCTGACCCTGGACAACATCTT
The DNA here is from genome assembly GCA_963277665.1 of Viscum album. Classification (NCBI taxonomy): domain Eukaryota; kingdom Viridiplantae; phylum Streptophyta; class Magnoliopsida; order Santalales; family Viscaceae; genus Viscum; species Viscum album. The sequence continues at coordinate 878,564,834 of OY728158.1, forward strand.
CGGATAAAATCACGGCATCAGTTGCAACAGCCGCCAGAATCTCTAATGTAGGAGTTGAACTTGAAGTATCATAGAATAGAAGTCAGTCAATGTTTCGTTCAACATTTTTTATGAAGCATTGTTGACTTACCAGAAATAGGTTCTTCTCTTCTTGCAATAGCAGCAGGAGGAATACTAGGAACAGATGCTAGCTCTTCTCCAGGAGCAGCTAAGTCACCTTGAATCTGTGATTGTTCCACAGCACCCTTCGTAGTCCTCAAAGGAGGATCAGTCCTTTCCCTCAGAGGGGAAATTGATGAATCCCATGCAATACCAAGGAAAATGAGCAATCTTTTCATGGATTGAGACTCATGATTATCTGATTAACTTACCACTGCTAATGAAGTGTTTAGCTATGGTCTTCTTTCTCCGATGTTTTTTCTTCCTTGGATTTTTGGGAGTATCAACAGTCTCTATTATAGGTACCTAGATGGGAGAGGGGAAAGCCATGTGCAACTCCTCATCCATGGCCTGCTGGCCTGGAGATATCTCTCCTGGTTCGCGAGGAAATTCAGAAACAGCCCAGATGGTAGTACCACCAGGGCTATACTGTGGCAAAGGAACATCATTAGTTTTGGAAAGCTGGAAGATGAAGAAAACAATTTCCTTGAATAACAAAGCTTCGACTGAAATCAAGCTGAAAAGCAAATAAGGAAAGAAAACTTACATCTTCAGGAGCCACATACTCATGCCACTCCTCATCAGTGGCACCGTGATCCATCATTTCCTTCACCTGCTTGGTGATATGGATAGAATCATTGGTGGCTAATATATAGGCCTTAAACTCTTTGACATAGGCTCTTACTTCATCAGGGTTATCCTTGAAATGAATATTCACAGGAGCCTGAAGAGTCCCTATTCCAGGAAGACGTAACCCTTCACGTAACTCCATCCAGATAGTTTCAGTATCATAGTATACATCCTGCCATGTCTGGATGGCCTCTGGTCATAGATATGCAGGTGTACTAGAAGGTTGTGAAGAGGGTCCTACAACCTTGGATTTTAATTTCTTTCTAGCTCCTGTAAATTTAAAAAGAGAATGAAAACTTGTTACTATATAAAGTTACATGCAATTAAAATTGACTCAATAAAGTAACTCACCAAGAGTTGAAGGAGTATCTCTCTTGATTCTGATAGGGGGATTATATATGGCACGTGGCCGTTTTGACACATGTTGTATCTCCTGAGAATCTGATGAATCAGCCTCGGTTTAAGAACTCGGTGAACCAGCTTCAGGAGTGGAAGAATCACCTACCACATGAATTGTTTCTTTCAAAATGGTTCTATTCTTCTTCCCAACCCAATCAACAGGTTTATTCAATATGGCCTCAGGATATGATGCTATCCAGTTTTCATCATACCATACGGTCAAATTTATTACCTCTTTAGTATTTGGTAAGTCAAAGACTACCCCAGTCCTTTTCATAGCCATTAGCAACCATAGTTTCCGAGAAACCATTGGATGCTTCTCTGATTTGATGTTCACTGGATGAGATACAACAATTTTTTTCATACACTTGAATTGGGTTGCAAATTGATATGGAGCATAGGCCTCACATATAATTTCCCCATCAATTATAGTGGCCAATACACCATCTCTGCAGGCTAGCATATAAGACCTCTGTTCCAAGATGGCTGATCCATCGTCAACAAATCACCCTGTCGGCAGATTTCCATAGGGAAAGAAGTGGAATTCCTTATGCATACCCAGCCTTGGCCTAATATCATAAGCATTGAGGTACAAAGGAAAAATTCCAGAGAAGGCCTGAACATATGGCCTGAAAGAACTTCCGGGAATCTGTATTCCATTATGAAAAGCATATGTCCAGAAGTGAGTGGCGATCCATCCCCATAAAACTTGGAATGGTCCCACTAATCTCAAAGGAGACTTAGCCATAAAAACATGGAGTAAGATCCTGTGAATGTTTGCTAAAACTGGGGTAGCCAACCCCACTATCTTCCTCTCAACTAACTTGGCTGCGATAACGAAGGTCCCTAGCCTGACGCCTCCCTTCGAACCTCTAATTGGGAAAAGATAAACACTGATCCATAAGTCTAAAAAGCATGACAGACGGGTCTTCTTAGAGATTTTATGATTCACTTCATATCCCCATTTCTCAAACTCTCCTGCATCAAGAGTCGGCCAGAATGTGCTAGGAATACCTCTCTTATCTGCTCTAGGGAAGCTAGTATGACGAGTACAGGTGGGACCCTTTTCCCTCTTCTTCTTGAGAAACACATTCATCCATTACTCTGGATGAATACCTCTTCTAGAATAAGTCTTTAATGTCTTTAAGATTTTTATCATATGATAAATCTTCAATAACTCTCGAAACAAATCTGGAGTCTTCTATGGATCATTCATGGTTGCCTTTGGAGGGATGAATGCGTCATACATATCACCCAAGATTGGAACCCATGAGATCTTGTAGACATCCCACAAACTAATGCCTACTTCTCCATGGTTCATATGGAATGAATTAGTTTCCGGGCTCTAGTGGCTAATCAATTCTGGTGCAAAATTATCCTTCCTATAAAAATATGGCTTCCTAGCCCAGAAGGCTTCATAAATTGTAGCTCCCTTCTGATCCTCGATAAACTCTTCACAAGTTTTTCGCACCCAATAATCCCACATCCAAGTTGGCTTCACCCCTCCTCCAGAACGGAATTACCATTTATCCTTCCAGCCTTTGGATTGATCCATCCGTGAGTTTTGAAAGACTGAAGGATAACAATGTGGTTGCAGCTGAGGCTTGTAAAGTTTCAGATCTGGAGCACACGAGCTATGATGAATTATATAAGCTTTCTTTACTATTCCAGCATTTTAAAATGTTCCTGTGATTGAGACATTTGCTGAAGAAAAGTTGATATACGACTGAAACCAGGAAGGCAAGAGATAGTTCTTTTCCTCTGGAATATTGACATCTTGCAAGTTATCATAGCCATAGAGAAGTAGATAGATGTTGTGTGGTAAATCACGATGATATTTCTTCATATGATTAGCCAAGTCCGAAAGAGTGCTTTCGCAGATGGAATAGTAATCATGGCCAACGATGTCCATCTTCTCATCAATTCTTTTACTCGCCAGTTCATCAGCCATTCCGATTATCCTTGGAGCCATTTGATCTGCACAAAAGATGAATAATTAACTCTTAAAGTATGTTAATGTTTCATAAAATTTGTGAAGGATTTGAAGAAATTGACTAAGTCATTAAGGTGAGCAAGTCCCATAGTTGGAGCGGAAGTATTATTCGGTCGCGTAAGTATTGGTCGCGCAGGTAACACCGCGCAAGTCTAAATACCTTAACACCAGCGCGACACAAGAAAAAGAAGAGCGGGCGAGCAAAAGCCGAGAGCCAAGCTGCGCGCCGAGAGCAAGAAGTCCGTGAGAGCTGAGTGCATTGCGCGGAATGAAGCCTCCTATTTATAGACACGGCCATGAACCTACGTGTCATACCCTATGCGATTAAAGGCCATATACCTGCGCACCAGATCCTAGGCCCCCAAAGCTCATTTGCATGCCCTACCCTGCGCGCCCGAATTTCCTTTTGATTCTCGATTTCCTCAGAGTCAAATCGGAATTTCTTTTGGATCCAACTCCAAGGGGGGACTTTTATTGACGCTCCTTTCGTCACAAAATCTAAAAAATTTGAAAAGGGGATTATCTTAACTCAATGTGATTCAACCTTTGGAAAAATATTAAAAATTGGCAAAGGAAGGAATAAGAAGAATGTTGCACAAGGGTCGTGAAAGTGCTACGATGGTCGCGCAAGTACACTTGCGCGCTTCAATGGTCGCACAAGTACACTTGCGTGCCCTAAAGAATAACTGCCCAGGGTCTTCTCCAGCCTATAAATAGACCCTGTGGGCCCCCCATTTCAGGAGGAATTTTTTCTAGAAACTCAAATTTGAGCTCCTGGCGCCCTAGTCTCTTCTCAAATCTTGCGAAACACTTATAAGGTAATTTATTACCTAGAATGGAAGATCTAAACAGGGGGAGGAAGGCCTAAGTGTTGAAACTCATCAACACTTGCGTGCCTGAGTGGCTAGCCCTTAAGGAAAATGACCACACTTGCGCACCGCCTAACTGCTTCAATAAAACTTGTGCGCCAATCTTCTGGAAGAACCTCAAGATGATTCTAAAAGCTTTAACCATGAGTCGCTTAAGTATTACCCTGCTGGTTAACCATCGCTTAAGTACCCATGTGTCGTGCAGGTATACCTGCACGACCAGGACTTGCGCGCCCACGCAGTACCTACGCGCCTGCCAGGACTTGCACGCCCCTACCTTTTTGGGTGCCCTTCTTGCCCATTTAACCCCTCTTAGGCCATTCCACCTCTATTATTCAAGATTCAGTCTTCAAGACACTCTTCAAAGCCATTTATGGCATGATTTCTTGATTTTACTTCCTTATCTGATAGGAATTCTGTGGAATATCTCTCGAAACCTAGTGATTTACACATCTTTATGTCACTAAAGATTGAGATTTAATTCATTCAACCTCATCCTTTAAAATGAGTGAACTCATTAACATGGGAATCCTCTTCAGGAGTAAGCCCCAAGTCCCCTTGTTTTTCAAGTCCCTTATCCTGGGCCTCCTTTTCAGGAGTAATCCCTAGTCATAATGTCCAAATATGGGCATCCTCATTAGGAGTAAGCCCCAAGTCCTCATTAGTTTGGGTTTCCTCCTCAAGAGTAAGCCCCAACCATAATTATCTTAACCTGGGACTCCTTTTCAAGAGTAAGCCCCAGTCTCAAATATTGGCATCCTCTTCATGAGTAAGCCCCAATATTAATTTCTCTTAACCAGTCCTAATTTACCTTTGATCTGGGATTCTATCTTAGGAGTAAAAACCCAATCATAAGTCCTCTCCTAATTTGGGTATCCTTTTCAGGAGTAAGCCCCAAGTTAGAGTATTCAAATCTCCATGAAGCACATATACCTTTATAAACCCTGTTCTTGGATTTCTTCCCTGAAGTAAATCCTAATCTTTATTTATCTGGGAATTCATACACACATAAGTCCCACATTATTTATTATGATTGCATCTTTCATGGCACAATTGTCTGATTTTTACCAATACCTATTGTTTCTCATACCGAGCATGACTCACATGAGATTAGAGTGTAAAAGTAATTATCACATCCTTCTTTGAGCCATCAATCATAAACATCACACTCCCTTACTCGAACTACGTGGGTTATGATTCCTTTTCTAAACAAAGGATAAGTAGGTAGCCCATCTGCGGGTTCGATCCCAACTCTGAAATAATTCATGTCCTTCTGAATGACAATAAACTTCATGTGCCCCACTGAGTGGCTTTAAAACTAGTATGGTCATTATAATGACTAAGAGACTTTTATGTATCAAAGGATACCATTGACTAAGAATCTCTAACAAATACAAATGATTATATTTCAATGAAAAACCTCTAATACATATAAAAGATTCTCTAAATTTCCTATATATCGATCATTGATTATCAGATCTAAAGGAAATATCATTTTATACTTGGTAATGTAATAAGGATTCATGAACAAAAGTTAAATCTATAAAGAGAGTCCTGTAGTAGACAATAATTCCCCTAAAAAAGGTTTGATGAGTCCGACCTCCCATCCTCTAGACCAATGCAAATTACTAAGCCTCATCAGTCCACAACTAATGAGCACCTACCTTTGGAAAGTAGGTCCAAATGGATTCAGAATCATTGACTGTTTCCGGTTCTACGAACAAACTGGTTAGAAACCGATTGGAATATTTGAACCTTCAATCAAGGAGGTCATCCCCAAATTCCAAGGGAAACAACAACACATCCGAGCTCTTGCACGCTTCTTCTCCTTCCTTACTTCTATCTCCTCCCTATCAATTTCTCTCTCTTGGGGTTTCTTTCTCTTGGAACTGACTTTTCTATGGTTTCCCCCTAAATCCTCCTTAGTGGCTTTGGCGATGCATCGGTGCTCCACCATGCCTCTTCTCTTCCCTTATGATGATGGTTGTATGCTGCTAGTCTCCTTAGAAATTCTTCCCATGACTCAGACCTCAAGTTTACCAGTGCCTCTCTAGGTCAAATTTGGTGAAATGGTTCATGTGATTTTTTATTTTGCGATTCGGTGGCTGATGAGTCTCAAGGCACTTTCTCGGTTGGTTTGCTTCTGCTTGGAAGGCTCCCGGTTTTTTGATCCATCGATGTTTCCATAATTCGGAGCCCACAACCAATAAAATCTCTACCTTGACCTCATGTTATGCTACTCCTATCCTGGTAGGATCTGAAGCAGTGGTAACATTGATGTTTTGGGAGGTGTGGTTTGATGGCTACTAGTGTTCCAGGTGTGTAAATTTAGTGTTGGATTTGGTTCTTTAGAATTTATTTATCATAATTTGGGTGAAGGTTTGTTTTCTCCTTATCAGTGGTTGACTTTCTATTCAGTGGTGGATGATTTGATTTTTGGTGGTGTTCGATTTGTGTTTTTGTTTGTACTGGTGTTTGGTTTATTTCTGGTTCACTAGGGGTTGATGATGTCTTGGGGTGATTCCATATTCTTTGATGGGTTCAATGGAATTTCTTCTTTTCTTCCTAGTTTTGGTGTTTTGGTTTTTACTAGCTAATGGGGATAGAAAATTTCTTAGTGCGATGTTTATGGAAACTATAGTGGTCTCGGACGTTGTTCTACATCATTGGTGTTTTTGTTTCAATGTGGAGAGCTTTCTCTACAATGGTATTTTACAGCGGTGGAAGATAAACGGTGGTCAATGATTCGGTGTTTATAGTGGTGATTCTCTCCAGCAACTGGTGTGGTGATAGTGATGTCAATATTTATAGGATGGATGACGATGACATTCTCGTGATGATGATGGTAGGAGACATGGAAGGAAACATAACATGACTTGGGCAGTTGTGGGTACAGATGGCTTGCGGTCTCCTTGGATAATGTGAATTATTTGAATTTTATACTTTTCATTCATGAAATATGTATCTCGCCCTTTATTTTTTGGATGCCACTAACCCACAAAGTGATTTATTTGAAAATACAAAAAAAGATAATTGAGGAGTAGTAGATAAAAAAAATAATGTCATTTACATAAATTTGAACCATCAAAACATCATTTGAAATTATTTTTATAAAGAGAGTTGGATAATCTATTCCTTTTGAAAAACGTTTTGAAATAAGGAAAGAGGTAAGCCTATCATACCAAGATCTCGGAGCTTGTTTTAAACCATAAAAATCTTTTGTTAATTTGGAAATAGATTTTGAAGAAAAGGGTTCTAAAATATTAGGGATTATGCAACAAAAACATCCTCAATTATAAATACATTTAATAATGAACTTTCAACATCCATTCGATATATTTTTATGTCTAGATGTGGTTTATAGGAAAGCAATATCTTTATTCCTTATAGTCATACTACCGGTATACAAGTTTCTTCATAATTAATACCTTCTTGATTATAACCTCATGCAACTAATCTCGATTTATTTCTTACCATAGTTCCATATTCATCAACCTTTTTTTCTAAACACCCACTTATTTACAATAGTGAAGGTATCCTTAGGTCGATCAATAACTTCCCAAACATTTTTTCTTTCAAACAGATTAAGTTATTCTTGCATACGAATTACCCAGAATTCATCATTGATGGCATCATTAATGTTATTAGGTTCAATTTGTGATAAGAAGTCTTGATGTTTAATTTGATTTCTCAAGGAAGCACTGGTCTATGTACCTATATCTAAGTTCCAAATTACCACATATAAAGGGTAGTGTCTATGAGTCCTAATGGGTCTATAAAAAGAGGGGATATTAGGATCATGATTTTCATACAGTTCAAGTTTTAGTGGATTACTAGCTGTAGTTTTTATTTGTTTAACAGAACATTAAGACAATTTGAAGTTGAGATTCAAAGATGAAATATCATCCTCAAGGTCTTATAATATAGTCTTATCTTTATTGGTTTCATCAAAATTTATGTGAACAGATTCTTCTATTATTCTGTTCTTCTTATTAAACACTCTATAGGATTTGCTGGAAGTTGAATTCCCAAGGAAAATTCCATCATCACTCTTGGAAGAAAATTAGTCCAAATTTTCCTTGGTGTTAATAATAAACACTTTGAAACCAAAAACTCTAAAATAATTAACCTTTGGTTTCCTATTATCCATAAATCATAAGGTGTTTTTAAGAGAGGTCTAACTAAAACTCTATTAATAATATATCAGGCTATATTAACATCTTTAAACCAAAAGAAGATATGTATGTCATACTCATTTAACATGGTTAGAGCTATCTCTTGAAGAGTCCCATTTCTTCTTTCTAGGACATAATTTTATTGTGGTGTTCTAGGAACAAAAAAGTTTTGATTATAACCATTTTGAGAACATAATGACTCAAAGTATTGATTTCCAAATTATTGACCACAATCACTCTTTAAGGTCTTAATCCTAAGTCCACTAAGGTTTTCTATAGATTTGGAATACTTAACATAGTAAAAACATGCTTAAATTTTGTGAGCTAAAAAGAATACCCAAGTGTATCTAGAGAAGTCAACTACAAGGACATAGACATAATGTTTTACATTTATACTAGAGACTTTGGAAGGTCCAAAGATGTCTATATGAATTAACTCTATCGGTTGAGAGGTTGAAAATTATTTATTAGATTTAAAATAAATCTTATGAAGTTTCCATTTTTGGCATGGATTACAAACTCTATCATTTGAGAATTCAAGCCTTGGTAGGTCTCCAACCAACCATTTCATAGTTATCTTTCTAAGTGAGTGAATATTTCAATCGCCTAGTCACTTATTCTAAATAAATGATTCTTTATAAAAGGTACTTAAAAAATAAAGTTTTTTAGAATATAAATAAATTAAATGAATAGAATAAATATTATCATTTCTTAAAGCAGTAAAAATTAAATCATTTTTATCATTAAAAACATGAAAGGCATTATTTTCAAATTTCACATAAAATCCATCACTACACAATTGAGATATGCTAATCAGATTTTATTTTAAACCATATACATATAAAAATTTGGAATTTAATATAGAATTAGAATTACCAATTTGGCCAAGGCTGGTGATTTTCTATTTTTCATTGTCACCAAATATGACATTTCCACCATGAAATTTAATAAAATTCTTGAAGTTTGAATTATCACAAGTCATAGTTCTAAAACATCCACTGTCCAAATACCATATTATTTTTCTGGAGGTTTTAAAATAGTTTTCCTACAAAATAATGTTAATGCCAAAAATTATTTTGGTACCCAAATTCTCTTGGGTCCTGATATATTAGGAAAAATAGATTTTGGTATCCATATTTGTCTAACATTATTCTTATAAATGTATTGAAGTTTTCTAGAGATAAAAACTTTGTTAGGTCCAGTTGAGTAGGTGTTTGCAGTATATGAACTTTTAGGACTGTAACTTTATATAAATATAGATTTTTTAAATTTTCTTTTTCCTAGATAGTAACCTATTCCAGTTGTATACATGGGAGAAATTTGTTTTCCAAGTGTCTAAGTTAATGTTTTCTAAAAATTGGTATATTTTTCTATGTCATTTTTTAATTTTTAATTTTAAAATTTTAATTCAATTTTTTCTTTCAACAATAGAACATTTTTCCCTCTTTCAATGTTAAGATTATTTTTAACATTTACTATTAAAGCATGATGTTTTTTGAGAGAATTATATTCATCTTTAAGTTCATGAAAAATTCCTTCTAGCATGTTACAATAACCATACAGATCTTTTTTATTCATGTTTTCCTCATTTTCATTACTTTCTTAATTTTTAGAAATGTATGAAGCATCATTAAGAGATATAAAAGATCATTTTGTACTTATGATGTGCTTGCTGTAAAGCACATGTTGGCTATGTCAAACCTATCTTCTTGACAAGTGTCTGAGTCACTTGAACTATCTTTAGAGGAACTCCATGTTGCTTTCATGGCCTTTTTGTATCTCCTGTACTTATCCTCATACTTATTTTTGTATTTTAATTTTGGATAGTCAGCTTTAATGTGGACTTTCATTTTACATTCATAACATGTAACTTCATTTTGAGTATCATCATTTTTCCAATCAATTTTCCAATTCTTTTTAAACATTCCTGTATTATCATAATCTCTTTTGAAATTTTATTTTTTTGAAGAACTTATTATTCCTGTATAATTTCTTAAATCATCTGTCCATGTGTTCCATTTCTTCATTACTGTCATCATGATATCCTTCTACACAAGAATCCTTTGTTTGTACCTTTTTTTCTGGAGGTAATAGATTTGAAGGCTACTAATTTTCTTTTTGGTTCATCATCATCAATTTCTTTGTTGCCTTTATTCTATTCTTTATACATCACCATCTTTCCTATCAATTCCTTGTCAGAAAGTTTACTTACATCACATGATTCTCTAATTGACACATATGTTCCTCTCTATGTGTCTTGTAAGCATATGAATAGTCTTCTTATTTTATCTTTGTCTTTCACTTTCTTTCCAAGTGAGTGCACAATATTAACTATTTTTTTAATCCTGAGATACATATCAGAAATAGGTTCATCATTTTTCATTTTAAAATCATCATATTTTATTTTATATGTATTCAATCTCATTTCATTGACATTTGATGTTCCTTTATGTGAGATAGATAAGGTATCCCATATTTCAAAAACAGATTTTCAATTAGATATTCTATTGAATTCATCATCACCCAAAGCATAGAATAAATTATTCATTTATTTACAATTATTATTGTATGCAATTTTTTTTATCATTGTTCTATTCACTTCAAGGATTTTATGGAATTTCATATTGATATTCTATTAGAGTCCATATGTTAAAAATTATACTTTCCAAATTCATTATCATTTTGATTTTCCATTGAGCACAGTTTTTTTAATTAAAATAATGTGTTCTGTTGGTAGCAGATCCTTATTGTCTATTATCCATAAATAACTAATATTTATAAATGATATAAATTTTATATCTTAATAATAAAACTAAAAATCACAGTTAAAAAGTTAAATTTTAAAAACTCCTCTGATACCAAATGTTGGTCGAAGAGAGTAACTCAAGAGGGGGTGAATTGAGTTCCAAAAAAAAAATTTCTTTAAATGAATTGGTCAAGTTATCAAAAGAAAAGATCAATATAAGATCTATAATTTTAAAAGATTTCTTAAAGAGTGATTATCTATCAGTTAAAATATGGTTTAGAAATATCTTAAATTTTGAGATCAATTTAAATTATATAGAAACATATATAAACACTAGTTAAGTTTAATTATCAAAGAAATTGTTTTTTTTGTTTTAATAAAATGTTATCTTGAAAAAGATAGAAAAATATAACAAATAACACAGTGACACAACAAAATAAACAAGAGGATCGCTCTCCAGGTGATACCTAATCCCCTCATACTTGGTAATCACTACTTCAAAGAAGATTATAAATATAATCAAACAAATCCACAACTTGGATTATGTATAAAGTCATCAAAAACAAGATGTCCCTGCTAAAAAACCTCTTCCACAGTTATACATGGGATGAACAAAAAGCACAGGTTACATATGTACCTCTTGCACAAACATAGTGTGAAACAAATTGATGGATGAGAGAACAAAAAATATTATCCTAGAATATATAGAAGAAAATGTGTATTGGATAACATGAAAAAAATACACAGCTCAAAATTAAAACAGGTAGAAAAAAATAGAAAGAGCTTAGTCAGATGTTTTCTGTTTGTTTTTAATCCTCAGATCAATAATGGTGAGGAGTCTGTTCTTTGTTCTAGAATATTGAGGTAGAACATAGGATCATAGATATATGCATGAATGCTTCATATGACCTCTGACTGTTGTCTCAATCAGTCATGGAAATGTGTTTAATGCTTCTATGTCATTGATATTTATAGAATTTGAATCATCAAGTTCAAGAGAAATCAAAACTTCGATCGCATAATTTCCTTGTCCATCAATGATCAGTGTATTAATAAAAGAATATTCATACCAACAGAGATCCTTCATGAATATAAAACAGTGCTTGTTAAAGGAGATCCAGATTCATCATATCTTCTTTTACTAAGTCTTAATGACTTGGTCAAACCATCCATGAATAGATTTTTTTTGTTGAAACATTTATTCCAATGATCTCATATAACAATAATAACAAGAGTGCTAGTGGTGACTTAGTATCTGGGTGGGAATCGACTGAAAATAACTCCTTTTTCAGTAGAGGTGAATTTCTTCTTGTGGTATTAGTGACTCTCTTATAGTGGCAGCACATCCTGGAAGTAACAGTGACTTGAATATGGCGGTAGCTCAAACTGGAGGTAATGGTGACTTGATTCTGGAGGTAGCTCATCCTGGCGGTAACACTTACTTGATTCTAGCGGTAGTAGTGACTCGAAGACAATGATGACTTCCCATAAGTATTAACAGAAATATTAAAGAAGTAATATGTTTATATAAAATTCCATCATACCACATGTGAAACATTAGTAATAAATGAATCACAGTTTCTGATCATTAAAATATGATATTCAAAACATACTCTATTCAAGGAGGTGCCAACATCTTTGACCAACTCTGAGGAGAAACTATTTTCTCCATGATCAATTTGTGGTAGAGCTGTCATCTACTATGTGTGAGAGCATCATATATACCACATACAACTTCTTAAATTTGGTATGTCTTATTTGAGTTTTTGTTTATACCGTTTGGTCTGAAAAACACCCCAATAGTTTTTATGGATATGATGAATCAGATTTTCTACCCATACCTGTATTCCTTTGTGTTAGTCTTCATAGACAACGTTTTGGGGTATTCATGCTCCAGATATGAACATGAAACCATATTGAGATCATGTTGAGTACACTAAGAGAGAATCAGCTATACACAAAGCTCAGTAAATTCCACTTTTGGATTAATAAGGTTCACTTCTTGGGTTATATCATATATGAGTAAGACGTATCAGTTGACCCAGCGAAGGTGAGTATAGTGGTTTCTTGGGAGAATCCCAAGAAAGTTTTTGACATATGCTATTTCTTAAGGCTTGATGGATGTTAAAAATGATTCATCTAAGACTTATTCTACTTAGTAGTTCCTCATACGGCCTAGACTAAGAAGGGTGTGTAGTTAATCTAGTCAGAAGATTGTGAGAAAGATTTTCAGGAGTTAAAAGGAAGACTCATGAAAGCTCCCATCCATATTCTTCTGGATCCAAATAGAATTTATACTATTTAGTATGATGCTTCAGGAATTGGACTGGGTGTAGTCCCGATGCAAGGTGATCGAGTTGTGGGTTATGGATCCCACCAACTGAGGCCTCATGAGTGGAACTATCATACGCATGATATTGAATTAGAAGCTAAGGTTCATGATCTACACTTTTTGAGTCACTACTTGTTGGGGGAAATAATTTTTGTTTACACAGATCATAAAAGCTTAAAATATATCTCCACACAATGAGACTTGAATTTAAGGCAATGTAGGTGGGTCAAATACCTATAGTCATTAGACTTTGAGCTTGCTTATACCCATGGTAAGGGTAATGTTGTGGATAAAGCTTTGAGCAATAAGATGTAGAAATAAGCCATCCAGACAGCTAACAATGTCAGGTAGATGATGGATTTGTTTTATGAGATGCATCTAGAGGTTAAGTATTAACACATACAACCAGTTATATCAACTCTTACAGTAAAGTCCTCTCTTTTGGGGAGATTTCCCTTTTGATAGTTCTCTGATCCAGAGGTGCTCATTTTGAGGGAAGGAGTCATAGGAGAGAACCTACCTATTGGTTGGGTTATTGATGGTAGTGAAAACTCTGCTCTACCATGGCTGTGTATGAGTCCCTTATGATATTTGGGAGTAGCTGATGAGGGAATATCATGCCTCTATTTGGGAATTTCATCATGGACTTACCAATATGTACAGAGATACACATTGTCAATACTGGTGGCCAAGTAAGAAGAAGAAAATAATGAGTTTCATTACACAGTACTCCACCTATCATCAGGTGGAGGTAGAGCACCAGCAACCCAGTAGGATCCTACAACCTCTGTCTATTCCTATGTGGAAATGGAATGACATCACCATGGATTTTGTTACAATATTTACAAGATATCCTCGATACATCAATGGATTATGGGTGTTCATCGATTGGTTGACCAAATTCACACACTTCCAACCTATTTGAGATACCTTCTCTATTGATGAGTTGGGGTGGCGTTATATTCAGGAGATAGTTTAACTTCATTAAATTACCCATTATATTTTATTAGACCAAGATTCCCATTTCATATTGCGATTCTGGAAAGGGTTGCAGAAGGTATAGTGTTCATAGGTACTTTAGAGTATTGTATATCACCCCTAGATTGATGGGAAATCTGAGAAGACCATTCGAGTGTTAAAGGATATGTTGTGGTCTTGTATCCCTGATTTTGGTGGATCTTGGGAGGAACATATTCCTCTATTTGAGATTTACTATAAAAACCATTTATATGGTACAATTCAAATGGATCCATATGAAGACCTCTCTGGAAGACCATGTTTTTCAACCATATTTTGGATCAAATCAGGTGAGACAACTCTTCTGGGTCCTTAGCTCGTTCAGGAGACTTCTGAGCATGTTCAGCTAATTCAGAAGCGTATGACTTCAACTCAGTCTAAACAAAAGTCTTATACCAATCGTAATCGTAGACCTTTGGAGTTTGAGGTGGGACATTAGGTATTTCTGTGTGTTTTGTCGACGTTGGGTCATAGAAGAATCAAGTGTTAGGGATGGTTATCATCGAGTTATGTCAGGCCATTTGAGATAGTGGATAGAGTTGGGCTGGTAGCCTATTAGTTGCTTCTACCTCAGAGGTACCGTTCCATGCACGATTTCTTTGATGTATCACATCTTTGACATAATCATCCAGAACCATCTCATTTATTTGATCCTAACGACATTGATATTGATGTGGATACATCCTTTGAGGAGCATCTGATCTGTATCATCAACCATAGTATGAAGGTTCTCTAATCTAGGTCAGTCCCTCTGGTCCGGTAGTTATGACAACAAAGACATGTTTTGGATGAGACATAGGGGTAGGATACTGATGTATGTGTGTAATGGCCAGAACATTTCTCAGACAACATTCCACTACCCTCTAAAGGGAAACTTAGGGACGATTTGTCTTATGGTGGGGAGGTTGTAATGTCTCGATGTAAATCAAGGTATTGACCATTTAAATTTTTAGTCCAAATCATTTTAAAGAGATCCAGGGAAAGCGATCGCACAACCTATTGCGGATCTTGAGTAGCTATTAAATTATTTAAATAGTTGCAAAATATTTATGTAAAATAATACATCATGCCCTAGTGCAATGTTCAGGTAATAATAATTAAAAAGGATTAAAATGAATAAAAAGAAATTTAAATAAATCAAAAGTGTTGAAAAAGGAATGAAAATAAAAAATAAAATAAAAATCAGACATGTGAGAAGTAAAAAAAATTAAAATTGGGTTTAACCATTATTATTATTACTATTTATTTTCCCTTCTCTTCCCTTTTACTTTGTTTTATTTTATTCTTTTCATTTTTCTTTGTTTTATTTTTTCTCTTTTTTTTCTAATTTCCTTATTTATTTCTTTATTTCTCTCTCTCCTCTCTTTTCTCCCTCTCCCTCTCTTGTGAATCACACCCCCTAGCTAGGTGGTGTGCCATCACCTTCTCCACCTTTGAATCACTACTGCACCACCATCTCTTCTCTGTTTTCAACACCATAAGAAGGGATATGGACCTCTCAATAAGGCTAATATTCTGAAACAATAATCATAGAGTTTTATCCACTCTCTGGGATGCAATCTTTGGTGTATGTTTTTTACACGAAATTGGGGTTTTTTCTAAAATCACCCAATTTCTTATATTTTAGGTTAATTCAAAGGTTGTTGCGGGAAATAAGAGATATTATGACTATGAGGCATGTATTCTATGATCTCTCCTATCTCTTTGTTGAAAAATTCAAGTCACACCATTGTACCACTTGTTGGTGTCTACTGATGAATCTAAATTAAAGCCTATTAATTTAATTAAACCACTTAGCCTTGATCCTTGTGAACTTTGCTTAATGAGAACCTATCTTAGGTTTCATCCATACTGTTGGATACCCCTTTGAGTGTTCCAACATAATCATCCTATCTTTACCATTAGCCTTGGTTCTTTAAATTATCATTTATGTGTGTTTTTGGATTACTTTGGGTTGATGTTAAAATTGAATAAAATTATTTAGGGTGAATAGTTTTCCTAAATAAATTAGTTATAAGGTTTACTATTCATTGATTTTATTTAAATGTTATTGCCTCTACTTATGATGATAAATTCCATGTTCTGTTTAACTCAAGTTATGATGTTGTAATGGATTGGTTACATAAATGGATGAAATTATGAATTATTTCTTTGGGATATATGTATATGTGCCTCTCTTATTGGTTGTAGGTAATCGGGCTGGTGAGAGAATGTGAGTTCCTTTTTAAGAACCCAAAATTGGAATCACTAGGCTCTATAGGTTACAACACGATGCACTGGGGAAGTGATGTTTTAGGCTCTCCATGCATGGGCTCCCCTGGGTTTTTCATTTACTATTTAGTAACATTGGTTCCTTAAGGGGAAGCCAAGGATGGACCCGTTGACAATATGACTATTCTATGTCTTGATTGAGACTCAGACCCTTATTTGTGATACTTGGTATGGAATCATGGTTACCATACCACAAGTGATCCCTAGGATTCCAAAATGGATTGCCTTGGACAAGCTTAGTGGCATTGGATAATTGATTGGATCTATCATAGCGATACCTTCGAGACAGGCTCAGACTCCACCTCAATATAGATCAATTTTAATATAAATTCTTCAGATGATTTTATTGATATAAAATTGATTTTTTTATTATGCTTTGTAATCCTCTATTGTGCCTTTAGTGTTCCATGTTTTGACATATGGTATAGACCCAAATCTAAAGATCAAGCTTGGGGTTATGCACTTTTCTATCAGTTGTGATGTTATACAGGTCTTGATATATATTTTCTACTTTACAAAGTATCTCATTCAGACTTATATACTAAGCTAAATTATGTGGTATGGGACGAATTTCCTCTTCGGAACTCGGTCTAAGATACAATTTTTTTATTTGAATTTATTGATTCTATTATACATCAGCACATTGTTATTTGTTTATTGCACGAAATGGAAATGTCTAGATTCCTTGGGTGCTGAAATACTAAGATTATATTTCAAACCCTACTACGGTGCTTCTCGGTACCCGAGTAGACTTTCTATTTTCATGTATTGATATAGGGAAGCGTGCTGCTTCCAATGCTTGATTTCTTTGATATTTTGGATAGATCTTTGGGGGAAGAGGTCCAATCCATGCTCAAGATGCCATGTGGAAGTTTCTGTTGGGTCTTTTGAGACTTTATTAGCATGTAGTCTATTGTTGTACCCCATACACCAAAAATTTTATTTATTTACATTTGGCATCATACATTGACATCATCATGGTATTAGTTATGAAATTTAAGCTTCCACATTTATTATATTTTTTTGGTTGGGTCATTTATCTTATTCTAATACTATATGTTGATTTTATTATTTATTTCACTACTTTCTAAATTATATTATATTATTACTCCATTATATAACTTTTTATTACGATGTAATAGTCTCCCCATAGACTTATGCAGGACCCTTGCTTTTAGTCGGCAGCCTCTGGCATTTGATGAGATGCGCTTGAGGTCTTATGGCCCACTATCATGGGGACCATTTTTAGAGGAAATAGGGGAGATAAACTATATAAAAAATTAAATTTGATATTGTAATGTTTTAATATTAATATTTTTATGTTTTCATGTGTTTAGGGGGAGTTTTAATGTTTCTATATGCTGAAATTTTCAGATTTACATGAAATCTGTAAAATCTAGAATCTATTTTCCAGATTATTATTATTTATTTTATATACATATTTTATTCTTATAAAAATATTTTAAAACCTCTCACACATCCTATATAATATTAAATTTCTTTTTAAACCTTTATTTTTTTATAAAATATTATTTTTTAAAAGATTTATCATTATTTTTTCTCAAACTACTTTTAAAATTATATTCACTACCTTCAATTCTATGTTTTAACAGTGGATAAATTTATAGTGTCTCCTTGATGCATTTTTTTTAAAAATGTTCATGTTTAAGAAAAATTTTATTCAAAATTTATATCTAAATTTACGACTTTTACCTTATAATATACAATCCATTCCTTTTTTATTTGAAACCTTATTTTTTGATAATTTAGAAAATGGTGGGATGTTATTTAAATTATAGATGGCTTTATAATTATCAAAAAGGGGTAGAATATTGATTGAATGCTTGAACCAATTTATTTTTTGATAATTTTAAAGATTTATTTGTTTTGTTTTCATTGAATGTCTTAATATTTAAATTGTATATTGGTTAATTTAAGTTTAACTTTGATCATATCATAATATTTATCTATTTAAAATATATTTATATTGCATGTTTTTATTGGTCATAATTTTTTTTACAAGTGACTTAAAGTGTACATAGGATAAATAAGTCATTTATGATGTTAAAATATCATTTTTACATGATTTTCACTATTCCCAGGTAGCCATTTTGTTGTACACAAAATAGCAGTTTTTGTCATCCACATAGGCAATTTGTGAACCATATAACCATTTTTTTTGTTTTTTTCCTTCAGTATTTCAACCATATCATGATCTGTAAAACTAAAAATTTAGTTTTTTATAAATATAAGATTATTTTCTACATTTAATTTGTAGGAATGAAAATTTTAATTGATCTATATCATGTATGAAATTATGTTATAAGTCAATGAATGTTTTTAGTATAATTTTCATAGTTTTTTTAGAACTTTTTTTATTCTATTTTTTAATGATAAATTGATTTATATAAATCTGATTAATTTGATTCTTATTTATTTAGAAATATAAGGAAAATTTATATATATAATTCAATTAGACCCAAATATGATTCTTCCATTTAGTATGTCTGTTTCATGTATGAAATTAGTTAAGTCAATCTATTTATAGATTTTAAAAATTCAAAAGCGTGAATCACCTACGTGAATTCCCCCCATAGATTTATTTACATAAATTGATTACATAGATTTTCTTATGTAAATCACCTACTTCAATTAACATATACGAATCACTTATGTGGCATGTTTTTGTTACATATTGAAAAAGATAATGTGAACTTCAATTATGTGAATTTACTTAGGTGGTTTAATAAAATTTCTATAGGTTATTCTAAAATCTATAAATTTTCTACATTTTATGTTAAATTTAATATTTTTATTTGATTTTTATTTATTTAAAATAATTAATGTTTTATAATGACTTTATAAATTCATATTAATTATGTAGAACCTATAAAAATCGTTTTCTATTATTTTAAACTTGTTTTTATGAAGATAAAAGGGTGTTCTATTTTTACGCATGAAAATTGCATCTTGAAACTCAAAAAATAAATTTTATTATATTATTTTGTCTTAGTAAATTATGTATTTTATAAATTAATATTAGTAGATATTGAACTCATTAAAGTTTTTTTAATATTTTTGATATAGTGTTATTATGTTTTTAATTTCTCTACATGTTTATTACTTATTTTAAATGGAATGTTTTTTGAATTTCCTATTTAAAATTAAAACTTATGATTTTCATGGGATTTAACTGAACTATTATTGTGGAACTATTTTTAAGCCTTGAGTACGGTTATTTTAAATGGGTTTGAATTAGTCTATATTTTTTTTGAATACTATACAGGAGTTGAGAGATTATTATAAAATGATAATATTTATTTCTATCTCTTTATGATATTATGATATTTTTTTATTATTTACCCTCTCTTGGCTGTGTTGAGTTAATTTATTTAATAAAGGATTTATAGCCTTACTTGTTTACAGTTATGGAAAGTGAAAGAGTGATGATATAATAATTTTTTATGAGAGATTTCATATTTTCAAGTGATATAGTGCGAAGAATGTGGTGGTGTTGATACTATGAAGTGTTGTACATTATGACAATGTAAAAAATTTCTCACTACTATTATATGATATATAAATGGATGAATAAAAAACTCAATGAATTATTCTATTATATTGATAAGGAAATCAAGATGATCAAACACTCAAGAACCAATACCTGTGTTTTATTCTTCTTCTATGTATTTTATTCTAGTTGTTTTAGTCTGCAACACTTCTTCCCATCTACCGATGCATTAAATTTCTCTTTTTTATTTTACATAAAAAATCATTTTCTATCTTTTAGTTGTGACTCTAGGATTCTAATGTTTGGACTATAGGTTTTGTGTGCAATAGAAGGTCAGATGGGGCCTTCCAACTTTCTTTTTTTCTAGGAATGAAGATTAATCCATGATTTACATAATGATAAATTTCATGATCAATGGAATTTAATCAAATAATATAAAAAATTGATAAACACTAGAACTAAAACACATGATCACCACTTATTATTTATAATTAATTTATGTAATTAAATATTTTCCTAGTTAGAAATTTTTTATTCATTATTTTGTCTTCCAATGTATCTACATCGTAATATTGTTGCATTGTAGGAATCTAGAGTAGATTCCATACAGTGGTGATCCACCCATGTTCCATGAACCTCCAAACATTTTTATAGGAATATCCAGTTGCTAGCATAGAAGATCCTAACGCTTGCGTTGTTCGCCTTTCATCACCCTAAGAATCACTTTAGGTAAGGGTTTACTTTGATCTCTATAGACTTGAGAGTGGTGGGGGAGGAGGATCCATCTCCATTATTGAGATCATTCTTAGAGAGGGAGATGTATAGGTATTTGAGTGGATTCTCTATGGATCTCATTGTTCAAAACACAGAATAATTATATCACTCTAGAAAATAATATTATTGGGTTTATATACCACTAGTGTTAGAAAATAATAATTTCACATGCACCCTTATTATTTTTGTAATCCCTATGAAACCCCGTGTCTATAAAATAATAATAATAATAATAATAATAATATTATTATTATTATTTATTGACATGTGCTAAAATCAGGAATTGAATTAAATATAATTTCTTCAAATAATAATCAATATATATTATTTCTCAATAGACCATTAAACATAGTCCTATATTCCCCCATAATATTTATTGTTCCTTGAATAATGACTATTTATTTAATAAAAAACATCAATACAATATTCACCAATAAATTAATAAATAATATATTCAGTAAATAAAAAATAACAATTTATTAAATATTCTCCTTATATAATATTCTCTCAAATAACTGGTGATGGAATATACATGATAAAAAAAACATGAATAATTATTAAACCATGTGTGGGAATAATTTTTATTCAACTTGTTAAATAGTAAATAATAATATATTATTAAACTGATATTCTAGATACATTTAGTGTGTGATCCTCTAGGAATCTATCTCAGTGGCATTAGGGGAAGTAGCCTAAAGTCCAAGGTTAGTTTCTAGAAACATGACAAGACATCCATAAAGAAACTAATTAACCCCAACATGACATAATACCTCATACAAATTCTTACTATACAATATAATCCTTTTATCGAGAAATCTCAAATCAAGCAGGTTGTATGATACTGCCATCAACCTATGTGCTCAATGTCTCTTTCTTTGACTTTCCAGAAATTGAACATGCCTATAGAACACCGTGACCATGGGTTTATTTAGGTTATATCATTTCCATTAAAGGGACTAAGATATAAACTTCTATTAAAGAACATAAGGGAAATCATTTCTTGCATTATTCTTTAATGAAATATTACTTGTGATGCACCCAACGTATCCTACCTCACTACAAGCATATGTTATCCAATTTTTCATCAATACATAAAAGTAAATGACTTATTATACCCATTAATAATAATATTAAAGCCAATGTATCAATACACATGTATGTAGATAGAAACTTCCAATGAAAAATATAAATGTCGATTTCCTACTGGTGGGTCTCATCCTCATAATATCCTACACTAAATATTAATAACTGTGAACACCATGAGAAGGTGCCTCAAAGTAATATTAGTCCCCACCCATTATATCTTATATCATCTGTGTCCCTCAAATGATTACATCTGGCTATAAAACATATATTTAAGAATAGTATCGTGGAACTTATTGGTTCTCATCATATAGGGGAAATGTTATGACCTTTCAGTGTGATAACTACTCTTAGAACATTATCGCATACTTTGTTACATAAATGAAAAATAATAATGTGATAATGAGTATATTAATATTAAAAATAATGAATAAATGTTATCATAAAGTACATATAAGTTGTTTCTAGTAGACCTTTCAGTCTGCTAGCTCTCACATGATACTCATTATTATACTGGAATAGGCCTTCAGTGAAGGGGTATACCATGTTTTCTTATGTGGGAAATCTACTTACTGCAACTTCACCCCTATAAGAAAAATAACTAAAGAGGTGATACATTCAGAGTATGTTGTCTGTTGGTGTGACCTAACTCTTTTATGGGATCCCATCCTATAGTCTTATCACAATACACTGGGATAGGGTATTTATTACAGGCACCACATAATTCTCCTGGAAAATTTTCATATCCAAATAGATTCTTTGGATGCATTAAAAGAATCTATATACTCAGAATATACTATAGAATCAATGAAAACTGGCTTCTTTGAACTCTTATAGCTCATAGATCCTTTATTGACACATAAAACATATCCTGACTATGACTTCATATCATTCTAATCTTTTTTATATCTAACATTAGTATAACACCTGAAGAATAACTCATCACCTCCTCCATACATTAGGAAAATATCCTTAGTTCATCTCAAATAATTAAGGATAGACTTAAAAGAAGAGTGATGCTGTTCTCCTAGTCCATATTGATATCTTCCTACAAATCTCAATTCATAGACAACCTAAAGTATAATACATAACATGACATACATGATTGATCCTATCACCGAGGCGTATGAGATCTTAAAAATTCACTATTTCTACTATTGTGCCTAAGGATACATTTTATTATAAATATATAAACCATGCTACACCTGAACCTATCCCCTCTTGAAATTTTTCGTACTAAATATAATTAGTATTTTGTTAATGTTTGTACTTTGACATAGTCTAATAAACCACTTGGAAGAAACAAACAATCTTGATCCATATAATATAGGTTACTTCACCTAATTACTTTATGGAGAAACACTTGTTTAACTGGTCCTTAACAGAATGTAATACTGGTAAGTAATTTTAATAATTAATATGTCATCAACATATACTACTAGGATAATGACCACATTCCCACTAAAACTCTTGTAAACAGATGGATCACATTCATTCCTTATTAAAACAAATTATTTTATAGCTTCAAATAATTGAATGTTCCATGAACTAGATTGTTTCTTCAATCCATAACTGTATCTTTTCAACTTAAATATACTTTTTTCATCACATGGAGTCACAAACCCCTCTAGTTCTGTCATGTAGACATCTACCTAAAAGATCCTATTAAGGGAACCTATTTTGACATCCATATTCCAAATTTCATAATCATGGTAAGATATTATAGAAAGTATAATTCTAACAAATTTAAACATATAAACTATTGAAAAAGTTTCATCATAGTCAATTATTTGATGCAGTTTAAACCCTTTAACCACCAGCCTTTCTTTATAGGTATTTAATTTAACTTCCATGTCCTGTTTTCTCTTGAATACCCATTTCCACCCTATGGGATTTACATCAACTGAAGCATCGACCAAAACCCAAACTTGGTTATGATACATGGAATCCATTTCATAATTGATCGATTCTTTCCATCTTGAAGCTTTTGAACTCTATTACCTATTTATATGAGATATGTTCATAATTGTCAACCAATAATGTGTCACCAATCCTAGTGACTAGAAACCATATCTATCTGGTTCTCTTTCCTCAATAGTGATTATACATAGTACTTGAGTTTCAAGAACTACATCTTCCATGGGGACCTATTCAATCTGTTCTTAAACTAACTCTCATGTATCTGAAGCTTCAGCTTCATCGAAGTCAATCTTTATCCCACTATCCGTTTTGAGGGTATGATCCCTCTCAAGAAAGATGGATTTTTTATTGAAAACAAATTTCTTTTATGAGTTTTTTTATAGTAAGTATACCATTGTTTTATTAGGATGCCTTACAAGGATAAACTTTATGCCTCAAAGTGCTAGTTTGTTTCCCGAGATGGATTTAACAAATTCATCACAACCCCATACACATATATGTGATAAAATAGTTTTCATTCCATTTTATAAATCGAAGGTAATTCCATTTTCCACTTTATTTGGTACTCAATTTTGTGTGTATTCCATAGTTTCTAATGCATATCCCCAAATGGAAAATGAGAGATCTGCATGTATAATCATCGATCTTACCATTTCTAAAAAGGTATGGTTCCTCCACTCACTAACACCATTCCACTATGGTGTGTAAGGTGGAGTGAGTTGAGATAGAATCCCAAAATCCCATAGAAATTTTATGAACTCTTGGTTAAGATATTCAACAACTCAAACCAATCATATATTCTTTATCATCTTTCCAATTAGATTCTGTACTTCATTATTAAACTTGTTGAATTTATAAAAGGACCTAGACATATAACTCATCATGTATAAATATCCATATCAACTCAAGTAATCACTAAAAGTTATGATATAAGAATACCCACCCCTAGATTCTAAAAGAAATGATCAACACACATTAGTGTATACCATTTCAAGAAGTTCTATGGCCCTTTCTCCATATCCACCAAATAGTGGTTTGGTCATTTTCCCTTATAAACAAGGATGACATCTTCAAACTGGTTTTAGCTCAAAAGAGTACAAATAACTATCTTGATAGAGAGTTGTAAAATTTTTCTCATTTACATGACCAAAATGGTGATGTCATAGCTCAGTGTTACATGATTTGTGCAAACATGATTCATTATCTATTTCTAATAATTGATTTTCATAATCTAATACATAACAAAAATTATTTAAATGTTCCATAACATAACATATGATGTCTTTAAAAATAAACAAATTTTAGTTCTAAATTTGAAAATAAAACCATCTACATCTAGATATGATATCAAAATTATTTTTTGGTAAAATATGGAACATAATAACCATCTCTTAAAACCAATTTCATTCCTATTGGTAATGAAGGCTGGTAGTCAAAAATGGTAATAAAATCCATCCTCTCACCATTTCTAGTTTGAAAATCCATCTATACTCTAGAAATTTTTCTATATCTACTTGGTTAGTACATTTTTATATAGACTTGAGAACCAAAATATGTATCTAATACCCAATGTGTAGATATTTAATGATTACACTTGATAGAGAACAAAAAATTAGCTTCCCCTTGATTCTGGGTGAATTTCCTCTTCAAGTGGCATTACTTTCCATATTAAAATCATACTACTTCCTTTTCTTTCCTCTACTTCTAGATCTTCCTCTTCTTAGACAAATGTTGCTCATGATATTTAGACTTATTATGAGTCATAGGCTATTTCTCATTGTTATTTATTTTCTTATTCACTATAAGGACTGTGGGTTTGTCACACTCCATATCATTGTATACTTGGAGACTCATAGTAAGATGCTCTGAAAAAATATTATCATTATTGATCTTGTTAAAATTAAAAATAATACAAGATAAGGAATTGGGTAGTGAGGAAAGTATGAGATCTGTGCAAAACTCATATAATAATTTAATCCCTAAGATGTTTAGGCATTCAATGTAGACAATATGCTTGACCACATGATGCCTAGTTGGCACCAGATCTCCAAGATTAGTTGTAAATAGATCATTGAAGATATAATATATCTCATGTATCGACTTCAATTGATAGAGACCCCAAAGGTGATACATCATGATATTTTCATATATGTCGTCATGTTTCTTTAAAAGATCATTGGTCATGGATGATATCATTAAACATTGGTTAGCTATGGGATCATTTAAATGTTTCTCATATAGAGATAAATCTTTATGACTCACCTCATTACCAAGAACATCATGAATAGGTTCTTCCAGCACATACAATTTTCTTTCATGGAACATGACAATGCATAAGCACTTTTTCCACTATTGAAAATTTGTGCGGGTGAGAAGGTTTTCCTTCTCAAGTATGGATCACAATGATATATTTGAAGTCATTTTATTGTTTTTTCTATAATATGAAGAGAATATTTTTAATAATTTATCTTATTAAATTTTGACAAATAAATAAATATCATATTTATTAATCTTGAACTATTTTATCAAAACACAATATCCCTCCCCATTGGCTTTCAAATATCATATTTCTTTAATATTCTAGTGGAAATGATCCATATTCCCCATATCTTCACACCAACATTGGTTGTTCAAGAAATTTGAAGGGTTTTAGGTAGCATTCTAAATTCCAACTACATTAACTCATGGTTTCTTGATCTGTTGAGTGGACTTCAAAATCTTGAAATCCTAAAATTGGATTTCTTAAAACTTTTCCTCTCAGATACAGTAATTCCTATTTTGGAATTAAACCCCTAATGTGAACTAAGTTATGTCAACCCAAAAATTAAAGTCTGAATTCCATAATAATTAAAATAACCCCATCTTTGGCTGGTCAATCACTTGGAACTATGGTTCAATTTTAACTAAATTATTGAAATACTATACCGACTTAATATATATAAATAAGGGATATTATATTTTATGCATAAATTTCCAATTAGTATATTTATGAAATGTTTTTTAATATTAAGTGGATTTATTTTAATGATTAACCATGTCTTAGATAATGTTTATTCATAAATCATCTTATTTCAGTTATATCTTGTATGACTATTAATTCATTAATTTAGGTGATCAAAAAAATAATCTATAATTAAATAACAATGAAACTTAGTAGAAATAAAATAATAAAGTGGTATGATCATGATACATTACAAATGGTTAGTTTATCTTGATGATAATAAACTAACCATCGAACTATGGGAAAACAGATTGAACTATTTATGGTTCATGTTGTAGCTTTCCCCCTGTCCACCTATGTATCTATATTTGATTTGTTTTTCCTCACCTCTAAAATTGAACCACCTCCACTACACTGTGATCTCTATTTATTAAATTATCTTTTACTCATGTGTAGGTGAGGTGAACCAAAAGATTCGTTAAGAGTTTTACCTAAAAGAAACCTTAAGCACGAAGACCCTTACATAATAGATGAGGTAGGACACCCAAACCAATAATTTAATTTAATAATAAATTTATAGAAACCAATCACATACAAAGGTCTAGTATAATATCATGATCATCCATATGAATGCAACAAATTATATATTTAATTATCATTCAATTATAATCACTTTTATTTAAGATAAATCATGCTCGATTCAATTATTATCTTATTTAATTAATCAATCATTTTTATCATGACTCTCATACAAATTTTCTAGAGATTCTCATCCATCACAATTTTAAACAAATTATATAAATTTATTTAAAATTAACTATGTAAAAAAAATATACCTTGGAGACAACATGGTGAGCACCCATCCTAACTACCCAATATGTAACACAATAATATAATATTTATTATTGAGACAAGTGTAATACATGAATTATCACATAATTTCATGGATTGTACTATCAAAATAATGACCATTCGGAAAGGATTGTATTTACATAGTGTTTTATGATTTAATGTGTGTAGAGTAATAATTGTAATATGTCTTATACATAATATGCAGATCGGAACATTACATATAAATTAATTAGATTTTTTTAAATATAAAACCCATTACATGGAGTGTACTATCAATTTAATGATTACACAGAACACATATTGATAATGTTTTAACTGTATAATAAATTAATTTTAAATTATGTTTAATTTTTTAAAAGTAATTATCATGTAAATTGGAGACATGTGTTGTGTGTTATTCTCACCATCTATCCACAACACAAGCCTAGGGACTCAGTGTGTAACAATTCCATAGAAAATATTAGACTACATGGTGTGTACATGGGATACATGACATGTGGTATTTGAGTTACATAGACACTAGTTATGTAGGTCATGTAAGAAGATACACAACCCATCTATGACTAAAGGAATACACATCGTGTATCAGAGTTACATGGCGTGTACTCTAGATGAACCTGCACGAGGATGGCCTGGTCAACACACAGTGTGAAATTAAATTCACTTTATGTAATAAATTCCCATGTCATGAATTAATTATGAATTAATTCATGGTTCATTAAACACTATCAAATGATGTGTACCTTCGGGTTACACGATATGCACTCTTGTGTTTTCTATCCAGACTCCGCATCACCTTCAGATGCGTTCTTAAATGGTTTTGTTCATAAAATTAATCAAATTGATTATATTTGCAAGAAATGAAGTGGACGAAAGAATATATCACAATCTAGATTAAAAAATTATTAAATATGAATTTAAAACTAATGATAAATTCATAAATCAATCAAAGGTATTTAAATAATTATAAATAATTATGCAACCCCTCAGATACCACTTGTTGGTTTCGAGCACAACTGAAGCATCATATAAGGCATGACTAATTTTACTTTTTATCATGATCTATGATTAATCCATTATTTACATGATGTAAATTTCTATGATAAATATAATTGAATAAAATAATATAGATAATAAATAAATGTCAAAACCAAAGGGCAGGATCATGAAATATTATTTATAATTAATTTGTGAAATTAAAGAATTACCTTGAGAGAAATTATTTCATTGTTTATAGATTTCCAATGTATCTATGTTGTTTTTTGGTGTGTTATAGGAATCAAGGGTAGATTCCTTACAGTGGTAATCCGTACATGTTCCAAAAACCCCTGAACATTACTATAGGAAACTCTGGGTGCTAGGATAACAAATCCTAATACTTGCGTCATTCACCTTTGATCACCATAAGAATTGATTAAAGGAAGGGTTCTTTTAGATCTATCTATACTTGAGAGTGGCGGTGGAGGTGGATCACTCTCCATTCTTGAGTGAAGAATTGGAGAGAGATCTCTCTAGGTCTTTGAGAGGATTCTCTCTGGATCTCATTGTGCACAACACAAATGGATTGTCACTCTTAATAAAATAATATTTATGGGCTTATATATCACTTGGGTTAGAAAATAATAATTTCACACACCCTCTTATTATTTTCATAATCTCTGTAGAACCCCATATTTATAATAATAATAATATTATTATTATTTCTTGACATGTGCTAAACTTGAGAATTAAATTAAATATTATTTATTCAAATAATAGTCAATATATATTATTTCTCACTAGACCATTAAACTTGGTATTCCATTCCTTCATAATATTTTTTGGGCCCCGAATAATGAATAATTATTTAGTAAATAAATATCACTGCATTATTCACTAATAAATAAATAAATATTATATTCACTAAATAAAAAATAAATATTTATTGAACATTATACTCACATAATATTATCTTGTACAACTGGTGATCAAATACATGTGATCAAGAAAAAATGAATAATTATTAAACCACATGTGGGAATAATTTTAATTCAACTTATTATATAATAAATAATAACATATTATTTAACTGAGATTATTGATACACTTAGTGCATGACCTATAGGCCTATTTCTTAGTGGCATTAAGCGAAGAAACCTAAAGTACAAGGTTAGTGTCTAAAAATAGGCCAAAAAATCAACAAAGAAAGAATTTAATGCCTCAATGATATAATAACTCATATGGATACTTACCATGTTATAAAATCCCTTTATCATGATATCTCCAATCAAGTAGGTTACATGAGAATGTCATCAGCCAATGTGATCGATGTATCTTTCTTTGAATTTTTGGAAATAGAACATGCCTATAGAACACCATAGCCATGGATTTATTTAGAATATGTCATTTCCACTTAATGTACTGAGATAACAACATCCTTCAAATAAAATAAGGGGTAAATCCTTTCTCATATTATTCATTAATGAAATAATTCTCATGACATACCCAACATATATTACCTCACTGTGAGCATATGTTTTCATGGTTTTTGTCAATGCATCAAATTATATGACTTATAATACTCATTAATAATGATATTAAATTATAAGTATCAATATGAACATATGTAGATAGGAACATACAATGACACAAATAAATGTGGATTTCCTATAAGTGGGTATCATTCTCATAATTTCCTACATTGGATATTACCAAGGGTGTACACCATGAGAAGATGCCTCAAAGTATTATGAGTATCCACCCCTAATAGAATATGTATTTTTTATCCCTAAAATGATTTAATCCAGCTATAGAATATATATTTAAGAATATTGTAGTGACCCTTTAGGTTTCCATCATAGAGGAGAACTGTTATGACCTTTCAGTGTGACAACTACTATTAGTACATTATCACATACTATGTTACACATAAGAACAATCATGATGTGATAAGGAGATTATTAATATAAAAATATAATGAATATATATTATCATAAATTACATAGAAGTTGGTTCTAGGGAACCATCTAAAATAAGGACCATTCAGGTTGTGTCTCTGATTATCTAAAGATAGGGTTGTAATTAAGTTGTGACTCCCCATAAAAAAGTTTGGTGTCTTGGTTATTCTTCCATTATAAAAGTAGTTTTTAATCAGGTTATGATTCCCCTTAAAAAATATGATTAGTACACATTGTATCTCTCACATAGTAGAGATGTATAAGAGTAGACTATGTCCAATTTAAACCAAACTACTATAAAAAACATTCTCATTTTTTTATTTGATCTTGCTCTTATTTATCTTCATTAACTGATTTGGATAATTAATTAAGATAAATAATTAATTTCTTAAAATTTTTAATATGGTCTATTCACCTTTGTTGATAATTTTATGTTACCTTATCCAACATAATAGTTACCTTTTCTAACCATAAATTGTTCAACTCATCTTCTCATATAATTTATTTAAGGAGAGTTATTAGAGGTGTATTAACATATGATTCAAAAAATTAATTTCCCCCTTTGAAGATAAGGGATTACACACCTCCTTTATGAATCTTAATCTACTTCTCCTGGAAAGAAATGTTTTCATTACACTTTGAAAGGAAATACATACCATGTATTATATTAAATTTAACTATAGGTATAATAACTGATCTTTAAAATAGGGATTGTCTATATATAATATTGGGGATTGAATGACATATCCTTTTTATAATAATATTTCCACTATGAGTCTTTATTGAAAACTCCATTCTTAACGTGTTACAGAATATATTAATGTTATTGTAAAACATGGAAGATATAAAAGAGTGTGAAGATATAAAATCAAATAAATCATTAGATATATTTGAATTTATGATGAAATTACCAGCCCCCATATATTTAAGAACTTTAACTCTTGCAGAATTAATCACATAATCTTGGCCTTCCCCCTGGGCCTCTTTTACAACAGGTTCCCTTGATGATAGGGAATTAATTTGAATAGTTCTAAATCTCCCTATAGCTGAAGCACTAGATAGTAGTGGTTTAATTATTTCCCTTACATTCATAATTTATAGGAACCTTATCTACACACTTATAATAATCTCCCATTTCATTTAAAAAATTATGAGGATGTTTCTTTCAACAATTATCACATTGAAGAAATCCCACCTTTCCTCTCTAATTTTTTGACACATTTCTTTTTCTTAATTCTTAGACGACCTCTTCTTTTCCTGATTTAAGTTGAATATATAATAATTAGAAATTTAATTCTCTATCTAGATGACACATGAAACTATATCATCATATGATGAAAATGTTTGGGAGACTAGTTCCCTTCAAAGGTTGTGCCTAGGCCCATTAACGAAATAATCAATCTTTCTTTTAAGATTATGTAAGTAGTTTGTTGCATTCCTTTTTAATCTTATGAAACTAAACTTATAGTTAGAAATGGTTTACTATTCTTTATACTTTAGGTTGAGTAAATTTATCTCCATTTTAGATTGTTTTCCTTGAGGAAAATATTTTCTGAATAATATCAATTTAAATTTTCTCTATTCTATACTTTCTATTTCATCACATTCTTTATTATTTTGGATCAATGATTACCATTTATAAACATATACCTTTAAACAATATACTTCTTGAATAATGTTTTCCCTTTTCCCAAAGATAATAATATCTTTTTAAGGTACTTAATCCATTACATATCTACAAATGGATTAATTGTTTTATAAAAGGATAAAGGTTTCTATTGTATAAAGAGATCCAATATAGGTGTATTATATCCTAGAATAATAGGTTTATTTATATGATGAAGGTTATTTGTCACAACCTAGGTCAATTACCCTAATATAGATATCATATACTTAGATCTAACACCCATTATATTGTATTATTCAAAAGGGAAATCCATAAGTTGACTAAGGGTGTTGAAATGATTTCTTGTTCTTCTAATGGGAACTATATCTAAATAAGGGAACACACATAATTTTCTTATTAAATCATGAATATTGATCCATTACATAAAAATAACTAATTGTTATTAAAATTTTTATTGTTTTATCTTAATATTTGTACTAGATATGTTCTTATAATTTCTAGTTCACAACGACCCTACTAAACTTCCTCTAATACCAACTATAATGACCCCAAATCCAGTAACCATGAGCCAATATCTACTTTATTACATTGGTACAAGATACAGGGGATAAAACCAAAAAGTATATATTGATTTACCTATATTGGAAGACAAGATACGTACATGTTTTCCATATTACACATTGGAAAAATTACACATACAATGATAAATATCATTACATCCTTGAAGATAATTAAAAGGTTTCTTCTTCATATCTAGGGGAAAGAAAAACTTAATAAATGGAGAGATTAGATGCTCATTAAGGGAAAATATACAGTTAAATCTATCATGAGTAGAACATTCATTAAAAATATTTTAGAGTGGATAATAAAAACAAATTTCATTCAATAAAAAAACATGAAATTGAAAATGTATCCACGGGGAATATCAACATAACAATCACATGGATAATAATAACTTAAATATGAACGAATAAAATTCATAATGTTGGACATCATGATCTTATCATAAATACCTCATGAAAATACATAATAAACTATACCATAAAATCCTTATTAAAAGATATTTTAATGAATGGGTAGTTATACATTAAACACCCAACTAATTTGGAAACTTATTTGTCTCATGAGGCTAGTTGTTGCATTGAGTGGGTATCTATAACTAGAACCTAACCATCACGTACATATATCCAATTCATTCCTTATATATTTAATAAAAAATATAATACATAATTAATATTCCATATTAGTCTATAAATTTCCCCATTTAATCAAGAATACAAAACACCAATATTTCCCCTATAAATGAAATAACATTCTTAATAAGCTTCCTTAAACTAAAACAGTATATTTAAATGGTATAGGGTTAATAAAATATGAAATCATTATAAATGATACCAAATATATTAATTATACTAAAAATTTGGTCATTAAAGAGAAAAGGAATGTCTAATGATTAATTGAGAGTAATATAAATTATGATTATAAGAAAGTGAATGATCTCAAAATAATCTATAATCCACAAATTAGAAAAGGATGATAGAATGAAATCAATTCACAAAAAATTAAGGTTTGTAATAAGGAAAATTATTATGATAATTAGTGAGAAAAATGGAAGAGAAAATTTAAAAATAACTTTACTTAAATATTTTTTATATTTTTTTAAAAACAAAGTTATAAATAATTTACAAATCTATTTTCAAAATTTCAGAAAATAATGAATTTTTATTTTAATAAAAAAATTCAAAAAATGGAATTGATTTTCTTTTAAAAAAAAAAGAAACATATAGAGGAAACTAAATAGTGAATAAAAATAATGGATGTGGAAAAATATATTTATGTTGTATACATTAAAAAAAACATTGTTTTCACACTTTATAAAAAAGTAAAAAATGAATTTTTCAAAAAAAAATTAAAATATTTCTTTTAAAAAGTTGTAAATAAATTTAAATATAGTATAAAAGTACAATTACCAAAAATTTAAAAGTAGATAAAAACTTAATTGAAATAAATTGAAAAATATGGATATATAAGAAAAATACTCCAAACCAAAAAGAAAAAATATAGTTGCTTTCTCTAATAAATATTCGTTTAGTATTTTAGTACCAAAGGGAAAAAAAGTTGGAATAAAAAGAATATAAATAAAATAAATAACCAGATAATAATAAAATAAATGGGTCTTATGAAGAGAAATATCATATAATTCTTCCAAAATAAATGTAAACAAGAACAATCCCAAATAAGAGTGATATTTAAAATAAATCTTTATGGGTTTAATAAATTTTGAATCAAATCCCATTAACAGGGAAAACCTAAATTAAAAATTTAAATACTATGAATAAATATGAAATCATGATATAATATTTCAATGGTATATTATATAAAAAATATAAATAAATTATTCACATAATATAAAATATGTCTCAATAGAGTGGAATTGAGATAAGAAAAACTTTACCTTGGATTCCTTATTGTTTGGATGCATTATATCCTCATAAATAATCAATTTAATTTTTAAAAAATTTATTAAGAACCTTATTCGTTTATATTCATTTTTATGGTCCTTTTGTAATCATTTTTCATCCATTCATTGATAGTTCTCACTTACGTCGACCACTTAAGGTTGTTCAGTCAATTTCTATAAAATTACTTTTATATTTTAACCATGTTTATAGGTGCAATGAAATGGTTCACTTAACCTAAAAATATTATAAATCTCATAAATATATTTTTTATTTATTGTATATGATTTATAATAATCCATGCAATATGGTAATAGAAAAATGAATCACATCACTTCATGGAGGTGGTGGTCCACACGTACGCATGAGCAATACTAACAATTTATAATAGATGGAAGGATAATAAGGTAGATCATATTTTACCTTTAAATAACCATAATTTTTTCATAAATATCATATATTTTCAATAATTATATCTTTATAACTATCTTTTTCAGTTGATGATTGAAAATGATACTCATTGCTTTGTGGAGGTGGTTGTCCACACATACGTATGGGTGTTGTTGTCATTTTATATGGGATATAAATGACATAGAAAATCGATATAATTTTTGAAACCAAAATATTCATGTCATGGGTATGTTTGAGGAGGGAATGGCCTATTTGGAGTAAATATAAGATAAAATTGCCCTAAAATTCTATAAGAAGTCTGTTTTGTAATGCCCCAATCCTTCATGAATGGTCGGAGCTCATGAAGCTCCCTAGAAAACAAGTTCCCTTCATGAATACCTGAAATCATGATTGTGTTCCTCCACATGTTCGGAAGTGCTTAATGAATTCACTAATTCTTGATGGTGTTCCTCTGCTAGTCTGACAGTGCTTCACGTCTATGTGAACGGTTGATAGTGTCTTCACGAGTCTGACAGATCTGCACCCATTTTCGAAGCCCATAAGTTCTTTGAGAATCACCTCCAATCATCATGAAACCCCTTTCTTATAAATATCCTCATTTTTTTTTACTTTTTATGGATGGAAACCTAACATATTGGTTTCGGAATTTCTACCAATTCACGAACCTCTTAAGCCTCACGAACCAAAGAGATTATGGATCACCCAAGGAATCATAGCATCATAAAACCCACTTCCATGAGTTATTTAGAGACTCCAACCTAGGGGATATTCCTTTCAAGAATGACTACACCCTTGAAAAAAGCATAATTCTTCATGGGAAACTTGAGTCTTCAAGAATCATTTAGACTTCAGGAATCACTCCTTCCCCTAACCAAGACTTCATTATGAGGCAGGGTCACCCTACTTCATGATGCCTACTCTCTCAAGAAGCCCTGAACCTCTGCGAAGTACCTGAGCTTCGTGAATAAACTCTCTATGAGGCCCTAGGATTTGTGAAACCCCTTTCTAAGGCCTCTCCATAGCGACTCCCCTCCACTGAACCTGCTTCGTGATGGTTGAGTACCTAGGACCTCCACACCCATTGAGCACCGGTTCAACTACTCCTTGAGTTACCATGTGACCTATGCCACTCCCTCCCATGTTCACCCACTTCACTCAAAGTGTGGCTCAATACTTCCACCTACCTATTTATTTTAAAAATAGGTACACTAATTCCAATTTCTTATAAGAATAGGGACCCGAATATAGACCTAGTCATGGGACACTCCTCCTATCATTGTACATTGGTAGTTCCAAAGCCATAATCCTCCCAAAGAAACATGAGAGTTGGTTACGTAATCCATTTGGGAGGGGAGTGAGTCCACCTACAACTGAGATGCATGCCGTAAAATTAACTAGTTCTACATCCTATTTATATGATGTAAAACTACATGAATAATTCCTCAACACATGAAGAGAAACTGTAGTATTAACCTATTTTACAAGCACACGATGCTATGTGTGTGAGTGGCATGGGATGAAATCCAATATAATTTCCTTTATATCAATCACATGGAATGAGATCATACTCACATGGAATGATATCCTCATCACATAGAATGAGATCCTCCCATTTAGCAGCTCCCACATGTAAGACCCACTAACGTCATCACTAATCCTAGAAGCCCATATCCCAAGGAAGCTTCCATGCATAAGACATTCACTATTCCAACCATGAACAATCCTATTGAAAAGGATAGCATCCAAACATAAACCCCACAACATCCCTCATGATTTTTCTCTCACAAAATGGATGTCATATCTACTTATTCTTCTTGTTTCACTCACTGAGCTTGAATCACTTGGTTATAAAGGCTAGTAGAGATCATTGAATTTGCATGAACCCATGCTCCCTGGGCCTCCTCCTTAGTTATAAGCCACAACCTTTCTGAACTACATGGGATTTGATTCCCTACTAACTGGGATATATAGAAAGCCACCCTAAGGTCAAAACCCAACATCCAAATCCACCCTCATGTTCTCCGAGGCGCATCCATGGTAAGATCATGCCCCTCACCTGGGAGACCACATCTCCTCTAGGTCCCTCAGGAAGCTCAATGTGTAACCCCCATACCAAATCCAACCAAGAGATATCCTCTTGAGAATGGAAGCTTTCACACATAAGCCCCACACCATCCCTCATCAATTATGCTTTCACGACATGAGAATCCTTAACATACAATGTGAAACAACATGTACTGGTCCTATCACACAACCTTAAACTAAATCATCAAACTACCTAGGTTTTGATCCCTATATTCTAAATAGGTTAGATATAACACATCCACGAGGTTCAATCCTAAATAACGATAGACCTAGGTGCTATCTCCTTGGGATGTACCTCTTTGATCTGCCTCCAATGGGTGTTCTGTTCAAATCCCAAGATTCAATCAAAGGGGAATTTTCCACCTTCATAGTGTGAAAAAATTTCCTTATGGGAGACACCCTATGGATCTAACTCCATATGAAATTTTGATCCATCCATCAGTAAACCATTATGGTATGAAACCTTCCATTTATGGGACACACCCCTCAGATCTTCCTCCATGGGGAGTTCTGATTTATCATCAGTAAAATTCTATGCATGACATGTTCCCTCCAAGGGATGAACATCCTTGATTCACCTCTATAGAGAGTCTTGATCAATCAACTCTATCTCTAAAAGAGGTTAAACTCATTCCCTGATCTATCTTTGTTAGACATTCTGATCAATCTCCACATGATGTTAAATTTGTGAACCTGACCCAACATTCATACCTCATTCAGAACATCAGATGCATGAGGTGAAAGACATGGAAAATATGAACCTATAATGTCAGTTAACTCATGTAAAACATGGCTTTCCTGAGGTAGTAATACTCATAGGACATATTACCATAGAATTTATACCTCGTGATCGACACCGGATGTTGAGGGTTCTATATCTAAGAATCCTCCATGAGATTCCCTCCTAAGAGGAAGAATATAGGTGGCCAATGTTCCTAGTTTCCATACATTCCAGTGATACCCAATGTGAATACTCTCCTAATCAATGTTTTCGGCCCTACCAAGACTGAAAAAATGTCAAGATAGAAGTAACGTAAATAACTGGTATCCACAAAGAGATGCCATGGGGAATGAGTTCCACAAATATGACTTAACTCTATGAGGGAGACCAAGACTTGGAGACGAGCTCCAAGGAGGAGCACATAGAAGTATAAACCGACATCCCATCATTCCATTTTGATCAAGGATAAGATATTTATAATTGAAAGTTATAAAAAGACACCAACCTTTGGAAATCAGGAATATGGGGTAACAAAGTGTCTAGTGCACACATACCATGTGTGGATGCATGAGTGTGCCCTTATGAAAGCATTGAAGACAGAAATGGTGAAACCAATATGAAAAATATTCTCCTCAACATGGGGAATAGTAACATTTGAGACATAAATAGATTATCATTTCACAAGATCCAAATATCTGGTGCTAGGTCCCACAAAGAAAATAGTGGGCCTAACATGGAACTCACTAGATATTGGGACAATAAACATTGGAAATTATCAGTTTGTGACATCCTCAACACAGATCCTTGTCAGCTTAAGAATATTGGACATCATTGGGACACTTTAAATTGATATCCTTTTTTCTTTAATGATGAATGAATCCAATTTCTTTATAGGAATTCAACTAAGTGGAATAATCCACCCAATGCTTGCTAGATATGGGGTAGGAAAACCAATGATGCGACTGTCCCACACAAAAAATCCCCCACCATAACATCCATAATGACATCAACTACCAAGTTCCCACACCTCATACCACCCTAAAAAAATCATTCAAATGATGGTTATTGACACCCTCACATTCCGGTACAAGTAAGAGGGGATCATTTCCACAAAGCACATGGCCCTCCAGGTCCTAGAGGCTTTAGTGACTCACTAACACTGCCACCCCAAGGGCTGCGTAGTGATAAATTACAACTTTCTCTAATAGTTAACTGCTTTAGGAGGCTCTCCAATGATGGATCCTATGAATTTATCCCCTATTCCATGGAGGTGGGGGATGCTCGAGTTACATCAGCTATGACTAATACCTGTGATACACCATGGTGGTCTCCCACCATGCCTCATCAGCATCGACAATGAATAATATTTCAGGCCAAAGAACTGGTGCACAATTTAGTTTCCCCTATCACCACCAGAGCATTTTTCCAGATCCCTATGGAGGATGAGTAAGGATCCATATTATCCTCTTTGATATCAAGATATCAACCACCCTGTAGGTAGGATGGGTTGACTCTGACATTCATTGGCACTATCAAAATCCATTATAGGCCAACCCATGATGATGCATTTCAATGAGTAGGTCCTTCCCTCAACACCACCAACCCAAGAAGAGGTCCTCCCTGCTCCTAAAATCTGCGCAAAGATCCTCCTTGTGAAATTACTAGCTCAAGAAGAGGTCTTCCCCACCCCAGCATCAGTCCTCCACGCTTTATTAAAAATCAGCATAGAGGTCCTCCCTATTAGACAACATAGAGGTCCTCCCTGTGTCGCTTCCAATTAGAGTGGAGGTACTCCCCACTCCTCAAATAGTCACCACGGAGGACCTCCCTATGTTTCCACCAATCAAAGGGGAGGTCCTCCCCATGATTTCAGCAACTAGTACAAAGGTTTTATCTTTATTATATCTTCTAAACATGGAGGTCCTCTCTATGTCCATTTTGACTAGCACAAAAGTCCTCCTTATTCTCTAACCAAATTGTACAAAGGTCCTCCCAATTTTATCAGAACAATCGAACATATAGTTACTTCCCATGTCACTACCAAAAAGATAACAAGTCCTCCCTGCTTCAACGCCAATAATCATAGAGGTCCTCCCCATTCCCAAAACATATCATTCCCTGAAGAACGATCCTAGGGAAGATGGGAGAAAAAACTCCACCATTTTAGGTGAAATCTTGATAAATTAACGGCTTTAATTGAACTCATTGAACTTTATGATTCCAAGGAAGAATATGGCTCAGTAATGAATTTTACTCTCTAGCCATTAGATTCTAGGGTAGGATCCTAACAGGTGAAGTTCTCCATCTAGTAAGAAAAAATTCACAAGATCCCTAGATCCCATCCCATTTACATGTAGGTGGAAGAAGTTTTGGATCCCTTTTGGGGGATTATGGTATAACCATCTCCATTATTGCCAGTCTCCCCCCTCTACCAATACCGAAGGTAATACAGAGTTGTTCTAGTCTAGGCCAACTTATTGAGATGGTGAACTACCTGAAGACCCACAAATGAGTGCCACCTCTTTTTTACATGAGGTAATGGTGAACACCCAGTCCTATAAGGACATGATGATGTGATTGGGGATACCCACAATGGATGACCTAGTGTTCATCGAATAGGTAACCCATGTAGTGTCTCATCTTCCATCCAACCAGCCACCACACTAATCGACATTGGTGCCATCACCAACCTCTTGGACAGTGCCGATCAAATCTTGGGCTGACCAAGAGCAGAGCCCTGAGTGAAAAATAAGACCTTCCATAATTAGTATTAAGTAAAAAATGCGACAACCTTTCTCAATGTATGAACTAAAATGTGAAGAGAATGATACTATTTATCAGTGCTAAAAAAATGCACTGAGAAAGGGGGGCTTTCTGGATTCTTTTTTAGCACTGAGTAATGAATCATTTTAAACACTTATTTTAGCACTGAAAAATATTTCTTATAGAATAAAATAGGACCTTTGGAGGTCGGTGGGAATCAAACGAACAATACATTATCTGGGGATCATTTGGATAACTACTCAAACTATAAATCTCATTAGATATATATAATGCTTAATATATATATATATATTAATAATTATATTTAAATATATATTAAAATATAATTACATATATAAAAATATATTATAAATTATATCAAAATATGGATCATATATATAAATTAATATATTAATTATATATTTTATTTACTAAAATATATATTCAAATTTCAAATATTTTATATTTAAAATTTTAATTTATAAATTTTTTAAAATATTTACAATAAATTTTCTAATTTAATCA
This sequence comes from Viscum album, assembly GCA_963277665.1. NCBI lineage: Eukaryota > Viridiplantae > Streptophyta > Magnoliopsida > Santalales > Viscaceae > Viscum > Viscum album. The sequence continues at coordinate 878,606,033 of OY728158.1, forward strand.
TTAAATTAAATATCACACAAACATAATTATTATTTTGAGTAAATTTTCCAAAAATGAAATTTAATATAATATAATAAATTATATATATATATACATATATGATTTATACATGTACTTTAAATTTGTTATATATATATATATAATAAGTAGAAACACACACACACACACTTTATTTGGTTTATACTGATATAAATACATTATATATTTTTTGAAATGAATTTTTCATAAATTAAGCTTTCTTAGTGATAAAAATAAGCACTAAGAAAACCATCCCTTTATCAATGCTTAGTTTAAACACTAATAAAGGGACTTTTCATAGTAATTATTAAAATCACTAAGAAAGTTCAACAATTGATTTCCAAATTTCTATGGTAGAATTAGGAATGATTTATTTCACACTAACAACCTACTAAAGACTTTGAGGTAAACATCACAAAAAAGTGAGAGCTATGACTTAAGGAGTTTTCATAGATATTTATAAATATTGTATCATGTAAAAATGTCCTTATTATTTCATATTATAATGTTTCATAATTTTCATCGTTTTATTAATTTTTTAATTATGAATTTTGTTATAAACACTTCACAATGATTGACCAATCGTTAATGAAATGTTTAAATATATAAACACTTTATAAATTCTATAAAAACTCATTTAAACATCATCTCATAATGTTATAATTGATGTATGATATATTATAGTAGTATTACCAGTCAAAATCATGAATTATCAGATAACACATGCACTGTCATAAAATCTACGACCTAGTGAATTTCACCATGTTGTGAGTTTTTATCACACAAACCATGTCATGATGATAATTTATACACCATGAATTTTTGTCTCAATGCATAATTATTTTAATACCCCACTTTCACTAAAGCCTCATATACTTTGTACACTTTCACATTATATCAACTCATATACAATAACTTGTAATATCATATCCAAATATTATTTTGTATAGATTACCAAATTTCTAATGGAGAATCAATAATTATTCTCTCAATCCTATATATACCTAATCCTACATTCCTGATTATTTGAGTAAATTTTGAATAATATATATGAACACATCTCATGTCATTTATTCAGGTATATGAGTATAACACATGCCACACACCTAAATAGATAAGTACAAATCATATATCTTATCTAGTTATGACCATACACATCCTCAATATTTCTCAAACGGGGGCCTATATGTGATAAAAATAATATATTATGAAAAATCCCATATTTTTTTAATAAAAACTTACCACCTTATCACCAATAAAACCAATTAACCATAAATTATCTCCTCCTAAATCCTAAATTAAATAAGTTATCAATGTATATATGTTCACATGAATGATTTCTTATCAACCTTATGAAATAAGGATTACTATAAAAAATGGTTCCCAATTATACCAATTAAAATATGTAGGACACTCCATGTGGTATACTCAAGTGGGTTATCCATAACAAAAAGCTCATTTTTTACAACACAAGTGTCATCTAATCATGTTGATCTTAACGTCTCATCACAACCCATGCCATTTCATTATGAGCATCAACTAGGGTCAAATCTAATTCATATTTTGAGATGTTAATTATATTTATATTGTCATGATATTTATATCACACATGAAGGAATGATAAATTTAAAATTTATGGAAAATATGAACTAAATAATAGACTATAATTTGATGATGGCCACTACACCGTGTTGGATGTTTGATTGTGGTATTTTAAACAAAATAATGGTTCAAGTGATATTTTTATAAGATATAAATCAAAAATTGACCCAATTTAATTATTCTTTTTATATCTGATAGAGAACACATCATGTGATGATGTGAAAACTATAAATAAAAATCAAAATATTTTCAAAATTCAGATTAACCGATAAAGGGGATCCAAAAGGTGTTATCTATTACATAATGTTCAAAATTATGTGAAATTCAGTTAGAATTTTCATTTGATACATGTATGACATATAAAGAGGGGTTTGATCACTTTATTGGGAGAGAATAGATAATATTATTACATAACCAAAACTATATAAAACTCCTGAATATCCATTTTCCTTAGAGACAGTTCAAGCACACTGTTCAAAGAAATGATGCACATCCAATGTGTTCAATTATTCTAGTGTCTAGTGGATAAAGTTAGAGAGAAAATGAATTTTTATTGATGAGGGAACTATATCACAATAGTTTCTAATGAATATCTAAATATTAAGTAATAGGGTAAACCTGGTTTATTATTATCATTTATTCTATCATTCTATCTGAGTAGGATATTGTGTATGGAATTTTTATTATCTTTTATTCCAAAAGGGAATTGTGATGTATTATGAAACCCATAAGTGGTATTATGGAAACCCCTAGTAATGAATTTAAAGGAAAAATATCAATCATGTAATCTCAAAATGGAATTTTACTAAGCACCACAATATTTCCTATTTGAAATGACTATTATGGTTCTTATTTTTTCCAAATCATGATATATCTCCTTAAAATAGATTTTTTATCTCATATTTTTCATGACCATGACATGGTGAACATGAAATTAACATTTTTCATATTGTTTTACTATAGAAAAATAGAACATCATATTGCAATGTCACTATAAATTGAAAAATAGGTTTCTTCATCATAGTTTTGGGCACTACAGTGATAGACCACAACGTAGAGAATATTGACAATCCATTTTAATAATTTTTTAGCCATAAACATAATTTATTCTCCAATTTAAAATTTTCATAGCCTCACTATAAAACATTTTTCACTATGAGGAAGACAATGCAATTGTAAAGACAATTTTGTAGGTTTTTTAAAGAAAAATTATTTTTTTGTTAAAATTATCAAAAAAATTTAGCGGTGTGGGATCAAATGAGTGATTTTAAACAATTTCAATTTTTTGATAAAATTCATTTTCTAAAGTTTTTTATCTAATGTTAAATTATTTAATTGTTTATTTATTTATGTTATTCATATTTAGTTATTCATGTTTATAAATTTTGTTATGTGATATGAATATTATGTATGCTTAAATATTTGCGATAAATTTATTCTTATAAAATTATCATACCATGTATTACATGATTAGTATGATAATAATAGGTGTAGTTTTCATCTACCTTGACTTAGGTTTTTATGAGGTGATGTAACACAAAATTTTGATTTTGTAAAGAGTTACACATTTATATGGTTTGAAAATTTTAATTTTGTGGATGTAATAGAAATTCCAAAAAAATTGTTAGAAACAAGAATACATATAGGAATATAAGATGATATAATAAAGTTTTCAAGTTATTTAATATTTATGTATTTAATATGGATGTGGTTTATATTAAATTGGTTATACATAAAACTAAACCCCCTCAAACACTAAGTGTGAGATTAATTAAAAAGAAAACAATATTAATAATTCAATTATCTAACTAATTAGTTTAATTAAAAATTATGGTTCCCAATTATTAGCTTGAGTAAGGCATGGTGGATATGACTAGCCCTAATAGTTAGGTAACCATATCCCACTACAAGATATGGGCGACACTTAGCTATGAAACCCTAAGAGTTAGGATACCGGAGGAAGAGAGTTTAGTTTATCCATATGATGGATTAGGGAAAATAGTTTTCCATTATACAATCCAATAATTATATGTGATATGATTAACATAATGGATTCCCTATATAGATTATGTGATAAGTTTTACACCAAAGAGGAGCCATTACTTCGTAAAATATGGATTTTGGCCCACTAAAAGTAATAATGTATATGTTTATAATTTTAGTGGGAGTAATTTCATTAAAATTCTTCAACTAAAAGATATAAAACATGATACCCATCCATATATATATATATATATATTTATAGATTATGGAAGACATCATGTTTATCATTTTGAAGACTCTTATTCGTATGACTTATAAAATAATATTAGATTGGTATATATGGTTGATAAGTTTATTAAAGTAAATAATTATGAGAATATATATGTGAATTTTATATAAATATATTTCCCTAGTTATAACTCATGGGTATTAGATTCTATCTGTGCATCAAACATTAGGGATGATAAATAAACACTTATAAATAACATAAAATTAATGAAATGTGAAATAGATCTTCATGTTGGAAATAGGGAAAGAGTTGTTGCATTAGTAGTAGACACTTATAATCTAATACTACCTATTAGATTAATTATAGTATCAAAAAACTATTATTATATCCCTATAATAAATAGAAATTTGATTTATGTATCATATTTAGATAAAAAGATATTTTCGTTTATTATTATAGAAAAGAATTTATATATATATATATATATATGAATGAAATGTTTTATAGAATAAAGAATAAGATAAGAGGTTTATACATTCTCTATATAGATAATAATATATATAAAATTTAGAATAAGGAGTTCAATTTTAATTCTAACACCACTTATCTTTCGCATTGTCACCTTGGAAATATAAAGGAGAAACAGATTCAGAACCTCTATAGAGATGGATTATTGAACTCATTAAATTATGAATAATTTGATACATGATAATATTTTTTATTAGATAAAATGAATAAAGAATATTTTATTGGAAAAGGTGAGTGTTTCATCCATGATGTTACTTTTAGGAATGAATTTATTATTTGTTGGTTTCACTTTTTATTCTTTGTTTTCTGGGTGGTTTTCTTTTGAAATCATGAATTTTGGAAAAACAAGGTTGTTATACAGTGAGTGAATGACCAGGGAAAATCATGAAAAACCCATGAAACATGGTTTGAAACCATGATAGAGGATTTTTAATGGATTCAGACCATCCTCAGGCTACTAACCACACATAATCCCCAACATTTCATCAGTTAACTGTCCTTTGTGCACACACCGATTCTATACCCCCATATTGAACTATGTGTACTTTGATTCCCTTCTGCGGGGATATGTAGGAAGCCTCCCTAACTCTCAATCCCATCACTCATGTTCCATCACAGTCTCTCCCTTGAGCCTATGTGTTCCAGCAAGGTCATGCCCCAACCCGAAGGTTCCACTTTCTCCAGGTCGCATCCATATGGGTCACCTCCTTAGGTGTCCCATCGCCTCACCGAACTACGTGGACTTTGATTCCATGATGTGGGGAAACATTGGAAGTCTCTTCGAGGCTCAAGCCTAATACTACCATTGTAGAGACCCAAAGCTTGACGTACATGGACATTACATTAATCTTCCAGAATATCTAATACATAACGAAAATAGACTCCCAAAGGACAGTAATAGTTTAGTATCTTTGGAAACTTGGAATATAAACTTCTAATCATGGTGATAGATCTTCAAAATCTCCTATAACGATCTTACCCTTTTTGTTTCCTTACCTAAAACCATTCTTTTAATCCTGGGGGAAAAGAAAACATAAAAATGGTGAGCAAAAATGCTCAGTAAGGGTAAGCATGGAGAAAATAAAAAAACCATATATATTTGAACTTAAAAACATGAACATAATGTTTAAACATCAAGATATTGAGAAATGACTTAAAACATGGTAGTATGTAAGGAATAGATCATAATATAACATCAATCATGATAAAATAGCATGGAAATAAAACTTTTAATTATGGAAAAACATTAAACACATGATATGATTTCTATAGTAGCCATGGAATTGCTGCCAAGACCATCTTAGTGGACAAAGTCCCTTACTGAACCGGGTTTACTTACCGTTCCAGCCCTGTATTACAGAACCATATTAACTTTCTATTTCAGCCATGTCTATCTCATGAGATATAAATCTTTACCCAATGAATTGGAGGGAGATATAGGTCCCACCCATCTCATAATGAAATCATTATTACTTGTGAAAAAAATAAACATAAATCATTCATCATAACCCAAAGAATAAAATGGGTTTCATAAACATCATCCCATCATAACATAATCCATACAAAAAAACCATATTATTTCATCATAATAAAAGTGCAACCATGTAAATCATAGAGAAATTATACTTGAAACATGCACATATAAAATAATGTCATCTTAGATGGAAAATGGTTTTGATAAAACACTTGAAATTAATTCTTGAGGAAAATATCCTTTCTTATTCAAAATCAATTCTTTTCACAAAATGCCATAAAATTTTAAAAGAAAAGGATTTTATTGAAAATGGTAATTAAATATTGTATAGTAAGCTTCTTTAGAATAAAGAGTTATGAAACCGTAAAAATCAGTTCATACTGTATAAGTTTTAAAAATAAATTATCCTCGTACTTTTGTCAGAAAAGTCAAAAAGTACCTTGTATGGTAAACAAAAGAAAGATTCCTTCCAAACCTTGTGGTAAAAGTCATAAAAGGGTAAAAATGACTTTAAACATACATGGAAGAAAATTAAACATTTTATGATAATATTTTGAGAACATATGGACATAGATAATAAACCTAACCCCAGTAAATACTTACGAAGAAACAATCTCGGATAAGAATGAGATTGGAATAATTATCCCTTACCTTTGGTCCGATATGTTTCGTATGTATCCTAACATCATTTATAATTATTTAAATAATTTAATTGAATTATTATAGAATCATATTTATTGTTATGATATCATATATGGTTCACTTGTGACTTTATATTACCCGTTCTTTTGTAAATCCATGTTAAAGCAGCGTTTTGGGTAAAATTGTTTCATTTATCATACGTGTTTCGACTTATTGTTCTTGATATTATTACTTATATCCGGATTTCCTTAATTTAATAATGTAAAACATGATTTATATATAATAAATATTCAGCATATACATATATATGATATATTGATAAATGGAATGAAATACACTGTTCATGGAGACGGTAGGTCGTACGTACGCTTGAATGCTATTTTTGTTTCCTTATTGAATTGAATGGAATTAAATAGATGACATAAATATATATATACATAAATTCAGTAGAATTATTATGTCATATATTTCATTATTATTCATTATATATACTTTATAATCATTCATGAATGGTTAACATGAATAATGAATCTTATCACGTTCGTGGAGACGGTAGTCTGTACGTACGCACGAGCGATGATATCATTTCCATGATCATGGAATTGTATTGAAGTGTATGTATACTATTTTAGAATCAATATAACTTTAAAATAATCACATATAGTTATTCTTTACACCGTTATACCCATCCAAGTAAGGTGGTGGAGGAAAACAAATTACACCACGGCGTGGAGACGGTATTCCGTACGTACGCACGCGCGGTGATTTCATTTTCCGTAGAATGGATAGAAGGTGGAATAGGTTTGTTTCATATTCATAATAACATATCAGTATATGAGTGATACTTAGGTTATTACTTCATAATGAAACAACTAATGAAGAGTAAGTAGAAGAAGAAATAAATTTGAAAGAATCGGTAACAGATATTACCTCTTCTTCGACACGCCTCTTTGAAACCTCCTCTTAGGGCACTAAAATTGGTCTTTGAAGAATACAAGGACCTGTAGAATATTTCTAGGGAATTTAATAAGGGAAATGGACAGGGGTTTTACAAGCTTTAAGGATCAAAGTTGTGTAAATATGAGAGGGAGGAGGTGCCCTTTTATAAGGGAGGAGAGGGGCACATTTGGAATCCTCAAAAATATTAGTTTAATATAAATTGAAACCCCACATAAAAGCCTCCAAAAATGACCCAATTAGAATGTTATATGATATAGGGTTGTAATATCATAAACCAAAAAAATTTATACATGTTTTGATCTTATTTTAAACCTTATCATTTTGATTTATCCTTGTTTGATCTATTTAATTTTATTTTTGGTAATAAAATTATTAATTATAAATGGTTATAAACAATCACTTATGTGTTGTTAATTTTCTATAATGGGAAACTTTATGACATTTTAGACTATATAAATTTCAATTTATAATTTTTTAATATTTTTTTGATTTTTAAACAATTTAATAATAGGTTATTTTTATAAAATTACAATAGTGTCAATTTTGACACTATTCATTTATTTGAGTTTAAATAAAATCTCCACAGAGGATATATTTTAAATAAAATATTTAATAGGTTAATAACATGTCATATTCATCTAGAAAATTAGTGGATCACATTAAATAGTTCATATAATATTTATTTTACTATTTTTAAAACCATTTATTTGATACTTCTCTTAATAAAATAATTTCTACAACATTTTTGTATAATTATTAAATATACTTATTTGTTGCATAAAATTAAAAATAAAATAATAGGATGAAGTTAAATCTTATTTATTTCGTAATAACACTTTTAGTCCGATTTATATTCTAAAACACCCAACTTCTAAAATGTTATATTTATTAAATTATGAAGGTGACAACTTTCACATCATTTAAAATAAAATTATATAAGTGTCATAATCACTTTTATAAGACTACAAACTGTAATATATTAAGCCATTGGATTATTATGGTGTATATATACACTACCAGTAATTTTTGGTCTGGTTTTTGATTCTTTTAATGGGTATTATTATTTCAATAAAAACTATATTACTTATTTTTCACGAAATAAATAATTTCTGCATCATTAATGTATAAGATATTAAGGTAATTAAATATCACTTAAAAATTACAATTAATTACCATGACAAAGAAAAACATTTTATCTTTCAAATGAGTATTTATAACCGAATTTATATTCTGTATAAACTTATATAAAAAATACTTTAATTATTAAAGTGGAGTGAGATATATTTCACTTTCCTTTAAATAAAATAAACTAATGGTCTTAATCACCTCTAAGTGGGTTCCAATGGATTCCATTTCGACCCAAATATGCCTTAGGATGAAATATAAGCATCCAATTATATTAATACAAGTTGTAGTGTAATTTTATAATATTATATTTACCCTTAATTACCAGATTTACCTTTTACTATGGTAAATAAAATTTACCGTAGTTACTATTCATAATGCCAAAAAATAAAAATTAGCCTATTAACATAATTTTGACCCACTAATTACAAATATGGAATCCATTTTTCTAAATTCAACACACAAAATTTGCATAAATTAAATCAAAATTAATCTCGTTGTTAAGAAAACAAGTTTTAAAAGTTAAAACATTGCAAAAGATTGAAATGATTTTACCTATGAATTCAATGTAAAATCAATGATAATGAAATAAATTATATTAAATGGTAAAAATATATTATATTTATAATTTAAAACCATTAAATATTATAATTCAACCATATAAATTATTACGTTGAAAAAAATGTTTTTAATTAAAATATAGCATGTTTTTACTATTCATTAAAATATGAAAGTTATCAGAAAAATTTCAAAACTTTATCGAATGTAAATTTTTATATCATGATTCAAAATAAGAAGTTTATTTTATATAATTTAACTTATAAACTTGTCAAAAATTATATTTAAAATGGGTGCGCCATCAAAAGGCGGAAAAACTGCATTTTTTGAAAAATACTTATTTTACCCGATTTTTTTTTTCAAACCATGTTCTATAAAAATTTTAAGATGAATTATAATGTCATAAAATTAAAAATTTATTTACTAATATTCATAATGGCTAGTTTAAAATAATATTATAACCATATATCGTTGTTTATTGAAACCCATTATTGCGTACAACACACGCTATCGAGGAAAGTTGCGATTGCGTGTAATGCAATCCAAGTCAGGGTTGCGTGTAGATCAAGACTCCTTTGTTATTTCGTATAAAAAAATCCAACCATATTTCATTTATAATTTTAATATATATATATACTCAATGTTGTGTAGAATAACTACTATCAAACAAACTTGAAATTGTGTGTAACACGATCCAAGATAATTGTTGCGTATACTACAAGCTAATACGGTGTTGCGTATAGCACAAGATAATCTCGGTGTAGCGTAAAACAAAATATATTAAAGAAATTAAAATGAATATATCTGATAAAAACTAGGGTTGTTACATTCTACCCCCCGTAAATGAATTTCTCCCTCAAAATTCATCGGGGTTATAAATCGTTTACTATTCATAGAAACCCACATCCTAAAAAGGAATACTAAAACTTAATTTTAAAAACTAAAGTATGAAATGTAATGATTACCCAAAGTAACTCATCACTGGGTTTCCATATAGGATAACATAGGTGAAAATATGGATATAGAAGAAAAATATAACCATCAAGTTCTGATGGAGAGTGGTAGAGAACATGGCTATGAAAAATCCAACAATCACAAAGCCATAAATTTTTGATGTTCTAATGTAGCATCTGATTTGTTATATATGAGGGGACTTGGACAACATTTTTGGTTTTCAAGATCATTTCCCTAATGTTGAATAATTTTTGAATCAAAAGAAATACTTACTTGATTTTGGAAAAATATCACCGTTGTTAGTGCCTTGAACAATTTCCACTTAATCTCTTAAAGAAATGAAGTTGAATTTGTCATTTGTGAAGTATTAGCAGATCATGTGATAGAATGATGAGTCACTCCATCTGTTTCAAACAAAAGGTTAGAAAAAGTTATCAAATATACATAAGTCCATTTATGGTGAGGTTAATCGTATATGATTACAAAAATGGACTTATACTTCATCTATTATACTGCTTAAAAAGATAAAACTAGTTTATACTGACCAGGGACATCCTGTAGGCCAGTTGTAGGCGATAAAGGCCTGTCACACTTCAGTTGTGGGTTCAATTCCTGCAACCTTGTCCAACACGATGGGTTGTTGACCATCATTAAAGTTTCTCTTTTTCTAAAACTACATTATTATAACATTCCAAAAATAATACTGGAAAAAAAGTTCTAGCCTTAAACAATACTGACTTATGTCCAACCTAATCCATTCCTCTTTAGGCTTATCCAAAATACTTCTGTCCAAGATCATAGTATAGATAAAAGTATCACTAGAAATTTCATTAACGAAGCATGTGAATACCATCATTTATCCGCCATATATCATACGATATAACTTGTCAGTCAAATTACAAACATGTGAATACCTTAATCATGTATTCTATTGAAAAATGAATACCCATTGAACTTTAGTGAAAGCATGAATGCTGTCAAAAGATAACTCTTTCCACATACCAAAATCCCAAGATTTCTATATACTCAAAACATGATATCACTTTGTACTTATACTAGTCATGAGCTCATTAATACTATCAAACATCTCATTATCTCCTAATCGTTTCATTATGCGCATATCATCTACTTTCCAAAAATATCCGAATAACCTTTCATGGTTACTGGTACCATTCAACATATACTATCAAATACTTAGGAAAAACAATAGTGTAACAATACTTAGGTGTGTCTTTATTCCATAGTACCATTACCTATACAGCATAACTCTTGATAAACATAAATCATTCCACTACCTTCTTCAACCATTGACCGATCTTCATCATTGTATTCCTCAACACTTCTTTCATCTCATATACCATTTTTAGTCTCTTCATCATCATCAACATAAATACTACCCATTCAACCATGCTATTTCTCTTCATGAGATTTTCCCTTAGGGAATTTGTTTTCATAATGCCCATAAATTACAAATTTAAAATATTTAACCATTTTTGATGTCTTAGCAATACCATTATCCTTGTCCATGGTGTTAAATAAACCTTTTCCTTTGCAATTACTGGATTTGTGTCCTTTTTTTCCACACCCAAAGCATCTTCTAGTTCCTTTAAAACATTCCCCTTGATGCCTCTTCCCACATGACTTACACGAGGGAAATTGAACTTTCCTTCCTCTATGATCATCATGATACTCCATCTTTCTCTTATTAGTTGAGTCAGGAATCTTACCAAAGTTGAGATTATTGATCATTTTATGTGATTGCTGATTAGGCATAATAATGACGTTTTGCCTTCCAAATTCCATTTCATTTGGTAGATCATTAAGAATATCATTCCATTGTCCATAATATCCTCCATTATCATGAATTCTCCTGTTTCCATCCATTTTCTAAAACCCAAAAAGAATAGCGTGAGAGGCAAAAATCATGCAAGGAAAACAACATAATAAAGAAGGAGTACATTCAATATCTAACATCTTTTTTTTAATTATAATATGGTTTATTTAATTCTATGACTATAAACTATACTTATACTTCACCTTAGGGACATCCCTAGACATACTTTAGAAATATCTCTATGGATCTTACTAAATTTTTCACATCCTAGTTTCCAAAGGTTAACTAAAGCTCTCCTATGATACCAACTGTAGAGACCCAAAGCTTGACGTACATGGAAATTACATTACTTTTGCGGAATATCTAGTACATAACAAAAATATATGCCCAAAGGACCGCAATAGTTTAGTGTCTTTGGAAACTTGGAATATAAACTTCTAATCATGGTGAATGATCTTCAATATCTCCCATAACGATCTTCCCATTTTTTTTCCTTACATAAAACCTTTCTTTTAATCCTGCGGGAAAAGAAAACATAAAAAGGGTGAGATCAAATGATCAGTTAGGGTAATCATGGAGAAAATAAAACAAACCATATATATTTGAACTTAAAAACATGAACATAATGTTTAAACATCAAGATCTTGAGAAATGACATAAAACATGGCAGTGCGTAAGGAATAGATCATAATGGAACATCAATCATGATAAAATAACATGTGAATAAAACTTTTAATTGTGGAAAAACATTAAACACATGATATTATTTCCATAGTATCCAAGGCATTGCTGCCAAGACCATATTAGTGGACAAAGTCCCTTACTGAACCGGGTTTACTTTCCATTCCAGCCTTGTATTACTGAACTAGATTTACTTTCCGTTTCATCCATGTCTATCTAATGAGATATAAATCTTTACCAAATTCATTGGAGGGAGATATAGGTCCCACCCATCTCATAAAGAAATCATTCTTACTAGTGCCACAAAATAAAGATAAATCATTCATCACAACCCAAAGAATAAAATGGGTTTTAAAAACATCATCCCATCATAACATAATCCATTCAAAAAAAGGATATCATTTCATCATAAGAAAAGTGAAACCATGTAAATCATAGATACGTTATACTTGAAACATGCACATATGAAATAATGTCATATTAGATGAAAAATGGTTTTGATAAAACACTTGAAATGAATTCTTGAGGAAAATATCCTTTCTTCTTCAAAATCAATTTGTTTTCACAAAATTCCACGAAATTCTAAAAGAAAAGGATTTTGTTGAAAATAGTAATTAAATCTTGTATAGTAAGCTTCTTTAAAATAAGGAGTTATGAAACCGTAAAAATACGTTCATGCCGTATAAGTTTAAAAAACATTCTCCTCGTACTTTTGTCGGAAAAGTCAAAAAGTACCTTGTATGGTAAACAAAAGAAAGATTCCTTCCAAACCTTGTGGTAAAAGTCATAAAAGGGTAAAAATGACTTTAAACATACATGGAATAAAATTGAACATTTTATGAAAACATTTTGAGAACACATGGACATGGATAATAAACATAACCCTAGTAAATATTTACGAATAAACAATCTCAGATAAGAATGAGATTGGAATAATTATCCCTTACCTTAGATCTGATATGCTTAGTATGTATCCGAACCTCCTGTATAATGATTTAAATAATGTCATTGACCTATTACCGAATCATATTCATTGTTATGATATCATATATGGTGCACTTATGACTTTATATTACCCATTCTTTTGTAAATCCATGTTAAAGCAACATTTTGGGTAAAATCGTTTCATTTATCGTACGTGTTTCGACTTTTTGTTCTTGATATAATTACTTATATCCTGATTTCCTTAATTTCATAATTTATAACATGATTTATATATAATAAATATTCATAATATACATATATATGATATATTGATAAATGGAATGAAATACACCGTTCATGGAGACGGTAGGCCGTACGTACTCATGAACGCTGTTTTCGTTTCTTTATTGAATTGAATGGAATTAAATAGATGACATACATATATATATACATAAATCAAGTATCATTATTATGTCATATATTTCATTATTATTCATTATATATACTTTATAATCATTCATGAATGGTTAACATAAAGAATGAATCTTATCGCGTTCGTGGAGACGGTAGTCCGTACGTACGCACGAGTGATGATATCATTACCATGATCGTGGAATTGTAATGAAGTGTATGTATAATATTTCAGAATCAATATCACTTTAAAATAATCACATATATTTATTCTTTACACCATTATACCAATCCAAGTAAGGTGGTGGTGGAAAACAAATTACACCACGGTGTGGAGACGGTATTCCGTACGTACAAACGCGCGGTGATTTTGTTTTTCGTAGGATGGATAGAAGGTTGAATAGAGTTGTTTCATATTTATAATAATATATCGTTATATTAGTGATACTTATTTTATTACTTCATAATGGAACAACTGTACAAGAGGAAGTAGAAGAAGAAATAAATTTGAATGAATCAGTAACAGATATTACCTCTTCTTCGACACGCCTCTTTGAAACCTCCTCTTAGGGAAATAAAATTGGTCTTTGAAGAAGACCAGGACCTATGTAATATTTATAGGGAAGTTATAAAGGTAAATGGCCAGGGGTTGGACGAGCTTGAAGGATCAAATTTGTGTAAAGATGAGAGGGAGGAGGTGCCCATTTATAAGGGAGGAGAGGGGCACCTTTGGAATCCTCAAAAATATTAGTCTAATATAAATTCAAAACCCACATAAAAACATCCAAAAATGACTCAATTATAATATTAGATGAAATAGGGTTGTAATATCATCAACCAATTAATTTTAGACTTGTTTTGATCTTATTTTAAACCTCATCAGTTTGATTTATCCTTATTTAGTCTATTTAATTTCATTTGTGGTAATAAAATTCTAAATTTTAAATGGTTATAAATAATCACTTATGTGTTGTTAATTTTCCATAATTGGATACTTTATGACATTTTAGACTATATAAATTTCAATTTGTAATTTTTAAATATTTTCTTGATTTTTAAACAATTTAATAATATGTTATTTTTATAAAACAACAATAGTGTCAATTTTGACACTATTCATTTATTTGAATTTAAATAAAATCTGAACAGAGGATATATTCTAAATAAAATATTTAATAGGTTCTTAACATGTCATATTCATCTATAAAATTAGTGGAGCACATTAAATAATTCATATAATATTTATTTTACTATTTGAAAGACAATTTATATGATACTTCTCTTAATAAAATAATTTCTACAAAATTTATGTATAATTATTAAATACACTTATTTTTTGCATAAAAATTAAAAATAAAATACTTGGATTAAGTTAAATCTTATATATTTAATAAGAATACTTTTAGTCGGATAAATATTCTAAAACATCCAACTTTTAAAATGTTATATTTATTAAATTATGAAGGTGACAACTTTGACATCATTTAAAATAAAATAATATAAGTGTCATAGTCACTTTTATAAGATCAAAACGGTCATATATTCTGTCATTGTATGCTTATAGTGTATATATACACTAAAAATAAGTTTTGGTCTGGTTTTAAATCCTTTTAATGGGTAATATTATTTCAATAAAAACTATATTACTTATTTTCTACTAAATAAATAATTTCTGCATCATTAATGTATTAGCTATTAAGGTAATTAAATATCTCTTAAAAATTATAAATAAATTACCATGATAAATAAAAACATTTTATCTTTAAAATGAGTATTTATAACTGAATTTATATCCTGTATAAACTTATATTAAAAATACATTAATTATTAAAGTTGAGTGAGATATATTTCACTTTCCTTTAAATAAAATAAACTAAAGGTCTTAATCACCTCCTAGTGGGTTCCAATGGATTCCATTTCGACCCAAATATGACTCACGAGGAAATATGAGCATCCAATTATATTAAGACAAGTGTTAGGGAAATTTTATAATATTATATTTACCCTTAATTACCCAATTTACCTTTTTCTATGGTAAATAAAATTTATCGTAGTTACTATTCATAATGCCCAAAAATAAAAATATCCTATTAACATAATTTGGACCCACTGATTCCAAATATGGAATCTATTTTTCTAAATTCAATACACAAAATTTTCTGAAATTAATTTAAAATTAATCTTGTTGTTAAAAAAACAAGTTTTAAAAGTTAAAACATTGCAAAAGATTGAAAAGATTTAACCTGTGAATTCAATGTAAAATCAATGATAATGACATAAATTATATTAAATGGTAAAAATATATTTTATTTATACTTAAAAACCATTAAATATTATAATTTAACCATATAAATTATTACGATGAAAAAAGATGATTTAATTAAAATATAGCATGTTTTTACTATTCATTAAAATATAAAAGTTATCAGAAAAATATCAAAACATTATCCAATGTAAATTTTTATATCCTGATTAAAAATAAGAAGTTTATTTTTCAGGATTTAACTTATAAACTTTTCAAATCATATTTAAAATGGGTGCGCCATCAAAAGGTGGCAAAACTGCATTTTTTGAAAAATACTTATTTTACCTGAAAAATTTATTTTGTTCTGATACAATGTTCTATAAAATTTGTAAGATGAATTATAATGTCATAAAATTCTAAATTTATTTACTACTATTCATAATGGCTAGTTTATAATAATATTATAACCATATATTGTTGTTTAGTGAAACCCGGTATTGCGTACAACACACGCTATCGAGGAAGGTTGCGATTGCGTGTAATGCAATCCAAGTCAGGGTTGCATGTAGTGCAAGACTCTTTTGTTGTTGCGTATAAAAAATCCAACCATATTTTATTTATACATTGAATATACATATATATATATATATACACTCAATGTTGCGTAGAATAACAACTATCAAACAAACTTGAAATTGTGTGTAACACAATCCAAGATTAGTGTTGCATATACTGCAAGCTAATACGGTGTTGCGTATAACGCAATATAATTTTGGTGTAGCGTACAATAGAAGATATGAAAGAAATTAAAAGGAATATATCTTATAAAATATCGGGTTGTTACATTCTACCCCCCTTAAAATGAATTTTGCCCTCGAAATTCATCGGGGTTATAAATCGTTTATTATTAATAGAAACCCACATCATAAAAAGGAATACTAAAACTTAATTTTAAAAACTAAAGTATGAAATGTAACGATTACCCAAAGTAACTCATCACTAGGTTTCCATATTGGAAAACATATGTGAAAATATGGATATGGAAGAAAAATCTAACCATCAAGTTCTGATGGAGAGTGGTAGAGAACATGGCTATGAAAAATCCAACAATCACAAAGCCATAAATTTGTGATGTTCTAAGGTACCATCTGATTCAACAGATATAAGGTCACTAGGAAAACATTTTTGGTTTTCAAGATCATTTCCCTAATGTTGAATAATTTTTGAATCAAAAGAAATACTTACTTGATTTTGGTACAATCTCACCATTGTTCGCTCCTTGAAAAATTTCCACTTAATATCTTAAAGAAATGAATTTGAATTTGTCATTCGTGAAGTGTTAGCAGATCATGTGATAGAATGATGAGTCATTCCATCTGTTTCAAAAAAAAGGTTAGAAAAAGTTATCAAATATACATAAGTCCATTTATGGTGAGGTTAATCGTATATGATTACAAAAATAGACTTATACTTCATCTATCATACCGCTTAATACGATAAAACTAGCTTATACTGACCAGGGACTTCCTGTAGGCCAATGGTAGGCGATAAAGGCCTGTCGCACTTCAGTTGTGGGTTCGATTCCTGTAACCTTTTCTGACGTGATGGGTTGTTGCCCATCCTGCAAGTTTCTCTTTTTATAAAACTACATTATTATAACATTCCATAAATAATATGAAAAAAGTTCTAGCCTTAAACAATACTGAATTATGTCCAACCTAATCCATTCTAATCTTTAAGCTTATCCAAAATACTTCTGTCCAATCTCATAGTATAAATAAAAGAATTACTAGAAATGTAATTAACCAAGAATGTGAATACCATCATTTATCCCCCATATATCATACGATATATCTTGTAGGTCAAATTACAAACATGTGAATACCTTAATCAAGTATTCTCTTGAAAAATGAATACCCGTTGAACCTTAGTGAAAACATGAATTCTTTCAAAAGTAAACTCTTTCCACATACCAAAATCCCAAAATTTAAATATACTCAAACCATGATATCAATTTGTACTTATACAAGTTGTGAGCTCATTAATACTATCAAACATCTCATTATCTCCTTATCCTTTCATTATGTGCATATCATCTACTTTCCAAAAATATTCGAATAACCATTCATGGTTACTGGTACCATTCAACATATACTATCAAATAATTAGGAAAAACAATAGTGTAACAATCCTTAGATGTGTCTTTATTCGATAGTACCAATACCTATACAACATAACTCTTGATAAACATAAATCATTCCACTACCTTCTTAAACCATTGATCGAGCTTCATCATTATATTCCTGAACAATTCTTTCATCTCATATACCATTTGTAGTCTCTTCATCATTATCAATATAAATACTACCCATACGACCATTCTGGTTCTCTTAATGAGATTTTTCTTTAGGGCATTGGTTTTCATAATGCCCGTACATTTCACATTTAAAACATTTAACCATTGTTGATGTCTTAGCAATACCATTATCCTTGTCCATGGTGTTAACTGAACCTTTTCCTTTGCAATTACTGGATTTCTGTCCTTATTTTCCACACCCAAAGCATCTTCCATTTCCTTTGAAACATTCCCATTGATGCCTTTACCCACATGACTTACATGAGGTAAATTGAACTTTCTTCCCTACATGATCACTATGAAACTCCATCTTTCTCTTATTAGCTGTGTCAGGAATCTTACCAAAGTTGAGATTATTGATCATATTATGAGATTGATGATTAGGCATAATAACGATGTTTTGCCTTCCGAATAACATTTCATTTGGTAGTTTATGAAGAATATCATTCCATTGTCCATCATATCCTCCATTATCGCGAATCCTCCTGTTTCCATCCATTTTCTAAAACCCAAAAAGAATAGTGTGAGAGGAAAAAATCATGCTAGGAAAACAGCATAATAAAGTGGGAGTACCTTCAATATCTAACATCTTAGGTTTAATTCTAATATGGTTTCCATAATTCCAGGACTATAACCTATACTTAACCTTAGGGACATCCCTAGACATACCTTAGAAATATCTCTAGGGATCTCACTAACATTTTCGCATCCTAGTTTCCAAAGGTTAACTAAACCTTTCCTCTAATACCAACTGTAGAGACCCAAAGCTTGACGTACATGGACATTACATTACTCTTGCAGAATATCTAATACATAACACAAATAGACGCCAAAAGGACCTTAATAGTTTAGTGTCTTTGAAAACGTGGAATATAAACTTCTAATCATGGTGAAAGATCTTCAACATCTCCCATAACGATCTTCCCCTTTTTGTTTCCTTACCTAAAACCTTTCTTTTAATCATGGGAGAAAATAAAACATAAAAAGGGTGAGCTCAAATTCTCAGTAAGGGTAAGCATGGAGAAAATAAAACAAACCATATATTTTTGAACTTAAAAAAATGAACATAATGTTTAAACATCAAGATCTTGAGAAATGACATAAAACATGGCGGTACGTAAGGAATAGATCATACTGGAACATCAATCATGATAAAATAGCATGGGAATAAAACATTAATTGTGGAAAAACAATAAACACTGGATATTATTTCCATATTAGCCAAGGCATTACTGCCAATACCATCTTAGTGGGCAAAGTCCCTTACTAAACCAGGTTTACTTGCCGTTCCAACCCTGTATTACTGAACCTGATTTTCTGGCCGTTTCAGCCATGTCTATCTCCTGAGATATAAATCTTTACCCAATTAATTGGAGAGATATATAGGTCCCACCCATCTCATAATGAAATCATTCTTACTTGTGCCACAAAATAAACATAAATCATTCATCATAACCAAAAGAATAAAATGGGTTTCATAAACATCATCCCATCATAACATATTACATACAAAAAAAAGATATCATTTCATCATAAGAAAAGTGAAACCATTTAAATCATAGAGACATTATACTTGAAACATGCACATATGAAATAATGTCATCTTATATGGAAATTGGTTTTGATAAAACACTTGAAATAAATTCTTGAGGAAAATATCCTTTCTTCTTAAAAATCAATTTCTTTTCACAAAATGCCATGAAATTTTAAAAGTAAAGGATTTTGTTGAAAATAGTCATTAAATCATGTATAGTAAGATTCTTTAAAATAAGGAGTTATGAAACCACAAAAATACGTTCATGCTGTATAAGTTAAAAATAACATTCTCCTTGTACTTTTGTCGGAAAAGTCAAAAAGTACCTCGTATGGTAAACAAAAGAAAGATTTATTCCAAACCTTGTGGTAAAAGTCATAAAAGGGTAAAAATGACTTTAAACATACATGGAAAAAAAGTAAACATTTTATGAAAACATTTTGAGAACATATGGACATGGATAATAAACATAACCCTAGTAAATACTTACGAATAAACAATCTTGGATAAGAATGAGATTGGAATAGTTATCCTTTACCTTAGGTCCAATATGCTTCGTATGTATCCGAACCTCCTGTATAATGATTTAAATAATTTCATTGAATTATTATAGAATCATATTCATTGTTATTATATCATATATGGTTCACTTATGACTTTATATTACCCGTTCTTTTGTAAATCCATGTTAAAGAAGCATTTTGGGTAAAATCGTTTCATTTATCGTACGTGTTTCGACTTGTTGTTCTTGATATTATTACATATATCATAATTTAATTAATTTCAGAATTTAAAACATGATATATATATATATAATAAATATTCAGCATATAAAAATATATTATATATTTATAAATTTAATGAAATACACCGTTCAAGGAGATGGTAGGTTGTACATACGCATGAACACTGTTTTCGTTTCCTTATTGAATTGAATGGAATTAAATAGATGACATAAATATATATATAAATAAATCCAGTAGCATTATAATGTCATATATTTCATTATTATTCATTATATATACTTTATAATCATTCATGAATGGTTAACATGAAGAATGAATCTTATCGCGTTCGTGGAGACGGTAGTCCGTACGTACGCACGAGCGATGATATCGTTCCCATGATCATAGAATTGTATTGAAGTGTATGTATACTATTTCAGATTAAATATAAATTTAAAATAATCACATATAGTTATTACTTACACCATTATATCTATCCAAGTAAGGTGGCGGTGGAAAACAAATTACACCACGGCGTGGAGACGGTATTCCGTACGTACGCACACACAGTGATTTCATTTTCCGTAGGATGGATAGAAGGTGGAATATGGTTATTTCATATTTATAATAACATATAATTATATGATTAATACTGATGTTATTACTTCATATTGAAACAACTAAAGAAGAGGAAGTAGAAGAAGAAATAAATTTGAAAGAATCTGTAACGTATATTACCTCTTTTCAACACGCCTCTTTGAAACCTCCACTTAGGGATCTAAAATTGGTCTTTGAAAAATACCAGGACCTCTAGAATATTTCTAGTAAAGTTAAGAAGGGAAATGGGAAGGTGTTGGCCGATCTTTAAGGCTCAATGTTGTGTAAATATGAGAGGGAGGAGGTGCCCTTTTAAAAGGGAAGAGAGGGGAACCTTTGGAATCCTCAAAAATATTAGTTTAATATAAATTCAAAACAGGCATAAAAACTTCCCAAAAATGACTAAATTCAAATTTCAGATGATATAGGGTTGTAATCGCATCAAAAAACCAAATTTATACATGTTTTGATCTTATTTTAAAACTTATCATTTTGATTTATCCTTATTTAATCTATTTGATTTTATTTGTGGTAATAAAACTCTAAATTCTAAATGGTTTTAAATAATCACTTATGTGTTGTTAATTTTCCATAATTGGATATTTTATGACATTTTAGACTATATAAATTTTCTTTTATAATTTTTAAATATTTTTGGGATTTTTTAACAATTTAATAATATGTTATTTTTATAAAATAACAATAGTGTCAATTTTGACACTATTCATTTATTTGAATTTAAATAAAATCCACACAGAGGATATATTCAAACTAAAATATTTAATAGGTTCTTAACATGTCATATCCATCTATAAAAATAGTGGAGAACATTAAATAGTTTATATAATATTTATTTTAATATTTGTAAAACCATTTATTTGATACTTCTCTTAATAAAATAATTTCAACAACATTTTTTTATAATTATTAAATATACTTATTTGTAGCATAAAAATTAAAAATAAAATACTAGGATGATTTTAAATCTTATATATTTAATAATAATACTTTTAGTCGAATTTATATTCTAAAAAACGCAACTTTTAAAATGTTATACTTATTAAATTATGAAGGTAACAACTTTGACATCATTTAAATAAAAATGATATAAGTGTCATAATCACTTTAATAAGACTTCAAACGGTCATATATTCGGTAAT
This sequence comes from Viscum album, assembly GCA_963277665.1. Classification (NCBI taxonomy): domain Eukaryota; kingdom Viridiplantae; phylum Streptophyta; class Magnoliopsida; order Santalales; family Viscaceae; genus Viscum; species Viscum album. The sequence continues at coordinate 878,628,573 of OY728158.1, forward strand.
TGGATGCTTATGGTTTATATATACACTACCAATATGTTTTTGTCTAGTTTTTGAACATTTTAAAGGGTATTATTATTTCAATAAAAACTATATTACTTATTTTTCACTAAATAAATAATTTCTGCATCATTATTGTATAAGCTATTAAGGTAATTAAATATCTCTTAAAAATTATAAATAAATTACCATGATAAATAAAAAAATTTTATCATTCAAATGAGTATTTATAACTGAATTTATATTCTGTATAAACTAATATTAAAAATACTTTAATTATTAAAGTTGAGTGAGATATGTTTCAATTTCCTTTAAATAAAATAAACTAAAGGTCTTAATCACCTCCAAGTGGGTTCCAATGGATTCCATTTGGACCCTAATATGCCTTATCATGAAATATAAGCGTCCAATTCTATTAATACAAGTTTTAGAGTAATTTTATAATATTATATTTACCCTTAATTACCCGATTTACCTTTTACTATGGTAAATAAAATTTACCGTAGTTACTATTCATAATGCCCAAAAATAAAAAGTATCCTATTAACATAATTTGGACCCACTGATTCCAAATATGGAATCCATTTTTCTAAATTCAATACACAAAAATTTCAGAAATTAATTTAAAATTAATCCCGTTGTTAAGAAAACGAGTTTTAAAAGTTAAAACATTGCAAAAGATTGAAATGATTTTACCTATGAATTCAATGTAAAATCAATGAAAATGACATAAATTATATTAAATGGTAAAAATATATTATATTTATACTTTAAAACCATTAAATATTATAATTTAACCATATAAATTATTATGATGAAATTTGTTTTTAATTAAAATATAGCGTGTTTTTACTATTCATTAAAATATGAAAGTTATCAGAAAAATATAAAAACTTTATCCAATGTAAATTTTTATATCGTGATTCAAAATAAGAAGTGTATTTTTTAAAATTTAACTGATAAAATTGTCAAAAATCATATTTAAAATCGGTGAACCATCAAAAGGCGGCAAAACTGCATTTTTAAAAAAATACTTATTTTACCCGAAAAATTTATTTTGTTCTCATACCATGTTCTATAAAATGTGTAAGATGAATTATAATGTCATAAAATTCAAAATTTATTTACTAATATTCATAATGGCTAGTTGATAATAATATTTTGACCGTATATCGTTGTTTAGTGAAACCCGATATTGCGTACAACACACGCTATCGAGGAAGTTTGCGATTGCATGTAATGCAATCCAAGTAAGGGTTGCGTGTAGTGAAAGACTCCTTTGTTGTTGCGTATAACAAAATACAACCATATTTCATTTATACATTGAATATATATATATATATATATACACTCAATGTTGCATAGAATAACTACTATCAAACAAACTTGAAATTGTGTGTAACACGATCCAAGATTAGTGTTGCGTATACTGCAGGCTAATACGGTGTTGCGTATAGTGCAAGATAATCTTGGTGTAGCATACAACAGAAGATATTGAAGAAATTAAAAGGAATATATCTTATAAAATATCAGGTTGTTACAACCATCAGCTTCATGATGGTTCCATCACATTTTCCCACCACTTCATTCAACTCTACATCATCCATCCTGATTATCACTTGGGCCACTACATCCCGATGAGATCATGACATTTATCCAAGATCCGCTCGTCATAGGACCTTGGAAAATAACTTTGAATATTCCCCAAAAAATCCTTAACCATCCACCCAAGAGTATTCCTTTTGTGATTGGCTGCTTTCCATGCCTAAGACCTAACATGTCTCTGGGTTGCTGTCCTTTCTATACACCCCGATTCATCACCCCTTCGAACTACGTGGGTTTTGATCCCTATCTTCTATATAGGTTATGTAGGAAACCTCCATGAGGTTCAATCCCAAACAATGGTAAAACTTGGTGTTCCCAAATTCTGGGGTGAACACTCCCTGATCCTCCCTCAGTGGTGTCCAGACCAGCCTTCATGGTGTGAAATCTTCTCTTTGTGGGACACACCACCTCAGATCCGTGCTCATTGGGAATTCTGATCATCTATCTGGTAAACACACTAGGATATCCCTCATAGGGATTTATCAATCTGATATGTCTCTATGGTACATTCTGATCACTCTCCTATCATCTCTGCAAGATGTTAAACTTGCAACCTACCTTGTGTTAAACATGACATGCCTAAGGAAAACCTTAGAAGACACACCTTTGGCATAACCATCTCCACTAGAATTTAAACCTGTGAAAGACCCAATTTTAATCATGGGAAGCTGAGGAAAACCTCATAGGCATGCCTCTAGGATACGATACCCCGTGATGGACGTAGGATGCCTCAAGTTATTTTCCCTTGAGATGCCCTATTATGAGGAAGAATACATGTTCCCCATTGCCCATACATCCAGAGATTCCCCAATATTCCTGATGATGTCATCTACTACAACCGATGGTTGCTACCATGTCAAGACCCCATGGAATGTCCTTATGTTAGTATTTTAGTTAACCGACATCCACAAAGATATGGCACCAAGAATGAGATTCACGAACAACAAATTAATCTTTAAGGGTGACCCGAACTTCGTAATGAGTTCCAAGGAGGAATCCACAGAAGGAGAAACTGACATCCCATCATCCCATTTTGATCGAGGAGAAAACGTCCCTGGGTAAGCATTGGATGCCACCCACCTTTGGAAAGCAAAAATGTAGGGAAACAAATAGCACATCCTTGACAGATGGATGCGCACCCTGATGAAAGTGTCAGAAACTCTACCTTAGAACACTTCTGTCGAACCCCCCTAGAATACTTCCTTGGGATAACATTTACTTAGTTTAACGACATGAATGTCACATCAGTAGATTTCCATTTAAGTCTTTTTACCTGAATAGAATGAGACTCTTCCTACATTTTAGTCCTGAATTGATGTACATGAGAACATTGATCAAACAAACTAGACAGTCAAAACCTAAGAAGAGCATAACTCATCACATAAACACAACACCTATTCATACACAAATAATTTAGGATTTTCATAAAAGATGTATTTCAAACAACCCTTACATTTTACACAACCAAACCATGTGATTCAATTGGGCTTGATAGATACAATGAACATTATGTGTTCAAGATTTGATATGCATAATTCTTCTGCATGAAACTCTTTCTCACGACAGAGACCCAAATTTTCATTAGTAATGTTATAACTATTGTATGGGGGTAGCTACTTATTTATAGTAATTTTCAACCCTACACACAAGTTCCTTTCCTGTCTTCCCAATGTGCATATGACTGATTTTGACATCATATTTATAATATAAGGTCCTTTCACGCAATTTCATATTTTGTGCATAGCTCATTCCATTTCCATATTTTATGTGAAAATATAAAAACCCACTTTTGTGTAAATAAATTTTTACATTTTATTTGGAATTTAAGATTCATTCATGAATTATTCTTTTCATGAAATAATTATTGTCGTGATAACTATATTTTATTCAAAGAACTAATCATTCATGTGATCATTTCCTTTTCCATATTTTAATGAGACAATCCTAAAACATAACATGCATGAAACATTCATATTTACCTTAAATATCACATGAAACAACCTTATCCAAAAACACCTTTCTCCATTATTCAATTTTTTGACCCAAAAATTTGGCAAACATTGGGAAACAACACCAACTTTAACACTATAGTTACCTTGAACTGTAAGATCAATTTCTTATCCAAATTCTTAGTCAACCCAATGTGGATTTAAAAAACAAAAACTAGACTATGTTTCTAGAAAATAAAATCCTTTGATTCAATAAAGGTTACTATATTTTTATCCTTCTTGGTCGGGTAGGGTGTATGACTTGTGGACCACTTATAGAATCCTAGTTTCATGGAAGGTTGTGGTGCATTATATTTCCATTTTTTGTGATTTAATTTTCTATTTAATAAATGATATTATTATGGATTGATGATTTATTATTGATTTGAGGGGTTTTCCTCTTTATTGATTTCTTATAGAATCCTACCCCCTTGAAAGTGACTTGTGAATCCTCTAGAGGATTATATAGACATCTTCATATAAGAAAACCCTCATGTTGATCAAAATCATGTCGAAGTAGTTGTTTGATCTATTTGGGTTGTAGAAAAATAAGTAATTTACGACCCCACTCTTATTGAGGAAACCAATTTGGGTCCAGATAAGGATTGTTCTAAGGATTTTCTTAATAATAATACTCCTTGTTTTCAAGTACTCAATGGTCCTTAGGAAGATAAATATTGGATACATAATATTGAGATAATTTTTTTACTTCTTATAGATTTAAACTTCTATCTAGGTTAAGATTAATTTCTTAATTCTTAAAGGTCAAATTCATAGATTTTTGGAGTCAACAATTTATAAAAAAACATGAGAACCTTGAATAAAAGGATTTCAATGGGATCTTCACCTAATAATTATATCTATATAACATGGAACTGGAAAAGTCTTCAGAATTTGTTTCTCTCTAATAGGGTGAAACAATAGTTTTGATGTTTTCCAAAAGATTCATTTATAATTTTTATTTTTAAAAAGTAGTGATGTTGAATAATAAATTGAATGTTATGAGGTTTGAAATGGGTTTTCAGTCCGACAACTAATATCAGGTCTTTCTCTTAAAGTGCCTGACATATGCTGAGGTTATGGATTAGGAACTGATGGTAGAGGCTGACCAGGTAGTGATGCTTGGAATTATTGCTGTGCAACCCATGTATTTTGGGAATAGAAGTATTCATTTTGAGAATAAACATAAGAACAATGAAATGAAAAGGGTAGGTAGTGGTACCTTTAGGCACCAATCTCAGTTTATAGCTTTAGTAGCTTTAGGTGGGGGATATCCTGTTTACTATATGTGTGGTAATATTGGGTATAAAAGGAACTCGTTCTAAGATTACCCTAAGTCTTTCCATTACTATGGGTCTCTAGTAAACTTGTAGAATTTTTTTTAAGGATTTTCATTCTCTTCGATGTAGTGAAGTATCATTAAAACCCAATAGATCTTCTATTCATTCAAATGCTTATAAGGAAGTGAGATGTCAATCTTAGGGGTGTATAGGTAGAACTAGTTAATTGTATTATCAAATTAATTTTAGGGAAGAACCCCAATATCATGGTAGAACTTGAAAATATTAGAGAAAACCCCTATAGATCAAGATATAGGGACATTGAAAATTAGTGGTACCATACTTATTTCATCATCAATGGTGATTTTATTATTTAATATTGGTTCTTCTTAGTATTTTATCTTTACTTTTTTATAGATTTTTTAAAAATTAAATCCAATTTCATTACATATGTTATATAGATTATGAAACCCATTTATAAAGAATATGGAGTATGGATTTTTATGTCCTTCTTATGTAGTTTTTATCTTAGAAGTGGAGCTAGCCTGGGAATTACTTTTTCTTAAAATAGATTCATTTTACCTCATTATTGGGATTGACTGGATGATCGAATTCAAGGATCATATGGATTTATTTTAGAGAAGGGTTAAATTCAATTATTTTGATGGGAAATTTCAGTTGTTTCAAGGATATTAGGACTGGTGTTTAATCTAGTAAGGACCACACCTTCTTGAAGTGGGAAACCTAATATGTCAGATAGTGTCTCTCATAGCTAAGGTTGATGAAGGTAATATAAAATCTATACATACTCCTATTATAAGGAAATTCCCAAATGTGTTTCCAATATAATTATTAGAGTTTCTATTGAAATGGGAATTCATTTTTTCTATCAAATTTGTTCCTGGAACTTTACTGATTTACTTACCTTCTTATCACATGGCATCAAAAAAACTGAAAAAAATAAGGACTCATCTTGATGAACTGAAAGCCAATTGATTTATCCATCTGAGAATTTCCCCTAGTACTAATAACAATCATTTTTCTAATAAGGTGGATGGAACCATTTTCTTATATATGAACTATTAAAAGCTGAATTATGTAACTATTAAGAACAAATACCCCTTTCTCCATATTGATGATTTATTTGATCAACTAAAAGGGGGAGGTGGTTTTCCAAAACCTACCTCTACTCAGGGTATCACCTAGTCTGGGTGGAGGAATTTCATCTTCCCAAGAAGACATTAAGGAGTAGGTATGATCATTTCATGTTATCAATGATGCTATTTAGGTTGAATAATAATCCAACAGTCTTTATAGAACTAATGAACCATATATTACACTGATACCTAGATTTTTTCGTTTTAGTGTTTTTGGATGACATCCTACAATATTCTAAGATTGAGGAGGATAATAGCCATCATATGAGGATTATTTTGGGAACCTTATGGGATTATCGAGTTTATGTTAAACCATAAAAGTGTAACTTATAGATTTTAGAAGTGAATTTTTTTATGGAATGTGGTATCTAAACAAGGCATATTAGTGGATCCTAAAAAGCACAATGAAATTATATCTTGGGTGGTTCCAAATAATTTCATTGAAATTTGAATATTAATTGGTTTACCTTGTTACTATTATCATATTATCATGAATTTATATAGGTTGGAATCAAATTTGATAATGATGACCTAGAAAGGGTTGATTTTTTTGTAGAGTTTGAATTTCTGAGACTCATTTGACAAGATGCAATGACATCTAACCTCGACCACCATTAAAGTTTTTCCTGAGGTGGTTCTTGTAAATGTAGTTTATTATGATATATATGTAATGGGTTTGGGATGTGTTTTTATACAAGGTGATCAATTAGAATCCTACAAATCTTAGTAACTTCAAACGTATAAGAGAAAATATCCCACCCATTACCTAGAGATAACCATGGTTAGGCACGCACTCAAATGCTGGTGACAATACATTTTTGTTGAGAAGCTAACAATGTTATCTAATAATAAAATTATAAGATACCTTCTACATAAAAGGGATTAAACCTAAGGTAGAGTTTTTGAATAGAATATATCAAAATTTTGATATTGAATTTATGCATGGGAAAGTGAATATAGTTGAAAATTACCTTATTTGAACATTTCCATTTTAGGATTTGAAAGAATCCAGTGCGGAGTGTAAACAAATGGGTCTCCTCACTAAGTTGAATCTTGAGGAAAAATAGTAAAATAATTTTCAATACCTAGACCCAAATATCCCATATATAGTGGTTAATTTATTACAAAGTCACAAGATACAAGAAATCTTATCCCAAAGGGTTTATTATTTTTGTAGTCTTGATAAACTAGATACATGCCTGAATCTCACATTAAATTTGTAAAAATAAAATACAACATAGTGTTTTATTTGATAAAATAATTATTTTCTCTATAATATCCTTGAATATAAACCATAGAAAACTTCTTGTAATCCTATGTAAAAGAAACAAAGAAAAGGTGAGATTGGATGCTCTGTAAGAGAATGCATACAACCGAAGCAATCATAGAATAAATAAGGCTCAAATAGTTTGGTATGAATAAATGATGATAAAATAATGACATATAAATAATCTCATGAGGTTGAAAACTATCCATGTATAAAGAAACTTACTAGATAATCACATGGACATAAAAAAATAATTTCATAATGATGGAATGCATAATACGGGACATCTAAAACTTATTGTCAAGGCCTCATGATAGGACTTCTTATATAAATGGGTAAGGTATTTTCCAAAAACCCAACCTATTTTTTCCCATGATACCTAATAATTTATTGAGGGTATATGTAAATTCAAGCCCCCTCATCACTTAATAATTCCAATGCATTCATCATATGAATAAATAATACAACTTAATCAACATACCTTAATAATAAATAACTATCAATCTTGAATGATCTAACATGGAGAATGTAAAATCAGTCCCATGTCAAAATGATAATAATTCAAATATAGAAATAGGTATCATGGAATAATTTGAGTATAGAATCATTAAATTATAATATTCATCAAATTATTTTACATAGATAAAAATAATTTAAAAACACCACTTGAAAATTTCATATGGAAAGTACCCATCTCATGTCAAAATCACTTATCAAAAATATTAAAATTTCAAAAATATTATGAAAAAATATCTTTGGGTTGAACTATGAAAACATTTATAGTACTATTCAAGAAAAATAATAGTCATCATAGTGGGAAAATCTTCTTTTATGGTAAATGTTAAGATAAATATTTCATTCACACCTTTGGTAAAAAGTACCATCCTTAGAAAATGGAAATAATAATCCTTTTAAACATTTTTATAGAAAGTAAAACATGGGAATTTTTTTTATTAATAACTATTTAATATTAAAAACATTCTCAAAAATATTTAAAGAAAATATGGACACTGAAGAAAACTATTACTTACAGAATAAAAAACAATTTCATTTTTCTATATAAATATTTTTTCAGTCTATTGAGTACTTAAAGAGAGTAAAATGAAAGAAAAAATTTTAATTTATAGAAATAATTATTGTAGAATAATATTTATAGGGTTAAATATATAAACATAATATAATTACCTCAATATAAATTTTAAAAAATAAACAATCCCAAATAAGGATGAGATTGTGAAATAAACCCTTAATTCTGTAGTAAATTTTGAATCATTACACCCATGAAGGAAATAAATTTAAATGAAACTTTAAATAAAATTAATATAAATAGATGTATTATATAAAATATAAAAGGTTTATTATATACACAACAAAAAAGAAACATGTGGTGAATATGGTATATGAATCACATAAATAAAAGGTGAAATGAGAAACCATTTCCATTATTGTAACAATGAAGTGAGAATTAATCAATCAAGTGTTTTTTTGTAACAAAGGTAAATCCACATAAAATAAGTGTAAATAAAAAATAACATAATAATATATCATTATACACATATTATTGTAATAAAAAAGAAAATTAATAAGTAATATAACCCAATAGAAAAAAATTGAGTGAAGAAACCCCTTACCTTGAGTCTCGACTCACTACATATGTCCTTTAACTGCTATATAATAAAATTATGTTGATTATATATTTATTTAATAAAATATTAAAGTTGTATTTTATTTTAATTAAACAATTTATTTCATTTATTTCAATTACATACTTATTTAAATAATTAGTTAATTCAAATTAATGTGTTTTGAGGATGTTCGGTTCATAATTGAAAATTGACTTTGGTATATCAATTATGGTCAAAGAGATAATTGTTAAATAATATAAAAAATAATAATCATGAAATAATTATCAATTTTATTTTTTAAATTAAATTTTATAACATTCTAAGAAATAATTATAAGAAAAATGTATCAAATCACTTTCTGGAGGTGGTAATCCTCACACAAACACAAACAATGTTATCATTTTCCAAAAGATGAAAGAGTAAAAAAATAGATGATATATTATGTTCTAAAAATGATAATTATTTCATGAATATAATATTTTAAGTTAAATCCATCATTATAAAAAACCCTAATAAGTGGTGATGAAAACTGTAACACATCCCTTCGTGGAGGTGGTAGTATATATGTATGCACGAACAATGTTTTTGTTAATGATTTGATAGAAAAGGAGATGAAAAGGGTTTTACCATAGTAATAATAAATTTTAAATATAGTTTATATACTTATTTTGTTATAATATCATGGTTTAATTATATTTTATTTTTTTATAATAAGAAGTATAATGAAAACTCCTAGTTAAGATTTATACATCTTCTTTAGAAAACTACCTTTGGATTACACCTTAATCCTTATTGGATCATATTTTGATGAAACAAAAGCCTATATGTCAAGTAGAGGAAGCTTAGTAAGATATTTAGATATGAATTATACAAGTTTTAGTGTTCAAAACGTGTTAGGATGAGAGGAGAATATGCGTCCTTTTGCAAGTGAGGGGAGGGACAACCTTGGAATTACTTATACTATGAAATTAATATAACTTAATTTTCAAATTAAAGTGGATAAAAATGAAATATTTAAAATATAATATGTTTTTTATTTAAAATTATCTAATAATATAAAATTTATATATATATAAGTGATTTTTAACCCTTATCTATTAGTTTTGACCCCCTGTTAACCCTTTTAACAATTATTGTGATATCAAAGTGTTTTTCTCTTTAAGGGTCAAGAAAGTTATAATAAAATAAAAAGTGACCAATAATTGAAACATTAATGATATTATAGAACACATTACATTAAATTGGCCACAAATAATGGTTTTATTACTTTTAAATCATTTAATAAAGTATTATTTATTATAAAATATCATCAGTGTCATTTTTGGAACTATTCATTTAATTTGAATTTTAATTAATCTAGATAATACTGAAACTTGAATATAATCCCCTAACCATAAATAATGAATTATTTTCAACCATTTAATTTTTTTAATAATATAATCTATCCAAAACATATGACTTTAAATATTTTAAGGACATTTAATTTGATTTTTATATTGCTTTCACAAGCATTGCATCGGTATTACAAAATTGTTCTATGAAATTACACCACCAATAAAAATTAAAAATAAATTTATATATTAAAAAAATTATTCAGATTAAAAATAACAACTTCAAACTAAAAAAAATTATCTTTTTAACCCTATGAAAAATATTATAGTTATTAAATTAAAGAGAGTGACATTTTGTATCTATACTTTACTTATTATTATATATTAGTCATTATCAAAGAAACCATTGCAAAACGTACAATAATTTCAAAATATAGATTATTATGGATGAACTAAACTCATAAAATAGTAAAAACTATTGTTTTAGGGTCATTTTAAAGCCTCACCCCATAGTTTTAGCTGTGTTTTACCCATTTTACCCTTACTGAGGTGACAAATATTTACTACAGTTACTATTAATAATGAAAAAAATAAAAGGGAAATATTTACAAAAAATAAACACCATGATTTCAAATATGGAATTAATTTTTCATGAAGAAATTTTTGTAAGATAAAAAAACAATTTTAATATACATACGAAAAACACAATGAAAAACAAATTTTAGAAATATGCGTTTTAAGACTAAAATTGAGCTTTTACCAAAATAAAGCATAATGATGATTCATATATAATTAATTAGAATATATATATAATTAAGGTAATATTATTTTACTTTAAGATAAAATAAAAATATTCGGGGAATTTGAAATTATTTTATTTAATTAAAAGATATGATAGCTTTATAAAGATCAGAAATTTTCACTATTCATTGAAAAATGAAACTTTTTAGAAAAATTTCAAAAATTTACATAAAGATATTCTTTATTCGATGATTTAAAAAATTATATCCTTTTTATAAAATCAAATTTGTAAAATTTATATAAATTAATTATAATACCCATGTATAAAATTCTATAAAAACCATTTTTGAAGAAAACATATTTTTGCAGCATCTAATGAGTTTATTGAATATTATATATTTATTTAATGAGAAATAATTAATAGTTTTTTTATTAATTTGGACTAATAAAAATTTATTTCATAATATGTTTACCCCTTTTCATACCCTTCAATTCCATGACTATGTTAAAATGGTCACATTTAAATAAAAATATTTAAATAATATATTTAAATTCTCTTAAATCTTGGTGTTAAATGTTATGAAATCTATCAAGCATAATATTGTTTTAAAATAATTTTTTGGGGTGCTAAATTCTCCCCCATTAAATAAAATTTTTACTTGAAATTTTATCTTAGTCATAAATGGTTCAATATTTGGAAATTCCATTATTGAAATCCTAAATCATTCAAAGGGATAATAAAACATCCATTAAAATGGGGAAGTGGGAAATATAAAGGTTACCCAGAATAACACATAATCTAGTTCCCAAATAAAGATAACATTATCCAGAATTTGACATATAAACATCTAGGGGTGAAATAATTTCAAGGAATAATAGAGAGTGTTAAAGAACAAAATCATGATAAAGTTAATGACCACAAAATCATAAATCAGCGAGGGGTTGAAATACAATCAATTCATCAGAAATGATGGAAACGAATAACTTTTTTTATTTCAAGATCCTTTTCCAAATGTTGAGGTATAATTTTAATATCAATATGGATAATGTTAGAAATTATACATACTCTTGAAATGATGGAAAAAGAATATCATTTTTATTTCAAGATCCTTTTCCATTTAATAAGTACAGTTTAATATTTTGGTTGGGCTTCAATCAATTTCCATTTGATATCTTACTCCAATAAATGAATATTTAAGATGAATTTTTCATGATTGAATCACTAAAAATAACTTTTAATATATCACTATATTTATAAAATAAATATGATCCATTCAACTTATCTCTAAATATTTACTTATTACAAAATAGTTAGCACAATTTATCTAATAGGGATAAATATAACATAATATTTTCTAAAACCCCAACATTAACACCCAATGTTAAACTTAATCCATTCCATAAATAGTTAACCTTAAGTATCCCAATAATTGTGTGTCTATATTAAAACCTAAAAATTAGAATGACTTGATTATATATTATCCTATGATCAAGATAATATTTTTCTCTAAACAACATTAATCACTCATAAAATCATATACCAAAATATATATACCATAATCATATATTATATATAATATATTACAAATTTTTGAAATAACCTTAATCACCATAAAAAAACAAAAAATATATTGTTTCTTACGATAAATCAATATTTATCACTAAACTTAAATCCCATCCTATAAAATAATATTCTTTTAACCATAATCATATAATTTTATTCAAAAATATAGTGAACATATTTTGAAATATCTTTAATCCCATAGTCACCAAATCAATTTTCAATCTCATGGTAATATATATGGTAAAACCTATGTTCCTAAATTGTAATAGCCTATAATTATCTCAATATCAAAGATCATATTAACCCTTAAGTTTAACTACACATTTAAACATATGTCCCCAAAATATTAAAGTATTATACATAAAATAATATTTTCACTAAAATAAAAACTAAACCCAAGGGTTGTATTCTTATAAATATATCCTAAAATATTTTTAATAATCTTGAACTATAATCACATAAAACCCAAAAAGGGGCATCTATTCCCTTAAACTATTGATTAACTTTAGCCTTATCCGACCATGAAACTTTAAGTTTATCCCATGGAATATCACAGGTTTCCATTGGTTCTCTCTAGTTATTTATCACAATGGTTCATAAATAAAATATTAATTAACCCAAGCATATCCCTTGAGAGTGTTTACATAAGTGTAAAATCTTATGCAAACTCCTCAAACATCGATGGAGATCAAGTTAAAACCCAATCAACCCCATTCATAATTGTTACCCCTAGGTTCATATGTTCCATTGACAGATCCAATTTATTGTATCAATATTTGGATATATTTTATAAGAAAAAACATATAATCTCGACTTTAATAGAAAATATATTATATTTTCTTATAATCAGACTCATCCTCAAAGTCTGTCATAGGGATTTTTTTCTTAATCTATGTTTTCCAAAATCAGTTTCCAAAGGTTTTTACTAATATTATTATGATACAAATTTTAAATACTCCAATACTAGTATACCAGAGTTAGTGGTTAATTTATTACATATTCACTATATACACGCGATCACATCACAAATGGTCGATTAGTTTAGTAGTATTGGTAAAATAGATACATTTTTGAATCTATCATTACATTTGAAGGCATAAAATTGAAAATAGTATTTTCTTTATGAACTTTATTATTTTATATAGAATATATTTTCATATCAATTATAATACACTTCTTGGTATCCTTGGGAAAAGAAAAAATATAAAATGGTGATCCCAGATGCTCAGTAAGGGAATGAGTACAACAAAAGCAATCATAGAATAAATTAAGCCTGAATAATAAAGAAAGAATAAATTATGATTAAATAAGTCCATATAAATAATCTCATTAAACTAAAACATATCCATGGATGAAATAACTAATCAAATAATCATATGGAAATAAAAAAACAGATTTCATAATGATAGAATGCATAATGCAGGACATATGAAACATAATATCAAGGCCTCAAGCCAAGAAATCTTACATAAATTGGTAAGACCGTGACCAAATACTCAACTTGTTTTGTCTCATGAGGATGACCAATCCATCAGGGTGCTATATAATTTTGGGCCCCACCTATTATTAATTAATCTAATACATTCATCATATGAATAATTAATACAACTTAATCAGCATGCCTTAATAATCAATAATTGCCCATATTGAAAGGGAAAGAATTTAGAATATCAAAACTTTTCCTAGTAAAAATGATGATAATCCATTCAATGAAATATGGACGATTTCATCTCTAGAGTACAACTTCAGTAAATCATAAGATTAAATAAAGGATTTTTATATAGATAAAAATATTTTGAAAACATCACTAGAAAAGTTCTTGAGGAAAATAACCTTTTCATTTCAAAATAACTAATATAAAATCTAAAAATTTATAAAATATTAGAAAATATATATATTTGTAATGAACTATGGAAACCTGTAATGTAATATTCAAGGTATATAATAGTCATAAAGGTAGAAAAATATAATCATATGATAAACATTAAGACAAATGTTATGTTCACAACTTTGGTAAAAAGTACCTCATTCAGAAAAACAAGAAGATTTCTTTTAAACATTCCTATATAAATTCAAATATGGGTATAAATATATTTAATTAATTTTTTAATAAATGTAAAATAATTATTGAAAATATTTGAATAAAAATATGGACACAGAATAAAAAGTTTATCAACCAAATGGAAAACAAAGTCGATTTTCCTTAAAAACACTATTTTGGTCTCTTGAGAAGAATGGAAAATGAAATAAGAAATTGTAATTAATATAAATAATTATAATAAAATATATAGGTTTTAAGATAGAAATTTTATATAATTATATGAATGAAAACATAAAACATAAACGACTCCGAACAAGGAAAATATTTTGATAAACCTTTACTGTTGTGCTAACTTTTGAATCATAGCCCCCACAAAATAAATAACATAAAAAAACTTTAGAAACCTTTAATATAAATATATTAATGATATAAAATACTAAAGGGGTATTATATAAACCACAAAAAATAAATAAGTGATGAATATGGAATATATGTTAAAAAACTAAAATTGAGATGAAAAACCATTACAAAGATCATAAAATTGAAGTGAGAATTAATCAGTGAAGTGATTTTTTTGTAACAAAGGTAAATCCACATAAAAACGTAAATAAAACATAAAATAATAATAGTTTATTACACAAATAATATTTGAATACCATAGACAATGGATAAGTAATACAACCTAATTAAAATAAATTGAGTTAAGAAACACCTTTCCTTGAGTCCTGACTTGCTATGTATGTATTTTAAATCCTATATAAAAAATTATTTTAATTTTTACATATATAATAATTTTTTCCATGTTTATTAAGTTATAATTAAACAAATTTATTTCATTTATTTAAATGAAATATTTAGTTAATTAATTGATTAATTCTATGTCATGTGTTTGGAGGATGTTTGGTTCGTAATTTAAAAATAACTTTGGTATCCTGACCATGATCAAAGAGGTAATTGTTCCATTATCTCTAGAATAATAATCATATTTATTTGTAAAATTAATTTTATAACCATTAATGAAATAAATTTTAGAAACTCCAGTTTTCATAGTATGATCCTTTGAATATTTCATTAAGCATTTCTAAATTTTTTCTCAAAGTTGTTTCAGTATTTTGGGATTTACAGGACCCAAAAATTAATATATTAAAAATATTAAATATATAAAGTCATTTTTATTAATATTTTTTTAAATAAATGGTTTTCTCATTAATCAAAACCTTAAATAGAATATCTAAGACTGTAGTTGTTTCCCGATCATGGGGTTTAACCAAGGCATGACATAATTTTGGTCGACATCAAGAGTTCTATTGATGAAAGTGGTTAGTGGGTGTGTTATATAAATTAATTTAATAATTTATTTAATTTAATAAATTTTTGAACCAATCTCACCCATATATAAATAAACCATTATGGAAAATCCCCAAGGGTAACTACATAACCATAGGAGAATTGAGACGAGGAGGATGAGCCACCACTAGTGTTGACGTGATTATGATTGAGGATCAATAAAAAATAGTTGAAGTGAATCATGAGATGAATGAATAATGGAATAAAATATTCAATTAAATTTCTAGATAATGTTTTCTTTACCAATTATTAATCGGTTATCAAGGAAGGGACTATTATTTTATGAATTTCTTCCCCTTTGATTTTATTATAGAGAATTTATTATTTATCTCATTAATTTTCTAGAATTATGTTATCCACATTACTTAAAATGTGATCAAAATTTGAGAAATTAATTATCTATTTTTATTGATCCCATGCCTTACACCATTTTTTTATTTTTCATGATTATGATCGTTGGCCAATATTGCAATAGCCAATTATAAATCTTACTTTGTTTTTGTGCTTCTATGACCTCCATTATTTGGGTTCTTCATCATTTTCCCATGGAGTTAGTGATTCAAAATTTCTAACCCATTTCAAGCATGATCAAACCCATAGAAACATGAAGGTCACATGAATGACCTTGGGTTTGATGTTTTGTGAATGGATTGAGCTGGAGGATTGAAAAAAGTTTCTGGTTTAAAGTATTGGGACCCAGGTTTTGTTATGGGATACCCTATATAACATTATTGGGTGACCTAAAACCTAATTTATGACTATTGGAAGAAAAAATGGATGATTGGAGGCCTTTCCCTTCGATTTTAGTGGATCTAGGTGTGTTAAATTGTGGGTATAACAAAAAATTTAGTAGATCTAGAAATCCTGTCAAGACCAGAAGATTAGACTTCACTGTCTATGAAAATCACAACTAGAAGACATGTATTTCATAGGAACACACACTATGTTTCTTGTATTATTATGATATATAGGGTTTTTATTCAAGATAAATATCACACACTGTGTATCTAAACCGAAAACTCATGTGATACTACTTGTCCAGCTGAGCCGTATATCGAGAACACATGCCCATAGCCCCAGGTGATTAAACATACTATGTTTCCTTAGGGACACACCATGTGGGGGAACATGGCTAGATAATCAATGTCTATGGAAGAACACTTCCAGGTCCTGATATGGTATTACATATCTTGTACTCTAATGTAGACACAATATACTTTTTATATAAACTTCTAACTTATGTATCTCCTTCATAAAACCACCTATTTAGTCCCATGAGTAGCCTATCATGAGTATAATTGTAATTAGGTTGTGATAGTGGCCTTTGTTTTGGGACCAGAGATATAAAACAAGGTTATATGAGTGGGACACTTTTTCCAGAGTGAATTAGTTAACGATATTGGTTGGGTTTGTTCAAAGTGAATCTAGGGTCGGTACTCCCCTGATGCACCAGGGTGTGGTTCCCCATATTCTATATATAAGTAGAGACATTACTCTCCATACTATATAGGGTGTGGGTCCTCTATCTATGGAGTGGTAATCACCCATCATTGTGCTCTAGTGGGGAGTGGGTCCTCCCCTAGAGATAGTGCTCCCTCGTATGTATAACATAGTAGTGAGAAGACCCTCCACTTTGATTATTGTGAGGTTGTACATGGTTCTTGGAATAAAATATTATATCATTGGATATATTTAAATATTTATTATCGTTTAAAATATTTTTAAATTGACACTTATATCCATTTTACGACTAGGGTTTTAGTTTGAGAATATCTAATGATGGGTTTCTATTCCCACTTGACTTATGGGATCAGTTGACTGTTATTCTATTTCATACCTCTTATTTTTTATTAAATAATAATAAATATGTTTATACTCAATCCTAGATGGTATTTTTCTACACACTTCATATATTAGGAATACAACAGAAATATTGGTGGTGACTTTGGTGGACTTGGTTCTGGTAGAGCTTAGCAATACTTGGAGTCACTGACCATGTTTAGTGGTAAATCTCAAAGATTGTGAACCAATAAATATTCAGTTTTAAATTTTTTTTTATGTTGGGACCTCATTTTTATTTATGGTTTGGGGTGTATTTTCCCCCTTATAATTTTATATTTCCTTAAGTCAGTTTTATATTATTTTATAATGGTTTACATATATATTATTTACTCAATAATGTTCATAGTTTTACTTTACCTTAGCATTGTTGTATGTCTTTGTGTGTGTGAATGGGTGCATGTATATTAGTAAAAGGCCTTCCATTTCAATAAAATCCATACTCAATTCCAGTTTCTAGCTCCTGGCCTATTAGTGGCAGACTTGAGTCATCACTCTCAGCTTACCGCAGACCTAGGTGGGGTCTTAGTGGGTTGGGCCGTGACATCATGATATCAGAGGAGGTTAACCTAGGGTTGGTTTATGGGGTTATAAATGTAATGAGATTTGGTTTTGGAACATAGGAAAAATGTTTAAGTATCTCGAGTTTATCCCTCAGACTAGATAAAGTAATTATGGTGTGGAAATAGATATATCTATACACCAAGACTCTAAATACCTACTTTTAAACTTGATATATCGAGGCACTAGTTGTGGTGAAAAAAGGGTAAACAATCCTAGAGGATTGAGTTTTTTACTTTTATATCCTTTTTGAGTAATCTCCCAAAATATGATCATCTAATCATGGTACATATTGTTAATTTTATAGGATTACTCCATGATGATAACCATCTTGGATTATGAGATAGGATTGTGATGATGATCTATCGAGTGTTGTAGACTAAATTAAAGGACCTATTATTGAGGTTTTCACTCTAGCAAATAACTGATAAGTGCTCCCATCCAATGAATGATTCGTGGATCCACCCTTTGTGGTTTAGGAAGATGATCTATTTTATGTTAGACAACCAATATCCCCAAAAAACATATATGATAATGTGTGAATTCTTAGTGCATTAAATGATTTCCAATAATAAATAACTCATAGGTTTCATAGTGAGAATTACCCTTAGGCATTGGAGGATTGCATTGAGGTAGTAGTCTGAGTTTTCCATCTTGTGTAGACCCTGGCTGATCAAATGGTTGCATTTAAAACCAGTATTCTTCCCGAAGTAGTTAGGAACTAGTGGGGTATGGTCACTCAGACTCATGATGGTATGATACTCATGTAGTATTACTTTCAATAGTTGTTCCATTATATACTTCTGTCTTAGGCTCGACCCATATATAGAAGATTCTTCATCTATAGATGGGTGATATTATGAATACTAATTACACATATAGGTTTATTGAACTCACATTATACTCTCTTGATATTGTGTGAGATGTATACTTTTAGAAAAACAAGATTAAGAATGGCCTCTACAGATACATTCAAGATAGAGTAGTCTCTTTATACATTCTCACTTATGTTGGAGTACAAGAGAGGTCCTTGGTGATAGAGAGATTCCTAGAAGATGGGAATCGGGAAGCTATGGTAGGTAGTGGAAATCATAAAGTTGAGTCATTTTTTGTATCTAAAAGTTACAATCCACCACAGTCATAGTATAGGATGCATACACATGTATGGAATCATATGTGAGGGTATTCAGTGCATGGATTGCACAAAGGGCCTAATTATCTTAAATATGGATCAATATATACATATGATATGCAAGGTCACATAGTTCATGATTTCCCAACAAAATGATCTATAGATGGTGGGTATACCATGGACATACGTCCATGTAAGTGGAATAATCATGATCATGGATCTCATAGGCATGGCCAGGGTGGCCCCCAAGGAGGTGGTGATGATATATGGGTATGAAGAGACCTGAAGGAAGGAGATGTAAGAGGAAGATGATGGTATGAATTACTCCTACAACCACTACCAATAGGTGTACCATGCCATAATAAGAGGGATGGAAATAAAGGTAATGGTTAGTTGCAAGTTATATAGGGATATAACCAAGATGCACATGATATGACCTGAGGTACGATTTGTTTCTTCTCTACTTCAGCTCAAATAATTATAGACACTTGCATGAGTCATTACTTTATCTCTATATACCTTATGTGAGAGATAAATATTTCTGAAGAGTGTTTTTCTTGTTAGTTGTGGTTAGTGGTTTCTATATATCACATATCTACCAAAAGTGAGAGGTGGTCATCAATCGGGAGAGTTTCACATATGAATTATTGGTCATTATGATGGAACCTTACAACATCATCTTGGGTATAGACTGGTTGTCCATAGTGTGTTCCCAGATATTCTGTCACCTTAAGAGAGTTGGATTCCTACATACTTATGTAATGAGGTTCTCCATCATGGGTGAGAAGGACCTTCTTGCAGAATGAGTGAGTCTCATGATTAGTAAGCTATAACCAATCATTACTCAATTGGAAAGTATAGAATTTAGATCAGTGGGATATTTATACATATGGATTTCAATAGTAGCGAAGGATTATATGGATTTCAACCCTAAAGATGTTTTGGGACTTCCTCTATGGTGGGATATCAACTTTTGTATTTACTTTCACCCCAAAACTGCATTGATATCTTTTTCGACATATAATATGGCACCTGATAAACTATGGGAGATAAGGGTTTCGTTACAAGATCTTTATGAAAATGGTTTTTTATCAGAACTATTGTGTTCCTATGAAAATCTCCAGTATTGTTTGTAAAATGGTGGAAATTTTCTTGAGAATTCAAATTCATTACCATCACATAAATCTGGTGATAATCAAGAAAAAATTACCCCATGTTGAGTATTGATGATCTATTTAACTAGTTGAAATGTGTGATATGGTTTTCAAAGATTGATCTCATGTACAATTACCATAAATTAAGGGTTTATGAGGATTATATTCCAAATATGAAATTCCAATGTTAATATAGGAATTACGTGTTCCCGGTGATTCATTTTATTGTGAAAATGCCCTTGTAATATTCATGGAACTCATGAACCATATCTTTTATCCTTTATTAGACTAGTTCATGTGAAATTATCAATTACTATATCTCTAAAGAGGATCATACTGAGAAGTTGATAATGGTTCTAAAATTACTATGGGAGCACCAATTATATGGGAATCTCTTGAATTTTTGTTTTATGGATATGAGAAGTTCACTTTATAGGGAATTTCATATCTGACTAAGGTGTAACTTTATAACCAAAAGATATTGATTAATTATGTCATAGGTATTAAGTTTACTTGGTTTGGTTGGGTACTATCAGATGTTTATGGTAGACTTATCTAGGAATACAATCCATTCGACCACCTTGACATGGAACATGAAACCATTTTTTGGGCTGAGTAGTGCTGGAGAGACTTTAAGGAGATGAGGTAGAGGTTGATTAGAGCTCCTATGTTTAGAATTTTAGAGGAACGATTCGAGTACATGGTGTTTTGTTATTTCTATGGAATTTGAATTAGATGTATGTTGACATAGAGTTAGGTAGTTATCACCTATGGGTTGAGGAATTTGAGACCCCATGATTTGAACTATGTAACCCATGACTTGGAACTAGTTGTGGTAGTCTTCTCCTTGATGATTTTAATACTTTACTTTATGGTCGAGCATTTTTTTGTTTACTTAGACGACTAGAGTCTCAGGTACATATTATCATAGAGATACCTTAACTTGAGGTAGAGGTGTTTGTTGGAATTCCAATAGGACTTTGACTTCGAGATAGTCTACAATCATTGGAAGAGAAACATTGTAGTATATTCCCTTATAAAGAAATATAATTATTTCATGGTGGAGGAGGCATAAAAGTTGTGGGACTATAAAATATGTTTCTAGTGTGGGATATGGGTTTGAATTATTTTTAATTTTAGGTTGCGACTCCACCGATTTTACTGTGTGTGAGTGTGGCTTAGTTGGGAGACACCATCTATTCAGTTTTACATGACCAGATATCCTTAGGAGATGAACGAGTGGGATATTATTTATATAAGGTTCAATTATTCCCTTTACAATGATGGATGGTAGTTCAAATTGTATTTAATGAGTAGTTTTTGGGGGAGTTTCATACCCTCATGTCGGTATGTTTGTGAGTGTTCAAGATCTACAAAGATCTAAAATAATAGTTTTTTTTGGGATAACCTGAGGTAATGGGTTGTTGAGTTTTTTTCTAGATTCCTTACATATAGATGGTAAATGCTGACCAATAGGTTCCAGCAGGTCAGATTCAACTTCTTAAGATCCCATAATGGAAGTGGGATGGCATATTTATGGATTTTTTGATGGGGATATCACAGATAGAGATAATCCATGATGTCATCTGGGTGATTGTTGACTAACATAACAAGTCAACACAATTCCTTACCATTTGGTAGAATAGTTTGGTTGAGTGTTTGGGGTGTTTATACATTCAATATATCGTCTAGCTTAATGGGGTACCCACACTGATAATCTTTGACTACAATTCTTGGTTCAAATCATGGTTGTAAAGATGGTTACAAGTGGATTTCATGACCTAGTTATGGATGAGAATAATTTTACACTCGTAGATGGATGACCAGATGGAGTGAACCATCCTGGTTTTGGATAATATACTGATATACTTCATTTTTGACATCAGTTAGAGTTAGGAGGATCACATCCCATTAGAAATGTTTTCCCATAATAATAGCTATCAATCTACTAAGGAGATATGTGTATGAACCATCGCACATCATTTAATGGGATGAGCTAGACACTGAGGATGATTCCATATTCTACGATTACTTGGTGGTGATCAAGGACCGACATGGGAGAATTCAACACTATTACTATAGTTTGAGAGATTTGGAAGTATGGTGACAACAATGAGAGCTCTTGGGAGTGTGAGGGAATTATATAAGCTAAGCACCCTCACCTTTTAATGTAGCTTGTGATTTTCATGGTAAAATTCTTTGAAGGTGGAATGAATGTGACAAATTAGGTTTTCATAGTTTTATCCTTTGAATATTTATTTAATTATCTTTTGATTTTTACTAGGAGTTGGAATTGTGTTTTGGATGTCGTAGGACCCTATAATTAGTATATTAAAAATATTTAATATATTAAAGCACACACACACACACATATTCATAATAAATATTTCCTCTATATATTGTAACCTTAAATGGAAAATCATTGACTATTGTTATTTATGGAACATGGGGTTTGCCTTAGGTGTGATATAAGTTTGGCAGACATCAAAAATTCCATTAAAGACATTCGTTGGTTGGTGTATTAAATCAATTAAATGAATAATTTATTCAATGCATAAAATGTGTAAATTTAGCTGAAACCTATATAAATAAATTGGCATGGTAAACCCCTAGGGTTAACTACGTAACCCTTGGATAATAGATTTGAGGAGTAGGAGCCACCATTGAAACTGATGCGCTCAAGATCATGGGTTGATGATGAACAATTGATGAGATTCCTGGGATGAATAAATAACATAGTAAAATATTCAATTAAATCACAAGAGAATATTTTATTTACTATTTATCAATCCATTATCAAGGTAGGGATTATAATTTTTTGGATTTTTCCCTTCTCATCTTGATTTTTGATCATGGATTATTTATTTTCTTAATTTTCTAGAATTAAATTATTTGTATGGACCAAAATTTAATCAGTGTTTGAGAACATAATTATCTATTTTTTGTACCCATTCATTTAAGAATTTTTATTTTCTATGATTGTGATCATTATCCAGGATCCGAACAACCAATAATAAATCTCACATTGTTTTTGTGCTTCTCCCACCTTTGATGTTCACATTCTTCATCATCAGCCCTTGAGGTTAAGAGTTTGAAATTTCGAGACTAGTTTGATTGAACCCCAATAAATGTAAAATTTATGCTAAAAACCTTCGGATCGATGTTATACTGATGAATCAAGCATAACGATGAAAGATAGACATTGGTTCTGGGTATTGGGGCCCTTTTTTGGTGACAAGAGGACCGATCGAACATTTTTGGGTGACTAGAATATTTATTTACGGCCATAAGAGGATAGAAATAAATGATTGGGGGACTTAATGTTTTTTTCAATGGATTTGGGTGATAAAAATGGCAGTTATGGTTGAATATTTAGCAGATATAGTGAGTAAGTAAAGTCAGGATACCGGACTTCACTGTTTGAAAAAAAATCCAAAACTATAGTGAATGTCTTCCAGAGAAACCAAAACTATGTTTCTCAGATTATTGTGAATAATATTGTTTTATATTGATATAAATATCATATGATGTGTGTTCGGGATCAAACTCTATGTGATAATACCTAGGTGACTGAGCTGTGTGCCAAGAGCACGCGCCCAAAGAACCGGGTGATCATACACACCATGTATCCATAAGGACATGATATTTGGGGGGTACATGGATAGCTGATCCATGTCCAAGGATGTACACACCCAATTCCTTGGGTAGTTTTACATGCCATTTTCCAAATGATCTTTCCATTTACCTTCCCCTAAATCTTATACCTTGTGCATCTATTTCTTCAGAACACATATTTGGACACATGAGTATCCTATCCGAAGTAGAATTCTACACAGGGCACAATTGTGACATTTATTTTGGTATCCAAATATAATACATGGTAATATGAGTAGGATTCATCTTATAGTGATTCTTATATGATGTCAATGGTCTGGTTTTTCAAAGTGATATCAGGGTCAGTACTCCATTGATGCACAAAGGCACAAATCACCCATATTCTATCTGTTGGTAGAGTTGGTACTCCATATAATACAAAGTTAATGAGATATATATATATGGAGTAGTAATACCTTATCATTGAGATTTGGTGGGGAGAGGGTCCTCCATTGGGAAAAGATCTCCCTCCGTTGCAATAACGAGTAGATGACCCCCAATTTGATTCTGATGAGGTTTTCTGTGGTTCTCAACATCAGAGATGAGAAAATTGAAGCTGTTGGAAGACTAATAAATCTTAGTTGGATATGTAAATTAATAATTATCTCCTTTTAATTATTGGGTTTTCAGTTTGAGTATATTTGATGATGGGGTTCTTTTCTCTCTACTTATGAGTTGACCGGACTATTATTCTTTTTCTTCCATCTTGTTTTTCATGGTATCCTACTAAGTATGTTTATACTCACCAATTAATGGGATCTGTACAAATGTATCAATTATTATATAGATCGAAGATAGATCTACAGTGACATTGGTGGACCTAGTACTAGTAAATCATAATAATAGTTGGAGGCACTAACCATGTTTTGTGGTTAGTCTCAGAGATTATGAGGTAGGCACTCTTCAGTTTTCTACTTTTTTAGATTGTTTTTTGGTTGGGACCACCTATTTATTCATATTTGGGTATATATTTTAGTCCCTTATACTTTTATATTAATTTTTGGAACCTAGATTTTTATTTTCCTAGAGGTTTTAACATAAATTGCTTACTCTCTATAGGTTGTAGCTTTACATTATCTCTGACCAATTTTAATGGACTTGGGTGTGTGTGTGTGTGTATAGGTATATTAAGCTAAGGACTCCCATTTTGGTGATATTACTACTCAACAGTAGTCTCCATCCCCTGAACTATTGGACTCAAGACTAATGTGAAACTCTTTTCTTACTATTTTCCTCGATGGGGTCCCAGTGGTTCAGGTTGTGACATACATAAATGAAAAATGAATCACATCCCTTTGTGGAGGTGATAATCCACATTTACGTACAGACAATGTTATCATTTTCCAATGGATCAAAGGGTAAAAATAGATTATATTTAATCTTCATATAATGATAATTATGCAATTAATGTCATATATATACATTATATCAATCGTTATAAATATCCATAAGAGGCGATGATGGAAAATGAAACACATCTCTTTGTAGTGTTGGTAGTCCACACTTATGAACGAATGATGATTTCATTCCCCATTTAATGGAAAAGTGATTAAAATATATTTAACATATTCGTAATAAAATTTCATTATAGTTTATATATTTAGATTGTTATATCACCATGGTTTACGAAAATTTGAAGGAGGTATAAGAATAAGTAAAATGAAAATGCTCAGTTAAGATTTATACACCTTCATTAGAAAAACACCTTTATATTACACATCAAGCCTCTTATTATGGTATTTTGATGAAATCAGATCCTATAAGGCATGTATATGAAGGTTTTGAAGTGATTTTAAGGTATTTTTTGAGCTAGAGTTCTCAAAATTTGTGAGGATGAGCGAATAATAGGTGTCCCTTTTATAAGTGAGGGAAGGGGAAACTATGAAACTGCTTAAAGTTTTAAATTAATATAAATTAATTTTCATGTTAAATTGTATTAGGAATGGAAAATTTTGAATATATTATAAGGATAATTATAGATACTCACATCCAATAAAATTTATACAAGTTTAAGTGATGTATAAAGCCTTATCTCTTAGTTTTAACTCTTGTTAACCCTTTTAACGATTATAATGATATAATATTTTTTTACACTTTAGGGTTTAAGAAATTAAAAATAAAAGTAAAAGCATCATATAAGAGGGAAATATATGATATTATTGACCATTTTCCATTTACCTATCCAAATATAATATTTTTATGATTTTTAATCCTTAAATAAAATATTATTTATTATAAAATATTATTAATGTAATTTTGGAACTATTTTTTTAACTTGACTTTAATTTCATAAATATAAGAATTAAATTAAAATTTAATCCACTTGAATATCAATAATAAATTATTATTAACCATTTAATTCATGTAATATCATAATTTGTCCAAAAAATACTACTTTTAATTAAAATCATTTAATTTTAGTTTTGTACCGCTTTCACAAACACTATGTTGGCGTTGCTTAAATGTTCTTGGTAATTATTCCATCACTAAAAAATAAAAATGAATTAGAATCATAAAAAAATTATTCAAATTCAAAATAAAAAATTTGAACCAATCATATTTTATTTTTATACCCAAAATATTATTGTTATTAAATTAAAGAGAGTGTCATTTTGTATTTGTACTTTACTTAATATAATAAATAAATAAATAAATAAATAAATAAATATATCATTATCAATTAAAAATGAGACAAAATAAGCATAATTAAAAAATATATATTATGATGTATGAATTAAAATCATAAAATATGATTTATTAAATTGTATGGCTGACTTTAAAGACTTACCACTAGTTTTAACCATGTTTTACCCATTTTACCCTTACTGAGATGACAAATATTTTCTATAGTTACAATTCATAATGGAAAAAATTAAAGGGAAATATTTAAAAAAATTGAAACTATTGCTTCCAAATATGTAATTGAATTTTAAGGATTCAATTTATATAAACATGGGAAATCAATTGCAATATAAATATGTAAAACACAATCGAAAATAGTTTCTAGAAAAAATCATTTTGAGCATAAAAATGAACTTATACCAAAATTAATTTTAATATTAATTCCTATGTAATTAGTAGATTATATAGAATTAAAGAAGACTTACGTTATCTGGAGATTAAATTTGAAACATAATGGGATTTTTATATAACTTTATTAAATAGAAAGAAATGATTGTTTGATAAAAAATTGAAATTTTACATGATTCATTGAAAAATAAATATTTTTAGAAAAATCACAAAAATTTAGAAAAAGATAATTTTGATATATTTTTTAAAAATTGATATCCTTTTGATAAAATAAAATTTCTTAAATTGTTATAAATTACTTATAATACACATTCATAAAATTCGATAAAATCTATTTTTTAAGAAAACATATTTTTGATGTATAAAATGACTTTACTGAAAACTAATTAATTATTTCTTAAGAATGAATTGATGAATTTGTATTGAGTAGGACTATTATAAATATATTTAACCATTTAGTTAATCATATTAATACCCAAAAATTCAGTGATTATTTTATAATGGTCACATTTAAATAATAATAGTTTTACAGTATATCACAATTCTATTAAATATCAATGTTGTGTGTTAAAAAAATATCACGAATTGTATTATCAAAAAATAAATTTTCAAGTTATTACAAAAGGATATTTTTGTTGAAAACATTTAGCTGTATTTTCACCTCTCTGATCTAATCTCTGAAAAATGAATTGGAGGATACCGTGTTGCAATGCCTCAGATGAGATTTATAGAGTGGAGAGACCATCATGGAATGGGGTCTATTTCTGAAAGGTTCTCTTTATTTCATAACTTGGCTCATGTTTCCTTCACCAGAGTGGAAGGTGATTATGAATGATTTCCAGTAGTCTTAGTACCAACCCTAATTCCACAAAGTTTTATTATGATATGAAACAATAATACTAGTGTCTAGGTATGAGAATATATATAATGGAATTGGTTTCTCAGTGTTATACTAGTTAGTTGGTAAAGGAAAAATACTAATTACACTCTAGATTAATCTTGCCTCTTCTCTTTCCTACCTAGATTTGCGATGAGGTGTCCATGGAACTCATTATTAGACTACCTTATGCCCTTTTGAAAAAAATACATTTAGATCACAATCAATTGGTTTCTTATAAAGGAAGTTATGAGGCTAAATGATGTTCCTTCTTCCATTATATCTGATGTAGACCCCCCATTTTACATATTGACT
Organism: Viscum album; assembly: GCA_963277665.1. Lineage (NCBI taxonomy): Eukaryota > Viridiplantae > Streptophyta > Magnoliopsida > Santalales > Viscaceae > Viscum > Viscum album. Next base: position 878,657,078 of record OY728158.1, read on the forward strand.
CTAGAAATGACTTGAAATGGAAATGGGGTCTCAGGTGATACTAAGAAAAGCTTACCATCCCTATACTGATCAAAAAATAGAAATTCCTATTAGATTCTAAAATATGTGATTCAAGCTTAAGTTCTCAACTTTGGTGGTTCATGGGATACCCATATAGTATTGGTCAAGTTTTCATATAATAATAGCTACAAGTTGTTGAAATAGATAAACCTATTCAAATAACTTTATGGTATACCCTTCCATTATCCTTTATACTATATAAATGTAGGTGAGACCTCTTTGTTAGGACCTAACCTTGTTCAAAAGACAATTCAAAAGATTCAGGATATTTAAAAACATTTAGAGATGGAACAAATCCAATATAAATATTATATAGATTTCTATATTTGAATCCTAGAGTGTTTATTAGGTTATCAAGTGTTTTTTAGAGTATCACCCCATTTGGGTCACTGGAAACTAGGGAAGAAAAGAAAGTTCACATTGTGGTTTTTTATTCCCTTAGAGATCATTGGATGGGTCATGAAGATTTCTTATATATTTGATTTCCCAAATAAACTAACATAAATCCATAACTTGTTACATGTTTTTCAATTTAAGAAATATCAACCTGATCCATTAGTTGTTATTAATTTGGAGGAGCTCAATTTGGAACTAGAAATATCAATTACCAGGAGACCAATTTGATTTTTTGACACCCATGATAAGGAAATCCGTAAAAAATCCATTCATTTGGTTTGTATTTTATGATAATAGATATCTAATTTTCATGAAATGTGGGAGCTGGAAGCTCATATAAGGGGTAAATGTACTCATTTAATTTTGGATCAAGCATCGGTTTAAATTTATAGGGACAAAAAGTGATATGGTGGAGATAATTCTTACACCCATGAAGCTATATTCAGGAATAGATCACATATATATTGGATTTATTTTTAATTCCTTCTTTTTAGGGTGGATTATTTTTAAAAATTTAATTTTTAGAAAAACTAACCATTTCACATTTAGAACAGAGTTAGGGGAAATCATTTAAAAATTGTAAAACATTTCCTACAACCATGATAGAGTAATTTCACATGGTTTCTATATTATTTCAAAAAATATGTCGGACAACAATGTAAATGCCTAGAAAATTTAGTGGTGGCTCATATGGTTTGGAAAATCATGTGGGAAATCCATGTGGCCTTCCCAAAAAATTAAAATTGTTAAATTTCCATGTTCTCATCATTCTAATTAAATCATATCACCCTCATTTCCCCATCCCTTAACCCAGATGACTCCTTCCCTCACACAATGTCTCTCCCCTTTATCTTAGGGAACAATTTATAGAGGATGTTTTTAGTTTATTCAGTATTTACTTAAGTAAGTGTCTCCTCTTCACCATTATTTGTTACTTCCTTTATTTTCCTTTGATTTATCTCTTTCACAAGGTCAGGGTGACCTAGAATTCATGTTATACTATTCTTATATCTTGGGTTTTAATGTTTATTATTTTATTTTACCTATCTAAGATCTTACCTATCTTTTTAAGTGTATTTACATAATTAGAGAGTGGTTTCAACTAGTTTATAAGAGTTTTAATTGGTTAAAGTTTGTTTGTTTCATGTAAACCTCTTATTTTATAATACAGTCATGCATTATATGATTTACAATGGAGTTTTGAATAATTAAATCAATGTTATGATATAATTTATAGCTTATTTCATACCTCAAGTTAGTTTTAAGACGTTTTACTTTTATTTTAGAAGAAAATTGGGTTTGTAGGAATGTTTTGGAAATGATAAATGGAAATTGATATTGGAATATTAGTGGGAGGACTTTTGAAATAGAATTTGATATTTTTGAAATTAGTTAAACACATGGGAAGCCAAGTATCTAATGGGATAATGATAGTGTTAACTATCCATTTGTATTTTATTCCACTAAAAATAACTATACTATAATTAGACCAAGGTTGGGGTGTTATGGGTGGGAGAAACCACCCCATTAGGCAGATACATGTACTCCTTAGTGGTCGATTGGATTTAGTGTCATGGGATGGGAAACACCATACTGCTAGGCAAAAGAATAACCTCTTTAATGGATTGTGTTCCCATAGTTGTTGACCATTAGTTCATAGGATGGTATGAGGACCTAAAGTTCCCATAATATTATATGAATTAGGGAACTCCCATTGTTAATATTTATGTAAATAACTACTTAAATGGTATTTTATTTTCATTTATAAATTTATTAATATTGTTACTTGTTTTATTGATTCTTAATGTTAAATAATTACTTTCTTATAATTTATTTCAAACTAGCACGACAGTGTTTATCTTCTTGGGGTCACACATGGAACACTTAGCGGGATACTACTGGGCTATTATTTCTTAAACCATACAAACACCCAAGGAGTACATGTAAACATTATTTTGGAAGATTTGGGTAAAGTCAAGGTCTCATATGGAGGTAGTGGGTGATCTATCTAACGAAGCATGGGATAATGATAGTGACATGGTGGGGACTTGACCCTAATGTCACATAGATATGTGTATCCATTTTTTGTTTATCTTGGTTTATTTTTTTAATTCATATTATGTCACCTTCTTAATTTCCATCCCATCCATTTAGGTCTTGGTTACACATGTGGTTCCTCCTTTTAACTCACCTTTTATATATTTTATGGATGATGATTATGTTATGGATTATTGTTTATATTGTTTATTTTGAGTTATTATTTCATTATGGCAAGATGGTATTTTTTTATATGTACTACTCTTAGAGAATGACCTTCCATGTTATGGTAGGTTCATGTTGGGTTTCTGGATTAGAATCGTATAATGATTCTTTTTGGGAGAACCTTTCCAAATGCGTGTTTCTCGATACCCCAGAAAATTTTTTAGTCTGTTGGGGTTAGTAACACCCTTCATGACTTTCCACATTTAATGTACCAGCCTGACTGACCACTAAACCAGTAGCCAATTCAGTCACCACATGATCTCAATCATATAACCCCGTATGTGAGAGGTTTCCAACTTGCAGCGATGGTCTAAGGAGGTGATATTGGGGGGACTATACCATCACGATTAAAGTAGTACAACAGTTTGTCAAATTATAAATAATATTAAACAACAGAAACAATTATTAAGGAAAGACATAGCAACATAAGAATAATTTAAATTTACTAATTAAAGATCTTTGACACCAATGTATACAATGAATTCTTGCCTATATGGTGATACCTTAAATAAAATAATAGTCATATATCTAGAAACATATATAAGGAAGTATAAAAATATATAAAATAAATAACTATACCTTAGAGAAAACTCCATGAGAATCCTGGGATCCAGATCAATCCAATTCCCCTAACTCTGAGATACAAGTAAAGTAGCACAAACAAAGATCCATGGTCCTGTGAAAATGAGATCTACATGGGTTCCTTAGTTCAAAGGTGGACTGACCAAGGTGTGAGATATATATCCCAATAGGTTACCTCCCACGGTACCCACAAATTTAATCAATACATGAATATAAAGTAAGGTAGTGTGCGGGTATAAATTAAACAATAAAAAATGATAGAATAGTAAGTGAATACCAGTCATCTCAGGTTCCAATAGGACACTTGGTAGATTCCACCTTCTTCATCTCATGACTAAAATTATTTTATGATCAATAACTATGAATATAGTGAAAATATATATAGTATAGTTCTATATTTCATCCATCTATTTGAACCAAGTATGTACAGACGTTAGTGGACATATACTTAGAATACTAGGTGCTAGCTAGACAAGGGTGTAACTCAGTCATTCATAACAAGTCAGAATGACTCCATAAGATCATGAAAAATGTATATGCCCTATATCTCATAATGCATGGGAGACGTATTGATCATCAATTGATATGGTGAGTGTGCCATCATGTCAATACTCCAACAGAAGTGATTTCACCAACATTTCAATACTCTCAAAGGAGGTGGTTCTCCAAGCCCATTATCCACATAACATCACTGATGTGAGATGTCATTATCAACACTCGATGTAAAGGAGCGTGATGATGTTATGATAAAAAAACCCTTATCATCATTCGACATCATATATCAATGAGTAATAATATTTATAATAACATCCATGAGGAATTACTTATCATTATTTACAGTTATCAATCCATTACAACCAAGGAATAAAATTTCACTTCATATTATATTTAAATTCACAGAAAAGGCATGTCCTTGACACCAATTCCATTAAACCTAAACCATTCAATTTAAACAAGACACTTCACATAGATCACTTAATTAATTCATCGAAGGAAACCATTGTGAACAACCCATTCCATTTTAACACATTACATTTAATCTATCAAACATTTCAATTAATTTTACATGGTAGGGTATAACACTTAAAAAAGTACCACAGTCTAATTAGAAAATTACCTACATGGAAATAACATTTGTTAAAAAAATCCAATCCCTTAAAAGGATCTTTATTCATTATCCTTTTAGTATGGAGTCCAATCTATTCACTTAAATGGTGCCTTGGTTTAATAACATTTATTTAGAAGGAGTTCAAATCCTTTTAATAATAAAATTTGAGGCCATGCACAATAAATTACATATATCAAGCACTAACATGAAGGTATAGGGAAAATTCAAAGCCATAAAATAAGTATGATATAATATCAAATCAACAATTTGTAAGTTTTATGATATCACACCTCATTTGATGGGGTTTATTATAAAATCATGTAATTTTCACCGAACAATTCATTCAACATCACTAGCATCACATTTAATAATATAAACATAACTCACATTAAAATTTTTTTTTAGAAAAACTACCCAACATGGTAGTTTCATCTATAAAGGTTCAATATGGTATTTAGAAGGTGCCATCATCATCTAGGAATTTCTGTACAAGGGAAATTCCATTGATAATCCCCATCAAATTCTTACAAGGAATTCAAAGCCTTTAATCATTTAATTATTTAGGGGAAATATAATATAACAAACCCAAGGGGTTTCCATCTTTGAGGTTGTAATTCTCAAATCATATAACAATAAATAGTAGGTCTTTTATAAGGTGTGTATACTAATTTAGAAATAAGAAACCATTTTGAAGGCGATGTGTGACAAAAACTAGTGTGAAACACAATGAAAACATTTATAAAATGAAGGAAACTTCAGTAAAATCCATATAGCACCTACCTCATAATTAAGATGATCTATGCATCCAATATTGAGGTTTGATTTGGCCTGGTTTGGAATAAATCTAATAAGTGGACATCCACCCTTAAAATAGGGAAAATCATCTTAAACTATAATAACATGGTTTAGAGGAAATTAAATAGAGAAATATTCAAAAGGAATGAAGATATTACTGAGGGGAATGCATAGGGATTTATGGATCTTGAATCCGAAAACAGACAAAGGATTTTTCATGAATCCTAGAATAGGGGGAGGAGAAACCCATAACACCATGGGAGGAGGCTCACATGGATAGAGGAAGAAGAAATAAATGGAAATGAGGATTTAATATCATTAAGGAATAAATGGTCAATTCACCCTAAAAACTCAGTCCCATGGTTTTGCTACACGGTTTTAAAAACCGTTCCCTAACCATGAAACTCCCACGTCATAGAAAACCCACCTCACACAGTTGTCCCATATAGTTTTCTCTATCTGTGTGGTAAATATATGATGAATAGTGGAATCATACTACCTAAGTGGCACTAACCATGCAGGTTGGATTAATAGTTTGGGAAACCGTGTGAAACCCATGTGGGGAAAATTGTCTCACCTTTTGTAGCCGAACCATTTTCTTTGGTGGGATTAACAGCTTCATTCAAACCATTTTCCCTATTTAGAGCTTCTTGATTTTCAGTTTTCGGAGCCCAATGCCCCCAAAACCCTATATAGAACATGTGGAACCCCTAGAGCCTTTACCAAAGTATAAAAACAATACTTGGAAGTGTTCTAACTCTAAGATCTTTTTTATGAAAATCAGTTCAAATAATGACCCATCCCATAAATGACAAAATTCAAATTCCCTTCGTATTCTACCTTGGATCAAAACACAGGTAATTACAACCTCCCCACCATTGAACTTTTCATCAATAAGAATCCTTCTAAAAAAAACAACATCACTCAACCTATAAGGGTTGTGAAGTCTCATTTTAACGACCATGTTCTGTTTCCAAACACCTAACACACAAGCCAACATCATTTAAGCATATGATACTTAAGATATTAAAACTCAAGACAAAGCTTGTTTTCTAATTGAAACACCTAAATAGTGCTTACCTGATCCCATTTAAATAGATACATGACAACATCATCATCTCTTTAAACAAATGGCCAATGGTGATCCCCACTACAGGTTTAACAACAAAAAGGGGCCAATTCTGAGCCACGATACCTCCACCATATGAATTTCCATACAACTATAAGCATCCTATTAGTGATCCCCCTATGATTTTGATACGTTAAAGAAATTGACTACCCTCTAACCTCATTTAACTAGGTCAAGATGACTTCTCATGAAATGTTCCGACCAATACATACTATACTTGTCCCTACCTGATGACTTTCTAGAAATGATTTTCCATTTATCGCATCATTGAACAAGAAGGAAAATAAGTTCATCCACTATTACCGACTATTCTCAAATTCTCAGCTTAGAAGGTTTGTATTTTACAATCTGTGCCACAAATCATTTTACCAAAGAATCTCATTTTTACTACATACACATTCACTGAATCCCATACTAGACATCTAATGAAGTTCCTAGGTCAAACTACCACCATACTATTTAATTTTTCTTTCCTCGGTATGAATAAGGGTGTAACCAAGATCCAAGACACTAGAATCAACACCCTCTAAGAATTACCACCATGCTCATCAAAATTTTGGGATAGACTTTGATTCCACATTGTAATGTCCTGGATAGACTAAACTCTAAATATGTAGATGAAATAGTCAAAACCTGGCTTCAAGTGAACCTCTTTGCATGCCAAAGGCTATAGCCTAGAAGCGAGTTTCTAAGGAAGTGTTAGTGGGGATAATATACCCTCATGATCAGAGAATAACATCTATTTTTCATAAGATAAATAACAGACAACAGCAAAAGATATAATAAATTAAATACAAAGTAGTAAAAGAATAATTTAAACTAAATAATAAAATATGGTGAATTATAATGTATACAATTTTTGAATTTCCATATGGTGATTTATAAACTAAATCAGTGATCATAAATATGAAAAAATGATACAAGAAAGTACATGAATTTATAAATGAAATAAAAATACCTAAGGAAGAACTCCATGAGAATCCTGAGCTCCAACTTAGTCCTTTTATCCTAGCTCCCAGGTATAAGCAAGGAAACACAAGAAAATATCCATGGTTCTACGAACATGATATATACATGGGTACCCCAGTGAAATGGAAGACCGAGCAGGGTGTGAGATATAAATCCCATTAGGTTACCACCCACTATGTCTATAGATATGACTAGTCCATGAACATAAAATAAGGCAGTTTGAAGGTATAAATTATATAATAAACAATGATGAAATAGTAAATAAATATCAATCGCCTCAGCTTCCAATAGGACACCTGGACGACTCTACCTACTTTGGATCATGGCTGAAATGAGTTTCTGATCGATAAATATATATATAATAATTATATATATATATATATCATATAGTTATAAATTTCTTTAACCTATATGAATCATGTATGAGTGGACATAAGTGGCCATATAAGTTTAACACTAGGTGCTGGCTGGACTAGGGTGTAACTCAATCATCCATAACTATTATGAATGATTTGAAATGCTCATGTACAGGGTACATTCCCTACATCTCATAATGAGTGAGTGACATCATGATCTCCACTCAATTTTGTGAGTGTGCCCTCATGTCAACACTTGAATATAAGTGAGTACACCATCATGTCAACAGGTGCACCATTCCCACCATCCACATATTATCAATAGTCTGAGACATTATACTCAACACCTAATTTAAGGTAGTGTGATACCTCCATGCTCCAAAAAAGCCTTTCCATCATTCAATAGACTATATCTTAGAATAATCATATTTATAATAATATCCATGAGTAATTAGCTTTCATCATTTGAATTTATCAATCCATTATAATAAATTCATAACAATTCAATTCATATTAAATTTAACGTAATAAAAAAGGTGTGGCCTTTCCACCCATTACATTAAACACAAAATATTCAATTTAAACATTCCACTTCCCTTAGATCACTTGATTCATTCATTGAAAGAAACCATCATGAAAAATAAACTACATTTTAACACATGGAATTTAGTATATCTAACAAGAAAATTAATTTTACAAGGCTTAGTGAGGCACTTAAAAAGTACCATGGTCTAATTTGGATATTACTTATATGGAAATTCTATTTGTTAAATAAACCAATCCCTTATTAGGAGCTTGGTTCATTATCCATTTGGTTAGAAGTTGTCCAAGCCATGTACTTAGAGTGTTCATTCATTTAATAACATTTATATAGAAGAATGGAAAATAAGTTCAATAAAAAAATTTGATGCAATGCACAAAACATTCCATATATCAAGCACTAACATGAAAGACATTCCAAGGAAACTCAAGAGAAGTTTTAAACTACCCTTACACGATGGTTTAAACTAAGGATACCACATAAGGATCCATTTTCAATTCATTACATTTATTTAATTTTATACTTAAAAAAGTAAAATTTTTAAAATTAATCATTATGTATCAAGTATAAAAGAAAATAACTTGGTAAAAGATAAGGTTTCTGATGAGGGTCCCATTAAGACAACCTGGGTTCATTCGAATGCTACACAATAATAATAGATTAATTATTAAAGTTTTAAAAACACACATAGAGGTGTATTTTAAAAGAAACATTCCTTAAATGAACTAATTGGGTCCAATTGTGCATTTATAATTTAATCATATAGATCATCATGCCCATGTGAAGGAGTCATAAGCTTTCATATAAGAAACCAATTCACTTTAGTTCAAAGATAAACAAAATTTAAATTTATAACCATTTAAAAATATATCATTTTCATATATAATGGTTGGATTATATGGGGTTCCATTTCCTAATCTATAAATGTACAACATGTCAATTAGGAAGTTCCATCATCGACTAGGTATTTAAATAAAATGTAAATTTACTTAATAATCCTATATGAACACTTAGAATTCATTCCAGGTCTTTAATAATTTAATTATTAAGGGGAAATATAAGTTGGGACACCCAAGGATTGTCCATGTTCAATTTTATAATTCTCTAATTATATAATAATAGTTAAAGAGTGATTAATGAGGTGAATATACCAATTTAGAATGAAGAAACCAATTTTAAAGTGACTCACGATAAAGGCCAACATGAGGAACAATGAAAACATTTAAAAATTAGAGAAAATTTGTGGAAAAATAAATAGAACACATACATCATACTTAGGATTATATACTCATCAAATATTGAGGTTTTATTCCACATGGTTTTGATGAAATATAATAAACAATAATCCACCCTAAAATAGGGAAAATGAGCACTCACCATGATAACTAGGTCAAGATGAAATTAAATAGAGAAATATTCCAATAGAATAAAGATATTTCCAAGAGAAATCCATAGGTATCTATGGTGATCAAATAAAACCACAGATGGAGGAGTTATCATAAATCCTAGAATAGGGAGGAGGAACCCACAATGCCATGGGGGGAAGCTCATGCGGTCAGAGGAAGAATAAAAAAAATGAAATAATGATTTAACCTCATTAAGTGGAGAATGGTCAATTCACTCACAAAACTGGGACACAAAGTTTGGATACATAGTTTTCAAAAACATGTTCCAAATTTGCGGCTCCCACGTCTTAAGAAAACCACATCGCATGGTTTTCCCACATGGTTTTCCCTAACTGTGAACCAACTATGTTATGAATAGTGAAAGAATAATGAATAAGTGGAACTAACTGTGAAGGAAAGGGATATAGTTTTGGAAACCATGAACAACTCGTGCGGGGAATTTCTTCTCACCTATTGTATGTGAATGATTTTATTTGGTGGGTTTCAAGATTTTAAACAAATTTTGTGACTTGTTCAGAGCTTATCATTTTCTAATTTTCAGGGCCTAAGAGTTACAAAACTCAATGGAGTACCCGATGAACCCCTTGGTCCTTTACCTAAGTCTAAAAACAATACTTTAATGTGATACAACTCTTAGAATTTTGTTCCAAATCCCGGTTTAAAGAATAGACTATCCACTAAATGCAAAAATTTCAATTCCCTTGGTATTCTACTAGGGATCAAAAAATGGATTGTTACACCATAGGATTGATCAAGTGCTTTGTTTTTGGGTGGATCAAGATGGTTCATGTCAGTGAGAGGGATAATGGACTATTGAATCTTATACATAGTGGTTTATGTGGAATAATGCGTACTCAAGTAAGTAGTGGTTATTGATAATTTATAACATTTACCTATGAATTTAGTTTATATGGTTATGTGTTTATGATTATACATTAGTATGAAATGTTTGATAAGTTCAAAGAGTTTCATAATGAAGCCTATAATGAATTAGGAATAAGTATTAAGATTCTCTGATTAGATTGGGATAGTGAATTTTTGTAACTAATGGTATGTTTGGTGTTGTATTTTTTGTTAATAAATGGAATGAGGAAATACATGGTGATGTTATTGAAAAATTATTGAAAAAAAGATGGTGGTATGATTTTTTGACAAGTTGCATGAAGAGTGGGATGCAGAGAATGGATGGTATGGAATTAAAAATCTTGGAAGAATATGTGGTGAATTGATAACAAAATTAAAAGTGAGAGAATGGTGGAACCACATATTGTGTCATTAGATTTGTTAAAAATCAATATTCACTTTAATTGGAAGTGATTTGACAATTTGGAATTTATTTTACAAGATTAGAGGAATTTTTGGGAGTATTTTTTTATGAGAAGGTTTCTAGAAAATAGAAAAAACAATTACCATTCTTTCAAAAAGAAATAATTTTCTCTATAGTTCACCAAGGAAATGGAAAAGTCCTGATGTAGTTCCATGATTATGTAAGATATTCAGTAGGAGGGAGAACTGAAAAAGTACCAATGTTTCGTCTAAATATAATATATTTTAGTAGGGACATTAGATTTTTACTATGGATTTCACTACAAACTTTAGCTAATGTATGGAAAATTATTGATAATATACCCATGCATGAAGATGAACTAACTTGAATCTCTGATTGATGTCACAAAAGTTCATTTACTTCTTCTATATATAAGGGAAAAAATATCCTATTCCATTTAAAAATTTTTCGTACACTTCTAAAAGACCATAAATGGTGCATATGGTTTTCCATTTTATGCATTTTATTTTTCCTCAAAATTTATTAGACATCTCCACAAAAACCTAATGCTTGAGATTGAATATATTATGTATGGGGAGAATAATCTTACTCACTTCATACCTTTTTTATTTTATAGTGAACTCCCTAAAAAATATCTTATGTATATATGGATGCCTCATTCATTTTTTTATTTTAGCAGTCTTAAGAATATTATGTATCACTCAAATATATTACACATACTGTGGGATCCTACCCTTTACTAAATTTTAGTCTCTTCCAAAAATATATTATGAATCCTTTGAAAAAACATACTTAGAAATTACCTAACTTATCCAATTACATGTCTTCTACACAAAGATATTACTTGTCATTGGGCGTGTTCTTCATTTTCCAATTTTTGGTATCATCCATGTATCTTTTGTATATCATTACTTATCCAAATTTCAGTGAACTCTAAATAAAATATATTACACAGCCACTCAAATACATTTTGTATAGAGGGAGTTTATGCGATTTTTTAATTTTTACACCTCTTGAATATCTAAAACACTTAGTGAACTTTACTATGACTTTTCTAGTTTATCAAGATAAAACGTTGTAAAATTAATTACATATATAAGGAAGGTTCTCACCTTTACATTTTACATAAAACTTTCTTAGAATTGAATACTCCAAACAATTCCATATTTCGTCCAAAATAACTTTTGGATAGAAAATTAATTCCAATTGCAGAAACACATGATTTTAATCAAATATAACAAAATATACCATGGTTTTAACACACAATGCTAGATTTGAGTTTATCTAGTGCAATGATTTATCATCTCTTGCTAAAAAAACTGATAAAGGGGTCCCTTTATCAGTGCTAATAAAAAAGAATAAATAAAGGAGACACTTTATAATCACTAGTGAATACACACTTATAATGGAGGGGGGGGGGGCTTCATTAGTGATAATAAAAAATCACTTATGGGGGTGGGCGGGGGGGGGGTATTTTTCAGAACTAGTTAAAAACCACTGATAAAAGCTAGATTTTTTGTGTTTTTTTAGCAGTGATAATAAACGGTAAATTTCACAAAAAAATTATATTTCCTTAAAAATAATATACTAGTATATAAATATATTTACATTGATATAGATATAAAATAATTTTTAAAATATTATTTAGATATGGCTAAATATGGAATTTACACATAATTTATAAGATATTTAGTAAAAAATGGCTTATAAAATAAATAAAAAATAATATTAAAAAATAATTTTATAATTATTATTGGTTAATATTAATTTAATAAAAATTTGATGGCATAAAAATTAAATTAATTAATTTATGGTATATGATAAGATGGAAACATGACTTGAACTTCAAACGACCATAAATTTTGATTTGGGAGTCTGTTTGAGATCCACGACATATTAAATTGAAGCTCATAAATATATCTACACCGTGTTAACTAAGGGGGGCCCCATTCACTATTTTTAGAGGGAAAAAGGTATATAATTACTCTAAAATGTGTTTTTAGTTGGGATAACCAGTATTTTTTTAGTATTTGATAGTATTTCAGCTTGGTTTAAGAGAGACATCTTATCCTTTGTTAGTGGAGATTGAATTTATATCTAGGAATTAAATTCATATTGATATTAAGGTTATGAAATTTTATAGTTTTTTTATATTTTAGTTTCATTTATAATTAAATATCTCCATATATTCTAATATCTACATATAATAAATCAACTTGTATAAATACATATTGATATAAAAAATGTATTTTTAAATATATAAACCATATGAAAATAAATATTTAATATTCATTTAATTTAAAATAAATAATTATCCATTTGATTTACCTTAAAAAATGCATTAATATGTATATATATTTCTATATAATTAATGTTTATATATAAACATGTGTGTGTCTACAAATAAATTCATATTCTCTTTGTATATTATAATATATGTAAATAAATACATATATATGCAGATATTAGAGTCTGTATGTGAGAAATATAAATGTATACTTATGTGTGTACTTATGTGTGTTTGTGCCAAAATTGTTTGTTTACATCATATATAAATGTATTTTTGTATAATTATATCAACATCATTAAATATAGTATATAAATGAATTTATTGTAAAATAATATGAGTATATATATATACAAATATATAGAATGTTAATATATACATATTAGTTTGTATTAATAAACATATAAATATATATTTATATTCTAATATAAGTAAATGCATATTAATCTATAATATATTGAAATAAATTTAAGTAGATATATATCATACATACATGCACACTGACCCAAATATATATTTTATAAATGTGTTTAAAAATAATTATATATTTATTTGAATAGTAAACATGTATGTAAATTGATATAAATAAATTTAAATATCATAATTTAAAATAAAATACGATTGGGTAGTGGTAAATATGATCACTTTTCACATGAAGGTTGTGATATCAAATCCAAGCCCACGTGTGTGGGTGAGTAGCTATCCAGCACTAAGGAAGTGGGGTCATGAGCACTGAGGAAGGAGTGGGTGTGCCGTTGTTGATTGGAGCACTAAGAAATGGGGTCTCATGTGTTGAAAAATGGTATATTTTCTTTTTAATTTTTATCAGCATTAGAAAAAAGCACTGTTAAAGTCACCCTTTATTAGTGATAGATAAAATCACTGATAATGGGGGCCTTTATTAGTGCTAAATAAAATAATCAATAAAGTTGGCCTTTATCAGATCAAAATAAAAAGCATTTCTAAAGGCCCCCTTTATCAATTCTTATTTTTATCACTGATAAAGGTCAGATTTTAACCATGATTTGGTAGTACACACTTCTTTAGAACTAGTAATCCCTATTACCAGCACTTTTAAAAGTGTGTTCTATAGTAGTGATATTCTCCAACATTGAATTTTATTTTTAATTCACCATATGTTCTTCTGTTATTATATATTCTATATCATCTACATACCTCATTGCACTCTTTTTGACCATTTCAATAAATCCAACCAACAACCTATTGGCAATACAAATTTCAATAGAATTAGTACTTATTTCATAGTTATATTTATTGATAAAAAATATAACACTAAACACGCCTTTGGTTCCAATGAATAATATATTTTGTTGGTACATAATGTTCATTAGTGAATATAGAAAACTTTGGAGGCATCCTTGTATATGAGAGTTCTTTCATTTTGGAGTTCTTAGTTAAATGGGAAAAATATAAATTGAATAAGATTCTTATCAAAATACATATTCAATTCTAGATCCTGCATAAGGTTTTGGAAGAAATGGGTAATACATTTTTAAGAGAGGTAGAATATAGAAAAGGGAAAACCATATGAACCATGTAATTTTTTTCAAAAGTGTGCATATAATTTTTATGTGAAACGTAAGGCTTTTGTCTTGTCTTTAGAAGAATGAAATATGATTCTATACCATAACTCAAAGATTAAATCCATTACATATACATGAATGGGTATATTATAAATCATATTATGTTATGGATAATACATTAAAACAATATTAAGGATACATATGAATTTCTTGGAGGAGTGAAGACCATGATATTTGAAAGATATCATGAAGATTATGGACAATTTAAACAAGTAGATTTATCTGTGTTGATTTCAAAGGGTTTCCATATTAAAAATATAGAATATATTATCTCTAATTATTTTTCCAAAATATTGGAATTAAATGAGTGTATTTGACTTTAATTTTAAGTGGTATATATCACTGTTATTTATATATATATTTCCAAATTATAAATTATTGGAAATTATCAAATGTGACAATTTTATGAAAAGGTAGAACAAAAGAAAAAAATATCAAATATACATCCTAAAAATGTCACTCAAGATTAGTGGGATATAATTTGGGGGGGGGGGGTGAATCAATGATTACAATTACATTTTATGTTTCATTTAGAAACAACCTTATCCCCTATTAAATTGATTAATACAATCACTTTAAAACACACAAAACCACATACATTTATGGAGAATAAAATGTTTACAAAGTTCACCACTCAAAACAAGTAGATAGACCTTGACATGATCTAGATTAACCAGATATATAGTTTACTAGTTTCATTATATGAATCACAATGAGAATAGTTTATACTTGAACTCTTGGTACATGAATGTCTCCTAAATTTGTATAGTACACTTTCACAATTAAAAGATTAAATTTATTCTTCAAAAATGATACCATAACTTTGTATGAGACTTCCATCAAGTTTTTTTTGAAGATTATTATTCTTATTCTTCTTCTTTCTATCCCAATTCTAGGTGAAAAAAATTTATTCTCACTTTCTCTACTACACTATCTCACTATGTTAATATTTTTCAGTATATATAGTAGAAAAAAACTTCTTTAATTATCATCCATACAATACTTTATTTTTATTTATATCACGTATAACATCACCTTAATATTCAAATTTTAATTTCAAATTTATATTCAAACAAATAAATTCCTCTTACTTCTCTAATATTTTTTTTCCTGAATTTATCCCACTTATTCTTATTATTTTTTAATCATTAGATTAGTATAGGTGGACTTAGACATCATTCAATATATTAACAAATCATTCATGGAATAACCAACATGTATTTTAAATTTAAATAATACTTTATTTTCTTTTTTGGTGCTACAAGATTCTTTACAGTGAAAACCAACATGATTTCTCAAAATAGCATGAACATTACTATTCATGACTATTAATTGTGGCAAGAAACTCTTATTATATTATCCTTGATTCCATGGTCAATATGTAATAATAATTTTAAATGTGTGGAAAATTTTATCCACTTTGTGAATCATAAATAACCCTTGGGATATTTAAACCATGAAATATTAGATTTAGTAATGCCTGATTTTCCCCCCAATTCTCCTTTTAATTTCTAAAAACAATCCTTCTTCTAAAATCCATTGTAATTTCCAAAAAATATTATTATCTTCACGATATATTATATTTTTATCCAATCCAAAATATATACACATTACAAAAAATAAATTTCATATCACAAAATATTTATGATAAATTATACATGAATCCTATATCTATGGATTTTTCCAAATTCTATTCTTAGAATATATTATCTTATATATGATCTAAAAAATCATATTCTTCCTAAAAAATATATTATATATCTTGTGATATTTGTAAAAACTTAAGCATTACACATCATGCTGATGACCTTTCCAAGTAGTTCTGTTCAAGATAATATTCGGTATACCAATATGAAGCTCTGAGGGGTTTTTTCAAATTTCTAGTCAAAATAAATATATTAACAATCAAACATAAAATCTTACAGATTCCAAACATGGGAATGTTCTCAAAACCTCTACTCAGATATAAAAATATTACATATTGAGTAAGGTATCAACATTTGGTGATTTTTAACCTATCTAAATACAAAATACATATTAGAAGGATGGTTTTTCTTATTTTTTGGGTCTTCAACATAAAAAACTTATGTATCATAGGTTTTTCATTCCTTTTCTGAATTTTAAACTCTTCTTGATACAAACTTATTTATAAAAGAGCTAGGAAGATTATTTTTTATTTAATTTTGATCAAATCCATTAACCTCTAGAATACTTCCAATAAATATCAAACCATTCTTGGAAACCTAAAAACTTATAAAAAACCTTCACCTCACAAAATAAATTTCATTTAGTTTGAGTTTGAATACAGATTTTGATTTTACAACAAAATCCAAATAGTAAACATATAAAATCCTTATTTTTCAATTATTTCTTCAACTGTGTGTTCAATAACATGTAAAAAATTTTCATTCTCTACAAAATACCCCCCTTTATATTTTGATAGAGACCATTGAAAATATAAAATTTTCACACAAATAACACTTAGAAATGAATCACTATTCTCTAATTCTAAGTCTACTCGAGAGAACTTTGTATAGGTAAACAAAAAATTAAACCATAATTTCATGCTCCCATAAATAATTACCTACAATATTTTATCCATACCTCTTGAAACCACTTTATACCAACTAAAAATCCCCTACAAATAAACATTCAATTAAAAAAAATATTCATTAAACATTTTAATGACATGTTCCTATATCCATGCTCACTAGAACTATTAGAAGAGTTCAAAAATCACAAATATTCACACACACACACACACACATATACTAATTCTACAGGTTTCCCCTCATGATAACTAAAGTTACAAAGGATTGAATAAAAATTGAGAGGGGGGGGGTGTGAAATAGTTTTTCACCTTTTATATTTTTTAAAAAATTATGAAACTTAACCCCAGTAAGCTATTATGGTTTATTTTCCTATCAAATTTTAGTAAATAATCATGCATCAAAAAATAGGAATCCAAGTAGTGAACACAATATTTACAATGTTTGAACTATGTGTGAGAACCTACATCCTTTCCATATCCACCCCTATGGGTCTATGGAATTCCACTATTAAGAAGAAGTGAATAAACCTTGTGCCAAGTCCTATTAGTCACCTTCTATCTCTCAATAGGAATGATTATACTGAGTCCCATTAGTTTGTAGTGTTTTCATATAAAAATATTGATCCAAACAAAATAATAATGATTTTTTTGAATCTTAACCATGATATATTTGTCCAAATCCTCAATATGATTATAGAGGGATTCGATTTTCTCAATCCGATGATGTTGGATCTGATTTTCTCAATACGGTTTTCTCAATAAAATGATGCTGGATTATAGATCCTATTTTATGAGTATGATAATGCCAGATTATGGATCCAATTATCTAAATACAATTGTAAAGGATCTTGGATCCAATTCACTGACTAGGATAATGATAGATCCTGAATTCGATTATCTGAATATAATAATGCTAGATCTTGGATCTGATTCTCTAAATATGATAACGATAGATCATGGATATGATTTTTTCAATAAGACAACGTAATACAATTAATTAATTCTCAATATTTAGAACTCAAACTTCTGCTAGAGTTCCCAATACAATTCTTCTTCAATCAGATGGGAACTTTCACTTAAATTCTCCGGTGCTCTGCCTTTTATGCGTGTGTGACAGTTTTGAGTGACCAAATGATCTGGAGAAGTATTTATAAAAAACATAGAAAATAAAGGTGGAAAACATGGAAACATTACCAACTTCCTAAAATCTCAAAATATCTGAAAATATATCACATTTGAAACTTCAACTTTGACTTCTTCAAAACTCCATAGATTTCTACTAGATTTAGAAAAAATAGATATTCACGTTTGAATTATTCAACTCTTTATGACTTTCTAATCTGATTATGATCTGTTTCTTTATCAGCAGTTTATTATATGTTTCTTTCTTAGGTCATTATAAATTTTTTCTTTCTCAGTTCTGTTTTTACTGTATGAAAATCCCAGTATGAAAATATCAGTTCAAACATTTGAGTACAAAAACCTCAGTACGATTTTTCTAATATGAAAATCCTAGTACAAAAATATCAGTATGAAAATATGAGTACGAAAATATCAGTATAATTTTCCTATTGTTAAAGTCTAAGTACAAAAAATCCGAGTATGAAAATATAATTACATATACCTCAGTATGATTTTCCCATTATGAAAATCCGAGTATGAAAATCTATGTACAAAAATATGAGTACGAAAATATCAGTATGATTTTCCCAGTATAATTTGTTTCTTCCTTAGGCTCAACAACATCTTTTTATTTCTCAGTTCATTATGATGTAATTCCCATTATTATGGAAATATCATTTTGAAACTCAGAATTTATTAAATCCTCTCCACAATTTCTTTAAAAACTTTTATCATGAGAGTTTTTATGATTTGCGAGAACTTCTTTATTAACAAAGCATCATCTTGTTTTTTAAGAAAGTATGAAAACTTTTTGACTCCTAACATCATTTTCTTCCATCAAAACACTTTTTTAACTTCAATATTTCTATAATTATTTTGAATTCAATTATTTTTAATGTCATGATGATATAATTGAATACAATAAAGTATCGGATCAAAAAATTCATCTTCCTGACTTCTTTTATGTTCTGTGCAACACAATACGAAATCCTGGTTCCAAAAACTTATGAATAGAAAATAACCTTATTACGATGGACTAGGTCCCATTCATGGAAATTAAAACCTTCTTCAAAAATTGCTATTTTTCAACAAATAAAAAAGTGTTATTAAACAAATCATGTTTTTTAATTTTATCAAAACATATCCTTTATCAAAAGAGTGTGTCGTAACACCACAGTACTAGATAAAGCAATTTTTTGAAGGAATTCCATCCCTTAGTGGTAAGAAAAATCTATAGCTATTTAATGATTAACTCTCCTCACTTTTATTTTCATACATTCTTTTATCACCCCAATTCATTCTTTCTTTTATCAATTTATTTTTCCCTAATTTTTCTTTTTTCTCTCCACCATTATATGATAACCATATATTCAGATTCAAAAAAGAATGATATGTAAAAAATTATTACAAAGTAAAATTTTTTTACTTCTCCCCCCCTTTGTCAGTATAATCCAAAGAACAGTGGGGGTATTTACTTATAAATTTTTGGAAGACATAGGAGGATGTTGAACATGAAGTTGTAGCTTCAAATCCATAAACCTTTCTTTCATCATTACTTTTTTAAAGATATCTAAAATATGATACTTTGTTGAAATGTGTTCCAGTAAAAAATCTCCAACAACAACTTTATATTTAATCAATTGAAACTTTATATCAATTTTTTTGATCTTGAATGTTATATAGAATTATTAGAAAGATCAATTACACTCTAATTATCAAAAATTATATTCAATGGTTTAGAAACATTTACTATCAAATATTCTAGATGAACTTATATCCACAACATTTTAGTACAACATTGAGTAGTTGCAACATATTTAGATTCAAATATTCTCAAAGTTACTAAACTTTGTTTCTAACTATGCCAACTCACACAACATTTACCCAAGAAAAATGTTCCTCCTAAAGTTGATTTTGTATCATTAGAATCTCCAGCCCAATCGGTATCAGTATAACCATGAAACTTAATCTCACTATTTATTTTATATGACAACCCATGTGAAGTTATTCCTTTAACATATCACCTAATCCTCTTTTCTACCAACATATATGATTGTTTTGGATTAATTTAATACCTGACACATAATGGAACACAATAAACTATATCTGGACGTGATGTTGTATAGTAAAGAAGACTTCATATTGGCTTCCTAGAGGATTTATGATTCACACTTGTTCCAGATTCATCTTTACTGAAATTTTTTCTCATTGAAATATGAGTTGAAAATTCTTTCGATTCTACCATCCCAAACTTATTTAAAAATTACCTGGAATACATTTCTTGAGATAAGAAAAAGTATTTTTTTAACTTGTAAGATGAGGATGACAGTTAATTCTCCCAACATTGAAATTTCAAAATTATTCTTCATTTCCATAGAAAATATTTTACAATATTCTTCTCTATCAACAACAAAAATTATATCGACCATATAAACAATTATAATTAGAGTTTTTGAGTCAATATCTTTCATATACAAGTTTCTATCAACCATTCCTTTAGAAAAGTTTAGTATTATCAAACAATTTTAAAGACTAGAATGACATGAAAATGGAGCTTGTTTTATCCCATATAAAGCTTTCTTCAATTTACAAACTTTTTTTCCATCATTATCAAGTTTATATATAGAATTTTGTTTCATGTAAAATCTTTCCTCAATATCACCATTTAAGAAGGATGCCTTTACATCCATATGATAAACTTTGTAATTAGGATGGGTATACACTACAAGAAATATTCGAATACTTTTTGTCCTTGAAATGAGGGAAAATGTTTCATAAAATTAAACTCCTTCCACTTGTGCATATCCTTTACAAACAAAAATTTCCATGTTTCTTGAAACTTCTCCATGCTCATTGAATTTGTTTCTATAAACCCAATTTTTTCTAATAACATTTTTATTTGTTATACATGGAAGAAGTTCCCATGTTTAATTCTTCTCAATTGGATCTAGATCTTTATTCAAAACATCCACCCATTCATTATGTCAAATAGCCTCTGAAAATGATTTTGGTTTATCTTTTGATCTATGTGAATTTTGATTTTCTAATCTCAACATATATCTGGTCGGAACTAGAGCATTCTGATTCCCAATAATGTTTTCAGATTCAATATGTTTTTTAATCTTGAAAATATCAAATTTTCTCTCCCAAATTCACTTTCCTCACCACATGACTCATCTAAACCTTTATAAGGATGTTTTGGATGACATTCACTATTGTTGTAATTGTCCAATGTATCCTCTTCAACATTCTCAACAACTTTTGTTAAGGGAATATTATTTTCAATTACCTTCACATCATACGAGTCCACTAAATTTTTTAGATGTTTGTTCCAACATTTGTAACTTCTTCCATTTGGTGAATAACTAATAAAATATCCTTCTTTAGCTTTCTCATCAAATATTCCCAAATCATGATTTTTGAGTTTGAAAAAACATGGAATCCCAAAAAAATTAATGTATTTCATTGTAGGTTTTTATTCCACTTTATTTAAGGAGTCATGTTTGTTTTTCATCTCAAAAAAAATTTATTTTGAACATGAATAGTGTTACTAATAGGTTCTATCAAATAGAAATATCGATGTTTGTATTCTTCTAACATACATCTTATTATTTCCACAAATTTTATATTCTTTATTTCTTTTACTATATTTATTCTATGGATTATATTGATTACTATACTAATGTTTGATACCACGATTTCTCATATTAGTTTCAAAAGTGTTGTTTTTGAATTTGGTACAATTATCTGTTCACAAATTATTTATGGAAACCCCCATTTATTTCTCAACATATTTTCTAAAGAATTTGAACATTTCAATAGGCTCTGACTTGTGCTTCACAAACATGATGTTTGTCATCCATGTGAAATAATAAATAAAATTGATAAAATATAAGTCAACTTTTTTGGATTGATGTCTCAGCGGACCATATAAATCCTAATAAATAAGCTCATGTGGAATGCTAGATTGAATCTCAACTGTTTTATGACTTTTTAGGCATATTTCCTTTCCAAAAAGTAATTCAAACACAATCATCTCTTCTTTTCAATTCTAGAAAATTATACCCAACATTGAATTTTGAAAGTCTATTCATGTGTTTCTGCCCAAGGTGGCCAAGTCTTCAGTTCCCCAATTTGTTTTCTTCTTCAACACTCAAGTAAGAGGAGTTATTGAACTCTCTTATTTGAAAGAGATTACAACCAGTTCTTTCTCCTTTTGTAATGAATTTTACATCTTTCAAACTTTTGATGATACGAAAATATTTTCTAAAACAACCTTCTTTTCCATCATCAAAAAGTTTACTTGTACTGAATATGTTATGTCTTATCCCATAAAAAAATAAACCTACCTTAAATTTCAACTTTTCATCTTCAATCACATCCATTCCAAATCCGATGATTTTTAAGGAACTACAATTACCAAAAGTATATGCTCCTTCATCATGAATTTTATAATATTTCAATATTTTATATCACTTGTCATATGTGAAGAGAAAATGCTATCGGGTATCTGCGGTTTGTTCCTTTTACTTTCATTTAAAGCAATTTCAGCAAAAAAATCTCTTTCCTCAATATTCTTCTTTTCATCATTCATTTATTTTATATCATAAGAAGCTTGTTATGCAAGAAGTGTCATGCATCTTTCGACATGATGAATATATTGATCAAATATTCCTAAAACTTATTCCAAAAATTTAAATTGATTTATTGTTGGAAATTTTCTAACATCTTTAGAACTCACTTTTTTAAATTTTTGTAATTTAGGTAAGTTTCTCATTATACTTTCACTATTTCATCCACTTTTCTCAGACCTTATTCTAGGTAAGGATAATTTTTCCCAAAAATTATAAGCCTTGTTCCCATATATTCCACAACACCAGTAATAACCATCAAATATTGATTTTGTATTGAAATAATATTTTTATCTATTTAAAGATTGTCAATGTGGGTAACTTTATTCAACTCTAACATACTCATAATGTGGACCATAATTTATTTTCGGTGAGTTTTCTAATATTATATATTTTATAGGTTTATCACATCTTTTATTCACCCATGATTTTCTAGTAATTTTTTGATAATTTGAAATGTTAAAGTAATTAGATGAAACTTTATTTATTGTACGATAATATTTCACCTGATTCTCATACTAAGCCATCTCAGCAAATTTAGAAGTGTCATTTTCTACATTTGAATCTTTGTTGAGGTTTTCATTCATCTTTATAAAGGTTCTTTCAAAATCATGAATTTTTTATTGAAATTTTTTAACTTCTGGTTCCTTAGTTTTCAGCATCTTACTAAGATATTCAATAATCTTTTACTATTCACTAATTCTAAGTTTTTATCTTAAAATATCCTAGATTTATTCTTCCTACTTCTTGATAACAAATTTTCTTCCATAAAAAAATTCATGAAAATATTTCTTCATAACTCTAATTTATTTCTCAAGAGTTTTTTTCTCAAGACATCCAATATTTTTGGTTCTGAGCTAATACTCTCTTTAATATTCTTTACCACCTTCTACACTCTATAAAAAATCATTTATTTTCTCAAAATTTTCGATTAAAGTTCTAAATTGTTCTAAATATTCATCTTGAGAAGAATTATTGTTAGTTGAGTTTGATTTAGCTTTCTTACCCAACATACTTCTTTAGTTCCTAGTAATCTTCTTATTGTATTAATTGGAAGAATTTTCTTCTTTATCATTTTCTCCACTTATTCCATCGAGGTTTTCCATTATAATCATCTTGATATTATCCATGATTCTTCTTGGGGAAATTATAGAAAAGTTTTGATTCTAACACACTCAAAAAATTTGATAGGATTTTTAAATCTATAATTTCCACTTTCTCTTTGATAGTCCTTGGATATAATAGACTTGATTTTTTCATTCAACTCATCATCCTTTTTATCTTTTGAGTCAAAAGGATCAAAATCTTTAACATCTAGAATTTTAAACTTTCTTATAGCTTCAAAATCCATTTCATCTTTTATCTTTTTTAATTTTTTTTTGGAGATTTCATCATTTATTAATAAATAAGAAAGTTATGAAATTACTAAAGAGATTAATCATAAATATCTTATGAAAATAATTTTTTAGAATCAAATAGGTTTGGAAAGTTTCTCATACGTTTCTTCACAATTATAGAATATTCCAAGAAATATCTTAATCCTATGATATTGAAAATAATTTCATTTACTCTGGTGATGGATTCATCAATTATTTATTCATCTATCATTCTGATGTCTTCATACTTACTTTTACAGATTTGTAGTTTTTATTCATTAAATTTTTTATTCCCTTCAAAAACAATTTCTAGATTATTCCACATAATTTTTGGGGTTCTGAGACTCATCACCTTCTGATGAATATTATTTGATAAAGACATAAGAATATCATTTATAGTCTTTCCATTAACTTATTTATTTCCCTTATCAGAAATCATTATCGGAGAATATTTCTCAATAGGTGGAAAACAAATAGTTTCAGCAACAACAACTTCAAGGAAAATAGATACAATATAAGGAATCAACCTATTTTTCCATCCCTAATAATTTTTTCCATAAAATGTTGTAATTTAACTTTTATTTAAAGAATTGATATTATCCATGATAATGATTCAACAAGGGAACCATCCCTCTGATTCCAATTGAATTTGAAAAGGATCAAATAACAAATGATAGGGCTGGGGGTGGGGATGAATCAGTTGTTCACTTTTTATAAGTTATAAAAAAACTTAGAAACTAATCCTTTTCGACCAGGTAATATTTAATTCCATATCAAATTTTAGTAAATACACATGCATTGAGAAGTAGGAAATCAAGAAAATAACAAAATATATACAAGGTTTGGCTTCAGTGTGAGAACCCACATCCCTGCCATAGCCACCCCATGGGTGTATGTAAATCCAATATTAAAAAGAAGTGAATAAAAATTGTGCCAACACCCATTAAACAACTGCTATCTCTCAATAAGAATGATTATATATACTACCATCAGTTTATAATGATTTCTTATAAAACTATTGATAAAAAATGAATAAATCCTTTTTTTGATTCTTCTCTAGAATTTATCAGTCCAAATCCTGAATCCAATTTGGCTAGATCATATTTTTTCAATATGATAATGCTGGATATGATTTTATAAATACAGTGATGATAGATTCTAGATCTTATTTTCTAAGTATGATAATTCTAGATTATGGACCCAATTCCTTAAATAGGATAATGCTGGATCCTAGACCTGATTCTCTAAATATGATAATGATTGATCTTGGATCTGATTATCCGAATACGATAATGCTGGATCATAGATCTGATTCTCTAAATATGATAATAATGGATCCTTGATCCGATTATTTTAAAATGATAATTCAATACAATGAATTAATTATCAATATTCAAAACAAAATAATATTCAAGAAATATCAATACAATTCTTCTCTAATGAGATGGGAACTCTCACTTTGAATTCATCATAGCTCGTCGTTTTGTGCAAGTGTGAAAGTTTAAAATTAACAAATTATATGAGAAAGTATTAATAGGAGACTCATAAAACAATGGTGAGAAACTTGGAAACATTACCCACTTCCTCAAATCTAAAACACTTCAAAAATATCTCACATTTAAAACATTAACTTTGAATTCTTCAATCCTCCTAATATTTCTCCAAGATTGATGAAAAATTAAAATTCTAGTTTGACTTATTCAACTGTTCATATCTTTCTCATCTCATTACAATATATTTCTTTATTAGCTCATTATGATCTATTTATTTCTCAGTATGATTTTACAATAAAAAAATCCCAGTATGAAAATATCAGTATGAAAATATGAGTATGAAAATCTTAGTATGATTTTCTTAGTATAAAAATCCCATTTTGAAAATATCTGTACAAAAATCTAAGTATGAAAATCATAGTACAATTTTACTAGTTTGAAAATCTGAGTATGAAAATTTGAGTATGAAAATCTGAGTATAAAAATATTAATATGATTTTACCTGTCCAAAAATAGGAGTACGTAAATCTGAGTATGAAAATATGAGTATGAAAATCTAAATATGATTTTCCAGTACGATTTGTTTCTTCCTCAGGATGAACACCATCTTTTTGTTTCTCAGTTCATTACTATGTAATTATCATTATGGTGGAAATCTCATTTTAAAATTCTAAAATTATTCAAAACTCTCCCCCATTTCTTCAAAATATTTTATCATGATAGTTTTCATGATTTTTGAGAACTTCTTGATCAGAAAAGCATCGTTTGATTTTGTTCAGAATGTATAAAAAATTTCTAACTCATAATTTCAATTTCTTCATTCAAAACACTTCTGCAACTTCAATCTTTCTCTGATTATTTGGAATTTTGATTATTTTGATGTTATGACTATATACTTGAATGTGATAAGGAATTTGATCAACAACATCACCTTCCTTACATCATCTATGTCCAGTAAAGCTTAATAAAAAAACCTCGGTCCGGAAACTTAGGTCCAGAAAGTAACCTCATTACAATGGACTAGTTCTGATTCCTGGAAAATAAAACATCCTTTAACAAAATGGTTAGTTTTAAACAAATACGAAAACATTATTTAAAACAATTTAACCACAAAGGTTATTCAATATATATCTCTAAATTCATTCTCCCATTAAATGAGTGATCTCTCCCTAATTATTTAAAACACATATATCTTGATTTAACTACCCTTATATAGACCTGTCCATCTTTGTGAATACAATGAGGGATAAGCATAAAAGAGGCTTATGTTATACTTATCCCCTTTTACAATAATATCAAAATAATAAGTGGGGCGATGAAATCACCATAAGTTATCCTTAATAAGAATATGTTTCAGCTCACATAATCATCCTAAATATTTTAAATGAATCCTTTCATAGAGGTTTAGTAAAAAAATATAATATTTTCTTTTTTTTGGACTAAATTTGAGCTTCCACAAAATTTTCTCCACAAGCTCATGGTTGAAGTGATATTTTTCTGTCAATGTTATTTTATCAAGAATGTTGAACCAAATTTCTAAATAGATTGATAGGACATGGATTATCATAGACTACAAGAAGTGAAAACATCAATTCCACATTGATGTCTTCCAATTGAATCCTTATCCACATCAACTGGGTTGTAGAGTCAGTTGTAACCACATATTATACTTCATCAATATTTAAGGTCATTGATATTTATTTATTTGTGTGACAAGATACACTAATTTCACCCTTAAATAAAACTCTACTAGTTATAGATCTTTGATCACCTATATTTTCAGGAAAATATATTTCTTTATGTTCAAATAGATTAAGATATCCATGATTGTTGTATTTAAGTCCATATCGCATTATTACTTTCATATAGCTAACAATTATCTTTCCAAATGTGACTATTTTAGTGCACATTGATACATGGAACATCATGTTATAATATATATAATGTATAGTCTAGAAGCTATCAATTTTATAAAACAAAAATAAGATTCCTAAATTATTTTTGATCAAATTAATTTCCCTTTTCATCCTCATACTATTTAGTTCCTTTAGAAATTAGTGTTGAAACAAGCTTTAAATCCTCCATACCAACATTTTTTAGAAGATATTATGAATATATCTCTTAAAAAAGAAATATATGATCTCCCTCTTGAGAAATTTATAGAAAAAAAATTATCTCATTTATCAAATAATGAAAATTTCTAGTGAATATCTAATCTCCTATGAAAAATCTCCATGCACTATTTCATTTCTAGTAAAAATAATATCATTTATATAGACAATAAATATAAGTGATACCTATTTATCATCGTTAATGTAGAGGTTTTTGTATACTCTTTCTTTATTGATCTTTAACTACATTAAGCAGGTATTTAACTTGTAATACCTTTCTCTTGGGGGATTTATTTAACTAATATCAATATTTATTTAACTTGAAACCATAGCTTTAATCTTTACCAAACAAGAAAACCCTGGGTTAAAAAATATACATTTCTTTTTCCAACACTCCAATAAGAACGGGAGACTTGAAATCCAATAGTAAAATATTAAATTTCCATTGTGTTGTAATAGTAAGAAATATTATAATGGTCTCGAGTATGGAAATTTGTGTGAAAGTATTATCAAAATAAAATCTTTCAACTTGTGAGTACCCTTTTCACACACATCCTTCCATATTTTTTATAACTTATCCATTTTCATTCAACTCATTTTGAAACACCCACTTTGTCCTGACTAAATTATTTTTTTCAAGATTGGGTAATAACTCTAACATTTCATTTTTATACATATAATATATTTATTCATTCCTAGAATCAATCCACCCTTGATGCACCAATTCTACATTCACATGTATTGGTTAAACATACAAAAATATCAAGGTATGTGTTTCTATCCTCACAGTTTTTCTAGTATAAAGTTGTTTTCCATTTTATATAATGATATTTTAGACCACTAAAATTATTTATCCTTGGATCAGATAAATGATATTGTTATTCATTATGTGAAATGGTTGAATCATCATCCTAAATCTATATAGATTCACAATTCATATTATTTTTAGAAGCTTTGTTTTTTTTCTCAACAAAAACTACTTCATTATCATCCCTTTTAAGATTTTCTTATTTATGTACAATTTTATTCATTGATTGTTCCAATACCTTGATATCAATACTTTCTAAAATTTTCCATATCTTCTTATTTTAATAAAAATATATTCTTCTATATAGAGGATAACCAAGGAAGTTTCCATCAATTCCTATCTACCCAAACTTATCAAGATTTCTACCTTTTACTTTGATTATACATGGGCTTCAAAACACCCTTAAATATTTCAAATTTTGTGACTTATTATAATAAATATCATATGGTTACATATCTTAATTTTATATTTATAAATAGGTATTTTTAATGTGAACTAATACATCAATAGGTTATCTTTAGAAATACTGAGAAGTATAATGCTCGATCAACACACTATAATTCAAATACACCAAAATTTTGTTCTACTATTTAAAAAAACTATTTTTGATAGTGTATATGGTGCACTGAGATCTTGATGAATACCATTCTTTTCAAGGTATGCTTTCAATATTTCATAAGTATATTTCATCACATTGTCTGTTTAGATATTTTTCAAAGAGAAAAAATACTCCCTCTCGATTTTTCTTTTAAAACATTTGATCATTTTCAAATCTTATTACTTATGATTTATAAACATAATATATATGATATGATTAAATTTATAAATGAATGAAATAAAATAATTATTTATCCTTGTTGATTACTTTATTATATGCCGATAAATTTATAAATGAATAATCTCCAACAGATGAGATGTATGAATTTATACTATATTATGTAAATAATTTATAATCACTCCC
Organism: Viscum album; assembly: GCA_963277665.1. Lineage (NCBI taxonomy): Eukaryota > Viridiplantae > Streptophyta > Magnoliopsida > Santalales > Viscaceae > Viscum > Viscum album. Next base: position 878,686,914 of record OY728158.1, read on the forward strand.
TTTTAACATGTAGATCACATACCATATTCCAATATTTTTCACATAATAAAATCAGAAACATTATCTATTTGGTTAATATTTCATATGTTATTTTGGCCAATATGGCCAAGACTTTGATGCCATAATTTATTTTCTACTTTCAAGATTATGTTACATAAATTTTCAGCATCACCAATCAGAAAAAAGTTACCCATTGTTTTCTTTCCTATTTTAAATAGACATTAATCTTTTAAAATATTTACCAAGAACACATTTTCTAGAAAACCACTTTATTACCTTAATAATATAAAATAGATACACTTAAAATTTTTTTTTTCATCCCATTAACATATAAAGTGTTCTTGGATTTCAACTTTTCTTTTTTCTAATAACTATTGATCCAAATCCTTTTCTTTTGGGTGAAACATCATTTACAAAGGTTACCAAAACTCCATTTAACATTTCAACAACCTTAAAATATGTAAATCTTCTACTATGCATAAAGAACGTCCATTATATAGAATCCACGAGCATTACCATTTATAATATTTAAGTAAAACATAAAAAAACTTTTCATTACCTTTATCATCCACCTACAAATAATTTTGATCATTAAAATTCATAATCAATTGGGATAGTAGGATGGGGATATAATATTTTGAAAAGTGAACCCATTGGTCTAATCTTTCCAAAACTTCTTTAAGGTGTTGAAATTTATTTTTAACCATCAGATTGGAATTTTCAAGTTTATTATGAGATTTTATCTTTTTATAGGGATGCATCCTACTCAAAATTTTCCTCCCAAACCTTATAAGATCATAATAATATTATAAAATAAACTAATTTTTTTCTCTTTTCTTGAAGCCTCTATAGTGCGTATAATAATATAAAAATCATATTTATCTCTAAAAATAGATTGATATCTAGATGTTGACACCTAATTTTGTTCCATTATTTGGCCACGAATTTTGGATATTTTTTGTTGATTTTTTAGTTTAATTCAAAAAATTTCCACCTCACTATAAAATTTTTTCCATTATTTTTTGAATCACTTATTTACTGTAGTTTTTTACGTTCATGTCGTTATTCCCAAACCTTCTAAATTTATGATGATCATATTGTTTTCCCAAAAATTTAACATTCTTAACATATAAACTAGAATTATAATTTCCTCAATAATCTCAATGATGATTATTACCTTTTTAATTTAGTATTTTATTTTCAACTTCTGCCTTATCATTCTCTGAATATTAAATATCTTTAAAAACATAATCATGTAAGATTTCAAAAAATTATTTATTGTAATTGTAAAAATTTAATTTATAATTGTCTATCTACTTTTTAATATTAATTAAATTAAATTTAATTATCTCAATATCTACCACACATTGAATTTCATTTTTTATGATTTTCTCTTCAGTAATCAAATTTTTCAATCCATACAACCTTGATTCTTTATTATTATGAGAATAATCATCATTGATTGAAAATTGATTGTAATTATTAAACCTTTTAATATCCTTATCCAATTAGATATATTTTAAATAAATTCCTTGAGTTATTAATTGATAATTAAATATATATATTTTATCCTAACTCCAAACATTAATAATTTCATCATTTTAGCAATCTTCCTCATTCACTTTTGCAATAAGAAAATTTTCATCAATATCACCAAAAGTATCAACTTTATATTCTTCTTTACTTTTATCACTACATTAAATATTTTATAAGAAGTTTCTATTTTTTGGTTTAGAGAAATTTCTATACCCTCCTTTTGAATAAAACTTTGATTTATAAAATTTTACTATTTTCTACTAAGAGAATCCTCTTTTTATATCATTCTCATATTCAATATCATATTCTTCTTTCAAATTTGGATATTTTGATACAAGCTTTTAAATATATTCACACTTGAAATGATTTATTCATATCTTACCTTTAAACATTCATTTTTATATTACCATACTTATAATGACCTGTGAAATGAGTTATTAATTATTCTCTTTTGTATTTCATTCCTAATAAAAATATTATTCTTCTAAAACTATTTATTTCCTATACTTCACTAATTTTAATTCTTGAATGGAAATTTCCTCTTTCAGAAATAAAATTATTTTTGAATACAATTTCATTTCACATACTATATATAGTAATAATACCATGTAAATAATATAAAGGAAGTGTTCCCAGATCACAATTTTCATGTTTTGAAACTTTATCATCAAACATATATGGTTGAATGCAAAGTATTTTCTTGAGAACCATTGTATCCTCTAAATTTTTAGAAAATAATATATTAGTTCTCACCACTCCCTTAAATTTATAGAATAAGTAATGTACTATTTTATCTTACATTATTTTGAGGTCTTAATGCCTCAAACTTCAAACTTGTAGTTCAATTTTCACGCTCTTTTCATTTACTTCATATATATTTTCCAACTTATCCCATGTGAGAATTATTGTATTAATATATTTTAACATAAGAAAACACTTCCCAGAAATTGGTGATAAGATAAAATTTAAATCAATTCCATAATTTTATATATTCTTTCTATCAAATGTTTTCATAGAAACACATTTAACATGGGGAGTAGAACTATCGGTTAAAGCCACCAAAAAAAATCCAAAATGATATATTTTAAGTTTAAAAGAATACTATCTTTACACATATAATAATATCCCCCCAAAAAGTTCGAATCACCTTGTTGTTCAATGGATTTGGTTTTTCCATTTTGTATAATTGAAATTCAAAAACTAAACGTTTTTATATAGAGAAACTATTTTTCTCCAAAATTTAAAGTAGTAGATCACCAGTGATGGGAACTAAGATATGATACCACTTGAAAATTTTCCTTAAGATTCATGGTAAATAGGTGGTGTGTGTATTGGGGGGGGGGGTGAATTAGTGATTAAAATCCTTTATAATTATGTTTTACAAATAAACTTCACTTCCTTTTAAATAGATCAATGTGATTACTTTCACACAGACCAAAAAACCCACATAGAAGACATAATATATTTTTACTAGGTACACTACTTAAAATGAGTAGCATGTCCTTGGAAAGATTCAAATTTACCAGAGATCATATTGAATACTAGTTTCATCTTATGAACTATATTGAGCAGTTTTTATCCTTGAAATCATGATTCCAAAATGTCTCCTAACGATTTATAGTTCTACCTAAAAATAAAAATATTAATTTTTTTCTCAAACAAAAAGATCATCTTCCTTCAAATTATACATCCATCTAGTTGATTTTGTGAAACTACTTATTCTTCTTCCTCTTCTTCCTCTTCCTATTTTATTTTCATAATAAAAATTATTACCTATTTCTTAAATTCCCTCATGATGATAAAATTATTCATAATCACATATAGAAGTACAAACTTCTCTTCTTGTTCTGTATGGAAGAATCAATTTTTATTTAGCCTTTACACAAAGTTATATTCATATTCAAATTTTATTTTCATGTTCAAATTCAATATAAAAACTTCATTCAAATAACCTAACATATTTTATAAATTTATCTTAGTTATATTTCTAGTATTTGTATAATTGGACATTTCTACATAGTCTCTAACATCATTCACTATGTGAATGGATTCTTAATTATGTGACCAATTAGTTTTCTAAAAACTAAAACAGAACATATTTTTATTTTATGGATAATAAGATTCCTCACAGAAGGAAACAACTTTCTTTCTTAGAACAATACGAGCCTTACTATTTAATACTATTCATCATAACACAATTTTCTTTTCCTTTTTCCTGTAAACTACATAGTCATAGAGTGAAAACCTTATGTGTACCCTTTTATACATTGGTTGAATCCCAAATACCATTTGTGATATTAAAACTACCATAGATTAAATTAAGCAACATCTGATTTTATTCTCCCAAATTATCCTTATAATTTATAGAAAAAATATTATTCCAAAATCCCTTGTAATTTCTTATACTGCTTGTAAAATTTATAAAAACTCATATTTTTAGATTTGTTAAAAATAATAATAATTCTAAAAAATATAATAATTATCATGTAATATCTATAAAAAATATCATATGAACCCTGTATCTAAGGACTTTTCAAAATTATATCCTTAGAGAACATTATCACATGTATGATCTGAAAAATCATAAATATCCCACAAAAAATATTAAGAATCATGTCATATTTATAAAATTTTAGAAAACACACCTTATAATAAGGACTTAACCAATTATATGTGTTGTGTGGAATATTACTTATCCCTATATGAAGCTCCTAGGGAGTTTTCCACATTTCTGATCCTAAGAAATATATTATGTATTAAAAATATAAAATCAATCATTATAGAGTAGTAATTTTTAAACCCCTTTTATTATATTTTGAAATATTATATATTAAGTAAGGATTATGACTTTGGTGAATTTTGAGCTTATTAAAATAAAAAAACCTTTCATAAAGGATGAATTTACTAATTTTATAGTTCTTTAACATAAAAAAATTAGATATCATAAGAGGTTCATTAATTTACCACATTTATAACTCTTATTGATAAAAAATATGAATGAAAGAGTTAGTAATATTCATCATATTTATTTTTACTCAAGTTAAAAAAAATCCATAATACTTCCAATCAACTTCAAATCATTCCCAAACACCTCAATGATTCTAAAAAACTATCATATAACATGACAAAATTTATTTAGTGTGAATTTGAATATGAGTTACATATTGAAATCAGAAACAACACAATAAATATTTACACCCATTATTTTTCAATTATTTATTGAACCATGAGTTTAATAATCTCATAAAACTTCTCTCAGCCTCAATGACTTTATAAAAAAAGGCTGAAATTATAATTATCTGAAATATTGGCGAGTCATGAGTGAAGAAATGAAAATATCAATACATCTATAGTAATAGAAGAAATTAGTAGAGAAATATTGAATATCTAATTTTAAAGGGAATAATATTATAAGATATTAATGATTTGGTTTTCATGAGAGGAGAATGTAGTGTTATATATTTATCATTTCTCATTTTATAAAGAAGAAGGGCCAGAAGGATACAAGTTCTAAACATACATATATGGAAGTTAAATGAGTGATACAATATAATTATAGTGAGGAAATATCTTTATCTAGAATAAATTTCTACTAATGTCATATATGGTATTCTAATACCAAAACCACACATTGAGGAGCTAATATTATATATATTTGAATAAGATGAGAGTTGTGAGTGTTGATATTAATAAATCATATATCTAAACATGAAAATGAATTGAATCAAGCTTACTAAACTAATCATGGATGGACACTCAAGTCTATAAAATAACTATGTATTCACTTATGTACTGAAAAAAGGATAAGAAGAGGGAGTTCCCCTTGGCTGAGGCGTGACCAAACCCTAGAACTTGTAAAAGAAGTACTCCTTAACAAAGAGTAAAAAATAATAAAATTTTATCCTAAAACTATTAAAATAGTTTTTTTTGTTATACTATCATATCACCATGTGTATGCTCCTTGGATTACCCATTTTTGGCGAACCATGTAAAATATATACATCTTGTTCATTCATTAAATTTATGTATTTATACTTGTTATTAAATGGGGTTGTGTGAAAGTATAATTGATCAACATGATAAACACTATTATTGATAACATAGTAATAAGATCCTCAGGAAAAAACAAAATATTAAATGACACAGATTGAATTGGTAAATCCACAGATTCACCCCACCTCTCTAGGTGTATCTGGTTCTAACATGAATACTTAGTCCATGAATTCACTTTAATATGAGAGATTTTGGGATTTTTTATAACTCACTCCTCCTAGAACACTATAATGGAATGGTGCGTCTAAGAGGAGTAATTATACCCCACGTAAGATGTCAAAAAATTTTATAGCTTGCACAACCTTTGTATATCATTATTGTAACAGCCCAAACTTTTATAAACAAAATTATCTTTGTGACTAAACTAAATTCACTTTTATCATTATACAAAACACATTAACTTATTTGGTTTTTTTATATCCAATAATTAAAAAATGGTTAAAACTATTTAAGAGAGAAGTTCAAGATCATTGAGATCATGGAACAAATCATGTATGCCGAAGCACAACATGAAAATATCACCATCGCAAACCTTACCATTAGGGTGTTTTCTGGTGTAATAAAGGTCTATGTATGAAGACCCTAATAATATGAATATGTATATTGTTTAGAATAATGAATATTTCTTCTTCTTATTGTCGTTACATTTTAAATGATTTTGATTTTGATATAATAAAACAAAAATTTTATTTTTGGGTAATAATTTATTTGAAATAATACATTTATTTTGTTTAATTAATGTATTTTTGAAGTAAATAACATTTTAATCAAATATTATTATTAAATTTAAATTATTATATAACTTTTATTACGTCAAATTTAATTTTTATAAGTGTTCAAAAAAATTTATTGTAAAAAACCTAATATATATATATATATAGAAATGATGATTATATTTTGAAATTGAAAATTCAAATATTTATGAAATTATTTTTATAAAATAAATATTAATTTTGGAATCATAATTTCAAAAAACTTCAGTAGTATAGTTTTCATAATTGTCTGAGACACTAGAAAATTCAGGTAAAAATTAAATACGGTATACATACATGGTGTGTATTATGACATCATGATGACCTAAAAGTGATGTAATAAATTATATAAATTATATCCAAAATCAAATCTTTGTTTCCCCTTTATAATAATTTTTAGGCTATTTTATTGTTCTATAAAGCCGTTATGATTTCTCCAAAACCAATATTATATTTTCAGATTTTAAAGTCATTTATTTAAGAACATTACTCACTTCCACATTACCATGGGTAATATTTTAATTATTTATTCCCTTAGGGTTATCAAATAATTGAAAACAAGTCCATTTTTTCATAAAACATGGGGAAAACCCATGTGAATGTTTTTTATTTTGATTACTTTATTATATAGAGTCCAAAACCTATGTTGGAGAAATAATAATGAACTCCCCTATCTTTTACTATATAAACCCACCAAATATACCCTACTCTTCAATCAAAAACCATATAGAATGTACTTAATCTTCCCTCCATTCTCTAAAGTCTTCAAAATGTTCCCCAAGCTCTCAATAAGCCCCTACCAATGTTTTTAAATCACCCTCTCAAGGTAAGGGATCCTCTCCCTTTCCTCTTTATTTAAGCATCTTCATTATCTGATGCCTTTTATGTATAATTTCTAATGTTGGGATATGATCTTTTATATAAAATTTACCATCCTTATGATTTATAAATGATTAAATACCCATTTTATTTACATTAATACCTCCCATGAACATTTATGTTCCCCCTTTATACTGCCAAAATTTCACTATGGTATTTCATACCAAACAATTGGGTAGTGAATAGGTGTACTCATTTCATATAAAGGGTGTTAAAATTTATGCACTTATACTTATTTTATTTGGTAATTAAATGTATTAAATACACAATACATTCAACTATGATTAAATTTGTTAAAATATGTTCTTATGTATATGATTTATGTGGCACACGTATGCATGTACATGATATGATTATGATGGGTGAACCCAAATAGTGATCCAATGCATTAGGTAATATTTCAGTCTCATGAGACAACATGTATGGTTTTTGAGAGGTTATCCTGAGAACATTATGTTATGATTCCTTGGTGGAAAACCTTGACATATGTTTATTATTTCATGTTTAATGTTGTTTCCACATTACCTTGTTTATTTTATATTATCATGTTATATCATGCCTCTTTGTTTATGGTTATGATTGTCACCCCTTTTATGTCCCAAGGAAATTCCTACTTTCTAACATGTAATAATTTCATCATGTTATTCCTTGTTTGTTCCCTTATTAGGAAATATATTTCACCAATTTCTTATGTATATCCCTAGGTTATCCCATGTAGTTTTAAGAACTAATAATATGAGCATGTTAAGGAAGTTTTCAATAAAGATGATGTACCCTTATTTTATGTTATTTTGTAATGTACCTAATTACCCAAATACACTATACTTATAGATATAATGGGTTGTACTATGTTTATTCCTATGTAATAAATCATGAATTAAAGTGTAATTATGACAAGATTTGTTATAGCTTCTATTAGAGGAATGTTTAGTTATTTTCTTGATTAAGATGATGAAACTCTAGAAAAATCCTTATGTATAAGACTAAACATAAGAAAAAAATACCAATTTTTTAAAGTAATGATTATTTTGTTTCAAAGAAAACACATACCTTTAAAGATAATAAAAGTGAATGTGGCTTTGGTACATATGTACCTAGGAGTAACACTCAAAAAAACTCCATTGATCATGACTTGATCAGGAACTGGTGCACGACATTGGGTCTTGCTGCACACCTGGTTTGACAACCCCGATGTATATTCCTTTTTAACATAAATAACATAATATGAACCACTATTTAGGGAAGACAATTCACATAAGAGACTTTTTTAGGAAACAGATCACAAATAACATATTTTGAATCCTTGAAATTCATAGGTTAATGATTAAATATCATTTATAAATTACCCATTTAATGTTATTGGATTCCCATTTATGTGTTTAATAGTTCAAATAAAATCATTTATATGAAAAATATTTTCAGCTATTTTAATTTTAATATAAATTTTTTAATACCAATTTTTTTATTTTAAGGGGAATTTTCAAATTTTATGGTTTTAGTGTCATTTTGTTCTTAATTTAAAAAATGTCCTAATTTTGGATTTTAGATGTTTTAATTTACTTTTTTATTTCATTCATAACTTTTTATAAAATGAATTAAATTGTAAAATTCATTTTTATAAGGATTAGATATATCATGATTTTTATTTCATTATTCTAGACCCAAAGATCAATCCATTATTTGAAGTTCCAAAATCATCTCTCAAGTCGAGCCTCAAAATCTGTATATATATATAGAAACTTTTAAATATGTGACTTTATCAAATAAACGGATAATCTAAATGAACCTAAATTATACATGGCATAAGAGTAAATCTAGATGAATAACTTTTCTTACTTTTTCAATGTGTGATTCATTCATTTCCAAGGTGATAAAATGCATTGGAAACTTATGATGTGTAATTGGAAGTGTCTTCCTAGGAAGAATAAATTTCAAGATTAAATTAGATATAACACTCCGTAAAAGTGTCCAATGAAGATTACATTTCTTTGTTTGACATAAGAGAAATAAAGGAACAACTTTTATTAAGAAAAATTTCCAAAATTTTGTTTTTAAATAGGGATAACATGCATAATATTTTAGAGAAAAATACAGGAGAAACAATTTCAGCCTATTTTTCTATAAAAATGTATCTACTATCATTTTCAAAGGGATGAAAAATTTTGTTAATCATTTTTAGTAGTTTTTTATTTTATTTTATTATTTAATAATATTAATAAATTTTAATAAATTTTAGTATTTTTATTCCTCTCATTCCATCATTTTTATCTTTTGTTTTTCAACCTCGTTCTTCTCCACTGTGATGTCTTATACTCATGATCACGAGTATCTAACCCAAGGAATCTCCTAGGGGATTAATACAATGATGAACCCATGTACATTAATATTCATTCATAACATTTCTTATTTAATTTGATTTAGACCAAGGGGTATATTAGTGGGAAAGATGCCTTCGTGTCTCAACTTGCTACATAAGGCTTAACTTTCTCCAATAAAATATTATCCCTTGATCAAGGAGGTGGATGTGTGGTCTCTTGGTGATCATTAAGTGCATTGTATATTCAGAAAATGTTCATAATAAAATTTTAACAAATTATCTGGATCAATTTCCTTTTGTTTATTTTTAACTAATAAAAAGGAGATGATGGTTAACTCCAGGTGTTCTCCTAAGAGGATCTCATTTTTTCTAAAATCATTATTTATGAACCCATTCTATTTGAATTGAATTTAAGTACATAGATATATATTAATATTTCATTCATATTTAAAACTCATACTTCTTATATTATTATTTTTATATTAGTTTGAATATAAATAGTGAAAGTATAAATTCAGTGTTGTGTGAGATGTCTCCCCGAGACCGACCCTTAGTCTGAACTATAATGCATGTTTAGGTAAATAAAATAATGAATAGAGATAAAAACAATAAAAAATGTGTCAATTTGGAACCATTTATAAAGTGTATAAACACTTTCATGCACTGTTTTGCATAAACACACACAAAAATTATAAATTTAAAAAATGTAAAAAATATTCTTTGTTCAAGATGTATTTCAATTCAAATTATAATGCATTAGATGACTAATCAAAGGTGTAATAAGATGTTAAAATTTTTCAAAAATACCAATTTAAAAGGACTAACGATTCAACAAAAAAACCTGAGAAAAAAATATAGTGGATAATTAAATATGTACATTCATCATAAGAGAAACGCGAACCTCATAGAGAATGTGGACCATAATGAGTGGTGAAAGAAATTTAACCAATCATTTTTATGTTAAATAGTATGATTTGGTTGAGAAGGATATATTAATATAATTAATAACATCGTTCTGCACTCAAAAACTGCTCTATGAGGTCCCTGAATAACAAATGAAAGATAATTCACTTATGGGAGATCAATATTTTTTGGAAGAATCCTAAAATGGATTTGTTTAAGATAACATAAAAATTTATCTTTCCATTCTTGATAATGAAAAATAATCACCTCTCTATCTATCTCTTGATTTGGAGGATGGTGATAATTATTCACCTACTAAGATTTAGTTTCAAATGGTCTTTCAAGAAAAGATCAATTTCCAATTTGGCTTACTTGAAATGGAGGATTTGTTTATTAATTCTTCTTGTTTTAATATTATTCAATATTAAATGTTTTTTGACTTGTCTTTTTATGAAATATTTAACACAACCCAAATAGATATGGACTTGTATGTTAATGAAGATATTAACCAAGTACTGGCGATTGAGAAATAATAGGAGATAGATAATCATGAGGTGGTGAGACTACCTCATCTATAATAAATTTCATACTATATGGAGTAATACTCAACAAAAATCAATAGGGAGAACCCCTATTTTATTTTCCCTCCCACTATAAACCTCAAATTATCTTTTACTTCTTTCTAGTGTGTTGGCAATTTTTTTATTTTCATTAGGAATATCAAATCTAATTTTCGACTCATGGATACTAGGAAATGTCACATATGGTGGTTCATCTCAAATAAACTACACCCACCTTATGATTTGGGATAATCCACTGAAATTGGTTAATTAGAGGTAGTCAAAACTAGCACCCTCTTGGAGGTATAAACCAAGAATTATCCCTTTTCTTATTTCCCCATTCTATTTAATTTTTTTTATTTTTCTTAGGTTTTTTTATTTCGTTATTTTAGTTTTAATGTTGTGGAGTCTAGAAGCTCAAATCAAGGCTTCCACTAGAAAATAAGTTATGGTTTTCTTTCCTTTTATTTATTTTATTTTTTACCCTAATAAAAATTCTGTATGAAAATATTTCCTGATCTAATTTGAAATAAAAATTGGTAGTAAACTAAATAAGTATGGGTTATTTCAATATATTTTTATTATTTTTTGTGTGATTACATTTTATTGTTCATATCTTTTTCTGAATTTTCCTTATCTTCCCTTTTCATTTTTGGTGTGTTTTTAGGATTCTTGATCTCTATTAAAAACTTAGAAACATTTAAAACATATTATTATAGTCATATTATTTTAGGATTTTCATTTTTTGAGGATATAAAAGATTAATTAGTAGTTTTTGTTTCATGATTTAAAAAATTTTCATTTGATGACGTTTAATTTTTTGTGAAACTCATGTGCACAAGTACTGTCCAAATTTAAAATCATGCCCAACCCGAGAGGTTTCTAAACCTATTTTATATATTATTTACATTTATATTTTTCTTAAGATCATTGAGGAATGTTTTTTGATCCATAAATTTCTATTTATCGGTTTTTAAAATCTGTTTTAGTTTATGTAATGTGTCATGTATGATTGAGGAACCATGTTGAAATCCCTTTTTACGTTAAACTCTAATTTTGTCATTCCTTTTCATCTAAAATTCATTAACCCCCTAATAGTCATGAAATACCTTGTTATAAAGACAAATTAAATTCTATTTTCCCCTTCCAACACTCTTTGGAAGTTCAATTCATGATTATTGTTGAACTCAAGTGTGGGGGAGGGAGAAGATGAGCTGTATTTTATGGATTTCAAGAATATGATTAAGATGAATTTAAAAAAGAGTGTTTCCTTATTTATTACATCATTGGTATAAAAATATTCATGATGTAAATATTTATTGGGGAACAAATTTCATTATAATTATTGATTTGTTTTTCATAAATATTTGAAGATCAAAATATGTGTCTCTTTTCCTCATAAACCTAATTTTGAATAGAAATATAGATATTAATTCAATATGAAACAATGCTAAAAATGGGGGAAAATAAGGAATAAATTTATCATTGTTTCTGATATTACAAGTGTGAAATTTTAATGTAAATAAATAGGTGTTCTAAAGTGATTCATTTTCAATATAATTAAGGGGAACACCATTCTTGAAAAAAAAATGATGTATTTACTTCACTTCACAATCCAACCCTCCTCATTCTTCCATAAATGTTTTTACATTTAAACCCTACCAACCCTCATCCTTAGAAAAAACCATGAAAAATCATTCATTATTGAAACATTTTTTCTCTTTTAAGTGTAGATACTAGTAGTATAGCATGCCTATTAAGATCACACATTTTTTTTCTAAATAAGACAAACTACTCTTAAGAAATCATTGAGTGAAGGAAAAAATATTTTTTCTGGGGAAGTAGGTACAACATTCACATGAGGACTAACATGAGATTGAATGTATTATTATTATTTTTGATGATTTAGGTACTTTTTATCCATATTGAGGGCATGAAATTTTATTTTTATGTGAAAATTGAGCTGTGTTGTCATTTATGATTTGGGAAGTTTGTTTTGACCATGGTATTAAATTATTAGACCATAGTGAAATGTTAGAGTGTTGGTAGTTGGAAGGGAAAATATTTTCTAGTATTTTACTTAAATTTCAATGTCTTTAATCCCATAATTTTTTATTTTAAGATAAATTGACACATTTAATTTTTTATTAGCATTTTGATCTTAATTAAAAAAATAAACTAATTTTGGATTTTATCACTTTTAATTTATTTTTGTATTTAGGACATAAAGTTTTATAAAATGATTAAAATTGTGCAATAATTTTTTTATGTATTTAATAAATCATTTGATTAATTTAATTATTATGGACCCAAATCTTAATCCATCATTTGAATGCCCAAAACCATCTCATAGACCAGGCCTCAAAATCAATGCCTAGTTCAGATACTTATATAGATGATCTAAATGAGATTAAAGTTGAAAATGAGATAGTGTATATCTAGAGGAACATCAATGATTAATATGTACACAAGTTATTCCATCGTTTTCATGGTGATAAATGTATTGGAATCTCAATATGTATATATGAAGAGTCTGCATGGGAAGAATAAATTTCCTATGTGAATTGGATATAAATATCTCTAAAAGTGATCAATGAAGCTAAAATTTCGTTTTTATATAGAATAGACACAAGGGAACACCTTTTTACAAGTAACCTTTATCAAATTAAATCATTAAATGGTGATACCACACATAATCTTTCAGAGGAAGATTATGGAGCCAAAATTTCACCCCTTTTGCCTATAAAAATGTGTCTCCTCTCATTTTAAAAGGGTTTCCAACATTTTTTGGACATTTTTAGTAGTTATTTTATTTTATTTTATTATTTTATAATAATATTCATTTTTAATATATTTTACTCTTATACTTACTATCATTCCATCAATTTTGTCTTTTTGTTTTTCCACCCTGTTTTTCTCCACTGTGATATCTTATTCTCATTATCCTGAGTTTCATAAATGAGGAAGTTCTCAGGGGAGTAATACAGTGATTAAACCAAGTATTTTAAAATTAATTATTAATGTTTCATATTTTCATTGATTTACTCTGAGGTGGTTCTTAGCGGGAAAGGTTACTTTGTGTCTGTACTTGCCACATGTGGCTTAGCTTTCTCTTTTTCAATATTCTTCCTCGATCGAGGAGGTATATGTGTGGTCTCTCGATGAATGTTGAGTGAAATTTATCTTCACATCATGAGAATAAGTGTATGTTCATACATTTGATGCATCATTATAATTAAGTTGATTTGGAACTAATAAAGAGACGATAAAGGTTTACTCCAGTCATTCTCATAAGAGGATCTCATTTCTATCTAACATCATTAATTCTGCATCCATTCTATTTGTATTATATATATATATATATTAATATTTTATGTATCTATCAAACTCATACTATTTATATTATTTTGTTATATTTTTTATAATATAAAAAGTGAAAATATAAATCCAGTGTTGTGTGAGATGCCTCCTCGAGACTAACCTTGGGTGTGAACTATAATACATGATTTGGAAAATAAACTATTTTGCAAGGATACATGAAAAATCCCCATGCATAAATCATCCCAAATTTTAAATTTAATCTATCCAAATGGTTAGAAATAGGAGGAACTGATTAAATAAATAATTTTAAGGGAAATGTGATGACTTCCCAAATGAGATGACTAAACTAATGGGATTAGTAATCATGAACTTTGTGATGATACTCTCTTATTTGAATTAGGTTCTGGATATAAAACTAAATTAAAAGGAAAAACTATATCCCCTAGGAAATAATAAGCTACAATTAATACCTTCATGGAACAAAGGCCTCTAACATTTAATGGATAATCTCATCCCTTAAATGTGGAATAATGGATCAAATTTGTTGAGAATATATTCTACATCCATCAATATTCCATGAAAGATAAGGATATACTAGATATTTTTCATATAAAGGGATAATATGATCAGTGGTGCAAATTGATCAAGAATATGAAGCCCGGGGAAGATATTAATGTGATGGAGTGGAAGGAATTATGGAAAATATTCATCAAAATATATTTTCCTCACACTCCATGACTTGAAATAGAATATAATTTCCATTCCATCAAGAAAAAAGATGATGAATATAATGGTTCATATGCTAGAAACTTCAAAAGACATTCAAAACAAGCCTCTCAGTTTTTCATTACCATAGAATGAAAAGTTTACCACTACTTCTGTGGTTTAAAACCGAGCCTATGAAAATCCCTAGTGATATGAGACTTCGAAAACTATGAAGAAATTATATTGTGTTCCCTCAAAGTTGAAATGGATCAATTAATTTCATGGGTATCAGGGGGATAATAATTATAATGTGGTGTTTATTTGTGGTATGATGGGGAAATATAAAAGTGGTAAGAATTATCAACATCCCACTTGTCAACAGTGTGAAAAGATGAACTCTAGATACTGTATTAAGGGGATGAAGAAATTATTTAGGTTTGGAAAGGAAGGGAACCTAGCAAGTGATAGATATCACAAGAAACCCTCCAATACAATAGAGTATAAGAAATATACATCCTAACCTCTTCTAATAATCCAATATTTTAACTACAAGGAACAAGGAAACTATACAAACCACTACCCTAAGATAATGGCTATCAGAGACAATCAACGCCAACAAGCTCCAAGGCAACAAGGTAGAGATAATTCCATCACAACTATAGAGTAGAATACCAACAATGATGTGGTGAAGTATACTAGTTATACATTCAATAATAGAGAACATACTTTTTTATTATGGTTCTACTCATTCCTACATATCATGGAATTTTAGTAGAACTATTCAAACACCACCACAAATAATTTAAGTAAAGCTATTAGTGAAAATGAAAAATGGGTCAATTATTGAATCCTAAGTATATAACTTCTCCCCTATCAAAAGTTTCAGGATAGAAATCCTATTAAATGTTATGATACTCCCTTTAGTTTAATTTAATGAAATTCTAGGTATGGATTGGCTTTACATAGATAGATATAACATAAATTTAGGCGAGAAAGAAATCAGTATCTTTATCATGAAAAATCCTCTATTTCTTCACAAGTTCAAGGAGAAGGATGAATCTTGTTTAGAACTAAAATATCAAGCCTAGATATTATTTCTCAACAAGAAAGAATATCTAGCTCAGATGATGGATTTTAAGGAAAATATCAACCTTGAATACATTCCCATTGTGAGGGAATATGATGATGTGTTTTCCGAATAATTATTTTTCCTTCCTCCTATCCAAGATGTAGAATTTTTCATAAATATTATACCTTGGGAGTTTCCATTAACCAAGAATACATATAGAATGGCTATTGTGGAACTTGATTAGTTGATGAAAAATCTATAAGAGTATCTGGATAAAGGGTTCATATGCTAAAGTGATTCACTATGGGGTGCACCTATCCTCTTCGTCATGAATAATGATGCATAATTGTGGCTTTGACTTGATTATCATGAGCTAAACAAGATCACAGTAAAGAACAAGTATCCTATGTCACTTATTGATGACTTGTTTTATCAAATACACGGATCCCAATACATCTGCAACGTGGATCTTATGTCAAGGTATTATCAACTAAGGGTGGAGAAGGAGGATATCACCAAGACTACCTTCTGTACAAGGTACATGAACGATTAGTTCATAGTAATTCCATTCAGACTCACTAATACTAAATTAATCTTCATATATTTGATGAATCAATTAATTATATATTACCTTGAATTTTTTTTTGTAGTTTTTATAGAAGATATTATAATATAATAAAAATGTTAGAAGGATCATGAGGAGAATTTGGGAACTGATATAAAGACATTACAAAGGATAAGATTTATAAAAAGTGATGAAAAACTGAGTTCTAGTTAAAGGAAGTCTCATTATTGGGGAATATTATCATAGGAAATGGGATATATTTGGACTATTCAAATACAAAATCAATTCAAGGATATCCATGAACAACCATGGTGACATAAATCTATAGTTTTCTAGGATTAGTTAGGTACTATCCATGATTTGTGAGAAATTTCTTTTTATTGTCAAAAAATCTAACTAATATAAATTAGTAGGGGGTTATATTGGTTTGGAATAATTAAAGTGAAGATAAATTCAAGGAGTTGAAAAAGAGTCTTATCACTACAAGTTTACTTATGCTACCTACAAGTGGGGAACTTCTCATGGTATACAACAATGCTTCAAAGAAGGTCTTAGGTTTTTTACTAATACAAAATGACAAAGTGATAGACTATACATCAATACAATTGAATGTTCATGACCAGAACTACCCAATGAATTATCTAGAGTTTAATTTTGTGATATTAACATTGAAAATCTTGAATCATTATAATTTTGGGAAGAAGTGTGTAATATAGATAGATAATAAGAACCTCAAGTATATATTGACAAATACAGATCTGAATATGAACCAGACAAAATGGTTAGATATGATTGAGAACTATGGATGGTTAATACACTACCATACTTAAAAATAAAATAAAGTGGAATACACTCTTAGTAAAAAGGATCTACTAATTTTATCATTTATGAGAAATGATTTGGATCTGGTCATCTTAGACATGAAAAGGAAGTATATGGGAACCATAAAGGATGGAACATCATCAGTACTTTCATAAATGATTGTTCAACCATAGATTCTGGATAGGTTAAAGGATTATCAAAGAGATGACATGATAATTTAGAAGATGGTAGAAGCTATATGTAAATGGAAATCATTAGGGTTCTAAATTAATAAAGGAGTTATAATATTTGGGTCATAACTATGTGTACCATCAAATCCTTAATGAAAGGAGCTATTGGATAATGCACAAAGCTCGAACTTCTCCATCCATATAGGGAGAAAAATGATATATCAAGATCTCTGAGATCACTATTGGTGGGATAATATGAAGAAGTAGATTGTGGAATATACATCAAGGTGTCTTGTATATCTACAGGTGAATGATGAAAGGAAAAAATTCAAGGGGATGATACAACCATTACCCATACCTACATGGAAATAAGATAACATAACCATAACCATTTTCACTAGTATTATGAATATATAAAGAGTAAATAATGATATATGAGTTTTAGTGGATCATATTATAAATACTTCTCACTTCATTTCAATTTGAGAGGACTTCTCACCAAATCAACTTCCAAGAATATATGTTAAATAAATGGTGAGGTTGCATGAAACCCCATAATCAATTATATCTAATTGATACCAAATATTTTCCTACAATCTCTATAAAAGTCTCCAACATGATCTAAATACAAAGTTGAACTTTAGAATAGATTATCACCCTCAATATAATGGAAAATCGAAGTACACACCCTCATACAATCGATGACATGTTGAGAGCATGCTCAATATACTTAGAAGGTGGATGGGATCAACATCTTCCACTAGTTGAGTTCTCATACAATAATAGTTTCCACCCTAGAATAAAAAAGTATCCCTATAAAGACCTTTTGGAAAGAGTTGCAGAACACCGACATGGTGGGATAAAGTTGGTGAACACAAACTATTGGGTCATGAAATGGTTGAAGAAATGGTGGAAAAGGTCAAGACCATTCTGTAGCACATCACAGATACTCAAAGTTTAAAGAAGATATATTATGATAATCGTCGATGAGACATAGAGTTTGAGGTTAGATATAATGTATTCCTTTGTATATCTATAGGGAAAAAGTAATGAGATTTGGGAAAAAGGGAAATCTTAGTCTAAGATACATCTGTCACTTTGAGATCCTTGATCGCATCAGAGCAGCGACTTATTGACTAGAACTCCCACCTAACCTATCTTAATTACATGATGTGTTCCATGTATCAATCTTGAGGAAGTACATACTAGACCCCTTACATGTTATAAATCTAGAGGTGGTACCATTTAAGAATGAACTTTCATATGGGGAGAATCCGATGAAGATCTTAGATCATAAAGACAAATTTCTTTGAAATAAGAAAATCCAGCAGGTCAATGTGCTATGATGAAACCACAGGTTTAAGGAAATTATTTGGGATTTGGAGGAGGTGATGAAAAATTATTTCCTTTATATGTTATATTTTGTGAAATGAATATTTAGAGGGTGAAATTTATAAATGGTGGAAGATTGCCACAACCCAAACTTTTATAAATAAAATTTACTTTTTGATTAAACTAAATGTCGTATTATGGATAGAGAAAACACATGTAATTATTTGGTTTTATTATATCCTATTCGACTTAAAACACCATTAAGAATCATAACTGTTTATAATATATTATTTGAATAGTGATCATATTATTAGTATAAATATAAGGTTTTGATAAATATAATTTACATAGACAAAGTATGTGTTGGCCTCAACCAGTGCGATCCTACCCTATGAAACCCAATTATTAGATCTTTTAAGGAAGATATTATCACTGAAATTTTACCTTGGATAATCTTAATAAGAGATTCAACAACAAAAGCATAATCGAAATCGTTTATGAGAGAATCAAAAGCTCATCAAGATCATCACCCAAACCATGTACACCGAACCACCCCAGGAAAATATGACTATCGCGTAACATACCCTTAGGGCATTTTCAGATGTAATAAAGGGACATGTATCAAGACCCTAATAATATGAATATGCATATTTTATAGAATAATGAATATATTTTCTTCTTATTATTGTTACATTATAAATGATTTTTATTTTGATTTGATAAATAGAAACTGTATTTTTGGGTAATATGAAAATTTAATTAAGACATTTATTTTGTTGAATTAATTTTTTTAAAAAATAATATTTTAATAAATTATTTTTATTAAATTATTTTTATTAAATTTAAATGATAATATAATTTTCACGATGTCAAATTTAATTTTTATAAGGGTTCAAAAACTATTATTGTAAAAAAACCCAACATTTATCGACAAATGTCGATTCTATTTTAAAAGTGAAAATTAAAATATTTATAAAATTATTTCAATAAAGTAAATATTTTTTTGGAATCATCAGATAAATTTTTTCCAATATTTAATTTTTTATAATTTCCTGAGATAAATTTTGCTATAAAAATTAAATATGGTATAAATACACGGTGTGTATTATGACATCATAATGAACCAAAAGTGATATAATTAATCATATAAAATATATAAATAACCCAATATATGTTTACCGTTTAAATTAATTTATTTTACTTATTTTTTTAATTTTATAAAGCCTTTTAGAATCCTACAAAACCTATATTATATTTCATGTTTTCAAAACCATTTCTTTAAGAACATAACTTAATTCCACATCACTTAGGGTAATATTTTAATAAAATATGAACTTATAATTATAAAATAATTAATCCAATCCTCTTTGGTATAATAAAGGGAAATAACCATTGGAAGGTTTTTGGTTTTTATTACTTTACTATATAGAGTACAAAACCTAGGTTTGAGAAATAATAAAGAAATCCCATCTCCTTTCCTATATAACCCCATCTAATATCCCCTTTATCTTCATCAAAAAAACTTTGGGAACATCCTTAATCTACACTAATCTCTCTAGATTCCAACCATGTTTCCCAAAAACTCTAAAAAATACCCTCCCAAGCTTTTGGAATCATCCACTCAAGGTAAGGGATCCTCTAAGTCTCATCTTTATTCAAGCATCTTCATTATCTTATGACATTAAACTATGATTCATAATATTGGGATATGTTATAGAATATCTAACTTACTACCCTTATGATGTATAAATGGTGCAATACTGCATTTCCTATCATTAATTCCTCCTATGAACATTTATATTCCCCAATTATGATGCTGAAATTTCACTGTGATTTTCTATACCAAACAATTTTATAGTGAATACCCTTACCCATTTACTATCAAGGTTGTCCACATGTACGAACTCATAATTATTTTATTGCGTAATTAAATGTATGAAATCAAAAATAAATTATCATGGTATTAAATGTGGAGAAATATATTCTTATGCATACAATCTATGTGACACACATATGCATGTACATGATGTGATTATGATGGGTCCTCCCAGATAGAGCTCCAATGCATTGGGTACTATTTATGTCTCATGAGATGCCATGTATGGTGCATGAGATGTTATCCTAAACACATTATGTTATGATGTCTTGGTTTTTAACCTTTAATTTTGTTTATTATGATTGTTTTAATGTTTTTTCCACATTCCCATGTTGCCTTTATGTTATCAAAATATATCATTCCTCATTATTCATGTTTAGGATTCTCACCCATTTTTTTTCACATGGAAATGTTTATTGTGTAAAATGTAATAAATTCATCATGTTATGCCTTGTTTATTACCTTACTAGGATTTATAGCTCACCCCTTTCTTATGTATATCGCTAGGTTATCCAAGGTAATTTTAAGAATGATAGAATAATATGACCATGTTAACGAAGATTCCAATAAACTCAATGTACCACCTATTTAAATTATTATGTAATATACCTAATCACCCAAAGAAAATATACTTATCAATATTATGGGATTTATTATGTGTATTCCTATGTAATAAATCATGAATTAATGTGTAATAAAGAAAATGGGTGTCATAATGTTTTCAATATACTCTAGAAACTACAACATTCCTACTTAATCGAACTCCATCTATATTAGTAAAAAAGACTCCATATGAAATATGGATTAGGAAACATCCAAATTTGTATTTTAGAATGATTCAGATTGTTACAAATATATGAATCATTAAGCTTTTAAAAACCTAGCTTTAATTTTTTAAAGTGCTTATTTGTTAGTTATCCCAAAGATACTAAGGGATATTAATTTTATACTTTTATAGTCCAGAAAATTTTAATGGTTCAAGATAGTGCTTTACTTGAGATAAAAAAAAATTAATGAAGGATTTTGTGTAAGAAATGTTGAACTTGGATAATTTTTGAACCAAAAAATAGAAAATTTTCTTACGATGGAAGAAGAGATTTTTTCAAAAAAAGTTTAAGAGGAAAATCCAACTCAGGTTATACATGATCCTCTAAGGTCTGGTTGGATTCAAAATGATATTGAGAGATATGGATTTCTTATAGTAAATAATAATGAAGTAATATTTATATATAATAAATTAATGTTTCAAAACCTATAAATAGTCCCTTGAATTTTTTGATTCTATGAAATAGATAAATTTTATAAAAAATGAGATAGAACTGATGTACACTAACCAAGTTTGGATCTTGGTGGATATACCTAAAAGTGTGAGGCTCATATGATGAAAGTGGAGTTTCTATAAGAAAAATTACATGTATGGTAGGGTATCAACCTATAAATATCATCTAATAACTAAATTATTTAAACAAATCCATGTCATTGACTATGTAGATACATTTTTTTCCATTTTTGAGAATAAAATGAATTTTAATATTCATTCCATAATAGTTCATTATTATTATGAGATATGTCAAATGGATATCAAAACCACTTTCCTGAATTTGTAATTAGTTGGGGATCTATAAATGGTGCAACTAAAACTTTGTTAAGTACCAAATAAGCATTCTAAGATTCTTAGATAGACTCCACATACAAACCAAGTTTGTAACTTTGTGGATGTACCCGAAAGGGTGAGTACCATAAGATACAATTGGGATTTCTACTAAAAAATTAACATTGATGGTAGAGTGTCTACCTATAATGATTTTATTCTAACTAAATGTTTAAAAAAAATTAATAGTATTCACTATGAATAAATGTTTTCTCCAGTTGTGATGATAATGTCCATTCAAATATTTATTTCCATAGTATCTCCTTATGATTATGAGATATATCAAATTGATTTCAAAACCACTATCCTTAATGGGAATTTGTTCATAGATGTGTTTGTGGTAAAACCCAATGGTTTTTAATTACCAAATAATTATGATAATAGTTTAAATTTTTAATGCTCCATTTATGTATTGATGTATGATTCTAAGTGTTGGAATATCCAACTTGATGATATGTCATGACCCGACCTAATGGGGATCAAGTCACAACTACCCCAAGCCCACCTCCATAGGCCATGGGCTAAAGAAAATAGTTGAAAGGAATATATAACATGGGAGGCCTTCTCCTAATGTAATTGTATGTACACAGCTAAACCTATCAATATAGAAGTGCATATGAATGAAAATAAAAATATGAAATATCAAGAGAATAACCATGCATGTCAAAAACCTTCAGTGTGTGCAAGAGTATGGCTGTGTAAAATGAAAAGTAAAGGGAAAACATATACAACCAACCAAATATATGTCCCAACCAGAAAAACATGAAAAGTAAAATGTTGAGAGAGCCTAGATCCTTATCTCTAAGCTCCAGCCACCATACATGGTCCAATGAACTAGGTATCCCTATGATCCTTTATAGTCATCACAGACCTTTCCATCATCTACATCATAAAAAACATGTGTGGGAAAATACTATGTAGGTGTATGTATATACATACACTGTAAGAATCCCCAAAATGTAAAGGGGGAGCAATAAGATACATGATAGGAATAAACAGTATAAATCTACACCCAAATCAAGAGAGTGAAAAGAATCCAATAACATGGATACCGATATATATATATATATATATATATATATATATATATATTCTCAAACCAAATAATCCCAAAAGAGAGAGAAAATGGGATATTCAACTCATAACCTAGCACATGAAAAAAGTGCTATTAGTTCATAAGTCCATTAATGATGCTCATAATATCGTGTTTCAATCTAAATAAGTAACTGTATGGATGGACCATGCCTCACCACTATACCACATAGTCGAGGGGACACAATATCTAAGTAGTGGAACCACTCCCTAGTGCGTCAGCGGGTGAAACTTAGTTTAAGGATGACCCACACCATATACGATAGGGGGTACAACTCAGTAGATAGAGTCCCTGCACCCTAGTATGTCAAGGGGTACCACTAAATGTAAGGAGGACCCACACCCTATCAGATAGGTGATACAACTTAGTAGATAGATGACCCACACCCTCGTACATCCAGTGGGTACCAATCAGTGTAAGTAGGACCCTTTCCCTATCTAATAGGCTGTACAACTTGGTAGATAGAGGACCAGTGCCCTAGTAATTCAAGGGGGTACTACTAAGTGTAAGTAGGGCCCACTCCCTAATGCAATAGGGTGGTACCACTATATAGATAGAGGACCCACCCTAATGCCGTATGGGTACCGATATAATGATCCATCCCAATCAATGTCATTATCAAGAACCACATAAGAATCGTCACACTCATAAAGTCATGTATCATATCTCAAAATCATCTACAGAGGAAACCATCAAGTTCTATATGAAAATCAACCAAGATAGGATACCTACAGGTTAAAATATGAGTCCAAACGTAGAAGATAAGAGAGGATTAAGGTTCTTGAAATATGAGGAAGGGGTATATGAAGTGTACGGGGATCTATACGATGTGTGGTTATGCCCCACTTCCTAGAAGTGTACCTGCCGATACAAGGATAACTTCCCATGTACATTTACATGACATGTATAGGGACTACATGTCGACACTCATCCACCTGGGGTCCTGCCCATGCTTCTAGCCATGCCCATGTAACTCTGCATGTGTCAGTATACTTCCATACATGGAATGTTCTTATGCCCAGGGACCATCCCACATTCTCTATCACATGGATTTTACACCCAAGGAGGGTTACATGTCGTGTGACCTAGTCACATGTCATGTGATCCTTAACTTCCCAAAACCCTAGTACAACAACCACATGGGTACAAAAAATCATGTGTTTATCCATATAAATTCATCATAGACAAGATTTTCATAGAAATTTTTATATATACTTGGTAATTCTGTATCTTATTATGACACTTTATATCTCACCTTCATGCCTCCCAAAATTAGTGGATCTCACCCCATTGATAATTTCTAGCCATTCAGTGGCCGAAAATCGATTCCATCATTCAGTGGAGGTTCCCTATGTATCCCGCGTGACTAATAATATTCCCATAATACACTATATCTATATCATATCCGAGATCTATGAAACAATAATCCACATCCCATAATTCCTCCACACATCCATCCTTGATTTCTAATCCCTTATTCTAATGTGATTCCTCCATGAATCTAGGAGTCCGATTAGGTTCAGTCCTACACAGAAATTTAAAATAGAACCCCTATGGTCCAATTATGACTAACATAAATAATTATTAGAATAAATTTATCAAAAAAGGTTTAAAAATATTTTCCAAGAATTCTCGGCCAACAAACACAAGCATGGATATCCAGGGTGAGAAAAAATGAATAAAAAATTTAAATCTAATGCACGTGTACATATAGAGGCACAAATAGCACATACAAAGTAATATAATCAATCATGGTTAATAAATTTAATCAATAAATATAGAATCTAAAAATTGATGATTCTTACTTGGATATTGGAACATTCATTTATGAGGAACACACTCTCCAATGAAGAAGTAGAGTCATTTCATTTGCTGCATATTGATTTTCCTAGATCCCGTGTTTTGACATCGTCAAATTTTGATTATCAAATGAGAGGTAGAAAGAGAACCTCTAAATTATCCCATGGTTTAGGTGGATAATCCTAGATATTTGTTTTATAATAAGGAATTTATATAGAATTCAATTTAGTATAATTAAACTAATTAAAAAAATTATTTTGTTTATTTGACTAAATGAACCCTCCCATGATTGCTTTTATATAAATTTCCCACACCGACCTATTCTAGATCACACCTATGGTAAAATTCATGTTTCAGACTCAACTATGGTCTCAAATATCTGATTTTAGATTCCATAGTATATATATATCCTATTTTCTTTAAAAAACTAATTTCACATGATATAAAACATATTTAATATTTTTATAAAATAAATTATGGGCACACCAGACCTCTGAATCACAAGCTCTCTATATGCTAGCCTTTGAAAAATATATCAAGAAATATTTAAACATATTATAAGGAAAAAGGGTCTCTAAATAATTCTACCCATCAATATGTTTTTCCCTGGAAAGGAAAACTAAACCAAAAGCTCAGGATACTTAGCCCACATATGGCTCCCACACTCATAAGAGATATCCTATTTTCTCATGTGTTTCCAAAACACACAAACCAAGGGGATTGTTTGTCCATCAAGGGTCATCTCCCACTGATCCTCAGTTTATACCAGGCACTTCAAAAAAAGTGGCTCCATCCTTGATGTAAAACTCACTCAAGTAAAGAACTTGAATGGGTTCATGCATGTATCTCATCATCTACAACTCAGGGAATGCAGTGTTCAGACGCTCCGAAATTGGGGGTAAGGCAAATTGGTAAGCATCCTAGTCAACCCAATGCAAGATATTGAATGAACCAATGAATATTTGGGAGAGCTTTCCTCCCCGGTTGTATCTCTTTAATCCCCATCATGGGTAGACTCTCTGGAAAACATGGTCTCCCTCCTCAAACTCCAAGGGCCTAAAACAACTATTTATACAAGATTTATGCCAACTCTAGTCTATAATCATATGTTCACAGATAAACCAAACCTTCTCCATCAATTCCTACAACTTTTATAGACCCACAAGAGATGTTTCATTGTTCTCTATCCAACATAAGGGTTTACTAAAGGTTCTCCCATACATGGTATCTAAAGGTTCCATGCTGATATTATAGTGGTATCTATTCTTTTACACAAACAATACCATGAGAAAGTGACCCTACCATCTCTGCCCAATGCTTAACAAGGAATAACTCAGTATATCCACCAACACATGGATAATGAACTCATTTTTCACATATGTTTGGGGGTGAAAGGATGTACTCAACATCATATGGGTTTTTAATGCCTCCTGGAGGCCTCTCCACAATCTTGACATGAACCATACTTCACAATCAGAGACAATATTTGAGGGAAACCCCTGACGGTCAATAATCTCCCATACATACATCTACCCCAAACTCTATACTGAAATATAATCCCTGATAGCAAGGAAGTGTGCCGACTTCACGAGTTAGTAAAATATCACCTATATGGAATCATGAACTCCCATTGTTTTCAAAAGACCTATCAGAAAGTCCATGGACATGCCTTCCCATTTATACTACGGGATCTCAATGGTATGAAACAATCCTACCAGAACCTGGTGGTCATCCTTCAATAGCTGATAGGTGAGGCACCGTGGGCTAAACTCAGCCACGCTTTGTCTCATTCCATCAAACCAAAACATCAACTGAAGGTATATATACATATTACCCACACCAAGATGTAAAGACAAAGGAGGAGTGTGGAACTCTAATCACCTCCTCCCACATCATGTCTGAAACTACTATCCATCCTTGAAAAAGGATGACGTGATTCCATCCTTCATAAAATCCATCAGATGAATATCCTAAGGATATCTATTCTCAAAAGACCACATATTTAATGTCTCCTTATTTGGACTCTCTCACATGATCTAGAAGTAGAAGATCCAATACCATTAACTTAATAAAATCTTTACCCTCCCACTCAATGAGGTCCATCTAAAAGGAAGACAACTTCTTAGAAACCTCTTACTCCAAATAAGCATAAGACTTCTGGATAAGGTAATATTATACCACATTTACCTACCCTAATGTATAGACTATCTCAAAGTCATAATCCTGTAGGATCTAAAACAAGTTCCTATATATCATGTTCAATTAGTTTTGCATGAATATATAATTGAGACTCTGATGGTGTAAGTAAACCCTAAAGTGCTCACTAAGAAGATAGTTCCTCAACATCCTTAGTATGAAGACAACCACTACCCGCTCGAAGTTGTTATTCACATAGTTTTTCTTGTAGGGTTTCAATTTCCTCAACCCATATATGATAACTTTCTATATATGCATTAACACATAGATGAACCCAGCTTATGAGGTATCAAAATACACTACCTACACCATGCAAACATTTAGTAGTCTCAAAATAGGAGCACTCATGATCCTCATCCTCAACTACTCAAAGGCACCCTAACACTACTCATTCCTGGTAAATGGATCCCCTTTCTGTTTCTGGGTGGTCAAAGGGGAAGGAATCATGGATAATTTTACCATAAAACCCTGGTAGTACCCTACTTAGCAAAGAAAAATCCACACATATGACACTCTCTTGGGTGGATCCCAATAAAGCACTACATCATTCTTCTCTGGGTCTACGAACAATCTATGCTCCGAAAAGAGATTCCCTAGAAATTTAACCTCATGAATCTTGAATTAGTACCTCAAGATCTTACCATAAAGTTGGTGATCCCAAATAAAATCTAGGACTATTCTTAGGTTCTCTACATGCTCATCCTCTCATGCAGATTATATGAGTACGTCATCAATGATGACAACAAAAAATGGCACAAGTTTGGACAGAACACCATGTTCATCAAATCCATAAACACATTGAGGGAATTCATCACACTGAAGAGAATCACCACAAACTCATAGTTTCCATAGCGACTAGAATGACAACCTTTTAATATCATCCATGAAAACTTTGAAATGGTGGTAACTGGATTAGATATTGATCATATAGAACCAACTTTCACCTAAAAATTGATTAAAGAGGTCTTAAATACTTAGTAAGGGGTACGTTTTCTTTATCATGGATTGGTTTAGGTGTTTATAATCTACGCAAAGCCACAATCTCCCATCCACTTTTTTTTCACAAAAAAACAGGAGCTTCATAGGGGGATACACTGGGCCTAATAAAACCATTTTGTAAAAGTTCCTCCCACTACTACAAAATAGGCCTTTAATAACGCTATAAATGGCCTTTATTAGTGAAAGAGAGTTGCTGACTACCAGAGCAAGATTTAAACACCTAGTCTTTTATCAGTTCTTTTATTTTTTGCTGATAATGGGGACCTTTATCAGTGCTTATAGAAGCGCTGATAAATGGTAACTCTATTAGCATTCTCAAAAGTGTTGATAAAGAGGCATAATATGGTGTTATATAACAACACACTGTAGCACCAATGCAATATGATGTAACAAAATACCATAGTACCAGATACACCACAAAATATCAACAAATTCAAGTTCCAATACATAATTTAAATGATATTAAACTTAAAAAAATATAGGAAAAAACACTATATTATAGAAATTTGAAACATTGGTTTATAAAATTACATAAGTAAAAAATTTACCTATATTCTAAAACATCAATGTTCATTTTTCTTTTGATCATGAGCCCAACTCATGCAATTTCTAAACAAACCACCCCTTCTCAAGCAAAATAACACAACTATATAACATTTTTGTATGTTTGTAATATTATAATGAAATAAATTAAGATAAACTGTTACTTTTAAACTACAATTTAGTGATGTGATGCATGTTTTAAACTAAAATGACACTTATATATTGAAAAGACACACTTGGAGTCATACTAGTCACACCATGTGTCAGATTAAGGTCTAGCTAATTCCAACACATCATAAATTACTTATATATCATTTTTCTAAATTATGTTAAAAATCTGAATGCATTTTCTTAAGTTTGATTACATCACATTTCTCTTTTACTAAAATTTCTTTTTAAAATAAAAACATACACTTTGAGTCACACGAGTCACATAGTATGTCGGTTTGATGTTAGACTGATTCCTGCTTATCAAAAATGACCTATGAATAATTGAGCTAAATTATCAAGACAATCCGAGTGTGTTTTATTAATTTTCAGTTAGTGAAATTTTTTGAAGTAAAATGTTGATTTTAAATAGACAACAGACACATCGAGTCATACCAGGACCATCATGTATATTCTTGAGGTGATTTTGATTCCAACACATAAAAAATTACTTATGGATCATTTTTCTAATTTATAAAAATAATTCAAATTTATTTTTTCAGTTTTGAGTATGTCAGTTTTCCTTTTACTAAAACTGATTTCAATTTTAAATAAAAAGATTCACTTGGAGTCATACTAGTAACACCATGCATTATATTGAGGTTCGTTTGATTCCAACATGTCTTAAATTACTTATGGATCATTTTACTAATGTATTCAAACTACCTGGAAGATTTTTCTCAATTTTGGGTTTATCACTTAATTTTTTTTTACGAAAATGTCCTTTTAAACTAGAAACACACACTTTGACTCATACTAGTCACATCATGCATTTTTTTGATGTGAGAATAATCTCTACATGTCAGAAATGAATTATGTATCATTTTTATAAATTATCAAGATAATATAAGTGCGTTTTATCATCTTTTAGTAAATGACACTTTTTCAACTAAAATGTCGATTTAAAAATAATGATGGACAAATTGAGACATAATGGGAACATCGTGTATCAGATTGAGGTGAATATAATTAATAAATATTAAAAATAAATTAGGGATCATTTCACTAATCTATCAAAACAATCTGAATGTGTTTTCTTGATTTGGAGTAAGTGAGTTGTCCTTTTTACAAATTAATGTCAATTTTAAATAAAAAGATGAATTTGTAGTCATACTAGTTACAATGTGTGCATGATTTTTGTGAGGATGATTCCAAAACATCTCAAATTACTTACGTATCATTTTCAAAAAGTATCAAAACAATACAAATGAGTTTTATTATTTTTACGTATGTCACTTATCTTTTTTACTAGAATTTCATTTTAAACTCGAAACATACACTTTGACTCATAATGATCAGATCATGTAATGGTTTTATGTGATACTAAGTGATATATGTCAAAAATGACTTATTTATAAATTTCCTATATTATCAAGACAATATAAGCATGTTTTCCCCATTTTTAGTGAGTGGAACTTTTTGAACTTAAATGTCAATTTTAATATAATAATGGACATATTGTGTCATACCAGGAACATTGTGTATTATATTAAGGTGTGGATAATTCCTATACAAAAAATGACTTATAAATCATTTTTCTAAAGTATCAAATATATATGAATGAATTTTATTGGTCTTGAGTAGGTCTGTCATCATTTTTACAAAAATTAATGTCAATTTTAAATTAAAAGTTGTAATTGGAGTCATAACAGTAACACGATTCATCAGACTGAGGGGTGGATGATTCCAAAACATATCAAATGACTTATGGATTTTTTAATAAATTATAAAAACAATATGATTGTGTTTTCTTAGTCTTGAGTGTGTAACCAGTATTTTTTTAATAAAATGTCATTTTAAACTGAAAACATGAGATTTGGCTCATACCGATCACATCGTGTATCAGATTGAGGTGAAATTGATTACTTCATGTAAAAAAATGGCTTATGAGTCATCTTATTAAAGTATCAAAACAATATGAATATATTTGATCAGTTTTGAGTATGTCAGTTTTTTTACTAAAATTAATGTCATTTTTAAATAAAATGTGGCACATGGAGTCATACTGGTTACATCATGTATTGGATTGAGCTATGGTTGATTTTTACACATACCAATGTATCAAAACAGTCATAACTACCAATGTTAACATTATTTCCATTTTATTTATTTGTAGAAATACCAACAATTCATTTTGACTCGATGTTTTTAGTCGAAAACCCATTCTCATTATAGAAATCTGGAAGAGTATAGGAATCTCATTTTTCCATTATATCATGAGAAGTCACTACAATGGGAACATGATCTTTCTATACTCTTCGTTCTTTCAAGGAGAAAGGATTTTTAACATATAACATCAAATCAAGATGCATTTTTCAAAGTTAGACAAATAAAGGCAATGGAAATCATGGTAACATTGGAATACAAATTTTTTTATCTCTTTTGAGGCTTCTTGAAGATAGTTGAATGAAAAATATTAATTCCTGAATGTTATATGAAAAAACCAAATAATTATTATTTAAAAATTATAATGAGATTATCTTACAAATTGTTAATAAAATGATGAAAAAATTAATTAAATAAGTAGTATAAATTCAAATTTTCATAATGGTTGTATACATTATTGATGACTTTACTTATTTACATTATCTCAATTACTGACTCAAAGTCCAATATATCGTGATCAGGAGAAGCTTCGATCAAACCACCCAAACCCAAACAAAATAATCCAACTATATATGAAAACAATTAACATATAAATAATACTAAAAATAAATAAATTAAACATAAACATAAAATAATACATTAATTATATGGAAAATGATTTTACTATGTAAACATCAAGATTACAAATTAGATTTAGAAGTGGAGGGAACATTAAGGAAAGTGATAAATTTTCACACTATAGGGGTGAGAAGGTTTTGAGGGAGAATAATTCTGTAGAAGTTTTTGTGAAGAAAGGAATGAAAGATGGATATAACACCCCAACATGGATAGAATAATCCACCTATATAAGGAAAAAAATTATTATATGATTAATACTAAAAATAAATAAATTAAACATAAATATGAAAAAATAAATTAATTCTATATACAATGATTTTACTATAAAACATCAAGATTTACACTATGATTGAGTAGATGTAGAATCATTTCTCTTCCAACAATGGATGTTGAGGGAACTTAAAGGAATGTGATAATTTCAACACAAGGGAGAATATGTTTTGATGGAGAATAAGTCTATGTAAGTTTTGTTGAATAAATTAATGAAATATGGACAAAAATCCTCTAAAATAAATGAAATCTACATGTAATAATAAAAATTAAATCAATGTTTCATTATATATTTTTTCAGTAAAATAGATAAAGGTTATATTAACATTACCATTACATCTTCCTAATGAGTTTCCTTCATTATAGTGTGTTCTTCCATGGGATTAGTAACAAAATCATGTGCAGAAGAAATTTTCTTCATGATTAGTAAAACAAATAATTTGTATTATGTTAATGTAGTAGAGAATATTTAATATTATGAGGACAAAATTTATATATTAAAAAACACTTTTACCTTGTAATTGAACTATATTTAGTTTTTTAAAGGTTTTAGGGATTTTTTCAATCTATCTAGAATCCCAATCCCCACTTTATGGACCCCAATAACATACACGACATTTTCTACATTGGAACTGACATGAACTAAATGTGACCTCCCAATAAAAGGGTCACCCTTGAAATAATTTTCATCTAACCCAACATCATTTTAGTCACCATCATGAAAGTTGACCAATTATTGTTTGTTGGATCTGAGGCATAAAATAATTTCATTTAATATAATTCCATTATGAATGAATCATCGTTACTCCTTCCACACTATAATTTACCTTCACAAATTCAACTTCATCAAAATTCACTACAATCATATTTTCAACCCATTTGCAGTAGAAAATCATCATTGGAAATGTTGTATAATCAAACTCATATATATGTTCAATAATTCAAAAATTTGACATATTTTCCTAAATATGATTTATATCCTTAGAACTAGATATGTGAATCTCTTCTGTCACAAATATAACACCACTATTATGCATCATACTGCATTCACTGTGTACTTTTTATAGAACGTATAACCCTTTATTACAAAAACTAGTGAAAGATATACCATTTTCATTCGGTCCCCTGGCAATCCATTGATGTATTTTAACTATTTATTTATAATTTTCAAATAATTCCTTATAAATTTGATCTCGAAACCATCCATAAACAATTGATTTTGTTTATTTGATATCCATCCTTAATCCCTTGATGGATTCGCATCTTTAATAATTTTGTTGTGGGATTCAATGTATGGGTTAACAAAATCACTATTATGTAAAATGTTACGGCATTCTTGCTCCTTCTCTGTCAACATAATTGTAACCACATATCTTCCAAAAACCACTTCGTCCATAATGAATATGCTATGATGGGACTTTGGGAGACTCATACTATCCACATCAGATAGTTAATTGATACTGAATTTAATATCTTCATGAAAAATATATTGTTCTTCAATACAAACGTCTACCTGGCTTAAATTATTGACATAACCTTTGTAAATATTTATATACCATTCAAAGGGTTGCATCCATATATAATGGATAATACCGCATAGTTTAACTTCTTTAACAAATTGATTCATCTGGTGGAGTATTATATCAAATAATGATGATGGGAAGAACATATCTAATTCACATAATATGAATGAAACCTCCTTATTCATAATTGTAAACTTTATCGATTATATAACTTTACTACATATGGATTTGAAAAAGAAGCAGAGTCTGGTTAATATTTTCCATACATTTTGAGATATAATGCAATGAAAGGTACTAAGTATCAAATACTGCACCAAAACATGACAATTGAGTGATTTTAGTCCTTGTAACTTCAAATTAGTTATTAACATAAAATTCTTGATATTTTTTGAACACCCCTATAGAAATTTTATAGTGTTAAGGAAAAGAAAAAATTGAAATTTTTCCTACCCGGATAGAGTGTAACCTACCATAGGAATAAAAGTCTGCCCCTTACCCTTCACCGGTGCCAACTATTCCCTTATCCCCATGTAAATTGTGTCCAACCATCCTTGATGTCACCTTTTGTTTTTCTAGGAACATTTAGTAATTTTCCATTAAAAATAATATATATATATATATTTCTCTTTGAATTATATCATGAAATATTTTCACATTCATACAATTACAATATGGTAATTCAATGAAAATTTATCTCTTCTTCAAACACTATTTTGTAATTTTTTCCCAAAATGGTTAACCAAAAAAAGTGTCAATAAATATTACTTTATTGAATAGTTTATCACTCTCAATTAGAGATGGTGTTGCACCCTGTTTGATATTTACATTGAATTATGTCATCCAGGATCGGTATTTATGCTGTCGAGGTAAAAAGTTACGATGTTCCAAATGCATAGTCTTTGAGGAATGTTTCAACTGAACTGCATTTGAGAATTTATCACAAATGGGACACCCCAAAATTCCTTTAATTCAATAG
The DNA here is from genome assembly GCA_963277665.1 of Viscum album. Classification (NCBI taxonomy): domain Eukaryota; kingdom Viridiplantae; phylum Streptophyta; class Magnoliopsida; order Santalales; family Viscaceae; genus Viscum; species Viscum album. The sequence goes on from OY728158.1 coordinate 878,721,756, forward strand.
CATGATAAATCTCTATAAGATAGAAAGTTATTTATTATTCCATTCAACATGGTCCCCAATGTAAATTATTCCCTTATACAAGCATCATAAATTATAACCACTGTGTCCAACATAAATTTTAAATCTTCGATCAATGGATCCAAGTAGACATCAATATCATTACCAGGTAGATTTGGTCCTGATATAAGTGGAGACAACATAATGTATTTATACATCATGTCTAACCATGGTGTCATGTTATAATTCGCCAACATGACGGGCCATATAATGTGAGTACTAATATGTACACCAAAAGGATTTATTCCATCTATATATAAATCAAGATGAATGTTTCTTGACACATTTTAATATTTTGGATACTCATAATCAATTTCATTCCATTGAGGAGAATCTACTGGATGACATTGTTTTGCATATTTAATTCATATATCTACATGCCAGGTTAATTGTCTCTTGGATTCCTGATATCGATATAGTCTTCTAAAGAATGGATTGATAGGAAAGTACAATAAAATTTTCAAATGACATGATTAGTTTTTCATTTATGAATCCATACCACACGTAGGGAATTTTAAGGGTGATTCATGTTACTTGGAAAACAATATGAAATCATTTGGACAAGCTTTTATTTTCTTAGAGATCATGCCTATTGAACATAGTATTTTTTTAGCATCATATGTTTGACATGGTAGTTTATTTTCTTCTTATAAGATATCATTCGGGAGACCAAGTAGTTTTGTAAAGATTGTGTCACTCTATTCAGTGCCCGCTTTCAAATTATATAACTTCAATATAATGGTCTATGTTGTTTATTTAGTACAGTCGATGTACAATGGTTTCTTATCAAAACAATTTAACTTCTGAAACTACTTTGGACAATCCTCGAGGTCATATTCAATTTACATTTTCATTTCTTCTTGAAATATTCATTATCATTTACACTGGTATTCATATAAAATGATCCATAAACTGCAATATCATCCCAGTCGACATGCCTATTCAGTTTTCACCATATTTTGTCTAACATTTATAGATCTAATGTATTCTGTAACAAATTAAATATCCTTCTAACTCTTCCAGAATAATTATTCATGAATAAAAACTACATAAACATGGAAAAATGACTTGATAAGGGTCATATGCATGCACTGCTGAAAAATTGATGAATACATTAACTCCATATTCATAATATTTTATCAAATGATTATAATTCATTCATTTTCAACTCATATTGGGTTCATAAAATATTAAATTTTCTACAATAAATAAATAAATACACAAAATATATTCATCATCAAAATTAAAAGTTATTGATAATTCTAATAAGGGAAACCCAACATTTGATTATTTTATAGAATTTCAGTATGATTTGAATAAAATAGGTAATTGAATTTATGAAAAGAATTAACCCACTATGGTAGATGTTATCTTCTAAATTCATTCAAACATGAATGTTATAGAGAAATTTCATCCTCATCAACTAATGTACCAAACGATTATCATTGAATTTTGTTGTTTGTCACACATTCCCCATATCTTATGAACATGAACCTATGTTTCTTGAAATATTCTAATAAGAATTCATCCATGGTATGTCTAACGCTCAGAGAAATACAAGGAAGATAAAATAGATGGGGGATGAGTCAAAAGAAACAAAATGGAATAATAACTATTTGGGAGATAAAACTGATGAGGATGATAGTTGTACTACATTGTGTTCTCTAAAATGATTAATGCCTCCTAATTTTGAGAATTACACTATTGACACTAGTTATTAAATCATTGTATATTCAATGTGAGATTTTTGGGGCATAATAATTCTTGTCTATGATTCAAGGGATCTTAGAGAGTACATGTTATGATATATGCATCTTTGTGCCCCCTTTGAATTCTATATTTATATGATAAATCCCACTTTTAATACTTTCAATCCTCTAACTAAGACTAGTCCTACCTCTATTAGAAATGTATTGCATAAACAATAATGTAATGTTAGAGGAATTTATAATTGATGTCACTCTAAAGGATTTACAAAAAAAACAAACTTTCATATTAGATATTGGTTGTTCATCTCACATGACTGGTAAATTGATGTAATTTTTTTTGAAACGTTCAAAGCGTACTTATTATTTTAGAAATAGTGGATCACTTAAGATTTTTTTATATTTAATAGATATTGGAAATAAAAGGCAATTTTAAATAATGTTATGTTTTAGATGTATTAAATTAAAACAAACATTTTGTTAATTATAGGTTCGATGAAGGAGATGAATTAATTTTTAAGAAGTATTAATGAGTTTGTTATCTTTTCAAATATGGCCGTATTTTTAAAATAGTGTAGAAAATTAGTCGAACCATATTATAATTTGGGATCAGTAAAGATTTTTGGTAATTATGTTTGAAAGTGGAAATTTATTTATGGTAGTGAAAAATTTATCATATTCGATAATGATATATTTAAATACTTACTTGAAAAACAAGGGTTAATATGTTTTTATGATGAAATGATAAAATAGATAGACATTTTTTACTAATTAGAATGAGGATATTGTAAATGATTAAAAAAATCAATTATATATTTGAATAAAAAAACCCCTGGGATGCCCCTAGTGACACTTCCTCTTGGATATTCTCTATTAGGTGGATTTGGACATTTTATGCAACTAGAGATCTTCAAATGTGAGTTCTCTCTTAACTTACTCACAAGTTTTAATTGGAATATTTGGACGAGATATTGTACCGTTTGAAGGAATATGGGTCTTCCCTAAAATGATCTTTCCATTCTAGATTTTCATTTCGTCTAGCTTGGACCATCATCTCAAAAAATATTTATCTAGGAAATTCACATATAAAGGAATCCCATTTCACCTTAATAGAAGATGAAATATTGATGGTGTACAAGATATTATCAATTTTCATCACCAAATCTTATTTGTATTTAGGATCATATTACCTGGAAAAGATGAAGTGTTATGGTGAATAAACTCTTGACTGGGATCCTTATCTCCAATAACTATTCAATTTAATAAAAGAAAAATTGATATAGAGATTCACATCACTCTATAAATATAGTGAATGTTCATGATCCATGGACTAGCTTAATGAAAGGATAAAAAATTTGAAATTAAAATATTATTCTCAACATCACTTGGAATCTCAAGAGAGGAGGCTAAGAGTTTTGGATAAACACTCCTTCATAAGTATTATTCAAGCTATGATAACCCTATCTCATTTCAACCAAGCATCCCAAAAAAAAATATTTACTATAGGGAGATTCTGACAATAAACAAAGAATGATGATAAAAAAATGCAAATAAATATCACAAAACAAGAAATAAGCAAGTGAGTCACTAGGGAGGGGAAAATAAGATACCTTTGATTGGAGATTAGAATCATTCGAGAGAAATAAGTGATATCTAAAACTGATAAAATCTTCGAGCCTTAGATTCAGTTGACCCTTGAATCATTTGATCCTTGGATTTGTGATTTTGAATTGTTCGAGCCTGATTTATGCCTTGATTCGAGCTTCAATTCACCGAGGGGGAGCACCGACAGTGGGTGGCTTCAATAGAAATCATAAAATAACACGATGAATTCATGACTAGTTAGAGTTATTTAAATACACCGAGACACTTTTATTAGCACTTCCAAAAAATCGCTGATAAACATCCCTTTTATTAGCACTTTTTAGCACTAATAAACATTTCTTTTACCAACTCTTATTAATTAAGTGCTGATAAAAGATTTATAATTATAATTATAAATAATTTTTATTTATGTATTTTTATATAATTAATATATATATATATAATAAATATATATAAAAAAATATTGTAAATATATCCTTTATTTAAATATATTTATTATAATTTTATAATTATTTAAAATTTTAATTATTTATTTATAATTATTAATTTTTTTTCTAAAAAATAATATTTATATCAATATATATTTATATAATTTTTTTTATATATATTTAATATATACATATAAATATAAATATAGTAAATATATTCATTAATTAAATAATTTTAATATAATTTTCTATTTTTTTCAATATATATATAATTATTTATTTATAATTATAAAAGTACTTTTTTTTAAAAAACAACATTTGTTTATTTATAATTACAAATATATAAATGTTTATATATAGTAAATATACATTTATAAATATTTTTTACAAATATTTTTTTACATTATTAATGAGTATTTAATCGTAATTTCATATATGTTAAAAATGACTGAAATTGAATAATTAAAAATGAGTACACTTTAACACTATTGAAAAAATGGATAATTTATTAATTAAATATAAAATATTAAATAATATGGATATATATATTTTAAAATAAAGATAAACACATATTGAAAATATTAAAACACATTAAATAAATATATATAAAATAAATAATAGAAATTGATCAAATTCCAAAAAAATGAAAAATAAAACATATTAAAAATGAATTAATACTAAGTGAAATAAAATTAAAAATAAATAAATAAAATTATCATGATTAAAGACATGATATATTAAATGAATCATTTTTTAATGAAATTCTAAAATGAATACTAAAATTTGAATAAATTACAAAAGCATTATGTATATGTGTTTCTATATAAGATTTCATGAATTACATAAATATTTGTGTGTGAGAATTTTATATAAAAATGAATTAATTATGTATATTTGAAATTAATATAACACATGTTTGAAATATGTAAAATTGAAAAAATAAAAAAACATTCAATTATGTCCATTACTAGATAGAATTAGTCAGTATTTTTAATTCAAATTAATTTTTAAATTATAAACAATTATTCACAAAATATATTACTATTTAATGTCAAACATAATTTTTTTATATTGTATAAATTATATTTATATACATTTATATATTTAATATATACTATTTACTAACATTATAAATAATTATTTTATTAATAAATTATTTAATATTTTTCCCAATTTACTTATTTTTAATTTTTATTTGTTTAATTTTATTTTTATAGATATCTATATATTTAATATATACTATTTATTAGTGTTTATAATTTTTATATATTATAATCAATTTATTCATTTTTATGAGTAATTGTTTAATTAATAAATTTATTATAGTCTTTTAATAAACTCATTATTATTATTAATTTATTTACGGACCTTTACCAACACTAAAAAACCATGATAAACGAACCCTTGAGGAGAACTAAAAAAAGAGATGATAAAGACATACACTATTAAAGTCCTTTTTTGTAGTAGTGTCCAACTATTATAGAATCTCCTAGAGCTTTGTAGGGGCCATCAGATATAACACATAAGATATCAGAGTGGTCACGGAATGAAAGTTGATACAAATATCTATCTCCCACCTCAGAGGTAGTCCTGAAATGTCATCGAGGAATATTTTTATTAAATACTCCATGTTTAAAAGAATCTAGATTACTTTAGCAGCGGTGGGTAATCTGTGGTACTGTAGTAACCCGTGTACTGTAGAATTACTATTCACATAATGGGCCTTGGGCCAAAACAATGGGCCTACGGGCCGTGTAATGGGATAAATGCCCACTGAGCGTTCATGCTATGTAATGGGTCTCCCTCTACCTAGTCAAAGAGGTCTTTGATTTTCTTTAATAATAAATGTTGCTTCGGCCCCAACCTTTAAAAAAAATCTCCAACTGATGGGTAATGGGCTGCAACCTCCAACTCGTAAAACCCACTTATCCCTACATAATATCTCTCTCTCCCAAAATGGAGAATCCCATCCCATCAATAAGAAGGCATCTAAATCATCTGTGGTGATAGTAAGTATGATCTCAGACCATATAAAACCAATCTATACTCAAAAATGACATCATAGGGTTTTATCGCGAGGACTAAAAGGTCCCATGAGAACCTCTCTCCACCAAGAGATAGCTCAAACTGATAGTAGATAAACGATATGTAAGGTGAATTCTTAGTAGAAAACTCAAGAAGAAGTTGATGGGTTAAAGCCTCAACTAGGATATCCATCTCTCACACCAAGTGAAAAGAGATGAAGGAATGGCTCACACCTAGGTATATTAATACTGAATCAAGAGTAGAATAAATATAGATCGTACCTATAATCATGTCTTGAACCACTGGGTTACAAGTATATATTGCCTACAGCTATTCGAGGCCCCTAATACTAGTTCCCTGAGATTGACATGGGCCTCCTGGTGGTGGGTTTGTATGGATATCATTATGTCATCCACCATCCGTATCACCTCATCCTAGAACACCACCTAATCCTCTTCCATCTTCACCTCCCAGGGGTCCACCCTACCCTTGTTTGGGAAATTCCTGATCACTACACTGCCTCTGCCATGATGGTCTATCTTCTATTAATCTACCCTCATCAGCACACTAGATTGGGAAATCATGCACCATGTGACCTCACCTTTCACATGTGTAGAAAATACCCTATTCGAGCTACCTTGGACCCCTGCTTTGTCCCTATGCCGCATGATAACATGCCCGAGTCTAGTCATGGGGAGTTTGCCTACACCAAGATCCTATCAATTGGTTCCTACTAGCTACTGTAGATAACTCAGCTCTATAATTCCCACTACCAGTTATACCATCATATTGTCCCTCTAAAAGGAATCACTCCATCACCATAACCCTCCCTAACACCCCATCGTATATGGGAATGAACAAGTGTAACACACTAGTGAAGATATCTCTACGGAGTCCCTGCTCAAAAATACATGCTCAGATATATCCATCCCTGATCATATCATGGGAGTACCATATATGTTTCTTGAACCTTTTCTCATACCCATCCACCATCATACCTCCATACTACAACTCTGGAATCTCCAAAATCTAAACTGATCAAAAACTGGAAGGGTAGTACTTCTCTCAAAACAACTGATGGAAGTCTTCACATGAGAGTGTTGAATCCTCATTCATATGTGTACCAAGACCCCTCCAGTGAACAATTTATCAATGTAAAGAGATATATTATAGAACAACCACATGATCCCTGGGTGTTTAGATAATTATGAAAACATAGACCACAAAATCTAGAAAATCCTCTTATTCATGGGGTTCTGACTTGCTGTGGAAACTATGTGGATTCTGAAAATGGAACTCAGAAAGTGATCTAAGGCTTTCAACATCCTTATCTAGTTCAGGTGGAATTATCTGAAACTCAATAGGTGTGTGTACTAAAACTTCTCAACATGGATGAAGGATCTCATGGGATAGATCCTGAACTGAGGCCTCATCACTCATTGGGTCGTCATCATGATCTAGAACTGATAACCTTAATGGATGTCATCATGGAGGCATCCTAAAAATTCAATCAAGATGCACCACAATCAGATGATCATATATATACAATGGGGATCTAACTCAAGAAGGAAAATAAAAATATTCAATCCTATATTACTCATCCAGTATTGTTCCCTATAACCAATGTCTCAATATGTCGAGTCGAAAAGTACGTATTTAAGGTCCTAGTGAATAGATTCTTTATCCTCCAAACCAACACTCTATTCCATTATCTGGAAGCCTCACTCGAAACACTTTGAAATTATTTCCCTAAATCCCAATCAAATCCTCATAAGGGAACTAGTATAAACTCAATCCTAAGTATCAAACCACCTCTAATACCAATGTATCATGACTTGACCCAATGGGGATCGAGATGCAACTACCCCAAGCCCGCCTCTATAGGCCAGGGGCTGTAAACAAGAAATGAAAGGTATATCTAACATTGGAGGACATATTTTAACGTAAATGTACTTCCACACTCAACCATATAAATACAAAAGATACAAGTAATACTTATAAAAAGATACAATATCTATAAAATCACCATGCAAGTCAAAAACCTGATTGGTGTACAAGAATATGACAGTGTAAAATAAAAAGTAAAGGGGAAAAATAAATTCCCAGAAAGAATTATATCCCAACTCGAAAAAACTATAAAATTGAAATTACAGGAGTTCCCAACTCCTAATCACCATGTTATGACCACCATACACAGTCCAATGAACCAGGTATCCCTATGCTCCTATGTAGTCCCTACCAACCTATCCATCAACTTCATAAGACACAACACCTATGGAAAAATCCCACATATGGGTGATTATATACAAACCCATTAGGACTACTCAAAAGCCAAAGGGGAGAATTAAGAGGCATGATAGTAATAGATAATATAAAGATCAACCGAAAGAAAGGGAGTGGATAAAATCGAACTACATGAATACACACACACACACACACATCTATTTATATTCTCAAACTAAAGAATCCAAAATGAGAGAGAAAAGGGGAGATCCATCTCATAGCCTATCTGAAGAAAAGAGTTCCATCAGTTCCATAAGTCATAAATGACGTCCAACATCTCATGTGTCACTCCAAAGAAGTAACCATGTGGAGGGACCATGACTCACCATTTTGTCACACAATCGAGGGGACACAATCTACAAGAAGAGGACCCACACCCTAGTTCTTCATGGGGGTTCCACTCAGTGTAAGGAGGAACCATGCCCTATCCTATAAAAGACACAACATGGTAGATAGAGGAACTGTTCCTTGGTATATCATGGGGTACCACTCCGTGTAAGGAGGAGCGATGCCCTATTGGATAGGGGAGTAAAACTCAGTAGATAGAGGACCCGTGTCTTGATACGTCAAGGGGGTACCAATATATGTAAGTATGACTAATACCCTATTCGATAGGGGGGTACAAAATGGTAGATAAGGAACCCACACACTTGTAAGTTAGGGGGTTCCACTTAGTATAAGGGGGACCGATGCCCTGATGCCATAGCGGGGTACAACATAGTTGATAGAGAACCTAAACCCAAATTACATAGGGTACCACTCTAATTATCCTTACCGAGCACTACCAACACTGAGAACTTCCTAAAGAAACATCATAATCAAAATATCTCACGTCATTTCCCAAAATCCACCATAGAGGCAACCATCATGTTCTAAGTAGAAAAACACTCAGAATATGATAGTCATGGGACAAAATCCGAGTCTAAATAAATGATATATGAGTGGTTGAAGATTCCTAAAAGAGGAGGAAGGGGTAGATGGCATGTAAGTGGACCCACATAGTGTGCAGTCATACTTCACTTTATAGACATATCCCGACTAGTACATGGATAAATACAGATTTAAAATTATACAACATTTAGATGGACTACACTGAATGCCTCATCCTACCAAGGTCCTACCCGTGCTTCTGTCTATGTCTAAGTAACTCATCCCATGTCCATATACTTCGGTACACGGTGTGTACATTCACATGGGGACCTTCCCATGCTATCCATAAAACAATATTTCCACCTAGGGAGAGTCACATGGCTTATGACCCAGTCACACAATGTGTGATTATTACCTTTCCCAAAACCCTAGTACTACAGCTGTAGGGATACTAAATGAAATGTGCATATCCATGTACACATTGTGTAGTCGGTATTTTTCAAAAAATTTAGATTCACTCCCACCAATTCCATTGTAACGACCCAAACTTCCATTAATGGAAATCCCTCCAAACCAAATTGAATTTAAAATTATTATATAAAATTTCAACTTATTTTTTTTTATGTTAATAATTGTGAATGTTTCTAATATAGACATTGAATAGTGATCACATGATTAGTATAAATATAGGGTTTTAACAAATCCAATTTACTAAGACAAAGGAAGCAATAGCCTCATCCAGTAGACATGCCCCATACGAAGCCCATTTGTCAAATCTCAGAAAGGAGGCGGCATCATTGGGCTTCGCTCTTGACCAAGCCCAATCCAATCTTGAATATGTTAATCTCGAGCAGGACCGCCTACGAGAGAAGTGCAAGTTGATTGATATTACGACCCGAGTAACGTTATCCTCGCCACCCCAAGAGTCTATCACCATCACACACCTTAATCTTCGGTCTTATGCGAGTGTTATAAGGTGTCATGTAACAAGACATTAGCACTATGGTTATGTACATTATATTTTTATATAAAAATTAATATACTTTCATTTTATTATTGTTACCTTGTAAATAGTTTTTAAATCTTAAATAGTATTTTTTAGTTAAAATTCAACTAAGAAATCTATTTTGATGAATTAATGGATTTTTGAATTAAATAATATTTTAATAAAATATTATTATTATTAAGTTAATTTTTATTAAATATAAATGATCATATAATTTTATGAATGTAATTGTAATTTTTATTAAGGTTTGAAAGCCATTGTTGTCAAAACCCATGAATTTTCGATAAATGTGAGTTTTTATTTTAAAAGTGAAAATTCACATATTTAGAAGATTTATTAGATAAAAGGAATATTATTTCTAGAATAAAGATGTCGAAATTACCCAACGGTGACTTTTTCATAATTTTTTGAGACATTCAAATTTTTGGGTAAAAATTAAATACCGTTTAAATATATAATTTGTTTTATGACATCATAATGTCCCAATAGTGATGTAATAAAATAATATAATCCTTCTGTTCGGCTGATATATGTTTTAACAATAAAATAATGCGATTTTTGGTTTGTTTGACTTATTTTACAAAGAATTAATGGACCCTTCAAAACTTATTAAACATCTTGTCTTTTTAAATTGTTTTCCTTGGGAGTGTGACACACCTCCACATAGACAACCCCATTATTTTAAGATTTTAGGACTTTGTACATATAAAATATTGTTTTCCACATCCCTTTTCTAAAAACCATGGGCAAAAACTATGGTCTGGTTTGTGGTTTGGAGTAGTTTAATGTGAGGTGTCCCAAACATAAATAATAAAGAATTCCCTCACATTTTTTATATAAACCCACCAAATATCCCACTTTATCCTCACTAAAATCCTTTCTAGTTCATCCAACATCTTCCCTCATCTCTCCAAAAAATCCTCCCAAGGTGCTCCAGGCTCCCAAGAAGCCTCTCTCAAGCCTCTCTCAATCCTTTGGATGCACACTTCCAAGTAAGGGTTTTTCTTCCTTTCTCAATTTTGTCAAATTTTCATAATGTTGTTATGCCCTTTTAATTTCAATTATAAATTTTAGTGTATGGGTTCAAACCTCCCACATAATTCCCTCATTATATTTGAATTATGATTGACCCCTTTCACTCTCAATAAATGCCTCCCATGTACACCTGTTACTATGCCAAAATTCCGTGATGGATTTCTCTCTCTTCATTTACATCCAAATAATCCTTTTGTATTATACCTATAAATTACATTACCACTATTGGGAAATGTATATTTATGAAACCCCCTTACTTTCCATTTCATGTACATGTGATGAGACAACCCTGTCTCTCTCATCAAACATTTTTATGAATTCTAACGTCACACCGTTACACAGCTGAAATTGCACGAATTTTCCAAGACAATGTCATTTTGTAGTGAATAACATGCCCATTTCTCTATCAAGGGTTTCCACATTTATGCACATTTACTTATTTATTATAATGTTTCATGAATTAATTACATATTTCATTATCATGGAATAAATGATGATGTCTTACGAATACATGTTATATGATCCATGTGGCACACTTATGTATGAAATGAAATGTTTAAGAAGAGTGCACCCTTATAGTTCCCCAATGCATTAGGTAAACTATAGTATCATGATACATCATGTGCAATGGGTGTCAAATCATTATAATTCAAGTGCAACGAGGTTTTGCTCGTGCTTAATGTGCAATGCGGATTTACTCATGCACCATGTGCAATGAGCCATAGATTATGATAATTCCATGTTAAGTGTTATTGCTACATTTCCATGTTATTATTATCATGATTTATCATTACTTTATGTTTATGATTCTTTTGTGATTTATTTAGATGCCTATTTTCTAAAATTTATTTTATTCCTTATGTTGTTCCATGATTATTCCCTTACTGGGCTTTATAGCTCACCCTTTTCTTATGTATGTCCTCAGGTCATCCCATGCAATACTAAGTATGAGGGAATTTAGTGGTCATGTAACATATGTTTTCAATAAAGATGTTGTATTTCATGTTTTAAGTTGTTATGTATTGATCCTAATACCCAAATACACTAGTAATCTTGATCTTCTATGTTTCTTCAAGTGAAGTTTATGTAATAAATTATGTTTAATTGTGCAATAAAAAGAAGGTTTGTCATAGTTGGTATCAGAGGATATGTTTAGTTATTTTTGTGATTAGGATTAGAAATCCATTATAAATCCATAGAGACAAGACTAAGTATAATAAAAGCATCCCTAAATTTTGGTGAATATTGAGTAAGTGCTTTATCATGCAAACACATCCCTCTCTAGATACGAGCAGGTAGAGGCAGCTCTGGGACAAGTGTACCTAGGGGTGAAAACCCTGATAAGGAGTTTCATGCATGACTCGAGGTATCCTGGTACACGACAACGGGCCTTTCTGCACTATTGGTTACGACACTCCTGAGGGATATTCTTTAGTAAATTCAAAAGATTTGTATGAACACTTATTAAGGGAATTAAAAACAATTCCCCTAAGAATATATGTTAGAAAGTAGATCATGGATAACAAAGATTGAAGCTTATAGATTCAACAGTTAAAGAAATAAAAGTTATTTATAATTCATCATCTTTGGTCTTTGGATTACCCTTTTTGTGTTACCCCTAAATTTCCTTTTATTCTATCCAAGGACCGGTAATAGGAGGACTCTGGCTAACAACCGATGTGAAGATCAATGTGATGACTGTACTAATGAGATGCCCAATCTAATAGGAGTGGGAATCGAGAACTTTGTCACACTTATCTCTAAGATAACTTATGATTTTAATAGAAACATGGGTCAAGAGGAATGTTCAACCCCCCATAAGAAAGAAAAAGTCACTATCGAGAGCTTCATGAGAAAAAGGGCTCCTACTTTTAATGGATCATCTGCCCCATCAATCACTGAAAAATGGATCAAATCCATTGAAAAGATCTTCTCTATCCTTCAATGTTCTGAACAAGAGAAGGTTTTCCTGGATGCTTATCGTATAGAGGGTGAAGCTGATCAATGGTGGACGTTGATCAAAAATACGAATCCTGGGGAGGAGATCGATGTGTTGGAATGGAAGGATTTATGGAAGATGTTTTTCGATAAATATTTTCCGTGCACCCTCCGGCTTAAGATGGAAAGGGACTTCTTTGACCTCAAACAAAAAGACGATAAATATGTTGGAGCGTAAGAGGAAAACATCACAAGGCTTGCATGATATGCTTCCAGAATTGTCATTACCCCCAAATTAAAGGTTGACTTCTTCTTTGGTGGGATGGAACCTAGAATGTAGAAAGCGCTGGCGATCCGTGACTTCGATAGCTATAAAGAAATTGTATGATGTGCCCTCAAGGTTGAAATGGAGATCATAGAATCTCAAGGGTATCATGGGGATAAGAAGCGTAAGGTAGAATTCAATGCTGGTGGTCCGATGGATAAATCCAATAGTGCTAAAGAGATCCAGCACCCCACTTGAAAAAGGTGTGGAAAGAAGAACCCTGTAAATTGCCTGTAGGGGATGAGGAAATGCTTTAGGTGTGGAAGATAAGGGCACATAGCTGTCAACTATTGTAAATAAATACCCACGACTACAAAATAGGAGATGAACGCTCAGTTTGAACCTCAATGCATGGTTCATTGCTAGAACTAAAAATAACCAGGGAATATTTCAAATCAGTTCCCTAAGCTAAGGGTTTTTAGAGGCAACGAACAACCTCCAAGGCAGTAAGGGTGAGATTTTTCCATCACTACTTCCAATGTAAACCCCGACAACAAAGTGGTGATAGGTACACTAGTTATTCATTCATGAATAGAAAACTTACTTTTTGATTATGGTTTTATGAATTATTTTATATCTATAAAGTGTAGTAGAACAATCCCATAACCACCACAAATCGTTGAAGTGAAAATATCAGTGAGTATTGAAAATGGGGCAGTCATTGCGTCCCATGAATATAACTCCTTCCCTATCATAATTTATGGATTGAACTTCCCAGTGAACCTTGTCATACTCCCTCTGGTAGAATTTGATGCAATTCATGGTATGGATTGAATTTCATTATATAGATCCAAAAAAAATTTCCATGAGAGGGAAATCACTCTCCATGTGGAGAATCGACTCCCGATTCTTTACATGTGAAAGGAGGAAGATGAACCTTATTTAGCTCCATCATCTCAAGCATGGATATTACTACCCTATGAGCATGAATATCTAGCCCAGATGATTTAGTTCAAGGAAGCAACCATCCTCTAAGACATGCCTATTGTGAGGGAATTCGCTGAAGTATTTTCCGAGGAATTGCCTAGTCTTCCTCCTAGAAGAGATGTTGAATTATCAATTGATATTATACCTGGGGCATTGAAAATATCTAGGACCCCATATAGAATGGTTGTTGTGGATCTTGAGGAGCTGAAGAAACGACTACAGGAAAATCTGGATAAAGGGTTTATATGCCCAAGTGGTTTACCATGGTGTGCACTAGTCCTCTTAATCAAGAAGAAGGATGGGTCAATGAGCCTTTGCATCGATTATCGTGAGATCAACAAAATCACTATAATGAACAAGTATCCAATCCCATGAATTGATGTCTTGTTCGATCAGCTGCATAGAGCACAATACTTCTCCCAGGTAGATTTGCGATCTGGATATTATCATGTAAGGGTGAAAAAGGAAGATATCCCCAATACTTATTTTCGTACAAGATACGAGCTCTATGAATTCATAGTAATGCCTTTCATACTCAATAATGCTCTAGAAATCTTCATGGTCTTGATAAATAGAGACTTTAGAGATTACCTTGAAATATTTTTGGTTGTCTTTATAGATGATATTCTGATATACTCCAAAACTAAGGAGGATCATGAGGAGCATTTAAGAACAGTACTAAAGACCTTGTAGAAGGATATGCTCTATGTGAAGTACATCAAGAGTGAGTTATGGTTGAAGGAGGTATCATTCTTGGGCCATATGATGACAAGCAATGGGATATCTGTGGATCCCTCCAAAACATATGCAATTGAGGGATGGCCGAGGCCAACATCAGTAATGGATATCCATAGCTTCTAAGGGTTAGCTGGATATTATCGATGATTTGTGAGAAATTTCTCATGACTGTCCAACCCTTTACCAAGCTAACTCAGAAGGGAGTAAATTTTTCATGGAGTTTTGAATATGAATAATACTTCAAGGATTTGAAAAAGAGGCTTATCACTACGCCCGTGCTCACATTACCCACAAGTGGAGAAATTTTTGTGGTATTCATGGATGCTTCGAAGAAGGGTCTAGGATGTGTGTTGATGAAAGATGACAATGTCATTGCCTATGATTTAAGTAAATTAAATGTTCATGAACAGAACTATCCAACACATGACCTTGAGTTGGCTGTAGTAATCATCGTTTTGAAAATTTGGTGTCATTATCTCTTTGGGGAGAAGTGTTTAATATATACAGACCACAAAATCCTCAAGTATATATTCACATAGAAAGAGTTGAACATGCGCCAATGATTTTGGTTAGAGCTGATCAAAGACTATGATTACTCAATCCATTACCACCCTAGGAAAGCGACCAAGGTGCCAGATGACCTAAGTAGAAATGAACTAGAGATTTTATTATTGATGAGAATTGAAAAGGATCCAATCATCATAGATTAGATGAAGATGGACATGGAAATCATAAATAAGGGAACATCATCAATCCTTTCACATATTATTGATCAACCATCACTTTTGAAAAGGTTAAAGGATTCTCAAAAGGATGATGTGGCAATTCAGTAAAAAGTGGAAGCTATCGGAAAAGGGAAATCCTCAGAGTTTAATGTTAATGAAAAAGAAATTGTGAGATTTGGGAAAAGACTATGTGTTCCATAAATTCCGTAGCTGAAGAAGGTAATTTTGGATGATGCAAATAGTTAAAATTTCTTAATTCACATAGGAAACACAAAGATGTATTGAGATCTCCAAGAACATTATTGGTGGGATAATATGAAGAAGGTGATCGCTGAATATACATCAAATTTTTTGGTGTGTCAGCAGGTAAAGGTAGAGAGGTAAAAGTCTAAGGGGATGATGCAACCATTTCCCATACTAGAATGGAAATGGGAGAACATCACCATGGACTTTGTCACTGGACTTCTGAAGACATCCAAAGGAAATAATTCAATATGGGTTATAGTGAATCATCTTACAAAGGCTGCACACTTCATTGCAATTAGGGAGGATTTCACATTGGATCAACTGGCACAGATATATACCAGGGAAGTGGTAATGCTGCATGGAATACCACTATCTATTGTGTCTGATCGAGATCCAAGATTCACCTCTATGTTTTGGAAGAGTCTTCAACATGCTCTGAATACTGCACTGAACTTCAGTACGGCCTATCATCCTCAAACTGATGGCCATTCTGAGCGGACTATCCAAACACTTGAGGACATCTAGAGAGCATGCTCAATGGACTTTAAATGGGATGGGTTAAACATATTCCTTTGGTGGAGTTATCTTATAATAACAGTTTGCAATCGAGCATCCAAATGGAACCATCTGAAGCCCTATATGGGAAAAGGTTTAGAACACCGACATGTTTTGATGTGGTCGGTGAGCATAAGTTTCTTGGACCAGAAATGGTTGAAGAAATGGTGGAGAAGGTGAAAACCATTCAGCTGCATATCATGGAATCCTAGAGTCGATAGAAGAGTTATGAAAATAACCATCGATGAGACCTTGAGTTTAAAGTTGGAGACATGATATTTCTACACATATCTCCATGGAAGAATGTCATGAGGTTTGGAAGGAAAGGGAAGTTAAGTCCAAGGTACATCGGCCCCTTCGAGATTCTTGATCATGTCGGGGCTGTGGCCTATCGACTAGCACTTCCACCAACCATGTCCAAACTAAATGGTGTCTTTCATGTATCCCTCTTAAGGAAGTACATACCATACCCTGCACATGTACTCTCTTAAGACATGGTATAGTTAGAGGATGATATTTCTTAGTAGGAGAAACTAGTGAATATCTTAGATCATAGAGAGAAAGTTCTATAAAAAAAGACAATGCCCCCCATCAAGGTGTTGTGGAAAAACCACATGTTTTAATAAGTGACGTGTGAATAAGAGGAAACGATGAAGTAGAGTTACCCACATCTTTCTTCGTGTGGGAAAAGGATATTTCAAGGGTGAAATTTCATAAGGGGGGAAGATTGTAACGACCCAAACTTTCATTAATGGAAATCCATACTGATCTAATTGAATGTAAAATGATTATATAAAATTTCAACTTCATTGGTTTTATGTTATGAATTGTGACCATTTCTAATATAGTCGTTGAATAGTGATCACATGATTAGTATAAATATAGGGTTTTAAAAAATCCAATTTACTCAGACAAAGGAAACAATGGCCTCATCTAGGAGACGTTCCCCATACGAAGCCCATTTTGCAGAGCTTGGAAAGGAGGTGGCATCATTGGGATTCACTCTTGACCAAGCCCAAGCCGAGGTTGAATATGTTCCGCTCGAGCAGGACTACCTATGAGAGATGTGGAAGTTGATAGAGATTACAACCCGAGCAATGTTATCCAAGCCACCACAAGAGTCTGTCACCATCCCACACCTTACTCTTTGGTCTTATGTAGGTGTTATATGGGGTTATGTAACAAGACATTATCTCTATGATTATGTACATTTTTTTGTATATAATAATGAATATACTTTCATTTTATTATTGTTACCTTGTAAATAGTTTTTAAAGCTCAAATAGTATTTTTTTTATTTAAAATCCAACTAAGAAATATATTTTGATGAATTAATGGATTTTTGAATTAAATAATATTTTAATAAAATATTATTATTATTAAATTTATTTTTATTAAATATAAATGATTGTATAATTTTATGAATGCAATTGTAATTTTTATTAAGGTTTGAAAGTCATTTTTTTTCAAAACTCATGAATTTTCGATAAATATCAGTTTTTATTTTAAAAGTGAAAATTCAAATATTTATAAAGTTATTTAAATAAAATGAATATTATTTATGGAAATAGGACTTTGAAATTATCCAATGGTTAATTTTTCATAATTTTCCGAGACAGTCAAATTTTTGGGTAAAAATTAAATACCGTTTAAATATATAATGTGTTTTATGACATCATAATGTCCAAATTGTGATGTAATAAAATAATATAAGCCTTATGTTCAGCCAATATATTTTTTTCCAGAAAAATAATGTGTTTTTGTGTTTTTTTAACTTATTTTACAAAGAATTAATGGACCCTTCAAGACTTATTAAACCACTTGTCTTTTAAATTGTTTTCATTGGGAGTGCGACTCACCTCCAAATAAGAAACCCCATTATTTTAATAATTTCTGAGTTTGGACTTATAAATATTGTTTTCTAATTCCCTTTTACAAAAACCATGGGCAAAAACCATGGGTTGGTTTGTGGTTTGGATTATTCTAATGTGAGGTATCCCAAACCTAAACAATAAAGAATTCCCTCACCTTTCCTATATAAACCCACCCAAGATCCCACTTTATCCTCACTAAAAGCCTTTATAGTTTGTCCAAACTCTGCCCTCATCTCTTTATAATCCTCCAAGGTTCCCCAAGCTCCCATGAAGCCTCTCTCAAGCCTCTCTCAAGCCTTTGTAATCACACTTCCATGTAAGGGTTTTTCTTCTATTCTCACTTTTTTCTAATTTTCTTAATGTTTTTATGCCATTTTAATTTCAATTAAAAATGTCAGGGTATGGTTTTACACCTCCCCCATACTGCCCTTTTTAAATTTTAATTATGGAATACCCCTTTGAATCTAAATAAATGCCTCCCATGTACACCCGTTACTATGCTGAAATTCCGTGAGAGGTTTCTCTATCGTCTTTTACATCCAAGTAATACTTTTTTATTATACATCTAAATTCCATTAAAATTGTTGGGACATGTACCTATATGAACCCATTTAGTTTCCATTTCATGTATATGTGATGAGACACCTCTTTCTTTCTCTTCACCCATTTTTATGAATTCTTACGTCACGTCGTTATGCTGCTGAAATTGCACCAATTTTCCAAGCCAATGTCATTGTATAGTGAATACCATGCCCATTTTTCTATCAAGGGTATTCACCTTTATGCACATTTACTTATTTATTATAATGGTTCATGTATAAATTCAAAATTACTTTATCATGGAATAAATGATTATTTTTTATGAATCCGTGTTTATGATCCATGTGGCACACTTATGCATGAAATAGAATGTTTCAGAAGGGTGCGCCCTTATAGCACTCCAATGCATTGGGTAAAGTATAGTATCATGATACATCATGTGAAATGGGTGTTTACTCATGATAATTCAAGTGAATTGAGGTTTTAATCGTGCTTCATGTGCAATGAAGTTTTACTCATGCTCCATGTGCAATGAGCCTTGGCTCATGCCAATTCCATGTTAAGTGTTGTTCCCACATTTTCATGTTATGATTATCATGCTTTATCATGCCTTTATGTTTATGCTTCTATTGTTCTCTATTGAGATGACTATTGTTTAACATGTATTGTATTCCTCATGTTGTTCCATGATTATTCCCTTACTGGGATCTATAGCTCACCCTTTTATTATGCATGTCCTCAGGTTATCCCATACACTGATAAGTACGAGGGAATGTAGTGGTCATGTAGAGAATGTTTTCAATAACGATGTTGTATTTCATGTTTTATGTTGTTATTTTGTGATCCTAAGCCCCAAATACACTAGACCAATCGATATTTTATGTTGTGTCAAGTTATGTTTGTGTAATAAATTATGTTTAATTGTGTTATAAAAAGCAGGGTTGTCATATCCATAGCCGAGTTTGATGCTTTGGATCTCACCTCTACGCCTCCCTAAATTGGAGAATGTCTCCCCTATTTGTCATTTCTTTTTATATGGTGGTTGTAAATTGATTCCATCCTCCCATGGGGGTTCATCATATGTACCAGGTGCCTTAAAAACTCACCTTTCCATGAATTTCTATTTTTTTGATTCGATATCTATGAAAAAACCATTCGCATCCCAAAATTCATCAACACATATGTCCTTGATTTTCTAATCGCTTAATTACATGAGATTCCACTGCGAATCTGGTGGTACAATCAGGATTTATCCTTCCCAACAATGTCGAATCATGACCCATGGTCTAATAATGAATGATGCAATGAATTATTGGGATAAAGACATCAAAATAATGTTTTAACAATCATTCAAAATTGTTCTTTTCCAACAAACTCAATAGGGGATATCCAGGGAGATAAAGATTGAATAAAAAATATAAATCTGATGTGAATGAACATGTAGAAGCTCAAATAGCATGGATCAAAGTAATAGAATTGATCATGATAAATCAATTTAATCAGTAGGGTCAAAATATAATAATTGGCGAGCCTTGCCTAGAGATTGTACCAATCAATAAAAAATAACATACTGTACAAGGAAGAAGAGGAGTTGTTTAATTCAATGCATATCAATCTTTTTGGAAAAATAGGTTTTCCATAATCATATCTCTATTCACAAAAGATAGGTGGAAGGAGAACCTCTCAATTATTCTAGTGTTTATGTGGATAACACTAGATAAATTTTTAATGATTAATTTAATGGAAATTTGTTTTATGTTCCTTAAATTAAATAAATTAAATAATTTATTTATTTTTATAATTACCCATGACCATGAAAACCATTATAGAAACTTCCCACAAGAACCTATTTTAGTCTATTCCAAAGTTTATCCTAACATTCTAGAATTAATCATGGTCTCATATTTCATATCCAGTATTCTATTTAATATTTATTCCATTTTATTTAATAAACTTCAAGCACATGATATAAAACTTATTTAATATTTTTATAAAATTATGTCGGAGCACACCAGGCCCCAGAATCATATGCAGTCTCAGACCTTAGATTTGAAAATATATCTATATATATTTCAAATTACTAAAAGTAAAAATATATTCTATACATGATACAATCAATGTTTTTCTTTAAATAATAACACAGATGATTCTTATGTATAGAAGAGGGTTAGTAGATGTTTTTTTCTACATTCATGGTATTATGTGTAGATGAAATACTTATTATTAGAAATGATTTGTTGACATCATATTATATAAAGGAATGGCGGAGAAAATTTTTATTGATAAAATATATGGGAAAAGAAACCAATATACCATGTATTAAGATCTTTAGGGATAAATCTAATAGTTTTATTGGACTAAGAGAAAACACATATATTGGTAAAATGTTAAAGTTGTATAGTACATTGAACTCCAAAAATAGGTCTATGTTAGTATTTTGTGGTATGAATCTTCAAAATATTGAAGATTCAACTAAAGATTTAGAAAGGATGGAAAGGAATCCTTATTAGTCTTCCACATTTTCTATCATGTATTCCATGATTTATACTCAACATGATATTACTTATAATTTTATGATAACATGAAGATACCAATGAAATCCTAGTGAGTGTCATTAGATTTCAATAAACATTTGTTGAAGTACTTTAGAAGAAGTAACGATATATATATATGGTCTTTGGAGGAAAGGATGAACTCATTTTAAAGGGTTACAATGATACTGGTTTCCAATATGAAAAGTATGATATGAGATCTCAATATGGTTTCGGGTTTTAGCTCAATGGTGTAGCTATCAGTTAGAGGAGATTTAAACAAACTTATATAGTGAACTCTATAATAAATGTATAGTTAATAATTGCATCATATGTGATGAAAAAATAGTTTGGATTAAAAATTTCATAACTAAACTTGGGTTTATTTATAGAATCGAGGGAGTAATCGAGCTTTACATTAATAACAATAAATATATAGATTTTTCTATAAAATTATAGTCATACCAAAGGTTCAAAAACATCCTTAGTAAGAACCATATAATTCAACATATCATTGAGAGGGTAAGTGTAAAGTTCAATTGGGTGGATATAGAATATAATTTAGTGGATCCATTGACAAAAACATTATCTTAATAAAAAACATGATGGTCATATTGAATCTTTTGGTATTAAATACATGAGGGATTAGATATAATGGTTGTAACATGTATCTTGATTTTATAATATAGAAAATATCCTTTATCATTCATTCTTGTAAACTATAAAATTATATTAGATGAATAGTGGAATAAAAATATCCCCTAAAAGTAATACTTTTATTTTTACCTTACTGATGATCATAAAAGAGTGTTATAAGTCATGATGATAAGTTAATATTAAAATGAGTATATTATTGTAGGTGATAAAAAGAGTTTTTTACAATTAAAACAATAGAATCATGAAATAGTTTGTAGAGACTCATTATTTAGAATTTTCTAGGAAATTATAACACACGAAATGTCATACAAGTAATGATATACTTAAGGGTGTATGCTTATTTTGAATCCTCAAATACTGAGGTTGGTGAGAAAACTAGAATGAGAAGGTTTATACTTTGATACCTTTATAATTATTGATTAAAAAAATTCAAAGCATACCCATATAAAAAAAATTGATGAAGAAAAACCCTATAAGAAGTATAACCTAGAGCATGATTTCCAAGGATCCAAATAGAATTCATCCACACCACATTACATGTGAATTCACTCAGGCACCACATGGGTGCACTGAGCAACATAGGATATTTTTCTAGGATCACAAAATTATGATGTTATCCATTTCATGATAGATAGTATACTAGAAACTCACCCCTAGAAAATGAAATTTTCATAGACTAAAAGATCATTCATAGACAAGGAAATCACATACCCAATCAACTACATAAAAAGGGTGGGGTATCTGATCCCCAAAGTTGATGGTTTAGATAAGAATGAAGGATAGGATATGTAAGGAAACATCATATATTTTCCTAGGATGAATCATTCATGGGACTACCTATGATATTTCTTAGGTATGGCCTATGAATGTTCCATAGATAACTTATAGTAAGAGAGATATTGAGGACAGTGTCAGAGTGTAGGTAAGATTACTTCTCAAAAGTAACTATAAAATTTCCATGTACCTAGTCTTGACTTCACAAACAATGGGAATTCCATCATTTTTACATGAATTCTATCATCTTCACAAACTTGTACATGAAAAAATTAATGTGAACTTAGTGGACTATCCCAAGAAGACACAAAAATAGGAAAATGATATGGAAGTGAGATCAAAGGTGATGAATAATCTTTTCGAGACATTAGGAGAGATTTATAGGTAATCTAGATATCCAAGGGAGTTTGAATGAAATAAACTTATCAAAGGATAGTGCGTGAATGCTAGTATGTGAACCTCACTTAGAGAATTACAACATATAGAAAATTATTGGAGCGGTTATGACACCTTCCTATATCCACCCATGCAAGTGTGAAAGATTTCACTATTACACATAACTCTCACTCAAAAAATAAATTAATGGGACATGGTGAAATAAATTGAGTGGATCAATCCATAAAAAGTGAATTACGAGGATGTGAGTAGGAAAAACCCAATATGTAAGCTACATGCATTGAACTAAGAAAAATGCACCATTGGTCTAGATTCCCTTCACATGGTGCAGTACTTAGGGACCTAATATGCTTAGTGAAGACTAATATATCAACATTTGATCCACTAAACACACCCAAAAATGGGATGGGAAACATCCTTTATGTCACCAACTTCATCAAATACATATATCTAGATGAAGGAAACCCAAAAGACCTTTGTTAATTTATTTTTCCAAGGTCAAAACTCAAATAAGGGATAACTTAAATCCTCCTATAAATCCACTAAACATATGTGATAAGGGAATTCACATCAACTTAACAAAAATCCATCTTTCAAGTTTTAATCCCAAACTGATAAGACCCTCAAGGAAGTATAATATTGTATTCCCATGACAAGGGGGGCCATAGTCATGAATAAACTGAGATGATATCTTAGGGTTTATATCACTAAGATTAGTTGACCCATGCCTAAATCAAATTAGTTTAGATTCTTAGTTTGATTATTGATTCCAATTAACGAGGCATGAGAAATGAGATTCCTTTTGGGTGTATGTCCATACTTCATACTCAATAATGGATTTATTTCCCAACCAATGATCCATGCCCCCAATAGTTATTTTTACAAGGTGTAAGACCTAGTCACATCTATATGGTTATCCCCAATGGATAAGTACCAATTAATCATCATGAATCCCAATCCCTTATGAAAACCTCTTCAAATGGACATATTCCCTCTATCATTTCATGAATATGGATTGATCTCCCATAGTCTCCTGTTTCCTATAATGATAATGAATTATATTGGATTAGATAATTTGGTTGATTGTTTCAGTAACCTAAAAATTGAATCCGATTATATGCAATATTTTATCAATCCTATTTTATCTTAACTTTTTTGGAGTAAACATACACACAACATGATGTTTAATTTTGTGTCAAATGTCTTTTCCATATGAAGTGAAACTGCATGGAGGGATCCTATCGGATGACCTTAAATGCGGTTACTCTAACCACATGAGAATTTATTACCATCTTGAAGGATACATAGGATGCAACCCATAGGTTAAATTTTAACATCATAATCCTTCAATATTCATCCTCATTGGGCCATATTCTTAGTGAGATCATATCCTACTCAGTGGGCCACATCCCCTTATCTAAGCTGAACACATATCTCATTGGTCCATGATCCTTGTAAAATAAATCCACACTTATTGAGCCATATTCCATTGGAGGTAAACTAGAAAAGGACACACACATGGAAGTCCCACACCAACCATTATTGCGAATCTTATACCAAAAATACTACTCAAAATGAGTTTAAAATTATTAAAATTAGTCATTATCACACAACTTTAAAATCCATTATGTGCCTTTCTAAGTGGAACCAAACTATTTGGTATCAAATTACATTAAACATGATATATAGGAATCCCTCTACATGGTCCTAATCCCAACATCACAATAACCCCCATCTTCTTATATAATGATAAACTATATATTTTCCAGCTAAGTTAGTTTTAAACCATAAAAACCAAAATCAAGCATCACCGATTAGTGAATTAAAGTTATTGTACCTCTAGTACGTATACATGTTCCCATTGATGCATGATTTCAATCCGTTATTTTCTTGGGAAGGGTAAGAAATATGACACTTGGGATTCAGGAATGATTCAAGAAAAAATCTTAAAACTATAATAGAGTCCTAAATTAGATAATAATTCTACCTACTAGGGAGAGATGACCCCGAGATTCAATCCTCTTGACGAACACACATTCTAAGGTGTCACTGGTAACACTACCGGAAAACTAACATAAACCAACGATTTGGAATCGTTGGTATAGGCCTCCAAACTGTTGGTATAACCTATACCAACGGTTTGGAGAACCGATTCCAAGTAAGCCATTGGGATAGGTCTATACCAAAGGTTTTCGCAAAACTGTTGGTATAGACCTATACCAACGGTTTTGGAAGCCATTGGTATAAGTAATATGAAAATCTATACCAACGGTTATGGAACCTTTGGTATATGTATTTCAAAAAAAAAAAATTCGCAAAACCGTTGGTATAGACCTATACCAATGGTTTTGGAAGCCGTTGGTATATGTAATATGAAAATCTATACCAACAGTTATGGAACCGTTGGTATATGTATTTCAAAAAAGACATTCGCTGGGATTTGATCCCAGGACCTCTAGTTTACCATTGAATGACTTAACCACTAACCTAACATGACTTTTGTGAACATAATTACATAAATATATATATGTATTGTCATAAATATTTTAAATTTTGATTTATATAATGTTCTCGGTAAGAAGATATGATAAAAATTCTCAGGACCTATACCAACTGTTGTCAAAACCGTTGGTATAGACCTATACCAACAGTTTTCACAACCATTGGTATAGTTCTTAATTCTGAAATTTATTCTAGGGTGTAGGTTGATTTATAGGGGACCTTTCCCAACGGTTTTGGAAAACCTTTTGGATAGGTATACCCTTTAGCAACGGTTTGTACAAACCGTTGGGAATGGTGTTCACAAAGTGGACTTTTCCCAACGGTTTGCCAAAACCTTTGTGAAAGGGTATACCTATCCCAACGGTTTGGCCAATCCGTTGGGAAAGCCATACCCTTTCCCAACGGTTTAACAAAATCGTTGGGAAAGGTGGCCACAAAGTGGGATTTCCCAATGGTTTGGCCAAACCGTTGGGAAAAAGGACCTATACCAATGGTTTTTACAAACCGTTGGTATAGAAGCGTTGGGAAAATTCAGATTTCAAGTAGTGTAAAGTCTCAGTGATTGTATGCCTTTATAAGATAGGGTTATATTTACTCAATTCACCATTACATAGGCATATTGAGAGTTTCTTTTTGGAAAAAAATGTTGAATTTGAAGTGATTCATTAATTAAAAAAACTAGGTTTCCCATATGATGGGACATTTTATTTCATGTTGTTAATGAAAAAATGGTGAACCCAATTTGAATATTTTGATAACCAATATAATTGAGTTATCCCTTTCTCATGACTGTTATTGATCGACCAAGTTTTATTACTTGTGATGGTTAATTAATGTGGTTTTTTGTTCATGTTTCTTATTCATTATAGGAATCATCAGATCGTGTCCCCTTTTCATTCAAATAATTGTAACCATCTAATAAATGATTGAACACCATTAATTACACCCAAGTGATGACTCCCATTAATAACAGGATAATATTAACTTTGAAACATACCCACCAATAAGATAAAAATGTGCATTTGAGGGAGTACCAACTAAATGGTATAATCCTCCCATTAGAGGATTTTTGGGAGAACAACTAGGCCATCAAACCCCATAGATCACTTCACTGATAGAGGATGACTACAATAATTCTAATAGTTCCTATGACCACTACAAACAACTTCTAGAGCCTATCACCAGAGTGAGACAATGCCTACCACCTTATCTTAGGGCGTTGTAGGAGGAAATTATCTAAAAATTCTCAACTATCAAAGAGCTTCCTAGGAGGTCCCTCACAAACTATAGCTACGAAAAACTCCATAGAGTTTAGAATCCTCAATAACCCATTAATGGAACCAATTATGAATTCTATAATTTTTTCACCCAGGATTGGGATCACAAGATATGTCATTAATGATTGTGGGATATAAACAATAAGAAACAAGCTAATATCTTCATTATAGAAGAGGAAATTCTTCAATATATTATTGAATAAATAAAGGAGAAGGCTTATATTCATGTTTTCACTAAAAAATCCTACCCACATACCTTGGAATCATATGGAGGAAAAATATTGAGTATCCCAATATACCCCCACGGGTAAACTCATAATCCTTGTCATTTATTTGAATACCATAAAAACATCCCAATTAAGAAAAGATGATTGGAGTGTAATTATATAATCACTCTCAATAAGGAATGAGGATATATCCTCATTCCTTCCATAGAATCTTATCAACCCATCCTAGTGTAAATGGAGGGGGTAAGCTTATATTCCTTCCCACACCTTTCAGAGTTTACAATATATCCTAGTAAAAATAGTTCCAAAAGACTCCAACTAACATATTTATATGTTCAATAGAGAAAATTATCATATTTCTTACCCCATTGATGTTAAATCATCTCATTGGTATATTCTTGGAGATACCCATAAGTGGGATCATTTTTCCATTCCCATTTAGGAGGATCACCAAAATATTCTACTGAATAACATTGATTAGGATTGGGATTATATACAAATTACAACTGGATTTTACCAGCACATTCTGTCACCCAGTTTAGGGAAGGCTTATATTCTTTATAGAACTACTATAAATAACTATCATATTATAGTTTTTCTCCCAATAAGAAATATATCAGTGACCCCTCTTAATAAAAGGAGAGTTAAAGATATATTTTGGAGGCATAATGGAGGTGGGATCATACTACGCATTTTGAGGAGACCCACTAAAAAATTCTCATGAGAAATAATTGGAGGGATTTTACATTAATCCAGTATTAAGGTTCTCATCAACATAATATACCATAAAACAAATTCATCCACAAAGGATCCTATTTATGAAGGATATTGAGTGAAATTCCCAACCCCAACTACTTGATAAATAAAAAATATAATTATACCTCTTTAAGGGAAACATATAAATTTAGAACATGCTCATATGCATGACCCAAACCAAGGCTAATGTTCATGAGGATTTGTAGCATATTTTGATAGTGACCCTAGAACTTAATTACATTTCATTATAAATAGGAATCATATATATAAAAAATTTCACCTTGATGATACATATACCGGTTATGGGAACTCTTATCATGATGTGAGTCATGAAAATTATCCTAATGGTTAAAATATAAATCAGAATGAGGGTCCTTTCATTTCTAGTGAATCAAGAATTTCCCACCATGGAGGTCCTCCACAAGTAATTAACTTGGAAGGTCCTCCCCACATCATCCTATCACTTCGATAAGATAGTACTCCCCTCATCAATGTTACCCTAAAGAAACCCTTGTATCGAGATATTCTTGAATGTTTGAGGTCCGAAACATCAATTTTCTCCTATTTAATTGGTGGAACCATATCTCAATCAATGGATAGTTTGAGGTAATGATTATTATCCTTGAAAACTTCAAAACATTTATCCCTCAGTGTAATGGAGGAGATATCAAACAGTCACTCTATCCTCAATAAGGAACCAATAAAACTTCCACTCTTTTAAAACATGCAGATGAATATCTTTATTAAAATTAAGAGAATAAAATGATCTTGAGAATAAAACTATCTACGAACAATAAATTTTTTATTCTATACCATGAATAATATTGAGTATGACATTTCAAAAGGTTTGGAAAAAGAATAGAGGCATTATATTCACATGAATATATGAATGATTTATCTCCACTTATATGTTAGATATTTATCTTATAATGAGTACACCTACCAAATAAAGAAAATTTGGGAACTCTTCCATTATAATAACTTAGCTACACTTTTAGTGGAATATAATACCCAATTTTTGGAAGATATTATAGGGACCTAAACCATACCTACCTCAATATCTTGAATTCTTTACTCTGGCTAGTTTTTAACACCCCTCCAAAAAACACACCAGTTAATGGGGTGAACATGGAGCATTACATTTGACCCCACTCCCTAGCTACTAGAGTCCTCCAAAAATGGAATTATGCAATTTCATAACCTTGAGATGTGTTCAGAACCATGGTCCACATACACTAAATAGTCTCTTTAGTAGAATTACACTACTTGAAATGTATAAAAATATTATACTCAACGTGATCATGAAATTTAGAAGTTACCAGATAATGCTATGAAAAAGGTCGATCATGCTTCATGTATGTGAATATAAAAACCTAAAACCGCATAGCATCCATTGAAGGAATGGAGTTTATTCCCAAATAAATCCTTAAATATGGCTCAATCATAGAAAAAATACCAAAATATCAAAAGGAAATTTACAATAGCTTCCACCATGGTAATATGAGATCATCCCCATCCTATATGGCTATGGGTATTTTTGTTATTTTTACCACAACCATATTTACTATGGATACTAAAACCCAGAAATATTTAAGACATAATGGTGGAAGAGTCAATAAAAACACAATTTTTTGGGCTATGAGAATTTATACTATCACCCCCTCTTTCAACAGGGAAGGAAGCCTTCTCTATGTTGGGAGAATCAACATGTGAGACTCCATCTTAGTTACATACAATTTGACACAACCCTATTATTTGGGGCATGATTATTAAGTATGGATAGAGAATCTATTATAAACACCATCCACAAACCACTTATAAGAGATAACTTTATAGGAAATGTAAATCCTCATAGAGGCCTCAAGGCCAAACAACTAATTATTAAGGGAAAAAGGAATATTGTAACATATACCTAGTAAAATATTTATTAGATGAAATATATACTTATAATTCATATGAATACATGATTCCTATGGAATATTAAACATCTATAAATATCATCGACATCACCCCTATGTATGGATCTGATCAAGATGTAGAAAAAAATATCCCAATGAGGAGCTATTTACCAAAATATAATCCACACAAAAACATTCGAAGAAGGTGGGTATACCTATAACCTAGATAAACTCAAAATTTGGGAGCTCCCCAAAATATGATATTTCCACATACACGGTGAGATTACAGCAAAGAAAAGGGAATGGTTGTGGCCTTATTCTACCCACCACCCAAGGAGGATGAAATGTAACTATCGAGGAAAACTGCACTCAACATGATGAAAAGTTGGAATGAATGAGATTTATCAACCTTCATTTACTTAGGAGAAATATTATTATTGATCACCACTCCAAGATAGAAGTCAAAAATACCCCTACGATATATATCTATTAATAAAAGATTTCTCAAGTGATTCAACACCTTTTGATGGGTTCATGATCCTAGAAGCCAGTGTACCGAATCCTGGATGCTGAAAACTACCATGACATCCCTCTTACTAGGCCCAATAAAATTCATGTCGGGTGAATTATTCTCAACCATTTCTTATTAATCATAAACAATATAAATTTTTTAGGTTGACCATATCTGACCCCACCCATTTTTTAAACTCAAGAATATTCTTAGCAGACCACCCCACTATATTTATTAGACTCCACCGAGTCTCAAACAACATGATTAGAGGAAACATAATGGAATTGTACACCAATGAAATAAGAAATTAATTCCTACTATAGGATGGTAGATACAACTCCTCCCTCACCTAAAATTGAAAATATGACTTTTTCAACCATTAATGACACCAGAGACCCAAAGTAACACCTAAAACATTTCATGTACCAATGTGGACCAATAATGGAACCCTTGATAATTAATAAGCATTTAAAAATTGATTAATTTTAGTTAATTTGTAAGGGAATTTTTTTGGTTTAATGGATTATTTATTGGGTCTATAAATTTTTATAAATACCTTCATCAGTATTTTCTTAATCAAATTAGCTCATTGGTATGGAAAAAATATATTTCAACCTATTGAACTATAAGGATCATGAGAATGAGAGGGTCCTTGATTTCATTGCAATATATAAATGTCTAAAATACTTACTCAGTATTTAGTTCTCCTAGGAGAAACCAATGGATCTCAATGTGTAGAATAGATATAATGTTTTATAAACACTACAAATTCCAATAAAATATCCCATTGGATTTCGATAATGAGAAACAATTTCATAGAGGATGAAGGATTATATTTGGTGTATAAAATCTAAGTCTAATATTATTCCAATAGCTTAGTGAAATAGAATTGGTAAAGAATAATTAATTATAGTTACACTCATTTTGGTGCTAAAACTGGGCCCAACACCTAATACCATACAATATCATTTGGTTTCTCCCCTGAATCAACAGTTAAAACAAAAATGTCCTTATCAAGGATGAAAGTAAAGACTAACACTATCCATTATTTTATGCTCCTAAGAACAATATCAATTTTTTTTGAAAAATAAAGTGTCAAGATACTTCATTAGAGCATGATAAAATAATTTTCTCAAGTTGCTAGGACCATAAAATCCCAATGAGGTTTATCTCACTGACGATCTAGACTACTAAACCTTCCATTAAATACTGGGGCATAACATTCATGAGTGCTTTATCTTCAAAGTAATTCTCTAGAAGATGTTTGATTTTGAAATTTCAGTCTGGGAAAACCTACAACATAGGTAAATTATGTTTTGTTTCAATTTACTTGAAGAGGTATGAAAGTTGTAGGTTGTACCAAGTAATAATTCAGAATTTTTTATGATTATATGACTAATAAATAAGTCATTCAAGTGAAAACAGACCTAACCCATATAAAGAATTTATCTATGGCTTTAATTACTATTGAAACATCTAAAGCATCCCCTTCCGTATTACAGTCTTCTACGAGTCGACATATCCGATGAAGGAAGGGAAAGGAATTGGTGAAATAGCTCTAATAGGTGCATAATCTGGTCCTAAATATTCATTAATTTCTATCCCCTGTGTTCTAAGGATGGGAACCACCTAGAAATATGGTAAAATCTTCAAAAAAGAGTCATTATATGGCTCACATAATATTATACACTCAATAGATTTATTTTTTGTTTTAGAATTTACATATAAACTTGAAGTCCCTAACCAAAATTGGGGATGTTGAGCTTATTTCTATAGTGGAAAAGGTGCTTAAGTATGAAGGGGGTGATAAACATCTTGATAAGAATAAAAAATTATGGCCATGTTTCTGCTAAATACATATCATCTCGAGAAACATAGGGACAACAAATTCAATAGGTTCAACTGGAGAACCAATCCAATCCTAAGTCTTCTAGATCGTTGTCACATGCTATTATTTTAGAGGACTTATTAGAAAATTCACCCTAAAAAGGTTATCATAATACAGTTTCAATATCAACTCAACCTAATCCAAAAACAATGGGCATGGCATTAAATATTATCCAGTGAAATTGGTCAACAAAACAAACCACATTGACCCTTGAGCCTCAAACTAAAGAAAAACCACCTGATGGAATACAAGCCCCTGACCTAAAAGTATGATATCTTTAAACAACTCAATATTTTTAAAAAAAAGCATTACATATTTTATTCCCTTCAACTTTTAAATGAGAACTAGGAATAAATCATTGAGGACCTCTTAATCAATCAATATTTTATGTATGAGATAGCAGCATTTAAGGTCTACCATCAAGAGACCGATCCCATAGAGTGCCACATAATTATCTAATTTACAGATAAATATTTAGAGGGTACTATAAATGGATACCCCATAACCTTGTTCATTTATATATATCTTAATGATAATGATATACATCAAACCCTCAGCAATAAAGACTCCTCGATCAACCTCATACCAATTTGAACCCTCAAACCAACAACGTGTCTAACTTTTTCCCTCTATTATGATGACCCAATGATACAACATGAGTTATCATATACCATTTGGATAGATCAAGAACAATTTCAAGTATGGGGATCTCATATCTAACTAGGAATTTATATACATTTATTAAGACATGTCTTTAAATTATTTTCTAGGATGACCATGCAATCATCTTTATGCAATAATTCATTATTCATACCATTAATTCCTCAAGTACTCTGGAGTTATGTATGGTATGAAAAACCCATTTGGGTCTCATTAGTAACAATATTTAAATATAAGACTCTCTAAAAGGAAAGGGAACAAACCACTGATATACAATGACACTCAAATTACTTCCCCCAATATATTGGAAGTAGCATCTACCAATCAATTGAATGATCATGGAGAGGAATATGAATTAACCATTAATTAAGCTGAATAAATCATTATTGATATAAAAAGATACCAGTATACTCCATCTATCCTATTCCACATTATATAATCTATTATAGTTATACATTTATAGATGAATGAGGGGTGGAGTTCCAATATGAATGAAAACAGTTGGGAAAAAGGTTCCCCTATATCATTTTCAGATATCACAGATTCCAGTAAATCATCATGTATGGGCCCCAAATATGTCTCTTAATCATTTTTTAGATCAACGAATTCCCTATGTAAAAATACAAGTAATCAATATACTTTATTTCATGATTTATAACATAATTTCCCCGAAATTAATTCCAATGATATAGAGGACTAGGATATTTGGAAGATTATACATACAAATACATCATATAACACATATTACTTATTTAAAACACCATAATGTGTTCCTAATTCTCAAATATCTTCTAAAAACACATAGGATATCCTTAGGAAAATGAAAAAGGAAAGGGGTGAGCTATAAAGACTTGTAAGGGAATAAACCTAGAAATAAAGCATAACATGACAGTCAAAAAGCATAACATGATATCATAATGTGGATAATCATAGGAATGGAAACATGGAATAAGAATATAATATCATTCTATAATGGAATCATTAACATATGGACCTTAAATAAAACATGTAAATTTAATCATATGCCAAGGGTCACTCCCAAGACCATAATCATAAGTGAAAAGAGTCCTATGGTGGATTTGGATCACTCCCAAATCCCTTACATAACATCTCATAAGATATAAAGAATTACCCAATAAATTGGTGGGATATATAATTATGGGACCAGATATCACATAAATTAAAATCATACATATGTATTCCACATGAGGAATGTAAACCATACATAAATCATAAGCATGAGAAAATCAATGAGAAATAGGTGGGTATCAAATTTCCAATTCATGGAATAACTGAAGGCTATATTATAATGACTACCAAGAGAAAAAGAAATTAATTTTTTGTTGAATTTAATAATTTAAAAATTTATATTAGTCTTGAAAAAAGGATTTATAATGTATAAAATTCATAATAAATATCTGAATAATAATTAATAAAAATGAACCACTTGGGTGGAGCTTTTATGAGAAAGCTAAGGGGTATTTTAATGAAGAAAAGTTCTTATTGTTTTCTATAAGGATTGAAATTAAAAAATAGGGTTATACATAAAACAATGATTTTCATTAGAAGCTATTCATGGGTTTAAAACATTTTATGGGGGTGATTCTTGATATTAGATAACAAATTGGAAATTTTCATTAAACCATATTTAGTTAAAAGTTGGGATTGTAAAAAGAACTAAAAACATGTATAACTCAAGAAATAAACACAATATTAAACTAGATATATATTTAAGGGACATATATAAAAAATTGTATGATTTCATGTGAATTATATACCATAATATTTATAAAAAATAAAGATAATTTAAAATCGAAAAGTCAAGATGAAATTATAGAAGATACCACAAACTATCTTGGAAGGAAAACAATTTTAAATAATTTTGTTGAAAGACCACATTGTAAAGTTTATAATGAAACATATTTTCTAAAGTTTTATAATGTAATTATGAATTTCAAAATATATGTTACATAATTTGGAATACAATTAAATAACAAGAACATTTTCTTTAATGGGAATAATGGATAAAGAGGAAAAACTATCATTTACGAGGATAGAAATTATTCTTTACATATTTATATTTTCAAGAAGTAATATAATTCATCACTACGGAATATTTTAATAAAAATTAATCTTATAATAAAAAAATATGATATTCCATATTAAATGAATGTTAGAGCTCAAGAAGAAACATTATAACTCAATAAAGAAGATTGAGTTATGAAAAACCCTTATATGTTAGGTAAGATATCAATCATTGATCATAGTTAGAAAGAGAATTAATTAAATTGAATTTAAAATTATAAAAAATCATTTATTTTATTAAAAATCATGGTGGAAGTATTTACACCATAAAAATAAATATTGGTTCATAATATCAAAGCATGCCTCAATGAAGGGTAATTGTAGAAAAACCCTTACAACTTAAGAAACCTTAAAATAAAACCCCATGAATTAGAGAGAGATTGAGGTTGAATTATGAATACCATAAATAAATTTAATTGATGATATTATATTTTAAATTGACAACATACACACCATTCAAATAAAATTGGTGGATAAAAGAAAACATGTCTCAAAGTAGGAAATTTTGAGATGAAACCCTTGTGACATTAGTGATTTTTTAAATCAAATGTACTTTGAATATGAGTAATAATATGTTTATATAAATTCCATAAATTAAATTATTGATTTTAAAAAAATATATTTTTGGTTACTATATACACCATAGAAATAATAAATTGGCACATAACATTTAATATATCGTAATGAATAAGAATTGAGATGCAAAACCCTTTACCATATTTCAGATTCATTTTGCGCACCAGTCTGACATACTAAATATTAAAATTATGTATATTTGATAAATTATTAAGAAAACTATTCTAATTTATTTAGATTAATATGGTCCAATTTTCATCATAGGCTTTTTATTTAGTATATATATTTCTTTCTTATGATGTTTATTTGAGATTATTTGGTCAATTGTTTCGTAACTCCTAATGTATGTTGACCATGGTAGAAATAATTGTAAAATATTTTTATAGTGAACATAGTATTTATTGAGTTATGGAGATAATGTTTATATTTTAAATATATTTTTAAATACAACCATGATTTTTGGTTATGAAAAATGAAACTCATTTCTTTTTGGGGAAACAGTTCTCACATTAACACAATAAATGTTTACATTTCCCAATGAATGAGAGGGAAATAAGGTAAATGATATTTTGGAATTTTTTAACATATATATATATATTATAATATTTATTCATTCATTACATCATTTTTATTATAATTGAATGGTAGGGATGGAAAATAGAAGCAGTCATTTTGTGGATGTGGTAGTATAAACAACACACTAAATACACTTTTGTTTCCCTTAGTGGATGAAGATGAATAAATAATGCTTATAACATTAATATGATAAAATATAAGTATAATAATTAAAAATATTTTTATATATTTTTTGGGATATGATATATTGGGGAGAGTAAAATTAAAGAGAAAATGTTCGTAAGAAGGTAATACTTATATTGGTGACTTGATATTCTATTATAGTTTTCCATGAAAGTGAAGGCCTTAAGCTAACTTCGAGAGACCAGGGAATTAAGAAAGGGAAATTAATTATATGAGATTTATTTTGGATAGAGTTTCAAGTAATATTATAATTTTTAGTGTACCCATGGGGGGTGTAAGTGATCTCCTTATATAAGTGAAAAATGGTTCTTTTGGGAATACCCTTTATATTTTAAAAATGACATGACACTATTCCATGGTCAATGACTCCAAATATTTGAAATAATGGATTTTATGGAGTATTTGGGTCTATAAATTTTCAACCAAGTATTTATATAAAAGGTTTATACTTGTTACATTGTTTTTAGAATCACATTTTTTCATTTTTCATTTCTTACTTTTAAACTAAGTAAATAATTTTTTAGTAAGTGATTTTCTGTTTTATTAAAAATATAAAATAACCCATATAAAAAATTATTATGTGAAGTAAATAATTTTTACCCAAAATTAATCAAATTCAATTTCTAATAATTATTAAATTAACTTTTAAATTGAATAATATAATGTTCAGAAAAACTGTTTTTGAGGAAAAATGACATTTTTATCATTATGCAATATTAATTTTATTGAGTATTTATTAATAATTAAATGAGAGTTAATCAATTTATTTATATGTTTATAAATAATATTATATCCATTATATAAATTATTTCAATTTAATTAATTTGAAATAAACTCCTTGATATTAATAAAATAATAATTTCAAAATAATTGTTTCATTATTATCATGGTAATATGAAATAATCATACTAAAATTATAATTATTCCTAAAAAAATGAAATTAAACTTGTTAAATAAAATTTAAATTTTGATATAAAATAGTGAATAAAATTTTTATATTCTATTTCTAAATTTTATAAACTAAAATTTTTTATATAAGAGTATAAAAGTAGTTTTTAGTGTGAAATATTACCAGTATTTAAAAAATGATAAACATGTGTTTTAGAAATTCAAGATTTTATTTTTAAATAATTTATTTTACTTATTAAAAACATATTTTTTATATAAAAAGTTGGTCATAATATTTTAGGTCATTATTGTATTGTAAAAGTGATAGTTGTTTTTTCAAAATCGGTATTTTTACTATTCACCTAAAAATCATTTATTTTAAAAAAATTCAGAAATTCATACCAATATAATTTTGATATTATAAATTAAAAAACAAATTTTATTTTTTTGAATTAAATTTATATTATTCATTATTTTAAATTTTAAATAAAATCATAAAATATAATGATAAATTGTTTTTATAGGAAAATAAATTTTTAGAATACTAGTTGTTTTTATTATTAATTAATCGAAATCATTAACAAAGAGAGAATCAATCAATAAAAATTATATTTCATTAAGATCATAATTTAATAATAATATTGTTATTTTTTATTTAATAAGAACTAAAATTCATAAAATGAAATATTCTTAAACATAGTAACATATTTTGTACATTTGTATACAATAAAATTTATATATATATCTAAATATCTAAATTAATATATTTCATAACACAGTTTCTCATGTTCATGAATACTAATTTAATGTCGTGGTTTTTTTAATGGTATAAATATATCTTTTTTTAGATTGATGTTGCGTGTGGGGAAACCTATCGTACATATTTGAACTAATTAGAGGAATACATATATTCAAATCTCAGTTTTTTAGGTTTACCCCGTTAGCAAAATTGCATCATCACAATTTAAATTTATACTTATTGGGGAAGTTAGATAGTGGTATCTTTAAAGTGAATTAAGATTTATTATCTATGGTTATATCAACCTTATAAGCTAAGAAAACATGTCCTTTTTCCCTTATAATAGTGTTTTCCATGATATTGAGTTTCCTCCTACTATTTGAGCTAAAAGCCTATCATTTTTAGTATCATGACTCAAATTGTATAATTTTATTATAAAAGGTGTTCATAATCATCCTTACATTGGATATCATATGTCGATATAAATATAAATATTATTATTACAAATATTTTTCCCTCTAAGTAGAGATAACAAATCCATTTCCAAAATCATGCTAAAATTTTCAATATAGGATAATATGATTTTCAAAAGGAAATTTTCCATTAACATACAGCTAGAAGTTTTTAACAATAAATCAATATCTAGAAATCAAGATAAGAATTTTAATTTCTTAGAAAATATTATAGGTTAAAATGAGTTGGTGGTACATGATAGAAATATAATACTCACTTTTATTGATTAGATGATCTATGTTAATTACTCCACATCATTATTAGAATTCACTTACATAATTGAGGTTGTATAAGTTTCCTATTATTATCTTGGAATATGAATTTATTAATTATAGTCATCCTTTTTAGCCTTTAGATTAGGGTATTGGCTTGGATAATTCCCATGTTTTCTAGAACTAAGGCATTAATATGTTAGTGGTGCTTTCAGATGCATGATTTCTACTCCCAATGTGCTAATCGACCTATTTATTTTCCTATGAATTCTTGATTATAGATGACCACTATTTCAAAATTAAATCATATACGGCCCCCTTTTGGATATTTACTTGGTGATTGTTCACACATTTTTGACAAGAATAAAATTTATTATCCTCCCCTTCAACATCTCTATTACCAAAATTTTCAGGAGCCTCCGAACATATATTTTTTGGAACAGTCATGTTTTCAACTATATTAACATTTTTAATCATGTTTTTTGATATTTTGTTGGGGATAACCACCAGATTTTTGAGTCCATTTACACATTCAATTGTTTTATCATTGAAGTATTTTTTGCATAATTTCTCACACCCAATGTCAACATGGTTCCTTATACTTCTAGAAATCACAAAAACCAAAAGGGTTAACATTATAGATGAATATTTAAAATCATAGGGTAGGCTGGGGGGTGGGATGGGGTATAATAATCAATAACGTAAATGGGATTAGACTTAAAATGTTTTTCACTTTTTCATTATCACATTACCATGTAATTATTTTAGTTTAACCTATATCAATTTGGTTTATCCTAGGTTAATTTTAATTGGGTTATAGAATACTTCCCAACCTAGTCCCTTAATGTAACTAAAAAATCAATCCTTAATAGTAGTTCATAATGATTATATGATCAACTGAAGCATATACCTTGATAGTGTCTAGTTAGGTGTGAATATTAATCCTAATCAGTGTACTTTAGATTGATAGCCGAGTCTATACCCAATCAACCCTTTTCGGGGTGATTACCCCAAGTGGAATCTGTGCCACAACCACATCCACTTTCTAGTATCAAAATATGGGTGTATTTCTTATAAAATAACATAATATATACTTTATAAAAATATTATGATGTTATCCTTTTCTTATTCCTATACCTTATACTTATCTATAGGGGTTTTCAATAATTTTTTCCAATCACAATTTATTAAAATAACTATATCTTCCTATGATTGAAACTATAGCAACCCAACTCTTAAACATACCTTAATTCATGATTTATAACATAATTTCCCAAGAATACATGCTAATGATCTATGGGCCTAGAGAATTTAGAATATTAGACATAAGAAACATCATAAAAAACATAATACTTCTTTAAAACTATAAATATTTCTCATAAATCCTAGAGATCTTCGAAAACCCTATAGGATATTCTAGGGAAAATATATACTGAAAATGGTGATATAGAAATCCTAGTAAGGGAATAAACATGAAAATAAATCATAATATGAGATTGAAAAGGAATAACATGATACTATAAATATAATAATCATAGGAATAGAAATGTGTAAAAATAAAATGATATCATAATATAATGGAATCATTGACGTATATCAACAATATAAAAAATGATATTATAAGCATAAGTTAAGGGTCACCCCAAAGATAGTCAACATACATGGATAATATCCCACTGTGGATTGTGTTCACTCTTTAATCCCCTATATAATAACTCCTGAGATATAAATATTTACTAAATACTTTATGGGGATTAATAATTCTTATCCCATCCATAAAATAAATGGAAATAATATATATTAATTTATAATAAAGGAAATAAACCATAAATAAATAGTAATAATGATCAAACCCTTGATAAGGAAGCAAGTTTCATATTTCCGATTCATGGAATAATTAAAGGCTATATCATAATTATTTCTAGGATAATAATAAATTAAATTATTTTGGACTTTGATAATTGAAAAAGATATATAAGACTTGAACATGGAGTATAAATTTAGAAAATTCAAAAGAAATATCTAGGGAATAATGAATAAAAATAAACCAATTGGGTAGAGATTATATGAAATAACTAAAGGATATTTTAATGAATAAATCTAAT
Source organism: Viscum album (assembly GCA_963277665.1). Lineage (NCBI taxonomy): Eukaryota > Viridiplantae > Streptophyta > Magnoliopsida > Santalales > Viscaceae > Viscum > Viscum album. The sequence goes on from OY728158.1 coordinate 878,762,593, forward strand.
TATTGTTTTATTTAAAATAAAAATTCAACTGAGAGGGTTATTCATAAAACAATTTAGGGTTCATAAGCAATTCATGGTTTAAATACATTTTCTGGGGGTGATTCTCAACAGGAGACCATAAATAGGAATGTTCCATTAAACTGGGTTTTGTTAAAAGTGAGATTTTTATGGGATCTGGAAACATGTATAACCCCATAAATAAAAAGTATATTAAATTAGGTGTCTATGTAAGGGAAATATATTATAAATATATATATTAATTTAATGAGAATAATATATCATAAAAGGGATAATAATAAATAGAATTTATAAACAAAAAGTCGGGATGGTGGTACAGAAGATCCAATAAAAGATCATGGATGGAAAACCATTTTAAATCACATTTTTAAAATATAGAATTCTAAAGAAATTGATAAATTTTCCTTTTAAAAATACAATAAATAAATTATGAAGTTTTCATTATATAGTACATATTTAGGATTCTAATTAAAAAATATAACATTGGTGGGAAGGGGAATCGTTGATAAGGTGGAGATACCATCATTTATGAATATGGTAATTATTATTAACATAGTTTCATTTACAGTTTTCTATTTCATGTCGAGAATTAAATCTATGAGTGATAAATAAATCTTTTGTGCAAAGAGATACCAAAAAAGATGATTTTGTTGGGTTTGGAATGTGAGTAATGAAGTCATTAAAATGCATGATAGTGTGAAGAAGAAGGGGATTTCATTATCCTTGTGGTGCTAGTGCTGTGATAAACCACCTTCAGAAATAGCCTGACATTTTTTCTTCAAGTGAGACGATGATACTACCATCTTGGAAAGTATTAGAGAGTGTTTGAGGATATTTATTCAAGTGGAGTCTTTTATAGGCACTCTTAGAACATGGTTTTAGGGGTTAGGAAGCATGGTGTGGAATAAAAAGCCCATGGAATGATCTTTGCAATGGTGTGATGGGTGTTATGGGTTACTCAGAATAAATTAAGGGAATTTTGTAATTTTTTCCAACTTTTAATTCATATTCAGATTAATTCACTAGTGGTGGAATTAAATGGACTTTTTCTGGAGGGAGGTCCGTGGATGTTGTCAATTGGATCTTTCTAGTGAACATTGTTTATATGGAGGCATACAATAGGGATTATTAAGAGAGTTAAGATAGATGGGGGGGCTCTTAGATCTTGAATAAAATAAAATGTGGATGGATGGTATGAAAATGGGGAGATCAATGGAGGCATCCAGGTGCATGATGGTAGAGGTTCAATTATATTCAGTTTTAGTGTTTTTTGGGATCAAGAAATTCCATTGAGGATGGAAAATGTGTAATGAATGTTGATATTTCTATGTATAGGTTATGTAATATTTTTATTATTGGGATTGAGTATGATTCCTATGTTATGTTTGGCCTCCTTAAGAGCATGGTGAAAATCCCTTGGAATATTGCTTATTATATTTGGCAGTATAAGATGATGATTTTTTAAGGCATGGATGTTAGTCAAACATGTTGGGAAGGTAAATTTTTGGTTGATATCCTAGATAACAAAGGAATTAATTGTTATAGTATCATTCATTAACAATGTATTTGGTCACTACCTTTTATATACATCACTTTCTCAACCATTATTTTCTTCTATCTTTTTGAATAAAAATTTAATTATGCCGATTGTGAAAAAAGGAGAAGCATTATAACTCAATAATGTAGATTGAATTATGAAAAAATACTTATATTTTATGGAAGATATCAATCATTTAACATTATAAATAAGAAAGTGAATTTATGTAAATCTTACTTTTCAAATAATAATTTATATTTTAATAATCTAGGCGGTGAGAGGATGAACCATAAAAATGAATATTGGTGCATAAAATCAAAGCATGCCTCAATGAAGGGTGATTGAAAAGAGAACCCTTTAGACTAAATAAACGTTGAAATCAAAACCCTAGAAAGAGGAATATCTTGATGATAAAATTTATATACCCTGTATAAATATAATTAAATATATTATATGTTCAATTTGAAGTATACAAACCATTTGAATAAAATTGGGTGCATAAAATAAAATGTGTCTCAAAGAAGGAAATTTTGAGATGAAACCCTTATGACATTTTTAATTTTTGAGTCAAAATCTATTTGAAGCATGAAAATTACATGGTTCTATAAAAACCCTGAATTAAATAATAGAATATTACAAAATAAATTCTTGGTTTGTATATACAACATATAAATAAGAAATTTGTGCATAACATTAAACATGTCTCAATGAAGATAAATTGAAATGAAAACCCCTTACCTTATTTCAGATTTGTTTTTATACACGTTACTATTGTCATGAGTAATAAAAATAAGCTTATTAGATATCTTATTTGGAATATTATTCTTATATATTTTATTTATTATAAACAATTTATTATCATTTTATATTTATGTATTATGTAGTTTTATTACCTATTTTTGTACCTGAGGTTATTCAGTCAATTTATCCATAGCTCTTTATTTATATTTAACAAGATAGAAATAATTGTCAAATAGATTCATAATATATATAATCTTAGTATTTTTATGTAATTTTTATATATATTAACTATTTTTCTATATCCAACCATGATGAGGGGTGATGGAGAATGAAACTCATTGCTGGTGGAGGCGATAGTTCGCACGTATAGATAATTAATGTTTTCATTTTCCAATGAATGGGTAGAAAATAAAATAAATGATAATTTAAAATTTAAGAATCATATTTATTTTATAAATATCATATTGGTTTATTTTTTACATCTTTTTTATCATCCATGAATGTTGGTAATGAAAAAAGGAAGGCGTAACTTTGTGTATGCGGTATTCCGTGCAACACACTAATTACACTTTTATTTTTATTAGTGGATGAAGTTGAAAGATAATAGTGATTAAATTAATATAATAACATATCATTATAATAATAAAACTAATTTAATTATATATTTATGCATATGAGAGATTTGAAATATAACCATTAAGTAGAAAAAGTTTTGAAGAAGTTAATACTTAAGTTGGAGACTTGATCTTCTCTTAGAGATTTCCTCATAAGTGAAGTCCTTAAGATAAATTCTAGAGACCAGAGGCTGAAGATAGATAAATTTTATTATATAAGGGGTATTTTGGGAAGAATTTTAATTTAAATTACAATGGTAAGTGTAACCATGGAATGATGGAATTGATCCACTTTTATAAGTGAAGAGATGGGAACTTTTGGGAACACTCTTTTTATTATAATAATTTCATACCATTATTCAATGGTAAATAGACCAAAGGTTTAATTTATTGGATTTTGGGAAGTATATAGATTAATAAAGGATAAAAATGTCCTTAAATACATGTTTTAAACATGTTATGCTATTTTTAATATAATGTTTTTACATTTTACTCTTTTACTTTTAAACTAGGTTATTAATTTTTACCCAAATTATTTTATGTTTTATTAAAAATATAAAATACCCCATATAAATGAATTTTGATTTTATTAAACTAAATTTTACTTGTATTTAATAATATTAAATTTATATAAATTATAAAATTAACTTTTAAATTAAAGAAAATAATGTGAAGAAAACTGTTTTAATAGAAAAATGACATTTTGACTAATGTGGATTCTTAATTTTATTAATTATTGATTTATAATTAAATGAGAATTAATAAATTTACTTATCTATTTATATATAATATTAGATTCATTATTTAAAATATTTAATTTTAATTTATTTGTTGAAAATTAAATTATAATAAGAATTTTTAATTTTAAAATATTTTTTCACCACTCTCTCTTTATTTGCATTAATCTGACGAATATTATCATTATGAATAAAAAAAATGAAATTTATCTTTTTAAATAGTATTTAATATTTTAACTAAAATAGGAAATATATTTTTATATTATATTTCTAGAAGTGAAAAAGTTTAATTTTTTATATAAGTGGGTAGAAATTTTTTTTAGTGTGAAATATTAACTACATTTGAAAAATTGATAAACATGTGTTTTATACATTCAACATAGTATTTTTAGATGATTTAAATTAATTATTATATATATATATATCTTATATAAAAATAGTTTAATAAACTTTTAAGTAATTCTTATATTAGAAATGTTAAAGTTTTTTGAAAAATCCTTATATTTACTATCCACCCACAAATCAATTATTTTAGATAAACCACAAATGTTTATACTGATATAATTTTGATATTATAAATTTCAAAATTAATTTTACTTTGTCGAATTCAATTTCAAATTTTTTTATTTTAACTTTTAAATAAATTCAAAAAAATACAATGATAAGTTGGTTTATAGGAAAATAAAAATTTAAATTACTAGTTGTTCTGATTCTTATTTTATATATAACACAAATAAATGTACCATAATAAATCAATATTAAATTTTATTAATATAGTAATTTTACAAAAATATGCTTTTCTTAATATAAATTATAACACATAAAATTACTGTTTTTTAAATACAATAATGAATTATTTAAATTTGTATCAAATAATATATATATATATATATATAAATATAAATTAATATATTTCATAATTAATTTACTCCTATTCATAACTTATATTAAGGTTAATGGTCTTAATATATAATGATTTCATTTTGAGATCGGTGTTTTGTGTGGGGAAATCTATCAAACATATTTTAATTAATTAGAGGAAAAACTATTTTCAAATCTAAGGTTGTTACACCCACTATTAATTTATTTAATCTTAGGATGCCACTTTAGCATCTGAATATGATGATAGTGAGGTAGGGGGATGAATTATTTATGATCTCCCTATTAAAGAGGTCTCAGAACCAGCCTTTTGGAACCCAAATAAATATATCCATCACTCTTAAGAAATGCAAATTTCCCCTCATATCCCTCTTCCAATGACATAAAGATATAAGAAGTGGAGGAGGATGATATCCATGATTCCCTTCCAGCTTTTGACGAAAGTTTTTCTTCCACTATTGAAGTGCTTAGAAAAGTATGTATGGGTATAATGGAGTACCCACAACCCACATTGATTAGTACTATTAGGATTATTTAAGAGTAGTAAATTTATATATCCTTCTTGAAATAGAATCATGATATATTTACTTGGAATCATACCGAAATATCTGGATTGGATTCTGATGTTTCCACCCACTATTTGGGCCTCCTAGAAAACCATCATTGTTTTATAAAGGTATCCATTAGGATGAATCTATAATAGTTAACTACGGTTAAATATTAAGTTGATAAAATTATTAAATGAAAATTTTTCTTGGAAGTTCAGTAACCAAATTGTATTTTTAACATCACCCCCATTAAGAAAAAGAATGAGTAGATTAGAGTTTTTATTGATTATAGGGATGTCAACTGGAACTACACTAAGGGTGATTTCTGTGTACCAATCCTAGAACTCTTGATCAACATGAAAACATGCTTCCAAAAATTTTATTTTATGGATATATACTCAGCAAAAAATAAGATAAGGATGGACCTTAAGGTTGAAGAGACCACTATATTCAGAGTTTTCCAAGGAATATTTCTCTAAAAGGTTATAGAATTTGTATTGAAAAATAGAGTTCAAATATATCAATGCAACATTCAATACATATTCAGTCCTCTTTTGGTTAGGATACTAGAATGATATGTCGTCATTTTGGTGCTCAAATACCAACAATACTGTGATAACCTTACCAATGTTGGGGTAATTTTCAGTGAAGTACGATATCAAATCTTGAATATGGACCTCATAAAATATTATTTTGGGAAACATTTGAAAAATTACATGTATTCCCTGTATTCCACCCTGGCATTGAAGTCTTCCCATATAAGACTAGTGAGATCCTTTAAATGTCTACTCCTTGAAAACTCAATGAATTTGGAGGGATTCAGGAAAGAATTTATTATATTAGGAATTTCATAAACAATATTTAAAGAAAGTTCCTTCACATTAAGAAGTTGATGAATAAGGGAGTCACTTACCAATGGGACAAAGACTATCGAGAATACTTCCAAAATTTAAATCAGTATCTACTGAACCCAATGATCTTTATGCTGATGATAAAAGTGAAGATACTCATCATATATGTGATCATTATAGAGAATTTTCTTGGTTCCCTTGTCACACAGAAAGATGGTAAAGCAAAAAAAAAATAGTCTCTATCATCTTAGTAGACCTTTTATGAATATCCGTACTTGATATTTTAATATTGAGAAGAACCACCTCATATATATTTTCACAATACAAAATTTGATAAACTACTTTAAACACCATGATGTTTTTTTGGTCTCTTATATTTATATACACGATCATATCATCCGCTGTTCAATATTGACTGGATTCATGGATGGATGGGTAGTTATTCTATAATAGCTCAACATTCAATTTGTATCACATAAGAAAATCAAAGGGTATGTGCTAACTTATTTTATCATAGTATACCCTACCTAAAAAAGCATACCATTAAATAATAATCTTCTAGATGAAGAGGTTTTCTCCATTCATGACACTTCCCATTCATGAGAGATTTAATTTGAGGGTGCCTCTCAAAATACAATGAGGAAAAAATAGTAATCATGAAGCTCAATAGAGTTTTCTTAGGGATTGTTTTATTTTCCCCATCTAATGTGGTTATACCTTATTCTATCATACTATTATAAGGCCTCACTAACAATGAGGAAGAGACAAAATATCTCATTAAAGGCTTAGAGTTATCCTTATAGCTATAACTAACCTTTTTTAATGTTAATGATGGATCAGATTAGCTAATTAATTAGATTAATGGTGAATGTACTATTAAGAAGTAATATTTGGCTATCCTCATTTATTATGTATGGGTATTGATGAAAAAATACTCCTTCTATCCAACACTAAATCTTATCCCTCACACTCAGAATTCACAGGACGATGGATTGGATAATGTAGCTATGAAACTAGTCATTCCTAACTATGATGATAAAATCTTCAACATCACATACCACAAAATCATCTCTCCAATCACTATCAATGGAATGTAAGAAATTAATGAAGTCATAATTATCAAGGAATATGAAAATAAAATATATTTATCAATTTAGACCATTACAGGATGGATTTCGACCAAAATAGACCTTTTCTACTATAAGATCCTCCCATCAAATCTTTCCAATAAGAAATAGATCTGATTCTAGGAAATAAATTTTATCCTCTATAATGGACTGAATGAATATTAAATATTCTTAAAATTAGGTTTTGATGGATTCCCCATTAGATCATTTGAAAGATGTGAAACCACCAATATCATGTGGGAAGTTCATGTTGGTTACTATAGTGATCATCAATTAGGGACTAGGATATTCTATTAAATTAATATACTTGGCTGTTTCTAGTCATCGATAATAAAAAATTGCATAGAGTTCACTAAGAAGTGTCATTCATGTAAAATAAATGAAATGTTTTTCCATCAACCCCAAAAATCGTTTCATACAGCCAAATAATCATATCCATTTTTTGTGTGTGGGGAATGGATGCTAATAGGGCCATATAACCCAGGTATAGCTAGATATTTCAAGTAAATAATCATTTCCACTGAATTCTTCTCCAAATAGGGTGAGGCTCTATCCCTTTCAGAATTCAAGACAAAGAATATCGTCAAATTCATTAATTATAAAATCCCCTCAAGATTTAGTATCCCTCACACAATATTGACAGATAAATACAACAATTTATATTATTATGAGATGAAAATAATATATCATGAAAATAATATCTAGTCCAACCAATTATCCTACTACTATGAAGAAAAAATGGATAGATACAGTCCTTCAACAATATTTTTTCAAAAACACTCCAAAAGATAGTGGATAAAGACAGGAAATAATAGAAAAAAACTTATGTATGACTTGTGGGATTATTTCACTACAACTTGTATTACCACCCATGAAACCCCATATTTTATATTTTACAAAAAAAGGAAACGTTTCCCAACTAGGGACAATTTACCTCACCTCACATTGATTTATATGTCTTGATCTTAGAATTTGAAAATACTATAAATAACATGATTATTTAGAGTGGATTAATGAGAAGAGTTTTCTTAAATTAAAAAACCTAGATTTCAATTAGAACCAAATTTCATAATCTTTCAGTAAGAAAGTTTACCTCCACTCATTTCTCTAAGTGGAGATGACGTAGTTTATCAAAAATCCAATTATACCTAGGAGGAATCCACCAAAACATTTTCCAAAGAGGGAAGTGACTAATTCCACATAGAATACCCATTAGAATGGTTCCTACTCTTTAATCACCATATATAGAGAGTGTTCGCTACCTCAGACCAATATAAGGATGATGAAGTAGTATTTTGTATAATTTTCATGTATTTTATAAATTCCTAGTGGTATGTCTTTAAACTTCATCACAAAAAGCCTTTGTTGTATAATGTTAAAATACAAAACATTGTCCCACACATTAATTGAAACTACACAAGCTCGATCATCCTCACCACATGATGATAAAATATGCATCACTGCATCCTTATCACACTATGCTAATATACATAGAATAATCCACCCCACACGATATTAAAATTCATGACCATCATCCTTATTTGAGAGGATATTGTTCACTTTAAATTATAATCTTACCAAACCCTTCATCAAGAACTATTCCAGTCTTTATTCCTTCTCTCATGGGATACATAGTGATGAATGATATCATTTACATTGTAAAAACTATAATTTAACTATTACAAAACTCATTTTGATATCAAGGAAATAACTTATAGTCATTGTCCATTTGGGTGTGCGTTCCCAAATCATGAAAATTCCCCTCTCCTATATATAATATAAACCAATGAAGGAATCTTTGAAATAATATCCTTTATTCATCAATCTCTTCCTAGGAAAATACCATTTTCCCTTACAAATGAGTAATATCTATACTGAGATTGTTAAGAAATAAACATGGATTGATTCATGTTCTATCAAGATATATAGTTACATATAGAATTTGATATCCAAGACCCAAAAATGGGTTTCCCCTGATATCAAGTCCTTTAAATTTGATACAAGGTCTAGATGAGCCAACACCATGTAATACTAAATAGTGAAAAGTACCTCCAAACCCCAATAACTCCATTTAGGAACACCACAGTCTTTTCCAAATGACTTTAAAAAACATGACACTTCCACCATATCACATTATGTTCAGATACATAGAATCTTCCAAACAACATAATTTTAGATTATAAAATTCTCAATCCAACTTGCAAGACCTTATGATATATATAAAAACCTACATAATATTCCATGAATCCCTTACCTAAGAGCTAGATTCATGAAAGAAACCTTAGCCTGTGGAAAAAAATTATCATTAGAAAATGCCAAGATGAAGATACATCATTTAAAAAAATTATTAAAAAATTGAAACAAAAATTCCCCTACATTTCCATTTCAACTATCATGTACACTCATGTGACATGGGTGATCTCTAAGTTATATCTTATTTATCACATGAAGAATGAATCATGTGAGAATAATGTCTATAGTGATTCACTTTGATTGTCATGATTGAAGTTCACTATATTCAAATGGTAGGGAGTTATTTCATAGTCACAACTATTAAATTGTAAAATATAAAGTATATCATACATGAATTATCAAACCAGTTAGAATGATTTGTCAGAAATATAGTTTTTTCATACATGAGATCTAGATCCATTTAATAGATTTTTCTGAATTGATTGAAATTTATAAAAAATACCCCATTTAAGGAAAATGTGTGGCATGATTCTTATTACCACATGATATGTAGTAATTCCTAGATCTACAATCCCATGCCCAACCATATATTATATCAATGGAAAATCCCCTTTTGACATTTTTGATCAGGTATACCCTTCATCATAAAGTTTACATGATGACCAAATGCAAAGGTGAAGCTTGATTATTTCCCCCTACACATGAGCTTGACTTATTTATAAGAGTATTCAATAAATATATGTTGTTTTATTCCTTTTGTGAAAGGACTCATAGTGACACATGTATCCTATATTCTAGGAACAAACACAAATTATTTTTAAAAAAAATCCATTTTCCCTAATGATCACTTTTCCCCTCTAAATTGTGTTTTCTCAAGAACCCTACATTAAAGTGGAAATCAATATTCTTCCCCTGTACATGATATTGACCTATATAGAAGAGGCCTGATAAGAACTATTCATAGTCTGATTCTGATATTTATGGGATTTGTGGTGATGGCCAAATTTTATAACCTAGGCCCAACTACAAATGATGAATTCCACTACTATTATATGTTACATATAATTACAAGTCACATGAAATTAAACCGCATGAAATTTTTGTCTTAATAGTATGATGTTAAACTATATACCATTTGGTTTATCCCTTATAAATATAAAATACTTTTATATTAAGATCTATGTTTTTCTTGATTATTATTATTTTAGGATTCATAGTGAAATATATTTCTTATCTTCTTGACCCAGCCATATACCATCACCTATTTTTATTCCCTTCTAAAGGAAATTAATATCCTAACCATAGTGAAAATAGGTCTAGAATACCTCAATATCATTTTTTGAATATCCCTTACCAGAAACCATAATTTTTTTTCTCACTTGTCTCAGATTACCACAAAACTTTTATGAATATTGGTAATGAGTGTATCTAGCACCAATGAGAACTTATAATTAATAATTATCATTGGTGATGCCATATTTGGTTCGACATGAAGTTCAATGGGATTGTGAGAACCACTATAGAGGGGGGGGGGTTGAATCACTAAAAATCATTTATATATTTTTTCACTTTAAAATTTACCCATGTGACCTATTATCATTAGTATAATTAATATCTTTATATAAAAACTTCTCCATAATGAAATTATAATAAAATAAATCAAGGAAAACAACATTTACAAGGTTCAACCATAGTGTGGGTGACTACATCCTTTCCATGGAAACTTATATTGGTTCATGGAAATTCACAATAATAAAAAAGTGAACAAAATGATATAAAACCCACTAGAATCATTCTAACTCATGATATGTATGATTATAATGACTCCAATGAGTTTTTAAAAAACTTATTATGTTCAAAAGCCAAGAAAATATGGAAAAAGTTTATTCACATATCTCTGAAAGAGTATTTATAATTTCTATATCTGATGTTCCCATTTTGTATCTCCATACGGTGCGACTTTTTTCTATATTTTTTATTCTGCATCTAGTGGTCCTAACTAAAATGAACATCATCCTTGTGCTTTGTCTGATTAACAAAAACTATAGTTCCTTTAAATATGTTTAGAATCACTATCTGATACAATCACTTTTTGGTATCTATGATTGAATCCTCTATCCAATGTCTCAAAACTGAATACTCTATATGATTACTCTGACTAGTTCCTCAATTAAAAAACCAATCAATTTGGAAACTGACACAGCATGAATCTTTGGATTTTGGGTATTTGTCCAGTATTTGGGTCTAATACATTTTTTCCAGCACTTGGACTTTCTTACATGTGTGGATAATACACTTTATCAGTCTATAATTTCCACCCATTTTATAGGAGTTCTCGAAGTAGAAAGGGTGGGAACCCAATTTTATTTTCCCACTCAATTAAATTTTATGGATGATTCTCAATTATTTCATAGTCTTATTAATGCTTTATGAAGACTCCAGTATCCACATCCTTCTTTGAAAAGTCTTAAACATACATGTTAAGTAAAATTTTAATAATTTCTTATCTTATCTTGTTAAACTACATGAAAAGATTATCTGAACATATTAATGTTATTGGGATTTAAAAAGTTATTTAAAACTTTTAAAAATTATATATAGTATGAGTTTTTTCATTGAATTTATAAGAACTTATCCATATGACTTTGATTTATCCAACTTCCATTTTTCTGATCTGTGTTGACTGATTTAATGATTTCGATGGACTCAAACTTTCACTATCCGATGAAACATTTTAGAAATGTGTGTCTGATAAATTATAAAGGAAATTATGTCTAATGAAATTTGTAATTTCTTTGTTCATTACATTCAACCTTAGCTCAAGACATTATACACCACTTGTAATGAATGTCTCAGTATGATACAACTTTATGAAATTATTCATTTGATGACATCTCATTATTGGTCTAATGTTCACCCATTTAATGAAACTCTTTAATATCTTATATAAAATAACCTTTGGTTGGGGTGAAATTTATGAAGGTATTGGATTGACCTTGATATAATATTGGAAAAATTCTAGCCAGCCATACAGAAGCTCATGTCTACCTTCACAAAGCTATGTAAATACTATTTGTCTAGTACTCCATCTGGCACTATCCACTGTCCATGATCCTATACAATATTAATAATATTGTATGAAATTATAAATAATTATATAAAAAACAAATTTTAACCTTGGTCACTTTATAACATATCAGCTTCATTTGGTAACATTGTGTAAGAAGTTTTTCCAATTACAATTAAAACACTAACATTGTACTATATCTCAAACATAAATTTTCTCACACCATTGTACTTCTACCACATTTGGTATTCTTACTCTTTTTATATATTTTTAAATATTTATTAATTTATAATTATGCTTTGTCTAAGACCAATCACATCTATCTGATGATCTGAGTTTGGTGATCTATGTTTGGTATCCTCAGGCTTGGTATGTCTGGTGAAATAGTTACAAATTTTATCCCCTTGTAGGAAAATAGTTTACAACATGAATTTATTCATGATTTTAGGATATATGAATTATAGATTATTATCCTTAAAATTTACAAAATTTTCCTAACATAGTAAAGTAAACTTCCTTAAACCCTTTAAATCTTCATAAGAAAAATATTCTTTATAATTTTTGTAACTACTTCTCACTTATTTTACAGAAACATACAAAATAGGATATGTTTCAAATAAATTCAATTATTTTAAAAAAAAATTACAATGGAACTTCAACACAGCATTTCTATTTGTTGGAAATAATCGTAATCAATCCTAACAACTCAACTTTTTCAAAACTAGTTTTTTAAAAAACATTCCTCAAATCACAACCTTTCTCATAGTGAATGTTCTAAAACCACAATTCTTGATAAATAAATGTTTTTGAAAGAATTAAATCCCTCAATGATAATACAATTTGTGGAAATGATATGATAAACGCCTTGGTGAAAAGATATTCTATGATCATGATAAGATAAAACCCCTCTTAATTTTTCTTTTTCATCGCCATTTTTTGATAATACTAGCATTGGATTCATATTTTTTTTTAAAATTTTATATATTATCTCCCACTTTGAAAATAAAATCAATAAGATACTGGGGGTTTGTGGAGGTTAAACATGCAGTGGTATCCTCACATCCTCAAATATTTCCTTTAGCATTGATTTGGTGAAAACATTATCAATTTGATACTTAGTGGAAATGCACTGAAGTATAACATATCCACAAGAAAATTTTTATTTGATAAAATTATACTTGGTATAAAGGAAATTTTATCTTTAATGTTATATAAGGTTTTTGTAAATATCAATGGAAAATTGATTATCAAAAATAATGTATAATATTTTTCTATCATTTACTCTAAATTTTTTTGGCGACACGTTCATCCTTAATAATTGAATACACTATTGGGTAGAGGAAACATATCCCGGTTCTTCTATGTTAAAAGTAACTAAAATTCATTTCATATTATTCCATCTCCTACAATATTCTACCCAAAAAAGTTTCCTCAGGATGTTGAATTTCTATCATTATAATCTTTATTCCAATCAACATTACATTACCCTAGAGTGTTGATGTCACAAATTATTTTATAAAATGGACCATAAATGATATTCTATATCATACCTGGTTATTATTTTTGATGCTAACAAATGTGATTTATTAGGATCACTCTAATATCATATAAATAATTTAACAACATAAAAAATGTATAGTATTGAAGCTATAAGATAGAGAAATATTACCATCATCTTTTGTAAGACTTTTGGAATCACACTTTTTTTTCAAATTCGTCTTCACTCATCTTTATACCAATAGATAATGGAGTAGAAAATTATTTATAATCCTATATTCCAAAATTTTGTATCAACTTCATATCCAAAGTTTCCTATGATATAATGATATGACTTTCCTTCTATTGAACTTGTAATAATTGAAATTTAACTCTATGAGTATGGAAATCTCAATGTTCTTCTTCATTTACTCATCAATCTATTTACAAGTTTTTCCCCATCACTTGGAAAAACTATATCATCAATGTAAACAATGAAAATGAGTGTAATTATGTTAACTTCCTTCACATACATGTTTTTATCAAATTTTCCTTTAGAAAAGTTCAAAATTTTCATAAAACTATCAGGTTAAGAGTACCATGCCTGAAGAGACTATTTTAACCCATGCAAAGCATTATTGAACATACAAATCATGGTTCTATCATTTTCAAGATTGAAGCCTCTGGAATATTCAATATAAACATCTTCATCAATATATATATTTAATAAATATGACTTAGCATCCTTGTGATAATTTTTTTTAAGAACTATGTGTAAAAACTTCCAAGAAAATTATGGTAGTTTATAATCTTACAAAATTGGAAGAGGATTCTTCAAAATATAATCCTACAACCTATGAGTAAAATTTGGAAACAAGTCAAGATTTGTTTCTTTAAATTTCCCTATGTTTATTTACCTTGTTTCTAAATACCCACATTGTTTCTATGATATTAATTCCTACTAGTCATTGAACAAAATCAAATGCTTCATTTTTATCAATGTGATATAACTATTCGTCCATAATATTTAACAACTCATTATGTTAAAATACCTCTAAAAATAATATTGGTTCCACCTATAAGATAATAGATGTCAGATTCTCTAGCCTCAATTCTATATGGTCTTCGATAATGCTTTCTAATTTCAAATTATGTTTTGAAATTAAACATATTTTGGTAGGGTATTAAATATAAGAAATTTTCTTCCAATATTAATTTCTTCATCACATGATTTATTTAACTCATCTTTTATATGTGTTAGATCAAATTCATCTTCCCATTTATTATCTTAATTATAAGTCATTATTCTATCTGATTTAATATCATTTTTTCTATCTTGAATAATTATTATTAATAAATTTATATTCTCAAAAAAATTCTCTCTATAGAAATTTGAAGAATTTTGTATTCAACCAGAATGCTTCTTCCCATTTTAACTAAAATTCAATTTTTTCAATTATTATAATATATTATAATGTGGAGTATATGTATTACCATGTTGGTGTTTGATTCTGTTTTTATTCAGATAGAATTTGAATGTATTTATTGTGTACTCCTTTACATTTTTAGTTCTTAGCTTCTATATACACTGATAAAGTTCTTTCTAAAAATCCCTTTTGAAACTTTTAATCATTCTTGTAGCTTAAAATTTGTATTTCATAAAAACTATGTTTGTCATATGATTGGATTTATTAATGAATCTAATAAAGTAAAAAATAAAATTTTATTATTTGAGGTTTCATAAATCCATAAATATCAATGTGAATTAGCTCAAGGGGTCTGGTTTTTTAGATTCCCACATTCTTGTGTTTTATACTAATCATGTTTCCCTTATCACATGTTATATAAATAAAATCTTACTTTCTTTTCAGATTTTAATGATTCTTATAACATATTCCTTAGAATATGTTCTAATAATTTTCATCCTTTGAATCCCAAACCTTTGATTCCTCAACTTATTTTTATCACAAAAAATTAAGTAAAATGAGTTATAAAGATCTATAATATAGAATAGGTTACCATTGGTTCCATCACCCTTTATAGAAACGTTTTAATATTTCAATATTCTGATGATATAAGAATCGTTCCTGAAGATAACTTTCTTACCATCATCAAAATGTTAACTAACACTCAGTAAGTCATGCTTGAGCCCATCAACATATAAAAGTTCATTTGACTTTAATTTTTGAACTTCACATAATTGGAAATTCAGTTAATTGTGATAATATAATTTTAACAGAACCATATCTAAAATTTTAAATTATGTTGGGATCCCATTCCTTTTCTCCCATGGTCATAAATGGCATTAAAAAATATTTTTTTGGGTGATGGGTTACTATTCCATCATAAATGGTTCTCAAGTAGATATAATATAATTTCTTATTTGAAATGGAATTCAATATCCGTCATAATAGGTGTTTTGAAATATAATTAAATATCCATAATAAATAACCTTTTACAATGGAAATTAAATTCTATCACAAATAATTTGAAAAAATAAAAAATATCCAAAAATGTTAAAAAATTATAAATTAAAAATAAAAAAATTTAAAAAACCAAATATATTAAATCATATGAATCATAATTAATAACAACATAAAACATGATATGTTCATTAGTAACTCATCATAATCATTTTTTTAGAAAAATATATCAATCATTGTGGAGGTGGGGGGTTATTCGAAGGACTAGGTGGAGAGAACTTCATCCCTATACCAAGCACCAGTTGTTGCACGTACTCTATCAATTTAACATATTGCTTCTCCATCCATAAAAAATGTTTATATTCTGACCAATTTTGGTGTTAATGAATCTCCTCCTCCTTGCAAAGGGTCTCTACAACCACATTTTGAGCTCACAATTTATCCTCATACTCTATAGATGATGATGATGACTCTAATTGGGCGCTCCTCAGGCTGGATGACAAACATGCATCAATACCAAAATAACCCAGATTTTCTATATGAGAACCAATACCAACCCCTTAGTCTTTATTTATATAACAATGAGTCTGTTTCATCCATACTACCTTATCAAATCCCCATGCCTTGGTCCCCGTATCTTCAGTCTCATCCTGAATCTCATCTTGTTTTTGAGAAGTTACAACCTTATATGCCTCTTTCAAATGAAATTTTCAATTAAAATAGTTGAAATATTATTTTTAGTTAACTCTAAAAATTATAAACATTATACTAACCTCATTCTATCACTTCTGGCCACCAGTCATCTCGCCAGTGGCACAATTAGTGAACATCCTCTTAAAAACAATATTCATAAGATTGGGATACTCAAATTCCTATATTAATTTAAAATAAACATTTTACATTTAAATTATAAATAAATAATTAAATAAAATTACAATCCAAATGTCATAAATGAGCAATAAATGCAACACTAATAGATCTATGTGGGAACTCCTTCCTCCCCCAGTTCTATAAGCCTGATGATTCTCTCATCTAAAAACTATCTCCCAACAAATAAGAGAAAAATACATTCCAAACATGATTTGAAATGTAATCTAGATGCTGGGTGGAACATGACTAATAAAAAACTATGACTCGACTTTTCTCCATGGATCTATTCCTCAAATTTTTCAAAAATCGATGGAAACATTCACACATACGAATCTCCCTAGACTCCTAGATTTGGGATATCATTTTATATTTGATGGGATACCATAAAAACTTCTAATCATTAAAAATAAAAAGTTAAAAATTAAATAAATCATTTTTACTAATGTAGCATCCGATGATAAAACATTTGAAGATGACTATAAATGGGAATCTGATACAATTTTAGCCATATTCTAGAAAAATAATTCTCTAGAATAACAGCCCCCATCCGAAAACTATATGTGATAAAATATGGAAAACCAACAAATAATAAAATAACAAATAAATAAATATATTAATAAAAAATAATTATAATTAATGAAAATTATTGGTAATAAATAAAAATTAACTAAAATTGAAAATGAAAACACCTCAACATGCATGGATAAAAATCAATATATGACCTTCACTCAAGAATAAGGTCGAAAATCATCAATATCACTAGTCCAAAACCCATCTAATTCAATGATGAACTAGCAGTAACTAGTGGGTAAGATGATGAAGTATCAAGATGATCAGCAGGAAGGAAAGTATCTTTGAGGCTATAGAACAACTTATCAAAATAGTCTCTAGCCATTTGAAAAATTAAAATAATATTATCTGAAAATAATTGAAAACATGAATTATTTATTAATTATGACTATAACCAATATTTAATTATGTCATTATTAATCTTCATTATCATATAAATATTTGATGGTTTAAATATCTTTATCTTCCTCCACAGTATAATCAATTTCCATAGGATCCTTAGCTTCATCATCTCATTCAATTTAAAAATCATTTGTTATATCACCAATATAATTATCACCATCTTGCCTTAAATATGGGGTTAAATCAGCAATATTTATGTCACTTCAAAGAAAAGATGTATTTGGATTTGTCTCTTAATTTTTTTTTAATTCCTTACACTTCGTAGAATCACCTTCACTTTGCCTAAACAGATTTTCATGTGATTTCATTTTTATAATACCCCCATTAAATTAACTCTCATTAAGTAACACAATAATTTTCATAATAAATTTTATATTCTTGATGATCCAAAATAATTTATTTGTTTACTGAATGAATGATTTTATATTTAATGTCAATGATTCCACGACATGGATGAAAATGAAATATTATGTCAGTACCATACAAATAATTTTGAAACATTATTACATAATTCTATCCTAGATAACAGAACTCAAAAATTTCATCCATCAATCCATAGAAGTCAACTTATCTTTCTTTATGACGAGACCCTCTAAATAAAACACATATATTAGTAGTTTTTTTTGATTCACCATATGTATATTTTTGAAATCTAAAACCATTCACTACATTTTCACTATAAGATTTAACAAATTTTGATGGTGGGTTACTCTATACACACAATCTATCATCAATTTTATCAACATGTTACAATAAAAGAAAAATTGGAAATTAATTAGAAAACTATTTATAAATAAATTTATATCATATATTCAACCATAAAAAATTTACTTTACCATTCTCTAAAACTAGTCATTTTTTATGATATTGATGTTCATAAATTAAAGATGATGTAATTTATAAAAACTGTTTCTTGATATAATCATCATATAATCTTAAAATGAAATAATATCAATTTAATTTAAAAATAATAATGTATAGGTGAAATTTTAACTCACTATATAAATTGTTTCATTTCTTCAAAATTGAGCCGAACAATTGTACGAGACTTATGATGTTTATCATCTGAAATCCATCGTTTATAAACTAAAACCAAGTTAATTTTAAGCTGATTAAATATGGATAATTTATGGATCATTATATTTTTATCATTTCCCTAATTATGACCCATTAAAACATGTTTTAAAGTATATTCAGTTTGAAAATAATTACAACCTAGAAACTAAATCTCCTTTTGAAAATACACTTTTAAATTGAATATTCCAATAATGTTTTTATGTAACTTTTTTTTTCAATTTCTTCATGAATCTATCATATGGTTATATCCATTTGAACTATATTGGTGCTCTGAATTTTTGTCATATGAAAAATGTAATATTAAATGTTCCATTTAATCAAATAAATTAGGTGTAATTTTTTTAGTTTACACAAAACTAAAATAAAATTTTATTGTAGCTTACTTATTGAATCAGATTCTTTTGTCGATGTAAAAATGTCATAGAAAAAATATGATATTTTTATCAGTGCATCCCAAATAGAATAATTCAAAAATACTTGAAAGATAATTAGTAGAAGTATTTCCATCATAATATGAAAATCATGACCTTTTTAATCTAATAATATTACTATTTATGAAACATCTATCCAAATTAGAAACATAACTATTAGGTGACCTCAAATCTTCAATCCACTGATTGAATAATAAATGATTTTCTTTAAAAACTTTATAAACCTCCTTTGACTTCATTACATTTTGTTATCTTTGATTTTCAAATAACTCATGTTTATGATGCCTAAAAAATTTCGTAAGATCTAATCATGTCTTTAAATTATCTTTAGTCTTACCCAGTGTGTCCAAAAAATTATAAAATATATTATAAAAATAGTTCTTTTAAATATGTATGAAATATAACATGTGATGTACCAAAAAATCAAACTAGTATGGAAGATCTTAGAAAATACTATGTTTTAACCTATTGTGATCTTTCCCAAATCTATTTATTTTATTATTTTATAGTTGGACCAAAGGTAATGGGTGGTAATGAAGAGACAATATATTTTAAATCAATACCTAAGATAATTTTTGGAGGTCTATATATTTCAATTATATCTTTGCAAAAATTATTTATGTTCCTTAAAAAAGGATGTTATGTAGGATGAAATATGCAATGACAGTTGAAAAAAAGGGTTTCTTCCATAAAAGAGAAAAAAAACATTGATGTCACTCACACAATATATATATGATTTTGGATCACATCTAATCTAGACAGATAACATTACATATTCTAATAAATTACTAATTTTCCACATTAACTCAACTTTCATTATGAAATTCTATTTTACAACAACATTATACATACTGACACCATTACTCTAAAATAAATTTTACTCATCAATCAATGACTTAAAATGAATTTTTTTTTGATTTCATGGAAATATTAATATAAAATATATATATAATATATTCATCAACATCTAAGGAAGTAATTTTTATAGAGTTATAATTATGTTCTTTAATGAATATTGACTTCTGTAAGAACCAAATGGATAAAACCCATAAGAAAGAATACCCAACCACAATTTACATTCTTATGAAAAAAATATAGATTCACCTGATCAAAATATCTCCATGAATCACCATCTCAAGGATGATTTATTACTTTTCCAGAAGAAACATAGGATCTATGACATTTCATTAATGAAGTTTTATTATGAGATATAAATAAATGCCACAATCTAAATGTTAGTTGGAAATACCTCATAAGATTAATAGGAACCAAGTTGGACATCCCTTATTGTGCCTCTTTGTACCTTGACTTTCCTCATGTATGAAAACTTTCCAATGAATCATTTTCATCATAATATAGGATGAAATCAATTGAACATGCCAGAATTTTCTTAATAACCAAGATTTAAATTACAGAATAGCCACTTACATTCAATGAATTTTTTTTGCAAATAATAACCCTTATATAGTAGTGATTTAAAAATAGAGAATATCTGATCAAAATAACTATTTGGCATTCCATTTTCTGATTTAATAGTTATAAAATTATTAAAAACGTCAAATTTGTTTATCTAGAAACCATAATATAAAAAATCATCTACAGACTTTACAAACAAAAAAAAATTAATATGGTTTTAACTCGAAGGTTGAATAATAATTTTTAGTTTCGATTTATTGAAACTATAGATGAACAACTTCATTTTGTAATTTTTAAAACCATTATGGATTTGGAACGAAATTTTTTGTATCTTCTGAATTTCATTCACCATGTTGATGCCCAAAAATTTTGAAACCCCGAGATTTTAAGAAATATTTTTTTCATGTTAATGTAATATTTTTTATATTTCTAGTTACATGAAAATCTAATTCTATCTTTAATTACAAGAAATATTGAGTTTTTAATTCATTACAAGAAACACTAATCTTAGATTTTATTACATGCAATAGTAAGTTTAAATGAAACATGAAATACTATTAAAATAATATTATTTAATATTATAGTTTCCACCTTGATATTGGAGTGGTGGTTATAAATAATGTTAAAAAACTTATAAAAATATGGATTATACTTTTATATAAAATTTATTCTTTGGTTACTAATTAAATAGAAATGAAAATAAAAACCTTTTGAAAATAAAAGGAAATATTTCTCTAAAAAACAATTTTTATGCACACAAGTGTGTATTCAATCAATAAATTTACCAAATCACATTTGGTTATTAATTTTAATAAATTTATATATTATATATTCAATCAAATTTTAAACATTCATATTATATGTTTTATACATAATAAATTAGAATATATCCAATTTTACACTTAAAACCTTATTTTTTTAAAACGTTTGGTCACCATTTTATGCACTTATAATAAACATAATTTTAGAAACATTATAAAATTAATTTAATAAAATAAATATTATTTTTTAAATCAAAAGGTAAAAATTATTTTAGTTGGGTTTTTTGAGATTTTTCTGAAAACTTTCATTTTTTGATGAATAGAGAAAAATATTGAATTTTAATTGAAAAACGACTTTTTATTTAAATTTTTTATATTATTAAATTATAATTTGAATTAGTTTTAGCGAAAAATTATTTCAATTATCTATAAACTAATCAAAACTAAATAACTATATTCAACTTTATGTTGAATTTATACATAAAAACATCACAAACATTTCATCTTTTTTTATTTAAAACCCTATTTTCTCATCGCATCAATGGGATTAATTTTAAATTAAATCTAAAAAATTATATGAGTGAAATTTTTAGAAATGGGTTCCATAATTGGAATCATTTTAAATTTTCATGTATTATAAGGTCTAATTAATTTTTGACCCAAATGAATAGTGTAATCAGTAAAAATTAATTACGCGGTTAAGGTAACAATGGGTTTACCAGGGTTAAACTAAAAGGACTTGTGTAAAAATAACCAATAAACATGTATAAAAACTATTTTATGTACACATATAAGGTTCTATAATGGTATAATTTGGATCATAGGGACTTATGAAAAACATTAGAGCACTTATTTATTTTCAAAAATACCATGTTTGTCCTCTCACACAATTATAAAAGGCCACCCCCTCTCCTCTCATTTTAACATATTCAAATATCTTTGGTTCAACCAATATATGACCAAATAAATTCTAAAATTCTCAAACCTTATTATATAATCTTTATTTTGGATATAAATCCAACAATGGAATGCTTTTAGTGAAAACCTAATGAGGTTACCTGAAGAAGAGGTAACGCTCATCAACACGAATTTTTGTTTTATTTCATCCTCCAACTTCTTATATTATTATTATACCGTGCTTATAAAATAATATTAGTATCTAAAATATACTGATATATTTATATGTTAAGATAAATATCTACAACCATCTCTACTTCCATCAAATGGGTTATGAAATCATCATTCATGTGTATAACGTACTAACACATCGTAAAATGATGTTTTTCATTTTTACATTACAACCTCTATAGGTTAGAAATAATGACAGATTTATTGTTTATATATATATATTATATATTTTTTATATTTATGATTATATTATGATTATGTAATAATTATATCATACATACCTCTATATTTTTCATTTTGTGGGAATACAATAACATCTTTCCTGTGTACGGCGGACTACCGCATCGTGAAGTGATGTGATTTGTTTATGATTTACATGGAATGATTTTTTTACGGGTTTAAAAAATATATTTGATATATTTTAAGTAAAAATTATTCTTTAAGGATAAAATATTATTTAATTTAATTTCATTCAATCCATCATGAAAATGGAAATAATGTTCATGCATACAAACGACCTGTGGTCTCCATGACCGATGTATTGAATTTCATATAAGTAAATTTTCTGGATTAATATAAATATATATACAATTAAAATATATGATATTTATATCATGTTTTTATATTCTTTATATTATTTAACCATTATCAAATTAATAGGAACAAAAATTTTACCAATAAAAAAAACAAAGAAATTATTACCCGAAACTTAACATTAACATGGAATTTTTAATAAAAGGATAATAAAATGTCCTACGAAAATAATATATGGTATGAAATATTTTTTTTATATATTAGATTTATAATAAACTTATATTTATTATACAAGAGTTTTGAACATGTATGATAGAAGTCAAGACTTAAGGTAAAGGATTTCCGTCTCATTTTTATTTTTAGCGAGACATATTCCATTCTCACCACACGTTTCATTTATGTGGTGTATTTACTTCCCATGAATTTTTCTTATGATTATTGAGATTAAAATTATTGGTATTTATATATCCATTTTAATATCTCTCTTTCATGGGGCTTATGGTAAAAAAGTTACCAAATTAGTAAGGGTTTTTTATTCTCTCTTTTATTTGTCATATACATATGAAAATTCACCACTTGTATAATTTATGTGGTGTATATATTACCAAATTTTAAGGATATATAATGAATCCCATTATCTTCATGATATTACAAGTTTCACTTTATTTTATTTTTTGGGTAATATAATTCAAAAGGTACCAAATCTGTAATTTTTCTCTCTCTCAATTTTCCTTTTTTGAGATATGTGTTATGTTATACACGAATATTACATTATGAGGTGTATATATAGACACACTGAAATGTACTATGATTAATTTTTTTATACTCATTATATTATAAGTTTTATTTTATTTTATTCTTTTATGGGGCTTATGATTCAAGGTTACCAAAGTGGTAAGGGTCTTATGTTACAATCTTACTATATATTTGGATTGTTTAAGATTTTGTATCCAATAAAGATAACACATGATCTAAATCTAAAAAATTCTTAAGAACTTTCTCCTCCCCTATTATGTCATGATATATTCAATTAATGTTATCATTTTCAAACTCTTTGGTAATTAAAATAATTGAGAAAATGTTTTTTTTTCTGAAAATACTAAATTATTTCACTCTTCGGTCAGAAATATGTTTTTTCAAAATAATGTTTTACAAAAAAGTGTTCAAAAATTTTCAGATGATTAATTAAAGCCATTTTTAACCATTTTTTACTTTTCACAATTTTTTAAATGATTCTTCATGTCATTTTCCAAAAATTCCCATATGGATTTTACTAAAAATTTGAATGTAATCTTTCATTTAACCGATACCGCCTAAATAAAACTTCCTATTATAATGAAAATTATTTTCATTGAAGCATAATTAAAAATTTTCATTTTTATTTCAAAATAAAAATATTTTCATTTTTTTTAATTTATAAATATTTTTTTCAAAGCGTAAACAATATTCTACTCAATAAATAAATTAAATTATTTAAAAAAAGATTACTTTATAAGTATTCAAGGTTATTTTCAATGAATATGATTTTGAAAAAGTTTTATATTTTAAAACCTGTTTTCAAAATAGATAGGATATTTTTCATAGAAAATAATTTAAATGATATTTTAAAATCTTCCTTTAAAAGATTTAAATTTTATTTTCAATGAAATATATTTTACAAAAGGTTTTATGTTTTAAAAATTATTTTCAAAGTAAAGTTATTTTCCTTATCAATTGTTTTAAATAATCGACCAAAATAACTTTCACTATAAGATTGCACTCATTGATTTTACATATGGATTACTAGGGATTTGATTCAATGATATAATTTGTATTCTTTCTCTGAATGGTTGATGGTTTATTATGGAATGATATTTATGTAACACATTTCTCTTCTAGGTGCTATACTATGAAAATATTATTATGAAACATGTTTTTATTTCTATGGGTTATGGTATGCTGATTATGAAACCTGTTTCTTTTATACATGTTATTATATGATGAAATATTTGAGAAGCCCTTATCATTTCATCAGTTTTGATATGATGATAGTTTTATGTTCTCATGGAACACATATGTATGATTTTCATTATGTGAAATTTTTAAACTTATAACCAAGGATGGTGGTTACATTATTACAAAATAGGGTTGAGACCTATATCTACCTTTAATGAATTTGGTAAATATTTATATATCTTGAGATAGATATGTTTGGATTGGAGAGTAAACATGGTTTAGTAAGGGACTTTGTCGACTATGATGGTATTAGATGTGAACCTTGACCAATATGATGGTTTAGGGAGTGAACCCATTCCACTATGAGGAAGGGGATTCCACTAGGGATGTTGGTGTGTCTTGGTTAGGAGGTTTATCGACTGAAAAGTAGGGTATACAGTTATTTAGTCCAAGCCCTAAGTAGGTACATGGGTAGTTATCCCAATCCTAACATGTTATGAATATCTTGGTGGGTATCCTAGACATAATATTTTCTATACATATTAGCTGCCACATATCTATGACTTATTCCAATGTTATGATATCAGAGATCATGTCCTTTGATTACATTATGATTCATTTGTAATAAACTACCAATCTTTATTGGATGACTCATGTGTATGATTTTCGACTAGTTGGGTATGAACTTAGTAAGTTATTTTATTTATCACATACCTTTATGCCTATATTATGACTTTATAAGATCATATAATTATATCAATTATGTTTACCCTTACTGAGAATATTCTCTCAACCTTATGTTTTTATTCCCTAAGTTACGTATAATGGTTTTATATAGGGTATTTCTATGAAGAATACTAAACAAGATGATCTTTGTGGGAAACATTAAAGATCATTAACAAGATTAGAAGACTATGTTTCATTATTCCAAAGTCACTATACTATTATGGTCCTTAGGTGTGTGTTTATGTAATGTAATGAATATTAATCTAGAAAAATGAAATTTCCAGGTATGAGAAACCTGAGTTTCTATATCTGGTATTAAATTAATGTTTTAGTTATCCTTTAGAAACTAGGATGATAAAAATTTAGTGTGATCACTAGGGATATTTTTATGGATATGCCTAGTGATTTATCTAAGGATAACTCTAAGGATGAGTTAAATTATAGGAAAATATCTTGGATTTGTTTTAAATAATAGAGTGAGTGGTACTAAAATTTGATGGGTGATCTAACAGAGATGTACCTAGGGTTAACAAACCCAAAAAACATCATATTTAGCTATAATTGATATAGAATTGTGGCATGAAAATATGCCTTTCTTCACACTAGGTTTGAAGCTCAGGGGGGATATGGTTTAGAAATTCACAAAATAATTATAAAATATCTAGAAGGATATAAATATATGAATATTATTAATGAAATAAGATAAATTTAAGTTGTTATATATTAAAAATATGTTGTCAAGATTAGACCTCCTAAATGATTTTTCAGACTATGTGATTTTCCATTATGATTAGATTTTCTAACACTATTCTTTTTGGTCTTAGTAAATAATGAGAACTATAAAGAACATGACTAACATTGAATGTGATAGATTATTTGTTGATTATTAGAAATATGGTATAAATAATTTTGTATATGATTTTTTTATTATCCATAATAAGTTTTAATGGTACATGATTAACACTGTGTACCTTAACCCACTCCCAGACTAACCGATAAAAAAAGTGGAATATTTTATTGAGAGTTTGGATATTGGTAACCATGGGGGGAAAAGATTCAAATTACTATATTTATAGAATGTTGAAATAAGCACCGATGTGAATGTCTTGGAGGAGTGGGAATATATTTTTACTATGGAAAAGAAGGACACAAAGAAAATAACTACAAAGAGAAAAGGAAAATATTAGTTAATGTAATGGATGAGAATATTGGTCTCTCAAAGATATCATAAAATGTTGAATTATTTAAATATGGAAAGTATAATAATTAGTAAAATAGATTCCCTAAGTGGAAGTATCATGAATAAAATTAAGACTGTTGTTTGAGTGACGATTATATTACTGATGATGAAGAGATGATATATGACATGTGAAAAGAAAAGGTATTAAGGAATAAAATAATGAATCCTAGATAATGGTTTGAGAAAGAAGTGGGATGAATGAATAATTTATATATTGGAATCTAAATATTATGTTATATGAATCATTAAATATATATTTATTGTTTAGTATATGTTTTTTAAGGATTTGAAATAATATGTTGAATGATGCTAATGGACTGGAAGAGTGATTCAATGGGGATATAATATTTTTTTATGGTAAGGAAACCCATAATACGTTCCTGATGATGAGAAAATGGTTTTTATTTTGTATAACGAGATGGTTGATATTGATAAAGTAAACTTGATAGTGTTGATGACCTTAGAAATGATAAAGGATTTGTTGAAAGAGTTGTTTAAGATATCATTTATAGAGTTTCAAACATTATTGGATCTGTAGAATATATTCAATAATTGGCTGTTTTACTCATGTAATGATAAATAATTCATGTTTTCATTGATGTTATATAGAAATTATTTTTTCAATAGAATACACAATGAAAGTATTTACATGATTGGTATATGAAAATTATTTACTATTCCACTTTTTTAGGTTTAATGATAAGTTCATTATATAAATTTTGATACCTTATTTATAATGTTTTGGATTTTAATCTTTCAGTATGGTGATATGGTTAAACATGTATGAAATGGTTTATATTGAACTTTCAATGAGGTTTTATAGATTAAAGTATTATTTCACCATATTATGATTTATGCATATTACATAGCCAATGCTAAACATTTTTTATGATAACTAAAGATAAATGGAATGAATTATAATTTTATATGTGGATTTTAAAATATATTAGTGATTCAAGATTAAAAAATTCATATTCATTTCATGGAGTATTATAGGATGTAAAAATTGATAAAGGCACAACCAAAGGGTGATATGTATCTTATGAAATGACACAAAATAAATTAAGTGTATCTTCTAGTAAAAATTATTCAAAATTAGAAAAAGGATCCTGAAATAAAATGATTTCCTGTTATCATCATTTTAGATGATATCAATGGACTATTCAAACCTATTTTTTCAATGGTTTTAGGGTCACTAAATTTCTCCAGATCTCCTAATTTCTTGTGATCAGTGATATTTATCACTCTCTATAATTATTTATTCTTTTTTATCGATGTTGAAATATTCACTTCCCACCTAGGTTCTCCTATGTGGAAACCTAGTTATGAGTTACTTTAGGTAATATTTATGTTTACATATTTACATTTAGGGTAGTTTTGTTATACATTTGTTCAATTTTAGTTTCTAGGATGTTATTTTCAAATGCTAAAACCATTGATGATCGAGACGATTTTCAAGGGTGAAATTTTTTTAAGGGGGTATAATGTAACACTCTGAGATTTTATGATTTTTTTTCAAATTAATTTAAAATTTTCAATATTTTGAGTTATAGACAACACTATGTTTAACTTTTGTTACACACAGAACTGATTTTGGCTTGAATTACATACTACACAGACCTTACCTTGTATTACACACATCCCTCAGTTTAAATGAAACGTGACATATTATTAAAAAAATATTATTTAACATACTAGTTTTCACCTTGAGATTACAATTGATTTTATGAATAAGATTAAAAAAATTATGAAAATATGTTTTATACATTTATATAAAAATAATTCTTTATTGACCAATTAATTAAAAATTAAAATAAAAACCTTTTTAAAATAAAAGTAAATCATTCTATAAAAAACAATTTTTATGGGCATAGTTCTATTTTAAATCAATAGATTAATCAAATCAATTTCGGTTAATGATTTTAATTAAAATTTTATACTATATATTAAATAATGGTTTTAACAATAATCTTATATATTTTCTTGATACTAAATATTAATAAATCAAATTTTACACTTGAAAACTATATTTTTCTAAAAAGCAGTTTATCACCTTTTTGTGAACTTATGATAAAATTTATTTTTGAAACTTTAAAATAATTAATCTCATAAAATAAAATTAATTTTTAATTAATAATTTCAAAATTATATTAAGGTGATTTTATTTTTATTTTTATGATAGGTTACATTTTTTATGAATAGTGAAAAACCCTGAATTTTTATTGAAAATGCCTTTTAATTTAAAGTATTTATAATGTTAAGTTGTTTTTAATTAGTTTTAAAGTTAAATTTGTTCCATATTTTATTAAATAATCCATTTTATTTCATTGGAGTCAATTTCATATAAAATTTTGATATAAAATCATTTCAATCTTTTTAATATTCTCTCTTTAAAAACCAGCTTTCTTGTCGATTCTACGAGATTAATTTTAAAATAAAATTTTCCACTATTGTGAATTGAATTTGGAAAAATGTATTCAATAATTTGAATCATCATAATTTATAATAACTAGTAACATTAACAATAAATTTTTTCTAAAGTGAACAATGAATGCAGTAAAAACTAATTACCGCGGTAAAGGTAAAAATGAGTTTACAGGGAGGTTAAACTAAAATGAGAAAGGTAAGAATGACCTATAAAATTTAATAAAAACTATTTTATGGCCATATTTAATCCTTGAAACCTATAGGGTTTTATAATGGACAAATTATGTCCCTTTTGAAATATGAAAAACTTGGGAGCACTTATTTCTGTTCAAAAATACCAAGTGTGTCCTCTCCCTGACTTATAAAAGGCCATCTAATCACATCTCTAATTCGCAGATTAAACCACTATTTATATGAGAAAACACCAAAAATAATCACATAAAAACATCCCTAAAATTTTCTAAGAATCATTATTTTGGATAGAAATCTGCCAACGATGTTTTTATTGAAATCCTAAGGAGGATACCTAAAGAAGATGTAACATTCCTCAATGAACATTTTTGTTTTATTTATTTCTCCACTAAAATAAGTTATTATTATACCAATATTATAATATAATCTCAATATAATTAATATACTTATATTTTCTCATTTTAAGGGAATGAATTACAGTAATTTCCACTTCCATCAAATGGTTTATAAAATCATCCTTCATGTGTATGCCAGACTACCACCTTGCAAACCGATGTCATTCATTTTTCCATTACCTCCTCTATCAATTTGACACAATGATATATTTATATTTTATATTTATGATATTTACTATTTTATTATAATTATTTAATTATTATATCAAAAATAACTTCGTACTCTCCATTTTGTGGGTATATAATAACTTCATACGTGTGTATGAAGAATTACTACCTCATGATGCGATGCGCTTTGTTCACGCTTAACATGGAATGAATTAAGGGTGGGGTTTTTGAATATATTTGATATAAGTGATATAAATATTTTCTTGAATGATAATATTTTATATACTTTTCTTTCTTTAAATCAAAAAAGAAAATGGAAACGATGTTCATGCGTACGTACGACCAACCATATCTATGAATTGTGTATTTAATTTTCTATCATTAAATTTTATAGATTAAAATATATAAATATATACTATATATATTATATTTATGTCTTGTTTTAAATTATGGAGACAATAGAACCACAATTTAAGTAGAAGGAAAAAATATAAGAAATCAAAACAATACAAAAAATAATGATATTATTACCAGAAACATAACTTTAATATGAAACTGTTAATAAATAGGTAATAAGTTTTCTTAATAAAATAATATATGGTATGAAATATATAAATATTTTTATATAGTATATTTATACAGAACATATATTTATTGTGTATGAGGTTTGAATGTTTACAATGAAAGTTAAGTCTCTAGGTAAGCAATTTCAATCTCACTTTTATTTTTTATGAGATAGAAGCTATATTCACCACATTTTTATTTTATATAATATTTAAAATTTCTATGAATTTATATTATGATGATTATAATTAAAATTATTTTTATTTAAATATCTATTTGAGGATCTCTCTTTCATTCGGTTTACGATTCAAAAGTAACCAAATCAGTAAGGAATTTCAAGTCTATCTTTTATTTCTGTGAAACATATGAAAATTCACCACTCACTTATTTTACATGGTGTATATAATAACCCTTTATTATGTTATATCATTAATTCCATTATTTTAATAAATTTATTTTTTCATTTTCATTTATTCTTTATTAGGTATTGCAATTCAAAAGTTACCAAATGATCAGGTATTTTTGTATCAATTTTCTTTCATTTATATATATGTTATATTATACATCTATATTATTTTTATAGGTTTATATAAATCTAATTTTACATCTAATATCATGAATTTATTTATCCCCGTGATATTAAAAGTTTTATTTTATTTTATCCTTTCATGGGACTTAATATTCATGGTTACCAAAGTGGTAAGGGTTTTATGTTACAATCTCACTCTTTATCCAGATTATTTATGAATAAGTATCGAATTTTTATATCTAATGATATACCCTCCAAGAATTATAATGAATTTCCTCAAGTTATATATGATATATTCATGTAATAATACCATTCCACGACTCTTTTATTTCAATAAAATCTTACATTATTTATCTATTTGGTTCAAAATCCATTCCAAAACCTTGTTTTCTAAATTTTTTTTCCAAATATTCTTTTACTGTTTCTCAAATGGGTTATTAAATACATTTTTACACATGTTTTATTTTTTGATAATCTTTTTTAAATGAATATTCAATTCATTTTCTAAAAATATCAATTTGTATATTACAAAAAATACGAAAGGAATCTTCTTTTATCAAGTATGGAATGAATAAAACTTATTAATGTCTGGGGAATTATTTTTTTTTTGAAAATTACTTATTATGTTTTAAATGTTATTTATAAATTAAAATATTATAAAAATGTTTTATGTTTTAATTTTTTTTTAAATTTTAAAGGTTATTTTCATCAAGAAACGTTTAAAAGGATTTTAAAAGATTAATTTATATGTTTTGAAGGTTATTTTACAAAAATAATATTTATAAAATGTATTATATTTCAAAAAGTTTTTTTTTCAAAAAGCATAAAAGTTATTTTTCTCACGAAATATTTCAAATGTTTTTTTAAAATATCCTGTTGTTATACTTTATTGTTATTTTTAAAGAAATAAATTTTTAAAATGGTGTAGTATTTAAAAATTAACTTCAATGAAAAGTTATTTTTCTCAAGAAATGTTTTAAATGATCAGTCGAAACCATTTTCCATATAAAAATACATCCATTGATGTTATATATTTTTTACCTGTGATATGAACCAATGAATCCATTCTTATTCTTTGCTTAAATGTATTATGTTTATGATGCAATGAAATTTATGAAACTCGTTTCTCTTCCACTGGTTATATAATGAAAATATTCTTATGAAACCCACTTCTCTTTCTATGGGTTATTAGGTGATGATTATAAAACTTTTCTCTCTTCCATAGGTTATGATATGATGAAATATTTATGAAGTCCTTTTCATTTCATGGGTTATGATATGATGATTGTTTAATAAACAAGTTCCAGCCATATGTATTATTTTTATTATGTTATGGTGGTTATGTTATAAAAAAGTACGATTGTTATATTATAAAATAATATGTGTGGGACCTATATCAATAGCTAATTAATTGGGTAAATATTTATATATCATGATAAATAAAAGAATGGAATGGAGAGTGAACTCTGTTCAATAAGGGAATTTGTCCACTCTGATGGTCTTGGGAGTGAACCTTGACTAATATGATATTTTTTTGGAGAAAACCCATTACACTATGAGGAAAAGGCTTCCACTTGTGATGGTGGTGTATCCCATATAATAGGTGTAGCAGCTGAAAAGGATGGTACACAGGTGGTTATCCCAAGTCCCAAGCAGGCACATGAGTGGTTAGGCCAAGACAAACATGTAATGAATGTATTAGTGGGTAGCATTGACAACATATTTTCTATTTTATGTTTATTCCATATATATATATTATGCCAATTTGTTTCTCTCACTGATCAAGTTCTTTGATAACCTTATGATTTATGTCTCACGAACACCTAATCTTATTTCTAGGACTCTTGTTTAGGATCTATGATAGGTTGGGTATGAAATTCATAAGTTATGTTAATTATGAGGTGCTCTTATTTTTCTCATATGCTTTTATATGATCATATATTGATACCTCTTATGTTTACCCATACTGAGAATATGAGATCACCCTTTATTATATTTTCTTTCCTAGGGATATGAAGAAATGTTTTATATAGGGTATGTCTATTAGAAGTACTAAATGGGTAGATATTTTTTGGAAACATTCATGATCATTTACCAGATAAGATAATTTTTTTCCATTTTTCTGAAGATACTAAGATGTTATAGTTCTTAGGCTTCTGTTTGAGTAATGTAATGACTATTAATCTAAAAAAGATATAATATCCATGTGTGAGAATCCTGGCTTTCTATAAATTTAATCTTTTTTAAAACTAAAAATTAAATATATAGACAGCAAGACAGTCAAATGTTTCAAATTTCATTAGATCACATTTCGTACATGAACACTTAATTTTTTCTTATGAAACATATTCTAGTTTTGATGAAAAAAAATGATAAAATGGTTTTAGAACCCATAATATATACAATATTTATATCAAAAACATTGGGATTACTACGATGATTTATCCAATCATGATCGTGTAATAAAAATTGTTGTATATTTCCTTATTCTATATTTTTCTAAAAAAAATAAAAAAAATAATTAAGTTTAATCTGGTAGAAGGAATGGGTGATCTAAGAAAAAAAACCAAAAAAATAGAAAATTAATTATGACAATATCGATAATTATTTGAAATTACAACTAAATACCAAAAAATTAAAAATTACCTATAACTGTTAGAAAATATAGATAAATATTGGTAACTAATTATCACTATTAAGTGGTAATTACTACTAATTATCACTATTTATCAGTAATTACTACTACTGATTAACAAATTTTAGTAATCATTACAAATTATTTTTTATTACTTCTACTCATTAAAAACTGTTAGTAACTATTACGAATTACAGTTAATTATTACCATTTTTTAAAAATAGTTGTTAATTATTACCAGTAATTGTTAATTATAACTAATTAGTATCAATAATAGTTAATTAAAACTAATTATTACCATTCTTTTGATTATGAATAATTATTACCAATAATTATTAATTAGTACTAATTATTTCTAATTATTACTAATTTTTTTAATTATTACTAATTATTTCTAATTATAAAAAATTATAACCAATAAATTTTTATTATAGCTAATTATTTCAAATTATTGAAAATTATTACAAATTATCGTTAATTATTCCTAATTATTATTAATTAAATCTAATTATTTCTAATTAACATTAATTATACCAAATTATTGTTAATTATTTCTTATTAGCGTTACTTATTTCTAATTATCAATAATTATTGATAATGATTTTTAATTATTTCTAATTATTTCTAGTTATCCTTTATTATTTCTATTTTTCAATAATTGTAGCTACTTGATGTTAATTTATGTTAATTATCATTAATTATTACGATCTATGATTAATTATTTCTAATTATAGTTAATTACTTCTAATTATCACTAGTTACTGCTAATTATCATTAGTTATATCTAATTATCATTAATTATTACTAATTATAGTTAGTTATTAATAATTATAGTTAATTAATAAAAATAAAAATTAATTATTTCTAGTATACATTAATTATTTCTAATTGTCATTAATTATTTCTAATTATCATTAATCATTAAATATTATGGCTAATTATTACAATTATATTATTTATTACAAATTAGCATTAATTATTAATTATAGTTAATTATTACTAATAATTATTAATTATTACCAATTATCATTAATTATTACTAATAATTGTTAGTTATTACTAATAATCATAAATTATTACCAATTATCATAAACAATTTCTAATTATGATTAATTATTACTAATTAGCATTCATTATTACTAATTATCGTTGATTATTACTAACTACCAGTTTTTATTACTAATTATTAGTGATTATTACTAATTATTGGCAATTATTACTATTTATTAGTGATTTTCACAAATTATCATTGATTTTCACAAATTATCATTGATTTGTACTAATTACCGTTGACTATTAGTAATTTTTACTATTTATCAACAATTATGACTAATTTTTCTAGTCATCATCAATTATTATAAAATTTTACAATTATTTCTATTTTTTATTTTTAAATAACGCTTGCTATTTTTTTACTAATTTTTGATAGTTTTTACTAATTAGAGATAATTTTAATTATTTTTTATTAATTATTGGAAATTATTAGAAATTATTGGTAATTATTGTGAATTATCATCGATTATTTCTAATTATGATTAATTATTGTTAATTATGACTAAATATTGTTAATTATAAATAATTATCATTAAATATTACTAACTATCATCAAATATTTTTAATTACAAACTAATTATTATTTAAAACTAATTAATTATATTTAATTAATACTAATTATTGTTATTTAGTGGTGTTTTTTACAAATTATTACTGATTGTTACTAATTATCTATATTTTTTACTAATTATCTGCAATTATTAACTTATATAATTGATATTTTTTTATTTTTAACTAATGTTGCTAATTTGTACAAATTATTGATAACTTTTACTCATTATCAACATTTTTGTTCTAATTATCGATAATTTTGGCTAATTAATGATACTTTTGGCTATTTTTTATTAATTATCTATAAATATTGTGTATTAATTACTAAATATTGGAAAATATTACTAATTATTTTCAGTAAGTACTAATTATCACTAATTAATAATAATTATCAATAAATATTTACTAATCGTTAATAATTTTTTTCCAATTATTGTAATCAATTCTAATTATTTACCAATCATCTAAAGTTAAAATGAATTGCAACTAATTGAAAGTAATTATTTCTAATTACAACCACTAATTTCAAATATAAAATAATTTAAATTAATTAAAAAATAAATAGGTAAAAATAAATACCCCAAAAATAATGCTTTACCTAAATTAAAACATTGATTGATAATGAAAGCATCAGATCCTTGGAAAAATAAAAATTTATATAGTGAGAAAACAGACAGAGTCTATAGAAAAGAGTGAAAGAGTTGCGCTAAAAAATTATACATAGGCCATATATATAGCTTATATTAGTTGTTATGTGACTATTTTTTACAAAATATCATTGTAAATATCCCTATTTGTGATGGGTTGCGTCGCAAATAGTTCCCACCATATATAAATATGGCAATGACATAAAAAACTTATGATGGATCCCATCATAAATGATACTCTGGTGACATATTATTTGTCCCAGAATCCATCACAAATAGTGGTATCAATATAAAAACATTTGCGATGAAACCTGTCATAAATGCTTCTTTGGTGATATATTATTTGTGAAAAAAATCACTTCCGTTGAAAATAAACACAAATATGGTGGATATATAAAAAAGTATTTGTGATGGAAATATGAATTTCAGCGTAAATATGACTTGTAATTGTATTGCATGCATTAACACCAAAACTATTTCAAGTGAAAATATATTCCAATCTCAAATAAAAAAATTGGTTAATTGGAATGAGAAATGATTCTCGTTACAAATAAGTCGATTGTAGGAATTATTTGTGATGGGTGTCATGCCCATCAGAAATAACCCTTTTTCTCTAGTGTCAATATTAGCAGTTTCAATTCCTCTAATATTTAAGGAACTATCATATCCATAAGTAACTACTCAACCTTCCTTTTCCTCAACATTTTTAAAAATTTTCTTACAACCTATCACATGTGAGGAATAAGCACTGAAACAAATTCAAGGTTTTTTCCTTTTGATAGATTTTAGAATAGTATCAACAATGAAATATCATTCCAATATTATCTTATTCTAGGCTTTTTTATCTTTCTTATCATAAGAGATTTTTTTCTAAATGCGTTTTCAAACATTATTCATCCTTTTGACCTAGTTTTTCACACATCCTCCAAACTTCATCCAGGAAATAAAAACAATTTTTCAAAATTATTTTTCTTTTATTTCCTCGTATGTATTAGATATGTAACTCTATTTTCATATAATTTTTCACCATATCAATTCCTTCATACTTTCTGGGAGATACATATTGTGCTAATAATTATATGTTTTGTTACCATATATACCACAGCACCAACAACATCCACTGAATGTCTATCTTATAAATAAGAATTATCATTCACTATAATTAGTTTGTTAAGGTTAAACCTACCTTTCTAGATTAGAATCTCTCAGGTGTAGTAAATATTTATTATAGAGTTCATTTTCACCTTTTTTTATGTGGTATATTTTTCACTTCCATTACCATTAAAAATTTTGTTAACATTTTTTAACACCTGCATGTTTAGAATAATCATATGGACTTTTTTGTTTAGTGGACGTAGATGTCACCTTATTCTTGGAATGAGTTTTCTCAATAGCTTGAGTTGATTCATCCTTTATCAATGAATCCTTGTTTAAATTCATTCTCACTATATTTAAGGTACATTCTACCTCAATAAATGTCAATTTGGTTTTGACAAATGTTATCTTACAAAGCATACAATTTCTTACGGAGTTCTTCAACTATCATTGATTATTCAACAAATACAATCTTGAGGTTTTTAATTTTCTTGACATACTCACCTTCATGTTTATAGAAATATTTCTTTCTTTTATTTTTTTCTCAAATTTATTTCTTCAACATTCCTATCACTTTCAATATTTTTGTGTTTTGATCAAGACATGCAATAAGTTCTCATCTCAACTGACACTCTTTGTAGGTTTGTTCACCTTCTTCTTATTTACTATGGGAAGTATCCTTAATCATTAGGAAATAAAGTTCTAAATTTCACTGCAGTTTTGAATTATAATATAGTATTATTATTATAGTCATAATCTGATTTATTACTTAACATACATCTTCTATTCTTTCCAATTAACTTAACATACTTATGGTGGATTTATTATCTTCTTTAGAAGTATTGATCCACTTCTTCGACCTAAATATTTCAAAATAATATTAATCATATTTTTCTTCTTTCTTCATTAAACAATTTGTAATAAATTTCCTTATACCTTCACACTCAAAACATTTAAGTGGAAGTATTCCTTTAAACACTCATATACCATCCTTGTAATTTATAGATAAAAGGGACATGATTCTCTTATTTTCTTCAACATCAACTTACTCATCTTCAGAATCACCAAGGCCAAAATTATTTTCATCTACGTCTTGTATTTTAATCTTTCTCAGAGCTTGAAAAACCATATCATCCTTTATGTTATTTTTTGTATATTTCCTCATTTCATACACACCAAGATTATTTTTCAATTCATCAAGATATTATTCATCTTTATC
This sequence comes from Viscum album, assembly GCA_963277665.1. NCBI lineage: Eukaryota > Viridiplantae > Streptophyta > Magnoliopsida > Santalales > Viscaceae > Viscum > Viscum album. Next base: position 878,801,370 of record OY728158.1, read on the forward strand.
ATATAAATATGAAATTTTAGAATCAAACATATCTAAAAAGTTTCTCATGAGTTTCTTAACAATGGTAGAATCTTCCAAGACATCTAATAATCATTTTTTGTTACAAATAACCTCATTAACTATGGTTAATTATTCATCAATAGTTTCATCATCTTCTATTCTGATATATTCAAACATTCTTATATAGATTTATATATTTTCATACATTACTTTGATATTCAACTCAAATATACATTTGAGATTTTCCATGTCTATTTAGGTTTCTTGAGTCCTATATCCTTTACAAAAATATTTTATGAAAAATACAAAAGAATAAAATTTTTATATTTCCTATCAACCCCATAATTCCTTTTTTCATTAAATGTTGTAGGAGGATCTTTTTCAATGCGCGTAAACCAAATTATGACTACAACAATTACCTATATGCCGTGAAACAAGAGATAGTGTGTCATTCAATTCTTCTAACCAAGATATTTTTTCCACTGATGGTAGGAATATCTCTATTGTTTACCAAATTCATATTTTACATGATAAGGATACTACAGGAAGAACTATCCCTTTGATATAACCTTCAGTTCCTTAGGATCAGGAAAACCACTAAGAGGGGGGGGGGGAATCAATGGAAATATTTTACAATTTATTTACAGATAAAAATTATCCCATGTAACATTTTATATCCATTATACTTATCATATTTTTATGAAAACCTCATAAGAGTCTATGATTTGAAAATAAATAATGTCATGCTGTATTTAAAAGGGTTTACCCCAAGTTTGGGTGACTATATCCTTTCCATAGAAACTCCCATTAGTAATTGGAAATTCAGTATAAGTGAATGGTGAATAAAATGATCCAAATCTAATTAGTCCACTTATATATCCCAATAGGTATGGTGATACTGATTCCCACATGTTATAAATATTTTTGTATTCCCAAGACAAAATGAGATGGAAATTTTTTGGTACAACTCTATGAATGTTTATCGAAAATTTATCTATCTAATGTGTATATATAGTTCAAGTTCTAACTCAGTATTTAATTTTCCATTCAGTGTGACTCACAAAAAATTGCCTACTCTTTGAGATAGATTTGATGAGAAAAAACTATTACACCTCCCAATCTGTATGAAATCCATATCAGAAAATATCACTATCAGGTATCTCTGATAGAATCCTCTATTAGATGTCTCATATCTGAATACACTGCCTAATTACCCTGACTGGTTCCTCTCTTCTTAAACAATTTTTTTTATGAAAATCATATTGATCGATAATTTTACTTTTTGATATTTTTCGGGCATATATATCTAATACCATTACAAAAAACACCTTTTAATTTTTGACATGTCTGAATAGTATATCTTTTCACAGTGTAATTTCTACCCCTTTTATAGGTCCAGTCAAAGTAGAAATGGTAGGAACTAAAATTTATCTTAGTTCTCAATAAAATTAGCAAGAAACATCTCAATTATTCTATACTGTTATTTAATATTCATAAAGAATCCAACATTTTCATCTCTATTTACACTTACTAGACCTCAAAAATTATGGAACTTCTTAATACCTACTTATTTAATCTATATAAAATGCTTAAAAAGAGCAACTCATCATCATCATGTTAGAGGGATTTGCAATGTTTTGTAAAGATTTTATAAAACTATATCTGGTTTATGTTTTTATGATTAATTCATAGTAACTTATCCATATAACTATGATTTTCTTGACATCCAACAATCTAATTTTCATTGACTAAATTACTTGACCCAATGGACTCAATATTTCACTGTCTGGTACCACTTGTCAAAATTCATGTATGATCACTTACAAAAGACATTATATATAATAAACTTCCATATTTATCCATTCGGTACATTCATCCTTATCTAATGTCTAGATACAAAACATATAGAAAAATCTCAGTCTCATAAAACTTTATAAAATCATCTATTTGATGACATATTAGTGTTTTTCTAATGTTTCCCTATCTGATGGAACGTTTTTAGATCCTTTATGAAATTAACTTTGGATAGGGTGAAATTTATGAAGGTCTTGGTAAAGCCTTTAAATAGGATTTAAAAATCCCATATACCATTAGGCAAGATCACTTATACCTTCATGATTATTTGTACAAACTAGATATCGGTATTCCATCTACCATTATTCCTTGATATCAAGAATATGAGTGATTAATAAAACTTTTTAAACTTATAAATACTTATATCAAAAAATAATTTCCCCATTTTCACATTACAACAAATTATATTTATTAAGTAATATTTTGTAACATGTTATTCCAATCACAATTTCATCATTAACTTTGTATAGCCACTCAAACATTAGTCATCTTTCACCATTTTACTTAATCCATCATTGTATTTTTTTTTACTAACTTAGTACCTAAGTATGATTCTGCATCTCTGTGATATCACATATATATGATGATATGTGTTTGGTGAGTTATGTAATGTATTCTAATCCTTGGTTTATTGAGTGAAATAGTTGTATATTTTCTCCACTTGGTTGAAAACAACATGGATGATGAATTTTTTCATGTTTTTAGGAACATCGAAAAATGGATTAAAATTTTCGGACTTTCAAAAAGTTTCAAAACATAGTTAACGAAATTTCTTCACCTATTATTGTTATTTATAAGAAAAAATTTCTTAACTATTCTAGTAACTATTTATTATGTGTTTATGAAAAACAATAAAGATATGATATTTTTTGCATAAAAAGAAAACAATTATTATAAAAATGTGCCAGTGGAACTTAAACCCATTAGAGGCATATTCAACCTAAGAAATATTTTATCTAATATTTCTATACACTAACACAATTATATCAGAACCCATTATTTGATTAGGTTCTGCAGCTATCCCCAACATACGTGTCCCATCTCATCACCCCCAATCCAAAAAACTCAATCCCTAATTTACACCATCTTCATTCTATGTTCAAAAGGTGTTAGTGTGTTCTTATAACATGAACCCAAAATTCTAATTTTATGGCACACTTCCCTATCATGAATTGGTCTAAACATGAAGACATTACATGAAATACACCCCTTTTCAAGACAATTTATAGTTTCATAAATCCTCATTTACATCAGGTTATAATTTTCTCTTACCGTATAAACTATATAACTTTTTTAGTTAATGATGTATGACCTCAAACTTAGTTCCTTTTGTTCAAATTTATATATACTTAAACTACGTCCCTTAATATTACAAATTAAAATACATTAAATTGATAAATAAGGTGAAACAAAATTTGTTATCATAAAAACCTATAAAGCGATTCTTAAGACAAAGTAACGCCTACACTTTCTAAACTTCCCACTTTCATGGCTTATGAAATGAAATAATTCTAGGTGGACCACCATATGGCCCTAAAAAAAGTCAAAATAGTTTCATTGGACCCACTAGTTCATGAAAATGTTAGATCAATGATATATCAAATATCTTCACATATATAATTAGTTCAATTAAAAGTGATGTAATATCTTGGGAATTGGAACCATCCTTAAATATTTTTTTATACCATGAAACTATTTCTTTTTCAATATTTTTTAATATTTGAAAACCTCTTATTGATATTGGTAATGAGTGTATTTGATTCCAAGGGAAAACTCTGTATGAATATGAATACTTGAACCCCATTTAGATCGTACATATATTCACCCATTATGGAATTCCAAATGAAGGAATGTTTTCATCATAAAGAGAAGGTTCTATAATATGTATACATCTTGGAACTATTATAGTGAAGGAAATCATTTGAATATGGTCAACAGTCATTCCTGGAATACATTCCCCATGTCATCATCCCTAATTCGGATGTCCTTGGGTCATTCTTTACATAATCTGTAGTAGAATTATTCAATTAAATTGGATATCGTTAATGTTATTACTTCATGAATCATTCTAATTTTAAATTCAAGGATGTTTCATTTCATTCTTAAAACATTACCAGTCCAAATTATGTGTCCCTAATCTATATGACATAATAGTCTACGCTTCAGGAAAAAAACTAAAGTGCCAATTTTCTAGTAAGTTCTATTCTTTGAAATGAGACCTCATTCATGAATTTTGTCTTGCATTTTCTATATAAAATATAACACATGTTTGGTCAGAGATATATGATATTCAAAAATAGTGGGATGAGGTTAACACCTACCAAAATTTAATAATAGCTACTTTGGTCAAGGTTTCATGATCTAAAATTTCCAAATAAAAAAACCCCAAACTTGTTAAGTTGAAAACCCATGAAGGGAAACCTAAGAAAATGTTGAGTATTCACTAACAATGCTCCTAAATTCTGGTATTAATAAAAATTTAGAGTGTAAATTGAGAAAATACACAAAAAATTATGAGACCCACAATATTGCCTAAAAAATACCAATTTATTCTCATCATGTCCCTTGGACTGAAAAAAATTAGAGCGTTTTTTTGATGTATCAATCCAGATATCCATGTAAAATGAATGAAGATGTACTTCATGGAACCCAAAAACTCTTGAACATTTGAATCAATGTTCTAAATCCCCTTTCATAATCCTAATAACATTGAGTAAAATCATTCATCAGAATGGACCCACTCGAGTGTTACAATGATGGTATTTGTGTCTATACCCCTCTGTGATCCACTATAAGGCCCCAGCCTTAAACATTACTTAATCTTGAGTTATTACATGATTACACATTGAGGATCTTTTCAGGTTTATAGTTTTAGAGAATTAGAACATAAAACATGCATTAAATTCCATATATAAACAAATTGGTTACATAAAGATAGTATTTATTTTTCCCATCAATGGAAACATATTTGAAATAAAACATGGATTCATTCTTGTCACTTCCTTGACACTATCATCATATCATGTACCTTTCCCTTGACCTATGAAAAAACATTTCAAAAAAAACATGGGATGAGCATAAAAAGATTAGTATGGGTTATAAAAACATGGAAAGGAAACAAGGGTACATATATACATAAGAATGGAATCATACTTTACCCATAAAACATAAGCACTTTAGCATACCTCATTAACTCATGAATAAATCATAGAAATCATAAGACATAAAGGTAACTTGAGGCATTCATAACATTCTTATGTTGGGAGTAACCCTCTTGGTTACGTTTGGAATACCCATCACAGTATATTCCCTAGATCTCTTCGGAGAAACCTTAACGTTTCACTCATTCACATTACCCAATGCATTGGAGAGCTATATCGGGCTCACCCGCCCTTAGTTTATCACGGAACAACCCGTATTTATAATAATGCCCAAGAACCTCAACATAATCGTATCACATAAAACATGCATAAAGGAAACATAACATTTCCACCTTTCAATTACAAGATATCAATACAACACATTGATATAAAAACATTATGAAAACCATTTTCAATACCAAAATAAAATAAAAGTAAAACATGGTATTCATTTTTCTTTTAAAAAGAATGTATGGCTTGTAGAGGAAGCCGAAACTCAAATAATGGTCACGGCGGCGGAGAAGTCGTTGTCGCCGCATACGTACGACAAAAACATTACCTTTTGTCATTTTTTAAAATGATTCGTATAAAAAATATTCCTTTTGGATAAACGTAAAAGTTAAAGGGGTTTATACACCGTATAAAAGAAATTTGTGTATAAAATAAAATATGCCTCAATGAAAGGAGATTGAGACGAAGTCCCATACCTTGGGTCCGAATTGACTCGATCATTCTTTAATGTCCTGAATAATAAACTTCAGTTAATTTATAATTTCTTAAGAACCTTTTTTTAAGTTCATTATTCCTTTTATATCACTTATTTCCATGTCATGGACACTATGTAATTATTTAAGTTAATAACGGTCATTTTAACGATCATTGGTACTTGAGTAAAAAATAAACCCTTTATAATTACAAGTTGTTCTTGTATCCATTATATCTAGAATTATAATAATGATTTATATATCATATATATCCAGTATATACATGCATTTATAATATTACATAATCATTTAGAGGTAAGAAATGAAATGCACCATTCATGGAGACGGTAAGCCGTACGTACGCATGAACGCTACTTTCATTTCTATTTCATATTTTATATAATGGAATCATAATGATATAAAGGTATATTATAATTCCAGTATAATATCATATATAATATCATAGTTCCATCCTTTATACATCCCACATATGGTATTTAACGAATCAAATCACTTTGAGGGGGCGGTAGTCCGCATTTCCTTAAATGAAGATATCGTGTTTACCCATAATGGAAACCATAAAGGTATGCCGAAAATGAAAAATACATAAGCTTAAGGAAAACATAAACATATTATATATCATATATAATTATAGTGACATCTTAATGGCCACCTTTTAAGGTGTTAAAAGAATGTTGAACAATCATCATTTCGGGAGGCATAAATTCACCATCCACGGAAACAATATGTTCTTTAACCATTAGATGTAGGTGTGTGTAAGTGTAGCTATAATAATTCTTATAAAAACATCCTAGTATATTTAATATACTGGATTTGTAACAATATAAATGAATAAAAAGAGTTTAGGGGGTTGGAGAAGCAAAATAAAACAAAAGGACTCAAGTGAATACATTACCTTAAAATCGGGTAACTCTCTTTGGTTTGAGCTCAAAGGCTTCCTTGGGAAGTCTTCTGCCCAATGTTAGGCTTCAAGGAGTAAGAGAGGGAAGTGGAGAGACAAAATGAGCAGGGTTTGGCAGAGCCAAAGGCTTTGAATGTGTGGGTAAGGAGGTAGAGGTGGGGGCCTTTTATAAGAGGAGAGGAGGGGCACTCTTGGAAAGTAAAGAAATTTTACTTTTTTGAAAATTAGTTTCAAATTTAAAAGGTCCCACATTGATATAATTCGAGGCTAAGGTGATAAGGGTTCGCAATATACCCACACAATAGGTTTTGTACATGTGTAGGTCATATAATTTACATTATCTTTTCATTTTATTTAAATCCTTTATTAATGAGGTAATCGCTACATCATTATGATGTCATAAATACTTTTATTTATTTAATGTCTAAAAATTATAAAAAAAATACTATGATGTCGGAAATATTTTTAGATTTCCAATGAATTTTTATAGTCAAAATTATGACTTGTATAACCCCATTTAAAAATTGTTTTCGTAAAACATTTTATGTTTGTGTCATTTCTTACTTTTACATTAAAAAAAAAGTTATTTATGTCATTTCCCAACCAAAGTGGCTCCATGGGGTCCCCAAGTTGACCCATGGATTTTCTAGGTCGGCCATGATACATCCAATAAGGTTAGGACATGTTTCTAGGTCATTTCATATTATTAAAACTTTATTTTTACCTTAAACTACACTAATTACTACTAATCGCGATTAAAAACTTAATAAGTTACTATTCACCAAAAATTTATTTTAATCCCATTGAACCACATTTTACTTATTAATGAAAACCATGTATGTAGGATTTTTGAAATTCAAAACACAAAGGTGGCAAAATTTTATTTAAATGGAAAATCAGTTTTTATAAGTACCACTTAGTGGTTTCACTATTCATCAAAAAATGATGTTTTTTAGAGAAATACCAAAACTTCACCCAAAGCTATATTTGATATTCTGAATTAAAAAATGATGTCTATTTTAAAAAATTCAAATCATATAAGTTACATTAATTAATTTAATAATTAATTCCTACTGTCATGACAAATAGCGCGTTTTTATGAAACAGTAAGTATCAAAAGATTGACACCAGTTTAAGTCCAATTTCAAAGTGAAATTGATTCCAATGACCACCATTGGATTAAATGGTAAAGATTTATTCTAATTTCACTTCAAAACCAATTCAAAAGATAATCTAATCATATAAATAAATTAGATTAAAAAGCATTTTTGATGTAAAATGCAGTATTTTTCACTATTCATTAAAAAAATGAACATTGTCAGATAAATACCAGAAATTCACACAAAATAAATTTTGATTTCCCAATCATAAAGAATAAGTTCATTTTGACAAACATACTTTATAAAATTGTTAAAAGATATATTCAAAAATGGTTTTCCATCAAAAGGCAGTAAAATAATCTTTTAAAAATATTAGTGTATTCAATGCTTAATATTGGATTTATTTTCATTTTAAGCCTCTAAAACACTATCTAATTCATTAATAGACATAGATAAAAATATCTATTATTCATTAATTACTTGGGATGTTACATCCTTCCCCCTTTAGAAAATTGCGTCCGAGCAATTTATTTACTTATCGAATAAAAGGGGGTACTTATCCCTCATTGCATTTTCAGATTCCCATGTTGCCTCTTCCATCATGTGGTTTTTCCAAAAAACCTTTACCTGATTAATCACCTTATTCCGTAGCACTTGCTCCCTGTGGTCAAGAATCTGGACAGGTTGTTCCTCATAAGATAGGTTCTCTTCCAGCTGAACTACCTCTCGACTCAAAACATGATATGGATCTGTCATGTACTTCCTTAACATTGAAACATGAAAAACATTATGTACCTGAGATAAACTCGGAGGTAAATCCACTCGGTAAGCAACTGATCCAACTCTCTCCAGAATTTCATATGGTCCAATGAACCTTGGACTCAGCTTTCCTTTCTTAGAAAACCGCATCACACTTTTCCATGGTGATACTTTGAGAAAAACATGATCACCTACCTCAAAAGATAGATCCTTCCTCCTGTTGTCCGCATAACTCTTCTGCCTGCTCTGAGCTGTTCTCATGTGTTTCTGAATCAGCTAAACTTTTTCTGCCATCTCTTCTACCAATTCTGGTCCCATCAACTTCCTTTCACCCACTTTATCCCAAAAAGCTGGAGTTCGACACCGCTTCCCATATAACACCTCAAATGGTGCCATCTGTATACTGGAATGAAAACTGTTATTATATGAAAATTCAACCAAAGAAAGATGTTGGTCCCAAATTCCCTGATAATCCATCGAACAAGCTCGTAGAATATCTTCCATGGTCTGAATTGTTCATTCTTACTACCCATATGATTGAGGATGAAAAGCTGTACTAAAATTTAATTTAGTATGCAACGACTTCTGAAGGCCTTTCCAAAAGTTAGAAGTGAACCTGGGATCACGGTCAGATACAATGGATAGAGAAAATCCATGTAACCTTACTATCTCTTTAAGATAGAAATGGGAAAGTTGATCTAGGGAAAAAGTATCTCATATAGCAAGGAAATGAGTAGACTTGGTCAAGAGATCAATAATAACCCAGATTGCATTATTACATCGAGGTGTCTTCGGTAATACCACAACAAAGTCCATTGATATATTATCCCATTTCCACTCTAGAACTGGTAAAGGCTGAAGCATCCCTTTCTGTAACTGCCGCTCTGCTTTAACCTGTTGACATGTCAAAAACTTCACAGTAAAATCAGCAATATCTCTTTTCATTCCATCCCACCAATAATACTCCCACAGATCTCTATAAATCTTAGTACTTCCAGGATGAACTGAAAATGGAGAACTATGAGCTTCACATAACAACTCTCTCTTCAACTGTGAATCAAAAGTCACAAACAATATCTTCCCAAATCTCAAAACATAATCATTATCAGTGTTGAATTTAGGAAACTTACCTTTCTAAACCAGCTCTACCTTTTTCTACAACTCACTATCTTGCTTATGTGCTTGCTTGATTCTGTCTAATAGAGAAGATTTCACAGATATCTGAAACAAAACAGAAGAACATCCTACACCAACAACTTCTATGCCAAAGTTCATCAAATCCTTAACCAAAGGATCACATTCCAAACGCAACATTTCTAATGAAGCATTACTTTTTCGACTCAAAGCATCGACCACTTTATTTGCTTTTCCCGGATGGTAATGAATTGTACAATCATAATCCTTGATTAATTATAGCCATCTCTTCTGTCTCATGTTCAATTCATTCTGAGTGAATATATACTTTAAACTTTTGTGATTGGTATATATTTCACACTTTACTCCATACAAATGATGCCTCCAAATTTTTAAAGATAAAACAACAGCAGCTAATTCCAAATAATGTGTAGGGTAATTTACCTCATGAGTTTTCAACTTTCGTGAAGCATAAGCAATTACCTGATCATTCTGCATTAGGACGCAACCAATTCCTTTCAATGAAGCATCACTGTATATAACAAACTCACCATTCCTGGAAGGTAGTGCCAAAACTGGAGCATTCACCAATCTTCTTTTCATCTCTTGAAAACAATCATCACATTCTTTTGTCCAGATAAACTTAACACCCTTCCGAGTTAGCTTAGTCATTGGACTAGATAATCGTGAAAAATTTCTAACAAAATTTTGGTAATAGCCTGCCAAACCAAGGAAGCTACGAATCTCGGTTACATTTGTGGGTCTTGGCCATTCTTCCACAACTTTTATTTTTGCAGGATCAATAGTTATTCCATCTTTAGAAACAATATGACCATGGAAAGAAATTTGTTGCAACCAAAACTCACACTTTCTGAATTTTCCATACAGTTTATTTTCTTTTAATGTCTGCAAGATAACCCTTAAATGTCTTTCATGCTCTTCTTTACTTTTAGAAAACACCAAAATATCATCATTGAAAACCACCACAAACTTATCCAAGAACTCATGGAAAATTCTATTCATTAAGTCCATGAATAAAGCAGGTGAATTTGTTAGCCCAAAATGCATTACTACAAATTCATAATGGCCATATCTTGTACGAAAAGAGGTCTTCGGAATATCTGCCTCCTTTACCTTCAACTGATTGTAGCCCGATCTTAGGTCAATCTTTGAAAAAAACCGAGCTCCCTGCAGCTGATCAAACAAATCATCGATATGAGGCAAAGGATATTTGTTCTTAACTGTGCTGTTATTCAAGGGTCTATAATCAATGCAAAGTCTCATAGAACCATCTTTCTTTTTAATAAATAAAACAGGAGCACCCCATGGTGATGTGTTAGGTCGAATGAAACCTTTCTCTAATAAATCTTGCAATTTCTCCTTCAACTCTAAAAGTTCAATTTGAGCCATTCGGTAAGGGGGTTTTGAAATTGGCTTAGCATCAGGAATTAATTCAATAGTAAACTCAACTTCCCGATCTGGTATTATTCAAGACAACTCATCAGAAAAAACATCAGGATACTCTTTTACCACTGGCACATCATTAATCTGAACAGTTCCTTTATTTTCAACGATGTGTGCAAGGTAATATTCATTTCCATCTTTTAAAAGTTTCTTGGCCTCTCGATAAGTTATCAACAGTAAGGGTTCATTCTTGTACACAAACTGAAAGTCTTTCTGAAAAGAAACTTCTTTAGCTCTACAGTCAATCTTAGCATGGTAAATAGAGATCCAATCCACAACCAGGATAACATCAAACTCTACTAGAGGTAAAACAATAAGGTTTGCAAGTAGGTTCTTTCCACAGATAAGGATAGGAAGATTCTTATAAATTCTTTTTGCCTCAACATTTCCCCCAGGTGTTTTTTACCACAATTTCAGGAGTCATTTCTTGAGATGGTATTCCCATTTTACTAGAAAAGGTTTTAGAGATGAAAGAATGTGTAGACCCCGAATCAAACAACACACTGGCATAATCTGAAAAAACAAAAAAATTACCTGATACAACTTCATTTGATGGCCCGACATCTGCTGAAGTAGTTGCAAAGGATTTCACCACCCATTTCTTCTTGTAGTCTAACTGCTTTCCGTCACTTAAGCTCTTTTTCGGACACTCGTTTTCATAGTGACCCATCTCATTGCACTTATAACATTTTACTAACTGTAAATAAAATTTGGTCTTACCATCACCCTGATCTTTTTCAGTGCAATCATGAGCCTTATGTCCCATCTTACCACATCGGTAGAACCTTCCATAATTCAGAAGGCATTCCCCATCATGCCTTTTGCCACATTTATCACAAACTGGAAACTTAGTTTTCTTACCATCAGACTTTTTTGAAGAATTCTTACCTTTCTCCTACCACCTCGGTCTCTTCTTCTGTTGGTTGTTATAGAACACTTAATCATCAAGAAACTCCATTTCCACCTTCTCAGCACATCGAACAAGCTTTTCATAATTTTTAAACTCACAAGAAGCTAATGCCCTTCGATATTTTGGCTTTAATCCTGAGTAAAAATGATTGATTTTACTATCAAGGTCTCGGATAAAATTTGGAGCATACCTTGACAATCGAGTGAACCTTTCTTCATAGGTAGCCACTGAGTCTTCCTCTTGCCTCAATTCCAAGAATTTTTTTTCCATCCTAAGTCAAAGAACCTTAGGAAAATACTTCTCAAGAAACATACCTTTGAATTCATCCCAGTCGAGAGCATCAATATCATCAGCGTCCCTGATATTTTTAACCATCGACCACCACTGATCTGCTTCACCCTCCAAACAGTAAATATCAAGACTAACCTTTTGATTGTCTGAACACCCCATGACATCAAAAATCTTCTCCAATGATTTAATCCGCCCTTCAGCTATCACTGGGTCAGATGATCATCTGAATGATGGGGGATGTTGCCTCATGAAATGTTCCACCACAGACATGTTCCTCTGTGGTTGATCTGGCTGATCTTGTTCATGGATACCACCGCCATTTATCGCTTGAGTCAACTGCGCCATTACTGCAACAAACTGTTCAGTTCCATTTCCGACCATCTCAGGATGCTAATTCGGAAGGTTATTTTCTTCTACATGCCTTCCTAGCACTGATTCACTATTTCCTCTACAAGAAAACCATTCTGAACAAACATGTCTTAGTTGAAGCAACATGGTAATCTTCAAATGCTATATCATTTGAAAAAAAAAATATATTTTTGGATAATAATTTAATATAATTCTAACTCCTAAAGTTATCTAAATCGACCTCTGATACCAACTATAAGGCCCCAGCCTTAAACCTAACTTAATCTTGAGTTATTACAAGATTACACATTGAGGATCTTTTCGGGTTTAGAGTTTTAGAGAATTAGAACATAAAACATGCATTAAATTCCACATATAAACAAAGTTGTTACATAAAGATAGTATTCATTTTTCCCATCAATGGAAACATATTTGAAATAAAACATGGATTCATTCTTGTCACTTCCTTGACACTATCATCATATCATGTACCTTTCCCTTGACCTGTGAAAAAACATTTCAAAAAAACATGGGATGAGCATAAAAAGCTCAGTATGGGATATAAAAACATTGAAAGGAAACAAGGGTACATATATACATAGGAATGAAATCATACATTACCCATAAAACATAATCACTTTAACATACCTCATCAAATCATGAATAAATCAGAGAAATCATAAGACATAAAGGTATCTTGAGGTATTCATAACATTCTTATGTAGGGAGTAACCCTCTTGGTTACGTTTGGAATACCCATCACAGTATATTCCCTAGATCTCTTCAGAGAAACCTTAACGTTTCACTCCTTTGCATTACCCAATGCATTGGAGAGCTATATCGGGCTCACCCGCCCTTAGTTTATCACGGAACCACCCGTCTTCATAATAATGCCCAAGAACCTCAACATAATCGTATCACATAAAACATGTATAAAGGAAACATAACATTTCCACCTTTAAATCACAAGATATTAATACAACACATTGATATAAAAACATTATGAAAACCATTTTCAATACCAAAATAAAAGAAAAGTAAAACATGGTATTTTTTTTCTTTTAAAAAGAAGGTATGGCCTGTAGAGGAAGCTGAAACTCAAATAATGGTCACGACGACGGAGAAGTCGTTGTCACCGCATACGTACGACAAAAACATTCCCTTTTGTCATTTTGTAAAACGCTTCGTATAAAAAAGATTCCTTTTGGATAAAAGTAAAAGTCAAAGGGGTTTATACACCGTATAAAAGAAAGTTGTGTATAAAATAAAATATGCCTCAATGAAAGGAGATTGAGACAAAGTCCCATACCTTGGGTATGAATTGACTCGATCGTTCTTTAATGTCCTAAATAATAAACATGAGTTAATTTATACTTTCTTAAGAACCTTTTTTAAGTTCATTATTCCTTTTACATCACTTATTTCCATGTTAGGAACACTATGTAATTATTTAAGTTAATAACGGTCGTTTTAACGATCATTGGTACTTGAGTTAAAAAAAACCCTTTATAATTACAAGTTGTTCATGTATCCATTATATCCAGAATTATAATCGTGATGTATATATCATATATATATAGTATATACATGCATTTATAATATTACATAATCATTTAGTGGTAAGAAATGAAATGCACCGTTCATGGAGACGGTAAGCCGTACGTACGCATGAACGCTACTTTCATTTCTATTTCGTATTTTATAGAATGGAATCATAATTATATAAAGGTATATTATAATTATAGTATAATATCATATATAATATCATAGTTCCATACTTTATACGTCCCACATATGGTATTTAACGAATCAAATCACTTTGAGGGGGCGGTAGTCCGCACTTCCTTAAATGAAGATATGACGTTTACCCATAATGGAAACCAGAAAGGTTTGCCCAAAATGAAAAATACAGAATCTTAAGGAAACCATAAACATATTATACATAATATATAAATATAGTGACATCTTAATGGCCACCTTTGAAGGTGTTAAAAGAATGTTGAACAATCATTGTTTCAGGAGGCATAAATTCACCATCCACGGAAACAGTATATTCTTTAACCATTGGATGTAGGTGTGTGTAAGTGTAGCTCGAATCCTTATTATAAAAAAATCCTATTATACTGAAGATACTGGATTTGTTACAAAAGAAATGAATAAAAAGAGTTTAGGGGGTTGGAGAAGCAAAATAAAACAAAAGGACTCAAGTGAATACATTACCTTAAAATCGGGTAACTCCCTTTGGTTTGAGCTCAATGGATTCCTTGGGAAGAATTCTGAAAAAATTGAGGCTTCAAGGAGTAACATAGGGAAGTGGAGAGACAAAATGAGAAGGGGTTGGCCGAGCCAAAGGCTTTTGATGTGTGGGTAAGGAGGTAGAGGTGGGGGCCTTTTATAAGAGGAGAGGAGGGGCACTCTTGGAAAGTAAAGAAATATTACTTTATTTGAAAATGAGTTTCAGATTTAAAAGGTCTCACATTGATATAATTCAAGGATAAGATGATAAGGGTTCGAAATATACCCACACAATAGGTTTTGGACATGTTTAGGTCATAGAATTTACATTGTCGTTTCATTTTATTTAAATCCTTTATTAATGAGGTAATCGCTACATCATTATGATTTCATAAATAATTTTATTTATTTACTGTCTAAAAATTATAAAAAAACTACTATGATGTAGGAAATATTTTTAGCTTTCCAATTAATATTTATAGTCAAAATTATGACTTGTATAACCCCATTTAAAAATTCTTTTTGTAAAACATATTATGTTTGTGTCATTTTTACTTTTACATTAAATAAAAAGTTATTTATGTCATTTCCCAACCAAAGTGGCTCCATGGGGTCCCCAAGTTGACCCATGGATTGTCTTGGTCGGCCCGGACACATCCAATAAGGTCAGGACATGTTTATAGGTCATTTAATATTATTGAAACATTATTTTTACCTTAAACTACACTAATTACCACTAATCGCGATTAAAAACATAATAAGTTACTATTCACCAAAAATTTATTTTAATCCCATTGAACCACATTTTACTTCTTAATGACAACCATGTATGTCAGATTTTTGAAATTCAAAACACAAAGGTGGCAAAATTTCATTTAAATGGAAAATCAGTTTTTATAAGTACCACTTAGTGGTTTCACTATTCATCAAAAATTGATGTTTTTCAGAAAAATACCAAAACTTCACCCAAATCTATATTTGATATTCTGAATTCAAAGATGATGTCTATTTTACAAAATTAAAATCATATATGTTGAATTAATTAATTTAATAATTAGTTCCTACTGTCATGACAAATAGCGTGTTTTTATGAAACAATAAGTATCAAAAGATTAACACCAGTTTAAGTCCAATTTCAAAGTGAAATTGATTACAATGACCACCATTGCATTAAATGGTAAAGATATATTCTAATTTCACTTCAAAACCAATTCAAAATATAATCTAATCATATAAATAAATTAGATTAAAAAGCAGTTTTGATGTAAAATGCAGTATTTTTCACTATTCATTAAAAAAATGAACATTGTCAGATAAATACCAATAATTCACACAAAGTAAATTTGGATGTCCAAATCACAAAGAATAAGTTTATTTTGACAAAAATAGTTTATAAAATTGTCAAAATATAGATTAAAAAATGGTTTTCCATCAAAACGCATTAAAACAATCTTTTAAAAATATTAGTGTATTCCATGCTTAAGATTGGATTTATTTTCATTTTAAGCATCTAAAACACTATCTAATTCATTAATATACATAGATAAAAATATATATTATTCATTACTTACTTGGGATGTTACATCCACACTGAGGAATAAATCATTAATATAAATAGACCAACTCTACTGTTATGATCATGGTATTGTTTTCTATACCCATCCTTGATTCCCAAAAAAAAGAAATCATTTATCCAAACATACCAAATTTAGTGGATGATAATGGTATTTTTTCCTATACCCATCAGTGAGCAAATCCCAAGATGACATCATTGCCAACTCAAGTTTCTTAGAATTGTGATTGAGATGATTTATTGTATCATAATTTTGAAGTGGATTTAGGTTATTATGAGATTTATTATAAAGTTTTAAATTATGATTATAAAGTTAAAAGGTCAAAATGAAGAAAAAAAATAAAAAAATAATTACTAGAATAAAATTTTATTCTTTCATTAAAAAATGGAAAGAAGTATCCATAAGATCAAAGTATATTTCCCCACTCCTAATAAATGACCTCTTAAAAAATAATCCTTATGCAATCTTGAATCTCATTGAGTGATGGTTGGATTATAACCACAATGTTCTTAATATCAAGTATCCTTGTGGATTCTTCTTCTTTAGTAAGATGGAGATTATAAGAATCAATAAAAACATTATTATTTTCATTATAAACTTCTTTGATTAGCATTTGGATGTCATACATTTTCTATTTATTAAAATATAGATCCTACCAAAGGAACTCCACTTTAATGGGATTATAATATTTAAAATGTTGTTGTTCCATTTCCACCTCCATTCACTGAGATTCATTTTTAAGTGCTACAACTCATAGGATAGAAGATTATTCCACATATTTATCTCTGAAGAGGTGTCTATGGAATGTTTTCCCTTTTTCTAT
This sequence comes from Viscum album, assembly GCA_963277665.1. Classification (NCBI taxonomy): domain Eukaryota; kingdom Viridiplantae; phylum Streptophyta; class Magnoliopsida; order Santalales; family Viscaceae; genus Viscum; species Viscum album. Next base: position 878,818,628 of record OY728158.1, read on the forward strand.
GAACCGAACCATCTATTTTAGAGAATAGTGTTCATAGAAGTAATAAAATATTTCGAAGCCTTGGTTATTGTATTACAAAGGATGATGACCTAGTTGACTAGTATTTTCATCAATGGGAGATTTACAAATGTCCCTGCAATATTTCTCCACATTCATAGTCATTAAATTTATGGGAATGATGCATATTCTATATCCGAGTTATAAGAAATTATTGAGAACAAAATATTTTATTAGACTAAATAATTTAAGAAGAATCTAACCATGATAAATCTTAGTGAGAGTGTTTTTAAGACATATTGGGCACCCATAACTTCCATTACATGGGATGTTGAAAAGTTAAAACCTTTGACTCCATATATTTAAAAGACAATTTTATAAATTTGAGACCAGCAATATCTCAGTCATGGAATACTATAAAATTTACCCAATGGTGAAAAGGTTTTGTTGCTTACTAGCATATTTTGGAGGAATGATCTTAACCATGTCCTCCCCATTATGGGGCACAATGAAAAGGATTTTTGGTGGAAACAATTTCATTGGATATAGAGTCTATTGAATTGAATCATATTTTATAATAATGGGAATGGAAGGTCTCTCCGTCTCAAATTAATTTTTGGAATCCCCATGAAAGGATGTATACAAAAATGAAAGTAGTCGGTGCTAATAAAGAAGGCATACGAAGGTCGGAAAAGATAATATATTCATAAGAAGACACACTAAACACATTTTCATCAGATTCAATTTGGATTTCCAAGGCCTCAATATCGATAAGATCATCAATTAATGTTGATACGGTTACAGTGAAATTTGAAACATTTAGATCACAGCCCAAATCAGGTCCCCATTAGGCTTATCCAATCATAGATTATTTGAATGTCCTTTATAGGATCACATGAGTCTCATTCCCTTGATGGAATAATGTCCCTAGCATTGAAAAAGTTGATTCAATTCCTTTAAGAAAAATTTCATTAATCGTAAATTAAAAAAAAACACAAGTCAAATATCAAAAGTAGTTAACTCCAGGTTCGGAATAAAGATGAAGCACTAGTATATTTGACTATTCATTACATTGTATTTTCATATGAGATAATTTCACTAGATGAAATACTATTCAATGCACTAAAAAAATCTAGTTAGATTCAAAATAACCTATTTTATGTGCCCCATCAAACATGGAGATCCTTATTCTAAATTTCTCCAGACATCTTAAATATTACCCACGATGTTGGATACATATTCAAAATCCTACACTATGGGTAATATAGGAGATGAAACACCTCTCAACTCATTCAAAAGTAAAATAAATAATTGATGACATTAGGGGAACCGTTAAGAGAACATCATGACTTAGTATGCACATTTGTTTTACCTCCTACTAAGAGGAATTTTGATTGACGTCATCATCTCAACTAATTTTTCTTAGCTCCATTAATTCTGACACTTGTCTTGAGTATAAAGTTACAAACACCAATAAATTAATGAATGTTTTTAGTTCTATCATGTAGGCTTTTACTTTATGAGTTTTTTTCGTAAAAGACATTTAGGGGTTTGTGACTTGGCCATTATTCTTTAGAATAACATCCATCTTCTGAGGTTACTTCCAAAAATCCTAGGTTTAAATTTTTTCCATACATGAGTCCCATTCCAAATAATATTATATAAATTTGTAATTGATAAAGACCGAGGAGTGGATTTTAATTCAACTCCTCGAATGTGGGATGTCAATATTAATCACTTTTTTTCTTGACATCTGGGATGTTGTTTCCCCCATTTAAGGAAACCCATTCACTAGGTATCTATTTTTTCACTAGTTCCAAAGAAACTCTATAATCGAGTCTCATTTTCCCTATCTAATGATTTAGTACATCTTCATTACTTTTGGATGGTAAACCTTTGAATCGGTGGACAAAACATTCTAATTTAACATTGTGGTATGATTAGAACCATGTCTTAGCATCATTGACAATCAAACCAAGGAGAGAATTGTGTGGAGGGAAGTTCACTTGTATAAAGACTCCTTATATCTTGAAATAACCAAACTTACATTACACTATCAGGTGTTTCATGGTATTAAACATGAAGGATGGGTAAGGTACATCTTCTATATGCAACCAAACTTCTATCCAAATATATAGGTTGTGCACCATTTTTATATGACCAAAACATCATACTATGGTCACCAAAATTAATTCCTAAAGTGATATTAAGTTTCCAAATGATTCACATATCCTAGATTATCTGTTCACAATAATTATTGTGGGAGTTCCTTATAGTCTATATATAAACTTATCTGCTAATTTAGTTGAATCTTAACATATTTATCATTTAAAGTGTGAGTATTAAATTCATAAATACTATAATGGTAGGGCCAAAAAAAGGAACTGTGAATTTATAGAGCATTGATAAACTCATATCCACATATTCGGATCACTACCCCACCCCACAATACCCAAAAGGTCCGAATAATTCTAGATTGGGCATTTAATTTGAAAATATGACCTAACTACTAGTATAACATTGATAACCCAACACAACAATGTTGATTAATTTGCCAATTTCTAGCTATAAAACCATTATAGATTCCATAGGTCTCACTCTATCGAGTTACCGTACATTTAGAAGGAAACCACTTAGGGACATCACTAGAAATTCCACTAAGTGAACCAATTGGTCATCTTCATAGGAAACATCCCAACATTAGTTTTCAAATTATCCCCCTTATAGAATGGGATAATATGTTTTTGGAAGACCATTATTATCATTAATGGTGTATGTTCAATGCCTTTGAGGTTTTAGGTGTTCCTTGGACATCTTAATGAGATGGTTGGCTCATGCCTCAAAAGGAATAAGAACCATCAGATGAAGGTTTTATCCCATGAAATGCCTCTCCATGTAAAACATTAATCCAAACCCTCTCCAACTAATTAAAATACCTAAAAATATTGAGTATATGAGTGTATAATGAAATTCATTCAGTAATTGTTCATTTTAAGAATGCATCTAAATCCATTTATCTCTCATTTCATTCTTGTTCTTAATAGGCCGTGTTTGGGATATCTAAAATCTTGAATGTATATATATTATTTTGTTTTTTTAAATTTATGTTACATAGATATAAGAATTAGATAATTTATATTTAGTGAATATATATTATACTTTAAATAATTTTCAAAATCCGCTTGTTAAACAACATCAATAATTGACTTTTTAAGAATGGGTTTCTTTAATGTATAAAGATTTTATTCTATATTAATGGAGTTTTTGAAGATTATATACCATTTTAAGAAGTTAATTCCAATAATTTTCTCTTTTTAGAAGAATGATCTAATAGAAATTTTGATGATGATTCCATTTTCTCTACAACAAAATATTTTCTTAGATGAATATTACATTTTATTCATATTTGATAAGGTATTTTACTAAATATCATCAAAATAAAATGACGACCTCCTGAATCATATATATTAATGGTCTAAGTTTTATATTTTCATTATTAACACATCTATGACACTCAAAAATTATGACAACCATATCATATGCAATTCATGTATAATTAGGTAAATAAATCCCTTACCAATTTATCTCTTAAATTATTCGATCTCCTCTCACAAGGAACAAAAGGGTTAGGTTCAACCAACTAAATATAACCCAATTATCACATTAGATATAAGAATATAAGTGTTAAGGCAACATATAACCCTCTTTCCTTGCCCAATATAGTCTATGATCATCTAATAATTAGGTTCTCTCATATTGAATGATTACTCTCTTGACAAGTGTCTATTTTAAAAAGAATATAACCCTTAATAATTTTATGTATTTTAACACATCTCACTATCTTATATTATTTATTTTATACACTTATGAATTATTATAATGATTTAGTTTCATATCCTATACCGTAAAACAAATTAATATATACTAAATATATTAATGTATAATACTATAAAAGACTAATGATTTGTGTCAGTCATCTAAAATAAATGTTAATCATATTCACATATGTAGAAATTTATCTTAATCATAAGGTATAAGGAATTTTTTAAAATAACCATTTAGAAACATATGAATAGAAAATCTACTCATGGGAAAGTATAGTGCGACATGTAATCTCCCCCCACTTTTCTAGAATATAGCATTTGCTCCAAAGCTACTGAGAATTACAAGTTCAAGTCCCAATATCCATAAATTAATAATCATGAAATACCTTAATATAAAGGCAATACTAGCACCTAATTTGTATGAAATCATAATTATTATATATAATTGAATTTAAAACACCAAAAACTCTTTATATTTTTTGAAAAAACTAAATTACATGTCTTAAATAGAATATAACTTCTTATATGCATGATACAATATTAATAATTAGTGGTTCAAATAATTTAAACTAAAGAATACATCTATTAATAATATAAATAATTAATATTTGAAAATAATAAATACATATGGAACAAACAATCAAACAAATAATTTAATTATTTAGAAATGAGATATACATTTATGGGCATTTAAAAAATAAATAATGTTTTAACAATTTTATAATTTAGGCATGCAATTTTAGATATTTAATATAATATAAATATGAATAATTCACATTTATATTCCAATATAAACACTTTATATTTCATTAATTATAGTTAAAATATTAAATCCTTTAAATTAAAATAAATTATTATATAATAAATTAAACCTTTCTTATTAATTAAAATATGAAAACATTATAAAAAATTTTGTACAATTTATATTATTTTAATATAATATATTTAAAATTTATTTAAATCTATAATCAAATTCACAAAAATATTTTGAATAAGATTCAATAAATTTATATAATAAGTCATTTAATACGAATAATTCATATTATAATTTACAGATATTTATTAAAAAATATAAACTCTTTTATATTTCCTCTTATTTTTTAATTTAAAAACAATTTATAAATTAATTTATAATCTTAACATAAGAACTTTATATTAAAAAATATATTAAATTTAAATTCTATTCATTTAATATAAAAACCATCCATAAAAAATAGTATGATTTAAATCCTTATTTAGATTCTGTGTGGATTCTATGTTCCCATAATGATGATGTTTTTTTGAAACTTTGTAACCATTTACTAAGGTATTAAACAATGTTGTTTTTTATCTTAACCTTAGTGTGATTATTTACATGATTTGATGAATTTATAAATGATTACCATGAGGTGTTTATTTTTTAGAATCCAATGTAAATTGTTTTATAAAACAACATCTTTAACTATAAACTATTTCCAAAACCACAATAAGTTTGGTCAAACCACAATGAGGAAAACAAGTTTTTTATGATGATTAATTTTTGGTAACATTTTAAATAAATATTTTTTAGAATCCTTGATTTCATATCAATATAAATAATATAAAAAATAGTTTCATTTATAATCCACAATGTGGTTTAATGTTATTCATAAATCTCAGAAATTTTTATTTTCACCATGACATGGTTTTGAAAATACATATTTTTTAAGATCTTATACATATAAATGATTATATATGAATGAAATAGAAATGAATCTAGTACCAATATTTTGTTTTAATAGGGATTACAAATTTATTGTAAATAATCCACTAACCCCATGACACATGATCTAAAAATAATCCATTAAATTGAATGAAAAAAATGAAGAGTATATATGCCTCTCTACTTGTGAAGAAATGGATATTTTTCATTAAACATGGTTGAATATGATCTCTTAGGGAAAATCCATTGAATCATTGCACTAAAGATATCTAATGATTATATTAATATCAAAATAATTATAAATGATTTCTCTCACTCCCATGGATGTCTATTATATTTGAGTTTAACTGATGATAGAAAATGAGATATTAATTATTTTTCCAAGAAATATCTCAATATTCTATCAAACCTAAATGGTTATTTCTTTTACTTTTATAAGTATCAAGGATGATTCTTGAAAGAAATTCATAATATCAAAAATTTCCTAAATGTAAAATGTAAATTAAATTTCATCATTTTAAAGGTTTTAAAAAAATTAAAATTATAAATCCATTTATCAATATTTTTTATTAGTTTAATATCCATTAAAGAAACATTTAAATTTTTAAACACATAATAAAATAACATAAAAATATTTTAAAACTAATCACATGATGTTATAACTAATATATGAAATCTATTTGTGTAAATAATAATCAAAATCATATATTTTTAAATAACACATGAACTATTATGAAAACTATATTGAGGTAAATTTTTCTATATATTGTTTTCTAAAGAACAAACCATGTCATGATAGAAATGAGTACATCATGGTTTTTTCTTCAATGAAGAATTATTTCACTCAAGGGGGTAGAGTTGAAAATTACAATACTCCACTATGGAATTTTTATAATCAAGGAATATTCTTAAAATTGGGTCTTCTTGTGTAATACCATATGGTTTTTATGTATTTCAAAAACTCCATATATTTTATTTTAGGATAAAAATGTGAATTTTTTTAGATAATGTTTGGAGATGCTTGGTTGGAGTGCAAGATTAAAAAATCATGCATGTTAATCATAGAACCCCATTGTATTTGAAAAGATGATTTGAAAATTTGGTGAGAAATTCATATACCATGTTTCCTAATGGTGAAATTTTTAAAAGTTATGTTATTTATTTTATAGAACAACAAATAACCTCATTCTCAATATTCGAAACTATTTGTCGGAGTGTAGTACTCAATTGGATGATGAATTGGGTTCTGATAAAAATTTCTATTAAAGATTGGTTCATTGAAAATTTCCACCAAAATAACATAATCCAGGTCAGTTTACAGAGAATTTATAAGTGTTCTGAATGTTCATTAAATTCTGCCAGAGATTTATTAGTTATCACCTATACAAATATAAATATTAATTTAACTTTGAAACTAACCTACAGATTCAAAATGGTTATAAAAACATGCTAAAAACTACCAGAGTTTGAATTTTTTTGAATGAAATTTGTTATAAAACATAGTAGGAGAAAATAAAAATAGGCACAAAGGAATTAAATAACAAGAGGTTCAATCTCAAGTCGATACTTAGTCCTCTACACTTGGTGATCACCCACTACCAAGCAGTTTAAATAAATAAAAAAGTTTAATCCACACAATGGATCGAGGTTCACAATAGCGCATAAGGCTTTCCATGTCACCCTTGACCTCTACCACATTTCTTCATGGGAAAAACAGAAAACAGGTCACATATGGCCTCTACCACAGTTCTATGTGGGATACAAATGGATAAATAGAGCATCAGATTGAGGATACCAAGTATCCTCCAGTTATGCTGTAATGACCCAAAGTTTTTTAATGGAAATTACCTTCTTATTTTTATGTCAAAAAATAACATGAAATCACAACATAATGAACTAGTAAGTGATAAGTGACCTTTAAACATAAGTTTGTAACTTCTGTGTTAGAAATGTTGAAAATCTGACATATACTGTTGTGTTCAAGATGATGTTTTGGATTCTAATGAAAGAAAAATAATTTTTGGTGAATAGTGACTTACCCTTATGAATAGTATGACCCTTATGAATAGAAAATAATCCAACATAAGAGTAACATTACCTATGAATAATTAAATAAAATTTAGACATCTTAGAAAGTGACAATTTGGCCTTGGTAAACGTTTTGGTATTTTGTAAGTCATAAATAATCAATTATAATTAACTAATTAATTTAAAATAATATTTATTTCCCTATAATGTATTCAGAAATTATTGAATCAATTTATTATAGTATTTCTATAATTTTATAAGACCTTACGTAATTTTTGAAAGAACTATAAAATTATTTTTAATCTTAAAAATTTTTTTGTAAAGAAAAATATGATTTTAATTAAATATTAAATCAATAATATTTAAAAAATTATATTTGAAAAATGGAATTTAATTTTGGATTCTACATGTTGAAAAATGGTTGGGGTAATTTTTTGGGATTTTTTTGAGATAGTTGAATTTTTTATGAATAGTAGAATCCGATAATTTACAATAAATGCTAAATAATGGATTAATTGAGCCATCGATGATGGTCTGCTGATGTAAGCCCAATTGGTTCGGGATCACATGATAAAATTACTATTATTGGTCTTTCAAGACTCACTATTCCATGTCTTAGGGTAAATTAATAATGTAATGAATTTTATATTTAGGAAACCCCTCTCCCGTCCACTATAAAAGCCACCATTCACACCCTCATTTCCTCAGACCTCTCAAGCTCCAAGCCTTCTCTAAACTCTTTCCAAACACCTTCCCTAGCCCCTAACCCACGTCCATGAGCTTCTAGTCTCATCAAAATACCATTCTTAGGCCATTAAGGAGGTTCTCAAGAGGAGGATTCTAGTGGACATTAAAGAGAAGGTAGCATTCGAGTACAAGGTAAGGGGAAATTCTCGAACCCAAATTTCATCCTTTGGGTTCTCCCTCTTTCACTCCATTTTTGATATGGTTACTCCTTAAAGATAATTTGTTCATAATTATCTTACCTTTTCTGGGATATACATGTTTTCTACTAATGTTTATGTCAGTCAAAATAACTCTTCTTTTACGAACTCACCTTTTACCTCTCATTTAAGGTTAATGGTTCTTGTATCAAGTATGGTGTTCCCTCTTTCTTTTGGGGACCCAACGTTTATGAATGTGTTATTATGAGATGAAACCCATTAATTTTTGTGGGTTATTTATGTTCATTTATGTTATATGTTTATTGTGGCATGCATGATAAATGATAATGTTATGATGTGACGGGTGCACCCGAAATTATATAGCTCAATATGAATGTTTAAATGTGACGGGTGCACCCAAAATTATATAGCACTCCAATGCATTGGGTAAAGTGATGAATCTCATGAGTAAATGTGAAATGATGTGTGAAGAATATGCTATCTTGGTTCACAAGTATGTGTGGTAGTTAACCACTAAGACATGATGTTTCATTTTTATGCATTGCCACATTTCAAGTCTTTTATTTATGCTCTTCTCATGGTCATGATCTTTTGAATATGTTTTGATTATACTCACCCCATGAAATATTGTCCTTATCTATCCTCTTACTGGGATTATAGCTCACCCATTTTGATGTATATCCTTAGGTGGATTCATGTACTAAGGAGAGGACAAGTTCAAATAAGATGCTAGAGAAGAAGAAATTAAATAAATGTTTATCCTATATGTTGTATTTGTTATGTGTGGTCCTAGTTTTCCCAAGACACTAAACCTTTTAATCTCCTATGTGTAATAATATTATGTTGTTTATCTTTGAAATTATGTAATAGTAATGTATGAATAGGCTCAGGTCTCTATAGTTGGTATCAGATGTTAGGTTTAGTTAATTTGGGAATTAGGATTAGTAAACCCAAGAGAAAACCTCTAGTATGAAATTAAGTACAAATATGGACAGAAGAATATTTACCTAAGGATCCCATATGTTATTTTTTTGGTATAAATTTTTTAAATGAATAATTTTTTCATGACTTGTTTACTTATGTTTTTTTCTAACCTTTTCTAATTTAGAAAATGGTGGGAACGAGGAGATATCAGGCCCACAACTCTTACGAGGGACGATGCAATGATTTCCCGAATGGCATCCCCAATTATTTGGGAGGTGGAGTTCAAAACATCATGGTGATTCTTACCCAATTATCTCAGGTTATGAATAATAACCTTAATAATGGGGAACATCCTCCTTCACTAAAGAGCGTGCAACTAGGTATCGAATGATTTATACAGCAGCGACCACCGACGTTTGTTGGATCTTCTGATCCACTAGTTTCGGAATAGTGGGTCAACTCCATGGAGACGATCTTTTCAGTGCTTCTCTGTTCTAAGAGGGAGAAGGTGACTCTAGCCGTTTATCATCTAGATGGAGAAGCTGATCAATGGTGGGCTTTGATTAAGAACACCAAGCCATGGGAGGAAATTGAAGAGCTGAAATTGGAATACTTTAAGATAATGTTTCTTAATAAGTATTTCCCACGAACTCTTCGAACGAATATAGAGAGAGAATTCATAGACCTTAAGTAAAAATAATAAGAATCTGTCACAACCTATGAAGCGAATTTCCCAAGGCTCGCAAGGTACGCTTCGGGTTTTGTTATCAACAATGATAGAAAAATTGATAGATTCTTTAGTGGATTAAAACCACGCCTTCGAAAGGCTCTTGCAATTCAAGACTTTGGGTGTTATGAAGAAGTTGTTCGATGTGCTCTCAAAGTGGAGATGGAGTTTGGTGAATGGTCCCCCTGCTATGGTGATAATAAAAGAAAGGTGGAGTTTCAAGCTGGGGGATCTAATGATAAATGTGGGAAGAAAAATCAATGACCCACATGAAAAAAATGTTGGAAGTTACACAATGGGAACTACCTCAAAGTGATAGGGAAATGATTTAAGTGTGGGAAAGAAGGACACCATGCTCAATAGTGTCGAAAAGACACAAAAAGGAAGGAGGATGTAGCCGATTAAAGGAAAGAACCACACATGGTTCAATGCTACAACTGTAGGAAGCTAGGGCACTATGCAAACAAGTGCACTAAACCTCGAGTTCTCGAGGGTAATTAGTGTGAGCAGCCCCCAAAGCAAAAGGAACAAGGGAAGGCTTATGACATCACTACTGTGGAGGTGGAGCATGATAATGAAGTCGTACAAGTTACACTTCCTATTCACTAAAGAATGGAAAAAGTCTTATTTGATTCTAGTTCTACACATTCCTTTATATCTTTCATGTTTTCTAGAACTATAGAATTGAAACCCCAAAACCTTGAAGTAGAGATATTTGTAAAAACACCAAGTGGTGAAATCATTTCAACCCAAGTGTCTGACTCTTCTCCTATTGGCGTATTTGGGAAGATTCTTTCGGAAAATCCCGTAATACTTCTCTTGGTGTAATTCAACGCTATAATGGGAATGGACTGGCTCTCATTATATAGAGCACATATCAACTATCTGGAAAAGGAAATATCTTTTCATATTCCGAACCATTCCATGATCCTCATCAAATGCAAGGAATATCATTAATCTCTTTTGATAAATCCATATATGGTGTGGGTTTTGATTCCCTATATAGAAGCATACCTCGCCCAAATGGCTGAGTTGAAGGAAAGTGCCAACCTTGAAGAAATTTCCATCTTGAGGGAATACGATGATGTATTTCCCGAAGAGTTACCCGGAATTCCCCAATATCATGAGGTAGAGTTCTCAATTGAACCCATGACTGGAGATACTCCAATATCGAAGTATCCCTATAGGATAGATCCTGTCAAACTGGAGGAGTTAAAGAAGCAGCTGCAGGAGCATCTAGACAAAGGGTTCATACTCCCTAGTGCATAACCTTAGGGTGCACCGGTGATCTTTGTGAAGAAGAAGGATGGAACAATGCGGTTGTGTATCGATTATCGGGAACTCAAAAAGATCACCATAAAGCATAAGTTTCATCTCCCAAGGATTGATGACATGTTCGATCAGTTTAAAGAAGCTCAATACTTCTGAAAGGTGGATCTTCATTTTGGATATCATCAGGTAAAGGTGAAGAAGGAAGATATTCAGAAGACTACATTCCGTACATGGTATGGGAAAAATCAGTTTTTGGTGATGCCCTTTGGACTTACTAATGACCTTGCAATCATCATGGAATTTATGAATAGAGTCTGTAGACATTACCTCGACAAATTTTTGGTAGTGTTTATTGATGATATTCTCATCTACTCCAAGAGGAAGGAGGAACATGAATAACATCTAATACTTGAGTTGGCGACATTAATAAAAGAGAAGTTGTATGCCAAGTTCAGCAAGTGTGTCTTTTGGATGAATGATGTCACGTTCTTGGGACATGTGATCACAAGTGAGGGAATTTCTGTGGATCCTTCAAAGAAAAAGGCAACTGAGGAATGACCTAGACCCTCTAGTGTCATAGAAATATGTAGTTTTCTTGGATTATCTGGGTACTAATGACATTTTGTGAGAAAATTCTCATGATTTTCAAGCCCTATAACTAAGTTAAAAAGGAAAGGGGTAAAGTTTTTTTGGATGGAAGAATTTGTGGGAAGATTCAAGGATCTAAAGAGAAGGTTGATCACTGCACCTGTACTCACAGTACTGAAAAGTGGAGAATGTTTTGTGATATATAGTGATGATTCAAAGAAGGTCTTGGGTTGTGTACTCATGAAAAATGATAATGTGATAGCCTACACCTTATGATAGTTGACGATCCATGAGTAGAACTACCAGATGAATGATCTAGAGTTGGCAGTAGTGATTTTTGCCTTGAAAATATGGCAGCACTACCTTTATGGCGAGAAGTGTGACATATTCACCGACCAAAAGAGCCTATAGTATATATTCACACAAAATGAGCTCAACATGTGTCAAAGGAGATGGTTAGTGCTAATCAAGGATTATTATTTCTCTATTCACTATCATCTTGGAAAGGAGAACAAGGTAGATGATGCTTTAAGCAAAAAAGAACCCGCTACTCTATCCATGCTACGGATGGAGAAAGATGCTATCTACATAGATATGCGAAGGATGGATTTGGAAATCATAAGGGCATGGGATACATCCTACCTTTTCCAAATTATTGCACAACCATCCATCCAGGAGATGATTAAGGAATAATAAAGGGATGATGTGGAGATACAAAAGAGGGTGAATGCAGTAAAGGAAGGGAAGATGCAAGAGTTCCATATTGACGATGATGGTGTGATTTGGTTTGGAACACGGCATTATGTGCCTTCATCACCTGGGATAAAGAAGGAGCTATTGGAAAATTCACATATCTCAACATTATCTATCCATCCTGGGAGTACCAAGATGTATCGTGATCTCCGAGAACACTTCTGGTGGGATAACATAAAGAAAGAGATTGCAGAATATATATCAAGGTGCGTGGTTTGTCAGCAAGTTAAAGCTGAGCGACAAAAGTCCAATGGTATGATGCATCCATTGCCTATACCCATGTGGAAATGGGAAAACATTACTATGGACTTTGTCATGGGTCCCCCAAAGACATCAAAGGGATGTAATGTGATATGGGTTGTGGTTGACCGACTCACCAAGACTACCCATTTTATCGCTATTCGGGAAGATCTCTCGCTTGATCAACTTGCAAAGATACATGTAAAGGAAGTGGTGAGATTGGACGGTGTTCCACCCTCAATTGTCTCTAACCGTGATCCAAGGTTCAAATCTATGTTCTGGAGGAGCCTCCAACATGCTTTGAGTACTGAATTAAATATCATTATGGCCTATCACCCCCAAACTGATGGCCAGTCTGAAAGGACAATTCAAACGCTTGAAGATATGCTAAGAGCCTGCTTTCTTGAATTCAAGGGTGGTTGGGATTAGTATCTCCCATCGGTTGAGTTCTCTTACAACAATCGCTTCCACTCAAGTATCCAGATGGTTCCATATGATGCTCTGTATGGAAAGAGATATAGAACTCCAACCAGTGGGGATGAAGTTGGAGAAAGTAAGCTACTTGGACCCAATCTAGTTCAAGAGATGACGAAGAAGGTTCAATGTAACAACCTGAGATTTTATAAGATATAATTTTTTTAATTTATTTCATCTTTGGTATGCTACCCCAATATTATCTTGCGCTATACGCAACACTGTGTTAGCTTGCAGTATACACAACACTAATCTTGGATCATGTTACACACAATTTCAAGTTTGTTTGATAATAGTTATTCTACGCAACATTGAGTGTATATTTATATATATATTCAATGTATAAATTAAATATGGTTTGATTTTGTTATACGCATCATAAAAGGAGTCTTTCACTATATGCAACTCTGACTTGTCTTGCATTACATGCAATCACAACCTTCCTCGATAGCGTGTATTGTACGTAATACCAGGTTTTACTAAACAACAATATATGTTATAATATTATTATAATCTAGCCGTTATGAATAGTAGTAAATACATTTTGAATTTTATGATATTATAATTTATCTTAAACATTTTATAGAACAAGGTATGAGAACAAAATAAACTTTTCGGGTAAAATAAGTATTTTTTAAAAAATGCAGTTTTGTCACCTTTTGATGGCACACCCATTTAAAATATAATTTTTGACAAGTTTATAAGTTAAATTTTACAAAATAAACTTCTTATTTTGAATCAGGATATAAAAATTTACATTGGATAATGTTTTGATATTTTTCTGATAACTTTCATATTTTAATAAATAGTAAAAACACGCTATATTTTAATTAAAAACAAATTTTTTCATCGTAATAATTTATATGGTTAAATTATAATATTTAATGGTTTTAAAGTATAAATGTAATATATTTTGACCATTTAATATAATGTATGCCATTATCATTGATTTTACAATGAATTCATAGGTAAAATCATTTCAATCTTTTGCAATGTTTTAACTTTTAAAACTAGTTTTCTTAACAACGGGATTAATTTTAAATTAATTTCTGTAACTTTTGTGTATTGAATTTATAAAAATGGATTCCATATTAGGAATTATTGGGTCCAAATTATGTTAATAGGATACGTTTTATTTTTGGGCATTATGAATAGTAACTACAGTAAATTTTATTTACCATAGTAAAAGGTAAATCTGGTAATTAAGGCTAAATATAATATTATAAAAATTACCCTAAAACATGTATTAATATAATTGGATGCTTATATTTCGTCCTAAGGCATATTTGGGTCGAAATGGAATCCATTGGAACCCACTTGGTGGTGATTAAGACCTTTAGTTTATTTTATTTAAAGGAAAGTGAAATATGTCTCACTCAACTTTATTAACTAAAGTATTTTTAATATAAGTTTATACAGAATATAAAATAAGTTATAAATACTCATTTGAAAGCTAAAATGTTTTTCTTTATCATGGTAATTTATTTATAATTTTTAAGACATATTTAATTACCTTAATAGCTTATACATTAATGATGCAGAAATTATTTATTTAGTGAAAAATAAGTAATATAGTTTTCATTGAAATAATAATACCCATTAAAAGGCTAAAAAATTAGACCAAAACTTATTGGTAGTGTATATATACACCATAATTATCCAATTACCGAATATATGACCGTTTGGAGTCTTATAAAAGTGATTATGACACTTATATTATTTTATTGTAAATGATGTCAAAGTTGTCACCTTCATAATTTAATAAATATAACATTTTAAAAGTTGGGTGTTTTAGAATATAAATCCGACTAAAAGTATTATTATGAAATATATAAGATTTATCTTGATACTAGTATTTTATTTTTAATTTTTATAAAACAAATATGTATATTTAATAATTATTCAAAAATGTTGAAGAAATTATTTTATTAAGTGAAGTATCAAATAAATGGTTTTAAAAATAGTAAAATAAATATTATATGAACTATTTAATGTGATCCACTACTTTTTTAGATGAATGTGACATTTTAGGAACCTATTAAATATTTTAGTTCGAATATATACTCTATGTGGATTCTATTTAAATTCAAATAAATGAATAGTGTCAAAATTGACACTATTGTTATTTTATAAAAATAACATATTATTAAATTGTTTAAAAATCACAAAAATATTTAAAAATTATAAATTGAAATTTTTATAGTCTCAAATTTCATAAAGTAACAAATTATGAAAAATTAATAACACATAAGTGATTATTTATAACCATTTAAAATTTAGCATTTTACTACCACAAGTAAAATTAAATGGATTAAATAAGGATAAATCAAACTGATAAGGTTTAAAATAATATAAAAACATGTCTAAATTTGATTTTTTATGATATTATAACCCCATCGCATCAAATATTCCAATAGAATCATTTTTGGAGGTTTTTATGTGGGGTTTGAATTTATATTAAACTAATATTTTTGAGGATTCCAAAGGTGACCCTCTCCTCCCTTATAAAAGGGATCCTCCTACCTCTCATATTTACAGAACATTCATCCTTCAAGCTCGGCCAACCTCTGACCATTTCCCTTATAAACTTCCCTATAAATATTCTAGAGGTCCTGGTCTTCTTCAAAGGCCAATTGTAGTTCCCTAAGAGGAGGTTTCAAAGAGGCGTGTCGAAGAAGAAGTAATATCCATTACCGATTCTTTCAAATTTATTTCTTCTTCTACTTCATATTCTTTAGTTGATTAATTATAAAGTAATATCATCTGTATAACTCATATACTGATATGTTATTATAAATATGATACAACCCTATTCCACCTTCTATCCACCATATAGAAAATGAAATCACCATGCGTTCGTACGTACGGAATACCGTCTCTACGCCGTGGTGTAATCTGTTTTCCACCACCACATTTATTGGATTGGTATAATGGTGTAAAGAATAACTATATGTGATTATTGTAAAGTGATATTGATTCTGAAATAGTATACATACACTTCAATACAATTCAACGATCATGGGAATGATATCATCGCTTGTGCGTACATACGGACAACCGTCTCCACGAACGCGATAAGATTCATTCTTCATGTTAACCATTCATGAATGATTATAAAGTATATATAATGAATAATAATGAATCATATGAAATAATAATTCTACTGTATTTATATATATATATATATATATATATATATATATATATCTATTTCATCTATTTAATTCCATTCAATTCAATAAGGAAACGAAAACATCCTTCATGCATACGTACAGCCTACTGTCTCTATGAACGGTGTATTTCATTCTATTTATCAATATATCATATATATGTATATGCTGAATATTTATTATATATAAATCATGTTTTACATTCTAAGATTAAGGAAATAATGATATAATTAATAATATAAAGAACAACAAGTCGAAACACGTACGACAAATGAAACGATTTTACCCAAAACGCTGTTTTAACTTGGATTTACAAAAGAATGGGTAATATAAAGTCATAAGTGAACCATATATGATATGATAACAATGAATATGATTCTTTAATAAGTCAATGTCATTATTTAAATCATTATATAGTAGGTTCGGATACGTACGAATCATATCAGACCTAAGGTAAGGGATAATTTTTCAATCTCATTTTTATTCGAGATTGCTTATACATAAGTATTTACTGGGGTTATATTTTTCATCCATGTCCATAAAAATGATTCTCATAAAGTGTTTAAAATTATTCCATGTATTTTTAAGGTCATTTTTACCCCTCTTTGACTTTTACAAAGTGTTATGGAATGAATCCTTCTTTTTTTACCATACGAGGAACTTTTTGACTTTTCAGAAAAAAGTACTAGAAGAATGTAATTTTTTAACTTATACAGCATGAAAGGATTTTTACAGTTTCATAACGACTTATTTTCATGAATCTTACACTACAATATTTCATTATTATTTTCAAAAAAATCATTTTATTTTAAAATTTAATGGAATTTTGTGAATAGACAATGATTTTCAAGAAGAAATGATATTTTCCCCAAGAATTAATTTCAAGTGCTTTATCAAAACCATTTTCCATCTAAGATGACATTATTTCATATGTGTATGTTTCATGTATAATATCTCTATGATTTATATGGTTTCAATTTTCTTATGATGAAATAATATCCATTTTTTATATGGATTATGTTATGATGGAATGATGTTTATGAAACCCAATTTATTCTTTGGGTTATGATGAATGATTTATCATAGTTTTTTGGCACACATAAGAATTATATCAATATGAGATGGGTGGGACCTATATCTCCCTAGAATTAATTTGGTAAAGATTTATATCTCATGAGATAGACATTGATGAAATGGAAAGTAAATCTGGTTCAGTAATACAGGGTTGGAACGACAAGAAAACCCGGTTCAGTAAGGGACTTTGTCCACTAAGATGGTCTTGGAAGCAATGACTTGGCTACTATGGAAGTCATATCATGTTCTTAATGTTTTAACACAATTAAAAGTTTTATGACCATGCTATTTTATCATGATTGATGTTCCATTATGATCTATGCCTTACGTACTGCCATGTTTTATGTTATTTCTCAAGATCTTGATGTTTAAACATTATGTTCATGTTTTTAAGATCAAATATATATGGTTTGTTTTATTTTCTCTATGCTTACCCTTACTGAGAATTTGATCTCACCCTTTTTATGTTTTCTTTTCCCACAAGATTAAATGAAAGGTTTTAGGTAAGGAAACAATAAGGGGTAGATCGTTATGGGAGATGTTGAAGTTCTTTCAACTAGATTAGAAGTTTATATTCCATGTTTTCAAAGACACTAAACTGTTATCATTCTTTGGTGTTTGTTTTTGTTATGTATTAGGTATTCCTCAAAAGTAAAGTAATGTCCATGTATGTCAAGATTTGTGTCTCTACAGTTGGTATCAGATGTTCGGTTTAGTCAACCTTTGGAAACTAGGATGCGAGAACTTTAGTGAGATCCCTAGAGATATTTCTAAGGTATGTCAAGGGATGTCCATAAGGTTAAGTATACGTATAGGTTAGAGTCTTAGAATTCTATTGAAGATCATCATTAACCTACAGCGATCTTAATGTTTCCTGGATTAATTTATTTTTGATAAGTTAGACATCCCATAAGTGACTTTTTATGATTCTGTGGTTCTTTGTTATTTTAACTGTTTCTTACACTATGGTTTATGGTCTTAGTCAATGGAGGGAACGAGAAGGAATTCAGTTAAAATTTATTCCAATGGAAAAATTGGTGACTATGATCAACAAAATTTTGTAATTCCTGGAGAGAAATATATTGTGATTGTGCCGAATCAGTCTTCTAGATATATGATTAATAAGGTGAACTTTAGTTTTATTCCTCTGTCATCAAATAAGATGAAGATGGAATTTTATGCATGTTCTCATGGTGAAGATCATAGAGAATGGAAGATTGAGATTTCTAAAGAAGGGAAGAAGAACCTTGAAGAATACCTCAAATGGAGGGGAAGATGTTATCTATGTGTAGAAAAGGGTCATAGAGTGACAGACTATTATGGAGTTCAATGTCTTATCTATGGAGAACATGGGAATTACCTAGCTCAATGCCCTGACCTAATAGGTTACTTCTAAATCAAGGAAGGACTTATTCCACAACAATCATTTAAGAGGATGGATTTTAGTGTTTATGTATTGGTATTCAAGAATGATGATGTTGAGGTACTTTTATGGTATATTGGAATATCTATGTATTGGTCCATTGTGGTTTTCCAAAAGAATATAGCATCGGTAACCATGAAAAGTGATTGAAATATTTTTGGAATGCAGATGATATGCGCATAATAATGGGATAAGGAGAAAATAATATGTATGATAGTATTCATGAGCTCTTGACTGATATAATGACAAAGTGATATCATGGTTTGAGTATATCGAAATTTTGGGATTTTGGTATGTGGAAAGAGTTAACTTTTGAAAGCATTCATTTTTTCACTAAGGTTCAATGTGTATTAATTTATCAATATAATACATGATTAAGTTATTCACATGTTTGGAATGTGACCAAGAAGATATATCGTATGATATATGGGGGATAAATGATGGTATTAACATGCTCGGTAGATAAATTTATAGTAATTGTTTTCTTTATACTATGAGATTGGACATAAGTATTTTGGATAAGCCTAAAGATTGGAATGGATTATGTTGGACATAAATTAGTATTTTCTAAGGTCAGAATTTTTTTTCAATATTATTTATGGGATGTTATAATAATGTAGATTTAGAAAACAGAAAACCTGCAGGATGGGCGACAACCCATCGCGTCGGACAAGGTTGCAGGAATCGAACCCACAACTAAAGTGAGACATGCCTTTATCACCTACCACTGGCCTACATGAATTCCCTTGTTAGTAGAAACCAGTTTTATTTTATTAAGCGGTATGATTGATGAAGTATAAGTCCATTTTTGGAATCATATACGATTAACCACACCATAGTTGGACTTATGTATATTTGATAACTTTTTCTAAACTTTTGTTTGAAACAGATGGAATGACTAATCATTCTATCACATGATCTGCTAACACTTCGCGAATGACAAATTCAACTTAATTTCATTAAGATATGATGTTGAAATTGTTCAAGGCATGGACAACGGTGAGATTGTACCAAAATCAAGTAAATATTTCTTTTGATTCGAAAATTATTCAACATTAGGGAAATGATTTTGAAAACCAAAAATGTTGTCATAGTGATCTCAAATATGATGAATCAGATGGTACCTTAGAACATCACAAATTTATGGCTTTGTGATTGTTGGATTTTTCATAGCTATGTTCTCTACCACTCTCCATTAGAACTTGATGGTTAGATTTTTCTTCTATATCCATATTTTCATTTCTGTTCTACTATATGGAAACCCAGTGATGAGTTACTTTGGGTAATCGTTACATTTCATACTTTAGTTTTTAAAATTATGTTTTTGTATTCCTTTTTACGATGTGGGTTTCTATGAATAGTAAACGATTTATAACCCCGACGAATTTCGAGGGAGAAAATCATTTTAAGGGGGGTAGAATGTAACAACCCGAGATTTTATAAGATATATTGTTTTTAATTTCATTCATATCTTCTATTGTATGCTATACCAATAATATCTTGCGCTATATGCAACACCGTATTATCTTGAAGTATACGCAACACTAATCTTGGATCGTGTTACACACAATTTCAAGTTTGTTTGATAGTAGATATTATCCGCAACATTGAGTGTGTGTATATATATATATATTCAATGTATAAATGAAATATAGTTGCATTTTTTTATAGGTAATAACAAAGGAGTCTTGCACTACACGCAACCCTAACTTGGCTTGCATTACACGCAACCGCAACCTTCCTCTATAGTGTGTGTTTTATGCAATACCGGGTTTCACTAAACAACGATATATGTTATAATATTATTATAAAATATATGTTAGGAATAGTAGTAAATAAAATTTGAATTTTATGACATTATAATTCATCTTACACACTTTATAGAACATGGTATGAGATCAAAACAAATTTTTCGTGTAAAATAAGCATTTTTCAAAAAATGCAGTTTTGCCACCTTTTGATGGCAGACCAATTTTAAATATAATTTTTGACAAGTTTATAAGTTTAATTTTACAAAATAAACTTCTTATTTTGAATCAGGATATAAAAATTTACATTGGATAATGTTTGGATATTTTTCAGATAACTATAATATTTTAATGAATAGTAAAAACACGCTATAATTTAATTAAAAACAACATTTTTCATCGTAATAATTTATATGGTTAAATTATAATATTTAATGGTTTTAAGGTATAAATAGAATATATTTTTACCATTTAATATAATGTATGTCATTATAATGAATTTTACATTGAATTCATAAGTAAAATCATTTCAATATTTTGCAATGTTTTAACTTTTAAAACTCATTTTCTTAACAACGAGATTAATTTTAAATTAATTTCTGAAATTTTTATTTATTGAATTTAGAAAAATGGATTCCATAATTGGAATCAGTGGGTCCAAATTATTTTAATAGTCTACTTTTTATTTTTGGGCACTATGAATAGTAAATACGATAAATTTTATATACCAAAGTAAAAGGTAAATCGGGTAATTAATGGTAAATATAATATTATAAAATTACCCTCACACTTGTATTAATATAATTGTATGCTTATATTTTGTCCTAAGGCATATTTTTGTCGAAATGGAATCCATTGGAACCCACTTGGAGGTGATTAAGACCATTAGTTTATTTTAATTCAATGAAAGTGAAATATGTCTCACTCAACTTTAATAATTAAAGTATTTTAAATATAAGTTTTTACAGAATATAAATTATGTTATAAATACTAATTTTAAAGATAAAATGTTTTTATTTATCATGTTAATTTATTTATAATTTTTAAGATAAACTTAATTACCTTAATAGCTTATACATTAATGATGAAAAATTATTTATTTAGTGAAAAATAAGTAATATAGTTTTTATTAAAATAATAATACCCATTAAGAGGCTCAAAAACCTGAGAGAAACTTATTGGTAGAGTATATATACACCATAATCATCCAATTACCTAATATATGACCGTTTGGAGTCTTATAAATGTGATTATGACACTTATATTATTTTATTTTAAATGATGTCAAAGTTGTCACCTTCATAATTTAATAAATATAACATTTTAAAAGTAGGGTGTTTTAGAATATAAATCCAACTAAATGTATTATTATAAAATATATAATATTTTTCTTCATCCTAGTATTTTATTTTTAATTTTTATGAAACAAATAAGTATATTTAATAATTATACAAAAATGTTGTAGAAATTATTTTATTATGATAAGTATCAAATAAATGGTTTTACAAATAGTAAATTAAATATTATATGAACTATTTAATTGCTCCACTAATTTTCAAGATGAATATGACATTTTAAGAACCTATTAAATATTTTATTTCGAATATATCCTCTGAGTTTATTTTATTGAAATTCAAATAAATGAATAGCATCAAAATTGACACTATTGTTATTTTATAAAAATAACATATTATTAAATTGTTTAAAAATCACAAAAATATTAAAAAATTATAACCTGAAATTTATATACTCCAAAATTTCATACCCTAACCAATTATGGAAAATTAACAACACATAAGTGATTATTTATAACCATTTAAAATTTATAATTTTATTACCACAAATAAAATTAAATAGATTAAATAAAGATAAATCAAAATGATAAGGTTTAAAATAATATCAAAACATGTATAAATTTGATTGGTTGATAATATTACAACACTATATCATCTAATATTCTAATTTAGTCATATTTGGAGGTTTTTATGTGGGGTTTGAATTTATATTAAACTAATATTTTTGAGGATTCCAAAGGTTCCCCTCTCCCCCCTTATAAAAGGGCACATCCTCCCTCTCATATTTACAAAACATTGAGCCTTAAATCTTGGACAACCCCTATCCATTTACCTTTTCAACTTCCCTAGAAATATTCTATAGGTCCTGTTCTTCTTCAAAGACCAATTATTATGCCTTAAGAGGAGGTTTCAAAGAGGCGTGTCGAAGAAGAGGTAATATCTATTACCGATTCTTTGAAATTTATTTCTTTTTCTACTTCATCTTCTTTAGTTGTTTCATTATGAAGTAATAACATCAGTATCAATAATATACTGATATGTTATTATAAATATGAAACAAAACTATTCCACCTTCTATCCATCCTACAGAAAACGAAATCACCGCGCGTGCGTACGTACAGAATACTATCTCCACGTCGTGGTGTAATATGTTTTCCACCACCACCTTACTTGGATGGGTATAATGGTGTAAAGAATAACTATATGTGAATATTTTAAATTTATATTTATTCTGGAATAGTATACATAAAATTCAATAAAATTCCATGATCATGGGAACGATATCATCGCTTGTGCGTACGTATGGACAACCGTCTCCACGAACGCGATACGATTCATTCTTCATGTTAACCATTAATGAATTATTATAAAGTATATATAATGAATAATAATGAAATATATTACATAATAATGCTACTGGATTTATGTATATATATATGTATGTCATATATTTTATTCAATTCAATTCAATAAGGAAACGAAAACAATCTTCATGCGTACGTATGACCCACTGTCTCTATGATTGGTGTATTTCATTCCATTTATCAATGTATCATATATATGTATATGATGAATATTTAATATATATAAATCATGTTTTACATTCTGAAATTAAGTAAATCAGGATATAATTAATAGTATAAAGAACAACAAGTCGAAACACATATGATAAATGAAACGATTTTACCCAAAATGCTGCTTTAACATGGATTTACAAAAGAATGGGTAATATAAAGTCATAAGTGAACCATATATGATATCATAACAATGAATATTATTCTGTAATAAGTCAAAGACATTATTTAAATCATTATACAAAGGGTTTAAATAAGTATGAAGAATATCAGACCTATGGTAAGGGATAATTTTTCAATCTCATTTTTATTCGAGATTGCTTATACGTAAGTATTTACTAGGGTTATATTTTTCATCCATGTCCATAAAAATATTTTTTATAAAGTGTTAATATTATTCCATGTATGTTTAAAGTCATGTTTCCCCATCTTTTACTTTTACATAGTGTTATGGAAAGAATCTTTCTTTTGTTTACCATACGAGGAACTGTTTGACTTTTCCGAAAAAAGTACGAGGAGCATATATTTTTTTTAACTATAAGGCATGAACGGATTTTTATGGTTTCATAACGCCTTATTTTCATGAGTCTTACTCTACAAGATTTCATGACTATTTTCAATAAAATGATTTTCTTTTAAAATTGAATGGAATTTTGTGAAAATAAAATGATTTTCAAGAAGAAAGGATATTTTCCTCAAGAATTCATTTCAAGTGATTTATCAAAACCATTTTCCATCTAAGATGACATTATTTCATATGTGTATGTTTCATGTACAATGTCTCTAGGATTTATATGGTTTCACTTTTCTTGTGATGAAATTATATCCATTTTTTTATATGGATTATGTTATGATGGAATGATGTTTATGAAACCCAATTTATTCTTTGGGTTATGATGAATGATTTATGATTATTTTATGGCACACGTAAGAATGATTTAAATATGAGATGGGTAGGACCTATATCTCCCTCCAATGCATTAGGTAAAGATTTAATCTCATGAGATAGACATGGATGAAACGACAAGTAAATCTGGTTCAGTAATACAGGGCTGGACCGACAAGTAAACCCAGTTCAGTAAGGGAATTTGTCCACTAAGATGGTCTTGGCAGCAATGCCTTGGCTACTATGGAAATCATATCATGTTATTAATGTTTTGAAAAAATTAAAAGTTTTATTCCCATGCTATTTTATCATGATTGATGTTCCATTATGATCTATGCCTTATGTACTGCCATGTTTTATGTCATTTCTCAAGATCTTGATGTTTAAAAATTATGTTCACGTTTTTAAGTTCAAATATATATTGTTTGATTAATTTTCTCCATACATACCCTTACTGAGCATTTGAGCTCACCCTTTTAATGTTTTATTTTCCCCAGGATTAAAATAAAGGTTTTAGGTAAGGAAACAAAAAGGGGAAGATTGTTATGGGAGATGTTGAAGATCTTTCAACAGGATTAGAAGTTTATATTCCGAGTTTCCAAAGACACTAAACTATTACAGTCCTTCAGTGTTTGTTGTATTTATGTATTATGTATTCCGAAAAAGTAATGTAATGTCGATGTATGTCAAGCTTTGGGTCTCTACATTCAAGTCATCTAGAAACAAATCATAGATTCTCAAAGTCAGAAAAAGAGCAATGCTGACAACTATCGAAGGGACTTGGAGTTCGATGTTGGAGATAAAGTCTTCCTTCAAATATCTCCATGGAATAGAGTCATGTGATTCGGGAAGAAAGGGATGCTATGCCCAAGGTATATTGTCCCCTTTGAGATCCTTGACCGCATAAGATCTGTGGCCTATCATCTTGAACTTCCACCAAATATGGCACAAGTTCATGATGTGTTTCATGTATCACTATTGTGGAAGTACATACTAGACCCCTCACATGTACTAAACTTAGAGGTGGTGTAGCTGGAAGAGGATCTCTCTTATGAGGAGCAACCAGTAAATATTCTGGATCAGAGAGACAAGGTTATACTCCACAATACAACCCATCTTGTGAAAGTGTTGTGGAGAAACCATAAGTTTTAGGATGTAACTTGGGAACCAGAAGAGGCAATGAAGGAGAAACACCCTCACTTGTTTATGTAAAGTGAAATTTCAGTGGCGAAATTTCTTATGGGGGGAAGAATGTAACGACCCAAAGTTTTTTAATGGAAATTAACTTCTTATATTTCTGTCATAAAATAAAATGAAATCACAAAATAATGAACTACTATGTGATAAGTGATCTTTAAACATAAGTTTGTCACTTTTGTGTTTAGAATTTTGAAAATCTGACATACATAGTTGTGTTCAAGATGATTTTCTTGGAGTCTAATGAAAAAATAATAATTTTTGTTGAATAGTGACCTACCCTTATGAATAGAAACATACCCTTATGAATAGTATGACCCTTATGAATAGTAAATCATCCACCATAATAGTGACATTACCTATGAATAATTAAACAAAATTTAGACATATTAGAAAGTGTCAGTTTGACCTTGGTAAACATTTTGGTATTTTATAAGTAATAAAGAATTAATTATAGTTAATTAATTAATTTAAAAGAATATTTATTAACCTAAAATGTATTCATAAATTATTGAATCAATGTATTATAGTATTTAGATAATTTTATAAGACCCTACATAATTTTTGAAAACACTATAAAATCAGTTTTAATCTCAAAAACTGTTCTTTATGAAAATTATAATATTAAATAAATATTAAATTAATAATATTTAGAATATTATTATTAAAAAATGGACATCATTTTTGGATTCTACACATATAAAAATGGTTGGGTAAAATTTGTGGGATTTTTTCTGAGATATTGGAATTTTTGATGAATAGTAGAATCTGATAATTTACAATAAATGCTAAATAATGGATAAATTGAGTCATCGATGATGCTCTGCTGATGTAAGCTGACTTTTCTCTAGATCACATGATAAAATTACTATTCTTGGTCATTCAAGACTCACTATTCCTTGTCTTAGGGGAAATTAATAAACTAATGAATTTTATATTAAGGAAACCCCTCTCCCCTCCACTATAAAGACACCCTTCACACCCTCATTTCCTCACACATCTCAAGATCAAAGACTTCTCTAAACTCTTCCCAAAAACCTTCTATAGACCCTCCCCAACGTCCACGAGCTGCTGGTCTCATTAAAAGACCAATATTAGGCCTATAAGGTGGTTCTCAAGAGGAGGATTCTAGAGGACATTAAAGAGAAGGAAGTATTCGGGTACAAGGTAAGGGGAAATTCTCGAACCCAACTTTCATCCTTCAGGTTCTCCCTCTTTCACTCAATTTTTGATATTGTTACTACATATAGATAATTTGTTCATAATTATATTACCTTTTCAGGGATATATATGTTTTCTACTAAAGATTAGGTTAATAAAAATAACTCTTCTTTTAAGAACTCACCTTTTACCTCTCATTCAAGGGTGATGGTTCTTGTATCAAGTATTTTGTGACCTCTTTCTTTTGGTTACCCAAAGTTTATGAATGTGTTCTTATGAGATGAAACCCATTAATTTTCATGGTTTGGTTATGTTTATTTGTGTTATATGTTCATTGTGGCATGCATTATAAATGATAATGTTAAGATGTGACAGGTGCACCTGGAATTATATAGCGCAATATGAATGTTTAAATGTGACGGGTGTGTCCAGAATTATATAGTTCTCCAATGCATTGGGTAAAGTGATGAATCTCATGAGTAAATGTGAAATTATGTCTGAAAAAGATGCTACCTTGGTTCACAACTATGTGTGTTAGTTAACCACTAAGACATGATGCTTCATTTTTATGCATTGCCACATTTCAGGTCTTTTATTTATGCTCCTGTCATGTTCAGGATCTTCTGCCTATGTTATGATTATACTCACCCCATGACATGTTGTTATTATCTATCCTCTTACTGGGCTTCTAGCTCATCCTGTTTTTTGTATATCCTCAGGTGGCTACATGTACTAAAGAGAGGAAAAGTGTCAATAAGAAGCTAGAGAAGAAGAAATTAAATGAATGTTTATGATAGATGTTGAATTTGTTTTGTGTGGTCCTAGTTTTCCAAAAACACTAAAACATTGGATCCTCTATGTGTACTTCTATTATGTTTTTTATCATTTAAATGATGTAATAGTAATGTATAAAAAGGATCGGGTCGTAATATATGCACATGAGTCAGTGTGTGAGTAACAAATTGATACACACACTACTTATAAATATAAATAAATGAACACAACAGGGATAAATATGTAGAGTTAGGCTTACAAGGCTCTGTGTGCTATGCGGTGCAGCTCTGGACTCATTTTATGTAGTGGAATTGAAGTTCAATTCCTCTTCTGGCAGATGAATCCAAAATAGAGTGTCGTAGCCTTAGTGCTCTAGCTTTCTGTAGTATGATATGTTTAGCTTCTTGATTGAAATGTGTTCAGGTTGGGTAAATAGGTTTAGATTGATTTTGTGATCTCCCATGATGTTCTTCCTTCTAATTTATTGGGTTTTGGATGTATTCTTGAGAGTAGCAAGATTTTTTCTTGCGCTTTCTTTTCGTACTTCTATATCATATCTTTGAATGATCTAGCTGTTTATCCTTTCATCTTTCGAGGTCCAGCATTCATAATAGTCTCCACACATTCATGTACCTCATACAATCCTTTGAATATCCTACAAAATACATTAATTAATGGAAATAGAATTAACTTTTCTAAATTTTACCGATAGACATAAAGTTGAATTAATATAATAAAATAGTATTTATGACTGTTGGTGAGTCAAAAGTATTGGTGAGTCATTAACGTCATTCTATCAGCATTAGTGACTCTCTATATTTGTGATTCCTTTTCATTAGTATCAGAGCCTCTAGGCATCGATGAGTCATTTTTCACATTGGTATGTCTTGGCATTGGTGGGTCATCATCAGTGAATCATTTTAAACTACTGGTTCTTCGCCCATCGGTGACTCATCCATCGGCGAGTCCTCTAAACTATTAGTGCATCACCCATCAGTGACTCATCCATCTGTTATCCCTTTGAACTATTGGTGCATCACCCATCGGTGATTTATCCATTGGCAAGTCCTTTGAACTATCAGTGCATCACCCATTAGTGATTCATCCCTCATTGAGTCGCATGAACTATCGATGTGACCAATCATCGGTGAATTTTCCATCATTTTTTCATTTGTTCTATCGATGAGTCCTGCATCAGTGTCTTCTTCGATCAGTGGGTCCTCATTAGTGAGTCAACCATCAATGATTCCTTTGAACCAAACTGCGCTAGAGACATTAAAAAACTCACAAAGTGTCTCTCTTATACAAAACATTTCCAGATGAAGTGAAATTCATAATTATATGTAAATATAGACTTGTAAATATATCTAAACATAAATATCCATAATTTTTGGATTTATTGAAATTTATTAAACCATGTTACATATTTTATTCATTTATAAATATTCATTGAAGTTATTATCATCACTAAAACATAATTTCTTAATTATCATGATTTTTCAATTGTTCTGATTTGTGATTATTAAAACAAATATCTCACAAAGGGTCCAAAAATATCCCCTTTTTGATAATCAAAAATCATGGTAAGAATGAGTTATTCATGATGTTATAGAATAATAATGACTTGTCTTAGCATAACAATATTGAGTGTGAATTCTAAATATAACTATAAGGTCTTTCCTTTTATGCTCCCCCTCAGTAATTGTATCAGAGCATATATATAAAGTTCTTACAAGAGAGTTATATCAGAGAACTTTCATGCTCCCACATAGTAAGTTGTATTAATTAAGTATTAGTGATTTATACTAAATCTAGGTTATATATATATATATACATATTCTCTATTTTACATGCCATATTTCCTATGCCGTAGTTTGTCTCCCCCTTTGGTTAGAAATTTATTCCATTAATAGATATATCCCCCTCTTGGGATTTGTAATAATGTGAAAATAATCCTAAAGGATAAAGAAAAAAACACAATTAAACATGAATCACATTGAAGGAAAAGAGATATTCATGAAATTACAAAATAGTGAAAACACCAAAATACACTTAACAAAATAAAAGTTCAGATTCCTATCAAAGAATGATCCACAAATAATGATTGGGATTGAGCGGTTATTTACCTTTGTCTAAAGGGTCAATATTTGGGAATGTAGGTGGTTCTGTTGAAGTAGGAAGGTATGATCAAATGGTGACACCATGTAAAGGAATGGCTATAGGAACATTAGATGCAAGGCTTGGACTCTTCTTCGATAGAACACAACTAGGAACTTGCTCTTGGATCACTGTCCTGATCTGAGATAAATCTTGAGACGCTGACATCTGAGTAGGAGGCCATGAAGAAGGTATAATGGAAGAAGCTTCAAGGAACAATATAGCTTCATACTGTATATGAAGGTAGGTGTTTCAATGTTTAATAAAATCAGTGGTGATTTCACCCCCATACGTCATGTCCTTCTCAAAATCCTCCATTTTTTCAATGAACGTCTCCAATTTGGGTGTAAACTTCTTCAAATGTATCACATTCGTCTTGAATTCCTCGATCACTAATTGTATCCTAAGGCTCTCATCCCAGAACGTAATGTTGTTATTTAACTCATGCTTTGTGTAGATTTTAGAAAAATATATGTCCACTTTGTCTCTAATCACCTTTTGAGCAGATGTTTCCCCATTTGAATATTGTCTCACCTTGTTATAAACATGGTCACTATTGGTTTGCACTTTTTCAAGGGTCTCTTTATCAGATTCATTCTGAATGGACATGATCTGTTATGTTTTCACAATCCTAAAGGAACCCATATTAACTAAAGGTTTGGTGACACTAGAACTAGATTCTCTAGAAATCATCATTCCAAGATCCTCCTTGAGCCTTTTCAAATCTGCATTATGTATATATGTAAAACGGTTCCTAAGAACCTCCATTAATCCAACAGTTAGGGTTCAAAACACATATGAAATAGATACAATTTTATGATTTATTTTCTTTACATCTCCCAAAACTGAATTATTCCTCTCAATGGTCTCGGCTATAGTGATAATATTTGGCCGTATTTTCCGAATTACCATTCTTTCAATCAAGATAACTTTTCTCTCTGAAATACTCATATATGTAGAATCTTCATTTCTGACTGGAATAGAAGATCTTATATATTCACACACATCAGCCTTGAATTGTTCGAGATCATCCTTGGTGACATAGTCAGTAGGTATTATTTCTATACTAGGCTCATTAGAACTAGGTAAGGTAGGTATGAAGTGGACAGTAGGTTCCATATCAGCTTGTGGAGAAGGAGGGGATACCATCTCCTCATCTAAGTCACTATAGTCTAGCCTAACAAAGATATATCCTGGATACTTGTTCCAATCATTAGAAAATGTTGCATATTTAGGCTCAAGAGTATCTATTCTCACTCTTCTATATTGAGGCTCCACCTCATTATGAGGATTAAGTACAATATGAACATCGGCTTCTTCCATTGGACATTCATCCAAAATATCAGCAAATTCCTGAATGATGCCTTGAGCATCATTAGGGTGGTCATGTCCATACTAATTTCCAACATCTCCATCATCATGTCCACTTTGATCAACATCATCTTTTCTATCAGGATTAACAACATCCTTTCTATCAGATACATCTTTTCATTCTTCTTCATCTATATGCATAGACTCCTCACCAGAACAAACTACTTATTGTATTGATTTTCATGAATCACTCACATGCTCACCATCATCATTATCATCACCATAATTATAACTGTCATCATCATCATCATCATAAACATAAACACCACCACCACCACCACCACCGCCACTACCACTACCACCACCACCACCATCATCAACATCTTAATTGTTGTCGTCATCATCATCAACATCCTCATTAGTCCCGCTCACATAACATTCAACTCCAAATACTTCAGTCTCTTCATCATATTTATCATCATCTAAAATAAGTTCATTAGAGGGTATGTATAATATTGGACTTTTTGGTCCATATGAAATTTCTATAGGGAATATAAAAATATCTTGGTCACACATATCATCTCTTGGAAATTAAATTTCTCTTTGCAGATCAGGCTCAACATTCTCTTCATCTAAATACAATACCTACTCACCAGGTTGAAGACCTAAATCAGCTTGATCCCTTGGCCTGGTAGGATGATCTATGGAATTATAATCCTCATAAAAACTCTCTTCATCTTCTACCCAAATTATCTTCTATGTGTTCCAATTTATTTTCATATTTTTGCAGATTTCATTGGGCATGTAAAAACTAATACATCCAATAATCACCTCATCTTCATCCTCAACGCATCCTAGCCTTTTCAACATTTCAGAAATCATCCCCGAATAATATAAACATGTTTTTTATAAGTTTTGAAAATTTCACAAATATGTACTATATGGTACCTACACAGGTTCAATTTCACATTATTCTTCAAAAACTAAATCTAGAAGACATCTTGATACTTTAAGAAAGAAAAATCTCTATTCCTTGGGAAGATTTGGTGTTGGATAAGCTTGAATAACATTTTATCCACTCCATCTAATTATGAATCTATTATCCTCCTTGACTCATCATTTCTAGTCAACTCCTTAAAAGCATTTTCATAAAAAAATAAATCTAAAGAAGATGGAATATTACCATGTTAGTCATCAAATATACCCTCATGAGGCATCTTTAAGCATTCATCCCAGTCCGTTGAGGAAAATTAATTCTATTTTTCATTTACCATATATTTCCTTCGATCCTCCTCAGATCCTTCCATAAAATACTTCCAGATATAAATAAAATTTTTGAACCAACTTGAGATAGTATGGTATCTCATTATCTGTATACCAGCTAATCCACCCTTGTGATTCCATAACATTTAGAAAAAGAGACTTTCACAACAACACCCATTCTATAGAAACATATTTATCTAGAGATACTACATATATTTCCAACTCTAGATTCACAGGACTCGCGACACTGCTTGATTCTCCATTTTGGAACATGGATGGGGACAATTCACTAGATTCTTCTATCTCATGATTTGTCCTCACCATTATGAAGGTTCAGGTTTGAAGAAGGAATTTTAAAGGTTGAAGGTACAAATATAGTGAGGGTAGTGAAGGGTCAATGTGTAGAAGTATCATGGATTGATTTAATTTTATCATTCAGGGTTTATACTTCGTAAAAACATAAAATTGAATATCAGTAAAATAAAAAAAATGAGATTATGTCATTTTACATAAAAATAAATATTGAAAAATGGATTTACTAAATGTTCCTTATCAATATCGGTTTTACTCTAACGGTATCAGTCTCACTTGATTGGTTTCACATGATCGGGTTCACACGATCAGTTTCACACAATGGGTGTGACATGAAAACCTAATTTTTAAAGGGATAAGTTCATAAATCCTTTATAAATTTATCTTCCTTGTTCATGTTTGATGTAAATAATTCTCTCAGAGTTTAAGGGTTTGATAAAAATGTTAGCAAGATGATGTTAAATCCCAATAAACTCATGATTTATATCACCTTTCTAATAATGGTATCTTAAAAAGTGATGTCTTTATGAATATGTTTTGTTCTGGAATGAGAAATTGGATTTTTAGAAATGATAATAAAACTTGTATTGTAACAATTTATGGGGATATGTTTGAGTTGAAATCCATATTCTAATAGTGTGTTTCATCCAAAACATTTGTCCACAACAAATACCAAAAACAATGTACTCTACTTCAACAATTGATTGAGAGAAAATTTAATTTTACTACACCATGAAATTAGATACTTTCACAAAACTTTATATGTTCCATAGGTTCTTTTTTTATATAACTTACATGCACAAAATTCAGCATCAGAATAGCTAATAGATCAAAAGGATATCCTCTTGGGTAGAACAATCCAAAATTAGTCGTATATTTGAGGTATTTAAAAAACCTTTTAACCACATTTAAATGTGAATATTTTTGGTTACTTGAAATAATTGAAACAAACACACACTAAACATGATGTCTGGACTTCTAGTAGTTTTGTAGAGTAAACTCCCTATCATTCCTCTATAAGTGGTTTGATGAAAGGATTTATCATTTTCATCAAGATCAAACTTACAATTAGTACTCATAGGTGTTTCACTACTCTAATGCCATAAAATCCATATATTTTCTAAATATATTTTGTATATTTACATTGATTTAAAATAATTCAATCATTGTTTTGAAATATTT
The DNA here is from genome assembly GCA_963277665.1 of Viscum album. Taxonomy (NCBI): domain Eukaryota; kingdom Viridiplantae; phylum Streptophyta; class Magnoliopsida; order Santalales; family Viscaceae; genus Viscum; species Viscum album. Next base: position 878,852,568 of record OY728158.1, read on the forward strand.
GAAATCCAAGAAAATATCTATGATCACCCGTCAAACAAATTTCAAACTCACTTTGCATCATTTTTGAAAAATCATTACATAAAAAATTTTTATAGATAAAAAAATAATATCATCTACATATATTTGAGATATTGAAACTTTTTTAGAAATTATTTTTATAAATAAATTTGGATCTGCCCCACCTTTTATAGAACCTTTAGAAATAAGAAAGTCACTTAACCTATCATACCAAGCTCTTCGAGCTTGTTTCAATCCATATAAGGCTTTAGTTAATTTGAAAACATGATTAGGAAAATGTGGATTTTTAAAACTTGGGGTTGTTCAACAGAAAAATACTCAATTATATAAAAATTTAAGAATTGAATTTTGACATCTATTTGATAAAGTTTGCAATCCAAGTGTGGTACATAGACTAGTAATATTATAATGGATTCAAGCCTATCTACTAGTGAAAAGGCCTCCTTATAATCAATTCCCTCCTCTTGATTATAGCCTTGTGTAGCCAATCTATATTTGTTTCTAACTATACTTCCATCATCATCTACTTTATTCCTAAACATAAATTTAGTTCCTATGGTTAAGGTATCTTTCGGTCTATAAAAAATCATCGAGACATTATTTATCTCAACCTGATTAAGCTCTTCTTTCATATTCATCGCTCAAAATTCATCATTGATTGCATCATTGATTTTTTTAGGTTCAATATGTGACAAGAATGCTTTATGTTGTCCCTCATTTCTAAAATAATCTCTATATTAGGTTCCATTATCTAAATCTCCAACTATAACATATAAGGGATTGTTTTTAAGGGTTTTAGATGGTCTAGAAAATATAGGGATAAGTATTTTAGGTTTATCCCTATGTTTTGGTTCATTATGTCTAGAATTTGGAGAATTCCCAGAATTAGAAGTTTTAAATGATTCCGTTATAGGATGGTTAGAGGGTTCAATAGTAATGTACTGATTAAAAATATTCTCTTAAAGATTATCTATTAAGGTTTCAGGTTCATATGGATTTGTTTCTTCAAATTTGACATGTACAGATCCCAACACACACTTGGTTATTTTTTTTAAGAATCTATATGCTTTTCCTGATGTTCAATATCCAAGTAATATTTCTTCATCACTTTTGGAGGCAAATTTATCAAGATTATATTTAGTGTTTATATTATAAACCTTACATCCAAGCAATTTAAAATATTTACCATGAATTTTCAGTTATTTCACAACATATAAGGATTTTTCTAAAGGATAGGTCTGATTAAGAATATATTTATTGTATAACAAGTTGTATTAACACCTTCATCCCAAAAATTAATAGGTAGGTCATATTTATTGAGCAGAGTTTGGTAAATTTCATGTATGTTTCTATTTCATATTTCTATTACACCATTCTATTCAGGTGTCCTAGGGGTAGATAAGTTTTTCAAATTTCAATTTTGTGAGAAAAAGGTTTCAAAGTATTTATTTTCAAACTGACGACCATGGTCTATTCTTAAGGATTTAATTTTAGGTCCACTAAGATTTTCTTTTATACTAGAAAACATGGTAAAATGAGATCAAGATTCACTTTTGCGAGCTAAGAAAAAGGCCTAGGTACACCTAGAGAATTAATATAAAAAACATAAACATAATGATTTAAATTATGACTTGAAACTCTATATGCTCTAAATAGGTCTATGGGAACTAACTCAAGAGGTTGAGAAGTTGTAACTTCTTTCTTTGTTTTGAATGATATTTTTTGATTATTTTCATTTTGGCAAGTATTTCACACTTTATTATATGGAAACTCTAGTTTGGTAAGGTCCTTATCTAAAATATTCTCATTAATTTCATAAGGGAGTGTACATTAAAATGTACTAGTTGTTTGTGCTAGAACCAAGACTATTTGTGAAAGGAACTTAGGTAGGAAACATTATGTGGTTCTAGTGTGTCTATGTTTACAACATATACATTATCATTTCATAGAGTAGTAAATACAAAGTTATTTTAGGCATTAAAAACATGTAATGAATCATTTTAGAACATAACATTAAATCCATCATCACACAATTGATATATGATAAGATATTTATATTTTAATCCATCAATATAAAGTACATTGTAAATTGAAATAGAGTTATAGTTACCAATATGGACTAAGAAAATGATTTTTTATTTACCACTGTCACCAAATGTGACATGTCTCTATCAATATTGTGGAGATTCTTGAAGATGGAGTAATATACTATCATGTTTCTTGAACAACCACTATCCAAGTGCCATATATTTCTATAGGAACTGTTTAGGTAGTTTAACTACAAGATAATTTATCCATGATATGATTTTGGTAACCATATTTTTCTAGGTCCATAAACATTAGTAATAAAGGATTTAAGAAACAAAAATTGTGTTATGGGATTCCTATATGTAGATCGTAAAGTATTTGAAAAATAGACTTTCTTTGGTCAAGAAAGACTTGATGAAATAAAATATTTTTCAGACCTATAACGTGTAGTAAAATCTTTATCTTTTGGATATATAAGATGATTTTACAGATTTAGTTATAAAATGTGTTTTAGATAAATTTATTCTTCTAGGCTGATATCATATTCTAGAAGTATACCTAGTAGCTATCTATTTACCTAGTAATTGAGTAATTTTGTTTTTTTTCATTGGTAAACTTTTCTAGATGCTTCTTTAATTGATCACTAGACTACTTTAAATCATTATTTTCCTTCAGCAGTTGTAAATTTCTCTCTTTCGCAACAGTATGTTCTGATTTAATATTTTCACAGAGTGGATTTTTTTTCTTTAATGATTTATACTTATCCATCAGTTTATTACAAGTTTCTTCCAGCATATTAAAATACTCAAATAGTTCATTATTTTTCATATTTTCATATTCATTTTCATCTCTATAATAGTAGTCATCAGGTACCTGAGAGTTTAAGAGTACCTAGGATGTATTTTTCATAATGAAAATGTTTTACATATCTCCATTATCATTATGAGAAGAAGTAGATTCACTAGATCTGTCCTCGGATGCACTCAATGTGGTATTCATTGCTTTATAATATTTTCCATCTCTATACTCATACTTATTTTTATAATTTAATTTATGAAAATGATCTTTTAAATTTCCTCTCATTTTTTCATTCATAGAAATCTATTTCCTTTGATTTTTAGGATTCTTTTAATCATTATTCTAGTTTCCTATGTTGTCATATTTTCCTATATAGTTTTGTTTCGTGAAGAAATTTTTTATTCTGTAAATGTTTTTGAATCTCTTGGATATCTGGACTATTTCATTATCAATGTTTGAAGATGATTATTCACTACATGTTCTCTCAACAATAGCCTGAACTTTCTACTTGTCTTTACTCTTTGAATTGGTAGTCTTGCAGGCTAAATTTTTTCTCTTTGGCCCTTCATCCTCTTGATTCATATTTAGTTCCTCTTCAAACATCATTAATTTTATAATTACTTACTTCACCGGAAATTTATCAGTGTCACATTATTCTCTTATAGATACTGATTTCCCTCGCTCTCTCTCTGGTAAGCACCATAAAATCCTCAAAATTTGTTATGGGGAAGTAACATATCTTCCCAGAGGGATCATAGTGTTCACAATTTCATTAAACCTGAGATACAGGTCAGAAATAGGCTCATTGATAATCATCTTAAAATTTTCATATTTAACAGTATATGTGTTAAGTATCCTTTACTTAACACTATAAGTTCATTCATGTTAAATAGACAATGTATCCCAAATTTCATGGACTATTTTACAAGCATAAATTCAGTTAGATTACTCATCTCCTAAAGAACAATATACATCATTCATGGATTTGAAAATATTATTATAATAAGTCTTAGTTGGGTAATCTAAAGTAGTTTTAGCTGTATCACGAATCTTATATTCATCTATAATTGAAGAACAAATTTCAAAACCCATAAATTTTAAGTGAATTTCAATTTTAATTTTCCTTCGTGCATAATTTGTTCCATTTATGAATGAATGTCTATTGGTAGCTACACATTCTATCCTATTATCTTAAATAAAATTTTGGAAAATGAGATAAACATTTAGTATGAACCAAAATTTTAAGATATTTGAAATAAAACTAAAATCACAATTGAAAGAGTATGAAAAAGATTTGAAATCTGAAAATTCATAAAGCCTTAAATAACAAATGATGGTCAAAGTAGAGTAATCAAGTCGGGGGAGAATTGTGTTCCTATAAAAAATTCTATTAAATATTGGTTATTTGAAAATTTCCATTAATTAAAAAATATAATCAAAGTCTATTTGTAGTAAATTTATATGAGTCCAAAATGTTCAATTAATTTCAATATATATTGATTAGCTCACACCTATAAAAATATAAATAATAATAATAATTTTGAAACTAACCTACTAGTTCAAAATGGTTATAATCACTTGATAAACTAACCTTCATAGTTTGACTTTGTTTGCATTATTTTTATTATAAAACATAGTAAAAGAATAAAACAATAGGCACAACAAAATTTAAAAACAAGAGGTTAAGTCTCAAGTCAAGACTTATACTTCTCCACATCATGATCACCTACCACCAAGTAGTTTAAATTAATAAAAAATATTGTTCCATACACTGGATTGGGGTTCACAATAGCACAAAATATTTTCCAAGTCACCCTTGAACTCTAAAATAGGTTTTTTGTGGGGAAATAAACAAACAGGTCACACACAACCTCTTACACAGTTCTATGTAGGATAAAAATGGATAAGTAGAGTGTGAGATTGAGTATATCAAGTATCCTCCAACTATGAAAATTAGTTATTGTGTGTGTACCAGATAGATACACAAAGTGATCAGAAATGTAAATAAATGAACATAACATAGCTAATGGTATAGGGTTAGGTTTAGAGGGATTTTTGAGTTATGTGGTGTATCTTCGGACTCGTTTGATATAGTGTAATTGGTTTTCAAGTCCTCTTCTGGAAGGTTACTCCAAATTAGAGTGTCGTAGACTATGTGTTTCACCATCCAGGAGTATGAGATGTTTGTATTATTGTTCGAAGGGTGTTAAGGTTAGGTTAAAAGGTTAATCTCGATTTCTTTATCTCCTCAGGTGTTCTTCCTTTTGAGTTGTTGGGTTTTGTAAGTATTCTCGAGAGTAGCATGAGTTCTTCGCACACTTTCTTTTCTTTCAAATATATCTTGTATTTCCATAATCGACCCGATTATCCTTTTATCCTTCGAGGTACAACATGGATAATGATATCCCCACATGCATGTACCTTGTACTTTCCTCTGAATATCCTACAAACAACAATAATTAATTCCAAAAGGATTAATTTTTCTAAATATGACCATTAGATATTATGTTGAATTAATGAAATAAAAATAGTATTTATGACTATCAGTGAGTCATAAGTATCGACGAGTCATTAACAAATCACTATCGCCATCAATGACTCCCTATATTAGTGAGCTCGTTCTATAATTATCAGTAAATCTAGGCATCAATGATTCATTTTTAATATCGGTCTATCCGGGCATTGGTGAGTCGTCATCAGTGACTCATTTTGAACAATCAGTGCATCGCTAATCGATGAATCATCCATCGGTGAGTCCTTTAAACTATCGGTGCATCATCCATTAGTGAGTCTTCTAATGACGAGTCCTTTGAACTATTGGTGCATCACCCATCGATGAGTCATCCATCAGTGAGTCACTTGAACTATCGATGTGACCAATCATCACTGACATGTCCATCAGTGTGTTGTTTGTTCTATCGGTGAGTCATGTATCAATGTCTTCTTCTATTAGTGAGACCTCATCGGTGAGTCAACCATCAGTGAATCCTTTTAACCAAATATTGTAAGTGACTTTGAAAAACATACAAATTGTGTTTCTTATACAAAACAATATCAGATTAAGTGAAATTAATAATTATGTGTAAATATTCACTTGTAAATATATTGAAACCTAATTATCCATAATTTTTTGATTTATTGAAATGCATTAAACCATGTGACATAATTTATTCATTTTAAAATATTCATTTACATGATTATCATCACTTAAAAACTTAAGTTTTTAATTATCTTGGTTTTTAAATTGACATGATTTGGGATTATTAAAACAACTATCTCATAATGGTTCCAACAAAAACACACACCTAGAGAGATTTTATTTTAGATTTTTTTTGATGTATCTACTTTAATCTATTGGTAATATTTGTTGTTTTAGAGTGATCTAAACTTGGATCTAAGTTAGTATCCTCCTTACCTAATCTCTTTTCATATAATCCCTCATCTCCATACTCATACAATCATAATAATAAGATTTCACTATAGAATGTTATCCAAATTTTGGGGTTTTCTATCATTGGATATTCTGTGTTAGATGGATGAATTTAGTTCACTTTGGAAGATTCCCATTTATTTTTAGTTGCTGTCTAATCCTATTGATTAAAATATGAGATTTATGGATTATTTTATATATATATATATATATATTAAACATGGGTTTTTTGGATTAAGGGATTTTTTGAATTATTATTAAATTTTAAATGAATTTAAAGGATTAATTCTTAGTGGTTTATATGATCTATAGATTAATACATGATGTATCCATTGTCTGTATGAGTGACATATCATTATCCCTCATACTTTAAAAAGGATAATTAAATATATATACTTTAATCCATGAAGTTTCAAATTGATTAGGTGGTGGATCTATTATTTATAATTAGAGAGCAAGACTCATGTGTTTTTATAATCTTTTTTCCTTTAAAGGATTTCTACATGAAATAGCTAGTCCAAATTTATCTTATAATCTAAATAAAAGTGATGGTACTAAATTTTCATGAATTCCATTAATGTGATAATTCCCTAAAATAAGAAAACTAAAATAAAAATATACATTTTTTACTCTAATATTTATTTATACTAGTATTATTAGACCATGTACTTTATAAATTTTCTTATGTTGATTTAATATTGGATTAAAATATATTATTTTAAATGTTATTTATCTTATTTTGCTGATTTATTCACCATATAACTATTTATACCCCTTTCACTTTTATTATACTATTTTTAAACATACCCAGATATTTTTTAGAGTCACTTATGTAGAATCCATCGAGTTATACTTATTCCAAATATTCATACTTATGATGTGTACTTATATGTCATTACTCATGAAATCGGTATAATTACTTTTTTATATTACACTGAGAATGGTACCTAATTTATCATGTAGATATTGATGAAGTTAATCTATTTAAGGGATAAAAAGAGTTTCATAATCACCTTAGAAATATTTCTTAGATCTGGGGTATTTTATTTTATAAAATCTATTTTGACGTATTTTTATTATCCATGTAATCCTTGGTGATTAATTATTTATTTTTCACTTTTATATAAAATTATTCTTAGTTTATTTCCCATATAAGTTCTTATTTGGAAGGATCATTTGATTTCTTCCATTGAAAATATAATCCTTCGATATTTCCAATTTGTGAATACATGAATGATTATATATATATATATGTATTAATCAATAGTTCTTCCTTAATTTAACTACTATAATTTTAAAAATATTACAACTTTATTTTTCTTTATGTAAATCCCATCAAACCCCCATTATAAATATTTTGGAATAGCAAATCCATAAATAACATAGGAAAATGAGGATGAAATTGATACTTATAGGATTTTAAAATTTACTATCAACACTAGTTACAATCCTTTGGTGATCTAGGGAAGTTGATTGAGGCCATGTGATTATCTATTAGGTAGGGCATTAAAAAATGGTTTTAGACACCCTGATATTATATAGAGGGAAAATTAAAGGGTAGAGTTGAAGGTATGATGTTGAGAAATGGAATGTAATCATAAAAAGATATATCTAACCTATTTGTGGAGAAACTTTAGTTACCAGGAAAATGATTACTAAAAAAAATTATTTTCTTCTTCCAAGATAACATTCATTCATCAAACTAAGTACACAATAAAAAAAATTATGTTACATTTTTTCAACTTTTGTAATATAAAAAATGCATACATCATATGTGACAAAACACATGACATTATAACAAGAACACACATGTATATATGTATTGTTTTTAAAATTTTTGGAGGGAAATAGTTTGTATTATTATGGTCTTATAATAAATTAAATAATATAATTAATTTATTGAAGGAACTCATTTTTTTGTGTTAAATAAATTTATGAGGAATAGTTCAATGATTGGATACAGTGTTAGGAAACAATGCTTCTCAACCATGCATGGTGAAATTCTTGGATGTATGGTTTTATGGAATGACATATAGAATATATATATGATGATTAACACTCCTTGAAATATTAAAACCATAAAAATACATTATTAATATATGATTATTGATATTTATAAAATAATATTTAATATTTATTTTTTTTAAAAAATTTAATGAGATATATTGGGAATTTTTAAATTCCACCATGATAAAATCCCTATAATTAGTGGGAGGATACAATAAATAATAATACTCTAAGTGATCCTATAGTGAATATAGACCTTCTTGGGATACTATAATAGGATTTAGTTGTTCATTGGAACGATTTGGTTATGGGAGAATCCCATGAAGTAGATAGAAATAAGGGATTTTGTTTGAATAATCCTTTTTTATTCCAGAGAGACTATAATAACCATAAAGTGGAGGGTTGATTAAACTGAATGAAGAAAAGTTTCAATTAAATTAGAATATACAGTAACAAATATAGGATTTTAACACTTAAATGATATAGTGTTTGAATTTTACACAGAGAGATATAGTGATATTAGTAATACTACAAGGGGATCTAACCTGTATCAGGTTTAAGAGTAAGTTCATTCAATAATTTTTCATGGAAAATATCATGATGGAATAGTTCATAAATCAATGTAATTTTTAGTAGGGTAGTTAATAATTGATGTATTATATGGCGTAGATCACTATCCTTATTTTATTTTCAATTTAATTGATAACTAATGAAGAGATTAAGGCCCAATGCTATTAAATGGAGATTTTCCCCAATCTATGGGTAAAGGTTATGATATTAAGAATTTTCACTTTAAAAATAATTTTAATAATATACTGATGAATGAGATAATAATTGGTTTAATTTAGGGGATATGTTATAACAAACCTACCATAGAAACTTTGAAGATGACTTCTAGTTGTTAGAAAATGAAAAGGGGAGATGTTTGTTTTGAAGGGGGAGTTTTTATGGTATGAATTTATTTTTATTACAATGGTGGAAATAAAAATTATATTTTTAATATATTTTTTACAATATATAAATCTTAATTATCTAAAAAAACCAAAAAGTGTTTTTGGTGTTTTAAATCAAGAAAACATCCCATGTTTTACAAGTAAAATCTTCAAGCAGGATGTGTGGGGAATCAAACTAGACCAGGGGTTTGCTTGTTCATTATCGGAGATTGGTAATGAACATGCCTCCTACCCAACAAAATTTTGGAAGGGTAATACAACCAATATTTCTAGTACTTAGTTTATAGATATAATATAAGAGTGTGGTCCATAATAGAAACAAATTTGTGTTTTCTTTGTACAATAGAGTTGACCACCAAAAATACTGATGAAGGAACATTGATCATTTAAGGTAACTTACTCATTGCATCCATATTTGTATTTTTTTTAAATTAGGAAATTCTCATTATTTTAACCCTACTTATATAGAATATTAGTATGAATTTTACGTAAAAATGAATAAATATTTATCCAGGACCTGAATTTAAATGTTTATAATGACTCTTCAAAATTGATCTTGTAGATTGTTTATTGGAATTTGTATTTTTATAAATATAATCCCTCAACATAGTTATTTTTTTTATTAGATGGTTGAATATAAAACTACCATTGATTTATACAAGTGAAGGGTCTCTTTTTTCCCATGATGGGACTCATCATCTTTTCCAGGAATTTAGATATGTCGATACAAATCAATCGAGTATTGTATGCATGTATGTGAATTATATTTTTTATTATCTAGACACAATATGTTTTTGATTCAGGGAAAGGATAAATTCTGTGGTATTTAAAAAAGTAGATAATTGATATTTGAATGTGTTTCTTATGATTTATTTATGTTAGGTTTGAATAGGGAGTCAAAAATCATGATTGAATTATTTCCAAAAATGTAACTATTCACTATAGTTTCTTATTAAATAAAATCATATAAGTTAAAGGAATTGGAAATAAAATTGTATGATCTGATCAATAAGGGTTTTATTCATCAAAGTTAATCCTTTTGATCCATCATTGTTCTCTATACCATTAAAATTATTGATAGTTTCTCTTTTTTCATTTAATATCACAAACTGAACTTAGTAACAGTTAAAAATAAATATCCTTTTACAAGAATAGATTTTTTTTGTTATAAAATAAATAGAATATAATGAATTTCAAAAAATTAATTATAACCTTGGTACTATAAGTTTTCAGAACAATATATGATTTTCTAAATACAACATTTTGAGGTAGATATTACCACTATGAGTCTAACTGATGTTGTTTTTTCTTAAAAACATAGAAACTATAATCATGGAATTAATGAATTAAAATTTTTATTAGTACATTGATTTATTTGAAATGGAATTTTTAAATGGAGTTTTCTGATCTCTCCCTATAATAAAAACAATGGAGATATTAAAATATTTTGTTATAAACTTTACACTATCAATGTCTTTATAAAAAGTTCCCAAAATGAATAATTTGGGTTAGAATATGTGATTTTTTGGTAATTTTATCTTAGAAAATGTGTAAATGTGGACCAATATTATATTAAAGGTATTATGTTTTGGTAAAACCTAATGAAATGTTTTGAAATAAAAAATATACTTAGATTAACTAACTATTAATTTTTTGTATTTCTCTCAATTAATAGATCTGGTGAAAAAATTTCTATAAATGAAAATAATTTTGATTGGAATAAACAAATTAAAACATATTTTATGTAAATAAATAGATGAACATCATTTTTTCATCTATTTATTTTCCTGAACAAGGAGACATATACATTATGTACTATAATGACTCTATAGTAGGGTTGTATTTTTCCTCATGGAGAGAGACCATGTTAGTGAATAAAGGTATTTATAGTAGAGAAAAAAAAATATTTATATTAATTATGATCTAGATCTTGAAACAACTTTCCATGATTTATAATATTAAAGTAATTATTTAATTGGTAAATATTTTATGGTCTATTCCAGAAAAAATTCAAAAAAGTATATTTTTATAGTTGGAATTATTTTTTTGGAAATATAGGGAGATATAATATCACAAAAATGTTTATTTTGAAAATCCATATATGTATGGGAATAAATATAGTTGTAGATGACATAAGATAAAATATTTTGGTGCAACTAATTCAGAAATAAATTTCTGAATGGAAGATTAAGGGCATGTTGGAAGAACTTCATCTTGATGTGGAATGAGGAGCTAATCTGATGGTTTTGTCAAGGATAAGAAATTATTTTATCTTCATATGCTAGGTAAGGTAAAGATAATTATTTGATAAATAATTTAGTAAAATAATAGATGATCTAAATGGATGGAATCCTTGGGATGCATAGAAGGAAGATCCCAATTTAAATCTCCATTTTTCATTAGAGGATAACGGTTCCTTAAACCACTAAAGATTATATTATTAAAGAGTTTAATCACTATAATTATAATATTTATAATATATCTACTAAAAAGCATATAAAAATATCTAATGATAATTTTAGTGATTATGAATGAAAAATGATATTGTTGGTTTTATGGAATATTGTTTTATTTTTTAATATGTAAATTCCATACATTAGTGACCAACCAGATTACTTTAGTCTTGACACAATTATACATAGAAATGAGAAATAATTTCAATGGTTTTTGTGGTTGGATTCTATAATATACTTTGTAAATGGGTTACTATATTGGTTATAATTGAGTTCATCACAAAATCAACCATCTTTTCCATTAAAGAAACAAATACAATAGAAGATTTTGAGAAATTTTATATAAATATGATTGATAAGATGTATGAAATTCCACCATTCAATATTTACAATATGGGTTCAGGTTTCTCTAATAGATTATAGAGAAAAATTTAATGTTCCTTGTGGGCTCAATTGAATCTAAGCATCTCTTACCATCCAAAAATTGATGATTATGATTTTTTTATGGTTGATGGAAGGAATGCCTAGAGATTATGATTTATATTTTAGTCTATCATTATACAATAAACTATCATTGGTTGAATTATCCTATAGAAACAAGTATCAATCATTCATTGGAATTAAAACAATTTAATATATTTATAGAAGGACTTGTGAATAACTATTGAGTTATGAAAAATTTAGGCTGATTAGCCTTTTAGAACCCAGATTTGTGTAATATATAATCAAGTTTATTTATTTTATTATAAAGTAAATAATAAATAATTAAATTTATTTATAAATCATATATAGATGAATGAAAAAAGACCTTGGAATATAATTTTTAGTATTTATTTTTCCTAAAAGTGTATCCTTGATCAATAAATCATTGGGTTATAAGGTAAGGGAAATTATATCCTATGCCACACCACCACCTATCTTTTATTTCATTTTATAATTCTCTTTGACTTTTAAATTTTTTTGGTGCTCAGGATGAGTCTTGGACGAAAAATGTTTGAGTTATGTTAAAAAGTGCACATTTTTCAGCTGACGTCACTGGTCACATGGGCAATGTGTGTTTTCGAAACCCTACATAGCTCCGCATAGTCCTCGGCACGATTCTCCTGCCTTCAAAAAATTTAAAATGAGTGAAGGTTGTAATTTATTGTGTTGTTTGAAATTTTTATTGTTAATTATTTTACTATTTTTACTATTATTATTACTACTGCTATTGAGATTGGGACTAGTACGCGGGAACCGCACAGGTAGTGGAAGCCGTGTGGTTACTCGGGAACCTACGCAATTGCGGCGTTTGAGCTGGCATCATAAAATAAATTAAATGAGTTGATAAAAAATTAATTAAATATTTAGTTAAATAAATAACTTACTATCGTAAAAATATTATTTTTTCACGAATAATAATATCGAATTATTATTGATGAATTTTTTTTATTATCTAAAATTATTATTTTATCATTTTTAGTTTATTATTAATGTTATTTTTATTATTATTATCATTATTATTATTATTTTTCTTGAATTTTTTTTATTTACTTTGTTTTTATTTTTTACTTATTTATCCTAACCCTAGAACCTTTCATTTTTTTCTTCTCTCACGCGGTTTCCCCCCACTCCCCCTCTCCTTCTTCCCTATCACGAATAGGCTGCCGCTTGTAGAGGCTATAAAGCCCTCACGACCCTCTCTTCCAAGCCACCGCTTGCACCCTGACCAGTCGCACGTCCAGCTCTGTCGCGCTACGATCAGCGCGACCTTCCCCATCCAAGAAGCTCCACCCGCCTGCTAGACTACTAGTCGGCCTCCACCAGCCTACTCGACCACCAACCGACCTCCACCTCCCGGTCCACATGTCCTCCTGCGCACGCCCTGGCCGGCCAGCACCGACCTCCTGCTTCTTGTAGCGAACCACCCTCGACCTCCCTATTCTAAGACCTTTTTACTCTCGGTGAATCCCATATGCTGGTTGGGTTTTCAGCTTGTCTCTCTCCGGCCGGATCCTCTCCGGCAGCCACGACCTCACCCCCTCCTCCCCTTCAGATGATGTTTTTTTCTTTTTTTCATTCTTTGTTAATTGCTTCTTGATTTAGTGATTTCTTTTTTCACAATCCCTAGATGTTTGTGTTTCAATATTTTTGGGTTAAATCCTATATTGGATGCTCAAGTGTTGATGTTTTAGGTTTTTTGTAGCATTTTAATTGTGAAATTGTGGTGCGAATTACATTTTTCACCGATCTCCTGTTGTTCTTCATTGATTGAGGTAGGCTTCCTTATGCACTACCTTTTTAATTTTTGTTGCATCATTTTCTTGATATTCACACCTTATATTTAGGCAAAGTATTATATTTTTAATCATTGTTTAGATTATTTAGCATGAAACACGAAAATTGATTCCTTGTTTCTTCATGAATAATGATGTTTTGTTATTAATGCATGCCCATTATGTGAATAGTTTTATAGTTGTATTTTGAATTATATATGTGTGCAAAAAAGTTTTTTTTAAATTATAAATTTATTTTAAGCGCGCGAAATCATGTTTTTTGGTTTATTATGTTTTTACCACACTGGTTTTGGTTGGAAATGAGTTCTATGTCGAATTTGGTATATTTTGTGTGCAGAGTTTTTATATGTGTCTTCTATGAGTATTTTATAAGATTGAATAAATTATTAAATTTAGAGAATGTTAAAAATTGGTTTTTTGTCGTGCGTTGGTTTTAAAAGAGGATTTTAAGGGGTTTTAGGTGTCTAAATCTATGGGTTTCTCCTTGAAAATTGGTTTATAAATCATAAAATAGTTTATGAAATAATGTAGATAGTGCGAGTTGTGTTTTGAAAACATATTGAGGTGGTGTTTGTGCTGTTTGTTCGTTGGAATTTTTTTGAGTATGTGTTTATGCATTTTAGTTGTGCGGTTGTTGCAGCATGTCGGCGAGGAAAACTCGTGATACTACGGTTGTCGGCTTGTGCTTGTTTGTATGTCTATGCAAGGCATGATGTTCCATTTTGTTTGAACAGTGATTCGAGGTATGTCCCCCACTCTAATCGCCATTAAATTCAGAATTTATTAGTTTCATGATGTTTTATTAATTTTAATAAATGGGAAATAATATAAGATAATAAAATTTTAAATGATCATTTGGTGTAAAAAGAGTTGTTTATTTTATACACGATGATTGAAATACATTCTTGATGAACGGACACACTCTTGTGAAAGAATGCAAATTTGACTTTTCAACATAATTCATGGAATTTCAAAGGTCGTTCTGTTTTATTGATAAATGATTTCTTTTTAAGAATGACCAAGAGTTTTGGTTCTATTAAAAAATGATTATATTCTTTAAAATTGGTGAAGGCTCGTTTGACACTTTAATAAAATAAATGATTTTTTAAAACTCTTTTTGGGGTGACTTAGAGGTGATATTTGGTGTACATTGACTACATAATTTGTGTACAATGTTTGTGCTACTTGATTGACTTTGTTGACTCACCCCATTTCCTGTTTATTATGCGTGTTGATATGGGAACCTGGCATAGTAAGTGAATCTTCTGAGAACGATCACTGCACTAGTTTAGATTACGCACTGGCTAGTGGCCCCTAGTACAGATTATACTCTACTAGGGGATTGGGCCCCTCGGTTAGGCCAAGTAGGGAAACACTTGGCATTAGGGTGTTATGACGTCATCAAGAGTAGGCATGCCTTCAAGATGAGTCACATGTATAGTACATTCTGGATTATTCACAAGCTCCTAGGTTCAATCTATGTTTTCTTTAGTGTTTATTTGTATATGGAAGACAATTGGGAGGTCTAGTTATGTTTTTAGCCCCTGTGTGCCACCTTTTCCATTTCCCTTAGTGTGTGTTGTGTGTTGTGTGTGGTTTTCCTTTGACAAAAAACTAAAATTTGGATTTCCAAATTGTTTGCAAAAATGTTTTAAAATGAAATGCTCCTATTTCTTTCAAACATTAAACTTGTTTAGAAATTAAAAATGGAAATGGACTATTACTTGTTTTTTTAGAAATGATTTTGTGTGTGGAAACCAGTATTTTATATAATTTAGTTCAGACCTGAAAATTTTAAATTATTTATTTAAAGGTAGTGCATTGGGAATAGTTTTTGGGGCACGCCTACTAAGTTTTAATACTCACGCCTATAGTGTTTTCCTATTTTTATTTTTGCTGCAAGTTTGGCCCGAGCTTACTCGCCGTGGTCGAGAGTTAGTTGTGGACGGGTGGATGAATCTTGGAGTCATCAGGAGTTTTTGTCGTGGTCAAGTTAGTTGGTTGTCGTTGATCGTTATTTATTTTCAGTGTTATTTATTTACTTTGCATTATCATACTTTTTCCACTGTTTTATTTATTTTTATTGGGGGGAAATCATTCCCACATGTTCTATATTGATTCAATAGTGCTTGTCGCCAGCCTGGGAGGATCAGGAATGCCTCTCGGGTCGTGTCGCGGACCAGATCGGGTGACCAGTTCAGGGTCAACCCAGGTTGGTTCATGAAAAAATGGTATTAGAGGATGTCATCTCTTGAACGGACCTTGTTTTTCAGAGCACCCATCATTATTTGGGGTTGTCATGGTATAATGAGTAGAATTTTCAGGACACGAGGCATACAGACGAGAAGAACCTCTTGAACAGTTGCTCGTTCCGAACCTCAGGTTACCATGGGATGTCCAAGTTGTTAGTGTCTTTTGGTTATTTTGAATTTTTTTATGTTGGGGAATGAAATGGGGGCCAATAAAGTGACCTTAGTGATCTCGCATGGTCTGGAAATCCATGTGGAGTCAGGGACATTAAACTAGAGTGCTCCTTATGACGGTGGCATGACAGGCGTATGGCTGCCAACCATACGTCTGAGTCACCAGTCGACACTAGTTTCTCTTTGTGGACCGTTTGGGTCTTATTTAATTCTAAGAATCGTTTTTTAAGGTTTTATTTTGGAATTTGTGGAAAGTCGATTTTAAAATGGCAATGACCATGTTTTGATTAAGTTATTTGTTTCCTTGTTCTGTAGTGTTCACCACCATAACGGTTTGATGGATGCCCAAGGGAAGCTTTGGGTGGTGCATCCTTAGCAAATTTTGTAGTTGATCAACCTATAGACTATGTTCTGGAATTGCATAAGCTTAACCCACTTCTCTTTTATGGACAATCAAAGCCTACTGAGGTAGAGAAATGGTTAAAAAAGAATGAGAGGATGCTCAGATTCCTTGGGTCGCCTGAGTCATTAAAGGTGTAGTTGGGTACCTTTATGGTTGAAGGTCTATCATGGAAATGGTTGAATTCCGTGTCTCAGAATATGTCTTGGGAAGATCTAACATGGGAATTTTTCAAGTCATCATTCATCTGACAATATTTCATTGATTTGATGAAGCTGAGGAAAAGGATGGAGTTGTGTTTCCTTTAGCAGGGCGTTGAATTGGTACAATAATTCTATCAACATTTCATAGACCTAGTTCTGTATGATCAATGGTTTTTTTGTGAATGATCCCAAGAAAGCTCGACAATTTGAGTCTGGACTCTGACCTAAGATCTGATTGAAAGTGGAAGAGCTCAACCTGACCACCTTCTCAGATGTTGTGGGGAAAGCCTTTTTCGGTGAAGTTGGGTTAGCAGGAAGACTTGAGGCGACGAATCCTCCAGCTTTGGGAAGTAGTGTAAAGGATGGTGATAAGAATAATGAGAAGTGACCTGATGCTGGTGTTGCTAGTAGAGGAATCAAGAGGCCTTCAGACCTTCAGTCTTCTTCTCCACAGTGCAATGCTATGATCTGTCACCATTGTGGCATCCAGGGTCACAAGAGGCCGACATTCCCAAGTGCTCTGAGACCCTTCCACACTTGTGGATGTCTGGGTCACTTTCAGCAATTCTACCGTGGTGTTTCCAAGAAGCGCAATGAAGCTATACATAGCTTGTGGAAGGTCACCTCAGCCTGTTAGCCAGAGTAGGGCGATGTTTGGGGACCAGTTTGAGGTTTTCCCTTTATAGTGTTTCTTTGATACAGTAATAGTCTTTTGTAGCATTTTGAAGTTTTTCTTTTCCATTAGTTGTAAGAATGGTTGTTGATGAACATCCTTGAAACCTTTATTTTTAATATAAGTGTTTTTGGTAAAACTCTAAATTGTGTGTTATGTTTGGGAATTTTTGAAGCCTGAATGCGAGGCAGGAGATGCTTCAATCATCGGTGCTCCAGCCATAGGCCACGGAGTGAATTTGGCGCGTAGTCAAGAGAACCCCAACAGTGAAAAAGGGCCATAGTTTAACCTTTTCCAATAGTGTGGCATGGTTTGCTTTTTTCTCGGGTTGTGATGTCGTTTATATAGTAATGGTGGTAATTTTATGCTCTACCAGTTTGGCCCTTCCCTTCTCCCCCTTGTGGTGGGAGGTTGTTGGTTTGTGTAGAATGTTTTCATGTTCAAATAATCTTGTCGTTTCTTATGGTGGGGAGACCCATAATGTGTTCCACAGAGTTACATCTGAAGTAGTTTATTGTTAGACCAATCCTTATGGTGGGGAGTCCGTTCGGGCCTCCCCATGACAGTATCAAAGTCCTTTTCATCTATCATTTGGTGTCAGGTGGTCTCGTGTGGAACCACCTAATCCTGAGATCATCCTCTCGAGTAAACGTTGATATTGGAGTAAACCCAATAGTTTTTTAGACTAATATTATGGGAATAAATGTCATAGGTAGTTAAATTCATTCATTCCTTGATTGAAATAGTTGGTTTGGGTTCTGCTTGGTGATAATTAAGGTGATTGTGTTTTAAAGGATGAGTTGTCTGTCATGGGTTTTTGGTGTTCGTTTGGATCGATCAACTAGAGGCACTTACACTTTCCTTAGTGAGAGACACTTGATAAGGTTTATCTTTGGATCTAGATCTTATTTTGTCTTTCCTAGGTCGGAAAGTGTTATGGTGGGGAGAATTGTCGAACCCCAATCTATCTTTTATTTCATTTTATAATTTTATTTAACTTTTAAAATTTTTGTTGGTGTACAGGTTGAGTACCAGATGAAAAACATTTTAGTTATGTTAAAATGTGCATGTTTTTCAGTTGACGTCACTGGGAACATAGGCGAAGTGCATTTTGGAAACCCCGCACGACTCCACTTAGGCCTCAACACGATTCTCCTGCCTTCAAAAAAATTAAAATGAGTGAAGGGTGTAATTTATTGTGTTGTTTGGATTTTTTTGGTTGATGGTTTATCTATTTTTACTATTATTAATACTACTACTATTGAGATTGGGGCTGATGTGCAGGCATTGCATGGGTAGCGGAATCCATGCAGTTTCTCAGGCACCTACGCAATTGCGACGTTTGAGCCGGCCTTGTAAAATAAATTAAATCAGTTGACAAAACAATTTAATAAAAAATTTAGTTAAAAAAATTACTTACTGTTGTAATAATATTATTTTGTCACGAATAATAAAATCGAATTATTATTGAAGAATTTTTTTTATTATTTAAAATTATTATTTTATCATTTTTAGATTATTATAAAAGTTATTTTTATATTTATAATAATAATTATTATTATTATTCTTGATTTTATATTTACTTTTTATTTACTTATGTCTCCAAATCCTAGCACCTTTTGTTTTTTTTCTTCTCTCATGCGATTTCCCCCCACTCCACCTCTCCTTCTTCCCCATCGCGAACATGCCGCCGCACGCCGCAGCTACAGATCCCTCATGACCCCCTCTTCCAAGCTGGCACTTGCACCCTGAATGGGCGCACGTATAGCTCCAGCGCCCCACGATCAGTGTGACCTTCCCCATCCAAGAATATCCACCTGCCTGCTCGACCACTAGCCATCCTCCACCTGCCTGCTCAGCCACCAGCCGACCCCCACCTCCCTGTCTGTGCGTCCTCTTGCGCACGCCCCGACCGGCCATCACCAACCTCTTGCATCTAGTAGAGAAAACCCCTAGGCCTTCCTGTTTTAAGACCTTTTTCCTCCTAACGAACCCCCCTTGCTGGTTCGGTTTCCAACTTGTCTCTCTCCAGCCGGCTCCTCTTTGACAGCCGCGACCTCACCAATGCACCCCACTCCAACGACAACCCCCCTTCTAGTGATGTTTTTTCTTTTTTAGTATTTTCTTTCTTTTTTAATTGCTTCTTGATATAGTGATTTTTTGCACAAACCCTAGATGTTAGGGTTTTAATATTTTTGGGTTTAATCCAAAATTTGATGCTCAAGTGTTGTTGTTTTAGTTTTTTTGTAGCATTCTGCATGTGCAATTGTGGTGCGAATTAAATTTTTCACCAATCTCTAGTTGTTCTTCATCGATTGAGGTTGGATTCGTTATGCACTACCTTTTTAACTTTTTTTGCATCATTTTCTTGTTATTATCACCTTATATTTATGCTAAGTATTATATTTAAATCAATTGTTAGATTATTGAGCATGAAACACGAAAATTGATTCCTCGTTTCTTCATGAATAGTGATGGTTTTTTATTATTGAATGTCCATTATGTGAATATTTTTATAGTTGTCTTTTGAGTTCTATATGTGTAGAAAAATGATTTTTTCAAAATTATAAATTTATTTTCATCGTTTGAAATCATGTTTTTTGGTTTATTATGTTGTTACCACACTGGTTTTGGTTAAAAATTAGTTTTCTATGTCGAATTTGGTATATTGTGTGTGAAAAGTTTTTAATTGTGGCTCCTATGAGTAGTTTATAAGTTTTAATAAATTATTAAATTAGTATGTTGGTTGAAATTGGTTTTTCATTGTGCGTTAGTTTTAAAATAGGTTTTGAAGGGGTTTTAGGTGTCTAAAGCCATGGGTTTCTCTTTAAAAATTGGTTTGTAAATCTTAAAGTGGTTTATTAAATAATTTAGATGGTGATAGTTGTGTTTTGAAAACATGTTGAGGTGGTGTTTGCATTTTTTGTTAGTTGGAATTGTTTTGAGTCTGTGTTTATGTGTTTTAGTTGTGCGGTTGTTGCAGCATGTTGGCAAGGAAAACCCGCGATACTATGGTTGTCAGCTTGCGCTTGTTTGTGCATCTATGTGAGGCAGGATGTGACATTGTGTTTGAACAGCTAGCTGAGGTAGGTCCCTCATTGAACTCTCCTTTAAATTCATAATTTGTTAGTTTCTTGATGTTTTATTAATTTTAATAAATGAGAAATAATATAAGTTAATGAATTTTTATATGATCATTTGGTGTAAAAAAAGAGATGGTTATTTTATACACGACACTTGAAATACTTTCTTGATGAAAGGAAACCCAGTAGTGAAAGAATACTAATTTTAATTTTAAACATAATTCACAGAATTTTAATTGTAGTTATTGTTTATTGATAAATGATTTATTTTGAAGCGAGAGAAAGCGTTTTGGTTCTCCGGAGAAATGAGGATTTTCTTTAAAATTGGTGAAGGCCTGTTGGCACTTTAATAAAATAAATTATTTTGTAAAAATCTCTTTGTGGTGACCCATAGGTGATATTTGGTGGATGTTGACTGCATGATTTGTGTGCGATGATTGTGCTACTTTATTGACTTTGTTGACTCACTCCCTTTTCTGTTTATTAGGCGTGTTGGCCTGGGAACCTGGTATAGTAAGTGAATCTTCTGAGAATGATTACTGCACTAGTTTAGATTACACATTGGAAAGTGGCCCCCAGTATGAATTACACTCTGCTAGGGGATTGTGTCCCTCAGTTAGGCTACGTAGGGAAACATCAGGGATTACGGTGTTATGACGTCATCGAGTGTAGGCATGACTTCAAGATGAGTCACATGTATAGTACGTTCTGGATTGTTCATGAGCTCCTAGGTTCAATCTATGTTTTATTAAGTGTTTATTTGTATGTGGCAGATGATTGAGAGGTCTAGTTCGGTTGTTGGCCCCTGTGTGCCACTTTTTTCATTTCCCTTAGTGTGTGGTTTTCCTTTGAAAAAAACTAAAATTTCAATTTTTAAATTGTTTACAAAAATGTATAAAATGAAATGCACCTGTTTCTTTAAAACATTAAACATGTTTATAAATAAAAAATGTCAATGGACTGTTACTTTTTTTTAGAAATGAGAGTGTGTGTGGAAACCAATATTTTATATAAATTAGTTCAAACATGGAATTAGTAAATTATTTATTTAAAAGAAGTGCATTGGGAATAGTTTGTGGGGAAAGCCTACTGTGTTTTAATATTCATGCCTATAGTGTTTTCCTATTTTTAGTTTTTCTATTGGTTTGGCTCGAGCTTTCTCACCGTGGGTGAGATTTGGTTGTGGACGGTTGAAGGACTCTCGGAGTCATGAGGAGTTTAGGTCGTGGATAGGTCAGTTGGTTGTCGTTGATCATTCTTCTTTTCAGTGCCATTTATTTACTTTGTGTTATCATACATGTTCCACTATTTTATTTATTTTCCTTTGACAAATTCGTCCCGACTTGTCCTTTATTGATTCCATAGCACTTATTGCCAACCCGGGAGGATCGGGAACGCCTCTCGGGTCGTGTCGCGGACTGGCTCGGGTGACTGGTTCAGAGTCGACCTGGGTTGGTTCATGACATCCTAAATATTTGGAATCATTATAGATTAGTAAGATAATTGGGAAGATGCAGAAATATTTTATTTAACTCCTCAATTAAACTTTATTCATTCATTATTTCAATTTTTATGATTTAAAAAACACAAAATATATCCATCTTCAACTATTAAATCAGAAATTTTTTAATTAGAACATAAAGCATCCTTTTTTGACTGTCCATCTAACATTATACACCATTTACTGAATGTGATAAATGTTATGATTATACCTTTATTCTATTTTATGGAAAAAATGAATAATTAATAATAAAACTGGAAGTAAGAATCTATGATGATACATCAATGGATGTAAAATTTTCTTAAAGATGAATCTTTGTGACTTTTTGGGGGAAGAAAGTCCCATTGTGATGAGAATTATAATAACCCCATTTTTTATATGCATCTTAAAACATATTTTTATTTTATATTAATGTGAATAAATGTTTTTTTGAGAAAATTTAGAGATTCATGGTTTGAGTGAATAGTAGGTAAATTATGCATCTGAACCATGAAACCCCATTTGGATTACAAATTTAGCTAAATGGTAATATGTATGGGTAATAACCATGCTTCCCAACACTATTGTTTTTAAAATTATTGTTATTTATTTTTTAAAAACTAAATAAATAAATATTCCAATTCATACCCCATGACCATGGAGCTCTATTTTTGGTGATTTTAAGTAATACTCACCCAATCTATTTATGCTCTTTTTTGATTAAGGGTGATCTCATTTCGAATCAATGTTAAGAGCCACCTAACATTATATTATTTATTTTAATATATCTTATTAATTCTCTATAAACCTTAATATATAAATTTCAGTATATTTCATGTATAAATATTTGGGGGTTTTAATTATATATCAGGGATTCCATGTGAGAGGGAGACTTTAGTTCACTCAATAAAGATACAATTTACTTTCAATCACCATAGAAAGTAGATGGATTCAAATATTCTCAATATTTGTCCTAAAATTTTATTTCATGTGAAAGTGCCTCTTCTTTACATTTCCTTAACATTTAAATGCGATTTTAGCCACTGGTATGATCATTTATCCTTCTTTATTTCTTTAGTTTTTTGTTAATAATTAATCTATGTTAGTTCCTTTGGAATGGTTGTATTTTTTCTTGGCTGATTCATTATATGTTTCTATTTATATAATTTTTCATTGATTTATAAATTAAGGGACTATATATCATATTATTAAATTATAAATAAATGTAAAGTATTATTTCATAAGGGGTTTATATGATTTATTGATTTAGTCACAATATAACGACAACCACATTGAGGGAATTATCATTCTAACTCCTACATTAAAAGGGGAATTCGATAAATATAATTATATCCAATGGCCGTTGACTAATTTGTATGGTGGTTCTTTAATTTTCAATTGGAAACTATTTCTTGAATGTTTTCCACCACTTTTACCATCAAAGTGGGACACCAATGAATGGGAGTTGAAATTAGACTTTCAATACTAATCATATGTAGTGTTTTAGTTATTCTTTATTTATATTGAAGTTGTAGTTCCAAAATATTTGAAAAATGAATTCCAAATATATATATTCTACTTTAATAATGATTAATAATGTTATTATCTAACAAAGTGCTAGTTATATATCCTTTTTTCATTTCATCATTGGAAAAAATAGAATATTTGAAATTATCTTTTTCATTTTTTTTGATTTATTTACCATAGTCCTATTTCCCAACATTTACATGTATTATAGATGTTTAAAACTTTTATCAAGTTTTTTTGAGAGCTACCTAGGGAGAATCTTTTGAGTTATAATAACCCCTATGTAGTGGACTAGGTGTTAGGGTAAGTAATTTCAAGTCTAAGTCCATCCCAATTATGTGTAATTAACACTAATTGATCTGTTTGAAGTATTGGTAGAGGCAGGAGACTTGGTTTTGGGAATTTGGGCATATATTTAGGACACCATCATTGATGGAATATGACACAAGGTACCTAGTGTATTGGTATTAGTTATTTTACACCGGTAGGTAGAGAGGCAGTAGATCTAGATGAGTCACCAAGTGGCCGATGAACCTGGGGAAAGTACTTGAAAGTGGATAACTAGGTACTCAATGAATTTTATGAGTTTCATTAATTTTAATTAATTTATTAATTAAGTAAAATATTTGATAATATATGGAGAGACATCGTTTGAGGCTAGTATAGGGGAGATATACCTCCTTATAACAACCCACATATTTTTAAGGTGTGTTTTTTCTAATTTTCAGCAAACCTTATATATTTTTAATTTTCTGGAGTGTTATAGGAGCTGGTGAGGGATTTGGGTTCCATTATAGGTAAAAAGAGTGGGTTCTTGGAAATCCATCCCTTAATAGATTACAATGGGCACCAAATGGACTTGTATTAGGTACTCGATGGATATGGTAGTGGTGGTAGTAGATCCAGGTGGGACATCGAGTGGTCGGTAACCCCAGGGCATGTATCCAATGCTATAATGGATGGAAACCAGTGGGTTACTAACTACTATTTTTCAAATTATAATTTTTATTAATTTATTTTTATTAATTATTTTAAATGAGAGTATATTTTTCATTTTTACCCTACAACAGCCGAGTTCCCCACTACCTTTATCTTTACATTCACTCTTTCAATTGGGATAATTCCTTTATTAGTGGATACATCAAGATCGATCATGTCACAGGAGGTGATAATTTTAAATTCTATGACTACTACTACATCTATTTGTCATTTATAATTCTATTCCAGTGTACTTCACCAATTACGACTAATTCTAGGGCTTTTGTTAAATTTAATTGTTTCTAGCATTTGAAGTTAAATCAGCTAGTGGTTATCATCAAGTAGTATTCCTATGGATAATGCTAGATTTTATGATACAATTAATTTTTTATTTGGTTTTATTTTTTATCACATTGATATTTTATTATATTTACTATAAATTTTGATGTATTTATAAGTCACTTACAGATCCGTGAAGTGTGTAAAATTTGTTTGAAGAATACTAGAGATCTTTTCAGAGATTTAGTGAAATTTCATAGGTCATTCTATGACACATATTTCTCACTAATAATGATATTGGGGTTTGAGGGAGGACTTTTTAATAGTTATATATACCATGAAAATAAGGTTCACACTATGAAGTAATGTTCAAAATAATACTTAGTAAACTTTATAATGTTTTTACATGTTGTGACACACTTTTCCAAACTGCAAAGGATGATGGAGAAGAATTGAATTCAATATATCTATTGGAGTGTCATTTCATGAAAAAAAGATGTAATACATAAAAAATATATTAGATTGAAACTAAATTTAGAAATCATATAGAAATTTTGTGACAGAATAGTTCATGCAATAAAATAATCTAGACAAATTCAAGTGTTTTTTGAGTTGAATTATTTCAACTAATGAATGGTATGTGATGAAAATATAGGTAAAATAATGTAACTATAATATCTATCCACTTAAATCATATAGGGAAATGAATTTCAAATCTCAAATATAACATCCTATAAATACCTTGGATTATCCTATAATTATTTGATTATTGAGAGAAGTTTTAGAGAAACCAATACATCACATCCTGAACTAGTATGTATCATTGTGAATGATGATCCATATAGGATTCAAACTAAGGTGATTATGTGGAAGATGAGGGGTGGGGTAGTAGTTATTTAAATAAATAAAAACCACCCATTCAAAATTTAATGGTGAAGATCATGTACAAACTAATATAAATGAAAAAATTATACTATAGGTTAATTGTTGTTTTTAATGTGAATTGGACATTGAAATTATACTGAAGAGAATAGAATAATGTATCACAATTGAATGAAATAAATAAAACACACCTGGAATAAGGAATGTATCTCAATACTTAGAGGAATAAATGATTAAAAGTTGATGTATATTATATATCTATATTTTTGAGTCAGTGTGTTCGAGGCTTGAATTTTATTGAAGTTCATGAATGAAAATAATGTGTGTTATTTATTTCATTAAAGATAGGGAAATAGAATAATAGATTATCCTAGAGAACACACTTTCTATTTATTTTAAAATATTAGATTGAAATCTTCTACGATTGATAGGGGTGTTAATATCATAATTTTATCCCTCTTAAAAGTAGCGAGAGAAAGAGAGAATGATTCCATAGACCTTGGATAACCATTCAGAACATCCTAATTTTGCAATTATATACTTGTAAAGTTGTGATAGTATGAAATATCAATAAATTTTGATATGTACTTTTTAGATATTAACCACTTTGGGTGATAGAATTAAAATTATGTGTATATTATCTTTATTGTTTGTAATTTATAGTCTTTATGATTAAATATAGGTTTCATTTGTCTTTACTTATGAAGAAAATATCATATTTGGATTAATAAAAACTAATTTTTATTACATTATAATTCCCCCAATTAGTGTTTTATGTGAGACATTAGGGTATAAAAGTACCATAAGTGCCACAAGGCCTTTCTCGAATATATTAGAAGGAATCCACCATCAAGGAGAAAATGATGAATGAAAATTGAGTAAACTTATTTAATGGATGAAACTATCAGATATGAAATATTATATTGAAATAACATGTATGATATCTTAGATTGGATGTAGATGCCATCATAGTCGATGGAATTAAAGTCAACAATCCCACTAGTAAGTTGATTATATAAGAAAAAAACTAATATATTGAATAATGAATCCAAGGATTATAATTAATTATCAGTAGGTTTGTCCAATAAATTTTTTAAGAAGGTCATTAACTATACAATGAACAAAGGTATTTGTGATAAAATAACATATATCAATGAAGGTGATACCAAATTTAAGGTGGTTTATATATTATATTTTATTATTTGAAGAAGATATCAAATAAAAATATGAATGTTTTATTTAATTATCTAAATAATGTTGTTGGTGCCATTTGTGGAATGACTCAAGAGATCAAGAATCCAGATATTGTAAATAAGACTATCAGAAGATTACCTATAATGTACAACACAAAAATATCTGTACATGATGAAATTGATCTTGTAGAGTTATTTATTGATGAATTACTTAAGAAATTGGTTTTTTATGATATGCAAGTCAAGCTACTAACCCCTTCATAACATTAATATAATGTGACATCATTCAAGTATTTTTTAAAGAAGGGATTTCAAGAGGTTGATAATGAAATTAATGTCAGTGATGGTTCCTTATCACTTAATACAAGAAATTTTAAAATTGGAAAAGGATGATTGGATGGAACAATACCTATATTTTTTTCATTGTATTTAGGTTGGACACATCACTTATAGGAGTAAAAATAGGTTTGATAAAGGGGGTGGTGATTTTAAATTTTCACCAAATAATAAAAATAATTTTCTATTTATAAGAAACTTCAATTATGAAAACATAAATGAAAAAAATTTCTTAAGAATTTTTTATAGAAAAGAAAAATATAATTTTAAGGAAGATCAATTAAAAGGAATGAAAACTGATTTTATCATAGATATAAAAGATTAAATGATGGATTAGGTAGATAAGTTTAAAAATATAAAATTAGATATCGATCAATTGAAGGGATTTTTTAACCTTAAATTTTAATTGGAAAGGGTTACTGAAGAGTTTTATTTATATATAAATATGAATTGGAAAATTGAATGTTTTTATGTAATATTTAAGCTATGTTAATGAGAATGAATCTAGCTTTGATCACCTTGATAAAGCTGTGAGTGAATATAAATAAGTTTCATTAAAACATTAAGAAACTACAAATTTGGGACTAAAGATTGAAGAATAATATAAGATCCTTGATGATATTATCTTATATGAAAAATAGATAGTAAAAAAGATAAAAAATACTAAATAAGAAATTATTTCATTAATAATGAAACTTAAACCTAAAATTAAATGAGATGGTTTGAAGAAGTATCTTTTTTAGTTGTTTTAAAAAGAAATTATGAACAAAAGAGAATAATGAGGATTTTTTAAAGAAATTTTTAGTACCATAAGAACAAATTGAATTAGTGGTATTGGTTATGATGGTGAATCATCAATGATAAATTATATAAATATTAAGAGAATAGGGAAACAAAACGAAATATAAGTATATCAATGATTTATAAGTTATAAACCGTCAAGTATTAATACAAAATATGGATATATGTGAACTGGTGACAATAACAAGATTTTTATGCTCATATATTGTTAATTTTTTAGTTTTATTGGTCATAATATGTCTCAATGAAGAGAATTTTTTAGTTAACTAAGAAGAGAACCTACTGGAAGTTGAAAAAGGATACATGGAATATACTATTTATATTAGAATAATAATTATTTCTATAGTTATTTTTTATCTTCCTCAAACTCTATCCATAAATTAGTATATTTCATGTAAAAAAGGGAAATATATATTTATGAAAGATAAATGAATGGGTACCTAAGGAAGTATAATTAAATCACTTTTATTAATATGTTTTACCGTATTAAAGAAGAAACATTGACTTTATGGATTGTGATAAAAAAAATGAGAAGAGACCATAAAAACTATTAACTTATTTTATATTATCTTAGAAATATGGGAATAATATTGATAATTAATACTTGAAAAAAATTTCCTTGACAAAAACATTTATTAACAACATTTGGATTCTAGATAATTGGTTTTTATCACATAAAACATGTAATATTAATTGGTTGAAAAATGTTACGAGAATATTTGATAGAATAAGGTTATTCATAATTTATATATTGATGAAGATTAAATATGTGTAAATAATTGACTCACTAAAGATGAGTTGAAGAATACCAATTTTATTTACGTTGATGGAATTCTTCATAATTTATTGAGTGAAATTCAAATTTTTTGAATTAGGTTAGGAAGTCACAATTAGGTTAAAAGGATGAAAAATCAAAGACAAGTCCATTAATTCAATAAATAAATGTTGGAGGAAATATTGAAATAATTATCATGTTTATAATATAAAAAATACTTCTATTTTAATTGTGGAATAAGAAAATGTTTTAAAAACAGAGGATGAGAAATGTTAATCAACAATCCATGAGAATTTTTCAAAATTTAGAGATAAAGTAGATATTCAAAATTTGGGGTGATATCAGAAGATATTTATCAATCTTATATATAACTAAATATGAATTGCAATACATTCCCTCTAAAGAAGAATAGAGTACCAGGTTTTCTAAATTTGGTCCACGCCGATCTGTGCCTTTCAACTTATTAAAAATGAACGTATTATGAGAGCCATTTCATTCTATTTATTGATGATTATAATATAATGGGATGTTATATGTGTATTCAATCAAATAATGAAGTGATGGATTTTATAAAAATGTTTTAAATAAGTTTAAAAAATTTAGTTGAAGGAAACATGAAAATTTCAAGGCCATACAATGGAATTGAGTACACATCCTATGAGGTTGAGAATTATATAGAAAATAATGGTATTAAACATGAAGTGTCTTATGTGAGGACTCCCCAATATAATTTTCTTATATAAAGAATAAATGGGATGGTAAACAATATTGAAAAATTATTATTGATAGATAATGTCATATCATGATATTATCTGAAAGAAGTGGATGAAGTGGATTTCTATACTCAGGATAGAGTACTACTCAGTTTGAGAGTATATAATATTCCATAAAAATGTATCATTTATAGAAAACCTATTTAAATAATCTCAAGGTATTTAAGATGAAGTATTTCATTTAAAATAAAGAAGGAAATGAAAAAATATATAGTGATGCAATAGAAACTCGCATATTCCTAAGATAACCATAAAATAGAAAGGCTTATAAATGTTTTTATAAGAGTCTTGACAATATTTTTGAGATATTTTATTTAAATTTTATTTCGAATGAATCCAATTTCAATTCTGGAATTTATTTTTTTGAATATTTTTTTGAATAATGTAATGGAAAAAATACATATTTGGTAGAATCCCAAAAAATTTTGGCTGATGGTGATTTTATGATTTAATTTTTAGAAGAAGAAAATAAATATAAGAGTCATCATATGAATCCTTAAAGAAGAAATATGAATAAAGTAGATCCAAAAATGTCATTAGAGATAACTTTTCTCTGACTCAAACTCAAAAAGAGAAAATAATAGAGAGCACTACTCTATTATCTGATATTGAACCCACTTTAATTGAATTAGTAGGAAATAATGAATCATGAGTGATTTATATGACTAAAGAATTTGACTATATTAATAAAATTAAGACATGTAAGCTTTTTAGTAAAACCAAAAAAATAATGTGATTGATACAATGTGTGTAATTTAGAACAAATTGGATGAAGTTAGAAAAGTAATATAGAATAATGAATTACTGGTTTTTAAGGGAAATGTTTTGGTTCAAAGGGATTTAAATTGAATATACACTTTCACCAGTGATAAGGATATATTATATAAGTCTCTTATTAGTAGTGGGTATCTAAATAATGTTAAAAGTATTCACAATGGATTTCAAGACATCAATTTTTAATGGAGTTTAGAATAATGATTTTTATATCAAGAAACCAGTTAGATTTTTTATTGAAGATAGTTATATTAAGGTGTGAAGATTGAAAATGACGTTGTATGGCCTAAAAATGATCCTTGTTATTTATACTCATAACCATATTTTTTCTGAGGTTTATTGAGTTTATGAAAAGGTGGTTTTACCACAACCCCTGTGAAAATTTTGAAGAGGATCAGTTCATGCTGTTGGTATTTATTGATGACACCGTATTTGGTGGAAATAATAATAATTATATTAATAAAATTTCAAAATTAATTATTTATAAATTTTATATTTCAATTATTGGAGAGATAACATATTTTTATGGAGATTTAAGTTCATCCAGTTGAAGATAATACATTCATATCATAGGTAATGTATGAAAAGGAAGTGTAGAAAAAATTAGAATGGAAGACTGAAATCCCGTTTCAACACCGATTGTAGTTGGAACCAAATTTGGAATGAATGGGGATAATGAGTGTATATAATGTACTATATTTATAAGAGTCATTGAGAATTTACCCCATCTTTTAAGGAAAGTCCTTATATCTTTTTTGATATATGTTTTGATGTACATTTTGAGAGTTTTATAAAGAGGGATCATCTTCACACCATGAGAATACTAATTTGAACTATTCAATGAAATAAAAATTATGTTGTTATTTTTAAAAAAAGGTTATAAAATGAATTTATTATAATATTCATATATGGATTGGTCTGGTGACATTATGGATCAAAAATCAATATGCAGAGGAGACTTTTATATTAGAATAAATTTTATTAGTTGGCAAAGTAAGTAACAAGATTGTGTTTTTTTGAGTACAATTAAAAAAAGTATATAATTATTAAAATATCTTTTAAAAATATTGCATGGATGAAAAAAATTGGAAGACATCTACGAAAAATTTTAATATCCAATGACGTTTCATTGTGTTAAAAAATTGTTACTGAGATGACTAAAAATATATTTAAACACCTTCTTATGAAGAACAATGAAATTTGGTATACTTTTATGAAGGAGAAGGTGGATAATAATGTTGTGAGGTTAGATTTTTTTGGCCTCAAAATTTGTTGGAAGATATATTCACAATAGCCTTGGTGGATTGTGTTTTTGAAAGGAATCAGTTAAACCCTAGAGTTTAGCTTCTCTCCTCACACTAAGTAGGTTCAAGTTTTGGCATATCCCTAATGTTTTAAATGCTATATTTAGATACTGTTTGTTTCATGACAAGGACATTATCTTTTATTGAATACAAGAAGTCTTGAGGTGATACAATAAATGAGGATTAGAAATCAAATAAGATATATTAATGATAATATGGAAAATATTATACATTTTTTATTTCACTTTTTTCCTACACTAATATGTGAATCACATAGGCTCAAATACTGATTTAATTTTATTTTATAATATTTGAAATTATGGAATCATCATGTAATTTTATATATGTTTTGAACAAAAGTAAGGGAATCCATTGAATTTTATTGTCAAAGGGGGAGAGAAACATGAAAGTTAAAAAGTGTATAACGGAATAAGAAAATGGAAGTAAAGTATATATATAAGGGGATATTACATATCCAGGTAAGAGTGAATATATTATATATGATGATGGTGGTTAAAAATTGATAAATATTTATGGTTGAAATCAAAATCCAAATGGGGATATTGTTACAACCAAATTTTGTTTTGTTAATATTATTTTGAAGGTAAAGTTGTAATAGATTTTCTATAAATTTGGATGTCTATGGAAGTAACTTATAGATCCTTTAATTAAGTGGTAAATTATTGGATAATATTGGAGATCTATTTTTAAAATTCTAGAAATAATATAGGTTGTGTTATGACCACATATGTTTTTCCATGAATGAGATTGGGATCTGGAGGAGGACATTATAAGTATGATATATAAAATAACAATAAAGGTATTTCCATGAAGTATTGTTTGAAAGAATACTTATGAAATTTTATAAGATTTATACAAACCATAAAATATTAGATTATGATTTGAATTATTATTGATAGGAATTTCAATTGATTTTCTTATGGGACTGTTTCACCATGATGAAATATTTGTAATTTTCCTGGAATTTAGAAATTATTGTCCATCTTTTGAAAAATAGTTCACACCGAAAAGGAATAGAGAAAATAGAGAGTGTTTCTAGAGGTGATGTTGTCACACTGTGAGAGGTATGAAACACCATAATAGGTAAAGTCAACACACTATGATAGCCAGAAAAGTAAATCCTACAGGGTTGTGAATTTTGAAGCTCAATTCTTACACACTCTTAAGACATTGGTTATGTTGCAACTTATTAAATAGTTGATATAAGATTTAGAGAAACCAATAAGTTATCCCGTGAAGTAGCATGCGGTTCATTGAATTTTTATTTCATTAGAATTATAACTATGGTGATTATGTAGAAATTAAGGGATGGTTTGGTTATTTTTTCAAAACATAGTAACCGACCATTCAAAACTCAATTGTGGAGTTCATTTGGGAACCAATCAAAGGCATGAATTTTAACTATAAGTAAATTAGTATTTTCAACCTAATTTTGAAATTAATAATTTCCTATAAAGAATATATTAGATATGTACACGATAATGAAAAAAATTAATACACCCAAAAATAAGAAGTGACTCGACCAATTAAAGTAATATAGGATCAAAAGTCAATGGTTATTGAATATCTAGATTTATGAATAAAATTGTTTGAGTATGGATTTAATTAGAGGTCAAGACTAAAAATAGAGTGCTATGTGATTCTCATTGATGATTTGAAAATAAAAAAACTAAGAATCATCAATTAAACCCTCTCTATTTGGTGTTAAATATTTTATTAATATCAATTTATGTCAACCACTATGGTGGTATCATCATTGTATCCCTCTTAAAATTTGTATATGGTAGAGATGAATAGATTTTATAACTTGAATGTGTAGTGATATATTCCTAAAATTGTAATCACATAATAGTAATGTAGATATACTTTGTAATATAAACACAATGTTGATATGTACTACTTATATGTAGACCACTTTTGGCGAACTATGTAAAATAATTTATCAATCAACTTTATTTTTATTCATTTTGGGTTTTCCAATGAAAAATAGGTTAAATCTATTTTTTCCAATACAGATAAGAGATTCAATTTGTTTTAAATAAATATAAAATTTTTCAAATCTTAGTACATCCACCTCTTAAGGTGCTCCACAATACCTATGTGTAAAACATTTTCCCTAAGAATTATTGATGGGTTTTGAATTATTATTGAGATGTGATATACATGATCTCATTAACAATATGAAATTAACATAAACTAAAACTAAATTTAATTCCCCTAACCCTTATTTTAGAGACCCATGCTTGACGTACGTGTACATTACATTACTTTTTTGGAATACTTAATACATAACAAAAATAGGCACCCAAAGACCGTATTAGTTTAGTGTCTTTGGAAACTCAGAACATAATCTTTTAATCATGGTGAAAGATCTTCCCCTTTGGTATTATTACCTAAAACCTTTATTTATATCATGAGGAAAAGAAAACATAAAAAGGGTGAGCTCAAATGCTCAGTAAGGGTAAACATGTAGAACATTAAACAATCCCTAAACATTTGAATGTAAGAACATGAACATAAAACATCAAAATCATGGGAAATGACATAAATCTTGGCAGTTCATGAGGAATAGATCATAAAGGAATATTAACCATGATATAATACCATGGGAGTAAAACATGTAATTGTGGAAACAATTATGCACAAGTTATTATTTCCATAGTAGCAAAGGCATTGCTTCCAAGACCATCATAGTGGACAAAGTCCATTACTGAACCAGGTTTACATGTCGTTCTAGCCCTGTATTACCGAACTAGATTCACATGTCGTTCCAGACATGTCTATATCATGAGATATAAATATTTACCCAATTCATTGGACAGAGACTTGGATCCCACCCATATCATAATGAAATCATTCTTACCTATGCCACAAAATAAACATAAATCATTCAACATAACCCAAAAATTAAAATGGGTTTCATAAACATCATCCAATCATAACGTAATCCATATAAAACAAATTGATATCATTACATCATAAGAATAATCAAACCACTTAAATAATAGAGACATTATACTTGTGATATAATCATAATAAATAATTTCATCTTAGATGGAAAATAGTTTTGACAAAACACTTGAAATGAATTCTTGTGGAAAATATCCTTTATTCTTTAAAATCATTTTCTTTTCACAAAATGAAATTAAATTTTAAAAGAAAATGATTTTGTTTAAAATACTCATGAAATATAGTATGGCAAGCTTCATGAAAATTATGTGTTATGAAACCGTAAAAATCTATTCATGTCGTATAAGTTAAAAAAACATTTTCATCGTACTTTTTCCAGAAAAGTTAAAAAGTTCCTCGTATGGTAAAAAAGAATGATTACTTAAATAACAAAATGTAAAAGTAAAATATGGGTAAACATGACATTAAAAATACATGTAATATTAGTTAACACGTTATGAAAAACATTTTTATGGACATGGATGAAAAATATAACCCCAGTAAATACTTACGAATAAACAATCTCGGATAAGAATGAGATTAGAATAATTATCCCTTACCATTTATGATCGGTGGAATAATATGTGTCATAAAATAAATAATGTTACATGCATAAAAATCATAAAACATTCATTGGAAGCATAAGCCCCATACAAAAGAAACAGATGGTGATTAAGGCATATGTCTCACCGAAATAAAAGTGAGACGAAATAATCCCCTACCATAGGTCCAATTTCTTCTGTACGTGTCCGAAACTTCTATATAGTGGGTTTAAAAATATTATTTACTTTTAAAGGAACCATAATAATATTTATGATATCATATATGATTCACTTAGGACTTTATATTACCTGTTATTTTGTAAATTCCATGTTAAAGCAGCGTTTTGGGTAAAATAGTTTCATTTATCGTACGTGTTTCGACTTGTTGTTCTTGATATTTTTACTTATATACTGATTTAATTAATTCCATAATTTAAAACAATATTTAAAAATGATATATATTCATCATATAAATATATATGATAGATCGATAAATGCAATGAAAGACACCGTTCATAGAGACTGTAGGTCATACGTATGCATGAACGCTGTTTTTTGTTTCCTTATTGAATTGAATGGAATTAAGTAAATGAAACATATATGTACATAAATAAAGTATCATTATTATGTATTATATTTAATGATTATTTATTATATATACTTTATAATCATACTTGAATGGTTAATCATGGAGAATGAATCTCCACGCGTTCGTGGAGACTGTAGTCCATACGTACGCACGAGCGACAATATCATTCTTTTGAATTTAAAATAGAATATAATAGGATGGTATATCATAAATAAAGAATTATAATAATTTTATATTTATTATATATATCATTTATACTTATTATTATACCCATCCAAATGATGAAACTCCTGAATAACAAACTACACCACAACGTCGAGATGGTAAGCCGTACCTATGCACGTGTGGTGACGTTTTCATTCATAGGTTGGATAAAATAACTAATATGGTTGTGAAATTTTTATAATAACATCACAGTATATATAATATACTGGAGTTAATATTTTAGAATGGAAACAACAAAGAAGGAGGAAGTGGAAGAAGAAAGGAACTTGAAATAGGTGGTGAGATATTTACCTCTTTTTCGGGTTCTTCTTTTTGATTTGATCAAAAGGGATACATAGGTTGGCTTTATGACTAAAGAAAGTCCTATGGGATGAATAAAGGAGAGTTGAGAGGGTATTTAGGAAGGGGTTGGCCGAGCCAAATGGATTTGGAGGTGTGAATTAGAGGGAAGGGGGAGTGGACTTTTATAAGAGAGGTGAGGGTCACCTTACAAAAAACTTAAAATATTAGTTTATAATAAATTCATATTCGGTTTATAATGGCCCCAAAGTGACTCATTTCGTGGATAGAGTGGGTATGGGTCGAAATCCTCTCAACCAATATGTTTTAGATAGGTTTAGCTTACCATTTTTACCTTATCATTTAGATTTAACTCTAAGTTAAATAATTTAACTTTTACCCTGTCTTCTTTTATTCTTACACTATATGGTTAATAAACATACAATAAACTGCCCATAGAACCCTAATTGCTTCATTAATGTCATATATATTATTATATAAGTCTTTTGGATGAGACTTAAATTTTTAGGACCATTATATCAATTAATAATATAATATTTGTTTTAAAAACTCTTTTAGGTCAATTTTGAGACTATTTGGTATTTTGATTTTTCTAAATTCATAACAGCATTATTACTTGGAAAAAAATTCATCTAACCAACCCTAATATGTTATATTAACCTAGAAAATTAGTGTAATTCATAAAAAGTCTCAAATTGCCTTTAATTAGGTATTAATAATATCAATTATGATAATATTTTATTAATAAGGTAATTACTGCATCATCATTATGTCATATATAAGTTAAATTATTTAATTTCTAAAAAGCAAAAATAAAATACCATTTTTAGGAAACCTTTTTATATTTCTAATTAATATTTATCTTCTAATTAATTTTTTGTTTAACCCTATATTAGAATTGTTGTAGTTATTAATCATTGATTTTAGCTCTTTTGACTCTTCTTTGAATTAAATAATAATAAATGACCTAATCTTATAGAAGTGGACCTAAAGGGTCATATTTTTTTATTCCTAAGGTTGTTTTTGGTTGAATTACACTTATACAATAGAATTAGGACATGTGTTAGGGTAATAATAATATCATTTTTATCCTTAATTACCATATTTACTTTTAAATGTGGTAAATAAAAGTTAAAAGTTACTATTCACCAAAAATTATTTTCATCTCATTGAACCACATTTTACTTATTGATATCAACTCTGTCTCTCATATTTTTGAAATTTCACTCACAGAAGCGGTAAAATTATGTTTTATGTAAATTTGCAAATTCTCCTAGGAGGTGGGTAAAAGACGGTGAAAAGTTCAATAGAATTTATATATATCTAAAATTATTATAAAATGACCCAAATGAATTAAATTGAACTTATATAGGTATTATGTATCTATTTTGACCTAAAATAAATTTAAATAAAATAAATTATTATTTAAATAAAAAGATGGTTTTAACCAATAACTTTGTGTTTTCACTATTCATCAAAAATTGAATGTTTTCCCAAAAATACCAAAAATTAACCCTAGGCTAATTTCGATATTCCGAATCCAAAAATGAAGTACATTTTGAAGGATAAAATTTATAAAATTTCAAAAAGTGAGTATTACTATTCATAACGGCTAGTTTATATAATATTTTAATAACATAGCATTGTTTAGTGAAACTCGGTATTGCTTACAACACAAGTTATCGAGGAAGGTCTCTCTTGCGTGTAACGCAAGACAAGAATAGTGTTGCATATACTATAATCTAATATGATGTTTCATATAGCACAAGATAATCTTGGGGTATCTTACAAAACAAGACATCAATGAAATTAAAAATAACATTTCTCATAAAATCTCAGGGTGTTATATTCTACCCCCCTTAAAATGAATTTCGACCTCGAAATATTTATAAATAGTTTACTACATGAAAGTTTCTTTCTTAGAAACCCACATTGTAAAATGGAATACTAAAACTTAATTTTAAAAAGGAAAGTTAGAAACATAATGGTCACCCAAAGTAACTCAGTACTGGGTTTCCACATAGGAGAATATAGGTGAAAATTTGGATATGGAAGAGAAATATAACCATCATGCTTGGATGAAGAGTGTTAGAGAACATGGCTATGAAAAAACCAACAATCAAAAAGCCATAAATCTTTGATGATCTAATGTACCATCTGATTCATCAGATATGAGGGTATTATGACAACAATTTTGGTTTTCATGATCCATTCCATAAATTTGGAAATTTTGAATTAGAAGAAATACATTATTTTGGTACAATATCACCATTGGTCATTCCTTGAACAATTTCCACCTCATATCGTAAAGGAATGAAGTTGAATTTGTCATTTGTGATGTCTTAGCATATCATGTGATAGAATGATGGTTCATTCCATCTGTCTCAAACATAAGTCCATCTTATGGTGTGATTAATCGTATATGGTTCAAAAAATGCAACTACACTTCATATATCATACCTCTTAATAAAATAAAACTAGTTTATACAAACCAGGGACTTCCAGTAGGCCATTGGCAGGTGATAAAGGCCGGTTGCACTTCGGTTGTGGGTTTGATTCCCACAACCTTTTTTGGCGCGACGGGTTGTCTCCCATCCTATAGGTTGTCCTTTTTCTAAAACTACACTATTATAACAATCCAGAAATAAAATCCCAAAAAGGTTTTATCCTTAAATAATATTATCTTATGTCCAACATAATCCATTTAAAATCATTAGTCTTATCCAAAATACTTCTATCCAAGCTCATAGTATAAAGAAAAAGATTACTAGAAATGTCATCAACCAAGCATGTGAATACCATCATTTATCCCCTTATATTAGATAATATATCTTGTTGGTTACATTCCAAACATGTGAATTCCTTAATCATGTATTCTCTTGAAACATGAATTACCAAATAATCTTTGTGAAAACACAAATGCTATCAAAAGATAACTCTTTCCACATTCCAAAATCCCAAAATTTCTATATACTCAAACCATGATATCACTTTGTCCTTATATCAGTCGTGAGATCATTAATATCATGAAACATATTATTATCTCATTATCCCTTCATTATGAGAATATCATCTTCTTTACAAAAATATATGAATAACCTTTCATGGATACTGGTACCATTCAACATATACATTCAAATACTTTAGGAATTACCATAGTGTAACAATCCTTAGATGTTTATTTATTCCATAGTACCATTAAATTAACCAGACAACATAACTCTTGATAAACAAACAATCATTACACTACCTTCTTAAACCATTGAATGAGCTTTATCATTTTATTCCTCAACACTTCTTTTATCTCATATATCAGTTGTAGTCTCTTCATCATCATTAACATAAATACTACTCATACAACCATGCAGATTCTCTTCAAGATATTTTTCCATAGGGAATTGGTTTGCATAATGTCAATACATTCTACATTTAAATCATTTAACTGTTGTTGATATCCTAGAAATACCATTATCCTTGTCCATGGTGTTAACTGAACTTTTCCTTTTCACTTACTAGCTTTGTGTCCTTTCTTTCCACACCCAAAGAATCTTCCAGTTCCTTTGAAACATTCTCTATGATGTCTATTACCACATGATTTACATGATTGAAATTGAGCTTTCTTTCCTCTATGATCATCATGAAACTCCATCTTTAAATTATTAGATGAGTCAGGAAACTTACCAAAGTTGAGATTATTGATCATATTATGAGATTTCTGATTTGGAATAATAACGATGTTTGGACATTCAAATACCATTTCATTTGGTTTCTCAGGAAGACTATCATTCCATTGTCCATCATATCCTCCATTATCATGAATCTTCCTGTTTACATCCATTTTCTAAAACCCAAAAAAGAATAGTCAGAGAGGAAAAAATCATGCTAGGAAAACAATATAATAAAGGTGGAGTACCTTCAAAATATAACAACTTAGGTTTAATTCTAATATCCTTACCATAATTCTAGGACTATAACCTATACTTATAATTAACCTTAGGGACATCCCTAGGCATACCTTATAAATATCTCTTGGGATCTCACTAATGATTTCGCATCGTAGTATCCTAAGGATAACTAAAAATTTTCTCTGATACCAATTGTAGAGACCCAATATTGACATACATGGACATTACATTACTTTTTCGGAATACTTAATACATAACAAAAATAGATTCCCAATGACCGTATTAGTTTAGTGTCTTTGGAAACTCAGAACATAATATTCTAATCATGGTGAAATATCTTCACCATCTACCATAAAGATCTCCCCCTTTGGATTCCTTACCTAAAACCTTTCTTTATATCCTGGGGAAAAGAAAACATAAAAAGGGTGAGCTAAAATGCTCAGTAAGGGTAAAGATGGAGAACATAAAACAATCCCTAAACATTTGAACGTAAGAACATGAACATAAAACATCAAAATCATGGGTAATAACATAAATCTAGGTAGTGTATAAGGAATAGATCATAATGGAATATTAACCATGATAAAATATCATGGGAATAGAACATGTAATTGTGGAAACCATTAAGCACATGTTATGATTTCCATAGTATCCAATGCATTGCTTCCAAGACCATCATATTGGACAAAGTCCATTACTGAACTGGG
This sequence comes from Viscum album, assembly GCA_963277665.1. Lineage (NCBI taxonomy): Eukaryota > Viridiplantae > Streptophyta > Magnoliopsida > Santalales > Viscaceae > Viscum > Viscum album. The sequence goes on from OY728158.1 coordinate 878,893,653, forward strand.
TTTACTTACCATTCCAGCCCTGTATTACTGAACTGGATTCACTTTTCATTCCAGACATGTCTATCTAATGAGATATAAATTTTTTCCCAATGAATTTGAGGGAGATATAGGTCCCACCCATCTCATAATGATATCAATTTTACTTGGTCCACAAAATAAACATAAATCATTAATCATAACACAAAGAATAAATTGGGTTTCATAAACATTATCCCATTATAACGTAATCCATATAAAACAAATGGATATCATTTAGTTGTAATAATAATCAAACCATGTAATAAATAGAGACATTATACTTGAGAAATAATCATACTAAATAATGTCAACTTCGATGGAAAATAGTTTTGACAAAACACATGAATTGAATTCTTGAGGAAAATATCATTTTTTCTTCAAAATCATTTTCTTTTCAGAAAATGCCATTTAATTTAAAAAAAGATTTTGTTGAAAATAATCATGAATTTTTTTTATTAAGCTTCATTAAAAACATTCCTTATCAAACCGAAAAAATCTGTTCATGCCATATAAGTTAAAAAAACAATCTCCTCGTACTTTTTCCGGAAAAGTCAAAAAGTTTCTCGTATGGTAAAAAAAAAGAAATATTCCTTCCATAAAACAATATAAAAGTAAAATAGGGGTAAACATGACATTAAAAATACATTTAATATTATTAAACACTTTATGAAAAACATTTTTATGGACATGAATGAAAAATATGACCCCATTAAATACTTACGAATAAAAAATCTTGATAAGAAGAAGATTGGAATAATTATCCCGTACCATTTATGATTTGTGGAATCATATGTGTCATAAAATAAATAATATTACATGAATAAAAATCATAAAACATTCATGGGAAGCATATACACCATACAAAAGAAATAAATGGTGATTAAGGCATATGTCTCACAGAAATAAAAGTGAGACGAAATAATCCCTTATCGTAGGTCCAAATTCTTCTGTACGTGTCCGAAACCCATATATAGTGGGTTTAAACATATTTTTAACTTATAAAAGGACCATAATAATATTTATGTTATCATATATGATTCACTTAGAACTTTATATTACCTGTTCTTTTGTAAATTTCATGTTAAAGCATCGTTTTGGGGAAAATCATTTCATTTATCATACATGTTTGGATTTGTTGTTCTTGATATTATTAATTATATACTAGTTTAATTAATTCCATAATGTAAAAAATGATTTATATATTATATATATTCATCATATAAATATATATGATAGATCAATAAATGGAATGAAATATACCGTTCATGGAGACGGTAGGCCGTACGTACGCATGAACACACTTTTCATTTCCTTATTGAATTGAATGGAATTAAGTAAATGAAACATGTATGTACATAAATAAAGTATCATTATTATTTAATATATTTCATGATTATTTATTATATATATGTTATAATCATACTTGAATGGTTAATCATGAAGAATGACTCTCATCGTGTTCGTGGAAACGGTAGTCTGTACGTATGCAGGAGCAAAAAAATCATTCTTTTGAATTTAAAATAGTATATAATTTGATGGTATATAATATATACAGAATCATCATAATGTTATATTTATTATTTATATCATTTATAATCATTATTATACCCATCTAAATGATGAAATTTTTGAATAACAAACTACCCCACGACGTGGAGACGATAAGCTGTATGTATGCACGTGTGGTGAAGTTTTCATTCAAAGGATGGATAAAAAAACTAATATTGTGGTACAATTATTATAATAACATCACGATATATATAGGATACTATAGTTATTATTTTATAATGGAAACAACAAAGAAGGATGATGTGGAAGATGAAAGGAACTTGAAATAGGTGGTGAGATATTTACCTCTTCTTCGGGTTCTTCCTTTTTATTTGATCAAAAGGGATTCTTAGGATGAATTTCTGACTAAATTAAGGACTCTAGGATTAATAGAGGACATTTTATAGGGTATTGTGGTAGGATTTGGCCAATAAAAATGGATTTGGAGGTGTGAATTAGAGAGAAGGTGAGTGCCCTTTTATAAGAGAGGCGAGGGGAAACTTAAGAAACACGTACAATATTATTTTATAATAAATTCATATTCAGTTTATAATGTCTCCAAGGTGACTTATTTAGAGGCTAGAGTGGGGATGGGTCGCAATCCTCTCAACCAATAGGTTATAGACAAGTTTAAGTAACCATTTTAACCTTATCATTTAGATTTAACTCTAAGTTAAAGAATTTATCTTTTACCATGTCTTATTGTATTATTACACTATATGGTTAATAAACTTACAATAAACCACCAATAGAACCCCAATTGGTTCATTAATTTCATATATATTATTATATAAGTAATTTGGCCTAGCCTTAGATTTATAGGACCATTATATCAATTAATAATATAATATTTGTTTTAAAAACTCTTTTATGTCAATTTAGACAATATTTGGTATTTTGCTTTTTCTAAATTCATAATAGCATTATTACTTCAAAAACAATTCATCTAACCAACCCTAATGTGTTATATTAACCTATAAAATTAGTGTAATTCATAAAAAGTCTAAAATTACATTTATTCGTTTATTTATAATATCAATTATGTTAATATTTTATTAATAAGTTAATTACTACATCCTCATTGTGTCATAAATGAGTTAAATTATATAATTTCTAAAAATAATAAATAAAATAACATTATGTAAGAAATCTTTTTATATTTCTAATTAATATTTATAGACGAATTTATATTGTGTTTAACCCTATATTAAAAGTGTTTTAGTTATTAATCTTTGATTTTAACTCTTTTGACTCTTCTTTGAATTAAATAAAATATAAATTTCCTAATCTTATAGAAGTGGACCTAAAGGGTCATCTTTTGTTACTAAGGTTATTTTTCGTAGCATTGCACTTATAAAATAGGATTAGGACATGTCTTAGGGTAATAATAATATCATTTTTATCCTTAATTACCATAATTACTTTTAAATGTGGTAAATAAAAGTTAAAAGTTACTATTCACCAAAAATTATTTTCATCTCATTGAACCACATTTTAATTATTGATATCAACCAAGTCTCTCATATTTTTGAAATTTCACTCACAGAAGCGGTAAAATTAAGTTTTATGTAAATTTTCAAATTCTCATAGGAGGTGGGTAAAAGAAGGTGAAAAGTTCAATAGAATTTTTATATATCTAAAATTGTTACAAAATGGCCCAAATGAATTAAATTGAACTTATATAGGTATTATGTATCTATTTTTACCTAAAATAAATTTAAATAAAATAAATTATTATTTAAATAAAAAGATGGTTTTAACCAATAACTTAGTGTTTTCACTATTCATCAAAAATTGAATGTTTTCCGAAAAATACCAAAAATTCACCCAAGGAAAATTTCGATATTCCGAATCCAAAAATGAAGTCCATTTTGAATGATAAAATTTATAAAATTTCAAAAAGTGAGTATTACTATTCATAACGGCTAGTTTATATAATATTTTAATAACATATCATTGTTTAGTGCAACTCGGTATTGCGTACAACACAAGTTATCGATGAAGGTTGCTCTTGCGTGTAATTCAAGACAAGAATAGTGTTGAGTATACTACAATATAATATGATGTTTCATATAGTACAATATAATCTTGGGGTATCGTACAATACAAGACATCAATGAAATTAAAAATAACATTTCTCATAAAATCTCAGGGTGTTACATTCTACCCCCCGTAAAATGAATTTCACCCTCGAAATTTGTCAGGGTTATAAATGGTTTACTACATGAAAGTTTCTTTCATAGAAACCCACATCGTAAAATGGAATACTAAAACTTAATTTTAAAAAGGAAAGTTAGAAACATAATGGTCAACAAAAGTAACTCATTACTCGGTTTCCACATAGGATAATATTGGTGAAAATATGGATAGGGAATAGAAATATAACCATCATGCTTGGATGAAGAGTGTTAGAGAACATGGCTATGAAAAAAAACAACAGTCAAAAAGCCATAAATCTATGATGATCTAATGTACCATCTGATTCATTAGATATGAGGGTATTAGGACAACAATTTTGGTTTTCGTGATCCTTTCCATAAATTTGGAAATTTTGAATTAGAAGAAATACTTTATTTTGGTATAATCTCACCATTGGTAATTCCTTGAACAATTTCCACTTCATATCTTAAAGGAATGAAGTTGAATTTTCCATTTGTGAGGTTTTAGCATATCATGTGATAGAATGATGGTTCATTCCATCTGTCTCAAACATAAGTCCATGTTATGGTGTGATTAATCATATATGGTTCCAAAAATGCACTTACACTTCATCTATCATAACTCTTAATAAAATAAAACTAGTTTCTACAAACCATGGGACTTCCAGTAGGCCATTGGTAGGCGAGAAAGGTCGGATGCACTTCGGTTGTGGGTTTGATTCCCACAACCTTGTTTGGCACGACGGGTTGTCTCCTGTCCTATAGGTTATTCTTTTTCTAAAACTACACTATTATAACAACACAGAAATAAAATGAAAAAAAGGTTATATCCTTAACCAATATTATCTTATGTCCAACATAATCCATTTCAAATCATTAGTCTTATCCAAAATACTTCTATCCAAGCTCATAGTATAATGAAAACCATTACTAGAAATGTCATCAACAAAGCATGTGAATACCATCATTTATCCCCATATATTAGAAGATATATCTTGTTGGTTACATTCCAAACATGTGAATTCCTTAATCATGTATTCTCTTCACACATAAATTACCAAATAATATTTGTGAAAACACAAATTCTGTCAAAAGTTAACACTTTCCACATACGAAAATCCCAAAATTTCTATATACTCAAACCATGATATCACTTCGTCCTTCTATCAGTCATGAGATCATTAATACTATCAAACATATCATTATCTCATTATCCCTTCATTATGAGAATATAATATTCTTTCCAAAAATATATGAATAACCTGTCATGGTTACCGGTACCATTCAACATATACTTTCAAATAATTTAGGAATTACAATAGTGTAACAATACTTAGATGATTATTTATTCCATAGTACCATTAAATTAACCAGACAACATAACTCTTGATGAACAAACAATCATTCCACTACCATCTTAAACCATTGACTGAGATTCATCATTTTATTCCTCAAAACTTCTTTCATCTCATATATCATTTGTAGTCTCTTCATCATCATCAACATAGATACTACTCATACAACCATGCTGATTCTCATCAAGAGATTTTCTCATAGGGTATTGGTTTGCATAATGCCCATACATTCCCCATTTAAATCATTTAACTGTTGTTGATATCTCAGAAATACCATTATCCTTGTCCATGGTGTTAACTAAACTTTTCCTTTGCACTTACTGGCTTTGTGTCCTTTCTTTCCACAGCCAAAGAATCTTCCTGTTCCTTTGAAACATTCTCCACGATGTCTCTTACCACATGATTTACATGATTGAAATTGATCTTTCTTTCCTCTATGATCATCATGAAACTCCATCTTTAGCTTATTAGATGAGTCAGTAAACTTACCAAAGTTGAGATTATTGATCATATTATGAGATTTCTGATTTGGAATAATAATGATTTTTGGACTTCCAAATCCCATTTCATTTGGTTTCTCAGGAAGAATATCATTCCATTTTCCATCATATCCTCCATTATCACGAATCTTCCTGTTTACAGCCATTTTCTAAAACCCAAAAAAGAATAGTGTGAGAGGTAAAAATCATGCTAGGAAAACAACATAATAAAGGGGGAGTAACTTCAAAATATAACATCTTATCTTTAATTCTAATATCCTTACCGTAATTCTAGGACTATAACCTATACTTATAATTAACCTTAAGGACATCCCTAGGCATACCTTAGAAATATCTCTAGGGATCTCACTAATGATTTCGCATCCTAGTTTCCTAAGGATAACTAAAATTTTTCTCTGATAACAATTGTGGAGACCCAATCTTGACATACATGGATATTACATTACTTTTTCCGAATTCTTAATACATAACAAAAATATATTCCCAAATACCGTATTAGTTTAGTGTCTTTGGAAACTCGGAACATAATCTTCTAATCATGGTGAAAGATCTTCACCATCTACCATAAAGATCTTCCCCTTTGGATTCCTTACCTAAAACCTTTATTTATATCCTGGGGAAAAGAAAACATAAAAAGGGTGAGCTCAAATGCTAATTAAGGGTAAACATGGAGAACATAAAACAATCCCTAAATAATTGAACGTAAGAACATGAATATAAAACATCAAAATCATGGGTAATAACATAAATCTAGGAAGTGCATAAGGCATAGATCATAAAGGAATATTAACCATGATAAAATAAAATGGGAATAGAACATTTAATTGTGGCAACCATTAATCACATGTTAGGATTTCCATAGTAGCCAATGCATTGCTGCCAAGACCATCATATTGGACAAAGTCCATTACTGAACCGAGTTTACTTACCATTCCAGCCCTGTATTACTGAACCAGATTCACTTGTCGTTCCAGAAATGTCTATCTAACGTGATATAAATTTTTACCCAATTCATTTGAGGGAGATATAGGTCCCACCCATCTCATAATGAAATCAATTTTACTTGTGCCAAAAAATAAACATAAATCATTCATCATAACCCAAAGAATAAAATGGGTTTCATAAACATCATCCCATCATAACAAAATCTATATAAAACAAATGGATATCATTTAATCATAATAATAATCAAAACATGTAAATAATAGAGACATTATACTTGAGAAATAATCATACTAAATAATGTCATCTTAGATGGAAAATAGTTTTGACAAAACACTTGAAATGAAATCTTGATGAAAATATAATTTTTTATTCAAAATAATTTTCTTTTCACAAAATTACATTCAATTTAAAAAAAATGATTTTTTTGAAAATAATCATGATTTTTTTTATTAAACTTCATTATAAATAGGCCTTATCCAACCGTAAAAATCCATTCATGCTGTATAAGTTAAAAAACATTCTCCTCTTACTTTTGCCGGAAAAGTCAAAAAGTTCCTCGTATGGTAAAAAAAAGAAAGATTCCTTCCATAACAAAATTTAAAATTAAATTAGGGGAAACAATGACATTAAAAATAAATTTAATATTATTAAAAACTTTATGAAAAACATTTTTATGGACATGAATGAAAAATATAACCCTAGTAAATACTTACGAATAAAAAATCTTGATAAGAACGAGATTGGAATAATTATCCCATACCATTTATGATTGGTGGAATCATATGTGTCATAAAATAAATAATATTACATGCATAAAAATCATAAAACATTCATGGGAAGCATATACACCACACAAAAGAAATAAATGGTGATTAAGGCATATGTCTCACAGAAATAAAAGTGAGACGAAATAATCTCTTATCGTAGGTCCAAATTCTACTGTACGTGTCTGAAACTCCTATATAGTCGGTTTAAACATATTATTAACTTGTAAAAGAACCATAATAATATTTATGATGTAATATATGATTCACTTAATACTTTATATTACCTGTTCTTTTGTAAATTCCATGTTAAAGCAGCATTTTGGGTAAAATCATTTCATTTATCATACGTGTTTGGACTTGTTGTTCTTGATATTATTACTTATATCCTGGTTTAATTAATTCCATAATGTAAAACATGATTTATATATGATATATATTCAGAATATAAATATATATGATCGATCAATAAATGGAATGAAATACACCGTACATGGAGACGGTAGGTCGTACGTACGCATGAACGCTCTTTTCATTTCCTTATTGAATTGAATGGAATTAAGTAAATGAAACATCTATGTATATAAATAGACTATAATTATTATCTAATATATTTCATTATTATTTATTATATATAATTTATAATCATACTGGAATGGTTAATCATGAAGAATGAATCTCATCGCGTTCGTGGAAACGGTAGTCTGTACGTATGCACGAGCGAAAAAATCATTATTTTGAATTTAAAATAGTATATAATTTGATGGTATATAATATATACCAAATCATAATAATGTTATATTTATTATTTGTATCATTTATAATCATTATTATACCAATCTAAGTGATGAAATGTTTGAATAACAAACTACACCACGACGTGGAGATGATAAGGTGTATGTACGCACGTGTGGTGATGTTTTCATTCATAGGATGGATAAAATAACTAATATGGTTGTACAATTTTTATAATAACATCACGATATATATAGGATACTAGAGTTATTATTTTATAATGTAAACAACAAAGAAGGATGATGTTGAAGATGAAAGGAACTTGAAATAGGTTGTGGGATATTTACCTCTTCTTCGGGTTCTTCCTTTTTATTTGATCAAAAGGGATCCTTAGGGTGAATTTCTGACTAAATTAAGGACTCTAGTATTAATAGAGGAAAATTTATAGGGTATTTTGGCAGGATTTGGCCTATCCAAATGGCTTTGGAGGTGTGAATTAGAGAGAAAGTGAGTTCCCTTTTATAAGAGAGGCGAGGGGAAACTTAAGAAACACTTACAATATTATTTTATAATAAATTCATATTCGGTTTATAATGGCTCAAAAGTGACTTATTTAGAGGCTATAGTGGGTATGGGTCGAAATCATCTCAAAAAATAGTTTTTAGACAAGTTTAAGTAACCATTTTAACCTTATCATTAATATTTAACTCTATGTTAAATAATTTAACATTTACCTTGTCTTCTTGTATTCTTACACTATATGGTTAATAAACTTACTATAAACCACCAATTGAACCCCAATTGGTTCATTAATGTCATATATATTATTATATAAGTTATGCCTCCTAGCCTTAGATTTATAGGACCATTATATCAATTAATAATATAATATTTGTTTTAAAAACTCTTTTATGTCAATGTTGACAATATTTGGTATTTTGTTTTTTCTAAATTTATAACAGCATTATTACATCGAAAACAATTCATCTAACCAACCCTAATATGTTAAATTAACCTAGAAAATGAGTGTAATTCATAAAAAGTCTAATGTTACATTTATTTGTTTATTTATAATATCAATTATGTTAATATTTCATTAATAAGTTAATTACTGCATCCTCATTGTGTCATAAATAAATTAAATTATTTAATTTCTAAAAATCATAAATAAAATACCATTATGTTTGAAATCTTTTTATCTTTCTAATTAATATTTATAGACGAATTTATATGGTGTTTAACCCTATATTAAAAGTGTTTTAGTTATTAAACATTGATTTTAACTCTTTTAACTCTTCTTTGAATTAAATAATATTAAATGTCCTTATCTTATCCAAATGAACCTAAAGGGTCATATTTTATTCATAAGGTTGATTTTGGTCGAATTAAACTTATCCAATAGAATTAGTACATGTTTTAGGGTAATAATAATATCATTTTTACAGTTAATTACCCAATTTACTTTTAACCATGGTAAATAAAAGTTAAAATTTACTATTCACCAAAAAATATTTTCATCTCATTGAACCACATTTTATTTAATAAAATCAAACATGTCTCTTTGATTTTTGAAATTCCACTCACAGAAGTGGTAAAATTAGGTTTTATGTAGATTTGTAAATTCTCCTAGGAGGTGGGTAAAAGACGGTGAAAAGTTCAATAGAATTGTCATATATCTAAAATTATTATAATATGACTCCATTGAATTACATTGAACTTATATAGGTATTATATATCTATTTTGAACTAAATTAAATTTAAATAAAATAAATTATTATTTAAATAAAAATTCGGTTTTAACTAATAACTCAGTGTTTTCACTGTTCATCAAAAATTAAAAGTTTTCAGAAAAATACCAAAAATTCACCCTAGGCTAATTTTGATATTCTGAATCAAAAAATGAAGTCCATTTTGAAATAAAAAATTTATAAAATTTTGAAAAGTGGGTATTACTATTCATAATGGCTAGTTTATATAAAATTTTAATAACATATCGTTGTTTAGTGAAACTTGGTATTGCGTACAGTGAAAGCTATTGAGGAAGGTTGTTCTTGCATGTAACACACGCCAAGTATAGTGTTGCGTATACTAAAAGATAATATGGCGTTGAGTATAGTGCATGATAATCTTGGTGTAGCGTATAAAAAAAGACATCAAAGAAATTAAAAATAATATTTCTCATAAAATCTCGGGGTGTTACACTTATGAGGTGGGTAAATAGGTATAGGGTAATGAGGGAACCATTTGATTACTATTACATGAATCCACAATCATTACTAGACATTAAATTTAATTAAAGTGAGTTTAAGCTTATTCTCACAAAACATTGGTGGATCCCTTGAGTTGTATAAAGTTATTATAGACTTAGATTACTTCATTTATCCTCCTCAGACAATGTAGAGGTATTTAATAGACAAGGGATTGAGTTGTGCTGGGTCTATAAAAACCCTGTGAGTTAACCAATAGACTTTATGTAAGACCCCAAACTTCCATGGTACGTTTCCCTTTTAATAATGTAATTGCTTGCATTGTACGCAACTTCAACATTCTAACACACCGCGACCAATCAAACTAGCTTTTATGAATAGTAATCCCAACTTTTTTAAAATTTTATATATTTTATCATTCAAAATAGACATCATTTTTGGATTTGGAATATCAAAATTATCTTAGGGTGAATTTTTGGTATTTTTATGAAAACATTCTATTTTTGATGAATAGTAAAGATGTAACATCCCAAGTAAATGAAGAATAAGACATATTTCATATTTATTAATATTTGTGAATTAAATATTAATGTTATTTTAAAAGGGTTTCTATGTTCCATAGCATACCCGATACGCAACAACAGGTTTCTTTGGAATCTTACGTTGCACACTAATAATATAATATTATTATTTTAAATAGTAGTTAACTACTAGCCGTTTTAGTGGCGGGAATAAATGAAACAAATTACAATATTATTATACATAATTTTTAGATGTATTTACTTTTATCCAATATCATTTAGAGTCTTATAATGTGAATGAATCTAATTTTAAGCATAATTTACATTAAAAGGCCGATTTACTGCATTTTAATGGAGAACCCTCATTAAATAAAGTTTTGGTAATATTTATATGTACTAATTGACCAAATATAATCCTTATTTATAATGGGGACATCAAATTATACTATAGGGTAAATATTTTGGTATTTTTCTGATAAAGATCATTTTCTAATGAATAGTGAAAAGTATTGTATTTAAATTCAAAAGTGCCTTTTAATCTAATTTATTTTTGTGGTTTTATTATCATTTTAATTGGTTTTAATGTGAAATTAAAATATATTTTTACCATTTGATCCAATGTTGGTCATTGGATGTAATTTCACTTTGAAATTGGACATAAACAAGTATCAATCTTTTGATAGTTATTGTTTCTATAAAACATGCTATTTGTTTTAACAACAAGAATTAATTTTTAAATTAATTAATTCCACTTATATGTTTTGAATTTTGAAAAATAGACATCAATTTTGAATTCGGAATATCAAATAATTCTTAGGCTGATTTTTTGGTATTTTTCTGAAAAACTTCAATTTTTGATGAATAGTGACACCACTTAGTGGTGGTTAAAAAACTGGCTTTTTCATTTAAATGAAAATTTACCACTTCTCTGAATTGAATTTAAAAAATCCGATATACATGGTTGTTATCAAGAAGTAAAATATTGTTCATTAAGATGAAAATGATTTTTGGTGAATAGTAACTTTTGACTTTTATTTACCGCGGTTAAAGGTAAATATGGTAATTCAAGGTTAAAAGAATATTATAATAATTCAAAATTACCCTAAAACTTGTACTAACCTTACTGGTTGAGTCATTAACGACCATGGGTATCTTTGGGTATATTTTGGGACCCCTTTTATCCACTTGGAACTGATAATGACAATTTAGATTAATTAATTTAATGTAAAGGCCAAAATGACATAAACTTTAATCTTTTAGTAATTAATTTTTATATAGTGTTATATAAGTCCTATATTCGACTATAAATATTATTTATAAAGATAAATTGATTTCCAATATTATGGTATTTTTGTTATAATTTTTAGAAAGAAAATAAATTAAATTATTTGTGACACACTAATGATACAGTATTTGCCTCATTAATAAATGATTTAAATAAATAAGATTATAATGATTAAAATATTATCCAAAACATGTCAAATTCTGATTGGATGATTTTATTTAGTCCATTAATCATCTTATCTTTGAAAATAATGATTTTTTAAAATTAGAAACCGAATATCATTATATAATAAAATAATAGTTTCACACTTTCCTAAAGTGCCCCTCCTCCCCCTTATAGAAGGAGACCACTTGTAACCAATTCCTCACACCTCTCAATCCATTTAGATCGTCCTACCTCTGAAAAATTAATCTCTCAACATCCCTATCCTCCTATTATAAGCCTTTCCTTAGGCATAAGGCACTTTAATAAGTCCTTTGGTTCAAAGCAAAGGGAGTTACACAAACTAAAGGTAATAGTTTCTCTTAAATTGTTTTATTTTATTTTACTTATCCAACCCCTAAACTCTTTTTATTTATTTCTTTTGTAAAATAAATAGTATAATATGTATACTAGGATGTTGTTATAAGAATTATTTGAACTACACATACACACACCTCCATCTAATGGATAAAGAACATAACGTTTCTGTGGATGGCAAACTAACGCCTCACGAAACGATGATTGTTCAATTAGATATTACCACCTCTCATGGTGGACATTATGATGGAACTATATTTATATATGATATATATATTATGTTTATGATTTCCTTATACTTTTGTACTTCCCATTTATATCATGCCTTTATGGTTTCCATAGTGGGTAAATACTATAATCGCATTTGAGGAAGTGCGGACTACCACCCCCTCAAAGTGATTTGATTCGTTAATGCCTTATGTGGGATGTATAAAGGATATATTTAATGATATTATATATATGATATTATACTGTAATTATAATATCCCTATGTATCATTATGTGTTATTTCCATTAAAATAATAAATAGAAAAGAAAGTAGCGTTTATGCGTATGTACAGCTTACCGTCTCCATGAACGGTGCATTTCATTTCTTACCTCTAAATGTTATGTACTATTATAAAAACATGTATATACTGGATATATATGATATAAATGATATCAAAATCATGAATATAATTATGGATATAATGAAGCTTTGACCACATGGACAACTTGTAAATATAAGTTGTTTATTTTTACTCAAGTACCAAATATCGACAAAAGGAACGTTATTAACTTAAATGATTGCATAATGTTTATAACATGGTAATAAGTGATATAAAAGAAATAATAAATTTAAAAAAGGTTCTTAAGAAAGTATAAATTAACTTCAGTTTATTATTCAGGAGATTAAAGAATGATCGAGTCAAGTCAGACGCTAGGTAAGGGACTTCGTCTCAATCTCCATTCATTGAGGCATTTTTAGTTTTATACACGACTTTATTTTATATGGTTAAAAAAACCCTTTGACTTTTCATTTTATTCAAGGGGAATATTTTTATATGAAGCGTTTTACTAAACAAAAAAAGGAATGTTTTTTACATAAGAGGTGACAACGACCTTTCAGCCGCCACGAGTATTATTTGATCTTTGGCTTCCTTAACAAGCCGGAATGTTTTTAAAAGGAAAAATAAATACCATATACTCTTTTTATGTATTTTGGTATTGAAAATGATTTTTAGAATGGATTTATCATTTCAGTATCTTGGAATGATATTTTATTATTGCAATGTGGATATGTTATCTTTCCTTTATGCTTATGTTATGTGTTATAATCATGTTATGCTTCTTGGGAATTATTTACGTATACTGGTGGTTCCATGATAAACCTAGGGCAGGTGAGCCCGAGATAGCTCTTCAATGCATTGGGTAATATGATGGAGGTCAACGTGAATGTTTCTCTTAATAGATTTAGGGAATATACTGTTATGGGTATTCCAAAGTAACTCCCTATGTAGTTGTGGAAGTTACAATGTAAGTATGATATGGATGCCACAAATTACCATTATGATTAATGATTTCTATGTGTCTTTCATAAATCTTATGATTTCATGAGGTAAGTAAAAGAGTTCTTGTTTTTTATTTATTTATGAAAAAATATATTCATTCTTTGTTTTATAACCCCTACTGAGATTTTTATGCTCATCCCAAGTTTTGAAATGTTTTCACAGGACATAAAGATGAATAAGGTTAAGTATTGGATCAAGGAAAAGTCATGCTATCTAAAACATGGAACTAGACATGACTCTTTTTTTAAGAGTTTTTATTTTATTAAAAAAATGGAAACTATGTAGATATGTCTACCTTGTAATCTTTTGAGATGTAATAGTTATGTTCAAATTCTTTAGAACTCTAAACTTGAAAAGATCCTCAATGTGAATTATTCATTTAATTCAATATCATGTAATGTTTAAGGCTGGGTCCTTATAGTTGGTATTAGAGGTTGGTTTCGATAACTTTCTGTGATAGGGTATAATTAAAGTAATATCCATAATTCAATTTAGGTTAATATTGACATAATATAGCATTTCCATATTACCATGTAGCTTTTCCTAAGATATTTCTATGTTCAAACTGGTTTTCCGCAGAGGAAATAGGGCATCTATGTTGGGACGACATCAGGAGGAAGACAACATTTTAAATCAGCAACTTGAGATAGTCGGATTTGGAACTGAAATGTTTGTTGCAGTGATGGAACAGTTGACTCAGGCTATAAATGGTGGTGGAATACATGTACGTGATCATCCAGATCAACCACAGAAGAACATGTCAGTAGTGGAGAATTTCATGAGGCAATATCCTCCATCATTCAGAGGGTCATACGACCCTGTTCTAGCTGAAGGGTGGATTAAGGAATTGGAAAAGATTTTCCATGTAATGGTTTGTTCAGAACATCAAAAGGTTAGTCTTGTTGTTTACCATTTTGAAGGTGAAGCTAATCAGTGGTGGTCGATGGTGAAAAAAATCTGGGATAGTGAGGATATTTATGCTCTTGATTGGGATGAATTCAAAGGTATGTCTCCTGAGAAATATTTTACTAAGGTGGTTCATCTTAGGATGGAAAAACAATTCTTGGAATTGAGGCAGGAGGATGACTCAGTGGCTGCTTATGAAGAAATATTTACTCGACTGGCAAGGTATGCTCCAAATTTCTTACGAGATCTTGATAGTAAAATCAACTCTTTTTACTCAGGATTAAAGCCAATGTATCAAAGGGCTTTAGCTTCTCGTGAGTTGAAAAGTTATGAAAAACTTGTTTGTTGTGCGGAGAAGTTGGAAATGGAGTTTTCTGATGATCAGCTATTCCTTGAAAAACAATTGAATACGGGGTCAAGGTGGCAGGTGAAAGAGAAGAACTCTTCAAAAAAGTCTGATGGTAAGAAACATAAGTTTATAGTTTGTGAAAATTGTGGTAAAAAGAATGCTTGGGAATGTCTTTGGAATTCTGGTAAGTGCTACTGAGGTGGTAAAATGGGACATAAGGCTCGTAATTGCACTGAAAAATATCAGGCAAATGGTAAGACAAAATCTGATTTATAGTTAGTAAAATGTTTTAAATGCAATGAAATGGGTCATTATGCAAATGAGTGTCCAACAAAGAACTCAAACGAAGGAAAGCATCCAGACTACAAGGAGAAAGGGGTGGCGATATCCTTTGCAACTACTTCTGCAGATGTTGGTCCATCAAATGAAGTTGTATCAGGTACACTCTTTATTTGTTCATATTATGCCATTGTGTTGTTTTATTCAGGGTATACACACTCTTTCATTTCTAAGAAGTTATCTAGTAAATTGGGAATTCCATCTCAAGATATGAATACAGAACTTACAGTAAAAACACCTGGAAGAAATTTTGAGACAAAACGAAAACATAAGAACATTATTATCCTTGTGTGCGGAAAGAATCTTCCTACAAACCTTATTGTTTTGCCTCTAGTAGAGTTTGATGTTATTTTGGGCATGGATTGGATTTCTGTTTATCATGCTAAGATTGACTGAAGATCTCAAGAGGTTTCTTTTCAGAATAATTTTCAGTATGTATTAAAAAATGAACCCTTGATATTGATAACATATTAGGAAGCTGAGAAACTAGTAAAAGATGGAAATGAATGTTACCTTGCACATATTGTTGAAAACAAAGGAAATGTTCAGATTAATGATGTTCCAGTGGTAAACGAGTACCTTGATGGTTTTTCGGATGAGTTTCCTGGTATAATTCCAAATCAGGAAGTTGAATTTACTATTGACTTAGTTCCTGATTCTAAGCCAATTTTAAAACCCCCAAATCTAGTGGCTAAAATTGAACTTTTAGAGTTAAAGAAGTAATTACATGAGTTATTAGATAAAGGTTTCATTCAACCCAGCACGTCACCATGGGGTGCTCCTGTCTTTTTTGTTAAAAAGAAAGATGGTTCAATTAGACTTTGCATTAATTATAGAGCATTTAATAACATCACTGTTAAGAATAAGTATCCTTTGTCTCATATCGATGATTTGTTTGATCATCTCCAGGGAGATCAGTATTTTTCGAAGATTGACTTGATGTCGGGGTACTATCAGTTGAATGTAAATGAAGCAGACATTCCAAAGACCGTGTTTCGTACTAGATATGGCCATTATGAATTTGTAGTCATGACTTTTGGGTTATCCAATGCACCTGCTGTATTCATGGATCTTTTTAATAGAATTTTCCATGAGTTCTTGGATAAGCTTTTGGTTGTGTTCATTGATGATATTTTGGTTTAATTCAAAATTAAAGAGGAACATGGAAGTCAATTAAGGGTTGTCTTGAAAACCTTAAAAATGGAACTTAATGGGAAATTCAGCAAGTGTGAGTTTTGTTTACAACAAATTTCTCTCCTTGGTCACATTGTTTCAAAAAATCGCATAACTATTGATCCTGCTAAAACAAAAGTTGTTGAAGAATGTCCAAGACCCACAAATATAATCGAGATACGTAGTTTTCTTGGTTTGGCAGGTTATTACCGGAGGTTTGTTGAAAGTTTTTCACGGTTATCTATTCCAATGACTAAGTTGACTCTAAAAGGTGTTAAGTTCATCTGGACAAAAGAATGTGATGATTGTTTTCAGGAATTGAAAAGAAGATTGGGGAATGATCTAGTTTTTCCACTACCTTCCAGAAATGGTGAGATTTTTATCTACAGTGATGCTTCGTTAAAAGGAAATGGTTGTGTCATAATAAAAAATTATCTAGTAATTGCCTATGCTTCACGTCAGTTGAAACCACATGAGTTAAATTACCCTACACATGATTTGGAATTATCTGCAATTATTTTTGCTATAAAAATTTGGAGGCATCATTTGTATAGAGTGAAGTGTAAAATATATACTGATCACAAAAGTTTGAAGTATATATTCACTCAGAAAGAATTGAACATGAGATAGAGGAGATGGTTGGAATTAATCAAGGATTATGATTTCACGATCCATTACCATCCGGGAAAATAAAATAAAGTGGCTGATTCTTTGAGTTGAAAAAGTAATGTCTCATTATCACTGATACATTTGAAATGAGATTCTTTGGTTTTTGATTTGATGAACTTTGGCATAGAAGTTATTATTGTAGGAAATTATTCTGTTTTGTTTCAGGTGTTAGTGAAATCATCTCTATCAGACAGAATTAAGCAAGCGTAGAAAGAAGACAGTGAGTTTCAGAAAAAGGTAGAGTTGGTTCAGAAGGTCAAGTTTCCTGAATTTAACAATGATAATGATTGTGTTTTGAGATTTGGGAAGAGATTATGTGTACCTTGTGATTCACAATTGAAGAATGAGTTGTTATGTGAAGCTCATAGTTCTCCATTTTTAGTTCATATTAGAAGTACTAAGACGTTCAGATATCTTCAAAAGTATTACTGGTGGGATGGAATGAAAAGAGTTATTGCTGATTTTACATGGAAGTGTTTGACTTGTTAGCAGGTTAAAGCAGAGCGGAAGTTACCGAAATGGATACTTAAGCCTCTACCGGTTCTAGATTGAAAGTGGGAAAATATATCCATTGACTTCATTGATGGATTACCAAAGACATCTCTAGGTAATAATGCAATCTAGGTTATAGTTGATCGATTGACCAATTCTGCTCATTTTCTTCCTATTCGAGATACTCTGTCTTAGATCAACTTGCTCGGTTGTATGCTAAAGAGATAGTCAGGTTGCATGGAGTTCCCCTCTCCATTTTATCTAATTGTGATCCCAGGTTTACTTCTAACTTTTGGAAAGGCCTTCAGAAATCATTGGGTACTAAATTAAATTTTAGGACATCTTTTCATCCTCAATAAGAAGGACAGTCAGAACGAACAATTCAGACATTCGATGATATTTTCCGTGCTTGCTCGATGGATTATTAGGGAAGTTGGGACCAACATCTTTCTTTGGTTGAATTTTCTTATAATAACAGTTTTCATTCCAGTATACAGATTGATCCATTTGAGGCATTGTATGTAATGCATTGTCGAACTCCAACGTTTTGGGATTAAGTAGGTGATAGGAAGTTGATGGGACCAGAATTGGTAGAAGAGATGGTGGATAAAGTTCAGTTGATTCAGAAGCACATGAGAATAGCTTAGAGAAGATAGAAAGGTTATGCCGATAACCGGAGGAAGGATCTTTCCATTGAGGTAGGTGATCATGTCTTTCTAAAAGTTTCTCCATGGAAAAGTGTGATGTGTTTTGGTTAGAAGGGAAAGTTGAGTCTGAGGTTCATTGGAACTTATGAAATTCTGGAGAAAGTGGGATCAGTTGCGTATAGAGTGGCTTTACCTCCAAATTTATATGAGGTACATAATGTTTTTCATGTTTTGATGTTGAGAAATTATATGTCAGATCCAACTCATGTATTGAGCTGAGAGGTAGTTCAGTTGGAAGGGAATCTATCTTATCAAGAACAACCAGTTCAGATTCTTGACCGTAGAGAGAAAGTGTTGTGGAATAAGGTAATTCATCAGGTAAAAGTTTTGTGGAAAAACCATATGGTTGAAGAGGCAACATGGGAATCTAAAAATGCTATGAGGGATAAATACCCCCACTTATTTTGATAAGTGAATAAAAATTGCGAGGACGTAATTTCCAAAAGGGGGGAAGGATGTAACATCCCAAGTAAATGAAGAATAAAACATATTTCATATTTATTAATATTTGTGAATTAATTATTAATCTTATTTTAAAAGGGTTTCTATCTTCGATAGCGTACCCGATACACAATAACTGGTTTCGTTAGAATCTTATGTTGCACACTAATAATATATAATTATTATTTTAAATGGTAGTTAACTCCTATCTGTTGTAGTGGAGGGAATGAACGAAACTAACTAAAATATGATTATACATGTTTTTTAGATGTATTTACTTTTATCCAATAAAAGTTATAGGTTTAAAATGTGAATGAATCTAATTTTAAGCATAATTTACATTAAAAAGCCGATTTACCACCTTTTAATGGAGAACCCTCATTAAATCAATTTTTGGTCATCTTTATATGTTCTAATTGACCAAATATAATATTTATTTAGAATGGGGACATCAAATTTTACTTTGGGTATTTTTTCTGGTATTTTTTTGATAAAGTTCATTTTTAATGAATAGTGAAAAATATTGTATTTTAATTCAAAAGTGCCTTTTAATTTAATTTATTTATATAGTAAGATTACCTTTTTAATTAATTTTAAAGTTAAATTAAACTATATTTTTACCATTTGAGATAATGTTGGTCGTTGGATGTAATTTCACTTTGAAATTGGACATAAACAAGTATCAATCTTTTGATAGTTATTGTTTCTTAAAAACACACTATTTGATTTAACAACGAGAATTAATTTTTAAATTAATTAATGTCACATCTATGTTTTGAATTTGAAAAAATAGACATCAATTTTGAATTTGGAATATCAAACAATGCTTAGGCTGATTTTTTGGTATTTTTCTGAAGAACTTCAATTTTTTATGAATAGTGACACCACTTAGTGGTAGTTAAAAAACTGAATTTTTCATTTAAATGAAATTTTACCACTTATGTGAGTTGAATTTCAAAAATCCGACATACATGGTTGCTATCAAGAAGTGAAATGTGGTTCATAAAGATGAAAATAATTTTTGTTGAATAGTAACTTTTGAAGTTTATTTACAGCGGTTAAAGGTAAATAAAGTAATTCAAGGTTTAAAGAATATTATAATAATATAAAATTACCTTAAAACTTGTACTAACCTTATTGGTTGTTTCATTAACGACCATGGGAATATTTAGGTCAATTTAGATACCCCTTTGATCCACTTGAATTTAATAATGACAATTTAGATTAATTAATTTAAAGTAATGTCCAAAATGTCATAAACAAAAATCTTTTAGTGATTAATTTTTATATGGTGTTATATAAGTCTTATTTTTGATTATAAATATTATTTGGAAAAATAAAATGATTTCCTATATCATGGTATTTTTTTATAATTTTTAGACATCAAATAAATTAAATTATTTATGACAAAATAATGATGTAGTATTTACCTCATTAATAAATGATTTAAATAAATAAGATTACAATGATTATAATATTATCCAAAACAAGTAAAATTATGATTGGATGATTTTATTTCGACAATGAATCATATTATATTCGAATATAATGATTTTTGGACCATTAGAAACCGAATATCATTATATAATAAAATAATAGTTTCACACTTTCCTAAAGAGCCCATCCTCCCCGTTATAAAAAGAGACCACTTATAACCAATTACTCACACCTCTCAAGCCATTTGGATCGTCCAAACTCTGCCAAATTAAGCTCTCAACATCCCTATACTCCTCTTATAAGCCTTTCCTTAGGCAGAAGGCACTTCAAAAAGTCCTTCAGTTCGATCCAAAGGGAGTTACCCAAATTAAAGGCAACTATTTCTCTTAAATTGTTTTCATTTATTTTACTTCTCCAACCCCTAAACTCATTTTATTTATTTATTTTGTAACAAAATAAGTATCCTCAATATAATTGGATGTTTTTATAAGAAGTATTCAAACTACACTTTCACACACCTCCATCTAATGGATGAAGAAGATAATGTTTCTGTGGATGGGAAACTAACGCCTCACGAAATGATGATTGTTCAATTACATCTTACCACCTCTCATGGTGTCCATTATGATGAAACTATATTTATATATGATATATATTATGTTTATGATTTTATTATGCTTCTGTACTTTCCATTTATATCATGCCTTTATGGTTTCCATAGTGGGTAAATACGATAATCTCATTTGAGGAAGTGCGGACTACCGCCCCCTCAAAGTGATTTGATTCGTTAATGCCTTATGTGGGATGTATAAATGATGGCGTTAATGATATTATATATGATATTATACAGGAATTATAATATACCTATGTATCATTATGTTTTGTTTCCATTAAAATAAGAAATATAAATGAAAGTAGCATTAATGCGTATGTACGTCTTACCGTCTCCACGAACGGTGCAATTCATTTCTTACCTCTAAATGTTATGTACTATTATAAAAACATGTATATAATGGATATATATGATATATATGATATCCAAATCATGAATATCATTCTGGATATAATGAACCTTTGACCACATGGACAACTTTTAAATATATGTTGTTCATTTTTACTCAAGTACCAAATATCGACAAAATCAACGTTATTAACTTAAATGATTGAATAATGTTTATAACATGGTAATAAGTGATATAAAAGGAATAATAAACATTAAAAAGGTTCTTAAGCAATTATAAATTAACTTCAATTTATTATTCAAGAGATTAAAGAATGATCAAGTCAATTCGGACGCGAGGTAAAGGACTTCGTCTCAATCTCCTTTCATTGAGGCATTTTTAGTTTTATACACAACTTTATTTTATACGATGTATAAACCCATTTGACTTTTCATTTAATTCAAAGGGAATATTTTTATATCAAGCATTTTACTAAACAAAAAACAGAATGTTTTTCATGTAAGCAGTCACAACGACCTTTCCGCCACTGTGAGTATTATTTGATCTTTGGCTTCCTTAACAAGCCGAAATGTTTTTAAAAGGAAAAATAAACACCATATACTATTTTTATGTATTTTGGTATTGAAAATGATTTATAGAATGGATTTATTATTTCAATATCTTGAAATGATATTTTATTATTGCAATGTGGAAATTTTATCTTTCCTTTATTCTTATGTTATGAGTTATGATCAGGTTATGGTTCTTGGGCATTATTTACGTATACGGGTGGTTTTGTGATAAACCTAGGGTGGGTGAGCCCGAGATAGTTTTCCAATGAATTTGGTAACGTGATAGAGGTAACTGTGAATGTGTCCCCAAATAGATTTATGCAGTATACTATGATGGGTATTCCAATGTAAATCCCTATTTAGCTGTGATAGTTATAATGTACGTATGATATGGATTCCACAAGTTACCTTTATGATTAATGATTTCTATGTGTCTTTCATAAATATTATGATTTCATGAGGTAAGTAAAAGAGTTCATGTTTTGTATGTATTTATGAACAAATGTTTTCATTGTTTGTTTTATAACCCTTACTGGGCTTTTTATGCTCATCCAATGTTTTGAAATGTTTTCACAGGACTTAAAGATTAAAAAGGTCACAGATGGGATCAAGGAAAAGTCATGCTATCTAAAACATGGAACTAGACATGACTCTTTTTTTAATAGTTTTTATTTAATGAAAAAATGGAAACTATATAGATATGACTAATTTGTAATCTTTTGAGATGTCATAGTTATGTCCTAATTCTATAAAACTCTAAACCTGAAAAGATCCTCAATGTGAATTATTCATTTAATTCAATATTATGTAATTTTTAAGGCTGAGTCCTTATAGATAAACACAGAGTTATAGTTTAAAACTGAATTTTTATTTAAATAATTATTTATTTTATTTAAATTTATTTTTGGTCAAAATAGATACATAATACTTATATAAGTTCAATGTAATTCATTGAAGTTAGTTTATAATAATTTTAGATATATAAAAAGTTTATTGAACTTTTTACCGTATTTTACCCACCTCCTTAGGGGCATTTGAAAATTTGAATAAAACATAATTTTACCGCTTCTGTGAATTGAATTTCAAAAATATGAGATACACAATTTATATCAATAAGTAAAATGTGGTTCAATAGCATAAAAATATTTTTTGGTGAATAGTTACTTTTGACTTTTATTTACCACGGTAAAATGTAAGTAGGATTATTAAGGGAAAAATGATATTATTATTACCCTAACACAAGTCCTAATTTTATTTTATAAGTGTAATTAGACTAAAAACAACCTTTGGAATAATATATGATCCTTTAGGTCCACTTGGATTAGATTAAGGCATTTATTATCATTTAATTCAATGAAGAGTTAAAAGTGTTAAATTCAAATATTAATAACTAAAACATTTTTAATATTGGGTAACACATAAAATAAATTAGATTATAAATATTAATTAGAAAGATAATAAGTTTTCCTACATAATTTTATTTTATTTATTTATTTTTAGACATGAAATAATTTAATTTATTTATGACATAATGATGAAGTAATAATTACCCAAGTAATGAAATATTAAAATATTCGATATTATAAATATCCAAATAAATGTAATTTGAAACTTTTTATGAATTAAACTAATTTTATAGGTTAATATGAAATATTAGGGTGGGTAAAATGATATTTTTAGAAGTAATAATGCTGTTATGAATTTAGAAAAATCAAAATACCAAATAGTGTCAAAATTGACATAAAAGAGATTTTAAAACAAATATTATATTATTAATTGATATTTTATTCATAAAAATCTAAGGTTTATCCAAAATAATTATATAATTATAGTTGTATCATTAATGAACCACTTTGGGTTCTCTTGGAAGTATATAGTAAGTTTATTAACCATATAATATAAGAATACAATGAGACATGGTAAATGTCAAACTATTTAACTAAGAGTTAAATCTAAAAGATAAAGTTAATATAGTGACCCAAACCATTCTAAAACCTATTGGTTGAGTGGTTTTCGACCAATAACATCCTAATACTTTAAATAATTCATTTTGGATCCATTATAAACCTAAACTGATTTTATTATAAAATAATATTTATATCTTTTCCTAAGGTGCCCCTCACCCCTCTTATAAAAGGGCACTCCCCCTTCTCTCTAATTCACACATTCAATGCCATTTTGCTCGGCCAAACTATACCCAAATATCCTCTCAACTATACTCCCTTCATCATAGAGGCATTAATTTAGTCAGAAAGCCAACCTAAGGAGCCCTTTTGATCAAATCAAAATGATGAACCCAAAGAAGAGGTAAATATTTCATCACCTCTTTAAAGTTCCTTTATTCTTCCACTTCCTCTTTTTTTATTCCATTATAAAATAATAACTCCAGTATCTTCTATATACTGTGATGTTATTATAAATATGGTATAACCATATTCATTATTCTATCCATCCTTTGAATGACATGTCACCATACGTGCGGACGTACGACTTACCGTCTCCACGCCATGGTGTAATTGTTATTCAATACATTATTATATGTATTGGTATAATAATGTTGTGTAATTGATGTAAATAATAAAGTTCTCATGATAATTATTCGCTATATATGATACACCATCCAATTATATATTATTTTAATATCAAAAGAATGATATTGTCGCTCATGCGTACATACTGATTATCATCTCCACGAACACGATGAGATTCATTCCCCATCATAATACATCAAAGAATAATTTTCCTTAGATGATTAAAACAAATGTTTAATAACTTAATATCATTGTGAATATGAATAAGATACATACTATTCATAACAAACACTACTTACAAATCATATCATATAATGGAAAACGAATCAGTTGACCCCGAAACGACGACGATACTAAAATATTATTAACAAAGCAATATTAAATGATTATATACGATATCATATTAATGTATAAGATTCTTGTATAATTTGATAAAAATTATTTCACCATTATACATGAGTTTAATATACCCTCTACCAAGGAAAAGTACAATGTAAGGTGTTTCTTCTCTCACTTTTAATTCTGTGATATTTCTAGTGTTCGACACTTATTTATTAAATGTGGTGTATTGTGTACTATCATTTTATATATATATATAATAATTATTCTCTTTATATTCTTGTTATGATATTATTCATATGGTTGTTAATTAATTTTGTCTATATGACTCGTTTGATTACAACAATGTAAGGGTTTTCATCTCACTTCCTATTCCGGTGAGATTAATTCCATACTACCACTATTTTTTTTTGTGTGGTGTATGTGCTGCCCAATGATTGTATTATTTGGGTAATATACTTTAATTTATGAGTAATTACATCTTCATTTTATGATCCATCTTTCCTGTGATTTATGTTTCATAAGTTACCAAATTTGTAAGGGAATTTCAAATTTCAATTTCCACTCATTTGGATTTACGCATACTTCATTGATTATTTTACTCCATGATTATGTGTGGAATAACTATTTATTATTTGTGTAGTAATTTCCACTACCCTTTATATGGATATAATTTTGATACACAAAATCACTCCATTGATAAATTCTCAAGTCATCGATATGAACTTGATAGGAGTAATTTTAACTCAATCTCCATTTATAGAGTTAAACATCAAATTCATTTGGTGTTGTTTTTACAAGAATATGTGGGAATGTCGTCAGATTGATTTACACTGAATATCCAACAATATTGAGTGTATTTATATTTTTACCACATAATTATGTTATCGTTTTATCTTTAAGATAAGGATACAGTATTTATAAGAGATTTCATCTCAATTTACATTCCATTGAGACTTCTTTGTTGGTATATGCAAATTCACATTTATATGGTGTATATAATGTTCTTTGACATAGTATATCATGAATCCCATTATTCCCATGATATTATAATGTTTTTATAACTCAATTATTTGTATTCAAGTGTGTCTCTTTTAGTTAGAAACTCTACCTAAAATATCAATTTAAAATGTTTTAAAGAATTATTATTCCAAATCATTCACATTAATGCCCATGTTTTAAAAATGGTATTAAAGATTTATTTATATGGAAATTAATGTTTTAAAATTAAATTTAATTTTAAAATTTTTAATGTGGTATGGGAAACATTCATATGAAAATCTATTTTTGACAGCTTCTTGATAAATAGTGAGACTTTTAAATGTTTTCTAGAAAAAAGAGGATATTTCCCTCAAATAGTTTTGATGATTATTTTCATCTATGTAAATATCATTCATTATTCTTTATTTAGGTTGATCTATTATAATAAAATCTTCCATATTTTATTGAATTATTTATGTTCGACTGTGGATGTGCCATTTTAATACCATTTCTGGTTTGTGGTTAACATATAGACATTTCGTATGATAGTTTTAATATGAATGTTCATATTATGTTTCAAACTTTTAATATGAGTAATGCATTGGACTTAGTACGTGATGGGTGGAGCCCTCTATATCTCCTTGATGCATCGATATGTTTCAAGAGAAAAACTAGTGTTTGGCACAAGGCCTTGACAAAATCTTATTTGTAGTCTTGGCATAAGGCCTTAACAATGTGGTTATGAAAGTCTGGCACTATGCATTCCATCATTATAAGAATGGCTATTGATATGGCATGTGATTATTCGACTAGTAGAATATCAATGTGAATAAGTAAATGGAAGTATTTGATTTTATCTTTTCTATATTATTCTAATGTTCTAGATTAAAAATATTTTGTTTTAGTCTTATACATTGACTTAAATGTTTATTCATATTTATGAAAGTTTCTTCTATATTTTTTCCCTTATTGGGCATCTGAGCTCACCCATTTCTAGGTTTTATTTTTCCCAGGATGCGAAGAAATGTATTATAACTGACCTGCAGGGATATTCTATGGGATCTTAGTGTTTTCTATGGAAACAATGTTGTAGTTTTCCATTATATGATGTAATGTAAACCTTATGAATGTATCTAGTACTTCCAAGGCTACTGAACTAATCGATCTTTCGAGACTTGATCTTTTATGATCATGATAATGATACATAATAATGCATCGACCCTAGGCTTCTGGGGTCAGGGCGTTACAGTTGGAATCAGATGAAGTTTATTACAAACCTAGGAAATAAGATTTAGAGAAACATTGATTAGATAACATATCCCTAAGATAGATAGTGAGGATTAGTATAGAATAACTTTCTAAAATTTTGGTATTGTAGAGTGTTTCTGAGTTTTCCATGAAATACATCCCAGTCTAGATACAAGTAGGTAGAGGCAGCACTGGCAGAGATGTACCTAGGGGTAAAACCCAAAAAACATTGCTTTGAGCTAGACTCGAATGGGAACTGGTGCATGACAATGGGCATTGCTGCACTCTTGGTTACGAAACTCCTGGGGGATATGCTTAGGATAATTTACATTTTCTTTACAAACTGATTTGATGGATTTTAACATAATATGAGAATAAATGACCTTCATTAATCCTAAGGTATTTCAAACTGAAAATATGGTGTCATGATATTTTCTAAACGATTTTATGAATATTGTTAGTCACACAATGCTTTCTAGTTTTAATCAATGGCTGGATTCCAAGGAAGTCATAGTAACGTGGAGCATGATGTACATGTTGGGAACAATTGTAAAATCCCAGGTAAATAATTAATAAGACATATTTTTTATTTATTAAATTTTTTGAAATAAAAATTAAATTTTCTTTAATGTGGTTGGTATGTTCGATAGCATACCCGATACGCAACAACAAGTTAATTTGAAATCTTACATTGCACACAAATAATATAATATTATTATGTTAAATGATAATTAACTACTAGCCATTTTATTGGAGGGAATGAAAAAAACTAACTATAATATGATTATACATGTTTTTTAAATGTATTTAAATTTATCCAATAAAAATTTAGAGGCTTAAAATGTGAATGAATCTAATTTTAAGCATAATTTACATTAAAAGGTTAATTTACCACCTTTTATTGGTGTACCCTATTTAAATCTAGATTTGGTGAAATTAATAAATTTTATTTGACCGAATAAAATAATTATTTATAATGGGGACATCAATGTTTATTTTGTGTAAATTTTTTGGAATTTTTCTGATAAAGTTCATTTTTTTAATGAATAGTTAAAATATTGTATTTTAATTCAAAATCGTGTTCTAATCTAATTTATTTATATGGTTAGATTATATTTTTTTGGTTTTAAAGTGAATTAGAATATATTTTTACCATTTAATTCAATTTTTTCCATTGTAATTAATTTCACATTAAAATTGGACATAAACAAGTGTTAATCTTTCGATAGTTATTGTTTCTTAAAAACACGCTATATGTTTAAAAAACGGGAAATAATTTTAAATTAATTAATGCCACATCTATGTTTTGAATTTGGATAAATAGACATCATTTTCGAATTTATGATATCAAATAATTATTAGGCTGATTTTTTGGTATTTTTCTGAAAAACTTCAATTTTTGATGAATAGTGAAACCACATAGTACTAGTTAAAAAAATTGAATTTTCCATTTAAATGAAAATTTACCACTTATATGAATTGAATTTAAAAAATAAGACATAAATGGTTGTTATTAGTATGTAAAATATGGTTCAATAAGATGAAAATATTTTTAGGTGAATAATAACTTTTAACTTTTATTTACCGCAGTTAAAGGTATATAAGGTAATTCAAGGTTAAAAGAATATTATAATAATTCCAAATTACCTTAAAAGTTTTCCAAACCGTATTTTTTGAGTCATTTATGACCATTAGAATCTTTTGGTCGATTTTGGGACCCCATTTATCCACTTGGGAGTGATAATGACACTTTAGATTAATTAACGTAAAGTAAAGGCCAAAATGACAAAAACAAATTTCCCTTAGTAAATTAATTTTTACAAGGGGTTATAAATTTTTTTTTTCTACTATAAATATTCATTGGAAAGTTAAAAAAGATTTTATACATCATGTTATTCATTTATAATTTTTATACATCAAATAAATTTAATTATTTATGACACAATAATGATGGAGTATTTACCTCATTAATAACTGATTTAAATAAATAAGACTATAAATATTAAAAAAATATCCAAAACCTGTCCATTTTTATTGGATAATTTTATTTTGACCATGATTCATCTTATCTTCTACTTGAATTAGTTTTGGACATTTAGAAACCGAATATTTTAATATAATAAAATAATATTAGCACACATTCTTAAAGAGCCCCTCCTCCCCCTTATAAATAGCCCTCACTTATATCTAATTCCTAACACCTCTCAAGCCTTTTGGCTTTGTACAAAATATTCACTATTAAGCTCCATACATCACTATCCTCTTTCTAGAAGCCTTACCTTAGGCATAAGGCACTTCAAGAAGCCCTTTTGTTTCAATCCAAAGGAAGTTACCCAAATTAAAGGTTACCGTTTCTCTTAACTTCATTTCTTTTATTTTACTTCTCTAACCCCTAAACCATTTTTATTACTTTGTTTTATAACATAACCAGTATACTCAATATAATAGGATTTTTTTATGATAATTACTCGAACTACACTTACACACACCTCCATCTAATGGCTGAAAAACATACTGTTTATTTGGATGGAAAACTAACGCCTCACTAGACGATGATTGTTCGATTATCTCCTACCGCCTATCATGGTGGTCATTAAGATGACCCTATATTTATATAGGATATATAATATGTTTATGTTTTCTTTATTCTTATGTATTGTTATTTTATAGAATTCTTTTATGGTTTCCATTATGGGTAAATGCGATAATTTCCTTCGAGGAGGTTGCGGACTTCCGCCCCCTCAAAGTGATATGACTCGTTAATGCCATATGTGGGACGTATAAAGGATGGAGTTAATGATATTATACATGATAATATACTGGAATTATAATATACCTATGTATAATTATGTTTTAATTCTATTAAAATAAGAATTAGAAATGAAAGTAGTGTTCATGCGTACGTACGGCTTACCGTCTCCATGAACGGTGAATTTCATTTCTTACCACCAAATGATATGAACTATTATAAATATATATATAATGACTATATATGATATATCTGATATATATGATATATAAATAAGGAATATCATTCTGGATATAATGGACTATTGACAACATGGACAACTTTCAAATATTAGGTGTTCATTTTTAACTCAAGTACCAAATATCGACAAAACTAATATTATTAACTTAAATGATTACATAATGTTTATAACATAGTTATAAGTGATATAAAAGGAATAATAAACTTAAAAAAGGTTCTTAATAATGTATAAATTAACATTAGTTTATTATTCATGAGATTAAAGAGCGATCATGTCATGTCAAACACGAGGTAAGGGACTTCGTCTCAATCTCCTTTCACTGAGGCATATTTTGTTCTAATACCTGACTTTATTTTATATGTTGTATAAACACCTTTGAATTTTCATTCAAAGGGAATATTTTTCTATGAAGCGTTTTACTAAATAAAAGAAAATAATGTTTCTTTTTAACGTAAGAGATGAAAACAACCTTTCCACCGCTGCGAGTATTATTTGATCTTTGGCTTCCTTAATAAGATGTTATGTTTTTAAAAGGAAAATAATTACCATATACTATTTTATGTATTTTCGGTATTGAAAATGGTTTTGATAATGGTTTTGATATGTTAATATATTTAAATTTTATATTTTTATTTCAATATGGAAATGTTATATTTCTTTTATGAATATGTTATGTGTTTTGATCATGTTATGATTCTTGGGCATTATTTACTTATACAGGTAGTTTCGTGATAAAACTTGGGTGGGTGAGCCAGAGATAGCTCTCCAATGAATTGTGTAATGTGATATAGGTAAACATGGATGTTTATCCTAATATATTTAGGAAATATACTGTGATGTGTATTCCAATGTAACTCTTTATGTTGCTGTGATCGTTTCAATGTAAGTATGTTTTGGATGCCCCAAGTTACATTTATGATTTATGATTTTTAGGTGTTATTCATAAATCTTATGATTTCATGAGGTAAGTGAAATAGTTTATGTCCGCTATGTATTTATGATCCAATTTTTTCTTTCTTTATGTTATATCCCTTACTGATCTTTTTATGCTCCTCCCTTGTTTTGAAATGTTTTTCACAGGACATAATGATGAATAGGGTCAAGGATAGGATCAAAGAAAATTCATGCTGTCTAAAACATGGAACAAGTAAAGACTATTTTTTCAATATTTTTTATTTTATGAAAAAAATGGAAACTGAGTAGAAGTGTCTACTTTGTAATATTTTGAGATGTAATAGTTATGTCCTAATTCTTGAAAACTCTAAACCTGAAAAGATCCTCAATGTAAATTATTCGTTTAATTAAATATTATGAAATGTTTTAAGGCCAGCTCTATACTATGATGATGGAAATGAGAAACAACATGGATTTTTGATATGCGTAAAAGTTATCGTGTTCCTGCCAACTCAGTTTTCCAAAAAGATGATCAACAACATATATATTAACCAACTCCCAGACTCAACAAAGAAGTGAAAGGTGATTAATGATAAGAGATCCATCAGTGGAGACCATGGAGAAATGAATCATCAATTTCTATCATACAGGAAATGTTAAAGGAGACACCCAAAAAAGTGTCTCATTGGAAAAAAGAAATGCATTACATGTGGGAAAGAAGGATATAAAGTAAAGAATTATCGAGGAAAAATGAAGCGTACTATGGACGAAAATAAAAATGGTACCATGAATCCATTTACAGTAATTTGCTATAAATGTAGGGGACCTGGCTATTACTTGAGTGAAATCCCTATTCTATAGGATATTTTCTTGGTCAAGGAAAAAGCTATGTGGAAATAAATGGCTAGAGAAATTTTTAAAAGTATTAGTGCTCCATGTTGATGGGATCACTTTGGAATAATTTTCTATTTTATTTGTAACCCTGCAGTTTCTCTCGTGAAAATGATATTTGAGGAAGAATTATCTTTTCACTTATGGATATAGTTATAAATAACCATTCGATTTTAAATGATCTTTGTGTTTGAGGCAATTATAAGTTATTATATTTTGGGATGAAAATCCAAGGTAAGGGATAAATTATGTTTTTGTTATTCTGAGGATTTTATCTCATTTTTTTAATGTTATAAAATATAGTTTTTGAAAAAGGACAACATGAAGACTGTGTGAAAACTCGTCATGTTGGACAAAGATGTGAGAATTAAACCCACAACCATAGTGCGATTGAGATTTATCGCCTACCACTAGAATAGGTGAAGTCCCTGGTTAGTGTGACTAATTATTTTTAGTTAAATAATTTTATTGATCAATAATAATTTGATTTTGGTTCTTATGTATTATCAATTAAATGCCCTTATTATAGGAAAATGATTTGGTAATTAAGTGATAAATGTTATTTTAGAATACGTTCGCTCTGTTAGGAACACTATATGCCTAAGGAAAATAGAATACTATGAGATTTCATTTGAGAAGTAATGGTGGATTTTTATCTATGTTTTTATTGTGGATTTATAGTGATTTGAGTTATTTATAGAAATGATTAACCTATAATATAGAATATGTGATTAGGTTAATTACATTTATGTATTTGACTTTAAGAGTAGTCGATGTCATTTGGATATACAATTTAACGTGGAAGACTACATGACCAAATTATTCTATGTTTTGGGTTTCAATATTAGTTTGGATTATATTGAAGGATTTTAAGGATAAATGTTTATTGAATGGTATTTATTTAACTTTGGGGTATTGTTGGTTTAATTTTAGAAATTATGATCATTGTTTCTTTCTCTAAAGGAATATACTTTTGGGGGATCATCTGATCTTGTACTAACCATTTTGGTTTTGATTAATCTCTAATGACAAGGTAAATATATAGTTTATCCTTTGTGAATCATGTGATTCTCTAGAAGTTGATTCTAGCTCTTCCAGTGTGACCAAGTCATCTTGAACACTCATCATTTGAATAAAAAATGAGTTAGTGGTAGAAATTTATTAAAGAACAAAACTTTACTTACTAAGTAAGTATATCTCTTTATGTTCTTATTCAATCTCATAAATAAATTTCTCATATTTATGAAATGTAACTTAAAACAACAAAAAACATTGTCTATTTACTTTTCATACTGAGAAACTAATGACGGTTTTTCCCATCACAAGTTTTTGGTTTTATTATTGTTAAAATTTTTTTGATCATGTTTTCTATCCCTCTCCATCAGAACATTACACTTAATTTATCTTACATATCCATGTTTTCATACATGGAATCCTTGTATGGGTTATCTCGGGTGACCTTTGTTATTCTATTTATTTCTTTTAAAGTGATAGTTTTATTTACTCTTTTTATGATGTGAGACTTTAAATTATGTTCCCTAGACCAATTGTAAAAATTGCGAGGCCATAATTTCCAAATGGTGGGAAGAATGTGACACCCCAAGCTTCCACGATACATTTCCCTTTGAATAATTTAATAGCTTGCATTGTACGCAACTTCGAGATTTTAACACACCGTGACCAATCAAACTTGCCGTTATGAATAGTAATACCCAATTTTTAAAATTATAAAAATTTTATCATTCAAAATGGACTTCATTTTTGTATCCAGAATATTGAAATTAGCTTAGGGTGAATTTTTTGTATTTTTCTGAAAACATTCAATTTTGGATGAATAGTGAAAAACACACAGTTATAGTTTAAAACCGAATTTTTAAATGAATAAATATTTAATTTATTTAAATTTATTTTAGGTAAAAATAGATACATAATACCTATATAAGTTAAATGTAATTAATTAGAGTCAGTTTATATAAATTTTAGATATATAAAAATTTTATTGATCGTTTTAACCATTTTTACCCACCTCCTAGGGGTATTTTCAAATTTGAATAAAACTTAATTTTACCACTTATATGAATTGAATTTCAAAAATAAAATAGACACAGTTGATACCAGTAAGTAAAATGTGGTTCAATATGATAAAAATAATTTTGTGAATAGTAACTTTTGACTTTTATTTACCACAGTTAAATGTAAATAGGGTAATTATGGGTAAAACTGATATTATTATTACCCTAACATATTTCGTAATTCTATTGGATAATTTTAATTCTTACAAAAACAACCTTAGGTATAAAATATGATCTATTAGGTCCACTTGTATTAGATTAGGACATTTATTATTGTTTAATTCAAAGAAGAGTAAAAAGTGTCAAATTAAATGTTTAATAACTAAACTGTTTTTAATATAGGGTTACACAAAAGAAAAATTAGATTATAAATATTAATTATTAATATAATAAGATTTATTAAATAATGGTATTTTATTTATATTTTTTAGACCTTAAATAGTTTAATTTATTTATGACACAACGATGATGTAATAATTACCTAATTAATGAAATATTAAAATATTTGATATTATAAATATCCAAATAAATGTAATTTGAGACTTTTTATAAATTAAAATAATTTTCTTAGTTAATATGACATATTAGGGTTGGTTAGATGAATTTTTTTCGAAGTAATAAGGATGTTATGAATTTAGGAAAATAAAAATTCTAAATAGTGTCAAAATTGACATAAAAGTGTTTTTAAAATAAATATTATATTATTAATTGATATTTTATTCCAAAAAATCTAAGGTTCATCCAGAAGACTTATATATTGATAGGTGTATCATTAAAGACCCACTTTGGGTTGACTTGAAAGTATATAGTATGTTTATTAATCATATAATATAATAATAAAAGATACATGGTTAATGTCAAACTATTTAACTAAGTGTTAAATCTAAATGATAAAGTTAATATAGTGACCCAACCAGTCTAAAACCTATTGGCTGAATGGATTTAGACCCATCCCCATATTATCCATTAA
Organism: Viscum album; assembly: GCA_963277665.1. NCBI lineage: Eukaryota > Viridiplantae > Streptophyta > Magnoliopsida > Santalales > Viscaceae > Viscum > Viscum album. The sequence continues at coordinate 878,928,701 of OY728158.1, forward strand.
AAATTTAATTTTTGAGCCATTAGAAGCCGAAAATGATTTTGTTATAAAATAATATTTCTAGCTTTTCCTAAGGTGCCCCTCACCCCTCTTATAAAAGGGCACTCCACCTTCTTTCTAATTTATACCTTAAAAGCTATTTGGATCGGCCAAAATCTTCCCAAATACCCTCTGAAATTTACTCCCTTTATCCTATAGCCCTTAATTTAGTCATAAATCCAACCTAAGTAGCTCTTTTGATCAAATAAAATGGAAGAACCTGAAGAAGAGGTAAATATTTCATCACCTCTTTCAAGTTACTTTCTTCTTCCACTTCATCTTTCTTTGTTTTTTCCGTTATAAAATAATAAATCCATTATCTTCTATATACTATTATGTTATTATAAATATTCTACAACCATATTCATTATTCTATCCATCTTTGAATGACATGTCACCATACATGCGTACGTACTGCTTACCATCTCCACGTCGTGGTGTAATTGTTATTCAATACATTATTATTTGGATGGGTATAATAATGATGTATAATTGATGAAAATAATAAATATAACATTATAATGATTATTTTTATATGATATACCATTCAATTATATAATATTTTAATATCAAAAGATTGATATTGTCACTCGTGCGTACGTACGGATTACCGTCTCCACGAACACGATGAGATTCATTCCTCATCGTAATCCATTCAAGACTAATTTTTATTAGATGATTTAAAATAATGATAAAAAACTTAATATAATTCTGAATATGAATAATATACATCTTATTCATAACAAACACTACTTATAAAACAAATCATATAAAGGGAAACGAACCAGTTAACACCCGAAACGACGATAATACTTAAATATTATTAACAAAGAAATATTAAAAGATCATATATGGTATCATATTAATGTATATGATTCTTGTATAATTTAATAACAATTATTTTACCATTATACAGGAGGTTAACCTACCCTTTACCAAGGAAAAGTTCAATATAGGGGGTTTCTTGTCTCACATTTAATTCCATGAGATTTCAATTGTTCGCAACTTATTTATTAAATGTGGTGTATTTTGTACTATCATTTGATATATATAATATAATTATTCTCTTTATATTCATGGTGTTATGTTCTTAATTTGGTCGTTATTAAAATTTGGCTATATGACTCGATTGATTACAATGAAGTAAGGGATTTCATCTCACTTCCTATTTCAGTGAGATTCAAGTCATACTGTCACTATTTCCTTTTTTGTGGTGTATATACTACCAAATGATTGTATTCTAATTGTAATATAATTTAATTTATGAGTAATTACATCTTCATTTTATGATCCATCTTTCCTGGGATGTATGTTTCGTATGTTACCAAATTTGTAAGGGAATTTCAACTTTCAATTTCCACTCATTTGGCTTTACGCTTACTTCAGGGATTATTTTACACCATGATTATGTGTGGAATAACTATTTATTATTTGTGTAGTAATTTACACACCCATTTATGTGGATATAAGTTTTCTACACATAATCACTCCATTGATAATTTCTCATGTCGTCGATATGAACTTGATAAGAGTAATTTTATCTCAATCTACATTTATTGAGTTAAACATCCAATTCATTGGTGTTGTTTTTACAAGAATATGTGTGAATGTCCTATGATTGATATACACAGAATATCCAATAATATTGAGTTTATTTATGTTTTTCACACATAATTATGTCGTTGATTTATCCTTAACCTAAGGATATGGCCTTTATAAGAGATTTCAACTCAATTTACATTCCATTGAGACTTCATTGTTGTTATATGCCAATTCACTTTTATATGGTGTATATAATGTACTTTGACATAGTATTTCATGAATCCCTTTATTCACATGATATTATAATGTTTTTATTACCTCAGTTATTTTTATTCAAGTGTCTATCTTTTGGTTAGGAACTCTAACTAAAATATCATTTTAAAATGTTTTAATGATTTTTTATTTTAAATCTTTCTCATTAATGTCCACTTATTAAAAATGTTTTTAAGGATTTATTTATATGGACACTAATGTTTTAAAATTAAAATTCATTTCAAATGTTCCAAAGAGGTATGGTAAACTTTTATTCAAAAATATATTCTAAATGGCTTCTTGATAAATAGTGATACTTTTATATGTTTTCAAGAAAAAGGGGGATATATCTCTCAAATAGATTTGATGATTATTATCATCTATATCAATATCATTCATTATTCTCTATTGAGGTTGATCTATTATAATACAATATTTCATGTTGTATTGAATGAGTGATGTTTGATTTTGGATGTGCTATTTTTATACCATTCGTGGTTTGTGGTTAAAATATTGACATTTTGTATGCTAGTTTTAATACAAATATTCATATTATGTTTCAACCATTTCATATGAGGAAAGATTTAGAATTTTAAGTGACGGGTAGAGCCCACTATAGATCCTCAATGCATTGGTAAGTCTCATGAGACAAACTAGTGTCTTGGCACAAGGACTTGGCCAAATATTATTTGTAGTCTAGGCATAAGGCCTTGACTATGAGGTTATGCAAGTCTTGAATTATGCATTACATCATTATGAAAATGGATATTGTTATGGAATGTGATTATTCGACTAGTAGAATATCCCTATGAATAAGTAAATTTCATTATTTTATTTTATCTTTGCCTTATTATGCTTAAGTTCATGTTTAAAAGGCTATTGTTTTAGTCTTATACATTTCCTTAAATGTTAATGCATATTTATGAATGTTTTCGCTATATTGTTATCCTTACTGAGAATCTGGGCCTACCCCTTTCTATGTTTTATTTATCCCAGGATTTGAAGAAGTATATTATGGCTGACCTGTAGGGGTAGTCTATGGGATCTCAGTGTTGTCTATGGAAACAATGATGTTGTAGTTTTCCATTTTATGATGTAATGTAAACCTTATTAATGTATCTAGTACTTCCAAGGAAACTAAACTAATCAGTCTTTCAAAACTTGATCCTTTGTGATCATGCCAATTGTACATAATAATGCACTGAGTATAGGATTCTAGGATCAGGGTGTTACAATTGAAGGATTCCTTGATTGTTATTGGATTGAGTGTTCCACCCCCACTTTATTTTTTATCATAAAATATCTTATACCTTGATTTGAGAATTGTAAAAGGGTTAAGTTTTAGTGGAATTGACACAAATTTATTTTAAAAATGATTTTAATGATTTCATAATATTAATTAAACTTTATTATGTTATGATGTTAAAGTTTTGTAATATGAAATTTCATCATTTTGGTTATGTATAAGGGTTGTTGTCACCATTAAATGGTTCACTCATGACCATGATATTCTTCCAATTTTTGAGGTATTTTAATCTAATTAAGTCTTGTAATGTAATTCCCAAGTTTACTTGGTATTGATGAGGATGTGATGCTATGAAAAATCTATTGCAATTACCCATTTATGTGGGTTGAACTATCCATAGTGTGATGATTCCAAGGAAGGAGAGGAGATTCCTACAAGAGAATCATTGTCATGGGATGTGATTACCTATCTTAGGCCCTTGTGGTTAATCATATTAATATGGATTCTATGCCTACTTTTTTGAGGTAGTTGGGATAAAATTCACACTATAAATTTATTTATTAGGGTTTTTATACTCCTCAATAAATATTTTTTTATTAGGATGCAATTCACATTTAAAATGTGTTATCTATAATGAAGGATTCCATTATATGGATTGCTCATTTCACCGGACACTATGCCCACAATTATGAATATTTCATTGGGATACAGTACCTGTATATTAGTTATTTTACAGGGATGGGACAATATTCCCACTCGATATGACCAGGGGGTGATGCCTAGTTGTTACCTATGTGATATGTTTAGAGATATCCTAAAAATGGATGAATTAGGTATAGTGACACCTCAGTGGATGAATAGTTCCCTTATTTATGACGTGTTTTAAAATATCACACTCTTCCATTATTTATTTATGCTCATCTCACACTATAAATTCACTTTTATTTAATTGATTTATTTAGGTATTTCATTGGCAGTGACTTACTGAGTTATTTTTAGAGACTATTAACACACCCTAGTACCATAAATGTCCTTATTGTTCGTGATATAGGTAGGGGTATTGGACTAACTATTTTTGGACGAGTTTTGAATATTGGTAGGAGATAAAATATGTGGTTGAGCATGAACTAATAACCAATTGAGATATTATATATAATATTTTTCATATTTTTGGGGAATGTGGTATAAAAACTACCCATGAGAGATCCTATTAATTTCTATATGATTGTGTAGAATCACTACTACTCATTTGTTACATCATGGGTAATATTATTATTGTTTCAAAAATTTAGTTGTATGATTTATTTTTTCCTAATTTTATTTTTTTAAAAACTATTAATTAAATTTATTCTACTATTATATATGGATATATATACTAAAGAGGGTATAGTCTCACCGCATTACATAAATTCCCTCACCACATGTCATTAGTGTGAAAACCCCATGTAACTATTGTGTAAAACGTATTATATTTTTGGAGTATTTTTTCACTTTTATAGTTCTCCAATTCTAGAAAATGTGGGTTGCTTCTATAGTAAGAGAAGTCACACAACGATCAATAGAATACTAGTCGCGATGGGTGTTTGGGGTTTTTATATTATTTTTTTTCATTAGGTAACTTCAAAAAATTTATTGGTCACAACATTATAGGTTTTGGGTGTTTTTTTATTTTTTGAGTGAGGGTAGGGTCGCAACACAATAGGGGTTGACACATGATTTCTAGATCCATGTAGTGGGATCATTTCTAGGGGTCGTTCCATAACTAAGTGTCACATCGTGAGCTTTCATACATATAAGGGACATTAAATCATAATCGGAGGGTCATTCAATGACATGAATCCTAGAACCGAGATGATGGATTTTTCTAGGAGTCATCTCATAAAAAAATAGAGCAGATCACACCATAGCATTCTTAAGACACATTTTGATATTTTAGATTTTCATATCTACCCATTATCATTTTTTATAAGGTTAAACCCCCCTTTATCCCCTATTATTCATCTAATTTTCGGAAATTCTCATGGGAGCTATCCCTCTTCTTCAATGTTGGATTTATGATCCGCCATAAATTTCAAGTAGTTTGGGATGGTGAGTCCCTTCTTTCTCTTTATCATTTTCTATTATAATCCTTCTCCCATTATTTTCTTTTTTTAATAACACTAATAACCATGAATTTTTAATTTATGGTTTGGGATGAGATTAGTTAGGGGAATTTGATTTTTTAGGTCTTTTAGGTGTTATTTCCTTCATTGTATTATCTTTCACCATCGAAGGTGAGTTGTATCGGCTTGATTGATGTAGTTTTTAGATCAATTTCATTATTTATAACTTTCATAAAATTCATGAGTTTTAAAATCCATTTAATTATTAATTTATTATAATATATAAGAACCTTTATGGATTGATAAAATGTTTTCATGGTTTCGTATAATTGTAAGAATATATTTTTTAATGGGTATTTTATAATTTATTTTTTAACTGTATTTGTTTATAGGCTATGTGTTTGTTTAAATAAATAGGTTCCTTTTTAAAAATAAATTTGTTACGAAATGATGATTTTTATCTCTTTTTATATATAAAGTGTATAAAGTTTTTTGCAATTTTTATTTAAATAGATGTTTTAGTGTTGAATAGACTTTTAAGGGTGGTATGATTTATTTGTTTCAAAGTGTTAACCTTTAATAGTTTTTAAAATACATTTTTCATTTAATTTTGATTTTTTACTTCAAAGGCCTATTCATAACATGATTAAAGGATTTCATGGCCTATAATATAAATATGATTTTATTATTGGGAATTATAAGAAAGTTTGAAATTACCTATAGACATTTTATAAAAGGTGAGTTTTCTTGATGATTGGATACCCTTGTTTTAAACCCATTAATCTAGGTCTTGTGTATACCCACCCATTTTGGGATTTAAATTGATAATTAGTTTTTATGATTGTATGAATATATGAAATTGGATTTTACTTGAGAGGGTATTGAAGGTGATATGTTTTTTTTTTATAGATTAATTTGATAATATTATTCATGTTGATTTATCACCTCCACATTGATTAGTTGATGGTAATATGGGTGTAGTTATGTTAGGGATCTAGTTCTTGTTATATTATTTTACATTATAATCTAGAAAGCACCATTACATAGATTATTCCTTATCTAACAGAATTTCATTAAGGTGTGTGATTTAGGTTTTTACATTATTTTGGAATTAAATATTATACCTACTAGATTAGATTAATCTCTAGCTAGTTCCCTCTTTTAGATTCTGGTCTTTCTAAGGTAAGGCCCTTGATAAGAGTTTTTCAAAAATTTGATTCTGTTTGTGCATATTTATATTTTATTAGGTTATTATGTAGAAAGTTTCCAATATAACTTATTCATATGAGGAGAGTATCATCTAGGGGATTCCAACTGTGTACTTATTTACATACCGTTGTGCTCATTTTTTTCTAGTGTAACCATTATCAGTGTTGTTATTTATTTATATAACTATTCCTTGATATGATGTGACCTTTCATTTATATTACTTATTTTTTATGATATTATTTACTTTTCATTTTTTTTGATATGGGTATTTTTGAATGGTTTAGAAATATGAAAAAAATAATATTTTTGGTTTCATAATCTTGGATGTCCACCTCTATAATTTTTTTAAAATTTTATGCATTTTAAATGGTGAATTCAAATTTTTGGTATAATGAAGGATATTGAAAAAAAATTAATGGAATTTATTATTTATTCACATGGTTTTAAAACCATGATATTCAAGACAGAAGGTGTTTTCCCAAAAAAGGGGTAGCCTTGGTTTTTGAAAAAGCATTATGCATGATAGTAGTTTTCCTTTTTAAATTATATTTTAAAAAAATTATTTTCTAAATGATTTTGAAACTAGAATTGATGAACTATTTTTATAAATGGAACTATATATGATATTTAGTGAAATACTACTAAGATAGTTTATATCACACCCTACATGCACACATATATGTGTGTTTGTTTCTCTTTTGTCTTCTAATAGGTTCCGAGGTTGTGATATCGGGTTGGTTGTTATTTTTTAGTTTGTTAATAAGTTTTTTGGATATGTAGAGTGATTATGGGTCACATGGAGATGATTGATTGGTGGTTAAGGTTTTATCCTTAATTTTAAATATTTATGTATTGAATAATTCATCCAGGTGTATTTTTACTTTTCCTCTATTGGAGATTGTGTTCATGATGATTTATTATTGAGTTTATTCTGGTATAAGAATGATACATTTTATTGATTACAACTCTTTTAGATGTTTCTTCTGTTAGGACCTGTTTGGTTTATTTATTTATTTGTATATTTTTATTTTATTTTCAAGGAAATTATATTTATGGACACATATTTCTAGATTCATGGTTTAATTATTTTATTTATGTTATTAACTATGATTAGTAAAAGCAATTCCATTGAGTGTGTCCTTTATTCCAAAACACTAATTAATATCCCGCGATGATTGAGAAAATCTTTAGACCCTCATAGAGAATCGGTTCGTGTACCGATTCATGGGTATACTAGTCTGGTTTGTCAAAAGTTTATATCACCCCCAAATTTTATGAAATATTTATCTTTCAAATAGATTTATTGTTTTTGATTTTTTTTCATTACACAAAATATTGAGTTTAAATGAACCCCAAGGTATAATTAAAATATTATTATATGACCATTATAATATAGCTATTAAAGTGATGAGTATGAATAATATTAACTACTTTATGATATATAAAATAATATCCTACTCAATATAAATTTATTGATTAATTATTATGACTTTAAAACTCAATGTTTTTAGAAAATTTATATTATGCTTAAAAAATAAATTTACTTTAAAAGGATTTTATTGATTTTTATGAAAACATATTGTACTAATTTTATGGAAATTTAAAAAATAAATTATTTCGTAACAATAAATACATTTTGGAAACCATTATATAAAAATTATCTTAGAGTGATCGTTTTCAAATCTTCTGAAAATATTAATTTTCTAATGAAATGAGGAAAATACTAATTTTTATTAAAAACAATATTTTTTATTTCAGGAACATAGAAAGTTAATCTTCTATTTTACTTTTTTTGTTTTAAAATTAGTTTTATTCAATTTAAAATATTCCAATTATGTTAGTTGAAATCAATATCATGTTATTATTAAAATAACTATTTTATACATTGGAAGTGAGTTTCTGGAAAAAATATTTTTATACAAGCAATGTAATTATTTCTAATTAAATTAAATTAACCACTATTATCCAATTTATACAATGAATTATATATATTATATATTAAATAATTTTTTTTAAAAAAATTATTAAAATATTTTTAGAATGTATGGGAAAAGAATAAATCGAGTTTCTGTTTAAAAAATTTATTTTTCAAAAATATATATTCATCACATTTTTAACAAATTATTTAAAATTAGTTTTTCCAGTTGGAGATATTTAATTTGACAAACATTATTCCGTATTTGGAATAGTGTGGTTAAAATTTGGTATATATGAACTTTTTATTTTTTGACAATATAAATAGTGACTGTGGTAAAATTTATCACCTTGGTAAAGGGTAAACAAAGTTAATATTGTTTAAAACTAAGTGATATGGACACTAATTTTCATAATAATTCTTATTGGATGAATTTAATTATACCCTTAACAAATTATTAACCAAATTTATTTTTTTAATGGATACTTTTCCATGAAAATGACCATTCAAATATCTAATGAAAATAAGGTTAAAAAATTCCACTCGCTTGATTTTTAATATATATTATTTGTCTAAAAAAAGAAAATAGAAAGTTACAAATGAATAAAAGTGTATAATTTGATATCAATGAAGCTATTTTATTGATATAAAATTATTTAGATTTTTTGTAATTTTATAATGACCTTAAATGCCTTTGCAACATCGATGCTATATTTCTCCAATTAATAAAAAAATACAATAAATGATTTTAAAAATATTAACAGTCATATAATTTGGGTGAGTTAAGGTGTTCCAAGATTTTTTAATATTAATTGAACATATTAGTGTTTTGTTAAATTATTATATTATAATTAAATATTTTAATTTATAAATTTTAAATCAAGTTAAAATAATTGGGTGGAGATTGGAAATAATGATATTTTATTTAAATAGTATTTCCTTAAATTACTTATAAATTATAAAAATATTAAAATGGGGTAATTGAGATAATATTTGGTCCAAATATTCATCCATTACCTATTTATTGGACATTTAGAACCATTTTTATTAAGAATGAATTTAATATATTTTGATCTTTTATGAAATTCGAAGGGTGCACCTCTCAACAACTATAAAAGGGAACCATTACATTACCCTCTTAAAACCATTTTTAACCATATAATAGGATAACTTATGGTGTAAATTTATTATTATTAATATTTTTTTATTTTTATATGGACTTAGGTGGTGTTCTCTGTCAAAATTGGGAGTTTGGAAAGCGTTTTATGGGGTTCACGGTTAAGGTACATAGTTTGTAAGCCGTGCAAGATCTCTAAGGGAAATTGTGTTCCCTATTTAGTGGGTTTATTAGAAGAAAATAGTTAGGTTTAATAGTTATGTAACTATGTATCCTAAGTCTATAGACTGTGAACCTATTAACATAGGTGATCCACATGGTTTCTCCACAGTTTAGAAAACAGTTCGGCCTTTACAAGTTCGGGTATTTGGGTCAGTAACTCTTTTTTTATTTGAGGATTTCTCCTCAAGCCTCCCTGAAAAAAAACTAGAAGAAAAAAATTCTAACCATGTGGTTTCTTCCTCAATCTAATATCCACTTTAGTGGTTTATAGGTGTTTCCTTAGAGATTCATCAACCAAATCAAGAGGTATGAGTCTCTCTTCTATCTTACTGTTGTTTTCTCTATTTTTATCCATTCTCTATAACACCAGTGGTATTTTTTGGATTAATTTATTAGTTAGGGTTTCTAGTAATTGTTTATTTTGGTTTCTAATTGTTTTGATCCATATTAAGAGTCCCTTTTGGGTGGATTTCATCGAAGGTGATATGATTCCATCACATGAGGTAAGTGTTTCCATTTAATTTTGTTTTATTCTATAGTGGTATTATTTAATAGGTTTTATAAATTCATATTTTTCTTAGAAAATCAGGCTGTATAATCTCAGGGGTTGTTTTTTTCTAAACAATACATTGACATTTATTTATTTACATGAGGAAAATGGATTGAATTTTATGCTTAAAGAGGTATCTTGATGCAAAATGGTATTTTATGAATTCCCCATATATGATAAAATGATGAGATTCCTAAATAAACTCCCCCATTTTTGGTATTTTATGAAATCATATGTTTCCAAATTGGGTTTACATTGGTTTTAAAAGTGGTATTTCATGTTATAAAGGGTTTTTTTGGTGTTATAAAGTGAAATGAAATTTCTTTTGTGTTGGGGGGTTGTACATTTTAATGGTTATGTTTTATTTTTGAATTATGTTGGAATTCTATTTTTTTTGAAAAATAGATTTTAGAATTTATATTTTAAATTTATAAAAATTAATTCTTTGTTGGAACATTAGGATGTGCCAATTTTTGGAAGTTTCCTTAGTCATCCCCCTTTATTTTTTTGATATTGGGCTTATACATTTGACAAATACATGTTTTGGTGGATTATGATGTTTTTTTGTGTTAGGGATCATTTTTAGGGAAGTGTGGGTGTTGAGAAGGATGTGATTTCTATGTTAGACCTAAAGGGTTTTTATTTTCATCTTGTGATGTTATTGTTCGTGGACCACCTTCATTATTATTCTAGGACGATAGAGGGGTTCCTTAGTGGGAAGTAAAAGGGCATTACTAGGATAACATAGGATTTGAAATGGATAAATCCCTATTAGTTTTATGTTACACCTGAATTTGAAGATATTAATTGGTTAGAAAACTTATAGATATTTATTGTATGGATGTGTTACTTCTACCCTATTGGCAGCAAGGTCCACATTTTCATGTCTTGTGCAGTTTTATTAGTCATTATAGTGTCGCATCATTCTATGTATCTATGACATACCACTTTCATCTATATGCAGGAATGGGTATAGATTATTTCATGGATGGAATTGTTTCATGTGTGATCCTTTATGGTTTATTAATGTTGTCGAAGAGTTTTATTCTATCTGTTTAATCAAATTATTTATTTAACTTTTTTGTTCTTGTTGATATCATTGATTACCTTATTTCCTTTTATTATTTTAGTTGGGTAAATATATGGTATCAAAGGAAAATTTTTGGAATTGGTTTTCAAATGTTATTATTGGTATAAAAAGTATTATTTATATATATTTTAAACCTTGTGTGGTATTATATTTAAAAGTGTAGTTTTTGAGATAATCATTTGGATTCCCTTGGAATTGGATTTATTTTGAAATCACACCACCAAATCACTTTTCATTTTATTCAAAAACACTTTTCAGGAAATAGTGGAAAATTGGGAAAGCCCAAAGACAAAGATCAGTAAACACTATAGTAACTCAAATAATCATTAAAAACAATACCAAGATTGTTTGAATAACTTACAAAGTATTTCTCCCATTGAAGTTCTTTAGTATTTGTAAGTGGATAAAGTTGAATTATGTATTCAAAGTGAGTGGATAGATTGTCCTAGGTCATGATATAATCCACTACATTTATTATCATTTCATTAAATAATCATGTCAAAATAAAATCTTATTGATTTATCCAGTCCCTTTTGTTTCTTTCTAATATCAACTCAAACCTATCTTTCCAATATTTATTCCACATACTCCCCTGGGGAGTTATGTATTATTGTCACTTCATGAATTTACTATTTTGAATGAAGGATTATATCTAGGTAATTATCTGGAGATATATTTTTTATATTCTTAATCACCGATTCCCTTGATTATTTATGTATCTATACATTGATTTTATCTTTCAACTTTTTGGACTCGAACCCTTCTTAGACTCCTGATCCTAATTCCTTGATTCACTTTTCATTCCCTTAGACCTTGTAGCTGATCTTGATTGAATTCGATTTAGTAGATGGGAGTGGTATTTTATCCTCATGGGTTTCCTTCCTTTAACCACAATTTATCCCCCCTTATCACATTGTTCATTCCATCCGTTCTCTTTCTTACTGGATTCGATTCACAAGCTACATACTCAAATTGTTGGGTATGTAGTAATCAAGTATTTTGATGGTTCGTGTAGGTTTTGGATTTATGTGGGATTTTATGAAAACTTCTATTGTAAGAGGTTTTAATTTTGATGATGGTGGTTACTCTAGTTTCACATGGATATATTGGTCGGACCATGGATTTCTAGAACTGGTTGGTTCAATCTAGTTTGTTTTTAGGAGTGTTGTTTTAGTTTTTCTTAATTAAATTTCCATTATTGTATGTATATTTGTATTTGATGTCTATTTATCTAATATCCCATTTTTGGTACATTTCTAATCATTTTTTCAAATCATTTTTTGGATGTTGTGTTTGATAAGATTATTAAAGGTGAAGTCATCCCCAACAGTTATGTCAAATACCATTGACACTGGTCACTTGCTTAGAGGGATTGAGGAAAATCCTGGAGTATATGAAGGGATGGTTCGAGTTCTTGTATTTATGGTGATCTAGGTTAGTTCATTACAAAATCATATCATAAAATATAGGCATATTAAAGGGTCATAGGTTCTTTAGAATATCTTATTTGTATTTTAGGGATAGTGGTGTAAAAGCGATAGAACCATCAAGACTCAGGTTCTATGTTTTGGTATGTGCTTGGATATCTATTACATGTGCAATATATTACGTTTTAATGGGTGGTTGGGAGTATTCTTTGGGGTTTTTAGGTTATTGTTCCTTTTTATTGAGATTTGTTTGTACGGAGGGTTATTTCTCTAAGTTATAGGGAGTTTTTGAGAGATTTACCCAAAAATTAATCAATTCAGAGTCGGAAAAAGAAGGGTTCTAGAGGGTTCGTACTTTAGGAAAATGGTCTATAGAACAATGAAAAAAAAATTCGACCATTTTGAAAAAAAATAGTGTATATCACATAGTTGGCACACGTTCTGACAAACTGTGTGACCAAACCTTGCATAGTGGAGGAAGTTGGGAATTTTGGTTATTTTCCAAATTTTTTTGTTCGAGCCTTGTTTTTTGTTGTATGGGTATTATTTCTGTATACTTAAGTGTTATTTTTTGGGTTTTTCAATGTTCTTCCAAAGAAATGTTATATCATTTATTCATAATGTTCTTTAAAAATCCATGTTTTGGTTACCTTGGTTAATCAGGTAAAAAGACTTTGAACCCTTGAAAATGTATTTAGGTTGTCTGTATTTTCAATGAAATAATCTCATAGGTTCTTATATGATATAATACTTGAACTATTTTGGAATATTTTTTGTTTTGTTACGAAAAACGTTCAAACCATGTTAAATGAAATTTTTAGGTTGTGTTAGTTTCAGAATTCATTGGGTTTATGGTGTAAAATGTTTTCAAAGATTTTGAAATGGGTATTATAACGTCACCTTGTTTGATTTTAGTTTGGGTTCCTTATTGTGGATGTTTTTTTGGTTTTTTGTAACCTTGAGTTGTTTTTGATTTCTTATGTTTTTTCTCATTATGATGAGAAAATTTAAAGCTGTTTAATTGAGAGTTTAAATTTTTTTATGATGTTTTAGATGGATTCATCATGGAAGGAATGAGTATGTTGAGAGGGGAATTCCACATGTAGTTTTTTCTAGTGATCTAGAATATTTACTACTAGTTTCTGCCCTTACCCACACTGATGATAGAGTTGTAGATCAATGTTTTAACAAGATCATAGATCATGCCTGAGAGTTTATAAACCATTTCCCTCCATATTTCTATGGTGACCGGGGCCCCATGAGGTGAGTGAGTGGATATCTAAGTTTGAAGAGATTTTTGAATCCCTATAAACTCTTAGTTCCTCAAGGGTGAGATGCACCATTACCATGTTTAATTGTTTGGGTCTGAGATGGTGGAAGATCACCATTAATACCAAACCATTGGAGGCTCTCCCATGGGGATATTTTAAGATAGCATTTATTTAGTGGTTTTATCTTGAAGAAGTGAGATTTTAGAGGGAAATTATGTTTTTTGGTATCCTTCATGATGATTATTCAGTGAAAGAATATGTTGGGAATTTTACTGTCTTGGAGCCTTTCTCACTGAATCGTTCTTCAAATGATGTGGTGAAGGTGTCTTTATTTTTATAGTCTTACATAAAAGGATATTCTCATTGGAGTTTCAGTATAACTTAGATATCATTGAGGACAGAGTGTTTATTTTCCTCATCATTGTGGTAATATTGGTAATTAAAATTGTTATGGGAGATGATTCATTTTTCACTACATCTAGTAAAGAAAAACCAGCTATTGAGGCAGGGAATCAGAAAGGAGATAGGGGTGGGAAGCTATATTTGAAACCAAACATTCCTATATTAGTGAATCAAAATATAGTTGTTTTTTATAGTTTGTAATGTCTTGACATGTCCTAACTTCTTGTACCCAAAATATGATGACCTTTTATCTGTGTGGCTACCCTTTTCATATTTGTAGGTTCGATGAGATGTTTGGGTATTAGAATAAGGATTGTAACTATCGTTATTTTTGTTAGTAGTGTTATATCGTATCTCTTACATAGGTGAGATGGAATTCTGGCCTTTTTTAGAGCTTCCAATTTGGTAAGATTTATTCTATCTTGGGGTCCTGTCCCATATTCTAAGTACCTAACATCATCATTTTTCAGTAAATGAAAAGGAATTTGATCCCACTTTTATATCTTTTTGAGATGCTCATACCTCATTATTTTTTCTTGTTTCTATTATCTTCTATAATCCATGGTCCATTATATCTTATTTGATTTGGATGTGGGAGCGAACTAGGGTGTATGATTAGATGCATAGGGATGTGGTTCCATTTCAAATTAGGAAACAAATTCTATCATGTTGTAATAATCCATTGGAATTACCATAGAATAGTGTCCTGGGGAGTTAGATGTGAACATCCCAGTACACCAGTTGTGACAATTAGGTTATAACACTATTGTTTCTAAGCAAGGCAAGAATTTTTTATTGATGGTTCTTTTTTTGGAAACCTTATGATTTAGTGATCCTGATTTTAATCCTTTGTAATGTTCTATGCTTGTGGTCATATCTTGGTCTTAGATTTGTTATCCTTGTTCAGTGGAGATTCATGGTTCTGTTTTGAGATTTCTAAAACATGGTTTATCAGTTTATCCATCATGTTTTGAAGGAATAGGTTGTTAGTTGACCCATAATGTTAGATTAAAACTAAATAGTGGGGAGAGTGATGTTTGGTTTCTATTCCCATTGATATTCAACTGCTTTGGCATGTTGGTTGGGTATAATGACCTCATGGTTGTACTCAATGTTGTATAAGATATTTTTATGTTTATAGATAGTAATCATTGAGTTTATAATTATGATTATTTAGAGGTGATCATTCTCTTAGATGCACCTATACTGTGTTTCACCGGTGCTAGAGAAATTATAAATGGTCGAATGACCTATGCTAGGTCTTTTTGTGTTTCATCCATTTGGTGAAGAATATGATTCTTAGGACACCAAGTGAATTTTATGTTTGGTGAATCTTGAACTTTTGTGTTATTTACATGTGTTGTAATTTTTTTTGTTTTGGGACGTTGGTGGTAATTAAGTCTTCATAAGGGTAGTTTTTTCTTGGAATTCCTTGTTTCCAATGTTTGAGGGCACTTTATAGGGGTAAAATGTGGTCTGGGGGGGAGTTTTTAACACCTTGATGTGTAAATTTATTGGTAGTAATCTTGTGGTTTCTTTTTCACTTTAGTTTGGGATCATTTCTAGTTAAGATTTGTATATTTGGAGGCATTTATAGGGGTTTATGGTTTTGCTACACAGTATGTAAACCATGCAAGATAACGAGGGTAAACTACACACCCTTTTAAGAGGGTCTATTAGGTGAGTATAATTAGGGAATATAATAATATAAAAGTGTTCCCTAAGTGTGTGGACCAGGAACCAATTAACAGAGGTAAACCACGTGGCCTCTATATGGTGTGGAAAACATAAGGTTACTATGTAGCCTACCAATGTTGGGTTATTTTTGTGTTTTATACTTTTTTTATTTTGAGGCATTCACTCAAATCCTCCCACAATAATACCAGCGAATCCAAAATCCTACCATGGTGTTTCTTCCCCCTCCAAGCTACACTTTGGTGGTTTTCTTGGTGTTATCTTGGTTGTTCTTCATCCGAATCAAGAGATATGAGTCTGTATTCTATCTTCCTCATGTTTTATATCTTTTTCTATAAAACCTAAAATTATAGTTGTCTTGTTTTGTTGAATTTATTATTTAGGTTTTCTAGGAATTGGATATTTTTGTTTTTAATTGTTTCAAACGACAATAGGATTCCCTGTCTAGTGGATTTCATCAAAGGATACATGGTTCTTTTTCCTGAGATAAGTGTTTCCATTTTGTTTATTTTATTCAATGGTTCCATTGATGAATGGGTATTATAATTTCATGTTTAGCCTATATAATCATAGTGTACACTATCTAGGGTTTTTTTCAAAATATCCCATTGATTTTGATATATTTACGTGTGTAAATGGGTTGAATTTAATGCAAAAATGGTATCTTGAAAAAAATGGAATTTTATGAATGCCACATGTTTAATAAATGCCAAAATTGGATTTCATAAAGAAATGATTTTTTAGTTTTTTAATAAACGTTTGGTTTTCTAAGTGGGTTTTCATTGATGTGAACGGTAGGATTTGATTTTTTAAATGGGTGGTTTGGTGTTATTTTATGAAATGAAATTTACCTCGGGTTATATGGTTTTACTTGTTGATGATTATGTTTCATTTTGGAATTGTGTTGGAATTCCATGTTATTTTAAGAAGGCATTCACAAATGTATATGTTATTTGTATAAAATTAAACACAAGGCTGGAACCTTGTGATGTGTAGATAACTAGTTTTTCCCCTGTTAACACCTTTTATTTTGTAGATGTTGTTATTAACCATGTAATGCATTCTAGGTTATGTGAATCATGTTGTGCTTGTGTGTTGTGGCTCACATTGAGGGTAGTGCATGAGGTTGAAAATATGTGAATTTGGTGTGTCCCTATAGTCTTTTTTTTTCATGTCATCATGCTATTATTCATGGACCAATTGTTTTTGTAGTCTATGTGAAGACTAAGGTTGCAAAGTGGAATATAGTGGGAAATTGCTTGTCTAGTTGATTGTTTTAACTACCTTGAACCCCCTTAGTTATACATAACACTTGGATTTGGGGTTCATCCTTGAGGAGAATTCTTAGAGGATTTAAAGGATGGATGTCTGAACATTACCATACCAACATTTAGGTCACTGTTTGTGTGTATTGTGTGGTCTTGATATTCCTTATGGTGTTTCTTCATGCTATATATCTATATTATATCTATTTTATTTATATATTGTCTTATGTATAATTTATTTCCTGGTTGGAATTTTTTCATGTTTGTTCCTTTATGTCATAGTCATGTTTTTTGATTATTTTTATTCCATCTGTTTAGTTTAATTCTTTATGAAATTTTTTCATGTTTATGTCATTCATTCATGTGTTTACTTATGCGATTTTAGTTGGGTATATGTTGAATTTCAATGGGAAAAAGTGGGAAATGGTTTCCAATGGAAGGTTTGGTTTAAAAAGGATGATGTTTAAATATTTTAAAACATGTTTGGCTTTATTTTCCAATGATTAGTGTTTGAGATAATGTTTTTTTTCCTTTGAAGATGGTTTTTTTTTGAAATAGAACCAATTTCAGGAAATGGTTTAAAAAATGGGGTATTTTAGGAACTTCATGATTTAAATAGGTTTTTCTCCAACGATATTAAAGTAAGATTGAAAAAATATTTTGACATGAATTGTTTTCAAACCAGAATAATTGGTTACATAAATAAAAAAAGTGAAATGGACTTACAGTGATATCTTTCTTTCTTCAGGTCACACCCTATAAACTCATTTTTGTGGTTATGTATTCTTCATGTATTATGTATGTTACTATAAGTCTTGGATTTTGGTTGGATATGAGGAAACCTTCTTTGAGAACTGGTTGGAATTAGGGTCATGGTGGTGACTCAAGAGTCTCATGGAGATGTTTGTCAAAAAATTGGTTTATACAACTAGATGTATCATATAGGTTTGAATTTTTTGTTTTTTATCTTGTTCTTCTTTTAGTTTATATTTTAATCTGCAACTCTGTATTGGATGTGTATTTATATACGATTCTATTTTTGGTATGTTATTTCTCATTTAGGTTATGTATTGTTTGGGTGTTGTGTTTTTTTGAATCATTATGGTGAAACCGTCCCTATAAGTTATGTAAAACACCCTTGATGCTTTTCTTTATCCTAGGGGGATCAGGTACGCTCCTTGGTTATGTGGCTGGCTGTTTCAAATGAAATATCTAGTTGGTTAATTACCACTATCATGAAATACCCATACCAATTTTTCATATCCACTCCCTAGAAACATTTTTGAGGTGTTGGTCTTTCCAAAAGAGAAATCCTAGATCCCTTAAGAGGATATTTAATGGAGTTATTTCAAATAAAATGTAATTCCCTTAATCGATCACTTTCCTTTCAATTATCCTTTTAACTCATAAAAATATATTATATTATTTTTGGAATATTAAATTCTATATACTCAATATAGTAAAATATTATTTTGATTACCAAAACACCTTTATCAACCCTCTTTCTATAAAATGGGATGTAAAAATATCACTGGTACATACATATGTCTTATAATCTCCACATAGTGATAGAATTAATTTATCATCCCCATATTTTAAAGATGGGTATTATTATGGGTTTAATGATTATATATGTTAATTATTATATACCTATACTTATTAATTAGAATATTATTTCTTCATTCTTACTATCAAAACTGTTGGAATGCAATAACATTGATCTTGCGTACGTGGGGCTTATCACTTCAACAAAGTGATGCAATTTTTTTTGTTTTTGTATTATATTGATGGAAATAATGATATAATTAATTAATATATAAGATATATATGATATAATAATGATTTTGAAAATTTAATTTATAATTTACCTTTCTTTAATTCCATTCATCGAAAATGGAAAAAACATTCATGCTTACATACGACCAACCATCTCCATGAACATAATAATATATATATATATATATATATTATATGATTGAATATAAACATGTATATTATTAATATATATGATATATATATATTTATTAAAATTATGGATATTATGGATCCATTATTAAAATTAATTGACCAAAACTACCTAACAAAAACATAAATGAAAAATGAAGAAGATATCACCTAGAAGAGTGATTCTAATAAAGAAGTGTTACAAAATAGGTGATAAAAGGTTATAATTAAATCATATATTGTATGATATATATTATTATGGTTCTATAATATATTTATAATAAATATATATTTATTATATCGATGTTTCCAATGTGTACGATATAATTCGTACCAAATGTAATAGATTTCCATCTCACATTTATTTTAGTTGGAAACATTCTATATTCAAAAATTTATTATTTTGTGTGGTGTATATACTACACATGAAATTGTTTTTTGATTATTTTCATGAAAATAATGGTATATGAATATAAATATAAGGTTATTTCGTTCATGGGGATTAAGACTTATAATTTACCAAAGTCTTAAGTGTTTAATATTAAAATTTCATTGTTTATTGAGATTTTTGTTATTATGTTAATGATGATGAAATATTATGATTTAACTCTCCAGGAACTAATTAATTTTATTATAATTTATTTATTTATGTAAAATGTGTGTTTCCTTTCATTTTACCCATCTTTTGTAATCATGAAAATGAAAATATATTTTTTTACAAAAAATTGACTTCAACTCTATCTTCGGCCAATGAATTTTTTTCATCAATATCAATGTTATATAAAAAAGTCTTAGAGATTACTTTCTATAATCCTATTTTTTTAAATCCATTTTTATGCTTGTTTTAAATTTTTAAAAATGGTTTAAATAAAGATTTTTACATTTTCTGAATAAGATACTTTTGAATATTAATCAAAAATGTGAAGGGAATGTTTTATTTTAACTTATATGGTGGGAATATAATTGACCGACATAATGTGAATACAATGTATTTAATACTTATTTGAAATTTTCCATGATTATTTTAAAATAAAATTAATCCCATAATATTTTGGAATTTTTTTCAAAGTGATTTTAAATATGGAACATTTATTTTCCTCAATAAATATTTTAGTGATATTTTAAATAAATTGTCACATATGATAAAAACAGTTTATGTTAATTAATCTCTACTAGGGATATAATTCATTTAATCCATTATTACTATTTCTCTTGATGTTTAATTTATATTTTGATGAGTTGATTATGAAAGGAGTTTATTTTCCATGGGTTATGCTATAATGAATTTAGGAAATGTTTATGAACACTATTTTATATACATGGGTTATGATGTGCTGATATTATGAATGTTTTATAATCTTATATCACACACACACACACATATATATATATAGTTTTTATTATGTGTTAGTTTTTATGTTATAACCAAGGATTATTGTTACATTATAACCCAGTATGATGGTTAAATTATAACAGAGGACAATGGTTATGTTATATCCAAGGATGGTGATCACACTATAACCACGGATGGTGGTTACATTATAACCAAGGATGGTGGTTATGTTATAAACAAGTTTAGTTGTAAAATTATGACCAAGTAAATGTTGACCTATATCTCCCACAAATTCATTGGGAAAATATTGATATCTTATTAGATAAAAAAACTTTATTGGGGACTGGACCATATTCAGTAAGGGAATTTTACCACTATGGTAGTCTGGGTGTGGACCATGAATACTAAAACGATTTGGGGATTAAACCCAATCCACTATGAAAGTCCCATGAGTGGAAATTTTATATTAAAATGGTTTGGTAATTAAACTCAATCCACTATGAATGTCTTAGATACCAGCCTTGACTTATATGGAAATGATTTTTTATACTTATATATATGGAAAAATTCCATGTCTTATGACAACATTATGCTTACATGGATTATATTATTTTATTACTTTGTGATTAATGACTTATGAACAATCAATATTTATTTTGTAAATCAAAATTATGATTTATGAAATTCATGGTATGATTTTCAAATCTTATGCTCGTGTTCTAATACCATTATGTTCATATAATTATCAAGTGATCAATGATTTATCCCATGTTTACCCTTACTGAGAATCTGAGCTCACCCTTTTTTATGTTTCATTTCCCTAGGTTATAAATAATGTTACTAAGTAATATATGTCTAATAAGGGTGATAGTTATTAATAAATTAGTGGGAGACTATGTAGATCTTTTCTGAACTAATTTGTTATGTATCAATGTTTTCAAAAGTACTAGACCTATATATTTCTTTTCAAAAATCATTATTTTTTGTAATGAATATTCATTACAAGATGTGATATCTATTTACGAAATGTATGGGTCACTATAATTATAATTTTAGAATGGTTTTCTTAACCATTGTAAACTAGGATGAGAAAAACTTTATAATAAACTTGGTGATAAGTAAAAGTATAAGATAAAGTCATAACATTTTGGTAATGAACATGAATAAACTATGATAAATATACGGTTTTAGAGAAGAAGGTGTAATGATTTAGACATACTATAAGTGATTTTTTCCTGATTATATGATTTTATAATATGATTATTCTTTATCAAAAAAGGTATTTTGGTTTTTTTCTATATATGTAAGTTAAAGGAATCATGTTAGTGCTGAATGCGATGGATAATGCAATAATTGTCATCTTGAGATACCAAATGTCATGGGAGTGGGATGAAAAATCACATTGCGATACTCACACAACATTATTAGTCTATGAGTCATAGAGAACATACAAATTAGTAAAGTAAGGAATAATATTATGTTGATTCATTCATGTGGAAACACCCACCACTTTTTTGTAGTTTCGATGATCCAATTGTTACTAAATAATGGATCTATATCATTGAAAAGATATTTTACTTTATATATTTCACGGAACATGATAAATTTAGTCTATCTATTTATAATTTAGAAGGATAAGAGGATCAATAGTAGAATATTATCAAGAACATAATAAAACATGAATGAATTGAATCCTTGAAATGGGATAAGTTTAAGAGATTGTTTTTCAATATGTAAATTCTTTATTTTCATCGCATGAAAAGTGAGACATAATTCCTTGAAATAAAGCTTAAGGATGATAAATATTTTGGTATATATGGGGAAACTTTTACAAGTCTTTTTTGGTACACATATGGTATTATTATCATACCTAAAAGTAAGACTGGTCGATTATTTATTGTTTTAAAACAACATCACCTAAGAGAGTTATCCATAATGGACACTAAGAGATATAAAGAAATAGTTTATGGTTCCATCAAGGTGGAGAGGGATATTATACGTACCCAATAATATCATGCTTTTTATAAGAAAAGAAATATAGAATTAAAATGAAATTCTAAAAAACCATTACATAAGACGATGCTCCTTTATTTGTGATCAAAGTATTGAAAGAAACATTTAAGAAATTGTGTTTAGTGAACTGGTAAATGTTTTTTTGTGTAGAAAGGATGGTCACCAGAAAATAAAATGATGAATTTATGAGAAGAAGTTAGACAATTATGGTAATATAGTTAAAGATATATAGAATGCACTACTCAAACATTAGAGATATAAATATAAACATTTTCATAATTTTGCGAATAAATTCCATAATCTAAGGTCTAATGAGGATAATAAGCCTAAAAACAGTTTATGTTAAAGGATAAAGGGAAATAATTTTCAATCACAATATTTTAAGTGAATCATGATAATTAGGGCACATTTATCATCCTCTCTTATGTTGTGGATTTCCTGTTGATGTTTTCAGGAATGCGCCCTATGAAAATATTATTGTTCATTATTTAGTGATGTTTTATGTTATTATATGAATTTTTTTATCCTCTCTTCATGGATTATAGAAAATTTAAATCACATTTCATATCCTAAATCAACATTTTATTTTTAATTGATGTTAGGATGAACCCAGGTTTTCAAAGGAGATGGTTTTGGTTAATAAAGGAGGTTATTTGAGGAATAACAGGTGAATTATGTTTTGGATGAATTTATGATTTTATTATGACTTAATTTTGGGAAATTATTAGGGTAAATAATGATTTTTATGAGGATGTTTGTGTGATTTAAATTATTTCAAAATCATGGTTAAGTTGATCATGGAAGGATACGCGATCGTGTCATTTCAATATTTGGGATACAATTTTTGTTAAACATATTTTGAAGGAGCCTTAAGGTTAACTATTTATGGAATATATTATGTTTAAACAAGGATTTCATTGAATATTTGATTCTAACCATTTTGGTTTTGGTAAATATATAGAGGCAGAAGGAATGAATTATGTTACTTTTGATTC
Source organism: Viscum album (assembly GCA_963277665.1). NCBI lineage: Eukaryota > Viridiplantae > Streptophyta > Magnoliopsida > Santalales > Viscaceae > Viscum > Viscum album. The sequence goes on from OY728158.1 coordinate 878,952,327, forward strand.
ACTAAAAGAAAATTTTAGTGATTCAAGCATAAAAAAATCCAATCTTCAATATTCATTTATTGGTGTAATAAGTGAAGTTGAAATTGATAAAAGAATAAAAATAATTTTATTAGAGAAAAAATTGTTTTGGATATGATAGATTTTAGGAAATGATATAGATAATCAAATCCATTCAGTATCACAGCAAGGGAGCTTAGATTTTATACAAATGTCATGCAGAGAATTGTTAGTGTGATGTGGAATTTGAAGTTCATGAGGAGATTATTCTATAAATATTCACATGGAATAATGTTATGATATTTATAAATAAGGGAATGATAATCCCTAGCCATATTGAACCTTTATATATTCTTGATAAAGTAGTGATGGTAGTTTTTCACTTGGCATTTCCACTTAACCTCAATCAATTTCTTGATGTTTCCATGAATCTCTTCTAAAGAAATACACACAAAATCCATTAAATGTTCTACAATAAAAGGCCGTACCACTAGAGAATAATTATTATTATGGGGAAAAATATTAAGCAATATTAAATTATAGAGATAATGTACAATACTATTGGTCTATTGACCTCGTGAACGTTCTCAGGAGAAATCACAAATTCTAAGAAGCTACTTAGGAACCTGAAGAAGTAATGAAAAATATATTCACAAATTTGATTGTATCAATGTAGGTTTTTAGCGAAAAAATATTTTTTAGAGGGGGGGGGGGGAAATATATCACCATGATATATTATTTTTTTAAAAAAAATAGATTTAATTTCTTTGATATCTTGAGTTGCATGCAACATTGAGTACACATAGACCCTAATATATTATTAAAATTTTATTTTCTAACTTTTATAACCTATCCATTAAATTGATAGTTATAAATAATATTAATTTTTTTTGATATATATAAAATTAACCTACACAATACAAATTTATTGACTAATTTTTAATAAATAGAAATTAAATTGTTTTAACAATGGTATATTATGCACAAAAAACAGATTTCGTTCAAAATGATTATTATTGCTTTTTTTTTCAGAAAACTTATATTTAGTTTGTGAAAATTTTCAAAATTTTATTTCATAAAACTAACTTCATTTTTTAAATTATCATTTCAAAATTTTATTTAGGTGGATATTTAGGAATTTTATAAAAAGATTTATTTTCTAGTAAATAGTGAAAAGTATTAATATTTTTAAAACAATATTTTTTGTTTTAGGAATGTAAAAAGATACATATTATTAAAAATGTTTTTAGATTAAAATTTGTCTTATTTTTTTAAATAATCCAATTAAATTTATTTGAATCAATTTTATGTTTTTCTTTAGTATTAAAAATATTTTCATACCTAAAAATTAATTTTCTTGAAAACAAAATTTTAGGCTTGTAATGCGATTTTATCATAAGAAATTAAATTAATCAAAATTTCTGAATGATTTTAATGAAATTTATATATTATATTTTCCAAAAAAAATTGTACATTTATCCAATATTTTTACTATGAATGAGATAAAAATAAATCCTATTTTATTCTTAAAAACATTATTATTCAAAAAGTGGTTTTTATTTTATTTTTGAAAATTATTTTAAAATTAATTTATGAAATTTATATGTATTTAATTTTATAGAATGTATTCTATAATTGGGATAATGTTTATAAAATTTGGTAAATATTCCAGTTTTTTTTGTCAACATGATTATTAACTATGGTAAGTTTTATCCCCTACGTAAAGGGTAAATCGAGTTAATCTAGGTAAAAACCAAGTGATAAGGAAATAATTTATCATCATAATTCATATTAGATTAACTTAATTATACAATTATCAATGTATTCTCAATATTTAGTTGTTTAATGGACAATTTTCCATGAAAATGACATATATAATATTTAATGCAATGAAAATTACAAAATGTCACTCTATTAATTTTAAATATCACATATTTGTCCACATTGGAAAAAAGAATGTTATAAATAGTTATAACTATATATTTTGAGATTAATGAAATTATTTTCAGGATATAATTTTTTTATAATTTGTTTAATTATATTATGACCTAAAATTCTTATGTTACACTGTTGCAGTATATCTATAGTTAATAAAAAATATATTAAACAATTTTAAAAATATTAAAAGTAATGTAATTTGAAAGAGTTAAGGTATGAAAATAATTTTTTAGATTAAAATGACATATTGGTGTTATTTTTAAGGATTATATTCTAATTAAAACTGCGTAATTATGTATCTTAAATCAAATGAAATGAATTGATTCTAGATTGGAAATAATGATATTTTATGGAAAAAAAATATAATTAAATTACTTAAAACTAATAAAAAATTAAAATAGGCCAAAGGGGATAATATTTTGTCAAACATTCATCCCTAAACTTATTATAAGACATTTGGAACCATTTTTATTGATAATGGATTTAATATATTTTAATCTTTTACAAAATTTCAAGGGTTACCCTCCCCTCAATTATAAAAGGAAACCTATCCCTTATTTTCTTCACACAAATATGTGTCCTATTGCTTGAAAAAAAATCTACAAAATTATATTTTCCAAGACCATATAAACAATATATTAGTATTTTTCTTCCTGAAGACCTACCCTAAATCCCTTAATAGGATATCTAAATGAGTTAATTAAAAGAAAAGGTAACTACATTAATCAGTTAATTTCTTTTTAATTATTCTCTTACCTAAAATAATATATTATATTATTTATAAAATAATAAATCATGTATCATAGATATATATAAATGGAATTATTATTATGAAACCACATTTATTCATCCTCTTCCCATCAAATGTGATGTGAAAATATCGCTTGGTAGTATGTACAACTTACCATCTATACTGAGAAAGTCAATTCATTTTCCATCCAAATATTTTTTATGGATGGGTGTTATGATAAGTATATGGTTTATATATGATAATTATGAAATTATTATACTTCTGTAACTATAATATCATTTCTACCTTCTCACCTTCTAAGCCATCGCAAAATGACGACGTCAATCATTCGACCATGTCGACTACCACATCCACGAAGAGATGCGATTCATTTTTCAATGTTGTTTTATTTAGATAGTAATAATGAAATTTTTAATGAATATATATGATATATATGATATAATAACGATTCTGTAAAGATTATTTATTATTTAACTTTCTTTCATTCCACCCATCAAAAAATGGAAACAACATTCATGCATATGTATGACCAACCATCTCCATGAAAGGGGTAATTAGATTTTATATCTATATAGTTTACAAATGAATTTAAAAATTTACATGATGAATATATATGATATTTTTATAATTATTAAAATTATATATATTCTGAAAACATGATAAAAATACAAGGTCCAAAACTATTTAACCTGAACATATATGACAAGCAAGGTCAATATCACCCGAACAAATGATTAAAAAAAGAAGTGTTAACAAACGAGTGATAAAAGTTTATAAGTAAATCATACATGGTTTAATTTATATGATTATTTTTATTTATTATATTAATAATAAATATATATTTATTATACAGGAGGTACATATGTGTGTGAAGGAAGTTAGATCCACGGTTTGGGACTTTCACCTCACTTTAATTTTAGTGGGACACATGACATATTTACCACTTGTTTCTTTTGTGTGATATATATAATAAAAATGTATAAATTTTAGTGTTATTATAATTTATACAATGATATTTACATATTCATCTTACAATATTTATTTCATATGTCTTATGGCACAGTAGTTACCAAAGTGGTAAGGGTTTATTATTACAATCTCATTGTTAAGCGAGGTTGTTTATGATTATGTTTATAAGGATGAAATATTATGATATAAAACTCAATAAAATCATGAATTTTATTCTACTCTAGTTATTACTTTTGATAATATTTTCCCATTAATTTTACTCACCTTCCAAACTCATGAGTTTTAAAATATGTTTTTAATGAAAATCAACTTCTTTTCTCACTTCAATTGAAAAAACATTTTTTTATTTTATATTAATGTTTTTTAAAATGTTATCATGAATTTTTTTAAAATTATAATATTTTTAAGGTCATTTTATCTTATATTTTACTTCTTACAAAATGTTTTAAAATTAATCTGCTATTTGTTTTCATAAAAAGGTACTTTTTGACTTGTTGGCCGAAATGTGAAGTTAATGTTTTCATTTAACTTATATTGAATGAATGGAATTTACCACTATAATGGGAACTCAATGTTTTTAAGATTAATTATCATGATTCCAATGATCATTTGAATAATTTTTTTCCATAAAAAAATAGGAAATATTAATGTTATAATAGTGATTTCCAAAATAGATAGGTAATTTTTCTGCATAAATATTTTTGTAATTTTTAAAAGAAATTTCATAATAATAAAAATATTTGATATTAATTATGATTTTCCTGGGATATGATAAATTTATAACATTATTAATCTTCTTAGGTATGTTAATGTTTATATAGTTGAGACATTTATGAAACCCATTTATTTGCCATGTGTTATTATATTGTGAATTGATGAAATGTTTATAGAACCAATTTTTTTGTACGGGTTATGATGTGAATATATGATGAATGTTTTATGATATTACAAAATATATATCAATGGGTTTCATTATGTGATATTTGTAAATTTATATCCAAATATGGTTGTTACATTATAACCAAGGATGATGGTTATATTATAAATAAGGATAGTGGTTGCATAATAACCAATGACGGTGATTATGCTATATCTAAGTATGGTGGTTATGTAATTACCAAGGGTAGTGGTCAAATTATATCGAAATATTTGTGGGACATGTATCTCCCTCCAATATATTAGGTAATTATTGAAATATCATGAGATAAATAGGGATGGAATGGGGAGTGAACCTTGTTCAGTTTGGGACTTTGGCCAATATGATAGTCATGGGTGTAAACCACGACTACAATGATGGTTTGTGGACTAAATAAAACATATTAGGATAGTATTGGGAGTGAACCTTGACTACTAATATGGTCTTGGAAGTGAACCAACAGAATTATTATCGTTTGGGAAATGAGCCATAGATTACTATGTAAATTAGTTTACATACTTATGTATATTCTATAATTCTATGTATTATTACAATGTTATGCTTCTAGGGCTCATATTATTTGATTAATTTTTGATTCATAACTTATGAACTGAAAATATTTATTCCATTACTTATGATTATGATATATGATATGAAGGGTATGATGTTCAAATGTTACACTCATGTTCAAAAATCTAAATCTTCATATTATATTTAAGTGATCGTTGACATATCCCTTATTTACCCTTAATTTAAGAACCCGATTCTTCACTGAGGTACAAATCCTTTATTTTAAACCAATTGTTATTTTAAATATTTAACTATTGCCAAAAATTAATTCTCATTGAGGATATAAAGTTCTAGGAGGTGTTTGGGGAGGTTCGGAGCCCGAAACCCAAGTTTAAGGAAGAAAAATTCTTGGCACACTAGTAGTTCAAGCCATGCTTGGAAGGCCACATTTTTTAAAAGATAATTAGAGGAACAAGAAGAGTGTAGGAGGAGGATACAAAATTATACTAAACCATGTAATTTCATCCACATGGCCATGTGCATACCTTTGGGGTTTTGAAAATGTGGTTTAGCAATGTTTGTTCATGATTAGTCAAACTGTGTATGTATACAATATGCTACGACCCTTTATACAGATAACTATGCACAGTTGGCACACTGTTTGGCTAGAACATGCAAGACAACTATGTGATTCCCATTTTTGAGTGAAATTACTATTTTACAAATATTTAATAAAATAAATGAAACCCAATTTTCTATTTCTTATACACATATCAAATGTATATTTTGGAAACCCTCTTGACTGGATAATCTTGGATTTGATCATCCTAATATGTCCGATCTCGAAATTAATATTCATTCATCTAATTGGATCCATAACTGCAATACCCATATTCATTTTTAACCTTCCTCCACCATTCAGGATATCAATTTCTCTATTTAGGTGCATAACGATGTTCTATATTATTCATTTCATCTATTCTTCCATTTTCTCTTGATTAGAGCTGAATAAAAAGATGATAGAGGATGAGATATCAACTAAGGACCCAAGGTAGTTGGTCTTGGGAATTTTTCTTAAAGTTGTGCTTTTTATATATATCCTTTGTGCCTCATTAAAAATCTCAGAGAATCTCTAAGAAATGAAATTGAAACCTATAATTTCTAGGAATTCCCACTTTAATTAAATAGTCTCATAAATGTTTTTTGTAGGTTGATAACCATGAAATAAAAGGAACCACCCCTTTGGGTGTGTTGGTTATATTGATAGACCACCATGGGTTTATTTTTTCAGAGATACCTATGGGAATTCCCTCTTCCCTAAATATGGGATTTTATAATTTACTTGATAGTGGTAGTAAATTTTTTAATTTGTAAACTAAGTTGTGAATTGAATTTCATTATAAAATGTGAATTTTATATTGAATTAATTAATGGGATGGCACAATGTGCATGTTCCTTGGCATTGCTAGGAAATTTACTGTGTAATAACAAATTTATCTTTATATTGATATTCCCATATGATTTAAATTATTTCTAGTTAATGTAATAGTTTTTAAGCATGTAATTCATGTTATAATTATTTTTTCCAATGTGACTAATTCTGTGGAAATCCTTCAAATATTAGATAATACTTTAGTTACCCCTGAGGTGCATTGTAATTGATTTTTCTTGGTTTTGACATTGAAATACTTAAATGGATTTTATTAAATGGTTTGAATTGATAAAGTGCTGATATTTCTTAAGTGACACATGGATTCAAATGATGAATGCCATTGATGTACTCAATTGGACTACACCTTTCTTATGCCCGAGTGATACTTGGATTTTGTAGTGGACTTCTAAGGTTGGAATTTGAGGATTTAACTTTATATACCTAATGAAACATGGATTGATATCAGAATTCCATGAAAAAACTTAAGAACATATGATCGTACATGCCATGGGTGATACTTTGGATCCCTTAGTGGATGACCAATGATGTAATTTATTGGCAGGGACGTTATACCAAACCTAGAGTGTTATTTGGGATCTTGAGGGTCAGCTTGGATGGGCATTTTGGATGCTGGTTCATATTATATCAAGAGTGAAATTTGGATTCCAACATAGGGATTATAAAGATGTGTTCAGGTTTAGGATTTGTTAAAGAATGAACATAATTATATTATGTGTATTCTAATCTAAAGATCAATATTTCATTCAGTATTGACTTACATTTATGGATTTATTGTTTAGGAATCCATTGTTACATGTTATTATGGGGGGAATTGGGCTTTATTATAGGTTCTAAGAATTGATTATTAAATGAACTATTAGTAAAATGAGCATGATATAAATTAAATGGACCATACTGTTAAATTATAGAAATACATTGTTAATAAAATTGATTAAATGGTTTGGTTATTAAAATGAAAACCTGGATTATAGGATGTTAACTTTAAAGAAATTCCAGTACTTATTACCTTATTGCCTACACATTTTCTTCTATATTTTCATTAACAGATTGGAACATGATCTTAGGTGGTAACCTACAAGGATTAGGTGTCACACCACATTTGAGCAACCTTTGGGTACCCAAACGGACTATATGATTATAGGTATGGATAAGGGAAATCACCATTCTATATGTTCTTGATTAATGCTTAGGATTATGAGAGCATGGGATGGAACTAAGGCTTGAGATTCTAGATAAGAATTTTTGGCCATTTTTTATCATTGAAAAATGTATTTTATATGACTATTATGTACCTATTTTTGCTACTTTTTTAGAGACATATGAAATTTATCACTATTTTTTATATTAGATGTCCTCTAGTGTTGTTTGTTACGTTATCCTTCAACTAATTTTATATTTTATGGTTGTTATACTACTTCCCCTACTTGTATATTATTGATTCTGTTGTGTTACACTCTGGTAATGAGGTAATAGTGTAACAACACAAAGTTTCATCACTGTAAATCCCCTTCTTATAATTATGTATTATAGTATAATCACATAAGATTAAATATATAACACAATAAAAACTTTTTAAATGTAGAATTAATGAATTAAAAGGAATTTTTAAATGTTAAGGAACATATACCAATGGAATATTATATTGACCATTGGAATATTAATGTGACCCCGATGAATAGTAAAATGACCAGTTGAATAGTAACCACACTAGTGAAAGTACAAATAAAATCTATCCATCTTATAAGTGACAACATGATATAATTATATCATAGTATAAGTAAATTAATATTTTAAAAATAATAGTTATGTGTTGGTATTTATTTAAGTAATAAATATTTAATTACAATTTTACGATTAATTTTTTAAATTAAAAGAACATTTATTTTCAAAAAATATATTCATAAGATAATATTTATACGTATTATGATTACAATATAATTTTATGAGACCTTAATTATGTTTTCAAAGTGATAGAAAAGTAGTATAAATTTTAATATATGTATTTTTCATGTACATAATGATTTTTCTTAAAAATTAAATTTATAAAATTTTAAAAATTATATTAATAAAATGGATTTCATTTTTAAATTCAACATGTTGAAAAATGTTTAGGGTGATGTTTTCGTATTTTTCTGAAATTCTTGAAGTTTTGGTGAATAGTAAAATATGGTAATTTATGGTATATAGGAATTATAGGTTAAATAGACTATTAATTGATTCATAGGTACTGAAACCACCATTGGTTCAAAATCTCATGACCTAATTACTATTTTTATTCCCAAGAATCATCACAATTACTTTTCTGGAGAAAAATAATAAAATAATTAATTAAATATTGAAAAACACCCCTCTCATCCAATATTAATTCCTCCCTCACCACCTCTTCTCCTCACATATCTCAGTAATTTTTAATTATAGAAATTCTAATCAAATATATTCCTAATCACCTCCCCCATGTCCATGATTTCCTTTTCTCACCGAAATACCAAAACCTCTTCCCTAAGAGGGTTCTCAAGTGGAAGGAATCAAGAGGTAAACCCCACTTCCGTTTTCTTTCAATTATTATTGAAGTTATTTACTTTTCATATCTTATTCCCCCATAAAATTTCCAAATGGTATGATAAATCTAGTACCTTATATATACTGGAATTGTTTTATGCTAATTTAATATTTCATCATCATCTCTCCTCACCCATCTTTTATACTTAAAATCAAAACACCGTCTTAGATGTGTTCATCCAAGGATGACGAGTTTTCAATTTATATTACCATCTTTAAGGATAGTCATGAAACCAATTTTCCTCTATATTGATTATCATGAGATCAGTTAAATGACAATAAAGAAATCGTATACCCTATCATGGGTAGATAACTTGTCAAATTAGATATGTGGGGATAGTTATTCCACTAAAGTGGTCCTTCGGTTATAATATCCTCAATTAAAGGTGATTAAGGAAGATATTCCCAAGACTGACTTTCAAAGGAGGTATGAACACTATGAGTTCATAGTGATTCCCTTTAGACTAACTAATTTGCTCTCAATTTTTATGGATTTAATGAATATAGTCTACTGATCATACCTTGAAATATTTGTGTTAGTCTTTATTGATGAAATTATGATATACTCTAAGAGTAAAGAGAAACATATGGGTCATTTGAATATTATTCTAAAGACTTTCAGAAGGGATAAACATTATACCAAGTAATGTAAATGTGAGTTCGGGATGGAGGAAGTATCATTCATGGGGAATGTTATCTCTAAAAAATGGATATATATGGACCATTCTAAGACAAATGCAATCAAATAGTGGCCCAGGACAACATCTGTAATGGATATCCAAAACATTATTGGTCTAGCCGGGTATTGCTGATGAATTGTGAAGAAATTATCATAATTTAAAAACATTATAACCATGATTTTACAAAAGGGGGTGAAGTTTTTTGGACTCAAGATTGTGAGGAATTTTTTAATGAGCTCCAAAATAGGTTTAACACTACCCCAGTACTGACACTCCTTACAAGTTGAGACCTATTTTTTGGAATTAAATGATTATTAAAAAAAAGGATCATGTTGTGTACTAATGAAAAATGATAAATACATATCCTATGTCTCAAGGTAGTTGAAAATTCATGAGAAAAACTATCCCACCCAGGATCTAGAGTTGGAAACTGTGAAATTTGCATTGAAAATCTGGTGACATTATCTCGATTGGGAGAAGTGTGAGATATATACAAATCACAGGAGTCTCAAATATATATTCACAAATATGGAGATTAATATGATCCAACCAATATGGTTATTTCTCATCAAGAATTACGATGGCTCAATCCACTTCCATCCTGGTAAGAAAAATAAGGTAGGAGATGCTCTAAATTGAAACAAACCTACATATTTATGAATGATGAAAATTGATAAGGGTCCAATCTTCTTAAAATTGCAGTGGGTGGACATGGTAATCATTTATATAGGAACATAATCAATCCTTTGTCAAATTATTTCTCGACCATCCCTTATAGTGAAAATAAAGGATACTAAGATAAATGATGTGATAATTCAGAAAAGGGTGAAATCTTTCATAAATAAGAAATAATTTGAGTTCAATATTGAAAAGGTTGAAGTTATAATATTTGGGTTATGACTATGTGAACCATCTGATCCAGATATAAAGAAGAAGCTACTAAATTATGCACATAACTCAACCTTCGCTATTCACCCAGGGATCACTAAGATGTATCAAGATCCCTTGGAGAATTATTGGTGGGAAAATATGAATAAGGAGATTGCTAAGTATACATCAATGTGCTAGGTATGTTTGCAAATGAAGGATGAAAGAAGAAAGTCTAAGGGGATGATACACTCACGAACCATACCAACATGGATGTGGGAGAAAATTACAATAGACATTGTCGCTAGACTTCCAAAGACATTTAGAGGTAATAATTCTATATGGGTCATTATGGATCTTCATACAATGACATCTCAATTTATCTAAATTTGAGAGGAATTATATTTTGATCAATATGAAAGGATATATATCAAAGAGGTGGTAAGGCTCCATATAGTACAACTATCTGTTGTATCTGATATAGATTCAAGATTCATCTTGATATTCTGGAAAAGTCTCCAACATGCTCTAAGAACAAAATTGAACTTCAGTACAACCTATCATAATGAAAATGATGGCCAATCAAATTGAACTATTTAGAAACTGGAAGATGATATAAGAGAATGTTCTATAGACTTCAAATTATGTGGGCAAAAACAACTTCCACTGGTCGAAATCTCTTACAATAATATCTTCCACTTACTCAACCAAATGGATCCTTATAAAACCCTTTATGAGAAAAGTTGTAGAACACAAGTATGATGGGATGAATTCAATGAGTGCAAGAATAAAGAACCTAAAATTGTTGAATAAATGGCGTAGAAGGTAAAAAGAATTCAGTATCACATCTAGGGAGCCCAAAGTAGACAAAAGAGCTATGAAAATATTTTTCGAAGAGACCTTGAGTTCAAATATTGAGACATGATATTCCTCAAAATATACCAATGGAAGAAGGTCATGAGATTTGGGAAGAAAGGAAATCTAAGTCCAAGGTACATTTCCACTACACGGACCTTGATTGTGTTGTAACTATAGAATATCGAATAGCACTTCCACCATCCTTGTCAAATATACACGATTCATTCCATGTGTCCCTCTTATATAAGTACTTACTATATCCTTCACATGTACTGACTTTAGAGTTGATATTGTTGCAGAATGATCATTCTTATGAGGAGCTACCAATGACGATCTGGGATCATAGAGATAACGTTCTATGAAACAATACTACTCACTAGGTCAATGTACTATAGGGGAACCATAAATATGAAGAGGAAACATGATAACTAGAGGAAGTGATCAAGGAAAAGTACACAAACATATTTTCTTCTTAGTGTGTAAAAATGAAATTTTTAGGGTGAAATTTCACATGGGGGGAAGAATGTAAAACCCAATGTTTTATCAATGAAAATACCCTTATTATAATTATGTATTATATTATAATCACAAAATATTATATATAGAACACAATAAAAATGTTATAAATGAATAACGAATGAAATAAAAGGAATTTATTGAAGTTAAAAAACGTAGATCAATGGAATAATAAATTGACCATTAGAATAGTAATGTGACCTGTATGATTAGTAAACTAGACAAGTGAATAGTAACCTCACCAATGAAAGTATAAATAAAATTTATCCTTCTTAAAGTAGACAGAATGATCTAATTATAACATAGTATAAGTAAATAAATATTTTAAAATTTATTAATTAAGTGTTATTATTCTTGTAAGTCATAAATATTTCATTACAATTTTAAGATTAATTTAATAAATTAAAAGAAAATTTAATTTCATAAAATGTATGAATAAGATAATATTTATATGTCTTATGATTATAATATAATTTAATGATACCTTAAATATGTTTTTAAAGTGTTAGAAAAGTTGTTTTAATTTTAAAATATGTTTTTTTCATGTAAATTATTATTTTAATTATAAATTAAATTTATCATATTTATAAAATTATTCACATAAAACATAGTTTAGTTTATAATTCTACATGTCGAAAAATGTTTTGGGTGAATTTTTTGGATTTTTCGGAAATACTTGAATTTTTGGTGAATAGTACAATATAGTGATTTACGATATATATTCATTATAGATTAAAAAAAGGTTTCTTTGGTCATAAATGATGTCATCACTATTGGATCAAACAAAAATGATCTATTTACTATTTTTAGCCACAAAGAATCATAAATATATCTTTTCTTGAATAAAATAATAAGGTAATTAATTAAATATTGAGAAAACACCCTTATCCTCCACTATAAATACCACCCCTCACAAAATATTATCATTACACAACTAACCACTTTTTACATCTCCAAATTATAATGAAATAAATTTCTAAGCCCCTCCCCCGGGTCTAGGAGCTCTAGGTCTCACCAAAATAAAACAACCTTTTTTTAAGGAGGTTCTCTAGTGGAATGAATCAAGAGGTAAAACCCTCTTCCTTTTTCTTTGAATTTATATTCACATTATTTTCCTTTAATATATAATCCTAAAATATATTTTTCTCAATCATATGATAACTCCAGTATCTTAAATATACTATAATTTTGTTATGCTATGGGAATAATTCATAATCATCTCTCATTACCCATGCTTCTATACTTAAAAGGAAAACACCAAATGAGGTGTCTTAATTCAATGATGATGGGTTTTAAATTTATATTAAAATATTAAATACTGGTCATGAAACCATTTATATGGTCGATAAATATTAAAAAATATGTATTATACCTTAGGTAATTTTCTTGAATCCTTTTTTATACATTATATTCATTTATAAAACTAAATGAGTTCGTTGTAATCGAAAAATCACTATATTAATCCAAGCAATTATGATAAAAATTTAATCTTATCTTACATCGTCATGAAAATTAATCAAATGAATTGTATAAAAATTTTATATTCTATAAGTTAATTAATATAATATAATTACACTTCTAGAAATCCATTCTCATTTTACATTATCTTCTATACTCTTATTCAAGCAAACCGAACATGAAAACTAAAAAACGAGCACCCACGAATGATGGAATTGAACACTATAACTCATAGAAAATGGGAATATTATAACTTAATAAAATTATAATAAGAAAATTTCATATATAAAATTTTCTATAATTATTAATTAATGAATCTAGTTTTATTAACCATGACATTAATATCATGTGGAGAACACCTTCAGACATAATGTAAGGGATTATACCTGAACCTCTATTATTCTTTTAGGTTATTCATAATACCTTTTTACCAAAATGAAATTATATATTATTTTATTTGAATATTCTAAAATCTGTTTATATTTTTTGAACTCATGTTTTAAGATCCATTCATCCTCCTTTTTTAAGGATATACCCATTTTTAATAATTCCCTTCTCTATTCTTCCTAATAACTATGCCCGATTTAAGAGAACTTCTCAAATTCTTACCCATTTTCACGTGCATTACATAATATTTTTTAATCCACCATAAATTTCATAAAACCAATCATTTTTTTATGTAAAAATTATTTTTCCACTTCTTGTTTTATATAAAATATTATGCTCTTTTCTGTTTTAAATGATCGATGATAATTATTTTAAACCACACTAATCTGTTTTAATTATAATGATTCATAAATACTCTTTTACATGTTATCATTTAAATTTTACAAAAATTATCAGGATATATTCCTATTATTCTTTATCATTGTCCATGTATGATTTAATTCCTTTATTTAATGGACACTTTTAGGTCATTCCTATACATATTTATGTTGACGAGATTATGATACCCATCTCTTTCCATGGGTAACCCTAATGTTTATTATTGATTCCTTATGTATGAATTTTCATGTAGAAAAAAATATTACTGAAGATCTTATGATGGGTTCACCTAGATAGTGTTATAATGAATTATGTAATGTTTACTCTCATGAGACGTTATGTACAATCGTCTTGGTGGTTATCCTTGAGTTGTGCTCCTTGTGGAACAATCTTAGTGGTTAGCCTAGGCTCGTGCTCATATATATGCAATTAGACTTGAATATAGATAAATCCATGTTTTATGTTTCTTACACTTTACTAGGATTCTAGGATTAAATTTTCCCATCTTATATATTTTATGACTCCACGTGTTTAACTTTGTTTCATACCTTTTATATCGTTATGCTATGTTTTCTAAACCATGTTCTTTGCTTTGTTCTTGTGTTTATTCACTTACTAGGTTTATTATAGTATCCCTTTGTTTATGTTATCCATAGGTTAGCCTATGATGATGTAAGAGATCAAAGGAATTTAGGATTAGTTAATGGATTATAAATAAAGAACTTTTTTTAGTTCCATGTTTTCATATTTATTTACCTAGTGTTCCAAGACATATGACTTTATGATCCTTGGCATGTAATTTGGTGTTTAATTATTCTTTAAATCATGTAATGATATGTCTAAAAGTCTTGGGTCACTATATACAGTCTCCCCATAGATACATCTAGGCCCTCACTTCTTGTCAACATCCTTTGGTGTATGGGGAGATGTTCTTGAGACCACGTGACCCACTAGGCTCGGGGGAACTTTATGTGGAATCCTGGACTTGGAAATTACAATGTGGTATTAGAGACATTATTATTTTTTTATTTTTTTTTCTATTTGGAGACAATGATAACTAAGAGGCAGGAAATGGGATTTGGAAGTCAAATATGCCTCAGTGTAGCTAACCCATGTATAGACAATAAGCTAAATTTCCTCAAATTAAATTGATTTTTCCAGTTTTTGACTGTTATAGTTGATTAGATTCCACCATTGTGTGAAACAATTAAATTATGTGGTTGTTAATTATATTATTGTTCTTCTATTGTGTTGCAACCCATTGAGATAAGGTTGTTCCATCTCATTCCTCATATAGGAACCATCTATACCTCACATGCCCTGCATTATTCTAGGCCATTTAGGATGAATTGATTATTGCATATTGGTGTGGTTGGTGTTGTCATAACTATACCTACGATTGTGATAGGTATTTTAGAATTTGTTATTATGTGAAATAGGAGGAAACTATACTTTGACTCCTAAGGAGTACAAACTCTATTAGATGAGAATTTGGAGGACCATTTCTTCAATCATTAAAATATACTATGATATATATTAAATGAGTATGATTTCAAATGTGAATGAATACTTAAAATCAAATGAAAATGAAATTGGATGTTGGAATATAAATGAAAATGGAAACTTGAGTTTCTTATGTTAGATAAATTGACCAGACCTAACCATAGTAGTGGGATATTGGTACTATCTCTTTCTTATACCTGATTTGTATGTTTCCCATACCTGAATATTGGGGTCGGAAGATTGGTGTGTTCTTATAAAAGAAGAATTGTACACAACATTTTTAAATATCTGAACTTCCAAGTTTCAAACATTAATAATGCTCATGAATGGAGTAAAGCACATAGAATTTTTATAGGTATTCCACTGCGATGTCCTCCATGTGTATGCCATGATGGCAGTCACAACCACACTCTGGAGGTGGTGTGCAATGGGCTACCAGCAGATCCACCAGTAGTTCCAATTGAAACACAAATATGTTTACTAGCCCTAGGTGTTGAGGAACATATTCAAGAAGGCTTCATGTGGTGCCTACACACCATTTAAGGAGCTCTGTGATCTGACCCCAACAATGGAAGAGTGAACATGTGAGTTTGAATAGTAGCATCTACCCACGTTTTTAGTGGATGGTGGACCACAAGGTGTAGAATCCAGGGTAGAGTCCATGATATCTATCTTTGAGCATCGGGAGGTGCCTCATAAGTGATGGGTAAATAACTCTACATATATGAAACATGATTTTACCACGAGATGGTGGGATGTAATCACTAAGATGGAGCATCATCGAGAGATTTCTTGGAGGAATTTTCAAAAGGCCTTCTATGATTACTTCTATATCGAGATGTTGAGGCCCTATATAGCTAACAAGATCTTACACCTAGAGTAGGGTGCACTATCAGTTATGGATTACATTTATTGTTTTAAAAAGCTATAAAATTTCAAAGTTATTTGGATGGGTGATGAGTTATTGAAAGATAGGCAAGTCAAGGATGGTCTCTGGTATGACATCTGATCATAGGTGAATATTTTTCAGCTAAATACCATTTCTAGAATTGTGAATCATGCAATTATCATAGAGTGTAACCTGAGATAAGATAGGGGTGCAAGCCTAAGTGGTTCAATACTGAGATCTTGTAATACATGGACTAATATAAGGAAACATCATTCAGAGCTTCCCCATGGTGATACCAGTAGCTGGAGAACACACTCAGGTTGCCAGGTGAGGTTCTACTAGTCAGATGGGTAGGGGCATACGAGGCCATGGTGAAAGAGGGAGACAGTAAAGTGCCAATCCAATGGAAATATGGGCTATCTAATTCCCTTCTACAGAGCATTTCCTCTGACATCCAATGAGATAGGGTCTACACTGACTCCACGTTTAGGATCAGGGTCAGCAGATTCTCATCTGGCAAGGGGCGGAGTACAACTAGCTAATCAGGACGAGGTGGTGGTTGTGGCTGTAGTAGTCAGACCCCTATTTTATAGAGACATCGGGGAATATCTACTTAGGGTATCTAGATAGTATCAGAGGGCCACAAGTAAAGCCAGTCATACAAAAGCGGTCTTCAAAGAACTGATGAACCGGGTGTTCAATCGTTATCAAGATTCATTTGTGGTGGTTTTCAAGGGTGATATCTGCATGTATTCTCACAATTGACATGACCTTACAAAATATCTTGATATCATATTAAATACATTGAGAGAGACTCAGTTATATGATAATATCACAAAGTTCCACTTATGGATGGATCAAATTCACTTCCATGGTCACATTATCTCTGAGATAGATGTATCAATTGACCGAGATAAGTTGAAAGATTTATATTCCTATTAGATTCCCAAGAACAACATTGATTGTGAAGTTTCTTATGGCTAGATAGTTACTATAATAGTTTTAAACATGAATTTTTATGCTTAGAAGCTCCATTGAAGGGATTTATTGAGAAGGGTGTGTGGTTTGTATGGTCATATTCTTGTGAGGTGAATTACCCGATGCACAGGTCATGTTAGCTGTAGTTGTTCAAAAATTGTGTTTTTGGAGAAAAAATTTACTAGGAGTGAATTTTGTGGTTTGCATGGATCAAAAAATTCTCAAGTAAATATTTAGTTAATGAAATCTGAATATGAGGTAGAGAAGGTGGGTTTAGTACCTACAATATTTTGATTCAATGTTTTCCTAAATTCATGAAAAAGGCAATGTAGTGGATGATGCACTAATAAAGTGGACAAAGATACAGGCAGAGTGGTAGGATAGTAATGAGTGGAATCTCATGTCCTTATTCTATGAGTTACACTTTGAGGTGAACGAGAGTGAGGGGAAGAAGTTTATATCATCTTTAGCTATTACATGTATAGTTTATGATAGAGTTACAATGAGTTATAAATTATATTCCCAAGGCCTAGTCCTATAAGAGAGTGTGGAAGGTGATGAACCTCCTCCTAGTTAGACCATAGGTGAGTAAGAGATCCCACATATACATGGTCGTGTACGATTCTCCTAATATTTTTATGAGGAGGTGATGTGAGATATTCATGCTTCTGATTGGGAAGTGCACCCCAACATCACCAAAATGTATTCGGATGTACATAACCAATACAGGTGGTTGTGTATGAATAGACACATTATTGGTTTTGTCATGAGGTGTTCTACCTGTAAGTAGGTGAAGGTGTAACAACAACAACCATCCAGACTTTTACAGCAATTACCCATCCTTGAGTGGATGTGGGTTGATGTCATGATGGATTTTATGAAATGTTTACTGATATCACCTTGAGGTAATGATGTTTTATGGGTTGTTGTTGACATGCTCATGAAGGTTGTACATTTCCTAATGTTCAAGGAATCCTTATATGCTGATGATCGTGGGAAGTTGTACATCTATGATATCATATAACTTTACATGGTACCATGCACTATCATTTAAAATAGGGAATCCTAGTTTACTTCACGATTCTTGAAATATCACTAGAGGGTGCCGACCGCACATGTTATTCTAAACACATCATACCACGCCCGAACAGATGGCCAATCAGAGCATACAATTCAGGTGATTGGGGACATTCTATATGCATGTACACTATATTTTTAGGGTTCTTGGGAGTGTAATATACCCTTGGTTTAATTTTTCAACAAAAAATATCTTTCAGGAGACAATTCATATGGAGAATTATGAGGCTTTTTAGGGTTGGCCATGCCAATCTCCCCAATGTTGGTTAGAGGTTGGAGAGGAAGCTATTCTAAGACCTCATCTTATTCAAGAAACAACAGAGCATGTAGAGTTTATTTATATGTTGATGGATACTAGGTACTATCATCAAAAACCATGTGCCAATCTCTATATAAGACCTCTATAGTTTGAGGTTAGGGATCAGGTTTTCATTTGTATATCATCAAGGCTGGGAAATAATTTGATTAGAATACAATGTAAGCTTTCACCAAGACACATCATCTTGTTCGAGATTATAGTTAGAGTTATGCGAGAATCCTAGAGGTCATAGTTAACTCAGAGGTACCAGGACATGGAAGATGTCTTCCTTGTTTCTCAGCTGTGACATTACAATTTTGGCATGCCTGATGCCTTTCTGCCCGAGGATGCTTAGATGAAGGTAGATGGTTTTTTAAGGAGTATCTTATACGTATTGTGGATCATATCAAAAAGGTTATTCTCGGTTGGTCAGTTCTTTTATTATGGGTTCTATTGTAGCATGGCTTTGTAAAAGATGAGAGTTGGGAGCTGGATGCCAATGTGAATTTATTGTGGTTGTAGATATTCTTACATCATGATTCACCACCCTTGGTAGGAAATTTTTTGGATGAATTTATTTAAGGTGATTTTTTGTAAGAACCTTGTTCTATTTTGTTGTATTTAACCTTTATTTTCTATCAAAACTCTATTTAAATGTTTAATTTTGGCCTCATATTAATTCTTGTTGAGGTTATGGAGTTCTCAAGGGTGTTCGAGGATGGTTCGAATCTCAGAACCCATATATTGTGAAGAAAAATTCCTAGATTACATTTAATTCAAACCATGAATAGAATACCGAATGGTTTAATAATTAATGTGAGGCATGGGATGTGAGAAGGAGGAGGCCGAACAATTAGACTAAATTTTTCAATTTGTGCTGCACATCCATGTGACCACCAATGTTGTTTTGATAATGGGGTTTGCCATGAATTTCACATGGTTAGTTAGATTGTGCTGGTAAATCGTGCTCTCTGCCCCTTCCTACAGATACCCTTGAATAATTGGCACACAGTTTTCCAAGATAGTGTGGTCAAACCATGCGATTCTGAGTGTGGAGTGAAATTTCAATTTCCCCCTATTTAATAAATTAAATGAAAGCTAATTTTTATTTCATCTTACTCACAACAAATCTCTCTTTTGAAAACCCTCTTGATATAATATTCTTTGGTTTGGTCATCATTCTCCATCTGATCTAGAAATTGAAGGTCGTTCATCTCACTGGATCCATTACAGTAATGCCTATATTCCTTTTTATCCATTCTCTATACTTCAAGATATCATTTTCACTATTTTGGTGCAAGGTGACTTTTCCTATTATTAGGTTCTTCATCCATTATTTACATTTCTCTAGATTGGAGCCTAATCAAGAGATGAAACTGGATGATATATTAACTACAGACCTAAGGAAGGAGGCATTGTGCATTTTTCTTATAGACAAGCTGTTTATATATAGCCATAAAACCGCACAACCAATTTACAGTTGTTTCATTGAAATGAAATTGAAACCTAGAATTTCCTGGCATATCATTTTCAATTAAAGAGGCTCGTTAAGGTTTGTTTGTAGATTGATAAATTTGAATTAAATAGAACCACCCATTTGGATGTGTTAGAAATATTGATAAATCAACATGGGGGTATTTTGGCTTGGATAACATAGGTATTTCTCACTTACATTTACAATGGGATGTCGTAATTGAATTGATAATGGTAGTAGCAATATCAATTGTGAAATGAATTCGGGATTGAATTGCTATAAGAAAATTTAATTTTAAATTGAATTGATTAGTGTGAAGGGATTGTGAGCATGACCCTTGGCCCATGATATGAATTTTCATGATTAAGAAAGGATTGATATTTATATTGATAATACCTTGTGATTTTATTTATGTATATGTCATGTAATAGTTTTTGTTAATGTAATTCTCATTATAATTATTTTTTCTCATGTAATTAATTACATGGAAGACATTCTAATCTTGGACAATGATTGAGTCACCCTTAAGGTTTGATTGAATTGATTGTTCTTGGTTTTGACCTTGAAATACTAAAATTGATTTTATTAAATGGTTTCAATTGATAAAGAGATGATATTCCATGGGTGAAACATGGATTCAAAAAGATGAATGAAATGGACTAACACAATTTGAATGTACCTTAATTACACCCGAGTGATACTTGGACTCCCTAGTGGACTGCCAAGGAGGGAGTCTGAGGTTTGACCATTTTTATGCATAGTGACACGTGTACTCATAGGAGAATGACATTTATGGGCTCAATGGAATAAGATCATACATTACATGGTTGATACTTGGGATCCCTTAGTGGACCACCGATGATAGTCTCGATTTAAAGTTATGTTATACCACACCTAGAGTGATACCTTGGTTCTAAAGGATAACCATTGATGGGATTTTTGGGTGTTGGTTAATATTATACTTGGGTGATAGTTTGATTCAATATTTAGAATGATATGGATGTTCATAGGTTCTAAATTCAATGAATGATAAAATGACTAATATGACCCATTTTCTAAGCCATGGCACAATATTGGATTTTTTTACTTACATTTTATGTGTGGTATGTTTAGGCACCCTTCGTTACATGTGCTTACGAGGGATGATGTGCCATACACAAGATTTCAAGACTTTATATTTAAATGAATTGTTAGTTAAATAAGAATGATATAAATGAAATGGACATGACTGTTAAATCAGTAACATACCTATTTAATGAAACTGATTAAATGGAATAGTTATTAAATAGAGAATTTGGATTATAGGATGTTTAATTTTGAGTGTTTCCATTACATATTGCATTACTTCCTACACATAGTTTGTTATAAGTACACTAACTGATTGGAACCCAAAAATGGGTGGTGGCCTACTAGGATTATGTCTCACACCCTTTTTAGGCCACAATTGGGTTCACAAATATACTATATGATTGAAATTATATATAAGGGAAGCACCCTTTTACATGTTCTTGATTACTAATTAGGAGTATGGGAGCATGAGACCAAGCTGTGGCTCGCTATGTCAACTTGACTATTTTTTTACTTTTGGTACTTTTGATACATGTATTGTAAATGACTATTGTGTACATGTTTTTGATACTTTATTAGAGGCTTATGAAATGTATCATAAATTTATATATGAGATGTCCTCTAAAATTGTTTATTATATCCTTCTTCCGCTGATTTCTTATCATATGGTTATTATAGTTATTCTTCTACATGTATATTATTGATTCCACTATGTTACAGTTCAGTAATATGGTAATAATATCCCCATAGAAAAACCTAGTCCCTCGTGGCATGTTTTTATCCTCTGACATTTAGGGAGATGTGTTTGAGGCCATATAAACCATTGGGCTCAAGGAACCTTTTACTAGCATCCAAGTTTGGGATATTATAGTTATTAAGCATCAGTGCTCACTACTTTTTAGGTTTACTTTACCTATTCTATCATGGAAGGTACTATGCATGATATGTCTTATAAGGGTTATATTTATGAAGAACATAGTGTGAGAAAATTTAGATCTTTTATGAACCACTTTTTTATGTGTTTCTTTTTCCAAATTCACTAGAACTATACATGTCTGGCATGGATCATTATAATATGTAATGAATATTCATTTAAAAATATAAAATTATGGGTATCTATAAAACTTTTATTTGAGAACCTACTTTATATTTTTTTGCATATTGGTTGTATATATGATAGGATTTTTGAGATTTAAGAAATAAGTCATTAGTAGGAAACTGATCACCACCATTCATGACGGCACTTGAATATAAATGGATATTTGGTATTTGAATCTTGAATTTGGATTTATTTCTTGAAAATTTTGTAGTTTTTCATTCACTGTTTATTTATATTTGTTTATTTTGGGATGTCCTCATGTTTTGATGTGAAGTTATAAAGGAAACCAAGTTTCATAGTTAACTCACATGGTATTAAAAACTATGTTAATCCCATGATATAGGTTTTATAAATTTATTAGAGTTTAACACATGATTGGTGCATCGTCTTTAAGATTGTGTATCCAAATAAAGAATAGTTATTTATCTCCATCGATATTTTGTTTGAACCTATTTTTATTTCCAATGGATTCTAGTGTGGTTTAGACATTATAGATATGGATTAAATAGGATTTGGTGATGTTATAATGACATTATAGTGGATTTTGGTAATGTTATACGTTATATGATGTTTAATCTTGTGTTTTAAAAGCTACCACTATATGTGAAATTAATATCATGAAATTAATTTAATCAAAAAATTATTTTGGGGGTTTATTTGAAAGGTATATTTCATGGAATGTTTGTAGTTTTTTTAAAATTGAGGGTTATGGCTTATCTATAAAGATTATTTGGATTCAATTAGTTGTTTTCTAAATATGTTGATTTCATTATATAATTTTTGATGTTTTTTGAAAGGAAAGTGTATTTTTTTCATATTTTTTTAAAATAAAAGAAAATTTTAGGAAATAATTTATTCTACGGTAAAATTTGTGGAGTATTTTGGAAATAGATGAGAAATTTATAAAATTAAACATAATTTTTTGAAAATTCCCAGGTAAATATGTTTGAATTTTAAGCAGGGAAATTGATTTTATGTTGATTTATAATGTAAGTAAAATGGATTAAAAATTTATTTTATTTTTCGTAATTATTTTTTATATTATTTTTTAAATTCTTATGATTTTAAATAAATAATTTTTACAATTTCATTTTATAGATTGAATTAGTGATTTTTTGGTTGATCCCATAGTTTTTTAAGAATTTTGTGAGTTGGTTTGTGAATCATGAATGTATTGACTTCATGTATTTTAGTATTTAGAGTATCCACTTATAAATAGCATTCTGAATTATATAGAGTTTACCTTTTCATATGATCCTTAGGGTTATTTATTCTTCCATTGTTGTGAAAATATTCAAGTTATTATATTTTCCCAGATTATAAATAAAGTGGACAAGATGGAACCATATATGTTACTATAATTATTGAGTCTACAAACATATACCTTAGGTGGTGTTTAACATTTTGTTTTGTTTTAGATGAATTTTAGAAATCTCATTTCTTAAGAGATGTGTTTTCTAGAAGCTTATGTTTGTGGTGTTTGGTTTTGGCCCAGTATTGTATTAGGATGTGGTTGAGAGGGAGTATTGAACTAGAATGGATATTGTGTGATTATAAATTTTTGTATTTATGTTCTATTTTTTATATTATAATGATGATTTTGAGGTTGTTTTTGATTGGTGTATTCTCTTCCAGAGTTTCTTCCATCATTCTATTGGAAGTGTGTTGAATTTTTTAGTTATTCTTATGAGTCATTAATTTTATATTCCTATTGAGGTGGTTAAGTGATGTTATTGAGGAGGTGATATTTTGTTTTTATAGATTGAATATGGGGGAACCTTGGTTTGTTTCGCAGATTATTAGATGAGTGTTATACATGATTGTTTTTTCACTAGATGGTGATTAGTTATATTTTTGGTGGGTTTATCATAAGTTAGTGCTTCTTGAGTGAATTCTAAAGTTAATTTTACTCTCATATTTGACCTAATGTTAGACCCATGATTTTCCATATTTTTATACAATCCAAATTTTGTAGTTCATTCTTTAGAATCTGGGTGTTGATGGTCTGTTGGACCTTGTATTATGATACATTTGAGTATTCGTTTTGGTTGTTGCTTCCCTTAAGGAATTTAAACCACTTCATTATATAGTTTGTGTTATTGATATAGGATAATGGTTTCTCTGGGAACATTTTTAAGAATTAATTTATTTTATTGTGATATACATTTTCTATAGGTGTTTATTTATCATCTCACTATTTTAGTCTAATTATAAATGGTGTGGTGTCCTATTTTCCATTTGTATGATATTTTTCTTATGGGTCTCTTGTTTGTGGTTTGGATTATTCTTGTAGATGTTTAATGATGTTTTTGGGATTTAGTCCGATGATTTTGCGGAATAATATATTTTGTGCTCATTTTGCATTGGAACCTGTTGAGTTTTTTCTTACCCTCCCACCTGAAATTTTGGGTGTTGACGTTTTCTTTTCAAATTACTTCTATATTTTAAAATGAATTTATGTATATAGAAAATGGAATTTTGGGGAGATATATGAAACATCCAGGACTTTTTTGAAAATATATTATAATTTTGGGTTATTCTAATTTTTTGTTGTAGATTTTGTATTTTTCCATTTTTATAGTTCTCGACTGCAATGGGTCGCACCACAACTAAGATAAGTCATGTAATGATGAATGTTTTTATTGTTTATGGTATTTTATATTTTAGGTCATACCGGGACAAATATGGGTCACACCAAAACATGTGTTAGGTGTCTTTATTATTATGTTCAAGTTAGGGTAGTATAGAAATGCGATAGGATAGGTCACATCATGACCAGACCAAAGTAGTGTGGTTCCTTCCTAGGGAGGTGAAGTCCTCAATTGTATCACCATAGGGATTCTTCTAAATAGGATAAATCACATCATATAGGAAAGGTTACAATTTGCAATGAACATGGGTAGTGAGTCCATGGTTTTACATAAGAGTTCTGGCACACTATGATAGGCTAGTCACATTGATATATGCATATTACCGATTATAATTTTGAAAATTTCTAAATTTAAACCTCTTTTATTTTAAGTGGTTAGACCACCCCCCATTCCGACCATTCATTTAGAAGAACCTAGAATTCACTATAGGGAGATCTCTTCTTCTTCATCCTTGAAGTTCAACCCCTCATCCTTTGATTTCACATAGTTTTTGATGGTGAGTCCCTCCATTATCCTAATCCTATTCTCCCTCCCTCCAATTCTCTTTTTTTCTTTATCTCATGAACCCTAATCATTATGTGGGTTGAATTTATGTTTTGAGGTGGGTCTAGTCAGGGGAATTTGGTTTTTTAGGGTTTGTAAGGTGAAGGTTTGGGGAAAAGAGGAAGCAATTGGTAGACCATAAATGACATTTATTTTTAATATAATCCACGAATAATCCTTAATGTACATGATGAAAAAAACTCATGACCAACCAAATTAATATAATAATTAATTAACATGAACATGGAACTAAGAAAATAGGATATTTTAAAATATAATTTATAATTAATTATTCTGAATAAGAATTTAATTTCAATGAATTATTTCATTGATTTTGATGAATTAGTATAGAACTGTTGTCATATTATCATTGTGTTAGAGGAAAAAAGGGTAGATTACGTCGAGAGAAGATCCACACTTTCTCAAAAAAATTCTGATTGTCTCCATAAAATTCTTCGGGTGCTAGCATTGATGAATATATTTCTTGGGATGATTGATGTTAATCATAATAGAATAATTCAAGGGAAAATGAATTCTCTATGGTGGAGGAATAGAATTACTCTACATTATTCAGTTCTCTCTAGGTAGAGATCTCTATGGATTTAGAGAATCATATCTATAACTCATTGTGCCAAATAAAATAATGTGGCTCTCACTCAATACAAATATCATATCTTGGTTTAAATATTGATAGGGTTAAAAAATAAAAGTTACACAAGGGCCCTTATTATTTTATAGATTTCCCAAGAACTAAATGTCTAAATAATTATAGAATTATTATTATTCACTTGAAATTTTTTAAACCCATGTATAAAAGAAATATTATTTATATTAAAAAAATAAATTAATATTTTTTAAAATAATACATAATATGAAATTTATTGGTGGACTATAAATCTCATTTTGTGTATCTCCCTCAATATTTATTAATCCTAGAATAATTACTATTTATTTAATTAAATATCAATCACTACCCTTTTCTCTAATTAATTTAAATACATATTATATTCACCAAATTTGTGAAAAAATATTTATTAAATTAATACATAAATAAATAAATAAATATTTTATTACATTTTTAATAAATCCTAACAAATAAATATTATATATTAACATAATTAAATAAAAAATTAACTAGTGAATAAATATATATTAAATATTCAACTCACATATATATTCTTCTAAATAACTTGTTTTGGAATATTTAAGATAGAAAACATGAATAATTGTTAAACCATTTGGGGAATAATATTTACCCAACATGATAAATTCATATTGAATTTAACTAATAATTCAAATACACATAGTGTGTAACCCTCTAGGATCCATTCTCAGTGGTATTAGGATACACTACATATATTATAAGGTTAGTATGTAGTAGTATTACAATGATCTAATAGAGAAATAAGTTAATGTCATAATGATATATAACCTCCTTTTAACATTAAATTTATAATATTATCTTATTATCACAGTATGCATAATAATATAGGCTACATTCTAGTTAATAAACATATGTGTTTGAATCCTCCTTCTTTGACTTTCCGAAAAATGAACTTACTAGAAATACCACCATGACCATTGAAATAATTATTCATTTCAATTACCATCTAAGGGACTAAGATAGAAGCATTTAAAAAATAAAAAAAGAGATAATTATTTTATCACATTATTCATTAATATAAAATTAATCATGACACACCCAACGCATTCTACATCACAAAAATCATATATAATCTGGGTTTTCGTCAATACATCAATTTAAAAAACACATGAAATTAATTAATAATAATCTTCCATTTTGAGTATCATTACAATCATTCATAGATAATAATATATAATAACAGATATAGATACTTATATTCTATCGGGAGGTATTGTTTTTATAATTTCATTCACTAAAGTTTATTAAAAAATATACTATGATATTTTTTTTGCAAATCCTATGAGTCTCCAACCCTAATAACCTGTATCTTTTTTGAATAATAAAATGGTATCATATGTCTATAGATCATATATTTAAGAATATTGGCATGGAACTTCTAGGTTCTCATTATAGCAAGGAACTATCATGAACTTTCAGTGTGACATATTAACTTAAGGAATTATCACATACTATTTTACATTTAAGAACTATCATGATGGAGGAATAAATTTATATTAATATAAAAAAAATTTATACACGTAATTATAAAATATATAAATTATGGTTCTATATAAACAACTCTATTAGACTATCAATTGCACTATAACAAATTTCCATCAAAATTTAGTCCCCTAGTTCTGACATGATGCTCATACTTCATACAGGAAAATTCATTATTCATGGGGTCTACGATGTTTTCCACCATGTAAAATCTACCCATAATGAATTAACACTTTTGAAAAAAATTCCATCAAGAGTTGATATCATTAGATTATATGATTCATCCATTGATATATCCTTAGATCCATTTTGATAGCCACTACTATAGTATTATCACAATACAATGTGATACAATATCTTCTGGTTGGAAACACTTGAATATCTCAAATGAAGTTCTAAATCCAAATGGGTTCTTTGAAAATTTTAAAAGATGGTATTTATTATTATTTTATTTTAAAAATCTTATATTAAGACTCAAGATATATTTTGACAACAACTTGAGATCATTTTGATCAATTTTGAAAACTATTATCAGCATAAAATATAATTATTAGTACTCCACATCCTTTATATAAAATAAATATATAATAGTTACAAAATAAATTCATAAGAAGAATGTTAACATAAGACAAATGTTGTTATTACAAATAAAAATAATATCTACCCACCATGCTTAAATCAAATGCGACATTATGTTTATTATATAACTTGATATACATGATAGATATTATCACATATGTGTATGAGAACTAGCTAATTCTCTCTCTCTCTCTCTCATGTTGTTTCTGAGGAAACATTTTATTGGATAGATGTATACCAGGTGCAAATGGGAATAACCCCCTCCGTGATTTTTCCATAAAAATCTATTTAATATTTTTTTCAATGTTTGTATATTGAAATAATCTGTGAATCCTTTTTAATATTCCAAAAAAAATCTGGATTCAATGGATATATACTGGTTCACCCAATTACTTCATGGAGAATCAATTGTTTAAATATTCCTTAACTAATTGTATGACTTGTATATTTTTGTCCAAAATACATTTCGATGTTTTCATCGGTTGTGTTTGTTACATGGTGAAGAAGGATTTCACTGAATAGGATTTCTATCTCATTGATAGAGACTATTCAACAAATTTTTCCCCATGCTATAGAATATGGTGAATTTTAGGAGACTGTGCTATAGAGAACCCAAAATCATTCCCACATTTTAGTCCCCATGGATATACCACAATGGTGTTTGTAAGGGTCAAAAAATAATTCCATTCATAGTTTCATAACAAATCCAACTCTTCCTCACATATGTGGGGGAAAGAACGACCCCCCAAATTGGGGAATTAGTAAGGCTATCCAATCATGCAGGAACTAGGGAGTCTTTCATATAGGTATGAACGGACAAGGGATAGTGTGAATTCCTAGAGGTAGTGGTCCGATCTACCGGGTGGTGGAAAAAGGATAGAGTTCTATACCGTAGGGTGATATCATGGGGGATTTTGAGAGTGGAAATTATTACTCACAACTAGGTAGTTGAGGAAGTGAAAATTATTTCAAGCCGTAGGAAATTCAGAGGAGCATCTAATGTGGGATATAGAGTTATTATGCTATTCAATAGTTAGGTTCACCATAGTGTAGATGCTCAATCAGAGAAATTTTATATCCATTAGAGATTTAATGGTATTTAGACTATATGGATAAGGCTATAATGAAATTCGATTAAAAGGGAAGGTGTCCACACTGAAGCTAAACCTTTCATCATGGAAGGATTAAATTTAATAAGAGTAAATAACATGGGATCCTCAAACATATCAGATATCAAGTGTTAGTGATGTTTCCATTCCATAGTTAGTCCTTGTGACAATTGTTTAGAGGATATCTTTTCAAAGATCATGTGTTGGTTAATAGAGGAGTTCTAATGTTGGGAGGAGTGGATCTCGCCAACTACAAAAATCAATGTCTCAATGTTGTTTAACATTCTATATGTAGAACCAAGGAATTATTAAATATGACATAGTTAATGTGGCCACACCAAATGATATGAAAAACATGTAATACTACATCATTACATATAAGACCACACCAAATCCAGGTAATTTCAGTATGTTGGATGTTTCTACTAGAAACTAGATGAAAGGGAGATGGTTAGTTCAAATTAAATGTTTTATGTTGACCCTAGTAATCAAAAGGTACACTTGTCTAAATCTTAGAAGAAAGGAGAGTCAATCATAACCATTTTATTGGAATGAAAAGTGGGGACTACTTCTTTATAGATCATAGAGAGAGAGATACACTATTTTAATTTTAGGAGAAAAAAATCATAGGGTTATTAAAAATGTCATGAAGCAGGTTAATGTTTAAAGAAGGTGTGATTATATGATTCTTATTCTTACTCGAAGTCTATATTTCATGTGTTAAAGAGAAACACCATCATTGGTGTATGTTCTTATATTTTTTATGTGAAGAAGGAAGTATTCAACACAAGGAGAAATCAGTTCCATGTTAAATGATACAAATGAGTTCTACCATTATTCATGGAAGTTAACTAGGAGGTTTAGTGAGGTTTCTCAAAATTATACTTATACAAAAATTAGTTTTTAGTAAATTTGGTGCATTGGTCAATTTCCCTGAAGGCTCCTTGGACTATCCATGTAAAATTGAACCATGTAAAATCAATTGTGTTTATTACTACTATTATCACTTATTGAGGGGAAATGTAGTGAGAAATTAATGTTTTTCTCAAGGAGGGAGAAAATATCCCTATTAAAGGAAGAATTGGTTTGAGCTTCATTAAAATGATTCATCCCCCTCTCAGGTAATTATCTTCTATAGGGATCTAAAAAGTGGTAGTAGTGGGGTGTTTTTCCTTTAATAATATAGGATAATGTTAACTATTTTCAACTATAAACATATTCTCATATTTGAAGGAAATAATTTACAACAATAGAAATGTTGGATGCAACATTATTTCAAATATTTAAGAGTGTAATTATACATAGTTGATATTTTTGCAATCAATCCTAATATTGAATGAAATGTCTTAATCAAGAGAGATCATTAATAATTTGATGAGGATTACAAATCAATAAATTCCTTGGTATGTAATTTTTCAAATAACTTTTTCACAAAGGAAATTTCTTGTAAAACCATTCATGGTATATGAGAATGTATTTTCAATATTTAAAAAGGCTAATTAAAGGTTTGGGAGAAACATTGGATGGTTCTATGGAGAAAATATGAATATTTGAGAATAAATTCAAATGAGATGGTCTATAACATTTTTATAGTCTATATGTTCTTGTTGAAGAAACGAAATTCCTTGGTGAATATCATAAAGATTATAAAATAATAAAATGGATAATGAGAATACTCTTTTATTATTTCTATAAATATGTGTTGGATCTAGAATTCAATGACCAAAAATAGATTTGTCGGGATATTTTTAATCGTACTCATGTGTCTTATGAGATGAGAAACAAAGATAACATGCCATGAACAAAAATAGTACACATGACGTGGCCTTTAATTCTTTACTGAAACTCCCAATCAAGGAGGATAAATATGTTGATGATTTTGATGAGGTTATTTAATTAATTTCCTCAAACCATATGAGAGTAAGAGGAAGGTTTATGGGTTATATTCCACTTTTTTTCTTCAAATGTGGTAAAGTGAGATATTTAGAGGCTATATGTCCCAATAAAATTCAAGAATGTGATAATCATAAAACAACCTAAATAGATGAAAAAGGAAAAAATGAGAATTCCCAATTGATTCCCTTCAAAATGAAATATTTTCATTATAAAGAAGAATATAGCTCTAGAGATAGTGAAGAAGAATAATTTGAAAATTGTAAGGATGAAGGCATGTTTGTGGATAATGAAAATAATATAAGAGAGGATGAAAGTGATAATGAGAAAGAAGTAAATGTTGGAAGGGTTGATCTCTAGGTAGAAATATAGGAGGCCCTTAAATAACTTGATGTGGGGAAAGGAAATACAAAGAATTTGAATATAGTGGATCATGATTCTAATCTCTAAATGCAATAATAATAAGAAGAAAAGTCAACAATAATGTATGATATTGAAAAATTCAAATACATAATTTTAGGGAACACGGTATAGAAGGTTGAATTGAAATATAATGTTAAAGAACAAACCTATGTAATTTATTATTTGGATAGAACCATCAATGATAGAGTTAAAAGAGTTGAGGAGATATAATAAGAATTGTGAATTGGAATGAGAAGGGAAAAGATCCAGAACAATTATTATGTAAAGACCCAGATTTTCCATGTAATGGTTTTTAATTATATGGAATTATTACGAGTCTGTGAAAATTGAAGGCGCATGATTCTGATGCCCGGTGTGCCTATAATGAATTTCTGAACATTTTTTATGGTACGTTTAGTAAATGTGCGAGAAGCTTTTTCTAACTTTTGAACCGGTTCTCAGATTAAAAATATGAGGGCAATGTTGAATCCACATCACCGAGATTTGCTTAAATAAGGCTTCAATTCAACCATAGTTGGTCTGGAGAAAAATTTAGTTTTTATACATTTTATAAAAGAATAAATACAATAATTTTTTATTTTATTCTTTCCTTACCTCCAACAGAAAAGGGGTATTGTGGGACAAGTGACATTTCAAGCCATAAAATTGATTGACCATTAAAATCCTAAGTAATGACATCATTGGGAATTAGGAAGGTTTCTAATTATGGAACCCTTATAAATCCCATGAGCATTAGAGACCCTCCCCCCTCTCTTATTTAAATGGAGCCCGAGGAGAGGTATATTCACTCCTTCACCATGAAACGAAGTGCTGACAATGTGCTGAGATGCCAAAACCATGGAGGACCGATCCAGTTCCAGTGATCATTGACGAGAGACACCAAAACCACGAACCAAATATCAACAATTGAGTGACGTCGTTGGAGGCTAATTGCGGGGGGACAGCGAACAACCACCCACTTCCTTAATTAAGAGTGTTTACCCATCATTTTTGAGGTAGGGTTTACTTTTAGTTTTAATCTCGAGAGTTTTAGAATCATTTTTCCTCCCTCATGTTGATTACAACATAACGCGGAGGGTGGAAGAATAACGAACCCAGCCCGAACCCTCTACTACCTTACTACCATTGTGTTTTCCATGGAAGACTTCCAGTGCAGTGGACCCATCTGGATATGATGGAGGCAGCGCACCATTGCACACTATAAGAGGAGGCCACAACACTAAGCCATGGCAGTCTGCAGAGCAGTTGACACTAGCTGGCCGCAATGGAGGTGTGGCGCCCTGTTGCACGCCGCCGGTGAGCAAGGGGTCACAGCAAATAAAGGAGACAACCCACACACTGTCCAAATATGAGGAAGGAGGAGGATAACCCGCACCGTTGGAGGAACCAGCCACGAATCGTCAGCAATGGTGGTCAGAAGAGGCGGCTGACACATCGGCCAGCCGCGGAAGCGGAGGGCGGCACGTCCATCACGCCTTCGAAGGAGCCACGTCTCTGACGACGCGGTGGTAGGAACGAAGTGGGTCCTTCTGTGACCTAGAAGCACCCTTAGGCACTGTCGATTCGTGTTCTAAATGGGGGACCACTCTGCTCCCATGCTAGCTAGGGATGACCCCACTGAGGTCCGGACCGGCAGGTAGCACCCCCATGTTGGTCTGGCCGCCCCCTTATGGGTTGGGTGGCCCGCTTGCATGCTGGGTGT
Organism: Viscum album; assembly: GCA_963277665.1. Classification (NCBI taxonomy): domain Eukaryota; kingdom Viridiplantae; phylum Streptophyta; class Magnoliopsida; order Santalales; family Viscaceae; genus Viscum; species Viscum album. The sequence goes on from OY728158.1 coordinate 878,985,996, forward strand.
CCCCCTTGCAAGACGAAGCACGCCCTTGCAGGACGAGATGCCCCCTTGTGGGTTGGGATGCCCCCTTTTCTTGCCGGGTCACGCTCCCAAGTGATCCAAGCCAGATCACAGCCCAGCAGGATGAGCCTGCCGCGGCCCGGCCTGGCCGGGTTAGCCCGTACCAAGAAACAGGTAAAGGGAGAAATCTTGAGAACATGATATCCGTTTTAATAATTGTCTGAAGTGGTGGGATCCATGGATTGAGAAGGTTTTTTTGGTATATTCTACATGAGTTTTGGAGATAGTTGCAGTATGGCCGGGTTGGATCTAATCCGAATCAAACTGGGCCCTCAAAACTAAAACACATATAACTCACAAACTGTGTGTCTGATTGTCACAATGTCTATCGCGTTGGAACCCTTATGACATGGATATCCTCAAGGTTACTCCTTTTGTAGAGCATAGTGGCTGTCAAGGTACTACCAAAATCCTATGGGGCAGATTCTATGGAACTCGAGTGCACAGGGTGCGAGGAATCCTGTGGCAGGCTGTAACTGAAGAAAGAATATCGATCCTGTGCAGGTCAGCATCTATCGATCTTGTGTCATTAAGCTTCTATCTAATCATGTGTAAGTCAATGATTAGCGATCCTATGTTGGTCTGCGCATACCAATCCTATGAGGGTCAGATCCTATGTGGGTTAGCGGGGGTTATTAACTAACGTTCCTATATGGGCTAGGAACAGTTCTTCTTTACAGAATAAGATGATCTAGCTTAAGAATAATCATCTATACTTCTGTACCTAAGTCATACTTGGTGTGAGATGAGTCTTTTTCCTTCATGGTGTTAAATTCACAGTGTTACCTGTGCAGTACTTCTATCTTCATGGTGTTACTTGTGTGGTACTTCTCTCTTCGATGTGTCACCTTTGTGGTACTTCTATCTTCATTGTGATACCTGTGTAGTACTTCTATATTTGTGGTGTTACCACTGTGGTGCTTCTATCTTCAATGTGTTACCTGTGTGGTACTTCTATCTTCGTGGTGTTACCTCTGTGGCACATATAGTTTCATGGTGTTATATGTGTGGTACTTCTACCTTCGTGGTGTATTCTATAATGGGTTTCCTGTGTGGCAATTCAACCTTCGTGGTGTTACCTTTGTGGTATTATTACCTCATTTATTAAATGAGTATGTCCTTATAACTTAGGTATATGAACTATCATATACTTAGTAGAGTTGACGTCTATTGCTTCGTGCTTTGAGATTGAGGTCTTGCTTTATTGTTTTTCATTTGTGGAACTCAGGGAGACCTACGGGGGTCTCAGGTTCCCCATTGAGTATTGTTATATTAACCCCTAAATGGGCTATGCCTGCACCTTATTGTGTCTTGTGTAGAAAAAATACAACATTGATCAAGGCTGAGGGAGCCAGGACTAGACAGTACTCAGAGGTGGAATATTTGGCATGACATGATGCATAGACAACTGATCGTGATCTATACCTACTCTTTAGATTGGATCCTCAGTTGATGATTTGGGAGATGTTTTTAAATTTTCAGTTGTTTTTGTACTTTTATGTTGTACATTTACTTTTTAGTTGGGCTTGTATTCCGACCACTTTACATTCAGCACACTTCTACTACAACAGTTTACTTCATGGTTACTTCTTCTTGTGGTCTTGGACTATGTGTCTCTAATAGTTAAATTGTAATGCCTTCCTGTTTTTGGGATATGTCTTTCCGGTGCTAGTCTCCACCCCCTAGCCTATGGAAGGAGGACTTGGGGTTGTAACGACACGAGCCCTGGGGGACGGGTCGTGACAAAGTGGTATTAGATGAGTCGGTTCTACCGAATATCTAGGACTCTGACCTTTTCTATGTAGAAATAGTGTTAAGTGTTATGAGTGTGGTTTTTTTGTTTGGGGAATCCAGTATCGGTGCGGCGGCCAACGTATCCATACATCATGAACCTTAATTTTGATTTCCGACTCAGTGCAAGAAAAAACTGATTGCATGTATTTTTTAAAAAATTTTCTTGTGTTCTCTTTGAGTCAGATCACCAGGTATAACTTATTGACCATGGAACACGTGTTTTTCTTCAGGATAACGCCATGTAGGATTCCATTTTGAATTCTCAAGAGAGTACATGATTAATGAAATCCAAGAAATGAGGCCTCCATGCAGGGCCCTCTTACAGAATTTTAGCATTCTGGTCATATACCAGCAGCACGGCTACCCATTGGGAAATTGTTGACACAAGCCCCACTAGAAGAGGATGCACACCGACTAAGCGCATTTCATGAGTTCTAGAAGAAGAGGACTTTAAAGTTCTAAGGCGATACAGATCTGAAGGTGGCTAAGGACTGGCTATAAGTTGTGGCCAAAGTTTTTCGCTTAGTTGGGACACTAGCTGGTCTGATGGTGATCTTAGCTGGCAGTCTCTTTCAAGGAGCAGTAGGGATACGGTGGAGATTGATTTTATTGATAAATGAAGAGGTGATCCTCATATGGGCATACTTTAAGAGCCTTTTTAGGGTAGATTTCATCATAGAGAATGTATGCTCAGTGCGTATACAGGAGCTGCTGCACATATAGTAGGGTTGCATGACTGTGGCCCAATACTTAATGAGGGTCACAAATCTATCCCGCTACTCCACCGACATTGTACTTGACCCTTTCTTCAGGGCTCAGTCCTTTGAGCAGGGTATCCAAAGGAAGATCAAAGCATCGATGATATCTCTCAACATTCCAACACAGGCTAGGGCGCTAGAGCAGGCGCTTTTGGTGGAGAGCTTCCTAGCTAAGAACACTGACAACGAGATCCACCACTGGAAGTCTGGTAGTAGAGTCATCTATAGTAGGCAGTAGGTGAATGACTCAGGAGCCCAAGTGGGACAAGCCTTCTGTTGGATGACACCAGGATACATGGTCGATGGTGCGAGGCTCATGGGATAGAGGTGGATAGTTGAGGAGCAAGCAGTGCTACTTGTGAAGCGGGTAGGTTCATATGGCTCGTGGCTGCCTAAATTTCCATACAGATGACCAGTAGATGGTCGAGGAACCCCCAAGGAAGAGGAATATATTTTATTAGGGAGGTTCACAGGCAGCACGAAGATGTCGAAGAGGAGCTAGACGTGCAATGGGCGGTGGTCGGTGATTCGAGGTTCTACCTACACCTCCTCTAGGTGGTCCACCCCGACCATATGGAGTAGGTGGGAATGAACGATCTCAACACCAGGAAGTTGAGACCCATGACCAAGGTGCTCTGAAGATGATTATAGGTATGATATGTGTCTACTCCACCTTAACTGCAATACTTATAGACAATGTTCCATTCACTCTTTTTTTTCCATGACCCTCGTTCGGAGCTTGAAGATTCTGGTAGAGTCGGTGTCTCGATCTTTATGTCTAGAGACTCCTATGGGAGGGGATTCGATGATTACACACTGTTGTCGATAGTATGAGCTTACTCTAGGAGGCAGGATATTTAGCTGGGATCTTTTAGTAGCGGCACCAATTCCTTACGACGTCATCTTTGGAATGGACTGGTTATCCACATTCCATGCCCATATTGACTGTATTAGTCACAAAGTGTAGTGTGTCCGTGAGTATGGGACTAGGTTTTCCATCAAAATAGATAAGGGAACATTTGCAGCACATGATAGACTTACCCGAAGTATTGTGCAGCCAATAACACATTATTCGTCTACCCTTACCCTCAGAGTAGTTGATGTTGAGAGTCCCAACTATCCTGTAGTGGTGGACTAGTATACTTATGTCTTTCTTGATGATGTTTTGGGACTACCTCCATGTAGAGAGGTAGACCATTACATTGACATGTGCCCCAATATAGCACCAATACCCACACCTACATATCGGATGACTCCTATAGTGCTTCGTGAGTTACAGGTACTATTGGAGGACTTTCAGAGAAAGGTGTTCATAATGTCCAGCATTTCCCCATGGACAACACTGATTTTGTTTTCCAAGAAGGCATATGGATGTTTGGTACATTGTGTGGACTTCCAGCACCTAAAACAGGTGATTGTAAAGAACAAGTATCCACTTCCAAGGATTGATGATCTCTTTGATTAGCTGAAGGGTTCATGTTGGTTTTCAAAGATAGACCGCAGATCTAGATATCATCGGCTTAGGGTACGAGATGAGGATGTGAAGAAGAGGATCTTCAGATGACAGTATGGCCACTATGAGTTCTTGGTTATTCCATTCACCATGAACAATTCCCCAATAGTGTTCATGGGACTCATGAACAGGATCTACAAGCCATACCCTGATCGCTTTGTAGTGGTTTTCATCGATGATATCTTGATATACTCAGCATCAGAGGAGGATCATGCCTATCATTAACAGATAGATCATGAAACACTCTAAGAGAACTAGCTTTATAGTAATTTCTCAAAGTTCAAATTCGTGATATGGGGGGTCCAATTTTTGGGACATGTTATCTAGAAGGCTAGAGTTGCAGTAGATCCAGTGAAGATAGATGTTGTACTTGTTTGGGAGCCTCCCGGGAGTGTGACTATGGTGTGGGGTTCTCTGGGGTTGGATAGATACTACCAAATATTTTTTCCTGACCTTTCCAGTGTTTTGGAACCTTTTTAGCATTGAAAAATAAGGGAAGTACTTTTGTATGGATGGAGAGATGATAGAACCGTTTTTAGGAGTTGAGACACGGACTGACGAGTGCCCCCATCTTGAGGCTACTAGAAGGGGGTGTTGGGTATGTAGTCTACTGTGACACATCAGGGGAAAGAATTGGATGTGTTTTGATGTAGGAGTGAGTGGTGATCACTTATGGATCAAAACAGCTAAGACAACATGAGCAGAACTGTGCTACCAATGACCTAGATTTAGCATTAGTGGTATTCACCTTGAAGATGTGGTGACATTAGTTTATGGGAAAACGTTTTATAGTCTGCTCTGATCATAGGAGAATCAGGTATATTTTCTCATAGAAAGAACTGAAATTGAGACAGTGGAAAAGGATGGAGTTCTTCTAGGACTATGATTTTGATATAGTCTATACTCTTTGGAAGGGGAACGTGATAGCATATGCACTTAGAAAGAGGTCTGGTATTTAGTTGGTGAGTGAGGTGATAAAGAAGCTAGTCACATTGTAGATATCCTTCATAGATAGAGATAGAGAAGCATACCTCAAGTCTATGACAGTCACTCCCCCTCTCCTTCAGTGAGTCAGGGAGGTACAACTTTGGGACTTTGACTGTGAGGGTTGATGTGCATAGATATCCTCAAGACAAGCACCTGATGAATTTAATGAAGGTAGGGAGCATGTCATCTTTTTTTGAGGAAGTACAATGGTACAATTGGATCTACATGATGAGGTTTTTATGGAATTCCATACATCCCCTCTGGAGGTAAATCCTGGTGTAGAAATGATGTAACAGGACCTATGGCATCAACACTGGTGGTCAGGGATGTAAAAGGTAGTGGCGAAGTTTGTTTCTCGATGTCTCACTTGTCAGCAAGTGAATGCTGAGCATCAGGTTCTAGTAGGCTTAGCGCAGCTACTATAGGTGTTAGAGAGGAAGTCAGATGGAATCTCCATGGAATTTGTGACAGGGCTTCCACATACATCTAGGGGACATGATTCCATTTGGGTGATCATTGACTCACTCACTAAGTCAGACCAAATCCTACTTATCTGAGATCCGGGATCAATTGAGGGATTTGGAATCCTCTATATACAAGATTTTTTGTGACTTCATGGGGTGACATAGATGATCATCTATGACCTTGAGGAACATTTTACTTCCTGGTTGTGGAAGGGGTTACAGGAGGCATCCGGGACTTATCTACATTTGAGCACCGAATTTTATCTCAGACAGATTGTCAGACCGAGCGAACCATACGGAACATAGAGGACATGATTCGTGCTTGCGTCCAAGATTTTGGATGTAGTTGGGAGGATCAGTTTACCTTGGTGGAGTTCGTATATAACAAAAGTTATCACCCCACCATTAGTAGGGAACCATTTGAGGCCCTGTACGGTTGACCATGTAGAACACCTCTATGATGGAAAGACCCAGGGGAGTCAGCACTTATGGGTCCAGTGTTTGTACGGGCTACCACTAATAAGGTTTAGATCATCTAGGAGCAGATGAAGACTACACAGAGTTGAAAAAATCCTTATGCTAACAGGAGGCAGAGACCTTTGGAGTTTGAGGATGGAGACCATGTCTTTTGACAAGTCTCACATTCATATGGTTTACAGAGATTTGTGTGAGGCAGAATGTTATCACCAAGTTTTATTAGATCATTTCCGATACATAGGAGGATAAGTGAGGTGACGTACCTCTTGTAATTTTCACCGAAGTAGGAGAGGGTGCACGACGTCTTCCATGTATCCCAGGTGATGAGATACATGCATGACCCATCTCACATCATCGACCAGGACGAGCTGGACTTTGATGATGGGGTGATGTTTACTGAGGTTCTAGTGTAGATTGAGGATCGACAGGAGCGAATCCTTCATGGGAGATCAATACCTCTAGTATGCGTTTGTTGGTAGCACGGGAACCTCCAAGAGGTAAATTTGGAGCAGGAGGTTCATATTCATTCTCAGTACCCTGATTTGTTTTCTTAGTCTATGTTGATGATTTTGTGGACGGAAATCCCTAAGGTGAGGATAATGTAAAGTCTCAGATTTTCCATGTAATTTTTTTCTTTATATGGAATTATTACGAGGCTTTGAAAATTGACAGCGTGTGATTCAGAGACCCATTTTTCCCTGAATGAATTTCTTATCTTTTTAAGGTATATTTAGTAAAGGTGCGAGTGGCATTTTCTAACTTTTAGACTGGTTCTCGAATTAAAAATACAAGGGCACCATTGAATCCATAGTGCCAAGATTCTCTTAAGGGAGGCTTCACATTGATCAGAGTAGGTTTGGAGAAAAAGATAGTTTTTAGACTATTTATACAAGAATATATAAAAATTAATTTGTTATTTTATTCATTATTTACCACCAACGGAGCTGTGGAAGCATGGGACCCGCAACGTGTCAAGCCATTGAATTTATTAACAATTCAAATTCGATGTAACGAAATTGTTGGTAATTCAGAATGTTACTAACTAATGAACCCCCATAAATCCCACAAGTGTTAGACACCCTCCCCCTCTCGAATTTAAAAGGAGCTTGGGGATAGGTATTGGAATAGCTTCACCAAGAAATTAAGTACCGAAAAAGTGCCGAGATGCCAACCCCTTGGAGGACAGATCCAGTTCCGATGATTAGTGATAAGCGACACTGAAACCCTAAACCAAAGATTGATGATAGAGTGATGTCGTTGGAGGATAGTTCAGGGGGGATGGTGAACACCGACCCACTTCCTCAATCATATGCATTTCTCTATAATTATTGATGTATGGTTTACTTTTGGTTTTAATCTCAAGAGTTGTAGAATCATTTTTCCTCCCTTGTGTTGATTACATGCTAATGTGGAGGGCGTGGGCCTAACGAACTCGGCCCGAACCCTCTGCTACCTTTCTACCCCTACTTTCTCCGTGGAAGATCGTCGGTGTAGAGGCACTACCCGGCTATGGTGTAGGCAACACACCATCATGAACCGTAAGAGTAGGTTGGGCCACTAAGCCACGGTAGTCAGTGGAGTGTCCGACAACGGAATACCACGGAAGAGGTGCGGCATGCCATCGCTCTCCGCCAGTGAGCAGGGGGCTGTGGCCGAAGCCGTGCCGGATGAAGGCAGTGACTAACACACCAGCCGACCACGAGGAAGGAAATGGCGCACCCACGCCGCCGGAGGAACTGGCCGTAGCTTGTCATCTCCAGAAGTCGATAGAGGTAGTCGACACATCGGCTGGCCCTAGAATTGGTGGGCAGCACGACCAGCACATGACCAGAGGTGTCGTGGCTCTGACGCCATGGTAGCAGGACCCACAGAGGGTCATGCGGTGACCTGGAAACACCCTTAGGCGTTGCAGCTTCACATTCCAAATGGGGGCCTCTCGCCTATCATGACAACAAGGGAGGACCCCACTATGGGCTCGACTGGTGGTCTGCGCCCCCTTGCAGGGAAGGATGTCCCCTTGCGGTTCGAGCTGAACCTTGCTGCCGGGTTTCCCACTTTGAGGGTCGGCCCATGCGCCCTTGTGGGTTGGGCCAGACTACGGCCCAGTGGGATAAACTCACCGCAACCCAGTGGGTCAAACCCAACATAGCCCAGCATAATTGGGTGGGTCCGACCGGGCCAGGTTGGTCTAACCTAGTCATACTAGACGTGGGACCAATCGAACCCCAAAACACATAAAGATCCATATCATGGGAACCAGATGTCCATTTGAGGAACTTTCTGTAGTATTGGGATCCTACCATTGATACAATACTTTTGGAATTATCCACTTGAGTTTGGGAGATATTTGGAGTATCGTTGGGTTGGATCAAACCCGAATCTAACTGGTCTTTTACAACTAAAAAACTTATAACACTCAGACCAGGCATCTGATTGACACACTGTTTATCACATTAAAACCTTTACGATAAGAGGGTCCTATGGGTTACTCCTTTATTGAGCTAAGTGGAGGTCTAGGTATGACTGAAATCCCGAGGAGAATATTCTACGAAACTCGAGCACACCAGGTTCAAGAAATCATGTGGCGGGCTGTAAGGAACGAAATAACATCGATCCTATGTGGGTCCGCATCTATCGATCTTGTGTGAGTCATCTTATATGATATCCCATGTGGTTTATCACTAAGAATTCCCATGTTGGTCAGTGAATACCAATATTATGTGAATCAAATCCTGTGTTGGTCAGTGGGGGTTATTACCTGATGATCCTGTGTGGGTCAGAAACAATGCTTCTTAACAGAATAAGATGATCTAGCTTATGACTAAGAATCTGTACTTCTGTACTGATGTTATACCAAGTGTGTGTTGGGTCTTTTACCTTTGTAGTGTTAACTTTGTGTTGTTACAAGTGTGGAACTTCTATCTTCGTGGTGTTACCTATGTGGTACTTCTATATTCGATGTTTTTTCTGTGTGGTACATCAATCATCGTGGTGTTACATGTGTGGTACATCTATCTTCGTGGTGTCACCTCTGTGGTACTTATACCTTATTGGATTTAATTTCATGGTGTTACCAATGTGGTACTTCTATCTTAATGGAGTTACCTGTGTGGAACTTATATCTTCAATGTGTTACCTATGTGGTACTTCTATCATCATTTTGTTACCTGTGTGGTACATCTATCTTCATGGTGTTAACTATGTGGTACTTCGACCTTAGTGGTTGAGTCTTCATGGTGTTACCTATGTGGTACTGATACCTTCGTTGTGCTACCATTTTGGTATTATTCCCTCATGTATGAGATGATTTTGTCTTAATAAAATAGGAATATGTATGGCCATATACCTAAGTAGAGTTGATCTCTATAGCTTCGTAATTTTAATATTGAGGTCTTACTTTGTGGTTTTTCATTTGTGGAACTCTGGGAGACCTGGAGGGCCTCATGGTCTCTACTGAGTATCGTTATACTCAGACCTGCATGGGCTACACTAGCACATTGTTCTGTCTTCTGAAGATGACGATAGCATTGATCAAGGATGAGGGAGCCAGGACTGGACGGTACTTGGCAGTTAACTATTTGGCATGATGTGATGTAGGGAATACTGATCGTGAGCTATACCTACCTTCAGATATGATCCTAGATGGATGATCCAAGAGCACTTTTTTACATTTCAGATCTATTCATACTTTTCAGTTGGCCTTGTACTTTTTGTTGGGCTTGTTTTACGACCCCTTTACTTTCATCACACTTCTAGTACAGTAGTTTACTTCATGGTTGCTTCTTGTTGTGTTCATGGACTATATGAATTTAGAGGTTAAAAGGCAATGCCTTCCCGTTTTAGGGATATGACTTTCAAATGATAGTCGCCTGCCCCTAGCCTATGTAAGGTAGACATGGGGTAGTCACGGAGCGGGCCCTGAGGGACAGGTCGTGACATATTAGAACTGAGCAAGATGACATTGAATTCAATGTAATCATCATATATGCAATCTCAAGGAATATTTGGGGAATAATGAATACATACTCCTCATGTTCAATATTTATAAGATAAAGAAAATATGTGGTAAATCATTTTGAAGAATGAAAGATATATGTGGATGTTTCAAAACCAAAAACACTGACTCCCTAGAATAAGGTGGATCTTTATAACACTAGAAAGGAAAAAAACTTTTGTCTAAGGAATACTCTATTATATAAATAATTATATGTTTTTATGTTGAATGTTGGGACACACTTACTATTTGTACTCTATTGAAGGAAGGTCCTTCTAAGAGTAACACCAATGCAAATAGGTAAGAATTTTTTTATCATTATTTTTGTTTTAATAGATATTGTTTTTACTATGAAGGATCCATGTACCAAGAAATAAATCTCTCATTAAGTATTGAATAAATTCAATCAAAATTCACATGATGTGGAAGAATGAAAAAGTTGTAACCTTTATCAAAATAGACTAAAAAAATATATTTTTTATTTTTTCAAGAAGACAATGATTTCATGGAGCCAACCATTGAGGAGGAAAAATCATCACCAACATGGGTGATGAAAAATATTTCAAAGAAGGCTCGTATTTCTTGTATTATTTGTAGGGAAATTGAAAATAATTTATTATAGAAATTTTAAAATAGATACACCATAAATATGACCAAATATAAATTCCTTTTATGAATTACAAACATAATGAAGATGGTGTTGTTCATCGTGGGAATCATGAGAGTATTATGATTTTTTCTTCTATAAAGGAATAAATTCGAGGGAAACATATCAAATAGATTTATGTTATTTTGAATTCTGGGCAGGATCATAATCTTCTTAGTGTCAACCAATTGTGTGACTACAAACATACAGAGGAGTTTAATGTAATGGTATGTACTATCAAAGATGGTTCAATTATTCTAAAGGGATGAAGAACCAAAGAGAAATTCATACATTGTTGGGGAGGAAAATTTATGTATTATATCCAAAGAGGAAGAGAAAATTTTATGAAATAGGTGTCTTGGCTATTTGAGCCAATCGCCTCTAGAGAGGTGGGTAAAGATTAATTGACACTACCACAAAACTGGGTTTCCATAGTGCCACCATTTATTAGTGTTTTTTTAGAACTATTAAATGGTATATCATTATTAGTAGTTTTTTAGTAGTGCTAATAATGGGGGGGATTTATCAGTGCTTTTTCCTAGAACATATAAAGTGTAATATTTAAAAAAATGAAGCACGAAAATTATATACTGATAAATAAGTATATTTATTTTGAAATAAATGTGACATATATATATACTAAATATGTTTTATATTTGTATAAATAAATTATTACATTTAATAAATATGAAATTTAGTGAAAATGGATTTAAAATATTTTAATAAATATTATTAATTAATAATTTTCTAATTATCATCGTCTAATAATCACTTAAGAACAATTTGATGACACAAAAAAATCAAAAAAATTAGTAAAACATATTAAATAAGTTTCAAATGTAACTTAAACATTTAATTGCCATATCTTTTAATCCATGTGTCTGTTTGAGGTTTATAGTATTGAAATCAATGTCTGTGATGAGCTCTATGTGTTGTGACCCAAGGGAACCTTCTGGCACATTTTTCAATTCCCAAAAGGCCAATAAGGGCTCCAAAATTGTGTTTCTAGTCCGTATACCCAAATAATAAAACATTCAATTGAATTTCAACCATGTTTCAGAAGGTATTTTTGACCTTTTTAAATGGGTACTGAATTTATTCTGAGGGGTTACATTTAAATTGACATTATGGATTTGAAATGTTATCATTTTTTACAATCTAACGTGACATATAATCAATTATATAAAAATATATAGATATTTTTTTATATATTCACCCATAAAAATTTAATTTTATAAATAAATAATTAATAAAATTTACATATAAAGTATATTTATCAATATAATAGGCTTATCTAAATAAAAAATAATTAACATTTAATTTAATATACTAATATATTAATATTTATATGCCTATATGTTGTATTTGTGTGTGTGGGTTTATATATTTGTGTGTGTTTGTATTGTCAATATGATATATATTATCTATATATTCTAAACACACACACACATATATATATACATATTAATATATAATATTTGTAAATATATATAAGTATGTATAATTATAATTACAAATTCACATATAATCTGTGTGTATGTGTGTGTTGTATATATGTATTTATTTATTTGTAATCAGAGACAAAAAACCATATTTTATAAATTTATTTAAAACTGATCTAATAAATATATATTAATATATGAATAAATATATTAATTTTTAAATATAACTATATATATACAAATATATGTATATATATATATAATAATAATACAAAACATATATATATTAATACAAATATATATATGTTAATATATATATATATATTAATATATATATAAATTTAACAAAAAATATATATAAATAAATAGATATATTAATAAATGAAGAGAAAAGCAATATGGTGGAGTGGTAAAGGCATAGTCGCGTACATAACAGGTTCTGAGTTCGAATCCTGGGAAAGACAGGTCATGCGCGTGGGTGAGAATAATTCCCTGCACTATTAAAGGAGGGCGGGGGCACTATTAAAGGGGGGGTGAGGTGGCGAGGGCATGTGATCTCAGGTGGGGGTGAGGTGTTGTTGAAGGGGGTTCAACCACTGTTTAATCCCTCCCCCAAATTGCAAAAATATATTTAATAATGTTTTTTTATCTTTTATCAGTGCATAAAAAATCACTGATAAAAGGCGACTTTATTTTCTCATTTCTGAGAACTAATAAAAGGGACCCCTTTATCTAAATCTTGATATCCAATGATTTTTAGTGCAGCTAATTCCATTTTCTAGTGATGATAAATGCCATATTGGAAGTAGTGAGATCATATGATATTCTCCATCTCACATATGATTAGATTCACATATTTTATTAATGTCAAAACGGGATGATTATTTGGAAGTATTTCTGGACAAAGAATATGAAGGCATCAAAGTTCCTTGAACTTGTGCATGTGGTTGTTCGTGGGATGATCTCACCTAATGAAATGGAAATAATAAGGTATTATGGGTTGTTTTTTGATGATTTCATCAAGATGGAATGGATTATTCCTACAACAAACAAAGCTGAGGTATATAAATGTATTAATATATATCATAGGAGAGATAAAATGATTATTAGTGTGAAGATTTTGAAATTATGAACTGAAAATGGAATAACGTTTATAGATCATCATGTAAATGAAAATATTGAGAGGATTGAAATTTAAAACCATTTCTCAGTAGTTAGAAAACCCTATCAAAATGGGGTAGTTGGAAGAAGAAATTTCATTATCAATAACATGGACCAAAAAATTATAATTTAGAAGTATTTATGAGAAAGATACTAGAATGATTATGTTTGTATAGTAGTTTACATATCTAATTGAGCATTTATATATTCAATTGAAGGGTGAAATCCAAATGAAATTTGGTATGGAAAATGTCCCACACTCAAGTACTTCTGAGAGTTTGGAAGAAAATGTTTTATTCTCAATAAGGATAAGATCATGAAATCTGAATATTGATGATATAAAGTTATATTTCTTGGATACTAGTCAATGGTTAATGATTTCATATGTTACAATAAGACACACATAAAGAAAATTGTCGTTAATGAGATTGTGGTGGTTCAATGTAGGAAAATGATAGTACCACACGAGCAAATTTCACAAGACAACTGACCAATTTTTGAATTTAAAAATGGGGAATAAGAATAAGGATCGGGTGGAGAAACATAAAATGCAAGGAATTATAATAAAGACGTATATTTTAAATAATGTGAATAAATTCTAGTAAAATTAAGAATAAAAACAATTTCGGTTAAAATCCCCAAAATAATCATTATTCGAGACTAGAAAACCCTAGTTCAGACCATAAGAATAATGTATCAACAAATGATATATTTTATATTATTTTTGGGATGTATATATTATAAATAATATTTAAATGATGAGATGTGGGTCAAGGATATGAGTGAATAGATTGACCAAATTGATAACAATGAGTCATGAGAATATATTCTATTATTATGTGAAATGAATGTCATCAGAACCAAGTGGGTGTTCCAGAATAAATATAATGAAGATGGAAAAGTGATTTGAAACAGAGAACATCATGTATTTAAGGGATATTCTAAAATTAAAGGAATTGACGTTGATGAGGTGTTTTAAACCATAACATGACTTGAAACTATTTGGAAATTCTTATACATGGTGATTTAAAAGGGTTTTAAATTATATCAAATGGATATCACACCTGATGTATTGATTGGATTTCTTAGAGAAGAGAATGTGCATATTAAGAAAGCAGAGGGTTTTATCATTGATGAATATGAAGACAAAGTGTGTCTACATAATACGTCTTTTTATAGCCTCAAACAAGATCCTATATCATGATACTATAGGTTAGATAAATTTATAATGAATATTGGTTTCTATAGAGGAGAACTTAATCACAACCTTGATATCAGGATAGATAATGAGCAGTGATTGATGGTGCTTATCTATGTTGATGAAATAATTTTTAGTAGATCTTATAAAAACCTATGCAAGATGTTATTAGAAGTCATGGGGTGGGAATTTTAGATGTATCTAATTTGAGAAATGTCATTTTTCATTGTATTTTAGGTGATTAAATTTTATTATGATATATTTGTCTACTGAACAAAATTTTGCTAGGAGGATTTAAGAATATCATCGATGGATTATTGAAGGCCCATTGAAACACTAGTGGAGACAAGAACAAAATATGTGTAAGGAAAAATAGTTGATATGACAATGTATCATCAAATCATTGGAGTTAACCATTATTTTATGGGAAATAAACTAGATATTTTATGTTCTATCTATTAAGATGCTCATTTTTAGTGTTATCCTAATGAAATCCTCATTAAATATATGAAAATAATACTTTGATATATCAATAATATAAATTATTGTGGGTTATTATATCACAATAATTCATAGAAAAAATGATTCTGATTTAATGATGTGGATTGGGATGGTCATGTAGATGACTGAAAATCAACATTAGGTGGATGTTTTTATCTTGGGAGTTCATGTATATCATGGTAAAGAAAGAATCAAGATTTCATATCATTGAGAATTGTGAAGTTTTAGTACATTTTTTTTACTGAAAGACTCTCCCAATTTCAAAAAAAGAAACAAAAACATAATGATGTTGGTGTTGATGTGATTTCTTTGATTCCAGTCATGTGTGAAAATTCATGTATGATCAATCTTATAATAAATTATATTAAACATTAAGAGAAAAAGAAACATGAGATAAAATCTCATTTAATGGAAGAGAAGGTGGATCAAAGAATTTTGGTATTAGAGTACATGTCAACACAAGATCATGTAGCTAATAACTTGTTAAAGGAACTACCAAAAGTTTTGTTTGGAAAAGATTAGTAGGATCTTGGAGACCAATAATATCTATCTACTTAAATTATTTGGGGACATACCCGAACTCCCCAATGGTTATTTCATGAGAAATGTATTTTTCTCTCCCATAAATTTAGTTTCTAACTTTCTTTTAGGATCTTTAGAGAGAAGTAATATATATGGGTTCATTTAAGAAGAAGTATAAATTTATAAATGTGTTTGGAGGGATGGAAAATATGTTGTTGAATAGGGGAGTGTTTTTTGAACTACAAATAAGGAGGAGATGTGATAGAATTCAATGTATGTGGTCATGAAAATCTTTTCACATGGTTTCCATTTATCACACCAAGCATGAATCATGTGAAATTATAATTTATGATTACTATCTCATTATTACACATATTTAATTTGGTGTCTTCAAATGAATAATCTATTAAATTTTTGTGGATTTGGAGTATTTTCAACAAACCCAAAGGGGGATATTATTTGAAAAGGTTTCTTTTAATATTTTCATGGGTTGAGTTTATTGATAAATTGAAGAAGGATGCCATTGAAGAGGTTTTTTGTCTCAAATATAGAGTATATGCTACTACTCATTCTACATACCATAGAATGTGGGGAATTTGAGGAGGTTACACCCTAAAAAAGATACCAAATTTCTTATTCTATAGTCACCATGGCTACTCCACAATAGTGGTTGTAATGGTAAAACCATATGGCTTTTGGTAGCGGGATTAGTAATCCATCTCATCCCAACTTATGTGAGAGCATGATTTACCCCAACATAAGGGATCCAACAAGGACATCCAATCATAATATCAAAAGGGAGGTTTGCATATAGGAAAGAATACATGAGGGTAGGTTTGTGAACATGGAGGAAATAATCAATATTGTATGGGGGAAATGCAGAGCCAGTGGTCTATGAAATAGGGAAACAATGTGTAGGAGGTCAGGAGGAGACCCTAATATTCATAATCGATGATTCATGGATGTTGTGTTTCTTATATTCTGGGATAACTTCATAAGAACTTATGACGTTGTATGTGGTGTTTTTAGGCTACACTGTAGTCAGTTTCATCATGGAATAAAATTATATAATGGGGAATTTATATACCATTGGAGATTTCAAGGTGTTATGCGGTAGAGATATGGATATTTCACAATCCCTTTAGAAGGGATGGTCTTCATGATTCCTATATTCCTTGCATCATGGAAGGTATAAATTTAACAAGTGTAAATAATTTTTGATCCTTAATTATTCAAGATCTCAGACCGTAGTGATGTGTCAATGTTGTAGTCAGTCTGTGGGATAAGTGGTTCGAGGAGATTTAACCAAGATCACACGTGGGTTGATGGAGGAGTTAATACTATAAAAGAAGTATACCATTCAAACTAAAAGACACCATGTAACATTGTTTTTGACCATGTCATAGGGATATATGAGGAATTTCTAGCTTCACTATAGTTAATGTGGGCATGATCTAGGATATGAAAAAGGGTAATACAACACAGTAGCTTATATGACCAGACCATAGTTAGATAGTTTCAGTATTCTTGATGTTTTATCTAGAAATAAGTATAAATGGGGATTTTTAATTCAAATTAAATGTTTCATGATGACAGTAGTAATCATAGAGGACACTGGCCACGATTCTGAAAAACATAGATAGTCAATATTTACCTTTAGACTAAAATATAAGGAGGGAGAGTGTTGTAGTGTAAATATAGAGATAGTCATATACAAGAATAATTTCAACAGTTTAATTTTAGATTGATATTCTAGATCTAATTTTCAAGGTTGAAGGTCAAAGAAGGTGTTATTCTTGGAGTGCTATTATCACTGGAAGTCAAAATTTCTGGTGCTAATGGGAAACACCATTGTTGGTATATTTTCATTTCATCTTCATATGAGGAAGGAAAGATTTAAAATATGATGATGTGAGTTCCTTGTTGAAGGAAAGTTGTGATTTATATAATTCTTCATGGATGTTAACCATTATGGTTAGTGAGACAGATCCAAAATTATACTCATAAAGTAGTGAACTTATATTTAATTTGGTTTATAGGCACATTGTGATGTATTATATTTGGACTAGTCAAATATGGATGAACGAAGTAAAATATCTTGTATTTAATAATAATTTCATCACTCATTATAGGTAATGGTATAGAGAAAACAAAGAGTTCCCAAAGGATTGATAATAACATAATCATTCAAGGAATAATTGGTTTAAACTTCATTACCCTTATTCACCCAAACACTTATGGTGTTATCCTATATACCGATTAAACATATACCAATTGAAATAATCAATATTTCATTAATGTATACTAATAATAATACGAGTACACTCCCACTAAACTTCTTGTAAAAATATGGCTCATGTTCACCCTTAATGAAACCAAAATCTATTACAAATTTACTATATAAAATATTTCAGGACCTAAAAGCTAACTTTATCCATTAAATGGACATCTAAAATATTCTTATATTATTCAAATTTTATTATGTCATAAACCCTTTAGGTTGTGTTTGGTAGATATCTTAATGAAGGTTTATGTTAAGGAAATCTATTTTCTAATAAATCTACCAAATCAAATAATCCTAGAAATAAGATATGGAATGTAAAATTATGAAAGATTTAAACATGGAATGTAGAGAAAAATTTTATTAAAGGAAATACCCTGATACTATTTAAACCATTTATCAACTTGAGATTATTTATAGGTACATACTTTACATCCATTACTAATTTTATTGTGAATATCCATTTGTACCCAATGATATTTACATCACATATATGATGGAATAGAACCAAGATGTAGTTCTAATATATGGAATCCATATCAGAACTCATGGTTTATTTTTCATTTTGTAGCTTCTGATCTCTCTATTGAACAATAGGATCATTATTTTCAACCAATAGTGAAGAATAATATTTATTAACTTGAAAACTGTATCTCTCTGGTTATCTAACCTATCTGGTGCTCCAATATTGTACATGTGTTTTAGGACAAACATCTTCCATGGGTACTCATGGAATATATTCTTTTACAAATAATTACGTATCTTGATAAGTAACTTTATCAAAGTCAATCTTTCTCCAAATATCCTTCATTAAAATGTTCTCTATCTCATGAAAATGTATTTTCATGTGAAATTTACCCTCTTTTATGAGGGTCTGTCTTGATAATATCCCATTGTTTCCTTCGAATACACTAGAAAGACACCCTTCATGCAATATGGTGCTAGGTTTTTTTCCAGAGAGAGAATCAACAAATTAATAACAACCCTATTAATAAATATTTGAAAAAACAGGTTTCTTTCCATTCCATAACTTGAAAGGAATACATTTTTTCACTTTAGTTGGTATACAGTTTAGTGATTATGCTATAGGGAGTAATGAATATACCCAAAAGGATAATGGATGACTTTTACGGATCATTATAAACCTTAAAATGTCAATAAATTTATGGTTCTTCCTTTCAACAATACTTATATACTATGTTGTATAATGATTAGTGATTTGGGATAATATTCTATAATCATGTACAAATTTTTGGAATTATATTTTAAGATAATAAGCACTTTTATTGCACCAAATATTATTTATCTTTTTACCATGTTTATTATCAACATCATTGTGGAATTATTTAAATTTCATGAAGGATTTAAACTTTTACCAAATTATGTATATATATCCATATCTGCATAAACAATTAGATAAAGTAATTTAGTTGTGATACCAATATCTAGATTCTACTAGAAATGGTTTGCACATATTAGGGCATAACAATTCTTAAAGATCAGTATCCCTTTCCCTAACGGTTCTGGGTTGCGTGGAAGCCCTGATATGGTATTCCCAACACATATTTTTGTTAAACTAAAAGATTAATCTATTTTTTAAAAGACTAATAATATCATGAATAATAAAATTGAATAAAATATTAATTGAATTGAGAATTCCATAACCAAACATATGATCATGACATAATGAGTTATAATTAGTTTATGAAGCTAAAGACATAACTTTCACTGAATTCATTATTTATTGAAGAATATATTAATGTATCTAAGCAAATACATCATTTTGAGATAATAATCAAGTGTAGATTCCCTCTAATGGTGATCCATAGATGGCTTATGAACCTCTAAGTGTCATTTTTGAAATCTTTGAGTGCTACTGTGGATGATCGTAATGCTTACATTGTCTATCTAGGATTGACATGATAGTTTCTTCATTAAAGACTCTACTTAATCTCTCTCGAATTGAGAGGGTCAGTGGTGGAGGACCACTCTACATTATTGATTGAATTATTGGAGAGGATCTCTCTAGGGCTTGATAGGGTTCTCCAGAAGTCATTGATCACAACAAAACTAGTGACTAGAATTTGTTTGGAAATAATATAATTGGATTTAAATAGTGCTAGGGTTATAAAATAATAATTTTACATGCAACCTTATTATGTTCTTAATCTATGTATAATCCCATGTCTATAATAATAATATCATTATTATTTCTTGAAATAAAAAAACTACTTTATTAATTAAATATTATTTCTTGAATAAATTGATTAAATTTTTTTCCAATAACATTTAATATATAGTATTTATGATTATAAATTTAAACATGGTCCACTATTCATCCACAATATTTATCAAGACATGAATAATTAATTTTTATTCAATAAATCAATATCACTAAATTATTTTCCCATAGTTAGAAAAATGAGTATTATATTTACTAAATTGAAAATAAATATTTATTAAATATTCTTCTTAAAAATGTTATCGAAAATAACTAGTGATTGAATCTATTATATCAATAAAACATAAAAAATTAATAGACAATGTTTGAAAACAATATTTAGTAAACATGTTAAATAATTAATAATATTTAATAATTAATTGTGGCTCGAGAAAAACATAGTGTGCGACCCTTTAGACCTCCTTCTTAGTTTCATTAGTTGATGTTAAAAAATATACAATCTTGGTATCTACAACATAACATAGAACCCAAAAAAAATAATTTATTGTCACAATGAAGTACAATATCATATGAATTCTAACTGTATAATATAATCCTTTTATCACATTATCTCATATCAAATAGGGTGCATTCTAGTGTCATCAACCTATGTGTTCATTGTAGCTTTATTTGAATTAACATAAATGAATTGTTCCTTATGAACACAATGGATATAGAGTTATTTAGGCTATTACAATAATATTAAATGGATTTATATATCATCTTCTATTAATGAGCATAAGGGGCCGATTCTTTCCCTCATTATTCATTAATAAAATATAACTCTAATACACCCAAAGTATCCCACATCATTGAGAACATATGAAATCCATAAAATTATCAAAAAATAAAAGTTAAAAACAATATAATATGCCTTAATAATAGTATTTATAGCTACCCAAGCCTTTTACATTAAAACATTTCATGATTTTAAGCACAATTATTCATTAGAGTAGAAGCCAAGGATCGTTAATTCTAGTGTCTTGGAAGACTAGGTACATGTAACATAAAACATGGGGATAACTAAAACAATTCTTTATTTAATCTCCATAATGAGATTCTAAATTCCATTAAGCCCTTACATCTTCAGAACATCATCGATGAGTCAATTAATCCATTATTTAGAATTTATTGTAAATTATCAGATTCTACTATTCATAAAAAATTCATGTATTTCAGAAAAATCCCAAAAATTCTCCCTAACCATTTTTCGACGTGTAGAATCAAAAAATGAAGTCCATTTTTCAAAAATAAATTACTAAATATGATTATTTTAATATTTAATTAAAATAATAATTTATTATCAAAACCATTTTTAAAACACTCATTAACTCATTCTAAAATATAGGTATATCATACTTCCACCTTGAAGATTATTTTTATACCACCATAGTTTATTTTACTATTCATTAGGGTATATCACTATTCATAAGGGTATGTTACTATTCATTAGGGTAGGTCACTAACCACCAAAAAACTTATTTTTATTCTATTAGAGTCCAAAAAACATCTTGAACACAACCGTGTATGCTGGATTTTGGAAATTCCAAACACATAAGTGACAAACTTATGTTTAAAGGTCACTTATCACTTAGTAGTTCATTATGTTGTGTTTCAATTTGATTTTTTGACATAAATATAAGAAGGTAATTTCCATTGAAAAACTTTGGGTCGTTACAGTATTATAGTCTAATGATTAATACCAAAATCTATATATAGAAACATTCAATAAAACATATAACTATGTGTTTCCTACTAGTGGGTTGTGTTCTCGAATTGTACTACACATGAAATTAACAAGGGAGTATGCCATAAGAATGTGACTCAATGTACGGTGAGTATCCAACCCTGATAGAGTATATTTCCCCATAAAATGATATCATCTAGTTATTGAGCATATTTTTAATAATACCATTATGGATCTTCTAAGTTTCCATCATAGTGAGGAATTCCAATATATTTTTTGTGTGACTGTTACTCTTACTACATTATCACAAACTTTGTCAAAAAATATAACAATCATGATATTGTAATAATTTTATTAATATTTTAAAAAATGAATATATTCCTTCATAATGTATATATAAAATTCTTCTAGGGAAGCAACTCCAATAGAATCCCACTTACCCTAGATCTAACCACAAAAAACATTTATTCTTTTAGATCTCATAGGATTCTCAAACTTCTTCTGAGATAATGATTTTATGAAGGGGAATACCATGTTTTATTTCAATGAAACTATGATTACAATAACATTAACCCTTTTAGAAAAATCTAGCAAGATTTGATTGTTAGAGTATGTGATTTTTCAATTGGTGCAACCTTGGTTCTTTTACAAGAGCCACCGAATCAATATTTATTAAAACCCATAATTGAATAACAATTAATTCAGTATTTATTACATAAATATGCACTTAATACAACCCCACAATATCATGAGGCCTAGCGCCCATGGGATATTATGTACATAACATAGTAAATTATAAAATAAAACCCATAACATTATTTAAAATCTCCATAACATGTGCTTATATTCCATGGATCTTCTAAAATAGGATGGGTTAACCTAGGAATGTACATAAGAATGGGGTGAGATATGAATCCCTGTAAGGGAATAATCAAAACACAACTTGATAAATGTAATTCGGGTGTTTCAATATTCATATTTAAGAGACCTAATAGTTGTAAGAATCATAATTTTTAACAATGGGGAATGATATAGCATGATATCATTATCACAACATAGGAATGTGATAACAACATAAAACATGACATCATAAAAATATTACAAGGTTAGCCACCAAGACATCATAACATTGTGCTCTCAGGTTAACCTACCATGAAATATTTATGTAATATCAAGAGATAATAAAATTACCCAATGAACTCAAGGACTATATAATTTTGGGCCCATTGGTCACTTTTATATCATGTACATACCTTAATATTCCACATAGATCATAAAGCACAAAGATGTATTTCATCAATTTTAACCACATGATTATGAAGTTAGTGTTACATAAATTCAAATCCACAATCAATTTAGGGTAGGTAAAAACCAGATTAATATCATTGTGTGGTAATGTATATGGGTTTCACTACACATATGTTTGGAATGGAAAATCCTAGGATAATTTTGATAGCATATCAAATGTACATAATGGATTACAGAATGGGTGAATGAGAGTCAAAGGGGTCTATATTTACATTGTAATCATAAGGAAAATAATTAGGATGGGTAAAAGAATATCCAAAATTGAAAAATTTGAAATAAAAGGGCATGAAATCAATAAGGTGTATGAATATACGAGAATGAGAGGATCCATTATCTTGATAGGGTGATTCTTAAAACATTGGAGGATATTCGTAAGAGATTTGGGGAACCATGGGAAGAAAATAGAGAGGTAAAAATAGAGTAGCCTAATTCAATAAGAGTTTTTAGTGAATATTATTTGTATTTGGGGTGGTGTTTTATAGAAAAAGAGTGGATACATGTTTTATGATTTTTTATACATAGGTTTTGGACTCTATATGACAAGGTAATGAAAAGAAAAACCATAACCTTGGGTTTTTACATCGTTTATCACAAAGTGGAGTGGTTTTTTTCATTTTATATGGTCAAGGACCAAACACATTAATATAATTTCTTTATTGATGTGAACTTGAGTCATTTTAAAATGAATTGATTTTAGACTTTAAAATATAATATTGGTTTTTAAGGATTCATTTAGGATTTATAAAATTATCTAAAAAGTTGTTTTAACGTGAGATTTGTTTTTTGGTTTCAGACAATAAATTTTTTTGAAACCTTATAAAATTTCTATTTAGTGTCACAAAATTATAATTTCATTTATATTTAATAAATATTATTTAACATAAATATTCTATTAAAATTTCATTTATATCAAAATTTCATGATTTCAATAAAAAGAGTGTATTTATTGAAACTATACAAATACCAAAAATAAAAATTTTGATTCATTGTATCAAAATATAAATTTTAACCAAATTATAATATAGAAATTACAAATTAATAATAAATGATAAACATAATCATTATTTTGTTTTAAAGGGGTAAGGTGTGTGATGGTGCACTTTCTTAGTCTGGTTAGGTGAACATGGCTTGGGCCTTGATCTTGATAAGATTGAAATTATATCGTAAATGGGTTCAATCATGACATATCTGTTTAATATCAGCTTGGGAACTGTCATGGTCAAAGGACAGTAATGCTATCTCCCATAAAAGCACCAAAAAATAGGACTCATAGGGTATGATCCTACTGGTCATGACCATCACTTCTTTCATCCGTGTCAATTGTAATTTATCATAGAAAATAATATACTAATCCTAATGATGTCTATATAATGGCTATAATAACAAAAAATATGATTTTTAGTGGCCTTTTAAACCTGATAGATTATATAATAGTCCCAATGTACCCATAGTATTTCAGGTGTTTTCTATAACTTAATTATATTGTAAGGAATTTTTTCATTAAAAAAGAGATTTTCATTTATAAAATTTTACTTTGTTACATTATAATCCTAATATAATTTTATAAGGTCTTTAGGTATATGCACCACATCACAATCCTAGAAATATTTATGTATGAAAATAAGTTCTCGGGCTGTATTTGAAGCCTCTATAAAATAAGACTCCTCTATAGAATCAGTCATAATTTTTTTCATTAAACACTTCCATATCTTATCTCCTATGTTGAAACTTAATACTTATCCTGATTTTGAATTTACATCATTTGGATATATTTGAAAACACACATAAACATAACCCAGGATGACCAACTTCTCTTCTCCTTCATGCATTAGGAAAATATACATAGTTATTCATAGATATATAGGGATTTCCTTTACAAGAGACCAATATTATTCACCTAGATTATTATTGTATATTTTTACCACGATAAAGGCATTGGAAACATAAATTATAGTACATAACATGACATAAATCATTGATCATATTTTAGAAGTGTATAGGATCCTACTCACTCTCTCTTTCAACTCTTATGTCTATGGATGCCTTTTCTTGGAAAGATGTATACTATGTGACAATATAACCAAATAATTTTTGGATTATTATATATTAAATTACTTTAATATCTGAAAAAATTGTGTACATTAAATTAGTGTACATAGCCAATTGGATATTTCAAAAATGATCTTGATACCTAGAATATAGGTTTATTCACCTAATCACTTCACAGAGGATCACGAATTTAACCAATACATAACAAACTATATAACTAGTACATAATTTAACATACGTTATATTCCATTGACATACGCTACAAGTATAATGTTAACACTCCCACTAAACAACTTATAAAAACATAGATCATATGTGTTCAAAAATAAACCAAATTATTTTACATTTTCATCAAACCAAATATTCCATGTCTTAGATTACTTCTTTAATCCTTAAATCGTTCTATGAAAATTAAAATCTTTTTTCAGAAATACTTAGCATCAAAAACCTTATGGCTCTTTCATATAAACATATAATGAAAGGTTCTCATTAAAGAAATCTATTTTGATATTCATATTTCAAATTTCCTATTTATGAATTGTTTTTGTAGAATATATAATTATAATGGATTTAATAATGGAAATTGAAGAAAATGTTTCATTATTGTAAATAACTTCTCATTATTTAAACCCTTTATCCATTGTCCATGATTTTTTGGTATTTATTTTACTCTCCCTATCAAATTTTCTCTAGAATACCCATTTACACCCAATAGGTGTTACATCAACATATGGATCGACCAAAACCCAAACACGATTATCATACATGGAATCCATCTCATAATTCATGGATTATTTATATATTATAGCTTTTGAGCTCTCTACATCCTCTTTATTGGA
The DNA here is from genome assembly GCA_963277665.1 of Viscum album. NCBI lineage: Eukaryota > Viridiplantae > Streptophyta > Magnoliopsida > Santalales > Viscaceae > Viscum > Viscum album. The sequence continues at coordinate 879,011,895 of OY728158.1, forward strand.
GATAGGTTCATTATTATAAATAAATTTTGAGTCAAAAAATTTGGGGACTAGAAAAACAAATCATTGAGGTTCTCTTACCTATTTTTTACTATTACACAATATTTGTCTTTCATGAAAACCTTATTCCATGGTGACATGTGGAATATATTCCTATACCAACTCTTTTCCATCTTGATCATAAAATTCATTAATTTCAATCTTACTCCCACTATACTTATTGAGAACATTATCCCTCTCATGAAATATGGATCGTATTATCAAAATTACATTATATTATGATGGGTTTTATATATAGTATCAACTTTTTTCCTAGGGATTCCCTATAAATATACACATTCTAAATTGAGGTGATAGTTTGTTTCCAAATATTGATGTAAAAAATTCCACACACACCTATACAAGAGTGTGTGAAAACATGGATTCATTTACATACATTAACAGATATGGAATATTATTTTCCTTATTAGTTGACACATATCCTAGAATGTGTTCTAAATAATGTAATAAATACACATAAAATTATAATATAATATCTCCATGAAGCATCTTCGGCCTTACCATGTCATGAAAAGTATAATTCATCACTTCACTAACACCATTACATTGGATATTCTTTATCTTATCACCAAGTTTATTCTCTACATCATTTTTTGAATTCTTTGGATTTCTCAAAGGCCTAAAACTTATACCTCATCAAGTTGGCATATCAATATCTTCTCCATTCACTAGTAAATGTTATGAAATAAAAATATAAACCACTATATTCTATTGGATAAGGTCAAAACACATCAATTTTTTTTGATCCTTGTATATATTTATCCCTTTCACCATTTCTACCGAATGGTGGTTGGGTCAATTTTCTATGAAAACGTTTTTGGCATCTTTGAAGTTTTCATAGGTAAAAAGTATCAGAATCACCATCTTGATAAATCTCTGTCAAACACTTATTTTTTAACATAAAAATATGGAGATGAGATGACTATGTTTTATGTGATTTATTTGAACATGATTATTTATCTACATCCAATAAGTTTTTTAAATTTAATACTTAAAGACTATTATTCAGTTGTTCCACATTATAACAAGTGATATATTTGTAAAAGAGGTGTTACTTATTTCAAAATGTAAAAATTAATCCATCCATTTCAAGGGAAGAAAAAAGATAATATTATTAGTAAAAATTTGAACAAAATAACAGTTATTTAAAGTTGAAATCATTCCATTCAACAGTGGATGATGGTATTCTCATATAAACAATGAAACAAGTCATGATCCATTAGATATTTTAATATTTTACTCCTATCTAGAAATGTAACAACTGGGTCCCGGTGACAGCACAATCACCCCACCATAACATGGCAGTCGGGTCCTGGACCACCAGTTGCCCCGCAGACACGTGGGGCCCACCCCAGGGTCCACCCACATGCCTAAACGGGTCATCTGACAAATGAATGTCCCCATAGGCCAACACATTTCCTTTCCAGTGTGTTTTGTCCTTAGTCACACACACCCTGGGAAACATTCCAGAAGGTCACCCATCTTGATCACTAATCTAGGCCCAGCATGCTTAACTATGGAGTTTTAATCAGACGAGCTTCTTAAAAGGAAGGTTCACCTTGTTGACATGGGTAGTAACATTTAGACTTTCTAAGTCTCAATTTTCCATGGGTGTTACATTAGACACCCCTTTTAGAGCACAATGCCCTCATTGTGGACCCCAAACCTCAAACCCAGGTAGTGCCTAAGCACTTCCGGCTGGGTATTGGCTCTGATACCATTTTTTCATGCACCGCCTCCCTGAGCCACGAACCTTGTCATCTAACTCCATGGGTCTCATGTAATACCTTGGTTTCCTTCCATGTAAACCATATGCAAATTACTCACTAGGGTCGCTTATTAGACTAATGACTGTCCCCACAGGCAAACACATGTTCTTTAAGTGTGTTTTGTCCTCACTCACACACACCTTGGGAAACTTCCCAGAAGGTCACCCATCCTGATCACTACTCCAGAACAAGCATGTTTAACTGTGTAGTTCTAATCAGGCAGGCTCCTAAAAAGAAAGGTGCACCTTGTTGACATGAGTCATATCATTTAGTTATTTAACCATGTATCATTTGGGGATGTTACAATGAAATGTAACAACTGGGTCTTGGTGACAACACAACCACCCTGCCTTATCATGGTTGTCGGGTCTCGGACCACCAGGTACCACTAGTTTCCCTGCAGACATGTGGTCCACACCCTAGGGGCCACCCACGTGCCCAAACGGGTCGTCTGACCAATGATAGTCCCCACAAGCCAACACTTGTCCTTTTCAGTGTGCTTTGTCCTCACTCACACACACCATGGGAAACTTCCTAGAAGGTTACGCATCATGGTCACTGCTCCAAGCCAATCACACTTAACTGTGGAGATTCAATCATGTAGGTTCCTGAAAAGGAAGGTGCGCCTTATTGACATGAGTCATATCATTTAGTAATTTAACCCTGTATCATTTGGGGATGTTACAATCACCCCCCCCCCCCCTTAGAGCACAACGTCCTCGTTGTGGGCCCTACATCTCAACCCAGGTAGTGCACCACACTTAAGGCTGGGTACCACCTCTGATACCAAATGTAACAACTGGGTCCCGGTGACAGCACAACCACCCCGCCTTAACATGGCCGTCAGGTCCTGGACCACCAGGTACCACCAGTTGCCCCAAAGACACATTGGGCCCACCCCAGGTCCACCCACATGCCTGAACGGGTAATCTGATAAATAAAATTCCCCACAGGTCAAAACATGTCCTTTAAAGTGTGTTTTGTCCTCACTCACACACACCCTGGGAAACTTCCCAGAAGTTCACCCATCCTGATCACTAATCAAGGCCAAACACGCTTAACTATGGAGTTCTAATCAGACTGGCTCCTGAAAAGGATGGTGCACCTTGTTGACATGGGTATTAACATTTAGCCTTTTTAAGTCTCACTTTTAAAGGGGTGTTACATTAAAAGAGTGAAACACAAGTGCTTCCCAAGAGGTCACCCAACATACTACTACTCCCACCGAAGAACAATTAACTGAAGAGTTCTAATTGGATCTGATGCATTAATGCTGGTGTACATGGACACGGGTTGGGTACATGGCCAACGACATGGCGTATATACCCTTCCCCATCCAGACCCAGCCAGATACATGGGATAACCCATGTAATGGTACACGGGCATGGCGACACTGACATAGACCATGTACGGGCACATGGCCAGCATACATGGAGTGAACCACATGTGCTCGGACACGACATGTAATCCTACTACACGCCATGTATTTACTTTCATACGATAATACTAGAGACATGGGCCGTTTACACAGGGAGTACCTGGAGTCAAGGAACACAACGTGTGATCCTTCTACACAACGTGTAGTATAGTTTTACACACATGGACTAGAGACACATGCACTTTACATGGGCAGTACCTGGAGTCAAAGAACACGATGTGTATCCAAACTACACACAGTGTAACCTGTTTTTTAATGGCTTGAGCTATTTGTCTTATGTGACTTGGACTATATTTCTTAGGGTTCGTTCCCTTGGTCTTTCAACTGAAGTTTTCTGGTATCATTTCCTATGTACAGGAGTATGATCCCTTCCGCAGGACATCCTGAATAGAGTTGTTGGAATCCCCTCTGTGAGACTTGGAGCGAGATCCTTTACTCCTTCCTGGTAACCTAGGTCTAGTTCTTGGTATCGATGTGACCAACTTTACCTCGGAACCGATCCTCTACTTTGAGGATTAGTTCAGACTGAGTTGTTGGAATCACCCCATAGATATTGGTTGTGACACTCATCTAAGCATCTTATTCTCAAGTACTTGTGGAGTGTGTTCTCTGGGAACGAGTAATTTGTATCTCTGTCCTCATACCTAGGAGTGTGTTCTCCTTATTACGTTCTTAGTGTAATCTTCGAGATGGATCTTAGTGGTGGTTTCATGATGGTTGATCACGTATGAGTATATCTTGATATTCTTGTTATATGTTCTGTAGAAATATATTTTGTAGAGCTGACTGTATCATTCATTTATGGAATTTCCTTTATTGTATTCCTTTGTGGTTTTTGGGGTGTCCTACTAGGTATTAGTATACTCACCCCTACACGGACATTGCATGCACGTGTCATGTCTTCTGCAGACGAGCGAGACTTTGACATGATTCTAGGTGGACCAGGACTGGATAATGGTCAGTGAGATTAGGCAGGCCGAGGTGTGTTCCTACAGATACAGATTTCAGTCCTAGTACCTTTCTTTACAGGTTGGATTTTGTTACAGACGATCTTTTGGTGGGCTTGTACTTTTGGCCTAGGGTTTTACCTTACATTAGTTTACATTCCTTTCGTACTCTTTTGGTTGGGATTTTTGGGTATACATGCATTTCATTTTTCAGTAGTTTTTACTTTTCAGCTTTGTGGGCTTGGAGGTGTGTGTGTGTGTGTACAGGTTTATAGGAAATTCCTCCCATGTTAGTGACATTCCTAGTCGGTGCAAGTCACCAGCCCCTGGCCTATTGGAGGTGGGCTTGGGGAGTCGCACCTCGGGCCCCACTGGGACGAGTCCTGTCTGTCACCTGATTCAAGCACCGGAAATCCACGCATTGTCTTAAAATCCAGTCTTCCGTCTTGGAAAACAAAATTGGGGCCGCACAGGGTGAAACACTGGGTCTCATGAAGCCCTTCCTCTACAAGTCTTCCAGCTGCACTCTTATCTCGTGAATCTCTGTAGGAGCCATCTGATTTGCTGTTGCTGATATCGGTGTCGTCTTGGGTTGAAACTCAATGCAGAAATATCTCTCCCAATGGGGAGGTAGCCCGGGGACATCCTCCGTAAAGACGTCCTCATACTCAGCCACTACTGCTGGAAACTGGAAACTCGTAAAATCTACTGCGCCAAGGGCTAGGCTAGCCAAATGATGTGAAATTGGCTGTACCTTCCTACCTACGAGTCCATCCTACACTTTCTAGGTCTCCTTTTCACCAATTAAGGTGAACCTCGTTCCATCACTGTTGACACACCGCACCCTTCGCCTAAAACAATCAATCTATGAATGAACTATTGATATCCAATCCATACCAAGAATGAAATCGTAAGGCCTCGACGCTACCACCAAGTGGTTCCCACCGAAACTCTCACCTCCAAGGGTTATGTAACACTGTCTAAAAAGGTGTGTGATCTCTTAATCTTCTCAAGTCGGTGTTTCTAAGCATAAGGTTCAAGTCAATAACTCAACTGGATTCTCAAGGTCTCAAACAAGATAAGAAGCTTGGAAATAATAACTAGCACTCGTGTCTATCAGTACGACAGCCAAATATGGAAAAACATAGATTGTACCTCGAATCATTCCGGGTGTACCTGGGTCATAATCCTATACTGCCTGTAGCCGTCCCGGCCTCTGTCCACCAGCTCCCTGAACCAGGGGTGGACCTCCTGGGGGTGGTGGTGGTAAAATATCAAAATGCCGACCACCTCCAACTACTATCCCAGCTCCTCTACAGCATACACCGCCCACGCGGATCTGTCTTCTCTACACGTTGCCTCTTCCTCGGTGGTCCATCCACTAGTCCCATGTCAGAAGTATGCTGGGTCAGACAATCTCAAGTGAGATGTCCCTTGACATCACAAGAGTAGCATCAACTCTCTTGAGGATGGTTGGATGTGCCCTGCGAACCACCAGTGCACACTGACAAGGGTGTGACTTAAAAAGGATAAATTTTACTACCCATGTCAAGAAGGTGCACCTTCATTTTCGGGAGCCTGTCTAATTAGAACTCCATAGTTTTGCATGCTTGGCCTGGATTAGTGATTTGGATGGGTGAACTTCTGGGAATTTTCCCAGGGTGTGTGTGAGTGAGGACAAAACACACTGGAAAGGAAATGTGTTGGCCTGTGGGTACTTTCATTTTTCAGATCACCCGTTCAAGCACATTGGTGGACCCTGGGGTGGGCCCCATGTGTCTGCGGGGCAACTGGTGGTACCTGGTGGTCCAGGACCCGACAACCATGTTATGTTGGGGAGGTTGTGCTGTCACTGGGACCCAGTTGTTATATTGGGTATCAGAGGTGGTACCCAGCCTTAAGTGCGGTGCACTGCCTGGGTTGAGATGTATGGCCCACAACGAGGACGTTGTGCTCTAGGGGGGGGGGTGATTGTAACATCCCCAAATGATATAGGGTTAAATGAATAATTGATATGACTCATGTCAACAAGGTGTGCCTTATCTATTGGGAGCCTACCTGATTATAACCCTATAGTTAAGCATTCTTGAGTGAGAGTAGTACTAGGATGGGTGACCTTATAGGATGTACTCGTGTCACACCTTTTTTAAATGTAACACCCATGGAAAAGTGAGACTTAAAAAGAATAAATGTTACTACCCATGTCAACAAGGTGCACCTTCTTTTTCTAGAGTCTGTCTCATTAGAAATCCATAGATTAGCGTGCTTGTCCTGGATTAGTGATCAGGATGGGTGACCTTTTGGGAAGTTTCCCAGGGTGTGTCTGAGTGAGGACAAAACACACTAGAAAGGACATTTGTTTGCCTGTGGGGACAATAATTTTTCAAATGACCTGTTCAGGCACGTGGGTGGACCCTAGGGTGGGCCCCATGTGTATGCGGGGCAACTGGTGGTACCTGGTGGTCCAAGACCCGATTACCATGTTAAGGAGGTGTGGTTGTGTCGTCACCAGGAACCAGTTGTTACATTTAGTATCTGTGGTGGTACCCAGCCTTAAGTGCAGTGAACTGCCTGGGTTGAGATGTTGGGCCCGCAACGATCAGGAGGGGTGACCTTCTGGGAAGTTTCCCAGGGTGTGTGTGAGTGAGGACAAAACACACTAGAAAGGACATGTGTTTGACTGGGGGAGATTCATTTGTCAAATGACCCGTTCAGGCACGTGGGTGGACCCTGGGGTGGGCACCATGTGTATGCGGGGCAACTGGTGATACCTGGTGGTCCAGGACACGATGACCAAGTTATGGTGGTGTGGTTGTGCCGTCACTGGGAACTAGTTGTTTCAATTGGTATCTGTGGTGGTACCCAGCCTTAAGTGCAGTGCACTGCCTAGGTTGAGATGTAGGGCCCACACAAGGGCGTTGTTCTCTAAGGGGGGGGGGGGTGATTGTAACATCCCAAAATGATAAAGGGTTAAATGAATAAATGATATGACTCACATCAATAAGGTGCACCTTTATTTTTGGAAACCTACCTAATTAAAACTCCACAGTTAATCAAGCTTGTCCTAGAGTAGTAATCAGAATGGGTGACCTTCTGGGAAGATTCTAAGGGTGTGTGTGAGTTAGGAAAAAACACACTGAAAGAACATGTGTTGGCCTATAGAGAAAATCATTATTCTGATAAGCGACCCTAGTGTGTAATAGCCTATGTAGTGCTGGGAAGGCAACAAAGGTATTATAGGAGACCCATGGAGTCAGATGACAAGGTTCATGGCCCAGGAAGGCGGGTCATGAAAATAAATATTTTTTAATATATATGATTTATATATTTATAAAAAATATTTATTTCCATATGCTATATTTAAAACCCAATTTTTTATAGAATAATATTATACTCGATAAAAAACACCTTTAGATTCTTCTTGCTTCTAGTTTCAGTTCTTCTTCTAGTGGCCTAGCATGACACACGAAAAACATTGTACATCCTTTTATTTGTCCTACAATTGAATTAGGATTGAAATCTAGAGATTTAGACTTAGAATAAATCTTTGACCCTTTCTCCATGTTCTTCAACTTCTTGTTCACCATAATTATTATGTGTTTTTCAAGCCCCATGTCCTTGTCAACATGGTAAATGAGAGTAAAAAGTCTATAAAGATTGTAATTACTATATCTCATGTATTAATTCTTAATAAAACTAGAGAATAATTTTATAAGTGATGGAATACTATGATCTATGGTGAGTAATCATGGAATTTAATGCCAAATATTTCTAAGTTCTCTTTTAAGATAATCATCCTGACTACACGAGACCCATTAGGCACCAACTCTCCAAGATTTCATGTTAATAATGTATTAGAGATCTCATATCTCTATATTACCACCTTCTCTTGATAGATATAATAATTTTTTGACATTGTGATATTCCAATCCACATCCTCATGTTTCTTCAAAACATCATTTTAAATTGATGATCCCATGAAACATTAGACAATTGTGGCATCATTCAAATGTCTATCTAATAGAGACAATTCTTCCTCACCATCCACTTAGTCAGGTGATTTAGAATTAGTGTTCTCTAGTATATATAATTTTCTTTAATAGTGTAAAATAATGAAAAAGTGTCTTTTTTATTCTAGGAAATAGATTTAGTGATAAGTTTATCCGTCTCAAGTATGGATCAAAATAATATGGTTTAAGTCATGTGTATTTCCATTTATACCATTAATAATAGCATAATTTTAGAACATTGTATTATAAAATTAAATAATTAATATTAAATTAATGAATAGACCACTATTTCATATAAACATAATATCTATCAATATTAGTTTCAAAATATTTTATTTGATGGATATTTTAGTGGAAATAATACATTTCCGCTTCTCAAAATCCAAATTGATGTCTGTGAAAATAGATAAAGGTATTTAGATAGCGGTAACTTACCAAATAGTTATCTCATAGCTCCTTAATCAGATGAGTGGACTCCCCACATTTAAAATACTGTTTTTTTCATCAATTGTTTTCTAACTTGTTTCAATAAGTCTCATTAAAGTTATCAACATCTAATACAAAAAAAGTTATTTCTACACAGTACTCAAGATAAAAATTACTTGATAATTGAATGCACCAGAATATAGGTTGGTCATATAATTTGAACTATGTTTATATTCCAACCAACGTAATGGAAGGAAATAATGAATAAATATATACAATTTATGTATTTTAGTCATTTTTCATCATTAGTCCATTTTTTATTTTCATTACATTCTTTTTAATATTAAGTGGATATACATAAGTGAGTAACCATATATTATAAAAATTTTACACATAATCTAATTTATTTTTGTTATATTTGGAATTATTGGTAATTTATTTACTCATGTAATTCTTAAAAATGTCCATGATGAAGTTAACAATGAAAATTCACAAAAAAATAAGATTGGTATGATCATGAGCCTTTCCGACGAGTTACTATATCTATAGGATTATATACTAATCACCGACCAAGGGGAAAAAATACCTTAAACCATCACATTGTTTGTGTTGAAAATTTCCACAAATCCTCCCATGTATTGTTGGATTCATTTCCCCTAAACTTTAAACTCATACCTCCTCAACTCTCTTGGGACATATATAAATTACATAATAGTTTACTGACATAGGGTAGTGGAATCAAATGATTAGTTTATGGGGATTATATAGAAGGAAAACCAGGAAATAAAGGCCCTTACATAATAAGAAGAAGGTTGAAATAGAGAAAATAAATTTAATTTTATAATAATAATAAATTAAATGGAAACTAATCACATAAAAAAGTTTGGTCTATGCTCTTGATCATCCACACACATGAAATTAATTACACATTTTATTATCTAGAATTTATTCCCAATCATTATTGTTCATGATAAATCACAGTAAAATAAATTAATTATATTATTTAATTGATAAATTATTTTAAATTAATACTCATACAATTTTTCATAATATTATCACCCATCACAATGATTAAAAAAATAAATAAATTTTTATAAATTTGACTATGTAAAAAATATTTTTCTTGGAGAAAACTTGGTGATTTCCCATCCAAATTTCCTATCATGTATTATATTCATATAATGTTTACTATTATGGTATATAACATACATGTGTTATTATGTAATTTCAGGGTTTGTAATGTCAAATTAATGACACCAAAACAATTTTTATTTACATAGAATTTTATTTTTTAATGTGCATAGAGTAATAATTTTATTATGAATTGCACTCGATATGTAGTTCCAAATATTACATAGAAATTAAATATATATTTTATATCTAAAAAACACATAACATTGTGTGTATGAATTAATTTAATGTCACATGGAACTCATATTGATATGGTTTAATTAGTATAACAAATTAATTTTAACTAATATGAAAATAGTTAATATACATGATGTGTACAAACATGCTATATATCATTTATAAATATTACTCATCTATCCATGACACCTTCCTAGGGACTAGGTGTGTTAACCCCTAAAAGACTCTAATGGTGTATGTTTCATTTATATAGGTTACACATCATGCGCTCTCATAGTTACATGGTTACCTATTATACGTTCCGTGTAATAGACACATGTCTCATCTATGACTATTGGATTACACATCATGAATTCAAGTTACAATTTGTGTAATCTGACGAACCATGACCCAGGATGGTCTCGTAGACATTCAGGGTATTGAATACATAGTATATCTGATAAATTAGTGACAATCCAAATTAATTCACGAGTTTCCCTTGTGCATTTATCATTGGTATATGGAAAATAACAATGGCCTATATAATGTGTAATCTTGTGATAACCATACATAATTTGTGGAACATATTTATGAGGAAATATAAAGATAATTGTCTGTAATTAATAAATTTTTATTACATTCACAAGAACATATAGGTAGAAGATGAGATATGATGATTCTAATGTATGGAATGAATAAAATATAATTTAAAATAAATGTTAATTGTTTAAATGAATCAAAGGACTTTACATAATTTTAAATTATTATGTGACAGCTCTGGTACCTCTTGAGGGCTCCATGCATAATAGTAGCACCATTAACGAATATTTTACTTTGTTTTTATCATAATTTTTGATTAATATGAGATATACATAAAGCATAGTGTCATGAACAATGAAATTGAATCACAGAATAATTGACATGAGAACTCTAGAACCAAACATGGGATCATCAGATATGATTTATAATAATTTTAAGTTGTTAAATAATTACATTGTGATTAATTATTTCTTTGCGGATAAAAATTAAAACTTCTCTATCTCGTATCGTCGCTGCATCAATGGAATCCTGTATTGATTCCCCCTATTAGTGATCCCCATGTGCACCATGAACATCTAAGTGAAATCAAATGAGTCTCCATGTTCTTTCATGAAAGATCCTAATCTTTTCTCCATTCATCTATGCTCATCATGAGATTATATTCATGTAGGATTCTATATAATCTATTAAGAATCGTGATGGGGGCTAAAGATGACCATTCTCTATTTTTAAGAGTGTTATCATAGAAGATATCTCTAGGTCTCTAGAGGATTATCTATATATGATTGTGCATAATGAAACTAATGGATTATGTTTTTATTAAAGACAATATAATTGTGTCTAAATAGTTTTATACATAGAATATTATAATTTACCTTGTAACATTATTTTTTCCTTAGTCCCCAGGGAACCCCATGTCTATAATAATAATATTATTGTCTCTTGACATGCGCAAAGCCAATGAAATAATTAAATATTATTTCTTTATTCTTTTTAAAATTATTCAAATAATATTATATATATATTATTTCTCACTAGACTTTTATACTCAATATTCATATTTCTCCACAATATTTATTGGACCAAGAATAATGAATTTTTAATTAATAAATAAATTTAAATGTATTATTTTCCAATAAGTAAATAAATAAATATTATATCTACTAAAAATAAAATAAATACTAATTAAATATCTTCTTAAAAATAGTACCTCAAATAACTGGTGACAAAATATATGAAATCAACCAGACATGAATAATTAATACACCACATATGATAAAAATATTTATTTAACATCTTCAATAATAAATAATATTTAATATTTAACTGAGCTTCTCAATACTGTTAGTCTGTGACACTCTAGGCCTCTTTCTCTATAGGATTAGGCAGACCCATCAAAAGTCCATGGTTTTCATATAACAACATGCTAAAAAACCCATAGAGAAATAAATTAATGTTGCAATGGAATAATGACTCATAAAAACTCTTACTATGAAATATAATAAAATTATCTTGATATCCAAAAACAAGAAGGCTTCATTCTAGTTTCATCAACATATATGCTGAATCTCTCTTTGTCAGACTTTCTGAAAATTAACCCTCCCACTAAAAACCATGACCCTGGATTTATTTAGTCTTTTACCTTCCCATAAATGGGCATGAGATATCATATTATATCAATTAAAATAAGTTATAAATCCATTATAGTATTATAATTAACAAAAAATGACTCATAGTGCACCCAACATATCACACTTCACCATGAGAAGTTGCTATTATGGTTTTCATGAAATCATCATAGTGCACAAATAATTATTTCCATTAACATTAATATTAATGTCTTAGGATAATTACAAAAATATGAATATAGGAACATCCAATGACATATATAAATTTGGATTTCCTATTGGTGGGTCATGTTCTCATAATCCCCTACACTGTGAATTATAAATAGTGTACCACATGAGAAAGTGACTCAAACTATTATGTTTCTCAACCCCTAATAGACTATATCATTTTCACCCTATTCAATGATATCATTGGACTATAAAACATATTTTTTAATAATATTATCATGTAAATTCATGGTTCTAATCATAATGAGGAACTACTATGAAACTTCAGTGCAACAATTACTCTTACTACACTATCACATACAATGACCCAAAGAAGAAAAATATTTATGTTATAATAAGATATTAATATTCAAATAATGAATAAATGTAATAATCAATTATATAGAAGTTTGTTCTAGGGAACCAAATACAATATTTACCTTGTCTATTAAAAGTTTTCTTGCTCGTTTTTTCTTATAAACAAATGTGACATCTATCAAGTGGGTTTAACTTGAATGATTGTAAGTAACCATCTTGATAGGAACTTTAAAAATGATTATCATTTAAATTATAGGGACACTAAAGCCAAATATATATTTGAAACCTGTCATGAAAGCTTGATTCATTATCAAATCCCATTACTTGGATTTTGTAATTTTATTCATAAAGACTATTATTTAAATTCATCATACAATAAAACAAGTTGCCTTTATAAAATAAGAAACTTTTATCTCTGAATTTCAAAATAAAACCATATGTATAAACATACTATACCAAAAATTATGTTTTTTTAATAGTTCGTACATAATAATGATCTTTTAAAATTAGGATCATTCTAGTTTGAATGAAAGTTGGAAGTTTTCAATGGTTGGAGCATACATCATCATGGAATTTTCTACCTAGAGATCCACCTCCCCTATGAAAATATTACAAAATAAAATTGGTTATTTGAAATGAATACTGATATAAGAACGAAAAGGAGTATCTGATATGTAATTTGTAAATATGGAAATATTTCACAATATTATGAATGCACCTAAAGATTCCAATTAATTTTTTAATCAGATGTATTTATTCTTCCAGTGGATCAACTTTCCACATGAAAAACCAACCAAATCCTTATTCTTTACATGTATTTGGAAATTATGTTTTTTATAAGGATGGTTCTTGGGACACTTATACATGGAATGATTATTGGGAACCTTATCCTTGTTACTAATTTTATTCACTATAATAAAAACAAGTGTTTCCACACCACATGTCCTAGTAAACTTGGAGAATCAATTTAGAGAGTTATAAATGTGAATTATCAATATTTATCATATTATAATTATCCATGAATATTGGGAATCTATTAGATTATGAGGTTAAAATGAGATCGATGTGTAATTCATCAGGGATCTTAAACCCCTAGATCTATAAGCAGACAACATATCAAATCAACACGAAAACATATGAACCTTATAGAGAGTAATCTATAATCTATCATGTGAATAATAAATTGGAGATTTCATATCTCTAACGTGTCTTCTTCTATTTATAAATATCATGATAGTGAGATAAGATTCTATTCACATCCATATCCTTTTGTTTCATTAAAATCATACTAGAAATGGAAGGAAACATGAAATATTAGACATATGTGGAATCATCTAGATGTTTTATATAGAGAAAAAATTATTCCTCACTAACCACTTTCCCAATCCCCTCTGGAATATGGTTTTCCAATATATACTTTTTTTGTTCATGTCATAGTATAACATATAAGTTCCTATACAATTTTGGGAAATTTATTCAAGTGATAAGTTTCTCCTTCTCTAGAATATATCGTACTGATATAGTCGATGATTTATTGGTTTTAATTTATATAATAAATAAGCGAAATATATTTTTCTTTATCTAGATAAATAAATTATATAATCAATTTTATGATTGTTAATCTACCACTATTTTATCAAAACCTAATATCCCTCACCATTATTTTTAGAATATCTCATCAGATGGTTTCTTGTGTAAATAATTTCTATTAAACATCTTATAACATATACAGGGGAATAAAAAGTTAATTGAATTATTTTAGTTAAGAATAACTTTAGAAATACATTAACTCTAAACTCCTTGATAAGTTGAGTAAACTATCCAATCCTAAAATCATGGAAAATAATTCAGTCGATGCATTACCTCCTAGTTTTACCATATTTTTATTGACTAGTCTACCCATTACATCAACTAAATTATGTAAATCCAAGAAATAAAGTTAAAATTATCAAATAATTCCAACCAACATGACATAATTAGATCAATGATTTTGAACCATGGTTCAATTTTAACTCAGTTAGTGGATTGGTTTTACCTGGGTTCTGAAGAAGAACCACCTCCAGTCACATAGGAGATCCATCTATTATATAATTTCACTCATACATAGATTAGAAGAGCCAAAATTTTGGTGAAAGGTGTTTATATAAATGATACCATGGGTATTCATACCCTTATATAATGATATTAGAGGAATTATGTGTAGAAAATTATTAAATTTATAAAATATTACAAAAACCATGTTTTAATAATAAATTAAAAATTCTAATCACATACATAGGTTGGTCTAGGCTCATAGGCATACACATATATGAAAAAAATTGAAAAATTATAGTAGATATAATTCATTTTAATTCATTATTTATTTTTAAGATAAGAAGTATTGAATTAATTAAATTAATTAACTAATTAGTTAATTAATTCCATTTATTATAATTAATATATGAATTCTCTTTGTGATAAAAATCATAAATATAACATGATAAATAAATGAGGTTATCAATAATTATATATAATCACATGGAATTAATTGATGATATAATAATTATAAAAAACTTATTTCAAAGTGAACACAAAAAAAGTCAACAATGTAATTAGGTTTTAAATACTGCAAATAATTATTTTTTATATAATTTTATATATTTTCTTCACTAAGAGACTACATGACATGTGATAATGAGATAAACAAAACTTTTATTTCTTTCTCAATACTAGAATAGATTCCTAAATATTTTTTTATATCTTGGTATGGAGACATTACATGTGCTAATAAGCTACACATCTTGCATTACGCTTTTGGTGTGTTGGTGTGACCCTCCATTTCACTTAAGGTGTTATTTGGGCATGTGGATTAATGATTCATATGAAGTGTATGATATCTATATTCCATGTATCTCATTGATAATACCTACTATAAATCTTACATGTTGTTATACCACATATTTTACCACATAGTTGTAATTAATTTTTCTACTACAATATATATACGACATGACATGTAAACCAGTAACACATCTTCTAGTCTGAAAGAGAGGGTTCAAGGATGTCTCGATCAACAGGTGTTGTGTATTATTAGGAACACCAATTATTAATTATTTTATATTAGTGTATCCCATGACACATCTAAGTGTAGTGGACTTGGGAATACAATGTGTAATTTTGGTCACACATCATGTATCCTTGTCTACTGACAATAATTCTCAACACCTCTCAATGAAATATCTAATTGCTCTTCATTTTATATTAATATGTTTAAGAAGATAAGAAAGTAAAATAAAGAGAATTAATATGTTGAAAACTAGTCAATTAGGCATCATAATTTAAATAATTAATTAATTAGAAGATAAAAATAACAACAAACAAGTACAATCCATCAGTGAATAATAAATTACTACAATTTATAATGTGAAACCTCTGATACCACTTTAAGGTTCCAGGATGAGTGGAAGAACTAGGTGGGCTATAACTGAATTGTATTTATGTCATAATCAATGACTAATATGCATTTGATTTGATAAAAATCATCATGGAAAATATTATTAATATGAAGATTAATTGAAATGAAACTGAGATTATGAAGAGAGGATCTTTTGACATATAAATTATAATTAATTTATTTAATTAATGAATTAACTTTAATTGAATTCATTCTATGATGTTGATAAATCTACAGACCAATTTTCTTACACCATCATTTCATCAAAGGAATCATGGGTATATTCCCTGTAGTAGTGATCCACACAAGATCTGTGAACCTCTGATCATCACAATATAATTCATCAGGTGTTGGTGTGGACAAATTTATTTCTTTTGATGATTGATGTCGATCTAAAAAATCCATCATGGGATATGGAATTTTCATTAACAGAGGATGGGGATTTCTTTGCAATCTTCAAATCATTTTAGGGGAGAGATCTCTAGGGATTGAGGGAATCCACTTTATAACTCGTTGTGCACAAAGAAAGAATGTGGATCTCACAGAATCTAATAATTTCATAACAGAGTTTTAATAGTGCAAGGATTAGTAAATAATAAATGTATATGAGACCTTATTATGTTATTAATTCCATACAACACTCATATCAATTAAATGAAATAATTTTTATTATTCACTTAAGATGTGCTAAGCTTGTTGATAAAATAATATTTTTTCAAATAATTAATTCAATATTTTTTCAAATAATAAAAAACCTAAAATTTGACACCGAACCATTTAACTAGGTCTTCATATCCACCTCATTATTTTTTTAATCCTTGAGTAATGGATATTTATTTAATTAAATAATTATAATAGAATTATTCACCACTAAATACATATAAATACTGTATTCACCCAATTAATGAGTAAATATTTTTTATTTATTCACATAACTAAATAAATAAATATTTTATCCGTTATTATTAAACAAAAATAAATAAATATTTTATATTCATATATTTAAATAAATAAATACCCAATGAATAAATATTTATGAAATATTCAACTCACATACCTATTATATCAAATAACTAGAGATTGAATATTTGTGATGAAATAAACATGAAAATTACTAAACCTTATTCTATAATAATATTTATCAAACAAGTTAAATTCATATGGAATTTATCTATGGTTTGGAAAACACATATTGTGTGACCAACTATGCCCCTTTCTCTCGGACATTATTCTACACTACATAATGTACAAGGTTAGCATTTCGAAACACACCACAGATCATATAGGGATATTTGTTACAATTTCAATGATATATAACCTCATACAATAATACACTATATAATACAATTTAATTATCTAGATATCTCTAATTAATAACGTTGTATTCTATTGTCCTCAAAAATTATGCTCGATGTATTTTTATTTCACTTTTTAAAAATCTACTTGATGATAATAAAACTGTGGCTATGTAAAAAATCAGGTATTTTAATTCCCATAAAAGGGATTGATATATTGACTGTCATTAAATAATAGAAGTTATAAATACTTTCTCACATTATTCATTAATACAAAAAAACTTGTATTGTACCTAATGTATCCTACCTTTCAATGAGCATTTATTGTCATGATTTTCATAAATACACAAAATTACATGACCCATGACATCTATTAATTGTAATATTGAGGTCTAATGATCTTTACAGATGTCCTCATATAGGAACGTATAATCAAACAAATAAATATATATTTCATATTAGTGGGTTATGTTCTCATTACCCCCTACACTAAATATCACTAACGGTGTACACCCTGAGAAAGTGTTTGAAAGTCATATGACTCTCTACCCATGATAACATGTATCATATGATTTCCATAAAATGATATCATTCATCTATAAATATTATATTTAATAATAATATAGTGTCACTTATGGGTTCTAATTATAGTGTGGAACTACTATTACCTTTTAATGAAAAGTTTAAAATTAGGAAATTACCACATACTATGTCATAAAGAAGATAAATCCTGATGTGGTAAGAAGTTTATATTAATATACACAAGAATGAATATAGGTAATCATATCGTACTTTTAACTTGGATCTAGGGAACCAACTCCAATATATTTTTCATTTCCTTTTTGGTGTGGTAATTGCTATTGAAGGTGAGTTATTTCAAATTGATGGAGGTTGGTTTCTTATATCATTCATTTGTTTAGAAATTTTAGGAAATTATTTAGTTTTTAAATCAATTTTTTTTATTTTGATATTCTATTTTATGAGACCCGTGATGGGTTTATAAAAATATTACATGTTCTATTATATTTTGTGAAGTGGAAATTTTCAATTTTTTTATGGATTCATTTTAACGATAAATATTGTATGATAAGTGTCTATGGAAATGCCTCTGAGGCTCATATTAAAGGAATTTCATGATAAATTATGGGTTTTTGAATTGTTTTCATTTTAGAGAGTAAAACCTATGTTGTAATGGTATTTTAACTAAATATATTCTTTTGTTTTCAATTGACTCCTAATGGTAGGTAGAGGTTGGTTTTTTTAATGTGATAATCCTTGTGTAATTTTCAAAAGAATTTTATGACATCATTTTCTATGTTTGTTTTAAAGGGTAATTTGGAATATAAAAAAGTATTACTTGGTATATATGAAAATGATGGTTTTATGGATAAAAATTCTATGATTGTTTGAAAGGACCAAATGAAATTTTATAAGAGACCATTTTTTGATAATTGAACACCCTTGTTGTGATCCCCTTGTTCCATGTATTGTATAGAATCCCCCATTGTGGGATTTAAATTGATTTTTTTATTCTTCTATATATATATGTGAAGAACGGTTATTTATTAAGAAGGTGTTATTGGTGATATGAGTGTTATTATTATGATTTATAATATATTTAATTTATAATCTTGTTATTATTGATTGATCACCTCTAATTTGACCATTTTATCATATATTGGGTTAGCTAAGTGAGAGATATAGTTCTTAATATAATAATTTAGATTGTGATATGGTTAGTTTCCAATATTATATTGTGATCTGTCTAGGGTAAGTCCCTTGATGAGAGTGATTCACGTGTTTACATTATTTAGGAATTCAAATTTTTTACTGCTAGTTTAAAATTGAGATATTACTAGATCCCAAGTTTATACAATGTTGTGGCTAAGGGAAGGCCTCTAATGAGAGTTATTCTGCTAATTGATTTCATTTTTTTACATTTATATAATCTAACATCAGTACAAAGGTATTTTCCTATGTCACTTATTCATTTGAGGATAGTATAGTCTTTGTGATTCACACTATATTCTTCATTTCACCCTTTAATGATTATTTTGGACTAATGGAATCATTTTAATTGTTTTTTAATTTAAATTATTATTCTTTGATATGATGGTACCCCATTTTTATAAATTTTTTTTTCTTTATGATGTAATTTAATTTTCAAATATGTTTAGAAAATTGTATTTTGTGAATGGTTTTGAAAGAAGTAAAAATGATTTTGTTTTGTTTTATGAGGAAATAAGTACACCACTATAAATGATTTAAATTCAATTTATTTTAAATAGATAATTTATTTCCATGTTCGATGTGGTGCTTTGAATGATATATTAAAATAAATTATGATGTATTTTATTAGGTCTAAATTCATTATTTCCATGTTGGAAGGTGTTTTTTCCAAAAATGTGTTGGCAAGATTTTGGAAAATGTATTATGTATGATACTCGTTTTCATTATGCTTTACATTTTGATGAACTTATTTCTTAAATGGTGTTAAATAATTATTTTATGAAAAAATTTTATAAAAGGATTTGGATAGTCACTCTATTGAAATCCCACAGACAAATTTTAGGCCACATCTTATATACACACCTAAATTTGTGTATCCCACTCTTATGTATTCATACAGGTTTTCATGCTATAATATTAGGTTTATTTTTGTTTGTTATCCCATTGATGTATTTTTTGAATATATTTATTGAATGGGGGTCACATGGAGATGTTTTACAAGTATATTAGACTTTTTATTTCCTATGTTACATTTATGTGTCATCAATTCATGGAGGTGTATATTTTATTATAATTCTAATATATATTTTCAGCATACTGGTTATTTATTATGTGAATATGGGGTTTTTTGTTATTTTTATTATTAATAGTAGAGAGTGATCACTTTTACTGAATATATCTCATTTGGATCTTGGTTCTTTCAGTCTATATTTGGTATTTTTATTTTTTATCACCCATTTATTTCATTTTCATGGTTGTATAATATATGAACACATCACAGTAGATTAATGGTTGGATCCCACTAATAATTTATTATATTTTATTGGTGGAAACCTTTCCCAAGAGTGTGTGGTTTATGGTGAAGAACTAGTTGCCAACCCATGTAGATTAAGAAAACCCTTTGATTGTTGGGGTAGATTGGTTCATGTACTGATTCAAGGGTTTAATTTTTTGGTTCATTATAGAAATTCTCTAGTGAAAAGGGATGCATGCTTACAACATCTGGGGCCTTATTTGGTAACAATAAAGTATAACCATGACATGGATACTATAAAGTGGTATCAAAGATAGGGTTTTTCTTACTATTAGGTAAATTGAGGATAATAGATACAATGTTTTCAAAATATAATAGGAATATTATGACATGTAATAAATAACCCATGCATCATTAAATTTAGGATTACTAGATACAAGATTGTTGTTCTTGGTTTCAATGATATAGTTTTTCCAAATTTTTTGCATTAGATTATTTTTATATAATTTCTGGTTTTATTCTTGTAAAAATGGGATATATATCATGTGTTTAAAAATTATTGTTGGAAAATATGATTCAAAATTAATTCATATGATTTCTTGTATTTGAGTACACTATTTATGATATGAGTTTATGTTATTTAACGTTTTATAAATATCTTAAATAGTGTTTTCTTATATAACATGATAGTGGAATTATAGTGAATTGAGAGATGATTATGTTTTTTTGTTATTAAATTAATAAAATTAATAATCTCAATATCATATTCTAACATTTTGGGTTGGTAAATTGGGATAGATATAAAGAATGAGTTTAAGTGAAACCCAGAGTATGCCATGGAGTGTGTATAATGTAGCAGGACACTCTTCCTAGTACTATATAACCAATATATGATATTATTATCTTTTATTAATGAGATTCTAAGGTGTGTGTTTGAAATTATAGCAACATTCCAACAAGACATCCTTCCATTGAACATCTAGTGGGTATAAATGAGCATGATTCAATTTTTTGAGTCGGAGACCCAAGTTTCTCATGTACTTAATCTTTATCAAAAACACTATGAGGGTACTAAATATGTGATTCATTCTATTGGACATAGATCCCTGATAGAGTATCCTTCCATATCAGATCTAACCAGATAGTTATACATATAAAATCCACCCCTATTTTCTTGATATGTTGACCTCAGGCTATGGAGTTTTAAAACAAGTCACTCTTGGATATCATCGACCATCTTGATACCCAATCAATGAGCTGTTTAAATATTATAGTATGTATGATTCAAGGACTATAAAAGTGTTATTTGGATCTCATAGTATAGGTTGATCAGTAAATGGATATATCATTTATTTAATTATTGGTTTATATCTTTCAGGTTTTATTTATCGATATATTGAGAGACAATAAGACTTGGGTGTATAAAAATCTTGTTTAGGGGATCATTTTAGTGTCAGAATATGCAACCTAATTTCTCAAGTAATTTCAATATTCTACTTCACTGACTGGTGACGAGTTTACCAAGGTTCTATATTTGGTGGATGGGCTAATACATTCTATTTATTATACAGTTAATATATTTTATATTACATAATTTTATAAATTCAGTAATCAATATATTATTACAATGAGGAACCTCTCCAAGGATAGACCCCTTGACCAGTATTGTTCTTATGCTAGTTCTAGGGGTGATTCATTATGTACCCAAAGTGGATTATCACTATCAAATTCATGTTTTTTTTAGGTAATAATTTGTTTATATTCCATTTGGTATTTATCCAATAGTTTCCTCTAATATTTTGTTGGTGAAAATGGATATTTTGGGATTGATAGTAGGTTTATCATGGTTTGTGTTGAGTTAGGGAAAACCATGTGCCCTCATTCTTGTAATTGAGGAGAAAATTTTTATTTTGGACATTGGGAATAACCTGGTTGGTTCATGGTTTCTCAAATCGTATGGGCTAACTATGTGGTGTGTTCCTCTGGTATAGTGAGGGACTAAAGCTTTCCACATGGTTTTATTGGATGTGAAGGCTAACAATGTGACCTTTCCAAGTTATATTAAATTGTATAATTACCTTTCTTACCTCTTCTTTTTAACCCTAAATCTACTCCGACCAACCCTATTCCAGATTTTCATCCATGGGAGCTTCCTCCAGGCCTTCTTGGGTCTCTTGTGAATAATCCATTGGATGGTGTTGGCCATGGTTCTTCATGGAATCCTCATGTAGGTTTTTTCTTTTGATTTATCCCTCTTTTTAGGGTTTCTCTTTCCTCCTCAACAAGTAATTATTTTCATGTGGGTTGATTGACCTAAACAGGGTTTTATATTCTGTTTTTGGCTAAAATATTAATGGATATATTTTTATCTTTCATTTATAGGGTCTTTTGGTGGTGCGTCAGTGGTTTTACATTGGTTTCCAGAAGTTTCCAAATGGGAGGTAGGTGATTCCATTGTTTAACAATATTATATAAGTATTCATTACATTCATGAGTGTTTAAATTTGTTCTTTGGATTATTATTCTGTTGTGAACAATGTTTTTGAAAAGGATTGAGATCCATTGGTGATAGAAATGGATTTCATAAAATAATGTGGTCATTTTTTGTGTTATTCATTGTGGGGTTTCTTTAATATATTTTATAACTTGTATAAAAGGAGTAAAATGTGTTTTCATAGAGATTTAAAGGTGAAAATGTGTTGAAAGTGGATTTTTACAACAGAAATGGTGTTTTTTTACATGTTGGAATCTTTATTTTTCACCTTAATTGTGACATTGAATTTGGATGGTGATGTGAATCAGGTTATAAAATGGTTTTATATGAATATTATTTTGGCCATAGAAAAGGTTTAATTATATTTGTATTTTTTATATAGTGTTTTCAAATAGGTTTCAAAAAATTTTCAAGTGTTTTAAATGTATTTCCAAATGGTTTTGGTGTGTGTGAAGTGGAAATTAGTTTTTAATGGAAAATAGTGGGTTCTATATGACATTTTGATCATCAAATAATTGTTTAAATGTGAAAGTGGTGATCTGTTGGAGTGATTATGATTCTTAGCAAGTGTATATGAAATTATTTATTTATTTTATATGTGAAAAATAATTTTACAACAAATAGAATGTCAAGTATTCTAGATGAGTGAACTAGAAATAGACCACTAATTGATTTAGAAGTGGCTGAGGCGTAGATTCATTTAATATGATTGATAATTACAACACTAATTAAACAACTGATATGATGGGAGACCATCATAATTTTGGGATGGGATCCCCTCTAGTGTATAATTCATTGGAAAATTGTTGGTATTGGATTATGAATTGAGACCACTAGATCATTAGGATGGGAACGCTTCTACTGACTCATGCACAAGAACAATGTTGGTAGTTTAGTTATAGAATTTTCATCACAGAGATACAAGGTTAATAGGGTCCCACTTTTCATAGTTACCTATAGGTATTTAACAATGATTATCTATTGTGATATAATTCATATGTGATGTGGTTCTAGCCATTGATATATGATAGTCCTTGTATTAATTTTATTCCAATCAAGATAATTTTTTAGAAAGGGTTTTCCTTAAAAAGTGTTTGCTGGGAAATATATCCTTAAACCAGATTTTTAGAAATGTTTTATAGTGACCTAGGCTTCACAAACATGGATAATACATCTTTTTAAATGAATATATAGTACATTAAAAAGTAACATTCTAGAGTACCGTAATAGTTTAATTTTTTGGAAATTGGAAACAAAATCTCTTATCCTGGTTGAAAGAACTTCAACATCTCCCAAAAAGATCCCCACCTTTATTAATTCTACATTAAACAATTATTCATAACCTGGAGAATGGAAAAATAAGAATAGGGAGAGCTCATATGATTGGTAAAGGTAAAGAAGGTAAACATGTAAGCATTAACATGAACATTGTAGTATGATATCGTGATTGTAACATTAGGAGATCATAACTTTTATATCAAATGTCATAAACATGAGTTATGGGATAAAGCATGGAAGTTAACTAGACATGAATCATAACAAAATAAATATAATTAGACATGAAATCATAATTAAGTAATATGAAATATGATTTTTGGCATAAATATAATAATAGAAAGGAATACCAACCAATAACTTTATAATATGTTAGGCTATAACCCATGTACCTACTTCGGTCATGGGATATAAACCTGTATACCCACATTATTTTAGGCATGGGATCTAACCCTTGTACATTCATTTTTTCAATATTGGGGTAAAACCCATATACACTATTCCTTTTATGTATGGGATACATCCCATGTACCTTATTGTTTTCTAGATTGGGCTACTACTAGTGTACCCTCTTTTATTTAGGCTTTGTCTAAATCCCATACAACATCTTTCATTTCGGGCATAGGATACTACCTATCCACACGTTTTATTTTTGGGATTGGGCTACAACCCATGTAAACTTTTGGATCTTATAAAAAACATCATTACCCAATTCATTGGAGGGAGATATAGGCCCCAAACCATCTCATAGTAAAATTATTCACATATGCGCCCAAGATAACAAAACATCCATCATATCATTACCCATATGAAGATATTGTTCTTATGAAAATAAAATAAAAAACAATTAAAATGAAATGGGTATCAATGAAATCTCATCAAAAAATAACCCGAGGAAAATAAACCGGTTGCATAACCATTTCATTGAATCATAACCCGTGAAGGAGAAAAGGATTTCATAAACACATAACCCATGAAAGAGAAAAATGTTTCATAAAGACCTTGATATTAGGCATAACCCATTCACAGAAAGGATATGAATAGAACCTTATGAGAATTTCTAAAAAGGTAAGGAGTAACATCCACAGATTTAATCATAGTTTGAAAATAGTTTTGAAATATCTTTCAAATATGTTTGTAGAGGAAATATCATTTCATCTTTAAAAAAATCATGTTAATACATAAAACCATTGAAAAACCATTTTCTCATAAAATAAATTAAAAATATATAAAGAAGAGTTCAATCTATTTTGAAAACCTTTTTACAAATACATTAATTTTAAAACCATTTATTAATGATTATTATTTTGATAAATGAAAAGGAATCTTCAATGGAATGATGATGGGTATGTCCTTACCAGTCGTACGAAGAAAAAAGTACATTCCTTTTGCATGATAAAAAGGTTATCTGGAATTCATTAATCGTAAAGTGATAAGAATATTAACTTGAAGATATTAGTAAATTAATAAAGGGTAAAATGTATTTAAAATATTATAGGATAATGTTATAATATTATTGGGAATAGTTTTTTAGAAAATAATGATTTCTTAACTGAAGGGAGGGTAAACATGGGAGTTTATAAAAAAGGTTTATTAAAAATGTTTTGGATCAAAGAGTTTAAAAATGGTACAAATACATGAGTATATAATGGATAAATAGTGTAAAATATAATTCATGAATTTCCATGAGATATGGATCATAATATTTAATCAAATGAAACATAAACATAAACATAATCAATTTGAAAAAGCGATGAAATGTTTCCAATAATATCTTATAAAATAGTAACTTCAGATTGTAAACTACAAGTTATAGATGAAAAGAAACAATGATTAAATTATCAAGAAAATAATTATATTAATTACATAACATGTAAAATGTATTTTTATTCCCATTTAAGAAATAGTTTAGTTGCATAACAAAACACGAGTCTCAAAGAAAGAAAATTGAGACAAAACTATTTTACAGATTTGGTAACTTTTGAAACATAATCCCTCTGAAAGAAGGACCATAAAATTGAAATGTAAATACCCATAAATTTAATTATAATAAATGTATAATTAAATCTTGGTGAGTGCATAACCCATTCATAAGGAATGAGTTGCAAACATAATATGTATCTCATGGAAATTAAATGTCAGATGAAATCCTCTTACCTTGTATCTTGACTATTTCCGTACTCATAAAAGATTCCTATAAAACAAATATAAATTTATTCTAAATCTATAAATAGATATATTAATATCTATTTTACCATATAAGGTTTTATTATAACTTTATATTACCCTCTTATTAACGATCATATGTTAAGTTTTCCCTTTAGTTAAAATTTACATTGTTCTTCGCATGTGTCTTAATTGGTGACATCTTTGGTCTTTATACAAATATCATGATTCCAGAATTTCAATAAAAATATAAATATCATTTATATCCATTATATTCATATTTTAATAATTTTTACCATAATGATTTATGAAATGTAATACACCATTCATGAAGATGGTAAGTCGTACGTACGCATAAACACTATTTCTGGTTTTGTTGTCGTATTGAAATAAATTATGTAAATGACATATGTATGTGGGTATATATATAATTATTATATAATAATTAATATTTCATATATATCATATATTTTCACTAAATACGTCCCTAATACATTCCACGTGGTGTGTGAACGAATCACATCGCTTTGAGGGGGCAGTAGTCCATATTTCTTCAAATGATATTATCGTATTAAAACCAAAGGGAGATAAAAGAGATGTTTATGGTAAAAGTAATAAATAAACATAAATACATATTACATTTAATAAATGAAAAATATAAACATAATTTCCATCATAATTTCCACCATGATTTGTGGTAATAGTGAAATGAACAATCATCATTTCATGAGGCAGTAGTTCTTCGTACACAGAAACAGTATGTTCAACATCCATTAGATTGAGGTGTGTGTTAGTGTAGGTCATAAACATTTCAAAAAAAAACAAGATAATACATTCTATATACTGGAGTTTTCAAACAATAATGGAAAAAATATATTGAGGGGGGGGGGGTGTAGAAGGAAAATAATTAAAAGAAGCTTCAGAGAAGATGTTACAACTAAATTTGGGTAACTCTTTTGGGTTTGTGCCAAAAGGAATCCTTTAGAAGAATTTCTCCCTAAGGGTGGTTATTGGTAAAATGGAGTATTTTTGGGTGGATACATGGTTATATATTTGATGAGTTTAAAATGTTTGATAGTTGTGAGGAAATGGTAGAGGTGGTTGCGTTTTATTGGGAAGAAAGAGGACTCACATGGAATTTTTAGAAACAAGTTCAGTTTGCAAATGTTCTTACCTAAAAAAAGTTATTAAAAACATATAAAAATCAATAATGCAAGGTTTAAAGATGTTATATGGACATAAAAGGTATTTTGGAGAGGTTTTTAGGTTATTTGGGCCCTTAAATATAAGTCTTAGTCCTTAATTAAGCTTAATTTGGCCTTAACTACTATGAGTAATTTTAACTACTTTTACTAATGATTTTAGTCAAAAATTATTATGGTATCATTAGAATCTAAATATTATAATGAACATAATAATTTATGATGGATTTTTTAAATTTATTTAACAAAAGTGGAAAAATTAATATTAGTGCTAAACATGTAGACAGGATTCAATAAGATTGATTTAATGTAGGAAAAAGTTCTAAAGATTGTTCAGATTTTATATTAAGTTTCAAAGTGAAATTTATTATAATGAATTAAAATGTATGAATATATGTAATATTTATCTAATTTTACCTTAAAAAAATTTATAATTAAATTTATAAGTAATAGTTAATTTGAAAAAAACATTTTTTAAATAAAAGCAGTATTTTTCACTATTCGTCAAAAAATAGTTTTTCTCAGAAAAATCACATAAATTCACCCTAGTATAATTTCAACATTAAAAATTAAAAAATTATTTTATTCTATAAAATTAAATTTATAAACGTGTCTAAATTTTCTTTCATTATTAGCAGCAATTCATTAGAGAAAACATTATTTTAACATAGAAGGACATTACCAAAAATCATATCATTCATTATGAATATTTTTTATTTATATAAAAAAATTATAAAAAATATTTTAAAAGTGGTTATTAATGTTTTTATAAATATATTAAATGTTTAGGTTATAAAAATCTAATTTTATTAATTATATATATATATAATAATTATTCACAGAAACTAAGTGTTGTGTGCTTTATATGCCAAGTATGTGTTGCGTGTAGTGCAAGCTAGGTTGGTATTGCCTACAGTGAAATCCAATTTGGTATTGTATGCATAAGGAATGATTGAATTAGAGTTTACATATATATATATATATATATAATGAACTATTTCTAGTGTCATGTAAAATAAAAAAATATCGAAAAGATAAATTAATTTGTAAAAAAATATTTCCAAAAATCTATGTATGTTACATTCTACCCCCCCCCCCCAAATGAGTTTTCCCTTGAAATTTGTTTTGTATTAATGGTAAAATACTTGAAAGATTCATTCATTGAAACCCACATCATAAAAATGGATACTAAGACTTCCCTTAAAAAGGGAAATTTGGAGCTATACTGGTTACCCAAAGTGACATATAACTATGTTTCTATATGGGAGAACATAGGTGTAAAGTGGAAACAAGGATATCGAAGAAAAATCAAACTTTCAAGTTCTAATGGAGAGTGGTAGAGGAAAATTCTAGGAGAAACTTAACAATTAGAAAGCCGAAAATATTTGAGGACATAAGGTACTATCTGATTCATAGGAAATGACAGTACTAAAACAACATTTTTGTTTAAAGATCATTTTTCATAATGTTAAATAATTTTCATTAAAGGCAATACTTTTAGGATTTTAGGACATCATCACTCTTTGTTTTTCATTGATCCAGTTTAAAAATTTCTATACAAGAATAGAAATTTTTTTCATTCTTGAAGTAGAAATAGACCGTAACATCCATGATATACAATCCCATTTGTCATAAGTTACCGTTAAAATAATGTTGCTTAAACAGGATATCCAATTTTCATAAATCCTTATATGAAATATAGTACTTTAATCTCATTGAATTATTATGAATTTTGACTCAAAAATTCAATAATGTTTTTAATTCACCCTTATTACTTAGATATGATCTTATCTTTAACCAAAATCATTTATATTAGAAACTTTGGTCCATCCTTGTACTGATAAAATATAAAATTTTATTTTATTATTCCTTATTCATTGTCGGGTAAGATAATCTAATGAAATCACACCAAAGGATGAACAATAATTCTTTTATATGGATTAATTATAATAAATCAAACATAAAATTCCCAAATAAGGAAGGATATAAAATTCTTAATTATTTGAGTTCACTTAATCCATTATGATCACAGATGATTTTCTCTTTTCATATTGTCTTCAAAGGTTATTTGTGATAATAATTGTTATTAACCCTTGGATTTGGGCAATTTCTAGTGAAATACCTAAAATCATGGACCCTAAAACATTGATGTGTAGAATGTGTATGTTGATGAGTTATCTAATTATTTTAATATTTATATAAATTTTTCTAATCACTTTGTCATTCAATTTCTCTAGGTCCTTCCTTTCCACAATTAATACATTTACTAGTCCCATTAAAAAAATTTCCACCATGCTTTTTTTCCACATGTGGAGCACAAATGAACTCTTATCTTCTTATCTCTATGGTTTGTTGATTGTCCTTTGAACTACATCTTCCTTTTCTTGTTAAAAATATAAAATTTATACATAACTTAAAACACTATTTCAACTTTGACTGCACAAAAAACAATATCTCCATGGCTACCAAAGACTCTTATGGAAATTTCCCTTATAATAATTGGATTTACGCCATTGAAAAACCTATCAACTTTAATTTATGGTTGGATGATAATTTCAGAAGCATATATCGCATGTCTTGTGAAATTATCCTCACTAGTACTAACAGATTCATCATATTTTTTCATCAACTTATGGAAATTCTCTTTCCATCTTTGTATGAAGGACATGGGGAAATTACTTATTGAATAATATTTTCTTGAACTCATCTCAATCTGTGGGTTCAATTTCATCTTAATTTCTCCTATTATTTATTACAATAATCCATTGGTATACTTCACCTTATAACCAGTAAATAGATAGAATTCCATTCTATTGATCTGGACACTTGATAACGAGAAATATCTTTTCAGTGGTATAGATCCAGTGTTTAGAAAAAAGTTGATCGGATGACCCACTAAAAGAATGTGGTTGATGCCTCATATAGAACTCAATAGAATATTTGTTGCTCATTTGATTATTTGGAAACTCTTAATGATTCATCGATTCAAAAAGATGTGATAGTATAGAAAAAAGGTTTTGTATTCCAACCCCCATAGCATTCAGAACCTTAGGAGGCCATTCATTGCACTATCCA
The DNA here is from genome assembly GCA_963277665.1 of Viscum album. Taxonomy (NCBI): domain Eukaryota; kingdom Viridiplantae; phylum Streptophyta; class Magnoliopsida; order Santalales; family Viscaceae; genus Viscum; species Viscum album. Next base: position 879,042,505 of record OY728158.1, read on the forward strand.
TCACAATAAATTTTAACACAATTCCTTTTTGTTCTAGAAATTGACTAAAAAAATCATATAGTAAGAAACAATTATCATAATGAGAAACCAAATAATCAGGAAGAGTCACTTATTGGATTTCTAAAGTACAATTCATTTCATAATCTATAACAAATTAGGTTTATCTTGGGTTTTTCATATCCATATTCTGATTAAATCCTTCATGATGGTTTGTGAAAATTTCTTGAATTCACAAAGCATATCAGCCATGAGTGTCAAACTAGGTCTATAGTAAGGAGACTGTCATGTAATATATTACCCTAACTCATGCTCGGAACATCTTGTTGAGGTTTTTAGCCCTAGGTACATATGTTCTACAACCACATCTACTGGTAGTATCCGTACATGGATGTAATTCTAGGAAACCACTTACTCCATACTTCACCAAAATTCAAAGACATTTCCATTAAAATTAACCCATCCTTTTCTATATCCTTAGATACATCCTTATACATATCCTTAGAAATGTTCCTAGGGATCTCACAAGGGTTTTATCATCCTAGTTTCTAATGGTTGACTAACCCTTTCCTTTGATATCAACTATAGTGAACGAGTCTTAACATACATGGACATTACATATTTTTAAGTGAATATTCAATACATCACAAAAATACATTCTATTAGACCATAATAGATTAGTGTATTTGGAATATTGGAAAAAAAGCTTCTTCCATAGTTAAAAGATCATAAGAATCTCCTGAAAAGATCTCCACCTTTAGTACATTTACCTAAATCCTTTCTTTATAACCTGGATAATGGAAAAATAATAAAGGGGTGAGCTCAGATGCTCATTAATGGTAAAAAAGGGATACAAGTAAGAAAAAACATGAACATAGTAGTATGATAACCTGATCATACAATTAAGAGATCATACTCTGTATATCAACGGTCCAAAATGTGAGTTATGGGATAAAGCTTGGAAGTTTTTAAGACATAAATCAAAAGGAAATAAACATCACGAGACATGAAATAATAACTAAATAATAAGACATAGAATTTTTGGAATATAGATAAGAATATAAACTTTTATGTCAATGCTACCTACCAAGACCCTTATAACATGTTATGCTTGGGATATGACCCTTGTGCCTACTTCAGGCTTGGGTTAGAAACCCATATACCCAATTTATTTTAGTATTGGGCTTCAATCCATTTACCTTATTGTTTTCAGGCTTGGTCGACAACCCATATACACTTGTACATTTATGCTTGGGCTACAACCCATTAACCTTCTTGTTTTAGGGATTTTATTACTACCCATTTACCCTCTTTCAATTAGGCTTGGGTAACAACCCATACACCATCTTTCCTTTCGGGCATAGGCTACAACCCATACACCCTCTATATTTTTGATCTTAAGATAAAACCCGTGTATACTTTGGGATTATATAAAAATTATCATTACCCAATGAAATAGAGAGAGATATAGGTCCCACCCATCTCATGGTAAAATCTTTCACACGTTCACCAAATGACAATTAAACATTCATCATATCATGACCCATAAAAATATATTGGTCTTATAAACAAAAAATCATAACCCATAAAATGAAATGGGTATCTTTAAAAATACCTCACATAATAACCTATTGAATATATATAGGTTTCATAACAACATCATTATATCATAAACAATGAAGGAGAAACGGATTTCATAAACATATAACCCATGAAAGAGAAACACGTTTCATAAAACCATGACATTATGCATAAATGTTTCATAGAAATAATATGAATGATTCCTTTTGAGAATTTTTAAACAAAGGGCATGAGTAACATCCATGTATGACATATTTAATGGAAAATAGTTATAAAATATCTTTCAAAAACATTTCATGAGAAAAATATCCCTTATTATTTGAAAAAGTATTGATAATACATTAAACCATTTAAAATTATTTTATCTAGAAATGCATTGAAAACATATAGATAGTACTTGAATCCATTTTTAAAACCAATTTCCTTATAAATTTATATTTTAAAAATAGTCTTAAAGATTATCCTTTAAAAAAATGAAAATCAATCTTTAAAGGAATTATGTTGGGTAAATCCATACAAGTCATACAAAGTAAAAATAACATTCCATTTTCATGGTAAAAAGGATAGAAGGAATGTCTTATTCAGAAAGAGAAAATAATATTCACTTGAAGATATTGTTAAAATAAAAAATGGTAAAAATGTATTTAATACCTTATAGGATAATGGTATAATATTCTTCTATTCACTTTCTAGAAAACATAGATTTCTGACTGAAGGGAAGGTAATGTTGAGATTTCTTAAAAAAAAATTTTATTAAATATCTTTCCGACCAAAGAGTAGAAAAAAGGTACCAATATATGACTATATACTCAATAACTAGAGGATAATAAATGTCATGAATTTTATTTATAGACTAATAATAATATTTCATCAAATGAAACATAAACATAAATAATCTCAAAAAGCGATTAGATTATCAAAATAAACACTTATTCCTTGGTAACTTGATATCAAACTCTCCATTTAAGAAATGTAATTACATGAGGATTAAAATATCAGGAAAATATTTAGATTCATATATATCATGTAAGATGGATGTATATACAAATTTAAAAAATAGTTTATGTGTATAAAAAACATGAGTCTCAAAGATGGAAAATTCGGACAAAACTATTTTACTAATTTGGTGACTTTTGAAACATAAACCATGTAAAAGAAGGATCATTAAATAAAAATATAAATAAAAATAAATTTAAGAATAATATATATATAATTAAATCATGGGGAGTACATACACCATAGAAATGGAATGAATAGTGAACATTGCATGTATCTCATCAAAATTAAATGTGAGATGAAATCCCATTAAATTGCGTATTAAATATCTCTACACTCATGTAATATTCATGTATTGTCAATATAACTTTATTATAAATCATTTAAATAATTATATTCTTGTATATATTACCAGATATGGTTTTACTATAACCTTATTTTACCTGTTTGTTAACGATCCTATGTTGAGGTTTCACTTCATGTTAAATTTACTTTGTTCTTCACAAGTGTCATAATTGGTTAAATATTTTGTATTTAAACATATATCATGATCAAAAAACATAAATCATTAAATAAATATCATTTATATATAGTATATTCATATTATTATAATTTATATCATAAAGGAGTATTAAATGGAATACACCATTCATGGAGACGGTAAGTCGTACGTACACATGTACAATATTTCCATTTTTATTCTCCTATTGAATAAATGTATGAAAATGATATATGAATATATATGTATACATATTAGTATTAAATTAGATTTATTATTTTACATATACCATATAATTTCATCAAACCCATCCCTAATACATTCCATGTGGTGTGTGAACGAATCACATCGCTTTGGGGGGCGGTAGTCCACATTTCCTCAAACGAGATTATCGTATTAACACCAAATGGAATGTAAATAAGAGCGTGTTGTTAAAGGAATAAATAAACCTAAATTAATATTAAATGTAATTTATTACATATATAAAAATATTTTCTTTCATAATTTCTCTCATGATTGGTGGTAAAGGTGAAATTAACAATCATCATTTCGTGTGGCAATAGTCCGCTGTACACAGAAACAAAATGTTAAACATCGATTATATGGAGGGGTGTGTAACTGTACGTCAGATATTTTTTTATAAAAAAATAAATTTATATTTATTATACTTTATTTATAACACACTAATGTTATAAATATGGTGGAGGGTGTAGAGAATGAAAATATATTAAAGTAGTTTGATAGAAGACGTTACCTCTAAATCGGGTAACTCATTTTGGTTTGTGCCAAAAGGATTCAGTGAGAAGATTTCTTCCCAATGGAAAACTTAAAGATCAAAGGGATAATTTTTTGGAGGATACTTGGGAAGATATTTTACAAGTTAAAATACTTGAAAGGTGTGAGGAATGGGTTAATTTTGTGGCCTTTTATAGGTAAGGAAAAGGACTCACTTGGATTTTTTGTAACAAGATAGGTATGCACATGTTTGTACATAAAAATATTCATAATAAACCAACATTAATCATGAATTTATGGTTTATGGACTAAATATGGACATACAATGTATGTTGGACTGGTTTTTAGGTCATTAGTGCCCTTAATTTTAATATTTTGACCCTAAATAAGCTTAATTTGGCCTTAACTACTGTGATTAATTTTTATCAATTTTATTAATCATTTTGGTGAAAAATTAAAAAGAAATTACTATAATATAAATATCATAATGAATAAAATTTTTTATGTTGGGTTTTTGAAATTCAATTCATATAATTGAAAAAAACTAAGATGAGTGCTAATCCTTTAGATGAGACGAAATAACCGGGTTTTAAAGAAGGAAAATTTTCAAAAGATTGTTAAGATTTTATATTCAGTTCCAAAGTGAAAATGATTCTAATGAATTAAATTATATGAATATATGTAATATTTATCTAATCATACATTAAATATTTTTTATCATATCATTTATAATTAATAATTAATTATAAAAAATATAGTTTTTATCTAAATGTAGTAGTTTTCAAAATTCATTATAAAATTAATGTTTCTAAGAAAAATCCCAAAATTTCACCCAACAATAATTTTGACATTTTGAATTATAAAATATTGTTTATATTATTAAATTTAATTTCTAATATTACTTTCATTATTAAAAATGGTTCAGTTGAGAAAATTATGTTTTTAAACATAGAAGGACTTTACAAAAAATCATATCTTTCATTATCATTATGTTTTTTAATTTAAAAAAAATTATAAAAAATATTTATAAAGTAGTTATTAATATTCAAATAAAAATTTTAATTGTTATATTATAATTATATCATTTAATTATATATATATATGTTTCATAGAAACTCATTGTTGTGTGCATCATACACCAAGTCGATGTTGCATGTAGTGAAAGGAAAGTTGGAATTATATGTAGAGGAAGCCAAGTTGGTATTTCACATGTAAGGAATGTTTAAATTAGATTTATAATATATATATATATATATATAAATTTCTAGTTTCACCAAAAATTCAAAAAAATCAAAAAAATAAATTAATTTAAAAAATAATAAATCACAAAATCTCATAGTGTTACACGTTTCAAATATTATTATAGAAATGTTGATTTTTTATTCTATTGTTAACGAATGGAATATTAATTTTTATTTGAATCCTACTAGTATTTGGACCACACCCTAAATTCACCATTGTGTGTATATATAAATTTTTATGTATGACCTTGGTAAAAAAAGATGTATCATGGAAGTTATGGTGAATCTGGTTTCTAGATTTCCACTTATTGTAGGTATTGATGGTGGTTTATTGAGGGTGATTACCCTGAAGTTTCATTTAGGTTTTTTGGATATTTTTGGTGTTGTCATTCCATTTTAGTACTTTTCATTTTAGGTTATGTTGTAAAACATAAATCAAAAAATGGTTGTACTTCATTTGGTAGTGGATATTTATTATTCTGATTCTTATTACTGTTGGTTGTTTTTGATTATGTAAATGGGATAAATCATTCCCAAAGTGTATTTTTGACTCCCAAGAACTATTTTTCAGAATGTGGGGATTGGGAATGTCGTTCAGGCAATGCGAGTGGGGTTTTATGGACAACACACCTCATGAAAGGACTCGAGTCACCATGGGATTTTGGGATTTGGTTTTAATTCTCCCTCGGTGAGACTTGAAGACTGCAGATTTTATATGGAATCTGGTTGGGGGTTGGGTAGTTTGGTTTGGATTGTTATTATAATGTTTAATGGTTATGTTTTGTTTTATGGAATTGTCTGAGATTTCTTTTGTTGTTCCATAAAAGTTTTAGAATGGTGGTATTGTCGGTTTTATTTATGGATTTTGATTTTTTAGTCAAATTACTACTAAAAAAATTACTGTGAAACCATAGGAAGATCATGGAGAGAGTTATCCATAAAATATTTATAAGATATTAAAGGAAGTACTGGTTCTGGATGTCCATTATTTGGGTCTAGGAGTTGGATCTAGTCTTACTCAAGTTAGGGAAGATGAACCAGTTCCTGGAAGGGACTGGTCTTAGGAGTTACATAAGAGAAATCCTACTTCTTCCTAAGGTAGCATGAAACCCCATGATGAAAATGAGTGGAATGATAAAATGGAGTTGGTATTTTTATTTCTTCATACTCTTGTGGTAGTTAAAGTGAAGTGTGATTTTTTCTTATTGAAAGGTGCCAGTATGAATTGGTGGGATTTAGTGGTGCAAGATAGAAAGCATGAGCAGGTGGGATATAATGATTTTAGGGTTGTCCTATGTGAGTAGTATTATTCTCTGATTTTGTACATTTTTATTTCCTAATACTTGTTGGATCTTAGCTTGGGATACAAGATCATGATGGAGTATGCTAACCACTTTACATAGTTATTTATGTATACACATGAGATCATTTTACTCAAGAAATTGATGTCTCACAAGTTTAAGATGGGGGTTCAACCAAAAATCCATTAAAAAGTATTCTTGTTCATGTTTAAGCCATATGGTGTGGTGGTTGATCATGCTATTATGGTATAAATTGATCACAGATACAAGTGCAGTCCCTTCTGGGAATTGTCAGCAGTGGGAAGTGTTAGTTCATCTAAGAAGAAGAGGAAGCAGGATGAGTACGAGAAAAAGGGAGGTGGTAGTTCAGGAAATCCTCCCCAGATTTCTTCTTCTACAGCTTCTAATTCTAGGTTAGTTTTTTGATACTTGTATGGGAAGGAATGGAACATGTGATATACATTCTCATTTCTACCCAGACCTTGTCATCGATTGGGATATGTGGGGAACTTGCAGCGATTTTGTAGAGTGGTGGACTATATCAGAGTGGTGCAGGATCTATAGATTTCATAGTGATATTAACCTAGGGAGAACTATCTAGGATAATGGGTTCTCATTTTTTTAGGTCATGGTGGTAGGGATGAATCATATTCTTGGCATGGTATTTTTAGGGTAGAGACACATGCCAGTGGTCACTCTCAAAGTTAGGCTGAGATGAAGAAACATCATGCAGTAGATCAATGACTAGTATAATTGGATGCATGTACTATGAAAAAACATAGTACAATTCTTATTTGATTAACATTATTTATATTTCAATTTGATAATAATCCCTTAATTTATTTAATTTCTTCCCACAATGTTAATGTGCTAATGTTACCAACTGAGCTTGTGCTATATGCGATAGAGTTGGTAACTTTGCTTTGTAAGAAGCCAGAGAAGGGGTTTGGGTGTCCATCTTGCACACTCACTAGGTCAAGGTTCATATTATAATGGGATTTTATGGTTTTGGAGATGGAAATCTTTGATTTTATCCTTGGTATTAATTGGATGGGGTTTTTTTGAGGTGCACATCAATTGCTATAGGTTGAGAGTGAGTATTGTGGCACCTGATGGAAGTACCCATGTTTTTCAAGGGGAATAAGATACTTGGTCATGATGTGATGGAACTCCATTTTGAAAATTGGGTAACCTTTTTAATCATATCTCACTGATCACTTTGGAGGACTAAGATGGTTCTCCTAAGGATGTATTACCTCCTTTGGTGGATGATTTTCCATCATTTTTTATGGGATATTTCTTTGTTTTTCCTTTGGAGCAGGATGTGGAGTTCTCCATTAATTTTCCATCCAGATCAGAACTAATATCTCTTACCTTGTACCATATGAACCCCACCAAGTTGAAGGAATTAAAGGTATCCTAAATGTTTGTAATCAAAATAATTCATTTACCTGAGCATCTCACCTTGGGGAACCTTAGTTCTATTTTTGAAGAGGGCCGATGGATCACTCTGGTTGTGTATTGATTATCAAAAGATGAATAAGGTAAAAATAATGAATAAGAACCCTATGTGAATATTTATTCCCTTTTTGATTAGCATGCGATTTTCCAAGGTTTACATGCATTATGGGTTCCACCATGTCATATTTATCGGGGAATATGTTCCAAATACCACCTTCTGAAGTAGTCACAATCATTTTGAGTTATTGGTCATGCTTTTTGGGTTGAAAAATTCTTAATAAATATTTATGAAACATAGGAATAGTGTGTTATCCTATTTTATCGATTCACTTGGTTTGGTAATTTGGGATGAAATTATATTCTATTACGAGGTGACAGAGGTGAATGTGTCACATCTTTGGATTGTGTTATGCACCCTTCGGGATCATTTCCACTATGATATGTTTTCAAAGTACACCTTCTAGAACAGGGAGGGGAATCTTCTAGGTCATGTGATCTTGGAACTAAGGGTTTTAGTGGATTTCTAGAAGATAAGTGTAGTGATGTCATTAGAGCATCCTAATAATTTGTTTTAAATTTGATGTTTTTTAGGATAATCAGGGTATTACATGTTTTTTTTTGGGATTTATGGCATCTTTCTTCATCCATTTTAGTTGTCACCCAGAAAGGGGTGGTGTTTGAATGGATCCTAGAGTGTTAGGAATCCTTTGAAAAGCTCAAATGTATGTTGAACACAAGCCCTTTATAAATCATAGTAGAACCTAGAAAGGAAAATATGTTCTACTATGATGCCTTCAGTATCGTTCTTTGGTGTGTGTTGATGCATGATGATCATGTGGTGTCTTATGGATCATGTGAACTATGACGGTGTGAATATAATTACCCATACTATTACCTAGAATTAATAGTTTTGATGCATTATTTAAATACTCGAAACCATTATCTTTTTGGGGAGACATTTTTAGTTTATTCGAATCATATGACGTTATCCAACATTTTCTACCAGAAAGATCCGAATTTGTGGTAGAATCATTTGGTTGAGTACCATCAAGGTTTTAGTTTTGATGTATTCTATACCCCATGAAAAGGAAATATAGTCGCAGATGCTTTGAGTAGTAATTTTTTAGTGAAAGTGTTGAAAGATTCCAGTTTTGGTTGGGCATTGATGGGTGTTCTTTCATAGATGAATGTTGAGACCATCGAAAAAATGAAGCTTTGTTCTTGGCTAGTATTCAGCTGACACTTTCCCTTTTGTAATTTATTTGAAAAGAGAATTTGAGTGATGAATTGTGATGACATTATATTCTGTCCCTAAATGGGGGGGGGGGGGTTCTTTGTGAATGTTCATTGTCTCCTGAGGGAGTTTTTTTATACAAGGGTCATGTTGTGGTTACATTTTCATTGAGGAAGGTGGTGATGTAGGACAACCACCGGCCTTAGTGGGCCACTCATCCTGCTGCTACGAAGATGTACTATGATGTGCATCAGTAGTTTTGATGGCCAGGTATTAGGTGAGATGTAGACTCTTTTTTATAGAGTTGTTACACATATTGTTTGGTTAATGTAGATCATGAAAGGACCTCCGGTTTTCTTCAGCTGCTAACTATCCCTACCTAGAAGTGGGATGAGATTGAGATGTATTTTCTTTGGATTTCCTCATACACCATAGTACAGAAATGACATTTTGGTAGTGATGAACCATTTGACGAGGTTAGACTGTTTCATTCCAAATAGGGATTCAACCAAAGTGGATGATTTGGGTCGATTGTATGTGTAGTATGTTTTGAGGCTATGGGGTGTGTCGTTTTCAATTGTTTCTGATATGGAACCCCTTTTGACTCATTTTATGGGGAGGCCTTTTGAAGTCGATGGTTTTGTAGGTTAAGTAGAGCATAACATACCATCCTCAAATGGATGGTCAGACAGAGTAGTATAATCATATTTTAGAAGACATGATACATGAATGTGTGTAGGATTTCAAGGGGTAATGGGACAACCATTTTGTATTGGTCATGTTTTCAGAAAACAATAGTTACCAGTATTCGATTTTAATGGATCCTTTTGAGGTTCTTTATGGTCGTCCATGTAGGTCACCTTTGGGTTGGGATGAGGTGGATGAGACCTCATTATTGAGACCAAGGATTATACTAGAAAATTATGATAAACTGAAGCTAGGAAAGCATTGTTTTTTGATATCTTAGAGTAATTATAAATCTTTTACCGATCAGAGGCAGCTGACTATTTAGTTTTTTGGGGGTGACCGGGTGTTCATGAAAGTGGAACCTCTTTCGGGTCAGAATCATTATGGTAAGAAAGGGAAGATAATTATAAGATATTTTAGACCATTTAAAACTATCTAGAGAGTTGTTATGGAGTCACACAGGTTAGATTTTTCATCTAAGTTGACATCAATTTATGACATGTTCTATTTCTCTAAGTTTAAAAATCCCAACAATGATTTGTGTCTTTTATTGAATCAAGAATAGTTGGATTTTGAGCTTAATTTGTCTCTATTAGTATGGCCGATAAAAATTGTTGATTCTCAATGGAATGTGTGTAATGGGATGTCTATTCCATTTTTATTAGTTCTTTGGAAGCGTGGTAATGATGTTCATTAGACATGTGATCATAAGTCCTGGGTTGTGGAGGAGTAACCATTTTGGTTCTCTTATCATACATTGGAGTGACTTTCTTGGGGCGAACGTTTTTCATGGTGTGGAGATTAATTATATCTGTGATTTTATTTTGGGGTAATATATTTTTAATTTAATTATGGTATTTATCTCATAGTTTCTCCTTGATTTTTTGGGAAATAAATGAAGATTTCCATCTTGAAAACAGGTGGCACATAGTTGGTACACAGTTTGGGAAAATCATGTAGACTCCTCCTAGTACGAATGAAATAAATTTTCATTTTGGATATTGGAAACCACATGGTTTTTTAAACTGTGCTGGATAACCATGATACATGTACCTCTTAAGGAGTGAGAAATGCATGGTTTCTATAAGGGTTGGAAAAACATTCCGACTAACCGTGTGACATGTCCATGTCATTAAAATTTATAAAATTACTTTCTTTACCTCTTTGATTTAAACCATAAATCACCTTCCATCTTCAAAATTTGGGAATTTCATCCAAGTTAGCTTTCTCTAAGCCTGATTGGACATCTTGATCATCAACATTTTTGTGGTTTTGGCCCTATTTGGTCATAGAATCTTCATGTTAGTTCTTTCACTTTTTATGTATACCTATTTCTAGGGTTTCTCTTTCCTTCTCCTTGAGTTCTTATTTTCCATTAGGGTTTTTGAAATAAAGAGGGTTTTATAATGTGTTTTTGGATGGAATATTGATAGTAATTGTTCTATCATTCCTCAATAGGTTCTTTTGGTGGTGCGTTTATGGCATTCCACCTGTTTCAAGAAGTTTCTATGTGTGTGGTAGTTGGTTCCATGATTTTAAATTATTATTTGAGTTTGGATGGTTTGATTGAGTGCTTAAATGTGTTATTTGGATTCATTATATGGTTTCGAAAACTTTGTTGACAATTTTTGAGTTGAATAGGTGCTGAAAATGTATTTTTAAAGGAATTTGGTCATTTTTTGGGTCTGATTCATTATGGAGTTTCTGAATATGTTTTATGCCTTGTTTGGAAGTTGAAAATGTGATTTAAAAGGGATTTAAAGGTGAGAATTTTTTTAAAGTGATTTTTTCCAAGATAAATGGGTTTTGTTGCATGTTGGATTCTTTTTTTTTCACCTTAAATGTTTCTTTAAGTTCTGAAAGTGATGTAAATCATGTTTGAAAATGGTTTTGATGTGAATATAATTTTAAAAGTGGATTTTCCCATTGAAATGGTTAGATTCTATATGTGTCATCCTTTTGATGTTTCCAATTGGGTTTGGTAAATTTTGAAAGTGGTGTGAAATGAATTTCCAAATGGATTGCTTTGTGTGAAATGGAAAGTGGTTTTTTTAGTATAATGGTGGTTTCCATGTGTAATTTCGATCATTGGATCAATGTGAAAATGTGAATGTAGTTATATCCTTGTATGCTTATGATTTGTGTAAGTTTTTATGTGAAAGAGTTTATTTTTTTTCATATGTAAATATGAATTTGAGCACAAATGGAATCCCGAGTTTTCAATGTGGGTGAACTGGAACTAGTACACTAGTTGATTCAGAAGGGGATAGGTCCTGAATTAATATTGTAGGATTAACAATTATAACACTAACTAAACTTGTGTTATGATCAATGACCATAAGAATTTTGGGATGGGATCCCCTCTAGTGGATCATGAATGAGAATTTTTTGATATTTGATTATGTATTAGAGTTCCATATATCTTGGGGATGACATCCCTTATATTGGCCCATTCACAAGAACAATGTTTGTTGTTTAGTAATAGAATTTTTATTTATGAGGTACTAGGTTTATATGGTACCACTTTTTCTAGTTACCAATATGTATTTACCGATGGTGGTGTACTATGAGACGATAATTCTGTGATGTGGTTCTAACTGTCAGAATATGGTATACCTTGTGTACATTTTTATTCCATGCGATCTGATTTTTATAAATGAGATTTCATAAAAAAGTGTTTCTTAAGAACATTTTACTTAAAATGTTTTCATATAAATGTTTAAAATATTCTAATGAAAATGTGGATGCTTATTTGTATTCCAATGTTATAGCATGGAATATTCCTTTTGGGTGGAATCCTATTGGGATTTTTATAACACCATACATACACCTTTTTGTGTATGTATACTTTTTTATGAATGACCTTGGTAAAGGTAAGATGTGTTGTGGATGTGATGGTGGATCTGGTTGCAAGTGTTCAAATTCTTGTAGGTGTTGATGGTGGTGGATTGAGGGTGATGCCCCTCTTGTTTTATGGAAATTTTTTGTATATTTTTCAGTTACCATGACATTTTAGTACTTTTGGTTTAGGTTAATTTTTTAAATATTAAAGCTGAAAATTTTTGTACCTTGTTTGTTTGTGGTTTTCTATTATTGTTATTATTATTATTGTTATATTTTTGGTTATTATTTAAATGTGTTAAATAATTCTCAATGTTTATGGTTGATTAAAAGGCATAGGTTGTCAATATGTGGGGATTGGTAATTCCCTTCATGCCTTTTCTCAGACTCGGTCGGGTGTCGGGTTGGATGGAACTCCGACTTGGTTCATGACATTCACTGATTCTTTCAAGAGTGGAGATATAAAGGATACTCTGGGGTTTCATTCTATCCTGGGGGGCTCTATCAGTATGTTATTATTGTAAAAAAATGGACCATATGAAACCATAGTGAAATAAATAACTAATGAAATATCATTCTTATGGGAATATGGGGAATCTGATGTATTTGTTTCAGAGATATTCTAAACAAGTTAGTGGTTCTGAAGATGTTTAGGATAAGGTATCAGTGGGTATATTAGGTGATTTATTACATAATTGTTTTGGGATTTATTCAATCCCATCAAGGTGTGGAGGAGGTAGTATTTCTTGGGGATAGAAAAAGTTGAAAGTAGTTCTACCTTGGGTTGTCTAGGGTTAAGAGGTAGTGAAATAGGATTAAGGACAAGCTAATTTCATGACATTGAGCTAAAACTTGCTGACCATGAAAATGGTATTTCAAATTCTTGAGTTATGAGATTATTACAATCTACTATTAAATCAATTGTAATTGATACGTGTGGAAAAAATTTTTTATATCCACTCAGTATGATAGTGATCTAGGGATCCCCAACGAGTATATATATTGTGTGATTACTATGAATAAACTCTTAGATTTTGAGAACTCAGGGTATTCACTGATTTCATGATTGTTCAATAAAGATCACTATATATCAATATCTCTGAGACTTATTTGTTTTAGAAATGTACAATTTTGATGCGATCATGTGAATGGATTTATTTACAGGGTATTGAGGATGCATCAATTTCAATTACTAGTAGGAATCTATCGCATCAATTGTGGGGGATTATTATACCCTTTAAAGTGAGTGGGGTTTGTTGGTAGTCCATTAAAGACATAAACATTGACAGTTGGGGGAACATTCATCATAGTTTTCTATTATTATTCTGGTTGATGATTATACATGTCAAAGAAAATTTCCTCTCATTTTTGAACTGTTCAAAAATTTCATTACTAAGGGATTATCAGAGATACTGCCTGAGAGGCTGATCAAATTTATCATCAATATCACTCTAGGTATAAATAAAATATCTTTTCCTCTTTACAAGATGAATCTTATTGAGCATAGAAAGATGAAGGATCAACTAGATAATATTGTAGAAAAGAGAGTTATTTTCATAATCACATCCCCTTGGCATGCCCCACTTTTGTTCACCATGAAGTGAAATGGTTCATTGTATTTGTGTATGGATTATCAAATGTTTAACTAGGTTATGGTTAAGAGTTGATATCCTCTTCTTTATATCAGTGTCCTATTTGACTTTTTAGGTGATTTAATTGGTTTTCTAATATCATATTGATGTTGGGTTATAATCATCTAATTGTGAGTCCTTCTGATATTACACATACTAGTTTTAATAGTATGTTAGGCCATAAGAGTTTTTAGTTATTCCATCTAGATTGATGAACACATTGATAGTGTTTATGTATTTGATGAATATGCTCCTCCATCTATATATGGACTCATTTGTAGTCGTATTATTCGTTGAAATTTGGCTGTACTCCCAATCTAGGGTGCACCATGATTGGTATTTTGAGATCATTATTAGAACACTGAGAGAGCATCAACTTTATGTCAACCATTCAATGTTTTAGTTTTGGATTAGTGAGTTCTATTTCTTAGTGAATGTGATATTATAGGTAAGAATATAAATTGATTATGGGAAGGTTGCGGATATATTTTCTTGGGAGTAGCCTAAGAACCTTTTTATGATACATAGATTCTAATGATTAATAGTATATTACATGTTATTTATTAAAGACTTATCCTATTTGTTAGCACTGATAATGATATTGACCAACAAGATGGTAATGATATAGAGGCTTGATATTTGTGTGATATCCTTAAAGGATTTGAGGGGAATGTTGAAAGGAGCACTGATTTAGACCTTACATGGGTTCGGTAAGTAGTAAACCATATATTTTTATTCAACATGGTTTGGACTAATAACTATATTGATTAAGTATGGTCGTGTAGTTACATATGGATCCAGGTATTTGAGGCCACATGAGAAAAGATATTTAACTCATGATTTAGTGCTGTTGAGAGTTGTGAATACACTATGTTGTTTATATCACCACCTTCTAGGTGAGAGGCTAATAGATAAAACCTTTTAAAATATCCCAAGGTGGGTATGTTACCTAATTGTTTTGGATCCATTTTCCATATTCCCTTGGAAAGGGGGATGCTATTTATGATTTTCATAGTATATAGACATAGGTGTAGGTGGTGAAGGTAGATGATAGTGATTAACAATAAATATTACTTTTCACAAAGAGTTATCTAGATATTCAGGAGTATTGGGGTGGGGAGAACATTGTATCTTGGGACTTTAATTACTATCTCCCTGAGAGAGTGAAGTGGAGTGAGATGTATGAATCAGATTAAATGTTGCTATGGATAATATATATGACAGGTATTCTCCACTTGATTAGTCATAATATGATGATGATATCCTTTATGTGTGTGGTAGAATTATGGTTCACATGAGTACACAATAAGATATTATATGGTCTTTACACACATGAAGTGAATTGGTAGTACTAGTATCCCAATATGATAAAATATGTCTTGGGGTTTTTTCATGAAATACTAGGATTGTCAATGAGTGAAGTCTGATCACCAATGACCCACTAATATTATTTAGTATTTACCATTTCTAGGTAGAAATGAGATGATGTGGTGATCATTATCGGTGATGGGGCTATCATGGTTAATTGGTAATAATGTGGTATGGGTTATTATAGACTAGTTAACCATGTTTTAATATATTATTTTGATTAGATAGACACAAATAGTCTATTATTTAGGATATTTATATATCTGGGGGATTAAATACATTCTCTAAGTTCTATAGAATATCATTTAGGTTCTAGATTCTTGATTCACATCATGAATCTTTTACAATGTTACACACAAGTAATGGACACAAATTTTGTCAATTGGATTAAGTTGATTAAGTTAAAATCGTATTTTTTATGTTTTTAAATGGTCACAAGGTTTGGTAGCACAATTTGACAAGAAATGTGCCATCATTGTTTTTCTCACTTTCTAAAACTTAAAATCTTTTACAGTTATGATGCATGTTTTAAAAAGTTATGTGCTAATTGTGTGACATGAATTTTTTATTTTATAGGGGTTTTCATAGTTTATGAGACCCAATCACATGTTTTGAAAGACAAAAACCCTTCAAATTTATTTTTTCATAGTTGGGGTTCAGTGTTAGAACTAATTATGCACTAACTATGCACTTAATGAAGTAGCTAAAAAACATAACTATAAGACACAAACCCAAAAAACACTATAAGGACCATTTAACCCCTTTAGAACATCATTACAAGTCATAAATGGATATTTAGAGGCGTCCCAACCCTCATAATTTGAATCTGATTACTGGTAGAAAATTTAAACCCTCTGGTAAATGAAAACTAAAACATTCCTCCAAAACAAATCACCCGTAAAGACACTGGGTTTTATAATATTCCCTATATATGATTGATCATCCCCTAGCTGTACACCCTTGAATTATATATCATCCCATGATGAAAAGGTATGTAATTTCTACCAGTTATGGTTATACCAAAACTACACTAACCAACTTCACTTCCCAAAAGGTTGTCAGTCTATACACCATGGAGTTGAGGAAATACACAAAACCAACATGATTCCCCACTAAAATTGATATACTTGAAGTTAGATTTACCAACTTCACACATCAAATTTTAGTTAATCTGTCTATTCCATACCAATATCACTTAATACTAAAACCCACAAATTATCTTTCATCCAAACTATCTATCTCTCAAGGCCTTCCCTAAAAGATTACATCTACAAGTCACCAAAAAATGAAAAAGTCTCATTTACTTAGACAACCAACTTTCTTTCCTTCCAGTACATGCACCTCATATAAAAAAAATTATCATCATCCCAAAATTATTTATCATTATCTTAGAACCGCATATTATGTTCATCAACCCAACATTCTTGACGTTCAATGAAAACATATTGAGAAGAGCATCACATTCTCAACCAATCCATGTTGTGATCCAAACTATAGGAAATACTTATTATTAGTCTTTGAGAAAATACTTATTACCTATTTTTCATGAGACTCACTCATGATAAATCGTTTAATCACTACCCCAAACCATTCTTCAGGATTTATTTACACAGATAGGTCCCACATAAACATTTTCCAAGCTAACTAAAAACACCACTAGACACTTAGTCCATACATGTATACACAATGATACAATAGGTAGAATACTACCATCAAATAGAACCACCATTTAAATATAGTACAAATACTCATTATTAATACTATTAAAATTAATAAGTTTCACCATTTCATATCTTCGAGGTCAAAAAACACTTATTTCCAACCCACCATGTCCATTTATAAGAAAAAACAATTAGACATTCTTTAGTTGACTATTATGAATGCTCAACACCTGATCATGATGAACCTTAGACAAGAGGAATTACATGACCATCCATCCATGTATACTGAAGACCATCCTCAACCTTTAGTGAACATCAATAGTTTAACTACCATACAACTGAGCTCATCATTTTCCCTACCGTACGAATCAACACCCCACCCATTAGAATCACCCTCCAACCTTCTCTAATATTACATAAGATGATATAAACACTAAAAATTATTCCAAAAATACTTATAGACTCTTTCATTTCATTCTAATAGAGATAAATATACTCTAGATCTATATAGCTTATGATTAAAATTTTTACATTGAAAACACCTTAGCATAAGGTTCAAACCATTCATGATTTATTTAATGATCCTATACAAAGGATTATCATTATCGTCACCCAAAAAGACCAAATATTTAACTATATGGAAAAGTTTCTATTATTCATCAAACATAACTATAATATGTGACCATCTAAATCAAATGTAAGAATGAGACATGATATAGTTGACACAACTTATCTTTATCTTTAAAGAACATCCTCTTTGGGGTCCATCCAAACTATATTTAGAATGAGGGACTCACCCTCTATTGTCTTATGATGAACTCCCATCCACATTAATTTTTTTATACCATCCTCAGAAACAAATTCAATGGGGCTAAATATATGAATAGATTTTCTAGTTCTTTCGATCCGTGAACACCCACATCAAACCCATGGGAGTGATCCCTGAAAGAATATTTTTTTTCTCAGCGACCTCACTCTAAATGGAAATTTCCAACTATAACCAATAAGGTTCCATGACTCTCCCCCACGAATTTTTGAACCCATGGTCATTATAAAACCACCTTTTTCACATCATTAGATCAAATACAAGGCAAAAATGATTCAACAAAGACATTTATATTGTCTTCTTATCCAAACAGACCAATCAAACATCACATGTGGAAAAGTAAAACCACATAGAATATAAGATAAAATATAGGTACTGACTCTCTAACCATCCATTCACATAATCTATGCAACACTACACACCTCATACAAGAAATTTTCCATGATGTTACTGAGACCTTAGGGTTACATGCTTCTTGGTTAACTATTTACCATCCTTGACTTGAAATCCCTTAAGTATTACAATGTCCAGAATCGCTGACATGATGGGTCAAGAGTTGTACCCAGATATAAATAACCCCAGTACCACTCATCATGTGGGATTCATTACATTATAGAGAGTCTAAATTCCCTTATTTTACACCACAACACATCTATAAAAAATTGGTCCAAGAATCATATTGATCTTAACTTTACATTTTATCACGACACCATGAGCACTAGCAATCAATGTCCCCTATATCCATATAAACGATAAATCATAAGAATTAATAAAACCCTTTTCATGTAATTCTCAAGAATCCTCCATGCTTAAACTACATTTATTCATGCACTTCCTACACATCGGTTTCAAATGATGAATCATCCACCAAAGCTTCATGAATATAACCATACCCAAGAATAGATCAATCCACTCATGGTTTACCCTCTTGGATTGCTAATAATTGAATCACTAAGAACAAAGGTAATTTTTAAGGGTAAATAGTTCCTTCCACATAAAAATAATAATAGAAATCACTAATCCCTAACTCATAGGAAACAAGCCTTTACAGGTCTCAAGAACATGAGACACCTAACATTCCAAAACTGACCAATATTCTCTAGGATCTCAAACATAGAAAAATTAACACCATAAATTTACCCAAACTCATTATTTATCTCTTGACTAAGTAACCCATAAGTAGGGTTATCATCCATCACATGTGCTAACAATTCATTTATATTCCTATGAAATACATACCTCTAAGGCATCAACCATAAACATTACACAATCTTAAATTATGTTAATAATTCACATTGATTATTTTTCAGGTTTAGAGTTTTATAGAATATGGCCATAACTATTACATCTCAAAAATTACAAAGTAGAAACTTCTATTCAGTTTCCATTTTTTTTCATAAAATAAAAACTCTTAAAAAATAAAAATGTCTAGTTCCATGTTTTAGGCAATATGACTTATCCTTGATCCCATCCTTGACCCTATTCATCTTTATGTCCTATGAAAAAAAATTCAATAACATAGAATGAGCATAAAAATCTCATTAAGTGATACAAAAAAAGGAAAATTTGTTAGCTTTTTCAAAAAATAATTAAACCACAAATACTTCATCTTAATTAATAAATTTCACCTTTTTGAAGTATTAAATACTCTTCCTAGAATAAAAGATCATTTCATACCATTTTGTAACCAAATTATTACCCTAAAACCCATAGAAATAATACATAACATATAATTATAGCTTGGTACAAAGACATACTTAAATGGAATAACCATACGGTCGACTTCCAAAAATATCACTAAATCGAATAGCCATACCGCCGAATTCCATAACCAATTCATTAGAGGTTATAAAGTAACCACCGATCCTCTTTTATCCTGACACCACCCATCATTTGGTTTATCATGAGACCACCCATCAAATGTCCATGTACCATTACAAAATCATGACACATAATATATTGAAAATATAAAAATTTCAATATTAACATTTCATTTTCAATCAAAAGAAAACATTTCATGATATTGAAATAATCATTTCATTTAAAAAATCATTTTCAATACCAAAACACCCAAAAATAGAATAAGGGATTTCATTTCATTTTAAAAACATTATTACTTATAGAGGAATCCAAATAACGATTACGAAGACAGATAGGTCATTATTGCCACAAATGTTAAAAATATTCATTTTTTCTTTTATTAAACTGATATGTAGAAAAAGATTTCCTGTGACTGAAATTAAAAGTCAATGGGGTTTAATATATGTTGTATAAAATAACGAAGTGTATATTATGAAAACATGCCTTAATGAAAGGAGATTGAGATGAAGTTCCTTACCTCATCTCCGACTTGATCCATTCATTCTTTAATTTCTTGAATAATAAACTTAAAATAATTTCAAATTTCATAATAAACTTTTTTAAGTTTATTTTTCATTTTATATCACCTATTTTTTTTACTATAATAATTAGTTAATTATTTGAGTTCATATCAGACATTTTGTCGATGTTCAGAACTTGAGTAAAAAATGAACTTGATATAATTATAAAATGTCAATGTGGTCAAAATTTGAATATATAAAAAATTATATTCATGATATATATACCATATATATCTTATATATCTAGTATATATGTATTTATAATTGTCCTGATCATTTTTATATATGAAAATGAAATGCACCGTTCATAGAGATGGTAAACCGTACGTATGCATGAACACAACTTCCAAGTCATTATTTTTTCATTTTAAATGGAATGAAAACCAATTGATACATAGGTATATTATTATTATATAATAATATAATATTATATATATGTCACGTATTTTTATTAATCCTATCCTTTATATGTTCAATGTATGGTTTGAACGAGTCATATCACTTTGAGGGGGCGGTAGTCCGCACTTCCTCAAATGAAATTTTCGTATATATACAACATGAAAAGCATAAAGGAATGTTATAAAAGGTAATTATAGATGAATAAAGATAAAATATGTATCATAAATTTCATATATAATTACATTTCTATCATAATGGCCACTATAAGTGGTTGTAGGAGAATATTGAACAATCATCATTTTGTGAGGCATTTGTTCGCCATCCACAAAAACATTATCTTCTATGCCAATTAGATGTAGGTGTGTGTATATGTAGTTAAAATCATTATCATAAAAAATAGTAATTTTTTGATATTGCTGTTTTTATTTAAACAAAGAATAAAAAATCATAGGTATAGAAGAAGTGAAATAAAATAAGAGTACTTGAGGGAAGACATTACCTTTAAATCGGGTAACTCCCTTTGGTATGAACCAAAAATCATTATTGAAGTTCCTTATTACAAATTTAAGTCTTATAGGTGGAAGCTAGGGATCTTGTAATATTATTTGGGATGATTTGGGATGATTCAAGGGGATTGAGATGTGTGAGTAATGAGAGAGAGGTGATATTCTTTTATTAGGGGGAGGAGGGGCTCTTTATGAATGTTTTAAAATATTATTTTATTATAAACTGATTTTTTGTTTCAAAAGGTAAAAAACCTATATAAATAGAGGATAATTTGCATATAAATCGAAATAAAATCATCCAAAAATAATTGTACAAGTTTTGGATAATTTTTAATCCTTATCATTTTTATTTAACCCTCTGTTTACTTATTTAATGTTACCTTGTTCTCTTATATATTCATAATATATGGTTAATATAGTTTTCATAAAATGACAATAGAACCAAAAGTGGGTAATTAATGTCTTTATTTACCTTATCTATGTAATTTGGCTGAATATTATATTTTTAGGATCATTATATCACTTAATAAAATATTGCCTGATTTAAAAACCCATTTATGTCAATTTAAATTCCATTCATATCAGGTCTTTTAAAAAAATCTATAAAAACAGGAGTCTTTAGAAAATCCTATAATAATTAAAATATAACAAGTCTTAATCATTACTAAAATTCATGTATGGCATAAATAGTTTAAAAATATATGTATTTTAACATTTATAGTTTCATTTATTTCAAACATTCATTAATGGGATAATGATTACATCATCATTATATTAAAAATAAATTTATTTATATGGTGTCTAAAAATAATGAATAAAATATCATGATATAGGAAATTTTTTTATCTTTAAAATTAATATTTATAATAGAAGGTATTACTTGTATAAAACCATATAAAAATTGTTTTATTAAAAGATATATGTTTATGTTACTTTTGTCTTTACATTAAATTAATTAATATAAAGTGTCATTATAACACCCTGGTCGCTCCATGGGGTCCCAAAATCGACCCAAGTATTCCCTATGTCGTAAATATATCATCAAATAGGGTTAGGACAAGTGTATGTGTAATTTAATATCATTAAATATTACTTTCTCCCTTATTTAACATATTTCTCGTTAACCATGGTAAATAAAATATTTATCGAAATAAATATTCATAATGTCTAAAATTAAATGATTCTTATTTACACAATATGGACCTCCAGATTCCAAAAACAGAATCTATTTTTTCAAATTCAACACAAAGAATTTTCAAAAATTAATTAAATATTAATTTCTGTTGTCAAAACAAAAAGCGTGTTTTTTAAGAAATAATACCTATCAAACGATTGCCATTTGAATATGTCCAATTTTAAATTGAAGTTACTTTTAGTGACCAAAATAGGTTTAAATGGAAAAAAATATAATTTAATTAAAATTTTAAAAAATATAAATATATAATCTACCCATATGATGAAATTAGGTTAAAAAGCAGTTTTTGAATTAAAATGCAGTATTTTGCACTATTCATTAAAAATGAACTTTATAGGAAAAATAAAAAATTTAACCTAAATTAAAATTTTATGTCCCAATTATAATTAATAGTTTTATTTTGTCAAATATGACATAAAAAGTGAAATAAAATAGATTTATAATGGGTTCTCTATCAAAAGGGGTAAATCAACCTTTTATAGAATATTAGAGTATTTATGCTTAAAATTCGATTCATTCACATTTTAAGCATCTAAATAATATTGGATAAATGTAAAAACATTAAAACAACATTTATAATTATATTTTAATTAGTTTTAGTAATTCTTTCCAATACAACAACTAGGATTTTACTACCATTTAATATAATATTATATTATTAGTTTTCAATATGACTCAGCTTTATGTGAAACATGATATTTTCGGAGAAATCCATTGTTGTGTGTCATGTATGAAATAGACCATTGAATCCTATTTAAATTAAAATTAATATTTAATTCACAAATATTAATAAATATTGAAGTTGTCTTACTCTTTATTTACCTGGGATGTTACATCCTTCCCCCCTTTTGGAAGTTACATCCTCACAATTTTAAAAGTGGGCTCAGAAACTTCATTGAAAGTACCACATCAAAAAATATACAATAAAACAAAAACATTAAAAGAAATAAAGTGAAGTAAAATGGTCACCTGAGATAACACATTATAGGATTCTATGAAAAATGGCTATGGAGGAGAAACTAAGTGTCAAGATCTGATGAAGAGTGATTGAAAACTTGTTCAAGGGAAAGTTATCCACTAGAAAACCACAAACTTGAGATAGGGTAAATGGTTTTTGGTTTCCCATTAGGACAAGAAAACAAAAAAAATCATTGTTTTAGGTTTCATTTTGTAAATTTATAGAATTTATTTATGAGATTGAATAATAACATAATAAAATATACTTACTTTGTAAGTAGAGTTTCATCCATTAATAAGTCTCTACTAGAAAAAAATATTTTCTCCAAAATAAGAGTATTCAAGATGAATAAGTCACACCTAAAGCACTAGAATCAACTTCTATAGTATCAAATAATCCAAAAAAGAAGAAAAATTTATTTCTCATGTCTTTATACATTAACCCAAACCAAAATGGTTTGTACAAGATCAGATAATCCCCCAAAAGGATAACACATTATAAAAAAATACTACTTCTAATCTCCAAAATTCGACAAACAATACCCAAAGATTAAAAAAGACCATTTAATATACAATTGTCCTTTCAAATCATCAAAATAATATAATCTAATATTGAAACCCAAAATAATATAAACTAATATTGAAACTCAAAATTCAGATGTATTGGATTACATAGTCCTCCACAAAAATCATAACATTAATCTCTAAATAAGTTCATTTACTGTTAAAGTCTGACACTGAAAGGTAATTAAACTAGTAACATATTCTTAATGAAAGGTTAATCATTTCCACAAATAACCTGAATATACATATTTTCACAATTAAACATTGAGTCTTCCAAAATAATATTTCAACCATTAGTGTTTCCCCAAAAGAGAGAAAGTCTTCCAAAAAACATAATTATTAAAACTAAAGTATGAAACCTAACGGTTACCCAAATTAACTCATCATTGGGGTTCCACATAGGAGAAAATAGGTGAAAACATAGATATGGAAGAGAAATCTAACCATCAATTTCCGATGGAGAATGGTAGAGAACATGGCTATGAAAAATCCAAAAAACACAAAGCCATAAACTTTTGATGATCTAAGGTACCATCTTATTCATTGGATATGAGGGTAGTAGG
This sequence comes from Viscum album, assembly GCA_963277665.1. Lineage (NCBI taxonomy): Eukaryota > Viridiplantae > Streptophyta > Magnoliopsida > Santalales > Viscaceae > Viscum > Viscum album. The sequence goes on from OY728158.1 coordinate 879,067,129, forward strand.
ACAAAGATTTTGGTTTTCAAGATCATTTCCTTAATGTTGATGAATGTTTGCATACGGATAAATATTTACGTGATTTTATTGTAATATCATCATTGGTCATTCCATGAATAATTTCCACTTCATCTATTATTTAATTAAATGAAGATGAATTTTTCATTTTTGATGTCCTAGAAGATCATGTGATAGAATGATAAGTCATTACATCTGTCTTTATCACAAAATGGTTCACACTAATTATTAAATATACATAAGTCGATCAATGGTAATATTAAAAGTATATGATTCCAAAAATGGGATTATACTTCATCTATCATACCGCTTAATAATGTAAAACAAATTTCTACTAACCATGGACTTCTTGTAGGCAAGTGGAAGGTGATAAAGGCATGTTGGACTTCGGTTGTGGGTTTGATTTCTTTATATTTGTCCGACATAGTGGGTTGTCACCCATCCTACTGGTTTTCTTTTTTCGAAAAATATACTGTTATAAAATTCTAGAAAAAAGTTTTAGCCTTAATTAATATTATATAATTTCTAACTTAATCCATTCCAACCTTTAGGCTTATCGAAAATACTTTAGTCTAATCTCATAGTATAATGAAAATGACTACATTAACGGTTATATACCGAGCATGTGAATACCATCATTTACCTCTGTACATCATAAGATATATCTTGTTGGTCACATTCCAAACATATGAATAACTTAATTATGTATTCTCTTGAAACATGAGTTACCATAAAACCTTAGTGGAAACATGAATGCTGTCAAAAGTTAACTCTTTCCACAAACCACAATCCCATAAATTCTATATACTCAAACCATGATATCACTTTGTCCTTATATCATTCATGAGCTCATTAATACTATCAAACATATCATTTTATCCTTATCATTTCATTATGCACAAATCATCAACTTTCCAAAAATATTTTAATATCTTTTCAGGGTTACCAGTACCATTCAACCTATACTTTCAAATAATCAAGCAAAAACAATAGTGTAATAATCATTAGGTTTTTCTTTATTCCATAGTATCATACATTATTCTTGACAAACATGCAATCATTCTACCACCTTCTTAAACTATTGGCTGAGCTTCATCATTTTATTACTAAACACTTCTTTCATATCATATATCATTTGTAGTCTCTTCATCATCATCAAAATAAATACTACCCATACAACCATTAAAATTCGCTTCATGATATTTTCTCTTAGGGAATTGGTTTGCATAATGCTCGTACATTCAAAATTTAAAACATTTAACTGTTGTGGATTTCTAAACAATACAATTATCCTTGACCATGGTGTTAACTAAACATTTTTCTTTGAAATTACTGGCTTTGTGCCCTTCTTTTCAACACCCAATTAATCTTCTAGTTCCTTTGAAACATTCTCCCTGATTCCTCTTCACACATTATTTACATGAGGTAAATTGAACTTTCTTTCTGCTATGATCATCATGAAACTGCATCTTTATCTTATTATATGATTGAGGAAACTTACAAATGTTGAGATTATTGATCATATTATGAGATTTATGATTAGGAATAATAATGATGTTTGGACTTCCAAATCTCGTTTGATTTTGTTTCTCATGAAGAATATCATTCTATTGTCTATCATATTCTTCATTAACATGAATCTTTCTGTTTCCAGCAATTTTCTAAAACCCAAAATAAATTGTCTGAGAGGCATAAATCATACTAGAAAAAATACATAATAAAGGGGGATTACATTCAATCTCTAACATCTTAGGTTTAATCCCAGTTTATTAATGATCATTATCATAATTATAGTACTATAACCGATAAATATACTTAACCTTAGGTACTTCCTTAGACATACCTTATAAATATCTCTAGGGATCTCACTAAAGTTTTCAGATCCTAGTTTCTAAAGGATAACTAATACTTTCCTCTGATACCAACTATAGATACTCAAGCTTGATGTACATGGACATTACATTACTTTTTCTGAATACTTAATAAATAACAAAAATAGACACACAAGGACCGCAATAGTTTAGTGTCTTTGGAAACTCGAAAAAAAATCTCGAATCATGGTAAAAGATCTTCAACATCTTCCATAAAGATCTTCCCTTATTCGTTTTCTTACCTAAAATCATTCTTTATATATTGAGGAAAACAATAAATAAAAAGGGTGGGATCAAATTCATAGTAAGGGAAAGCATAGAGAAGATAAAAAAACATATACATTTGATCTTAAATACGTGAACATAAAGTTTAAACATCAAAACCTTGTGTCATGAAATAAATCTTTATAGTGTGTAAGGGATAGATCCAAAAAGAAAATTAATCATGATAAAATAGCATGGGAATAAAACACGTAATTGTAGAAAACCATTAATCACATGATATGATTTCAATAGTTTCCAAGGTGTGGCTGCCAAGACCATCATAGTGGACAAAGTCTATCACTGAACTGAGTTTACTTGCCATTCCAGCCATATATTACTAAACCATATTTTTCTTTCCATTATAGCCATGTGTAATGTCCCCAACCCAGAAGCCATTAAACCGGTGCTTCGATCCAGGTTGTTACATGACCTTAAGCATGCCTCCCCGTATGCCAAAGGCTACCGACTAGCAGTGGGGGTATATATAGTCAAATGGGGAGACTATACACCCTATTTATCAGAGAATTCCACAACAGAATAACCAAATAGCGGAAACAATAACCAAAAAACAAGGAACATGTATAATAGAAACTTCATACAATAAATATGTTATGTCATACTACAAGTGAAATAGTGAACAAAAGCCCAAAGTAAGGGCAATGACCAAAATCCCCAAAACGGTCCCGACACCACGTCCGGATCCTCCACCAAGTGCTACCAATGTCCACTCACTATCTAGAAAGGACCTTTTCCCTTCTCCTGACCTGAAAACATGATGTCTGGTTGGGTACCCAGCAGTGGCCCGAGCAGGCTGTTAGTACAAATTAGTAGGCCACCACCAATGGTGTCTACAAAATATCCCGCAAGAGAAGATAGTGAACGCAAAAGGAATATGAATGATAATTACAAGTAATTAATTAGGGTTCTATTATCTATTTCAAATCCCAGCCATTACCACATTAATTACCATTCATTTCCCAATAATTACCATCACATACAATTTCATCACATTTCCATTGGTTAATCACATTCATCATGTTACATGGGTCTAAGGCCAACAATCACATGAAAGAGGGTAAACCCATCATAATTCTATATCAATAGGACTAACTCACTCATAGCAACCATAACCTCACCTCGAAGCCTCAGTCTGGGTGGATGCAACTGTTAGGAGAATAGACCCTCAGTCCCCTTTCCTAACCCGTGCATTTAGGGTGGAGTTTAGAGCATCAGTCTTTACTCGACCCGTGGGCGTAGATCTTCAAGTCAGAACCCACTCTACCAAGCCATGTTCACATGCTTATATAAAAGTATCCATCAAACATTCATACCATTTCCCTTCAGCAAGCACTATTCACTACACCCCACATGGGAATTTCACATCATACGTTAACCCATTAACACATTACCAGTTCACATCATTTAACCATTCACCCAAATCCCATGTGTTATGCCTATATCACTAAGTATTCATCATTAAACCCATAATCTATCACATTATGGTCTTTAGTCAGTTTACACATTAACCCATTTAACCCGTTCATCATTTCCATGATTTACTCTTTCATCCCATTCCAATTAACCCTTCGGTTTTTGCCAATTCTAGGTGCATCACCTAACTTCTATTCCATGTTCTACCAATCATACCAACATATTTATCAAGGTATCTACCATTTATCACAACAAGGTCACTTGTTCAATAACAATCCCTAAACCCAGGAAAAGCTGACACATCTCATGGATGGCCCTAAATTAGGTCAGGTCAATCCCAACACAACCCATGGGGATCGCGAGGGTTCCCATTTTCTATTTTAAACACCATTATTCTCAAACATGCAAAGGCTATCATGAACATAACCAAGGGAAATCAAGAACACAATTTAACATGCAAAAAATATTCAAATCACTATGGGATATAACTTGTAGACCACCTACCTTGGATCCACGATTGAACGCACTCTCAATCGAGTCCATAGACCTCGATTCGACCAACCCTTGGAGCTTCAACCTAGAACTCACCCAAAAGTTTGGGTATTAGTGTTTTGGAATTAGAGAGAGAGAGGATACAAACCCTAAACTAATAAAAGAACCAAGGAGCGGATTACCCTTATCCGGATCTTTAATCCGCAACCAACGGCACCAAAAACGCCTTAGAATCGAAGGAGATCGGTCTCTTGGAGCTTTTGGGCGATTTGGTTTGTGCCTAGGGTGGAGAGGGAGGAAATGAGAGGAAATACCAAGTGGGGTTTTAAATCCTGGAGTTGAAAACTTGTAATTTTTCCAACTTTATGTGGCCACACGGTTTAGTTGCACGGTTTAGCAAACTGTGCGCAAACCATGCGCACACCACTTCCTGGAGGAGGAGGAGCCACACGATTTATTCGCACAGTTTGGAAAACCATGCACAAACCGTGCTCTCGCTTCTGTCCTGAGGAGGGAGGGTTGCACGGCTTCGCTTGGGCAGGCCGCAGGGTTTGGCTAACCGTGCGCAGGATGTGCGCCCTGGTCAGCTTTGCCCAGACATCCATTCTTCCATGCCCCGAGCCCCCGGAACACCCCCAAGTCCTCTCACATTTTCAAGAATCTTTTTAAAGTCCCAAAATAAAAGGGTTCAACCCAAAAGATGATAATACATACCTTTCCAAAAACCAAGATCTTAAAACCTCCCCACCTTATAACGGCTCGTCCTCGAGCCGAGTTTCTAAGCCTCATTGCTCCACTGAAGAGAAGAGTTCGGGCCAATGAGCCCACATATCCGACTCGCGCTCCCAAGTTTTTTTCTGAACATTCCCATGATACCATAATACTCGCACTAATGGGACAACCTTTCCTCATAAGACCTTCCCACTATGGTACACCACCCGAACCAGATTCCCCTCAATGGATACATCACCCTCAAGCTCTACTTCATCAACATCAACCACTTGAGATGGGTCAAGGTGTTACCATCGAAGCTGCGACACATGAAACACATCATCCATCCCACCATACATCTATGGAAGAGCCAATCGGTAAGCCACTGGTCTGATCCTCTCCACAATCTCAAAAGGTCCCACATACCAGGGCTCCAACTTACCCTGCTTCCGAATCCGACGATGACCCATCCTTGGTGACACCCGAAGGAATAATTTATCACCCACCCAAAACTCAAGAGGTCTATGCCACCAATCTGCATATGAATTCTGCCTACTGTGAGTCGTAGCCATTTGCTTCTTGATCAAATTCACTATCTCTGAAGTCTCCTTCACGAGACTTGTCCCCAACAACTCAGATTCACCGGCCTCTATCACACACAATTGGGGTCTACATGGCCTATCATAGAGTGCCTCAAATAGCTCCATCAAGATCGTAGCCTGAAAAATATTGTTGTAGGCAAACTCAACTAATGATTGGTGCCTCTCCCAAGAATCACAAAGGTTCAAGTCATAAGTTCATAACATGTATTCCAACACTTGGATCGTACATTCCGACTTCCCATCGGTCTGTGGGTGGAAATCTGTACTCAAAAACACCTACGTACCAAGCGCCTTCTACAAAACATGCAGAAACGCGATGTGAAACACATATCTCGGTCCGAAAAAATGGTCTGAAGCACCCTATGAAACAACACTAATTCTTAAGCATACAACTGACCCAACTGGTCGACTGTAAAGGTCTCCTGAATCGGAAAGAAATGAGAAACTTTCGTTAACTGATCCACAACAACCCAGATCGCATTATTCTTCTGTCGCATCCTCGAAAGACCCACGAAAAAATCTATCGTTACATCGTCCCAAATCCATTCCAGAATGGGTAGCGGATGCAACAAAAACCACCTGGGCGTTGATGCTCAGCCTTCACCTGCTGACAGGTAAGGCACCATGCCACAATGCCCGCAACATCCTTCTTCATTCCAGGCTACCAAAACTGCCTTCGGAGATCACGGTACATCTTGGTCAAACCAGGATGCACTTCCCACTTTGATTTTTGGAACTGACGCATCAAATCTTCTCACACAAAACTTGTCACAACCACACGATCACGAACATGAACAACACCGTCCACACCGACGGCCCATCTAGAAGGTTTCTCCCCACCTTTATGGTTTTACTTCGTGCTCAAGCACTCATGATCATCAAGATGACCTTCCTTAACTCGACTCAAGAGCGTCGAATACAATGTTAATGAATTAAGAGTGACCTGACCATTCTCCTCATGTACCTCCAGTTGCATCTCTGCAAACAAAGCCATCACCCTATATTCGGTGCTGGACTCCTGAACCACCTAATTCCGAACCGTCCTCCTCAGAACATCAACAACACTATTTCCCTTTCCCGGTGTACACCATATAAAATTAAAAATATTGGAGATATTCAACCCATATTCGCTGCCGAAGATTCATATCCCGCTGTGAGAAGATGTACTTTAACCTCTTATGGTCGGTAAAGACGGTAAACCGTTCTCCCAACAAATAGTACCTCCAACACTTCAAGGCGTACAATACTTCAACCAACTCAAGATCATGGGTGGGATAGTTCTGCTAATGGGGTCTCAACTGCCTTGACCCATAAGCCACAACGCACTCATTTTTTCAACACAACCCCAAGTCTGATTCCGGACACATCACAAAACACAATGTACTTCCTACCCAGATTAGGTAAGATCAAGATATGTGTGGTCGTCAACCGCTTCTTTAACTGTTGAAAGGAATTCTCAGAAGTCTAAGACCACTTGAACCTGATTCCCTTCTTGGTCAATCCTGAGATTGGTGTTTCCAATTGAGAGAAATATTGAATGAACCTTCAGTAATACCCAGAAAAGCCCAGAAAACTCAGAATATCTGAAACACTATTAGGATGCTCCAAAGACACAATTGCCTGTACTTTCTCTACATCCACTGACACTCCTGCCTCCAAAATGATGTGACCCAGAAAATGTACCTCACCTATTCAGAATTGACACTTTGATAGCTTGGCATATAGTCGATGCTCTCTTAGCGTACCCAAGACGATGTCAAGATGTTGGGCATGATCGTCATGGGTTTTCGAGTACAATAAGATATCATCAACAAAGAAAACCAAAAACTAATCTAGATAGGGATGAAATATTCGGTTCATCAATGCCATAAACACTGTCAGTGCATTGGTCAAGAAGAAAGGCATTACCAGAAACTCAAACAACTCGTACCGACTTCGGAAAGCTGTCCGCGGTACGTCAGAAGACCTCACCCTCAACTGGTGATAACTCGGTCTCAGATCAATCTTAGAAAACACTGACGCACCCCTCAACTGATCAAACATGTCAACAATTCTTGGAAGAGGGTACCAATTCTTCACTGTCATCTGATTCAACATTCGATAGTCAATACACAACCTCAACGACCCATCAGCCTTCTTTGTAAAAATCATGGGAGATCCCGAAAGAGATGTACTAGGACGGATAAAACCCTTACGCTCCAACTACTCAAGCTGAACCTTTAGTTCCTGGAGTTCTGCAGGTGTTATTCGGTATGGCGGAATAGAAACTAGCTCCTCTCCTGGCAGCAACTCGATAGTGAACTCAACACCCCTCTCGGGTGGTAACCCTGAGAAATCTTCATGTAACACGTCCTGAAACTGATCCACCACAAGAGGAAAAACATATTGTTCCCCACTTTCATCATCAAGCATGAGGCATGCCACTCGATTAGTGAGTTCACTAATCCATTGACAAAACATCCCCGCACTCCCTACTCGAACATCCCATTCGCCATGGTGGACATAAGCACCACCCTCAGGCGACCTGAACGATATTCTGTGACGATAACAGTCGACGTGTTCCCGATACAGCACCAACGAATCCATTCCCAAGATTAGATCAAATCATGACATCTCGAGAACGAACACGTCCCACATGAAAACGATACTTACCAACTTCCAAGGCACACCCCTTGCACTATTTGATATCCTCAACCCGCACCCCCAACAGAGTGTTAATTGATAAAAATCCACACACCCTTTCTACAGGTAAACCCAACACCACCACAAATTGAGCAGAGATAAAGGAGTGTGTGGAACCTATGTCAAACGACGCACTAGAAAACGTAGAAGCCACAAGGATCGTACCTCGAAAAGTCGACGGTCCAGCCTTGCCATCACCAGGCGCAAACTGAACTGCTTGAAGCTGACCTGTCGCTCTACCCTGGGATCCAGCCTAAATACTCTACGCTGCACTGCCCTTCTGGTGTGAGAAATATTTCCCTAGAGTTCCACGTCCACCACCCCTTCTAGTAAAGACTGTGGTGCTCTAACTGCCCACCTGATATAGGGAAAATGATCCTCTTCTCGTATATGGTATCTGCTCGCCACCATCAAACTCGCCCATATACTGAGGTTTCCTGCAGAACCTCTGCACATGTCCCATCCTTCCACACAAAGGACACTCAACTAGAGGTCGAGGACATTGACCACACACATGCCCCGGCCTACCGCACTGATAGCAGAACACCTGATTCCCAATCTGAGAGGCTGTCCCTCTCTTCCAACCACATTTAACAATACCGCCATGTTGTGAGATCTCATGGCGTCACTTCAGACCCTCGGTAACTACACCACTTGTCTACCACATCGACACCACAAGCCCACTACCCAAATCTCCCTTCAGGTTTCCTTACAAGATACGTGCCTGATCTGCTACCTATACAAACCTCTTTAGGCGGAAGATATTTACTTGAGACCTGATCTCATGTCTCAACCCATCATGTAAGCGCCTTGCCACCACTGCCTCATCCCCTACTAACACTAGAATGAAGCGTCTCAAATCAGTGAAGCGACTAGCATAGTCCATCACCGACAGTGATCCCTGAGTCACTCTCATAAACTCTACAGCCTTATCCTACCTCAAAGTCTCTGGGTAGAAATAGTCCAGAGACTTTTCCTGAAAAACCTTCCACGACATTCCCTCAGCCTGCTCGATTTCTGCCTGAATGTCCCAGTAACGCCTAGCCTGACCTCGGAACATATAAGCGGCTAGCTTTACCCGCTTCTCGATAGGGGTCTATATATGTTCCAGTATCGTCTAGACAAAATCTAACCAGAACTACACTACATATGGCCCACCCTCTCCGGTGAAGGTTGGAGGGTGCTGCAGCTGGAATTCCCTAGTCAGATCAAACATACTCGGTGCACCCCTCCCGGGGTCTCGATCTATCATCTGCGTAAGGCAAGCCATGTTCCCATGGAACTAGTTTTCTCCACCTTCATTTACCACCACATTTTCTTGCCCCTCTACTGGAGGACTGTTCTCAAAAAAATCCTCCCATTTCCAAACTGGTACCCAACGTCGTGGTGGAATCTCTCCACATTTCCAAGCACAAGATTTAGCACACATTCCACCGAAACTTTCCTAAGTCCATCACAAAAGACTCCTTACTAGCCACAACAACCCAACAAAATTTTCCAATTTTTATTCAAACCCTTATATTTCATTATCTTCATTTACCCACTTGTTTCATTTCATTCTTCTCATTATTTCTTGGTTTCATGAAATGCATAATGCACCCTACTTTCCTACCCCAAACACCCATTCTGTGTGTGTGCCTAATACAATGCATGTCACATATCTCCCTAGGTGCCTAAAATGATGCATGAATGCACATCCTCGTGCCGTTAAGGTCACAAGCCAAATATCATAAAACAGTCACATCAAACCACATGTGCATCACCCAAAGGTGAAATATCATCAACTATAACAAAACATAACCATGAACAACATTTCCCACCCAGGGTGACTTGGGTGTCCCCCATACCTGGGTTAGATACTACCAAACTTGAGCTCATTACCAAGGCCCGACACTTCTTAACCATTGGCTACCAGTCCCAAATAAAAACACCTCTGAGAAGGAGAATAAAGACCTCCTTTGATACCACATTGAAACGTCCCTGACATAGAATCCACTAAAGCGGTCCTCCGACCCGGGTTGTAACATGACCCTATGCTCGCCTCCCTATACGCCAAAGGCAGCCTACTCACATCAGGGGTCTATATAGTCAAATGGAGAGACAATACCCTCTATTTATCAGAGTAAGCCACAATAGAATAATCAAATAGCAGAAACAACAACCCACAAACACGGAACATGTATAACAGAAAGTTACAACAATAAATATGCCATGTCATACTACAAGTGCAAAAGTGAAAAAATCCCATAGTAAGGACAATGACCAAAATCCCAAAAACGGTCCTGACACCACGTCCAGATCCTCCACCAAGTACTACCCATGTCCACTCACTATCTAGCAAGGAACGTTTCCCATTTCTTGACCTGCAAACACAGAGTCTACTCGGGTACCCAACAACGGCCCGAGCAAGGTGTGAGTACAACTTAGTAGGCCACCACCAATGGTGTCTACAAAATATCCAACAAGTGCAGTTAGTTCATACAAAAGGAATATGAATGATAATGCCATGTGATTAGTTAAGGTGCCATTATCTAGATCAAAGCCCAGCCATTACCACATTCATTACAATTCATTTCCCAAAAATTACCATCACTTACCATTTCATCACATTTCCCTGGGTTAATCACATTCATCATGTTACATGGGTCTAAGGCCAAAAATCACATGAAAGTGGGTAAAACCATCATTATCCTATATCACTAGGACTAACTCCCTCATAGAAACCACAACCTCACCTCTAATACTTAGTCAGGGTGGTTGAAACCATTAGGAGAATAGACCCTCAGTCCCCATTCCTAACCCGTGCATTTAGGGTGGAGTTTAGAGAATCAGTCTTCGCTCGACCCGTGGGCGTATATCCTCAAGTCATACCCCACTCTACGAATCCATGTGAACAGGCTTATATAAAAGTAACCATCAACCATTCATACCATTTCCCTTCGGCAATCACAATTCACAACACCCCACATGAGAATTTCACATCAAGCCCTAACCCATTAACACATTACCATTTCCATTCATTTAATCATTCACCCAATTCCCATGTGTTATGCCTATCTCAAAAAGCATTCATCATTGAACCCATAATCTATCACATTATGGCCTTTAGTCAGTTTACACATTAACCCATTTAACCTGTTCATCATTTCCATGATTCACCATTCATCCCATTCCAATTAACCCTTCAATTATTTCCAAGTCTAGGTGCATCACCGAACTTATATTCCAAGTTCAACCAATCATGCCAACATATTTATCAAGGGCTCTGCCATTTATCACAACAAGTTCACTTGTTCAATATCAATCCCTAAACCCAATAAAAGCCGTCACATTCCATGGATGGCCCTAAATTAGGTCAAGTCAATCCCAACACAACCCATGGGGATCGTGAGGGTTCCCATTTTCCATTTTAAACACCATTGTTCTCAAACATTCCAAGGCTATCTAGAACATAACCAAGGGAAAGCAAGAACACAATTTAGCATGCAGAAAATACCCAAATAAATATGGGATATAACTTGTAGACCACCTTCCATGGATCTGCGGTTGAACGTACTCTCAATCAAGTCTTTAGACATCAATTAGACCAACCCTTGGAGCTTCAACATATAACTCACCCAAAATATATATTTTTAGGGTTCCAGAACAAGAGAGAGAGAAGATACAAAGCCTAATCCATGAAAAGAACCAAGGAGGGGATTAACCTTACCCAGAGCTTCGATCCGCAACCAACGGCACCAAAAATCCCTTAGAATCGAAGTTGATCTGTCTATTGGAGCCTTCGGGCGATTTGGTTCATTCCTAGGGTGGAGAGGGATTTAATGAGAGGAAATCCTGAGTGTGGTTTTAAATCCTGGAGTGGAAAACATGTAATTTTTTCATCATTAAGTGGTTGCACGGTTTAGCCGCACGGTTTAGTAAACCGTGCACAAACCATGCGCACGCCACTACCCGGAGGAGGAGGATCCACACGGTTTATCTGCATGGTTTGGCAAACCATGCGCAAACCGTGTGCTCGCTTTTGTCCAGAGGAGGGAGGGTCGCACGTCATAGCCTGGGCAGGCCACACAGTTTGGCTGACCGTGCGCAGGCTATGCACCTTGGTCTGCTTTTCCCAGACTTCCCTTATTCCCTACCCCAAGCTTCCAGAACACCCCTAATGCCTCTCATATTTTCAAGAATCCTTTTAACGTAACAAAATCAAAGGGTTCATCCCAAAACACGACAAAACATACCTTTCCGAAAACAAGGATCTTACTACATGTCTATCTCAGGAGATATAAATCGTTACCAAATTTATTTAAGGGAGATATAGATTCCACCCATCTCATAATGAAATCATTCTTTTGTGTTCCACAAAATAATCATAAATCATTCATCATAACCCAATGAATAAAATGGGTTTCATAAACATCATCCCATCATAACATAATCCATATAAAATAATGGATATAATTTCAGCTTAAACAAAATCAAACCATGTAAAAAGTAGATAAATTATACTTGAATCATAACCATATTAAATAATTTCATCCTATATGGAAAAGAATTTTGATAAAACACTTGAAATGAATTCTTGAGGAAAATATCATTTGTTCTTTCAAATATTTTTCTTTTCACAAAATGATGTGAAATTTTAAAAGAAAATAATTTTTTTGAGAATAATCATGAAATATTGTATAGGAAGATTTATAAAATTAACTTTTTATGAAATTGTAAAAATCCAATCTAGCCGTATAAGTTAAAAAAACATTCTCGTTGTACTTTTTCCAGAAAAGTCAAAAAGCACCTCGTATAGTGAACAAAAAAAAGATTCCTTCCCTACTACATATTAAAAGTAAAAAGATTTTAAACAAGACTTTAAACATACATGAAAGAATAGTAAAAAAATTATGAAAACATTTTTATAAAACATGGACACTGTTGATAAATATAACCTTAGTAAATAGTTACGAATAAACAATCTCATATTAGAATGAGATTGAAATAATTATCCCTAACCTTATGTCTAATTTCTTCTATATTTTTCCAAGACTCCTATATTATGGGATTAAAAATATTATTAAATTGTACTAGAACCATAATAATATTTATGATATCATATATGATTCACTTATGACTTTGTATTACCTGTTCATTTGTTAATTCCATGTTAATGTAGTGTTTTGGGTAAAATCGTTTGATTTATCGTATGTGTTTTGACTTCTAATTATTCATATGATTACATAGATCATGATTAATTAATTCCATGATGAAAAAAAGATTTATATATAATATATATTCAGAATATATACATATATATATATATATATATAAAATAAACCGATAAATGGAATGAAATACACTATTCATGGAGACGGTAGGCCATATGTACGCCTGAACGTTGTTTTTGTTTCCTTATTAAACTGAATGGAAGTAAGTAAATAACATATACATAAATCTAGTATCAATATTATGTAATTTATTTAATGATTATTTATTATATATACTTTATCACCATTCCCGAATGGTTAACACGGAGAATGAAAATTATTGCGTCATGGAGACGGTAATCCGGACGTACGCACGAGCGATGATATCGTTCCCATAATTATTGAATGGAATTGGAGTGGATGATATAATATCTAAAAATCATTATAATATTATAAAAATAATATACAGTTATTATTTCCACCATTACACCCATCCAAGTATGGTGGTTGTGGAAAAACAGATTACACCACGGCGTGGAGACGTTAAACCGTACGTACGCACGCGCAGTGATTTCATTTTTCATAGGATGGAAATAAGGTGACATAGGGTTATTTGATATTTACAATAAAATATCAATATATTAGTGATACTAGTTTGATTACATTATGATGAAACAACTAAAGAAGAGTAAGTATAATAAGAATGAAATTGGAAATAATCGGTAGAAGAGATTACCTCTTCCTCGATGTGCCTCTTTTAAACTTCCTCTTAAGGGACTGGAGTTGGTTTTTTGAAAAGACCAAATCCACCATAATGTTACTAGGGAAGTTAAGATGAGTAATGGGCTGGATTGTTCTGAGCATGTAGGATCAAAATTGAGTGAAGTGGAGAGGGATGGAGGGGCCCTTATATAGGAGAGCAGAGGGGCACTTTTGGAAACCTCCAAAATATTAATTTTTAATAAACTAAAACCCCACCTAAAAAATTCCAAAACTGAATGAAATTTTGATATGAGGTATGATAGGGTTGTAATATCATCAACCAATCAAATTTAGACACGTTTTGATTTTATTTTAAACCATATCATTTTAATTTATCCTTATTTAATCTATTTAATTTTATTTGTGGTAATAATATTCTAAATTTTAAATGGTTATAAATACTTACTTATGTGTTGTGAATTGTCCATAATTAGATACTTTATGAAATTTTAGACCATTTCAATTTCAATTTTTTATTTTTAAATATTTATGTGTTTTTTAAGAAATTTAATAATATGTTATTTTTATAAAATATCAATAGTTTAAATTTTGACCGAATTTATTTATTTGAATTTAAATAAAATCCACGCAGAAGTTATATTCGAACCAAAATATTTAATAGATTTATGAAATGCCAAATTTATCTATAAAATTCGTGGAGAACATGAATTAGTTCATTTAATATTTATTTTTACATTTTTAGAAACATTTACTTGATATTTCTCTTAATAAAATAATAACTAAATTTTTTTCAGATAATTATTTAATTTACTTATTTTTTGAATAAAAATAAAATCCTTTGATAATTATAAATCTATTATATTCCGTAAGATTACTTTTAGTCAAATTTATCTTCTAAAAAACCAAAATTTTAAAATGTTATTTTTATTATATTATGAAGGTGACAACTTTGACATCATTTAAAATAAAATAATATAAATGTCATAATCTATTTTATAAGGCTCCAAATGGTCCAAAAGTCAACCCTTGGATTCTTAGGTTATATATATTCTCTAAAAATAAGGTTTTGTCATGTTTCGGGTCCATTCGATGGGTATTACTATTTTAATAAAAACTATATTATTTATTTCTCACTAAATAAATAATTTATGTATCATTAATGTATCAGCTATTAAGGTAATTCTATATTTCTCAAAAATTACAAATAAATTACCATGATGAAGAAAAACATTATATATTTCAAATGAGTATTCTTAATCTAATTTATATTCTTTATAACCTTATATTAAAAATAATTTAATTAACAATGTTTGAGTGATAAATTTTTCAGTTTCCTTTAAATAAAATAAATTGAAGGACTTAATCTCATCCAAGTGAGTTCCAATAGATTCCATTTCGCCCCAAGTATGTTTTAGAGAAAAATATAATCCACCAATGATATCAATACAAGTGTTAGTGTAATTTTATAATATTATTTTACCCTTAATTACATGAATTACATTTAACCGTGGTAAATAAAATTTAACGTAGTTACTATTCATAATGCCCAAAAATAAAATTTTTCCTATTATCATAATTTGGACCTACAAATTCCAAATTTTTTATCCATTTTTTCAAATTCAATACATAGAAGTTGGGGTATTTAATTTAAAAATTAATCCCGCTTTTGAGAAAACATGTTTTAAAAGTTAAAAAATTGCAAAAGATTGATTTGTTTTTACCTATGAATTTAATGTAAAATTATTTATAATGACTTAAATTATATTAAGTGGTAAAAATATATTCTATTTATACATTAAAACCATTCAATATTATAATTTATCCATATAAATTATCTCGAAGATAAATGTTGTTTTAAATTAAAATTTAGCATATTTTTGCTATTATTCAAAATATGAAGGTTATCAGAATAATGTAAAAAATTTATCCAACATAAATTTTTATATCCTGATTATAAGGATAATGTTTTATTTTTCAAATTTATCATATAATCATGTAAAAAACTATATTTAAAATGGCTGCACCATCAAAAGGTGGGAAAAATGTCTTTCTTGAAAAATACATATTTTACCCAAAAATTTTATTTTGTTCCCATACCATGTTATAGAATATGTGTAATATGAATGATAATGTTATAAAATTTAAAATTTGGTTAATACTATTCATAATGGATAGGTCATAATAATATTAAAACAATATATCATTGTTTAGTGAAACTCAGTACTGCGTACAACACACGCTATTGAGGAAGGACGTTATTGCGTGAAACACAAGCCAAGAATTGTGTTTGTGTATACTACAATCTAATATGGAATTGTGTAAAGTGAAATATAATCTTTTTGTATCATATGACAAAATAAATCAAAGAAATTAAAAATAATATTTCTCATAAAATCTTGGGTTGTTACCAAAATATTTCAAAAAATTATAAAGAGAGAAAAAACATGGATTTTATTAATTTCAATCTTATATTTTTTTTAAATTACATAAGAATAATGAAATTAAATTTTAAATCATGTTAATAGTTTAGAAAAATGTCTCCCAGAAAAGTGAAAACAAAAAATAATTTAAATGAATCATCATTGAAAATCGTGAGCCCCCCCCCCCCCCCCCCGACAGAGAGAGATAATGTCAACACTATCCATGAAATTATTGTGCGCGTGTTATGGAACGTAAATATTAGAAAATATGAAATGGAATTAGAAAATTGTAAAAATGTTGGAATCGATATCTCTTAGATAGTTTCATTCCACTAGGGAATTTTTATGTTGATATGATACTTCTAGGTCACCTAAAAAATGGGTTAGATAACTCCTAGACTAGATGAAACGTTAGTCTATAGGTTTAATCCATGTAATAGTAGAATAATAGGAAGGTGTATTGGATAACAAGAAGAGTTGATCAATATTTATTTAATTTTTTGAAATGCTTATAATGAAGTTCCATTAGAGAATCAAATAAAAAATGAAAAAGGCTCTACTATGACATCTCTATATAGACAAGATATTAACTCTATGTTACCTCCCATAAATTGATAATTAGAAATCATCATATAGATGAATTGAGCATGATAATCTATAGTGGGTCCATCATATATTGTGCTTTGTTTCCACTGGTATATAAACGTTGTTATGTCTTCTAGGTCTCAAGGTTGCTTGGGTGGGTTTATGAATTCAAGTATTGCAACATGATCAGGAATGAGATGAGGCAAGAAATTGATCATAGCTCTGGGTGACTTCTAATGTGCATTGATTTCCATGGAGTAGTCCTAAATTTGACGTGCAATGTCTATGATGTGATAGAGTACGTTTTTACAAAACAAATGGTGGTACTGGACTATTGAATACTGCATACGACTTAGAGAAGATATAAATTTCTATGTTAGAAAAGAAATAAATGAAAATTATAAAAAAAGAATGAAAAAATCAATCCCCACACATATATATATACATACATAAAAAATATGTTAAAAAAGAGGTCATAAAAAATAGGAAAATAAACACCCATCCCTTTCACTTGAAATGTACCAAAGCCCAAAAAAAGGGATATATTAGGCATCTAAGGAAAAAATATCCTCCAATGTCATCTATCCATAAAGTGGTTCAACAATTTGTCTAGATGGGTTAGTATCTGCAGCATCAGTAGGAGTAGTTGGACTGGTGGCTACAGAGGATGTTGGGTTGTGGAGGTAGGTATATGTATTGGGGTAGGTGGGGGAGAGGAACTGATCCATAGGGAGGCCATGGGTATGGTGGCTAGATCGATACAGGGTACCTCTGGAAGAGTGTTAGTCGAATGACCGTTTCCCCTCAGACCGTGAACTTCTAAATACACAAAAACCAGTACAAAATGAGGTCATAAACATATGAAAATAATTAACCCCCAACCCTATCACGTGAAAATTCATAAAGCACCCCCAAAATAGAATATATCAGGTGTTTGGGGAAAATATCTCCTCCTTGTTCATCTTTCCATCAGGTGGTGATATATGTTGTCCATCTGGGTAAGTATCTGCAACAACAGTAAGAGTAGGTGGAGTGGCGGCAATAGAGGATGGTGGAGTTTTGGTGGTTGGTAAATGGGTTGGGTTAGTTGTGGGAGAGTTATTGATATGTATGGAGGATACAGGTCTGGATGATAGATTAGCATAGTGTTCCTCTGAGGTGGATTTATTATTAAGACCCTTTTCCTCTCCAGGCTCGCCCTTTTAAATATTATCTCTAGGTAGAATGGTCCATAAGGTCTGCATTTCGATCCTTCATGGATATGGGTGATGAGGGGATGGTAGAAGAGGAGAGGTTATTATAGCTGGGTGGTTTTGGGGTGGTGAACTCTATAGGCTCTATTAAATTGATATAGAGGTGAGTGGAAATCTGGTGTATGTTCCCTGACCAACACAGCTTTTGGACTAGAGATCGCTTAGGGTGAGAATGATGGGTGTAGGTAGGGAGGAGGATTTGGTGGTAGATGTGGGAGGTGGAATTTGTGGTATTGGTTTGGGTGTGGAGTGTGTAAAAATACTCTATCACAAAATTCTAATTTTGCGGTGGTTTAAATATTCAGTAGATGGTTGTGCGGCAATTTAAAATAAACCGCTAATGTTTGGGTTAACATTCAACACACATTAGTTACATTCATTTATAGGTTGTTTCTAGAATGTTTCATAGAACTAAAATATCATAGAGGTTTTTTTAGTTTTATCGGTGGTTTTCTCTTAAAAAAATAAGTGCGATCCCACGGGGGGTTTTAACTGCCCATAAATTCTGAACATTTTACCGAAAAACCCACCACTAAAATGGTTAAAAACACCGCTAAGTAATTATTTTCATATTTTTTCATGGTTTTTTCAGATTCCCTAAAAAATACCATAATATTGCATCAATTTACACCACCATGAAAAAAACTATATCTAGTGGGATTTTAATCTACACATAAATCAGGAATTACAAAAAAATTCTGGTTTTGAATAACCAGAAGCTACAGATGGAACAACACAATAGTAACACCAAAAATTTTACAATTTCATAAAATATATCAACAACATACAAAGAAAAACCCCATGTTAAAAATAAAAAGTCAATGTACGTTGATTCTTACTAAAACATAATGAATCAACACATTGACCAAGGAAAACAACACATTGAATGAAATAATACATTTCTCAATACACTATAATAATGAAACAAGGATCAACACATTAAAAGAATCAATAATACATAAATAAATATGAATAATCAACACATTGAAATAATCAATAATTAGTTTTTCAATACATGGAATGAATCAATATGTTTCTCAATACCTTAAAAGAACCAATTCATTTATCAATAATTTTCTCATTGAAAGTACATTGATTCATTAAACTATTACCAACAAAATTTCTAATGAAAACATAAATTTAATAAATTTAATACTATATATAACTAATCAATGTACATTCACTGAAATGTGGCTTTACATGTTAAAACTAAATCCAAAAATATTACAAAAAAGATAAATTTATTTAATAGTAAAGAAATAATTATCAATATGAAACCCTCCATTATGAATAACATTTTATTCGAAAGTTTCATTAATGATTAAAAACAAATATAAAATTCTTATCGAAAATAGAAATCACCCTAAATATTCATAAATTATCTAAACTTCCACAGGTGAGGATAAATATAATATAGATTTATACAACGAGTAGATACCTTATGAAATCCTAGGACTTCAAATAGTAATCCCACCCCTTGAGATGATCACAAAAAAACATAGATGTCACCATGTTCCTAGTCTGAAAAGAATCCACATGGTAATGGTTACCTAATTACATCACAATGGCCTATCAAATACCCACAATACATAGCTCAAAAACTAGGTTCCATGCACAAATAGAGCTCAAAAATCTCCCAAAAGGGAGATCACACAACACATCAAGATTTATCTATAACCATGAAGGTGAAAACAAGAGGATAATAATCTAATATAGGGTCTCATAGATAGGGGTTATCCTATATGTTAAAGTCTTGAGATATCATTTTATGGATAAGTTATATATGACCTTAGTTTGGTGAAAGATAACATAGAAAGATCACTGGTTAGTAAGACTAGGTTGGGATGTGAGATTTGGAAAATGGTAGAGAATCTCCTATAATGGATGGGGTTAGATAGATATTATGGTCATGGAAAAAAACATGGGGTTTTGTGTCAGGAATTTACATATAGGGACCCTACATGTGACACCAATAGGCTTAGAGTGACACCACTTGTTCACCCCCAATAGTGAAAGGGATAACGATAAGCAAAGAGTTAGAATATCAGGGAAGTGAGAGGATTTATACTATTTTATGTGAACAAACACACACACTCAACTAAATGAACTAGTGCATATGTATAATAAAATAAACCCACTCGGTATAAGAAATTCATGTAGAAATAAATCAGAATGAGATAGATAAATATATAGGAAAAGAAAAGGGTAAAATACATGACGAACCAAGAAGAAGGAAAGTAGGTGCCAATCTAGAAATCAATGAAAGAGAAAATAAGAGTATCTCCCAACCAAATATCCCTATATCTGATGACTAAACATGGTTAGTGCCTCCACTTACATCTAATTTTCATAGATACTAGGCCCACTAAGTAGACCACATTCCAGTTGTCTGTATATGAAAAAAATCATCCATGAACACGTGTGAGTGTAAACATATTTAGTAAGACACGAAGAAAAAAGTGAGAAATATTAGAATATAATAGTCAGATCAACCTATATGAAAAGGAGAATCAATTAACTAAAAATCATATATATGGTTATAAAGTAATTTCAATAACTATAGCTAGTTGAAACACATCATATAGACAAATGGTTATACAACAAATATATTATGAACCCATTGTCCCGATCCCATTAAAAATATTAGAAAAAGATAAAAATTCCCACATTGGAAATATTGATACATTAATAAACCCTCTCCACTAATAATTTCCCAATTATGAATGATGCTCGTCACCCTGTCCCTCTCTATATCATACTTCCTACTACCGACACATGTAATACAATTATATTGAAAATTAAAAAATGTTGTATATTTATATTTAAACTTAAAATCAATTAAATTTTGTGAAATAAATGATTTTGAAGTTGTTTAATTTTCCTTCTCACCACTAGTCATCAATGAAAAATCCTCGAGGGTTGATCCAGTAATCTTTCGATATAAACCAAGCAACAAATTCTTAATAATGGATATCTCATCCCTGGGTTCATTAATTTTTCTTGGCATAGAATCAATATTTATCTAAGAATCTTGTGTTAAGGAGTTAGTAAAACCATTAGTTGATCCAAATAAAATCCCCATTTTCCTACTAAAGAACTCAGATGGTAATGGTCCTTAACCCATCTCATGCACTCAACCAGGATGCTCCTTCACAGGGACTTTACCTACTGGGTCAACTAGGGAGAATGATTAGGACTATAGGGGATTTATATCCCATTATTAAATAATTTTTTACTTATACAAAAACTATCAGTCATATTAGATGAAATATATATATTCACATAATGAAAACTAATAATAATTTATTATGATGAAAAATTAATTCATACCCCATCTTCATTGGAAGGCTCATTA
The DNA here is from genome assembly GCA_963277665.1 of Viscum album. Lineage (NCBI taxonomy): Eukaryota > Viridiplantae > Streptophyta > Magnoliopsida > Santalales > Viscaceae > Viscum > Viscum album. Next base: position 879,088,719 of record OY728158.1, read on the forward strand.
AAAAAACTCCCATCATATTTTTTATGAACATTTCCCCACACTTAATTTTAGGATTCATGGTGGCCTAAACACTGTGAATGCATTAAAAATTGTTAAATAAATAATTTAATATATCAATAAGATAATATTTTATAATAAAGATTTAAACAAATTAAAAGATTACTTTAGTTGATTGGCTTCTAGAAAAACTCTTTGACCCTGAAGTTTGAGTATAAATCTTCCTCCATTGTAATCTTGTCATTTAATAAAATAAAAATATGTTCAGAGAATATATTTAGAAAACTATATGTAGAAAAAATGGAAATGATAATAGATGCAATATACTAAAAAATATGTATAATAATGATAATTAATGACATCAAAAATGACATGAGTGGTTTATAAATTAATTCATTACTACATCTACAATCATTTTCATTTTCAATCATGTTGGTTTCTTAATACATAATTACATATTCTACATAATCTACTCTTGGAAGGATAATATTTTCAATATCATGATGGAAATATAAGTCCACTTCTTTTAGTTGGTGGTATTCCATGAAAGATGTCAAATATTTCACTTTATCACCCATATCATACAAGACTTTTTATTTCACATGAGGAATTACACACAAAACTTAATCTACGACATCATTCACATAATTTTCCATTTTCACTAGTAATGATAAGATATACAGATCATGTAGTTAATGGTCACCAATATCCATCTAGTGAGAGAAGTTTACAAAAGTAAATTGCAAGGAATCTCTTTTAACACCCTAGATATATAAACCCAATATCATTTGAATAAAACAACTGAAAATTGTCCACGGTAGTTTAATTTGATAACATCAGTCAAATTTACATAGTATTACACTTCATAAAACATAAATATGACACTATACTATGTTTCTAAACCCTCTTACCAATCAAATATATGGAATCTAAATCCATTCACATTTTAATCATTGAACTTTCTAGCTTTTTTTGAAGGACCTTGAGAATGAAACGTCAAATCATCTAACAACTATGCTCCACTATCTATATTCATGAACTAAAAAAATTAATATACATTATTAGATTTACAAAATATATGTATCATCCTAACATCTATATTTATTGTAATATTTATGAACTTACATGTCATCCAAACCATTTTACAATATCTTTATTAACATATTATGTTATATCTTTCTAATTTCATGGATTTCCTCTCATTAGTATCTTAATTTGTATCCTCAAATCGTAAATAAATGGATCCAAAATTTCACTATTCATCCTCACTTATCTATGTTCCTATAATAATTCCATTTTTAGTGTAAAAGTTTAGCTCATACCAACTGATTGGCCTAGAGTATGAATGATTTTTGATTTCCCATGTATTTTAGATTGAGACATTATGTCCACAACATATCCAAATCGATTTAATCATGTCTCAATATCATCCATGTATCTAGAATAAATGGCAAGGCACTCATCTTCCAAATAGCCTTCAGAAATAGAGCCTTTAGGCTGAGCTTTATTTTTTCACATATGATTTCAAATTCCCAAGTCATCTATTAAATAAAGTAAAAAACATAATTATGAATTTATTGAAGTGCCAAGAAATTTTTAATGAAACGAAAAATATATAAATATATTACCTCTCATTGGATACATCCATCAATAATTTACAGGGCCTCCTATGTTATATTACTCAACCAAATAAATAGTTAAATTCATCATGACAGTAAAAAAGGACAGTGGAAAGATCTTTTCCATTGAATAAAATGCCAACAAAAATCACTTTTAAAGGTTTTCAAGGTAAAATTGATGCATAGTTTTCTCACATGGTTTTTTGAAAAATGTTCCTAATTGGAGTACAATGTCAGTAAACTTTTTTGGTAATAATTTATGCAATGCCAATAGAAGTAACTACTATAGAAAAATAGTCATGGATTTTCAATCCATATAAACAATAAATCATTAATTCAACAATCCTTATGTTGTTACATGAGTACCCAAAATATACCTTCATATGTTTTAATGTATCTAAATCTGTATTATTCAGGGAAAAAAATTTATAGCATACTTTACATTCTCATTTGGCCGGAGATCATGTATTATATTCATTGTCTGTAAGTATTTCCAAGAACTGAGATGATCCTTTGACTTTCTAGGCTCATTAGGAAATTTGAATATCATATTTTCACAAAACGTTTTATCAATATGAGACACATCAAGATTATGACATAACAAATTGAATTCCTAATACATAATTTTTAAGAATATACATTTTTCTTCCATTATTGTGTTCAAATTTCACTAGACGATGCACTTCGAACTCATTACCTAATATCATTCAAATGATGAACCTTCCCCAATTCTATTTCATCATTTGAAAGTTGTTCCTGTATTTAAAAACCTATTAAAAAATTTGGATGTCTTATACAATCAATGAAACCATTTAATTTTGACTTGTTTTGCCGAAATCCATGATATGCATTGAGAAATATTCAGTGAAATAAGAATCACCATTTTATACTGTGAGGTATCTATTTGGGCTCAAAATCAAATTTACAAATAGGAGAAGATAAACCCATGTAATTGTTCCAAACAGATAACTCCCCTTGTCCGGGGAAGTCACTAATAGTCGACATTAGTGAATCATGCATTTTGAACATTGTTCTAGAAGACGAATCATATGTATCAACACCATTTCTCCATTACACTGGTAATTATTCTAGTAAAGGCTAAAAGAATACATCAATATAATTTCTAGAAATTATTTTCTAGGAATAATTATAGAAATTATAAAAGACTATTTCTTCAACACATCCATAGAGGCTAATTGTAGGTGATCAGAAAAATCATCCAAATAATAAAAAATGTACTCAAAGTCCCAAATGGGTTGGATCCATCAGAATCCAATCCCAATAAAAAATTCCAAGGATCAGATGAGAAATCAGGATTTAATGAATCAAATTTATTACATGATTATATATCTATTGGATGTATCATTAACCCATTATTTTTATTATCTATAGAATTCCACTTCATGTGTTCGCCCGTTTTTGATGATATGAATAATATTGGAACCACAGATTTAAAGGAAAGTAACACAAAAACTTTTATGGTGTGTTCATTTTATTCTTCTCTATGGTTGAATGTTAATTCAAACTTCCAACATCACCCCTAAACTACCCTGTTGATGAAGAAGATTCTTTTCAGTCCTTTTTTACTTGAATAATCTCCAAAATAAATCATATGATCATTGGAACATACATAGATTTTTGTGTAATTTAGACCAATGTTGTAAACAAATTTTTGGATATCATAAAAATACTCAGGGATATTTTCTTCATGAAATACTTCATGAAAAATTTTAATATCATAGACATTTCCTTATTTGTTATTCCTCACAGGCATTTGTTATTGTATAAAATCAACTGAAAAGAATGTTTTGAATATTTTAAACATCCACTATACCACTCTTGAATTCAATTGTCATCTAAACCATGAAAAACATCTGTATTATCAGTGTAGTTTTCTCATACATTAATATCCATATAATAAATAGGTGGATCCAATGATATGTTACAATATTTATCTGGTTGTCCTACAATATCATAAACATTACTGTCCACTGTTTCCCTTGGAATTTGGGGATGACCTCCTTGATTGAAGGTTCAAACATTCCAATCGGTTTCTAACGGGTTTGTTCGTAGAACCGGAAACATCCAATGATTATATATCCATTTGAACTTACTTTTCAAAGGTACGTGCTCATTAGTTGTGGAATGATGAGGCTTAGGTATTTGCATTGGTCGAGGGGATGGGAGGTCGGACTCATAACACCTTTTTGAAGGGAATTATTTTCTACTCCGGGACTCTCTTTATAGATTTAAGTTATGTTAGTGAATCCTTATTACATTACCAAGTATAAAATGTGATTTCCTTTAGATATGACAATCAATGATTGATATGTAAGAAATTTGGAGAATCTTTCATATGTATTCTCAGTTCTTAATTGATAGAGAATCATGTGTATTTGTTATAGATTCTTAGTCAATGGTATCCTTTTATACATAAAATTCTCTTGGTCATTATGATGACCATACTGGTTTTAAAGCCACTCAATGGGGCATTTGATGTTTACTGTCATTCAGAAGGACATGAATTATTTCAAAGTTGGGATCGTACCCTTAGATGAGCTGCCTACGTATGCTTTATTTTGGAAAAGTAATGAGAACCAATGTAGTTCAAGTAAGTGAGTATGCTGTTTATGATTGATGGCTCAAAGAAGGATGTCATAATTACTTTTACACTCTACGCTCAGATGAGTCATACTCGGTTTTAGAAACAAGAGGTATTGGTAAAAACCAGACAATTGTGCCATTAAAAATGCAATCATAAGAAATAATGTGGAGCTTATGTATGTATGACTGCCCAAATAAATGAAGATTTGGATTTATTTCGGAGAAGAAATCTGGGAACAGGGTCCATAAAGGTATATGTGCTTCATAGAGATTTGAATACTCTAACTTGGGGCTTACTCTTGAAAAGGAGGCCCAAATTAGGAGAGGACTTATGATTGGGTTATACTCCTGAGAAGGAAGCCCGGATCAAATGTAAATTAGGACTGGTTAAGATAATATTAAGGGACTTGGGGCTTACTCCTAAGGAGGATGCTAATATTTGAGACTGGGGATTATTCCTGAAAAAGAGGCCCAGGTTAAGAATTATCACTGGGGGTTATTCCTGAAAAGGAGGCCCAGGTTAATGAGTTCTCTCATCTTAAAGGATGAGGTTTAATGAATGAAATCTCAATCTTTAGTGACATAAAGATGTGTAAATCACTAGGTTTTGAGAGACATTCCACAAAATTCCATTCAGATAAGGAAGTGAAATCCAGAAATCATGCCATAAATGGCTTTGAAGAGTGTCTTGAAGACTGAATCTTGAATATGAGAGTTGGAATGGCTTAAGATGGGTGAAATGGGTATTAAGGGCACCCAAAAATGTAGGGGCACGCAAGTCCTTATAGGCGCGCAGGTACTGTGTGGGTGCGCAAGTCCTGGTCGCACAGGTATACATGCACGACACATGGGTACTTGCGCGACGGTTAACCAGTAGGGTAATACTTGAGCGACTATCGGTTAAAGCCTTTAGAAGTATCCTGAGGTACTTCCAGAAGAGAGGCGCACAAGTTCTATTGAAGGATTTAGGCATCATGCAAATGTGGCCATTTTCCTTAAGGGATGGCCACTCAGGCACACAATTTTAGATGAGTTTCAACACTTAGGCCTTCCTCCCCCTCTTTAGATCATCCGTTCTAGGTAAGAAATTAACTTAGAAGTGTTTCTGAAGCTTTGAGAAGAGACTAGGGTGCCGGGAGCAGAAATCTGAGTTTCTGGAAAATGTCATCCTGAAATGGGGGGCCCACAGGGTCTATTTATAGGCTGGAGAAGACCTTGAGTTGTTATCTCCTAGGGCACACAAGTGTACTTGTGCGACCATTGCGGCGTGCAAGTGTACTTGAACGACCATTGTAAAACTTGCACGACCCTTGTAGAATGTTCTTCTTATTCCTTACAATGTTAATTTTTGACATTTGTCCAATGGATGAATCACTTTGAGCTCAGATATTCACCCTTTTCAATCTTTAGATTCTGTGACAAAAGGTGCTTCAAAAAAACTCCCCCCTCATAGTTGGATCCAGAGAGAAAAGAGGATTTGACTCTGAGGTAAAGAAGAAAAAGAAGCATAGTTTGATTTTTACTAGGATTAATGTAAATAACCCTACAAACTTTGAACCTTTTAATTGCTCAATATTAGATAAATCATACAAAATGTATGTTTAGTGAGATGGAACTTGACTTTTATTCATATTTCCTTTGTCTTTTGTGGGCAGTTTAAAGTCATTCACGTCGGACATAAAAAGGCTAATGTTTAAGTTTGAAATAGCTTTGATCGAAATGGATTAAAATTGACTCAATTCCTTGACAATTTATCTTAAAAAATTACCATACTCAAGTATGAGGGAAAATATGAAAACTATGACTTAATAATATTTGGATCTAAGGAATGATATGCAAAAGAGATAAAAGGCATTAGAATAAGTAGTTCCCAAGAAAGAAGTTACCATTTTTTTAACAAACCCTTTAGGGGGTTGAATTATGCAGGGCCACCAAAGGGAATTGGCTATATAGTCAAATAAATAGTATCTTTTGGCTAACAAGTCAATTATGTAGACTATTTATGCAAGGCCGCATATAGGCACGTGCTGCATAGTCAGGCAAAAGAACTCTCAGAAATTTACATTCCTAGTGCTAAAAGCCAGTGAAAGTTTATGGAGATTCAAATTTTCCAATGTATAGAGTTTTCTGTATGGAAAGAGGTACTTGAATATGGAGAAGATTTTTCCAAACAAGATTATCGAAAAACTAGATGGATATCACTCCTATGAAGGTCTGACCCAAATGTTGGGAAGGAAATATAAACCATAGATTTGAATATATTCAGATCATGAAAAAGGATATGGGACAAATATGTTAAGGATGGCTATTTTTTCGGATCCCTACATATTTTCATTAAAGACCAATAAGGAAAAAGGAGGCTTTCTTCTCAAGAATGAAGTTACCAGTATCCCAAAAACCCGTTAGGGGGTTGAATTATGCAGGGACACCTAAGGCCATTGGCTTCATAGTCAAATAATAGCATCTTTTGGCTGAAAACTCTGTTATGGAGACTATTTATGCACGGCTGCCTAAGGGCACGTACTCCATAATCAGGAAAAAGAATTCTCAGAACTTTGAAATTTTTGTGACTAGAAGTCAAGAAAAGGATTATGAAGATCTAAAAATATTTAAGGTTAGGATTATAACACATAAAGATGGGTATTTTCCAATGTATGCAAAGATACACAAATCAATATTAACCATAATCATGTTGTGGCTGGGTCCTGAATTAAAATTTTGGACTTCACCATGCATCCCCTAAGGATGTGAATCAAGCCATATGTAGTTCATAAATTATAGTTTAACGTCATGTGGTACAAAGTATTAGAGATCTTAGTTTAGGGTCGTAGAGATTGGACCATTGTAAGAAATACACAGTGTGTGTTTTCATGGGGTCTTTTCAGCCAAGGGACTGAAAGTGGAATTTGGGGTTAGGCCCAAAGACGTGGGGCTGGATTCGAGGGACAGTCGAAAATTCCTACGTATCCCATAAGGATGGGAATCAAGCCCACGTAGTTCTATAAATACCATCTATAAATATTAGGATCATACATGTGATGGGTGAAAGGGGACTTTAGTACAATGATTGTTTAACCCAAGATAAAAGGATTGGGCATTGCCATGTATTCACGTAGTCTTTGAAATGAAACCTGATTGAAAAATCAATGTAAATAATGGTTCCCTCTCAGGTGAGGGTATCAAAGAATATTGTAGTTTATTTTCATACTAGAAAAAAGTGTTGTATAGTTTAACATCGTATAACAAGGACAAAAGTGAACCAATGTAAAGATATTGATTCTAGGGGTGGTTTCACGAATCAACATCGTATGAGATGGTGGTGAACCGATGTGAAGAGATTAGTTTCAGGCTTGATCATTAGGAGGCTGCCTACGTACCCAGGCTGAAAGGCAAGGATCAAAGTTCACTAGTTCAATTAAAGAATGAATTAATGATCAAGTTGATCTTGGGGAAAACGACCTAAAAAATGATGTTGTTGGGACTTACACATGGTTAGTAGACCAGGGAGAGTGTTATGGTTGATGTTTTCTCTAATCTCACATGAGTCATACTCGGTGTGAGAAACAAGAGGTATCGACAACCTTAACGATGCATAGTTTAATGTCTTGTAGGACATATAAAGGGACTATGTAGTTTAAAGTCTTGGAGTTAGGACTATTCGTGCCACACAGTTTAGTGTCATGTAGCAGGGACAATGTACTGTTTAATGTCCTGTAGGACGTATCACGGACATTCTGTACAGTTTATCGTCATGTAGTTAGGACGTATCAAGGACTTTCTAAATTGTTTAGCATCATGTAGTTAGGACGATGGGGACAATATAGTTTAACATCATGTTGGACGAAAGGGGGACTGTGCAGTTTAATGTCATGCAGTGAGGACAAAAGAGTACACCATTTAATGTTATGTTGGATGAATTAGGGAACTTTTTTCACAGTTTAACATCATATTGGAAGTATGTGCAAATAGTTTAGGGTCATATGCGTGGACCATTGGTTATGCAATTTAACGTCTTGCTGGATGGTGGTGTAGTTTAAGGACATACGGGACCTTTCGAATGATATATTTTGTGTTTATACAAAATACTTCTTCAAATATCTGGCATTGGTTGCAGTTGTGATGAGTTCTCTATCCATCGAGATTAATGAATAAGCTCTAGTGGAGTAGACACTATGTATTGAGTAAGGTCTTTCCCATTTTGGCTCAAGGTTGGGAGGTTTCTTTCTTGGTATCATTAGAGTTCTGAGAACTAATACCAATTCTCCCTGAGTGAATGAACGAAGACGAACTTTTTTGTTAAAAGCTCGTGCTATTCGATTTTGATAGACTTCAAAGTGGTGCAAAGTGCACAATCTTTTCTCATCTAAGCATTCCAATTCATTCAATCGCTTTTGAGATTGTTCATCTGTAGAGGATTGATCACAAATGGAAACTCCATGCGAGGGTAGTTGAACTTCAATAGGAAATACTGCTTCCATTCTATATACCAACGAATATGGAGTTGACCGCATTGCAGTGCAGGTGGTAGTCCGATAAGCCCATAAAGCATGAAAGAGTTTATCACTCCATGACTTCATATCTTTATCCACCATCTTTTGTAGTATATTTGAAAGAGTCTTGTTGAATGCTTCTATCTGGAAATTGGCCGATGCATGATACCGAGGTGAATGGTTGGATTTGATGTTGTATTCTTGATACAACTTCTTCACCTCGGATGAACAAAAGTTGGTGCCATTGTCCGTAAATATGGTATGAGGGATACCAAATCTGGTAATGATGTTAGACTTGATGAAGCTAACAATGCACATAGAACTGGCATCCTTGAGAGGTATTGCCTCTGCCCATTTGGAAAAGAAGTCAGCAGCAGTAAGAATGTACTTAAATTGCTTGGTCGTAGCCGAAGGGTAAGGTCCCACCACATCCATTCACCATGTGGAAAATGGCAATGAGTATTTTGATGTATGAAGCAACTCTTGAGGTTGATGAATGAAGTTGGCATGTATTTGTCACGAATGACACTTCTTTGTGAAATCAACAAAATCTTGTATCATTGAAGGCCAAAAGTATACAAGCCTTCAAATCTGATCAGACAGTCTATGTCCAGACTGGTGGGCACCACAGACTCTTACATGCACTTCTTTCATGATAGCCATTGTATCTTCACCATCAATGCATCTGAAGAGAACTCCATCAAAACAAAATTTGTAGAGAATTTTCTCTAGGTGATCTGGTCTATCATAAAGAGTAAAATTGACCACACATAGTCGGATTTGTTCTTTCTTGGCTCTATCAGGTGGAAGTGTTCCATTTTGGAGGTATTTCTTGATAGGTGACATCCATCCTGTAGTATACCATACAGTTCAGGAATGGGACTAATTTTATTAATTTCCTCTGTTCTGATTCGAACATAATGTGAAATTGCACGACGGTGGGAAATACTGATGGTTGTCTCGTCCTGATTTGGATTTTCCAGAGCTGTGGCTATATTAGACAGTGCATCATCATGAGCATTTTGTGATCGTGGTACATAAGAAAATGTTGGTTCTGAAGGGAATTCTGCCATTAACTCTCTGACGTAATCATACAAAGGTATTAGTTTTTCTTTTCCGATGGCATAATCCCCATTGACTTGTTTGATTACCAGGTTTGAATCACCTTTCTCATTTAAGTGATTCACTTGTGCTTGAAGCGCTAATTCCAAGCCTGCGATGAGAGCTTGGTATTCTGCTTTATTATTATTACCACCTTCCCACAATAAGAAGGAATATGGTAACACTGCCTTTTCTGGAGAAATGAGCAAAACTCCTAAGCCAACTTTGTTGGATTTAGGATTCTCCATTTTCCTCCCTGTTGGACTTCTGGAAGTACCATCAAAATACATTTCCCATGCTTGAGGAATTTCATGAATAGAGAAGACTTCCTCATCATGGAGTTCAATATCTGAAGATGTGTCTTCCACTAATGGGTGTTTAGCCAAGAAATCAGCCATATCGTGGCCCTTTATCGCCTTTTGAGACACATATTGAATGTCGAATTGCTACAAAATAACTCCCACCTTGCCAGACGACCTATAAGAATTGGATGACTAAGGATGAATTTGAGCGGGTTATTGCGAGATTCCAATTGGACCTCATGATGTTGCATGTAGTCTCACAAATTCTGAACTGCAAAGATTAATGCTAGGCAACACTTCTCAATACTTGAATACCAGGTTTCTACTTCAAGCATAGTTCGACTAAGATAGAAGAGGCTATTTTCATTACCAGTATCATTCTTTTGAGCAAGAAAGGCACCCAATGATCTCTCTAGAGCTGTCACATAGAGGATAAGTGGTCTTCCTTCAATAGGTGGCATGAGTAACGGTGGACTCAAGATGTATTTTTTGAGAATATAGAATGCTTCTTGACATTCTTCAGTTCACTGGTAAGTGACTCCCTTCTTCATCAATTTGGTGAAGGGTAATCTTTTTCCTGCCAAATTTGTGATGAAATGCCAAATATAGGATAAGAGTCCTTGAAGTCCTCTTAATTATTTCAAATTTTTAGGAGTTCACATACCAAGGATTGACTTGGACTTTTCAGGATTGACTTCAATTACATGATGGCGTACAACAAAGCCTAGATATTTTCTAGAGGTTACCCCAAAAGCACATTTTAAGGGGTTCATCTTCAAATTATGTTGTCAAAGCATGTGGAATATGAATTCCAAATCAGCCAAGTGATTAGAAAGTCGTTTGGATATAACCACCAAATCGTCTATATAGCATTTAACAAACTTCCCTAAGACAGGTTTGAAGATACGATGCATGGAATGCTGATATGTTACACCTTCATTCTTTATGCCAAAGGGAATTACCCGGTAGAAAAACACACCCTAAGGGACTCTGAAGGCTCTGGATTCCTCATCTTATGGCGCCATTCAGATCTGATTATATCCAGAATATCCATCCATGAAGGAAATTGTTTCATAGCCAGCTGTTGCATCAAATAAAAGTTCTATAATCAGAACTGGGAAATCAACCTTAGGAAAATGCTGATTAAGATCTCTGAAATCGATACAAACTCTAATTTGTCTATTATTCTTCTTTACAGGGACAATATTAGCCAACCAATTGGTATACTGAACTTCTCTGATGAAGTTAGATTTGAAAAGCTTATCCACTTCAGCTTCAATTTTGGAAGCATAAGTTGGGTGTGTTCTTCTCGCAGCTTGCTTAAATCCTCGATGTTCTTTTGGTAAACCCAAATTATGAGTAGCAACATCAGGATCAAGCCCGGGCATTTCTGTATAGTTCCATGAAAATATATCTCTATTTTTCATTAGAAAAGAAATATACATCTCTTTCTCTTCAAGAGTCATTGCCGCACTGATTAAAGTGGGGCGTGGATCTTCTTTTGTACCCAGATTTATTTCTCTGAGTTCATCCACAGTGGTAGAGATATCCTCTTCAAATGCTAGAGGAGCATCTCTGAGAACTTCATGTTCTTCTCCATCATGTGTTATGTCTTCCATTTCTACATGCATAGTAGATGATAAAGCATAATTTTTAGGATCAGAAGAGATGTCAAAATTTGCATATCTTGAAGAAGAAGCTTCCATTTCTGAACCGATTGACGATGAAGGGTCTTCCATGGGTAATAAAATGGAGATGATGGATTGAGAATCGGCATCATTTTTCACCTTCGATGTTTCTATAACTTCTTCAGGCCTAATTGGAAAAGTATAGACTTTTTTGATTTCAGCAGATGAAATAAAGACGTCACCATTTGTGCTTTCATCATTGCTTTGTGGGTTACCAATTTCTTCCATGTTGTCTGGATCGATTACCGTAATTGACATTATGGATCATTCCATAAGAGTATTTTGATTTGGTTCTATCTTGCCAATTTTACTGATAGGAAACACATAATCTGTACTCACATGTGAAATGGATTTACTGGAATTTTCTCTAAACCATATGGGGCATTAGCTTTGTTAATCTCTTTTGATGTGGATTTGTCCCTTCCCTTCATGTGATAGAATTCCACCTCAATGTATTGAGACTCAGATGTCTTGAACGGGGCATTAACACCATAAAATGTCCCAACTTGACCATCGAAACAATATTTGAGACATTGATGGTATGATGAAGGGATAACTGCATGTTGATGTAGCCGGGGTCTTCCCAGCAAGATGTTGAAAGCTGAGTCTTGATCAACAACCATGAAATCCGAAATGGATACAAGATCTCCAAACTAAGTTCTAAGTGTAACTTCGCCCAGTGGTTCTTGTTCATTTTTATCATATCCTTGTAACGTCATGGTAGAAGGAGATAAATCAGATTCTCGGAGGCCCAATCAACGAAGTGTACGAATGGGCATGAGGTTGACTCCTAAACCAATGTTCATGAAAGCTCTTCGGACGTCTACGCCATTAACCTTTCCAGATAAGTACAAAGGTCTAATATTCCCATGCACAACATCATCTTCATGTTCATCAGTAAAAGATATTATTTCATGGAATTCTGCAGGATTATTCTCTATGTGATAGACATCAGCTGCAGCAATTTCAGTTTCAAACTCCTGAGGACTTGACAAAGCCTCGATGAGTGATTCCCGAAGATCTTTTGACAGATTCGGAGCATTAAAAATTTATAACTTGGCGGGTACTTGGTCCAAGTGTTTCAATTCATCATACTTTTGATCTAGAGGTATGCGTTTCCCAATAGGAATATGTGGTTTAGAAGGTACCTTGGAAGCAGATGATTCGGAAGGTGATGCATCTTGTATTACAATAGGAGTTGGCAATATTCCTAGTTTTGGAAGATAAGACCGATTATATCCATTTACTTTCTAAGAGGAAGAAGATGGAACCTTCAACCGGTCTTCCAAAATAACTATTCCATGACTGAATTTTCTATTGGTAGAAGAACTTGCTTGTTCTTACTGAGATCACTGAGGGGCTCTACCACGAGTTTCGGATGCGTACACAGTTCTAGCATGGGTAGAATTGGAATAACGGCTTCTGAAAGATCCATGTTCTCCCCTGTATCATGAGCCTCTGGATGTTCCTCTGATTTCCCTGTTTGATACAGGGAATTCAGGTTCATCAAAATCGAAACTGCGACTAGTATATGGATCTGTTAATTGAATCATAATAACTGAACAGAAGATTAACTCTTCGTCTGATGAAGACTCCACCTGATTATCCTGTTTAGGCTATGCCGTTTGGTGGGGTGGTTCCTGTGGATTTGAAGTAGATGGCATAAAGTCTGCCAGAGTCAAAGACAACTTAGGCTTTGACTCATACTCTTCTTCTTCTTCTGATTCTTTTTATTTCTTTGAATCATGCCATTTCTTTGAGGAATTTACCTTTGATGAAGAGTGTTTTGCCACAGAATTCATGGCATAAGACACAATAGGTTTATTTAATTTTGTTCTAAAAATAGCATGAGTTCAGTTGATTGTCTTTCTGACCATCCAATCATCATACTTCTGTGCATTTTTTCTTTTGACTTCTTTCCATTCGCCTTCCTCCTCTGGAACTGTAGTAGAAACACATGCTACATGAGCTGAAGAACCTTTCAGTTTGACTTGTCCCGAGTCGACCATCTTTTTCAGGAGGTTATTAAAGACAAAACACTCCTGGATAGGATGCCCCCACATTTTATGAAAAGGGAAATAACTGGGACAGTCTTCATCTCCTTCCTTTTTTGGCCTCTTATGCCTTTGAAATTGAATCAGATTATTTTCCAGAGCCGAAATAAAGTAACCAGGAACATGTTCATTTCAGAATGAGTATGTTTTTCTTTTCAAATCCTCAAATTGTTTTCGTCTTTGATCTCGTTGATCATCTAGACGAAACCACCTTTGTTGATGGTGCTCAGGAGGTGGAGCCCTTCGAGAAGATAATGTTTTTGAAGTAGAAATAGGTATAGGTGCTTGTTTAAGAATAACTGTAGTAGTTTCTGATTTACCCATTCTCCTTCCTAGAGCTGATGGAATTACACGAGATTTAGCTTTAGCCTGTATAAGGGAATCTTCAATCTGCTAAGTGATTGAAGTAAGGTCTCGAAACCCTGTTGTGTATTTCACAGGGATCAACGGTGTGTGTTACTCATCATGCAAATTTGCCACACAGATTGGAAACAATTCTTCTTGAGGGAGTGCTAATATTAGGGAATATGTTAATCCCTTCCAACAAGAAATGAAATCTGAGACCCTTTCATTCTCCCTTTTCTTACAGTTTGTAAGATAAAAAAATATTTTCTTTGGCAATGTTGAGCTGAACTGAAGAATGAATTGTTGATGGAGATCTTACCATCCAGTAATTGACCAGGATTGCAATATTGTACACTAGACAAAGGCTGGTCCTTGCAAGGTCTATACGAAGCATCTGAGTTTTACCGCTTCTTTCTGCTCTGGAGTTCCCATCATAGGATTAAAAAACAAGACACGTAATACGTTAAATGCTGTTCAAGGTCACCTGATCCATTGAAAATAGGGAATATAGGTTTCCCAAAATTTGATGGGGGAGAGATTGAATCTACCCATTCAGGGTAAGATTTCTTTTCCAGTTGAAAATGTGCATGATTCTCGTCCATAGTTTCTAACCAATGTATTAATAACTCAATGGTAGTTATTAACTTTTGAGAAACATCTAGTTGAACTTGGACTTGGGTAGGTGCAATGACTGGAGCTTGGACAGATGTGGTGGTTGGTGCTGCAACTGATGGTAGCACTGCCAACTGTTGATGCACTTGACCAATAGGATTAGACCTATGAGGGTGTACTGATAGAGGAGGATATTCTTGACCCATCTCAGTAGCTGCAACAAATTCCCTTGGCTGACTGACTCCAGCACGCTTAAGAAGAAGACTACCGTGAAGTAGTTTTTCATTCAACCACCTTAATTCCTTCATTTCTTTCTCTTTTTGTGCAAACCATTTTTCTAATGAGTGCAATTGGCTTTCACCAAAGGAAGGATATGTAACCAGATTATTTCCCCTCCCTTTGTTAGATCCTTTTCAGAGAGGGGGAAGTGGGTTACTTGAAGGATTACCTAGGTTCTGAGTAACCCTTTGATTTCGTGTACGCACACCTTCTTCAATTTTGTTGGTGCGTGCATTTTCTTGAGCAAGAACCTCATCCTATGAGTCCCCTAAGTGAGCCTCATCTGGTGGATCAGCAACAACGACATTGATGAAATTCATTGATGCATAATGAATCGCATCCCTTCTATCATCATTTCTGTGATACTGTCTTCTTCCATGTCATTGATGAGACATTGCCTTTTGTTGATTCGATCCCTTAGGAACTTATTGAAGAACCGTAATTTAAAGGAAATCTCTGGATAATTTGGCTCTTTGTTCCTCTTGAGGCTTCTTCCTCTATCGAGAAAAGACCAACTTTCTCTGAGGAGGGGATTGATGATTTGAAAAAGTCCCCAGTTCGGTGGACTGGGGCTGTTTCTGCTGTTTCCGCTCAACTCCTCGAATCGTATTTGTTGATTCCATGGGTTAGTTTAAAAGAGTCCCCAGTCTGGAAAGCTGGGGTGGCTCATGACATGCTCTGTCAAAGACTTTCTTAAAATCTCTCCTGATCTTGCAAACTTAGTCCGGAAATAAGCTGTATGCATTAACCTATATCCACTTTTATCACCTGGTTCAAAAGACCGTTGGATGATTTCCGACACTTATGTCACTTGATGATGTGCTTGCTCCATACGAGAGGCCTATTCAATATTCTCATTTCCTTTATGCAGGATTAATTCAACAACATGTTCTCTATATTCTTGATTTTGAGAGGAACTAGTTGAGGCATGTTCTTGGGCAAGCTTTTCATTACAAAGAAAGCCCATTGACTGTGGCCGGCCATGGGCAATAACATTACATGAAACCATTTTCAGCGGGGTTTGCTGACTGTAGATCACCGTGAAATGTAGTTCTCCATGAACACCCCATCCTCTAACATAAATATCCAATGGGGCTTTGGAAATTAACTGGCACAACTTTGTTAGTGCACCAAGGCATGAACGCTGAAGGGATTTTTACTGCTTTTTAGCCTTCGGATATCGAGAGACTGATAGAGATGCCAAGACAATTTGGCATTGTAACCCTTCAATTATCTTAACATAATTTTCATATTCATCATAATATAATACTTTGTTTTTCAACAGACAAAGAGTTTTCCATATATTGAGACGAATATCATGAATTCCATCTTCCATCAACATTTCTGGAATGTCATACTGAGAGTCAGCCAGAGGCCAAAACATGACTGGAACTTCACCCTTCGCCAGTTGTTTTCTCATGTTCATCATTTCCTCTTTATCCTTTGATGAAGATTATTCTACCTGTTTTGACTAGAGCTAGTGCATCCTTGTTACTTCATTAGATTTAACTGGATTGGTAGAGAAATCACTAATTAAACTAGAAGATGCATGACTTAGGGGTGATTCAGAGAATGACCTACACCCTGGGCTATATTCCTATTGAGAAAGTATTTCACTTACCAGCGATGAAACAATAGACATGCCTGGTTCTGCATTTTCAAGTGCCTTAAGATAAGAGGGCTTTCACGGCAATACATTTTTCACTGGAGAATTTTCCGGGCAATGTGCATCACTACTACAGAGAGGAACTTTGCAGCAAAATTCATCATCATGGTGAGGACCACCATGGTGGGTTACAGGAAAAGATTAGATCTCTTGATCCATGGTCTTCTGGCCACACAGAGGGTTATTGTAGCTCTCATATGAAGATGAATCTTTGAGATCGACCGAATTGTCATGAAGCAAGCCTTAATG
Organism: Viscum album; assembly: GCA_963277665.1. Taxonomy (NCBI): domain Eukaryota; kingdom Viridiplantae; phylum Streptophyta; class Magnoliopsida; order Santalales; family Viscaceae; genus Viscum; species Viscum album. Next base: position 879,105,725 of record OY728158.1, read on the forward strand.
AGGAAGTGTCTTTTTAAGACCTTCAGAATTAATGTTCCCACTACTGGGAAACTAGGGAGTAAAATCATGGATTCCAACAGATAATATTCTGAGGGCTTTAAGAACACCAGCATCGAGCAAGGCCTTGTTACAGATTGGATCTTGATCTCTTGTCTGTGCTGGGTAGGTCTTTTTCTTAGACGCCTTCTTACTCGCCTTGGAAATTACTTGTTGACGAAAGTGGCTGCTCTTAGCAGGTGTATGTGCCTGATCAAGAGAGATGGTCAGGTTAGGCTGACGATCTCCACTCAAATCAGGTGTATGTGCCTGACTTGGTTGTCTGTATGATATGGGGGAGTATGACCCACAACCCTCTTGGACTGAAACAAATGTGTTTGTCTATTCCGGAGTGAACTGTTTATTCACTCCACTGGTAGGGATAGATTTATGTGTCTTTCCCTGAGATGTCGTTGAAGCTGTTATAATATCCAAACAAGCATCCAGGATATGAGCAGGAATTTGCTTCTGCTCTTTCTCCATTGATAGAATATGCTTGGGGAATTCAGCTACCGGAATAGGGATATATGTCCATTCCATGCATGGAGTAGGTGTTTGTGCCTGCTCCTATCCTCATTTTCCTGTCAGTGAATCCTGACAGTACTCATGTGTAGGGCAGAGAGTTGAGTCTTCCTTCTGTTTTTTTCCAGAGCTTTCCGACTGACTTTCAAAATGCTACAAAGTGATACTGTTGGTAGGCTTGATCAATACTACCAGGTATATGTACCTGCTGATTGCACTTCACCGAATGTGGTTTACGAGATCCATCATATGTAGTCAGACAAGCCTGCTGACTAACTGATGACGTATAAACAGGTGTATGTTCCTGTCTATAATACTCCACCAGAATTGTCTGATGGGATTGGCGTGCTGCTTCCAGACGAGTCAGCTGGACAATGGAATTAAAACGGGCAGGTGTGTGTGCCTGCTCGTTTCTTGCCACCATGTTAGGTTGGTGGACTTCTCCGGAGATGGAAGAATTGAGAACATGCTCACTGTTAACCAGATTTCACCTCTGGCGATTCGTCTGGCCTGCTCAGGTTCGAGGAACCTGAGATGAATGCCTGGAGTTGGTACCCTCATCATGTTGAGGGCGCACTGCCGAATGAGTCCGATGGCGATTGTTGGTGGGAGCCCTCGAGAAGGACTCTTTTTTGCTTGAATTAAGGCCCTGAGGTACCTGCTCATTCACCTCCCCAGAATAAGGGCGTGAATGGTGATTGCGTTCTGGGGATAATGACCCGAAATGGTTGGAGATGGTAGTTAGCACCGCCTGCTTCTAGATCACTAGTCTTCATTATCCAGAAGACCGGTGTGAGTTTTTCACTTGGAGGGCTTGTCGGGAAGCCTCCAGAGTTGGGATGGTACCGTGTTGACGGTACTCCTTAACCAGCGCATTTGATACCCAGCGTTGAAGATGCTGAGTAGGTGATATCATTCTCAGAGCGGACGACGATCCAGCAGGATTAGCAGTAGTGGCATTCGTAGCAGCGGTATTCACATGTGTAAACTTGAGAGAATTCATTTCATAGAATGCAGAAAATCTTGGAAAAAGAGTGAATGTTTTATATAACAGAATTAATAAAGATAAATTCATCCACTACATCTTTTGGATGAGCACATATGTCAATGATTGTTTTTTGGCCATCTCATTGAGTTTTAAATAGGGGCCTAACAAATAAGTAATACATCATTTTAACTTGGTTAAGGATTCACGTCAGGTTCACCATTTTTTGTATCCCTTGGAATTTGGGGATGACCTCCTTGATTGAAGGTTCAAACATTCCAATCGGTTTCTAACGGGTTTGTTCGTATAACCAGAAACATCTAATGATTCCAAATCCATTTGAACCTACTTTCCAAATGTTCGAGATCATTACTTGTGGATTGATGAGGCTTAGGTATTTGCATTGGTTGAGAGGATGGGAGGTCGGACTCATCACACCTTTTTGAGGGGAATTATTGTCTACTCCGGGACTCTCTTTATAGATTTAAGTTATTTTTGTGAATCCTTATTACATTACCCAGTATAAAATGAGATTTACTTTAGATCTGACAATCAATGATTGATATGTAGGAAATTTAGAGAATCTTTTATATGTATTATAGGTTTTTTATTGATAGAGAATCACTTATATTTGTTAGAGATTCTCAGTCAATGGTATCCTTTTATACGTAAAAGTCTCTTGGTCATTATGATGACCATACTGGTTTTAAAGACACTCAATGGGGCAGTTGAATTTTATTGTCATTTATAAGGACATGATTTATTTCAAGGTTGGGATCATACCTGGAGATGGGCTGCCTACATATCCTTTATTTCATAAAAGGAATCAGAACCCACATAGTTCAATTAAGGGAGTATGATGTTTTTGATTGATGTCTCAAAGAAGGATGTCATAATTACTTTTACACTCTATGCTCACATGAGTCATGATCGGTGTGAGAAACAAGAGGTATTGGTAAAAACAAAAAAATATTTCCATGAAAGATGCAATCATAAGAAATAATGTGGGGCTTATGTATGTATGACTTCCCAGATAAATGAAGATTAGGATTTACTTCAGAGAAGAAATCTAGGAACAGGGTCCATAAAGGTATATGTGCTTCATGGAGATTTAAATACTCTAACTTGGGGCTTACTCGTGACAAGGAGGCCCAAATTAGGAGAGGACTTATGATTGGGTTTTACTCCTAAGAAGGAAGCCCAGATCAAATTTAATTTAGGAATGGTAAAGAGAAAATTATGGGATATGGGGCTTACTCCTAAGGAGGATGCCAATATTTTAGACTGGGGCTTATTCCTGAAAATGAGGCCCAGGTTAAGAATTATGACTGGGGCTTATTCCTGAAAAGGAGGCCCAGGTTAATGAGTTCTCTCATCTTAAAGGATTAGTTTCAATGAATGAAATCTCAATCTATAGTGACATAAAGATGTGTAAATCACTTGGTTTTGAGGGATTTTCCACAAAATTCCTTTCAGATAAGGAAGTCAAATCAAGAAATCATGCCATAAATGGATTTGAAGAGTGTCATGAAGACTGAATCTTGAATAGGAGAGGTGGAATGGCTTCAGAGGGGTGAAATGGGAAAGAAGGGCACCCAAAAGGCAAGGGCGCGCAAGTCCTGGAAGGCACGCAGGTACTGCGTGGGCGCGCAAGTCCTAGTCGCGCAGGTATACCTTCCCGACACATGGGTACTTGCGTGACGGTTAACCAACATGGTAATACTTGAGAGAGTATTGGTTAAAGCCTTTATAATTATCCTGAGGTACTTCCATAAGAGAGGTGTGCAACTTCTATTGAAGGAGTTAGGCGGTACGCAAGTGTGGCTATTTTCCTTAAGGGCTGGCCACTTAGGCGCTCAAGTGTTGATGAGTTTCAACACTTAGGCCTTCCTCCCCCTCTTTAGATCTTCCGTTATAGGTAATAAATTACCTTAGAAGTGTTTTAGAAGCTTTGAGAAGAGACTAGGGCACCGGGAGCTCAAATATGAGTTTCTAGAAAAATTCCTCCCAAAATAGGGGGCCCACCGGGTCTATTTATAGGCTGGAGAATACCTCGGGCATTTATCACCTAGGGTGCGCAAGTGTACTTGTGCGACCATTACGGCACACAAGTGTACTTGTGTGACCATTGTAAAACTTGCTCAACCCTTGTAGAATGTTTTTCTTATTCCTTCCATTGTCAATTTTTTATATTTGTCCAAAGGTTGAATCACATTGAGCTCAGATGTTCCCCTTTTCCAATCTTTAGATTCTGTGACGAAAGGAGCGTCAATAGTCACATTGCCATTTATAGCACCCTCAACAGGATGTTCTGAAATTTTTTGATGTTGATTTTGTTGTCTTGAAATGTCTAATTGGTCATTTATAATATGTTTCATTTCTTTGTCTATTTTCAATGAAGTTGGGAGCTCATTCTAAGTATTAACATCAGTGCTCAACCTTTTTGTGACATTCAATTCTACATGCCAAATCCAACAAAAATATTGAGTATCAAATTTATTCAACATCAAGTGTTCATAAACATAATCTCTCTTCAACCATCTTATAAATTTATATTCAGGATGTAGAGATCTTATTCTTCTATAAATGGATAGATGGAAAATTACAAAATCTAAAAAATATTCCAAACCCTTAGAATACTGATCTGGGTTCCTCGATAATGTGATCTATCTTTTATCCACATATATCCCAATGTTCCTAGACATAATAAAATAAAATTAAAACACATAATGATTACTAAATAAGAAAATAGATTCATATATATTCGTTGAAAAAATATGAATTTTTTATCTAAGGTTCTCCCATATAAATACACCAGAAGTGATCAAGATTTTATTTTCACAACTCTGTGAGTTCAATCAAGAAAATTATAAATAATAATATTTATAGAGGGATCGATCATGTAACATAAATTCGTTGAGGTTAAATACATTTTAATATAAAATTTAAACATATTTGGAACCATAAAATAAAAATTTTAAAATATATTAATCATTGATTTAAAATAGTGAAAGAAGATTTATTTTATAACATAAAGCTCAACCTTGTCTATTACAGGACATAACTGACCTTTTCCTTTTGGATGTTCAAGAATAATCATTATATTTTCTAAGGTTAAGAACATACCTACCCCAACCATAATGGCCTAAATGCATTCTTTTTTAATTTATTTTTGATAAACACCCTTTCAAGAGATGAGGGGGAACTATTACAAGACCCATAGTTTTAGAGATTACATGACTCGTAAGTCATAGAAAATATATAGACTATACTTTTGAACTGATTATTATCAGGTTCTTGATTGTGATATCATCTCTATAACTTCACATGGCTTGTTTGGATAGGCTAACTATGCATGCATAGGCAGGTCCCTATGGCAATGTCATACCCTCTCTTTCTGACAAATCCTCTTAGCTTCTACTCTGGTGAATGCACCTTCTCTGAATCCACATCTAAAGTCTGATTCTTGTATTGTATGACTGGTCATTGAAGCATAATTTTAGGCGGCCCAAAGGCCTTGAGTTGTTCCGAATTCTTTGAGGTAAGAATAACCATACACTACCTTATAAATGTACATATAACCATATGTGAAATAAAAAATTAAAAAAACTTCTGAAAAACTATAAAACTATTTGGACTATTAGAATATGACAATGATGAAACTGCTGGTGTTGTGAACGTCAACCCTTCTTTAATTGATACAGAACACAGAAATATAGGGAAACTTGAAATTACTCAACAAATTTTTATCATGATTTCATTATTTTTTAAATGTCTTTCTTATTCTTTATCAACTTCTTTGCTTATTATCTATTTATAAAAAATGCAAATGGATATCAATCTTTAGAAATCCATTGAATCATATGCACATGGGGGTTTCTTAATTCTTCAACATACATTTAAAACCAAAATATTAGAAATTAAAATAGAAACATATTAATGTTTAATGTATGAAACTAAAAATAAAAAATTCTCTGTGTATTTCATTCCTAGAATCATTGTTTATTGACATAGTATTTCTACCATTCAAACTGATGACATAAGATACTAATTAATTATAATAGTAAAATTTTCTACATATATATCCCACATAAGTATAAAATAACTTTTTAAAAAGCTTCATAAGGGTACCACATAATTTTTATAATCTGCGTAAAGGTAACATTTAAACAAAACAGTTTCCACAAAGATAAGATTCATCTTACAAATGCTGTATATAGGTAAATTATAATTCTAAGTAAGGGTAAGAAAATATTATAAAAATTTAATAAGGGTAACTAGTAATGTTGGTTAATGGTAAACTTTTACATAAAATAGAATATAAAAGTAACTAGAAAATCTTTACAAAGGCACATAGAATATACATAAGGAAAATAAGTATTTTCTAAAGCGCACGTAAAGAAAAAACATAAATTCCATACACTATTTAAATATATCAAGGTCACTACACAAGGGTAACATACATTTTTTCATGCCACTTAAGGGTATCTTAGAAATTGAATTAAGATAATAAAAACTTGTTTATAGGTAAGATAAAATTTTGTAAAGGTAAGAATAAATTTCATAAAGGTAAGAAAAAATTGTGTAATTGTATGTTGAGATTACGTAAGGGTACAACCAATAATAATAATCATGCATAAGGGTACAAAGGTACATATGTAAAGGTAACATGGAAACTATAAATACCATGTAAGGGTATGAAAAATAGTTACACAAGGGTATAATCAACAATAAACTTAATATATAAAGGTATTATAGAATTTTTATAAGGGTACCCCAAATCTACATATGGGTAACATGAACATTGTAAGGAATATGTAATGGTAAAAATGATACCTAGAAAATTAAATATTCATATGTTTCAAACAAACATAATTTTAAATAATATTAAAAATCATATGAATAAATGTTGAACATTTAAATAGCAATTAATTTCAAAAACAAATTCATAAAAACCCCTGGTTAAAAATTAAACAACTAAATTTTAGTGGCATAATTAAACAAATTTCAATTGATAAAAACTTTTTTTATTCTAATTTGATTTAATTAAAATATTGAATTTATAATAAAGAGGTTGGTATTATAATATGAATTATTCAACTAAATTAAAACATTAATTTCCATAATAATCCAGGATGAGATTTGGCTGAATGAAAACTAACTCAAAAAACCAAGAGATATACTCCGTCATTGAATAACAACCCTACCCAAAATTCTAGGAGGTAGTATCTGTAAACCTGAAGAATATTATTCAATAAAAAAATTAAATATGTATAACACATAAATGTTTTCCTCATTACTCATAATATTTGTAAATCACATAAAACCATATTAAAAAACCCAAGAACCCAACTAAAATAATGTTGTAATTGCTAAAAACACATTATAAATAGAATTTTTATATACTAAAGAGTTGGAAAGAAATCCCATTCACTTAACACTCAAACATTGATGGGAAGTGACGTGGGGGTTGGGATCGGTGGTGAGGGGAGGTGAGGTGCGTATAGGAAGGGTGAGGTGAGGCGTGACCAGAGTTGACGAGGAACAATGATGTGAGGAACAGTGAGGTCCAGTGAGTGGCATTGGTGGGAGGAAACAAGTGGCGAAGGTACTTGGGATTCATTAAGCCAGTTTAGTGAGGGGGTTTTGTGTCTTAGAGGGGAGGGGGAGGAGGGGGGAGGTCAAGGATCTTGTGGGAGGGGGAAATTGTCGTGTCTATAATTTTGTTTAATGTTAAGAGGATGTTTATAAAAAACCACTCCAAAAATTGTTTTTAAAATAGTAGTGGGATTTTAGTAAAATACTGCTACAAAAATGCTGCTAAATGATTAGTTTGGTGTAGTTATAGGTGGGTATGCTGATACTGTATCTGGTGGTGGCGGCTCATGTAGTGCTGCCTCCTAGGCTCATGGTTCCCAAAAGTAAGAATCATCCTCCCTCACTAACATCTACATATTATGTATAATGAAAAGATCGATAAGCTGAATAGGTCCTAAAGAGGTGAGGTGAAATCAATATTAAAAAACACCATGCTCCCTTGTCAGATGCATAATGAAAGATCCACCCATAAATGTACAATGTTTCATATGGTCATGTGTCCTATAATACAGGGAAAATCAGATAGCCATGTTGATGGTAGTGACACCCATGGATGAATTAAGGTTGTGAAAATCCATCTGGATGACAATATAATGAGACTCATCTTGAGCTAAACATCCATGAAACTTGGATCTGTGATGTTTACGAAGTGAAGGGCCTCACATCTATGTGGATTTCGTGATCCCTGACTCAACGGGAAAGAGGGTGTCATAGTTAATCAACTCCCACAACTGAAAAGACTCCTCTCTTGGTGGATCTAATAGAAGCATAGGATAAATATCAGATGTCACAAACTTCTTTATGTAAAAACCCAGCCCTACCCCAAACTTGATGAAATATAACTCAGGTAGTCATCCACCAAAACAGAACCAAAGTCTATCAATGACCATCTAAAAAGAGGATAAAAACATCAGAAATAACTATCTCATTGTCACCTCACAGACTTTTATAATGATATCAATGTGCAGGGTTTCTATAAGCTCAAGGATAGTGTTAGCGATGGTCATCTGGGCCAGAATGGACAAGTCCATATTATAGTTTGTATTCATGAGTCTTTCCTGCAACCAGAGAAAATTGAAACAATGTTGTGGATTTGGGAAATAGAGGATGTGGTGTAGGTGTAGGTCCATATCCATGAGGTATGAGGTTGTCTCAGCCTAAGGACCAGGTGTAGGTTGAGGTTCTAGAGGTTATGTAGGTGTAGAATGAGGGTGATTTACAGGTAGATGTATTTCAGATGTAGAGGATATGGAGTTTTTGGATGAGGAGGGTTGTGGTATTTTTGTTCGATCCATGCAGGTAGGGCGTTCAGTTTTCTATGGCTAGAGAGGAGAGTTGGGTTTCATGTAACGCCCCGACCCTAGTTACCCAGAGTCGGTGCATTATTACATAACATTGGCATGATCACAAGAAAGATCAAATCTCGAAAGACCGATTGGTTTAGTAGCCTTGGAAACACTAGATATATTCATAAGTTTTACATTACATCATAAAATGAAAAACTAATACAACAACATAATGTTTCCACAATCCACACTATTAACCCCTCATAAAATCCCTGCAAGTCATTCATAACTTACTTCTTCACATCCTGGGAAAAATAAAACATAGAAAAGGGGTGAGCTCAAATGCCCAGTAAGGATAACAATATAGCGGAAACTTTCATAAATAAGAATAAACATTTAAGGCAATGCATTACTAAAACAAAAGCCTTTTAAACTTGAACTTCAACATAGTATGGCAAAAGTAAAAATGAAATAATGCCATTTACTTATTCACATGGATATTCTACTAATCGAATAATCACATGCAAAAATCAATAACCACTTTCATAATGTTGGAATGCATAATGCCAGACAATCATAACCACATAGTCAAGGCCTCGTGCCAAGACTACAAATAAGATTTTGTCAAGGCCTTGTGCCAAGACACTAGTTTGTCTCATGAGACCTACCGATGCATCAAAGAGCTATAGCGGGCTCCACCCGTCACTTATTAAGTCCAATGCATTCCCATATGAAAAGGTTTAAACATAACATAAACATTCGTATTAAAACTAGCATACGAAATCTCAGTAATTTCACCATAAACTATGAATGGTATAAAAATAGCACATCCACAGTCAAACATATCACAAAACCTTCAATACAATATAGAAGTTTTGTATCATAATAAATCAACTTCAAATAATCTTAAAATTCATCAAAGGATGTTGACATAGATTAAATCAAAATTCTTTTTAAAGAAATATCTCCTTTTATTTTGAAATCATTTAAGATCCATATAAAATAAAACATTTTCTTTGAAAATATTCTTATAAGCTTTTAAGGGAAGCTTTGAAGATTTTATAATGGCGGAAAATAGCCGCACCCGCCGTATAAGTTAAAAAAAACATTCTTACCTTAATTCTGTCGAAAAGGTTAAAAAGGACCTTGTTTTGAAAACGACCGAAAGATTCCTTTATAAACCACTTATAAAAGTCAAAAAGGGTATAAATGACTTTAACTCATATTCTAGTAAATAGTATAAATGTTTTTAAATGTATTTTTAAGAAACATGGATGTGGATGATAAAGAGATCCCAGTAGATTATTACGTATAAACAACCTTGGATAATGAAGAGGTTGTAAAGTAAACCCTTACCTTGTACTTTTCCTTGGTTGGGGTAGGTTAGACTCATGTATAATGGTGAAATATTTGTTATTAAATTATACAAGAATCATATATATTAATATGATATCATATATGATCTTTTAACATTGATTTGTTAATAATATCTTTGAATTATCGTCGTTTCGGGAGTTAACTTACTCATTTTCTTTTATATGTTTTGTTACATAAGCCATGGTTGTTGTATCTTATTCATATCCAGAATGATATCCAGTCCTTAAACATCATTTTTAAATCATCAAATGATAATTATACTTGAATGGATACGATGGAGAATGAATCTCATCGCGTTCGTGGAGACGGTAGTCCGTACGTACGCACGAGCGACAATATCATTCTTTTGATATTAAAATAATATATAAATGGATGGTATATCATATATACAGAATCATTAACATGTTATATTTATTATTTACATGAGTTACACATCATTATTATACCCATCCAAATAATATTATATTGAATAACAATTACACCACGACGTGGAGACGGTAAGCCGTACGTACGCACGTATGGTGACATGTTATTCAAAGGGTGGATAGAATACTGAATATGGTTGTACCATATTTATAATAACATCACAGTATATGTAATATACTGGAGTTATTATTTTATAATGGTAAGAACAAAGAAAGAAGAAGTGGAAGAAGAAAGGAACTTGAAAAGGGTGGTGAAATCATTACCTCTTCTTCGGTTTCTTCCTTTTGATTTGATCAAAAGGGCTCCTTAGGTTGGCTTTCTGATCAAACTAAGGCCCCTATATTGTAGTGAGGGGTTTTGGGAGAGTATTTGGGCAGAGTTTGGCCGAACCAAAAGGCTTTAGAGGTGTTAACAAATGAGAAGGAGGAGTACTTTTTTATAAGAGGGGTGAGGGGCACCTTTGGAAAGGCTAGAAATATTAATTTATAATAAATTCATATTCGGTTTCTAATGGCTCCAAAGTTGACTATTCAAAGGTTAAAGTGGGGATAGGTCTAAAACAACTCAACCAATAGAATTTAGACAGGTTTGGGTACTTATATTAAACTTATCTTTAAGTATTAACCCTAAGTTAATTAGTTTCAATTTTACAATGTCTCTTTGTATTTTTATATTATATGGTTAATAAACATACCATATACATACAAGAGACCCCCAAGTGGTCCATTAATGATGATCCTATCATTATATAAGTCTCTTGGCCGAAACATAGATTTTTAGGAATTTAATATCAATTAATAATATAATATTTGTTTTAAGAACTCTTTTATGTCAATTTTGAAACTATTCAATAGTTGATTTTTGTGAAACTCATAAAAGATTGATTACTTCGAACAAAGTCAATTAAATCAATCGTAATATATCATATTATCCTATAAAATTAGTTTAATTCATTAAAAGTTTCATATTATATTTATTTGGGTATTTATAATATCAATTATGTTAATTTTTCACTATTATAGTAATTACTGCATCATCATTGTGTCATAAATAAAATAAATTAGTTAATGTCTAAAAATTATAAATAAACTATAATTATGTAGTAAATCGTTTTATCTTTCTAATGAATATTTATAATCTAAAATCCAACATATATAACCCTATGTAACAATTGTTTTGCTAAAAGATATATGCTTGTGTCATTTTTGTATTCATTTTAACTTAATTAAAATAAAGTGTCATTATCACTTACAAGTGGATCCATGGGGTCCCAAAATTGACACAAAGATGCTCATGGTCGACCATGTATCAACCAATAGGGTTAAGACATGTTTTAGGGTAATTTAGTATTATTATAATATTATTTATTAACCCTTATTTACCGGATTTACCCTTAACCATGGTAAATAAAATATTTACCGCAGTAATTATTCAAAATGTCTAAAAAATAAAAGTTACCTATTTACACAATTTGAACATCCTGATTCCAAATATGGAATCCATTTTCCTAAATTCAAAACACAGAAGTGGCAGAAATTAATTTAAAATTAATTCCCGCTGTCAAAACAAAAAGCGTGTTTTTAAGAGATAATAACTATCAAAAGATTGACACTTGTTTATGTTCGGTTTAATTGTAAAATTATGTCCAATGACCAACATTATATTAAATGGTAAAAATATATTCTAAATATACTTTAAAACCACTCAAATGCATAATTTATCACTATTAATTATTTTGATTAAAAAAGTTGTTTTTAATTAAAATTTAGTAATTTTCACTATTCATCAAAATATGAAAGTTATCCGAAAAGTACCAAAATTTCACCTTAGGCTAAATTAGATATTCCGAATCCAAAAATGAAGTCCATTTTGAAATATAAAATATATATAATTTCAAAAAGTAGGTATTACTATTCATAACGGCTTGTTTGATTAGTTATGGTGTGTGTTAGAACTCAAGGTTGCGTACAACACACACTATCGCATTATTCGAAGGGAAACGTACCGTAGAAGCTTGGGGTGTTACATTCTAAATTTTTAATGTCCCCATTTAGTCAAAAAGATTAAAATATTGTATTTAAAAAGGTTTCACTATTAGAAGTTGATAAAAGTGAAATACTGAAAATGAATCTGTTCTTGCATTATGACTAAGAAACTCATAATAGGGATTCTAAAATTATAAGGATTATATAAAGTTAAAAATGTAGTTAATACTATTCATGACCTCTTTTAATGGTGTGATTGAACTCGGTGTTGCGTGCAGTGCATGTTATTGAATTATTTTGAAGAAATAACACATTATGAATTCTTGGGGTGTTACATTCTCCCCTCCTTCAATAAATTGCGTCCTCGCAATTTGAAATTGTTCTTCAAAAATAAAAGGTTGAAAGTAGAAAATATATTTGTGGGAAAACCCACATTGGAAATTGGGTTACTAAAATTTAGTCTTAATATGAGGAAAAGAGAAATGAAAGGGTCACCACCAAATTATGATCTCGATTAGGAGAACATTGGTGGAAATTAGAGACGTATAATTGGAGGAAAAACGTAAATATTTATAGGTAGTGATTGAGGTCATGAATCACAAACAAGTATAAAATTGAGGTACTTAAACTCATCAATCTGTGATGATTTGAAATACCATTGGTTCAACAAAACATAGGGTATTAGGATAACACATTTTTGACATTTCAAAATATCTTAGTTGAAATCCCACATCGAAAAATGAATTAATGAGGTCTCTATTTAAAATAAAGAGTGGAAAGTATGAAGATTACCGAAAATAACACATACTAGGGTTCCATGTAGGAAAATATGGATATGGAAGAGAAATCTAACCATCAATTATATGATGGAGAGTGGTATAGAACATGGCTATGAAAAGGCCAAAAATCCCAAAGCCATAAATTTGTGATGATTTAAGGTACCATCTAGGACAACATTTTTGTTCTATGTTTCGTTTATTAATGTTGGGGAATTTATTTATGAGATTGGATAATATCATAAGGAGATATACTTACTTTATAATTAGAGTTTTATCCATTAATAAATTTCTACCACAAACTCATCTTTCACTCTAAAAGATAATAGAATGTAAAAAAAATTCTATTTACACTATTCGTACAGGGGTTCCAAAATAAACGAATTTATAATTCATCTACATGATATTTTAATAAAAACTACATTATTTAACCCAGGACATCTCATGGGCCAGTGGTAGGTGATACACCCTTGTCGCCCTTCGGTTGCGGGTTCAAGTCTCGCAGCCTTGCCGGACGTGACGGGTTGCCGCCCGACCTCCAGGTTGTTTTTTTGGCAATCCAAAATAATCCAAACTAGAACTATCCAAAATAATTCTGTCCAAACTCACAGTCCAACATTTATAAGGAAGGTAAACATAATATAGATCCTTTTTACCCCGTAATAGCATATGAATACCTTCATCATGTATTACCATATTCCTTATTGATTACATTCATGCTCCCTTATTCCATATAGAATGATGGATATACTTCATTAATCCAAAAATGTTTTAAACCCCAACAATGATGGAATATACAAATCATTAATCAGTTCCAAGGTAGTCAAGAATATCCAATATAATTTATCCATAACAATCACATATTATTCCAAAATCACTACCTCAGTATCTGAACTATATTATGATTTATCATTCTCTCAACCATATATTTTCCAAAAATTTATCCTGGTATTGAGTCACTTTTCTTTGTTCCACACAATCTCAAGTCCTTAATGAAATAGTACTGCAGTACAATCCTTATATACTCCATAATTATTATAACAAGTACATTGTTGATACAACACTCAATTAACATAATCAACATAAGAACTCTAATCATTCCTCTTCATCTCTGGTAGTATCATATCTTGATTATTATCCAATAGCATCATTTTCGGCATAGTCTGATGACTGGGACATAGGTTCGCGTAGTGTCCAAACTCCTTGCAAATGAAGCATTGTACATTTGAAACCATTTTCTTACCCTTGCAGTCACGTACTTTGTGCCCTTTTCCTCCACACTTATAACAAACTCTCATTCCTTTCAGGCAAGTTCCAGGGTGTTTCTTTCCACAGTTACCACATATGGGAAAATTCTTCTTTTCCCTCTTCCCTTTATCCATCTTTCTCTCTTCCATCCTTTTCTTCTCTTTCTTCCCTTCAAAGCCATAGGACTCAGTAAACTCTTTACTTATCTTATCAACACATGATATTATTTCTTCATATGATGATAATACATGGGAGACTATTTCTATTATAAATTCTAGCTTAAGACCATGAAAGATATGATCCTTCCCTCTCTTTGGATCATGTGCATTTCTGGAGTTCTCATTCCTTCTACTGGGCGCCATTTCTAAACAATGGCATACAATAGATCAGTTTATGAATCAAAATACATAATCCCATACTTATAAAACACTTAACATAAATTGAACTATTTATGGATATAATCCATAAAAATGTCTCCTCTGAGGATGTATATACTCATAAACCCTTCATAATGGTTTGTAATGAAAATGAGAATTATCCTAAGCATATCCCCCGGGAGTGTCGTAACCAAGAGTGCAGCAAGGCCCGTTGTCGTGCACCAGTTCCCGTTCGAGTCTAGCTCAAAGCGGTGTTTTTGGGTTTTACCCCTAGGTACATCTGTTCCAGAGCCGCCTCTACCTGCTCGTATCCAGACAGGGATGTATTGCTCGGAAAACTCACAAAATCTCTACAATACCAAAATTCTCGGAAGTTCTTTTACACTAATCCTCAAAGTTCATCTTAGGTCTACGTGATCTAATCAGAGTTTATCTAAATCTAGCTTCCAAGGTTTTTACTAAACTTCCTCTGATACCAACTGTAACGCCCCGACCCTAGTTACCCAGAGTCGGTGCATTATTATTTAACATTGGCATGATCACAAGAAAGATCAAATCTCGAAATACCGTTTGGTTTAGTAGCCTTGGAAACACTAGATATATTCATAAGTTTTACATTACATCATAAAATGAAAAACTAATACAACAACATAATGTTTCCACAATCCACACTATTAACCCCTCATAAAATCCCTGCAGGTCATTCATAACTTACTTCTTCACATCATGGGAAAAATAAAACATAGAAAAGGGGTGAGCTCAAATGCCCAGTAAGGATAACAATATAGCGGAAAATTTCATAAATAAGAATAAACATTTAAGGCAATGCATTACTAAAACAAAAGCCTTTTAAACTTGAACTTCAACATAGTATGGAAAAAGTAAAAAGGAAATAATTCCATTTACTTATTCACATGGATATTCTACTAATCGAATAATCACATGCAAAAATCAATAACCCCTTTCATAATGTTGGAATGCATAATGCCAGACTATCATAACCACATAGTCAAGGCCTCGTACCAAGACTACAAATAAGATTTTGTCAAGGCCTTGTGCCAAGACACTAGTTTGTCTCATGAGACCTACCGATGCATCGAGGAGCTATAGCGGGCTCCACCCGTCACTTATTAAGTCCAATGCATTCCCATATGAAAAGGTTTAAACATAACATAAACATTCGTATTAAAACTAGCATACCAAAATCTCAATAATTTCACCATAAAATATGAATGGTATAAAAATAGCACATCCACAGTCAAACATATCACAAAACCTTCAATACAATATAGAAGTTTTGTATCATAATAAATCAACTTCAAATAATCTTAAAATTCATCAAAGGATGTTGACATAGATGAAATCAAAATTCTTTTTAAAGAAATATCTCCTTTTATTTTGAAATCATTTAAGATCCATATAAAATAAAACATTTTCTTTGAAAATATTCTTATAAGCTTTTAAGGGAAGCTTTGAAGATTTTATAATGGCGGAAAATAGCCGCACCCGCCGTATAAGTTAAAAAAACATTCTTACCTTAATTCTGTCGAAATGGTTAAAAAGGACCTTGTTTTGAAAACGACCGAAAGATTCCTTTATAAACCACTTATAAAAGTCAAAAAGGGTATAAATGACTTTAACTCATATTCTAGTAAATAGTAAAAATGTTTTTAAATGTATTTTTAAGAAACATGGATGTGGATGATAAAGAGATCCCAGTAGATTATTACGTATAAACAACCTTGGATAATGAAGAGGTTGTAAAGTAAACCCTTACCTTGTACTTTTCCTTGGTTGGGGTAGGTTAACCTCCTGTATAATGGTGAAATATTTGTTATTAAATTATACAAGAATCATATATATTAATATGATATCATATATGATCTTTTAACATTGATTTGTTAATAATATCTTAGAATTATCGTCGTTTCGGGAGTTAACTTACTCATTTTATTTTATATGTTTTGTTACATAAGCCATGGTTGTTGTATCTTATTCATATCCAGAATGATATCCAGTCCGTAAACATCATTTTTAAATCATCAAATGATAATTATACTTGAATGGATACGATGGAGAATGAATCTCATCGCGTTCGTGGAGACGGTAGTCCGTACGTACGCACGAGCGACAATATCATTCTTTTGATATTAAAATAATATATAAATGGATGGTATATCATATATACAGAATCATTAACATGTAATATTTATTATTTACATGAGTTACACATCATTATTATACCCATCCAAATAATATTATATTGAATAACAATTACACCACGACGTGGAGACGGTAAGCCGTACGTACGCACGTATGGTGACATGTTATTCAAAGGGTGGATAGAATACTGAATATGGTTGTACCATATTTATAATAACATCACAGTATATGTAATATACTGTAGTTATTATTTTATAATGGTAAGAACAAAGAAAGAAGAAGTGGAAGAAGAAAGGAACTTGAAAAGGGTGGTGAAATCATTACCTCTTCTTCGGTTTCTTCCTTTTGATTTGATCAAAAGGGCTCCTTAGGTTGGCTTTCTGATCAAACTAATGCCCCTATATTGTAGTGAGGGGTGTTGGGAGAGTATTTGGGCAGAGTTTGGCCGAACCAAAAGGCTTTAGAGGTGTTAAGAAATGAGAAGGAGGAGTGCCTTTTTATAAGAGGGGAGAGGGGCACCTTTGGAAAGGCTAGAAATATTAATTTATAATAAATTCATATTCGGTTTCTAATGGCTCCAAAGTTGACTATTCAAAGGTTAAGGTGGGGATAGGTCTAAAAAAACTCAACCAATAGAATTTAGACAGGTTTGGGTACTTATATTAACCTTATCTTTAAGTATTAACCCTATGTTAATTAGTTTCACTTTTACAATGTCTCTTTGTATTTTTATATTATCTGGTTAATAAACTTAGAATATACATAAAAGATTCCCCCAAGTGGTCCATTAATGATGATACTATCATTATATAAGTCTCTTGGCCGAACGTTAGATTTTTAGGAATTTAATATCAATTAATAATATAATATTTGTTTTACGAACTCTTTTATGTCAATTTTGAAACTATTCAATAGTTGATTTTTGTGAAACTCATAACAGATTGATTACTTCTAAAAAAGTCAATTAAATCAATCCTAATATATCATATTATCCTATAAAATTAGTTTAATTCATTAAAAGTTTCATATTATATTTATTTGGGTATTTATAATATCAATTATTTTAATTTTTCACTATTATAGTAATTACTGCATCATCATTGTGTCATAAATAAAATAAATTATTTAATGTCTAAAAATTATAAATAAAATATCATTATGTAGGAAATCGTTTTATCTTTGTAATGAATATTTATAATCTAAAATCCAACATATATAACCCTATGTAACAATTGTTTTCCTAAAAGATATATGCTTGTGTCATTTTTGTATTCATTTTAACTTAATTAAAATAAAGTGTCATTATCACTTACAAGTGGATCCATGGGGTCCCAAATTTGACACAAAGATTCCCATGGTCGACCATGTATCAACTAATAGGGTTAAGACATGTTTTAGGGTAATTTATTATTATTATAATATTATTTTTTAACCCTTATTTACCGGATTTACCCTTAACCATGGTAAATAAAATATTTACCGCAGTAATTATTCAAAATGTCTAAAAATAAAAGTTACCTATTTACACAATTTGAACATCCTGATTCCAAATATGGAATCCATTTTCCTAAATTCAAAACACAGAAGTGGCAGAAATTAATTTAAAATTAATTCCCGCTGTCAAAACAAAAAGCGTGTTTTTAAGAGATAATAACTATCAAAAGATTGACACTTGTTTATGTTCGGTTTAATTGTAAAATTATGTCCAATGACCAACATTATATTAAATGGTAATAATATATTCTAAATATACTTTAAAACCACTCAAATGAATAATTTATCACTATTAATTATTTTGATTAAAAAAGTTGTTTTTAATTAAAATTTAGTAATTTTCACTATTCATCAAAATATGAAAGTTATCCGAAAGGTACCAAAATTTCACCTTAGGCTAAATTAGATATTACGAATCCAAAAATGAAGTCCATTTTGAAATATAAAATATATATAATTTCAAAAAGTAGGTATTACTATTCATAACGGCTAGTTTGATTAGTTATGGTGTGTGTTAGAACTCAAGGTTGCGTACAACACACGCTATCGCATTATTCGAAGGGAAACGTACCGTAGAAGCTTGGGGTGTTACATTCTAAATTTTTAATGTACCCATTTAGTCAAAAAGATTAAAATATTGTATTTAAAAAGGTTTCACTATTAGAAGTTGATAAAAGTGAAATACTGAAAATGAATATGTTCTTGCATTATGACTAAGAAACTCATAATAGGGATTCTAAAATTATAAGGATTATATAAAGTTCAAAATGTAGTTAATACTATTCATGACCTCTTTTAATGGTGTGATTGAACTCGGTGTTGCGTGCAGTGCAAGTTATTGAATTATTTTGAAGAAATAACACATTATGAATTCTTGGGATGTTACATTTCATGTTTAAGGGGGAACTGGGTAATGGAAGAGAAGAGTTAAGGGAGATGAATGGTCTGTGGGTTCCTGGGTTTCGGTTAGATAGGTAAGAAGGGAGTGAAGTGGGGTGTCAGGTCTTTTGAGGGGTTCGGGTCATTAACCAAGTGTTCATGAAAATAATTTTTAAAAATATACCTGACAAAGTATACAATGTGTACTTTTTGTTCACATCAGGTATGGGAAAATTAAAATGTATTTTCCAGTAAAAGGGTACACATCATGAACTACTTGTACACAATAGGTACAATATAGTTTCCGCTCAAAATTTTTCTCTCCCGTGCCTTCAGATCCAAGAATACCTAAAAGTATCCTATAATAACCCTAATATATCATTTTATAAGGTTTCATTCCCAGGGTTTCATCACATTCAACACTTCTTTTTATGTCGATATCTTGACTCCATTCAAGCTTAATTGAATTTGAGGGTGATGACATAGCCATCCCTAAAGGGTTTTTGAAAAATCATCAGTCTTTGATAGTTCACATAAAATTGATGTCCACCTTCCCTCTAGATCTCAATGGTGACATAAGGAAAGAATTTAGTGAATTGGAATGGGCCTGACCATCGGGACTTTAGCTTGCCCAAGAACAGTTTCAATATCTAGTTGAACAAAAAGACCTTATTTCTATGTACAAAATCTCTCTTAGAAATGCTATTTTCATAAAATTTCCTTGTCGTTTCTTTAAATATTTCTACATTGTCATTTGAGTCTCTCATGATTTCTTCCAATGTGGTCAATTGCAACATTATTTCTTCCCCTGCCTTCTCAGAATAAAAATTTAGTTTCTTGATCACTAAAAATGAACATAGCTCCACCTCAACTGAGAGATAACATGGTTTCCCAGAAACCAGTATAATTGGTGTGGTTCCTATGGGTGTCTTGCAGGTAGTCTGGTATACCCAAAATGAATCGCCATGTTTGAGGCTCTAATAACTTCACTTGGTTTTCACTATTTTTCCAAAATTTTATTAAACTCTGTGTTTGACAGTTCCACATTCCCAATCATTTTTTAGTTTTAGGGGGTTCCCGTATTGTATAAGATTCCATAAATTTTCTATAAATACTCTCACAGCTCGATTTGGGGAATTGTGCTCCTTACTCAATTATGAGTAATCCTGAAGATCCAAATATTAAGAACACATTCTTCCTTAGAAATTTCATGACTATTATCTATATGTCATGTGTGGTTGCTTTAGATTCAACCCATTTTGATTGGCATTCAATAAGTACAAAAATATAGGATTTTCCATGTAATGTGGGAAATGGTCCAATAAAAACATTTCCCCGAACGTTGAATATTTAGAATTATATGGTGGAATTATGAGGTATCTCATTCTTCTTTCCATATTTTCAATCCACTGGCATCTGTCTCATCTATGGAAAAATTACCTCACATCGTTGTGCAGTGTGGTCTAGAAATTTTTTTTTATAGTTTTGGCTAATGAACACTCAGGTCCATGATGTCCACCAGTTAGTGACCTATAATAGATATCAATCACATCATTGGGTTTGTATTTAGGGATGAAACATCTTAATAGGCCATCAACACAACACTTGAACAATTATAGATCATTCCAGTAGTAATTCATGGCATATAATAAAAATATTATTCACTATTGGTAAGAGAGGTATTGATGTAGTAATCCCATGGAAATATAATTAGAAACACCCGAGAACCACAATTGAACAATGATACAAAACATGATTTAATCTAGAAAATCTACATAAATGTCTTCCTCCTCATATTTTTTAATTATTGGTAGAGAACATATTGAAAAATGATCTGAAATTACATTAGGTGTCCCTTTTTATCCTTTTTCATGTTATAAAATTCTTTTATCAGGATGATCTAATGTACAAGCCATTATTTTTTATCCTTATTAATCATTAAGTATCTAAGCGCAGTGTTCTCAGTGTGAAAAATCATTATAGAAAAAACCTTATATGAGAAAATTTTCCTAAAGGTTTATACAATGGAACAGAGTACTTTCTCAATTGTCGTTTTCTTTACTTGATCTTCACATAGTGTGTGACATGCATAATAAATAGGATAGAAGATGTTTCCAATACATTTTCCTAACACAACAACAATAATATGGTTTTGGAAATCAAACATTAACTCAAATTCATTGTCCCAATTGGGTGAAATGATGAATGAAGATGCTCTAAGACTTTTCTTTAATATAATGAAATATTTCCTGCAGTCCTTTGTAAATTCGAAAGAAATATATTTTACAACAGATGTGTCAATTGATGATCCACATTAGAAAAATACTTCCTGAATCATTTGTAAAATATACAACATCCCCGAAAAATACTAATTCCCTTTATGGTTGTGGGTTTAGGTAGATTCGTGATGTTTTTTATTTTAGATTTATCAACTAAAATTCCTTCCGTGTTGACATTATGACCATGTACTATTTTTCCCTGAACCCTGAAATGAAATTTCCCTTAATTCATGACCAACCATTTTTCTTCATAGTGTTTGATAAATAATTATAGATTGATTAAATAGGCATTAAATGATCTCCCAAGGACTGGAAAATCATTTAAAAATATTTACAGGAACTCTTCTTCCATTTCATGGAAAATTGGAGTCATGAATATCTAAAATATTTTGGGACCACATCACAATATGATTGATGTTATTCTATAAGAAAATGTACCAAATGATCATGTGAATGTTGTCTTTTGTTAATAAATTATATCAACTAAAATTTGGTTGTATTCTAAAAATCCATCCAAGAAACAATAGAATTCATTCCCGACTAGTATTTCTAGCATTTTACCCGTGAAAGGTGATAGAAAATGATCATTTCTAGTGGCTAAATTCAGGCATCTGTAATCATAGAAAACTATCCTTCTAGTTATGGTTCATGTTGAAATCAATTCACTTTCCTCATTTCTTTCTAATGTGAGTCATCCTTTTCTAGTTACAACTTGGAGTGGGCTCACACATTCACTATCTCATATAAGAATATGATTCACACATCCAATAGTTTTAGAAATTCCTTTTTGATGGATTCCTTCACCAAGGATGTGATCCTCCTTTTAGGTTGTCAGTTTGTCCTTGCACATTGTTCAATAAGGATTATATGAGTGAACTCAGTAGGATTGATTACTTTGACAACTGTCACTGCCCAGGTAATTGATTGATTATATATTTTCAAAACATCAACCAAATTCTCTACTAGTGCCAAATATATTTTACAATTGATAATGAATGGTAGAGGAAAACACTCCAAAAAATTAGTTGTTCTGCGTATTGGGTAACGGATTATGTTTCAGACTGGGTGGTTGAATGATGGATGGGATGCAAGGTTGTTATTTGTCCCATGTGATTGGTTCAATGAAGGTTTCATCCTTAGAATTGTACTCATATTCTTCCTCTGAAATGGAATCATTGATTTCTTCCTCAATAACCATTTAATTGTCTTTATTTTGGGTTAAAGAAATGGAATTACATTCCGAAACATCTTCTGATTGTTGGGAAACATTAATGAGGTTGAACACTACCTATTCTTCTCACACTCTGAAGATTGGACGTCCTTGATTTACATCTATAAAAGCCTTTCCTATGGCTAGGAATGTCCATCAAGAATGATAATAACATCAAATTCTCCTTCCATGTATATAACATTAATTTCCACTAGAAAGATAAATTTTATGAATTTAACAAAATTATCTTCGATAATTCCTATTAGATATTTTATTGATCAGTCAGATAGTTGTTGTTCAACTCTAGTTTCTTTGAGTTCTTGGAGTCTTACCTAGTGTAAAATACTTATTGTCATTAATTTACTGATGGATATAAAATAACATAGTGCTATTACAATTTTTCATTATACTATAACACATGGAATTGAAAAACTTATAGGTTCTCTCATTTTCGGGGTAATTTTCTGATGTACAATATCAGAGAATTCTTCATTCAAATAGATGATTCTATCATCTTCTATTTTAATTTTGTTGGATAGAAGACCCTTGAGAAATTTTTGATATACTTTAATCTATACAATGTCTTCTATAAATGGTATATTGATGTGTAATTTCATGAATATATCTTGGAACTTATTGAATTATGATTCCTCTTAACCTTGTCTTTCTCCCTCTGGAAGGGTAAGAGGTGGATTGTATTAAGGTGGGGAAACATAAGAATGTTCTTTTAGATCCTTAGGTGTTTGGTTAATCTCATATTTTACTTCTTTTTGAGGTGTGGTGAATATGGTTTTATCAACTTACCCATCTACTTTTGATTTATTCTTAGGATCTTCCTATTTTCATTCAACTTTACCACATGGTTTCTTGAATGTCCAAAACGTTCTAGATTCTCAGTACTACTACCTTGGATTCCTCCCTTTGGTTAGTCTCAGTGTTTCCAGTTAGGGTTTCTAGTAATATTTTAGACATGGTATTTGATATTTGACCAATTTGAATAGCAATATTCCTTAAATAATATCTTTGGTTTTTCATTTTTGTCTCTTGGGAAATCATTCATTGATAGAAAGTTTGGTTGAAATTATGTAATAGGGTTTCCAGGATACTTTGATGTGGTGTAGGTGATATATACGGTTTTTCTTAGTGCATTGGAATTGTTTCTAAGGTATTTTTTGAAAGGATTTTTGTTACATTTTTTACTATGGAATTGGATCTTATTTCATAACTGGATACCATGGTATTCTGTGATTGCAGAATTTTGGTTGACCACATCTTTGATGAAAATAACCTTGACTACTCCGAGGTTGCTGCTGAGTAGGCCTTTAATGGTAAAATTATTTTTGTTGAAATGGTTGGTTCTATTGACTATAATTAACACAAATAAAATACTTATATTCATAAAACTGTTCTTTATAATTTTGGTAAATACATGGGCCACTACACATCTCAAATTATAGAATTTCCATAATAGGAGTAGTAGGGGGTAAAGGTAGAGTTTGGGTATATTACATTTGAAAATATTCAAAATTCATTGTGAGGGCTTCAAATTGAACTGCTAATTTGATGATATCATCTATCAGGTGGATACCACGCCATGGTGGTCCAAGAACACTTTTCCATAGGATGTAATTTTGAGAAACATCATTAAGAACTTCTCATTCTATTTTGGGGGTATTAAACATCAATCCTTTATCGGCCGTAGGATCGATAATAGTTCTTGCAGCCAGATGGAGACCTTGGAAAAATATCTACAACTGAATCCATGTATCCAATGCATGGTGTGTACACTTCTTCTTGATCGCTTTGAATTTGTACCATGCTTCTCATGCTGATTATCCCTCAGCTTGAGGAATGTTTTGGATGTCATTATAGAACATTGAGCTCTTGATCAGGGGAATGTATTTGTAAAAATATTTTTTGGTAAGACCCTCCCAAGTCAAGATTAACATGTGAACTTGGATTTTGACCCAATAAAAAGATCTATCTCATAAGGAAATTGGGAAGATGGGTAGTCTGATCGCGTCTGAAAAGACATTGTGGTTGCGAAAGGTGTCACCACCTTCCCGGACGTTGGGAATGTGCTAATGTGGGTCATTGCTCTAGAGGCCATAAATTGTCTGATATTTTGGATCGTGTGAATGATTCTAGGTTTAATCTCTAATGTAATGGCTTGAATGGAGGATGTACAATGATTGGGGACACACTATGGATTGATGGAAATCCGTAATTCATGATGATTTTTTCTTAATTCCTTGGTAACTCCACTAGAATTACATGATGTGGGTTTGTTGGGCTGGGTCCCACATGATTGTGTTTCTCGACCACTACTGACTGGTGGTGGGTAAAAAGATACCTTTTGATATTTAGAATTTTATTCATAGGTTCATCCAGCTCAAGGTTCCTTCAATGAGTTAAGGGCCCTTGTATATTCACTATTCTGTATAAAAACAGGGACATAAGGTCATCTTGAAAGAATGGGGTACGGTAATGGTAATCCTTATTCGTATGCCATAATTCATGAAAAGCTCAGTGTTTCTGCTTGAAAACAACACTACAATTTCTTGTCCCCGCACATATTTTTGGGTTCGTATGAGTTGTAGTGAGATTATATTTATTATTTCCAAAACATTACATACTAATTTGGAAAAGTATAGTAGAAGTTTGAGGTAAATCCTAGGAGGAGGAATCTAGTTCCTAAATGTTACTATCTGGAAGTTCATTTTGTTTGAGTCTTTTTGAATTTATTTGGTGTTTGGGAGTTTCATTAAATCAATGGCCAAAAGTTAATTCAAAAAATTAATAGGGGTAAAAATCAATTTTGAGTATCTAGAGAACAGATCACCTTAAAATTGATCGTGTCAGGTTCCTAAGGCTTAGGCTATAAAAAAAATATTAGTTTCTAATTCACTTTAGTAAATCAACTATTTATACATAGGAAGTGACTTTTATGTTATTTAGAGATAGTAACATCCTAAGATCATTAAGTTTATCTTATAGGGAAGAAATTACCCTAGAATAGTGATCATATCATAGTCTACATTAATCAGGTTATGATTGTCCATTTGAATATCTTGTTGTCAAGGATGTTCATATGAATTGGGTATACTTTTATTAGTTTTCAAAATTACTAAACTATTATGGTGGAAAAATATTTGATTTGAATAATGATTATTAGTTTAGATACATCTACTCTCGATCCATACCCATATGTGGATTAACTACTAATGGTGGATTTGGATGAAAATAAATAAATAAAGAAAATCATGCTTGACATGCCATTATAATCTAATTGATTCACAATCATTTAAGGGTTCATATTTGTAATGAGAAAAAGCATTCAATCATATTATCCAAAGATAAATCCATACTTTAATATATACATTACTTGATATTTAAAGTTGAAATGGTTCAAACACATATCGATGGAAATTGATGATGAATAATGGGAATGAATGTAGAGAGAATTTGAAATCATTTAATAAAACACAATCCATGGAACATTAATTGAAATAAAATCCAAAAAATTAATAAATTTTGAGATTTAAAGAGGGGGGGGAGAAGAAAACTCAAAGTGAATGAAAAACAGAGAGAAATCCCATCCTGGAATACTGTGTAATGCTCTAATAAGGTTCCAGATATATAGGAGAAATTGGCCACAGATTGTACTAGAGTTACACATTGTGTTACTTTTATATGCATAGGTCTCCCTTGTTTTTTTGTTCTTCTACGTGCCTCATGCATATATTGCCTGATCAATGAGGGTTGATTACCTAAACATTGTGTATGGAGGACTCACGTTGAGTAATAATCCTCCGAAATTTCTCAAGCAAGGATTTATCATTCATCCACTTTGGCTGATGTCATGTCATGTACTAAGACTTCATGAAATGAAATGGCTACTTACTCTACTAACTTTATGAAATGGTTCACAACATGGATCACAAAATGTCACATGCTGTGAACTCCCATTACACGATGTGTAATGCCGAGTCCAGACATATAATAGGTGAATTATGCACTTTTCCTTCATTAATTTCATTTAATCATATGAATCCTCATTCCTGAAAAACTATGAATATAGCAATATCCTTATTTAATAAATCAATTAAAAAATATATATAAATTATAGAAAAATTATATATGAATTTGTATTATCAAAAAGAAGTCAGTGGGGCTACAATATGAGATAAATCAAATAAAAACCTTCGATAATATTTTTCAAGACCATATAATCTATGATCTTCTTTTACATTATTGGTTTCTTAACATGAAAAATATACCTCCATATTTAATGAGTCTATAACCAAACCTTTCCAAGACACTAAAAGTCCAACAAAATGAACATATCATATTTAAAAAAATAACTTTGACATATTTCCATAGAGATAGTTTTGTTGAGTGAACTGTAAGACAACTATAATATTTTCAACATGTTCCTCCTATAAATTTGTGTATATCAAGATATCATCAATGAAAAAAATTATTAAATTGTATGGGATATCATGAAATAGTGGTTTTATGATCCACATGAACACAAATGTTTTGTTCATGACACTGAATTTCATTACTAATAATTTTATGTGACCATACATGCACTAGAGTGCATAATTTATGATATCTTTATTTTCACAATCATCTAGTGATATCTAGACCATATGTTTATCATTAAGAACTAACTCCTCCATTCAGATGGTTGAACATCTCATAGATCCATAGAATATGGTAATGATTACTGACATTTACCTAATTCAACCTCATGTAGTCTGTGAAAAAGTTTATACAACCATCCAACTACATAGAGAACAACATAGGGGCACCCAATGGAGACAAAATGGGTTAGATAAAACTCATCTGCAAAATATAATTAACATAAAACCTCATATTTCACAGATCTATATGTTTCGTTCAATTGGGATCCATAAAAATTAAATATTCACCTAGATACAACACTATCCTGAACTCAATGTCACATTTCGTGGGTAGTTTTATAACCTTATCCAATAAAACATCATGGAAATACTCCAATACCATGGGATCATCGTATGACCGAGATTCCACTAACCAATCCACAAAAAAATACAATAGTAGCTCCACTTACGCACCACCCATTTGATAACTCCACTCACCAATGAACACCAATCTCAAGACCTCCATATCAGATATGAAAAATCCATTAAGAAAGAAGTAGATGAATATAAAAATGAAATACAACTAATCATTGAAAATTATTATATAATATTACTATGTCTATAGTATAAGGAAATCTCCAACTAACTTGTTTTGTTCTATAACCATTCTACATCCCTTGCACATGTCAATACAAAATACGTTGATCTATAACTAGCTTAGAAAACACCAAGGGAATAATAAGTTTATCCACATTCATCCCCATGACAAATAACTAAGTTGGATCGAAAATGGAGTGTGATAATATTGAATATAACAAGAAATAAACAAGGGTAGATGGTAAAATAATGGTATCTTAGAAAAGCAATGTCCCTAATGGAACAACCACATATATCACACACATAAAACCACAACCATCTCCTATAACACTATATAATTGGACTCCAAGACCATGATCTGGATCAGGTCCTTAATGATGGGAAACCACATGAGTATTAACCATTCCCACACCATCTTCTATATGCTACTAAACAAGCTCTAGTGGTCCCTACTTTTGAAACTACCTCAACAGAAACTAATACTACAGTTGAAAAGGGTATTGACTACACATATAAAACTATGTTCCATTAACTATTGGACATTTACCCTATAGATTTTAATTCCCTCATATAAATAACAAAATAATGGGAAGCCCATCGATGGTTATATGAATCCACCAAACCGAGAAATACCTAAAATGATTTACCATGGTCAGTTCCGTAATAGTTGAGACCAATGATACCTAAACATCTATGGACTACTATGAAAAGCTATACTACTTGAGATGCATGACTAGTTAATCTTTTATGGATATCATCATATAGAAATAGTATTCTTGATAACCACCTCATTCTTCTATAGCTCTTCGTATATAGAAAGCATAAAATTATGGACTGTATTCCTAATCCATTGGTGTAATCCCTCCTCTAGATGCCACATTATGGACTCATCATCTAAAAATAAATTAGGGGAAACGAGTAGGAGGTCCTTGAAAATAATCCCAAGATCCTACAAACAAATAATTCATTATTAAATGGAGAGTGGATCCTTCCTATTTACAAAATTCTTCATCAACCACATGAATTCCAAGAGGAACTACTAAAATTCTACCCACAACACCTACACCTCCTTACGGACATAAAGATATAGTGTCCACATTTGAAATATAAGTTATTGAATCCGAATAACATACAATGACACACAGAACATATAATGATATTGAATTAGACTGAAAGAGATATCATGATTCTCCAACTAGCACTCTATATCTATATTAGATGTTCTACCTTCATACATCCCCCATATTGGCCACTAAAATTCATATAAATCCCTACTCCATGCCTCATTCTCCTCTGTTAGTTTTATCCTCCAACAATCAACTAGACCATCTTACTATAAACTATAATACCTAAGCTACTCATGGATGAAGACCATGATCCATTTTTGAAAAGAAAGGATAGATTCAAAGCCACACAACATGGAATTTTGTCCATTCTTAATTATATAATTGAATCAAAATTTCCAAAATCAAAAAATTTATATATGAAATAAATAAATCCTGATATCTGTACCTTTCATAGATATCTACCCTCAAAATAGATCCACATAAAATTTCCATATAGTAAGATAATATTACTTGCATCACATCATGGTTTCCCATTATAATCTAATGTCATTTTCAGTCTCCTTGGTGTATTTCACACAACATGATTAGATGAAACTATTTCCCTACCAACCCATTGAATCCTCACAGTGTTAAATGCTAAAATCCATCATATATCTCAACCAAAATCTTTGATTCCACTCTATCATGACCCCTTAATCTAGAGGTACAAATCATGTGATAATAATTCAGATAGATAGATAATTACAATTGAGTCCCTCCTCTAGTAAGCCTAAGGTTGGTGACAACCACCAAAGGTATAACAGTCTCACTCAAGGGAGGAATTAACCTCTATAATAATATTATACTAATAGATAAGAAAAATAAACAATATAAAAATATATCACATAATTTAAATGTTAAGACAAAATAAACCCAAAATGAATGAACAATGTCAATAAATATAAATAAAATTATCCAAGTAAATACAAAAATGACGACCTAAGGAAAATTACTCAATAATAGCTTTAAATCCCAAGATATTAATGTATATATCAATACTTGGAATACTCTTTGAAACATGTAACAAAATTACATTTTTATGGTGAGAATAACCTGAATACTCAGTAGGATTATTCCCTTGGTCTCAAGATCACATGTTAATAATGAATACCAATGCACTAGTGAACAAACAAAAGAACCATCATACACCTAAATGGGTTAATAGTTTAATCTCATCCTAATGATGGTATGCTCACCAAATCATGTATCCAATATAATAAAATAATATAAATAAAAAAATAAATTATATTAACCCCACAACCAATTCCCCCTAGTTTTTTTTTTCACTCTAATTCCCCAATATAAATGACCCTATGCTCCAATCACACCATTACATATCACATCGCATATTAGGTCATCTATATTGTGGGATGAGTTGAATCACTACCAAAACAACCCTCTCATGTTCTAGTATCTAATTCTAGCATCAGTCACCATCAAATAAAATTCTCATTATAACAGACTTATACATAATCAGGGAATTTTGGTATCATGGAAATAAAGGAAATCAACCATATTCTCTCCTACCATCATGTAAGACCCCCACCATATATCCCATCCTCATCCCCACTAGGTATTCTAAAAAAACCATATCATTATTGGGTAATGTGAAACACTAACCCAGATCATCAATACTAGAGGAAGAGAGGAGAAGAGGGGGTAAAAATGCATCCATATTACCACCATTATAAATATTATGAAAAAACATGGAAATAAAAAACATTGGGCATAGTTAATGTTATCTAACTTTGGTGAGACTCATATAGAAATAACATTACAACACATGATAGGTAGATAGTAAATAATACCCAAACTATAGGTTCACATCAACTGCACTTAAAATTTACAAAACAACCATTACGTTGCTCGATAACTTTCATAACATCAACTAGCACTATAATCATCACACCACTAAACTGGAACATAAAACCACACAATCCAACATTTAATTAGAGGTTATATAATTTTTTATATTTAATGTGTTTATAAAGACTCCTTTTAAACATACATTTCATTCATATCCACACAAACACATTATTAGTTATTCAAATCATTTATTCCAATTATAACACCTCAATTCAACCCCATTCATATTCATTACCAAACTGATGATATTTCATTTTCATTTATAAAATTTATTCCATGTCTTACATGGAAACTATATCAATCACACTAGAGAATAGATTTCCCAAATAACATCAATGATCACAAAAATAACACATAATCTAAGACATCTCTACAAAATGACCACCCATCTAAACTACCACACAACACAAACACCACACAACACAACCTCCACACAAAAATACAATTGCACAACTGCCCACATAATATGCCATAATAACCAAATGTCGCATCACTACCCCACATATTTCACAACCTACTCATTTAACTCCATCACCACACAACAACCCACAAAACACAATGAAGTAGAACAAGAATAACCACATATATAATAATATACTATATTCTAATTTTTTAGGTCAAGGTCATACATTACATTAACTAAATATTTTCCATAGGTATTCCAAAATAAATATAATTTTAATGGCTGACCAATTCAGTTTACTTATATATGTTTTTATAATTTTATCATAGGATTAAATAATACAATAAATATATCAAGGATCTCATAAAAATAAAGTCTACAACACAATAAAGGATCCTTCCAACCATGTTTTTGTCAATAGAAACAAGAATGCATAAACTCATAAACAATATAATCAAAGGAGTAAAGAATGAAATTTTTTCCCATTCAAATAAAATAAATATAAATAAAATTAATTATCTATATTAACCCAACAATTAATATCCACCCAATGAAAGGTAAACAGAATGTAAACCCCACAAATTCTTACACTAGATGGAGAAAATTGGAATAAATTATTTGAAAGAATCCTTTTTATTCACCATGAAAAATAGGGTGTTATAGAAACATCAGATATATAATAACCACACAATGAAACATCATAACAACCTAAAAGAGACAAATATATCATCAAAATGGATGTTCACACTCACCAAGATCAAAACATTATCAGGGTTAGCCACTATAGATTTCCACCCATTGACCACCATAAGAGCAAGATAAAACTAGGAGGAAATGGTAAGGGATATCAAACAAAAAAACTGGGGTTTGCCAATGGTTTAAGGGAAATGAGATAAGAGGAAAAAAATCATGGTGAGTTTTAATATTTATAAAGAATATTGGCCTCAACACATTCACGTCATTAGTCACAAGTTCATACTTAGAGTTTCTAAGAGTCCTTATAATTCAATAACATAATCTAGTTTAGATCATTAACTTTTACAACTGAAAACATAATGAACATACAAAAATGTTCATATATCCCCAACCTTGAATTAATTCATTCAATGAATTTTACTTCCACATTGTGAGTTCATTAGGCACAAAACACCCATATGAAACTTAATCCATGAATGAAAAGACTCATTTCAATGAAAAAGTATCTTAATATGTGAGTATATATCCATTTCATGAACTACTTGATGTAGAATAATTACAAATTAAAACTCAACTAAAATATTCTTTGTCATCCTCTAATCACATAAAACTCACCAACTAGTAATGTAATGGTCCATGAAGGGAAAACCATTACAGTACCAGTGATAAAAAAATTTAAATAATAAATATAAAAGAGAAATATTTATGATTAATGTTCTATACAAATATTTTATGTTTTTTATATTCATTTCATAGGAGGATAGATTGTGATCAACCATGCATAAAAACAAGTTATTATGTTATTTTTCTCAACATTTAATCCCTCGATACAAGTTTATACTATAAAATATATTTACTTCCAAATCGGGGTAAATACCACCAATTATCCTTTTTTCATATTTTTCTTATATATACTGATGTTCAATGTGTTATTCCATGTTCATTATCTAATTTTATTGAATCAATGATTAAAGAATTTGTAAGGTTTTTTTGTGATTCAAATATTTACCCTGGACTATAGTCGCCATTCCATGACTATTATCATTCAATATTGTTCCTCCTAACATATGTGGATATGATGATGTATTTACATGTTATTTTATTGGAAAATAATTTTTCACAAAAATTTATTCTTCCTTTATGATTATATTATTTCATTAAAAATAATTTTTATATAGAATAATTCCCATTTCTTTATTTTTACTCAATATCAATGTTTTTAGTTCACACCAATGTTCTCTTATTTTTTTGGTAGATTATATGTATGATTTTAAATTATTCTCATAATTTTCATTAACACATTTCAAAATAAAAATTTAATGATCTTTTTTTATGTGGGTTTTCAAAAAAAGGTATTTCAAAATATTTAAAAGGGTTTCCCATATTTTCAAAACAATATTTTTTATCTTACACCTGAAATTTATTTTTCTAACATTAATGTCATATAAAGGATATTTTGTCTAGAAATACTTATTATATGGTTTAAAAAATCATTTTATTTCCATCTTAAAAATATTTTTTGAATGTAATTTACCCTTAATCCTTCGTAAAAATATTTAGTGGGTTTGTAAACACTTTTTTACATTCACTTCTATTTTTCCTCTAAGGTTTTACTCTCATGATATGTTGTTTTGATCATAGTTTATATTTTATTATGATATGGTTCATTTTGGGAAATGAATTTTTTTATATCCTATGATCTTTTATGTTTATGTTATGTGGTGTTATTGAAAATTTTATGAAACCCATTATTTTACCAGGGGTTCATTAAAATATGATTATTATTTGATTTAGTTTGAGCATAATTTTTTGAATTATAAGTTCTTGGTTCCATTATAAACTATGTATAGGTGGATATGTTATAAACATGATATAAGCGAACTTTTTATATCCCTCTAATGAAATGGGTAATGTATTACCTTACTTGAGATAGAAACCTTATATGAACTCGTAATAGAGCAGCTAGGTTCAAAAAGGGGAGTGTGATACAGTTTAGATATACAAAAAAATTTATATGTGAAAAGATTAGTGAATATCACATTTCAAAAAGGATGAGTGTGATTGAATTTAGATCTAATAATGAACTTATGTGTGAAGATGTTAGATGGAATCCAGGTTCATAAAGATCAGAAATCCAATGATAGTGCTTATTGTATTATCATTCCTATTCCTAGGGTGATGATATTTTCTTTATGTTTCCACACTCTTTGGATTCATGTATGTTTTTATGAAAAGTCATGTTCTATAATTTATGATATATTATTATTGGGTATTTATTTTTTTATGTATCATGATTATACCCATATGAAAATATTATGCTCACTCGTGATATTAAATTGTTATCAATTATGTTTATCCATATTGAGCATCAGGTCTCACTACTTTATGTTTTCCATTTAACTAGGTTATGAATGAATGTTATATGTATGATGTGTCTAGAATGGTATCTAATGATAATATTTTATGGAATATAATGAGTACTTATTATGGATTAAACATTTTTTATATAGTAGGAATGATATCCCCTATTTTAGAAATAAATTTTTTAGATAATGTTTTTTCCTAATTATTTTAAACTATAATACTAATTTTTTGGGGAATTTATTGTAAATAAATATTTGTTTTCCATAATGTCATTTGAAGATGATTAGGATTGTTCTTTAATTGTTGTTATTAGAGAAGGTATTAGATAAATTTGGATATTATGATGTTATCAGTTGAGGATAATTTAAGAGTTTGAAATTACATCAATGTTTGAGAAGTTATGGTTTATTTTAACTTCAAATGTGTAGGAAACCATCATGATTTAGTGTGGTAATATAGAATATTTGATGGATTATAACATGATAAATTTAGTGAAATTTTATATGATATGTTAAATGGATATGTCAATGTATATTATAATATCATTTAATATTGGTAAGGTATAGCTTGTGTGGTTTTCCTAGAAAATGAATTGATTTATGGATAATAGAAGGGGATATATGTTCTAAAACAGATGAACCTAGGTGTAAAAGCCTCATAAAGGGTAGATTGGGTATCGACTCGATCATCACATGGGGAATGATAAAGATTCCTAACTACACAACTAATTTAAACTCCTAGGGGATATTACTGGTTTAATAACATTCCATTTATAAACTTGTCTAGAATATTTATTTCTTAATTACATTAAGGGATTTTCTAAATAATTACGAGAGAACACAACATAATGTATCCAAGGTAAAACCAAGAGAGTTATGGGATTAACCATGTGTTATATATTAGAATGAAATTATTATTGGGTGAAATGAATGTTTCAGTTGAGAAGACATATTAAGAATGTGCTTTCATATTTATATGAATTATTTTTTGATAATTATTAAAATAATCTGAGTTTTTGTATTTGGTTGAAACAAGATCGTGAGGATGAATATGAGGAAAGTTTGTATCCAGAAACTACTATTCCTTATAATTTAATTTGGGAGCATACTTAAATTGTTTTGAATACAAGTATATTCATATCATGATAAAAAATGAGTGTTTTCATTTTATACCTAAGTCGGTGAGGTTTATATATTATTTAAAGTTAAACCATAACACTCTTATATAATTAGATAAATGTAGTAATATTTATTGACAATATTTTAGTATATTATAAAATTTATTGAGTAATATATAAAATAATGAATGCTTTTTCTTCATTAATATTTATTGAATCATTTGGAAGCATGTTTTAAATGGTATTAATAACTTTAAAAAGTGATTTTATGATTAGGTAATATTTTTAGAGAAAACTATAAAGGAAGAGTTTATTAAGGTATGGATATATTTTAGTATTAATATATTATTATAGATTTAATTTTTAAGAAAGAAATTAAGATAACATTTTAACATTTTGATTGATATTTGGATCATAATATTTTTTTAGTTACATGAATTATGGGATTATGGTATATATATAAATTAATATGTGATTATATGAACCCCTAATTAATACGATTTTAGGATTAATGATAGAGTTTTTTAGAATAAAATATGATTTTTATGGTTTTATGACTTTGATATTATGGTTGTTTTTGGAAAGGAATTTCTGGGGAATATATAATTAGAGTAAATACATACATGATATTATTATTATATAATTATGTTCGATGTAAATGATAATTATATTTATTTAATTTAGGATATTTAGATAGATATCTTAATATATTATATATATTTAATGATTTATTCCCTAGGTATCTTCACTAGTAATCAATAATTAAAATTTTGATGATATAATATATTTAAAGGGGTATAATTTAATAATTTAAGATTTTAGATCTTGTAAAAGACAATACAATTTTCAATAACTTTTATTTAATGAAATACCATAAATAAATAAGAATCAAATATCTGAATAAAATTTTTAAATAAAAATTGGTAATCAATTTAAAATCATTACTTTTTGATGATAAACAGTTAATATGATTTAATGTTGAAAAGGGTATATTCAATAAAAAGATTTCTGTTTTTATTTTTTATATTATATTAAATGAAAAATTAAGAAATTTTAGAATTTATAATCGATAAAATAAATAAAAAATTTTAATTTATCATATGAAAATTTATATATTGTGAATTTAAATAATTTTTTTTAAAATTTGTTTTTTAATTGATAAATGTGGGATTTGCGAAGATTTCAATTTTCATTCTTTTATCACTACGTATAAATAACCTATAAGGCCTAAAAACTAGTGACGTAATAAAATACGAAAAAAAGGAATAACAGTATAATTTTTTTAAAATAATTTGTATATAGAAAAAATATATCAATCAGTCTTTGAACTAAAGTAAAATTCTACTTTAATATAAAACCGTTTTTGGTATTATCTTTAATTAATGCATTTTTATGGTGTGGTTTAGTTTTTACATCCCTTTTAAGATTCATAACAATTATTAGATTTTTAATAAATCATTTTTTATATATAACATCTATAAATATGATAATTATATCAAATATATAAATTTAAAATCTTAAAAACATTATTTTTCAGAAGAAATATTTTATTCATTTAAGTGTTTTAATTTAAATTAATATTTTCAAATATATAGAATTTTTATTTAATTAAATAGTTTTAGAATTTAAATTATAATTTTCAAACTATCTAATTAGTTTAATTTTAATTTTTTTTAATATTGGTTACAAAGGATAACAATTGGTAATATTGGTAAAAGTAAAAGTTGTAAATTTAGTTAAACCAAGTGTAATGGAATAAAAATTTAAATAACATGATCATAATTGAATTTTTGATATTATAATTCAACATGAAATTTTTTCCTAATTTTTTCCGTTTTAAAAACATTGGACCCTAAAAGGATACTTCATTATTGAAAAATATAAAGGTGTTTCCAAAAGTGACCTTACTTAAACTTATATAAAAATAACACTTACAAACATAAAATATTACCTTAACTAATTAATTACATCTCAAAACACTACCATTTTACTCTACCTACATCTTTATCAAACAAAAATAATCCCATAATCACTCATACTCAGCCTAAGATCTTCAATTTTAAGGATACTTCCAAGGAATTATCATGTCTCCAATGTAAGACTTATCTCCTTATAAAGTATTCCATCATAATATTTCTGTTCCAAATATATTATCAACATAATAAGATAAAATATTAAGTATCATGAGCACATTGATTTTTTTTATTAATGGGACAACACTTATTTAACCATTTTTATCCACATAGAAAAACAAAGAAATGTTAATCGTGTGTGTGTGTGAACTACCTCTTCCACAAAGAATTGTATTTCTTCTAAATCATGTCATTAATCATTTATCAAAAAATAATAAATTCGTGTTGAAATTGGTAAATATTTAAAAATAAAATCATTATAATTATACTAGGATGATATTATGTAAAATGGAATACCAACGTGTTCATACTCATCCATTGAGATAATTTGTGTTCATGTTTTGGATGGATTACCATCATAAATCAATGATGCTTTAAAAAACTATTATAGATTACTATAAGATACTATTATCATGTTTTAAAAATAAAATAAGTATTATTTAATGGTTTTTTAAATTTATATAAGATATATAATTTATTATTACAAAATCTTCTTTAACCACCAAAATTATCAAAATTCATCATTGTCAATTCATCTTTCACCAAACCTAACAAAAATGCATATAGAATGAAATAAGAAATTTTTGAATAAATATATGTTATATATTAGAGAATATTAAATTATATATATCATTACTTAAATTTGAATGAAATTATGGTCAGTGATATCAACATTATTAAACATGTGTAAAACATTTCATGTTATTTACAAATCATTATCATAATATGTTATTACTATGTGTGGTTTCATTTATATATAATTATAATATGTATTATAAAATTTTAATATTTATGATTAAGGATATTAAAAATTTATATTAATCTTTTTCTGTTTATTTACATGTGGTTACTGTGTGGGCATCTAAGAAAGGAAACAAAGTAAGAGTTTCTTTTTCTCTAATTTGAATCCCGGATGACATATTTATTCAATGTAGTATATATCCTTCTTGATTTTGTGAATATAATTGAATTTTATTCTTTAATAATGATTTCCTTATATATAAATAATTTTAATATTTTATTCCATATTCATTATCTCATAGGGTTTTAAATCAGATACTATCAAGGTTGTAATGTGTTTTTTTGACTCAAATCTTTTCCATGGTTTATCATCACCTTTGTATGAATATTTTATTTCAAGATTAATATATAATTACCAATGAGAATGTTATATTCTATTTATACTTTATTTTATAGGTAAATCATGTTTCACATCAATGTATTCTACCATTATTATTCTATTGATCTGTTAAAATATATTTTAAAAAATAATAATTTCCATTTGTTTGTGGATCTTTCCTCTATAACTAAATCTTTTAATTTTCCCAAATTTTCTCCTATTTGTTTGGAGAATATAGTATGGAATGTTTTCAATTATTCTCAAAATTCTATTTACTATATTTTAGAAGGAATATTTAATGCTCTTCTTATAACATGGGCTTTAAAACAATGATATTTCAAAATATTTAAAAGTTGATTCCTATCATTTAAAAATCAATATTTTTTGTCTTCCACCAAAATTTTATATGTATAACCATTATTTCATATCAATTATATTATTTCTATAACTTCTTATAGAAGTTATTTAAAAAAAATTCACTTTGCGTTCTAATAATTTTGTTACTGTTGTTTCCAATTCATCTTTTATGAAAATGTAGAACTGTTTTGTGAAAACTTTTGTATTTTCACTTTTATTCTTCCTACAATATTTATCTCTCATGATTTGATGTTTTGATCATCCTCAATAATTTATTAGGATATTATTCCTTTTGGTAAATTATATTTTTGATATTATATGATCTTTTATATTTATATTGTTTTATTTTATTTAAATGATCTTGATTGAAATTATTTGTCCAATTGTTCAATAAGATATTTTCATAATTTATTTTAATGGGAACAAGTGTATGGATTATAATATGGGTGAGTATATTATAAAAAAGGGTTGGAGGATAAATTATAATCCTAAAATTGATAGGTTTGAGAGATACATTCAATTAATTTGGTAAATTATTATATCTCATGTTATAAAAATGTTATATGAATTGGTTATTGAGTACCAAGGTTCATAATGGTTGAGTGTGATGACATTTAGCTCTACTAAAAATTTCATGTGTGAACATGTTAGTGAGTATATAGGTTCCTAAAAAGTTACTGGGATTACATTTATCTATATTAAAAAAATTAAATGTTGATAGGCTGGTAGAAATCTATGTTTATAATGATAATAAATTCTATATTAATATTTTCACCACTTTTATATTCTATGGTTTCTGATATGTGCTTAATGTTTCAAAACTCTTCTGATTCTTGTATAATGTTATTCCATGTTATATACCATGTTTTATGATATATTATTTTTTGGGTATGTATTTTATAATGTATCTTGATTATTCCTATATTCTCATATTATTACCACGGTTGATATTTAAATGTTACCACTTATGTTTACCCTTATTGATAATTATAGATCACCCATTTCTTTTGTTTCCATTTCTCCATGTTATGTTTAATAGTAATATGTAAGATGTTTCTTGAATGGTATACTAGGAGAATAATGTTTTTGCAGATGCTGAAGACTTATTATGGATTAATTTTTTTCTTATACGGTGGGAAATATTTCCATTAGTTGAGAATGATATTTGTTTTTTACTTAATATTTGGTCATAATTATCTAAAACTATAAACCTAAAAGGTCTCTAAAATTTATTATAATGAAATATTTGAATTAATTAATGAAATTAATTAATAATTTGTAATGTTATTTCATATTTAGTTGAAATAATGGTACCCTCCCATTACTTACTAATTCCTATGCATTGATCATATGAATGAAATCAATTCAATACAAGATAAACATAAAAATTTATATTGAATACATGAATACAGAAAGTTATTTATTTTTCGCAATAAAGAATTCCGAAAAATTACCTCAGACAATATAGGGAAATTAGTAAGATAATATCATTAGATTATATACTAACTGAATCAAAATAATACTTAAAAATGTTGACATAGATAAAAAATCACTTTTATAAATACATTTGAAAATAAATTTGAAGAAAGAATAAATATACTATTCTTTTTAAAACATTAATTAGAAAATTTTATATAATATTGAAAAAATGACATTTTTTAAATTAAACACGGATTCTTGTAGAGAAATATTTAAATAATAGGGAAGATGTGAGTGCATGATTTTTTTCATTTGGTTAACATTAAAACTATGATTCCTTTCTCATATCTTGAAGTAAATAAGATGTTCCTCATTTGGGAATGGCTGGAATATTGCTTTTCAAATGTTTTGTAGAAAATAATTGGTAGAAATGACTTCAATAAATTATTTTCAAAATATTTAAAACATTATTGAAACCATTTTAATGAAAATAAAGACATGAGAGAAAATAATTCTTTGCCGAATAGAAAAATGACGTCCATCTTCCTTAAAAACATTCCCTTCAGACTTTTGAGAAGATAAAGAATGAAAATTAAATGAATACTTTTAATTTATAGAAATAAATAGAGGAAAATGAAATAGATGGGGTTTAATATAGAAATATCATGTAATTATTCAATGTAAAAATAAACATAAACAATCTTGAATAAGGGAGAGATTCTAAAATAAAGCCTTATTGATTTGGTAAATTTTTAATCACAACACCAATGAAATAAATAACATCAAATTAAACATTAAATTCCATGAATATGATGAATTTTTAATATAATATTTCAACAGGCTAGTATATACACCATATAAATTAAACAAGTTTAATAATATTTCATAAGTCTCAATGTAGTGAATTAGTGATGAAAACCCTTACCACATTAGAAACATTTTAATCATATCACCCACGAAAGAAATAAATTAAAATAAAACGTTAAATAATATCAATATAAACAAATAAATGATATAACATATAATATTAGTAGTATATACACCACATGAAGGAAATAAGTGGTAAATATAGCATATTCTACAAGGAAACATAAGTGAGATAAGAAAACCATAAAAAAATTTAACATTGAAGTGATTATTACATAATGAAGTGATTATGTGTAAAAAATTTAAATAGAAATTAAAAAGTGGATATAAAACATAAAATAATAATTTTCCATTACACATATATTCGTTGAATAATATAGACAATAACAAATTAATTTAACATAATGAAAATAAATTGAGTTAATAATACCCTTACCAAAGGTATAACTTGTTTCTGAAGTTATTTAATCCTCAAATATAATAAATTTTATTTAATTATATTTTTAGAAAAGAATAATATTCATACTAGTAACACCATAAATGTTATACTTATAACATTTTATAACCTTTTCATTACTAATCTTTCCTTACCATCGTCATTTCGGTTGGTAACTACTTTGTTTTTCATGTATCATTCGATTCATAAGCTATTGTCCCTTTATATTAATAATGAACACATCATCTTCAAAATATTAAACGTGATATAAATATCATGTTTATTCATTATATACATATTTATATTAATTAATGAATATTGTACATGGAAAATGAATCACATCACTTTGTGGGGTGGTAGTATACACGCGCCCATGATCGACAGTTGCCATTTACAATGGGTTGAAAGGTAAGAAATAAAATTATATTTTGTAATAGAAATAATAAATTCATACATATCATATAAGTTAATTATTTTCAACTTTTTTAAGAATAAATTTAATTTTTTATGAAAAATGAATTACATTGTTGCATGGAGATGGTAGGTTGTATGTTTACACAAGTGATGTCTTCATTTTTCATAGGATGGAATGGTGGGGGGAAAAATTATGCCATAACCATAATAACATATAAAAACATTTATTTTATTATTAACTTAAATTAATTTGCAATTTCTAGGTAGCTCTGTATTGCATGTCAAGTCAGACATTAAGGTTATTATTCTTTTAAACAAACTTTTATTGGGGTTACATTATACCCCTCTTAAATAAATTAAGTCCTATAATTATATATATATTTTTGACAATAAAGGTTTTAATATTTTGAAATAACTTTTCTAAAAACCTATATCAGATAAAATAATAACAAAACGTCATTGAAAATGTGATGTTGGAAAGATAAGGGTAACCTAAAAACCATTATCAAGTTCCCATATAAGGTGAATATTAGCAAGAAGTAAAAATATTTACATAGAGGAGACAAATAACTTCCAAATAGTAATGGATTGTGGTATAGAACTTTATCACTTGAAAGAA
Organism: Viscum album; assembly: GCA_963277665.1. Taxonomy (NCBI): domain Eukaryota; kingdom Viridiplantae; phylum Streptophyta; class Magnoliopsida; order Santalales; family Viscaceae; genus Viscum; species Viscum album. Next base: position 879,148,507 of record OY728158.1, read on the forward strand.
AATAAATACAAAAACATAATTCATTAAGTGATAAATAACTCTATCAATTTTTTATAAATTAAGGTAATAGGAAAAACATTTTATTTCAAGGTATTTTTCAAAGAGTAGATAAATCATTGTACAATTAATATAGAGAACATGAGAAAATATACTAACTTGATTAATTTTAATTTTAAAAGAAAAAATTCCATCCTTTGGTTGTTCTTTAATTGATTTCCTCTTATATAAAATATATTAATCCAAGAAATAAATATTAAAGACGAATTTTCTATATATGATGTACTAAAATTTATTTTTAGTGAATTATGATATTCATTATAGGATACCATGTTATTTTGAATATCTCTTAAAATAAGAAAAATTACAAACACTAGTTCTGATAATATTCAATATGAATAAATCTTAAATAATAAAAATAATACATTAATATCTAAACCCTCACCAATAAAACACAATGTTCAATTTAAATCATTCCATAAATAACTAAATTTAAAACTAATAAAAATATTATATAAAATAATAATAAAAAATTTCGAACAATTTGAATACATATTCATTTAGTTTCAACATAACATCAATCTCTAAGATATATTAATCCCTTAAAATGTCACATTCGATAAATGTATTCCCCCTAATCATATAATCTCCATAACATGATAAAACTTTCCATAAATAACCCAAATATATTTAATGACACAATAAAGTCATATATGCTTCAATAAATTAAATAAATATTTATTCCTTAATTTTATTTAACTTAGATATATAATAATCCTAATATAAGATACTTCATAATAAATAAAAGTAATTACTTAATAAAAAATTATCTTTTTAATAAAAATATCATTTATAAGATTAAAAATAAGTTCCCAAATAATAATAAATATTTTATGCCAATTAACCATGATAATATCAAATATCATATTAAACCTATTGGTTATTAATAACTCTAATATTATGTCTTATAAATATAAAACAATTATTACTCAAATAACCTTTTCACAAAAACATATACAAACCCCATGAGTTGTATTCCCTTAAATGTCTCATAAAATATTCTAAATAAATATGAATCTATCATTACATGAATCCTAAAAAAGTTGTATCTGTTCCTTTAAACATATGAGCAACCTTAGACTTATTAAACCACACCACTATAGGTTTATCTATATAACTATTTCATATCATAAGTTCCATTGGTTTTATCCTCTAGGTCATCATAATTTTTCATAATGAAAAATTGAATTTACCTTAGAATATACCTTATGAGATTATAGCCAATTATATAATCTCTTAGAAAATCATCATGAACCAGTGATGATCTAGTCAATACCCAATCCATACCTTTCATAGTTGTTACCCCAGGGTATATCCTAGCCACATCTGCATCCACATTCTGATGTCTATAAATGGGTTTATTTTTTTTGTAAAACATCAAAATCTCTAATTTAGTAAATGTTTATAACATTATGATATAGATAAAATAACCCCGAAAGAATGTAATATGGTTATTTTAACATCCCTCCCAAGTTTCCAATCAATAGTTCCCAGAGACGGTGGGCCACAAGTCCTCCATCGCTACTCCAATAATTCCATATGATGCTGAATATTAGCGGGGGTCTATGGTGTTTCTGTGGGGATATGATGACATAATTGAACAGTGTGTGATGTAGCGATAAAAAAAGGTATATTAAATATATTAAATAGTAGAAGTAGAATTTAATATGATTAGACTAGTAACCCAATTTAGTAGAAGCACGATCAAAACATGATATCCGCATAGCCAAAATAAATAATAATCATGAAAGGTAAATAATGAATTCTTTAAGATGAATACATAATACATACCAAATTATAATGATATTTCCTGTGACTATACAAAATAAGAGTACACGAGGAATATGGGATACAAGCATATACAGTAAGATAAAAAATATATAAAAAGGTAAAAAATATACTATAAGAATCTAGAGTATAGTCTTCATCATCTACCCCACACTACAACATAGAAATTCAATCTTACATAATAAAATTGATGGTTACCTATTTTTAATACCCATATCAATCCATTTCATGAAATATAAATGATCAGTGTGCCATAGTAAATTTTAAATTTAAAGGTCTAAATAAATACATGAATAAAAATTCACCACAGGTTACTAAATGGACGTTTGAAAGATTCTACGTGCTTCACTCTTGGTCGAATATATGATCCAAGTTAACCTATACAAGTGATATGGTGAAAACAATGCACAACATAAATCACTTAAAATGTTTGGACCGACCCCCAGATTGATATTTTTCATGGTGGTCGCTTCACTAGAATATCGACCATGAATGATTATAATTCAAAAAATAGGAAATAACTTTTTAAAATGAATTAAAATACATAAAATACAATACAGAAACCTGATCCTGTCCATAGTGATTCATATGGAATTTAGAGGGTCACATTAGGTGCCTCTGATATAACCATTACCATCGAGTCCATGCAAGGTGACCTATAATGATGAACCTCATAACACTCCTGGCATGGTAAGATCTATTTCTATACTAGATATCTCACATATGGGACTAAGTGTCACCTAGGAGAAGTTGTAGATACATTGAAAATGAATCCATCCATAGTGGATCCCCAAGGGAAATGTTTTCAGCCATGAGTATAAATATAATCACCCATATATCCCATTAAGGACATGCCTTGGGTCACTCTAAGAATGTCAAGTATATCCAATCCAAGAATGGAGAGTCCATCCACAACATCCTTATATCTGGACCCATGTTCCTTCACATCCAATAAGTATATATAGAATAGAAATGAAGTTACATATCATAACACAGAATTTTATAATCACATGTTATCAATAGGAATCTCAATACCACTTGCTAATCAAGACATCCATGTTATACAATTCAGAAAATGAATCCATGGAAAAAAGAAAATATTTAAAAGGAACTAAGAAACATGATCATGTTATAATTCACATGGAATGTCATATATACAAAGAATAAGAAATATAGCTACAAGGAAATCACACTTGTAAACTATATAAGCAGTTCTATATGGTACAAATTATAAATCCATGTCAATAATCATGATTTATAATGAATTTCAAAATGGACCATAACCCATGGATTACATTTTTCTCCCAATTCCATTTAAAAATATTCATGCATTTATTATAGTTTAAACACACACCCATGGTGGATAACATATCATGGATCGGGAAAATTTTCCACTAAAGGTTGAAACACCTAAGGGGTGGCTCCTGTGATAGGGAGAATGAATTCACATGTGGTATTCCAAATTCAAGGGTCAAAATAAAAATTCAATACCTCCTAGATTAATTAATTTATAATTTTAAGCACTCAACCACAGGGTTCCGGTGCGTGACAGAAAATATCACCATTTCAAAAGAAAGAAACCAATCATGAAAGGCATAAAACACTTTGATTGATGTCATAACACCCCGCTCATATATTGTTTTGGATTAAATCATGCAATAATGAGAGAAAATGACGAAATAATCCAACACCAAAGAAAATACCAAAAAAGAAGATTATCTTAAATAGGAAAACAAATAATTTAAGAAAGGATAAATATAAAAAATTCCTGTATAGGTATTACATAGAGATTCCCATTTCTTATGACAACAAGATATTTGGATGAAATACTAAAGAGATATCCTTGAACCTATAGAAGAGGAGGATATAGATTCCCATGTGAGGGACATGGAAACAATATCATTAGAAGAAGGGAGGATGAGGCATATGAAGAACATACCATTAAGGGGAGAACACTAAAATATACCACAAAGATAGAGGCACACATTTTGGTTGTACAGTTGTCTTCAACAAGTGCCAACTATGTTAATGGACTCTATTTTAGGGGTATAATACACTACATTTTCATGTGCCAGGGGTCTCATAGATGCAGAAAAACTGTGCAGTCCCTATCACCTGACTGCCTCAACCCGTACGGTTCATGAAATCATGTTGGATGAGAAAAACTGTTTCTACTAACCCTTCATCCCAGTCTAACCTTTCAAACATCAGGGATCTCGGCACCAAACAAGCCCTGGACACACTCCAAATCTCGTTGAATCCCTTATTTATTAATATTAGGGACAAAAAAGTAAAAAAAAACAAAAAACTAATGGTACGTACCTTCCAGAGAAGTTGGGTTGTTATAACCTCCCCCCATAAGATAATCATCATTTATATTAAATTATGAGAGTTGTAAGACTTCATCTGAGAAGAGTTCCTGCCACGAAACACATACACCATTCTCCCACTCCTAGGATTGTTCCTCCACACACCAATGATGCAACAACACCTAGACCATAGGAATTGAACTACCTTAGAGAGGCTTTGTTCTCTGATCAATGATACATACTGGATTCTCCACAAAGTACTGATGCACCACTAGCTCAAAATCCATGTGGTCAATGGAACTGGAAGGTTCATCGGGATTCCATCGAATTTGGGATACATGGAAGACATCATGAATGTCATGGTTCCTTTGGGGCAACAAAACCCGATAGGATACCAACCCGAGTTTATCCAGTATCTCAAATATCCTAATGTAATTAGGTGGTAACATGAACTATCTTTGAATTCATCTATGACCAAATCTAGGAAACAAACACACAGAAATACCTGATATCCCACATAAAACTCTAGAGGTCAATGAAAATGATCAGTATAAGACTTTTTCCAAGACTGAGCTATATCTACATGATTATGAATTATATAGACTATCTCTGAAGCCTCAGAAACAATATATGGACCCAGTAGAGTTGTCTCATCAACCCTTAACTAGAACAGAGGTGAATGATATGGCCTATCAAAATGTTCCCCACACTGACCCATATATGTTTTTTCTTAAAATATGATGTTATATGAAAACTAAAAAAGAGGGATACTATTTTCCTATAAACCTTAAAAATCAAGGATACATGCCTGAAGAATATCCTATAATACCTATATATTACAGTCAAGGTTCTTATTAGTCTAAGGGTGATATGCTATACTCAATATTAACTATGAACTTAGTTAATTATACATCCCTTATTTGAACCATGATATCAACTAAGAATTTAGTGTAAAATTCTAAATCGGTGTACACCATGAAAGATCAATTTTCCCAAAATATATTATCTTCTAATATAATCACCTAAGAAGGTATCCTAGATAGCTAGGATGTGTGAAACCTTCGTCAACCCATCAATAACCCCCATATTTCTTCCCTACCTTAAGGGGATCTTGACAGGCCCATAAAAAATTTGTGGTGACTTTTTTCCATTCCCCTCAGGAATAGATATAAGATGCAAGAGTCTAGCAGGTCACTAGTGCTCAACATTCACCTACTGATAGGTGGCACACCACATGATGAAACCTTCTATATTCTTCCTCATACTTGGAGACCAGAACCGACGATGAATATCCCTATACATCATGGTAAGCCTAGGATAAAACAGCTAAACAGAGGCATGCGATTAATATATTAACACTTCTTATATATCATAAATCACCCAAATACACCCATGGTAGAGCAGGATATCACTATAAAAAACCCAAAAAAGTGGTGGGATATCACTAGAGACACATTCCATCAAGAAAAGGAATTAGGAATATGATAATAGCCTCATCTAGACCTACTCGAGAAGAGAGGATGTCACTGCCAGAGCTGATAAAACTGGGTTCATGTGTTGTTCCTAAACCTCCTAGTGCAACTAAGAAAATATAGACATCACATTCCACTCAATACAGGCATTCTGGATAGCTTGTGTAAGAGTCTCCCAACATAGGGAATCCATAATGGAATTACCCATTCTGTGTGTGTATGATAGAAAAATGTCAAACAATTGCTGGTATTCCATCCACCAGTGCTTACTAAGGTTCATGTCTTAATGCATGGATATATATTCGAGACTTTTGGGATTAATATAAATGAGGAACCCCTAAACCAATAACTATTGCATCCAAAAACATAAATAATGGACCCCAACAACCATCTTGAGGTCATATATAGGGTAATTCATCTTATGAGGTCACAACTAGTATAACACATATAGAAAAAACCAATCACCTTGCATCAAAAATACAACTATACCAATCCCTGAAGAATCATAGTAAATATTATAGCCTCTTCCTAGATATGGAAGAATAAACATTGGCCCTAATGTAAATATTATATTTAACTCCTGAATATCTATCTCACAACCATTAGTATAGTTTAATTTCACACCATTCTTGGTCAAAGCCTATATGAAGCACTAACTAGCATGATAAATCCTAGATGAATCACCTGTAAAGCCATCCAACCCTAATAATCTATGTAAATCAACCGAATTAATATCCATTTTCTAGGAAACAACATCCTTGACCTTCTCCGAGCCAATAGATATGCTTACCATAGATATGTTATGACCCATGAAGTACACCTTTCTGATAAATGTTTTTGTTTTTATATGCTTTTAATATAAAAATATCCCTATTATTTTACATATACTGATCTCAATATGGGTAGCATGGTTGTGTGTAAATCCTGAATACAAATATTATAGTTAAACTAATTTTTCTCACATTACTAATAATTCATTTTAATGATAACAAATATAATAGTTTACAAAACAAGGATCCAAAGGTTTTGCATTTTGAGAAAATTAATAAAAAATATAAAATTTACATAATAAAACATAAACATAATATAATCCATTGTTCTATATCTTATTATAGATCTTACCTTTTTATTATTATATGTAATCACCTTAGGAAATACATCAATTAAATCGGTGAGCTAAAACCCAGTGAGATGATAGATAAAGACATGGATCCATATAACATGGATGAGTATAACCATAATCAAAATATCATAAGCATAAGATTATCATAATATTCATGATAGTAAAAATTAATTAAATTCATGGAATGTGGAAATGCATAAAATGGAAACATTATGTATTAGTGGGAAAATACAACTCTCAACTGTGAAGAAATCTTGCATCATGTTCACACATAACATTTTTTCATAACCCTAACATAATCATTGTGAAAACATATGGCATCATGTTCATCCATATTTCACATTATATCATGAGATACATAACATTAAACAATGTATTGGAGTGCTATATAATTCATGGAACACCCATAACATTATAACATCAATATAATCATGCAAACCATATAAAACATATATCAATATTAGAACTCAAATAACCCATAGAAAGGAATGATATTAATTTAATAATTAATACAATCATGATCTAACATTAGATTTCACAAAATAAAAAGGGAATAACATAATTGGTATAATAATCACCAATCACGAGTGAATAAGAAAAAATATCAAGGGGAGTAAAAGATGTATGGTTAGAAAGATGAGTTATTTTATAAAAATAATTACATTTGTCTTAGAATTATATTGAAAATTTTTTATCCCAGAAAAGAAAAAGTTAGGAAAATGAAAATATATTAAAGAAAATTAAAGGAACATCCATACTAAAAATGTGTTGAAAGAGGGAAACCCCAAAGAATTAGTGTTGGGTTCGAGAATCTCCTTATCTTAAGTACAAATTATTTATTGATAGTAATATCATTGATAATATAATTATAATTAGAAATTAATAAATATAGAATAACTTATTCTTGTATTTGATTCATTACAATATTGTTATGTTCATTTATCTCCATTTTTAAGAGTTCTAGTATTCAATTTCTTCATTCAAGAGTGACATTTTTTTGTTTTCATGATCAATTCACTTGTATACAAGTATAAAAGTTGATAAAAGATCAAAAAAATATAACGAATTAAATCACATGTTATATGTGAACATATAGAAGTTTAATTTTTCTTATATATTATTTTGTTTCCTAATATGAAGATGATTCATTAGGTAAAATGTCTATGATAATAACTAATATTAATTTGGCTATTTTTTATCCCCATAAAATCATTGTGTTTTATTATTCAATATTATGAATCTAAGTTAGTTATAGAACATAAAAAGGTTATAAAATATATTTTAAAATCTTTTTCAACCATTATAATAGTAATAAGACCATACTTGAATGTGGTAATGGAAAAGGAAAACTTGTCATTCTTGAAGGTGATAAAAAAACACCTCACTGAAGAAGTTTCCTGTTTTAGAATAAAATATAGAGGAGAAGTGGTTTGGTGAAAGATTATTACATTGAAAATATAAATTTCATAATATATAAGATACTAGATTTATTATTCCTCTTAGATTAGGGGAGGGGAGGAGGTAATAAAAAAATAAAAGAAAGAGGAATTTACCTCTTCAATTATTATTCTTGTGAACATCCTTAGGAGGATTGGTTTTTGTCTATTATTCAGAAAAAATGATCATGGAAGTGGGTAAGGGACATCATAATAGGATTGGGTATAAATCAAATGAGATTTATATCATTGGAGTTTTGGGGAGAAGATGGGGTGGGAGGTGGTATTTATAAGGGAGTAGAGGGGTGTTTTTTGATTTTTTTTTATTAATTAATTTATTATTTTGGGTCATGACTAAGAATATATTTGATTCCCATGACTAAATCATGTAAAGGGAGAAGGATAGTTCTATATTTTGGTCTTACATCTTTCATTAATCATATATGTCTCAATAATTCATGTATTTGTGGGATATTATAAATTACCGTATTTCACTTTAAAAAAAATCAACTATTTTAGGAAAACCCAAATATTCACCCTAACCATTTTCAATGTGTAGAATTGAAAAATGAACCCCCTTTTAAGATAGTAATTTTGTAAATATAAAAAATTTAAATTTTAATTAAAATCTTCATTTACTTGGAAAATACCAATTTTAAAATTACATCTGATTCTATTACACATTGAAAAAATAATTATCATCTTATCAAATTATATTTTAATCATACGAAAAAACATATTAATTTTTAAATCTATTTTAAGAAATTAAATTTTCTATTAAATAACTATATTAATTATAAAATTTTAAATAAAAATTTATGTTGTATAAAAATAGCGAAACATCAATTAATAATTATTAAAACATTTATTTACTTATGAAATGATATAACTATAGCTAAATAACATTTATTATATGAATAAATTTTATTTATAAATTAATAGGTAATTTTACTATTCTATTATCTGGATTACTAATTCTAATGGTCTCATTACTATTCTAAATTTCATGATATTATTCTATTGGTATAACTTCCCTAAATTCTAGAAACACCTATTATTCCATTAATTATTCATTTATAATGTTTTTATTATGTTATCCATGTTATTTTATGTGACTTATACTATATGGAATAATTAAAAGAATGGAATTTCCAATGAGAAAATTTTGGATTGTTACATTTCCCCCTTTATAAAATTTCTCCCTCAAAATTTCATTGTACATAAAAAGGTGTGAGTATTTATCCTTCATCATTTCCTAGGGTTCTCATTTTCCCTATTTATAATTATGGTTCAATCCTAGTACATAGACTAGGAAATTATTCTTGTTTCATAGAACTTCATCTCTATGGTCAAAGGTCATTACCGATTTCTCCCCATAAGAGAGGTAATTTTCCAACAGTACAACCTTTGGATTCGGTGCATGCAAGGGACCACATATAAAATTACTCAAGAAAAATACGTGAAATATATTTTGTACATAAGACATGGTAGGTGGAAGTACTAGTCGATATACGACAGCTATGACATGATCCAAAATCATGATGGGGATGATGTACCTTAGACTTAGTGTTCCTTTTCTCCCTAATCTCATGATCCTCTTCCATAGAGATATTTTAGGGAATAACATGTCTACCAACTCAAACTCTAGGTCCCACTGATGAATGTTTTTATAGATATTATGTCGAATTTGGGCTACCTTTATGTGAAGAAGAATGGTTTTCACTTTTTCCATCATTTCTTCAACAATTTCAGGTCAAAGAATAATACATTTACTGACCTCATCCCAACATGTCAGTATTATGGATCATTTCCCATAAAAGGGTTCATATGGAGTCATTTGGATCCTCAAGTGGAAATATTGTTGTAATAGGATTTTTCCAGACGAAGATGTTAGTCCAATCAACCTTTAATGACCATCGAACATGTTGTCAACATGTATTATAGTGTACGAATAATTATATCTAATTGGATATAAATTAGTTGTTGAAAAGATGTATAAAATTTCAAACCAGTATTTTGAGCATGTTGGAGAATTTTCAAGAAAAAATTCTGAATATTGAATCTCAATCAGATAAAATCAATAATGGTAGTCTATGAAAACATACCAATTAGATGATATATATCCATGCAATTTAATCCAATGAGAAGTCATCTCGAATTGTAATAATGTTTTTTGTCATTGTATGATGATCCACAACAACCCATATACAATTGTTTCCTCAAGAAGTTTTTAGAAGTACAGTGACAAATTCTATGGTGATGTTTTCCCATTTTCATTTTTGAATGGTTAATGTTTTCATCACCCCCTTAGATTTTTTCCTTTCATCCATCACTTTATATCATACCAGGAAATTCATGGTTTATTCTGCGATATACTTATCTATATTATTCGGCCAATAGTTCTCTCAGAGATCTCGATATATATTTGTGCTCCATTGGTGAATAGGGAAGCTATATCTATTTGCATCACTCACAAGCTATTTATTCATATATGGAATAGATTGTCTGTATAGTCATGAACCAAATCTCATGAATCATTACTTATCAATTTTTAACAAAGAAGATTTCAAATTTCTCATTGATTCCACCTTCTTATAAATTTCCACACCATTACTTTTAACATCCTATATTTACTACATAAGGGATGTATGATCAATATTTTGAGAAATAATTGATGATTTTGATTCCTTAATGATTCCCATGTAAATCCTTTGAAAATCTAAAAATACTGGATACTTATCAATTCTCATCATTGATAATATTTATGGATCCTTTCTACGTTGAGAATCCGACACTTTATTATCCTTACAAGGATTTTAGTTGATTGATAATTAATAATATTTTACAATCTCTAATTGTATTTGTTGGAACATATTATGATACTTTTATGTGAATATTCATTTTAAGTGATTTTGATCAATATATATTTCACAGTTCACCCCATAGAGATAATGCTGCAATAATTTCAATGCGAAGATCAAAGCCACCACCTAAAAATCATGTGTGGGATGGTTTTTCTAACGAATTTTCAACTGCCTCAATGAATTGACTATAAATTTTCATTTCTCATTGGAACATATCCTAATTACTTCTTTGAAGAATCACTGTATACAATAATGAGTTCCCCAATTTTCAAAAGAGTGAGTACTGGTGTCATGATAAGCCTCTTTTTTAACACTTTGAAGTAGACTTCAAATTAACTAGTCTAGAAAATATTATCTCCCTTCCGAGTCACCTAGTTTAGTGGATTTTAAAATCTTGAGATGTTCTTCACAAAACTCTGATAATAACTATCTAGGCTATGGAAACTATAGATGTCCATTAAAGATATTTTCATGGGAGATTCTTCCATTTCATTTGTCTTGGAAGGGTCCACAAGTATTTTTTTGCTGGTGATAACATGCCCCAATAATGACAATTCCTCTATATAGAATACACATTTACTGTAACTTTCATTTATTTTATCTCTTTTAAAGGACATTATTATAGTATTCCCATGCTCCTCATGTTCCTACATTCTCTTGGAGTGTATCATAATATCCTCAATAAATACTACCACAAATTTATTGAGGTAATTTATAAAGAATTAACTCATTAAGTCCATGAATAATGATGAAGTATTACTGAGTCCAAAAGGAATAACTATCAACTCATAGTGACCATACCTTCTATAAATGTTAGTATTGGAAATATCTCCCTTACTAATCACTAATTGGTGATATCCCGAACGAAGGTCCACTTTATAGAAATACTTGGACCCACACAGTTTTTTGAACAAGTCATCTACCTATAAAAGGAAATACCTGTTATTTATCATGTTTTTTAAAGCTCACGATATTCAATGAAGATGTGAATTAATCCATCATTTTCTTGATTAATAATACCTACACACCCCATGGTGAAGCACTCAGGCGTATAAAACCATTATCCAGATTCTCTTATTTTTTCTTCCTTAGTTCCCCTAACTCAATGGCGGAAATTCTGTATTAGGTATTCGATATTGTAAAAGATCCAAGAATAAGTTTAATAGAGAACATAACCTATAAATTAGGAGGAATATAATTAAACTATTTGGGGAACACATCTGTGTTTTCCCCTACAATGAACATGTATTCAAGCACGATTCTATCCTTTTTCATAATCATTTGAGCAAGATAGGCTAACTAATAAAAAAATACTATCCACAATTATGGTAATGATTATGAAAGGAATTCATCCTTATCCATAAACATATAAAAAATTTGAGGATACCTCAGGATATAATGAGTGTTCTATATTTCTAAATGATTGATGTTGGATTTGAAAAATGATAGACATTCCATGCACAATATAGCATTAAACTTCACTAAAGGAAGTATGAAAATATTATCTGAGAGGTTTATTCCACAAACGTTTACCGGAGAGTAGTTATATAGCTTGGATTCAATAACTTCTCCATTTTATGATCTCACATATATCTCAACCTCTATATTAGGAAGTGTTGTATGAATAGTTTTAATAAACATGCAAGATTTGAAAAAATTAGTAGAAAAAGAAAAAAATAGTATGTTCACTATTCAAGAATGAATAACAAAAATATCTACCACCACATCATTTTCAAGATCTACCTATGTATATGAGATGACATAATCATTCCCTTTCACCTTTTCCATTGGTTGCTGCTAATGATGATTACCCTAGAGGATTCGAGGTTTAGTGAATTAGCTTGCATAGTGCCCTTGCTTATTACAGTTGAAGCGTTGTACCATGGGTGGTTCTCTTCTTTCCACCACCACGGATTTAATATTACTCATGTATCTTCGACATCCATAAGCTTGGTGTTATTATATCCCACACTTGATGCATTTACCCATCTCTTGGAGGCAATTCCCATGATGCTTCTTCCCACATATTTGGCATGTGAGTGGTTGAGTTTTATTTACACCATTTTCATTAGATCCTATAGATTAAAACTCCATCATTCATTTATTATCTCCAGAGCCATGTGACCAGACTCTAAACTTCGTCTCCAAATTTAGAGATACTCAAAAAACATCTTTATAACTCATAATGTTTCGAAGTTATAGATCCTTTCAAAAGTGTCGTATTAAACCACTAAAGAATATAAGCATGTTTTGATCACTGTTGTTAATAAAACCTGATTAATACCTTGAAATATTTTTGAAATTTTCTTTATAATCCATGGAAGATTCTCCATACATTTTCTTTATCTATATAGACTCTATATCAATTTTTTTCTGAAGAATTCATGGGAAATAATTATAATGAAATATTTTTTCAATGTCTACCCAATCCATCTATCAAATTACATGATTTGACTTTCTATTCCTAATCAACACCCACAAATGATCAAAATCTCTATCTAAATGATACAAAATAGTCACCTTTTATATGTTATAATAGTGATGCATCGAAAATATATTTTCTATTGATTTGACCACCTATTCCATGACTAGTGGATCGGAAGATACACTGAATTTTGGTGGTTATTTCTGAATAACAGACTCAACATCTAGTTCCTCCTTATTAAGGAAGAAAAATGTTCAAAATTAGGTATGTTATTGTTCATAACCAAAGACAAATGGATAAGAAACTCCATGAAAATATAAATTCCACCACCCAAGGTAATGGGAATTACATTCTGGAATTCGATGCATTGTTCCTCACAATGATTTCACCTAGTTCCCACCATGATCTAAAATAGAAACGTTTTGAGAAAAAAATAATTCAAAATCTCATGAAAAAATAATTTATTCCATTGTGAAATTAAATTTAAAGGAATGTCTTATGGGATCCCTGTGTTTAGAATTTTTCTAAAACAATTATTCATGGGTGCTGTCATATACTTAGTCTTATAATAATGGTTTTCAATAATGTTCTATAATCCTAAATCCGAAATTAACTAAACCGTTATCTTATAAAAACAATAGTGACCCATCTTTTTCTCACATTACTATTACATCATTTTAATGATAAAAAACAAAATAGTTATAAAAAACTATGATCCAATGATCTAATGTCTTGGGAAAATTAGAAACAATCCTAAATTTTAGATCATAAACCATGAACATAATTTAATTCTATATTCTGTAGATTATTAGAATACCTCATGCACTTCATAGTATTAGTAATCACCTATGGATATACATCAATGAAAGGGGTGAGCTAAAATTCTAGTATGAGGAAAGATAAAGACTTGAATCAATATAACATGGGTGAGCATAATCATCATTATATTAACATAATCATTGTATCACGATCATATACAATAGAGGAATCATTATATAAGGTAATCCAATGAGTCAATTCATTAAAACGAAACATCATGTTATATTTTTCAAATACCACACATAGTTGTGAAAAAAGATAACATCATTTTCATGTATAACATATTTCAAAAACTATAACATATTAATTGTGAACAATTATAGAATTATATTCATTCATATTTCACAGTATCTCATGAGGTACATGAAATTACCCAATTCATTGGGGTGATATATAATTTCAATCACAACTTTTACACCAAATAATTTATATAATCATGCATGCCACATGAACATATATCAATCTTAGACATAAAATATCCCATTGAATGGAATGAGTTTCATTTAATGAATCATAAATTCTTGAACAAAATTATGAGTTCCAAAATGAAAACAATAATAATATATATGGTATAAGAATCATCAATCCTGGGTGAAGAATAAACAATATCCATAGAAGTAAATGATTTGTTTTTTGAAAGAAGAGTTATCTTGAATTTGTTTTCATTTTGACATAAAAAAATATTAGAAACATGTTTATCTGAGAAAAAAAAAGAAGTAAAATGGAACTATATTTAAGGAATATTAAGTGATCATCCATTCTAAAAAATTGTTTGAAAGAGGAAAACCCATAAGAATGAGAGTTGGGTTCAGAAATCCCCTTACCATATGTATGAATTCATTATTCAATTTTAGATAATTCATACCAAATTTATATTAATTAATTAATAAATCTCAAACATATACTAAATTTATTTTATTATTTATTAATTTATTATGTTTTTTATTGACATTTTTATTAGGTATAGTGTTCAATTTCATCATTTGGGACTGTTCGTTTTCATGGTTTTCAGGATCGGTTCACCTGTATAAAAGTATAGAAGTTCATGTAAGATGAGAATAATTATCCATAATTGAGATTATATGTTATTATTTAACTTCTATAATTTTAATTTTTCTTATATATTTTTTTCTTATATTAGTATGATTCATTAGATAAAATGTTAATGATTATCATTTAGATTAATTTGGCTTTTTTCAATAACAACAAACATGTTTCCTTTTTTTATTTAATATTATGTGTATAATTTATTTAGAAATCCTAAAAATTTTAATAAAATATATTTTAAAATATGTTTCAAAAATTATAATGGTTTTAATAACAATCATGATGGTGGTAATGGAATATTAGAACCCGTCATCCTTGAAGTTGATAAATGAACACCTCGTAGATGATGCATCACTTTTTAGAATAAATGGGAGAGGAGAAGATCTTTTTTGATAGATTATTACATTAACACCATAAATTTACATTATATATAAGAAATTGGAGTTATCATTACACTTGGATAAAGGGAGGGTAGTAGATAATAAGAAAATAAATGAAATTGAAAATAAATCTATAGAAAAAGAATATGATTTAACCTCTTCAATTTTACTCATTGAGAACCTCCTTAGGGGGATTGGTTTTGGCCTTTTGTTGATACAAAAGGATCCTAGACATGGGGAAAGGGATTTGAAAGAGTAATGGGTTGAAATTGGACAAGTTTCAAAGCCATGAAGTTGTGATGAAAGAAGTGGGTAGGGGTGGTATTAATAGGGGATGAAAGGGGTGTTTTTTTGATTATTTTATTAATTTGTTTATTATTTTTTCTGAAGAATATGAATAGTTTTGATTAACATTAATAAACAAAATTAATGGAGAATAAGTGTTATATATTATGGGAATACATCAACCATACATGAACTCTGACTCAATAATTCTTGAATTTGTTAAATACCGTAAAATACAGTATTTCACTATTCGTGAAAATTAAATATTTTAGAAAAATCCAAAAAATAACATTAATTTTTTTAGGTGCTCAATTTAAAAATTGAACTCTGTTTTATGATAATAATTTTCTATATAAGAAAATTTTAAAATTTAATTAAAATCACCATTTACTTCAAATATTCAAATTTTAAAATTATTTCATATTTTATAATACATAAAAATTATTTAAGGTATCATAAAATTATCTTATAATCACAAGACAAATAAATATTTATTTATGATTTTTTTTTTTGAAAATTGTGTTTCTTTTAATTCATTATATTAATTTTATACTTTAAAATAAACATTTATGTTTTTTTAAAATATAAACACTTAATTAATTTTTTTTTTAAAAATTATTTAGTTATACTATGATATAATTATATCATATTATCATTTATAATATGGATAAATTTTATTTAAACTTTCATAGGTGATGTTACTATGATATTGGCTACATTACTATACTTAATAGTCACATTACTATTCCAAAGGTCAAGTTACTATTCTATTGGAGTATGTTTCTTCACTTCATGAAAAACATCTTCTTTCATTAATTAATCATTTATAATGTTTATATTGTGTTTTCTGTGTGATTTTATGTAATTTATAATATATGGAATAATTATGAGAATGTAATTCCCATTCAAAAAATTTAGGTTCATTGTGCTAATATTTTTCTATGAGCACAACCACAAATAAATCAATATTTGAGTAGAAATTACGATTCATCCTAGCCATATAGACTACTTGAACATTCATTTGTCCAAACAGAATAAAAAAATACACATGCAGGACACACCTACTCTAAAAAATGTATGTTGCATGTCTGATGGTCTCACATGAAGCATACATTATCCCAACCTCAAATCGATCTTGGAAAAAACAATATCTCATTTGTGTTAGTCGAAGAGGTTATCTATATGTGGTAGTGGATACCAGTTCCACACCATAAAATTGCTCATTCAGTGGTATTCCATGAAAAATATATGTGTATCACCCTCCTTCATGGCGAATAGGACTAGTGATCCTTATGGAGATATGTTGAGTCAGATAAAATCCTTTTAATTTAGGTCTTCAAGATTATTTTTGAGTTCCAGGAGCTCTGTAGGTTCCCTAATATATTGATAAGTATACATATGACCGGAATCTTGATTAATATTCATGATGAAATTAACCTCTCTTCCTCAAGAGGTAATCTAGAGAAATCATCAAGGAAGTTATCCTTCAAATGATGCACAGCAAGAAATAAATCTAGAGGTTGTAGTCCATGATCGCTTATAAGGAGACTCACCGTCTGAGCTATAAATCCACCTAACCCAGTACACTTATAAACAACTTGAATTTCGTAGATATCCCATTCAAACTTATGAGTATATTTGCTTCCATTAGGTGATGTGAAGGACACATTCCTACAATAGAAATACAATTGGGCATGAGAAGGAATAAGCCAATCCATAACAAGAATTAAGTCTAATCTAGTCATCTCAAGGACAAAAAATCACATAAGAAATGGTACCCACCTATCTCAAGGTTCACTCCTAACACTATCATATTCTATTAGATCTGACCCCTAATGGCGCGTAAAGAGAAAAAACACCTGAGAAGTACTTAATTGTAATTTCCAAACATTACACACCAAAAACTAAATAAGGAATTCTATAAAACTGTATCCAAATGAAATAAAATAAATTAAAGGTTAATAGAATATTACCTCGTACCATAGATTTCCTCGAACTACGATCCTCGAGCATAGGCTATAGTGCATAACTATGGCCCAAAGTCCGACCCTGAGATGATGCCTGGATAGCATGAGTAGGTTCACTATACTGACAATGTACAAATGAACCACGAATACCTCATCCATGAGCACTATAACCTTAGCCGATCAGGATGTAATAAGGCTAAATCCTTTTTGGATGTGGAGTCATAGATCCCATACCTCATAGGGGTGTTATTATTGATCCCATGTCACTATATTTTTCTCTAAATGAATCACATAATTACTAATGGTGACCCATATAGATGAAATATTGACACTCAATTGTGTTCCTTGTGCATTGGGAATTCATGGGTCCTCGACTGTCTCACTAGTGACAGACCATATGACTGTTAGTGCCTTTCATTTGGCTGGTACTACCCTAATCTATGCCCTAAATATTAATCTTCATACCACCAGATAAATTATCTCCCTACCTCGTAACATAACCTTCCTAGCTCACATTGCCATATTCTCAAAAATTTCATTCTATAATAAAGGAATTGTTAAATATTTTTTGAAAAGTTGTCTATAATAATATTTTCACTTATGAGTGGATATCATACACAATCTCATCCGCAAAACACCACACAATCACCAAATCATCATTTCATAGAGATGGAGTGAAACACTGGAGCATGGTGAAGAAATAAGAATAAACAAACATAGTAATATCATCTCACTGAATTTACATAAACTCACTGGAACTATATAATATTAAATTCAGTGAGAAGAAGTGATCTCATTAGTTCGTGTGGATGTTTTCCCAAACCATACCCCAATGATTCTAGTGCACAGAGATAACATCCCACCAACTGTTAGAAGAATCGTGTAACATGTCAATAATGTGCTCGAACCTCAAACATCTATACATTGAAAGATGGTCAACGATCAACACCATAGCATTTAACCATGACTCAATTTCCTAAGGTCATCCATCCCACGAAAATCATTGGGGATTCTTTTGCAAAAATCCTCGAGTCAGCTCTTCCATAGTCAATGTAGTCTAGGGAGCACCCTTAATAGACTACATAATCTAGAAGTAATTGTGGATCAACGCCTAGTGGAAGATATGTATGAGGTTCCTCATGTGGCACTATATGAGGCACCATGATCGGATCTGGTCCCACTAACTTTGGAGTGTGCTCATCCCCACTCTCTTTGCACAAATCATGTGGAACTCACAGTTTCATAACTCTATAATTACAAAGTACACTTCTAAAAAATAATTTATAAAACAAAAGAAATTAGATAAGGAAAGTGATAATGAAATGGTAGTTAATGATCCTAACTATAGAATAACATAACCCTCATCCTACTCCTAGATCTAGGTCTAGGTGATGGTAAATATCACTGAAGTATCACAATAGACATGACCTACTGCCCACCGCTAAGGTCGTGTAAGGGTAGAGGCCTTGTTTTTTCCATAAAACATGTTAATTCTAATTGTAATGATTATTTTAATTTTCACCTTGTCATTCATTTATTTTTTTATAACCCCTATTAGTAGTTGAATTAAATTGATAACCAATTCAAACTTTTAAGGGCCCATCCACCTTATAAATATAAATTCAGTGACCACTTAATCCTAACAACAATGCATTTTTGGCCATGTGACCAATGGTCCATGGCTGAAAGAATCATAACTAATGGCTTAATGTGCATGCTTTAAATAATGAAGAAAAACACAATTATGAAAAAAAATGCATATTATGTATCATTAATGTTTCCATAGTCCTATAAGAAATGTCAACACATTTTCATATATATAATGATGTAACAATAGTAAGAGTATGCATTATATTAAATTCATGTAGAAAGTAGATGTAGCATGAAAAAATGCATGACAATTAAGTCATGTAGTGGCTATTGTGATGCATGAATTCATACACACTCATATCATCAGGACAAGGCTAAAAGACCAATTATATTTTTAATTTTATCAACAATAACAAAAAAAACTAGTGAATCACCCAATAGTGAAATCCGTGAACTGTAACAATGTAGTAAATAACAACATTTAACCAACATAGAAAATTTGGGTTTCCTGTATACATGAGATATCTACTCCAAAGTACATTCTTAGTAATAAATTCCAATATTCAAAAACTCTTTTTTATCCCAAATAGCGATACATAAAGAAACAATATACCTCTAATACCACTTTGTAGCATCCTGCTCTGATTTCAACTCAACCATGCCTTATGAAGATGGTCCGCAAGACCTCAAACGCATCCCCCTGAAACAGTAAATGATACTACTATCATTTAGGGCCTTGGGATTGACCTTGGGGAGACAATGAACTCATTTATTATAGTTTAGCATAGGATTAAAAAATATTAAATATATGAAATACCCAAATAAAAAGCATGTATGTCTAGACCAGTAACCCACCCTGGCGGATGCAGTATCCCAAATAGATTATAGTGGGGCCAAAATAAATAATAATCATGAATGATAAATAAATTACTAGAAAAAGATAAATAAAAATTAGATAAAAAATTTCATGATATTTCATGAATCTATACAAAATTAGATTACACGAGAAACATGGGATACAAGAATATACTAAATTCTGATTAATATACAAAAAGTCAAAAAACTGATACAAAAATCATATAAAGCATATGCTTAGTCCTGTACCTCATAATCAAACATAGAATATCAATCATGAAATAGAATCTATATTCTTACCTTTTTCAATACCTAAAAAGTTGAATTCTTCTTGGGTAACAAAGGCTTCCCAAGTAGGGTGTGAGATATAATCCCATTAGGCCACCCCCAATGGTGTCTAGGACAATGAATTTTGTGGAATATAATTGTGGGGGTGTTACATAATATAGAGATAATTAAAGGATTTAAATACATAAATATACATAACTTAGGACCGAGTTCATAATTGGATGCCTGGCCCATTCTTCCTGCTTCAACCAGTGTTTGAATTTGGATCCATGGAAACCTATAAATGCGATGTGGTGAAAACATGGGCCGATATGAATTATATAACACATGTGGACCAACCCTAATCATGCGAATTGTCTTGGTAATCACTTCCATATAATATTGATCAATCATGTTCATAATTCAATAAATAGGTAATAAAATATAAAAAAGAAATAAAATCCTTTAAATGTAATGCGACATCTTGAGCCCATCCATGTTGATCCTTATATAATCTCAAGGATCACTACAGGAACCAATTATGTAACCAATGCCACTGATTCTATCCAATGATAACTTTAACGACATGCCCTATATCACTTATGGAAGGTAAACTCTATGTCCATAATTGGTATCTAACATAGAGGACTGAGTGTTACCTGAGGCATGACCTAAACATTTTCCAATGATTCTGCCTATAGTTTCACCACTTGGGAAGTAGTTTCACTCAGGATTATAAGTATTACTACACATAGAGTTTATAATATGAAATATATTTGATTCTCCCAAAGTTTCAAGTATATCCATGTCACAAATGATGAGTCTAACCATGGTTTCCTTGAGTCGGGACCCATTTTATATCTCATCATGTTTATAAATAAGTCATATAAATCATGTCAAATATGATAACATGAAATTATACAATCACATGATATTAGTAAGAATATCAGTACCACATTCTAATCAAGATGTCCAAGTTTTAAAATTCAAGCCAACAATCCATATAAGAAGGTGATAAATTCAAGGGACCAAGAAACCATCTCAAAGAATAAGAAACATGAAATTGAATATATATATATATATATATATAAAAATCATAATAAATGAGGTTACAAAGCATGAACAATTGGCAATAGTATAAGGAATAACATAAGGCATACAGTAGGAGACCTATTAAATTTGCATAATGTACACTGTTGTCCAAAGGGGCCTAATTCATTGATTAAAATTTATTCAAATTAAATTTATAAATTTATGGAATTTCGAATTGTTACAAGAGAGACAACCACACAATGTCGAAAACATATCAAGGCATGAAAAAATAGGATGGTCAAGGTGGACATTCCGAAGGGGTTTCTCCCATGTTAGGAAAAACGAAACAAGATGTGGTTTTCCATATTCAAGGGTCACAATATTCATTGAAGATCACTTAATTTAATAAATTTAAAATTTTATGTTCTCCAATGAAATAGACAAGCATGGATAACAACTACACATAAATTTAAAATGAAAAAATATAATAGGAAACACCAAGACAACATTCATTGATGTAGTATCACTCCATTCAACCGTTTTTTACACTTGAATAAATATAGAAATAGAGAACATGAAGAAATATCACATTACGCTAAAAATTGAGAAAACCGAATACGCATAAATATAGAAACAAATGATTTAAGAAAAGAGATATAGATGAAAGGGTGCTGTAAAGCATCCCACGAACTTCCCGTTTCTTATAATGATGAGTGATTTGGACAATGAATTGTGGATATATACCGAAACCTATGGAGGAAGTGGAGATGGTTTCACATGTGAGGAAGGATGAAACACTCTCTATGTAATATGAGAGGGGGGACATGTCAATAAAGAAAAAATTGAAAAATCACCCTCATAGTTAGAGACACAAGGATTGGTTTCATGATTAGCCACACGGTGTGCCAACCGTGAAAATTTACATTATCAAAGGAGCCTATGGAACCTCATAGTCATGTTCTAGAGTCCACACCATTGCTAAAAAAAAATTCATCCACCATCATCCAACATCCTCAAGAAACTTGGTCAGGAAAACTCTGCGGGATGGGCTGTACAGTTTCTACGAACCATGCGACCAAGTCTGTCATTTAAATAATCATGGATCAGGGCTCCGAACAAGCCCTATAAACCCTCAAAACCATCACTAATCTGTTAGGAATCATTATTTGTGAAAATAATGGAATTAAAACCAAAATCTAATGGAACATGCCTTCTATAAATTATGAGATGTTATAGTTATGTTCTCTAATCAATGTTTTAAAAAATATTGCTCGAAAGTGTCCTATTTACCATGCTCTGACACCAATTGTAACACGATAAATTTTGTAAACTATAGCTAGTGTCAGGATTACTACATTGAAAAAATATAGAAGATACCACCTCTTATTGGTTTAGATAGTTTATTTTTATTGGGGGACTAGATTGATTAAAAAATTTCACATTACATATAAAAACATGAAATAAAACAATAACATTTAGTGTGAAATTTATTATTACTTATTTTATATCACAAAAAACATTCCTAGATACATTATGCGTATCCTAGTGAAAGGAAAACATAATAAAGTGTGATATCAAATGCTTATTAAGGGAAATTGTACAACCGAAACTATCATAAAATCAATAAAAATTGAATAATATGGTTGAGATTAAATAATATCAAATATTCCATATAACTAATACCATAAAATGGAAATATTATAATGTATAGGATAAAAATTAAAATAATAACTTCGATATGAATTTATTATTTCATAATTATAAAATGAATATGTCAGACATCATAATATTACAATCAATTCTTCGCGACAAGACACCATACATAAATAGATATGACGTACAAAAAACACCCAATCATATTTGTATCATGAGACCACATGAAACATTGAGGTGATATAGTGGATCCCTTATTCACAAACTAAGTCCAATTCACTTATAATATGAAATAAATCTATTTAATACATAATCAACAAAAACATTAATGTTGAATACTTTAATACAAAATGTCAAAAATATCTCCATTCAATAAATAAAACTATATGACCATTGAACATCCAAAGAAATAAGTTGTATAATATAATTAGAGGGTATCCAAAGTGAATCATAACAATCCTTAAATACTATTGAAATAGATAAAAAATCACTTTTACGAAGTCATTTGAAAGACACTTTCAAAACATTAAAATTGTCATTTTATTTTGAAAACATTAAAAGTAATAATTTGTAAAATATTTAGACAATTACCTTTTTTGAAAATAACCATGGAATAATATAAAATAATTTTTAATGAAATTAATAGTTTTTATAATAGAGAAATCCATTTATATGGTAAATGTCTAAATAGAGATTCCTTTCACATTTTAGATAAAAAGTCAAAGTACATCATTCGTAAAATAGTAAGAAGATTCATATAAAATAATTTATAGAAAAATTGGGTAAAAATTAAATTAGTTAATAATTTTATAATAATAAAAATTTTAATGAAATCATTTTAATGAAAACATAGGCATGTAAGAAAAACATTCTCAACTGAAGAGAAAAACTTAGTTAGTTTTTTTAAACAATTATTTTGGACTTTTGTGTAATTATATAAAGGAAAATGAATAGAAAAATTGATACTTCTAGAAATAAAAATATGAGAAGAAAATATATGGTTTTTTATATAGAAATATAATATAATTATTCAATGTAAACTTAAATAAAAATAATCTTGAATAAAAATGAGATTGGTAAATAGGCCATCACAACTTTGGTAACTATTAAATCATAACCCCAACGAAATAAATAACACAAAATAAATCTTTAAATACCTTAAATATAAAGTAATTTCTATCATTAAAATTAAAAGTTATACTATATACATCACATAAAATAAATATTGTGTATTTTATAACATATGTCATGATGAAGACCATTACCGATTTGAGAACTTTCGAATCATATTCCCAAAGAAATAAATAAATCCAATTGAAACTTTGAATATCCTGAACAAAAATTAATGAAAGATAAAATATATAAAATGTGTGTTATATTCACCACATGAAGAAATAAAGTTATAAAAATGATATATGTATCACTGAAACAAAATTGAGAAAAGAAACCCTTATAATGATCATAACGTTGAAGTGATGACAAATTAATGCGGGGATTATGTATAAAAAATTTAAATCCAAGTAAAATAAGTGATAATAAAATATTAAATAATGATAGGTAATGACATAGATAATCTTGAAATAACAGAGACATTGAAGAAGTAATATGACCTAATTAAACAAAATGGTTAAAAAAACCTTTACCCCATGTCCAACTTCTATCAGAAGTTCTTTTATCCTCTTGTACAATAAATTTATATTTATTATAATTATATATGAGAATAATTTTCATATATTAAAAAACATTATTTTTTTCTTATAACATAATAGCAACAATTAAGTAAAAATAATTATTTATTATCATCATTTGGTTGTTAATTACCTCATTTTATTAGATGTTTGAATTCAATAGTTATTATCCTTATATCTTGAGCTTTGTTACAAAATATTAATAATATTAATAATGATATAAATATAAAATATATTCATTATATAACTCTTTATAATCATCCTTAAAAGGCATATATGAAAAATGAATCACATCACTTTATAGAGGTGGTAGTCCAGACGTACGCATTAACGATGTTATCATTTTAAATAAGTGAATTATTTTGACGAAAAGTTATATATTATATTTAATGAATAATAATTATTTAATAAATATTATATATATTCATTTATTTTCTATTTATTACCATCCATGTAATGAAGTGATGAAAAAATTATACCGTTTTATAGAGATGGCAGACTGTATGTACACATAAGTGATTATTTTATTTTCTATAGGATGGAAAATAGCTGGAAAATGGTTTTCCAATAATAATTATATTAAAAATAATAATAATGATAAAATATCAATATATTTATGATAAATTATTAATTATTTCATGATGTATATAATATATTTAGAGGTAATCTAGGGAGAAATAATATTTCAAAGAGTCGGTAAAGATGATTACATATTATTTGATAGGCCTCTTTTGGATTACACCTTAAGGCTTCTAAGGATGGTATTAGGAGAAGAAAAGAATCTAAAGAATAAATGTAAGAAAAATTGTAAGGTAGTAGGGTAGGTATTGGACTATATAAAAGGATTGTAATTTGTTATTAGAAGAGAATAATATGTACTTTTTTTATAAGTGGGGGAAATGATACACATGGAATAACGTAAAATATTTAAATATAATGTGTGTCATAATCATATAAAGTGGAACCAAAGGGAAATAAAATTTTATTTATTAAATTATAAGGTGAAAATTAATTCAAATAATTATATTATGACATATTTAAGTTTCGTTTTAATCCTTATTAGTTTTGGTTAACCCCACCATTAACCCTTTTTATCTTTGACATATGTGAAACATTTTTTATATTTTAAGTGCCATAAATTTTATTCTAAGGAAGTAAATTTCTCAAAAATTGTACATGGATATAGTTTTATACCCTTTAGAATACCAATTTTTCCCTTTAAATTATTTTTCTAATATTTTATATCATATAATAAAATATTGTTTATCCTAAAATATCACTAATGTCATTTTTAGGACTGTTCATTTTATTTGTCTTCAAAGACACAAATAAAATAATATAATTATAATAGAAAAACTTTTACAATTAATTATAATTTGTTATTACATTTTAGTTTTTGGGAATACTGTAATTAATCAAAAACATATAATTTTATTATTTAAAAAATCATTTACGTTGATTTTCTATTACTTGTATGAGTTCTCTATCAATAGTGTGTAAGTATTCATGGTAATTAAAAACCACTAAAAATTAATCATAAATTATTGTAAGATAAATAATTTATTAATATTAAAATTAATAATTTATAGTTTATTTATTCATATTTTTTATCCCAAATAAAATTAACTATATATATTTAGAGAAAAAGTGTGAAATTTTTTATTTTTTATTTACTTTTAAAAGTATAAAGATTATAATCAAAGTAAACAGAAAATGATTGTCATATATTTCAAATATATGATGGTATTTGTCGATTTACAGTCTTTAAATGATGAAATGCATGTTTAGGGATATTTTAAGGTCTAACCCCATAGTTTTTTCTCTGTTTTACCTTAATCGATGTGACACATATTTACCAAATAAATATTTATAATAATAAATATTACACAGTTTTTTTTTAAAATTTTATCTTTTGAATTAAAAATATGGAATCCATTTTCTAATATTCAATACATTTTTTTTAAAAAAAATTAACCTAAATGAATAAATCATAATAAATTGTTTTTTCAAATCATTATTTTAAGCCTAAACCGAGTTTTTACCAAAATTAAATATTATTCAAATTATATTTTAATTAATTATATTTTTTACAATTAAAATAGTATTATATTTTATTAAATTAAAAATTTAAAACATATGTGGACAATTATATTACATTATTTTAAGTAACAGATTGATAATATTGACAAGAACAAAAATTTTCACTTTTCACTAAAAAATAAACATTTTTAGAAAAAATTTAAACAAATAATAATATGATAATATTAAAATTAATTCTAAAAAAATTATATTTATTTTCTAAAATTAAATTAATAATAGTTATAAAAATTAATTATAATTTCAACACACAAAATTTAATAACAATTTTGAAGAAAACATATTTTTGAAGCCTTGAACGACTTTACTAAAAATAGGAAACATTTTTATTTGGAACTAATCAATAAATTTTTATTATATAAAGCTATTAAAAATATTTTTTATTATTTGGTTATTAATATTCATACTTATAATTTAAAAACTATGTTACAATGGTCACATTTAAATAATAACCTTTTATTGTGTACCAATGTGTGCTTAAATCTCGGTGTTGTGTGTCATGATGGACATTATATTTATTATTACTTTTAACAAAAAAATCTAATCGTTACAGTTCTTATTATTGTTAAAATATATTTTGGACCCATAGCTTCTAATAGGAAGTCTTTTAATTTAGTTGGAACATATGTTCATCAAGGAACTTAATTAGGGAATTCTGATGATAATTTTAAACAAAAGTATTTCTTTGGTTCAAAATGATGGATATTATAGAAATGTGTGTATATAAAAAGATGTTAATGGAAAGTATTTGGTATATTTCATTATTCCAATATGAAAAAAATAAATCATGGATGGTATCAATCGATGAGGAGTTTTTCTAAACCAATACTAGTAAACTATTTAACTATTTTATTGATGACTTGGGAAAGGGGAATCATTGTAGTAAAATTGTAAATCGTATGGTCATTTTTTCAATATAAGAATATTCCCTTTTTAACCCAATAAAGATATAGTGGATAATATTAATCATTAAATCAACCATAAGTGTAATGGCCCGATCCTCTCCGGCCCATTCATTTGTCAAAAAGAAGTCAACGAAGTGTTCTAGAGTGTAAAATGTACTTTTCACACACTTTCCAGAATTTTAAAACTACACGCCATGTAGTTTGAGTACACGCCGTGTACCCCCTTGCCGGGTATACCCCGTGTTGAAGGTCGTGTCCTTGCCGTGTGAAATAAATGGGTACACACCGTGTGACCAATACTACACACCGTGTAGTCTCTCTCCACATACGCATTACCACGTGTTGACCAGTCAATGGTCGTGTGCCGTGTTGGACCCATGTGAAATAAATGAGTACACGCAGTGTGTCCAAATTACAC
This sequence comes from Viscum album, assembly GCA_963277665.1. Taxonomy (NCBI): domain Eukaryota; kingdom Viridiplantae; phylum Streptophyta; class Magnoliopsida; order Santalales; family Viscaceae; genus Viscum; species Viscum album. The sequence continues at coordinate 879,176,984 of OY728158.1, forward strand.
GACGTGTAGTCCTTCCCTGCGTATGTGTTACCCTCAAACCGTGTGTTGACCAGTCAACGGCTGCGGAGCTGTGTTTGAAGCCGCGTGGGGACTGTGTGAAATAACCAAGTACACGTCGTGTACCATAAAGCACATGCCGTGTACTTTTTATTTTATCGCCTATAAAAGCAGGGGTCCCCTCCTCCTTTTCAACTCACTCCTCTCCTCCCCATTCCTCTGAGCAGAGCTCTCCCAAGAGATTTGAAGACTCCTTTTCTTCCATAACTTCTTCGTCTGAGCTCTGATTTACGATCCGTCAGCGGCCATGGGATCGTAACGACGAGGTGGAAATTCTGAGATTGGATCTGTTGTATTTCCTTCGGCCTTCCCTTTCTGACATCCACTTGAGGAGGTTTTTCCGGGGCCGGATAGAAGTGACGGACGCCGATGGACTTCTTCTAAGGTTAATCTAGGGGAGTGTTGCAATCAGAACCTGTTGAGGTAGGGATCTTACCTTTGTCTCTCTAATTTGTGCATCATGCGGGGTGGGTTTCTTCTTGTTTTTTGAAACACAGTTGAACTGGTTTAATGAAGATAATAACTGTCTTATATAACTGGGTTGGGAAGGTTGTGATTACTGTTGATTTACTTTCTATATCATGTCATATTATGTTGTGAATTGAATAGGCTTATGCATACTAAATATCACAGTCATTAGGGGCCTTTTCTTGTGCAATTAAATGTTTCCCTATCTTTCTAGACCGTTTTATAAATAGAACATTCTTGAATGTGGAATTTGGTTAATCGCGTAAAGTTGGCTGATTAAATGAAAATATAGAACCCCTGTGTGATCACTCTAGTTGAACAAAAATGGAATAATCAACATGTGGGTGTTGGCTTGGATACGTGGCATGTAATGGGGTGCTTTGTGGGTTGTTGTGGTTTGTTTGAGCAGTGGGGCTACGGTTGACTTGGTTGTGGGTCGGTGTGAATGTTATGTGGGTGATGGGCAGCAGGGCTGCGATAAATGGTATTAAAGGGATAATGATCTATGAGTTTCGGTGTGTTTGTGGTTATGGTTGTTGGAAGTGGGGCTGTAGGTATGGGTTTAAATGTGAATGGACTATGGGTTGTGAATAATAAATAAAAAGTGGAAGAGTTAGTGAATAGTAGGGCTTGGTAACAGAATAGAAATAATAATCAATGGGGTTGGGTGGTTAATAAGAAAGGACTTGTTTGTGTTTCTTGTGTTTTCCTAACTTGATTTTTGGATGGCAGGGATATTCTTTATGAACGATTGATGTGGTTGGTTGTGGATAGTTTCCCAGTATTTAAGGAACTAATATACTAATTCTGCTGAAATGGGAAAACCTAAATGGGGTTGGGGTTGTCTGTTGTATGCATGCTTCATAGTAGTAGTGCTGAGGCATGTGCTCAGTTCTCTGAATAGGAGCCATAGGTTGGGCTGATTGTTTGGTATATATATCTGTATGTTTGTGTTTTATCGCACCCCACCCATGTTGAGCACTTAGTGCCGAACACTCCCATTTCATGGGAGAGGGTGTTTTCCCCTTAGTTACTAGCTCATTCCTACTCATTATTCCCTAGTCTATGATGGCTTGAGGCAACCATACACCTAAGACTCTTCGGGTAGGTTTTGATTGGGGTGGTTCTAGCCCAAGACTCTTCGGGCAGGTTTTACTATTTCTGAATAATCTTCAGGATGAGGCCCAGGTGTGTGCGGGCGGGATACGAGGTTGTGAGGCCCAGGTGTGTGCGGGTGGGATACGTGGTTGTGAGGCCCAGGTGCGTGCGGGCGGGATACGTGGTTGTGAGGCCGAGGTGCGTGCAGGCAGGATAAGTGGTTGTGAGGCCGAGGTGTGTGCGGGCGGGATACCTGGTTGTGAGGCCCAGGTGTGTGCGGGCGGGATAAGTGGTTGTGAGGCCCAGGTGTGTGCGGGCGGGATACGTGGTTGTGAGTCCCTGGTGTGTCTGGGTTGGGAGAGTGTGACAGCGTCAGTACATTTACCATTAGGAAGAGCAGCTAACTAAATGGAAATGGTGTGGGGTACCCAATACTCTTGTTCTTATACTACTACTACCTGTTTTGATTGTGTTTTTGGTGAGTGTGTCTGGTGAGGTTGGGTGGATATATTTCCTTTCTAGGTTTCTTCTGTTGTTCTCACGGGACATTATGATGTCTCCCCACTTGTGCACGAGAGCTTTAGGCTTCCCTACTAAGTATACTTGTATGCTCACCCTACGTTTTCTTTCAGGTTTCCAGGAGGACTACCAGGGCCATACAGGACCCTACTAGTTGGAAAGTTGGAGTTATTGCAGTTGTTTTACTCTTGTTTTCTTTTGGTATTGTACTTGTAAGCTTTCTTTTACATCTACCTTGTCATAAAATTATTTAAACATGCATGTGGGATTGGTTTGGGTTTATTTAAATATACATTTGTTCTTTTCCTTTTTGGTGGTTGACTTGTCCTATTTCCCGATCCTAAATAATAAAAAGGGTAATGCCTCCCATATTTGAGAAAACTAATACCCTTGGTTCTAGTCGCCACCCCGGGGCCTACTGGAGGCATGAATCGGGGGTCATTATCTCCCTTTCACCATTTCCAGCTCAGGAGGGGCATCTTTGGTGGGAGGGGGTCATGACAGAATGGTATCAGAGGTGATGGTTTAAGGATAGGATGGAGTCTGGAGTTAGGAACAGTGAGGATTGCATGGGATGGTGTGGCGACAATGTTAGTTAATCTTGGTGCGTGACATAGGCCAGGGAAGACCGGCTAGGACACGGGATTTTAAGACCCCCCGTGATCCGATGCAAGGACTCTGAGCCTACCGAACGACCAAGTGAGACTACATGGATTGCAGGGTAGAGACCCATAGGGAAGGTACATGCATGATCATGATTGTGTTTTACTTGATTTGGGTGTTCTGGGAAAGAAATATAAATAAAATAAAACCTCGAGCTTTTGCTTACTACTTGGGCTTAGGCGATCCTTGTTTACCATACACATATGGCACCTGGACGTCGTCCCATGGTGGCTCAGACGGCCGAGGCCCAGCAGATTCAGGTGGACGATCACTTGAGGATTGACCGAGAGGAGGAAGATAGCCAGTGGCAGAAGACTCTTCATTCCTTTCAGCGGTAGACCCTCAAGAAGTATGAGGGTAGTACATCGGATACAGAGACAGAGGGGTGGCTTGAGGAGCTAGGGATCGCTTTTACCTTGATCCGTGCTCCGAGGGAGTACTGGATTCCCCTAACAGTCAGTCAGCTGAGAGGTGCAGCGCGACAGTGGTGGATGCTCTACATCAGAGAGAGGATATAGGGAGAGGTTCCATGGTCTGACTTTGAGAAGGAATTCCGAGAGGAGTTCCTTTCTTCCATGATCAAGTCAGAGAAGCGACAGGAGTAACTCTCCCTTCAGTAGGGGAGTATGTCAGTACGAGAGGTGGGGATCAAGTTCAAGGATCCCTTGCGCTTTGCTGCGGATCTCTTTCCGAATGAGGAGTCTTGGGCAAGATGTTTAGAGGACGCGCTTCATCCTTCGCTCCAGTATATTGTCACCCCCTTCACCCTTCAAACGTACTTGGAGGTACAGAAGAAGGTAGAGGTTTTAGAGAGGATGCACTTGATTTGATGTGCACCCCGAGAGGGGATCCAGTCGGGCTCGTCGAAGGGGAAGGCATTCAGCAGCAGGTCTCCTGCGACGGAACCTTCCAGGTTCATGCCAGTGAGGAGCAGGCCCCGACAGTTCCAATTCAGATCTTCGGGTCCTCATCCCCTTTTTCACAAGACCAGGATCAAAGGGATTTTCTTGTGGAGGTTTCAGGCATGTTCAGAGTCAGTGCCCGACCCGATCTTAGTACGGTGGAGGTGGGCAGGTTCAGCGCCCACCTCAGCAGCACCAGTTGCCAGCGAGGCCCTTCCAGCAGCAGCAGGACCATGCTCCTCTGAGGCAGACATTGCTGGAGGTGGCCGACCTCAAGGTGCCCCTCAGGGACCTCGACCAGGGCATGGTTGGGGAGGTGGATGCCGTCAGAGAGGCAGAGGAGCTGGGCGTGGACAGTTGCATGTAGCAGAGTTGACAACTCCGGTAGGACCAGAGGTGGTGCGAGGTACGATTTGTCTGTTCAGCTCTCCTATTTCTACTTTGTTCGATTCGGGAGCTTCGCACTCCTTTTTTACACCTGGTCTAGGCCATGATTTGGGACTAGACTTAGATATACTTTCCGTACCACTGGTGTTGAGTACACAAGTTGGAGGCCCAACTCGCATATCTTGTGTTTTCTGGAGATGTGGGCTGACGTTGGGACCACATAAATCTAGTGGGGACCTTCTTCTGTTACAGATGCAGCCATATGATGTCATCTTATGGATCGACTGGTTGTTTTCTATTAGTGTCGTTATCGACTGCTTCTGGAGAAGAGTCATGTTCTCCGACGTGGATGGGCAGTGCATATCTTTTGTTTGTGAGAGGAGCTATCAGGTGGGAAGCCAGCATGTGAAGCCTCTCCTTTCCTTGTTAGGTGGGTTATCAGTGGTCCCAGCTGATACAGAGATGATGGATGTCCCAAAGGTTGATGGGGAGTTCCTCGATGTATTTCTTAAGGAGGTTGTGACTCTACCCACCCCCCCCCCTCTGATGTGACGTTGTGTTCGGGATATACTTACAGCCTAGTGCCTGTCTGATTTTGATGGCCCCTTATCAGATGGAACCTTCAGAGTTGTGGGACTTGCAGATTCATATTGATGATCTGATGGAGAAGGGTTTTGTTCGACCCAGAGTATTTCCATGGGGTACTCCAGTTTTGTTCGTGAAGAACGCAGATGGTGGTCTCAGGCTATGCATAGACTAACGAAGGTTGAACCAGGTAACGGGCAAGAACCACTACCCCCTTCCAAGGATAGATGATCTCTTCCACAAACTAAGGGGAGCAGGTCGGTTTTCCAAGGTTGATCTATGATCTGGATATCATCAGCTGAGGGTAATGGACAGTGACATCTCGAAGACAGCTTTTAGGTGAAGGTATGGGAACTTCGAGTTTGTGGTGATGCCGTTTGAAGTTATGAATGCACCAGATGTGTTCATGGGACTTATGAACACTGTCTTTTGAGAGTTTCTGGACCAGTTCATCATTGTGTTTATCGATGACATCCTAATCTACTCAAGATCAGAGGAGGAGCATGTTGATCATCTCAGGGCAGTCTTGGAATCCTTTTGACACCACCAGCTTTAAGGGAAATTGTCCAAGTGTAAGTTCTTTACGCAAGAAGTACACTTCCTTGGGCACATAGTGTCTCAGCATGGAGTGTTAGTGGACCTGTCGAAGGTGGAGGTAGTTGTTTCTTAGGCAACACCGAAGAGCGTGGATGAAGTTCGTAGTTTCCTAGTGTTAGCAGGTTACTATCAGAGGTTCGTTTCGGACTTCTCTCGAGTTGCTACTAGATTAACAGCTTTGACTAGGAAGAACCAGGTCTTCCTATGGAGCGGGAAATTCCATAAGGCTTTTGACTACCTGAAGGAGAAGTTGGTCAGTGCTCCCGTACTCAGGATTCCAGAGGAAGGGTTTTTGTATGAGGTGTTTTGTGATGCCTCTATCCTTGGTCTGAGGTGTGTGCCGATGCATAATAAGGGAGTGATCTGTTATGGGTCTAGGCAGTTACACCCTCATGAGTGTAACTATGCCACCCATGACATAGAGCTTGAAGTAGGAGTGTTCGCACTGATGTTGTGGAGACATTACCTCCTTGGGGAGCACTTTGTGGTCTTCTCAGATCACAAGATCCCACGTTATATCTTCTCCCAGTGTGACCTGAACTTGCGGCAGTGGAGATGGGTTGCGTTTCTCCAAGACTATGTCTTTGAGATCTCTTACACTGAAGGTAAGGCCAATGTTGTGGCTGATGCCCTGAGTGGGAAGTCACATCAGGAAGTGGTTCGAGAATCTGCTGATGCTTGGAAGGCGATGGGAGAGTTGGTTGCCTTGCACTTGGATGCGAGGGTAGAAGGTGTTAGAGGCTGTTTGTTTCAGATGACAGTGCAGTCCTCCTTGTTGCAGCAATTGGAAGAGTCTCAGTGGGGGGACTCTGAAGCGGAAGTGATGTGGAATTGTGTCGATCAGAAAAACTATAACACCCCGAGCTTCCACGATACGCCTCTCTTTCCATAATGCAATAGCTTGCATTGTACGCAAGTTCGAGATTCTAACACACCGCGACCAATCAAAGTAGCCGTTATGAATAGTAATACCCACTTTTTGAAATTATAGAAATATTATATTTCAAAATGGACTTCATTTTTGTATTCGTAATATCAAAATTAGCCTATGATGGATTTTTGGTATTTTTCTGAGAAATTCCAATTTTTTATGAATAGTGAAAAATACTTAAAAACAACTTTTTAAATCAAAATAATTTATAGTGATAAATTATACTATTGAGTGGTTTTAATGTATAATTAGAATATATTTTTACCATTTTATCCAATGGTGGTCATTAGAATTAATTTAACATTGAAATTCGACATAAACAATTTTCAATCTTTAGATATAAATTGTTTCTTAAAAACACGCTATTTGTTGTGAAAGCGGGAATTAATTATAAAATTAATTAATTCAACTTATATGTTTGGAATTTTTTAAAATAGACATCATTTTTGAAATCGGAATATCAAATATAGCTTAGGGTGAAATTTTGGCATTGTTCTGAAAAACTTCAATTTTTGATGAATAGTGAAACCACTAAGTGGTAGTTAAATAACTGATTTTTCGTTTAAATTAAATATTACCACTTCTGTGGGTTGATTTTCAAAAATCCTACATACATGGTTATAATTAGGAAGTAAAATATGGTTCAATGGGATAAAAATAATTTTTGGTGAATAGTAACTTTTAAGTTTATTTAATCGTGATTAAAGGTAATTAGTGAAATTTAAGGTAAAAATGATATTATAAAAATATGAAAATACCCTTACACTTGTCCAAACCCTATTGGATGAGTAATGGCCGACCAAGACAACCCATGGGTCATCTTGGGGACCCCATGGAGCCACTTTAGTTGGAAAATGACATAAATACCCTTTATTTAATGTTAAAATAAAATTGTCACAAACATGTGTGGTTTTACTAAAACAATTATTACATGGAGTTATATAAGTTAACATTTTGACCATAAATATTCATTGGAAAGCTAAAAATATTTCCTACATTATGGTTATTTTTTTAGAATTTTTAGACATTAAATAATTTAAATTTTTAATGACACAATGATGATGCAGTGATTACCTCATTAATTAACGATTTAAATAAAATGAAAAGATAATGTAATATCTAAGGATTACACTTGTCAAAAACCTATTGGATGAGGAGATTTAGAACCCTTATCACCTTAGCCTCGAATTATATAAGTGTGGGACCTCTATAATCCGAAACTCATTTTATAATAAAGTGACTTTTTTTTACTTTCCAAGAGTGCCCCTCCTCTCCACTTATAAAAGGCCCCCACCTCTACCACCTCATTCACACTTTCAAGCCTTTTGTCTCGGACAACCTCTGCCCAAATAATCTCCCAACTTCCCTCCCTTACTCCTAGAAGCCTAACTTTGGGCAAAACTCTTTCCAAGGAAGCCTTTGGCTCAAATCAAAAAGAGTTACCTGATTTTAAGGTAATGTCTTCTCTAATGTTGTTTTGTTTTATTTTGCTTCTCCGACCCCTAAAACTCTTTTTATTCCTTTCTTTTGAAACAACACCAGTATCTACAATATACTGTGATGTTTTTATTATAAGGATTTGGTTTAAACTTACACACACATTCGTCTAATGGTTAAAGAACATATGGTTTCTGTGGGTGGCGAAATACTGCCTCGCGAAACAATGATTGTTCAATATTCCTTTAACACCTCTAATGGTGGCCATTACGATGACACTATTTTCATATATGATATATATATTATGTTTATGTTTTCCTTATGCTTCTTTATTTCTCATTTATGGCATACTTTATGATTTCCATTATGGGTAAACGCGATCATTTCAATTTAGGAAGTGCGGACTACCGCCCCCTCAAAGTGATTTGAATCGTTAATACCATATGTGGGATGTATAAAGGATGGAGTAAATGATTTTATAAATGATTTTATACTGGAATTATAATATACCTTTATATCATTATTATTCCATTAAATATGAAATAGAAATGAAAGTAGCGTTCATGCGTACGTACGGCTTACCGTCTCCATGAACTGTGCATTTCATTTCTTACCTCTAAATGTTACGTAATATTATAAATGAATGTATATACTGAATATATATGATATATATGATATCTACATCATTAATATAATTCTGGAAATAATAGATATTTCACCACATGAACAACTTGTAATTATAAGAAGTTTATTTTTGACTCAAGTACCAATGATCGACAAAACGACCGTTATTAACTTAAATAATTACATAATGTTCATAACATGGTAATAAGTGATATAAAATGAATAAAAAACTTGAAAAGGTTCTTAAGAAATTATAAATTAACTCTAGTTTATTATTTAGGTGGTTAAAGAACGGTCGAGTCAAGACAGGACGCAAGGTAAGGGAATTTCTTAACCCAACTTCCATTCTTTGGGTTAATCTCCTACATTCAAATTATGTCATGATATTATTATGTCCTATTTTGTATTATTACTTTCTTTATGTGTACCTATAGTGACTACACATAATAGATCTATTTTATTTTAAAAATGATCCTTTTGAGGACTTCGTCTCAATCCCCTTTCATTGAGGCATATTTGGTTTTATACACAACTTTCTTTTATACGGTGTATAAACCCCTTTGACTTTTACGTTTATTCAAAAGGAATCTTTTTTATACGAAGCGTTTTACTAAATGACAAAAAGGTAATGTTTTTATTTCTGTACTTATGCGGCAACAATGACTTCTCCGCCACCGTGACCATTATTTTAGTTTTGGCTTCCTCTACAAGCCATCATTTTTTTAATGAAAAATAAATACAAAGTTTTAACTTCCTTTTATTTGGGTATTGAAAATGGTTTTGAAAGAGTTTTTATTATATCAATGTTCTATATTGATATCTTGTGATTGAAATGTGGAAATTTTATGTTTCCTTTATGCATGATTTATGTGATACAATAATGTTATGGTTTATGATATGTTTAAACCTATTCATATGAGGAATGCATTGGACTTAATAAGTGACGGGTGGAGCCCGCTATAGCTCTTCGATGCATCGGTAGGTCTCATGAGACAACTAGACGTGGAATTGGATGAGGCCCTTTCCCAATTTGATTTATGGTTTTGGCCGAGGCCTTAATCATTTTAGACGTCTTGGCCGAGGCCTTGACAAAATGTTTCAGAATGTCTGGCATTATGCATTCCATCATTATGAAAGTGGTTATTGATATTGCATGTGATTATTCGACCAGTAGAATATCCATGTGAAGAAGTGAATGGCATTATCTCATTTTACTTTTTCCATATTATGTTGAAGTTCATGTTTAAAAGGTTTTTGTTTAAGTTATACATTACCTTAAATGTTAATGTTTATTTATGAAAGCTTCTGCAATATTGTTATCCTTACTGAGCATCTGAGATCACCCCTTTCAATGTTTTAATTTTTCCAGGATGTGAAGAAGTATATTATGAATGACCTGCAGTGATAATATAAGGGGATATGAAGAGAAGATGTTGTATTTTTGTTTTAATTTATGATGTAATGTAAGACTTATTAATGTATCTAGTGTTTCCAAGGCTACTAAACTAATCGGCCTTTCTAGACTTGATATTTTGTGATCATACCAATGTTACAAAGTAATGCACCGACTCTGGGTAGCTGGGGTCGGGGCATTAAAGTTGGTATTAGAGGCAGTTTAGTACTAACCTTGGAAGCTAGATTTATATATACTCTGATTAGAGCACATAGCCCGAAGATAGACTTTGAGGATTAGTATAGAAGAACTTCCTTGAATTTTGGTATTATAGAGATTTTGTGAGTTTTCCAAGCAATACATCCCTGTCTGTATACAAGCAGGTAGAGGAGGCTCTGGCACATATGTACCTAGGGGTAAAACTCGAAAACACCGCTTTGAGCTAGACTCGAACGGGAACTGGTGCATGACAACGGTCCTTGCTGCACTCTTGGTTACGACACTCCCGGGGGATATGCTTAGGATAATTCTCATTTTCATTAAAAACCACTATGAAGGGTTATGAGTATATACTTCCTCAAAGAAAACTTTTTTATGATTATGAATTATATCCATAAATAGTTCAATTAGTGTTAAGTGTTTTACAAGTATTGAATTATGTATTTTGATTCATAAACTAATCTAGTTTATACCATTGTTTAGAAATGGCACCTAGTGGAAGGAATGGAAGCCGTATCAATGCACGCACTCCATGTAGGGATTTCCCTCCTACTGAAGATAATTATTTTGGAGCTGGAGATACAACTGGTGCTGATCAACTTATTACCATACTGGGACAACTCACTCAAGTTATGAATAATAACCTTACTCGTATGGAGAACCCTTATCTACAACGTTGAGGATCAATGTTAGACCGCTTCATGAGGCAACAACCACCAACATTTAATGGGGGTACAAATCCATTAGTAGCTGAGCAATGGATAAACTCCTTAGTGAAAATATTCCATGCCTTGGGGAGTAGTGAAAGGGAGAAGGTTGTCATGGCAGTCTATCACCTCACTGGAGATGCCGATCAGTGGTGGTCACTAATTCAAAACACAAAGGAAGATGATGACGTATCAAATATGGAATGGAGGGAGTTCAAAGAGATTTTCTTAGAAAAATACTTTCCTCATGACCATAGAGCAGATATGGAAAGGCAATTTCTGAGTCTGAGACAAAAGGAGGACGAGAATGTCGCAAAGTATGAGGCCAACTTTACAAGGTTAGTGAGGTATGATGAAGATTATATACGTAACCCAAGAGGTAAGATTGATAGTTTCTTTGATGGGTTAAAACCATTTCTCAATTGAGCTTTAGTATCACAATCTTTCTCAACATACGAAGATATTGTCTCATGTGCTATCAAGACAGAAAAGGAATTCTCTAAGTCCTATGACAACAAAGTAAAGAAAGAGAAGAAGAGAACGGTGGAACAAGAGACAGATAAAGGGAAAAAGGGGAAGAAGGAATTTCCATTATGTGATAATTGTGGGAAGAATCACCCTGGTACTTGCCTAAAAGGAATGGGAGTTTGTTACAAATGTGGAGAAAAAGGTCACCAGGCTCGTGATTGTAAGGGAAAGAAAGAGGCTATCAATGTTGAATGCTACAATTGTAGGGAAATGGGTCTTTATGCAAATGAATGTCCTAAGCGTCAGGTAAACTTACCTCAGAAAAGGCCAAGGGATCAAGGAAAATCTTAAGCTATTACTATAGTTGAAGAAGAATAATTAATGTATTGGTGCTTTTGGACTCATGGATTATATTCTGGTTATTATAATAATGTGATATATATATAAGTATTGTACTGTAGTACTTGTTGATTTCAGTAAGGTTTTAAGATGATGAAGGTAATCATATTTTTAGTATGTGACAAAAAGAGAATCTTTAATTTGTTTGGGGAATCTGATGTTACAATTGATTTTTGAATTTAGAGACCTTCTAGAGAAAGTCTGGACAGAGGTATTTTGGATAACTATAAAGGTTGGAATGTTTTAAGTTGATCTTTGGATAGTATTGTTTAAGGTAAAAACATTTCTGAAGATTATTTTTGGAATATTATTATACTATAGTTTTAAGAAAAGGACAACCTGCAGGGTGGGGCATAACCCGTCGCGTCGGACAAAGCTGCAGGAATCGAACCCACAACCATAGTGCGACAGGACTTTATTTCCTACCACTAGCCTACAGGATGTCCCTGGTTATTACAAATAGTTTTCCTAATCTAAATGGTACGTGTTGATATTTGTAGCCTTATATGATTAGGATAAATATAATATTTTTCAGTTCTATTATCTTTTGGGGTGAAAGAAAAGTATGGGGTAGAAATTAGTTGAAGGTTGAAATTCTAATTGTCATGTATATATATATATATCTTATTCTTATGAAGAAATTAATTCTTAAACTTTAGGGAAGGTATATTAAAACAAAAATTTCTTATCCTAATACCTTAGGTTTTGTTGAAGTGGTGATATTTTCATCATAGATTGATGACTTTAAGGCCCTCAATTTTACACTTGTTTCTAATTGATGGCCTCAATCAATCCCTATAAATATTTACGTTTTTCCTCCAATTATATGTCTCTAATTGCCATCAATGTTCTTCTAATTGATATCATAATTTGGTGGTGACTTTGTCATTTCCCTTTCCCCCTTAATAAGGCAACATTTTATTAACCTTATTTCCGATGTGGGTTTTCCACAAAGGTATTTTCTACATTCAACCTTTTATTTTCAAAGAAAAATTTCAAATTGCGAGGATGCAATTTATTGAAGGAGGGGAGAATGTAACACCTTGAGATTCCATGATACGCCTCTCTTTCAATAATGCAATAGCTTGCATTGTACGCAAGTTCGAGATTCTAACACACCGTGACCAATCAAAGTAGCTGTTATGAATAGTAATACCCACTTTTTGAAATTATAGAAATTTTATATTTCAGAATGGACTTCATTTTTGTATTCGGAATATCGAAATTAGCCTATGATGGATTTTTGGTATTTTTCTGAGAACTTCCAATTTTTTATGAATAGTGAAAAATACTTAAAAACAACTTTTTAAATCAAAATAATTTATAGTGATAAATTATACTATTTAGTGGTTTTAATGTATAATTAGAATATATTTTTACCATTTTATCCATTGGTGGTCATTAGAATTAATTTACCATTGAAATTGGACATAAACAATTGTCAATCTTTTGATATAAATTGTTTCTTAAAAACACGCTATTTGTTGCGACATCGGGAATTAATTATAAAATTAATTAATGAAACTTATAGGTTTCGAATTTTATAAAATATACATCATTTTTTAAATCTGAATATCAAATATAGCTTAGGGTGAAATTTTGGAATTGTTCTGAAAAACTTCAATTTTTGATGAATAGTGAAACCACTAAGTGGTAGTTAAATAACTGATTTTTCGTTTAAATGAAATATTACCTCTTTTGTGAGTAGATTTTCAAAAATCTGACATACATGGTTATCATTAAGAAGTAAAATTTGGTTCAATGGGATAAAAATAATATTTGGTGAATAGTAACTTTTAAGTTTAATTAATCGCGATTAAAGGTAATTAGTGAAATTTAAGGTAAAAATGATATTATAAAAATATGAAAATACCCTTACACTTGTCCTACCCCTATTGGATGAGTAATGGACGACCGAGACAACCCATGGGTAAACTTGGGGACCCCATGGAGCCACTTTAGTTGGAAAATGACCTAAATACCTTTTATTTAATGTTAAAATAAAATTGTCACAAACATGTGTTGTTTTACTAAAACAGTTATTAAATGGAGTTATATAAGTTAAATTTTTGACAATAAATATTCATTGGAAAGCTAAAAATATTTCATACATTATGGTTATTTTTTTAGAATTTTGAGACATTAAATAATTTATATTTTTAATGACACAATGATGATGCAACGATTACCTCATTAATTAACGATTTAAATAAAATGAAAAGATAATGTAATATCTAAGGCTTACACTTGTCAAAAACCTATTGGATGAGGAGATTTAGAACCCTTATCACCTTATCCTAGATTTATATAATTGTGGGACCTCTAAAATCCGAAACTCATTTTATAATAAAGTGACTTTTCTTTACTTTCCAAGAGTGCCCCTCCTCTCCACTTATAAAAGGCCCCCACCTCTACCACCTCATTCACACATTCAAGCCTTTTGGCTCGGCCAACCTCTACCCAAATACTCTCCCAACTTCCCTCCCTTACTCCTAGAATCCTCACTTTGGGCAGAAATCTTCCTAAGGAAGCCTTTGGCTCAAATAAAAAAGAGTTACCCGATTTTAAGGTAATGTCTTCTCTAATATTGTTTTGTTTTATTTTGCTTCTCCAACCCCTTAAACTCTTTTTATTCCTTTATTTTGTAACAAAACCAGTATCTACAATATACTGTGATTTTGTTATGATAAGTATTTGGTTTACACTTACACACACATTCGTCTAATGGTTAAAGAACATACGGTTTCTGTGGGTGGCGAAATACTGCCTCGCAAAACGATGATTGTTCAATATTCTTTTAACACCTCTAATGGTGGCCATTTTGATGACACTATTTTCATATATGATATATATATTATGTTTATGTTTTCCTTATGCTTCTTTATTTCTCATTTATGGCATACTTTATGATTTCCATTATGGGTAAACGTGATAATTTCATTTCAGGAAGTGCGGACTACCGCCCCCTCAAAGTGATTTGAATCGTTAATACCATATGTGGGATGTATAAAGGATGGAGTAAATGATATTATATATGATGTTATACTGGAATTATATTATACCTTTATATCATTATGATTCCATTAAATACGAAATAGAAATGAAAGTAGCGTTCATGCGTACGTACGGCTTACCATCTCCATGAACGGTGCATTTCATTTCTTACCTCTAAATGTTACGTAATATTATAAATGAATTTATATACTGAATATATATGATATATATGATATCTAAATCATGAATATAATTCTGGATATAATAGATATTTCACCACATGAACAACTTGTAATTATAAGAAGTTTATTTTTGACTCAAGTACCAAAGATCGACAAAACGACCGTTATTAACTTAAATAATTACATAATGTTAATAACATGGTAATAAGTGATATAAAAGGAATAAAAAACTTGAAAAAGGTTCTTAAGAAATTAAAAATTAACTATAGTTTATTATTCAGGTGGTTAAAGAACGGTCGAGTCAAGACAAGATGCAAGGTAAGGGAATTTCTTAACCCAACTTTCCTTCTTTGGGTTAATCTCCTACTGTAAAATTATGTCATGATATTATTATGTCCTATTTTGTATTGTTACTTTATTTATGTGTACCTATAGTGAATACACATAATAGATCTATTTTATTTTAAAAATGATCTTTTTAAGGACTTCGTCTCAATCCCCTTTCATTGAGGCATATTTGGTTTTATATAGAACTTTCTTTTATACGGTGTATAAACCCCTTTGACTTTTACGTTTATTCAAAAGGAATATTTTTTATACGAAGCGTTTTACTAAACGACAAAAGGAAATGTTTTTCTTTCCGTACTTATGCGGCGACAATGACTTCTCCGCCGCCGTGACCATTATTTGAGTTTCAGCTTCCTCTACAAGCCATCATTTTTTTAATGAAAAATAAATACAGAGTTTTAAATTACTTTTATTTTGGTATTGAAAATGGTTTTGAAAGCATTTTTATTGTATCAATGTGCTGTATTGATATCTTGTGATTGAAATGTGGAAATGTTATGTTTCCTTTATGCATGTTTTATGTGATACGATTATGTTATGGTTTATGATATGTTTAAACCTATTCATATGAGGAATGCATTGGACTTAATAAGTGACGGGTGGAGCCTGCTATAGCTCCTCGATGCATCGGTAGGTCTCATGAGACAACTAGATGTGGAATTGGTCGAGGCCCATTCCCAATTTGATTTATGGTTTTGGCCGAGGCCTTAATCATTTTAGACGTCTTGGCTGAGGCCTTGACAAAATGTTTCAGAATGTCTGGTATTATGCATTCCATCACTATGAAAGTGGTTATTGATATTGCATGTGATTATTCGACCAGTAGAATATCCATGTGAAGAAGTAAATGGCATTATCTCATTTTAATTTTTCCATATTATGTTGTAGTTCATGTTTAAAAGGATTTTGTTTTAGTTATACATTGCCTTAAATGTTAATGTTTATTTTTGAAAGCTTCCGCAATATTGTTATCCTTACTGAGCATCTGATCTCACCCCTTTCAATGTTTTAATTTTTCCAAGATGTGAAGAAGTATATTATGAATGACCTGCAGGGATAATATAAGGGGATATGAAGAGAAGATGTTGTAGTTTTGTTTTACTTTATGATGTAATGTAAGACTTATTAATGTATCTAGTGTTTCCAAGGCTACTAAACTAATCGGCCTTTCGAGACTTGATCTTTTGTGATCATACCAATGTTACGAAGTAATGCACCGACTCTAGGTAGCTGGGGTAGGGGCATTACAAAAACGATCCAGAGGAATGGTCAGAGGATAGCCGACATTAGATGCTTTTACATGGAAGGTTGTTTGTCCCAGAGACAATGCGTGAGGGAGTTCTCCATGATTTCCATAGCTCAGCCTTGGCGGTACATCCAGGAGTTTCAAAAATGTACCAAGGCATGAGGGAACAGTTTTTTGGCCCAGGGTGAAACGAGCAGTGGTAGAGTTTGTGGCTAAATGCCTAGTGTGTTAGCAAGTGAAGGCTGAACACCGTGTTCCCGGTGGTTTGTTGAATCCTTTATATTTCCCCTAGTGGAAGTGGGATGAAATCTCAATGGACTTCGTCACAGGACTGCCCAGAGCTCCGGGTGGTTATTATGATATCTGGGTAGTGGTGGATCGACTGACGAAATTAGTTCACTTCTTAGCAATTAAGGAGTCAGGCCCGGTGAGTACCTTAACACAGAGGTACGTATATGAGGTTGTGCGGTTACATGGAGTCCCGAAGACTATCATCCCAAATCGGGATACTCGGTTTACCTCATGAGTCTACAGGGGGTTACAACATGCTTTTGGCACCAAGCTACGCCTTAGCACTACTCTACACCCCTAGAACGATTGGCAGACAGAGCGAACTTTCCAGATGTTGGAGGACATGTTGCGGGCATGCGTTCTGGATTTCAGAGGATCATGGGTACGACACTTTCCTTTAGTAGAGCTTGCCTACAACAATTGCTTCCACTCTACTATTGACATGGTACCATTTGAGGCTTTGTATAGAAGACCATGTCGTTCACCCATTTGCTGGGCAGAGGTTGGTGATACAGGTGCTCTTGGGCCAGAGGTAGTGCAGAGCACCACAGAGAAGGTTCAACTTGTACGTGAGAGGATGAAAGCGGCTCATGACCGACATAAGTCTTATGCTGATCATCGGAGGAGGCCCTTGGAGTTCGAGGTGGGGGATCATGTGTTCTTGAAGGTTTCCCCATGACAGGGGTATCAGAGGTTTGGGAAAGGGAGAAAGCTCTCACATAGGTTCATCGGACCTTTTGAGGTGCTGAGGCAAGTCAGTGAGGTGGCATATCAGCTGGCCCTGCCCCCCCCCCCCCCCAGTTGGAGAAGGTTCAAGATGTCTTCCATGTCTCCCAGCTTCGTCGGTACTTACACAACGACTCCCAAGTTATCTCCTGGGGAGTGTTAGATATCGGAGATGATGTGACCTTCAAGGAATGACCAGTCAGAATCGAGGATCGTAAAGAGAAGGTTCTCCGTGGACGAACCATTCCGTTGGTTCGTGTGTTGTAGAGGCATGATGGCCTTGAGGAGAGAACTTGGGAGCGGGATACCCAGATGCATGCTCAGTACCCGGAGTTGTTTTGACCTGAGTTTTCCCCTGTTCTTATGAGCTTTGTGTTGATGTTGTACTCTGTACCTTTGATATATGTAATGCTTGGCTGTGAGACCTTTTGTTTCCTTGTTCTCTGGAAGTGTGTAGCATGTTCGGGAGTGTGGGGAAAGGGAAAACCTGACTCTTAATCAAGACACATTAATGAGGATGTGATTAAACCCATGCAGGTGAGTTAGTGCCGCCTAAAGTGGATAACATCTCGACATAGGAGAAGGAATTCCAAACACATATGATTAGAGTTGTTGGTTGGGTGCCTGTTATAATGAGAACCCTAAGAGGTATCTTGTTGGGTTCCTCTAGGTTGGTTTTTGAATTCTCGGGGGCGATAATATTTTAAGAGGTATCTGATGTAATTTCCTGGACTTCTCCGGCCCATTCCTTTGTCAAAAAGAAGGCAACGAAGTGTTCTTGAGGGTAAAATGGACTTTTCCCACACTTTCCAGAATTTTCAAACTACACTCCGTGTAGTTTTATTACACGCCATGTACCCCCTTTCCGGGTATACCTCGTGTTTAAGGCCTTGTCCTTGCTGTGTGATATAAATGGGTATAGGCCGTGTGACCAATACTACACGTCATGTAGTCTATCTCTACGTACGCGTTACCATGTGTTGACCAGTCAACGATGGTGTGTCTTGTTGGAGCCGTGTGAAATAAATGAGTACACGTCGTGTAGTCCTTCCTCGTGTATGCGTTACCCTCAAACCATGTTTTGACCAGTCAACGGCCGCAGAGCCATGTTGGAAGCCGCATGGAGACCTTGTGAAATAACCGAGTACATGTTGTGTACAATAATGTACACACCGTGTACTTTTTCTTTTCTCGCCTATAAAAGTAGGGGTCCCCTACTCCTTCTCAACTCACTCCTCTCCTCCCCCATTCCTCTAAGTAGAGCTCTCCTAAGAGACTCGAAGGCTCCTTTTCATCCATAACTTCTTCGTCCGAGCTCCGATTTGCGATCTGTCAGCGGACATGAGATCATATCGACGAGGCGGAACTTCCAGGCCTGGATCCGTTGTCTTTCCTTTGGTATTTCCTTTTCGACTTCAACCCGAGGAGGTTTTTCCGGGGCCTGACAGAAGTGAAGGACACCGAATGACGTCTTCTAAGGTTGATCCGGGGGAGCGTTTTGATCGGAACCTGTTGAGGAAAGGATATTACCTTTGTCTCTCTAATATTTTCATCATGCAGGGTGGGTTTCCTCTTGTTTTGTGAAACACAGTTGAACTGGTTTAATGAAGATAATAACTGGCTTATATAACGGGGTTGGGAAGGTTGTGATTACTATTTTTTTACTTTCTATATCCCGTGATATTATGTAGTGAATTGAATAGGCTTATGCCTACTAAAAATCACTGTCGTTGGGGGCCTTTGCTTGCGCAATTAAATGTTTCCCTATCTTTCAAGACTGTTTTATAAATGGAACTTTGTTGAATGTGGAATTTGGTTAATCACGTAAAGATAGCTGATTAAATGAAAATCTGGAACCCTTGTGTGATCACCCCGGCTGAAAAAAATGGAATAATGAACATGTGGGTGTTGGCATTGATATGTGGCATGTGATGGGGGTGCTTTGTGGGTTGTTGTGGTTTGGGTGAGCAGTGGGGCTGCGATTGACTTGGTTGTGGGATGGTGTGAATGTTATGTGGGTGACGGGCAAAGGGGCTACGATAAATGGTATTAAAGGGAAAATGATGTATGGGTTTCGGTGTGTTTGTGGTTATGGTGGTTGGTATCGGGGCTGCAGGGATGGGTTTAAATGTGAACGGACTATGGGTTGTGAATAATAAATAAAAAGTGAAAGAGTTAGTGAATAGCGGGGCTTGGTAACAGAACCGAAATAATAATCAATGGGGTTGGTTGGTTAAGAAGAAGGGACTTGTTTGTGTTGCTTGTGTTTTCCTAACATGATTTGTGGATGGAAGGTATATGCTTTATGAATGATTGATGTGGTTGGTTGTGGATAGTTGCCTAGTAGTTAAGGAACTAATAAACTAATTCGGCTGAAACGTGAAAACCAAAATGGGGTTGGGGTTTTTTGTTGTATACATGCTTCTTAGTAGTAGTGCCGAGGCATGTGATCAATTCTCTGATTAGGAGCCATAGGTTGGGCTGAGTGTTTGGTATATATATATATCTGTATCTTTGTGTTTTATCGCACCCCACCCATGTTGAGCACTTAGTGTTGAACACTCCCATATAATGGGAGAGGGTGTTTTCCCCTTAGTTACTAGCTCCTTCCTGCTCCTTCATCCCTTGGCTGTGATGTCTTGAGGCGACCTTACACCTACAAATCTTTGGGTAGGTTTCGATTGGGGTAGTTCTAGCCCAGGACATTTCAGGAAGGTTTTACTATTTTCCAAGAATCTTCGGGATGAGGCCCAGGTGTGTGCGGGCAGGATACGTGGTTGTGAGGCTGAGGTGTGTGCAGGTGGGATACGTGGTTGTGAGGCCCAGGTGTGTGCGGGCAGTGTACGTGGTTGTGAGGCCCAGGTGTGTGCGGGCGGGATATGTGGTTGTGAGGCCCAGGTGTGTGCGGGCGGGGAGAGTGTGGCAGCGTAAGGACGTTTGTAGTTAGGAAGAGAAGCTAACTAAAGGGAAATGGTGCGAGGTGCCCAATACTCTTGTTCTTTTACTACTACTACCTGTTGTGATTGTGTTTTTGGTGAGTCTGGCTGGTGAGGATGGGTGGATAGATTTCCTTCCAAGGTTTCTTCTGTTGTTCTCACGGGAGATTAGGATGTCTCCCCACATGTGCACGAGAGCTTTAGGCTTCCCTACTGAGTATACTTGTATGCTCACCCTACGTTTGATTTCATGTTTCCAGGAGGACTACCAGGGCCGTACGGGACCCTACTAGTCGGACAGTTGGAGTTGTTGCAGTTGTTGAACTCTTGTTTTCTTTTGGTATTGTACTTTTGAGCTTTCTTTTACTTGTACCTTATTATAAAATTGTTTAAAAATGCATGTGGGATTGGTTTGGGTTTATTTATATATACACTTGTTCTTTTCCTTTTTGGTGGTTGACTTGTCTTATTTCCAGACCCTAAATAATAAAAAGGGTAATTCCTCCCATATTTGTGAAAACTCATACCCTTGGTTCTAGTTTCCACCCTCGGGCCTACTAGAGGCGGGACTCGGGGGTCATTATCTCCCTCTCACCATTACCAGCTCAGGAGGGGAATCTTTGGTTGGAGGGGGTCGTGGCAATAAGTGGAAGAATATAATTATTTATTCTAATTCTGTCACAGTTTTTTAATTACATAAATCCCGATGGCATAATAACTACTCATTCATGTTAGCACACCATCGTTATTAGATCAGTGCTTAAATATATTTCAGAAAATGGGGATAGAATGTTTTTTTGTAAGGGAAGATGTTTGGAAACATGGATTCTATTAATTTATCAAAAGACAATCCATAACATATTTATTTTATTGTAATTTTTGATTTCAAAAGGGGAGTAGAGAGTATTGTTTCTTTACATAAAAATAAATAGGACAATAGTAAATTAATGAAATTAAAAATGATGTCATTAAATCATTCCACAGAGCCAACATATTGGTTCATTAAGAAAATGTGATTCATTTTTAAATTCATTATAATTATGTTGATTAGAGATACGAGCTTATAATATTAGAATATTAAACTATTTTTCTTTGATAATTAACCCCTTAATATGGATAAAACCTAGGAAATTAATTTATATTATTATGATTTTTAAAATATTGAATTTTAATGATAATTTGGTATAAAATGTTTTTAGTAGTTTTGTATTTTTTTGGATTTAATATGATTTCCATGACTTGATTATGAATTTGGGAGGAATACTATTAAAATGATTTTTTATTTTATGTTTCATTATTTTAATTCATTTTGGTAAATATATGAATAATCCAAGTGTTTTTTAACCTTAGTAATGGAATACTGGTTGCTAATGGCACCCTTGTGGTTTTGAGGGTTGTGTAAGGGTATCTGACATCCAATATAAAGGTATCGAGATACCTTGAGTTGATGAATCTAGGTTATTAAATTTTTTTAATTTAGAACTCCACCCCATGTGTTATTTCATGTTCTAACAAAGATTCTACCTAATGGTAATAATGTGCTACATCAAGGTCATAATAAATTAATGTGAGGGTATAACTATTACCCTAAACCACATCAAGGTCATCGATATGCACTACGGTATGGTCAATAATTGGATCTAGAGGCTCTGTAAGTGTGGATGTATTTTGTAGTTCCTTTAAACATATGTACTAGTTTTAAAAATCAATGCTTCCATGTGGTTTCCATTGGATTTATTAATGGAACTGGAAACACCCATCATTACTTTTCCAAAATGGACCTACCTTCAAAAGGCATCTATTTGTAATGTTTGAAATTTATGATACTTATGAATGTGTATTGGTTGAGAGGATGAGAGGTCAGACTCATCAAACCCTTTTGGGGGGAATTATTTTCTACTACGGGACTCTCTTAAAATATTTAAGATATTTTCCTGAATCCTTATGAATTCACCATGTATAACATAATTTTCCCTATGAATTTTCAATCACTTATTTAAATGTGTGAAAATTAGAATCAACTGTATGTATTTGAGGATCGTTAGAAATGGAGATATCCGTATGTATTTGAGATTCACCAATAATGGTATACTTCTGTATACTATTTTGATAGACTTTTAATCATTATTATGATGATACTCGTTTTTATGCCACTCATTGGGGCAGTCTGGAATTTATTTTCATCCAGGGAGGCGAGGGATTGTTTTGATAGTAGGGTCGTACCTAGAAAATGAGTTACCTACGTATCCTTGTGAAAGGAATCCGAACCCTTATTGTTTGGTTCCGCCTAATGGTACATGTCTTACCTTTTAAGGTATTATGAAAAGGACCTAACCATGTAGTTTAATTTCATGTGGTAATGACATCTATGTGAAAGTTTCTTAGTCAATGTTTGGTGTGGGGATTATGCTAATTCATACCAAGGATCTTTAAAAGGATGTGGTTTTATATGTAATATTAGACCATATTGGGAATATGAACCTAGGATAAAAAGTTTTATTTTAATTTTCGGGTTTGATCCTCTAGGAGGCTTCCTACGTATTCTATTTGGATGGGAATTAAATCCCACATAGATCGATAAAACTCATAGTGGAGTATAGTCCTTTGAAAAAAACGAGTTTGGGATTACTTCCTCAGAAGGATTCCTTGATGATTTAAGGGTTTAACATGATGCTTACTCCTAACAACGATACCTTGATTAAGGGAGTTATGTTTTGTTTCCTGAAGAGGATATCCATTGATATCGAGACCTGATAAGGCTTCTGACATATCATAGTTTTAATAGGAAACATAGTTCTCATAGTTCACTAAGTATCTCAAATGTTGTGATCATGAATAATCTCTAAGCCTATGTGAGTCATGCTTGGTGTGACAAAGAATAGGATGTGAATGATTCAACAAAGGCACCCACACTTTACCTCCTATATTAATGAATAAGGGCGATCCAGTGGTGGAAATAGTGGATAGGGGGGAGGAAACCTAGGAAGTGGGAGAGGCGATGAACCTTCCCTATCTTCAATTTACATTGGACAAGGGTCCAATAAAAGGAATGTGTAAAGGTGAAGGATGTAGAGAGGATAAAAACTGCAACCTCATACTTTAATGGTTAGGGGCTTATACAGATAAGGATTAACTAAGATGATCGTGGTAGGGGAGGGATAATTTTATTTTGTTCAAAAGGAAAATTAGTTGTGAACCATGACTTCCCTTCAAGTGACCTATGGTTCCAGGTCTTAGAGACGAGAAGGGGAGGTCAAAACCTAAACCCTAATATTCCAAAATAAGAACATACAAGAATTCTTCCTGGGAGAAATATCCATGTGAATGTGGATATACAAACCCATAGAAAATCCAAGAACCCAAACCCCATTGTGAAACAAATGTGGGAAACGTCTAACTGCTGAAATACAAACCCATATTGGATATAGATAGATTTTCCTTTACCAATTTAATGAAAAGTCAGGATGTTTTGGGGGAGGTCTAAACAATATCCATTTCAGAAAAAGGATCCAATTAACAAGAATCCTTGTCATGAAGGTCATTGAGGAGGTCTTGATGGCTTGTAGACTAAATAGAGTAATTGAATCAAAGAGGGGCACACAAGTAGGTATTAGAGAGCATGTATGGGCACACAAATAGGATTGGGTGACTAGATGTTCACATAAGTGACGAACAACCTGAATGGTAATACTTGGGAAAGACTTGACTCAAACCTTCAAGAGTATTCACATGTATTCCCAGAAGTGGGATGATCAAGTTCATGTGAAAGGAATAGGTGGCGCACAAGTATTTGTGATTTATGGAGGTTGCGTGCTTTAGGATTAAAAGTGTTATGAATTTCAGACACTAAAAGGACTTAAGTACTTATATCCTCCTTCAAATCCTCTTCTCTTGGTGTTAAAGAACTACCTTTAACATTTTGGAATATGTGGGAGAAGATACAGGGTGACCAGAGTAAGAATTGGGATTTTGAGAAATTCATTCAAAAAAATTAAACCCCAAAGGGTCTATTTATAGTGAAAAATTGGACCATGGGAACAAGTAATTTGGTCGGGCAAGTGGGTTGCATGGCATCATTGTGGCGCGCAAGTGGATATGCACCATATCAGTGGTGCCTAATTTTACATTCACGCTGACAGTGATTTGGCCTAACTAGGGCACCACACTGAGGACTTAGAAAATTTTATAAATTCATTCTGCTCCATCATTATGGAATTCAGGTGTTTGCACACAGGTACCATGTACACCTTCTTGAGAACATTACCAAATTTATTATCCCATACCACGAGGGATGGGCCCCCACACCCCTACCTGGGATCAATGCTGATCTACGGTCCCGTCCCTTCAGGTAGGTATCTTTGGTACCTTCACTGACCCCCCCTGAAAAATACAGAGTCACACTGTGAAATTTTCATGCCTGGTTGAGGACGTTTTCCAGAGAAGTGAATGGAACTCATTTCATGGTGTATTCAAAATCTTCCTTTAGAAATTGATTCATTCAGAATGAATAGAATCTTGTTTTAAGGTAATATTAGTTCACATTGATTCATTCCAACATCATTTGGTTATATTTGATGCTACATCATATTTGGAAGGATGCTCTAATTATTTACTAAGCCATGGGGCCGAGTGAGCGTCGTTTGAATATTGAAAGGGTCGTAATGACAACCCTAAAATCATTGGGTCACTTGAATTTTCATTGCTAAATATTCCCTAAACCATACAAAATGTACATTTAGTGAGATGTGACTTGAATTTTTTTAAGAGTTCCTATTGCGGGATCCCAATTCGGTGAGTACCACATCTATTGTTTTTAGAAGTTTAGAACATGCATAATGGACTATAAAGGGATAATGTTTAAGGTTGAATAGATTTGACCATAAATTTTAAAATTAGATCCCAAAATAGACTCAGTGGTTGAGAATTGATCCAATATTATTTTAAATATTTCCAATTGAATCTTATGTCATTATTTTTTTATGGTCACCAAATCTAAAACATTTATAAGCATAAAATAAAAATTTTCTAAGAATGAGGTTACCATTATTTGACAGTCTGTTATGGGGGATGTATAATGAAAGGCCAAGTAGGGCATATGCTGCATAGCCCAATAGTGGAATCCTTTGAACGAAAACCCGGTTAGGTAGGAAAATTGTATGTAACTCCTTTTGGGGAAAGCACTGCATAATCCAGAAAAAGAGATCTTAGGAATTTAACATTTTAATGTTGATAGACAAGATAAAGTAAGATATGGGATAATTAAGACCAAAATGGGTGGTTTTTCAAAGGATGGAAATTTTAAGAATAAAAGTTTATTTATTCCAAACTATTTCATGAATAGTAATACCATTTCTATACAAATTTGTTTCTTGAGGAATGGTTAAAATTTAACAGAAAAGGGTATTTCTGATATCAAGCTATGCATTTTAATGTTATATAGGGGGGTCATTGTACTATGCAGTTTTAAGTCATACATTGAGGACATTGGGTGGCATTAATTTTTTATCTTTAGCATTGAAAAATTGTATGAGACTCTCCCAATGTATTGATAATTTGTTTGGAAACATACTACCATATTTAGGCATGGAAGGGAAAATGGTAAACTATGAAATGGGAATTTCTGGATCTGAAGAATTATGTGGAAAAAAGGATAATATCATTAGAGGTTGTCTTAAAAATAACGAAGTTATAATTATTTGACAAACCCATTATGTGTTCTATATTATGCAGGAACTACTAGGGCATATGCTGCATAGCCAAATAGTAGGATCTTATAAATGACAGACTTATTATATAGGTAAATTATGAAAGGCCGCCTATGAGAAAGTAAAACATAGTTAGGAAAAATAACTCTTAGATGTTTGATATTCGATTTCAAAATTCCAAAAAATGTTTATGGAGATTCAAATTTTCCAAAGCACATAGTTTGGTTTATGAATAAAGGTATCATCAGATAGAGAGGGTATTTCCAATCATGATTTCCAAAGAATTAGAGGAATATGATGTCTACAAAGGTTTGACCCAAACATTGGATGTATGGGGTCTGTAGTTATAGGTCAAACAACAAGGACCACAAAAGGGAAACAATATATGATATGTGGAAAAGTGATTCCAAGGTTATTTTATATTAATTTTAACACATAGAGTGGGAAATGTTTAAACCATGGTCTTGAAGACATTCAGATTAAGAGAATGGTATTGGAAAAAATATACATGAATGACTATTTTAATATAAAAATTTATGTATATTTTTATCAATGTTTGAAAGGGATAAAAGGCATTTTAACCAAGAATGAAATTAACATTATTTGACATACCCTTTATATTGGCTTTATTATGCAGGGCGAAATTGGGCGTATTATCCAAATCCAAATTGTATCATCATTTGGCTGATAGGCCTATTAAGTATGAAATTTCTGCAAGGCCACTTAAGGAAACATACTTCATAGTCAAACAAAACAGATCTTATATATTAGAATCTTTGTCACCAAAAATTGTAATAATGATTGTGATGATCTAAAAATACTAAACATTAAGAGTGTGAAATATGGGAGGGGGTAATGCTCAATGAACATGATAAATACTTTAATCAATATTGGAAATGAGATTTAATTCCTTTACATAGATCGGACTCACATGTAAAATGGATACACTCTTTGATTCCTTTGAATCAATATTATGCATTGCAGTTTAGAGTCACACAACGAGAACATGATATTATTCTGACATAAAAAAGGAATATTGTGACTGGACGAAGGAATTAATCCTTGGTTTAACTACGTATCCCAAATGGATGATAATAAATCCATACAAAGTTTATTGATTTCCATGTAGTTTAACATCATACGTAAGGAAAAATATGAACTGATATGAAAAGAAAGGCTTGTTTTTGCTGGACTATAGAAAACTACCCAAGTGTCACTCCATATTTTGCTGGGGTTACGAATCCTGCCATATTTAGTTCTTCAAACATCCCCTATGAAGGTTTTGATTGTTATATAAGGAATAAAGGGGGATTTATATAGTATCTCGGAAAAATATTGTAGATCTAGGCATCTCTGTGTATCTCATATAGATGAGAATCAAGTTGTATGTAGTTCTTTAGACATTCATTTCCCATGCCAATCGAGGTTGATATGATAAACATTGTATTTAAACTAATTCTAGATGAATTTATTAAAATTAAGATAAAATATCAAATGAAAATGATGTCATGTATCTTAAAATATCACTTTGTATAGATCTGGTTAATATACTGGAATAGAAAAAGGTATTAAAAATTTGGGTTTCTTAAAACTGGGCCCAAGATGGGAGATCTAAGCATATCTACGTATCTCATATGAATGAGAATCAAGACACACATAGTTCTTGAAATGAGGACCCTAGGAAGATCTGACTTAGACATTGAGAATAAAGGGACTCATGTGACACTAAGGACTAGTAATGATGTCAATGATGCTTGCATATGGATACTCCTAACATTATGTGGAGAAGACATTATCCATAAAGTATAATGTCGTGTAACGAGGAAGAATGATGTCATGTATTTTAGCATCATGTGACAAGGAAAACAATGATATAAATTTTATCATCGTGCAACATGGAAACTTATTGTGTTTATGTAGTTTAACTCCTTGTAACTAAGACCTTGTGCTGTGTCATTTAAAGACATGCAGCTTGGACATTGTGTGAAATTACACAAAGTATTTCTTCATGAATCTCGCATTGGATAGAGTTGTGATAAGCTATCCATCCATTTAGATTATGGAAAAGATCTATTTTAGTTGAAATTATCTATGGAATAATGTCCTTACCACTTTGAATCAAGCATTGGAGGTTCATTCTTGGTATCAATGGAGTCCTGATTACCAATACCAATTTTTCTTGAAGAAAACAATAGTGGAAAACATTCTTATTAATGGATTGTGCTATTCTATTCTGATAGACATCTAAATGATCCCATGTATGAAATTTTTATTCGTCTAATCATTCTAGCTCATTAAACTTTTTCTATGACTTCTCATCTATAGAAAAATGATCACATTTTACAATTTTGATTGAAGTCTATTGAATTTGAAATGAAAATTTTTTTCCGTACACCAATGAGTAAGGGGTTTACTTAGTGGCAGTACGGTTAGTAGGTTGATAAGACCATAAATCATGAAAGTATTAATCAATCCATGATTTCTTAAATTTATACACCATCTTTTGGAGTATTTTGATAGGTTCTTATTGAAGGACTCAATCTATCCATTGGTCATTGCATGACATCGAGATGAATGGTTGGACTTGATATAATTCCCTTGATATAATTTTCTTACCTCAATAGAACATAAATAGGTTCCATTTTCTGTCAATATAGTATGAGTGACATAGAATCTAGTGATGAAGTTAGTTTTGACCAAACTAACAATTATTTTGGCTCTAATTTCATTGAGAGGTATTACTTCAGCCCATTTAGAGAAGAAGTCAGTAGTAGTAAGAATATACCTAAACTGCTTAGATGTATCTGGAGGATATGTCCATACTATATTCATTCCTCATGTGAAAAATGGATTTGAATATACTACTGTATTTATAAAATCTAGGGGTTGATGAATGAAGTTGGAATGCACATGGAATTGATGACATTCCATAGTGAAATCTGAGCAATAATATGTCATTGGAGGCCAAAAGTATCCATGCCTTCATATTTGATCAGAAATCCTATACCCCGTCTAGTGAGCACCACAAGATCCTGAACTTACTTAATTCATGTCAGCAACAGTTTCTTCAACATCAATACATGTGAAGATGATTCCATCAAAACCTCATTTATAGAGGGTCTTCTAATGATCTAGACTATCATTAAGAGTAAAATTGGCCAATCTTCATCAGGTATATTCTGTTTTAGCCCCATATGGTTGAAGTACTCAATTTTTAAGGTATTCCCTGATGGGTGTTCTCCATTCCATTATATGACCATATGGATCAAAAATAAGAATAATTTCATTAATTCCCTATATTCTAGTTTGAATTAATGGTTAAACCACATGATGATGTGATATAATGATTATTGTTTCATCCCTATTTGGATCTTCCAAAGTTGTACCTGCATTTTCTAGTGCATCATCCTGGGCATTTTGTAATCACAGGACATTAGGCAATGTTGTCTTTACTGGAAATTAAGCCATTAACCATCTGATGTAATCAAAAAAATGGATTAAATAGTATTTTCTAATGGAATAATCCAAATTGATTTTATTGATTACCAACTCAAAATAACCTTTCACTTTTATGTGGTTCTCTTATACCTGATGATATAGTTCCAGACCTACAATGAAAGCATGATATTCTTCTTCATTGGTGGTTCTGAATTTCGACAACATGAAGGATTATGTCAACACATCCTTTTCTGGGGAGATAGTTCAATTCCTATCCCAACATTATTGAGTTTATTGTTTTTCATTCTCTTCCCTATAATACTTCTGGAGGCACCGACAATGTACATTTACCATGTTTAGAAATTATCTTGAATTGAGATGACATCTTCATTAGGATTTTTAATATTTAATGATGTATCATCCGAATATGGGTGTTTAGCAAGGATGTGGGCCATAACATGGCCCTTTATTTCCTTCTGAGGCACAAACTGGATATCAAACTATTGAAAAATAACTTCCCACCATTCTAGATAACCTGTAAGCAATGGATGACTGAGGATAAATTTAAGCAGTTAATTGCGAGACAACAATTTAACTTCATGATGTTTTAGGTAGTGCCTCATTTTGTGAACTACAAAGACTAATGCCAGGAAACTCTTTTCAATACTGGAATATTGAGTTTCTACTTCCATCATATTTCAACTGAGATAGTAAAGGATTTTTTCATTCCCATCACAATTCTTTCAAGCAAGGAAGGAACCTTGTCATAACTCTAAAACTGTCACATAAAGAATAAGTGGTCTTCCTTCAATAGGTGGAATTAATACCAGTTGAATCAAGAGATTTTTCTTGATGGTATCTAATTCTTCATTGCAGTGTTTAGTCCATTGATAGGTTTTTCCCTTCTTCATTAGTTTAGTGAAGGGAAAACACCTGCCTACCAAATTCACGATAAAGTGAAAAATATAAACCAAGTTTCTTTATATTCCTCTTAATTATTTGAAATTTCAAGGAGATGACACACCAAGTATTGCTTTTTTTTCCTCATGATCAAATTTGATTCTATGATGTCATATAATGAAGAAGAGGAATTTTCTGGAGGTTACAATGAAAGCACATTTCAAGGGGTTCATCTTCAAACTATGTTGTCGAAGTTTTTTGAATATGCTCTGTAGATCAGCCAAATGATTGGAATGTTTTCTTGTATTTAACCACCAAATCATCCACATAAAATTTTTAAATTTTTTCTAATAAGTGATTGAAGATATGGTACATTCTATGTTGATACGTTGCACTTACATTTGTTAATCCAAAGGGAATTAACGGATAACAACATTAACCTTGAGGGGCTCCTAAGGCTGTAGATTCTTTATCCGTTGGGGCCATGGTGATTTGATCATACCTAGAGTAAACTTACATAATTGAAAGAGATTCATAGCTAGTAGTTACATCAATTAAAAGATCTATGATCAGAACATGAAAGTGATATTTAGGATAATTGTAGTCAAGATATCTAAAATCAATGAAAACTCTGATTTTCCCATTATTCTTTTCCATTGGGAAAATATAGGCCATCCATTTGGGATATTGAACTTCCTAGAAAAATTTATCCTTTATATGATTATCAACTTCAGCTTCAATTTTAGATGAATGAGTTGGGTGTGTTCTTTTTGCTTCCTGCATGAATCCTTGATGCACTTACAGAAAAAACAAATGTTGAGTAGCTACATCGGTATTAAGTCCTAGAATTTCTGTATAATTACAATAAAATATATCTTGATGATTATTTATAAATGAACTATACGTCTCTTTCTCTTCAAAAGTCATGACCATCCTAATTAGAGTGGCGAGTGGATCATCTTCTGTACCTAGATTTATTTCTCTAAGCTCATCCACAGTGGTACATACACCATCCCCAACTACTGGAGGAGAAAACATGAGATATGACTCTTATAATTCATTAAATGTTAATTCTTCTGTTTCTACTTGCATTGTGGATGACAAATCCAAACTTATAGAGTTAGGGGATGAGTCGGTATTTGAACATCCTGAAGAAGAGGCCACCATTTCTGACTATACTGATAATGAAGGGTCTTCCTCGAGTAATAAAGAACAAATGATGGATTAGAAATCAACGTTTTTGTTTTCCTTGAGTATTGCTAAAAATTATTCTAATTTTGTTAATAATGTAGAGGCATGATGATGTTCAGTGGATGAAATGAAGACATATAAATTTAATATTTCACCACTTCACGGTGAATCATCAATTTCTCCCTTGCTATGAGGCTTGATCGCTGTAATTGAAAATATGAAAGATACTGGATGAATGCTTGGATTTGGGATTACCATTTCAATTTTATTGATAGGAAACACATATTCTGTACTCAAAAGTATGGATGGGAATGCTGGGATATTTTCCAATACTTTCAGGGAAATAATTCTGGTTACCTCCTTTTCTATTTTCTTTTTTCCCTTCATGTGATAAAATTATTACTCAATGTATTAAGATGCACACGTTTTGAACAGAGCATTATCACCATAAAATGACCTGATTTGAAAATTGAAACAATACTTGAGGCATGACACAATCTCATCTTCTTCTAACTGCCTTTTGTTCTTTTTATCACAGTGCTTCATTAAGGATTGAACTTTTGATGAAGGTGGTTTTGTTGTGGCTAAAGTAGTATAAGCCACAATAAGTCAATTCAACTTTGTTCATAAAATGTCAAGTGTTCGGTTGATTGTTTTCTTAACCATCCAATCAACATATTTCTGTGCATTTTTATTTTTGACTTCTTTCCATTGTCTTTTTTATTCTGGATTAGTAGCTATAAAACATTCTACTTGAGATGAATAAATTTTCAAATTCTCTTTCCTAGAGTCTACCATTTTTTTCCGGATGTTTTTTAAAACAAAAAACTTTTAAATGGGATGGAAAATTTTTTTTTGAAAAGAAAAATAATTCATAATATAATCATAACCTTCTTTTTATGATTTTTCAGCCTTGGAAACTGAACCAAATTATTTTCCATAGTTGAGATTAAGTAACTTGGAACTTGTTCATTATGTAAAGAATAAAATTTGTTTTTTACTCCAAAATCTATTTCCTCCTTTGATCTCTTTGATCATCATGATGAGGTGGTCATTGATAATGACACTCAAGAGGCATATCCCTTCGATATGATGATGTTTTTTATGTGGAAGCAGGTATAGGTTCTTTCTTAAGTTTAACTATTGCAGCCTTTGCTTTCCCTATTCTCTTTCCTAGAGCTGATATAATTACATGAGTTTTATCTTTAATTTCCATAATTGAATCATCAATCTATTGCGCAATTTATGTAATTT
This sequence comes from Viscum album, assembly GCA_963277665.1. NCBI lineage: Eukaryota > Viridiplantae > Streptophyta > Magnoliopsida > Santalales > Viscaceae > Viscum > Viscum album. The sequence goes on from OY728158.1 coordinate 879,209,649, forward strand.
ATTGAAACCCTCATGTGTATTACACATGGATCATTGTTGTGCATAACTCATCACGCAGAGTTTCTAGACAAATTATAAGCAACAATATTTTGTGGGAGTGCGATATTTAAAGAATATGTTATTACGATCAATCGAGAAATGAAATCTGAAAATATTTCATTCTGTTTTTTTTGAAATTTGTAAGATAAAAAATTGTTATCATTGGTAGCATTGAGATGAATTAAAGAAGTAGGTTTTGAAGGAGATCTTCCCATCTAGTAATTTATTGAGATTGAAAACATATATACCATACAAAAGCTGGTCCATGTAATGACTGCACAAATCACCTAAGCTTTACTTCTTCTTGTTGTAGAGGAGTTCCCATCATGGTACCACAATGAGAATCAAAATTAGTTTAGTGTTGTTCTGGATCTCCTGAACTATTAATGATTGGGAATGTGGTATTCAAAATATTTTCTAGGGGGAGGGATCAGATCCACCAACTATAGGTAATTTTTTTTCCAGATGAACTGGTGCACGTGGTTCTTCCATATCTTATAATGGAGTTGTTAATGCCTCAATTTTGTTCATAAGCACTTGGAGAATATCGTGATGAGCTGGGACCTATACAGGTATAGCATCTCGAGCATGAACTGGTGCAATGACGGGAAAAACCATTGGTGGTGGTGTGGGTATTTTCCTTGGATAACCCACGGGAAGATGCCTATAAAAATGTGTTTGATCCATCCTTGACTGTGTACACAATAGATGGAATTCATTATATGCATATGAATTTACAACAAATCCTATTTGCTGAGGAGATCCTATAGGGTGTTCATTTTGAGGATCTACCTGGGGAGTATGTCTAGTAGAAATGTGGCTTTGAAGTAACTCTCCATTGACTCATTTCAACTCTTTCATATCCTCTTCTTTATGGGAAATACTTTCTTCAAGTGAAAGAGATTGTCCTTCTCTAGTGGAAAAGTGAGATGTGATCTGACTTTTACCTTTACCCTTGTTAAATTCCTTTTGAAGGGGTGAGAGTTGGTTATTTGAGTGAATGCCTAGATTTTGGGTAAGCCTATAATTTCTGGTATGCACACCTTATTAATTTGCTTCGGTGCATAAAATATTATGGATAAGAACATCATATTCTAATTCCCATGAACTAGACTAAATTTCTGTAGGATCTTCTACAACAGTGTTAATGACATTTACTAATGTATAATGAATTGTTGTCATTCTGTTACTATCTTTGTAAGATCTTATTCTTCTATATCTTCCATGATACTTAGTTCTCCTATATTATGACTTCTTAGATATTTTATAGAGTATAATAACCCAAATGTAATCTCTGGATAGTTCAGTTGTGTTATCCATTTGTGGATTCATCTTTAATAGTGTGAAAACTGACATCTATTAAGGAGGGGATTTCTGATGTGAAAAATCCCCTAGCCTTGTAGGCTGAGGTTATTCCTGTTTCATTTCATCAAACCTTTTAAAATTTTTATTTAATTAAATGGTTTAATTAAACATGCCCCCATACCTGTAGTCAGGGGTGTCTCTTGAACTGCTATAGATGAGATTTTCACAGCTTCTCCTCTGATTTTGCGAATTTTTGTTTAGGCATTAGTTGGTTTCATTATACGACATCCACTCAAATCAACTATTTCAAGAAGATCACTATGCTCTTTTTGTCATTTGCGTCATTTGATGGATGACATACTCTAGGAGTGAGGACTACGTAAGATTATAATATTTATGATGCAAAATTATCTGAACAACTTTTTTATTTGGGCATGGCTCTGATGAGATCTAGTTGAGGCATGATCTTAAGCATTCATTTGACTACATAAAAAATATGTTGATTGTAGCCTACCAAGGAAAATAACATTGACTAAGACCACTTTTTTTTGGGATTTTAGGATTCTAGAGTTTAGTAAAATGAAATACTCTATGTGCACCCCATAATCTGACATGAACACCAGATGGGGTCTCAGAAATTAAGTGGTGTAGCCTCTTTTAAGCATTGTGGCATGGACACTAAAAGGTTCTCTATTACTTTTCATCCTTTGAATGTATGGAAACTGAGAGATATTCCAAGTCAATTGGGCATTGCAACCCTTCTAGTAGCATTAAATGATTTTTGTATTCATCATATGGTAATACATTGGTTTTAAAATGAAAAAGAGTATTTCATAAGATGAGGCAAACATCATTAATGAAATCTTCAGTCATCAACCCTAGAATATTATATTGAAATTTTTTCAATGAATAGAACAAGATTGGTACTTATACTTGAGCTACATGTTTTATCACATTTATCATTTCTTCATCTTTTTTCATTAGTTGTTTCCCCACTTGGTCTGACCAAAGTGAATGCTTTTCGATTGTCTTACTAAAAACAATGGAATCCATCATTTTTTCCTTTGTTATACTGGAAGACAAATGACCCATGGGAGGTTTGTGGAATAACTGTTCCCTTAAGATGTATTTTAGTGGAGATATTATTTTACTTATTAATGACAAGGAATCATACATGAATGGCCTTGTGTAATCATGTGGCTTAAGATAAGAGGGTTTTCTCATTACTACACTATCAATTAATGAATTATCTTGACAATGTAATATAACATTGTAGAGATTACTTTCGGAGCAAATTCCATCATGTGGAGGACCAACATGGTTAATTATATCAAGGTATAGATCATCATCCTCCTTGGTTTTATGTATACACCACGAATTTACATGACTGTCATCTTGAGGCAAGCTCTCTGGATTGACTGAATTTTCTTAAATCAAGCCTTTATGATGACGTGTCCGTCGGAGAACATCATAATTACTACTACTACTCAACAATTTGGTAATGATAGGGTAAGATCATGAGATGTAATATATAATTGTCTAAGGGCTTCAAGAACACCAGTATTAAGTGAGGAAAAATTGCATCTTGACTCTTGATTTTCCAACTGTGTTTGGTGAGATTTCTTCTTTGTTGATCTATTACACTTAGTTGGAGACACATTATGAGAGAGGTGGTTGTCATGGGTAGGTGTATGTTCCTTCCATGGAATGGTTATCAGAACAGGATGATTACCTCCAATTGGAATGTTTTTAGGATCCTGATCTAGTTGTCCATATGATATGGGGGAGTATGCCACATGGCCCTTCTAGACTATAACATTGGTATGTATCTGCTCTGGGATGGAATGATGATGTGTCATCCCAGGTGTGGGGATAAATTTATCTGTCTATTCCCCTGGTACTACTGATGTGGTTGTAATTATATCCTGGCATGCTTACAGAATATGGGCAGGAATTTGTGTATGCCCTTTAACCATTGATAAGATGTGTTTTGTGACTTCAGTGGCCGAAATGAGAATATGCACCCATTCCATATCCGGAGTAGGTGTATGTTCCTACTCTTGTACTATTTTTTACTTAATTGGTTTTGACAGTACTCTTGTATAGGGGAAGAGAGTTGGGTCTACCCCATAATGTCTTCAGACCTTTCTACTGATATCTCAACGTCCTTCCAAATGAGGAAGTTGGAAGGCTTGATGAATGGTGGATGGTGTATGTGCTAGCTGTTTTTTTTTTCTATCTAGCATGGTTGAAAAACTTCCTTCAATACTGAGAGATGAGATTTCTGGTAGAATTGGTTTTTTTAAGCTGGTGTATGTTCCTGTTTACTAGTGGCCACCAAATTTGATTTGAGGGATTCATTAACTACAGTCAAATTAGCCTACTGACTGGCAGATCATTTGTAAATAGGTGTATATGACTATTAATGATACTTTATAGGATTTTCCTAGCAGTATTGGGGGGATGCTGCTAGATGAATCTGTTGGGAGATAGAATTATGATGGACATGTTAATGTTCCCTCTCATTTTTCGACATCAAGTTTGGTTGATGGAATTATAATAAGGGGGAAATGGTAAAAACCTTCTCCTTGTTTACTGTAAAAACCAGAGTTTTCGTACAAGGTAAAAATCCTTTTCATTTCAGCATAACTTTTTTAGGGCTAATGTGGATGTCTAACTTGACCGAGGGAGTTACGGTGGTTTCCGGGGATTGTTCAGAGCCTGGAACAAAGTTTTAGGTAGGAAATGTCCTAGTACATGGTTTGTGCACGGCCTTCACACGACCTGGGTAAATCGTGCGCCTTGGTGCAGGCTTGACAGAGGCTGGAGCACGGCCTGTGCATGGTTTAAGGAAACCGTGTGGGGTGGCTGTTCGGTTTCCCCTTGCCTTCCAGTAAGGTCTGCACGGTCTCTTCACGGTTTTCCAGGCCCTGCGGGTAAACCGTGCGACTTACTGTGTTTGGAAATTTTAAATAGTTTTTAATTAAGTTAATTAAATTTTTATAAAACCTAATCTAAACCCATCCCTCTCCTACCACACAGTATAAGGAAAGCTCTCAAGGAGGATTTGGAAGATTTTGATCCTTCTTCTCCGTCTGATCTCTATTTCAATTGTCATTCATCTTGTTAGATCCGCAACGGTACATCCTCAATTACTTTTTAATCCTTCCCAATTCTTCTGGATACAACCAACACAGATTGGATTAAGGCTTATATGGTCTAATTTCATATTCTTCATCTGTTCTTCATATTTCTTCCAAATTAGGACGAATTAGAGCCTGATACTGGATGAGCTATCTAGTACGAGCCTAAGGTAGGTGGTCTCGTTCTTCATGCTGATTGTCAAGCTATTTATATATGCTGGAGTTCCTTTCACCCACTTTTGGAGTGTCGCTTGAACCCGAAATATAACCTTGTTATTACCTAGCAGGTTGTAGGTAATCTGAATTTGTTGGTATGTGCTTGAGTTAGGTTGTATACCTTGGACAGGAACCACCCCTTGGGTGCGATTCCATGAATGACTCTTTTGTGGTTTTTGACAAAGGATTCTTATGAGGCGTGTTATTCCTTTCCCTTGTGGGTTGTTAAAAATGGAATTGAATATGAATGTAATTTCAATAGAATGAAATTTTAAATGAATGGTTTTAGGTATAGGATGGAGTTTTTCCCCTTAACCGTTGTATATTTATTCTTGAATTTCTAGCCCACGTGAGTTAAATTCTTTGAATGACTTTAAATGTGAAACCATGTCATGGGTGAATCATGGAACCAAAGTGATTTTCCATGGAAGGACTCATACACGACTTGTTACCGAGATGATGAGTGAATCACAGATCCCACATGAGATGCCATAGACGGACTCAATAGGTCATGATATGTCAAGGGCGATACCCGGATCTTATTTATAGGATACTGTGGACGGGCTCAGTTGATAGACTATACCGCACCTAGAGCGAGGCTGGGTACCTAGGAGGTTCACCGGAACGGGCTTGTAGAGTATCGATGGATTTTCCCCCTGAATGATGCCTAGATTCTGAATTGAGTATTCCAAGAACGGGTTCAAGGAATGGTTGAACACTTGAATGAAATGATTAATGAATGGAATGGATACTTGAATTGATTCCAAGCCAAAGAACAAGCTTGGGTCTGTCTTGCTAGTTTTCCTTGTTTACTGCTTTCCATATGACACTGCCGTTCTATATATTCACTGAAAGATTAGCATTGTTCTTTGGTGGTTTCCTACTGGGATTTTGTCTCACACCCTGTTTGGGTAATGTTTTTAGACCAAATAATATTATATGATTTCAGGTACGGACAAGGGGAGAGGCCCTATTATAGGTACTTAACTTGCTGTTGGGAGTAGGAGTGCACGAGACCAAGTTGAGGCTTGCGATGCGACAGGGGATACTTTTTGGTTTATTTTTGGTGTTCTGTACACTTGTACTGTACTGTATTGACATGTACCATATTTTTCTATTTTCTAGAATGTTGTAACATTTTCACCATTACATATATGTCAGATATTTCTATTTTCTATCTATTTCTATTGTCTATGGGTTGTCTACTGGTCACCTTCTTCGGCTATTGTATGTTTGTAATTCCACTATGATACCTTGCGAATGATGGAATAGTGTCCCCATGGACTCACCTAGGCCCTCGCTGCTAGTCAGAAGCCACTGGAATTTGGGGAGATCTGCTTGAGGCCATGTGGAGACTGGTCCGACTACTAGGTTGGATTGTAAGTCGGGTCGGGACGTTACAAAGTGTTATCAGTGGATTTTTTTCCTTTTCCAATTGACTTAGTATTTGGCGACTATTGACAAGAGTATGAAGGGTAGGGAGTTTGGTAATAAACTATGTCCAGGAGTTGAAAACCCACGTACTGGGAAAATTCATGTTTCCTTGTATGGAATTGTGTTTCTGGTTTTAGTTATTACGGTTGTTCTGATTTCACCGTTGGGTGACGTACATGTTTTTTGCTGATACTTTTGATTTTATTGTGGGTTATATTTCATTTCAACCCAAGGATATGAGGGTTTTCCATCTCATGCATCATATAAGAACCTTGTTAGGAAGCACATGTCATGCATTATGCCGTGCTATCTAGGATGCATTAGATATTTCATGTTGTTGTGATAAATGTAGTGATGGCTATGGCATGTTGTTTTGATAGTTGATTGATAGGTGTGCCTACTATTGTGCTAGATTGGGTGCAATTAATGAAGAGTGACGTCATATTTCAATTCATAAGGTGTATGGGCCCTTATGGATTAGGAAATGACACACCAATGGGATGTAAATGCTAAATTAAAATGAATTGCATGGTTATATGGGCATCCAATTTTGATTCATGAGGTGTTATGGGCCCTCAGGGATCAGAACTTGGTGGACCATTGGTTAACACTATTGAACAGAGGTATGTTAAAGGAATGAATGTTGAAAATCGAGCCTAGCCAAGACTAGACTTCTGAGTGGGCATGAGGTAGTGAATCTAGTGGTTTTTGGGTGACTGTACCTTTTGCAATCCTGGGTTTTGAAGCAGGCTGTTGGTTGATGTTGTTTTTAGGAAGGTCTTGACATGTCTGGTCCTGGTTCTTTTGCTCGTGAGTTTCGAATCTCGATAAAAATCGTGAACAGAGGTGTGTGTTTGGCATTGCAGATTCATGCAACAACGGCGACCTCAAGTCATATGTCGGGAGATTGGTGACGACCACGTTTCAGTGATGGTTGGCCATGGGCTAGAAGAAGAAACTCCAGTTGTGCCAGCTGTGGCACCAGTGGTCCTACCAAACACAGGTGCCGGCAATGTTCCATGAGAGCTTGTTGCGTTTTATGCAGACCGTTTAGGGAGCACCGCGACCTACCCCGACTATGGTAGAGTTGACGCGTGAGTTTCAGCTGTTGCATCCGCATACATTTTCAGGGGATGGCTGGTCACAGGCTGTAGATTTCTGGTTAGAGGTGATTCTTGCTATCTTTGAGCATTTGGAGACGCCTCTAGAGTGGAGGGTCAAGCTCGTTACGTACATGCTACATGATTCCTCCAAGAGGTGGTGGGACGTGATCACCCAGTCAAATCGTCATCGAGAGATGTATTGGATAGGGTTTCATATGGCCTTCTACGATTTCTTTTATCCTGAGACTTTGAGGGACGATTGATCCCCGGAGTTCTTGCATCTGGAACGGGGTGCGTTATCAGTGATGGAATACTCGGCCTGTTTTACTGAGCTTCAGCACTTCGCACCTCTCTTGATGGGCATTGAGCTGTCATGGGCCACGCGTTTTGAGGATGATCTGAGATAGGGCATTCGATATCAGGTAAATATCATTAGGTTGACTACCATTTATAGAATTGTGACTCAGTCGCTAATCACAGAACGTAACCTGAGAGAGCATGGAGGTGCGAGCCAGAGCAGTTCGGCATTGAGATCAGGTACTACGATGACTGTTAGTAGGAAGCATCATCTGGAGTTTCCACATGGTGATTCTAGCAGTCAAAACCTATCTTCGGCTAGCCACCTACAGTGCTATTAGTGCGGTAGGCTAGGAAACATGAAGCCACAATGTCCGTGGGACCTAGTAGAGTGCCGATCATGTGGAAAGATGGGTCTTCTTCAACGTTTCTACATAATGTTTCCACTAGCAGCAATCGATAGAGGTTCCGCACCAACTCCATATGAAGAAGCAGGGTCGGCAGCTTCTCATCAGATAGGGAGTTGGGGTGAAATTGGACGATCAGTGCAAGGTAGTGGTCATGGATGAGGTATCTAGGCACATGGTACACCGAGACATCATAGTGGGCCAGCTTCGGGTAGTAAGGTTGTATCACAGGGCTGTGGTTCAGGACATATGTATTTAGTGTAGCATACTTATGAGGATCAGGTAGCGGGACCGTCTACAGTGAGAGGTACAATCTTAGTAGCATCTATTATTTCATCTTCCCTCTTTGATACAAGTGCATCACATAGTTTTATATCTACGAATATATTTAAAAGCCTTGGGATAGTTGTATTGTCTTCTAATGGCGTACTGACACTAGACACACCACTAAGAGTTAGGGAAGAGGTTTTATGCTAGTGTAGAGGGTGCCCCCTTGAGGCTACAGGGTGTCACTTCGTCTGGGATCTTTATGTTCTCGAGATTACAGGTTTTGATGACATTATCGGTATGGAATGGCTAGTAGCTTAACGAGACTAAGTTGATTGTTACCGCCGGAGGGTGATTTTCACATCACTAGAGGGTGTAGTGTATATTCTTACGGGAGAGTGGGATCTGCAAGCAAGCCGAGCTGGACCAGAGCGTCGTGGGATGGACAGGTTGACAGCCCATATCACAAGTTTTTTTGGATGATCAGGGAGTGTGTTAGACAGACCTTCCTTCAGTAGTTGAGAGCATCAGGGATTTTTTTACTGATGAATTTTCAGGTTTACCTCTTGAGAGAGAGGTGGAATTATTCATTGAGACAGTGCCAAGAGCTGCAACAGTATCCATTCCTCCTTATAGGATGGCTATGACAGAGTTGTAAGAGCTCAAGAAACAACTCGAGGATTTGGAGGCAAAGGGGTTTATTCGACCCAGTACTTCTCTGTGGGGTTCGCTGGTCCTTTTTGCGAAAAAGGAGGACGAAAATCTTAGGCTATGTGTGGAATATTGGAACCTGAACCAACTGACAGTTAAAAACCAATATACCTTGCCATGGATAGATGAACTGTTTGATCAGCTTAAAGGATCTATGGTGTTCTCAAAAATTGATTTGAGATCAGGGTATCGCCAGGTGTGTGTTCGACCTGCAGACGTACCTCATAAAACTTTTTGTAGAAGTTATGAATTATATGAGTATCTAGTTATGCCATTCGGTCTCACGAATGAGCCAGTGGTTTTCATGGCTTTGATGAATCACTTGTTCCATCCTTTCTGGGATTCATTCGTTGTGGTTTTTCGTGGATGATATTTCGGTGTGCTCTCTAAATCGAAACGACGATGCCAACCATCTTGAGATCATACTGAATATACTAAGAGAGCATCATCTATATGCAAAGCTTACTAAGTGACAATTTTGGATGGATCAGATTCACTTATTGGGCCATGTTATCTCTGAAACAGAAGTGTCTGTAGACCCAGAGAATGTTAGAGCACCGGTTTCTTGAGAAAAGCCCAAGAAATTCTTTGACATACGATGTTTTATGGGGATTTCTGGTTATTATCATTGTTTCATACATGATTTCTCACGCTTAGCAGCACCCTTGACATGCCTGACTAAGAAGGGCGTGAAATTTGTATGGACGGATGCTTCTAAAGAAGACTTTTAGGAGTTGAATGGAAGGTTGACATCAGCACCAGTCCTGATACTGCCAGAATAGGGCAAGAGTTACACGGTCTACTGTGATGCATCAGGTATTGGGCTCGGTGCAGTGTTGATGTAGGGTGACAGATTCATGGCATACGGATCTCGGTAGCTGAGACCTCATGAGGGGAATTATCTGGGAGAGCATTTTGTGGTGTACACAGACCACAATAGCCTCAAATATATCTTTACTCTATATGATCTGAACCTTAGGCTATGACGGTGGGTGGATTACCTACAGTCCTTTGATTTCGATCTTGCTTATACTCCTGGTAAGGGAAATGCAGTGGCCGATGCATTGAGCAAGAGGACTCAAATATAGGCTGTGAAACAGTATAGCAATGAATGGAAGCTTATTTCCTTGTACTATGAGATGCTTCTTGATGTGCATAATAGCCAAGGGTAGTCTTTTCTATCATCCATAGCTGTGATTTCTACCCTCCTGGACAGAGTAAGGATGAGACAACTATCAGATTCGGAAGGCCTAGTTCTATGAGAAGGTGTTTCAGGTGAGGACCCTCCTCCTCGATAGATGATAGGTGAGGATGATGTTATTCATATCCATGGATGTGTATGGGTTATAGTGGATATTAAAGATGAGATGATGTTGGAGTTTCGTGCATTGGTATGGGAAGTTCATCCTGGAGTCACTAAGATTTATCATGACTTGTGCCGACAGTACTGGTTGTTGGGTATGAAGATGGAAGTGTCTAGTTTCATTAAGAGATGTTCCACCTATCAGCAGGTGAAGGCGGAACAGCAGCGGCCAGTTGGGTTTTTTACAGTAGTTACCTATCCCGAAGAGGAAATGGGATGATGTTGCGATGGATTTAATGACTAGTTTGCTGAGGTCACCTCGAGGTAATGACGCTGTGTGGGTTGTGGTTGATAGGCTCATGAAGGTTTCTCATTTCTTGCTGATCAAGGAGACCTTCAGGGTGGATGAGCTGGGAACATTGTATATCTGGGAGATAGTATGACTCCACGGGGTCCCGCACACCATTGTTTCAGATAGGGATGCTCATTTTACATCACGTTTCTGGTAGAGTCTTCAGAGGGAGATGGGTACACAGGTGCTCTTGATCATAGCATACCACCCTCATACTGGTGTCCAGTCAGAGCGTACGATAGAAGTCCTTGAGTACATGTTGTTAGCATGCATCCTTGATTTTTCGGGCTCATGTGAGAGGCATATTCCCCTAGTTGAGTTTGCCTATAACAATAGTTATCAGGCAAATATACTGATGGAACCATATGAGGCTCTATAAAGTAGGCCATGCTGATCACCACTGTGCTATTTAGAGGTAGGTAAGGCAACTTTATTGGGATCATGCCTTGTTGAGGAGACTTCTGAGCAAGTCTAGTTGATACAGAGGCAGATGGATACCGCACAATCTCGTCAGAAGTATTATGCTAATCGCCGCAGATGAACTCTAGAGTTTGAAGGCAGGGATCAAGTTTTCTTGTGCCTTTCACCAAGACTGGGACACAAGCAGATAGGAAGATAGGGTAAGCTATCACTGAGATATGTTGGGCCTTTTGAGATTCTGGAGAGGGTGGGGCTGGTATCCTATCAGTTATAGTTACCTCAAAGGTACCGAGCCATGCATGATGTGTTTCATGTTTCTCAGTTACATCGATAATATTTAGACTCGTCTCATACCTTCCAGTCTGAGGAGGTTCAGCTTCAAGTAGATGCATCCTTTGAGGACCATCCAATACGTATCATTGATAGCAATAAGGTTCTCTGAGGCCTGTCAGTTCCGATAGTATGGGTGCTATGGCAGAACAACCGTTTACAGGATGAGACTTGTGAGCGGGAGGACGACGTACATGCTCAGTGTCCAGAGCTGTTCGTAGATGAATCTTGACCACCCATCAAATAGAAATTCAGGGACGAATTGCTATAAGGGGGAATATTGTAAGAACCTGAGTTTTCGTACGATGTACAGATCCTTTTCATTTCAGATTAACTATTCTGATGAGTCCTAATGTGGATTCCTAACTTAAACGAGGTAGTTACGGAGGTGTCTGAGGCTTGTGCGGATCCCAGAATAATGTTTTAGGCTGGAAATGGCCTGACACACGGTTTGTACATGGCTTGCGCATGGCCTAGGTAAACTCTGCGCCTTGGTGCAGGCTTGGCAGAAGCTTGAGCACGGCCTGCGCACAGTTTGAGGAAACTGTGCGGGGTGGAAGTGCGGTTTCCCCTTGCCTTCCAGGAAGGTCTGCACAGTCTCAACATGGTTTTCCAGACCGTGTGGGTAAACCATGCGACCTTCTGTGTTTTGAAATTTTAATTATTTTTTAATTAAGTTAAAATAAATTTTTATAAATCCTAATCTAAACCCATCCATCTCCAACCAAACAGAAGGGGGAATGCTCTCAAAGAGGCTTTGGAAGATTTTGAGCCTTCATATCCATCCGATATCCATTTCAACCACCATTCCTATCGTTGAATACTCAACGGTATGCCCTCAATTCCTTTTTAATCCTTCTCGATTCTTCTGGTTACAACGAACGCAGATTAGATTAAGGCTCATATGCCCAAATATCACATTCTTCCTCTATTCTTCTGATTTCATCCAAATTAGGACGAATTAGAGCCTGATACTGGATGATCTATCTAGTATGAGCCTAAGGTAGGTGGTATCGTGATTTTTGCTGATTTTCAAGCTATTTATATATGCAAGAGTGCCACACACCCACTTTTTGGGTGTTGCTTGAACCTGAAATTTTACCATGTTGTTACCTAGCATGTTGTAGGTAATCTGAATAGGATGGTATGTTCTTGATTTAGGATGTATACCTTGGATAGGAACCACCCCTTGGTTGTGTTGCCTTGAATGACTCTTTTATGGTTTTTGACCCAGGATGCCAATGAGGCATGTTATTCCTTTACCTTGTGGGTTGTTAAAAATGGAATTGAATATGAATGGAATTTAAATAGAATGAAATTGTAATTGAATGGTTTTGGTTATGGGATGGAGTTTTTCCCCTTGAACCATGATTGTTAATTCTTGAATTTCTAGCCTACATGAGTTAAATGAGTTGAACTGCTTTAAATGTAAAACCGAGTCATGGGTGAATCATGGAACCAATTTGAGTTTCCATCGATGGACTCATACAGGACTTGTTACTGAGATGCCATGTGAATAACGGATCCCAGGTGATATGCCATGGATGGACTCAACAGGGCATGATATGTCATGGCTGATACTTGGATCTTATTTATAGGATCCTGGGGATGGGCTCAGTTGACAGACTATACCATAACTAGAGTGAGTCTTGGTACCTAGGAGGTTCGCCGGAATGGGCTTGTAGGCTGTCGGTGGATTTTCCCCCCGAACGGTACCTGTTTTCTGAATTCAGTATCCTAGGAACAGGTTCAAGGAATGGTTGAACACTTGAATGAAATTATTAATGAATGGAATGGATACTTGATGCGATTCCATGCCAAAGAACAAGCTTGTGTCGGTCTTGCTGGTTTTCCTTATTTGCTGTTGTCCATATGACACTATCGTTCTATATTTTCACTGACAGATTAGAACAAATCTTTTGTGGTTGCCTACTAGGATTTTGTCTCACACCCTGTTTGGGTCATGTTTTTGGACCAAATAAGATTATATGATTTCAGGTATGGACATGGGGAAAGGCCCTAGTATAGGTACTTGACTTGCTGCCTGGAGTAGGAGTGCACGGGACGAAGGTGAGGCTTGCGATGCAACAAGGGATACTTTTTGGTTTTGTTTTGGTGTTCTGTACACTTTTATTGTACTGTATTGACATGTACCATATTTTTCTGTTTTGTAGACTATTGTACCATTTTCACCATTACAAATATGTCAGATCTTTCTATTTTCTAGGTATTTATATTGTCTATGGGTTGTCTACCTGTTACCTTCTTCAGCTATTGTATGTTTTTAATTCTGCTGTGATTCTTTGGGAATGAATTCATAGTCTCCCCACAGACTCACTTAGGCCCTCGTTGCTAGTTGACAGCCTCTAGAATTTGGGGAGATGTGCTTGAGGCCATGTGGCGACTGGTCCGGCTACCGGGTTGGATGTTAAGTTAGGTCGGGACGTTACATTGACCACACATTTCCCCCGGCCTTTCATCTTGTTTGTCTGGGTATGAGGGACTGGGGCTGAACGTCCAGAAGAAACACCCCCATCATGTTGTGGCTTCACTACTGTGGGATTCTTCTGGGACCGATTGTGGGTGAGAGTTTTTAGGAAAGACCCCTTGCATCTTTGAATTGAGGCCCCAATTGACCTCTTCATCTACCTCATAATATTACATGAGGGAATGGTTGTCACATTCTATGGATAAGGAAAAAAATTAGTTGAATATAGTGGTTCGAACCATCTCCTTCGTGATCATCAGTCATTGTATGCCGGATGATCGAGGATTGTTATTGACCTTGAGAGCCTGTCAGACAGCCTCCATGGTTGGGATTGTGTTGTGCTGATGGCACTCCCTTACCAATACATTAGTGAACCCGCATTGAAGACACTGGGTGGGTAATGGAATCCTTCCCCTGGATAGGGATCCAACTTGGGTAGCGGTTGGGAAGTTCACATATGTTGTCTTGAAGAAAGAAATTTTGGAATGAAAAGTGTTCTGAGAAAAAACATGAAAACAACAATAAACTCTATTAATGTGACATATTTTAGATTGATTCATGGGTAATTAATTCCTTTTTTTGGGCTTCCTTTATCAATTGATTTGGGCGTAATAGTTGGCTATAATTAATAACTTGTTTAAGGATTCACGTTGGGTTCAACATTTTTGTTTCGTAGTTCCTTGAAATGAATTTTCTACTTTTAGGAATCACTACTTCTAGGTAGTTTCCATTTGATTTATTCATGGAAACAGAAACACCCAACAATTATTTATCAAATAGGGACCTGCTTTGAATAGTCATTCATTCATTATGCTTGATCTTTACGATACTTAAGAACATGAATTGGTCGAGAGGATGGGATGTCAGACACATCACACCATTTTAGGGGGAATTATTTTCTACTATTGGACTCTCTTTATAAATTTAAGATATTTTAAGGAATCCTTATTAATTCACCAAGTATTACAAATGTTTACCTTGGAATTTTCAATCACATATCAACATGTGTGAACTTTATAATCATCCATATGTATTCAAGGTTTTTCATTAATAGAGATATCCATATGTATTTGAGGTTCTCCATTAATTGTATCCTCTTATATACCATTTATAAATTATTTTTATCATTTTTATGATGATACTAGTTTTTTAGGCCACTACGTGTTGAACTCTGGAATTTATTGTCATCCAGGGAGACAAAGTTTAGTTTTGATATTGGGGTCGTACCCCTAAAATGGGCTTCCTATGTATCATTGTGAAAGGAATCAGAACCATTGTAGTTCAGTACCACTTAATGGGACACATCATACCTTTCATGGTAATGTGATAAGGACCTATCCATAACTTTTAATGTCATATGGTAAGGAAATTTAAGCAAAATGTTCTTAGTCAATGTTTGGTGTGTGGCTTATGTCGAAGCATCGCATGGAACATGGAAAGGATATGGGTTTCCAAGTAAGATTATACCCTTTTGGTAATATATCCCAAGGAGAACATGGTTGATTTAATGTTTTGTGTTTGAACCTCCCAAAGGATTCTTACGTTTCCCATTTGGATGGGAGTCAAATCCCACGTAGTTCGATAAGACTAATTGGAGAGTATAGTTTTTTGAAAGAAATAATTATTTTATTACTTACAGGAAAGAATTTTTTGATGATATGAGGGTTTAATTTTGGGATTACTCCTACGAAAGATGCCCATAATAAGGGAGCTATGTTGGATTCTTGAAGAGGATATCTTATGATCTCAATCCCTCATAAGGCTTCCTATGTATCCCTGTTTGAATATGAACTAGAGTTTTCATAGTTCATTAAGTTGTGCAAATGTTGTGATCATGACAAAAATCTAAGACCACATGACTCATGTTCAGTGTGAGAAAGATAAGTATTTAAAAGATTCAACAAAGTCACCCACAATATTCCTCCTCCACTGGTGGAAGAGGGCGCGCCTAGGGCAGTGACAGTGGATGGGGTTGAGGCGACCATGAAAGAGGGCGAGGTGATTAATCTTCCCTAACATAAATTTTCATTAGAAAAGGGTCCAATGAAAGGAATGAGTAAATGAGAAGGATGTTGAGAGGAGAAAGAATACATCCTCCAACTGTAATGCATAGTGTCTTAATCCAGGATAACTGCCCAAAAATTGATCCTGGTAGGGGTGGGATACTTCTCCTTTGATGAAAAGGAAATGTAGGTGTGAACTATGCCTTCCAGACTAGAGACCTGAGGTTTTGGGTCTTAGAGATGAGAAGGGTATATCGAAGCCTAAACCCTAATCCTTAAAACCATGAACATCCCAGCACTATTCATGGGAAAAAGGTACATGTGACTACGTATATACAAACCCACATACACACCATGAACCCTAACCCCATTTTGAATCAAATGTTGGAATCCTCTGACTGTGAAAATACAAACCCAAATAGGAGCCACACAAATGTTCCTTTATCAATGCATTATTAAGTTAAGGGGTTTTGGTGGAGGTCTCAATAGAATCCCTTTTGGACAAGGGATACAATGAAGAAGAAGCCTTTATATGAATGTATTTTAGGAGGGATTGATGGTTTGTAGACTGAAGGTAGTAGGTTAATCAATGAGTGGATCCTATATAGGTATTGACATGCAAGTATTGGTGCCCATGTGGGCTTAAGCGACCTGATTTTTACATAAGCGACGAACAAACTGGATGATAATACATGGACAAGACTTGAATCAAGACATCATGAGTATTCACAGGTATCCCAGAAGTGGGAAACTCAAGTTCCTCTGAAAGGAATAAGTGACGCACATGTCTTTATGATTTAGTGAGGCTGGGTGCTTTAGGAACACAAGTGATATGGATTTCAAACACTAAAAAGTCTTAAGTCCTATGATCCTCCTCAAAATCCTTGGCCCTTTGGGTTAAATAACTACCTTGAATTTTTTGGAAGTCATGGGCGAAGCACTGGGGAGACCAAATAA
The DNA here is from genome assembly GCA_963277665.1 of Viscum album. Taxonomy (NCBI): domain Eukaryota; kingdom Viridiplantae; phylum Streptophyta; class Magnoliopsida; order Santalales; family Viscaceae; genus Viscum; species Viscum album. The sequence goes on from OY728158.1 coordinate 879,226,424, forward strand.
GAAATTGGGATTTAGAGAAATTCATTTATACAAAAGAAGGCCCCAAGGGTCTATTTTTTGGAAAAAATATAATCCTGGTTGAAAGGACTTTGGTCATGAAAGTGGGTTGCACGCTAACGTTCTGGCACACCAGTTGATGTGCTCTAGATGGGTGGCGCCCAAGTAGACCTCCATACCAATAATGATTTGGCATAACGTGGGAACCACATTGATAAAATGGAAGAAAGTATACCTTCATTCTGCTCCATCGTGGTGGCAAACAAGTGAATGCAAATAGGCACATTGGGCGCCTCCATGAGAACATATCCAAATTTATTGTCCCATTCTGTAAGGCCTGTGCCCCCACAACTGTGCTTGGGATTATTTTCGGGCTTCGGTATCGACCCTTTGGGTCGCTGCATTCGCTACCTTCACGGACCACAATGAAATATTATCAGTCGCACCACGAATGTTTTGAGTCCGGATGAGGAAATTTTGAGGAGAAGTGCATGGAACACATTTAATGGTGTCAATAACCACCAAGGTTCCAAAAATATGGTAAGGGATATATTCCCAGATATAAAAATTCAAAAATATTAATATCAAGTTGTGTTAATAAAATCATAATTTTTGGGAAATAAAAAAGAAAAAATGAGAATGATAAATCAATCTTATATTTTTTCTAATCCAGGAAGTTCTTAGTTTAAATTACATAGTGCTTTCATCCATCAACTCAAGGGGAGTAATAATCATGGAAATGGGTTGAATGAATGAAAAATTTAATATATTCTCATTCAATTAAGCCTCACCCATTGAAATATACATGTGGAAGCCATTGAATATGTGAACATGGGTATAGAAACTTGGGAGGATACCAATGGTATTGTAATGTATAAAATAAAAATGGAAGAACATGGAACAAAATTGAGAGATTTTGAGCACCTAAACATGATTCAATCCATTTTTCAATTATTATATGATGTAAAATTATTCATTAGAGAAATATGCTCACACATAAATTGAGATGATAGTGGTACAACTTGAGATTATTATTTTCATTTTAAAATTATATAATTTCTGAAAATAAGGAACACTAGACATGTAGCGGCCGAGCCAAAGAGAATCTCCACATTTACCTATAAGGATCTATAGTGATTAATGTTAAATCAATTTTAATCATTTTATATTTATGATCATGATTAACTTAGAAAATTGGATATTTGCACTATCATTTTATTTAAAATCATCTTTCCTTTTTCATTGGTTTACAAAAATAGGCCACATAATAATTATTTATATCCAATTATAGTTAGAAATGGGATTCAACAGGAATGATTATAGATATACAATAACTAGGATATGTGAATGTATTAGATACTATGATTGTTTTATCTCCTTATTCAATCCAATTCTACATGGTAGGGGTAATTAATGATCTTTCATCTAGTTAGAGGGATCAAGTAAAATAAATTATAAGAATGGTGATTTAATAGGTGAGTGGGGAGTGGTATAAAATTTTATAACACAATGTTTTTACCATAATTTCAATCTACTTGTTGTTATTCTTAATTCTAACAATCTGAACCCTAATAATTCAAGAGAACAACACACTAAAAACAACCTCCTATCTTGAGACTACTTGAGTTACACTAATTACTTCTTTTAAAAGGGTTAAAAAAATTTGTATCTAGATCCCAATGATGGGATCCTCATTAACATGGCATTATTTTTTAGGAGGGAATCCAATATTTCTATTTTTATGTTTATTTTGTTTATTTTTAATTTTTTTCTTGAAACATGACTATTTCTTGTTTTAAAAACCATTTTGGTTTTGATCCAGAGGTTGAATGAACTATAATAGTATGAATTAGAAATCTAAGGATCACTGAGCAAGAGGAGAGGAAGTTTTTCACATGATCATTAATTGATTTCCCAAATTCATCTTCTTTCTCTACTAGATCATCCTTAAGAAGTGAAAATATAAAGGGAAATTTTGTTCAATTAAATTTGACATGTAGAGGGGACTATGATCCTAAATTTTATAATAATATCCAATATTTATAATTTAATTATAAATAATATTGTGAGATTAGAACTGGAATGATACCTCTACTACCTATGTTTCAGAGTTTGGAAAGAGAGCTTCCTGAAAAGATGAAGTTATTTGGGGATGTATACAATAAAATAAATCATAGAGGATCCCTTGATGATCATATCAATACGAAAGCCGTTTCATTCTTCTTATAAGGATCAAACAATGTGTGGATGTACAACTTATTACTTGGTGAAGTTACCAATATGTATGATATTCATAAGGTTCTCCACATGAAATTATTCCATTAATCAAGGACTAAGTAACTGACAAAGGATATCTACTATATCAATAATGATTTTAGAGAAACTCTCTATGTGTTTTGGAAGTGATTCATGTGGAAAACATCATCCTTTCTATATTAACCATTCATGTACCTACACTTCATGTTGTTCCTTTATCATGAACTTCTAGAAAATGACCAAAACCGTTTGGATTCTTGTACTAAAGGAGTTATAGTAGAAAATTTAAGGAGATTAATCTCAATATAGTATAGAGAGGATATAAAAACAATAAAAAATATTCAGTATAAGGGATAACACTAGAAAAGTGCACGAGGTAAAGAGTTTCAACTAACGTTTACCTAAAACTAATCATAAATAACTAACCGCCCTTTTGAGAAAATGAACACTAAATAAGCGCAAGAAAGAATCACCTTCCAAAACTCCTAAAATTTTAAAACTTTTCTATTATAATGATTAATATATTTATCAATACTATGATGTGAATGTATGTTTTTATAACTAGTATTAGAATATTTACCTGTATCCACCAACATAAGATCACTGATTCAATGATTACTGTACAAGCTTGTTTATAGATATAAACCAATAGCCTCAAAGGAGACCATTAATGAAGGTTTCAAAAAATCCTTTCCTACCCCAAAAATTTATAAAATAAAATATTAAACCTTTTATAAGTTATATATAGGGAAGTGTTTAAGAAATCTCCATGAAGGACCTATAGGAATATATTTTTGAGTTTCAGAACAACAACAAAACATCCCTTACTGATCAATGATCATATATGAAGGATCTAAAAGTATGGTTGAGATAAATATTATCTACCCTAAAAACATAAGTATGTTAAGGATTAGGTAAGCTCCTTACTGAATAAATTCATAACCCAAAATGAAATAATACTTCAATTTCTTTAAGGATAGGAAATGAAGTGATTAGTTGTGAAAAATCAACCATTGGAGCAGAATATAGAAGTGGAAAAACCAATAAATATAAAAAATATATCCTGAAAAAGAAACATACATAAAAATTCCTTTTATAGAAAAAACCGATGAAGAAATATAAGATGTAATCTATGTTTTAGTAACTATATCAATCACGACCTACAATACATGTAAGAATAAAACAACCACAAAAACTAATGAAGAATATTTACAATAAGAAGTCTAAGAATAATTCAAGAGAATAGGTATCAAAATCCCATTACTAGGGTCCATATACTAAATTATATGATGTGAATAATTTCTCAAGGAGATGTGTACCATAAAAATGAAATTTTGAGGTGATGGGAAGGTGGGTTTAGGTATACAATATTTATACGGTAACAGTTTATAACAAACGTGGAAATGTCAAGAAAATGGTAGAATCATTATCCCTTGCACCTTCTGTGAACTCAATTTTCATGAGGAATTTTATTATATTAGGGCATTAATTAAGGTTTTTACGTACTGTATTTAGTTTTTCTTATAGTTATGAGATCTCAAACCAACTATATGGATATAGAAATGTGTAACCAATCCATTTCCAACCTAGTTGGAGTTTTGGAAGATGTTTTTGTAAGAATGATTGGAATATTATTCCCATTTTATTTTTATATCTTAAAAATAAGAGAAGAAATAGTTAAAGATCATTCTAATTTTATATTACATTTAATTTTTGATAAAAATTCCTTAACCATAATAATTGTTCTTGAAGGAACAATTTCATTATCCTTTAGGGAAGAGACAATGAATATTAACATTTTAGATTCAAGAAAATACCATCATGAGTATCAATCTATTTTGAATCTAAATCATTCAAAAATTACTTATTGTTTTAAGGAATAAATATATATAATTATATTAGGATGATCCCAATATTTTTTATTTTTTAATGATTATATTTTTTTAGAAAAATTTCAAATATGGAAATAGTTATGTGTACTGATCAATTTACAGAGCTAGATGAATGTTATTTAAATTATTTACCGAAATCCTCCGCTAAAATTTATACCTTTCATGTTTTAGTAGAAAACATAGATAATATGAGTTAAAATAATCTTTATAACACCCAATAAACAGAAAATAAATCTCAAGAACTCTAAATTAAAAAATTCCGTGCATAAGGAAAATGAAATACAACTATTTATGATTTCAGATAGTATCAAACATAATCAAGATATTCAACTTATGAAAATTGGGAAACTAGATTCTAGGTCTATTGGCAAGTCGTTAGGTTGAATCAATAGTATTATACCTATAACTTTTTCACCACATATTTTGTTAGAACCTGAGTCTAGACCAATGAGACTACACAAATGAAGTCTCAAAAAAACTCTTATAGATGTTATAAAAAGATATAGAGATTTTATTATGATATATAATAATATAACCCACCAAATATTTTCAATGGGTGTGTCCAATTCATATTTAAAATAAAAACACTAGATTTACCATTTTAAACAAATATAATAATGATTTAGAACTCACAAGGATTCAGTATAGCTCGTGTTTCATATTTGAATATATAATATTAAATAATTTTACTCAAGAGGACCATTTCACCATCCCTTTTGAATAAAAAATGTCATAGAGGAAAGGTAGAGAAGATCATTTCTAATTTATTGATGGATTCTAAGGATATTTTCATGTCCCTATATCCATTGAGGACCACAATATAACCAAATTTAAATGCTCCTTTAGTACATTTTATTACCTAATGATTACATCAGGGTTATGTGATTTGCTATGTATATTTAAACAACGTATAATAAGTATCTTGTTAGACTTTATTAAGAGAAACATAGAGGTATTTCATGTTTATTTTACTTTTTATGGAAGCTACATTGAAACCAATCTTGAAAATTTATACATTTACATTGAAGACATTTATAGGGGAAACATGGTTTTAAACATTGAAAAATTCAATATTATGGTAGAATAATAAAATGTTTTGAGAAACATAATTTGTAAAGATAAAATTGAGGTTGATAGAGATAATACTGGAATCATTTTCAAAATGTCTTACCCCACCATTGTGAGACATATTATATTTTTTATGCCATGAAGGATTTTATATGGGGGTATATTAAATATTTTATAAATGTTTCTCTACCCTTGACTGACCTACTAAAAAGTGGAATTGATTTGTGTTTGATGATTCATTCATGTTATATTTTTGAAAAAATTAAACAGATCAAGAATAAAGCCCCAATAATATATTCACTTTATTGTAATAACCCCTTTGAGATGTGTTTGATTCCTTAAAGAAATATATATATGTCTTGTTATCATATATGATTAATGGGAACTCACATGTGATAAAATAAACTTCAAAGACCCTAGACAATGGATAAATGAATTATAAAATAATATAAAATGATTTTTTGTCTACAATTATTTTCTTCAATGAATTTCACTCATATTTGATATAAAATATCGTAGTTATTTTTTCTAAACATGTCACACATAGGTTTTATATCATGAAAAACGAATAAATTTTTAGGTTAGAGAGGTGTATTCATATATATAAATAATTACATTTAGAGATTAAGGATACGAGGGGACTTGCGAATTTTTTTCAGGACATATGAGTAGTTAACCTCATGCTGTTGCGGTAGAAAAAATAAATAAGGCCACACCAGAAAACTCTATATATAGTGAGTAGCTATGAAAGTCACCTCAGTACACTAAGAAAATGATTGAGTAATGTTTTGGTAAAAAACGGTACCCTTATTCTTTAATATGCATCAAAATACTATACTATGATCTGAGTTAATGCATTTTTATTATAGGGATTATTATTTATGGAATTTATATAGTGTCTATGTAATTGGGAGATCTATCCCTAACGAAGAGTTTATATACTCTCAATCAATATATCCTAAAATTTCTTATGGAGTACATTTTGGACCTCAATGAACTATTAGGAAGGTTTTAAATACTGGTATTATTTGTCCATCAATTTTTATTGACTTAAATAAATATTTTCAATCTTGTTGAAATAAACTATTTTTTGGCAGGGTTTCCAAATGTTAGGATATTCCCAAACAAACATTAATTTTTTATGAAATATTTTATTTATGAGGATTAGATTTTATAGGTATATTTCATATAAATTTTATATTTTCCTATATCCTATTTTAGGTTGACTATGTTTCAATATAGATTTAGGAGAAAACCCAAAATGATGATGAAAACATATAATTGATTTTCAATGATCAAATAAATTTTATAGGTTCAGAGTGACTCAATCTATAGTTATTAATAAAGGGAGAATTATTTTTACTTGAATATGGAAACCCTCATGAAGAGATATAAGGTGAATCATAAGAACACCACTGCATACCACCCACAAAAAATGGGAAAAATGATATTTGAAATGGAGAGATCAAAATAATTATTGAAATGATAGTGCTACTTATCCAAAAGGATTAGAGAAAAAATATTTTAGATGCACTATGGGATTTAATTACCACTTTCAAAAACCCCCTGGATATGAACCCATATTGAATTGTTTATTGAATGATTTTCCACATTCCTATTTTGTGACATTACAAAGCTTAATAGCCTCTTAAGATAGTAAATTTGGAGTTTTGTGACGATGTAGATTAAAAGAATATCCAAATGATGGAACATGAGGAGTTATATAGGGAGTTATATGAAACCTAATTATAGTATAAAGATAAATAAGGGGTTTTCTATGATATACTCATCCTAAAAATAGATTTTAATATGGGTGAAAATTTTCTTTTATTCTTTTTTGGGATGAATCTCATGCTTAGTATGCATTATTATAAGTGGACTGAACCATTTTTAGGGACTAATGTAATCTTATTTGTTGAAATTGAAATAAAATGACGTAATTAAAAATATTTATTTAATATAAATTGATAATATTTGATGTAATTTTATAATGTTTTTTAGAACGAACCAATAAAGGAATCCAATGTCTTCTACACTTCAATTGAATTGTGAACCCATGATTTTCTGTTTCCTTAAACATAGTATATATATATCATTATAAGATAGTTATACTTTGAAAATTTCAGTCATAATCCAATTATGTTTTGACAGAGAATCGTGTGAGATAGAGAAAGAATTAACATATGATAAAGGGGATGAAAATATTTGGGGAATTCTAAATATGGTTAAATAAGAAGAATATATATTTAAATGTCATTTAAGGTGTATCAAGAAATTGTAAAAAGGCAATATAGACAAGTAAATTTAGGGGAGATTGATTTAGGATAATGATACTTGTTAAAATATTAATTCCCCTAAATTTCAGTTCTATTTTCACTCATGTACTTAAAAAATTATTTAATTGAAGTGAGGGATTAGATTAAATTCATAGAGTAGGCATGTTATTTTACAATTATGAATTAATATGTGATTTAATTATTCTCTATAATAAGTATTTATGTCTTGATGGGATAACTATTTTTTTGAAATTAATTGTATTTTCTGTGGGCTCAATATGATAAGATTAAAGGGGTGATAATAGACTATTATTTAGAAATATTAAACTATCTTTCAATGTTAATTAAGCCCTTTTTCTAGATAAAACTAATTGAATTTTTGATTTAGTAAAATTTTCAAAATCTTATCTTTAAATGATAAATGGATATATATATATATATATGATTTTAATTGTTTTATATATTTTTAGATCTAATTGAAAAGAAATATCTTGATTTTTGAATTTGGGAATCATAAAATTTAATGGACTTTTATTTCGAGTTTCAATATTTAAATTCCATTTAATAATATTATGGATAATCCAATAACTAAAATTGTGTCTTTTATAAATTTTAATTACACTAAAACAAATAATACAAATTTTTTAAAGGTTCAACTGTGGTTCTGAGAGTAGTGTAAGTGTAGCTAAATTTCATTGTAAATTTACCAAGCCCCTCACAACCATTATATCAAGGTAAAAATGTTTCATGAAGGTTAATAACTGCCACATGAACTATGTCAAAGCCCATAAAAGATGATGTGTAAGGTAACAAGGAACTATGTATAAGTTACTATGATTTTAGATTAGGGTATATCCATAACACATAGTTCTATCAAGTTCATCAATGAGAACTATGTAATGGTCAACCGAATGATCCCGAAGCCTTATAAGGAAACCCCTAAGGTTCGAAGGATCATATAAGTCCTATATTTTAATAAATGAATCAATATAAAGGTTATAATCATAATATGTTAACAAAATAATAATTTTACAAAAAAATATAGTTCAACTCGAATAAAAATTGATTCATCATGTTTTCCTAAATCTGGATGTACCAATCCAAAATTCCATATATAATTCATCAATCGATTAATTTTAATAAGTGATTATGGGAAAATATCAAAGTAAGGAGAATATTTAAGATATTAATATTTTATAAATAATCTTCCTATAACATAAACATTTGGATACAATTGAATATATGTGATTTAGTAATTAAAATACAGAAGAATACAAAATTTATTTGAAGGCATGATGGAATAATAGAAGGCTATGCATCTCACTTTAGAGATTCTATGTGTGTGAATAGAATACATATCACTATTACATTCATATAAGAATGAAAAGTATTCATTGGAGTGTAAGGACTATGGATCAATAAATATGATAGTGGTACTTCTAATTTTTCTATTCATTCTCTTCCAAAAATGAATTGTCTCTAATAATAGCATAATAGACCATTAGTGCTCCGGGCTTGTAGAATCTATCCATTACCTTGTAATTAATTCTATAATTTAATGTCAAATATATTCATTTCATTTAATACAGATGTTCCTTATTGATATTGATAGTATGATATTTCCATTATCTCCTCATTTAAAATATCCTTCCCTTATTCAATGGTTTGTACACATAGAATAAAAAGGTGTTTTTTCAATTATTACAAGGGATAGAAGGGGGATTAATCAATAATGATTCAAGATATCTAATCATTAATCTTGGTTATATTAGTAGATTTAGTGATTGTTACATCATATCATTCTATAAAAAACAACTAATGTAAAGAAATTAGTTATGCATAATTTGGTTAAATGGAAGGAGAACGGGAACTAATGAGAATGATTATTTAACAAGTGAGTGGGGATAGTTATTTGAAGACAAAAATTAAAATTTTTACTACGATTAAACTCATTATTACTTGAGATAATTGAAATGACAAATATCCCAATTCATAATAATGAAACCAAATAATTCATGATAAGAACATACAAAATAAATCCTCAAATCTAGAGAAAAACCAGGTTCCACAAATTAGATTATTCAATAATGTTCAATTTTTTTGTTAAGATCCTCTTGATCAGATCAACATTAATTATATTGGATGAAGTCGTATATTATAGGGGAAAATATTAAATACTTTAAGGTCCCACTTCTTAAATATTTGAATAGAATTATTGAATATATATATTTGGAATTATGTTTAGATTCTATAAATAATCAAAGTATTTATGATGGGAATATGTAATTTTAAATAATGATAGTCTCTATGGTTACTTTACCATTATTTATTCTTCATTTCTCTATTTGGAACTGATGTACATTGTTTTTCCTCAAGCATAATTAATTTTTTTTTAAACCACATATTTTTAATTTTTTTAAAAAGATCTATAAATATAAATGTAAACTATTAAATAAATAGATATATTGAAATAAAATTCAGGAAATCTATATTATAACAACTTTTTAAAACCATTATTATAGGTTTATAAATTTTGGGTATAACCCATACTAATGGTTTACCATGCTGTTGGAGAATTCTTTATAGGGATAATAATATACAAGCATATATTAATTTTTTATAGCCCCTCCACTATGATGAAAATTTTATCCAACATCCCCCCTCTATAAATAACATAAAAAACATATATATATATATAAAACATAAAATTACACCTTCAATATAGATCATATATTATATATATTACATTAAAAAGATAATAAATTAAAAAATTGATTTTTTTTTACTATCACTATCATTTGTAATAATCCATCCAAAAATTTAGAATTGTCATAAATATACAATCAAAAAATGTATCAGATCAAAATATTGATCAAAATAATCCTTATAATATTTACCCCTATCATCGTGGCCATCACCACCCTTATCCACATCTCAAAACTCATCATAAGAATCATCATACTAAACATCTTCACCAACACCAATACCCGAAATTCCATCAACCTGATTACCACTAAGGTCAATATATTTATCACCTTATGCATTGTATAATGAGAATATTTTCAATATACGTGTACAAGAATCTACATGAAAATATATTTAGTAATATAATTATAACTAAAATAAAAATGGATTAGTTTTTTAATCATAATTACGATAATTCTATTCTATGTATTGACAATGTTCACTCTCCAAATTATCCTTAACTCATCCTATATGTTTATTAATAACCATAACCATGAATATGAAATTAAATATTTAATTAGATATAGCCTCTTCAATTCAATATTTTTTTCTATAATAGTGTGATGTTAATGTCTGAAAAATATAGTAAATTAATATTACAGATCAAAAAAATAAAAGTACGAATGTAGTTAAAATATTAATGGAATATAACAATTAATTAACCCTTATAATGTTTAGTTAGCTATCATTTTCACGTAATAAAATTATTTCTTAGAATAAACGATCAATACCAAATAGAGAAAAAATAAAGGACATATGAAAATAATTAATAAATATACCTTTTAATTGATAGTGTTTCTCTATTTATAATGTGAAAATAATTTAAATTTTGTTTGTTCTATATGATAGAAAATACATTTAGATAAATTACTCTCCAATTTTGTTAAAATATCTCTTTTGGTACGTAATGGGTCATAGTTTTTACAAATGTGGTAATCCATGGTACAAATTGGTTTCTCTCTCAGCCATAATGTGTTATCCTTTGAAAACTCAACTCGATACTAAATCAATATAGCCTAAAAATTATAACCATTATACACATTTTTAGCCACATTTAAAATAATCAGAATAATATTCTTCACATTAGGTCAACTAAAACATTGTGCCATCAGGAGAGATTCGTAAATACCAATATTGGTTCACTAAGATATAATAGTATCAACTAATGTCACAATATATATCAATGAACTTTTTTTTCAAAAGGTAAAAATCCATCACTCCATCAAATATATCATTCTGAGCTATATTTTTATACCATATTCAAAAAGTATAATTCAAATTTTTATCCATCCACTAAGATATTTTATTGATGTCATGGGTTCCACCCTTCAATTTCTATAAAAAAAATCATTTGGTAGTCTTTTAGTATACCATATTGATGCGATGGATACAAAAGAACTTAGAATAAAATAATTAAAAATATAGGTTAAATATAGTAATAGTGAGATTATATTTTCTATGAAGAGATATTGATTTTTAGTGTTATTTTACCATGTTGAGTTGGTTCAATGTATGTTGAAAATAAGAAAAAACTATGTTTGAGAATGAAATTAAATTGGTAGCAAAATTTATTTTTAAAAGAAATGGTTTAACCTCAGATATTCCACTAACATATATGTTACATAATAATTTAATTTACCATTCGAACTATCTTTGTCTATATACAGATGAAATAAAAAATGAACCCCTCTCATGGTTACTTTAGATTTAGAATAGAACTGAAATAATAACTTCATTCTAATTATTTCATATCCTAGTGATCAGATATCTATAACCACTCATAGAACTACCCACTTACCCTCCATTGTATAGGTATTAAATAAGGTCCTGGTGGCTGGTGTGTAAAAAATAGATAATAAAGGAAGAATAATTTAAAAAAAGTTCAAATAAAACTTCTTATTCAATAAGATATAAAATACTTTCAAATAAATTAAAAAACACAATTAATAATTAAAAATTGAATTCATTATCAAGGGTGGGTAAAATCTCCCTATATCAACCACTATGGGTCCTATGTATCATCATTAAATATGGATTACATTTGAAAAGAAATGAAAATATTTAAATAGAATAGTATATTTCTATCCTATCCCTCTAAGTGAACAGTCATCATCATTATAGATGTTATAAAATGATCATGTTCTACTTGAGTACTTAATAAAATTCATCTTCCACATGAGAATTAGAATTTTCCTCTCCCATGATAGTGGGTCAAGACTTTTCCATCTTTTAAATTTCTGTGACCAACAACCATTTTAGATGTTGTATTCTTTATGTATCATTTGAGGGTCCATTTTCAATGGATTGGTTTTTATCAAAATTTCCCAACCTCAATGTTCTTTCCGAAGTTATTATCCTTCATTCTCTTGATGGATGATTAACCTATTGAATCACAAGATCATTTTTATTGATTTGGACATACCAAATAAGTCAAAATGTTGTTAATAGAAACCAGTTTACAATGATGATTTCATATTTTTATCCACATGGTTCATAAAGTGGAAAAGTAATAATTTATATTCTCTTAGGGAATTTTGATAGGTGGCCAATAAGTATTAATGTGCTAGGAAATGTTAGGCACATCCTCACAGGGACATGAAATATTTTTTAATGTCATTTTCATCCAGTAGGAAATCATACATTCTTCATCAAAGTAATATGGAAATCATGGGATGTCATGCACATGGGATGAAGTCATATGAATCAACTAGTATGTTTTATGCACTATGTAGAAAGTATATAGTAATGGTTCAAAGTCACATTAAATTACTAGGAAATATTACAATATTGCGTGAAAGTATTATGTGCTTATTATAGATCATTTATTTTTAAAATTTCCAGAACCTAAATGTCATTTTTGTAGAAAAAATATGATATGAAAATAATAATGTCATACAAAATTACATTTGATGTTTGATGTGGATATTGGGATGTCATAAACACAACCCCTTTGACATATTCAACTTCAGACCAAAACCCATTAAAAAAAACATAGTTTAATATTTTTATTGTCTATTTTAGAAATAAATTTAAACAATGAAAATAAAAGAAATATTAAAATTTTATTCAAAATTTTCAAATATCAATGAATGGAATACTAATTAATCACATGTAATAAAAATAATAAAATAAAAAAAAATTATCCAATTTTCTATTTAATTCAATATTCAGATTATAAATTGATTTGAAATATTTATTCTAATTTAAATTCATTAGATGTTTAAAATCCTATAAAATTACTGACACATAATTTGAAACATTGATTCCTGATCAATCCCCCACACAAATAAATTCCTTTCATCATGTTCATATGTGTTGCAATTCCTCTTAAAAACTGTTTTCAGTTCTTGGATTTCAAATAAATAAAATGTAGTTGAATTTAGATTTTATTATGTTGATTATTCAAAATAAAATCTCTATTAAGCTCCATTTTTAAATCTCCATTTCACACTTACTTTATTCTTATTCCATGATATTTAGATATTTCCCTTACCCCTTCTTCATCTATGGTTATAATTCCCCAAATCCATTCGTCCCCTTTATCAAAAAAATACATTCTAAAATTTTCTTATACATGCTTTGTGAAAATAACTCATTCGATAAGTGTAGTTAAACACAAAATCTAAACCATTATTTGATAGTTGGTATCACCTATAACAAACTATAATAGTCAGTTAATTGACGAAAATCTTATGGAGTAGGATTTTAGGTCCCTCTACTCTTATTTGATGGTTATCTCACACACACATGTGCTTTTTTGACTTAAAAATACTTCTAGATTAGTTCCCACCAAATCATTCTACTTTAGTTAATATGAGTTATGAAATTTCATTAGGTACCTTCTATAAGGTTTTAATCAATAATAATTTTCTTGTTTCCTATGTTTAATTTCAAAATTTGATATTTATCATGTTATCAATTTAATTATAAATATTTTTTTATATCACACTTCCTTCCATAGTTTTAGAGAAAAATACTTCCATGATTTTTCAACTCAGTTATTTATTCTTTTTAGGAGTTGAAATGAATTTCAAATTTTGTTTTTATCTTTAATTTATTTTTGATCAAAAAAGGGTAGTATAGAAAAAATTATTCATATCCAAGCTACTTTCCTCTATCGAACACCCTTATTAGAAAAAAAAATCTAATTAATTATAAGATACAATGGTTAATGAATAAAATATTTAAAAATTTAGTGTTTAGGATAGTGGATAAAAGGAGAAAACTTATTTGTACTTATTTATATTTTATAGGGACATTTTTGGACACCTCCATTTGTTCCTTCCAAAATTCTCTATGAAATTTGTTCATTTTTAATATCACTATATTAAATGTTTTTTATATTTCAGTTCAACTATTCTAAATAACTCTAAATGGAAATTTCTTAGTCATAGTAAATGATCCTTTCCATTTTGATCCAATCATACAAGTATGAGTTTCATCATAGAGTATAAGAAAAACACTGTATCTCTAACATTAAAGTATATTTTATAACTGAATACTTCATGGAATGATCTATACTTTTCTTGATGTATAATGAGGTTCTCATAAGAATCCATTACCATCACCTATAAGTCCATATTTTGAAGCTTTCATTATCCTCTAACCTTGATAAACATCAGTTACACTTTGTTCACATTCTAGTAATCTTTTTTTATCACCTAATATTGGAGTGGAAACATTTACCATACAATATTCACTAAGGGGATATATCCAAAGTGGATTTTAAAGTATTTCGGTTTGCCTAAAGTTATTCTTCTAGACCTTTTATCAATATTTTATGGTCATGATATGCTATGATTTGTTGAATTATCTTTATCTCTATATTAGGGATCATGAACATCATATTTTCTTATGGTTGTTATACTATAGAGGTATTTTATTGTACTATACTATTCTTCATGAGTGATTGCATGCATTGATTTCCTAAGGGTTTACCCTAATAGATTATTATTTCCCAAGGATTCCCAAGCCCTAAAATTTTATGTGATCTAAAAAAATCAATAACAACTCCAAAATCATTTGCTATAGTTTATTGAGATTCAATCCATTTATAAACATATGAAACTACTAATGTAATATATATATAAATGTAAAATAAATAAGATATAAACCCATGAAATATAATCCCCATACATCAAATGTTTCATATGAAAAGAAATGGGGTTTGGGTAATTTCTTATATTTAATAAATTAGTCCAATAATTGGACATTTGTATATGTTCTACAAAAATTACACAAATCATTAAAAAATATTCATTAAAACCAACCAGATTCTAACACATTTGAAATTAATTCCCATTGCCCAAAATATATTTCACATGTATGGGTATGATAAACTTTAAACAAGTAATTTACCTACTCTTAAAGTACAGATATCAAAAAAACTTCATTAGTACATATTATACAAAAATAATGATCCTCTAAAACGTAATATTTTCAATCGTATTTCTTCAGAATAGTTTTATAATTGGGAAATTATAATTTCAAATTTGATATTATAAAATAGTTATACATACTAGTGTACTAGAGTAATTTTGTGAGTTTATACAATTTATCACCAATGAGGGAATCATTTAGGGATTAGTCTATGAGGGTTTCTACCTTATTAGTGTGGGAAAATATAATCTTGTGTTTTTAACTCGTTTCTTATTTTCTATCTTGTCAAAGATCCCCATGATTAATTATGTTATTAGTGGAATCCACCTCACTAACATTGGACATGAAGGATGCCCATTTATTAAATACTCAAGGGATGGATGATTAATGTAAATTATTACTTTAATACCTAAAAAATATGATTGAATTTTTGATAAATAATAAAATATAGATAAAAAATAATTTTTGTTGTTTTATAGGTGATTGGAGATATTTCAAAATTATTTGAAACATAAAATATAAAATTATATTTTCCATCGATCTTTTGATAAATAAGTATTCCACATTTCTTGGTTTAAGGAATCACATAGCTTGTCAAAGGGTAGATCCTAGACTAGATATATCATTAAAGTATATGTAGTTAGGATTTTCATGTGTTTATTAAAATAAAACATTCATGATTTATTAAAAACAAAATCTCATTCCGTCATGTGAAGGTTAGTTAGAGGACAATATTTTTTTAAAGTCATTAGTGAAAATTTTATAAAATCTTTCATGTCTTAAAAATTATCTAAAATTATTCATTGTGATGGGGTAGGTAAGTGTAGAAATGGTTCTATTTTGTCCTTGTAAACATTATTTCATTTATTAGAAATGGTTTCCCTAAGGAAATGTCCTTTTACACAATGAAATGTCATTATTAAAAGTGTAAAACCATGTTATTTACAAATAATCTCTTTAAAAAATTATTTGTATTATTAAGAAAAATTAAAAACATATTTGACACACAATAAAGAATTCAACATACCACTAGTAATATTCCATTGGGATCTAAAAAAGAAATTCCATAAAACATTAGAAAGTTCCTAGGGTATTATAAAAACCAGAGGCATCCTTCAGTCTGAAATCATACCAATAGAACATATGAATATGGTTTTGTCACAATTTTATTATGTTATGAAGACATAAAAAAGCTAGATATTCCATCATGGAAGTAATAATGTCCCACCTCCGCAAGAAGTTCTATAATAGTTTAGATAAAAGGGATGTGGAAGTTGAATTTTTGTGTTAAATGGTTCAATTTTCTCTAGTCAATGTCGACTCTCCATCAATTATAAATCATAGTGTGTACTAATTCATTATTTTAATTTTTCAAAATGTCGATTACAATATTTTTACATAAAATATTAATGAGATTCACCCATTAGGTTTATGATACAAGGTATATGATTCCAGATCCCAAAAGTCATTCAATTTTCATTTTTGACAACTTTCACAAGGTTTAGGGTGTGCTTTTATTGGGGTTGTCTCATATGTTATAACTTTATTTATATGAGGGTTTAATGCACAAAAATAATAAGACTAATTTAATAAATGTCTCTTAATTAATAAATTATGTTGATAATATTTTATTTTAGAATTATTAGAAATTTTTGTACATGATTTTATGCCAAATTATCTGAAATTATTTCTAGAGGTTTTTTATCTTCTTTAACAAAAGAATAAAATAATTAGATAGAACCAACCATTGTTCCAGTTCATTAGGTGTTCTAGCGATTGTATCTATTTATGTTTCCTAAAATTTAAATCTACAAATTAAAATTAAAAATTAATATTAAAATATTTGAGAAAATCATCCAAGAATTCTCTATAGAGATACTTAAATTGATCACTACATAGATCTAATTCAAAATTTTATTACTTTTAAAATATAACTATCAAAAATAATTTTCAATTCCATATCATTTTTAGTATTATTATTCCATATAACATTACAATTTATTTTATAGAAGAATATAGAGTATTGGAATGGTATGTTGTAAAAACATATTATTCTTTTTGGAGGTAATATATTGAATCCAAGATGCAAAAATTAATATTTTATTCTCCAAAACCCATTCTAAGTGTTCCTTCATGAACATTTATTATGGATTTCAATGTTTTCAAAAATAGCATACCATAAATTATGGTGTGATGAGTTGTAAATTTTTCTTCTTCTATTTTTAAGATGTAAAGATAAATGGGCATAAATAATATATTAACTCTTACTAGGAAATACTCTACAACTCATACTCCATTATAAATGTATCATTTGGATAGTTGTACAATATATATAGTTATGTTGTGTTCTTTTTTATAAGAATGATTAAATTTTGTACAAAATAATAATAATTGAATCTCCCAAATCACAAAATTCAATAGTAAAAGTTTTCCCTCCTATGGTGTTGTGTATAGTAAATGTACACGGGGATTGAAATTTTTTTGGTAGTTGTTAGATTATTAAATTTTATTTTTATTCCCAAATATAAATTTTAATTTCATTGAAATTTTATTTTTTAGTGCATATGTCCTGCAGAATATTATTTACATTAAAATTTGGATTATTTCATCTATCCAAGGGATGTTGAATTTTATTTTTGTGAATGTTTCCAATATTTATTATTATAATTATTTTTCAATTGTCTTATTAGGTGGGATAATTATAAATGGGATTGGATGATAGGGTTGTGCTACACCTTCTATCTTGGATTTTTTCTTTCTCTGGTCACTGGTTGTTTCTCCAAATACCCCTCCATTTTTATTTCATCTAATGTTTTTATGGGTTCTTGGCCCACTAAATTATATATTAATCTTCCATTGGTGGGGTTTCAATATTTTTCTCCCCTCTTCAAATTATTTGGTAAATAAAAGTTTCCATTTACATTATTATTAATGATATATTGGGAGCAGATATTACCTACATCTTGATTGACCATGTTATTTATAATAGAGATAACATATTTAAATTGTCATTGCAAATATTTTATAACTAATCCATGATCTAAAAGTGTAAATTGTAGGTTACTTTATTACTCCATGTTCTCTCTAAATTTCATTTTATGGATTGTTCATGGTTTTGTACTTTTTGGGATTTTTTCCAGGGTTGGGGGTTTCTCATCAAGAATGGGGGTGGTTGGTAAACGATTTGAGTGTTTATTAGAATGGTTTTCAAGGAGTATTCAAGTATACATATCCATAATGAATTGTAGTATACATATTAATTATTTGAATTATGTGATATTATAACTCTTAACTATGATACATGGCATCATGTCTCTCAGTATCATGAACTTGAGTGGATCCATTATTGATGTTCACCAGGGAATGAAAGAGATGATATATATAAGGGGTTATGAATAGTGACTCTTCTTAAACATTGTTCAGTGAAAACTGTGTCACAATAGAAGTTAATTATTTAGTTTTATTTTTAATTGAAAGAGGAGTTAAAACTCTTTATCTCATTTACTCCTCTATTAGTGGATATTATAACAAGTGGTTGATAATTATGGGATATATTATCATCTGTTCTCTGAATTCATTTTGTTATTTTTATATCATTTATTCTCTAGAAGAAGAATATAATAGGATCCAATTATTTATAATATTCCATTGTAAAATATCACACACAAATTATATTATTGGAATGGATGATGTTAGTCAATTTAATCTCCCAAAAAAATCATATAGTTTCTTCATTTCATTTCTTCATTCCATAGATTATCATTCATAGTTGAGTAATCATTGAAGCAATATATTGAATTTATTTAAAGGACCTATAGAGTTAATCCTAGTTGGGGACTTTCATTAGGATATAGATTATACACCAACTAATTCGATGATACTTAATGAGAGGAGGGAAAAACCATCCATATTATTTAGAGCTTATAATAATCCAATGGGTTTGAATTTACTAAAACATTCCCAAAGATCCTCATGTTCTAGTTGTGGTACTCTACATCCAAATTCCAAATACTAGGATGGTAATTGAAATTATTTTGTTTTAATTTCAATGATAAATCAGTAAATTGTTTTTTAGTACTATTAATATTAATTAAATCAGGTGCATGTTACTCCATTAATGTTCTAGCTAACTGAGCCAAAATTTTCTTCTATACGTTTACTTCTTATGGTGGATTGTGTATAAGTATAATTGGATCGAGATTCCATTATTATGATTGTAAAAAAATCACTATTCACTTGATTGGTGTTTTTTAAATTTCTAAATTTTTGAAAGAAGGTCCTTTCTACCTCAATATAAAAACAAATGAGGTGATCCAAACTAGATATATTCATCTATAAAAAAATAACAACGAAATAAAAAGACCACACTATCAAGACTAAATGAAAATGGTTCTATCCTTATGTAATAACTGATGCAGGCCCAACATTTTTTTGAACCCAGGTTAAATTTATCAAGAGTGAGAGTTGGGTTGTCTCTATAGTGGAGGGGGTTATTTGTGTTTTTATTATGTTGAGTGGGTTTACTATGTGTTGGAAACATGAGTCAATTGGGGTTCATAATGTAATAATATTTGTTTTTAATTAAATTTTAAAATTATTGGTCAAAACTTCTATATTACCCTCACATACATGTTAAGAACTAATGAAATTTAACTCTTATATTCTCTCTCTCTAATCAGATAAAATCTCAATTGATCACCTTCACCTAGAAACTTCTATATGAGTAGAGATTTGAAATTATAAATTAATTCCCAATTAATTCATAGCCTAGTGATAATATATCTATATTCACTCATATATTAACAAATTATCCACCATCCTATAAGAAATAAATAGTGTAAAAGTGGCATATGTTTGAAATATAGATAAAAATGGAGAATGAATTTAAATACAAAGATTGATGGAAATATCATATTGAAGATGTAATCAAAAAATTAAAAATAAATTAAATATAAGAGAATTAGTATCTAAAAATGGAATTAATTTACATGGGTGGGGTGAATCCACTAGATGAAACCAATATGGGTTTGGTCTTCCATCACAGAAGAAGTATTATATTAGAAAATATATTTAATTTTTCTAGTGAACAAATGTTCTCCATCGCCACCATCTAAGTGGACATACATCCTATTTATAGAAGTAACATAATAATATGAGGCTTATTAAATACTTTATAAGTTCAATTTCCCAGGTGACAATTATTATATTCCCCTCAATTTATCAATATTTTTTTTCATTTGGAATCATTCTGAATTATAGTTCCCACTTCCCATTTACATCATTTTCTTCCACATGTATATGTTATGGATCCATATTCCACTATTAGGTTCTTCTCAAACATTTTGAGCCACATATTTACCATGATCTTATCATTCCATTTCTTGATGGATGATTGTTTTATGGAAGCTTGAGATCATTCTTCTCATTATGGGTAGAATAGGTAAAAATGTAATGATTTTAAGTTTAAAAAAATTTATATAAGAAATTTAACATTTTAAACACTATGTATTAAAATGTTCTAAAGTCCAATGTCATATTATTATAAGGAATATTGATTCACAACTATCATGTTTTATAAAACAAGAAAAAGTCCAATTCTGACTCATAGAGTCTCACAAGGTTTTCAAAGGTCATGAAAGTGCATTATGAAGTCATAAATTCTTTACCAATAGCCATTTGGATTCAAAATATAAAATCTCATCCAAGTATTCAATTAACCCATGCCCCAATCCTGTGGGCCACATGGCCTCAAGTGTTCGTCCCCATATACTGGAGGATGCCCACTGGCCGTGAGGGGGTAAAGGCAGTATGGTGGGAAGACTATATCCTATTATAAGAGTGGAACATCGCATACGATCATGACATACAAAAGTGAATGAAAATATAAATAGACAGAATTAATAGGAAATAGAAGAATGAAAAATTGAACAAATAAATAATAGTCAAAATCTACTAGGTAGTATCTTATACATGGATGTATACATGATAATAAAAAAATAGAGAAAATGGGGGATGTAATATGGAAACATTCTATAAATTTTTAAAAAAATCTATACTATTAGTAACTTGAGAATATTCTAGGTCCTTAGATCATATAATCTATCTAAAGCAATTCAAATAAACAACCTATAACTGGTCTCTTTCCCTTATTTTGACCATTAGGCAGATAATATTCTCATTACTAAGGATAGACATAGTAGGGTTTGATATAGAATTGTTAGTAGGCCACCACCAATAGTGTCAACATGTATTTGAATCATATTTCATAACAAAATAGTGTGTGGTATTAAATAAAATAAATGAAAGGTGCTGAAATAAATAAGTAACTACCCACTTAGGATTCGAAAAGACACCTATCATCCTCACCTACTACGACCTATGGCCAAAATTGAAGTTCGATCAATCACAATATATATAGTAATAATATATATATATATATTAGTTAAATTTTTCATTCACCTATATGAACCAAATATGTGTGGATAAAAGTGGACATATAAATAGAATACCAGTTTATATCTGAACCGATGAAAAATTAAGACATCCATGACCGTTCTAATGATCCTATAAGCTCATGTAATAGGGTTAATTCCGGAAATCCCATAATTAGTGGGGGATTTCATTCTTTTCACTCGATATGGTGAGTTTGCTATTTTGTCAAAACCTCGACAAGGGACATGGCACATCAATACCACCTTTTAACTAGTTTCAACGGTGTGGGACATAATGTTCAACACCCAATGTAAGGGAGTGTGATCCCCCAGGCTCAACATATCTCTTAACAACATATCATATCCCATTACAAGGTCATAGATGACTCATCACTCAATATCAGACTCAAATTCAGAGTTGGTTAAATGAAATCTTTGAGATGGTCCAATATGCTAAAAAATGGGGAAATGATAGGAAACCTAAAAAGAATAATGGAATCAAAGATGAACTCCAATATGATGTTTTAGTTTTTAGGTTTTTAACATAATGAATCCCACTCATTTGATTATCTTGAATCAGACACCTTACATAAGAGATACATGGATTCCAAGGTTGATGGAAGTGGGATTTCATAAAAGAGGAGATACAAAGCCATACAATTGATGAGGAGAAGGAAATAAAAAATGTTTGTTTAATAATTAAATAGGGAAAAATAGAATTTTCACCTAAAAACAGAAGGGATCATAGTTTAAAAAACTGTGCACAAACCAACTTCAAGTCACTTATTAATGATTTTATCCACACTATTAAGGAATGTGGTTTTCTAAAATGTGATGAAATCATAAGAAATATCACATTAAAAAACTTACAGTTTCTATAATTTCTATGAAACTTAGTTTAAATGGATTCAGACAAACTACGAGGCCTATTGGTGCCCAATCTCTACAACAATACAATTTTGGGAAACCATGCAGGCTTGACTACACAGTTTCTCCTAACAGTGTGGCCTAGTCCATCCTCACCATTTTTGGGCTCCAGGATTTGATGGTTCTCTAGACATGTTTTATACATCTTTAACATTATTATGCATCAATGTTATGTATCTTTAAATAAAATTAAATTAAAAAACAAATGAGATTTTACTTTCTAAAGGTTCAAAGGGAGAACCAAGTTATATAATACCACCATAAATCTATCAAGAATATTGAAAATGAAAATGTTCCTAGGAAATAGTGTTCCCTTAGTTATGAATATCATAAAAATCTTCCATGGATATTTTAATACAAATACATTCTCACAAATAATAAATTCCAGGTCACAATGATGATTTTCATCATAAATTTTCTATCAACTCTAAGCTACTTAGATGTGATACTGAAGGAATCTAAATTTATCTATCCTTTTATAAGTGAAAAGGGGTCCCTATATCTTTATTTATCCATTCTCAACCAATCATATTTATGTTCTATACATATTTTCATAAATATATTCACCAGTATCCATTTAGATAATTGGGTGAAAGATATTATTATACGAAAACAAAACCGAATGAATGTGTTGATCCAAAGAGCCATTGAAATATATACAATAAGATTCAAATATTTCTTCTAGGGTTTGACTAGTTCTCTAAGACTTTCTATCTATCTAAGGATGATACATATTTCTGAATGTCAACTCTATATCCAAAGCTCGCTGAAGACTTTTCAAAAACATCAAGGTAAACCTCGAATCCCGCTCAAATACAATAGTTAGTAGTACTCCAACAGAAATTTCCACCATAAAAATGTATATTATTGAATTAGGATCGAGATTTCAATAGTCTCTGATATTAATAATTCATGCTTATGTTAATGAAAATTGACTAAAACCCAAATATCATAGTTCCCATTTTATGTTTTACGGGACAGGATAATAAAATACATTATGATGTTTTCCAATTTCCATTCTGGTATGGGAAATGGTTATAAAATCCCATTAGACATGTTGGTATCAAACATAACAGTTTGACATACTACGAACTCAAATACATACATAGAAATATTTTTATTCATGTTTTCCTACAATATATTCAATTTTCGATATATATATATGTATGTATATTGTGCGTGTACTTATGGATGAATGATAAGTGATAAACTATGAGAATTATCTAATAGATCCTTATTTGACATGAGTATGGATATAATAAATTCTCTATTCTAGAACCTTATGATTCCTTAAAAATAAATTTTAAACACAAGAACATTTATGAAAATATTCTATAGGTCTAAATCATCCTTCTGCACTAATTTAATCATCTTATAGATTGATGGTCTGACACTCATTTGATAACGATAATATTTATCACAATTTATCAAGACTTCCATATCAATCTATTGTAAGTAAAAAAATATTTTATCTTTTGTGATCCTCATCATATATGATATGTAATAATAACACCATGGGTTTTAAGAATGAGTCTTTTTTCTAGTTAAATTTGAATATTTTGTTTGGAAGACAGGAAAATATTTATATTAGGATTGAAAACACTATTTAATGAATTAAAAATAATTATTATGCAGTTGGTAGTTGGGAATTAATATGTGGTTAGAGCCTTGGATGATATGATGAGCTTTAAGTGCTCCATGTCATGATAAGTAATTATTCAAAATGGGCAATACGAGGCACACAATTTGATTAAATTTTTTAGACCATACAGGGGAACCCTGTGGTCTATATTTTAACTATAACAT
The DNA here is from genome assembly GCA_963277665.1 of Viscum album. Lineage (NCBI taxonomy): Eukaryota > Viridiplantae > Streptophyta > Magnoliopsida > Santalales > Viscaceae > Viscum > Viscum album. The sequence continues at coordinate 879,251,201 of OY728158.1, forward strand.
GGTTATACACACCATGAGTGGTGATGATTACAATTGTGTGAGATATCTATAGATTTTACAAGAGGGTAAACATAGGATAGACATGGTATGATAATCCTTTGGCTCTATCCCTCACACATACTACCACATAGTGAGTAGGTGTGCCTGGTTAGTGGAGAGTCCAACCAAAATTTGAAGCCAAATAATGAAACCTATTTTAAAAGATGTTCCCATTTGATATTGGCACTCCATGTTTAGTGCACAGATAGCTAAACCATATACCCAAAACAAGAATTTTATTAATGAGGGTAAAATAATCCTTCTACCCCACCCTCATTATTTCTTATTCCTTCACTTGTCTTATTCATTTCATGTGGAAAATAGTGTATGGTCCTACATTAATGCACCTCTAGTATTTGGAATATCTTCTTTTGTATGAGATCTGATTTTAACTCTATCAGTTGATTTGGTTATCAAGCGATAAAACCATCAGTCCTCGTAATACCTTACATATTTACCTTTTTTGGAATGCTAATTCTTTGGGAGATCATTTCCCTATTTTTAGTTCATTTTTATAGATTTCTAATTTTCCTCTATACGTCTAAAATTAGAGGTAGGTATTAGATAATTGAACATCTATGAATCTATGGTAGGTTATACCTAGCATTATCTTTAAATATACATATTTTATGGGATTCATACCAACATTGATAAATGTGGGTTGTTTGGGTAAAAACCTAAAAAAATAAATTATTTAATTTAAATTATTTAATTGCTATTATGAGACTTTGATTGTTATTTTGTACCCTTTTTAAATGGGCCTTGCTAGGTATGGGGGTTTTGGCCCGACATAAAATGGATTGTGTTAACCATTATGTTTTAGGTGTGTTGATATTATAGATTAGGTGGGTGGTGATGACCATGATGTATATGTGAGATCATGTTTTTTTGTGGAAACAAGGTTTCTAAATGGAGTGTTTAGGAATTGTGTGTGATTGTTACTATCTTTTGTTGGCTGATGTTTTTGTTAGAGTCCAGTCCACACAAATAGGAATTGGTTGGGGTGGTGTCAAACACTCATTGTGGGTACATGCCTAAGTAGATTGAATGACATAGGGGATAGTGTTGACAATCAATCATGGATGAGGCTCTCACTATAGAAAGCCACAATATATTATATTTGAGGCCATCAGTTGGGGATTGAGGCTTTTATTTTGTTTTCAAGTCTGACTGGCTTAGATTATGTGAAGATGAATATATGTGTGCCTCAAAAAATTAGGCTATTTAGCCGATACTGATTTATTATATATGGGAGGATGGATATCACTGTTGTTTGTCAGAGTAAGATGCTCAAGTGGGGGGGGGGTTAATTGATTTCCAATCAAAAAATATATTATAAAAACCTTATTTAATAATTCCCCTGATTCTAAATTTAAACATCCTAGTTATCTAAATTATTATATTTATAAGAGTTTTGAATGTTCAATTTCATTGTAGAATGATTTGTTAATTCTCAGTTACAATAATTTTCAATCTTTATATAACTTTTGAATGTAATTTACTAACTCAAAAATTGTTTTAAACACTAATAATTATTAACTATGAATGTAATATTTATTTTTCTGAAATATGTGTCAAAATTATCAAACTAATTTCACAAAACACAGTAGATAAAAACAATAGGTTCAATCTAAAGTAGAGAACTTTTCCTCTCAACGTTTTTACCACCTTCCCCCATGAATCATATATTAATAAACTTGATACACACCCATGATCGGGGTTCAAAATGGAACTCTAGGATGTTCAAGTCAACAATACCCCAACCATAGTTATTCATGGGAAAAAATACATTCAGGTCACTCATGGACGTCTTCCAGAATTATACATGGGTGAAAATGGTACAGAAAGATTAGTTACTGAGGATATCTTGTATCCTCCCTCAATGATTAGGAGAAAATATGGTTTTGTGATATATACACATGCACATATCAAATGAATAGTAATAATTTACACAACATAGGAAAATTAATAATAAAATATTTAGAATGCTCGGCATGACGTCCTTTAATCTTTTGAGCATCTTAAGTGTTGCAGATTTCATGCCTGAGTCTGTATCTTGAAATAGACCCCAAAAAAGAATATCATGGAAGCTTTGTATTTTTGTTTTGAATGATTTGTGGTGATGATCGAAGGTTATCCTAACTAGGGATTAGTTCACCAAGTTTGTTGGGATTTTATGTTCATAATGCATCCTTCTTTGTTCACAATTAACAAGAATGAGTTTTCTTCTCACATATAATTTTATCCACATTGTATGTTATTTCTATATGGTAGCTACAATTTTTGCTCTAGTAAATTCCCTATATTCTATTGAGGTCGAAAATAGAAATGATCCTCAATATGAGGGCTTCCACATACCTCATACTGGTCTTTGAAAGTATTTAAAAAAGACAAAAAAGGTCATTATTATAATATATTGTATTAAGTTTCATAAATATGACCGTTAGAAATTATTTTTAATTAAAGAGTAAAAATAATTTTCTAATTGTTAATTGATAAGTCATTATGTCGATAATTCAATTGGTTAGTATGTTCTTATACTTATTGGTTGATGTGTCAGTGAGTCCTTCTATCCATAGGATGATGTTTCGATGATTCCTTTTGTCGGTTGGTTGATGTGTCTGTGAGTACATCTGTCGGTAGGTTGATGTTGTGGTGACTCATTTTGTTGGTAGATCATTCTATCGGTAGGTCTATGTGTTGGTTAGTCCTTCATTTGGTATGTTGTTCTTTTGGTAAGTTCTTCTGTCGTTAAGTCATACAATCGGTGACTCAAAATTGTATATGTTGTTTTATGTGTGAGTGAGTCCTTCTATCAGTAATTCATACATCTGTTGGTATGTCCTTCCTTCAGTAGCTCATACATCAATCAGTAGCTCATACTTCTATTAATATATCTTGATATCAGTGACTCAGACATGGCCATTTTTTGTTTTCATGTTTTATATTATAAACAATAATAGAACATGTTAAACTTATATTTTAACATAGATAATCATAATTAATCATATTTGAAATTAAAACATGGGACATCATTAAACATGATTTGACATGCTTTTTGAGCATTAAAAATAGAGATGGTCAATAATATCCCCCATTTTGATGAAAAAATTCAAGAAATTATGTAGCACAATCCATTGATTTATATTGATCAAGGTAGTCAATCTTTTTACTACCTAAATTTCAATTTTATTCTAAAAAATTAAATATAATTCTCTCCGTTTCATGCTTCCATATTATCCAATTGTAAAATAATACATAATTCCTTCTCCCCCTTTTGGTATTATAAAAAATATTAAATTACATCAAATAATAAATACTAATTAAGAATAAAAATAATCATATCATCAAGAACGAAATGATGAGATACAGAATATTGCATCCTTATTAAATTACATTTGAGAGAAAAAATATAACAAAATTAAAAGAATTCAACCCTATAAAAAAGTGATCCAAAATTCTTCGGTATCAAAGATGGGTACATCAATTCCTATACCTTATTAGAATCTATAGGGGTAGGTGCAGTATATTTAGATGTAGTGGTTGGAGGTTTAGAGTGAATTCGGAGAGGAGGAAGAGGTACTCAAGAAAACACTGAAGAAGCCAAGATTGGGATATATGAGTGTGGTGGTCCATTAAGAACCCAAATAATGACGATAAAGATCTTTCTAAAAGATTGATTATGAGAGATTTCCTGATAATGAAAGGATAAATATGTAGAGGAAGTATATTGGAGAGCTCGTATTAGAGGATAGGATGTTGGTACCATAACGACTATACTCTTGCCATGAAGTTCATGCTTTAGAAGGTTAAAGAAATCCATGATAATATACCCTCCATATTACATATCCATGGTGAAATATTCCTTGTTTCCAAAAACATATCAAGTGTAGGAGTAAACTCCTTAAATAGGATCCCATAATCCTAGATAGACCGAGCCAGTGGAGAATGTCTCGGATTCTTAACTAAATACATGAAGTGGCTAGTGAGATAAAAAAAGTGTATATTCTCTTGAAATAAAAATCAACTTTCAAGGTTATTTGACATTTTACATTTGTAGAACCATTTTAATAGAGTCTCACCATGTTATAGATGTGACCATAGATCATCTTAATCTTGTAGAGACACTCATGGTTAGTGCCACCAATGATTGTTTGAAGCTCATATCTGATCACATTCATGACCATCTCATTATCAAGAGGCTGTGAAACTAGGGCTACTGAGCTAGATTCACCTTGAACTATATCTCTATGTTCCTGTCTCGACAGATTAAAATCAATATCTGGGGTCTGAGGTTGAGTAGTATAATTTCAAGGGAATGTATCCTCAAAAATCATCACTACATTATATAAGGACTCTTGTAATAAATATTCAATTTTTTTAATGTAGAAACCATTTCAGTCAACTCATTTCTTATGCACTGGTTATGCTTCACTTCTATTTCAACAACTGTGATCATCCATGGGTTGTAATGTCTTATAATTTATGTGATTTATTTAAATATTATATGGAATTAATACGAGACCAGTCCATTCGACAGTGTCTGATTCTGAGTCCTAGAGTGCCCGGAAGAAATGTTTGAAAAAAATTAAAACATTAAATAGATCACATGAGCAGTTTTCATGAAAAAGTGGAATATCTTTTAATTTGGTGCCCATATCAAAAAATTTTGGGCATAGTTGCATTAAGAGTAGTGACTTTAACTTAGGCGGGGCCTAACTTCGATCGACACGAGTTAGCTGCAAGAGTATGCTTTTGGACGTTTAATGGAAATAAAATAAAATAAATGTTTATTTTATTTAATAGATTCATTTTTTGCACTGCGATCTAATTCCCCCATTTTTAAATACATGCATGTGGAAAGTTTGCAGGGTTAGCCTCATAACCCTAAAAATTGAGAGAGATTCTCTTGGAGCTTTGGAGGATAACCCATGGGTGGACGATGACGATGCATCTCGGATCCGATGATCCTCGCCAAAGAACGCAACACAACGATCGTTCTTCAACCAGATCGAGGTAGGGGTTGTTATTTCAATTCATTCTCCATGTTATTGGATTAAACGAAAAAGGATGTTTAACATATGAACATGGTTGATCAACAGATTCATACGTTCTTGTGGGAGGCTTTTTATTGGGTTGATCTTAGAAAATTAATACCTATTATATTAATTTTTTGATTATGATCCATTTGATCCTACTAATGGGATCAAATCAATGTCGTGATGAATGATGGTGGAGGTTCGTTCCTCGATTTTATTTTTGGATTTCTTTCCCCTTTTTTTCTATCACATTCTTGACATTTTTCATGGGGTGATGAAAAATGGATCGTTTCACATCTATTTTGTGACTCAACGATCCCAAATTAGAGATATGAACTCGTGGAGACCTTGCAAAGGTTCAATATCAATGGAAGTGGACGAATCTACATAGTTTGAAAATGATATTTCTTTAACCTTTCTTCGTTCAGATGATGAAAACGTGTATTTGGGGCCGATCAGAGGCCCTAAACCAACATAATCATCTCCATAAGGTTGAGGCGACCTAAACCATGGAGTTTCAGGGTGATCGGATGGTTGTAATGAATATTGAAGCATCACCGAGGCACGAAGAAGCAGGTCCTTGATTCCAGAAAATTCCAGAATACACGGCATGTAATTCTAAAGAACACATCGTGAGGTAGCGGCTAGGTTTTGGGTGTCAGACAGGTATCACATGGTCTGTGACCTTGGTTACACGGTGTGTGGGACCTTCCCCAAAGCTCGGAATGTATTCTGTGAAGTATACAGACACGGGATGTACTACATGGATTCTAAGACACAACATGTAGACTGTACGCGGCATGGAAGAGGCAATTACATGGGACACGACATGTATCTCGGGTGATACACGGGCATGGGATAAATCCGCGCACGAGCACACGACCATGTACATGGAGCTGGCCACAGTAACTCAGACACGACGTGTGATCTATACTGCATTCCGTGTACTGTGTTTCCTACATGACCAACCTTCGGACATGATCCGTTGTACACGGGCAGAACCTAGGTTCAAAAGACACGGCGTGTAACAGTTCTACATGCAATGTACTTTTCAATACATGTATTTATCTTCTTGTCCACCTTATCTTGGACACATTTCGTTCAGGTTAGTACCCCTTTTTCTCATTCCCTTGAAGGTCATGTATCATTTCCTACTACAGTAGTATGATTTCTTTAGCAGGTCTTTCCGAGATAGAGTTAGTTATCCCTACGAGAGGCCCGAGGATAGATCCTCTATACATTCATGAACATAGGTAGAGTCAGTTATTGACGTGACCCCATCCATAGGGTTCCTATACTCTACCGAGTAGGTGAATTCTAGATGTGTCTTGTTATCTACAACGGCCCTAGCAGTGATCCTCATCTGTGTATCATGATCATTCCCACTCATGAGTGTGTTCTCCCAGAATGAGTGTATCTATCTCTCATGACCATTCCCGGTAGAATGTACTTCATGGATGGACGTCATCGGAGTTTTCAGACTCATCGAGTGAGTTCTCCCAAATGAGTTCTTCGTGGAATCTTCGAATGGAATCTCTAGCGAGGGAATGATATTGTGGGACTTGTCCCTAGACATCGAGTTTGGTTTTTGAGTATATCTGGATATTTATTGAGTTCTCCTATTATATGTTCAGTAGAAATATATTGTGTAGAGCTGTCTGAGAAATTTCTTTTGTGTGTTGATTTGTTGTTTTCGGGTCCTCTACTAATTTTTGATATACTCACCTCTGCAGGTGCTTTGAATGCACATGTCGTGTCTTGTGTAGACGAGTATACTTTTGACAGAGTCCTGGGTAGACCATAATAGGACCATGAATTCTCGGTACCCTACAAGATGAGGTGATCCAACGGCTATGATCAGTCATCCTAATACCATTTTGTGTTTACAGGTTAAACTTTGTAGTTTTTAGACTCTTGTTTTTGGTGGGTTTGTATTCGGGCCCTATTTACTTTCAGTATATTACTTGCCATCGTACTCCATTGGTTGGGTTTAGTTGTCCGCATGCTTTTATTCCCTAGTGGTTTTTATATTTCCGCATTGTGGGCTTGGAGATGTGTGCATGTGTATAGGTACTTAGGAATTCTTCCCATGTTTTTAATATGCCTACTCGGTGCTAGTCATCAGCCCCAAGCCTATCGGAGGAGGGATTGGGGAGTCGGAGTGCGGGCCCCACTAAGACAGGTCATGATAGAGTTATATAAGAGGTGGTCAATTCTACCATAGGAACAAGTTTCTATGAGGTTGGTTCGGGGAAATAGTGTTAAGTGTTTCAAGCTCGGATTTCAGGCTAGAGACTCTAGTGTTGGTTCGGGCGGTCCATGTATCCATACACCAAGATTCTGATTATATAATTTTTTACTAGGTACATGAATACACTAGTTGAGGGGAAATAAAATAATGGTACATGAATCATATAGCAATGGGTTGTGCTTTCCATGTCTGTTGTGTCCGCTATCCATATATACTCATTAACCATGGTACATATTGTTTCCTTATAGGATTTCTCCGTGATGCATACCCGAAAAGAGTTTGCAATGTGATCATGAGTATGGCTTCCTCAACAATGAGGCTTTGATAAGGGGACCAGTTCCCTAGGCGTAGCAACCAGGTCATTCACCTACTATACCATCACCAGTGGAGTGGCCTATTGTACCTACAGTACCGAGCAGCGAGGAGCACAGGCTAAGCGTGCTGCATGAGTTCTAGAGACAGACACCCTTTAGGTTCCGTGGTCAGTTTGACCCTCAAGAGACTGAGGACTGCCTTGAGGCAGTGACCAGAGACTTTCGTCTCGTGAGGACACCAATAGACCGGATGGTGATCCTAGGAGCGATCCTTCTTTAGTGTTTGGCAAGACAATGGTGGATTCTGACCACACAGACTCATGACGAGGAGACTCTTTCATGTTAAGAGTTTTAGAAACTCTTTAGGGTGGAGTCCTCGCCAGTTACACTAAGAGAAGTTTGTATCCAGGAGCTTCTTCAGCTCCAACAGGGTAGTTTGATGGTAGATGAAAATTCATCTAGGTTCACCAACCTCTCCAGGTACACGATGGATATTGTCAGGGATCAGTACATCAGAGCACAGACCATAGAGCGAGGTCTACGATGGGACATATAAGACATTGTAATTCCAAAATTCATTTCGACTTATGATCGAGTGCTTGAGTGAGGCTTAGTGATTGAGAGATTCTATGTGAAGCAAAGACAGTTGATAACAGTCAGTAGCAGGTAGACAGGCTCAAGGACCTCAGCAGTAGGGAGTCGATGACCAGATCCGAGCTCAGGAAGTGGGAGAGTTCATAGGAGGACCTGGGATAGGGGATCGATAGTCCAAGGCACTCAGGATGGGTCAAGTCAGCCTTAGGAGATGTGATGCTATGAGTGTTATGGTAGGGGACCTCTCAATAGAGATTGTCCAACCCGTCAAGCTACTAACAGGGAGGCGGTTGATGGACCACTGAGGCAGAAGAAGAGAGTAGAGCAAGAAGACCCGCCAGTTTTTAGGCACATGGTAGAGGAGTTGGGAGAGCTATAGGTGGTGGTAGATGCTTCGATTTACTTCCACCACCACCCCCAGGAGGTCCGCACTAGGCTCAGGGAGCAGCAGGATAGGGGTAGGGACAACTGTACATGGTCGAGGAATACAACCCAGGGACTCCTGGGATGATCTGAGGTAGGATCCGTGTCTTATAAACCTTAGCTTCCATACTTAATGACACAGGTTCTCGTCATTCATTCATCACCACTTGTCTTTTGAGAAACCTTGAGATTATGGTATAGCCATTGAATCGATCCTTACTATTGGAGAAAACTAAGAGGTGGGGGAGAATTGATGATCACACACCTTTTCAGACAGTGTGATCTTACCCTTGGAGGAGAGAGTATCGGTTGGAACATCTTTGTTGTAGCATCGAGGCCTTATAATTCCATTCAATGTATGCATTGGTTATCTTCAGTCCATGACCAGATTGACTGTTTTAGGTGAAGAGTGTTGTGTGTCCATATTGATGGGATGAGGTTTTCTTTTGTTATAGAAAAGGAGGCACAGGAAGAACTGAACTATCTCAGGCATAGGAGGGTGTAGTCGATCCCTCATGAGTTGTCTGGCCTTACCCTCGGAGAAGTAGATGTTGTGGGCTCTCAGTTCCCAGCAGTATTGGCGTAGTATGAGGACGTCTTTATTGATGTTCTTCTAGGGCAACCTCCCCACTAGTAAATTGACATTTACATCGACTTACACCTCGGGACGACCCCGATTTCCTCCTCAGCATATCAAATGGCTACCAAAGAGCTTCTCAAGCTGAGGGTGAATTTGGGGAATTTGAAGAGAAAGGGTTTCATAAGTCCCATAGTTTCACCATGGGTGGCCCTAGTCTTGTTTTATGAAATCCATACGTGAGTTTGAGGTTGTTCAAGGATTACTGGTGCCTGAATCAGGTAAAGATGACGGACAAGTATCCACTAGTGAGGATCACTGACCTCTTTGAATAACTTCAAGGGTCATAGTGGTTCTCAACGGCTGACCTTCAATCAGGTTATCACCAGTTATGAGTGCAGGAAGAGGATATACCGAAGATGACATCCATATGCCGCTACGGTCACTATGAGTACTTGGTGATGCCTTTCGGTATGAAAAATTCCCCTAAAATGTTCATGGTAATGAAGAACCGGATCTTCCAGCCGTACTTTGATCGGTTCCTTGTGGTCTTCATCGACAACATCTTTGTGTACTTGGCATCTGAGGAGTAGCATGTGAGACACCTATGGTTGGTTCTAGACATTCTCGGAGAGCACCAGCTTTATGGGATGCTTTCGAAGTTCAAGTTATAGATTTAGTAGATCCACTTTCTAGGATAGGTCATCTCAATAGAAGGTATAACTATAGACCTAGCTAAGGTGGAGGTAGTGTTAGCATGTGATCCACCTCAGAGTGTGACCGAGGTGTAGAGCTTCCTTGGGTTAGCAATATATTACGTGAGATTCATTCCTGATTTCTCCCGAATATCTGAACCGATAACATCCTTTAACATGAAGGGAAAACCCTTCATGTAGATTGAGAAGTTTTAACAGGATTTTGAGAAGTTGAGATAGAGTTTGACGAGCACCCCATTCTTGAGATTGATGGAGGAGGGTTTCAGGTAGGTAATTATCTGTGATGCATTTGGGACCGAGCATGGAGGTGTACTAATGCAGAGAAAAGAAGTGATTACTTATGGTTCACCCCAGCTTAGGCCACATGAGCAGAACTATGTGGCCCACAATCATGAGTTGGAATCAGTAGTCATCGCGTTAAAGATGTGGAGACACTACCTTATGGGTGAGTGGTTTATCGTCTACTCTGACAACAATATCCTCAAGTACATCTTCTCGCAGAAGGATATGATCCTAAGATAGAGGTGTTGGTTAGAATTCCACCAGGTCAATGATTTCATGATCATCTATACTTATGGGAAGGGGAACAAAGTGGGGGATGCTCTTAGTAGAAGGTTGAACTCACAGTTGTTGAGTGAGGAGATAGAGCAGTTAGGCACGTTGCAACAATCCTTCATGGATAGTGAGTATGCATCATACCTTCAGTCAATGGTTGTCACCCATCCAGTCTAACAACGAGGTAGGGAGGCGCAGGTTGGGGATGTCAACTATGAGGTTTCACGTGCTCAGTTAGCCACATGACATGCTCTTGATGGATATTCCCAAGGGGGGAGCACGTACTTATTTTCAAAGGATTCACTATTATACTAGTGGCATTGTGGGAGGAGGTACTGTGGGAGTTTCATACTTCCCTTTTTGTGGTACATCTGAGAGTGGTGAAGATGTACCAGGATCTATGACAATCGGTCTGGTGGTCAGGCACGAAGAAGGCAGTAGTAGAGTTCATTTCTTGATGCCTTACATGCCAGCATGTAATGGATGAGCACCAGGTTCCAGTGGGATTAGCTCACCCCCTTGAATTTTTGGAGTGGAAGTGGGATGAAATATCGATGGACATCGTGACAGGCGTTACATGGACGTCTAAGTGGAATGATTCCATCTGGGTGATCATTGACCGACTCACCAAGTCGGACCACTTCCTAGCTATGGGGGTGTTGAGTTTTGTAGAGAGATTGGGATGCATCTACATGAAAGAGATAGTTTTCCTTCATTGAATTCCTTCAACAACAGTCTCAGATCGAGACACCCACTTTAAATCCCAGTTGTGGATGCAGTTGCAGGAGGCTTTTGGGACTTAGCAATGCTTGAGAACAACATTTTATCCCAAGAATGATGGCCATATGGAGAGGACCATCTAGGTTCGGGAGGATATGTTGCGGGCTTGTATCATGGACTTTGGTTGCTGTTGGGAGGGACACATACCACTGGTGGATTTTGCACACAACAACAGATACCACTCCACCATTGGTATGGAACCTTTTGAGGATTTATATTGGAGACCCTGTGAGTCACCGCTTTGCTAGACTAACACTATAGAGTCAGCACTCATGGGTCCAGAGTTGGTGTGAGTTACCACCGAGAAGGTGCAGATCATCTGGGAGTGGATGAAGACTGCACATAGCCAGTTGAAGCCTTATGATGACATACAACAGATACATCTCGAGTTCAATGAGGGATACAATATCTTTATTTGGGTCTTGCCTCGATGAGGGTTGTGGAGATTTGGCTGGGGTGGCAAGCTATCTCCAAGGTTCATCAGACCTTTCCCGATAATGTTTAGAGTGGGAAATGTGGCGTACCGCCTAGCTCTACCGCCATAGTTTCATCAGGTACATTATGTCTTCCACATGTCACAGCTGAGGAGGTATGTTCATGACCTATCACACATCATCGACTGGGGCGAGCTGGACATCGAGTATGGAGTGACCTTTTCTGAGTTACCAGTGGAGATTGAGTATTGGCAGGAGAGGATCCTTCATGGGCGATCAATTCCCTTGGCGCGTGTCTGGTGGAAGCACAAGAATCATCAAGAGAGCACGTCGGAGTGGGAAGCTCATATTTATGCCTAGTACCCTCATCTTTTTGAATATCATTTGTTTTGGATTTTCAATGACACAAATCCTCAAGGTGGAAAGAATTTAATGTATCATATTTTCAATGTATTTTTTAAATATATATGAAATTATTACCAGACCAGATCATTGGATAGCGTGTGATTCCGAGGCCCAGAATGCCCGTAATAAATGTTTGAAAAAAAATTAAACCTTTAACCAGTAGCAGTGAGGGGTTTTCAAGAAAATGTGGATTATATTTTAAACGGATTCCCAGATCAGAAATCCTAGGGCACCATTTAGTTCCGAGCTATGACTATACCTTACGCATGTCCAAACATCAATCGACGTGAGTTATCTATGAGAGTAAGTTTTTAGATGTCTAATGGAAATAAAATAAAATGATAATTTATTTTATTTAAAAGTTTCCTTTTGATGCAAAAACCTAATTCCACCATATTAAAATACCTTCTTATCTTATGTTCATAGGGTTAGCCTCATAACCCTAAGAATTGAGAGAGAGACAATTGGAGCTTTTGAGGAGAACCCCTTGGCGGACGATGATGACACATCTCAGATCCGACGAGCCTCACCAACGAATGAGATGCGACGACGGTTCTTTAATTGGATCAAGGCTGGGGTTGTTATTTCAATTATTTTTCCCCGTTCATGGATTAAAAGATGAATGCGAATCATCCCACAAACAAGGTTGATCAGAAGATTCATATGTTCCTGCGGGATGGTTTTTATTGGGTTGATCTAGGGGAATTAATCCATGTTATATTAATGTTTATATTCTTCTCAGTTTTATCCTAATAATGGATGAAGATCATCCCCATGATGAATGAAGGTGGAGGTTCATTCCTCAATATGTTTTTTTGGATTTATTTCCCCATTATTTTCTCTTGCGTTCATCTCGTTCTTCATGTGGCGATGCACAACAGATCATTGCGCATCATCTTTGCAATGCAACAATCCCAAATTGGAGATATGACCTCGTGGTGACCTAGAGGAGGTGCGGTGACGATGACTGCGGACGAATCGATACAGTTCAAGAATGATCATTTTTTGACCGTTCTTCACGCATATGATCAAAAAACATATTTGAGGCTGATCTGAGGCCTGAAATTGATGAAATCATCTCCATATGGTCGGGGAGACCTATACCATGTAGTTTCAGGGAAATCGGATCCTTAGAACAAATATTTAAGCATCAATAAGGCACGTTGAGGAAGGTTCATGATTTTGGAAAATTCCAGAATACAGGGCGTGTTATTCTGAATAAAAAACCTTCTGGTAGTGGGAACGACGATTAGGGTTTTAGGTGTTAGATGGGTATAACATGGCCTATGACCCTGGTCCCACGGCATGTTGGACCTTCCCTGAAGCTCGACATGTATTATGGAAAGTACAAGGATAGGAGATGAATTACACAGCTTTGAAGACACGGCTTGTAGACCCTATGCGGCATGGTAGAGGAAATTATGTGGGACATGACATGTATCTTGGGTGATACACGAACACAGGATAAAGCTGTGTACGAGAACACAATCACATACACGGATCCGACCCTATTTACTCGGACATGACATGTGATTTGTACGACACGTCGTGTACTGACATTCCTTCATGACTAGCCTTGCGACATAGGCAGTTTTAAATGGCCAGTACCTGGGGTCATAAGACATGATGTTTAACACTTATACACACTATGTAATTTTCTTAAAATGCTTGATATTCTTGTCCACCATATCATGGAAATGATTTGTTTGGGTTAGTGCCCCATTTTCTCATTCCCCAAAATGTCAGGTGTCATTTCCTACTACAGGGGTATGATCCCTTCTATAGGAAATTCCGAGATAGAGCTAGGTATCTCTTCGAGAGGCCTGGAGAAAGATCCTATATCCATTTATGACCCAAGGTGGAGTCAGGTATCGACATGACCACTTCCATAGGGCGCCTATCCTCTACCTAGAAGGTGAATTATGGATGATTAATGGTATCCTCCAAGTCCCTAGATGTGATCCTCATATATGTATTGTGATCTTTCCCACTCATGAGTGTGTTCTTCGGGAATGATTGTATCTATATCTTGTGACCTTTCCCGATAGATATTAATTCTCGAACGGACATCATCAGAGTTGTTAGACTTGTGGAGTGAGTTCTTCTGGATGAGTATTTTGTGGAATCTTTAAACTGAATCCCTAGAGGGGGTATGCGGTTTCATGACTTGTCCCTAGACTATGAGTTTGGGTGTTGAGTATATCTAGATATTTATTGTGTTATCCTATTATATGTTCAGTAGAAAAATAGTGTGTAGAGCTTATTGTTCCTTTTTTTGTGTATTTCTCTTTCATTTTCGGGGTCCTCTGCTATGTATTGTTATACTCACACCTACATGGCCTTTTTCCGCACGTGTCATGTCTTATGTAGAAGAGCATCCTTTTGACAGAATCTAGGGAGGACCTGGACATGAACGAGCTTTCTGAGTTCCCTACAGGACAAGGTGATCCTACAGATACGAGTAGCAATCCCAATATCATTTTGGGTTTACATGTTATACAGTGTAGTTTCTAGACTCTTGATTTTGGTGGGATTGTATTCCGACCCAGTTTACTTTCAGTACCTTATATTCTATCCTACTCTATTGATTGGGCTTATTTGTATGCATTCATTTTGTACCGCAGTTTTTTTTCAATTCAGTATTGTTTGATTAGAGATGTGTGCATGTGTATAGGTACTTCAGAAATTCCTCTCATGTTAGTAATATGCCCACACGGTTCTAGTCACCAGCCCCTGTCCAATTGTAGGCAGGCTTGGGGAGTAACATTGTGGGCCCCACTAGGCTGGTTCATGACAAGGTTACACCTGAGAAATCACTCTTTTTATCATAATATAATTTTCACATTCACATAGAGTAGAAATAAAAGCCTTTTGAAGATAATATGAAGTTCATATAAGAGAGATCAGATCTTTTTAAACCATTATCAATTTTATATGGTGACATTGTCACAATTTATTAAATCCACTCAAGATTCTGGAGAAGAAAAAGATGTAACTGCAAGAGGTGTCTTAGAATGAATATTTTCTTCTACAACTTTTCTATATTAAACAACTACACCATATATTACATCTGAATTAGAGTAATCCACACCAATAGAAACATAACTAGGGTAATTTTCCCATTATTATACCACACCATAATCAAAATGAGGGAGTATATAAACACTCACATTCTAAAATTGCGTATCCCCATAAATTATAGATCTCCTTCTAGAATTAATATATATTATTATAAGTGATACCTATAACTGTAGATCACCATGAACATCATATACTTCCCTATATCTAGAACCAACTTTAGGAAGTCCTACAATCAATTCCTAAGACCAGTACCAACGGGTTCTGCATTAGCACATTGATCATCATCTGGATGATTTGAGCTATGATAACTTCCACCACGTTCCTTCTTAGGTTAATCTTTTTCATTATATCCCATTTTATCACCATATTTTTCATATTATTTATCACTGACACTTCCTTTGGCTTCACATACATTTTCTTCTTCCATTCAATATTCTTTTTGTACTCAAGTTTCCTCATTTGAACCATCTGACTAGATTTTATACCCCACACTGCTTGATTCCTAAGTCTCATTATCATCATACAATGCTAGAATACGTTCCTTGGAATGTAGAGATAAGGGTGGACTAGCAGGTCCAAAAGTCATCCCCTTAGGACATTCCCCAATTTCTGGGTCACTCCTGTCATCTATTGGAGACTTAGCTTCTCTATCAGTTTTAGCTACTTCCTCTTCATGTGAATAAACAACAATGACATCTCGTGTTAGACCAAGATTAAATATATCTCTTTTTCTGATGATGATCAATATAGTTAACAAAACTCATATAATTTCTCATCATCTCCAACCCACTACCTCTTATAAGGATTCTAATTTATCTCCATTGTCTTGAAAATATCCTTAGGTAGATACCACTACAAGCAGAAACAGTTTCATCGTTTTCCCATACAAATCCTTTTTTTATTATCATGGAAGATACAATTTTTGGAATAAATGACATAATTTATCTTGTAATAAGGCATTATAATTTCCCTTATATGGGGGATAAAATATTTACAATGATTTACCGTATTTCATTTTTCAAAAAATATATAAGATATAAATCCCGATACTGGAGTGAATCAATGTCCCTGATCATGGGACAAAGCTGTTACTGGATGAAATTGAATAACAACATCATTTCATCATCATACTAAGTAGTAATTATTTTGTTATCATCTTAAATACTATTTATCACACCATTGTTTTCTCATCGAAATATAAATCAATTGTGGGAGGAGTACTACCTTGATAGTAATCATAAAAACTTTCAAGAGGTACATTCAGACATTCTATCTGGTGCCTTTAAAAAAATTTTACTCTTCTTCCATTCACCATATATTTAATCCAGTACATCTCACTTCCTTCAAGAATAAACTCATCATGAAAATTATATTCAAGCTCCAATCTATAGTAATATGGTATTTCAGTTTTTGAGAACCATTCCAGCCATCCTTGCATTTACAACACATTTAACAAGAGTGTCTTACTCACTAATAATGATTCTAATTGAACTTATATTTCAATAATTACAACACGATTTTCATGACCTAGATGATTGGGATTGGAGATGTTCAATTATACTTTATGTATCTTTGTGGGTTACAACTCATCTCCAGATACATTCGAGATGTTTTTGAGTCTATACATCTCGAGGCTTCAGTTGAAGGTATGATGGTGAAAGCGACAAAGGTAAAAAGAGCTTAAGGGTAAGAGTGTTATATTGGAATACTGAGAGTAAGAAGTAAATAGGATCAAATCAATTTTATCGATTATGGTTTTATAACATTAAATCATGTAATCAGGGTCAAATAAAAGAAAAAGGCAAAACAACACAGTTTTGAAAAATAATATAAACAATAGGGGTGTATTATGAGTCAGTGGCATTCAGTGGGACATCATTAATGTTTGTACGACACGATCAGCATAACATAATCGATGTCCGAATGACACTTCCAGTGTCAGACTTTTGGTGTCATTATGACACTTTAACAATGACACTCTCATTATTGGTATGATAGTGTCAACATAAAATTGTCGGTGATGGCATGAAACTATCAACATCAGACTATTCGTGTCGGCCTTCCAATTTTAGCATGACATTGTCGATGCCCTATCAGTGAGACATCCAAACTAAGTTTTAACAGTGAGTTATTAAATGAAGGAACTTAAAAACCTAATAATCCTTAATTCATGTCTGATGTTAGTCATCATAATATAGTTTAATGTCTAATTAAATATATCAGTATGATGATGTTATGTGCTAATAAATTCAAGAATTATATAACCTTTTTGATAATTATATCTCAAAAAGTGATGTCTTACAATAATATGATTTTTTCTAAAGTGAGATAATAGATTCTTTGAAATATTAATAACACTTGTATTATTAATTTTTATAGGGACATGTCTTAACTAACAACCATAAACTAAACAATTGGGTCTCATGCAACAAATTTGGGGGAAAAACACGCAGTATCAATCTATTTATACTCATTAATGGATAATGTACCATAATTTTTATTTTTACCGCACAAAGATACTAGTGAATTATCCCAAAAGTGACATGTTTCAGAGGTGATTTTTCTATCTAACTTACAACCACCAAAATATTTGTCTAGATAACAACTATATAAAATGTTTTTCGATTCTGATAAAATTATCCAAAGATGGTAGTATACATAATGTATTTATAAATTATTTTAACAGCATGTAAATGAGATTCCTTGGGGTTTGATTGAAAATGGATACACATACATACATGAAACATAATATCAGTTCGGCTAGCATTCATGTAATGTAGACATCCAACCATCCCTCAATAATTGGATTGATCAATAGATTTACTATTTTCAGGATGGTCCAACTTACAACTGGTACTCATGGTAGTATCCCTACTTTATTTTACTATCAATGAAAAAAAATTTCAAATGATCTTTTTCTAATTTATTTTGATTTAAAATAATACCTGGTTTGTTATGAATGTTTTGATATCGAAGAAATAATGGGAGATCTAGCATTAGACATATAAATCATTTTAAAATAAGAAAAGTACATTTCTTATCATACAAACCACTAAGAACCTATTTTAGTCAATATAAAGCTTTCATTAACATAAAATCATCAATTGGATAATGAGGGTTTGTAAAAAGAATGGGGTTGTTCTGAAAAAACATCCTCAACTATATTACCATTTATGAATTCACTTTTAACATCAATTTGATATAGATTGAAATTAAGATGACCAGTATATGCCAGCAGGATTCTAATGGTTTCCAATCTAGCAACCTCTTCAAAGGTTTCTTCAATGTCAATGGCTTCCTCTTAACCATATCATTTTTCAACCAGTATATCCCTATTCCTCACTGTGATTCCTACTTCATCTAAATTTTTTCTAATGTCCCAATTCGTTCATATGGTCAAGTTGTCTTTAGATCTATAAACTAGTTTCAAAACATTATCTCATTCAAACTGATTCAACTCTTATTTCATATCCATTACAAAAATTCATTATTGTTTGCATCCGTATTATTTTTAATTTCTGGCTGTGATAAGATGGATTGATGTTCAACCTGGTTCCTAATAGAAGCTATAGTCTTTGTCCCTTTATATAAGTCTCCAACTACATCATCTAATGGATGAGTTTTAAGGGTTTTAGTAAGGACTAGTTATTTTAGGTTTATTTCTAGGTTTGGGTTAACTATATTTAGAGTCTAAATATTTTCCCGAACCTGAAGATTTAGAACCTTCCATAATAATAGAATCAGGGGGTCTAGCATTTATATCCATATCAAAAAGATCATAAATAATATTTCCAATAGGGGTTTTAGGTTCGTGTGGATATATTTTATCAAATTTTAAATGTACATACTCTACAACACATTTGGTTCTATTAGTAAAAACACTATAGGATTTTCTATAGGTTAAGTAACCATAGAATATACCTTCTTTACCATTGGATGAAAATTTGTCAAGTAATATTATTGTTGAGAATATAAACCTTGAAACCAAAAACCTTAAATTATCTGACTTTGGGTTTCTTCGTGTTCCATATCTCATAGGGAGTTTACTTAAGGTTTGGTCTGATTAAGACTCAATTAATTATATATAATTTTATATTGATAGCTTCATCCCAAAAATAATCTCATAAGTCACACTCATGAAGCATTTTCCAGACTATTTCTTGTATGTTTATGTTCATTCTTTCTAAAACTCCATTCCACTGGGGTGTCCTAGGAAGATAGATGTGATGAATATAGACATTTTTTGAAAAAATAAGATTCAATAGATTTATTTTCAAACTCATTTCCATGGTAACATCTTATGTATTTAATTCTATTACCAGTTTGGTTCTCTAAATATCTAGCATACTTGGTAAAGAAAGAACACGAATCACTATTATGAGATAAAAAGAAGGTAAAAGTATACCTAGGGATGTCAACTACAAAAACATAGGCATAATTCTTTCCATTAAGACATGAAAATCTAGATTGTTCAAAAAAATCCATGTGAACCTACTCAATTGGTTGAGACGTTGAATCTTATTTCATTGCTTTGAATTTTTTTTGTTTTCCCTTTTAACAAGGATTGCAGACATTATTGTCTAGAAATTATAGTTTGGATAGAATATGACTAACCCTTTCCGTTAAATCTTTCTAATTTTGTGAGTATTACAATATCCTAATCAGCTATTCCAATGACATGATTATTTATGAAATAAATTTAATAAAAAAATTTAGAGTAACTAAAGAATCCAAGTTCATATGATAGACATTCTCATTTATAAAAGCAGTAAATACAAAATAATTTTTAGAATTAAACACATTAAGAATAATTTTGAAATGTAATTTGAAACCATCAATACATAACTGAGAGATACTAGGTTGGTTGTACATTAATCTATAAATAAAAGTACATTGGAAATTAAAATTGAATCAGTTTTATGAATTAGTCTAAGGTGAGTTATTTTTTCTTTAACAGTTTCACCAAAAGATACATGCCCAAAATTATTCATTATATGATTATTGAAGCTTGAGTTATACCCTATCATGTTTCTTGATGACCTACTTTCCAGGTTCCATAAGCTTTTACTTGAGCTCTTTAAACATTCTTCTTAAAAAGGTAATTTAAATAAGAAAATAATTTGGTATCCAGACATTCTTGGGTCATGTAATATCAGTAATTAATTCTTTGGGAACCTGTAAATGCATAATGGGTTTCCTATAAATATATTTTAGAGTATAAAAAACACTATTTGGTTAGGAAAATCTTTAAACGGTAAATGGTTTTCCACTACTAGAACATTCATCACATCTTTCAAATCTAGGTACAAATCATAATTTTCCATAATTTGATAAAAAATTATTTTTAACAATGTTTCATTTTCCTGATTTATAGCCTATACAAGAAGAATATTTTTGAGCAATCTGTTTACCTAGAATTTTAGTGAGAGTGTTCTTTTCATTTTTAAACATATCTGACTTTTTAACTACTCATTTGATAATTTTTTTCTTTTTTTTCTTTAATAAAGTGATCATTTTTCTCTTCCTCTGTTGTATGGTCATATTTAACAGTAGAGGTGAGTGCATGTGGTTTCTTCAAAACATTATATTTATCTTCTAATTGATTTCATGTCTCTTAAGTAATTTTTAATTACTCAATAATTTCCTCATTTTTCATTTTTTTAGAATAAGATTCATCTCTAGAATAGTAGGAACTTTGAACAAGATAGTCATGGGTTACCTTATAAGTATTTCTCGTGAAGCACATGCTAGCTTTTCCACCTTTCTCAACATGTGAAGACATTGACTCACTGGAGATATATTCATAAGAAAACTATGTGTCTTTAATTTCCATCTTATACCTTTTTCATCTTTCTTTTATTTTTTCTTATACTTTAACTTAGTATAGTCTTCCTTTACTTATCCCCTTCTCTTACATTCATAACAGACTATCTCATTAGATTTATCAACTCTCTTCCATTCCTTTTTCCATTTTTCCTTGTAGTCAAACAAAACTTTTTATATGGGTTTCCAAAATAACATATTATTTATATAATTATTTTTAAATCTTATGGATAATTGATCAACTTCCTCATCACTTTTAGTTGGTGATTAAACATTTCAGGCACTGTTAGTAAGAGTTTGTGCCTTCTCTTATTTTTGTTGAGAAGTAGTGGTCTTGAAAAACACTGACTTTCTCTTTGGTTCATCATCATATTATTTCTTTATCATAAATTATTTCTCATACATTATCATCATACATATCATCTCCTTTAATGAAAACATACTTATATCAATGGATTCTCTAACTGACATAGAGGTTCCACTCCATCAATCTGGTAGAAATCTAATAATTCGCATTATTTTTCCCATAGCTATAACATCCATTCCCAATGATATAATAGTATTTATAATTTCATTAAATTTCAGATAAACTTTAGATATAGGTTCATAAATTATCATTTTGATGTTACAATATTTTACAGTATATGTATTTAGTCTCATTTCTATAACATTAGTGGTTCCTTTATGGGAAATAGCAAGAGTTTACAAAATTTGATGGGGTTTTTTACATAAAAAAATACTATTGAATTATTCTTCTTCTATGTATCAATATAATACATTCATTAATGTGAAGTTATTATTATAAGCCTCCTTTGTTGGGCCATCCCATTTCTTTCAGGAAGTAACCAGAATCTTATATTCATCTACCATTGAAGACCATATTTTAAAACCCATATTTTTATAAGGAATTTTCATCTTAATTTTCCACTGAGCATAATTAGTTCTATTGATAAATAGAGTTCTGTGGATATTAGAACCTTCTAATCTGTTATCCATAACAAATATTAATTAATAAGTATTTAAGAAGCTAAAAATATAGAACTGGAATAATTTAAGATATATTTAAAAGAGGATTACAATCATAGTTGAAAATATTTAAAAAATATTTAAAAACATTGAAAATAAATGATTTAAAACCATCCTCTAAAACAAAATTTTCTCCAGAGTATGACACTCACAAGGGAGGGGGGTGAATTGATATCCTATCAAAATTTATATTAAAAAAATTATTTAAAAAATAACCTAATTTAATATCTAAATAGACCAGTTAACCAAATTAGTAGATTTATAAGAGTTTTTAATGATCGATTTATTTCCAAAAAAATGATTAATTATCAAATACAACAATTTGAATGACTGATATAACTTTTTAATGTAGTTTACCAACTCAAGAACAGATATAAACACCAACTATGAATTACTATAAATATAATATACAGTTTTTTGAAATATGTGTGAAAATAGAGAAATCTAAATTTAAAAAACACAGAAGATAAATACAATAGGTTTAGTATCTAACAGAGACCTAATCCACCCCACTTGGTGATCCACTTCCACAATGTAGTTTATTTTGATATACATGACCCACACCATAGATCGGGGTTCACAAAAGTACAAAAGTCTGTCATAGTCATCTTGACCTCTACCGAAGTTATTCATGGGGAAAAAATACAACCAGGTCATAGAGGGACCTCTTCCTCTATTATAAATGGGTGAAAATGGTGTAGAATGACTAGAGAGTGAGGCTATCTTTAATCCTCCAGCTTATCTTAGGAGACAATATGTGTTTGTGATATATACATACCCACACTACTTGAAATTATAGTAATAATGTTCACAATAGAACATAAAATAATAAAAAATGGTTTAGAATGATCCCTTTAATGTTCTTGAAGATTTTGGTATTTATATGTGTAGTATATTTGAAGCTCGCGTCCACTTCTGAATGTAGAAAATGAAACAGGGTGTCATGGATGCTTTGTGTTCATGTTTCCAGTGAGTTGTGACACTCCTCGAAGGTTCCCTTCACTAAGGAATGATGCATGATGATGGTGGGATTTTTAGTTCCCTGCAAATCCTTGTTCACAACTAGTAAGAGTGATTTTTCTTATCATATATTATTTTCAACACCTCATATGTTCTTTTTATATGGTTACATTTATTTTTTCTTAGTTAAATTTTTTATATAATGTATAGGGTTACAATCGGTATGATCCTGGATATGAGGGATTTCTTATAACTTGAACTACTCTCTAACAATGTCTATGAAAGATTGAAAAGGTCATTAATATAAATGAAAATACTATGTTTCATAAATTGGACTATTAGAATTAATTTTGAATTTATGTGTAAAGTCAATTTTCTATGTGTTGATAGGTAGGTCATTCTATTGGTAATTCAATTTGTCTGTAGGTCCTTCTTTAGGTTGGTTGATGTGTTGGTGAATGCTCTTATCAGTAGGTGGATGTGTCGGTGAGTCATTCTATTAGTAGGTTGATGTTTCAGTGAGTCTTTCAGTCGGTAGTCCCTTATTAATGTAGGTCGATGTGTTAGTGAGTCCTTTTTTCGCTAGGTTGTTCTTCCAATATGTTATTTTGTGTATAAGTCAGACTATTGGTGAATCAAACTTGTATTGGTGGGTTTATTTGTTAGTGAGTCCTTTTATCAGTATCTCATACTTCTCTCAATATATCGTTCTGTCGATAGCTCATACTTCTGTCGGTAGCTTATTATCCTGCCGGTATGTCATGATATCAGTGACTCATACTTGGTCATTTTTGTCAATTTACCTATTTTATATTATATCCATTAACATAATATGTTAAAAAAATATTTCTACATAGATAATAATAATTAATAATATTTGAACATAAAATATGATACATGATTGAACATGATTTGACATGATTTCTGAGCATTAAAACTATAGAGGGATAACAACTGTACTGTGAGATGTCAAGCTATTAGGAAAAAGGAGACTTTTAGAATGGATGATTGAGGTACCACTGAAATTTTTTGGTCATGATTAGGAGATTTTAACTACATAATTTTTGGAACATGATGTATCAGATTTCATGAGGTGTCAATGAAATGATTATTAGAAGAGACTATGGGTTCTATGGGATTAATATCCTTATATGGATGTCTCAGAAATAATCCACGAGTCTTTTCTATTGATGATATAACTTTTAAGTCATGTGATGTATGAATATATATATATATATATATATATATATATATATTGTAATTTATTTATATATATACCCATTTTAAATTAAGACTGTTATATGATCACTTATGGCGTATTGAGAACAAGTAGAGCGAGTTATAAATTTTTATTTGTGAGTTACTTTTATTAATTTATATATGCATACACTATATAAATATGTATTAAATACATGTACCTGTTAATTATAGGCTAATATGTTAATAATCACACCATACGTGAGCCCCTAAAGAAGCGTGTAGAATTTATGGATTTTTCATTAGGTCTAGGACTGAGATAGTTCTTTAGACCATTGTGATTAGGGATGCACATGTACATGGGATAGATAAAAGATAGAAGATTTTTGTTCTTTTCATTGAGATAGACATTCTGTTTGGATTTTCGGTAAACTATCATATATTAGCCAAATTTGATCATGCATTTATATTTCTATAATAATATCAGACATGCATCCTTAACTGTTATGTATGGATATTAGATTTATCTTTTTATTGATGTTATCTATTATTACTTCTGGTGAGTTTTGTTATTTATACATCCATAGTGTTTCATTATCATTTAAATTTATTATTAACATCACTACAGTAGATAGCCTCCTCAAAATCACTTTATATGAACCACATTGCAAGTCATGATCCTTTTTCCCATGGTGAGGCACACCTAAGGGCCAGTGCCTCATTGTACTAGAGCACATGTTATGTGGCACATGAGATAGGGAATTTCTATTAGTATAAGAGGGGTTCCTTTTCCATTTCAGTCATACAATTTTTGTTATGGTAGAATGAAGAGTATGATCTAGTTAAAAATAGTTAAAGATATCATGTTTAGGTTCCTATAGTACCATGAATAGGGAAAACCCAAGTTACCATGGTTGAGGAATCTATTTTATGCTTTGTGATTTTATAGTTTAATGATTTCGCCTATAAGAGAACACTTGGGTGTGATGTTATTGGATTGCGATATTTTTACCATATTAATGATACTAAAAAGTAGGAGTATTTATAAAAAATTAAACTAACTTAGGCTCATATGATGTGTGTATATTCTTTTGATTTTCATTGGGAACCTCGAATACACAAAGAGGGGGTTTTCTGCTTAACGGGTAAAAAAGATAAACTGTTTGATAAAAACAATTTTGTTCAATATTTAATTCATTATAAATTACAAAATTTCCTCACATTGTGTTATATATGTTTATTTATCAAATATTTGGGATTAGATCACTCATTTGAAAATGTGATGAAAATTCATGTTTTACCTTTTAACCATTAACTGAATTATTATACACATAAATAATTTTATTTAAATTATTTCAATTTGTTTTTAAATTTGTTCCTTAATAAAATTTTTAAATCTATTATTCCGGACATATGAGTTAAATATTGCATTTGGTTGGTGGAAATGGTCCATGACGTCCAAGTTGGGATGGACTTTCCAGATTGGACATTGGTTCCTTATTTGGCCTATAACATCCACATCTATGCTTGGATTGTGCTCAAATTTTTAGAGGATATCGAGTACATAATTATGCAGAAATAATCTTTATATATGAATAGTTATTTAATGAATTTGGAAGGACAAACTAGTGGTGAAACTTGGAATAAAATATTTTTCCGAATTTCCCCTTTCACATTTTAAACCACATGAAACCTATCCATCCCTCCAATCTATAAATTAATGTTTTTATCATTTTGAGGGGTGAATAAGTGAATTGGGAGATTGAAGGAACATGATAAATGGTTTCACTCCAATTCTCTAGGCATTAAAAAAGGGATTGATTTTGAATCTATGATCCCTTCTTTGAAGACATCTTCCTCTTTTATAATTTGTAATATTATTGTGAATTCAATAAACTCTTTGTTTTCCTTCCATTTCTTCTATTATTTTATATTTTTTTATTCTGTTAATATTCCTCTTTGGGTTATAATTCAAAAGTAGAAACAAGATTCAGTTATACCCTTTGTAAACCCTTGCGAATGCAAAACTTTTCAACGATGAATACACTTCCCAAGGAAGAGTAGTTCTTTTTAGTAATCGAAATACCTATTACATTATTTCACTCAATTATTTCGAATAAATGAGATACTTTAATACAATTAATATGATTCATGAAATTAGTTTTTTAATTATAAGAAACTATGTATGAAATTGAAAAAGCTAAAGAAAAACACATGAGGTCGAGATTTTTATAAGTTGTGAGAGTGCAAACATAATCGGTAAAACAATACTACACATAAAAACATTCGAGTTTAAATATTATAACTAAAACCAATTCATCATAACATTACAGAATGGATTTCTACCCTAATTTACCACTGACCATAAGCTCTATTTAGAATTTCAATCAATATAGAGTGTTGCATTTTCATGTTCTGAAGCCGGTTTAGGGTTTAACACATTTCAACGTAATGGTAATGTGAACTACCATATGGTTCAAGTGATAAAAAATTAGGGGATCATAATTAGGTATATATTAATTTAAATTATAATTATTAATAACTATGTGAAGAGGTAGTGTTTGACCGATTACTCCTTTTAAAATATTTTCTTAAAAAAATTCTCATTGGACTTGGTTAATCAAATTTCATTTAAAAAAACAAATTGAAATATTCATCCAACAAATATTTTATAGTTTTATAAACTATAAATAACACAAATATTTTCAAGGAATTTGTTTAAATTATTTAATTTTTTTTTCTAAATATCTTTAATATGTTTTCTTAAATTACTTTTCATTTAAGAGAAAACTTCGGCCAGTCACACTACTGAACCTAAATAACATGAAACCAAATATCATTTGAAAGAACCCACAATAGTTCCTTTCATTGTGTTTTACTACATAGTATTTTTGGTGGAATTATACTTTTACAACATGGGTATCTGGTTTCTATTAACATCATTATGTGATGCTATGTGTATATGTTATTTATGTTCAAGAATCTATCAACAGTAGGAATGAATAAAGGAATGGGTTAATAGGTTTAAAATGGATACAAAAAGGTAAATAATCTTTTCCTGCATTTCTTCTTGGTGTAATTATACATAGCCACCCAATTATGATGGTATCTGATATGATTGATATTTTATTCCTGGATCTATTATGTTTAAGAAGGGGCCTATGATGTTGGAAGATATATTATATGATAATTTTTTGGAATTTAATGGGTGTTGAGATACGCTGCCCATTATATATTTTCATATATTTTATATTCTATGACTGTTATGGTTGTATTGACCATGGAATTTAGTCTTCTGCATGATACCGCCTAGAAAGATTCTGGTGTTGCATCTGGAGGGATGAGATGTGTTTCCACTAGAGCATGCATGGTATGAGTCCCCTAAGGGTTAGGTTGAGGCCCCCAAGGGTTGCGTTGATGATGAGACACTGATACGGGCATCTATGTCGGAGTGGGACACATAAACGATAGAAAATTTTATGTCATGGATATATGAGATGATTAGTGTGATAATGGTGTGAGTCATATATAGTATTGATAGATGAGCTTAGTGAGTGGATTTTTCCATTTCATATTTGACTCATCCCTTCCAATCTAAACATCCACTATTATTTTTGGGTTAGGGAGGATCATTGAAAATAGATAACGATACAATGGCTTTGAAAATAATTTTATATCTATTTGAGGCACTCCCAGGGTGGAGGGTGAAGCAGAATACCTATATGATTAGAGGATCAGAGAGGAGATCATGGGACATACATGTATAGGCTGGTAGGATTGTGGGTATGGAAATGATGGAATTCAAGGCTAGTTTCATTAATCGGATTTTCTTAGATAGTTTTAGGATAGATCAAGCATATGAGTTCATGAACCTAATTTAGTGAGATAAAACAATTATGTAATATTGGGTTTGTTTCAGAGAACCATATAGATTTTGACCTTCTACAGTAGGGGATGAAATTTCAAGGGAGAGATAGGTAGAGGATGGATTGAGGGATTACATTTGCATATATGTGAATATATTTAGGTTTATCACATTCTCAGAGAAAACAAGTCATTGATTGATATCGAAACGGAATATGATGCGATGGATTTATCAGAACTGGGTGATAGATCCATGTGATCAAGGTAATTTTGGTGTAGGAAGCTTAAATTGGGGATGTGAGGAACATCAGAAGGGGTGTTAGGTAGAGATTTGAGTAGGCCATTTACGAGAGGGAGTTTGATTGGGTGACTCTAGTGTGGTTATCTAGGATGTGTCCAAACTCAGTGTGAGTGACCTATGAAGGAGTGATGGGCATTCAAATAGATGTCCCACTAAATGAGGTTATTCATGAAGATTTCCCGTGAAGCTATGGGTTTGAGACCTCATCAGACTCATAGATCTGAGGTAAGACCAGAATTATTTCTAGGAGGTCATAGTTAGGATTCTTGTATGTGTGTAGTTGGTGTTAGAGATATAGATACCAAATAGCAGGGTCATTCGATTATAGCTGGTGTAGCTCCACATTGAGGTCAAAACGCGAGAAGTTAGTCTTCTCGCAATGTAAATGCTATTGAGTTATAATGGTTAGTGAAGGATGAGGATACGATGATGGTTATATGTATTCCTTGAACATGTCATGCCCTTTTGTTTTTGGTCATGTATGATATGAGTGCACGATGAGCATGTGTGGTATTTGAACTTACTAGGAGCCAGTTTGTATGTGGGCATTACGTATGATGCTTGATTTTCATAAGATGTATAGGAATCAGGTCATTATATGTGACATCCTAGACACACACACACTTAGATATGATAAAATATATCATTTTTTCACCAGTATGATACATGAATTTTTAAAAACTATTTCAATGTAGGACTTTGTGGGAATCATGGACGATGCGGGTAGGACTGGAGCATCGGATGTGACGTGGGAATTCTGGGCATCAGATGTGATTTTGGAAGGTGGGTCTTTTACGTTACATGGGTATATAATGAGAAACTAATAAGGTATTGGAATGAATGCATGTAAGATGATGATGTGTATATATGAGTTAGTTAATAAGAACCTTAAATGTGTTGATTTTTTGGTTCCTAAATTACTAGGTAGGTAAATCCAAAGGCGAGGAGCCTCATAAAGGGAATTAATCAGTAACCGAGTAACTATGGTAAATAATGGTAATCTTTATGATATGATTATGTTCATTACCATATTGATTTGAAAACTAATAGCTCGATCAAAAACCTATTATTATTTTTTAATACTATAACATCCATTGTTTCTAGAAGTGTTGTATTTGAAACTTGTCATTTTAAAATGTGAATTTGAATTTTGTGTTTTTTGGATGGGACACATTTTAAATTTCTCTTTAGAAAATAATTTCAAGAATTTAAATGCATTAGTTTTATATTTTTAGATATTATTTATGACCCGATTAATACATCGTTGGATCATAAGAGTCTTGGTTGCATCGAGCCTTGAAAAATAATTTTTCAAAAGGTATTAGAAGAGGGGACTAGATTCTTTAAACCATGAATCCATTATGGTGGAACTAGAAAAACCATATTTGAATTGGGGAATTTTTATAAAATCTTTGTGAGGTTGAGAGCATAGTCGTATGATATGTATAATTTTTTAACAGATTATGGACACATGATTTCATGGTTTTCCAAACCATACTACCTAGGCCACACACTTAGTGGTATAGAGGAAGTGAGTTCACAAGATTTGTGCATGGTGAGATAAACCATTCATCCAATTAGTGGGAATTATTATTGTTGGGGTTATCTTAGGATAGTGTCATCCCATGGGCTGGGAATGGATTTCCAAACTATGTGACCAAACCATGATGTTTATTAGAGAGTGTAAAATTACTTTCCAATGATCACTCATTATATATTCTTCTACCTAATTTTTTACATTTCAAATACACAATCGAGGAGATCTCCATCATTTATCATCCTTTAATATTTTTCCTATTTATTTTGTTTCATCTATGATTTGATCATCTTTGGGTATGTTGGATGTTTAATAGTAAGACTATTATTCCTCATACTTACACTAGTATCGTACATAACTATTTGGAATTCTAATTCAATACGAGCTCATTTCCCCTATTTTCTCTGAATTTTCTGATTATATTAATTTATATTGATATAGATCAAATTGGAGTATAGTATTCAATGAAAAAACAACAATGATTCTAAGGTATGTGGTTCCTTTAATTCTCTTTAAATATATATGTGTGTGTGTTATTTGTTTCGTACCAAAATATGCATATGTGGGGTGTCCAAATAAAACACCTAATAAATTTATTCTTATTTTCATTTTGATTAATTGATGTTATGATATTATTAGGGCATGCTAAAGTTTATTCAAATATGCTAAGTCAGGTATGGGGCTTGTGGTTTTTTTGAATAGTTGTGCCAATTATTGAAATTGATTAATTAATTAATTTTTCATATATCATCAAGAGTTACAAGGAAGTGTGATGGAAATTGATTGAGGTATTGAGGTGACGTTGATCACTAATACTGAGAGGATGATGGCGTGATCCAATTTTTGTGTGATTGTGTTTATATTCAAGTATGATTCACTGTGATCATCAGGATGAGTTAGATGATGAAGAACATTCTATTGATCAGTGACAATGTTTTCATATAGAAAAAAAGGTTTCTAGATTATGTGGATTGGTAAATTATGGTAATTGACTAATGAATTTTTTTGAAAAAATTGTAATTATAGTCATGTAAACAAGTATATGACTCTATTGAGGTCATATTGGCCACTCGTAATGGGTGGAGGCCTATATAGATTGACCTGAATAGGGCATAGTGTTGACCATTAGTTATGGTCATTATAATCACCCTAGAAATCCACGAGAGATAGTGTTTGAGTAAATTGGTTTGGGGAGGAAACAAACCATTTATATTTGAGGGTGATGGTCCTATATTATAGAATCATGAATATCTTTATGCCTTAGGAGGTCATTTTGTGGAGCTAATAATGATTTATTATATATGGGAGGATGGATAATGGTATTCCATGTAGGATGGAATGTTGAGTCATTGGTGACTTTTGGTATGGTTTTTTAAGGGACCTCAGAAATATTGATGGATATTTTTATGATATTATTATTTCTTGATTGGTGGAACATGAGTTTTCGGATGACATGATCTGATAGTTGGCGATTTATGTGGAATATTAAGGGTTCTACGATTATTATATCTATATGTGGATTCTGGTTCATTAATTCATAGGTCCTCTCTAGTGTAGATATATACTTGAATAAATGTAATTCATGAAATTATATATTTTTTGGCATGTTTTTATAGACTTACTAACATTGGATGAAATTAAGAAATATTATCACTTGTAGTTTTTGATCAAATGTGGAACAAGTTATTTATTATTATGTGTGAGTTGATAATATTTATTTACATATGAATACACCATATATATATAAGTGTATGAGAGACACATATTTATGGTGGCCTTCTGAGTTCATACTCACACCATTTAAGAGACTCTAAGGATGCATGCATAATTCATGGTTTTGATATCAGGTTATTGTTTAGGATCGTGATCCAGAGCATAGTGAAAAGGGATGCACATGTGCATAGTATGGATGTAAGGTGGAAAATGGTTGTTATTTTCTATGTGATGTAGTTTCCTTTGCACTTTTGGGTACATTATTTTATGATTGGCCACAAGT
This sequence comes from Viscum album, assembly GCA_963277665.1. Classification (NCBI taxonomy): domain Eukaryota; kingdom Viridiplantae; phylum Streptophyta; class Magnoliopsida; order Santalales; family Viscaceae; genus Viscum; species Viscum album. The sequence continues at coordinate 879,283,113 of OY728158.1, forward strand.
GTTATGAAAATCATAATTATATATGACTTCCTAACTTGTAACATTTATTGACATATATGGATGTTGATTTTTTCTGGTAATTATCGTTATCTATTATTGTATGCCCAGATTTTGGTATTTATCCACCTGTAATGTTTTATTATTATATAATATTTATTATTATCATCAACATAGGACATGGTGTTCCAAATATCAACCACTCAGACCCTCACTACAAGTCACCATGCTTTGGCATATGGGGAGGAATTACTAAGGCCTAGTGTTCTAGTGGCCTAAAGCAAATGTTATTTAGATCCCAATATGGGGCTCTGTAATCATGATCCTTTTGAGTCTAATAATTTTCCACCTCGTTATTTTTCTTAGGGTGGTAATTTATTGAGAAGTAATAATTATTAATCGTCTCTAACCATATTCTCATGAACATATTATCTATTTCTGATTGAATATATAATTTTATCTTTTCTAATCAGTATATAAATTATAACATACCACATAAAGATAATTACTCCATATTTTTAATGAAAAAATTACTACAACTAACTCCAAATCCGGATTTGGGTAATTTTTTCAATGAACCAAAAACTTGAAAGAGCCTTAATATTTCACCAAACCATTTTTAAGAATATGCATTCAAATCCATAATTTTATGGAACACTATAAATTGAAAACCCTTCACACTATAGGGTAATCTATGAACATGTTCCCTGAAAAAATTCTCCTTTGTTCCATCAATGATTACTCACATTGTTTTATATAAAGGATCTTTTCTGTAATCTATTTTAAACAGGTGATTAGATTTTATAGGCATGATAATCTTTTCTCAAAGCATCGATAATATCCAACATAACCAATAATGTAATGGATATCAGTTTTTTCTTTGGTTTACTAAATTTTTTCAATAACATCCATATTTTATGGATCCAACAATCTACTATCACATCAAATTATATAACCCAAGATTGATTCAATCAAAATCCAAGAATCAGATTTGGAATATTTCCAATATATCTTATCCTTCATCAAGGTATTTATCACAATTATAAAAAGTTATTCTTTCACTATCTTACTCTTTGAATATATTTGAATATCATCCCTAACGACAACCACAAACTAATCAAGGTTATATCTAAATAATATATTCATTATATCCCTAATCATACCAAGATAATAGGTATTTACAATTGTAATTACAATAAATTCATAATAACCAAACCTCACAAAGAAGGCTCTATTGGGTATTTCCTCATTCTTGGTCCTTACTTGACGATACACATATTGAAGAGCCATATTGGAAAAATATAGATATCCACGTAGGTGATCAAACTAATTATCAATAATGGGGATAGGATCCGTGTTCATAATATTGGGTTTTTTATGTTCTAGATAATCAATGTATATATGCATAGAACCATTTTTTGTCCTTAACAAATAGAACAAGTACACCACATAGTGAAGCACTAGGCCAAATAAATCCCTCATAAAAAAATTACATGGAGTTGATTATTTAATTATTACAAAAAAATCTAGGAAAATTTATATGGAGTCATTGATATAGGAACAATACCAAGTTTATGTTCCATTGAAAATAGTAATTAAATATTAGGAGGAATACTATCAATGTCCTTAGTAAATAAATTATCATATTCAGAAAAAATAGACACATTTTTAATATTGAGTTTATAACAAACCATTTTAGATAAATATACCTCATTCATTGGTAGAAAAACCCATATTATTGAAGTAATTTAATGTGGGTCCCCAGGTTCATGCTCCACTAAAAGAAGATTGAAGGATGACTCAGAATATTATTTTAACCTTCAGTTGCCTAAATATTGATAAGTGCTCTATAGTAAGAGATTCAATCCAGAAAAAAATATATCAAATTAATCTAGAGGAAGAATAAATAGATTCACAGGAAGAGAATATCACAAATATAAATCTAATAATATATATAGAATTGTGATGAAATCATCATACCATAGGATGTTTTCTCTGGAATTTCAATATCTAATCACACATGGGTGATAAAATATCATTAGAAAATTCCTCAAATATAAATGAGTCATTATAACTAGCATCAAATAAAATATTAGAATCATGGAGTGGGTTATAAATATACATTTCATAATGTCGCTAGGAAATTCCACTTCAGTAGTTGTAATTACATGAGTTTGGACATCACCCTTAGCATCCTTTATAGAATGTTAACTTGACATTTGTGGAGCTGGTCCAATTATTACCCCATCTCCTAAATAATTTTTTTAATCACCCTTCCACTTACGTACATGGGCATGGTGTACTTTTTTTTCTACACTTGAAGAAAAAACCTTTTTCTTTTAGACTTATACTCTGGGGTTTCCTTCTACAAGTATCAATTTTTAGGAAATTATTCTTTCTCTTATTCACATTATATATTAATTGTCTTTTCTATTTTTCTCTTGTTAATCATAATTCATTTGAATCCATATGTCAGGAAGGTTTTTTTTCTCTCACATGATATTTCATGAATATATATCCTCAAATGATGTGAGTGTTTGTGTGACTAGTTCCCTTTGAGGTATTGGATTTTACCAATCAAAGAAAATATCAATATTGATGTTTGGATTACATACATAGTTTTTTGTATTCCTTGGTCAACTAGTAATGTTAGCTTTATACATGGAAACATTTTCTTATTCTTTTTTGTTAGGCCCCATAATATTCTATCAATATCCCCATATTTATCTTATGAAAAATATTATTAAGATAAAAGTACATTATAAACCTTTTATTAAATGCTCTCTATTTCCTCCTCATCCTTATTATTTGGAATCAATGAACACTGATAATTTTAATAACACGGTAGATTATTAACTGAAACTAAAACATTATCCATTTCGCTACATCCCAAATATTGAAATATATTATCCATGTAACGTATTGATTTCTTAACAACATGTGAATTTATAGTCCCACTAGATAATGGTGGTTTCAGATACCTATTGTATAAAGAATTGGGTACAACCGAGAAAGCGGCACACACGCAAGTAAGAAAATTACATGTAAATTGCAAGCCTGGGGACCTGACGTCGCGACCTGCCCCTCACCCCCCAAGCCCTTACCACCCCACCACCAACGGAGGGGTGTTTTTGATACCTATAGTACAATACTAGAATACTGTATTGGGGATCAGTGGGATACTTCATATGGTCATGTTTATTGGTCATATCATTATTCATCTTTACCAATACAGTTATAATTTATTCACCTCAATCTGTAGCATTATATTTCATAGGACGTAAATCAATATATGGATTATGTTCAATGACATGATATCCAGTTTTTCCACTAGGACACATTTAAAAATAACTTAAAATAATTTATTACCATATAAAATTCTAAATTATAATGTATAATTTTAAAAATAGATAAAAACATAACAGAAATTTAAATATTTATTTATAAGTAATATCTTAATAGTAAACATTGTTTCTATGGGAATATTAATAAATGTAATCATAGGGTAACGTTCCCTAATCTATGCTTCATTAAATCTAATTCCCATGGTTTTCAATAATCATAATTTTATACCAACTATAAATTCTAGAAATAAATTAACCAAGAGCCTATTGTTACTTTCACACATTATGATATGAAAAGAGTGACCACATCTTGAACAACCAAATTTTATATTAGACTTAGAAAATTGATGCATTTATGAGTTTCAAATTATATTTGAGAACAAAAATTAAAAAAATAATATTATTTTTGAGAAAACCATAGTCCCTTTTACTATATCCCTGCCTATAAATCATAAAATATTTCCTATAATCACGGGAAATGGAAATATAAGAAATAAATTACCTTAGATGCTCAGTAAGGGTATGCATTCAATATAATTTAAATAAGGCTTGAATAATATATGGAAAATAGTGATGTTCAAATAAATAAATATAAAAAATCACATGACTTATAAACATATACATGGATTAAAAACATTTAATCAATAGATAAATTCATAATGATGTAATGCACAATATCTTACATCTTAAATTTAGTTTTGAGGCCTCATGACAAGACATTTAAAATTTAGAATCAAGCCCTAGTTGAAAGAAATATTACATAAATGTGTAAGGCCTAATCCAAATGACTTTGATATTTTGTTACATGAAACCTATCTTTAATTTAGGGGATATGTAATTCCCAGGCACACCCATAAATGTTTATTTCAAATTCATTTATCATATGAATAAACTACCTAACCCAAACTTCCTTAAAAATCAATATCATTATTTATTGAATGGACTAAAATATAGAAAATCAATATAATCTGGAGTCTATAGTATCAAAAACATTCAAATAAAATATAATTTGTTGTAACATAAGATTATAACCATTGAATGGAAAAATATTTAATAACAGATGTTGTCGCAGATGAAAATATGTTCAAAAGTTCACTATATATTTTCTTGAAGAAATTTTTATTTTTCAATATGAAAACACTTATTTTAAAAAATAAATAATATAAATGAAAAAAAATTCTTTAAAAAGAAACTTGAAAACAAAAAAGTGAATCTTTGAAAAAAATAACTATCATAATGGTTGAAATTATCTTCTTTTGGTATATGATAAAAAACATTCATTTCACACTTTTATAAAATGGTCAATATGTACCTCATCTTAAAAATGATTAAATTATTACATTGAATGAAGTTATAAAAAAATGTAAAAAGATTACAAAATGATTTTAATAAATCATTATGTAATATGAATATCATTTTTATTAAACATTGACATCGAAGAGAATTGATTTTTGATAGAAGAGATAAGTGGAGTCAATTTTCTTTAACAAAATTATTTCAGGATATTGAGTAACTAAGGATAGGAAAATTTAAATGAAAACATATAATTTATATAAATAATTAGATTAGATAAGACACAATTGAGTTCATGATATAATAATTGAATTACTCTCCAAATAGATACTTAAACACAGACAACCCCAATTGACGATGAGATTGTTAATAAAACCCTTACCTCATGTTCAATATCATTCATAAATTTCTGAAACAATATTTTCATAAATATGGATATATGATAAATATATTAAATAACCACACTAATAAATATCTTACCATATCTTATTTACTAATAATTTCATATCACCCATTTATTAAAAATTCTTTATTGAAATCACTCTTTCGAGTTATAACTGATTTGTTTTTAATGTATATTTTGGTTTAGTGGTTTTGGTCCTTATAATATTATTGTGGTTACATAAAACAAATTATGTATATAATGAAAAAATATCATATATATTTGTTATATAAATGATAAAATTCATCCATTAAATTTGATATAAAAAATTGAATTACAATGTTTATGGGGATGGTAGGCTGTATGTACGCCTGTAAACTGTTTTGATTTCTTAATATTTGGAATTAAAAAAAGGTAAATGAAAACTAAAATTTCTATAAAAATTATTACATGATTTATATCATTTATATTCGAAAATTTAATCTTTATTACCATCCAATTAATATGGATGTTAAAAGGGAATCAAATCGCTTCATAGAGGTGGTAGTCAGAATGTACGCATAAAGAAACATTATCATTGGAAATTTTTTTTGAAACGTATGAATGTAGATATGATATTATAATTAAATGAGAAAAATTGATTTATAATATCATATAAAAACATAAAACCCATCACAATACGAATTCATAATATATTTTGATGTGAAATGAATTTTATCACTCCATGGAGACAATAATATGTGTGTATGCTTAAGAATTAATTTCAATTCCCCTATGAAGGAAATATTAAGAATAAATGTGTATACAAAATATTAATTTTTTTGGAATATTAAAGATACTGAAATTATAATCCTATGAATTATATAGTAGATTTATTGTAGGTAATATTATAATTAAAAAGAAAGTGATCTGTTATGTGATTACCTCTCCATTGAATGAACAAATTTAGATATCCTCTTAAGGATGTTGGGGTTCATCATTTGGTTGGACCATAAAATCATGAATGTTAATAATGATGTTAATAAGGTATTTTGGTAGGTATTAGTCATGATAGGCTACTTAATGTTGTGTGATGATGTGTTGGAGAAGATTCCCGTTTATAATGAAGTGATGAGAATGAATGGTATTTCGTGAAATATTAAATTATATAAAAAAATTAACTTGATAAAATTCTAAAAAAGAGAAAGGATTTTAATATTATATATTAATTAGATTAAATATAATTACAAAATAAATATTTTAAAGGTTTAAATTTTAATTTCAACCATATCTTTTGTTTAACCACATAATTAACATATTTTATCCTTAACCACTATAAAGTCTTTTTCACTTGTAAGAGGTTATAATTTTACATATAATGCTAATATTGTGTCATAAAAGGAAAATATATCAATTTTCAATCATATATTATCCCATTTTCCTCTCTAATTTGTTTTTATTTTTTTAAATAATTTAATAAAATTGTATTTTGATAATTTATCATTAATGAAAATTTTTACTCTATTAAATTGTATTTATTAAAAAATAATAAATAAATAGTTTTAATTAAAATATAATTCAATAAAATAACAAACATTTTCCATATTTATGTATTAAATAGCCATAATTCATTAAATAACTCATGTTATATCACTTTTCATATTTTTAATATATATATATTTCATATTTTTGATTATTTATACAAATACTGTTTTCGTTTTGTGAAATAATTTATTGTAATTTTCTAATACCTAAAAATTTAAAAATAAATTAACATCATGAAAATTATTTTATTAATATTGATGTTAATAATTATACGTATTCACCACCTTTTTTTTATTTTATCTGATGAGATATATTTAATACTAAGTGTGTGAAATCTTATAATTTTCATGGATTAAAAAATTACATCTTCCATTTTCATGGAAATGTGTCCATTAATCAAATAAAATTCAATCCTATGATGATAAAGGCCGAATTAACATCATAAAATAGATCTTAGCTAATATATTTTGACCATAAAACATAGTTTTAATCTAGATTAACATGATTCTCCATTTATCGTTGTGACATATTTTACCGGAGTTATAATTCAAATTGAGAAAAACTAAAAGTTGATTATTTAAAATCATAAAAAATACCAATTATAGATATGAAATATATTTTATAATATTACATATATATAAGTGGAAGAAAATATTTTTAAAATTATGAAGGAAATGTGTGAGAAATATTTCTTTACAAAAAAATATAGTTTAAGCATAAAACATGGTTAGTTCTTATCTCATGACAGTTAAATTTTTAAATAAAAGTTGAAAAATTTCATTAAAAATATAGTACATATTTTTTATTAAAATCATTAACAAATATTGAATAATTTAATTTTATAAAAGTACAATTTATCCATAAAAATTTATTTTCCTAAAAATATCACTTTTCATTCAAATGATTTTCATTTTCATTTATAATTAATTGATAATAATCGAATTCATTTGAGTCATATGTGAATTTTAATTTGATATATTTTATTTATTCTTATTCATATCCCCAACCCAATGGCTAGATGATAATCATCTCATCATAATATTTTATTAGTAGTCATGGTTCATTTAAAATATTTTTTGAATTTAAAAAAATCTATCTAAGAAACAAAATTAATTTAAAAAAATATTTCATTAACTATAGGGGTGTTAAAGTTATAATTTTAAAACCCAAGGATTCCATAATATGTTGCCTCTTTAGGGTAAATCAATAGCTTGCGCCACAGGCAACACCGAGTTCCAGCACAACAGAACTTACCGAACTAGCCGTTTAAAAATATTAAATGAATATCATTAACAAAATGTTGAATTTTATATACTCTATATAATATTATGAATCATATTATGTGTTTTTTAGACATAATAAAAGAACAAATTCATTTTTTTAGATAAATGAAGTATTTATCAAAAAATAAAATATTACATCCTTTTAAATGGAGAACCTTTTTTAAATCCAATATTTTTCTATTTTCTATATTCAACTTAATAAATTAAATTATTTTTTAGAAGTGGGATAGAAAATTTTAGTTTGGATAAATTTTTGTTACTTTTCGATAAATTTCATATATTGACAAATAATAAAAAATATAAAATTTTAATTGAAAAAATATTAATCGAAATAATTTAGTTTTAAATTATGAATTTGATTGGTTTTAAAGTATAATTAAATTATTTTTTTATCATTTAATATAATTTAAGTAATTGGATGCAAATTCACATTTACATTGTACACAAACTCATGTCAATCTTTTCATAGTTTTTACATTTTAAAAACCAGCATTCTGGTTTTGACAATGATAATTAATTTTAAAATAATTAATGCAACTCATATGTTTTGAATTTGGTAAAGAAACATAATTTTTGGATTTGGAATATCAAAATTATCATAGAGTTAATTTTTGGTATTTTTCTGAAAAGATTCAATTTTCGATGAATAGTGAAACACATTACATTATTATTTAAAACCAAATTTTATTTAAAAAATTATTATTTTTATTTAAATTTATGTTAGCGTAAAAATATATAAATAATACCTATATTAGTTCAATGTATTTCATTGGAGTCATTTTATAATATAATTTATTATATAAAATTTTATTTAAATATTTAATGCCTTTTACCAACCTACTTGTCACATTTGTAAATATGCATAAAACATAATTTTACATCTTCTATTAATTGTTTTATCAAAAATACAAGAGAAATGGTTGAAATCAGTAAATAAGTGTTTTTTCAATAGGATGAAAATAATTATTGATTAATAGTAAATTTTGAATTATATTTACCATAGTTAAAAGTAAATATGGTAATTAAAGGTAAAATTGATATTATAATTACCCTAACAGAAGTCCTAATTATATTGGATAATTTCATTTAGACCTAAATCAACCTTGGGAATAAAATACAATATTTTTTGATCCACTTGGATTGAATTAGGACATTTATTATATTTTATTTAAAGAAGAGTTAAAAGTGAAAAATTCAACACTTAATAACTAAACGATTTTTAATATAGGGTTACATATAAGATAAAGTAGACAATAAATATTAATTAGAAATATAAAATGATTTCCTACATAATTTTATTTCATTTATAATTTTTATAAATTATATAGTTAATTTTATTTATGACACATTGATGAAGAACAAATTACCTTATTAGTGAAAGACTAAAATAAATGATGTTATACATACCAAAAAAATATAAACTGATAGTTTTGATGAATTAAAAAAAATTAAAGGTTTCTATGAACCATTAGGGTTGATTACATGTATTTGTTTCTATGTAATTATGTTTTTTTGAATTTCAAAAAAACCAAATACAAAATAGTTTCAAAATTGGTATAAATGAGTTTTTAAAACAAATACTATATTATTAAATAATATATTATTTATAAAAATATAAGGTTCTCCCAAAGTACTTATAAAATTATATATATGTCATTAATAATCCTTTTCATGTTTTGTTGGAATTTTATAGTTTGTTTATTAATAATTTATTATAATAATACAACAACCCATGGTAAAAGTATAACTATTTAAAGAATAGTTAAATATATAAGATAAGGTTAATATGGTTACCTAAACAAGTCTAAAACCCATTGGTTGAGAGTTTTTTGAACCATCCCAAAATAATCCTCGAAATAAATCCATTTGGATCCATTATAAACATAAAAGGATTTTACAATGAAATAACACTTCAAGCATTTCCTAAAGTGACCCTTCCCTCTCTTATTAAAGGGTACTTTCCATTCTATTAATTTCACACCTCCATAAAAATTTTGCTTCGCTAAAACCTTCTAAAATACCCCCCAACTACCCTAAATTCATAGTAGAGTCCTTTATTTTATCAGAAATCCTGCCTAAGGAGCACTTGTTTTTCAATCCAAAATGAAGAACCCGAAGAAGAGATAAGTATTTCATCACCAATTTGAATGTTCTTTACATATTTCACATCCCCTTTATTTGTTGTTTTTCAGACAAAAATAATAAATCCATTAACTTCTACATAATATGATGTTATTGTAAATATGGTACAGCAATACTCATTATTCTATCCATTATATGAATGACAAAGTCATTATACATGTGTGAGTACGACTTGTCATCTCCTCGTCGGGGTGTAGTCTGTTATTCTACACATTAGTAGTTGTATTGGTATAATAATGATGTATTATTGATGTAAATACTGAATATAACATGTTACATATTCATTATATATATTATAAAAAACAATTACATTTGATTTCAACCTCAATAATATGATATCATTGCTCGTGCGTATGTACGGCTTACCGTCTCCACGATGCGATGTGATTAATTTCCATGTTTACCATTCTATAATGATTATAAATATATTATTAATAAGTATGTAATATATGACATAATAAATATTCTAGAAATATATTGATATATATATATATGTGTGTGTGTGTGTTTTTACATATATCTCATTCATTTACTTCTGTTCAACACGATATGAAAACGAAAACGACCTTGATGCATACGTACAACCTACCATGTCCATAAACAATGTTTTCCATTTAATATTTCTATCTATTATACAAACTTATATTCTGAATATATAAGATACATAAATAATTAGTTATATTCTGGAATCAATTAAATTATTATATAAGTTATATGATAAAGAATAACAAGTTTAAACACATATAATAAAGAAAGTAATTATTAACCAAAATGTTATTTTAACATATAAATTATTATCAAAATGGTTAGTATAAAGACACAAATGAATAAATAATGATATCATAAATATTAATATGTTTGTTTTAGAATTTAATAACATATTATGGTCATTTCATAGGAGGTTCAATGTACCCTCGACCAAAGAAATGTACAAGGTAAGGGTAATTTCATCAATCTCATTATTATCCAACATTTCGTACCTATAAAAATACACTAGGACATATTTATCATCTATGTCTGTGTTTCATTAAAATGTTTTATATAGGAATATTTTATTTTTTTATAGATGGGACTCTTTAACTTGATCATCATTTTTAACATTTTTATATATTTATTTTTCAAAATCTTTTAATTAATGACCTTGTATTCCAATTGATTTTAAAGATTTATTTATATATACATGATTGTTTTAAAGTGTTAATTTCTTTCAAAAGATTCATTTTGGTATGAGACACATTGAATAAATAATATATTTTAAATGACCTCATTTATAAATTGTGTGACTTGTAAATGATTGCTTGAATAGGGGTATTTCTCTCAAAGAGTTTTATCAATTATTTTAAAATATGTCAACATCCTTTATTGGATATTATTCTTGATTGATGTTGATATACAATTATACTATCTTTCATATTGTAGTGAATGATTTATGATATCTTTGACCATGTATGTGCTATTTTTAAATAATTCATGGTTTATGGTTAAAGTTTTTACATTTCATATGATAGTTTTAATATAAATGATTATGTTATGATTCATCATTTTAATATGAAGAATGTATTAGACTTAGTAAGTAACTGGTGGAGCCCACTATAGCTCCTCGATGCATCGGTAGGTCTAATGAGAAAAAATAGTGTCTTAGAACAGGGCCTTGTAAAAATAATAATTTTTTAGTATTCGAACGAGGCCTTGACTATGGGGTTATGATGTTCGGAAATATTCATTCCATCATTTTGAAATTATAAATTATTATTAAATGTGATTATTTGACTAGTAGAAAATCTATGTGAATAATTAAATGTTATTATTTGATTTAAATTTTCTATATTATGATGATGATTATGTTTAAAATTATTTTTTTTAGTCTTATATATTTCCTTAAATTTTTTTTCTTATTAAAGAGAGTTTTCACAATATTGATATCCTTATTGAGCATATGAACTCGCCCCTTTCTTATGTTTCATATTTTACAGGATGTGTAGAAGTGTGTTATGATTGATATGAAGGGTTAATCTAGAGAAATAATGGAATTCACAAATAATTATTTATGTTGTGTTTTATTTTATAAATTTTAATTTAATGTTCATATATGTAATAAATTTTCCAAGACTACTAAATTGATCACTCATTTGGGACATGAATCCATTTAATCATCCCAATGTATTAAAATAATGCACATACTCTAGGTAACTGGGGTTGGGGCATTACAGTTGGTATCAGAGGATGTTCAATACAAACATTGGAAACTATATTTAGAAAACTCTGATTATAGAACATTACCCTAAGAACTGATTTAGGGATCAATATAGAAGAATTTCCTAGAATTTGGGTAATGTAGAGATTTTGTTTATTTTACAAGCAATATATATCTGTCTAGATTCAAGAAGGAAGTGGTGGATCTAGCATAGATGTACCTAGGGGTGAAAAATATGAAAGGATTTTTGATATTGACCTTGGGTATTCTAGTACACGACATTGGTCCTTGCGGCACTCTTGGTTATGACACTCCCAGGGTATATGCATAGGGTAATTCAAATTTTCTTTATAATCCATTATAAAGGATTTATGAGTAAATAGCTTATCAAAGATAACATTTGTTTTGTATGAATATGGATTATATTCATAAATTATTCAATTTTCATTAGGTATTTTACAGATTTGGAATTATGCACTGTGATTCATAAACTATCCTAGAATATTACATTATTTAGATGTGGTTCACAGTAGAAGGAATTAAAACCCAATAATGAACATGATTCAAAATGTAATAAGGATCATATCTTTTATGGCCTTAATCCATCATTTAGAAGGGAAATAGTCTCCCATGTATTACCATCATATGAAGAAATAGTATAATGTGTTAATAAGATAATTAAATAATTCTCTATGTCTTATGGATTTGATGGAAAGATAGAGAAGAAAAGGATGGTAAATAGAAATATGGTTAAAGAGAAGAAGGGAAAGAAGGATTTTTCCATATATGAGAACTGTGGAAAAATCATATTGGTAAATGCTTGAAGGGAATGGACGTTTTTTATAAGTGTAGATAAAAAGGACACCAAGTACGTAATTTCAAAGTTAAGATAAAGGTTTTAAATTTACAATGCTTCATCTTCAAGGTGTTGGGACACTACGCGAATCAATGTCCCAACCATCAGAGTATACCACAAATTTTTCTATTGGATAATAATCTTGTTATGATACTACCACATATAAAGAGGAATGATTAGTGTTCTTAATATGTTGTTAATGAGTAGTGTAATTTGGGTACAAGTTATAATAATTATAATGTATATACGGATTTTTTTTATGTACGTTTTCATTAAGCAATTGAGATTTTATGGTACCATGTAAGGTGACACAATTTCGGTTAATAATTTTAGAAAATATATAGTTGGGGGAAATATGACAATTAATATTTTTCTGAAACTAAGATAATGATTTATAAATAAGATATAATTGAGTTGGATAATGTTTGTTGGATATTATTTACTACCATGCGACAAATTAGTTGTTTTTCTATTGCATCATTGTTGGAGTTTACATTTTTTGGATTTAAAGATTATATCTGGTATTCTCTAAGGAATAATTGAGGTTGAATGTCTTCAATATGGGTTTATGGTAATTCATGTTTTTATTAAGTTTTTAATAAAATAAATGATTAAGGAACTCACATATTATTATGTGGAAAAAAGATATGTCTATTATGTTATGTTGACCTTCCTTTTAATACTTTGGACTATGAGTTTGGACAGAAGTATTTTGGATAAATCTATAGATCACAATGGATTAATATGTACATTGGATTATATGGTTTAAGGATAAATAATTTATTCATATTATATTTGGATTTTTTTATAATAAGGACAACCCAATGATTGGGTGATAACTCATCATGTCTGACAAGGCCATGAGACTTGAACCCACAACTTATGGGTGAAAAAGGTGAATCACCAACCACTCGCCTATGTGATATCCTAGTTTTTATAATGTAGTTTTTTAAATGATCTGATAGATGAAATATAAATTCATTTTTCAAAACCCTATATGATTATGATAAATAGAATAAATTTGATCTCTCTTATCTTTTGGAGTGAAAGATGAGTTTGTGGTAGAAATTAGTTGAAAGATGGAACTCCACTTGTCAATTATTTTGTATGTCTTATTATATAGATAATTTAATTCTTAAACATTATATAATAGATCTTAAAACCCAAAAATGTGTCAACCTAGTACCTTATGTTTTATTGAGACAATGATATTTTAAATCATCATTGATTTGTGGCATTGAGGCCCTTACTTTTTCACAATATAGTTCACTTGTTTGTGATTGATGACATCAACCACTACCTATAAATATATAAAATTTTCTCCAATTATTTTCCTATAATTTCCACCAATGTTCTCTTATTCCAAACCTTAATTTGGTGTTGAATTTTTTCATTTCCCTTTCCCTCTTATTAAGACTAAATTTTAGTAACCCTATTTTTGAGGTTGGATTTCCAAAATGGTATTTTATATTTTCAACATTTTTATTTATAAGAACAAATTCAAATTACAAGTATGGAATTTATTAAATTAGGGAAAAATTTATCACCCATGATTTGATAATAAATTCTCTCTATAACGTAATTCAATAGCATACGCCACATGCAATAATGAGTTCGAGCACCCCACAACTTACCAAACTAGTCGTTTAAAAATAGGTTACGTATAGTAATAACTACATATTTAATTTTATATACACCATATAATTTTAGAATCCATATTTTGTATTTCATAGACATCATATAAGAACAAATTCATTTTTTCAGATAAAATTGGTATTTTTAAAAAAAAAATCTATTTTACCACCTTTTAATGGAGAATCTTTTTTAAATCTAGTGTTTGAAAATTTTATAAATTAAATTTAATGAAATTAAATTCTATTTTTAGAATATGAACATAAAAATTTAGTTTGGATAAATTTTTGGTACTTTTTGGATAACGTTCATATTTTGATGAATAATGAGAACTACTAAATATTAATTAAAACAAATTTTTTAATCAAAATAATTAGAGTGTTAAATTATGAATTTTATTGGATTTAAAGTATAATTATATTATATTTTTTATCATTTAATATAATTTATGTCATTGGATATAAATTCACATTTAAATTTTACATAATAACTTGTCACTATTTTAATAGTTTTTACTTCTAAAAAACTCTTTTTCTGGTTTTGACAATGGGAATTTATTTTTTATTAATTATTGAGATGCATATGATTTTAATTTGGTAAAATAGAATTCATTTTTTGATTCTGAATATCAAAACTATCTTATAGTTAATTTTTGGTATTTTTTTAAAACGTTCAATTTTTAATAAATATTGAAAAACATTGGGTTATTCTTTAAATCTGACATTTATTTTAAATAATTTCTATATTTATTAAATTTTATTTTAAATAAAAAATATATACATAATTCTTATATATGTTCTATGTAACTCATTGAAGTCGTTTTATAATAATAATTGATATTTTAAATTTTATTTAACTATTTAACGTCTTTTAACCTCCTTCTAGGCACACTTTCAAATCTTCATAAAACGTAATTTTACCACTTCAGTAAATTGAATTTCAAAAATATGAGAGACACATTTGACATCATTAAGTAAAATGTGGTTTAATAGGATGAAAATAATTATGTTTGAAAAGAAACTTTTTAATTTTATTTACCACAGTTAAAAGTTAATAGGGAAATTAATTGTAAATATGATATTATAATTATCCTAACACATTTCTTAATTATATTGGATAAGTTTATTTCTACAAAAATCAACCATAGTAATAAAATATGATTATTTTTTATCCACTTGGATTATATTTAGACATTTATTATATTTTATTTAAAGAAGTGTTAAAAGTGTTAAATTCAAAGTTTAATAACAAAACTATTATTAATATAGTGTTACATATAAGATAAATTAGACTATAACTAATCATTAAAAATATAGTAATATTTTATACATCATGGTATTTAATTTATAATATTTATACATTAAATAATTAATGTTATTTATGACACAATGATGAAGTAGTAATTACCTTATTAATGAATGATTAAAATAATTGATATTATAATTATAAAAATAAAGGTAAATTGAGACTTTGATAAATTATACAAATTTTATATCTTAATATGACATGTTAGGGTTTATTAAATTTATTTTTTGAAGTAATATAGTTTTTTGGCTTTCACAAAAACGAAATACTAAATAGTGTCAAAATCGACCTAAATGATTTTAAAACAAATACTATATTATTAAATGATATAATATTCCAAAAAAATAAAAATTTCATCCAAAGGAATTATATAATGATATATATGTCATTTATGAACCATATTTTTTTCTCTTTGAATTTTATAGAATGTTTATTAACCATTAATTAAAATAATACAAGATGCCACGGTAAAAGTTAAACTATTTAACTAAGAGTTAAATCTAAATGAAAAGATTAACATGGTGACCTAAACTTGTCTATAACCTATTGGTTAAGAGGTGTTAGAGTTATCCCCACCTAATCCTTGAAATAAATCCATTTAGAGAAATTATAAACCAATAATGATTTTATAGTAAAATAATAGTTCTATCTTTTTCTAAGGTGACCCTCACAACTCTTAAAAAAGGGTACTTACCCTTCTCTTAATTTCACACTTCCAAATCAATTTGGCTCATCTAGAATATGATCAAATATCCTCCCAACTACCCTCACACAAATCTTGAGGCCTAAAATTAATCATAAATCCTACCTATATATCCCTTATGTTCAAATAAAAATGAAGAACATGAAGAAGAGGTAATTATTTCATCACCTCTTTCTATGTTATTTTCTTCATTCACTTACTCTTTCTTTGTTGTTTCCATACCAAAATAATAAATCATGTACCTTCTATTTTTTGTGATTTTATTATAAATATTTAACATCAATACTCATTATTCTATGAATCCTAAGAATGACAATGTCACCATACATGCGTATGTATAGCTAACCATCTCCACGTCGTCATGTAGTTTGTCATTAAACACTTCAATAGGTAGATGGGTATAATAATGATGTATAATTGATGTTAATAAATAATATAACATGTTAATAATTATTTATATATTTTATTATATCTAATGACATACAATTTCCCTACCAATATAATGATATCATCACTCATGAATATGTATGGCTTATCGTCTCCACGACACGGTGAGATTAACTTCCACATTCACAATTCAACGATTATTATAAATATATTATTAATAAGTATGTAATATATGACATAATAATGTAACTGTAATTATATATAAATATATATATTTTTGTGTGTGTTTTTGTGTGTTTTTTGTGTTTACATATATCTCATTCATTTATTTTTGTTCAATAAGGTATGAAAAAAGAAACGATGTTTATGCGTACGTACAACCTACCATATCCATAAACCTTGTTATTCTATTTGATATTTCTATATATTATACAAAATTATATTATGAATATATATGATACATAAATAATTTTTTATATTCTGGAATCTATTAAATCATGATATAAGTAATACGATCAATAATTACAAGTTAAAACATGTATAATAGAGAAAGAGATTATTAATAGAAATGTTATTTTAACAATGAGATTATTATAAAATGGGCAGTTTAAAGACTCAAATGAATCAATTATGATATCATAAATATGAATATGGTTCTATTATAATTTAAGAACATACTATGGTCATTATAAAGGAGATTAAACCTAGCCTCAACTAAAGGAAATTACAAGGTAAGGGTTATTTCATAAATCTCATTATAATCTGATATTTTTTATTTGTATGTATCTACTAGGAAATATTTTTCAACTAATTCCATGTTCCATTAAAATGTTTTAAAAAGTAATATTTTATGTATTTATGGAATGAAATCTTTTAATAGATCATCATTTTAAATGATTTTAAAGATTTAGATTTCTAAATCTTTTAATTAATGTTCATGTTCTACAAATGATATAAGTATTTATTTATATAGACATGATTATTTTAAAGGGTTAATTTCATTAAAAAGTTTCAAAGTTTTATGGGAAACTTTTATTCAAAAATATATTTTAAATATATTCCATTATATATTGTGTGACATTTAAATGATTTTTGAAAAGGGGTATTTCACTCAAAGAGATTTATTGATTATTTTCAACTATGTCAACATCCTTTATTTGATAATATCATGATTGATCTTGATTTACTATAATAAAATATTCCATATTGTATTTAATGATTGATGTCATGTTTGACTCTAGATGTTTTATTTTTATAACATTCCTTATTTTATTGCTAATTTATTAACATTTCATATGCTAATTTTAATATGAATTTTAATGTTATATTTCAATCTTTTCTATGAGGAATGCATTGGACTACATAAGTGACGGGTGGAACCCGCTATATCTCCTTGATGCATCGATAGGTATCATGAGATAAACTAGTGTCTTGGCACAAGGCCATGAAAAAATATTTATTTGTAGTCTTGGAACGAGTCCTTGACTATGTAGTTACGATGTTCAAAATTATGCATTCGACAATTATGAAATTAGATTTTGATATTACATGTGATTATTCAACTAGTAGAATATCTATGTGAATATTTAAATGGAATTATTTTATTTATCAGTACCATAATATGCTGAATTTTAAGATTAAAAGGATTTCATTTTATTCTTATATATTTCCTTTAATGTTTTTTCAAATTTATTATAGTTTCTGTTATATTATTATCCTTACTGAGCATCTGAGCTCACTCATTTCTGATGTTTAATTTTTCACAGGAAGTGAATAAGTGTGTTATGAATGATATTTAGTGCTAAAATAGAGAAATAATGGTGTTCTCAAAGGATTATTTATGCAGTGTTTTATTTTTGAAATTTTAATGTATCATTCATATATGTAATCTATTATCCAAGACTACTAAAAATATCGGTCCTTCCGGAATTGATTCCTTGAAATCATGAAAATGTATTAAAAAAATGCACTAAATATGGGTCACTATGGTTTGGGGCATTATAGTGATGAAGTATACGGGCCTAATGGACATCGTTGTTCTGATCGTACCTTTTCAAAAAGAAGATGAATTTTTCATAGAGCTTCACACTAGGGACTACCCCAATATCCATGATAGTATATCAGATACACCACATAAAGGTATAGGAGATAAATGTGAACTTAGAGGATCTGTAGATGAAAGGATTTATTATACCCAGTGTGTCCCCCTAGACAGCCTAATATTATTCACCATGAATTTCTATGAGTGATTGAGAATATATATATATTATAATTTTCACAATAAGGTGAATATAAAAAATATATATCATCTCCTAAGAATTGAAAGTCTCTTCAACTTTTTGAAAGGGTGATTTGGTACTATATAACGGACTATAGGATTTTTTATACAAGTTCTTATTCCAAAAATATGATACAATTATGATTAATTTTGGATTTCACTACAAACACATTGTGATCTTGGTGATTCACATTGGCTTGAATAATTTCCTAGTAGTTTTCATGGAAGTCATGTATCATATCATTCATTTCATCATGGATCAATTCTTGGTGGATTTCAAATCTGAAATCCATATGTACTCAACATCAATAGAGTTTCATGTGAGACCTTGGTGGATGGTCTTGTATATACTCTGAGATTATCAAATATAGAGGGATTACATAATGAGTTAATTGTAGATTTTAGAGTTCCACGTTCTGGTAAATGTCTTCTTAGAAGAGGGAATAATAGAAGACCCAATGAAAAATGAGGCAATTAAAACAAGGCTAAAACCCAAGGCCATGTCTAAGGTTAAAATATTCTTTGGGAAGTTGATATATCATTGGATATTAATCAATAATTTTTCAAATAATGTTGCACATCCTACCACCTTGACCTAAAAGTGGTTGACATCCATGTTTTTAGTTATGTGTTAATTGGAATTTTAGTTTTCTTAATAATGATTGATTAGACGCCCCATCATGATAATGCCGAAGGATAGTGGTAATTATTTGTTGTTTAGTGATGCAACCATAGAAGATATTTTTTGGTATATGATGTTGGGGAATGCCTTGATATCTTATGGTACCTAAAAGTTAAGACCACATAAGAAGATCTGCACAAACCATGATATATGGTGACAATAGTTGTGCTCGCTATCAAAACATAGTGAAAATATCTTATGGGAGAACAATTCATCATTTATTGTGGCTATTAGAGTATCATGTATATATTTTCTCTAAAATACCACAACCTTAGGTATTGGTGATAAATGAAGTTCCTAGAGGACTATTTCTTATAATGTCTATACTCTCATGAAATGACACATAATGGAATATTATTTCAATAGAAAATTCCATTAGAAATTACTGGTAAATGAAACAATGTTGAGGTCCTATTTAATGTAGATACTTATGGATAAGGGTGGGTTATAATACCTTTGATCGAGGATTCTGTCCCCACAACTTCTTCCTCACATTAATGAATTATAGTTAGTGGATATTAATTGTGAGGTATTTGATGACTATATATTCACAAGACTGGTTCTTGATTGACTTTCTGAATATGGGGAGCATGTCATCCATTAAGAAGGATGGATGATGGTTCCAATCCCTCTATGGTAGGAGGTTTATGGTAAGTTTCATAAACCCCCATGAAAATGTATGCAAGTGTGGTGAAAATGTACCTAGACCATCAACGTCATTTCCAGTGGCCTGGTATGAAGTAGTGTGTAGTTATGTTCATCTCTCAATGCCTCAAATTCCAATATTTGAAGGCAAATCATCTGGTAATAGTGGGTTTATTATACCCCCTTGAGGTTCTAGTGTTAGAGTGAGTTTATATCTATATGTATTTTGTGAACAGACATCTTTTATTAGCTAGAGTTCATAACTTTATCTAGTTGATGATAGATATAGTCACCATGTTAGGGAACATGTTTTCCATCAAAGAGTAGATTTTATGGGATAGTTTTGGATTCATGTAAATACACGATATATTTAGTATAAATGGTGTCACCTCAATTTATTTTCATATTGTGATTAAAAATTCATTTCACGATTATAGATTTGGTTACAAAATTTTTTTGGGACTTAATTATGGTTTATCATGGAATTAAACCCATAAATAGATTACTATATAATGTATACCATTCTGGTTCTAGAGGACATGTCATGAGAATATTTTTTGAATTTCAGATTTATCATTGAGGATCATCTACCCTTGGTGGAGTTTTTATATAAATATACCTACCATTTAACCATTAGTACAAACCCATATTAATCCATGTATATGATACCCCTTAGGTCTCCATTGTTCAAGATAGATCCTGAGGAGATAATTATTATTGGCCCGAAATTAGTGTAAGATATGACATGAAAGGTATGAATCATCATGAGAAGATGAATAATTCCAAAATACATAAGAATATATATTTAGAATGATGAAATAGGACTCTCGAATTCAAATAGTGGGGCCATTTTTTAGAGGTCTCACATTGGTGAACACAATGCAGATTTGAATGGGTTGAAAGTCTATAATAATGGTTCGTTGACATTTTCCTAATATTATTTAAGATCAATGATGTGTAAAACTACTTTCCCTTAAATCCATTATTGTACTAGGAACATGATGTATTCTATATGTCACAAATAAGGAGATACAAGCAC
This sequence comes from Viscum album, assembly GCA_963277665.1. NCBI lineage: Eukaryota > Viridiplantae > Streptophyta > Magnoliopsida > Santalales > Viscaceae > Viscum > Viscum album. The sequence goes on from OY728158.1 coordinate 879,304,799, forward strand.
AACTCATCATACATTGTTGAAGGGGGTGAGATAAACGTTAAATATGGAGCTACTTCCATAGAGTACATGGGGGTGATCAATGATCGATGGGAGGATATCCTTCATGGTGGGATGATTTCCTTGGTTTACCATTATTGGAAGCAGAATAATCTATGAGATAGATCATTTAAATTAATCAACTTGATTTGAGAACATTACCATCACCTATTTGGGTAGGTTTTTGTCTTTTCAAAATGAAAATCCTTGAGGTGGGGATAATTTAAGGACTCTATTTTTCTGTAAAATATAGTGCAATGTTTTAAATGATATATTATTTATAATATATGGATATTAAATGAGTTATGAATTCCTATTATGGGTTTTTAGTATATTTTTACATTTTTCATTAATTTTTAGTGAAAATGGTCTACACTATGGTTGTGGTGAAATCAATGGAGGTCCCTAGTAAACAATGATATAAATTTGATAGGAACGTTGATGATTTTGGTGTGGCTATTGGCATAGAGTGATGTGGTAGTTCATGTAGTCCATGAATATTGTATTCATACCATTCTCATGGTAGAGGACTTGCTGAGTGAAAATGGGAAATTTTTTGGTAATACACCTCAGTGATTACCTTTCTAGGTCTGTGTGTTCAACATCCTTATACCGATGGTGGAGGCCATGTTGTAGGATGTGTTGAAGGTTGATTTGATGATGAAGATGAAATATAAGGTTGTTAGTGTTGAAAGAATATGCAGATCACAATAGAAAAAAATTAAACATTTATTACAATATGTTATAATTATTTTTAAATTACTACATTCATTTATTAATTAATTTATCTATTCATATGGAATTGTAATCTTATTTTGGGAAATTTACAGATGATTTAGATGAGACATAGTGAAAATAAAATTCCATCATTTTATTTCTACCATGGGAGTCTCCTTCAGCCAGGATAGAAGATCAACGTTATCACAATGGAGGATTATTTAGGATGATCAATGATGGAAATATATTAGCATACTTGGAGTTTGGAATGCCCATAATGGTTTATTTTTATTCAATAATAATGAGTGTTTTCTCCGATAACTATCAATCCAATACAAGGTAGGTATTTTATGACAAGATTATTTTCATATTCCTTATTTATATGAAAAATTTGAATTTATTTTAATAGAAATTATTTTTGGAATAATTATTCATTAATGTACACATTAAATGATACATTTTCATAAATTAGGATTTTGATTTTTATTTTGTAGAATTTTTTATCCCCTCATTATTCATATTTTGTCAACTTTACCGAATTAAACATGCAACCCATTTCATGATAACATTTTTTTATTCCTTTCTCCCTTCATTTTCTATTCCAAACCACTATTGATTGGGTTTGTTATTAAACTATAACCAGGGAATGATTTCATGATTCATTTTTATAGACATTATGTGGTATTTTTATATAAGACAATGATGATATTTTAGATGTTATAGATTCAAGATGGTGATAATGGACATCTAATAGTGGTTATGGTGAGGCTTTTATTTGTAGTTGGAAAAAAATTGGTGTGCCTATTTGGTGTTGTGATTATAAATAATTTCCAGTAGTTAGAAAATTCTATGGGCACATTGAATGAAACCAAAGGTGGAAGAAGATGAGACAATGTTGAGGATTTTAATGACTGCAATATCTAGAGATTCATATAAATCATGACCTATATGGTGTGATGTTTGGAATAACACAAGTTGTGTGGACCCATTCTTACAACGTATTTTATATTAAGGAAGAGGAAATATGACACCACTATGTACAATAATTACAAGGTGAAAGACTCCTAGTATGGATTTGATATTAATATGTGGGTTTACCCACAAACAATTTAATTATGGTTATATTCCATCATTTTATACCTTCTAGAGGATTTGGAGACTAATCCAATATGAGTATTGGGAATGTGGTGGTCCATTAATAGATTGATGGAGGTATACATCTTCATTTACCAAGGTGTGATCCCCTATCTATTTCTCTTTAGGTTTGGTCAAGTTTCTTGTGAACATCATTTGAGGTGTGTAATCCTCTTCCAAGTGGGTTCTTGCACTCAAGGTTATATAACCACCATAGGCCCGGAGTGTGTTACCCTACCTATATATCTTTTTCTAGCGAATTCCATAAATGTTGGAAAGGCATGTGCGATGAGTTATGAGTTAAGAATTACCCTTGATAATTTAGAAGAGTCTGTAGGATGATATGGTGGACCATCCTTATCATGAGACATGTAATACTCAATCATGTATATATAAGAGGAAACCCATTCTAAAATTATAAGAGTTGTTATATTTGTTAAGTTTATACGCACCCCTTTATAGGAGCTACACTTACTTTCCTTTTCAAGTTTAGAAAACCTTCTTTCTGATGAAGTCATATGTAAATTGAGAGTTTGTGGTGGTTAGTTGGGCAAGGCATGCCACCGAAGGATCTCAATGTTATATTTTTGGGATAGTTTCATTATTTATAGTATTTTAAACTCCCTTAATGTTTATTTACAATTTATTTGGTCATTTTTATATTCCAAAACATTTCATTTATATTTTTTTTGTGGGTTTAGATTTTCTGAATGCATTTACAATAATAGTTTTTTATAATTCCATATTACCCGTGTATATGGATGTGTTTGTTTGTTTGGATACTTTAGTATAAGGCATACTATGTGTGTGAAATTACAACTCATCACTACTATTTATCCCCTGTCATATTGGAGCTCAGATTGGGGTTTAAATCAAATATTACCACATGCCAGGAAGGCCCTATTTGGATGGGTCATTATAGAAGAATAAGTGAAAAAAATAATACATATACATATCACATATCAAAATAATGGATAACTAATAAATATAATCTCAACACTAACACTTTCATGTAAAACAACTAATTTTTTCACCTCATCAATAAATAACATATATCAATTTTATTTCACCCGAGTAGAAAAAAAAGTAAAAACACAAAGTGGAAAAAACTAATGGTAAAAAATTCATCATGTAATACACTTTAATGGAAGATCTAAATGATCCTTTGAAATCAACATGGATTTTAAAACAATTTTATGACAATTTTAAAACTAAAAACATTAATTTAAAAAAATTTAATTTTTTATTAAAAAAATATGTCTCATTTGAAATTAACATTTTTCAGCCACACCCCTTGCTTATAAATCGATCCATTAAAAGATTAATTTATACCTTTTCAAATCCAACTAATATGGAATGTCCCATTAAAATACTTAAATTAATTTTCAAACAACCATAAAAAAAATGAAATTTATTTTCCAATGTAAATATTTAATTTGAAATAAAATATTATATATTCATATAATACAGCATTTATACTAAGAATAAATTTTTTTCAAAAATTTATAGAAACCTATAAAGGGACGTAAATATTTATATATATATATCTCAATAGGTAGAAAAATAATTTCGAAATATTATGCATCCCAATACATGTGAAAAAATAGAGTTTAAAAAAATACTGACATCATCCACGTAAAACCCACATGACATTGATGGGAGAGGAATAAAAAACAAAGAATATGGCATTTATAAAACCCAAAAAACCCAATACACATGATTACTCTTCCAGAAAATATAGATTCATACACCACGTCCATTAGGATTTAATATAGAATAGTAAACCAAGGTGAATGGTGGATGCTAGAAGACGTGGTGTAGGATGTAGAAGATAACGAAATTTACCTCAATGAATTACTAAAAATAAACTGTGAAGGATCTCAAAATACTATATAGTAAATTGGGAAAGAAGAATAGTGTTTTCACGTTGGATATACAAATTAAATGGGAGATATATAAAAAAAATTGAACTGTGTTGGAATAAAATATAATTGTTGATTTTTAATGAAACAGGGCACACTGTTGTGTTTGGTCCCACAATTTACTAAATTCTGCACCAACTATATTATTCCCACTAGATAAGGGTGTAAACCATTAATATATTATCTAAAAATATAGTAGAAATGAAGCATCAACCATATAGGATGATCTTATTTTTTAGGTTTTGGTTATGGAATTGTCACATGATCTAGAAAACCATGGAAAACATTGTACATAATATTGGAAGCTAATCCCCCCTTCCACATAGTTTGATAACATAGTTAACAATAACGATGGTCTAACTGTGAATCTTGTGTAGATTATCAATTTCTCAAAATTCCATACATAAAACTCTAAAAATCACTTTTATGTTTAATAATACCCAAAAATTAGATAATATATAATATAATAGTGATATGGGGTATACATAATTGTAACCACCATGTCACTTTTAGCACCTTGAAAGAAATTTTATAATTTAAAGGGAGAAAAACATATTAAAACATAAAATCAAAAATAAAATAGGATGGAAAATTGTTGAAAAATATAGAAGGTCCCATAGTTGGGGGATTCATCACAAAACTTCATCTGAATGATTCATAAGGAATCATAAATGTCGATGATTCTAATATCTAAAATTCGCCAATCTATCTTCCTCATACATCCCCAATCATATATATGAGTAAATATAATAATAATAATAATTTATAAATAAAAAATATCTTGATGGACCACTACAATATTCCCATCGATTTTGATTTTTTTTTAACTAGGTAAATAATAGAAGATACATGTCTACAAGAAGATCATCACACAAGAAGAACTATTTATGAAATATATCTACGGAAATGATCATCATTTATCAAATATACCTGATACATTCAATTAAATGTTCAACATACCAAAAAGAAACACGACCCAAAATGAAAACAAATTCACTATTAGATAAGTTCAAACCATCATCAACACCCCATATAATGAAAATTAAATGCTAAAAAAATTGGAAAGATTACTCAGTAATAGATATAATATGCTCTAAATAGGTGTAAAAAGACAAAATAGAGGGTAACCTATCACCTTGATATCAAAAAACTGATTCTCATTGAACCATATATAATTTAAATAAAGAAAAAACAGGTTTATAATATGAATTGGTGCATCAACCATCCTAACTACCCAAAAACATGCTCGAATATTACCTTGAGAAAATTCTGAAAGGATATTTCGATTACAATTCTATCAATATATATAGAAAATAAGATAAATAATAAATCAATTTGTTATGATCATTACCAAATAAAAAAACTATCACCTCACAACATAAGGACATGTTTTAAATATAAATAATGAAAAAATTAAAAACTTCTTAAGAAGATACAACATCTATGATCTAATGGAGAATAAATACCACAATATATCATTATTTAAGTCCTAGTTACATTTAATACTACTTATTCTTATGAGGATTCAACTAATAGAATCATAAAATGTGACCTTGATGGATGTATAAATTAAAATTCCTCAAAAAATGACTTCAATAAGGATTATATTTCCCATTTGTTTTACACTAGACTCACATGAACGACCTCTTCCTCTTATGGGAGGAAACCCATCTATAATAAGACTAATTCTCATAAATTAATCCTTAAAACATAAAATCATATATCCATAGGACTGATTCCATAATGAAAACCTTTTCACTAAAATGGTATAATAATCTTTGATAGTTTTAAGCACTAATGATACATGTTCCATGTGATGCCCATTTAAAAGAAATTATATTTAATATATTTTATCGTGACTAGATCAGTAGAAAAGACCATTGACTATGAGAAATGATTTTTATATTCCATCACCATTATATATCTTTATAATTAACTCATTAATTTAGTATATTTATTATCTTTAATTTTTTAGGATAATATCCTTAAATTAATATCCTATTTATGAAATCTCCAGAAATTTCTGCATGGAATTGGGAAGAGACCACAATATCCCACACAATCAGTTATGTCATCTGGGAAATCTCATAGTATCATTCACCCATGGAGCCTTGTGAGTTTCTATAAAATTTCAGATTATATCAATCCCCTATAACAATTTAATTTCTTTAAATTAACCTTTATCCATATATAAATAATGGGTATGATCATTCAACAAGATGAACATTGGGTCCATGAGTGAAGAAGTTAACTAGTACACTACTCTATCTGGAGTCTCAGAAGTGTCAAAAACCAAAGGGGTATTATCAATGAAATTAGAGGAATCACCCAAAAAATCAAACATGACGATATTATATTTACTTTTCTTTATGAACATTCTTGGAGGTATACTCACAATAAAATAATGAAATTCACATTATCAATACATGCCTCTAAATTGAATCCAGTGAGTCCCATTATAAACTAATGGATGAATCCTAAAACCAAAAATAATCTAAAACGAATCTCATAAAATTTTAATCACAAATACTTCCTTGATTTTAATCCATTATGATCTTAATATAATATCTTAAAATCATTTTATAAAGGCATACATACTTTGAATGGAAACCACCTTAGAAAGAATTTCACCCCATTTAGAGAAAAGGTAATCTATTTCCAGATTATACCAAAACATTAAATCACTATTCCCTAATTGGAAAATAAAAAAATTTACATTATATTTGAAAATAATTATCCTCTTTTAAAAATAAAACATCCAAAAATTCATCTTACAGTTCCTATTTTATTTTCAAAACGTCTTAACAAATTTTTAATTAAATCAATCACTTTTGAAAACAATTACAGATGAGAAATCATTATTATTTTAATTAAATCATAAAACCATGTTTTAAAAGTAGAAAATTTTATTAAATTTTATACTATTTGTAGTAAAAAATTATAAATAGGTCAACATAAAAAACTGGATAATAAAAAAACATTAATAATACTGAAATATATTAGAAACCCTTTTGGATCTATTTAAAAAATGGACAACTCTTTAGGGGGTATTTTAAGTCAATATAAGTAAATTTCATGAATTTTTGAGGGATTTTAAACTATACATGGACTGATGGATCATGTAAACACTGTAATAAACCACTAAGAAAGCCTTGAAACCATGAACATGGCCTCTTCATTGTTTTCTCTTGTATGTAGACTAAACATTAAACCTTGTCTCATTTTGAAATTTCACCACAAAACATAAATAAACCCCAAACCATTTTATTGAACTATATGGTCGCTGAAGCACCATATAATAAAAAAAACAAATGAAAATTTTAAGACTCAAATCTCAACTACCCATATAAACTTGAGGCTCCGTATAAGAAAGAGTAAAATATACTCTCCCCATACATGAATGTTGTGTTTTAAGAGTCATATATTTAATATATCCTAATATATCTAAATAATAAGAGGTTTATTTGATACCAATTTATGATGAACTGTACCATATTGATCTAACATGTCACCTTGTCTACTCAACCATAAGGCTTGAAGAACATTACCAATTTCTATGGGCTTGATAAATGCTCTATGGTAGAAAACAATGATCACGTTCAAGTAGTTTTACCATTTAATATTAAATATTATAAATATATCATTACCAAATTTTGGAATGGATCATCCATATTATAGAAATCCCAACAAATAAAAGATATAGATTAAAATAATGATGCATGCACAAAGATGGTATAATATTAACAAAAATCCAACTCACATTAAATATACTACATCATCTCAATAAATTAAAAATATGTGGCTAAATAAAATATTGACCAAATGAAACAACAATATAATTGGTTGAGTTTTCCAATTCATATTAATCTCAAATAATAAACTAAAACTCATATCAAACTACATGATCAACTCCTAAAGACCCATAATCACCCAAATATCATATATTTTCTATCATAAGATAAATGAGAATAGAAAAAATCCAAATATCACTATTTATGAACCTATAAGATAATATAAGGTGCATATAATCACACCCATATGTGTATGTAGGGTGTGACCTCAATAGGATCATTAATATTTCATTAATGAGTCTATGGAATTAATTTTATAGTAAAACTCATAAATTATTGTTTTAAGTAAAATTTTTAATCAAGTTTTCTATTTTAGAATATATATATATGGTAAAACCAAATATCATTCTTCATAATTTTTATATATAAATTATTTGATACATAATTTAGTATTAAAAATATCTTAAAACCAAAATGAAGACCTTTAATTTTTTGAAAATAGTATAATATATATCTTCTCATTTCTAAATCTTTTCCAATATCCCTTGGATACAAAAAAATTTCCCAAGCCTTTGGATATTACCTTTTAAATTTCAAATTTATAAATAAGTTTTAATGATAATAAACCCATTCAAGAAAAGGGATAAACTCATGTGGGATTTATAATATAAAATAAACATAACATGATTAAAACGTAATATCATTATTCTGTAAAAACAATTATCCAAAGGGTATGTAATAATGTGGGAAATTTGAATCCTTTACGTGAAATCATCCTTAAATGGAAAAGGTTAATGATAAACAAACTGGGCCTGAACATGAGATGATCCTAGAAAATACATAATAGAATCAAATATTATGAAATGTTGTCTTGTTAAAACTATAAGAACCAGAGTAACTCTCACAATATTGTTGTTTTACACCCTTATAAATTTTTTATTCAAGTTTGGGGTACACAATCTATTGCATAATATAAACTACATTATCGTAAACTAGGATCTCATACATAATTACCATGAGTTCCCATAAAGTGCTAAGTAGTGTCGAGAAAACTATATTACAAAATATCTTCACATACATCAAAAATGAATTATCAATATTTTTTCTCTGATATAACACCCTCACATGAAATATACTATTTTCACATCATTAATTCATAAAATATTTCAATTCCTTTCATCCAATAAAGATAATTCCAAATAATATATAATGAAAAGTGGAATTTACTAAAGGTATCACAATAATTATATAAAACTCATTTAAATATGTTCAAAATAGCCCATTGAATGAACTATACGTTTCATGTAATTTGAAAAAACATTTAAAACAAAAAATTTATCTTTAAAAAAATTCACAAATAGTATATATAAAACTAGTTTTAAGAAGGATTATCATTGTTCAAACACAACCCTTCCTAAAAGACATTTTTTAAAACATTAATTTCGACTTAATTAATCCGACTAGATTGAAAATCATCATTAAAAGAATTAATTCATTTTTAAGATACCCTATGAAATTTAAACTAGCACTTCTCATCGATAAACATTCATTTTGAAAACATAATCATGTAATTCCTAAAAAAATTATGCCTATCATAGAAAGCATAGAAAACATATAAAAAATAATCAAATGGTAGTATGTATAGGTAAGACTTACTGATAAAATAATATTGAAATTAGAATAATCTCATGAAATGGTATGTAAATAAAAATAAAAAATAAATTTAAAATAATAATTCATAAACCACTAGCCTTAAATTGAGAAAACACAGACAATGCATATGAGGACCACTAAAGCCCTAATTACCAAAATCCATATTATTAGACTACCAAAAAACCAAGATTATACCACAATGGTTGTTATGGTTCATGGGATAAATTAATAACATTGATAATGGATTAATATATAAGAGTATAGGAATATTGATAATGACTAGATGACCTTATCGATAATAATTACATGAAACTTAAGAATGAAGAGCCCAATATCACATAGAATGAAAGGGAAAGATTCCTAGGGATCTGTATTTATACAATTGAATGAAATGAGTGCGATGAGAGGATAGTGTTGGAGTTGGATACCAAGAACCAACAACTTTGTACTTTATTCCTTAATAAATACATTATCACATATTGATTGTTCTTTCACGTGACAATGCATTTGATGATTTCCTAAGGATATATTTTTCACCAATGGGTCATTGAAGATCCATAATAGGATGAGAACCTACAAGTCGCACAACACTCTTCTTGAATATATGTACTATGGATGGTTGTTTTTTTTCAGGGACACAAATAATACAAGCCATTAGGGGCAAGGACTCATAATACATTGAGGCACCTTCTCATTGTGTGTGACCTTGGTAGTATCTTGCAGGATATTATGAGAACAAGACCTGCCAGTAGAAAATCAACATTTTACAGTGCCATTGGATGTTCCTATCTTCAGACATGTTTGTTGGTCTGTAGACTTTATGATTATTATTTTTGGGTATTACAACCCGCGCACTTAGATGTATTGATGTAAACTATGACGAAACATTATTCATAGTGATGTAGGATATGTTAAGAGCATCATGAGTAATACTATATTAACAGATAATGAAGTAAAGGATTTTGTTTTATTCTGTTGCATAATAGAAGTTGATTTTTTAGGCCATTTGATAGAATTATTATATCCTAAAAAAATCATAGCCATGGTAAGTAATGGGAATTTTCAATTCTGGGAAGTAAAAGAAAGAATAATCTAGCACAAGGGTTGATGGAACTATCTTGCAACCCGCTTCATCCGAGATATCGAGACAAAGTGATTAAATTACGTGGTAAGAACTCACGGGAGGTGGCACATTATTGTGGTGTGAACTTCATTCTCTATGACTTCCTTGGCATGTTTCTAGACGATAAACATGAACTATAGGTAGGGTTCGCCTAATTCGACTATCAAATAGGACTAGAGGGTAACACACTAAGTGTATACAAGTATCTTAGTTAAAAATTCATTTAAAAATATGAATAATAATTATTTTTTAATTTTGTTTAATAATTATTAAATTATGTGTGATTACAATTATTTCTAAAATAGTTATCCATGAGAATACATTGTGAGTGACATAATATATTTATAAGAAGGTAATGCAGTTGATATTTATTTATTTTAAAAATAGTCATTGTTAAAGGTCTAATAAAGGTGGTGGAGGATATAATTAAAATGGAGAAACAAAAGTAAACATCATGTATATTCATATATACAATCATTGTAGTTTTTCTAGAAATTTGTGAAAAATAATATTATTTATTTAATTAAATCATATTAGTTGAAATTCACTGGGCACATTCCATGTAATAATAATTGTCAAATGATATTATTAGACATGAGGTTATAGGAAGAATAAAATTAAATTGATAAATGAATATGGGTAATTAATTAATTTTATTTATCATTTTATTATGAATCCCAATTTAATTATTCTAATTTCTCATATCCAATATTTCTGGTTTTTCACAACAAATCTGGAGAAATATCTCAAGAAGAAAAGTGAATTAATTTCCTCTAAGAACTCTCTCAAGTTAAGAGAGCGATCCTCCTCCACATGATCAAGGAGAGAGCTTTGGAAGCATCTCCCAAGGTGATCAAAGGAAGAAATTCCAAGCACATTTTCTTCCATGCTAACACCCAGAGATCCCTTAGCTGATATCTAGAGATATGATGAGAATGTTTGGATCACCACTAAAAGAGTCATATACACGGATCATATAACTCAACAATAGATCACATAAAATCATGACCAGAAACTTCAATGGAGATAGAATTCCATCAAGGTAATTTTTATATTTTAATTAAATTAGTTATAACCAACATATGGGATCCCTATCTATGGTTCCGGGACACCTATATTTTCATTCATTGATCATTCTATTCCGATGATCCATTGTTTTTTCATCATGATAGATCTCAGATTGATCATTGTTAACAAAAAAATTAAAGTTGTGTACACACATCGATGCATTTTCTCTATTCTAGAAACCTACAAGTGGTATTAGAGGGGTCATATCATTGATTATAATTATTTTGTTTTTTCATAAATGGTTATATATTTTAATAATTTAGTTGTTTCAATTCATGTTAATAAATCTTCAAATTTGAATCTCAAGATCTGTTCCTCCATAGTCATTTCTCATTCACATTTACGAAATGATCTTTTCTTTGAATTTTGATTAAAATGAAATAGATGATCTCATCTAAAGGTTCCAATGCTTCTTGGAAGTAAAACAACATAATACATGATGTGTATTCGACTGTACATGTCATGTTTTCATGGTACAATGCACTTGGACTTGTCCGCCAAACCAAGTCTTGTGTTGGATTTTATCTAAGCCTTAAATGACTCTATCTGTTGACCAGGAACTAGTGGCACACCGTTTTAGGATTACATTATGTGTGGCCCACTGGACACTCCATGTACTCTGATGATTTCATAACTACATATACATGGGATATCTATGGGCTTGTACTTCGAATAGATGATGAATGATAGTACATCGTGTAGTCAGAACAACACGTCGTGTACTCATCTAAATTACACATATTTAATAAAATTTATTGTTATATTATAAAAACCCCTCAAACCCTTACCATGGGGTGAACTTAAAGCTAAGGAAAAACACATGATAAGTGTTTTATATATATGTGTTTAATTTAATATCTGTGTAATGATCATTTATACTCATTTGGTAGATATGAATGAGAATTCACTAGGTGTATTCTAGTGTACAATTTACGTACAATGATAATTTTAAGTGATATTATTTATTTAAAATTATGATGGATGAGAATCTCATGGAAATTCAGAAAAAGTGTTTAAAATAAAAGGATTGATTAATTATATATAATTAATTGATTAGAGAATGATTTATCATTAACAAGATTTATTAATGAATTGATTTTTTTTACTAATGCATAAGTATCGTAGCATGTAATGATGATTATGAGATTGACCAAGACCCTTTGTATGTGGATGGTATCTTTTAATTAATTAATATAAATTAAATATTTTGGAATGAGAGACTTATCTTCAATAAAATGTTGGGCATGCGTACCCAATGATTCTTTTATGTAAAACCCCCTTTACCACACACCTGTATGTCAGGTTAAAGAATATGTAATGGATGGAGCTCCCAAGCTAGCGAAGGGAACTCAAGTTAGAAGGAAAGGTGAAACCAATCCCAGGAGATATAGTAGTGGACATGTATAAAGATATAAACCCAAACCAATATGGTTCAAAGTGTTTCTCCCCTATTTATTGAGGATAGTTTATCAACCACTATATAAAGAAATAAAATATAACAGGATCATGATCATACGATTTATTTCCTTTCTGTGAGAATCATGGCTTATTTATTGGGGGTGTGTTGTCACAATCAAATAAATAATGAATTAAACAAGAATGAAACATGGAATTAAAATAAGACTATCATATATGTAAATATTATATTTGACATGGTTAATCACTAATGTATATCCCAATTAATATTAATTATCATGTAAGAAAGAAAATATAGTGGAAATTTATGTATAAGGATAAAATCCCTCAAAGAAATATTAATGTGGTATAGCATTTCATAATCATGGTTAAAATCGAACCATTGTTCAAAGTGCTTCACTAACCCTATTTGGCGTGAATTCAATTATTGGGGAATTATAATTCAAGGTTTTGGGTGGACATAACATGGTTCAAATCAAGGGATGACTGCCAAATCAGGACTTGGTGTGACCAAGAGGAAAAGGATGATGAAATCCAAAATAAAAGAATTTCAGGACTGGGGAGTCCACTCGGTGGAACAAGGAACTGGGAGTTAATGTAGTTGGACTTTGGAATACCTACCTAAAACCATAAAAGTTTCTTGAGCAACCCTGGTTTGGTTAATGTTAAGCATTATATCGATCCTAGAACTATAATATTCATGAAACATAACATTCCAAAGTCAATGGTGAGACATATTGGATTTCAATAAAAAAGTGGGATACTAATAAGTATTAATGTATTTATTTGTCTCAGTTTTAACATGATACATTACTACAACATTCCACATAATAATTTGCAGAAATGAAAATAAAAATGACATAAAACATATCATTACCAACTATAATCAAGAAATAAAACCTTCTCACCTGCACCAATTTCCCATAGTGGTAGAGGAGTTTGCACAATATCCTTTAACATGGGAGGAAATTGTATGTGCTTGGGGAGCCTATTCCAGCTTCTCTTGGGAAGGAGGCCAATGTTGAGGAACTATCTCTCTATATGGAACATATGGATGATTCCCTAGATGTCCAATGTTTCATGCTATTGGCCATGTCTAATGTGATCTTGAAGAAACATGAATACGTGGACACATATTGCCTGATGTATCACCTTATGGATCTCTATGAAGAGTAGTAGAGATAGAAGAGATATGAGATCTCCAATTCATTGTTTACAACTAATCTTTGAGAGTCTGTGCTAGCTAGGCCTCATGTATTCAAGATTATTGGCTGCATTTAACACCGTGAAATCTTAGGGATTAAGTTCCTAAATGAGTTGCATATAGATCTCATCCAATCATCACTGGCCAAGACCTTTTATAGAATCATTGTCAACTACAACATGAGAAATAATGAGAAGTGTCTATCAAATCATTTGAACATGATTCGCCAAATAGTTAAGGACATGGGGTGTGACAAACACTCAGTCATTATGGTGAATAATATGATAACGTAAAACCCAAAGGGGCCATGGGTTTATAAATGGTATGATGCCACCGAGAATTTTCCCTTGAAGAAGAGGAATATCCAAAGACAGGGTAAGTAATCAGAGGTAGTTTTCTTATGTTGCAAACAAGACCACTGGGAGAGGAGCTATAACCAGAAGCATGGGGAAACTAAAGTTTTGTTCGTTACCAAGTTAAATCATTCCATTTAAAAACATTGGGTATTAGATATATCTTGTGGGTCGCACATATATATTCCAATTTAATAACCAAGTAGATTTATAAAAATTTCTAGAGGACAGGTGGATCTTTGATCTGCCAATGGTGTGTGGCGGGCTGTGTTTGTAACACCCCGAGATTTTATGAGATATATTATTTTTAATTTCTTTGATTTCTTATATTATACACTAATCAAAGATTATCTTGTACTATACTCAATACTGTATTTTCCTGCAGTATACACAACACTATTCTTGGATCGTGTTACACACACTTTCAAGTTTGTTTTTTAGAAATTATTCTACGCAACATTAAGAATAGATTTTTTAATGTATAAATGAAATAAGTTTCAATTATGTTATAAGAAACACCAAACAGAGCTTTCAATACATACAGCCTTGAATTGTCTTTCATTACACACAATCGCGACCTTCCATGATAGCGTGTGTTGTACGCAATACCGAGTTTCACTAAACAACGATATGTAATTAAAATTTCATATAAACTAGCTGTTATGAATAGTAATACCCAACTTTTGACATTTTATAAATTTTATCTTCAAAATGGAATTCATTTTTGGATTTGGAATATCGAAATTAGCCTAGGGTGAATTTTTTGTATTTTTCTGAAAACATTCAATTTTTAATGAATAGTGGAAAACAATGAGTTGTTGTTTAAAACTGAATTTTTATTTAAATTTTATATATTTTACTTAAATTTATTTTATATCAAAATAGATACATAATAATTATATAAGTTCAATGAAACTCATTGGATTCATTTTAAAATAATTTTAGATATATAAAAAGTTTATTGAACTTTTCACCGTCTTTTACCCACCTCCTAGGAGCATTTTCAATTGTACATAAAACAAAATTTTACCACATTTGTGATTTGAATTTCAAAATTTTGAGAGAAGTGATTAATATCAATGAGTAAAATATGGTTCAATAAGATAAAAATAATTATTGGTGAATAGTAACTTTTTACTTCTATTTACCACGGTTAAAAGTAAACAGAGTAATTAAGGGTAAAAATGATATTATTATTATCTTAAAACATGTCCTAATTATATTGGATAAGTTTAATTCGACCAAAAACATCCTTATTGATAAAATATTACCCTTTAGGTCCAATTGGATTAGATTAGGACACTTATTATTATTTTATTTAAAGAAGAGTTAAAAGAGTGAAAATCAATGTTTAATAACTAAAACTTTTTTAATATAAGGTTATACATAAGATAAATTCGACTATGAGTATTCATTATAATGATACCAATATTTCGTACATAATGGTATTTTATTTATAATTTTTACACATTAAATAATTTAATTTATCAATGACACAATGATGATGGAGTAATTACCTTATTAATGAAATATTAACATAATTGATGTTATAAATACCCAAATAAATGTAATTTGGGACTTTTTTGGAATTAAACTAATTTTATAGGTTAATATTACATGTTATTATTTATTTAATTAAATTTATTCGAACTAATCATGCTGTTATGAGTTTCACAAAAATCAATTACCAAATAGTATCAAAATTAACTTAAAATAGTTTTTAAAACAAATATTATTTTATTAATTGTTATTCTATTCTTAAAAATAAATGGTTCGTCCAAATGACTTATATGAGATTATATATATTAATAATTAACCACTTGGGGTTATTTTGGCTTTTTATAGTAAATTTATTAACCATATAGTGTAATAAAACAAGAAGACACGGTAAAAGTTAGATTATTTAACATAGAGTTAAAACTAAATGATGAGGTTAAAATAGAAACCTAAACTTGTCTAAAACATATTGGTTGAGAGGATTACGACCCATATCCACTTTATCTTCTAAATAATTCACTTTGGAGCCATTATAAACCTAAAATGATTTCATTATAAAATAAGATTTTAAGTTTTTCTTAAAGTACCCCTCTCCTCCCTTATAAAAGGGCACCTCCTCCCTCTTCTCTTCACACAATTTTGAGCCTTCAAGCTCGTCAAAACCCTACCCATTTCCATTATAAACTTCCCTATAAACATTATAGAGGTTATGGACTCCTAAAAAGACCATATTTAGTTCTTTAAGAGGAAGAAAAAATGAGATGCGTCGAAGAAGAGGTAATCTCTTCTACCGATTCATTCGGGTTTATTTCTTCTTCAAACTCTTCTTCTTTAGTTGTTTCATTATAATGAAATAACATTAGTATCAATAAAATACTGATATTTTATTATAAATATGAAACAACCCCATTTCTCCTTCTATCTATCCTATGGAAAATCAAATCACCGCACATGCGTACGTACGGAATACCGTCTCCACGCCGTGGTGTAATCTATTTTTCCACCACCACCTTACTTGGATGGGTATAATTGTGTAAAGAGTAACTATATATGGATATTATCACATAATAATGATTCTTATATATTATATTATCCACTCCAATTCCATTCAATAATTATGGGAAAAATATCATCGCTCGTGCGTACGTACTGATTACCGTCTCCACAATGCGATGTGGTTCATTCTCCATGTTAACCTTTCAAGAATGATTATAAAGTATATATAATTAATAAAAATGAAATATATGACATAATTATTCTAATATATTTATTTATATATATATGTGTGTCATCTACTTACATCCATTCAAGTAAATAAGGAAAATAAAACATCATTCATGCGTACGTACGACCTACCTTCTCCATGAACAATGTATTTAATTTCATTTAACTATCTATTATATATATATACATAATATATATGATATATAAAACCTGATTTACATTCTGGATTTAATTAAACCCTGATATAACTAATAATAATATCAAGAACAACAAGTCCAAACAGGTACGATAAATAAAATGATTTTACACAAAACGTTGCTTTAACATGGAATTTACAAATGAAAGGGTAATATAAAGTCATTAGTGAACCATATATGATATCATAACAATGAATATGATTATGTAATAAGTTAATGACATTATTTAAATCATTATATAGGAGGTTCGGAAATGTACAATGCATATCAGACCTAAGGTAATGTATAATTATTCCAATCTAGTTCTTATACGAGATTGTTTATTCATAAGTATTTACTGGGGTTATATTTTTCATCCATGTCCATAAAAATGTTTTTCATAAAGTGTTTAATATTATTAGATGTATGTTTAATGTCATGTTTACCACTATTTTACTTTTACTTTGTGTTATGGAATGAATCATTATTTTATTTACCATATGTTGTACATTTTGAATTTTCTGTAAAAAGTACGTGGAGAATGTTTTTTTAACTTATACGGCATGAATGGATTTTTATGATTTCATGATTACTTATTTTCAAGAAGTATACTCTACAATATTTCATGTTTATTTTCAATAAAATCCCTTTCTTTTAAAATTTTGTGGAATTTTGTGAAAAGAATATGATTTTTAAGAAGAAAGGATATTTTCTTCAAGAATTCTTTTCAAGTGTTTTATCAAAACCATTTTCCTTCTAAGATGACATTATTATATATGAGTATGATTCAAGTATAAAATCTCTATGATTTACATGGTTACAATTTTTTTATGATGAAATGACATCCATTTGTTTTATATAGATTATGTTTTGATGGAATGATGTTTATGAAACTCATTTTATTCTTTGGGTTATGATGAA
This sequence comes from Viscum album, assembly GCA_963277665.1. Taxonomy (NCBI): domain Eukaryota; kingdom Viridiplantae; phylum Streptophyta; class Magnoliopsida; order Santalales; family Viscaceae; genus Viscum; species Viscum album. The sequence continues at coordinate 879,323,034 of OY728158.1, forward strand.
TGATTTTTGTTTATGTTGTGGGACACGTAAGAATGATTTCATTAGAAGATGGGTGGGACCTATATATTCCTATAATTCATTGTGTAATGATTTATATCACATAATATAGACATGTATAGAATGATAATTTAATCTGGTTCAGTTATACATGACTGGAACGAAGAGTGAACTCGATTCAGAATGGGACTTTGTCCACTAACATGGTCTTGTTAGCAATGTGTTGGCTACTATGGAAATCATATCATGTGATTAATGGTTTTACACAATTACTTGTTTTATTCCCATACTATTTAATCATGATTGATGTTCCTTTATGATATATTCCTTACTTACTTCCACGATTTATGTCTTTTATCAAGCTTTTAATGTTTATATTTTATATTCATGTTTTTTCTTTCAAATGTTTATGGATTGTTTTATGTTATCTATGTTTTCCCTTACTGATCATTTGAGCTCACCCTTATTATGTTTTATTTTCCCCAGGATATAAATAATGTTTTTAGGTATGAAAAATGGGAAGATCTTTATGGGAGATGTTGAATATCCTTCACCAAGATTAGAAGATTATGTTCCAAGTGTCCAAATGCACTAAAATATTACATTCCTTTGGAGTCTGTTTTATTTATGTATTATGTATTCCGAAAAAGCAATGTAATGGCTGTGTACGTCAAGCTTTTGGTCTCTATAGTTGGTATCATATTAAAGGTTTAGTTAACCTTTGGAAACTAGGATGCGAAAACATTAGTAAAATTCCAACAGATATTTATATGGTATGTCTGGGGATGTCTCTAAGGTTAAGTATATGTATAGGTTATAGTCCTAGAATTATGGTGATGATCATAGAAATAAACCTAAGATGTTATATATTGATGTCACTCCCCCATTATTATGTTGTTTACCTAGCATGATTTTTTCCTCTCACACTATTCTTTTTGGGTATTAGAAAATGGCTGGAAATAGGAAGATTCACGATAATGGAGGATAAGATGGACAATGGAATGATATTATTCTTGAGCAACCAAATGAAACAGGATTTGGATGTCCTAACATCATTATTATGACTAATCATAAATCTCATAATATGATCAATAATCTCAACTTTTGTAAGTATCCCGACACAGCTAATAAAATAAATATGGAGTTTCATGATGATTATAGAGGAAAGAAAGTTAAATTCCCCTCATGTAAATCATGTGGGAAGAGGCATCAGGGAGAATGTGTCAAAGGAACTAGAAGATGCTTTAGGTGTGGAAACGAAGGACACAAAGCCAGTAATTTCAAAGGAAAAGGTTTAGTTACACCATGGATAAGGATAATGGTATTTCTAAGACATGAACAACGGTTAAGTGGTCTAAATGTGGAATGTATGGGCATTATGAAAACTAATTCTCTAAGGGAAAGTCTCATGAAGTGAATGATCATGGTTGTAAGGGTAGTATTTATATTGATGATGATGAAGAGACTACAAATTATATGTGAGATGAAAGAATTGTTAAAGCTCAGTCAATGGATTAAGACGGTTGTGGAGTGATTTATGTTTATCAAGAGTTATGTTGTATAGTTAATGGTACTATGGAATAAAGACACATCTAAGGATTGTTACACTATTGTTTTTCCTAAATTATTTGAAAGTATATGTTGAATGGTACCGGTAACCATGAAAGGTTATTCAGATATTTTTGGAAAATAGATGATATGCGCATCATGAAGTGATAAAAAGATAATGAGATGTTTGATAGTATTAATGAGCTCATGACTGATATAAGGACAATGTGATATCATGGTTTGAGTATATAAATTTTTTTGGATTTTGGTATGTGGAAAGAGTTAACTTTTGATAGCATTCATGTTTTCACTAAGGTTCTATGGAAATTCATGTTTCAAAATAATACATGATAAAGGTATTCACATGTTTGGAATGTGACCAACAAGATATATCTTATGATAAATGGGTGATAAATGATGGTATTCACAAGCACAGTAGATGCCATTTCTAGTAATTATTTTCTTTATACTATGAGCTTGGACAAAAGTATTTTAGATAATCCTAAATATTGGAATGTATTATGTTGGACATAAGTTAGTATTGTTTAAGGATAGAACTTTTTTCTATATTATTGATGGGATGTTATAATAATGTAGTTTTAGAAAAAGGACAACCTGCAGGACAGGCGACAACCCGTCGTGTCGGATAGGGTTGTAGGAATCGAACCCACAATCGAAGTGCGACAAGTCTTTATCGCCAACCACTGGCCTACATGAAGTCCCTGGTTAGTAGAAACTAGTTTTATTTTATTAAGCAGTATGATAGGTGTAGTATAAGACCATTTTTGGAGTCATATACGATTAACCTCACAATAGATGGACTTATGTATATTTAATAACTATTTATATCCTTTTGTTTGAGATAGATGGAATGAACTATCATTCTATCGCACGATCTGAAAACACTTCCTGGAAGACTAATTCAACTTCATTTCTTAAAGAGATGAAGTGAAAATTGTTCAAGGCACAAACAACAGTAACATTGTACCAAAATCAAGTAAGTATTTCTTTTAATTCAACAATTCTTCAACTTTAGGGAAATGATCTTGAAAAAAAAATTGGTGTCCAAGTGTCCTTTTGTCTGATGAATCTGATGGTAACTTAAATAATCACAAATTTATGGCTTTGTGATTGTTGGCTTTTTCATAGCCATGTCCTCTACCACTCTCCATCAGAACTTGAGGGTTAGATTTTTCTTCCATATCCATATTTCCACCTATGTTCTCTAATGTGGAAACCTAGTGATGATTAAATCTGGGTAAACGTTACATTTCTTACTTTACTTTTTAAAATTAAGTTTTAGTATTCCTTTAACGATGTGGGTTTTTACGATTGAAACTTTCAAGTACTAAATGATTTATAACCCCGATGAATTTTTGAGGGCGAAATTCATTTTAAGGGGGAAGAATGTAACACCCCTATATTTTATGAGATATATTATTTATAATTTCTTTGATGTCTTCTATTATACACTATACCAAGAGTAGATTGTACTATATGCAATACCGTATTATCTTGTAGTATACACAACACTATTCTTGGCTCTTGTTACACCCAATTTCAAGTTCGTTTTGTAGAAATTATTCTACCCAACATTAAGTATAGAATTTTTTAATGAATAAATGAAATATGTTTTTATTATGTTATATGAATCACCAAACGGAGCTTACACTACACACAGCCCTGACTTGGCTTGCTTTACATGCAATCACAACCTTCCATGATAGCATGTGTTGTACACAATACCGAGTTTCACTAAACAACGTTATGTTATTAAAATATTAAATAAACTAGTTTTTATGAATATTAATACCCAATTTTTAAAATTTTATAAATTTTATCTTTCAAAATGGAATTCATTTTTGGATTTGGAATATCGAAATTAGCCTAGGGTAAATTTTTGGTATTTTTCTGAAAACATCCAAATTTTGATGAATACTGAAAAACACTGATTCATAGTTTAAAACTGATTTTTTTTAATTTCTTATTTATTTTATTTAAATTTATTTTATGTCAAAATATATACATAATAATTATATAAGTTCAATGCAATTTATTGATGTCATTTTATAATAATTATAGACATAAAAAAAATTATTGAACTTTTCACAGTCTTTTACCCACCTCTTAAGAGCATTTGCAATTGTACATAAAACATAATTTTACCACTTCTGTGTGTTGAATTTCGATAAACCGAGAGACATGGTTAATATCAAGGAGTAAAATGTGGATCATTAAGATAAAAATAATTTTGTTTAATAGTAACTTTTATCATTTATTTACCGTAGTTAAAAATAAATAGGGTAATTAAGGGTAAAAATGATATAATTATTACCCTAAAACATGTCTTAATTATATTGGATAAGTGTAATTATAAAAATAACAACCTTATGGATAAAATATTACCCTTCAGGTCCACTTGGATTATATTAGGACACTTATTATTATTTTATTTAAAGAAGAGTTAAAAGAGTTAAAATCAGAGTTTAATAACAAAAACATTTTTAATATAGGGTTATACATAAGATAAATTTGAATATAAATATTCAATATAAATATAAAAATATTTCCTAAATAATGGTATTTTATTTATAATTTTTAGACATTAAATAATGTAATTTATTTGTGACACAATGATGATGCAGTAATTACCTTATTAATGAAATATTAAAATAATTGATGTTATAAATACCAAAATAAATGTAATTTGGGACTTTTTATGAATACCACTAATTTTATATGTTACTATGACATGTTATTATTACTTATACTAACTTTTTTAGAACTAATCATGATTTTATGAGTTTCACAAAAATCAATTACCAAATAGTATCAAAATTAACATAAAATAGTTTTTAAAACAAATATTATATTATTAATTTTATTATACTCCTAAAAATCTAATGATCAGCCAAATGACTTATCTACCATTATATATATTAATAATGAACCACTTGGGGTTCGTTTTCCTTGTTATAGAAAATTTATTAATCATATATTGTAAGAAAATAAGAAGACACGGTAAAAGTTAAATTATTTAACTTAGAGTTAAATTTAAATGATAAAGTTAAAAGAGTAACCTAAACTTGTCTAAAACCTATTGGTTGAGAGGATTTAGACCCATACCCACTTTAACATCTAAATAAGTCACTTTGGAGCCACAATAAACAGAATATGACTCTATTATAAAATATTAATTTATGTTTTTCCTAAAGTACCCCTCTCCTCCCTTATAAAAGGGAACCTCCTCCCTATTCTCATCACACAATTTTGAGCCTTCAAGCTCGGAAAAACCCTGAACATTTCCCTTATCAACTTCCACAGAAATATTATAGAGGTTCTGGTCTCCTCAAAAGTCCAACTCTAGTGCTGTAAGAGGATTCTAAAAATAGGTGCGTGGAAGAAGAGGTAATTTCTTCTACCGATTCTTTCAAGTTTATTTCTTCATCAACTTCTTCTTCTTCAGTTGTTTCATTATAAAGTAATAACATAAGTATTAATAATGTACTGATATGTTATTAGAAATATTAAACAACCCTATTTCACCTTCTATCCATCCTACGGAAAACCAAATCACCACGCGTGCGTACGTACGTAATACCGTCTCCACGCCGTGGTTTAATCTGTTTTTCCACCACCACCTTACTTCGATGGGTATAATGGTGTAAAGAATAACTATATATGTTTATTATAACATAATACTTATTCTGAGATATTATATCATGCACTCCAATTCCATTCAATAATTATGGGAATGATATCATCGCTCGTGCGTATGTACGGATTATCGTCTCCACGACACGATGAGATTCATTTTGCATGTTAACCATTAAAGAATGATTATAAAGTATATATAGTGAATAATAAGGAAATATATTACATAATGAAGCTACTGGATTTATATATATATATATATGTCATCTAATTACTTCCATTCAAGTCAATAAGCAATAGGAAACAATGTTATGCGTACGTACGACCTATCATCTCCATGAACGGTGTGTTTCATTTAATTTATATTTCTAATATATATATATATATATACTGAATATATATGATATATAAATCCTTATTTAAATTTTGGATGTAATTAAATCATGATATAAGTAATAATAATATCATGAACAACAAGTTCAAACACGTACGATAAATAAAACGATTTTACCCAAAACACTGCTTTAAAATGGAATTTACAAAAGAACGGGTAATATAATGTCATAAGTGAACCATATATGATATTATAACAATAATTATGATTCTGTAATAAGTTAGTGATGATATTTAAATCATTATACATGTGGTTTGGAAATATACGAAGCATATCGACCTAAGGTAAGGAATAAATATTCCAATCTCGTTCTTATCTGAGACTGTTTATTCATAAGTATTTACTGGGGTTATATTTTTCATCCATTTCTATAATTTTTTTTCATTATGTGTTTAATATTATTACATGTATGTTTAAATTCATTTTTACCCCTATTTGAATTTTACATTGTGTTATGGATGGAATCTTACTTTTTTTACCATATGTGGTACATTTTGACTTTTCCGTTAAAAGTACGAGGAGAATGTTTTTTTAACATATACGGCATGAACGGATTTTTATGGTTTAATGAAACCATATTTTCATGATGTTTACTTTACAATATTTCAAGGTTATTTTCAATAAAATCGTATTCTTTTTAAATTTTTTGGCATTTTGTGAAAAGGAAACGATTTTTAAGAAGAAATGATATTTTCCTCAAGAATTCTTTTCAAGTGTTTTATCAAAACCATTTCCCATATATGATGACATTATTTCATATGTGTATGTTTCAAGTATAATACCTCTATGATTTACATTGTTATGATTTTCTTATGATGAAATGATATCCATTTGTTTTATATAGAATATGTTATGATGGAATGATGTTTATGAAACCCATTTTATTCTTTTGGTTATAATGTATGATTTATGTTTATGTTGTGGCACACGTAAGAATTATTTCATTATGAGATGGGTGTGACCTATATCTCCCTCCAATTCATTGGGTAAATATTTATATCTCATGAGATAGACATGGTTGGAATGGTAATTTAATCATGTTCAGTGATACAGGACTGCAATGTGGAGTGAACTCAATTCAGAAAGGGACTTTGTCCACTAAGATGGTCTTGGAAGCAATTTCATGGCTACTATGGAAATTATATCATGTGGATAATGGTTTTCCACAATTACATGATTTATTAGCATGTTATTTTATCATGATTTATGTTCCTTTATGATATATGCCTTACATACTTCCACAATTTATGTCTTTTCTCAAATATTTTTTAGATTTTATATTCATGTTTTTGCATTCAAATGTTTATGGATTGTTTTAGGTTCTCAATGTTTACCTTTACTGAGCATTTTATCTAACCCTTTTTATGTTATCTTTTCCCCAGGATATAAAGCATGGTTTTTCATAAGAAAAAAAGGGAAGATCTTTATGGAAGATGTTGATGATCTTTCACCAAGATTAGAAGATTATGTTCCATGTTTCCAAAGGAACTAAACTGTTATGGTCCTTTGGTGTCTGTTTTTGTTATGTATTAGGTATTCCACAAAAGTAATGTGAAGTCTATGTACGTAAATATTTGGGTCTCTATAGTGTTGTCCATTGGTGATTACCATCTATCATTGTCAATTGATATGCTTTTGTTTTTACATAAATGTTATTATGTTCCTAGTGTTTCCATGAACATAAATTCTATATCATATTTTTATACGCATGGATTTATTTTTAGTTTTGGAAATAAGGGTTGTTTCTTTTATAATAACTACTTATTTTATGGCATGGAAATTTAAATAATGGTTTGTATGTATTAAATTATGAAAACCAATTGTTGGAAATCGATAACAAAATAGACTCACATGACACATACCAAACATAGTTGTGGAATCACTGTCTTGGTCATGTAAATGAGAAGAGATTGAAAAAGCTATGCCAAGAGGTTTATTTAGACAGTACTGTATTAAAACCACTTGATAGATGTCACACCTGTTTACAAGGTGAAATGACCAATCCACCTTTTAGTGGACATGGTGAAAGGGCTACAGAGCTTCTAGGATTGGTGCATACAGACGTGTATGGACCATTTCCATTATTATTTAGAGGTGGATATTATTTCTTCATTACATTAACTTATTGTTTGAGTATATATTTATATATCATCTAAATGAGCTATAAGACACGTTCATTAGGAAAATTGAAGAGATGAATGTATGAAGTAGAGAATCATATTGGTCATAAGATAAAGAAGATTTGATTAGATTTAGATAAAGAATATCTAAACCAAGAATTCATCAAAATTTTATGGGAGTCAAGGATTCTAACATAACTAACTCTTCCTTATACACCATAGTAGAATGGTTTTAGTGAATGGTGTAACCACTCCTTGTTTGACATGGAGAGGTTAATGATGGGTCTTGCAGATCTTCCATTATCGGTTTTGGGATATTCATTACAAAATAAAATATACACATTCTACTGAGTAACAACTATGGTGAAAAAAAAGAATTACCTCCAAGTTATGGAATGGAAAAATAATAATTTTATCACAGATATGTGTATAGGGATGCGAGGCATTTGCTTAGGCCTTCAAGAGAAACAAACTTGCACCCAGGGGCATGAGGTGTATCATTATAGGATATTCCTGATAAACAAAAGGATAATATTTATATAACCCTTTAGAAAATAAAGTAATTGTCACAAGGAATTACATATTTATTGAGAGGGAGAACATCCTTAGAAAATATAGTGGGAGAAATATTGAATTCAATAATGTTGATGCTCAAGATACACCAGAGATCGTACGATAACAAGTTCCACAGGCCCTCATCGAAGAAGTTCAAAAAACAGAAGTAGTGCGTAAAATCATAATAGTGTTAAGTGAACCAGAGTGATTTAGTTTTCTAGTCACTGAGGAAGAGGAATCATTACTATTAGACAATGATGAACCTCTATAGAAAAGAAAGTAGTATAGTTCTTAGAAGACGTACGATGTCTTGAAGCTATGAAATCTGAGATGGAATCCATGTATGAGAACCATGTCTGGGTTCTCATCAATGAGCTATTCGATGTAATGCTATTTGGAAGAAAATGGGTATTCAAGTTAAATATAGACATATAATTTCATGGTAGCACCTAAAAAGAAAGGATAATGGCTAATGTATTCAAATAACATCACTAAATTGACTATGATGAAACCCTCTCTCTAGTTTCCATGTTTAAATCCATAAGAATCTTACTTTCCCTAGGTGCTTACCATGACTATGTGATTTGGAAGATGGATGTCAACAAAACATTCCTTAATGGTATCCTTCAAGAAGTTGTCTATATGACACAAACAAAAGGGTATGTGATACTAGGTAAATCCAAATGACTTCTCAAGTTGCAGAAATCCATTTATATATTAAATAAATCATCCAGTTCATAGATCATTTGAATTTATGAATCCATAAATGAATTTCGCTTCATTTTGAATGAATATAAGACATTTGTTTATAATGGTTAAATGGGAATAATACTGTTATCTTAATAGTATACTATGATGACATATTACTTATTGAAATGACTTACCAATCTTATTATCAGTCAAGGACTGGTGGAAAAATGGTTTCTCCAATAAAGTACATAGGTGAAGCAGCCTACATTATATGGATCAAGAACATTTGTGACAGACCCAAGAGGTTTTTTTCAGGGTAGATAAATTGATAAGATAAGAAATATATTTAGTATGGAACAATACAAAAGGGGATTGGTTCTAGTGTCACATGACCACCATATATCTAAGGGAATATATTCTCAGACACCACGAATGAAATATAGGATAAATCAGATCACATATGCTTCAGCTCTAGGATCCATTATGTATTCCATTTTATTTATCGGGCTTTGATGTTACCTACACACTTATAATAGTAAGAAGATATCAAGAAGAACCAGGAGAAAAAAACTATACTACTATTAAGACTATCCTTATGTATATGAGAAGAACTACGGATATGTTTTTGGGCTATAGAGGATTTTAGAATCCTGTCCTCAGAGGGTATGTTGATGCTGGTTTTTAGATAGATCTGAATGATATGAACTCACAATCAGGGTATGTTTTCTGTATTAACAGAGGATATATGATCTGGATGAGTTCAAAGAATCTAGTTGTCCCCAATTTTATAATGGAGTCCAAATATTTAGTGGCTTCTGATGCAACCAATTAAGTCGCTTGTATTAAAAACATTTTCTAAGAGTTTGATGTGGTTCCTAATAGTAAAGATCCTATCACATTGTATTATGATAATAATGTAGGGGTGGATCTTATAAAAGAACCAAGGTCACATCTACTGAAAAAATAACATTCTCTAGATGTATCAAATCTTAAAGGATTTCAATTAATAATGGTGAAGTTGTAATGAGAAGAGTGAAAATGGAAGAGAACATGGAAAAACCCATGACTAAAGGCCTATCTCAACCAAAGCATGAATATCATGTGAGAGCTAGTAGGTTAATGGTTGTTTGCAGGTGGCACTAGTCCAAGTATGATATTGGTGGAGTTGGTGTCCAAGAAACGAAAACTATGAAATTTATTAATTAATAAATACATTATAACATCTTGATTATTTTTATGTGTGACAATGAATGTGATGGTGTACTAAGGATAGATTTTACACCAATGATTCATAAAATATCCTTGCTATATTTAGAAACCAGAAGTGACATAACCATATTCTTTAATATAAGTTTTATAGCCGGATGGTGTTATTTGAGGGACAAAAACAATACAGTCTATTAGGGGTGAGGACTTATAAAACATTGAATAATGTTCTCATGGTGTGTGCCCTTGGTAATATCCAGTAGGATATTATTAGAATGAGACCCTCTAGTATGAAATCCACATTTCATAGTGTCATTGGATGCTCCTTTTTGTGAATGTGTTTATTGGTCCTTATACTTTAAGATTATTGCAAATTGTAATTTCATCACACAAACATAAATGTATTGAAGAAAACAATGGTGTCACACTATTTTTAGAGAGTTAGGATAAGTATGATGCATCACTTGTTATACTGAATTAATAGATAATACGATAAAGGATATATCCCTTATGTTCTATAATAGATGTTGATATCATAGGCCCTTTGATGAAACTATAATAGTATAAATAAGTCCATTTACATGGTAAAGAATGTGAATGTTCAATTATGAGATGTTAGAGAAAGAATAATCATGCACATAGGTTGATGGTACTAGCATGTATCCCTCTTGATTAGAGATATAGAGACAATGTTATTACATTAAATGGTAAGAGGTCGTAAGATGTGACACATAATTGTGTCATTAACTTCTTTCTCTGTGGGTTACATGGAATTTTGGTAGACACTAACCATGTACATTAGACAAACTCTGCCTAATTCCACTGAGAAAGAGCCCTAGATGGTCACAAAATATGTGTGTCCATGAATCTCAGTTAAATATTCATTTAACAAACTAAATAAAGATTATTCTTAATCAGGGTTTAATAATTATTCAAGGATTCCATATTTCATTCATTTTGACACAATTTATTCGAGAGAATATCTTGTGGGAGAAATACTCTATTTATTAGGTTGTAATGCACTGAAATTTATTTAAGAAATAAATTTTCATTATTCAGGGTATAATAACTGCGGTGGAGGAAATAAAGAAAATAGATAAAAAAGTACACATCATGTATATTAATATATACACGCCATTCATTTTTATGGGAATTTGTGAGAAATAATATTATTTATTGAATTAAATAATATTAGGGGTAATTCACTGGCGCATTTCATGTAATAATAATATTCAAATGTTTTTATTAGACATGGGGTCTTACAATGAAATAAATAAATGCCTTTGGGTAATTAAATAATTTTATTATTTTAAGTATTATAAATCACAATTACATTATTTTCATTATGACTATCCATTCTTTGGGGTTGTGCACAATGAATAAATATATTTCTATCATTCCAAGATATCATCCCTTTCCTCCAAGATCTCTCTCATGTTTTGAGAGAGATCCCCTTCCACGGGATCAAGGAGAGTACTTTAGAAGTGGCTCACAAGGAGATTAAAAGAGGATATCCCAAGGGAAGGCTCATCAATGTTATAACCCAAAGATCCCTTTGGTGAAGTCCACAGATAAGTGGAGAACACGTGGATCACTGCAAGAGGAATCCTACAATTGGATCCTAAGATACAATGACAGATCACATCATATTGGGATTGGAAACTTCAACAGAGATAGAATTCAATTAATGTAATACATGCCTTTTAATTAAATTAATTATAAATAACGTATGATGATCCTATCTATTGTTGTGGGACTCCCTTCATTTATGTTGTTCTAAATTCTATTATAAAGATCCAAATTTTTTTAATCATGACAGATCTCAGATTTATGGTTGTTAACAGAAAAAATTAAGATCGGGTAGACCCATCAACACATTTTCGTTGCTCCTGGAACATACAAATAGAATGAGTTTAATTGTGTATGATTTAAATAAAAGTTAATTTTTTTTAATGAAATAATGAAATATAGTTGGATTGGTCGCATAGTTTACTAAACAATTCTCCAAACATGAAACACACACAAAGAAATTATAATAACCTCTCACAGTTTGTCCCCACGTTTATGCAATCTATGAACACCGAATTTATTGTTAACCCCTATTTATATTTTTAATGTATTTTCTAAAATGGTCTACAAAATAATTTATGAACATGAAACACATCATTAGAAGCTCATCCACTCTCCCACATAGTTTGTCATTATTGTCGACAAAAATTGTATGCTAACCATTCTACCTATATTGATTCTCTATTCATCAAAATCATATACCTAAAACTCTTAAAAACTATCAAATGATTAAAATAATAAAATATTAAATACTATTTAATACAAAAATTACATGGGGATGTAAAATTATTGACTAGAACCTTGTATTTTCATGTGGTGGTACCAGATACATTAATTTTTCCTTTTAAAAATTCAAGAAGATTCATCTTGATATTATTGGTCTTTTATTACACTATTTGGTTATCATTAGTATATTTTGGATTTGAAATAAGAATAAATTAAATTGAGTGTAACATATGAGATTGTGTTATTTTTATTATCTTGGAAAAGATAAATATTGTACTTATTTTTGAAATATAGATAGTCATGGTGATTACCTTGACTATGTATAATAGTGATTCGCATACAAAATACTGCCATGATTGTCAATGATTTTAATAAGAAAATTATTCATAAATTCTTATTATTAAAAATATAGGAATAATTTTTTTATGTTTTTCGAATATTTGAGGATAAGGATTAATTTATAGAGGTTAGGGTTTAGTAATATAGCTTCTTAGAATATAATGGTAATTAAATGAAAACTATGAATATTTTATTTTAATGAAGTGGAATTTCAAGATAGTGATATGTTGTTTCTTAATTTATTTTCATATTTAATGAAGATATATATTCATTAAAATGAAAATGGATATTTAAAAATTAAAATAAATGTGTTTATTATCAATTAAATAAATATCACTATAAGGTCAATAATTATGAAACCAATTCAGTTTTTTTAGTGAAATTGTAATGATATTATTTGATTTTAATTTTTATGTTTTATTAAAATTATTTAAAATTATGTTTTTGATTGATTTTTTTTAAAAATTAATCATTGGGGAATACATGTATTATCCACCTAATTATTTGGGGTTAGTAATAGATGATGGAATCTGGTCATCTATTCTTTTCAACCCACTACTCTAGGTTAGTGACTGTTCATTGTACACTTTTGTATTGACTATAATATCTACCAATTATATGGTTTTAATAATGAGGTATTTAACTTTTTCTTATTTTAATATATTTTTATCACATGATGTCAGTATCATGGAAGATGCTTACACATTGAGTTATTATATTCTAGTCACCTCTATCCCCATGTTTGTGGTAGAGTGGACATATTGTTCTAAAACTAGTATGAGAATTTTTATGTTGGTAATTATCAAATATGATATAATGGTACATCCTATAGGAATCATTTGGTGGGGAATTATTTTATGATCATAAATAATAACATTAATTTTTAGTTGTTCATTATATTACATGATTACCATATACATTTGGGATAGATGAGTTAATATATTCATTGAGAGATATATGTGGATTTATTGGATGTATAAAGTGTAATAAAAAGATATCATATTCGATGAAATGAGTTTCATATTTATCAATGATTACCTGGGCATGAGTTGTCATTATAAGGCCCCATCCATAAACCTTACTTAATCTTGAGTTATTACAAGATTACACATTGAGGATCTTTTCAGGTTTAGAGTTTTAGAGAATTAGATCATGAAACTTGCATTACATTCCACATTTAAACAAAGTGGTTACATAAAAGACAGTATTCATTCTTCCCATCAATGGAAACATATTTAAAATAAAACATGGATTCTTTCTTGATACATCCTTGACACTATCATCACAGCATGTACCTTTCCCTTGACCTGTGAAAAACATTTAAAAAACTTAGGATGAGCATAAAAAACTCAGTAAGGGTTATAAAAAATGGAAAGGAAACATGAGTTCATATATACATAAGAATGAAACCATACTTTACCCATAAAACATAGGCACTTTAACATACCTCATCAAATCATGAATAAATCATAGAAATCTTAAGACATAAAAGGTAACTTGAGGCATTCATAACATTCTTACGTAGGGAGTAACCCTCTTGGTTAAGTTTGGAATACCCACCACAGTATATTCCCTAAATCTCCTCGGAGAAACCTTAACGTTTCACTCCTTCACGTTACCCAATGCATCGGAGAGCTATATCGGGCTCACCCGCCCTTAGTTTATCACGGAACCACCCGTCGTCATAATAATTCCCGAGAACCTCATCATAATCGTATAACATAAAACATTTATAACGGAAACATAACATTTCAACATTTAAATCACAAGATATCAATACAACACATTGATATAAAAACATTATGAAAACCATTTTCAATACCAAAATAAAAGAAAAGTAAAACATGGTATTTATTTTTCTTTTAAAAAGAAGGTATGACTTGTAGAGGAAGCCGAAACTCAAATAATGGTCACGACGGCGGAGAAGTCGTTGTCGCCGCATACGTATGACAAAAACATTCCCTTTTGTCTTTTAATAAACACTTAGTATAAAAAAGATTCAGTTTGAATAAATGTAAAAGTCAAAGGGGTTTATACACCGTATAAAAGAAGGTTGTGTATAAAACAGAATATGCCTCAATGAAAGGAGATTGAGACAAAGTCCCTTACAAAGACGGTATCCTTGGTTTAAGGATAAATCAATTACATAATTATGTGTGACAAAAGAATACACCAAATATAAGTGGATATTATGTGTAAAATAATCAATGGTCATTCACACATATTCAAAGGATGACATATTCAATAACTACATATTGAACCCAAAGAAATCGAAATTGGGTTAAGAAGTTCCCTTGACAGCCTAACGGCGTCACATCAAAATGAGGTGATGAGAGATAAAAAAAAGGGTATCTCATCACATGGACATAAAATTTACATAAATAATGTTATATGAGAACATATCCCAACATAACAATATGTAAATTAAAATACCCAACAAAAATGTCTTTTAAAAAGAGGAGGGTTAAAGGTTCCCTTACCGGCATGGGTATCTTTCAAACATACGCCCCGTGGAATAAGGACAATACAACATTGATGTAAATACTCATAAATGAAAGAATATTACACAATGAGTAAAATAATGGTCTGTACATACACCACTCAAATGAAATAATGGAAAATGTAGCATAAATCTCACAGGAATAAAAGTGAGATGAAAATTCATTTACCAAAACTCGGCAGCCTAACGACACCACTTAAAACTTCCAAATATGTATTGATGAGATCAAATAGGGTATCTCATCACATTACAATAAAATTTACAGAAATAGGAATATAAAATAACATCCCCCATCATAACAAAGAGGAGCTTAAGAGAATTTACATAAAGGAGAGTACTTAAAGAGAAAGAGAGAGGTTAGATCTCTTACGAAAATTCGGCTTCCTAACGACGCCACTCAAAACTTCCAAAATGGATTGATGAGAGAGAATAGGGTCTCTCATCATATGAACATAAAAATTATAGTATGATTAATATAAAAGAACATCCCATTCACAATAAAGATGATATTATAAGGAATGACATAAAAGAGTGTACTTAAAAAGAAAGAGAGGAGTCAGATCCCTTACCTCAAGTCCAACTTGTCTTGTTCGTTTCTTTATATTCTTGAATAATAAACATTGGTCAATTAAAAATTTCTAAGTAAATCTTTTAGAGATTATTATTCAGTTCATATCACATATTATAATTTTATAATTATTGTTTAATAATGTTAGTTCATATCAGACGTTTTTGCCGATGTTTGGTACATGAGTCAAAAATGAACTTGTTTGAAAAAATATTGCCCATGTAGTTATAAGTAAATAATTTCCAGAATAGTATTAATGATTAAAATATCATATATATATCCAGTAAATATTCATTTTATACTATTCCATATCATTTTGAGATAAAAAACGAAAAGCAGCATTCATGGAGACGGTAGGCCGTAAGTACGCATGGACGCTACTTTCATTTTTTGTCATATTAATGGAATTAAAACAAAATGAGAGAGAGATATATGTTATAATTCCAGAATGATATCCACAATTTAGATGTAATATATTACATATATATCCATTATATATATGTACTTATAATATTACATAACATTTTGAGATAAGAAATGAAAAGTACCGTTCATGGAGACGGTAAGCCGTACGTACGCATGAACCCTACTTCCATTTCTATTTCATATTTAATGGAATTAAAACATAATGATACATAATAGTATTTTAATTCCAGTATGGTATAATATATAATATCATTAAATATATCCTTTATACATACCACATATGGTATTAACGAATCAAATCATTTTGAGGGGGCGGTAGTCCGCACTTCCTTAATTGAAGATATCGCGTATACCCATAATGGAAGCCATAACGGTATGCCATAAATGAAAAATACAGAAGTTTAATGAAACCATAAACATATTATATATCATATATAAATATAGTGACATCTTAATGGACAACTTTTAAGGTGTTAAAAGAATGTTGAACAATCATCGTTTCGGGAGGCAGAAATTCGCCATCCACGGAAACAGTATGTTATTTAACCATTAGATGTAGGTGTGTGTAATTGTATCTAGAATAATTCTTATAAAAGCATCCTAGTATATTTAAGATACTTTATTTGTTACAAAATAAATGAATAAAAAGAGTTTAGGGGGTTGGAGAGCAAAATAAAATAAAAGGACACAAGTGAAGACATTACCTTAAAATCGGGTAACTCCCTTTGGTTTGAGCTCAAAGGATTCCTTGGGAAGACTTATGCCCAAATTGAGGCTTCAAGGAGTTATAGAGGGAAGTGGAGAGACAAAATGGGCAGGTTTTGGCCGAGCCAAAGGCTTTGGGAGTGTGGTTAAGGAGGTAGAGGTGGGGGCCTTTTATAAGAGGAGAGGAGCGGCACTCTTGTGAAGTTACAAAATGTTACTTTATTTTCAAAAGAGTTTCGGATTTTAAACGTCCCAAATTGATGTATTTTGAGGATACTGTGATAAGGGTTCGAAATAAACTCATCCAATAGGTTTTTTACATGTTTATCTCTTATATATCACATTATATTTCCATTGTATTTAAATCGTTAAATAATGAGGTCATCGCTGCATCATCATGATGTCATAAATAATTTAGTGTATTTAATGTATAAAAATTATAAAAAAACTACTATGATTTAGGAAGGATTTTTAGATTTCCAATGACTATTTATAGTAAAAAATATGACTTGTATAACCCCATGAAAAAATCTTTTAGTAAAACATCTCATTTTTGTGTCATTTTTACTCTAACATTAAATAAAAAGATATTTATGTCATTTTCCATCCAAAGTGGCTCCATGGGGTCCCCAAGATGACCCATGGATTGTCTTGGTCTACCATGACACATCCAATGAGGGTAAGACATCTGTCTAGGTCATTTCATTTTATTAAAACATTATTCTTACCAAAAACTACACTAATTACCTCTAATCGCGATTAAAAACATAATAAGTTACTATTCACCAAAAAATTATTTTTATCCCATTGAACCACATTTTACATCTTAATGACAACCATGTATGTCGGATTTTTGAAATTCAAAACACAAAGATGGAAAATTTTCATTTAAATGGAAAAATCAGTTTTTATAAGTACCACTTAGTGGTTTCACTATTCATCAAAAATTGATGTTTTTCAGAAAAATCCCAAAAAAATCACCCTAAGATATATTTGATATTCTGAATTAAAAAATGAAGTCTATTTTAAAAAATTCAAAACATATAAGTCACATTAATTAATTTAATAATTAATTCCCACTGTCAGAGAAAATAGCGTGTTTTTATGAAATAATAAGTATCAAAAGATTGACACTAGTTTAAGTTTGATTTCAAAGTGAAATTAATTTCAACGACCAATATTGGATTTAATGGTAAAAATATATTCTAATTTCACTTTAAAACAAATTCAAAAGATAATCTAATAATATAAATAATGTAGATTAAAAAGAGGTTTTGAATTAAAATATAACATTTTACACTATTCATTAAAAAAATGAACTTTATCGGAAAGATACCAAAAATTTACACAAAGTAAATTTTGATGTCCCAATTCTTAATAAGAGTTTTATTTGGTCCAATAGAATGTATAAGAGTGAACAAAACTATATTTAATAACGGTTCTCCATCAAAAGGTAATAAGTGAACCGTTAGTGAAAACTAGGGCATATACGCCTAAAATTGAATTCTTTCCATATTTTAAGCCTTTATCTTTTATTGGATAAATGTAAAAACATTTAAAAACATATATAATCATATTTTTGTTATTTCTATCCATTCCCGCAAATACAACGGCTACATGTTAACTACCATTTTAAATAATATTATTTTATTATTAGAGTGCAACGTAAGATTTCAAAGGAACTCGTTGTTGCGTATTGGGTAAGCGATCGAGCATAGTGTTCCATTTAAATTAATATTGAATTTTTTTCCACAAATAGGGATAAATATAAAAATGTCATATTCTTTATTTACCTGGGGTGTTACATCCTTCCCCCCTTTTGGGAATTGCGTCCTCGCAATTTTAAAATTGAGCTTGAAAACATCCTTGAAAGCCCCACATCAGAACAAGAGTCGGTAAAACAATCATTTCAAAATAATGGGAGATAAGTACATAGGTCACCCAAGTCAACCCATAATAGTATTCCATGTAGGAAAACATGGACATGGAGGAGAAAACATATGGTCATGTTCTTATGGATAGTGATAGAAAACATGTTTAGGAGAAAGTTAACCACAATAAAATCACAAACATGTGATGGGTTAAACGGTATTCGATTCCCCTGTAGGAAAAGTTAATAGAAAACATTTTTGTTTTATGTTACATTTTTATTGAGTAATTTATTCATAAGGAAACATAATCACTTATATTGTTCACTTTCAACTTTTATTAGATTCCTTACACAAACTAATATTTTCTCCAAAAGGCGAGTATTTAGGAAGACTTTTTCACATTAAGAGTACTATAATCAACTTCTAGAGAATCACCTAATCCACCAAAGAGAACTATATACTTCCCATGTCTTTAGACATTATCCAAAACCAAACCAAAAAGGTTAGTACAAGATCATATAATCCAGAAAAGGATAACCCTTTATAAAAAGAAAATCTATTCTTAATCTCCAAAATTTGTCCAACAAAACCCAAAGTTCAACGAGGACCATTTGATAAACAATTTGCCCATAAAATTATTCAAATTAAACCAAACTAAGATTGAAACCCAAATAGTTTAAGGATTTAGTCACATAGTCTTCCAAGTTAAATCGTAACATTTATCTCCAAACAACATCAGTTTCTCTTAATGTCTCGTATTGAAAAGTAATTAACCTAATCACATATCCTACATGATAGGTTAATAAATTTCCATAGATAACCCAAAATCAACTTACTCTTATTTCATAAAATCATCTAACTAAAAAAAGAATCAGTCAAACTAACCAGGGACTTCATGTAGTCCAGTGGTAGGTGATAGATACCAGTTGCACATTGGTTGTGGGTTCGATTCCCGCAGCTTTTTCCGACGCGACGGGTTGTCACACGGTCTGTGTGTTGTCCTTTTTCCAAAATTATAAAATTCTCAAAACATTTACCAAAATGAGATAAAATCTTCAAATATAAACATAACATATTTTAACCTCAAGTTTGTCTCATGCCTTTAATTTTCCATCATAACATATAATAACCCATAATTACCTCAAAAGTAAGGATAATATAAACCCTAATGGTTATCTTTATAATTATTACCTGAACTTCCACATCGATTGGTCATCTCGTACATGATGCATTATAGAACATACCCAGGTTCAAGTGGTTGATCATGACTCCTTGATAGTTGGTTTAGAACAACCACGAGTTTCCTCATTGAATACCCCATTTCATCCAGTCTCTTAATTAGAGAACAACCACAGTTTCCTTCAAACCGATTGTCACTTTGGTGCCTGCTAGATCCAGCCATTTACTAAAACCAAAAAGTTAGTGTGAGTATATCAACATAACCATCATGTAATAATGAGTAAGATAAACACTAAGATATATTTACTCATTCACTTTATCTAAAAACTATGACACTTTCTAAAATCCTAGCCAATATGGTAATGTCACTTATGCTTAAAGAATACCCTAACCTCTAAGGTTATCTAAACAGACCTTTGATACCAACTATAAGGCCCCAGCCTTAAACCTTACTTAATCTTGAGTTATTACAAGATTACACATTGGGGATCTTTTCAGGTTTAGAGTTTTAGAGAATTCGATCATGAAACATGCATTACATTCCACATTTAAACAAAGTGGTTACATAAAAGATAATATTCATTCCTCCCATCAACAGAAACATATTTCAAATAAAACATGGATTCTTTCTTGACACATACTTGACACTATCATCACATCATGTAACTTTCCCTTGACCCGTGAAAAACATTTCAAAAACTTGGGATGAGCATAAAAAGCTCAATAAGGGTTATAAAAATATGGAAACGAAACATGAGTTCATATATACATATGAATGAAATCATACTTTACCCATAAAACATAGGCACATTAGCATACCTCATCAAATCATGAATAAATCATAGAAATCTTAAGACATATAAGGTAACTTGAGGCATTCATAACATTCTTACGTAGGGAGTAACCCTCTTGGTTATGTTTGGAATACACACCACAGTATATTCCCTAAATCTCTTCGGAGAAACCTTAAAGTTTCACTTATTCACGTTACCCAATGCATTGGAGAGCTATATCGGGCTCACCCGCCCTTAGTTTATCATGGAACCACCCGTCTTCATAATAATGCCCAAGAACCTCAACATAATCGTATCACATAAAACATGCATAAAGGAAACATAACATTTCCACCTTTAAATCACAAGATATCAAGACAAAACATTGATATAAAAACATTATTAAAACCATTTTCAATACCAAAATAAAAGAAAAGTAAAACATAGTATTTATTTTTCTTTTAAAAAGAAGGTATAGCTTGTAGAGGAAGCCGAAACTCAAATAATGGTCACGACGGCGGATAAGTCGTTGTCGCCGCATACGTACGACAAAAACATTCCCTTTTGTCATTTAATAAATAGTTCGTATAAAAAATATTCCTTTTGAATAAACGTAAAAGTCAAAGGGGTTTATAGACCGTATAAAAGATGGTTGTGTATAAAACATAATATGCCTCAATGAAAGGAGATTGAGACGAAGTCCCTTACAAAGATGGTATCCTTGGTTTAAGGATAAATCAATTACATAATTATGTGTGAAAAACAAATACACCAAATATAAGTTGATATTAAGTGTAAAATAATCAAAGTTCATTCACACATATTCAAATGATGGCATATTCAATAACTATATATTGAACCCAAAGAAATCGAAATTGGGTAAAGAAGTTCCCTTGACAGACTAACGACATCACATCAAAATGAGTTGATGAAAGATAAAAAAAGGGTATCTCATCACTTGGACATAAAATTTACATCAATAATGATATATGAGAACATATCCCAACATAACAATATGTAAATTAAAATACCCAACAAAAGAAGTCTTTTAAAAAGTGCAGGGTGAAAGGTTCCCTTACCGACATGGGTATCTTTCGAAACATATGCCCCGTGGAAGAAGGACAATACAACATTGATGTAAATACTCATAAATGAAATAATATTACACAATGAGTAAAATAATGGTCAGTACATACACCACTCAAAGGAAATTGTGTAAAATGTAGCATAAATCTCACAGGAATAAAAGTGAGATGAAAAATACCTTAAGATAACTCGGCAGCCAAATGGCACCACTTAAAACATCCAAACATGGATTGATGAGATAAAATAGGGTATCTCATCACATTACAATAAAATGTACAGAAAGAAGAATATAAAAGAACATCCCCCATCATAACAAAGAGGAGATTAAGATAAGTGACATAAAGGAGAGTACTTAAAGAGAAAGAGAGAGGTTAGATATCTTACGAAAATTCGGCTGCCTAACGGCACCACTCAAAACTTCCAAAATGGATTTATGAGAGAGAATAGGGTCTCTCATCATATGAACATAAAAATTACAGTAAGAGTAATATAAAATAACATCCCAATCACATGAAAGATGATATTAGAAGTAATGACATAAAAGAGTGTACTTAAAAAGAAAAAGAGAAGTCGGATCCCTTACCTCAAGTCCAACTTTTCTTGTTCGTTTCTTTATATTAATGAATAATAAACTTTGGTCAATTAATAATTGCCTAAGTACCTCCTTTAGAGATTATTATTCAGTTCATATCACAAATTATAATGTTATAAAAATTGTTTACTATTTTTAGTTCATATCAGATGTTTTTGCTGATGTTTGGTACATGACTCAAAAATAAACATGTTTGAAAAAAGATTTCCCATGTAGTTATAAGTAAATAATTTCCAGAATAGTATTAATGATTAAAATATCATATATATATCTAGTAAATATTCATTTTATACTATTCAATATCATTTGGAGATAAAAAACGAAAATCACCATTCATGGAGCCGATAGGCCGTACGTACGCATAAACGCCACTTTCATTTTTTGTCATATTAATGGAATTTAAACAAAATGAGATATATATATATTTATATATATATGTTATAATTCAGAATGATATCCATAATTTATATGTAATATATTACATATATATCAATTATATAAATGTATTTATAATATTACATAACATTTTCAGATAAGAAATGAAATGTACCGTTCATGGAGATGGTAAACCGTACGTACGCATGAACGCTACTTCCATTTCTGTTTAATATATAATGGAATTAAAACATAATTATAAATAATAGTATTTTAATTCTATTATGGTATCATATATAATATCATTAAATATATCCTTTATACATACTACATATGGTATTAACGAATCAAATCACTTGGAGGGGGCGGTAGTCCGCACTTCCTTAAATGAAGATATTGTGTATAACCATAATGGAAGCCATAAAGGTATTCCATAAATGAAAAATACATAAGCTTAATGAAAACATAAACATATTATATATCATATATAAATATAGTGACATCTTAATGGCCACCATTGAAGGTGTTAAAAGAATGTTGAACAATCATCGTTTCGGGAGGCAGAAATTCTCCATCCACGGAAACTGTATGTTCTTTAACAATTGGATGTAGGTGTGTGTAATTTTAGCTAGAATCCTTCTTATAAAAACATCCTATTATATTTAAGATACTGGATTTGTTACAAAATAAATGAATAAGAAGAGTTTAGGGGGTTGGAGAAGCAAAATAAAACAAAAGGACACAAGTGAAGACATTACCTTAAAATCGGGTAACTCCCTTTGGTTTGAGCTAAAAAACATCCATGGGAAGAATTATGCCCAAATTGAGTCTTCAAGGTGTTATAGAGGGAAGTGGAGAGACAAAATAGGTAGGGGTTGTCCGAGAAAAAGTCTTTGGGAGTGTGGGTAAGGAGGTAGAGGTGGGGGCCTTTTAGAAGAGGAGAGGAGGGGCACTGTTGTAATGTTACAAAATGTTACTTTATCTTCAAAAGCGTTTCGGATTTTAAAGGTCCCTTATTGTTGTATTTCTAGGATAAGGTGATAACAGTTCTAAATCCACACATCCACTAGGTTTTAGACATGTGTAGGACTTATATATTACATTATCTTTCCATTTTATTTAAATCGTTAAATAATGAGGTTATCGCTACATCATCATGATGTCATAAATAATATAATTTATTTAATGAATAAAAATTATAAAAAAACTAATATGATGTAGGAAATCTTTTTAGCTTTCCATTGACTACTTATAGTAAAATATATGACATGTATATCCCCATGTAAAAATTGTTTTATTAAAACATTTCATGTTTGTGTCATTTTTACTTTAACATAAAATAAAAAGATATTTATGTCATTTTCCAACCAAAGTGGCTCCATGGGGCCCCTAGTTGACCCATGGATTTTCTTGGTCGGCCACGACACATCCAATGAGGGTAGGACATGTGTCTAGGTCATTTCATTTCAATAAAACATTATTCTTAACAAAAACTACACTAATTACCTCTAATCGCGATTAAAAACTTAATAAGTTACTATTCACCAAAAAAACATTTTATCCCATTGAACCAAATTCTACTTCTTAATGAAAACCATGTATGCTGGATTTTTGAAATTCAAAACACAAATATGGAAAAATTTCATATAAACGGAAAAATAAGTTTTTATAAGTACCACTTAGTGGTTTCACTATTCATAAAAAATTGATGTTTTTCAGAAAAATCCAAAAAATTAACCATAAGCTATATTTGATATTCCGAATTCAAAAATGAAGTCTATTTTATAAAATTCAAAACATATAAGTCACATTAATTAAATTAATAATTAATTCCCACTGTCAGAGCAAATAGCGTGTTTTTATGAAATTATAAGTATCAAAAGATTGACACTAGTTTACGTTTGATTTCATAGTTAAATTAATTCCAACGACCACTATTGGATTTAAGGGTAAAAATATATTATAATTTCACTTTAAAACCAATTCAAAAGATAATCTAATAATATAAATAAATTAGATTAAAAAGAGGTTTTGTATTAAAATACAACATTTTACACTATTCATTAAAAAATGAACTTTATCGGAAAGATACCAAAAATTTACACAAAGTAAATTTTGATGTCCCAATTCTTAATAAGAGATTTATTTGGTCAAATATAATGTATAAGAGTGAAAAAAACTATATTTAATGATGGTTCGCTATCAAAAGGCGATAAGTGAACCTTTAGTGAAAACTAGGGCATATACGCCTAAACTTGAATTCTTTCCGTATTTTAAGCCTTTATCTTTTATTGGATAAATGTAAAAACATTTAGAATCATATATAATCATATTTTAGTTATTTATATCCCTTCCTGCCAATACAATGACTACATGTTAACTAACATTTAAAATAATATTATTTTATTATTAGAGTGGAACGTAAGATTTCAAAGGAACTCGTTGTTGCGTATTGGGTAAGCCATCGAGCATAGCGTTCCATTTAAATTAATATTGACTTTTTTTTCCAAAAATAGGGATAAATATAAAAATGTCATATTATTTATTTACCAGGGGTTTTACAGTCACTGAATACTACTATAAATTACCATATTAGATAAATATAATCTGATGTAATGATGAATACATCGTTGGTTTTTTGAGATTGAATTGGTTCTTTAATTAGTGTAAAGTGATTTTGGATCATGTTTTCAAACTTTTTTGCCCTGAAAAAGTTTAATTGAAAGTGTCTAAGAGTTATTTGAATAAGAATGGGATTATGGACCTAAAATTGTATGAAATGAAAAAATATTTTATTTTATGACTTTTTCCAATGATTATATGTATTTTAATTGAGAATCAAATATAGGAAAAAAGGAATGTGTTTTATTAAGATATAAACATAAGACATTGGATTATCAGTCTTATGATAATTAGAATACACCTTTTAATAGAAATTTTGGAAACACATTTCAGAGATAAAGGGGAAAGGATATGAATTCTCCATAATCCTTTACACTAAACATATCAATTTTCTATAATGTATGAATTTGATAATTCTATTAATGTTTTTCTATATGGTAAATGTAATTATTCATCATAATAATTTTTTGGCATATGTAATTAGATATTAATTGGGAAGGTTTTTTATACTTAGAAAACTATGATGTTCTATGGGTAGAAAACCTGAGTCTCAATATTTATAATTTTGATAACAAAAAGATATTTTAAATTAGATGATTAAAGTTTTATTTTTTATAGATCAAATACAATTATCAAATACACAATCAATATCTTTTGTAAGATCAAATGTGGTGAACTAAATGTGGGAAATTGTCATTTTTGTAGAGTTCCACATGTATACGACGAGAATCCACATTATCATACCTACGTAGAAATATCAAATGAATTAATATAAATGTTATTTATAGATTATTTAATGAAGTGGATGATCATGATAATTCAATATCACATGGAAGAAAAAAATATGATTTTTTAGTTTATTTTTTAAGATTAGTTGAATGATGTGATGAACAAATATCATGACATCAAATGAGTCATGTTAAGCCATTGGGAATCCAATAGGTTATGATAATTTATATTATAACACCATTATCAAGATATTAAGTGAATATAATCATCAATACCTGACAAATGAAATGGGATGAAATTTATATGAAAATAATGAATACACAATAATATAAAAAATTGAGAATAGTTATCGGAGAAATCTATATAAGGAAGAGGAGTAAGATAATAATATGGAGTTTGTGTGAAGGCTCATATAACCAAAAATGACTAATAATCAAAAAAATTTGTCAGTTAAAGTGGCATTGGTTTATAACCGAATGCTTCCAACAATTGTGTGAGATTGAGGTCATAAAATTGCATGAGTGCATTTCTATAACAAGATGGGTATTATATGCAGGGGATAATAAAAAACACACATAAGTTGTAATCAAATTTAATGTTGGTTATGATCATTAACAAATATGCTATACTCAATTTATGTTTTACATCAATTTGAATATGTGGATTAAATTACTATGTACAAAAATTAGAAAATGAGATTTAAATAATTATAGAAAATGATTCATCACCTCATTGTGTGTATCACAACTTGAGTGAAACATAAATTACTTTTATATTTAGGAATAATATATTGTTTGTATCTTATTATTTTTACGGATTGTTGTTATTCATTTAATAAGAAAGGAATTCCAACAATTTATGTAATTGGTTTTTATGCATTTAAATAAAGGGGAGTACTAAACATTTTTTCTCTAGGTCTTGATATTCATGATTTTTTTAGTGTATATTATTTAAGATAGATGAATCCTTATCACGGGACATAACTAATTGATGAATCATTGAAAATAAATGGATGTCCATGAGTACATTATTTTTTCCCTTATTAGAGAAGTATATGAAAAAGGTTATAGGCTTCCAATATACTAATTCCAACTAAAATAAGATTAATTTAATTTATGATGGAAAAGAGGTGAAATAATCATATATATAAATCAATCCAAAATTGAATGAAGATGTTAAAATATCAGAGTATGAAACTATTGATGAATTCATTACCATGGTAATTCCAATTTTTAGCACAATTTAAGGATTTGAAGAAAATATTTAACACCCTAAAGTGTTCGAAAAGAAAACGATGAACCTTATGTATAATTTGGTTCTAGGATAACATTCCTAAAATATTTATCTCCTTATGGATTTACCATTGAGGAACTATATAATACTATCATTAACAATGAAATGAGAAGAGTCCCTGCATATAAAAGAAAATGAAATTAGGAAAAAATATATATATTAAATTACTGAAAAATATAAATATTTAATAAAAGTATGATTTTCTAGATGATGTAGAAAACATGTAAAATTATATAGAAATAGATTTTCTTATTTCTTATAATTTCAGAAGAGTTAAATTCGGTATGTAGAGAGGAAAAATACCCTTAAAATTATTAAATATTCAAATATAGGGCTATATTTCTACAATATTCCCTATGAAATTTGAATGATAAAATTTAATTGATTAAGATTCTAAAAAAACACCACTAGATATCTATTATATAAAGAATCAAAATGAAAACATAAGATTTTTCATATTTCATTTTGAATGAAAAATATGAAAATTGGTAAATGTGTGTTGGATTATGAATAATGTGGAAGTGATGGAGTTTATAAAGATGTGTCAAAAATATTACTCATAATATAAGAGGAAGATGATGATAACCACTCAGTATAAAAATAAGAGTACAATTTTGAGAATGAACCTAATAAAAGATATACTACTAAAGGGTATATCATAAGAATGGAGATCAAGATGTTTTTGATAGAAATTATAAGGATGAGATAATACAACACTCTGAGGAAAATAGTATCTAAAAAAGAAATTCAATATATGGATGAAAATGAAAATATATCTAAATAAATTGAGATGTTGACTATTGAAATTAAAAGTGAAAATTATTAATGACCATAATTCATTCGTTTTCATAAGGGGGTGGTAAATTGATTAAAACAAAAGGTATAATGATAAAACCAAGAATTTAAATGGTAAACATTTATGAATAAAAAGAAAGTCAAATAGAGAATATGGATAATTTACTAATCTACCAAATAAAATTAGGTAATCCAATAAAAATATGTAATATATAAAAAATTGAAATATATAAAAGAACTATAACAAAGTGGAACTAATTCTATAAAGAACTCCAATGACATGAAATAATCATAGGACACCTAGATTTTTAAAGAGATTATAAAATCTATGTAAATATGTTAATAAAAATCAGAAAATGGATTGATATCATTCATAAATGATGAAGGAAAGTTTGTACAAAATGGCATTTAGAGATCCAATCATTTTTCAGATGAAAATAGAACAATAATTCACAATAATAAATAGTTGAACAATAATAATAATAAATTATTTTTGTGACACTACATATATTATGATTGATTTGGTTCTATGGAATAAAAATTATCATCGTATATTCCCTTACATAGACTTATAAGTGATCATGAATCTTGGGGGAGATAATAACATCAAATGATAATTCAAACAAGAGCTCAACAACCTAAGTAGAAAGTAGACATAAGAAATACTTTTGAAAACCTAAAAGAGTTTTATAGATGATTGGATAAAAAAGGGCACACCTTAGGTTTATATTTTTCTTTTATAACAATTGAGTGGAATATATAACCATTTTTTGTTCAAAACTAGAATCAAAATCCATTGGGGAAAAAAATGTGGGAGAAGTTTCTTTTTAATCCTTTAATTTAGAGAAACCTTAGATCATGGATAGTGTATGTTCATATCAAATGATAGGTGATATGAAAAATTGTTATAATTTCAAGAAATATCAAGTAGTATCCACGAAATTGTGTATTAATAACACTTTGAAGATTAAATATGTTGAAACAATTGAGTTAGGGAAAAAATAAAATTAGTCTACAATGTGTTTTGATAGTTGAAAAACTAATGACACTTTATTATTGAATCACTTATAATGATATAAATCCGGTAATTTTCTTTAAAATGGATCCATAATCAAAATAATTAAATTTGGGGATATATTTACATGGGTTCATAGAATGTTAGGACACTAATTCCTTGTTATAGAAGAAAATAAACTCATTTATTTAAGTAAAATAGAAAACATATGTTATGGAATAGTAGTATTATAAACCTTGTCCAAATAAATATAAAAAATCTGATCTATCAATGATATGTTTTAATTTTTCACATTCAGAATGTAGACACCATCAGAATCTGTAAGATATACAAAATAGAAAATGTTGAAAAAATATATAAGCTGGTTGAAAATCAATATTCAAATCGTCTTGATTTGATGAAATTTGTTTTGTATGTCCCCATGATTTTGAATTATGAAAAATTAGAATTATATTTATTCAATTTTATAGATTATATCATAAAAATTACATGAATATTTACCATTTTACTGAAATGATATTACTTGGACAAATTAAATATTTATTCATGAAATTTAAAAAGTCAAATGGGCCTTTTCACCAAATATTGAGTTCCAATAATGAGAGTGAGTATGAAAAAGTTGGTTCATTGAAAATATAATAAAAAATTTATTCTAGACATGAATTAAATTATCCATGTACACCTCAATAAAATAGAGTGTCGAAAAGGAATAATTGGACTCATGTTGATATACCTAGAACTATTCTTGGAGAATACAAAATATCATTTTATTTCTTGTTATATATCCTAAAACTACTATATTAATTCATAAATGATTTTTCCTAAGTAAAAAAACATACATGACCACCGATTAGATGCGTTTTAAAATGATTATAAATGTTAAAAAAATTTAGGGAGTTTAGAAATCTATACTTAATTAAGAAAAATTAAATATGTGGAAAAAAATTTGATGATAAGGCACAAGATGGAATCCTTCATTGGTATACAAAAAATGGAAAATATTATTATTTTTAGAATAAGAATAATAAATTAATTATTAAATGTGATGATGTTTTATTTATATAAAATTATCAACGATCTATGAATACTATCATTTTTGAAGATGAAGATTACAATTTCATTTTAGATCCCATTATATAAAATATTGATAAAACATATATTCGAACTAATGATTATGATTTTGTATTTTCTAGTTATTTACATCTATAATTGAATCTAATGATAAAATTAAAAGTCCATAAAAACATAGAGATTCTTAAAGAATTATTTTGGATCTGAATCATGTTGTACATACAAGATGGAAGATCCTGGGAATATTCGATACAGACTATATTTCAATCTTTAAACCTCATATAATTAAATAATATTTTTAACATAAGGACAAGAATAATTTCATAATTGAAGAATTGATCCATATTAAAAAGAATTTAACATTGGACCTTGTTCTCGAACCCATTTAAAAATTAGTTATTAGAGATAAATGCGTTCTTAGAAATATTATTTATTAGAATTGGGATGTGGCTAAATTTTAACATTCATATAATTGAAGGATGCATTTCATGATCAAGTTATTGTTTAAATAGAATTTTATTTTATATCATTACCTTTCTATATTGATTATGAATTTTTTACTCTGATATCTTATATTTTACATATCTATTACGATGTATTTTTTCATACCCCTAATTCTATTTAATGTTCCCATGATATGAAGTAGTAATATTTGAATGAGTTAAATTGTAAAAAATATTAATTTGTCTATGTTTTATTATTATGTTTTCAAATTAATATGATATTCAAGTATGTATTCTACTAAAGTGGACTATTATACTATTCAATCCTTTTATATGTTATCACTGGTGACTGATAAAAATATAATAAATGAACCACCAGCATTGAGCTATTATAGTTTGGGTGCTTATATTTTTTATTTTCAAAAATGGAATTTAAAAATATTAGAAAATTTTCCATTAATTTAAAATAACATTATTTATCTTCTTGTATAATTTATTCAACAACTACAGTGTCAATTTAAATTCACCATTATTGATTCCTCTTAAATTCACTTTAAAATTTTTAACCCGTTTTTTATTTTTCTATGAAAAATTATTGATTATTTTTTTAAAAAAATAAATATTTTTAAGATGCGTTCAAATCTACATAAAAAATTATTATATCGATTTCAAGGACTATCTATTGAATATATATTTTAATGTAAATATTTTTCAAAAAATATCACTAACTCATATAAAAAAGAAAATTTTCAAAGTGATTGCAGTGTCATATCTTAATTAAATAATAAATTTATTTTCCAAAAACTCATTTAAATATTTTGTTCAATCTTTCACATTGTTTATAATAGACATTTTTCTATGTAAATTCATTTTACATGAAACAAAATATAAATACAGTTATGACCTATAATTTTAGGGTTCTTAAATTTTTGTTTTAAAACATTTACATTATTCAGGAAAATTTTTGTGATACCATATGGAAATGTTATGAGAAATTTTATTCCTGTGAGATCTTTATGATATATTAATGATTAATTTTATGTGACACACATTTTTATAGGTGGTTGATGATTATCCATCTAAATTAAACTCAAATTTTTTGGTTAATATTTCATAACACATATGATAAAGAAGTGTTGCATGGAGACGAAGTGTGGAGAATGTTTTTGATGTTTTTTGCGGGAAAATGGTGTTGGGGGCTTCACACGTTTATTAAATGAACATGATTCTATAATATTTGATCAATTTTGTTTTCTGAACAGAAACAAGAATATTTTATTAAAATGTTTTTATGATTTTTATTTGGTTAGCCTTGATCATCGTGTTTTTTTGTAAACAAGATGACTAATTTTTTTTTTCATAAAAGATTGAGGTGTGAAAAAAATGTTGAAATCATTATCACCATGTTTATTGGGAAAATTATAGAAAATAAGTATTGTTAAAATGATTTTATATATTTATTTAGTGACAATGTTCCATATTTTACTGTATTTGATTTTAATTTTACATATATATGTAATATTCCTATTATTATGCTTTGTGTATTATGTTTATAGATTCTTTATCTCACAAACTTTTCCATAGTTAAGTTTTGATATTTCATGTTTACATTCCTTCCATTAAAATATATAGAGTACCATTAATGTTAATTTTAATTATTAATATAAAATTTATCTATTTTGATGTTTTATCACATGCTTATGATATAAAAAATGGTGAAATTTTTATAATATTTACTTTATTAAGCATTCATGATCACCACATTCTTATGATCCCCTTCCATTAGTAATAATGATTTTCATAACTTGTGAGACACCTAGAATAGATTATAGTCTAGTTTCATTATTTATAAATTTCCCCAAGTGTTATAATATATTTTGAATATGAAAATCATCCCGAATAACATTAAACCCTTTGTTCATGTGATTGGGAGATTTTGTTTGAAAATAATTATTAAATTATTAAAATGGTATAAAATGAAGATATTTTTCGATTGAGTATCTATAATATTTTTTGATATAAGGACACAAAAATATATTTACTAACCAAGAGTCCATATTCATGTCATCTTTTCCCTGAAAGGAAACAGGATTACCTAGCCACTTATATTGAAACTCTTGTCTTGTACAAAGATAGCTGTTAGAGGATAATATGGTAAGAATAAAAAATTACTCAATGAAACCAAATGGAACTGTGATATCGTATATGTTTCTAAAATACATATATATTGAGTCTCATTATTTATGTGAAACCCACGGTTACATCATAATGTTTTAAAAGTAAACAATATATCATTTTATTCGTAAACAAACAGCAAAATACTTTATAACAGAAATTGATGTCTATGAATATGAATAATTTATTTATAAATAAATATAATGTTACATCTCAATATGAATTTATTAATTTGTTAATATGTTAATAAAATAATTTGGTAAAGCCAATTTAAAACCAATAAATATTTTTTCTTAAAAAAAAGATTATTAATTTTTTTAATTTTCAAATGATATAATTAATTTCTAGATATTTTAGAAAATATATGTCATAAAACTGTAATTATTTTTTGAAATCATAAAATCAAAATTATCATATGTCTAAATTTTATGAATATTATGAAATATTTTAATTTTTTATGAATAATAAATAATTTGGGTTTTTTATAAAATACTGTATTTTTTATGACATCATAGAGAAATAATTCTGATATAATATTTATAATATGCATTTAATACATATATTTTAATTTTATAAGAGTAATATTATACATAAATAATTCATAACATGTATGTTATAATTTATTTTTTATAGGTAAAACAAATTACTATTCATGCTGACATAGTACATACACAGTATTGAAAATATTAAATTTGGTTCCTAATAAATAATAATTGAGTGCTAAAAATAATTCTTTTGACCTTTTTATTAATTATATTATATTATTAGTGTTTTTATCTTTTAAATTATAATTTTATAGTTATATAAAAATAATCTTTTCCTAATGCCCTTCAATAATTGTGCAGTATAAGAAAAAATAACAAATTCAAGATGTTTTCTTGATATGTATATGAGTGAATATAAATAATGAATCAATAGGGAATTTTATTCTGAACTTGATTTATTTATATTTATGAAATTATTTTTTTAATAATTATATATGAAATAATTTACATTAATGCATGTACAATGCAAATAAAGTGGTTGTGGAAGAATAATAAAAATAATAAAAATGATTTTAATAAAAATTATAAGAATTATTCAATGGACAATATTTAGATAGAATTTTTAATATAATCATTTTTTAAACATGATCATCTTTCAATTCTGATTTGGTACATTTTTTGATAAATAAGAATATCATTAATTCCATTATGATGATTTATTTCAAAAGAATTTCTTGTTTTCACATTATTTTTTTTTAATTTATATAATATTTTAATATGAATATTTCCCAAAGTCTTACTAAAAGGTAAAATTATTTGGAAGTATAATAAAATTATATTTCTTATAGAATTTTTTTTTAAAATTTTTACAGAACAAATTAAAACCGCATTTCCTTTTACAGAGATAATGTAATATTTATTTAATTAATTAAGACATTAAATAGATGATATTAAAAATAATAAAATAAATATAATTTGATATTTTTATGTTTTTTCATGAAATACCTAGACTCATATGACAATACTATAATATAATAAAAAAATTATTTCAAATTGGAATATATTATTGATGTTAATGAAATCATGATTGTGAAACGATTTTAATTTGAAACTTTCTTTGAAATAAATTTTATTCTAAATTTTATTAAAAAATAATAATATTCCAAACCAATTTTTTTATTCCTTATATGGTGGGTAATCCATTGATTTTTATTCCATTTGGAAGTCTTCAATCCAATAAAAAATTATTATATTATTATAATTTGATTAATTTCTATATTAACTCTCACCTAAATTATTAAAGGAGGCTCCCTCATTCTATAATTGTAATCACCTTATGGCTTAATTATCTGAAAAAATCTATCAATATCCATCTTGATCATCCCATTCCGCATTATATAGCTTCCAATCTCAAAATAATACACCTATAAAAACCTTAATGAAGATATTAAGGAGCAATTTTTAAAAAGTAAGATTCCTTTTTCCTCCTCTTTTAAATTCATAATCATTTCAACAATATCCTCTCCTCCTATCTAGTGTTTCATAAACTCTACAGTATCATATGTACATTATAATTTTTATATGCTTCTGTAATATAAATCATAAAATCTCTTACCTTCTCCTTTTACTATTACTTAAATGAATTACCATCTATGGTACGTCAATTCACCGCCTTCATGGAAAATGTTTTCATAGTTTCCAATTTACAAAAATTATGAAAATTTTAAATGCAAGTTTAATTGTTTAAAATGATATAAATATATAAATTCTATCACTTATTTTATATTATTTCACTTTGGAAAGGATGACCACAAATAAACTGACCTTGGGAACCCATAAAAGAACACACCCGAAATAACGAAAATAAAAAATATTATTAATTATTGGTTGGAAAATGTTATAAAAAGATAATTTAACGAATTATAAAACTAAGTTTTTTTTCATTATTATATTTATAACATACAAAAACTATTATAATGGATATGTTAACCCTATTCAAGGATGTTGAACCTGAGATAATATACACATTAACTAACACAATGTTTTAAATGTTTTACTGATTTATTATTATAAATATTTATATTTCATGTCAATGTCAAAAAATTGGATTTCATGAATGTATCTATATAGTTATTAATGTTTTTATTTGTCTTTTGTGTTTTTAAAATTTGTATTTTTCATGTGTAATGTAAGGCGCAATACTATTGAAATGATTTAAAATATATATATTACAAAATTCCAAAACATTGTTTATATATATATATTTGTGATTTTAGATTTCTCACTATTTCATGAATATTTATTATTATAGTGTTTTTCTTATATGTTTTGAAAGTTATCTTTGAATTATAATATTTCATTATTTTATGCATGAATTTTATATTTTTAAATTTATTTTTATGAAAAGGACAAATTTTTAAATCTAAAAGTTTATTTCTCAAGGGATTAAAGGAGTTATAAATGGTTTTAATCATTATATGTCCCTTAGAAATTCATCATTATTTTTAATGCCATTATAGCTAATTATATGTAATGTCAAACCCATTATAGCTCATGATATGTGGGTTTTAACACATTATAACTAAATATATGATGGGTTTCTCCCCCTTATAACTATAGATATGTTGGGTTGGGCCCATTATATACCATGATATGATGAGTGATCCCCCATATAGATCTCCAGTGAATTAGGTACTCTTGATATATAAGTTTACTGAATGGTTTTTCCATATTGAGGGTTAATGTAAGGTTGATATGGTATATATATATATCCCAAGGAAACTACATGTTGCTTCTATGGATTCATTTGAGTTTTCATGAAAAGGGTGAAAATAGGTTTTCATGTTTTCATTACACTAAATAATCCCCATTATAATATGTATTACTTTTTTTGACCATCCCATGTTTTTAAATTGTTCTGACAGGTTATGAGGATGTGTAAGATAAATAAGGAAGTGAAGCTAAATGTTATGATGATTTATAAAAGAAATCATGTTTTATTTTAAAAGTTTTATATTTTGAATGAAATGGTTAATTCCTTAGTAATGTCAAATTTATATAGATACAGGATGTTATGTACGTTTTATGTACTAATTATATAAAACTCTAAACATAAAACTGTACTCAATGTGAATGAAAATAAATTTTGTCTGAAACTCGTGATTATGTAATTTTTAATGGCTTGGTGATTATAGTTGGTATCAAAGGATGAATTAGATACATTTATAGGTTAGGATGTTATTTTCTTGCATGTGAAAAAATCCTTTATAACCTAATTGATTGTTATTAGATGTAATTTTGTTAGATTAATGGAAAGTTATGTAGAATGGATAAAATTGTAAAACAAATCATATATGAAGGTGTTAATGGATTATAGTATTATAAATTTTTTATGATATTATGTTTACAATATATAGTATTTCTCTTTTAATAATTAAATTTATTTTTATGCGATGTTATTTATAAAGATTATGTATGAATTTTAAATGTTGAAGGAATGCGGTCTCGTACAACCTTCTTATCCCTCCCCAATTATTTGGCCATCCCATTTATTGAAAAATATTGTTCAAATGATTTAAATTGCTACATCAGTATTAAAATCACCTATAAGGAATTTGTTTAGTTATCATACTCCTAACATTTTCTAAAATTATTTTTTGGGTCATGGTAAAGTTTTCATATGATTTCAAGATCTCAACTCTTACAACTGTACCGAAATGTGAAGTAATAAAAGTGGCATGATGTTTTCTTTTTGAATGTATTGAAACATAATAAATGAAAAAGGGGACCACAATCAGATCTTGTAATATGGATTCAAGATATGATTTATTTTTAAATCCAAATAGTATGAAAATAGATTTGATTTTTAATTATGAATAAATATGATATAATTCAAAATTATCATTTTTTGGAATAATGTATTATGAAATAAAGTGGTAATTCATAATTAATGGATTATAAATAATGATTAATGACTAAGATTTCTTCATATAAATGATTTAAGAATTATTGTAGCATTAAGTATAATGATGTGTTTAAAAGAAATAGTACTCTTTTGATTATGAGTGTACTTTTGTGTCATTTATTGAGAGTGAGTTATATGTAATGATTTTGTTCACATGTGACAACAATTTTATTTTTAAAAAACATTATCCCCCCTTTTGTGGATTTTTTACAGATATGGTTAACATTATGGTCTATAGGATCATTGAATTTGAGGTGATTATTATTTGTTGATACTTGGGGACGTATGTTTTATCAAAACTTTATTATGTGAGTAGTTTTATTTACGATGAATAACACTATAATTATGGGAAGTTATATATAAATAACGAAAATATATTTCCCAAAAATTTTATTTTAGGAATAAAAGAAACATTGTTTTTTGATGTAAAATAATATTTTTTATAGAATTATAATATTGACTACTGTATCATAGATATTCTATGACTTTGGTATATTCATTGTGTAATTAGATTTTATTGGTCAATGATGTCATTTGGGGATAAATTTTAATACCATTTTGGATGTCTATGTGACCAATTCCTTTAGATTTATGGGTTTTAATCATATTTTAGAGTATTTTTTAGGAATTTTGATGATCGTTATTTGGGGAATGATCTATGTTTATCATTTAGAATTTCTATTTAATTTTGGAGTTTATTTCATTTAAGGAATATATTATTTTATCCTAACTAATTTGGTTTTGGTTAATTTATAATGGAAAGATGAATGAATTATTTTACTTTGAGGGATTTAAGGATCAATACAATTTAACTCTGTGTCTTAAATAATGAAATATTTATAGTCATTTTTGGAATAAAATACGAGATTGTGGTGGAGAATTGAATTATGGTTCAAAAACTAAATTTCAACTAAGTACATATCATTATTTTCTTAGTATAGAAGTCAAATTGAATACCTCATCTCAAGTAAAAATGGATTTGATATAAATATTTTATCCATTTACTTTTCTTACGGTTAAATTAATTGATTTTTATTGGATCATAGATTAATGGGTTTTGATGTTTATCATCATAATGATCATGTTATACAAAACTCTCTATCTAATCCAGATAGATTGGTTTTTCCAAGTCCTTGTTTTCCTATAGAGAATTCTTGTAAGTGTTATTGCTGGTGACAATCGTATTTCAATTTCATTCTTTTGAAGTGGAATATTTATTGGTAATTTTTTCTTATATGGGATTTCAACGATGTTATTTTTGATTGTTAAACCCCTTATTTCCCATATCGAGTTCAAAATGCGAAGAAGTAATTCATTTTGGGGGGAGATAATGTATCATCCTAATATTTTAAAAGTAAATAGTATGTCACATCAATCATAAAAAAACAACCAAATAATATTAAAACACATGCATATGGGAATGTAAATGAATAATTTAATTATGAAAGAAATATAATGTTACAACACAATATGAATTTATTGGTTTGTTATTATTATAATATATGTATTTTGGGAATCCATTTTAATCATAATAAATACATTTTCATCAGAAAATTATTTTTATTCCAATTTTATATAAAAATAATATAATAATTTCATGATATTTATAATTATATTTTATAAAACTAACTTATTTTTTTATATCATAATA
Source organism: Viscum album (assembly GCA_963277665.1). Taxonomy (NCBI): domain Eukaryota; kingdom Viridiplantae; phylum Streptophyta; class Magnoliopsida; order Santalales; family Viscaceae; genus Viscum; species Viscum album. The sequence goes on from OY728158.1 coordinate 879,362,150, forward strand.
TCAAAATAATCCATTTGGGAAATTTTTATAATTTTCTGAAAAATATTAATTTTTCTTAATAATAAAAAATACCATTTTTTAACAAAATATTGTATTTGTTATAACACCAATTATGATAAAAAAAATTATTAAATTTATTGAGTAACTAAATAATTATTTTATAAGAGTGATATTTTACATATATAATTCAGAACATGTATGTTTTAATTTATTCCATGATAGGTATAATAATTAACGTCAATGATGACGTAGTTCCTGCACATCATTACCAATGTCCAATGTGGTTCCTTATAAATAATAATTGATAGGTAAAAATTATTTTCACGAATTTTTTATTAATTATTATTTATTATTATGTATTTTATCTAGTAAATTATAATTTTATTGTTATATAACATCAATATTATCCCGACTCCTGTGCAATAATTGAGCATGATAAGAATAGAAAAAAATCAAGAAGTTATCTAGATATTTATATGACTGAATATATGTAATTAATGAATAGAAAATTCAATTTAAAACCTAATTAATTTATTGTTAAAATATTATTATTTTACTAAATTTTAATATATTTAGTAATTAACATTAATGTATGTGTAATGCTGATGCAGTGCTTGTGGACGCATTAAAAAATATAGTAATTTTAATTAAAAATATATGTATTAGTAAATTTCACATATTTTGTATAAAAATTTTTATATATTCATTTTTTAGAATATTATATTCATGAGATTCATATTTAGGAAATTATGGACTAAGAAGTAACAGTTTCAATCCATTATAACATTTTATTCCAAAAGGATGTCACGTTTTCACATTATAGTTTTTAATTTTATTTTAATTAAATATAAGATTTTATAGAAGGTTTATTCATGAAATAATAGTATTTGGAACGATAATAAAATTATATTTATCATTTAAGTTTATTTTTATATTTTAGACAACAACAAAAATTACCTAATGTCTTTCACAATGACATTTCAATATTAATACAATTAATTAAAAAAACAAATTAATGATATTAAAAATAATAAAATAAATATAATTTGTTATTTTTAAGTTAGTTAAAGAGTTAAATATATGAATATGAAATTAGTATGATATAATAAAAAAATATTGAAATTTTAATCATTATTTGGTTATGTTTAATTTCACGATTGTGAATAGATTTTAATTTGAAAATAAATTATATTCACTTGAATCCATTATTTTATAAAATTATTTAAAAATAGAAAAATTATTGTACATGGAAAAATATGAAAATATTAAATTTAAAATCATATATATTATGATTTTTAAGAAGTTTGGAATCCTTAAACCATATATTTATTTATTATATTTTAATAATTGGAGTAATGCCTCTTTTACCCCTCACCTCAATTAAAAAAGAAGGATCAATCAAAACTTTTCATAACAATAAGTCATATTTATCAACTAAAATATTCAACATTCATACTCAAAATCCTTTGAAAAATTCATGAGCATATCTTCTTATAAAAAATACCACTGAAAAGATTCATAAAGAGGTTCTCATGGGGAGAATTTCAAGAAGTAATAATCATTTTCTCCCTTTTTGAAATCTTTTTTATGTATTCCTTATCCCCACTTCCTATGGAAGTTTTCATTAAAAATACAGTATCATATTTATAATATATGTTTATTTATTTATGGTATATGTATCATAAAATCATTCATCTTCACCTTTTAGTCTTAAATAGTGGAATCATAATTCATGGTCTTTCAATTCACAACCACCATGGATAATGTTTTTTCATTTCCCTTTTACAAAATCATGGAAACTGTAAACTCACATGTAATTGTCTAAAATGTAATAAATATTTATATGTTATGAATTCTAAATTTATATTTCCTTTTCAAAAGGAATACCATAAAAAATTTCCTTAGAAACCATGAAAATAACGCACCCGAAACAATGACAATAACAAAATGATGTTAATAAATGGGTTGAAAATATTATAATAAGATAATACAAGGAATTATAAACAATAGTTTAGTTCATTAATATATTAAAAAACTTCTTCAAACTAATATATTATAGGATTAAAAACATTTGAAAGAATTCGAACCCAAGGTAAGGGATTCATTAACTAAATCTTTTTTTTAAATTCTTAAAATATTTATTATTATAAATATATCTATTTCTTGTCCTTGATTTCAAAATCGTGTTTAAGAATATATATATATATATTAATGTTTTAATTTATCTTATGTTTTTTGAAAATGGATATTTTTCATGTGTCATGTAAGGGATATTACTTCCAAAATATTTTTAAACGTCTTTTTTATGATAATAAAAAATATATTTATATATATACAGCATGAGAAGATTCTCCTACTTTCATAAATACTTATTATCATTATTTACTTATTTTGTATTTTCAATGTTATTTATGAAGATTATTATTTTGTTATTTTTTGCAGGGATATTATATTTTTATAGTGATTTTTATGAAAAATGTGTATTTTGAAATCAGAATGTGTTTTTCTTAGTGGTTCTAAAGAGTTATCTAGCGTTTTAATCATGATATTTTAATAGGACAATTTTTTATTATTTTTTTTATCCCGTTATAGCTAATTATATTTTGGGTTGAGCCCATTATAGCTCATGAAATGATGTGTGGGCCCCATTATATCTCTCCACTACATTGGGTACTCCAAAGAGGGAAGTTGACTAAATGGTTATTCAATGTGTAAGGGTGAATGCACGAGTTATCGGTTAAATATCTCAAAAGTAAAATACATTATGTTTCTGTAAATAAAAATGAGTTTTCATGACATGGGTTTTTATTATGTTTTCTGGTTTTCACCAGACTTATAATTTGCCTTCATTATGCCCCTTAATGATCTTTTTGTGATCATCCATTATTTTTAAAAGTTTTCTACATGTTATAAGTATTTTTGAAATAAAGTGGAAATTAAAGATAAATTTTATGAATATTTTTTAAATAAATAAGTTTTTCTTATAAACTGTTTATATTTTGAAATAAATGGATATAGTTTTAGTACTATCCACTCAATATAAATATGGGATCTTATGTATGTTTTATGTCGTAAATTTTTAAACATATAAACCTAAATTTATCATCAATGTGAATGAAAGAAAAATTAGACTAAAACACATGATTATGAAATGTATTAATGATGGTTATTTATAAAAACCCTCCTGGAAACATTTGAAACAATTCACATATAGATATTAAATTTTGTACTTCAAATAATAATATTTCCATAACGACACATGACCCTAATTGCATTGGTACCATTCCAGAAGGATGACATATCCATATACAGTATCCATATTCATACTGTAAGACTATGGGTCACAATATTGTTTTAATAAAATATATTTCTCATTATTAAAAGGAACCACCTATTGAAGACTTAGAATCACATTCAAGACATAGATAATGACTTATCACATGGGTCACAAACATGTTAACTTCACTGAATATCCACATAGATAATGACTTATCACATGGGTCACAAACATGATAATTTTTGAAAGCATTATGAATACAGTTTTAATTTTAAAATCAGTATTTTCAAGTAAATTATGATTTTAATTAAAATTAAAATTACTCATATTGAGAAAATTATATTTTAAAAATGGAATTCATTTTTGGATTTTACACACTGATGAATGGTTATGGTTGTTTTTTGGGATTTTTCAGAAATATTTGATTTTTTAGGAATATTGAAATACAACAATTTATAAAATAAGTTAAATTCATGAATTATATAGTTATGAGTGAAGTTCTGCTAATGTAAACGCATATGGTTTAGGTTCACATGATAAAATTACTTTATTTAGTCATATAATACTCACTATTCCTTATCTAGTGGTTACATAGTAAATTAATGAATATAATATTGAGAAAACCCTTCTCCTATCTAGAATAAATACCACTATTCACACCCTCATTTCCTCACACCTCTCAATCTTCAAGCCTTTTCTAAACTATTCCCAAAAAACTTTTCTAGACCCTCATCTATTTCGATGAGCTTATAGTATCATCCAAATACCACACATAAGTTCTTTACGGGGTCTCCTAAGGATTATTCAAGAGGTAATTTCTCTCACTCTCTCTCTCAGTTTTCATCCAATTTCATGTTCTTTTCTTAATCTATATACACCTATACTAAACCAAATAGTATGGAAACTCCAGTATCATAAATATATTGAATTATTATGGTACTAATGAGATTATTTATCATTAAATTCCATTATCTTCTTTTTTTTACTTTAGAAAGGAACACATTGTTTGGGAGGTGTTAATTTAACACCTTCAAGAACAACATGATTTCTTTTTTCCATTATGTTCTAAAGATTGGGTCATGAAACTATAATTATTATTGAAACTTACTGTGATATATGTATTATATCCTATTTAATGTTCTATAACTATCTTATGTACATATTACTAATTGATTAAACAAAACATGTTTGTTGTGGTTGAAAAATTCGACAGAATTAACCAAATGATCATCATTAAATATTAACTAATGATTCATCCAAATTCTCTATAAAATAATTCATTATAATATCATTTAAAATACTAGATTATAATTAATAAAATTTAATATCAGTTCTAAAATTTTATCATTGTTCTACATGAACATTCATTTATGAATACAAGTGAACAGTTCTAGAAAACCATAAAAATGATCATTCAGTAACAATAGATTTAAACCCTATAACTCACCCAAAGGCCGATTAAATAACCTAATGAAACCATAATGATAAATATTAATATTAATAGGGTATTAGATTTGTTAATTAATGATTCTAATGTGGTTATACAAGACTTTAATGTGAAGAAATCATTCATATACATGTAATGGAGAACTTCTTGAACCCAACATTTCTTCTTCGGGTTCTTAGTCATTAACTCCATTTTAGGCATGGTCACTCCATAAAAATTATTTTTTCATCATTATAATACCTTTTCTGGGATATAAATTTTTTCAATTTTATTTTATGAGAAATAAATGTTTTCCAAATGAACTCTTCTTTCAAAAACACACCTTTTTCATCTCACTCAAGGTTGATGGTTCTTATATTAAGTATGTTATTCCCAATTTCTTTGTAGAACCCTATGTATATGAATGTATTCTAATGAGATGAAACTGATTCCATTACATGGGATATTTATGTTCATTTTTTATATATGTTCTATGTGTCATTCATGTTAATGATAATATTATGATTTTAGAGGTGCACATATAAATATATAGTACTCCAATGCATTGGGTAAATTAATTAATCTCATGAGTTATAGTTAAATGATGTGTTAACATCATTCTAGATTTGTTCACAACTATGTGTAGTAGATGAAGAATAAGACATGATGTTAAATTTTTTATTCATTTCCACATTTCATTTATTTTATTGATGTTTCATCTCATGATTTTGATGATGATGTTATGATTCTGCTCACCCCATGCTATAATGTTGTTATTTATCCACTTAGTGGGATTTTTCCTAACCCCTTTTAGATGTATATCCTCAGGTGGAAAAATTACTATGGGGAGGTAAGCTGCCAATAATTATCAAGGGAATAAATAATTAAATAAATGTTTATACTTGATGTTGTAAATGTTATGTTTGGTCCATGTTTTTCAAAGACACTAATCATCTGGAACCTTGTTGTGTAATAATTTTATAATGTTTATATTTATAATTATGTAATTGTAATGTAAGAAAAAGAAGGTTTTTTATAAACAACACCAAAAAATAAAAAACTTTATCATTGAGAATTTATGATAGCCATACAGTCATGAATTTAGACAATACATGGATAAAACATTGTGACTAACTATATCTATTAAACCATAAATTCCATACAAATTTCCATTGGTAAACTCAAAAACATCATGGCTAGATAAACTAGTTTCCCTACAAAACCCTGTTTTGATCCATGAAAAATATAAATTACATCCGTAATGTTGTTTTTAATTTGGTTTCAAAATATCCAAATATAATTCCACAAATGGAGGATGTATTTTCCATTTCTATTTTTCTAACAGATCTCAACAACAAGTATTGATGAATCACTAAATATCCAAATCCTGATTTCTTTCTCTAGGTATTATCACCATATCCTCAACGAACGCACACTTATGGAAAATAAAGATATTCATATTAAATTCATGACTAGTTACTCAAGTGACCTCATCAAGCAACACAATACATTATGAGAACAGATGATCTTATGATTTGACAAGCCCTCAGATAATGTATTATTCTAATTTGACTCAATGAAAATAAACATCCTCTGTTTAGTAAAACCAATACCATCACCACACATAGAATATATCTAACACCAATCATATGGAATAATTTTAGGACTATACATGTACTATAATATTGTAGACATTTCAACTATACTCTACCCAGTTTTCTAGTATCCATTCCCTTTTGAAATTTTTTCAATATTTATTGACTTATAAGATACTCCCCAAAATTATAGTATCATGATTATCTCATTACTAAACCAAACTCTTTTTCTTTATGGTTTAAGTATCATCAATTATCATGTATAATTGAAGGGAATGACCACCCCACACATACTAGGATTCAAACACTTGAAAACAATCACTAACAACAATGTCGGTTCTCAACCACAACCATCAATCCAAAACCACAAATAAAATTTAAAATCAGATTCATCTTATGGTCTATATTTCACCAAAATGTAAGAATCTTTGTAACACCATGATTCCTTAATGGAGTATTATTATATTTTCGCATCATAAAGGATATGATACACTATATTCATCTTGTATTACCCACAAAACCTATTTTAGCTTGTGTTACAGCCATCCTAGTTATTTTTTATGTTTGATAACATATTCAACATGCAACACCAATCATAAAAGTGCAATGATATATATTTCTGTTATAACAAAGATATTTGAATGATAGTTTTAAATAGGATTGACTGAATTATGGAAAATGGATTACACATGTACATATAATGAAATCATTTGTAACTAATTATTTACTAATGAAAATAAATCCCATTAAAAATAAAAGGAACTTGATTTTCTAAAAAACATTTTCAATGTAGAAATGTGTATTCTATACCAATAAATTTAAAAAATATTTTTTTATTATGTAATTTTGTTTATATATATAATATTTAATATAATATTTAATATTCATATTTTTTTATTTAAATGGATGATATCAAAAAATTTCTAATTTAACCATTAATATCATATTTCTCAACAAAAGATGTTGTTTTCATTATTTATGGTGTACCTATTTAAAAACTTATTTTCAACAAATTTCTAAAATTTATTTGAAATAATAATATTCCTTTTTTTATTTTTAATATTGACATAAACATATTGTGAAATATTTGGATTTTTCAAAAAATAATAATTTTTCAGTGAATAGTAAAAAAATATATTTTTTCAAAAACGTCGTTTATTTTTAGTAAATTAATTAATTTAAGTGTCCCAATATGTTTTTGTTATGTTTTCATGTAAACTAATAATTACATAGTAATATTTAATCCAATTTAACTCTTTTTAACAAACATTATATTTTTAATTAATGTAAGATTGTTTTCGGGTTTACAATATGGTAATTCTAAAAAATGTTTTAAAATGTGAAATGTTCATGATTTTATATTAATTAAAAAAACCGCATAAAGATTATTTTTTTAAAATAAAATTATAGATTATATATCAATAAAAATTATTTTTTTTCATAAAATGGTTATTATTATTTATAGAGTTAATATAGAATCATCTCTTTCTAAAAAATACTTTTATTAAAAACCTGTTGTCTCACTGCTTCTGGGGGAATAAAATAAAATTTAAGTTTTCCACTTATGTTTTTTGATTTATAAAAATAAATTCAATATTTTTAATCATAATATTATATAATTCCTAATATTCCCATGTTTATTTATTACCAAATATATTATTTAAAGCAATTAAAATTATTTACCAAAATTAAAGAGGAAACAAGTTTAGTAGTGGTTAAACATTATACATAAAGATTAAAATAAACTATTAAATTTTACAAAACCCATTGGATAGACTAATAGAGACTATATAACTTATATTTTAATGTTTTTTTTTCATAATTGGATCCCTTTCGTAGGTAAATATTTCATTTCACTTAACATTCTTTGGAAAAATATCAAGTGTGTCCACTCCCCCATACATAAAAGGCCTCCCACTCCCATCCACTATTCAAATCGATCATAGGCTTTTTTATCATCTAAAAAAATGAACAAATAACGTACCCATATTAATAATATCATCCTATAATCATTTAATATGTAAATAATATTACCAACTATGGGCTTTTAAAAAAATCAAAGGGTGTTACCCGAGGAAGAGGTGACATTCGTCAATATGTGTTTTTATTTTATTTATTTCTCCATATAGTTAAATTATTATTATACCATGAATATATAATAACCTTAATATAATAAATATAGTTATATTATAATTTTACTTTTATAACATAAAAACATGAACACTTCAATCAAATTGGTTATGAAATCATTATTCATGTGTATAGTGAACAACAACCTGGCCGCCTCTCATGGTTGGAAATATTGGTGGAAATACAATTTGTATATTTTATTTATTAAATTTTTAAAATTATAATATCTCTAGAGTTATTATATCATATATACTCTTTTTAAATTCCATTTTGTAAGGGATATAATAACGTAGCTCTTGGATTTGTAAAATTACACCAACTCAAAGCAATGTGATATCTTTTTTCACCACTATATTAATGAATGATATATATATGTACATATAATTAAATAATATGGTATTTTTAATTTTATTATCATTGTTTAATTATTTAATATTATGAATTTTCTTTCAATAATGATCATCAAAAAATTGAAATATTACTCAACTGTACGTACGACCAACCATCTCAAATATCCTAATAATAGTTCATTCTTCAGGACCATATCACATGATTAGTTTTAAAAGTATAATTTTTGTATAAATATCATAATTATTTCATGACTATTAGTCAGGATATTTTTTTAAAATTACCTTTTTGAGCATAGTTATCCTACCTATGTTGTTTTTCACACATAAGACGAATATTGTCAAATCATCCAATTTATACCTAATTTATTATGAAATTATATATATATTTCCTGTTATTGGAAAAAGTAATAATAAATGTGAAAATGGTCGTAATAATTTTAAATTATTATCATAAAATTATTATTTAGGAAAATAAATATGTGTGATGAATCAAACTCAAGGTAATGGCTTTTTTCATAACACATTAACTCGCATAATATGTATACCTTATTCTCCACTTGGTTTTATTTTGTGGTGTATATACAGACACTGATTTATTTTTTGAATATTTAAATAAATTTAAGTGGATTTCCATATCCATTATATGATTTTCCTTTCATTGGTTTCATGGTTTTAATTTTATAAATCCATTAATGGGTTTTTCTCAATTTTCCTCTATTGAGATATAAGTTATCTTATACACTATTTACCATTTATTAGGTGTATATTATTCCCCATTTGAAATTTTCTGTATTTAATATCATTTTCTCAAAATATTATAAATGATATTCATTCATGGGTATTGTGATTCAATGTAACCAATGCGGTAAGAGAATTTTATTACAATCCAATATTTTATCAGGATTATGTATTATTATGTATCCGATGTTGAAATCTTATAAATAAAATTACATCTGTTATCTTATGGTTATTAATTATATTTTAACGTAAGTGTTCCATTTATATAATATATGGTATCAAAATTTTTATACAAAGTGTTTTTACGAAAACTGAACATATTTTCTCTCTTGAGTTGGAGATCTATTTTATTTCAAAACACTGTTGTGTAAAAATATTTAAAAATTATTTTAAATGTTTTATAAAATACTAATGGTTATATTCCTTAATAAATTTGAGGCATATCCCTAAAAATTACATAATGATGTGGTATGTAAAAAATTCACAATGAGGATCTTTTCTGGTTTATTGCTTTAGAAAATTAGGGCATAACTCATACATATCGACATGATTATTACTAAGTAAATTCATGTACTCACTGTCCAATTTTTTTCATAAACATAATATTTTCAAAAAGAAACATATATCATTCCCAGATTAAATAGAATGAATTTTACTTGATCTTATCCTTGAAACTAATCATTTTTATTCCATGTGAAGAAATTTTCAAAACATGTGTTGTGAATAAAAACATCTGTAAGGGATACACATAGAAGGTAAACTATTAGTCATGGGAAAATACGAAAAGTAAAAATTCCCTGTCATAATGTAATTATTTTAACCTTGAATAATTATTAAATATACGTTATTGAATATAAGCTCAATTCTTATGGTTTTGTAACCAAAATATTACCATAAATCCCATAAAAAGAAACATATAACCTAAAAAGGTTACCTGGGACATAAAAATACTCAAATGGAATAACCATAAGCTCTAATTCCCCACATATCAAAAAATGTAGTCGCCTTTTGGCCGACTTCCATATCCATTGCATTGGATGTTATAACATAACCACCCATCCTTGGTATATCACGAAACCACCCATCTTTTATTAATCACGTAACCACATATCATTGGCTTCTCACTTAACCACTCATCAAATTTCCAAATACCGTTGTATAATCACAAAACATAAAGTATTGAAAATATAATCATTTCACTAATAACATCTCATTTTAAATCACAAGAAATCACATGAAGATATTGAAATATCCAATCCATTTAAAAAACCATTTTCAATACCAGTACACCCAAAAATGGAATAACTGAATTATTTTCCTTTTCAAAACATTTAGTCTTATAGAGGAAACAATATATCAAATAATATTTAAAGAGGTAGTGAAGTCATTTTTTCTACATACATTAAAAAGATTCAATTTTTTGTTTAGTAAAACAAGTCATAGAAATAGATTCGCTTTGAATGAAATTAAAAGTCAAAGGGGTATATTATACACCATATAAAATAACGAGGTGTATATTATCAATATCTATCGTAATGAATGGATATGGAGACAATGTACCTTAAATAGAGCATATCATTTGATTTCTGATAAATCAATGACATAATTATGTGTGAAAAAAATAAATGCACCCAATATAAGTGGATGTTCATTTTGAAACATTTCTAGTTTATTCACACATATTCCTAGCAATACAAAACCAATTAAATCAATATTTAACACAATAAAAGTAGTTTGAGATTAGATTTCCCTTAAAATGATCATTTTTTTAATAAAATAGACTAATTAGTTTTATTTTATCTGAATAAAAATAAATTAATTATAAATTCAAGATATAATATCAAATATTATTTCTCACATAATTATAGGATGACATGATCATGTTGTTGTAGATTAACCCAAAGAATGGAAATTGTGTTTGGAATTTTTTTATAATGATCATTTTGTTAATAAAATAGATCGATTATGTGTATTCACATCGAATACATAGTAATAAATTATAAATAAATTATAGGATATAAAATGTTATTTCACACATAATCATAAAATTCCATAATCAAGAAGCAGAATATTAACCCAAATAATTGAAATTGGGTTATGAAGATCCCTTAACGTGATTCCAACTTTTCCCGTTCATTCATTAATTTCATGTATAATAAACATAGATTAATCTATACTTGATTTATATAATTTATGGTTTATTTTTAATTTCATATTATTTATTAACATTTTATATCAATTACTTAATTATTTGAGTTTATATCTGACTTATTTTGATGTTCGGTACATGAGTCAAAAATGTTCTTATTTTGATGTAAATTGTCCATGTGGTCAAAATTGCATTATCTATAGAATATTATTAATCATTAAAATAGCATATATATCAATTATATGTGTATTTATAATATCCATAATATGTTGATATATGAAATGAAATGCATCGTTCGTGGAGACGGTAGGTCATACGTAAGCATGAACGCATCATTCACTTTTTTGTCATATTAATGGAATGAAAAATAAATGAAACATATTTATATTAAAATTATAGTATTATATATATTATATATGAAAAATATTTTAAGATATTCCATCCTTTATATGTTCCATGAATGGAATGAACGAGTCATATCACCGGGAGGGGGTGGTAGTCCACACTTGCTCAAATGAAATTATCATATTTACACATTATAAAAAGTATTATGGTAAGTTGTAAATAAATATTAAATAGTAATATAGACAAAATATCTATAATATATATCATATATATATTTATTTCAATCAAAATGGTCACTATGAGTAGTGGTAGGATAAAATTGAACAACCAGCATTTCGTGAGGTAGTAGTTCTCCATACACAGAAACAATATGATTGTTTCCATTAGATGGGGGAGTGTGTAAGTTTAGTTAGAATAATTATCATAAAAATCCTAGAATATTAAGGATAATTTTTTTATCTAATCACTGAATAATATGGTTATAGGGAGTGAAGATGGAATATAAAGGAAATGAAATTTATAGAATAACTTACCTCAAAAACGAGTAACTCCTTTTGATTTGAGTTAAATGACTTTCTTGAATTTCCTTCCTACAATGATAATGATTATTAGAGGAAGGGAGGGATGATGGTAGATTATCTGAGAATGATTTGAATGAGACAAGGGGATGGTGAGGTGTGATATGTGGGTAGAGGTGGTAGCCTTTTATAAGAGGGAGGAGGGGCACATTAGGAATGTCCTGAAATAAAATTTTATTATAAATAAATTTTCGAATTTAATAGTTCAAAAGTTAAAAATTTCAAGGAAATATGATAATGGGTCTAAATACACTCATCAAATAGGTATTAGACTAGTTTATGTCATAAAATTATCTTTATCTTTTAGCATTAACCCTTAGTCAAAAACATTAACACTTACCTTGTCCTTTTTTATGTTCATAATATATGGTCACTATAGTTTATATAAAATTCCAAGGGAACCAAAAGTGAATAATTAATGAAATTATCAACATTATATAAGACCTTTTACAGAATATTGTATTTATATGACTATTTTATCATTTAATAAAATAGAATATGATTTTAAAAACTCATTTATATCATTTTATACAATATTTAGTAGTTGATTTTTGTTAATTCCAAAATAACGTGATTCTGTCGAACAAAAAAAATTAAATCATATATAATATTTCATAATCATACATGAAATTATTGGATGGCATCCAAATGTTAAAATTTCATTTATGTATTATTTTATAATTTCATTTATTTGATTCTATCAATAATAAGGCAATCACTACATCATCATTATGTCATAAATTTTTTTATTTTTGTTAATGTATAAAAATAATAAATAAACTACTATTATGTAGATATTATTTTTATATATCTAATGAATATTTATAGTTTTAGTGAACAGTTATATAATCCTATATTAAAATTGATTTAGTAAAACATACATGTTTAAATTTTATAAATCTTTACACTAAATTAATTCATATAACATGCAATTATCACACCCATGTGGCTCTACGGAACCCATAATCTACATAATGATTCCAATGGTCGAAAATATCTCATCCAATAGGATTAGGACATGTGTTAGGGTAGTTTTACATTTTTAAAATATTATTCGATACCATTATTTATCTGAATTGATCTTTAACCATGGTAAAGAAAAATAATTACAGATGTAACTATTCATATTGTCAAAAAATAAAAGGTACATATTAACTCAATTTGGAAATTATAATTAAAAATATGGAATCCATTTTTACATATTCATAATAATTAATTTGCATAAATTAATTTAAAATTAATACTCATTGTCAAAACCAAAAAATGCGTTTTCAAGAAGTAAAAACTATCAAAATATTGACATGTGATTATGTACAATTTAAAATTGAAATTACTTATAATGATAAAAACTAGATAAAATGATAGAAACATAATATAATATACATTAATACTTATTAAAAATCCAATCTATCTATATAAATAAATTAGAATTGAAGGAAATTATGAATTAAATTGCAATATTTTTCACTATTCAATAAAATATGGATTTCATTAGGAAAATACCAAAATTTCAACCGAAGTAATTTTTCCAATTTCTTTAGAAGAAGTTCATTTTATCCAATAGAAACTATAAATGTGACAAAAAAAATTTAAATGGATTCACAATGAAAAGGATTTAAAATGTCCTTTTAAAAATATTTGAGTATTTTTTTCTTAAAATTGGATTCATCCTCATTTTAAGCCTATAAAATTCATTGGATAAATGTAAAAATATTAAACAATATATAAAATAAAAATATAGTTAATTTTATTGATTCCACTCATTACAATATCTCGGAATTAACTACTATTTAAAATAATACTATTCTTGCTGTATTATTTTTCGGTATAACTCAATGTTCTGTACAACATAAGATTTCGGAGAAATTCGTTATTGCGTGCCACGTACGCTATTAGATGAAGTCTACCATTTAACATAAAATTAATATCTTATTCATAAATATTAATAGATATGATAAAGTATTATTCTATATATACCTGGGATGCTACATCATTCCCCCCTTTTAGAAATATTTTCCATGCAATTACAAAAATCGATATGGTATCTTCATTAAAAATCCCACATATTAAAAAGGGTTAATAAATATACCACTTTAAAAGAAATAAATACAAGTAAAGAGGTCACACGAGATAACACATACAAGGGTTCCATGTAGGAAAACATGGATATGGGAGAAAAACTATGTCCTATGGTCAAATAGATGGTGATAGAAAAAATTATCAAGAGAATGTTCACAACCTAAAAACCACCAAATTTTGATTGGTTAAACAGTCATTAAATTCCCAGTAGGAAAAGTAATCAGAATTTTTTTTTTGATTTAATATCATTTTCATTAAGTTGAGGAATTTATTTATGAGCTTTGAAAAGAACATAAGGACCCATAACTACCTGTTAATTATAGTTTCATACTTTAATAAATATCAATCCTAAACTCATCTTTTCTCCAAAAAATAAATATTAAAGATGGTTTCTTCAAACCTGATGTGCTGGAATCACCATCTAGAGAATCGCATAATCAAAAAAAAAATATGAATTATATATTTCCCATTCCTTTAGAAATTAACCAAAATCCAAATGGTTAGTACAAGATTAGATAATATCCAAAATGAATAATAGTTTATAAAAAATAATACTCTTAATCTCTAAAATTCAACAAATAAATATCAAAATTTAAAAAACGACCTTTAAGTAAAAAATTGTCTTAAAAATTATTAAAAAATAATCCAAACTAAGATTAAAACCCAAAATTATGATGGAATTGATCACAGAGCCATCTGTGATATATCTTAATATCTATCTCCAAATAACATTGACTACACTTAAAGACTGATAATTAAAAGTAGTTAAAAAATTCACATGTTTTCCATGATAGGTTAATCATTTCCTTAAATATTATTACTCCCAAAGAGTTCACAATTTCTATCATAGATTATTTCCAAAATATAATTAATCCATTATTCCTAAATTAAATACTATATTATTCTATTTACCTTAATAAAATAATGTTCCCAAAATAGAGAACGTCTTCCAAAATAACAATTATAACTTAATCCCTAAATCGTTTTTACAATACCATGTATATCCATTTATAAAACATATGTTCCCATAATAAATCTTTTCTGATTCCATAAACATGTACAACCAAAAAACTAAAATTCATACTAACCTCGGACATCATGTAGGTCGATGATTGGTGATAAATCCTTTGATACCAACTGAAAGGCACCAACATTATAAATTACATAATAATGGGTTAATTTAAGAATTCACATTGAGGATATTTTCATGTTTAATGATTTAGATAATTTGGATATAAATTATATATATCATCACGATTATTAAAAAGTATATGATTTTATTCACTATTCATTTTTTTTGAAAAACCAAATCTTTTTAAAAGGAAACATGCTTCGTTTCATGTTGAAACAACATGAATTCCCCGTGATCACATCATTGACTATATTGTTCACTAATTCTAAGGAAAAGTAATTCAAAACTTGTGATGATCGTAAAAATATCATCAAGGGACTCACAAATAAGTGAAACCTTTGTCTTAGGAAAACATGAATACCATGAATACTATATCATAATGTAATACTATAAACCATTAATAATAATTAAATATACATAACTAAATATGTGCTCAATTCATAAATTTTTGAAACCAAAATATTACAATAAATCCCATATAAATCAACATATTACATATTAATTTAACTTGGGTTATACACACAGTGAAAATGAAAAACCATAAGGTCGAATTCCACACATAACACTAAATGGAATAGCCATTTTTCAAACATCCACACCCAATGGATTTGATGATATAACATAACCACCCATATTTGGTTTAACAGAGAACCACCCTTCATGGGATTATCATGTAAACAATTGTCATTAATTTATCATGTAACCACCTCACAAATGTCCAAGTACCATTACATAATCTAAACAAATAAAATATTTTAAATTAATACATTTCACATATAACTTTTCATTTTAATTCACAAGAAATAATTTTAATATATTTAAATAACCTATCCCTTTCAAAAACCATTATCAATACCAAAACACACAAATAGGTAATAAGATATTTTTTTACCTTTTCAAAACATTAAAGAATATAGAAGAATCCCAAATATTAAATAACGATTACGACGAAAGAGATATTGTTGTCTTTGCATATGTTAAAAACATTATGTTAGGTCTTTTAGTAATGTGATTCATAGAAAATTATTCCCTTTGAATGAAATTAAAAATCAATGGGGTTAATTATACACTGAATAAAAAAAGAGGTGTATATTATCAAAACATGCCTCAGTGAATGGAGATTAAGATGAAGTCCCTTACAAAGATCATATAATTAGATTAAAGATAAATAAAATAAATAATTATATATGAAAAATATAAATACACACTAAATAAGAGTATATTCAGTGTAAAAAATAATATTTGATTCACACATATTCTTTGAAAAAACAAACCAAATGAAATTGATATTTAACTCAAAAAATGGAGATTGAGATAAGATTTCTCGTTCAAAGATAATTTTGTTGATAAAATAGATCTATGATGTGTATTCAAAATTAATAAACATATAGAAATTATAAATACAATATGTGATATCAAATGTTTTTTCTCACAAAATCATAGCACGACATTATCAAGAAGTGTAAGATTTACCCAGATAATGGAAATTGAGATTCGAAATTCCCTTACGAAGTTCATTTTGTTAATAAAATTGATTTATTATGTGTTTCAAATATATATAAACCTATGTAAAGTAAAAATAAATTACAGGTTATCACATGTTATTTCATACATATTCATAGTATTACATAATCATGTATGAGAAGATTAACCCAAATAATTGAAATTGTGTTTAGAATTTCCCTTAGCTAGAATCTAAGCTGTCTTGTTCTTTCTGGAATTTATAGAATAATAAAATGACATTAATTTATAAATTATTTATATAATTTTTATATTTTATTACTCATATTATATCCCTTATTACCATGTTATAGAAATTATTTAATTATTTCAGTTTATATGAGATATTTGGTAGTTGTTCGATACTTGGATCAAAAATAAACTTGTTTTGATACAAATTATCCATGGGGTCAAAGGTCCATAATACAAAGAATATTATTCATAATTTCAATGTCATATATATAAATTATATATTTATATATAATATCTATTATATTTTTAGATAATAAATGAAATGCATCGTTCATAGAGATGGTAGTTTGTCCATATGCATGAACACAACATATATTTTTTTGTCATATTAATGAAATGAAAAATAAATAATACATAAGAATATTATAACTATAATATAGTACATATGTTAAATATGATAAATATTTTAATTTATTAAATCCTTTAAATGTTCCATTTATGGCATCAACTAGTCATATCACTTTAAAGGGGCAGTAGTCCACATATTTACTCATGTGAAATTATCGTATTTAGGAAGTATGATAAGAAATATTTTTTGTTTAAAATAAAAATTACAGATGCATAGAGACAAAATAAATCTAATATCTATAATATATAATTATAGTGACATCATAATGTCATACATTATAGTTGGTAATAGAAAATTTAATAATCATCATTTCGTGGGGCACTAGTTCATCGTACAATGAAACAATATGTTTGTATCGATTAGATGGAGGTTTGTGTAAGTGTAGTTAAAATATTGATCATAAAAACATCCAAATATATTGGAGATACTTCTTTTTTTATTTAATTATATTATAATAAGTGCATAGTTGGCGAGGAAGGAAAATAAAGGAAATGACCTTCAGAGAAGACACTATCTCAAAAATGGGTAACTCCTTTTGATTTGGAACAAAATGATTTTTTTAATTTTCTTATTCCCAATTAATTGATTCTTGGACTAAGGGAGGGATTTTGGGAGATTATTTGATAAATATTTTGGTGATCCAAGGGGCTTGAGGGGTGTGAGTAAGTGGGTAGAGGTTGTCGCCTTTTATAAAAGGGAGGAGGGGCACTTTTGAAAGGTCTTGAAATATTATTTTATTATATAGTAATTTTAGAATTATAATAGTTTCAAAGTGATATATTTAGATGCAAAAATGATAATGGTATGAAATAATATCAACCAATAGTTTAAACACATGTTTAGGATATAATATTAAACTCATCTCTTATATTTATCCCTTAGTTAAAATCATTACCTCATACCATGTCTTCTTGTATTTTTAGAGTATATAGTTACTATAGATACTATAAAATGCCAAAAAAACCAAAAGTGGATAATTAATGACATCTTTAACATTAAATGTTATATTTTTCTACATATAATATTTTTATAACTGTTATATCATTTAATAAAATAATATTTGTTTTTAAAAACTAATTTATATTAATTTTTAAACAATTTACTAATAGATTTTATGATTATGTCATAACAACTAACATTCATAAAAATGAATTTAAACAAATATAATATGTCATAATAATCCATGAAATAAGTTTATGAAATAAAATCATTCAAATTAAATTTATTGTAATATTTATAATATCATTTATCTGACTCATTTATTAAAAAGGTAATCAATGCATCAACGTTGTTTCACAAATTAATTTATTTATCAAATGTATAAAAATTATAAATAAAATACAATGATGTATGAAATATTATTTGATTTATAATGAATATTTATAGTCCAAGATATTTTTTATATAATCCTATATTAAAATTTATTTTTTAAAAGATACATGTTTATGTTATATTTATATTTACATGAAATTAATTCTTATAACATATTATTATGACAACAAAGTGGATCCATGAGTAACAAAATTGGCCCATGGAATCCCATGGTCGTAAATATCTTATCCAATAAAATTATGAAACGTGTTATGGTATTTTAATATTATTATAATATTATTTTTTTACCATTATTTACCAAATTTACCTTTTAACCACGATAAATAAAAACAATTAAGGAAGTTCATATCAATAATGTCAAAAATTAAAAGGTACATATTTAAAAAAATATGGAACTTATGTTTCAATATATGTAATCCACTTTTCTAAATTCAAAACTGAAGTGCACTGTGTTGCATTTGTTGTCAACGAGGCATGAAGTTGTCTTGGAATGAATGGAAGTCAAGGAATGTCACGATGTGAATGACAAAGGTTCTGATGGTGTTGGTGATAAATGGAGAATGGCCATGGAACTAAGATGCATGTCACTTAGGAGATTCACTAAGTGACATAAGAGATGATGGTTGAAACATTCTCTAGTAACATCTGACGATTGTTGAGCTGTTCTTAAAGTTCCAAGGACTTGTATCAACTGGATACAAAGTCACAACAAAGTTAGAAGACCATGCATTGTATTGACAATGCATGAGGAGAGGAAGATGATCCATCCACACCTCCTAAGTTGATGAAGTGAGCTGAAGAAGTCCATGCACTATCACTTAGTGCATGAGAATCAGAAGATGATCCAATTGATCTCTAATTGGATCAATGAAGCACATTGAAGAAATCTTTGATTCAGGAGCATCGGTTGATGGAAGAACCTTCAAGAATTCCATTCTTAAATGAGGATTATATGTTGAAGAAGGATGATGAATTCTAATGAAGAAGAAGAAATAAAGAAGATGAAGAATGGCTTAGAAGAAGAGTTGTGGTATTTGGCACTTGAACTTGGTTACATTGTTTTTTTAACAAAGTACTTGTTCTATTACTTGCAAAAAATTATCCATCTCAAGCCAGCCTTAAGGGTTCAACCCCCAAGGCACATGTGGGCCTAAGGCGCCATGCCCAAGGGGGGATCCCATGTGGCCAGCCCGAGAGGCAGGGGGGCCGTGTGTAAGCCCCCAAGGACACGCGGTGGTGAAACCCGCGCGCCCGTGAGGTGCATAGTGGGCGCTAGGTGCGCGCCCGCAGAGGCGAGAGTGGGCGCAGAGCGCGCCCGCAGAGAGAACCCAGTGCGGGGCGGCACCGGGAGGGGAGAAGTTCAATTGAACTGAGGACGGCACGCGGTGTTTGATAAACCGCATGGAAAATGGCCGCCGTTTCGATGTGGGACGCAGATTTTTTTCCGCGGGAGCGATCCTGGCCGCACGATCGATTGCGCGCCACATCTCGGCCGCACAACTGATCCGCGGCGAGATGATCTAATCCTGGCCGTCGCGCATCACGATCCGACGGTCGTGGCTCATCTTCCACCTCGAGCTCGAGCCGAAGCCACCCGCGTGCCGCTGCTTGAACCAGAGCCCTCCGAGCATCGGATTTCGAGTTCCCGGCTGTCTCTTTCAAAGCCGAAGGCACCCTCATGCTCGTATGATCCTACTGAACATCTCCATGCATAAAAAAGGAGAATGCACACGATGTATGGGAAATTGGAGTTCGGCCGAGGCATGCGAAGCTGCCGAAGGCCATGAGGATTATAGCTGTGCATGGATCGACTTAAGAGAGCCATGCACACGTTCGGCCGAGCATGAACGAGGAGGAGGAGAAAATAGAAAGTACCCGCGTGAAATAAAAATAAAAACAAGATTCACAGAATCTTGAAAACCCGAAAAACTCGGGGATTTGAGTTGTATCTCTACGCGGATGAACCGCCTCTGCCTCGCCTATAAAAGAAGAGCCCAAGGCTCCAAAGAAGTTGCTGATCCTTTGTTGAAGATCCGGAGAACCGTGAGTGCACCTCTGCCTCGCGAAGACGAAGCCCCGCGCACACTTGCGCGGTGAGATCCCTTGCGCGCACCCTGCGCGGCTGATGTCCTCGGTGCCATCCTTGGCCCGAAGGAGTCCCTTGCGCGCTACCTTTTTGCGCGACAAGAAGAGAACCCCCTGCCCGCCACTGCTTGCGCAACAAGGAAGGTTAGGCAGCACCCTTGCGCACCGCTTTGTGCCTTGTGCACTTGCGCGCCTTGTGGATTGCGCGACCCACGGCCAGTGGCAATAGCTCGGCTGTGAAGAGAAGGAGGGGCCGCACCCCTTGCGCGCCTCACTTGAGTAGGAGTTCGGGTTGAACACACCTTGTCCGAGACATACACTTTGTGTGTGCATAAAGAAGAAGGCCCTACAGGCAGTAGGTGTGAAAAAAAAAGGAGAACCCATGTGTGTGCACAAGTGCCAAGTAAAGAACCTACGGCTAAGTGTGTGCCAAGTAGAGAAGAGAACCCGAGACTTTCATACCTTGGTTGTTCCAAATTGAAGAACACACTTTGTGTGTGCATTTGAAGGAGAAGGCCGTAGCCTTGGGTGTGTGCAAAATGAGGAAGGCATGCACCTTGTGTATGCAATTTGAAGAACACCCTTAAGAAGAGGAGAATAGGCCAAGTCTCAAGTGCGTGCAAAAAGACAACAAGGCCTAACCTTAGTGTGTGTGCAAAACAATGTGTGTACACACTAAGAAGAAGAGAATACATCCACACTAGTGTATAACACACATTTATGTGTGTAATCAAAAGAGAATAAAGTGTATGATGTTCAAGGAGTTGGTGTGTGCTTAAAGTGTTACACTCTTTGTGGGTCTACTGCACCAAGAAGAGGAAAGGGAAAGTGCATGCATGCATGCATGCACGCGCACACTGAACAAGCTTAAATCAGTGGTGTGTGTTTGAGTTGACCAAGACTGAAAGTTCTTGAAGAATATTTTGAGAAGTCCAGGAACAACAGTTCTTGAAGATATTGAGAACCCATTCTATCAGTGCATGAAGATGAAGAGTTGCCATGCACTCAGTGCATGAAGTAGAGTTGAGTGAGACTGAAGCCAGACTGAAGTTAAAGACATCAACTGCCTGAGTTTTCAGTAATTGAGAAGACCCTGATCAACAGAAGTGATCAGAAGATTTGAGCAAGACCAATAGACCTTTTCAGAGGCTATTGAAGATTCTTGAAGAGTGAAGCCAGGTCATCCTGAAGAAGGAGATAAAGCCTGAGCTAGACGAGAATCCCTGATCAACCACAAGTGATCAGAAGAGAAGAGCAAGGCCAGCAGCCTTTATCCCAGGCTGCTGAAGTTACTTGAAGAAGCTTAAAGTGAAGAAGAGCTACTCGTGTGACTCGAGGAGCCAGGAGAAGACCCTGTGGGACTCAGGGAGAAGAGGTCTTCAGTGGGATTCTGGAGCAGGCCAGTGGGACTCTGGTAACACTGTGTGAAGCAGTATAAAGACCCTCCTGTGGGACTCAGGAGAGATACAGTGGGACTATGTATCGACCATTGTAATTCTAACAAGTTATAATGGGAGAATCCATGCTGGGAGAGCATGGCAAGGATGTAGGCCTTTGGTGTCGAACCTTGTAAATCCTTGTGTCCAGTGCCATTACATTTACTGCATCATTCGTGGAAAGGTGAGAGATACAAGAAGAGTGGATCGAGGCTTTAACCAGCCATAGAGGTTTAATTGATAAAGAATCAATTAGTAAAATGTTTTACGGGATCACTGATTCACCCCCTCCCCCTCTCAGTGATTCACACTGATCTGGGCACTTAAATTGGTATCAGAGGGAGGTTACCTCTAAAAGATCCAAGAGAGTCTTTATGAAGTGCAGATTTGAGGAAACGAGCGACCAGCCTCAAATGGAGATATCTGCCAAGACTCAGAAAAATAGAAAGAAGAAACAGGCCAAGAAAATGAAGAAAGCCTGTCCTAGCTGTGATGAAGTTGAAACAATGAATGATCTTCAGAGTGCACTCAAATATCTTCAGAAGACAGTTCCCATGGAAGTGGCAAAGTGTATAGCTACAGGCATCCATGATCTTCATGAAGAAAAATCACAGTTAGAAGAAGAAGCCAATGCAATGGAAGATCAATTGGCTAAAAGGGTTGGCATAACCAACACTCTCAGAAAGCTGGTGAAGGCTAAAGATGAAACCGTTTCTCTTTGCAATGAAAGATATGAAGACACTGCTGAAGAATTGCAAAGAAGCCTTTCTGAGAAATATTTCTTTAAAATAATGGTCAGAGATGTTTACCATGCACTGGCGAAGAGGCATAGAGTATCAATGGTTGTTAAAGATGCTCAACTTGAAGACAAAGTAAAATTGGTGAAGGAGCTTGACAACTCATTGCATGAAATAAAGAAGGTGCATGATGACCAAATGGAACAGCTGAAACAGAATTGGGAAGATAGGCTAAAATTGGTTGAGGATGAGAAGAACTCCCTCAACATGAAATGCTTTGAGCTGGAGGTGATATTGAAAAATCTGCAATCACCCAAAGCTGAAGCCTCCCAGTCAGCTGAAAGAAGAAATGTTGCTACTCAAGTATGCTTTGAGCAGGATGATTCTAAGAGAAAGACATCCTCCTATAAAAGTGCAACATCTTCTAGAAAGAAGGTACCATCCATACCATCTTGTACTGATGCTTCTAATTGTGTTTCCACAAAAAGTGCAGGATGGAAAAATAATTCCAAACAAATATGGATGAAGACAGTAAAGAAGCAGAGCTCTCCTGAAACAGCACAACAGGTCAAGAAAAGTACCCTACAATCAGAAGGACTGAAGAGGTCAAGATTCGTGGGACAATGCTTGTGTTGTAACAAGTATGGGCATTGTGCAAAGGATTGTTGGTACAATCCACTGAATGCCAAAGCACAGAGGAAGCCCATGCCTAGGGGGAGCAAGCCAGAAGAAAAGAAGCAGCATCCACAGGTCCAGAGACATCTGTTTAATGCAAATAGATTTGGATTACTTGACAACATCTGGGATGATTGCAAAAGTGGTCAAAAAGATACAAGTCAATCTCCAACTATATACAGAGCTCAAAAGAAGAAAAGATCACAGAACCTGGCTCAAAAAGAATCCTTGGGAAGCAAGAAGAAAGTTGAAGATGCTCCCAAGAAGGTTTTGAAAAAGGAAAATAAGTCCTTGGAGTATAAATATAAGAAGGGTGATGCATCCAGAAGGACCACCAAGAAATGCTTCTACTGTGGAAAGAAAGTACATATCATGGATCTTTGTAAAGAAGCCATGAAATTCAATAGAAGCCAACTAAACTCAAACAGACAATCAATCCAAAAGAAGCAGAAGGGATTGATTGAAAACAAGTTGCCTAAGAGAGGTAGCTTGACAGAATCAAAGGAACCATGTGGAATATCTAGAACTGAGGCCACATTTCCAAGTGACTTACTAGTCATATTGCCAAATCAGTTGCAACTTTCCAAAGATCTGAAAAGAGCTGAAGATGAAGTTCTGGCAATTTCTAAGGCAAGAGGGAAGAAGAATATTTCACATGAAGATGTATTGAGATCCACACCAGCACCAACATCAAAGAAGATCAGATGTGCAAGTGTGAAGAATGGTGAAAATGGGACATCTCGGTTGAGAGAATCTTCTCAACCTTGTTGTTCACATTGATGAACCAAGGAGGTTCCATCTTATTCCCTTATACTATTGGTATTTACATGTGCTGACATTGCAGGGAATTGAAGATGATGATCATTCTCAACTGGAGGATGGTTTGGACAGAATGGAGTGCACCCCTTGAGGGGGAGCCTATCTGAAGAAGATGATGTTCTGAGATTAATATCATCTTAAGAAAATGGATGAATGGGGGAGCTTTATCATTGCACTGAACTTTCTAATGAGTTCTGTGAAGTTGTGCAGGATTTAGCAAATTCATTAAATATCTGAAAATTTCAAACCCCTGAAGCATGATCTCACATGTACAGTGAATGATGGACAGCATTGAAAAATCTTGGTTATATCACTCTTGTTTTCTACACCGGGTTAGCCCAAGTAGACTTAGAGTTGATTTACTAAAGGTTATTTGCTAAAGAGAACATGTGGCATCATCCCTCTCTTAGTGATTTTGTTTTCAAGAAGATGCTATTCGAAGGGAGGAAGAGATTTTTGAAAAAGTGAACCACACCACACCTTTGCATTTGATTGCCAATAAGGGGGAGAAAATATTGGCACACATATTGACCCATTCATATGTGCTGAAGGAGTGTATTGACAACAAATACAAAGGGGGAGATTGAAGTGCACTGTGTTGCATTTGTTGTCAATGAGGCATGAAGTTGTCTTGGAATGAATGGAAGTCAAGGAATGTCACGATGTGAATGACAAAGGTTGTGATGGTGTTGGTGATAAATGGATAATGGCCATGGCACTAAGATGCATGTCACTTAGGAGATTCACTAAGTGACATAGGAGATGATGGTTGAAACATTCTCTAGTAACATCTGACGATTGTTGAGATGTTCTTAAAGTTCCAAGAACTTGTATCAACTGGATACAAAGTCACAATAAAGTTAGAAGACCATGCATTGTATTGAAAATGCATGAGGAGAGGAAGATGATCCATCCACACCTCCTAAGTGGATGAAGTGAGCTGAAGAATTCCATGCACTATCACTTAGTGCATGAGATTCAGAAGATGATCCAATTGATCTCTAATTGGATCAATGAAGCACATTGAAGAAATCTTTGATTCAGGAGCATCAGTTGATGGAAGAACCTTCAAGAATTCCATTCTTAAATGAGGATTATATGTTGAAGAAGGATGATGAATTCTAATGAAGAAGAAGAAATAAAGAAGATGAAGAATGGCTTAGAAGAAGAGTTGTGGTATTTGGCACTTGAACTTGGTTACATTGTTTTTTTAACAAAGTACTTTTTCTATTACTTGCAAAAAATTAGCCATCTCAAGCCAGCCTTAAGGGTTCAACCCCCAAGGCACATGTGGGCCTAAGGCGCCACGCCCAAGGGGGGATCCCATGTGGCCAGCCCGAGAGGCAGGGGGCCGTGTGTAAGCCCCCAAGGACACGCGGTGGTGAAACCCGCGCGCCCGTGAGGTGCATAGTGGGCGCTAGGTGCGCGCCCGCAGAGGCAAGAGTGGGCGCAGAGCGCGCCCACAGAGAGAACCCGGTGTGGGGCGGCACGGGGAGGGGAGAAGTTCAATTGAACTGAGGACGGCACGCGGTGTTTGATAAACCGCATGGAAAATGGTCGCCGTTTCGATGTGGGACGCGGATTTTTTTCCGTGGGAGCGATCCTGGCCGCACGATCGATCGCGTGCCAGATCTCGGCCGCACAACTGATCCGCGGCGAGATGATCTAATCCTGGCCGTCGCGCATCACGATCCGACGGTCGTGGCTCGTCTTCCACCTCGAGCTCGAGCCGAAGCCACCCGCGTGCCGCCGCCTGAACCAGAGCCCTCCGAGCATCGGATTTTGAGTTCCCGACTGTCTCTTTCAAAGCCGAAGGAACCCTCATGCTCGTATGATCCTACTTAACATCTCCATGCATAAAAAAGGAGAATGCACACGATGTATGGGAAATTGGAGTTCGGCCGAGGCATGCGAAGCTGCCGAAGGCCATGAGGATTATAGCTGTGCATGGATCGACTTAAGAGAGCCATGCACACATTCGGCTGAGCATGAACGAGGAGGAGGAGAAAATAGAAAGTACCCGCATGAAATAAAAAGAAAAACAAGATTCACAGAATCTTGAAAACTCGAAAAACTCAGGGATTTGAGTTGTATCTCTACGCGGATGAACCGCCTCTGCCTCGCCTATAAAAGAAGAGCCCAAGGATCCAAAGAAGTTGCTGATCCTTTGTTGAAGATCCGGAGAACCATGAGTGCACCTCTGCCTCGCGAAGACGAAGCCCCGCGCAAACTTGCGCGGTGAGATCCCTTGCGCGCACCCTGCGCGGATGAAGTCCTCGGTGCCATCCTTGGCCCGAAGGAGTCCCTTGCGCGCTACCTTTTTGCGCGACAAGAAGAGGACCCCCTGCCCGCCACTGCTTGTGCGACAGGGAAGGTTAGGCAGCACCCTTGCGCACCGCTTTGTGCCTTGTGCACTTGCGCGCCTTGTGGATTGCGCGACCCACGGCCAGTGGCAATAGCTCGGCTGTGAAGAGAAGGAGGGGCCGCACCCCTTGCGCGCCTCACTTGAGTAGGAGTTCGGGTTGAACACACCTTGTCCGAGACATACACTTTGTGTGTGCATAAAGAAGAAGGCCCTACGGGCAGTAGGTGTGCAAAGAAAGGAGAACCCAAGTGTGTGCACAAGTGCCAAGTAAAGAACCTATGGCTAAGGGTGTACCAAGTGGAGAAGAGAACCCGAGACTTGCATACCTTGGTTGTGCCAAATTGAAGAACACACTTTGTGTGTGCATTTGAAGGAGAAGGCCGTAGCCTTAGGTGTGTGCAAAATGAGGAAGGCTTGCACCTTGTGTATGCAATTTGAAGAACACCCTTAAGAAGAGGAGAATAGGCCAAGTCTCAAGTGTGTGCAAAAAGACAACAAGGCCGAACCTTAGTGTGTGTGCAAAACAAAGTGTGTACACACTAAGAAGAAGAGAAGACATCCACACTAGTGTATAACACACATTTATGTGTGTAATCAAAAGATAATAAAGTGTATGATGTTCAAGGAGTTGGTGTGTGCTTAAAGTCTTACACTCTTTGTGGGTCTACTGCACCAAGAAGAGGAAAGGGAAAGTGCATGCATGCATGCATGCACGCGCACACTGAACAAGCTTGAATCAGTGGTGTGCGTTTGAGTTGACCAAGACTGAAAGTTATTGAAGAATATTTTGAGAAGTCCAGGAACAACAGTTCTTGAAGATATTGAGAACCCATGCTATCAGTGCATGAAGATGAAGAGTTGCCATGCACTCAGTGCATGAAGTAGAGTTGAGTGAGACTGAAGCCAGACTGAAGTTAAAGACATCAATTGCCTGAGTTTTCAGTAATTGAGAAGACCCTGATCAACAGAAGTGATCAGAAGATTTGAGCAAGACCAATAGACCTTTTCAGAGGCTATTGAAGATTCTTGAAGAGTGAAGCCAGGTCATCCTGAAGAAGGAGATAAAGCCTGAGCTAGACGAGAAGCCCTGATCAACCACAAGTGATCAGAAGAGAAGAGAAAGGCCAGCAGCCTTTATCCCAGGCTGCTGAAGTTACTTGAAGAAGCTTAAAGTGAAGAAGAGCTACTCGTGTGAC
The DNA here is from genome assembly GCA_963277665.1 of Viscum album. Lineage (NCBI taxonomy): Eukaryota > Viridiplantae > Streptophyta > Magnoliopsida > Santalales > Viscaceae > Viscum > Viscum album. The sequence goes on from OY728158.1 coordinate 879,390,695, forward strand.
TCGAGGAGCCAGTAGAAGACCCTGTGGGACTCAGGGAGAAGAAGTCTTCAGTGGGATTCTGGAGCAGGCCAGTGGGACTCTGGTAACACTGTGTGAAGCAGTATAAAGACCCTCCTGTGGGACTCAGGAGAGATACAGTGGGACTCTGTATCGACCATTGTAATTCTAACAAGTTATAATGCGAGAATTCATGCTGGGAGAGCATGGCAAGGATGTAGGCCTTTGGTGCCGAACCTTGTAAATCCTTGTGTCCAGTGCCTTTACATTTACTGCATCATTCGTGGAAAGGTGAGAGATACAAGAAGAGTGGATCGAGGCTTTAACCAGCCATAGAGGTTTAATTGATAAAGAATCAATTAGTAAAAAGTTTTAAGGGATCACTGATTCACCCCCTCCCCCTCTCAGTGATTCACACTGATCTGGGCACTTAAAAAACACTTATTTTTCTGAAATTAATTTAATATTAATTCCTGTTGTCAAAACCGAGAAGTAGGTTTTTAAGAAGTAAAACCTATCAAAATATTGAAATGTGTTCCTACTAAAGTTAAACATTATATTAGTTCCAATGAAAAACAATGGATTAAATGATAAAAACATAATTAAATTATAGTTTAAAAATTTTAAAATGAAAATCTTATCGTATAAATTAATGAAATGAAAAGAAAGTTTTGAATTAAAATGCAGAATTTTTCACTATTCATAAAAATATGGATTTTATTTGAAAAATACGAAAATTTTATCCTATGTAAATTATGATGTCACTAATCTAAAAAGAAAGTTTCTGTTATCAAATTGATCAAATAAAACTATAAAAAGGTATTTTTAAAATGTGTTCACCATCAAAAGTTTGTAAAATAACTTTTAAAAAATATTAGAGTATTTTATGCTTAAAATATGATTCATTTTCATTTTAATCCACTATAATTTATTAGATAAAAGTAAAAAAAATTAACAGATTTGTAAAATTATAATATAGTTAATTATGTTCATTCTTTATACTAAAAAGTCTAGGTGTTATCTACCATTTGAAATAATAATAATATTATTGTATTTCTTTTACTATAACTCAATGTTGTGTTCAAAATAAGATTTTAGAGAAACATGTTGTTGTGTGTCGAGTACAATGCCAGGAGAAGTGTCCAAATTAGTGTAAAATTAATAAATTATTCATAAATATTAACAGATATAAAAATATATTATTCTATAAATACGTAGGATCATATAATTAATTTTTTTAATTATTTTCAAAACATTATTTATTTGATTATATGGGTGTTTAAAAAAAGTATTCTCAATATGATTAATGTTTTATAATGTTATTTTCATTATGAATATGGTATTTTTTTCTGACCCTTTCGTCGGGGCATGCACATCCGTCTTGTTGGAGGACAACAGTGCTGTTTATTGCCCCACATTCCCACATTCCAAAGGTAGGCGACATCCGTTACTTATTCAGGGATGTTTGCTCCTTGATTGAAATGGGATAATGGGATGTCTGTTCTTCCTTCCATGGATTCCTCATCGGAACTCGTCACCTAGTTTTGGTCTACCTTATTGATTTAAGACATTGTTCGTGAAACTCTTCCTAGGGACATATCTTCATGGACACCAGTTAATTACACTGCTTTTGATGGGACATTCCAATGGGTCTGGTCAGGGAAAAAACCTTTTGGTCTAGGGAATAATCATGTTGGACAACACTAGCATGTCTTGACACTGAGACATTGGCACGTCTGGGTTTCCTCTTTTTATTATAGGGCTTGTTGAGGGCGTGGAAGCTCGAGGCATCGCACTTCATACGTGGGGAATTTTATGCCATGGGAATGTATTTGAGGTTTTCCTCAGCTTCCCATGTTTAACAAATGCTATGTCATAGGTTTAACGTCTAGATGAGATGGATCAGACTAATCAGAACACTGATTAGAGTGGATCAGATTGGTGCAACCTCTGGACGGAACACTGATGTTGGGGCTAATATGTGGTTAGCTTCCTGATCGTTGTTTTGGGGAATGAGGAATTTCAACGGCCCAACGTTTTTGAATGGAAATTCCCTTTTCATAAGTAAGTCATAAAATCACATTAAAACACCACATAATGAACTACTATGTGATAAGTGACTTTTAAACATAATCTTGTCACTTCTCTATTTGGAATTTTGAAAATCCGGTGTACACGGCTGTAATAAGTAAGTTATTTGGAGTCCAATAAGGAAAACATAATATTTGGTGAATAGTAACCTACCCTAATTTATAGTTACATACCCTTATGTATAGTGATATACCCTAATGAATAGTAGCGTCACCTATGGTGGTATAAAAAAATATTCAAGTTGGATGTATGTTATATCAATATTTTAGAATAAGTTAACGAATGATTTAAAACTGGTTTTGATAATAAATTATTAATTTAATTAAATATTAAAATAATCATATTTAGAAAATAAATTTTGAAGAATGGACTTCATTTTTGGATTCTAAATGTCGAAAAATGGTTAGGGTGAATATTTGCGATTTTTCTGAAATATTAGAAATTCTTATCAATAGTAGAATCGGATAATTCACAATAATTGCTAAATAATGGATTAATTGAGTCATCGATGATGTTCTACTAATGTAAGACCACTTCTTTCAGGATCAAATTATAAAAAATATATTTTTTGTATTGGAATACTTACTATTCCTTGTCTTGTGAGGAAATAATAAATTTAAGAATATAATATTATGAAATCATTCATCTCCTCCACTATAAAAACCCCCTTCACTCCCACTTTTCCCCACTCCTCTGAAGCCTTGTGCATTTCCATTATTCTGCCCAATTCCCTCCCCAAGGTACTCCCCCATGTAAAAAATCTCTCAGCCTCATCAAAATACCAAAACCACTCCCCTTAAGAGGTTCTCAAAGGAGGAAGTCTCAAGAGGTAAATTCCTCTTCCCAATTTCTTTTTTTCTTTTAAGTTATTCTCTTTTTTTATTTCATTCCTCACCTCCCTTCACCATAATAGTATGATAAATCCAGTAACAAAATTTTAGTCGAATTTATTCTTGCTAGTGGTATATTTCATTATCATCTCTCCTTTCCCCCACCCTTTTATTTGAAAGAAATGAAAGCACAGTTTGAGATGTGCTAATTTAGCACATTCAAGGACAATAGTTTACAAATTTCTATTATTATAATTAATTATGGTCATGAAACATTTTGTTTTACTATTGAACCAGATTATTATTTATTTAATATATCCTATTTTTGGTTCCGCAATCCTTTGGTACAAATGGAATTAAGTTATAAATTAAAACACGTTTTTTTAATCAAATCCACCGATTAACAAAAACAGTTATCACAAAGGATGTATATATAATAATTTGACTTCACTCTATGTAAACTAATTTAAATTAAAACCCTGTAATCCCCTATATATGAACTAAGTAATATAAATTCAGTTCTAGAAAACCACTTTCATCTTGCATATAATCCAAACTTGAATATAAGTGAATCGATATTTTAAAGCCATGTAAAAAAATGAGCTCGAACAATGAAATTGAACCTTGTAACTAATATAAAAGGATTTTAATGAAAAAAGGGTTATAATAAATAAATTACGTATTGAAGAGTTTATTGACTTATGAATTAATATTCCTAATTTTTTATTCAGGTCATTAATAACATGTGGATAACACCACTGGATTTAAGGTAAGGGATCCTCCCCTTTTCACTATTAATAAAGATTGTTCTCTATTCTATGCCTTTTTGTGTAATACCAAGTGATGCGGTATGTTTATAAACCTTCACCATAATTACCTAATGTTTTATAATGGATGAGAAACCCCTTATATCTCTTATTAATCCCTCTTATTTACACCTAATACCATGCCGATAAACCATAATGGAATCTACCAGAACTTCCTTTATTCTTTCGGGTTGCTCTATCATTATTTTTACCAAAATATTGTTGTCATTTATTTTTATGTATAACTTCAAAATTCTGTTTATAAGCTCCAAAATCATGTTCCAAAATCCTTCTCTCATTCTATTTCAGGGATATACATGCTTTTAGGTGAATCTCTCCTCGATACTTCCCAATAAGCACACTCATTTTAAAGGAACTTCTCGAACTTTTACCCAATTTCAAGTGCACTATATATTCTATTTTAGGACACCATTTTCTTTGAAAATTTATTATTATTTTTTATGAAAACCATCTTGGTTAAATTCTGGTTTTATATAAAATAATGTCTTCTTTAAAATTTTAAAAGATCTATAGTATTTTCCTTAAAACCGCACAAAATATTTTTATTGCTAATGTCTCTCAAATACATTTCTTATGTGATGTCACTTCTATTTGTTACCACTTACCATGTTATATTCGATTATCCCCTTATTAACATCCATGTATGTTCTAATAACTTTCTTTCATAGAAACTTTCATGATACAATCATTAGTTATTCTTTATGCCATGATCGTGGTACCCAATTCTCTCCATGGGTAACCTTATGTTTAGGAACAATTGATTATGTTTGATTACTCTTGTGGAAAGAAGATTTATGTGGTATGAATATTTTTGTGGAAAGAATATTCATGAAAATGTTGAGATGGGTGTACCCAGATAGCGCTCCAATGCACTGGGTAAGGATAATTCTAATGAGATGCGATGTGAAATGGGATTGGCAGTTAGCCATGACCCATACTGAAACAGGAAACGGGATTGGTGGTTAGCCTTGACCAGTACTAAATAAATGTTATATGATTCTGTCATATTTATATGATTCCATGTTTATATGATCCCATTCTTATATTAAATGATTTTATAAGTTTCATGCTTTGGATATCATTATGTCATACCTCCTAACTCATGTGCTTGAGATGTATCATTATGTTCATTCCCATACTGGGATTTTTAGCTCATCCCTATGTTCATGTGTTCCACAGGGTACCCTATGCAGATGTAAGGGCTCAAAGGAAGTTAGAATATCTTTATTGAGATTAAATAAAGAAGTTTTTTAGCCCCATGTTTTATGTTATAAGTACGTGGTCTTCCACGACACTAGACATAATGATCCTTGGCTTGTACTCTGATGATTAATTATGTTTAAATCATGAAATGTTTTATATAAAAGCCTCAGGTCGCTAAATTGGTATCAGAGGGCGGTCTAGTTAATTTTAGAGATTTGTAATAAAGCACCTTAGTGAGAACCATAAGGATGAGACTAAGTATAAGAAAATAGTCCTAAATTTTAGTGATTATAGAGTAAGTGGTTTATGCATGAAATAAATCCATGTCTGGATACAATCAGGTAGAGGCGGTTTTGTCACAGATATATCTATGGGTAAAACCCGAAAACACCACTTTGAGTTAGACTCGAATGGGAATTGGTGCACGACAATAGGCCTTGCTTCACTCTTGGTTAGGACACTCCCGGGGGATATGTGTCGGTTAATTAAAGATCTTGTTACAAACCATTATTAAGGGAAAAATAAGCCCATACAAATATACGTTAAGAAATAGATCGAGGATAACCTAGATATAAACCTAAGGAACAACTAGTCATGATATACTTCTTCTTTATAAGTACATACATTTATGATCAATGTTTCCTTTTTATTCTCAATATCTAAGTATTCAAGACCTCTAATTATAAATTATTTTAATCATTTAATTGAAGGAAATAGAAGAACATGTTCCTACAACCAATGTGATAGGCAATGTGATGATTTCCCTAATAATATGCCTGATGTGATGGAAGTGGATGCTAAAACCATTATGGCAGTACTTGCTCAGCTGGTTCGAGTTATGAATAATAACATGAATCAGGTTGAACGTTCTCTTCCACCAATGAAAGAGAAAGTTGTCATAGAATCCTTCATGTGGAAAAGGCCTCCCATGTTTAGCGGGTCATCTTATCCCCTCCTCGCATAACAATGGATTAACTCCATTGAAAAAAAATTCTCTGCCCTCTAGTGTTTGGAAGAAGAGAACGTTGTGCTGGCAGTCTATCGTTTTGACGGAGAAGCTGATTAATGGTAGACACCGATCAAGAATATAATGTCCCAAGAGGAAATTGATTCCATAGATTGAGAGAATTCAAGAGGATTTTTTTCAAAATATATTTTCCTCGAACCCGCTGTCTCAAGATGGAAATAGAGTTCCTTGGACTCAAGTAGAAGGAAGATGAGTCCATCAGGGCGTATGAAGTGAACTTTAAAAGGATTTTAAGGTACACCTCTGGCTTTTTCATGAAAACCGAAAGCAAGGAGGATCACTTCTTTAGCGGACTAATGTTGAGTCTACGAAAAGTGATGGTGATTTGAGACATCAAAAACTATAAGAAGATTGTCTGTTGTGCACACAAGGTGGAAATGGAGATTGGAGACGCTCAGTGGTCTCATGGGCCTCGTGACCAGAAGTGGAAAATGGAGAAAAACATGGGTGGTTCTTCAAAAAAAAACACATGATGGAAAGAAGGCTCACTTTCCCCTTTGCAAAAATTGTGGGAAGAAGCATCTTGGTGACTGTATCAAGGGAACCAAGAATTGCTTCAAATGCGAAAAGTTTGGTCATCTGGAAAAGAACTGCCAAAGGGATATTAAAAATCCTGCTAATGTTGAAGAAAAAAAGAAGGTTCATATCCACACTCAGCCAGAAGTGAAGTGTTATAACTACAAGGATCTTGGGAATTATGTGAACAATTTCCCTAATCTGAGGGTCATCGGAGGCAATCATCAATAACCTCCAAGGAAACAAGGAAGGGCTTATGCTATCACTACTGCCGAGGTGGATTCAGAAAATGATGTAGTGACAAGTACGCTTATTATTCATTCAAGAATAGAGAACGTACAATTTGATTCTGGTTCTACGCATTCTTTCATATCTTGCAATTATAGTAGAACTATTCAAACACCACCTCAATATTTGTAGGAATATTTATCTGTATGAACAGTGAATGGGGAAATTATTGCATCCATGGTTTATAACTCCTCCCCGATTAATGTTTGTGGACTGAACCTCCCAGAAAATCTTGTCATACTTCCTTTAGTGGAGTTTGATGCTATCTTGGGCATGGATTGGCTATCATTGTACAAGGAAAACATCGATTTTTGGGAAAGGGAGATCACTTTTTACATCCCGAAGCATCCTCCGATTCATTACTAGTGTAAGGAGGAAGATGAGTCTCCTTTAGAATCTTCATCTCAAGTTTGGATATTGCTTCCTTGTGAGAATGCATATCTAGCTCAAATGATTGGGACAAAGTATAGAATAATTCTTGAAGACATGCCCATCATGAGGGATTTCATTGATGAATTCCCTGAAGAGTTGTCTAGTACTCCTCTTGGCCATGAGGTTGAGTTCTAAATTGATCTTATCCCTAGATCTCTTCCAATTTCAAGGACACCTTATAGAATGGCCACCATAGAACTAGAAGAGCTGAAGAAGCAGTTACAGGAGAATATGGAGGAGTGTTTTATTTGTCCGAGTGCTTCACCTTGTGGTGCTCTAGTCCTCTTTGTCAAGAATAAGGATATATCAATTCACCCTTGCACTTATTGTCGTGAGTTCAATAAAATCACTATAAATAACAAGTATCCCCTTCCACGGAAAGATGACTTGTTCCATTTTCTTCTTGGGGCTAGTTATTTCTCTATGCTGGACCTTCAGTCGGGATATCACCAACTATAGGTGAGGAAGGAAGATATTCCCATGACTGCCTTTAGAACAAGGTATGGACACTATGAGTTCATAATTATTCCCTTCAAACTCACCAATTCTCCAAAAATATTCATGGATGTAATTAATAGAGTCTTTAGAGATTACCTCGACAAATTTGTGGTGGTCTTTATTGATGATATTATGATATACTCCAAGTGAAAGGTGGTGTATGAGGAGCATTTGGAAACAGTGTTAAAGACATTGCGATGGGGGAAGTTGTATGGAATTTACAGTAAATGTGAGTTCTGGATGAAGGAAGTGTCATTATTAGGAGATGTTATCACCAGGAAAGGGATATCTGTGGACCCTTCCAATACAAAAGCAATTGAAGAGTGGATGAGGCCAACATCTATAACGGAGATCCGTAGCTTTTTACGTCTAGCTGGGTATTATCGATGATTCATGAATAACATTTAATGATTGTAAAACCCAATGACCAAGCTGACATGGAAGTGAGTAAAGTTCTTCTGGACACATGAATGTGAACACTGCTTCTAGGTGTTGAAAAGGAGGCTTATCACTATGTCGGTACTCACTATCCCTTCTTGTGGACAACTCTTTTTGGTGTATAGTTATGCTTCTAAGAAAGGCTTAGGCGGTGTGTCAATGAAGAATGATAAATTGATAGCCTCTGACTAAAGGAAGCTGAAAATCCATGAGAAAACTATCCCACCCATGATCTAGAGTTGGAGGCTATGATCTTTGCATTGAAAATTTTGAGACATTATATCTATGTGTAAAAATGTGAGATATATACCGGCCACAAGAGCCTCAAATATATATTCACACAGAAAGAGCATAATATGCACTAGAGAAGTGGGATAGATCTCATCAAGGATTATGACTTCTCAATCCACTACCATCCCGGTAATGCAAAAAAGGTGGCGGATGCTCAAAGTAGAAAAGATCCTACATCTTTATCAATGATGAGAATTGAAAAGGACCTGATATTTTTATATTTGAAAAGGATGGACATGGGAATCGTTAAGGGAGAACATCATCAATCCTTTCTCAAATTATTTCACAACCATCCATCTTGTAGAAAATAAATGATGATCAATGAAAAGATGTACAAATTCAAAAACTAGTAGAAGCTATTAAAAATGGGAAATCCTCCGATTTCAAAATTGATGGGGAATGAGTTGTAAGATTTGGGAGAAAATTATGTGTACCATCTAATCCAAAGATAAAGAAGGATCTATTGAATGATGCACATAGCTCAACCTTCCCTATCCATCTTGGGAGTTCCAAAATGTAAGGTGATATCTGAGAACACTTCTGGTGGGATAACATGAAGAATGAGATTGCAGAATATGTATCATGGTGCTTGGTATGTTATCAAGTTAATGCTGAGAGAAAAAATTCCAATGCTATGATGGATCCATTGCCTATACCCATGTGGAAATGTGGAAATGTTACTATAGAATTTGTCATGGGTCTCTCGAAGACGTCTACGGGATGTAATGAGATAGGGGTTTCGGTTGGCCAACTCTCCATGATTTCTCATTTCATCGCTATTCAGGAAGATCTATCACTTTAAAAACATCCAAAGATATATGTGAAGGAAGTGGTGATACTACATGGTGTTCCAATCTCAATTTTCACTGACCATGACCCAAGGTTCACATCTAAATTTAGGAGGAGCCTTCAATATTCATTGAGTAATGAATTAATGTTCAGTATGGCCTATCACCCCCAATCTGATTGCCAGTCTGAAAAACTATTTAGATGCTTGAAGATATTCTAAGAGCCTCCTCTATTGAATTCAAAGGTGGATGGGATCATCATCTCCCATTGGTTGAGTTCTCATACAAAAATAGCTTCCACTCATGTATTTATGTGGCTCCATATGAAGCTCTGTATGGAAAGCGATGTAGAAATCCAACATGTTGGGATGAAGTTTGAGAAGGAAAGCTATTTGGAACCAATATTGTTCAAGAGATGACAGAGAAGGTTCAAGTCATCCAGAAACACATCAAAGCTGCTCAATGTCGGCAAAAAAGCTTTGTTGAAAACCATCGAAGGGAAATGGAGTTCAACGTTGGAGATAAAGTCTTCCTTCAAATATCTCCATGTAAGAGAGTAATGTGATTTAGGAAGAAAGGGAAGCTAGGCCCAAGGTATATTGGCCCATTTGAGATCCTTGATCGAATAGGAGCCTTTGCCTATAGGCTTTCACTTCCACCGAATATGGCTCATGTTCATGATATTTTTCACGTATCACTCTTGAGAAAGTACATACCTGATCCCTCACAAGTACTACACTCAAAGGTGGTGCAGGTAGAAGATAATCTCTTTTATGAGAAGTAGCCAGTAAAGATCATGGATCGTAGAGAAAAAGTTCTACATAACAATACAACTCATCTGGTCAAGGTAATATGGAGAAACCATAAGTACGGAGAGGCAACATTGTAATTGGAGGAAGCAATGAAGGAAAATTACCCACAACTGTTTTTGGCATAGAATGTAAAATGAAATTTCATGGATGAAATTTTATATTGGGGGAAGAATGTAATGACCTAATGTTTTTCAATAGAAATTACCTTCTCATAAGTATGTCATAAAATCACATTAAAGCATAACATAATGAACTACTATGTGATAAGTTACCTTTAATCATAAGTTTGTCACATATGTGTTTGGAATTTCAAAAATCTGGCATACACGTTTGTAATCAATAAGTTATTTGGAGTTTGATAAGGAAAAATTAATTTTTTCTAAATAATAACCCACCCTAATGAATAGTAACATACCCTTATGAATGGTTATATACCTTAATGAATAGTAACCTCACCTATGGTGGAATAAAAATAATATTCAAGTTGGATGTACGATATATCTATATTTTAGAATATGTTAATGAATGTTTTAAAACTGGTTTCGATAATAAATTATTATTTTAATTAAATATTGAAATAATCATATTTAGAAAATTATTTTTGAAAAATGGACATCATTTTTGGATTCTACACATCGAAAGATGGTTAGGATGAATTTTTGTGCTCTTTCTGAAATACTTGAATTTTTTATGAATAGTAGAATCTGATAATTCACAATAAATGCTAAATAAAGGATTAATTGAGTCATCGATGATGTTCTGATGATGTAATCCCACTTGTTTCGGGATCACATGAAAAAATCACTATTCTTGGTCATGGAATACTTAATATTCCTTGTCTTGGGAATAAAAAATAAAATAATGATTATAATATTATGAAATCCTTCCTCTCCTCCACTATAAACCCCCCCCCCCCCTTCACTCCCTCTTCTTTCCACTCCTCTCAATCCTTGTAACTTGCCATTATTCTGCCCAAATCTCTCCCCATGGTTTTCCCCTATGTCCAAAATCTCTCATCTTCTTCAAAATACAAAAAATTCTCCCCTTAAGAGGTTCTCAAAGGAGTAATTTTCAAGAGGTAAATTCCTCTTCCCAATTTCTTCTTTTCTTTTATGTTCTTTTCTTTTTTATTTCATTCCTCACCTACCATCAACATAATAGTATGAAAAATCCAGTAACATACATGTAATAGAATGTGTTCATTCTAGTGGTATATTTCATTATCTTCTCTCCTTTCCCCCCACCATTATATTTTAATGAAATGAAATCACCATTTGAGATGTTCTAATTTAGCACATTAAGGACAACAGTTTATCAATTTCTATTATTATCTTTAATTCTGGTCATGAAACCATTTTTGTTATGGTGGAACCAGATTATTATATATGTAATATATAATGTTTTTGTTCTGTAATCCTTTGGTACAAATGGAATTAAGTTATAAATAAAAACACATTCTTTGTAATCAACTCCACCGATTAACAAAAACGGTTATCACTAAGGTTATATATATAATAATTTGACTTCACTCTAAGTAACCAAATTAAAATTAAAACCGTGTAATCTCAAAAATATGAACTAAAGAATATAACTTGAATTCTGGACAACCACTTTCATCTTGAATATAATCCAAACATTAATATTAGTGAACTGATCTTTTAAAGCCAAGTAAACAAACGAGCTCAAACAATGACATTGAACCTAGTAACTAATAAAAACGGATTTGAATGAACTAAAAATGGTTATAATAAATAAATTAAATATATATGAGGTTATGGAATTTTGAATTAGTAATCATAATTTTTTTATTCCGGTCATTAATAACAAGTGGAGAACACCACTAGATTTAAGGTAAGGGATCCTCCCCTTTTCACTCTTAATCAAGATTGTTCTCTATGCTATGCCTTTTTGTGTAATACCATGTGATGGGGTATGTTTATACACCTTCACCATACAGACCTAATATTTTATAAGTGATGAGAAAACCATTATCTCTCTCATAAATCCCTCTAAGTTACACCTGATACCATGCCGATAAACCATAATGGATTCTACCCAATCTACCTTTATTCTTTCAGGTTTCTTTGTCATTATTTTTACCAAAATATAGTTGTCTTTTTTTTATGTAGAACATAAAAATTCTATTTATATTATCTAAACTCATGTTTCAAGATCCATCTCTCATTCTCTTTCGGGGATATAAAATCTTTTACATGAATCTCTCCTCGATACTTTCCAATAAGCACACTCATTTCAAAGGAACTTCTCAAAATTTTACCCAATTTCAAGTGCACTCAATCTTATGTTTTAAAACACCATTGTTTTTGTAAATTAAGTATTATTATTTTGAAATCCATCTTGGTTGAATTCTGGATTTATATAATATAATGTATTCTTTACTATTTTGAAAGCACTATTGTATTTTCCTTAAAACCAAACAAAAATGTTTTATTGGAAATGTCTCTCAAATACATTTTTTTTGTGATGTCACTTCTATTTGTCACCAACTACCATGTTATATGACTATATTACCTTATGAACATCCATGTATTTTCTAATCCCTTTCATTCATAGACACTTTCATGATACACTCATTGGTTATGCTTTATGTCATGACTGTGGTACCCAATTCCTTCCATGGGTAACCTTATGTTTATGAACAATTGATGATGTATGATTACTCATGTGGAAAGTAGATTTATGTGGTAAGAATAATTATGCGGAAAGAATATTCATGAAAATTTTGTGATGGGTGCTCCCAGATAGCGCTCCAATGCATTGGGTAAAGATAAGTCTCACGAGATGCGATGTGAAACGGGATTGGCGGTTATCCTTGACCCGTACTAAAATGGGAAATGGTATTGGCGGTAATCCTTGACCCGTACTAAAGAAATGTTTTATGATTCTACCACATTTATATGATTCCATGTTTATATGATCCCATGCTTATATTAAATGATTTTATAAGTTTCATTCTTTTGATATCATTATGGCGTGCCTCCAAACTCATGTGCTTGAGATGTATCCTTATGTTCATTCCCTTACTGGTCTTTTTAGCTCATCCCTTTGTTCATGTGTTCCTCAGGGTACCCTATGTAGATGTAAGGGCTCAAAAGAATTTAGAATCTCTTTATGGAGATTAAATAAAGAAATTTTTTGCCCTATGTTTTATGTTATATGTACCTATTATTCCAAGACACTAGACTTAATGATCCTTGGCTTGTATTATGATGATTAATTATGTTTAAATCATGAAATGTGGTATGTAAAAGGCTCGGTTTTCTATAGGATTGAGGTGCCATGATCCCACCGAGATGTTGCGGCCCGGGTAAAAATCTGGATGGATGATAAAGGGTTTAATGAATTAGATGGATAAAGATATGGAGTCATCTCGAGGATTATGGTGAGGATGGGTTTGAGTCTCGATGTGGCTTACAACATATCCATGTGGTAGGGAATCAAAGTCATCACAGTTCATCTGATGACGACTTACCACTGATTTGGGATTTCAATAGATTACCATGGGATGGGGTCACAACGTCTTACCACTGGATGGGTATGTCAATAGATTAACACTGAATGGGGTCACAACGGCCTACAGCTGGATGGGGATGTCATTGGATTACCGTTGAATGGGGTTGAAAATGGATTAATACTGAATGGGAATTTCAATGGATTAATGCTGAATGGGGTTTAAAACGGCTAATTACTGAATGGAAATGTCAATGGATTACCTCTTAATGGGTCCATAATGGCTTACCGCTGGATGGGGGGGAGTAGTAAATGGTCAAGCTGGGAAAAGGTGGTCTGACATGAAGGTGGTCGGAACAACCAATGGGTGGTGGACATGAACATCAGGGAGGCGTCCTACATACCATGACTTGGAATGATTCCAATACCTTGTATTTCAAGTGGGGTTGGCGTACCGACATGAAGATGCTCGGAACAAACAATGGGTGGTGGGATTGATCTTCAGAGAGGCTTCCTACATACCTTACAATGGAAAGGATCAAAGACCTCATAGTTTAGGTAGGGTTGGAAAGCCGATGTGAAGATGATCATAACGACCAATGGGTTGTGGGCTTGATCTTTATGGAGGATTCTTACGTAACTTTCCATGGTAAGGGTCAAAGACCATGTAGTTCAGGTGGTGTGTGTGGGACTTACACGCTATGCTTCCCATAGAGGATGTCATGGTCGACGCTTGCTCGATTCCCACATGAGTCATGCATGATGTGAGAAACACGAGGCAACAAAGACCAGACAATCATGTCTCACACGGTGTGTCCGTGGGAAGTGGAATAGGGTCTTACGCACGGTTAGTGGATCAATTAAGAAACAGGGGCTTACACATGGTTAGCAGTCCGAGGTGAAAGAGATTGGGACTTAATCCATGATGGAGGCCCGGATAATGAAAAATCCTTACGGGTGAGGTACTTGGAACCCATGATGAGAGGAGGGGCATGGGTGATTTCTCCTACAAGAAAAGATAGGGGCATATATTAGATTGGTTTCCCTTTTCCTGCAGATAGGGCTCGCTCCGATAAAGGGGATCACATTCCATGTGTGGAATGATCTCATTCCCATGGAGGCCAGTGGTCATGCATAATGTCCAAGGTGGGGGAACCCCACGTCCAATACATGGGGAGTGGTCACACATTAACATCTTGTGCTGAGGATGATGGTGCTTGAATGTTTAATGTCCTACAGCTCAGACGAGGTGGGTTCACTCTGCACCCCTAGGATATAAATAACCAATATCCACCCATCCTTGAGGTAAGGAAGGCATCGATAAGGATGTAGTTGGGGGGTGTCGACATGTGATTTGATTGGGGGTCCACATTAGCATAGATATTCAAAGAAGAAATAGCCATTAGCGTGCCTATGCGAATAAGCATAAGGTAAAGCAACACAACTGGCGGTATCGTCCAATAGAAATTTATGTTACTTTGTAAAAACCTGAAGCGTCGAACGTGAAAACGATTTGTAGAGAAAAGGGGTTCATAAGATTCCTTGTGAAGATATGTTAATCCATGAATTGGAGGGGCTTCATGAATGTATGTGCTTCATGAAGTGAAGTTTCCTAGGCTAGTCATAGGGAAAATGTGCATTTGGGATGAGCTTCACTAAGTAGAAAGGAACTCGAGTAGAAAAGCCACGAGAGGCAGGGGTGCCTTAAAAGCAAGGTGTCATGAAGCAATGTTACTCACGAAGCACAGTAACCCTAACTTAACAAGTTAGTCATGTGTGTGAGGTAGGTGTCTTTCAAAGCATAAATGCTTCGTGACAACTCGAGTCCCTGTTGGGATCCCCTTCCATCACGAAGGCCCAAGGGATTCACAAAAGGCATCCCTGAGTGGTGGAATTAAAGCAAAGGGGAAGGCACATTGCAATGAAAATGCACCTTAAGAAGATCGTGGTTCACAGAGAAAGAAGTGCTTCATGATTTGAGAGATTTGAAGGTCAAAGGTCTGGGGATTCGTCCTTTGGGCTTGAGGGGAGCCCTGTATTTATAGGAAAGTGGTACCGCGAAGCAGAGCTCACTCGGGGCGAAGATGGAGTATACTCTGCGTCGGGTCGCAAACACATAATATTTCACAGAGTGTCCCACCTACTTACTTCGTAGTGGGATTGAAAATGTCAAATTAATTTGTGGAGAATAATTCCTCCATGCTCCATGGTGGGATCATGAACATCAAATTCATTCATGGAGCGTCCGGTCTACATGCTCCGCAGAGGGCTCACGAACGTCAAATTCGTTCATGGAGCATCCCGTCTTCTTTCTACACAGCAGGCTCGAGAATGTAAAATTTGTTCATGGAGCATCCTGCCTCTTTGCTTTTCTGCGGGCACGCGAACGTCAAATTCTTTTGTGGACGGTCCTGCCTGTTTTCTACACGGTAGGCTCACGAAAATCAAATTCGTTCCCTGAGTGTCCCGCCTCCTTGCAATGCGGCGAGCTAGAAATCGTCAAATTCGTTCATTGAGCATTGCACCTCCTTCCTCTGCGATGGCTGTGGGGCCATGGGGATCCAAAAAAAGGGCTTCACGAGGAAGCCCTAAAGACTTCTCTCTTGATCTTCTTTATCCCAAAATTTGGCGTCCAAAAATCCTCCCATCAAACATAGAGCCGAGGAGAAATCAAGGGTCAAAGTTTGAGGGTCAATCACCAAAATCCATCGGCCTTCCATGAAGCTGTTTCACAAAGACAGATCTCAAGGAGGATAAGCTATGCACAGGCTACGAGTGTCGCGAAGCTTGGGGCATTTTGGACGTGCTGTGAAGCTCTGAAGGTTTCCGCCTATAAATAGAGGAGATGACCTCTCATTTGTCCTTTCATTCCCATTAGACTTTGGCTTGTAGAACTCTCGATTCGTGAAGCTACACATACTCTGTGCTTTCTCTCTATGAATTGGGGCTTCTACTTCATGGTGTGGAGAATTTCTTCAACTCCGCGACAGCGCTTAGCGATTTTCTTTAGGAAGGTCAGGGAAGGGCTCCATAGAAATTATTTACGAATGAGCTCTGCGACATTTCTCAGTGAAAGCGATTCACAAACCGAACACCATAAATACCCAAACATAAAACCTAATAGAACATCAGGAGGATGCCAGGGGGTCCTCATAGACACTGCCCGAAGGGAGGAGATGGTGAAAAAATCTGGCCTAGTGGAGACAATACAGAGCCCTTCTGACCACAGTTTGTTGGTGGAGCTACTATCACAAAGCCAGAGGAAATATCCACTGTTCAAAAGACTAAATTTGTACATATTCTTGATGAGGGATGACATCTTCATTCCTAATGAATTTAGGGATGATCCAGCTTACTGGTTTAGGAGTACACCATGTCATTGCCAATGGTTCATGGCGGATGACGGCCATGCCCGAGAAGACTCCATGCTTGTGAATGTTGACTGCATGTATAACCACCTGAAAAACATGGATGCGAAGGCACTATAGCCGGAGTATTCCCCCCATATATACCAGAAAATTTTGATGTCAGCCTTGTGGAACCCGAGGAAGGGATGGTCTGAAGAGTGGGATATGCGCTCGGGTGGAAACTTCACAGATGACTGGACATTGGCTTATTGGGTAGGTTCTTCGTATGAGGTGTTCGGGGTGGTGCTAAGAATGGAAGGTTTGTATGAGGTGGATTGGGAATCCCTATTCCACATCTATTAGACAATTTAGCTAATTCCAGTGTTTCTGAGAAGGTGGTCATCAAGAAACAATACCTTCCACCTGCACTACAGGGAGGTTGGAATCAACTTGTGGGATGTGCACCAAATCCCAGGGGTCTCGATACTGGGGGTGATGTATGATGAACTCCTCCCCATCATGGGTGCGTGGGAGGATATAGAGCAAATGTTGTGGCTGGTGATAGTGTTGATGGAGCTGGTTCTAGGAGAAGAAAAAGAATTCATAAGGGAGGTCCATTTCCGGTGGTGGTTCAAGCAGTTTTTTAACATTCTAGAAGACAGACAGTTTCTAGTGAGGCCTCGCACTTTCTCTAAAGGGGCTCAACAAGGCAAGGAGCACTCGTAATGGCAGCTCTTAGACCCCAACTAGTGGAAAACCTAGGGATTTAGCATCAACACCAAGAAACAACTGATAGTCTGGCTAGCGGAATTCCTTGCGGCTTTCATCTGTAGTTGGATCCTGCCGGTGTGGGATACAAAAATGGGCGTGTGACCCAGCACATTTATCATGGAGTCCATGTTAGAAACAGGAAAGAGATTCCACCTCGGTATCCTAAAGCTCGCCAAGCTATACAAGATGTTGTGACACATTAGTGAGGTGAAGAGGCCATACAGAATATGCAGGTTATTCTATCTTTTGAATGGGTGGATAATGGCGCATATTAGGAGGGTTTATGAGTACCTGAACCCCATCTCGCCTCTAGGGTAGAACATTCGACCCTCTATCTGAATGTTGCAGGATGATTTCTGGCCATGCTAAGCACATCATTGGTACTGAACCGGGTGTGGAATGTGGAGGTATTTAACATTCAGCCGTTTTGCATTTCCAATGGGTTCTTTTACTAAAGACGACCCAGGAACGGAAGACCACAGGTCCTATCTCCTAGCCATTATAGGTGGAGTCTTGGTGGAATGGGTGGACCATGATCTCTTATATGATTCGTACACCCTGCACTGATTTTCCCAGAAATTCCATTTTATGCATCGACTAACCCTAAGGGTCTATCTAGGGGTCCGCCACGAGGAACACTGGTGTGTGATGAGGAAAATGTGCCTCATGATGACACAATAATACAGGATTATTCGGAACAAGTTTCCTACACCTAATGAAGTTTTCGGGTTGGTAATGGTGTATGGAAAAAGCTGGGAGGTATCCTACCCGAATGAGGTGCTGAAGTTGCCAACTGTTTGGGTCGACAATAGTGTGCCTCCCCAATTTGGAGGCTGGGGCCGGAAGGTGGAAAGGGCATATCATGTTGGTAGGGATGCCATGGCAGTGAGACCAGTAGCAGTTGAGGGTGAGGCAATAGTGATATATCCAACAAAGGAAGTGGACCCGAAAGTTCCGGAAGAACAAAGTCATCTAGAGGGGTGGCCGCAAAGAGGATTCCATGGATACCCACCCAGGCTTCGAGGAAGCGGCTGCACCATGTAGACATGCTGGTGAATTCTATCTTTTCGTAGCCCTGGGACATCTAGGAAGTTAACCGGAAATTCCTCAGCCCATCTGAGATGTGGAAACAATTAAACCATCTAAGGATGGATTTGTTGTGGAGAGGTCCTATCAGGGCCTGTTTAGCGGTGTCTCAAGCAGAGGCGGAGTAATACCTGTCAGAGCTAAAGGACATTGTGCATTCCCAGGGTTCCCCACGTCCAATGAAAGACTGTGTCAAGGTGATGTTGGATCATACGGTCCCTCTGCATTAGTTGGTAGATGAACTGAGAGAGCACTTCCCTCTCTTGGAAGAATCAGACAAGTCATCCTCAGGGGATGAGGCCGGTAGAGGGATCTCGTTGGAGGAGGTAGAATTCGGAGATCAATACTCAGATCATGATGATTTTGTAGAGGCCTGGGGGGTGAAATCCACATCCCCTTCCTTAGGGTATGTTTCCTAATCATTTTGGACTCCTCACTAACATTGGAACTGTAGAATAGGACCTCGTACAAAGAACTCGTTATTGTCCATCAATGGATGTAGGTGTTGTGCCCTCCGGATCCACACCTGTCACTATAGAGATATGTACATTTGGAGGGGCCAAGACACCCGAGGTGGATTCTCTAGAGCTTTCAGAACTTCCGACCATATATGGGGGGGCACGCCTTAGGGTCCCGAAAACATCAACCCAGGAACAAGAAAATGAATTAGATCTCTATAAGTTTCTTCTTCCAAATTCATGGATGTCACCCATTGACCATTTCAACAAACACCCAAGCCCCATTTTGGTGCGAACAGTTCTTCAAATGGCTTGTGTTAGCTTAGTATGGTTCATCGGGGATTCTGGTAGCATCTTTCCCAGAGGAATGTCGGTGATCATGGAGGCAGATATCAAGACTGAATGAACCACAGCGCTCCCGATCAACGGTGGGACTACCAGTGGGGCCGTGCCCGAGATAATTGGGGTGGGATCTGATGATGAGGAATGATCAGATATCCTAGTTCAACTGTGCCTAATTAAATTCCAGATGCGGACCCTGCTAATGAGTTACTGAGGGCGTTCCCCGCATATGATCCTACCAACTGTGCTGACTAGGACGAGACAACCTCCGATGAAGAGAACAACAAAATAGTCTATCGCCAATCCTAGAAGCTGATCAAGTGCTTCATTGATGATAAACCACAAGAAACATGGCTGGATGATATGTACATACTTCACTCTTGCTTGTGTGAACTGTGTACTGGGAGAGTGGATGCCCAACGTCATCACATGCTCGTCTGAGATCATATGGAGGATAATACTCGAGAGTAAGATCGTGGCCTCAGGGTGGGATGGCAGAGGAGGAAACAAATTAAAATCAAGAAGCTCTTGGAGGCTATAAATGATATTCAATGACTGCATGTCCGGCCGAATAAGAACTCAGCCACTCTTAACACACAATCAGGGATGATATTGCGATTGAAGGCCCAGCTGGCAGAGGACGAAGAGGGCCCGAAGCGATCCACCGAGGAGATGAACATCATCCGGAACAATGTAGAGTGGGCCCAAATTGCAGTTGATGAATTGTATCCCATCACTACGGAGGTGGTGCAGTAACTGAAGAGGTGAAAGAAAATCCGGGATGCCATAAGCCAGAAGGTGGCAGAGTTGCAACTTTCTTTTCACGGGATTAACTTGTCCAGTGGAGGGATAGACCCTTTGGTGCTGTAGAGATCATAAACCCTCTAACATAATTTCATACTTTGATTATTTGGATTCCATAGCATACATGAGTCCCATTATTAGTGTTGGTTTTACATGCATCTATTATATTCATGAAACACCTTGTGATCAATCACTAAGATCATGTGGGTTGATGCCAATGTTAGAAATATGTGATGATCGCTGTGTTATTCTTTCCGAACATACGAGTGCTGACCATGTTTTAGGAATCCGGGGTTTGAACAACCAACCTAGATTTCCAGGAAGAGATGGGGGAGACCTGACTGGAAAATAAAGCTCTCAGAATAGTTCAGTTACCATTTTCCCAGTGAGATATTTTGCATGAACAGGGTATTGCCATGGGCGTTTGAATAAATCCGAACAGGGTAGAGGGGAAGATGTGAATCAAAACACCCATGATTCGGAACAATATAGTGATGTCATGACAATTAATAATGACTGTTGACTATCTTCAAAACATAGTATCCTTATTGTGTTAGCCTGAAATGGGGATAACAAATGAGGGTTGACTGCTGACCATGTTCGAAACATGAGGCCTGACTCGAAATGACATCCATTAATCATCCAAAAAGCTGGACCAGGATAGTAGGCGAGCCACAGATTGTGAATCCATTCTGTTAGAGGGTTCTTATAGACATGAAAGAGGACGAGGATCCAAACAAAGGGAGTTGAAAGTATGTAGAGTGGAGTGAAGGGATGTTCTACTGGAGTCCAACAGTCTTGAAATTACACCACCGTGGAGGAAACACATTATGTGGTTACATCGGTCTAATCAGAGATTAAATATACTTCCGAATAGGATCTATCTAGTATGGACCTAGAAAGACCTGTTTTTTTACGTCATACAGTAATGTTGGTATACATAGTTTAATGGTCATACTTCCATGACCATGGTTAATAGTTTACAGTCATGTTACATGGACTCTAGGATATGAGTTTAAGGTCATAGGGAGTGAACCATGATCAAGGTTGATGGTCCAATATGTTTAATGTCCCTGGGGATGGCCCTAGAGAGAAATTCCTGGGCATCGTTCCATATCACATAAAGATGATAATCAAGAAAAATGTAGTTTTTGGGGCACAGTGTGGTCAAATACCTACACAGGTAGAGATAATCCTCTCTAGCGAGGACACTGGAACATCCCACAATTAACATAGGGCATCCTAAACCTATTCAGGGTAGAACCAAAGATTAGTTTCATGTGTTGAGGACATATGGACTCATGCAGTTTAACATCATATGATAGGACATGGAGTGAAAGGGAAGATCCCAGGAAGGGATTATGTGGTGTTGAGGTTATGAACCTGACCCAAATGAGGACTTGGAGTCCAGATCACACCATGTATCCCCAGAGGAAACTCTTCAGGTCAAGGGAAAAAAAGTGAAAATTAGGCTGGGCCCAAAGCGAAGTGGCCAGGCGTTCCTATGTACTCCATGAGGATGGGAATCGAGCCATAAATAGTTATGATAGTGCAGTTTAATGTCATTAAGGGACGAAGAATGGTACACATGGAATGTCTACGCTAGTACACATCATACCAGAACTACTATGACCATGTGAGTCATTCTCGATGTGTAAAACAAGAAAAATTGATGGGACTTTCCTAGTATATGAAGGCACACATTAGGGATTATGGGAAACTAGGTGAATGAAGTCCCACTAATGGTAACCCGCCTATATAATGCACCAAGATGAGTGGACGAGTAAACCTGAGTATGTCAGAATTCCTCTTGAACATAAGGAAGTGGAAATATATGAATCATGATGATCGAAATTTGGACCACAATGATTGTGGCGTGATGATTGTGGGTTTTTGTTGACTAGGTTCGAAACAAAGTATCGATATCACGTTAGCTTGAAATTGAGACAAACAAATGAGGGTCGATTGTTGATCATGCTCAAAACATAGGACTTATCGCAAATTCCATCTGAGATCTTCAAGGATGTTGGCTCAGGATGGTAGGCAAGCCAGTGTGGCCTGAGACCAGGCCGCAAATGGGGTCCCCTTAGACATCGAAGAGGAAGAGGATCCAAATGACCAGCTCAAGAATCATGGACATGGAACGAGGGGAATGTCCCCGTGAAAATTCAAAAATTCTAGCTCTTCGTTGAAATACATCTGAATACGACTATAAGACTTATCATATAGAGGGAGTTGAGCCCCTTCCCAAGGACAAGGGTCCTATAGACGTATGTTTCCAACATAATTCCCTAGGGTAGACTATTAAGGGGGATTAATTTAATGGACCATGCACAGGGTGGTGAAATAGCCAAAAATGACATGAAATTCTTGATAGGGAAATCTTAGTTTTGCGTAATATAACTCAGACCACACTATGAAAAGATATGGGAATCACATGTTGTGGATATTGAAAAACCCGACGTGAACGAGAAACTAAGAGGTAATCACCACACAACATGTTACCAAATGAATTCAGGAAGAGGGACTGAAAAAGAGGACATGATTTTAGATTCTAGGGGAACAACCCAGAGAAAAAGTGTCTGGGTGGTCTTACATATCTGATAGGGATGATAAACAAGCCATATGTAGTTTTATGAAATTTCATGTTGTTTAACATATTGCGGTAAGGACACAATGTGATCTTAATTTATGGTCATAAAAATATGACCAGAGATGGTAGGGAATGTGGGAGACACATTGTGGTGTAATTATGAATCTTGGAATGAATGAGGACTTGGAGTCAAGATCACAATGTGTTCCTTATGAATGTTTGAGGTCGAGGTACCAAAAACAAAAGTTAGGTTGGGCTCAATACAAAGTGCACGAGCGTTCCTACATATCCCATGAGAATGGGAATCAAGATGTATATAGATCTTGGGGTGGCATGGTAATGTTCCAGTGGCAGGGATGATGAGGTCATTTGGGTCTGGATCTTGCATGAAAAGAAGAGGTATTTGATAGGTATTGTTTTTCTATTGGATCAACGAGTTTATTTTTGTGAAGAGATGGACCTAGGATAGTATGTCCAGGAATCACCATAGGAATCAACCCATATGAGGCATTGATAAATGGTGTGGGGCATGATCGACACCAAACATGACGCCCCCCCCCCCAAGTGAGGATATCATGGTGCAGTTTTGTTTTTCTTCTTGAAGACAAGACGATAATGTCATAGTTTAGGGTCATGTGATGTGACCAACCATGAATTTTAACGTCGTAAAATATGGATGAAATAGTTTAAAGTAATGTGGGAATAGACAACATAGTTTAATGCTATATGGCTCAGACATATTCAGGAGATATGATGTTCTAGAGGGAATGTTCACAACGTGATAAAGCATACCCGACATGAATAAGGATGAGGTCCACATCATAAGGTGCACGATTCTGAGGAGGAAACCTCTGGCCAAGGGGCCTGAAAAGGTCAAAGGGTGTGGTACATGAGAGGCTATCCCCCTATTGAGATGGACCCGAAGACGAGATGTTTGGGTGTTCCTACGTATCCCATGAAGATGGGAATCAAGACAGACATAGTTTTTGAAGGTTAATTTTAATGTCGTGAAGGACAACATATAATTTATTCTCACATGGTACAGAAAGTAGTGGGTAACTCCTAGAAAGCGGATCACGTGGTGTGGCTATTGAAAACCCAATCCCTAAGCCCACATGAGTCAAACATGGTATGGTAAACAACTGTGGAAGATGTTTTTGTAATACCTGGAATGCACTCCAAAGTGGAGTCAGTGAGAAGCCCCAAATGATGCCTTTACCACAACTTTTATCCTCCGAATGCACACATGCCCAATGAGGGATTGTGTCAGGAGTGTCAAAATTCCATTTTAACATGATAGGGAATAAAATAATGTCAATCATGTAACAAACATTCATGGAATAAAGGGGATGGTGTGATGATGGAGGATAACTTTTAACCGTGTTTGAAACACAACATCCATATTGTGTTTGCCTAAAATGGGGAAAAACAAATGACCATTGACCGCTGACCATATTCGAAACGCGGGACTTGTATCGATTTGTTGTCTAAAACCATCGAGGAAATTATCCTGTAATGGTAGGAGAGCCCTTAGGCCTATAATCCATGCCATTTGGGGGTCCCATCAAGTGTGAATGATTATAGAAGCCCAAATTATGGGGAACTCAAATCTTGAAAAATGGGCAAAAGCATATCCTCATAGAATCTGACACACCAGGCCCTAAACCAGAGTACTATTGGGCTCATAGGTGAACCATCGTGTAGGGTCAAGGGGCTCAACTTGAGAGCCGCCAATTTGAAAATATGTGTATAGAACAATGATATGGAAAACTTTCAGGAGAAAGAGGTACATGGCGTGGTTGTTACAAACCCGATGCGAATGAGTACATAATACCATACCACAACATATATCCCTGTAATTGAAGAGCATGGGGAAAGGGGGAAAACACAATAGGGTGGTTTTTATGAGATGGGGATGGACCCGATGTTTAAACATTTGGGTGGTCCTACATATCCCATGAGGATGGGAATCAAGCCACACATAGTTTTGGGGGTGTCGTACAGTTTAACTTCATGCAGTAAAGGCCAGGGTAGGGGCATTTGATCAGAAAAAGGGATGTTTATGGAATGATGAGTAACTCGAAGTGAATGAGGACATAATCCCACACCACACAAAACAATCATATGTGAGACCACTGGACAGGGGCCTGGAAAGGATGAGGTTCCAGAGGCCGGGCCATGGACAGAATGTCATGTCCAGCTTACAGTTTCACACCTTGTAGTGCGGATGAAGGTAGTGGTAAGAAACCTTATCTATGGATTTGTATGGCATGGAGAGAAACCTGACATGAATGAGGACATAATACCTCACCACACCATACATCCCAATGTGATAATTTGGGTGAGGGTCCTGAAATGGAAAAGGGGCTGGAGGCTGGACCTTAGATGGAAAGTCCCGGCCAGTTTGCAGTTTAACGTTTTGCAGTAAGGATGAAGGTAGGGGTATGGAACCTTATTTGGGGATGTGTACGGAATGACGAGAAGCTCTTCTTGAATGAGGACATAATACCACGCGAAAACATACAACCCTAAGTGAGAAATTGGTCACGGGGACCGAAAAGGCCAAGGTGCCTGATGCTGGACCTCGGACAGATTGTCCCATACTGTTTGTAGTTTAACATCTCACCATGAGGATGATGGTTGGGGTAAGGAACATTATCCAGGGATGTGTACAGAATGTCGAGAAACCCCACGTGAATGAGGAAATAATACAACACCACGAAATACAACCCTACACGAGAATTTGGGCGAGGAGACCAAAAAGGACAAGGGGCCTATTGCTGGACCTTGGACGAGATGTCCCAGCTAGTTTGCAGTTTAACATCTTGTATTGAGGATGATGGTAGGAGTAAGGCACCTTATCAGAGGATGTGTACAAGATGGAGAGTAACCTAACATGAATGACGACATAATCTTGCACCACACTGTATAACCATAAGTGATAATTTGGGTGAGGGGCCCGAAATCGCCATGTGGCCTGAGGGAGGACATTGGATGGAAAGTCCCAGCTAATTTTCAGTTTAACATCTTGCACTAAGGAAGAAGATGTGGGTAAGGAACCTTATTCGTGGATGTGTACGGCACAGAGAGAAACCTGAGGTGAATGAGGACATAATCCTACACCACACCGCACAACCCTATGTGAGGATTTGGGCGAGGGTCCCGAGGAGGCCAAGGGGATGGAGGCTAGACCTCTAATGGAAAGTCCTAGACAGTTTGCAGTTTAACGTCTCACAGTGAGGACAAAGGTACGAGTAAGGAACCTTATCTGAGGATGTGTATGACATGTCTTGAAACCCAGCATGAATTAGGACATAATCTCGTACCTCACCATACAAACCTAAGGGATAATTTTGGTGAGGGGACCGAAAAGACTAAGGTGCCTAAGGTTGGACCTCAGAAATGAAGTCCCGACCAGTTTTCAGTTCAACATTTTGCAGTGAGGACGATACTGATCTTAGTTTAAGGTCATAGAACATGGACTTCATATGCATTGCATAATGTCATATGCATGGGAAATAGTGGGTGGATCATCATGCCTATGGAAGAGCATAAAATGGTGATGATGATAGAGTACCAATGTTGACCAGGTTTGCAACATAGTATCCACCCTTGTGTGACTACAAGGGGGGGGTGAGAAATTGTGTATCGACCATTTACCATATTCGCAACATAGGACATGTATCTATTTTCAACTCGCAATCTTCTAGGATGTTGGCCCGTAATGGTAGGAGGGCCCTTGGGCTGAGAATCCCAGCCATTTGGGGGCTCTTTTGGATATAGAGGGTTATGAAAGCCCAAATGATGGGACTCACGAAGAATGCTTGGGCCTGTAGTCATGGGATGGACCATAAATTAAGGGATGGATGCCTCAAGGGGATATTTTTGGCATGGAAAAATATCCCGACGTAAATAAAGACGTGAGTCCATAGCGTACCACACAATCCAAAATGAGAACTCAGGTCAGGGGGCCAACTGGGTCTAAGGATGTGAGGCTGGGAAGCCCAGCTAACTATAGACACGTGGCCTCTCATTTTGGATTTAAATCACCATAGATCCTAAGCCCATGTTAGAAATGATCAGTGTGGGAAAACAAGAGTAGGATAAGGCTCTCCACATTTCATAAGGGTCAGACAGCTGGAATCACCTGGGGGAGACCACGTCTTGAAGATATAGTGGAGCAGAACCAACCACTAAACTCAATATTTGGGACCTATGGGAGTGGAGATAATTACAATAGATAGATGTTGACCATGTTGGAAACACATCATCCAAATCATGTGACTTGAAATGGGAACAAAAAACATGGATTTCCTGCTGACCATATTCACAACGCCGGGCTCGTGTTAATTTTTTGTTCGAAATCCTTAAGGATGTTGTCTGGTAATGGTTGGAGGGACCTTAGGCCGTAAATTAATTCCATTTAGGGGAGATTTTGGAAATGAAAGATTATGGAGTCCCAAAAAAGGTGTGTGAGTGAAGAATAAGTGTGTCTGGGCAATTCAACATCAAGAAGGATGGGGAAAGAGGTGCAATTATCCGGGGAATGGAATGCATGGCGGGGCTATGATAAACTCAACATGAATTGAGGCAAAATCATGCACTATACATTATGTCCTGAACTGAGGGGGGATTATGGTGTTTAGGGAAAGACCGACAGACAAAATTTATATGCATTCCTATGTATCCCAAGAGGATGAGAATCACGCCACACATAGTTCTTGAAGGCCATGTAGTTTAAGGACGTGCGTTGAGGACATGGGAGGATAGAATAATGGGGAGGGGGTCATGGTGAGACAGCCGTAATATTGACATGAGTGGGGATAAATAATCCTACACTATACCATTTATGGACACTCTGAGAGAACTATACCAAGAGGGGAAAGTCAAAGAGAAGAGTCTGGTGACTGGACTCAAGGCCGAGCATCAGAGCGTTCCTACATATCCCATAAGAATGGTAATGAAGACAAGCATAGTTCTAGAACAACCATACAGTTTAACGTCTTGTAGGATGTTGAACAGTTTAATTTCATACGGGATGATGAATAGTTTAGCATCGTGTGGGATGAAGTAGTTTAGGTCCATGCAAGAGATGATAGTTTAGGGTCATGCCGGACCCGACAGTTTAGGGTCATATAGGACCATCATGCAGTTTAGGGTCTTGCAGGACCCTCATGAAGTTTAGGGTCATGTGAGACCATCCAGTTTAGGGTTGTGTAGGACCATATTGTTTATGGTCATGTGGGACCATATGAATCATGCAATGTATCACTTGGGGAACATGGCATTGGTGGGAGGAGTTATACGCTCCCCATCCATGGTCACTAGTGAGTATGTACAATTAGGGTAAGCCTTGTGAATTATCTATGGTCCTTCCTATTTGTGCTCATACTTGGGTGGTTTCATGTCCGGTATCATTGAAGTATGGAGGTTCAATACCATGTTGCCTTGTTAGAAGGAGCAGAGATGAAATTTCTTGTTGAAAGCTCAAGCCATCCTATTCTGGTGTCTTTCCAGGTTGTGTAGAGCATGAATCATGTTTTCATCAAGTGCTTCCAACTCATCCAGGAGGATTTCATCTATCTTATCTGGTGATTTTTGATCATAGAACACAATGAGTAATGAAGGAAACTAAATCTAGATCGGTAGGACTGCCTCAGTTCCGTATTCAAAGGAATATGGAGTCACCGGGGTGGAATTACGAGACATTTTCTGATATGCCCATAGGGGATTTTGGAGCTTGTCCACCCAAATCATCTTTTTCTACCCAACCATTTTCTGTAGAAATTTAGAGATGGTTTTGTGGAATGCCTCGATCTATCCATTTTCAGGAGCCTGATAGAGGGATGTGTGGTTAGAATGTATTTTTTACATGGAATACAATTTATTCCGCTCAGATGCTTGGAAGTTGGTGTTGTTATAGGTGGGGATGGTGTGAGGGACTCTAAATTGGTATATGATACTGGAGCTCATGAAGTCAATTATGGAATGGGCCATGACCTTCTTCAGTGGAACTACCTCCACCAACTTGGAGAAATAATCTGTAGCCGTGACGATGAACCTGCATTGGTGATCTATCACCAGTGGATATATTACCATGACAACGAGTCCATGCCTCACTAATGGATAAGAGTACATGGTGGAGTGGAGAGGCTCTGGTAGCCAATGAATGATGTTAGCATTAATTTGTCACACATGGAATCTCTTGGCGAGATCGATGCAGTCTTGGATGATGGAGGGCCAGAAGTATCCCAATCTCTGAATCTGGTGAGAGAGCTTTGGCCTGGTATGATGAGCCATGTAGGGACCAACATGAACCTCTTTTAAGAACTAAGAAGTCTCGACTCCTTGAATGAAACAGAGGAGAAACCCATCAAACCCACACTTGTAGAGGATCCACTCATGGCCAAGGATATCCTAGAAGGAGAACTGCAATGTGCGGCCTCATATTTTCTCACACTCGGCCTGATCAGTATGGAGGTAACCATTTTGGAGATACTGAACAAAGGGGGGTCTCCAGTCGAGAGTCACTTCACCCACTGCATCTGGGGGTCCTGACGTAGTGGCCTTAACGGTATGATGGATCACCTTCAGGCCGTCGTCGTCATCTGGGGTGATGGGAGCAATGAATCTCCGATTCGCCACATGGATAATCAGATCATCTAGCCTGGGTTCTACATGTGATGTACCTAGGCTGGCTAGGGCATCAGCTTGACTATTCTGAGATCAAGGGACATGAGTTACATTCGGCCGAGATGGGAACTGGGCCATTAGCTAGATTGTGATCTCCAAAGATGGTACGAGATCTGGTTTTCTAACAATGTTGTCACTGTTTATCTACTTGATGACAAGTTCAGAATCCCTTTTCACATATAAATGGGGAACATCAATCTCAAAATCCAGCTTGAGGCTAGTTATTAGAGCCTGATACTTTGCCTCATTGTTGGTGTAACCTTCTAACAACATGAATGAGTATGGTAGAATGGCTTGTGTCAGGGTAATAATGATGATACCCAGGCCCACTCTGTTAAGTCTAGGACTAGTTAGCCTCCTACTAGTGGGGCTTCAAGAAGCACCTTTGAAGTTCATCTGCTAGCACAACAAGGCTTTGTATGTTGGAAGGATAGCCTCATCTGGGAAATTGAGATCCAAAGTCTATACTGAAGAAGCGGGATGGAGAGAAAGGAAGTCTTCTAATGCATTCCCTTTAATATCTTTCTGAGGGACAAAACTGATATCTAACTACTGGAGAATCACTTCCCACCGAGTGAGGTGGCCTGTCATCATGGGGTGGTTCAGAATTTACTTCAGTGGGTCTACTCGAGATAGTAGAAATACATTGTGGTGCTGCAAGTAATGTTACAATATTTTTACTGTGAATACTAGTGCAAGGAAACTCTTTTCGATGGAGGAGTATCTGGTCTCCATATCTAGGACCATGCGGCAGAGGTAGTAATAGTGGTTCTTTCTCCCCTCATTGTTCTTCTAGGCGATAAGGGCACCAAGAGATTATTACAAGGCAGTCTCATAAAGAACCAATGGGTTTTCAGATATGGGTGGCATCATGATAGGAGGCTGGAGCAGATAGTGCTTGATTTCCTCGAATGCGGTCTGTTACTCATCGTCCCATTCGTATGTGGTTCCCTTCTTTATGAGAAGAGAAAAGTTCTTACACATGCCAGCCAGATTTGCATTGAATTGGCTTATGTAGGATATGTGGCCTTAAAAACCTTGATGCTCATGAATATGGCTCAGGGGAGGCATCTGGCTGATGGCCTAGACCTTCTCTGGGTCGATCTTGATGCCCCTATATCTTTCAATGAAGCCAAGAAATTTTCCGGAGGTGACCCTAAAGGAACATTTCATTAGGTTCAACATCAAGTGGCGATAACGGAGGAAGCCTGACAATGTCTCAAGGTCTTTGATATGGTGCTGAAAACTGAAGATATTTTGCCACCATATCATATACGTAGTATTCCACCATTGAACCAAGTATCGGTAAGAATATGTGATGCGTAGCCCGTTGATAGGTGGAAGCTACATTCTTTAGGTCGAAGGGAATTCCTTGGTAACAGAAAGTACTATGTGGTGCCATGAAAACAGTGGAATCCTCATCCTCAGAGGCCATTCGATTCTGGTTTTATGTGGAGTACCCATCCATGAATGAGAGGGCATGAAATTTAGTAATAACATCAATCAAAAACTCCATCACATGAAGGGGAAAATCATCCTTCAGACAGTGATGGTTGAGATCCTGGAAGTCGATGCAGACTATGATCTGTCTTTTCTTCTTCATGAATGGGAAAATGTAGGCTATCCATTTGGGGTACATGACTTCCTTGATGAAATTCGCTCTGATGAGCTTATTAACTTCTGCTGCTACCATGGCTCCATGAGAAGAGTGCGTCTTTATGGGAGACTGATTGAACCCGCGATGATTTGAAGGGAGACCGAGGTGATGGACTACTACCTGAGGATATAGTACTGGAATCATATCATATCTCCAAGAGAATATATCACAATGTTGTTTTAAGAAGTCTACATACTACTGCTGCTCCTCGGGAGGCAAGGAGACACTAATCAATGTTGGTCTCTATTCTGCCTCACTACTGTGGTTCACCTATACTAGTTCATCAACCGTGGTGGAGACACCATCCTCCAAGGCAGGGGGAGAATCATCCACATACACTTCTTCGCTTGCGGAGGAGGGATTCCTTGTAGGAGGAGATTTCTCTGAGTTGATGGACCTAGAGGAGAGGCTGGTACTATCTTGAACGGCAGTGGTCACTGCATCGATAGATTCTGGTGCAGCCAAAACCATATCAATGAAGGATGTTGACCTGATCCCATATGTTCTTTGGCCCAAGGGGCCGTTCTTGATGATATTAGAGTAATAGTGTCCCGTCATCTTGAGCTGGTTAATTCCAGCCTAACAGAATAAGCATGTATAACGTATTGTCGTTGCCATGCGGTGGACATCCTGATACCTAATGAAAGTAGGTGGCTCATGTATCACTGAAGATTGATTCGTATAATAATACAATGTGAACTCTTGAAGATTCTTGGACAAGAGAGTTTTCTTCCCCCAAGTACCAGATAAAATAAAACATTTCCCCCTATCGGGGTTTGTCACTTCCAATAGATGGATTGGGAAGACGTAGGCATCATCCAAACCTACCCAGGGGTCGGTTACAACCGCGGAATGCTCGACCTCATTTGTCCAAATCATATTGTCCTTTATCTTGTAATAGTTGGAATTCAGGTAGCGGGCTTCACAAGAGAAAAAATGATATGCTTCCCCTAGGATCATGCCCACTCATCCATTAAGGGAGTACTTAAGGCACTTGTGATGCGATGAGGGAACTGTCATGGGTAGGTGGAGCCATGGTCTTTCCATCAATGAATTTGACATGGTGTATTTGGAGACAACCATAAACTAAGTGCTAGAAACTAGGACCCCTTAACTAGGACTTCAAATGTATCATGTCGACTGAGGTCTACTCTGTCTTGTCATATCCATGGAATTTTAAGTCAGAGGGAGTAAATTCATCTTTAGACAATCCCTGATTCTATAGTTTCCATGATAGGATAAGGTTAATCCTAAAACATGTATCAACATGAAAACAGAGAACCACCATTCCATTCAATAGGATGGTGATGTACAGTGGTCGAATTATCCCTTGTACGGGAGAAACTTCATCTTCTCTAAAGGTGGAAATGATGGCCTGCCATTCAGCATTCTCTATCGCCTCGGCGTGAATGGATTCTGCGGCTACTACTTCCGTCTCTAACTTGAGGGGGATTCTTAAAGCTTCATAAAGGGCCTCACGCATATCTGACGATAGGTGGGGGTCCTAAAAGATGGAAGGATTTGATGGAATAATGGAAAGATCCTTAAGAACATCGTACTTCCACACAAGGCATGATCTTCTACATACAGTGACAGGAGGTATGGTGGCCCTTGCCAGATGACTGGTGCTGGGAATGTCCCGCTTCTCACTATTTGAAGCATGCAGGGTGGCTACTGGATGAGGGAAGGATGACTGAGACTAACCTGTAGCAGGGCGTGTCTGGTCCCGGCAAGGCCTAGGTGGCTCTTCATGATATAGTAGCTCAAACGGTGGTGGAGGCGACCTAAGTACACCATATGGGGAGGTTGCATGTGCTGAGTCTTGTGCTGGGCCTACTTGTTAGTCTTATTTTCATGAACGAACAGGATGGATGTGCCATGATGTGCCTCAATGAACCATATGACCATAGCTTTTCTGATTTTGTCGTTTACTGGGGATGTTGAATAGATTCGCCTAGTTCTCATCATCTCCAGGAGTCATGTTGGTGTTTACCAGCTCTACGATGTTAACCAAAATTTACCCTATACTATAACATGAAGAGTATTCCACTACTGGGAAGATTTAGGGAGGAATCCCCATCCACGAGGGCATAAAGTTATCAAGAGAACAAGCCGACTATGGCTTTGGCGGGGCGAGTTGCTTTCCCTTGCACCATCGATGCTTGCTCTTCTGGGAAGAGGATGGCTGAGACGACGATGCAGAAGTAGTAGACATGGCTTCTAAAGGATCCGGCCAATTTAGGCATGCCTGGATGATACCATGGGCACAAGAAACTGTCTGGCGAGCCATGCAGTAGTCATACAACTTGGAACTTAGGTAAGAAACCTGCTGCTACTTGCCCTTGTTGTCGCTACTGTTTTCTAGCCTTACGACAATGAAAACAACTTGTGTCGTGGCCAGGCACAACCTAACTATATTATTATCAACCTGGTCTTAAAGCCAGTATTTTGACACCTAGAATTACTTTAGAGTGTGACCTTGGATTCAGTTATAGGGGACGTAGTTGGGGCGATCAGTGAGGATCACCTCTTCTACCCTTCTACACTCGGGAAAAAGGACAATACCATGTTCCAAGGCACTCCGTAAATAGCCGGGAACCTGATTCACATTGAATGAGTTTTTTCAGTTACTTATTTATAGAAATAAGGCCCTTGGAGCATGAACCTGATGAGAGAATAAAGAAGCCTGGCGAGGAGGCGGGTCTTGATTGTTCCTCCATGGCAGAAGTGGCGCATTACGCGGGGGAATATGTTGATTTTGAGGTGGTCGCTGCTGGGCTGGATGCTATGCTTGTGGTGGAGAGGCTTTGCAAGGATGTAGAGGTTGCTCCACTGGTAATAATTCTAGCTGTCTGGGGGTCTCTATTTGGCATACCGCAGCGGGATCGGTTCTAGAATACCTTCTAATGGGAATTATAGGAGGCAATAGACGTGCATGGTAGGACTATTTCATGGATTCTTCCATGTTCTGGGTCTTATCAGAGAAGTCCCTAAATCCCCCTGAATTGTTTTGGGGGATCAGAGGGGGAACCAGTTCTGTATTGACATTCCCTATGCGCATTGTAAGTAATTCCGCCCGAGTTAGTGGCATGTACAGGGAATATGTGAGTCCACTCCACCAGGCAACAAAGTCAGCGACGCACTCATTAGGCCTCTACTTGCACCTGAAGAGGTCCATGATTCTCATTTTCTATGTGGTGGAACTACACTAGTAGAGGAACTGCCTATGGAGGTCCTCCCATCTAGTTACTGAACCTATGGGGAGCTGAATGTACCAGAAAAATGGAGGCCCTTCCAATGTTTGTACAAAACATTGGATCATGGCAGCTTCTTGCTATGCTGGAGTTCCCAACATGAGGCCACACCTTGAGGTAACGTGGGCCTGGTGCTGCAGTGGGTCCAATGTCCCGTTAATGGGGGAGAAGTTAGGACTCCGAAAACCCATAGGTTCTTGCATATCATCCACCTGTAATGGATATGTCTTTCCATCAGGAGGGAGTGCCACCAGTTGCATTTCGAACGCCTCAAGGCGAGCATTGAGTGCTTCCATTGGATCATCTAGGAATAGGTCTCTATCTTGACGGGGATCCCTAACCACAAGTCCATTGGTATGTTATTCAAGATGATAAGTCAGCTCAGTGGCTCATGGAGCGGCTGGTGGAGAGACCTGCAGGGCATCTGGGGGAACCTGAGCTGGTTTCCTGGGATATTCACGCTGTTTAGGAGGATATAGAGAGACATACCACACCCTATTGTTGTACTTTTCGGAATCAACCATATCTATGGGGGAAGGATGGTCAGAGTCACCTGGAAGAAGCTCCCCGATGAGAATTTTTTCTTGCCTCTACTGTACTGGTCCCAGATACCCATAATATGGATGTTGTTCCACAGGGCGTTCAGCCCGGAGGTCATTGAAGAACTTTCTCTTTTCAAAAATTTGTTGGCACAATACAGTCATCTCATGGTCCTCCTCTTTCTTCTGTACTGAGGTGGATGTGTCAAAGTGTTTGGAAGCTCTGAGGTTCTCTTTACCCTTACCAAGATTTAGACAGAGTACCAATGCCTCAGTGGGCTCAGGGAGCCCCAGTAGATTCCTCTACTGACGAGTAACTCTTACCAATGAATATGTAGTGGTGACATGCCCTCGGGGGTAAGTCCTCATCATGAAGCTCTAGCTCGTTCTCCTCATCCAATATATCGACCATGTTGACCGTGACCCTTCCTAGGGGCATGTCCTCAATATCGCCTAGCGAGTCTGGCTTCCATAGGATATGACTGAAGAGGTGGGTGACATACTTCTCCCATCCAGGGATTTTCACGTGGAGTGAAGCCTCATTGTTAATATTTTGGAGTACTTTTATACTATGAACGTCTTGCTGTTGGAGAGCCATATAGAGGCCTGGTGACTCAGTGCGCTGGGCCACATAGAGTGCATCCATGTTGACTAGACAGCATTGCTTTCCAATGTCATCCAAAAGCACTTGGATCATTGGATAATCCAGTCAGTGGTGAAAAAGGTAGAAGTGCATCACCCAAAGGGTTTGACGAAAATACTCAAACTCCTCTTGAGTAATGGATTTTGGCACACTGAAATTTGGCACTGCAACTGCCCAGAACATCTCGGGGAAGTGGTCGGCTACAAGGATATTCCATAAGCTCCTGGGAACAGATTCAGGGTATGGCCCTTAATTACCCCCCTCATCAACCAGAGGTAGCTGAGGAACCTGTAATCGTACCAAAGAAGACTATTAGGATGGTAGGTTTGCCATTGGAGAGTATATAGAGTGATCTGACAAACCACCACCTCTCTGGCTGTCCTCCGAAGAGTGTAGCGACATAGCCACCACATCACAGTATGATGGGCTGATGACCGAAGTTCCTAGTGTTGGGGCTATGGATACTGGTGATAGTCCACATTGCTTCTCACCCACCATTGGTCCCCAGAATAGATCTTAGTGATCTCTAGTCGAGGTAGTGAGTGCTTCTGGTGATGACGGTGGTGATTGCCTGACCGTGAACTATGGGGTTTCCAAATTTTAATCCACTTGGATATACCTATTGAGGGAGGTGAGAATCTTATGGAGCATGAATTATGGTAGTACCAGGCTGATGTGCCTTGTTTTGGCCTCAGCCCATGCCTCGAATGAGTGAGGGTAGGGTTCTTGCACTGAGTCATATTCAGCTTCAGTTTCCGAGAAAACGTTTTCTTTGATTCTTGTTCATAGCATCCTAGAATTCTTATTATGGTGGCTATGACCACTATCCAGCCCCTAAATAGCTCTTTAGGATAGGTAAAAGTTTCGGTATGAGGATGAACTTTGATCGTACTGGAGCAAGGGTGGGGTGGAAATCCGCCCGAGAAAGCCATGGTGTGAGGAGCACTATGGAAGATATCAAAAGGGATATGGGGAGGACCTCAGTGAGATGTGCTGGAGAGTGTAAGACCTCTACTCGAGCCCTTACAAGCATAGGCGGTGGGACCTCCATGATTGTTTCCCCTGGAGACATCAAAATGAGGAGGGTCCTTGTACTGGTCTAGCTGAACATAGGTATCACCTCCATGCCGGGTGCTGGTGAGGTGAGGTTGGTCTTTACCCGTCTGGATGCTGAGGCGAGGAGGACCATCACTAGTTTTTATGAGGACATGAGGAGGGTCCCCACATTGAAGAGTGACTGGATGTGCAACGTCCCCATACCAACGGTATTTGGTGGGAGGAGTGACTCAATTTCTAGTGTAGTGGGCACGAGAGAGACATCCCTATTGACCATCATCGCCTTGGAGAAAACCCTCATTTTGATTGATGGTGGCACAATGTGGACCTCCATGTTGAGCCTGGAAGCGGGGAAGGCCCACTTTCTTCATTGTAGATGTATGGGGATGACCTATGTACATGGTGGAATCGCTGCAGGTCAGTCTGTAGCAGGCACTACCTATGTCAGCGACCAAGAGAGTCAACCCAGCCTGCCCATAGGGGCGGCATTTACAATGAGGAATAGATGCCTCTAAATCCAGGTGGTCCATATCCTGAGTTGGGGTAATACCCTCTTCCTTGTAATGTCACACGAGGTCATTGATCACCATTCATTGGATAAACATTGAGGGAGAGATGGGGCGGAGGTGCCCATCGGTCATGGTGGTTGAGTCCATCGTAGAAGATACAGAACCGCACATGACTTTCGTGCTGGTATTTCTCCTGCCCATGCATTGGTGTGCAAGTGGTTATCAAGCTTCGGGTACAAGAGATTCGTTCCTAGAAGAAAAGATCATTACTCTTCAGTGCTGAAAGAAAAAGGGAATCGACGACCAGTTCCCCAGTGCCATTCCTTCCTCCATGACCGGTATGATGGATCCACACTGACAATGTTGCATATCGAGATGCCCAATGTTCAACTTCCAAAACTTCTGGTGAGTTTCATGCTAGGCCCGCTATTTTCTTGGCAGGACCTAGATCTGTATAAACGGATCCAATGACATGATATTCCACTAATTTCTCGAACACTACTAATATTCATATTGAGGAGAAGAGATTCACATCAGGTTCTCCGTTTCTGTTTCCGATGCTTTCGTCAGGGCGCATGCGTCCATCTTGTAGGAGGACGGTGGTGCTTTTTGTTGCCCCGCATTCCCACATTCCAAAGGTGGGAGACCTCAGTTCTTTATTCAGGTACATTTTCTCCTTGATCAAAATGGGATGATGGGGTCTTGGTCTTTCATTACATGGATTCCTCCTCGGAACTCATCACCAAGTCAAGTTCTCCATTATAGATTTAAGATATTGTATGTGAAACTCTTCCTATAGCCATATCTTCATGGACACCATTTTATTACATTTCTTCTGCCAGGACATTTCAAAAGGTCCGGTCAGGGAATCAACCTTTGATCAAAGGAATAGTCATGTTGGAGATCACTTGAATGTCTAGACACTAGGACACTGGCGCACATGGGTTTCTTCCCATTATTATTGGGATTATTGAGGGAGCTGAAGCCCGAGGCATCCCACATCTAATGCGGGGATTTTTATTCCATGGGAATGGATCTAGGTTTTTCCTCAACATCAAATTTTTAACACAGGGTATGTCGTAGGTTTAACGTCAAGTGGAGATGGATTAGACTGACCAGAACACAGATTAGAGTGGAACATATGGGTCAACCTTTGGAGGGAAGACTGATGTTTGGGCCCACTTGTGGTTAGCTTTCCGATTATGGTTAAGGGGAATGGGGAATGAGGTGTCATGATCCCACTGGGATTTGGAGGCCCGGGTATGAATCAGAAAGGATGATGGAAGTTTTAATTAATTAGATGGAGAATGAGATGGAGTCGTCTCGAGGCAGATAGTGATGTTGGGATTGAGTCTTGAAGAGGCTTCCTACATATCTCTGTGGAAGGGAATCAATGTCCTCGTAGTTCACATAACCACAGCTTACTGCAAATTGGGGATTTCAATGGCTTTTCCATGGATGAGGTCACAACGGCTTACTGCTTGATGGGGATATCAATGACATACCACTGAATGGGGTCAGAACAGCAAACATATGGATGGGGATTTCAATGGATTACTACTAAATGGGGTTGACAACGGTTCACCGCTGAATGGGAATAACAATGGATTATCGATGAATGGGGTTGAAAATGGATTACCACTGAATGGGAATGTCAACAACTTACTCCTAAATGGGGTCCCAATAAATTACCACTGAATGGGGGGAGGAGGGTATTTTAGTGTCATGTGGGGAAAAGGTGGTCCGATGTGATGGTGGTAAGAACGACCAATGTGTGGTGGGCTTGAACCTCAGGTAGGAATCTTACGTAAATTGCATTGGAAAAGATCAAAGACCTCATAGTTCTGGTGGGGTTGGAGAACCGATGTGATGATGGTTAGAATGAAAAATGGGTTGTGGGAATGAACCTCATGGAGGCTTCCTACGTTCCATGACTTCGCAAGAATCAAAGA
Organism: Viscum album; assembly: GCA_963277665.1. NCBI lineage: Eukaryota > Viridiplantae > Streptophyta > Magnoliopsida > Santalales > Viscaceae > Viscum > Viscum album. The sequence goes on from OY728158.1 coordinate 879,429,908, forward strand.
CCTCATAGCTCATGTGGGGTTGGAGAACCGATGTGAGTATGGTCAGAATGACCAATGGGTGGTGGGCATGAACTTCTAGGAGGATTCCTACATATCATTCCTTGGCAAGGATCAAGGACCTTGTAGTTCAGGTGGTGTGTGTGGGACATACAATCTAGGCTACCTAGAGAGGATGTATTGGTCGATGCCAGATCCATGATCACGTGAGTCATGCTCTGTGTGAGAAATAAGAGACATCAAAGAACTAATGATCACGTCATGAAAGGTGATTCTGTGGGATGTTTAATAGGGGTTTACTCGCGGTTAGGGGCCTAAAGGGGAAATAGGGGCTTACACCTTGTTTTCTACACGAGGTGATGGAGATTGGGACATACTCCCGGATAGAGGCTCATATGGTGACAAATCTCGGTGTGTGAGGGACATCTATCCCAGGAAGAGAGGAGGGGTAGGGGTGCAACCTCCGACAAGAAAAGCTAGGGGCTTACACTAGGGTGGTTCCCCTTTCCCACAAAAAGACGCCACTCCGATAAGGAGGATATCATTCCATGTGAGGAATGATCTCACCACTGTGGAGGCCAGTGGGCATGAAAAATTTCCATGGTTTGGGAACCCCGTGTCCGATACATGAGGCATGGTAACAGTTAAATTTGATGTGCTGTGGATTATGGCTCTTGGTATTTTAATGTCGTACAGCTTGGATGGGGTAGGTTCACTCCACACCACTAGGAATTACATAACTAATATCCTCCCACCTTTAAGGGATGGAAGGCATCAGCAATTCCATCATTGGGGGTGTCAAGAGGTGATCCGATTGGGGGCCCCGTTAGCATGGATATGCGAAGAAGTAAAAGCTGTTAGCATGCTTATGCAAAGAATCATGAGGCGAAGCAACATAATGGGCAGTATCATCCAAGGGACTGTGATGATACTTCATGCAAACATGAATGGCTACATGGGAAAAGGATTTTCAGATAAAAGGGGTTCAAAGGAAGCCTTGTGAATCTCTGGATCTCCATAAAGTGGAGGGGATTAGTGAAGGAATTTGATTCGCGATGTATTGTTTCATAGGCTATGAATAGGTCATGGGTGTATATGGGAGGATATTTTCAATATGTAAAGGCATTCCAGAAGCAATGACTTGAAAATTAGGGGTTCCCCATGAAGCATGGTGTTGTGAAGAAATGTGCTTCGTGAAGCACAGTGACCCTGCCTTAGCATGTGGGTCATGTGTATGTGGAGGGTGTTTCAAGAAGAATAATTTAATCGTGATTACCCGAGTCCCCATGGGGATCACCTTCCCTCATGAAGGGTCGTGGGCTTCACGAAAGGCATCCCTCTCGGAAGAGGGGTTGAATTAAAGCAAAGGGGGAGGAACTTTGCAATGAAAAACTACCTTGAGAAGGTCATGGCTCACAGAGCAAGAAGTGTTTCAATATTTGAGAGCTCTGATGGTGAATGGTTGGGGGATCCATCTATTTGGCTTGAGGGGAGCACTATATTTATATGAATGAGGCACCACAATGAAGATATCACTCAGTGCGATGACAGAGGTTCCTCCATCGCGGGTCGCAAACGTCAAATTCGTTTGCGGAGCATCACACCTCCTTGATCTGTGGCGGGCTCACGGACGTGAAATTTGTTCATGGAGTGTTCCACCTCTTAGCTCCACAGAGGGCTAGCGAACATAATATTCGTTCGTAGAGAATCCTACCTCTTTGCTTCACGGAGGGCTCACGAACATCAAATTTGTTCACAGAGCGTCCCGCCTCCTTACTCTGCGGTGGGCTCACGAATGTCAAATTCATTCGTGGATCATCCGGACTCCTTGCTCCGTGGATGGCTCGCGAATTTCAAATTCTTTCATGGAGTATCCCGCATCCTTCCACTATAGCAGGCTCGTGAACTTCAAATTCATTTGTGGAGCATCTCGCCTCCTTGCTTCGCGATGGGTGTGGGGCCATGGGGATCTGTGAAAGGGCTTCATGAGGTCGACCCTAAAACATCCCTCTTGATCTTCTTTATCCTAAATTTTTGCATCATCAATATTTTCCCCAAGAATATTATTAATGATAGTTTAATTATATTTTCATTCATAAGAATTAAAAACCTCTGTCAGTACTTATGCTACAATAGGTATATTTTTTATATCATCCTCATTATTTCTCTAGATAGATAATATTTCAATCAAACGTATTATTATGAAAACTATTTATTTTAATTTATTTAATAATTTATCAATGAGATTAACATAAAATCCATTTCTTTTTTATGTTATTATATGGTTATTTAATAATAATGATTATTTATATGAGTATTATGATGTAATATTTATTTAATTTTTTAATTTTTGGATCTTTGATGTTGGAGGTTAATCATGGGGTGGAAGAAATAGTGATATGTAATTCTATTACATAAAATCAAGGGGTGGCCTCGATAGATCCAGGTAAGACCCAAACCGATAAATGAAGGGTAACCCCGATAGTACTGGGGAATCTCATTTCAACATAGAATGTGGTGGCCTGGATAACAATGGGTATTATAATTATAGCTTGAATAAAGGGAGAAACAACATAGAAAATATAATTAATTTGGTAATGAATATATTTCAAGTCGACCATTTATTATTTCAAATTAAATGTATCTTGAAATGGGTATGGATGATGATTATATAAGTTACCTAAAATTTTTTTAAATGTTTTTTATTGGTTTATAATCTTTTTCATGAACAAGATGATATCCCATGGATAATGATAATAGATTATGAAGACTCTATTATTTTCAATGTTTTCATATTTGATGATATATTTATTGATGGATATGAGTTCTTTCAGGATTCATTAATTCACAATTATTAGGTTTTAATATCTTTATGCACTTATAATGATCTTTAATGGATTTCAATATTTAATTCTTATGTTTACCCTTACTAAGAATTTGATCTCATCCTTAATATGGTTCTGTTTACATAGGATGTAAGGGATGATGTTGAATGAGTGATGACTAAAAAGTATTACATATGTATGATGATGATATACTAATGTGAAATTAAAAGGCTGGTTATTTGATAGAAATTAATATTTAATGTTTGTAAATTGTTTTTTGGATGTTTTTATTAATTTTCTAAATCACTAATCCTCAATGGTCCACGAGGCAGTAACTGATCCAATTTTTACATTTAATTTTTCATGGTTAATATGAAAAAAAGTGTTATAATTATCAGCATCAAATAAGAAATATGTAAAATATACAATTTCATCAATGAATCTGGGAGTTTAGGTCTTGGGATGTTACAGTTGTTATCAAAGGAAAAAATTAGATAAAATTGGAGATTAGGATGTTTTCATGTGATGTTATCTTAATATTTATGAATACCTTTATATGTCTATATGATTAAGGATGATCGTATGTTCAATGTCTTAGAGACCCCATTGTTTTTTTATGTGATGATATAATAAGTTGATTAATGATAATTTTTTAGAAAATATTTTGGGATAAGGTATTTAAAACCACTAGGATCTATATGAACTATTTTTAAGGAAGATTTATTTTTTAGTATTAAATAAAAATGGTGAAAACCCACATACAGGGAGAAACCCAGTCATATCCGGACATGCAGAGGTACATGATCCCAAGATAGACGGACACTAATGTTTTCCTAACTAACAATAGAATAAATGATTTTTTAGTTAGTATGAAATTTTTAGAGGATAATATTATGTTTATTTTGAAAAAATATGCATGTTTATTTTAGGAATAATGATTTATTTATCTTAGAAGAATTTATGAACAAATACTTCTAATCATTTAATTTTAAACATATCCATGAAATTATTAACTAATTATTAGCATTGTCATTTATATAATCATTTAATTTTTAATTTTTTTATTCATATTTAATTTTTAATATTATTTTGGCGTATAAGGCTTTACTCAGTTTGATAATTATCTTACTATGTGATTACCATTTATTTGGTTATAATTAAAAAATAGGATGAATAACTTGTTTATCCATTAACGGTTATGTTTTCAAATTTTTATTTTTTTCCTTTAGGGATTAAATATTTATCTAAAAAACACATTCTTTGTTGAAAAAATGAAATTAATTTAGAAATTTAATAAAATATTATATCTTAATAATCATATATGTATATTTCCATATTCTATTAGTTTTGTTACTAAGAGGATTACTTAACCCTAAGAAAAGGATCTTGAAAATAATAATGTTGTCCTGTTATCTTCATTTTTGAAGAATCGATGTTTTTTCCTATCATCGCGGATTTGTGGTTTTGAGGCTCTTAACTTTCCATTGATGATTCTGTTTTTGGGGGGCCATTAACCTCAATCACTCCCTATAATTAATTATTGATTTCCTCCATTCCAAAAAATATTCCCCTATTATGAAACATATTTATGTGTTATTATATATGAAATTTATACTTAATTTTATCTATTATTAATTATATTTTTAACCTTTTTTATTCTATTGTTTTATAAGATAATAATTAACAATAAAAATCAATAGTTTATCATGATAATGTTAGAATTACAAGGATGAAATTTATTTAGGGGTGTAATATAATATGATTTTAAAATTATAAAAAAGCATTATAAATTAATGTAAATGAAATACTATATTCATGTTTTATAACATGTTACCCCATGTAATGATTTCATTAAATGCAACCCCAATATTTTTATGTTCAAAATCATGATCAAGACGCAACACCAAATTTAAACAACCAATGACATATATTACATATTTAACGTATCCATTTAATTTGAGAGTATGAAAATGATAAATTAAATTATGAAAATTTGGCCAACAAATTTAAATATAATGAATTATTTTTTGACCATTTAATTCGAATAGAAAATAATACCCTTTTGAAAATAAAACGAAATATTTTTTCTGAAAACATATTTTAATTCATACAAGTGTGCTCAAGACTAACCAATTAAACAAATAAATCCTTGTGGATACTAGTATGGAAATTTACATATAATATATTTCATAAAATTATTATATTTTACCAATTTTTTTATCTAGAGAGGATATAAAAATAAATCCAATTATATGATAAGAACTGTATGTTTTCAGAAAAAATTATTTTTTCCCCTTTATGTGAACAAATATATCAATGAAATATTTTACCACTTTTATAAAATTTATTTGGAAAAATAAAAATAATACTATTAATTTTCATATCAAAATCCACTTTGGGTGTAATTATTTCATTTATCACAAAATATTAAATTTTTATAAAATAGTAATAATATAGTTTTCAATAAAAAGTATTTTCTTTTTTAAAAATTAAATAATTTTAGAGTCTCAATATATTATGAATATTTTTTAATGTAATATATTTAAAAAAATATTTATATTTAATCCAATTAATTAATTTTTAATCATCTCAATATTTTATTTGAATATAAATACATTTTTTGTGTTTAAAGTTTTTTTTTCTAAAAAATATTTTAAAATTCATAATGTTCGACATATTAAATTAATTAATGTAATACCTAATGGAGAATATTTGGAATATATATATATATATATAAATATATTATATTATTAAAAATTAATTTTGTTTCATTATATGATTATAATTACTCAATGATTTAATTTAGAATCAACTGTTTCTTAAAAAAACACTTCAGAAAAACATGCAGTATTGCAACATTAGTTGGATTAATATAGTTTATAATTTTCCACTTAAATTATTTGATTTCGAAAGAAAATGATTAAATATTTGTAATAATAGTAAATTATAATGTCTAATATTATCAATATAATGTATTTTCCAATAGATTAAGGAAATATATTACAATTAATTATAGCGATTAATGAAAAAATGAGTCCACTTGGTGCTTAAACACTATGCATAAGAAAAATAAGAAGTATAAAATAGTAAAATAATTAATTCATAGGAAAAATTATACCATATAGATTATAGGATATATTTTTTTTAATTATTTGACCCTTTTGGTAGGTCTAAACATTGGTTCACCAAATATTATTTAGAAAAATACCATATGTGTACTCTCTCCCACATATAAAAGAAATCCCCCTATTTTTCCCTATTCACACATGTCATGAGATTTATGTCTACCAATTTAGGAAAAAATGACTTATAAAATTCCATCATATCATCCTAGAATACATAATTTATTCATATATTCAACCATTTAATTCTAGTGATACAATACAATATGAATTACCCAAAGATGAGGCAGTGTTAATCAAAACATGTTTTTGATTTATTTCTTTCTATAAACCCATACCATTCATCTTATATAATGATTTTATAATAAAAATAGTATTATAAATATAATTAGATATTTTCATGTTAAGGTTATTGTAACAGCCCGAGATTTTATGAAAACTATTCTTTTTAATTTTATTAATGTCTTGTGTTGTACGCTACACCAAAAAGAGCTTGCACAACACGCATCCTTGACTTGCCTTGCATTACACGCAATCGCAACCTTCTCGATAGCGTGTGTAGTACGCAATACTGAGTTTCATGAAACAACGATATGCTATTAAAATATTATTAAAACTAGCCGTTATGAATAGTAATAACCACTTTTTAAAATGTTAGAAATTTTAGCTCTCAAAATAGACTTCATTTTTGGATTCGTAATATCGAAATTAGCTTAGGGTAAAATTTTGGTACTTTTCGGATAACTTTCATTTTCTAATGAATAGTGAAAATTACTAAATTTTAATTAAAAACAACTTTTTTTATCAAAATAATTAATAGTGATAAATTATTAATTTGAGTGGTTTTAAAGTATATTTAGAATATATTTTTACAATTTAATACAATTTTGGTCATTGGTTGTAATTTCACATTTAAACCAGACATAATCAAGTGTCAATCTTTTGATAGATATTGATTCTTAAAAACACGCTATTTGTTTTAACAGCGGGATTTAATTATTAAATTAATTAATGCAACTTCTATGTTATGAATTTGGTAAAATAGACTTCATTTTTGAATTCGGAATATGAAATATAGCTTAGGATGAAATTTTGGCATTGTTCTGAAAAACATCAATTTTTGATGAATAGTGAAACTACTAAGTGGTAGTTAAAAAACTGAATTTTTCATAAAACATAATTTTACCGCTTCTGTGAATGGAATTTGAAAAATCCGAGAGACACGGTTGATGTCAGTAAGTAAAATGTGGTTCAATGAGATGAAAATAATTTTTGGTGAATAGTAACTTTTTACTTTTAATTATCACGGTTAAAAGTAAATAGGGTAATTAAGGGTAAGAATGATATTAATATTATCCTAACACATGTCCTAATTCTATTGGACAAGTTTATCTCAACCAAAAACATCCTTAAGTGTAAAATATTATCATTTAGGCCCACTTGGATTAGATTAGGACATTTAATATTATTTAATTCAAAGAAGTGTTAAAATAGTTAAAATCAAAGTCTAATAAGTAAAGCATTTTTAATATGGGGTTATACATAAGATAAATTAGACTATAAATATTCATTAGAAAGCTAAAACGATTTACTACATAATGGTATTTTATTTATAATTTTTAGACATTAAATAAGTTAATTTATTTATGACACAATGATGATGCAGTAATTATCTTATTAATGCAATATTGACATAATTGATGTTATTAACACCACATTAAATGTAATTTGAGGCTTTTTATGAATCCCACTAATTTTCTAGGTTACTATGATATATTAGTGTTGATGTAATCAACTTGGTTCGAACATATAATTCTGTTATGACTTTCACAAAAATCATATATCAAATAGTGTCAAAATTGACACAAAATAGTTTTTAAATCAAATATTATATTATTAATTGTTATTTTATTCCTAAAAATCTTAGGTTCGGCCAAATGACTTAGATAAGGATATATATATTAATAATAAACAATTTTGGGTTCGTTTGGCATGTTATAGTAAGTGTATTAACCATATAGTGTAAGAAAACAAAAAGACACGGTAAAAGTTAAATTATTTAACTTAGAGTTAAATCTAATTGATAAGGTTAAAATAATAACCTAAACTTGTCTAAATCTTATTGGTTGAGAGTATTTCGACCCATCCCCACTTTAGCTTAGAAATAAGACCCTTTGGAACCATTATAAACCGATTTTGACTTTAATAAAAAATAATATTTTGAGATATTCCTAAGGTGCCCCTCTCCTCCCTTATAAAAGGGCACCTCCTCCCCCTCCTCCTCACACCAATTTGAGCACTCAAGCTCGGCCAACCCCTGCCATTTTCCCTTCTACACTTCCCTAGAATAATCCTAGAGGTCCTGGTCTTCTTCAAAGACCAATCTTAGTTCCCTAAGTGAAGGATTCAAAGAGGCGTTTCAAAGAAGAGGTAATAACCATTACCGATCTTTTCAATTTCTTTCTTCTTCAACTTCTTCTTCTTTAGTTGTTTCATGATAAAGTAATAACATCAGTATTACTTACATACTGATATGTTATTATAAATATTAAACAACTCTAATTAACCTTCTATCCATCCTGTGGAAAAAGGAAATCACCGCGCATCCGTACGTACGGAATACCGTCTCCACGCCGTGGTGTAATCTATTTTCCGCCACCACCTTAATTGGATGGGTATAATGGTTTAATGAGTAACTATATATGATTATTATAAAGTGATATTGATACTGAAATAGTATAAATACACTTCAACGCAATTCCACGACCATGGGAACGATATCATCGCTCGTGCGTACGTACGGACTACCGTCTCCACGACGCGATGAGATTCATTCTCAATGATTAACCATTAATGTATGATTATAATGTATATATAATAAGTACTAATTAAATATATTACCTAATAATGATACTGTAATTATTTATATTTATATGTATGTCATCTACTTAATTCCATTCAATTCAATAAGGAAACGAAAACAGCGTTCATGCGTACGTACAGACTACCGTCTCCATGAACGGTGTATTTCTTTCCATTTACTGATTTATTATATATGTATATTATGAATATATATATATATAAATCATGTTTTATATTCTGGAATTAAGTAATAATGATCTAAGTAATCATATGAATAATTACAAGTTAAAAACACAAACGACAAATGAGACGATTTTACCCAAAACGCTACTTTAACATGAATTTACAAAAGAACGGGTAATATAAAGTCATAAGTGGACCATATATGATATAATAACAATGAATATGATTCTGGAATAAGTCAATAACATGATTTAAATCATTATACAGGAGGTTCAGACACTTACGAAGCAAATCGGACCTAAGGTAAGGGAAATATTACAATCTCATTTTTATCCGAGATTGTTTATACATTAGTATTTACTGGGGTGTATTTTATCATCCACATCCATGTTTTCTCCATATGTAATGTTATTTCCATCCACCTACAATTGTTTAAATACAATTTTACCCTTCGGTGAGTTTTTAGTAAAATATATGAAAGGAATCTTTTGTCGTTTTTCATACGAGGTACTTTTTTGAATTTTCCGAAAAAAGTACGAGAAGAATGTTTTTTTAACTTATACGGCATGAATGGATTTTTAAAACATTATTTCCAAGAAGCTTCCTTTACAAGTTTTCAAGTTTATTTTTAATCAACGTATTTTATTTTAAAGTTGTATGACATGTTATGAAAGGAAAAATGTTTTTGAAGAAGAAAGGATATTTTCCTCAAGAATGGAGTTCAAGTGTTTTATCAAAATTATTTTCCATCTAAGATAATAAAGGGTTATGTTTTTATCCCTATTATTATATTGATTTGATCATGTTGTGATGGAATTATTTTTATGAACTCCTTTATCTTATATGAATTGATTTATGATGTCATGATGTTTCAAGAATCCCATTTTTGTTACATGTGTTGCGCAATGATGTATGATTATGTGCCACACATAAGAAAGGATTAATTATAAGATGGGTGGGACCTATATCTCCCTCCAATGCATTGGGTAAAGATTTTATATCTCATGAGATAGACAGGGCTGGAACGGTAGGTTATACCGGTTCAGTGAAACATGACTGAAACGAGGGTTACTCGATTCAGAAAGGGACTTTGTCCACTAAGATAGTCTTGGCAATGAGTCTTGACTAACAAGAAATGATTCTCTATGATTATGTGTGTATGCCACACAGTTTCAAGTTTTATGTTATGATTATGGGGATCTCATTCTCACTTCTATGATTTTTTCCATGTTAAGATATTATGATCTCTTTTGCAGGTTATGAATTTCAAAAAGATATGATATGATTTTTAGTTCCTTTATTTGCCTTGATGAGCATTTGAGCTCACCCTTTTATGTTTTCTTTTCCCCAGGATATAAAGAAATGTTTTAGGTAAAAAAAGGGAAGATCTTTATGGGAGATATTGAAGATCTTTCACCACGATTAGAAGATTACATTCCGAGTTTCCAAAGAAACTAAACTATTACGATCCTTGTGTGTGTGTTTTTGTTATGTACTAAGTATTCCGCAAAAGTAATGTAATGTCCATATATGTCAAGATACGGGTCTCTACAGTTTGTATCAGAGGAAAGGTTTAGTCAACCTTTGGAAACTAGGATGCGAAAACATTAGTGAGATCCCTAGAGATATTTCTACGGATTGTCTAGGGATGTCCCTATGGTTAAGTACACGTATAGGTTATAGTACTAGAATTACGCTAACGATCATAGAATTAAACCTAAGATGTTAGATATTGAAGGTAATCCCCCTTTATTATGTTGTTTTCCCTAGCATGATTTTTGCCTCTCACACTATTCTTTTTGGGTTTTAGACGATGGCTGGAACCCGAAGGAACTGTGTTGATCAATGCAATGGACAATGCAATGATTGTCCTCCCGAACAAACAAATGTTATGGGAGATGGAGTGCAAAATCTTATTTCTATACTTACACAAGCTATGAATCATTCTGGACATCCAAATGAGCAGAGAAGGGAACAATATTCTATTGATTCCTTCATGAGGCAACGTCCACCTTCTTTCAGTGGGACTTCTGATCCACTTGTTGCTGAACAATGGATCAGTACCACTGAAAAGATATTTTCAGTTCTTCAATGTTCTGAACATGATAAAGTCATTTTAGCAGTATATCGTTTGGAAGGTGAAGCTGATCAATGGTGGAATCTTATCAAGAATACAAGGCAAAGAGATGAAATTGAGTCCATGGAATGGGACGAGTTCAAGAACTTATTTTTCAATAAGTACTTCCCTCATATTCTTCGAAAAAAGATGGAGAAGGAGTTTCTTGAACTAAAGCAAAAGGATGATGAATCTGTTGGTATATACGAAGCGAATTTTACAAGACTTGCAAGGTATGCATCTGGCATTATCATCCAACCTGAAAGTAAAGTTGATCGATTTTTCAGTGGCTTAAAACCAAGTCTTCGAAGGGAATTAGCTATAATAGACTTCAGTAGCTATGAATAAATTGTGTGTTGTGCTATCAAGGGAGAAATGGAAGTTGGTGTTACATATCCATCTCATGATTTTGACAAGAAACGAAAGATGGAGTTCATGGAGAAATCTCAGAATAATGGTGAAAAGAAGATGAATGTTTCCTTATGCACAAAGTGTGGAAAGAAGCATGGTGGAGATTGTCTTAAAGGGACTAGAAAATGTTGTAAGTGTGGAAAAGAATGTCATCGAGCAGCTGATTGTCGAAGTAATGGAAAAAGGGTTTCTAATGATGTGAACAAAGCAAACACTGCAGAGAACGCACCACCTACACTTCAATGTTTCAAGTGCAAGGAGATGAGACATTATGCCAATAAATGCACTAATCTAAGGGTTAGTGACGATCAACATGAGCAACCACTAATGGAAAAGGAAAAAAGGGAAGTCACATGCGATCACTATTGGCAATGTTGAATATGAAAACGATGTGGTGGAATGATTAAGTGTTTATGTAATGGGATTCCAAAATAATGTTGTATCATTGAGTATTGCAATATTTATTGATGTGGTATTCAAAGTGATTGATATATTTTGGAAATAAGATGATATGCGCATAATGAAGGGAAAATGAGAAAATGAATTGTTTAATAGTATTCATGAGCTCATGATTGATATAACGACTAAGTGATATCATGGTTTGAGAATATAGAATTTTGAGGATTTTGGTATGTGGAAAGTGTTAACTTTTAACTGCATTCATGTTTTCACTAAGGTATTCAATAGAATACATGATTAAGGACTTTGAATGTTTGGAATGTGACCAACAAAACAAATCTTATGATATATGGGGATTGACGATGGTGTTAAATCTTTGGTAATCATTTTCACTATGTTATGAGAGTGGACTGCAGTATTATGGATAAGCCTAAAGATTGGAATGGATTATGTTGGACATAAGTTAGTATTGTTTAAGGATTGAAGTTTTCTCGATATTATTGATGGTATGTTATAGTAATATAGTTTTATAAAAAGGACAACCTGCAGGACGGGCGACCGCCCATCGCGTCGGACAAGGCTGTGGAAATCGAACCCACAACCGAAGTGCGACTGGCCTTTATCGCCTACCACTGGCCTACAGGAAGTCCCTGTTTATTAGAAACTAGTTTTATTATATTAAGAAGTATGATATATGAAGTATAAGTCCATATTAGGAACCATATATGATTAATTTCACTATAGAATGACTTATGTATATTTAATAACATTTTCTAACCTTTTGTTTGAGACAGATGGAATGACCCGTCATTCTATCACAGGATCTGCTAACACTTCACGAATAACAAATTCAACTTCATTTATTTAAGAGATGAAGTGGAAATTGTTAAAGACACGAACAACAGTGTGGTTGTACCAACATAAAGTAAGTATTTATTCTAATTCAAATTTTCAACTTTAGGGAAATGATCTTGAAAACCAAAAATGTTGTCCTAGTGATCTTATACCTGATGAATTAGATGGTACCTTAGACCGTCACAAATTTATGGGTTTGTGATTGCTGGCTTTTCCATAGCCATGTTCTCTACCACTCTCTATCAGAACATGATGGTTAGATTTCTCTTCCATGTCCATATTTTCACCTATGTGGAAACCCGGTGATTAGTTTATTTGGGTAATCGTTACATTTCATACTTTAGTTTTTAAAGCCAAGTTTTGGTATTCCTTTTTACGATGTGGGTTTCTATTAAGAAACTTTCGTATAGTAAACTATTTATAACCCCGACGAATTTCGAGGGTGAAATTCATTTTAAGGGGAGTAGAATGTAACAGCCCGAGATTTTATGAAAACTATTCTTTTTAATTTTATTAATGTCTTGTGTTGTACGCTACACCAAAAAGAGCTTTCAAAACACGCATCCTTGACTTGCCTTTCATTACACGCAATCGCAACCTTCTCGATAGTGTGTGTAGTACGCAATACTGAGTTTCACGAAACAACGATATGCTATTAAAATATTATTAAAACTAGCCGTTATGAATAGTAATAACCACTTTTTAAAATGTTAGAAATTTTAGCTCTCAAAATGGACTTCATTTTTGGATTCGTAATATCGAAATTATCTTAGGGTAAAATTTTTGTACTTTTCGGATAACTTTCATTTTCTAATGAATAGTGAAAATTACTAAATTTTAATTAAAAAAAACTTTTTTTATAAAAATAATTAATAGTGATAAATTATTAATTTGAGTGGTTTTAAAGTATATTTAGAATATATTTTTACAATTTAATACAGTTTTGGTCATTGGTTGTAATTTCACATTTAAACCAGACATAATCAAGTGTCAATCTTTTGATAGATATTGATTCTTAAAAACACGCTATTTGTTTTAACAGCGGGATTTAATTATAAAATTAATTAATGCAACTTCTATGTTATGAATTTGGTAAAATAGACTTCATTTTTGAATTTGGAATATGAAATATAGCTTAGGATGAAATTTTGGCATTGTTCTGAAAAACATCAATTTTTGATGAATAGTGAAACTACTAAGTGGTAGTTAAAAAACTGAATTTTTCATAAAACATAATTTTACCGCTTCTGTGAATGGAATTTAAAAAATCTGAGAGACACGGTTGATGTTAGTAAGTAAAATGTGGTTCAATGAGATGAAAATAATTTTTGGTGAATAGTAACTTTTTACTTTTATTTACCACGGTTAAAAGTAAATTGGGTAATTAAGGGTAAGAATGATATTAATATTATCCTAACACATGTCCTAATTCTATTGGACAAGTGTATCTCGACCAAAAACAACCTTAAGTGTAAAATATTATCATTTAGGCCCACTTGGATTAGATTAGGACATTTATTATTATTTAATTCAAAGAAGTGTTAAAATAGTTAAAATCAAATTCTAATAAGTAAATCATTTTTAATATGGGGTTATACATAAGATAAATTAGACTATAAATATTCATTAGAAAGATAAAAAGATTTCCTACATAATAGTATTTTATTTATAATTTTTAGACATTAAATAAGTTAATTTATTTATGACACAATAATGATGCATTAATTATCTTATTAATGAAATATTGACATAATTGATGTTATTAACACCAAATTAAATGTAATTTGACACTTTTTATGAATCCCACTAATTTTATAGGTTACTATGATATATTAGTGTTGATGTAATCAACTTGGTTTGAACATATAATTCTGTTATGACTTTCACAAAAATCATATATCAAATAGTGTCAAAATTGACACAAAATAGTTTTTAAATCAAATATTATATTATTAATTGTTATTTTATTCCTAAAATTCTAAGGTTCGGCCAATTGACTTATATAAGGATATATATATATTAATAATAAACAATTTGGGGTTCTTTTGGCATGTTATAGTAAGTGTATTAACCATATAGTGTAAGAAAACAAAAAGACATGGTAAAAGTTAAATTATTTAACTTAGAGTTAAATCTAATTGATAAGGTTAAAATAATAACCTAAACATGTCTAAATCCTATTTGATGATAGGATTTCGACCCATCCCAACTTTAGCTTCATAATAAGACCCTTTGGAACCATTATAAACCGATTTTGACTTTAATATAAAATAATATTTTGAGATATTCCTAAGGTGCCCCTCTCCTCCCTTATAAAAGGGCACCTCCTCCCCCTCCTCCTCACGCCAATTTGAGGACTCAAGCTCGGCCAACCCCTGCCATTTTCCCTTCTCCACTTCCCTAGAATAATCGTAGAGGTCCTGGTCTTCTTCAAAGACCAATCTTAGTTCCCTAAGTGAAGGATTCAAAGAGGCGTTTCAAAGAAGATGTAATAACCATTACCGATCTTTTCAATTTCTTTCTTCTTCAACTTCTTCTTCTTTAGTTGTTTCCTGATAAAGTAATAACATCATTATTACTTACATACGGATATGTTATTATAAATATGAAACAACTCTAATTAACCTTCTATCCATCCTGCGGAAAAAGGAAATCACCGCGCGTGCGTACGTACGGAATACCGTCTCCACGCCGTGGTGTAATTTATTTTCCGCCACCACCTTAATTGGATGGGTATAATGGTTTAATGAGTAACTATATATGATTATTATAAAGTTATATTGATACTGAAATAGTATAAATACACTTCAACGCAATTCCACGACCATCGGAACGATATCATCGCTCGTGCGTACGTACGGACTACCGTCTCCACGACGCGATGAGATTCATTCTCAATGAATAACCATTAATGAATGATTATAAAGTATATATAATAAGTACTAATTAAATATATTACCTAATAATGATACTGTAATTATTTATATTTATATGTATTTCATCTACTTAATTCCATTCAATTCAATAAGGAAACGAAAACAACGTTCATGCGTACGTACGGACTGCCGTCTCCATGAACGGTGTATTTATTTCCATTTACTGATTTATTATATATGTATATTCTGAATATATATATATATATAAATCATGTTTTATATTCTGGAATTAAGTAATAATGATCTAAGTAATCATATGAATAATTACAAGTTAAAAACACAAACGACAAATGAGACGATTTTACCCAAAACGCTACTTTAACATGAATTTACAAAAGAACGGGTAATATAAAGTCATAAGTGGACCATATATGATATAATAACAATGAATATGATTCTGGAATAAGTCAATAACATGATTTAAATCATTATACAGGAGGTTCGGACACTTACGAAGCAAATCGGACCTAAGGTAAGGGAAATATCACAATCTCATTTTTATCCGAGATTGTTTATACATTAGTATTTACTGGGGTGTATTTTATCATCCACATCCATGTTTCCTCAATATGTAATGTTATTTCCATCCACCTACAATTGTTTAAATACAATTTTACCCTTCGGTGAGTTTTTAGTAAAAGATATGAAAGGAATCTTTTGTCGTTTTTCATACAAGGTACTTTTTTGACTTTTCCGACAAAAGTATGAGAAGAATGTTTTTTAACTTATACGGCATGAATGGATTTTTAAAACATTATTTCCAAGAAGCTTCCTTTACAAGTTTTAAAGTTTATTTTTAATCAACGTCTTTTATTTTAAATTTGTATGACATGTTATGAAAGGAAAAATGTTTTTGAAGAAGAAAGGATATTTTCCTCAAGAATGGAGTTCAAGTGTTTTATCAAAATTATTTTCTATCTAAGATAATAAAGGGTTCTGTTTTTATCCCTATTATTATATTGATTTGATCATGTTGTGATGGAATTATTTTTATGAATTCCTTTATCTTATATGAATTGATTTATGATGTCATGATGTTTCAATAATCCCATTTTTGTTACATGTGTTATGCGATGATGTATGATTATGTGGCACCCATAAGAAAGGATTCATTATAAGATGGGTGGGACCTATATCTCCCTCCAATTAACTGGGTAAAGATTTTATATCTCATGAGATAGACAGGGCTGGAACGGTAGGTTATACCGGTTCAGTGAAACAGGACTGAAACGAGGGTTACTCGATTCAGAAAGGGACTTTGTCCACTAAGATAGTCTTGGCAATGAGTCTTGACTAACAAGAAATGATTCTCTATGATTATGTGTGTATGCCACAAAGTTTCAAGTTTTATGTTATGATTATGGGGATCTCATTCTCACTTCTATGATTTATTCCATGTTAAGATATTATGATCTCTTTTGCAGGTTATGATTTTCAAAAAGATATGATATGATTTTTAGTTCCTTTATTTGCCTTGCTGAGCATTTGAGCTCACCCTTTTATGTTTTCTTTTCCCCAGGATATAAAGAAAGGTTTTAGGTAAAAAAAGGGAAGATCTTTATGGGAGATATTGAAGATCTTTCACCACGATTAGAAGATTATGTTCCAAGTTTCCAAAGACACTAAACTATTACGATCCTTGTGTGTGTGTTTTTGTTATGTACTAAGTATTCTGAAAAAGTAATGTAATGTCCTTGTATGTCAAGATACGGGTCTCTACAGTTATGACCTAAAAACACACACACATCCATCAAATACTTTATAAAATCACCACCCACGTGTATGACACACTACCGCCTTGTGATACAATGTCATTAGTTTTTCCATCACAACCTATCACACTTAGGAATAATGATAGAATTAATTTTTTTATATGATATTTATGATATTTATAGCATTAGTATACCGTTTTAGTAATTATATTATATATAATATTTTTATATTCCACATCATAATGGATAAAATATTATGGCTCATAGATATGTTGACTACAACCTCCATGAAGTGATGTGATTCATTTTTTACCACCCTATCAAATAATACTATATTAAACTATATTAATTTAAATAATATGGTATTGATGACATTATTATCATTCTATAATGATAAAATATAACTTAACTTCATTCCATAATAATAATTTAATAATTATAATGTTACTCAGACGTATGTATGCCCTACCATCTCCATGATTGTAACGTTAGTTAATTTTTCATATCAATATTAGGTAATTTGTTTTAAAATAATAAATTTTTTAAAATATGATAATTTTTTGATTATTATAGTTTTTTATATGTTTAGATATTTACATTTTTTACCATAGTCAGCATACATTAGTAAATTTTGACACATAATCCAGGTGTGTTCAAAACATCAAACTTAACGTCAATTAATTATGTAATTATTTATAAAAAATTTATATGTGAAATAAATTTAGTAATTAACATCAAATTGGTTCTCAGTAAAATTAAATAATAAAAATATATTTATTATTTAGTAATATGAAGAACAATATTGGAAATTCAAACATGAGTTAATGGTTTTTCTCACCTCGTATTTATTTATATGATATGTATGCAATATTTGCCAATTATTTTTTATAAATTAGGTAATATTATTGCCATGATGGAATTTTATGAATATTTAACCAAAAAATTTTGGTATTTTCATATACATTTCATGATATCTCTTTCATTTTTTTAGCGTTTCAATGTTACCAATGTGAAATGGGATTTTTTGTCTCAATTTCAATTCATTGAGATGTATGTTATGTTATACACCTACATTCATTTATGAGTTATATATTTTAACCCATTTAAAATTTTATATCAGGAATCTAATTATTTTAAATATATTAACAATGATATTCTTTCAAGGGGATTGTGATTCAATGGTACCAATGTTGCAAGAACATGGTTTTATAGTGACTTCCTTTATCATGACTGTGTGTGTTAATGTATCAAATGAAGAATTTTTAATATTTTCATAAAATATATATGTATATTAATGACATTTTTAGGGAATTTACTATTTATCAACTCTTTGGTATACAAAATATTTTGGAAAATGTTTTTAATATAACCCAACATCTTTACTCTCTTCGGTTAGAAATATATTTCCTTAAAAAACCATGGTTTCTGAAAATGATTTAATTTTTTTTCAAAATTTGTTTCATCAAAGAATAAATATTATCCAATTTAAATGTCTTAAATGATTTTTAAAACATACTTTATAAGTTTCCAAGGTAATTTTCAAATAAATTATTTTTTAAAAACGTTTTATTTTTTTAAAAATGATTTTCTAATTTAAAAGTGTGTTTTCCTTGAGAATGTTTTAATGATATTTTAATGGTATTTCTATTAATCATATACAAAAACCCTTTATGATACTTATCTTATACTAGGTATATTTTTTAAATCATCCCCATTTTTTCTCTGTATAGGTAATTCTTTTTTCTAATAGATTATTATGGTACACTACTCTTTTCCATGGGACAATCATTTCTCAAAGAGATTGTCATGAAGACCATCTATTAATCACATGTAGACCATGATATAAAATAATAATATTTTTTTGAGTTTTATTATGAAATATCAATGTATTTTATTCAGGTTTTCCTTCATGGACACTACATCTTAAACATGGGGTGGACCAAATATTATCGAGTAAGTCTATTAAATATTTACATGGGATTTCCCATATAACACGAGGTAATAAAGTTATATCTTATAATATGGTTCCACAAATAGCAATGTGTAAGGCTATTACAATATAACATGGGTGGGGAAGATAGTTCCTGATATGCCTATAATATCATAGATGATGGGTGCACCACATATTATACAAATGCATTGGTTATTTACTCTATTGGAAGTCATATGTATCATAATTACAATTAAATTGTTTTTGAAAGGGGGTTATTAATATGAATCTCCTAGTTAAAAAAATAATGTTTTAATTTCTTGTTAAGGTTTTATATATTTTGTCGTTGCTATAATTGACATCCCATGGATCATGTCTACTGATTCTAAAGACTTTTTACCTTTTCTATGTTTTGATGATCCACATATTGATGGGTATGATTTATTTTATGATTTACATATGAACTAGGTTTATGTTAATTTACACACATCCACTTCTTATTCTCATTGAAGACATTCAGTTTATACTGCTTATGTTTTACCTTATTGATAATTTGAGATCACACATCTAATGTTTCTTTTTCCCATATTTTGAAAAATTATGCTGAATGAGTTAAATTAAAAAGCATTTTCATATGGAGGATGATGAATTAAAATTTTAAAAATAAAAGATGTGTTAAGTGGGAGAAATGATCATTTAATGACATGTGTATTTTTTATGTCAGATTTTTTTCCAAATTCTATAATACTATAATCCTAAAACGTCATCAAGGATGTAATAGATCAAATTTTTTTCATTTTTTTGAATGTTTTGTATGGATAAATAGGGTCAAATTTTGCAACACAATATATGAATATAATGTTTATGATTTCATCACTGAATCCATGAGTGTGATTACTAGTCTATTATTGTTCGTATAAAATGAAAGACCTATATATATATTGATATTATGAATATTTCATGTGAGGTTATATTAATTGTAATAGACACCATCACAAGTTTATAAAATTAAGGATGATTATAATTTGAATTCATAGAAACCTCATTGATGTTTTAATTGATGATATCATAAATTTATGAAAAAAATTTAGAGTTTTTTATTTGAGGTGAGTTGTTTTTTTCCTTTAGGACCAATAAAAATTTTTTTGGGAGGAAATATTTTCATGTATTAAAAAAATATGGAAAACCCATATGATGTGTGACAGCCCATCACATCCAGCTAGGTGGAGGGGATTGAACCCATGACTAAGGACAATAAGGGTTTTATGCCTATCACTAGCATATATGATGTCTAGTTAGTATCTATTTTTCTAATTTAATGTTTTGTATATTTCAAAAACATATGAGATATTATTTGATGAATAATGGTTTACTTATATTAGAAAATGATTTGAAAAAATCATTATAATAATTTAGTTTCAATGTTATTCAACAAAAGATTGATGAATTTTAATGTTTTTTAATTTATGAAATAATTTATTATGAATTCTATGTTGTACAATTAAATTTTTAATTTTAGTGTATTCGATGAATATTTACACTTTTTTGGAATTATAATACCATGTGAAAATAATTTTGGTTTTGGATAATGCTTAAAGGCATGAATATAAATTGTTATTCCTTTTATGAATATGTGATCATTAAATTCTATTTTAGTTCTACAGGTTTTAAAAATTAATCTTAAATGAAATTTATTTAGAGAAAAATATTATATTGTGTTGGAATTTAACTAAATTGTTGACTTATACTAATCATGATACAATATTTACATATTCTGTTAGTCTATATGGTATGTAAATTTCATAGATATAAGAAAAGGATATTGAAAAAATAATTTATCCATGCATCATAATTTATGGTGAATTAATAGATTTTTGAAACATCATATATTTATGGTTTTTAGGAACATAACATTCCTTTGATAATTTAATTATTTGTGATTAATGACCTAAATAACTATATTTAATTATTTATTGTTTTCCTCCATTCCTATATGTGTTCTCTTATTTGTAATCCTAGTTATGTATGATTCCATTTGACATTTATACATACGTTTCACTATTATTAAGGGGATTTTTTACAAACCAGTTTTTTGATTAGGGTATAAAACAAATTTTTTTCAATATCCAACCTTTGATTATTCTGATAAAGATCAAATTAAGAGGAAAAAATTTATTAATGGTGGGTGACGGAGGATGTAACACCCATATATTAGAAAAGAAGAAATTTAAATTCCTTATCATAAAAGAAATAACATAGGATATTAATGGTTCATTACATCTAAAACTGAATTTTTCTTATGTTACATGAATCATTAGTATTTTTATGTTCGGAAGCGTATTCAACACACAACACTGATTTTAAACAACACATGATATATTTTAACACTATAACATAGCGGTTGGAATGAAGGGTATGAATTGGATTAAATCATTTTTTAAAATATGTTTTACAAATTTATATATAATGAACTCTTTGGTAACCAAATAATTTTATGTGAATATAAAACCCTTTTGAATATAAAATGAATTCTTTTTCTGAGAAACTACATTAATTCACAAAAGTTTCTTCTTTAACAATAAATTAAAAAATATGTATTTTTTTATTATAATAATGTAATATATATATTATAATAAGTATAATATTTAACATTCATCCTTTTTTCTATATATGGTTTAATAGTAAATCCAATTCTACACTTAAAACGACATTATTAACAAAATTAGCTTTGTTACCTTTTTATGGTGCACTTACAATTTAATTTTTTTGAAATTTTTTTAAAAATTAATTCAGAAAATAAACATTATTTTTGTTTTCTTAATATTATAATTTTCTATAGGTTTTATTTTATATTTTCTAGAAAATATTGATTTTTTAGGCAAAAAGTGAAAATAGAGATATTTAAAAGGATTTTCTTTTTTATAAATTAATTTATTCAAGGGTCCCAATAGGTTTTGATGGTTTTGTAATGTAACCATTGTATTACATAGTTATATTTAATACACATAATTACTTTTTAATCAAATTTATACTGAATATTCATATGAGTTACTTTTTAGGTTTAAATTTGTGTTTTTCTTAATGCTATTTTAAAATGGAAAATATTTATCTTTTTAAATTAATCCAAATAATACATTATGTAAAATGGATTAAATTAATTTTTTTAAATTTATATATCATTGAATATTAAGTTTTTCAAAAAATTATAATTATTTGTAATATATTTAATATATAATCTTTTATTTTTTAAAAAATTACCCTTCATAAAAACTGGCCATCTCACTGCGTATGTGGGATTAATATAAAAGTTAATTTTACAAATTATTTGAATAGATTTATGTAAAATAGGTTAAATATTTTGAATAAAAATAATATATAATATTAAAATGGTAACATTTTTTCCAATGTGATCATAGTATGAAAATAAAATTAATTATTATGACTATTATAAAATTTGGGTCACAATTATGATCAAAAAATATGAAAATGTAATGTTTATGATTTTGTAAATGAATTTAGGAGTGTCATTATTGTGTTATTATACACTTCCACCAATGGCCAGTTATAATAGTTGTGGCTCCCCATGAAATTAATTTCCACCAGTATCCCAAATCTACTTGTATTGACTATAAAACAAAAAAAAACACACATGTTATATTACTACATGTAAAACTATAAAATTGAAATCAAGGGGTTCAATTATTGAAAACACAAAATAATATCTGGATAATTAGCCCTGTTATCTAAATCAAGTAACCATCCAAAAATATTGTCAAACAATTATACCTCTTGATCCCACAAAAATAAGTTCTTCAAAAACGTCATCAAGATTGCAACCAAACCAAAAATGAAAAAAATAACCATTCTAGATTAATAAATATAAATGAAACGTTGTTTACGAAGTTAGTTGATTTTTTTCGTTCAGCACACCAAAAATTTCACACACTCCCATGAACCATTAAATTTTGTTTCCAAATAGATATGACTCAAAACCTGATTATTAAATTTCAATATATATCAATATCTTATTTGAAAAACTTATTTAAATATTAATATACATACCATAAAAAACCAATGTTTTTTTAGAACACAACATAGCATATCCTGGTTTTCATAAAAATGAAAATCACTAAAATCTATGGGCTAGCTAGTTCCTTTTTAGAATATTCATTCAATGAGTATTAATGTAAAATATAACCACCCCTAGTAACATGTATCATTCCCTAAGAATTCCATTTTTATAATGTATGGGTAACACAATAGATTTAATAGAATCATTATGACCCCTCATGAGTCAAATCGAGTCGATATTAGAATTATTGGTTTTATCAGACACCTCCATTATCTAGGATTTCTTTGACCCAATAATGGTAATCCCTAGAAAACATTGTCTTCCATAGATTTCATGTTGGCCCTGATTTCTCCCAACCCACCTCTCGATTATCTATATCATAATGGCCCTGATATATCAAAATTTCACATTGGAAATAATTATCTAATTAAACATTATGAGGACCTAACATGAGCATCTTGAATGTTTATAACATTGCGATATCACTATACCTAAGGTATTCCTCCTAGCATGACCAAGGAGATAGATTATATCCAAGCGGTCGATCTAAAATCCTTAAAAATTTCACAATTATTCGTCTCTATGACAGGTTTCCTACAAAAATAAATAAAAATTGGATCCTAAAGGGCCTCTGAAGTACAAAATAGAAATCATTTATCTAAATTGAAGATAAATAATCAAAATTAATGTATTCATTTCATATTATAATAGAATTACATGAATTATATAAAAAAAATAAACAGTAGGTAATACTCATGTTGATCCATAACTAATAATTTATTTCAGTATCGTCTAGCCTAATTCAAATATCATTTGACTAATTCTTCATCCCCCAAATTTAATAAATTAAACAATAATTCTTTCTACAATCCCAAATTTACATGAGATGAAAAGGAAGGTATATAGACATAAATCAAACCCCTAGATATGTAAGGAGTCAGAGGGTCTATCAAATGACCTAGTAACTGATGTAAATTCAACCCATATATAATGTGTGAGGAAATGTCTATCAAACACACCCACATGTAATGATAACATTAAACTCCAAAACACACAAACATGTTAGGTTATAATGGGATAACAAGGCCACCATGAGACGTAACCCTTCGTGCATTGACACCATGCCAAAAGGTGGAAATCACGTCATTCCATATTCTAAATCATACCCAAAGACACATGGTTGATGATAATTTTCCCTATTTCTCAAGAATCTACACCATAAAGTACATTGACCCATCCCCACACACTCATGTGAGGATACATATAGAACAAGACACAACATTTAGCCTCAAATAAGGTTATATAAAACACACCGACACATTCCCATAGACTCAAAGTACAACATATCATTCACACTAATTACTACATATAGAAAACATATTGGTGGCATCATATACACCCGTATATCATTAAGAACCCATGGGAGGACATATAAAGAAAAACATAACATCCATATATCCTAAAGAGTGTTGTATAATGAAAACTAACACATACTAGTATATAAAAGAAATATATCATTAATCAAAATAACCTATCACCATAAACATAGGGGATTTCACATAAATCATAATGAACCACCCCAAAACACATGGGTGGTAACATCATGAACATGAACTTATCTTATGATTTTAAGGACTCATAAGCATATAAATAGAACACATAAGAATAAAACAAATCAAGAAATGATCCCATCACATGACACAATATGTTTAGTACCAGGAATTAATCACTTAGGATGTAATATTATTTCTCAAAATGTTCATAAAAACATATCAAAACCTTATTGGGTTTGAAACATCTTACCCATTTATCGATCACTTTAAATACAAAACAAATTTCACACATATATATTAAAAAAACATGCATCATAATGTACAAATATTCACTCAATACAGAGTCAATAATTTACTAGGAGCATAAATTATTTTGACAATATGTAAACACCCCCTTGCGTTTTGACCAAAACACCATCTGATATAATGAAATCCATCATTTAACTAAATCTAAAACCATAATCCCATTTAAAAACTGAATATTATCAATTATTTTTTATTAGATGATTTCCTTTAATGAAATATTTTCAATTCATTCATTATAACTATACTTTCGACTTTTTCAATACTTTTGAAATTTTTTTTCTCAATTCACATAATTTTCAATGAAATTACCCAATAACAAAAAAAAATTTAAATATATTTTATAAAATGAATTTTTTTCCTTTTATAACAATCTAACACCTATAATCTATCCGTAGAGAGATTAATAAACTCCCTGTTGGAAAAGGAACCACCATCAAACCATTTAAAATATTATAAAGTCCATTATAAATATTCGGTCAATGAAATACTATAACAAAATTATGGGAAATTAAAAAATAAAAGGAAATTTATAGGTAGATAATACTAATTAGGAAGAGTATTATAAATTCAATAAGTAAATGAGAGACTCAAATGAATCCAAATCCCAAACATTAACCTATTATAAAAAAATCCATCATATTCCCATGACGTCATAAAGTATGTCCAAGGGAACCCATATCATTTGTAAACATTGAAAATTTAAAAAAAAATTCAAATAATATAAAATTATAAATTTACATAATAGACCATTAACACCATCGATGATGAAAACAAATATTATATTATGAGAAACTAGACGTGTTCATTTGACTATGAACCCTAAACTATATCACTCAAAATATCAATATTAGTCACCTAAATTAGGTCTCATTTTATATAATATAATTGTGAAAATACTAATGAATTCCAATGCAAAACAAAATATATTGGAAATGGAAAATGGTGGATTTTTTATGGTTTCTTATAATATCTTACTAATGCCTCATATGAACTCATCGTCAAGATAGATGATTTCTCTATGGTCTGGTGAATTGCTTCATTCAAAATGAAAACTCAAAATTTGAAATCATAGAACAATGACACAACATGAGTAATTTTATTGATCATACAATGAATTAATATGAAAATATCCTCTAAAACAATAAAATAAATTTATAATAAGTGAAAGAAAATTATATATCCATGATTTGATATAAAATTTCATAGGAGCAAAAAATTTAATGGAAGCCTGAATTGGTATTAAAATATTATCCCAAAAAATTTAGAAAATTCCCCAGAAAATAAGGCAACAATGCTTGGTTAATGTTGTTATCCCATGATTAACTTCATGAAAAATCTCTTGGATGTGGTGAAAACTGATATAGTAAATTGATTCATTGCATGAATCATATGGCCTCACTGTGAATGTACTATTACTAGAATTCCTAATAGCTTAAAAAATATAACATAGCACAGAAACCACCAAGAAAACCCATTAAACCTCTTAGTCCTAATCCTAATCACAGAAGACCTTTAAAGTGAATTAGAATAATCATAATCCTTTTTTGAGAGCCTATTCTCATAAGCAACTCTTTACCAAGTGTAAATGTTATATTCCATATATAATATCCAAATTGTAACATCATGGGTTATTACTACACTCAAAAACAAATTAGGAGTTAAAGATAATTAATTTCATATCAAACTATAAATATTTTTTAAATATATTTGTACATTTTATAACATGTTAAGTCCTTGGCCATCACGATCATGATTAGTTTTAAAGGACTGATTTATGAATATTATAATTATATAAAATTACATACTATATTATTTCACTACAATAAATTTCAATAATATAAATCTTTGTAATATTAATGATAATATATTTTTGTGATATATTTTATCATAGGAATGTATATAAAAATAATTATTTTAATTAAAATGTTTCAATGATGTGGTATATTCTGGTAGTATTTAAATTTAAAGCTTCCCATTATGGTCATGTAATTCATCCAAAAAAATTATTTAAAAACTATAGTATGGTTGAATATCTATATATGAAATATGAGATCCAGAATTAAATTTTTAATAAAAATAATTAGATGAAGCATGTACCTACCAAGGATTTCAACCATATAATGGTTATATTCATTCCAATTTTTTGAATTTATCAAAGCCTTCATTCAAAATTGATGGGGGATAAATATATATATGTCATGAATGAAATCCATGGTCAACATAACTTGTTATATTTTAGTATCACTATTAACTTCCAATCCATTTTAAAACTTATATTTGAGTAACCCCACACCCCACCATAATTCCCAACTTAAAGTTGTTATGCCACATGGTGATGACCCCCCTCCACCCTCTATTAGTACAACACATAGATAGAAATGAGGATAATGCGTGTTCTGTAATGCACTCCCTATATAGTCAAAGTAGTAGAGGCTAATACAGAGGGTATAAAATACAAATATGGGAGTCATTACCCATTGAAATTATATATAGAAACGAGATTTGGAGAAATCCCAAGATAAACCCCAATTCAATAGAACCATTAAACTCCAAAATATATATAAACTAGAGAAAATATACAATTATTTATACATGAACACCATGGATGTATCCAAAAAAGTATTTTTTTGGTAAGGTTATAACATTAGGAGTTGTCATTATAATCTTTCTCCCAAATATTCATTCATATTGGTCTAATATATTTGTAAAATGATACATGAATGGTACATAACAAATAGATATTATCAAATCATAACCACTATCTGAAAAAAAATATGGGAATAAAACAAAGAATAAAATATCAATAGTGTATAATATAAAAAATAACTATATTTGACGACACAATATTACCTTCTCTTCTATAATTCACTCAACCAATACCACCACTAATAGCCAATCTAATCAAAAAATCCAAAACCATCCCAAAAAAACTTCTTACATAGAGCATGTAATTTGATAAACCAATCTTACTGGACTATTGAAACATGTACCATATGAGATGTAGATGACTGATAGAGTATCCACTTCCAATTCAATCAAAAATTTGACAGCAGATTCATGTAATCTAAAACACGTCTCATATCAACAATTACAAAACAATATATCACTATTACATATCCAAATTTCAACCAAAATTTAGAATAGTAATATAAAAATTAAGATAATTAAAATCATTCCATCCTGCTTCTATGTATATCCACCACCTATGAATTATCTAACCCAAATCATCCTCAATATAGTAGGACATCAAAAAGTTGTATGAAGTTCAAGTTGTTCCCTCATCCTATCATGAAAATCATGAAGTATGTACCAACTATCTCATCATCATTATATCATTGAGTACTCAAAATTCCACTCTCACACTTATTACGTAATGAATAGATATATGAACTATTATTTCACCATATTATGTATTATACTTATAATTTTTGTTTCATCTAATTATAGTTTTAACTGAATATCATAAATCTACGAGACAATAATTAAAGTCATTAAACGTATTAGAATATGTAGTAGAAAATACATTTTTAATTACAACTATTATTATTATAATTTAATAGTTTTATTTTTACCACATTATCTCTTTTAATAGATTTAGTATTTCAATGTTATCATAAAATGTTTTTTTTTTGATTTTTTATAATATTTTATTTTCCGTTAAAGAGTAAAAACACATTTTTTAATAACTATTAATTTTAAAACACATAAATTGAAAAAAAATAATGAGAAAAAATTTTCATAATTTTTTTTATATATTAATAGTTTAAATATACTCATCAGAATCTATAAATTATATGTTAATAATAATTGAAATTTACTTAATATCTCATAAAAAAATTATATTTATGAAAATATAAAAACCAAAATTTATATAATCTATAATTTAATAATAAAAATGTTATTTATAAATTATTTCATCATTTATGCATTTTATAAAAAGCACATTTTAATATAATTTACATGATGACAATATTATTTAGAGAACTGTTAATTACATTAAAACAATTAGTTGACGAATTATATTAATAATATCCATTATTTTTTTAATAAATAAAATTGATCTATATTAAATTATTACTATAATATATTGTTTAAAACTATGTATAACTATATTAAATCTTCTTTATATCTTATCCAATACTAAATAATATGAAATAACACATAATGTTCAAAAGATAGTTTTTTTACAAGAACTGTATTTTATATATCATATAATATATTATAAAAGTATATGTTAATAAAATTATAAAATGAATTATCTTAAATGGAAATAAAATTTATGTTATATATAGAATAATATTTTAATATTGTTTTCCATTTTTTTCTAGTTAATATATAATTTAATTTGGTAGAAAGGGAATTACTAATGTTAAAAAAGAAAAGTGTAGAAAAGTAAAAACTTATTGTAAATGGATTGAATCATGTATAAAACCTATATTTAAATTCATGTAAGTGTATTTCATAAACCAATAATACCAAATAGTATATTATTATGATTATTTTAAAATTAAAAATTGAATAATTGAATTTTATTAGGGAATTATAAATGATATTCTAAAAAATGTTGTTTTCTTATGTTATAAAATGTGGATCACATCCGCCTCTACAAGGATGAAATTATCATTCAAATTTAACATACATATAGACCCAAAATAACTACAGTATATTTTATTTTTTAATATTTTATTCATTTTTATCCTGATGTTACTTTATGGAATTCAAATCCAAATAAATCATTAACAGATGACCAAGTCCCAGCCATGGGTATTACCTTCTGCATAACATTTTATATTTAGTCATTATATGTCAAATATTTTATATCCATAATTATATAATTAATTTATTATCATTATTATAATAATAATATATTATATTAATAAAATAACCAATATTTATTCTTCAAATTCCATTATAAGAAACAAATATGTTGTTTGTTTGTTCTGCGGACAACCACTTCCACAAAAAATGTCTTCTGTTTTTCATCAAAAACATTAATAGATGATAAATATTATGTTATGTATTAATAAAATTATTGATAAAATATAAAATGTATTATTAAATTTAATAATACCATATATATTATTTCTCTATCATTCATTGAGAAATGGAAACATTAATCATGCACGTGTGGAAAATGTCACCTCCACAAGAAATGATTTACATTTTTAATCACCCTAATTGGTCATATGATATGAAAAAATTTAAAATTTAAATATTATTTATATAAAAGTGTTATAATTTTTTAAATTAATAAAAACAATGATTCATAAAATGGTTGAAATATATATCGAGTTATAAGAAATTAATCAAAAAATTATAGTATCCAACATAGGAAAAAAATATATCATAAAAAATAACATATTATTATTAAATGAAAATTTAATATAGAAGATAATTTATTAAGAAATTAATGATTCTATTTAAAAAATATAATTTAGTTATTCATGATAATAGGCATGTGTGCTAAAAATGAATAGAAACCAATGTAATTGATCTTTCATACCTTCTTCACGACTTGTCAGTTATGTTCTCTCTATGATTTCCCATTTTTGAAATAATTGTATCATGTCTCAACATTATTTTATTATATTGGTAATATATATATATATATATATTCAAATATAACTCTCATTTAAGTGTTCATTCATGTTTTATTTCACTTCAAAATTTCCACTTTTAACTGGACATGGTTTTAGAAAACCGTTATATTTCATATATAATTTTGAGAAACACCAAAAATTGTTTTAAAAAAAAATATCATATAACAATTATCACTATATTATTGATAACCCTTTTCATTCAAATAATTTTTTATATAAATATAAGGACATTTATAACTTAAAAATGATCCTTTAGATTTAATCATGATTATGATTTATGTATGCCTTATTTTAATCAAGTGAAATACATAAGAATTACATTAAATTATATAATGGGTTTATTAAGAATTATATTTCTCTCTAATGAACATTTTAATTCACTATATATCAAGAGATTTTACATATAGAATTAGGGATTGATCACAGGTCCACCATGGGACATTGTGAACATTATTATGGTGGTCATGGACGCGACGCTTCTATTATGTATATGATAATGGTGATGATTATTTATATATGTTTATGATTTATTGACATTATTTCATTATGAAATTTATAATTTCATATTTTCATATTCTATAATATCATGTTATTTCACCTCACTCTCGTGTTATGATTTATTTTTATGTTTATTGCCTGATTACGATTTATATCTCGTCCTTTTCGTTATGTATTTTCTTTTAGACACCCTATATATTTTATTCAAATCTATAAGATTTTGGAGTAATGGGTTTATGTTCATATAATGATGATGTTTTTATTTTTATAGAGATATATTTTTATTTTTAGACATCCAATCAGAGTATACTTATCAATCATTGGTTTGTATTTTTTGGAAACATTATTTTAGTAATTGGGAAAAAATGTATCACTACGACTTGGGTCTTTATATTTTATGATAATAAAATACTCAAAAAATGTTATAAGAATAATACATGTTTCAATATAACATCAGTAGCAAAAAAATAATAAATTTATATACCCCTATAATAACAATAAATTAAGAAGTACAGTTCAGAACATGATTAGAAGTTCAATAGTGAAATCAATTACCCATAAAATGTAGCTCACATAAAAAAAAATTCAAATTTATGAGTTATTTTATATTATCATATATTAATAGTTTTTCGATGTAATATTTTGAATTATTTAATTCATAATTCATCATATTCATTAAATATATTTTCATATATTCCCACTATTTACAATTATCAATCATTAATCAAAAAATATTTATCCATATATCAAAAATATAATTAGAATCCCATTATAGAAATGCTAAATATTTCTATATTTATTGTTTTATTAACCACATAACAATTTAAAAAATATTCATCAGGGTAAAAACAGAGATCATTAAGAATAATAAAAAAAGAACAATAACATCCACTAAAAATTCAATATTTCCTCTATAATCATCTCCATTCTCAAGATTTATAAATTATTTAATTATAGTGGATTAATGGTTCATAAAAAATCATAAAAAAATTCATTACACTAGGCATTGATTTTTATAAATCATCATATAAAAAATAGCATTTGAATAATGTAGTAAAACAATACACACATCAATTCTAACAAACTTGTTTTTTGATATATCATATTCGATTAATTTATACCAACCGTAAAAGTGTTTAATAATATTCTTCCCTCCCATAGAAATATGTAACATAGAATACATAAGAGTAATTAAAGAAAAATGTTTTTATGAATATTTTCTTGGAAGGGAATCTTGGAAGGTATATTCATGAACATAGTTCTAGGAGATAGGATTATTGTATATAGTCAGATACCTGGATTAAAATTTAAATGTTATCCTAGAAAAAAATTATAACAAAAAAATACTCCATTTAATAAAACATCACCTTAACCTTGAATCATTAAACTTTTTCAGTATGAATTAATGTTCTTATAATATAGATGTAAATAATGAGAGGGTGGTGAGAGGTGTTTTTTTCAGTTTGGTTTATGAGGAGAAGATAAATAATTGAAATTTAGGTGGTTTGGCTAATATTTATAATGAAATATGTATAAGCCTCAACCATCACATTTTTAATTTAACTATTCCCTACATAATGTAATATCAATATCAATAATGTTTGAAATTGTTACCCACTTGTATTACAATATTTTAAACCATTTTAATTGACCATATACCGAGACTATAACCACCACAATGGCTTTGTGAGGAATCCCTAAACATTTTCCCCCACCATAGAATATTTTATGACATTGTCAACATTAGATCACTATTTTCTCCTTCCAGCCAAGCACTATTGTGTCTCTTCAGAATATAACTAAATACAATCACATGTTAATGAATAGGTCTAAACATGTGAGTTTTTGTAGTCCTGGTTATTCCTAGGTGAACCATCCAACAAAAAATATACTTAAAAGGATAATTATTTTGTTTCAAGACTAATGGTGTGCCCTGATACAAATCCTCATTACCTAAAATAATGAGAAATGGAAACAATGTATTTCTAATCCCATTAAACATGACATGAGAATTTGAAGACCGTCCAAACCCTTATGTGAGATCCTCATCTAAAAACCCCTATAAAAATCGATACTCTAACTATTTTACATAAGGTGGTGAATGAATAACCTATCATATAGAGTAAATATCCTCACGTGGTATTGTAGAGCCCCGAAGCTTGACGTACATAAACATTACATTACTTTTGCAGAATACTTAATACATAACAAAAACATACACACAAGGACAGTAATAGTTTATTGTCTTTTTAAACTTGGAACGTAATCTTCTAATCGTGGTGAATGATCTTCAACATCTCCCATAAAGATCTTCCCCATTTTTTTCTTACCTAAAACATTTCTTTATATCCCAGGTAAAAGGAAACATAAAAAGGGTGAGCTCAAATTCTCAGTAAGGGTAAGCAAGGAGAAAATAAAACAAACCATATACATTTGAACATAAAAACATGGACATAATGTTTAAACAAAAAAAATCTTGTGCAATGTCATAAAACATGGTATTACGTAAGGCATAGATCAAAATAGATCATCAATCATGATAAAATATCTTGTAAATAAAACATACAATTGTGAAAAAACATTATGCACATGATATGACTTCAATAGTATCCAAGGCATTGCTGCCAAGACCATCTTAGTGGACAAAGTCCCTTCTTGAATCGAGCTCACTCCTCATTCCAGACCTGTATTACTAAACCGGATTTACATACCGTTCCAGCCATGTTTATCTCATGAGATATAAATCATTACCCAATGCATTGGAGGGAGATATAGGTCGCACCCATCTCATAATGAAACCATTCTTACTTGTTCCACAAAATTAACATACATCATTCATAATAACCCAATAAATAAAATGGGTTTCATAAACATCATCCCATCATCACAGAATCCATATAAATGAAATGGATATCATTTTATAACAATAAATGTGAAACCATGTAAATCATAGAGACATTATACTTGAAACATACACATATGAAATCATGTCATCTTATATGGAAAATGGTTTTGATAAAACACTTGAAATGAATTCTTGAGGAAAATATCCATTCTTATTTAAAATCATTTTATTTTCACAAAATGTCTTGAATTTTTAAAGGAAATGGATTTTGTTGAAAATAGTCATAAAATCTTGTAGAGTAAGCTTCATGAAAATGAGGAATTATGAAACCGTTAAAATCTGATCACGTTGTATAAGTTAAAAATTACATTCTTCTCGTACTTTTGTCGGAAAAGTAAGAAAGTACCTCATATGGTTAATAAAAGAAATATTCCTTACATACCATGTATTAAAAGTCCAAAATGGTTAAAAAGGACTTTAAACATAAATGAAACTATTTTTAGGAAACATGTACATGGATGATAAATATAACCCCAGTAAATACTTACATATAAGCAATCTCAGATAGAAAACAATTGAGATTGCAACATTATCCCTTACCTTAGGTCCGATATGCTTCGTACGTATCCGAACCTCCGGTATAATGATTTAAATAATGTCATTGAATTATTACAGAATCATATTCATTGTTATGATATCATATATGGTTCACTTTTGACTTTATATTACCCGTTCTTTTGTATGTTTCATGTTAAAACAACGTTTTGGGTAAAATCGTTTTATTTATCATACATGTTTGGACTTGATGTTCCTGATATTATTACATATATCCTGATTTTCTTAATTCCAGAATTTAAAACATGATTTATATGAAATATATATTTATAATATACATATATATATATATGATAGATCGATAAATGGAATGAAATACACCGTTCATGGAGACGGTAGGCCGTACGTACGCATGTACACTATTTTTGTTTCCTTATTAAATTGAATGGAATTAAGTAGATGACATACATATATATATAAACATAAATATAGTTTCATTATTATGACATATATTTCATTATTAATTATTATATATACTTTATAATCATTCATGAATGGTTATCATGGATAATGAATCTCATTGAGTCGTGGAGACGGTAGTCCGTACGAACGCACGAGTGATAATATCATTCCCATGATCGTGGAATTTTATTGAAGTGTATGTATAATATTTAAGAAACTATATCACTTTAGAATAATCATATATAGTTATTTATTTACACAATTATACCCATCCATTTATGGTGGTGGTCGAAAACAGATTACACCAAGGCGTAGAGAAGATATTCTGTACATACTAATGCGCGGTGAATTCATTTTCCATATGATGGATGGATGGTGAAATAGGTTTGTTTCATACTTATAATAACATATCAGTATATGAGTGATACTGATGTTATTACTTAATAATAAAACAACTAAAGAGGAAGAAGTAGAAGAAGAAATAAAGTTGAAAGAATCGGTAAAAACATTACCTTTTCTTTGAAGCGCCTCTTCTTAATCTCCTCTTAGGGAACAAAAGAGGGCCTTTGAAGAAGACCAGGACCTTTAGGATGTATCTAGGGATGTGGAGAGGAGAAATTGGAAGGGTTTTTCCAAGCTTGTGTTGTACCTCTCGTACCCCTCGTGGTTTAATTTTCATGATCACAATCACTCTCTTATTTATCTAATCTTGTTTTAAGTGTTTGTGTTGATAGGCAAAAGGTTGCCAAGGAATTGGGCCAAGAAGGACTGAAAGTGGACTGATTTCAGTCCACCGGCCAACCGGTGGATGACCACCGGCCAGCCGATGGAGCCTGGACAGAAGGCATCCCCTCTGTCCAGAACACTGGCCAACCGGTGTCCCACCACCGGCCAGCCGGTGGAACCAAGACAGGCCGGACAGCTACTGTCTCAGCACCGGCCAACCGGTGGCCCACTCACCGGCCAGCCGGTGGTGCCTGGGCAGAAGGCCTCTCCCTTTTTCCAAGCACCGGCCAACCGGTGGCTCTGTACCGGTCAGCCGGTAAGCCCAGTCAAACTAGCCGTTGGGCTTTGACCAAACTTGTCCACTTGACTCCCAACGGCTCCGAAAGCCTCTCCAACTGCTCTGAAGACCCCCAAAGGCCATTTGAGGGTTCCCCCTCTATAAATAAAGGACTAGGAAGCCCCGGAAATGTACGGTAGCCCACGGGAACATTGTTTGATCATTTGGCGAACCTCCGTCACATTCCTTCAAGGATCCCCATTTGCTCCAACTCATTTCCACATCCAAGGAGCACCATCAAAGAATCTTGGGAGCGCTCTTCATCAACTCCAATCAACCCATTGGCTCCCAAGACTTCTCCTCTTTACGGTTTTTATCATTTTATCATTTTGAGCATCAATTTGGGTTTGTGCCTACAAACCCCCATTTATTTTATCCTCTTTTTGTTTGGGTTTTCACCCCACCTTCAAGGTGTGAAGAGGTTAGTCAAGCCTTACCTTTAAAAGGCTTAAGTCATAGGTGAGCTAGCCTTCACCTGTAAGAAGGCTAGTGGGTTACTGCTCAACCATTAAAAGCAAGCTGTAATAGGTTCTAGACTACCTTAAAGTCTAGTGGGTTTCTTGCTAAAACCATTAAAAAGCAAGCGGTAGTAAATCTCTCAACGGTTGAGTTGGGAGCGGAGACGTAGGCTTTGGTTTAAGCTGAACTCCGTTATCAAGTTTTGTGTCTTGCCTCTTTTATTTCCGTTGCACTTTTTACTTTGTTTTAAATTCTTAATTATTTTTTAAAAGGAAATTCACCCCCCATCTTGCCATCACTCTTCCACCCAACAATTGGTATCAGAGCCAAAATTTGTGTAATACCTTAACCGGTTTCAAATTCAAGATCCATTGTGATGGCTTCATCTTCTTTCGCCCCCGAAGGTTATTCTTTGGGTCGTGCTCCATTCTTTGATGGAACCGACTACACTTATTGGAAAACTCGCATGATTACTTTTCTTAGAAGTATTGGCTATGCTATATATATAATTGTTATGCAAGGCTACACTCTCTCTAGCAAAGATGAGTCTAAATGGACCCCCGAAGACATTGCTTATTTTGAGCTTGATGGAAAAGCCATGAATGCTCTTCATTGTGGGTTAGACCGTAATGAATTTAATCGTATTTCTACTTGCACCACTTCTCATGAAATTTGGAAGCTTTTGGAAGTGACCCATGAGGGGACCAACAAAGATAATGATACGCGATTGGATATGTACCGTTAGGATAGCTCCACATCCTCCTCCTACTCAAGTGACAACGTTAAAAAATGTCTAATGGCATTCCATGAGGTAACCTCTTCCGACTCCTCTTCCTCTTGTTCTTCCAATTCTTTCAATCATTTATCGTACGAGGATCTCCAACATGCAAAAGATCAATTGGAGGAAGGTTTTCAAGAACTTTCTTCCAAATTTATTGCTTTAAAAAAGAATTTCAAAAAAATTTCGTCCGAAAAGGAACAACTTCTCAAAGAAATGGAGGAGTTGTCCCTCAAGGTCCAAAACCTTCCCGATATTGATTCTATGGAATCAACAATCAAGGATTTAAGGGAATCCCTAGCTAATTTCACTGAAGGTGAACATAACCTTTCGAAGATCCTTGGTTCCCAATGCATATCTAGAACCACCCAAGGGATTGGCTATTCCAAGCAAGCTTCCTCTTCCCATGCTCCAACTATTTTTGTAAGGGGGAGCTCCATTATAAATTTTGAAACTATTGTAAAAAACCCGGGCACTTAATTTATGAGTACAATTGCAAAAATGCCCAGTATGGAAGGCCCAAAACTATTTTCTTTAACGATGATTTTCATAGGAGAAGACCCGCCACTAGACAAGTATGGATTGAAAAATCCCTTTTTGCGAGTCTCTCTAGGCCAAAATTTGTCTCGGTTTCAAAATCCTCTCCTCGGTGATTTTTTGTTTTTATTTAGGGGGAGTTAGGATCGTTTAAGCCTTTTTGCGTTTTTTTTCAAAACCTTCACTTCAAAACATTCAATTCAAATCTCAAAAATTTCAATTGGTTTAAAAAACTCTATCTTGTTTTTCAATCCTTTCCCTCAATCAAGTTTTATGCCCTGTGGTATTTTGATAATCACAAAGGGGGAGAAATTCTTGGTTGATTGGGGGAGAAATTCTTGGTTGTTTGGGGGAGAAATTCTTGGTTGATTGGGGGAGAAATCTTTCTCTCATTCTTTACTTTTCAATTTATCCTTTAAAGCATGCCTTTCATTTCAGTCTTTTACATTTTTTGTTTTGGTGATTGTGATCATCAAAATAGGGGGAGATTGTTGTACCTCTCGTACCCCTCGTGGTTTAATTTTCATGATCACAATCACTCTCTTATTTATCTAATCTTGTTTTAAGTGTTTGTGTTGATAGGAAAAAGGTTGCCAAGGAATTGGGCCAAGAAGGACTGAAAGTGGACTGATTTCAGTCCACCGGCCATGCGGTGGATGACCACCGGCCAGCCGATGGAGCCTGGACAGAAGGCATCCCCTCTGTCCAGACCACCGGCCAACCGGTGTCCCACCACCGGTCGGCTGGTGGAACCCAGACAGGCCAGACAGCTACTGTCTCAGCACCGGCCAACCGGTGGCCCACTCACCGGCCAGCCGGTGGTGCCTGGGCAGAAGGCCTCTCCCTTTTTCCAAGCACCGGCCAACCGGTGGCAATTTACCAGTCAGCCGGTAAGCCCAGTCAAACTAGCCGTTGGGCTTTGACCAGACTTGTCCACTTGACTCCCAACGGCTCCAAAGGCCTCTCCAACGGCTCCGAAGACCCCCAAAGGCCATTTGAGGGTTCCCCCTCTATAAATAAAGGACTAGGAAGCCCCGGAAATGTACGGTAGCCCACGGGAACATTGTTCGATCATTTGGCGAACCTCCGACGCTTTCCTTCATGGATCTCTATTTGCTCCAACTCATTTCCACATCCAAGGAGCACCATCAAAGAAGCTTGGGAGCACTCTTCATCAACTCCAATCAATCCATTGGCGCCCAAGACTTCTCCTCTTTACGGTTTTTATCGTTTTATCATTTTGAGCATCAATTTGGGTTTGTGCCTACAAACCCCCATTTATTTTATCCTCTTTTTGTTTGGGTTTTCACACCACCTTCAAGGTGTGAAGAGGTTAGTCAAGCATTCCCTTTAAAAGGCTTGAGTCATAGGTGAGCTAGCCTTCACCTGTAAGAAGGCTAGTGGGTTCTTGCTCAACCATTAAAAGCAAGCTGTAATAGGTTCTAGAATACCTTAAAGTCTAGTGGGTTTCTTGCTAAAACCATTAACAAGCAAGCGGTAGTAAATCTCTCAATGGTTGAGTTGGGAGCGGAGACGTAGGCTTTGGTTTAAGCTGAACTCCGTTATCAAGTTTTGTGTCTTGCCTCTTTTATTTCCGCTGCATTTTTACTTTGTTTTAAATTCTTAATTATTTTTTAAAAGGAAATTCACCCGCCTCTTTCCATCACTCTTCCGCCCAACAGCTTTATGGCTCAAAGTGGTGTGAGGAAGAGAGGGAGGAGGTGGCCTTTTATAAGGGAGGAGAGGGGCACCTTAGGAAAACATAAAATATTATTTTATTATGAAGTCATATTATGTTTTTCATTGCTCCAAATTGATTTATTTCGAAGATAATGTTGGGATGGGTTGAAAGCCTCTCATACAATATAATTTAGACAAGTTTAGGTTTCTATTTTAACCTTATCATTTAGATTTAACTCTAAGTTAAATAATTTTACTTTTACTGTGTCTTCTTGTTTTCTTACACTATAAGGTTAATAAACATACGATAACAAGACCAACGAACCCCAAGTTGTTTATTATTAATATATATAACCTTAACAAATTCATTTGGCTGAATCATAGATTTTTAGGAATAAAATAACAATTAATAATATAACATTTTTTTTAAAAACTATTTTATGTTAATTTTGACACTATTTGGTAAATGTTTTTTGTGAAAATTATAACAGAGTTATTAGTTCTAAAAAAGTTAGGTAAATAAATTCCCACATGTCTTATTAACCTATAAAATTAGTTTAACTCATAAAACGCCTCAAACTACATTTATTTGGGTATTTATAACATCAATTATGTCGATATTTCATTAATGAGATAATTATTGCATCATCATTGTGTCATAAATAAATTACATTATTTAATGTCTAAAAATTATAAATAAAATACCATTATGTAGGAAATCATTTTATATTTATAAAGAATATTTATAGTCGAATTTATCTTATGTATAAACCTATATTTAAAATGTTTTAGTTATTAAACTTTGATTTTAACTATTGTAACTATTCTTTAAATAAAATAATATTAAATGTTCTAATCTAATCCAAGTGGGCCTAAATTGTCATATGCTATTTTTAAAGTTGTTTTTGGTCGAATTATACATATCCAATAGCATTAGGACAAGATTTAGGGTAATAATAATATCATTTTTACCCTTAATTACACTATTTATTTTTAACTGTGGTAAAAAAAGTAAAAAGATACTATTCTCCAAAAATTATTTTCATCTCATTGAACAAAATTTTAGTCCATGATATAAACCTTGTCTCTTGTATTTTTGAAATTCAATTCACAGAGGTCGTAAAATTTCATTTAAATGAAAAAGTCAGTTTTTTAACTACCACTAAGTGGTTTCACTATTCATCGAAAATTGATGTTTTTCAAAAAAATACCAAAAATTCAGCCTGAGCCTTATTTTATCTTCTGAATTCAAAATTGATGTCTATTTTTCCAAATTCAAAACATATATGTGGCATAAATTAACTTTAAAATTAATTTCCGTTATCAAAACAAATAGCGTGTTTTTAAGAAAAAAAAACTATCAAAAGATTGATACTTGTTTATATCCAATTTCAAAGTGAAATTAATTCAATGAACAAAATTTTATTATATGGAAAAAATATAAAATAATAAATCTTTAAACCAATTATGAAGATAATCTAACCATATAAATTATTGTAATGAAAAAATTGTTTTTAATTAAAATATAGCGTGTTTTTACTATTCTTTAAAATATGAAAGTTATCAGAATAATATGACAAATTTTTCCAAAGTAAAATTTTAGGTCTTGATTACAAATAAGACTTGTTTTTGTCAAATTGAACTTATAGACATGTCAAAAATAATATTTTATGTGGGTGCGCCATCAAAAGGCGAGAAAACTATAATTTTGGAAAAATACATATTTTACATGAATAATTTATTTTGTTCTCATACCATATTCTAAAAAATGTGTAAGATGAATAATAATGTTATAAAATTAAAAATGTAGTTAATACTATTCATAACGGCCAGTATAAAATAATATTATAACAATATATAGTTATTTATAGAAACCCGGTATTGCGTACTACACACGCTATTGAGGTAGGTCAGGATTGCGTGTAATGCAAGGCAAGAATAGTGTTTCATATACTGAAAGCTAATGAGGTGTTGCATATAGTACAAGATAATCTTGGTGTAGTGTATAATAGAAGATCAAATAAATTAAATATAATATATCTCATAAAATCTTGGGTTGTTACATTCTACCCCCCTTAAAATTAATTGCGTCCTCAAAATTCTTTGGGGTTATAAATAATTTACTATTCAAATAAACCCCCATTATAAAAAGGAATACTAAATCATAATTTTAAACACTAATGTATGAAATTTAACAATTAACCAAAGTAACTCATCACTAGGTTTCCATATAAGAGAACATAGGTAAAAATATAGATATGGGAAAAAAATCTAACCATCATGTTCTGATGGAAAGTTGTAGAGAACATGTCTATGAAAAGGCCAACAATCACAAAGTCATAGATTTGTGATGATCTAAGGTACCATCTGATTCATTGGATATAAGGGCAATGGGAGAACATTTTTTGTATTTAAGATCATTTCTCTAAAGTTGAAGAAATTGGAATTAGAAGAAATACATTCTTCATTTTGGTAGAGTCTCACCATTGGACGTTCCATGGAAAATTTCCACTTCATCTCTTAAAGAAATGAAGTTGAATTTGTCATTCGTGAAGTGTTAGAAGATCATGTGATAGAATTATGGGTCATTCCATCTATTTCAAACAAAAGGTTAGAAAACATTATAAAATATACATAAGTCCATTTATGGTGAGGTTAATCATATATGATTACAAAAATGAACTTATACTTCATATATCATACTGCTTCCTAAAATAAAACTAGTTTCTACTAACCAGGGACTTCCTGATGCCAGTGGTATGTGATAAAGGCCATTCGCACTTCGGTTGTGGGTTTGATTCCCACAGCCTTGTCCGACGTGATGGGTTGTCGCCCATCTTGCAGGTTGTCCTTTTTCTAAAATTATATCATTATGACATTCCATCGATAATATCGAAAACATTTATAGCCTTTAACTAACTTATGTTCAACATAATCCATTTCAAACCATTAATCTTCTCCAAAATACTTCTCCCCAAGCGTATAGTATAATGAAAACAATTACTAGAAATGTTATCTACCGAACATGTTAATACCATCTTTTATCCCCGATATATCTTGTTGATCACATTCCAATAATGTGAATACCTTAATCATGTATTCTCTTGAAAAATTAATACCCATTTAACTTTTGTAAAAACATGAATGCCGTCAAAAGTTAACTCTTTCCACATACCAAAATCCAAAAATTTCTATATACTCAATCCATGATATCACTTTGTCCTTATTTTAGTCATGAGATCATGATTACTATCATATTATTTTCTTCTTATCCCTTCATTATGCACATTTCATCATCTTTCCAAAAATATTTCGATCACTTTTTCATGGTTACCAGTACAATATAATTATTGAAAACCAATACATATATATTCCAAAGTTCCATAATTCCATAAATGAGATTCCATGATACTATTTTGAAATCCCATTACATAAACCCTTAATCATTACATAGCATCATTTTCATACTCAACATCACAAATAGTTATCGCATGAGACTTCCCGTTAACCATTTCCTTAAGAGGTATCTCACGTTGATCATTATTAACCCATGGATTAGGGCATTTATTAGCATAATTCCCCATTTCCTTGCTCTTGAAGCATTGAAGTGTTGGTGGAGAGTTCTCTGTAGTCTTTTCTCTATTCACATCATTAGCAACCTTTTTTCTATTACTTCGACAATCAACTACTCGATGACATCATTTTCCACACTTAAAACATTTTCTGGTACCTTTTAGGAAATATCCACCATGCTTCATTCCACACTTTGAGCATAAAGAGACATTCATCTTATTTTAACCATTTTTCTGAGATTTCTCCTTGAACCCCATCTTTCGTTTCTTGTCAAAACCATGAGATGGATATGTTACACCAACTTTCATTTGTACCTTGATAGCACAACGCACAATTTCTTTATAGCTACTGAAGTATCTTATAGCTAATTCCCTTCGAAGACTTGGTTTTAAGCCACTGAAAAATCGATCAACTTTACTTTCAGGTTGGATGATAAAGCCTGATGCATACCTTGCAAGTCTGGTAAAATTCTCTTCGTATATAAAAAAAGATTCATCATCCTTCCGGTTAAGCTCAAGAAACACATTTTCCATCTTTGTTCGAAAAATATAAGGGAAGTACTTACTGAAAAACAAGTTCTTGAACTCGTCACATTCCATAGACTCAAATTCATCTATTTGCCTTGTATTCTTGATAAGATTCCACCATTGATCAGCATCACCTTCCAAACGATATACTAATAAGATGAATTTACCATGCTCAGAACATTGTAGAATTGAAAATAGATTTTCAGTGGTACTGATCCTTTGTTCAGCCACTAAGGGATCAGAAGACCCGCTGAATGTAGGTGGATGATGCCTCATGAAGGATTCAACATAATGTTTCTCCTTTCTCTGCTCATTTTGAAGTCCAGAATGATTCATAGCTTGTGTAAGTATAGAAATAAGATTGTGCACTCCATCTCCCATGACATTGGTTTGGTTAGGAGGACAATCATTTCATTGTCCATTACATTGATAAACACGGTTCCTTCGGGTTCTAAC
This sequence comes from Viscum album, assembly GCA_963277665.1. Lineage (NCBI taxonomy): Eukaryota > Viridiplantae > Streptophyta > Magnoliopsida > Santalales > Viscaceae > Viscum > Viscum album. Next base: position 879,474,220 of record OY728158.1, read on the forward strand.
CATCATCTAAAACCCAAAAATAATAGTGTGAGAGGCAAATACCATGCTAGGGAAAATAACATAATAAAGGGGAGTACCTTTAATATCTAACATCTTAGGTTTAATTCTATGATCGTTAGGGAAATTCTTGGACTATAACCTATACATATACTTAACCTTAGGGACATCCCTAGACATGCCTTAGAAATATATGTAGGGATTTCACTAAAGTTTTCGTATCCTAGTTTCCAAAGGTTAAATAATCCTTTAATATGATAGCAACAGTAGTGACCTGAATCTTGACGTTCATAAACATTACATTACTTTTGAAGAATACTTAATACATAACAAAAATAGACACATAATGACCTTAATAGTTTAGTGTCTTTGGAAACTTCGAACGTAATCTTCTAATCATGGTGAAAGATCTTCAACATCTCCCATAAAGATCTTCCTCCTTTTTTTCTTACCTAAAACCATTCATTATATCCTGGGGAAAAGAAAACATAAAAAGGGTGAGCTGAAATGCTCAGTAAGGGTAAGCATGGAGAAAATAAAACAAACCATATAAATTTGAACATAAAAATATGAACATAATGTTTAAACATCAAAGTCTTGAGCAATGACATAAAAAATGGTAGTACGTAAGGCATAGATCAAAATAAAACATCAATTAGGATAAAATATATTGTAAATAAAACTTTTAATTGTGGAAAAAAATTAAGCACATGATACGATTTCCATAGTAGCCAAGGCATTGCTGCCAAGACCATCTTTGTGGACAAAGTCTCTTTCTGAATCGAGTTCACTCCTCGTTCCAGTCCTATAATACTTAACGAGATTAACTTACCATTCCATCCATGTTTATATCCTGAGAAGTAAATCTTTACCCAATGCATTATAGGGAGATATAGGTCCCACCCATCTCATAATGAAATCATTCTTACTTGTGGAAAAAAATAAACATACATCATTCATAATAACCCAATAAATAAAATGGGTTTCATAAACATCATCCCATCATCTCATAATCCATATAAATGAAATGGATATCATTTCATAATAAGAAAAGTGAAACAATTTAAATCATAGAGATATTATACTTGAAACATACACATATGAAATAATGTCATCTTATATGGAAATGGTTTTGATAAAACACATGAAATGAATTCTTGAAAAAATATCCTTTCTTCTTTAAAATCTTTTTCTTTTCACAAAATGTCATGAATTTTTAAAAGAAATTGTTTTTGTTGAAAATATTCATAAAATATTGTAGAGTAATCCTCATGAAAATGAGGCTTTATGAAACCATAAAAATCCGTTCACTCCGTATAAGTTAAAAATAACATTCTTCTCATTCTTTTGTCGGAAAAGTCAAAAAGTACCTCGTATGGTAAAAAAAAGATTCCTTACATACCATGTATTAAAAGTAAAACATGGTTAAAAAGGACTTTAAACATATATGAAACCATTTTTACAAAACATTTACATGGATGATAAATATAACCCCAGTAAATACTTATGTATAAGCAATCTCGGATAGAAAACAATTGAGATTGCAACATTATCCCTTACCTTAGGTATGATATGCTTCGTACGTATCCAAAACTCTTGTATAATTATTTAAATAATGTCATTTACTTATTAAATAATCATATTAATGGTTATGATATCATATATGGTCCACTTATGACTTTATATTACCCGTTCTTTTGTAAGTTTCATGTTAAAGCAGTGTTTTGGGTAAAATCGTTTTATTTATTGTACATGTTTGGACTTCTTGTCCATGATATTATTACTTATATCCTCATTTAATTGACTCCAGAATGTAAAACATGATTTATATGAAATATATATTCAGCATATATATACATATATATGATAGATCGATAAATGGAATGAAATACACCATTCATGGAGACGGTAGGCCGTATGTACGCATGAACGCTGTTTTCGTTTCCTTATTGAATTGAATGGAATTAAGTAGATGAAATACATATATAAATACATAAATCCAGTATCATTATTATGTAATATATTTCATGATTACTTATTATATATACTTTATAATCATTAATGAATGGTTATCATGGAGAATGAATCTCATCGCGTCGTGGAGACGGTAGTCCGTACATACGCACGAGCGATGATATCATTACCATGTTCGTGCAATTGTATTGAAGTGTATGCATAATATTTCAGAATCAATATCAATTTACAATAATCATATATTGTTATTTATTTACACCATTGTACCCATCCAATTGAGGTGGTGGTCGAAAACATATTACACCACGGCATGGAGATGGCATTCTGTACGTACGCATGCGCGGTGATTTTGTTTTCCATATGATGGATAGATGGTGAAATAGGGTTGTTTAATACTTATAATAACATATAATTATATGATTTATATTGATGTTATTACTTAATAATGAAAAAACTAAAGTAGAAGAAGAAGTAGAAGAACAAATAAAGTTGAAATAAACGGTAACGAGCATTACCTCTTTTTTGAAACGCCTCTGCTTAACCTCCTCTTAGGTCACTAAAGATGGTCTTTTAAGAAGACCAGGAACTCTAGTATGTTTCTAGGGAAGTGGATAAGAGAAATATTAAGGTTTTGGACGAGATTTAAGGCTCAAAGTGGTGTTAGGAAGAGAGGGAGGAGGTTCCTTTTTATAAGGGAGGAGAGGGGCACCTTAGGAAAACACAAAATATTATTTTATTATAAATTCATATTCAATTTTTCATAGCTCCAAATTGATTTATTTATAAGATAAGGAGGGTATGGGTCTAAGTAATCTCATCCAATAGAAATTAGACATGTTTAGGTTTCTATTTTAATTTATCATTTAGATTTAACTTTAAGTTAAATAATTTTACTTTTACTGTGTCTTCTTGTTTTCTTACACTATATGGTTAATAAACATACTATAACAAGCAAAACGAACCCCAAGTTGTTTATTATTAATATATATAACCTTATATAAGTAATTTTGCTGAAATAATATATTTAGAAATAAAATAACAATTAATAATATAATATTTTTTTAAAAAACTATTTTATGTTAATTTTGACACTACTTGGTAATTGATTTTAGTGAAAATTATAACAGAATTATTAGTTCAAAAAAAGTTAATTAAATCAATAATAATATGTCATTTTAACCTATAAAATTATTTTAATTCATAAAAGGTCTCAAATTATATTTATTGGGGAATTTATAACATCAATTATATCAATATTTCATTAATGGGATAATTACTACATCATCATTGTGTCATAAATAAATTAAATTATATAATGTCTAAAAATTTCAAATAAAATACCATTATTTTGGAAATGTTTTTATCTTTCTGATGAATAATTAGAGTAGAATTTAACTTATTTATAACCCTATATTAAAATTTTTTTAGATATTAAACATTGATTTTAACAATTTTAACTATTCTTTAAATAAAATATTATTAAATGTCCTAATCTAATCCAAGTGGGCTTAAATGGTAATATTTTATTCCTAAGGTTGTTTTTGGTCGAATTACACTATCCAATTGAATTATTACATGTGTTAGGGTAATAATAATATCATTTTACCCTTAATTACCCTATTTACTTTTAACCGTGGTAAATAAAGTAAAAAGATACTATTCACAAAAAATTATTTAATCTCATTGAACCACATTTTAGTCCTTGATATTAACTATGTCTCTTGGATTTTTGAAATTCAATTCACCGAAGTGGCAAAATTTCATTTAAATGAAAATGTCAGTTTTTCAACTACCACTAAGTGGTTTCACTATTCATCAAAAATTGAAGTTTTTCAGAAAAATACCAAAAATTCAGCCTAAGAATTATTTGATATTACGAATTCAATATTGATGTCTATTTTTTCAAATTCAAAAAATATAAGTGGAATTATTTAATTTTAAAATCCATTCCCGTTATCAAAACAAATAGCGTGTTTCTAAGAAACAAAGACTATCAAAAGATTGATACTAGGTTATATCCAATTTCAAAGTGAAATTAATTCCAATGAACAAAATTGGATTAAATGGTAAAAATATAATCTAATTACCCTTTAAGACCAATTAAAAATATAATCTAACCATATAAATTATTGCGATGAAAAAAATTGTTTTTAATTAAAATATAGCGTGTTTTTACTATTCATTAAAATATGAAAGTTATCAGAATAATATGAAAAATTTATATAAAGTGAATTTTTATATCCTGATTCCAAAGAAGAATTTTATTTTGTCAAATTGAACTTATAGACATTTCAAAAACAATATTTAATGTGGGTTCGCCATCAAAAGGCGGGAAAACTGCAATTTTTGAAAAATGCATATTTTACACGAAAAATTTATTTTGTTCTCATACCATATTCAAGAAAATGTGTAATATGAATAATAATGTTATAAAATTCAAAATGTACTTAATACTATTCATAACGGCTAGTCCATTATAATATTATAACAATATATCGTTGTTTAGTGAAACCCGGTATTGCGTACTACACACGCTATCGAGGTGGGTCGTGATTGCGTGTAATGCAAGCCAAGCATAGTGTTGCATATACTTCAAAATAATGAGGTGTTGCATATAGTACAAGCTTATCTTGGTGTATTGTATAATATAAGATCAAAGAAATTAAAAATAATATATCACAAGAAATCTCGGGGTGTTATAGGTATAGTTTATACCCTCGCATTGTGAATTATTTATCATTATAAATAACAAAATTTCAATAAAATTGATCATCATAACTATTTTACTCATTGTGGATCCCTAAAATTCAAATAACCAACTCAAAATCCATAAGACTTCAATTCAATAAATGGAAAAAACATTTAGTAATCTAATATATCCAAACATGTATAGAACAACTATTATCAAACCATCATATTTGATATGGTGTATCATCAATAGGGAAAATTTCATCTTAATCCTCCCCAAACTGATACAATCTTCGCATCATTTTTTCCATCTCCAAAAAATAAAATGTATACCGATGGAATACAACATACATTATAATTTATAATTCCATAATACATATAATTAATATATTATTTTACTATTATATTATAAATATAATATCTTTTTCACATTAATATAGTGATATTATAATAAAACATGTTTTGGTGCGTTAATTAAATAATTTCATTTTATAGTTTGGGTTATTTTAAAATCCTACATGAGAAAAGATATAATATTATCTCAATGAATAATTATAAAAACCAACATGATTATAAAATTTTCTTTTTATCCGTAGTTTATGTTTTAAATCCACGAACATTAATATATATTTCTTTATTATAGTTTAAATACTTTTTTATTTATTCAATAAAAAATGATGATAATGAACATCCCATTACCAAACAATACAAAATATATACGAAAATAATAATATGAATCTAGAAACTATCAATCCTAATTATATAATTTATATTACCATTACACAGGTAATGAACCCATGATCAAGGAACACACACTATATTCAATAAGATAATGAAAGCATTGAGATAATAGATTAATTAACAGAAAATATATAATATTATCAATTAATGCATAATTTAATAATAAATATCAAATGGCATTAATATTACAATGTTATATTATAATCTGTAGCCGTGAAATAGATGAAAAAACTTATGTTGATTATGCATGGAATCAGAATGCATATTTTTAAAATCGTGAGTATAAGGTAAGAGTTTAGAGGAATCATTATACATTAAATTATTTTTACTCTTTCTTCTATGAATGTGAAAATATATGTTTGGTATACTCCCACCCTTTAATCCCTTGTGTTATATTTTACCTATTTTTAATGGAATCTCTATGTAGAGACCCGAATCCTGACGTACATAGAAATTACATAACTTTTACGGAATACTTAATACATAACAAAAATAGACACACAAAAACCATAATAGTTTAGTGTCTTTGGAAACTTGGAACATAATCTTCTAATCATAGTGAAAGATCTTCAACATCTCCCATAATGATCTTCCCCCTTTTTTTCTTTCCTAAAACCGTTCTTTATATCCCGTGGAAAAGAAAACATAAAAAGGGTGAGCTCAAATGATTAGTAAGGGTAATAATGGAGAAAATAGAAAAAACCATATACATTTGAACATAAAAACATGAACATAATGTTTAAAAATGGAAATTTTGAGAAATGACATAAAACATGGTAGTACGTAAGGCATAGATCAAAATAGAACATCAATCATGATAAAATAGCTTGTAAATAAAAAATGAAATTGGGGAAAACATTAAGAACATGATATGATTTCCATAGTAGCCAAGGCATTGCTGCCAAGACCATCTTAGTGGACAAAGTCCCTTTCTGAATCGAGTTCACTCCTCGTTCCAGTCCTATATTACTGAACCGGATTATCATACAATTCCAGCCATGTTTATCTCATAAGAAATAAATATTTACCCAATTCATTGGAGGGAGATATAGGTCCCAACCATCTCATAATGAAATATTTTTTACTTGTGCCACAAAATAAACATACATCATTCATAATAACCCAATGAATAAAATGTGTTTCATAAACATCATCCCATCATCATATAATCCATATAAAAGAAATGGATATCATTTCATTATAATAAAATTAAAACTATGTAAATCATAGAGATATTATATTTGAAACATACAAATATGAAATAATCATCTTAGATGGAAAATGGTTTTGATAAAACACTAGAAATAAATTCTTGAGGAAAATACCCTTTATTTTTTAAAATCATTTTCTTTTCATAAAATGTCATGCATTTTTAAAAGAAAACGATTTTGTTGGAAATAGTCATAAATTCTTGTAGATTAAGCATCATGAAAATGAGGCGTTATGAAACTATAAAAATCCGTTCACGCCATATAAGTTAAAAATAACATTCTTCTCATACTCTTGTCGGAAAAGTCAAAAACTACCTCCTATGGTATAAAAAAGAATGATTACTTACATACCATGTATTAAAAGACAAAAATGGTTAAACAGGACTTAAAACATACATGAAACCATTTTTAGGAAACATGGACTTGGATGATAAATATAAACCCTATAAATACTTATGTATAAGCAATCTCGGATAGAAAACAATTGAGATTGCAACATTATCCCTTACCTTAGGTCCAATATGCTTCGTACGTATCCAAAACTCCTGTATAATGATTTAAATAATGTCATTGACTTATTACAGAATCATATTCATTGTTATGATGTCATATATGGTTCACTTATGACTTTATATTACCCATTCTTTTGTAAGTTCCATGTTAAAGCAGCATTTTGGGTAAAATCATTTTATTTATCGTACATGTTTGGACTTGTTGTTCTTGATATTATTACTTATATCCTAATTTACATAATTACAGAATGTAAAAAATGATTTATTTTTAATATATATTCAGCATATACATACATATATATATATATATGATAGATCGATAAATGGAATGAAATACACTGTTCATGGAGACGGTAGGCCGTGCGTACCCATGAAAACTGTTTTTGTTTCCTTATTGAAATTAATGAAATTAAGTGGATTAAATACATATATATATATACATAAATATATTATCATTATTATGTAATATACTTCAGGATTACTTATTATATATACATTATAATCATTCATGAATGGTTATCATGGAGAATGAATCTCATCGCGTCGTGGAGACGGTAGTCCGTACGTATGCACGAGTGGTGATATCATTTCCATGATCGTGGAATTTTATTGAAGTGTATGTATAATATTTAAGAATAAATATCACTTTACAATAATCATATATAGTTATTTATTTACACCATTATACCCATCCAATTAAGGTGGTGGTCAAAAACAGATTACACCACGGCGTGGAGACGGTATTCCGTACGTACGCACACGCGGTGATTTCATTTTCTATAGGATGGATAGATGGTGAGATAGGGTTGTTTCATACTTATAATAACATATCAGTATATTATTGATACTTATGTTATTACTTCATAATGAAACAACTAAAGAATAGGAAGTAGAAGAAGAAATAAAGTTGAAAGAATCGGTAACGGACATTACCTCTTCTTTGAAGCACCTCTTTTTAACCTCCTCTTAGGGCACTAAAGATGGTCTTTGATGAATACCAGAACCTATAGGATGTTTCTAGGGAAGTGGAGAAGTGAAATTTTCAGGGGTTGTCCGAGAATTAAGGCTCAAAGTGGTGTGAGGAAGAGAGGGAGGAGGTGCCGTTTTATAAGGGAGGAGAGGGGCACCATAGGAAAACATAAAATGTTATTTTATTATAAAGTAATATTCAGTTTTTAATAGCTCCAAATTGATTTATTTCAAAGATAAGGTGTGAATGGGTCTAAATCACCTCATCAAATAGAATTTATACATGTTTAGGTTTCTATTTTAACCTTATCATTTAGATTTAACTTTAAGTTAAATAATTTTACTTTTACTGTGTCTTCTTGTTTTTTTACACTATAAGGTTAATAAACTTACTATAACAAGAAAAAAGAACCCCAATTTGATTATTATTAATATATATAACCTTATATAAGTCATTTGGCCGATCCTTATATTTTTAAGAATAAAATAACAATTATTAATATAATATTTAAAAAAAACTATTTTAGGTTAATTTTGATACTATTTGGTAATTGATTTTTGTGAAAATCATAAAAGAATTATTAGTTTAAACAAAGATAATTAAATAAATACTAACATATAATTTTAACCTATAAAATTAGTGAAATTCATAAAATGTCTCAAATTAAATTTATTTGAGTATTTATAACATCAATTATGTCAATATTTCATTAATGAGATAATTACTCCATCATCATTGTGTCTTAAATAAATTAAATTATTTAATGTCTAAAAATTATAAATAAAATACCATTATGTAGGAAATCTTTTTATATTTATAATGAATATTTATAATCGATTTTATCTTATTTATAACCCTATATTAAAATTTTTTCAGTTATTAAACTTTGATTATAACTATTTTAACTACTCTTTAAATAAAATAATATTAACCGTCCTAATCTAATCCGTGTGGTCCTAAATGGTCATATTTTATTCGTAAGGTAGTTTTTGGTCGAATTACACTTATCCAATAGTTTTAGGACATGTGTCAGGGTAATAATAATATCATTTTTACCCTTAATTACCCTATTTACTTTTAACCGTGGTAAAAAAAGTAAAAAGTTACTATTCACCAAAAATTATTTTCATCTTAATGAACCACATTTTAGTCCTTGATATTAACCATGTCTCTCAGATTTTTGAAATTCAATTCACAGAAGTGGTAAATTTTCATTTAAATGAAAAAGTTAGTATCTTAACTACCACTAAGTAGTTTCACTATTCATCGAAAATTGGAGTTTTTCAGAAAAATACCAAAAATTCAGCCTTAGCATTATTTGATTTTATGAATTCAAAATTGATGTATATTTTTTCAAATTCAAAACATATAAGTGGCATTAATTAATTTTAAATTTAATTACCGTTATCAAAATAAATAGCGTGTTTTTAAGAAACAGAAACTATCAAAAGATTGATAATTGTTTATATCCAATTTCAAAGTGAAATTAATTCAAAAGAACAAAATTGGATTAAATGGTAAAAATATAATCTAATTAAACTTTAAAACCTATTAAAAAATATAATCTAACCATGCAAATTATCGCGATGAAAAAAATTGTTTTTAATTTAAATGTAGCGTGTTTTTACTATTCATTAAAATATTAAAGTTATCTGAATAATATGAAAAATTTATACAAAGTAAAGTTTAATATCCTGATTCCAAATAAGAATTTTATTTTGTAAAATTGAACTTATAGACATGTAAAAAACAATATTTAAGGTGGGTGCACCATCAAAAGGCCCGAAAACTGCAATTTTTTAAAAATACATTTTTTACACGAAAAATTTATTCTGTTCTCATACCATATTCTAGAAAATGATTAAGATGAATAATAATGCTATAAAATTAAAAATGTAGTTAATACTATTCATAACGGCTATTCCATAATAATATTATAACAATATATCGTTGTTTAGTAAAACTCGGTATTGGGTACTACACACACTATCAAGGTAGGTCGTGATTGCGTGTAATGCAAGCCAAGAATAGTGTTGCATATACTGAAAGATAATGAGGTGTTTCATTTAGTACAAGATAATTTCGGTGTAGTGTATAATAGAAGATCAAAGAAATTAAAAAAAATATATCTCATAAAATCTTAGGGTGTTACATTTTACACCCCTTAAAATGAATTTCATCCTCGAAATTCATTGGGGTTATAAATCATTTACTATTCATGGAAATGCGCATCGTAAAAAAGAATAGTAAATCATTATTTTAAAAAATAATGTATGAAATGTAGTGATTACCCAAAGTAACTCATAACTAGGTTTCCATATAGGATAACATAGGTGAAAATATGGATATGGAAGAAAAATCTAACCATAATGTTCTAATGGAGAGTGGTAGAGAACATGGCTATGAAAAAGCCAACAATCAAAAAACCATAGATTTGTGATGATCTAAGGTACCATATGATTCATCGGATATAAGGGCACTAGGAAATCATTTTTGGTTTTCAAGATCATTTCCCTAATGTTGAAGAAATTGGAATTAGAAAAAATACGTTCTTGATTTTGGTAGAGCCTCACTGTTGGTCGTTCCTTGGAAAATTTCCACTTCATCTCATTCCATCTATTTCAAACAAAAGGTTATCAAAAGTTATCAAATATACATAAGTTCATTTATGGTGAGGTTAATCACATACGATTCCAAAAATTAACTTACACTTCATATATCATACCGCTTAATAAAATAAAACTAGTTTCTACTAACCAGGGACTTCCTGTAGGCCAGTGGTACGTGATAAAGGTCAGTCACACTTTAGTTCTGGGTTCGATTCCCACAGCCTTGTCCGACGCGATGGGTTGTCGCCCGTCCTGAAGGTTGTTTTTTTTTCTAAAATTAAATAATTATGACATTCCATAGATAATATCGGAAACAATTCTATCCTTTAACTAACTTATATTCAACATAATCCATTTCAAATCATTAGGCTTCTCCAAAATAATTATGCCCAATCTTATAGTATAATGAAAACAATTACTAGAAATGTTATCTACTGAGCATGTGAATACCATCATTTATCCTCGATATATCTTGTTTATCACATTCCAATCATGTGAATACCTTAATCATGTATTCTCTTGAAAAATGAATACCCATTTAACCTTAGTGAAAACATGAATGCTTTCAAAAGTTAACTCTTTCCACATACCAAAACCCCAAAATTTCTATATACTCAAACCTTGATATCACTTTTTCCTTATTTTAGTCATGAGCTCATTATTACTATCATAATATTTTCTCCTTATCACTTCATTATGCGCATTTCATCTTCTTTCCAAAAATATTTCAATCCCTTTTTCATGGTTACCAGTACCATATAATTATTTAAAACCAATACATAGATATTCCAAAGTTCCACAATACCATAAATGAGATTCCATGATACTATTTTGAAATCCCATTACATAAACACTTAATCATTACACATCATCATTTTCATACTCAACATCACAAATAGTGATCGCATGATCCTTCCCGTTATCCTTTTCCTTAAGAAGTTGCTCACGTTGATCATCATTAACCCGTGGATCAGGGCATTTATTAGCATAATGCCCCATTTCCTTGCACTTGAATCATTGAAGTGTTAGTGGAGAGTTCTCTGTAGTCTTTTCTCTATTTACATCATTAACAACCTTTTTCCAATTACTACCACAATCAACTGCTCGATGAACATATTTTACACACTTAAAAACAATTTCTAGTACCTTTTAGGAAATCTAAACCATGATTCATTCAACACTTTGAGCATAAAGAAACATTCATCTTCTTATCACCATTGTTCTGCGATTTCTCCTTGAACTCCATGTTTCGTTTCTTGTCAAAACCATGAGATGGATATGTTACACCAACTTCCAGTTCTAACTAAATAGCACAACGCACAATTTCTTCATAGCTAATGAAGTCTCTTATAACTAATTCCCTTCGAAGACTTGGTTTTAATCCACTGAAAAATTGATCAACATTACTTTAAATTTGGATGATAAAGCCAGATGCATACCATGCAGGTCTTGTAAAATTCTCTTTGTATATACCAATAGATTCATCATCCTTCTGCATAAGCTCAAGAAACTCCTTTTCCATCTTTGTTCTAAGAATACGAGGGAAGTACTTACTGAAAAACAAGTCCTTGAACTCATCCCATTCCATGGACTCAATTGCATCTCTTTGCCTCGTATTCTTGATAATATTCCACCATTGATCAGCATCACCTTCCAAACGATATACTGCTAAGATGACTTTATCATGATCAGAACATTGTTGAACTGAAAATATCTTTTGAGTGGTACTGATCCATTGGTTAGCCACTAAGGGATCAAAAGACTCGCTGAATGAAGGTGGATGCTGCCTCATGAAGGATTCAACAGAATGTTGATCCTTTCTCTGCTCATATTGATGTCTAGAATAATTCATATACTGTATAATTATATAGAAATACTATTGTGCACTCCATCTCCCATGACATTGGTTTGGTCAGGAGGATAATCATTTCATTGTCCATTACATTGATAAACACGGTTCCTTCGGGTTCCAACCATCGTCTAAAACCCAAAAATAATAGTGTGAGAGGCAAATACCGTGCTAGTGAAAAAAACATACTAAAGGGGGAGTTACTTCAATATCTAACATCTTAGGTTTAATTCTAAGATTTTTTACACGATTCTAGGACTCTATCCGATACATATACTTAACCTTAGGGACATCCCTAGACATACCTTAGAAATATCTTGATGGATTTCACTAATGTTTTCTTATCCTAGTTTCCAAAGGTTAACTAAACCTTTCCTCTGATACCAACTATAGAGACCCAAATCTTGACATACATGAACATTACATTAATTTTGAGGAATACTAAATACATAACAAAAACAGACACACAAGGACCGTAATAGTTTAGTGTCTTGGGAAACATAGAACATACTATTCTAATCATTGTGAAAGATCATCAACATCTGCCATAAAGATCTTCCCCGATTTTGCTTACCTAAAACATTTCTTTATATCCTGGGGAAAAGAAAACATAAAAAGGGTGGGCTCAAATGCTCAGTAAGGGTAAGCATGGAGAAAATAAAACAAACCATATACATTTTAATATAAAAACATGAACATAATGTTTAAACCTCAAAATCTTGAGCAATGACATAAAACATGGTAGTACATAAGGCATAGATCAAAATAGAACATCCATCATGATCAAATATATTGTAAATAGAACATGTAATTCTGGAAAAAAATTAAGCAGATGATATGATTTCCATTGTAGCCAAGACATTGCTGCCAAGACCATCTTAGTGGACAAAGTCCCTTTCTGAATCGACTTCACTCCACGTTCCAGTCCTGCATTACTAAACCAGATTAACATACCGTTCCAAACTTGTTTATCTCAAGAGATAAAAATATTTACCCAATGCTTTGGAGGGAGATATAGGTCCCACCAATCTCATAATGAAATCATTCTTACTTGTGCCACAAAATAAACATACATCATTCATAATAACCCAACGATTAAATGGGTTTCATAAACATCATCCCATCATCACATAATCCATATAAATGAAATGGATATCATTTCATAATAATAAAAGTGAAACCATGTAAATAATAGATACATTATACTTGAAACACACACATATGAAATAATTTCATCTTATATGGAAAATGGTTTTGATAAAACACTTGACATGAATTCTTGAGGAAAATACCCTTTCTTCTTTAAAATCATTTTCTTTTCAAAAAATGTCATGCATTTTTAAAATAAAAGGATTTTGTTGAAAATAGTCATAAAATCTTGTAGATTATGCTTCATGAAAATAAGGAATTATGAAAGCATAAAAATTATTTTACGTCGTATAATTTAAAAATAACATTCTTCTCGTACTTTTGTCGAAAATGTCAAAAAGTATCCCGTATGGTTAAAAAAAGAAATATTCCTTAAATACATTGTATTAAAAGTAAAAAATGGTTAAAAGAACTTCAAAAAAACATGAAACCATTTTTAGGAAACATGGACATGGATGATAAATATAAGCCCAGTAAATACTTACGTATAAGGAATCTCGGATAGAAAACAATTGAGATTGCAACATTTTCCCTTACCTTAGGTCCTATATGCTTAGTATATATTCGAACCCCCTGTATAATGATTTAAATAATGTAATTGTCTTATTAATAAATCATATTCAATGTTATGATATCATATATGGTTCACTTATGACTTTATATTAACCATTCTTTTGTAAGTTCCATGTTAGAGCAGCGTTTTGGGTAAAATTGTTTTATTTATCGTACATGTATGGACTTGTTGTTCATGATATTATTACATATATCACGATTTACATAATTCTTGAATCTAAAAAATGATTTATATGTAATATATATTCAGAATATATATATATATATGATAGATCGATAAATGGAATTAAATATACCGTTCATGGAGACGATAGACAGTACGTACGCATGAATGCAGTTTTCATTTCCTTATTGAATTGTATGGAATTAAATATATGACATACATATATATATATATATACATAAATCCAGTATCATTAATATGTCATATATTTCATGGTTACTTATTATATATACTTTATAATAATTCATGAATGGCTATCAGGGAGAATGAATCTCATCGCGTCGTGGAGACGGTAGTCCGTACGTACGCACGAGCGATGATATCATTCCCATGATCGTGGAATTGTAAGGAATTGTATGTATAATATTTCAGAATCAATATAACTCTACAATAATCATATATAGTTTTTTATTTACACCATTATACCCATCCAAGTAAGGTGGTGGTCGAAAACAGATTACACCACGGCGTGGAGACGATATTCCATACGTACGCACGCACGGTGATTTCGGTTTCCACAGGATGGATAGATGGTGAAATAGGGTTGTTTCATACTTATAATAACATATCAGTATATGAGTGATACGGATGTTATTAATTCATAATGAAACAACTAAATAAGAAGATGTAGAAGATGAAATAATTTTGAATGAATCGGTAAGAGACATTACCTCTTCTTTGAAGTGCCTCTTCTTAACCTCCTCTTAGGGCACTAAAGATGGTATTTGAAGAAGAACAGGACCTAGAGGACGTTTCTAGGGAAGTGGAGAAGTGAAATTTTTAGGGATTGGCTGAACTTGAAGGCTCAAAGTGGTGTGGGGAAGAGAGGAAGGAGGTTCCCTTTTATAAGGTAGGAGAGGGGAACCTTAAGAAAACCTAAAATATTATTTTATTATAAAGTCATATTCAGTTTTTAATATCTCCAAATTGATTTATTTAGTAGCTAAGGTGGGTATGTGTCTAAATACTCTCATCTGATAGAATTTAGACAAGTTTAGGTTTCTATTTTAACCTTATCATTTAGATTTAACTTTAAGTTTAATAATTTTACTTTTATTGTGTCTTCTTGTTTTCTTACAATATAAGGTTAATAAACTTACTATAACAAGACAAACGAACCCCAAGTTGTTTATTATTAATATATATAACATTATCTAAGTCATTTGGCTGAACCTTAGATTTTTCTGAATAAAATAAAAATTAATAATATTATATATTTTTAAAAAACTATTTTATGTTAATTTTGACACTATTTGGTAATTGATTTTTGTGAAAATCATAACAGAATTTTTAGTTAGAAAATGGTTAATTAAATAAATAATAACATTTCATAGTAACCCAAAAAATTAGTGGAATTCATAAAAAGTCTCAAATTACATTTATTACGGTATTTATAACATCAATTATGTCAATATTTCATTAATGAGATAATTACTCCATCATCATTGTGTCATAAATAAATTAAATTATTTAATTTCTAAAAATTATAAAAAAAATACAATTATGTAGGAAATAATTTTATATTTCAAATTAATATTTATAGAATAATTTATCTTACATATAACCCTATATGAAAAAAAGTTTTCTATTAATCAATGATTTTAACTATTTTAACTATTCTTATATATTATAATATTAAATGTCCTAATCTAATCCAAGTGGGCCTAAATAATCATATTTTATTACTATAGTTGTTTTTGGTCGTATTACACTTATCCAATATAATTAAGACATGTGTTAGGGTAATAATAATATCATTGTTACCCTTAATTACCCTATTTACTTTTAAGAGCGGTAATAAAAGTAAAAAGTTACTATTCACCAAAAATTATTTTCATCTCATTGAACCAAATTTTAGTCCTTGATATTAACTGTGTCTCTCTGATTTTTGAAATTCAATTCCTATATGTGGTAAATTTTCATTTAAATGGAAAAGTCAATTTTTTAACTACCACTAAGTGGTTTCACTATTCATCGAAAATTGAAGTTTTTCAGAAAAATACCAAACATTAAGCCTATGAATTATTTGATATTCTAAATTCAAAATTTATGTATATTTTTTCAAATTCAAAGCATATAAGTGGCATTAATTAATTTTAAAATTAATTCCAATTATCAGAACAAATAGCATGTTTTTAAGAAACAAAAACTATCAAAAGATTGATACTTGTTTATATCCAATTTCAAAGTGAAAATAATTCAAATGAACAACATTGGATTAAATGGTAATAATATAATCTAATTACACTTTATAACCAATTAAAAAGTTAATCTAACCATATAAATTATTGCGATGAAAAAAATGTTTTTTATTAAAATATAGTGTGTTTTGACTATTCATTAAAATATGAAATTTATCAGAATAATATGAAAAATTTATCCAAAGTAAATTTTTATATCCTGATTCAAAAGAAGAATTTTATTTTTTCCAATTGAACTTATAGACATGTCAAAAACAAAATTTAAGGTGGGTTCCCAATCAAAAGGTTGTAAAACTGTAATTTTTGAAAAATACACATTTTACACGAAAAATTTATTTTATTCTCATACCATATTCTAGAAAATGTGTAAGTTGAATAATAATGTTATAAAATTTAAAATGTAGTTAATAATATTCATAACGTCTAGTCCATAATAATATTATAACAATATATTGTTGTTTAGTGAAACCCAGTATTGCGTACTACACACGCTATCGAGGTAGGTCGCGATTGCGTGTAATGAAAGCCAAGAATAGTGTTGCATATGCTGCAAGATAATGAGGTGTTGCGTATAGTACAATCTAATCATGGTGTAGTGTATAATAGAAGATCAAAGAAATTTAAAATAATATATCTCATAAAATCTCGGGGTGTTACACTCTATATACTTAACATAATCTAATTTTTGATTTTCAATTATAATTTTAAAATATGTTAATGTAAAGAGTAATTAGTAGAATATATTTTGGGTTCTATTCATTCATATAAATCATAATAATTTACATTCATTTACATTCATTATTTCACAATTAATATATTATATTGACCCCACCCCAAGTATCCCAGAGCTGGTGCCTTACTTAATTACATTGAAAATGAGGAAAGAATCAAATCCTAATGGACCAAACATTTTAAAAGATTTGGAATCTATATTATATACATTAAATTTACATTACAACATGAAATGAAGTAAAACATATATTGTCAATTGAAAACAACCATAAAAACTAAGATTATCCCAATAAGTAATTCATATCGAATTTCATGGAATCGCGGAGATAAATGGAACATATGAAATTTGTGAGTAAACATTATCATTAATAGTCGTAGTAAAATTAAATATATGAGTAAATATGACATAAACAATATTAAAAGGTAAAAAAATGAATCCTATGACATATAAATAATTAAATGAGCTAGGGAATATAAATATGGATATTCTAACTAATCAAATAATCACATGAGATAATAATAATGATGGATTTCATAATTTTGGATGTCTTCACTATCACAATCCACCTTTGATATTGTTATTATAAGGATCAATACTCATGAAGGTTTAATCTTTGGGTAGAAACCCAACTAATTTGTCTCAAAATATATCCTCCTGAAAAATTTAATACATATTGGAAAAATAGTGAAGGGTTTATCAATAACTGATTTTATCTCATTAGTCTTATCGATGCATCAAGAGGCTACAGAAGGCCCCTATAGTAACATTAAAAGTACAATGAATTCCTCATTTGAATGGTGTAAAACATTAAAACAATGAACTGTAAATTGTTTTCCTTAATTAGTAAACATAATCAATAACCATTCTATGTAATTTTGTTAACAGTGCCCAGATTGTACATCCCTAGTCAAACAGATCAAGAAACATTTAATAAATTATTATAAATTATTTCATAAAATATCAAACCCAACTAATAATAATATTAAAAAAGGTTTTTAAATATATTAATATATCCTAATAATATCATAAAGTATGTTTTGAGAGAAGTGCCATTTTTAAGTAACAAAAGAAAACATCTTCTGGAAAAAGAATTTTCATTTTTCAAAAACTATGATTTTAACATTAATATCCATGAAGATAAAAGGGTGGGAAAATGAAATTATATTTTAGCCATAAATGAATTCCAACTGAAGTGAATGAAATGTAAATAGAGCTGTTACAAATCATTAGAAATTAGCCACTCTAGTGCAGTTTAAGGTAAAATAATAATGAGCCTTTAAACTAGAAAATGTAATAATTATTGTTTAAAAATAGAAATAAAAAATATGTTGTTTCTTTATAAAATGAGAAATATTAGGCAATTAATGGTGAGCTAAAATTTATTATGGAGTGCACATGAAAATGTTTATGAAAATGGGATGTTACCTTAAATTATTCTTGTTTATCAGGAAGAAATGAGAAGGGATCCTTATGAAATCATGTATATCCCATAAATGAATGATGAATGATCTAGATAATCGAGTATGGAACATATAAACATAATTTGGATGATTTTTGACACTACGTTCCATCACAAAGTCCAACAAATGGAAAAGGGGAATACCTTAAGCCCAATGAGGGTCACCCTTTGAGGAACATCAAAAATTTACAATGGGATGAACCATGAAGTCATTTGGGGTGCGTCGCGCACATATCATGTGTGGCGCACAAGTCACTTGTGCACTATATATGGGTCGCACAAGTCCCATGCGCACCCTATTTCCTTTTTTATCCCAAGGTGCCCAGTGGCCTATAAATAAACCCTGTGGGCCCCCCATTTCGAGGGACGAATTTTCCAAAACTCATATTTAAGCTTTGGTCGCCCAAGTATTTTTCTAACATCTTACAAACAATTCTAAGGCAGTTATTTAGCTATAATGGATGATCTAAAGAGGTCGAATGAGGAATAAGTGTTAAAACTCATAAATACATGCTCACCTAAGTGATCATCCCTTAAGGGAAATGGAGTCACTTGGGCGCCGCCTTGCCCTCTCAAGGGAACATGCGCATGGACCTTATGAAAGCCTCTAGGGATGATACTATGGGCATGAGTTCAAATTCGCCCAAGTATTACCCTTTATAATCTTCTTCACCCAAGGTGACTCATTTCACACAAGTCTACATGCGCGAGAAGGACTTGCGCGCCAGAACAGTACTTGCGTGCATCATTCCTAGTCACCTCCTTTCCTTAAATTCACCTCTCTTCTTCAATATATGGCCTTCAAAACCCTCTTCAAATCCATTTATGGAATGTTTTAGTTGTTGTATTCCTCATTTGATAGGAATTCATTTGGTCTCTTCTTAGGAGTAAGACCTAATCATAATTTCCCGTAATTAGGAATCCTCCCCCGGAGTAATCCCCAGTCATAATTTCTTTTTATTTGGGCTTCCTTCTCTGGAATATACCCCAATCATATGTCCCTCTTAATTTGGGATTCCTTTTTCAGAAGTAAGTCCTGGTTTAAAATCCCAAATTTCTATAAAGCACAAACACCATTATGGACCCTTCTCTTTGGCAGTCATACATGCGTAAGCCCCACATCATTTTTTATGACTATATCTTTCATGTAACAGTCATCAGATTTACTAATACCTTTTGTTTCTCACCCCGAGCATGACTCATGTGAGATTAGAGTGTAAGTGTAATTAAAACATATCTCTTTGGGCCATTAATAATGCATAAACCTCAAACTTCTTCACCCAAACTATGTGGACTTTGATATCTTCCATAAAGGTAGAGTACGTAGGAAGACATTCTAAGGTTCAAGCCCATATTCATTAATTATTTTCCATCCCATATGATGTTAAAATATATCCTTTTTATTGAACTACCTGGGTTCCAATTCCTTTTCTTACGAGGATACGTAGGTAGCCTATCTGTGGGTATGATGCCAACTCTAAAATAATCTTTTCCTTTCTGAATGAAAATAAATTCAAGTACCCCACTGAGTGGCTTTAAAAATAGCACGGTCCTCATAATGACCAAGATATTTATATATAATGTATTCAAGGATTCCATTGACAAAGAATATATAATTCATATGGATGATTCTCTATTGATGAAGAACCCCAAATACATATAAATGATTCTCTAAATCCAATACATATCAATCATTGATTGAAAAATATAAAAGAAAAACTCTTTTTCATGATTAGTTAATTAAAAAGGATTCATGAACATAACATAAATTTATAAGAGAATCCAGGAGTAGATAATAATTTCCCCCAAAAAAGGAGTGATGATTCTAACCTCCCATCATCTCGACCAATGAAAATTTTTAAGCCTCATCAGTCCAAAACTATTGAGCACATACCTTTGGAATGTAGGTCCAAATAGATATAGAATCATATGGTGTATCTGATTCAATGAATAAAAAAATTAGAAACCGATTGGAAGGTTTGAACATTAAACAAAAAAGGTCATCTCCATTTCCAAAATAAACAAAAATGTTGAACCCAATGTGAATCCTTAAACAAGTTAAAATGATTTCTAATTAATTGTTAGGCCCATATTAAAGTCAATATGAGGGCCAACAAAGCAATCAAACATATATGTGTTAATAATAAAGATGTATTCTAGCCAAGATTATCTTGATTTTGTATGTTATATAATACATGAAATCTTTTCCAAGATTTCTATGCAATATAGAAATGGTTTCATTAATGTTCACAACTGTGAATGCCTCGACTACTACTCCTACTGGATCCTCATCTGCTCTGAAGATGATGTCACCTACACAGCGTCTTCAATGCTGGGTCTTGAATGCATTGGTGAGTTAATACCATCAACATGGTACCATCCCGACTCTGGAGGCCACTCAACAAGCCCTCTAAGTTAATAACTCACCCTGGTTGTCCGGACAGCGATGACTAGTGGTCAAAAAGTAGGTGGTGCCAACCACCGTTTCCAACCATTTCGGGTCGTTATCCGCAGAACGCAACAACCAGTCCCTCCCTTATTATAGGGAGGTGAATGAAGAGGTCACTCATGGCCTCAGTCCACGAATACATGAGCCCTTCCTGAGGACTCCCACAAACAATCGAAGCCAGACTCGTGCGGTAGTGCACCCTCAACATGATGAGGGCATCACCTCTAGGGGTTCGGCTCAGGTCCCTCAGACCCAAGAATGAATGACGAATCATCAGAGGTGAAATTCAGTCAACATGGAGCAGGTTCTTATTCCTTACTCCTCTGGAGAAGTCTATCGAGCTAACTTGATGGAAAATAATGAGCGGGCATATACACCTGTCCATCCTAATTTCAGTACCCACCAGCTTCTTCTGGCATTAAGACATCAATCCTGTCAGGAAATTCAAGTGGTGTACTATACGCAGGAATATACACCTATTTATAAATCCTCATCCAGTCAGAAGGCTCATCTGACTGCAAAAAAAAGCTTTCTAATCAAATGTGGTGACCACCTATAAAAAAGAACATACACCTTCATACAGTCATCAATTTTTCCACCAGTCTCTCTTACCAGTATTGAAGAACGTTCATCAATAATATTTTGTGGAGAACAATCAGCATGCATATACACATTCAATTCATCATGCTAACTATAGACTCATTTGGTAGCACCTGGAGATGTCAATTGGATAGCTCCAATGAAAAGCAGGAGGCAGACACAACTTTCTTCCCCCACCCATGAGTACTGTCAGAATTTACTGACAGGAAAAGGAGGACATGCGAAGGAACACACACCTACTCCAAGCACGAAATGACCATATATTCCCATTCAATTTGCTGATGTCCCCATGCATATTCTGAAAATGGTGAAAGAGCAGAAGAAAATCCATTTCCATATTCCGGATACCTGTCAGAATATTTTAACAACTTCAGTGACATCAAAGGGAAAGAAACTTAAACTTATCCCTATTAGTGGAGTGACTCGTCAATATATCAATCCAGAGCAGATACGCACCTCTTTCATAGTCCAGGAGGGTTATGGGGCATACTCCCCCATGTCATATAGAAAATATAGTCGGGCACATACACTCGATTTAAATGGAGATAATAATCCTAACCTGCCCATTTCTCTAGAGCTGGCACATACACATGCCCATAATAACCACTTTCATCAAAAAGTGTTTTCCAAAGTGAGTAAGAAGCGATCTAATAGAAAGACCCATCCATAATCGTTGAAAAATCAATAGCCTATCTTAAATAAGGCCTTTCTCAATACAGGAGTTCTTGAAGCACTTAGACAATTGTCTGTTGCAACTCAAGATTCTACTTTCTCATTTCCAGATTCCAAAAAAACAACAATAATTCCAAAGGTCTTCATCAGTCACATTATCATGAAAGATTTTTTCATGACAATTAATCAATATCAAATTATCATCTTCAGATGAGAGCCACAATAACCCTGTACATGACTAGAAGACCAAATGTCAAGAGGTTTTATCTTTTTCTATAACCCACCATGGTGGTCCTCCCCATGATGATGAATTTAGCTGTGAAAGTCATCTCCACAGTAGTAATTCTCATTTCCTAGAAAATTTGTCAATGTAGAATGCAGTAATGAGAAAGATCTCTTATCTTGAGGCACTTGCAACAGTGAATCCAGTCATGTATGATGCCTTACCACTAGCAGGTGAAATACTTTCTCAATCAGAAGAGAGCCTGGGGTGTAGGTCAATCTCCTACCACCCCTGGGTCATTCATCGTATAATTTGAAAATTAAATTCTCTACTAATATTCTTGAATCTGATGATTCAATAAATAAGCACTATCTTTGGTCCAATAAGGTAGATGAATCTTCATCAAATGATAATGAGTACGTATAGAATATAAGAAAACAACTTGCGAAAGGAGAAATACCAGTCATGTTTTTTCCTTTGGATGACTCCCAGTATAATATTCCAAAAATGTTGACAGAAGATTGTATTCATGATATTCGTCTCAACATAAAGAAAATTCTTTGTCACATAAAAGAAAAACTATTATCTTATGATGAATATAAAAATCATGTCAAGATAATAGAAGGGTTGTAATGCAAAACTGATTTGGCCTCTCTCGCAGTTTCCCAACATCCAAAGGTTGAAAAGGAGTAGAGAGCACTTCAATATTCATGCCTTCGCGCATTAAAAAGGTTGTGCTAGTTAATTTCCAGTGCCCCATATGGTATTCATAATAGGGGATGGGGTGTTCATGGAGCACTTCATTTCACTGTACTCTCTAGTCAATAATGCCCTCCAAAAATGGTCTCATGCGATTTTATAGCCCATGGCTAGAAACAGCTAGATGGTTTTGTGCATAAAAATGGTTTGACCAAGAACATGCCTCAATTAGTTCTTCCCAAAGTTAGGAAAATAATGAAAAATTTGTTGAATTAATCTTGAATCATGAAAATGAGAATATCATACATGCATCATGTTTAGAGAATGCACATCATCAGGTTCCCGAAGAGTAATAAATAATCCAACGGTCATCTGAGCCATGTGATTCGAATGGACTTCGAATGATGCAATCGGATAATTTCCAGCCTATATTCTGAAAGATCAGGAGAGATTTTAAGAATGTTTCATATGTAGAATCTCAAGAGCCACCTCTGCTTGCTTGATTGGGGACTCTTTTAATCCAACCCTTAGGATCAACAGATAGGATTTGAGGCTTTGAGCAGGAGAAACAGGAACAAACCTAGTCCACCGGACTTGGGATTTGTTCAAATTCTCAATCTTTTCCTTAATGAAAGTCAATCGTATCTCGATTAGGGAAGTAGCAACAAGAGGAACACATAGCCGAATTATCTGGAAATTCCCTTCAAATTATAGTTCATCAAGAAGTTCCTAAGGGATCAACCAAACAAAATTCAATGTCTCTTAAAGGATATGGAAGAAGACAGTATCACAGAAATGCTGACAGAGGGGATGCAATGCGTCATGCATCGATAAATGTCATCAATGCCAATGTCACTAATCCCCCAGAATAAGAGGCTCACCCAGAGAGATTAGATGAAAAATTTCCTATTAAAGAGGCTGTACACACAGAAATAAATGAAGAAGGTGTATGTACTAGAAGCCATAGGGCATTCTAGAGGCATGATATCCCATCGGGTAATGCCCTTCCATACTCCAGAAAGGAAAATTCCCCAAAAAAGGGTAAATTTCAGGTTACATCCCACCCTACCTCTGAAAAGGCCAATCACTCTCATTATAGGAAAGTTTCACACAACAAGAAGATGAAATGAAGGAGTTAAGGAGGTTAAATGCATGACTAATTCAAGGAAGTCTTCCTCATAAGCATGTTTGAGTTAGTCAGTCAAGGGAATTAGTTGCAGCTACTGGGATGGATTTGGAAAATTCTCCTATACAAGTACACCCTCACAGGTCCAATCTTATGGGTCATTCATTACAACAACTGGTAGTACTACCATTAGTTATAGTACCAGTCACCACACCCATCCAAACTCCACTTATTTCACCTACTCAGGTCCAAGCTCAACCATATGTTTCTCAAAAATTAATAACTACTTTTGAGTCATTAACTACTCAGTTGGAAGCTATGGAAGGAAAATGTGCGCATGTTCAACCAAAAAACAATTCTTTCCTAGAATGGGTGGATTCAATTCCTCCAACATCAAATTTTCTGAATACCATATTCCCAATTTTTAATGGTTCGGGAGATCCAGAACAATAATTAACATATTTTTTTTCTCATTGTGATCCTATGATGAGAATTTCTCAACAAAAAGAAGCAGTTATGCTCAAGTTTTTTGTGCAGTCATTACCAGGGCCTACTTTTGACTGGTATACATGTTTAAAATCTTGATCAATTACTAGATGGGAAGATCTCCATCAAATATTTCTTATTCAATTTAGCTCAACTTTTCCAAGGATGAAATTTTTGATCTTACCAATTGTAAGAAAAGGGAAAATAAAAGTGTTTCAGATTTCATTACTTGATGGAAGGGATTAACATATTCCTTATGTTTAGCACTCCCTAAAGAATAATTGTTTCCATTCTGTGTGGCAGATATGCGTAATGAATTACGCACACTCTTGATCGTTGTGAAATACACAGGAGGGTTTCAAGACCTTACTTCAATCGCTCATTAGACCAAAGAATCTCTTATAAAGACTTAGGCTAAAACTCATGTAATTCCATCAGTTCTAGGAAAGAGAATAGGGAAAGAAGAGACTGCTACAATTACACTTAAACAAGAACATGTGCCTGCTTCCACTTCAAACCCTTCATCATATCAAAGGGCTCCTCCTCCGGAGCGTCGACAACAATGGTCGCCTCATCAAGATGATCAAAGAGATCAAAGGTGGAAACAGTTTGAGGATGTGAAGAACAACGTTTATTATTTCTATAATGAACAACTTCCAGGATACTTCATCTCGACTCTAGAAAACAAACTGGTTCAGTTTCCAGGTCCCAAAAGGCTGAACAAGGTTGGAGATGAAGACCTACCCAACTATATCTCATTTAATCAGATGTTGGGGCTTCCCATTTAGGAGTTTTTTGTCTTCAAATACCTCCTACAAAAGATAGTGGAATCTAGACAAGTAAAACTGAAAGGTTCTTCATCCCATGTAGCATGTGTTACTGCTACTGATAGAGAGGAAGAAAGAGAGTGGCATGAAGTCAAAACTAAAAAATGCGCAGAAATATGATGATTGGATGATCAAGAAAATGATCAACCAAACTCATGACATTTTACGAGCACAACTGAATCAACTAATTTTGTCTTCTTCTATGAATGCCACTAAAAAACACCTTCATTAGAAGGAAAATATTCAAAGAAGAAGTGTAATTTGATGAAAGAAAAGAAGTCAGAAGAAGATGAGTTCATGTCAAAGCATAAAGTGTCATTGAATCAGGCAGATTTTATGCCATAAGCTTCAAAAGCATGGGCACCGTCCCACCAAATGGCACAGCCTGAACTGGATAATAATGAAGAATCTTCATCAGATGAAGAATTAATCTTTGGTTATGTTAACATGATTCATTTAACAGATCCTTATGCCAATAACAGTTTCAATCATGATGTGTCTAAATTCCATGTAACTAACAGAGGAGTTAGAGGAAGAGATAGAGTTTTAGGATACAGGGGAAGACTTGGTATTCCATAAGCCACTATTTCAATCCTTACACTACTAGAACTGTATATGTGGTAAAAAATCATGGAAAATCCCTTCAGTGGGCAGAACAGGAACAATAACGTTCTTCCACACATAGAAGATTTGGTCCTGGAATAGTTATTTTGGAGGACTGGTTAGAGGTTACAAATTCTTCCTCTCAGCAAAAAAATAGACTTAGTCAGTCTAATCTGCTAAAGCTAGGAGTATTTCCAACTCTTACCCCGATAAGAGATGCATCTACTTCCAAATCATCAACTTTTAAGGCACCTGAAAAATCACATTTTTATGATGGGAAATGCAGATCTTTGGACATAAAGTATGATGTCTTGATACATTTGGCTCAATTACCGGCAATGTTATCAATTCTGGATTCCTTGAATCTATCAAAAGTTCTTCGGGAGGCGTTCATTGAGGATTTTCCATGTCCCAAAGAATTCAAAACTGAAATTGCTACGGCTACGGTTTACTATATAGAGAATGATCCTCCAGAATGTCAGGAGGTGATATAATTTACAGATGATGATGAATTTGATGTTATACATGCACATATCAGATCATTGTATCTATCAAGCAAAGTCAATAATATAGACATCTGATGATATTTCATTGATAATGGCTCAAGATTCAATCTCATTCCTATTCATACACTCCGTCGATTGGGCCTCACCGAATCTGATTTATCTCCTTCTACTTTGATGTTGCAAGGATATAATAAGAATGAAGAAGAACCTCTGGGAAAAATTATACTCCAAACTCATTTTGGAGACCTTGTTTCTAATTCATATCTCATGGTTGTTCATCAGGACTAAACTTTCAACATTTGTTTTAGAAGACCTTGGTTACATCAACATGCGGTCGTACCTTCATCATACCATCAATGTCTCAAATATTGTTTCAATGGTCAAATTGGGAAATTTTATGGTGACAAATCCCCATTAAAAACATGTAAATCTCAATACATTGAGGCCGAGTTTTATCACATTGATGGAATGGATAAATCCACAGCGAAAAGGGCCACCAAAATTAATGCTCCATGTGGTTTGGAAAAGACTCTAGTAAACCCATTAATACATGTGAGTACATATTATGTGATGCCTATTAGTCAAATTGACGGGATAGACTCGAATCCAAACACACTTATGAAAACATCCATAATTTCAATTACAGTAATCGAGCCAGACATCATTGGAGAAATTGGTGATTGGCCAAGAAATGATGAAAGCATAAATAGAGATGTCTTCATTTCGTCCGCTGAAATCCAGAAATTCTATACTTCATCAACCAGGCCAGAAGAATTTATAACAATACTAGAGGAAAAAAATGTTGTCGATTCTCAATCCATGATCTCCTCTCTATCAACCCTGGAAGACCCTTCATCATCAATAAGGTCAGAAATGGCATCCTCTTCCTCAAAATGTTCAAATTTTATCTTCTCCACTGATCATAGAAATTATGCTTCATCATATACTATGAAAGTAGAAGCAGAAGAAGTAACACATATTGAAGAAGAAGTGGAAGATCTCAGGGATGCTCCTCCATCACATGAATAGGGTATCTCTACCATTGTTGATGAACTCAAGGAAATAAATATGGGTACGAAAAAAGATTGACACCCCACATTAATTATTCCGGCCATGACTCTTGAAGAGAAAGAAAGGTATAAATCAATTTTAAAGGAAAATCGAGATGTATTTTATTGGATTTATTCAGAAATTCAAGGTATTGATCCCAATGTTGCTACTCATCATTTGGATTTTCTAGAAGAACATCAAGGACTCAAGCAAGCCGCAAGAAGTAGACACCCAACTTATGTCTCCAAAATTAATGCTGAATTTGATATGCTTTTCAAAGCTAACTTTGTTAGAGAAGTTAAGTATCCCAGATGGATAGCTAATATTTTCCCTATGAAATAGAATAATGGACAAATTAGAGTTTTCATGGAATTCAGAGATCATAATCAGCATTATCCCAAGGATGATTTTCCAGTTTCAATCACAGAACTCTTAATTGATGCAACAGCTAGCTACGAAGCTCTTTCTATCATGGATGGTTATTCAGTGTACAATCAAATACGAATGTCTCCATAGGATGAGGAGTATATAGCTTTCAGAGCTCCTCAAGGTGTGTTTTGATATCATGTAATGCCCTTTTCCCTGAAAAATACAGGTGCAACGTATCAACATTCCATGCACCATATCTTCACACCCTTTTTAGGGAAATTTGTTGAATGTTATGCGAATGATTTGGTGGTTAAATCCAAACAATGTTCTGATCACTTGGCTGATCTATAAATCATATTCAACAAACTCTGACAACACAATTTGAAGATGAACCCCTTGAAATGTGCTTTTGGGGTAACCTCAAGAAAATTTCTTGGCTTTGTTATTTGCCATTTTGGTATCGAAGTGGATCTTGAGAAGACAAAATCAATCCTTCATATGTCACCTCTTTGAAATATGAATGAATTAAGAGGAATTCAAGGAAACATGGCATATTTTTAGCGTTTCACTACCAATTTGGCAGGCATGTGTTTACCCTTTACCAAATTAATGAAGAAGGGAGTCACCTTCTAGTGGACTGAAGAATGTGAAGAAGAATTTGATATTACCAATAGATATCTTTTGAGTCCATAGGTATTAATTCCACCCATTGAAGGGAAACCACTTATTCTTTATGTGATAGCTGTAGAGAGATATGTGGGTTCTTTCCATTCCCAAAAGAATGATGCTGGAAATGAGAACAACCTTTATTATCTGAGTCGGACAATGTATGAGGCAGAAATTTGATATTCAAGTATTGAAAAGTGCTGCCAAGATTTAATCTTTTTAGTTTATAAATTGAGACACAACCTGCAACATCATGAGGTCCAATTGGTATCTCGCAATAACCCACTCAAATTTATCCTTAGTCGTCCAATGCTTACAAGATGTCGGGCAAGGTGGGCCGTTATTTTTCAGCAGTTTGATATCCAGTATGTGTCTCAAAAGCATATAAAGGGCCCAGCTCTGTCCAATTTCCTTGCTAAACACCCATCTTTATAAGATACATCTTTAAATATTGATCTTCGTTATGAGAAAGTATTTTCTATTCAAGATAATCCTCAAACATGAGAAATGTACTTTGATGGTGCCTCCAGATGTCCAATTGGGAAGAAAATAGAAGATCCTAAACTCTAAAAATTTGTGTTAGGAATCGTTCTTATTTCCATAGAAAATGTAGTGCTACACTATTCATTCTTATTGTTGGAAGGTGGTACAAATAATGAATCATAATATCAAGCTCTCATCGCAGGCATGGAATTGGCGCTTCAGGAACAGGTGAATAACATGAGGGTAAAAGGTGATTCAGATTTAGTAATCAAATAAATCAATGTGGATTATGCCTTCATATGAGAAGAGTTAATCTGTTTGTGTGATTAAATCAGAGAGTTAATGGAATAAGTTT
Source organism: Viscum album (assembly GCA_963277665.1). Taxonomy (NCBI): domain Eukaryota; kingdom Viridiplantae; phylum Streptophyta; class Magnoliopsida; order Santalales; family Viscaceae; genus Viscum; species Viscum album. Next base: position 879,504,223 of record OY728158.1, read on the forward strand.
CCTCAGAACCGACATTTTCTTATGTCACACGATCACAAAATGCCCATGCTAATGCACTGGCTAATGTAGGCACAACCCATGCAGATCCAAACCGGGATGAAACAATCATCAGTATTTCCCACCATCGTGTAGTTTCACCATGTTTTCAAATCAGAACAGAGGAAATCAGGGAAATTAGTCCCATTTATGAACCATATGTTCATACTACCAGATGGATGACACATATCAGGAAATACCTACAAAATGGAACACTCCCACCTAATAGAGCTGAGAAAGAACATTTCCAGCGATGTATGGTCAATTTTACTCTTTATTATTGCCCATATAACCAACAAAATCTCTACATGCGAGGTTTTGATGGAACTTTCTTCAGATGTATTTATGTTTAAGAGATTATGGATGTCATGAGTGAAGTTCATGTAGGAGTTTGTGGTTCCCACCAGTCTGGACAAAGACATTCAGGTCAAATTCGAAGGCTTGGATACTTCTGGCCTTCAATGATGTAAGATTGTGTTGATTTCACTAAGAAGTGTCATTATTTCCATGTATGTTCTGAAATCATTCATTAACGCCCAAAGTTTCTTCATATAGCTAATTACTCATGGCCATTTGTCACATGGGGAATGGATGTAGTAGGACCTTATCCATCGGCTACATCTAAGCAGTTTAAGTATATCCTTACTACTACTGACTTCTTTTCTAAAGGGGCAGAGGAAATACCACTCAATGAAGTTTGTTCTAGAGGTATTGTTAGCTATGTAAAGTCAAACATCATTACCAGATTTGGTGTCCGTCATACCATATTGACGGACAATGGCACCAACTTTTTTTCATCCAAGGTGAGAAAGATGTATCAAGAATATAACATCAAATCCAACCCTTCATCTCGATATCATGCAGTGGTCAATGGCCAAATAGAATCCTTAAATAAGACTCATTCAAAAAAACTACAATATATGGTGTATAATGATAAGAAATCTTGGCCTGATAAACTTTTTCATTATTTATGTGAATATAGGACAACCACCCAAACTGTTACGCGGTCAACTCCATATTCATTGGCCTATGGAATAGAATAAGTCATAACCATTGAGGGTCAATTACCTTTGCTCATAGTAGCCATTTTTTATCATTTATCTATATATTAACAATCTCAGAACCGATTCAATTAATTGGAATGATTAGATGAAAATAGATTGTGCCCCCTGAACCACTTGGAAATCTATTTGAATCAAATAGCATGAGCATTCAATAAAAATGTTCGTCTTCATTCATTCATTCAAGGAGAATTGGTATTGTCCATCATAACTCCAATTATACCAAGAAAGAAACTTCCAAATCAAGATCCAAATTGAGAAGGTCCTTATTTAATACATAAGGTATACTCTAATGGAGCATATTCTTTAATCTCAATGAACGGAGAACACATTACAACTCTAACCAATGCAAGATTCTTGAAGTAGTATTTTGTGTAACTCAAATACAACCTTTAGTCCTTACTTTATGTCTTTAAACTGCATGGTCCCTTTTTTCCTTACTTCAGGACATTAAAATGAATAACCCCTCTATCGTCGAACATGAATTTAAATTGTGTCCACTTTGTCGTCCAACATAACGTTAAATTGTTCGTCCAAGCTGCAAGACGTTAAAATGCCAAGCACCCAATGTCTGTGACCCATGATATTTAAACTGTGAAACAGTATCTTATACATCCCATATGTTGTTAAACTCTCCACATGTCCTGCAAGACTTTAAACTACAACACGTCCTAGTTACATGACGCTAAACTATACAACACCATTTTTTCCCACATGACCTGTAACTGTGCATCATTAGGGTTTTTGTTACCTCTTGTTTTTCGAACCAAGCATGACTCACATGAGATTAGAGTAAGATTCAAACAGAACACCCTCTCTGGGACGCTAACCACATGTAAGTTCCAACACTATCTTCAGGTCGTTCTCATGTATAACTCGATCACCAATTCATTATCAATAGAACTACGCAGTCTTTGATCCATGCCTTCTAGGATGGGTACATAGGAAACCTCCCGAGGTTAAAGCACAAAACCAATATCTTCACATTGGTTCACCTCCCTCTCATATGATGTTAATCCATAAATCCCTCCCCCTAAAACCAATATATTCACATTTGTTCATCATCGTCCTTGCTATATGACATTAAACTATACAGTCCCCCATTGTCCTTGCTGTAAGACATTAAACTTCAAAGCAATATGTCCTAGCTACATAATGCTAAACTATGCAGCACCTGTCCACGCACATGACATTAAACTATTTTCCTTTTTGTACTGTATGACAATAAACTACAACAGTCTCTGAAACCCTCACCTATGAGGGAATCATTATTGAAATTGATCTCCAATCATGATATATTACAAGGACTACGTGCATACATGGAAATGCCTAGACCTTTAATCATGGATCCAACCATCATTGCACTAATGTCCCCTTTCACCCTTCACATGTACGAACCAAATATGTACAGAGGGTATTTCAAGAACTATGTATGGCTTGATTCTCATCCTTATAGGATATGTAAGAACATTCAAGAATCCCTCAAACCCAGACCCAATTCGTTGGACCTAAACCCAAACTCCACTGTTAGTCCCTTGGCTGAAAAATCCCATTGCGAGAACATGAAGGTGGTATAAAAACCCTGGTCTTTATTCACATCTGGTTTATAACAAACACAAAATGTGTCTCCCTCATTATGGTCTGAGCTCTATGACCCAAAACTAAGATCTCCTATGCTCTCATCCCACATAACGTTAAACTGTATTTCAAGAACTACGTATGGATTGATTATCATCCTAATGAGATATGTAGTGAAGTCCAACATCTAAATTCAGGACCCAGCTACAACCTGATTATGGAAATCATTGGTCTATGTATCTCCTTCATGCATTATAAAATACCCATTTTATGTGTCATACTGTTAACCTTAAATACATCCAGATCTCCAAAACGATTTTCATGAATTGTGGTCACAAAATGTATGATACCTGAGAATTTATTTTCCTAACCATGCAGCGCATGCCCTTAGGCAGCCTTGAATAAGTAGTCAACATAACAGACCTATCAGCCAAAAGATTCTATTATTTGACTATGCAGCCAATGCCCTTATGTAGCCCTGCATAATTAAACCCCCTAGTGGGTTTTTCAAATAGTGGTTACATAATTCATGGGGAAAAACCTATTTTGTCCTTATTGGTCTTAACGACGATATGTAGGGATCCGGAAAAATAGCCATCCTTATCATAATTTTCCCATACTCTTTTTCATGATCTGAAAGTATTAAAGTCTATGGTTTATATTTCCATTCCCTACAATTGGGTCAGACCTTCAAAGAAGTGACATTCATCTAATTCTTTGATAATATTGATTGGGAATATCCTCTCCATATTCAAGTACCTATCTTCATACAACAGACTCTGTGCTTTGGAGAATTTGAATCTCCATAAACTTTCGCTGGCTTTTAACAATAGAAAAGTAAAATTTCTGAGAGTTGTTTTTTCTTAATATGCAACATGTGCCCTTAGGTGGCCTTGCATAAATAGTCTACATAATGGACCTGTCATCCAAAAGATTCTATTATTTGACAACAAAACCAATTCCCTTAAGTGCCCTAGCATAATTCCACCACTTAACGGGTTTGTCAAATAGTAGTAACATCACTCTTAGGAAATACTTCCATTAATTCCTTTTATCCATTTTTTAATATCATCCCTTAGATTCAAAATTTCTTAAGTCATAGATCACATGTTTTCCCCAATATGTGGATTTTGTAATATGTTTTCAAACAAGTAATTAAGGAATTGATTCAATTTTAATCCATTCGGTCAATGCTATTCAACCTTAAATATTATCCTTTTTATGTCTGACATGCATGACCTTGAACTACCAACAAAAGATAGGGTACTCATTAAATTGGGAACTTGTAAAAGGAAATTTGAACAAATGTCGAGTCCGAGCTCGCTAAAAATACATATTTTAGGATTTGGGAAATATTGAGCAGCAAAAGATGCAAAGAATGTGGGGGGGTTTTTGTATAATCCTAACAAAAATAAAACTATGCTTAATAAGGCACATTGACTTAGGTAAAAAATAGTAATAATATATGTAATTAACAAGAGAATTCAAGTACAAATGATTGAAGATGAAATGTGTTTTTAATTGATGCACTAGATTAGAAGAACATCCACAGATTATAGTATCTTCTCTTTTTCAAGAATTACAAGAGGATTTCAACATAACTTTTCATTTGATTTATGACATCCCAAGCTTCATCAGCAGCCACTTGATGTTCATTCACTTGAACAGCTTCACTCTTTTCAACTTGATGGAGTGCTTTCTTGGCATCTATGATGGCTTTCATATCATTCATTTGGACTCCTTCCAATTAATTGGTAAGCTGGCCAAGTTCCCCAGTAACGACATATAACAGTTAATGATGATGAATATACTTGAAAACTTTCTACATGATCTTATGATTCATCTCCTTCAACTTTGCAGCATTATCAGCCTCTCCTCGGGACACCGAAGCCTGGAATTAGCCGATATTGGTCAACAACCTTGGTCGGGTCAGATCTTGACAAAATTGTTTCTCCTGCTCCCTCCTTACAGGGACTTGTTTAACCACGATATGGATCTCCTGGTATCCAAAACCATGAAGTCCCAACATGATGAACAAGGATGAGAGTCGCAGGATCTTCAAAGACAGCTCTTCAAGGGTCACTTTAGATATGATATTCCATATATTTTTCCATGCATTGTAACTTGAGAGTTGGAGCACCTTTTTCACCTCTGGGTCTTATTCAACAACACTATCAGAGGGGGAAATATAGTCCAGTATTAATGCACATAAGGAAGTGCCATGTTCTGCGCCTTCCCCCTCGAGCCTTTGTAATTCACTTTCTACTTCTGTTGGGGTTGTGGCAGAGGCTTCACCTCTGGATCTAGCCACTGAAATTCATAGCCCAACGTAGTCAATTTAATTCTTTTTTTAGTTCCAAAAGATAAATTAATTTGATTAGTTGTCTTGAAAATTAAATACAACCACAAATATTATCATATTTTACCCAATGGTAGATCTGCATCATGAAGAGGATCCTCTCTATCTTTCCTAGCTTCAATAAGATTTTTAGGATGGATTTACAGAATACTGTCTGCGATATGATCCACTTGAGAAATAATCTCTGTAATGATAGGGTTTTCCCTACCCCTTCAGGCATCGGCAGATGAATAGCTTGCTCAGACAGAACAACACATTTCAACCCATCATGGTCAGAGATGTAATAATTTTTTTTTAAAAGGACGACGGATAACACTAACATCCAAAATCATCTATATCACATGGTAATTTAACATGACCTAAAATTTCTTCAAAAGATGCTCCAAGTTTTATCATTTCATCTAGTGATATCTCAGATTCCTGGTTAGTCTCACCATTGGGAACATTTGTCCTGTCTTCTTGGAGACCCTCCTCCTACGACCTCCGACCCTGAACATCTTCCTCATAGAAAATTGAGGAGTTAGTTGTAGTGGTCTCCATATGTTCTGGTGAAGGTGTTGAACATAATGAATCACATAATGGAAGTCATTTGATGTCTTCATTCAACATTCTATAAAGTATTGTTAATTTACTAAAATCATGCTCTTCTATCATTGCAGTAGTAACATTAGAAGTACTAGGAATATAAGCTAGCTCTTGTTCTCTCCTCATTTTTTCAGGAGCAGCCAGGATATCATGAATTTGCAACTTTCCACTAGCACCCTCCATCATTCACAGAGGAGGGTCAGTCCTCTCCCTGAAAAGGGATATCTAAGAATCCCATTAAATCCCATGAAGTATGAGCAATATTTTCATTAGTTTGGATTATTGATTATATGAAGGGCTTACCACTACTGATGAAGTTTTTAATTTCAGAATAATTCATTCGATGCCTTTGCTTCTTTGAATTTTTGGTTGTGTTGACATATTCTCTTCCAAATACAGGTATTCGAGAGTGAAAAGCCATTTCTAACTCCTTGGACGTGGCTTGCCGGCCTGGAGATACCTCGCCCGGTTCACAAGGAGATTCAGCGACTCCAAGAGCGGTGCCACCAGGGCTGTACTACGGTGAAGGGACCTTAGTAGTACCTTTCTTAACAAGTTTCCATATGAAGAATGTAATTTCCTTGAGTAAAAAAGAATTGACGGAAATTAAGTTACAATGGAAATAAGGAAATAAATTTACATCTTCAGGAGCCATGTAATCATGAAACTCTTCGTCTAATGAAGTACTAATCCCCTTAGTGGTGCCACGATTCATCATTGCCTTCACCCGATTGGTAATAGGAATGGAATCATCAGTGGAATATATGAGCATTTTTAGCTCTCTATTGCAAGCCCTCTATTCATCGGGGTTATCATCAAAGCGTATATTAGCAGAAGCCAGGAGATTCCCCACTCTAGGCATATGTAGCCCTTCGCATAAGTCCATCCCGGTGGTTTCAGCATCACAATATAAATGCCTCCATGTCTGTAAATCCTCAGGTTATAAAGGTTCATCACGTGAACCAGAAGGCCAATAGGTGGGTCCTACAATTTGAGACTTAACCTTCTTCCCATCTCATCCAATCACAGATAACGAATAAGAAAATGAAACTTGTTTCTCTATAAAATATTGGCGACTAAATTGCCTCAATGATATAACTCTCCAGGAGTAATTGGAGTAGGTCTCTTGACTCTTGCATGAATATTATATCTGGAACGAGGACGCTTTGACGCATGTCGTGCCTCATCATCGCCATCCTTGGAATCTGGTGAATCAACCCCGGGTGAGGAACCCAGTGAATCTGCTCCCGGTGAAGATGAATCACCTTCCAGATGAAGGGTTTCTTTCTGGACGGTTCGCTTTTTTGTCCCCACTAGAGGGACCAGATGATTCAGTACCCCTTCAGGGTATGATGCTACCCAGTTCTCAGCATATCATATAGTCAATTGACTCACCGCTCCAGAAACTGGTAGATCAAACATAGCCCCAATTTTCTCCATATTTGTTAGCAACCATAGTTTTTGGGAAACCATTGTATACTGCTCTTACCTAACGTTCATGGGATGGGATACAAAAATCAGCTGCAGACACTTGAATTGGTGTGCAAATCTATATAGATCATTGGACTCACATATAATCTCTCCATAAATTTTGGTGGCCAACACATTATCTCTACAAGCCAGCATATATGACCTCAATTCAAGGCTAGTTGTTCCATCATCAACAGACCTCCCGGTTGGTGGGTTTCCATAATGAAAGAAATGAAATTCCGTGAACCTGCTCAGCCTCACATTCAAATCAATCGGAATTGAGGGAAAATAGATAAATTACTGAAAATTCCTGCACCGATGGCCTAAAAGAACTTCCAGAAACCTGTACTTCACTCTATAGAGTGTATGTCCTAATGTGAGTGGTGATCCATCCCCAAAAAACTTAGAATGTACCCACTATTCACAAAGGATACTTACCCATATAGACATGGCATAATATCCTATAAATATTTTCCAAAATTGGGGTATCCCACCCAACAATTTTTCTCTCATCCAAAATGGCTGAAACAATGACGGTCCCTGGACTGATGCCTCCCTTTGAATCCCTAATTGGAAGAAGATAAACACTGAACCACAATGCAAAAATCCTGCCAGATGGGTCTTCACTGGGAGTCTTTGACCCACTTCATACCCCCACTTTTCAAACTCTCCTGCTTCCAGAGTTGGCCAGAATGTGCCAAGAGCACCCTTCTTCTCTGTTCGGGGGTAGTTGGTAGGACAAGTATAGGTGATCCCCTTCTTCTTATTTTTGATGAGAAACATATCCATCCACTCCTCAAGATGAATATACTTTCTAGAATTAGTTTTGGATGAATTTGAATTCTTGAGCTTGTAGAAAATGATCAATAACAATAGATCCAAAGTCGTAGACTTCTTCGAATAATTCCAGGTCACCATGGGGGGGGATGAATTCATCATATATACCTCCCAAAACTGGAGCCCCTGAGATATTTTAGACATCCCACAAGATAATGCCTACTTATCCATGAGTCAGATGGAATGGATTGGTTTCTGGGCTCCAGCGATTGATTAGCTCCGGCACAAAAATATCATTCCTATAGACATATGTTTTCCTAGCCCAGATGGCTTCATATAATGCAGCTCCCTTCAGATCCTCCACAAACATTGCACATGTTTGTCGTACTAAATATTCCGACATCCAAGTCGGCATCACACATTCTCTGGGACGGAAATCCTAACTCTTTTTCCATCCCATGGATTGATCCATATGAGAATTTCATAAAATAAAGGGATATCAACGCGGCAGCAGCTCATGCTTGTGAAGTTTTAGTTCTGGAGCACATGGGATATGATTCATTATGTATCCCTTCTCCACTATTCGAGCATTCGAACAAGATCCTCCAACTGAGACATTTTCTAATGTGAAATTGGTGAAAGTCTGAATACCAGGAATGAGGAATATAATTCATTGCCTCTGGAATGTTGACTCTTTGCAGATGACCATGGCCATATATAGGCAAGTAAATGATCTGTGAGAAATTGACATGATATTTCATCATGTACGTAGCCAAATTTTCGAGAGTTATGTCATAGATATCATAATAGTCATGGCCAACGATGTTCATCATTTCATCTTTTCTCTTGTTGGCCAACTCATCAGCTGATCCAATTATTTTTGGAGTCATTAAATCTGTACAAAGATTAAATGGTTAAATTTTATGTAATTATGGTTTTTATGAAATTCTTGTGAAGAAAACAAAAAATGGACAAGGAATTAAGGCATGCAAGTCATTACACACATTCCATGTCATGAAAGTCATGTCCCGCAAGTCATGTCGCACAAGTAAATCCGCGCATGTATTGCCGCGCAGGTATAGCCGTGGAAGTCAAAATCCTTACTGGATAATAACGACACAAAGAAGAGAGATCGATCGAGGAAATGAAGAAACATGAGCAATGAGAACACAAAAAATTTAAAGGAAGGATGGTTTTTGTGATGTGACACCCATATATATATATAGGCGATCTCGCAACCCTGCGTACCGGAACCTGTGTGCCAGAAGCTGCACGTCAACATCTGCGCACTGTCGAACCCTTGTTTCTTGTTTTCCTTATAGTCAAATCCAATTTCCTTTTTAGGATCCAACTTTGAGGAGGGAATTTTGTTGATGCTCTTTTCTATCACAGAGTCCAACAAATGGAAAAGGGGAATACCTTAATCCTAATGAGGGTCACCCTTTAATGAACATCAAAAATTGACAAAGGGATAAACCAAAAACTCATTTGGAGGGAGTCGTGCACATATCCTGTGTGCCGCTCAAGTCACTTTCATGCCACATATGGGTCACACAAGTCACTTGTGTTCCCTATAATATATTTACACCCAAGGTTCCCAGTGGCCTATAAATAGACCCTGTGGGCCCCCCTTTTCGGGGACGAAGTTTCCAAAACTCAGATTCAAGCTCTGGTCACCCAAGTCTTAGTTTGATGTCTTCTGATCACTTCTAAGGTAATTATTTATCAAGAATAGATGCTCTAAAGAGGAAGAATAAGTCCTATGTTTTATAACTATTCAATAATTGCGCCCCTAAGTGTTCAACCCTTAAGGGAAATGGAAACACTTGTGCGCCCCCTTCCCCTCTCAAGGGAACCTGTGCAACAACATTCTGGAAGCCTCTAGGGATGATACTTAGGGATTGAGTTCAATGTCGCCCCAGTATTACCCCATATATTCGTCATCGCCAAAGGTAAATCATGTCACGCAAGTATACTTACGCGACAAGGACTTTCATGCCAAAACAATACTTGCATGCATCCTTCCCAGTCACATCTTTTCATCAAATCAATTTCTCTTCTTCAAGACATGGAATTAAAAACCCTCTTCAAAGCCATTTATGACATGGTTCCTTTGTTGGCTTCTTTGTCTGAGAGGATTTTATTGGGACTCCTTCTCAGGAGGAAGCCCTAATCATAATTTCCCTTAATTGGGCATCCTCCCCAATAGTAAGCCCCAATCTTAATTTCTTTTCATTTGGGATTCCTTCTCAAGAATAAAACCCAATTATAAGTCCCTCCTAATTTTGGAATCTTTTTCCATGTGTAAGACCTGGGATAAAATTCCAAATCTCCATAATGTACAAATACCATTATGGACCTTGCTCTGGGGAAGTCATACATACATAATCCCCACATCAATTCTTATGACTGCATCTTTTAAGGCATAATCGTCAGATTTACTGATACCTCTTGTTTCTCACACTGAGCATGACTCACGTGAGCTTAGAGTGTAAAAGTAATTACGACATCTCTCTTTGGGCCATTAATCCTACATAAAACTCATACTTTTTCACCCGAACTACGTGGAATTTTATCTCTGTCTTAAAAGTAGAGTACATAGGTAGCTTTTCTATGGTTCAGGCCCATCTTTCATAAATTCTTTTCCATCCCATATGACATTAAAATATATCCTTCCTATTGAACTACGTGAGTTCTGATTCCTTTTCTAAAGAGGATACGTATGTAGCCCATCTGCAGGTACGACCTAAACTCTAAAATAATAACTGTCTATCTGAATGAAAATAAACTTCATGTTCCCCACTGAGTTGCTTTAAAACTAGCATGGTCATCATAATGACCAATAGATTTCAATATAATGTATTGAAAGATACCATTGACTAAGAATATCTAATTCATATGGATGATTCTCTATTGATTAAGAACCTCAAATACATATAAAAGATTCACTAAATTCCATACATATCAATCATTGATTGCAAAATCTAATTGAAAAACTCATTTTCATGCTTGGTAAATTAATAAGGATTCATGGACATAACATAAATCTATAAGAGAGTCCCAGAGTAGAAGATAATTCCCCCCAAAAAGGTGTGATGAGTCTGACCTCCCATCCTCTTGACAAATTCAAATTATTAAGCCTCATCAGTCCACAACTAATGAGCACATCCCGTTGGAAAGAAGGTCTGAATGGATATAGAATTATTGGATGTTTCCTATTATACGAATAAACTCATTAGAAATCGATTGGAAAGATTAAAACTTAAAAAGACATGTAAATCGCCATTTCCAGAAGAAAAATTGATGTATATAAAATAAAATAATAATTAAATTCAATTAAATAGAGAGAAAATGGGATCTGAATGAAGAATGGATTTTTGGAGAGAATCCCTTTCCAATTTGAAAAAAAACTAAAACTTCCACATAATATATTTAATGATCCTAAAAAAAGAAATTTAATAACATAAAAATAAATAGATTCATAATATGTTATATAAATGTTTAGTATACATACACAACCCATAGTAAATAGAGGTGAATAATTCACATCTCACGAAAATAATGGTGAGATGAGAAAATACAAACCTATCTACAAATGTGTTCTGTTATGACACTTAATTACCTGGATATTGATATTATATTCATTAATATATTTATTGATAAACTATTAATCATGTATTGAACTAATTATATTTTATAATTTTCGTTTATAGTAATTTTTATGAGTTATAAGATTCAATTTCATCATTCGTGAGTTTTTTCTTCCTTGTGATTCCCGATTGATTCACCTGTATACATGTTTGAATGATCATGTAAGAATGGAATAGTTTCAATAATATAAATTATATTATATTATGTTACTCACATAAGATTTAATGTTATTATATATCATTTTTTTAGAAATGAGGATAATTCATTAGATGAAAATATAATGATAATCTTTTAGATTATTTTGGCATTTTTAAATCATCAAGAACTAGTTTTGTCTTATGAATTAATATTGTATATCTATATATATATTTGTTCCAAAAAACAATAAATATAATTAATTATGTATAAAAAATTATTTTTAACCATAATAACTAGTTTACAACCCGCTTTGATTGTGGAAATGGAAAAAGAAGTGACGTCATCCATGATTGCGGTAAATCGACACATGAGACACAACCTTTTCATTTTTAGAATAAAAGTTAGAGGAGAAGGGGTTTCATGATGGATATTCAATTAACATAATAAAAATATAGAATATTTATGATACTGTAGTTATTAATCACATTTTTACAAAATAGTTAATGATATAATATGAATATAAATTAATTAAAAGAAAATTAAAGTAAACGAGAAAATGATTTACCTCTTGAATTCCTCTCCTTGAGAACCTATTGAAAGAACATTAAAATGGTATTTTTGGGAGACCCAAAAAATATTAACATGTGGGAGTGGATTGGGAGTGTAAATGAGAATAGTAAAAATAATATTCAAGGTGTTGGAGGTGTTAAGTGATGGGGTAGAGAGGGGTTGTTTTCATAGTGGTGGAGGAGGGTCTTTTTTATTATTTTAAAGATTAGTTTATTATTTTGGGTTAATACTATGAATAATGTTTTGTATTTTTAATAAATACATAAAACAATTCATGAAAGTTCAAACGAATTAGTTCATACCTCATATATATATCATTCATTACTCAATAACACATTTATATACATATATTGTTAAAAGCTATAAATTATTATACTTCACTATTCATAAATAATACAACTATTTTAGAAAAAGCCCAAAAAATTAACATAATTATTTTTCAATGTGTAGAACTAGAAAATAAAGTAAATTTTATTAGATTTATATTTTTTATATGATAAAATTAAATTTTAATTAAAATTATTATTTATTTTAAAAATACTGCTTTTACAATTATAACAGATTTTATGACACAATGAAAAATTAATTTCTGTATCTTAAATTTATATTATAATAATTGGAATAAATATATTCATTTATCAATATATTTTATGAAAATAAATATTCATTTAAATAATTATATTTATTATATGTTTGTAAATAAACATTTATTTTCACATAAATACCGATACACAATTTATCATTTTTAAAAATTTATTTAATTATTCAATGATATAAATATACAAAAATATAAATTATGAGATAAAAAATTATTTTTATACTGTAATAATTTATTTTATAATTCTAATGGACATATTGAAATTCTTAACAGTGACATTATTATTTTAATGGTCACAGAGCTATTCATAAAAAATGAAACTTATTAGAAAAATAACAAAAATTTATCCATAGTACATTTTCATATTTCGATTTCAAAAATAATCTTTATTTTGTGACATATAATTAAAAAAATTGTCAAAATTTTGTTTTAAAAATATTTCACATTTAAAATGTGGTAAAGCTATGATTAGAAAAATATATCCTTTATATTTGCAAAATTTGATTTATTCATATCATATTCCTAAAAAAATATTTTCTATGAATGTAAAAAATATTTTATTGAATATGTAATAAATAAATTTTATTATGACCATTAAATAATAGTGATAAATATTATTTATTAATTGATAATATCATTATGGGTATAAAAAATGTTTTTATAAAAAAATAAATCATTTATTTTCAATTGATTTTCATTTATATTTTATTGTTATCTAATTAATTAATTTTCTAAACATCTGTAATCTATATTTTCATAATTGCATTCGTTCCCAACATTTCCCATGCCTATGAGATGAAAAAAATAATTAAATCCAAATATATAATTAATTGAAATGCTCATAATATATTGAGGTGTTAAATTTAAAAAGGGTTATACCGTAAAATATTGGGGTATTACATTCCACCCTTCATTTAATATATTATTTCATTGAAATTTGAATCTTCACTTTAAAAATTAATATTTGATTATTGAATATAACATTGTGTGAAACCACATCTCATATAGTGTTAATAAAACATCCTCTAAATAATTGGGAAATAGAAATGAGGTGGTCATCACAAAATAAGTTTTTCAAATAGGATGGTGTGTGTAGGAAGTGAAAAAATGGACATGGAAGAATAGATTTACTAAAATGTATTGATGGAGAGTGATAGTTAACATGGTCATTATAAATTTAACCATAAAAAATCATAAATTTGTTATTAGTAAAAATACCATTGATTTATCATAATGAAATGTATACAAGTTCCTTTTTTGGTCACAAATAATTTTCTATAGAGTTGATGGTTTCCTTAACTAACCTAAGAAGAACAGAAAAAATAACTTTACTTTATTCTTTTATATTCCATAAGCCCTTCATTTTTTTGCGATTCAATTTAACTCCTCAACATTTCATAAATATGAAGATGGATATTCAAGACAATTTTTTATTCTTATACAAGTTTTATAAATCATAATACCCAAAAGTAATTCCCACACATTTTAAAAGTTTATTAGAATGAATAAGGATAGAACCCACAATTAAATATAATAAATCATAATTTAGTCTTAGTCCATAATATCCTTAATCTCTTCCATAAGTAGTTAACCATTATACACATACAAAATATGTATGTCCAAATTCAATACATATTGATTCATTAAATGATCACTAAATATCCAAATATAGATTCAACTAACAATATAATCTAACTATTAATGAAACAGACCACATATAAGAATACCGTGAACTCCTGAAAACCATAATAAAAATAGACATTCTTCCACATATTTAACTGATATGTACTAACATACAATACTTAAATATATTATGATTTTTATAACTAGATTCACATTGATAAAATAATTTTATAACATTAGTATAGAAGTTATGAACCCAAATACATTAATTATTCAACTTCAATTGTAGTAAAAACAAAATCATAACCTTGATCCCTTGAATTTTTATAAGGTATATTTACTTGAGGCATATGAAATTTATTTTAATAGTTCCTTATTTCAAAAAACATGAAATAATTAATATTAATATAATCTTTCTTCCCTTTTCATTCTATCTCGTAGTCTCTCTTCTCTCTACACTTATAACAATCACCCAAACATATAGGTACTTCCGAGGGGGATTAATTCATTAAATATCACATATTGGAAAAAATTATCCTTAAATTATTTCTATTTTCCATATTTTTCTTTTTTTCCCTCTTATTCCCTTTCCTCACATTGATGTGATAAAACATTTAATATTCATTCTTTTTTATGATAGCACACAAGGCTATATCCTCATATGATGAGAAATTTTGGGATTATAGTGTCATTTGGAATAATGGTTTGATCCAATCAATGAAATGATCAATATTACTCCTGGGGATATGTATCTTTTCTGAAACATGCCATTATAACCATGTGATGTTGGAATCATACATAGAATCATTCTTATTATCTTTTTTCCTCAAACTTAAGAATTTCCTCTCAATATCTGCTCACTCTTCACAAGGCAAAAATATTTTTTCTAGGAAAGGATCCTTAAATTCCTTCCATTCCATGTTTTATAACTTTTCCAAATTCTTCATGTATTGAATCAAAGACCACCATTGAACCTTATCATTGGAAAGATGGTACATTTACATGATAAACTAATCTGTTTCATTACTTCTAGAAGAGACTAATATCTTTTCTAAAAAACCTATCCATTTCTTAATTACAAATGGACATATTTTCGCATTGACTAATGTTGGATTTCATCTCATGAATTGGTACAAAATTGTTTCTCCACATTATGGATTATACTTCTTTATACAGGTGGAGTTTGTTCTCAGAACCTAAGTCATATATCCCAGTGATGTTATACGTTTTTTACTACTAATCACAACTCCACTACCTACAACATTGTCTTGTAAAGGAGGGAAATACATACATAGATTACATGGAGTGATATAATTTACATTCATTCCACTAGGATCCATTTAAAAAAAAATGGAATACTGTAAATATTCTTATGAATCATAATAAAATGTTTTACAACTATCAAAACACATAAAATGAATTCAAAATTTATGAATATGTAATATCATAAACATAATAATGATTTTTTGGGGACATTGTCACTTTTAAGGACTTAATAATTATTTTTATTGAAATTATGAATTATCACAGGTATATCTCAAGGGAGTGTCAAACCAGGTTTGTAGTAAGGAATGTTATCATGTTCTAGGTTACACTAAGTCAAGGCCAACCCAACGTATTAGACTTGGGACCCATAGGTAAATATTTTCCAAAACCACATATATATGAAGTATCCAGATATCGATGTATTTCTTAGAAGACACACATAGTATCTTCCATACCAAAATTATATAATGTTCATCTATTGTTATCCTAAAAGTCTATCAGAGGGTTGTGTTTCCTAATATATGTTTTCTAAATTTATTTTAGAGGTTTCTACTAAAAATTCACTGATACCCACCATAAAGACATCATCTCTAGTAGTCTGAAGTCGATTCATTACATTATTATATTGGCATTAATACAATATTAAAATTACAAAATACTGATCAGTTTAGAAATTTTGGTAAATAGATTAAATTCATGAAATTTACATTACAACATAAAATCAAATTCAAAATATAAAATCCATTAAAAACACCTATAAACTCGTATATTATCCCTAAATATCATTCATAACATATTTCTTGGAATACTATGAAAAAATAAAATATACAAAACGGGTGATCTCAAATTCACAGTTAGGGTAAGAGTACATTGGATGATATGAGTTAATATGGGATAATCCATTTGAAATGGAAAAAACTGAAATATAGTTTACCTAAATATTCCCACGAGTTGGAAAACATTACTATGGATATTCTATATAATCAAATAACGAAATTGGATAATAATAATAATGGAATGCATAATGTTGGAGGTATCCACTATCAAGATCCATCAATGAGATATTTATTATCAAGATATATCCCCATGAATGTTTATGCATGAGGATAGAAACCAATTTGATATGTGTCAAGATCGATCATAATGAAAATTTAAAACATTACTGAAACAAACATGAAGGGTTTATCACCAACTGATTTCATCTCATCAGACCTACCAATGTATCAAGGGGCTATAAAAGGACCCAAAAACCACATACTAAGACTAATACAATCTTTATTTGAATGGGGTGAAACATAAAAAACTATATAGATACAATATATAAATAAACATTCCCAACCAGTGAATATAATCACTAACCATTCCGAGTAACATGTCAAATGGTATCAAAATAGAAAATAAATAGTCAAACATGTCATAACATATTTAATTTTATATGGAAAATGATATCATAAATTTTAAAACGAAATTAATAATATTATTAAAAACATAATGTTGAAATAGAAAAAAATATCCTAATAAAAACATCGAGTAATTCATGAAATAAATGAACTTTTAACATTGTATAGAAGACACGTTTGAAAAAATCATGTTTATTTTTCATAAAACCATATTCTAATATTTATATCCCAAAATAGAAAAGGAAGAGATAATAAAACTATATTTTAGGAATAAATATCTTCTCACTAATGTGAAATAATGTAAAAAGTGATTTCATTAATCTTTAGAAATGAGCTTTTATAGTGAAATTCTATGGAAAATACTAAAGAGTCATTAAATCAAAATAGGAGTAATTTTTATATAAAACTAGAAATGAAAAAATTTCATGTTTTTATGATAAAATGATTGATATTAAAAAAATAAAGGTGGATTAATAAAAATTATAGAGTGAAACTGAAAATCAGTAAGAAACTACGAATTTCCCTTCAATAGAACTAGCTTATTGAGAATAATTGAGAAAAAATATTTATAATATAATTTATTTCTCATAAAATAATGATGAAATGGTATGGATACATGAGTGTGGGACAAATAAATTAAATTTAGAGAATTAAATAAAAATAAATAATAAATATATTCATGTAAAAAGGTAGAAATCATAACCTGAGTGAAAAATGGATGTTCGTGGAGATTCTCATTCCACCATGAAGACGGTCAAACCATATGCCCTATAAAATTAAAAATAATAAAATATGAAATTTTATACCATTAAAATATTGATATTCATGATATTTTACATCAATATTTAGTATATATACACGAAAAACAATAAATAGTGGTGAATAAGGCATATCATTTGGTAATAAATGTGAGATGAGAAAACCCTTACTTATATTCGAAAGTGTTCAACTCCTATGATTAATGTGCTTGTTAATGAATCTATGTTTGTTAATCACTTAATTAATCACATATAACACATGTATATAATTTATTATAATTTTAATAGTCTCACATATGTTCTTTTTTATGAGTTATATTTTTCCATTTCATCGTTCATGATTTGTCTTTCCTTGGGTTACATGATTGATGAAGTGGTTTAATGTACGGATGATTATGTAAAATGAGAATAATTTTCCTAAATTGAAATTATATGATATTAATTAACATTAATGATATTAAAGGTTCTTATATATACTTTTTTTCAAGATATTAGGTTTATTCATTAGATAAAATATTAATGATAATCATTTAGATTATTTTTTAATATTTTATCATCAAAAAATACTTTTCCATTAGTTATTAAATTAATATATATAATGGTTAAAAAACATTAAATATATTATATTATTTAAAATAATAATTTATTATCCATAATAATAGTTTTGTAACATGTCATGAAGGAAGTAATGGAAAATGAAGTCTGATCATCACCAATGACGGTAAACCGACACATCATGGTAAATGTTTTGATTTTCAGAATAAGAGAAGGAGGATAAGAGGTTTGATGATGGATATTATATTAACATAATAAAATTACAGTATAGACAAGATAATGGAGTTATCATTTTTTTCTAGAATATGTAAGAATATATTTAAAAATAATGGAAGTTTAATGAAAATGAAGGTGAATGAAAATGGATTTACCTCATCAATTATTCTATTTGAGAACCATATTAAAGAAATATTTTTTTGGAGGGACCATCTAGACTAGAACGTGGTGGGGAGGCCTGGGATAGAGAATGAGAAAAATATAATTATTCTTCGAGGCTATGGAGGTGTGAGTAGATGGGGTGGCGAGGGGGTTTTTCCCTATTTTAATCGTTAGTATGTTATTTATGCTCGTGACTATGAATAATGATGATTCTAGTGAATAAATACAAAATAAAAAATTCATCTGAATTCAAACTAAGGGGGATTACCACATCCATACATCAAACATTACACAATAATTCATTTATTTACATATAGTGTTATATACCATACATTACCCTATTTTAATATTCACATTAATTAAAATATTTTATTAGAATATAAAAAATTCACCATAACCGTTTCTCGATGTGTATAATTTAAAAATAAACTCCATTTTCTGAAAATAATTAAACAAATATGATAAAATAAATTTTGTATTAAAATATACCTTTTTTTAAAAAATGTTGATTTTGAAATTATAATTGATTTTATGACACATAGAGAAATTATATATGGTGCTGTAAATTTATATTATAATCATAATACAATAAGATATTAAAATATCATTATTTTTTATAAAAATAAATATTCTTTTAAATAATTATATTAATTATAATATTATAAATAAACAATTTTTTAATAAAAAATACAATAACATTTTTTAAAAGGTTGGGGCCGAAGCCTCATTTTATTATTAAATCAAAGCATATTCCACTTTAAACTAGGTAGAGGGAGACCCATTAAATAGAATGAATTCCTAGTGGACATATATCCCATTACGTAGAACATATGCCAAAATTATTTGGCCCAAGGCCCATTCTGTGAATAGTACTTCTACAATACCAACCTGCAACAATACATGTTGCTGCTACAGTGTCCTGCCACATCTATATCTTCCGGCCACCGCTACAGTTCCTGTTGTTGCTACAGTGCCACCACTACTACAATATCACTACATTACTACTACTCTAAACTACTCCCAATGAGATTTGAACCCCTATTTTTTCATTTAGGATTATATAGAGCTTACCACTAAGCCAAACCCCAACTACACAGAAATACCAATACATAATTAATCATTTTTAAAACATATATTTTCTTATTAAATGGTGTAAATATACCCAATTTTAATTTTTTTGAATCCTAAATTTTATTTATATATTCATAGGTAATGTTATTAGTCTAATTTGGACATTATTATTCATAAATTTCGATTAGTATTCCTATTGTCAAATTACTATTCATAGAAAATGAATCATATCAAAAAATACCTAAAATTTATTCGAATTAAATTTTCATATTATTCTTTCCAAAATAATATATATATTGTGAATTATAATTTTTAAAAGTTTAAATTTTTTGTTTTAGAACAAATTCTTCATTTTAAGGCGGTAAACCTGCATTTTAAAAAGTATATCCTTTTTATATGTACAATTGTATATAATATAATCTTATGCCAATAAAAATATTTTAAATATTTTAACATAATATTTTATTGAACATGTAATATATAAATTCCATTACTATCATTCACTAATAGGAATAAATTTAATTTATTAATATAAATTATCATTGTGGGTATGAAAATATTTATTATAACAAAAATATTTACTCTATGTTCAATTTTATTTCATTTATAATTAATTTATAAATAGTGAATTAATTTTATAAACATGTGTAATGAATATTTTCATAATTTAGTTAACATCATTCATTACCTCTAGTCCCAACCTCTAGTAGATATCCTAAATAATTAAAAAAAATATTTAATCATTTTTCTAGATCATAAGCTATCAAAGGAGTTAAATTTAAAAACAGGCATAACATAAAATGTTGTGGTGTTTCAAATACATATTTTCTTCCCTCAGTATAATATTACATTTAAATTCATTAAAAAAATCAATATTTTTTATTTTTTATGGATGTGTATTAAATTTATGACTTTTATAATCTTGAGAAATATTGTATTCATAATCAATAAAATTTTAAATCATCCACATGATGATCCATCTATATTAAAATTATTTATTTTTGAAATATGATTATATAGTCATTTATTATTAAAAAATTAAATATTTTATCAGAATTCGAAAATTATTTTTGATCTAACATATACCATTTTTTTATAAAAACATTTTTATAAAATCATTTAATTTCTTACATTATTTATCTTCTATTATATAACATTATGACTGATGCAAAACCACTATTTTCAAGTATAATAATTTAAAAAAATATAATAATATATTTTCCCGACACATTTCCTACATAAATACAATATATATATATATATATATATATATATATATATATATCCATCTCCAGGTCGATTCTTATTAACCCAAAGGCAATGTCACTCAGTTTACTTGGGGAATATATTTTCAGTTCGCTTCTATTTTTTCTACATGAGTTGAATGAAATATTATTTATTATTTGAAATTATGTTTGTGTTTTAAGATACTATATACAATAATTTTTATTATTTTTACCAAATCACTATTTAAATATAGACCATATTATTTTTTTAGGTAATTGTAACATTATTTTTATGGGTACTTAATTTAGTTAATTTGAAAAATATATATAATGTTCTATATTAATATTTATTTATGTCTGAATGTACCAGTGAAAAGTGTTGAAATATATAATTATTTATTTCTCTTGGGTTTTTATTTTAAAATTGAATTATTTATTATCCTTGTGATCTATATTTAAAAATAAGAGAGTATATCATAATTTTTTATTTTAAAGGACACGAGGGGTTATACGAGTGATAGATTATATAGTACATTAGAGGATCTACGTTATCACTATAATATATTATGTTTTTGTCCATTATGATTTGGAATTATGTGTTTAGATCATTGAATTATTTGATAATGTAATTTATTAAGAGTTGTGATATATTCAATTAATTTTTATTCATAAGTATATTATACGTTTAATATTAAGTCATGTAGTTTAATAATATGGTTTTACGATTGCAATTTTTTATCAATGGTATATGTTACTTTTTCTGATCAACCTTTATGTACTCATAAACATGATATATATTTATTTATTCCATCCTGAAAACCGTGTGTCATTATTAAATTACTTATTCAACTACTAATTAAATTTTACATTATCCTTGAATATCTCTTGTATAATTTATATTGATAAATCTACGATGCCAAATTGATATAATGTTTCCCCTAAATAATAATTTGGATAAATTAATTCTAAATTTTTCCCATTTAAAAAAAAATGGTGTATCAATGATATTCATACAAGGGGTTAATGTTGGGTGAATTATTTAAGATGAAGGATATATTTCATACAATAATTATATAGTGATTTAGTTAGTCCTTAAATATATTAAACCAATTGGTTCTATATGTTTTTATCCATACTAAGATGATATATTTAATATTGAATATTAATAAATTTATATGTCAACTTTTTATGAAAAATAAAATGTGGTTAATGTATGTATTTATAGAATTGAATTACACATTTCTAGTTTCATGTCTCTTCAACATCACTATCATGAACACATAGTCGAAAAAACCCATTACCATCTAAAATTAAGAGGTTGGTTACCAAATGTACACAATAAAATTCATAACTTGTCTAAAATAAACGAGCCTTCAAAATAATTACATGAGTCACAACACATCACCTTTAATAGAAAATATCCTAAAAGTGTTATATCATGGGTTATAAAATAAATAAATTGAAATTGAATTCTTGAACTAGAAATAATGATTTGTATAGTGTGTATTCTAAAATCTAGGGAATGGTTTTAGAAAAAAAATCAGCTATTATAATCCCATATAAGAAATAACATTTGAAAACCATTTGAAAATGATTGAAATATAGATTTTTCGTACAGGTTAGAAGTATTATAATGTATTTATGTATAGATACAGGTTAAAATTCATTTTTATAGTGTATTCTTTCTTCTTGATTATACTAATGTGGAACAAATTTATCCATTTTTGTTACAATAATGTGAGATTCATCTACCTTATTTTAAAAAAACAATTAGTTACAGTAGTTAAGGTGCATTTAAGTCTAAAAAAATGTTCCCATACATTAGTTCTTTAATATTGTTTATTTTTTTATTCTTATCCATTACAGAGTATTAATCAATGATTACATCATTGATGTTATTATTTTCATGTTGGGACCCAAAATCTTAATGGTTAACCTGGTTATTTATAGAAGTTTTGTTTGTTTACCTCTATTTATATTGGCAACTACGTAATATAAATTATGATACATAAGGTTCCTAAAATCTCTTTAAAAATGGGGGTTGATCACCTTAGTATTCGCTACATGTTCAACTTCATTTTCTAGAATTCCTCAAAATTGGATGTTTTTTTCTTCATGCTTTCAATAAAAATCAAATGTTTTCGGATTTTTGTTCAATGTGGATAAATCAAATTCTAGTTTTTTAAAAAATTATTTGGATCATGTGGATATATAATAGTAAAAATTATAGGAATATATTTTTACACATTCCTAGTCCTTGTTAAAAACACTATATAATTTATTAGAAGATAAATATCCCATGAAAATTTCTTCACCATCTTTGGGGGAAACAATTTCACCATTATCCACAATATTGAGAATAAATTATTTTCAACCAAAAAAAGTAAATTTATTAAATTAAGGCATTTAATATTTTAATGATCATAATGGTTCTTCTTCAATATGGTTGTAATTAGAATTATATTGATTATATAGTTGGTCGTATTCACAGCCTTTTCCTAAAAGAAGATTGGTATGCCATATTCATTATGTGTAGTATGCGATATATCATTATGTTTTCAATTTATTATCTATAAATCTCCATTATTATGATGGTCCAAAAAGCATAGACGTTATTTCAATTTCCATTTTTGAGAAAAAAATAGTCAGAATCTTTTTTTCATACTCATAGACAAGATCACTTCTTATGGTCTTCATTATATATATACTAATGTTTTCTATGAATTTCATAAATGTGGTGAAATATGAACAAACTACGATTTTGTGAGCTATAAAAAATAAAAAATTATACCTTGAAATGTGATCTATACGTAGATAAACATAGTGATTTCCATTTAATCTAGAAACTATAGATGGAATAAATAAGTCTATTTAAACCAAAATAAGAGGATGAGAAGTGTAAACTTAATTCTTTGATTTAAATTAAATATTGTGATAATTCTCTTTTCTATAGGGGTAACATAATTTATCATTGGGGAAATCATATTTTGGATGATCCTTAAATAAACTATTGATATTAATCGTCCTACGTGAGTGAATATTACAGTGGCCAAGTATTTTATGCCAAGGCTAAGAATATTTTTGAATGGAACTCAAGAATAAAACATTTTGAGAAATCAATGGATCAATATTAACTACATTAAAATTATCATACCATAATGAATTAAATACTAACGAATTTTTATAATTAAAAATATGACATAAATTGTCCTCAAACATGACATTAAAACAATAATGACTTGATTACGAGATTCTATGAAAGTTATACTTCCAACCATAAACAAAAAGTTATTTTCAAATTAAAACTTAATTGGTGTTATTGATTAAGACAAGCCAATAATATTCCATTTTGAATTATCACAAAATGTGAATAATCATGATAAATTATTATGAGGTTATTTTACATAGGGTTGTCCTTGCCCATATTTCTAGAACATATATTGTCCATATACTACATATTTCTATATGTTCACTTCAGGAAACAATCATAAAAAAATAGATTAATACAAAATATGTATTTAGTACCATGATTTTATTGGGTCTACTTGTGTTAGAAATTAATGCTTTCAGATCACATAATATTAAATGGGTTTCCTACAGGCATGTTTTAATATTTAGAAAAAAAATCAACATGTCCTCTCTAATAATAACAAGATGTGGAGATTTCATATTTAAATTTATTTAATAATTTTCCCTTAACCGTTATTCTTTATCCAGGTCACTATCCTCTTCCTATAATATACTTTGTGGAAATCTATTTACCTAGAGTTCTGGTAAGTGTTTCTATTCCATTGGTAAATTTTTCTAAATCCTTCTTGCGTTTTCATTATAAACATGGTGTTTTATAATCTCTTTTAACAACTAATAATTTTTATCTCTATATCTATTATGATATGTTTTAATATAGCACGACAATGAATATTGTTTCTGTAGAAGTTATTATTTATCACTATGTTCATTAAATGTGTTTATACTCATTTTAATGTATTAACAAATTTCATCTTGTTGTATATATTCATCATTGGGTTCAATTTTAGAGTTATAAGTATTAATAATAGATAAAGTAGTTATACAATTGGTACATCATAGACATATGTCATGAAGCACATGTTATATTAGTCATAATTATATACAGATGTAGAGTCCAAGTCATTGGAGCTGTCCACAGACAAACACCATGTTTTTTTGCAAGAATTTTAGAATTTTCTATCATTTTCCTCATATTTCTTTATAGTATTTAAATTTTGGATATTCTACCTTAACATTTAGTTTGCACATTCATTCATAGAGGTATATTTATTTGTAGTGTAATCCTTTTTTCAATCTATCTTTGATGTTCATCTACTTTTATTATTTTTATTGTAATATTGATTTCTAGAATTTCCCTTCACCTATATCCTCAATATGAGGCCAAATATCAAAACCCACACTTTCTATATTCATTTTAATTTATATTTTCAGCGGTGAATAATTATTTCCATTGAAAAAAGGCATGTTGGTAGAAGAAACTTATTATCCATTATCCTTTTAAAGAGATAAATTTAGAATAAAAAATTTTAGATCAATAAAACACAACTGAAATCATAGTTGAAAATTATTAAAAATACTTTAATTCCAAATTTTGGTGGGAGTGAGTATGCTGAAAGGACATGATTTGAATAAATAATAAAAATTCATGTTTGAAACGATGTTAAATAATATCTCCTAATTTAAATTAAACAAACTAATTAGTTTAAAAAAATATTGATATAACTATGAATCCTTTATAATATTTATCAATGATTGATTATATGTCAGTTAAAATAATTATTAATACTATTTTAACAATTAAAAAATAATTTAATCAATAAAAACCCTAATTAAACACTAAATAAAACATACAATAAATGTATTGGTTTTTTTGTGTTAGAAAAATAGTTTGGATTCATAAAAATGAAAAAAACACTACACAAAGTAGAAATGAATACAGGAGGTTTAGTCTCAATTGGAGATCTAATCTTATCATCTTGGAAATCACCCACTACCATGTATATTTTTTAAAATAATCTATGATACAAAACTTATATCTTTTGTGAAACAAAATACCATTCAAGGATGCACAGAGGCCTCTTCTAAAAATCACATGGGTGTAAACAAAAATAAGCCATCATGTGACCTCTTCCAGGAAACAATTGGAAAAAGGATAAAAACAATTAATAATATATCATGTTTATACCTGTTAAGGAGTAAGAGTTAGTGTGGTATAAATAAAATAGAGTAATCCACACTTCTCATAATGTAAAGACAAAAAATAGGAATATAAAATAAAGATAGATATAAATATTATTTTTCACTATATGATATTATTTGAAGTAATGAAATCCACGATTGCATATTGATCCTGGATTAGAAGTTGTGTTTTTGAAAGTATCGTTGTAATAGAATTTCATGAACTCTTTTTTTTCTAACTGAAGAAAAATCTTGGATTTTAATATAAGGTCCTAAATTCTACATTTGATCACTGTTAATGATGCTTCATATAATAGATTAGCATATAGCACAATCCACATGGGTGTCTATCTCACTTAGTATGTTTAGGGATGTATTGTATGTGTGTACCTTAGTTCTCTGTTCATTTAGTGATATTAGTAAGAGGTATTTTCACTTACATTTAACTAATGAGTGAGAGAAGAATCATCTAGATCAATGATATTGTCAAAAATATCTCCATCATATTCTACAATACATCTCTTCAATAACAATTAAGAACAATCATTAAAAATACATTTTCACATTAAATTCAATATCATATTCATTTGAAACATTTAATTAAAAATAAACAAAATGGTGGAAATGATTCTTTAGAACAATAGGACAATATATATGTTTCCTGATTTGGTAGTGACTCGATCTGGTGGTGACTGAGGTTGGTATTGAGTTAGGCCGGTGGTGAGTTAAGGCGGTGTTGAGTGAATATGAAATTGAGTCATATCAGTCATTAGTAAAAACAAAAAGTGTGCAAAATTCCATTTTGATGGAAGATCATCAACCACGATGACTATTCCCAAGAGGTAGGTTATCTTGACACTTATCCAAATATCATTCTTGTGATTGAGACATATCATAAGAGAGGTAATTTCAATACTTATCCAAAATCGTATGTTGGTGGTGAGTTGTCTCCAACAGTGAGTCCACCTTGGTGGTCACTCATCCTCAATGGTGAGTAATCCTTGGGGGTGAATCATCCTCAATAGTGACCCATATTTGGAGGTGAATCATCCTCAATAGAGTGTATTTCTCAAACATAGATATAATTCATCCCATTCTTCCTTATATTATAAAATAGTGGACTAACACATTGATTTAAATAATTTCATAATAAACATGATTTTTTGATCATTAAATTAAGGGTTCCAATAATATCCAAAGTTTATCTCATATACCAAAGGATAAACATTACATCAAACAAATGATGTTCCACTGTATAATCTTGATATTTTCCAACCATGAACAATTCATATTAAACATCAATTTGAGTATATATCCTCGAATACATAATTGATACTATCAGTGAAGCATATGGGATTTTACACATTATCGCAATCCCTTATTGTGTATAGTGATATGTTTTCATATAAGGATGTAAAATAGGTGACACTTTAACCAATTCCATCTTGGATTGGTCAATAATAAATCCCTTCATTATTTTGTTAATTTATATACATTGACTTAATCCAATAAGGCTCATTGATCTATCATGAACTATCTTGATCTCTAGAATATTGTTATTTGACATATGTTATTCTTGGAAAAAATTTTATTTAACAATTCCTTAATATAATTTATAACTGGTATGTCATTTCTAATCAGTAATATGTCATGAACATATACTACTAGTAAATTAACCACATTCCCACAAGACCTTTAGTAAAAACCCAGATCACATTTTCTCTTAATGAAACCAAATTTTTTTGTATCTTTATCATATGAAATGTTCAATGACATAGATTATTTATTCAATCCATTAATTGATCTCAACATCTTTAAAATTATTTATGAATCACCTAGAGTCACAAACCCTTATGGTTGTGTCACAAAGACATTTACCCAAAGGTTCCAATTATTGAAAGTAGTTTTGATATCCATTTTCTAAATTTCATATTTATCATATGTTGCTATATAAAGTATAATTATTATCTATTTAAACATATATACTAGTGAAATGGTTTCATCGTACTCAATTATATGAAATTTTTCGAAACATTTATTTAAAATACATTATTTATAGGTTCTTAATTTACCACTCATATGAATTTTTCTTTTGAATTTCCATTTTCACCCAACAGAATATACCTTGATTAGATCATTAACTAAAACCCAAACAGAGTTCTGGTACATGTATTCCATTTCAGAATTCAGGGATTCTTACTATCTTGCAGCTTCTAATCTCTCTATATCATCTTTTCAGGAGAGATGCTCTTTATTTTCAACCAATAATGAGTCACCACCCTTGGTGACTAGAAAATCATACAGCTCTTGTTCTCATACCGCTATTATTCTCCATCCCAATACTTGAGTTTGAGGAAAAACGTCTTCTAAGGGGACCCATAGAGCCTATAATAATATCAACTATAATTTTTCTTGATCATCAACATAAACAAAGTCAATCATTCTCTAACTATACATTTTGAGGATGTTCAACTGCTCAAGAAATTCATCTTGTCTTGAGAAATTAACATTATTATTAGAGGGTTTGAATAATTAGTATCTCTTTATTTCTTTATGATAACCTATATTGATACACTTTTAGCCTTGGGTGTTAGTTTTTTTCTAATAAGGCCATAAAAATTCCTTGCAACCCCGCATAAATTGTTGTGTCACAATAGATTTTTTCAACATCCTAACTATAATGGAATTCCATTTTTAACTTTAGCTGGAACTCAGTTCTATGTGTATGTCATAGTTTTAATGAATATCCCAAAAAGGATAATGACTAATCTACCTGACTAATTATTGACCTTAACTGTATAACATGGTATAGTTTCTCCTTTAACTAACAACATTACACTATGATGTGTAAGGTGCAGTGAGTTGATATAGAACCCCAAACTACCGTAGAATATTGATAAATGTTGGATAAGAAATTCAAATCCTTGATCTAATTAAATATTATTTATCCCCTAACATGTCGATTGAATTCCATGAATATCTCCGAGGACATGAACATATACATTATCCGGAAACATATCTGTATATACTCAAATCATTAATAATATTTATGATGTAAGAATACCCACTTGTAGATTATCCTAGAAATGGTCTACACAAATTACATTGTAAAATTCATAGACTCTATGTGGCTCTTTTACCTTATTCCCTAAATGGAGGGTGGTTCATTATTATTTGTATACAAGGAAGAAATATTTCATGTTGTATTAGTCTAGATGAGTCTAAATAACCATCGTGTCATATCCTTCTAAAATGAATCTCATTTAAATTACTATGGATGATATTCCATATTCAGAAATTATTTGAGTCATGTGAACATGATTCAATATAAATTTCCAGTATTTGGTTTTCATAATTTAATACATAAATACCGTTATTTGAATGTTCTAGAACATATCATATATTGTCTTTATAAAATAATCATATTTTATTTATAATAAAAATAAACCCATATTCATCTAGTAATTATATAAAAATAATGTTTCTGTTACATGTTGGTACATAATAACAATGTTTTAAAAAAAATTATTCTTTTTGGAAATGAAAGGTGTTAGTCACCAATGTCTAGAGCACTGAACCCCACACCATTAGCATATTTTAAATCCACCACTCCCATGAAATTATTCATATTCTATAATGATCCTCTATTTATATGTAATTTTTATCACCAAAGGCAATATCTAATACCCAATGTAAACATATTGAAATATTACACTCGATAAAGAGAATACCATTAGCTTCACCTTATATTTGGGTGAAATTAGTATTCTTGTGGCCAAATATTCCACATGAAAATCATAATTATTTTTATTCATTTCACTTATTTTGGATATTATTCTTCTTTTATGTATGATGCTTGTGAGATTTAGAATTATTATGATTATTGTTCCCTTTCGACTTTTTCTTTTTTTCTTATTCACTATAAGGACAGAAGTCTTGTCATATCCATTGTACACATCCACATAGAGAATCCAAATATGAATTTACAATAGACTCTTCTCATGGTTTTTCATATATAACATAAAAATGAAACTAGATAATTTCTTGGGATGTGATGAATGTTTGAGATATCATCCAAACTCATCTAGGAATTTAAACACTAATATGTATAATAGTCTAGTGTATCAAATAATATAGACTACATGAGGCCCTACAAGCATAGAATCTACATGAATAGTTTTAAACAATTAATTGGAGACCTCAAATTTCTCACATCTCTCATTCTCTTGATAAATATCCTAAATGTGAGACAACATGAAATATGCATCCATGTCCTCTTTTTTCTTCAAAAGCTCATTGGCCATTGATGATAGAAAAAAACATTGAACATCTATGAAGTCATCAGACATTTATTATATACTAGTAACTCTTTCTCACTAGAAATATTAATTAGAACTTCCAAAATAGGTACATCCATAACATACAAGTTCCTTTCATAGTGAATAAAAATGCATAGGCTCTATAACAACTCCTGGAAATTTTAAACTGATGAGAAGGTTTTCCTTATAGAGTATGAATCACAATGATATGTTCGATGTTAATTTATTGTTGTTTCTTGAATTTATATGAGTGTAGTTTTTTTAATTTATCTAACAAAAATCTGAGAAATAAATAAATATTATATTTTTTAATCCCCCGCTATTTTTTCAATCCAAATATCTATCACCATTTGCTCCAGAACATCCTATTTGTTGGAAATTTTAGTGGAATATATCAATATTCCCTTTATTTTTGTCAAATATTTTTTATTTAGGAAAACCGAATGGTTTTATGGAGGCATTCTATATTGCAACTGCATTAAGTCATTGTTCCTTGATCTGTTGTGTGGAATCCACTATCCGGAAATCCTTAAATTGGATTTTATAACACCAGGCCTCCCAGTTACACCATTTCCTACCTTGAAAGTCAACAATTGATGTGAATTATATAAATTTAATCAATATCATCACTTTTGAATGAAAAAATAATTTAATGAACCCCAACATTGGCTAGTCAAACACTTCAGACTATGGTTCTATTTTAACCAAATTTGTGGAAGGCTATACCAACATATCATATATAAGCAATGCGTTTTTTTATGAATAATTCAAAAAATATTATATTTATTATTTTCTTTTTAATATTAATTTTATTTACTTATGTGATTAATCATGTCTTGGATAATATTTATGCATAATAAGTTTTATATTATTTCTATCATACATTCTTGTTAATTCATTAATTCATGTTTTCATGAAAAAACATCCAAAATGAGATAAAAATGAAACATAACAGAAATAAAATACTAAATTGGTATTATTTGGAGATGTTACTATTTATTAGCTTTTTTATAATTTTATAAACTATATGTTTACCTTGGGTAAAAACACATTGATAAAATTAAGGTAAATTTATATCTTTCCACTGGTGCACCTATGTATCACTCATGGAGTGATTTTTCCACTACTCCAAACATAAACCACATAAACTAGATTGAGATTTAACTCTATTACACGTTATCTTACAAGCACATATGTGAGTGGAAAATGGTTTTCATAAAATAAACAATGGAAATATAGACCCTTAGATAATAATATGATAAAGGCACAAAGACTACAAAAAATATTTCAATAATAATGTAAATGAATCCTTTTAAATATAATTTTATGGTCTATATTCATGATAATGCACATTAGTGTAACAAATTAAGAAATTTAATAAAACAATCATTCAATTATTAATCGTTATTTTTTAAGTGAAATCTCACTTTAAATAATTTATTATCTTTCATAATTAATCAATTATTTTTATCAAAATTCTCATATGAATTACCATGAGATTCGTATCCATTTTATTTTTTTTAAAATAATATAAAATTTTTTATGAATAATCTATGTGCATACAGTTACCCTGATTTAAACCTGGTGAAACCCCAATTAAATATACCCAATAAGTGTTATGCTTGTATATTATTTACTCTTGTGATATATGGAATACACAACAAATGACATTCATTGATGATGTGTACAATCAACTTAAGTATTATATGAATTAGATGATTTTTTTTTCATATGAAATTTTCCAATTCACATGGAGTAATAAATATAAAAAAATTCATACATAATATACAGATTAGATAATTATGAAAAAGATAATTAGAGATAAATATATATATATATTAAAACCCATAACGTGGAATTTATTTTCAGTATAATTACGACATTCAAGAAAATGTCTATATGGTTTATACAGTATAATAAATAAATTTTAATTCATAAATTTTTGGTATAATACATGATGTGTAGATCCAAGCTACACGACATGTATGTCAATCACAGTTTATACATGGAACACACCGTGGGAATTAGTTTTTAAAATTTCTCAAAAAATTTGGAGTACCCGACGTGTAAAATGGAAATATGTCTTGTGGTCTCTAAGATACATGGTCACCAGTCATATAGGTTGTGTATAAAAATACATTGCCTATCCATGATGTAAAGGACTACTCACTGTGTACATGGGCTACATGATGTGTACTATAGTTGACTGTGCACTAGGATGACCCAATTAACATGTAGTGTAATAAATCAAATTAATCATGTGTGTTGAAGGAACTATGTTTGAATTAATTATAAATTAATTACTGGTCTATTAAACACATGTAAATGACCTATAACTCAGGTTACATGAAGGTTAATCATGTGTTATCTATACATATTTTTCATCACCTATTGATGAAGTATTATATTTTATTTCATTGATAAAATTAATTAATTTTATTAGATCCATGAGAAATGATATAAGAATAAGAGGATTTCAAAATTCTGATTAAATAGATGATTATGATTGAATTTAAAACTAAATCAGAAATGTGGGAAATCAATGAATTTTATTTATATTATAATATGAAATTATTTCACTGCTCTAATATCACATGTAGTTTCTAGGAATAAAGAAAACTTGTAATCGATTGTGCCTAACATTTTCATTTTTTCATGATCGATGAACAATCAGAGATCTACATGATGATAAACACCATTATCCACAAAATTGAATCATAGAAACTTATAATGGATAAGACATCAAAACATGAGAGAGGATCATCAAATATAATATAAATTAATATAATAAATTAAAGAATTAACTTTTGTGAATTATTTATTAATTAATGGATCTAAAAACAGATCTATGATCTGTGGTCATCACATTGTAGGAATCATGTGCATATTCCCCCATGTAGTGATACACACATGATCCACAAATATCCAAACATCATCATCGGATTCTCATGGTGTTGCTCGGGACGATCATATCAATTACATCATATTACTTTGAACCCCACAAGAATTACTTCCAAAGTGTTCTCCTTGCACTCTCTATAATTGAAAATGGGAGTGTGGAAAGATATCTCTAAGTTATTAGTACTCTTCTTTGAGGGGGAAATATCTATGACTTAAGAGGAATCTCTCTGACTGTCATTGTCCCCAAAACAATTGAATTATCTCCTTTGATAACTAATATAATTTCAGTTAAATACCTTTAACTTTTTGAAATTTATATTTTCACAAGATCCATGTTATATTTATTTAATCACTTAAGGAACACCTTGTCAAAACTAATGATAATATCATTTCTTATACATTTTATTAACATGAAAATTAAAATAGATGCTACATAATCAAATAACATTCAATGTATATTATTTCTCACCAGGCATAAAAATTGGCATTCCATTCCACTTCAATAATTATCAGGACATGAATAATGACTATTTTTATAGTAAATAAATATCACCACATTATTCTCCAATAAATAAAAAAATTACATTCCCTGGATAACCAATAAATATTCATTAAATATTTTACGCACATTATATTTATTTGAATAAGTAGTGAAAAAATATATGTGAAAAAAATGAATAATTATTACAACACATTTATGAATATTATTTATTCAAGTTGTTAAGTAATAAATAATAATATATTGTTTTACTGAGATTCTGTAAACACATAGTGTGAAACCCTCTATGAATCTTTCGTAGAGGAATTAAATAAAGCATCTTAAATTCCATGTTTAGTGTCTAGAAACACACCAATGTGCCCATATAGAAAGAATTTAATTTTGAAACTATATAATACCTCATACATTTTAATACAGTGTTATATAATTACTTTATCACTGTATCTATGATCAATTAGATTTCATAGTGTTGTAATTAGCCATTATGCTCGGTGTGTATGTTTCTAAATTTTTGGAAATAAAACATACCTATATAACTCCATGGTTGTGGATGTAATTGGT
The DNA here is from genome assembly GCA_963277665.1 of Viscum album. Lineage (NCBI taxonomy): Eukaryota > Viridiplantae > Streptophyta > Magnoliopsida > Santalales > Viscaceae > Viscum > Viscum album. The sequence goes on from OY728158.1 coordinate 879,538,811, forward strand.
CTATATCCTATCCATAAAAAGACTAATATATCAACATCAATTAAATAGTATAATGACCGATCCTTTCTCGAATTATTTTCTATTGAAATATTACTGATGAAACAACCATTATATCTATCCTCTCTTTAAATATATGTCATCATAGTTTTAATCAATAAATTAAATTAAAATACATAAAATATTCATTGATAATAATCTTAATTTATAAGGATCAAAACACATGTATGAATATAAGAACATCTAATGACACATTTAAATGTGGATGTTCTAATGGAGGGTCTCATTCTCATTATATCCTTTACTTGATATTACCAATGACTTACACCCTGAGAAGGTGCCTCAAAGGCCAATGAGTTTCCAAACCAGATAGACAATAACATTTCGTCCCTAAAATGAATTCATTTCGCTATAGATCGAATATTTATGAATAATATCATATAACTCTTCGTTTCTCATCATAGCGGGGCACTAATATGACCTTTTAGTGTCATATCTACTCTATTGAAATAATCATATACTATGTGACATAGAAGAACAATAACTACATGATAAAGGGTTTGTTAATATTGAAAACTATGAATACATGTTTCATAATGTATAAAAAAGATGGATTGTCTAAAACCAACTACCACTCAGTAAACTATATTCAGTAAGATAGGACTAGAATGGGTAGTGAACTCAGTTTAGTAAGGGATTGTGTCAGCTACGATAATCTTGGGAGTGATCTGTGACTACTATAATGGTTTGGAGAGTAAACACATTACATTATTAGAAAATGGATACAACTGGGATTGGTGGTGTGTCCCACACCGGAGGTGTATACATTGATAAAGTTCACTTGTATATTGTTGGAAATGATCCATGAATAATCGTGAAATGATTTTCAATGATTATTTGTATGAAAACAATTAATGGCATATGCTAGTGTAATGATATCATGTATCTTGTTATTTTAATTCCAAATAATTAATCTCTTTTGAGCTGGAAATATGTAGGCCATGACCCGTGATTTTGATCATTTATATATAGGCTATGTTTATCATGTGTTTTTTCTCATGTTATCATACCATTATTTTATTTTTATTCTTACATATCTCCCTTGTTTACCATTGCTCAGAATCTATGATCACCCTTTCTTAGGCATCCTTCACCTAGGTTATAAAGAAAGTTTTTATATAGGGTACATCTATGGTGTGTACATAATTGGAAGATATATAAGATAGAAATTGAAGATCATTCACCATATTGAAATATTATGTTCCATGTTTCCAAGGCCACTAAACTATTATGATCCTTTCAGATATTTTTGTGTAATGTAATGAATATTCAAAAAAATAAGTAATATAAATATATCAAAATAATAAATAGTGATCGTCGGTATCAATGAAAAGTTTTATTCAATATTTTAATACTAGGATGTGAAATAATTATTGATATACATTGGAATATTTCTAAATATATGTTATGGGATATCTATACAGATAAGTATAATGATAAAATAAATAATAAGAAAAAGTACTATAAATTTGTTAATGGATTGATTGAGTGGTTTACCTTTAATTACATCCCCATCTTGATACAACAAGTGTATGTGCCTCTGTCACATATACAACTAGGGTGAAAACCCCAAAATCATGTTATTCAGTTGGGCTAGATTGTGAACTACTACATGATTATGTGCCTTTATTTTCAAATGACTTTACATACCTAGGGGACAGGCTTTGGAAATTCAAAAACACATTCAGAACCATATTGAAGTATTTTAATAGATGATGAATACGAATGATCAATGATATAATAGATTAATGTGGGTGTCATTATTTTGAATTCCTATAAGTATTTTTTCCAATATTCTACGGTACCCCAATATGATTAGAGTTTCTCAAACTATGATTTGGTTTTAGGTGATAGTTGGATGCTAAGGGAACCATGTTATTTCTAAGTGTGACAGACAATTGGTTGATGAGATGCCCAATGTGATAATGGATAGAGTGAAGTATATTGCGATAATGTCTAATAATATTTCCTAGAACAAGACAATCATCATGGATCATAACCAACTCTAAGACTTGTCAATGAGTAAAAGGAAATATTTTGCTGATATTTTTGGTGATGGAAGCCATGGATAAAACAATACTATGTTTCCTATATGAATATAATGTTGAAAGAAGCAACAATGTTAATATCTCATAAGAATAAGAATATATTTTGAATGTGTAAAATAAGGAATCAAAGTAATTAACTAAAATGGAGAATGATAAGCTTAGTTAACATAATTTAAGATAATAATGGTCTTACTATGAAATAATTGACTACCGAACGCATTATTTTTGTAATTTATAAAAATTATGTAAGTTTATGCCATAATTGGAAATACCATAAATAAAATTAAAAAGGTCTTATGAGGAATGGCTATGATACTAATGATAATGAGAGTATAAATGATATATCAAAGGAAATAGGTATTAATAAAAATATGGGGAAGCATTGTTAATGGTTTGAGAGGAATGTGGGGTGAATGATGTATTTATGTATTTATGTATTTGAATTCAAATATCATGTTATATGAATCATTATATATATATTGTTCAATTTAAGTTGTTCATTAAGGTTTTTAAAGAATATAAAAAATTATCCTGGTGGACAAGGAAATATATTTAAAAAGGTGATATTATTATTAGGGGAAGGAATCCTGTAATGTATTTTTGATTTTATGATTTTTTTATTTTATATAATGAGATGATTGATATGGATAATGTAAATTTAATAAAAATTACGATCTCATAAGTGATAAATGATTTTTTTGAAATTGTGGGATATTTTCTAATTTTTGAAGTGTACATACTTATTGGATCAACAGAATATATTTAATAATATATGGTTTTATTCATGGAATTATGGATCATGATTAGTTTCATTATGTTTCAATGGTAATTCAGGTTATTACCTTTGGAGAATAATGTACATTAATATGGTATACATATGTTTTTTATGTGAAAAAGATGAGATATATTTTGATATCTTGTTGATTGATATTGAGGTTATATAGATTAGTTTTGGGATCCTAATTATAATTATTTTATACTAGAAGGTTTATAAGGATAACCATTTATGGACTTGTTTATATTCAACATTGTTTGAGGTGTTAGTGATTAATATATTCTTTCTAAATGTGGGGATTTATGTATATTGGATGACTAGTGCTAACCAATTTTTTGTAATGATAAATAATGATAGATATAATGAATATTAATTGTACTTATGGATATTATTATTTGTTTTTTCTTCTGTTATTATTTTTAATATTTAATTTCTTAGAGTAATAGAAGAATTGTAAATTGATCTAGATGTAACCCAAGGTTGATATTGTTTGTACAAAATGGAATGAAATTTAATAATTATTTATTATTGTGAAAATTATTCAAATTTAGTAAAAGGATATTGGAATAAAATGAAATCATTAAATAATAATTTTGTGGATATCAATGAAAATTTTCACACCTCTTTGTTTTATTTTTACTCACTTTTTTACTTTTTCTAGGTCACCCACTTTATTATGATTATTGATCTTTATCACTCTCTATAATTATTTAATCTTTTATTATCTATCCAAATCCTTAATTCCTACACATGTTCTCTTATTAGATAACCTATTAAGTGTTATTGTAGATGAATTTATCACCAATCATTATCATTTTTCTGAGTATGCGTTATTTAATATTTTTAGATCGTTTTTTATGAAGTAATTTTTTGATGCTAAACCGTTTATGACCAATATGAATTTGAATAATGAAATTCAATTTAAGATAGGTAAAATATAACACCTGGAGATTTTTTTTAAATTTATATTTTCAAGAAAATTATATCTTTTCGATATTTTTTGTTAAATGAAATACTAAATTGGTTTTTTTACATGTAACATAGAATTTCTATTTTGTTACATGCAACACTATGTTTGTCTTGTGTTACACACAATAACGAGTGAAATGAAACATGAAAAACTATTAAAATATTGTTATTTAATATGATAGTTATCACTTATAGATTGAATGATGTGTATCAATGTGATTAAATAAATTATGAGAATAATTTTAAAAAATGTATTTATAATTACATTTATGGAAATCAATTATTTATAAATTAAAATAAAAAAATACATGAAAATAGAGAAAATAATTTTCTAAGAAACGAATTTTTATTAAGGAAATGTATTCTACTAAAATAAAATAAAATAACAACAATTTTTGAATTATTTTCATGATATTAATATAGTACATATATTCAATCAACTATTTAATGATAATATAATATATTTTCAAGAAACATGAAAAAATAAGACTTATATTACACTAAGAAATTGTATATCTATAAAAATATGTTTTTACCTTATTGTGAAGTACTTATATTAAAAATAAATGTATCGATTTTCTGTAAATTAAATAGATTTAAAAAATAAATTTTTATTTTATAATAAAAAGATATATTAGGATTAATTCTTTCGAGAGCGCTAAAAAGTGATATTTGATTAATGAAAAAATAGTGAATTTAAATATAGGATTCATTTCATTTAATTTATTTATAAAGATATATTCTATTTTAAATTGGTACCAAAGTTAAATTATTTTAATTATATGAATATTAAATCAATTTAGGTTGTCATAAAAAATTTCCTAATAAATTTTGATATAAAGACAAGATATATTTTGAATATAGTTTTCTTTAAAAATGCATTTTCTCACCACGTATACCAGATTAATTTTAAAACAAATTTTTACACTTATATGACTGATATTTTTCAAAATGGATTCCATGATTTTATTCATTATAATATATAGTATCTAATTATTCTATATAATTTTTTACCAAAATAAATTGTGAATGAAGTAAAAATTAATTACTGCAGTTAAGGTAGAAATGAGTTTTTCTGATGGTTAAACTAATAATATAAGGGAACAAAAAACATGTAAACTATTATAAAATCTATATTATATGTATATTTAGACCATAAAATCTCTATGATTAAATAATGTACTACATTTTAACCTTATAACATATTAAAAAGGAAGAAACACTAATCTCATTACAAAAATATCAAGTGTGTCGCCTCACCCATGTATAAAAGGGCACCCCTCTAATCCTTTATTAACACCATATCAAATCCTTGGATCATCCAATACCGTTAAAAATAAATTTCCAACATCCCAAAAATAATATAAGAATTCTAGTTTTTAATAAAGAAAAATGATTATGGATTTAGTTAAAACCTGAAGAGAATCCTTGAAGAAGAGGTAATATTCTTCAATGAGAATATTTATTTTATTTATTGCTACACTTTCTTCAATTCATATTATATAACACGCAGTTAAATTACAATATTTAATTTATGAGTAAATTTAATTTTTTTTCTTTATTTTTTTTGGCCCAATACCATATTAATATAAATCAATACACAAAAAAGAGTGAACTTGTTTTAAATGCAAGGCCCAATTTTACTAAACAATAATATGTTAATAAAGAATTATTATTTAATATAAAATATAACATAAACAATAAATTATCTCTAATGTATTGTATTCCCCTAATTTTTAATTTTATATATTACATATTTTTTTAATATTTATCTTATGAATTTTCAACAATTATATAAGAAAAAATCAAATTTTCAAATAAAAACTTTATTTTTAAAAAATGATTCATTTATTCCATTTAATGGAGATACCATTTTAAATATAATATTAGAAACTTAAATATATCTAATTTCACAAAATAAATTTATTCCACTAATGTGTTATGTTAATATTTATGCCTTTTCAATTTTTTTTATTTTTCTGATAAGTTTCATGTATTGATAAATATTAAAAAATACTGAATTTAAATAGTAATCATCTTTTTCCATCGAAATAAAATATAGGGTTAAATTATAAATTTAATTGATTTTATAGTATAAATATATTATATATTTATCATTTAATCTTATTTCGGTCTCTAAAATCAATTTCACATGGAAATTGGATATAAACACTGTGTGAACATTAAAACATTTTACTTTAAAAAAGTTTCTAATACAGTCAATGAGATAGATTTTTTATTAATTTCGATCAATTATTATTTTTTAATTTGGAAAACTCGGTTTCAAATTTTTAATAAGAAGGTTGATATTTTGTAAAAATGTCCCTTTTCATTTTGTCCATTATGAATTGTAACTTTAGTAATTATTTTTCTTACAATGGATAAAGGTAAATCGAGCAATTATAGGTAAAAATAATATTATAAAAACATATAACTACCCTAAAACTTTTACTAATCTTATTTAATGGGTCATTTATGTTCAATAAAATCCTTGGGAATAATATATGACCTTTGAAATCCTCATGGGTGTGATTATGACTCTAATAAACCTTTTGTTTTAAATAAAGTCCAAGATGTCATAATCATGTCTCCCATTACTATAACAATTTAATCATGGTGTTATATAAGTGATATCTTCAAATATAAATTTTATATAAAAGCTATACTTATTTCCCACAAAATGGAAATTTATTTATTCTTTTAGAATATATATAATTAAATTAAATGGTGACACAATGATGATGCTGAAATACTTTTAAAGGAAAAATCAATTAAATCAGATTAATAGTATTAAAATAGAAATAATTTTAAATAGTAGATTCCATCAAATAATATTAGAGTTGAATTATATATATTGTTGATGTTTTAAATTAGTTGTTTATAACCTATGTTTATATTATTATATTTCTAAATGTCAACTAATTGATTGTGACAAAATTGACAAAATTGGAGTTTTAAAATATAAAATCATTTACAAAATGGAATAAAATTATTACAACTCTATAATTTGATGAAAAATCTATTTTAATGAAAAATAAAAAAAATTTAAAAAATTTCGAATCATTTATGGACACTTATCCATGAAAATGACTTCGACATTAACTAAATAAATGAATGTGTAAAAATGACACACTCTCATTTCTTATAAGTACAATAATAGTAATACGAAGATTACTTGGATCAAAATTAGATAATTAATATTATATAGAAATTTAAATTAATTATATTCATCATAGTAATTTATTTATAATTTTGAGGGAATAAATAAAATATATAAATAAGGACATAATAGCGATGATGTATTTATTTTATTAACAAAATTATAACATAAATGATTAAAAAATAACATAAATATATTTTTACATAATTGAGATGATCCATGAATTTTATAGATTAATATAACATTTTAGGAATTTATTCAATTTTAATTTCATGATATCATTATTTTCAGATTTTACATTAATTAAATGAAATGAATACTGTCAAAATTGACCCTATTGATATTTTATAAAAATAACATTTTTTAAAAATTATTTAAAAATTACTAAAATATTAAAATAATAAAAATTGATATTTAAATGTATTAAAATGTCAAAAATATTCCATATATAAAAACATTAAATCACTTATGTAAACTAAAATAACCTTTTAATATTTATAAGTTTGTTACTATAATTAAAATTCAATAGCTTAATTAAGGATACATGAAAATGAGAAGGTTTAAAATAAAATAAAATAAATTTTAAAACTAATTGCTTTGGAAGATTTAGAACAATCCTTTTATTATCTTATAAATAACTCACATTGGATCTATTTGGAATTTGAATTCAATTTCTATTAAATTAACAGTTTTAGAGTTTCTAAATATGTCCCTCCCATCTCTTGTAAATGGGAACATCCCCTTGTCTTTTATTTTCACCTGTAACGAACATTTACTCCTTCTAAAGCTACCCCAATATCCTCCAAACATCCCTCAATTCATCCTAGAGTCCATAATTTGTTCATGAATTAATCCTAAATAGTATTTGTTTGGAAATCTAAAGGACATTCTTGAAGAGGAGATAATTGTTATATCAACTCTTTCAAATCACTTTCCTTTTTCCACTTCCTCATCCTAGGTTTTTTTCATAATAAAGTAAAATATCCTGTATTATCTTTATTTTTAGATGTTATTACTATGATTGGAAAATCATAATCCTCATGTCACTCATCCAATGAATTACAATATCACCATGTTTGCGTACGTGTGACTTACTGTCTCTAGGAAAAGATGTAGCTTTTTTCATAACTAATTTATTCCAGTGGGTATAATGATTAAAATAATTAAAATAAATAATAAATATTTCATGAAATTTATTTTGAATAATTAACATTCCATCTATTTAAATTTAATTTAACAATTAATGAATTGTTACTAACACACGTGCATACATATTGTTTACCGTCTCCACGATGCGATGAGATTCATCCTATACATTAACCATTTGAGGATGATTATAAATATAAATATAATGAATAAGTATGAAATATATGACATAATAATTATAGTAAAATCATATATTTATATATACATATCATTCATTTACTTAAATCCCTTTAATATGATTAGAAAATGGAAACAACGTTCATGAGTATAGACATCCTACCGGCTCTTTGATTGGTGTATTCCATTTATTAGAACTATTTGTTAAATATATTTAAATTTAAAATATATATGTTATATAAATCATGTTTTAAATTATATAAGTAATTAAATCATGATCTATTTGATATGAATAAGAATAAAAAGACAAAAATAATATGAAAAAATGACGTTTTTATTCTAAACATTAGATTAACAATGAATTGTCAATGAATGAGTTATATAAGGTCATAAATGAATCACATATGATATCATTAATATTATTATAATTCAAGTAGAAGATAATAATATGTATAAAACCATTTTAATTTTCATGATATGTAATCCATACTCAGCACCTATTTGTTATGTGTGGTGTATGTACTGCCCATATTATATTTCATATCAGGGGTTCATTTATCATCTTTGTACTTAATGAATTATTTGAATATGTAAGAAATATTATTTAAAATTTCAATGTGGAAAGGGAAACATTAAATGTTTCATGAATTAATTCTTTCTCCATTTCAATATTTTTTATATTACCTTAATATTTATGAATATTTATATAATGTACTATAAATAACATTGTATATCTACACTGGATTTCAATTATATGTTTTCAAATAGAATATTATTAGTGTTTTAAATGAGGGACTCATTAATTAAAACCACAATTTAAACGTTTTAATGATTCAATCATTTATAACTTTCTAATTAATGTAAAATTTTTAAAATACATTTTATTTGTTTTTTTACAGTGACATGAATGTTTTAAAATGTTAAATCCATTAAAATTAATCAAAGTGGTATAATAAAAATTCATCAAAAATTTCTTTTTGAATGTATTCATTTATGAGGTCTTTAATTTGAATAAAAGATTTTAAGAAAGGGTATTTATCTCAAGATATTTTCATTAATTTAAATAGAATGTTTTCATCTATCTCAAGATCCTTTTTCAGATCATATTCCTAATTGAGATTGGTCTCTTAGGATATCATTTACCATAATTTATTGAATGGTTTACAATCAGTTTGAATGTGGATGTGCTATTTAGATACTATTCTATATTTATGGTTGGAATATTCATATTTCATATAATAGTTTATAATATATATGAATATGGTTTCTATGTTACACCGTTTAAATTTAAAGAATTTATTGGACTTAGTACGTGACGGGATTGGCCCACAATAGCACTTCGAAGCATCGGTGGGTCTCATGAGAGGAAATAAGATAATGAGAATAATTTTTTTGGTTCCTTGTAGTTTTAATTTGTTAGGAGGATCGACCATGAATAAAATTAGAATGATTTATACCCAAAAAATTAAACTAAATTGAGGATAGATCATGATAGTAGATCTTGTCAAGAGGATAGATCTTGACACAAATCAGAAATGTTTCTACCCATATACATTAAAAATCATGAGGAAAGATCATGAAAATAGACATATTTTTAGTAGGATAGACATTGTCAAAAAGAAGACAGGTTAATACCAACAATACTAAACTATCATGAGGATAGATCTTGAGAGTAGATATCATTAGGTTATATCTTGATAGTGAATGTATCTGTCATTAAGCATTCCTTCATTATTTGATTATTTATTGATATTACATGAAATTATTTTACTAATAGATTTCCATTATATTGTTTAAGTGTAATTATTTGAATTATTTCTTATTTATTATGATGAATATCATTTTTAAAAAACATGTGTTTTATTTTTATACATTTCCTTAATTGTTTATTCTTATTTATGAAAGATTCTTCTATATTGTGTTCCCTTATTAAGAATCTGACCTCAACCATTTCTAGAGTTTTATTTTCCCAGGATTCTAATATGTTTCTTATGACTGATATTCAGGGTTAATGTACAAGAACAATGGTGTTCTAAAATAATTATTGATTCTCCATATTATGTTTTAATATGTGACACAATTTTCTTAAATGAAATCTATTTTCTAAAACATAAAATCTAATCGGTCCTCAGGGATTTGTTTCCATGTAATATGTCCTATGTATTAAATTAATTTCCTGACTCCATGATTTTGGGTTGGGGAGTTATAGTTGGTATCATAGGATATTTTGTAACAACATTGGAAATTAGATTTAGAAAACAAAAATTATAAAATATAACCTTGTGAATGACATTGAGATTAATTTTGAGTATAGGATATCATCCTTAATATTTGGTAATAGAAATACCACCTATATACTTATGTATTGAGAATATGATGGCATTATTTAGAGATCCTATAAATGATTCTTTAAGAGAATATCATTGTGATTTCTGTTTCTCACATTGTGTTTTGAGTTTTGGTCAATGGTTATAAATAGAAAGGTTATACATGAAATAGATATAATTCTGATGATGAAGAAATTACAAAAAAATGAAATAAATATGGTATTAGCGAATACGATGTTTATGTATATTTAAGGGTTTGAGAGTGAATTGGAATGATTATGGCTATTTTTTTGGTTTTATGAATTATTTCATCATTGGTGCTCCAGTTATAGGAATCGTGAGATTTGAAAATATTGTTCTACAGTACTTCATCATCAATGATTTGGAAGTATGAATAATTTCATTATGGTTTTTATGGTAATAATGTTATTTGAAAATAATAGATTCATTATGTATTTTAGATAATATAACAAAACTTACAAATTTGGATACCTTTTAGGGAAATGTATTTAGAGGGAAGTATTTTGGTTGAATCTTAATGCTTGAATCAGTTATGTTGGACAATGAATATTATTTTATGAAGTTTAAGTAATATTTATTGGATACTATGTTGTAACCATTTTTGTTTTAGTTTTCATTTAATGGTGTCATGAAATACTGACGGAACATTCAATTCGTTAGAATTTCATCATGCATAAAAAATCATCTGAAATATCTATCTCCATGTGAGCGAAACATGTTGAAAATAGATTGAAGTAGAACTGAAGGAAAAAATTTATGGAATCACGTATGTTTTCTTGGGTTATTCATTAGATAATAAAATAATACCTTAACTTTAGGAAATATTCTAATGTTATGTAATTTCCATATATATATATATATATATATTAAATTATATAGAATTATTTCAAGATCACATGATTTGATGACACATGATTTGAGGCCAGATGTTCCAAAAAGGGAATTTTGAACTTTATTATGTTCACTTACGTAAACATACATGATGGTTTTTCTAACATTTGAACTGGTACTCAGATAAAAAATATGAGGTCAAAATTGTGTTTAGAACGGCGGGATTTTCGTAAAAATGGATTAACATGAACCAGAGTGGGTCAATTGAAAGATATAAATTTCATACATATTTAAAGAAAAATAAAATAAACAAAATATAATTATAATATTTATTTTATTTGAATGGTTTCGCTATAACACAATGACCAGTCTGCATTGCAGTAAAACGACAAGGAAACACTGAATCATTAATGAATCTAAATAATAAATAATAATTGAAACAGACAATACATTTAAAAAATCTGATTAATCATAGATCTCGGGTTGAAAAAAACCTGGGGGAAAACCTCTGGTAAGAAGAATATCCCTCTCTCCCTCCCTCTCTCTCTCTGATCACAAAAAATGCTGGAGGATTGGAACTCGACGATAATTCCAATGGGGAATGAAATATGATCTGGAGATTGACAAGAAGTGGAGAACAACATTGTATCAGGGATCAATGAAAATATAGATCACCATTCATCACGAATAATAGATCCTAAATCTATGTAGTGGTTTATGATTTTTATTTTGTGATTGTTGTTCTTACCCGTCATTCCTTATAAAAAAAGGAACACATATCAACACATTACAATGATGATCCATGGATCATGTGTTCTTTTGGGAGTGTTGTTGAATTCAGATACATGAATGGAGGTGTACATTTATGTTTTCATATCCCAAAACCCTCCATTGATTATACAACTCAATCATGGTGGACGCGGGCTGACACTAACAATGCCGGAGCCCCTCCACATTGGGTGTTCTTGTAGGTTATTCATGGTAGAACATCAAAACTGTTGAAAGTAGAATTTGATGTCTTCATATTGATGGATATACCATAGAGAGTTTGGGGGAATAGGAGGTGTGAAAAATTAACCACCATTGTGGAACCGGTGGTCTGTGGAAGTAATTTCTGGCAGAGGGCCGTGGCGGTGGATGCGGGCGGGTGGCGGCTCAGCACGATGGCGAGCCATGAATAAGCAGCATCATGATAATTCGTGGCACTGTAATAAGAACTGAAGACATGTGCTAGTGACAGGTGGGAGAGGCACACTTGACACACCCCATGGTGGAGCACTAGGAGACCGTGACCCATCGGTCGTGGCGATTCAATGGAGATGCAGTGCCACCTAGAAACTCGTAGTGGAGTGGCCCACATCAGCGACCCACGTTTGGCCAAAGGGGGAGGTAGGGTTGACTAGCCACACATGCCTAACCGGACTGGATGAACTGGTTCGGGTATCAGTAGAGCAGGTTGCCCGAGAGTCCCATTTGGTTTTTTGATCTGGTCTGATTGAGTCAGACCATGCTAGGAGAAAATGACACATCCTTCAATAGGCCAGGGTTAGAATTTACCAACCATCTAGTACGGGCGACATTATATATATTCATTTCAATGGTTGAATTTCCGAACTAGAGCCACATCCATCTTGGTTTTGGTCTTGTGAGGCCCAGTGGGCCATCCAGACAATATGGGTGATGCGAGACCCTGGGTTGGGATTTCTCTGGTCTGTTCGACCGAGTCAGATAGGGCCGAGAGGCTATCAACCCCCATTTATAAAAATGAGGATATCTCTAAAATTTTTAATCCAATTGATTATTTTTTAGTGTCGTTAGGACACATGAAATGAGACGGTCCTTCAAACATACTCTGTTAGGCTGACCAAGTCGGACACGGGCGAGATGGGCCGTCCCCTATTTATAGAAAGGGTTGTATCTAAAAAATCGGGCCTCCAATTGATGCACTGTTTGCAGAATGAGGAACCTTATGAAGAGGTGTTCCATATGAAATACTTTACATGAGTATTTGTGGAGGTTTTCGTATGTATGGGTTTGATCGGACTCGAATACAATTGGGCCCTTTTTACCAAAATGCCCATATCATATAGACCGGGTGTCTGTTCGACGCGTTATCTATTGTGTGGAAACCCATATGATGAGGTGCTCTGTTGGGATAATCTACATGGAAATATTTGGAGGTTAAGATATGACCAATGGATTGATGATCATATCCTCTTGGAATAAAGTGTGATACTTTTGGGAATATAGTGGCCTGCTGTGATGTGAAGAATGTTGAGAGACTCATCGTGGATTAGATGTAGAGTGATAGTTTATGGATCTGAAGTAAAACAACCCTTTGTAGATCAGTAGTACAAAGACCCTTCATGAATCAGTAGTAGAGGGTCCCTTCGGGGATCAATAGTTGAGATATCCTCCATTGATCAATATTAGAGAGACCCTTCATGGATCAGTAGTAGAGAGACCCTTCATGCATTAGAAGTACTGTGACCCATTCTAGATCCGCATTAGCTAGAATCATTTTGGATCAGCCGTAGAGAGACCCATCATGTATCAGTATCATAGAGAACCTTCTTTGATTAGTAGAAGAGTTACACTTCAGGGATCAGCAGTAGAGTCTGTCAACTGAATAATATGGTCTATCTTTACGACTAATCATCTTTACTTATATATTTATGATAGATCCTAGTGTGAGATGAAACATTTTATTTGTGATTTTCATTGTGATCATTCATTGAGGTATATTCCATTGTGGATATTTTTGATACCTAATTTGGTCTCATGGTCCCTACTGAATATTGTTATACTCACCACTGCATATGCTTCTCCTGCACTTGTTGGGTCTTGTGGAGAAGACTTACAACATTTAATGGGACTTTTGGGAGCATGTGCTAGATGGTCCCTAGAGGATGATTGATAGAAATAGTGTGCTGTAGTGACTATGAAAAGTGATCTTTACCTAACCTTCATGTATGATACATGGTTGACGGACACCCGAGTATGTAATTACTTAGCTGTAATTTCTCATTAGTTGTGCTTGTATTCCGACCCCTTTTACTTCTTGTAGTACTTTTACTTGTTCTTGGATCCATTTTTAGCTTACTTTCCACCATATGGCATACGCGTGTGTGTAAATTTTTAAAGGAAATTACATCCCTTTTTGGGTAATGTCGTTTTTGTTCTACTCACTAGCCCCTGACCCATGGAATGCTGTTATTGGGTAGTCATGGCACGGGCCCCAGGGATGGGTTGTGACAAATTTTTATCAAAGGACTGTTAGTTCTACCAAAATAAATAGGTGTTTTTTTGATGAGGAAAAAAATGTTAAGTATTTTTTTGGTTGGATTTAGGGACAGGGAGTGCATTGTTGGTGTGGAGGGTGACATATCAAAACACCAAGACCCTGGATTATTTTTTCTATCTCAGTACATGAAATCACTGGTTGAAGGTGTTTACGAAATTGGGTTCCCATTATCTATTTATGTCCGCTCACTTGGCATAACATAACTGACTATGGTCCATCATGTATTCTCTCAAGAAGAATCCTTGAATACATGCAGCCATAATTCCAGTGAGGGATCATAACGATGGTCCACTGAGCAATGATGTGTCGTTGTAGTGACTAGTTCCAAATATAGAACCACTAGGTTGTATACCAGATGCACCAACACCTTTTGATTAGTAGTTTTATCCATCGTTTCTTGTAGACGAGTCATGAAAATTGAGTGTGTTTCATGAGTTCCATAGGTAGAGACCTATGAGGTTTCAAGGATAGAAAGACCCTCAAATAGTTGAGGATTTTCTGTTGGATGTGACATGATTTTTCTTCGTAGTGAGGAAAATTTCCAACATGATGGCAGTTCTAGGCGCTACCATTATTAAAGGAAATACATGTTGATTATTGAGCATGACTCTCTAGACCATCCAAATAATGACCCTAGGAATTAGGGTCAGCAGTATGGAGCTCTCGGAGAAGAAGAAACTATCATGGGAGTAGAGTTTGTTACTCATGCGGTGGAATAAATATTCGGGGGACCACTAAGAATGATAACTAGTGGAAGAAGAGTAGGATGAATTAAATGAGGTGGGCATAGATATGAGGTACTACCACCATCACCCCCACGTGGTCCACTACAAGCTCCGCGAGCTAGTGGACAGGGGTGGGGCCAATTTCAATAAATTGAGGTCTATGATCCCGATGTACGAGAGATGATTTGAGGTATGACATGTGTCTTCTCTACCTTAGTTGTAGTTATTATAGACACAGTTTCCAATCACTCTATTATTTCCATAGCCCTTTTCAGAGCATGGAGATTCTGATTGACTTGTTGGATTGATTCTTACAACTATAAACTCCCATAAAAGGGGATTCATTGTTGAAACATTGATGCAAAAAATGGGAGCTCACTCTAGTAGGAACGGTCTTTGGTTGGATCTAGTAGTAGTGGTGTTGACGCCTCAAGACATCATTCTAGGTATTGAATACCAAGATTCATGATTAGATTAATTTTTTTAGGTGCATAGTGCAGTGTATCCATAGAGGTGGGAACCAGTATTCCTTTTTATATGAGAAGTAAAACAGAGGAGCATAGGATGAAGTGAGACATAGGATGTTACAATCGATCACTCTTCAGTTGGTTAGAAAGACCCTTAGTGTGTTGATGAGATGAGTCCAAAATTTCCTATAGTAGTGTAAGAACACAAGGAAAAATTAGTGATATAGGTTCACTTGAAGATCACCTAAGAAGAATGCATGGGACTCATGATGAAGATATTCTAGTAGTACTTAGTCCAGTTTGTAGTGGTCTTCATTGATGATGTGTTGGTGTACATGGTGTCGGAGGAGGAGTATGCTACACACCTATGGATAGGCCTAGATACACGCTAAGAGAACCACATTTAAGGTAATATCTCGAAGTGTTAGTTCGGAATTCAGGAGGTTTATATTCTAAGACACGTCATATTAGAGGATGGAGTTACAGTGTATCTAGAGATTATAGATGTAGTGCTTTCTTGGTATCCACCCAAGAGCATGACTGAGGTGTAGAGAATATTTTGGTTGTCCGGATACTACCAGATAATTGTTCCTCACATTTCCATAGACAAATCACATTTTTAATCTTTGAAAATGAAGTGATAGAAATTCGTTTAGATGGAAGGGTTTAATCAGATTTTCCTAGATCTAAGGTGGAGATTAACGAGTGCCCCCATCACGAGACTACCCGAATATGGGATTAGGTATTTAGTCATCTGCAATACATTAGAGTCCATATTGGGTTGTTTCCTCTTGCAGGATTGAATAGTGATCACCTACAGCTCCCGAAAACTATGGTATCCTATGAAGAACTACACAACACATGACCTAGAGGTAGAAACAATTGTCTTCTCCTAGAAGATGCAGCGACACAACTTGATGGGTGAACAGTTTACTCTCTACTCTGATCACAAGATTACCTTGTATATTTTCTCAAAGAAAGTCCTAAAAATAAAATTAAGGATATGGTTGGAGATTATCTTGGACTAAAACTTTGATAGAGTCTATTCTCCTTCGAAGGGGAACGTGGTGGCTGATGCACTCTGTAGGAGGTTTGGTTTGCAGATGATGAGTGAGGCGACGGAGCAGCTAGCAGCGTTGAAGATATCCTTTATAGATGTTGATGGAGAATCTTACTTCCATTCTCTGAATTTAACTCCCCCATTCCATCAGAGAGTTAGGGAGTAACATATTGTGGATGTGGACTGTGAGGTTCGACGTGCTCGAATATCCTCCGGAAAAGTTCTTGATGAATTTTCAATAAGTATGTCATTCTTTTCATAGGATGAACCAAGGTACCAATGAAGTTATGGGATGTGGGTTTGATGGAGTTAAATACATCCCCTTTTTTTGGTACATCCTAGCGTGAAAATGCTGTACTAAGACCTATGACTTCTGTAATGGTGGCTAGATATGAAGAAAGCAGTGGCAGAGTTCATTTCACGATTCCTCAATTGTATGCAAGTGAAGGACAAGCATCGTGTCCCATCAGGATTGACACAACCACTCGAGGTACTAGAGTGGAAGTGGGATGGTATCTACATGGACATCATGAAGGGGATACCATTCATTTCCAGGGGCCATGACTCAATATGATTGATCATTGACCGACTAACCGAGTCAGCTCAATTCATATCCATATAAGAATAGGGATCTATAGAGGGATTATGATTCTTCTATGTCTAAGAGATAGTGTGGCTTCATGAGTTGACTTTGAAGATCTCCTCAGACCATGATGCGTGATTTAAAACCCAATTGTGGAAGAGGTTGTAGGATGTATTTGGGACAAATCTATGCTTGAGAATAGCTTTTCACCCCCAAACAGATTATTTGATAGAGCAGACCACACATACCTTGGAATACATGCTTCATGCTTGTGTCCTTAATTTTAGTCGTAGTTGGGAGGACCCCTACCACTGGTGGAGTTTTTATACAACAACTTATATCACTCCTCAATCATCATGGCACAATTTGAGGCCGTGTAAGGTTAGCCATGCCGATCACCTCTAGACTAGATAGACCCAGGGGAGTCTTCGCTCATGGGTCCAGAGTTGGAACAGGCTACGACTGAGAAGGTGCCGATCATATAGGAGCGTATGAGGACTGTAAAGAGAAGGAAAATCATATACTACTTGAAGGAGAATACCCTATGAATTTGAAGAGGAGACCATGTTTTCATTCATTTTTCACTCTAACAAGGATTTTGGTAATTTTTCTAAGGAAGAAAGCTATCTTTGAGGTTAATCAGACCTTTTCAGATACTGATCATAGTAGGTGAGGTAGAGCACCAGCTAGCTCCTCCCCCATGGGTGAACCAAGTGAATTATGATTTTCACATGTCACATCTCAGGTGGTACATGCATGTTTGATCACACATCAATGAAGCAGGAGAGTTGGACATTGACAATGGGTGGCATTTGCAGAGTTCCCCATATAGATAGGTGATCACTAGGAGTGGGTCCATCATGGATGGTCAATTCCACCGGGGCACGTTCGGTGGTAGCATAGGAATATCCAGGGGGACATGGGAGTGGGAGGAAAAAATTCATTCTCAGTACACCCCATATGTTTGATTTTCCTTTGTTTTTTCTTTCAGGGATGCAAATACCTAAGGTGGGGGAATATAAAGTCCATGAATTTAAGTATATATTTTATAAATTATATGGGATTATTTAGATACCACACACATTGACGAAACATGATTATGAGGCCCAATGAGCCTAGAATTGAATTTTAAACATTTTTTAAGTTCACTTAACTTTTGATCTGTTGCTCAGATCGATAATACAAGGGCACCATTGAGTTAATATTACTTGTAGTTTCCTAAGAATTTCTTAACATTGACTTCTGCGGGTCGACTAAAAGATATAAATTTCAGACTTTTTTAATGAAAATTAAAATTAAAATATTATAATAATAAATTTTATTTTATTCTAATTTTATTTTGTGATGTGGAGGCTTGTCAGAATTGCAGTAAAATGATGAGGAAACATTAGCTCATTAATGAATCTCATAAATGAATTAGCGTGGGAACACATAACATGTCTCCCACCTCTGATTAATCAGATATCCATTGATGACAAAAAACCTGGGTGAAAACCTTTGGCGAGGAGCATATATATGTATATATATATGAAAAATAATAATGATGGAGGATCATAACGCGACATCAATTCCTATGCAGAAGGAGATCAGATCTAAATTGTGAATAGTGACAGTTGATGTCATTAGATCAAGGATCGATGATGATATTGATCACCATCGATCAACGTTGATAAATATTAAATCCATTTGGGGGTTTATGATTTATTTTTTGTTGTTTTTTTTCATTCCCTATTCTAAAAAAAGAAATGTCGATAAACCTACGAACAATTTGATACACCTATCACGTGTTCTTGTGGGAAGGTAGTTAAATTCAGGGACTTTAATAGATGGGAAGATTCAGGTGTTGAAATCCCAATCCTCCCCTTTTATTATAAACCTTTAACATGATATGTGCAGGATGAAACGAACATGTCCTGAGTCTCACCGCCAAGTGTGTTATTTTGCATTCATCGAGGCCAAACATTATAAATGATGGAAAGCAGAATTTGATGCCTTCACAGTGAAGTCGACACCCAAAAGTGGTAGAATGTGCAAATAGGGAGAAAAACAAACAATTGGTGTGGACTTGGTGGACCCTCATGGCTGCTATAGGCTGGTGGCGACTCACCGCGATGGAAACCCATTAATAAGTCGTGGCCCAATCAGCTGATTTGGTGTGGCAGGGGTAGCCGATATGAGCTGGTGTTAGGTGGGAGAGGTGCGCACCATGGTGGAGCAGTATGAGGTCATGGCCTGCCGGCCAAGGTGGTGCACTGGAGGCATGTTTCTACCAGGAACTGTATGGAGGAGTGGCTTGCATCCGCGTTCTGCATTTGGCTGAAGGTGTTGACCAGGATGGCCGACCATGTGCACCCCCAATCAGACCAGGACCCCCTCTAGTGGCCCGACTGGTTTCTCGTGCTGGTCTGACTATGTGAGACCAGGAAAGGGGAAAATGATCTATCCAACGTATAACGCCCCGACCCTGGTATCCCAGAGCCGGTGCTATGGTTATGGTGTGTAATTTATTTCTCACAAATGAAACAAATAAGTCACACATCATAACCCATCAGGAGGAACTTTCTGGTTTAGATCCTGGAGAATCAGGGACAACAGCTTTGCTTCTTCATTTTCTGAGCTAGGAACAAACATCGAAGTCTACGAAAGGCTCTATCAGCCTGTAAAAATTTAACATAAAACATAGGGTGAGCATTGTAATTCTCAGTAAGGGGTTTTTGAAAATACTAAAATACATCTTTTGAAAACTACGTTGAAAAATACTTTTCTGTACTTAGAAAATTTTCTTAAAAGAAAAACTTCAAGACTAAACAAAGGTTGATACATCAGAGTTAAAGTACTTCATACTTATGCACTAGAACACTTAGCGATAACTCACTTAGTAAACAAGATAAGCATAATAATAAAAAGGAATGGGTTGCATCAAGTAAAGTGTCCATAAACAAGAAAGTTGTGTATGAACAACAAGATGAAAATGTCATCAGAGTCGCGCACAAGCGCATCATCTACACAAAATATGCACATTATTACATGTTAATTGAAATACAACATTTGAAATGAAGTTCTGATAAAGAAATTAGTCATGCATCAACATTTCCATATCATATGTATTGTGTTTCTTTTTTTTATCTGATACTCATAGGTAAGGTTCTATAACCAAGGTTATTCCTCTAATCGGAATAATCACCAGGTTGGTCATAAACAAAGAAATGTATGCTGAAGGACTCATGGTCTCTGTGTCAAGGCCTTGTGCCATGACCTAAGGGTAAAAAAACCCAATCTGACTGTCTCGAGAACTATCGATGCATCGAGGAGCTTACTTTTACCGGTCTCCAACCCGGAGGGCTTACTTTAACCAGTCCCCAACCTGGAGGGTTTTCTTCTTACCGGACCCCATTCCGGGTAGTCCCATACATTTCTCACATATTGATAGGGTCAGATATTCATGGTGTCCCATACCACTTTGAATATTTAATTTTCATTTCATATTACCCAAGGTGTCCCATACCACTTTGGGTAATACCATTTTCATTTCTCATTACCCAAGGTGTCCCATACAACTTTGGGTAATTTTAGTTCTTAGTTCATTATCATGTTGAGTCATATGCATGAACAATATGAATAAGGCAACAATTATATAATTGGTTTACAAATACATGTTATGGCAGATAAAATGGAAAATATGGAATAAAAGCAGGCACGGTTAAGCAGGCATACTATGTGCATAGAACAATTATTTAAACACATAAGATGATGAAAGTGTGAGACTTGATCCCAAGGGGTATTAAATGATGAGTTTCTAAAATTCCAGTGAATGGAAAAGAACTACTTGGCATTAACTATTGTACTTCACAGGTCATAGTAGTTGCAAAAAATCTCCATCCGCTAATAATTACTGCGGCATGCTTGGTATAAAAATAATAAACACTTGCAATATTTAAAATTCCGACACTTGGAAATAAACCACTTTAAAAATAATACCTTTCATTAATTATTATTCTTCTCTAGTCATAGAATTTACTGTTACACTCTGCTCACTAAAAATCATTGCAACGAGTTTTGTATAAAAATAATAGAGGATTCCTACATATTAACATAACCCTTAAATCCATATCCTTTTAATGCATGTTTAAAACAGGCAAGGGCATATCCTTTTGAAAAAACACAAATCATTTCAAGGGAGACATTAATCAAGTTCATTGGTGTACCCTTAGACACAGAAATATAAAACAGCATAGGCAAGTACTAAAATCCTACATGCATAAAAATATTAATAACCATTTCTTGAAACTAGGGTTTTCAGATATTAATCTTAAAAAGACATACATACATAGGGATATATATACACAATGTATATAAATAGGGTTTCTCATAAATTAAACATGGTTCACTTGAAATCTGAAACCTCTAACAATCTATCACTTATTCAGTTTAAAAAAAAGAACAAAATCTTATGGGTTTTAAGTGTTCAAGAAACTGTAAATATATAAAACCTCAACTACAGCTATTACATGTTTTCACTTAACACAAAGACCCATTTCGCATCCAATATCATTCATAGACAAAGTAAGAATAAAAAACTGATTTGCATTGAAATACATAACTAATAAAATTATATAATTATATATATATAAGGCTTACATAAAAAAAATTGTACACGTTAGGACTTGTTTTAAAATAACCCCTTTCAAAGGTATAATTCTTATCATAAAATACTGAATTTTAAGGAATTCTTAGAAACATAATTTTGTATGGTTTGCATGGAATATATATATATATATAAAGTTATATATATACCTTTAACTATTAGGCATATATATATATACTCCTGTATATAAAAACTTGAACCGAGAACCATGGGTGGAAAAAAATCATATAAACGTGGCACCCTTACCGCTCAAGAGAGGAACTCGCCGGAGGGAGGCTTGTTGGGTGGCCGGAGAACCGGGAGGAGCTTTGGTGGCCGGTGGTGGTCCGGTGAAGTCGCGGCCACTTGGAGACGCTGCGAGGCGACAGCCTGGTGTCCATCACTGTAGCGCCGGAACTAGTGTGGTCTTGCACGGGGGTGGGGTGCGAAACTGGAGGTGGTTCGTGGTGGTGAGGCGACGGCGAGGCGGCGGCGAGGCTGGTGTCGCGGTGGAGTGGGTTGGCTCCGGAGGTCCTGTTTTCACTGGGGTTTCTCAGTTATTAAAGGATGATGATCCGGGGAAGGTTAGGCCGAGCCTACGGAGGTGGGTGCGCGAGGTCAACGTGAGCAGTGGGGGGAGGCCTCTCGGGCAAACCATGTCTGGTTCGCGGGTCCCCGTCGCGAGGTAGGAGAAGACGCGAATAGCGGTTTTAAAAAAAACAAACAATGGTTGGGATTTTGACCTCGGCGTGATCGGTTAAACGAAAAAAAGGGATTTTTAAAACATAACAACGGCCGGGATCTGTTCTGATTTCGATCGAACGGATGAAAATAAAGGAACGTTTTAAAACATATCGACGGTCGGGATTGGTCTTGGCGAAAACGGACGGGGGTGACCATCGCGCGGCCAACAACTGCTTCTCCGGGTATAAACAATGTGTTAAAAAAAAGTTTAAAAAATGATAAAATTATAAATTATACTAGTTCAAATTTTTTTTATATAACCAGAACATTATAATTTGATTTTGTATAAAACATAATGACTACTTTTGTCTCATAATTTTCAAATCCAAAATCCAATTTTAGTTTAAGAAAACAAATGATACTATTTTATATAACTATTATTTTCTTTTGAAAAAAATCTATTTTTAATACAACACTTTTATAACTACTAGGATCTTATAACCATTAAAATCCAATTTATAACTTACTTCACTTGTTGATTTATAAAATTATGTTTAAAAAGACCCATAGTTTTTCTCTAATTTAAAACACATATTTTTTGAGATCCGAAAAGATACATTTTTTTCAATTATTGCTGATACCGCTGTAGACTTGATGTTCGACACATTTTAATAGAATACCAAGTTTTCCATCATATAAATTTCATCATGATCAAAATAGATTCATTTTCAAGAATAATATTTTATTTTAATACTAGAAGATATAATTCTAATATTTTGTACTTATTAAAATATTGAAATACCATAATATTTTAAAAGTGTTATAAAGAAAAAAAATTTATAAAATGATGCACTTTATCCATTGGAACCCAACGGTAAAAAAACGGTCATATTCCTTTTAGAGGTCCATTATAAAAGCAAGGGGTAGGATGTTTTATATTTTCAAAACACTGAACCCTTGGCGGATGGCTCTCCTCATACCTCTGGTGTTGAGTGCATGCGCGGTGATTCTGGCGGTTATAGTTTTCACACTGATGGACCCTGAAGACGACGACTATCTGATTGCCCATATTGTGGTTCTTTGTAGTCTTGCTATGGCCGTGTTAGGTCTTGTGCAGGGTACTTTCAATTAGATGGGTCTTGTTGTAATGTATCTTTTAAATATATAACAGTTTATCGTATTCATCATGTTTGATTTCCACTCGAATTCTTTATCTTCACACAAACCATAAAATAAAATAAAACAAGAGACATCAAAAAAAAGAGCACAACATTGTTTACTTGGACCAGTTTATAAAACCTGGGGGGTTACATTATCCCCCTCTTAAAAGAATTGCGTCCCCGCAATTCGATCGGCGTACATACACTGACTTACTCACACAGCTTCTCTGACACCCTTGGTGATGTCCCTTTACCTCCAAGGCCCATGGAAGAAGTTACTATTCAACTCAATCCCCAGGGCTGAACAGAGCGTGTGGGTCTCCTCTTCCCAAATACATTTTTGGCAAAGTGGATCGTGGTTGAAGCCAGGCTTCCGTTTGATACAGGTAGTTTTCCAGAGATGGGAACGAGTGACATCAGGTTTCGCGACATCCGCTTGGATTTGGTTCTTAAAGATCTCTCGAACCATTTCATAATTGAAGGATTCTAGGAAAGATCCAAAATCGCAGAGCTCCCCAAGCATGCTGAAGCACAGGATTTGGTACATAAAGACTGCGAGGAAGTCCAACTGCTTTGCAGCTTCTCCAAATGCCGGGAAGGCCAACCATTTATTGTTCAAGGTGAAACATAGGAAGAGTCCCTCATAGTACTTCCCTTTCTTTTTATAATTCTCAAACATCGCACTAGCCATTAGGTTATACACAACTTCTAACCCTCGGAAGATTCGACGGACATTTGAGCTTTTCGATATTTCATAGAGGGTTTTGCACGTGAGTCGTAAGTTAACAAAAGATTGGTAACTTGTTGAGCAGGATTTTGCTACAATAGTCTCTATGATTTCTGTAGGGAGAGTCAAGAGTCCAGGTGTGGTTCTCTGCCTTGCCATCTGAGAAGGTTAAGAACAAACCCTACTTAGTAAAACATTATTAATGTTTTTGTGTTGTCCTAATTTTCCAAGGTTTCCTAAACCATTCCTCTGATACCAACTATAACGCCCCGACCATAGTATTCCAGTGCCGGTGCTATGGTTATGGTGTGTAATTTATTTCGCACAAATGAAACAAATAAGTCACACATCATAACCCATCAGGAGGAACTTTCTGGTTTAGATCCTGGAGAATCAGGGACAACATCTTTCTTCATCATTTTCTGAGCTAGGAACAAACATCCAAGTCTAGGAAAGGATCTATCAACCTGTAAAAATTTAACTTAAAACATAGGGTGAGCATTGTAATACTCAGTAAGGGTTTTTTGAAAATACCTAAATACAGCTTTTGAAAACTACGTTGAAAAAATACTTTTCCATACTTAGAAAATTTTCTTAAAACAAAAACATCAAGACTAAAAAAAGGTTGATACATCAGAGTTAAAGTACTTCATACTTATGCACTAGAACACTTAGAGGTAACTCACATAGTAAACAAGATAAGCATAATAATAAAAAGGCATGGGTTGCACGAAGTAAAGTGTCCATAAACAAGAAAGGTGTGTATGAACAACAAGATGAAAATGTCATCAGAGTCGCGCACAAGCGCATCATCTACCCAAAATATGCACATTATGACATGTTAATTGAAATACAACATTTGAAATGAAGTTCTGGAAAAGAAATTGGTCATGTATCAACATTGCCATATCATATGTCTTGTGTTTCTTTTTTTATCTGATACTCATAGGTAAGGTTCTATAACCAAGGTTATTCCTCTAATCGGAATAATCACCAGGTTGGTCATAAACAAAGAAATGTATACTGAAGGACTCATGGTCTCTGTGTCAAGGCCTTGTGCCATGACGTAAGGTTAAAAAAACCCAATCTGACTGTCTCGAGAACTATCGATGCATCGATGAGCTTACTTTTACCGGTCTCCAACCCGAAGGGCTTACTTTAACCAGTCCCCAACCTGGAGGGTTTTCTTCTTACCGGACCCCATTCCGGGTAGTCCCATACATTTCTCACATATTGATAGGGTCAGATATTCAAGGTTTCCCATACCACTTTGAATATTTAATTTTCATTTCATATTACCCAAGGTGTCCCATACCACTTTGGGTAATACCATTTTCATTTCTCATTACCCAAGGTGTCCCATAACACTTTGGGTAATTTTAGTTCTTAGTTCATTATCATGTTGAGTCATATGCATGAACAATATGAATAAGGAAACAATTATATAATTGGTTTACAAATACATGTTACGGCAGATAAAATGGAAAATATGGAATAAAAGCAGGCTCGGTTAAGCAGGCATACTATGTGCATAGAACAATTATTTAAGCACATAGGATGATGAAAAGTGTGAGACTTGATCCCAAGGGGTATTAAATGATGAGTTTCTAAAATTCCAGTGCATGGAAAAGAACTACTTGGCATTAACTATTGTACTTCATAGGTTATAGTAGTTGCAAAAAATCTCCATCCGCTAATAATTACTGCGACATGCTTGGTATAATAATAATAAACACTTACAATCTTTAAAATTCCGACACTTGGAAATAAACCACTTTAAAAATAATACCTTTCCTTAATTATTATTCTCCTCTAGTCATAGAATTTTCTGTTACAATCTGCTCACTAAAAATCATTGCAACGAGTTTGGTATAAAAATAATAGAGGATTCCAACTTATTAACATAACCCTTAAATCCATATCCTTTTAATGAAAGTTTAAAACAGGCAAGGGCATATCCTTTTGAAAAAACACAAATCATTTCAAGGGAGACATTAATCAAGTTCATTGGTGTACCCTTAGACATAGAAATATAAAACAGCATAGGCAAGTACTAAAATCCTACATGCATAAAAATATTAATAACCATTTCTTGAAACTAGGGTTTTCAGATATTAATCTTAAAAAGACATACATACATAGGGATATATATACACAATGTATATAAATAGGGTTTCTCATAAATTAAACATGGTTCACTTGAAATCTGAAACCTCTAACAATCTATCACTTATTCAGTTTAAAAAAAAGAACAAAACCTTATGGGGTTTAAGTGTTCAAGAAACTATAAATATATAAAACCTCAACTACAACTATTACATGTTTACACTTAACACAAAGACCTGGTTCGCATCCAATATCATTCATAGACAAAGTAAGAATAAAAAACTGATTTGCATTGAAATACATAACTAATTAAATTATATAATTATATATATATAAGGATTACATATAAAAAATTGTACACGTTAGGACTTGTTTTAAAATAACCCCTTTCAAAGGTATAATTATTATCATAAAATACTGACTTATAAGGAATTCTTAGAAACATAATTTTGTATGGTTTGCATGGAATATATATATATATATAAAGTTATATATATACCTTTAACTATTAGGCATATATATATATATACTCCTGTATATAAAAACTTGAACTGAGAGCCATGGGTGGAAAAAAACATATAAACGTGGCACCCTTACCGCTCAAGAGAGGAGCTCGCCAAAGGGAGGCTTGCTGGGTGGCCGGAGAACCGGGAGGAGCTTTGGTGACCAGTGGTGGTCCGGTGAAGTCGCGGCCACTTGGAGATGCTGCGAGGCGACGGCCTGGTGTCCAGCAGTGTAGCGCCGGAACTAGTGTGGTCGTGCACGGGGGTGGGGTGCGAAACTGGAGGTGGTTCGTGGTGGTGAGGTGACGGCGAGGCGGCGGCAAGGCTGGTGTCGCGGTGGCGCGGGTTGGCTCCGGAGGTCCTGTTTTCACTGGGGTTTCTCAGTTCTTAAAGGATGATGATCCGGGGAAGGATAGGCCGAGCCTACGGAGGTGGGTGTGCGAGGTCAACGTGAGCAGTGGGGGGAGGCGTCTCGGGCAAACCATGTCTGGTTCACGGGTCCTCGTCGTGAGGTAGGAGAAGACGCGAATAGCAATTTTAAAAAAAAACAAACAATGTTTGGTATTTCGACCTCGGCGTGATCGGACGAACGAAAAAATAGGGATTTTTAAAACATAACAACGGCCGGGATCTGTTCTGATTTCGATCGAACGGATGAAAATAAAGGAACGTTTTAAAACATATCGACGGTCGGGATTGGTCTTGGCGAAAACTGATGGGGGAGACCATCACGCGGCCAACAACTGCTTCTCCGGGTATAAACAGCGTGTTAAAAAAAGGTTTAAAAAATGATAAAATTAGAAATTATACTAGTTCAAATTTTTTTTATATAACCAGAACATTATAATTTGATTTTGTATAAAACATAATGAGTACTTTTATCTCATAATTTTCAAATCCAAAATCCCATTTTAGTTTAAGCAAACAAATGATACTATTTAATATAACTATTATTTTCTTTTAAAAAAATATATATTTTTAATACAACACTTTTATAACTACTAGGATCTTATAACCATTAAAGTCCAATTTATAACATACTTCACTTGTTGATTTATAAAATTATGTTTAAAAAGACCCATTGTTTTTTTCTAATTTAAAACACATAGTTTTTGAGATCCGAAAAGATACATTTTTTTCAATTATTGATGATACCGCTGTAGACTTGATGTTCGACACATTTTAATAGAATACCATGTTTTCCATCATATAAATATCACCATGATCAAAATAGATTCATTTGCAAGAATAATATTTTATTTTAATACTTGAAGATATAATTCTAATATTTTGTACTTATTAAAATATTGAAATACCATAATATTTTAAAAGCGTTATAAAGAAAAAAAATTTATAAAATGATGCACTTTATCCATTGGAACCCAACGGTAAAAAAACGGTCATATTCCTTTTAGAGGTCAGTTATAAAAGAAAGGGATAGGATGTTTTATATTTTCAAAACACCGAACCCTTGGCGGATGGCTCTCCTCATACCTCTGGTGTTGAGTGCCTGCGCGGTGATTCTGGCGGTTATACTTTTCACACTGATGGACCCTGAAGATGATGACTATCTGATTTCCCGTGTTGTGGTTCTTTGTAGTCTTGTTGTGGCCGTGTTAGGTCTTGTTCAGGGTACTTTCAATTAGATGGGTCTTGTTGTAATGTGTCTTTTAAATATATAACATTTTATCTTATTCTTCATGTTTGATTTCCACTCGAATTATTTATCTGCACACAAACCATAAAAAAAATAAAACAAGAGACATCAAAAAAAAGAGCACAACATTGTTTACTTGGACCAGTTTATAAAACCTGGGGCGTTACACGACGAGTGAAAAAGGTCAAAATTTGTCTGGCCTACCATTACGGGTTGGGAAGGATAAATTTAGTTCACAGGGTGACCAAGTATATTGGACCCATTGACCACCATGGCTGAGCCTAGTGAGGCCCAATCGGAAAGGCGGCCATGATGGGTCATGCAAGACCCTAGTCAAGGATTGGTCAAGTGACACATGCCTATCATGGGGTGTGTAAAAAACAAATATAACCTATGTTAAAGTGTATTATAGTTGTTTACCTAGGTTTTTTTCAGAGCGGAATGCTCAACAATAGTGTTTGTCAATTAAAATAAGAGAAATAAGTGATGTTGTTTTTGAAATTGATTGATTTATAAAATGAATGAAAGAAACTAAATGATATATAGCATTTAAGTGAATGTTTTAAGACAAATTGACATATGATATGATTGAAATCAGTGATATGAAATGTTTTTTAGGTTAGATTCGTTTTTCCAATTTTAATTCTATCACAGTTCACTTTTTGAAATTCTCTTCAACTAAGTCATTAAGAGTGAGAATCCACATTCATTTATCCTCACTACCTTGGTCAAATAATAATGTGAGAACAAGCCTTACTAAAACCTTAGATTGGTCTACTATCCTTAAAATGTGTAATATAGTTTCACTAAATACCCCAATTATCTTTGGAAATTCCCAATTGAGTCTTTTTCATATGACGCAATCAAGAACATTCACTACTCTTCACACACGTACTAGTGATCACTGAGTACATAACCAATATTTCCAAGTATATTCCATATAATATAATCCCGATCCAAGTGGAGGGTGCTAATGATCCTTGCCCAAATAAAAATAAACAATAGAATCTATAATCATATACAATCGTACAGGATAACAGAAACTGATATAAGAAATTGAAACCGATATAAAGAAGAGGAAAGATGATATTAAAATATTAAGTGAAAGAACTCAAGAATTAACAAAGGGTAACCCTACCCCTCACCAATCACTCTGATGATCTACCCCACCATGGTAAGGGTAACCAAGTTTATATGGGAATAAAAAGTCATTAAAAAGAAAAGAAAAATAGAATGAAATGAAATAACAGAAATTTTAATCCTCAAGAATATTTCCTCCATATGTATTCCTCTATTAGGCCCACCAGACATCCAAACCAAGCCACTATCCTCTATTATATGATTTTTAAAATTGGGTTTTCTATATATTAAAAACATATCAAAATATTTGGACTAGTGGAAAGGACGATTTGGATTGATTTGTGAGTTTATATTTTTCTGGCCACCAAACTCGGTTTCACCAACTCCACTTAGACACACCCAAAATATTCCTTGATGAGCTTCATATTTATGAAATTTAATGTCAATAGTACATTGAATGTCCTGTGTCAACTCCTACTAGAATCACCTCAGTTTATGGTATTTTAGTGAGATATTTTATATTTAAAGTAGTAGGGTACATTCTTCCCACTAGTTTGATATCTCCATTAGATTGATTTTTTTGTACCATTAGGTTTCAAATTGGGTGTTGGTATAGAAGACAAAACATAATCCCACAAACATATGAAGCCTAAAAAAGTCATTCACTCTAATTGAATCAATTATGTAAATGTTATGGAAAAAAACAGATGCTCCGAAAAATTTTAAATTTAACAGAATTACCCCATTTTCAAATTTGAGCACAAAATACACAAAAACACATTAATGTTGTAAATATACTCAAATTGAATAATTGGAAGGGATTAAATCATTGAAGAACATATTATTAACAATTAAAATATTAACTCTACAAATTCCCCCACACTTATAAACTAGTACTATTGGACAAGTCATAATCATAATAAAATCAATGAAAATTCAAAACATATATCCATGAGATCCACCAATTTCACAACAAGAAAAAAAATATCATGCCTCATTAACAAATTTTTTTTTATGTTTATTAATTTCATATCATTCAATAAATTTCCTCTTAATTTCTCCTCCCATGAACAAAAAACACTTAACTAGCATTCATTAATTCTCATCACACAGATTTCAATTTTTTAAGTAATGTCTTTCTCATCCAAACTCATACAATGGAACCATAGGCTTGATAAATTCTTACCTATCCACACAATGTGATTCAATGAAATATTTTTATCTTGATGAAATTTCAATGATGTTTTTTGTTTTATGTTTCATAGGATATAGATTTGAAAATTTTGATGCTGATTGAAGAGGGATTGACTATTTTTGAATCAAAATTGCATTACTCTAATTTTCACACTGGTATGGTCTCATGTCCAATCCACTTTATAGAAAATTATCTGAATAATCATGATTTATTAATGGAAATTTGACACCATTTTCAATTTTAGTTGAAAAAATTCCAATCCTATCAAATGTCATTTTTCTTGAATGGTCCAAAAAGACACAGATTGCTTTCTCCATTAGAAGCTCTAGAAAAGGCCCAACTTCTCTCATCATGAAAGAACCAGTAAAGGCACATATTTCAATAGAATGATTCTTTTTCAGAAGAAATAACATATCTTCAACACTTTCTCCCCCAATGTATCCCAAAATAAGGTAGCACAATACAAGACAACTTCTCCCAAACAGTAGTTTAACTATATCATGCAATTTTACTTCATGACCTGGTTGGATTTGGAAAATTATAAAGTAATGTGGATATACTAACATGATTATCATGGATTCTAAATGATACAGGGATTAAAATTTCAATGTAGTCTATTATAAAAATGATTTTATTGAAAATGGGGTTTTAAAATAAATGAAATGACTTAATAATTTAAAATACAGGTACCTCAAACCCTCAGGTTTTGATATAAATAAATCAAAATCTGTTTAAATCAAACAAGATTGTTAATCTCAAAAAGTGAGGTAAATTTAAATAACATGAAAAAATAGGGTAAGAAGCCTCACAAGAATGTAATTTAAAATATAAAGACAATTATATGTGTCATGGGATTCAGAAATCAGATTACTTATCATGAAATTAGAAATGAATTGAACTTGATATAAAGTCATTTTCAACATTCATTTGAGCCTAGTTTCATGGAATAAACTATTTCTCCCTGAAAAATGGGTTTCCAAAATTTCATAGATAGTCATTTCAGCTTAAAAGTTTCAAAAACACACAAAAATTTATAAATAAATACCCAAAATTTGTAGCACCCGCAATTTAACAAATAAAAAACTATCTTAAAAAGGTCCCCCCTACAACACATAAATGATGTAGTGTCCTAAATTCCTTCAAATGGATTCAAAATATATGATTATTTGAAATTGAATATAAAAAATCCAATAAATTCTAAATTTGATGTATGAAATGATGGAGTTTATTGATAAACAGGTTGAAAGAGTGTGATCAACTCCATTGGCTTGGATGGTACGATCCCAAGGAATTTCTTCAGCCTATTCCCCATGATAGTGAATTGATCCTTCTCTCAATCTGTCAAAATACAAACATAACCAAAAGTATATACATGAGTAACAATAAATGGACTTTCCAACTAGGAATTAATTTTACCTAGAATCACCTTGAGTCTTGAATTGTATAACAATACATTGTTTCCATTATGGAAGTCTTTTGGTTAGATCAGTTTTCATGAGCCACTACTATTTTCTCTTTGTAAATACTTTAACTTTCAAATACCTCCCTTATAATTTCATCATGCTCATATAACTGCAATATTATCCCTTTCCAATAAAATTCATGATCTAGATTCCTCTCCCTCATAGCCAAGTATGCCATGTGTTCCAATTCCATAGGTATGAGATAGATTTTACCATAAATTAGCCAATATAGACTGATTAAAATTAGGGATTTGTAGGCTATAATGTAATCCCATAATGTGCCTTGAATAATTTGTCTCCAATCCTTCATATTTGGATTAAAATCCTTTAACAAAATTCCTTTTATTTCCCTCTTGGACACTTTAGCATTCCGATAAGTGTGTGGATGATCGGGAGTGGATGTTTTATGATGCACCCTATACATTTTCAAAAAAGACCCCATTATCCTATTGAAAAAGTGAGTCCCCTGGATCACTAATGATGGCATTGGGAACTCCAAACCTAAAAAATATGTTAGCCCTGACAAAATCACATCAAGTTTAGCATCGTCAGTCTGGGTGTGTTTTGCTTCCACCCATTTGGAAACATAATCAATAGCTAGACAAATATAAGAATTTCCAAATGACATTGGGAAATGGCACATAAAATATTACCCCCAAACATAAATTTTTTTCAAACAAAGTATGTGGATTTTGGGGCATTTATTATCTATTTAAAATATTTCTTGTAAACTTAAATTTTTCACTCCATTTGCAAACTTCATGAGAATATTTGAAAAGTGATGGTCAATAATGTCCAGATTCTAAAACCATCCATGCAATCCTTTGACGTCCAAAGAGGACCTTACAAGAAAATGTGTGACAAAAATAAAAGATAGATTCAATTTAATTTATATGAAAATATCTTCTTATCATTTTGTTATTGAAAATATTCCAAAGAAATGGATCATCTGATATGAAATATATATATTAAACATTAAATTTGTGAATTTGGTGAAAATTTAAATGATATGGGACCTGTGATGTTACCAAATAATTGATCATGTCATCATATCAAGGTAATTATATTTCAATCAAGTATAACTGCTCTCTTGGAAGGTGATCATTTAGTGGTTCATTGTCTAGAATTCCGACTTCAGCGGTGTTGGGTAGTCTAGTTAAGTGATCAGCAGCTTGGTTATCAGATCCCTCATAATCTTTTCTTTCTATGTTGAACTCCTATAGGAAATGAATCCATCCCAAAAACATTGCTTTTCATTCATCCTTCTTCATTATGTACCTAAGATCTGCATGATCTGAAAATACAATGACTTTAATTCAAAGCAGATTTGATCTAAATTGTTCTAAAGATAAAACAATTTCTAAAAACACTTTTCTTTTATTTTGTAGTTGAATTGGGCCGCACCTATGTTTATTGTGGCATATGAACTGATTTTTGGCCTACCCTCCATTATCTAAGAGAGCACTGATCCATCTTCTTGGTTCAACGCATTAAAATTTAGCTCGAATGGTTCTTACCAATAGGGTGGCTGCATTTCTGGTGGTGTAATAAATTTCATTTTAAAAAAACAAACATATTCCCAACATGAACCATTGAAATCACATTCAACATCTTTATAAATTAATATTGAGTGAGGGAGTGAAATATTAATGAAAACATTGATAAACCTCATTTAGAATATTTCATGTCTTAAAAATGATCTAACATATTTGACACACATTTTCTATGGAAAATAATATATCACTTAAACTTTTGATTTATCAACATCAGTTCCATTCTATGAAAATGACATGACCAAGAAAAATTAATCTCTAAACCATAAAATGGAATTGTTGAAAATTCAAAAAAAGGTTCTTTTCAATGCAAGTTTTCAAAACATTTTCCATAATTTTCGAACAATTTTCAATAAATTTTCAAAAACTACCAAATCATGAAGGAAAACATTAATGAAAATTTTAATGTTATTAAAGAATATACTTACCATACAACTCTAATAATTACCTTGAAAATTACACCATACATATAGAATCATTTTGTAAGAAAAAGTACTGAATGGACATGTAATGGTAGTCTTCACTTGATCCTCGGGGGAAATGGGTACTTGAAAATAACATTAAAATACATACAAAAGAAATAATGAGTTCTTCCTACCAATATATATATATATAATATTTTCAATTTAAGGGATATGGAAATGATCTTTTATAGTGAACTAATTCAACTTATTAAAATTTATGCACACTCTCCCACATTTCTGAGTTCTCACATGGATTAATTCATGATTTTCATTCCTCACAATGGTTAGGCCTGTTTCTTTTTAGGACTACATGGATGGGGATAACCCATTGTGTGTATGATATGGGATATATGATCCTAGCTTCTAAAAAATTATCAATATATTTTTTCAAAACCACCATTAGGGTGGGGTTCAACCTCATTTTAGGCTGTTTTATAGGTTTGGAATATCCCTGATGAAAAATTCTATGTGAGAAAATTTTTCAGTTTATTCTTGGGAAATCACAAAAGCTCCATCCTTTTGCTTGGAAATTATCTCTCAAAAGCTCAATCACTAATTTTTATTGAGTTTTAGATAGATTTTCAGCAAGTATTACTAGTAATATCTCACCATCCATAAGGAAAAAATATTTTAAACTAGTGGGGTGCTTTCAGTTATTGATTAGTGGGATACTCAATGGATGAAGAAAAATTGACGTTCTCCAATGAAAATGGATTAAAATATTACAAATAATAAATTCAATCATATTTTTCATTTAAAAATTTATCAATGAAATAAGATTTTACCCTTTTATCCCACAAAAAATAAGAATCTCCAGTGAATTGGGAATCTATACGGTATGTGATATTTTTAAGGGGAACCTTCTCTCATAATGATAAGAATTCATGAAACATAATTGATTCTTCAATTGGTTCTGTACCATCTTAATGGGAGAGTGAGAAGAGTGAATGATTATCTGATGGGTTCCTTATGGATTCAATAATATTGAAGTGAACTGTGCTGTCTATAAACACCATGGTAAGTATCTCTTCATGGAATTGGATGATGGTTTTGGCTGTCTTCAAAAAAGGTCTCCCAAAACATATGGGTGTGTGTGATAAAATCATATCATCTTCTATATTCAACACGTAGAATCAGCATGGAATAAAAGATCTTAGACATTTCCTAGGACATCCTCCAGAACTACGACTTGGGAAACTGTGGATCTATTTGTAAACTAGAACTCCATTATTGTGGGCTTCAAGTCTACGATATGGAAATAAGTATATACTGATTGAGGAAATAAGTTAATTGATGCACCTAAATCGTTCAAATCATTAGGGAAATTTAACAAACCAATTGTTCATGGAATAGAAATCATCCCTGGATCTCAAAATTTGGTTATTAAATATGTTAAGATAAGGGATTAGACATTTCTTCGAAAATTTATCCTCTCATTCCCTTGATGTATCATTTTCTTGTTATAATTATCCTTCAAAAATTTAGGATAATATGGAATTTTTTTCAATTCATCATGCAGAGGTTTGTTGATTTCAACTTTCCAGAAGGTGTCTAGAATTTCATTTTACAGTTATTTTTTTGTATCCACTTTGATTCAATCATTATTGATGGAAATAGTGGGGGTATATATTTCTTATCCCTTTGTTTCCTTTTAAATAGTGTTTCTTGTTTCTTCTTACTTGTCCTATTATTCTCCTCCTCCTCTTTCTTATATTTTTCCTGATGCATTTTCATAAAATTGTTATCACTTCCAACTTCATTCTCCCATAGCCCAAGTGGTCTAGCTTTAGGGTCAATGGTGGCTAGTGGGGGGAGTTCATTTCCACTACTTGTTCTTATCATAATGACAATCTATTTTGGGTTTGGGATTTTCTGGGAAGGGAGTTTACCTGGATTTTTTGTCATAAATTCTATGAAACATTCCAAATTTTTGGATAAATCATTAACTATTCCCTTCAACCCCTCAAACAGAGTTTTTTTATTGTTTTTGAATTGGAGGTTGTGCACTGTTAGATGGATCCTAATACGGTCTTTGGAAAGTGGTTGGTTTTGGGTCTGAAGGTTGGTTATAAGAATGCTTTTTTTGAAATTGTGATTGGTTCTTCAATTGATTCTGGAATGGTGGTTGGTTTTTAAAATTGTTTTTTTACAGGGCTCTACCATGATTCTGTTGATTTCCTAACCCATATTCAACATGGTTAGAATCATTCAATCATTAATTTTGTTGGAACTTCCATGGATGAAATTATTCTGCATATGTTTCTACTCTCTGTATTTCAAAACATTGTTCAGAAAAATGATCAAGTGATTAGCATATACCACATACCTTAGCTGGTGCTTGTTGGTCACTAACATGATTCAAGGCCATCTGCCTCACCATAGTAATTATCCCTCCAATCCTAGATTATAGTAAGGGTGATGGATGATAAGTGTGTAACTCGTGAATACCTATTCTCCCAATACCTATGGTTCCAAACTGTTGTGAGCTCTAGGAAATCATCCCAATCATGCCATTGGCTAATTCTAGTGACTTGTCAATCAATGCACATCCAGACGATGCATCAAGAACGTTTTTGTAAGTTTCCAGTAGTCCTTGATATAAGAATCCAAAAAATTTATGTTCCCCAATGGCTTGAAGTGGGAAACATGCACGTAGATTCTTAAATTTCTCCATGTACTTGTAAATGGTTTGTATAAATGATTCTCATATGGCATAGATTTTCTTCTAAAAAGATGTGATTCTAGAGGAGGGGAAAACTCTTTTCATTAATCATATTACCATTCCATTCAAGTCATGAAAATATTCTAGTTGTAGGTCGTGCAACCGTTATTATGTATCCCCATCCAAAGAAAACATAAATCCCTTCCACTTTACTTACTCCTCAGCAACTCTAAGGTGTTTGAATGTTGATCAATCATGTGTGAACTCATTAACGTGTTTGTTTGGATCTTCACATGCCAAAACATGAAACATTGGAAGCAATGGAATCATGTTAGGTTTCATTTAACAATAATTTTGTAACACTCACATGAAAAAATTAGTATTTTGACTAAGGAATTGTGGAGCATAGAGGTCTTTAAGAGTTGGGATTTGATTTTCATCCCCGAGGACAAGCTTAGAGTGATAACATGATATTTTACTAGAGTTTTCAAGGTTAATTTCCTAAAATTCAGATTTAAAATTATGGTTTCAATGTTTATTCAACAATGTTCTTTTCAATTGACAATATAGGTGTAAAGGTTTAGTTTTTGAGGTTCTAGTCATGGAATTTTGATGAGAAAAGTTGAATAGAGAATGAAAAGAAAATAAAATAAATGTTGGCGCTACCTCCCTAGAAGCGGTTCCACATTTTGTCACACACCTATAATGGGGTTTTGAAAATACATATATAACCTATGTTAAAATGTATTATAGTGGTTCACCTTGGTTCTCTCCAGAGAGGAGTGATCAACAATATTGTTTCTGACATAAAATAAGAGAAAGAAGTAACTTTGTTTTGAAAATTGTTCGATTTAGAAAATACTATAAAGAAACAAAATAATGTTAAGCATTTAAATGATAGTTTTAAGAAAAATTTACAAAGGATGTGATTTAAATCAGTGATATAAAATTTTGATCAGGTTAGGGTTTGTATTAAAATATTAATTATATCACAGTTCACTTGACCCAATTCTCTTCTACTACATCGTTAAGAGTGAGAATCCACAATCATTTATCATCACTCCATTGGTCAAATAATAATGTGATAACTAACCTTACTAAAACCACAGATTGGACTACAATCTTTACAATGAATAATATTTTTGTAGAGAATATCCCCAATTATCTTAGTCAAATCCCAATCGGGTCTTGTTCATCCCGAGCAATCAAGAACATTCACTACTCCTCAACCACATACTTGTGATCACTGAGTATTTCATCACTAAGTCCTAATCTATTCCATAGTATATAAGCCCAAACCTAGTGGAGGGATATATTGATCCATTACCAAATAAAAATTGATAACAGAATTTAATATCATATACAATCGTACAAGATAATAGAAACTATTATAAGAAATTGAAACTGATTTGCAGAAGAGAATAGTGTATATTAAAACATTTTATGAAAGAACCAATGAATTACCAAATGATAAACCTAAAGCTCCCTATTAAATGAAAATATATATCCCCCCATGGTAATGGTAACTGATTTGAAGAAGGAATAATAATTCATTACAAAGGTATGAAGAACAAAATAATGAAATGAAAGAAAAAAATGTTTGATCCTCCAGAATCTTCCCTTTATATGTTTTCCTCTATTATTCCCACTATCTGTCTGAAAAAAGATAACATATCAAATTTTAAGATGTGTAAAATGAGAATTATGTTGATCCTCAAAATATAAAATCATTTGGATAGGTGTAAAGGAAGATATGGCTTGATTAGTGAGTTTAACTCTTTCTGGCCACCAAACACTGTTTCACCCACTCCACATGGATGTGCAACAAAGATTCCAGGTTGAGATCCATATTTTCTGAAATATAATGTTAAATATCCTTTAAATGTCCTCTGTAGACACTAGCTGGACTAACTTAATTTTATTTTCGGTTGAATGATATATGTTAGATTTAATTTAGTGGGGTTCATTCTACCTGCCTGACTGATTTATAGATTTGATTGATTTATCTATACCATTGGGTTTCGAATTGGGTATTGGTCTAGAAGACACAATTAAATCCCACAAGAATATGAATCCTACAAAAAAAATATTCCCTCCAATTTAATCAATAATGTAAATGTAATGTCCCAAAATAGAAGCTCCCAAAAAATGTAAATTTTATAGAATTACCCCATTATTACATTAAATCCCATAGTACACCAAAAACACATAAATTATGAAGATATACTCAAAGAGAATAATTATGAGAGATAAAATCATTTAAAACGTATTAATAATAATGAAAATATAAACTCTATCATCAGTTCAATCTGAACGAATCAGACCTCGCCTAGACGCAACCAGCCCATGTTTACTAAACTAGTGATATATCTCATACTGGGAATCCGATTGACACACCGTCATTGGATTTGGGACCCATCTGATGAGATGGTCCTTTTAAAAAACATAGGTTAGACCGAACATGTCAGACTGGGGTTGAATATGGTCAACCCCAATTTTAAGAATGGGTCATAATTAACAGACTGATCATCTGATTGACACGCCCTCTACGGCATGAGGACCTCTATGATGAGGCAGTCCTTCTAATATACACTATCTGAGTTTTGGAGGTGGTTGATTTATGGATAGGTTGGATCGAACTTGAATCAAACCTGATTCTTTTAAAAAAAATGCCCATATCTTACAGACTGCGTGTCCATTCAACACATCTTCTGTTGCATGGAACCCTTACAATGAGAATGTAATTTTGGTTACTCTATGTGGGAATCCATGGAAATTAAGATATGATTGATGTATTTCGGATACGATCCTTATAAAATAAGGTGTGCTATGTTTCGGAATTCAATGGCTAGCTGTGACATGAAGAAGGTACAACGACCCATCGTGTATCAGCAGTAGAGCGACACTTCATAAAACTGTAGTAGTTAGACCCTTCATGGATATGAATTAAAGAGACCCTTTGTCAATCAGTAGTAGAGTATCCCTTCGTGGATCAGCTAAAGAGAAACCCATCGTGGATCACTAGTATAGTGACCTTTTATTAATCTACAGTACCACGACCCTTTGTGGATTAGCAGTAGCGTGACCCATCATAGATCAACTGTAGCATGAGTTGTCATGGATCAGTAGCAGAGAGACTCTTCATGGATAAGCAATAGAGATACCCTCTGTGGATAAGTAACACAACCTCTTAATTGAATAATATGATATATATTTATGACTAATCATATTTACTTCTGTACAGAAGTTATATCTTGTGTAAGTTGTATCTTTTTTTGTGCTTTTCATTGAGATCCTGCTTTGTGGTATTTTTCATTTTGGATTTCTGTGAGACCTGAGTTAGTCTCAGGGTACCTACTATGTATTGTTATACTCACCCTTGCATGGGATTCACCCACACCTATTGGTTTTTGTGCAGATGACACACATCTTTTCCTGGGACTTTTGGGAGAAAGGGATAGATAGTGCTCAGATGTGGATCGATAGACGTGGTCTGATATCTGGACATTTGATAGTGAGTTGTTCCTACCCTTTAGGTAGGATAATCAAAGGACAGCATTTATAGAATTTACTTCATTTATTATACTTTTAATTATGTTGGGCTTGTATTCCAACCCCTTATAAATTCTAGTGTACTTATACTTATTGTTGGTTCTGGATTCAGCTTTCTTTCCACAATAGGCTCTGCACGTGTGTGTGTTTGTGCGTATAGGATGAAAAGCAATGCCTTCCCATATTGGGGAATTCCTTTTTGGTGCTACTCCCTTGCCCTAGACCTATGGATGGTGAGACTGGGGTTGTCACAGAATGAGGCCTAAGGGATTGGTCATGACAACGAGTATCTAAAAAAATATGTTACCCTAATACATTAATTTTTATATAACAGATTTTCATTTAAATAATTATATATTTATTGATTTGGGGACATAAATTTTCTATTAATTGTTCCTTTTTCTATTGATGACCTCAATCACTCCTTATAATTATTTACTTTTTTCCCTATGTATCTATCTCTACATGCCACTAATGTTCTCATATTCGAAAGATTAACTAGGTAGTGACATTTACATTTTCCTTTCCATGTTAGTCAGAGTATATTTTATTATCCAAATTACTGATGTTGGTTTTCCATAATGCTAGTTTTTCAAATCATTCTTATATTATATAATTGAAATTTCAAACTACGAGAATGAAATTCATTGAATGAGGGGAGAATGTAATACCACAAGAATTTACAATATTTTAGTTTCTGAATAAATTCAATTTTTTTATTACTTTAATTTTATTAAACACCTTGTTATGAAAACGCTAGACACAAAAATGTGTTGGTTTGTGTTAAATAGAAGTCCCAGTTTTATTGAAAAACAATATATTAATAAAATACTGTTATTTTTTATAATATATAACATAGATGTTAAATTATTGGTTATGAATATTATTAATGAAATTTCTAATCTGATATATTCCATATAATTTTAACATCCATCTTATGTATTTTCTAGAATGATATAAGAAGAAAATAAAAAAATCACATAAAAGATGCAATTTAATAAAATGCAGTTTCTTCACTATTTAATGGAAAATTCATTGTAAATCTAATATTTTATACATTAATATATTTAATTTGACAAAATAATTTTTTCATTTGAATTTGTAATTTCACAAATAAATGTGGTCCAATTTTTGGTATTTTTCTAATAAGTTTCATGTCTTGATTAATAGTAATAAAATTTAATTTTAATTGATTTTTTCATTATAATAGTTTATAGGTTTAAATTTTACATTTGATTATTTTTAACGTATGAAGAGATTATTTTTTTCTATTTAATCCAATTTTTGTCATTAAAATCAATTTGAGAATGAAATTGGATATAAAACTAAACGATGTTTTGAAAATTTTACTCAAAAATCTGCTTTCCTATTCCGTCAATGAGATTAATTTTTAATTAATTTCAACAAAAATTGTGTTTTGAATTTGGAAAAATGGATTCCATATTTCTAGTCATAAGGCCCAAATTATATAAATAGGTCTATTTTATTTTTGGGCTTTATGAATAGTAACTTTATTAATTATTTTTATTACAATGGTTAAGATAAATAAGGTAATTAAAGATCAAAGTTGAATTATAAAAATATAAAACAACCCTAACACCGGTTATAATTTTATTTGATGAGTTATTATTGAACCAAAATATCCTTGGGCCAATGTCTTGGATTTTTAAAGCCAATTCTATGTGATTATGACCCTTAGAAACATTTTCATTGAAATAAATACCAAGATGTCATAATCATGTCTCTCATAACTATATCAATTTTAACACGGTGTTATATAAGTGGAATATTATACTATTAATTGTATATAAATTTATAAAATGATTAACTATAGCATGTTGAAAATTTAATAATTTCATAAAATAAATAATTAATTTGAATTGATATATAACGATGAAGGAGAAATAATTTTATTAAAGGAAGAACCAATTAAATGATATAAATAACAGTAAAATAAATATAATTGTAAATATTTTATTCCATAAAAAATATAAATGATTAATTTGATATTTTGTTTTTAGATTTAATTTATTTGGTTTGAACCTATCTTCCGGTTATGATAATTGTATATGTCAACAAATGAATAGTGTCAAAATTGACACTATTCGTATTTAAAAACATAAAATATTGTATTAAATGTTATAAAAATCATAAACATATATAATTTTCCAAATAATAAGAATAATGAAAATTAAATAACAATGATTGATGTTGAATCATTTAATAGATATATTTCCATGAAATATACATAGATATTATTTAAATAAAAAATTCTGACAAAATGACATACTCTCATTTCTTACTAGTACAATAATTTATAAAAATGGTTTATCAAGAGATAAATGCATTCTTGAAAATTCATTGGAAATATAAAACAATTATCTCTATCATAGTAGTTTATTTATAATTTTTAGTAACTATATAAATACAATAAATAATAAAACAATATTGATGAAGTAATTGTTTTGTTAATAAAAATATCAAATAATTGATTTTAAAATTATTAAAATAAATATACATTGTAATAATGGAGGTGATCCAAGAATATTATAAGTATCTAAGTCATGATATGAGTATATTAAATTATATTTTTCAAATTTTTCTTTCTTTTGGGAATTTAATAAAATTTAATAAAATGGATAGTTTAAAAATTTACACTATTGATATTTTATAAAATTAACAATTTTTTAATTTTTTTAGAAATCATAAAAAAATATAAAATTAAAAAAATGATAATTATAAGACCTAAAACGTCATAATGTGTCAAATTAGGTGTAATTTTCCACACATAAGTAGCGATTTATAACATTTTAATATTTGGAATATTATACTACAATTAATATTAAATAGATTAATTAAGGATAAATGAAAATGATATCAACTTAAATAAATTTGAAAAATGACTAATATTAATAGGATTATAGTATTTAGAAAAATAATTATTTTATCATTAAAATAACTCACTTTGGATATATTTGTAATTTACAATAAATTTATATTAAATTATTAGTTTTGGAGTTTCTATATTTTCCCCTCTCATCTTCTCTTAAAGGTATCCTCTATTTCTCTTTTATTCACACATCTAAGTCCATTTTGATCGACCGAAACGTCCCCAAATATCCTTCAAAATTATATTAAATCATCCTAGATTCCATAATTTGGTCATAAAGGAATCCTAAAGATTGTTTTTGTTAATAAAATGGAGTTACCCAAAGAAGAGGTAATTGTTTTATCAAATGTTTTGATGTTTTTTTGTTCTTCTACATATTCATCCTATATTTTTTCGACAATAAAGTAATAAAAATTTATTATATATATTATATCATTTTATTACTATTATGGGAAAATAATATTCCACTTTTTACGCATCCTACGAAAAAATATCACCATTCGTGCGTGCATAAGGCTTGTAGTCTCCACGCAGCGGTGTAACTTGTTTTTCAGAACTAAATTTTT
The DNA here is from genome assembly GCA_963277665.1 of Viscum album. NCBI lineage: Eukaryota > Viridiplantae > Streptophyta > Magnoliopsida > Santalales > Viscaceae > Viscum > Viscum album. The sequence continues at coordinate 879,583,347 of OY728158.1, forward strand.
TAACATGGTGTAAATATGACAATAATGGATATATATAATTAGTATAACATTATATTGAATATTTATAATTAACATACCATCCATTTCCAAATCATTAAACAATTAAATAAATTATAAAGTCACTCAAGTGTACGTACTACTTACCATCTACATGATGCGTTGAGATTCATCATCCATGATATTTATTAAAAAATGATTTGTAAAACATATATAATGATTAAGTGTGAAATATATCCGTTAATAATTATGGAATATTATATATATATATATTCATTTTATTATTTAAATATTTCATTTAAGATGATAATAAATAGGAAACATTGTTCATGCGTACGTACGGTCTCCCCTCTCTATGAAAGTTCTATTACATTTAATATATCTATAAAATAAATATATTTATATTCTAAATATATATGATATATAAATAATGTTTTACATTTTGGAAGTAAGTAAATCATGATCTATTTCATATGACCAAAAATAACAATTCAAAACAAATACGATAAACAAAGAAGTTATCACCCGAAACGTTTCTTGAACATGGAATTGATAATAAATGGGTAATATAAATGCATACATGAATTAAATATGATATAATAAATATTATTATGATTCCAGTATATGTTATGAAAAGTTTTTAACCATTTTAATTTTTTGGATATATAATCCATGTTCACACCTATTTCTTATGTCTTGTGAATATACCGCCCCAATTATATTTAATATCATGAATTCATTTATATAAATGGTATTTAATAATTCATTTAAATATATAGGGCTTATGATTTAAATTTTTATAGTTGTATGTGACACTTTGAATGTTTAAATAACTAATTTATTCCCCATTTCAATATTCTTTATATTATCACACATATTTATGTATATGATTATACTTTATTATTAGGAAAATTTTATGTTTATTGTTAATTTCATTCAAATGTTTTCAAAATAAATATTTTTAAATTTTTATGTAAGGTAATATTTAACTAAAACATCATTTTAAAATTTTCAAATATTTATTCATCTATACCATACTAATTATTGTTAATGATTTCAAAATGTTTTTTTACATGAATGTTTTAAAATGATAATCCCATGGAAAATATTATGTGTAGTATGGAACACATTGATTAAAAATTATATTTTTAGATGAATTATTTTATAAGTGGTCTAATTTTAAATAAATGATTTAAAAAAAGGGGTATCTATGTCATGATTTTTTAATGATTTCAAGAGTATATTTTCATCTATGTAATAAGTATTATGTGGGATCTTATGACTAATTGACCTTGAAATATTATGATATCATTCAACCTATTTTATTGAATAGTTTATGATCAGTCCGATTGTGGATGTTCTATTTAGATACCATTCATGGTTTATTATTAATAAATTCAGATTTTATATACTAGTTTTTAATATTTATGATTATGATGTTTGTGTTGCAAAATTTTTATATATGAAATATATTTGTCTTATTTAGTTATGGGAGGAGCCCAATATAGCCCATCGATGCATCGAAAAGTCTCATGAGATGAAATGAGATTTTCAAAACCCCTTTTCTTTTTTTTCCAAGAAGTTTTAATTTTCCAAGAAGGTAAATCATGACACAAATTAGATTCGATTGTACCCATAGATATGAATTACCACTAGGATAAATAATGATATTAGATATATTATCAGGGGGATATATCTTAACACAAATCAGATAGTTTTCTTCCCATATACATAAACTATCAAGTGGATAGATCAAGATAGTAACTATATTTTTTGGATGATGGATATTGACACAAATCAAAATAGAATACACCCAGAATCTTAAAAATTAATGAGGGTAGATCATGATATTAGATATCATGAGTATATATATTGATATTTCAAACATCCATGTTATGAATTCCTTCATTATGATATTAGTTATTGATATTACATGTGATTATTCGACCATTACACTCTCCATGTTTTTCTTTAAATGTATTTATTTAATATAGTCATTCAATATTATGATGAAGATTATTTTTATGAGGATATTTTTGGTTTTATACACATCCTTAAAAGTTTATTCTTATTTGTTTAATATATATATATATATATATATATATATATATATATATATTTATTCATTTTAATCATATTACGCATCTGAGCTCAATAATTGTTTATGTTTTATTTTTCCCGGATGCCAAGTTGTGTCTTATTACTAATATGTAGGGTTAATCTATGTGAAAAATTTTGTTCATAAATAATTAACTATATATCTTATTTTTTTTGGAATTGTAATCAAATGTTAATGTATTTATTTTATTTGAAAATACGTATAAATTGATTGGTCCTTCTGTATTTGATTCCTTGTTTTGATTATAATGTATAAAAATAATGCACTGAATCCAGGATTATGGGGTTAGGGTGTTACATATTATAACATAATTATATAATGACATAATTATAATGCATATCAATAGTTTTTTATGTTATATTCATGAAATACAAACATCTCTACTTCCATCAAATTTATTAGGAAATCATCTTTTGTGTGTACGAAGGACTACCTCTTCTTAAACCCATATCAGTCATTTTTCTAGTACAAGATCACACAGTTCAACATTATAAAGGGTTTATTTGTTATAAGCTATATTCATTATGTAATTATTAATATTTAATTTGTATATCACCCATACTTTTAGGGTTACAAATTTTTGGGAATACAATAATGTTTCTCATGTGTACATAAGACTACCTCCTCCTAAAAATAAATGATCCACTATCCCTTGACAAGGAAAAAAATAACTATGAATTAAAATAATTATGTAATAAAAATGAAATAAAAATTATTATATTATTATTATATATATAATTAAATTTTATTTCATTCAGACCATCATTAAAAATTAAAACAATGTTCAGGAGTTTGTACGACCTACAGTATCCATCAACGATGTATTTCATTTCCAATTACTAAATTTTATGGATTATAATAATTAAAAATATATTTTTTATGGATAATTTATATATCTTGGATAACATTTTGTGGATTATGGAACCATGATCAAATTTATAGGACCAAAATATAACAAATCTATAAATATATGAAAAACAAAGTACTTATACCCCAAAACATGAATTTAACAAAGAATTTCTAAGAAAAATGTAATAAAATATCACAATAATACCACATAGGGTTTGATATATGGGGATATGGTTAAAAAATATATGTATTATAAACATATAGTTATTATATAGGATTTTGAAACGTGTTTGATTAATTTCAGGACATACTATGAGAGATTTCTATCACACCATTATTTTTTGTGAGATAAAATCCATATTCATTATGTATCTAATTTATGTGGTTATTATAATTCCGCTAAATTTATTTGATTATTTTTATCCTGAAATTTATTGAGTTTAAAATATACATTTTAGGATCTCTTTTTTGTGGCGTTTACTATAATAAACGCAACAAATCATCATGGGATTTTTCTCCCAATTTTCATTCTTTGAGACGTACGTTATGTTTCGAAAATATATTAGTTCAGAAGGTAAATATAAATTAAATTTCATGTTTAATATTATTATTTTATTTATTATAATTATATTTAATGTCTCATGATATGTTATTATTTTATGGGGCATCTGATTTATTTTTAACAAAGTGGTAAATATTTTATGTTACAGTTCATCTTTTAATTAGATTGTTTATGATTTAGTCTCCAATATTGAAATCTCATGATCTACCTCTCATTAATTCAAAATAATATTCGCAGACTCTTATTATTCATTATATAATCATGTAATGTTAAATTTTTTCATTGTTTTTCAACTATGATATTTACAAAAATGTTTCCCTCTAAAAAACTCACATTATTTCTATCTTCCATGGGAAATCTTTTTTCATTAAAAAAACATGGTTCATAAAAATTATTATACAATTTTTTTCATTATCATATGTTTTTTAAAATAAAATTTTATTCTTGTTTTAATTTCATAATTTTTTTAAAAAAATATTTACAACTTTTTCCAAAAAAATAATTTTTGTATTTTATCAAATATATGTAATGAATCATTGTTTTTAACATGAATTACCAGAATGATATTCCCCAGTATAAAAACCAATATATTATTTCAATATTCCTTTATGGGTTTTCAAATTATTTTATTTCAAATATATTTCCTTAATATATTAATTTTTTTTATATTTTAAATAATGGTCTTTAAATTCAAAATTATTTTGAATCGTTTTTATGTTATAATTTTTTTTGAATTAGGAATGTAATTCTTATAAAGAAATATTTTAAATTATTTCTAAAATATTTCATATTATGTCTCCATGGTTATTTTCAATTTAAATTTTTTTCATAATGTAATATTTTTTAGAAAATGATTTTCAAAGAAAATCTATTTCGATAAAGAAATATCCCATGTATTATTTTAAAATTATTTGAAGATAATTATTCTTTACAAGTGAAATGATCAAGGGATTCCATTATTATTAAATATTTTAATGATTTATGGTTATAATTACTTGATTTCGTTGATATTTATTTCAATTCCTTGGGTTATACCGTGATAAAATTCTTTTCTAACCCGCATCATTATCCACTGGTTACTCTATAATAAAATGATTAAATTATTATGAAACTTATCTATTTTACAAAATCTATGATATGATGAAAATTTTATGAAATAATTTTCATTTCATGGGATATGATATGATGAATGTTTTAGGATATTAAGGAATATATGTGTATGATTTTAATTAGGTTATGGTGGTTTTGTTATAACCTAGGATGGTGGTTACGTTATGAACAAGGGCAGTAGGTATGGTATTCGATATATGGATGTGAACAATATCCTTATATAATGATTTCGGTAATGATTAATATAGAATGATAAGGAAACTAATAGAACATATAGTAAAATATGTTAAATTAGATTGTAATAGAATGAGGGGTGTAGATAGTTCAGTAAAAATGGAATGGAAGATGGAGAGAACTCTATTCAGAAACATAAAACAAGATTGAGTAGTGAAATTAGTTAATTAAAGAACTTTTTCATTAAAATTGCTATTTGGAGTGCACCTTTAATATTATGATGGTTTGGGGATTAAACCCATTCCACTATGAGGAAAGGCCTTCCATAAGAGACGATGGTGTGTCCCGCCCATGTGGTGTAAGCTCTGATAGAGTGAACATATTGTTTTGGGAAATGAAACTTTACTAATAAAGAAATGATTTTATATGCCGATTTTTATGCAAAAATTTAATTTCGTATGAAAATGGTATTCTATCATGTATCATATTCATTTATTTTCATATAATTCATGAATTATGATGTACAAATATTTATTCAATGACTGATGATTATGAATTCTGATATTCAAGTTATGGTTATCTAATGTTATTCACAGGTTCTCAGAAAGTTTTTTTTTCATTTGATTCATACATATTTACTTTATATAATCTTATTGATCATCTTTGATCACCCCACCTTGTGTTTCCTTCCCATATGATATGAAGAATATTTTTATATAGTGTACACCATTGAAGAGTATATAATTGGAAGATATTCTTCTGGATAATTTTATTATCTTTCACAATATTATATTATTATGTTTTCATTTTAAAAGGAAATATTCTATTATGGTAATCAGGATTATATTTTTTTATTTAATGAATATTCATAAAAAATGATGTAATATCCATGTAAGATAATATTTTCCACTATAAACATAATATTTATAATCTAACTATAATAATATCAATAAAATACTGAATATAGCTATGATTATTTAAAAAATAATAATTCTTATTACTAACCTTACTTTACAAGGATCTATTATTGTTCAGAGAATTATAGAATTATTAAAAAACATAAACTATCAAGGTTCCTATTCTTTATATTAATAATTAATATTATTTTCCCTATATACAAAACAACTTAATCTATAATGAATCATTAACATCTCCCATAAATTTTATCGCACATGCTATTCTTCAAGTTAATTCACATGTACTAATTTTCTTCATAACATGAAGAAATATAAAAATGTAAAGAGGATAAAAAAAAATATTCAGGGATACAAACAAAATTATTGAATAATGGAAAAAATGGATTAAATGTTTTTGAAGGAATAAGTTAACCCCATGATCCAATATTCAATTTGAAACTGAGGGAATTCCATATCCATTATAAGAAATAATAAATGGACATTAATAAATTTCACATTTTTATGGAATGAATAATTCCATTCCACAACAACCTATTTTCAAAGCCTCGTTATTTTGAACATTTATTTTCATTTATTTTACAATGAAGAAAACATGATGAATGGGTTTTTTAATACACTAAATACCCAAACCTATTTTTTTCAGGCGACATGTTTATACATCGAGGATCTATATAATTATGATTCCCACTGATCACTTCATTATGTCAAATTATTTCCCTATACAATTTTTAATATAAAGACCCATGGATTTCAAACATTGATATTATATATTATTAGATGAATATTCATTACATAACATAATCATCACCAATAGATTCATTAGGATTGGTGTCTATTCAACCATAGATGTATAGAAAACTTGTTCATAAGAGATCTACATAATCTCCCACTATTTATCCAGAAATAGAATCCTTCATATAAATATTAAACATAAAAATAATCTCTATATCATTGTGGGAGTGGTTATAATAAAGGGTGATCTTGGAATTTTCATTAATGGTAACTAGGAGATAACAATGATTACATAAGGATAACATGAGCATAAGGGAATGAGATATCAAGAATAACTATTGAAATCCATACACTTAATATTATTGATCATAATATTATTTCATGGAATAATTATTAGATTTTTATAAATGTGAAAAATAGAATAATTGATCAATATGAGCCTTAATAGCATAACACTTTCATAAGAAATTGATTTTTGGAATACATATATTCATAAAATTCATTTCCATAGTAGTTATGGATAACTAAAAAGACTATCACAGTTGATTGTGTACACTCCACAATACATCATAGGAGTAAAACTTCATTCCCAAGACTATCACTGTGGACAAATCCTTTACTTAATTCGGTTCAAATCCCTTTCTAGTCCAACATATCACACGAGAAATCAATCATTTTGAATTCATTAGAGGGATATTTAATTTTGGTTCTACCCAGAAACTGATCATAATAAAATGATATGTTTTCCACATGATCATTAATCATTCATAAAATGAATTTGGTTTTATAAACATTTTTTAATGGAATGACCCATGGAAATGAAATGGGATTCATAAAAATATTTTCATAATAATAAAAAATCATACTGGTAATGAATAATAATGATATCATTAGATTATATTCCTAATAATGTATATGTATCATCAAAAAATTTCAATTTGAATAAAATTTTCCATAAAATATCACTTTGAATATTTATATAGGGAAAACATCATTTTTAGATTGAAATCACGTCAATTTTATGAATTTTCGTACTGGTGGAAAAATATGTTCATGATATAACTATTCAATGAAATAATTATGCTCATAGATTTTTAAACATCAAAGAGTACTTCATTTTAAGAAAAAAAATTGAATTATTTTATTTTTCTTGGAAAAATGTAAATTATAAGGACCCAACCTTAGTCATTAAATATTATAATTACATTATAGTATAATTCAGATTTTTTAATTCTATAAAATTTATATTTATAGTTTTAATTAATTAATTTAAATCTATAAAAAACAAATCATGAAATACACAACGTACATTTCTACTTAGTATTCATTTTTTACACAATAGAATTATTTTAAAATAACATATGTATTAATTTCATAAAAATTCATAATGACATTCATATAAGATTCATATTTTCATTTACTAATTCTCAACACCTATGAATGTCAATTTCAAAAATTGATATTTGAAAAAATATCATTAAGGGACAAAAGAAAGAAGAACACAATTATTCAATGAAAAATATGAAAACTACTCGAAACATTTTTTCAAAAACACATTTTTTTACCTAAAAATGGAATCATATAAATTTTAATAATATCATTATATTAAACATTGAAAACAAATAATTTCTATAATATCTCATTTTTAGGATTAGAAAATTCATGTACATTCATTGGGATATTATCTTCATATAAACAAAAAATTGGAATATGCATATAGTTGAATTCATATATAATTATTTGGAGAGAATATTCATTACTCAATGAATTAGAGGGATATAAAATGTATTGACCATCATATCATAGGAAATAATGGGGCTCAACTAGCTGTATCATGAGTGATAATGGGGAATAACCCATCATATCTTTAGTTATAATGGGAATGCACCCATAATATTAGATATAAGGATATCATAATTTATCATAAACAATGTCCAAGTACCATGTCATTAGTAAAACAATTTTAGCTTATACCATATCATAATAAAACCCTTAAAAGATATTTTAAACTCATTTTGTTAACTCATTCAATTTCCAAAATACCCATTTATTTTACAAAACCATATTTAGTACCGAAATTCATAGAAAAAAATAAATATGGCTTTTCTTTGAATGAAACATGAATTATATTAAAGTGACTTTTTCATTAAATAAAAGAGACGACATATTGAAAATTATTTCTCATAATATACATTAAAATAGAAAAATATTTTGGTGTTTTGTAAAAAAAGAAAAACAATCCATAATAATGAAAAAATATTACAACCCTTCAAAACATTTGAAAGAAAAATTAAAATTTACTTTATAATTCCTTTATATATATAAAAATGTATTTTTAATCACTTTTCCAAACATTGACAAGAATGAAAATTATTTACACAATAAATATTGAAAACAAATTTTTAGGTTAATATTTCCCTTACCATGATTCATACTAGAAAAATGTTTTCTTTATATCCATTAATAAAGAAATTATGTTATTTTTTAATTACTTGGATATTATTTAATGATTACATTTACTTTTTAACTATTTATTAACATGAAATATTCAATTATACACATCATTTAGTTCTCCTATGGCATTTGGATGATATTTGGATCATATGTCCAATATAAATTTGGTAGTTTTTATATTGTAAAATATTCCTATATTCAATCATATATAGAATAATAATAAATAATTAGTTATAAAATTTAAACATCAATATTAATTTTAAATCCAATTGTGATACATTTTTATATAAAATGAACTCTTTTACAATCATGGATTTTGTATGTTATATGTACACATGAGTAAAATTTCCATTTTTAATCAATCATTATAGAAATATTGTAAGATTTATATTATATTTTCATAATTATAATAATATTATAAATTTACTGATTATTAATCTAAATATTCTTATATATATCATTAATGAATTTTGGTAATGAATGGACAATCACCTTACTTAATATAGGCAGTAGTCGAGACATACACACAAAATACATAATCATTTTTAGTGAGTGTAAATATAAGAAATTAAATGATATATTAAAATTTAAGAATGAAAAATATGTAATGAATATTATATATTTATATATATGTATTATCCAATGATTCTAAATGGAAGGACAAAGTTTGGTTTTTAGCATGATACACAACACCGAGCATAAATGTACAATACATTATTATTATTTAAATGTGATTGTTTTGAAATTGTAATTTAATTGTTTTGTGGGAATAAGAAGGACTCAATTATGAAATAAATTGAAATTTCATTATAAATATAAATGGATAGAAAAATATTAAGGAAACAATCACATAATTTTTATTTAATTCATTTTATTCTTTAAAAATAATAATTTTTAAAAATTGGGTTTTACTATTTTTATGACTGAATATTATAATTAATTCATAGAGGTTGATGAAAAAAAAATTTCAAATTTTTTTTTTATTTTTTTAAATCATCATTTAATAATAAACGTGAGATTATTATTTATGATTTTTTGATAATATTAATGGTTTATTGAATTATGAAAATAATGTGTTTTATAAAAATGACATTTTCATTATATTAAAATTCAATTTATGATTTTTATTTTATCTCAATGTTATTATATTTATAGATATCAACTAATTAATTACAATTTAATCATCACTATACATTTTTGGGAAAAGATAAATTTTGGGAATAAAATCACATTTTGAAAGAAATCTATATTTTTTCATCTGGTGGGATTAATTTTATATTAAATTATTCCACATATTTTTTATGAATTTAAAATAACAAATCTATATTTTGTATCTAGATATAAATTTATAGGTAATATTACCCATTTATTTTTTGAAAACATTAACAATAACATTAATAATTTTTTTTATAATGGTAGTGGGTAAATTGAGCAATTAAAGTAAAAAAAACAGGACTAAAAATGACCCTACATCATACCATAATTTTATTTTATGAGTACATTTATCCCATTATCCAACTATATTTAGCTATAAATAATTAGTTTTATAGTGACATAGGTTTTTCATTCACTGTTATTTCATCACGTTTTTATGAATATTCATTAAATTAACCAACCACAAACATGATGACAGAAATAGGTTATTCTCTTAAAAAATACGGAAAATAATATCATAATATAGCTAATGATATTTATTTTTCCCACAAATATCATTTCATTTAGTACTCCTATATAAAACCTTTCATCATAACCTCGAGAAAGGATCCATTATTAAGTGTCCGGTCAGATGATCTTTAAATGTAAATAAATGATACACATAAGCATAATATGAATGCCAGGCTATGATAATATGATAATAAAATTTTAATATCATACCTTTAATATTAAAGGTCATTATAATTTTTCATGGCCTAAAGATAGGTAGATCATAAGAAATGAATCAAAAACAATTCTAGAGAATAATATATGAGATAATAATATATATTTACGATAAGAAATTATGGAAGACATATAAAACTATAAATACATTTCTTATATGTCAAGTCTCATTACTAGAATGTATTGGGGGACTTCACGGGGAATACACCAACTTTCCGGGACACACCACAATACCTTATAGATTCCCCTTCTATATAGTGGAATCAGATCACTCTCAAAACTATCATAATGGCCACATTCAATTAATGTACAAGGTTTAATCCCCATTATATCCTTTTTTATATTATGTTAAATAAATTATTACCCAATGCACAAGATATAGATATAGTTCCACCCATCACATACTGAAAAACATATTTATGTGTTTCACATGATCATAAAATCTCGTTGTATAATAACCTATAAAAATAAATGGGTATAACAAAAATTTCATAATATCATTACCCGTGGAAAGTCTTAGGTTTTATAATCATTTACCCCATAAATACAAAATGAACAAAATTAGGTTTCATAGGTATTTATACATGTTAAAAACCATATAAGATAAACAGGTTTAAAATGAAACATGAATTGAATACCAAATCCTTTAAGAGTTGGAAGATTAATGGTATCCTAGGATCATATCCCCAGTAAGGATTATGAAATAGAAATATATTTCATAATTGATGGAAGCTAATTTTGATAGCTCATTAAAATAATTTATTGACAAAAATATCAATTCAACATTCAAAATATCTATTTAAAACAAACAACATTTTGAAAACATTGTGCCTTGAAAATAACATTGAAAACATAGAAAGGTATATTTAGAAATCCTTTAAAAATTATAAACATTTTTTAAATAATTTTTTAAAAAATATACTTTTAAATTTATAAAAAAATATTTAAAAATCATTTAAAACACTTATAAAACATATATCCTTTTTTAAATCCATTTCATTGAAAACAAAATATGAAAAATTCAAAAGATGCTTTTAATGTCAAATAAAAAAAATTAAGATATAAATATTATTCATATTAATTTTAAATGAAACTGATCTTAAAATACGACACGAAAGAAATTTGGGGAAATTTTTTTAATACATGTCTTAAACGAAAGATAGATTTTAGACTTAAGATAGAAATAAATTCATACTTTCTTAAAAACATATTCTTAATTATATTTTGTAAAAACTAGTTGAAAATGGTAAAATTACTTCATTATATCATTAATAACCATTTTATTAGTACATTTATCTGAATTATTTATTGTTATATAATTATATTTCAACAATGGAGACATAATGTAAAACAATTATGAAAATTGATGAGATTGTATCATAAAAAATGTACCACTTTAGAAAACATAAATCTTAATCCCCATTAAGGAATAACATAATATTTAACAGAAAATATCTTAAGGATAATTATATTCATTTTATTACATGAAAAATCATTTTTATATATAACTGATGAATTAATATAGGTGAATTACACAACGTACATATCAAAGAAGGAAAAATGAGACAACAATTCCATACCAATTTGGTAACTATTGAATTGAAAACCCCATGAAAGAGATATAATAAAATGTATATTTAAATAAAAATAATAAAAATAACATAAAACATAAAATTCATTTATGTTAAGTATATAAACCACAGAAAAGATATATATGGTGAATATGATATTTGTCTCACGTAAAGTAAAACTCGGATGAAAATTTGTTACCTTAAGTCATAATTTCCATCCAACTAAATAAACCAACCTTATAAAAAATATATGTTTATTATAATTTTATTATAAAACCTTTTAAATATATACTATAACATATTGGATTTTTTTATGAATTTCCATTATTGTTTTATTAACTATTTCTTGTTAAATTCATGATTTGTGTAATTACTAGATTGTTTTCCAGATATTATTTAGTATGATATTTTATTGTACCTCTTATTTTCTTAATGATTTCGTTATTTTCATAATTTAAAACATGATTCATATATCATATTCAAACTATATTTAATTATTTATATGAATTTATAAAATTTTGTAATAAGAATATTAGTACAGTCTCCACAGAGACTATAAATTGTATTAATGCATAAATATTATAAAGAAAGTAATATTTTTATCTTATCGTTAAACGATTTCAAAAATTATTAAATATAAAATTAAAATCCAGGGATCTTATAGTGTAGTGTCTGGGATGACTAGCAACAAAAAACATAAAAAATGGGACTTAATAAAACATTTATTTATTTATCAGCAATTAAGAGCTCCCAATTTCTTTTGATAAATTATATTTTCATAATACAACATGGGGATAACATATAAAAGGGATAACCTAAAAATACTAGTATGTGAATAAACATTAAAATAAATCATAACACATTGGTGAAGATATATGACATAAATATATATAATGGAATGAACCATAATTTAACACAACGATTCATATCATATTAAACATGTGATTATATAACATGGAATCATAGTAATGTGGAATAAAAACAAAATAATAATTTATAATGAGTTCGTGGTCATTAAAAATAAGGGATCATGAGTCAGGAATTGTTGCACATGGAGGAGAAAAATTCAAGGTGAACCACCAAGATCGTTAACTAAGGAGCAATAGTCAAGGTTATCCTTCATGACCATCAAATGTAATTTCTCATGAGATTAAACATTACCCAATTCATTGGATCACTATATTTTCACATCCATCATAAAATATTTATGAGTTTTTTTTCATATAAAAAAATCATAAATAAGAAATAAAACATAAACATAATGGTTACCCATGGAATGAATTGGTTATCATAATCATGTCTGATGAATAATAAATGGGGATATCCTAAATTTGTCTATTACATAAATGAATTAAATAAAAAATGGAAATGAATATCTTAATATAAGAATATATCATGATATTATATTTCAAACTGATGTGAAATTAGTTCTTAAGAAACCTAAGACATAAAACATTTTTTTGTGGTTTAATGGAAAAAATTAAAGATTCATTAAAATGGAAAATGCATAATTGTTTGAATAGAACCATAATTAATCCAAATTATTTTTTCATGATAAAATGAAGGATTTTAGAAAATTAATTGTGGCTTAAAACAAATTATGGAGCATTCTTGAAAATGTGTAAGGATTCAAAATGTTTCATTAAATTGTTCTTTGTTTTCAGGAACACTACCGGGCTTGGAGTACAAAACGATCAATTATTTGTCATTTTAATAAATAAAAACTTGTAATTATTGCTTCTTGAAACATTTAATTATTATTTTATGGGGTTTCATTTTAATCACTCCAAAAAAAGAAAACCAAAGGAATGCTTGCTTATTGGAAAGAAATATATATAAATCCTTTTTAAAAAGACATGTATATATAGAAATAAGGATAAGTGGATCCTGATAAATGATTCAAGAAAGGGAAATAGAATTTAAAAGTTAAAATAAATAATATATAATTTCATTTTTTTAAAATGAGTGAACGAGTAACCTGAAAGAATTATGGGGGTTTGGGAGGAATCCCATATATTATTCTCGAAACGATCTTGCAAATAATCATAAAAATTGAATAGTAAAATTAGATTCATTAATTAATAAACCAAGATACATTAATATATATTTTTATTTATTATTACATTATAAATTACATTTATGTTCATTTTGATGGGTCAGGATATTCAATTTCATCATTCCGGAGCACTCATTCAATTTGTTTTTATTGTCAATTTAAATGTGTGTATGTATGAAAAATCAATCAAAATGAGTATCGTTACCTATAAATTAAATGATAAGATATTAATGAACTAATATAATATTAAAATAACATTTTCCATAATTGGTCATTATTCATTAGAAAAATAATTAATGATAAATGATTTGATTAGTTTAGGGTTTTTATCCCAACAAACTCATATTGTTTTATAAATTATCGTCTTATGAAAAGATGATTTTAAAAAATAAAAAATGATATAATAAATATATTATAATCTGGTTCAACCCAAAAAATTGTTTCATGAGAAACCATGATGATGGAATTGAATAATGAAAGCACATCTTCTGCAATGGTGATAAATTTTCCCCCTCACGAATGATGTGATGTTTTCATTCTTAAAATAAAAGATAGAGGACAATAGACTTTATGAAGAATTATTCCCTAAATAAGATAGCATTCCAATGTATATATATATATATATATATGATATTGGTGTTTTCATGCTATTTGGATGACATGAGGTGAGGAGAGGAAATGAATTGAAAGGAACATGAAAACCAATTAAAAAGAATGGGAGAGAGTAGTACCTCTAGATTCCTTCTTATTAAGAACCTCTTAAGGGAAATTTTTTTGTTCTTTTATTAAGACCAAAATCGACTAGACGTGGAGAAGGGTTTTGAAAATTGTATTGGGAAGAATTTTGAGAAGGTTGAATGTAACATCCCATGTAAATAAAGAATAAGACATATTTCATATTTATTAAAAAAAATTAATTAAATATTAATTTTACTTTAAAGGGGTTGGTTTGTTCGATAGCGTACCTGATACGCAAGAACATGTTTTTTTGAAATATTACATTGCCCACTAATAATATAATATTATTATTTTAAATGGTAGTTAACTCCTAGATGTTGTATTGGTGGGAATGACCAAAACTAATTACAATATTATTATATATGTTTTTCAAATGTATTTACATTTATCCATAAAAAAAGTTAAATGCGTAAAATATGAATCTAATTTTATGCATAAATACTTTGACATTCAGTAAAAGGTCAATTTACCGCTTTTTAATGGTGAAACCTAATTAAATATAGTTTTGGTCACTTTAATACATTATATTTGTTCAAATAAAATCCTTCTTTAAAAAGGGGACATCAAAATTTACTTTGGGTAAATTTCTGGAATTTTTCTGATAAAGATCATTTTTTAATAAATAGTGTAAATATTGTATTCTAATTCAAAACTATGTTTTAATATAATTTATTTATATGGTTATATTATATTTTTAAGTGGTATTAAATTGTAATTAGAACATATTTTACCATTTAATCCAATTTTGTTTGTTGGAATTAATTTCACTTTGAAATTGGACAAAAACATGTATCAATCTTTAGATAGTTATTGATTCTTAAAAACACTCTATTTTTTTGATAACGGTAAGTAGTTTTAAATTAATTAATGAAACTTCTATGTTTATAATTTGGTAAAATAGAAATAATTTTTGAATTCGGAATATCAAATATTGCTTAAGATGAATTTTTGGTATTTTTTTGAAAAACATCAATCTTTGATTAATAGTAAAACCACTTAGTAGTAGTTAAAAAATTGAATATTAAATTTAAATGAGATTTTACAACTTCTATGAATTTAATTCTAAAAATCTGACATACATGGTTATTATTAGTATGTAAAATGGGGTTCAATAAGTTGAAAATAATTTTTGGTGAATGGTAACTTTTGACTTTTATTTACCGCAATTAAAGATAGGTAGGGTAATTCAAGGTAAAAATAATATTATAATATTTCCCAATTTCATTTTCAATTGTCCAAAACTTATTGGTTGATTCCTTTATGACCATTGACATCTTTGGGTCTATTTTGAGACCCCATTTAGCAACTTCGGATTGATAATGTCACTTTATATTAATTAACACAAAGTAAAGGCCAAAGTGTCACAAACAAACATCTTTTAGTAAATTAATTTTTATATAATGTTATATAAGTATTATTTTTGACAATAAATATGTATTGGAAATCTAAAAATATTTCATACTTAATTGTATTTGTTCTATAATTTTTATTCATCTAAAAAATTAAATTATTTATGAAACAATAATGATTCAGTGTTTACCTCATTAATAAATCATTCAATTAAATAAGATTATAAAAATTAAAATAACTTTCAAAACCTATCCAATTATTTTTGGATGATTTTATTTCGACAATGAGTCATCTTATCATAATATATAATGAGTTTTTGATCTTTATAAACTGGAGATAGGTTTACAATAAAATAATATTTGCAAACTTTCCTCTAGAGCCCCTCCCCCCTAATAAAAGGAGACCATTTATAACCAATTCCACACACCTATCAAGATTTTTTGCTCATCTAACATCTTAAAATTAAGCTCCCTACATCATTATCCTCCTACTATACGCCTTACCTTATGCATAAATCACTTCATTAATTCCTTTTGGTTCAAACCAAAGGTAGTTACCAAAATTAAAGGTAATGGTTTAGCTTAAATTATTTTCTTTTATTTTACTTGTCCAACCCCTAAACACTTTTTATTCATTTATTTCATAACAAAACCAGTATACTCAATATACTAGAATGTTGTTATGAGAATTATTTGAACTAATCTTACACATACCTCCATCTAATGGGTGAAGAACTTACTGTTTCTGTGGATGGGAAACTAAGGCCTCACGAAACAATGATTGTTCGATTATTTCCTACCGCCTATCATGGTGGCCATTAAGATGGTACTATATTTTTATATGATATATATTATGTATATGTTTTTTTTATGCTTATGTGTTTTTCATTTATAGAATACCATTATGGTTTCCATTATGTGTAAATACGATAATATCATTGGAGGAAGTGCGGACTACCGCCCCTCAAAGCGATATGACTAGTTCAAGCCATATGTGGGATGTTTAAAGGATAGTGTTAATGGTATTATATATTATATTATACTGGAATTATAATATACCTATGTTTCATTATGTTTTAATTCCATTAAAATACAAAATAGAAATGGAAGTAGCGTTCATGAGTACGTATGGGTGACCATCTCCTTGAACTGTGCATTGCATTTCATACATCCAAATGTTATACACTATTATAAATACATGTATATATCAGATATAAATTTTATATGTGATATATAAATAATAAATATCATTATGGATATAATGTACTATTGAAATCATGGACAACTTTTAAATATAAGGTGTTCATTTTTTACTCAAGTAACAAATATCGACAAAATGACCATTACTATCTTAATGTATTTCATAATGTTTATAACATGGTAATAAGTGATATAAAAGGAATAATAAACATGAAAAATGTTCTTAATAAAGTATAAATTAATTTTAGTTTATTATTCATAATATTAATGAACGATCGAGTTAAGCCAGACACGAGGTAAGGGACTTCATCTAAATCTACTTTCATTGAGGCATATTTTGTTTTAATGCTCAACTTTATTTTATACACTATATAAATACCCTTGACTTTTCGTATGGAATATTTTTCTACGAATCTTTTTACTAAATAAAAAAAAGGAATGTATCTTTTAATGTATGCATGACCATAACCTTTCTGCCACCACAAGTATTAATTGTTCTTTGGCTTCCTTAACAAGATGTAATGTTTTTAAGGAAGATAAATACCATATACTCTTTTATGTATTCTTGTGTTGAAAATGGTTCTGATAATGGATTTGTTATGTCAATATATTTATGTGATTTATTGTTAATGAAATGTGGAAATGTTTACTTTCCTTTATATTTGGTTTATGAGTTATGATTTTATAATGGTACTTGTACATTTGATGGGTGGTTACGTGATAAACCAAGTGACGGGTTGTGCCATAATAAACTAGGAAAGGTGGTTACATTATATCCTCCAATGCACTGGGTATAGAAGTCGGTCATATGGCTATTCCATTTAGTGATATGTGTGGAAGTCGACCGTATGGTAATTTCATTTATGAATTTTTATGTCCCAAGTTACCTTTATATGTTACCTGTTCTTATATGGGTTTTATAGTAATCTATTGGTTACTAAAGGGTATGTTGTGATCTTTTATTTAGTGAAAAACATTAACTACTTCATAAAGGTGAAAATTATTACTTATGTTACAGTATTCATGGTTTACTTGTTGTTTTGGAAAACTATCAGCTTTCCATATTTGTGTATCCCTTACTGAGCTTTTTATGTTAATCCCATGTTTTTTAAATTTTATTCACAAGACATAATCTGTATTAGTGGAAAGGATGGGATCAAGGAAAATTCATGTTGTCTTAAATATGGAACTAGACATGAAACTTTTTTTCAATAGTTTTTATTTTATGAAAAAAATGGAAACTGGGTAGAAGTTTCTACTTTGTAATCTTTTGAGATGTAATAGTTATGTCATAATTATCTAAAACTCTAAACCTGAAATGATCCTCAATGTGAATTATTTTTTTAATTCAATATTATACAATGTTTTAAGGCCATATCTATTTAGTTGGTATCATAGGTCGATTTAGACAACTTTTGGAATTATGTTATTGTTAAATAGATGTCCATAAGTTAATTAGTGGTAATATTGAAATGATATAGCATTTAAAGATTACAATTTTGGTTCACCTATAATATTTCTGTGTTCAGAATGGTTTTCCACAGAGGAAACGTGGAAGCTATGTTGGGATGACATCAGGAGGAAGACAACCTTCCAAATCAGTAACATGAGATGGTCGGAATTAGAACTAAACAGTTTGTTGCAGTGATGTCACAGTTGACTCAGGCTATAAATGGTGATGGGATCCACGCACGAGATCTGCCATATCAACTACAGAGGAACATGTCAGCAGTGGAGCATTTCATGAGGCAACATCCCCCATCATTCAGAGGATCATCTAAACCTGTGCTATTTGAAGTGTGGATTAAAGCACTGGAGTATATTTTTTGATATCATGGGGTGTTAAGAATATCCATTGGTTAGTTATCCTATTTAATGTTTTCATGGTGAAGCTGATCAGTGGTGGTTGATGGTAGAAAATATTAGGGATTGTGAGGAGATTCATGTTGTTAATTGGGATTAACTCAATGTTATGTTTTTGGTGAAATATTTTCCTACGGTGATTCGTCTTAGGATGGAAAAACATTCCTAGAATTGAGGCTGGAGGATGACTGAGTGGTTTCTTATGAAGAAAAATTCACTTGACCGGCATTGTATGCTCCAAATTTTATCTGAGATGTTGATAGTAATATAAATCGATTTTACTCAGTAATGAAACCATGATATCGAAGAGCATTAGCCTCTCTAGAGATCAAAATTTATGAAAAACTTGTTCGATGTGTAGAGAAGGTTAAAATGGAGTTTTCCGATGATCAGGTGATCGTTGACAAAAAACATAATAAGATGTCCAATTGGTAGGAAAAGGGATAAAACTCATAACTGAAGCCCATAGGTAAGAAAATTAAATATCCAAGTTTTTAGAAGTGTGGTAAAAAGCATCCTGGGGAATGTTTATCAAAGTCTTTAATGTTCTTCTAGTGTGGTAAGTCTTGTCATATTGCTCATAACTGAAATGAAGATGATCAAGTAGACAATGTAAATCCATCGGTAAGATGTTTTAAGTGTAATGAAATGGGTAATTATAAAAATGCATGTCCATCAAAGAACTCAAATGAGGGAAAGCATCTAGACGACAAGTAGAAATGGGAGGTGAAATCATTTGCAACTACTTACGCAGATGTTGGGCCAACAAACTATGTAGTATCATGCCCAATGTTTGTTTGTTTAGATTATTCCAATGTGTTTTCTGATTCACGTTCTACACACTGTTTCATTTCTGAAAAGTTTTCTAATAAATTGGGAATTCCATATCAAGATAGTAATACAGAACATATGGTACAAATACATAGATGAAAAGATGACACTAAAATAAAACATAAAAACCCTCATGTCCTTGTGTGGGGGAATAATCTACCTATAATCCTTATTGTTTTGCCTCTAGTAGAGTTTGATGTTATTTTGGGCATAGATTGGTTGTCTGTTTATCATGCTAAAATTGACTGCAGGGATAAAGAGGTGTCATTTTAGAATGATTTACAGTTTGTGTACAAGAATGATCCCTTTATTTTGATAACAAATCAGGAAGCTGAGAAACTAGTAAAAGATGGAAATTAATGTTACCTTTTAACATTATGTTGAAAATAATGGATCTGTTCATATTAATGTTGTGCCAGTGGTAAATGATTATATTGATGCTATTCCTGATGAGTTTCCCGATATTATACCTGATTGTGAAGTTGAATTTAATGCTTACTTAGTTCCTGATGCTTATACAATTTCGAAACCCCCTTATCGAATGGCTCAAAATGAACTTTTAGAGTTAATAAAGAAATTGTGGGAGTTATTAGATAAAGGTTTCATTTGACCTAGAACATCACCTTGTGGTGCTCTTATCATGTTTGTTAAAAAGACAGATGGTTCAATGAGACTTTGAATTTATTATAGAGCATTGAATAACATCACTGTTAAGAAAAAGTGTCCTTTTCCTCATATGATTGATGATTTTTTTGATCATCTCTAGGGAGCTCATTATTTCTTGAAGATTGATTTGAGGTCAGGGTACCATCAGTTGAAAGAGAAATAAGAAGACTCTCCTAAGACCGCGTTTCATACTAGCTATGGCCATTATGAATTTTTAGTTATGCCATTTGATTTAACCAATGCACCTTCCTTATTTAAGGATCTAATGAGTAAAATTTTCCGTGATTTCATGGATATGTTTCGGGTTGTGTTCATGGATTATATATGAGTATATTCTAAAAGTAAATAAGAACATGAAATTTATCTACGAGTTGTCTTGCAAACCTTAACAGAAACGAAAAATTATGAGAAATTCATCAAGTGTCAGTTATGGTTACAACACATATCTTTTCTTGGTCACATTGTTTCTGAAAATGGCATAACTGTTGATCCTACTAAAAAAGGTTTTTTAGGAATGGCCAAGACCCCCAAATATAACCATGATCTGTTGTTTTATTGGTTTGGAAGGATATTACAGAAGGTTTGTTGAAAACATTTACCTATAATTTACTAAAATGACTATGTAAACCTCGAAGATTTGTTATGTTCATTTGGACAAAAGAATTTGATGATTGTTTTTAGGAATTAAAATGAATATTGGTGAATGATCTAGTATTTGCACTGCAATTCAAAAATGGTGAGTATGATATCTACAATGATTCTTTATTGAATGGACTTGGTTGTGTTCTAATGCAGAATAATCTGGTAATTGATTATGATTCACATCAATTGAAAAAACATGACTTAATTTACCCCACACAATATTTGGAATTTACTAATGTTGTTTTTTCTTTAAAAATTTAGAGGCAACATTTGAATGGTGTAGAATGTTAAATATATACTAATCACAAAAGTCTAAAGTATATATTGACTCAAAAAGAATTGAACATGAAACAAAGGAGGTGGATGTAATTAATCAAGGATTATGATTGCATGATCCACTACCATCCAAGAAAAGCAATTAAAGTGGCTGATTCTTTGAGTCGAAAAAGTTATGTCTCATTAACCATGCTAAATTTAGAATGATATCCTTTGGTTTTTGATTTGATAAAATTTGGCATAGAAGCTGTTGGTGTAGGAAATTCATCTGTATTGTTTTAGGTGTCAATGAAATCATCTCTATTAAATAGAATAATGAAAGCGTAGAAAGAATATAGTGAGTTGTTGAAAAAGTTAGAGTTAGTTCAGAAGGGTATGTTTCAAGATTTTGACATTGATAATGATTATGTTTTGAGGTTTGGGAAGAGATTATGTGTGCCTTGTGATTCACAGTTGAATAATGAGTTGTTTTGTGAAGCTCATAGTTCTTTGTTTTCAGTTCATCCTGGCAGTAAAAATATATACAGAGATCTTCATGAGTATTACTGGTGGGATGGAATGAAAATTGGCATTGCTGATTTTTCTATGAAGTGTTTGACTTTTTAGCAGGTTAAAGCAGAGTGGTGGTGATCAAAACGGATTCTTCAGCCTTTACCAATGTCAGAGTGGAAATGGAAAATATATCATTTGACATTGTTGTGGGATTACCGAAGACATCTCATGGTAATAATTAAATCAATGTTATAGTGGATCGATTGACTAAATCTTCTCATTTCCATCCTATTCCAGATCCTTTGTCTCCAGATAAACTTTCTCAATTGTATATTAAATAGATATTCAGGTTTCATGGAGTTCCTATCACCATTGAATGTGATCATGATTCCAGGTTTACTTCTAACTTTTGGAAAGGCCCATAGAAGTCATTGGGTACTGAATTAAATTTTAGTACAGCTTTTCATCATCAATTAGATGGGAAATATGAACAAAATATTCAGAAATTAGAGGATATGTTATGTTCTTTTTCGATGGATTATCATGGAAGTTGGGACCAACATCTTTCTTTGGTTGAATTTTCATATAATAATAGTTTTCATTCCAGTATACAGATGGCTCTATTTAAGGCATTATATTGAATGCTTTTTTGAACTCCAGTTTTTTGGAATGAAGTAGGTGAAAGGAAGCAGATGAGACCAGAATTAGTAGAAGAGGTTGCAGAAAATGTTTAGTTTATATAGTAGAACATGAGAACAACCCAGAGCAGAATGCAAAGTTATACGAATAACCGGAGGAAGGATCTCCCTTTTGAGGTAGGTGATCATGTCTTTCTCAATGTTTCACCATGGAAAAGTTAGATGTTTTTTAGTTAGAAGGGAAAGATGAGTCTGAGGTTCATTAGAAATTGTGAAATCCTGGAGAATGATGGATCAGTTGCATACATAGTGTCTTTACCTCCAATCATATCATAGGTACAAAATGTTTTTCATGTTTTGATGTTGAGAATGTATATGCCTATTCTATCTCATGTTTTGAGCCCAGTGATGGATCAGTTGGAAGAGAATCTTTCTTATAAGGAACAACGAGTCCTGATTCTTGAATGAAGAGAGAAATTGTTGCAGAATAAGGTAATTCACTAGGTAAAGGTTTTGTGGAAAATTCATATGGATGAAGAGGAAAAGTGGGAATTAGAAAATGCTATGAGGGATAAATACCCTCACTTATATTGATATGTAAAATTTCGAGGACCCAGTTCCCAAAAGGGGGGAAGGATGTAAAATCAAAAGTAAATAAAGAATAATAAATATTTCATATTCAATAAAAATTTTGAATTAAATATGAATTTTACTTTAAAGGGGTTTCGATGTTCGATAGTGTACCCGATATGCAATAACGGTTTTCTTTGAAATATTACATCGCACACTAATAATATAATATTATTATTTTAAATGGTAGTTAACTCCTAGCCATTATATTGGAAATAATGAAAAAAAAACTAAAATATGATTATACGTGTTTACTAAATGTATTTACATTTATCCAATAAAATATTATAGGCATAAAATATGAATGAATCTAATTTTATGCATAAATACTCTAATATTCATTATAAGGTCGACTTACCGTATTTCAATGGATAAAACAATTTAAATATAGTTTTTTTCACTTTAATATATTTATTTGATCAAATAAAATACTTCATTTGAATGGGAAAATCAAAATTTGCTTTGTGTAAATTTTTGGAATTTTTCTGACAAAGTTCATTTTTTAATGAATAGTGAAAAATATTGTATTTTAATTCAAAACCACGTTTTAATATAATTCATTTATATGGATAGATTTTAATTTTAATTGGTATTAATGTTTAATTAGAACATATTTTTTCCATTTAATCCAATTATGTTTTTTGAAATTAATTTCAAAATTAAATTTGACATAAACAAGTATCAATCTTTTGATAGTTATTATTTCTTAAAAACACAATATTGGTTTTGATAATGGAAATTAATTTTAAATTAATTAATGAAACTTCTATGTTTAGAATATGGTAAAATAGACATAATTTTTGTTTTTTTAATATCAAATATACCTTAGGCTGGATTATTGGTATTTTTCTGAAAAACATCAATTTTTGAGGATTAGTGAAACCACATAGTAGTAGATAAAAAAATTGACTTTTTTCATTTAAATTAAATTTTATAACTTCTATGAATTTAATTTAAAAAATCCTACATACATGGTTGTTATTATTATGTAAAATTTGGTTAAATAAGTTGAAAATAATTTTTGGTGATTAGAAACTTTTGACTTTTATTTACTGCGGTTAAAGGTAAATAGGGTAATTCAAGTTAAAAAGATTATTATTATATTTCGAAATTACCTTAACAATTTTCCAAACCTTATTGGTTGAGTCATTTACGACCATTTTCATCTTTGGGTCGATTTTGGGACAACATTGAGCCACTTGGGAGTGATCTTGATACTTTAGATTAATTAATATAATGTAATGGCCAAAATGACAATAACATACATCTTTTAGTAAATTTATTTTTATATGGTGTTATATATGTTATCATTTTGACTATAAATATTTTTTGGAAATATCTACTATTTCCTACAACGTGGTATATTTTTATAATTTTTATACATCGAATAAATTATATTATTTATGACACAATAATGATGCAGTGTTTACCTCCTTAATAAATCGTTTAAATAAATAAGATTATAAATATTCAAATTACATCCAAAAAGTATCCAATTCTTATTTAATGCTTTTATTTCAACCATGATTCATCTTTTCATAATCTTTAATGAGTTTTGGATCTTTAGAAACTGAATATTGTTTAATAATATAATTACATTTGCAATCTTTCCTAAAGAGCCCCTCACCCCCTTATAAAAAGAGACCATTTATAACCAATTCCACACACCTCTAAAGCCTTTTGGATCGTCCACCCTCTTCCCCATTAAGCTCCCTACAACCCTTTACTCCTCCTAGAAGACTTACCTTTGGCATAAAGGACTTCATAAAGTCCATTTAGTTCAAACCAAATAAATTTACCCAAATTAAAGGTAAGTGTTTATCATAACTTATTTTCTTTTATTTTACATCTCCAACCCCTAAACACTTTTTATTACATTATTATATAACAAAACTAGTATCAGTAATATACTAGGATGTTGTTATAAGAATTAATATAACTACACTTACACACACCTGCATCTAATCGGTGAAGAACATACTATTTCTGTGGATGGCTAACTAAAGCCTCACGAAACGATGATTGTTCAATTATCTCCTACCGCCTGTCATGGTGGCAATTAAAATGGAAATATTTTTATATATGATATATATTATGTTTATTCTTTCTTTATGATTCTTTATTTTTTATTTATAGCACACCTTTAGGGTTTCCATTATGTGTAAACACGATAATTGCATTTGAAAAAGTGTGGACTACCGCCCCCTCAAAATGATATGGCTCATTCATGCCATACATGGGATGTAAGAAGGATAGTTCAATTGGTATTATATATGATATTATATAGTAATTATAATATACTTATGTATCATGATATTTTTATTTCATAAAATGCAAAATAGAATTTAAAGTAGCGTTCATTCGTACTTATGACTTACCGTCTCCATCAACGGTGCATTTAATTTCTTACCTCCAAATGTTTTGTACTATTATAAATACATTTATATACCATATATATATGATATATATGATATCTAAATAATGAATATAATTTTGGATATAATGGACTACTGACAACAGGGAGAACTTGTAATCATATGGTGTTCATTTTTGACTCTAGTACCAAATATCTTCAAAAAGAACATTATTAACATAAAGGATTATAAAGAGTATATACCCTTGAAATATGTGATATAAAAGGAATAATAATCTTGAAAATGTTTATTAATAAAGAGGAAATTATTTTCAGTTTATTATTCAAGATATTAAAGAATGATCGAGTCATGTCGGACATGAGGTAAAGGACATCGTCTCAATCCCCTTTCATTGAGGCATGTTTTGTTTTAATACTCGAATTCATTAATATGATGTATAAACACCCTTGAACTTTCAAATGGATTCTATTTCTACAAATAATTTTAAAAAATGACTAAAAGGAATGTTTCTTTTAATGTAAGTGGTGACAATGACATTTCCTCCACCATGAGCATTATTTGTTCTTTGGCTTCCTTAATAAGTCGTAATGTTTTTTAAGGAAAAAAAATACCATATACAATATTATGTATTTTGGTATTTAAAATGGATTCAATAATGGATTTTTTATGTAAATATATTTATGTGATATATTTTGATTGAAAAGTGTAAATTTTTTCTTTCCTTTATATTTGTTTAAAGTCTTATGATTTTATAATGGCACTTATACATTTTACAGGTGGTTACGTGATAAACCAAATGATGGGTGGTGCCGTGATAAACTAGGAATGGTGGTACGTTATATCCTCTAATGAATTGGGTATGGAAGTCGGCCATATGGCTATTAGATTTAGTGATATGTTCGGAATTCGACCGTATTGTTATTCCATTTTAGTATGTTTATCTCCTAAGATACCAATATATGTTATGTGTTCTTATATGGGTTTTGTGGTAATCATTTGGTTACAAAAGAGTATGTAGTGATCTTTTATTCAGTGAAGAGTATTTAATACTTCATAAAGGTGAAAAGTATTACTTATGTTAAAGTATTCATAGTTTACTTGTTGTTTTAAAAAACTAACAGTTTTCCATCATTGGGTATCCCTTATTGAGCTTCTTGTGATCATCCCAAATTTGAAATGTTTTTCACAGGATATAATGTGGAATATGGTCAATGATGGGATCAAGGAAAAGTCATGTTGTCTTATACATGTAACAAGACATGACTCTTTTTTTCAGGAGTTTTTATTTTATTAAAAAATGTAAACTACTTAGAAGTGTCTACTCTGTAATCTTTTGAGATGTAATAGTTACGTCCTAATTCTCTAAAATTATAAACCAGAAAATATCCCCAATTTGAATTATTCATTTAATTGAATATGATTTAATGTTTTATGGCTGAGTTCTTTTATCAAAGTCTAGGGAGATGTGAGTAGAAGAGGTGATGAGAGGTGAAGTTTATAGTGCACGAGGGGGAGTTTTTTTAAATACTTTAATCATTATTTTATTATTTTATCAAGACAAGGAATAGTGTTAATTATTGAAACTATATATAATAATTAGATCACGTTATTTTGAGAGAATGGGCTAACATCAACATTTCATAATCTATGATTCCATAATAAATGCATTTAGCATGTATCATATATTATCATAATTTACTATTCAACAATCAATTCATCTATTTTTGAAAAATCCCAAAAAAAAAGAAAAAATAGTTTTAACGTGCCAAATTATAAAATTAATTATTCATTATTAAGATATTTTTCTAAATATGATAAAATTTATTTTTTATTATAGTAAACATTTACATGGAAAATACTTATTTTTGAATTATAACTCAGTTTATAACACATTGAAAACAAAATCATGGTCTCATAAATTAATATTATTACCATATAAAATAAAATATTAATATATTAATATATTTTATGAAATAAAATTTTCTATTACATTTTGAAATTACCTATAAAACAGTAATTAAATATTTTTGACTTAGAAAATACAAACACATAATTAATACTTTTTAATATATTTATTTACTTATAATATGATATAATTATATCATATTGTCACCAATTATAAGGATGAATTTTAATTATATTTCCTTGGTGATCTTATTATTCTATTGACTAATTTAATATTGATAAGGGTTACACAACTATTCCAAAGGTGAAGTTACTTGTATAGGTTCCTTAACATCTAGAAACACATATATTTCATTAATTAACAATATATGAAGACATAATTGTGTTATATATGTGTTAACACCACTGAAATAATTATATGAATGGAATTTATATATATAAAACATTGGGACATTACATATATACCATTATAAAACTTAGACCTCTAAAATTCTTTTACATATATACGTGAAAACATGTGTGGGTAATTTTCCTCCATTTCTTCCTCTGGCTCTCATGTTTCATATTTAATGTTATGGTTCTTCCATAATAATTTAACCATGCGAATAGTATTTTTGTGTAGAAATGTATATATATGATCCTATATCTTCACTGGTAGCTCCTCCAATGAAATTTCATTATCCTACTCTATCACCTCTGAATTCAATACTTGGGAATGATTCGGTATGTACTTCCTTAAGTGGTATGTATGGAATACATTGTTCACTTGAGAATGGTTTGAGGATGTTCT
This sequence comes from Viscum album, assembly GCA_963277665.1. Taxonomy (NCBI): domain Eukaryota; kingdom Viridiplantae; phylum Streptophyta; class Magnoliopsida; order Santalales; family Viscaceae; genus Viscum; species Viscum album. The sequence continues at coordinate 879,612,161 of OY728158.1, forward strand.
ATTTGATATGCCATAGCTCCGACGCGATCTATGGTCTCAAAGGGTAAGATATTCCTATGACATATATCCCCTTTCTTCCGTAATCTCACAATCCTTTTCTAGGATGGTAGGTGGATGAATACCATTTATCCTTCCATAAACTCTATTTCCCATTGATGATTATATGCATAGATCTTTTCTCAACATTGGTCTACCATGATGTGATGCTGAAAGGTTTCCACCTTCTACAAATTTTCTTTGACAATTTTAGGCATTATAAGATTATGTTAAACAACATCATACCACAATGTTGAGGATTTCTAACATTTCCCATAAAGGGTTTCATATTGATACATTTGGATGCTCGAGTAGAAACTATTATTATTTGAGAATTATAGTTGTGGAAGATGATAGTACCATCCTCATTTTAATTCCATACAACATGCTCTCAAAATTTCTTCTAGTCTCTAAATAGTATACTCATATTAGCCACTAGTTTGAGGATTGTAGATCATACTGAAGTTCATCTCAGTGCTTAGAGAAATTTTCAATCGTTTTTGGATCTTGGTGGGGAATCAAGTGTCTCAGTCTGATAAAACAGATTGTGGTACATCATGATTCCATAAATGTTATTTAATTTGTATCCTTCAATGTTGATCCACTAACAATTACTATTGAATATTTTTAAAGTGAATTATCTTGGTAAATTAATCCACAATAACCCATATAACATTCTTTCCAAGGGATGTCATTGGATGTAAAGTGAAAAAAGTACATGGTGATGTTTTCCCATTACCTTGATGGTATGGGTAATGATGTCATCATTGATTTATAATTTTTCCTTTCATACTTTACCTGTAAAATACCCGGTACTATGATATATATTTAGTGATCCCCTTTTTCATATTGTCCCAAAAAATGTTTTCTCAGAGATCTGGATTCATCTTTGTGCTACCTGGGTGAGTAGAGAAGGTTGTGATATGTGCATTATTTATAATTTCTTTATTTATTTATGGATTATATGTTACACATATTCATGACCCAAATTGCATGACTACAACCTATCCACTATTAAAATCATAGGATTTATCATCTCTGACTGGTTCTACCCTTTTCTGAAATGCCACACCATTTCCTTAAGCATCCTTTATTTTATCCATATAGGACTGATGTGAAATCATTTGGGAACAGACCGATGATGCTCTTACCTTAATGGAACCCATGTCTATCTTTTGGAAGCCTACTAATATAAGATCTTTGTATATTCTCATCATTGATAATGATGTAGGATCCTATTTACTTATATCATAAATCACATTATTTTCATTAACAAGATGGTAGTGGATTGAGAAGTCATTATCATTGATGAGATATAACAATATCACAATGAGAATATTAAGGTCCCACAATGGAAATATATATTTGAGACACTTCTTATCAGTATATATCACATACTTATTCCCATACAGATAATACTGCTAGATTTTATGACTGTGATTTATGGCGTAGTGATAAACCTCTTTTTTATCTCGTAAAACATTCCTCACATTCTTTAGTCTAGAAAAACATTACATCCTTCCATATCTTCTTCATTATTTGGTTTGAAAACCAGGATAATATCTTCTGGAATCATCGATAATATGATGATAGACCAAAAATGTTGTAGATATTCATTACTAATGTTGGCTCAAGACACTATTTGATTACCTTTTTCTATGATGGGTCCACAAATATTACTTTTATGTTTATAACATCCCCCAAGAATGATAATTTCTCCATGTAGAGATCACTTTAACTATAGTTTTTCTATAGTTTCTCCCAATTTAATCTTTTTAGAATAGAATTCAAATTCACATAATGATTCTCCTTGATCTTGGAGTATATCATAATATCATCCATAAAAAACCACCTATTTTTTGAGGTAATCACTAAAGACTCTCTTCATTATATCCATGAAAATAAAAAGATTTAGGGAGCCAAAAAATAATCACTATGAACACATAGTGTTCATACCTCATTCGAATGAATGTCTTGGGAATATCTTCCTTACTCACTAATAATTGGAGATATCCTGAATGAAGGTCCACCTTAGAAAAATTATTATCCCCATGTAGCTAATAGAATTATACATCTATCCACAAAAGGGGATACATGTTATTTATTATAATTTTACATAGAACATGACAATAAATACAACAAATAATTGATTAATCCTTCATCTTGATGAAGATGATAGGCACACCCCATGGTGAAGGACTCATGCACCCTTTTCTAGATTCTAGTGTAATTTATTTTTCATCTTTTCTCACTCAATAGTGGAAATATGATATGGGGTCTTTGATATAGGTAATGATCCAAGAATATGTTCAATTGGGAACTCAAATACTCAGTCAGGGAGAGTTCCATGCAATTCTTTTGGGAAGACATCAATGTAATCCATCATGATTTGAATGTATTTGAAAAATATCATGTCCTATGTATCAATAATTTTAGTGAGTTATGCATGATCATAAGGAATTAATATACATACATGATAAAATGATTACGATGGAGATTTGAATTCCTCTATTCACATGTAACGATTTTTAGAATGCTTCAGTATGTGACAAGTGATCCCCCTTTCCCAATTTTTTTCAATGTATTTATATAATGATAGCCATTGCATGCCAAAAATTTCATAAAATTCTACCGTAGGGGGTATGACAAGATTTTCTAGTAGGTTAAGTCCACAAAAATTAATATGGGAGGGGTTAAAAAACATTAGATTAACTAATTTCACTATAATAAATTACCCATCCTCTAATTTTTTAGGTTGGTTTCGAATAGTTATAGTAAACATGCATGATTTGAATGAATTTAAATAACTATTATCTAATTGTACATTCACTATTATTGAATGAATAACCAACAGAATTGTCCCCCCATCATTGTCTGGATCCACTTCCTCAGTAGTGATAGAATATTCCATTACTTTTTTTCTAGGAGGTTTTTGTTGATTACTTATAAAAACCATGGGCTCAGGGAATTGGTTAGGAAAATTCAAATGTTCTATATAGTTGAAACACTATACCACTAGATGAGAATTGATATGAACTTTCCTTTCTTCTTTCACATTTCTGAGATTCTTCATATCCCTTCTGTAATTATTCTTCATATTCCCCATTCTTACACATTTGAAGAATTTCCTAATTCAAATTAGATAGTTCCCAAGATGCTTCTTCTCTTAATTTTGAGATTTGTAATATTCAGTCTACTTACCATCATAAAATTTATTTGTATATCCACTAATACTAGAATCAAATTTTCAATTTTTTCCATAGATCCGACAAGACCATTGATTATCTCTGATCTCCATTTCAACATTGAAGGAATTATAGTAAATCAATTCATAACTATTGAACTGTCCAATTCTAGACACATTTCATAGAATCAACTTTAGTTCTCTAAATAATTGATCCAACTTGCATTCAGTTTTCACAAAAAAGTAATAGGTATATCTTGCAGGCCGTGTAAACATTGATTCACACACCCTGATAGACCAATGTTCCTTCTTCTTAAGTCCTTGTAACTCCATTTCCATATTGAGATGGAGGGTTCAAATAAAGTGTTTATTGAAAAAAAAATCTTGATTTCCTCCCAATCCATGGAATCTATTTCCTCCAAGTATTTTTTTGATCAGTGTCCATAGCATATTAGATTCTGCATCAAGATTATAGATCACCCACAGAACACAATCTTTATATGATCATTGGAAGACAAATAATATATTATTAATGCATCTAATCCTATTTTTTTCTAGGAGGGGATCAAAAGATCTACTAAAAATGTGAGGCCTTTTTCACAGGACGTATTTGAAGGAAATATTCTCTTTACATGGATAAAGAGAGTGTTTCACAGGATTAAATTAATAATTAATAACATGATCCTTCTCAATAAGTAGTTTTATAATGTTTTGGCTAACCTTACCCATCATATTGGTAATTACTTTAGAGAAATCATCAAATTATTGGTCACATTGATTAATAGAATGTGTTGTTCAATTTCCCACAATTAATAAAGAAATAGAAAGTAGAATTAGGGTCCTTGAATACATAGTTAATAAACATAATGATTAAGCATTAAACATATATCGGTAAAATGTTAAAGGGAAATGTATATCCTATCTTATTGTTCCATATGGTCCAATCTAGGTTATCCCTGATATATTTCCAGACATATATTCTCAAGGTTTCTTTTTTTTAACATAATAATGGTACGTAATGTGCTAATGAATTTACCAATGCATATTCCTAGGGATTTTCTTACGTAGTGGGTAGTGTGCCCCATTGTTGTGTATCATGTAAGCCTGAGTCAGGGCCGAAACACCATGTGTAACACCCTAACATTTTATGAGATGGATTTTTTTAATATATTTGATGTCTTTTTTTATACACTACACCATGATTTACCTATACTATATGGAAAATAATATTATATTTAGGAATATAGAACTATATTATTAGGTTGTGTTACACAGAATTTCAATTTCTTTATTATAATTAATTTCATCCAAGACCAAGTATAAGTGAATAACTAAATATTATTACCTTCACATTATTATGGATAGTATTCATATTATCATGTTAATTATAAATAAATATCTAAAGGAATATTAGTGTGTCCAAAAAATAATAAAGTAACATTTATGGATTTAATCAAATGATTAAAATTCTTCTTATATGATTCTTTGACATTATATAAGAATAAATTGTATTTTCCAGGAAAAAAATGATATTTTTAAAAAATTCGTTATTGCTATAACACCCCATTCTTCCATGGAACGTTTGCCTTTGAATAAAGCAATTGCTTGCATTGTACGCAACACCGAGATTATAACACACCACGACCAATCAAACTAGCTATTATGAATAGTAATACCAACTTTTTAAAATTTTATAAATTTATCTTTAAAAATGGACTTCATTTTTGGATTTGTATTATCGATATTATCTTAGGGTGAATTTTTGGTATTTTTCTGAAAACATTAAATTTTTGATGAATTGTGAAAAACACTGAGTTATAGTTTAAAAAACAAATTTTTATTTAAATAATTTTCTATTTTATTTAAATTTATTTTAGGTCAAAATAAATACATAATACTTATATATGTCCAATGTAATTCATTGGATTAATTTTATAATAATTTTAGATATAAAAAAATATTGTTGAACTTTTTAACCGTCTTTTACCCACCTTATAAAAGCATTATAAAATTTGAATAAAACATTATTTTACCACTTTTATGAATTGAATATAAAAACACGATTGAAATGGTTGATATTGTTAAGTAAAATTTGGTTCAATATGATAAAAATAATTTTTTGTGAATAGTTGCTTTTGGATTTTATTTTCCATGTTTAAATGTAAAAAGGGTAATTACAGGTAAAAATGATATTATTATTAATCTAAAACATCTATTAATTCTATTTGATAAGTTTAAGTAGACCAAAAACAACCCTAATATTATAATATGACCCTTTAGGTCCACATGGATTAGATTAGAACATTTATTATTATTTAATTCAAAGAAGAGTTAAAAGTTTTAAATTCATTGTGTAATAACTAAACCATTTTTAATATATGGTTATACACAAGATAATTACAATTGTAAATATTAATTATAATGATAAAAATATTTTCAACATAATTATATTTTATTTATATTTTTTAGACTTTAAATATTTTAATTTATTTATGACACAATGATGATACAATAATTACCTAATTAATGAAATGTTAACATATTTGATAATATAAATATCTAAATAAATATAATTTTAGACTTTTTATGAAATATAATAATATTATAGGTTAATATGACATATTAAGGTCGGTTAGATGAATTTATTTCGAATTAATAATGTTGTTATAAATTTATAAAAAACAAAATACCAAATAATGTCAGAATTGACATAAACGAGTTTTTTATAAAAAAATTATATTATTAATTGATATTATATTCCTAAAAATATATGGATCGATAAAAATACATATATATTGATTTTTGTGTCATTTATAAACGACTTGGGGTTCTATTTTAAGTATATAGTATGATTATTTTCCTAATAATATAATCATACAAAGAGACATGGTAAATGTAAAACTATTTAACTAAGAGTTAAATCTAAAAGATAAATTTATTATAGTGAACCAAACCTGTATAAAACATATTGGTTGAGTGTTTTTCTTCCCATCCCCACCTTATCTTATAAATAATCTATTTTGGAGCCATAAGAAATCAAAATTAATTTTATTATAAATTAATATTTCTATCTTTTCCTAAGGCGCATCTCACCCCTCTTATAAAAGGGCATGTCCCCTTCTCTCTAATTCCCAGCTTCATAGCCATTGGGAAAGGCCTAAACATGCCCAAATACCATCTCAAAAGTCCTCCCTTAAACATATATACATTAATTTAGATAGAAAGAAAACTTATGGAGCCCTTTTGATCAAATCAAAAGGAAGAACCCGAAGAAGAGGTAAATATTTCATCACCTCTATCAAGTTTCATTCTTCTTCCACAACCAAATTATTTATTGTTTCCATTATAAAATAATAAATCCAGTATCTTATATATAATATGATGTTATTATAAATGTGTTACAACCATATTTATTATTCTACCCATCCATTTAATGACATGTCACCATACGTGCGTATGTACGACTTACCATCTCCACATCTTGGTGTAATTGATATTCAATACATTATTAATTGGATGGGTATAATAATGATGTGTAATTTATTTAAATAATAAATATAACATGACAATGATTTTGTATTTATGATATACCATCCTATTATATGTTATTTTAATTTCAAAAGAATGATATTATCGCTCGTGCGTAAATATGGATTACTGTCTCCACGAACACGATGAGGTTCATACCCCATCATAATCCTTTCAAGACTAATTTTCAGTAGATGATAAAAAATAATGTTTAAATACATAATATAATTATTAATATGAATTAGATAAATCCTATTCATAACAAACACTACCTACGAAACAAATCATATAAAGGAAAACGAATCAGTTAATTCCCGAAAAGACAGTAATACTAAAATATTATTAACAAAGATATATTAAAAGATCATATATGATATCATATTAATGTTTATTATTTTTGAATAATTTAATAAAAATTATTTCACCATTATATAGGAATTTAACCTACCCTCGACCAAGGAAAAGTACAAAGTAAGGGGTTTTTTATCTCACTTTTAATTCCATGAGATTTCCATTGTTCGCCACTTATTTATCAAATGTGGTGTCTTGTGTACTGTCATTTGATATATATATATATATATTATCATGATTATCTTTATATTCATGGTATTATGTGATTAATTTTTTTTATTACCTTTTTACAAAACGAATTGAGTGATTACAATGAAGTATGGGTTCTCATCTCACTTCCCATTTCCGTGAGATTCATGCCAAATCGCCACTATTTCATTTTGTGTGGTGTATGTACTGCCCAATGATTGTATTGTTTGTGTAATATAAAATTAACTTATGAGTAATTACATATTCATTTTATGACCCATCTTCCATGGGATATATGTTTTATAAGTTACCAAATTGGTAATGGAATTTCAAATTTCAATTTCCACTCATTCGGCTTTACGCATACTTCATTGATTATTTTACTCCATGATTATGTGGGGAATAACTATTTATTTTTTGTGTAGTAATTTCATCTCCACTTTCTATGGATATACTTTTGATACACATAATCACTCCATTGTTAAATTCTGAATTCATCTATATGAACTTGATAAGAGGAATTTTAACTCATTCTCCATAAATTGAGTTAAACATCCATTTCCTTGGTGTTGTTTTTACAAGAATATGTGTGAATGTCATATGATTGATTTACACTGAATATACAATAATATTTAGTTTATTTATATTTTTCACACATAATTATTTCTTTGATTTATCTTTAACCTAAGGATAAGGGCTTTATAATAGATTTCATCTCAATTTACATTATATTAAGACTTTTTTGTTTTTATACGCCAATTTGCTTTTATATGGTGTATATAATGTACTTTGAATTATTATATCTTAAATCCCTTTATTTCTATGTTATTATAATGTTTTATTACCTCAATTATTAATATTCAACCATCTCACTTTTGGTTAGAAACTCTAACTAAAATATCATTTTAAAATGTTTTAAAGATTTACTATTCTAATTCTTTCTCATTAATTTCCATGTTTTAAAAATGGTTTTAATGATTTATTCATATGGACATTAATGTTTTAAAATTAAAATTTCTTTTAGTAGTTTTCAAGTGGTATGGGACAGTTTTATTCAAAAATCTATTTTAAATGGCTTCTTAATAAATAGTGAGAATTTTAATGGATTTCAATAAAAAGGGGGATATTTCTCTCAAATAGTTTTGAGGAATATTTTCATCTATGTAAATATCTATAAAAACCCGGTTCTTATTTAGAGGTATGAGTTTCTTCATTTCTCCTTTCCCTAATAATTTTTAAGAAAATAAGGAAAATGGGGAAAATCCCAAATTTTGGAAGTACACACCGTGTACTTTGTCCACATGTCGTGTACATTTGGCCGTGTGAGATGGGTACACGGGGCATGTGGCCATGCCGGGGATGAAGCGTGTAAGAACCAAATACATGTCGTGTAGTGGTCCCTTACAAGTCGTGTACTCAGTTAGTAGGAAAATAGTAAGGCGGTGGCCAGCTGTGGGGCAGTACACGCCGTGTACTCATGAAGACACGCAGTGTAGTCATGTCGGCAGGTGAACAGTGCTACGCTGGCAGGAAGCCGCCAGAGGAAAAGTTAAAAAATGGGAAGTACACGCTGTGTATATGGAATTATATACCATGTACTTTTTTCGATTAAAATGGGATTTAGCCTCCCATGTTCATAGGAATGGAATAGAACTAGAGTAAGGAGTGGGAGAGGATGGCCGAACCATTGAAGATTTGCCGAGTGTTCGTCTGGAATCAGTTTCTGTCTTAGACGATCTCGTTGGAACCGCACGGGTAATCCCTTCACTCTCCTTAAGTCATTCATACCAATTATTCCAAAGGTAAAGTTATTTACATTTTAATGGGTTTTTTTCTTCTTTAGATCTACGTCTTTCTTTGGTGTTTCTACAATCAACGTTCACGTATAACGTTCGTTGGCGTTAAAGGTAGGTGTCTTGGTGTTTATTTTTCCAACTACTGTGTGATTTGTGTATTTTAGTGCCATAGACCCATGTTGGGGTGTTGTGTGGCAGAGTCCGTGGCTATTCTAACTACCTAGAACTATAAAGGTAATTAAATAATATTGTAAAATTGTTGTTTTGGATTAGTTCATGGATCCAAGACAACCCCGGGGGTGCGTTCCTCTGTTTAGCCATTTGGCCAGGTTACCTAAGGGTATGCCTCTAAAGTAATGATTGTGGAATTTCATTGAGAGGAATTGCTTGTGAATGTTTATTTACATGTTGGGCATGGCCCGGTTACCTGTTTATCCTGAGGGAATTGTTTTGATTAGCCTGTGGTCACTGCACTATTTAAGCCTGAGGGCAGTAGTTATTTCGGACTGAGGGAAACTTCTTCTGTGCCTGTGGGTGACACTTCCTATAACTGAGGGAAAATACCGTGTTCCTATGGGAAGATTCTTGGATTGGTTTCTCTTTACATGAGGGTAGGAGTTGGACGTGTCTGAGGACATTGGTTGTTCACTAAGAATATTCACTTTGGTGATATTTTAAAATTTAATGGATTAAATGAATAATTAAATGGAAATATAATATGTAAGTTGTGTACTTTTGAGTACTGCTTAGTTTATTGCATTTCAATTTTTCACACTGTTGTAGCATGTTTACACACAGTTGGGCATGTGCCTTTAGTGGGTTCCTACTAAGATATATTTCTCACACCCTATTTGGGTCATACTTTTTGGCACAAACATATTACGTTTCTACAGGTGTTGATAGGGGTAAGAGTCCCTATATAGGTACTTGACTATCGCTGAGAAGTAGGAGGGCATGGGATCAAGCCTAGGCTCACGATGTTGCCATGTGTTTTGTTTCATTTTGCTATACTCTGTATTTTATTGTATTACACAGCTATGTAATATGTTCTGACTGCTTTCATAGAACTTGTGGCATGTTGCATCGACATTTATATACCGGTTGGTTATATTCACTGTTGTTGATTGGTTCACTTGTGTATGGTTTTCTCCTTCCACTATTTTTGTATGTTATATTTCATTCCACTGCACTACACTTTTATATATGAGGGAATAGATTCCCCACTATCATACATGGGCCCTCACTACTAGTCGGCAACCTCTGGCGTTTGGGGAAATGCACTTGAGGTCATGTGGCAAACCAGGTTTGAGGCACCCGTTGAGTGGCACCCGGAACCGGGACATTACAAAGTGGTATTAGAGGAGTTTCTTTTATTTTACATTTTATTTGGAGCATTATTAGGGGATAAGATAGAATGGTAATTGGTAATAAGCTGTTCTCAGGCCTAGCTAACCCGTGTACATGGAAAATCCAATTTACCTCTTATTGAAATTTTACTGATTTTGCAGTTTACAGTTGATTTGATTTCAATGTGGGGTGACACACTTGAATTGTACTGGTTATATTTTATTCATGGGTTCTATTTAGTTACAACCTGATGAGATGAGGTTATTCCATCTCATGTATCATATATGAACATTCTTGATATCACATGATGTTCATAGTTCCATGCCATGTAGGTGCATTAGAAATTGCATGTAGTTGTGATAGTTGGTGTGCTAGTAAATCATGTTGTTGTGATAGCTACTTGATAAATACCTGCTATGTGATCAGATATTATTGTGTGAGCCTGTCTATAGAATGGATGCCAAACATTGGTTTTTGGGGAGTATGGGCCACCATTTACCGGAATTTGGTGGATCATAGACTCTTTGTTTTGTTATAACACAGATAATATGTTAAACATTGATTTGTGGGGAGTATGGGCCCTCACGGGTCGGAATTTGACACATAGGTGTTGTTTTTCTGTATTTTCTAGGTTTCAGAGAAATTTTTGAGGCATACTATCTGGAAAAATAGTATACACACTGTGTATTACTTAAAATATGCTGTGTATGGCCTTCTGTTCGGGAAGAAAAAAGAACTTTTTCAGTACACTATGTGTACCCCGAGTACACACTGTGTAGTATCTTCCCGTGTCACAAACCTTGAGGGAGAAGACATGGGGAAGGGAAGAGCTTGGGGCGAACATGTCGTGTAGCTTATGTACATGCCATCTAGTGTTGACCTGGTGTCCTCCATGTTACTAAAAACACGGGTGGAGGAAGTCATAAGACATACACGCCGTGTCAATTAAGAACACGTTGTGTAGTGTGACCTGGGGACCCATCCATGTAACTAACTACCTGGGTCGGGGAAATCCTTTTGTGTACACGACGTGTGTATATGGAACATGCCATGCAGGTTGATCCACGTGTCTGGCTATGTAACTAACAACACGGGTCAATGGTGCTCGTCTAGAACACGCTGTGTACCTGGGGGAACACACTGTGTAGTCTTATCTGAGGAAAGACCGTGTGGAGTTAGCCGAGTGGCTGGAAAATGGGGTGGAGTACACACTATATGTAGGTGTAACACACCATGTAGTGTCAAGCCAGGTAGTTGGCCCTGTCACAGATGACACATGTAGTTGGAGAATTTCACCATACACGCCATGTAGATGTTATACACGCCATGTAGTTTTTGTTCAACAAGAGCCGTGTGGCTCTGCCGTGTAGAAGGACCCGAGCAGGGAAGGGAACTCAAGAAAATTCCGTGTAGTCATTATACACACTATGTAGTCTTATTTTGAAGTGTTTTAATTCCTTCTTCCTCTTGTTCCCTTTTATGTTTATTCATTTTCGATCATTGATAATCTTGTTCTAAGGTGTGTTTTGACCTTGTAGTGTCATGCCTCCTAGGAGACCGCGTGTTGTTCTCCAGGAGAGCGACAACGAGTACACTCCAAAAATGGTGGGCCATGGGCTACTAGTGGATCATCCTACAAATACAGATGCGGTTCCAGCCGTTATAAAAGATGCAGGCACGGAGGCGCAATTCCATGAAGGCTTTATGCGGTTCATGCAGACCTTTCAGAAAGCACCTCCAGCTGCCACATCAATGGTTGAGCATACTAGTATATTCTTGCAGCAGCATCCGCCATCATTTTCTGGGGATGTCGGACCATTGGCTGCAGAGTCTTGGCTGGGGTCAATGTAGAAAATTTTTGATCATCTTGAGACTCCTCCAGGGCTGAGGTCAAGCTCATGATATACATGCTGTGTGATTCCTCCAAGAGGAGGTGGGATGTTACCACCCAGTCAGAGCATCACAGAGACATGGCGTGGGATGATTTTCAGGCAGTCTTCTATGAATTATTCTTTCTGGAGACGCTCAGGGTAGATTGCGCTCAAGAGTTCATGAATCTATAGCAGGGCACTATGTCGGTGATGAACTATTCTTCTCGCTTCACCAAGCTTCAGTGTTTTGAACCTGTTCTGGTGGGAGATGACACGTTGATAGCCTGAAGTTTTGAGGATGTTCTTCATTATGACATCCGAGCACTGGTGATTGTTTTTAGGTTTCCTTCAGTACACGCTCTTAAAAATCAGGCACATATTATAGAGAGAAACCTGCGGGAATCTAGTGGTGTGGGCCAGGGCGGATCAGCACCAGTTACTGGTACTCTTTCTGCTGGAAAGATGAAGAGATAGATGGACTTCTCTCAGGGTGGCAGTACAAGTTAGAAGAATGCTTCCGGTGCCTAGGTCATGTGCTACCAGTGTCCACGAGACCTAGTGGAGTGCTGAGCTTGCAGCAAGATGGGTCATCTACAGCTCTTTTGCAGGGTGTTTTCTCCAGTGGCTAGCGAGAGGGGTTCTGTGAAGACTTCGTGCGCGGGGAGCAGGACCAGAATCTTTTTGCCAGTTAAGGAACTGGAATACGTTAGGGCGTATAGGAAGAGATGGTGGTCGTGTCCGTGGTAGCCAAACACCAGGATCTCAGAGGCAGCAGGGCAGGACAGCTCAAGGGAGTCAGGCTGTGTCATAGGGCCGCAGCACTGGGCATGCATATGCAGTGCAACAGACTGAACATGAGTAGGATCCCGAACCTTCTACTATCAGAGGTACTATTCTAGTATCTTCTGTTTTGTCTTCAGTACTTTTCAATACGGGTGCTACACACAGTTTCATATATGTACTCATTGTGGAGAGATTTGGTCTCTGTGTTTCCACTCTTTCTGATATCATGACACTAGACACTATGTTGGGGACTAGAACAGCTAGTGTGCATCAGTACAAGGAGTTCCCCCTTGATGTTATTAGGTGTTACTTCATTTGGGACCTATATGTCTTCGAGATGAAAACCTATGATTTCATTCTCTGGATGGACTGGTTGGTTCCCTTTCGAGCCTTTGTAGACTGCTATCGTCGTAGGTTGTGCGTCATGTCACCAGAGGGCGGAGAGTTTCTATACAAGGGCGAAGGGGCTGTTCAGGCGAGTTGAGATGGACCATAGCATCATGGGCGAGGTGGAGTCACAACCCATATTGAGAGTTTATATCTAGATGACAAGGGGACTTGTCAAACGGATTTCCCTCTAGTGGTTAATCATTTAAGGGATGACATTTGAGGTCTACATTCGGAGCGAGAGGTGTATTTCTCTATCGAGCTTGTTCCAGGACTAGCACCGGTGTCTATTCCTCCATATAGGATGGCTACGCCTGAGTTACAGGAGCTCAAGAGGAAGTTAGGGGAGTTACAGGAAAAGGGTTTTATCCGACCCAATACATCTCCTTGGGGTTCTCCGGTCCTTTTTGTGAAGAAGGAGGATGGTACTCTCAGACTCTGTGTGGATTATTTGAAGCTGAACCAGTTGATAATTAAGAACTGATATCCCTTGCTGAGGATTGATGATCTTTTTGATCAACTTCGTGGAGCACTGGTGTTCTCAAAGATTGACTTGAGATCGGGATATTATCAACTGTGCGTTAGACCATCTAATATACCAATCGCTGCTTTCAGGAGTAGGTATGGTCTATATGAGTATATGGTTATGTCGTTCGGACTCACAAACGCACCAGTGGTTTTCATTGCTATGATGAATCAGGTGTTCCATCCATATTTGGAATCTTTCATGGTAGTATTCGTGGACGACATCTTGGTGTACTCTCACACTCGACACGACCATGCCACCCATCTTGAGATCATATTGAGTACACTGAGAGAGAATCAACTATATGCTAAGCTCTCAAAGTGCCACTTTTGGATGGACCAGATTCACTTCCTGGGTCATATCATCATAGAAGCAGGAGTTTCAGTAGACCGAGAGAAGGTGAGAGCAGTAGTTTCATGGGAGCAGCCTAAGAACGTGTTTGAGATATGGAGTTTCTTAGGGCTATCTGGTTACTACAAATGCTTCATCCAGGACTTCTATAGCTTAGCAGTGCCGTTGACAAGTTTAACTAAGAAGGGTGTGCATTTCGTTTGGTCGGAAGCTTGTGAGATAGCCTTTCAGGACCTGAAAGGAAGGTTGACATCAGCACCAATCATGATACTCCCAGAACATGGGAAGAGCTATACAGTTTACTGTGATGCATCAGGAATTGGGCTAGGAGCAGTGTTGATGCAGGGTGATCGGGTTTTTCCGTACGGGTCTCAGCAGTTGAGGCCACATGAGAGGAATTAACCGATGCATGATCTCGAGTTAGCTGATGTTGTGAATGTGTTACACTCTTGGAGGCATTAACTTTTGGAATAACATTTTGCGGTTTTCACCAACCACAAAAGCCTTAAGTATATCTTTACTCAGCGTGACTTGAATCTGAAGCAGCGATGGCGGGTTGAATACCTAATGTCCTTCGATTTTGAGCTTGCTTATACACCTGGTAAAGGTAATGTAGTAGCCGGTGAACTGAGCAGGAAGAATCAGATACAGGTAGTGCAGGAGCCCAATGGTGAGTGGAAGCATATGGCCTTGTTCTCTGAGAAGCATCTGGAGGGTCACGACAGTCTGGGGAAGACTTATCTTTCCTCTTTAGCTGTGACATCTACCCTCCTGGATAGAGTGGGTATGAGACAACTATCTGATTCAGAATGCCTAGTTCTATGGGATCCAGTGGCAAGTGAGGACCCTTCCCTTGGTTGGACGAAAGGAGATGATGAAGTTCCGTGTTTCCATGGATGAGTATGGGCTCCAGAGGATATACGTGAGGAGATGATGTAGGAGTTTCATGCTTCAGCTTGGGTAGTTCATCCCAGAGTTACCAAGATGTACCGTGACTTGAGATGTCAGTACTGGTGGCCGTGTATGAAGAGGGATGTAGCCGGTTTTGTTACGAGGTGTTCCATTTTTCAGTAGGTGAAGGCAAAGCTTTAGAGGCCAGCCCATCTATTACATTAGTTACCCATTGCGGAGTGGAAATGGGATGTTGTCGCGATGGACTTCGTGACTGGGTTGCCAAGGTCACCTAGAGGCAATGATGTCGTCTAGGTTTCCGTGGATAGACTCACGAAGGTAGCTCACTTTATTCCAATCAAGGATACCATCGGTGTTGATGAGCTCGTGAGGTTGTATATCTGAGAGATCGTACGTCTACATGGGGTTCCTCTTTCTATCATTTTGGACAGGGATTCCCATTTTAGGTCTCGTTTATGGCAGTGTTTTTAGAGGGCACTGGGGACATATGTGCTTCTAAGAACAGCTTACCACCCTCAGACAGATGGCCAGTCAGAGCGTATTATATAGGTGCTTGAGGACATGCTGCGAGCACACGTCCTACACTTTGGGGGCTCTTGGGGGAAGCACATACCCCTAGTCGATTTTTCCTATAACAATAGTTTTCAAGAAACTATTGAGATGACACGTTATGAGAATTTATATGGTAGGCCATGATGATCACCTTTGTGCTGGTTAGAGGCAGGTGAGGCAGCTTTACTGTGACCACATCTCGTGTATGAGATTACTGAGTAGGTCCAGTTGATTCAGAAGCAGCTGGCTACTGCACAGTCTCGTTAGAAATCTTATGTTTATTGCCGCAGATGACCATTGAAATTCATGGCTGGGGATCAGGTTTTCTTGCGTGTTTCGCCGAGGCTGGGACACAAGCGGATCATGAGACAGGGTAAACTTTCACCGAGGTATGTGGGGCCGTTTGAGATTCTGGTGGGAGTCGGACCAGTTTATTATCGGTTGTAGTTACCTTAGAGGTACTGAGCCATGCACGACGTCTTCCATGTATCTCAGTTGTGCCACTATCATTCAGAACCATCTCACACATTTCATCCTGAGAAGGTTGAGTTTCATATGGATGCGTCCTTTGAGTAGCATCTGATTCGTATTGTTGACAGGAGAAAGCTGGTTCTCTGAGGGCGGTCAGTTCCTCTCATACGGGTGCTATGGTAGCATGGCCGAGTGCCGGATGAAACCTGGGAGCAGGAAACTGATGGATGTGCTCAGTGGCCAGAGTTATTCTCAGCTTTATCTTCACCACCCTTTGAAGGGAAATTCGAGGATGAATTTCTTTAAGGGGGGATGTTTGTAAGAACCCAGTTCATATTTTGAGGTACGAGTTTCTTATTTTCTCTTTTCATTAAGAATTTTTATGAAAATAAGGAAAATGGGGAAAAATCCCAAATTTTGGAAGTACATGCCATGTACTTTGTCCACACACTGTGTACTTTTGGTCGTGTCAGATGGGTACACGTGGTGTGTGGCCATGCCAGGGATGAAGGGTGTAGGAACCAAAGACACGCCGTGTAGTGGTCCCTTACACGCAGTGTAGTCAGTCGGTAAGAGAATAGTAAGGTGGTTGCCAGCTGTGGGGCAGCGCATGCCGTTTAATCATGACGACATGTTGTGTAGTCATGTTGGCAGGGGAACAGTGTCGCACTGGCAGGAAGCCGCCAGAGGAATAGTTAAAAAATGGGAATTACTCACCGTGTACTTTGTTTTTTTCACATAAAATTGGAAGTAGCCTCCCCTGTTCATATGGAAGGCTTAGAACCGGATTAAGGAGCGGGAGGGGACGACCGAACCTTTGAGGATCCACCGAGTGTTCATCTGGAATCCATTTCTGCCTCGTACGATCTCGTTGGAACCGCACGGGTAATCCCTCCACTCTCATTAAGTCGTTCTTACCAATTCTTTCATGAGGTAAAGTTATTTACATTTGAATGGGTTTTCTTCTTTGTTAGATCTACGTCATTTTTTGGAGTTTCTACAATCGACGTTCACGTATAACATTTGTCGGTGTTAAAGGTAAGTGGCTTGGTGTTTATGTTTCCAACTCCTGTGTGATTTGTGTATTTTCATGCCACGAACCCATGTTGGGGTGTCATGAGGATGAGGCCATGGCTATTTTAACATCATAGAACTGTATAGGTAATTAAATAATATTTTAAAATTGTTGTTTTGGATCAGTTCTTGGATCCAGGACCACCCTAGGGGTGCGTTCCTCTGTTTATCCATTTGGCCAGGATACCCACGGGTATGCCTCTAAAGTAATGATTGTGGAATTTCCTTGAGAGGAATTGCTTGTGAATGTTTATTTACATGTTGGGCATGGCCCGATTAACTCTTTATAATGATGTCATTGTTGGGATTAGCTTGTGGGCACTTCATTATTTAAGCCTGAGGGAAGTAGTTATTTCGTCCTGAGGGAAACTTCTTCCGTGCCTGTGGGCAGTTGATTTTGTGCCTGTGGGCGACACTTCCTACTCCTGAGGGAAAATACCATATGCCTATGGGCAGATTATTGGTTTGGTTTCTCTTTACCCGAGGGTAGGAGTTGACGTTTCTGAGGACATTGGCTGTTTACATTGAATATTCACTATGGTGATATTTTAAAATTAAATGGATTAAATGAATAAATAAATGGAAATATAACTGGTAAGTTGTTTACTTTTTAGTACTTCTTAGTTTATTTCATTTTACTTTTGCGCACTGTTGTTGCATGTTTACACACAGTTGGGCATGGGAATTTGGTGGGTGCCTATTGAGATATATTTCTCACACCCTGTTTGGGTAATGCTTTTCGGCCCAAACAGATTACATTTCTGCAGGCGTGGATAAGGGCAAGAGTCCCTATACAGGTACATTACTATCGTAGAGGAGTAGGAGGGCATGAGACCGAACCTAGGCTCATGATGCTTCCAGCTGTTTTGTTTCGTTTTTCTATACTCTGTATTGTATTGTATTACACTGCTATGAACATGTTCTGACTGCTTTCATAGATCTTGTGGCATGTTGCATCGTCATTTATATACTAGTTGGTTATATTCACTAAAGTTGATTGTTTTAGTTGTGAATGGTTTACTGCTTATGCTATTGTTGTATGTTATATTTCATTCTGCTGCGCTACACTTTGACAAATGAGGGCATAGTTTCCCCACTATCAGACCTGGTCCCTCACTGCTAGTCGGCAACCTCTGGCATTTGTGGAAATGCGCTTGAGGTCACATGGAAAACCGGGTTCAGGGAACCCGTTGAGTGGAACCTTGAACCAGGACGTTACAATATCATTCATTATTCATTATTGATGTTGATCTATTATAACACAATATTCTATATTGTATTGAATGAGTTATTCTTGACTGTGGATGTATTATTTTTAAACAATTCATGGTTTATTGTTAAAATATAGACATTTTGTAAGGTAGTTTTAATACAAATGTTAAAATTATGGTTCAAATTTGTAATATTAGGAATACATTGGACTTAGTAAGTGATAGGTGGAGCCTTCTATAGCTTCTTGATGCATCGATAAGTCTAATGAGACAAACTAGTGTTTTTGCACAAGGCCTTGACAAAATATTTTTTGTAGTCTTATCACAATTCCTTGAATATGTGGTTATGAATGTCTATCATTTTGCAATACATCATTATGAAAGTGACTATTGATATGACATGTGATTATTTTATTCGTAGAATATACATTTTGAATAATTAAATGGAATAATTTGATTTTATCATTGCCATATTATGCTTAATTTCATGTCTAAAAGGCTTTTGTTTTATTCTTATACATTTAATTAAATGTTTATGGTTATTTATGAAATTTTCCACTATATGGTTATCCTTAATGAGCATTTGACATCACCCCTTTATATGTTTTTTGTTTACTAGGATGAGAATATGTATATTATGACCGACCTACAGGGATAGTCTATGGAATCTCATTGTTATCAATGGAAACAATGTTTTTGTAGTTTTCCATTTTATTATATAATGTAAACCTTATGAATTTATATAGTACTTACAAGGATACTAAACTAATTAGTCTTTCGAGACATGATCCTTTGTGATCATCCAATGATACGTAATAATACTTAGACTCTGGGCTTCTGGAGTCGGGGCGTTACAGTTGGTATCAGAGGTAGTTCAATACATACCTTGGAAACTAGATTAATATAAACTCTTATTAGAGCACATTTCCCTAAGATAGAATTTGATGATTTGTATATAAGAACATCATAAAATTTTGGTAATGTAGTGATTTTGTGAGTTTTCCAAACAATACATCCATGTATGGATATGAGCAGGCAGAGGCGGCTCGGACACATATATTCTGAGTGGTAAAACCCAAAAACACTGCTTCGAGCTAGACTCGAAGGGGAACTGGTTCACAATAACAGGCCTTGCTGCACTCTTGGTTATGAAACTCTTGGGGGATATGGCTAAGATAATTTACATTTTCTTTATAAACTGATTTAAAGTATTTTAATATAATATGAGAACAAATGTCCTTGGTTATTCTGATGGTTTTTCAAATTGAAAATATGCTGGCATGATATTTTCTAAATGTTTTTAGGACTACGGTTTCCCACACAATGCTTTCTAGTTTTATTCAATTCATAGATTCCAACGAAGTCATAGTAACATTGAACATGATCTACAAGGTGGGAATGATGGTGGAAATGAGCAATAAAATGGAATGTTGATTGGTATAAACGATATCATGTTCTGGAAAAATCAGTTTTCATAAAATATGATCAACAACATATATATTTACCAACTCCCGATCTCAACAATGAAGATAATGGGGATGAATTATAAGAGCTCAAACCATGGAGACCATGAATAAAAGAATCCTCAACTTCCATCATGCAGTAAATGTGGAAGGAGACTCCCAGGAATGTGTCTTAGTGGAACAAAGAGAATCTTTATGTGAGGGAAAGAAGGAAATAAAATTAATAATTTCTGATGATAAATGAGGAGTACTATGTAAGAAAATAAAAGTGGTCCCAAAAATCCATTTACAGTCATTTTCTGTAAATGTAGGGGACATAAACATTGCCCGAGTGAATTCCCTATTCTATAGAATATTTTCGTGGTCAAAGAACAAGATATGTAGAAATAAATGGATAGAGAAATGTTTAAAAGTATTAGTGCTCCTTGTTGATGAAATTACTTTGGAATAATATTCTCTTGTATTTTTAAATCATGGGGTTTTAATGTGAAAATCATATTTGAAGAAGAATTATATTTTCTCTTTTGGATATAGTTATAAATAACCATTTGGTTTTATTTGATCACTAGGTTTGAGGCAATTACAAGTTATTATATATTTGGATGAAAATGTAAGGTATGAGATAAATTATGTTATGGTTATTTTGAGGAATTTACCTAATTTTGGTAATGTAATAAAATATTATTTTTGAAAAAGGACAACATGCAGACTGTGTGACAACCCGTCTCTTCAGACCAAGCTGTGGGAATTGAACCCACCACTAGAGAGTGATTTAGATTTATTGCCTACCACTGGACTACGTGAAGTCCCTAGTTAGTGTGACAAATTATTTTTAGTAAAATAAATTTATTGAAAAATAATATGTTTATTTGGTATCTTATGTCTTATCAAATGAATACCATTAGTATTTGAAAATTATTTGGTGATTAACTGATAGATGTTATTTTAGAAGACATTCACTCTGTTGGAATCACTATATACCTAAGGAAAATAGAATATTATGGGATTTCATTTGAGGACTAATGGTGGATTTTTATAAATTTTTTAATTATGGATTTATAGTCATTTGGGTTATTTATGGAAATGATTAACCTATAATAGAGAATATGTGATTAGGTTAATTACTTTTAAGTATGTGACTTTAAGATAAGTCAATGTCATTTGGAGATACAATTTAATGTGGAAGACAACATAACCAAATTCATATATGTTTTGGGTTTCAATATTAGTTTCGATTATATTGAAGGATTTGAAGGGAATTGTTTATATAATGGTATTTAATTAACTTTGGGGTACTGTTCATTTAATTTTAGAAATTAAGATTACTGTTTTTTTCTCTAATGAAATATACTTTTTGGGGATCATCTGATCTCGTACTAACCATTTTGGTTCTGATTAATCTCTAAATACAAGGTAAATATATAGTTTAACCTTTGTGGATCATGTGATTCTATAGAAGATGATTCTAGATCTTCTGGTGTAACCAAGTCATCTTGAACAGTCATCCTTTTAATAAAAATTTTGTTAGTTATAGAAATTTTTTAACGAATGAAACAAAACATTAAAATTAAGTATATATCTTTATGTTCTTATTCAATATCATAAATAAATTCTTTATATTTATGAAATGTAACTTAAAAAAGAAAAAACTTTTTCCATTTACGTTTCCTTCTAGGAAACGAATGACCATTTTTCCCATCACATGTTTCTAGTTTTATTTCTATTAACTTTATCCTGATCATATTTTCTATATCTCTACATAAGAACATGACACTTAGTTTATCTTCCATATCAATATTTTCCTACATGGAATTCTAGTATGAGTTATCTCGGGAGACCTTTGTACTTCCCTTTCTTTCTTTTAAAGTGATAGTTTTATTGACTCTTTTTCCGATGTGGGACTTTAAATTATGTTTTGAAGATCAATTTTAAAAATTTCCAGGATGCCATTTCCAAAAAGGGGGAATAATTTAACACCACAAGATTCTACGGTATGTTTCCCTTTGAATAATGTAATATCTAGCATTTTATGTAGCTTCAAGATACTAAAACATCGCGACCAATCAAACTAGCCATTATGAATAGGAATTCTCAATTTTTTAAAATTTTATAAATTTTATCTTTCAAAATGAACATCAATTTTTGATTTGGAATTTTGAAATTTTCTTAGGGTAAATTCTTGGTATTTTCCTGAAAACATTTTATTTTTGATGAATAGTGAAAAAGATTGAGGTATAGTTTAAAACCAATTTTTTTTTAAAATAATTATTTATTTTATTTAAATTTATTTTAGATCAAAATTGATACACAATACCTATATAATTTCAATGTAATTCATTTGAGTATGTTTATATTAATTTTAGATATATGAAAATTGTATTGAACTTTTTAACCACCTTTCTCCCAACTCATAGATGCATTCGCAAATTTAATTAAAACTTAATACTATCATTTCTATGAATTTAATTTCAAAAATATGAGAGAAATGGTTGATATCAATATGTAAAATGTGGTTCAATAAGATAAAATTAATTTTAGTGAATAATAATTTTTGACTTTTATATACCCCTATTAAATGTAAAGAGGGTAATTAATGGTAAAAATGAAATTATGTTTACCCAAATAGAAGTCATAAATCCATTTGATAAGTGAAATTTCACCAACAAATTCCTTAGGAATAAAATATGATCCTTTAGGTCCACATGGATTAGATTAGGTCATTCATTATTTTTTAATTCAAAGAAGACTTAAAAGGGATGTGTTCAATGTTTAATAACTCAACAATTTTTAATATAGGGTTATACATAAGATAAGTAAGATTATAAAAATTCATTAAAAATATAAAAATAATTCATAAATATAGATATATTATTTATATTTTTTAGACATTAAATAATTTAATTTATATATGACATAATGATGATGCCGTAATTACTTAATTAATGAAATATTAAAATATTAGATATTATAAATATCCAAATAATTCTAATTTGAGACTTTTTATGATTTCCACTAATTTTCTAGGTTAATATGACATATTAGTGTTAGTTATTTGAATTATTTTTGAAGTAATAATGCTGTTATAAATTTAGAAAAAAATAAAATACCAAATAGTGTCAAAATTGACAAAAAAGAGTTATTAAAAAAATATTATATTATTAATTGATATTATATTTCAAAAAATATATGGTTCATAAAAAAGACTTATATAATGATATCGGTATCATTAATGAACCACTTGGGGTTCTCACGGATGTATATTGTATGTTTATTAACCATATAATATAAAAATACAAAGAGACATGGTAAATGTCAAACTATTTAACTAAGAGTTAAATATAAACGATAAAGTTAATATAATGACCCAACCTGTATAAAACATATTGGTTTTGTGGTTTTCTACCCATTCCCACCTAGTCCTTTAAATAATTCATTTTTTATCCTTTAGAAACCGTAAATGATTTTATTGTAAAATAATATTTCTAGATTTTCATAAGGTGCCACTCACCCCTCTTATAAAAGAGAACTCTCCCATCTCTCTAATTCACCCAATCGAAGAAATTTGGCTTGGCCATACCCTTCCAAAATACCCTATAAACTTTCCACCTTTCCTTTTAGATGCCTTAATTTTTTCATAAAGCCAACTTATGGATACCTATGGATCAAATCAAAAGAAAGAACCCAAAGAAGTGGTAAATATTTCATCACATCTATCAAGTTCTTTTATTCTTCCACTTCATGTTTCTCTGTTGTCTCCACTATAAAATAATAAATCCAATATCTTATATATAATGTAATGTTATAATAAATATAGTACAACCATATTTATTATTCTATCCTTCCTTTGAATGACATGTCACCGTACGTGTGTACTTACGACTTACCGTCTCCACATCGTGGTGTAATTGTTATCCAATACATTATTATTTGGATGGGTATAATAATGATATTTAATATATTTAAATAAAAAATATAACATGATAATTATTCTGTATATATGATATAACATCAAATTATATATGATTTTAAAATCAGAAGAATTATATTATCGCTCATGTGTACATACAGATTATCGTCTCCATGAATGTGATGAGATTCATTCTCCATCGTAATCCATTAAAGAATATTTTTTATTATATAATTAAAAATAATTTTTAAAGTATTAATGTAATTATTAATGTGAATAAAAGACATCGTATTCATAATAGACACTACTTATGAAACAAAGTAGATAAAGGAAAATGAATGTGTTAACACCCGAAACGAAGATAATACTAAAATATTATTAAATATTAAATATTAAGATATCATATATGATATCATATTAATGTATATGATTATTTTATAATTTAATAATAATTATTTAACCATTATAAAGGAGGTTAACCAACCATCGACCAAGGGAAAGTACAATGTAAGGGGTTTCTTATCTCACTTTTAATTCCTTGAGATTTCCATTGTTCACCAACTATTTATTAAATGTGGTGTTTTGTGTAATGTCATTTGATATATATATTAACATTATTCACTTTATATTCATGGTATTATCTGATTAATTTTTTTGTTATTAACATTTGGCCATATGACTCGATTGATTACAACAGTGTAAGGGTTCTTATCTCACTTCCTATTTCTGTGAGATTCATGCCATACTACCACTATTTCCTTTTGTGTGGTTTATGTACTTCCCAATGATTGTATTCTTTGTGTAATATAATTTAATTTATGAGTAATTAAATCTTCATTTTATGATCCATATTTTATGGAATGTATGTTTCGTAAGTTTACAAACTGGTAAGGGAATTTCAAATTTCAATTTCCACACATTCGGCTTTACATATACTTCATTGATTATTTTACTCCATGATTATGTGTGGAATCACTATTTATTATTTATTTAGTAATTTCAACTCCCCATTCTATGGATATACTTTTTATACACATAATCAATCCACTGATAAATTCTCAAGTCGTCAATATGAACTTGATATGAGTAATTTTAACTCAATCTCCATTTATTGAGTTAAACGTCCAATTCATTTGTATTGTTTTTACAAGAAAAAGTGTGAATTTTCTATGAATTATTTAGACCAAATATCCGAAAATATTTTGTTTTTTTATATTGGTCACACATATTTATGTTTTTTATTTATCATTAACCTAAGGATACTGTCTTTATAAGAGATTTCATCTCAATTTACGTTTTATTGAGACTTCTTTGTTGTTTTACGCCAATTCACTTTTATATGTTGTATATAATGTACCTTGACATAGTATATCATGAATCCCTTTATTCCAAGGAAATTATAATGTTTTTATTACCTCAATTATTTGGATTCATGTGTCTCTCTTTTTTTTGGAACTCTAATTAAAATATCATTTTAAAATGTTTTAAATATTTTTTATTCTAAATATTTTTTAATAATGTCCATGTTTTAAAAATGGTTTTAAGGATTTATTTATATGGCCATTAATGTTTTAAAATTAAAATCCATTTTCAATTTTTCAATGTAGTATGGGAAACTTTGATTCAAAAATATATTGTAAACGACTTCTTGATAAATAGTTAGACTTTTGAATGTTTTCATGAAAAATGGAGATATTTCTCTGAAATTGTTTTGATGATTATTTTAATCTATGTCAATATCATTAATTATTCACTATTATGGTTGATCTATTATAATACAATATTACATAATTAATTGAATGAGTTATGTTTGACTGTGGATTTGCTATTTTCATACCATTCATGGTTTGTGGTTAAAATATTGACATTCTGTGTGCTAGTTTTAATACAAATGATCAGATTATGTTTCAACCTTTTCATATGAGGAATGCATTGGAATTATTATGTGATTGGTGGATCCCTCTATAGCTCCTCGATGCATTGTTAGGTCTCAGGAGACAAAATAGTGTCTTGGAACAAGGCCATGACAAAATCTAATTTGTAGTCTTGGAACAAGGCCTTGACTATGTGGTAATGAAAGTATGGCATTATGCATTACATCATTATGAAAGTGGATATTGATATGGAATTTGATTATTCGACTAGTAGAATATCCATGTGAATAAGTAAAAGAAATTATTTGATTTTATCTTTGCCTTATTTTGCTGATGTTCAAGTTTAAAAGTCTTCTATTTTAGTCCTATAAATTTCCTTAAATGTTTATGCTTATTTAAAAATATTTATGATATATTTTTATCCTTACTGAGCATCTGAGCTCACCCATTTCTATGTTTTATTTTTCCCAGGATGTGAAGAGGTATATTATGACTAACTTGTAGGGATAATATATGGGATCCCAGTGTTGTCTATGGAAACAATTTTGTTGTATTTTTTCCATTTTATGATGTAATGTAAACCTTATGAATGTATCTAGTACTTACAAGGCTAAAAAATTAATCAGTCTTTCGAGAATTGATCCTTTCTGATCATGCCAATGATACGTAAAAATTCACCAACTATGGGCTTTTGGGGTTGGGGTACTACAATATCCACCTTTTGATGCACAATGATTGTAAATATAGTTTTTTACACTAATTTGTTATATATAACAACAAAACATCTTATTTGGAAGTGTGGTATATTAATTTTCATTTATTAAATGCTTTATATTTATTTGATAAGTTATAAATTGTGATGAATAGGAAAATAATTCTATATTTTAATTGAAAAATCATTTTTCATTGAAATAATTTTTTTAAATAAATAATATTATTGATTGGTTTGAAATATTAATTGTAATATGTTTTTATCATTCAATATAATTAACTTCAGTATCATTACTTTTAAATTCAATTCAAATCTAAAAATATTTCAATATTTTGAAATGTATTATACTTTAAAAACTCATTCTCTCTTTTTGAGATGATGAATAATTTTAAATTAATTACTATATCATCTATGTTTGGAAAATTAAAAAATTGATTCCATATTTGGAATCCATTTTCCAAAATTATGAAAATTGGATTATTTTATTTTTGGGCATTATGAATAACATCTTCTATAATTTTTATTAATACAGTAAATTGGCAATACAGGTAATAATGGGTAAGAATACAATTATAAATATACCCTAACAGTTGTCATAATATATTTGGAAGAGTTTGTTTCATCCAATATAATCCTTGCGTCAAAATGGTTTCCTTTTGATGCCACTTAGATGAGATTAGGACATATGATTTTATTTTTTTAAGAGAATTTTAACATGACTCAGTCAAATTTTAATAATTGTACAATTTTTTATACAATGATATACAAAAGATAAATTCTATTATACATAATTTTTTTTAATCTAATTTTTTTCATTATGCTAGTTTATTTGTAATTTTTAGGAAATATATAATTACATTAAAAACATACACTTTGAGAGTATATAAATTATTTAATTGATTAGAAATCAATTAAATAATAATTATTAAAATTCTAATAACAATAAAAATTCTGAAAACATGTCCAATTATTAATGTTCTATTTTATCTCGACCATAATAATACAAGGGTCGTGATATTGACTATTTGAATCAAAATGGAAGAGATTTTAAAAATATTATTATTTTATTTAAAGTGACGATTAAGTTTTCAAAATCATATTTTAATACGTATAACATTTTAATGTTGAATTTTCCAGAAGGTAAATTCTACTACAAGTATTATTATGTAATATAGTATATTTATTTTCATCATAGTATAAATTTTTTAAATTTTACCAAAATAATATGTATATTATATAATTACACTAAATTGATATAGTAATTATATTATTAACGGACATACCCAAATAATGTTATTAAAATTAGTCAAATAAATATAATTTGAGATAATTAAAAAGTACAATGATTTATATAGATTCCCGAAACCCCATAGTGATATAATAAAATAATCGGTTCGTTGATAACATGTTATATTGATATTCTTTAAAATCCATGAATTGTACAATTTCAAAATTGATGGTATTTTAGTTTTTTCCAAACATTGTTTTATTTAATTGTTTAAAAATAAAATAAAAAATAAAAAATAGAATCATTATTATATACTCCAAATTTATCTATAGTACTTAATTATGTTCAAATTGGACTAAGAAAATATTTCATGCTTTGAAAATTGAAATATTTAGGATCTTAATTAAAACTAAATAGAATAAAAATGTATTAATTAAAATAATAATATTATAATTGATATAAAAACATTTCTAAAATTATATTGTGATTATATTATAACTCTATATAATCTAAAATTCATAATTCGTACATTTTGGAATTTTTTTAGTGTATTATTATTTTATTATAAGTTAATTTTTTGTGGTTTCAAAAAGTTCCCTTAACTAAATTATCAAGGCGGACCACCTCCCTCACTTATTCACATAAATTTGATCATTTTGTATCATGAATCCCCTAACCATTTCCCTTATAATCATCCCTAGTTACTTTATTATTGTTCTGGTCTTCGTCAAAGTCCACCTCTAATGCTCTAAGAAGTGATTTTGAGAACGAACATCAAAGAAGAGGTAATCTCCTCTAACAATTCATTCAAGGTT
The DNA here is from genome assembly GCA_963277665.1 of Viscum album. NCBI lineage: Eukaryota > Viridiplantae > Streptophyta > Magnoliopsida > Santalales > Viscaceae > Viscum > Viscum album. The sequence continues at coordinate 879,640,729 of OY728158.1, forward strand.
TTTTGTTATAATTCATCATCATTATTTGTTTTATAATAAATTAATAACTCTAGTATAAATTATATACTATTATTGTTTTATAATTTTGAAACAACAATATTCCACCCTCTATCCATTCTATGAAAAAAGGAAATCATCATGCGTGCATACAAATGGATTACCATCTCAACACTGGGGTGTAATATGTTTTTTCCGACACATTAATTGGATGGTTATAATTTTTGAAATAATAACTATATAGGATTATTATAACATGGTATTTATTTTGGAACAATATGTATTCCATCCACATTGATTCCATTTCATAATTAAATGAACGATATCATCGCTTGTGCGCACATACAACCTACAATCTCCACGATACGATACAATTCATTCTATGTTGTCATCATTAAACCACCATTATATAAATTAATGGAATGTATAAATATGATATATACTATAATATTGTAATTTTGTAATTAATATAACAATATGCTAAGAAGTGGAAGATGAACTTTTTTGACAACACATTCATAAGAACATAATGTAGTTAATACCCAAATATCAAGTCATAATGAAATATTATTACCAAACGGGTGATAACATGATCATATATGAAATCAAAAGAATGAATATGATTCTGGAATAAGTCACTAACATTACATAAATCATTATACAAGATGTTCAGAAGCATACAATGGAAAAAAATACCTATGGTTAGATATTATTTTTCCTCATCTGTGTTTCTATGGGACATATACCTCATAAACCACCTATTTTATTTAGGTGGTGTTTTTGATGACCATATATGTTTTTATAATTCTTCTTTTGAATTCGACAATATTAATATTGTATTCTTTATTTTGTTAGACATTAAATTCTAGTTATTATAATAAGTAAGGGATAATATCAAAATCTCATTATTAAATGATATTATTTATAAATAAGTATTTAATATGGTATATCTATCATCAATGTCAATGTTTCTTAAATATATAAAATAATTCATATTATTTTAATAGTGATTAAAATTTATTTTATCAATTAATGAATTATTATTAAACATTATATAAGAAATCTTTCTTTTGTTTTTAAAATGAATTACTTTTTGAATTTTCCACCAAGAGTACGTGAAGAATGTTTTATTAACTTATACAACATTAGTGGATTTTTATGTCTTCATAATGCCTAATTTATATGAAGAATTGTTCACATGATATAATGTTCATTTTCAACTAAATAATTTTTTAAAATATTGGGGCATTTTTAGAAAAGAAAATATTTTGGAAGAATAAAAGTTATTTTCATCAAAAATTAAGTTCAAGTGTTTTATCAAAATGTTTTTCCATCAAGGATGGAACACATTAAATAGGGTTAGTTTTATATACCTATTATTACTATGAATTTATTGTGTTAGTGATGGAATGATATTTTTTATGAATAATGTTTCGAAGTAATTATTTTCAAGAAAGATATTTTATTCCTTGGTTAATGTTGTGATGAAAAATTTATGTTTTTTATGTCACACATATGTATGGTTTTCATTATGTTATTTGAGGGACCAATATCTCCATCTAATGAATTGGGTGATAATTTTTATATTATAATATAGTAATTGATAAAATAAAAACTAAATATAGTTCAGTAATACAGGGATGAAATGGAATGTAAAGTTGATTCATTAATATAATGATGGAACAAGGAGTGAACAAGGTTCAGTAATGGACTTCATCCTCAATAATGGTCATTAATATGATACGTAGATAATAATTAAATGATTATATATTCCTATGTGTTATCCAAAAGATCATAATTATTCATATTATATATTTAATGTTCTTTTATTACTTATTCCTTATGAAAATCCATGCTTTATATTAGGACTCAAGATTTATATATTCAAAATATATGTACATGTTTTGAAATTCTTATGAATATGGTTTTTTCTGTTCTCAAGGATTACCCTTAATAGTAATTTGAGCTCAACCATTTAATGATTTATTTTCCCCCAGATAAAATGAAAGGTTCTAGTTAGTAAAAACATTTTATAAGATCAAAATGGGAGATATTGAAGATATTTCAATGAGCTAGAATAATGTGTTATTAGATTCCAAGGACACTAAACTAATATGATCATCAGGCTTCTATTTGTGTAATGTATTAAGTATTCTATAAATAAAAGGTTATATCTATGTATATAAATATTGTTTTATTAGAGTCGGTATCAAAGTGAAGGTTTATTTATACTTTGGAATCTAGGTTGTGAAAAATTTATTCAGACCCCAGGGCATATTTTAACGATACATTTAGGGATGTCCCAAAGAATAAGTATAACTATATGTTACTATCCTAGTATTATGGTAATAATCATTGATAACCTAATAGAAAACCTAAGATGGTGGAGATTAAAATCACTCTTCCTTTATTATTATTCTTTTCAAGTATATTTTTTACCTCCCACAGTAATGTCTTTGGGTTTTATAAAATGGATGAAAATATAAGGATTCATGTTTATGGAGAATATGATGTACAATAGAATGATATTACTGATGAGAAACCCAATGAAAAGGGTGTTTTAAAGAGAAACATAGTTATTATTCTTAATCAAAAATCTCATAATATGATCAATAATCTCATCATTAGTGATTTCCTAACCCCCCTTATAAGATAAAGATGGAGTTTCATGGTTATTATAGAGGAAAATAATGTCCAATTTTCCACATGTAAATCATGTATTAAGAAGAATCATGTATAATATTTCAAAAGAACTATAATATGATTTGGGTTTGGAAAAGACAGAATCAAAGCCAATAATTGAATTGGAAAAGGTTCATTTAACCTCGGGGACACTGATAATGGTATTTAAAAAAACAATGATAGTTCATTTTTTTAATGTGGAATGTATAGGAATTATGGAAATTGATTACCTAAGGAAAAGTCCATTCAATAGAATCATCATGGTATTAAGAATAGTGTTCATGTTTCTAATAATGAAGAGACTATAAATGGTACATGAGATGAAATATGTGTCAATGAATAAAACAATGATGCTCGGTCAATGGTTTATGATGATAGTGTAATGATTACATGTTTATCAAAAATAATTATGTACAAGTAATTTTATGGTACTATGGAAAAAATAATCATTTATGGATTCTTACACTTTTGTTTTTTCATCATTTATTTGAATGTATATTATTAATGGTACTAATAACCATGAAATGATATTCAGATTTTTTTTTGAAAACACCAAATATATGTTAAATGATAGGGTTTGGAGATAATGCTTTGTTTTATAGTATTAATGACCTCATGACTGATATAAGGCCATGTGATATCATAGTTTGAGTATATAAATTTTTTAAGATTTTTGCTAAGAGTTAATTTTGGATATAATTAATGTTTTCATTATGGTTATATGGTAATTCATGTTATTATCAAGTTTAAAGTGAGTACATGATTAAGGTATTCATGTGTTGGGAATGAGAAAACCATGAACTAAGTAATGTGATATGGTAGATAAATACTATGTTGATTTATTTCAAATATTTATAATGTTTCAGATTTTTCATTTTTATTGAAGGATTGTAATGATATCCATTTATAAATAATATATGATATAGTCTGGTTGAGGTTTTTTTATATCAAGTTATTATCTCAGTATAAGTGGACTCATGAATATTTGATAACCTATGATTACATTTTTTCTATGATAGATGGAATGACATATCATTCAATTTATGGATTAATGGATCTTTTAACAAATTATGATTGAAAATTTCAACATCAATTCATTGAATGAGGGATAAAGTGTAAATAGTTCAAGGCATAAACAAAAGTGATATTATTCAAAAATAAAGTTTGTATTTATTATTAGGAAAAACTATTTACCCACTGGCAATGGATCTTGAAACCAAAATGTTATCATAGTAACTACTTATCCGAGGAGTCATATGGTACCTTAAATCATATTAGATTTATGGATCTCTACTAATTAACTTTATAAAATCTGTGGTCTCCATCACTCAGCATCAGAAATTGATGGATAAGGTTTTCTTCCATATTCATTTTTCTACTTCCCCCCAAATTTTTCATACGTGGAATCTTGGTGATGAGTTACTTTGGGAAACTGTTATGTTTTTAAATTTCCTATTTTAAAATGATGTTTTAGTATACCATTTTATGATGTGGGTTTCTATGAAAAAATCCTTAAGTAGTTAACATTTAATAACCCAATAAAATTTAGAGGGTGAAATTCATTTTAAGTGGGGTAAGCGGGGTAGAATGTTAAACCCTGATATTTTAAGAGATGGATTATTTTTAATTCATTTGATATCTTTGGTTATACATGAAAACAAGATTAGCTTGTTCTATTTGCAACAACATATTAGCTTTTCGCATAACCAACAATATTCATGGATTTTTTAAAACATAATTTCAATTTAATTTCATAGAATACATCTCACACAAAATAGAGTATAAGTGAACAACTAAATATTATAACATCGTCATTAAAATAAAGTGTACCAATAGTATTAACTTCCTTTGAAAAAACTATTTAATGTAAAATAAGTGAGTCAAAAAACTAATAAAATAAATTTCTTTTTATTTAATATAATGTTTAAAATTTATATTTTATTTTTTGTAGACATGATATAAGAAAAAATTCAATTTTTCAGATAAGATAAGTATTTATCAAAACATGTAGTATTGATCCCTCTTGACTGTGAACCAATTGTAATTATATTTTTTTATCCTTCTTTATATTCTATTTAACCAAACAATCTTACTATTTTAATGTGGAATATAAAATTTTCATTAGATTAATTTTTGTTATTTTTCTAATAAGATTTACATTTTGATGAATAGTAAAAGTATAGTAAATTTTAATTGAAATCAACTTTTTTCAAAGAAATTATTTAGTTAGTTAAAGATTTATATTGAATAGTTTTAATGTATCAATATAAACTATTTTCATCATTCAATATAATGTACATCGTTAGCATTAATTTTACATTGAATTCAGAGGTAAAAACACTTCAATCTTTTGTAATGTTTTGATATTTAGAAATCCTGTCCACTTTTTCCGACAGTGGGAATAATTTTATATTAGTTACATCAACTACTATGTTTTTATTTTTAAAAAATAAATTGCATATTTTGAATCAGTAGGCCAAAATTATGTAAATATAATTTTTTTTTGGGAATTATGAATTGTATCATCAATAGTTTTTAATTAATACGTTAAAAGGGTAATAGTTAATTAAGGGTAATAATAAAATTATAAAATTACCATATATAATTTATTAAAATTCTTTAATGATCTTTTTTGGAACTAAATAATCAATGGGACATAATTCTATCATTTTCAATCAACTAGGATGAGATTAAATCATTTAATTTGTTTTATTTAATGAGAAGTTAAATATGTATCACTAAAATGTTTATAACTAATCCATTATTTTGTAATTTAATATAGAATATAAATTCTATTAAAAATACTTATTTTAATTATATGGTATTTTTTATCATAGTAATTTATTTTTAATTTTTTTTCATATTTAATTACCATAAGGACTAAAACTTTGAAGATGTACAAATTAATTAGATGAGGAGAAATCAATAAAATAATTATTACTAAAATTATAATAACCATAATGTTGGTCGGAGTGGAATCTCAATAGGGGTGAATTGAGTTCCTACATAAAATTTCTTTTAAAAAATTATTATAAAGATCCCCCAAATTGTGAAAATGTTCTAGTTAATTAAGGAAATAGGGATATAGATGGCTAATTGGTCTACATGTTTCTCAAATGGTGATTAGTCCCCAGTTGAATTAGGGAAAAACACGTATTCAACTTTTAATACTATTTTACTGAATTAAACAAATATACAGACTAATCGAAACTAACTATGAAATTGAAAGAAAAACAGTTTTATGTTTTAGCTAATGTAAAAAACTAAAAATAGATACAACAGAGTATAACACAATATAGTACAAAATGAATTAATACAAGAGGTTCAGTCTCAAGAAGAGACTTAATCCTCTCTACATGGTGATCACCTTCCACCATGCTGTATATGATAACAATAAACATGATACACAACTTGTATCGGGCTTTACAATATTTTTCACAAATTGTACAGGGCTCAAACCCTCTACCACTGTTCTTCTTGGGAAAGAATAACAATAAATACCACACACGGTCTCTTCAACAGTTTTACGTGGGAAACAAATATAGATGATGTTTGTTATAAGGATGTTCAGTATCCTCTTATTTATGCACAATAGACAGTGTGAGAGACAGACAGACACACACACTTCTCAGAAATGTAAAAAGAAAGAAACACAATAGGGCAGTTATGTTGAGATAGAGTTTATAAGTCTCTATGTGTTTTCAGTTCAAATCTTGACTCCTTGATGGTGAAGAATTTAAGGCTTCGGTCTATCTCTAGAAGTTGTCTCCAAAATAGAGTGTCGTAACTCCAGGTACTGGATTTTAGGAATTGAATGCTATTTTTATTGAGTTGATTGAATGTTTATGAGACACAGAATGCATTCAGAAGTTGTTTTCTTGAAATGATCATCTTGATGTTCTTGGGGTTCACAGTGAAGGTGCTCGAATGGTTCTTCCATGTTCATCACTAGTTTATTCCTTGTGCTTTTATCTTTAGTACACCTTCTTTTAGTTTTGTTTTTCTCTGTACCTCTATTTATATCTTCCTTCCATTGTCTTTTTCTTTCAAATTTCAGGTCTGACAATATGAGTAAGTATATCACGTGCAATATTTCTCATACCTCTTATAAGGGTTGGTGTCCTCAGAACCAATAGTTTTTTACTTTTATTACATGAATGTTCACTTATTATATATTGTTCATTGTTCAGCACGACTATAATATAATAATTTTCTGGAATATTTGTTGCATTAATAATGTCAAAGATGATCCCCACTATGATGAGAACCTTGAAATGCTATAACAATATTCTTAAATAAAGTTCTATGGTTGGATTACATACTATGATAGGACACATAGTATACAGACTGTCATGTGTGAGTACTCGTAAGAAGACGATACACTCTCTCATGGAGTTCGCATTTGGTAATCTCCAAGATGGGAGATAATGAGAACAGACCCACCAGTAGTAATTCCGCATGTCTTGGTGTCATCAGATATTTCTATCTGCGAGTATGTGTAATGGTACTTAGAGTGTAAGATTATCATTAACTCATTTCATGACTCGCGCACTTAGATTTACTGATGAAAACCGTCACGCAGACAGTTGGCAGAAAGTAGGGTACATTGGGTGCGTCACGACTGACATGTTGTTAATGGATAAGTCGATGAAGGATTTTCCCCTTCTATTTATGGAAGTTGATATCTCGGCCCTTTGATTGAAATAGAACTATCGCATTAAATTCCATGGCCATGGTGTAAACAACGTGTTTATTTCAGGTAGTCAAAGAATGACGGATCAAGAATATAGGTTTATGACACTTCCATGAAACCTTCTTGATGAGATATTGAGACAAAGGGATTAAATTACATATTAAGCGTTTGTATGAGGTGATACATCAATTCGGCATAAACTTCTTTCTCTTGGGTGCCTTGTCTTGTTGCTAGACAAAAATCTTGGACATTAGGCAAGCCCGCCTAATGCGAACGAGAAAGAGGCCTAGAGGGTCACACACTATGTCTATCCAAGTATCTCAAATTGAATAAAGATTATTCCCGTATGTGGTTTAATAATTATTCAAGGAAGCCTAAGTTTTTTTAATGATGGAGGAAAAATATAATAAAACAAGTACACGCCGTGTATTATTAAATGTACACACCGTGTAGTTTTATTTTTGAAAGGAAATGAATAAATTAAAACAAGATATATACGCCTTGTACATTTAATGTACACGCCATGTAGTTTTCAATGAAAAACAAGTACATTCAGTGTATTTATTATTACACACCGTATAGTTTTTCTAGTCGGGATTTTTGAGGTTATAATATCGTTTTATGAAATGATATTTATTATAATCAATGTGAGCACATGTGAAGGAATTAATTATTCGACATGGGGGTTTTCAATAACAGTTAATGAAACAAATGAAATGTGTAATGCGTTTATTTATTTTCATAACTCTACATCCTCAAACTCGATTATAAATATCATCACAACCCCAATTCTTTTCCTACACAAGAGAATCATTGTGCACAACATATCTGGAGAATTCTTTCACGGCCGAAAGAACCTCTTCCTCCAAGAATGCTCTCAAGACCGAGAGAGATCCACTTCCATTGGATCAAGACGATCTATGGTGGACAACACAAGAAAAGGATTCTCTATGCTAGCACCCGGAGAATCCTTGGGCGACGTCCAGAGATACGAGGTACACGTGTGGGTCACCACTATAGAGAGTCTACACTTGGATTCTGCGATGCAACAACAGATCACATCGACAACATGATCAAGAACATCAATGAAGAAAGAACACCCAAACAGTATTTATTTATAATTAATTAAATTAATTATAATCAACCTGTAATGATCCTTGTTTGTGGTTCCGGGACAAACCATCTTCTTTGTCCTTTTCTGTGATTCGATCCGTGGAGACTGGCGTTTATCGTCGTATTGATACTAGATTGATCATTGCTAATGACAAAAATCCAAGTGGGCACATCCACCCACGCGCTTCTGTTGTGTCCGGAACCTTCAAATGGTATCAAAGGGAGGTTACAATGTTGATTTTTAGTTATTTAATTTTCATTTATAATTTACGAATTTATATTTGATTCAATTTGAAATATATCGTTCTATTAATCTGAATAAAGGAGATATATTCTTCCTCCTTCGTTTCTCGATTCATATCACAGAAATGACTTTTTAATTTTAATTTGGATTAAAATAAAAACAAGGAATTCATCTAGAGGAGTCGCTCTTTCTGTATGTACAACACATGATTACACAGTGTGTAATTAAAACTACATGTCGTGTACTTAGGTTCAATGAATAAGCACTTGTCCGCCAAACCACGCCATGTGAATTGATTATGCTTATGTTTTAATGACGCCGTGTTGACCAGAATTGAATGGCGCATGGAAACCGGAATACACGGTGTGTATATTGGAGAAACACGGCATGTAGTCCATTTCGACCCAAGTGAAACTGTGTAAAATGATAATCCACGTACCGCGTACACGAGATCGTCAGGGCGGTGACCGCGTAACAAGGAAGTACATGCCATGTATGACTCATCTACACGCCGTGTACTCCAAAATTTCCAAAGTACAGAAAACACGCAAAATCCCCGTCATGTACTTTGGATAAAGGGTGAAAAGAAAAATACACACCATGTAATTATAAACTACATGCCGTGTACTTTCCAGAAATGGAAGTTCTCCAGGTTTCCTCCAATATAAAAAGACTCGTACAAGGAATATGGATGAGAAGAATATCAAGGAAATCCAGAAAGGAATTTAAGATAAAAACATTGATTTATTATAAGATCATAATTAATTGAATTCTAGAGCGACTTATCTTAAATGAAATTGTGATTAAAAGAATTTGAATTCAAAATATGCGTAAATGTCATTGCATGCTGTGGATGAACATGAGCTAGACCAAAGACCCTTTGTATGTGTATGGTTTCATTTAAATTTATTTAATTTAAATTTTTTTGGCATGCAAGACTTCTTCCAATAAAATATAGGGCCTGCGTGCCCATGGTTTCTTTAATGTAAACACATGTAATGGAGGATCTCCCATGCCAGACAAGACGGTTCAAATCCGGAAGCCTAGGTGAAAACGACACAAGAAGATACATAGGTGGACAGGTGGGAGCTGCAAAACACGAACCAACAGGTTCATGGTGTTTTCCCTAGGTCAGGGTTAGCTTATCAAAACTACTAGATAAGCTAACCAATAGAAGATCATGATCATGCCATCTTATTTTATTTCTGTCTAATTGCATGGTTTATTTATTATGTATGTGTTGTCTTGATCACATAATTAATAAAATGAACAAGCATGCAAAGATGGAATAAAATAAAAATTGGAATATCCGTAAACATTATAAGAACATGGTTATTCACTTAAGAAAGTATCACTTAATATTAACAAGCATGTGATAATGCGAAACTACGCATAAAGGAATAAAATCCCTCAATACCATATTAACTTAGACCAAGCCTTCTGTTACCTGATTAAGGGCAAGACTCAATAAAACTATGTGTTTGAACAACCCTTGTTGGGACACATACTTTTATAAAGGAAGCCCTTATGAAAGGTTTCGGGTTGACTTAACCATATTATATCAAGAGAAGTAGCCCTTGCTAGACATGGTGTAATATTGGAGGCAAGAGTTGAGGAAATCCAAGTCAGGATTTCAGGATTGGGGAGTCCACTCAACAGATCAATGAACTGTAAGTTCATAGTTGGAAAATACCTGCCTACCTAAATACCTTCAAAAAGCTTGGCCAACCCATGTTGGGGTTATGCGAAGGGAAATATGGATCCTTGCCACTAGAATGATAAAGCAACTTGAAATTCCAAGTTCAATGGTGAGAACCATCAGGACATGATAAAATAGTGGGAGAATTATTTAATTCAATCATTATTTCTCATAAATTTTAACCATGAATGTACTAATAAATATTCTCTTTTAAATTGTAGAATAAAGATGAAAAACTCATCAAACAAATTTTCTCTACGATCAATATTGTATAAAGACAATATCCTCACTCGTAGTAACTTTCAAGAATGGTTTAGGTTCCTTCGGGTTATACTATGCCATGAATGAAAGTTTTACATACTGGAGTCCTCACTTCCTGATTCTCCTACCCTAGGGGCAAGTGATGAAAATTTCTTAGTCTATGATCAATATTTGAACAACGCTCTCATCGTTCAATGTTTGATGCTATCATTGATGTCTAGTGAGCTCATGAAGTATTATAAAGACATGGATGCCTATAGCATGCTAGAGAACCTCCGTGGTCTATACTATGAGAGAGCAAGACAGGAAAGGTTTGAGATCTCAAAGTCTCTATTTCAGAGCAAGGATGGAGGGGGTGCCCCAGTCGGGCCTCATGTAGTCAAGCTCATTGGCTACATTTATCGCTTGGATGTTCTAGGGTTTAAACTCCCCGATGAACTGGGTACCGACCTCATTCTTGCATCACTCCCCCAGAGCCTCTCAAACATTGTTGTGAACTTCAATATGATCAAAATTGAGAAGTCTCTGTCTGATCTTCTCATCCTCATTCGCCAAGTGGACACTGACATGAAGATTGAAAATCCTTCTATCCTCATGGTGAATAAAAGTAAAGGGAAGGCGAAGAGATTTAATCCCAAATCATCTTCAAGGCCTTTGAAGAAAAGGAAGATCAAAGGGGAGGCAAAGGAACATGATGCTATTTGTTTGGCATGTGGCAAGAAGGGCCACTGGAAGAAAAACTGCACCTAGCCAAGGAAGAAATGGGAATCTTCAGGTGCATTTGTTATCAAATGAAATCTATCTGTTTCTAATAATTGGGTATTATATACTACTTGTGGTGATCACATCTGTATCCAAATATAGGAACCAAGTAGATTCAGGAAGATTGATCTAGGGGAGGTAGATCTACAAGTAGCCAACAGAGCCAGACATGCTACTGTAACTGTCGGGGACTACCTCCTCACACTGCCTACAGGGATGGTCTTGGTCTTGAAAGATTGTCATTATGTGCCTTATGTTACTAAAAACATTATTTCAGTATCCATATTAGATACTGATGGATTCATATTCAAGTTTGGAAATGAATGTTGCTACATTTATAAAGATAACATTTTTTTGGTAGGGCACATTTATATAACGACCATTATGTGTAAGACTACACAAACCAAGTAATGGAAATCGATAACAAAGTTAATTCACATGACTCATACCACACCCAACTTTGGCATCACCAGCTAGGTCATGTCAATGAGAAATGTTTGACAAAATTACATCATGATGGGTATTTCGATTCTTTCGAACTAAAACCACTTGGTGTATGTCATGCGTGTCTACAAGGAAAAATGACCGAAGCCCCATTTAGTGGGAAAGGTGAAAGAGCTAAATAGCTTCTAGAATTAGTTCACACATATGTGTGTGGACCATTTCCAGTTGAAGAAAGGGGTGGGTTCTTGTACTTCATAACTTTTACTGATGATTTTAGTAGATAAGGATATATCTACTTCATGAGGTATAAGTCAGATTCTTTTGATCGGTTCAAAGAATACAATAATGAAGTTGGGAACCATCTTGGTAAGAACATTAAGAAAACCTCTCAAATAGAGGAGGAGAATATATTAATCAGTACTTCATTGTTTTCTTACGGGAGTTTGGGATTCTATCTCAACTCACTCCTCCATACACGCCACAATGGAATGGTGTAAGTGAAAGGAGGAACCGCACCATGTTGGACATGGTGAGATCAATGATGAGTCATGTGAGCCTTCCATTATCCTTTTGGGGATATGAATTACAATAAGAAGTTCACTTACTAAACCAAGTACAAACTAAATCGATAAATGGTATTACATATGAGTTATAGAGTGGACGCAAATCCATGTTATCGAATTTACATGTGTGGGGTAGCGAAGCATTTGTTAAGGCCTCTTCAGGTAACAAACTCATGACCAGAGGCACAAAGTGTATCTTTATAGGATATACCAAGGAAACAAGGAGATATTACCTATACAACCCCTCAGACAAAAAGGTTTCAGTGGCAAGACATGCCATATCCCATGAGAGGGAGCACATCTCCAAAATGGATAGTGGGAGAGAGATAGACTTTGATGAATTCGAGGCTCAAGATACACATGAGTTGGTACAGGAATAGATTCCACAAAGCCCCGTGGAAGAACAATCTATTCTAGAGACAAAAGAACTTTGTAGGAGCACAAGAGAGGTGAGAGAACCAAAAAGATATGGTTTTCATGTCACCGAGGATAGTGACTCATTATTGGTTGACAATAATGATCCTCTTACCTATAATGAAGCAGTTGAAGGCACAGACGTTGCCAAGTGGATTAAAGCCATGAATTCTGAAATAGATTCCATGTACCAAAACCAAGTCTCAATTTTGGTATATTTTCCAGTTGAGGTAAAGCCTATTGGTAATAAATGGGTATTCAAGAATAAACTGGACATGGAGGGGAATGTTAGTACCTATAGGGCATGACTAGTTGCAAAATGTTTTAGACAACGTCAAGGAATTGACTATGATGAAACCTTACCACCGGTTGCGATGCTGAAATCCATCAGATTCCAGTTGGTCATTGCATCTTACCATGACTATGAAATTTGGAAAATGGATGTCAAAATAGCTTTCCTTAACAGGAACCTCCAGAAAGATGTCTACATGACACAACCTGAAGGGTTTGTGACTCCAAAGGATGACAACAAGGTATGAAAGTTACAGAAATCCGTTTATGGATTAAATAAATCATCAAGGACATGAACCATTCGTTTTGATGAAGTTGTCACAGAATTTGGATTTGTTAAGAATGAATGCGAGCCTTGTGTCTACACAAGGTTTAGTGGAAGTGCAGTTGTTTTCCTAATAGTATATGTTGATGACATATTGCTAATTTGAAATGAAGTATTTGTCTTATAGTTAGTTAAGGCATGGTTGCATATATGCTTCTCCATGAATGAATTGGGCGAGGCAGAATATATTATTGGGATCAAGATCCATCGTGATAGATCCAAGAGAATGCTGGGTCTGAGTCAAAGTACATACATTAACAAGATACTGAAGAGATTCAGTATGGAACAGTCCAAGAGGGGATTGTTTCCAGAGTCACATGGCATTCATCTATCTAAGAATATGTGTCCTTAGACGCATGAGGAATAAAAGAGGATGGCTAGGATCCCTTATGCATCCACGGTTGGGTCAGTCGTGTATGTTATGCTATGTACCAGGCTAGATGTTGCTTATGCATTAAGTGCGGTAGGCAGATATCAAGCTGATCCAGGAGACCGCCATTGAATGTCAGTCGAGACTATCCTTAAGTATATGAGGTGTACTAAGGATATGTTCCTAGTTTATGGAGGAGATGAAGAACTAGTCGTCAGAGGACATATAGATGCTAGTTTCCAGATTGATCAAGATGACATGAAGTCGCAAACTGGATAAATCTTCAGTTTCAATGGAGGTTTAGTGAGCTGGAAGAGCTCAAAACAAAGTGTGGTGGAAGATTCTACAGCGGAGTCCGAGTATATCAAAGCTTCTGAGGCAGCTAAAGAAGCAGTATGGATGCGAAGCTTCATCCAAGAGTTGGATGTTGTACCGAGCAGTAAAGATCCTATCACACTCTATTGTGATAATATTGTAGTGGTGGCACATTCAAAAGAGATAAGGTCAAATCAGCGGACAATGAACAAACTTTGGAAGTATCATCTCTTGAGGAATTTTTCTCAGAGAGGTGAAGTTGTAGTGAGTAGTATTTCCATGGAAGACAACGTGGCAGACCCATTGACTAATGACTTGACTCAGCAGAAACATGATCGTCATGTGATTTCTAGAGGACTAAAAGATGTAGGCAGTTGGCTCTAGTCCTAGTGGGAGTTTATAAGGGTTTTTGTCCTCAGAACCAACTATTTTGTACTTTTATTACATGAATGTTCACTTATTCTATATTGTTCATTGTTCTGCGTGACTATAATATAATAATGTCATGGAATATTTGTTGCATTAATAAGGTCAAAGAAGATCCCCATTATGATGAGAACCTTGAAATGCTATATCAATATTCTTAAATAATGTTCTGCGGTTGGATGATATACTATGATAGGAAACATAGTATAGAGACCGTCATGTGCGAGTACTCGTAAGAATACGAGACTCTCTCTCATGGAGTTCGCACTTGGTCATCTCCAAGATGGGAGATTATGAGAATAGACCAACCAGTAGTAATTTCGCATGTCTTGGTGTCATCAGATATTGCTATCTGCGAGGTGTGTAATGGTCCTTAGACCGTAAGATTATCATTAACTCATGTCATGACTCACACACTTAGATTTACTGATGAGAACCATCACGCAGACAGTTGGCGGAAAGTAGGGTACGTTGGGTGTGTCACGAGTGACATGTTGTTAATGGATAAGTCGAAGAAGGATTTGTCCCTTCTATTTATGGATGTTGATATCTTGACCCTTTGATTGAAATAGAACTGTCACATTAAATTCCATGTCCATGGTGTAAACGATGAGTTTATTTCATGTAGTCAAAGAACGTCGGATCAACCACATATGTTTATGAAACTTCCATGAAACCTTTTTGATGAGATATTGAGACAAAGGGATTAAATTACACATTAAGCGTTCGTATGAGGTGATACGTCAATTCAGCGTCAACTTCTTTCTCTTAGGTGCCTTGAACCGTTTCTAGATAGTAATCTTGGACTTTAGGCAAGCCCACCTAATGCCAATGAGAAAGAGGCCTAGAGGGTCACACACTAAGTGTATCCAAGTATCTAAAATTGAATAAAGATTATTCTCATACATGGTTTAATAATTATTCAAGGATGCCTAATTTTTTTTAATGATGGAGGAAAAATAATATAAAACAAGTACACGATGTGTATTATTAAATGTACACACCGTGTAGTTTTATTTTGGAATGGAAATGAATAAATGAAAACAAGATATACATGTCGTGTATTTATTATTACACGCCGTGTAGTTTTTGCAGCCCGGATTTTGAGGATTTAATATCTTTTTATTAAATTATATTTATTATAATCAGCGTGAGCACTTGTCAAGGAATCAATTATTCGACATGGGGGTTTTCAAAAAGAGTTATTGAAATAAATGAAACGCGTAATGTGTTTATTTATTGTCATAACTCTACAACATCAAACTCGATTATAAATATCCTCACATCCCCAATTATTTTCCTACACAAGAGAATCATTGTGCACAACATCTCTGGAGAATTCATTCAAGGCTGAAAGAACCTCTTCCTCCAAGAATGCTCTCAAGAAAAAGAGAGATCCACTTCCATCGGATCAAGATGATCTAAGGTGGACAACGCAAGCAAAGGCTTCTCCATGCTAGCACCCGGAGAATCCTTTGGCGACGTCCAGAGATACATGGTACACGTGTGGATCCCCACTAGAGGGAGCCTACACTTGGCTTCTGTGATGCAATGAT
This sequence comes from Viscum album, assembly GCA_963277665.1. Classification (NCBI taxonomy): domain Eukaryota; kingdom Viridiplantae; phylum Streptophyta; class Magnoliopsida; order Santalales; family Viscaceae; genus Viscum; species Viscum album. The sequence continues at coordinate 879,656,884 of OY728158.1, forward strand.
GGATCACATCGACAATGTGATCAAGAACCTCAACAAAGAAAGAACACCCAAAAGGTATTTCATTATAATTAATTAAATTATTTATAATGAACCTGTAACGATCCTTGTTTGTGGTTACAGGAGAAACAATATTCTTTTTCTTTTTCTGTGATTTGATCCGTGGACAATGGCAATAATCGTCATATTGATCCCAGATTGATCATTGCTAATGACAAAAAGCCATGTGGGCACATCCACCCATGCGCTTCCACTGCGTCAGGAACCTTCACCTCTTACTATCAAGATATGGTCTCTTGATATGTCTACAATAAGAATTATTTATGTCAGAAGCATTAATGTTATCGAATTATGACTGTTAGAAAAATAAATAAATTTGAGAAAGTATAGATTATAAGAGTATGGTAGACTGGTAATGGTAGCCTTTATATCGGTAGGCTTCAAACAAAAAGTTTACATTGGCGACCTTAAACTTTTTCCTTTCATCAGTAAACATCAGCAGTAACCATCAGTAGTAGGCTTGTATCAGTGGCCTCTATAACAATGGTCATGTATCAGTGACCCTATATTTGTGAACTTGTATCTGTGACCCTGTATCAGTGACCATGTATCGGTGACCTTTAGTCGTTGACCTTGTATCAGTGACCTTGTAATGGTGACCTTGTACCAGTGACCTTATAGTAGTGACCTTGTAATGATGACCTTGTTATGATGGCCTTGTAACAGTGACCTTGTAGCGGTTTCCTTGTAATGGTGACCATGTAACTAGAAAAATTCAGAAATGTAAGCTTAACCAATCAGGCCATGATATTGAGATTATATGAAAATTACTCTATTGAAACAAGAAAAATTAATGAAATATAATTAACATATAATGAAAACATGATTGAAACATGATTTCAGATTATGAAAACATGATTTGGGATTATCAAAAGAGGTGTGTCTGATAATATCCCCCTTTTTTAAAATCACAAATTATGTAATTGTATCTTTAGGTTTAAGATTTTATAATCATGGTTAAAAACATCTTCTAATTTTAGCAATGATGTTAGCATACACAAATTTTATATTGAACACTACATTTATGCCAAATCCTATATAACATATATAAACACATATAAACACTTCTCCCCTTTTTGGCCAACAAAGAGAGTTCAAGATGAAATATTTCCACCCCCTTTGTGATAAAAAATTGCGTACATAACAAAAATAGTGAAAACAGAGTGTTTGTATTAATAAAAAATAAGTACGAAATATAAAAAAACACACCAATCACTATTAGCCAAGACAGTCCACAGTCAATCCACACCAGAGATGTCCATTGAATCATTCCCCTTGGAAGCTGAAGATGCAGGTTCTGAAGGTGGAGGGATATGCCGAGGGAGGGCTATTAGCTATGTAGTAGGAGAAACAATAGAAGAATCAGTAGACCTATAATGAGTATATCTCTGAAGAATGGTGGTGGTCAATCTTCTAACGGTCTGGGAAGGAGTAATAATAGGTGTAGCACTAAAAGATCCTGAGGCACCTGAGGTAGAGGGCATGGTTGGAGGAACAATGATGGGACTGCAATCCACATGGGGTAAAGGAAAGAGAATATTCTCCAAGTCCATAATGATACTGCCTCCTCTTTCAATAGAAAATATGAAATCATCCTTATTCACCATAAATTTCTCCAATGAAGGAGTCATCTCTTGAATATTTCTCACTTCATCCTTAAATGCCTGAGTGACAGGTGGAATCATGAGTTCTAATACAGCAACATGATGTGGCCATCCATCTGATTCTTAGTGTGTACCATTTTTTAAATAAAATTAAACTTGTTAAATTATTGAATTCTGATCTTCAGCATCATACCATAAATAATTCCCCACAATGTTATAAATTTCCCTAGTAGTGGATATGACCTAAGAGTCTGAGGTTCTAGCACTAGAGAACTTTTCCACCACTTTTCTAACAACAGTCTTGAAGGCTTCAATGTAAACCGGAGGAGAGACATATGTTGAAGCAGACTCACCAAGAGGTTCCAATGAGATATCCTCAGTTTCCTTAAATTGATTGGTTATCCAACTAATCATTATTTTTACATCATGATCTAGGCGTTTCACATGTTTTTCCATAGACTTTTAAAATCCTCAAACACTCTGACAATTTTCTAAACCACACTTTTAACATATATAAGGTCTCTATCCACTTGAGCTCTTGAATCCATATATTCATCTAAGCTAAAAATAGACTATTTCACTAATTCCATTGACTTTGTCAATGTTCTTACCTAATTCTATCATTCCTTGACCTCATGTAACACAACTGAGTTAGAGGTAGAGACTATCCTTTCCACTATAGATGACATGAGTTCTTGATTGATAGGTAATTTTCATTCTATCCTAGTGGTTTGGTCATCAATATGCCTCTTCAGTTTGGATTTCAATGAATACAATTCATCCTTCTTTACATAATCTCGAGGTAACAGAACCACTGGCTACACAATGGTATTTTCAGAGATAGTAGTAATTGGAGGACCTCTGATATGCTGGTCATCTTTAGAATATCCATAATCGAAGCCTAAAACCACAAATAAAGGAGCTTATTTCTAGTCCTCAATCTCATGAGCTACATCATCTAATCCTATAGAAATAGGTTCCTTCCCCTCAATTGGAGCATTCTCCTGAATAGCCACATCTATCTCCATCTAACCCCCTTGACTGTCTTCATCAACAAGAAGCTCTACAGCAACTTCCTCCACAAAATCTTCATCAACATCCAAAATAATTGCATCTTTAACTGAATCAGCAACTTCTTCATCTCTACTTTCTACCGTTTCTGTATGTCCCATTAAAGGACATAGACTTAAGAATTCATCTTCATTTTTAGTAGTAGTTGTTTTAAAGTCTTCATGACTAGACTCAGATTCCCCTTCTTCATCTACGGTTTCTCTAGTGTCTCTTAAGACATTTTTAGCTCATTCTCTTCACTGGTTTCCTCTTCACTATCCCTTGGGACAGTCTACCTTCATGCCAATCTCATTTTTGGGATAGGCTCACCATAGAATACACTGTTAACACAAAGATTTGAGGGAATTTTAGGATAACTCTTGTAATCTATAGGTGATTACTCTCGTTCTTGCACAACAACAACTTCTTCATCTTCTTCATCTGAATAGATAGGCTCAACTTCATCAGGATTAAGACCTGGGCCTCTCTTATTATTATGCCTTGTAGGATGAGTCCCAGGTTCAAAATATTCATATACCTTAGCCTCATCATTCACCCATATCCTCAACAATATATTCTAGTTAATCGTCATCAACTTGCAGATCACTTTGGTGACGCAATGGTTGTCTTGCACAACAACAGTTTCTTCTTTAGCTCCAGCAACTCATTTCACTTTCAAGAAAATGGATATCAACTTAGCATGAAATAGGGAGTTCGATTTGGAGATTTTATTGGTCATCTTTTCTAATTGAATCATCAATAGACTACCTAATTTGATCTTCTATTCACGATTTAACAGATTCAAGAGAAAAACATCTTGATATTTTAAAGATGCCAAGTCCCCTCTCCTGGGACTCAAAACATGCTGGAAAAACATAAAATATAGCTTTCCTTCTACTTCCATCTTTGCAGCAATTAATTTCCTATGAATTCTATTCCCTGTCAATTCAGCTAATGCTTCTTCATAGTATAATAACTCACTAGTGTGAGGCACCACTTTTGAGTAATAATCATAATTCCTTAATGTGGAACCCTCAAGCACTCAGTCCACTCAATAGAGGATAAACTCACACTTACTCCATTTACACTGGAATTCATCCGGTGCTCAAGCTCAAACTTCTCAAACACAAGATACACATAAAATTCCTTCACTAACTTTGGGTAATCGGGTTCATTATTTTTTGAAATACACTCAACCCAACACTGAGATTACAGTGCCTTCAGTACTAAACACCGGCTCGACAACATCAATTATAAAATTAACTCCCTCTTAACCACCATTTCCCTATTCAATAAATACAAGTTAAGAACCTTTTCCCCTTCCCGGCATTCACCAATAGATTCACATCTAGGTCTTTTAGGATCGGGCACATCGCCATCATCAACAACCAACAAACTTTAGAATCTTGCCATTGACATATAGGAGTTCATGTTTTCAGTAGAGGTTTAGGATCATAGATAGGGGAGAAAACGTTTTGGGAGAGGGTTTAATGTGGATAAAAATGTGATCTGTGTTTTATATTTATCATTTTGGGGTCTAAAAAAGAAATAGATAAAATAAATAAGCAATATATAGAAAACCATTCAGATACCGGCTGAGAAAAAAATGCAAAGTCCCAGACTCAAGTAATCCATCAGAAAGGAGGTATCAGTAAGGTCTAATGGTTAGGTCTTATCAGTATGATCTATAATGGGGAGGTACTATAGGTAAGGTATAACAGTGAGGTCCTATCGGTAAGGTCAAATGGTGAGGTCCTATCGGTGAGGTCTATCCATGAGGCCCTATTTGTAAGGTCTAATGGTGAGGTCTCTAAGGGTTAGGTCTCTAAGGGTGAGGTCTCTAACAGTGAGGTCTCTAACGGTGAGGTCTCTAACAGTGACGTCTCTAAAGGTGAGGTCTGTAATGGTGAGGTCTATCGGTGAGGTCTCTTACTCAACAATTTATCATTCCTAACTCGTGTTTGATGTATCATAGAATTGAAACTCTTTGTGAATATATCCTCCAAATGGTGTTCAGTACCAATGAATTCAAAATTTATATCACCACTTTGATAATGATCCCTCATCAAGTGATGTATTACATCAATATTATTTTTCCTAGCATGAGATAATGGATTTTTACAGATCTTGATAGCACTTGTGTTGTCACATTTTATACAGACAAGTTTGAATTGATATCCATAGTCTAGTAAAGTGTGTTTTATCTACAGAATTTGAGCACAAAAAATACCAGCTGCTATATATTTAGTTTCTACTGTATATAATTCAATAGAATTATATTTCATACTACACCATGATACTAGTAACATGCCTAACATGTGACATGTTCTAGAGGTTTTTTTCTATCTAACTTACTACCAACAAAGTCAGCATCCAAATAACTTATTAAATCTAATGGTTGTCCTCGTGGATAAATCATACCTATATTTATAGTAAACATGAGATATTTAAAAATCATTTTAATATAAATTAAATGATATTCTTTGGGATTATATTGAAAACAAGCACACATGCATACATTGAACATAATGTCAGCGCTGCTAGCAGTAAGGTATATAATACTCCCAATCAATTCTCAGTAATTGATTTGATCCACTGGTTTACCAGTTTCATCATCATCCAAGTTACAAGTGGTACTCATAGCTGTATCACTACATTTATTACAATACAAACCAAAACTTTTCAAAAGATAGTTTCTATATTTACATTGATTTAGAATAATAGCATTTTTATTTTGGAAAATTTGAAATCCTAGGAAAAATTAATTTTCGGCCATTAAACTTATTTCAAATTCATCTGGCATCATTTTTGAAAAATCAGTACAAAAAGAGTTTTCAGATGATCCAATAATTATATCATCTACAAAAATTTGTACTGTTAAATCATTTTTGGAAATCATTTTATTAAACAATGTAGTATCTTCTATTCTGATAGTAAAACTTCTTGAAATACAGAATGAACTAAGTATATAATATCAAGCCCTTGGAGCATGTTTTAGACCATATAACGATTTTGACAATTTAAAAACATGATTTAGAAAATAGGGATTTTTAAATCTAGGGGGTTGTTTAACAAATACATCTTCAACTTTGTACCCATTTAAAAATTCACTTTTTTACATCCATTTGATAAAGTTAGAAATTCAGATGAGCTTCATAAGCAAGTAGTATACTAATGGATTCTAGTCTAGCTATAGGAGTGAAAGTTTTTTCATAGTATATCCCTTCTTCTTGACTATAGCCTTGTGAAACTAATCTTTACTTGTTTATAACTATGTTTCTAGATTCATCAACAATATTTCTAAACACCTATTTAGTGCCAATAGTCAGGGTGTCTTTAGGGCATTCAACTAATTCCATAAAATTGTTTCTTTCAAACTGATTCAATTGTTCGTGCATAGCTGTCACCCAAAATTCCTCATTGATTGCATCATCTATATTTTTAGGATCAATCTGTGAAATAAAATCTTGATGTTCAACCAGGTTTCTCAAAGAATCTCTAGTTTGTGTCCCTCTATTTAAATCTCATACTACAACATCTAAAGGATGATTTTTGAGAGTTATAATACCTCTAAAAAGGGTTGAACTTGACTCCTCATTTTTGTCTATAGTTTCAGACTCAACAGGTTCAGATTCTGGAAGATTTCTAGAATTGGTTACTTTTAAAGGGGGTTCACTATCATTATCCCTAAGGTCCAGAATTGACATATCTTCCTCAGGATTTTAAAGAGAGGTTTTGGGTTTATGTGGATCAAACTCATCAAAGTTAACATAAACAGATTCATCCACACATTTGGTTCTCTTATTAAATACTCTATAATATTTACTTGAGATTGAGTAACCTAAGAAAATTACTTCATCACTTTTGGAGGAAAACATTTCAATATTGTACTTAGTGTTACGGATAATGACTTTGAAATGAAAAACTCTAAAGTAATTAACCTTTGGCTTTATATTATTCTAGAGCTCATAAAAGGGTCTTCTTATGAACTGGTCTAATCCAGAAACTATTGATAATATTACAATCTATATTAACAGCTTTAGCCCAAAAATAAATAGGTAGATTATACTCATTAAGCATAGTCTGGGAAATCTCTTGAAGTGTCCTATTTCTTTTTTTCTAGAAGTCCATTTTGTTGAGGTGTTCTAAGAGCAGAGAAATTTTGAGTATAACCATTATGTGAGTAAATGGATTCAAATTCCTGATTTTCAAACTCACGACCATTATCACTTCTCATGTTCTTAATTCTAAGTCCAGTAGGATTTTCTACAGACTTATAGTATTTGATAAAATAAGAACAAGCGTCGATTTTGTGAGCCAGAACGTATACCCAAGTGAACCTAGAAACATAATCTACAAGAACATAAACATAGTGCTTCCAATTTAATCTTGAAACTCTTGATGGTCCAAACAAATCCATGTGATCCAACTCAAGCAGTTGAGAATTAGAAAATTATTCTTTGGTTTGAAAGATACTTTTTGTTGTTTTCACTTTTGATATGGATTAAAATATTTGTTAATTGGGAATTCTAATTTAGGTAAGAATATATCTAAACCTTACTTAGTCATTTTCATATGTTAGGGAACATTGTAGTGTCATAATATTCTTTTCCACTACCAAGATTCCTTCTGAGAAACTATTAAACAAGAAACATTTTATTAGCTAATGTATCTAAATCAACAGCATATACATTTTAATTTATAAGAGAAGTAAGTATTAAATCATTTTTATAATTAAAAACATTACATGCATCATTTTAAGATTTAACATTTAATCCATCATCACACAACTTATATATAATTAGAAGATTTTATTTTAACCCATCAACAAAAAGTACATTTGAAATTAAAACAACAATAGGGTTACCAATTTTTTCTAAGTCGACTATCATTCATTTAGAAATATGACCAAATGTGACATATACTCCATTAAATTTAATTATTATATTGAAGCATGAGTAGTCTCTTGTCATATGTCTTGAATATCTACTGTCCAAGTACCAAAGTGTTTTATAGGAACACATTAAACAATTTTCCAACAAAACAGATTAAGTGCAGTATAACTTTGGTACCTAGACATTCATTGGTCTAGAGAGGTTTTCAAGTACAACTTTGGGTACCCATACTTTTCTCATAGATTTACTTTAATTAACTGATATATTTTGAGACACAAATGATTTTATAGGTTCCTTAGATAACTGTTTTTGATAAAATGGTCCAGAACATGAAGTAGTTATGAATTGTCCAGATTTTGGAATGAATATAGTTTTAACGATCCTTCTATGTCATGGTTGATACACTAGACAAGTTGTATATTTTGGAGTAATCTCTTTTCTTTGTAACTGAGTCAAGGTATCTCTACCAAGAGTAAACTTCTCAAGATATCTCCTTAATTTATCATCTGATAATTTGAGTTCAGTATTTTCTTTTAATAGTTGAATGCATTTTTCATTCTCAATATCGACATCAGACTTATAATTTGCATTTAGAGCTTGTTTTTTTCAATAATTTAAATTAATCATTGGGTTTATTAAAGGTATCCTCATGCATTACAGAGTATTCAAGTAGTTCATCATTAGTTATATTTTCATAATTGTTTGATTAACATTCATTATCAAAATAATAGACATTATGTGCAAGAGAATTAGGTGTTAGCTCCGATGTTTCTGTCATGAAACATTGAATTTCACGTTTGTTCTTGTCACTGTTATAAGTGTCATATCCTCTTGAGCTTTCTTCTGAAGCACTATAGGTGGATTTTGAGGCCTTTTTATATCCTTTTCTATTGTATTCATACTTATTCGTAAATTTATGCCTGGGGAAATTGACATTTACATGACCACTGCGTTTACACTCATAACAGACTATATCTTTTGTATCGTCATTCCATTTTCTGTCCTTTTTTCCATTGTCCATTATTATCATACCTTCCATTGTAGTTTGATTGTATAAATAAATTTTTGATTCAGTAAAAATTCTTGGATATCCATGCAAGATGAGCCATCTCATCATCACTATCAGAGTATGAGTCTTCTCTTGTGGAAGTATCTACAAGAGTTCGAACTTTTTCTTTATCATTTTTCGTTGAAGCAATTGTCTTGAATACTATAGATTTCTTACTTTGTTCTTAATATACCACTTTATTCACCTTAAGCTCTTCTTCATACATCAGAATCATTAAAATTAGTTCTTTCACTTGTTGTTTACCTATGTCAAAGTTTCTCGAATAAAAACAGAAGTTATTATCCATCTGTTAGGTAGGCATCGAAGCAACCTCATAATCTGGTCCTTTCTCTCCACTGGTCTTCCAAGCAGACACATAGTATTAACTATTTCATTGAAACTGAGATACATTTCAGAAATAGGTTCATCAAGCTTCATTTTATAATTATCATATTTAATAGTATATGTTTTTAATATCATTTCTTTAACATTGTTGGTTCCCTCATGTGAAATATCAAAAGTATCCCAAATTTCATATACAGTTTTACAAGCAGCTATTCTATTGAATTCATCATCACATAGAGAAACGTACATAGAATTCATTGATTTGTAGTTATTATTTTATGTATGTTTATTCAACTTGGACCGTGTGTCCCATGATGTAGTAGGCAGCACATGTTGTTCTTCAATTATGTCCTATATTTTAGGTCCCATGCTCTCTAGATTGATTTTCATTTTTTATTTCTATTTAGCATAGTTATTACCATTAATGAAAGGTGGCCTATTTGTAGTGGTACCCTCAACTATATTATACATAGTTTATTAGAATTTTATGAACTGAAAATTTAGATATGACAGAAATTTTAAGATCATTAAGATAAAACTAAAATCATTTTTAATGAATCTGAACACTCGATAAATAATCCATCTAAAACCAAATGATGGTTGGAGTGGAATCTCAAAAGGGGGAGAATTTAGTTCCAACTTAACATTTCAATAAAAAACATTATTATAATGATCCCCAAATTTTTAAAACAAACCAGTTAATTAAGGAAGTAGAGATATAGATTTATAATTGGTCAATAGGTTTCTCAAAGGGCGATTAGCCTTCAATTGAATTAGTGAGAAAACATTATTCTACTTTTTAAACAAGTTAACTGATTTAATAAAATATACACACAAACCAAAACTATCAATCAAAGTGAAATTAAAACAGTTTTATGTTTTAGCTAATGTATGCAACGAAAAATAGATAAAACAGAGTATAACACAATATTTTATACAGTGATGTAAAACAATAGGTTTAGTCTCAAGAAGAGACTTAATCCTCTCCACTTGGTGACCACCTGCCACCAAAAAGTTTATAATAGAAATTAACTTAATACACAGCCTATATCGAGCTTTACAGCAGTTTTTACAAACGGTCCAGGGTTCACACACTCGACCACTGTTCTTCGTGGGAAAGAAAAATAATACACACCACACATAGTCCCTTCCAAAGTTATACATGGGAAAAAAATATAGATAAATTTTGATGTGAGGATATTTAGTATCCTCCAGTTTAATCACATGAGGCAGTGTGTGAGATAGACGGACAGACACACATCTCATAAATGTAAAAATAAATAAACCCAATAGATAAATTATGATGAAATAGGGTTTAGAAAGGTCTATGTGTTTGAAATTAAGCCTTTGACACCATGATGGTGAATAATTTGAAGTTTGAGTCTATCTCTGGAAGTTGTCTCCAAAACAGAGCGTCGCAACTCTAGGTACTAGCTTTTAGGAATTGAATGTTCTTATTCTTGAGTTGAATGAAATTTTATGAGATAAATAATGCAGCCTCAAGTAATTCTCCAAAAATGATCTTCTTGATGTTCTTGGGGTTTGATGTGATGGTTCTCAAATGGTTCTTCCTGGTTCTTTAGTAGTTTTTTCCCTGTGCATTTAACATCTGAACTCCTTCATTTTTTTTGTTTTTCTCTATAACTATATTTATATCTTCCTACCTCAGACTTTTTCTATTATATTTGAGTTCTGAAAATAAGATTAATTACATCACGTGACAAAATTTCTCGTACCTCATACTCTCAAGATATGGTCTCCTGATATGTCTACTATAAGAATTAATTATGCTAGAAGCATTAAAGGTAACAAAACATGACTGTTAGAAAAATATAAGTATTTGAAAAAGTATGGAGTAGAAGAGAATGGTAGATTAGTAACAGTAGCCTTCACACTGGTAGGATTCAAAAAACAAGTGTACATCAGAAACCTCCAACATTAATCTTTCATCGATAACCATTAGTGGATACCTTTAGCAGTAGGCTTGTATCTGTGGCCTCTGTATTAGTGACCATATATTGGTGACCATGTATGAATGAACTTTTATTAGTGACCTTGTATCGGTGTCCTTGTAGCAATGACCTTGTAATGGTTACTTTGAATCAGTGACCTTGTAGCGGTGACCTTGTAATAGTGACCTTGTAGTGGTGACCATGTAACAGTGACCTTGTACCAGTGACCTTGTAATGTTGACCTTGTACCAGTGACCTTAAAAAGGTGACCATGTAATGGAAAAAATTCTTAACTAAATTCATAACAAATCAAGCAGTGAGATAAACAGTATATGAATATTACTCAATAAAAACAAGAAGCATTAATGAATCATAATTAACCTATAATGGAATCATGATTGAAACATGATTTTGAATTATCAAAACATGATTTGGAATTATCAAAACAGCTGAGTCCAACACATAAAAAGACACAAAAACATGCCAAATGTTAATTGGTCAAGTCTTTATCATCCATAAAAATCCCAGGGTCATCTTATTGACTATTTGAATTAATATGAATGATAATGTGAAACTTATATTATTTTTTTAAACTGATGTTAATGTTGTCACATTCAAAATTTCACTACTACAACATTTTTACTATTGAATTTTCCAGAAGATAAATTCCAATACAAGTATTATTATGAAATATATTATTGTATTATTCATAATATTATTTTTTTTATTTTTACCAAACAAAATAATTATATTAAACAATTACACAAAACATATGCAGAGATTATTTTATTAATGGAAATATCAAAATAATATATTAAAAATATTAAAATAAATTTAATTTGAGATAATTAACATCTACAATAATTTATATTTATTACCAAGATCCCATAGAGATATAATAAAATAATTTTTTTGAATGTAAATTTTTATCATATTTTATAAATCCTTTAATTAAATAGATTCAAAATTGACAGTATTATTATTTTTGCAAAACGATGTTTTATTAAATTATTTTAAAATCATTAATGAGTTTTCTTAAAAAATAAATTAATTTTTATATGGTCTAATATTTTCCAAGGGACTTATTTATTGTCTAATTGACATCATATAAATAAATATTATTCCCTTTGAATATTGAAATATTTGTTATCATAATTAAAATTAAGTATAACAACTTTGTTTGAATTAAAATTATAATATTTAAATTGACACAAAAACTGGTCTAAAAATTATTTTTTGATGATATTACAACCCTAAATCATATAAAAATATAAATTGGGAAATTTATTATTTTATTATATTTGGATTGATTTTATTATAAATTAGTATTATTGAGGTTCCTAAAAGTTACCCGTGCCTCAATTATAAAAGGGAACCACCTCCGTCACTCATTCACATCAATTTGAGCTTTAAATATTAAATATCCCCTACCATGATCCATTATAAACTTCCATAGTTACATTATAAAGGTTCTGGTAATCTTCAAAGGCTATCTCTAGTGCTCTGAGGGGATATTTATATATTTCATGTCGAAATAGTGGTAATCGTCTATACTAACTCTTTCAAACTTCTGTCTTCTTCTTCTTCCTCTTCAAGTGTTTTTTCATTAGTAATAAATACATAAAGTATAACTTATATTCTAATATGTTATTATAGTCATTAAACAACAATATATAACCTAATATCATTCCTATTAAAAAAATCATCATGCATGCATACATACGACTTATCGCCTCCCACTGTGTTGTAATCTGGTTTTCACCACCACATGAAATGGATGGGTATAATGATGGAATTATTAACAATATATTATTATTAAATCAAATTATTTATTCTGAAGAAATATATATACCATTCAATTTGATACCATTTTCTCATTGAAGAAATGATATCATCACTCGTGTATACGTAAGGTCTACCATCTCCGTGATGTGATGTGATTCATTCTGCATTATCTTCATTAAACCGTACTTATATAAATTAATTTAATGAATAAATATTTCATATACTATTCTAATATAATTTTTTAAATTATATTATTATCAAATAATACGTGGATCATGAAATTTGCTTATAAAATATGCATAAGAACCAAAACAGTTAATTCCCGAATAATGAGTACCATTTAAATATTATTACAAAATAGATGGAAATATGGTCATATATGATATCATAAAAATGGATATTACTCTGGAATAATTCAATTAAATTATTTAAATCATTATACAAGTAGTTTTTATACAGAAAAAAAATAATGGACCTAAGGTATGGGATTATTTTGTCTCAATTTTGTTTTTCGGGGACATATGCCCTATACAACAATTTTTTATTTTGAGTGGTGTTTATACTACACTTGAAAATTTTTATGATTTATATAATGAATATTAAATTATGAATATGATTTTAATTGGTTTACGTGTAATCCTATTTCAATATTATAATTGGTAAGGGATAAATTCACAATCTCATTATTATCAGTGATTATTTATACATAAGTATTTATTAGAATTTATTTATGATCGGTGTCCATGTTTACAAAGTATATAATATTATTTCTATTCTTATACTATTTTTAAATTAAATTATACCCATTGGTAAATTTATATTTATAGGAATGGAAGGAATATTTCATTCATTTTCCATATGATGTATATTTTGAAATTTGGGGATGGAGTATGAGAAGAATGGTTTTTAACATATAAAGCATGAACTAATTTTTACATCCTAATAATGACTTATTTTCATGGATAATACTCTATAAATATCATTCTTATTTTCAACTATGTTATTTCCTTTTTAATGTGTTCTACATAGTGAGAAAAGGAAACCTTTTTGAAGAATAAATTATATTTTCCTCAAGAATTAATTTCAAGTGTTTTATAAAAAATATTTTCCACTTAAGACGCCACCCCTTAAATAGAGTTCTGTTTACATCCCCATTATTAATATTATTTAATTATGGTGAAAAGAATGGTCTAATATAGAAATGATTATATATTCTTATATTTCTTCCAGTAGTTCATGTTTTATGATAATTATATGTTTAATGTTACTTTATGATTTATTCCTTATATGCTTCTTTGTTTTATTTTATGAATCATGATTTTTGTATTTAAAATATATGTCCATGTTTTTACATTTGTATGTTTCTATTTTATATTGATGTTCACCATGTTTACCCTTATGAGAATTTGAGATCACCCTTTTTATTTTTTCTTTTCCCGAGGATATAAATTTTGGTTTTAGGTAGAAAAAATAATAGGGAATATCTTAAAGAGTGATGTTGAATATCTTTCACCAAGCTATAAAAATGTGTTCCATGTTTCCAAATAAACATAACAAGTATTGTGGTTGGGTGTCTATTTGTGTAATGTATTAACTATTCCCCTAAATAAATGTAATTTCCATGTACATCATGCTTGGGTTGTTAGACCGTGCTGGTGTTTTCACTCCTATGTACAAATGTACCAGAACGAAACTGACTTGTAGTATCCAGAAAGAGATGTATTGTCATGATAAACCTGTTACTCTATACTTAACAATATTTAGAAATAGTTTCTCATACTTAGTGTTAACCCTTTGGTTCTTAGTAATGTTCTATATTACTAGTCTTGAAAAATAAAAAATATTCTCTAATACCAACTATATATTCCGAATACTTTTAAATATATCATTACATGGTTTTAAAGACAATTAAAAATAAAATTACAATAGAAGAATCGAAAAGTGTTATCTCGGGGATGACAAGCTACATAAAACTAAAAACATGGGACTTAATAAAACATTTATTTATTTAATATCGATTAATATCTCACAACATTATTTTATCCATTAAATCTACGTAGCATAACCTATGGATAAAAAACAAAAGGAATATCGAAAAATCCCAATAAGTTAACAAATATTAAAATAATGATTTTCACAATGGTTATAAGGCATTACATGAATAAATTGAAAATCATGGAATATTATTAATCATAATAATTCATGACTTATAGAAAATGGGATCTTATAATCATCGAATCATAGTAATGTTGATGAAAAATAAATCATGAATTTAGCATGATTAAAATATCGTTTCATATAGGGGAGCACGAGTCAAGGCTCATTACACATAGCTGAGAAGGAGGGAAGGCTAACAACCAAGATTGTTAAACATGATGAATGAGTCAATACTAACCTCCAAGACCATTTCACATAAAATATCATGAATATAAACAATACCCAATGCATTAGAGCACTATCAGGGTGCCCCCAACATAAAATATTCATTAATATGTTTTCCACAAAATGAATCATACACAAGCAATAAAACATTAACATATGGGTTACCCATGGAATGAATTGGGTATCATAATCA
Source organism: Viscum album (assembly GCA_963277665.1). NCBI lineage: Eukaryota > Viridiplantae > Streptophyta > Magnoliopsida > Santalales > Viscaceae > Viscum > Viscum album. The sequence continues at coordinate 879,672,195 of OY728158.1, forward strand.
TGTACAATGAATAATTAATGGGTGTATCATAAAATTTTGTTTAAAAGAATAGAATAAATAATACATGTAAATTCATAAATGATTATAGGAATATATCATTATAAGATATTTCAAACTGAAGTGAAAAATATTGTTTAATAATCTTTATAAATAAATCATTTTTGTACATTTTAAACGAAAACATTCAAGATTCATTAAAATGAAAAATTATTTATTATTTCCAAGAAAAAAATTAAACGATCCAATGTATTATATAATGATAATAAGATTGACTTATAACATTAATGGGGACTTATGACTAATTATGGAGCACACTTGAAAATGGTTAAGAATTTGGGATGCTCCCTTAAATCAGGCATGCTTATCAGAAATAATTGAGTATTGGTCCATTTAAAAAAATGTATATCACCAGAAATAATGATTAATGGATCGTGATACTTTATTTTGTAACATATAGGCAACATTTATAAAATGTAAATAAAAATTAATTATATTTTAATTTGGTTAAAAACATATAAGTAGTAACTCAAAAGAATAATGCATGTTTTGGTGGAATCCCTTACCTTATGACTGAAACAATTATACACTTAATATTAATAGAGTGAATAATAAAATTAATTTCATTAATTAATATTTAAATAAACATTATTCGTGGTTTTTATTTATTATAACATTATTACATTCATTTACGTTGTTTTTTATGGGTGAAGATATTCAAATTCATCGTTTGGGATCATTGATATCCTTAATTTTCTTGATCGGTTTACTTGTATATGTGAATGTAAAATAATGTAGAATTATGATATTTTTCAATATTGAAATTTATATATTAGTAATTAACTTATATAATATTAAAATACCATTTTCCCTATATGTGATTATAAATCATTAGACACATAATTAATTATAATCATTTTGATTAATTTATGGGGTTTTATAACAAAGAACTCATCATGTTTTATAAAATAAAATAATGTCTAAAAAATGATTCTGAGTAATTAAATAAGATATAATACATATATGATAATATTTTTTAACAATAAAAAATTTTTTATGACCTTCCATGAAGGAAAAATTGAAATATGAAACCACCTCATCCTGGAAGGTGGTAAACCTGCACCTCAAGGATAATGTTTTCATTATTACAATTAATGGGAGAGGGGAAGAGTTTTGATAAATAATTATTAAATAAACAAGATAAAATTACAGTATATGAATTATACTAGAGTTTTAATGCTATGTGGATCATGGGAGGTGAGGAGAGGAAATGAAAAGAATAGAACATGAAAAAAATATAACGTAAAATGAATATGGTTTTACCTCTTGCTTCTTTATTCTTGAGAACCACCTCAGGTGATTGGTTATGGTATTTTATTAATAAAAAAAGATTAAATATGTGGGGAATAGGGTTTTTAATATTATTGTAAAGAATTAGGATAATTATCAGGTGTTGAGGGGTGTGAAGAAAATATGCGTTGAAGGGTGATATTTATAGTGGATGAGGGGGGGGGGGTATTTGTTTAATATAGTAATGATAATTTTATTATTTTTGTTATGAAAAGAAATTTTATTGATTCCGAAAAATAAATAAGGTAATTAGATCATATGAGTTGTACAAAATGGTCTTACAATAGCACCACATCTCCTATGACTCTATAATTACAATATTTGTTTTATTAATAAAATAAAATATTTAATTATTCCCAAAACATTAACTATTTTTAAAAAATCCAAAAAATACCAAACCATTTGTTAACATATATAATTATAAAATATAATCCGTTTTTCCAAAATAATTTTCTAAATATAAGAAATTTAATTTTTAATTAGAATCATCCATTATATAGAAAATACAAATTTCAAAATAAAATAAAATTTTATAAAATATTAAATATTTAATTAAGGCCTCATTAAATTATATTATAATAATTAGACAAAAAATAATAATTTATGAATATATTTTACAAGAAATAAATTTTATTCTGAATAATTAATATAATCATAAAATTATAATTAAATATTTATAATTTATAAAATTATCATCATTAAATTAGTAAATATTTGAGTATTTATTTACAGATTCTATGATATAATTATATCTTATTATCACTGAAATTATTTATAACATTTTTATAATGTCATTGTTGATGTTACACTTGAATTTTCTTATTTAATTATTATATGGGTCACATTTCTATTCTAAAGGTCAAGATAATATTTCACCGATATTGGTTTTCTTGTCTTCTATAAAAACATATTATTACATTAATTCATTATTTAAAAAGATTTTATTTTGTTTTATTATGTGTCTATACCATGTAAAATTATTATAATATGGGAATGTCAATAGATAAAACATTAGGTCATTACAAACACTATTTCTATTTTTTATCGTATTGAATGAAAGATGGTAATATTATATATATATTATCCTTCCATTATCATTCTATATAATATATATCAAATATATTTGTTAAATTCTTTATCAATACATTTCATTTAAATCATGAACAAAACACATCACTTCGCAAGGCGGTAGTTCATCATACAAATGAACGACGTTACGAAATTCCAATAAAATGGAATGATTGAAGGTGTGTGTGATATAAAACATCCAAAATAATAATAACATCATAAATATCATAAATATATATATATATATATACAATATATTCATCATTATTCACATCCATGATAGGTGAAATTAATAAACGAATGTCATTGGTTTGCGAGGTGATATTCTGACGTACACACAATCGATGTATTCATAACAAATTTTTTTGAAGTGTGTGTGTTTGTTGGAAATTACCTTAACATAGAAACCTATGAATATGCTCATGATACCGAGGCTATTATATAATTATGATATAAAAATAACATAAGGGTTTTTATGAAGAAATAAAAAAATGTTCGTTGATGAATGCTGTATAATCTTCAGGTATTTCAAATTGATATGTACTAAAGGGAATACTCAGTTGAATTTATCCACAATGTATGTATTTTACGTTGATATTATGGAAGTTTATAAATAATTTGGTTAGGTATTGGCCGAGATAAATGGATTGAGTGGTGTGGAGATAGGGGAGAGAGAGTTCCCAATAATAGTTATGGAGGTGAATCATTTTTAAAATAATCATACATTTTTTAATATTGGGAGGTCTCAATTTAAAAATGTTTCTAAACAAATGAATAATAATTGTGGATGGGTTTTATGTGGTCGATTAACATTCTACAATTCAAATTAAATTCTTTTTTATAATTCTAATCATTAACTTCTATGTTTCGTAATTTTTACCATTTTCGGTCTTCACTTTGGTAATTAATATTTTAACCAAGATAATTTATACGTAAATAGCAATTTAAAGTAAGATATATTAGAAAATTGTGACCCAATTTTTATAAATCTTATAACTAATTTAGAAAATTATATTTCCATGTGTGTTAGAAATTAATTTTAATAGAAGTGCATGTAGTGTGCAAAAACCATTCTATAACCCTAACCATGCTAACAATATTCTATGAATTTTGATGTTAATGTATTCAATATAATAGTTAAATTTTTCCATTAATGTAATATATACTATATTTTTCAACATTTATTAATCCCTTGGATGAATATTGGTTTTTTAGTGATATTAAATAATTTAATAAAATATAATTTTTCATATAATAAAATTAATGTAAATTTTAAAATTATATAATTAATTAGAATTTAAAAATAATTTGAAAATAATTTAATTTTATTATATTACATTAAAACCATGTCAAACTATTTATTCTTCTAAAAAAATAATGTAGCAAAATAATTCATTCAATTTTATTTACTTTTATTAATTTAAGTAACATTTATTTTAGTTCTTTGTTAAAACAATAATACATGATTTGGTGCTTCTAATGCATTAGAAGTAATTATTTAATATAAAAAAATTAAATTAATTTATCATGAAAAATAAACTCATTTACCATTAAAAATAATTTTTATAAAAAAATATAATATTTTCTCGTATCCCAATGATTGATAAATAATAAAGAATAAAGGTTGTTTTTTTCATTATCTCTTCGAAACATACTATATAGGACAATTTCAAAGAATAGTATCACCATAACACATAAAAATATAAAATAAGGAGTTAAGGGTTGATATATCTCTATAAAATGGGTGTTCGACAATATGGTAAGACATTTTACACTTTATATTCATAGATTAAACCCTACGCAAACTCATTTTTTCATTAATTACATTAATTAGTGATTCATTTTTTACTTCATAAAATAAGTTGGTATGATTATAAATTATAAATTTTTATTATAGAATATAAGAAATCAATTTTAACAAATTATATTCACAGATGTGGAAGAAATTAATAAAAAACTAATCTAGCAAACGTTACTAGAATATAGGTTTTTAAAATTAAAATGTTCAAACTCTTGTAATGTTTTTATATTAATATTCAATATGAAAATGCGTTTAATGGCCTAAAATGAATTAATATTTTTATTATTTAACAATTATTACTTTAAACTCTGTTGATTTTGTTCAAAATTATAAATTATTTTAAAAAATGAATTTTCAAATAAAAATGAATAATTTTTAATAATCATCAAAAATTGAAACATCTATGAAAAATTCAAAAAAATACCCTATGATAAATTTTAAATTAAAATTTTCAAAAACAAATTTTCTTTTTTAAATAAATTTCATAAAATTGGATATAAATAATTTAAAATTATGTGCGCCAAACATAGTTAAACCGCCTTTTAGAAAAGGCACTATTTTTCAGAAAAAATTCTTTCTTCTTCTAAATGATTCTTATATTATTTATAATCAATCGATGACCAATAAACAAGTGAAAAATATAAATTTTCATAACCTAGTTAATCATATTAATTACCACCATTCTAATAAATACTCGATAACTATCATATTAAATAATAATATTAACAATATATTATTGTTTAATGGAACTCGGTCATGCATGTAATGAATGATATCAAAGGAACATGATATTGTATGTAACAAATAAAAAACATAGTATTCATTATTACACAATCTAAACTTATTGTTTCTCATAGATCAGAATATAATTTATGTTTTGAATAAAGAATTGTTTACTTGGTATAGCGTGCAATAAACAACATCAATGAAATTTAAATCATTGAATAAAAAATCACTTCCCAAAACATGTAATGTTACATTATAAATCCCTTAAATTGAATTTATATCAAAAAATTAATTTGGAACATAAATAGATTAATAAATTAATTTTACCTTCACATAATTCCACATCATGAAAATGAATAATAAAACCTCATTTAAAAATAGAGTGTTTAAAATAGAACAATTACCCAAATTAATTCATTACTAGGTTTCATTGTATAAGAACATTGGTGGGATGTGAATATGTGGGCTTGTATGAAATGTATAGATTACAATAAATACTTATAGAGATTAGTGATCATAATAAATTGGGTTATCCAAAGAAATTCAATAACCCCAAGACCATAAATCTATGTTGATTTAAGGGACACTTAGATTCATTAAAAATTTGTGTGCCAAGATATATTTCTTATAGGTGAATTTTTTTCAAAACAATATATTGATAATTGATTTCATTACTTTTTCTAAGGATAATATCATTCATTAGTTTTTTCCTAATCAATTTTCACTTCATCTATTATTCCATGAAATAATTCAAAATTTGTTTTGTCTGAAGCACAAATGGATCGTAATATCTATAAATTAAATGATAATTTATCCTATATATATATTTACATATCATCCCAAAAATTTTTTAACACATCCTATCTATTATGAATAAATTTATACAACAAAATATATTAATCTATAAAAACCCATTCAAATTAATGCATAAACCTTTTTGTAAATTGTTAACTTTTTAAACCTTCAAAATTTTTAAACTACAATAAATTAGATATAAGGTCACTAAATTCATAAAAATATGCTTGTCATTGAACCCCTATATATCAGAATGTTGCAATTGAGTACAAAATACCAAATACGTGAATACCATTATCATGTATTCGATTTAAACATATTAATATCATGAAGTAAAATCAATGAATGTTGAATTAATACATGATTCATTATTCCATACATAAAAAATAGATTATTTGATATATTTCGTAAATCAAAAAATTTGTTAAACATCAACATTGATAGAAAAAACAACATTATCAACAAATTCATTATCAGTTGGAGGTCAACAGAACTATCAAATATATTTATCTGTATTAATTATCTCTTCACCCACACAAAAAATATTTTTCTCATCCTCAATAACATGTTAATGTTTTTCATCCCATAATAAAAAAATATAAAATTTCTATTAAATCATGTTTCTATGTCATCAGTACCATTGAATAAATTTCTTCAAATCGGCAATAAAAAACATATATTGATCAATCATTTTATAATTCATAATTCTAAAAACATAATCATTAATTTCAATAAATAAATACATCATTAATTCCATTACATTATAAAATATTTGTATGAATAATTAACATATTCTTATCACTTCATTCCAATAACATGTCATATATAATCTATACATCATGAAAAAGATAGCCAACACTTGTGCAACCATTCTGATTTCAATAATAATAATTAGAAATATGAATTCAATTATCTTAATACACATACATTCTATATAAAAAGCATTCAACCATTGATAATACCTTAGGGAGACAAATATTCCCATACAATGGGCTATATAAGCATTTCATTTTTTCATTATAGTTAATTTATTTGAGTCCTCCATTTCCAAAGTCAAAATATCAACGCATTCTTCAATGATATTCATATGGGTTTTTATTAAAACCATCTCAACATTGAGGAAACTCAATACTCTTTCAATAGTGGTTACCATCACCTGAACTTGTAATGAAATATTTTTTAATATTTTTTTCATAGTCTGACTGTTGGTTTAGACAAACATTTTAAATCATATTTATTGAAAATTGGTTATTAATTGTAAAAAAAAATCATCTACTCAAGTTTTATTATAAATTTATTTTTCATAGTCATTTAAATATCTATCTAATTCAATGTTAACATGATTACATCTAGTTTAATCGATTAAATGAAACTAGAATTCTTAGTATGGGAAATGTTAATCATAATGGGAAACCAAATAATACTAATACTCACTTATAAGGTTTATATATCAAGAATCATTATTATTTAATCACTGAAGCCTTATACTTATAACATGCCACTCATATTTTTCATCTCAATATATTCTTCATAATGGTTTATAAGGAGTCTCTGAATTTCCAGATCACATCCAGTTGGAGTGTCAAACAAGGTGTGAAATAATTCCCATTTTCATGCACTAGTTCTTTATAATGTCTATCTTAATATAGTTTTTTCAATGTTGTTACCCCGAGGTACATCTTTTCTAGATCCACATCATCTTTTAAAATCCATAGAGTTATTTAATTTATTCATAACCAACCACTCCATCCATTACAAAAATTCAATGACATTCTCTTATACATTTACTATTCCGTTGATATATCCTTAGAGACTCAACTATAGATTTCCTTATAAATATAAATGGGGATGTCACTAAAGTTTACATGTAGTAGTTTCCAAAAGATGAACAAACCAATCATTTGATTCAATCTATAGAAATCCATGATTTCAAACATGGATATTACATAATTTTTTTAAAATATTGATTACTTTACACAAACACATTCCCAAAGAATATAATAGTTCATTTCCTTTAGAAACATAGAACACAAAATTTTTATCTAGTGAATGATCTTAAATGTTAACCATAAAAATCATCCCATTTAATACTCTTATATGAAACCATTCTTTATAAAATTTGGGAAAGAAACATAAGTATGGATAAGTGCCGATTCCCAGTAATGTTAAATAGAAGAGATACATAATCTTAATAAGAATGTAAGGGTATGAGAACATGAAAATAAAAAATTATGACCATACCCTTAATATCAATTATCATCATAGGGTGTCATGGAATAAATATGGCAAGATCATAACATATAAATCATAATGGAATCAAGATAATATTTAGTGAGTCAATAACATATGAATAAACCATGGAATTTTTGCAGATATATATGAATATAAAATCATTCCTTAGAAGTCATGTATCATTTCCCAAACCTATAAAGACACTTCATTGAGGAATAAACCAACTAGGAGGGACATAACGCCCTCCCCAGTGTTTACACACTACTTATATTGGAATGGATTCACTCACTATATTATGATAATGTAAAATGTACCTTACCATATCTAGTTAACTTCTCATTCCATCCATTCATATCCCAATAGATATAAATATTTACCAAATCAATTGAAGATAAATATAGGTCATACCCTTAAAATATTTAATACCATATTTATTTCTGATACAAGATTATAAATATCCATCATATTATAACCCATGAAATGATGTGGGTATTATAAAACTTTCATAATACCATAACACATGGAAAAAGGATCTGTTTCATAATCATCTCATCATAGAATAGCAAATGAAAAGAATTAATTTTCATAAGAATTTTCTCATGGTTTATCCCATAGAAGGAAAATATTTATAAAAAACATTATGTAATTAAAACATAATCCATTAAGATAAAAAACCAGAATGGTATCCTTGGATCATATCCAGTGAAAGTCATAGGTTTCACATACAGATGTCATTTAAGATAGAAAATTATTTTAAAAGAACATTTAAAAAAAATTATAGAAAAGATTGTTCCCAAATTGAAGAACTATTTTTAAAACATAAAACAATTTAAAACCTTTTCCTTTAAAATATTCTTCACTACTTATAAAGTAATGTTTGAAACACATTTAAATACATTTTTTAACATAATATTATTTTATACAACATTTCATTGAAAATAACCTTTAATACTTATGAAATATTATTTAAAAATATTTTAAATAATATTTAATATAACCATTCTGAAATCTATTTATTTGAAAATAACCATTTAAAATTATAGATTAATTGTTGAAAATCATTTACAAACGTTTTAAACATAATAACATTTCAATAATTTTCATTGAAAACAACATTCCAGATATATAATGAAAAATTTTGAAAAAAATTATTTTTTTTATATGTAAAATATTTTAAAATTATTTTTCCTTGAAAATTATCTTAAAATGATCTTTTAAAAACATTAAAAAAATTATTTTTTTTTGATGAAAACATTTTTTTGACTGAAGGGAGAAATAAAATAAGTATTTCCTAAAAAATAATTAATAATCAAAAGTGAAAATGAGTGTAAAATTGTATCATTATTTTAATTTGTCTTTAATAACCATAGAAAAAAATATTATAATTATTGAAAGCTATATCAATATATTTTAATATTGGAAATATAATCCTAAACAATCCAAATAAATTATGGGATTATAGCATAAAATATTTACCACTTTCGTAACATTGAATCATAATCCCTATCAACAAAAAAAATTAAATTAAAACATAAAATATCATAAGGATAAATAAATTCATGATATTACATATGAATATGGGTGTGTATACACATCATGAAATAATATTTCTACATATCATAACGTACCAATGAATGATGGAAAATTGAAATATATATCACTTACCGATTTGGAAACATTTGATCCATTAAACCTAGGAATGATAAATACGAAAATGGATATGTAAAAAAATAATTTTTAGTATAAGAATCCCAAAATTCATTAATGTGAATTAAACAAACCACATTAAATAATTATTCAATGAATATAGAATTTTCCTCACAAAAAGTAAAAGTTATAAAAAAATATCATACCATTATTCTTGATTACTTTTTAATTGATAAATAAACTATATAATAAATATAAGTTGATTATAATTTTTTAGAACTATATTAACATTAATATTAAAATTAATATTATTTTCTTGGGACTTTTCGTTACCCTATTATTAAGGATTTCATGTTGAAATCATGTTTTCGGTAAAAATCATTTTTTTTCATCAGTGTTTTGACTTGATTTGTTGTTCTTATTAAATAGACAAGAATTTCATAATTTCAATAATATTATACATTATATAAATATCATATGTACTAATTATATTTTTTGTCTATAGTAATATATAAAATTTAGATGTAGGAAATGATGTATACCATTCATGCGGACAATAAGTTGTATGTACACATGAATGTTGTATCCATTTTATTGTGGTATTAAAAGAAAAAGGAAACTAATATATATATATATATATATTATAAATAAAGTACTATTTATATGTCATATATTTCATATATTTTTATTAAACACAACTTTTATAGATTCCATGTAATGCATTAAGAAATCACATCGCTTCACGAGGTGATGTCTACTATACACACGAACAACATTATCGTATTCCCACAAAATGGAAAGAATTAATGAATGGGAAAAAAATTTCTATAATGAAAATGTTATCATATCAATAATAAAATAATATATAAATATTATTTCCATCCTTACTCCAATCCATGAAAGGACGTTTTGGAAAAATGAACAACATCAGTTCATGAGGAAGTATGACATCGTAAACACGAATGATTATTTTGTAACCCATTTGACAGAAGATTGCGTGGTTATAATTATAAACCATAATATATAAAAATATCATATCATTTAAGATACTTGGGATATTATATGGACATGATAAAATATAATCAAAATTTATTGAGGAAGAAATATGACACTATCCTTCCCTGATAAACATTACCTCTTATTCAGTTATACCTATTTGGTTTACACAAAATGCCTTACATGGTAAGATTTATAAAAATTTATGTCAAATAGGATGAGATTATAGAAGGTTATACAAGATTTAGGAACGTATTTTCGGATCCCAATGACATGATATGTGTGAAGAATGGGGTAGAGTGAGTGATCTTTTAAAGATGAGGTCGACTAATATTCTTGTAACTATACTAAAATATTTACTATTGGGAGGTATCCCATATTCATGTGGATGAGATATTTAATTATAAGGGAGGTGGAAGTTAATTGTGTAAAGACGGACCTACATCATAAAAAAAATAAATTCATTTTTTTAAATTCCGTATTTAACTTTTATTTATCCTTATTTGGAACATTTTTCATTTCAATATGGTAAAAAATGTCTTGACCTAGGTAATTCGAACATTAAGACTAATTTAATGTGTGGATTATTATAAAGTTTTACACCACTAATTATAAATATATTATAATATTTATAAAATTATTATCACATGTATGTTGGAAATTAATTAAAAACGAGTGCATGTAAGGTGCTGAAAAACTATTTCAACCATAACCACGCTAGTAAACATCTTTACTATTTAGGGGAAAATATGTTCATTTTAACAGATAAATTGGTACATGGATTGGAAATATAATATATTTATTAATTTCGATAAATTAATTTGAATATGGTAGCATTTATGTACATTTAAATCATGTAATAAAATATAGTTTTTTTATAATAATATTGATGTCAATGTAGACATTATTTATTTCAATTAAATTTAAAAATATATTGAAAATAATGGAATTTGAATATATAAATTTCAAATCTTGTTAAAATTTTATATTCATCTAAAAATTTTATTAATGAAAATAATTCATTGAATTTACATCATATTAAATATTTTTCGCAACATTTATTTTATAAATTATTGACTAAATAATTCATACATTGGTTTTTAGAATTTTAAGTAATTATTTAATATCCAATAAATTAGAATGAATGATGAGGAAAAAACAAATATATATTTATATTAAATATGTATACTAAAAAATATGATGTTTTGGCCCTATCCAAATGGTTTATAAATATTAAAGGAAATGAGAGTTCCTTTTTTGATGTTTTTTAACATAACTAATAATATTTATCGCTTTCTTACAATGGTTTCCAAATAATTCATAATGATATAGAATAATGTTTTATTTATCAATATATATTCATAAAATAGGTGTTGGATAATTTTTTAGGTCATTTTACACGTTGTATTCTTTGATTAACCACTATATAAAATTATTTTTTTCCAAATCACTTTAATTAATTTTAAATATTTTCAAAAGTGAATATTGTAAAAATTTAAGATGGTCATAAAATAAATTATAATTTATTTTTATTCCATATTATGAATACATAAATTTAGACATAAATTAAAAACTTGTATAATTTAATTTAAAAATAACCTCGTAGATGTGATGAGAAAATGAGTTTTTATAGTGGAAATGATAAAAAGTTTACAATATTTGTAAATCAAAATACAAAATATAAATTAGTTGAAAGAAATTTTTTTTATTAATGTATGTATAATTTAGTTATTTTTAATTTACACTCATTGAAAATATGTTTAGAAATTATAAATTATTTAAATGAAGGGGAAAATTTCAATTCAAATTTATTATAATTCACTATTAATAAAAAAATGAATCTTCTTAGATAACCAACTACAAATCAACATAATATAATTATAATATTCATCCAAAAAAAATTTGTTTATTTATTGAAGTAAATTTTATTATGTTGTAATGATTCATTTTAAATTATGCACAACTAACACCATTAAAAAATAAATTATAAAAAATACTATTTTTCATATAACATTTAATCATTTTTTAAATGATTGATATTTTATTTATTATCTATAAATTACTAATAAACATGTGAAAAAATATATTTATATATGTTAGTAAAATAAATCCATTCCAACCATTCTGAAAGCTAAGAAATAACATTCATATTAAACAATAAAATTAACAGTATGTTGTAGTTTGTTAAAACCTATTATTCCATTTATCACAAGAATTCAAAGGAAATCAAAATTGTGTGTAATGCAAGAAAAACATAGTGTTTCATGTACTGAATGATAAACACAATTTTTTAAGTAGCGCAAGACTAACATGCTGTTTAGTATTAACTAAGATTAAATTTTTGTATCATGTAATGAATGACATCAATGAATTTTAATTAATTCGAGAAAGAAAACTAATTCATACAAACTCATAGAATTACGCTTTTTACATTTAGATGAGATTATGAACTGTATATTACTTACTTAATGAAAATTCAAATAGGTCGCACACTTCTTATAAAAACTATTATATTTTTAGTATGGTGAAATCATAATGATATGTTAAAATATCTATCAAATTTTTAAATATAAAATATTTTTCATCATCATATTAATTTATTAAAAAATTTCATAGAAAAATATTTATCAAAAATTCTTACACAATGTTGAATATGTATTAATAAATTAACTAAAATATAAAATAAATTATTAAAAAAATTATTAAATGTGATATAACATAAGCTCAATATTGTGATTGATAAATTTTTAAGATAACAGTTACATGTTATGGATATAAAAAAATATTTGCCTCAAATTCATTGTGTTATTTTAATATTAATGTCATCAATGTAATGAATATATTAAAAAATCGAAATAATGATATTTTAAAATTTTAATATCTTATTAACTAATATAAAATTGAGAAATTTCTTGTATTCATCCATGGGATTGGGATATGGTTGATAGTATCAACAATGGTCCATTTTGGTATGTTTTCAAATTATAGTAACTATTTTCACCCTCATAGTGTGAAAATCCATTTTTCGTGGTATGTTTAAATGGAATAATGAGGTGTTGAAGACCAAATTCAAGGGTTAAAATGTTACATGAACTTTTATAAAGATTACTATAAGAGATTACTTCAACCCATAATCCAAATATATTCCAAAAATATGAGTATTGATCAATTTTTCATGGAACTCTTCTCATTACATTACATTATAAAACTCTTTTGGTTCGACAATTACCTAACCAAATACCTTCATATAATCAATTCATTAATTAAATATGTATTTTCTCATCATAACTCCAAACTTATTGGTATTTTGATGTTATGATATCGAAGTTGTTTAAAAAAGAGGTATCACTTTTACTCGATATTTTCTGTTTTATTTCATTGTCCACCTCATTAAATTATGCCTTAACCATGATTATATATTTACCCCACCATTAAAAAAATAAATAGTGTTTTTTATGTTAATGTATCAACCTATATCCATCTCATTTTACATCATATGGGATGAAAAACTTTTATTCATGCTTACGGTGATCTACAACCTCCTGAACCATTACAATTAATTTTCTATCACTATATCTCATAGACAGATATAGTTATGTAATTAATGATCATATATTATATTAGTGACATATTTAAAATGTTTTTAAGATAATATATCAGTTACTAACTAAAATTTCCATTCCCTGAAAAAAAAATTCCATGTGTGTCTACGTGTGGACTACCACTTCCATGAAGGTATGTGATTCATTTTTCATCACCAAATCACATGGATTAAATATAAAAGTATATTTAAAAAAATTTTATACTACATATAATATTATTTTCATCGTAAAAATATAAAATTATATTTAAATTAATTCCATAATGATCATCGAAAAATAGAAATGTTACACCAGCGTGCGTATAACCTCCCATTTCCATTATTGTATCCCAGTACATTTTTCATAACCCTCACTGATGGTTGTATATAAAAGTATAAATTATTTAAAAATTTTGATAATTAGGTAATTATTAATATTATATATGTGTATTAATAAATTAAACTTTAACCATAGTACAATTACCTAAGTCATTTTCAACTTATGATATAATAATCATCAAGACAACTTATGTGAAATTAAACAATTATGTAATTGGTATAACGTGATTGTAATGACTAAAATATTAAATGTATTATTTTGGATATTGTATTTATAATTTTAAATAATATGAATTGTGGAAATGTGTGATTCTGAGGCCCATTGTTCACAAAACAAATGTTTGAAATTTATTGAATATATTAAATATGAAACTTGTGTAGTTTTACTAAAAATGTAGAATAACTTATTAACATGAACCCAGATCCGAAATATAAGGGATCAATTGAGTTATGAATGTGTGTTTAAAATATTAGTGACATGAAATTTTTCTATATGGTCCATTTTTTTAAAATTCATTAGTGGGTAAAATAAATACAATTATAAACAAAATTATATTATTAATATATTGAAAGAGGTTCCGTAATTAATCATTAAGAATATAGTTATGATTGAATTCTAGTGTTATCCCCATATCCCTATATTCATTGGAGAACCCTTGGAGAGAGTTTTGGAGTATCCCTCTCAATCAAACATCATCCAAATCAAACAGCAGTGTTTGGTGTACAACTTGATTTATAGGTATCACAAAAGAGAATGATACAAGCCCGTTAATCATCAAAAATGGATCCATATTAGATTAGATAAGGTGTTTGTTTGGATTCTTTAAACCTTTTATATTTATATTATGAACACAGAACAATAATCCCACATACTGATCCACATATCATGAATATTGTCGGATGAGTTTGTTTAACTGCTGAATTGAAATAAATTCCATATGATTAATATTTATGTATTCACAGATTATTCTATCTAAAATGAGTCAATATTGATACAAACATCGATCGAGTTCCATTCATCATATTTTTTCGTTGTTAAATTCTTGTTCAAATCTACATTTATCACGGGATTATTCAGTTGGAATATGGGTCAACATAAATTGAGGAACCGATCATTGTGTATGCTTTTCATATAATAATGATTTGATATCGTAGATCAGGAATTTTTATGGAATCTGGATCCTGCCATGATGGTAGAAACATGATGATCAGATTATATTGAAGACCCCCAATTTGTGTGGTTCATGTGAATAATGATGAGAACTTAAAAAGGTTATTTCCCAAATAGTTTTAGAGGCTAGATTCTCGTGAACGGCCATGGAGAGGCCCAACCAAAGTAGATATATTATTTTTAGCAACATTGATTATGGAATCTGAGGCGACAATGGCATGATCATATCAGGGAGGAAGAGCCTGTTTTTCTACAAATGTATGATCCATATGACATGTGATCCATAATTACATGGTTTGTGGGCCCCTTACAATAGAATATAGGATTTCTAGAGGATGTTATGGATCACACTGATTGTGAATCTTTAACATGGTGTGTGACGCCTCTCTAATGGCTCAACGTAATCCTCATAGGTTACAAAGACTAGGGATGATGTAATCGGGAATGGGAACGACATGTAATCCATCACAGACACATCTAGATGGAATGGACATGGTCTAATCTGATTACTTGTATATGGGAAATAGTACATGGGAGGTGAAAATTCATTTACATCAACACAAACACAGTCACATGGTATTTACTTGGGCAAGACCCGGTGTCAAAGGTATACATCGTTTACCCCTACTACAACCTGTGTACATTCGTGAGGTCAGCTTAGATCAAATATCCTATATATCATAGAAACAAGTTTTTGGGGTGCATTACCCATATCCATTACTTCAGGGTTACTATAGAACCACCTCCTAAAAATAAGGCCGAAAACGCTTCAAAAAGACTTCTTGTATTGAGTTGTTAGGATACATCAGTGAGGATTGGTGTGATATTGTATATCATATTAGTCCCCTTTGTAGAGTTATTTTTATCTTCATGAACAACACTATACATGCCCTGATCCTCTAATTAGCATGTTATTCCAAATTTATTTGTTGGTATACCTCAAGGCATCGCTTGTGATCCTCATTTGTGTATTGTATATCTTAAAACATCTATCATATACGTATCATTGTGTGAATCAATGAGAACACTCCCAGATGTATTTCATCTAAATATTTAACTGTTGGAGTGTTTTCTCCTAGGATAGTTCATCCGGGAACATTCGAGCTAGATACCTAGGATGAAATTATGTTTTTTACATGACTTTAGACTATATGTCACTATTTAGTATATTTTTACATACCTGTTATATGTTCTATAAAAATATAATTATGTAGAGATAATTTTGATTATATTATTTAATTTATTATTGTTTAAAGGTTTCATATAGGTTGTTCTTATACTCACCAATTCACAGGGTTTTCCCTCATATGTAATGTCATGTTCATATGCTCAACCTTTTAATAGTGTCTGAGATAGGAGATAACTAGATGGTGCTTATAGATACTAGAAAGACTGAGGTGTGTTCATGTGGTATCTTTACATCAATACACCATTTTCATTCTGGTTGGACTTATTTTCATGTTGTTTCTAATGTACTTTTATTTTTCCATGATTTCATTCCATGACATCCTATCAGTCCTTGGTTTTGGTATTGCAATGTATTTATTCATGGTTATTCAGTTTTTTTATATTTTAGTATTGTATGGGATGTACAGGTGTGTTTGTACATATACATAAGCTAAGGCCTCTCTTGTTTGTGAAATGACCCCTTGAATATAATAACTAATCCCAATCCTTTTGGAGGCTGGGTTGGGTAGTCATGACATGGGCCCCATTCGGATGGTTCATGGTAGAGTGGTATCAGTGAATTCTATTCATGCATAGTTCTAGAGTGTGAGATTGGTCTATGGGAAAAGTGATAAGTGTTTATATTTTGTATTTCATGATAGGGACTCCAGTATTGGTGCAAAAACTGTTTTATCCATATAGCAAGACACTAATCAAATTCCTTTTTAATCAGTACATGATAATACTAGTTTTAGGGGAAAATATTTGGTATCTATCATATTAGAATGATATGTTGTTTCCATGTCCTCCTTGGGTTGGCTCTCTAGATATACTCATTAAACATGTTACATCTTATCTATTTCAGGATTCCACTTTGACATATTCCATATGGGGATTTGCATCAGGATCATGAGGATGATCCCTTTAGCAAATATTAATCGATATAGAGACTAGTTTTTGAGATGTTACATCCAGGTGGTGTACTAGCAATAATACCACCAATAGTGAAATTGATTGTACTCGTAGTAATAGTAGATGTGTTGCATAGGCTGAGTGCACATGAAGAGTTTTAGTGACATAAATTCATCAAGATTCAAGGCATGTTTGACCCACAAACAGAAAAGGGTGTGCTCGAGGTGGTGATGTGAGTTTTACATTTATCCAGGACAACATCAGAACATATTGTGGATTTGGAAGTTGGCCTTCCACATGGATCATCAGGACGATTAGGGGGTGGGGGTAGTGACCAAAACATATGATTAGGTGACTCTATCATGGTCATCATTTTAGATATTTTTAGGGAGATGTTATCTCTATCTACACTGAGGGTTATATGTGTCCAAGTGTTTTTGATGCTCTTGAAGTGTAACATGATAGTAGTTAATTACTCATTGAGGTTCACCAACATCTCCTTTTAGTTGGTTTATATTGTTTGTGATTAGTTCTTCAGTGGTCAGACCACTGAGAAAGGATTCTGTAGACATATACAATAATGTTTAACAGCTCCATTAATTCCAATCTATTATGTGGTAATATAAAGAGATTTTATTATCGAGATCTTCATGTCTTAGCAAAAAAATACATTGGTTGTCAATAGTGGTCCCATAAGAGAACATAAATTTGTGTTAGGGTGATGAATTTAGACATAGGGACATGGACGTGTGATAAATTTTCGGATGAGGTCACATGACATAGTGTCTACATTTTAGGGATCACATAATGGGTCTAACCATCCTAGAGGGAGATAGTTCTACTAAGGTGACATTAGGGTTAAATTTTCAAGATATTGTCTGACCTATAGTAAAGCTGATATGGAGATTTTGTATGAACCTCCAAATAAGAAGAATCAAATAGAGAATATATCTCCCCAGGGTGGTGGACATGGAAGTGGTGTTGGGTGAGTAGCCTGGGGTGGTATATTCTTTCAATTTTTTCCACTGCCACCCCTATGTCGTCATCTTCTGGAATGAGAAGCTATTGAATAGGGGTGGGGTAAGATGCATGAGGTCTAGTATTACAAACTATAGGATCTAATAATAATAAAAGGTATGGCCTATGTCTTTAATACATTATATATAGTCTATATAGACACAACATCTAGTAAATCATTTTCATTATACATATTTTTTTTAGAATTAAATATTTTGGCTGAGCCCTTTGATCAACCATTACACTTAGAGACTCATATGAGAGATGAATCAATAATCACAAACATTGATGATAGTGTAGCCTAAATATAAAATTGGAGAATTTCTATTAAGATCATTTTTTAGTAGCGATAAGGACTTATGACACACTGTATGAATTGAATGCTTATCTTTAGTGAATTCCTAGAGTGATTGTTTTAGCTAGAGGATACGATGTTTCTATAGTGATGAGACCATGTTTTACTTTTTGGATGAAATGGGAACCTAGTGACCACTGGTTAGACCTATGCATAAGAGGATATAACCAATAACACATTAGTTTTCTTGCACGGATCTTTTTGAAGTGGAATTTATGAGTTTTTATTATCCTATAGTCATAGAAGAGTATGAGAACATATTCCCCAATGTTGATCTAGGCATACATTGCTAATGAAATATATAGTTATTTATTGATGTATACCCCCAATATGAAACAAATATCAAAGATAGCATATCAAATAGATGCCGTGGAGTTTTTCAATATAATTGTGTAGTTCTAGGACTTGTAGAGGAAAATCATAGAAAACGCAATGTTTCAACCCAAGGCATCCCAAATATTGTTCACAAAGAAGGTGGAAGGGAGATTGAGGTTATGTTTGGACTGTCATATCTTGAACTTGGTGAACATGAATAAATTTTACCTTTACAAAGGATTGATTAACTCTTTGAATAGTTGTGATGGGTATGATGGTTCTCAATGGTTGACTATTGGTCAAGATATGACTTGTTGTAACTGTGAGATGAGGATTTCCTAAAACTGAAATTTAGATGTCTCTATAGACACTATGAGTACTGTGTTATGAAATTTGGATACATGAATTATTCTTTAGTGTTTATGAGACTCATGAAACTGATATTGCATGCCTTCTTAGACCAGATCATGGTTGTATTAATCAATGGTATCCCTGTGTACTCAACCTATGAGGTGGATCATGAGAGAAAATTGATGATGATTTTGGATAAAGTCTGAGAGAACCAACATTATGAAAACCTCATTAAGTGTTATTTATAGATAAAGGAGGTATAATTTATAGGAATATTTATCAACGAAGATGGAGTGGAATTTGACATGGGTATGGATGAGGTAGTATTATCTTGGGTGCCACCCAAGAGAGCGATGCATGTACAATATTTCACTACGTTGGAAAAAAATTACTGGATATTTATACGTGACATCTCCATGATATCAGAACTGATGAAAACTATTATAAAAAATAAAATTTTTAATGTGATTTGAGAGGATCCCAAAGGATTTTATGAACATCAGGAAAATTCTAGAGAGTTCTCAAATCATGAGATTAATAGAGGAGGGTATGGAGTATATAGTGTTCTACGATGCATTAGGGAAGAGACATGGTTGTGTTCTAATGAAGAAGAAGCAAATGATTTTCTCTAGTTCATGATAATTTTCACCATAAATGAATATCTATATGACCCATGATGTTGAGATAGAAGTAGTAGTAATCACACTAAATATGTTACTACACTATGTAATGGGAGGTCGGATTTTCATCTGCTATGATCAAAAGAGTATCAAATTTATCCTCTCACAGAAGGATATTATCCTGATATGGAAGAGACAGACAATGTTAATGAAATATAATGATTTTGATATTATCTAAAATCTGGAGAAGGAATACATAGTAGTAGATTAACTCAGTTGAATATCTTGTTCACAATTTCTAAACAAGGCATCTGAGCTACTAACCTGCTTGAAATTATCCCATGTGGATGGAGTTAGAGAATCTTTCCTTCAATCGATGGTATTTACCGATCCACTATTTTAGAATATCGGTGAGGAAAATGAGGGGATACTAACTATGGGAAACTAAATTATATGATATTTACTAGAAATGTTTCTAATATAAAATCTGAATGTGAGGAGCATGTCATTATTTTTAGTGGGTTCATGGTGGTACTAGTGATGATATAAGAAGTGGTCCAGAGATATTTTCATACATATCCTCTAGTGGTACATCCACCTGTAGAAAAGATTTCACATGTTCTATAATGTTAGTGTTGGTGTCTAGTGATTAACAATGGAGTTGTAGTGTTCTTATCACAATTTCTTACTTATCAGGAAGTGAAGGTTTTGCACCAATGTCATGCCAGATTCACTCAACCTCTTGAGGTGATACAGTGGACGTGGGATGTAATATCCATTCAATTCATGAAGGTTTAACTAAATATGTCCTGGGGATAGTATTGCATCTTGGTGATTGTAGACTAACCCATGATGTTGACCCACTTATTATCTAACTGAGAGTAGAGTTAGGTAGAGAGAATGGGATGTGTCTATGTGAAAGAGATAGTCCAACTCCATAGAGTTCCCCCAATGACTGTTTCTAACTATTATAGTCGATTTAAATATAGGTTATTGAAGAGATTATAAGACTCATTTGGGACTAAGTTATGGTTAAGAACAATATTTCACCCTTAAACATATGTCCCAACATAGCATACCATTCCAGTATTTTAATCCATGTTGTGTGCTTGAAAGATGGACTTCCTCCATAGTTGGGAGGATCACCTACCTTTAACGGATTTTGGGTACAACAAAAGATAAAAGTACACCATTGGTATGGATACATTCAAGACTTCATCCGGAAGACATTGTAGGTCACTAAATTGAGGGGCTGACCTAAGATAGTCAACACATATGTGATTAATGTCGGTTAAATCTATCTTTGAGATTTTTTGGATTATACATGAGTGGATGAGGACAACAGAAAGCTGTCTTAAGTGTTATGCGGATATGCGACAATATATTTTGTATTTTTAGTAGGATATCATGTGTTATTTTAGGATACAAATTGATGTGGATTATAAGGATTTGACACGGTCGACAAGCTATCTATCACAATCATTGGCCATTTCTAGATACTACATATATTTGGAAACGAGGTGTACCGGTTTTCTATATCAATGTTCGACTGAGTATAGGATGTATTCCATGAGTCAAATTTGTGGAGGTACATACATGATGGATTAGAAAATTAGAAAATTATTTATATCAAATGAATATTTTCTATGGAGTCATGATGTTGAAATAGTCCAATGGTGAATGTTTCATAATTTTCAGAGATAATCGAATTTTTTGCTAAAAATTAAATACATCATAAATATATAATGTGTTTTAATACATCCTAATGACCTAATAGTGATGTAATAAAATAAAATAAACATTATTTTAGGCCAATATATGTTTTACAATAAATTTAATGTGATTTTAGTTTTGTTTGTTTTAATTTACAAAGCCCTAGTAGTCCTTCCAAGACTTATAAAACATTATATATTTTTAGAATGATTTCATAGAATGTGTGACTCACCACCACATAAGAAATCCTAATATTTTAATTAGACAATACATTGGCCATAAAAAAATATTGTTTCCTAGTATATGATACAAAATACTTTTTTTTCTAATATTCTTTTGGTTTTTTGAATAAGTCACTTGTCTAAAATTTTGAAGTCGAAAAAGTAATGCTTGGTATATATTCACTTACTCGATGTCATGGTGTTCATTTCCTTTATTCTTCCTTTTTATGTTTATATGAGTATTATAATTGAAACGTTTTAAAACAAATTATTTAAAAAATTATTTTTATGAGGTCTTTCATGAAATGTTTTAAAGAAAATTATTTATATATTATTTTTAAATTATTTGTAAAGATTCTTTTAAAATTTTAAAAAACAAATTCAAAAAAGAGAAATTAATGATTTCATATATTCGTTAAATATTTCAAAACCATTTCAATAAAAAGTGATTAAATATTTTTTTGAGCTATATTATTTTGTTTTAAAATTATTTTCAATGAAAATTGGTTTAACAAATTTTTCAATCATACATTTTGATATTTTAAGGTGTTTTCGTGGAAAACGATTTGGAAAATAATTTTAGGATTATTTTATAATATTCAAGGCTATTTTACACGAAAAAAATCTTAAAATGAATTTTGATATAAAAAAATTAATTTTTCAAAGTGAAAATGATATTTTCCTCAATATATATTTTAAATGAAATTTTAAATCATTCTCTATAATAAAACTAGTTTTGAAATGTTTTTCATAAGTATTATTTACAATTAAAATCCAATTTTCAAAAGAAATTTTCAATTTGATATTTAAAAATCCTTCTTCATATAAGATAACACATTTTTTTATATTTAATGATTTATTGGGGATATTACCAAATAATAACATTCATATTATTTCTAGAATGTATTGTTTTTATAGAATAATGTTTAGGACGCCAGTTTCTCATCCATTTCTATCATTCTATTCAAACCCATTTCATTTCATGGGTTATTCTTTGATTAAATGATTCTAAGAACTAACTCATTTCTATAGGTTATGTTATAATTTTGTTTTTATACCAGTTTAATTCCATGTATTTTGATATAATGATTTTTTATTTTTATGGCATATTTATGTATCAATTTATTATGTGATGTGTGGCACCTCTATCTAAATCCAATGCATAAGGTAAGGAGTTATGTGTCATGGGTTATGTTTGAACCTGATAATATGTTAAAAATGTTATGTGTGAAGCTGATTACATGTTTCTAATGTTATGCATGATAATGATTACATGTTTAAAAAGTTATTCATGTACCTGGTTTCATGGCCATATGTGAATTCATGACATTGATTACATGTTCACAAGGTTAGTATTGAATCATATCATGTGTTCACAATGTTATTTGTGAAACTTATTATATGTTCCCAATGTTATGTATGGACATATTTTCATGTCATTATATTATGAATGAACCTAATAATATGTTCACAATGTTATGCATAATCCAGATTACATTTTCAGAAGGTTTTTCCTTGTACTAGTTTCATGCCAATAGGTTTATTCGAGGGACATAATTCATGTCAGTATCTCAATGAGTGAAATATTTTCTACTTATATACATTAAAAATGTTATAATATGTTGAGTATTCCAAAAATTCCATGTCTTATATCTGTATTATACTTTCATATATTATTAAATTTATTCCCATATGGTTTATTTCTTACTAACATCTAATATTTATGCCATGATTCTTGTTCATGATATTTGATACCTAGGGTAATATCTCTACAATTTATAGAACATTATCATACCTGTATGCTCATGTTTATACATATATATCTATTTTTTCTATCCTTTCTGAGCATTTGATATAACCCCTTTTATATGTATCATTTCCCCAAATTATAATGAAATGTTCTACGATATATTTACTAAAGGGAATTATTTATGTGGGAAAGATTGAAAATCATTCACCCAGTTAAACTATTATGTTCCAATTTTCCTAAAAATTAAATATTATAGTCCTTTAAAATGTAATTTTTTCATGTGATCAATATTTATCTAAAATATTGTAATATCAATGTTTGTGATGTATGGGTCACTATATAATGGCACTTTGGATAAGTAAGTAATGAAATATTTCTTTTGGATGTTAAAATATATGGTTAGAAAAAATTGGGTCACATTTATCTGAATCAATGAATGAAATTTAATTCATATTATTTTAACAACATATTTAAGAGTATGAGTTCCATTCTATTACAAAATACAAATGATTTCCATAAATAACTTGAATCACCAAAAATTGATAGTAAAATAATCTGTGAGTCTAAAAGGTAATTCAACTTTATTCCTTAAATAAAATACCATATTTTTTTGTTTACTAGAATCTAATATGGATCCTAGAATCGCTATATTCTTCTCAAATAACATTAATCACCTATTCACCAAATGGATTTTCAATCCCATAGTTATCTATAAGATAAAAAATATGTTCCCAACATCAACCAATTCTCTATATTTCAAACCATTTGAGTGAATAAATATTTTTCATACTGACTAAGAAATCACATAGGAATGTGGTAGGTAATAAATCATTATCATTATTTGGTTATGGTTTCATGACCCATTACCTTTCCAGATGTTAGACACTTCACCTTTTCTAAAATAATAGAAACATAATTATTTAACATTCTAATAAAAATGAAGAAAATTATATGGAATACCATTTATCATTTAAGAATATATAAACCGTAATGGTTATAAAAACATATATACTTATATCTAAAATAAAAAAAGGGAATTCCCCATGAACAATTATTTGGAAATGTTAAAATTTAGGTCACATATACCTTAACCATCTTTCAAATTTCAATACATGTCTCAAAATGTAATCCCATAAAAACATCAGAATTGTAATAATGAATTTAATTTTATGATCATCGATAAATATACCACTATATAATAAATAAGTAATCCCTATATATAGACCACATAATCACTAAAAGATATAAATAATAAATTACCATTATTTGCTACCTTATTCCTAAATACATCCTTTTTATAAATAAAAAGTTTAATAATTTCCTAATATTAAGAGATTTCATAACATAACATCAGATATAATCTATAACTTTCATAAGTCATGTTCCTTTTATTTTTATTTAATATTTATTGAATTATAAACTGGTAGAAATTTATATGAACAATCATTAAAATACTATTATTCACCTATCATCCATGGGAAATTGTTTTCTCTTATCCAAATACTCCCCACATTTAAATAAACTATTTGATAAATTGGGATGATAGTTATTACTCTTCATGGAATTTAACGAATGATTTTGTTGCTTAGAATATTATATGTTTATTATCACCATTACCACTTATATAAAATCTTACAATCCATTATATTTTAATTTGTTATGCATTTCACATTCTTAACACATAGGCCATTGGATATTTTTTCATTCATGATTATCAGCTAAACATCCATGGAGATACAATTAACTCGTGTTTGGTACGTTATGAAAGAGAAAAAGTTTCATGATGATATTCAAAACATCTTATAGATAGTTCGGAATAACCATTATAGATTTCAAAAGATCTAAAATTATATTCAGTTTCTCATTCTGAAAGACACCATATTTTCGTTACCATCCATTACAGATTTGGATAATTCTGGATCCATCCATTCACTAATAAAAGGATATTGTTTGTATATAAAATTTTCTATAATAACCCATATTATATAGAGGATAAATACTAATATGTCCATAACCATTAAACCAAATATTAAAATATTTGAATTTATCATAAATATCAATAATTCTCCATACATTGAAAACTTTTGGGGTTATATCGTATTTTTAACTTACGCTCAAATATCATCACAACATATATATGTATCTTTACCATGACAAAGATAAAAACTAAAATGTTATGGAATTATTATGAGAATGATATTATTCATACATATCAGAGAACATTGGGGTGGTTTCCCATCATGGCATGTAATTTGATGGCTATAACTGAATCCCTTTCTACACGGATCCTATGGGTAGAGATCCATGATTCTCACCATATTCAATCCTGAGAGTTTATAAGGATCATATTCTTACTATTTCTATGATTCCAACTACAAGGACCCAATAATAATCATTATATAATCAAGTGAAATTAGACTAGAATTACAAATATTTTATTATAGATCCATTAAGTTTATAATTTTATATATTTTGGTTATAACTCTTACAAAAGCAAAATAAAAAACAGTTTGAATAGATTTAATCAATTTTAATTTATGTCACAAAATAGATCTTTCAAAATAAAAAATGTAAAATCCATCCCCTATCCCATTAGCGTGAGAAGTGGTGGTGATACATTACTACACCTTTAATAACATCCCCACGAAAAACATTTATGAAATAAATGCCAAGGGAATTATAACCATATGTGGGACAATTTTCCCATTTTATGGGAAAGCAAAAAAAATACAGCTAATCATAATCAAAGAAACTTATATATTTCTGAGTATAATAATAAAACTCAATATATAACCCGACCAAAAAACCTTATAAATGTCAAAAGTGGAAATATTTCGAAAATGAGAAAAGAATTAAGAGAAACAAAACCCTCACAACATTAAGAAATAATAAAATAATTTTCCCAACCAAATCATTTTTTCAATGGATGTAAATCAAAATATTAAATTAAAAAATTTATCAAATCCATTGGATTACCCATTATATTATAGTAAACATCCACACAAAAAATATTTACTTCTAAGGGACAGTTCTATACTCTTGAGCAGTCTCTCTTTGATATACCAATTCGTCAAAAGGTGACTAATCTAATTTTCTATTACACCTTTTGATCTATGATCCATATCATATTTCAACATGGCCTTTTATATTAAAACATTAACACACAGAAACATTAATTCCAAAACCTATTTTAAGAAACATCACATTATATCATTCTACGTTTATAACATTTTAAACAAATTATCACCAATCAAAAAAAAATCAAATATTTCAAGATCAGCTTTATAAAATCATTATTAAAAAAGATTTTCCATAAACCATACAATTTCGAAAATTTTCCAATAAAACAATTATGTTTTTCCAACAATAGTCTGAAATTAATTTTCTAAAAAAATCCAAAAGAAATTATTAAATGTTTATACTTGTTTTAACAATGTAGAGTAAACATAGAACCCACCTACCTCACAAAAATTGGTGAAAATGAATAATGGAACACTGGTTTTCTAAATATGATCACGAAACTCATTTCCATTCATAAATCCTAGATGAAAACTTCCAAATTATACTAATAGAACATGGATATATTCACATTGTATTATATCTACGGTTTTGGGTAAGAGAAAGAGAATATATCCATGTAAAATGGCCAAGAACAAGTACCTACTTACCAATCATGATATAAAAAGGCATTGAATTTTATAAATATTTAATTTAAATTAAATGGAATTTCGTCAAATGAATTGAAAAAAAAGACTTAGAATAATGGATTTTTTTGAAAAAATAGAGCTACTAAGAGGGTAAATAGATTTAAATTAAAAAATCTTAGGGATGAATATATGTCGCATTGTTTGTCAGAAATATTTTTTAACACATGAGCTAATTGATAGGTTTCTACTATCTTAGTAAAAAACATCACATGGTTGGATTGAATTGTTAGATACAATGTGTTCAAACTATATATTCCACACCAATTTAAGGTGACCAATTTTACCTAGAATCCACATAATTTTGTGAAACTCTGTTCTAACCATGTTGATATGTTTTCCCTATTACAAAACAAGATTAATGTTTTCTTAGATGGTCTTTAGAGTTTCTACTGATCATAATAATACTATGTCCCTAAATAAACTACAACATATCACCCCCAAAGTACTTCAATACCGTTGAAACATAACAAGATCATTATACATCTCAAAAATACATAAAAAATAGTAATGTACATGAACCTGAGGGTGATACATTATCCCTACCATTAGCCTTTCCATCATCAGAATAAAGAATAATAATTTCGTCCTAAATGAGTTTGGGAAATTATTCCAACATTTACAATTCATGGTCCCACATTTCTTCCTAAATCATACCATCTTTCCACAAAACCAACACTAGAAGGATTATTTTCCCATGTAAGACAATATCTTTCATTTCCAAAATATTTACTGGCACATGAACCATTGTTGTATCTAGATCTAGCTCGTTGTGCTCAAATTTAATCAAATGGTCTGGACCATTTAGATTATTTGACAACTAAGATACAGGAATTGAAGTGATAACTAATGTAAACCATTTAGTAAAGACAACCAATATTCCACCTCACCATCTCATTTATGTTTTTCCAAAGGGAATATGTTTCAAGGAGGTAACATTCCCTTATTACTGAAACACTGATTCACATGGCGTGGATATATTATCACTGACACATGATCACTCAACTGAAATAACAAGAGTCGTATATCATGATTTAAATGTGATTTTAGATGAATATGATTCATCTCCATCCATTTTTTGATCATATAAATTTTTTCTATTGTATTTTTTCACTATTCATGGTCTAACCAATGATGTACCACCAGTTTCCAGCATAAAAATTGGAATATGATAAGAAATCCAATTCAATTCTTCAAAAGAATACATATTTATTGATGCCTAATATTTATTTTTTATGAAAACTCCAATAATAGTATGTTCCCCTTCCAGGAACTAATAAAATCAATTTCATAAGACCTTAGGATATCATAAAATGATTGGATTATCTGATCATATTTTCCATCCTCTAGAAGATGATATTCCATACAAATTTTCACATGAGTGCCAAGGTATTTCTGTATAGACCTCTAAAAATTATTCATAAACCATGGGTCTCAGAATAATATAATAGTGACTAGAATTCCATGACTCTTTACAATTTCCCTTGTAGAGATTTCTGACATGTCCTTCACCATATGAGATTCACAACTCAAGATAAAATGATCGAAAAACATGATTCCATGCTTAGTTACCCACATTTCATCATGTATCATTACTTCCCATGGTAAATATGTCAAAAAAGTAATTGATATATAATACCACTTCAAAAATGGAATCATTAATGACCGGGACATGCCTGTTAACTGTTGGTGTTCCTCCATAACTTAATGATATGTGAGTAATCTCGAAAATAACTCAACCACATCACTATTTATGCCAACCCACCAAAAATATTCTCTCATTGTTTTATAAGTCTTCTTAATTCTGTGATGAACAACCCATTTCGAATGGTGGTATATATTGAAATGTTGATCCTAAAAAATGAATGGCTCCATGATCATATATCGAAATTGAATGGTCAAACACTCAACCAAAATCCAACCCCCAATAACCTCCACAACATTTAGTTTTGACATCATCAAAACAAATCCATGATCAGATGTCAAATACTATTTCACATGTTGAACCAAATTAGGAACTAGAGAAAATGGAATAGAATATATAATATCACAATGGCAATAACAATCTAGATTCTTATATTCTATGACCAACATACCTACCTCTGATCTAAAGAATAATTATCCAATTGATAATATGTATTCATTCATAAAAATTTCACCACCAAATATCCTTTAGCTGATGTATACATCAAGTTGAAGTTGAAAATTTGATGGTATTCCATCCATCATATTTTACTATGGTTAAAATATCATTTTGATAATATGTGATTCAATATATTTTGATCTATAAATACAGTGAATTTCTAACAAAAATGATAATTATATCACACCTATAAATCATGGATTGTATTAGTTAATTCTAAATAATGTGTTGGTATGTTATTTTAATGGAATTGTAACTTCCAAGAACCATAATAAAAAAAACTATCACCCAATATTATAATAAATCCTATCCTATTTCTCAAGGCATCTCAATAGACTACATATCCCTCTATAAATTCTAGAGATTTAAAACATGGAATTGATGTAACTCTAAACTTATATTCTAGAAAGTATTTTTGAATTTCATTATTCCATTAAAAAGGAACACAATTCCTTCATAAATATGTCATCAATGATTCTAAATGTGAAAAGTCTCATACAAACATATGAAGTATATTTCCAAGCCAAGGAAACTGCATATCTCCAAGATATTCTTCATATGATGCTAAGAGGTCACAAATATTTTCTTTTTTAGGTCTACACATCTACATTTTTTAACATTAAATTTCTATGGAAATGTAACTCTTGTAGACATAAATTCAAATTTGAAGGTTTGGCATAAAAAATAGATTCTACAACATTACCTAACTATATAATAGTTCTTCTTATTATCTCCGTTAATCATATAATACACTGGCATGTCAAAGAAAACCCCACCATAACGAAATCTTGATACATTTGAAATATCTGATTCATCAATTCCATAATGCCAGTTGATGAATTCTTTAGAACAAAATGTGTAAAAATTAACTCATATTCCCCATATATATTTTTGAAATATTTCTTCAAAATATACTCCATTCAAACTCTTAGTTGGTGAAATCCAAAATGAAATTCCATTTTATAGAACCACAACACTCCCCTCAATTGATCTAATAGTTCATCATAACATGGATGTGTATACTGATTCATTAGTGTAACCTTTATTTGATTATAATATTCAACACAATTTCTAAGAATTTCATCCACTATTTACAAAAAATGAACTAGTGATGTCCATATAGATGTGGTTAGTTGGATGAAACTTTTGAATTCAAAATATTCTAACTGATCCTTCAATTCCATTAAATGTATTGATTTCATCTAATAATATATAAGATAAATGGTATGGGTCTCTAGTTGGAAATCATTTATAAACTCTCAATCTCTTTTAGGTGGAATCCCTAATTAATGTTTAAGAAAAATATCATTGACCGGATCCACAGTTGTTTGAAAATCCCTATTCACAATATCCTCTGTCGATGAAAAAGTAAATAAAATCAAATGGTATTATATATTTCAGACCAATAGTACATAGGTTCCTACTCTGCAAGTATCCTCAACCTAATCTCCAGTAATGAGAATTCTGCTAACATCTGCAGAGTTGAATCTCACCTAACATGAATAATAGTCGATCTAAGCCTCAATGATCTTTATATAATCCTTTCCCAGAAGAATGTCACAGACATCCATCTCTAGGATAATGAAATCCTATACTATATTAGTCACATTTATTGATATTGAACATGTAGAAAATATTTCGTACATGAAACTCTCATAATCCCAAATGGGATTGTATATTTGAAACACAATTTTTCATCTCAACATGTAAACCGAGATGATAAACATCAAGAAATGAATTAAATGAATGTTTTACAACCATTTCGAAAAACCTTGATTAAGGTTGGAATTTCAAATAAATTTACTTGTCATTGATAAATGTATTAAATGATCATTCATAATGAAATTATAATTTCTATACAATTACTCACATGCTTAACTTTTCACACTTTTACCTTTTTGAGATTTCACTAGTTGAGGATTCATGGTATTCCAAGAATCACCATGGTTAACAAAGTTCAATTGACAAGATCTATTCTTCAACACTCTATCTATAAGATACAATGATGCTTAAAACGCTTGGGATGTGTCCCTAACATTTGACCTCGAATCATGGAGAATGTAGTCATACATATATTCCATATTTTCCACATATGGCATGATATAGGTGGTGTCATAAAGTATCAGTTATTATGGGAGAATGAACCCCATTTAATACAAACCTATCTTACTTTTTAGTAGATGTGAATGATTTAATGTTTGAATTTTATGATTTATAGAGACACATCCCACTTGGGAATAAGTTTCCCTCATATATTTTGTAGATCATTTTAGTTCCAACCAATTTCTGTAGGAATAAACATGATTCATATAAATAATATTTACAATGATATATATTTAATCATATATCAGTATATTGACCATTTTTGTATAATCCGTTACCCAATGAACAAAAAACACTGATGTAATTAATAGTTTCAACCTCAAATCAAAAATTAATTCAAATGAGGACAAAATTTCTGCAAATTCTAGTGAAAAATACACCATATTTATATATTTAAATTCATACTCTTTTAATTTGAGATCCACCTACATGAAAATTATGAAATCAAATGTTCTGGAAATCCTGAATTTTTGAGGATAGAATTTTTGGTTGAAATTTTCTTCAAAAACCTCTCAATGAATGAATTGAACCAATTTAGACAGAACTATAAAATCTTTCCACTAGCATGATCGATCCTCGTGAAAATACATATCCATGATCATTTTCAACTAAGATATTGTTCAGTGGAAATCAGTGTTTCGATTCATCCTATTCAACAAGACAAATTCTCTTTTCCATCTATGAATCACCTAGAAATATGGACGGAGTTTACTTATGGAACTGAACTGAATGGCCCACATTCCATGGTTCATACCTTTAGTCCCTTTAATACACAATTTTAAAATACATTAAAACATTCTAAAGTACATTTTGGTTCTATTCTGACTCAGGTGCAACCACTCACTCAACATCCCTTCTAGTTTTTCCCCACAACACTAACTCGGTACCATTTTCTATAATTAATAAGAAATTCAATTAGTCTCACTAAATACAAAATAAAGAAATAATATTTCAATTTACATAATTTACACATATTACAAAAGACCATTTTATATTAATGTTTATATTAAATAAGACATTTTATCCATTTATAAAATATAACCATCAATCCTTCTCAAAATCTATCTATTTGAAATCATTTTTAATTCATTTCAAAATGAATTAATTTTTACCATTTACAAACTTCATGAAATTAATATTTAACAATGTATTCCTAGTGATATTTAAATCTAACAATACATTTCATGAAACTCTCATAATCTATACCCAAAATTTTGAGGTGAAAACTCATAGAAATGGTTAATAACAATCTCATGTAACCAAACTCCCTAGTATTTTAATATTTAGAAAAAGGTGGATATATATGCCTTTTTATGCTCTACATTTCATGTCATGATGAACCTATCTCTTTGATATCATCCCAAGAGATATAAAGATACCATTTGGATCTCCTTGACTGAAAACAATTCGTTCCCATTGATAAAAAATAAATACCTTTTTATATCATCACTCCCATATCCCATTGGTTTCTAAAAGAATG
This sequence comes from Viscum album, assembly GCA_963277665.1. NCBI lineage: Eukaryota > Viridiplantae > Streptophyta > Magnoliopsida > Santalales > Viscaceae > Viscum > Viscum album. The sequence goes on from OY728158.1 coordinate 879,705,748, forward strand.
ATGAGACAATACTAGGTCTGAGGTGACATCACCAAGATACCAAATGCAGAAAATAAATACCATGGGCATCATTTCCATTTTGGGGATGATTTTTCCTTTAATTATAGAACGATAAATCATGATCTCCATAAAAAACAAACCCCAATTTGAATCTGGATTACTAAAATAAATCTCAAAATATCAAAAAACAAAAAAAAAACTTATTACTATACAATGAAAAAACATTGTGAAACATCCACAGGAATAAACAGACCACAAATAACCAAAAAAATAAATACATGAAAATAAAAAAATACAAAAAATCATTGTTCTAATATAATAATTGATGCATATGTTATCAACAATCCTTGAAAATGAAATGAGATACCTTTCCTTTACATGTATCATGACAGATGACATCTGTAAATATACAAAAGTTATAAAGCAAAGGGTGAGTATAAATTCAGTATGATTTCCACAATTAATTTGAAACAAATTCCCCTAGGACGAAACAACTTATCACATTTACATAAAATAGTTATATCAATTTAAATATGTTTATATCAAATCTAAACGTATTTTAAAATATAAAATATGTTTTAATGAAAATTATTCAATACACAACTTTAAAACCATTCTCAAATAAATTGGCATACCCATTCCATGATCCTACACATCCACACATAATCACATTTATATCTAAGTGAAATTTAATTACTTATTTCTGTTCTCTTTTCAATATACCAATTTTTAACAATGTATCCAATACCATGGTCCATTACTCCTTTTACCCTAAGAACCATGTCACACTTCAACAAGGTATTGTGGAATTAAACATGAATGCACCAAACCATGTATGCCAAAACCCAAGATAATAAATTTCACATAAATTATTTTCTTTAATCCTATAAAGAACCATTTTCCTTCATTTCAAATGATTTCATAACTTCAAAATCAATATTTTGAAATTATCATCAATGGTTATTTTACATAAACCATCCAATTTTAACACTTCTCCATAATAATAACTAAATATGTTCCAAAAAATATTTAGAAATAAATTCCATAATCAGATCTAGAAATTATTATTATTAAAAACTATGACTCAATGTAATAATCTTGTGTTGTGGAGAGAGCAACTAAATACCTCACAAAAATTGTTAAAAACAAATAACGGAAAAAAACTCTATATCTAATCCTGGAACACATATCCTTCCCTATAACCTACATCAAAACAAGTAAGATACCTTCATAGAACATGGATAGGTCATCAATGGATTAGATATAAGGTTTTAGGAATGAAAAGTTAAAGATATCAACATTCAATGGCCATGAAATAAAACATAGTGTCAAATATGGATCTCCAAATTCATTTCAATGATTAATCATTATACCGTATCAAATGGAATAACCTCTAGAACCATGGGGAAAAAGGAATTCATATTATGGGATAATTATGGGAAAACATATTGACCATGGTGGTACATAAAATTTGATCCACATATATTGTAGGGATGAATCAATGCCACATAGTTTGGAAGCCTTTTTTGGAAAACCATCCACCAAAAATATAGTTTCTATTATCTCACGATGGAACCTGGTATGGTTGGGTGAAACTATTAGAAAATAATAGCACTAACCTTGCATTCAATTATATATGAAATTTCATGGTTTTCTGGGGTATCAAGTTGGTTTGTCGATACCATTCACCAACAATGAAAATCTACTATAATTCTTACCATAAAAGCATTAAAATTTCTTGGGTGTCTAATTTTGTTTCTACAATTTATAATCTTACCATGCACCGCACGAAAAGCATTCAAAACATGATGAAATTCCACTGAACCTCCCGAAACATAAATAGATCACTATATATACATAAAATAAATAAATAAAGGGTCATGTACCTAAAAATAGTGTGCAAAAACCCATATTTTTTAAGAAAAATATGGTTGACATTCAAAATGATGTCTTCGTTTCTATTACACATCCTTGTCCCCGGTGAAAATACTTAAAAAAATGTCGAATTGACCGAAAAATCTGTATAAGTGACATTAAATTTTAAAAAACCATTAGTCTAGTAAAAATTAAAGAAAATATATTTATATTTTTTAAAATAAAACATTTCACCTTGAAAGGGTCCTCATCTTTCAATTAAGGGTGTTATTAACATAACTTCTTTTAACAAATTATTTCTAGAAAAACTAGAAAGAATAGAAAATTAATGTTAGTTGATTGGGAAATTTTAATCATAGAACCCTAAAAATATTAATAACCATATGTCCATCATCAAAATTAAATACAATAAATAATTATTACCCAAGACATTTGATTGATATAATGGGGATCACCATTCATATCATGAGTAATAATTGTGACTAACACATCATATCATGAGCAATAATGTCAATTAAACTGTCATATCTTGATCTAAAACATTGTTTATCCAAGATATTTTGGACTCACATACTACCATAAAAGATTTCCAACAACCAAAATTATGATATAAAATATTATTCAACAATATTTTAATCCTAAAACCATTGAAAAACACATTTAAATAGGTATACATAACTTATTTTATGTCGAAATACATTTTTCATTTAAAACATCATTTTTGTACCAAAATAAAATATAAAATGGAATGATTGATTTTCTTTCAATAAAACATCAAATCTTCTAATGTAGGAAAAATTTCAAATAATGGTTATAATGTTAGGGAAAAAGTCTTTATTTTTTACCTTTTAAAATAGAACATTTTCTTTCTTTAAATTAATGATAGACATTCTATAATATGATTCATTTTTTAAAACCCCTGAAATATTTTAATGGAGATAAAAATAAAATATATAATTTTTTTATTTATATAAAATTTATTTATAAAAAAATATCAAAAACATGGAAATTCAAGATAATTATTTATAAATGTAATATTTAAAACAATGTTTATTGATAATGTGTCCCTTAACATTAGTCTTACATGCCACATTAGTACTTTATCATCATTAAAAATAAACATATTTTAAATTCTGTTAATTGGGATTATTTCTTATAATTAAAATAATTTTTTATTTTAGAAATTTTCATGTAATATTCAGTCATATTATTTTTTAATTTCATGTTGGGCGTTTTAACAAGAATCATCTCATATAAAAAAAATCACTTCTTAGGTGTACTATAGTGAAATTCTCCATTATTCTATAATCTAATTAACAATAATAATGGTATTTCTATCATTATTATAGTTAAATTATACATTAAAACAAATCCTGAATTATGGTTATGAAAAATAAACTATGTCACAATCAAGGTGATTGTGGGTCAAACATACACATGAGTAACGTTTCCATTTTTTAATGATAAATCTAGAAAGATGGTAAGTATTATATTATATTTATAGAATGGTAATTATAAAATAAATAACAAATTATTTCTTTAAATATTCATATATTTATAATGCATGTGATGTGTTGAGGAAAAATGAATCACTTATTCTTGTGGAGACAATAACCCCCACCTATGAAAAAATGATGTTTTTATTTTTAGTTACTATGAGATATGAAATTAAATGATATATTAAATATTTATAATTAATAAAGTTTCATATATATAATATATATATATATTAATACATCATTAAATTCATAAATAATTGGCTATGATAGAAAAAACATCTCTAAGAAAGCTGGTACTCAACAACAGATGATGGTTTCATTTCCAATTTAATGGAAAAGCGGAGTAAATTATGTTATTGGGTTAACATATTAACATATAAATTTATTATTTATAATTGTTGCTTTATATCAATATATTTGACGAATATTTTAATTTTCTGGATGTAGAATAAAAAACCAAAACCCTCAGCTAAGAATAATACCACTACATCTTACAACCTCTCTTGGATTAAGAATAATAATTAAGAGGTTTCATATATAATCAAACCATAGAATCTAAGAAGTGGGATGTAATGAAACTACTGTTCTTTTCTTTGTATTTTAGGAACCTAAATCATTTTATAGTGTGTCTAGGATAGGATAGGTAGATGACATGTATAATTTTGGGAGAAGACATAAATGGAATATTTTTGAAAAGATAATAGTATACCAACATTCTACAAAAGAAAAAAATTACTAAATGGGTCACATTAATTCATTAGATGATATATGGTATAAATATGTTCCAAAAATATAATATATACATGTTATTAGGACAATGTAAAAAATATAATTTTAGTTAAATTATATGTAATCACAATATAACCCTAACCACTTTAAAAGGTTTTAATTGTTTTCACTATTCATTAAGACAAGCAATTAACTTTTCCTTATTATATAAAAGTAATTTTTTCCAATTGTAGAAATATATTTTAAAATTTGTTTTAGTGAAATGGGATAATTTAAATTATAAATTTACCAACAAAACACATCAGAAACTATATTTCATGAAATGTATTTTTCAAGCATGAGATATTATTATATAAACACTATAACTAGTATTTATCATTTCTTCCATTTTAGTATATTTATATATATTATATAATTAATTTAAATTCATTTCTATTATCTGTTATTTTAATTAATTCACATGGAGAAATAATTTTTATGTGAATTTTTTTTCAAGATAATGTGTTTTATGTCCAAAAATAAACATATAAAAATTTCTAGTGAATTTTTTATTAAAATTTACTTAATTGGATTAAATAAAAAAATAATTATTTTACCTTAGCTAAAATTCAATCATTAATGGTAATTTGACCTTACATTTTTTATTGTAATCAAATTACCTTTTTATAAAAATCAAAATTTTCACTATTTATTGAAAAATAAATATTTTCTAATAAATCCTAATATATCAACCTATGTTAATTTTGAAATTTTTAGTTAAACTTTTTATTTTTGTTTTATAAAATATTTTTTTTATTTTGGAGTAAATATTTACAATATTATCTCTAAAAATCAAATTTGATGAGAAAATATTGTTTATGACTGAAATGACATTACTAAAATTGTAGATATTATTTTGAAATAATTTTTCAAAAAAAATATTGTTGCATATGAAATATATATATATATATATATATATCATAGATAATTTTCTCATATTAACTCATTCCAATTTAGTGGATATGATATAACTGTTGTAAATGTCACATGTCGATTAAACTATATGTTGCATGTTGTATATGATATAAAATACAATGATATTATTTTAAATTAACATGGGGGTATATATATCATGTGTAAAAAAATTAAAAAATCATAGAATAATTGTATAAAAATTATTGATTTACTTTTAGGAAATCAAAAAATTTAAATAAAATTAATTTCGATCAAAGGAATAAATAAATACATATCTCTGGGAAAAAATATTCTTTATTACTATTGAGTTCAAAAAGGGAGAAAAGTCATAGGAAACATGTATTCTAATGAAATATCTAGAATAAAAATATATTCATGAATATATTGAGATATTTATCATATTATTTTATTATAAAACCATAATAAATAACAATCTCAATAATCAATGAGATAGTAATGTAAAACCCTTACAACAACATTGGAAACAATTTCAATCATAAGTACCATGAAATTATAAAAATGAATAAAACATTAAATTCGAACAATATAGTTATATTAATAATATAACATGTGAATATTTTAGTATATACATCACAAAAATGAAACTACGGTTGAATATGGATTATGTATCCAAAATATCTTAGTGAGAGTAAAAATCCATTACCTTGAGTTTGACTTTCAATGAAGTTTATATAACATCATATATAATAAATTTATATATATTATAATTTTTTAAAATAATAATTAAACTTATTATAATAACATATATTATCCACTTATAACATATCAATGCACATGTATTTGTAATTTCTCATTATGATGATTTTTTAAGTGCCAATTATTTATTTTTTTCATTAAAATCTTGGTTCGGTAGTTCCAGTCCATTAACATTGATCTTAGTAATATAATATATAAAATTTAAATAATTTAAAAATATAATAAATTTCTATTACATATATATATACTCCATTAATATAATGTGTACAAATTTATTACACCATTCATAGAGACAGTGTGTCGTATGTACGAAATAATCAATTTTCACTTTTTAATGAAGTGAACAAAAGAAAAATTATCCTTTTCATAATCATTATTATGTAACATATATTATATATACATGATAAATTTATACTTATTACCTTACATGTATATCATAATGCAAAGACGAATCACATCACATCATGGAGGTGTTGATCCACACATATGAGTTAGCGATGTTATAATTTTCTAGTTCATAGTAGGGAAAGAAGATCTATATAATATTAAACATTAATAAACAAAATTCATACAATTAATATATAAAAATGATACACATAATAGTAATCATCCATAAAATAGGGTAAAGGTAAATTAATTATATCTCTACTGGTAGATGATAATTCATATGTACACACAAGAGATAAAATGACATTGCATTGTATTGAAGAGATGGTGAATAATTGTGGTTCCATAATCAGAAAAAAAATTAATATGTTAAGGGTACTAAATTTATTATTTGATGATAAAATTAATATATATATAAGAGTTTTATGAATAAAAATATTTAACATGTTTGGGTAAGGTGATTATATATTTTTTGGTAGTCATCATTTAGATCCCTTCTTATGGATCATTGGAAATGATATTAAAAATTAAAAAATACAAATAATTTATGGAGAATTTTAAAAGATAATTTTATCGTTCATGGTTGAGATATAATGTTAAATGTTATGTCATGAAGATAAAATAGGTACACCCTTTTATAAGTCAGGGGAGGGGTTTTCATGGATTTTATAAATGTTAAAAATATAATAAATATAATATACAGAAAAGTACATCAAATACAAAATATATGAAATTAAAAAAAAATAATATGTTTTAAGTCATATAAACAATGGATTAGTTTTTATTTTATTCATTATCATTTGGGTTAACCCGTTATATATAATATATAATCTATAACCTAAGTAAAGGATTTTTCACTCATAGAGGGTAATATATTTAAATATAAGGTGAAAATGGATCATAAATGACCATCAGATGATATTATTGACAATATATTATCCAACCTATTTTATTTCTATATTTATTTTATTTTTAAATAAATAAATTAAATATTATTTTCATTAGAAATCATTAATGTCATTTTTTATACTATAAATATAATTTTTTATTGAGGATGACAATATAATGTTTGAATTTGAATTTAATCATATCAAACATACATAATATTTCACTTTTACCAAAAAAATTATGAATGAAAATGATTAATCCAAAGTATATTAGTGTTTAAATTCGTAATATATTTGATTTGATTTTACTAATTATTGAATGGATATATTGTATTTGTTTTTTTAGCATTTAAGATAATTATTTAATATATATAAATTGGAAATAAATTATTTTAAATAATAATAAATAAATATATTGGAAATAAAAAATTATAACCAATCATAGAAACTTTTAACAATGATTGAAATATATTAGAGATTGTGAAGACATGTGTGTGACATTTCTACCTTTCTGTACTATGTAAATTAATATATATTTCATTATCAATGATTTATGGAAAAATATGAGCATATATTTGAGTTATGTATGTAAATGGATAGACTCCCTACATCAAATAGTATAATGGAATTTTTGTATATAAATTATAATTCCATATAATAATTTCTTAAAATTATTTTACCCATTTACCATTATAGAGGTTAAAAACATTTACTATGATAACAATTCATAATTAACAACATATTTGGGGAATTAAAAAAATTACCACCTAATAATTTAAAACATTGAATACATATTTCAAGGTTCAATTTCTATATGATGTAAAAATTAATTTAATTTATGAAATTTAATGACGACAAAAAAAAAATTTACCAAAAGTTCTTTTCAGTTTATTATTTAATAAAAATTCAATAATAAAATTATATCCAATGAATATTATTATATTATTATTAATAAATATTAAATATTTTTACTCTTACACCATTAAAATTATATCACTATAATTTCTCGAATAAAAAATAGCTTAAAAAATTCAATTTTTATTATTCATTGAAAAATATATAATTTTTGTAAATAAAAAAATAAAACTGTTATAATTTTGATAAGTTGCTTTCAAAAATTATTTTAATATTTTTATACAGTTTCTTAAAGTCACATAAATTCAATACAATATTTTGTCACTAAAAGAAATAAATATATTGTTTGAAAGAAAGATTATTTTGTTACATAATATTAATATAATAAAAAAATAAATATTGTATATGTTTTAGTGAAAAACATTTTAATTGATTAGGAAAATTTTATATATTTCATTATATAAATACTTATATTCACACTCACTAATTTTATTATTTTCTTACAATTTTAATATTTAAATAATTATATTTTTGGTTCATTTAATCTCTTTATTGTGTGTTATATATAGTATCGAATATAATGATACTTTTTCAAAATGAAATGGTTATACATTATACGCCCCATTAATAAATTAAATCTTTAAATTCTGAACTCATTTATAGTAATCCTATGTTTTATATTTGAAAATTCCTTTTTGGGAAACCCATATACCAAAAATGGTTAATATAATTTTCTATAAATATTAAATTGAAATATGAAGGTCATCAAGAATAACAGAAAAATTGGGTTCATGGTTGAATAAAAATTATTGTATGTGATAATTTGTACATTTTGAATAATATTAATGCCTAATGAAAAATAAATATTGATATTGATCGTGATTAAGAGATAGATAATGACCAAATAACCATAAATCTGTGATGGTTGAAAATTCCATCGATTAATATTAAATTATTTTAAATTTACAACATTTTATTTTAGAATAATTTCACTTAACTATATATATATCTATTATCCTATCCAGATAAATAAAATTAGATAATATACTTACATAATTTATTTCAATACCAATAGATAAATTTTCTTCTTTGGTTATTCTTTGATCAATTTCAATGTTATATCTTACTATAATAAATGAATATTAATGATTAATTTTTCATGCGTGAAGAAATAAAAATATCATTTATTTTTTCATTATATCATTAAAAATAAGAAACCAACCTTAATAGTTACATAATATTAAGTCTAATTTAAATAATAAATTCTATTAAATTTGATGATCATTTCAGGTTTATAATTTTCGAAAATTATTTCATCAATTATTGATAACATTTTATATAATTTGAAGATGTAACTTCTAATCAGTATGCCCTTTTTTCACAATACAAAACAATTTAAGGTAAAATATGATTTTTTTAAATATATTCACAATGATAAACATGAATCAATAAAATACCATGACCATCATTAAACCCCATGGAAAACATTATAAAAATTTGGGTTTAGAAAAAAAAATATAAGTATGGGATACAAAAATCAAAAAACCCCCTTAGTTAAGGGAATAAAGAAAAACTCATGGAATGTAAACTGTTATATCAATTTTCTTAGATAAAATGATTTTTTTTCAAATTATAGATAAAAAATTGTTTCCTAATGAAAATAATTAAATTCCATTGAATGAATAAATAAATAATAATTGTATTTTGGGACATAATTATTTATATCACTCATAAATATGGAATAACAATATGGTTGACTTATATTACAAATTTACTAGAGAGATATCATAGAACAACCCTTCCTTGGTTTATAATGTAACCATCCATCATTGGTTTATGACATAACCACCTATATAATGTCTATAATATAACCATACCTTCTTTGTTTATATCATATCCAATTATAATTATAAATAATTTCCCTGAACTATAACATAATCATAACACATTACACTTAGTAATTTTTAGCATTAAATTAATATAAATTTCTCTTCCCCCAAAAGAATTTAATTTAGATATTAAAATATCAACACATTTTAAAATCACGCATTTCAATACCAAAAAAAACCCATTAAATAAGAATGGGTGTTTATATTTGAATAATTAATGAAATATTATAATGCAACACATACTTCTAACAATGGTTATAGCTGTATAAAATTATTTTTCTCTATATATATTAAAAAAATAACATTAATTTTTTCATATTTAGTTAAAGGAACACATATCAAACAATGATTTAATTTTTTTAAATTAATTGAACAAAAGATAAAAATTAAATATTTAAAACTCCAATTTTTTTAGTAAAATAATTTTAAATACAGTTACATGGAAGCCAAAGAGTTTTATAAGGATAATATAAAAAAAAAATTTTAATCTAATGACACTTATCATTTTTGAAACATTTGAATAAAATACGCCATGTAAATATAACAATATTTAAAACATTAAATGACTTCTTATTTGATAAATTAATATATTAATAAGTATAAGGGATTTTATATATACTATTAAAAATATAATTGCATAAATACAATATTTTCATTCAAGAATGAAGAATGAGACGAAGTTCTTTTCCTTGAGTCCAAATAATCACATACATTCTCTATCATTTATAATAATTAAATTATTATATATATATATATATATATATATTTTAATACAAATTTTAATGTTTATTATTAGTTTTATTTTCCTTATTATAATTTTATATTTGATTACTTAATCAATTAATTTTACATGAGAGGTTTTGACCATATTCAGTGCATGTCTCAAAAATGAATTTGGTGGGTTCACAATGGTCAAATATGTGATTATATAATCATATATAGAATAAAAATCAGAACATAGGAATCGTATTTATTAATAAATTAAAATTTTTTATTAATAATTAATTCTTTTTAAAAATAAGGATAGTTTTGATCCTGGAGATGATAGGTCATACTTACGCGTGAGTAACGTTTCCATTCATCAATGATACTTTTAGAAATGTGGTATATATTTTTTTATCTTTATATAAGGCAAATAATATAATATATACCTTGTAAAATATTTAAATCTACCTATATATTTCATCCATGTTTTTTGGTGATGAAATGCTAATCTCATCGCATCATGACAGTAGAAGTCCACACGTACATGAACGACAAAATCATTTTTCTCTAAATGAAAATTTAGGAATGAAAATAATTTAATAGACATTCATAAAGAATTATATTTAATTAATATCATAATTATTCCATTTTTCTATAATATATTAGTTATATATATCCTTATAACAATCCATGAAAATTGTTAGTGAATAACGAATTTGGTATCTCTATGAGGTAGTTTTCTTCCTTACACATGAGATGCATTCTTTTATCTCCTAAATATTATAACGTAAAAACTATATATGTAATATAGTGAATTAAAAGGAAAATTTATGTTCTTAATATCATATATGTACCTTATATCCATCATTATATATAATGATGAGTGGTGTAGACAGAAAATATGTCATATCATTTCATGAGGTAGTAGGTCACTATACATACGAGCGATGTTATCTAATCCCATTTAAGGGAATATTATAAATATATTTTTCATTAAATATAAATAATAAAATAAAATTATATAACATACAATAGTTTTATTATATAAGCATAAATTAATAGGATTTTTTGTCGGTGGGAGAATAAATAAAACAAAAATGCATTGTTAGAAATTTTACCTCATCTAAGATAACCTTTTTAGGATTATACATAATGTATTACTAGAATGAATTTACGAAATGATTGATTCTACGATAAGGGTATGTAATTTTAAAAGTTATTTGGTAATGTATTGGTCGATCTGAAACGTATTGATTGTGTGAAGAAAAGAGGAGAGACGGTGATCTTTTATATGTGAGGAGAGTGGAATACATGTATTTTTTAAAAGAATTTATTGTAAATACCTTTTCACAAGAGAAGTGGATAAAATTGAGTATTAATGAGACATAAAAATTATAATATCAAATTATATACATAAAATAGTTTGTATGCATGTTTTTATGTTATTTTAACACGTGACAATTTTGTTTAACTTCTTGGTAAACCCATTTTTACCATAACCAAGAAAACAAATTTTAAATCATTTATGTATTCACTATTTTATAAAGAAAATTTTAAAATAATATAATATAGATATTATGATGATTAAAAAAATGAATCCACGTTAAAAAATTATATATGTAACGTCCCAAATCCTGATGCCACTCAATGGGTTCCTCGAACCCGGTTGGTCACATGACATCAAGCTCATTTCCCCAAATTCTAGAGGCTACCGACTAGCAGCGAGGGCCCAGGTCTGATAGTGGGGAAACTATTCCCCGATTTTTCAAAGTGTTGCATGTCGGAAAAGATAAATAACATGAAACAGAGGAAGTAGTAGAAAATATACAACTGAAAATGAAAACTTATGTAAAAGATAACCAACAGTCATATATATAAAGATGAAGCATGCCACTAATTCTATGAAAGGAGTCAGAACAGGATACAATGCAAAACAATACAATATAACTCAAGATACAAGGTACAAAAAAACAAATCATAGTAAACAGAACCCAAAAAAATCACAATCCTCTGCTCAATACCATGCTCTCCAACTCCTCTACTATAAGCATGTACCTATATTGGGACTTTTACCCCTGTCGACACGTGAAACAATATAGTCTGTTTGGGCCGAATACATGTCCAAAACAGGGTGTGAGATATAAATCCACGTTGGGACCCACCAAAGTCCCGTGCCCAACTGTCAGTGAAAATGTGCAACAACAGTGTGCAGTAGTAAATGAAATAAATGAAGCAGTACTCAAATGTTTCTATCATTACCCATTATATTGTAATTTTATTATTCAGTTAACCATGCAAAGCCCATTCTTTATCTTGGAAGGTATAACATCTAAAAATCACCACTGTGAATATTCATGAAAACACATTCCTCAGACATACCCTACTTACCCTCAGTTAAACAGAATCGAAACCCATAGGTGATTTCCCACAGGAAAAATGAATATTTCCCTCAGTTGTACGAAGTGTCGCCAAAATGCACAGAATCTACTGATCACATGCATAATGAATATTTCCCTTCGACTAAAAGAACCACTGACCTCATCCAAAAGGAAACACTATCCATATGCTAAGAAAGTAACTGGCCTGAGCCCAAAGCATAAACATGCAATTTATATACACTTTCTCTCAAGAAAATAAAATAAAAATTATAATCATGGCACACCCTCAGGTATCCAGACCAAACTTCTAAATAGAGGAATGCACCCCTGGGGTGGTCTTGAATCCAAGGAGTGATCCCAAACAACAGATATATATATATTCATTAAACAACCTATTAAATTAAAGGTATTTAATTATGCAAGGCCTCAGCCATACGACACACCCAACATGGGCGCGTATCAGAGTGGTATACAAAACACACAGGAGTTAGAATTTAAACACCAAACCACCTACCTTGATTTTCTCTGATCGATATACATGAATGATGCCTCTTGAAACCCTAGATAATTTTGTAGATCTGGGATAAACAAAAAAGTGTCCAATCAAAAATAACATCCCCTCGGGAAATAATTAGAATGAATCACAGAGAGAGAGGAAAGTGTTTACCCACACGGTCCTAACGTCATCGTCGGTGAAGGAATCGTAGTCCCGTTGCTCAATCAGGAACTCATCAAAGCTTCGGCCTCCCCTCCCGGTGCTCCAAACGAGTTGTAAGTATCCTATGTCGAAAGAGGAATCCACTAGCCATTTTAAGTGAAAAAACAAAATTCACGATGTGTAATCTCAAGTACATGGTGTGTATCTTTCATTTTTTAAATGTTCCTCTAGTGGATACTTTTCACCGTCGAACTGTTCATCTCTCGACATGAGTACGTGGCGTGTATTCCTGAGTACATGGCGTGTACTGTCATTCTACTAGCGGTTGTTTCTACCGCCTTACTATTCACCTACCGACTAATTACACGTCGTATTAATACTATTTACATGACTTGTAGTTTGTTTTTACACCCTTCATCACTGATAATCCTATACGACCTGTGTACACATTCCACACAGCAAAAGTACACAATGTGTGGAAATGTACACAGCGTGTACCCAAATTTTTTTTAATTTTTCCAGATTTTACTTATTATTACAAAAGAACATATGGTAAAAGGAAAGGAAGAAACTCATACCTTAAGAATAGGAACTTGGTTCTTACAAATTTCCCCCCTTAAAGAAAATTTTCCCTGAATTTCCCTTCCAAGGGTGGTGCAGATAAAGCTCAGAACAACTCTGGACCCTAAGCACGTACGTCGGTCTCCTGCTCCCTTGTTTCGTCCTACACATGTACATGCTTCCATAACTCTCGTACAATAGGAACTGACCTACCTCGGAGAACAATCATCCTCCTATCAACAATACGAATCAGATGCCTCTCAAACGACGCATTGTCCTGTAGTTTAAACTCCTCAGGATAAAAGAAGTGAGATGGGTCTGAGAGATAACGGCACAGCAGAGATACATGGGGGACATCGTACATGGCGCGATACCTCTGTGGTAACTACAACTGATAGGCAACCAGCCCGAATCTCTCTAGAATCTCAAACGTTCCCACATACCTTGGTGAATGTTTACCCTGTCTCCTGGTTCGCCTATTCCCCAACCTCAGAGAAACACCCAAGAAAACCTGATCCCTGAATAGAACTGCAAGGGTCGTCTACGGCGATCTTCATATGATTCCTAACGAGACTATGCAGTAGCCATCCACTTCCGTATTAGCTGGACCTACTCCGAAGTCTCCTGCACGATACATGGTCCCAATAAAGCTGCCTCACCTTCCACCAACAAGCACAATAGTGATCGACATACCCTACCATATAAATCCTTGTAATTTGTCACCTCAATAGTTTCTTGAAAACTTTTATTATAGTAAAACTCAACTTGGGGTGTGTGCTTTTTCCAAGATCTCTTGATGGCTACGATGCATGCAAGCATCATTTCCTCAAGAACCTGTATCATACGCTCTGACTGGCTGTCAGTATGAGGGTGGAAATCATTGCTCAGACGCACCTATGTACCCAGTGCCCTCTAAAAACTCTGCCTGAAATGAGACATAATGTGGGATTCCCTATCAAAAACGATAAAATGAGGGAACCCATGAAGAGGTACCACCTCTCAAATATACAAATTCTTGAGCTCATCAACACTGAAGGTCTCCTTCATCGGAAAAAAGTGATATCCCTTTGTAAGTTTTTCCATAACAACCCACACGACACCATTGCCTCGAGGTGACCTCGGTAACCCAGTTACTAATTCCATCGCAACATCATCTAATTTCCACTCCAGAATGGGTAATTGTTGTAACAGTCTAGCTAGCCTTTGATGCTCTGCCTTTACCTGCTGATAGGCGGAACATCTCGTAACAAATCCAGTTATCTATAATTTCATACCCGCCCACCAATACTGACATCTCAAGTCACGGTAGATTTTGGTAACTCCAGGAAGCACTACCCAAGTTCAATCATGAAACTCCCGCACAATCTTCTCGCATATATCCCATGGAATCCGCACTTTTCCAGGGACATGTATTACTTCATCATCACCTATCGTCCAACCAGGAGGAGGGTCCTCCTTTTCCATCGTCTCCCATAGAACTAGGCCTTTTAAATCAGATAGTTGTCTCATCCTCACTCAATATAGAAGGGCATAAGTCACAGATATGGAAGAAAGATAGGGTTTTACCTTACATTCTGATCCTCCAAATTCATCTCAGAGAACAAAGCCAGAAGCTACCACTCACCAATGGGCTCTTACACTACCTATATTTGAGTCCTCCTACTCAGTGCATCGGCTACTGCATTACCGTTACCAGGGGTATAGGAATTCATAAAGTCGAAGGAATTAAGGTATTCAAACCACCTTTGCTATCTGAAAGTCATGTCACGCTTGGTAAAGATATATTTGTGACTTTTATGGTCCATAACACCACAAAATGTTCTCCCAAGAGATAATGTCTCCAACAACGTAATGCATGAACAACTACATCCAACTCAAGATCATGATTCGGATAATTCATTTAATGTGGCATCAACTTCCATGACTCGTACACAACTACTCGATCTCCTTGCGTCAACACCACTCCTAGATCAATATCTGATGCATCATAGTAAACTGTATAGATCTTCCCTTCTTCTGGAAGTATCAGGACTCGTGCTGATGTCAACATTCCCTTCAACTCTTGAAAGGCTATCTTGCAAAATTCTAACCAAAATAACATCACACCATTCTTAGTCAAACCCATCAACGGTGCTGCTATGTAGGATAAGTCTTCTATAATGTTCCTGTAGTAACCAGCCATCCCCATGAAATTCCATATTTGAAACACATTCTTAGGATGCTCCCATGAAACTACTGCTCTCACTTTCTCTGGGTCTACTGCAACTCCTGCCTCCGAGATGATATAGCCCAGGATGTGTATTTGGTCCATCCAATAGTGGCACTTTGAGAGTTTAGCATATAACTGATGCTCTCTTAGTGTAATCAGAATGATCTCAAGATGGGTAGCATGGTCATGTCGAGTGTGAGAGTACACCAAGATATCTTCCACGAAGTCTACCACAAAAGAATCTAGATAAGGGTTGAAGACACAATTCATCAGAGCCATGAAAACTGATGGCGCATTCGTGAGTCCAAACAGCATAACCAAGTACTCGTATAGACCATATCTGCTCCGAAAAGTGATAAGAGATATATCCAATGGTCTAACGCGTAACAGATGATATCCGAATCTCAACTCAATCTTCAAGAACACTCATGATCGTTGAAGCTGATCAAAAATATCCTCAAGCATTGGTAAGGTATATTGGTTCTTAACCATCAACTGGTTCAGATTCCGATAATCCACACAACGTTTGAGGGTACCGTCTGCCTTCTTCGAAAAAAGGATAGGAGAACCCCAAGGAGAAGTATCGGGTCAAATGAAACCCTTAGCACGTAACTCCTCTAACTGTCTCTTGAGATCCTTCAACTCTAGTATAGGAATCCTATAAGGAGGAATGGACACCGGTGCTGATCCAAGAATAAGCTCAATAAATAAATACACCTCTCTCTTCAGAGGTAGACCCGAAAATCTGTCTTGGAAGAGATCCATGAAACGATCAAAAAATGGATGGAAATCCTTATGAGAAGATCCGTGATCATCCAGATATAAAATCACAATCTAGGTTGTCACTCCACCTCGCCCACGATGCTCGGGTCCAGCTCGGCTAGCCTTGACATTCCATTCACCCTTGTATAGAAACTCTCTGGTTGTTGGTGACGTAAAACTCACCCTGAAACGACAGCAATCCACAAAGGCTCGGAATTCACCGACCAGTCCTTCCCGATAATGACATCATAGTTCGTCATCTCCAAGAAATAGAGGTCCCATAGAAAGTTACACCCACCAAACTCTAGGGGGAACTCTCTACACAGATGCACAGCAGCCGTTCTTGTTCTCATTGGAGTGAATAGTGTCATGACATCAGAAGAAGAAGAAACACAGAGCCCAAGGCTCTCCACAATGGTTACAGATATAAATCTATATGTAGCACCAGTATTGAAAAGTACTGAAGATAAAATAGAAGATACAAAAAGGGTACCTCAGATAGTTCAAGGTTTGGGATCCTTCTCCTGTTGGGTCTATTGCACTGCATATGCCTGCCCACTGCCGCAGCCCTGCGACATAACCTAGATACCCTAAGTTGTCCCGCCCTGCTACCTCTATGATATTGGTGTCTGGCTACCATGAACACGACCATCCACTCTGCCTATACGTCCTGATGTATCCCAGTTTCCTGACTGGTAAGAAGATGTTGGTCCTGCTCCCGCACATGTAGTCTACAAAGAACCCCTCTCACTAGCCGCTAGTGGGTACCCCTTGCAAAAGCACTGTAGATGACCCATCATGATGCAAGCTCAGAACTCTTCTTGGTCTCAAGCACACTGAGGTCTCTTGTACCCCTCTCTACCACACTGGTAGCAAATAACCTGGACACCTGAAGTATTCTTCAGACTAGTACTACTGTCATGATAGAAATCTATCAGACACTTCTTCTTACCATTGGAAACAGTACCAGAAACTGGTATCGAACCGCCCTAGCCCACACTACTAGATTTCCCCAGGTTCCTCTCAGTAATTAGTACCTAGTTCACAATAGAAAGCACTATAGGAAACCTTAACACATTCACCAATGATAAGATTTCATATCGAAGGCCATCCTCAATGTGTATGGACCTCAACATCTCATCACCTTCCATAACTGGTGAAAATGCTGAAGCTCGGTGAAATGGGTAGAATAATCTCCCTGACATAGCTTCTTGCTGCAGATTCATTAACTCTCGAGATTGATCTTCTCGTAGAATCTCAAGAAAGAATAAGTCGTAGTGGACTGCATAAAAATCTTCCCACACCATGTCTTAGTGATTCTCAGACCAAGTGGTAACATCCCACAATCTCTTTGAGGAATCACACAGCATATAAGTCGCGAGCTTGACCCACCACCCAGGTGGCATCTCAAGATGCTCAAAAATAGTCTGCACTTAATCTATCCATGACTCTGCAGCCTATGGTCCCCCATCCCTTAAAAACGTAGGTGGATGCTACTGGTGGAATATTCACATCAGCTTTTCCATAGATGTGGCGGCATGTGGTGCTACCTAGAAGTTTTGCGTGAACCACATGATGACTTCATGAAACTGCACCTCTGTGCCTACTTTTGGTATAACGGCTGGCACTGCATCTAGAACTACTATAGGATCTACTGGTAGCCCATGGACAACCATATCAGGAGTATAATAGTCGCCGCTCTCTTAGAGAACAACCAGTGGTCGTCTCGGCGGCATGACTCTACAAGGTCAAATACACACCTTTGATCAAGATTAACAAAGACAGAAATCAAGGAGACCAAGAAGGGAACAGGAGAAGGAAAGCATTCAAGATGTACAAAAAATGACTACACAGTATGTATGCATTCAACATGATGTGTTCTCACAAGTCATACACATGGGAATGTACTCTAGCTAAAACTGATTGTGTAACACCCCAAACACACAACGTGTTGTCCATATACACAGTGTGTACTTGAATCCTCATTTCCTACATGAGTCCTTCCACACAGCTTATCAACATGGCTCTCCGTAAAACAAAACTACATGGAATTTCCCAGATAGAAACGGTGTGTACGGCTTAATTTACAACTGCCCGTGTTGTTAGTGACATGACTGACCACTCAACTGACACTACACAACGTGTTATACCCGCATCCGGTGTGTACACCACTTCGTCTTCCCGGCCATATGGCCAGGTCTATACGGTCTTTCCCCGGTCAGGACTACACGACATGTCCCACAAGTACCTGGCACGTTCAAGAAGAGGTAACACTGACCCGTTTTTGTTAGCTACACTGTTAAGTACCTGGGTTAGACTACGCGACATGATCAAGGTGAACACAACGTGTATGTCTAAAGGTTTCTCCATCCATTTTATTAGTAACATGGAGGACATTGGGTCTATACTACATGACGTGTACAACCAAAACATGGTGTGTTTTCCCCAAGACATCTCCTACCCCATGTCCCTTCCCACATGGTCAATGTCATGGTAAGAGACTACAAGGCGTGTACTGTGGGTACATCACATGTACTTAAAATTATTCATTTCTTCCTCAACAGAAGGTAAAACGGCGTGTAATCATAGAAATACACGACATGTATCCTGGGATTTCTAGATAATAAGCCTCTAAAACTACTCAGGAACACAGAAAAACATGAAAAAACACTTATGTTCCAAATTATGATCCATAAGGGCCCATACTCCTCATGAATAAAAGCATGGAATCTTATCTGTGTTATAAATAAGGTAAACAGCCAATAATCCACCAAATTCCGGTCTATGAGGGCCCACTCTCCTCAACAACCTGAGTTTAGTGTTCATTCTATCAGGGCCTCACACAAGAATACCCTATCAAATTGAAGGTATTTATCAAAGAAGCTATCACAAAAACATGAGTTTCTAGCCCAATAGCTATCACAACAACATGCAATTTCTAATGCACCTACATGGCATGGAAGAATGCATGACAAGGGATTTCTAGCATGTGACAAAATGATGCATGAGATGGAATAGCCTCATCTCATTGGGTTGCAACTATATAGAACCCATTATAAAAATATAAACAGCACACCACAAGTGAATCACCCAACGGTGAAAATCAAATCAACTATAAAATTGAAAAACAAGTGATGAATGAAATTTGAGGTAAATTGGCTTTTCCATGTAAACTGGTTAGCTACTCCAGGGCACAACTTATTACCAAATACCTATTCCATCCTATCCCTGACTAAGGCTCTCTATAGTTAGCCAAAGAAAAGAACTCTTCTGATACCACTTTTTAACATCTCGGATCCGGGTGCCACTGAAAGAGTTCCCCGAACCCGGTTGGTCACATGACCTCAAGCACATTTCCCCAAACACCAAAGGCTGCCGACTAGCAGCAAAGACCCAGGTCTGTTTGTGGGTAAACTATGCCCTCATTTGTCAAATTGTACCGTATTGGAAGAGATAAATAACATCCAATAGTAGGGGTAGTAGACAGTATACAACTGAAATGGACATCTGAAGTAAAAGATAATATGCAGTTATATATATAAAGATTCTTCATGTCACTAATTCTATGAAAGCAGTCATAATAGGATACATTGCAAAACAATACAATATAGCTCAAAATACAAGATACAACCAAACAAAACAATGTTGAGTAAACAGAACACAACAGCATCGCAAGCCTAAGCACGGTCCCATGCTCTCCAACTCCTCTGCTACAATCATGTACCTGTATAGGGACTCTTCCCCCTATCTACACCTACAGAAATATAGTCTGTTTGGGCCAAAGATAGGATCCAAACCGGGTGTGATAAATAAATCTCAATAAGAACCCACCAAAGGTTTGTGCACAACTGTCAGTGAAAATGTGCAACAACAGTGTATAGTAGTAAATGCAATAAACTAAGCAGTACTAAAAAGTATCTATCTTTAACAGTTATATTTTCATTTTATTATTCATTTAACCATGCCATGCTCGTGCTTTAACTTGGTAGGTATAACATATAAAAATCACTATAGTGAATATTAATGATAACACATTCCTCAGACATACCCAAATTCTCCACAGGTAACCTGAATCGAACCCCGCAGGTGACTGCCCATAGGAAAAACAAAACATTTTCCTCAGGCGTATGAAATATCGTCGACAGGCACAAAATCTACTACCCATAGGTATAACGAATATTTCCCTATGGCAAAAAGAACCACTGATCTCAGGCTAAAGAAAACATTGACCATAGGTTAAGCAAGTAACCAGGATGATCCCAAATCAAAAACATGAAATTTATATTCACATTCTCTTTAGAAAATTAAATGCACATTATAATCATAGAATACCCTCAGGTATCCAGTACAAATGGCTAAACAGAGGAACGCACCCCCGGGGTGGGCCAGGATCCATGTATTGATCACAAACAACAGTTATATATATTCATTAAACTAGTTATGGAATTCTAGGTATTTAATTACGCTAGGCCTCTGCCCTACGACACCCCCAACATGGGTGCGTATCAAAGTGGTACACAAAACACACATCAGTTGGATTTTAATCACCAGACCACCTACCTTGATTTTTTCTGATCAATATATTTGAACGACTCCTCCAGATACACCTTAGAATGGCGTAGATCTGGGATAAACAAAAATGCAATCAAACTCTTATAACTTCACCTCAGGAAAGAATTCTAAGGAAACACACAAGGAGAGGAAAGGGTTTACCCGCGCGGTCCTAACGTGATCATCTGGGAAGGAATCAGAGTCCCGATGCTCAATCAGGAACTCATCCAAGCTTCACCCTACCCTCTCGGTGCTTCAAAAGAGTTCTAAGATTTTCGGTCAAAAGTGGAGGCCACTGCCCGTTTTAAGTGAAAAAAACTAACTACATGGCATGTAATCTCAAGTACGCAGTATGCACCTTTAATTTTTTATACTATTCCTCCAGCGGCTACTTTTCACCGCGGAACTATTCATCTGTCGACATGAGTACACAAAGTGTATTCCTGAGTACGTGGCGTGTATTTTCACTCTATTGGAAGAAGCTTCCACAGCCTTACTATTCACCTACCGACTGAGTACACGTCGTGTAAATACTAAGTACGCGACGTGTAGTTAGTTTTTACACCCTTCATCACTGACAAGCCTACACCCCATGTGTACTCATTCCACACGGCCAGATTACATGGTGTATGGAAGAGTACACAGCGTGTACCCACAAAATTTGGGATTTTCCCCCATTTTCCTTATTTTTCACAAAAATGCTTAAGGAAAAGGGAAAACAAGAAATTTGCACCTCATGAATAAGGACTGTGTTCTGACAATATTCATAAATTTTGAAAATTTATTTTAAAATAGAACTCACTTGGGAGACAAAAAGTATGATTTCAAGAATTGTATCTTTCATGAAAAATATGATATTATAATAACTATAAGATTAATAATAATATTTTTATAAATATAAATAAACATTTAAGGATATGAAATCAATAATTTATATTTTAATCATTCATAATTTTGTATTATTTTATTTAATTAAAATTGTAAATTGTTATGTATTTTAAAAAGAATTTAGGGAAATCCCATTTATAATCCCAAAATAAAACATAATGTAAATTACATTATAAATTTGATTAAAAAGTATTTAATATTATTAAATATAAGAAAATAATAAATCTATCACTATTAATCTTATTCAAAATATAATAAGACATTAAAATTTCATAATTATTGAAAATAAAAATATTTTTTTAAAAAAATTATTTTTTTTCACTATTCACTGAAAACACATCAATCTCTAAAAATTCAAAATATTTCCACAAAATTAAATTTTGATGTAATGATTTAAAAAATTATATTCATTTTTTCTATTAGAATTTATAATATTTATAAGTTAAACTTTAAAATAAAGCCATATAATAGATCTGTTTAATTAAAACAATTTCCTTTTTGATTTGAAATTTACTTCATATTTTTATGATTAATAAAATCATGAATGTGGATCATTTTATAATTAAATAGGTTTTCACATACTTCCCCAATGTTTTAAATTACATCCTAAAATTTTATTTAAATATTAGTAAAGTGGGTATATCTCAATATCAAAATATTTTATTATTCATATGTTACCAATTAAACCATATGGGGATTCAATTAAACCATAACATAGTAAATCACCTTATTATAAAACAAATGAGTTTTATATTCCTCATATAAAATATTATATTCTAAGTTAAATCACTTTATTTATATATGGATCATTTTTCTTTTATCCTTGAAACATGAAATATATTGTGAAACTAGGTTATAATATGAGGAAAAACCACTCACTAAGAAACTAATCCAAAATCACTAGGATTTCATACAGTCCAACGAACTGTGGACATAGAATTTCTTTTTGACAAAAATTCATAACACACTTCCATGGATATAAATTATCAAAAAAAAATGATCACATAACTCAAAATAAATTCTTTTACTCTTGTTAACTGAAATCATTGTTCATCCTTCTTTGAACCATACTCATATATTGCTGAATCAATTATAACATTTCAGCTATTTACTCTACTTTCTTTGGCACCCAAAAAAATAATTATCCATCTTCATTCAAATAACTAGTGTCAAATTTTTCTTTGAATATAATTCATAAAATCATCCCATATGTATATTTGAATGAAAATAGTTATTATAAGAAAACTAAACCATGAAATATAATGATCCCACCATCTCTCGTAATCCATTGAACAAAAATGATTCTTAAAGTCAATTTTTGGATTTCATTCTTACATTTAAATTAGGTTTAATGATGAAAACAGTGTTGAATTTTAATTAAATACCCAATATATTCTGATGTCCCTTCCAAGAATTAGATGTAAACCCGAAATCATAGTTTGATACCATGGATCAGGGAACTCCATATAATCATACTATCTACTATAGTTAAATTTTTGATAGTTGGTCTGAATAAATTATTTATAGATTGGGATGTATTATATTTATTTTATAAAAACATAATAACCCAAATCATATGGGTACCTCATAGAGTCTTTGTTAATGGTTTCACATAATACATGGATGTATTTTACCATTTCTACAAGATCACATTAAAAGGATAACTCATTTCCTTTAGAAATTGATATTCTATTTTACCCTTCTGAGAAGTAAAAAACATATATAAAAAGTCAAAAATATATCTATTAAAACCATATGACCAGTTTTACTCTTTAATTCTATTTTACATCCTAGTGATACCCAGTTGAACATAATATTGAGAACTACAACTACTCATTTTTCAACTAGTAAATAAAAGCAACACGTAAACTTTTTCCAAATCGTGAAACATATTATTCATTCATATTAAAATATGTAAACATACACTTTCTAAAGGATTCTACCATTTCTTTAAATGATTTATCATCCTATTTATCTTTAATAAATATTTATAACAAAGTCATCTGAAATGAAAAATGAAACAAAACATAAGATGTCGCTACATTCAAAACATTTAGGCCAAAAGTTATCAAATCAGGAACGAAAGGGTCACATTTCAAACAGAACATTGTTAATGTAAAATTATTTTTTTTTTGACTCAAAATCTGAATAGTTTAATTTTATTTGATGTTAATTAATTTGGAAATATTAATCCTTGATTAGTCCCATCAATATTCCCTACTTCATGTTAAATTTTTTTCATTGAGAATATTTTCTTAAAACATTTGTTATTAGCATATATTTAATTATTTTCATCAATGAAATGATTCCTAGAAATTTTATCATTATATACCATATATTATAATTCTAATAAATTAGTAATGTAATTTAACACCGAATGGTTCAACTGACGTGAAGTTCATGATATTACATTATCATTCTAATTCTGGAAAGAATAAAATTCCTTCCATGAAGCATCATTGTAGATAAATAATTCACCATTTCTAGATGGTATAGGAAAAACTGGATCATTCAACAATAATTTCTTTAGTTTTTTTAAAATTCATTATTTATTTTAAATAATTAAAAATCACTTTAGGTTAACATATTTATGAGACTAGAAAATTAAGAAAATATTTCAAAAAATTGATTTAGTAACCCATCAATCATAGAAAACTATGGGCCCGTCTGATATATTTGGGTCTTCATATTTCTTCTTCATCATTTCAATTATGTAAACAATTATGTTTTCTATAGAAACAATATGTCTAAAAGAATAAATTTGTTGCAACTATAATTTCCCCTTAATTAATTTTACAAATAGTTTCATTTCATTCACAGTTTTCAAAACATTCTATATGTGTTTCTCATGTTCCTCCTAAATTCAGAATATTCTATAATTTTATCTAAAAACCAAACCAAAAACATGTCTAGGAACACATGATAAACAATATTCAAAATTTCTATAAATACAGAAGATTACGTAGAGGAAAAAAATTTAATAACCCAAAAATCATAGATATTATATTATTCTTGAAATTTAGTCTTTAGAGTTTCATCCTCATTTACCTTCAATTGATGGCACCAGATCCATAGAAATATATTTGAAAAGTACTATTCTATATGGATTGGTTAAAAAGCATTAATTTGAGGAAAATAATATTATTTCCTAACAAACATGTCACTCAGGGATATATAATCAATTAATAGTATCATTGAATCATTGTTCATTTTAACAAAAAAATAGGACCATATCGTGATCTTAAGGGGTGAATTAATCCATTATAAATCAACTCATGTAATTATTTTCGATTTTAAATGTTTCACTAGATCCATTCGACAAAAGGATATAGAAATTGGATTTTAATAGGAACTAGTTAAACATTGAACTAACCCTATTGATAAAAAATAACATATGATAAATAATAATGAAATACATAGTTGTATTAATTTATTTCTGAAACATCACTAATGTAAAATCTTGAGATGTTATGATAAATATTATTTTCAATTCTTGTGATGTCTTGTGTTGTACGCTAAACCAGTATTAGCTTGCACAATATGCAACATCGTATTATCTTTTAGAATACACAAATACTATTCTTGGCTTTTGTTGCACGTAAGAGCGACCTTCCTCAATAGCGTGTGTTGTACGCAATACCGTGTTTCACTAAACAATGATATATTTTTATAATATTACTATAAATTATCCATTATGAATAGTATTAAACACATTTTTTATTTTATATCATTATCATTCATCTTACACATATTTTAGAACATGGTATGAGAACAAATAAAATTTTTAGGTAAAATTCGTATATTCCATAAAAAAGAAATATTCCCTCCTTTCGATTTCGCACCCATTTTAAATATATTTTTTTACAAGATTATATGTTAAATAGGAAAAATAAAAAAATCTTCCATGGAATCGGGATATAAAATTTTATGTTGGATAAAATTTTGACATTATTCTGATAACCTTCATATTTTTATAAACAGTAAAAATACGCTAAAATTTAATTATGTTTTTTTTCATCGAGATAATTTATATTGTTAAATTATAATATTTAATGTTTTTAAGGTGTAAATAGAATATATTTTTAATATTTAATATAATTTAAGTCATTTTAATTAATTTTACATTTAATTTATATGTCAAAACATTTCAATCATTTGCAATGTTTTAACTTTTAAAACACATTTTATCAACAGTGGGATTAATTTTTAAATTAAATAATACAACTTCTAGGTATTGAATTTGGAATAATATATTACATATTTGTAATAAGTATATCCAAATTATGTTAATAGGATAATTTTTATTTTGGGGATTTATGAATAGTAACAATGGTAAAACTTAATTACCACAGTTAACTGTTAATCATGTAATTAATGGTAAAATTAATTTTATAAAATTACACTAACACTTTTCTTGATATCATTGGTTGATTTTATTTATCTCCAACACTTACTTGGATCGAAATGAAATCTATTGGAACCCACTTGGATGAGATTAAGACCTATAATTTATTTTATTTAAATCAAAGTGTATTATGTCTCACTCAAACATTATTAATTAAATTATTTTTAATACAAGGTTATACAGAATATAAATTAGATTATAAATTCTCATTTGAATGATCAATTTTTTTTCTTCATCATGATAATTTTATTGAAATTTTTATGAAATATATAATTACCTCAATATCTTATACATTAATTTTGCAAAAAATATTTTTTTAGTGAAAAATCAATTATATAGTTTTTATTGAAATAATAATACCCTTCTAAAACACAAAATATTTTACCATACCATATTGGTCGAGTATATATATACCCTACACATACATATTTTTACTTTTGGACCATTTAAATCCTTATAAAACAGATTATAACAATTATATTATTCTATT
Source organism: Viscum album (assembly GCA_963277665.1). NCBI lineage: Eukaryota > Viridiplantae > Streptophyta > Magnoliopsida > Santalales > Viscaceae > Viscum > Viscum album. The sequence continues at coordinate 879,733,147 of OY728158.1, forward strand.
TTAAATGATGTCAAAGTTGTATCCTTCATAATTTAATAGACATATCTTTTTAGAAGTTGTGTGTTTTAGAAAATATATTCACCTAAATGTATTCTAATTAAATATACTAGATTTATCTTCATCATACTATTTTATTTATATTTTTTATTCAAAAAATCATTATATTAAATAATCATACAAAAATGATGTAATACTTATTTTAATAAGATAAATATCAAATAAATGGTTTAAAAATAGTAAAATAAATATTATTTGGACTAATTAAGGTTCTCAACAACTTTTCTAGATTACTATAAAATTTTAGAAATCAATTAAATATTTTTGTTCGAATATATCCTTTGTGTGGATTTTATTTTAATTCAAATGAATGAATACTGTCAAAATTAACACTATTGATATTTTATAAAAATAACGTATTATTAAATTGTATAAAAATCACAAAGATATTTAAAAATTATAAATTGAAATTTATATGGTCTTTAATGTCATAAAGTATCCAATTATGGACAATTAACAACACATATGTAAGTATTTAAAACAATTTAAAAATTTTAATATTATTACCACATATAAAATTAAATAGATTAAATAAGGATAAATCAAATTGATAAGGTCTAACATAAATTACCATCATGTATAAATATTATTTTATGATTATATTACAACCCTATCTCATCTCATCTTCTAATTTGAGTCATTTTGGAGTTTTTTAGGTGGTTTTTGAGTTTATTATAAATTAATATTTTGGAGGTTTCCAAAAGTGCCCCTCTACTCTGTTATAAAAGGGAACCTCCACCCTCTTATATTCACTCCATTTTAAGTCTTAAATCTCAAAAAAAACCCTGAAAATTCCTCTTATAAACCTCTCTTGTTACATTATAGTGGTTCTTGTATTCCCAAAAGACCATCATTAGTGCCCTAAGATGATGTTTAAAGGACGCACTTCGAGGAAGAGGTAATAGCTTCTACCAATTGTTTTAAATTTATTTCTTCTTCTGCATAATCTTATTTTGTTGATTCCTTACAAATTAATAACATTAGTTTCAATAATATACTGATATGTTATTATAAATATTAAACAACCCTATATCACCTTTTATCCATCCTACGAAATATGAAATCATCACATGTGTGTACGTACAAAATACCGTCTCCCCGCTGTGGAGTAATCATTGTCATCACCAACATACTTGGATGGGTATAATGATAGATGAAATTAATATAAATGATTATTTTAATGTGATATTGATTCTGAAATACTATACACCATACACATAAATAGAATTGCATTATCATGGGAATGATATCATTGCTAGTTCATAAGTACGACCTACCGTTTCTATGATGTGATGTGATTCGCTCTACATGATATTCATTAAAGAATGAATATATAAATGAATTTAATGAATAAATATGATATATATAATAATAATTATATTATGTAAATGATATATCTATAACCTATAAAGAAGAATAAGAATTTATTTGACAAAACATGATTTAGAATATAAAGCAGTTAACACACGAATAACGAGTAACAATGAAATGTAAAAAAAATAGATAAGAATATTACCATATATGATATCATAACAATGAATATTATTAATAAATACGTCAATTAAATTATTTAAATAATTATATAGGAGGATCTGATATGTACAAAGCATATCAGATCTAAGGTATGGGAAAATCTCGCAATCTCATTTTTATCTGAGAATGATTATACTTCAGTATATAATGGGGAATATTAATCATCCACATCCATATTTCCTCAATATGTAATATTATCATCCTAAAATTGTTTAAATACAATTTTACCTATTGGTGAAATAGTAAAATATATTAAATGAATATTTTGTCGTTTTTTGTAAGAGAAACTTTTTGACTTTTCCGGAAAATGTACAAGAAGAATGTTTTTTAAATTAAAGAGCAAGAATGGGTTTTTATGGTCTCATAATTCCTTATTTTCATGAATCATCCTCTAAAATATTTCATTATTATTTTCACCAAATTCCTTTTCATTTAAAATTTCATGGAATTTTGATTAAATAAAATGATTTTGTAGAAGAAATGATATTTTCCTCAAGAATTGATTTCAAATGTTTTATCAAAACTATTTTCAATCTATGAGACATTATTTAGTATGTTTGTGTTTCAGGTATATTGTCTCTATTATTTAAATGGTTTGATTTTTCTTATGATCAAATGATATCCATTTGTTTTATATGGATTACGTTATGATGGGATGATGTTTATGAAACCCATTTTATTATTTTGGTTATGATTAATGATTTATTTTTATTTTGTGGCACACGAAAGAATTATTTCATTATGAGATGGTTGGGACCTATATCTCCCTCCAATAAATTCGGTAAAGATTTATATCCCATTATATAGACATGGATGGAATGAAAAGTGAATCCAGTTCCGTAATGCAGGGCTGGAATGAAAAGTAAACCTGGTTCAGTAATGGACATTTTCCATTATGATGGTTTTGGTAGCAATGCATTGGTTACTATAAAAATCATAACATGTTCTTAATGGTTGACACAATAACATGTTTTATTCCCATGCTATTTTATCATCATTTATTTTCCATTGGGATCTATGCCTTATGTACTGCCATGATTTATGTCATTACTCATGATTTTGATCTTTTATGTTCATGTTTTAACATTAAAATGTTTATGGATTGTTTTATGTTCTCTGTGTTTACTTTTACCAATCAATTGAGATCCCCCTTTATATGTTTTATTTTCTCCATGATATAAATAAATTTTTTAGGTAAGAAAAAATGGGAATAACTTTATGGGACATGTCGAAGATCTTTCACCATGATAATATGATTATGTTCCAAGTTTCCAAAGATAAAAAACTATTATGGTCCATGGGTGTCTGTTTTTTTTTATGTATTAAGTATCCCAAAAATGTAATGTAATGTCTATGTACATAAATCTTAGGTCTCTACAATGTGTATCAGAATAAAGATTTAGTTAAACTTTGGAAACCATGATGTGAAAACATTAGTGAGATCCCTAGAGATATTTATAAGGAATGATGAAGGATGTCCCTAAGTTTAAGTATTAGTATTGCTTATAGTCATAGAATTATGATAACAATCATGAATAACCTAGGATTAAACCTAATATGTTAGATATTTAATGTAATCCCCCTTTATTATGTTTTTTTCCTAGTATGACTTTTTCCTCTCACACTATTCTTTTTGGTTTTTGGAATATGGATGGAAACAAGAAGATGCATGTTAATGGAGAATATGATGAACAATGTAATGAAATTATTCATGAGAAACCAAATGAAATGGGATTCGGAAGTCCAAATATCGTTATTATGAATAATAATCAATATCATAATATGATCAATAATATTAACATTGGTATGTTTCCTCATTCAGCTAATAAGAGAAAGATGTAGTTTCTTGATGATCATAGAGGAAAGAATGTTCAATTTACCTCATGTAAATCGTGTGGGAAGTGGCATTAGGGAGGATTTTTCAAAGGAACTGGAAGATGCTTTGTGTGTGGAAAAGGACACAAAGATAATAATTTCAAAGGAAAAGGTTCAATTAACACCATGGACAAGGATAATGTTATTGATAAGACATCAAAAATGGTTAAATGTTTTAAATTTGGAATGTACAGTCATTATGAAAACCATTGACCTAGGGGAATGTCTCATGAAAAGAATCAGCATGGTCGTATGGGTAGTATTTATGTTGATGATGATAAATATAATACAAATGATATATGAGAAGAAAGAAGTGTTGAGGAATCAAATAATGAAGCTCGAATAATGGTTTAAGAAGGTACTATCATGATTGCATGTTTATCAAGAATAATGTATGGTACTATGGAATAAAGAATAATCTACAGATTGATAGACTATTGTTATTCCTTGAGTATTTGAAAGTATATGTTGAATGGTACGGGTAACCATGAACTGTGATTAAAATATTTTTGGAAAGCAGATGATATGTTCATAATGAAAGGATAATGAAAATAATATGTTTAATAGTATAAAGGAGCTCATGATTTATATAAGAGTAAGTAATATCATGGTTTGAGCACATACAATTTTTGGGATTTTGTTATGCATAAAGTGTTAACTTTTGAAAGAATTCATGTTTTCACTAAGGTTCTATGGTAAGTCTTGTTTCAAGAGAATACATAGTTAAAATATTCAAATGTTTGGAATGTGACCAACAAGATATATCTTATGATGTACAAAGGTAAATAATGGTATTCACATGCTTGTAAGATGACCTTTCTAGTAGTTGTTTTCATTATACTATGAGATTGGACTGAAGTATTTTAGATAAGACTAATGGTTGGAATGGATTAGGTTTGACATCATATAGTATTATTTAAGGCTAAAACGTTTTTATATAATTATATAATAGAAAGGTTTTAGAAAAATGAAAACCCGTAGGACGGGCGACAACCCGTCGCGCCGGACAAAGATGCGGGAATCGAACCCGTAATCAATGTGCGACATGACTTTATCACCTACCACTAGCCTACAGGAAGTCACTGGTTAGCAGAAACTTGTTTTATTTTATTAAGTGGATGATAGATGAATTATAAGTCCATTTTTTGGAATCATAAACAGTAAATCTCACCATTGATGGGCTAAGGTACATTTAATCATTTGCGCTAACCTTTTGTGAAAAAAAAAACAGATGGAATGACCTATCATTCTATTTCATGATCTGTTAAAACATCAAGAAAAAAAATTCAACTTCATTTCATTAAATAAGAGATGAAGTGGAAATTTTTCTTAGAATGACCAACCATGATATTACACTAAAATCAAGTAAGTATTTATCATTAAGAAAAAATGAATCAACTTTAAGGAGATGATCTTGAAAACAAAAAACGTTTTCTTAGTACCCTCAAATCTGATGAATCAGATAGTACCTTAGATCATCCAAAATTTATGGCTTTGTGATTGTTGGATTTTTCATATCCATGTTCTCTACCACACTCCATCAGAACTTGATGGATAGATTTTTCTTCCAAATCCATGTTTTCACCTATGTTATGTTATGTGAAAACCCAGTGATGAATTAATTTGGGTAACCATTAGGTTTCATAATTTTGTTTTTAAAATAAATTTTTAGTATTCCTTTTTACGGTGTGGGTTTTTATGAAAGAATCATTCAAGTAGTAAACCATTTATAACCCCAATGAAAATCTAGGGTGAAACTCATTTTAAGGTGGGTAGAATGTAACACCCTGAGATATTATGAGAAATATTATTTTTAATTTCTTTGATGTCTTGTGTTGTATGATACACCAAGATTATTGTGCGCTATATATAACACCATATTAGCTTGTAGTATACTCAAACACTATTATTGGATTTGGTTTCACAAAAAGAGACCTTCCTCAATAGCTTGTGTTGTACGCAATTCCGAGTTTCACTAAACTACGATATATTGTTATAATATTATTATGAAGTAGCCGTTATAAATAGTATTAACCAAAATTTTTATTTTATGATGATATAATTAATCTTACACTTATTTTAGATCATGTTATGAGAACTGAATAATTTTTTTTTCTAAAATAAGTATTTTTTTAAAAAAATCATTTTGTTGCCTATTGACGGTGCACCTAATTAAAATCTAGTTTTTAAAATTTTTATAACTTCAATTTTACAATTAAAACTTATTACATGGAATCTGGATATTGAAATTTACATTACATAAATTTTTTATAGTATTCTGATAACCTTCATATTTTGATGAATCGTAAAAATACGCTAAATTTTAATTAAAAACAACTTTTTTCACAGAGATAATTTATATAGTTAAATTATAATATATAATAGTTTGAAAGTATAAATAGAATATATTTTTACTATTTAATATAATTTAATTAATTATCATTAATTTTACATTGAATTTATCGATAAAAACATTTCAATCTTTTGCAATGTTTTAACTTTTAAAAACCATTTTCTCAACAGCGGGATTAGTTTTTAAATTAAATAATGATACTTCTGTGTATTGAGTTTGGAAAAATAGACTCCATATTTTCATTCAGTAGGTCCAAATTATGTTAATAGGCTACATTTTATTTTTGGGCCTTATAAATAGTAACTACGGTAAATTGTATTTACCATAGTTAAAGGTAAATCATGTAATTAAGGGTAAAAACAATATTTTAAAATTACACTAACACTTGACTTGATATCATTGGTTGATTATATTTCTCTCTAAATCACACTTGGGTATAAATGGAATCTATTGGAACCCACTTGGATAATATTAAGACCTTAAATTTATTTTATTTAAAGGAAAGATAAATATGTCTCCCTCAAAATTTATTAATTAAATTATTTTTAATATACTGGTATACAGAATATAAATTCAATTATAAACAAACATTTAAAATATAAAATTCATTTATTAATCATGGTAATTTATTTTTATTTTTAATGAAATATATAATTACCTTAAAATCTTAAACATTAATGATGCATAAATTATTTATTTAGCCAAAATTCAATATTATAGATTTCATTAAAATAATAATACCCAAAAAAAGGACCCGAAACTTGACCAAACCTTATTGGTCGAGTATCTATATACCCTAATAATCCTAGAGTCTACTTGTGGACCATTTGGAGCCTTATAAAACAGATTATTATATTTATATTATTTTATTTTAAATGGTGTCAAAGTTGTCGCCTTCATAATTTAATAAGCATTTAATTTTAAAAGTTGTGTGTCTAAGAAGATAAATTAGACTAAAAGTATTCTTATAAAATCTATTAGATTTATCTTCATCATAGTATTTTAGTATTAATTTTTATGAATCAAATCATTATATTAAATAATCTAACAAAAATTTTGTAGTAATTATTTTATTAAGAGAACTATCAAATAAATGGTTTTAAAAATCTTAAAATAAATAATATATGATCTAATTAATATACACCACAAATTTTCAAGATTAATCTGACATTTTATGAAGGTTGGAAATATTTTGGTTCGAATATATCCTCTTTTTGTATTTTATTTAAATTCAAATAAATGAATAGTTTCAAAATTGACAATATTGATATTTTATCAAAAGAACTTATTATTAAATTGGTTAAAAATAAAAAATATATTTAAATATTCTGAATTGAAATTTATAGGGTCTAAAAAGTAATAATGTATCCAATTATGGACAATTAACAACACATAAGAAAGTATTTATAACAATTTAAAATTTAGAATATTATTACAACAAATAAAAATAAATTTGAATAAACTATGACAAATCAAATTGATATGGTTTAATAAAAATTTTCAATATGTATAAATTTTATTGAATAATGAGATTTAAACCCAATATCATCTCATCTTTGAATTTGATTCAATTTGGATTTGTTTAGATGGGGGTTTGAGTTTATTATAAATTAATATTTTGGAGGTTTTCCAAAGTGCCCCTCTCCTCTCTTATAAAAGGGAACCTCCTCCCTTTTCACATCACTCAATTTTAAGATGTTAATCTCGACCAACCCCTACAAATTACACTTCAAGTCATCTATATTTACATTATATAAGTGTTTTTCTTCCCAAAATCCCTTCTTTATTTCCCTAAGAGGGAGTTTAAAGGAGGCCCTTCGCGGAAGAGGTAATATCTTCTACCGATTCATTGAAATTTATTTCATCATCTACATCCTCATATTTAGTTGTTTCATTATAAATTAATAACATAAGTATAAATCATATAATAAAATTTTATTATAAATATGAAACAATCAGATTTTAGTTTCTATCCATCCTACAAAAAATGAAATCATCGCGCCTGCGTACGTACAGAATAACGTCTCCAAGCTGTCGTGTAATCTTTTTCATCAGTAACATACATTGATTGGTATAATGATGGAATAAATTAATATATATTATTATTTTGAAGTTATATTTATTATGAAATATTATAGAGTATACACTTCGTTACAATTCCACAACCATGGGAATGATATCATCGCTCATGCTTACGTACGGCCTACCATCTCCACGATGTGATGTGATTCGTTCAACATGATCTTTATTTAATAATGATTATATAAATGAATTGAATGAATAAAAATGATATATATAATACTAATAAAATTCTATAAATGATATATCTATATCCAAAAAATATGAATAAGAATTTATTTGACAAAACATGCACTAGAATATAAAGTAGTTAACACACGAATAATGAATAACAATGAAATGTTACAAATAAACAGATAAGAATTTGAACATATATGATATCATAACAATGAATATGATTCTTAAATAATTCTGTGACATTATTTAAATCATTATACAGGAGTTTTAGATATGTACAAATCATATCATTCCAAAGGTAACAGAAAATCTAGCAATCTCATTTTTTCCAAGATAGTTTACAGTTCGGTATTTATTATGGAATATTTATCATCCACAACCTTGTTTTCTGAATATTTAATTTTATCATCCTAAAATTGTTTAAATAAAAATTTTCATATTGGTTAATTTTTTGTAAAATATATATATAAAATATTTTGTTGTTTTTAGTACGAGATACATGTTTACTTTTCCGACCAAATTATTTGAAATTGTTTTTGTAACTTATACGACGAGAAAATATTTTTTTACAGTTTCATAACACCTTATTTTAATGAAGCTTCCTCTACTATGTTTCATTATTATTTTCTACAAAATCCTTTAATTTTAAAATTTCATGGAATTTTGCGAAAAGTAAATTATTTTAAAGAAGAAATGATACATTTCTCAAGAATTTATTTCAACTGTTTTATCAAAACTATTTTCCATCTAAGATCGCATTATTTATTATGTTAATGTTTCGAGACTAATGTCTATATTATTCAAATTGTTTTATTTTTCATATGATTTAATGATATCCATTTGTTTTATAAATATTATGTTACCAAGGGATGATGTTTATGAAACCCATTTTATTCTTTGGGTTTTGATGAATGATTTATATTTGTTTTGTGGCACATGAATGAGTGATTTCATTATAAGATGGGTGGGGCCTATATCCCCCTCAAATGCATTGGGTAATGATTTATAACTCATTAGATGTACATGGATGGAATGATAATTGAATCCAGTTTTGTAATATAGGGTTGGAACTGCATGTAAACCTAGTTCAGTAATGGACTTTGTCCACTATGATGGTCTTGGAAGCAATGCCTTGGATACTATGGAAACCATAATATGTACATAATGGTTTCCAAAATTAATTTTTTTATTACCATGCTATTTTATTAGGATTAATGTTCCTTTGTAATCTATGGCTTATTTAATGCCACGATTTATGTCATTACTCATGATTTTGATGTTTTATGTTCATGTTTTTACGTTCAAATGTTTATGGATTCTTTTATGTTCTCCATGTCTACCCTTACTAATAATTTGAGCTCATCTTTTTTATGTTTTATTTTTCCAAGGATATAAAAAATAGTTTTAGGTAATAATACAATAAGGGAAGTTCTTTATGGGATATTTTGATGATCTTTCACCATGATTAGAAGATTATGTTCCGAGTTTCCAAAGACACTAAACTGTTACAGTCATTGGGTGTCTGTTTTTGTTATGTAGTAAGTAGTCCACAATTTCAATGTAATGTCCATTTATGTCAAGCATGGGTCTATAAAACTAATATTTTTAGTTTAATTATTATTAATAATATGAGCAATGTTATATTTATTGTCACCATAAATCATTTTTTCAACAACATTGCACGTTATCAAAGGAATTGAATCATTGAAAATAATTGTATTTTTCTATGAATTCTATCTTACCATGATAAACTAAAATCACATCCAAACCATTAATTATATAGAACACTAATATACTAAATCCAAAAATAACTATATGAAAATCTATCCCACCAAGAACAATATGATGGTTTCAAAAAATCATGGATTCGTTAATAATTACACTAATGTTTTCACAAAAGATAATTCTTCATTTCATGTGGTGATATAATAATTTAACATGAAAATTTATAATAATTGATTGAATTTAAAGATCATTAATAAAATTGTTTATTGAAATAATCTAAATAAACTAGAAACATATCAATCACCACTTAATTTTAATGATAAACTGTAACTCTAGTAGGAAATGAAGAATTTGTCACAACCTTTCAATTTTTATCATACTAATTTCAACCATATAAAATTACTTTTGATCACTCTTTTTCATAATCCACCCAACAAATTGAAATAAAAAACATCTGCCATTCAGCGTTTCTTTGGTTTTATGGTTAATTTGATTATAGGAAAAACCCATATGACAAGGCATACAAAATAATAATCTCATCCAAGACCTCATAATATGTTATATAGGATAATGTTTTACAACATATCTCATAATAGGGGTTCATCGTTTTCTTACCTGCAGACATCATGGATAAAATATTTCCCTTTTCATGCCAACAATAATTCTTCTTCTATGTTTTTCCATGGAATGAATCATCCTCAGTTAACTCTATTTATATCCTCATGACATATCTAAAAAATTATCATAGATTTTGGATTAGGAAAAAGACAATTCAGTTTGATATATTCGCCTTAATCCTATTTAAAACAAGTTAATATTACTACAAAGATCACAATAAAATGTGAAGAACATGGCTAATTGAGTAATGTTTTTTCCATATACATCCATCGAATCATCCAACTTTTGTCACAATTCATTTAATTGTATTCCCATCCTATTTCAAATAACAATTGGAAAATATTAATAAAGAAAAATATTCTGAATTTTTTCACATTTCAAGTCTTTGATCCCTTCGGTTTTATTGACATTCTTATTGATTGACCACAACTGGTTACGTACATCTTCTGAATGGTAAATATGAATAATTATCTTTTGAATATATTTACATCCAATAAATTGAATTATTTTTAATCTTATTTATTTTATATATCAGCTATCATAGGGTCAATTGATTCACAAAAAGATATAGGATGTTGTCTCATAAAATACTATACTATTGACATGTTTTCTTATAGTTTATTTGGATGCTCCCAAGATAGATTCCACCACCATTTATATCTTATTTTCAATTGATCCATGATTGAAAAAGAAAAATATATTCCATTTCCTACCATATTCTGATGGTGATTTTTAATTTTATTTTTCTCTCAGAACCTTCCCACTATATCTTCCCCCTTTCCTCATTGAAAAAAAATTATGAAAAATCATTGTTTAGATGATGCAACATGGTAATATGAAAATTGAATATTATTTCATCATAATTATTAAGTATATATTTCAAAGGAAAACCTATTATAATTATCATAAACTCATAATATATATAAAAAACTCTAATACCAACTACATTGACCTAAACATAATCATTAAATAATATTGAATATTTTCTCAAGTATCCATTATATTAAATATGATGAAACTTTCACATTTAAAGTTATAAAAATTATTCCATATATAGGAAATAAAATTAATATATAGTAAATATTGGAAACTTTCGATCATTATCCATTTTTTTAAAATATGATAATATTAAGACAAACCATGATTTATTTTAGGAAAGTATTTCACTACTATCAACAAGAAGTTCTCATTTCCCATACCCATCATTAAACTTTGTGATTTTTTTTAAACATGGTATGAGAACAAAATATTTTTTATGGGATATAGAAACAATTAAAAAGATTAGTCATGTGAATGTATAAAATCCTAGGAAATGATTTCTTATATTTCAATGTTCTATGAACAAAAAAAATAAAACATTATCCCAAGAAAAATAAAAACTCTTCTCTCCAAAAAAGTCTCTAAATTTATTATAATAATTAAATAAATAATATTGGTAGATTATTCTATCATTATCTATATCAGGTTTTTATAAATTAATAAACAAATAGTTATCTTCCATAAATAATGCATTGGATGAATATCACACATCCAACCATACTTGGTTTACTACAAAAACACACATTTATGTATTATAACCTAACTAACTGTATTTTATTATAAAATTACCACCATACTTGTTTCACAACATAATAAAAATCAATATAAATAATTTCCATGAACCATAATGTAATCATAAGACATAAAATTAGTTAATTTCTAACATCACATTCATCAAATACTCTATCTACAAATAAGAATAAATGTTTAAATATTAAAATATACATATAATTTAGAAAAATGTAAAAAATCACAAAAAAGAGAATCAATGTTTTTATTTTAAATATAACACGATTTCATCCAATGGAATCCAAAGTTAAAATAGTTTTTATAGTTGCAGGAATTTCACTGTCATCATAAACATTAAAAGAGAATTTTTTTCTCATTTGTAAAAAGAGTCACCCATTCTTTAAAAAGAAACCATTTTTAAATTTTATTTATATAAATAAAAAACTAAACATTATAAAACACTATTTCTCATAATAATATCATTTTAAATGTATGGGGATTGTAGGAAATTAGATTTTGAAGTTAAACTATCATTTTGTTAAAGAAATGAAACCAATCATTTTGGGAAAATTAGAATCAACATCCCCATGAAAAAAAACACAACATAAAAAATTAATTATAATATTAATATATCTATTAATGATTGAATAATTAAATGGTACTTTATATACTCATTATAACATAATATAGGTTTATAACATCAAAATATTCCTCAATGAAATGATATTGAGATGAAGTCCCTTACTGTGAGTCTAACTCAACACGTATGTTCATTGTGATCAAGAATTAATAACATAATCTAGATATTTAAATAATTAATAATCATTTATAATTTTGATTTTTATTTGGATTCACTTTTTACCATGTCATATATGATTATATTATCAAACTTGTTTTACTTCAAATTTGTTTCTCATATTTGGTTTACCTATCAGAAATAAAATTTAAAGGTGGACTACGTTAAATGAGGTAATTATTTAAACATTTTCATTATTATTATTATTATTACATAATTATAATATTTAAAAATCACCTAATGTAATAAGACCAATTATGAAATATGGTTTTTAGAGATTATGTGCGTTATGATCAAGTAAAAGTTAGGTCATACATATGATTGAGTAAGGGTTCCATTTTTAGATGATCAATATATAAAGGATATATGTATATTTTATAATTAATGAATAATCATAATATCAAATAAACCATATTAATTAATGAAACATACTTTCAATGTCCCAGAAAAAGACTCATTTATGATTTTTTCAAGAAAACATGGTCCCATCAAACGGTTCCACCAAAAGAGTGGCGCCAGTCACGATCGTACAACAAAATGGTGGTTCTAGTCATGATTGCACTCTGAAACGGTGGAACCATGAGGGTGGCACCATGTGGGTGGTGCCGTGAGGGTGGTTCCATGAGGGCGACATCGTAACGGTTATGCCATCCTGGTCTCACAATGAAGTGGTGGGACTACTGATGGTGGAACCCTAATAGTGGCACCGTCATGGTCGCACCGTCACCATCACACACCGAAACGGAGGAACTGTATGGGTGGCACCATGACTGTGACAATGATTACAGTGTTTCCCTAAATGGTGTCCTATACATGTTTCTTTTACTAGTTCTACACCTAAAACGTATCTTTTGACATAAGAGTGTTTTAAATACCCCTTTCAAAGTCATTTATTGCCCATAAAAGATATAAAAAATTCTCCAAGAGCTGAGCAAACCATGACATACCAAAACGTTTGGATTTTTGTCGGTGTCATACCTTTTCCCATACATTCCAGTTCTGACCATGTTGTGAATTTTCCTATGATTGAAGGAATCCATTTTAATACACAACTATTATGGATACCTCTATGATGAGAACTATTAAATAAAATTTAATTCCATCATGTGTAACAATCCAACCGAATGGTGAAACCACGATATACCTTTAGTTCTATTCAAAAACTCATATCTTGTACCTCTCTGATCTCAACTTTTATAGCACGAGGATTCATCCTTATTTTTGTCTGGTCTCTTTTCTTTCCTTGGTACGTTTGGAGTTCTCCTTCTCAAGGCTAGTGGTGCGCCTGTAGTGCAGAATTTCCTATTGACACACGGAGTCCCCAGAGTTCCTTCCCTACAAGTTGTGCATCCCTAGTTCTTGGTTTGAGGAGAAAATATTTGATCATTGATCATCTAGGTTGGGTTCATCCTTCATCTCTCTTAATTGTTTATTATGGGCCGGGGGTATGCTAATGTTTCTATTATAATGGATGAAACCAAACATTAGTAATGTTAATAAAGGTAAATTTAATGAATTAAGGGGTGTTTTGGATGATATTGTTATACTCTTTTACCTTTTCTTATATGTTGAAAACTTTATTGGCTTTTGTCCATTGAAAATCATGACTATTGGAGGTCCTTCCTTGTGCACTAATGATCCTTTGTTTTTATGGATAATTCTATGATTGAATGGTTGTGACATGTAAAATGGTTAATCATGTAAACTCGTAAGATTAAATGAATGTACAGTGAACAAGAATCCTTGTGTGGACACCCCATTTAACCAAACAAAAAGTTGAAACTCAATGAATGGTTTGATTAAATCTTGAAACTCCCTTGCTATGTCTTGGAAATATGCGTGGATCCTCAGCCTGATTCTTGTGGGGTGACATAGATGGGTATGGGATAGCCTATTGTGGTGTAGTAATTGGTTTGTGGATCTATGTCCGTGTGGGGCCATATAGTGGGACTTGGTTTTGTTCCAGTACAGTTTGGGATCTCATGGATCTCTTTTGTGGTTTGACATTACAAGAGAATTGGGTGTGATTGCTTAATCTATTTCATGGTTGTTTTTTCCTTCCATGGCTCAAAGCTATTTCTGTTAGTTTCCCAGTTGTGAAGAATTATGTAAAATAGAACAACTCGAATGTGATAACAAGAACAGGTTCAATGGGAAATTGTTTTCTAGGAATGATATGTGACTTGGTTGTGGGAGGTGTGGTTTTTATATGAATGAATACTAATGAGTGTGTTTTTTATAGGCTTTTTTGGAACCCCGAGGTTTGTATGAGTGATTTATTTTCTATATGTATAATTTAGTCCATTTGTTTCTTTTTCGTTCCCCACCCAATTTGGTAACATCATGTCGAACACCACCATTTTCAATGGGCTGGGTTGTTTTCTCCAACACTCCTATGAGTGGCTAGTTATTAGCATCTTTTCTGCTCCCATTACTGAGTAGACCAAGACACTTTGGGTAGGATGTGACATCCTGCGGTCCATTATATCACATGATTCTTTGGTCATGGAATGTTTTTTGGTTAGCCCAGGTGTGTGTAGGCAAGTCGTTTCCCAACTTTCTTCAGGTTGAGGCCCAAGTGTCTTCATGCATGGCAGTAGTTGTTCTGGCCAAGGTTTTTTCTGTCATGGTAGCAATTATAATAGACCAACTGTTTATGGGCGGGGAATGTTTGTGGTTGCCTTGGTGTCTTCAGGCAGGGACATGTAGTTATTGTTTCCAAGCTGTGTGCGGGTGGGGTATGGTAGTGGGACTACGGTGGGAATGTTTGGGGAGGTCTGATGTGTAGGATGTCTTCATTAAACAATTGGAAAGTGGTGTGGGGTACCCAAATATAGATGTGTTATTACTATTACATTACATGACATGCATTATTTGAGGAATTTGACTTCGTGAGGTTGGGTGTATAGATTCCTTGATATGTGATTCAGTAATCTCCTTTTTCTCATAGGGAATTAGAAATCCATCCCACATGTGTATGAAATATTGTTGTTTTCCCCTCTAATACAACCTATATACTCACAATACATACTTAAAAATGCTTTTAGGTTTCAAGGAAGACATTGAGGACCATGCCAGACCGTACTAGTTCAGACGTTGGGATAGTTTTTGTGGATGCAATTCATTTATTTTGTATTTATCATTGGAATATTCTTGTATTGTAGTACATATTATTCAAACTTGAATATGGGAATGGATTGTTTTGTATTTACTTTTAATTTGAGTTTTGGTGTTTTTTGGGTCATACTATCTTATCTCCTAATCATACTAAATAAAAAGTGTAAGGCCTTCCATTTTGCACGTGATCATATACCCTTGGTGCTAGTCTCCACATCGGGAAATATTGAAGGCAGGTATGAGGGGTCATTATATCTCCTACAATATGAAGAAGGATGGGTCTAGTAATTTTCATTCTCTTACCTCACCTTGGAGAAGGTGGGTCGTGAGAGATTGGTATAAGAGGTAGGTTGAGAGATAGGATGGTTCTCGGGGATAGGAATAATGACGGTTGCATGTGATGGTAGGGAAATAGTGATTTGAAATCATGGTGCATGAAATATGCCAGAGAATACTGTCTAAGAAACGTGATTTTAGGACCCCATGATTCGATGCAAGGACTATGGGCCTACCAAACAACTAAGTGAGATTACACTGATTGTAGGGTAGATATGCTAGTAAAGTTACATGCATCATATTGACATGGGTCCTTCTGGGTCATTGGTATTTTCTAGATTTAAAATGATTATTAATTCTACGAAAAACTATAATAAATCTTCTCTGTTATAAACATTCCTCGTTTAGCATATATATTTGGCACATGGACGATGACCAAGAGGAGTACGGGCGATCGATACCCAAGAGTTTGATTCATCTGATCGGCAGATAGATGATCGAGAGGAGGAGAATTATTAATAGTAGAGTATGCTTCATGACTTTCATTGGCATACCCTCGGAATGTATGAGGGAAGCATCTCGGATATAGAGATAGAGAACTGCATCGAGGACCTGGTGATAAATTTTAGATAGGTTAGGGCTTCTATGGAGTACTAGGTTCTTATGGGTGTATTCCAGATGTGGGGAGCAGTGCATCAGTGGTGGACGCTCTACATTGGGGTGAATAGGGAGGCAACGGTCTAATGGACTAACATCGAGAGGGAGTTCCAGGTGGAATTTCTTTCATCCATGACGAATGTTGAGAAGTGGCATGAGCTACTCTACATTTATCAGGGGAGTATGGTAGTGAGAGATTTGGGGGTGAAGTTCTAGGATCTCTTTATATTTGCTCCGGACCTCTATCCGGATGATGAGTCTTGGGAGAGATATTTAGAGGAGTCACTCCAATAATCTATTTTTTATGTTGTTACTCCCATCACCCTACCAACGTACTTGGAAGTCTATATGACTGATGAATGGTGGAGAGGATGAACACACTGGGAGGTTTTCTGTGAGAGTGGATCCAGTTGGGCTTCTCAAAGGGGAAGTCCTCTAGTAGCATGCCTCTAGCATCTGGGCCTCCTAGGTTTCAGCCTGTGGATAGCAGACCCTAGTAGTTCCTGTATTTATCTTCCTTTCCTCACCCTTCTTTTAGGTCCAAGACCAATATGATTCATCTATGGCGGCCATTATAATCTTCAGAATCGGAGCCCGAACTGAGTTAAGTATAGTGGGGGTGGGACAGTTCAGCGCAAACCTCAGCAATAATAGTTTCAAGGTAGGCCCTTTTAGTAGATGAAGCAAAGACATCGATCTCCCACCTATCCGAGAGAAGAAGTTGTGGGAGGAGTCCAACCTCAGGGTGCACCTTAGGGCCCTCGATCAGGGCATGGTTGGGGAGGCAGCTTAAAGCCAAGGGGAAGAGAAGATGGACGTGGGCTGTAACACGTAGCCGAAGATGCAGTTCCAGCAGGGTTGGAATCTTTTTGAGGTACAATCTTATTGTTTAATACTATTTCCTTTGCCTTGTTTGATTCATGAGCTTCTCACTCATTTGGTTTACACAGTCTTTCCCATGCTTTGGGTCGAGATGCATAA
This sequence comes from Viscum album, assembly GCA_963277665.1. Lineage (NCBI taxonomy): Eukaryota > Viridiplantae > Streptophyta > Magnoliopsida > Santalales > Viscaceae > Viscum > Viscum album. The sequence goes on from OY728158.1 coordinate 879,750,939, forward strand.
ATACATTTCGTACCCCTAGTTTTGAGTATGAAAGCTAGAGGTTAGACCAGATTGTCTCTTGTTTTTTGTGAATGTTGACTAATGTTGGGACAACATTAGTCTTGTGGGGACCTTATTTTTTGTAGATGCAGTGGTATGATGTCATTCTGGGCTTCGACTAGTTTTTCTCTGTATGTGCGGCTATCGACTGCTTTCAGAGAATGATCATGATTTCAGATGTGGGGGGACTACATGTGACCTTCATTGGTCAGCAGGGTTTCCAAGAGGGTAGCTGGCGAGTGGAGCCTCTTCTTTTATTTTTATAAGAGATGTAAGTAGAGTCATCAGATAGAATGAGGGAGGATGTCTCATGGATTTGTAATGAGTTCATGAATGACTTCTATGAGGAGGTGGTGACTCTACCCCCTCAACATGAAGTTGAGTTCGGGATAGACATGCTACCTGGTGCCCGTCCGATTTCAATTTCCCCTTATTAGATGGTGACTTCAGAGCTACTAGATTTAAGGATCCATATTGATGATCTGATGAAGAAGGATTTTGTTTGACCAAGCATGTCACCATGCACTGGTCTTGTTTGTAAAAAGGCATAAAAAGGACTCAGGCTGTGCATAGAGTACCAGAGACTAAATCATGTAATAGTCAAGAATGGTTTTCCTCTCCCAAGGATATAAGACCTCTTTTAACAACTAAAGGGGACATGAATGGTCTCCAAGACAGATCTATAGTCATGACATTACTAGTGAAAGGTGAATGACGGTGACAACTAGAATACTACCTTCATGTGAAAATATCTTCACATTGAGTTCATAGTCATGTCGTTCGGCATTATGAACACACTATCCATGTTCATGGGGATCATGAAATCCTTTTTATGGGAATATCTGGAATAGTTCATAGTCATGTTTATTGGCAACATCCTGGTCTACTCAAGAAAATAGGATGATAGCATTGAGCATTTGAGGATGGTTTTACAGGTTCTCTGATTCCACCTGCTATATGGGATGTTGTACAAGTGCATGTTATGGACATGAGAAGCACACTTCATTGGACATGTGGTGTTCGAGCAAGGAATATTGGTTGACCCTTCAAAGGTCGAGGCGATTGATTCTTGGAAAGAAAACAATAATGTGACAGAGGTTTGTAGTTTCCTGAGCCTTGCAGGTTACTACCGGAGATTTTTTCCCAATGTCTCTCGAGTTGGAGCACCTTTTATAGCATTGGGAAAGAAAGAACAGACTTTTTTATAGAGTGAGCAGTGCTAGACAAACGTTAGTTATCTGATGGGGAGGCTGGTTTGTTCCCCAGTACTATGGTTTCTAAGATAAGGGGTGATGTTGGAGGTGTTCAGTGATGCTTCAGGCCATTTCTTGGGGTGTGTGCAGATGCAGTATGGGGGTTTTTTCTTATGGGTCTATGAAGTTACGTCTCCATGAGCATAACTATGCCATCAATTATTTGGAGCTCCCATAAGATGTGTTCTCATTAAATTTGTGGCTGCAATACCACATCGGGGAGTGAATTTTGGAAATCACAGATCACAAGAGATTAAGGTATATCATCTAATAGAGGAACATGAACTTGTGGTAGCGGATGTGGATGAAGTTTCTTCAGGACAATGACATTGAAATTTCCTATTCCTTAGGAAAGGAGAAGGTGACGGTTGATGCCTTGAGCAGGAATACACATAAAGATGCAGTTTGAGAGAAGGTAGTTTCATGGAAGGTGATGGAGGAGTTGGTTTCCCTACACATGGATTGTTGGGTGGATGGTTGTAGTGGATGTCTATTTCATATGAAAGTGAAGTCATCTCTGTTACGGAAGAAGGAAGAGTCTCAGTGGGGATACTCAGAGAGAGAAATGATGCATGACAAGGTTAACAAACACAATGCTTGAGAAGGGTGGTCAGAGGATGGGCAGAATAGGATTCTTTTCCGAAGGATGTTGTTCATCCCCATGGAAATGCACGAGAGAGTTCTTTGTGTCTTCCCAAACTCACCCCTGGCGGTACACCTAGAAGTTTCCAAAATGTACCAGGGCTTAAGGGGTTAGTTTCAGTGGCCTGGGGAGAACCAGTAATTGGCAGAGTTTGTGGTGAAGTGCCTTGTATGTCATCTAGTAAAGGATGAACATCATGTCCTTTAGGGTCTATTACAACCTTTAGATGTTTTCAAGTGGAAGTGGGATGATCTCATGATGAATTTCATCACGAGACTACCTAGAGATCAAAGGGGGTATTGATTCTATCTGGGTAGTGGTGGACCAAATGACAATATCCACTCATGTCCTAGTAATCAAGGAGTCGAGTATGATGGATTCCCTAGAATGATGGTATGTGGATGAGGTGGTGTGGTTGCCTAGATTTACAAAGTCCATAGTATCCGATTGGGATACCTGGTTTACCTCATGGGTCTGGAAAGGATTGGTCATGCTTTTAGCATCCAACTATTCCTATGTACTACTTTCCACCACTAGACATATGGGTCGACCGAGGTCACCATCAATACATTGGGGGATATAATGTGAGAATGTGTTTTGGAAATTCAGGGATCATGGGTGAGACACTTTCCTTTTCTAGAGTTAACCAACAGCAATAGCTATCAATATACCATTAGAATGGCTCCGTTCAAAGCTTTGTATGGGAGGTCATGTTGCTCACTCGTGTGCTGGATGGAGGATGGGGAATAAAATGTTCTTGTCCTAGAAGATGTGAAAATCCCAATAGAGAAGTTTCATCTAGTGCGATATAGGAAGAATGTGGCCTATGATCGGCAGAAGTCATATGCAGTTAGTATGATGAGACCCTATGAGTTCGAGGTCAGGGACCTCATGTTCTTAATGGTCTCCCCACGGCATGGGCGATGGAGGTTCTACAGGGGTAGTAAGCTTTATAATAGGTTCGTTAGAACCTTTGAGATATTTCAGAGGGTCAGTGAACTAGCTTATCATCTAGCTCTACCACCACCTCTACTAAGAGTGCATGATGTCTCCCATGTGTCTCTACTCTTTCGATATACACACGATGATCAACACGTCCATGACTGGGGAAAGATGGTTATCGAGTAAGAGGAAATGTTTTTATAATGGACAGTGAGAATCAAATATCTTGAGGAGAAGGTGGTTCGTGGACAAACCATTACCATGGTTAGTGTGCTATGGAGGCACGATGGCCACGCGGAGAGTACCGGGGAACGAGAGACACATATGTGTGCTCAGTACCAAGAGTTATTTTGAATTTTGTTTTATTCTATTTTGTAATTGTCTATGATGTAGTGTTTGACCTTGTTAACAATAAAATTTGTTCTTTTGATTGTTCTATGAATGTGTTCGAAGAGTCCACACTATGGAGAAGGGAGGAATCTATCCCTAATCAAGACACATTTAGGTTGATGAGATTAAACCCATGTGGGTGAGTTAGTTCAGCCAAAATATGATAGTATCTTGACATTTGATATGGGAATCCTTAATCCATTGGTATGGACAATGAAACCTTTATATGTTTGGTTTGTTACAAAAGGGATAAGTGTTCTTGGATGTCGATGAGGTTTAATCTTGATATATTTGTTTCGAGGTGGATGTTCAGACCCCTCTCTTTTCATTGAATATAGTTTTAATTTTTGAGTTCGATAATAGTTTGAGAGAAATCTAATTTAATTGCTCAGACTGTTAATCACTAAGGGTATTTTCAAATAAACCCGGTTCCATTAAATAGTTCTACACAAATGGTGGTACTGGTCACTATCGCACACTGAAATGGTGGCACTGCTGAAAGTGGTACCATGACGGTGGCACCGTAATGGTTACACTGTCACTGTCACACACCAAAATAGTCGCACCGCTTATGATGGAACCATAATGTCCACACTATAACATTTTCAATCATTAATGGTGACATTGCTTATAGAGGCACCGTGACGGTGGCACTATGACCATGACACTGCATATGGTGTCCCACCATAAAATATCCCACCCTTGTTTCTTTTTCCAGTTCCTCCCCCGTAATGTATATTTTGATGTAAGTGTGTTTTAAAGACACCATTCAATGAAATTTAATGCCCATAAATTATATAAAAAATCTGCCAAGATCCATGCAAACCTTGACTAACCAAAAAGTGTTGTTTTCCCTCAGTGTCTCACTTTTTCCCGTACTTTTCATTTCCACCCCTATTGCAAGTTTTCCTATTATTAAAGGAAACCGTTTAACATAAATAAGTTATAGAACCTCTCCAATGAGAATTATTAAATTTCAATTAATTCCATCATGTGTAACGGTCAAACCGCATGGTGAAACCATGATCCTTCTTTAAATCCATTCAAAAATTCATATCTCATAACCCCAAGATCTCTACTTTTATCACACGAGGTTTTTCCCTTCTTCTTGGCTAGTCTCTATTCTTTCTTTAGTACATTTAGATATCCCCTTCCTGAGGCTAGTGGTTTTCCTATGCTTGATCTTTAATAATCAAAAACATGGATTCCTCAGCGTTCCTTCCTTCCATGTTGTGCATCCCCGGTTCAAGGCTTGAGGATAAAATTTCTATCCTTGATCATCCAAGTAGGGTTCATTATTAATCTCTCTTTATTGTGTATCATACATGGAAGGTATGCTAACGTTTCTGTGGGAATTGATGAATCCAAACCTCAATGAAGATTATAAAATTAATTTTAACGAATAAAGGGGTTGGTTTACTGAGGATGATGTAAACTTTTACCCTTTATTATATATTGAAAATTATATGGTATTGTGTCCACTGAAAATCTAGTTTGTTGGTGGTCATTAATTATGCACTAATGAACCTAGGTTTCTATGATTAATTCTTTGACTGATTGGATACAACATATAAATTTTTTAATCACGCAAACTCAGTTAATTAAGTGAATTTCTAATGGCAATGAATCTTTGTGTGAACACCCCAGATAACCAAAAACAATAAGAAACTCCATGAATTGAGTGATAGAATATAGAAAACCACTTGCTCTGTCTTGGAAATATATGTGGTTCTTATGATTGATTCTTATCAGTTTACATGGATGTGGATGGGATCCCTATTATGGTGTTGTTGTTTCTTTTTGGATATATGGTCTTGTGGGGCCATATGGTGGGGATTGTTTTTTGTTCCAGTACATTGAGGGATCTCACTGATCCATTTTTTTGTGACATTACATGAGAACCAGGTGTAAATTCTTAATTTGATGAATGGTTTTTTATTTTCTTGGCAAGCTGGTATGACTGTTAATTTCATAGTAGTGAAAAATTATTTAAAATAGAACCAATCGAATGTTATAATATGAACTGAATAAATGGAATTTTTTTAGGAATGAGTTGGTACATTACTATGGGTGGTGAGCTTTTTTTATGAATGAATAGTAATGAGGGTGTTTGTGTATAGGTGGGTTTTGGAACCCCTAGTTTGGGATGAGTGCTATTTTACTTATATGTATAATTTATTACTTATGTTTCTTATTCTCGCCCCACCAAAGTTGAGCACTTCATGCCGAGCACCCACTTTTTAACGGGGGAGGGTGCTTCTCCCTACACTCCAACGAGTGTCTGTTTATTAGCTCCTTTTCTACTCTCTTTACGAAGTAGCACAAGAATATTAGTGCAGGATTTGAAGGCCTGAGATCAATTATAGCCCAAGATTCTTCGAGCATTGAATTATGTGGTGGATAGCCCAAGTGTTTGTGGAAAGGTTGTTTCCCATGTGTCTTTGGGATGAGTCCTAGGTGCCTTCGGGTGTGGGAGTTGTTATTCTAGCCCATGTGTTTTCAGGTGTGGTAGTGATTTTTATGGCCTAGGTATCTATGGGTGGGGAATGTGTGTGATGGTCCAGGTTTCTATGGGCAGGGACGTGCGGTTGTTGCAACCCAGGTCTGTGGCGGCGGGGTATGGTAGTGGGACTGCGGTGAGAATTGTGCGGGAGGTCAGATGCATTGGATGTCTTCAATAACCTATGGGAATGTGGTTAGGGGAACCCAAATATTGATGTGATATTACAATTACATTACAAGACATTTCTTATTTGGGGAGTGTTCCTTGGTGATGTTGGGTGGATTTTCATCTTGATTGGTGCTTCGGTTATCTCTTTTTTCTCACAGGGCATTAGAATGCCAACCCACTTGTGCATGAGTGCTTTTGGTTTTCCCAACTGTATATACCGGTATAATCACCCTATGTACATAAAAATTCTATCTGGTTTATAGGATTACACCGAGGATCGTGCATGGCCATACTAATTTGGACTTTGGTACATTTGTTGTTTCTGTATTTCATTACTTTGTTATTTACCTTTGGAGTTTTCTTGTATTGTTGTACTTATTATTGAAACATGCATATGAGTGTGGATTGTTTGGGCTCTACTTTTACATCGAGTATTGGTGTAGTTTGGGATTTTCTATCATATAGCCTGAACTTAATAAACAAAAAAGGTAATTCCTTCTATTTTGCACGTGATCATTTATCATTGGTGCTAGTTACCACTCCGGGACCTATTGAAGGTAGATCTTGGGTGTCATTATCTCTACTTCAGCATGAAGAAGGAAGGGGGCTGGAAATTTGTTTTACCTTCCCACACCTTAGTGAATCTTGGTCGTGAAAATACAAATATATATAATAAATGCGGTGTGGTGAAAAAAAAGAGTAATCTCACGTTGTGAAAGCGGCATGCAACAGAGAAACGAACAATGTTACCAATTTTTAAAGTGTGAAATATTTATAAAGAAAATGATATATTTTCTTATTATAATGACTATTATTTAATGAAGATCATAAATATTTAATTTATATAAAACATATTCATTATTATTCCACTTATCACCTTCCATGTAATGAGTAAGTGAATAACAAATCAAATCACTTTGCTGGCTGGGATGCCTCAGTAGAGAGGAGCGATGTTATCGTATCACGTACCAAAAGGAAAGTAAAATAGTAATATATAATTTAAGAGATATTGATATATAAATATGTTATAATTAATATAAATATGATGTTGATCGATCGTCATACAGAACTGTGAGCGGTGATGATGGAAAACAAGTCACATCGGTTCACGATGTGGTAGTCTGTTGTATGCACGAGCAACATTATCATTTACTATTTGAGACAACTGGTTATGGATATGGTTAATTATCTTAAAATAATATTATATCAATATATTATATATATATATATATATATATATATTTATTATATAATAATAAATGGAATTTATTTTATGGTGGTTGAAGAAGAAATAAAACCAAAATGCATTGTTAGAAATTTAACATCTTTTATGACCAACAAAATAAAATTAAATATAATGTATTTATATAATTAATTTATGAAGAAAAATAGTTATATGATGATGGTATCAATGTTATATAGTCATTTAGGTATGTAAATTATAATAAAAAATGTTTCTAATGTGTGAATAAGAGAGGAGTGGGGTGTTGTTTTAAAAGTTTACATTGTGGAAACCTTGCAATTCATTAAAATAAAAAGGTGTACAAATGTTTTTAAATTGATAAAATGGTCAAACATGAATTATTATATAGTATTTGAAAATATATTTTATACATAAGTCCATAAAATAGTTTTAAAGTAGTTTTTAGGCCTTTTTTAGGATTATATTCTAATTTTCACCATTGGAAGGAAATATTTTTTTCATAGCCACTATAATAAAATATTACATATTTCACTCTTAATTATGGTATCAAATAATGATGACATAATTATAAAATATAATTTATTATAAATCCAGATATTTAATCCATTTTTAAAAAATTAATTGAAGGAACTAAAACATAAATTTTTTAATAAAACATTTATACATGATGAAAATATGAGTTTTCAAGAAGTGTATTTTTTAAGAAATATAACATTATATCAACTCTATAATTAATATTAACCATTTATTGATTATAAAGGAACGATTATTTATAAATAATATTTAAATTTATTTCAATAATTTTTTTAATATTTATTATTTTAAATAATTTCATTGTATAAACACTATGAATTTCAAAACATTATTTAGAATAATACAGTTTTAAAACCCCAAAAAAACATATACTAAAATCCCATATAAATTGTATTAAATCGTAATTAGTTTAAATAAATATAACAAATGTATATTTTTATATCATATAATCTTATTAAAAATGAATATGACTTTTTAATTACTAAATTTATTGTCGAAAATGACTTTTTATAAGAACTTTTTATTTTACACTATTCAATTAAACCAATTATTTTTAAAAAAATCCAAAACCTTTACCCTAATTAAAATTTTGAATTACTTAATTTGTTGAAAAAAATGACACCTTATGATCTCTTTACCGAGTAGCCCAAGAATATGAGTGCAGGGTTTGAGGGCCTGAGATTTATTATAGCCCCAGATTCTTCGGGCAGGGAACATTGTAGTGGTTTGCCCAGGTGTGCGCAGAAAGGTTGTTTCCAAAGTGTCTTCAGGATTAGGCCTATGTGTCTCCGGGTGTGGTGTTAGTTGTTCTATCCCTTGTGTTTTCAGGCGGGGTTGTGATTGTTATGGCCCATGTGTCTATGGGATGGTAATGTGTGTGGTGGTCCAAGTTTCTGTGAGTGGGGACGTGTGGTTGTCACAGCCCAGGTCTGTTGTAGGAGGGTATGGCGGTGGGACAGTGGTGAGAATGGAGGCGGAGGTCAGATGCGTTGGATGTCTTCAATAAATAGTGGGAATCTTTTTAGGGGAAACAAAATATTGATGTAAAATTACAATTACTTTACATGACATTCATTATTTGGGGAGTGTGCATTGGTGAGGTTGGGTCGATTCTATTATTCATAGGTGATTTTGTTTTCTCCTTTTCCTCACAGGGCACTAGAATGCCTACCCACTTCTGCATGAGAGATTTTTGTTTTCCCAACTGAGTATACCTGTATAATCACCCTATTCACATAAAAATTCTAGCTAGTTTCTAGGATGACTTCAAGGACCGTGTGGGGCCTTACTAGTTTGGACATTAGGATAGTTTTTATTACTGTATTTTATTTATTTGGTATTTACCTTTGGATTTTTCTTGTATTGTAGTACATATTATTGAAACATGAATTTGATAATGGATTGTTTGGTCTTTAATTTTTGTTTTATTTTTGGTGTTTTTTGGTAATTACTATCATATCTCCCATTATTAATAAATAAAAGTGTAATTCCTTTCATTTTGCGTGTGACCCAATACCATTGGTGCTAGTTTCCACTCCGGGACCTATTGAAGGCAGGTCTTGGGTTTTATTATCTCTCATTCAGCATGAAGAATGAAAGGGGAATAAAATTTGTTATCCATTCCCTCACATTGGTGATGGTGGGTTGTGAAAATACTAATATATATAATCAATGTGGTGTTGTGATGAAAATAGAGTTAACTCACATTGTAAAGGCGGCATGCCACCCATAAAGGATGAATGTTACCATTTTTCAAAGTGTGAAATATTTTTAAAGAAAACGATATATAATCTAATTATAATGACCATTATTTTATAAACATCATAATAATTTAATTTATATAATATATATTCCTTATTATTCCCATTATCACCTTTCATGTAATGTGTGTGTGAATAACAAATCAAATCACTTCACAGGGTGGGATGCCTCCATAGAGAGGAGTGATGTTATCATATCACATACCAAAAGGAATTTAAAAAAGTAATATATCATATAATAGTTATTGATATATAAATTTGTTATAATTGGTATAAATATACTGTTGATCGATCATCATATCGAACTGTGAGAGGTGATGATGGAAAACATGTCACATCAGTTCACGATGAGGTAGTCTGCAGTACATATGAGCGACATTATCACTTAAAATTTGAAATAAGTTGTGATGGATATGGGTAATTACCTTATAATAATTTTATATCAATATATTTTATATATTTTATATTATTATATAATAATAAGTGACAATTATTTGAAGGTTGTTGAAGAAGAAATAAAACCAAAATGCATTGTTAGTAGTTTAACATCTTTATGACCAACAATATAGAATTAAATGTATTGTATATATATAATCGATTTATGAAAAAAACATAATTCTAGTATGATTTTATGAATGTATTTTTGTGATTTAGGTATGTCACTCAAAATCAAAAATGGTTTTAATATGTGAATAATAGAGGACATGGGTTTCCTTTTAAAAGTTTACAAAGTGGCACACTTGAAATTCATTAAAAGAAAAAGGTGTAAAAATGTTTTTCACTGGATAAAACTGTCAAACATGAATTATTGTATCGTATTAGAAAATATATTGTATATATAAGTCCATAAAATAGTTTTTAAAGATGTATTTAAGTCATTTTTTAACATTATATTATTATCATCACCATTGAAATACAATATGTTTCCTTAGAAATGATAATTAAATTTTACCCATTTCACTATTAAATATGGTAACAAATTTTGTTATAAAAATTATAAAATATAACTTATTATATTTCTAAGTATTTAATCAATTTTAGATAATTTAAAAGGAATAAGTGGAAGAGGTAAATTTATAATAAAACATGTAGACACGATGAAAAAGTCTGTTTTCAAGAAATGTATTTTTCATGAAAATATAAATTTATATAAACTCTATGATTAATAATAAAAATTTATTGACAAAAAGGAAAAATTATTTAAAAATAATATATAAATTTAATTCCCTAAATGTTTGAATATTTGTTATTTTAATTAATTTCAATGTAAAAACAATATGAATTTCAAAACATTATTTAGAAAAGTAATGTTTTAAAAACACAAAAAAACATATACTAAAATCCAATATAAGTGTTTTCAATCATAATTAGTTTTATTAAATATAAATAATGAATATTTATGTATCATTAAGTCATATTAAATATGAATAGGACTTTTGAATTACTTAATTTATTGAAAATGAATGATATTTTAAAAGAAATTTTTATTTTTTACAATTTACTTAAACCCATTATTTAAAAAAAATCCAAATCATTTAACCTAATTAAAATTTTGATATTATGAATTGTGATTGGCCCTCTATTCAAACATTCATCTATTGAAAATATTTTTTATAATGACTATATTTTACACATTTGATAAATTCAACCATTGTTGATAACTTATGTAATAGACTGCTCTAACCCTTTGGGATGAGTGTAAATTAAATTTTTCATTGATTATTACATTTTACATGTATTCAATTTCCACACCCAAAATATATTTTAATTCCTATGATAAATTTTCATATGTTATTCATAAAATATAAATTGAATGCTGAGAACTATATCTTCTTTCCTCCATGTTATTAATAAAAATAACTTTTTTTCTTTTATGTATATCAATATTTTACCCATGTCAAGTTATTAATTATATATTGGGATATATGACTACATAAAAACATGAGGTTTCATATTCCAGAACAAATTTCACATTTTTTATCATGAGGAAAATCTATTTTTCATCCATAATGTTCATTGATAAAAAAAATATCTGGTTGCATCAATTTAATAAATCCAAAATCATTAGTGTGAGAAATAAAAATAAAATTAAAAAACTAGATAATCATGAAAAATTATTTATTATATATAAAAAAATATAAATTTTCTTTCCAATCTATAACACCATTGGTTTATCATTTCTCATACATGATCATCATCTATTAAAATCTATATGAATGGTTGATAATTAATATTTGTTTTATCTATACATATCATTTAGGTGTCTCAATTGAAGGCCACAATAAAGTTCCACATCTCATAAACACGATTTTTGATTGACATATACTTAATCCTATTATTTTAGGTTTATTACCCTACATTCATATATTCAAAAAACAAAATACACTTATAGTATATATAAATAGATTTTCTTCTAAGAAAAATTCACTCCATTCATTACCACGACCTACGATGTTATCCTAATTATTGGATTATCCTATGTGTTAATAACAATTTTTTCTCAACATAGTTTCAAGAGGTTCAGAATGAATTTATTAAAAACCAAAAATTGATACCCATAAATGTTCTACATAGATATTACATCTGATTATATAAATATAATAAAATTTTCAATTCACATATAGTATTTTTATAGTATTTGGAAGCATAGATTTATAAAAAATAGTTTCATATGAGATATATATAATCTTCTATATTTTTCATTATAACTCACACAATTAATAAATATATAATACTTACAATATTTCATCACAATCTGAGAATAGGAGCATAAGAATGTGTGATATAAAATGATCATTAATTGTGAGATAGGTACATATCAATGATCACATAAAAATAACATGATAATGAGGGTATAAAAGATATATCCTAGAATTTGATAAACATATAAAGCTTATCAAATATCACAATGTTAAGACATTACATAAATCATGTAATTTCATAATGAATACATTATAAGTGAATAATGAATATTATCCATTAGTGATTTTCATTGGTCTAAGATATGGATTTTTTGAATTCATATAAGAATAAAAATTAATTTCCATTTTATTCAATGATCACTAGAAAGAATATCTTATACGATTGGGTGCACTCCGAATTTCATCATATTAGTCAAGGTTGATTCATACAACTATCATTGTGAAAAATGTACCTTTATGAACAATATTCACTTCCCATTAAATTCATTATAATATAATGATATATCCATCTATATCTAATGATTTGGAAGTATATATATATTTATAAGATCGCCCATCACATGATAATTATACATTTTTTATTTGTGATTCGTGATCACTAATCATTGATAAAAAAGAATCATGTTTCATTAGTATATTTTCAAGAATTAAACCCTGGAAAGAAAAATAGTTTCATAAACATATTATCATCATAATCATAAACCATCAAGAGTAAAAATAAAAATGTTATCACTGGATAAAATACCTTATAATGTATAAGTAACATCACTATTTATCAATTTAAATGAAAATCCCTTAAAAATATACTTGCATTATTTCATGTTGAAAATATTCTTCTCACATTGAAACAACTTATTTTAAACCAATAAAATTCCAAAATATTTTTTAATTTTTTTCACTGAAGTGATCAATTGATAGTTTAAAATTATGTTTAAATTTATTAAGTGTTCCTGATAGTCAGAAATTCCATTAATTCCACCTAATTTGTAAAATATTCACGTCATACCATTATAAAAAGACAAAAATGTATCTTGATTGTAAGAAAATAAAAAGATTACATTGAAAAAAAATTATACATATATTAATGGGTAAAAATACATTTATGAAATCAGAAATTATTATTATAACTAAAATGGAATATTTTTTTAGAAAACATAGATATGGAGGAAAATTATTTTCCATCGATGAATGAAATTGTGTTAGATTAACATAAACAAAATACTCATTCAGTGTATTATGTTATGAAATATATGAGAATATATAGAAAAATAAATTACAGTTAAATAAAAATATTAAAATAATATTAATGTGTTTCCTGATATGTACCTCATAATATTTTTTCTTGAAAACATATTCATAATCAATCTTGATAAATAATGAGACATATACACAAAACTATTAAAATGTTTTTAGAATTATAAATTTTAATCCCCGTAAAAGATTTTCAAAAAATTAAAAATTAAAAATATTAATATATGGTCATTAATGGAATAACATATCAATTATTTAGTATGTACACCACCAAATAGAAACAAGTTGGGAATATAGAGTATGTATTGCCAAAGTAAAACTGATAATATAAATCACTTACCTTGATATTGAATTTTTTTCATTTGAATATAAAATTCAATATAATAGAATTACTATTATATTAAATCTACATTTGAATATTATACAAACTCATAATATCATATATGTTCCATTTATACCATTTCAACACCCATTTTCATATAATTTCTTATTCAAATATTAATTCATGGGTGTTAACTATATTGTTTTTCATTAGAATACTAATTTTTATGTTCCATTACTTATAATTTTATCTTGGTTGAATGATCTATATAATTTTAACCATTAGATAAATATCATATATAATATATATATATATTCATATTAAATTATAAATATAGAAATATTAATTACACCATTTATGTAGACAGTAAGTCGAATGTAACCATGAATAATATTTTCACTTTTCCAATATATTGAAAAAATGTAGGGAAAATTAATAATTCACTACTAAATAATAATTATCATATAAAATATATCATATATAATCAAAAAATATATCCTTATTACAATCCATGTTATGTGGAGATGAATTATGAACCACATCTCTTTATTGGGGTAGTAGTCCACACATACATATGTGAGACATTATCATTTTACAAAATTTCATAAGCTTATAAGGGGATATTATAATACAATTAGATAATCATAAAAATCACATATAATAATTAAACCCGTTATAGTAAACATCCATGAAATATGGTCATTGAAAAAAAAAATGTTTCTCTATGCAGAGATGGTAAGTTGTACATATGTAAGCTATATATGTTCACTTAACATTTTATTCAAATAATTGTGAGTGAAGTGAGTTTCATTATAATTTTAACATTTTAGTATGTGGAGGATATTTAATTTATTGGTTAATGAAAAATAACATTGATTTAGTGTATATATAATATTAATAAAATTGAATGTTTTCAAGTAAGATGATTACATCTTCTTAGTAAAGCACCCTGTAAACTATTCATATAGAACCTTAAATTGTAAATTTATTATGTAAATAAACTGTAAATTATTTATAGGTATTTTAAGTAATAAAACATTAGTTTTTTTTGATATATAAGGATTTAAGTGTTGTTATTAATAGAAATGAGGGGTTATCTTTTATACCTGAGGGGGTACTCATGGAATTAAAAAATGGATCAAAATATAATAATGTAATTATCAATAAAAATAAATCCATATGATTATATATTCAAATATAATTTTATATATGGAATAAATCTCATCAATTTTTTTTTAATTTGTTCATGTGGTATTTTATACATTGTCTTTTTGTTTAACCTACCTATTAGCATATTTTAACTTTATCCAGAGTAATTATGTTTTTAGTATTGAAATGATAGAATTTTATTTACATTTAAATATTTTTCAAAAACATAAAATAGATGATATTTTAAAAAATATATTATCCTTAATGTCTTATTTTATTTTATTTATGATTTGTAAAAAATTTAATATGATATTAATTTTAAAACTTTCGATTAAAGTCATTTTTTAAAGAATTTATTCAATTTAAAATCAACAATGGAATGAAAAATACAAAATTTCATCCTCTTACTATTACTCATACTTAATATGTCATATTTGACTAAAAATATCTTGTATCACATTAAAAAATCGAAATTTTATTGGTTTTCATATTTTAGAAATTATTTATATTATTATTCTATAAATTGAGTAAATATTGAATCATCATTTCTTAAACATTTAGGGTAATTATTCAATTAATAAAATATAAAATCAATTATATAATATATATAATATTGATTAATATTTAAAATAAAAAATTGATAAGTGAACATAACCTATGATTTCTGTAATGAAAAAATATGTGATATATTAAAATAAATAGTATGAAATATTTAACATCATATTTTACATAAATTAGTATAATGGTTATAACCAAAGAAGTATGGCCCAATTCGGACTTTTATTAAGTAATTGTATTAAAATGTAATATAAACACAACTTAAATATGATAAAGTCCGGTTGTTGTGAAATTTTAAACCATATCCTATTTTTTTTACACTACATTACCCTTTTTACACTTACTGATGTGATACAAATTTAATATCGATTCAAATCATAATGGAAAAATCAATATGGCCCAACATACCACATTTTAACATCCAAATTAGAAATATGAAATAAATATTTTGAGATTAATTTTATTTAAGTAAAAAAGAATTAATTTATTAGGGAAATATTGAATGAAAAATAAAATTGTTTTTCAAAAAATGAAATTTTATTTATTAAAATATTTCTACTCGAAAATATTATTCCACGGAACATTATTTCAATATTAATAATTTTAGGGAACTATTTTTACAATAGAATCAATTTTAAAAAATGTATATCCTTGTAAAATCATTCAACAAACAATGGATTTTAATAAAAAATTGATTTTTTACAATCAATCACAAAATATAACTTTTCCATATATTCGTTGAATTATACTAAATAAAAATTATGACAATTTTTTTAAAAAAATAATTATTTTTATATAATTATTTTTCTAAATATTAGAAAAATTATATCTAATGCTTTATTTTATACAATAATAAAAAAGATGTTCGAAATAAACAAATTATTGAAGAAAAATATGACATTACTAAAAGATGATGTTTATTTCATAAACATAATTAAATACATTTTTATTGAGAAATACAATTATATATGTTTCAAAAAAAATTACTCATATTAACATCTTTAATTAAATGTCTAGGTTTTAAAAGTCATATTTGAATAATAATAATTTATTGTATTTTTAAGATCAGTATTGAGATCCATATACAATAATAAAAAATAGTGTTCTACATTTGAAATATTATGGGGGTTTCATCCATGACCATTATAAAATTTAATATGGGGTCCATTAATAAATAAAACTCATTTATCCATATAATCTGAAATATATAAACCAAACACATAATCACACTAACTTATCATCAATAATAAAAAAAAAATTCAATACTTTTCCCCACGTCAGTAGAAGTGATAAAATATTAATAACTCATCTGGAGGAATAAGGTGGATGATTAAATAATACATTGGAAAATTTCCAAAAAAAAACATCCATATTACCATAACACTATAATTAATTTGAAATTATTTCAACATTTAAAAAAAGGATTACATAATCATTACCCATACAGAGGAAGGAGGTGGATGGTTAAACAGTATATAGTGAACATGAAAATAATCATTCATATTATTATGTAAAAATACATAACACTAGTACATTTCACCATTTAAATATATTTCCATTATTAATAGTTGAAAACCATCCAATGTAGTTTATATAAAATATGATGTTCACAATGTATATAGAAATGGGTATATTTATATGCCAATAATTTAATAACATAATCATTTTCCATCTCGAGAAACAAAATAAATGTTTTCCAAAGAACATATCCCAATAAGCATAGACAATTTTTAAAATGTTTTATATTCTAGGAATTTTTATTACAAAAAGTAATGACAGAATACAACATAATAAAATCAATTTGAATAATGTACCCAACAAAATTTAAATAGGATCAATAAAATCATCTAGAACATAAAGAATAAAAGATTATATACAAAAAATTATTAATATCATGGAATAAAATTAATGAAATACCACATAAAGAATTGAATAAGGGTTGGATAGTAAATACCATGATATAAAATGAGTTTGATAAAAATATTTACATTGGAAATAAATTCATTATATATAGAAAACATTGTACAAAAAATATATTTTTTCTAAATAAATTGATTTTGTGAAGCAGATAACCTATATGAATTATAAACCATAAAATTTATTTTATTGAAGTATATAGCTTTAAATTGAACATAAAATTACATTATTGATATATAAGTAATTTTATTATACCCAAAAAAGGTATTATATATTCCACATATAAGAAACTAACCACATAATATAAAATATTTCTCAAATAGAATTAATTGATAAGAAAAAAAATTAAAACATGAGTAACACATTTATAAAAAACTGTTAAAATAGTTGTTTTATAAATTAAAATAAAAAACCATGATAAAATTATATTTATTTTCCTATATCTCATATACATAAAATATTCACTAGAAAAATCCAATTATGTGCATAATACAATATAGGTCCCAAAAATTGCAACTCAGCACAAAAACACTTTCAAATTGAGTAACATAACAAACCCTAACCATTGAAATAGAGATATTGTAATTGAACATAATATACCATGAATAAAATATTATTTTTTATCTTATATGTCATATTGGAATTATTATGAGGACATGAGATTAATCATTACACAATCCAGTTAATTAGTCTAGATTTTACTTCGTCACATACCTAATGATCTATTATATTCACATTTACACAATTTCTGGACACAAATCATATATATCAACCCACAATCATATAAATTGGGTAAATATAAAATAGAATCCATTTTTTTATAATACAGATGTTTTTTATAAAAAATGAAATCATTTCAAGATTTGTCTTTACTATATTGATATTGGCATCTCCAATTATCTTACCCATCTTTACTCACTATGAAAAACATTTTACAACATGGTATGATGAAAAATTATCTATACAAGATATAAAAATAATTATAGTAACTTTTAGTCAATCAATACTTATAAACATTTGAAATCATTTTCACAAAGTCATAATTTTCACCCATAACGAATCATATACTTACTTCTGAAAAATAAGATTCCCAAAAATCAAAAAAAAAACAGAAATGATAATAAGTGTATCTTAGGGGGAATTAAATAACTAATATTTTAAGGCTCAGGACTAACTTATGATTTGTAACCCTCACTACTACTTTATAATGTAAACCTCACGACTACCTTATAGGGTAACCATCATAGTTACACATGGATTTACCATACATCCATCCCCCAATTCATAGATACCCAATGAATTAGTGGGAGATAGAGGTAAAACCCTTCATCATTAAAACTTCCCAATAACCATATCACAATCATCTAAAAATAATACCTTCAAAAAAACATTCACATTGAATTTTTTAAAACTAGAATATGAAAAGAAGATTTTATAAGAAAATCCCATTAAAAATAACATATATTTGATATGAGAATAAAATAGAATGAAAGGAATATGTGTATACACATTAAGTAAACATAATGTAACATAATATAAAAAAATTACCTTTCACCAAATATTCTTATTACCCCAAAATTAATGAAGTATAAGGTTAACCTAATGAATGGAAATTGTGTTAGGAATTCTATTACCAGTGGTTCATCTTAAATAAAAAAAATTTAAACCTCTTGTATAATGTTTTAAAAAGTGTTATTAATATCTTATAGAAACATATGAATTCTTATAACTCCTTATATGTTCATATTATAAAATCATTTCACCCAATTATAGTAAACATTTTATTATTCTCATTGATTTGGGTGCGTTCATTAAATTATTTCCATTGTTGGTTCGTAAAGGATTTTCTAATCAAATGGAAGAGAAATACAATAAATGGAATGAAAAAAAAGTAAAAATGTTTATAGAATATGTAATTATATCCTAAATAATTTTTTTTATAAGGTATGTAGATAATTCATTAGATAAATCATTACTAGTATCTGTTTAGATCATTTTGGTGTTTCTTCGATTATCCTGAACTAGTTTCTCTATATCACATAATATTATGTATATATGTTAAATATAGATCATAAATGATGAAATGTGATACAAATTAAAATTCTCTTTAAACCATTGAAATGGTTTTAAAATCAATTTTAGAGGATTTAATGGAAATTGAAAACACATCAAGCACATTTTTGATAAATCAACACATCACAAATGGTGTTTTTATTTTTAGAATATGATTAAAAGGAGAGTGCTAAAGATAATGAAATTTTTCATAAACAGGATAACATAAATCATTTATAAAATTTTAACAAATTCATTCTTTTTAGATAAGGGGAGGTGAGTTTTGTATAATAAACGAAAAATAATTTAAATGAAAACACGATAATATAAAAGAGAATCATTACCTCATGGTTTCTTCTCCTAGAGATCCTTTTAAGGCACTTTTTTATGGCCTTTTGGTGAGAAACTTAGGTCTTTGATGTGAGGAGGATCCTTGGGAATGGTAGTGAGAAGAATTCAGGAAATTATCAATGCTTGAGAGGAGTGGTAGGAAGAGGGGGAGTGGGTGAGGGTGGTATTTATAGTGGAGGAGAGGAGAGGTTTTACATTATTTTAATCATTAGTTTAATTTTCTTTCTCAAGACTATGAATAGTCACGATTCATGTTACCAAAAAAGATTGTTTTAATTCAAACCAATTGACATTTAAATCATCCATGACCCAACAAGAATGTATAAATTCATTTATTTACAATTTCTCTTAAATTATCAAATTTAACTATTCACCAAAAATTCAGGGGGTTCAGAAAAATACCAAAAATTCACCACAATAAATTTTCAAAATGATGAATTCAAAAATTAAATAATTTTTTGGAGAATATGTAAATAAATATTATTAATTTAATTTTTAAATAAATTCTCTATTTATACAAAAAAACAACAATTTGAAAACCATAACTCATTTTATATCATCTTGAAAAATTCACCAATATTTCATTATCTTATTAAAATAATTAAATAATAAGATTTATTACTAATAAGGGTCATATTACTATTAATATTACGGATCATAAGATTATGTAACTATTCACATAAAAAACAAGTTTGTTCTATCAGATTCTAAATAACATTCTATTCACAACTGTAGATGACTATTTTTTGGAATTATGTTCATTGAAGTGGAAAAATTAAGTTTAATAGCTTGTTTATAATCAAAAATTTAAAAAATTCATGAATTTAAATATAATTTTAAACCAATGGGGAATTATATTCTCCCCGACTTCTGAAAATTGTATCCTCACAATTTTATTTACATATTAAACAAGTAAGGGAACCATTCCCACATTGCATTATTAGATTCCCGTGTTTATTCTTCAACCTTGTGGTTTCTCCACAAAGTCATTGCGAGGTGGATTAACATATTCATCAATAAATTTTCAAATCTATCAAAAATTTGAATAGGTTTCTCTTCATAAAAAATGTTATATTCTAGCAGAACTGCTTCTGAGGTTAAAACATGAGACAAAACATGAACATACATTCTTAATATCGAATCCTAAAAAACATTGTGGACTTGATATAAAATCTGAGTAACATATACCCAGTAGACAAATTTTCTAATTTGTTATATTATTTAATTTGGTCTAACAAACTATGGACTTAGATTCCCATTCTTACATAAACAAACCAAAATTTTCCTGGGTGAGATTTTAAAAAATAAATGATCACATACCTTGATAGAATAGTCTCTCCTCTTACTATATGCATAAAATTTCACCATACTCTATGTTTTCCTCATGTGTTACTAGACCATATTCACATTTTAAGCCATATCCTTAACAAAATCTATTCCCATGTACTTTTATCCCTAACATAATCCCAAAATACAAGATTTTGACACCACATCCCATATAATGCCTCAAAATGTGCAATCTGTATACTAGAATAAAAAACTATTATTATAAGAAATCTCAACATAACAAATATGATGATCCCAACTTCCCAGGCATTCCATTGATCAATATCAAAGCATATTTTCCAATGACTGAATTTTTCTATAGGGCATTCTATCATATTGAGGATGAAAAGTAGATCTAAAATTTAATTATGTACCAAAAGACATCTGAAATACTTTCTAAAAGACAATAGGGAACTCTTGATCATAACCAAAAAACAATGTAATGAGGAACCCCATGTAACCTAAAAACAACTTTTAGTAATTTCATGAATAAAGATACAAAGACATAGTATCTCCAATAGAATAAAAATGTGATGATTTATTTAGCCGATCAATAGTCACATAAATCAACCTATTACCTCGAGATGTATTTTGAAGTCCCATCATTAAGACTATGGATATGTTTTCCCATTTACACTGTATAACTGTAAAAGGATGAGGCATCCCATTCGGTAACTAACGCTCTACTCTAACCAGTTTACATGTCAAACATTTCACTATAAAATATGCCATATCACTTTTCATTCGAGCCAACCAATAATATTTCTGATGTTATATATATATCTTAGTACTACCATGATAAAAAAAAATAGAGAAATATGAGCTTCACACAACACTTATTTATTTATTATAAAATTATAATATAGAAATAATAATTTTCCAAACTGAAAAAAAATCATTATCAAGCTTAAATTTTTGAAACTGACCCATTATAAATATTTAAACCTTTTTCAGTAACCCACCATCTTCCTTCAGCACTTTCATAAATCTTTCTCAAAAACATTACTATTTTAAACCCTAAAATAAAACAGAGTAAACTACTAGACCATTAAAATCGAAGTCTAAATTCAACATATCATTAATCAAGGGGCCATGTTTTAATCATAACATGGTAAATGATATATGATGTTTTTGACTAAAGTTATATGACACCTTGTTTTATTTTAATAGATGGAAATTGATCATTAAACTAATAATCATTTACCTATTAACTCCATCTTTTCTATGGATGTTTGATTCATTCAAAGTGAATATATAATTCTTACTGTTATGGTAGGTATATATTTTACATTTGGATCTGTTTAGAAGATGCCCCCAATTTTCAATGAATAAAACAAAAATACTAATTCAAAATCATATTTTTAACAATTTGACTCGGGATTTTTTTAGATATCGTTAAACATAATAAATTACCTGACCATTCTACATCAGAACACAATCATGTCCCTTAAACGAAGTATCACATTATATGTCAAAGTCATCATTCCTTGAATTAATAGACAAAAATTTATCATTCACCAATATCGTCTTAAGTTCTTGAATAAAATGATGAATTATTCTATCCATACGATTTTAACAACTTTTTGGGTTAACATAATTAGATGGATTGATAACCCGGATATGTTTTTAACAAATATTTGGTAATAACATGTTAATATAGAAAAACTAAGAATCTCTGTAACATTTTTGGTCTCCACCAATCATCAACCACTTTTTTTGGTTGTATCAACCATTATTCCATACATATTTACAATATTACTAGGAAAATATAACAGTTGTAACCAAAATTCAAATTTCCTGAATCATCCCTACATTTTATTATTGTTTGAAAAACAAACCTTAAATTTTTTTCATGATCCTTTTTAATTTTATAATATTCCATAATTTCATTAATAAACACCACCAAAAACATATCAATGAACTCATAAAATATTCTATCCATAATATCAATGAATATAATAATAGAATTAGTTTACCCAAAAGGAATACAAAAAATTAATAATGCCCATAGCTAGTATAAAACACATTATTTGGGATGTCTACTTCCATTACATTCCACTAATGGTACCCTGACCTAAGGTCAACCTTCAAATAATATTTTTCTCCCAGGATATATTCAATCAAATAATCAAAATGAGGAAAAGAATACTTGTTTTTAATAGTGATTTTATTCCATTCTATATAATAACTGAAATGATTTATTTAGATATATTTATTTTTAACATAAAAGTTAAGAGCGCCTTGTGGTGATCTACAAGGATAAATGTAGCCTTTATTTAATAATTCATGCAACATATTTTTCAACTCAAAATGTTCTATTTGTGCCACTCAAAATGGTGTTTTGAAATTTTCATTGAAATAGGAACCATTTTAATAGTAAATTAAACTTCCCCATGAGGTATAACACTGGGTAACTCATCAAAAAAATATAAAGATGTTATTTTACCACTGAAATATCATTAATATAAATAGTTATTTGATTCCAACAATATGATCTATATTACATTCATTTCCATAATTCAATTGTTTCTCATCTTCCTAATATATTATCAGTTGAATATGGTTAGTTCTTCTATAAAAACTAATTTTTTTGAAA
The DNA here is from genome assembly GCA_963277665.1 of Viscum album. NCBI lineage: Eukaryota > Viridiplantae > Streptophyta > Magnoliopsida > Santalales > Viscaceae > Viscum > Viscum album. Next base: position 879,774,599 of record OY728158.1, read on the forward strand.
AACTACTTCTTTATCTCTACAACCAGTTTTTACATTATAAAAAAACATCCAATCCATACTCAGAATCAAATAAAACTCTACAAAGGTAAAACAACCAAGTTTTATTGTAATTTCTTTATATAGTCAATTAAACAATGATTCATATAGTTCATATTTACTGTAATATTTCACCATTGTGTTTTAACAATGTGTTTAGGTCTAATTTTTTGATGTGTTATTTAATATTTATTTGAAAATTTCTCATAAATAATGGTATATGTTGACCCCATATGAATGTAGATATTATAAAAATATAATTAATGAAACAAAATACTAGATACCACTTCATTGGATGGCCTGACACCTTGGGATATAATTTTTTGAACAAAAATACTTTTATATTAATCCCACTCTAAGGCATCAATATATCCTCTTTATCCGACACATTATTTACCATTGACCACAACTAACCAAATCTACCTTCAAAATGATAAATGAAAAAACATAGCATTAAATTTTTGAACACACCATAACATCAAATATATTATCTAGGAATTCATTCCATCCTTTAGTCGCTACATAGTTAGTAGTTCCACTTAATGCAGAAGGGTGTTGCGTCAAAAAATGTTCCACCATCATCATGTTTCTTTATTGTTTATATGATTGTTCAATTTCAAGGAATACACCGCTATTTATTTCATTATTCAATGAATCCATTACTATCAAAAACAAATCGGTTCCAATTCCCATCATTCCCTAATGCGGATTCAGAAGGATATCATCTTCTTGGTTCCTTCCAACTTCAGCTTCCCAATTTCAAATACGGAAAACCATTTTCAACATACATATATTAGATGAACAACATTTTAATCTTTAAATTAAATAAAATTGGATCACTAACATGATGGAAACATAATTTATGGTATTATTTTTACATCAAACTAACTCAACAACTATCTAAATCGAGCTCTGATACTAACAATAAGGAACTGGAAAAAAACATTACATAATGTAATTAATTAAAATAGATTCCACTTCTTTACATAACAAAATATCATTTCAATTTATTGTTTTGTAATGTTAGGAAATAAATATTACCTATAAACCCACAATAATATAATTTTCATACAACTAAAACAATATCTATTTCATACATAATACACATTTTTTTAATAAAACATGAAATCTTTTGATGAATAGTCTTAACAACATTCATCTTTACCTATCCTTTTCTCTTACCCATACTTACTATCTATGAAAAGTTTTTAAAACATGTAATATTCACAAGATCTCAGAAAAGGATATAAAAAAAATAAAGAAACTGTTAGACGATGAATACATAAAAACATATGAAATCATTTTAAAAAAGACATACTTATCACAAATAAAGAATCATATAATTGCTTATGAAACATGAGTTTTCCATAAATCATAAAAAACATAAATAACGAATGAGGTTATCTTGAGGAATTACAATTTTATTTTGTTACCCTCATGGTTACATCATTATTTTTAATTCTCACGACTACCATACAACGTAACCCACATGACTACCTTACAGTGTAACCATCGCAGTTACAAATGGTGTTACTATACGACCGACCTCCAACATAAAAATACCCAATATAGTGGTTGGGAATATAGGGACCACCCTTAATAATTAACAATTACCATGAATTCTTCCATAATAATCAAACAATAATTATTGATTAAAAATATTCAATTTCTATTTTGTAAAAATAGATGATTAAAATAAGATTTTATAAGAAAAGTCTTTTACAAATAACATATAATTTAAATGAGAATCAAATAGAATGAAAAGAATATATGTATAAAATTTAACAACATATAATGTAACAAAATATAAACAAACTATGTTATAAAAAACAATCATAGTACCATATAATTAATGATGTAGAAGGTTAACCCAATGAATGGAAATTGGATTAAGAATTCCCTTGAATTATGTTCATATTACCTAAAACATTACTAATCTTCTTGAATTATAGTTGAAAATGTTTTATTAATATCTTTAAGTAACCTATCCATGTTTTTAACACATTAGGTGATAATTTTATAACATCACATCACCCATTAATTGTTAATATTTTGTTCCTTTCATTATTTCAGGTATGTTCTTTACATGATTTATATGGTCAGTTCATAAAAGAATTCCTTTTTGATTGTAAGAGAAATACAAGGAGTGGGATATAATGATATAAAATGTTCCCAAAATGCTGAATGATTTCATAAATCATTTTGGTTTGATGGTATGAGGTTGAATCATTAGAGATATCATTTAAGATATCTTTTTGTATCATTTTGGCGGTTCTTCGATAATCATGAACTAGTTTCATAATATAACATAATATTATGAATATATGTTTATTAAAAAACATTAAAGTGGATATATCAAACAATATGTAATTTCATTCAACCGTTAAAATGGTTTTATGACTATTTTTAATGGACTTAAAAGAAATTTAAACTCATAATCCATGATTTTGATAAATTCGCACATCAGAGGCTGCTTTTTTTTATTAAGAGGAAGAGGAAAGTGAGAATAAGGATGATTTTTTTAAAAACATGATAAAATATAGCATATATAATATTATAGAGCATTCATTATTCTTGGATAATGGGAGGGGAAGAGAGTGTATAAATGGAAAAAATAATTAAATACAAAAGAAAAGAAAATGAAATATGATCTTTACATCGTGAACTCCTCTCCTTGAGATCCTCCTTATGAACTTTGGTTTTTAGTATTTGGTGAGACCTGAAGGTATTAGACGTGGGGAAGAGCCTCTCAAAATGGATTGGGAATGATTTAGGAAATTATCAAATATTGAAAGGTGAGAGATGAATAGTGTGTGAGGGTGGTATTTATAGTGGAGTAGAGGAGGGGTTAACCATTATTTTTATCAATTATTCATTATAGTTTCTCTTGACTACGAATATTATTGATTCACATGACCCAAAATAGTAATAATTTCATGTAAGTTCAATAAAATTCCATTTATATCATAAATGACTCAATAATGATGTTGGAATTTATATATTTAGAATTGTTCCTAAACTATTGAAGTTTACTCTTCAAAAAATATTCAAGTATTTATGTAAAATCCAAAAAATTCACCACAAATATTTTTTAACATGTAGAATTCAAAAAATGAATTCCATTTTTTTAAAAAAATAACATTCTAAATTTGATGAATTTAACATTTAAATATTGTCTTAATTTATTTAAAAAATAAAAAATGTACAACTATAACTCATTTTATATCACATCGAAAAACTAACGAAGATATCATAATGTAATAACATAAAAAATTAATATTTATTATTCATAAGGATGATATTAATATTAATATTAATATTCATATGGTTATTTTTCTATGCACCGAAAAAAGTTGGTTCTATCAGACTCTAACTAATATACCAATCACAACAACAGGTGACTGCTTTTTGAAATTCAAATCACAAATGCAGAAAAATTATTGTTAACGACTAGTAAATAACTATATACATAAAAATGATCCAATAATTTAAATTTATTTTTTAATCCTTTCCACATAATTAAAATATGTACATATGACCAAACAAGTACAATTTAGATGAATTTTAGATAAAAACCCTTCACACTTATATTGGAATTCCCTTAATAAACATTATACTCATGTATAATACACTAATATCTATAAATAAATTAATTCATAAACTTAATCCTAATAATTTTAATTAATAATATTCATTAAAATCCATTCTCTTCATGAATTCTCTATATTTTTCATATAAGGTGGTTATAGTTAGATCGATATTACTAGTTTTATGATAATAGTGTCTATATTACTCCATTAAATATACATCATTATAGTATAAATAATGTTTATTTTTTATATGATTTATATTTATTTATTATTATTAAAAACACTATTCAAGAGTTAATTTGTATTTATCCATGAAGATGAAGTTGATAACAATCATGTTTTTTTGATTCTGGATGTTATAATTGTTTTTTATAAATTAATGTATTTAATATTGATACAGAAACATAAAAATATAAAATAAATTATTAAATATAATTTTTTATATTTTTAATTTTCATTATGTCCCGATATTCATTTAAAATATTTATTATTAGTATTATTCAAATAGATCATCAAATCGGCCTAAAAAATTACTCGAATAATTAATATATGATTACGAGATGGTTTAGTTGTAAAATCATTATACCAAGTGAGTAATGTTATTATTTAGTGTTTTCATTCTGATATATAATTATTATAATGATTAAAATGAATAAATAATGGATATAGAAATATATTACAATTTGAATAAGTAGTTATCACCATAGTAGGTTTATTTTATATGATTAAATTACCAACGATGACATGAATATTGGGTCATTAATTTTTTTTTAAATATGGAACCATAATGATATCATAAAAATTATTTATTTCCATCCGTATATGTATCCCTATAAAATGATGAAGGAACATGAAACACATTTAATCAAGGGGGTCAAAGTCTACACAACAAAAAAACAACAATTTTTTTGAATGGATAGGGTAATTGAATAAATAATGATAATACCATTACAATAGTATCATTAATGTATATAAACTATAGTTATATAATTTTATTAATTTGTTTATAGTAAATATAAATTTATATCATTAATATGTAGAAATTTTTTTTTATAACACGCACATCATGGACTTGAATTTTCCTTCGATGTATACAGGAATTTGAATGGATTAGAAAAAATTTGAGTAACAAGGAATTATTATTTTCTAGAGAGTTACAAAGGGATTTAAAAATTTATAGTTACATAAAGGAATTAAATTTTTTTTGTATCATTTATGGTTGAAAATGTTATATTTATTAAAGTGAAAATTATTTCACTTTTGGAAACACCTCAAATTGTTTCAATAATATAATTTCCATTTCTAGGGATTAAAAATTATAAATGGAAAATGTTTAAGACAACAATGAATTAGTAAATAAAAGGATAAGACATTCCATTCATGGTATTTTAATGTTTTTTATTAAATTTTACAGTATGTTATATCCAATTTTCATGATTAGAAAAAACATGATTCAATAAAAAGGTGGAAAATAGTTTTTATAATAATTTTATATTTTAATTAATTATTAAAATAATAAAAAAAATTATTTAAATGTTAAAATAACATATTAATATTATTACCATTATTACTTAATTAAATATTTTATTTTTAAGTGTTTTTAAATACATTGTGGACATTTTGAAATAATAACAAAATAATACAAGTTACTAACATTGTGAAAACATTATATTTTGGCTAAAAACCAATAATTTTAGAAAACTATCAAAACATAAACCTATGTTCATTTTGATATGATTAATTCAAAAATTGAAGTCCATTTTTTTTAATTTCAAATTCAAAATATTTATAAATATAGTTTTTGAGTAATATTATAATATATAATGCAAACCTGCTATTATTCAAAAATGAAACATTAAATATTAATATTAATATTCAAATTTCATATCATTTTGAAAATAAATTTCAATTATCTAATTATTAATTTCAAAAATAATTTAACATTTGTTTCCTGAAATAGAAATGTGTATCCCATTAAAGGTGGTACATTTATTAAAATATATTCTAAACAATAAATGATCATACATGTAATTTTAGTAAATTCATTTATGTTCATAATATTAAAGATATCCTTTAATTCAATTTTACATTTATTTCAAGATGTGGTTACACAAATTCGTCCCCATTTATTCAAAATAAACTTTTTGAAAATCTATATGAATATTTTTATCAAAATATATCTTGGATTGTTTAACATTGTTTCCATGTTCAGGAATTCAATCATACAAATTAACTTATTTAAAGGTATTCGTATATTATGATCATTGAGTGTTAGATTATTCATCTGTAAAATTAAAATTTTCCTCAATTCATAAATTATTAATAAGTAAAGAATGTATGTGAGGATATTGTTATCATATTCATAATTTCGATTATGACCAATAATTTAATGTCAACCATACTATATAGAGATATATAATCCAACATATCAAACATAAAAAATAGTATGAATTCATAAAATCATATAAATTTTTTTGTGTGCACCCTAATCGTATAGTACTCATAACATAACATTTGAAAAACCAATTTCATCAAAAAATTAATAAAATATAATGAGGTTATATGATTTTGAAAAACATAACACAATATTTAAAAATTATTCCCATCAACACACACTAATCAATTTATATTATAGTCCCAAAAATATGACGAACATGAAACTAAATATAATTAATAAATTATAAATCCAAAATTTAATAATAATATAGAAAATTATAATTCAAAATCAATCCAAACATTAATATCACATCGATATGCCTTTATTAAACTAGAATGTTTTCTATACCTCAATCATTTTTTCTTCAAATTTTTACCAAAAAAATATAACCTTTTTATAAGATCATTTTCTAATTTTATTAGTACAATTTAATTTATATTTACAAACCATTAATGTATATCCATTGATTAGCGATCCTTATATGTTTAATATAATTCTAAAAATGTTTTAGAATATACTTGAAAATCGTTGATACATATCAATAACTACTGAAAATAAAAAAATATTAATAGTTAATTTTTCCCCCAACACAATCCTCATTACAATATGGAAGACAAGGAAGCTCATATTTTTCCAACATAATTGTAATATACTCAAATTATCAACCATTTATGGAAACTCCCTTTTTCAATTATAAGAGATGATAGTTTCAAGAGACATATCATTATTGGATTCATTTTCTTTATTCAATTTCATATAATTATATAAACCTAATATTATATTATATTATCCAAAATAGGATTATAAGAAAATCAATATGTATATTTTTTCTCAAATGAACTCATTTTTTACATATGATTTAATTAGATTAACCTATTACGCTCTTTCTTGTATTTTTTTATCTATGATAATATTTATCTATTATTTTATCTATCCATGTTATGAGAATTTATGCACAAATACATCACAATGGTTTATAATTATAAAGTTATTTCATAAATAATATTCCCTTTGAGTTTTAATCTAGCTGTGTATCATTTCACCCACTAATCATGAATGACAATGATTGTTGAGTAAATGATAAAACAAGTCATTTCAGAGTGATTTACTCTATGTTCATATGCTCTATACGTGAATTTAAATTTCAATATTTAGAGAAGGAATAATTTTCTAGAAAACCACTTACTAATGAATTTACAAAAACATTGTGTTTTCGTTCAATAATTATTATTATTATTTAGATTTTCACTAATGTTCATTAATCCAAATCTACATTTAAAAAGATTATTACTAACATATTATTAAATCTTATATTATCAAAAATTATTATCTATACATTTGATATTGTGAAAATTTCAAACATATAAGTCCTTATATTTTCTTTAATTGCCATCCAAATCTCCAAAATAATTTAATACTTTCATTTGATAACATGTGGGACACCCCGGACTGACACTCCAAGATCAGGTCCCATAAAAAAACTTTTTTAAAGAATATATTTGATATCATCTATATAATTTTAGTTGTAACCATCATAAATCAAAAAATAATAATTGTTATTTCATGTCATACATTCCGATGAACTTCTATTTTAAGAGAATTATGGAACTCATAAACAAATTTACTATCAAAGAACATGTTCTTTGAATCATGTATAAATTTTATATACACAATATTATAAACTAAATATTCCCTAATGAATTTTAAATATCACTGATAAATTCTTTATCTTGTTCAATATTATTAACCATATAACATTTTTTAATTTTCTTCATAACATAGGGAAAATGAAATAAATTATTCGGGGATCTTAAATACTTAGTGAGGGAAACATACAAATAAAAAAATCAGGGAATAAATCATGAATAAAACTTAAGATAATAATATTTAATCAACATGGATCAATAATCAACATGAAACTTATTTTATTCCTTATCAAATGAAAATAAATGAAATCAATTATATGAATAATAATATTATAATATAGATGGGAAAAAAATAGTTCTACATAAAAAAACTACTATCAATGCCTACTACAAAGAAACATTACACGACATCATGACTATATCCACATCATCAAACTAATTTGGGATGGTAAACACAAAACCACCAAACATGTTTTGTCTCATAAGACATTTCTATTCATCAAGGTGTTTTATAATTTTGGGCCACAAAAATCACTTAAATAAATGAATTTAATTCACCATAAGACTAAAGAATACATTTAATTCCATTCACTAGCTAATATATTTTTCAATAAAACATTGTTATCCACATGACTAAAAAAAGTAAATCAAATATACTATCAAAATTTAATACCCATCAATTATAACCAACAATGTAAATACTTTTCTATATGTTAATAAAATTAATAACAAGATCATTAAGCATATTTAAAAAAAAAATGTATGGTTAAAAATATATTTTCCACATGAAGATAATCATAATTTATAGAATCACATCACACATAATTCTTATAGTTTTTCCCATTCCTATATATGGGATTACATGATTATAAAACATCAATAAGAAGAAGCTGAAAGGTTTAACAATACTCAATCAAAATGAAAGTAGTCATCAATATTTTAATGAGAATACATGGAATGATAAAACTTTTCCCTAAGCTAATAGAAAAAAAATAATTCTATTTGAACGTCATCAAATATATTTTATGTAAAATTTTATGCTATCACAGTATTGAGAATTGTTTAACTGACTATGAAAATAATGTAAAAACATGATATGAACCCATCCATATAAATATATTTCATTAATTCGATAGAAAATATTACATGGAGTGAGACACATTAATCAAAGGGATTATTTTCAAGATATTTTTATCATAGAATATAAATATATAATAACAAATCAATAAAATTGAATACTTTATACAAAATATAAGATATAGTTCAATATAATGATCATAAGTCATTAAAAAATGTTAATATACAATAAAATATTTAATAATGTAGAATCTATGTAAAAATTAGACCCTTGAATAGGGGAGCATAATTTGGATACTATTTAAAATTAAATAAATTGATTTTGATAAAAATATATAAATAGATAGTGAAAACACAATATAAATAAATCATTGTTCACAATTTGAATTAGTTCACAAAGAATCATAATTGAGACAAAGTAACCAATTATGATTTTAGAGATATATAAATCAAAACACTATGAGAGAGATGGATTTAAACTTAACTAAAAATAAAATTTCAGAATGAAAATTAATCATATGATATCTGAAATTGGATTTACATAATCTATATAAAATAAATATGGTTCATAATAAGAAAACATGCTTCAATTAGATGAATTTTAGATAAAAAATTTTATGAATTATGTAATATTTTAATTTAAACCCATTCAAATAGAGTAATTCTAATTGAATATAAAATTACATGAATAATGTTAACTCATAATATCAAATCTAAAATTATTTTAATATACACCCCAAAAATGAAATTAGGTTCCGAAGAACCAAACATACCGATAAGAGAGGAATCTTAGATGAAATCCCTTGCAACATGAGAAACACTTTAATCAGAACCCCTTGGAAGTTTTGTATTTTAAAAGAAAATTATATAAATATATTAAAATGTAATTCATAATATTATTTCCGAAAGAGATATTATATACACCAAAAAATATATATTAGTTTAATAATACCAAACATGTCTCAAAAAAGTCAAATTTATGACAAAAACCCTCAACTCTCATTCTTGTTTCCCATGAACATACATTTACCATATCTATCATAAAGGTATATATAAATAACCTAACTCTATACCATAATAATATCTTTTTTTATTCATACTCTTAATAAATATTCATTCGCTATGTTATATCATTTAATTTTTCATATATTGTTTTTATTATTTTTACTATTTATTTTAGTTTTATAAAATGAAGTTTTAATGTTAATAATATTTTAAAATTTCTTAACTAAAATGTCTTTGAAGATAAAAATATGGATGGTTTAGAGTTATTTATTTTATTTTAAAAGAAATTATTACAATATTATAAGTCTTTACTCATCAAGTTTGAATGAATATCAATCATGTTTCTAAGACTTTGGAATATCAAATTTGTTTTTTTAATTAATTAATTAGTTTTTATAAAAAATAACCAGTGTAAAATCCTGTTAATATTTTTTGGAACTCATTAACATGTCATTATTTCATTAATGGGATGGTATTTGTCTCTGGATGTTTGTGGAAAGATGTTGGATATTTTGGATCATTCTAATTCTACATCACTGCCGCATTGTTTTCATAAACTATGTGCCCACCCGGGGTAAAAAATGAAAAGAAATTATTTGTATTTCACATGGATGAATCATTGTATGAAAAATAATACATCCACATAGTACAAATTATTGACTCCATATGTGTGGAGCATAGTTTTTCTATCAGTTGGGCTCTGCCTAGCAAACACTTCATATTGAAAATTTTAATTATAAAAATTTATTTTAAATTCTTGATAACCAAAACTTTGTTCCCTACTAACCTATTAGCCAATAAAAATAGTTATTCTCCCATATATTCTCAGTATCGGTGATTTGGACTCCTTAACCTTTTCTAAAGTGGTTTAAATCTTGGGAATTCATGTGTAATATCTACAAGGTACGTGATCTCCTCCTATTCCTCATCTCCCTATCTCTATATCATTCCTCTATAAGATTTGTTATATTATCATGTTATTTGTGGATCTAAAATCCTTTATTTTGTATCTTTAATATTTTTTCTAATTCATGATATCATTTTTGATGATCTTCGTAGAAAAAATCAACTAAAAATGTTATGTTACGTGACACCGTAATCCACAGTAGCTGGTTCCTTTTAAGATTGATCAATATAGTTTACCATAAATTTATTCATTTAAATAAAAGTTAATCAAATTTGATTATGTAGAACCCAATTCTCATCAAATTGTGACTTTAATTATCATTGGCATGAGATTTGGGATAAACAAATGTTTTTAATGAATTGGTCTGTGACTGTGGAATTTGATAGAAAATGTGAAATTTCAATTCATGAATTAAAATTTGAAAATTATTTCAATTTTTTATTGGAAATTTATTTCAATTTTCTGTTTGAAAAAATTTTATTGAATGGTTTTTTAATAACACGTTTTCTTTAGTTTTAAAAATGAATTAATTGATTAAAAACCCATTTTGGTTGATAAATGGAAATTTCCAACTTGAAATGGGAAATGGGTAACTAGTATTTTAAATAGATTTAAAATAAATTTTTAATAATTGATTATTGTTTGAGAACATGAAATCCTTGGTAGTTAGTGAGTTCTTTTGTAATGCACTATACCGACACAATAAAAATTTAAAAAAACATAGTGAAACATGTCATATCCATGATGGGATGGCGATGAGTCCTCTATGACCAGTGTTGGAGGGATGTGTGTAAACATATTTTTAAGATCACCAATTTGAGTGTGCAAGGATCCCATAATCTAGAACAATCAAACCTCTTTAATATAACCTTGTTTCTCATTTTTTTTTATATATATTCCATTGTTTATAATTTTTTTTACTCATGCATTATGAATTTATATAAAATGTTTTATATATTTTTTTAAATCCATTGTCTGAAATATTTACATCAATTAAAATTAATATGACTATTTTTTTATATTATTTGGTGCGTACATGAATTTTTATTTAAAATTGGATGTTAAATTTGGAAAATTAATGAGTAATGATATTGTGTAATCATTGATGACAACCTAATTTTCATTTAACTCACACCCTACATATTCTTTAGAATTTTGTAGATTATCTTCTTGTAGGTTTCAGAAAGGGGAAATCACCACATACTGGTAGTTTTCTTTGATCCTTAGGACTTGGGTGTATTTTTTATTGGGTCTTAGGTAATTTATCTTTTATTTTTAGATACATTATTCTTGTACAAAAGAGTTATGTTTACATGTTTGACTTCTAGTGCAGTCTCTTTTGAGAGTATTCATTTATAATACTAACATGATTCTATTTATTAAACTATTTATGGGTAATATTAATCCCTATTTATTTTATATGATTAGTGGGATCTATCACCATACAATGGGGATTAGAAGATCCCTTCATTCCATTGAAATGTTATTGTGGTTGTCAGGGTACCATGTTATCTGGGAAAGTTCATGAAAAAGTGGTATCAAAGGTATATTTTGTACATCTTTACTTGATGTTTGTATGTAGTGAGTAAACTTTTGGAGACATAAGAGTTATTAATGATAGAGTTATTAGCCATATCTCACCGCAAATGCCCTTAAATAATTATTGGTTTTTATGGATATGAATATCATGGATTAGATATAGTCATTTAGAAACTTTTTTTTGGGTATATTGAAATCCTAATCATGTTTATATATATGTTTTAATTAATTTTATTGTTTCTCTTTTTTTAGGGTTTATCGATGTATCCTTTTTGATTTATTCAATGTTCACTTTATATTTCATATAGAGTCACGCCTCTGATAAAATGTCTTAATCAAATCTTTGTGGAAACTGTGGATGAACAACATTGAGTAAATCCTCTTGAGGAGAAAAATCTGGTTGAGGTAATTATGTGTGTTCTCCAAACACAAAAGCATAGACCTCCATCTATTCTCGTTCCAAATCCAACTGTAGAAAATCAATGTGGTGTTTTGATATAATTTTTCTTTTCTGGTCATTTGATAATATCTACCCGAATTCAAATGCTCTAATGATCCAAAACTGACTGGGTATTGGTTTATAAAAATCAAACTTCAGTTTTTGTTCATATAAACACATGATGAAATCGCGGTGAAATATAAAACCATTAAGACTGTGGTACCTAGAATGAGATGGTGGGACACTATGGTGATATAATATAATTATGGTATCTTTTAGTATAATTTCATTAACTCTCTTTTAATGGATAATTATATCATATTTTTATTGTCTTGTCCAAACCTAAAGTGTTTTTTAGACTTAAATATGCTGATAAGACCGTGAAAAAACATGAAAATCGCTTTTATTTGATTGTGTATTTTTCTTATAATATTTTTTTGAGTAAGAAGACGATGAATTGATGGTTTAATATGAGAATTTTATATGATATTACATCTCATGATTTCTTTCTGAAGCTGATTCATTATGATAATGTGATGGATAGTGCGTTGATGGGTGAGATGGACCTGGTAGGAATATCAGGGATGAAATGAGTTCATTTTCCTTTGTTGTAGTGCTTTGAGTATCTTAAAAAGAATGATAAATCAGGATGACTCACGTTGTGAATATCCATATAATTGCATTTAAAGTCCTTTTAATGTTCCTATAAGGTAAAATATGATTTTATACTAGCGTGGAATGATACATAATTCAAAAAAACATTCATCGGCAAGACCAAGGTATGCAGTTTCTATGGATACTCTTGTGGATTATTGGAATTATTTCATGTTTATTCTTCTTCCCATAGTGGCACATGTTCATCAGTGCCAAAATGTTCAACAAATAAATAAGATGCTTCAAGAAAAAAGGGGTCATATCCCCAAGCAACCAGAATGAATCTTCTTCCTGAAGTAGAAGTATCTCTAGAAGAGTAGATACATGTTTTTCAACTGTGAGTGGTAACATCATAATTTATTCATCATTAATGAAAAATTTATTTGATATTATTTCATCTTATAGTTCATTTTGACTTTTATTTTGAATATAATTAGTCTTATAAAGCAGATTGTATCTTTTGTGATGGAAATTAGGACAACCATTTGAATGAATAGAGAGAAGGGTTTTTGTATCCCCTCTAGTGTTTTCTCATTATTAGATGTCAATATTTAGTGAAATTTTCTAGTTCCCAATAGAAAACCACATTATGAAAAATTATACATATATTGGATCATTTCTAATAATGCACGAATTGATTGTTAACAAAGGTGGGAATCTAGTAATACAACATATAGGATGTGTAGTATAGTTCATGGTGATTGGGTCCTGATGTTGGTTAGAGTCAGACTATATTATCCTTGGGAATGTAATTTTACTCTTTTATTTTGATCTCTAGTGGAAATCAATGAGTAGTAATCATCCTACCATTGTTGTGAAGCTTCCTGATGTTTTCCTTCTAATTTGTTTCCACATGTAATAGAGGTAGAGATTTCAATCAATATAGTTCTTAATACAAAACTAGTCTCTATTAATTTTTAAATAATGGAAATAGATGAGATAAAAATGTTCAATTATATATTGGTTGATCATTTAGATAAAGTATTTATAAGTCTGCGTGTGTCACCATGGGAGATGCCTATTCTATTTTCTAAAAAAGATTATATTTCTATTTTTATTTGGAATTTATTACTAAAGACTCAATCAATTTATAGTATAGAATATATTTTTATTTCAATGGATTAAATTTATATATGAGAGGTTGAATGGGGTGAAGTGGTTTTCAATGAATCATCTTTGATCTGGTTTTGATCAGTTGATAATAAAAGAATATGACATTTAGAAAACGAAATTTCTAAGCATGTACAACCATTATGAGTATATTATCCTATCATTTGGTTTAACCAACAATCCTACAGATTTATTGGATTTAATGTGAATTTTTTTCTATGAGTGTATGGATATATTGTGGTATTATTTTTTGATTACATTCTTATTTAATCTATATATGAGTTAGATATTTTTCTTCAATGGAGGGATGTTTTTAAATTTATTTTAATCCTACAAATTTATGGAATGTTATTGAAATGTGACAGCTATATTCTGGAAGTGATATTTAGAGGACATGTGTTGTGAAAACATATAATCTTAGTTGATCCTGAAAATGTAAAAGCAATTATGACGGGTTATTACCCATAAAATGATTTCATGATTCTATGGTTCTGGGTTTTTCAAATATATTTTGGCCAGATTATATGGGATTTCATAAAGAAGGGATATTTGATTAATACTCTAACTTTTAATGAAGTTAGAATTTATTTGTATGAAAAATTTCATTGTTCTTTTATTGGGATGAAACAAATTTTGACTAATGAAATAGTTTATAATCTTCCAGAGGTCAGCCAGGGCTATATTGTATTCTTTGATGCAACATGTTACGATTTGGGATTTGATCTGATACACAGTGATCTTGTCATTTAATATGGATTTCATTATCATTGGACACATGGTATGAATTATTAAACCCATGACATTGAACTCACTATTGTGATACATTAACATAAAATTTGGTTTATGTACTTTTAATAGAAATATTTATCATGTACTCTAACCAAAAAATCATATGTTTATCTTCCGTAAAAAATATGTGAATCATTATAAGAGGAGTTGGGTGTAATAATTGAAATATTTTTAGATTTACATTGACTATATCCTGTGTAAATGGAATGTCATCATAGCTGATTTAAAAAGGAATCTTAGGATCCAGGATGTGATAGAATCATTAGAAATGAATAACTATATGGGTCTTTTTAATACATGCATATATGAGTCTAGAAATTTGTGGTCGAGGGTTCCTTGGATATAGTTTAATTGACCTATGCACTTCATGAGATGATAATTTTATAAAAATAGCTTCATGATGTGTCCTATATAATTATAAACTATATTTATTGTCAGGAGACCACTGTATATTGGTCATTCTCCATGAAGGATAGTCTATTCTTTTAGAATCATTTCTTTGTGATGATGTTAGTATGCAATGCTAATTTGGTGGCGTTTCATAATTCCTAGAGGGATGTGGACCCAGAAACAATTATGATGTTTTATGAAAAGACTAATTGATTCTCATGGTTAGGTATGAGATAGGAAATTTTGGATTTTTTCTGTTGCTATTTTACATGAAAACACGTCATGGACGAGCACAAGAAACCATCCTCTTTACTTCATGCACATTTATTGTGGACTTTAATGATGGACGATATTTCTATGGAAAATATTTTTGTTTTCCCCATTCTAATAAAAATAAGACTGTGATATGGGTTTTGATCCATAAGATAACTAAATTGGATCAGTTATTACCAATTTGTGATACAAACAATGTGGAATAGTTGGGAAATATCTATATGAAGGTTATTTTTCATTTTCAAGAAGTTTGATCTACTATAGTCTCAGATAGAGAATCATGGTTTAATTATCACATTTATTGAGGCTTAAAAGAGGCAATAAGATCATAGATTCATTAGTTTATGGACTTCCAACAACATTTGAATGGACATACAGAAATATCTATATAGTTTCTTGAGGACACGCTTCATTACCATGTTCTCAACTTTAGTGTGGCTTAAGATGACCATTTCGGAATAGTTGATATTTCTTGTATCAATAGTAATTAGTCTATGGTTAAAATCGATCCATTTCATTATTTTTAAATAATTTTTTTGTTGGTTTAGTTTTCTTATAACAATAATTACAAGTTATATATGCAAGTATCTTTATGATTCATCTTAGGTTCTGAGCAGATGTGAACTTGATATTGAACCATATTTATATGTGCCTAAACATCAATTCAAGATCGTCAATTCTAAAATAATGTTTCATCATATTTGGGATTTACCTTTAGTTTTAGTTAAAATGAATCAATGTTCTAATACCATTAAGAAATGGGAGAGGGGTGCAGTGATAAGAGAGATGTGTCTTTATCTTTATTAATATGCGATTAACTAGATAGAATTTCTAGAGAATGAATGTCTATATGTTGGGGATGCTATAATGTCATATTACAATTTTAAGATTATCCATGAAACCTATAATTATTCATACTCTTATTGGGCTTTAACTTGTATTGTTTTGGGAATGATGCTAAATATTTTTGGGAATTCTTTTTCATTTTATAGGTGGCACTTAATTTTACCCAACCTTGCACTGACCCAGTGTAAACTATGAAAACTCAAATAGTTGGGGTTTTCATGTCTAACACATGGTTTAAAAAACCATGATCCATCCTAAAATAAACTATGCACCCCAATATAGGTGCACACAATTAGGGTTTTAGTTTTTCTCACTGTGGGACCCTACCCAGCTAATCAGGCATATGATTACTCTAAATTCTGAAAATTGAATTTAAAATCCTAAAACCCCCAGTTTAAGTTACATATGATACTATTTCAACATCCATCTAATTCTTATTCCATGGATACTCCATTGAGGTAATTTTAACTCTTCTAGACCTATTTACATGCTGATCAAATCTTGTAGAATCTCATTTGAGCTATTCTAGTTAAGTGATCTACTACTATTCCTTCTTTCTTTCTCTCTATATATTTTCTCCATGGGATTTTCTAGATCATGTCATCATAGATGATTATAATTTTTTTGAGATAATTAATCAAGGAAGAAATTGTATATGTTTGTGTCGACATTGTTGGTGGGTGAAATCCATTGTGGAAATTGTGTTATGTGATCATGTGATATGTGAATGGTGGTTCCATTTTAGATTGGCCAATTGATTTTCCATAGATTATGTGATTTAAATTTAATTTAATTAAATTATTTTTTGAAAAACCAAATTCAAAATTGAAATGAGAATTTAGTTGTATTTGTCTTAAGAGATAGGGAAATACTCTATTTCGATGGAATTGGGGATTGATTGTGGAATTTTATGGAAATTGTGAAATTAAAATTGGGGAATTGAATTGTCAGATTTATTTAAAGTTTATATTTTATAAAAATGGATTCAATGGGTTTTAAAATAACCTCCTTTTTATCCTAAAAAAGAATGAATTGATTAAAAAATACATTTTGGTTTATATATAGAAATTGGAATATTAGAATGGGAAATGGGTTAAAATTATTTCAAACAGTTTTATAATAACTTTCCCATTATTTATTTTTGTTAGACAACATGAATGCCTAGGTAATTAGCTAGTAATATGGGACAATCACCAATAGTAAAATTATAAATCCAGCAAAACACTGTGTAGTAGGTCACATCCTTGATGGGATAGTGATGTTTCCTCATTGAGCAGAGTCTAAGGGATGAGTGTACATATATTGTCATGATCGCCGATTCGAGTGTGTGAGGATCCCATAACATATAACTACAGTACCACTCATTAGATTACAATGTTTCTCATTTTTCATTATTTTGATATCTATTGCATTGTTTTAAAACTATTTTACACATGATTTGTGATTATATATTATTTATTATATAAAACATTTTATTGAGCTATTTTTTGAAATATTTCCATCAATTTATATTTGAAGACTAATTTGTTTTAAATATTCTATTGTAATTCAAAGATAGTTAATTTAAATTTAATTCCTAATTGTTTTAATAAATTTTGAATCTTATTATGGAATCAATGGTGAGACCCTACTGGGAATTTATCCGACACTCTACATATTTCATCAGGTGATTATAGATTATATTTTTCTAGTTTCAAGAAAGGGGATAGTGCCACTTGGTAGTGGTTCTTGATTTTGATCCTTGTAACATACAGCGTTGTGTCTTGTTGGGACTTGGGATGTTTGTCATTTAGATTTTGATACATTGTTATTGTACTCTTGAGATTTTGTTTTAGCTATTTTACTTCTGGTTCATTAGCCTCATTTATATTTCTATGTGAAAATAGGGTGTTTCTATTTGTTCTCATGTTTATGTGGAGAAACTATCCTGTCTTGATATTCCATGGTTTGAGGAGCTGGTCACCAACCCATGGGGATTAAAAAACCTTATTTAGGCTATATCATGATTGGCTAATCTAGAAGGGTACCAGGGTATCCGGGATGGTTCATGACATCCAGAACAAAAATAATACATTTATATTTATACCATATTATAGAATTATTTATATTCTCAAAATTACTCTAGTTATAAAACCGTAGTAATGATTACTTATGTTTTTAAAATTAACAAAACATTAATCTATGATGATTAATCGATTGTTATGACATGGTTTAGTTATAATATCAATATAATTGAATCATAATGACATTATTCATTTTTTATTAGTATGATTCACTATAACTAGAAGTATGATTTTGAAGAATTAATGGGTAATAAAAATATAAAATTTTGAATTAATAGTTCTTGTCTTGTTATTCTTATTCAAAATGATTAAATTATGGATAAAAGACCATTGGTTGTTTCATTAATAGGTCCTATAATTGGTCATAAATGAACATTAATGAAATCATAAACATCATATTTATCAATTAATATTATCATTTGATGTTTTCACTAAATGTGATGAAGGTTAACAAAACGTGCTATATTGGGGAAACTATAGTCCGTACAATGCATGAACAACAGTGTTGTTTTACATATTATAAATGATTTATGAATAAATATTTAAAATGATAATAGTACAATAACATTAAAATATATAAATTACAATAATATCATTTTATAATCTCATTTAAAATAAATTATAATTAATATAATTATGAATAAATCATTGTAATTGTTAATAATCACGTATGAGAACTGAATTTTCTATGAAACTATCATTAACTTTTTTGTTATTACACTACATTTCAAAAACCAAGTTTTATTTATTAAATTATATGCTTATATAGAGATTAAGGATTAAAAATTGAATGGGACAATTCAATTCTTATGTATATTGTTGAAGGATTGAAGTGGAATTTTTTTACAACTACAATTGATGGGACTTTTGGATACACCATTACATATTTCAATAATGTAATTTCCTTTTCAATGTATTAAATAATAAATATTTTTAAAAACATGAGGTAACATTTTTTGGTTGATCAAAAGATCAAACATTCTATGAACTATTTTAAAAATGTTTTAGTCGTTTTGATCAATGTTAAATTGTATTTACACTTATACTTATACTAGAATTATTAATTTCTCAATGTTGCAATTAATTATGATTAAAATTTTTAATAATGAAATCTTTACCTAATTTTACTCATCTAATTTAAATTTTAACTATCACATTAACAGATAAAATATATAAATGTGTTAAAACATAATTAAAAATTAAATATAATTAATTGTGTAATAAAATATATCATAGAAATAATGTTTTTATGTTGTTAATTAAAATATAAGATATAATTTTAAAATATATTTATTTGAATGACCTAAATTATTATATTATAAAAATTAAATGTTATATAGCTCTAATGCTATTCTATCCAATGGCCCAAAGGCCTCGAATTTTTTTATTTTAAATGAAAACACAATTTAAGCAATGAAGGGGGGAACAAAAACAGACATCATGGATGTAGGAAAAATCATGACACATAGATCTAGATATAAAACCAATCATAACAACATGGAGATACCCCTATCCATCATTTGATCATGACAAGCCTTCCACTATTGTATGGTTTTACAGAAATCCAGTTCCTTGAGTCAAATCACAGGCCAAATTCTATGGCTAAGGCATACCCTCTCAAATTCCAAATCCATAATGTGTTGTTGAAATGAAATGAAATCTCTAGAAAATCCTCTGTGACCTACTACATTAGATCGCCCCCAGATGCATCTATATTCCAACAGACCTCACAGAGAACCATTACATACAAAACATCATTAAAAGTGAATATGAGAAACACATTGCTGTAATAAAACCCATAGAAGCCCACTGATCCATGAGGAATCTCTAACAACACATGAAAAATCCTGAAGAGGAAGAAAAAAAAGTTACTTGAAGCCGAGTATTCAATAACCATCACTAGAAGACCAAAAATAAGATAAATAGAGTTTCTCCATTGATGTGGTTAGAGCCAATCATAACCAGAACCAGCACCATGGGCATGAAGCTGGTCATCTAAAAATATCAGAAGAATCCTCATCAAATTCCAGAATGATTGAACCATGGGAAGCAAAAGCAACAAAAAGAAAGGGTTTCTCTAGAAACAAAGACACTACAAGAACACCATCCACACAAAAAACATTCAAAACCTTCAAATGAACAACAACAACCATAAACTAAAAAACCCTATAGATGATCAGGTAGAAAATTCTCCTCCATCTGAGTCATGCTAAAGACAAAGCCAAACAACCCATCTAAAAATGCCGACAAACTGAGACACACCAGATCAATTTCTAGGCCCTGTTGATGACAACCCCCTTACTAGGGCCGACACCTGAACTCAAAATGAAAGCAGATCTGTAGTTGAGCCAAACACCTTCGAATACATTCTAAGATCACACCAGACCATCACTAGACCGGATATCGCCATATCTGATCACAAACTGAGGACTGTACAACCAACACTGCTACCAGGATGATTCTAGGATAGAGAATCCATGATTGTAGCAGTAATAGAGGATAGTCAGACATCGCCAAAATGTGTCATCACCAAGACGAAGAGATGGAGATATCCCAAGATACACAAGGACGTTGCAGAAGTTGTCACCGAGAACTGGTGATTTGGAGACAATATATGGATAATTTCTTCACTGAGCATGTTGGAGATCCACATGACGCTAGTACCGAGAAGCTTGGGCACATTATAGGAGTGGAGGATACCACTCTTGAGAAGAAAACCATAGATGCAATGATGGGAAGAATCCCCACAACTAAGAGGCCCCACTAGATCCTCACTAGCACTAATGGTATTACAAGACCTAATACCCATTGAAAATATTTAATTCAATTAAAATACATATAAATGTATTTATACTAAATTAACATTTTTCATTGGTCAAAAAATATTCAACATAAGAAAAACAAGTTCATAGAATATTTAAAAATAAATTTATTCATTATATTAATTCATATTTGACATGAAGAAAATTAATTTTAAACTTCTAGTCCATTAAGATATAATTATAATGTCATAAAATGTACTAGATTCATTAAAAATATTTTTTCCAACCCATAATCGTTTATTTTTGAAAACGATCAAAAAATCATATTATGATAATGTAGAAAAAGGGAACTCTAAAAAATTTCCTTATTATTAATTTAAAATTTTGATATTTATAAATTCTATTTTAAAATAAAATATTAATATATAATGAAAGATTTGTTTTATTTTAAAATAATATTTTTAAATAATAAATTTTTTATTTTATATTTCATATCAGTTAGTAATTAAATCAATTAATAAAACTAATATATAAAATTATTTTTCAAATTAATCCTCAAATAGTTATTCATTTCCCAAAAAATGATAGATTTTTAGATAAAGTGTTTTCTAAAAGATAAAGTATAATATTTTTCATCTTTTCTAAGAAAATTTACTTTAATTCATATTAAATGTAGTATTTAGTTTCATAATATATAATAAAAAAATTATTTACTCTTATTCACTATAATTAATTCAATAGTGATGTTTTAATAATCATAGAACAAAATATCCCTTTTATAAAAATATAACATGGTTATATAGAGGTTCATTATTTTATATGGATATATATATCAAAAAAATCACTATTATAATGGTATTCATTGATTATGATCTTCATTTCTTACAATGAGACTAAAATTTATCTATATATGACAGAAATATTTTATAAATCACTATCTTTATGAATATATATTTGATTATTGTTTCTTGATTTTTGGAATTATTATCTTTCACACCAGGAGAACATAAACCTTTATAAAACCTAAAATGATTTACACTCTGATTGTAGTATATAATATATCTAAACTTTTTTTGGTGAAATAATAGACACAAAATTATTATTAATTACATGTTTGATTCCACTAATATTTTTCATTATTGTTATACGTATTTGATTCCATAAATTATCATGAAAGTAAATTTATTTTTATATTTCGTTGCACACCTCATTATACTCTCCCTTACATGAAAAATATATCAAGAAATATTTATTTTCACTTTACGAACCATTAAACCAATAAGTAGGTCAACTAACTGATTACTAACAGATCATATTCTAATATCAACAGAATTATAATTATTAAAAAATGGCTCCTTATCTTTTCATGAATGATGATATCATCCACTTATACTATCTACTTATAAATATATTCAAATGAGATAATCCAAAAAAATAAATTTATTTATACTTTGTTATTAAACACTATAATTCTAATATATATTTCAAATCAAGATAAATGATCTTGGGGTGCTTAAATTATTCCATATATTTAATTTTTCAATCAAAATATTATTCTTCATTATCTAAAATTAAAACCCATATTTTTTTTAAAAATTAACCCATGAATTCAAAAATCCATTCAGAAATAATAATTTCAGAAGTTTTTTTTTAATAATATTTTATTTATTTGCCAAAAAAATAAATGTTATAGTAGCTTTCATCCCTTCCATCGATATAGAAATTTATTTCAATGTCATCACCATGAATAATATATTACCATTTAAGAAATATAATGTTTTTCTTACATATCACTTTTCTATGTTCATCTTATTTTTTATAATTAAAAAAATTTATTCTAACCACAATGTTATTGCCATGCATGTATAGAGGATCCCACATCTTGTAAATTTCAGTCTCATTGAATTATTTATTCATCAGTTTTACCACAGAATCATCAATTACTAATACATCTAAATGTATTTTTTTCACATATAACAATATAGAATGGTGCAACATTATTTTAATTATCTTGTAAATTTATTTCCAACAATTATTCTAAAATTTACAATAACTCTTATCAATATTATTTAAATAAAATAATAGCATCCATTATAAACATTCTCATACACATTTACTACCTTAGAATCATTTTTCATTTATTTATTTTGTAATTATACCTAACAGAAAATAATGTAATTAATTTTTTATAATTAATTCTAATTGATAAATATTTTATAATTTTCATTTCATTTAGTTTGAAGAAAATTACCATTGGTGTATTCATTAATATTTGCGGGCCATTCTATGAAAAATTGTAATCATTTTCATTAATGTGTAACACAGGAATATATATTTATATGAGACATCTGAATATTTATTGAGATTTAAATATTAGTATTGAATTACACATATGATTCTTAAAACTATATCTTGTATTTGAGATGATTTTGTAAGGATTCAAATATCATATGGAATCATGTCATATATAGGGTTACAAAAAGATTGATTTAGGTTGTAAAAAACCAATTTCACTACCAAATTAAAATAATTTTGATAGACAAAAATATAAATAGGATACTTATTAAACATTTGATTAAATATTCAATATCTCATTTCAAAATATTCATTTTATTGAGGCGGACATTAAAATAAAACCACATGCTTTATTTAATGTTCCATAAATTATTATTTCAGTATGGTCAGTGAATATATGAATCTGTTAAAAATAAAAAAAATTAAATATTTTTATTGTAATCTCATATTTGAAATCAATTTATATAGTAAAAAAATACGTTTATAGAAAAAATAAACCTAGAACATAATATTTATCATTATTAGTTATCAAAAAATGGAAACAATTTATCACATAGTGGTCCTGTATAAACTAATAGAAAATATATATATCATTGTGAATGGAATCTGGTATATTTCATGCTGGATTATTATCTATATTATATGGGTTTATCACAATATTCACCACCAATCATAAACCACACGACATCTCTCCATACCAATTGAAACAATTAATTTCAAACACAACCATAAACTATGAAAAAGTAACCATAATTGGGGGATGAATATGGACATGCCTCTAAGGCCACACATTTTCCCCTAACCATAAGAAAAAATGTGCCATAATTTATACATACATAATATAAATTTATAGTAATTCATGATCCCTGTAATAGAAAAATTATTCCATTTAGTTTGATATCGAATTGATTGTAGTAAAATATAACTACATATCTAGAATCAAACAATGTGTACACACTAAAAATAATTTTTCTAGAGACCATAAACATCGTTGTTATCAATATCATTCAATTACATTATTACCTTGTGAGATATACCAAAATGTTTTACCTCTATAACTCTATCATTTTTTAATTTTACAATTACATCAATTCATCATTTATAATTTCATAGAAGATTCATGTATTTATCAAATGGGATAAATACCAACTATCAAAAATAAAATTAGATTTTTTTTCATAGTATATAGTTTAATCTCAACATATATATTCATATGAATCATTATTAACATCTATTTCTTCCAGACATCTCTTAATATGTTTGATCATAATATTTCTTCAACACATTTTCATACATACCTCAATATAATTCATACTCATCTTTATATAGGAGAAAAAAAATTTCCATTTGAATTTGTTTGGATTGTCTCAAATCTAAAATTTTATGATTTTAATAGTAATGAAGAACAGCATATGTTTTGTATATATTAATAACATTATTCAACATTATTGTTAAATTAAACCATTATAAATCGAATAAATTTATATTTTGAGAAGAATAATAGCATTCAAATGGTATCTTTTATTCCTCAAATTAATATAACATTAGAAAATAATTTTTCTTCATCAGCCTATGACATATGGTTTATTATCTCACAACTATAAATCAAAATTGAATTATTTTGTAAATAATAATTATTTAATATCAATATTTTAAAAAATTATAATTTATTTAATTATTGATAACTTCCTATTGATTTTGAATGTTTGGCTATATAAATTACTTTTAAAATATCATATGATGTCATTTTTAAGGATTTTTAAGAATCATATATAAATTTTTTTACCCATTCAATTGGTTAATTCATCATTCAACACTTCGTTAAAACATATTATAATTAATAATTCTATTTACCAAAAATTTTAGTCCAAAATGATACAAAATTTAAACTTTATGCCTGATTCATTTGATATTTTTCCAAAAATAAAATTTCATAATATAAAAATAGTAAATCATTCTTGAATGATTCAAATCTATTAGTTCTCATCATGAAATATATATTATATCATTAAATGTTAAATCATGATCTTAAATATTTAAATAATAGTTCACCACTTCATTATATTCCACTTGATCATTTTTGAATCCATCCAAAACATTAACTAGTACATTAATATGTAATTATTGATATATAATACAACTCTATGGAAAAATGAAAAATAATCCAATTTCTATTCTTACAATACTTATTTTTTATTTATATATATGATCTCTTTTCAAGACAAAATTTTGATCAACAACTAAATTTTATTAATCATATTAATTTAATATAGTTTTTAAAATATCTCTTATTTCCACAATAGAATATTATATTTATTAGATAATAGGGGAATAGAAATCAACATTAGAATCTTCTCCTAGGTCCCGTTTCTCTTTTGTTAGTGGAATGGGTATATGAATATTTTTCAAATGGTATTTTAATATATATATTTATATTTTATTGTGAAATACATCCTAGTATTTTTACATAGTTTACTCTTAATATCTCTCCCAAAAACACATTTAGAAAAGTAGAAATGATCATGAAAATAGTTATATATTGAAAATAATCCAATGCTATCATTCAAAAAAATTATCATTTGACTATTCAAATACATGCTCACAATAACTGGTAAAAACTCATAACTAAACTATTCTTATTCATATCAAGATATAATAATATATAGAAGCTCTATGGATTTAATATCCATTTCCGTTTACAAATTTTATTAAAAATAAAAATATTTCGTAATCAACCATATTTGCCTATAAATAAACACGGTATATTTACCATCATGTTACCTTCAATCTGGTGCATCATTTTTCTATCTTTATATGGGTGCGTTTTATGCCTCCCAAAGAGAGGGATATTTTTTTTGTTAAAATGACATAACATTATGTGATTTATGTTTGTTTAAATTTAAAATATCTGGTATTAAATGTTACAATGGCATTAGGGGGTACTAAGATATTGCTTTTATTTTTCTAAAGAATCATGTTTTGGTGTTTCTTACTTGACCATCTAATGTAATACAACACATTAATTGAATAAATATTTTAATGAGATCATGTTGTGATTTTTCTTGAAGTAAAATGATTCTTATATGCAATAAAACCATTTTTATATTGTAATATCCTTTTACTCCATAAGGATCACTTTCAAACTATAAGAATATAACATGCAGAAAATAATATCCAAGGTAGCGTGTTTTGAGGGGGATTTAACTAATTGGGGATTATTCGAGAAATGATTAATTTACATTATAAATACATCATCCAAATAGGTTTAACCATTAAACAAATGAAATTATTTTCATTTTCAATTCATTATCCCCACTCATTGGAACCATAAGTTCCCTCTCAATAAATTTTGTGTATCCCCACTCCTACCAGCTCATATAATTCAATACCTATTATTTTTTGTGGTTTTAGTGAATCTATCTAGGTAAGATAGAATTCTACTTCTTCATTTTTTTTAGGAATGGAAGCACCGTTGTTCTATATTTTTAGATCCATTGAAATTTTGGTTATGATCATCATGATCCATTCTAGATATGTTGTGTCATCTTCTTTCAGGGGATGGTCAATTATTGATTGTGGTGAGGTGTGTGATTCCATTAGTAAATGAGGTTATTTACTTCTATGTCGACTGATTATAATATGGAATTTGTTCTATGTGTGTGAATAATTTATAATGCCACAATTTTGTTTTTTCAGTTCCATATTATTATTTTTGAACTATTCACATTTGGGGTGTGTCCCAGGATATGATAGGTTATTCAGTCCATATCATAGGAAAGATGACACTTAAATAATATCGTTAAATAAAATATTAAATTAATTAAATTTCATGGCCTATGGATTTATTTTTATGGAAACATAGTCTTGATAAATAATGGTTCAACAAATTTTTTAATAAAGCAAAGGTATTTTCAAATCATTATAGATGGAATTATTAAATGTTTTTTGTAAGAATAGTTTTTGATAAAATTGAAGGACCCTGGGACACCCTGAGAGGGAAGGGGTGAATCAGGGTGACCAATATTTCTTTTAATGTGATGGATCTTATTTCCATGTTGGTAGGAACTTATTGAACCTATATGATGATTATGATTAGAAAGAAAACATTCACATGCACAAAGAAGACACACCACTTTTTACTTGGTTCACCACTAAGGGCTACGTATGAGTAGCATACGCCGACAGGTTATCGGTCATACCAAATTCCACTAATCTTCAATATTTATGGATTACAATGGTTTGGGAACATTCACTATGTCCCAGGATCACTAGCGTGGGATAGCTCACTGCTTCTCTCGGGTCACTCCCGTTGACTCCCCCTAGCTCACTACCTTTGATGAAGTCCCACTCAGTTTATAGACATGAACGTCTCTTCATCATTACAACATAAATCATCCTCTATTGAATGTAGATGCTCTGTTGAAGTCCAACATTCACTCGTATACTAATACCACATTGCAATGGATGTATCTGACAATCTTCCAGTTTTTTCAGCTCCAAAAGGACCGGTGTACAACAAACCTCACCTGTCGCGCTTCTCTAATACTGGTGAGAATGTTTCAAGAACAGTGTGGATGTCACTTGTGCGGTACAAAATTGGCACACAGGTGACACCAACACACTTGTGCGACACTGCCTCCTTCCACACCAAACATGGGCGACTCTGCACCTTTAACTCCCAAACTACCTGGGTCGTGCAGCCGACAACTGGCGCACAACCTCTACATGTGCGACCCAACTACCATATGTGCAATTCTACCACTTGCGCGATGAGAGCTCTAAAAATCTCTATGTCTTGAACGTCGTTATGAATGAGGAGCGATTCTCCTCTATTTATCGGAAAAATAGACCCCTTGTGCGATGGCGCACAAGTGTCCTCACGGCGCGCATGTCTAGGCGTGCAGCTCCAACTACACTAGACTTTGTCGCACTACTCACTTGCGCGACCATGACTATAATTGCGCGACCCTCCTTCCATTTCCATATTTTTATGTTCAAATCATGAAGAATAATAGGTGTGCAAGTTTCCAATCCTCCTAGACACTGGATCACAAGTCCTTTCTCGACGTGCAGGTCACCTGCACGACCAGTTCAAAACATGCTCGACCCTTATCCCTTTTCTATATTTCCATCTTCTGATCTTGAAATACATATGGCGCGCAAGTTTCCTCACCTTCAAGTACACAGCATTCAAGTCCCTTTTCTATAAAATCACATTTATACATTTTTCGATTTTCAAGCCCAAAAATTTGGAAAACACTGGGAAACGATGCGACCTTCAAAATTGTTTTCTTCTTGAACTGTATGATCACATTGCTGGTACACATTCTGAAATTCCACTGAGGATTTACAACAAACACAATCCATACTCCAATTTCATTTCTATAATACCATGGTTACAATAATATCACCCTTTGGGTTTGTTGGAAATCATAAATTAAATTCAATAGATCCCCATCCATGTGCGAACTAAAAAATGCAAGAATCAACTCAACCAACACTCTAAGTCTACGTGAGAAATGCTCGGTGTAGAGAACAATAGAGGAAGCTTGAATTGGATTCCAGTGTTTTGGAATTTTCAATGACGCCCAAGAATCATTACATGACTGATGTATTCCTTATCATCCTTCTCATCCTATCACTGACACTGAATTTGCATCGAGTCACAGTAGCATTACATGCCTGAACAAGAATAAATTTATTCTTTTTTCCACCATTGACAACAACCCCAAATACCAGTAATAAATTTTTTTAATGTACAACACAAACCATACTCTCCCGGGATAGTATCTCCCCCACAAACCTGCATCACAGTCATAAAAAGATAAAAACAGTTATTATAATCGGGGATAGGGGAATTTCGTAACCTACTTATGAATTAGGAGGTAGCTGAACACAGAGGGTCAACTGATGATTTTCAAACATAGCTATTGAAAGTGGCTGGTCAGAATATCAACCACTTGCTCATCAGATCCCACATTCTCCATTCTAATCACTCCCTACTCAACGTTTTCACTGATAAAGTGATACCTGATTTAAATATGTTTTTTACGAGAATGCTGAACATGATTCTTCGTAATGTCAATTTCACTCTTGTTATCACAATAAATGACCATTGTATTCCTTACCTCATCACCAATATCTGCTAGTTTTTGTTTCATCTATAGCAGTTGAGTGCATGCCTTCATGGTAGAGATATAGTCATCATCTACAGTACAAAGAGAAGTACTTTCTTGTTTCATGCTCAACCATCCAACACATTTATTCCCAATATAGAAAGCACCACCACTGGTGGATTTTCTGTCCACAACATCTCCTGCCCAGTCTGCATCAAAAAATGATGATAATTCACTATCTCTTCCTACAGCAATGTATAACCCAAAAATTGTGAGTAACTTGAATATACCTCATGATTCTTTTTACTACTACCATATTTTCTTCCTTTGGATGACTCTGAATGCGTTCCGCAAGACATGTGGCAAAGACAACATCTTGATGTGTCACTGTTAGGTATAGTAGGTTCCCAATGATCCTGCTGTACATATTGGGATCTACATATGCCCCATCTTCATGCTTTCCAAGTGTAGTTCCAACTGCAATCATAGTTTAAATTGGATTGGAGTCTTGCATATTAAAATTCTTCAGCAGCTCTATTGTATACTTTTCCAGAGAAATGAAAGTGTATTCCTTCTTTTGAATCACCTGTAGACCCGTGAAATATGTGAGCTCCCAAATCAGAGACATTTCAAATTATGATTTCATGTGATTGGAAAATTCATCCACTGATTTCTACTTGCTTCCACCAAATATGATATCATCAACATAGAATAGAACAATGAATTGATCTTTTAGAGAATTCTTCACATTGATATTGTAATCTACTCCTCCTCATTTGAATTCCAGCTTCTTGATATATAAATGCAGCCATGAGTGCCACGCCTGTGGTGCCTGCTTCAAACCATATATACATTTCTTCAGTTTGCAGACCTTTGTTTCATCAGAACCTAGAACAAAAACCACATGTAGATCAATGTAGACTTCTTTATCGAGTACACCATTCTGGAATGCTGTCTTGACATCCATTTGATTTACTTTATATCCTCCTTGGAGTGAGATGGCAAGGAAAATCTTGATTGACTCTAGTCTAGCCACTGGAGCAAGGGATTCTTCTACATCAACACCTTCAATCTAGGAGTAACCATTACATACCAGTCATGCCATGTTTCTGATGACACTTCGATGCCCATCAAACTTCTTTTTTAAGATCCACTTGGTACCAATCACATTGTGATCTTTGGGTATCTGGAAAAGATCCCATATATGATTCTTGTCAATTTGATCTAATTCTTTATTCATGGCTTTCAACCAAGATTCATTCATTTCAGCTTCTTCAAATGATGATGGCTCCACAACTGACAGAAATATAGATTGCATGTTATTCCTCATCCTTCCTGTTTGACTGGGTGAACTCTTGTCCCCAATTAGGTTTGATGGATCAATCTCATCTCTTCGATTTCTCTAGTGAGGTTCAGTTGCATTATCTTCAGCCATAGTTTCTTCTTCAGATTAATCTTCTAAGTCAACATCAGGATGTGACTGCTGAGTGTTTTTTACACCTTCCTCTATTCATGTATTTGTATTTCCTCCACGTTCACTTTCTTCCTCACTTTCCATCACATCATCATATGTCATTTTTGAAGCATTTGTGGTTTTCTCTTCAATTATATTAACATCGTTGCTTTCCACAATCCTTCCTAAATTCTTGTTGAAACATCTATAAGATTTGCTGTTCATTGAGTAACCGAGGAAAATTCCTTCATTTTCATTGTCATCATACTTTCCATGATTTCCTTTTTGGTTCCCGATGAAGCATTTACTTCCAATGAAACAAAAGTATTTTAAACGGGGCTTCCTTCCATGCCACAATTCAAATGGTGTCTTCATCTCACCCATATAAAGTCTTGTTCGATTCTGAATATACACTATAGATTGAAAAACCTCTTTCCAGTAATGTCGTGGAATACGAAACTCAATCAGTATATTTCATGACTTGTTGCTCACCTGTTGATTCCTACGTTCAACAAATCCATTTTGTTTTGGAGTTCTCACAGCAGCTACCTCATGCTGTATCCCATGCTACTCCAGATAATTTTCGAATTCCTTAGACGTGTATTCTCTTACATAGTCAGATCGCAACACTTTGATTGTTCGTCTGGTATTATTCTCAGTGATTCACTGATAAGTTTTCATGCAGTCAAGGACATGTCATTTCCTATGAATGACCATCACACATGCCATTCTATTGTAATAATCTATGAAAAGGATAAAGTACCTTTCTCTATGAGTTCCACAAACATTTATTGGCCCACATACATCTGTATGAATGAGGTCAAGAAGGAGAGATTACCTTTTCTTCTTTGGCTGATATGAACTGCAGACCATCTCCCCACGAATGCAAGCATCACAATATTTTTCATGTTCACGCTTGAGGTTGTTAATGTCAATGAAAATCCTCAATTTTGATATTTTCTCCATGTCTTTTTTATTTCTGTGTCCCAGTCTCCAATGCCACAAATTTTTTTCTTCTTCAACAGTCATGTAATGAACTTTTTCTTCACAATCAACCTGATAAAAGTTCCCTTCTGTTCTGTATCCCTTCATAAGTGAACTGTATGTCTTTCCCTTGATAGTAGAGCCTTTCTAATTAAAAGTAACTATAAGTCCCGAGTCATAGGGTTGAATCACACTGAGTAGATTATGATGTAGTCCATCTACGTAAAGGTCTTCAGTCTTCTTTAGTTCTCCATTAGCTAATTCGGTACTTCCACACCCTTTGATTTTCAGAGCTCCATCATTGCCAAATTGTACTACACCATCAAGACTCCTTTTGATATTCGTTTACAGGATGGTGTTACCTGTCATATGAGATAAACAACCACTATCCAGAATCCATGTACTTTTGTTCATTGATGCTTTGAGGACCACCTCTGCAAGGTTTTATTTCTCAATATTCTTCTTTTTCTTCCATGAGACATTAGATTTAGTATTGAGAATTGGTTGCCTTTCAATTATCTCTTCCTCATACCCAGGTTCTTCATAGTAGAAATCTTTTTTGAGAGGAGAAAACCTATTTAAAAGTGGAACATTGTCTTGCTGACGAGACATGACTTGTCTTGAACCTCAGTATAAGGTGTCCATGTCCCTTCTTTGCCTGTAATTATCATCCTTATGACCAAAGTTAGAACCACAAAAACAGTATCCATAGAAATTGTTTCTTCTATAAAAGTTAGGATATAAATTTTTTCTCCTTTTTGAACTCTTATATCATCTCCATTCTGATAGCTTCGAGCCTCTTCGCAATAAGACATTGTATGACCCAATAGCCACAGAACTAACACTTCATGAGAGGAAATGTATTCTCAGTTGAATTTCTCCTCATACCTTCTTCCTTGGGAGAATATTTAGACTGTATGTCATTTCTGAATGTTTGAGGATAATTTTCAGTTCTCCTTTTAGTTTGGATTGATGGTTCCATTTTCATCACTTTAGACAATGCTTCCACATGTTCAACTTTCATCTTGTCTTTATTTTGAATATTTTCACTTCCATCAGTTGATGCCTCATATTCACAGCCAATTCCACTTGTTCCCATGCAAGCGAGTCTTTGATCACTAAATATTTTTCCAACCCCATCTGAACAACATTTGGCTCATGCTAGTAATTTTTCATCTGAAAATCTTCCAAATTGTATTTTCATCCTTGATTCTTTTGAAATTGATTTAGTATCAACTTTACTCCTAATAGTAACAACTTCCTCCTAAAGACCCTCATTAGTCTTGGATTTTTATTCTAGTCTGGAGGTGAGGTCATTGATGACCATTGCCTACTCTTCAATTCTCAGCTTTAGATTCACTACATCATAATTGCTTTCAATTATTTTAGACTATACCTTCACAAATTCTTCCAGTCATTCAATTTCAGCTTCATGTTGATCAACGTATTCAGTTGATTCTTCTACAATTGATTTTCACTTATTGTAACTCTTAAATTTAGTCTTAAGCTTACTAACAACATCCTTAAGTTGCATCTCGGGATCTGAAAATGTTTTTTACTTTTTTTCTCCACCAGTATCTTCTGACTTTTAAACAGTGGCCTTCATGGAAGCATGGTTCCTAGTTATGAATTTTGGTTCTTCTTCATCACAGAATTCATCAGCATCTTCTTCCTCTTCACAGACAAGACTCTTCCTTTTCATTTTCGTTCCAGATTTGATGTCTCCCTTTTTCAAAAACCTTTTCTGAGGATTCTCAAATCTTTCATCTTCACTATCTTCATCGTTGATCTTTCCTAAGCACTGAGAGGCAATGTGCCCAACTTTTCCTTAACGAAAACATGCGAGATGTAACTTCCCTTGGAATTTCCCTTTTCCCTTCTGCAACTTCTTTGCAATGAGAGAAAGAATTTGTTTTTCTTATTCATATTCACCACTACTATATTTAGTAATTTTTAGTTTATACATGGCCTTAAATTCTATTTCATTGCTCACATGATTCGTAGCATCTTCTGGTTTGACTCTCATTTCATATGCTACCAAATTGCATAGAAGGTAATCCAAATAATGTTTTGAATAATCTTTTTCATCAAGGGTTCATACCTTTTCATTGTACATGGGTGGAAGTCTTCTCCGTATTTTCTTCACAATGTCAACATCTTTTATTTCTTCTTCTAGGCCATGAATTTCTCCAACTACTTCAGTGATTCGATTATGGATGGAGTCTTCATTATCATCAGGATACTTCTTCAAATCATCGAACATATCGTGAATCACTTGTAGTTTTTCCTCCTTCACCTTTCTATCACATTCATAAATATTCTCGAGTTTATCCCACATGGATTTTGTTGAGGTGCAATTCATCACCTTTAAGTAGATCTAATTATAAAGGGTTGTGGTGAGTGCATTTTGTGCTATAGCATATGCATCAAGAATTTTCATGTCTATGTTAGTCATAGCCAAACATGTTGGATTAGTGACTTGTATTCCTTGCACATTAGAAAAAAGAACTTCCATTCCAAAAGATCTTATATGAGATCTAATTCTATTCTTCCATATAAAGAAATTACTTCCATCGAAGTGAGGGAATCCGCTGACATTGACCGTATTCTCCAAGATGACAAAGGACAGATTCGACACCAGCAACCTTTAGCCTCTGATACAACTTGAAGGACCCCAGGACACCCTAAGAGGGTAGTGGTGAATCAGGGTGACAAATATTTCTTTTAATGTGATGGATCTTGTTCCCACGTTGGTAGTAACTTGTTGAACATGTATGATGAATATGATTAGAAAGCAAACATTCACATGTACAAAGAAGACACAACACTTTTTACTTGGATCATCACAAAGGGCTATGTCTAAGGAGAATACACCGAATGGTTTTCAGTCATACCAAATTCCACTAATCGTCTGTAGTTGTGGATTACAATGGTTTGAGAACAGTCACTCTGTACCAGGCTCACTGCCTTTACAAAGGATCAGGGATAGCTCACTGCTTCCCTGGGGTAGCTCCCGTTGACTCCCCCTAGCTCACTGCCTTCGGTGGAGTCCCATTCAGTTTATAGGCGTGAAGGTGTCTTCATTATTGGAAAAGAATGCATTTTCTGTTGTATGTAGATGCTCTATTGATGTACAACTTTCACTCGTATACTAATCCCACTTTGCAACGAAGGTATCAGACACTCTTCCAATTTTTGTGCAGCTCCAAAAGGACCAGCGTACAACAACGTCACCAAGCGCGCTTCTCCAATACTGGTGCACATGTTTCAAGAACGGCACATAAGTCACTTGTGTAGTACAAAATTGGCGCACTGGTGACACCAACACACTTTCATGACACTGCCTCCTTCAACACCAAACTTGTGCGACTCTGAACCTTTAACTCCTAAACTGTTTTGGTCGCATATCCAACAACTAGCATGCATCCTCTACTTGCACAACCCACCTAACACTTGTTCCATTCAACCACTTTCACGATGAGAGCTCGAAAAAATATCTAAGTCTTGAACTTCATTATGAATGAGGAGGCGTGCTCCTCTATTTATAGGAAAACTGGACCCCCTACACGGTGGTTCACAAGTGTCCTCAGGGCGCGCAAGTCCCAACACGCAACTCCAACTGCACTACCCTCTATCGCAATACTCACTTGTGCGACCATGCCAATAATTGTGTGACCCTCCTTCCATTGACATATTTTGAAGTTCTAATCATGAAGAACAATAGGCGTGCTAGTTTCCAATCCTCCTAGACACCGGAACACAAGTCTTTTCTCTGCATGAATGTCACTTCTGCGACTAGACCAAAACATGCACGACCCTTATCCCTTTTCCATATTTCCATGTTCTGATATTAAAAAACAAATGGTGGGAAAGATTCCTCTCCTTCAAGTACATGGCCCACAAGTCTCTTTTCCAAAAAATACTTTTCTACATTTGTCGATTTTTAGGCCCAAAAATTTGGCAAACACTGGGAAATGGATGCACCTTCAAAACTATTTTCTACTTGAACTGTATAATCACTTTGCTAGTACACATTCTGAACATCCATAAAGGATTGAAAAAAAACACAAACCATACACCAATTTCATTCATAGAAGACCATGTTTCCATCAAAAATGGTATGGAAAATTTATCACATGGTAAGCCTTATGTTCTTTTGTGGAAGGTGTTATAATAGGCCCCAACCATTAGTTATATGCAGATATTCTATAAGTGTGGAAGCATTGGAAAGAACTGAGGTTATTATTCAACTCCAATATAGATGTTCAATGGTTATGGACTCTATATATATTTGTATAGGTCATGTCAGAAAATGTTATGTAATTATTATGGTCAGATATCATTATTTCCAAATGACAATACAACTGTGTCTTATGATTTAATTTCTATACATATACAAACACATGGTTATGGAGTTAATCACATTTATTTAGTGGGTGATTTTTAGACGTAGGATGACCTAGATCTAGTCATAGTGAATTGTATCATATATATATATATAAATATTACATTTTATAAAGACCTATTTATTTGATATCAGTACTTCCAATTTGATTATTTCTACCAATTTTATGATGTGATGAATCTTATAATTGATATCATTTCCTTTTTATGGAGTCAGTGACACCTCCTAGGTAGAGTAAAGAAAAGGGGTGTGGGTTTCCTTCTTATTCCTATCGATAGATGGTATAGAGCTAGTATAATATTTCACCGTTCTCGATATTGATATAATTAATTTAATCATTGTGATAGATATTCATATCTCTCAAAAGGATTAGATATATTTTTTTCATTGGTGTTTCATGTTTTTATTTGTCGATTAGAGGTATTGAATTTTTCAAGTAGAGTGGGATTTGAGGCCTTGTCATGAAAGACCTTTCCAACTAGATATTCAGAATTATTTTTATGCTTTTTAAAGTGATATTAATAACCTTTATTCTCTTTTTGATATTACCATGGATTTTATGCACTTTCCAATTTTTCTCATTGTCGAGTTTATTGGTATTCCTCATGAGAGGATGTTGTAGTTATTTGTCAATATGTTTCCAGAAACACAAATGATATTGATCCCATCTTATAGTGAAGTCAAAATAGGGTTGAAATAGATCAATATTTCATTGGATGATCTAATGGAAAATGCGTTCTTTCTTTGGAATTTTCCTACTAGTGTAGCAATTGTTCCCATTTCAATGAAAAACAATATTTCAATTGGATTTTCCATGGTGTATCGAATGATGAACTGATTGATGATTAAAAATATTATCCACTTCCCCTCATAGATTAGTTTTTTGATACATTAATGTGGGAAATGGGGTTTTTGAATATTTGATATTTGGTCAAGATATCATCATCTCAGGTTCATGGAGTAAAATATTCATAAGAAATCTTTTAGGATAATTTATTATTATTAGGAATCTCTTTTGATTAATTTGTTTCTAACAAAAACTACTATATTTATTATGATGATGATGAATTACATATTCTATTAGTATCCTAACAAATATTTTGTAGTTATTATTGATGATATTTTTTTTATTTGTGATTTAAGCATGGAAATAAGAACTGCCTCATTTTTGTTATTTAAGTCCAAAAGGAGTCACTGTTTTTATAGAAATATTTTTAAATTTAGATTCATGATCTATGAAGTTAAATTCTTGGGGGGCATGATTTTTTATCATCCTTGATTAATTAGTCCATAAATGGTGGCATTTTCAAATCATGGGAGGAGCCATGGAAGATCATGGATATTTGATGAATCCTCGGTATTACATAATACAATTTATGATTCATCAAAACTTTGTTATGTATGGCTATATATTTTATATAAATTACTATGAATGTCATAAAATTACATGGTATGGTAAATTAATGGAATTTTATAGTGAAAAAATAGTTATTATGACAGAGGCATCTATTATAATCATAAATGATCCTGGTAAGGGGTGCAAGGTATATTGTTATTATTTTGGTGATCATAAGGATTTTGCGCTTATGAAACTTGATCATGTTATAGCCAATGGATTAAATCATCATTGAAAACATTTGAATAATTACCCAAATCAGAAATTAGAGCATTGAAAATTTATATAGGCGCTTCAATTTTGTTGGCAATATCTTATAGGTGAGTGGTTTATAATATTTATTGGCCAAAAGATACTGAGATGCATAATTTATCAGAATTTATTTATTCACATCCAGATATTTTTCATTGAATACCTTTACATTTTTACCATTTAAATCAACTATACCCCGGGGAAGGGTAATGTCATTGGAAATTAACTTTATGGGGCGAGATTTTGGAGAGATGGGAGAACATTTGTCTCTAAATCCCTCGAGCAATTAGGTCTTCATTTCAAAATTCATTCGATATTTACCCTCATAGTGTATTTTCATATTCCTAGAAGAATTTAATCCCATCAATTCTTGACTTCTCGAATGAAACATGCAACTCATTCGTAGGGTCTTGTAGTAGAAAAGAATAAAGATGATGTCCCAAATGAAACATTTCACACTCACTCGTTCACATGTAGAACATATGATATATCAATTCTCGATTCTTTGAAGAGTAAAGATATGGGAAAAGACAAAACAATGATGAATAACCTTTCTATGAGGCTTGATGATGGTGGTTTCTTGTTGGAAGAGGACCCAGATTCACTTTAACAATGCACAAAGATGTGTAAATTTTCTTTCATGGGTTGCATCTCCTACCTCAAAGGTGTCCACCATTGGAATTTTCTTGATTGACATTCATGTATTTCACACTATTTGAATACATTGATTTGGAAATTTTTAGATATAAGAAATTTTGATTATCACATTCTATAGAAATTACATGGTAATCTAGAGAAGGTTTGGAAGACTGGAATGATTAATATAAAATTGGGATTCCTTAGAATATCATATTGGGACTTTGATATCAACCCACACACAAATAAGAATACCATGGCACACGATTGGGTAAAACTACATGGACAAAAATTTTTATTTTTTCACCCAAAAATACTGAATGATATTGTTTCATGTATCCGATCTCCTCTCAAAATTGATCAAATAACCATAAATTTCGACTTAAGGCTCTTTTTTAGAGTAATGGTGGAAATTTACATAGATTAAAATCATTCCAATAGAATTAATTTCAATTATAATTATTATAATACTAAAATTATATTAGAATATGAGAGGAAACCTCCCTTTTGAGACCATTATAAGATCATTGTACATACAATATCAAATTGTATGGTGGTTAAAAACAATTAAATAATCCAACAGAAAATGAATGAAAGGAAATATGGATAAACAGAAAAGATAAAGACCCCATGTTAGTCATACCTAAACCGCAAAAAAATATGGGTGAAATAATCACATATCTTGGCACATAGAGGGGAAAACTCGAGTATAACATAGGAAGTTGTTGTTGAGGATTATGATAACTCTGTTTAAAAAAAATCTTCTTAAATGAAATAAATAATATTTTTTATATATTATTTTTCAATCCAACAATCAACATGAGAAGGAAGAACATTTTAATTTTCAATATAAATAGGTATTAAGATCTAATTTCATCCAAAATGATAAACATACACAACATATGAGGGATACAATATCTCAACCTGAACAAATTCTATACACTACATGCAACACATACATTGTAGATACTGTAAAAAATTATAGCCCTAGTCCATCAACTGTGCGAACTCTGGATGAAGACACCTTCTCATCATTGGGTACTAGAAAAGTGCAGAAACCCTCCCTCTTGAATTCCATTACTTCTATATGGATAAATAATGAAACCAACAATAAATAAAATGGATTAGGTTCTTTTAAATCTTCTAACCAAAATTATTCTATAAAAATGGGTAACTACCCACTATCCCAATGGCTATTCAAAATGAGGAACATACCATGATTACAAAGCCTAATAAAAATTCTGCCATGACATAGGAAGCGGGGAAAATTGTAATGGGAAATACACCCTCGTTGAAAGATCCTATGCAAAAGAAAGAACGTTATGACTTGATGGAGTAGATGCAGTGTCTTCCACCTATTATGGGAATTTTCAAACAACAAGATATAATTGCATAAAGGATCCATGTACATATATTCCTCATTCTATAAATTTCCTTTTTATACTACTCGATCTATTGATAGTTATTATTATTATTATGAGTAGCTTGGAAATTTCATATATCCAAATGAAAATTATTTGATGGTGTGTAATAAAAACATTATAGACTCAATAATTAATGATTAAATAAATAAACCTACTAAGAGGAACCCTATCATATCTAATAATTAATATGAAAAAAACACAAATAGTAAAAATTCACAATATGATAAAATACTTCTATAAATAAATGATTGGGAAAAAAACAAAAAGAGGATTTTTATCTCCAAATTATGGTGTTAATGAAGATTATATTTTTTAATTGTAAGAGTATTTCCAAAACTAATATGATTTCTATTCTAAAATTAATGGGTAACACTCATCATCCTATGTTATTTTCTGTTTCTTGGAAAAAAATTACATTTTATTTAAAATATTCTCATTTATGCATGAATAATTATGTTTATATTAGTGTAAAAAACTAAAATGATGAATCTCTAGGGAATTGTATTCACTCTTATTTAAAGAATGTTAGTATTTTCATTACCTCTAGATATATTTTTACAACAAACATTAGCACTAATGTTCCACGTGTTTTCCACTCACTGTTTTTTCTAAGAATAGATACCATGAAAGTATGAATCTTTGGAATGAGATTTTATATCATGAAACTAATAATAATTCTCTATTATTTCTTATTGGATACATTAATTATATTATCACCTCAAATGAGAAAATTGGACCATCCCTAGATTTTATTTCCATGAGAGAATTTAATGCTTCGATTGAAGACAACAATCTGTTTCAATGTAATCTCTCTAGTGAGAAATACACTTGGTATAAAAGACATTTTAGAAGAGTGGTTACCTCCAATCAAGATATAAACGTCACAAATTTCCCAAAATTAGATTAATTGGACACCCTCCCCCACACAACACTTTACAGGCTGAACTATGTCCATCACCCAATCTTAGTCAATGTCTCCAACAAAGATATGCAACCCCAATTTCCATTAATGTTTAAAAATATGGGGATTTATGATGTTTTTTTCAGTAATATCATCCAAAACTATTGGCCTTCAATGTCGTAGAAAAACTATGCCTTTTATTGTAATGTTAAATGAAAGCATATCAAGATGACTCTCAAATCATGGGGCAGCTCCAAATCCTAACAAATTAACTACAACATCCTTATTTTTTAGGAAGAAATCAATGAACTACAAGATATGAAAATGATATCTGACGTCAGCACTAATCCATCAAATGAAATAAATTTTGTGGTTAAACTCAAATATGTTCTCACTATTAATGAAAATATAAAGGAAAAAGTGTTCAATGAAAATTGTTATCAGATGGTTATAGAAATACTAAGTTATATAATTTTCTTCAAAGAATCATGAAGTCTAACAAGCCGTTATCCATTCTATAGGACGCAGAAAAGCTTCTTGAAAATGTATATTTCATTTCCAATCATATAGTATCATTCTATGAATCAATCATCAATGGTCTTGATATAATAAAATACATCATTCCTGAGGTCATTCCAAAAGTGTTCACTGATGATGACATCAAATTATTTATGAACACTTCAATAGATCATGAAATCAATGTCATTGTATTAGTCTGAATTATGATTTTGATCTGGGTATTGAGGGATTCAATAATTTTTCATTCATCATTAATTGTATGTGATTCATGTCAAAGTTTTTAAAAATGTAAAATATTTGTTTTTCATTGGTGTGATTTCTCATGATCTTAATTCCATGTTTCTTGCCTTATCCCAAAAGTGGAAAATGAATCTATGATTCACCTGTTTAGACCCATTTCACTTATTAACACTCTTTATAAAATCATCAATAAAATCATATAAAACAGTCATTCATCTATCATGGAAAATCTTTTCTCTAGGAACCACATTATTTTTATTATGGGTGTATCCATTCAAGACTAAATTTTTCTTATCTATGAGTGTGACAATTACATGATGAAAGATAACATAGTGGGTAATATTTCAATTAAACATGACATCATAAAATCTTTTAACACCATAGATTTTAAATTTATCTACATTTATCTTTAATGATCTTGTTTTTGTGCCTCTTTTATCACTATAATCGGAAATATGTTCAACTCAGCGTCTATCTCAATTTTGATCAAAGGATATCCAAAAAACTATTTTAATGCACCAATATTGCTAGAAAAGGTTACCTCTTCTCTACCATCTTACTCTATATTGCAGAAGACTATCTTAGTCATATTATCACATGTTTGATGGACCAGAATGAGCTAATGTCCATCCATGACTCTATTAATGTGAATGATCATACACACATTTTTTCAATTGAAATCATCCATTCCATTCAAGGTGAAAAAAAGATGCATTCTTTTCCTCAAAATATCACTCTAACACTGTGAAGCAGTTTCTACTCAAACAATTAGTTTGAATAAACTCTGCATGTTCCTTGGGAGTAAATTTATTCCCACCAGAAAATGTAATATTATCCATTACATAGTTTTGAAAGAAGGTATGCTCTGTTTCACATATC
This sequence comes from Viscum album, assembly GCA_963277665.1. Classification (NCBI taxonomy): domain Eukaryota; kingdom Viridiplantae; phylum Streptophyta; class Magnoliopsida; order Santalales; family Viscaceae; genus Viscum; species Viscum album. The sequence continues at coordinate 879,817,662 of OY728158.1, forward strand.
ATGGTGTTCCCATATTTTGGGGCAGAACCAATCCTTTCCACATTGCGACTATATTTGACCAAGTTCTAAACCAACTATCTTATTGGAAATGTAAATATTTCTCTATGGAGGGTAAGAAATGCCTTGTAAAATAAACTATTGTCTCCAAGATGGTTTACCACATGATATACTATAAATGGAATATTGGTATTATAAAAGAAATGAAAACCACTATAAAAATTTTCATCGGGATAGGTCGTATTCAAGAAAGAAATATTTGTACATTCATCTAGTTAACCTGTTTCAAGCCCATTTAGAAAGGTGGTATGGGCATAAAAATATAAATTACTTTAATGAATCCATTCAATATTGACTCACATAGATCCTTTTTCACAATACTTTTGAAATTTATTACTTTCCTCAAAAATATATTACTTGAGAAAAATAAGATAGACAGTTAGAATTTCAATATCTATTCCATACAGCCCTTCATCAAACAATCGTTCTCCAATATAATGAATAAATCCAAATGGATGGTCTCTAGAGACTCCTCCTTGAATTTCCAGTAGGATAATAGGACTAGAACACCTTTAATTTCTATGATATCTCACGATCAAACCCTTGATAGTTCCAATGCTCTATCAGAGAAATTATAAACTCTAAACTTGATCAACTACTGCATACTATTCGGATTATCATTTAATAGTACTATTTTTCATACACACATGATTTAATCTTTTTGATCATACTCACAATGGTATTGTTATCTCAAAAAATTACAACGATCATAATTTCTGTAACTCTGAAAGTGATTATAGTTGGATAAAACATTTCAAAATGCCTTGGATAATGCCTTCATTATTTGATCTCATCTTGAGAATTTTACATAACAGAGTTCCCACAAATATTTCCATTCAATATTTTTGAATCCACCTCTACTATATGTGAATTTTTTTTAATCATTATAGAAATGATATAAACCACCTCTTTCTTTCTTTTTCTACTACTTGTACTCTTTAGAACTATACTGTTGAATCTTTTTACTGCAAATGGTTGATTTATGACTCTATCAAAACTCAACTAACTAAATGTGATAAAATTGAAGGCTTTATTAAAATAATGACCCTTTTCTTTTCTAGAGTAGTTGAGCTCAACCATGTAATCAGGTATTATTGGAATTTTATTATTCATAACAATTAGTCGCTTAATCTAAATGTAGGTTAGATGAAAATCATTATTTCCATACATAAAGATTATTTGATGTGAAAGTGACATTTCCGTAAATCTACAGATGACTATGGTATCCTATGACAACTAAGTATTAATGGGAATTTCTGTCAACCTTGTTTCACATTGGAGGTGTTTTAGAGATCTCCTCTTCTTGGATGGATCCAAATTCATATTTATGGCCCCTTCAATGGAAATACGGTCCCAACGAGATGTGGTGTTATCTTCATGAATTTCCTAGATCATATACTTTTATGTTTCATAGGTATATGTGTCATTTCGAATTCCCTTGAAGCTAAGATGATGAGTTTAATACATTATATTACCTTCCCAATTGTCTTTGGTTCGAACAACCTCTAGATTGAAAGTGACTCGATAACTATCGTCCAAGATATTTGTAATGACATAACACATCTTTTATGGCCGATTAATACACATTGGATGGAACAAAACCATTATCTTATCGATCAAAACCATATCCTCATACATGATTATTCATAAGCAACCACAGTTGCAAATGGCTAGGAAAGCATGGGAGTAGACATCTCATGGTTTGAGGACCTCCCTACTGATCTTTTTTCCTTAAATGAAAAATATTGTAATTTGATACCATATTATTGAAGGTTGAAATCTTTATTTTGATTATAATTATGATTTGGTTTTTTGGGGAAATTCATCAATTGTTTTTAAAAAAATAATGTTAAAATATGTTATATGGAATGTTGCATACTTTTCTATTTAGGAATCATATGAAGAGTGGAATATTACTGGTCTCTCTACTCAATTGTATTTCGATTTTCAAGAGGATTATGTAGGTATAGTCCAGAGTAGACTTTAGTTATCATCATATTTCATTGATTCTATTTTTCAGGGATTCTAAAAGGATGATGGTTTCATAAGAAGTCATGAGCCCCTTAAATTAGGGGAACAATTTATGGACTCTCTCTCTCCCCTATAATGGAATTATCATAATTGGAGATTGTTTTATCATCCCTATACTGTGATGATATTAGTTTTGTTTGGGTGCCATTTTTATTTTGGGTATGTTCATCGATGAACTATGAAGAAGTATTATTACATATGATGGTGATTCATGTCACTGAGTATGAAGACTAAAGTTGTAGATTATATTCCCCATTGTTACACCAATCTACAGATAAATGAAGAGCATATGTATCCTTCTAGTTTTATCTAACCAATTTTGGTTTATTTAGGAAATTGGATAATGTATTCATGAATATGGTTTTTGGATTACCATAGACTCCTGAAGGGAATAATATTTTTCGGGTGGTGATTGATAGGTCCAATTAATCATAACATTTCCTTCCAATCAGGGACCCCACTAAATATTCTTTACTACTTATATGTGATAGAGTTTGTGAAGTCACATGTGGTTACCTCTTCAATCATTTCATATTAGAATACTTTGTTTACCTCACTGTTTTAGATGTGTCTCCAGGAGGTGATAGAGACTTCGGTCATGTTGGGTACACCTTACCATAAAAAAATCCAGAGAGATTATTCTAATAAAATATAAGAGGATAATCTATATTCCTACATCATGGGAATTTTGGGATTCTTATATCACTATAAAATACTGGATGAGTTTTAATATAAAAATAGTTATTAGCCTCCAATCATAATGGCTCCCGTAAATTATTTGTATGCTCACCCATGAAAATCACTATTTTATTGGGTATGGGTGTGGGAGGTATATCTTATGTGAAATAATATCATTTAGGATTGTTAGAGTGGATTCATGATATATATTGGTGTCTCTTTAAATTTTAGAGATGAAAGTAATCAAATGTAGATCATTGACATCATCCTTTATAGAATTTATTTAGTCACCACATTCTATTGAATGATTCTCATCACTTTGTTCGAAATAATCTTTCAATGTTGTGAATGTTGGCATTGAGGTAATTTGGAATTTTTTTGTTAATTAGTGGTCTAGGCATGCTTCATATTAGTGGGAATTAGTAGCTCAATTTATAAGTGTATTTGGTGTCATCCAGACATCTCCGCATTGGAAGTATCATCATAATTCCTCTCACGTTTTGTGTTGGAAAAAATTGAGTTTGATCTTGATGATTAAATTTTATAAAAACCTATGGACATGATCAAATATTATGTAAATGATTTTTTGCGATGTCTATATTATTGGTCAGATTTTATGAAAACGTGGACCACATTCCCATGAGACATGGGAGTGTGAATTGTCCATCAGAGAGTAGCGGCCTCTACTATTTCTGAAGCACCATCCTTTCAGATGTCATCCCATGAATGGAAATTCTTATAGTAGGGACATCGTAACATCACATAATCTTATTTATGATACTTCTTATTTCCATCTTTTTTTGAATTACTTGTCTCATTCAAGGGTAAATAATAAATGTGGGGAAAATGAACTAATATTCTAGGATACATGTTTATTTGAATTACTGAATTCTAGATATATATTCAACAAAGGATTTAGTATATGTTGGTATATTAATGGGTATTTTCATCATAATCACTTTCTTTAGAAGCGTGTAAGACCATATTACATCATAAAAAGCAATTTGGGCATACATTTTGCCAATGGGCACAAAATTTGAAATTATTTTACGATATAAGGATACTCTAAGTAGAAAATTCTTATTTTTCATAAACAATACATTTTTTGTTCTGAGACACACAATAATTTGTCTGTACATGGCTTTAGAAAATAATAAAATTTTACGTTTCTAGGTTTTCATCAGAGATAACTCATTGGGTACATAAGCCATAAAAGAATCATTTCGGATGTAAAAAATTCATTATAGTATATTTAACTTTTCATAATAACTTATCTTCTTTATTCCTCACACATGATCTCCCATACCTCTATCCCTAATTTATATCCAATGATATTTAGGGTATCTTCACTCAATTAGGATTTCAACATTCATTGCTTAATTTATATGGTCGTTACAGAACATATCTACAGGTTAGCTTCATTTCATCTTATTGACTAATATTTTTCATGTAATCACCATAAAACTACATTTTCATATCTATTGAAATTGGGAAGACCTGTCCACCAAGAACCATGTTGTGACTCCCCCAAGCCCGTATCCAGAAGTTCCGGGGATAGAAACAAACACCGAAGGTGTCATCTTACAGGTGGGAGATATTTTTCTGAGTACATGTACACATGCACACACAGCCATATCCTAAGAAAACTGGTAAATAGAACAATCATGCTACTATAGAAAAACAAAGTGTAATTCTCCAACTGAAATTAATTTCGCTAGAATACAAACCGAACAAAAGACAATCGTAATATGAAAAGTACAAGATTGGTGGAATGTTGTCCGCAGAAAACCCCAAAAGATAGATAAGTATAGAGTATCTACCAAATGTCATAGAATCATTCCCTTCCAACCTAATCTCATTTGGAACCTCCATGTTCTATGACACTATTTCCTCTTTCAAGCTGTTGGTAGTTTTCACAATACACAACCCATGAGCATGAAGCTCGTGTAGGGGTGTAAAATAGAATATTTAGTAGGGACCCCAAAAGAATAGGTAATAACCACAATTAAACTATAAAACATGATCTCAAAACATGATAGTTCACACCAGGTATAAACCAGAGTAAGGAATGAAAGATTATCAGTCATATCACCTAACACCTTGGGTTGTAGGCATACTCCTCCCCAATGAGCATTGTGGGTATTCCGTGTCACACATATTTTCTCACACTATGGACCTATTGGGTCACCCAATTACTCTTCCCCTTAACAATAGACTTATGTGTTACTCATACCTAATGAGTACCATGGGTGTGCTGGGTCACACAAAGTATCACCCAACCGTTGGAATGTTAAGTCACACTGAGTCGCTTACCACCCTGGCCATCATACAAATATACTCCTCCTGTTGAGTATCGATGGTCTGTCGGGTCACCCATAGACGCTCCCCAATATGATCATTATGGGTCACATAGAGCCTCTTCCAAGCAGATCCACATAGGGTCTCTTGTCAGCAGTCTTCAGGTCTTAGTCATCCATAGGATCTCTGTAAGTAGTGCTCTTTATTTCAGGAGTACCAACACTCAATACATTCTTCATATTTCAAAATCCACAAAATCCTCCCATTATTATTTCAAAATTTCTTCTTATTTTCAAGGGTTCCAGTACCGCAAACGACTCGTCAATCGGATGAACGGTTTGAAATATAGTCCCATTTTTATAAAAATGGACAATGGGGACTGGGTACAGTTTGATCTAGTCTAACCGACCCCACCCGACTCAGCTCAGGGTCCCCTGACGCATCCCAAGTCCACTGAACCAACACGGATCTGTCTCGGCTTTAGTCATGCCTACTAGGATCATTGGGTCAAGGGCCCATCAGGCTGTGGTTGTATCCGGATTGTTGGAGGTCTGGACCACAAGGGCGAACCGACATCCTCCTAAAGCATGGATATGTAGAGCATTCGGGGTGCTGTCACACAACATGTCAAACCTGGATGCCTAGTTTTTCAGCATGTGTTCAAGGGACCATGTTCCATGGGGAGATATGATCCATTACAATGGTCTGTGTCCCTACCACCAGCCCCCAGCACAAGTTCTGGCTGCTCCTACAACATTGGCATGACGCGAGTTGGCTGCAGCTGCAATCTCTAGTGCATTGTTTGGGCATGCTGGCACCCATCAGAAACCACCATAGAGGTCCACCACCATTTATCCCCTATGATGGCGCCTATGGTATCTTCCCATGGACCACTCGGAATGCTCTGGTGATCCGTTCATTACGCCACTAGGGCCTATGGCTTCTAGGGGATTCCATATTTGTTGAGAGGACCTTGAATCCTCTTTTCATCCATTTTGAAGATGCTGACAGGAGGAACATACAAAAAATTCCCAAGGTACAATAGTTCAAGACTTTTTCAAGTTGGCCCACTCCATTTGTTTTAGAGTATTAGATTAATGGGTTAAAGGATTGAATTTATATCATTAACAATGAAATAATCATAGTGCCAGACCCCAAGGAAAGTACCATCCTGCAAGAATGATCGACTGTGGAACAACCTGTTCATGGGTTAATCCATGTTTTTTGTTTAGAATAATGAATGGGGAAACATAAAATAAAAACAAGCCCCTACATCATTGGAGTTGTTTTTTGAATTGATCCATCCGCAGAGATTGATTTTCTATTGGTGTTCGACTTTCTCGGTTCCCGTTCATTGAGGTGAGTCAATGATGCTGGAGATATGCTTCCATTCTTCATTATTTTTTGGAGATAATCCTCATCATAGGGTCACTATATAAATTCTACCATTTGATTCAGTTTTATCAAATGTGCTAACTCCTTAAAATAAAACATTTCATAGCATTTTTTTTATGTTGCATCTCCCCATTGATACACTATTTCATTTATAAAATAGTGTACTTATTATGCTTCAATTAATGTGGCATTACACTTCATGTTTATGCTCCATTAATGATATACATTTAAGAAAACTTGCCATCACTTTATCTCTGCACCGTAGTGGCTCCATGCCACTACCTAATGTTTGGGAAAACAAATAAATTAAATTTTTATGTCAATTTTTTTCTAAAAATTCAAAAAATTATCTTTTTTGTTCGAATCTAGCATGTCGATGTGAGAACTATTCTAGGAGAATCCTCTATTAGGAGTTCAACTATTCCTTCATATTTTTGATTCGAGTAGTGGATTAAAAGATATAAAAATATACCTGCACATTTATTTGTATGATCTAAAAAAAGTGTGGAATTATATTCTGGGTTCACTGGGCCTCACAATTAGTTTTCTTTAGAGAAAATGGACTCCAAATAATTCAATATAATTTAATTAAAAATTACATTGAATTTTTAGAGAAAATTGACTCCAAAGAGTATAGACTATCTCGATGTCATTGTAAACCGGATCTCATGCTGACTGCATATGGAACAACATTCCCCTTCCCAAGAGTATAGACCATCTCAAAATCATTGTATTATAGGAACTCTACCCATCAGAACTATCAAATGGTCTGGTCCTTCTTGGAGAAGATATACATGAGACTCTTGTGGTTGGTGTAGATGGTAAACTATTAATCCATCAAGTAGTGTCACCACATTTTCAAAGTAAATAACATTGTTGCAATCTCCAGGTCATGGTTCACTATGTTTTGATCATGATACCTCATCTTTCGTGTGCCTTAGGGAATCATTGCTCACTCCTACATCCAATCCCAACACAGACTGGTCCTTTATGCATTGTAGAAAACTAAATACCCAACTCCGAATTTTAATAGTCTTTGTATAGGGGCACTCGTTAGTCTCCAAATAATATACTGGAAACACTAATGGAACTTATCCATCAACACATAGCGTTTTACCTTCAGGTTTTAGGCTTATAAAGGTACTGATACTCTAGAAAACATGGTCAGAAGCCTCCAATAGTATCCCGTAAACCCCTAGAAACTACGGTCCTCAATCATGCTACTAGGTGGTTCCCAAGCCAGCATATCCTCTAAATTTTCTTGATTAACTACATAAATAGCCTTTGAGATGATGTGTCTTTGAATACAGGAATCCTAAATCCATAATAGGAACTTTGAGAGCTTACTGCAATGCTGGTGCTCTCAAAGTGATTCCAATAATTTCTTTAGGTGTGTAGCGTGCTCCTCCTCTGACGCCAAGTACACCAAGATGTCAACATTGAATACTATGACTATACAATATGGTAAGGCTAGATAATCTTGTCCATGAGTCCCATGAACAATTCTAGGGCATTGGTTATGACGAATGTAATCACCATAATCTCATAGCTGAAATAAAAACATCTGAAGGCCATATTTGCAACATCCTCTCCCCACACATGAAGTTGGTGATAGCCAGACCTATGGCCTATCACCTAGGACCACCTATCTCCCTTCATCTAATCGAAGATTTCATGAATTCTTCACATTGGATATTTTTCCTTCATAGTCGCCCGATTCAGGTGCGGGAAGTCCACACATAACCTCACGCCCAAGTCTACCTTCCTAAAAAAACACTGGCTAATCCCATGGTGAAACGTTGGGCATCACGAAGCCCTTATTTTGAATGTCCTCCAAATGTAACCTAAATTAACAAAGCTCTGTAGGATCCATCTGATATGGTGTTCTATATATCAGTTTCATACCAGGATATAGGTTGATGTTTATGTCTACCTCTCTATAAGGAGGTAGTCCCAGAACATCCTTAAGAAAGAAATCCTCATACTAGTCCAGCACTACAGAAAATCATTGACTCTACTCATCCATTTCACTGATGATGAGGATATAAAATTGGGGTGTGATCAACTTCACCCTCCTCTAATAAAGTCTTTGATGTGTATATAAAATTTCCTACTTGTCAGTGAAGAAAAACATGGACAAATTTTTGTAGACACACCACCCTTTGCACTAAATATAGTCGATATGTACATGTACTCTAAATAACCAGTAGATTTCCATGATGACTCTGTAAGGCCTCAATACCACTGCATGGAGATCCCAGCCTAAGTGCTCACCTGATAGAGTAATATCACACTCTTAGTGCTAATGATTAATTATTGAACCCCCTCCCAAAGAAGTCACTAATTGTACGGATCAAGCCAACAACTCCACCAGAATCATAGAGCACCAGACAAGTTATGTGACAAGGAAAGAGTGACATTCACCTAATTTTATAATTACGGAATCTATGGTGGAGACAACAATGATAAGACCTCTAATCATCTTTGAAGTGTCATCGTCGTAGGAATCCATTTCTTAAAGTTGAGATCGCCCATATCCACCAACTCCATGATGCTTTGGTGGACCACATTGGGTGGTGTAGGGAGTACTTAAACCATTGTCCATCGAAAACTGCTCTTCCAGCACCCCTACCACTTCCTCTTCCATATAGGCCACCTCGCTCGAACCTCTACCTCTGCCTGGGCAGTCCCTTGAGCATTTTCTGATCTCATGGAAGTGGTTCAGTATGTCAAGGGCCATGTGTCTCTTCATGTAACATGTAAAGCACAGCCTGGATCCCTACTGACTCCCTCTACTATGGAAGCCCCGCACTACTGACCCCGTATACTGGGTTTATCCCTCTAATGATCTGACCTACTTGGGTTCCTGCTAATGCAACCTGCTGCTCACCATTGAAGAATATACCACCTGATGTCTATCGGTCCCTCCAGCCTTTTACACCTTTTGTATAAGGAATCTATCTACATGTAGGCCCCTCTCTAGAACCCCATAATGGGTAGGGATGATGGGAGACACCATCGATGCCTTGATCTCCATGATGAATCCCTGCTTAATGATCTTGGGCATTATGAAAAGGTGCTATACCATATCCTTAAAGTAGAAGGAGATGTATTGTACCTCACATTTTACATAGCCACTAACAAGATACCATACTATAGATGAATCAACTGTTGTATGTGCACTATGTGCAAGGTCACAAAGATGAACTCATCCGAGAATAGTCACTCGAAGTCAGCCCAATAGAGGGTCAACTTGTCATGAGTCAGAATCATGAAATGCCACCATCTACCTTATGATCCTAGAAATAAGGATCGCAGCTTATATCTCCATCTGGTCATGTGGTGTCATCAATAATTGGAAGACCCACGTCACTGCTACCATCATGTACTCAGAGACCTATGGAATTGTCTCTCCCTCGAACATGGGAGATCTAAGTCTCTGGAAATCATGTAAGGTGATGATCATGCATGTTCCCTCTATGGGTAATGTCAGTAGAAACTTTCGATCAACAGATAGTGGTAATGCGGGTGCACCAACTGACAAAGCTATCTCTAGCAATAGTCCTTGAACCGATGTCTCATCTCTATGTGGGATACCCTCACCGTGATGCATTGAAATTTGGATTGGTTGTCTACTTGGAGGCACCCTCATATAGATCAAGCTGCACCATGGTCAATAGATTATTCCTTGTCATCTAACCATAATGAAAGAAGAACATCAATAAAAACTCAATTTCTATATGATGCATGCCACCATTTTTTTATTTATATAGTTGAAAAGAATAATTCATCATCCTTATGTATGTATCCATCAGCTGCTACACCAATACAAGACTCCCTAAATCTGAAATTCGAACTCAAAATATTTAACAATTTTTTCCAAAATCAAAATAGAAAAATCCCAATCTTAGAGGTAGAACTAAAATGCTTTGATACAATTTTTTCATGAACTGTCCCCTAGGGATCGTGTCGAGCCTCCCCCAAGACCCCCTCCTAAAGGCCATGGGATGGAAACAAGTGTGGAATGTATCAACCTTCATGTGGGTGGAATTTCTCTGAGTACCTGCACACAATTACATACAACTGCATCCCAAGAATACTAGAAATGGGAACATGCATTCTACGTAAAAACCACTGATTGTAAAAGAACAACTAATATATAATGGTCTAGAATACAAACACAAAAAATAAAAATAAAAACAGAGTAAGTACAAGATCAATGGAAAACTATCCGATGAAAACCCACCAGATGGGTATGCATAGAGAAGATACTGAATGCCAAGAAAAAACATCCTAACAACCTGCTCTCACTAGGCACTGACTGGTCCTGGGCCTCCAGGTCCTCTACCAATTCATTAGTGATCTGCACAAGAAACAACACATGCGGGCAAGCCCCATGCATGGCTGAGTGACATAATACTTAGTAGAGACCCCAAAACAAAAATTAAAGACCAAAAATCAATACCAAATCAAATATTTAATCATGATAATGAAGCATGAAAGGTCACACACATTGTATAATATAGAGTATGGAAAGTGAGACTGTCAATCATATCACCAAACACCTTGAGCTACTTACATAATCATATTCAATGTAGGTTGTAGGTATACCAGGTCATAAAGGGCCACTCACCGATGTGGGAATGCCATGTCACACAGAGTAACATCCCCTGAACCTATGAATAATGTGGTACTCAAACATGATGAGAATCATGGGTATTAAAAGTCACACAGAGCCGCTCCATACCATGGGCATGCCTGCTCTTATAAGGATTCTTCCCACCTTGGACATCAGACTGAGGTACTCCTATCGTTGAGTATCATGGGTCACCATGGTCACACAGATTTTCTCCCTGCGTTGGGTCTGTCGGGTCACATAGATCTGCATCCCACTGGGTCACAGTAGTTGATCCACACTGGGTTAGTTGTCATTAGTCTTTATCTCTCAATCAGTCGTTGGATCTTTGTAAATAGTGTAATTGATTCCAGGGGTAATTATCCTCAAGTCATTTTTATTATTTCATCTTCTATAAAAACCACCTTAGAATATTATAAATATCTACCACATCTCAAGGGTTCCAAAACCACAAACAGATCATTCATAGGATGCCCAATTTGAATGATATAATAGTTTTTTGGAAAAGTGGTCAGTGGGGTATGGGTCATGTCTGACCCGGTCGAACAAACCTGACCCAACCTGGGTCTGCTGACCCGACCTGGATATGACCCAGCATGGGTTTAGGACATTGGTTCCCGTGACTTTCCGGAAACGGGTCTGACCTGATGGGAAATATTTTGGCCCGAATATCGTGGGTTCGTCCCACTAGGTATAGGTCCGGCCCACTGGGGTAGCCCATGCCCTGCTCGGTTGGCCATAGGCAGACATTCTTCCTCTTACATCCTGATCACATAGCACGTCTAGGGAGCCATCATGAAACTAGTAAGAACTGGCCTCCCAAATTTTCCTCACAAATTTATGGAACCACGTACCCTAAGAAGACGTGGCCTGCAGCGGCTGGTCGATGTACCAATGAGGCCAAGGGGCTATGTTGTAGCCTCCATCTACTATCCCGAGTACCATAATCCCTTCCTACATTTCTGGAACCCGAGCCGGCCATGGGTTCCACCTCTATCATGCCATTGTGATTCACCACCACCCACCAATGGCCATTTTCAGTGCCGGATCAATAGTGAGTCTACATTGGTGGTCTGTTCTTCACGCTGGTTAAAGACATGGCCTCCATGGGATTCTAACTTCCCAGTGATTGCCTCAAATCCTCATTTCCACCTTTTTGATGATGTGGCCATGAAGAATGCTAAAAAAAGAAGAAGGTGGAGGGTCATGGTCTTGCTTGTGTCATCCTATTCCCACTCCGTTAGAGGTTTAGAAACTTGGAATAAATTTTTGAAGTTAGATCACAATTAATCTAATAATTCCAGCAGAAAACCCCAAAAACATTACCCTCTAGTAAGAATGTGTAATATGTAAATCAACCTATTCGTGGTTTTATCCATTAATGTTGTTTAGAATTATGAACGAGGAAACATGAAACAAAAACAAACCCCTACCTCATTGGATTTCTTAATTGATGTGATCCATCAATGGGGATTCACGTTTCTAACCCATTTAATGCAATTTGGTCCCATTATTCGAGGTGTGTCGATGTCATGGCTTATCCACCAGCATTCAATGATTTTCATTATGGAGATTTTTCCCCATAGGATTTCCTATGAAATTACACCCTTTTAATTTGATTTCTACAATGTGTTAACCCATTAAAATAAAACACATCACATCGTTACAGTTACATTGCATCTTTACATCACTGTGTTGTTCCATTTATGAAATAGTGAGTATGTTACACTTAATTTAATGCATTGTTACATTTCATGTGTATGAGATATTAATGATATTCATTTAAAAAGACTAGTCATATATTTTTAACATCACAACATGGTCGGCGTGCCCCTTCCCAATGAATGTAGAAACAAATAAAAATACATTTTATGTTCTTTTATTATTTTTATGAAATTTTGAAAAATTAAAATTGTTGTTTGACCCATTCTGGTGAATGTTATATCTATTCTAAGAAAATCCCACCACATTGAGTTCAACGGAGCCCTCATATTTTTTATCTGAGCACTGATTTTAATGTTAGAAAACCTCACTCGTATGTTTATTTGAATGAACTAAAAATTTATCAAAATTCTATTCCAAGATCAACGAGACTTAGAATAAGGTACTATTAGAGCATCTTGTATATGTATAATTCCATATAATTAAAATAATAATAAAATGAAAATTTTAAGACATTGAATTACCCACACTTTCTGGTATTTACACCCCCATAATCAAAAACAAATATAAACGAACAAATGGGTTTAAATAACACAAATGTGAGCCCCCCTCTCCCATTTGCACTCATGGATATTTTCATGCTACCACCAAATGCACATTAGAGGAATTGATCTTCCAATAAAGACCCACTCATGTCAAACCTCTATCTCCACCAGAAACATAGAAAACATTTCCCCATCAACAATGTCTAGATATCCAAAGTTAATAAAGTGTGATTGATCATGCACTTACCTCTTCAACTGTGACACAAGGAAAACATTGTGCATCTAGTGAATATGTGGGGGGAGATCTAAGAGGTATGCCACCTCACTAACTTTGTTATGAATTTAGAAAGGTCTTATGAACCCCAAAAATAACTTGTCTCCCAGAAAAAATCCCTACAATCCATGTCGGGGAGAGACATGAAGGAAAACATGGTCTCCCTCCTTGAACTCCATGGGAATCCATCTCCTATCCGCATAAGATATATACCTGATCTATGATGTTCTCATCCACTATGGGATGATCTTAACTATCACAGTGGTATCTGACACCAACAATAATCCCATGAGTTTCGACACCCCTTAGTATGTCCAACATATAGGTTATCTACCAGGAAACCCATACATGGCCTAAAATAGTTCCATCCTGATGGTGGAGTGCTAGTTATTGTGGTATAAAAACTCCACCCGTGGTAGGTGGTCCTCCCAGATATGACCATAATCAATGATGCCAACATGAAGCATATCTTCCCAGGAAAATATGGTCAACTCAGTTAGATCATCTGTCTAAGTTTGAATGGTTGTGATCATGTACAGCTGAGTCTAGAAGATCTCATATAATCCCTGACACAACCAGGATATAAAGAGAGCATCACAGTCTGAGATGAATGATGAAGGAACCCTGTGTAGACAAACTATCTCAATGATGTAGAGTCATCCTAGTCCATTAATACATCCTTTATTTTAGATGGGTAAGACGTGATCCTACTTGTTGAGTCCGTCAATGATTAGCTAGATATAATCCTCTCCCGTCAACATGCATTGAAATCCCATCATCAATTCTTTTTAGATATCCTCCCACAACAACATTGGTACCTCAAGTGTCTATTCCAAAAATATAGATACCTAATTCTCAAACTTCCCTTACTGACAAGTGAGGCATCAGGAAATGAACTCATCTAGTGCTTTATTCCTCCCTAGACATCAATTATGGCATCAAATATCCTTGTACATCTTCACCACTCTTTGATGTACAACAAATGGGGATGTATGGAACTACGTCAAAATTACCTCTGGTAATGCCATTGGTACTAATAGGATCACTTTGAAATGGATGGTGTTCTCTACACCTATCGAAAATCCAGCTGGGGTCTGTCGAGAGCATGACATAAAATGTCGGTCCACCCAGTAAATATACACATGTTATGCCTCCCTAAATCATTATAAGAGTGAAGGAATGACGGTCATTAAATGAGCGTAAGCTTCTACATCATCATCCATGAATGATATATTTATCTTGTAAAGATACCATGTCAACACACTCAAAAGATATAAACCATGTCACATGTTGATCATGTCTAGAACCACGTTCCCTTTTATAGGAGTATATACAATATTTAGGTCATTTTGGTGTAGGAACTCTAGCCATCAACACATTTTCATGTTCAAGTACTTCAGTGAGATGATATAACTAATACTTTTGTGAATGGAGTAAATAGTTAATTGGCCGCCCATCATTTACTACCAGTACATCATCAAATAAAAGGCCACTTCTGCTAACTACAGGTCATGGGTAACATAGTACTTTTCACGCTTCCTCAATTTTCATGAGCTGTAGGATATCATTGATCACTCATGAATCAGGACACAACCAAGTATGATCCCTGATGTGTAGCAAAAAACTACAAACCCAACTCCCTCCTCTTGTAGTCTCAATATTGGGGCACTCACCAGTCTTGGTCTCAAATCATGGAAACTATACCGATACTTCTCCGTCCGTACGAAGGTTTTTCCCTTCAATATCATGTCTGATAAAGTTGCTACTACTCCAGAAAAGTTGAGTGTGTACATTCAGTAGTATCAAGCCTACCCCAAGAAACACAGTTCCTCAATCATTCATATGGGTGGATCCCAATCCAAAACTACCTCTATCTTTTCCAGACCCACTGCAACTATAGACGCCGAAATGACGCGTCCCTAAATGTGGACCTCATGAATCCAGAACTATCCCATTACGTTATTATTGCAATGATGTTTCTCTTTGAGTGTATCTAGAACTATCCACATGTGTTTAGTGTACTTCTCCTTCAATGCTGAGTACAATAAGATTTCCTCAATAAAGACTATAATGAACCAGTCAGGGTACGACTAGAAGATCTTGTTCATGAGTACCAGGAACACGACTAGGAAATTTATGAAACTGAAGGGAATCACCAAAAAAAAACTCATTGTGGTGCTACCAACATATGAAGGGCGTCTTTGGTACGCCCTTATCCCGCAAAAAAAGATGGTGATAGGCCAACCTGGAGTCCATATTAGGGAACCACCTCATGTCATTCATCTTTTAAAAGAGGTCACCAATTCTTTCCAGTGGATATTTGTTCTTCACTGTCACCTGTTTCAGGTTTCAGAAGTCCACCCATAGCCTCATGCTTATGTCTGCCTTCTTGGAAAACAACATTAGGGATGCCCATGGTGAAACACTAGGCCACATGAAGACCTTCTCATTCATGTTCTATTACTGAACCATAAATTCAAAAAGCACCATGGGATCCATATAATATGCTGGTATGAATATCTATTCCATCTTGGGGTACATGTCAATGTTAAAGTCTACCTCCCAGAAAAGAGGTAGTTTCAGAACATCCTCAGGAAAGACATACTAATACTCTCCCACCACTACAGGAAATATTGGAATCCTCTCATCCACCGCCCTGATGGTGAGGCTAGCCAATTTGTGAGTGATCGGCTTTATGATCCTCTTATAAGGTCTATCAGTTGAAGAAAAAGAACACCTCTTTCTAGTGAAGAAAAATATGGTCTCATCCTTGTGGACACACCACACATTTCACCTAATAAAAATGATCTGAGCAAGATTTTTTAATAACCATTCCATACCCAAGATAACATTGTAAGGACTCGACACAACTACTAGGAGATCCTAACTATACTCTAACCTCCTACATTCGGTTCACACTATAGGAACCCATGTTTATTCTGGAAATACCCTCATGAAGGAGTTTCTAATAATAATGATCAATCCAATGACTCAACTAGAATCATTGAGCCTCAAACAGTGTCTGTGGAATGGAACGAGTGACCGAAAACCATGTATATGAGAACTGTAACTAAGGGGTAGAAGACACTGATCATAACTGTAATCATCTCTGGAGCTCCATGTTCATAGGCCTCCACTACTTGATGTTGAGATCTCCCCTATCCACCTGTACCATGAGGTGGTGGTGGACCACCTATGGGTGGTGGAGGAAGTACCTCGAACTATCATCCACCTCTAACCACATGTCCTGCTACCCAGTCATGTATGTCACCCAACAGACCACTTCTCTAGACCATCTGCCTCTACCTTGGTGAACCCTTGATCATTTTATGATCCCCTTTATGGTGTTTTGGGAAGTAATGAGCCATGTATCACTACCTACGACACGTGAAGCATAGACTGGCTCTCTTCTGACTCCCTATTCTATGGAAGCCAAGAGCTACATACATGGGGTCTTCAAGTCACCCCCTCAAAATTCTGCCCCACTTTTGACACCGTTATTGCAGCCTTTGGCTCACTATTGAAGACTCTGCCACAATATGCTTGGTTTTGGATCCATCCATCGATGCCTTCTCTACCTGGAATCTCTCTACATGTAGAGCCCCCTCCATCAGCCCAGTCTTGGTAGGGATGCTGAGAGACACCATGGATTCCACGATCTCCCGACACAATCCATGTTCAATAGTCTGGGACCTGAAAAAACAGTCTTTCACCATATTCGTAGAGTAGTGGCAGAGTTATATGAAACTTTTAGATTAATTATCCATTAACAAGCTGCCCTTATTTAGATAAAGAATCTCATGTATGCGAATCTAGAATACGGTCACAGCGATGAACTCCTCCGGGAAAATCCGCTCAAAGTCTGCCCAAGAGAGGGTTTTCTAATCATGAGTCTGAATCGTTAAATTTCAAAATCCTCCTTCTGATCTCTGAAGTAGGATAACTACAAATATAACCATCTGGTGAAGCAGAATTCGCAATAACTGAAAAACCCTCTTCACTGCCTGTAGCCAGTCCTCAGCGACCTGAAAACCAATCTCTCCCCTAATACTAGGAGGTCTCTATCTCTATAACTCATGCATGGAACTGGGACCCCATGTTTCCTCTACCAATAACGCTAGTAGTAACTACCGATAATCAACTGGTGGTAACACCGGTGCACCACCCAGTGAGCCCATCTCTGGCACCGTTCCCTGAACTGGCACAACATTGTTAGGAGGGTTATCCTCATGGATGAGGATCAAATTCCTACTTGGCTATCTACATGTAGGAATCTAGATATATATAAAGATGTACCACACTAAATATACTATATTTGGTGAGATGACTCTAATTTAGAAATAACATGAGGAAACACTCAATTACAATATGATGCCTACAACCATTGTTTTTATGAATAGAGTAAAAAACAGAATTCGTGGTCATTATTTATGGATACGTTGGTTTCAACACCAACACTCGACTCCCCAAATATGAATGTCAAACTGATACATTTAACACTAATGCAAAAAATCAAAACATCAAACTCTTAGTCTTTGAGGTAGAACCGACCCCCTTTGATACCACTTTGTTAAGACCCTTCCACTGGAGAATTGTGTTGTGATTCCCACAAGCCCGCATCCTGATGGAATAGGGTTGTCAACCAGCACTGAAGGCATCCAAATTCAAGTGGGAGGAATTTTATAGAGAACATATTCATATACACATACAACCATGTCCCAAGAAAACGGGAAAAAGGAAATTCATGCTACAAAAAACCACTGAGTGTAAAATTAAAAATACTAGTTAATGATCCAAAATAAAATACCAAAAAAAGATAAATGAAAAGAAATCTAGTAAAATATCGATGGTAAGCCATCCGATGAAAACCCCACCTAATGTTTAAGTATAGAGTAGCTTTCGAAAGCAGTACAATCAAATCCTGCCTACATGATCTCACTAGGAACCGCCAAGCCCATGACCACCAATCCTCTCCCAAGTCATCAGTAATCTACACTATATGAAACATATGATGAAAAATCACATGCATTGGTGGGTAATAGCATACTCTGTAGGGACCCTAAAACAACAATGAATTACCATAAATCAATCCGTAAGAAAATAATGAAGCCTGATCACCAAGAAAGTCAGATCACACCAATAATAATCTAGAGTAAATGAATTAATATTATAAGTCATACCACCGAAAAACCAAGGATATTGGAGTACTCCTCCCCAATTAGTACGATGGGTATGTTGGGTCATAGAGAGTCACTCCCCACTGTGGGAATGTGAGGTCACATTGTGCCACTTCCCCTAAACCTTGGACTACTTGGTACTCATCCCATATGAGTATCATGTGTAGGATGGGTCCCACAGAGTCGCTCCCCACCGTGGGCATGTCAGGTCATGTAGAGATACCTACTACCGTGAAAATAATACTAATGTACTCCTCTTGTTGAGTATTGTGGGTCTATTGGGTCACATAGAGCTGTTCCCCATCATGGGCCTGCCAGTTCACATAGATGCACTTCCCACTGGGCTATCAAAGTGGATCAACACATGGTCACTTGTTAGTAGTCATCATGTATCAGTCAACTGTACGATATCTATTTATAGTGCTCTTGATTATGGGAGAAATTCTCTTATATAAGCATTTTATATTTCAACATCAATTGAAGCATACATTGATTATTCCGAAAGATCTACCTCATCAAGAGGGTCACAATTCTAGAAAAAATAAATAAAACAGATGCATGGTTTGAATGATATTGCTAATTTTTCAAAATGGGATTGTTGGGGACTATGTCTCGGCCGACCCGGTCAGACTGACCCGAACTGACTCGGCTTGGGATCCCCCATCCGGGCTCGGGTCTGCTGACCCATCCCAAACCTGGCTCAGTTTGGGTCCTTCTTGTTGGAACCATGGTCGTTCCATGCATGAATTAGAGTATGGTTTGTGTTTGTATTCAATCCTCTATGGCTTTCCAGAATGTGTGACAGTAAAGTGATCATACAGTTTAAGTATACAATAGTATTGAATGTGGCACAAAATATGTGAGGCATGTGTGAAAACCAGTGTGGTTCACGAAATAGTGGATGGTGCACATAAAGATACATGTAAAAGGTGATTCTACATGAAAATTTGAAGCTGCTCCTAAAAGTTATAGTTCCACGTAATGGAGGTTGTTTCCTGAAATATTTTCCGAACATAAATCAAGTATTTTGTGAAAAATTGAGATATTTCGCACAAAGGGTAGGTGTTGCTTGAAATTTTCTGTGTAACCTATGTCTGTGTTCCAAATTTCCATTTTAGTGGATTAGTGCGTTCAATTGCATCCTTTTGGGACTTCAACACGAGAAGATTCTCATGCTAAACAGAGGAAAATAATTCAATGCATATCTATTGAAGATACTTTCATGTCTAAAAACTGAGTGAGACTTCACCAAATACAGTGAGCTAGGGGGTGTCAACGGGAGTGACCTGAGGGATGCAATGAGCTATCCCTAAACCACTATACAGGAAGTGTGGCTAGCACAATGCGATTGTGACCAACACTTTTAATCCATAAACTAGTAAAGATTAGTGGATTTTGGTACGACCGACACACCGTCAGCATATGCTCTTTAGATATAGCGCTTTGTGTAGAATAGAGTAAAATTGATGAGTCAAAATCCTGCTTTCATTTTTTTGACAGATATGAAAAGTTCCTACAAATGGGGGAAACTATCATCAACATTAAAAAGAAAAATCTGACACCCAGATTCAACCCTCCCCTCTACGGGTGATCCAGGGTCCTTCACATCTCTGTATGCCCGTTGGGCCACTAGTTCGGCATGATGGGCATGTGTCTAGTGTGATGAGAGAGGGTTCGGTGTGATAGGTGTATGTACATCACAATGGGAACGAGTGTGGTTATATGGAATCAGTTCCGGAACATGCCCTACCCAGTCTTCAATAGATAGACTAGCTTCCTCCTCCATCCCATACATGTAGCGCGTACGAGGATTTGTCACGCAGTCGGTGAAACCTGGTCTCCCGTGTATTCTGCATGTGGTTAGCAGACCATGTTCTATGAGGAGATGTGTCCCATTATCCTGGGCCTCACCACTGATGCAGATGATGGGATATGACCATCCACCAGCCACTGCCCCAATTGTTTGTGTCTACTGTCACTACACCACTGCCCGAGACGGCCATAGCTAATGCATCCGATGGTCCATTTTTTTGATCCGCTAGCGCCTACGGCCTTCTAGGGATTCCATATTTTGTAAAATTTACTTGAATCCACATTTCCATCATTTCTAATATGTTGCCACTATGAACTCATAAAAATATACAAGGCAGAGGGGCTCGAGCTTGTTCATTTCTTCTGATGACCTCTACATTAGAGGTTTAAAAATGGGATAAATGTTTGAAGTTCTATCACAATAAATCAAATAATACTTGAACAAAACCCAAAGAGAAGTACCATCCCAAAAGAATGAGGGATCTTTGGATCAACCTGTTCGTGGGTTGATCCACGTTCATTGTTTAGAATAAATAATATGGAAACATAATATAGAAACAATCCCCTTCCCCATTAGAGTTCTTCGTTGAATCGATCCTTCCATATGGATTCATGTTTTGTTGTTGTTCGACACTCTCTCTTCCCACTATTTAAGGTGTTTTGATGTCCTTGGTGATCTTCTGTCATTCATCATTCTCTGTAAAAGATAATTCTCAACATAGGTTCATCAGAGAAATTCCACCCTTTTATTCGGATTTCTCCAATGTGTTAACTAATTAAATGAAAACATGTCGCAATGTTTCCGTTATGCTTCATCATCACGTCGGTATGTTTTTTTTTGAAACTGCATATCTATTATGATTCATTTAATGTGTCAATACACTTCATGATTACGATTCATTACTAAGATTCATATAATGTGACTCAGCTTATCTTTTTTTCTGCACCAAAGCGTCGTTGTTCCACCACCCAATGGTTGTAAAAAAAATAACATTTTTTTAATTATATTTTATTCTTTAAATTTCAAAAAATTACTTTTCAGATTGACCCTTTTTAATCAATGTTAGGTCCATCCTATGTGATTCATGTTGTTATGAATTTTATGGTGCCCTCATATTTTGGATTCGAGTAGAGGATTAAAAGTTTAAAAAAACCTGCTCGCACATTTATTTCATTGAATTTAAAAAGATCAAAATTCTATTCTGGGCTTAATAGGCCTCATAATCAGGTTTCATAACAGCATCTGGTCCCCAGATAATTTTTTTTGATTTAAACAACATTAAATGGAATTTCTAGGGAAAAACAAAAAATTTCTATTTTCTCTTCTTGGTTATTTCTATATCTATTGGGTGATCTTCTGTTAGGGTCATATCCATAGTTTGTTGTGTCATGGAATTGAATTCCAATATTTAATGTGTTGTTTTTTGCATCTCAATCAACTTATTCACCTGTTGAATGTATTCTAGGATGTGAGAATAATTTTTTGGGAATGTATTTTTTATTCTTCTTTCCATTCGATGGTTTTATATCTCCTCACATTTAGTGTTCACCAAGAATTTGAGGTAGGTGGTTCTATCTCTACCACATGATAGATGAATCTTTAATGAGATGGTTTAAAAAATTGTTTTATAACTCAAAATGAATTATCAATTAATTTTTCTGTGTGTAATAGAAAGTTTGATAAATTGTTTTTTTCCAATGTTTAGGTAAAATAAATTTTATTTTTTATGAAATCTATAATGTACTAAAGAAATGGTTTTCAAATTATGGTTTAGATGATATATATGGGAAGATGAACCATTATAAATCCAGGGGTAATTATGTAGATGTTTTTTTATAGAACTCATCTGCTCATACCTTTTGGGGTTTCACTCATGGGGTGTTCCTCTTCTACATTAGAATATTAATTTATATATATGTTAGTCACTATTGGGAGATTTTATTTCATGGGACTTTCTATGCTCTCTAGATTTGATGAATATTTATAGGGATGTGAATAAGATGATTGTCATTGTTTGAGTCTAACTATTTCAGATAGTCATACTAATACATATCCTTGTCATGTTATTTTTAGTACATGAATGAGATTACCTTTTTATAAATATGTGATACTCTAGGAACATATTTTTCAAACATTATTTTAAACTATGTTAAAAAAGGGAATAATTGGTTATGATTCTGTTAAAAATAATATTTATTTTATAAAACATTTTTTAATGTTTGGAATGTTCATATATTTTTAGATACATTTTCATGAATAACTCATTGGGATACCTATAAGGCTATTTAACTAACACCTTATACAACCCTTTGATAGTGCATTGACCTTGTTATGTGTCTTGATGTAAGGAAATTTATTTGGTTTTATTGAGCAGGTAATATTTTTATCATCTAGGTTTGAGTTGGTTGTGGTGAGATGGTAAAGTTATACCCATGCAATTACATGGGGATGTTAGTTTCTTTTTTGTCTTCCATTTTTTTGGACACGTACTTTTGGTTTTTTTATTTCTTGAGCTATATCCTTACCACTATATTCTTTTTGTAGGAACATATATTATTCAGGATTCACCTCTATTGTTTCTTTATACTCTATATATATATATATTCAATGATATCTTCCTAACAGTTATGTGAAGTAATTTCCTCAGTCTATTGATTGATTTTTTGGGTTCTAGTCACTGGACCATGGGGATTGAGAATGATTGTCACAACCGATCCTCGGGGCCTGTGTCGTGACTACCCCAAGCCCACATTCCATAGGCCAGGGGCTGGCGACTTGCATCAAAGGCATAAATCCCGATAACCGGGAAGGAATTGCCTTTATAAAAGTAAAAAACACCATAGAGTTCAAGAGGAAGTAATACACTAAGTACAAAAGAAGTGCTAAAAAGTAAATGGTCCAGAATACAAACACAATCGAAGTACAGCTACAACTGAATGAAAGCACAACAGAAAAGACAAGCAGTTGGAAGAAAAGAAGCAGCTCCTAGTTCGTCCAACTCAGATACTACCTAAAGGTTAGGTACAGTAGCGCAGCTCCTAGATCGTCCACCATGGATCCTACCTGAAGGGTAGGTACAGATAGCGCAGCTCCTGGATCATCCACCACAGCTCCTACCTGAAGGGTAGGTATAGCTAGCCTCCACAATTCCCTCTCCCATCAATCTCCCCCGAGCATCGTCTAGTCGTGAAGTCCACCTCCGGATATTGACTCCTTGTGAGGACCACCTTTGGGTACCATCCAGTCCTCGAACACACGAACCCTGTCAGTGCTGCCCATTGCCTACAACCAACAAAATGGGGTGCTGGAAAATCCCATGCAAGGGTGAGTATAACGATACTCAGTAGGGACCCTGAGACCCTCAGGGTCTCACTAAATCCATCAATGATAACCACAAAGATGGATCTCAATATATAACCCTTACTTAGGTATAAGCCCATATTTATACCTAAGTTATCAAGTAACCCATATCAATCATGAGAAAACACAAAGGTTATGAATTCAATGTATAATAACTACCTAGGTATATGCCCATACATATACCTAAGTTATCAAGTAACCCATCTCAATCATGAAGAAAACACAAAGGTCAATGACTCAGCTCAAACCAGGATTTTCATTATCGAAATTGTAACTGCTAAAGAGCTCCATCTCTGATGATTACAGTGATCCTGTCACGACTATGAGGAACTGATCACTAACCTAAGACTGCTGAGATACTTATCCTGTCGAGTATCGTGGGTCTGCCACCTCACAAAGTAGTGCTCCTCCACCATGGGTCTGCCACCTCACATAGTAGTGCTCCCCCTCATAGCCTACAGAGGTACTCCTCCTGTCGAGTACCGCAGGTCTGCTTCCTGCTACCAGGCACTCCATCCTCCATGGGTCTACACCCAAACATATCAGTGCTCTATCCACTGGGCTAGTCAACTCACTCCATGTTGAGTCAGTCAAGCAGTCGTCAAGTCTCAGCCTGCTACAGGGTCTCCGTACTCCGTACGCTCATCTCTGGTAGGGTCTGCTCCATGACCTACAGTTAGATACTCAATGTATCACAAAGTCCCACGAAAAAGTATCTCAAAGGACCACCTCATCATAGGGGTCCTAACGCAACAGATGGCGCATCTATCAGACGCCCGGTCTGTGAGTTATTAGCCTTTTCATCCTAGGGGCCCGGTTGGTTTCGTGTACGAACCATCCCGGCCACATCTCAACTATACCCCGAATTCTCATATTTTATACTAATAGGTACCATTTTTCAATGTGATCACCAACGCTGCTGACGGTTCGTCAAATGGACGTCTGGTCTAAAAGTTACCAGCTTTTCCGTTCCATGGGCCCGGTTGGATTTCAGGTTAAATCTAACACTTCCACTATCAAACTACATCCAAAACTCAGGTAAAGTATGAAAAAAGTTCTGTCTCATCAATAGGAATCCAACAAAGTCGACGGCATGTCAATCGGCCATCCGAAGCTCATGTTATAAGCATTTCCGCTCTGTGGGCCCGATTGGTTTCGTGTTCGAACCAACCCAGTCTTACTCAAACTTCTTCAAAACTTTGAGTGTAAAATACCAAAATGACCGTCTCAATCCAAGGATCGCATCACGACTAACGGTTCATCTAACAGAGTATTGTAGCCCATGTTATGGGAGTTTGAAAAAAAAACTGCACGAAAATAGGGGGTTCGGGCCCGGTCCGACCCGGCCTGAGACACCCTGGGTCGGCCCAAACCGGCTCGACCCAATCCGAGTCTGGGCCCGGCCCACTAAGGCACCGCCCGGCCCAGCCGGCGCGGCCCAGCCCCGCCGTCATGGCCCAGCCCGGCCTGGGCGGGAGCGGCCCGCGTGGCCTGACAGCTCGGCTCGGCCGAGCTGTCGTGGAAAGGGGGGGGGGTGCTGCCCGTCTGATTGACATACCGCGGCCCCCCACATGGGGGGCCCTCTTCTTTCTAGTCGAGGGTTATGACCCCCGTTTTTCCCCTGAAATGGCTGGCCCGGTCAGGCCGGCCGGTGCTACCGCCGCGAGACCACTGCGGTACCGCCCTCCTGAGGTGTCGGCGGCCGGCAGTTCCGACCGCCCCGCCTTTCACCACCGCATCTTTGAGTCGCGTCATTGTACGACCAGCGCGGCGTGATGGCTCTGCGCCCCTCCTCCGTAGCCCCGCTCTGGCCACGGCCTCTTCGAGGTTCTCCGGCACGGTGTGATGGCGCCGCAGCTTGTTCGGCTTCAATGGCATGGTGCGACGGCGCCACGCTCCTTCGTCGCATTCCTTCTTGTTTCCGCACGGTGCTGTTGCACCGCGATACCTTTGTTCGAGCCGCAGTGAACACACATCAAAGGGGGAGGAGGATCGGCCGTGTTCGGGGAGTCTGACCTCCTCCTGTTAAATTGATAACAGGAGGCCCGAATATTAAACGAAGAACACATGGAATTTATTCACGAACAAAACCAAACCCCTAAGTTGTTTCCCTCAATCAAATACTCCCAACCCACAAACATATTATATCACGTATCAACATAATATTGAGTTGATTTTCGTTCCTTGTTTTAAAAGGAAACATCCATGGGAAAAGATATCATTCTTAAATTTATTCCCTACATTGATAATGAGGTGATTTTCGAAGAGCGTCGTGGAAAGCAGCATCGCGGGGTGTGGTTCCGTAGACGTCGACGGAGAGCGTCTGAGGAGACGTCATCTTCTCTTTATCACAGAGAGACGAGGATTATTACGTTTCATTGGAGAACTCCCGCATCGGTGTCTCTTCCCTTGTCGCGGAGGAGAAATTGAATGGAGATACCGGAGTCGCTGAGTCATTCTTCATTGAAGAGAGGACGTTCTTCACAGAAGGATTGAAGCTCTTCGCGGGAGGATGATGTTCTTCCCCCGAGAAAAGAGTTCTATCTCCCCAATCTCCTCACACAAAAAACAACCCTCTCAAATAAAATAAGACTTATCTTATTTTATTAAATCAAGCCAAGCATTTCCATTTTTAAAAATCAAACACATAACTCATTTAATTAGTTATGTGAGTTGACATGATTAAAGAAGAGAGAGGGGAAGGTGAGTGGTATCACATTAAAGGGGGTTATGGAGTTAAGGAATATGAGTGGTTGGGATCATGTGGGCCCCACCCCACCTCTATCCTCTCATGGTTAGTTAAAAAAATGTGGGTCCCACCCCAATCTCCCGTACATAGGTTTTAACTACCTAGAGGAAAATAAATATAATTTTAATATAATTTTATTTATTACTCACTAAAACAAAAAATTATGAACTCCTCCCGAGAAAAAGCACCTTCGGAAAAGTTGATCCTAAGAAATTATCGACGCTGCGGTTTCATCGGTGCCCTCAGATTTCAATTCCGAGCACCGGTTCAAAAGTTAGGAAAACTCGCTCGTTCGTTCACTAAAAGTACCTGAGCTAAACATCAGAAATCAATTCCGGGCACACCGGGCCTCGGAATCAGGTGCCATCAAAATCCAAAGTCTCGTAAAATTCCAAAGAAATTAAGAAAAAAATTTCTGGAAATTTCCGGGTCTTTACATTACTCCCACCTCAGGGCTTTACGTCCCTGTAAAGCTATAACACAAACTAGGGGAAAAGTGGTACTGAGCACGCAACTGAATCTCCCGCTCCCATGTGCTCTTTTGGAGGTTCCCGAGCTGCCAGTGAAAGCGCACCTAAGAAATCGACCATCTATGTACGACCTGCTCTTGTTGATCCTCGTTCTCCACTAGAAAATATGTGAATGTCGCCCCGTCATCAACGTCAAACTCCCTGCGGTCGACGATGTGTGAAGGTTCATGCACGTATCTCCTTAGCTGAGATACGAGGATGACATCGTGCACCCGGTGCAACTGAGGTGGAAAGGTCAAGCGGTAAACCACCTCTCCTACCCTGCTGAGCACCAAGAGAGGTCTGTTGAACCTCAGAGATATCTCGCCACCTCGGCTACATCTCCGTAAACCTCATCGAGGTGAGACCCTTATAAGAACGTTGTTGTCATCCTAAAACTCTAGAGGCCTCCTGTCAGCTCTGCTGGAATTGGTGCCACATCTCTAGCGAATCCTGGCACAAAGGTAAGTTTGGAAATCTCCTTAGTGATCGAATGAACCCTCTTGTTCATGATTTCATCCTGTGCTTCCTGGGTTTTCCTTTTCACCGACCAAGGAAAACCCCATCCCAACGTTGTAGATAAACCACAACCTTTTTGCCTAATACAGTCAATTCATGTATGAACTGTGGATCCAATCCATACTCAGACCAACATTGTAAGGCCTCGACGCTGCCACCAAGAGATTCCAACTGAAACTCTCACCTCGTGGGTCAGATCACAATGTCGGCGTAAGTGTGATTATCGAGTCTCCTCCCAAAGGTATCCCCAGATGTGAGGGTCAAGTCTACAGCTTACCGGAAACTCCAGGTCTAGGAAATGATTCATTGAAAGAAGGAATGATTCGTAACAATGTGTTGTTGTTACGACAGCTAGTATAAGACACAGTCCATTCTTCGAATCATCCTTATAGCCTTTTGGTCGCACTCTTTGACCGCATGCAACTACTCTTTCCCCTCCCCCAGCTCCCTGAGCCTAGTGGGAATTACAAGGGCGGGTGGTTGCAACATTTCAAAATGTTCACTACCCTATGCTGCTCTCATAGCTATGCTTTCCATGTCTGCCGCCTGGCAGATTCATCTATCCTTTTTTACTTCCTCTACTTGAAACATTTTACACACCCAAGTCTCCGAGACTGGTGCCAGTTTCCATCTTTCCCACTGCTAACCTTCACTGACTGCATCCATTCAGCAAAAGAGTTTTCAACCACAGAGGTTATTTCTACCACCCTAGCCTAAGTAGGAATGCATAGAGAAATGGTGATGGCTCGGATGTCTGAGCCTTCAAGCACCGATCACATCGCATACATCAATTACCAGGAATGGTTTGGTATGCCCCGATGAATTCTCAGCTTCCAACATGTCATCCTGCTGAAGCTGTATAAGCTCTAGAAAACTCTCATCCTCCTCCTCAAGCCAGTCCTCAGCAGCCTGTGAGTCAAGATCACATCAGAACTTGAGGGTATCTGATGTAGGAACACGTGTAAGGTATTATGTCTACAAGTGTCACATACCGGTACCGCCAGTTATAACTACTGACCAATAGGTAGTGATGTACAGTTGGCACAATACCTGAAGGCACTATCTTAGGCATCAGTCCACATACCTATGCCTCATCACTATGTGGACCATCCTCATGGTCATTCACTGGAAATAACTAGTATCCAAGTCCACCATTCACTCTACTGATGTCTCATCTAGGTTGAAAACTCTAGAAATTACGTCCACCTAGTCCTCTACTGTATGGGAATCTGCCTTGCCTCATAACCTCGGAGGCCTCTACTTCTGGAAATCGTGCAACAAGCTCTGTCGGCGTGCACCGTCTGCTAGTATGGATAATGGCATCCGCTGCCCAATAGGTGGTGGTGCTACTGGTACACCACCCAAGGGTGCCAATATAGTAAAAAGGGCCCTGCACCGGATCCTAGTCACTTGGTGGGCCGTCATTGTGTACTATCTCAGAACTCCAACTAACTGTCTTCATGGAGAAATCCTGAACAGATGTGACACAGTAAAAATTTTATACCCAGTGAGCTGACCTGGTTTGAGCTGACATTAAAACTTTTGGAAACACACATGCAATCAGTGTTTTCGTGCACAATGTCGGGCATCAGTAGTCAGGTTCCTGGTGTATGGATACGTCGGCCGCCGAACCAATACTGGACTCCCTGAACTGAATACCACACTTGGTACCCTTAACAATATTGCTTCAGAGAAAATAAATATCAGAATAATAAGTCATGCAGTAGAACCAACTCCTTTGATTCTAATTTGTCACAACTCGTCCTCGGGGCCAGTGCCTTGACTACCCCAAGCCAACCGTCCATAGGCCAGGGGCTGGCGACTACCACCAAAGGCATAAATCCTAATAACTGGGATGGAATTTCCTTTATAAAAGTAAACAAAACACCACAGCATACAAGCAGAAGTAATACACTAAGTAAAAAAGAAGTGCTAAAAAGTAAATGGGCCAGAATACAAACTCAACCGAAGTACAGCTACAACTAAATGGAAGTACAACAGAAAATACAAGCAGTTGGATGAAAAGAAGCAGCTCTTAGGTCGTCCACCTCGGATCCTACTTGAAGGGTAGGTTCAGATAGCGCAGCTCCTGGTTCATCCACCACAGATCCAACCTGAAGAGTAGGTACAGATAGCGCAGCTCCGGGATCGTCCACCACGGATCCTACCTGAAGGGTAGGTACATATAGCCTCCACAATGCTCTCGCCCGTCAATTCCTCTAAGTATCTTCTCGTCGTGAAGTCCACCTCCGGATACTAACTCACCGTGAGGTCCACCACTGGGTACCGTCCAGTCCTCGAACACTTGGCATCGGTCAGCGCTGCCCGTCGTCTGAAACAAACACAACGAGGTGCGGGAAAAGCCCGTGCAGGGGTGAGTATAACGATACTCAGTAGGGAACCCGAGACCCTCAACGTCTCACTAAATCCAACAAGGATTACCACAAAGAAGGATCTTAACAGATAACCCTTACTTAGGTATAATACCATACTTATACCTAAGTTATCAAGTAACCCATCTCAATCATGAGGAAACACAAAGGTTATGAATTCAACGGATAATCACTACCTAGGTATATGCCCACACATATACCTAAGTTATCAAGTAACCCATCTCAATCATGAGGAAAACACAAAGGTCAATGACTCAGCTCAAACCACGATTTTCATTATCGAAAATGTAACTGCTAAAGAGCTCCATCTCTAACGAGTACAGTGATCCTGTCACGACTCTGAGATACTACTCACTAACCTAAGACTGCTGAGATACTCCTCTTGTCGAGTATCGTGGGTCTGCCACCTCAAAAAGTGGTGCTCCTCCGCGATCGGTCTGCCACCTCACACAGTAGTGCACCCCCTCATAGCCTACAAAGGTACTCCTCCTATCGAGTACCGCGGGTATGCTGCCTACTATCAGGCACTCCGTCCGCCGTGGGTTTGCACCCAAATACAGTATTTCTCCATCAATTGGGCTAGTTGACTAACTCCAAGTCTAGTCGGTCAAGCATTCGTCACGTCTCAGCTGGCTACACGGTCTCTGTACTCCGTACGCTCGTCTCTGGGAGGGTCCGCTCCATGTGCTACAGATCAATAATCCAAGTATGAAAAATTCCAACGAAGAAGTATCTCAATAGAAAACCTAGTCATAGCGGTATCAACGCAACAGACGGCGCATCTATCGGACACCTGGTCTGTGAGTTATAAGTTTTTTCCTCCCACGGGCCCGGTTGGTTTCTTATACAAACAAACCTGGCCGCATCTCAACATTACCCCAAACTCTCATATGGTATACTCATAGGGACCTTTTCTCAACGTGATCATCAACTCCACTGACGGTTCGTCAAACGGACTTCCGGTCTGAAAGTTATCAGCTTTTCTGTTCCATGGGATCGGTTGGATTTCGTGTTCAATCCAACCCGACTACTATCCAACTACGTCAAATCCTTCGGCGAAGTATGCCAAAAGTTTTGTTTCATCATGTGGAATCCAACAAAGTCGAAGACATGTCAATCAGACATCCGGAGCTCATGTTATAAGCGTTTCCACTCTAAGGGCCCGGTTGGTTTCGTGTTCGAACCAACCAGTCCATACTCAAACTTCTCCAAAACATTGAGTGTAAAATACCAAAATGACCGTCTCGGTCCAAGGATCGCATCTCAACTGACGAAGCATCGATCGGAGGTCTGTAGCCCAAGTCATGGGCGTTTGAACGAAAACTGCACGAAAATAGGGGGTTCAGGCCCGGTCAGACCCGGCCTGAGACCCCCTGGGTCATCCCGAACCAGGTCGACCCGACCAGGGTCCATGTCCAGCCCACTAGGGTGTGGCTCGGCCTGGCTGATGCGGCTCACGTGGCCAGACAGGTTGGCTCGTCTGAGCTATCATGGAAAGGGGGGGCGTCCTGCCCCCCTGATTGACAAACAGCGGCCCCCACGTGGGGGCCACTCTTCATTCTAGATGGGGGTTAAGAACCCCGGTCTCCCCTTGAAACGTCCGGACCGGTCCTTCCGTCAGGTGCTGCGGCCACGAGACTTCCGTTGTCCCGCCCTCCTGAGGTGTCAGTGGTCGGTGGTTCTGGCCGCCCCGCCTTGCACCGCTGTGGCTTTGAGCCACGACCTGGTCCGACCATCACGGCGTGACGGCGCCGCACCCCTCTGCCATGGCCCCTCTCCAGCCGCAGCCTCTTCAAGTGTCTCTGGCACGGCGCGATGGCACCGCGGCTTGTTCGGACTCAATGGCGCGACGCGATGGCATCGCGCTCCTTCTTCGCATTCCTTCTTGTTTATGCGTGGTGCCATTGCACTGCGCCGCCTTTTTTCAAACCGCAACAGAAACAAATCAAAGGGGGAGGAGGATCGGCTGTGTTCAGCTGGTCCAACCTCCTCCCGTTAAATTGATAACAGGAGGCCCGAATATTAAATGAAGAATGCAAGGAATTTATTCACGAACAAAACCAAACCCCTACATTTTTCCCCGCAATGAAATATTGCCAACCCGCAAACATATTCTTTCACGGATCAAATTAATATTGAGTTGATCTTCGTTCCTTATTTTAAAAGTAATAATCCATGGAAAAAGGTATCATTATCAAATTTATTCTCTACTTTGATAACGAGTTGATCTTCGAAGAGCGTTGCGAAAAGCGGCGTCGCGAGCCGTGGTTCCGTAGACGTCGACAGAGAGACTCTGAGGAGACGTCGTCTTCTCTTTATCACGGAGAGAAATGGATGATTACGTGTCGTTGGAGAACTCCCACGTTTGTGTATCTTCCATTTTCATGGAGGAGAAAGGGAATGGAGATACCATAGTCACTGAGTCGTTCTTCATTGAAGAGATGACCTTCTTCGCCGAAGGATTGAAGCTCTTTGTGGGAGGATGAATTTCTTCCCTAGAGAAAAGAGTCCTATCTCCCCAATATCCTGACACAACAACCAACCCTCTCTAATAAAATACGACTTATCTTATTTTATTACATCAAACCAAGCATTTCAATTTTTAAAAATCAAACACATAACTCACTTAATTAATTAAGTGAGTTGGCATGATTAGAGAAGATAGAGGGGAGGGTGAGTGCTCTGATATTAAAGGGGGGATATAGAGTTAAGGAATATGAGGGGTTGGGCTCGTGTGGTCCCTACCCCACCTTTATCCCCTCATGGTTGGTTAACAGCAAGTGGGTCCTACCCCCAAATCCCTTACTTAGGTTTTAACTACCTAGAGGAAAATGAATAAAATTCTAATATAATTTTATTTATTTCTTACAAAAACCACAAAATTAACAACTCCTCCTGAGCTAACACACCTTAGGAAAAGGTTCTCCTAAGAAATTAACTACGCTGTGGTTTCATCGTTGCCCTCATATTTCAATTTTGAGAACCGGTTCAAAAGTTAGGAAAACCCGCTCGTTCTTTCACTAAACGTACCTGAGCTAAACTTCGGAAAATTTAATATGTTTTATTTTGTGACCATGTCAAAAAAATTGACGTAATTTGAAAAACTAGCATCTATTAACAATTCACATAAATATCATTTAATTTAAAAAAAATCTTAAAACATGCCCTAAGAAAAATATGCATTTAATAGAATTTATATCTTTTATATATAAAAACATGATATAAATAATTTATAATAAAACATTTTAAATATAAATTTTCCTTTTTAAAAAACCAATGTTTATTGTTTTTGGAAAAAACAACTTATATATTACTCTATAAATTATTTTTATTCACTATATTAAAATTTGTTTTCATCAATTATTAAACTTAAATTTAACAATATGGATTTCATTTATTATATCTACATAATCATTTGTTTCTATTTAGTTTTTGGTATTCTTTTATTTCTCTGTGTTTGATATTATGAACCAATATAATAGTAATATTTTTATACTAAATCAATTTTTAATAAATTTTTATAATTATGATATATTAAAATAAGTATTATATTGAAGTATTTTTCTATAATTTAATGTTTCAAAAAACATTTGAATACATTAAATTTCAATTAATTTTAAATGAAATTAATATTGTAATAAAAATAATTAATTTTGTATAATACATTTATTCAACAAAACCACTTTATATATAATTTATGTTTCAATTTTAAAATTTATTTAATCATCAAAATTATTTCAATTTGAACACCTTGAGCCTATATTTTGATTCATAAAATCAAATAAATATATATGATTTACCCATTATTTTTTTAAATGCATATATATCAAAGGTAAAAACCTATCACCAAAGAAAAAAATGATTAAAACATGTTTAAAAAATATGGTAAAATAGATAATTGAAACATTTTTATTGTTATATCATCAATAAATAACTTATTTCTTACTTTTTGAATTTGTATCCCTTGAATAGTTTCATTCCATTAATAAAAAATCATGTGAGTTTAAATAATTTCTGTTTTATTCCCATATAAAATGGGATCTCATATGACATATGCAAGTAATAAATATCCATAAAAATTCGCATAAAACACTACAAAATATTAAAATATTTTCTTCAATGAAATTAAAAAAATTACATTTTCAATATTAGTTATCCTATTCACTTAATTTTCATGGCGACTTTGAAGAGAATTTTCAAAGTCCCATAGAAGTTTTACTTAATTTTTCCCCTACTTTTCATAATATTTCATTTTCAAACATACTCTACATATAGTAATATTTATAAAACACTATCATTAATACAAATATGTGTTACTATATAAATTTTACAACATGTATTTATTCCATTCCATCTATGTATAATAAAAAATAATAATTGTTCATTGTGTTGACGAAAACCTCCAAAAAGTAACATTTTATGTTTTTTATCATTATATTTACTATATTGTAACTTATAAAATTATGATTCAAAAAATAAATATAATAAAATAATATCATTGATATTATATTATTATTATAGTATAAAAATTCATAATGATAATGAGTTATCGATATATAGTGTGTTCAGGTTTGGGTTTTTTTAACAACCGACATCAACAAAAGCAGAAAAATCCAACGTGTATGAATATAATAACTTAAATAAAAAATTTATATATTAATTAGAAAAATATGGTTGTTATAATATTCTATTAAGGTTGTCTTTATTATTTAAATTGTTAAAAAATTATATTTTTAATCTCTCAAGGTTTTGAAATAAGTTGAAACCCAATCAATATTCACAAAACTGAGAAAAAACTATTTAGAAAATATTTAATGATAAATATTTGTTCTTTATTATTATTAATAATGGTGAATAATTATTCTAAGAATCTATCTGTTAAATGTAATTTTATATTTTATGTTTTCATAATCATGCATAGAAATAAATGTAAATAATATAACGGTTTTATAATTCAATTTTACCCTCTTGAAAAATATTTCTTATTGTACACAATGATTTCAATAGAACAGTGTAGAAACCCATTATTTAAATTCATGTACTAAAAATCTATTATATTTCATGGTATTAAATATTTTATTCCCTTTTTTCTATCATATATATTTTACATAAATATTACTAACACTATTATCATTTTTTTGACTCAGTTTTCATCAATTGAGTGACAAGCATTCATATTTAGCTCGATTTTTTTATGATTGATATATTCAACCAAATAATTAATTATTATTTTATTTGATCCTTATTTCCATGGATTTTATAATTCTAAAATATTACCTCATTATCAAATATACTTAACTCAATTAAAATGAAACTTGAAAGGGGTTTCTTATGTGAAACTCAGAAATCTAAACACGACGTTCACGTTATTCACACAATTTCATTTATATTGTGTATATAATGAATAATTTCTTATTATATTGTGGTTTTTATTTTTTTCATGTAATTTTATTTTAAATTTATTATTTTTTCCTCATCAATGGTTTTTTATTTTAATGTCACTCAATATTTAATGTTTCATTTTTCACATTCATATTAAATTTGTCATCTCTCAAATCCAATAATTCATCTGGTGATTTTTATATAATATCATTATAATACCATAATAATTTTCAACTGTGTTATTAATTTTTGTATATATTTTCTTTCTCCTAAACTTGATATAAAATTATTTTTTATAATAATATAAGGTAGTGTGATTTTCAAAAAATGTATTTAAAAATTTTAATAAAATATAATATTTATTTTATTTCATATATTTAAACATATACAATACATTTCATGTATAAAACTATATTTATTTAAATACAGAAAATTTTATTCTTAATAATTCAAAATTATTGTGAAATGAAATAAATGATTTTTTAATATTTTCTACCACATTTTACAATTAATGAGAAACATTATCTCTATATTCAAAATTTTTTAAATAAATTATTTTACTTATATTATTAGAATCCTTTAATTTAAAATGATTTCAATACACCAAAATTATTTATTAAATATAAATTTATTTTCCTAAAAACAAATTTATTATTTGTTTGGAATTTCTGTTTAGTATTTATTACATAGGTTGTAGGATATTATTCAAATGGTATCATCTATCTTTTTCCTCATGATTGATTTTTAAAATTTATTTTCTATTAATTGTTTTTTCTATTGCATCCTTTTAAATTCATATTAATATTTTTCCGAATAAAAATTTCGTCAATTATCCCACCCTATTTTATTACTTTGATTGGGGGTGTTCAATAATGTATGTTACATCTATTGATTTGGTAAATTATTGACTTAACTATATACTAATTTTAATATGGTGTAAATTCAATTTACATAATTATCTAGATTATATGTTACTCACCATGTAATTTATAGAATAACAATAATACATATAGAATCTCAAACTCATCATACAAGATATTACCACATAATTGATATATTTGGATTGATTATTTCAAAAACATTTAGAAGACCCGTAAATGATTAGTGTATTATGAGACTCGATATTCAATATTGTCATTCAATGAATGTTATTAAAAAATCTAATAAATTTCATACCAAATAAAACTCTACATAGACAGACTCATCATAAAACTATTGTTTGTATCATTGTGAATGGAATCATAAGAATGGGTGAGATCATAATCACTATAATGGAAAAAATGTAATATATAAATTATAAATTAAACATTACATGAGAGAAAATTGTATGATAACATGATATTAAGCTTTTAAAATACAACCAAAAAGTTCATATATCATAAATATGAGTCATGGTATACATATTTGAAGTTTATAAGTCACACACTATTATTAAATCAATTAATATAGGCCTTTATAACATTAAATTACTATAATAGCTTTCCATAAAAGAGTTTTATATGTTTGGTATAATCATAATAATTAAAACCACTTTCTATGGATACACTCTAAGTCCTTCATAACATGATAATATTGTGGTAACTATCAATGAACATTCTTCAGGATTAGGATAATGAACCATGTACCTCTTTTGGGTTTTAGATAACATCCCATGTACCATCATTTTTTCTTGGGATAACCTCTCAGGTACAGTTTTATCTCACAAAGCTTTCATATATTCCTAATCCATTAGATGTCTATATATTTCTATACCAATAATAAAATTATTAAAAAACCATTCAAATATATTCCAAAAGATCATTAAATCATTCAACATACCTGATCTCATGGAATGAAATGAAGGTTTCATTTATATATCCTCATAACAAAGATAAAACATCTAGATACATTATAATGATGGAATATCTGCATGATATCACAATTAAATTTTATAGATCATCAATGGATATTATCAGTAATAAAACCTTCCTTTAAAATCTCACAAGAATATATCCTTGAGGAAAAAACTATTCATTGATTAATTATTTATTAAAATCTATGAAATTAGAAAATATTTAGGGAAAAATATCATTGAAAATAAATTTCGAAACATGTAATGTAAACATAAAATCATTACACCAACCTGATTACTATGATTATGTTTCATGTTGGGTACCATAAAATAAGTATTCCAATCTCATTTTTTTTCAAAACTCAAAAGTACAACCTTTATAAAACTAAAAGAATATTTATTTATTTTTTAAAAAACTTTACATAATTGGTGAAATTAAATTTATAAAATAATATATCAAATTTACTAACACTTTTTAAATGATTTTATGGAAAAAGGTATATTAATTAAATGTTATTTTTTAATCATTATATGAAAAAATAAATTTCCTTAAAAATGTTATTTTCTTCTTATGATTACTTAATGTGTAGAAAATTAATCGAAAAATATAGAATCGAAAAAATACTAGGGGAAAATATAATTAATGTAATTTATCATAATATTATCATATAATTTTCTTTACTTTATATTCAATTATAATCCTTCTTGATTAAAAAGAGATTGAAACATAAATATCTCACCTCAAGTTTGAATTTCTCCGTAGGATTTCTTTGTTCTAGTATAATAAATATGAATTTATTATAATTCAATAAAATCCTAATTTACATTATTATAATGTCATATAAAAACTTATTAAAAAATTGAAACACAAATTTATTAATAATTTCATACTAAAATTGTCATTTTTGGAAATTAACTCATAACATTTTCATTAGAATTTTAGATCTGTAATTTCGTTACTGGTTATTTGATCATAAATACAACATATAAAAAATTTAATCATTATAGATATATCACATATATTCATTAAATATATATATATATATATTAATTTTCATCTATAAAATGTATACCTAGAAATATAAATTAAATTATTCATGGTGATGACAGGTCGTATTGACACATGAATGGTGTTTTCACTTTTCAACTGATGTAAAAAAAGAAAGTTAAATATAAATTCATCTTTAGAAAATCGTTAATATATCACAAATATAATAAATATTAATTAATACTATCATTATTATTATCCATGTAATGTGTAAATGAAAAACTAATGACATCAAATCATTGTGGTTGTAGTCAACGTGTACCGAAAAGTGAAGATATCGTTTTTCAAAAAGATTAAATGTAAAACTATAGGTATGAAGTTATGATTTAAGAATCATGATTAAATCATTAGCATTATATATTATAATGAATAAAATCATTATAACCATCCATGAATGATGGGGATAGAAAATATTCTTTATCTCTATGTGGATGTGGTAGTCCACACAAACACACAAGCTAAAATTTTCCATTTCTAATAGCTTGAAAGATGGTAGATAATAGTTGTTGGCACCTCATTTTGAGAAAATTACTAGGAACATACTTAATTTAATGATCACTATCCATTATTGAATTAGTGAAACTTATTTACATGTTATTTGATTGCATTTTATATAATAAGATAGTTTTTTATGATAATTCAACTAAGTATTGAGGTGATTCAATACCATCCAAGAGATACTTTTAAGGATGAGGTACCACTAGAAGTGTCACCACCATGATTGTTATTGAAAGCTGAGTCACCAATTAGGATGAGCTCCCACTGGAAATTAGATACCGTCACAGAATTGTTACCGCCAGATTCAAACTCACCATTAGAATTAGATTCATCACAAAAAATAGAGTCACTGACACCCTTAGTCACTGCCTATCTAAGTTACCACTAGATGTTGAGTCACCACAAGATTCATCCTTCCATTTCAATATGAGTAAATTTATGTTAATTTCCAAATAAATATTTGTATTCAAGGATACCATATTATCCATTAATCATTTGAACGATTCATTAATACATAGTCAAAGATTATCTAAGGATTGTGGATCTCGTTCAACTATTGATGTTATATCCATGAATTTGACCATTTCTCTCTATGTATGATGATTAATATCTGAATATGCTATTGGAAAATTGGGTGATTAAAAATATGCACATGTACAATAAAACATATTCATCTTTGAAGAAGATCATCGAATTTGATGTGTACAATCCATTATAGAGACTAATTCTTAAATCAATAGTGAACACCTAGAATATTCTTGTAAATTTATATGATCTTATGTTTAGATTAAACCTTAAAAATGGAAGATTACAATCCCCATAAAATATGACATGATGATTTAAAAAATTCTAATAATACTAGACTAATAATCACTATTATATTCATATTAATTCGATTTCAATGTCTATTTATTTATTTAATATTTTTGTTGTGTGTTGTAACTCTATTTTCAAACACACACTATCTCCTCCCCACAAACTACAGTTTAACTATTATTCTGAGTTTCAATTTTTCTTTTGTTTACCCATGGGGTTTGTGGATGTGGTGTGGCATGATGATTTTTACATCCTATGTACAAACTACAGAAGAGGGTTTTTTAGACTGGATATCTTATTATCTTGGATTGTTTAAACAATCCAGGTTTTTGATCTATTTAATTATTTTTATTATCTACACGGAAGATGGTGAATTCAAAGTGGAGGGTATTAAGTCTCATATAGATACATATCATTTTGTTTATTCAACATTATTATTTTGTTTTATTTTATTACCTAATCATCAATTGTCTTTTATCTATAAACAAAACCATTAACATTGCATAGGTATTTAATCGTAATTTGTGATTATATATGTTTTTGTACACGTAAATTGATTTCAAAAGTTAATATATTTAAATAGAATATTAACTGAGACATTATTACTCTCTATGAAACCATTTAAATGAAAATATCATATATAGATATTCTATTTTTATTATCCTGTTAATTTATTTTGTTAAAGGGATTTTATTTTAATAGTAAATTTAATCCAAATATTAATTGTGAATTCAAATCACCCACCCCACTAGTTTCTCACTTTGAAAAAAATTTGGAATCAAGGGAATAATTTTATTTTCAATATTCATTTTAGATATATTCTAAATATCTCAATGTTTTTGGAAATTATAAATTTTAGTTTTGTATGGATAATAGACAATAAGGAACTATTACCAATAGATATACATATTTTAACTGAACAAATTATACTCCATAAAAAAACAAAATAATAATTCA
Organism: Viscum album; assembly: GCA_963277665.1. Classification (NCBI taxonomy): domain Eukaryota; kingdom Viridiplantae; phylum Streptophyta; class Magnoliopsida; order Santalales; family Viscaceae; genus Viscum; species Viscum album. The sequence continues at coordinate 879,858,290 of OY728158.1, forward strand.
TTTATAGAATATGGGTTTTGAATTATGGACTATGATAAAATATCGTTATGAAATACCACCCGTTTCTAGAGTTACATGGAATGATGATACACTAACTACGTACAATAATAAATGAAAATTAATGAATAATTTATTTTACTATGTGGGTGATGATTAATTTAATAGAATATCTAATTTAAATTATTTTTTGAGATATGGGATAAAATATTTGCCTCTAATAAAGGAATATCATATGATACAAAAATTAGATTAAATATATATATAAATAATCATGATACTTTTAAAATGAAGAATGATAATCCAATTTTTGAAACGTATCTCAAGTTCAATGAAATAGTGAATACCATGAGTTCACATGGGATAACTGTAACATAAAATGATTTAGTGAGGATATTTCCCATATGTCTACTAGATATATGGAGGGGAACATCAATGTAATTTTGAGAATATTGGTATGTAAGTAATCCTAATAACAAATAATTAGGTTGTACAACAGATCCTGTATGAAGAAGATATTATAGGAAAAAAATATTGATGAAGATGAACTAAAAACAAGATCATTAGACTTCTAATTTACTTCCACCAAAAAATTAGAGAATGTAGAAGAAGAATGTACAAGGAAGAATATCCCGATGATAGGGGTGAGGAGATGGCTCAAAATGTAGGAAGATTTATTTAAATTTATAGGAAAACAATACATTTTCAATGAAATAAAATATAATAGGAACTTATGAAAGTAACGTAATCTGGAAAAAAATTCCTAATGGGATGAAATTTAAAATCAAAATATCGAATATAAATGTATGAGGAATTGACATGTTAATGCTAACTATCCACAATTAAAAAATAAAAAAAATATGTGGATAATGACATATGGTTCATGAAATCCAAGAAAGAAACATGGAATTAACTAGAAGAGAGATCTAGTGATTCACACACTAATCAATGAGAAAATACTGAGAGAAATAATATTTTTTTTTGCAAGAAGATTTAAGGTAAAGAATAATCATCTTTATTCTCAATCTAATTTCTCAAGAAACTATGAAAATGTTGATAATAATTATATTGAAGGAATAATGACTACTAAAAATATGTTTGAATTATGTAACATATTGTATTATACCATTCATGAGGGGAATGATAAATATAAGAAACCAAAAAAATAGTATTCATTGACAGATGTTGAAACATACATTACTATTGAAGAGGAGAAAAATTATAAATTGTAGAAAGAGAAAACATGAACTAAAATTTTCTAATGAAAATATAAAAAGGGATTTAGAAAGGTTTAAAAATTTACAAAAAACTATAATATAGATGTTTCCGAAGAAAAAAATACAATGTATAAAACCAACATAGGTTATGGAACATAGTAGATAATAATTGTAAAAACCATATTTATTTCCATTATCAGTTCTGAAAATTCATATATTTCTACTTCATAGTCAACTGGACATAATATAGTATTTAATTCTTGATTATTAAAATCTATTTATTAAAAAATGAATCGAAAATTATTGTTTCGAATATATTTTATTACTATCATAAATATTCCCTATAATATTTGGGTTCCCAAAATCAATTTCTATATAAACATTTTTTATGAAATCTATTTCAAAACATATAGAAATTTCATATTACATATGGATAGTGGGTCTTCTATATATATGAATAGGGAGTATTGAAATTTCAAAACATTTTATCAATGTTGATGGTTGTCATGTCACCTTTGGTGACAATGCTAATGGGAAAATCATCTTCGTTGGATAAAACTATAATTATAATATAGTGATAATTTCTATAGTTTTTTTATGTAGATGGTTTAATATAAAATATTCATAGAATATCTCAGTTACATGGTAAAAATATTTTTGTTAAATTTGAAATCATTGGTTGTCATGTTTTTAATGGTAAACATGTTTTTTTTACAATACTTTATAGATAGATAATATTTATTCTATAAATTTAAATTCATTATTGTCTCAAAATATTAATTCCTTATTTTCCATTAAAACTATATATTGTAATTTTATTAAGTGACTAGTCCATTTCAACATTCTTTCACATTGAAAACTAACTAGAAAAGGGTTAGTTAAATATCAACAAAACCGTGTATTCCCAAATAATAAAGTATGTGATCCTTTTCAACAAGGGATACAACATAAGATTTATTGTAATCATATGAATAAATTATAAACCTTATTTACTATATATTTAGTTCATATGAACCTCTTTTGACAATCTAGAATTTCTATTTTAAATGGAAAACATTATATTTATGTTTTTGTAATGGACTTCTCTAGGTACACTTGGTCATTATTTTTAGCTCAAAAGAGTGAATGTTGTTCTTATTTTTTCAAGTACTCCAAATATGTCGAAATTTTAGGTATAAATTGGATTATAACATTAAGAATTAATCATGGTAAAGAATATTAAAATCAATACATCAAATGATTTTTTCTCAAAACATTTATAATCATATCTTATTCTACTACCAGGACACCAAAAATGGTTTTATTAAATGAAGTAATATAACTATTAAATTGATATCACTATATATACTATATTAATATAACTTACCTATGTTCTATTCAGATGTGATCATTATCATAGACGGATATACAATAAATAGAGTTTTAATTATAACACGCTTAAAAAGAACAAATTATGAGTAGTTGATGAATATAAATCCAAGGGTTACTTACTTGAGAGTTATTGGTTACAAATTATTTTTTATAATTACTAAGGATTTTCAGTTTAGATTTTCTTATATGTATGATGAATGAATTTTTCTACGATATTTTACACCCATTAACACCTATAGTGTTTTTAATATATGAAATAAATCAATGGAATAATCTATTTGCATTAAATTTAATGAAACTGATCCTAATATACCTAAGACAGTCATAGAAAACCATAAGGATGATTTTCTTACTATGAACATTAATTCTAAGCCTAATTAATGATATTTTAAACAATAAGAAAATTGATCGAATAAAATTGAAGAACCTGATACTGATGAAAATACTCGGACAAATAAAACCTCTTTTTTAAGAGTTAATAGGACTCATGGATTTCACCACTGATATCATGTCGTAGGATATCAAGATAGTGGTATACAAACAGGATCTACTAATAGGAATCCAATTCAACACAAATCATCCTTGTCACTGATTGAACCAAATAACATCAATAATGATATTAATGATGAATTCATGATAACAGCTGGGAAAAAAGATCTTAATCAATTTTAAAGAAACAATACTTGTGAAATTAATAATATACATAATGAAAAATTAAATATTGTAAATAAATGGGTGTTTTGATACATGATTTACATGTCATGAAATATATTAATAAGTAAGGGTAGATTAATTCTACAATGGTATTACTAAGATGAAGGTATTCATTATCAAGAATTTTTTTATCTATAGCCAGTCATGAAGCCGTTAGGATTACTATTTGTTATGCAACACATTTGGTTTTATGATTATATCAAATGAATGATTAAAGTCAATTATTAAATAGGATTATCTTTTAGGATGTTTTTGATGAACCACTCCATATATTTCAAAATACTTATTTGTCAATAGGGGTTCCTAAATTAGAAAATTGAATATATTGTTTAAATTAATCACCTAGAGATAGGGATGATCATATTACCTATTTTATTTTTTGAAAAATATTTTCAAAAGGTATCGCTTATCAAACTCATTTTATAAAAATAATTTAAAAAAATGTATTAATAATAAAAATATTTGTTGATGATATTATTTTTAGATCTATAAAATACACCTTATGTACTAATTTTTCAAAAACTACTGAAAAATTATTTAAAATATTTTTTAATGGTAGAACTCAATTTATTTATCTGATTTTATTTTTTTCAAAATAATGAATTAATCATTTAAATTTTGGGTAAATATAAAAATATCATTTAAATTTTTTTCTCTTAGAAATAATTAAATGCTATGATACTCCCATGATATCCACATGTAAACTATATTTTCATGAGGTTGGTAAATTGGTATATCAATCCAGTTGCAGAGGTATGATTAGAAGTCTATCATACATGATAGATACCCATACCCACCTTATCTTTTTTGTCTGTATGTGTGATTTCATTCAAGAATTTCCCCATGAGTCAAACTTTTTAGATATCAAAATAACGTATTAATTCATAATTTATACATCCAATTTATATTGTTCTATATAAAAAGAAAAACCTTTTGCTTTAGTAAGTTATTTAGATGATAATTTTCTGGGTGCATGTTATATAGAAAAAGAACCTATGGAAAATGTCCACTTTTAGTAAAATCTCTAGTATCATGGTTCAGCATAAATTTTATCACTACCTATTATTGCTGCATAATATATAGCTTTAGGATTTTTTATGCATTCGTTATATGGATTATCATAATTTACTGTATATTCAATACAAATTTAGATATCTCTTAATGAATTGTGATAACACTAGTTATTTAATGTTTTATAAGAATCTATTATCCCACCTTGGATTAATTCTCATTTATGTGAGAAATCAATTTTGGGTTATCATTTTGAAAAATTTGACATATCATTAGAATTTAGTATAATTAAACATTATCACGCTGATATCTATAAAAACCATTGAATTATGAAACAAAAATCTATAATAAACATGACTAAGGAATGATATGTCTTGGTTGTTGAGTAACAATTGGAAAGTCACCATAGATTAGTCGATGATGATGATTCAGTGTTAATGAGACTCTATGTATGAGTCACAATTGGCTACTAATTGTTGTTGAGTCACCTTCGATGAGTCACCATTGATGAGTCGCCATTGATGATTCATTTATGATCTATCACTTTTGACAAGTCATAGATTATGTGTCACCATTGATGAGTAACCACTGATTTGTCCCCATTGACGAGTCACCATTAATGATTCACCGTTGATAGAGTCACTATTTAGACTGAGTCACTGTAACTTTATTGTCATTACTATTTTTTTCATTTGGATTAATATTTTCATAATTATTTTTTTAATAGTTAAATGATATAACCGATGGCATAAGAATAATCGATTCACTTAACCCTCAATCCTTTAAAATCCCAAACCATTCTCTTCCTCACTAATCGATCATTTTTTATTCCCATCAATTTAAACCCTAACCTTCAATATATCTACATGGCTGATTTGAAGAGATCAGTATAATTGAATCTAGAATAGGTGAGGAAATACATGAAATTCAAATCATGTGCAAGAAGTTCAATTGTATTTTCATAAAACACACAACTAATGAATCGGGTTGTCATAGAAGAAAACAAGAAGATGCACAATGGCTTATATGCAACAATACACTAATACTGATTGTTATTAATGATAAAATTGGATGAATTGGGTTGGAATGAATAACCATGTTATTTATCCATTGTTTATTTGTGATTTATAAAAAAATTTGCTTTTTAGAGAAAAGGAGGATATAATATGAAATTGTGTAGATGTAGAAGAGTTTTCATTCTCTAAAATGGAATGGGATACGTGCCTAACGGTGCCTCATAAAATAGTTATATTAGTATTTACAAGGCATAATTCCCAATGATAGAGGGTTTATTAATTATTAACATGCTCTCATAAAATAAAAAGGAGATGGTACTCTTTAGAAGCATACAAATGATGAACATGATGGTGGCTGTAAAATATTATTCATGTTTGTACAATATGTGTTGTGTTCTAGAACATTTTATTTCAACACAATTCGATATTATAATGTTAAAACACTATTTTAGATGAAACAAGTTCAAATAATCAATCATTGGATATTATTAATGAATGAAATGAATAAGAAACAATAAAAATTAAATTTATTATATAACCTATATTGATATATTTCATATTGGATTGTAAGGGATCAGTAAAATAAGGAGAAGAAGATAAATATAAGTATGGTAGGTTCTATATGTGAAAAAAATATCAAAAGTGTTAATCTAAATTTGAATCCATAGAAAAAGTGCTAGGTGGAAGAAAATGATAATATATAATATGAATTCAACTATATTGATCACCTAAACATACCAAAGAACATGGTTATTTATGTTCTTGATAATTATAAAATATTTGAATATTCTAATTATGATATTATTTAAAAGAAAAATGAGGTTTCTGAAGAAGAAGAAGAAGAAGAAGAAGAATTCAAAATTGATTTGGTAGTGATCCAAATATTAAAAATTTATCTCTAAAATTTTTTTAGGTCCTTTTAGTCCACCTTGTTATCTACTATCCAGGGAATCAATTTTGTATGGAACTAATGATAAAGAAACATAAGTATCTAGAGAGGAATATTTGGAGACAAATTCTTTCACAACATCAAATGTCTGTAATGATATTTCTTATAATGAAGGTGGCAGTGATGTTAATGCATATATAGAAGAAGATAATGATTAGGATATCAAAACATAAAAAATAGAATATGATGATCATGAAAATAATCAAGATATTTTAGATAATAATTTTCATGATTAAATAAATTATGATGATATTGGAGTTGGTCATAAAAGTGATGATGGTAAAAAGGGAGATGATTATGATGATCATGATCATTAGATGGTTTTGCAATGCCTTCATCACCAACAGTATCAAATTCAATATGGGTTGAGGATATATCAAATGATATTGAGATGGATGTTATACCACCTAATTATATAGATATGGATATTACTAATTAGGGTGGAATTCTCCAAAATGAAATGATCACCTGGAACCACCATATCTCATACAGATAGCTCATGTAGAGCTAGCCCCTTCTGTACCGGAAAATGATAAATCATATTAGGATCACAAAGAATGAACTACTCATTAGAATAGAGAATTTATGTCATAAAATTTGAGTAATGGGATAGAATTCATGGGTTTTTAGGCTTGTTCTAAATATAAGAGATTCAGATAATGATGAAATACATCAAAGGGGAGAATTCTCCCATTGGGTTCGAATTGATAGTGATGTATTGTTTTATCCATTTACTACAATGTATTATGATATACCAATTAACGCTGATGTGCCACATGATAATATAGAACATCCTACATCTCAAATATCCATGCAACCTGATATTATAAAAAATAGAGATTTTTGATATCATCAAAGGTGTGATTTATGATTTGGAATCCTTTAGAAGAAATTTGATTTATGATATTAAAAATGTTTGACCTCTCAACTATCTCATGATTCCAGAATCAGTGAAGATTAAAATCGATATTTTATTGTAATTATTATATATCATTTCAAACTAATGATTAAACATCATATTTAGGGACTATAAGTAGATAATATAATATTTTTAAAAAATGTGGAAAATCAATAATCCTCTTTAAAGGAAGTTAAATTCTCTTTCACAGAGTGTTTTAGTTCATCTTCTCACATGTTCAAAAACATTTCTACTACAGCATCTTCATCAACTACATGTTCTCTTGATTTAGTTCATATTGATAGATTATTTCATAGATATATTATAATGGAATAAATTATTAGTGATTTGTTTGATGGGTTAACAAATTAATAAAAATTAGGGATGATACACCTTGATGGAAATAACATTTATAAGATGATAATGGAGTATTATATTGATCTTAGAATCCAAAAGGATATCATTCAGAAAGATATCAATTATTATTTTCCATGGATTTATACATATCAGAAGTTGAATGATCACTTCAAATTCCAAGTATACAGCATGAGAGGTCAACTATTCACATGGTCTTTCAATGAAAAATTGAGTGAAATGAATGTTCTCACTCCGATGATATAGAGATTTCTGGAAGAGGAATAAGATTTCATCATTTATATAGAAACGGGCGGTAATACTATTATGGAAATTATTAACCTCATGAAACACTTCCTTCACATTCCCATCTCGACAATAATTTCAAGAGAGGCCATCCTAGTGATATTTCATTTCTCAACAACTACAGGACCAATACAAAATATGGACTTGCAGTGATTACGAACTCATATGGTCTTCTACCTCCACCATTTTAACCTATGATATTATCACTAGATTATGTTATTTTCCAACTATGACATGTTCTTCTATATGAACCTATTATTTATTCAATTACAGTTCTATCATCTACAACATATTCTCCAACTTTCACAACAACTACAGCGGCACCTCATGGAATAGGAAAGGGAACAGTGAAAGAGAAAGATAAAAATACACATACCTTATACAATGATTAGGATTAGCTAATTTCTATGATAGGGATTTTGTTGATTTACTCTTTCTATTTTTTTCAATGTACTGATAATTTATTTGAACTTGCTATAATAAAATTCAACCATTTTTCTAGTATTTTATATGTCATTTATTTTAATGCATTTTTTTTATAACAATGGGGTATAGATGATGTTCGATTAATTTACAATTTATTTTAGGGATATCTATGAAATTTTTACCTCTGATATTTCATAATCATATATTTTAAAATATATTTTTTTATATTAAATTTTTCTTTTTAAATAAATATAAGATTTGTTCTTAAACAAATCCTCAATGATCTATTTCAAATTAAAAATATAAATTATAATTATTCCAAAATTCATCTTAAAATATATATTTATAATTTTATTTAAATAAAAAATATCATGTTTGTTGATCATCAAATAGTTATAGATTTTTTCCTCCTACATTTGAAGAATATTTTGGGAAAATACTTTTTTTAATCATCACAAACTATGATTTTTTTATTAATAATTATTTTCATGTTGTTTGATATCATTTTATATGAGGGGAATTTTTTTATAAATTTTATACATATAGAGATGAGTCACCACCAGCTTGGTGGAAACTTTAATGATGAACTACTGTCACCAGAGTTGATTACATTCTTGGTTACCTCCAGGAGAGTCACCACTGGCAATGATCTAAAACTAAGAAAGATCTACCTTTAGGCACTTATAACATCCAGACTAGGAGACACTCATAGAATATGAGTCAATGTCAACATGAGTCACCACCCATCATAGATACATCTAGATATAGAGTTACCACTAGCTTCATGATACTTTTTACATCTATGTACTTTAACATTAATGACCCAACAACTCTTACTATTAAAGAATAAATAATTAACCTCTAATCATTTGACTAGTTCAATGTGAAATTGTTAATGCCAATTTGATGTATGTGGGTCTTGTTTAACTATGAAATTTATATCCACTCAAATTACCATCCCACTCGTTATATGGGGATTATTGTCTGACATGATTATAAGAAAACTATGTTATTTAATTGGTATACATGAACATGTTTACTATTTCACATTTTGTGGAAATCATTGATAATGAATAACATCATCCATTAAATAAATTTATTATGATACTAAAACCAATGAACTAGAACATTCAAGCAAATTATTTCGATCCTCTATTTTTATGAAACATATAAAAAAGAAGATCGAACTCTAGATCATAGATTACCTGGGGATTTCGAAAAAGTTGAACATACAAAACTAAGAATCATTATTATCTTCATATATTTTTAATTCTCTTTAAATTTGTTGATTTAATCATATGAATAGTGTGTTGATAATATTTTTTCAAACACACGGTATCTCCTACACCTAAACTAGAGAATACATGTTATTCCCTCATTCAAATTTTCATCAGTTTACCCACGGTGTTTTTGGGAGATATCTTTGTGATTCTAATACTATTTTAGTTTCCACGTATAAACAATTAAAAAAGATTTTTAGCATGGACAACTTCATTATGTTGTTTCTTTAGCTAATAAATGTTGAGTATCTTTATTATTATTATTATTACATGATTAGAAATAGGTTATTGTAAAGTTGAAGGAATCACCTATCACATTGAGATAAAACTTCAAATTTATTCTACAATGTTTTATTTTTTATTTTATAACCAAAATCTATATTTTTTTAATCTATAATCAAAACTATAACTTCAGTAATTAATCATAAATAGTGTTTATATAGGTTTTTTTCTCTTTAATTTGATTTCAAATGTTATGATAATTTCAATATTATTTTAACAAAGACATAATCACTCTATGAGAAATCATTTTAAAGGATTGATCTTATATCAGTATGTAATTTTGATTAACTGGAAAATTTATTTTATAAGGGATGTTTTATTTTAAAATAAATTTATAAATAAATTTTAATTGGGAACCTTATTCACCAATCACTTGATATATTCACAGTGACCAATAATGTTGTTTCCATAATCATAAATTTTTCAAATATATTTGAGATACATAACTTATTATTTAATAATGAATAGCATTGAATTATTTTATGTAGAATAATTAATAAATTGAATGAGGTCGAATATGACGATTACCTCTTATTCGTTATTCATCTTTTAGTTACTTTATTATAGATCCATGGAATTTTATTTTAAGAAGACCATATGTAAAATTAATGTATAAATAATTTAAAAAGATATTTGTTTTGGATTTTGTCAAACTAGGTTCCCCAAGATAGTATAATGAAAATGGATAGGGTGTGTCCATTTAAAAGTTATTAGTGGTGAAATCATAGAATTTATCATTATATTAAAATTAAATAAATTATCAAGACTATGTGGAACCTAGTTGATATATTTGAAGAATGATGTGAGGACATTTCGAAGAAATATCATCATATAATAATTAGTCATGTTTATGTGATTTTTTATCCCTTATCCATCATTATTAATCCATATTAATAATTATTACAATTACCATTATATTAATGATGTTTATATGTTTCAGCTATGGAATGTTACCATGAAAGGATACGTGACCATTAAATGGACCATGGTTGATATTTTTAATGATATAAAATTCACCTGGACAAATATATATTTTTTATAAAATATAATGATTTTTATTAAATATTGGTTACTATAGAATATCATTAATGTCACTTATTTAAATAAACAATATAATATAATATAATATGTGTATATCTCAAAATAAATGGATCCAAAATGAAATGTTTTTGAATATATGGGGTATTTGGTCTTATTATAATATCCTAATGAATATTTAATCTGTTTTGATATCATTTTAAACCTTTTTTCTATTTAATCCTTGGTTGAAAATTTCAACCATAAATATCCCAATGAATTTTTCCAGATTAACGAGTTATAATATAATTATAATGAGAAAATTTACCCATGAATGGCCAATGGATGCATTTTTGTACCCTCTATAATAATTAATATTTTAGTTAATGTTTTCTGTGATTTAAAAATAATTTAACAATATATATTTAATATAAAATACAATTATGAAATTTGGTGAAATTTTCAAATAATATATCTTTAAAAAGTTCATTATGGAAATAGAATTATAATAATAATCATTATAATAAATTTAATTTAATATTTTTATCTTAAACATTAGTGGAATGATTTACAACACCTAAAAATTAATACCTATATTTCTTATAAATTAATTTTCATGATATTTATACTATATTTACAATCATTTTTAAGCATTACATAAAAATTAATATTAATTTTATCAATACTAAAAATAGATAATAAATTAAAATAATAAAAATTGAGTTTCTAATTTATTATTTCATTTTTACTTTTTTGGAATCGCCGAAGAACTACATAAGTATTTGGAAGCATCAATTATTATATAAGACAAAAATATATTTGTGTACATAGAAATAATAAAACATTAACATATTTATAAGAAATATGATAAATTAATTCTTCCCTAATAAATATTATATTTAGGTCACCATATTTGACTTCTCAAGCACTACTAGAGCACTACCTCTTAACTTAAATGAATTTTCATATTTATCGTGAAATAAATTTAAATTTAAATTATTTAAATTATTTATATATTATATATTTAATATATATTAATTAATCAAAAATTATAAATGTTTGATAAATTTTTATATCATGATTATCTAATGGAAATATCTTAAATGATAACATATTTCATGAAAACTGTATATTTTTTACTAATTACTAAAATTTTATCTACTTCAAAAATATATCAGAAATTATTATTTGTAGAAATTTTAATTGAAAAATAATAAAATAAATACTATTTTATAAAATTAATCACATATAAGTGATATAACAAAACTCAATATCAATTCATATAGCACAATAGAAAATATTTTGCGGAATAAACCATTTTAAGAAAAAAAATGAACTACTTAAAAAATCATGTATCATTATTGTTGTAATATAATTATTTATTTTATTTATTTATAAAAGTTAATATTTTAGACATCTGATCATAATATATTAATAATGTGATAATTAATTGAAATGAAATTATTTTTTACAACGAAGTACACAAAAAGAGTATTTTTCATTATTCAAAAAAACCATTTTTAGAAAAGTAAAAAAAATTCACCATATGATAATATAAATATAATAGATAAAAAAATATAGATAAATGTATCAAATAAATATTCAAAATGTTCAAAAAATTGATTTAAATACTATCTTATAAAATCCACTAAAAATATTTTTATGTATTTGTATTTTGTAATGATTAAAATTACTTCCAAAAATTGAGCTTGTATTTATGAAAAATTAATCAATAAATTTTAATTGAGAAGGAAAATTATATATATGTATATATATATATATATGTTAATGTGTATAATATTATTCATAAATTCATATTTAACTACTAGGTTACAAATATTACATTAAAATAGTAATATTTCATAGTTTGTCAAATCTCAGTGTTTTATGTTATATACACGCTCAATTGTAGGGTTCTTTTAAATTATCAAGTTATTACGTTCTCCCCGTATTAATCAATATCTCACTTGAAATTTTTCATTGGTAATCAAGGAATTAATATTTAAAAAAATATTTTTGGACACCCACATTATAGAGTTTTTTTATTATACCACATTAAAAATTTGATTCTTTTTAAAAACTAATGTAACCTAAAATAACACATAATCAGTTTCCAAAATTAAAAAAACATCAAAGGTTTGATTATTTTTTTTCCATGGGGGAGAAATTTAATGCTCATGGACTAATAGAGAGTAATAGAGAATATGGTCATGAGAAACACAAGGTCCACAAAAACCTATGTCTATAAAGGAATAAAATACCCTATATTCCTATAAAAAATGGTAAATCTATAATAATTTTTAAGATCCCTTTTCCCAATGTTGATGGATTATATTACCATTAAGATATAAAAAATAGAAATGTATACTTTTTAATTTTATGTTCATTTCAGAATAATAATTTTATACTTTTCTTGTGGTTGAATTAATTTCCACATAATCTATGTCCATGAAATAAATATAACTTTTTCCATTAAAAAATATGTAAAATTTACATTTAATGGATCATAAAGTGCATTAAATATTGGAAATTAATGTCTCATGTTCTACATATATTTTCTAGAACAAATATTATTATAATAGATTATCTAATATTTATAATTTATATAGTTATCTATAAATTCCAAACAATAATACCCATAAATTCATATTAAATAATTAAATTAATAGTTAATCTTAAAAGGGAATAAATATATGACAAAAAAATTACAAATCCATAAATTTAAATAAAGGTAACTAAATTTAAAAAATGAACTTAATATTAATATCTCAGATAACAGAAAGTTTCTTTTATTTTCACATACTAAATATTATAATACCTTTATTCAATTAAAACATATAATGAAACATTATATCCATAATACAATTAATGTAAACATATATGCATTTTGAAAAAGAAATCCTTATTCCCCAAATAAAATGATATATAATTGAAAAAATTATTGAATTTAAAATTTCAATAAACACGATCAGTGTTAAAATAATCCATTTTGTAATTAAACAATAATTAGTTACAATTTCATTAATAATATCTCATTTAAATTACAAATATCGATCATATATTTATCTCAACTAAAAATTATTATCTCATCATTGAGAATATATTAAGGAAAATATTTTTCACAATAATTTTTTTATAAAATATCAACTTACCATTAAATCAATTTCCTAGTTTACTAGTACCATTTAACATATTCTATTAAATTATTAATGAAAATAATTAAGAAGAATCCTTATATGTATTGTTTTTCTTATAACAAGAATACCATTTATAAACAAATATTTACAGCATAAATATTTATTTCATATATATTAATACATTAATCAATCAAATTCGATGCATGAAATAACATTTGACATTCACTAGTCAAGGAGTTATCTCTTATATTAGGGTGTTGACATAGGTAATTACCATGTTTTCAAAATATAATACACCAACTATAATTGGTAGCTTATAATTTTTATCATCTCATTCCATCAAAACTACCATTTTCATTAGAAATTACATGTTCAATTCACTTGTTTTACAAACATAAAACACCTTATCATTTATTGAATATATTTTCCAAAGTTATATTTCACATATGCTTGAAATATAAGAAACTAAATTTTCTTCACATTATTTTCTTCATGAAAATCCAATTTTATCATATTGGTAGTGTTAAGAAAGGCACCCATTCATGGAGTGATAATTATATAATGTGATAGATAATTTAGAACAATCATAAGGATCCAATTTAAAACCCCTGGTTTAAATGGTTTCTAATTAGTATAACCAATAAAATTTTAATCACATTCATTATTTTAACTACTCCTCTTGGTTCCATCTACTCTATAAAAACATATTTCATAGTTTAAGAAACAAAAACCATAGTAATAAATAATATAATGTCATGCAGATGTTATATAAATCAGGTATCCTTATTATATTTAAATAATCCATATGTATAACATAGCTTTTAGAAGATAATATATATTCAAATAATAAATAAATAATCATGATAACAATTATAATTAACACAAATATATATTTTGGGGGTTCTAAAATAGGTGAATTGTTTTGGAACACTCACTTTACACCACAATGATTGAAGAAATAGATTCAGCCAACATTTTAATGATTTTAAACACTTCATGAAATTGTGTCACAACTAATTTCACTTATTATATC
This sequence comes from Viscum album, assembly GCA_963277665.1. NCBI lineage: Eukaryota > Viridiplantae > Streptophyta > Magnoliopsida > Santalales > Viscaceae > Viscum > Viscum album. The sequence continues at coordinate 879,873,298 of OY728158.1, forward strand.
CAAAATTGGATGCATTTCCTATAATATCACAAAATTTATTCCATGAAAAATTATTAGGATATTATCATATAGATTCGTCTATAGGGTTATCACCAATTTTTTTTAAACTAAAATTCCAATGATATCTTAATCCTATACTATGATGCCAACTATGATGTCCTAATATTTTCATATATTAATGTCACAATTTAATTTATGAGTACTCATTAAAATTATCAATCACACATGTGAGGACTATAATGTATTATATTCTTTAGATGATAGATAAAAATTCATATTATTTCTTGAATGTTCTTCAATATAAAAAATAATTATATTTTTATATTGTTCACTTTTAAGACATACACTACTTAAAATATATTATCATAACACAGTTTAAGGAATCAGAATAAAGGATGAGATGAGATGATATGTAATGGTGAATAAAGAAGATATTAATTATCAATTATATTTTACTTGAGAACTATGTGTATGAAAAAAATGAAAAAGATATTTTAAAATCATGTCCAATAATAGTCATTTAATAAATGTGAGTCCCCAAATAATATTTTTTAGTTCATATGACATAAATAATAATTGTATCAGTGAAAATTAATGTAATATCGTTTATTATTCAATTGCAACAAAATTTAATGTTATTAATATCATTTTTGATCATATTCTTATTGGATACTGCCTTTTTATCCATGTTTGGTGTTAGTTTTACATAGGATGGGAGAAGGAAGGGGGATTTTTGATGAATTTCTAAATGTATGATAAACTATGTTGTGGTGCCCTAGGATGCATTATAGTGTGGGTAATTATGGCATGGAGATCAAGGATGCAGCGTAGTTTCATGGATGGGGGATGTTTTAGGATACATCTAGTTATGACATTCATGGGTCATGGAGTATCATTATGGAATATCTTATCCCATGTAAGTTGAGTGCTATGATGTGGATATGGTGTATGTTGCATATGGGTCTTATATATTTTTCATTAAAATTTGGAACTTCTGTTGTGTGGAGGTACGATACAACATAGCTCCTTCCATTGTGATGGAATGGATGTTGTGTGGAGTCCTTGGCTGTGGGGTGGTCTATCCTCTACAAAATGGGATCTATTTTATGATCCTCAACCTAGAAATCATACATAGTTTAATCATATGAGGCTATAACATAGCCGCTTATGTTTTTCCATAGTGTACCCTGTGTCTGGTGGTTCTAGGGCGTGGACTAAATGGTGGGGGTTTTATCATAATTTTAACATCCAATAAAAAATAAACAGTCACCCCCAAGTCATCTGATTTTTTGTTCATGAAATCCTTCCATCTTGACATATAGGTACCTAGGTGTTATTGTTCAACGATATGTGACCACCTTTTATTAGGACTCAGGACCCATGTTCTTATTATCAATATATTTTGACCCAATCCCTTTGATCATTATGTTATGGGTGTAGAGTTTGAAGTTAAGCCTAAAAATTTCCCTTTTTATTTTAATGGTACACTGGTTTCCTCTTCTAGAACCATTATTGATAGAATTTCATTTCATCAAATAAATTAATGGAGATGTAATAAAATGCAACAATGGAAGTTGGGAGTTGTGTGTATCTTCTTTATTTAGAGGTGGTTGGTGTAAATAGTATCACTAATTTTAAATTTCATATTTCTCTATAATATGAAATATGTACACTCATGGAATCATTTTTTATGTCTGTCCTACTGAATTCATTGTTTCTAGTTATCATGAGTTATTCATGTATAGACCGTATAGTGGATTCTATCAAGTCCATTAGTGTTGATATTGAGACATGAGGCTATACGATAATATTTCATGACTTTGACCATCCATGATACTTCTATAGATTGAGATTTAAACCAATTAATGTTTAGTATTTGGATGATTGTTGGCTTAATAGTGAGAAAAAATAGACTTTTAAAATTGTTGTGATATTATAACATAGAATAACATGAATCTAATTTTCACAGTTGATTTGAAAATAACCTTTGGAGTTAAATGGTAAATATAAAATGATTTGATGTAATTATATTTACAATTAGTGTCCCAAAATTACGATTCGTAAATGGGAACATGAAAGGTTATTGTGTGAATTAACCATAATGACTTATGATGACATCTGTTATTATTTGTAATTATTATGGAGTAATTTTTATTGTGCGTGGCAAGATAATGTTGTAATGTTTATAGTAATTGGGCCAGTTATGTTGTAATTCTTATAGGGATCCTCTTTGTTATGTTGAAAATATTATTGGGAATAAACACATTATTTTAAAATTATGGCAGAGAGTGTCATGGTTATACTGTAATTATTATAAGATATTGCAGGTCCAAATGTGATTATTATTATATTACACATTTAGAGGATTAAGGATGTGGTTAGAACTATTTCAGGAATATGTCAAATATATCTATCTTAGTGTCGATGTAGGTTGGGTATTACCACATGTGTAAACCTGGAGATCTATATAATGTGAATTTATTTCATGTGCAATATTATTTGGTTAAATGAATACCATATTTTATACATTATTGAATATATTTATACATATAAAAGAGGATTCATTTATACATGGTGGGGTCGACCTACTCTGTTGTACTCATACCCAAGATAGGTCCCCATTTTGTAGCTATATCGATTTAATTGATATATTCTTGTACTATTTCAAGGGACCCTATTGATGACTAATTCATACATGAACATTTGTATCATAGATAGATGGCCGACATTGGGTTTGGGATTGTGTTATAAGAGTATTTATTTGAGTTTTCTTAGTCTTGTTTTTATATCATATTCACTACATAACTTATCTACATTTTATACATTTGATAATTGACTATATTAAAATATAGTTATTTGAGTTGTTTGATTTTCTTCATTGGATACTGGTTCTTTATTTTATCACTCACGTTATATCCATTAGCCTATTATATGTACTTATATTGAATTTCTACTATGTTCTATATGGTTTACTCATTCCACTATATTCCTTAAAACCTCACTATTAGTTGGATGCCTCTGGATTACAGGGAGTCTCACTTGAGGTCATGTATCCATCCGAGCTTAGTAACTTGATGGAGCATTGGGTCATGGATGTTACAATATAGTTTCAATGAAGGATTCATTTTCTAATGTAATACATTTTAAAAATTATACAAATTTAATAAGATGTTTCAAGACATGGTAATGAGCATGTTCATTTCAGTATTTATGCTACATATGAAGTGGGGGAGCTGACTACCTAAGGATGGGATTATTGTTGATGATATTTACCTATTCAAATTTTGAGGTTATATTATCAAGGATGAATCACTTATTGTGTAATTTTATTTATTATTGTAAATTTAAATCACGGAATGGTATGAAATAAGATGAGTATTCATGAATCATGAAATATACATAGTGATATATATTGAAGATAATTATTCATGATATGGATATATTTAATACATGTGAAACAATTTCCCTCATGAACTATGAAATAAAATTACATGTTATATTTGATAAATGAAATGAAATTATGTTTTTTTATTACAATTCAAATGTTACTCTAAGATAATATGATCCTGGATTCCTTGGTCATCAATTTTTAACACATGATGAAGTTGGTCTTATTGAGTAGTAGTGTAATGAATACTGTGTCTATCCTAAATGAAAAAAATACATTATAATTCCATGGTGTTGAGTTTCAGAGGAGTAAAAATCAACATAAAATAATTTTTTATATTGAGAAAATATTATGGATATGGAGAATATTATTAAAGATTATATTCAATACAACTTTCATACGTCGTGTGATCAATGGGGAGGGTGACTATACTCACCGCAACCATGATTCCTAATCTGTAGAGTGTGTTCTAGCTACAACATACGTCTATGTCCACTATATAGGTAGGTCCAAATCAGATGAGATCCAGATAAATTCAGTCTATATGGTATTATCATACATTGAGCAACCTACTTCTTGGGAATTTAAAGACATTTCTTAAAATATAAAATGACTAGTCAAGTGTTAGTTTTATATCGTGGGTAAATATCGGTAGTATAATGAATTTTCCTGTAAGGATTTCAATGTAATGAATTTGTGACACATGTTTATAGATACATCAAGGTATGAGAAGGAACATGACTTCATAAAAATGACATGGGAGGGAATTTCTATGTTGGGCTATGTTGGATTCCTCCCATACAAAGAGTTATTTTCTCAAACCATGGGAGATGATGATGTTTTTTGGCAATACATTTGCAGGGTGGGATTAACTATGAGTTCTAGTCAGCTGTAAATATCATTCACTTCAACATGATTGAGGATGTGATGAATCAAGCTCTCGTCATGGATTGTAATATGATAGTGACCTAATTATTAGATCAGACATTTTATATAGGGAATTATATGAACAATTCATCTATAAACATGAATCACAATTATAACAGATAAATAGTTGGAAATAGTGGGAATTGAATCCATGGGGAGTGTAAATTCACCATTAGAATGTGGTTTGTTACAGTGATTTCTAGGAGGAATGGCTAGCCATATGAACGCATAATATCATTACCGATATGTGGAGTTCTTATCTTATAGTATTATAGGTCATATTGAATGGTTTTGTGGTGGAGTAGAACAATTGTGAAATTGAATTGGATTACAAACAATCACCGAGTTAAGAAGGGATTCGGCTAGGCCTTTGAATACTAGTAATTTTAGTTATACTGGAAATTCTGACTATGGTAGAGAATGTGGTATCCCCACATAGGAGAAACAATAACAACCCAAAGGAATATATTGTGGGAGTCTGAATTGAGACGATTGTAGATGGGTGAGTCTGGATTAAAAAAATACAATCTACTATAGATTGTTTTGAGGATAAATCTTCTTCCATAAAACTTAGACTTATTATAACATATACACATTTACACATGAATTTTATATAGTAGAATCTACATCATTTTTTATATTCTAATATTTCAAATGTATTGGTTTTGGATGTTGAGTGTTTGCATGGAATTCTGAACATTGAAATTCCTTTGAGAGTGCAGTCCAAGGTTATCAATAGTCATAATGAATGTTTGATGAAAATTGGTGGTGTTAATATTATTTAAGAATTTATAGTTATAAATAGTATATTATATTTTTTGATTTTTTAGGGAATTTTTATTTCTGTACTAGGATCACATCAAAATTTATTGGAGGATAAATTTCTTTTCATCTCTTAAAGGTAAAAGCTATCTCACTAGTGTGAGTGGGATATATAGGATGGTTATAAAGATAAAATTTAGTGAGGTTTATATATTCTCATGGATAAAATATAAATCCTTATTCTTGGTGAAATATATAATGATAATATTATTCAAGTGGTATACCATTTTAGGGTTTTATTCTTTAAAACTTCACCATTTTACACAAAATATGGAGAATGTGTTGAAAACCATGTTGTTTTCCAGAGCTAAACCAATTTATATGGCCCCATAAAGAATTTATCAAGTAGAGATTCATGAGTTGGAATTTTATTTGGATATATCTAATAGAGAAAAGATTCAAATAGGCTATTACTTTTTTATGGTTTCATCTAATACATTTCATAAAGAAGGCTGGTGGCACATTGGGCATTTGTGTGGACTATCTGAGATTGCTTTTATATGTAATAAAGAGTTGGTATCTGCTCCAATTCATTTATTATCTCTTCGATTAGTTGAGAGGGTCCATAATATTCTATACTTCTACAAGAGGACAGGGTACCATCAATTGGGGGTTTGACTACCAACCATACGTCACACACTTTTTGGAGTGAGTATGGCTTGTTTGAGCTTTTAGTAATACAATTAAATCTCAAAAATTCATTAATGGTATTAATGGAACTGATAAACAAGATCATTAATCCATTAATTGATTAGTTTTAGGTATTATCTATTAATGATATATTGGTTTACTCGAAATTCGTAGAAGACCATTCACAATATCATGTTATATTCATAACCACACAAAGAGATAATCGGATTTACCTTAAGCTATATAAATTTAACTTCAATGTTTATTCAAGGAACTTCATGGGATATAAAATCTCATATGATGGATTGGTAGTAAAAGGTAGAGAATTTTAATGATTTTGTATCAATATAATGAACTAATAATTACTTCACCATTACTATTTCCATGGTATAGCGTAATTTTATTTGTGTTTCATCTATGAAGTCTACCATTTGGTAGCTACAATTTTTGTACTAACCAAGAATGTGGTGAATATTTATTTGTTATATTTTTAGAGTTAATTTGATGGGATGAATAGTTTTTTACATCCAAACTAGTCTTTACTTTTCTGGTCCATGAAAAAAAAATACCTCAAATTTAGGTGCATCCATTACTAGAATATGAATAGTAATGATAATAGAGGAATATATGGTTACATAGGGCTCCATATAGCTAATGAATTTAGAGAGGGATTACCATACATAAGATCCAGAGTAGTTAATGGAACTACATGACCATAGATATTATAGAAACAGACTAATGTGGGAGAGGATCATAGTTTTCATGGGCCACAATACCCTTCTATAATATATTTCATTCAATGACCTGAGTATTTTACAATGGAGATGGGTCTAATAGATTCATTCGTTTGACATGATGTTGTATTGTACAAAATTAAATGGACATAGTTTTTTTAGGAAATTTCTTGAGAACATACGTAGAGGTAGTTCTAGATTCATTTGGTTTTTGGTGGTTTATGCATCTCAACACAGATATGCATCTCGATATTTATGAGTCCCTATAATGAGTAGTTAAAAATTCAACATATGTTATACCTGTTAATTTTGAATGGTTATAGTTAGATAAGTTATCTGATCCATATGGATTATCTTTCATATAAAACATATAATGTCGGGAGACACCATTAGTTTGGTCTCCTGAAAATTATTTGGGATTTCATTTCAATGTATATGTTTCAACGATTATTCATGAGGAGTTAATAAAATAGATTCATTATTATTGATGGGAATTGTATCCATGTATGAAAAAAATTTATCCTGATATCTATATGAAATATTTATGTTTAGGGATGAAAAATGATATTGCAGGCTTCATGGTGTTTTGTTTCACCTATAATCTAGTTAATGTGAAGCCTTATAAGCCCAACATGTCATTGTAGACATGAATCCTTCTATATTGTAAGTGGAAATATTTTATAAAATATTTTTTCATAGTATAACCTATGATATTATTCAAAAATGATGATTTAGTTTTGATCTGGAAGAGAATAAAAAATGGAATCCCACTTCATTCCCACTAGATAGCCTTCACCATTGTTGATATAGTTAGTCATTATCTACTGAAGATTGTTGTAGTATAATGTGTTTTGAGAATTATTATTTCAAATTGGGATCTTTATTTTACATCTTTTATTTGGAAGTATCTTCAGAAGGCTTGTTTATTATAGGTTCTCCTATGTACAACCTATAATCCTTAAACTAAGGGCCAATATGAAATGATGATTCATATTTTATTGGATATGTTCTGATACTTGGTATAATATTTTGGTTGTTCATTGGAGCTAAATTTTTATATTATGCAGTATATGTATAATTAATCTTTCTATTAATTGATCTAAAGGTCCCATTTTTATGTTTTTTATTGAACCATGTGTTGTTCATCTCTTTTCTAGATAGAGTATGGTGATTTTGTTAATGTTTGGACATAATCTCATGTACAATAATTCTGATAAGGCTCATTTTATAACAATAATTCTAGTGACTAAATAGAGCCAAATGAAATCATATTATCAATATTGGTGATGAACTATAGTGTTTTAGGTTTCTAATCATGTTTTCCTTTATGTGTCACCATTGATGGGGTGACACCTTATGAATAAATAGGTAAATATAGCACCATTGCTTGTCAGTATTCTTCAGATTAAGCAAATGGTTGTTCCAGAAGCCTATCATTTACACATTTCACAATGCTATAGAGAAAATAAAATGTTTTTTACAATGTAAATGATTTAGAGATATCATCCATACACTACTCACATGATATATTTTGATAACATTGGGTTGTTTGGTGATGCGTCATTTAAAGAGAATGAGATTCATAATGTGTACTACAATGAGAAGAATCGCTAGGGGAAGCCTATATATATGGTGTGGCTGAAGTGGAAGAACGATCAGAAATAGGGGAATAAATGGGAGATGTAATCTGATATATAGATACTAAAGCGAGAATTACATAGGGACTCCACATTATAATGGTTAGAGATGATGAGGGAAGATTAGTAATATGGTGGGGAGTTTTTAGGATCACATTTTATTAGGTTTTTCACTCTTAATTTTTTATTAAAAATTTATGATTAGATTTATTAGTTTGATCCTTATTATTTATCCATTCTTAGGGATAATATTTTAGGTACAAGTTTCATGAATGGGTTGTTGTGTATAATTATAATTTGAAAAGAAGAATATGTCATGGACCTCTACGATGACCGATAGTTTTGATTTTTGCTGGGTAGAGATCCATGACAAAATATATTTCCATGAAAGGAGGATTTTCTTGGCTACATTTAACACCCCAAGCTTCCACAGTGTGTTTCCCTTTGAATAATGCAATAGGTTGCATTGTACGGATCTTCGAGATTCTAACACCCCACGACAAATCAAACTAGCCATCATGAATAATAATACTCACTTTTTGAAATTTTATGAATTTTATTTTTCACAATGAATATCATTTTTGAATTCGTAATATCCAAATTATATTAGGGTGAATTTTTGGTATTTTTCTGAAAACATACATTTTTGGATGAATAGGGAAAAACACTACGTTATTGGTTAAAATCGACTATTTATATAAATAATTATTTATTTTGTTTTAATTTATTTTAGGTCAAAATAGATAAATAATACCTATATATGTTAAATGTAATTCATTGGATACATTTTATAAAATGTTCACATATATAAAAATTATATTGAACTTTTTACCGGTTTTTACCCACTTCCTCAAAGAATTTTCAAAATTGCACAAAACATAATTTTACCGCTGTTGCGTGTTGAATTTCAAAAATTCGAGAGACACAGTTAATATTTGTAAGTGAAATGTGGTTCAATAAGATGAAAATAATTTTTGGGGAGTAGTAACTTTTGGCTTTTATTTTCCATAGTGAAAATTAAATATGGTAATTAAGGGTAAACATGATATAATAATTTCCATAAAACATATACTAATACTATTGGATGAATATAATTAGACCAAAAACAACATTATGTGTAAAATATGACTACATTTGGTCCACTTTTATTAGATTAGGACAACTATTATTATTTTATTTAAAGAATAGTTAAAAGAGTTAAATTCAAAGTTGAAGAACTAAACCATTTTTAATATCAGGTTAAAGAAAATATAAATTTGACTATAAATATTCATAACCAAGCTAAATATATTTCTACACAATCATATTTTCTTTATACTTTTAGATATTAAATAATTTAATTTATTTATGACATAATGTAGATGGAGTAATTACCTTAATAATGAAATATTATAATAATTGATATTATAAATATCCAAATAAATGTAAATTTAGACTTATGATAAATTACAATAATTTTATAGGTTTATATGAAATTTTAGGGTTGGTTTAATAACTTTTATTCGATGATATAATGTTTTAATGGCTTTAAAAAAATCAAATACTAAATAGTGTCAAAATTGACAGAATTTAGTTTTTAAAATAAATACTAAATATTAATTATTGATATAATATTCCTAAAAATATAATGATCAGACAATGGACTTACATATGGTTATATATATTAATAATGAACCGCATGGTATTATCTTGGCTTGTTATAGTATTTTTATTAACCATATAATATAAAAATACTTAGAGATATGGTAAAGGTCAAACTTGTTAACTATGAGTTAAATAAAAATGACAAGGTTAATATGGTGACCTAAACCAATCCAGAAACTATTGATTGAAACTTTATCAACCCAAACCCACCTTATCCTATAAAAAAATCTTTTTTAAGATATTATAAACACAATATTATTTTATTATAAAATAATATTTGATGCTTTTCCTAATGTTACCTTCACCTCTATTATAAAAGTGTACTTCCCATTCTCTTAATTTCACACCTCCAAAACCATCTGTATGGGCCATAGTTCTACCCATATATCCTCTCTAATTCCCTCCCTTCAACATAGATTAATTTCTTTGGGCCGAAATTCAACCAATAGAGCCTTATTGACCTAATTATAAGGATGATCTAGAAGAAGAGGTAAATATTTAATCACATCTTTCAAGTTATATTCTTCTTCCACATCCTCTTTCTATGTTGTTTACATTATAAAATTATAACTCCAGCATCTTCTATATATTTTGATGTTATTATATAAATGGCACAACCATATTCATTATTCTATCTATCATATGAATGAAAAAGTCTCCATACGTGTGTATGTACGGCCTACCGTCTCCATGTCATGGTGTAGTTTGTTATTCAAACACTTCATTATTTGGATGGGTATAATAATGAGTATAACTAATGTAAATAATAAATACAGAATGTTAATGATTCTTTATATATGATATAAAAAACAATTACATATGATTTCACAATCAATATAAGGATATTGTTGCTTGTGAGTACGTATAGATTACCATCTCCACAAAAGCAATGAGGTTCATTCACCATTATAACAATTCTTGATTAATTTTCATTTTATGATTAAAAATAATGTTTAAGAACTTAATATCATCACTACGGGAAAAATGGGTATTTGCGACGGGATTTATTCTCGTCGCAAATAGTCCTGTTAAAAACTTATTTGCGACGGGGGTATTTATCCTTCGCAAATACGTAGCATTTTCCGACGGGGTAGCTTTCTCCGTCGCAAAAGGACTGGCGCGCTTTGCGCGCCAAATCGTGGGAAACTTATTTGCGACGGGGGAATATTCCCGTCGCAAATAACCGGCGGTGGTAAAAGGTATTTGCGACGGGAATATTCCCCCGTCGCAAATAGTATGTCGGCAGGTGGTTATTTGCGACGGGACCCATCACAAATAACTATTTAACCGTTGACCATAATAAATGATGGCTAAGGTATTTGCTACGGGATACCCGTTGCAAATGGACCCATCGCAAATAATCTAACCTATAAATACCCCCATCCGTTTTTTCAAATCATTCTCAAACTCCATCTTCTTCTTCTCTCAAAATTTTCTTTCTAAAGTTCAGTTTTTCTCAAGTTTAATTTTTTTCTCCGGAGTTGATATTAATGTTTTGAGGAACGATCAGAGATCAACTTCAGATCAATTTTCAAGGTATTTATATTCATTTTAATTTAATATTTATTTTTATTTTTTTATTAGTTTCAATCATTATTAATTAGTTGTAATTTAATTATGTTTACATTGTTTTATTACTTAATAAATTTAAATTATTAGTATTGTTCATAGTTAATGGTAATTAGGAATAATTAGTAAATTTTTTTAATAATTAAGAATAAATATTAATAATTAGTAATAAATATCAATAATTAGGAATAATAACATTATTATATTATTACTATATTTTATTATTAATATTAAAATAATATAATTTTTTATATATATACAATTCTCTTTTCATCTGTGTGTTTGCTGTCTCCACATGTATTATTTGTATGTGGAGATAGAAAACACACAGATGAAAGGAGAATTGCATATAAATTAGAAAATTATATTATTTTAATATTAATAATAAAATATACTGATAATGTTATTATTCCTAATTATTGGAAATTATTCCTAATTATTGGTAATTATTCATTTAATTACTAATAATTAGGAACAATTAACAATAATTATCAATAATTAGGAATAATTATCAATAATTAGGAATAATTATTAATAATTAGTAATAATTACCAATAATTAGTAATAATTACCAATAATTAGTTATAATTACTAATAATTAGTAATAATTACCAATAATTAGTAATAATTACCAATAATTAGTAATACTTACCAAAAATTAGTAATACTTACCAATAATTAGTAATAATTACCAATAATTAGTAATAATTATTAATAATTATCAATAATTTGTAATAATTAGTAATAATTACTAATAATTACCACTAATTAGTAATAATTAGGAATAATTACCAATAATTATCAATAATTACCAATAATCCGGAATAATTAGTAATAATTAGGAAAAATTAGTAATAATTAGTAATAATTAGTTATAATTAGTAATAATTAGTTATAATTAGTAATAATTAGTAATAATTAGCAATAATTAGCAATAATTAACAATAATTAGCAATAATTAACAATAATTATCAATAATTACAGGTAAATAGTAATAATTACCGGTAAATAGTAATAATTAGTAATAATTAGAAATAATTACCAATAATTAGTAATAATTACCAATAATTAGTAATAATTACCAATAATTAGTAATAATTAGTAATAATTAATAATAATTACCACTAATTAGTAATAATTACCAATAATTAGTACTAATTACCACTAATTACCAATAATTAGTTTTAATTATCAATAATTAGTAATGATTACCAATAATTACCAATAATTACTAATAATTAGTAATAATTACCAATAATTAGTAATAATTACCAATAATTAGTAATAATTACCAATAATTAGTAATAATTAGTAATAATTTGTAATAATTAGTAATAATTAATAATAATTACCAATAATTAGCGATAATTACCAATAATTAGTAATAATTAGTAATAATTAATAATAATTACCAATAATTAGTAATAATTAACAATAATTATCAATAATTACCAATAATTACCAATAATTACCGGTAAATAGTAATAATTAGTAATAATTAGAAATAATTCGTAATAATTAAAAATAATTACCAATAATTAGTAATTATTACCAATAATTAGTAATAATTACTAACAATTAATAATAATTACCAATAATTAGTAATAATTACCAATAATTAGTAATAATTACCAATAATTAGTAATAATTACCAATAATTAGTAATAATTACCAATAATTACCAATAATTAGTATTAATTACCAATAATTAGTAATAATTACTAATAATTACCAATAATTAGTAATAATTACCAATAATTCGTAATAATTTGTAATAATTAGTAATAATTACCAATTATTAGAAATAATTACCAATAATTAGTAATAATTCGTAATAATTACCTAATAATTAGTAATAATTAGTAATAATTATTAATAATTACCAATAATTACCAATAATTAGTAATAATTACTAATAATTAACAATAATTAGTAATAATTAGTAATAATTAATAATAATTACCAATAATTAGTAATAATTACCAATAAATAATAATAATTACCAATAATTAGTAATAATTACCAATAATTACCAATAATTAGTAATAATTACCAATAATTACCAATAATTAGTAATAATTAGTAATAATTAGTAATAATTCGTAATAATTATTAATAATTAGTAATAATTAGTAATAATTAGTAATAATTACTAATAATTAGTAATAATTACCAATAATTAGTAATAATTACCAATAATTAGTAATAATTAGTAATAATTAGTAATAATTACCAATAATTCGTAATAATTACCAATAATTCGTAATTATTACCAATAATTACCAATAATTAGTATTAATTAGTATTAATTAGTAATAATTACTAATAATTAGTAATAATTACCAATAATTACCAATAATTAGTATTAATTATTAATACTTAGTAATAATTACCAATAATTACCAATAATTCGTAATAATTAGTAATAATTACCAATAATTACCAATAATTAGTAATAATTTGGAATAATCAGTAATGATTACCAATAATTAGAAATAATTACCAATAATTACCAATAATTCGTAATAATTAGTAATAATTACCAATAATTACCAATAATTAGTAATAATTAGTAATAATTAGTAATAATTACCAATAATTCGTAATAATTACCAATAATTAGTAATAATTACCAATAATTAGTAATAATTAGTAATAATTAGTAATTATTAGTAATAATTAATAATAATTACCAATAATTAGTAATAATTACCAATAATTAGTAATAATTAGTAATAATTAATAATAATTACCAATAATTAGTAATAATTAACAATAATTATCAATAATTACCAATAATTACCAATAATTTCCAGTAAATAGTAATAATTAGTAATAATTAGTAATAATTAGTAATAATTAGTAATAGTTAGTAATAATTTCCAATAATTAGTAATAATTACCAATAATTAGTAATAATTAGTAATAATTATTAATATTTAGTAATAGTTAGGTATAATTCGTAATAATTAGTAATAATTGGTACTAATTAGTAATAATTAACACTAATCAGGAATAATTACCAATAATATTAGTACTATGAAAATAATAAAAAAGTTATATAATATTAAATTTATTAATATTTGTAACATGTTTTGATTTATTCTCAACATATATATTTATTTCTTAAAGGGTCAATTTTTAGGTCTATCTCATTAAAAAGTTTAAGTCAGTCGTGTATGATCTAAACTCTATAATTATCCTAGCTTGAGTGTTATTTCTAAAATATTATTCAAAACCAGTAATGCTTTTATTTTTTATAGAGAAATATGGAACAACGGGGTCATCAACAATCATTATTAGGTGACCGCATATGGATAAATAAACGTAGAAATCTAAACGGTTCTGGTTTAAATCCAGTATATGTAGAAGGTGTGGAGACATTTTTATCATTTGCAGCATTAAATCCAGAATTTGTTTCAGAAGGAAAAATAAAATGCCCTTGCAGAAAATGTGCATTGAGAACGTTTGACACGTTTGACAAAGTGAGAGAACATCTATTGCGTTTTGGTTTTCAACCAGATTATGTTTTTTGGTATCAACACGGTGAACGCAGTTCCAGATCAGGTGATACCAACTTGATTCCGGATCCATCCCGGTTTCAAGATTTAGTAAATGATGTTGCAGGTTCATCTGTTCAACGTACAGAAACTCCAGATGATATAGCTTCAAATCCTGAGTTGGCACCATCTGAATTTTATGAGTTGTTGAAGTCTGCTGAGGATGCATTATATCCTGGCTGCAAGATGAGCAAATTAGAAGTAGTTGCAAAATTTATGGCTATCAAATCTGATAACGGAATGTCAAACCCCTTTTTTGACCAGATATTTTCATTTCTTAAAACACTGTTACCCGAAATAAATGTTTTACCTGCAAATTACTATGAGAGTAAGAGGCTGGTTCGAAATTTGGGACTTACCTGTCAGAAGATTCATGCATGTTCAAATGACTGCATTTTATATTCTGGGGAAAATGAGTCGTTGGATAGTTGTCCCACATGTGGGCAACTGAGATATAAAGAAGGACAACACGGGAAGTCTGGTTTGATTCCTGTAAACAGTTGAGATATTTTCCGCTTATATCCAGACTTCAGCGTTTATTCATGTCTAAGAATACATTGACAATGATGTCATGGCATAAAGAGAATATTTCAACCGATAAAAGCTTGAATCATCCAACCGATGGTGATTCATGGAAACATTTTTATAGAGTGCATCCATCCTTTTCTTTAGAAGATAGAAACGTTCGACTGGGCCTTTCCACTGATGGTTTCTGTCCGTTTGGATCTTATGGTAGTCAATATTCATGTTGGCCTGTTTTTTTAACTCCGTACAATTTACCTCCATGGATGTTGATGAAGGAGCCATATATATTTTTGACTATACTAATTCCAGGACATCCGAAGAAAAATATTGATGTTTATTTGAAACCATTGATTGATGAATTAAATTTATTGTGGAGTACTAGTTTCAGTACATATGATGTTGCAACGAAACAGAATTTCATACTGAGAGCAGCATTGATGTGGACAATAAGTGACTTCTCGGCTTATGGGATGTTATCTGGCTGGACTACACATGGACAGAAATCATGTCCTTACTGTATGGGAGATAACAAAGCATTTATGCTCATTCATGGAAATAAATCTTGTTATTTTTACTGTCATTGCAGATTTCTTCCAGCTGATCATCCTTTTCGTAGAAACAGATCTCATTTCAGAAAAGGAACAGTTGAAAGGGATGGACCTCCAAAAATGCTATCAGGATCGGAGTTAAAATCAGTTGTATTTTCATTACCACCCATCACTTTTGGTCCCACAATAAATCAACAAAAAATTTCTGGTTTTGGGAAAGAACACAATTGGATCAAACGTAGCATATTTTGGGATTTTCCATATTGGTCTGATTTGTTGGTCCGACACATGTTAGATGTCATTCATATTGAGAAGAACATTTTGTTGAGCAATATATTGTTTTCAAACAATTCAAAATAATGTTTTTTAAAGGGGGAGATTATTTTAAATAATACTCTGTCTCTTTATGATGATTTTGATGCTCACAAATACCCTTAATTATTTACTAATTATTTCATTGAGTATTTTGCAGGAATTTATTTTATTTATTTATTTCATATAACGATATTTCATACTTCATTTATTCCGAGATCAATTTTAGCGCGTTCTGGAATCACTGTAGCGCGAGATCAATTTTAGCGCGTTCTGGAATCACTGTAGTGCGAGATCAGTTTTTAGCGCGTACTGGAATCACTGTTCATACCCTACGTTGATGAACGTAACGTATGGATGAAAAGTTTAATTTTTATGTTAAAAGAAACATATGGTTAAGGAACCTTACATTATTTTGAAACGTATGGTTAATGAACCTTACGTTGTTGAAAAGTATGGAAGAAGAACATTATGTTTGGAAGGAACCTTATGTTTTTGTTGTTGGAAAAGTATGGAAGAGAAATCGTACGTTAGTTTTCAGTGTTGAGTTTGTTTCTCAAAAGTATGGATCATCAACCTTACTTTTATAATCAACCGTAAGTTCTTTGGAGAGTTGAAGCAAGACAAAGTATGGATGATCAACCCTACGTTTGAATGCTGAAGAGAAAATACGTTTGTAAACCTTACGTTTGTAAACCTTACGTTTGTGAACCCTACGTTTGGAGCCACGTCATCAACCCTACATTTGGCGTCGGGATATTTTTGACAGACGATATTTCCTTTTGCATTGGTCAAACAGGTGGATTATTAAGCGGATTTCGAGCCGATTCTTAAGTACGACATTGAATGAATCAAAGACGATTTTCAACGGATTAATGATTGATTTAAAACGGAGCTTTTTATGCAGATTCTTCAGGGGAGTTACAACGACTCTGTTATTTAATATCGCGAATCTAAAGGAGATTTTCATGGATCTATTTATGCGGAAGATTTTCTCAGATTTGAATATATATGTTCTATCTTGGAAACTTCGGATATATATATACACAGGGAAGTGTATGAAATAAATAGATTGATCTTTTAACGAGCAAGAAACAGAGACTGTGTGAAGGCGTTCTTTTCTGGTGATCGAGAATAAGTGTAAAACCTTTATTACTGAAGGAAGATCTTGATAGCAGATTCACGTGTTCTACATCGACTATCTGTTGTGAATCTACTGCTGCTGAAGTTGTGAAGTTTCTTGTAATATCTATTGCAACTGGATCGACTCAGAACTGTTTTGATTACAGATCTTTATTTTCTGAAGACGACGATCTATCTACTGTCAATTGCATTCTGTTGCAATTGTGAAGAACAACTGGAGAAGTGTTTTCTTTATCGAAACCCTTTTTATTTTTGAGTGATCAGATTCTCGTTCTAAGCTGTGTGGGTTCGTGTTTGAACCAGGAAGGCTGTGTTTGCCTGAAACTTGTAAAGGTGTCAACTGCCTGTACTCAGTTGTGAACAGGTCTGTGGAAACGAGGACCAGATAGTGAAAATCGCCAAGCTCGTGGATTTGAGCGTTGGTGGAGTGGACTAGGGGCCTTCTGTTCCCCGAACCACTATACATCCGTGTGTTCATGCTTTTACTTTTTCCGCTGCATATTTAATCGTGCTAAAAGCATAGTGGACAGAATTTGTCCAAATTGAAGAGATTGTAATAATTTTGAAAAGACACAATTCACCCCCCTCTTGTGTGTAATTCGTAGATTCAGATCCAACAATTGGTATCAGAGGAGGAGCTTCTTATTTTTAAAGTCTTATCAAGCTAGAAGTATTTAAAGATTATACATAGTGTATCATGGCTGATACGAGAGAGGGAATGTCAATGGTCAGAGAACCTTACTTTAATGGATATAATTATGGCTGCTGGAAATCACGTATGATTATTTATCTGAAAAATCTTGGTTACAGAGTCTATTCAAAGATTCTGACTCCCTATGAAATTCCTGAAAATCCCGATACATGGAGTGCTGCTACAGAGGCTGAGTATGACATGAATTCAAAAGCTATGAATGCAATCATTTGTGGTCTAGGACCGGATGAATTTAACAGAGTATCTCAATGCCCGACTGCATATGAAATGTGGAAAACAATAGCTGTTTCTTATGAAGGAACAGATAATGTAAGACAGATGAGATATGCAACTGCTAAATTAAAATTTGATACTTTCAGAATGATTGAAGGAGAGAGCATCACTCAGATGAATGGAAGATTGACAGAAATTGTCAATAATATAACAGCTCTAGGTGAACCAATCAAGCAGGCTGATCAAGCGTTAAATGTACTGAGAGTACTTCCTACTCGATGGAATGGAATCTCTGCAGCAATCAGACAATCAACTTCTGTTAAAGATCTAACTATGAGAGAGCTGATTGGTACATTGATGATGTACGAGGCTGAAATGCAAGATGAGGTAAATGAGCATAAAGTCTATATAAAAAAGGGAAAATACTACTTTGAAAGTGAATTCTCAACAAAAGGATAGAAAGATGAAGAACAGAGAAGTAAGTGCTAAATCAGAAAGCTCTGATTCTTCAAATTCGGATGAAGAACTGGCTCAGCTAGCCAGAAAATTCAGAAAGTTCTACAGTAAGAAGAAAGACTTCAAGAAATCCTTCACGAAGGATAGCAAGGAAGTGAGATGTTATGAATGCAAAAATATGGGACATATCAGACCGGATTGCCCAAAATTGAAAAATGCAAAGAAGAAGAAATTCTTCAAAATAGATGATTATGAGCAGAAAGACAAGAAAGCTATGAAAGCTACTTGGAGTGTTTCTGAAGACTCAAGTAATTCTTCTGAATCAAGCTCAGAGAAGGAGGAAGCCAATTTAAACGCAAATATGTGTTTCATGGCCGAAACTGATGAGGTACACTCATACTACTCCTCTGACTCAAATAATGAATCAAACTCTGAATCATGCTTCTCAAATTAAAAACTTGCAGCTTACTGCAATATGCTTGAAGAAAGGTATGAATCATTATTTAAAAAATATAAATCTATAAAGAACTTGCATAAAGCTATTTCAGATGAGAGAAATACATTGCTAAAACAACATAAGGAATTCATTGACAAATACAACTCTGCTGACTCAAATAAAATTAATTTTGAATCAAAAATAAAAACTCTACAGGATGAAGTAGAATCTTATAAAAAGGCTGCATTAGTTTTTACAAAAGGATAAAACGCCTTAAATAAGATACTTGGAAAAACTGTAATTAAAAAGGAAAGGTTTGGATTTGGAAGTAAAGGATAAAAACCTAAGTTATACAAAAATTATTTTGTTCCTAACACTAAACAGGTTATTTGTAACTTCTGTGGAACAAAAGGTCATATAGCTAAAAACTGTTTTCTAAAACAACCTCAAATATGTGGAATTAAGAAAGATTATATTTTCAATGATCTATATGATTCAATCAATTTTAAGAAAACAAAGCAAATCTGGATACCCAGATCACTGCTTGCTAACACTCCTGGACCCAACAAAATATGGGTACCAAAGCAATTTGTTTGAATATCTTTGCAGGTAGTAGGTCACCAAAGAAAGAAAGAAATATGGTATATGGACAGTGGCTGCTCAAGACACATGAGTGGAACTTCAGGTAATTTCTCTTCTCTTACACGAAAGGAAGGAGGACTTGTCACCTTTGGTGACAATGCCAAAGGAAATATTATTGGTATTGGAACAGTTGGAGATCCAGAGACAGTCTCAATCAACAAAGTACTTTATGTACAAGGGTTAAAACACAATCTGATAAGTATCTCTCAACTCTGTGATGATGGATACACTGTTGATTTTACTAACAATAGTTGTACTGTTTCTAAAGATAAACTGTTTAAGTTTAGAGCACCCAGAACTGATAATGTTTATACTTTGGATTTGTATTCCTTGTGTAAACAACAAGTAAACTACTTAACTGCTAATATAAGTGAATCTTGGATCTGGCATAGAAGACTTGGTCATTGCAATATATATGCTTTACATAAATTATCTAAGAAACATCTAGTTTCTGATTTGCCTAGTCTCAAATTTGAAAATGACAGATTCTGTGATGCATGTCAGCTTGGCAAGCAACACAAATCATCATTCAAATCTGTTAATAAAGTTGCTACAACTAAACCTCTAGAACTTATCCATATGGATTTGTTTGGACCTTCAAGAGTAGCAAGTTTAGCTGGTAAATTATATGTTTATGTATTAGTTGATGATTATTCTAGATTTACTTGGATTTTCTTTTTGAAATTTAAAAGTGAAGCTTTTAGTTTATTTGAAGGTTTTTGTAAATCTATTCAAAATGAAAAAGGTTTTAATATAATCTCATTGAGAAGTGATCATGGTGGAGAATTTGAGAACCAGGAATTTAATTCCTTTTTCTCAAACATGGGTATTAAACACACCTTCTCTGCTCCAAGAACACCTCAACAGAATGGGATTGTAGAAAGAAGAAATAGAACTATTCAAGAGATGGCTAGAACTATGTTAAATGAATATAGCCTACCTATATATTTCTGGGCAGAAGCTGTTAATACAGCTTGTTATATAATGAATAGAATTTTAATAAGACCTATTTTGAAAAAGACACCCTATGAACTATGGAATAACAGAAAACCTAAAGTAAATTACTTTAATGTTTTTGGATGCAAGGTTTACATCTTGAATACCAAAGATAATCTTGGTAAATTTGATCCAAAATCTGATAAAGGTATTTTCTTAGGATATTCTGCAACCTCCAAAGCTTATAGAGTCTATAATAAAAAGTCAAGGATTGTTGAAGAATCAGTTCATGTGAAATTTGATGAATCTGATCCTTTTGAGAAAAGGATAGAACAAATAGATGAACCTGATTCTAATGAAAACATGAGACTTGAGAATTTAAAGAATGATTTTGAAAATGATATAAAAGAAATTCAGTCCAGTTCATAAGAACATGACACTGAAGAACCCTTGAATGTAATGCCTAGACAGTCTAGAACCTTAAAGAATCACCATTTAGAATCTGTGATAGGTGACTTAGAGACTGGTATTCAAACTAGAAGAAACCTTGGAAACATAGTTGAATTCTCTGCTTTCCAATCCCAAC
Source organism: Viscum album (assembly GCA_963277665.1). Classification (NCBI taxonomy): domain Eukaryota; kingdom Viridiplantae; phylum Streptophyta; class Magnoliopsida; order Santalales; family Viscaceae; genus Viscum; species Viscum album. The sequence goes on from OY728158.1 coordinate 879,894,718, forward strand.
AAGAACCTAAGACCATAGAAGAAGCCTTAGATGATGAAAGCTGGGTAATAGCAATGCAGGAGGAATTGAACCAGTTCAAGAGAAATAAGGTTTGGGAATTAGTTGAAAGACCACATAATTATCCAGTAATAGGAACTAAATGGGTCTTTAGGAATAAACAGGATGATCAAGGGATAATAACTAGAAATAAAGCAAGATTAGTAGCTAAAGGATATAATCAAGAAGAAGGAATAGATTATGATGAGACCTTTTCACCTGTAGCCAGGTTAGAAGCCATTAGAATCCTTTTAGCCTATGCATCTTATATGAATTTTAAATTATTTCATATGGATGTTAAATCTGCCTTTTTAAATGGTTATTTAATGGAGGAAGTTTATGTTGAGCAACCTCCTGGTTTTGAAAATTCTCAAAAACCAGATTCTGTTTTCAAACTTACTAAAGCTCTTTATGGCCTTAAACAAGCACCTAGAGCTTGGTATGAAAGACTATGTTCTTTTCTTTTGAAAAATGATTTTACTGTTGGACTGGAAGATCCAACACTCTTTAAGAAAACAGTGAAAAATAATGTTTTGTTGGTACAAATTTATGTTGATGATGTAATTTTTGGATCAACCAATAAAATTCTTTGTCATGAATTTTCAGAATTAATGAAAAAATAATTTGAAATGAGTATGATGGGAGAATTAAATTTCATTTTTGGGTCTTCAAATATTTCAAAAAGATTTTGGAAATGTTTTAAATCAATGCAAATACATTACTGATTTACTTAAGAAATTTGGACTTGAAAACAGCAAGCCATTTACAACTCCTATGTGTACTAATATAAAACTTGATTTGGATGAAACTGGAAAATCAGTGGACAACAAGTTATATAGAGGTATGATTGGTAGTTTGTTATATCTTACTGCTAGTAGACCAGATATAATGTATTCAGTATGTCATTGTGCTCGATTTCAATCAAATCCCAAAGAATCCCATTTGACTGCTGTTAAAAGAATTTTTAGATATTTAAAAGGTACTATTTATCAATCTCTGCTTTATCCAAAAACCTCTGATTTTAATTTAATTTCATATTCAGATGCTGACTTTGGAAGCTGTAGATTAGATAGGAAGAGTACTTCAGGAACATGTCACTTTTTAGGGAAGTCTTTAGTATCATGGTCTAGTAAGAAACAACACTCAGTTGCCCTGTCAACAGCCGAGGCAGAATATGTGTCTGCAGGTAGTTGCTGTGCACAGGTGTTGTGGATAAAAAACACTCTTATGGACTTTGGATTAAATTTCAATAATACACCTATTTTATGTGATAATACTAGTGCAATTAATATTTCAAAAAATCCTATTAGTCATTCTAGAACTAAGCACATTGATATAAGACATCACTTTTTAAGAGATCATGTATTTAAAAAGGATATATTTTTAGAATTTGTAAATACAGAAAATCAATTAGCAGATATTTTTACTAAACCACTTCCCACGGCAAGGTTTGAATTTATTAAGGGGGAGTTAGGTTTATTTAATTTTAAATATTTTTTTTTAAAATCTTATTCTGTTTTCGAATTCTTCTTAATTTCTGTTTTCCGCTATAAGTAATTTTATTTTGTTTTAAATAAAAGTAATGATTGGTGATTACATGGGAATCAAGGCTGTCAGAACTGTTTCACCTTCTAAACTGCTTCACCTTTTTCGGAAACCCTTTCGAAAACCTAAAACCACACATCTGCTCCAAAACCCTTTTCTGAATCTTCAAACCCTAAACTTACGAACCTTCAGAAATCGTTGTTGGAATGGCAAAGACTAAGCGTCCAGATGAAGCCGAGAGCAGTGCTGCAAAGAAACCTAAGGTAGTAGGTCGGAAAATACTGCAAGGTAAAGTCATAGATTTAGAGTGGCTGTTTGAAACTAATTTACTGTTGAAGCAAGCGTTGTCGTTTCAAAGCCTTGAGCATGCTTTTAATAGTGCAAATTCTGAGTTTCTATATGAGGCAGAAATGAGACATTTCTTTAGAACTGTTCAGTTTAGCCTTGGAGATACAGAGGATAGTTTATTGGCTCAAATAGAGGATAAGGACTTTTCAATATCATCTGTAGAGATAAGTCAAATTCTTAACTGCCCTCATGAAGGAGTTTTTCATTTCGATTTACAGAATATTGGAGATTCTGTACATAAGTCTGAAGACATTATGTCTTTTCTGTTTGGAACCAGAGTGATAAAGAAGATGTTTATTAAGGATTTGGAGCCCGATCAGAAAATTTTGGTAAAATTTGTTCAGACTGGTATAGCACCAAGAATGGCTGAGATGGAGAAAATCCTATACCCTGACATGTACATAATGTATCTTCTGATGTGTGATATTAAGTTTAATTTTCCTTGGTTTATGATAAGATATCTGAGTTACTGCTGTCAGAGTGAAGCAAGAATGACCTTTTTCCCTTATGGAAGGTTCATTTCTTTGTTTTTGTTTAAAAGAGGAATGATCAGATTGGTAGATGCTGGGGTGAAATGTCACCACAGTAATGTTTTCAATGCTGGAACTTTAAGGAAAGTAGGATAATTCTGGAGCACAATTAAAGGAAAACTCTTACCTGTTGGAGCTGAGGAAAACTCGGAGAGTGCTCAGGCTCAACCGGCTAAGTCCAAGGAGGGACAAGCAGAATCAAGAGTTAGTACAGTGGCAAGGAGAATTAGTTTTGAGATGGAGGAAGTTGAGGAAGAGAGAAGTCAAGAAGGACTTCAATCTAGAAGGAAGAGGTCAATTGATGAAGAAGTTATCTCACCTGCCTTGAAATCCTCTGAACCGGTAATTTCTTATTCATTTGTGAGAGAAGCTGTTGTGGAGCAGACTGCACCGATAGAGGAACCAGCAGCTCAAACAGAAACTCAAGAAGAACCTCAATCTGCTGCTGTGGCTGTTGAAAAAGTAATTCAACAAGAACAACTTATGGAGGCAGTGCCTGGTGAAGAAGTGGCCCGACCTCATGATTTACATGAAAATATTGTTCTTGACCAATCAGTAGAAGTCAGAGAGACTACTGTTCGTGATGAACATACTTCTGAAGCTAATACAGAGGTACTTCAGGAAGATTTTTCAGTGGAAGAGTTACAGGCTTCAAAAGATAGTTCAGTGGATCAACCTTGTCAGGACAAGGACAAAGAACAGTCGGATGTAGACTCCTTACCACTTGCCCGGCTTCATCAACCTAATTCTGGACATGAGAATCGAGCACAGGGTGCCCTTGATTCGAGAAAAGAAGAAGTTTTTGAGTTATACAAGCGTATCTCTCAGTTAGAATCTGAGAATGTTAGTCTCAGAAATTCTCTGAACTTAGAGCAGTTGAAGTTTCAGAAGCTGAAAGAATGTACTGTTTCAAGACAGGAAGTAGATTTGTTTAAGACTGATATGCTGCATGATGTTGATCAGTTAAAATCAGAGATGGTAAAGAAAGATGATTTGTCTGAGTTGAAGATTTACATGGAGAATAAATTTGAGTCTGTTGCAAACAGTGCTGTGAGTGGATCAGGCTCTTCACCTGATTTGATTCGGAGATTTCAAGCAATTACTGGAGCAATGAGCAATATGAGTGACAGATTACACGATCTTCAGTGTAATATTGCCCCTTTGTCAGTTTTTCTAGATAATCAGAGATTTTTAGTGGATCAGTTGACATCTGGAGAGCAACCGATTAGGATTATTTTGAATCAGTTATCAGAAAAACTGGTTCTTTTTGTTGAAAAAGAAGAAAGAATGCATGAGTTTTTCAGAGTTAATTTGATTGACGATATTCATATGACTCAAGAGAACAGAGATCTTATCATCAAGTTAGGAGATGGGATGATGAAGAGGCTCAGAGAATAGTTTACAGAGATAAAGACCGCGATTCAAAGGAAATAGACACCTTTTTCCCTGTCTTATCTATGAACCTTGATTCCTCTGTATATCACTATCGTTTATATATAACAGCTTGTGAATGAAAATTCTTTTCTTACTTCTTTTTTGTTTTGTTGTTTATTGATTTATTATTGAGTTAGCCAGTATAACAAATTCACTTATTCATACACAGTTAACTATAGCATTTACTTATAGTTCAGTGCAATATTGAATGTGTTCAAATCCGTATTTTTTTCATTCTTTTTGATATCACAAAAAGGGGGAGAATTTGGATAAATGCAAAATTTAAATTCATTTGTTTCCTATGAAGAAATTTGGATATATGGGAGAATTTGGATATATACGATATTTATATTTTATCTATTTTTAGCTGAAAATTTATTTTTATGGGGGAAAAATTTTATTATAGTTAAATATTGTTCTAATCCTTTCAAAATTCTAAAATTTTATAAAACTAATTTTTCAATAAAGATTGCAATTAAATTAGTTATATTATTTTTATGGTTTTTGTGATCATCAAAAAGGGGGAGATTGTTGAGAAATATATTGTTTTCAAACAATTCAAAATAATGTTTTTTAAAGGGGAGATTATTTTAAATAATACTCTGTCTCTTTATGACGATTTTGATGCTCACAAATACCCTTAATTATTTACTAATTATTTCGTTGAGTATTTTGCAGGAATTTTTTTTATTTATTTATTTCATATAACGAGATTTCATACTTCATTTATTATGAGATCAATTTTAGCGCGTTCTGGAATCACTGTAGCGCGAGATCAATTTTAGCGCGTTCTGGAATCACTGTAGCGCGAGATCAGTTTTTAGCGCGTACTGGAATCACTGTTCATACCCTACGTTGATGAACGTAACGTATGGATGAAAAGTTTACTTTTTATGTTAAAAGAAACGTATGGTTAAGGAACCTTACGTTATTTTGAAACGTATGGTTATTGAACCTTACGTTGTTGAAAAGTATGGAAGAAGAACATTACGTTTGGAAGGAACCTTACATTTTTGTTGTTGGACAAGTTTTGAAGAGAAATCGTACGTTAGTTTTCAGTGTTGAGTTTGTTTCTCAAAAGTATGGATCATCAACCTTACTTTTATAATCAACCGTACGTTCTTTGAAGAGTTGAAGCAAGACAAAGTATGGATGATCAACCCTACGTTTGAATGCTGAAGAGAAAATACGTTTGTAAACCTTACGTTTGTAAACCTTACGTTTGTGAACCCTACGTTTGGAGCCACGTCATCAACCCTACGTTTGGCGTCGGGATATTTTTGACAGACGATATTTCCTTTTGTATTGGTCAAACAGGCGGATTATTAAGCGGATTTCGAGCCGATTCATAAGTACGACTTTTAATGAATCAAAGACGATTTTCAACGGATTAATGATTGATTTAAAATGGAGCTTTTTATGCTGATTCTTCAGGGGAGTTACAACGGCTCTGTTATTTAATATCGCGAATCTAAAAGAGATTTTCATGGATCTATTTATGCGGAAGATTTTCTCAGATTTGAATATATATGTTCTATCTTGGAAACATTGGATATATATATACACAGGAAAGTGTATGAAATAAATAGATTGATCTTTTAACGAGCAAGAAACAGAGACTGTGTGAAGGCGTTCTTTTCTGGTGATCGAGAAGAAGTGTAAAACCTTTATTACCGAAGGAAGATCTTGATAGCAGATTCACGTGTTCTACATCGACTATCTGTTGTGAATCTACTGCTGTTGAAGTTGTGAAGTTTCTTGTAATATCTATTGCAACTGGATCGACTCAGAACTGTTTTGATTACAGATCTTTATTTTCTGAAGACGACGATCTATCTACTGTCAATTGCATTCTGTTGCAATTGTGAAGAACAACTGGAGAAGTGTTTTCTTTATCGAAACCCTTTTTATTTTTGAGTGATCAGCTTCTCGTTCTAAGCTGTGTGGGTTCGTGTTTGAACCAGGAAGGCTGTGTTTGCCTGAAACATGTAAAGGTGTCAACTGCCTGTACTCAGTTGTGAACAGGTCTGTGGAAACGAGGACCAGATAGTGAAAATCGCTAAGCTCGTGGATTTGAGCGTTGGTGGAGTGGACTAGGGGCCTTCTGTTCCCCGAACCACTATACATCCGTGTGTTCATGCTTTTACTTTTTCCGCTGCATATTTAATCGTGCTAAAACCATAGTGGACAGAATTTGTCTAAATTGAAGAGATTGTAATAATTTTGAAAAGACACAATTCACCCCCCTCTTGTGTGTAATCCATAGATTCAGATCCAACACTTTTTTGATATTTTGTTTCATACAGTTTTGTATACGCAAGGAAATAGCAAAGACAATGTAAATGCACGTTTAGATCTTGCCCAAATTTGCAGGCGTCCAGAATTGGAACTGTTTGAGAATGTCAGAACAGAAAGGTTACTGAAACCAAAAGTAGCTTATACACTGTCTAAAGAAAACCGTTTATTATTTTGTCAGTGGATTACAGGTTTGAGAGTTCCAGATGTATGTGCTTCCAATTTGGGTAGATGTGTAAAGAATGGTCATATTACTGGATTAAAACGTCATGATTGTCATGTTATAATGGAAAGACTTCTACCCATTGGATTAAGAGGTATGTTGAATTCTGTGATTTGGGATTCCATAACAGACATGTCTTATTTTTTTCGGGAAATTTGTGCGGCTACAGCAGATTATGATGCTCTAGGCAAACTTGAAAAAGATATTGTTGTAATTATATGGAAACTGGAAAAAATATTTCCGCCATCTTTCTTCGACTAAATGGAAAATTTGATGTTACATTTTCCATATGAAGCCAAATGTGGAGGTTCAGTACAATTTCGATGGATGTACCCATTTGAAAGATGCATGCAAAAATTGAAAAGAAAAGTACGTAACAAAGCATCTGTTGAAGGATCTATTGCAGAAGGTTATTTGCAAGAGGAAATATCTTTTTTCTGCTCCCATTATTTTGAATCTGAGTATCCTTCAAAACACAACCGAATTGGATGGAACGAGGGGAATATTGATGAAATCGACAATCAATTATCTGTTTTCAACCAGCCAGAGCTTGGTTTTGGTGGAGTTTATGAACGCTGGCTTTCAGATGATGAACATCATAGAGCTCATATGTATGTTCTGCTCAATTGTGAAGAGATGACATCAGTTGTACTGTAAGTGTTTATATCACTTATTCTATCATTTATGTTACAGTAAATAACTTTGGTTTTTATAGGTTGTATGATAATCATATCAAGAAACAAATTCCACAAATTATAGCAGCTGCTCTCGAAGAACGTCAACTGAAAAATTTCTCTCAGTGGTTTCAAAAACTGGTAACATAAATTCTGTATCTTTTAGCAACTCATTCAATGTATAGTTTACTATATTGATAATTATTTCACAAATTTTCAGGTGTCTCGACATGCTGATAAAATTGACAAACGGTTGTGTGTATTGAGTAGCCCACCTTCTAAACCTGTTAAAACTTATAATGCATATGTGGTGAATGGATTTCGATTTCACACACATGCATATGGAGAATCAAAAAATACAATGAACAGTGGAGTTAGCTTGAAGGGATCTCATCATCGATAAAATGAAGTTGACTTTTATGGTATACTTGATGAAATCATTGAAATCTGTTATCTTGGACAACATTACATAACCATGTTCAAATGTCGGTGGTTGGATACAGAGAGAGGCGTGCGTGTTCATCCGACTCATGGAATCATTGATATTAAATGTAAAAGTGTTCTCGCAGAAAATGAACCATTCTTATTAGCTAAACAGGCACATCATGTTTATTATGCAAAGTACTATGCTACATCAAGAGACTTGACTGATTGGTGGAGTGTAATAAAAATCAAAATTCGAGACAATCAGTTTAGTCAAAGTGAATGTGCTTTCACTGATGTGCAAAGAATTGAAGTTTTTAAAGAGAGTACTCAAAATCAATATTTTTTACAAAGATACATGAGTATCGATGACGACACCCCACATTTAAGAGTCGGTGATGACGATGATGTTAATGATGTCACATATGAATTTGAAATGGTAAGAGATGAAGCAACTATAACTTGAATGGATATCGATGATGTTGAGGAGGAATATGAAGATGACATTGACATATATGAAGATGATGATGAAGATGAACACTGATAGAATTCCATGGTATTTATATACAATCATAATATGTATATATGTATATATAATAGTAATTATCAATTATTTGCGAACAACATTAACATTTTCTGTTTCAGATGGACGATGCCACATTTTGTGAGTTGGCCGATACTGACCTGACTTTCGATGCGGATGAGTTGCTGACAGATGACCATCAGCCTGCAGGCGCTCCAGGGAGTACACGGAGGGGGCGCGGTCTTGCATGATTGACGATTCCTGACCCCGTCCCCGAGCGACGTCCACGTCTTGGGTTTGATCCACGCACATGGAGGTGTGATAACCTGTGTGATAATCTGTGGATTTGACTAAGATTTAATTAATCTATTCACATAATAAATGTTTATTATTTTTACAGTTTTCCGCATATAGCAGTCGGACAGGGCAGCGCTATTTTGCGCAACTATTTATCTCAGTTGTGGACCACATGGGAGCAGATTCCCATTGATGTGCAGCAGGCCATGTTCGGACATTGGTTGGTACGTACGTAAATAAATAATTTTTATTTTGAAAATTATTTCATTTCTAACTTGATATTTTGATTTATTTATAGGGTTTATGGTATCCGATCGAGGATACCATGCGTGGTGCCATCCAAGAGGCATGGGAGGTGGCTATGTATGATCGCCTTCGTCAGTTTTTGCACAATTTAAGAAAAGCTTCCATGAAGAAAGCAGGAGTGTCAGATTTTGACGAGTCATGTAGAGCACACCGACCAGATTACATTTCATCCCATGTATGGGATGGATTATGTGCGCACTGGTTGAGTGGTGCCTTTAAGAGGAGATCATCGGTGGGGAGGAAGAATCGGGGGAGACAGGAGGTGACTCATCGAGCTGGGAGCCGTTCTTTTAGTACTCATAGACAGCATCTGGTACGTACATTATTTATAAATATTTTATATAACTATAAATATTAATAGTTTATTTTTTAGTCTTATAGGATGTCGAGCACCCCGATATTACGGAGTACGATGTATATCGGAGGATGTATAGTGATCCTGCTACTGGGGAGCTCAGAGGTGATCGTCAGCATCACATCGTGGTCAGTATTATTTGTTTTCAAGTTTAAAAATTAACTGCATATAATATATTCACAAATTTAATTTTAAATTTCAACTATAGGAGTCATATGAGGCCGTAGCGTCACAGGCCTGGCCTGAGAGTCAGGCCGAGTCATCAGATCAGACCACTGGCCGTCAGTTTGATGAGGCGACATGGATGCAGGCCACCCAGTATGCCTTCAAGAAGGGCCGGGTAGTTGGTATCGGCTCCCGATTGACTCCCGGAGATTATTATGGCAGTGCTGCGATGTCGGCGTCCAGCTCGAGAGGAGCTCGTGCATCTTCTTCTGCTACACAGTATGAGGATCAGTTGCGATCTCAGACTGCACTGATAGAGAGTCTCTGACAGGAGCAGGAGCAGATGCGGTCAGCAGCATGAGGAGGAGCGTCGACGCTAGCAGCAGCTGTACGAGGGAGCAGCCGAGTCAGTGGCAGCAGCAGCATCAGGAGCAGATGGAGTACATGCGCCGACTCACTCATGCTTTAGGGATGGAGTTTCCTCCACCACCATCTGCAGATCCCCCCCTCCCCCCCCCCCCATCCATCAGATTAGAGTTTGTATTTATGTTATAAAATTTGTGAAATCAAAATATGATTTTTTTTCTATTCGTAGTTTCTGTCTCATTATAAAATATTATAATATTATATTTTTAAATAACAATATTAATATGAATAATAATATTATTTATATTTTATAATATTAAATTTTATATATATATTAAAATTTTATAATATTATAATTTAATTATATTTTTTTGTAATACTTGAATTATTTTAATATTTGAATGTAAAATAATTCTATTATTTTTATATTAATTAAAATAACTTATTAAAAATTTTTTATTTATGAATTATAATTCTAAAATTATTATATTAATTAAATCATTTATTAATATTCTATTTTTTTGAATTATAATTCTATTATTATTATATTAATTAAAATAATTTATTATTTTTATTTGTGCATTATAATTCTATTATTATATTAATTAAAATCATTTATTAATATTTTAATATTTTTTATTTTTGAATTATAATTGGATTATTATTATATTAATTAAAATAATTTATTAATTATTTATTATTTTTATTTTTTTATAGTATTTGCGACGGGATACTATTCCCGTCGCAAACAATATTATTATTTTTGTATTTTTTTTAAAATAGTTTTTTGCGACGGGTCCCGTCGCAACAACTATTTGCGGCGGGCCCGTCGCAACAAGTATTTGCCACGAGGCCCATCACAAATAGTTTTTTTACAAATATACGGAGTACTAGTTGTGACGGGGATTCTCCCCGTCGCGGAAAAAGGCTTTAGCGACGGGCCCGTCGGAAAAAACTATTGTTGCAACACCGTTTTCAGCAACGGGTCATTTGCGACGGGCCCCCGTCGCAAAAAGCCATTTGCGACGGGATCCCGCCGCAAATGCCCCGTCGCAAATACATGTTTTTCTAGTAGTGCATTCTGGATATGAATAAAATACATCCTATTCATAACAAACATGGCTTACTTCACTGACCATATAGAGGAAAATAGATCAGTTAACACCTGAAACGATGATACTACTAAAGTATTATTAACAATGAAATATTATAAGTTCATATATGATATCATATTTAAGTATATTATTCTTGTATAATTTAATAACAGTGTTTTAACTATTATACATGTAGTTAACATACCTTCGACTAAGAAAACGTACAAGGAAATGGATAATTTCACAATGTATTTATTATCTGAGATTGTTTTATATATGTATCTACTAGGACCTCTTTATCAACCACATCCATGTTTCATAAAACTGTATTTAAAAACATTTTTAATATTTACTAGACTATGGGTTATATTCATTTATACCCTTTTTTACTTTTTATAAAATGGTTTTAATAGAATCATTATATCTTTTTCCAAATAAGGAACTTTATGACCTTTTCCAACAAAATTAAGGTAAGAATATTAATTTAACATATACAGAAGGTGTGGCTATTTCCAGCCATTATATCATCATCAATGATTCTTATACAATCTTATAAGATTATTTTCAAAATAAATGATTTCTTTTATAATTATTTTTCTTTTAAATTATTTCTAAACATAAGGAGATATTTCACTAAAAAAAGTATTGATATCATCTATGTCAACATCCTGTGATGGATTTTAATCTTTTTTGAAGTTGATTTATTATGAAATAGATCATGTATATTTTATTGAATTATTTTTCATATGTTTGATTGTGGATGTGTTATTTTTACACCAATCATCGTTTATGCATAAAGTATTAAAATTTTGTGGGAAAATTTTAATATGAATGTTTATGTTATGTTTAATCCTTTCCTTATAAAGAATGAATTTGACATATAATGTGATGGGGGGATCCCTCTATAGATCCTCAATGCATCGGTAGGTCTCATGAGACAAGCTTGTTCCCTGGCACAAGGCCTTGTCAAAATATTATTTCTAGTTTTGGCACAATTCCTTGACTATGTGGTTATGAAGTCTGGCATTGTGCATTCCATTATTGTGAAAGTTTCTATTGATATTTCATGTGATTATTTTGCTGGAAGAATATCCATGTGAATAAGTAAGTGGAATTTTTTGATGTTATCGTTTCCATATTATGATTAAGATTATGTTTAAAATGCATTTGTTTTGGTATTATACATCGCCTTAAATTCTTATTCTTATTTATGAATGTTTCTTCTATATTTTTATCCTTACCGAGTATTTGAGCTCACCCCGTTCTATATTTTATTTTTCCTAGGATGTAAAGATTTATTTTATGGTTGACCTATAGGGATAGGCTATAGATAAAAGTGTGGTCAATGGTGAAAAAATGTGGTTGATGTTTTTAGTTCATGATGTAATGTAAAACTTATGAATGTATCTAGTACACCCAAGGCTACTAAACTGATTGGTCTTTTGGGGCATTATTCTTTGTATCATGCCAATGTTATGTAATAATGGACCGAATCTAGGTAAATGGGGTCAGGGAATTGCAATTGGTATCATAGGATGTTTAGTACCATCCTTGGAAACTAGATTTAGATAATCTCTGACTATGGCACATTACCCTAATATAGACTATGAGGATTGGTATAGAAGAAATTCCTATAATTTTGGTAATGTAGAGATTTTGGGCATTTTTCATGGAACGCATCCCTGTCTAGATATGAGCAGGTAGAGGTGGCTCTAGCACAGATGTACCTAGGTGTGAAAAATCTGGCATGGAGTATCGGGTTTGACACGGGGTATCCTGGTACACGAAAATGGACCTTATTGCACTCTTGGTTATGATACTCCAAGGTGATATGCTTAGGATAATTCCCATTTAATTTATAAACCATAATGCATGATTTATTAGTACACACTTCATCAATTAAAACATTTTATATGTTTATGGATTATATCCATAAAATTTTCAATTTATGTTAAGTGTTATTCATGTTTGGAATTATGTATTGTGATTCATAAACTTATATAGTTTATGCCATTATTTAAAAATAGAGCCTAGTGGAAGGAATGAAAACTGTATCAATTCACATAATCTGTGTAGGGATTTCTTTCCTACTCTTGATAATTATAGTGGAGTTGTGATGCCGCTAGTCCTGATCAACTTATCACCATACTGGGACAACCCACTCATGTTATGAATAATAACCTTACCCGTATGGAGAACCCTAACCCACAACGTAGAGGAAAATGTTAGGCCTCTTCATGAGGAAACAGCCACCAACATCTAATGTGAGTACAAATCCATTAGTATCTGAGCAATGGATAAATTCATTAGAGAAAATATTTCATCATTTGGGGTGTAGAAAAAGGGAAAAAGTTGTCATGGTAGTTTATCACCTCATAGGATATGCAAATAAATTGTGTTCATTAATCAAAAACAATAAGGGTTACAATGAAGTACCAAATATGGAATGGATGGAGTTCATATAGATTTTATATGAAAATTACATTCCTTGTGACCATTGAGCGTATATAGAGAGGAAAATTCTGAGTCTAAGGAAAATGGAGGATAATAATGTCGCATTGTATTAGGGTAACATTACAAGGTTAGAAAGGCGTGCAACAGATTATATAAGTAACCCAATAAGTAAGACTGGTCAATTCATTGATGTGTTAAAACCATTTCTCCATCGATCCTTAGTATCATAATCCTTCTCATCGTACGGAGATATTGTCTCATGTGTTATTGGGATAGAAAACAAATTCTCTATGTCTTATGAATTCAAAGAAAAGATAGAGAAGAATAGATCTGGTGATCACTCTGGAAATGGAAATAAGGGGTAGAAGGTAAATTCTAAATATCCATCTTGCAGTAATTGTTGGAAGAAAAACCCTGGTATGTTCGACGGGAATTGGAGTCTATTACAAAGGCAGTGAAAAAGGCCACAAAGATCGAGATTGGAAGGGAATGAAAGAGGATGAAAATGTTGAATTCTAAAATTATAGAGAAAATGGACATTATGAAAATGAATGTCATATGCCCAAAGGAAAATTACCTCAGAAAAGGATAAGGGTGAATGGATAAGCTTATACGATCAATACTACGGAGGATGAATCTCTAAAAGAAGTGGTGGTAGGAAATTTAATGGTTTTTTAAAGTTTATCTACTGCTTTATTTGATTCTAAATCATTGAATTCTTTCATATATTCTAATTTTAAAAAATATATATTTTCAATTTGACATATCAAGGGAGTTGTCAGTAAAAACTCCTAAGGTAAGTATTATCAAAACAATGTTTTTTGAATCAGTTCCCATTAGGGCATATAAATGATCATTATCTGCTGATATCATCATAATACCAATGAATGAATTTGAGATAATCCTCAGAATGGATTGGATTTTGGACCGTGATGCAAAAATTTATTTTAAGAAGTAGGAGTTTACAATGAATAATGATTAAAAAGAGTATCTTATCTTTAGAGAAGAAATGTAACCACTTGATTCATTTCAAGATCCTCCCCCAGAAACCTTACAAAATTCAATTATTTGGGAGGAAGGGAATTAAATAATTATGGGCGAGGAAAATAATGATCGAATAGTGGATATACCTATTGTGCAAGAATATATTGATGTGTTTCCAGAGGAGTTATTTGGACATCCACCATAAAGAGAAATTGTGTTTTCTATTGATTTAATTCATGGTTCAAGGCCCATATCGAAGACCCCATATAGAATGGCCACTGTGGAATTAGTGGAACTAAATAAAAAACTATAGTAATAGAGTAATAAGAGATTTATTCACCCTATTGTTTCTCCTTGGGGATCCCCTGTATTTTTTGTTAAGAAGAATGATAGATCTATGAGGTTGTGCATTGACTATAGGGATATCAATGCTATAATAATAAAGAACATGTATCCCCTACCTCGCATTGATTATTTGTTAGACCAACTACATGAAGATCAATATTTTTCAAAGATTGACCTTCGATCTGGTTATCATCTGTTGTGTGTGAAGAAGGAAGAAATTCTAAAATCAGCAATTTGAACTAGGTGTGGACATTATGAGTTTATAGTAAGGCCTTTTGGATTAACTAATGCACCCTCTATCTTCATATATCTAATTATTAATGTTTTCATGGAACATCTTGATCAATTTTTAGTGGTATTTATTGATTATATCTTGGTATAATCCAAAAGCTATGAATGTTATGATAATCACTTACACGTTATTCTAAAGACTCTTAGATGAAATGAATTATATGGGATGTTTAGTAAGTGTGAATTCTGGATTCAAGAGACTTATTTTCTTGACCAAATAGTCTCTAAGGAAGGAATCTTTGTTGATCCTTTAAAGACCAAGTCAATCCATGAATGGCCAGCACCGACAAGTATAACTGGGGTACGCAGTTTTATTGGTTATACGGGTTATTATTGATGTTTTGTCCAGAATTTAGACCGATTGGCTTACCCATTAACCAAGCTCACAAGTAATGGTGTTAATTTTTTTTGGAAAAAAGTGTGTGAAGGATGTATTGAAGAACTGAAGATATGATTATAAAATGCTCTTATGAAGACTCTACCATCATGGAACAATGGATTTGTTATTTATAGTGATGCTTCAATGAAAGGACACGTTTGTGTCTAAATGAATAATGATAGATTTATTGCCTATGCATCACGACAGCTAAAAATTCACCATAAAATCTATCCCAATCAAGATCTTGAGTTAGCATCTATATTCAACACTCTAAAGACATAGAGACACTATCTCTATGGTGAAAAATGTGAGATTAATAATTATCACAAGAGTTTGATGTATATGTTCTATAAAAAAACTCAACATTAGGAAAAGGAGATGGATTGATCTACTCAAGGATTATAATTGCATAGTACACTATCACCTGGGGAAGGAAAATAAGGAGGAAAATGCTTTAGGCAGAAAGGATCATTGAGTTTTCTAAAAGATGAGAGTTGAAAGGGATCCTATTTTCATGCATCAAGTAATGATGAATATGGAAATAACCATTGAATGTGAAACATAAATACTTTTTGTAATGGATGTAAAACTATCTTTACTCTAAAAGATAAAAAGTTCTCACACAAATGATATGTATTTTCAAAGGAATATTAAAGTTGAAAATGATGTGAGATTGAGTGACATCTTATTTGATGATGGAATTTTTAAATTTGGGATGAGCCTTTGTGTTCCAGATATTCTTGATCTAAAAATTAAATTGTTGGATTACACTCACAACTCCAATTTCACTATACACCATGGGAGCACCAAGATGTATAGATATTTGATGGAACATTTTTGGTGGGATGACATGAAGAGGGAAATTTTTAATTTTGTTTCAAGATGTATGGTTTATCAATCAGTGAATGTTGGAAGGAAATATCCTGGAGGATTCATGAAACCTATTCCCATACCTAAGAGGAAATGAGATAATATTACGATGAACTTCATTCGGGGGCTACCATGGACTCCTAGAAGGAATGATACAATATGGGTCAATGTTGAACTTCTTACCAAGTCAGCTCATTTTCATGCTATAAGGGGGGGTTTACCACTTGAAAATCTAGCATGACTATATATTAATGATGTTGTAAGACTACATGGAGTACTGCTATAAATTTTTTCCGATCACGATCCACATTTTACATCAGGAGTTTGGTAAATTCTTCATAAGGCCTTAGATACTGAACTTTGTTTGAGCATTGCCTACCACCCTGAAACTGATGGAAAACCAGAACAAGAAAATTAAAACCATAGAAGACATGTTGAGATCTTGATATCCTGATTTTAATTGTATATGGGGATAATATTTACCTCGGGTAGAATTTTCTTATAACAATATCTTCTATTAAAGTATTCAGATGGCACTATATGAAACATTATATGATAAGAGATGTCACACCCCAACTTTTTGGGATTAGGTTGGTGAAAGAAAACTCATAGGCCTAGAACATGTTGATGAATCAAAGGAAAAAGTGATGGTTATCCGAACCAACATCAAAGCAGCTAAAAGTAGGAAGAAGAAATATGTCGATAACTGAAGGAAGTTTAGGAATTTCAGGTAGGAGATCTTGTTTTTTTTGAAGGTATCTCCATGGAATAGAGTTATACAACTCTGTAATAAGAGTCAATTAAGTCCCAAGTACATCAGAACTTTTGAAATTATAAAATTAATTGGGGTGGTATCTTACCATTTGGAAATTACGCCAAGTCTCTCTAAAGTGCATGATGTGTTCCATGTATTACTGTTCAGAAAATACATGCTTGACCCAAAGCATGTACTCACCTATGAGAAAATTGAACCGAAACCTGATCTGTCTTATTGTGAAGATCCTTTCAATATTTTTGATAATAGAGAACAAGTGTTGAGAAACTAAACAACTAATCTGGTAATAGTTATACGGATAAAAAAAATATGTAAAAGGAAATATGGGAACCAGAGGAACTTATGATGAAGAACCACCCAAATCATTTTATGTAGTAGAATTCATGAAATTTTGAGGATGAAATTATTTGAAGGATGGAAAAATAGAACTCCCAATCTTCCATGCTATGCTTCCCTTTGAATAATGAAATAGCTATCATTATACACAATTTTTAGATTCCAACACACCGTGACCAATCAAACTAACTATTATGAATAGTAATACATACTATTTGAAATATTATAAATTTTATATTTCAAAAAGGACTTCATTTTCTAATTTGGAATATCAAAATTAGCATAGGGTAAATTTTTGGTATTTTTCATAAAACATTCAAATGTGGATGAATAGTGATAACACTACGTTATTTGTTAAAACAGACTTTTTATTAAAATAATTATTTATTTTATTTAAATTTATTTTCAGTAAAAATAGATACATTATACCTATATAAGTTAAATTTAATTCATTTGAGTCATTTTATAATTAGTTTAGATATATAAAAATTCTATTGTACCTTTTACCTCTTTTACCAACTCCTAGTAGCATTTGAAAATTTGAATGAAATATAATTTTACTGCATCTGTGTGTTGAATTTCAAAAATACAAGATACACAGTTAATATTAGTACGTAAAATGTGGATCAATAAGATGAAAACAATTTTAGTGAATAGTAACTTTTGACTTTTATTACCACCGTTAAAAGTAAATAGGGTAATTAAGGGTAAAAATGATATCTTAATTACCCTAATACAAGTAATAATTCTATTGGTTAAGTATAAATCGACAAAAAAATACCTTAGGAATAAAATATGACCCCCTTCTATCCACTTGGATTAGATTAGGACATTTATTATTATTTAATTTAAAGAATAGTTAAAAGAGTTACATTCATCCTTTAATAACTAAACAATTTTTAATATAGGGTTAAAAACAATATAAATTAGACTATAAATTTTAATTATAAAGCTAAATATATTTCCTACTTAATGTTTTTTTATTTATAATTGTTATATATTAAATAATATAATTTATTTATAACACAATAATGATGCAGTAATAACCTTAATAATAAAATATTAAAATAATTGATATTATAAATATTCAAATAAATGTAAATCTTATGATAAATTAAACTAATTTTATAAGTTAATATGACATGTTAGGTTTGGTTAAAAAAATTATTTAGAGATGTAATGTTTTAATGGAATTCAAAAAAATCAAGTACTAAATAGTGTCAATAATGATATAATTGAGTTTTTAAAACAAATACTTTATTATTAATTAATATAATTTTACTAAAAATATAATGATTGGACAAAAGACATAGATAAGGTTATATATAAAAATAATGAACCACATGGGATTCACATATCTTTTTATAGAATGATTATTTACCATATAATATAAAAATTCAAAGAGACGTGTTAAATGTCAATCTATTTAACTAAGAGTTAAATCAAAATTATATGGTTAATATGGTGTCCTAAAACTTTATAAAACCTATTGGTTGAGAGGGTTTAGACCCATCCCCACCGTATCATTCAAATAAATCATTTTGGGGCCATTAGAATCTGAAAATGATTTTATTATAAATAAATATTTCAAGATTTTCCTAAAGTGACCTCACATCTTTTATCAATGGGTACTTCCCCTTCTATTAAATTCACACCTCCATAGACATATGGCTCGGACAACCCCTACCCAAATATCCTACCAACATTCATACCTTCATCCTATAGCCCTTCATTTGGTCAGAGAGATAACCTATGGAGACATTTTGATCAAATACAAATGAAGAACCCAAAGAAGGGGTAAATATTTAATCACCACTCTCATGTTGTTTTATTCTTCAACTTCATCTTTCTTTGTGGTTTATATTATAAAATAATTACTTAGGTATCATATATATAATATTATGTTATTATTGAAATGTTATAACAATATTAATTATTCTGTCCATTATATGAATGACAAAGTCACCATACATGCGTACATACGGGTTACAGTCGCCACGTCATGGTGTAGTTTGTTATTCAAACACTTAATTATTTTGAGGGGTATAATAATTAGTATAAATAATTTAAATAATAAATATAACATTTTTATGATTCTATATATATGATATACCATCCAATTACATACGATTTCACCATATATATAATGATATTGTTGCTCGAACGTACGTACGGATTACCGTCTCCACGAACGCTATGAGATTCATTCCCCATCATAATCTTTCAAGAATAATTTTCATTATATGATTAAAAATAATGTTTATGAAAATAATATCATTTGGTATATGAATTAAATACATCCTATCCATAACAAACATGTCTTACATAACCGATCATATAATGGAAAAGAGATCAGTTATCACACAAAACGATGATGATACTAAAATATTTTTTACAACACAATATTATAAGATCATATATGATATCATATTTATTTAAAATATTATTTGATAATTTAATAAAAAAAATTAACTATTATAATGGATGTTAACATACCATTGACTATGGAAAAGTAAAAGGTAAGGGTTAATTTCACAATCACATTATTTTCTATGGTTGTTTAATATAAGTATCTACTGGGACATATTTATCATCCACATCCATGTTTCATAAAAATAAATTTCAATTTTTTTAACTATTTATTAGACTATGTGTTACTGTCATTTATATCCTTGTTTGACTTTTCATAAAATTGTTTGAATGTAATCTTTCCATCATTTTCGAAACATGGTACATTATGAACTTTTTGAAAAAATTATGGTATGAATGTTTTTTATCTTATATGGAAGGTGTGACTATTTTCTATAATTATATCATCATCAAAACTTCCCATAAATGATTACAATAATATTTTAAAAATAAATGTTTTCTTTCATAATTATATGACTTCTAAATTATTTCAAAATAGAAAGTGATATTTCTCTACAAAAAAGTTTTGATTTCATATATGTCAACATCCATTGATTGATTTTAAGCTTGTTTGAAGTTGATTTATTATGATAAAAATCTTCCATATTGTATTGATGGTTTTGTGATATTTTTTAGTGTGGATGTGTTATTTTTACACAATTCACTGTTTATGGATAAAGTATTGACATTTTTATGCACGTTTTAATAACAATGTTTATGTTATAATTAATCTTTTCATATGATAAATGCATTGAACTTAGTATGTGATGGGTGGATCCCACTATAGCTCCACTATGCATATGTATGTCTCATAAGAGAAACTTGTGTCTTGGCATAAGGCCATGAAAAAAATATTATTTTTAGTCATGGAACAAGGCCTTGACTAAATGGTTATGAAGTCGGGCATTATGCATTCTATCATTACGAATGAGGCTATTGATATTGCATGTGATTATTTGACATGTTGAATATCCTTGTCAATAAGTAATTGGAATTATATGATTTTATATTTTCCATATTATGCTAAATTTTATGATTAAATGGATTCTATTTTCGTCTTATACATATCCTTAAATGTATATGTTTATTTATAAATGTTTCCACTATGTTGTTATCCTTACTAAGCATATGGGGTCACCCCTTTCTATGTTTTATTTTTCCCAGTATGTGATGAAGTATTTTATGGTTGACCTTCAGATATAATATAAGGATATATGTGTGGTCAATGGGGAAAAATTTTTGTTTCTATTTTTTTCATGATATAACGTAAAACTTATGAATGTATCAAGTACTTCCAAGGATAGTGAACTGATCGGCCATTCAGGACATTATTCTTTGCATCAGGACAGTGTTATGTAATAATGCACCGAATCTGGGTAATTGGGGTCGAGGCATTACACTACATTTAATTATAAAATACAATGATTCCATGTAGGGTTGTGGGGTATGAATAACCCTAGATATTGAGTGCTACTGTGAGGAGATGGTCTCTATAATGTAAGGGTCTCTGGGGTGGATATGGATGGTTCATAAAAATGGGTACCCCTACAGTGTGGAGGTCGGTTGTTTCACATATTTCACAATATCAAGGCATGACTCTAACATGGTGTGCTTAGGTATATGTTGATCAACCATTAGGTAATGTGGATCTATATTGTGAACCTCATCATGGATGTCAGACATGATTTTACCAAGGTACGCTTTGGTGTCATCCTTTGGGAAGTGATGTAGAGATTCATATTTTAGGTGGTTCTACGGTTTTACCTATTAGGGGTTAACATGGTCCTCTTTTTAATAAAAAATCTACAAATAGAAATTGATGAATAAATATTATTATCATCCTGAATTCTCCAATCAACACCTAGGGTACATAGAGATCTTTCAGAAGGGTTTTTTGTTTCTATCTGTTAAAGTAAATACTCTCCATGCAACGTTCAATTTATTGTGACCCAAGCCATCCAAACCTATTTCTCTGAGTCTAGGGTTTGGTGGTTAATGTACCATTTTACTGTCATCTTATAATTAATTGGTATATTACTGGAGATTTTTTATAGTAATCATTATTATCATCAATGGTAAGGGAGATGGAACAAAATGACATCTTGAATGTGAAGAGTTATGAGTGTATTCTTCATTTTTAGGCAGGTTTTCTAAATCATATCCAAATATGTTTCTTTTCAATTTTTCTAGTATATGAATGGTGTTATATCATGCCATCATTATGTGAACATGAATTAATAAATTTTTTATCTAATATTTGATCATTTATTTATTTATATACATCCCATCTATTGGATCCTTTCATGTTGAGACTCGACATGCTTCCACCCGATAGGAGTGATTGGGATTGTCCATTCATAAGACGTGGATAAATTGAACTTTATACCCAATGTTTTTTTTGTATTTTTTTTATTTTTGATTTTATAATGTCAATTAACATACATTTTTATAGTGTAGGGATTTCATGAGATTGATTCACAACGAATAAAATTGTTTATTTAAAAGAAAATTTTCATTTGGAGCATAAATGATCAATGGATGGTTTTTTGGTAATTATTTTTATAACTGGGACCATGAAATTATGATATTTTAGTTGATAGAGAAATGGTAATTATTTGAATTGACCATATGGTCTAGTGATGACATGTGTTATGGATTGTTCCTTTTAGACTAAAATTCTTAAAGGGTGGGGCTCGGTTTTTCATTAATGTATATAGGGATCAGACAAGTTAAGATATATTGCATATAATTTTTGAAAAGTTTACGATGTAATGCGTATTGTTATTGGAATAATTATTAATTAACGATTTTAGGGATTTTTCATGTTATGTTGTTATTATTATAGTTAAATTCATGGGACTCCTATCATTATATGTGGGATAATCCCTAGGAGGATCATGCTAATAGATGGAATGGTCATATCCCCTTCTTAGATATATCCATATTGTAACTGAAGAATATTGGGGAAGACCATTGGTGTTAAACCAGTGTTAGAGGGTCATTGTCATTATTTACAACTAAGTCTAAAGGCCATAAAATTATTATTTGTTTTTCACATTTTTAAATTGGGATGAAGGGTAACCAAACACGACCCATAAGAATAGTGTAAATTGGTCCTAATTCATGACATATAGTCCTTGAGTCTTCTAGCCTAAAAAATGACCCAAATGCCCTAAAAACCAAAATAAATAGATTAAAATCCCAGTATATTTTTGGTTACAATAAACAAAGATCCTAACATTTCAGGGATGCACAACAAGAATAGGCCCATAAATAAATGCATGATCTCGATAATAATCGAAGAAGACATACCCTCTCATTCATGAAATATGGTAGCCCTAAAATTCAATGAGCTAATTCTTTGATTCCTGAATTAGATCATTAAAGTATATTGACATCCAAATAATCATCCTCCTTCCAATGACATATCAACCTATAGAAAAATATGAACAACCATTGAGAACATTGAGATGAAGCCAACACCAAGGGAAATCCCTCCCACAATTGACTATCTCCATTAAGGATGTCGTCCCACCACCTAATTCAAATCCGGTGGCCACTACATAAGAACTTAACATCACTATTAGATAACTCTCCCGACAACAATGATGAATACAATGGCATTCCTAGATGAAAAGATTTTTATGGACGAAGCCACTACCCAACAAATCATTGGAATAGAATAACACTACACATCACTAGAGAAAACCCCAGATCTAATGAACGAACAACACCATAGGGATGATTTTATAGTGGAGCATGAAGAATCTAAAAATCAAGCTGATGCAACCCTAAGTGACATGGAGGGATCTCATCAGATGCTGATATCCCTCACTCATATCATTCATTGGATCTATCTCATGTGCAATATTATTAAATAAATTCATCATGATGTATATATATTTATTGATTGTTAGATCTATATCTTATATTGTATATTATTAGACATGGTAGTGTCAACTTGCTGATTTATACTCACACACTGTAAGAACCAATATTCAGTACACAAAAATATTTCATAGATGATGGTTTGGATAAGGGAATATAAACCTTTTTTTGATTGATTCCTGAATAATGGGTCAGAGATTGGAGATAAGACCAACATGTGGTTTTGGAATGGAATCAAGGAGAAATTATTTAATTAACATTACTATTCATGTTTTTAAAATTTACCGTGTTATATTTTTATATATATACATATCATTACATGTTTCTATTTTTTTAATATAATGATGATTTGGTATATTATTATATAGATACATGTTGTTTATTATTTTTATTTTTCTTTTATATTCAACCTGTTAATTCCCTTTTTAGACTATATTGATACTATTTAATAGATTGTATAGTGTACCCACCATATTTTATACAACCTAGTTGCTAACCGGTATTCTCTAGAACATGAGGAGCTAGGTTTATGGTAACATAGCCAACTTGGATGGTTAACATGAGGGAGGATCAGGCTAATGATGATAAAATGCTCAATGAAAACAATAAATTGGGATAATATAATAACATAACTATGTTGAATATATAAGGATTAACCATATCCCAGGAATTACTTTTTTATTGTTATCCAAAAAATAATTCATATCCTCACATACTTGGGTAAACCACATATTTAATTCCTTTGGGAATGTGATTACATCTAAGATAACCTATTTCAGGATAGGGATAACCACCAATGTACCATATTTTAGTCATGGAATATTCTCCCATGTACCATCATGTAATGGCCTAGACCTCCTGATCTATTAATTTGTGAAAATATGATGTTTAATGTATTTTGGTAGGAAAAATTCACTCATTTCAAGAGTTTTTTAAAATATAGTTTTACAACAATAGCTCATCTAATGGTGAGTCACATCAATAGGTCACATAGATGACTCAATAATGGAGAGTAAGAATGGTGACATGAACTAGTGACATTCAATGGTGAGTTGCTGATGGTGGGATGCAATGGTAGGTCACCAATAGTGAGTCAACTAGCAGTGACTCATCCCTTAGTATTTTAACCACCAATGAGTCTCATTAGTGAGTCACTTAGTGTAGGTATCTAGTAGTGAAACACGATTGTAACTCATTCAATGGTGACTCACAATGGAAAATCTCCCATCGATGACTCATCCAATGGTGAGTTGTCTAATGGTGACTCGATCAACAGTGATTCATCAATAATGACTCATCCAATGGTGAGATATCAAAGGGTAGGTCACCTGATGGTGAGTCATCAAATGATAGTTGACCTAAAGGTGAGTCTCTCAATGGTGCCTCACCAACATTTGAATAACAATAGTGACACACCCAATGGTTAATAACCCAATTGTTAGTCATTACCAATAGTATGTCAATTTCCATCTTTTTCTATTTTTCACTATTCTACATTTTTAAAATATTATATGGAATAAAGTGAGACTGAAAACAAGTATCCATCATTTTGATGACATTTTAAAGGATGTAAAATTCATCTATAATTACTTTATGCTTAGGAGGCCCGTAGATGGAAGAAATGCATAATCAAGGTCATGATTCAGCTATAATGGATTTTGAAACCATTTCTTCTATTGATATAGGATCTCACCTTTCTAAATATGATACAATTTACCACATTTTTATTTCCCTAATATCCTAATACTTAGAATCACCAAAACCATTAGTACTTGATGAGATGTATGTCTATGTCTCAACCATGGATCACATTTCAATATAGCCTTCCACACCCCCAGTTTAGTGGAAGGATGAGGTACTGAAAATCTATTTCTTGAGGAAGGGATTCTTCAATCTATCTTATATTTTTGTATAATTCAGGATGGGTGTATGAATTTTCTCAATGTGAAGGAAGTTTGAAAAAAAATTAATAAATATAATTTAATCTATAATAAACCAATAAACAGGGTTTGGGTCAAAGTGACAGCTTCTTATATCAAATTGTTTATTGATATTGTGAGTTTTTTGGGATATATGCCTACAAAAAATCATGGTCGTTGGAGGTATTTAATTGTGCACTCAAGATGACTTGTGATGGAATGTGGTCGATCGTGTGTAAAATGGATGTATATATTCAATTGATTAACCACGTATACCCAACTAAATAAATAGATTCTTAAGGATATAAAATTCTATGTTATAAACCCATAATAATGATTTTTGAATTAAATAAAAAGTGTTTTCTATATCTAAAAATATAATTCCTTGTTTGGTGTGACAATGTGTTGTGTGTGGTTTTGTTTTTTCATGTTCCCTATGTTGTTGTTTAGTGCTATTGTTGATATTAGTACTATGAATAAAATGAATCGGACCTCTCAGTTCTATTAAATTGTGACAATATTATGTTTTATGTGTTTTGGGAGAAAACAATGACTGATTTCAAGTGTTTATAAAAAAATACATTTTCTAATGGTATCTCATTTAACAGTGATTCCCACTGATAGGTAACACTAATGAGTATGGAACAATGAGTTTGAATGATGTCTCATTCCAGTGAATCTCATTGGAAAGTCGCTGATGGTTGGACACGATGGTAGGTCACCAATAATGAGTCACCCATAGGAGAACCATCCACTAGTGATTTGTGAAAATGACTCAATGATGGTATGTCACTAGTGGTGACTCTCAATAGAGACTCCTCCAATGATGAATTGCGATGGTGACTCATCCAATAGTGACTCGTCAAATGGAGATTCATCTAGTTTTGAAAATCAAACATTTATTTATCCAATGGTGACTACTCTAATAGTGAGTAAACCAATGGTAGGTCACCTAACACTGAGTTTTTCAATAGTAGGTCACCTAACCATGAGTCACCCAATGGTGCCTCACCAACTAGTGACTCATTCTAGTGTCTCATCTAATGGTGAGTCATTTACAAAATTCTTTCAATTTCTATATTTTCTTAATTTTCCCAAATTCTCCCCTTTCACATTTTATTGAATGTAAAATGAGTCTAAAATCATGTTTATGTGTTTTTTATCCATTTTAATGGATGATAAATTTATCCATAAATCCCTAACACTCAAGAGTCCCATAGATAATCAAAACATGTAATTTAATCATGATCCATCATTGATGGATTTTTAAACCATTTATTCCACTGATACAGGATTTGACATCTCTAAATCCAAGACCCTTTCATCATTGTATGATTCTCTTTAATCATTATACTGACCATCCCAATAACATTTTTTCCTTGAAGATCCATATATCTATGTTGCACCCTTGGATCATGTTTTCCTGGAGCCTTGTGCACCCCCTAGTTGGAACAAGGAGGAGGTTCTGATCATATTTTTCTTGCGGTACTAATCCCATTTTCTCTCATTTATTTGTGTATGATGTGGGATTGGTGTATGAATGTTTCTTATATGACGGATGATGAATCAAAATTTATTAAGGATAATTTAATCTTCTTGAAACAAATAAAAATGGGATTAGGAAGAGTTACAAATACTTATATCATAGTGTTTATTATTATTTTGAGTTGTATGGGTTGTATGCTGACTAAAAAACATGGTCTTTGATGGTTTTTGTTTGTGAATTTTGGATGAATTGTGATGAAATGTTTTTTAGCATGTGTTGAACAACTGTATATATTAAATTTATTTACCACTTATACATGATTAATGAAATGGATTCCTCGAGACAAAATTTTATTTTCAATAACCCTTGAATTATAAATGTGGATTTTCAAAAAAACTATTCACTAATTATGAATAAACATGTCTTTATTTGGTGTGACTGTGTGTTGTGTGTGGTTTTGTTTGGTCGTGTTCCTTGTGTAGTTATGTAGTGATTGGACAGAGAGAATGGCCATGAGTTAGGGAGGTACGAGTGGGGAAATGGAATCTCATGTTGACATATTAAATGATTGTGGAATGGGCGGGAAATTTTTGACTAGTGTGGATACATGTTTAGGTTGTTCTATGATTATGATACTGGTTTTGATTTGTGGGGTTTTGGAATACAATGGGGTTTATGGTTTGGATGTGATGAGATATGTCACTGATTTTGGTTATGAGTTAGGGATTTTCATTATTGGGATGATCAATTAAGAGGAATGATTTTGAAGAATGATGATGTAATAGTTTTTTTGTGAGATAAACTTACTGAAAATAAGAAGTGCATTGTTTTGATGTTGTGATTTTTCCTCTTCATGGATTATGTCGCATGTCATGTTGCGTTATGTAGTAGTCAGTTTGACGACTAGGGATATAATGTATAAATTGGATCTTTAATAAATAATTTTAATTATTTAAATTAGTTTTCTAGGATATGGTTGGGTTTATTTCTTGTTTTTAGATGTGCATTTAGAGGTAGTAGTAATGTTGGCAGTGTCATAGGGAGGTTGGTTGTTCGATTGAGATCCCATTCTTTGGGATTGAGTGTTTGATTCAATATATATATATATATATATATATTCCTTGTGTTTTCTCTAAGCACCCCATCCTATTGGGGAACTATGGGATGAACACCCCTATTTTTATAGAGGAGGGTGACGTTTTCCAACACCTCAGTGGGAGGATGGATGGATGGTTACTGGCTCTTGCCCGCTTCATCTCTGAAGCCTTTGTATCCCATGTCTCTTTGGGTATGTTGTGGTGTGATTGTGAGGATCAGGGTTCTACATGTTAGGAATGATTTCCCAAGTTTCTATGGATTGATGTGAGATGATGTTAGTAGTTGTAATTTTGATTGTGGTACAGTTTTCTCATGGGCCTCTATAGGCATGATGTGGTATAGTTGTGGCCCAAGTGCCTGCATGAAGGATGTGGTATGGTTTCAGACCTTATGTGAGTGGGATGGATGTGGTGTTCTTCGTATTCCTAGGCTGCTGGACTATCACTGAGGCCCAAGTGTGTGAGGTATGGTAGTGACTTGGGACTTGTGGAATAGTGTGGAATCGTTAGGATATTTTCCATTAGGGTATAACAATTTAACTTGTGGGAAGAGGTCTCGGGTACCCAAAAATCATTGTGATTATTATATTAATTTACCTGACTTGGATTACTTGGTGATAATCCCTTAGTGATGTTGGGATATCTAGTATTATTTGTTAGGTGTAGTTGGTTTTTGTTGTTCTCTTACTGGGGAATTATTATGCCTCTCCCAATTCTACATGAGAGAACATGGTTTTTCAATCTGATTATACATGTATGCTCACCCGGCATTATAAAACTGATTTTAGGTTTCTAGTTGGATTTATTAGATCATGGTGGTCTTTAGTAGCTCATATGTCAGGATATTTGTTGGGTCACATCATATATTTATGCATTTGGTACATACATTATATTGTATGTATATGAAGTTGATATATTTTAAACATAAATGTGACATGGATTTTGGATTTCTTTTAAATTTGTCTTGGAGTTTTTTTGTTGACATGTCTTATCTCCCAATCTTGGTTAATATAAAATAGGAAATTTCCCTCATTACATGATATTCTGCACTTTTGGTGCTGGTCACCACCTCGAGTTATACTAGAGGATGGAAATAGGGTTCATTATATCTCTTAATTCATTTCTACTTCAGGAGGTGAATCTGCGGAGGTTGGGGTCATTATAGAATGATATTAGAGGTGATGGTTGGGTTATAGAATATAGTTTTTAGTTAGGAACATTGAAGATCTAATGGGTTTTTTGGAAAATATTGTAAGTTGATCATGTTAAGAGACATTGGTCATGGATGACTGGCTAGGACATGGGATTTTAGGGTCCCCCAAGATCTAAATCAAGGGATATGTGCCTACCGAATTACCATGCAATGCAACACCTTTTGTAGAGTAGAGACCATCGGGAAGGTAAATACATTATAATGAATTGTCTTCCTATTAAAATATGGGGTTAAATGATAAATTTTAAATGGATAATTAAATGAGTTAAATTAATTGAAATTAAGATTAAATAAATTTCCATATTCCTTAGGATTAAAAATTCATTTTTATCATTTTTAGCAAGGGGATTCAGTTTTCATCTGCATGAAGTGCATGTAATGGGGGATAATCAGGATAACCCAATCGATTGATAGAGTTATTATTGGATATAGTATGTTGATTAGTGATAGATTATTCTACAATTTTTATAGTTGAAGACTTTAGGGATGTGCATGGGTAGTGTTCCAGATAATGCGATGGAGGCTTGTCTTGGTGAACTTTTGATCACCTTCTGTTTGATCTTTTCTCTAACATGTTACTGGGTTTCTTTTGTAGTGATCCATATTATGGGAGATACACGTCAGTGGTAGACATTGTACCTCGGTGAGAGGGAGTAGGATGATTTTTTGTTGGTGGATTTTAGGAAAAAGTTCCAAGAAGGATCCATTTCTTTGACTATGAAGGCAGAGAAAAGGAAGGAGTTACTCTCCCTCCAGCAAGGGAGTATGTCGGTATGATAGATTTAGATCATTTTCAAAGATGTCCATGAGTTTGTTACTGATCTATTTCTAGACGAGGAGACTCGTGTGAGATTATTAGAGGAGGAATTTCATCAATCTCTCCAGTACATAGTAACTCCCTTCACCATTCGAATGTAATTGGTGGTCCATTAAAAAGTGATGTTACTTGAGAGGATGCACTCATGAGGTGGTATACCATAATAAGGTGATTTATAAGAGTTCATTAAGATTCAATATTACTAGTATAAGGTCTTAGGCACCGGGTCATTGAGGTTTGAACCTGGAGGGAGCTAACCTTAGTAGTTCACGTTTCATCCATCAAGTCCTCCCCCTTTTCCTGTGAACATGGGATAGAGGTGTTTAGCCTCAGGATCCCATGGGAATATTCATATCCAAGGGGAACTGGTTGTTCATGTTCATTATAGTGTATATGTGTGGGTTTAGTTCTTTCTTTATTAGCAGATACAAGCTACACCATTTTAATAACAGGGATAGAAGGCTCTTTCTCCATAGAGGGGAGACAAAGCAGGCGGAGTCCAACCACAGTTTGTTCCTTTGGGTCCTCTACCTGAGAGTATCTAGGGAGGTGATAATCAGTAGAGTGTTATAGGATCATGGTATGGTCAGTTTCATACTACAACAGTAATAGTCCTTACATGGAAATATAATGTTCGAGGTATGATCTGATTGTTCAGTACTCTAACTAGTTCTTTTTTTATTCTAGAGCTTCACACTCCTTTGTCGCACCCAGTAATGCCCATGCCTGGGGAATAGATGTATTGAGGCATCCCATTCAACTACTATTGAAAATTCCAATCATAAGATGGACCATCTTTATTGATTTTTGTGGGGGATGTCGGTTGATAATGGGACTGTATCAGTCCCATGGGGAGATTTTAGTGTTACAAATGAAACCATACAACATCATATATTAAATATACTAGTTGTACACTATGCATACTATAATAGAATGATTCCAGAGAATATTCATGTTTTAATATGTATATGGTCATAATTTGACCTTATCGGTGAGAAGAGCTTTCAAGAGACTAGTCAGCATGTGGAGACTTTTCCTTTCTCAGTGACAGAGCTATTAGTGAAATCCGTGGATACTGAGATGGAGGAGGTTCATAATGATTTTGGGGGAGTTTTTGGATGTTTTTTCTTATGAGTTTATGAATCCTCACTACTTAGTGTGATGTTGATTTTGTTGTATACTTACATCCCGATGCTTCTCTAAACTCGATAGATCCGTATCAGCTTTTACCTTCAGGGATGTGTGAGTTTAGGATTCAAATAGATGATATGATGTAGAAGGGTTTTATCTGGCCATGTCTATCTCCATAGAGTTCTCTACTCCTATTTGTGATGAAGGGGATGGTGGTATGAGGGTGTATATAGACAAATAGAGGCTTAATCTGGTGAAAGTCAGGAACTATTACCCCTTTCATGGATAAAAGATCTTTTTTACTAACTGAGAGGGGAATGTTACTTCTATAAGATCGAATTGAAGTCTAGATATCCCATGTCGAGAGTGAAGAAGGTCTATATCATGAAATGTTCATTCAGGTCCAGGTATGAGAAAATTATGTTCTTATTCATACCGCTTAGTGTTACGAATGAAGCATAGGTGTTCATGGGACTCATGTACTATTTATTTAATGAGTTCTTGGACTGTATCGTCGTCAAATTCATCATGGAAATCCAGATCTAGTCGATTTAATATAGGAGAATGCTGAGAATCTAATGACCATTTTACAGGTTCCTTGATGCCACCATATCTATGAAGTGTTTCCAATGTTAATGATTTGTATAAGAGAGGTTCAAATCCTTGTACATGTGGTGTCACATTAGGGTGTTTAATTTAGAACATCAAATGTTGATGTAATTGTTTCTTTAGAAGCACCCAAGAAGGTGGAAGAGGATCAATGATGTCTTGGACTCCCAGGATACTTTCATTGGTTCATACGTAATTTCCCTAAAGTTGTAGCTCTATTTATGTACATGAATATGAAATAATATACCATTGTGTGGTGTTATCCGTGTTTGGCAGCATTCAATTACCTAAAGGGGAAGATGTACAAAGCACTGGTGCTTTAGTTTCTAGAGAAAGGGGGATGTTCAAAGTATTTTTTGATGCTTCCCATATGAGATTGGGACACTTACTGATGATTTTTAAGGGAGTGATATCTTATTGGTATGGGAAGTTACAAACCTAGGAATGTAACTATTCTACCCGAGATCAAGATATAGTAGTGGTTATTTTCAAGCTGATGTTTTGGAGAAATTAGCTCATTGGAGAGCGGTTTGTAGTCTTCATGGTTCATAAGAGCTTGAGGTATATCTTTTCCCAATGACATCTAAAAATTTGTAATTAGTTTTGGATAGAGATTCTCTATGATTTCTATTTCTAGATCTCTTACTAGCCAGGATAGGGGAATGTCAGGGATGTTGCTTTGTGAAGGTAGTTGCAAAAGGAGGTTGTTCAGGAATTTGTAGATGCTTGGAAGGCTATGGATTATTTGGACATATTTAACTTAGATGTAGGAATGGATTGTGGGATTTACTATCTATTATAGATGATGCTGTAGTATACTCTAATGTAGCAGGTGGAGGATACATAGTATGGAGACTAAAAGGCAGAGGTGATGTTTGATCACAATTACTAATTGGATGCTCTGGAGGGATTGTGATAGTATTGTTAGAATTGTATGTTATATATTGGGAGGTTTTTTATTCCAATGGTGATTCATTAGGATGTCCTCTATGACTTTCACACTTCACCCTTATCTCTACACATTGGATTTTCCATGATGTACCGTCACTTAAGATTTTAGTTTTTGTGGCCCGGGATGAAACTAGTAGTGGAAGAGTTTTTGGGGATGTGTTTAGTGTGCCAATAGGCGACAGATGAGAATTTTGATCCAGATAGGTTATTGTAGTCCGTATATGTTCCATATGGTTGTGAGTAAATATGGTTAGTAGTCAACCAGAAGGCAAAATAGTCTCACTTTTTGGATATCAAGGAGTCGAGTGCAGTGGATGACATATCCATGATGTATATGGATGATGTTGTACAACTATATGGAGTTTTGAGATACATTGTTTTGGATTGGGATACAGGTTTTTCCTCACAGGTCTGGTGGGGATTGAAGTATGGTTTCAGCACTCTATTTTTCCTCAACACTTGTAATGGCCCGGACCTCTCTGGTTCATTACCTTGTAAAAATTTGATGTGGTCACACACAACAAATGTTATAATAATTATTTTTGATAATAAAAATTGATAAGGGTGGTGTGAAAATATTTGGAGTTAATTATGTTAAATGGTTTTAATTTAATCATTGTGATATAAAAGAAAAAAAAATTTAATGTATTTAATTAAATGAAGGGAGGTTCGTGGTTTCTTTTTGAATTATAAATTAGAAAATTGTCTCTATAATGGGCATATAATGGTAGGCACATGGAATAAATTGTAAAGCAATAAATTATAATAAATGTGTCACATGTAATAAATTATATAGTAATAAAATGCATGAGGCGCAACCCCTTATGGGTGAATCCAACTTGTATTTTGGAATATTAAAATAATTATAATATTATTCATTTAATAAATTATAATAAAATAAAATAAAATGATAACGACGAAGGGAAGGTCTTGCCAACCAGTGCATGAACATCATGTGACTAGAGAGAGGGATTAATTATAAGATAATAATGGGTGTCAATAATAATAGTAATAATTAATGAAAATGATGGTGACCCGTTGATGAAATTGAAAGAGGATTTATTACTATTAAATAATAATGGTAATGCTGGATTCTAGTGCGTGATTAATTAAATATAATGGTTTTAATTTAATATGATAATAACCACGGTCAACTAATTTAATGGGAATAAATTAAAACATTAATGATGGGTGTTATTATTATTAATATTATTAATAATAACTTTGATGTGAGAAAAGAGATGTGGCGTGATGGACATGGAGTAAAGGAAAGGGGGATGCGCCACTTTTTGTGGAGTGGATGAATGATTGGAAAGAGATTAGAGAGAGAGTGTGAGAATTAAATGGGGAAGTAATAAATGGAAATAAAAGGAAATCAATTAAGGTGTAAGGGAGTGATGTGCACGAAATTGGAGAGATAGTGGTGCGTAGCTTTGGGTATTTGAAAAAAATCATTTAAACACAATTATATAATAATCATGTTATTGTTTTTGTTGATAAAACACTTTTCAACCTTAACATATTCGTGAGACCGTAGTTTCACAATCCGTCTATGGTAGTGTGACCCAAATTCTAAGACAGACATTTCAATTCCAACATTGGATGCCTTTTGTGGGTTTTTAGATTAGGTACCCGAAGCACTCGAAAAATAACAGATTTATTTTTATCCTTAAATCTTTGACCCACCATACCTCCCGTGTGCGACGTCCGGTTGACTTCTCGTCAGTGGCGATGTGATCCTGTCATTAATATGGTCGATTGAAGACTAATGTTGAATATTAAAGGCTCGGGTCCACGAAACACCCAATAATATTAACATTATTATTATTAGGGGATCTTTTATCCAACATATCTCCCTCATACAGTGTTGGAATGGCGAATCATCTATGGAATTTCAACCTTGAAATTATGACAAATGATTCAAAGACCATAAATCCTAAATTAATTATTCTTATGGCTCGGGATGTTTTTACTCATTCAAACCTCGTGGGTTAATGCGATCCTCTTTTAATGGGAAATTAACCGTATCATAAACAGTTGCCCAATTAAATCATCAAAAGGGATAATATATCATCCTCTCTAGTTCTTCTTTTTTTTTTCTCGGCTCTGAGACTCTAGAATCTTACAATCCTTTCCAAAGGTGTTTCATAATAAAAACATACTCCTCAGATTAGTTCCACTCTTTTTTGATGCAACCAAGCTGTATCGATCAATCCTCGATACAAGGTATGTTTCATAATCATTCCTTTAGGATCATCTTCTACTATTTATTCCTCTCATATTAAATCATGTAATCACCATGCTTCTAATGGGGATTTTCTTGGGGTTTGGTTGGTGCAGTTGTTCCGTGGAATCCATGGGTGGATTCAGTTGGAACAAGAGGAGGACCGCGACCCATTGTGTGGATAAAGAACATCAAGAACTCTTTGAGGTAGGGGATTCATTTCTTCTCTTTTCATTTATGTGAAACTGTATTGTTATCATGTTTACTTCCACTTGATGATAATGGAATTGACATAATAAGTATTTTAACAAGATAAATAAATTGATATTGATCATATGTTATTGTCTCATGTTTTTCTAGATAGTGTGATATATATGCTTGCATTGTTTAAACTGTTCGTTCCTGATGGAAATTGGTAAATAACGTAAATTTGGATTAATTGATAATTATTTGGCTAAACATAAAGAGGCATGTATACGAATATGGTTTTTGTTGTAATTATATGTCAATAAAATTAGTGCAGTAAGCATGTTTATTTATTTGTGATAACTTACTGGTTAGGATTTCCAAATTCGGAACCAATGAATAATAAATTAGTTAACCGAAGATGTATTAAAGAACTAATTGATTGATAATTCCATATAGGGTTCTGAGTTACCCTCTTTATTGTTAAATGGCCTAGAGCCCAATTAAATGTGGTGTTTTTTTCATGTTGTTTGTGTTGTGATGTGATCTTTTATGGATGTTGTTATATCTGGGGGCATGTAGGTTTTTGGTTGTGGTAGAAGATAATGGTTAGAGTGGCGAGATGCATCGGTTTATGCATATTGGTGTTCGGGAGGACACAAGGATTGATGGAATGGAGTGGTTGTGATTGTAGGATTCTTGGTAGTTTTGAATCGTTGTTTATCTGCACTACTTTTCCCCACTGCTCAAAGATGCTGGTCTTGCTTACCCTTCTCCCAAAAAAATCGAAGACACGCGAGTTATGCCACATGCTTTCTGTGTTTGGCTTCTCAAGGGTGAATGGGTCTACGCTCTTTCTACAAGCGGCACAGACTCTATGGGTAGTACATCTACTCACTGGGTTGAGCCCCCTTGTGTTTAGTAACATAGAATGATTTTTAAGAATTCCTGGGAATATGGAAATGTAATCCTATAATGAATATTTTAATAAATGGTGTTAACCCATGGGGATGGAGATGATGGATCATAATGATGAGGTTGTAATTTTTGAAGGAACAATTTACTTTGTGAGTGATGCTAATGAAATTTACTCTGGAATTGTTCATAGTTAATTAATGTTTAAAGAATTAATTAAGATACACTGGTACTAATAATTAGGTAATGAAGTAATCTAATAATGCTCTTTAAATGGTTGTGTGTTTATAGGATACCTAGTCTTAGAAGTAGCAGCCCGAAGTCTAAGAGATGTTAGCTACAGTTGTGTCTAAGACTAGGTAATGCCCATATTATGGTTGTGAGATATAATATATCCTGTACATTTGGTGTTTCTATATGCTACACCACCACGTCTTTAAGGGTAACTGACACCCTGGGGATTCTGAGCCCTGGGGGGTGTTTTCCACAGCATTCCAGTGGGAGGATGAATGGCTGACTACCCCCTATGTCCCCGCTCTCTTCTCTTGGTAGTTATTTGTGCTAATAGGCACATTGGGTTGTTTTCCCCATATATGTGTGTAGAGGACTGTAATGGCTTGTGGTTATTCTTGAACATATATTCTAGATATAGTTTTCTATGAACTACCATAGGTGTAACGTGTGTAGGCTATGATGTCCTGAGGATCCTTACATGGTGTATGGGCTGTAATGGCTTGAGTTATAGTACCTGACATATGATACATGTTATTAGAGCTATGGTGGCACTCAGAAACTACCTAGTTACTTTCGTTTTTGAGGATGGTGTGGTGATTTTCCAAGGTGTATGTGGGCAAGGTTTTGTAGAGGATGAGGTGCATACTTTGGTGCTTCGCCGTGGTGTCTACGGGCAAGCCTTTTTGGGGAGAGATTCTTAGGATGTGCGATACTGGGGAAAAGAGGAAAACCAGTGGGGAACTAGTAGAGGGGTACCCTTGATATTCTTTATTATATGGTATATTCTTGTATGCGTTACCCGGTGAGAGTAGCCATGGTGAGGTTGGGATCTTAGTATACCGATTTTGGTGATTAATTAGTTTGACTTTTTGTTAACTGTGATTTATCAAGATTCCTTTACTTTTTCATGAGAGGAATTAGTGAGGATCCTACTGAGTATACTGTTATACTCACCCTATGTATATATAAACAGTTTTTCATGTCACTTGGAAATGGTTGGGGATCAAGCTGGTTTCTACTGGCTTGGAGTTGCAGGAGCTGTTTTGGCTTGTGGTTGCTGTTGTTTTTACTTTCTTTTGGTTACTTGTAGTATTTCCCATCCAGTTGTAGTACTTTTGCATGAAATTTTACATATAAAAATGGGTTTCTTTTATATTCCAATTCTGAGTTGGAGTTTATTGGTGTCTATCTTATCTTTCTCTTCCACATGTGTTCTCTTAGAGGTTAATCCCACCCATTTGTGTGTTTATTATATCCTCAGTGCTAGTCGCCAACCCGGGCCCTAATGGAGGCGCGACTCTGTGGTCATTATATCCCTTCTCACTTTGCCGGCCCAGGAGGGGTACACGTTGTGGGGAGGGGGTTGTGATAGAGTGGTTTTAGAGGTCTCTTTGAGGGATATGATGGAGTTTGGAGTTAGGCACAGGTGAGGTTGCATGGGATGGTAGGGAAACAATTTCATTCATGTTTATCAAGTGAGGTAAACACTGGAGGCCGAATATGACATAGGCATTTAGCGTCCCCTATTTTTTTTATTTACGAACCTTTAAGTTACAATGGATACTAAACAATGTGATACTGGTTGTAGGGTAGAGACCTAGGTAAGGATCAGGCACCATTCATTTTTGGGCCTGTGTTTGAATGGGTAGACCTTGGGGTAGGTTAACCTAAAATAAATGAAAGAAAACAATAAATTGATTAATGTTGTGTCTTCCATATTCCAGGATTAGGAACTCTAATAGTTGTTATTTTATAGGTATGGCTCCAGGTTGATGTCCTCGTAAGGTTTGTGCAGAAAATGTCTATTAGGAAATTCTAGAAGATCATCGTAGGGTATAGGTTGACGACGATGACACTTAGAGGAAGAAACATTGAGAGTTTCAGTGCTAGAGTATGTAGAAGTATGAGGGCTCCGTTTCAGATGCAGTCACAGAAGACTGGTTAGAGGAGGTAGAGATCAACTTCAGTTCGATTTATGCTCGGAAGGAGCACTGGGTGTCCTTTGTTGTAATGATTCTATGTGGAGCAGTGAGGCAGTGGTGGATCAAGTTCCTTGGGGATTGGGAGGAGTCATCGATCTCATGGGAGGAGTTCCGACACAAGATTATAGTCGAGTTTCTTTCATCGACTACGAAGGGGTCCTGTCTCTATGAGATTCCTACCCTTTGACAGCGGAGCTCCAGTGTTCAAGAGCTTGGAATTCATTTCAAGAACCTTTTACGATATTCTTTGATCCTGTTACCATATGGGGAGGCCAGGGCAAGAAATTTCAAGGAGGCTTTGCATCCAGATATCGAGCACCATGTCACCCCATTTATGGTTAAAACATACCTTGAGGTACTAGTGAGGGGATAGGTTGTCGAGAGAACATTTTCCAGGATCGGGTCATCATGAGAGGGGAATCGACATGACTCCTCATGAAGCAGCGCTGTGGTCTGGTGTTCCCGGTTTTCAGGGCTGATGAGTTTCCATTAAGTTGGGGGTAGGTCCCACCCCTTCACATCTCATTTCTCTATAGGAAACAACTCTCATGACTATGTGAAGGGATCAAGAAATTGTTTTTCTTATGGTGGTCATGGACATCAGTAGCGGGAGTGCCCGTCCTTTAAGAGCAGTCATCGTGCACCGGGCACTACGCTCGAGGTTTCTCCATTGAGGTTGTTCCAGCCAAGGCAACGACAGCTAGTTTCACACGATTTAGATTAGTAGAGGGTAGATGGGGCTGGTAGAGGACATCCCCATGATGCTCATCATCCTTAGAGAGTATACCATGACCATGGTGGTTGACCTTTATTGTCGTTGATGTCTGTCAAATTTAATTATTTATATCTCCTACTTACTTCTGTATTTGTGGTGAGCAGTGTCAAAGACACGGGGAAGGTGAATTTTTATCCAAATAATTCCCAAAATCCTCAATGTTGTAAGCAGTGAGGTAGATTTTTATATATTTTTAATTTTTAATGATTTTATAAACGGTAAAATAAACCACAATTTTCTTGTAAATTTTGTACATACCTTTACAAAACATAGAGCAACTAAGATTAAGACGAAACAAAGAAAATAAAATACTGATAAAAGGAAACAAATATAAGTTCGTGGGGATTATTCCAGTCTACTGGTTTAAAGTGTTTCTCCTATAAAAAAGACTGCATTTTACAACTATATATAGGCAACTCACTTCCCACTCCAAGAGTTATGTCACGTAAATTATACAACTTTGAGTTCGCCACTCCAATGAAATACACCTTCAGAAAGATGTATTAAAAAGAACAACAGTGAAAAAATCGATGTATGTACTGAAGTTTTCATTATGAGTTGTTTACTTAAAATATCATTCCATAATCGAACTCGACGAATGATTATAGAGTTTTGAAAATTCACTGTTTGTGGTACAAGTAGATTTGTGTAACTAGAACTGATCTCGCCAATCAATTCCAATCACAGAATAATTGTTTAATGAAAAAGGACTAAAATGATTACCATTAGAAGTAGAAATCTCCCCGGAATAGAAATTTAGCTAACTATATTATTCATTATCACTACAGTAATATGAAAAATTATAGAAATAGAGTACTAATGTTAAAATGTGAGGGAGAAAGAACTCCCTAAGGATGCTCTGCTCCTGATTTCCTGGACTGCACTGCTCAGTATCGTCTCTGCTCTTCTGCTCCTTAGACTCCAGGACTGCAATGCTTCAGATGAGAGAGAAGCTCTTGAATCTTTAATTAGTCACCATTTGTGCGAATCTATCTCCCCCAATTCTGCTTCTTTCACTGTTTTAATACATTGTTGTTATCTACTACATGTCACTACTTGATCTCCACCGACATGGAAAGTTTTTCA
Organism: Viscum album; assembly: GCA_963277665.1. Taxonomy (NCBI): domain Eukaryota; kingdom Viridiplantae; phylum Streptophyta; class Magnoliopsida; order Santalales; family Viscaceae; genus Viscum; species Viscum album. The sequence goes on from OY728158.1 coordinate 879,934,688, forward strand.
CCCACGCACTGCAAAATGTCCATTTTTTCGTGACCGGCACGTCACACTATCTTTTCTCATGTAACTAAATTCGGAAAGTTAGTTGTATGTATCAGGACGCGTTTCTACCTCTTGAATGAACCTATACACGATAAATACAAAATGAAATAATTAAAACTTGACAAAAGCAATTAAAAAGTTACAGTTATTATTTTATGTTTACTATAAAAATAAATATCTTAAATGGATAATTATTATATACTTTTATATTATTTATATAACTATCCATTTAATACTACTATGGTATTACATAAATTATTAAAAAGTAGTTAATTTAATGAAGTTAATAGAAAAATTACTATGTTATTAATTTTATTATTTTTAACAAAATTATTAAAATTGACAACATAAATAAAGAAATAATTAAGATAATATTTAAGATTTTATTAATAATTTAATTATTACTATTAAAGAAATTAAATTGATAGGTTAATTAATTAATTAATTAATTTAAATTTAATAATTAAAGTTATTACACAAGTTTTAAGTATTTTAAATTAATAAGAATATTTTATAGTTGATTTATAATTATTCTTAATTATATATTTATACTATTAATTAATTATTAATAATTATTATTAAGTTAGTTTGAAATATTAATTTACGAATTATCTTTTTATTAAAATTATAAATGTTTTAAATCATTACTTTTATGAATTAAATTATATTATTTGACTTGTAAAAGTTATTTTAACATTAATTTTACTTTAATATTATTTTACTAAAGTTAAAGATTAATTTTGATTTCATTATATTTAATATTATGTTAATATTTTTTATTATTTTTTTAAATCTTGATTCTCCCCCAAACCACAGTTCACATCAAGTGAGGATGGGATTCTTCTTCCTAAACCAGGAGGCGGCTCTCCTTCAGTAGGCCTACGGCGGCTTCGCCTTGCTGCGACTCTAGCACGACACGACGATCCTCGGCCTACATCGGTGCTCTCCTCCCCTTCAATGATTCTGACAAGATCCCAAAAGGTGTGGCATAGAGTGTTTCAGAACACGACACTGGTTCTCTCCCAAAAACATCGTCTTCGACTCTTCTAGTGTGCAGAAGTCTAGTTGACATCCACCGGTCCAGCGCAACTCCAGCAGTGCAGCAACAACTCCGGGATGCAGTGGATTATGGCTTAAAATAGAGGTGAGGTGTCCCGGCTCCATCAGTATCCTCTTTCTATCTGGTCAGATCCAAATCACTTTGATGATACTACTCCATACCTCTTACTCGGCCTCAAATCCCCCTCGGACAGGCTCGGTAGAGACTCCCCGGACCTCATCAGCGATGGTTTCGAATTAGCGACGGATTCCTCGCGGCGTGAAGTTTAATTTTATCAACATGAAACTCTAAATAACTCTGAGGGATTCTCCTTGCAGTAGTGGAAACAACTATTGACTGCATAAACAGCAGCAAGGAACAAATTCAACTTGCGACAGTGGTTTTATATTAGATTTAGAGAAACTAATTTTTTGGAAAACTAGTTTGAGTCTGTTTTGTTGTGCTTCTTTGATTGTGTGTGGAGAAACATCGTTAGTGACATGATTGGAGGTGATGGGTATGATGAATAAGTTTATTGTAAAGACTGGAGAAACTACTGCAATGGTACGATCGGTGAAAAAGAGGTTGAAACGTGATGGAGACTGAACATCGGTGAGTGGTTACTGTGAAAACAAGGAGAACAAGCTGTGAAGCCGACCGTGATTAGGTCTGCTGTGCATCGATGTGTCGGTGGATGTAATGGAGAGTAAAGAAACCAATGCTGTATTGGTTGCTGAATAGGGGAAAACCACTTACCGAAAGAAGAAATGTGATGAAGGGGTCAGTTGAGACCATTGAGGATCGGTTGTATAAGAGGATCAGTAGCATAAAGGGATTGGTGAGACATCAAGGAAGTGAAATAGGGGTAGCACCGATATTTTTTTTAAAAAAATGGGGTATTCGTAGTAGAAAAGAAAATTTGGAAAGCTGTATAATTTGTAAAACCGATAGGGGAAATTGATCGGTGAGTCATTGACTCACAAATAGAAGAAATAAATATAAGTTTTAACGAGACAAAAGGAAAGATAAAGAAAAAAGAGAGACCGACGGGATGATAAAAAATTGTGAAACCGATAGTTAAAATTTTCAATCGGTGAGTCGTTGACTCACCGATAAAAGGAAAAAATATCGGTCGCAACAGAATGAAATAAAATAAATAGAACGGAGAGTGACGACTCACCGAAAAAGAATTCACTGATAATTAATATATTAAAACTCAATCGCCACAACGTGAAACCGATGATGATTTAGGATATCAGAAAGTAATTACTCACCGATAGATAGAAATAAAATAAGATTCAAAAGTTACAAAGGACCGATGCTAATGGAAGGATCGGTGCATCGCAACAACGGTGCGTCAAGATAGATCGATGGTGTTTGGAAGCAATCGGTGAGTCATGACTCACTGATAATTATAAAAAACTTCGGTGTGACATTACATCAGTACGAAATTCACCGACAGTTAAAAATTAAAAATGATAACCATAAATATTAACTTAAAAAAGATAATAAAAAGAATATCAGAAGTTAATAATCACAAAAGAGAATTTAACTAAGCTGTTTAAGATTAAATAATTAACTGTAACTAAAAGCCAACTTAATTAACGAACAAACTAAAAAATAAAAGTAACATAATTATTAACTAAGACTATAAATTCTAATATTAATTCAATATATGTCTAAATAAATGCAAAACTCCTTAAATTAATTAACTATGAACATAAAATTAAGACAATTAGAATTATCTAGAGTTATTAAACAACAAAAATAATTAAATAGATGAGAAAAATGAAAATATAAAACAAAAAACATAGTACTTTATTAACCTAATTATTAAAAATAATTACTTCGCATAATAATTGACCCGGTTAAGAAAAAATAATGTTAATAAATCAGAACTAAACATTAAAATATTCAACTGAAGACTGAGTTAAATTAATGCAAATAAAATTGAATAATTAATTAATTAAGAGACATTTAAAATCATTTACCGGATTAAGATTATTAAACTAAAAGGTAATTTAATATATTTATAATAATTAGAAAGACTAAAAAAAGGACTAAAAATAATTGTTTAATTATAAAAACATGATTAACAAATGTAGTGATAAAATTACAAAAATGCCAAAATTTATTAAAAAGTGTCAAATTAATTAATAAAATTGATAAAAATTAAATAAAAAGATGAGGCAAAACAATGTAAAAATAGATCGACATAAAATTCCCCCACACATAAGCATTGATTGTACTCAAACAATACCATGATTTATTTTCTTATAAAGACAGTAAAATGTATTTATGATTTAGATCAAACTGTAACATGTCCAGCACTCAAAATAAAGGACAAACCATAACAACAGGCTATATGAAAATTAATTACTCTTATGAATCATTACTATTAGAAATACTCGACAGTAATTAAGAGAGCTATGAATCATCATGAAATGAAAATTTCATGCCTCATATGTGACACAACTTAGTGACTCATTTCATTCAAAGCTCAAGTTCTAATTTCAAGAGTGACATGGGTAAAAATATCAATGGAATTAAGATCTAAACCCATGAACTTTTTTACTTTGACTTTTTCACCTAGGTTTCAAAAATAAATAATCTTTTTTTTTGTGAATCACTTCAATGATACAACCTAAATGACTCCCATATAAACCAATTGATCTATTCTTCATCTGGCGTTCATCATTCCCTTCACCCAAATGAGGTCATTTTTGACCCTAGACACTTTCATTATTTTTCCCAAGCTATGTATCATGTGCTGAGAACTGTGAAATGCACTTATTCAAAGTCAACAGAGGGATTATAGTTAATAGAAACTCAACCAGCATCTAGGGTCTCCGAGACTCACCATGGGATCCCAAATGCCCAAATTACTCCAGTTTCAAAAAATTTATATAAAGACCATTTAAATTGGTTCATTAAGGTAATTAATTTTTTATAATTTAAGGAAAATGAATGATGCCCCTAGAATCATAATCAAACTTTTGTTCCAAAGGGTATGACCATAACTCCATAAACATGTAACCCATATCACTTTCAAATGTAGTTCCTAGACCAAATTTGCATCAAATAGCTAAGAAAACCCACTTAGTAATCATCCAAACTCATCAATTTCAGGTTCAAAGAATTTCTTAACTATCAACAAAGAACTATTACTAAAGAAAGAACCAATTGAATACAATGTAAAGCCTAAAATTATTCAATAATTTCGAAAAAGTTTACCATTTTTTACAAAAAGGTTTAAGTTTCAGTGGGAATTGATGGGCTTACAATTAAAGCACAGTTTAGCACAGTCAAAAATTGACCCCCTCTCCCACACATAAAACCCAAATTTGTCCCCAAAGTTGAATTCTAAATATGGAGAAGAATAATTAATCAATTATAGTTAAAAAAGGATTTTCAATTAAGTAGATATATGAAATGTATGAGGGTCTCAATGAAGTTCAAAGAGATTGTTTTCCACAAAGGTTAAACTAACAACATGTTCATATCCAAGTACATGCATTAACATTTAGTCCAGTGACAAAGATTTTCAATTCAGCTTAAACGAAGTATATAAGATGTGGGTGCACAATTAATTAGGTGTAACAATTTTAACAATGTATGATTCGAGTAGATGTTCAATTAAGCAGTAATATGTATGCTAACACCCCTTAGAAAAACCATCTAATGAAAAGAACACAAACCATCTATCATGACCCCCCCACACTTAATTTCATGAAGTGAGAATAATTTAAAGAGTGATTTTGAGTTATTTTCAGCAAGTGGCACTTGAAAAATTTATGCACGACACGGTAACATGCAAAATGATTTCTTAATATAAGCAAGATTTTTTAAAGGAGATTTTTCTATTCAAGACAAGCAGCATATTCTTTTTTTTGAAGTGTTAAGGACCATAATTTTATCAACATAAACATGAGTTGAAAATAAATGCAGAAAGTTAGAATACTTCCCTTACTAGTTCTTGTCCAAAGATGATCATGGGAATTCAACTTCATTATTACATAGAACCAACATCATAAAACCACAGAGCATGAGAACCAGGAAGAATTATCCAGCATTGATAGTTCATACAGAAGGCATAACAACAACACTTTATTTAGTAAAAAGTAGTACATAAATGTATACAAAAGAGCATGTGTTGACTCCCATGAAGCACTTAATTTAATGACTTCAGTTAGTCTTTATTTAATTAAAAAATTTATTTATTTACATAACAAAAACCATGGGGTTCCTCCCCTGCAACTCTAGGTTTAAAGTCCCCAGCCATAAATTATTCAAGAAAAGTTTTCTAGCACTGTGAAGGCCGCCAAGCCCTTTGGTTTTCCATCAAAATAGAGTTTTACACTTTTACCATTGACCAAAATGGGTTTATTTTCTTCACCAACAATTTCCAACACACTATTCTTCAAGACTCTCACAATAGTAAATGGTCCAGACCACTTGGACTTCAGCTTCCCAAGAAAGAGTTTGAGTTTAGTATTAAAGAGAAGGACCTTATTTACAGGTTTGAACTATTTGTTTTGAATGATATAATCATGAAAGATTTTATTACTCTCTATATAAATCCCTGAATTATCCTAACTATCTCTCCTAATCTCATCATGTTTACTCAGGTCAAATAATCTCTTCTCACGAGCACTCTTAAAATCAATGTTCAGAGCCTTGACTTCCCAATAAGACTTATGTTGCTACTCCACATGTAAATAACATTTCCCAAATAGTAGCCTCTAAAGAGACATACCTATTGAGGTCCTAAAAGTAGTTTTGTATGCCTATAAAGCTTCATCTAGTTTAAGAGACCAGTCTTTCCTAGAATTTGACACAGTGTTCTCAAGAATTTGTTTTAGCTCTCTGTTTGAAATCTCCACCTATCCACTAGACTGTGGATGATAAGTAGTTCTAGTTTTATGAACACAACAATTATTTTCTTTTAAAGACTTAAATTTATAGTTCTTAAATTGTGTTCCATTATCAGTGATAAAAGATCTTGGGGATCCAAATAATGTAAAGATATTCTTCTTGAAAAATATTATTACAGACTTGGCTTGATTGTTGGGCAGAGCTACTACCTCAACCCACATTCAGACATCGCCAACAATAACTAGAATGTACTCATTCCCATGATATGATGTAAAATGTCCCATGAAATTTAAACCCCAAACATCAAAAATTTCAACCTCCAAAATACCCTTTTGGGGTAACTCCAGCTTCCTACCCACATTGCCAAGCCTCTGGCACCTATCACAGTTAATCACAATGCCTCTAGCATCCTTAAAAAGGGCAGGCCAATAGAAACCAGATTGTAGGACTTTTTGATCAGTTCTCTCACCCCCATGGTGACCTCCCCAAGGTGAACAGTTACAACATTCTAAGATAGGCAACATCTCTTCCTCAGTTACACATCTCTTAAGAATACCATTAGCACATATCCTATATAGTAAATGATCATCCCAATGGTAGTATTAAATTTCAAAAATAAAATTCTTTCTATTATTATTAGACATATTTATGGGAAAGACACATACTACAAAAAAGTTGGCAAAATCTGCAAACTAAGCATATTTCCTGACTGAGACAATGAGCATCCTCTCATCCGGGAAAGAAGAGTTAATCTCCCAAGGATCTTCGTATTCAGATTGAGTGAAATGAATCCTATATAGGTGATCATCAACTAAATTTTAAGATCAATATTTATCCCTAATCTCTAAGTCAAACTCTTGCAATAATGAGATCCATCTAATCAGTCTGGATTTAGTTTGTTTCTTAGACAAAAATTATTTTAAGGAAGGATGATCATTGAAAATGATGACATTAGAACCTAACAGATACTGTATAAACATCTCCAAAGAAAACACAACAGCTAATAAAGCTTTTCCAGTGGTAGTATAATTCTTTTGGGCATCATCTTGTAGTCTACTAGGATAATACACCACATGCAACTTCTTACCTCTCTTCTGTCCAAGTACATCACCTATTTCCATTTCACTTGCATCACACATTAGCTCAAAAGGTAATTTACAATCAGGTGCAGTAATGATAGATGATGTAGTGAGTTTCTCCTTAAGAAGATTAAATGATTTCAAACAGTTCTCATCAAAAATGAAAGGTGCATCCTTGACCAGCAAAGAACACAAGCTCTTAGTTATTTTAGAAAAAAAAATTATGAACCTCCGGTAGAAACTGGCATGCCCTAGAAAACTTCTAAAACCATTGACATTAACAGGTGGTGGCCATTTCTGAATAACCTCAATCATAGCAGTATCATCTTCTAGACTTCTCTTAGACACCTTATGACCAAGCACAAAACCTTCAGAAACCAAGAATTGACATTTCTACCAATTAATAACAAGGATGGTTTCAATGCATCTCTCCAAGACTAACTCAAGATTTCCATGAAAGGTATCAAAAGTACTAACCATAATGGAAATGTCATCCATGAAATCCTCAATTATTCCTTCAATCATATCTAAAAAGATAGCCATCATACACCTTTAAAAGGTGGCTGGAGCTCCACACAACCCAAAGGGAATCCGGCAGTGAGAAAATGTCCCAAAGGGGCATGTGAAAGTGGTCTTCTCCTGATCCACTAGAGGAAAAGGTATTTGGTTGTAACTAGAATACCCATCCAGAAAACAGAATAATTCATTTCCAGTAAGCCTCTCAAGCATTCGATCTAAGAAGGGCATTGGAAAATGGTCCTTCCAAGTGGCTGTATTATGTTTCCTATAATCTATACAGACTCTCCATTTTGTGGCTTTCCTGACTTGGACTTCTTCATTTTTTTTTCATTTTTTGTAATAGTGAAACCTCCATTCTTGGGGACAACCTGGATAGGGCTGACCCAAACACTATCAGAAATGGGATATATCATTCCATTGTCCAACAGCATGATCACTTCCTCTCTCACAACTTCTTTCTTGTTAGGATTTAATCTTCTTTGACACTCTACCCTAGGCTTATGACCAGGATCCATTGGAATCCTGTGCATAAAAAATGAGGGACTAATACCCTTTATATCATCTATTGTCCAACCTATGGCATATTTAAACTTCATCAAAACATTCAACAATCTTTGCTCATGGTTTTCATTAACTTCATGAGAAATTATTACAGGAAAAGTGGAGTTCTCACCTAGAAATGAATATTTGAGATGAGCAGGGATGGGATTCAGTTTAATAATAGGTGGTTATATTCTATAAGGAAGACTATTAGGCCTATGAGGTCTATGATCTTCAACATATTTCTTGTAATTAGAATTGAAACTCGAAAGGATTTCAATTTCATGTTCAGATTCAGAGATAACAGTCCTATTGTCCAAGGTGGACAACTCACTATCTAGACTTTCCATATCATATTTTAGCAAGTTTTTCAAATAAGAATCATCATGTTGTCTAATAAGATCTCCCTCAATATCATCAAAATTCTTAGAGGTGTTGGTGCTAACAGAAACACCCTCAATTTCACGTAGAATGTTCTTATGTTCAGAAACAGAATACTCTCTTAAAGCAGAAACTGGAAAGTTGTCCAGTTCTGGATGATTTTCTAGATTGGTTATTACAGTATAGTTTTCAACTTCTAAAAAAATTCACAATGATTTTCAGCTTCAGTAATGTTTTCTTCAACAGAGGATTGTTTTTCATATTTTTCAATAAGTTCAAGTTGATTTTTATAAGAACATTCAGCTTCAAGGAACTCTATTTTTGAATAGTTTCTGAATATGTTGGTCCCTTAATATTTTTAAAAACATTTACGTCTTATTCTTGTTCACCAATTTTGAATATTAGATGACCCTTTGAGACATCAATGACAGCACCTCATGTGGCCAAGAAGGGCCTGCCCAAGAAGATAGGAACCTCTTGATCACACTCCATGTCAAAAACAAGAAATTCAATAGGTAGAAACAACTTCCCAAATCCAACTAGAAATTCCTCTAACCTACCCACATGATGAGTGAAAGATCTATCAGCTAACTGAAGAATGAAAGTGTTGGGTTGAAGATCACCCAACCTCAACTATCGAAACAGTGAGTATAAGAGCAGATAAATGCTAGAACCTAGATCACACAGACAGTTCAACTGACTAGAATTTCCTATAGAACAAGGGATGAAAAAGCTACATGGGTCATTCGGTTTAGGTGGTATTTTCTTTTGGAGGACAACACTACTCCCTTTATTGAGGCTGTAGGTAGCAAATTCATCCATGGTCTTCTTAATTGAAACAATTTTCTTTAAAGATTTTAGATATGAAGGGATTAGAATTAATGCTTGGATAAATGGTATCTTCACCTGTAGCTTGGATAGAAGACCAAAGAACTTAAGAAGTTGAGCCGTAGTGTTACATTGAGGTTTTAGCTTCTCAGGGAAAGGGATGTGTGGGGAATTTTTTTTCAAAATAGTAGGTATGTCCCTCACCGCTTCTACAACTTTTTCTTTTCCTTTATTCATTTAATTTTCAGAAGAAGTTTTAGCTTGAGTTTCAGGTGACAAATTCATATTTAGATCATTTTCATTGCTTTTTTTAGAATTTTCAACATGAGTGCAAAGCAGCTTTCTATTTTTAGATTGAAACAGGTTTTCATTTTGAGAGTTTTAATGCCTTTCTCAAAAACATTTTGAGTCTTAATCCCACTTCTAGTAACAAAATCCATGGAATTATTTCTAGGATTAAATTCAGTGGTACTTGGAATTCTTCCTTTTTCCCTAGACGAAAAAACCCTAGCAAGTTGGCATAATTATGATTCCATGTTATGCATTCTCACATCAGTTTTCATTTTATCAGATTAATATTGATTTTGATTCTTGGTTAGTTGATTCAAGATTAGATCAATCTTAGAAGACATGTGACTATCATTGTTTCCTTGTGTACTTGATGACTCACCCCAATGTTGGTTTTGAAATTTTGGTCTTGATTCATTAGAGTTATTAAGGGAAGAGGATTATTTAGTTAAGCCTTGATCTTTCGAGGATAGATTTGGATGGTTCCTATAGCCTTGGTTGTAATTGTTTGAAAAAAGGATCTTCCATAGGAGGAATTCATGTAACATAACTGAAAAAGATTAAATTTTCTGGATGTTGGGCTGACATATCAAAATTAGGGAAAACAATTTCAGTCTGCCCAATCATACAACACTTGACACACTGTTCCCTTAAATATTGGTTGGTATTTTGTCATCCTAGTTGGTTATCAGTTTGTATCGAGTTATGGTTCATTAATGATTGATGTTGGTTGGTGATTTCAGCCAGTTGAGCTTGAGTTTAATTTTTTGAACCAGTGTTTGAATTAACATTTCTATTGACTCTTTTTCTTCTTGAATTTTTATGTTGTGTCTTCAGTGCAAGATTTTTAAAAATATGTCTATGTTCTTTATCGGCCTTATCATTATAATTACCGCAAGCATCATGGTCAACTAGATTCTGTCCAGAGGAGGAATACACTTCATAGAAAGTATCCATAGGAAGGTGTGATGGGAGTTGATGATGGGGACACTGCCTAAGAAGATCCCTGAATCTATCCCAAGCTTTGTGAAAATATTCCCCATACTCTAGATAAAAACTAGTGATTTTAGTTCTAAGATCTCCTTTTAATCGTTGGGGATAAAATATCGTAATGAATTAATTATACACTTGATCCCAATTCTAAATTTTTTTTTCTAAAATTAAAAACCAATTCCAAGCATTCCCTTTTATGAAAAAGGGAAAAACTCTCATCCTTAGCTCATTTTTAGTGAGTCCTAATAAATGGAGTTGTTGCACGGTGTTGTAGGAATATCTAATGAAGGAAAGTGAGTCCTCATTAGAGAGACCATTAAATGCAGGCAGCAGAGAAATGTGTGATTGGTTCAACTCATAATTTCTGTCCCTTGGACATAATCTAACTGATGATGGGATGCTTGAAACATGAGGCAGTTGGAACACCCTCATCCTAGGCCTTACATGTTCATCTAAGAGTTCTGGATTGTTTTGGAAGTTATTACTAGGAACTCTATTATCGTGATTTTCCATTTCAATTTTGTTATTGCTTCTTAGAGTAGTTAAATGTTTGTCTAATTCAGGGTTTAGGGGCTCTAATCTAGCACCATATGTTATTGTGCTCATGCAAACAGCAAAAGAAAGATTCAGCATAAAAAGTTTGGAATGAAAAATAATTGTTTTTTTATAGTTTTCAAAATTTTCCAATATTTTTTAAACAAATTATATAATTTTTTTTTAAATGTATTTAGTAAGAAATCACTCGCTCCTTCCCCAAAAACAGTGCCAAAAACGTGACTTGTACTTTCATTGAATTCGGTAAAATTTAATTATTTATATCTCTTACTTACTACTGTATTTGTGGTGAGCAGGGTCGAACCCACAGGGATGGTGAATTTTTAACCAAATATTTCCTAAAAACCTCCCTTTTGTCAACAGTGAGGTAGATTTTTACATATTTTTAATTTTTTTTGTTTTATAAACTATAAAATAAACCATAGTTTTTTTTGAAAATTGTGTACCTACCTTTACAAAACAGAGAGCAACTATGAATAAGACTGACCAATGAAAATAAAATGTTGATAAAAGACAACATAGATAAGAGCTCGAGGATTATTCTAGTATACTAGTTTAAATTGTTTCTCCTATAAAAAATACTACATTGTACCACTTCATAGAGGAAACTCACTTCCCTCGCCATGAGTTAAGTCATGGAAATCGTACAACTTTGAGTTAGCCACTCCAAAGAAGTAAAACTTTAGAAAGAAGCATTAAAAAGAACAATAGTACAAACTCACCGTAAGTACTAAGGTTTTCATTATGATTTGTTTACATAAAATATGATTCCTTAATAAAGCTCTCCGAATGATTTTAGTGTTTTGAAAATTCAGTGTTTGTGGTAAAAGTAGATTTGGGTAACTAGAACTGATCTCTCCAATCCATTCTAATCCCAAAAGAATTGTTTAATGAAAGAGGACTAGTATTATTACCAGTAGAACTAGAACTCTCCCCGAACTAGAAATTTAGCTAACTATACTATTAATTATCACTACACTACTAGGAAACATTACAGAAACAGAGTACTAAAGATTAAAATGTGAGAGAGAAAGAACTCCCTTAGGATGCTCTGCTCCTAAGTTCATGGACTACACTCCTCAGCATCGTCTCTGCTCCTCTGCTCCTTCGACTCCAGGACTGTAATGCTTCATATGATAGGGAAGCTCTCGAATATCCATTTAGTCACCAGCTGTGCAAATGAGAATGACTGTCTCTCCCAATTCTGCTGCTTGGTCTGTTTTAATACCTTGATGTTATCTATTGTATGTCACTGCTTGATCTACACTAACTTGGAATGTTCTTCACCCACGCACTGAAAAATGTCCATTTTTTCATGACCAGCACGTCGCGCTATATTTTCTCACGTAACTAACTTTAGCAAGTTAGTTGTATGTATCTGGATGCGTTTCTGCCTCGTGAATGAACCTGCACATGATAAATATAAAATGAAATAATTAAAACTTGACAAAAGCAATTAAAATGTTACAGTTATTATTTTATGTTTACTATAACAATTAATATCTTAAATGGATAATTATTATCTACTTTTATATTATTTATAAAACTATCCATTTAATACTACTATGGTATTACATAAATTATTAAAAAGTAATTAATTTAATTAAGTTAATAGAAAAATTACAAATTTATTAATTTTATTATTTTTAACTAAATTATTAAAATTGAAAAATAAATAAATAAATAATTAAGATAATATTTAATATTTTTTTAATAATTTAATTATTTATATTAAATAAATTAAATTGTTAGGTTAATTAATTAATTAGTTAATTTTAATTTAATAATTAAAATTATTATTCAAGTTTTAAATATTTTAAATAAATAAGAATATTTTATAGTTTATTTATAATTATTCATACTTATACATTTATACTACTAATTAATTATTAATACTTATTATTATATTAGTTTTAAATTTTAATTTAGGATTTATCTTTTTATTAAAATTATAATTTTTTTAAATCATTACTTTTATGAATTAAATTATATTATTTGACTTATAAAAGATACTTTAAATTTTATTTTTCTTTAATTTTATTTTACTAAAGTTAACGTTTATTTTTTATTTTTTTATTTTTTTAAATCTTTCCTCTCCCCCAAACCACGACACACATCAACTGATGAAGGGTTTCTTCCTCATGAACCCGGTGGCGACTCTCCTTCAGCAGGCCTGCAGTGGCTTTGCCTTGCAGCGACTCTAGCATGGTGCAGCGGTCCGCGGCTTACGGCGGCTCTATACTCCCCTTCCATGATTTTTGTGTGATCCCCGCTGGTGCGACATAGAGTGTTTAAGAACACGACACCGGTTAGCTCCCAAAAACAACGGCTTCGACTCCTATAGTGTGCATCGGTCTAGCGGACCTCCTACAGTCCAGCGCAACTTCTCCAGCAGCAAGGTGATGGCTCCGGGATTCAGTGGATTATTGATTAAGATAGAGGTGCAATGTCCCGGCTCTAGCAGTATCCTCTTTCTATCTGGTTAGATACAAATTCATTTGATGATACTACGCCATACCTCTTACTCAGCCTCGAATTCTCCTCGAACAGGCTTGGCAGAGACTCCCCAGACTTCATCAGCAATGGTTTCGAATCTGCAACAGATTCCTCGCAGCGTTACATTTTATTTTATCCACTTGCAACTCGGAGGAACTCCAAAGGATTCTCCTTGCAACAACGAGAAAACCTATTGACTGCATAAAATGTGGAAAGGAACAAATTCAACTCGCGGTAGTGGTTTTAGATTCTATTTAGAGAAAATAATTTGTTAGAAAACTGGTTTGAGTCTGTTTTGTTGTGCTGCTTTGATTGTGTGTGGAGAAACATCGTTAGTGACAGGAATGGAGGTGTTGGGTATGATGATTCACTTTATGGTAAAGAATGGATAAACAACTGCAATGGTATTATCAATGAAAAAGAGATTGAAACGAGATGGGGACTTATCATCGGTGAGTGGTTACTATGAAAATGTGGAGAACAAGCTTTGAATCTGATCGTGATTAGGTCTGTTGTGCATTGGTGCGTCGGTCGATGGAAAGGAGAGTAAACAAACCCAATGTTGTATCGGTAGATGAACAGGGGAAAAACACTTACCGATAGAAGAAATGGGATGAAGGGGTCAACTGAGTCCGTTGAGGATCGGTAGCATAAGATGATCAGTGAGACATCAAGGAAGTGAAACAGGGGTATCACCGATAGTCTTTAAAAAAAGGGGCATTTGTTGCAGAAAAGAAAATTGGGAACACTGTCAAATTTGTAAAACTGATAGTGGAAATAGATAGGTGAGTCATTGACACACCGATAGAAGAAATAAATATCAGTTTTAACTGGACAAAACAAAAGTGAAAGAAAAATGAGAGACCGACGGGATGATAAAAAATTGTGAAACCGATAGTTAAAATTTTTAATCGGTGAGTCACTGACTCATCGATAAATGAAATAAATATTGGTCATAGTATAAGAAAATAAAATAAATCGAATGGTGAGTTACGATTCATAGAAAAATAAGTCACTGATAATTAAAATATTAAAACTCAATCACCACAATGTGAAACCGACGATGATTAAGGATATCGGTGAGTCATGACTCACCGAGAGATAGAAATAAGATAAGATGTAAAATTTACTAGAGGGTGAAACCGATGGAAGGATCAGTGCATCGCAACAAAGGTGCGTCACGAGAGACCGATGGTGTTTGGAAGCAATCCGTGAGTTACGACTCACTGATAGTTATAAAAAACTTCGGTGTGACATAAAATAAGTGCGAAATTCTCGGAAAGTTAAAAATTATAAATGAAAACAATAAAAATTAACTTTCAACAGATAATAAAAAGAACAGCACTATTGAATAAACAAAAAAGAGAATTTAACTAGGCTGTTTAAGATTAAATAATTAACTGTAACTAAAAACGATGTTAAATAACTAACAAACTAAAAAATAAAAGTAACTTAATTATGAACTAGGACTATAAATTCTAATATTAATTTAATATATTTCTAAATAAATGCATAACACCTAAAATTAATTAACTACAAACATAAAATTAAAAAAATTAGAACTAAATAGAGTCATTAAACAACAAAATTAATAAACTAGATAAAAAAATGAAAACATAAAATTAAAAAAACAGTACTTTATTAACTTAATTATTAAACATAATTACATAGCATAAAAATTGACCCGGTTAAGAAATAATAAAGTTAATAAATCAGAACTAAATAGTAAATTATTCAATTAAAGACAAAATTAAATTAATGAAAATAAAATGATAAATTAATTAATTAATAGACATATAAAATCATTAACCAGATTAAGATTATTAAACTAAAAAGTAATTTAATATATTTTGAATAATTAGAAAGACTACAAAAAAGGACTAAAAACACTTGTTTAATTAAAAAATTGATTAAAAAATGTAGTGATAAAATTAAAAAAGTGCCAAAATTTATTAAAAAGTATTAAAATAATTAATTATATAGATAAAAATTAAATAAAAAAACATGGAAAAACTATGAAAAAAC
This sequence comes from Viscum album, assembly GCA_963277665.1. Classification (NCBI taxonomy): domain Eukaryota; kingdom Viridiplantae; phylum Streptophyta; class Magnoliopsida; order Santalales; family Viscaceae; genus Viscum; species Viscum album. The sequence goes on from OY728158.1 coordinate 879,950,345, forward strand.
AGCCACGTCATTGGTGGAATTCTTTTGGGTTAGAGAGGCCGTGGAGGAGGTTGTGGTCAGCTTCAGGGTCTATAATTTCTTTCTCCAGGTGAGCCAGGCGTCGTTCGAGGTTTTATTTTCTTGTTTTCTACATTGGTGTATGCCTAGTTTGATTAAGGATAGACACACTCCTTCATATCAACTACTCTTGTACATGCATTGGGACTTGAGGTAGAGAGGCTTCCAGTGCCCTTGGCATTGACTATGCCAGTTGGAGGTCAAGATGACTTGTTTGATGTATGTATAGATTGCGAGCTAGTGTTGGGGAAACACAGCTCTTGGGGAGATTTCCCATGTCTACGAATATAACCATATGATGTCATCCTTGGCATGGATTGGTTGTTTTCAATGCAGGCTATCATGGATTTCTTTAGGAAAAGTTCGTTTTCATTGGGGTGAATGGAGAGAAAGTGGTGTTTGTTGGTGAGAGACACCCTCAGATGGGTCATTGGTGTGTTCCATCCTTGTCATCCATGATGGCTGAGTAGATGGTGATTTCATTAGAGGTTCAGTAGTTGGTGTTTCCTAGGGTCATAGAGGAGTACCCTGATGTCTTTCATGAAGAGGTTGTAGCATTACCCCCATGACGAGAGATAGAGTTCGGGATCGAGCTACAGCTAGGATCATCTCCTATCCCTATGTCTCCATATAGGATGATCCCTTCTGAGTTATGAGATCTATGTATATAGCTTGATGGTCTTTTGCAGTGCGGTTTTGTTCGGCCAAGTGTGTCACCATGGGGTGCCCCAGTTTTGTCCGTGAATAAGGCCGATAGTAGTTTTCGGTTGTGTATCGATTATCATCGCTTAAACAAAGTATCAATAAAGAATCTCTATACTCTTCTAGCAATTGATGATTTATTCGATCAACTGAAAAGTGCAAGTTGGTTCTCAAAGATCGACTTGCGGTCGGGATATCATCAGATGTGTGTGAAGGATGAGGATATTTTGAAGACTGCTTTCCGTTGTGGTCATGGGAATTATGAGTTCATTCTAATTCCATTTGGCTTGAAAAATGCTCCAGCTGTATTCATGGGATTGATGAATTCTATGTTTCGTGAGTTCCTGGACAAATTCATGGGATTCTTCATCGACGGCATCCTTGTGTACTCCACATCTTAAGAAGAGCATGCAGAGCATCAACAAGCCATTTTGGGAGTTCTTCACCAACATCAGTTGTACTTGAAGTTGTCGAAGTGTGATGTTTTGGGCTTGAGAAGTCCGTTTATGGGAATGTTATTTCCCAACAGAGAGTAGCTATGGATCCGTCGATGGTATAAGTAGTTTTGTCTTGGGCAGCCGCCAAGGCAGTGTCAGAGGTGTGAAGTTTCCTTGGTCTCGTAGTATACTACAAGATGTTCATATCCAATTTCTCACGAGTTGCGACTCCTCTGACATCTTTGACCATGAAGGATCAGGCATTCATATGGACTGATCAGTGTCAGGAAGCATTCGAGTATCTAATGGAGAAGTTATTAACTGCTCTGGTCCTTTGTCTTCCAGCTGAGGAAGTCCAGTTTGATGTTTTCTATGATGCTTTACATCTGGGGTTAGGCTATGTTATCATGTAGCAGAGGCCAGTTGTTTTTTATGGGTTGCGATAGTTACACAACTATGACACCCATGATCTAGAGATGGCAGTCATGGTTTTTTCTCTGATGTTGTGGAGACATTACCTCATTGGTGAGGGATTTTTGGTTTTTACTGATCATAAGTGTTTGAGGTATGTTTTCCCTTAGCGTGACTTGAACTTACGACAACGTCTGTGGATGGAGTTATTACAGAAATACGACTTCGAAATATCGTATACACCTAGAAAAGGTAATGTTGTAGCTGATGTGCAGAGCCAAAAGTCACATAGTGATGCTGTTCGTGAAGCCGGGGATTCCTAGAGAGTAATGGAAGAACTTTCAGCATTAAATATTGTCATGGGAGAAGGAATTCACCAATCCATGTGTTAGGGTAGTGTGCTCCTTTTTTCAGCGGTGTTGGGGTCAGTGTGTGTATGGTAAATCCTAAATTAATTTGGGTGGGCTGACCTAATCCCTAATCGAGACGCATTAATGTGGATGTGATTAAACACGTGCAGGTGAGTTAGTGTCACCTAATGCGGATAATATCTCAACGTGGTGGAAGGAATTCCATGACTCATATAATTAAGATAGTGCTTGGATTCCTTTTATGACGATAACCCTGAGAGGTATCTTTCGAGACTATTGTTCAGACATTTACCCTATTTATGGGTTGGTTTTTAAATCATGAGGACGAGAATGTTTTGAGAGGTATTAGATGTAATGGGCCAGACCTCTCTAGTCCATTACTTTGTAAAAAATTTATGTGGTCAAACACGATGAGTGTTATAATAATAATATTTTATAATAATAATTGATAAGGGTGTTGTGAAAATATTTAGTGTTAACTAGATTAAATGGTTTGAATTTAATAATTGTGAAATAAAAGAAATAAAATTGAATGTATTTAACTCAATGAGGGGAGGTGCATGGTTTATTTTTGATTTATAAAATAATAAATTTTCTGTGTAATGGGAATATAATGGGAGGCGCATGGAATAAATTATAATAAATGAGGTGCATTTGATAAATTATAAAGGAATGAATTGCACGAGGTGAAACCCCTTATGGGTGAATCCAACTTGTATTTTGGAATATAAAAATAATTACAATAATATTCATTTAAAATATTATAAAAAATATATAATAGAATGGTAATGAAGAATGGAAGGGGTACCCAACTCATGCATGAATGTCCTGTGATTGGAGAGAGGGATTAATTATAAGATAATAATGGGAGTCAATAATAACAAAAATTATTAATGATAATGATGGTGACCCATTGATGAAATTGAAATAAGGTTTATTACTATTAAATAATAATGGTAATTGTGGATTTTAGTGTGTGATTAATTAAATGGAATGGTTTTAATTTAATATGATAATAACCATGGTCAACTAATATAATGGGGTTAAATTAGAAAATTAATGATGGGTGTTATTAATATTAGTATTATTAATAATAACTTTGATATGAGAAGCTAGATGGGGCTTGATGGAAATGGAGTAAAAGAAAGGGGGATGCTCCACTTTTTAGGGAGTGGGTGAAATAATGGGAAGAGATTAGAGAGAGAGTGGGAGAATTAAATGGGGAAGTAATAAAATAATAGAAAAAGAAATAAATTAAGGTGAAATGGAGTGAGGTGCACCAAATTGGAGAGACAGTGGTGCTTGGCATTGGGTATTTGAAATAAATCAATTAAAAAATAATATAATAATCATGTTATTGAATTTGTTGATAAAACACTTTTTTGACCACAACTTATTCGTGCATCCTCGGTTTCACAAACCATCTACAGCAGTGCGACCCAGATTCTGAGACAGACATTTCAAGTCCAATATTGGATTCCTTTTTCAGGTTTTTGGATTGGGTACCTGAAGCGCTCAGAAAATAATAGATTTAATATTATTATTAAATATTTTACCCGCCATAACAACTGTGTGCGATGTCCGATTGACTTCTCGTCACTGGTGATGTGATCCTGTCATTAATATGATCGATTCATGTCTAATGTGGAATATTAAATTATGGTTCCTGGATCGGGTCCATGAAACACAAAATATTATTAATAATAATAATACGAGATCTTGCATCCAATATATCTCCCTCATACATTGTTTGAATAGCGAACCCTCTGTGACGTTGTAACCCTAAAATTAAGACAGATGATTCGAAGACCATAAATCCTAAATTAATTATTCATATGGATCAGGATTTTTTTACTCAGTCAAACCATGTGGGTTAATGTGATTCTCTTTTAATGGGAAATTAAGCGTATCTTAAACCATCTCCCCATTAAATCTTCAAAAGGGACATGATATCATCCTCTCTTGTTATTCCTCTTTGTTCTCACCTATGAGACGCTAGAACCATTCAATTATTTTCGTAGCAGTTGCATATTCAAACATTACCCCTCGAATCGGTTCAGATCTATTTTCGAGCAACCAAGTTGTGTCGATCAATCCTCGATATATGGTATGTTTTATAGTAATTCCTTTTAGATCATCTTCTCCTATTCCTCCCTCCCATATTAAAGCATGTAATCTACATGCTTCTAATGGGATTTTTCTTGGGGTTTGGCAGGTTTGGTTGTTCCATGGCATCCTCGGGTGGATGCAGTTGGCACGAGAGGATGATCGTGCCCCGTTGTGTGGATAAAGAACGTCAAGAACTCTTTGAGTCTGGGGATTCATTGCTTCTATTTTCATTTATGTGGAACTAAATTTTTAGAATTTTTAATCCCACAGGATGATAATGGAACTGACATTGTAAATATTTTAACTGGATAAATAAATTGATATTGATCATACATTATTGCCTCATGTTTTTCTAGATAGTGTGATATATGTGCTTGATTTTTTTAAATTGTTCATTCTTGATGGAAATCAGTAAATAATGTAAATTGGGAATAATTGATAATTGTTTGGCTAAAGATAAAGAGGCATGTAATAAAATCTCCTTCATGTTGTAATTTTATGTTAAATAAATTATTACAGTAAGCATGTTTATTTAATTGTGATAACTTATTGGTTAGGTTTCCCGAATTTGGAACAAACGAATAATAAATCAGTTATCCCAAGATGGATTAGAGAAATTATTATTTGAAAATTCTTTAAAGAGTAATGAGTTACCATCTTGATTGTTAAATGGACAAGAGCCTAATTAAATGTGGTGTTTGTTTTCCTGTTGTTTGTGTGGTGATGTGATCATGTATGGCTGTTGTGATATGTGGGGGCATGGAGGTTTTTGGTTCTGGTAGAAGATATCACATAGAGTGGTGAGATGCATTGGATTATGCATATGGGTGTCTGGGTGGACACCAAGGATGATGGAATGGAGTGGATCGGATTGTTGGATTCTTGGTAATTTTGATTGGTTGTTTATCTACTTTAATTTTCTCCACTACTCAAGGCAGCTAGTCTTGCATACCCTTCTACCGAAAGAGGTGAAGACACTCGGGGTATTCCACCTACTTTCGTGATTAGCTTATCAAGGGGGAATGGGTCTACTCTCTTCCTATAGGCAGCGAAGACTCGACGGGAAGTACATCTAATCACCAGGTTGAGCCCCCTTTGGTTAGAAGCATAGAATTATTTTCTATAATTCCTGGGAATATGGAAAAGTAATTCTGTAATGAATATTTGAATTAATGGTGTTACCCCATGGGGATGGAGATGCTGGAACATAATGATGAGGTTGTAATTTTTGAAGGAACAACTGACTTTGGTCATGATGCTAATGAAATTTACATTGGAATTTTTCGTGGTTAATTAATGTTTAAAGATTTAATTAATGTACACTAGAACTGATAAGAAGGTAAAGAAGTAATCTAATAAAGATATTTAAATTTTTGGGTGGTTATAGGGTATCTAGTCTTATAAGTATCATCTCGGAGTCTGAGAGACGTTAACTGTAGTTGTTTCTAAGACTAGGTTATGTCCATAGTGTGGCTGTGAGATATAATATACCATGTACCTTTTGTGTTTCTATACGCTACACCACCCTTTCAGTAAGGGAAACTAACACCCCGGGTATTCTGAGCCATGGGGGGTGTTCTCCCAAACATTCTGTTGGGAGTATGAATGGGTGACTACCCCCTTTGGCCCCACTCTCTTCTCTTGGTAGTTACTTGTGCTGATTGGCATATTGGTTAGTTTTCCCCATATATGTGTGTAGAGGGCTGTAATGGATTGTGGTTATTCACACAAATATATTATCGATATAGTTTTCTTTGTACTACTATAGGTGTAACATGTGTAGGTTGTGATGGCTTGGGGATCCTTACTCAGTGTAAGGGCTGTAATGGCATGAGTTATAACACTCTACGTATGATACGCGTTATGCGAGCTTTGGTGGCTCCCAGAAACTACCTGGTTACATTTGGTTGTGAGGATGGTGTGGTGCTTCGCCCAGGTGTCTGTGGGTAAGCCTTTGTGGAGCACGAGGTGCATACTGTTGCGCTTCACCCAATTGTCTGTGGGAAAGCCTTTTTGGGGAGAGATGCTTGGGACGTGTGATGTTGGGGCCAAGCAGCAAACCAGTGTGGAATTAGTAGTGGGGTACCCTTGATATTCATTATTATATGATATATTCTTGTATGTATAACATAGTTAGAGTATCCATGGTGAGGATAGGAAGTTTGTCTACCTGTTTAGGTGGCGAGTTAGTTTCACTTGTGGTTCACTGTGCTTTAGCATGCTTTCTTTAATTTTGCACGAGAGGCATCGGGGAGGATTCTCCTATGTATACAGTTATACTAACCCAATGTATATATAAACTATTTTTCATGTCACTTGGAGAAAGTTGGAGATCAAGCAGGTTTCTACGAGGTTGGAGTTGCAGGAGCTGTTCTGGCTTGTGGTTCCTGCTATTTTTACTTTATTTGGGGTAATTTTAGTATTTCCCTTCTAGTTGTAGTACTTTTCATGACATTTCACATATGAAAATGGGTTTCTTTAATATTCCAATTCTGATTTGTAGTTCATTGGTGTCATTATTATCTCTCTCTTTCTCATGTGTTCTCTAAGAGGGTAATGCCTACCATTTGTGTGTTTATTATACCCCCGTTGCTAGACGCCAACCCGGGGCCTACTGGAGGCGGGACTCATGGGTAATTATCTCCCTTCTCACATTGCTGGCCCAGGAGGGGTACACTTTGTTGGGAGGGGTCAGGACAACACTACATTCCACCCCCATATGGATGGGAAAATAGAGAATACCATCCATTTTCTAGAGTTTATATTGTGGGAAAGCATCTTAGACGTTTTCATATTTTTTCGGTGACAAATTTCCTTGGTATATTTTTATTACAATAATATCAATTAGTCTTAAATTTTCCGGGATCCGTTCGGAGTTTTTTATGAATGGTTGTGTTGTTAAATATTGTGCTGGATTGAGGTGGGGGAGAAATCTGATCTTGGTCCAGACATGGTTTAGAGTACAATAGAGATTGTCCAATGTTATTTTTTGAAGATGAAAGATGCACATGATTATAATAAGACATATGTTAGTCGTAGGTTTATACCATTGGAGTTAGAGGATGGGGACTATGTGTTCTTGATGGTTTCCCCGCAACATGGGAAGAAGATGATTAGAATAGGGATCAAGATTTCTTCTATGTTCACATGACCCTTTGAGGCATTGGAGTGAGATGGAAGGGTTGTATACAATTTGGTGATTCCACTTTAGTTTTAGAAGGTCCACAACATCTTTAATGTCTCTCATCTTCTTTGGTATCATCAATATGTCTTACATGTTATTGATTGTGGGTAGTTGGATGTTAAAGATGATGCAATGATCTAAGAATGGACAATAAAGATCTAGGATCATCCGAATAAGGTGTTTTCTGAATAGACCATTCCATTTGTTAATGTGTTGTGGAGGCATGGTGGCATTGAGTAAAGAACTTGGGAAAGGGAGATGAGATTCATGCACAATACATGATGTTGTTCTTTGTTTTTTCTTGAACTTTTTTACTTTTCATGTGATTAATTAACCTTGTTTTATGAAATGAAAATTTTCCTTGATCCAAATTTCCCAATGAAGTACTGGCATATGAAATGAGGAAGAATATATTCCTAATCTGGATTCCTTAATTGTGATGCATTTAATCTTATGAGGGAGAGTCAATTCCACCCAGATCAGATATTATCATGACATGGAGGAGGGAATTCATCGATTTATATGTCTAGACTATTTTTCTTTTAGTTCTTTTGATGTGTTTAATCTGGTGGGTTAGGTTATCAGATTTTTGGGGAGGTGTTATTGGATATTAAGTTTTCACAGAAGCATTCAAACAACATATGGTGTTTTATCATTGAACATTGGTGTCGGTAACTGTGTTTCAAGTGCTATGAGATCGATGAGAGTTATTACACCAGCTGGTTTCCTTGAAAACTTGTTCGTCCTGAGTTTGGTTTTGGATTCATGAGGAAGTTAATTGTTTGATAGGTATCTAATGTAATGGAATGGGCATCACTAGTCTATTACATTGAAAAAATATGATGTTTGAGGAGTTCTTAGAGGCAATGGTGACTCCTTTCAAGTGTTATTAAAAGAACATTTTTCCTATAGTAGGTCATCTGTCATTGACTCACTCTAGTAGGTCACACAGGTGAATCGGTATTGGTGTGTCAGAATGGTGACTCACAAAAGTGACTCCCAATAGCGAGTCACTAACGGTGTCACATAACAGTAGGTCAGAAACGATGAGTCACCCAATTGTGACTCACCACTGGTGGCTCATCCAACAATGATTGGCGATGGTGATTCATTGATTGTAGGTCTCCAGTGGTGGACCATGATAGTGAGTCATCCAACAGTGACTCGTGATGGTGACTCAACTAAGGGTAACTCATCCGACATTGATTCACCCAACTATTACTCCTCCAATGGTGAGTCATCTAATTATTATTTATCCAATGGTGATCCATCAAATGGTAGGACACCTAATTGGGAGTCTTTTAATGGTAGTTCATCTAATAGTGTGTCATTCAATGATTCCTCACCAACTGGTGAGTCTTGATGGTGACTCTCCTAATAGCGAGTCAATTCCAATAGTTTTTTCATTTCGAGCATTTCCTATTTTTTTCTAGATTCACCCTCTTAGCATTTTATTTCACCTATAATTAATCTAAAACCATGTTTATGTTTTTTTGAATCTTTTTCAATGGGTGTAATATATATCCATAAATACCTAATGCTTATGAGTCCCTTGTATAGTCAAAACATGATGTCATTATTTTTATATGGATTTAATGGATTTTGAAACTATTTCTTTTGTTGATTCATGGTATTTCCATTATAATAAGAGACACTACTTTTCTTTTAATTTTCCCTATACACTTTCTACTAAGAATTCACATATCCTATCATCTCTAAGGAGTCGTACGTTTATGTTTCACCCTTTGACCATGTTTCCCTATAGCATTACACACCCCCTGTTTGGAAAAGTGAGTTTGTCCTAATCATGTGTTTCATGAGGTCGTCATAACATTGTCACTCTTTTATTTTTGTCTCATGTTAGGTGGGTGTAAGAATGTTTCAAAAGTGATGGTTGTTGATTCAAAATTTAATAATGATAAATTAATCTAATTTAGAAAAATAAAGAGGTGCTGGGGAAATGTGATACATGCTTATATCTTATTGTTTATTGATATTGTGAGTTGTATGGGCTCTATGTCATTTGAAAATCATTGATGTTGGGGGTATTTGTTTGTTTATACAAGATGATTTTTGAATGAATTTTTTTGATCTTGTGTAAATGACCGTATATATGAAACTAATTAATAATGTAAAAAATTTAAAATAAATGGATTCCTTTTGATCAAACATTCTATATGATATCCCAAAAATTATATAAGTTGAATTAAAGTATAAGTTTATTCAAAATCTGAATAAACCATTCTTTTTATGGTGTGAAAATGTACTAAGTGTGGTTTTTTTGTTTTGTGCCTTTTCTGGTAGTGTGGTGATGTGGTTGAGAGAAATATTATAAGGTGGGGTGGTTGTGGGTGAAATGTAATATCTAGATGATATATTGACCAATTTTGTAAGGGATGGGAATTGTTTGAGCAGTAGGGAGATAAGTTTGGATTATGCTATGTTAATGTAACTGGGTGTGAGGGGTGGGATGTTTTATACCACAAGGATGTTGAATTTTTTTTAATTTACATGTGTTTACGTGGTAGGATATGAGTTTGTGGTTTTCATATATGTCATGATAAATTGAGTGGAATGAATTTGAAGCATGATGATTGAAGTGGTTGGAATGGGTGTTGAACAGAGTGGAAATATGATGTGTGTTTCTTTATTCTGTTTCTTTTCCCACTTCATGTATTATGTTTTGTGGCTTGTTTCATGATGTGGTTGGTAGTTTCATAGGTTGGGATGGAATGAATAAAATTATTATTTAATAAATAATGATAATTGGATAAATGAGTTGGCTAGGTTATGGTTGGGATTATGGATTACACTGAAGTTTTTAATTTAGAGTTATCAAGAATGTTAGTAGTATTATAAAGTGGTCAGTTTTATGTATGAGAAACCATTAGATGGTTTTAATTGATTGATTCTAAATATATATACCTATATTTTAATTTTTCACCACACCCTTTTTCAGTACTATGTGGCGACCACTCCCACTATCATGGGGTAGGGTGACATTTCTCAACATCCTGGTGGGAGGATGGATGGTAGGTTATTGGCTCTTCCCTTATTCCTCTTCTATGAATTGGTAGATGATGATTCTTGGGGTAGGATGTGGTGTAGTTGTGTGGCCCATGTGTTTGTAGGGAAGGTATGATTTCCCAGGTGTCTATGGGATGTGATGTCGTCTGATTCCCAGGTGTCTTTAGGATACAGTATGATTGTGTCCTAGGTTTCTGCGAGCGGGATATGGCACAGTTGTGGACTAGTTGTCTGTGGAAGGGATGTGATATGTGAATATCATAATGTGTGCGGGAGGGATGTGGTGAGATTTGTATGCACGAGTTGTGGGACATTCACTGAGGCCTAGGAGTGTGAGGGAAGGTTGTGATGGGGGTCTTGTGTAAGAGTGTAGATGTGTTAGGAAATTTTATGTTAGTTTATGAGCAGATAACCAGTGGGAAATGGTGCGGGTTATCCAAACATCGATTTTCTATTATATTAAATTATATAGATTGCGTTATTTTCAGAGCATGCCTTGGGGATGTAGGTATGGGTAGTATTCCTCATTATGTTATATTGGTTTTTTCTACTTTCTCACATTGGAATTATTATAATTCTCCCATATGATCTTGAGATAGATTGATTTTTTCATGTAGGTATACTTATATGATCATTAAACATTATAAAATTTGAATTTGGTTTCAAGATGATTGTATGGACCATACTAGACTCTACTAGAGCAGACACATGGACAATTGTTTTGTCTCTACATAGTTTTGTTATTTAGGTACTTACATTGGAGTTTATTGAATGTTTAGAAGTTATATTTTAAACACCCATGTGGTATGAATTTTTGATTTCTTTTATATATGAAATCAGGTGGTTTTTGGTTGATTCATCTTTTCTCATGAACTTGTTTACAATAAAAATGTAAATGCCTCAAATTACATGTGATTCTATACACATGGTTTTAGTCACCACCCCAACGTCTACTGGAGGTGGGAATCGGTTCTCATTATATCTCTTACATCATTTTCAACTAAGGGGAGGAATCATTAGAGGTTCAGGGACAAGAATGTACGGTGTGGTGGTATGGGTGGTGATATGGAATCTCAAGATCAGATATTGGATTATTATGGATTTGATGGTTAGTTCTTGAGCGGCATGGATGATGGTTCCAGTTTTTCTATTTTTATGTTACTTAGTATGACGGGTGTGGTGTTTTTATATAGCGTGGTTTTCATATTCATTTGTGATGAGATGTGTTTTTTTGTTTAGTTGTGATTTGGGGTTTTTCATTTTTGAGATGATGGATTGGGTGGAATGAAATTGAAGAATTATAATAGAACTGGTTGGTATTATTGATGAACATAGTAGAAATGTGAAGTATGTTTCTTTATAATGGTTGTTTTACCTGTGTATGGTTTATGCTATCTGTCTTGTTATATGTTGTGGTTGGTATTTTCCATAGTAGGGTGGAATGAATAAATATATTATTTATTATAGAATAGTAAATGGTTAAATGAGTGGACTATGGTTTGGATGTTTTTAGGGTTTTTTGTAGTTTTGAATTTAGAGTTTGCAGAAAAGATGATAGTATCATATGGAGGTTGGTTGGTTGAAAGAGAACTCATTGGATGGGATTCAGTTTTTTGATACAATATATATAACAGTATTTTCCTTTTGATTTCTATATGCACCAACCATAGTTGAGAACTATGTGCTGAACACCCTCATATTCATGGAGAAAGGTGACTTTTTACAACATCACTGTGGGAGGATGGGTGGTTATTTATTGTATCTTCCTTGGTTCCCCTTCTATCAATGGGTAGCCCATAATTTGTTTAATAATGTTGTGATATGGTTGTAAGGCCCATATGTCTGCAAGTGTGGTATATCTTCCATGGTGTCTATTGGATGATATATGGTGTTCATTCTAGGTTTATATGGGTTGAGGTATGGTAGTACACTAGGTATTTGTTGGTGGTATGTGGAATTCTTTTGGACAAGGTTTCTATAGGTGTGATGTGGTGACATTTTTAATCCCATGTTGTAGGAAAAGGTCTGGGGCCTTAGTGTGTGTGGGTGGGTAGTGACTGCGACATGGGGAAGACTGTGGATGAATTAGGTCGTTTGACATTATTGTATGAGTAGTTAACTAGATGGAAGTGGTACGGGTACAGAAACATTGATTTTCCTACTATATTACTTTACATGGCATAGATTATTTTGTGAGTGTTCTTTAATGAGGTTGGGATGGATTGTATTACATTTTAGGGGATGTTGGTTTTTTTTACTTTCTCATTTTTTAATTTATATGTGTCTCCCAATTATACCCGATAGAACTTGGTTTTTCCTAAATTGTATACTTGTATGATCACCCAATGTTATAAACTACGTTCAGGATTATAGAAGGATTACGTGTACCTTGCTAGACATTAATAGCTCAGACATGGGGACAATCATTGTGTTACTGCTTAGCACTATTTTATTAGTACATAATTTGGTTTTTATTCTATTTGTAGTAGTTATATTTTAAACATACATGTGGGGTTGATTTTTTATTTCTATTATGTAACTTTTGGAAATTTGTTATGGTCGATAAATCTTATCTCCAAATATTGGTTACTATTAAAGGGAAATTCCGACCATTTCATGATATATTATTCCCAAAGAGATGGTCTCCACCCTAGGGCATACTATAGGTGGAATTCGATGGTCATTATATGTCTTCCTTCATTTCCATATCAGGAGGTGTATTTCTAGAGGGAGGGATCATGATAGAATGGTATCAGAGGTGATGGTTGATAGATAGAATGGAGTATGGAGTTAAGCATAGTGATTATTTCATGGGATAGTAGGTAAATACTATTTGGTGATCTTGGTACATGACGTAGACTAGGGAATACTAGATAGGACACATGAATTTAAGGCCCCCTGTGATCCGATGCAAAGACACTAATCCTACTAAATGACCAAGTGGGTCTACACTATTTGTAGGGTAGATACCATAGGACAGGTACACACATCATACTGATATGTTTCCATGTTTATGTTTTGGTTGTATTAGGTAAATTTAGAATGGTCAATGAAATGTGTTAAATAAATTAAAACAAATCATAAATAATGTTTTCTAATACTTAGGAATAGAACTTATGTGTCTTCCATATTTTGATATGGAACCCTGCCATCGTCCCTGTGTAGTGAAGGCAGTGGATGCTCATCTGGCTAAACCGATTGATCAATGGATAAGTTGATCGAGAATGGGAGCATGATCGGTAGTAGAATGTTCTACGTTCTTTCTAGCAGCATGCTCTGAGGATGTATAGGGGATAATTTTTAGAAATTGAGATAGAGAGATGGATGTAGATCTTGATGTCTCCTTCAGATTAATATGTGCTCTGACAGAGTACTGTTTTCCTTTGTATGTGATATAGTTTTTGGGAGTGGCACATTAGTGGTGCTCATTGTACCTAGTGGATATGGAGTAGGTTGAAATTCAATTTGTCTACTTATTTAAGGAGTTCTGAGCCTAATTACATTCTTATTACATGAAGGCTGAGAATAGGCAGATGTTTCTCTCCCTCCAGTAAGGGAGTATATTGGTATGAGAGATGTGGATCATGTTAACGTATCTCCTTATAAATTGTCTATATATCATTATATATTAGAAGTATTGTGTGGGACACTTTGAGGATTAACACCATCCTTCTCTCAATATTCATTTACTCCATTAAACGTGATGATATACACGGAGGTATAAAATAATGTGGAGTTAGTTTAGTGGGTGCACTATCATGGAGATCTACATTGATATGGGATACATAAGAGTTTGTTGAGAGGTATAGTTACATGTATTTGGTCACATGTGCTTGGGCCATCATGGTTTCGACCAGTAGGGAGCCGACCTTAGCAGTTCCTATTTCAACTATCAGGTCCTCGGGTTTTTCATATGAAATTGGTTCCAGGGTCTTTCACATGTGTAGCCCTTTTCCATATTCTAAGTCGGTTCTTAATATATGTTCACATTCAATATGGCGGAGGGTGGTATTTTCATCGACCACCTTAGAAGAAGATTCTCTCTAGGTCATTTTAGCTATAGAGACATCATAATCCTTCTTCACTGAGGGGAGATATATAAGGTAAAGGCTAACCATAGAGTGTTACTCAGGGACCTTTTCCTAGGAATGGTTAGGGTGGCGGTAATCAGTAGAGTGTAAAAGGACGTTCGTGCGGTTAGTTTCATGTTGTAGAGACAACATTCCTAGTAGGGAAAGAGATCATTCGATGTATGATCAGTTGGTTCAATACTATTTTTCTATTTTGTTTGATTCAGGAGCTTCGACCTCCATTGTTTCACCCAACCTAAACCATTATTTGGGACTAGACATATAATGGCTTCTTATGACCTTGCTGTTGAGAATTATTGTCAGATGTCAGACGAGCTTGTTTGATGTGTGACTTGGATGTAGGTTGATAATAGGACCACATTTTTCCCGTGGGGAACATTTCCTATTATTGATACAACTTTATGATGTCATCCTTTGCATCAATTAGTTGAAATTTTTTCATTCTATAATTTACTTCTTCTTGAGAAGTGTCATTTTTTCATGCATAGACGATCGCCTTTTGTCCTTCGTTGGTGAGTGGAGCTGTCATCAGGGAAGTCGGCGTGTGGAGCCTCTTATTTAATTGTTGGATAAGATATCAGTGGCATTGGTGGATACAGAGTTTAAGGTGGTTCCTAGAGTATTTTTGGAGTTTTTGGATTCTTTTTTTAATAAGGTTTGTGACTCCAATCCCTCAATGTGATGTTGATATTGAGATATAATTACTTCATGGTGCTTCCAAGAACAAGATGGATTCATATTGGATGGCATCATTAGATGTACAAGAGTTGAAGATTCTGTTATAAGAATTTATATAAAAGGGTTTCATCGTACCCGACACGTTGTTATGGTGTTCTTTATTCTTGTTTGAAAAAAATAAAAATGGTGGTATGTGGTTTTTTATAGACTACAAGAGGATGAATCAGATAACAACCATGTACCATTACCATGTACCAAGGATAGATAATATTTTCGACTAGATGAGTGGATTAATTTGGTTCTCTAAGTTCGATATGTGGTATTGATATCACATGTTGATGGTGAATGAGGGTGATATCCAAAATACTTCATTCTGGTTCTCATTTGGGAACTTTGAGTTTGTGGTTATACCATTAAGTGTTGAGAATGCTCCAAACATTTTCATGGGGATCATGAACTCCTTTTTATATGATTTAGTTGACCGGATACTCATCGTATCCATCAAAAACATATTGATCTACTCAAGGTTTGATGAGGAGAATGAAAAGAATCTCAGGACCCTCCTACGGGTTCTTTGATGTCACCATATCTAAAATAATTTGTACAGGTGTATGTTTTGGAATAGGGGGGTTCACATCAATGGACTTGTGGTGTAACGGTAGGGTTTGGCAGTTGACCCATGAATGGTTTATGTGGTTTTTTCTTGTAAAAAAACCATGGACTTTGTAGAGGTTAGATGTTTTCTTGGTCTCCTAGGGTACAAACAGAGGATCATACCTGGTTTCTTTTGGGTTTCATATTTATTGATTGACTTGACCAGTAAATATTAAGCCATTGTGTGGAGTGAGTAATTTCATGAATTATTCAGCTACCAAAAGGGGATATTGGGTACTGCTACAATGCTCTTGTTCGTAGAGGAAGGGGTGTTGGTCAAGGTCTTTGGTGATGCATCTCTTATAGGTTTGGAATGAGTGATGATTCCATAATTTTGATTGACCACTTATGGGTCTATAATGTTATATCCCCATGAATGTAACTATTACACCCATGATCTGACGCTAGCAGTGGTTATGTTTGTGATGAATTTCTTTTAGAATTACCTCATTTGGATGTTCTTTTATTCATCATTGTTTAGAATATCATGAGTTAGATCATTTAACATAGAGATATAAACATGTGATAGTAGGGGAATATTGAGTTTTTCCTAGTATACAAATTCAAAATATCTTACACCGTAGGAAGGAAAAATTTCATTACTAATTTGTTGATTAGGAAGTCACATAAGGATATAGTTTGGGAATTTGTGGATGCTTTAAAAACAATGGTAGTGTTTTTCACCTTACACATAGATCCAAGAAGGGATGGACATAGAGGCTACCAGTTGCAGATGATGTTATTGTCTACTATTATGTATAAGGTGGTGGAGTCTTAGAAGTTGGAATCAGAGTTATATTTGACGCACGATCACGTTAAACACGGTGATACTCTTGGGGGATCGATAGAGGATGGTTAGAAAGCGATGTTGTTATGTGGGAGGATGTTTTTTCTAGAGGGGATATATGAAGAAGTCCACTTTGAGTTTCACAGCTCCCCCATAGTAGAACACTCATGAGATTCCAAGATGTACTGTGGATTATGAGAGCAGTGTTTGTGGCCCCGGATGAAACTGTAGTGGTGGTGTTTGTGGAGAACTGTTTATTGTGCTAGTAGGTGAAGGATGAGAACTGTGTTCTTGGTTATTTTTTACAACCCATATATTTACCCAAGAGTAAGTGGAATTAAATCTCAATAAATTTCAACATAGAGTTTCTAAGGGATTGAAGGGGGTATTTGACACTCTCTAGAAGTAGTGGATCTGGTAATGAATTTGGCTCACTTTATACCAATAAATGAGTCATGCACAATGGATGCCTTGTTATGGAGCTATATATATGAAGTTGTGTGACTGTCTGATGTTATATTATACATTGTTTCATATTGAGATATATGTTTTACATCTTGGTTCTACTGGGGATTACATCCTGATTTTTGAAATCAGTTATGACTCTACATTGCTTTCCACCATTAGATAGATGGGAAAACATAGCAAACCATCCAAAAACTGTAAGAGATTTTACTATCATGCATCTGGGACTTTGTAAGATCTTGGGTGCGATACATAACCTTGGTATATTTTAATTACAATAATAGCTATCACTCTTCCATTCTCATGGCACCATTCAAATTCTTATGTGGAATAACTTGTTGTTCACCACTGTGCATGGAAGAGGTTTGGGGGAAAACATCTCTTGGTTAGGATGGGGAGCAATGTAAAAGAGATATGGTTAATCTTATTAGTGAGAGGATTAAATAATCACATGATAGGATTAAATTGTATGGTGATAGTAGGAGGAGGCCCTTGGAGTTATATGTTTGGTAATACATGTTCTTGAAGGATTTCACACAATGTCAGTAGAGGTGGTTTGGAAGAGGGAGAAAAATTTCTCCCAGGAGCATCGAACCATTTCTGTTGTTGGGGAGTGTTGGTGATGTTGCATACCAGTTACCTCTGAGACCAGAACTAGAGAAGGTCCATGAAATATTTCATGTCTATCAACATTGTCAGTATCATCACGATGATTCCCATGTTGTTGACTTGGGAGTGTTGAAAGTATAAGATCACACAATTTTCATGGAATTGATATTAGATGTAACTCCCTACCACCAGTTAACTAGAAAATATGATTTATTTATTTCACCCAAACTATGATACATCTAATGTGAACACTCTAATCTTGTGTGGATATTTTTAATAATAATTATTACAATTTTAAGTTATTATAAAAAATAATAAAATAACATATATAAACAAATTGATATGATATATCCCTCACATAATTTAACTATTTTACCATGTGGTTATATGAGATTTTTTTATCAACTTGTATGACATATTTACAATATTAATGATAATATTCATAACATTAAATAAAAATTGGTGTTCTCCAAAATTACAAATATACCTCTACCAAATAATAAAATTCAATTATTGTAAAATCATCTTCTAATATAGAATATCAATAATACAGAATCAATCAATAAATCTTCCTTATTAAATTTTAGATTTATATGTGATATTCTTATACATCACTATTAATCATATATTAAATGATTTTGTATGTTTATGAAATATTTATTCAATAAATAAAAATACATCATATTTTCTTTTATATTTTGGAATTTAACATTCAATTTATGATTTATTCATAAATTCAACCTTGATCATCAACGTCATCTATAAAATAATTGGATCATTTATATATAAATAACCACCCTTGACTATTAGATAAAATTTTTTTAGTATATCAAATTCCCCAATACAATTATAAAATGTGCCGATTAAGAAATTAAATTAATATTAAATATTAATGGTGTGGTCACCTCAATTATTTTAGATCATGGGGGTTATACTATATGATTTTTATTATGAATGAGCATAATTATGTTGTGACAAAACATTCCATAGAGAAACAATCATTTTATAAGATAAAAAAACCAAAAATTCTATATTATATATAAATAATAATGGTTTAAAATATTCTATTCATTTGAAAGAAATGTGTTTATATGTGATAAAAATATCCATTGAATCTTGATAAAAAAAATATGTAGATTTATTTTAGTTATCTTTAGTTCATGTAGAAAATATCAATACTAGATAGAGTAGGCCGACAATTTCACATATAGACTAAAAAAATTGATTCAAAATAATATTTTTATTTTTTAAGTCATATATTTCAAATAAAACATTAAATTAATATTATGGAATTATTTTATCAAATCTATCTTATAAAATCAATACATTACACTTGATTCAAAATTTAAATTAATTATTCACATGTTCAGAACCATTTTAAAAACTTCTTTTTCTCTATTTCATGAAATTATCTTTATACGTACCCTATGATATAGTTACCTTCATTATTATAATCTAATAATATAAATATCTAAAATTAAACATAAATTCTATCTAATTGAAGATAATTTACAAAAAATCTAAATTTTGAATTAAAATTTGACCTCTAGTCCCAACATGATCAAAACATAGTGGATTGATTTTACAAAATAGACGAACAATCATAGTTGAGTGTCTTTACTCATAGGTCCCAAAATAAAACTACATTAGGTATACTCCATTGTAAATTAAATAAAAATACATAATGATATGAAATGTTCTCCCAATCAATTAGAGCGATATATTATCTAGACATAGGGTACTAGAAAACACAGTTATAATATTTTTTCATGGATCGTTATGGCTATAGGTTATAGATAAAACCTATACAAATACTTTTATCAATACCATGGCCATAGTTAATGACTACAAAAATGGTTTGTTGAAAAAAATCACTATAGGATTTTTGTGAAACCATAAGAAAAATGATTCTCATAATAAAAAAATAATAAAACCCTATGGTTAAGATTATGTAACCTATAGTCATAACATTAAATATATATATTGATATAGTTAATGACTCAAAAATGTCATTAAAATTTTGCTTATGTTCTTTGTACACCTATGTTGAGTTAAAGGGCTAAAAATAGTGTTTTTAGGTTTTTATTTCTATTAACATGGTTTTGATGGCTATATCTACAGTTTCAAATTTGACAATACTGTACCTATAATAATTGTTTTTGCAAAATGTTTCTTAAGAAATACTTCCATGGCTCATACTTAAACTGTTAAAAAAATAATGGAAATATTTTATAATAATAATTTCATTGCATATATCCATGTGTTAAAACCATGGATATAACCCAATTCTGTATTAATAGCACCAATCACATAATAAAATATCAATACATATATAACTCAATCCAATATGGAATTAAAAATACCACATAAACCATATAATTATTATCTTGATTAAAAATATATACATCTACAAAACTATTACGATATATGTGTATATTCCACTCAATAATTATAATGTATTATATTATATTCACAAAGTATATATTAAATTTTAATACCTTCATGTTAATAACTTTCCTAATCATTCAAATGCATTGGTATTGAGGCAAAACACTTCAATTTGAAATATATTTAAAGGATACTCACAAGAGAAACTCATTGTCCGAAGAGTTAACTAATGTAAATAAAATTTATGGATAGATCATTCAACCTATGGATATTTCATTTTAACCAAACCTCTTCTATATCAAAAAATCGATATTGAAACTATGGAAATGTTTTTAATATGATATATTCGTGATAAATATTTTGAATAAATAAATTTCATAAAACATATAGATTTATTGGTGAATATGATTGTGTATTGAAAAATAAAAGGATTAATAATCTCATAAAAAAAAATTTCATTAAAAAAATAACTAATTTGATTTTTTAAAACATTGAAATAATTAATGATTTATTCACTTTCATATATAGGGATAAATTTTGCTTAATAATAATTTAAATTTTTGTAATGATTGAAATATATTAAAAATAACATCCAAAAAAACATTTTTGATAATAATATAAATAAAAATGAACAATATATATGAAAATGAGTTTTCAAAACTTTTGTAACAATTTTTTTTTACAATATTGAAACTTGAAAGTTTACTAAATCATTTTGAAGACGTGATTTAGGTGAATATAAATCATTATTTTATCAATAAAACAGAATATTAATAAAAAATTAGTATTTATTAGATTTAAAAGAGATGAAATATTTTGAACAATATAAAATCACAATATTCCAGGAATAAATATCCCAAGGATTTACATAATTGAATAATAAAAATGGAATCCTAAATACAAGTATGTTTTCGGAAAATTGAAGGAAATAGATGAATAAATAGAATAAAAATAATTATTAGTGGTTGAAACCACATTATATTAGTGTAACTTCCCATGTGTAGAATCACATATCCATTTATGTGGAACAAATTCCCATTTCTCCATATTTTAACTTTTTTTTTGATCTTTTATATATAGTAATTAATAAATCTAATGGAATAAAATGCCAAGGTCAATGTTCAATATTATTTCCATTCTGACTTCAAATCCTTGGAACATTCTATTCATCCCAACTTTTCAAATTATGATGCAAGAAATTTTTTTGATAGTAACTATAAATACTATCATCATGCCCAAATAGTAAATGATATTACGCTATGGTCATTATAAAAATCAATTATTTTAGTTGTTTAATATATTGAATAAATCCGTTATAAAAGAAAAAATATTTTCATTATATGCATGTTATAAATGGTTTAATTGGAATTTTTTTTAACTTTTAATGTAATTATCTTCAAGGTAATTTTTTAAAACATGAGTGTAGAAAATGATTTTATTTGATTAATAATTTTATATTATATGAATTATGGTATTTTTGTTAATTTATATAGATGGATTAGTTTAAATAAAAAATCAGAATTCAAATCAGGTAGTGTAAAACAACCATAGTGGTTAATAATTTTTAAAATAGTTTCTATTAATGATAAAATTAAATTTATTTTTTCTAAAAAAACAATTCTAAATTAAAAATATTATATTTTTATGTTACTAACTACAAAATTATAAATGTATAAAATAAAGAAATTAGATGAAAGTAAATTGATTTTTTATCTTTTATTTTGATATTATAAAACATATGATATTGGTCCTATTATAGGTAATGAGTGATTTATTATTAATAATAGATAATAATGGTTTTAAATCACATGAACTAGAATCATGGAATGCAATTAAGATGAGGATTACATAGTAATTAAGAAATATATATATTTTAAATACGAACCTAATGTGACACTTTAGAACCCATACAGTAAACATTATAGTACCTTATATGGTGTGAGTGTACAACATTTCATTGTGGGAAATATTGAAAGAATAGTGACATATGTATGATTAATGATTGTTAAATATTTATTTGTGTAAATATTTTGTAAAAAAAATATTTTCAAAATTGAATAGATTGGGGTAAAGGAAGGGCCACTTTATTGAAAAATCAAAGTGTATTCATTGTATATAGTATACAATATTCTATAATATATTCAAATAATTATTAATTATTGTGATAATTGTTTGTACATTAATAAAATATAACTGTTTCTATTATATTTTTAAACTTCAAAATGTGATATTCATCTTCATTCATTAATATTCAATATAATTAATCAATGAGAATTATCAATTGGATTTATATATAATATATATTTTTAAAATTTATTTATATATTTGGAAATTATTTTTACTTCTTTAATTTAATTTTACTATTATTAGGAATATTATATATCTTAATAATTATTTCTATGTTACGGTTAAATATTTTAAAAATTCCATTGCTAATATAATTTTAAATTTTATTTTAATATTATCAAAAAATTTGGTTTTTTGGAAACATATGATTTTTTACCATAAGATAATTTCCCCATAGTACTTATTATATGATAATAGTTTATAAAAAATGATTTTATTATAAATATATCATCTAAATAAAAAAATATAATATATATGAAAACATTTTTATATTGAAATAAGGTATTTTATATTGCAATGGGATATAAAATTATCATTAATTTCTGATTTTTATATATTATATGATGGATAATTATTTAGGTTTTGATTTACAAAAATCTAAATTTAATAAAATACACTTTCTAATTAAGTGGAATTTAGAATTTATCGAAATATATAAGAAATATGTTTATGTGTAATGACAAATAATTTTAATATATAATCAATATAAATAATATAATTGTAATAAAAAGAGATTCTTAATAAATTGACTATAATATTTTCAGATAAAAATGTAATTATGTGGAATTTTTTTTTATACTATTATTTTTAAATACATGATAATAATATTTTTATTTAAAAACTATTATTTAATAATTTGGAAAATACATATTATACAAATAAAACAAGAACATAGAATTTAAAAACAATAAATTAAAAATAAATGTTAAAATTGTATATTTTAAAATTATATCATGAAATAGTCTTTGATACAAATAATATTAACTAAAAGTATATTTATTATTAAATAAAACATATGAAATGTCATATGAAATTGTAAACATTCATTTATATTAAAGAATTGAATGTTATTTTTATATCTCTATAGAATCATGTACCTTCTATTATTCCGTAAAAGATTGTGATGAATTAATTAATACATAGTTATGTATTATAAAGTAAAAATAAGAATCAGTGGAATACACATGAAAAATAATAACATACCTATTATAATATCAATAAATTTTTTAATATAACTTTTATAATAAAGTGATATTGATTTTTTAATTTCAATATTAATTATATTCTTCTATTGTTAATTTTTTTTCTATTATTTTAAAAAATGTTACTAATAGATTGAATATCAATTTCATAATTGATATAAAGAAAAGAAAAATTCATATTCTCCAGCTAAATGGATAAGGTATGAATAAATTATAAAAATTTAGTAAAATATACAAACAATATTTTGTTAATATGATTAGTCTATTAATTTATAGGTTTAAAACATAACAAATAAATAAAATTAAATATTTTTAAAAAAGACATATAAGGGAATATTTTTCAAAATTGAAGTTTTTTATTAGTGATTAAACAAATAAATCCATCCAAACATGTTTTAGATTCAAAATATTTAATAATAATGTCATGATGAGATTTCCAAAAATAAAAATCAGGTAGGAATATTTCACTAGGGAAATTTTTTCTTATTTATATATGTGGGATTATATACTATGGAAATTTATATATAGTTATTTGTGCATTTTTTCTTTTTTTAAAATATAAATTGTGTTTCATGAAAATTAAATGGACTATTTACCTTGAATATATTCTCTTAAAAATTACTAGAATCAATTTTTCCATTGAGTAATTTAATAATTTTCTTATTTTCAATATTTATTTATGATTCAATTTAAAATAAACAAATCATTTTTTATTATTACTTGCCTAAAAAAAGATTAATTTTATGTAAACTTATTGTTCTATATCTTATTTTTCATACATTTTAATTCATTATTCTTGAAAAAAATTCTTAAAAGAAGTAAAATGAATGATTTTATATAAATTTATTAAATTTTTATAGAAATATGATAATATTATTTCAATATTCTGGCATTAAACAGATACATTCCAAAGTAATTAGTATTAAAATTAATGTAATTTTTTATTTCTCTAAGTTGGTTATTTTTTTATTAGTTTAATGAATCACTCATAAATATACTTACATAACTGTTC
Source organism: Viscum album (assembly GCA_963277665.1). Lineage (NCBI taxonomy): Eukaryota > Viridiplantae > Streptophyta > Magnoliopsida > Santalales > Viscaceae > Viscum > Viscum album. The sequence goes on from OY728158.1 coordinate 879,974,656, forward strand.
TTATTATTTTAAAAATTTATGTTTATATGTTTTTTGGAATGAAAAATATGTTATGAGATTATTGGTGTTTATATAGTCATAGAAAATTAAACTTGTTAATTTTATGATTATCTATTTGATATATAATTATATGTTTTTGTAATGAATTACATTATACAATTAATCTGAGGGAATGGATTTTTACAATGGATATAATATAATTTATTTTAATTTTATTTCATTCCGATTTTATATATATATATATATAATAAGACATTCTATCCTTATAGATTAAGTATTAATGAATTTTTTAAAATATATAATGTTATTCATAAGCTATATTAGCCTTATGACATGAGGCATTTGAATTTGATATAATTTTTTTTTGGATTAAATCGATTTTCATTCATTTAAAATGAATTTAGTTTTTCCATTAATATATATATATATTTATTATATACCTAAATAAGAAGCTAATTTTGATATATTGGGGTTGATTATGTTTTTATATAATTTTTTAAAAAAAATTCAAGGACCTTATTTGTGCTTGGTTATACAATATTTATCTTAATTTAATTTCACACTTATTTCATATTTATTCACTACTAAACCTCAGCATATAAATTTCAATGGACTTCTATGTGTCATTAGATGTCATATAAGGAAATAGATTACATAGTTCATTAATTGGGATGTGTAACAGTTCTATGGTAGATATTATTAAGGAGGATTTCTTAGAGATGGAGATTTAAAAAAGTATCATAAATTTTATCCAATTTTTCTATTACTGATCTACATATTATAAAAATACTTAATTCCCAAAATATGATATATATTTTAAATGATATAGTATATGATTACTATGATATATAATATTATTTTTTTGATGGAAAAATAATCTCAGAATGTATCATGTTATCCATGAATATAGGATAATATACTTCAGTGGTTATGGACCACTCTTGGGGAATTATTGTCCTTAAAAAAATTTGAGGTTTCATCCATTATGGTCGGGGAATTATTAAAATGAATCAGACTTAGTTATGTCAATTTAATTAAAGTAGCCATAGAAAATAAAATGGTTGTTAAATGAGATAGAAGATTAAAATGATATAACTAAATATAATGTGGTTAATAACATGTTAATATATAATTCATGAAATATAAAAAGATTCTATATTCATTATTATTTGTTTTTTAACACTTCTAACCAGGATTATGTTAAAAATTGATGTGTTCATGAATTTTGATATAGTTAAAATAAATCTGTTACATGAATTATGTTTTTAAAATGTTTATCAATGTTGATTCAAAATTACATATTGATTAAATATATAAATAATATTATTGTAATTTCAATGGAAAACATATACTATTTTATTAATTTGGAATTTTTTCCAATGAAATATAAATTTCAGAGCTGAACATAATTTTCATTGAATATATATTTTGATAATTTCAACTATTGATATTATTTATGAAGTATAGGATACAGTCAATATGATATGTTTCACCTAATACTGGGTATAGTGTAGAAAAATATCTTATAAAGTTCATCAACACATAATAATGAATATTGATATTACACAAGATATCTATAGAAATAATGAGTATGATTAGATGTGGGAAATTTGTTGGAAATCAATGTTCAGAAGGGAGAATCCATATACATTTAGAAATGATGTCAGACAATGTTAATTTTGAACGTGATTAGCATAAACCCATACTGTATTCTAATTCATAATGATTATTTGGAATTAAATTGATAAATTTACATATTGATTTATAGATAAACCATCTAGGGTGGTGTAAAATAAAATAATATTACAAACATCAAATTAATCTTTAGTAGCTGATATTTCAAATAATAATCATTGAAAAATGTGTTCTTCTTCTTGCATGAATGGTTTTAAGGCCTTAATTTTTTTTATAATACCCTATATAATTTTTTTTCATGTGTAGTTAATGATTATATAGGAATGATAATTTATATATCTCCAATAATATATTTTTTAGTAATGGGTTATAGATCTATGTTCATAGAAAATGTAAATTATTTGAGAAAATTGATTGAAAATTATAATATTAATAAATGGAGGTATATTCATGGATATTTTATGAGATTAAATAATTTAACAATTATTATAAAATCAACTATATGAAAAAAATTATATACAAAATAATGAAATGATGTAGATATCAAAGAAGTGTTCATTGATAGAGTCCTCCCTTTACATCCAAGTATTGTTAAATGGTCTCTCAACATCAATATGATAAAGTATATAATTTTTATAAGAAATACAAGGTGAGATCCATAGGGTCTTCATAATTTTCAATGTTTCAAATCATCTAGAAATCTATATTGAATGATCACACGGTGATTAAAGGACATAGTATGCTTAACCATTGAAATTAATTTTGGAAGATGAGTCCCACAATTATTTTAATACAATTACCAATTTATGGAAATGTTCTTATGTTTGAATCATATTTATATAGTAATATATTTTTTTATAAAAAAATTAAATAATATTTATTGAGAACCAAATTGAATAGTGATAAACATTGTAACGACCTTGAGTGATTTTTTTATGTAATGAATAAAAAATGTTTCAAAAATAAAAGACTATAAATATCTGAGGATAATATATAAAATATCATAATTTGGTTAAATATTTAAGTTATATTTGGTTGTATTTTTATTTGATATATACAATATTTCAAGGATTCATAATATTTCAGATTAAAAAAAATTCATAGAATATTAAAAATCATACCTCAATGGATGAAAAACATTATAGGATTCAAATATAAATTTTCAAAATTTTTATTAGTCTATATTGAATTATCCTGATATTATGTAGTCTATGATAGATAAACATTTTATCGTTTCAGTGTGATATACTTTCTGGTTAATTTTAATTCCCAAAATGAATAAAATAGCATCCTAGTTAATTTGTTTTGTTTCTCTAATGTATGTTGTTTATGTATTCCAAAATGAGTTGAATATTTATTCTAATGAAATTTTAATTTATGATTGCAAATATAAGCTAATATTTTGTTGATAAATTTGATTAATTATAGAATCAATGGTGTATCAAAATATGAACAAGCTATTGTAATAGTAAATAGTTACCATAATACTTTATCACATTAATTCCAATGATTACCTTATAAATTGGGAATATTTTTTATATTGAAACTTCTAACCTAAAAAACTATATTCATAATATTAATTACACTTGTAACTATCATATTTATGATAGATACATGGTTCTATAAAATTATTAGAAGTAAATGGTATTATTCAGATAACCATTTCTCATTAGGTAGAAATTTTTTACAGATAATCATTATTACCAATAAAATGTGGTTGTGTATTTATATTGAAAAATGAATATTGTATTTATAAATCATAAAAATATATTATTTAAAATTAATTATAGTAATTATAAACTAAGTATGTCATTGAAAAATATATATATAGAGGTATATTATCATGACACAACCTTGCTCAAACATAAACTAGTCATCCAAACTAGATTTTGACATCCCTAAGGCATGTTCCTGACAACCATGTGTGGAAACAACATCCATGGGAATCAATGAAATGAAATAGGATTTATTTTTCCCAAAATAAATAAATAAAACTAGAAGATAAAAATCAGTATCCCGATGAAAAAAAAACTAGACAAATAAAAACCATAACTAAAAATAAATCTAAACCTAACCTGATGACTAATAAATCTCCATGTTACCCATTAGGCCACTTTCTAATTATAAATGCCAACATCTCCCATGATGATTGAGATTATCATATAACCATTTCTTGAGGATAAAAACATGTAAAAAAGTACATGCATGAGTATTAAAACATATTAGGTGGGCCACATAATCAATTATCAATGTATTTACATTAAATATAATAATCACAAATTAAAGGTTGGAAATAAATTTTATAATCCATGGTTTGTTCATTCATTTCATTTTTAAATACAATTCATGGTATTTTCCCTCCACATTGAATTTTCTTTTCTAAAAATTTTAGGTATGATGATATTAGAGAAAAAAAGAGGATGCGTTAAGGGTGTTTTCCAAAAGTATAAGAGTGTGTGAAAAAATATTCCAAAATGTCCATCACAAAACATTTTAATGTGTAAACATAGATTTAACCTAATATGAGGTAGGGCGAGAGCAGTAAGGAAAATAAAGAATAGTACACAAGTGACCAAAGTAGTGGTGGTGCCAAATTTTATTTCCATCGATAAATATGATTTAGGGAAAATTGAGATACATAGGATCTATGTGTAATGTTTATGACATACCATAACCTGATCCATCATGTCGATGCACCTTGTAAAATAAAAAACCCCACTCTAAGACATACACAATATGGTGTAACCATGAGGAAAGATTCCCATATAAGAGCATGTATATTCTATGTGGCAAGTTGTTATATATTAATCCTAAACTAGTGTTGAAAGTCCTCTCAAATTTTACACTAGCAATTCTTAGATCCCATGATGTGTTTATGATGGGGTGATCCATAGAGAATCAATAATAAACACATAAATAGGCCTCTACATTAACCAAACATCAATGAGTCACCCTAAATTCACCCGAACAAACCACCTTATTTCCTTTGAACCATTAGTTCCCACGGTAAGTCCCATACAAAGGACCACCCCATTATTTAACATGATGGTGTCTTGGGAGTGATACCCTTTAGAGGTTTTCAAAATGAAAACAATTCCATATTCTTTAACTAGGTCTCACACATCCATTTAGTGAAAAACCATTTCAAAAAAGGGCCAAACACAACACATTGAATATCATGAACTTTTAGAAAAAAATTTAGAAATCCAAAAATGATTTGTAAAATTCAACTGGTAATTTAAGAAACACATGGTGTGTAAGGACCTATAAAACAAATCTATTCTTTTAAAAAATAAGGGAAATTTTCATGACTTGATTTTTAATAATCAATCTAAAAAGAGTACTAATAATTATTTTCAATAAAATGAGAGAACATCAATATATACATGTTTCTTAAATATAATTTTCAATCATAATGGTATATATACATCAAAATCCTGGATCCTCAACTTTGGAAACTAAAAACAGCTCCACACCTATTGAAATATGTAAAAACTAAAAAGAATAACATTAGGAAGAAAAAACCCCCATATTAAAAAATGGAAACATGTACCCTAGAAAAAAATAACCATGAGAGAGGGGGAAATAAAAATAAAATGGAAGATAATATAGGAGTAGGATTGAATGAGTATATTACCTAGATATATCACCCTAAATCATTATGAAATCACCATATCCCACCATGGGATGTGGAGGGGAGGCATGAAGAGGAAGAGTGGAGCCGCCTTTATGTCTTATAAGAAAATTAATAGAAAGGGAGCAATTTTGGGGTTAAATTATAGAGGGGTATAAAGGAATGAGTCCATTATAACTATATCTGGTCTTTGGACACTAATTGGTCCTATAGTTTTATAAACTATGTGAAAAATGTGAATCTCGTACCAGACTCTGTGGAAACCCATATAGTATGGTAAAATGGTTTTTTAAACCTTTCTCTAACCACGTGGTTTGGATATGTCAGAAATTATAGATCCAGGTGAACACATGATGCTTGGTTTAGATTAACCAACCTCAAACTATACTCCCTCATCTATGGTCACCCCATGACCTACACGATTACACCTACGAGCTACATAGTTTGAATCTAACCATGATTTATCCATGAATCCATAATTATAGAAGATATAAATGAACTAAAAATAGATTCAACATCATTAGGTCACATGGTTTCCCTCTAACCATACACAAACACTATGAAAATGATAAAAATCTAAAAAACACTAAAAATTTCAATATGAAACACACGATACTAATGAGAAAATCTAATAACAAAATAGACAACACTAATAAAAGAGAAAAAAGGGGTGAAACAATTCTCCCAAAAAAAAATCTTTTCCAAAAAAATCCCTAGCATTTCCTTTTGATCAGGTAAAAGACAATGGATGAGAAAATAGCATGACATAATTCTTCAAAACAAAACACATTATCCTTGTCTTGGATTAAGGCTTTTACTTATACCTGAATGAAACAATTAGAATTCAAATTTATCTTTAAGGAAAAAAAATATAACAAGTCACAGCCACACACCCTACCATAACTAAAACCATTGTTCTTTCTCCATGAGCCTAATATATGCCAAATGGGAAGGATAATTTATGTATAGATGACCTATGAGGACCAACGATAACAATTGGACACCTTCCCATGTAGAAAGAAAATAACATGGTCTAGGTAGAATTGGTTGTCTACATTTAATGGATATATGAAGCTAGTGTGGACTCCCACCATATTTGGATTCTAGAATAAAATCCCTACTAACAAAAACTATCAAAATTGAACCACCAAACTGGAACAAAGAAACATAATACCAGAAGAACTAGATGATTGGAACATGAATTACCAGAAAACATTTTGTCACTAAAAGTGAAAAATATCAAGATATCCTAAAAAGTGCTTCCATTGGAAATAAATTCCACAAGGGATACACAAAAGCTTTTAAAATTTCTAATAAATACAACACTATCAGAAGAAACTGATATAAAAAAAATGAAATTTTACAACAAAAACCTAAAATAGAACTCACATCGACAACATGTCTATCTAATTTATCCACATGCTTCATAGAGAGAGTGGATTAAAATCCATTATTCTTTCGAAAAACACCTTTCAAGAATATATGGAGATGGAATAAATGAAATAAATACATTATATGTATTATTTGATAATGTAAAATTAAGCTTCTATTAAACATGGATTACAACATTGATGACACATAAAGTTCCTATACCAAGAAGAAGATAAAAATGATCACATGGGAGATTAATTCCACCACCATCATAATAAGCCATATGTTACTTTCCCATATAAATATTTGAATTCCTTTCATTTATTCCATGGAATGATAGAGGATTAGATACCTCAGGCACTGCTTATTACACTGCTTAAACTCACTTCAATTATCTCACCCCATTTTAAATAGAGGCTATATCAAATTATGACAGCACTAAATGAATATCAGGATGATTCACAATCACAAAAATATTAAGCATTCAGATAATAGAAGTTGGAAAAACCTGAGAGATAGGGATTTGTATACAAAAAATGATGAGTGAACCACAACATTGATCAATTGTGTTATATAAGGAAACACAATTTAATCACCCTTTCCACATCCAAATCCATAGAGATGTGACATCATATGAATGAGGATATAAAGAATTCTTAGGTGAGGTCTTGTCAAACCATGGTCCTAATAAACTACGTACACCACATCCAACTCAGACAGTTAACCATAAATGTATCAAACATCACTTTTTGAGACCCAGGTAGTCATGAGAAACTGAATATCCTTTCGATATTCCACATCCAATATTCCTATTCAAAAGTTTATATTTGACCTGAAAATAAAGGAGGTTTTGTCTTTTAATAATCTGGGAGGACATCTTCAAATTGATCAACTAGGTTGTACGGTAATGTTGAACCACTCATAACTACACCTTAGACCACTATTGAATAATTGGTGGGGGAATAATATAAATTAGATGAAATTTAATCTTAATCAAACCAAACATGAAATAATAAAATTCCCACCAAAAAATACAAAGCATAAAAAACCAGCACAAAAATCTTCCAAAAACTATTGTCAAAAAATGTTCAACAATTACCAATTCAAAAACCATTTCTCTACTTTACACTTCAATCAATTTGATATCAAAAAAATCCAACGAATTTCTTTATGTAATCCAAATATTTTGCATTAAAATCCATTAATGTATAAAAATAAGTCACTACCTTAAATTTAATTATATTAAAAAACTATTTTATCAAAACTAAATTTTTTTAGAATACATTTTCAAAGACATTCTTAACAAAACATTGTATAACCATTCAAAATTTCCAAAAACCAAAACATTACAATCTGAATTTTGTTTCACTAATTTATAAAACAAAATCAAAATGATTTTTAAATTAGGGAATTCCCTAAATAAATTCCCTTGGGGAACTAGTGAAATTTTTTAAAATGTTCATATGTTTGGAGGCTATATTCAACTCACACCATATTTTTGGTTACGTAATTAAAACCATGATTATAGGCCCCACACGGATTTATATATCTTATGAGAATATTAAGAATAACTGATTATAATCCCATTTTATTTCCCAATAATTATGAAATTCATAGAATAAAATTTATATAAACAATATCAACCAAACCTAGAAATTTATAAAAATGAACATAGAAAAAAACACAAAACCTGACTTCCCCGGATAACTCAAGGATTGAAACTAGAAGTTTTGGAGAGACACCTCATTACACATATACCCCATGTTATGACTATCCGATATCTTATTCCATGAAAATAAAAATTAAAAAGGGATCCCTAAAATCCATTTCATATAGAGAAATAAGGATATGATACCATTTTTTCATGATCTAACCTAGATCGACCTCAAATCATTCTCCCAATCTAGCCCACAAAATCCATGTAGTGTTTTCACAATTTCCATATAGTGGATAGAAAGACAAATGGAATAAACAAGAAATAATTGGATTGATTTTTTCCAATGTACATTAATAGAAGATGTATAAAATAAATGATTAGTTTAATGAAAAATAAAATACAATTCACAACATAATGAAGAAAAAACAATAAAACAAAACCAAACCTGACGACTACAATATCATTATGAGTCTCCATTGGTCACTCTCAAAATAAAAAACCCATAATATCACATTACTGTTGATACAAATATAATATCATAACATGATATTAAGCAAAAGGATGAATGTATATGTTTGATAATTAAAAGTCAGAATGTGTGACCATGTAATCTAATCTCAATGAATTTCATTTAAATAAAATATTCAACAACATCATGTTTAAAATATAATATTTAAACAATGGTTTTTCATACATTTATTTTTGAAAACTAATCATAGTCTATTTTCCTCTTCATTTTAAATAAGTTTCTCTTAAAAATTAATGTTTTAGTATTTTATAGATAAAAAGACGATGGAAGAAATGTGTTTCCCGAAAAGGGAAGTGGAAGTTATACATTTTTTCAAAACATTTTGAAAACATTCATATTAACTAAAATGGAAGTATCTACAACACAATGAGGGTAGTAGGTAAGTACTAATAATGTATAGATCATAACCATAGAACTTAAATTATCTAAAAGTTATAAATTATTGTCTTAGATACAAGGAAATGCAATGGAGATCGGGAGAATGTCTTGAACATACTATAACATGATCCATCCCATCATCAATCCTAATGCTATCAAACATCCCTCATGCTCGGTCATACCCTTCCTATACTAACATTGGGGAATCATATCCATATAGACGTGCTTCCATACTAAGGGTCAAATAGACATAGAAAAATCCTAAACTATTTCAGCATGTGTTCTATGATATTCAACTATTTATACTAGGTTCTAATTACATCATTATGATGGGGTTATCCAAATAAAATTAATAATAAACTCATTTATATGGTTCTATATGAAGCACACGTCCATAAAGCACCATTGAATCACAGTAATAGGAACCCACCCTTATCGTCCAACCATTGGATCCCATTGAATGTCACATACTGAGGATCACCATTTTTTGTATAAAAAATTAAAGGGAGTGATATCACAAGGTGTGTTTTTTCAAAGAATAAAAAAATTTCAAATCCCCAACCAAGATACATAGATCCATTGAGCGGAAAACCATTTAAAAGAGTGTGAAACATACAACATAAAATATCAATAAATTTTAGAAGTACATTTATAATGAAAAATCACATTTAGAAACCAATTTTTTTTATAAAATCCAACCAGGAAATTTAACAAGCAGTTGGGTTGTAGTGCCAATTAAAAAAATCAATACAATTCAAATCCAATGGAAATAAAATTTATTTCATTTCATATAATCATTATAAAAAATACATACCAGCAATTAATATTATTGTAAGGTGGTATCATCATGATATCCATGTGACATAAATCCTATAGTAAAATGAAAATGGAAACCAACATAAAAATCAAAATGTATCAAAAAACAGAAACACAAAATGGATCCTCCTTAGTATAATTCAAAAATGGGGGGATGAGGGGGGAATGAGGATGATGGGAGGATCCTCCTTAGTGTCATACGTACAAAATGGAGAGCATGGAAGGAATTTTCGGCTCAAATACAAATTGTTTGAAAAGTAAATTTATATTTTTACTAAATTTAGGCATTAGGATTAGTTTGTTCAAACATTTTTGGAAACCATGTGAAAATCGAGCATTTGACAGTAGAATCACATGACACCTTCATGGTTTAGATGCAAGTTATATAAAACCAGTATTCCAATCATGTGGTTTATTAATATAAAAAAATCAGATTCATGTGCACACATGTCACATGGGTTGGACTTACTATTCTCAATCCATTCACCCTAATTCAAAGACTACCGAAGAACTAAAGAATTAGACCTAGGAGCCACACATTTTGAATATAACCATCCACAACTCATATAACCAGAACAATTTATAGGGGAAATATAAAAAAGAGTCTTAACATTTGGATTACACACTCATTCCCCTTAAATGTCCAAAAAAACCATACAATATTAGAAAAAGAGTCAAAATCTAAAAATTTCGATCCAAAACACATTAAAATAAGGTGGAAAGGAAAATAAAAAATGATAAAACAAAATAAAAGAGAAAAAACCAATTTAAAAAATATATATATATTCTTCAAAGGGATTTGATCTGGTTTTGTAAATTATGACTTAATTATTTTTCCAATTTTTTTGAATAATAAATAATTTGAGTTAATTTACATAATGAATCAATTATTACAAAATAATTTTTGTAAATTAAGATTATAATAAATGGATTTAATAGGTTTTTATTCATTATAAAAAATCATTCGTAATAATTTTTTTATATAATCAGAAATAGTATTTATAAAAAATTTCATATTAATGGTCAATTTATGGTAATTTTTTTATTTGAGAGCTATACATTAATGGGAATTTTATTCCAAAAATTTAATCCCCTTTTGATCTGAATAAACTAATGGATATAATGTGTTAAATTTTAGATAGAATTTTTTAATGATATATTGTGTTATAAAAAATGATGAATATGAACAATATTTCATGTATGACATGGCACGTTATTAATTGGAGATAAATCATTTTTTACTTAAAATGATTTTTTTATTTCAAAAAAATTAATATTTAATAAAATAAATTTATGTGATTATAATAAAACATATGTTGGAACAAGTATTTATCTTAAATGTTTATTGTCACATGTATATATTATATTAGGATTCTTTTAGATAATTCCATGTGTTTGTTCTTTTAATAGGATAGATTATTATTATATATGGATTCATAAAAATGAACCCATTTGTAATTCAAAATATTACACTTATTTTGAATTGGTTGGTGTTAACAAAATTTTGATGATATTGAGACTATTTTAAAAACATATAAACTCATAAAGGATGATATTATGTTTGTTGTTAATAATAGTTAAAATGTGAATATTATTAAATGTTTCATCAAGTCAAATAAAGTGGTTGGGGATTGATATAACACTGTATTCATTGTATTATAATGAATAATTTTAGATATAATGTTTAAAACATGTGTTTGATAGTGCAGGTGAAAATGATCATCAATTTTATGTGAGCTTTTAAATTATAGTATTTTATGTGAAAACATTGATGACAGGTACCCTCATTATCATAAAAATCAATACATTTCTCTCCATGATTTTGGTCCCCCAATTCAATATTTTTTATGAATCCATTTGATCTTCTTGGATGGAAGTGTTATTATTACTAAAACAATATAAATGAAATGGGGAATAAATGTAATTCGAAAATTATTGAGTTAATAACGTATAATATTGTCTAGTCCCCAATAAAGTAGAAAAATGTGTAAAATGATGGAATACATGGCAGTTATCTTCTATAACTAAAAATTTGTGAAGATTTAATGAAAATTTTGCGACCTAAACCATCTAAGGAAATTTGGGTAAAACATCAAAGAGTCTATTAAGGGAAAAAGTAGGAGAATGATGAAATATTTAATTTTTTAGTAAATAGACTTAATGTCCATGAATACTATTTTGGAAGATGAATATTTGGTAATTTAAATTTTATATTTTCCCTCTCCCCACATAAATGTAATTATAATAATAAAATAAGATAAATCTATAGATGGTTTTATTTCACAATATTAAATGTTATTATAAATTCATTAAGGATTTTTGAATAAAAATTATATGATACTAGAATGGAAACAGATAAAATGAGTGTAGTGACTGAAAAAAGTGTTTCTAAAATTCCATAATTAGAAAATTTTGATCATGTTTATTCTTATATTCAAGACTTATTTAACATCATATATAATATAAATTGATAATAGGAGTTTCTATTTAAATAAATGTATAGATGGAGAATGACATTGAAATAAACAAAATAAAAAATTTAAGGATTGTTTGAAAATAAATAATTATATATGGATAAGAAATTATGAATCATTATACTAAAAATCATTCATTAATTTCCTAAAAAATCAACAAAAAAGTGGTGGTGAGTAAATATGGAATTATAATTTTCTAATTTTTCATCTATATAAAATATGGATACAAATCATAAAACAATATTAAGATGATAAAAATTAAATATAAATGGGTTTTTTAAAAAATAATTTTTTGTCCATCAAGGGGTTTAAATAGTGATTAATGATGTAATATTGATGGGAATATTTATAACATTATTGAATGGTTCCAATTGTATAAAATGTTGGACAAAATAAAAAATTAGGTGAGTATTCACTAAATAATTTTTTTTTAAATTTTTTATGTCTATGAGTAATTCATAGAGTAGAACTCGATGATAGAGATTTTGATTTTTCTGAATGAAATTACATTTATATGAATTGATAATTCAAAAATCACGAAAATATATAATTAATTAAAATAGTTTCACAATTTGAGGGATAATCATAGTAGTGAAACAGGACAATTAATAAAAATATGTAATTCATAAAAGATGTCTATTATGGATGATGTGAGATATACTATTATCTATGGGGATAAATATATTGAATATATAAATTAGAAAATCAATGTATTTTGATAAAATATTTGTAAATTCAATTTAAAATTTGAATGTGGATTATTTTCATAATAAAATATTAAAATAAATATAATTATAATTATTTTGAAATTAAATTTGGTAAACATGTAATTAATATCAATACTTTTAGTTCATTACCTATAGAAATTTTTATTATTTTTACATTTATAAAAAAACATTAATAATTCACCTAAAAAGAATTTAATTAAGTGTTTGAATTTACACAAATATCAAAGGTAAAATTTATAAAAATTTACAATAACATTCTATTTTATATATTTATGAATTTATTAATATGGTTTGGTCCAAAAACATCACAAAAAGTGACTAGAAATTATAAATTACAGAATCAAATAATGATAATGAATTTCAATAAAAAATATTTTTGGGATTTTTCGACTATTTTAGTGTGAATTGTGATAAAACATACCACATCTAGTATAACGTTTCACTTCATTAACTAAGGGAAGAGTATAAATTAATTTATAGACATCATCAGTTGTATGAGAATAAATATTTCAGGTATCAATAACCATTAAAGATTATTTAGATGAAATTAATCATTTACTAAATAGAAAAAACACAATGATGAAGAATAATTTTATAAAATATTTAAATGATTACGGTTCATTAAAACAAAATCTATATAAAAATCATCAAATAAAATTTTTTATTTTGAACTAAAATCATTAGTATCATATTTTAAAGGATTTTTAGGGAATTAAAAACTGAGAATCCATCAATTGTAGATAATTGAAATCACTAAAACATTTTTGGAGACCTAATAATAATATTTAATTTGAAAAATATGATACTGTTTTAGATATTTTTTTATTCAAAGATCTTTAATCATTAAATTATATGGAACATGCTGAATTGAGAAGAACTAATTAACTCCAGAAAATATCATTTATATTTGTATACTTAAACAGAATCCTACAGAGCATAAAATATATATGAGGATATAAATGATGCAATCTTAATGAAAAATTCATGTAATTTTTAAAATACTTAATGTTTTAGTAGTTATATCCAAGTGAGTTATTAGTCAAGGAAATCAATTTCAAATAGTGGAGGAAAATAGATTTTCAATATATTTCTAGTTGATTTTTTTTTGAAGAAATCAGATTCCCTTTATCTATAAAATAAAATAATTTTGTTTATGAGAGAAAAATTTGTATAAATATTCCAATATTGAATGAAGATAAAATTATAATTTAAAAAAACACAAAAATAATAATAATATGATTACTAAATCTATTAGATGAGTATATATTCAATCATAGAATAATTTGGAATGGGTAAACGATGATGTCTTCAAAAAAAAATAAAAAATTCATTAGACTGATATAAGTATATCAAAATATTAAAATATTATTTTACTAGAATATAATGTATAATTTTCATACATGAAATATTTCCCTCCCCCCAAAATATATAAAATCATATATTTTTTAGCAAAAAAATATATATTATTTTTTCATTCAAAATGATTATTTTAGATAATGGAACAATGTATTTAAACATATTGATTTTATAGAATATAGATAAAAATTAAATTGATATTTCTTTTATTTCCCTTGACCCCCCTAAAAAATGGTGAAGTGGAAAGGATAAATACAATTATTATTTATTTGGTCAAAGTTTTACTGACTAAGAAAGAAGAATAATTCTTTATCTAGTTAATATCCATTTCCATATATCAAATTAATAACGTCATTATTATTTAAGAGGATCACTCCCAAATTTCTACATATGAAATGTTGTTTATAGTTGATCCATTTTTGAATAATTTTAAAGTATTTACAAGTTCATACTTGTTCAATTGAAGGGGTAGTACTTATATAATGATTTATAAAAACAAGATAAAGGAATACTTCTTAGCTACACACCAAATAAAAATTTATTTAGATAATACAAAATAAATTTATATAGAGTCATTGAAAATGATTATGTTTTAGTTTCTGTAAATGGAAAATATGATAATAAATTTATTACGATGATCTATAAAGACGAGGTCGTTTTTATTGAATCAATATTTTGTATGCAATAAAAATAATATCCTCAATAAAAATATATAGATTCAATATAAACTAGTGATAGTGGAGTATAATGTAAAATTTTATATATAATACCATTTTAGATAAATCATGAAGATATTGATAATGAACTTTTTGTCCAAATTTTGGGTATTTAGACATGAAAAATAGTAGTATAAATTAACCATATCATCTGGCATTCCATGTTAGAACAAAAAAATTTAGAAAAAATTGTTTAAATTGAATGAATACAAGATATGAATGAAGATTTTGATCAAAATAGAAATTTTTTACATTTGTACTTGTTCCCAGAATGATTAAGACACTTATAATTGGAAATAAATGTTTTTTATGATCAAACTCAACGAGGATGGAATTTTTGAATGAAATAAATCCAAAAATTTCAATAAAAGATATTCAATGGTACAGAGGATTTAATATGATGAGACGTTAATCATAGTTTCATTTCCCAAAAGCATGTACGAATTTATAATAAAAACCACTGAATTGTTTTACATGGATGCATATTAATTGTTATATAATTCTGAACTGAATGTGAATGTTCATATAGATTAGCATCAGGAATATAAGTAAGACGATGATGGATGTAAGGTTTTCAAAAATAAACATGATTATTTATTAAATTAATTAATCTCTAAGGGTTTGATAATTTATGTTAGATGAGTATATGATAAACATAAAGATTAAGAATATATAAGTTGAAAACGATCAATCCCTTAATAAGAAGTACACTATATCAATCATTATGATTGTATATAATAGTTTAAATTGTTCTCCTTACGACTAAGATAATTAATTTGAATATTTTACCACGAAAAAGAATATATGGATTAAAATTTCTATACACATATAAAAGATATTCTTATTAGTTTTACGAATAACCTAGTAATCTTACCATGTTTTCATATCATAATACATGTATGTTATAATATATATCAAATGTATTTGGATGATTAAATAAATATCAATATCTAATTCTATTATGTTGTATGTAATAATTAATATTTATGAAAAAATATATTTCATTAATGAGAAGTAAAATAGATAGATAATTGATGTTTTTCGTATCTGTCTTTATTTGTACCAAACATATTGTTTTTTCAATATTTTTTAGATTCATATCCATTAGAAAGGAAATTTCTATTAAAAAATATAATATAATTCAATGATTTATTTAAAATAATTTTGTTTTTATACATTTTGTACGAAATAAAGTTGTGTTGAATTTAAAATGGGTTTTAGATACTGATTGAGAAAGTGTTATGGATGAAAAAATGTCCAACTCCAGTGGCATATTTTTTGTTGGATTACATTGTATTATATTAAAGTCAACGAAAAAAAATTCACTAGCCTTGAGAAAAAAATTGTTATTATATGTCATAATATCATATAAAACTACTCAAATAATTTGAATTAAGAAACATCTTGTGTATATGAATTGATAAATTAGATACCTATTGTTTATCGGCTACGGTAATCCAAATATAATTAATCAATATAAGAATCAATTTCATTGTTCTAGTTCAAAATATTGATACTACAAATTATTTTATAATTTATAATTTGTCTCATAGTTTTTTGAATCTATAATTTGTTCCGTACAAGGATCAAATTTATATTATATTTTAAAATCCTCTAATAACATAGTTAATTTAGAAGCAAAGGATAAAAATTGGGGTACATAATAATATCATGAATGAGGTATAAATTATTTTTATGTTCAATATCTACAGAATGATTATAAATTTACTTGGATATTTTTTATATATGTTGAGGTAATTGTTTCCCATGGTTTGATCTAAATAAACATTGTTATTTAATAAAGGAATATTTTTTTGGAATCTATTACAAATTTTTAATTATTTAGATGTTTTAATGGAAATGAGTTCAGTCATATCCATGGGATATAAATATTTGTGACTTAATTAGTCATTATTTTTACACTGGAAAAACCATAAATGACATGGATTTGAATCTTAATTGAATAATTTTTTAGAAAATTTTATTTTTGATCCATGAATTTGTTTTCATGGATTTTATTTCCAATAAGGGTGAGTGGAATGAGTATTATAGTAAAAAATAAAACAAAAAGTTAGTTTTTAATAAACCAGGTAAATGATTATGTTGAGTATGATAAAAATACTAGTTTAATTGTAATATTATGTGTTCTAATACTCAATTGAAATTCATGTATTAATAATTGGATAAATATTGTTCACAATTACTTTTTAGTTAAAATTGTTATGTGTATGATAAAATACAGGTTAGATAGTTCTGTTGAAAATGATTGGAAATTTCATTTAATTTTTTCTATCATAAAAACACAAGAATTATCATTGATTATGGTATTAATCCACTTCATGATACTCTTTTTTCTAACATTAAATCTTTATCCACATATTCAACATCTGTTTATGAATGATTTATATGCCACATGATATTATAGTTATGTCTAGAGAAACCATTTCATGTTGTTGAACCATTAATGATAATAAATTTCCATGAATAAATACACTAGATTAGGGGTTGAGGTATCTATAGGATTCCATAAAAATTTATAAATAAATGAATCAAATTAAATAATTTTTAAAATATTTAATTAATTATATTTTTTTGAGAAATTTAGGTAATTTTTTTTGACATTAGTGATGAGTATTAGACTTCTAAGGAGACTATATCTTCTCTTATTCACACACATATAAAATTTCACTAAATTTTTATATGTACAATTAAGTTAAGACATTAGTATTTTTTCATCTGTGATATTTTGGACCGTTATAAAATTGTTTATAGTGTTTTATTAATTTTTTGGTGGGAAGAGCAGAAATTACCAACATGTATGACTTTATATATTATCTTATAATCTTTCCTCATTCAATAAATTTTTTTTGATAAATATAACTAGTATCCCACTAAAGAAAATGTAAAATTATATTCATTTATAATTACCGTTACCCCATATGAAAAAAAATTATTATGATATTTGAGAAATCAATAATTCAAATATTATGTGAAATATAATAATTAATGTTTTGATTTATTTTCAATTCGATAAAATAATTTCAAAATTAATTTTTATTCAATGAAAAAAATATCATGATTCATTACTCATGATTCATGTATTTATGTTTGGGGATGTTATTGGGAACATTGGTCCTCAAAATGAGGATAAATCATTATAGTAGGTGTAGAATCAATCCTTATACAAATCAATATGATGTATGTGTAGACATTGAATAAATGATAAATAAATGTGCATGGAATATTTTGATGTTAAGGGTATCTATGAGATCATGTATATAGGAATAATATTCCTGGATAATTCACATGATGATATATATAGATATTAGTTTATCACTGAATGAGAGATTATCATGTAAAATATAGAGAAATAATAAGGGTGAGATATTTTAGAATTAGACTATATTTTAATGAATATAGTTTGATTACATTGTCTAGTTTTGCAACAATATGGTGAGAAGATGACGAATATATTAATTTATTGAATTCATAATAGATTTTAATTTCTAATTTTGATATTTCTATGAGGACTAATATTGTTCCTATGAAAATAAAAACATTATAAACATCAGTGGTTGGATCTAGAATCCTATAGTTAGCATAATATATTAACCTTTATTTTTGATATCGTTGTTAATTAATGCCTTTTTATTACTATAAAAGACACCCTACATTGGGGAATTATTTATCCATATTGATGAGATCCTTTTTAAAATTTTTATAGTTATCCATATTTTATTCAATATTATTTTCATCTTGACATTAATTCAAAATTAGTATTAATGAAAACCATTTTTTAAAATGATCTATAAAAAAATTCAACCACAAGAATTATATTTCTTAATAGAATATTTTCTTCCATTTTCATTATTGGTTAAATTTTTTGCTGTAAAAAAATAATTAAAGTATGAAATGTATCATCCCCCAATGCTATATCATTATTAAAAAACATCTGTGTGAGTACTATCTTCTGAATTTTGATTTTGACTAAACCGGTGCAAAAAAGGACAGTAATGTTATATCTGATGTATTTACTAATAAAGATCCAAATAAATATATCAATGTATTTAAGAGAGGTGTTATTTTATGTTTATTTATGTTAATATTATCATATAGGTAAAATAAAATGATTTTTTTCAATTACATCATAAAAAATAGATTTTCTATATTTGAAGAAGTGAATAATCCAAAATTTTCTAAAGATTATTTTTAGGATAACTATCATATATATATATATATATCATAAAACTAACTATACTTTAAACAAGTAATGATTAAATTCTTACTATCGAGCATGAATTTATTTTCTAATTCCTCTAATAAATTATTTTATAATGATATTTTATAATTCATATTTGATGGTTGAAACATAAATTACTTACATTATCAATAATAAAAATTACTTATATTTGTGGTCAAGAAATAATAATTTTATTTAGGAATATCATTTTTTACATTTTATATTCTATTTGGGTAAACTGGAAAAAATACTGTTTAATTGAAAAAAATAGTATAATTTGATTTAAATAGGAGAAAAATACCATATATTTCATGACCAAATTTTTTGGGTTCCACTAATACATGATTTAATCTTTTATGAAGGATAAGTAAAATGTTTTGGAAATAATAATAATTATTTTATAGGATCATTTAAATAACTATATTGAAATGTTGTATGTAATGGAGATAATTAAAATTAATTGAGATCAGAAGTATATTCTTTCTAATCCCAATCTTTATAACTCATTAATACTATATACTGGAAAATATAATTTCCATGAAACTAAATCTAATTTTTTTAATTCATAATATACTAAAACATATGACAAATCAATATTAATGTTAATGTGGTGGTGGAAATTAAATTTGAAAAATTCATGATTATGGAAAATTATTTGACAATCATTTTCTTTAATAGAATTTTCATATACAAATCATTAATTGATAAGGTATCTTATGATTTCAGAAATGTTATTTTCTTTTGAAACCCATATATTTTGTGGAAACCAATGAATGATCAAATATTGAAAAAAAATTATCAAAATTAATAATCATAACTATGATTAATGGACACACTATGAATTAATGAATATTAAAAAAACTCCATATTATGATTTTATATAGTGATCATATATTTTATATATGGGATGTAGTATTTTCATACAGATGTCTACCAATTTAAGAACATAGAGTCTCAGTATGTACTAAATTTTTTGAATAAATATTTAATGTCCCCATTGAAATGTTTGGTATTTTTAGCGAATTCTAATTTCATTTTACATTACATCCACAACATAGATTAAGTAATAATTATTTTATTTTTAAAATTCAAGAGAATAATGTATGATCAATCACATGTTTTTGATAGGAAATTAATTGAGATGTATGTTGTTATGATATTTATGTAAAGAATCATTAAAATAATAGCTAAAGATATTTTGTTAAAATTAAATTCTAATCTATTAGTTTTTATGGTTATAAGACATATTGAATTAAAGTAAAATATTTTGGTGGGAAGCTTAGATATGAAATGAGTGGAAATTGATATTTTTGGGGAGTATGTAACTTAAATGTAGAATAAATTTATAATGTTGTGGATAATTAAAACACCATTTTTTTACTATTTAATAAATTTTAATATGATATTAGATTAATAATATATATGATACTAATATATAATATTATAAAATTATTTATATTTATCCTATATTAATAAATTAATAAATTTGGTTCATCTAATTATTGTAACTACGAAATTATAAGATATAGTGGGTTTTTTAATTACAAATAATTGCTAGCAATTATAATTGAATAATGTCCATTAGATATTGATTTTTTCTTGATCAAAGAAAAAATATTTTTTAATTTAACTATTAAGTAATTTTGAAAAATGATATGGGAGTGTTTTATATAATACATTTTGGAGGGTATCATATTTATTTTCGGGAAATTAATTTTATTATCGACGGATTACATAATTATATTTTATTATTTTTCAATAAAATATATTAAATAGATTGAATGTATTTATTTTTGACGAAAATTTTTAGGCAACATAGAATATTGATGGTAGATTAATTAATTGATAGAATTATAGAGGAGGATACATAATATATAGTGGAATGTAATGGTTTCCTGTAATTATGAGATGGGTATTATGTCAAATCCTTTATCAGAAATAATTTTTTTAAACAATGGTTTTTTTATTTGTGAAAAACCTCTCAAATATGTTATACTAATTCCATAGAGTGTTATATTTCAATGAATTTCCATGTTGGAGAAGTTAAGGTGATTGAGATATAAATTGCTTGATCAGTGATGTATCTAGAAATTTTTTTCTTATAATGATAAATATTTCACTCATTTTATTTAAAATTATAGGACTATATTTTTATATATAAGAATCCCCAAACCCATTAATGTCAAATTTATATTTTATAAAAGGATTATCACATTTATCTTGGTGATGGAGGAATTTACACTTATTGGAAAATTTTATCATAACAAATTCTTAATCTATTAGTTGAAACCATAGAGATACTGGAGTCTATATCAATATACATTGGTATATTTCCACTCTATGGTTATCGTGAACATTCATATTGAATTTCATATAGGAACTATATAAAATGACATAGGGAAAGTCATAATTTTAAGGTCTTCATTCCAATTATAGATTTGTTTTTTTAGTTTCCCATTGATGATAATTGTTCAATTTGATTTATGAATGATGTTATATGTATGAATATTCATAACAAGGAATATTAAATTTTCACATAATGTAAAATAGAACATTTTTCTATGTGAATTACACGTGAAATGAATCGTCATAATTGGATTCGATCAAATCCAAACATAGTTTATTCAATACTTGAATTATTATTTTATTTTAAATTTAATATATTTATAAAATACAATATTTTTAATTTATATATTTTGAGTTATAATACACAATTAATTTAAATCTTAATTCATATATTTTAAAAGTAGTTAGTTATTTTGGATATTTAGATATACTCGATACCCTTCAGTAGTTAGTTTTTGATATGGAAGAGTCAAAGGAAAGGAATATAATGGACGATTACTGAAAATGAATAATTCAATAGGATAATGAAAATTTACCTAGAAAAATAATTGAATTTCAACCCGCTGTCATTTTAGATTTTATTTCTCTATCTTAATAATGATCATTTGTAAACATATTGATTTTTTCTAAGGGTGTTAACAGAAATCAATGATGTTTTTTATAAATGGGTTTTTATATTGATCTACTAGTTTTTAAATTGATTATTTTTATATGATTGGTTACTACGTTCATTAATGTTTTAATAGAATAATTATGTTTATTTCATTATTATATATGGAGAAATTTTATATTAAACAGTATGATACTATTTGTAGAAATTCATTTAGAAACATTACAATAAACTAGAATGTTTTTTAATGACCTCTGATAAGATTTATTTTATATTTTTGGGAAACTCTGTTATATATTATACTGACACCTTATTTGTTCATTTTAGTGGAAATATATAATTCATTGGATATGAAATATTGAAAATTTGGAATTAATTAATTTTGTTTATAAGTAATAGAATAATTATATAGATATGTCAAGTGGAGTTCAATGAATTATATATTTGGTATAATTTTTATGTAGTAATTTCCATGATGTCTTCCAATTGTGGTTTCATTAAAATATTAATGTAGTCAGTGGGATAATATTTCTTATTTCTATCATTAGACAACGGTTTTACATTATAATAATCAAATAAATATTAATTATTAATCGATATTTATTATATAATAGTATGTTTGCATTAAAAATTAGTTTAAATCCTCTATCGACAATGGAGAGTGATCGATATAGAAACGTTATTTAACTCATTAAATTATGATTAGTGAGTTGGATCATTTCAACAACACAATTACTACTCACAAAATATGAAATATTTTAAAAAAAATTATGTAAGAACCACTATTGGCTTAAATTATTGTCTAAATTAATTCATAAATATATACTATAAATAAAATTTACAAATCCTTGATTATTCGTGATCCATTATATATATTAAAAATGTATTTTTTTACATGTATAAAAATGTAACAAAGGGAAATGTGTTAGAAAAACGATGATAATATAGATGAGTATTGTCTATATTTTCAAAGGATTAAAAAGTGGTTTCCCAATGGATGTAGTAATTACAACCAGCATGTATGTACATGCATTCCACCATAATTTCACTGGAAACTACCTTCACATAGGGATGCCTATTTTACTATAAATACCTATGAAGATTCATTTGTACAAACTAATTTCATTGAAGGACAATTTCTTCTCTAATCACCCTAGTTCATTGATCAAGTCCTCCAACACCTCTAAAGTATTTTTATAATATCTAAATCAAGGGAATTAATGGGAGATAGTGAGACATAAATCCATTATGTTTTAAAAAATAAACACCATTTTTGTGACATGTTCACCAAACCCCCTGATTTAAGAAAACTAGTGTGACCACCCTTCCTCAAATAAAAAATTATGTTACTCACATCTATGAGTACATGTGAAGACCCATGACGGCTTGGGTGAATTCCCTACCATGTGTTATTATCTAGGTTCTCTATTTCCCAATGTGAAACCAATTATCCCTAGCCTACTTGAGAAGATATCCCTTGCACAGTGTATACATTGTGCGGCCCCCCTTAGTTAATCTCACCATTCAGCCTACATGATCCTTTCATGAGGCCTCCATAAAAATCATTCATTTTTATCATATATACTTGATTTTAACACTTGATTAAATGGGACCATTTCAAAACCACCAAAAAAACCTCCTAATTTATAAATCCTTACGGAATGTCACATCAGCATGTCTACTATTTGGATTTTTATTTATACAGTCTGAGGATTTCCACAATAATCCTATTATAGGGTTAGGATCGTTGCTGAATTAGTATATTTTTATATCTTTTATCACACAGATTGTTACCCTAAGGACAATGTTGCGAAGCACTGAGTCTTGAATTCAATGGATATGACTATGTCCTCCCATTATCATCTCTATAATTTGAATCCCCAGGTCCCTGGTAAGGTGGGTGAGAATCCAACATTCTTTCCCCTTGATCAATGTAAAAGTTTCCCTCCACTCCCAGTACAAATAAATGGGATACCAACCTTATGTAAACCGCTAACATATCATGGAGGATGTTGCAATATTCCTCCAATCAGCATCCTTCACCTTCATTCATTCATTACATTAGACAGATTCTAATGTAATGTGAAGACATGGAAGTATTGATGCCCCTTCCTCTTCTACCTTAGCCTCATCCTCTTTCGTCATCTAATGAAGGAATGTGTGTGATTTTGATATTTTGGACATCCAATTGTTTATCACATTGATGATGACTCACAACAGATTATAGATTTTTGTTGATCAAAACATTAAAAAAATCCACCTATGATGTTTGAGAACTCTGATTATAAGCATAACTGGGATACATAGGAAGCCTTAACTGAGGGCCTCATCTTATTGTCCATCATCCTCTAGATTCCATCCCCAATTCACTTAAACTGGGAATTCTCATTAAAGGAAATTAACAAATTACACTACCAACCCATTATGATTTTATACATCACTAATAGTTCTTGTCCTCATGGAATCATATTTATTAATAATCCATAGCATAATGCTTTCTACATGAAATACTCACCTACAAGAGTTATCTATCTATGTTAGATTTGATTACTATCCAAACGTGATAAGTAGGATGCATCCCTGTGGATAAAACAGAACATTACCAATTAACCATGTATTCTCTGGGCCGTATCCCTAGGTGGTTCAAATTAAAATTGGATTTTCTTTATTCCTTCTAGGTTCCTCAGGAGTCTTAGGCAAATTCCCTAAAAAAACATTTTTCTAGGTACCATCCATCTAGATGTCCTCACCACGTGATGTTAAACTATACAATGGTTTCCTTATCATATGGTCTTATAATGAATGGGGTGTCTAATTAAACTACACATCAATGTGTGGGTAATGATTCCTTTCAAGAGGATACAGAGGATTCCAATTTATGGATTTGATCCCATCATTTTAACAACATCTATCTCCCTAGATGATTCTAAAATCAAGAGTGTCATTTATCTAAATGGCTGATAATAATATCAAGATTTAACACTGATATCCATCGATGATGATAAATCCAAGAGTTACCTTCATCTACTTGGAACACCATAAAATAAAGGGTTCCACTACTTATGGGCATAAAAATCAGTATCATTATGATAATGACCTAATAATATATATGTTTTATACATGAGGATACCATCAATAGAGATCCTTGGATACACACATATATCACCATTTATGAAGAACCTCGTATAAATATTGATGACTATGATTTCCACACATGCTAAAATACTTGATTTCTAATCCCGTGATAACATAAATCATACATTGGAATTAAATAAAGATTCAGAAAGATATCTTAAATGTATAATAGATTCCAAAAGTAGGAAATAATTCCCCCCAAAAGGGTTTGATGAGCCTGACCTCCCATCCTATTGACCAATTCATGTTATTGAGATTAGTAGGTCAAATACCTGATGAATTATTACCATTTTACACTAGGTCCCTTTTGTTAGAAAACTATTGGGTGTTTCTGGATCCATAAACAACTCAATTGGAAACTATTCAGAAATAATGATTTTTAAACAGAACACACATTCCAACAGAATAAAAAAATAGTGATCCGAACATGAATCTATATCCAATATGATAGTGTTATCCATTCCAGAAAATGAAATCAAAAGATAATTTGTTCTCTATAATGAGATGTCATAGTTCAATATACGTGTTATTCATATATACATGAACTATTTTAAAAAATACTACTGACAATCCGAATGTTTTCCTTCAATTATACACCCTTGAATGCCCTAGATGCTACTCTGGTTGGATCCTCACCAGCACAAAGTTCAACATCACATACAAAACATCTTCAACATTTGGTCCCAAAAGCACCGGTTCAAGAGTCGCATCAACATAGTACCATCACAACCTTAGAGGTAGCCTGAAAATCCCTCTCGATCAAGAATAACCCATGATCATCTAGTTAGTGATGAGCGATGGACTAGAGGAATACACTTACATCCATCATTTTCAACAATTTCATGAGATCATAGAAGAAGCACAATCACCAAAACATCTCATTTTCATTAGAGCATGACCGTGATCCCACCTAAAACATCATCTCTAAAACACAAGGATCATTCTAAGGGCTCCAGCTAACAATTTACACCACCAATGATAGACCACATAAAACCATCAACATGATGATGGTGTTTCCTTAAGCTGTCCGGCCTAGGTAAATTAGACCTGGAAAATAAATATGGCATAAGGGGATTACATTCTACTAAAACGGTGTAGTATCCAATATTTCTGACATACGATGTATCCCACCAACCAAGTTTTGTTAAAAAAAAGGATGTACATATACAATCATTCATCATCAATCTTATATCATGTAGACTTGTCTTGTGGCATCCAATGAATCATTACATTTCAATATGATGTATTTTTTTAAGAAAAAATATACACCTTCCTAAAACCATCAAGCCTTCATGTAGCCTTATCGGGAGGCATATAGTGAATTTAGATGGAATGTCCCAAAGATAAGCTGAAGGGAAACTCAGTGACCTACCCCAATATATTACTAATGTTAGTATACATTGAAATGAAATGTACATCCACACTAGGTACATACCCCTACTACAAAAAATGGAATGAATGTATATTACCATTATAGACACTCATGTCACCAATCACGTCTTGACATTGGTGAAAGGGTAGTCAAAAATTCCAACTCTTATACGAGATAATTTCCTAGATATCTTCATGGATTCAAAAGAAATACTTGAGATACAAAGTAATAACATTATCCCCAAAACCAAGGTGTCTCATCAACATATCACACCAAAGCTGATACATACATCATTTCCCATCCATACTGGTCATGGGGCATATACCCGCATATCATTTGGACTACAGGATCGAGAACATATAAAAGTTTCAAATAGAGATAATCGGTCTATTCTGACATCCAGTCCTAGTCATACACATACAAATTCCCATGATAACCCTTTCCCTATAAAGTGGCCCCAAATACATATATGAAAGAATCCAGAAATAATTATCATCTAAGACATTTGAAAAATCAAGAAAATCAGTGATTTTAAAATTCTCAATGATAGAGTTCTTGAAGACAATAGAAGTTTATCTATTGTAGCTGAAGATCCTACCCACCTGTAACCAAATTCTTGGAGTAGTAGCAGTACATCTAAACGTTCACATCTGATAATTCAACAAGAAGAGTTTCATTATAAAAATTGGTTCAATCTTAAGATCCTATGACATTATAAGTTCCATGAAAACCCTCCTTGTGAACATATTACCAAGGATAAAGAGGGACTATCCAAAGTTTTAATCCACCATGATGGTCCTACCCTTGATGGAATTTGCAATGAATGTTCTCTCCACAGTGGTGATTCCCATTACCAAGATAATTCTCTGACATAAAATGTAGAGACATGAAATACCTCTTATCTTTGGGGATTTGATAATACAAGGCATGTCATGTATGAGGACATGTCACTAGTGGGTGGAATTATTTCTCATTTAGAATATAGCCTTAGGGTATGGTCATTCTCTAAACATCCCTTGGGTCATTAATTATCCAATTAAAATGTATAAATCTCTTCTAATCGGGATAATTCTGATGAAATAGTAGGGATACATCAAAATTGGCCTGATTTGTTAGAGAAGCCTCTAGAAAAATATAAATACGAAATGTTTATCATAAGAAAACAACAAGCTAAAATTGAAATATCGATCATGTTTTGTCCATTGGCCACTCCTCAATCTAGCATTCAAGATATGTCAGCAGAAGATTCTATGCATGACATCCACCTCAACATGTAGAAAACTCTTCATCATATTAAGGATAATATATTACCTTATGACTAAATCCCGAGTCATGTCAAGGTATAAAAAGGGTTGCAACACAATACTGACTGGACATCTCTCTGGGAATCCCAAAATCCAAATATTGAGATGAAAAATGGATCCCTACAATATGAATTCCTTGATAGATTAATGAGGTTACAATGACCGAACATTGATATCCCAATAGGTGTTCGTATAATATGATGTGGTGGACAAGGAGCATTGCATTTGACTACACTCCAATGAAAAAAACCCTCCATAATATGTATCATGCAATGTTATTTCCCACGTTTGATTACAAAAAAAAAATCTATTCATGACTGTAGATATTCACATCAAGAACATGCATCAACCAACATCCACCAATGTGAAGACAAAAAATATCCATCTATTGAGATAATTTTTCAACAAGAACATATGAAAATTGAGTAGGCCTCCCTCTTGGAGGTTGTGTGATGTTAGGTAGCTCAAATGTATGAAATATAACCACATTAATCCAAGGAAGGTAATTTTAATGAGTTCTAACTAATGGAACCTACCAAACATCAGACAAAATTTCATTAAATTAGAAGAGAAGCTACGTTGATATTAACAATAGATGTTATGGATCCACCCAATATTCTAGGATGGTTTATTTTGTTACCCATCCATTCTAGTCAACAAACAATGTATGAAGGGTGGATAAAGAATAATAGGAACATCCCTAGCCCATAATGATAGTGGGATCATTCACATTATGAGTCACATATATAGTATAAGTCAGTTTTCTCTTGATTATGGAACAAGACAAAAATTGATTGAATAACTAAACTATCGAGGGATTCTATTTAGATTACTTTTCTCCAAATTGTTCCTAATGAAACAAATAGGAGGAAAACGTCTCTTAGTGGGTGAAAAAGAAGGCGATCACAAAAAGATGTCCACCAAATGTGGGAAATGAGTTATGCATCAGTGAATTTCATCAATTCCATCATTGAATATCTTCATTAAAATGAATATATTTTAGTGGAGTCAAGGGATGAGGTTCTTGTTCATAATGTGGTCCACATTAATGTAAATAAAAATTTGTGCGTACCCGAATGTAGAGGCTTACCAAAAAGTTTGGAATAGCTTAAAAATAATCTACTTACATCTCTTTGAAAATAAACTAATAATATAAAATGTAATTTTTAGACCATGTATCACAATTCCATATAGAAGGTAAATCCATTTAACTTGGGTAAAAAAATTTAGCAAAAGGAGTAGAATCAGGAGTTCGAAAGACTCAATGACGAGTTAATATTAAGAATCATTCCTTCAAGATATACTCGACAAGAAGATATTCAGATTGAAAATACAATAAGAGAACCAATGAAAAAGGGTTATTTTTGTATCAAATGATGAAAAAAATGAATTAACTGCATTTCATGTACATCTAGAGTAGGGGTTGGCACATCCTTACTGGGATTACCTTATATGTTATCCAAGGAAAAAACCTCGAAACACCACCTCCAGCAGTCCTACTAGTTTCAACACCAGTTCATGCTCCATCCTCCCACGTGTTCAGGTACTGACTCATAAAATATTTCATAAAAGCTTATGAACTCCATTGATTCATTGATGACTCAATTGGAAGCGATGAAAGGAAAGATCACATTAGTTCAATAAGAAACAATAACTAATCCAGAATGGGTAGATCCGACTCCTCCCCTACCAAAACAGTGGGAATCCCTCATTTCCACTCATCAAGCTATCTGTAGATCCAGAGAACCAGATGATGCATTTTATCTCCTATTATGATTCTATGTTGGGGAACCTTGAGAAATAGGAAGTAGTGAAACTCATACACTTCATACAATTATTGTATGGGATAGACTTTGTATGGAACATGAGATTTCTATCTCGATCGATCATCAGATGGGGAAATATCAATCAGAAATTAATTTTCAAGTCCATTTCATCTTTTCAAAAATGAAAATCTTTGTTTTCATAATATAAAAGGAAAAGGAGGTTGAAATAATTTCAATTTCAATTTCCCGTGGAGAATATTTACATTATCCATGAATATATTGCTTCCTCAAGAATAGTTTCTACCTATATTTTTGAAAATTCTACATGATGAGTAGTGGTAAAAATAAATCCCTTCGAAATACAGAAGATGGCTTCAATATCTTGCTTCGATTTCTCACAATATGGAAAACACTAAAGGAGAGACTATAAGAAATTTATTAATTATTACATCAGATAAGGGAAGTGGAGAAGAAAAATAATAGGCCGCTACAGTTACATATAAGAAAAAAAATACTGAATCCTACATCAAATATCTCATCAAACCATTAATATCTACCTCTTGTGAATTAGGAACAATGAATGCATCATTAATATGATACAAAATATAAATTTAGAGACAATTTAAGGAGTTGAAAAAAGGAATATTCTTATTAAAATGACTAAGCCCTCCACTACTTCATCTTAGATTTGGGTAACAGCTTAGATTAGTTTCCACGGCTAATGAAGCCTAACAAAGACAGATATGATGGCCTCCCAAAATATTTCACCATCCATAATATATTGGGGAAACCCATTGAGGAGTTTTTTGTTTTTATTGTATTTCTACAAAAGATGGCGGAATCTGGGAATGTGAAGATGAACAATTCTCCAGCCCAGGTAGCTTGTGTTATTATTTCTGATATAGAGGAGGAAATAGAATAGAAAGAAGTCATAAGTAATAATTATCTGAAATTTTATGACTAGTTTTTTAGGAAAGTAATCAACTAGACTCAAGAAATTCTATAAACATAATTGAAAGATATTATTATTCCTTTTTCTACTTCCGTTATCGAAAATCCATCTTCATAAAAATCCCAATCCTATTAAGAAATTCCTCATAGTAGTTACATGGTCATAAAAATATGGTTAAATTGGAATAGTATGAGTTTGTGTGAAGGTGAAATCTTTCATTGACCATAGAAGATTTCATGCCTACCATCTCAAAATCATGACCACCACACCTCCAAAAAACACAATAAAAATCGACATGTTAGGAAGAATCTTCTTCATATGAGTATTTGATATTCAAATCCTTTAATTTTAGTTACTTAATAGATCCTTATATGTGTGAGATTTTTAATTATTAACATGAGTTCCAAGACCATTATTAGATAATTGGGGGAATATGTCATAATGTTTTTGGATACATGTGAATTAGTGTTGTTTATAGAAGGCACTACTCAAACCAAACCTCTGCTCAAACTGTTTATGCATTAGAAACTAGTGGGAGATCCCCCAAACATACACAATATGAATAAGCTAATTATTCCACACAATAATGGGTATGATCAAACATGATCATCTTGAATGAATTTTCAGTGCCTATTCCATCATATCATTGGTGAGTGGGATGACTTAGTTGACCTAATACACGAAGAGAATAAGAACCTCTAGCTTCTACCCCAAAATATAGTCCATCCAGTTAAGAATAATTAGACACCAAGGAACATGAAAGATAAAAATTCCAATCTGGAAAAATAGGACCTCAAATTCAAATCTATCATTTGTTGGAGAAACTAGGAATATATTTTCCAGGTTATACATCATTGATTTCTGGATCCTTTAAAATGATATTCGGGAAGCACATATTGAGGATTTTTCAATCCCTCAAGATTTTTATGATGATGTTTCATCCAAATAAGTTTAAAATATAAATAATAACCCTATAACATGCAATGTATCAATATCATTCATAGACTAGGATGAAGATTCTATCTTACAGGAAACATTATTACCTTATACATATCTAGAAACCATAATGACACTGAAATTTGAAGAACCTTCATTGATAATGTATTTGGAGTCAACATCATTCCCATTAGTACACTTTGCCAATTGGGACACACAGAATCCCAATTGTCCCCATTAACATTTATTTTACATGGTTATGAGAAGAATGATAAAACTATTCTCAAAATATTATACATATAACATAGTCTGGGGATCTCATATTTGATTCAGAGATCATGGATTCCTAGATACACACAAATTTAAACATTATATTTTGAATAACATTAATACATAATCATGTGTTCATTCCTTCATCGTACAACCATTTTCTCCAATATTTCCTCAATGATCAAATTGAGACATTACATGGTGAGAAGGACCCATTCAAAACTTCTGAATCTTAGTATATTAATATGGGGCAAATCCACGGATAATGATGTTACGAGAATCAATGCACTGAATGTTCTAGAAAATATCATAGAAAACCTATTCAAGAATATCAATGAAGATTACATGATTTCTATTAATAAAATTGAAATCATTTAACAAAATCCAAGAAATCATTTAGTAGATTCTGTAATTTCAACTGTGGCATGTGAACCTGATAGTATCGAGGAAATCATTGACACAGTAGGTAGTGCTGATAGAAATAGATATATCCTCATTTCCACTACAGAGCTTCATGATATCTCTACATCACCAACCAGCCTTGAGAAATCCGTCACACTCATGTAAAAAGTTAGGGATGCTGATTTGGAGCCCATAATCGTCACTTCAGCGCTTTAATAGACACTACATAATTAGTTGGGCCAGACATGGTTGTCTCCTCTTCATGATGACCAGATAGGGACTTGTCATCTGGCTATGAAATTCTTACATCATCAACTACCCACTTCATAGAGGATTATTAATTCAAACATGAATAATATGAAACCCCTCCCACATTTATGGAATGCATCTCCACCACCATGGATATACACATAAAAATAAATATGGGTATAGAGGATGATATATTCCCCACTCTAATTAACGCAACCATAACTTATGAAGACCAATAGGTTCATACTTCATTTTTAATGAAACATTTGGGATGTTTTTCTTTGGAATTATATAGAATGTAAAAGAGCTGACCCAAAGGTAGCCACCCATAATTTGGTTTTTCTAGAAGAGCATGGGGGATACATGCAGGTAGGAATAAAAATTCACCAAACTCACACATCCAAAATTGAGGCTAAAGTATTCAATCTTATCATATATTACATTATCTAATTTGCTAAATATCCAAAATGAATAGACAATATTGTCTTTGTGAAAAAGTTGAATGGTAATGTCATATTTTTCATTGATTTTAATGTTCTGAATCAACATTGTCCTGAATATGAATTCTTGGTTCAAATCAGATAACTCTTTATTGATGAAAAATATGGATTCCATACTCTCCTTCATGAATGGCTAATTAGGGTATAACCAAATCTAGATGGCCAATGAAAATGAGGAATATAAATCCTTCATACACCCTAATGTATTATTTTATATAAGGTAATTCTCGTTGAATTGAAGAATGATGTTATAACATACCAACACGAGATGCATCAAATCAACAAAAAAATCTAGGGAAACATGGTGAATACTTTATTGATTATCTAGCAGTGAAATCCATAAATTGTTTTGATAACCTGACTGACATGGAGACTATATTCAGCCAGATTAGACAACATAATCTAATGGTGGTCCCCATGAAATTATATTTCTAGTAACAGCATGAAAATTTCTTGTTTTTAATGTAAGCCATCATGGTATCGATGTCGATCACATAAAGAATGAATCTATCCTTTGCATGTCGTCTCATCAATACTTGAAACAGTTGACAAGAAATCAAGGATGCATGGCATACATCCACCAATTCAAAGCCAATGTGGAATAAAAGTCTCTTCCATTCACCGAAATGATGAATATGGGGTCACTTATTAGTTAACCAATGACTTCTTAGAGGCATTTGATACACCCAATAAATACCTCTAAGCCCCATCATTCTTAATACCACCTATTTAAGAAAAAACTTTTCATATTTTTGTAACAACCTTAGAGGAATCATTAGGATCCTTCCATTCAAAAAATAAGGATCATAAAAAAAATAACCTTTAATATCTCATTCTAACCATTCTCAGCATAGAGAATCAATATTCAGATATTGAGAAGAGCTTATTAGCATTAATATTTGCAGTTCAAAAGCTGAGGCGCTACCTGAAGCCACATGAGGTCGACTTGGTCCATAGTAATAACCCACTCAAATTTATCCTAATTATTCCTATATTGAGTGGTCATCTGGAATGGTGGGTAGATATTTTATTGCAGTTTTACAAATATTTTATTCCATTAAAAGAAAAAAATGTATATTCTTTTGTAGATTCCCTCACTGAGCACCCATATGTATAAGAGCTGTCATTAAATAATGAAAATCTTGTTGAGAAAACTTTTCTTTTAAATAAATTCCCCAAATTTCATAATTTTACATTTATGGTGCATCAAGATGTCCAATTGGGTAAGAGAAAGAAAGACCATAAGATCAACTTAGTTAGGTTAGGAATTGTGCTTCTCCCTCGCGAAAATTTTGTGTTTCTATACTCTTTCCTCATAGAAATAGTTGGTACCAAAAATGTGTTTAATATCAAGATCTAATTATTGAAATGGAATTGTCACTCCATGTGCATGTGAAACACCAAGATGTGAATGGTGATTCATAGATCAAAATAAAAAATAATAATAAGAAATAAACTGTTATAGAATAATAGTAAATTACTCTATGTGATTATTTATTTGGGTTAATGGAATAATATACCTTAAAATAAACACTATATTATATCCCATGGTCAAAAAATGACCAAAATGATACACTGTAAAATTCATCTAAAACCCTATAAGATCCAATCATGGATGAAACAAACATAATTATTTCCCATCATCATGTGGTTTCACCATTTTTTGAAATCTAAACTGAGAAAATAAATGAAATTGTTCGAATTTCCAAACCCTTTGGCCATACCAAGGGATAGAGAACACCTATAATATAATATAAAAAATATGGATCACTTCCAATAAATATTATTGGAGGAGATATAATTCGAAAATGATCAGTTAATATCACTCATTATAATGGACCAAATCACCATAAGTTTCTATATAGATGTGGAATGGACATAATTATCCTCAGATTCATTGATGGGGAAGAAAATGTGGATTTAAAGAATGAATTACAAGTAGGATATTGTGGTTCTATCCAGTATAGGTACATGATATTTTATAATATCTGAAGGCCTATATATTCCAG
The DNA here is from genome assembly GCA_963277665.1 of Viscum album. Lineage (NCBI taxonomy): Eukaryota > Viridiplantae > Streptophyta > Magnoliopsida > Santalales > Viscaceae > Viscum > Viscum album. The sequence goes on from OY728158.1 coordinate 880,010,041, forward strand.
GCCATTGATAACATAGGATTGTAATGATTTCTCTATGATGTTTCATCCCTTCAAGTGGAATTCCCACTTCATCCATCAATCCCCAATTATGATACATATATCCAAATACTCCTGGTCATTTCCTAAATGGGTATTTTATGTAGTAGGACCTTATCCTACTATTTCGACTAAGAAGTTTATGTACATTCTTATTGTTACTGATTTCTACTCTGAATGGTATGAGGAAATAACTCTCAAGGAATTCGATGCAGAGAGTATGGTTATTTTTTCCAAATCTAATATCATCAGTAGATTACGTGACCCTTATAACATATTGATGTTCAATGGAAAAAATTTATGTTCAGATGCGGTAGGGATGTTATATTTGGAGTATTATAACAAATAGAACAATACAACCCAGTATCATTCATAAAAAATGAAAAAAACAGTGTATTTCAAAAGAACGTTGTCCAAAATAATCTAGAAATTTTTGTATAAAGATATGAGATATTGGACTAATATTTCCTTTTAGGCCTTATGGGATTACAAGACTACTACCCAGAATGTGACTTGGTCAACCCCGTACTCCATTGTAAACAATATATAAGCAATTCTTCCTATTGAATTTTAGTATCCATCACTCAGTGTTTCCATATCTGATTAGTTATCAATAGATGAGAAATCCCAAAAAAAATAGATATATATGTTGGATTGATTAGAAGGATTGAGATTGAATATCTTATAACACATTGAAGTCTACAAAAACCAAATAGTGTCATCTTCCATTATGAAGGCCTTCCATTTTTCATTGATTCATGGAGTTTTGGTTCTATATATTAGGACTCCAATGATATCGAGAATGAATCCCCCAAAGCCTTATACAATGTGGGAAGGAACATACTTCATACATAAGTTCCAATCTAAGTGATCATATTCCTTAATCTAAAGGGATGGAGAAATCATTACATCTCCAACAAATGTAAGGTTCTAAAAGAAGTACCTTTTTTAACCACACAATACACATCCTAGTTTTTTTATGATAAAGTTAATTATAACCATAATATATTATGTGAACCATTATAATACTTTATATCATATTATTTGCCTCATCACGATAAGCTACATGACATGAGGTTCTATTTTCATGCCCTAAAATTGAATGAAACCAATTTTTCCTAAGCAGATGGAATTAATCTGTATGTTTTACATCACCCTTGCTTGAAATTATGAAATACCTCAAGATACCATTAGTTGAAATTACATATGGTTCCTTAAAAGGTGACGAGATTACATGAGTAAGAATCACACATATCTATGCCACTCCATTGAGGAATTTGAGACACATTTCATACCTATGTCTGGATCATACCAACATGTGAAACCAAATTAAATATCTATTTTTGGATTTATTATCAATCAAATGAGATATTTATTGACACCAAGATCTCCAATTTTGGATCCAACCATGATAAAAAATATCATTTAGTCCTTGTGATTATGAGTCAAATTTGTACAAGGAATATTTATTCACGAGCTACATGTGGCTTGTTTTTTATTCTGTAGGATAATTAGTGGAACTTGGGTCATATCCTATTCATCATAAATAATATTTAATTAAAATAAGGTCACATTTATCCATATATCATGATTATAAAATGAATAATTCTTTACGAAAAACTTTTGGCTTACTTATCATTCTGAATAAATATTTAGTGACACCAATATCTCTTATATAGGGACAAAAGGCAACCATAAATGATATAATTTCCAGTTTCCTTTTATATGAGTCAATTCTATACTAGGAATCCCTCGAAAAGATGTTACTGAGTTCTCATACCATCTTTTATTTTTGGCTCAAACTATATTATGGAATGTACTAAATCCTTTATTTTCCACAAAAATATTCAATAGGTGCGGGGAACCATCTTCAGAAACTACGTGTGGCTTGATTCATTCCCCCAAAATAATTTTTAGTGACACCTGGGTTCTAACCCATGGTCCAGCTATAATATTTCTAATTTTGTCAAGTCTATTATTATTCATTCAGACCATATAAAATTAAACTTAATGGAGCATTTAATGAAATTCTTATAGCTTGATTCTCATTCATTTGAGATATATAGTGACAACCAATTCCTCTATCTTGGGACCAGCTGTATAAAAAATCCCATTCTTTTCATTAGTCATGAATCAAAATATTCCTAAATAAACATTCATATATTTATTCTTGGATTATAATTACAATGAGATATGTGATGATACCTAAAATTCAAGATTTATTTCCGACCACCAGTATATATGTCATTAAAATTCCCTTTTCCCCCATCAATGATTTCTTGGTTTGGGAAATAAAATTCAAGAACAATGTTTAGGAATATTTTCAATCTATTGAGATACATATGGACACCCAGATCACTATTATTGGGTCTAATTATGATTAATCTTAAATCACCTTTACTTCCTACGCATAGAGTGGATCTACCTATAGAGCTTGTTGAGAAATATATGAGGCTTAGTTATCACCCATATGAGACATGTTGAGATTCCCATTCATTTATTCTTGGTCATAACATCAATATTTCTATCACTTCATGTGATTTAACCTTCATACTTACAACATGTTGTTAAACTACAAATACTTTCAAGAACAACGTGTGGATTGATTGATTTATCCATCAATATATATTGTGACGTCCGGATCCTATATCCTGGTCCAAACACAGTTCAAGAAAATACCACATCTCCCTATGTATGGACCATGTATAAGCTTGGAGATGAATTTCTAGAACTACATGTGGCTTGATTCTCACCCCTGTGAGATATGTAGTGATATCCTTATCTTCAACCCTAGGCCTAATCACATCACAACAAAAAAAATCTTCCACATTCTACATATAAATAAAACAATACATGGAGTGGAATTTATTTTGGGTCCCCTACTTAGAGATCCCTCCAAGGAAACATGAAATGTCTCAATTATAGATATGTGTCAGATCTATGTAAGAGACTCGACAATCATGTCTTATATTGGTCCAAATACTTCCTGTGGGATGGGGAAATTTTCCCTTTCAAATTTCACCCTAATAATCTTGAGAAAATTAATGTAATTATAATATTTTTTTGGGTTTTGGTGGAAGAATGTCAGATACCTGAAATATCTTTTGCCGGAATATGTAGTAAATTCTCCTTATTGGATATTAATAATGTCCCTTACCTAACAGGAATATCATCCATTAGATGACATTAATATGCTATGAATTAGATTCCCTACCCAACCCTTCATAATACAACCCCGTAATGGGTATTTAAAATTTCTATTACATTGTTCCTGGGAGAATCCTCTTCTGTCCCTACAAGATTTGATGATGGAAATCATGAACCCATAGTTTAAAGAGGTTATCCAATTCATATTTCTCCCATATCATTTCTCTGGACTTGAAAGTCTCCAATACAATGGTTTTCAGTTTTCCCCTCTCAATGTTTCAAAAATATTTGAATAACCTTGGGTCATTTGAAGTCATGTTATTCATTGTTTCTTAAATATTGTGGTCCTAGTTGTATGTAATAAATTATAGGTACCATACATCCTGCACTTGGGTTAAACCATAAAATAGAGCATATTTTCCAAATTCATCAGACATTATGACTTGAAATAACTTATATATATTGATAGACTTTTCTCTATAAACTAATCATTGTGCCTGGGAATATATGGATCTCTTTAAATTTTCTTCTACTTCTATCAATTGAATTTCAAAATTATCAATTGCTACTTTACCATAGTATGCAATACACGCCCTCTTTTGGCATTGCATAACGTTGCCTATATAGTAGGATTGTCATCCAAAGGATTATATTGTTTTTCATTGAAGAATATTTCTTATCATTCCCAATATAATTCAACACCCATATCGGGTTTTTCCAATTGAGGTAATATATTTCATATAAGAGACCAAATATAATGTCATTTAGACCTTTTTCTCATAACACCCTTCTGATTTCAGAATAACTAAATCACATCATACATATTTATCCATCCATCCCAAAATATAGTAAAATATTTATAAATACATTACTGAGAATTGGAGAACCATCTATACTTTATTCAATGATAAAGACCATAAATACATTCCCCCCAATGTCCTTGATGGACGAATTTAAAATTAACATCCCCTGTAATGTAATTTCTGCTTGATTTTATATTTCATAACCTTTTTTCATTACTGCAAGACTTTAAACTGCATATCGTAATATTTAAATTCCCATTATAAAAAATGTAACCTCTTTCAAACATCAAATTCAGGTAGAAGTGGTTTCTCATTCATTTAATATATTGGCATATATGGCCCATTTCATTCATAGACAACAATTACCTGGAAAATCCACCCACTATGGTCTTGAAAAATCCAAATCCACATCTGTATTTCCATTCACCTAAGGTTTATATAATAGTATAATGTCCTTGATACAATAAACTTATAACCTGAAACAATCTTTAAAAGTAAATATTTTCATGGTTTTTCCAATAAAATAGTTGTACACTGTCATTTAATTCCAAATTTCATCATTATATTAAATATATTCAAATTCCACCATTTAGATTTAGTAAATAGAGTAGACACAACCAAAATAATCAAACATCAAAATCTCATCCGAACACAATGAAATTGATAGAATCATAATAAATTCATAAATATTGAACACTATGATATTTCAATAGAGAAACTTATCATTATAGTCACCAAGAACATTGTGTTACTCTACACTAGGGAACTAGGCGATGCTCATGGTCTAAAATATCTCCTTTATATTCCCTTATAAAAAATGTAATTGATTTCATAAATAGAATTCATTTTTTCCAACCAAATCATTTGGTAAGCTCCGTCAGTAGTCTCCACGAAAAATGACTATCCTTTATCCTAGATCAAGAAATGACCACTCGCCACTTCATAAGAAATAAATAAAATGTCATGGTAGAACACATAATCTATAGACTCAAATTATACTTTAATTATTAAGAATGTTCTCCATCCTTATAAATGAAAAATGGGAACCAAATAATTAGATCTTTAATGTAGATCTAAATGTTGGGTATAGTCTAACCATTCTACTAATAATCTCAAATATCATTCATTTGATAAAAAAATTGATAGGAAATGAAATATACATTTAAAATTTAAGTAATTTCTGCAGTAAAGTATTTCCTAGGTTAAAATAAATTATCTACCCCTATCACAAAGAATCTTTTAGAATCATTCCAATAACTAAAACTACATAAAATAAATCTATAGGCTTATCCAAACCAGGGGTATCCTAAAGATCATTTAATAAATCACCGTCATTGGGAATAATTTATCCTCTATGGAAATTGGGTACAACTTGTTAATTAAAATTCCATAGTAATCTGTCCTATGAATCCACCATACCCCTTACATACAAATTATATACCGTACTTTTCTAATATATATAATTTTAACAAATTATATCAAATTTAAAGTCATGAATATTAAGTACATTAACATAACATAAAATACAAACAATTCAAATAATACACAATAACATATCCACTACATTTCCCATCCATCGTACGTCTAAAAAATTATATATATTTATTTATCTATTTACCATTAAAAAGAGTGTCATAGAAAGTTTTTTACATTACCATGATCACCCCATAGATTCAGATGAAATATACCTATATGAATAACTTGTATTACTAATTTATTTAATCCATTTAAAAAAAAAATTACCCTTTTACATAACTATCCAAACAATCATCCCTATAACGTTCAATAACCTAACTAATACCACCACAAAAATGACCACAACCCCCCCCCCCCCAATAACCAGAGAACACTTCATTATCCACCACATAGAGAAACACTATCAATTTTAAACCACTAATCACAACTAATCGTACTCACGAAGGAAGCTATCCACTTCCCACCTTCCCAACACAACCCAACACCCAATATATGAACCAATATTTCAATCCAAACCCTCATATACCCAAACAATTATACATTTAAAACCACAATGAACCAAAAATAAATCACAACAACTAATCACATTATTATTCATTATTTTCAATAGTATTTTATCTATCTAGAAATAAAATAATAACAAACAACTATATTAAAAAAATGCATTCCGACATTAAATGGTTACCCTTTTATAGAAGGTGATTCAATAAATTAGATAAAAAAATAAATCACTGTAATAGGATACATCCTCAAAAACATCACATGAGTATTTAATAATTGTTATAGAACACCTAGGAATAGTCAGTTTCATGGGAGAAGTCAACATGTCAACCACAATTATAATTTCATAAGTTTTATATAAAAATTGAATTTTGGAAAAAAACAAATAAACACATAAAAACATAAAAACAATCAACCATAATAAATCATAAATAACATTCTATTTTCATCATGTTATTTTTCATGGGAAAACATAATACTGTGAAATTCAATAACTAGTATATGCTTGTAAATTTTGTAGGAAAAGTAAACATATTGATCAATTATACACTATACACGACATGCTAAAACTAGTGATTTTCTATTTTTTCTCCCATAATATAAATATTATTTCATTTTCTAAAATGTGTAACTTTTTATTTCATCCATATTCATGCATATCATGGTAATTACACAACATTATTGAGAAACATTGTCCTTGACTTTTCAATAAAATCCCCCCAAAACATTCATTACCATTAGAAATACATTCAATAATTAAGAATAATTTTCTTACGATAACACATTATCATTTATATTTTCTCAAATATAGATGGCATGGAATTCATTTCATGATTTATATAACTAAATATTTTAATATCATAAATAATAATCAATTTTTGAATGAGGAGGGGTTTATTTATGAAATCAATTATTTTCAAATTTTAATAGGGTGAAAAAAATTAATACACATCATGTTTCCTGAATATAATAAAATACTAACCTAATATAAATGAAAAGAAAATTTTAATACATCAACATAATATATGATAAGTGTATTTTAAAATGTCATCAAAATAACCATGGTAATTAAAATACTTATTATCATTGCTGATAAACTATTCATTCATTCAAATCAAAATTGAATTTATTGCGGGATATTTTCTATATAAGGAATATCAATAATTAGTAATTGCAAACAATAAGAGCACATTATACAAGCTAGGATAAATATTTAAACACCATATAAATAGATTAACATTTCTTGGATGCCACAAAAAATATAAATAAAATCAATACTAACCATGTTATAGAAGTCATGTTGAAATAAAATTTACGTTTAATAATTACTTACTTAAAATATACAATATAGTTATTTTTTATTTTCTCAATTAATGTTATCTGGTCAGTTCAGTATAGAAATTATAATTGGAAATAACATTAACATATATGAAGTATAAAAAAAACATATATATGATTTAGAATGAATCTTTTGATGTATCTAATGATAATGATGGTACATAGAGCTCTCTATCATTTAAAATCATAAATTGATATTAATTTACATAAACATATATATTTGATTTTTATGTCCTAACATAGAATCACAAATAGAACCAAATATCTATATCATAGTCCTTTTTAGTTTTTTGAATCACCCAAAATTCATGTGGTTCATTAATTTTATAATAATAATCTAAAAACATGACATGTTTTGAACTTTAATATCAACCATAACCCTCAACAAAATGAATTTATACAACATTATCAAGAAATGATGATTTTATAACCTGTATGAGGTCCATAATGAATGTTATAGTGGATGTTGAAGCATAATATGAATAATATGTACTTCAGATACTATAACTAATGGAATAATACACGAATATGGGATGTAATAACCAAAAAAAATCCTTGGAATAATATAAAACCACAAATAAAACACAATGACATTCCAATATACAATATATTTTACAACAATAGGAGTGATACCTTGATGTTATATATAAAAAATAATTCTATTTCATTCAACTAATAACATCACAATATCAAATCAGCCCCTAACTCCTTCTATTCGACCATTATGACAAATTTATCCACTATTAATAGATCTTACAAACACATAAAAATTTATTGTGAGTTGAGAACTAAGCATTACATAGGGGGATAATTCTCTTAAAAATTTCATCATCCTTGTGGAAAAAATATGAAGGGGTAATAATAGGAAATATCAAGGAAAAATATAATATTATAATCATAAATATATATATTTGATATTTAATATAAGTATAATCATTAATATCTATATCCCACAGGATTTAGCCCCAATTCTGAATTCTTTTCTGCCACATCATAAACCATTTTCTCTACTAATAACCTAAAATAATTTCATATCCAATGCCACTAAGTATCACATATTACAATATTTCCATCCACTAAAATTAAATGTAGGAATAAATACATTAACCCCTCTCTACTATCTTAATAGTTGTTACCCCTAAACCTGGTAATGTGTTGTTACAATGAACACCATCAAAATCTAATCCACAATGAGATAATGAATCCAAGACATCAATATAACATAAATCTTCTCACAATTAGACAAAAAATCACTATATAAAATAAAAATATCTATATATTCTTAATCATATATAGAAATTAATGCCCAAAGGACATTCATTTTTATTTATTTCTTGTACTATCCAATTTTTAATTTAGTTGAGGGAAAACCTTACATGACCCATAGGCCAAATAAGTATATGGCCAAATACATTAATAAAAAAATCCAAAATTCCATAAAACATAAGAACATACACTCCTCAAAATTTTTTTGATACAAATAAATTATCAACTAACATTTTGTGGTTTCACTATACACAATTATTTGCATAGATATTCTTGGTTCATGGTACCAATGGAAGAGTCCATACCATCTAATTATTCCAATCTGGGAGACGTAAAAAGATGGATCATGTATCTATGAAAACACCATATGAAACTCTATAGGTGATAACCAAGGACCTTATTTTTCTTTTTTTATTGAATTCACCAATATAGCTTCCACCTGAACTGGCATTCGAATTTTATTCACTATCTAGCCATGCTGACCACCCAGGTCATGGCACAACTACTTCATAGTATGTATGCATTCTGATATCTAGTCAGTACAACCTATATAATGGACCTTCCACATGCCATTCATTGTCTCTAGTCGAGCAAACCACTTTCCTTGCACTTTTGGTCATCGCATGGATGACCACCATGAAACACCATACAATGACCTCCCTCCCAATATAAACTATCATCATCACTGAGGTGAAAACCCATCATCTAACCTCTCTTTGATCATTCTAACTAGGTCACTACCACAAAAACTATCTAGATCCACATTTTATGTATCCTAACTATGTACACTGAAAGACCCTCCAACCCCACTGAGGCCACAGACCCAACTGTGGGATGAAATAGAACCACCCAAAATAATGGGGTTTCTCCAAGAATTGATCCTTGTATTAAACATAAGATCATATGGATACATTACCACTAAAATTGAACCAACCTTCTCTACCATCATATGCACATAACAAAAATAATTTAATTTATAATATTTGTTAGATAGTGGACAAAATCACCCACCCATCTCAAAGGACAAAACATCAACTATTGGAATCCATCAATCTGAAATATAACAAAAAAATATCAAATCACGCATAAATATTTGAAACGACACATTGATAATGTAAGATAACCCACCTTGTAATAAACACAATGCATTCCAATTTTTTTTGTATGTACCCCGCCCATAAATAATTAAATTTCATTTTAACCATAACCATAACCATATCACCAATGTCATCAATGTATGATAAAAATATGATATTGGGAATCAACCATTGGCCATTACACTACAATGAATGACTATCACCATGAATCATCCTCACCACATAACAATGTAAAACATTAATTTCAATAATTATCAATTCATTTGATTATAACATTTGTGAACATACCTACTATGGGACATTATACACATCAAATATAAATTATGCGAAAGACATTATTGCATGAAATTTTACACCACTACATGTTCATAAAACCACTTCCTTACTATCATCAATAAAACTAAAAAAAACATGTTAAACCAATAAAAATAAAAAACTAATATTAAATAGAATAAGAATAATCAATAAAGTGGGTTACCACCTGAGTAACAACCACTAATTTTTAAATCATTTGTATTCTATCCTTTTACCCTTCCCACAAATCCATATATTTATTTGGCCACTTATTCACCCATGATAACCTTTTAAATAGACAATACCATATATAAATATGTTCTTTCAACCCCTAGTCTTGTTTATGTTTTTACATATGCATATATTTCAATAATAAAAGATTTAGTAGTGTACAATCACCGAATAACATAAACATATTGTCCATTAACAATGATTCCCCACTACTCAATTCAATTCACATCATTTTTTCTCTTTATCACCATTCCCTTTTTAATGAGGCTTATGAATAATTTTTTCTTTATCCAACTATATTTGGACATCCCAATTCAATTTCCAAATTACTAATAAAATTTATTAAATATGATAAATCATATTTATTGGAAAAATAATGACCATCAACACTAAATTAACATAATTGGGGAAAATAAAAAAAAACAAGCACCAAAAATTGATTTATTTATATTTTAGATTTTAAAATTCCACATTATTTTCATCATTATATGATTTTTTTGTAAGATGAAAATGATTTTCATTAAATTAAATAACTGAAAAGTACAGTAGTATGAATCAACAAAAAAGAATCAATATATACTATAAAATTATGAAAACAGGGAAATTTCAATCATTTACCAATTAAATTAGATAATACATCATTCATTACCTTAATTTAATTTAATATATCAATATAGAGTGTATAAATTATGTTTTTTACAATCTAAAAAATAAAAAATACCTATGTATAGTACCAATGATAAATAATATAGAAACATTTTTATAAGGGATCACAGATATCAGATAATGAAAATTATTTTAGAAGAAAATTTATGATTTTATATATCCCATAAACCAAATGATTAATCAAAATATTCATGGAGACCACGAATATGATGATACAAATTACCACATGAAAGGAATAATTATAATGTAATAATCAATAAATATAAACTAAATTGATCCAAATCATTACCAAATCCAACCCAATACAGAACCCCTCAATGACGAGGAATCATTGAGATAACAAAGGTAATCAATAATGAAACATACCTTAGATTTAAATGAATCAATATACTAAATAAAAGGATAAATTCCATGAATAATGGTTATGAGAGGAATAAAAAAACTACAATGAAGTATCCTAAATGTTTATGGAAGGAAGGTAAATATGAAAAATTTTAAAGGGGCTATCAATTTTAAACCCATGATGGAAAATAGATGGAGAAAATATATGAACATCTATGAAAAAATCCTTATTATAAAATCTATAAAAAATACAGAAACAAAGGGAAAAACATAAATAAATACTCATCCCACAAAAACACTGAAAATTAGAGGGACACAAAAAAAACTTGTCATCTCAATAGTAAATCAAAATCACCACTCCATAACTATAACATGTTTAATTCTTCAAATAATCACAATAATCATCCACATCATAACTTAAGTCTCTAAAAAGCAATGAATAAAATAATCGAAGAACAACCAAAGTATCTATTAAGGAATATACACCAAAATCCAACCAACCACACCATAGCGTTAGAACTAACATCCATGGAACTGCTGAAATCATAATGTCGTAAAACCAACCCCAGCTAATTATATCATCTTAAATATTTCTATTGTTTCATTAAACCCCCCCCCCAATGTATTAAACAACTGAATATGGAATTTAAATGATATTAATTTTCCAGGATATCATAATTTGGGTCCTCCCATATTTAATAGAGAGGGGTGACTAAAATGCACATATTCCATATGATTAATTAGGACAAAAAATAGGAAAACAACATTATATGATATATACATATTATAAATATATGTTATATAATCATTGTATGTATATTATATGGGAAATATTTCACATAATATTACAAATTAAAATGGGTGTTATTGACGCATAAATTGGTCAACTGTACTTTTACCTTGAGTATGTAAACTTTATTACTCCCCATGAGAAGAGTGAAAATATAATTCTAAAAAAACATTGATTATGTGAAAATTAAAAATTGAAAATACATACACATTATGTAATATATCATTTCCAAAAGAAATTTATGATTATGGTTTCATAATGTAATATTTTGTTTGGGTAAAATTAAATATAACATAGCATTCAAATTATTATGTTTTCTTTAAATGAATTAATGTTATTTTTTAAAGTAAATTACACATTTTAGTTAAATTTTTGGTTATTAATATGATACAATTTGTAATGAAAATTTAGTTTCTAATTAAATTATTAGAAAATAATATATAATAAATTTACAAACAAATTATATAATGAGGAAATGTTTTTACAAAAACATTTAAAATGCATTAAAGGTGTTTTATTATAATAAAATTATTAAATTAATTTTATTTAATTATATTGAATAAATTTAAATATAATTTATTAAATATAATTTTAAAAGTTCATTATATGTTTTTTCTAGACAAGATATAAGTATAAATACAATTTTTACACACAAAATCGATAATTTTTTAAAGGTAGTTTCCCCAAATTTTGATTTTGTACTAATTTTATATAAATTTTATAAAAGCAATATAAATTCTCTATTATTGAATAAAATTTAAATTTTAAATTTTAAATTAAAAAATTATGATGGTTTTTTTGTATTTTTTTGATAAGATTCATGTTTTGATGTGTATTGATAAATGTTTTCATTTTAATTGGAATCATATTTTTCGTCTAAATCATTTATAGTGATAAATTATATGATTAATTGTTTTTAATATTTAATAAAAAACTTTATCCATTAATCCAATATACGTTATTTTGAACAATATCACATTTAATTCTAATATAATAACATTCCAATCATTTAAAAGTTTTCACAATAAAAACCATATTTATAATTCTATAAAAAAGATTATTTGTAATTTTATTACTGAAATTTAATGGTTTTAAAATTTTTTAAGTTGCATCCATATTTTTAATTAGTGGATCAACATTTTTTAAATTTGTTTTTATTATTTTGGGTATTATGAAAAGAAACATTAATTAATATATATTAACATGTATAATGGTAAATTAAAGAATTAATGGTTAAGATAATATTGTAAATATTATTAAATTACCATACACATGTCCATATTTTTATTTATGAGCAGGAGTAGATATAAAGAATATCTTCACTAGGATTATATCCTTTTGAATCCACTTTTATGTGGTTATTAAATTTATTTTATTTTATTTAATTTTTTTTATAGGTTTCATTTTCATATTTTTAATAACTATATCATTTTTATTATAATATTATATCAAATATATATATATAAACTTAAATAGTAATTTAATAGATAAATTTTATATCTTCATCATAGATGTTTACTTTTTATTACATAGAAAAAAACAACCATAATGGATTACCCAATGATAATTTTTAATTGTTTAATAAATTTAAATATAAAATAAATGATATTTAAAATAATAATCTGAATAATATTTTTGATAATTTATGATGTTTTTAAATTTTATAGATTTCATATACTTATTTTGGATTTATTAAAAATTTTTCTGAGGTTTTAATTTTATTATGATATTTTTAAAAATCATGTAATGAATAGTTTCAAAATTGACAGGAATGATATTTTATTGAAACAATAATTTTATTTAAGGATATAAAATTATTAAAAATAAGAAATCCAACAAAAAGTTTTGTATAAATTTTTAAATTCCATCCATGAATAATTTATGGTTCTTTAAAAACTTATTAATAACTATATTAACCCATAAAGTGTAAAAATAAATGTTATCATGGTCAGGGTTAAAGGGTTTTACTAAGTGTTAAGGCCAGAAGATATATGTTATAATGTGACCTAAACAGTTATAAAACCTAATTATTGATATTATTTAGTCCCATAATAATTTAATATTACAAATATATCATTTTTGATTTTATGAAAATGTAAATTAATTTATATTAATTTAATATTTTGAGAATTTCAAAAGGTCCCCTCCCCACAATTATAAATAGGCACCTTCTACCTCACTTATTCACAAGACATTGAGACCTCCAGCTCCGCAAGAACCAAACCATTTATCCTCCTAACATCATTATCAATGTTATTATAGGTACATTTCTTCCAAAAATTTATTCTCTATATCACATAATATGTGATCCAAAGGAAGTCCACAAAAGAATAGGTCATTGTTTTACCAACCCATTCATGTTTATTCCATCTATTACATCCTTAAAATGTGTATTTTCCTTACTGATGTAATAAATCCAATATAATATATATAATGAGATTTTATAATTATTTTGGGACTACAATATTCCATGATTTAACCATCCAATGAAAAAATAAAACAATACACATGCGTATGTGTGACAAAGCGTCTCCACGCCCTGGTGCAATATGTTTTTAGTCACCAATTTTACATGATGGGTAGCATCATGGAAAATTTTGATATATATGATAATTAAGAGATGATATTTATTCATTAGAAATTAATATACATTCCACTGACATACTATTTCACCGTCAAGGGCATGATACAGCAGCTCGTGCAAACGTACAACCTACCATCTCCATGACGAGATGTTATTTATTTTCCTTGTTAAGAATTAAATAGTTATTATAAAAATATTCATATAATGAGAAAATATAATATACATTAACGTTATAAATTTTTTAAAGGAATTATATATATCATATTCAATGTAAATATGACTTACAAGATAAAATATGCATAGAAAAATAAATTACTGAACACCCAAAACAAGGGTAATAATGAAATATTTTTAAAAAAAAGATATAAAACGATCTCATATGATATCATAAAATTATATATGGTTCTGATATCAATTAATAAAAATACTTAAACAATTAAAAATCTAGTTAAATCCCATTTTATGAATTAAAATATAATTGTAAGGGTTATTTTCTAGAAAATTTTTATCTAGGATTGATTATAATTATGTATCTACTCGTGAATATTTATTATTTGGGTATAAGATATTTTAAAATAATTTCCAAAATATTTTTACCATTATCCTTAAATGATAAAAGTATTTATACCCATGTAAAACTTTTTTTTTATAAATTTCATTAAATAAAAATAAAATTTGTTTTCCAAGTATGGGTATTTTTGAATTTTTTGACAAATTTACAGAATGAATATTTTTTACATATTCAAGATGAGTGGAATTTTCCACTTTCATTATAACTTAATTTCTTGATGAATCTATTACACATTTTTATGATTCTTTTCAATAAGAAAATTTCCCATTAAAATTTCATGTCATTTTAAAAAAATGATTTCAATCTAACAAAAGAGTGTTTATCTCAAGAAATTCATGATAGTTTGATTAAGTATTTTGGTATTTTCTAAAGTACATTTTTATATCTTAAGATTGATTGAGGTTGATCTATAATAATGAAATATAAAAAAATTTATTAAAGGGTTTCTGTTAAGTTTTACTATGAATGTTCTATTTTGATACAATTTACAATTTATGGTTAATGTATTCACATTCTGATGCATGTTTTTCAATACTATGGTTTATGTTGGATAAGGATTCATATATGGAATGAATATGACTATGTATGCATTAATAGATACCCTCCATATACCCTTCAAACATTAGTATGACACTGGTGACAAACTAGTTAAGGGATTAAATGATGTGTTACTGGTTTCTATATGATGTATTTGCTGAAGCCTTCAATATATGTTTATCATTTATTGTTTTATTCATTCCCTCATTATTATATTATTTCTTGATATTCTATAAGCTAATTTGATTAGTATAATATCAAAGTTATTATTTATATGTAATTACACTATTTTCATTTATTCTTTCAATATTATTCTCAAGATTATGTTTAAATGTCTATTTTTAGATATAAACCATTCCATAATATTTATTCTTTTTATTTCTAATAGATTCCTCATTAAAAATACCCTTACTAAGAATCTGATATCACCAATATCTTATTTTTTTATATTTATGAGGATTACAATTTTTAAATTATGAACGTTATGTTGGATTAAAGTACATGAAAAATGGTGTTGAAAATGGACATTCATTGTTTTAATTTATGATTTAAAATGAAATTTAAGGTTATTTTATGTAATGTGAGTATAAAAAATCTAAAATAATTTATCCTTAGGTATTGAAATCCCATATAGATTCCAATTAATAATGAAACTCATCAACTCAGAGATACTCGATTTGGAGTCGTTATTCTTTGAAATAGAGTAGGTTTTGTTAGAACTTTAGATATTGGATTTAGAAAATATTTATTTGGGATCATAAGTATAAGATAGAAATTTATGAAAATTATAGAATGAAAAGATATACTTTTGGAAAGTTAATGATTATATGGTTCTTCCACCCAATTCATCCCCCATACGGATACTACAACTGGATGTGGTTCTAGGGGAGATGTACCTCGGGGTAACAACATCATAAAGATACATCAGGCCTCACTCGGTATAACCTATTACACTACAAAATTCATTTCTATGCACTCGGTTCGACATTCTCAGGGGATAAATAATTTGCATTTTCGTTACAAACCATTATGATGCATTATAAAGTATTTAATAGTAAACTTCTCCCCAATGAGAATATGAGTATTATTGTTATATTAGATAAAAATAAATTTTAAACAAATTTTAATTTATTATTTAGATGAAAATTATGAATTAAAATTCATTACAAAATTTTTTGTATACAATTATTCATATTTATAAAGTAGTGGAAGGAATGGAAACCATAACTATTCACGTAATCCAGGTATGGATTTTCCTCCTAAGAATGATAATGATATTGGAGTTGGAACTAGAACAAGTTTTGAAAAACTTATAAATATATAGGGATACATATCTTTGGTAATGAACAATACCCATACCCATACAGAAAACCCAGATCAAAAATGTAAAAGAAAAATGTTAGAACACATAACAAGACAAAATCTATTATCACCCAATTGGACTATGAATCTATTTGTAGTACAATAGTGGAAAAGTTCAATATAAATTATTTTTCTCAATTTGGGATGTATGGAATGGGAGAGGGTTCTCATGGATATTCATCATCTCTATGGGGATTCGAATCAATAGTGGTCATTGATTCAACACACTAAGGTGGATGAGTAAATATAAAGTATTTAATGGACAGTTATTTTGGATTTTTTTGGAAAATATTTCAATACTGAATGGATAGAATATATCAATAATATCGCTAAATATAATTCAAATTTTACATGGATATCAAGGAACACTACATACTACATACATATAGGGAGGATTAAGATTGATAATTTTATTTATGTGTTAAATACATTACTCCAAAGGTCATTGGAAACCTAAAATGATTCACTATAAAATGTTATAGTCTCATGTGATATCAAGATAGAGATATAATTCTCTATGTGTTATGCCGTTTTGAAAAAGCATTAAAATAAGGTAATGCTGGGACGAAATTGAGGTTATTGGAGAAAATGAATGAATGATTTTCACACATGTGATCATCGTGGGAATAAAATCTCGGGTACAACAATGAGGGGAATAAGAGTTTGTTTCCAAGGTGGATAGAAATGTCCATAGGCTCCTGATTGTTTGGGAATGACTGAATCATTAAATACACAATGTTTCAACTGTAATGAGATGGTACAAAATGAAAAATAATCTCCCAAGTGTAAAGCATATATATCTCAAAAACATTGAGTGAATCTAGGTCCAAATTATGTTATTACTATAGTTTATATAGAATAATTAATTTATTTATATTAGTGGATTCAATAATTCTGTTATTCTTGTTTTAAGAAGAATGAGATATATAAGAATTGTATTGGATTATTTATTTTTATATATTTGTAAGAATGTATGTTTTCATTATGGATTTATGGTGGTCAGGGTTTTAATATATTTTTTATGTGGCATAATGATATTAATTATTCTATTTGGTGGAATTCTAATATTAATTCGATTTATGAAATTTAGTGTCTTTCCTTATGGTTTTTTTGACTGTGAATTTGGACATTGGTATTTTAGATGACTGTTAATTTTGGAATGCATTAATTTGAACAATTGATATTATTGATTGAGGTTAAAATATCAATTATCATTACAAGTAACTTCTGCAGACCATTTTGGTATCTGAAAACATTTAGAATCTGTAGGAATGACTCCAAGATCGTATGATTTACAAAACTACTTATTGAAAGAAAATATAATTTTGAACATTCATTTCTAGGATTAAGGGTTGATGTGAAAATAGATCAATGCACAAATAAAATTTAGAATATGTTTATTATAAATAAATAAATCATGTTATTTATTTTATATATATATATATATAATAATAATCCTTCCTCTCTAAGAACAGTGTTTTGGATTAAAAATGTTATCTGTGTACATTACATTCTATAATATCAGTGGTCTCATACCCAATCACAAATTTATGCTTTTTTATTGTTAAATGGCTAAGGAACATGTTCCCTATAACTCTGCATAAGACTATCATAGATAGTTTTCTCTTATAAGCCCTTATTTTTTTAAATGCAACTAAAGTATGTGTTATCTATGGTGACCTTCATACACCGTTTTATTTAATTTTCTGTGTAAGTTTCATTAACCCTATTTCTGATGTGGGATTACCCCAAAATAAAATTTAAGTTTCAACCATTGATTTTTGAAGTTAAATTGAATATTACTTGAATGAAATTTATTAATGTATGGGTGAATGTAATTACCAAATATTTCATCTTATGTATTATTTTTTATAGTATATCATTTCAATAGATTACATTGCACACAACACCGAGCTTAAACGAGACCATGATATACTGTTAATATTATTATTTACAGTGAAATTATATCATATCCATTAGATTGATCATTATGAATAATATAATATATCATTTTAAAATATATTGTTGAATTAATTAGTTACCAAATAAATAAAAATAATTTTGAAAACAAATATAATATAATGATAATGATTTTATAAATCTATTATTATTATTATCCAAAGGTGTTTTAATATAATTAATAATATTAATTACTCTAAAATAATGATTCTAAATAAATTTATATATAATATGTTAAATATAATATTAATCATTCATCTTATCTGTTTTTTATACAAGACGGAAAAATAAATTGGATTTTAATGCATAAAATCCATAATTTTATAATGGAAATTTTCCTACCTTTTGATGACACATGTGTTTTAAATATATTGTTGATAAATTTATTACCAAGATGAAAATAAATATATTTCATCTTTCAATGTGGATAATAAAAATTTATAGTGGTTCAATTATTGTTATTTTTTTATATATTTCATGTTTTGATGAATAGTGATAAAATATATCATTTTAATTGAAATATGTTTTTTCGATTCAAAAATTTAAAATTTAAAATTAAATTTTAAATATTTTTTTATTTTATTTAATATATTTTTTATCATTTAATTAGAATTTATGTCATTAGGATCATTTTTACATTTAATTTGGATATAAAAACATTTCAATCATTTAATCATTTTCACATTCAAAACTAATTTTGTAATTACATCAAAATGAATAATTTTTAATTAATTAATAAAAAATCTATAATTGTAATTTTTATAAAAGATTCAATATTTCGAATTAGTGGGTCTCAATAGTGTAAATAAGATTATTTTTGTGGAAATATGAATAGTAAATTTAGTAATTGTTTTATTTACTCGGTAAAAGGTGAATCTAGTAATTAAGGGTAAGAATAATATTAGGAATATTAGAATGATACCATAAAGGTTTTCTAAATTTCAATGAATAAATGGGTGTTGATAAAAATAATTATTATTTTGAGATTATAAATTTTTGAATCCATTTGGATAAGATAATGACATTTATTGTGTTTTATTTAATGAAATGACAATGATGTCACAATCATGCATTTAATAAATATATCATTTCTAATATAGAATTATAAAAATTATATATTTGAATTTTAATTTTAATTTGAAAGATTAAATGATGATATTCAAACATGAAATTTTATTTTCATTTTGGGGAAATAAATAATTACCTCAAATGATTACAAAATAATGATGCAATAATTTTTTAATTAATAAAATTTCAAATAAATGATATTCAAAATATCAGAAAAAATATATTTTGAGATAATTACTTCCATAAAATATTTTATAGATGAACCTAACATATTATGGATGTATTAATTGTTTCCTTTTAATGATATTTGCGAGTTATTATATTTTTATACAGCCAGGTAATGAATAATATATAAATTAAAACATTCAATATATTAAAATAAATTACATTTAATTAAATGATATAAAATTATTAAAAATATAGTGTTCATCCCAAGGATTATTATAGAGTTAAAAATTTCATTTATAACTCACTAATGATTTATTGGGAATTTGATAATAACTATATTATCCCATAAAATATAAAAAAATATGTTTTCATGATAAGAGTTAAAGGGTTTAACAATGAGTTAAAGCCAAAGGAAAAGTGTAATACTGAGACCCAAATTTCCATAAAAATATTATATGAGATTATTTAGACCCATAATGTAATTATATTCTAAATAAAAAACTTTTTAACCATTTTAAATTGGAAATTAAATTATGATAATTTAACATTTTTAAAATCACAAAATGTTCCCCTAACCTCAATTAAAAAAGGGAACTTCCTCTATCACTTCTTCACACTAAATTGATCCTTATAGATCAACCATTCCATACCTATTTATCCTGATAACATTTTTATACATGTTTTGGGGATCCTTTTCATCCAAAAATACAGTCTTTAGATCACTTAAGAAGTGATCTAAATAAAGTCCACTAAAGAAGAGGTAATTATTTTAGACACAGATTTATGTTTGTGTTTTATTATACTTTTTCTACATGAGTCTTTTCGATAATAATGTAATAAATATATTTTCATATATATTTTGTTATTTTTTTCTGATTATTTTACAACCTATTCCATGATTTATCCATCGTATGAAAAATTAAAGCATCACGTTTGCGTACACATGGATTACCATCTCTATATAAAAGTGTTATTTTCTATTCATCTCCACATTAATTTTATGATTATAATTATATAAATAATATACATTAATGATATATATAAAATTATATTGTTTTTTTTTTAAATTAAATACCCAATTCAATATCATAACTTCTTTTTATTAAGGCAATGATATCGTCGCTCGTGTGTATGCCCGACATATCATCTCCATGAAGTGATGTGATTAATATTCCATTTTTAACAAACAATAACGAATATGAAAACACATATAATGTTTAAATATGTTATCAATGAAGAAAATAATTTTAATTATTATATAAATATATAATATGCATATGAAACCCGAATAACAAGAAAAAACATGCATACAAAATTAATTAGTAAACAACCAAAAAAAGGTAGTAGTGAGATATTATTATCAAAACACTATAATAAGATCATATATGATATCACAATTTCTTTATGGTTCTGGTATAAATTAATAACAATATATAAACCATTATATTTTAGGTTAAATCCCCATCAACTAAATGAAAGTAAAAGTAATGGTTTAATTTCACAATATCATCATTTTTCAAAATTGATAATATTTAAGTATCTACTATGGAATATTTATCATCCATTTAAATTATTTTTGAAAATGTGATCGATAATATTGGTTCCATTATCCTAATAAATTTTAATGTATTTTAACCCAATGTCTAAATTTTTATAAAATGGATTAAATAGAACCTTTTTTTAATTTTCACGATGACGTACTCTATGAATTTTTTTATAGAAATATAGATGAAATTCTTTTCAAATATATTTTTCATGAGATGATTATTCATCCATCATGAAACCATAATTCCATGATTCATCTTTTAATGTTAAAAATATTTTATAAAAATTACACTGATTCTGTTAAAATCGTATGTCCATTTATTTAATGATATCTATGTAAAAAAGGATTAATTATCCAATGAAATTTTTGATGTTTTTATTATAATATCTGAATCTTAATCATCAACCATGTTTTTACCATAGGCTTGAGTGAGGTTGATCTATTATGATACAATCAATCTTATTTTATAAAATGGATCATGATCAGTTTGATTGTGGATGTGCTATTTTGATACTAGTCATTTTTTATGGTTGATGTATTAAAATTGTGTATGCTGGTTTTTCAATAAGATAGTAATTTTTTTATATTTACATATATGAAATCCATTTTGACTATTTATTGATGGGTGGGACCCTATATATCATCTAGATGCATCAGAAAGTCTCCTGAGATAATCTAGTTTTGGTATTGGCTGATGTCATACCAATTAATGTTTGGTGTCTTCGTCCAAGACTAGATGTCATTTTTATGATGTCCGAAATTATGCATTACCATTTTACGATATCGGTTATAGATATTCCTTGTGATTATTAAATTATTATAATTTCCATGTGATTATGTTTATGGAATTATATGATTTTAATTAATTAACTCATATTAAGGTCAAAATCAGGTTTAAATTTCGTTTATTTTAGTTATACACCTTCTCTTAATGTTTATGCTTATTATTCATAATACGTAATGTTTTATGCTTACCCTTGATGGAAATCTAACCACAGACTTTTTTTATTTTTTATTTTTCCAAGTATTCAAATATGTATATTATGAATCATATTCAAGGATAATGTATGTGGAATTATGAAAGGATTTTCTATGTTGTACTTCATGTTTAAAAATATAATGTATGGTTCATGTATGTAATATGGTTTCCAAAACTACTAAACTAATTATACATTTGGGATTTTAGTCTTTTATATACATCAATGTAGTAAAGTGAGGCACCAGCTCTAGGATACTAGGGTCACGGTTATTATAGATTTTTTTTTCTGGAAAATGAATTGGAATAATGAAAATAGTATTTGTCAAATTTTTCATAATTAAAATTAAATATTAAATTATTGAAATTATTGAAATTATGAAAATTTATTTAATTGAATACTATTATTTTTATTTCAATCATTCACTCTGTTTTTACACCTTTGTATGTGGTCAACGAATCCATTATAAACGTTTTGATGAATCTGGTTTTATATCAAATATACTATGTACACCTCTAGTGATGTACCACAAAAATAACTCATAAAATTTAAAATCCCTCATATATATATATATATTATGATATCCTTTTAAATAGATATAATAGTGTACATTTACTGATATCGATATAGATTTGGTTATTACATTTTCATTAGTCCATTTGGTCTTAATATTATTCGGAGTATTTATGATTATAAAATTATGTATGGTAACCTCTGACCCATTCAAAACCATATGGATGGAATATGCACTTCCCATTTATTAATTACAGAATTATTATATTTATATTATAATTGTTAAAAACAAGAATTAAATAAAAAATTAGTTTTCTATGAAAATTTATACTTTATTGGGAAGTGATATTATATTTCTTATAAAGTCGATATAGAAATTTTTAAAACTTCTATATTATCATGGAACTTGATATGAAGTTTTATATTTTGTATAATAGGACATTTTTTATTCGTGTTGAATTTTGAAATAATATCATTCATTTGATATATGATATGTTCAATCAAGAATAATTTTTATCAAATCCATGATGATATGATGAAATACAAAATAAAAAATTGATTATAATATTTATTGATAAATATATAAAATTCAATAGTTGATAGAATGTATTCACTATATGTTCAAAATAATTTGAAGAAAAAATAAAAATTTATGAGGAATGATATCTCAAAAAAAAATTATAAAAAACATAAATTAATTTTAAATGTAGATTATTTAACTAAACCAAATTATTTATCTATTATATATATATATATATATATTATGAAGTAAAAATATTTTGATCAACATAGTTGTATTAATGGTTAGAAACTAATTGATATATGGTTATTTGTGGATACAAATGAAGAATATTCATATTTAAAGTATTTAATTAGTAAAAAGATATGTATTAGTCCTTGAAATAGGAGATATAAATATAGATAAGATTTATATAATATTTATTATGAAGTTTCATAAAATTTAATATTTAATAAGTAATTCAATCATGTTCTTTATTATTATATTCACTAACAGGATTAGATATGGTGTTGTAGGTGGTTATTTGATCAATGATTTAGAGGTGGATTATTGATCTCTGTGAAAATAATATAAAAATTTACAAAAGTAATGGTTTCATAAAATAACTATAGTAATAAAATTTGAAATAGAGATTAATTTATTGAATAAATTTTATATAAAAAATTCATCACATTATGTTATAAATTTTTTGAATTATATATTTAATGAGGATGAAATTTTTGGATTTTTATTTTAAATAGTTTATAATATATAAATTTTAAAATATTAAATAATTTTTTTGTATGGTGAATCATTTTAATTCACCCTGAATATCATATTATTTGATTATTTTTTGAGGCTAATGAAGCTTATCATAGAGCTTCATTATATAATTATATCAATGAATAACAGATAATTTTAAGGGTTTATTTCTCGGTGATTAATTAAAATATTATGATTAAATATATTTAAATAATTTTATGTATTTCATGTATATTTATTATGGATTTTTAATGGTTAAATGAATCCTTGGACAAAATATCACTTACTATCATGCTTCTAAATATCCCATATCTAATTGGTTGAATTTTTTTGGTGGTCCAAATCATATATCTAATTAAAGAATGATCATTGTGGATTAATAAATTTAATTATTGTAATAAATTTACATTACGTTTTCAATAAATTATTATAATTTCATGTTATAAGGCTTATATAATAACACTTAATTACTATAATTTATGTACCTCTTGAATGCATTCATTACACATTTTTTGTTGGGGTGTTTTTCAATCCCTATGGGTATAACGATATTGTTTTAGGTAAAATGATAAAAATTATTAGACTTATATTTGTTAAATATATGGAGTCTAGTTATAAATGTTAATATTTTTTATTTGAGTTCACATTAGGTTAAGAAAAATCCAAAACTGGTTAATGAATTTTATTTACAGAAACTAGACTGTTAAATTCTTACTGTACATTTAATGTCGTGAACATTTATAATGTTGTGAATATGTTTCTATGTGTACAGATTGTGTCCAATTTAATTTTTTGAATATGTTTCTATATGTTTCATTAAGAACAATTTCATGTGGGCCGAAGGCATTGAGGTGGGGTTAATTCCTTGGAGTGTCCCACAGACGTTTTGGTGTCTCTAAGGTTTTTAGGTTTCTCTAGTCCTTACTGTCCTAATTTCCAGTGGTGTCCCAAGATGATGCATTGATAATATTATAACATTTAAAGATTATTTGGTGGTATCCTGCTTGGAATTGTACTATAACCTGATATATTCCCTTGGGGAGGTTATAATTATCATTTTTAGGACTCAGATAATGGTAAGTGAATCTTATAACATTCTAGATTATCTTTTTAGTCTTTATCACCATATCAAGAAGGTTTAGTGAAGACAAAGGGTCATATAAGGACATGTTTTTTGGTACATTTTTATGTCAAATTTGGAATATTTGGATTTAAATTTTTGGTCTCATGGATGCTAATATGTCTTCCATGTTGTGTGAAATTTTTACCTTGTTTTTGTTACAAAATATTTTTTTTGTGTTCTTTGGGTTCACCTCACTATGTAAAAGGCAATCTCTTGTGACTTTTTTGTTCATAGAAATTGAATCATTACAAAATTTTATTATAGTGAACACCTAGCATAATTTTCTGTGACAATTCCTCGGTCTTGATTGGTGTTTTTTGTAGCATTGAGTTTTGAATTTTTTTTTTGGACACTAAGTGGGGAATAGGGGTCTGGTCTCCTCATGTTCGTGTCTGAATTTGAGATACCATAGGTGATATGATATTTTATAGTAGATTTTACCATATTGGTTGAGGTTTTTTTGAATAAAATATATAAGGGAGATAATTTAAATGGACCAATTTATTTGTAATGAATCTTTACTTATGGATAAAATTCATTAATCATTAATCTTTTATTATTTATAGAAAGTAATATTGATTTCTAGGTGTTAGAGCTTTGACATGGGAATTTTAACGAAGAATGGTTGTTAATGGACTCGTGTTTAATCAATATTAATCATAGTATAGAATTTCGAAATATGTGTGAGGAAGAGATGTTAAATTTTCTATAGCCCAATATTCTAGGGAAAACATATTTAGTGGAAATCACAATCCATACCATTCAATATTCGAATCAATATGGTATTGGAATCTTAGGATTATAAGGGGATAATGGATAGGAATTTACATTGTGGAATAAAATATATTCCACTATAAAAAAAGTGACATAAGAATCCTAGTATTGGAAACAGATTGTTGAGAGGTTATCTAACATTCTAAATACTCTTTAGGACTCTACTGTTGATTTTTCACATACTTTACGGAGGTACTAGGAAGGAGGTGACATGAATGTATTATTATATCTAGTTTCATGAGTATCATACCTAGATATGAGTTAAGAAAATATAAAACCAGTAGTTTTATCATGACACATATTAGGGGTAATGTTCCATGAGTTTCAAATATAAGTGAAATATAAGCATGCAATTAAAAAGTATTCCACTAACATTGGTGGGTTGTTTCATTTGAAACCATATATTATTACAAACAATTATAATAATAATCATATATTTTAAATTAGATGATGGATGATATTTTATAGCTTATAGTTCTCAGGATCTAATAAAATAATTTTTAGGAGTTAGATAAATAAATTTTGGAATATAAAGGAATTTCTAGGAGAATTTGTTTGGGTGGAGATTTAGTGGGTATAGTCAGTGGTCAAGATGTGTCTAATAGCTATAAAATGAAGTGCAGAGATAATAAATTTTATTTAAGACCAATATCTACAGCTTTATTAGAAAAAAAATTTATTATCTACAAATGTGAATGGTATATTCAGTTATTTCCTAATATTATGGTGGATCCTATGAACTATTCTCATTATGAAATATTTTTTATTAATAATCATATTTTTGGAACAATGATATATTAAAGTAAAGTTAGATCCCCTAATATAATGGTTTAAACAGTTCCTTAAAATTATTACAATGGTGGTGCTTATTATTATCATTATAATGGGGAGGTTTATTTGTAAATGAATTATCATGGGTGATCTCAGACTGGACATATCTATATAGTAGATAGTAGACCAGAGGAAATTGAAGAACGACTATCTACTGTTAGAGGTACGATGTTTAAATCATATTATAATGTGATTTTTTTCTTTGATATAGGTTCTACTCATTATTTTATATCATAAATATTAGTTGATTTTTTGGGATTTATTTTTGACCTTATGTATTTCTTATTGGATATTTCCATGCTTTTGGGAATGTGGTCCAAATAAAGATTCAAATATATCGTGTGTCGTGTATTTATAATTAACATTATATTGGTGTGGGAATTAATTTCATCTATATCTTGATATCATCAACATGATTATTTCCATGGATCTGATGATCAATGATAAAAATAAATCTATTATCTTCATCCTGATTAGTTTTTATCCACTTAAGGAGTCCCTCATTATAGGTATGGGATAATATAGAATTTTATTCCATACATTGGGGTGATATCATGTACGTTTTAGGACATCTTCCATTATGTATTCGACCATTTAAGATAATTCTACATACAATGGTGGCGTTTTCATACCTAAAGATCCTTTTGGATGGCTTCTTTGGTTTAACACCATAGAGAGATCATATGTTTACCATTAACTTGATAGTAGGTATGATGCCGATTTCAATTCCATCTTATCATATGGAATCAAATGAGTTTCTGTATCCTAAGTTTAAACTTGTAGGATATTAAGATAATGTATTTATTCATTCAAGAATATCCCCAAGGAATTTTTATACCTTATTTTCATTGAAGGTATATGGGAGATGCAAATGTTGTTTTGTATTATCCATTGTTAAATCAGGAAATAGTAATGAAATTATTTTTCTTTCCCATGATTTCTGATTTAATTAATCAACTAAGGGGGTAAACTAGTATTGAAACATAATAATTCAGTATGAATACCAACATTAAAATTCCAAGAAGAGGATATACCAATGATAATTTTTTGGATCTGGTATTGTAATACATAATTTCTATTTATTCCATTCGGTCTCACTAATTCACTTATTATGTTTACAAAAATATTGAACATGATATTTCATTGGATTATTAATGCATTTTCTAATGTGTTCATGGGTGATATCATGGTATACTAAATATTTGATGATGTAAACATGGAAAATTTTATATAATAATCAACCCCTTGAGAGAACATAATTTTTATGGTAATCATTCAATGTGTGAGTTCTAGATTTAATTGGTGATGTTTTTTGGCCTATTATATCAAAGTGGGTAATATCATTGGATCATCAAAAGATATAGTCAATTATTCCTAATGAGAAACCCATAAATGTTTTTGAGATCTGTAGTTTCTTGGGGTCATCTAGTTATTACAGGTGGTTCGTTCATGACATATCCTGATAACTTTTACATATATCATTTTAAAATATGATTGGAATGAATAATGGTAGAAGCATTTTGAAAAAAATAAAGAAATTGTTAACATAATATTGAATTATTATTATTCCATAACAAGTTCGTAGATCTGATATTTTCTATAATTCTCATAGCATATGATTCAGGCATGTCTTGATACATGGGAGTCTTATGGGGGCTTATGGCTCTCACAAGTTATTCTCTTTTGAGAAAAACAACAATACCCATGATCTTGATGTGACATAAATTATTGATTCACTAAATAAATTGGGAACTATTTAGATGGGTAGAAAATATAATAATATTATCATTGAAACAACCCAATATTTCAAAATAATACGATTATGTTTGATATCATATTATACACAAAATACCAACCATAAAATAACAACAAAATATATAATCATTAAAACCCGGATCTTAAATATGACACTATGATTTTTATTAAATAACAATATCATATATATATATATATATATATATATTCCACTTTATATATGTTATAGATAAACTATTAGTAAATAATTAATCATTATTTATTAATGTTTTTTTATTTTTCAAAATTCTATTTTTAAATAATTATTTTTTTTGGAAAAAAACATTTACATTAATTATTGGATATATTTTAAAATTAATTTTCTAAAATTAACATCATTTTAAAAATTATTTTATCAAAATATATATTTTTTGTAATGTTGTGATTTTTCAGAAAATATTGATTATTCCGTGAATAATTATAATACAAATTTTTTATAAAAATATCTATTTCGAATTAATTTTTTTATTTAAAAGTGTAATTATTTCACAAATATTCATAAAATGTACATAATTAATATTTATTTATATTTATGAAAATTATTTACATTTGAATGATCTTTATATTTTATTTTATATAATTATAGTTTTGGGTATAAAATTGGATTTTTTTGAAAATGTTTTTTAAGTGACTAATGTTTTTACTTTTAAATTAATTAAAATAAACCCTAAATAAGAATGTTTTATATAATATTTATTGAATATACATCGTTAAATAATAATTTATATTCCTAAAATGATTATTATTAGTCACACATTTAATATGAAATCATTTTTCCCTTGAACAATATACTTCCCAAAAACTCTTTTTTGGCTGTGTCTATAAGGTTAATTTTAAATTAAATTATTCTCATTTTTTAATATTAAAATGATAAAATGGATTAAAATATATAATTATTATAATATATATTAAATATTATGTTAATCATAATATGGACTGAAATGAATATAGAAATGTGTAGATATTAATTTCCATAGTTATGATAAAAATGAGATTACGACGGGCAAAAATAAAACGATAAAGCTCAAATGACCAAAACAATCAACTAAAATCCATTTCATGACCATATATAGAGCATATAATATCTTATTATTTAAAAGATTCTATTTTAGATCCTTTTGTAATGGGGAACACATTTTATGCGTTTTTGTTTTCAAAAAATTACAATTCATTAACTCACCACACTTATAAAATGACACCCCTCTTTACTCCCCTTGAAACTATCAAATTAATTTGGATAAAAAATAACTCAAATATTTAATTCATAAATTCTGTACCCATGACCAATATATTTTATTTTTAGTAGATATTCATCCAAATAAATCTTTTTGTGCTTACCTAAAGAGGTTATCTAAAGAATTGGTATCATTCTTAACTGAGCGATTTTGTTTTATCTCTTATGACAACCCCTTATAATCATTTTACTTACTGAAAATTGAATTTTTTTATTAAGAAACACTTTTAAGGAAAAAGTGATAAACAAAATAAAGTTACACCCAAAATTTATCCTCATACATACCTTCAGAAACATCCTTCTCCATCTCACAGTCGATATCTAAATCCTCAGGCATGAGACTAGATTGGCGGCAAAAGGAGCGAGTGCACATCCTACCTGCCACCTCCTGCTTTCCGAAGACCATTGAAGAAACACCAAGATTGAATAGATCCCTTGTTTTTCCTTGCATTTTTGGATTTTGAATCGGTTGAGTGTCATACCCAAGGGTGTCAAGCTGATTATGAGGAACCATAGGTGCTTCCAATTCAGCATGATCCCCCATGTCTCTAGTCTAAGTGTAGTCCCCAGTCGAACCAGGAACATAAATGACATTATCTTTGATGGTAGGTTTAGCCGCCACACTATGCACAAAATTTTCATAGGAAGGCCCATCACCCCCTGAAAAAATAGCAATTCCCTTACCTTTACTGTCACCACTCGGTGCCTTCAGAAAAAAGGGTGGAGGAAGAGAAACCGAACCTTGTAGACTAGAAGTAGAGAGGAGTTTGTTAGGTCTCGACATGGTTTTATCCCATTGGATGCCTGAGGGGAGTGATGACCACCGGAACGTGGACTCATCTTGCCACCAGTTGGAGGCGTTGTATCAACCATTGTGACCTTGGGGGAAAGGTAGTCAGTTATCTGAGCCGCTGATCTCTTACGGCCCCCCATCCCACGTCGAGAGAAAAATGTTGTCCAATGGCCTTGTCGACTGCAAAGCGAAAAAAATCCAAAAGATTCCTCATAATGAATGTGCTTCCAAAAACCAGAAATAACTTCCACCTCGAGACGAAGATGTTTCAGGAGTGGCTCTTATAGGTCCATCTCGATGCAAAGGTGAGCATAACCAAGTTGTTTCATGCAATGAGTATGATCATTAATCCGAAGAAAACAACTGATGATGTCACCAATACCATTAAGAACAGATGGGTTCTGAAAGGTGACTAGAATACATGGAATTCAAATCCACACCACCACACACTTGCAGTCACGACCGCGATCGAAATAAATTGTCCAATGGAAGGGAAGGAATCGTCTGTTATCACACATCCGTGATTCCAACGACCATGCACAAGAGTAATCCTCATTAGAAAATAGATTAATTCTCAGGTGTCGGCAATCCAAGGTCCCAACTGCTACTCGGAAAAGAAGACCCCATGTCGATTTGATGAAACCCTAAAACACTTACGGCGAGGGTCGCTCAGCATAAAACCTTGCCACAAGCATTCTAGAATGAAATCTGCAGCATTCTGAAACTCAGAGGTAGAAATACAAACTGTCGGGAAGCCCTTAAATGCAGACCGTTCTTTCTGAGAAAAAGGAATCGGGGGAATGGATGGTAGAACTGGGGAATAGATGGCATGGGGAAGAGTGTGCAGCAGATCCAAACCGAATGAAAGCAGGGGTATCATTGTCCTGACCTCCCCGCATGCAGTGGCACCTCTATCTCTGTCGACGGGCTTTGGTGAGTCTGGGCACCGTCGTCCAAAGGATCCCACTGTACGGTTCCAATCTGCCTCCTGCTTGTCCCCCCGTCCCGTCCCGAGGTGGTTCCGAGCTGAGGTAGGTGCCGCAGGGTCTTCAGAAACCTCCCACTCCAACGTTGTAGCCTGCTTCTCTTCCTCCTGTCGCGTTGTCGAATGTCATCGTACCAAGTTACTGTTCCGAGTCGGGGAAGGCGTCGTGTTAGGGTTCCATAGCCTCATGCTCATCCTCCCCCTTATAATCATTTTAAATTTTCTTTATATAATATAAAATCAATATTTGATATAATTATATTTTAATTTATAATTCCATAATGACTATAAATTAAATATTCTATCTAATGGGATACAAAATCATAATTATTTTTTATAGTGGATTAGCACCACCTGAACTAATGTCATTCATTTTCCATAATCAACTCTCATGGATTTTTATAAATATTGATTTAAATTATATATATATTATTAGTATTATATTTAAATTTATTCAGTTATCATATAACATACACCTTTTAAATAACCATTCTATGGGTGATATTATAATGTCACTCGTGTGTACAGAAAACTACCACCACACGATCAGTGTGATTAATTTTTCAGTACCACATTAAGTACATGGTATTATGGAAATAATTAATTAATATATGAGATATAAATGAACAAGTAATGTTATTCGTGAAATCTATATCATTTTTAAATGATATAATTTCAATTCATTTTTTATAGGGAAAAAATGTTACATCATTCGTGCATACGTGCAGACTAACTCCTCCATGAAAATATGTGACTACTTCTTTCATCACCAAAATCAATAGATGATATTAATAAGTATATATAATGTAATAATGTTTTTTATAAAATTATTATAATTATCTAATGATATAATATTCCTCCCCTTCTTTCCATAATGATAATTATAAAATTGAAAGGTTACTCATGTGTATGTATGGCTTACAGTCTCCATGATCGTAACATAATTAATTTTTTCATAAAAATAAAAAAAATTAGTTTTGGAAGAATAATTTATTAATAAATACCAAAATTATATAATTATTATTATTCTATACTAGTTGGTATAATTTATTATTTGACAATGGTTAATACACTGATGTAGTTTTGTAAGAGTGAACAAGATATCCTCAAAACCCCGTATATTGAATTAACCGTTTAGGTATTTGAACATGTCCTTAAAAATAAATAAAATTATTAATTTAACAATATGTTACTAAAAATATAAATTTTCATTAATAAATAATTTTATTTTTTATCAAATTATAAAAATGCTAATGGAAATATAGGGAATGGTAGGACTCAAGGTAAAGGTTTATCTAATATCACTTTGTATTTCTTTGAGCCATATAATATAATCACTACAATATAAAATTTTGTGGTGTATATAATAACCATTATATTTTTAATATCATGAATTCTTCATAAATCATGTTATTTTATGTCTTAATTTTAATTAATTTATCCAATGGGAATGAATGTAACCATACCATGTGGTAAAGAGATTCTTAACACAGTTTCGTTTCCTCGGGATTTAAAACAACATCGTTCACTCTATTATGATATAATTATCTCTAATTTGATCTATAAATGGGTTTATTATGTATTAAAATTAATTTAATGGTTTTATATTTATTATGATTAATCTATTCATAGAATAACTCTAAATTTAATTATACGATAATTATAAGGGTCAATCACCCAAAATTCATTTCATTGTAAAACTTTTTATGATATGAACCTATCTTACAAAAAATGTGAGTATAATTAATTTTGATATGTTATTTCATGGTTCTCATAATTTTTATTAAGATAAATGTTTATTGAAAATTTACTAATTCATGGAGCTCATGACTGAAGCGTTTCTGATATGTAAAAGGATTCATGTTACAATCTCTAATATTTTGGAATTGATTTTCATCATGTAGTTAGAGAAAATTATATGAAATTATTTTGTGTATCTACATACCTTTTATTATCCTTTATATATGAATGTTTTTAAAAAATTTAACTTATATTTTTTACATTATATATTAAC
Organism: Viscum album; assembly: GCA_963277665.1. NCBI lineage: Eukaryota > Viridiplantae > Streptophyta > Magnoliopsida > Santalales > Viscaceae > Viscum > Viscum album. The sequence goes on from OY728158.1 coordinate 880,044,122, forward strand.
TAAAAATCAATAATTTCATTTTTAATTGATACCACTCATATATTTTTCTTTTATATCATCTATCATTATCTTCCATATCATTGTTTTCTATTTGAAAAAATTATATATTAAGACAATTATTTATTAAATCCAATTTATATGAAATTTTTCCTTATTTGAAATTGATTAAAATGAACATTTATTAATGTTTTCCATATCGGTAAATTTTGACTCATGGTTTTCAAATTTATTGACAATAATGTTTATTTTTATTACATAATCCATGTGCATATTTTCCTACCTCCTTGTTAATTATCTTATTTCAAGAAATATTTAAATTTTTCTAATAATGTATTAGATGAAATTTATTATTAATTTTTTTTAAATTTTCAATAATTTATTTTCAAATATAAAAGTGTATTTTTTTCAAAAACTATTTATTAAATTTTAATTATTTTTCAGTTTTTCATTGTTAATAACCATTATTATTAATTACAACAGTATTGGGATATTTTTTAATGATACAATCTGCATTATATGTAATCATGGATTATTAAAACCTCAAAGAGATATTTATGGATAACATTTCTTTTACATGGGGGAATCATCATTTAAATAGATGTTATAGAACCTATTTCGTTTCCATGAGTGAATAATATTTTTTTTGACAATATCATGGAATCCATTTATTTTACCAAAATATATAAATTTATGATGGGAATAAGAATTTTTAATGAGTTTTTCGATGAAATTTAATCTCTATGTACTTTATTTATGGTTCTTGGACATTGATATACATGGTTTTTACAATATAATTCTCAATTATATCAATGTTGTTTATATAATTGGGTTTCCTTAATAACACTTTATTTCATTTGTTAAAGATTATTGTATATGAAGAATTATATTCGTTCTAAGACATATGGTTATTTCAATTGTATGGGTTATGTAAAGTCTCTATGAAGATTATGACCAAATAAATAAAATATGTATTCATAATTATTTATATTATTATTAATGTTTCCTTTGATAATGATTAATATCACAAGAGTGATGAATATTAATTTTAATGGCTCATTCCCCTATGGAAGTTTTATTCTATTTTTTATTGTTTGATGATCCAGGTTTTAATCAGTATGAATATTCAAATGTTATGCTAAATAATAATGGCCATGAAATCATACCCTTATTCTCTTCTTATGCCCACTAATTTCATTTAATTGTCAATTCATATGTTTACATTTTTCGATTATTTTTATCCCTACCTTATGTTTTTTTATTTCCACCAGTTTATCATGAATTATGTTCAATGAATTCTTAAATCAAGGGTTTTTTATAGACGATGATGACATAATCTGAGATAAGAAAATCATGTTTCTTTTTGATAAATTATCATTTAAATAAATTGGTATTTTTTATGTGAGACATTTTACTAAATATATAAAAATCTATATCAATATGTTCTATATGATTTAAAGTGATCCAATATTTCATTTTTATATTTGAGGTTATTGATAGAAAAAATTGGTTCTGGTTCATCAATATGAAAACCATAGATTTAATGTTTATGTTTTTATCACCAGATCTAAGAGATTGGGTTTTAGGTTGATATAGTTAGTACTGATGGAATGGTTTAGATAATAATTTTATATTTTTTTATATTTGGATTTTTTGTACCATCATTGTTCTATCAGATTAAGGTTGTTCATATGTTCAATGTCTTAAACACCACTTTTTAGGTTTTAGTATGAGATCATAAAGTTATTAATGAGACTCTTGGAGACATTTCATTCGATTGAAGTATATATAATGCTTCAATTCAATGTGATGTTTTCTTTTAATTTTTTTATTAATATTTTTAATGTAGTTATAACATACTAGTTTTATATGATCTATGAAATTGATTTTATTTTTGAAAACCTGTATCATTATAAATATTATCATCATATTGAAATTTGATTTGGTGACTATGTGATTAGTGTAATTTTATAAGAAGAAATCAATATTTTTAAGTTTTTAATATAAAAGGTATGATATGAAACATAAGGATAAATCAATCTTCATTATTGAGGTCATTAAGGTTAGTAGGGATATATGGTCATTTATATATGGAATGATTCAATTTTTCCATTGTTTATTACTATAGAAATTTATATATTAATGTATTATTTCATCATATGATAGTTTATTAGTGCTGGAAATTCTATTTTCATTTTCTAAATTATTATTTTTGATTAATATTTAAAATAAGATTAATAGCTTGTTATTTATTTTCCATTTATATGATCCTTTTGAATAATATTTTACAATATAATGAAACTAAAATTTGTCTAGAATACCCATCGTTTGGATCAAATGATGAGATGATGGTTGAAATTAATTAAATGGATGAATTTCCACATATCATTAAATCATATTTATTTATTTACATAGTCTATATGTTATGAAATTACTGAACCAAAGTAAGAGAATTTAAATTCCAAATTATTTTCTACTACAATCAATTCTGATGAAATAAATGACCCTTTTCACAACATAGTGGTTTCTAGTTTTATGGTTGTTGACTTTTTCATAATCATTCAATTTCTTGTGATTAATAACCTCTATGAATAACCAAAATTTTTTAAAAATAAAAATTCATTAATTTCTTAAATATTATCATACCAAATATATAAACCTATTTGGAAACATATCACGTGTTATTCCAGATGACCATCATATGTCATTTTCTCTCAAATAAATACGATATTTTATTAACCATTTTTAATATGTTGTTTTCCATCATCATTATTTTTTTCAAATTTAAAATATTTAAATACACATATAATGTGTAAATTGTGAGGATAAAATTAATTATATAGTGGGGGGAATGTAACTCCAAAATATTTTATGAGAAGACCATTAAGTTTTAATGCATATTTAACATGAAACACCGAGTTTAAACAAACTGAAAAATATATAACTTTTATAAACATAGTATTATATTGTTATGTATAAGTCATATTAAATAAATTATTATATATATAAATATAAATTTCTTACACAATATAAATTATTTAAAAATTCCTAGTATCAATCTTATTTTAGTAATGTAACATTATTCTTCAAATAAATGTTCGCTTCAAAAAAATGACTTTTATTTCCAATTTTAAAAGGTATTATAATTATCTCATTATATATTTTATAAAATATATTTTAAAAATGAAATAATTTTTTAAAATGATAATATAAAAATGTTACTACAGTGTAATTTTAGTATTTTCAAAAAAATATTTATTTTTCTGTGAATTGTGAATATCACTATTTTCACTAAAAATTACATTTATAATCAATAAAATAAGTAATTAGAAAGTGAAAATACTTTTTAATATTATTTAAATTTAAATAATTATTATTTATTTATATTTAATCCACATAATTATATATTAATCATAGGTATATTTTATTTTAGTATATGTTTTTTGTAAAAAAATATTTTTCTAAAATCCATTTTAAAGTGCATTATGTTTTCATTTTCAATTAATTAAAATAATCTCCAAATATGAAGGATTTAAAATAGATTTATACATTATATATCATTAAATATTAAATTATATTTATAAAATTATTATTATTATTTATAGAGTTCATATAACATAATATTTTTCTTAAAAAAACTTATCAAAAACTCACCTTTTCATCACATTTGTGGGTTTAATTTTAATATAAATTACTGCATTTATTGGAATTTAATTTGATAAAATATATTCATTATTGGGAAAAAATAATTTATATTATAAAATATGTTCAATTTAACTTTTTCCCACAATGAATAAGGGAAAAATAAAATTTAATTATCTTGGTAACGGTAAAAATAAGTTTAACAGTGGTTGAATTCAAAATATAAGGGTAAAAATAAAATATATACTTTCATGAAATACATTTTCTAGAAATATTTAGATCCATTAATTTATATTTCTCTATAATGTACTACTTTGGTTCCTTTTTGAATGTGAATAATGTGGGCACACCATTTCTTTTCAAAAAACAACATGTATGCCACTTAACTCACTTATAGAAGGTTTCCTCCTCTCCTCACATCTTCACACATTCAAATAATTTATTCTAATAAAAAACTACCAAAACAAAATTATAACTTCCATATCCATTCCATAATGTCATTATTTGGATAATTATTCCATCATATGTCGGATTTGGGTGGTTACCTAAGGAGGTTTCTTATAGAAGAGGTTTCATGATTAACCATGAAATTTTATTTTATTTATAATTCCACAAATTTAAAATATTATTCAATTATGAAAAAAATTTATAATATAAATCCAATAGAAATATATTTCATATTGTAAATTTCATAACAAAAATTCATTTCCTCCACTAATAAATGTTACATGAAATCATCATTCTTGGGTATATGAGACTACATCGTTGTGAACCGATGTCATTCGTTTTCAATCATTACCCAAGCTGTCATTTTATATGGATAGATTTAATATATATATATATATAATAATTAAAAAAATACTAATAGAGTTATTATATAACATATACCTTCTTAATTTAAATTCTTTGTGTAATACGATAACGTCCCTCAATTGCACGACGAACTACCACCTCGCGAATTGATATGATTATTTTATCACTAACACATTTGATGGAATGTTATGAGGATTGTAATGGCCCGGACCTCTCTGGTCCATTACTTTGTGAAATGTTGGTGTTGGAGGTGTTCCGGGAGGTCTAGGGGACTTATCCCCAACACTTTGCCAATTTTCTAGTTCTGTGAACAGTGTTTCCAGTTTTATGAACAGTAACAGATCAGTGAGACAGATCAGTTTCACGGATCGGTGAGACAGATCAGTTTCACGGATCGGTGAGACAGATCAGTTTCACAGATCGGTGAGACAGATCAGTTTCACAGATCGGTGAGACAGATCAGTTTCACAGATCGGTGAGACAGATCGGTGAGACAGATCGGTGAGACAGATCGGTGAGACAGATCGGTGAGACAGATCAGTTTCACAGATCGGTGAGACAGATCAGTTTCACAGATCGGTGAGACAGATCAGTGTCACAGATCGGTGAGACAGATCAATTTCACAGATCGGTTAGACAGATCGGTGAGACAGATCGGTGAGACAGATCGGTGTGACAGATCAGTTTCACAGATCAGTTTCACAGATCGGTGTGACAGATCAGTTTCACAGATCAGTGTCACAGATCGGTGAGACAGATCGGTGGGACAGATCGGTGAGACAGATCAGTCTCACAAATCGGTGAGACAGATCAGTTTCACAGATCGGTAGGTGTACAGTAACGGTAGGTGAACAGTGTTTCCAGACTCCAACAGTTTTGCCCCTTTTGACGTTTCCTTTGACGTAAAATACATTTAAAGCCTTATTTTAAGGGCTCTTAAGGCCGATTCAAATTCCATAAATCCTATATTAATTATTCCTAAGGCTTGGAATGTTTCACTTGGTCAAACCGCGTGGGTTAATGCGATCCGTTTTTAATGGAGAATTAACCGGATCTTAAACCGTCACCTCGTTAAATCTTAAAAAGGGACGAGATATCATTCTCCCTTGTTCCTTACCTTTATTCTTAACTGAGAGGCTCTAGAACCTTTCAATCCTTCCCGTAGGAGTTTCACAATCAACCCTTACTCCTAGGATCAGTCCCGCTCTGTTGGATGCAACCAAGCTGTGTCGATCATTCTTCCACATAAGTTGTCGCGAGGGGAGGATCGTGACCTGCTGTGTGGATAAAGGACGTCAAGAACTCTTCGAGGTAGGGGATTCATGGATTCTCTAATTATATATGTGCAATCGTAGAGTTAGCATGATTTATTCCTTTGGATCACAATGGAATTGACCTAATTAAAATACTTGAACCGGATTAAAAGAATTGGTTTATCGCATGCTGTTGCTTTATACCGTGATAACGGTTTGCCTCATGTTTTCCTAAATATAGTGATATCTATGTTTTCTTTGATTTATTGTTCGTTCATGATTGAAATTGATAATAAACGTAAAGCCGGAATTAATTGTTGATTAATTGGCTAAAGATAAAGAGGCATGTAAATTAATCTGGTTGTTGTCGTTGTTGTAGTTGTTCTAATTTGAGGATAATCAAATTAGGGAAGTAAGCATGGTTATTTAATTGTGATAGCTTACTGATTAGGTATCCATGATTGGAACCTACGAATAAAAAAATCTGTTAATTCAATATGGTTTAGAGAACAGATTATGTGGGAATTTCAAAAAGGGTTCTGAGTTACCCTCTTGTTTGTTAAAGGGCCGAGAGCCCATTTTGTGATGTTTGTTTTCCTGCTGTTTGTGCTGTGATGTGAGCCTGGATGGTTGTTGTGATATGAGGAGACATGGAGACTTGTGGTTGTGGCAGCGGATGACGCCTAGTGTGGCGAGATGCATCGGTTTATGCATATGGGTGTCGGGGAGGACACCGAGGGTGATGGTATGAGATGAATGTGATGGTTTGATGTTGGTGGTAGGTTTGATTGTGTATCTTCTTTACTTTTCCCCACTGCTCAAGGCAGCTGGTCTTGCTTACCCTCTTTCCGAAGGAGGCGAAGACACGCAAGGTATGCCACGTGCTTTCCGTGTTTAGCCTCTCGATGGAGGATGGGTCTATGCTCTTTCTATAGGCGGCAAAGACTCGACGGGTAGTATATCTACTCACCGTGTTGAGCCTCCTTTGTGTTTAGAAGCATAGGATGTTTTTCTAGAATTCCTGGGAATGTGGAAAAGTATTTCTGTAATGAATGTTTTATTAAATGGTGAAAATCCACGGGGATGGAGATGCTGGAATTTAAAGGTGATGTGAATCTTAAAAAGGAGCAGTTGTTTTTGAAAGTGACGCCATTTCAGTTAAATGGGGAATTGTTCAATCTTAATTAATGCTTAAAGAATTAACTAATGTACAGTGGAACTGATAAATGAGAATGGAGTAATCTAATAAAGCTCTTCAATTGGTTGTGTGCTTATAGGATACCTAGTCTTAGAAGTAGCAGCCTGGAGTCTGAGAGACGTTAGCTGCAGTTGTATCTAAGAATAGGTAATGCCCATAGTGTGGATGTGAGTTACTTATATATTCTGTACTTTTTGTGTTTCTATACGCTACTCCACCCTGTCGGTAAGGGCATCTGACACCCCGGGGATTCTGAGCCCTGGGGGGTGTTTTCCCCAACATTCTGATGGGAGGTTGAATGGCTGACTACCCCCTTTGGCCCCGCTCTCTACTCTTGGTAGATCTTAGTGCTGGTAGGCACAGTGGTTAGTTTTACCCATATATGTGTGTAGAGGGCTGTAATGGCTTGTGGTTATTTCACACACATATATTCTGGATATAGTATCCTATGGACTACTATAGGTGTAACGTGTATAGGCTGTGATGGCTTGAGGATCCTTACTCGGTGTATGGGCTGTAATGGCTTGAGGTATAATGCCCGACGTATGATACACGTTATGCGAGCTGTGGTGGCTCCCGGAAACTACCTGGTTACTTTTGGTTGTGGGGATTGTGTGGAGCTTAGCCCAGGTGTCTGCGGGCAAGCCTATGTGGTGCACGTGGTGCATATTGTGGAGCTTGACCCATGTTGATACGGGCAAGCCTTTGGAGAGAGATGCACAGGACGTATGTCGTTGGGGCAAAGCGGCAAACCAGTGGGGAAGTAGTAGCGGGGTACCCTTGATATTCTTTACTATATGCTATATTCTTGTATGCGTTACTTGGTGAGAGTAGCCTTGGTGAGGTTGGGAACATAGTATACCTGTTTAGGTGACGAGTTAGTTTCACTTGTTGTTCACTGGGCTTTAGCATGCTTTCTTTACTTTTGCACGAGAGTCTTGGGGAGGATCCTACTGAGTATACTGTTATACTCACCCTATGTACATATAAACTGTTTTTCAGGTCACTTGGAGCAGGTTGGAGATCAAGCTGGTTACTACTAGCTTGCGGTTGGAGGAGGAGCTGTTCGGGCTTGTGGTCGCTGTCGTTTTACTTTCTTTTGGGTACTTTTAGTTTCCCCTTTCAGTTGTAGTACTTTTTCATGACATTTCATATATGTACTTGGGTTTCTTTTACATTTCAGTTATGAGTTGGAGTTGGTTGGATTCTATTCTATCTCTCTCTTCTTCATGTGTTCTCTTAGAGGGTAATGCCTCCCATTTGTGTGTGTATTATACCCTCGGTGCTAGTCGCCAACCCGGGGCCTACTGGAGGCGGGACTCGGGGGTCATTATCTCCCTTTTCACATTGCCGGCCCAAGGAGGGGTACACCTTGTGGGGAGGGGGTCGTGACAGAGTGGTATCAGAGGTCTGGTCGAGGGATAGGATGGAGTTTGGAGTTAGGCACAGGTGAGGATGCATGGGATGGTAGGGCAACGGTGTCATTCATGTTTAGCAAGTGGGGTAAACACTGGAGACCGGCAGAGACATAGGCGTTCAGGGCCCCCTATGATCTGTTGCACGGACCTTTAAGTTTACGATGGCTACTAAACAAAGTGATACTGGTTGCAGGGTAGAGACCTAGGAAAGGATCATGCATCATTATTCCTTGCGCCTGTGTTTGAATGGGTAGACCTTGGGATAGGTAACCTAAAATTAATAAAACAAAATAATTAATTAATTAATGTTGAGTCTTCCATATTCCAGGCTTAGGAGCTCTAACGATTGTTATTTTACAGGTATGGCTCCAGGTCGGCGTCCCCGTCAGGTTTGCGCAGAAGGTGCCCAGCAGGCTGTTCCAGCAGATCGCCGCCGGGTAGAGGTTGACGAAGATGACACTTGGAGGAAGACACTCCGAGAGTTTCAGCGCCAGAGTCTACAGAAGTACGAGGGCTCCGTTTCAGATGCAGTCACAGAAGACTGGTTGGAGGAGGTCGAGATAGGCTTCAGTTCGATTCGTGCTCGGAAGGAACACTGGGTGTCCTTGGTTGTGACGATGTTGCGTGGAGCAGCGAGACAGTGGTGGTTCTTGTTCCTCGGGGATCGTGAGGAGTCAGCGATCTCATGGGAGGAGTTTCGAGACAGGTTTAGAGTCGAGTTTCTTTCTTCGACTGCGAAGGCATCCAGTCGCCAGGAGCTTCTTACCCTTCGACAGGGGAGCTCCAGTGTTCGGGAGTTTGGAATCCGTTTCAGGAACCTTCTACGATATGCTTCAGACCTGTTACCAGATGATGAGGCCAGGGCGAGGCATTTCGAGGAGGCTTTGCGTCCAGAGATCCAGCGTCAGGTCACCCCATTTATGCTGAAGACATATCTTGAGGTGCTGGCAAGGGCAGAGGTTGTTGAGAGGACTTTGGCTAGGACCGGATCGTCACGAGAGGGGAATCGTCATGATTCCTCAAGAAGCAGAGCTGTGGTCCGGGGTTCCCGGTTTTCAGGACAGAAGAGTTTCCGTTCACCTGGGGGTAGGTCCCGGCCCTTCCCATCTCATTTCTCCGGAGGTAGCAACTCTCAGACCTATGCCAAGGGATCATGCGCTTGTTTTTCTTGTGGTGGACGTGGTCATCAGCAGCGGGAGTGCCCAACTTTTCAGAGCAGTCATCGTGCACCAGGCGCTCCACTCCAGGTTCCTCCGTTGAGGCAGTTCCAGCCGAGGCAGCAGCAGCAGGTTGCACCAGCTTTAGATCACCAGAGGGTAGATGGAGCAGGCAGAGGACAGCCCCATGACGCTCCCCGTCCTCAGAGAGCAGAGCGCGGCCGTGGTGGTGGTCGTCATCAGGGTCAGAGAGGCCGTGGAGGTGGTCGTGGTCAGCTTCATGCTCTAGCGTTGCCAGCTCCAGGCGAGCCAGACGTCGTCCGAGGTACCCTTTGCTTGTTTTCTACCTTGGTGTATGCCTTGTTTGATTCAGGAGCGACACACTCCTTTATATCCCCTACCCTTGTCTACGCTTTGGGACTTGAGGTAGAGAGGCTTCCAGTGCCCCTGGCGTTGACTACGCCAGTTGGAGGTCGAGCTAGCTTGTTTGAAGTATGTAAAGACTGTGAGCTAGTGTTGGGGCAGCACCGCTCTTGGGGAGATTTCCTATGTTTACGAATACAACCATATGATGTCATCCTCGGCATGGATTGGTTGTATTCGGTGCAGGCTATTGTGGATTGCTACAGGAAGAAGGTCGTTTTCTTTGATGAAGATGGAGAGGAAGTAGTGTTTGTTGGTGAGAGAGATCCTCGGATGAGTCATAGACGAGTTTCATCCTTATCATCCATGATGGCTGGGATGATGCTGAGTTCTTCAGAGGTTCAACAGCTGGCGTTTCCTAGGGTCGTAGAAGAGTACCCTGATGTCTTTCCAGAAGAGGTTGTATCCTTACCCCCTCGACGGAAGATCGAGTTTGGGATCGAGCTACAGCCCGGAGCGTCTCCCATCTCTATGTCTCCGTATAGGATGGCCCCTTCTGAGTTACGAGAGCTACGTATTCAGCTCGATGGTCTATTGCAGTGTGGTTTTGTTCGGCCAAGTGTGTCACCGTGGGGTGCACCAGTCTTGTTCGTGAAAAAGGCTGATGGCAGTTTGCGGTTGTGCGTCGATTATCGTCGCTTAAACAAAGTGACAATAAAGAACCGTTATCCTCTCCCGCGGATTGATGACCTATTCGATCAACTGAAGGGTGCAAGTTGGTTTTCAAAGATCGACTTGCGGTCAGGATATCATCAGATGCGTGTAAAGGATGAGGATATCCCGAAGACAGCTTTCCGCTGTCGTCATGGGCATTATGAGTTTGTTGTAATGCCATTCGGCGTGACAAATGCTCCAGCTGTTTTCATGGGGTTGATGAATGCTGTGTTCCGTGAATTCTTGGACAAGTTTGTTGTGGTTTTCATTGACGACATCCTTGTGTACTCCACATCTGAAGAAGAGCATGCAGAACATCTACGAGCTGTTTTGGGAGTTCTTCGCCAACATCGGTTGTTTGGGAAGTTGTCCAAGTGTGAGTTATGGGCTCGAGAAGTTCGTTTCTTGGGACATGTTGTGTCCCAACAGGGAGTAGCTGTGGATCCTTCGAAGATAGAAGCAGTGGTGTCTTGGCCAGCCCCCAAGACCGTGTCAGAGGTGCGAAGTTTCCTTGGTCTCGCAGGCTATTATAGGAGGTTTGTGGCTAATTTCTCCCGAGTTGCGACTCCTCTGACAGCTTTGACCAGGAAGGATCAAGCGTTCATATGGACTGATCAGTGTCAGACAGCTTTCGAGTATCTAAAGGAGAAGTTGGTAAGTGCTCCAGTCCTTTGTCTTCCAACGGAGGGAGTCCAGTTTGATGTTTTCTGTGATGCTTCACATCTGGGGCTAGGCTGTGTTCTCATGCAGCAGAGGTCAGTTGTTTCTTATGGGTCTCGGCAGTTGCGTACCCATGAACGCAACTATGCCACCCATGATCTTGAGTTGGCAGCCGTGGTGTTTGCGCTGAAGTTGTGGAGACATTACCTCATTGGAGAGCGATTTGTGGTTTTCACCGATCATAAGAGTTTGAGGTATGTTTTCTCTCAGCGGGATTTGAACTTGCGGCAGCGTCGGTGGATGGAGTTCTTGCAGGAATACGACTTCGAAATATCGTATACACCTGGGAAGGGAAATGTTGTTGCTGATGCACTAAGCCGAAAGTCACGTAATGATGTTGTACGTGAATCTGGTGATTCCTGGAGAGGGATGGAAGAGCTAGCAGCTTTGCATCTTGATATGGGAGAAGTTGGAGGAAGAGGTTGTCTTTTCCAGATGACGGTGCAGTCATCCCTGATGCAAAAGGTGGAAGAGTCTCAGTTGGGTGATCTAGAGGTGGAAGTTTTGAGAGACAGAGTTGTTTGTGGGGAGGCCCCTGATGGTTGGTCAGAGGATGAACAACACCGAGTGTTGTATCATGACAGGCTTTTTGTTCCCTTGGCAATGCGCGAGACGGTTCTCCGAGAGTTCCATAGCTCGCCCTTAGCTGTACATCCTGGTGTGACGAAGATGTATCGATCCTTGAGGAGTCAGTTTTGGTGGCCTGGGCTGAAGCGTTCAGTTGCAGAATGTGTGTCTCGATGTTTAGTCTGCCAGAAGGTGAAGGCCGAACACCGTGTTCCTGGTGGTCTTCTCCAGCACTTAGAGATTCCTCAGTGGAAGTGGGAGGACATCTCAATGGACTTTGTTACAGGTTTACCTCGAGCTCCGGGAGGACATGATGCTATATGGGTGGTAGTGGATCGTTTAACTAAATCGGCCCACTTCATAGCAATCAAGGAGTCGAGCTCAGTGGAGGTTTTGTCGAGGCAGTATCTGGAGGAAGTGGTGAGGCTTCACAGAGTTCCTAAGACGATCATTTCTGATCGAGACCCTCGTTTTACCTCGAGGGTGTGGAGAGGTCTCCAGCATGCTTTTGGCTCTCAACTATGCCTTAGCACTGCTTTTCATCCTCAAACGGATGGTCAGACAGAGCGAACCATCCAAACTCTTGAAGACATGTTGCGCTCTTGTGTTCTTGATTTTGGAGGTTCATGGGTGAAACACTTACCTTTGGTAGAGTTCGCTTACAATAATAGTTTTCACTCTACCATCGGCATGGCGCCGTTTGAAGCCTTGTATGGCCGGCCATGCCGTTCTCCGTTGTGCTGGACTGGGGTCGGAGAGTCAGCAATTCTCGGACCAGAACTAGTGCAGAATACGACGGAGATGGTTCAAGTGATTCGTGAGAGGATGAAGACAGCACAAGATCGTCAGAAATCTTATGCGGATCAAAGAAGGAGACCCTTAGAGTTTAATGTTGGGGATCATGTGTTTCTGAAGGTGACTCCCCGTCGTGGGCAGCGAAGGTTTGGTCGCGGAAGTAAGCTTTCTCCCCGTTTTGTTGGGCCTTTCGAGGTGTTAGCTCGTGTTGGAGCTGTGGCATATCGAGTAGCACTTCCCCCTCGGATGAGTCGGATACATGATGTTTTTCATGTATCGCAGCTCCGTCATTATCTTCATGATGAATCTCATGTTATCGATTGGGGAGAGATCGATATTGATGATGATGCAACCTTCGAGGAGCGACCTGTGGAGATCCAAGACCACAAGGAGAAGGTGTTGCGTGGGCGTTCTATTCCTTTAGTTCGTGTCTTGTGGCGACACGGTGGCATGGAGGAGAGTACCTGGGAGCGTGAGTCACAGATACGTGCTCAGTACCCAGAGTTGTTTAATGTTTAACTCCTTTCATGTAATGATGTTTTCTCTGTGGTTGGACCTTTCATGTTTTGTTTATGTACCTTTGATGTGATGTTGTGAATGAATTGTTTGGGTATGGATTGTTTGTTCCCGGATGTCATAGTTTTGTTCCAGCTTTCGAACAACTCATGGTGGTTTTCCCCTGAGAGGTATCTTATGGGGTGGTTGTTTGGACCCCTCTTTTCTTTTGGGTTGGTTTTTAATTCTCGAGGACGAGAATGTTTTGAGAGGTATCTAATGTAATGGCCCGGACCTCTCTGGTCCATTACTTTGTGAAATGTTGGTGTTGGAGGTGTTCCGGGAGGTCTAGGGGACTTATCCCCAACACTTTGCCAATTTTCTAGTTCTGTGAACAGTGTTTCCAGTTTTATGAACAGTAACAGATCAGTGAGACAGATCAGTTTCACGGATCGGTGAGACAGATCAGTTTCACGGATCGGTGAGACAGATCAGTTTCACGGATCAGTGAGACAGATCAGTTTCACAGATCGGTGAGACAGATCAGTTTCACAGATCGGTGAGACAGATCAGTTTCACAGATCGGTGAGACAGATCGGTGAGACAGATCGGTGAGACAGATCGGTGAGACAGATCGGTGAGACAGATCAGTTTCACAGATCGGTGAGACAGATCAGTTTCACAGATCGGTGAGACAGATCAGTGTCACAGATCGGTGAGACAGATCAATTTCATAGATCGGTGAGACAGATCGGTGAGACAGATCGGTGAGACAGATCGGTGTGACAGATCAGTTTCACAGATCAGTTTCACAGATCGGTGTGACAGATCAGTTTCACAGATCAGTGTCACAGATCGGTGAGACAGATCGGTGGGACAGATCGGTGAGACAGATCAGTCTCACAAATCGGTGAGATAGATCAGTTTCACAGATCGGTAGGTGTACAGTAACGGTAGGTGAACAGTGTTTCCAGACTCCAACAGTTTTGCCCCTTTTGACGTTTCCTTTGACGTAAAATACATTTAAAGCCTTATTTTAAGGGCTCTTAAGGCCGATTCAAATTCCATAAATCCTATATTAATTATTCCTAAGGCTTGGAATGTTTCACTTGGTCAAACCGCGTGGGTTAATGCGATCCGTTTTTAATGGAGAATTAACCGGATCTTAAACCGTCACCTCGTTAAATCTTAAAAAGGGACGAGATATCATTCTCCCTTGTTCCTTACCTTTATTCTTAACTAAGAGGCTCTAGAACCTTTCAATCCTTCCCGTAGGAGTTTCACAATCAACCCTTACTCCTAGGATCAGTCCCGCTCTGTTGGATGCAACCAAGCTGTGTCGATCATTCTTCCACATAAGTTGTCGCGAGGGGAGGATCGTGACCTGCTGTGTGGATAAAGGACGTCAAGAACTCTTCGAGGTAGGGGATTCATGGATTCTCTAATTATATATGTGCAATCGTAGAGTTAGCATGATTTATTCCTTTGGATCACAATGGAATTGACCTAATTAAAATACTTGAACCGGATTAAAAGAATTGGTTTATCGCATGCTGTTGCTTTATACCGTGATAACGGTTTGCCTCATGTTTTCCTAAATATAGTGATATCTATGTTTTCTTTGATTTATTGTTCGTTCATGATTGAAATTGATAATAAACGTAAAGCCGGAATTAATTGTTGATTAATTGGCTAAAGATAAAGAGGCATGTAAATTAATCTGGTTGTTGTCGTTGTTGTAGTTGTTCTAATTTGAGGATAATAAAATTAGGGAAGTAAGCATGGTTATTTAATTGTGATAGCTTACTGATTAGGTATCCATGATTGGAACCTACGAATAAAAAAATCTGTTAATTCAATATGGTTTAGAGAACAGATTATGTGGGAATTTCAAAAAGGGTTCTGAGTTACCCTCTTGTTTGTTAAAGGGCCGAGAGCCCATTTTGTGATGTTTGTTTTCCTGCTGTTTGTGCTGTGATGTGAGCCTGGATGGTTGTTGTGATATGAGGAGACATGGAGACTTGTGGTTGTGGCAGCGGATGACGCCTAGTGTGGCGAGATGCATCGGTTTATGCATATGGGTGTCGGGGAGGACACCGAGGGTGATGGTATGAGATGAATGTGATGGTTTGATGTTGGTGGTAGGTTTGATTGTGTATCTTCTTTACTTTTCCCCACTGCTCAAGGCAGCTGGTCTTGCTTACCCTCTTTCCGAAGGAGGCGAAGACACGCGGGGTATGCCACGTGCTTTCCGTGTTTAGCCTCTCGATGGAGGATGGGTCTATGCTCTTTCTATAGGCGGCAAAGACTCGACGGGTAGTATATCTACTCACCGTGTTGAGCCTCCTTTGTGTTTAGAAGCATAGGATGTTTTTCTAGAATTCCTGGGAATGTGGAAAAGTATTTCTGTAATGAATGTTTTATTAAATGGTGAAAATCCACGGGGATGGAGATGCTGGAATTTAAAGGTGATGTGAATCTTAAAAAGGAGCAGTTGTTTTTGAAAGTGACGCCATTTCAGTTAAATGGGGAATTGTTCAATCTTAATTAATGCTTAAAGAATTAACTAATGTACAGTGGAACTGATAAATGAGAATGGAGTAATCTAATAAAGCTCTTCAATTGGTTGTGTGCTTATAGGATACCTAGTCTTAGAAGTAGCAGCCTGGAGTCTGAGAGACGTTAGCTGCAGTTGTATCTAAGAATAGGTAATGCCCATAGTGTGGATGTGAGTTACTTATATATTCTGTACTTTTTGTGTTTCTATACGCTACTCCACCCTGTCGGTAAGGGCATCTGACACCCCGGGGATTCTGAGCCCTGGGGGGTGTTTTCCCCAACATTCTGATGGGAGGTTGAATGGCTGACTACCCCCTTTGGCCCCGCTCTCTACTCTTGGTAGATCTTAGTGCTGGTAGGCACAGTGGTTAGTTTTACCCATATATGTGTGTAGAGGGCTGTAATGGCTTGTGGTTATTTCACACACATATATTCTGGATATAGTATCCTATGGACTACTATAGGTGTAACGTGTATAGGCTGTGATGGCTTGAGGATCCTTACTCGGTGTATGGGCTGTAATGGCTTGAGGTATAATGCCCGTCGTATGATACACGTTATGCGAGCTGTGGTGGCTCCCGGAAACTACCTGGTTACTTTTGGTTGTGGGGATTGTGTGGAGCTTAGCCCAGGTGTCTGCGGGCAAGCCTATGTGGTGCACGTGGTGCATATTGTGGAGCTTGACCCATGTTGATACGGGCAAGCCTTTGGAGAGAGATGCACAGGACGTATGTCGTTGGGGCAAAGCGGCAAACCAGTGGGGAAGTAGTAGCGGGGTACCCTTGATATTCTTTACTATATGCTATATTCTTGTATGCGTTACTTGGTGAGAGTAGCCTTGGTGAGGTTGGGAACATAGTATACCTGTTTAGGTGACGAGTTAGTTTCACTTGTTGTTCACTGGGCTTTAGCATGCTTTCTTTACTTTTGCACGAGAGTCTTGGGGAGGATCCTACTGAGTATACTGTTATACTCACCCTATGTACATATAAACTGTTTTTCAGGTCACTTGGAGCAGGTTGGAGATCAAGCTGGTTACTACTAGCTTGCGGTTGGAGGAGGAGCTGTTCGGGCTTGTGGTCGCTGTCGTTTTACTTTCTTTTGGGTACTTTTAGTTTCCCCTTTCAGTTGTAGTACTTTTGCATGACATTTCATATATGTACTTGGGTTTCTTTTACATTTCAGTTATGAGTTGGAGTTGGTTGGATTCTATTCTATCTCTCTCTTCTTCATGTGTTCTCTTAGAGGGTAATGCCTCCCATTTGTGTGTGTATTATACCCTCGGTGCTAGTCGCCAACCCGGGGCCTACTGGAGGCGGGACTCGGGGGTCATTATCTCCCTTTTCACATTGCCGGCCCAAGGAGGGGTACACCTTGTGGGGAGGGGGTCGTGACAAGGATAATAATAATGATTATATGTAATAAAAATTACATAATAATGATATAAATTTGAAATTCATAATTTTGAATTAATATTATTGTATTTAATTAATTACCCTAAGAAAAGATAATGTTGTCTGTGCGTACGTGTGGACTACAGCTCCCATAATGTGATAGGGATACTTCATTCATCACTACAACACATTGATGCAGGAACACCCCAGTTGAAGAAAGAATATGAAATTTTTATTCTTATCCATATTTGTGAATAAAATATTAATATGACTTTAAAGGGGACGCTATGCTCGATGGCGTACCCAACACGCAACAACGAGTTTCTTGGGAATCTTACATTGCACTCTAATAATAAAATAATGTTATTTTAAATGGTAGTTAACATGTAGTCGTTGTATTGGAGGGAATGGATAGAAATAACTAAAATATGATTATATATGTTTTTAAATGTTTTTACATTTATCCAATAAATGATAAAGGCTTAAAATACGGAAAGAATTCAATTTTAGGCATTTATACCCTAATTTTTCACTAAAGGTTCACTTATCACCTTTTGATGGCGAATCGTCATTAAATATAGTTTTGATAACTATTTTACATTCTTTTGGACCAAATATAACTCTTCTTTAGAACCAGGACATCAAAATTTACTTTGTGTAAATTTTTGGTATCTTTCCGATAAAGTTCATTTCTTTAATGAATAGTGTAAAATGTTGTAATTTAATTGAAAACCTCTTTTTAATCTAATTTATTTATATGATTAGATAATATTTTGAATTGGTTTTAAAGTGAAATTAAAAAATATTTTTTCCATTAAATCCAATAGTGGTCATTGGAATTAATTTCACTTTAAAATCGGACTTAAACTAGTATCAATCTTTTGATACTTATTGTTTTATAAAAACACGCTATTTGTCATGACAACGAGAATTAATTATTAAATTAATTAATGTGACTTATATGTTTTGAATTTTTTAATATAGAATTCATTTTTGAATTCGGAATATCGAATATATCTTAGAGTGAATTTTTGGTAATTATCTGAAAAACTCCAATTTTTGATGAATAATGAAACCACTAAGTGGTAATCAAGCAAACTGATTTTTCAGTTAAATGAAAGTTTACCACTAATGTGTATTGAATTTTGAAAATCTGACATACATGGTTGTCACTAGTATGCAAAATTTGGTTCAATGGGCTGAAAATAATTTTTTGGTGAATAGTAACTTTTTTTTCATTAATCGTGATTAGAGGTAATTAGTGTAATTTAAGGTAAAAATGATATTATAAAAATGTGGAAACACCATGACACTTGTCCTACACCTATTGGGTGTGTCATTTCAGACCATGAAACCAATGGGTCGATTTAAGGGACCCTATGGAGCCACTTGGGGGAGATAATGACTTTAATGCCTTTTTTTTAAATAAAGGTGAAAATGAAACTAACATAAATTGTTTTACTAAAACAATTTTTAGAAGGTGTTATACTAATCATATTTTTGACTATAAATATTAATTATAAATATAAAAAGATTTCCTACATCATATTATTTTTTTTATAATTTTTAGACATTAAATAAATTAAATTATTTATGACATCATGATGATGCAGTGATGACCTCATTATTTAATGATTTAAATAAAATGGAAAGAACATGTAATATCTAAGACTTACACTTATCCAAAAACTATTTGATGGGAATATTGAGAATACTTATCATCTTATCTTCGAAATATATCAATTTGGGACCTTAGAAATTCGAAACACTTCTGAAAATAAAATAATAGTTTCATGATTTCCAAAAGTGCCCCTCCTCTCCTCTTATAAAAGGCCCCCACCTCTACCTCATTTCACACACTCCTAAAGGCTTTGGCTCTACCATACCCTGCCCATTTACTCTCTCCACATCCCTCTCTTCATCCTAGAGGATTCCCTTTGGGCAGAATCATTTCAAAGGAAGCCTTTAGGCTCAAATCAAAAGGAGTTACACTTTTAAAGGACATTCATTCTCTCATGTTCATTTGTTTTATTTTGCTTCTCCAAACCCCAAAACTCTTTTTATTTACTTATTTTGTAACAACAACAGTATCTTCAATATACTAGGATGTTGTTATATGATTTATTCGAGCTACACTCTCACACAACTACATCAAATGGTTAAAGAACATACGGTTTCCGTGGATGGCGAAATTCTGCCTCCCGAAACGATGATTGTTCAATACTAATTTAACACCTTAAAAGGTGGCCATTATGATGTCACTACTTTTATATATTATATATGATATGTTTATTCTTTCCTTAAGCATCTGTATTTTTCATTTATGGCATACCATTATTGTTTCCATTCTGGGTAAACACGATATCTTCATTTTAGGAAGTGCGGACTACCGCCCCCTGAAAGTGATTTGATTCGTTAATACCATATGTCGGATGTGTAAAGGACAAAGTTAATAATATTATATATGTTATTATACTGGAATTATAATATACTCTTATATCATTATGATTCTATTCCAGAAAATACGAAATAGAAATGGAAGTAGCGTTCATGCGTACGTACGGCTTACCGTCTCCATGAACGGTGCATTTCATTTCTTACCTCTAAATGTGATGTAATATTATAAATATAGGTATATGATGAATATATATGATATATATATTATCCGAATCATTAATATAATTCTAGATATAATGAACCTTTGACTAAATTAACAACATGTAAGTGTAATAAGTCTATTTTTTACATAAGAACCAAATACCGACAAAATGAACATTATTAACATAAATGATTACATGATGTTAATTACATGGTATAAAAGGGATAATGAACTCGAAAAAGGTTCTTAAGCAAGTAGAGATTAACTCAAGTTTATTATTCAGGAGATTAAAGAACGGTCGTGTCAAGTCGGATACGAGGTAAGAGATCTTACACCTCTCTTTCTTTTTAAGTACACTCTTTTATGTCATTCCTTTTAAATCTCATATTTCTTGTTATTGGGATGTTCTTTTAAATTAATATTACTGTAATTTTTATTTTTCATATGATGAGAGAACCTATTCTCTCTCATTAATCCATTTTTGGATGTTTTGGGTGGCGCCGTTAGGCTGCCGAATTTTCGTAAGAGATCTAACCTCTCTCTTTCGTTTTAAGTACTCTCCTTTTTGTCACTTCTTTTAAGCTCCTCTTAGTTATGATGAGGGATGTTCTTTTATATTCCTATTTCTGTAAACTTTATGTTAATATGATGAGAGGCCCTATTTGATCTCATAAATCCATTTTTTGTATGTTCTATGTGGCGCTGTTAGGCTACCGAGTTTTCGTAAGGGATTTTTCATCTCACTTTTATTCCAGTGAGATTAATGCTACATTTGCCACAATTTCTTTTGAGTGGTGTATGTAATGCCCATTATTCTACTCTTTGTGTAATATAATTTCGTTTATGAGTATTTACATCAATGATTTATTGTCCTTCTTTCATGGGGTGTATGTTTTGAAAGATACCCAAGTCGGTAAGGGAACCTTTCACCCTCCTCTTTTTAAAAGACTTCTTTTGTTGGGTCATTTAATTTACCTATTGTTATGTTGGGATATGTTCTCATATATCCTTCTTGATGTAACTTTTATGTCCAAGTGATGAGATACACTTTTTATCTCTCATCAACTCATTTTGATGTGACGCCGTTAGGCTGTAAAGAGAACTTCTTAACCCAATTTCGATTTCTTTTGGTTCAACATGTAGTTATTGAATATGTCATCATTTGAATATGTGTGAATGACATTTTATTGTTTTACACTTAATATACACTTACATTGGGTGTATTTGTATTTTTCACACATAATTTTGAGATTGATTTATCCTTAATTTAAGGATACCTTCTTTATAAGGGATTTCATCACATTTGACATATCTATTGAGACTTCATTGTTGTTATGCACCAATTCACTATTAAATGGTGTGTATACTGTCCTTTGACATATTATATCATGAATCCATTTATTCTCATGATATTATAAAGTTCAGATTAAATGTTATTCCACAATAATTTGTATTCAAGAGTCTCTCATTTTGTTAAAAAACTCTTTAACAAAAATATCATTTTAAATGTTTTAAAGATTGATTATTCTAAATATTTATATTTAATGTCCATGTTCTCAAAATGGTTTTCAGTATTTATTTATATGTATATTAATGTCTTAAAATTATAATTCCATTAAAAGCATCAAAGTGGTATGGGACACTTTGATTCAAAAATCTTTTTTAAATGGTTTTTGAAAATGGATTGATTAATTCAATATCTGGGAATTAATTGTTGTGATTTCAAATGAAATGTTGTTATTGAAATGTTTATATTTTCAATATTTTATGTGTAATAATGGTACTTGGACATTATGACGGGTGGTGCTGTGAATACCAGGACAGGTGGTTACATTATAACCTCCAATGCATTGGGTATGGAAGTCGGCCGTATGGCTATTCCATTAAGTATGTATGGAAATTGGCCGTATGGATATTCCATTAAGTGATATGTGTGGAAGTCGACCGTATGGTTATTCCACTTAAGTATGTTTATGTCCCAAGTTACCTTTATATATGTTATGTGTTCTTTATATGGGTTTTAAGGTAATCCTTTGGTTACAAAAAGGTAAGTAATGATACTTTATTCAGTGAAGAGTTTTTACTACTTCATGAAGTTGAAGGTATTACTTTGATAGAGTATACATGGTTTACTTGATGTTTGAAAAACTAACAGTTTTCATTCTTTATGTATCCCTTACTGAGCATTTTATGCTCATCCCAAGTTTTTTGAAATGTTTTTCACAGGTCACGGGGAAGGTACATGATAAGATGATAGCGTCAAGGATGTGTCAAGAAAGAATCCAAGTTTTATTTTAAATATGTTTCCGTTGGTGGGAAGAATGAATCCTGTCTTTTATGTAACCACTTTGTTTAAAGGTGGAATGTAATGCAAGTTTCATGATCTAATTCTCTAAAACTCAAAACCTAAAAAGATCCTCAACGTGTAATCTTGTGATAACTCAAGATTATGAAAGGTTTTAGGCTGGGGCCTTATAGTTGGTATCAAAGGTCGGTTTAGATAACTTTAGAGGTTAGGGTATTCTTTAAGCATAAATGGCATTACCATAATGGTAAGTATTTCAGAAAGAGTCCTAGTTTTAGATAAAGTGAATGAGTAAGTATATCTTAGTGTTTATCTTCCTCATTAGTACATTATGGTTACGTTGATATACTCACACTGACCTTTTTGGTTTTAGTAAATGGCTGTATCTAGTAGGCACCAAAGTGACAATGGGTTTGAAGGAAAATGAGGTGGTTCTCTTATTAAGAGACTGGATGAGATGGGGGATTCAATGAGGAATCTCATGGTTGTTCTAAACCAACTATCAAGGAGTCATGATCATCCACTTCAACCTTGGTGAGTTATCTAATGCATCATGTACGAGATGGCCAACTCGATGTGGAAATTCAGGTAATAATTATTAAGGTAACCATTAGGGTTTATATGATCCTTACTTTTTAGGTAATTATGGGTTACTCTATGGTATGATAGAAAATGAAAGGAATGAGATAAACTTGAGGTTAAAATATGTTATAATCATTTTTGAAGATTTTATCTCGTTTTGGGGGATGTTTTAATAATTATATAGTTTTGGAAAAAGGACAACATGTAGACTGTGTGACAACCCGTCGCGTCGGACAAAGCTGCAGGAATCGAACCCACAACCACAGTGCGACTGATATTTATCGCCTACCACTGGACTACGTGAAGTCCCTGGTTAGTTTGACTGATTATTTCTAGTTATATGATTTTATTAATTAAGAGTAAGCTGATTTTGGGTTATTTATGAAAATCATTAACCTATCATGGAGGATATGTGATTAGGTTAATTAATATTCAATACGAGACTTTAGGAGCAATAGATGTTGTTCGGAGAAAATGTTACGATTTAACTTGGAAGACTATGTGACTAAATCCTTCAAATATTTGGGTTTCAACCTTAGTTTGGTTTAATATGAAGAATTTTATGGACAAATTGTTTATCTAATGGTCCTCGTTGAACTTTTGGTTTTGTTGGACAAATTTTAGAGATTAAGAATAGATTTTCTTTTTATAAAGGGTTATCCTCTTCTGGATTATCTGATCTTTGTCTAGACTTTTGGTTTTGGTTATGGTAAAGGTCTAAAGATATGGCAAGTATATAGTTCTCTTTTGTGGATTAGGTGACTCTCTAGAAGTTTATTATAGTACTCTTAATGCGAACAAGTCTTCCTAAATACTCGTCGTTGGGGAAAATATGAGTTTGTGTAAGGAATCTAATAAAAGTTGAAATTCAACATGATAAGTGATTATGTTTCCTTATGAATAAATTCCTCAATAAAAATTAACTTAAAACAAAAATTTTGTCTATTAACTTTTCCTACTGGGGAACCCAACACCGTTTAACCCATCACAAGTTTGTGATTTTCTTATTGTTAACTTTCTCCTAAACATGTTTTCTATCACTCTCCATCAGAACATGACCCTATGTTTTCTCCTCCATGTCCATGTTTTCCTACATGGAATCCTTGTACGGGTTAACTCGGGTGACCTCTATACTTATCTTTCTTTATTTTAAAGTGATTGTTTTACCGACTCTTGTTTCGATGTGGGATTTTCAATGAAGTTTCCGAGCCCAATTTTAAAATTGCGAGGACGCAATTCCCAAAAGGGGGGAAGGATGTAACACCCCAGGTGAATAAAGAATAAGAAATTTTTATTCTTATCTATATTTGTGAATAAAATATTAATATGAATTTAAAGGGGACGCTATGCTCGATGGCGTACCCAACACGCAACAACGAGTTTCTTGGGAATCATACGTTGCACTATAATAATAAAATAATATTATTTTAAATTATAGTTATAATGTAGCCGTTGTATTGGCGGGAATGGATAGGAATAACTAAAATATGATTATATATGTTTTAAATGTTTTTACATTTATCCAATAAATGATAAAGGCTTAAAATACGGAAAGAATTCAATTTTAGGCATTTATACCCTAATTTTTCACTAAAGTTTCACTTATCACCTTTTGATGGAGAACCGTCATTAAATATAGTTTTGATCACTCTTTTACATTCTTTTGGACCAAATATAACTCTTCTTTAGAATCGGGTCATCAAAATTTACTTTTTATAAATTTTTGGTATCTTTCCGATAAAGATCATTTTTTTAATGAATAGTGTAAAATGTTATAATTTATTTCAAAACCACTTTTTAATCTAATTTATTTATATGATTAGATAATCTTTTGAATTGGTTTTAAAGTGAAATTAGAAAATATTTTTACAATTAAATCCAATAGTGGTCGTTGGAATTAATTTCACTTTGAAATCAGACATAAACTCGTATCAATCTTTTGATACTTATTGTTTTATAAAAACACGCTATTTGTCATGACAGCAGGAATTAATTATTAAATTAATTAATGTGACTTATATGTTTTGAATTTTATAATATAGACTTCATTTTTGAATTTGGAATATCGAATATAGCTTAGAGTGAATTTTTGGTAATTTTCTGAAAAACTCCAATTTTTGATGAATAGTGAAACCACTAAGTGGTAATCAAGCAAACTGATTTTTCAGTTAAATGAAAGTTTACTACTAATGTGTATTGAATTTTGAAAATCCAACATACGTGGTTGTCATTATTATGTAAAATGTGGTTCAATGGGCTGAAAATATTTTTTTGGCAAATAGTAACTTTTTTTCATTAATCGCGATTAGAGGTAATTAGTGTAATTTAAGGTAAAAATGATATTATAAAAATGTAGAAACACAATGACACTTGTCCTACACCTATTGGGTGAGTCATGGCCGACCAAGACAACCCATGGGTCGATTTAGGGGACCCCATGGAGCCACTTGGGTGAGATAATGACTTTAATGCCTTTTTTTAAATAAAGGTGAAAATGACACTAACATAAAGTTTTTTACTAAAACAATTTTTAAAAGGGGTTATACTAATCATAGTTTTGTCTATAAACATTCATTAGAAAAATAAAAAGATTTCCTACATCATATTATTTTTTTTTAATAATTTTTAGACATTAAATAAATTAAATTATTTATGACATCATGATGATGCAGCGATGACCTCATTATTTAACGATTTAAATAAAATGGAAAGATAATGTAATATCTAAGACCTACACTTGTCCAAAAACTATTGGATTGGAATATTTCGAAGCCTTATCATCTTAGCTTCGAAATATATCAATGTGGGACCTTATAAATTCGAAACACTTTTGAAAATAAAATAATAGTTTCATGATTTCCAAAAGTCCCCCTCCTCTCCTCTTATAAAAGGCCCCCACCTCTACCTCATTTCACACACTCCTCAAGCCTTTGGCTCGGCCATAACCTTCCCATTTACTCTCTCAACATCCCTATCCTCATCTTAGAGGATTACCTTTGGGCAAAATCCTTTCAAAGGAAGCCTTTAGGCTCAAATCAAAAGGAGTTACACTTTTAAAGGTAATTCATTCTCTCATGTTCATTTGTTTTATTTTGCTTCTCCAACCCCCAAAACTCTTTTTATTTACTTATTTTGTAACAACACCAGTATCTTCAATATACTAGGATGTTGTTATATTATTTATTCTAGCTACACTCTCACAGAACTACATCAAATGGTTAAAGAACATACGGTTTCCGTGGATGGCGAAATTCTGCCTCACGAAACGATGATTGTTCAATACTCATTTAACACCTTCAAAGGTGGCCATTATGATGTAACTACTTTTATATATGATATATGATATGTTTATTCTTTCCTTAAGTTTCTGTATTTTTCATTTATGGCATACAATTATTTTTTCCATTATGGGTAAACACGATATCTTCATTTTAGGAAGTGCGGACTACCGCCCCCTGAAAGTGATTTGATTCGTTAATACCATATGTGGGATGTGTAAAGGAAAAAGTTAATAATATTATATATGTTATTATACTGGAATTATAATATACTCTTATATCATTATGATTCTATTCCAGAAAATACGAAATAGAAATGGAAGTAGCGTTCATGCGTACGTACGGCTTACCGTCTCCATGAACGGTGCATTTCATTTCTTACCTCTAAATGTGATGTAATATTATAAATACAGGTATATGCTGAATATATATGATATATATATTATACTAATCATTAATATAATTCTGGATATAATGAAACTTTGACCAAATTAACAACATGTAAGTGTAAGAAGTCTTTTTTTGACTTAAGAACCAAATACCGACAAAATGAACATTATTAACTTAAATGATTACATGATGTTCATAACATGGTATAAAAGGGATAATGAAATTGAAAAAGGTTTTTAATCAAGTATAGATTAACACAAGTTTATTATTCAGGAGATTAAATAACGGTCGGGTCAAGTCGGATACGAGGTAAGGGATCTTACTCCTCTCATTCTTTTTAAGTACACTCTTTTATGTCATTCCTTTTAAAGCTCTTATTTCTTTTTATTGGGATGATATTTTATATTACTCTTACTGTAATTTTTATTGTTCATATGATGAGAGAATCTATTCTATCTCATCAATCCATTTTTGGAAGTTTTGGGTGGCGCCGTTAGCCTGCCGAATTTTCGTAAGAGATCTAACCTCTCTCTTTCTTTTTAAGTACTCTTCTTTTTGTCACTTCTTTTAAGCTCCTCTTTGTTATGATGGGGGATGTTCTTTTATATTCCTCTTTCTATAAACATTATGTTAATATGATGGGAGACCCTATTTGATCTCATCAATCCATTTTTTTTATGTTCTATGTGGCACCGTTAGGCTGCCGAGTTTTCGTAAGGGATTTTTCATCTCACTTTTATTCCTGTGAGATTTATGCTACATTTGCCACAATTTCATTCGAGTGGTGTATGTACTTCCAATTATTCTACTCTTTGTGTAATATACATTCGTTTATGAGTATTTACATCAATGATTTATTGTCCTTCTTTCATGGGGTGTATGTTTTGAAAGATACCCAAGTCGGTAAGGGAACCTTTCACCCTCCTCTTTTTAAAAGACTTCTTTTGTTGGGTCTTTTAATTTACCTATTGTTATGTTGGGATATGTTATAATATATCCTTATTGATGTAACTTTTATGTCCAAGTGATGAGATACACTTTTTATCTCTCATCAACTCATTTTTATGTGACGCCGTTAGGCTGTCAAGAGAACTTCTTAAACCAATTTCGATTTCTTTGGGTTCAACATGTAGTTATGGAATATGTCATCCTTTGAATATGTGTGAATGACCTTTTATTGTTTTACACTTAATATACACTTACATTGGGTGTATTTATATTTGTCACACATAATTTTGAGATTGATTTATCCTTAATTTAAGGATACCTTCTTTATAAGGGATTTCATCACATTTGACATTTCTATTGAGACTTCATTGTTGTTATGCACCAATTCACTATTAAATGGTGTGTATACTGTCCTTTGACATATTATATCATGAATCCCTTTATTCTCATGATATTTTAAATTTCGGATTAAATGTTATTCCGCAATTATTTGTATTCAAGAGTCTCTCATTTTTTTAAAAAACTCTTTAACAAAAATATCGTTTTAAATGTTTTAAAGATTTATTATTCTAAATATTTATATTTAATGTCCATGTTTTCAAAATGGTTTTCATTATTTATTTATATGGACATTAATGTCTTAAAATTATAATTCCATTAAAATCTTCAAAGTGGTATGGGAAACTTTGATTTAAAAATCTATTTTAAATGGTTTTTGAAAATGGATTGATTAATTCAATATCTGGGAATTACTTATTGTGATTGAAAATGAAATGTTGTTATTGAAATGTTTATATTTTCAATATTTTATGTGTAATAATGGTACTTGGACATTATGACAGGTGGTGCTGTGAATACTAGGACGGGTGGTTACGTTATAACTTCCAATGCATTGGGTATGGAAGTCGGCCGTATGGCTATTCCATTAAGTATGTATGGAAATTCTCCATATGGCTATTCCATTAAGTAATATGTTTGGAAGTCGACCGTATGGTTATTCCACTTAAGTATGTTTATGTCCCAAGTTACCTTTATATATGTTATGTGTTCTTTATATGGGTTTTAAGGTAATCATTTGGTTACAAAAAGGTAAGTAATGATACTTTATTCAGTAAAGAGTTTTTACTACTTCATGAAGGTGAAGTTATTACTTTGATAGAGTATACATGGTTTACTTGATGTTTGAAAAACTAACAGTTTTCATTTTTGTGTATCCCTTAGTGAGCTTTTTATGCTCATCCCATGTTTTTTGAGATGTTTTTCACAGGTCACGGGGAAGGTACATGATAAGATGATAGTTTCAAGGATGTGTCAAGAAAGAATCCAAGTTTTATTTTAAATATGTTTCCGTTGATGGGAAGAATGAATCCTGTCTTTTATGTAACCACTTTGTTTAAAGGTGGGATGTAATGCAAGTTTCATGATCTAATTCTCTAAAACTCTAAACCTAAAAGGATCGTCAATGTGTAATCTTGTGATAACTCAATATTATGTAAGGTTTAAGGCTGGGGCCTTATAGTTGGTATCAATGGTCGGTTTAGATAACTTTAGAGGTTAGGGTATTATTTACGCATAAGTGGCATTACCATAATGGTTAGGATTTCAGAAAGAGTCCTAGTTTTAGATAAAGTGAATGAGTAAGTACATCTTAGTGTTTATCTTCCTCATTAGTACATGATGGTTCTGTTGATATACTCACACTGACCTTTTTGTTTTTAGTAAATGGCTGGATCTAGCAGGCACCAAAGTGACAATGGGTTTGAAGGAAACAGATGTGGTTCTCTGATTAAGAGACTGGATGAGATGGGGGATTCAATAAGGAATCTCATGGTTGTTCTAAACCAACTATCAAAGAGTCATGATCAACCCCTTCAACCTTGGTGAGTTATCTAATGCATCATGTACGAGATGGCCAACTTGATGTGGAAATTTATGTAATAATTATTAAGGTAACCATTAAGGTTTATATGATCCTTACTTTTTAGGTAATTATGGGTTACTCTATGATATGATGGAAAATGAAAGGAATGAGAAAAACTTGAGGTTAAAATATGTTATGATCATTTTTGAAGATTTTATCTCGTTTTGGGGGATGTTTTAATAATTATATAGTTTTGGAAAAAGGACAACACGTAGACCGTGTGACAACCCGTCGCGTCGGACAAAGCTTCGGGAATCAAACCCACAACCAAAGTGCGACTGGTATTTATTGCCTACCACTGGACTACGTGAAGTCCCTGGTTAGTTTGACTGATTATTTCTAGTTATATGATTTTATGAATTAAGAGTAATTTGATTTTGGGTTATTTATGAAAATGATTAACCTATCATGGAGGATATGTGATTAGGTTAATTACTTTTCAATACGAGACTTTAGGAGCAACAGATGTTGTTTGGAGATAAATGTTACGATTTAACTTGGAAGACTATGTGACTAAATCCTTCAAATATTTGGGTTTCAAACTTAGTTTTGTTTACTTTGAAGAATTTTATGGACAAATTGTTTATCTAATGGTCCTCATTGATCTTTGGGTTTTGTTGGACAAATTTTGGAGATTAAGAATAGATTTTCGTTTTATAAAGGGCTATCCTCTTCTGGATTATCTGATCTTGTACTAGCATTTTGGTTTTGGTTATGGTTATGGTCTAAAGATATGGGAAGTATATAGTTCTCTTTTGTGGATTAGGTGACTCTCTAGAAGTTGATTATAATACTCTTAATGCGAACAAGTCTTCCTAAATAGTCGTCGTTGGGGAAAATATGAGTTTGTGTAAGGAATCTAATAAAAGTTGAAAGTCAACATGATAAGTGATTATGCTTCCTTATGAATAAATTCGTCAATAAAAAGTAACTTAAAACAAAAATTTTGTCTATTAACTTTTCCTACTGGGGAACCCAACACCGTTTAACCCATCACAAGTTTGTGATTTTATTATTGTTAACTTTCTCTTAAACATGTTTTCTATCACTCTCCATCAGAACATGACCCTATGTTTTCTCCTCTATGTCCATGTTTTCTTACACGGAATCCTAGTACAGGTTAACTCGGGTGACCTCTATACTTATCTTTCTTTATTATAAAGTGATTGTTTTACAGACTCTTGTTTTGATGTGGGATTTTCAATGAAGTTTCCGAGCCCAATTTTAAAATTGCGAGGATGCAATTCCCAAAAGGGGGGAAGGATATAACACCCCAGGTGAATAAAGAATATGAAATTTTTATTCTTATCCATATTTGTGAATAAAATATTAATATGACTTTAAAGGGGACGCTATGCTCGATGGCGTACCCAACATGCAACAACGAGTTTCTTGGGAATCTTACGTTGCACTCTAATAATAAAATAATATTATTTTAAATGGTAGTTAACATGTAGCTGTTCTATTTGCGGGAATGGATAGAAATAACTAAAATATGATTATATATGTTTTTAAATGTTTTTACATTTTTCCAATAAACAATAAAGGCATAAAATACGGAAAGAATTAAATTTTAGGCATTTATATCCTAATTTTTCACTAAAGGTTCACTTATCACCTTTTGATGGCGAACCGTCATTAAATATAGTTTTGATCACTCTTTCACATTCTTTTGGACCAAATTTAACTCTTCTTTAGAATCGGCAAAATTTACTTTTTGTAAATTTTTGGTATCTTTCCGATAAAGTTCATTTTTTTAATGAATAGTGTAAAATGTTGTAATTTAATTCAAAACCTATTTTTAATATAATTTATTTATATGATTAGATAATCTTTTGAATTGGTTTTAAAGTGAAATTAGAAAGTATTTTTACCATTAAATCGAATAGTGGTCGTTGGAATTAATTTCACTTTGAAATCGGACTTAAACTAGTATCAATCTTTTGATACTTATTGTTTTATAAAAACATGCTATTTTTCATGACAGTGGGAATTAATTATCAAATTAATTAATGTGACTTATATGTTTTGAATTTTGTAATATAGACTTCGTTTTTGAATTCGGAATGTCGAATATAGCTTAGAGTGAATTTTTGGTAATTTTCTGAAAAACTCCAATTTTTGATGAATAGTGAAACCACTAAGTGGTAATCAAGCAAACTGATTTTTCAGTTAAATTAAAGTTTACCACTAATGTGTATTGAATTTTGAAAATCCGACATACATGGTTGTCATTAGTATGTAAAATGCGATTCAATGGGATGAAAATAATTTTTTGGTGAATAGTAACTTTTTTTCATTAATCGCGATTAGAGGTAATTAGTGTAATTTAAGGTAAAAATGATATTATAAAAATGTGGAAACACCATGAAACTTGTCCTAAACCTATTGGGAGAGTCATGGCCGTCCAAGACAACCCATGGGTCGATTTAGGGGACCCCATGGAGCCACATGGGTGAGATAATGACTTTAATGCCTTTTTTTAAATAAAGGAGAAAATGACACTAACATAATGTTTTTTACTAAAACAATTTTTAGAAGGGGTTATACTAATCATATTTTTGTATATAAATATTAATTAGAAATATAAAACGATTTCCTACATCATATTATTTTTTTTTATAATTTGTAGACATTAAATAAATTAAATTATTTATGACATCATGATGATGCAGCGATGACCTCATTATTTAACGATTTAAATAAATTGGAAAGATAATGTTATATGTAAGACCTAAACTTGTCCAAAAACTATTGGATGGGAATATTTCTAAGACCTATCATCTTATCTTTGAAATATATCAATGTGGGACCTTAGAAATTCGAAACACTTTTGAAAATAAAATAATAGTTTCATGATTTCCAAAAGTGCCCCTCCTCTCCTCTTATAAAAGGCCCCCCACATCTACCTCATTTCACACACTCCTCAAGCCTTTGGCTCGGCCATAACCGGACCATTTACTCTCTCCAAATCCCTATCCTCATCCTAGAGTATTCCCGTTGGGAAGAATCCTTTCAAAGGAAACCTTTAGGATCAAATCAAAAGGAGTTACACTTTTATAGGTAATTCATTCTCTCATGTTCATTTGTTTTATTTTTCTTCTCCAACCCGCAAAACTCTTTTTATTTACTTCTTTTGTAACAAAAAAATTATCTACAATATACTAGGATGTTTTTATATCATTTATTAGAGCTAAACTCTCACACAACTACATCAAATGGTTAAAGAACATACGGTTTCCGTGGATGGTGAAATTCTGCCTCCCGAAACGATGATTGTTCAATACTCATTTAACACCTTCAAAGGTGGCCATTATGATGTCACTAATTTTATATATGATATATAATATGTTTATTATTTCCTTAAGCTTCTGTATTCTTCATTTATGGCATACCATTATTGTTTCCATTATGGGTAAACACGATATCTTCATTTTAGGAAGTGCGGACTACCGCCCCCTGAAAGTGATTTGATTCGTTAATACCATATGTGGGATGTGTAAAGGAAAAAGTTAATAATATTATATGTGTTATTATACTGGAATTATAATATAATCTTATATCATTATGATTCTATTCCAGAAAATACGAAATAGAAATGAAAGTAGCGTTCATGCGTACGTACGGCTTACCATCTCCATGAACGGTGCATTTCATTTATTACCTCTAAATGTGATGTAATATTATAAATACAGGTATATGCTGAATATATATGATATATATATTATCCGAATCATTAATATAATTCTGGAAATAACGAACCTTTGACCAAATTAACAACATGTATGTGTAAGAAGTATATTTTTGACTTAAGAACCAAATACCGACAAAATGAACATTATTAACTTAAATGATTACATGATGTTCATATCATGGTATAAAAGGGATAATGAACATGAAAAAGGTTCTTAAGAAAGTAGAGATTAACTCAAGTTTATTATTTAGGAGATTAAAGAACGGTCGTGTCAAGTCGGATACGAGGTAAGGGATCTTACTCCTCTCTTTCTTTTTAAGTACACTCTTTTATGTCATTCCTTTTAAAGCTCATCTTTCTTGTTATTGGGATGATATTCTATATTACTCTTACTGTAATTTTATTTTTCATATGATGAGAGAACCTATTCTCTGTCATCAATCCATTTTTGGACGTTTTGGGTGGCGTCGTTAGGCTGCCGAATTTTTGTAAGAGATCTAACCTCTCTTTCTTTTTAAGTACTCTTCTTTTTGTCACTTCTTTTAAGCTCCTCTTAGTTATGATGGGGGATGTTCTTTTATATTCCTCTTTCTGTAAACTTTATGTTAATATGATGAGATACCCTATTTGATCTCATCAATCCATTTTTTGTAAGTTCTATTTGGCGCCGTTAGGCTGCCGAGTTTTCGTAAGGGATTTTTCATCTCACTTTTATTCCCGTGAGATTTATGCTAAATTTCCCACAATTTCCTTTGAGTGGTGTCTGTACTGCCCATTATTCTACTCTTTCTGTAATATTCTTTCGTTTATGAGTATTTACATCAATGATTTATTTTCCTTCTTTCATGGGGTGTATGTTTTGAAAGATACCCAAGTCGGTAAGGAAACCTTTCACCCTCCTCTTTTTAAAAGACTTCTTTTGTTGGGTCTTTTAATTTACCTATTATTATGTTGGGTAATGTTCTCATATATCCTTATTGATGTAAATTTTATGTCCAAGTGATGAGATACACTTTTTATCTCTCATCAACTCATTTTGATGTGACGTTGTTAGGCTGTCAAGAGAACTTCTTAACCCAATTTCGATTTCTTTGGGTTCAACATGTAGTTATTGAATATGTCATCCTTTGAATATGTGTGAATGACCTTTTATTATTTTACACTTAATATCCACTTACATTGGGTGTATTTATATTTGTCACACATAATTTTGAGATTGATTTATCCTTAATTTAAGGATACCTTCTTTATAATGGATTTCATCACATTTGACATTTCTATTGAGTCTTCATTGTTGTTATGCACCAATTCACTATTAAATGGTGTGTATACTGTCCTTTGACATATTATATCATGAATCCCTTTATTCTCATGATATTATAATGTTTGGATTAAATGTTATTCCGCAATTATTTGTATTCAATAGTCTCTCATTTTGTTAAAAAACTCTTTAACAAAAATATCGTTTTAAATGTTTTAAAGATTTATTATTCTAAATCTATATATTTAATGTCCATGTATTCAAAATGGTTTTCAGTATTTATTTATATGGAAATTAATGTCTTAAAATTATAATTCCATTAAAAGCTTCAAAGTGGTATGGGACACTTTGATTCAAAAATATATTTTAAATGGTTTTTGAAAATGGATTGATTAATTCAATATTTGGGAATTACTTATTGTGATTGAAAATGAAATGTTGTTATTGAAATGTTTATATTTTCAATATTTTATGTGTAATAATGGTACTTGGACATTATGATGGGTGGTGCCGTGAATACCAGGACGAGTGTTTAAGTTATAACCTCCAATGCATTGGGTATGGAAGTCGGCCGTATGGCTATTCCATTAAGTATGTATGGAAATTGGTCATATGGCTATTCCATTAAGTGATATGTGTGTATGTCAACCGTATGGTTATTCCACTTAAGTATGTTAATGTCCCAAGTTACCTTTATATATGTTATGTGTTCTTTATATGGGTTTTAAGAGAATCCTTTGGTTACAAAAAGGTATGTAATGATACTTTATTCAGTGAAGAGTTTTTACTACTTCATGAAGGTGAAGGTATTACTTTGATAGAGTATACATGGTTTACTTGATGTTTGAAAAACTAACAGTTTTCATTCATTATGTATCCCTTACTGAGCTTTTTATGCTCATCCCATGTTTTTTGAAATGTTTTTCATAGGTCACGGGGAAGGTACATGATAAGATGATTGAGTCAAGGATGTGTCAAGAAAGAATCTAAGTTTTATTTTAAATATGTTTCCGTTGATGGGAAGAATGAATCCTGTCTTTTATGTAACCACTTTGTTTAAAGGTGGAATGTAATGCAAGTTTCATGGTCTAATTCTCTAAAACTCTAAACCTGAAAATATCCTCAATGTGTAATCTTGTGATAACTCAAGATTATGTAAGGTTTAAGGTTGGGGCCTTATTTATGCTATATGTAAGTTCATTAAATGAAATAATATTTTATTTATGACATAATTATAATTCATTGTAGATAAAATATCACTTTTCATTATTTTGTAATGATCATTGAAATCTGGAAATGTTACTCAGGTATATGTTAGACATATCATCTCCATGATTGCAAAATAGTTTATTTTAATTGACTGTAATTCATTATTGGTTTCAAAAGATTAATTTATTAATAAATATTATTATTATTTCATGATTATTATATTATAAATTTGGACTTAATGACATCTCTAACTAATCTCAATAAACAGACGATGTCTTTAAAAAGTGAAATGAATTTTTTTTGAAACACGTGTTGTGGACCAAAATGATTAATAATTTAAATATGTAATTAAAAGGAAATAAAGTAAAATATTTGAGAATAATTTATTAAAACATTATTTTTTAAAATAAGTCAATTCATTCATTCATTTTTTTTTCATTGGAGTTTAAGTACATCCAATTATTGTTTGGACTCACGGTATTTGTTTTTATCATCTCACATTATCTTTCTATAAGACATATGCCATATTAACCCCTTTTTATTATTATACACTATATATAATTCATATTTTAAATGTACTATAATGAATCCTTCATACACCATTTTATCATATGTTTCAATTTAAATTAATTTATCCAAGGATAATTTAGAAAATATTAGCATATGGTGTAGTGTTTTTAACTAAATTTTGTTTTATTAGGTTATGAACCATCATCACTAAATATATTGTTATGTGATTTTTTTAATTTAAATATTAACGGTTTTTTATTTTTTATTTCATATTAGTTTGTATGTATTTACATTATATTCACATAGTCTCTCCATTGTGTTTCTGTGAATTCAACTATATTACTATTTTAATGGTTAATGGTCCAAAATTCATTTATCTCAGATATATATTTTTTATATAGAAATGTCTACATTATGAGAAATTTATAATTACCTTTTTACATGTTAAGACATACATCTCATAATGTTATGAAATTTAATTTTTTTTATTTTATGTTATTATTTCATTTCTCTTACGATTGAAGAGATTCCAATGTGGAAATGGTTTTATTCTATAATCCCCTTTCATTTAGGATTGTATATGTTCAAGTTTAATTTAAAGAAAATAATGTTATATTATATTATTCAACCACATCAATTTTATTATATATTTCTTATGAATGTGTTTCACATGATTAATTGACATTTCCTTCTATATTGATTAATGAAACTAAAATAAATAATTTTATAAGTGATATCAATCTTGTTTTTTATTTTATTTTTTATATATTTATCATCAATGTACAAATTTTCTTAAATATTTTCAAAAAATATATTTTAAAAAAATACATAACATCTTAAAGGATTTTTACCTGATCTATTACCTTTATTAAAAAGTTTTCAAAATGATGTTTTTTACATTTTATATATTTTCCTCTCTTTAATCCATTTTAAAAAATTGTTTTAAAAAGAATGATTATTTTTAACAATATTATTAGAAGATATTCTAAAACATCTATGCCAATTATCTTTCTTGACGTTTCTTTTATATGTTTCGAATGTATTTTCAATGAAATGTATTTTCTTCCATATTTTGGACTTATTAAATCATGTTTTCCAAATGAAAAGGTTATTTTCCAATAAAATGTTTAATATTATCAATTAATGGTATATACCTCCATAAAAATCATCATCCCTTATTATTACTTATGATATAATTGGGTTATGTTGTAATGATACCATACTTTCTAACTATCAAGAAAAATTATGATTATTTAAAAGTTATTTTTATGGAACCTGTTTATTTTACATGGGGTAATGATGTATAAGAGAGATCAATAGAGAACATTTTTATTTTCCATTGGTTAATAATCATCAAATTATATTCGTTTGGAACAAATTTATTTTCCACAGGTTAATCATGACTCAATGATATTTTAGGGAATTTATTTCTTATAAAATGGTGAATCATATTATGAATGAAATACTGATTTTTATGATTTTTAATGATGATATTTAAGCACTATGTACATTAATTATGGTTTTTGGTCATTATTATATGATTGTGGAACACAAATATCACTAGGTGATGCTAATATGTCTTATTCTATGGAATTTCTTTGATATCTATATAAAACATAGTTAAATTATTTTGATCCCATGAGAATTATATTTGGTGACATCCATATGGTTATTTTTATTGTATGTATTCTATAGGAGTTATATAAACAAAGTGTTTTAACATACCAATTCATTTTTATTATGATAAAAAAATTATAAATTTTTATATTTTTAATGATTGATATCCCATTTCACATTATTATTTATTATTATGACACATTCCTTAAGGGAAAAATTATTCCCTATTTTCTAGTTGGATGATCCTTTTATAATTGTGTATGAATATTCTTATGTTATTATCATGCAATTGGATTGTGTCATGATACAATTATTCTTCTCTAATACTCACTGAATACATTCAATTGGTATTGAAAACTTTTACCCTTATAAAGCATTTGAGCTCTCCCTTATTATATTTCAGGATTCCCTGTAGAATCAAGAATGACGTTTATTGAATCATTTCTAGAAGTTTATCATACAAAAAATTAATATTTTATAATGTTAAATAAGAAATGTCATGTTAAATGGGATAATTGCTTATTTAAATTCTTGGGTATTGTTTATAGATGAGTTTTAAATAAATCAATAAACAATAAATCTAAATTTATTTTGAGAATGTAAGTGTTCAGATATTTAATTTTTATATTTTATATTTTATATTGTTAAAACCAGATCAAATTATACAGTAACAAATCTTGAAATTTAATGTTTATATCATTATCACAGAATCTATGAGTGTAGAATTGCGGATGTTTTACTTATTTAAAGTGCCTAATGTATTTTTTAACTCAAAGTGCTTTGATCACATGACAAATATAATATGATGACTATGTTATTAATTTTAATTTACATATTTCATAAAATCCATGTAAAGGGAATGTGATCACAAATTAATTGAAAAGTAAATTACCAACTCAATCAATGAATTAATTAGAAGAAGAGTGGTATGTGATGGTTTTTTGTGGGGATGAGATTTGTAGTGGAAGAAGATAGAAGGTAGGTGTACATGTCCTAAAAAATATATGATTTATCATTTATTGATTTTGATTGGCCCATTAATGTTTTTGAAAATGAGCTATTATACTTTTATAAAATCTTAATGGAAGGGAGACGTCAGGCCATTGGTCTCAGTTTTCTAGAGTACCATTATGTGTCTGAATAATGTTTTTTGTTCCTTTTTATCTGAGTATTTTTTTATAGAATAAGTAAACCATTATTTTTTGATTTTATTATTGGTGTTTATGGCTGATTTGGGAGATTGAAATTTTTTTTCCACGATGCCTGCAATGTCCATGAATTAAGGCGGATATATAAGAAATTTCAGTTTTTACAACACATAAACATTATTTAATGTTGTTAAGAGGAGACTACCATTTAATAAAAGATTGTTTTTTTCAATTTCTTATATTGAAAATTATGTGATTTAAATGATCATTTATTTAATCATAAAATCAATTATCTTTATCCCTTGTAAAAAATCCCACAATGTTTAATTGTTGTGCTTTTTGGTTGATTGTGTTAGTTGAAAATGAATTTTTCTAAGCAATGTTGTCTAGTTATAGATATATAGTTGTCATGAATTATTGAAAACAATAAATAAAAATTGAATGGATGATATGGTGTCCATATATAATTTTATGTATACTAGGTGGTGTTTTTTCCCAATTTCTTCAAAATTTCCAGGTCTAAAATTTGGAAGATGGCTTAATCAGCATGAAATATTTATTTCTTAAAATTATTCATAAAATAATTGAAATATCACGAGTTTCTCAAATATTGGAGTTTCATGAATACATTTAATGTTTTGATAAAATATTCTATCACCAAATGATCACGGTTAATGAATATTCAATGTAAAATCGTAAATCTCATTGACCATGGTAAGCATCATTAAAGGGTAATATCTATAGTGCTTCCCAAAAACATGGAGATTCATGAATAATATTAGAGTGAATCATGAAAATGTCTAAGGGAGATTAAAGCTTTTGGAATGGAATAAAATTACTATAAATAGTCCTTTATACCCCTTATTTGATGATAAAACCTTAATGAAAATATAAAGGATTTGAATTAATATGGGTGATCCAAAAACAGTTTTCTAGAAAAAAAGATCACAAAGAATGGATGTTTGTAAAGGCTATAAAAACCCAACCAAATATTTCGAGCCTTGTCATGACTAAGTGATATTATTGAATTTTTTTTCTTTGATATGAGAATGTGAATATTGAAATATGATGTTACATCATGAATGACATTTGATCTCCATGAAATTGGTGATATTCATGGTTTTTTGGGGTTCAGGAGAGTACAGTATTATTATAAAAAATTGGGTAGTATTTCAAATGGTTGGTGAGCTTCATGATGAATGTGACCATCAGGATGGTGTTTAGAGAGGCTTTACTAGTGAGTCTATTGTAAATTGGTATTCAACAAGTGGATTAAAATTAAAATTAAAGATGCACCATATGATGGATAAAAAATATTTATTCAATTCATCAAAAAAGTGTTATTCTCTAGTAAAAACTGAAAATTTAATGTCATATTTTAGTAAACTTCCAAAATATGATTTGTTTTAAACCTAGAGGTATAGGGAGTCAACTTCAATCATTATAATATCCATGATCATAGGCATAGAAGTGATCTATATCTTGCCTTATTTTAGTAGTGAAACGTCGTTGATTTTCTACATTAGTGCATTTCAATTATGTTATCCTTGGACATAGCCTATTGAGTGTGGGAAAAGTATAATTTTTAGGTCTCATGCATTCATTCATTTAACTTAATATTTTTCATTTTCGAAGGGGGAAAGAGTGTTTTGGTTAGTAAAGAAACCTGATCTGAAGGGGAAATTGTTTTAATCTATCATACACAAATTCACCCTGTTGTTAATGTATTTATTTTAGTTGGGCCAACATCCTCTTTATCTAAGAGATTTCAAATGTGGAGAAGATGTTTATCTTATATGTGTGATAAGTTTTGGGACTTCAAGGGGTTCCTTATGTTATTGTTTCTAATAGGGAAAATAGGTTCACATCATGGATTTAGAATGGATTGAAACTGGGGATGTAATCCCATTTTATGTTGAGAAAAACAATTCAGATGAAGATGGATAGATAGAGAGGTATATATAGAGAGATATCCATGATGGTGAGGTTATTATCCAATTATGTGTTCTTGATTTTGGAGGTTCATGGTATATTTTTTCCCTTTTATTTTTATCCTATAAAAATATTTATCTAGCCTTGATTAGTATTAAGAACATTGAGGATTTTATCTGTATTCATTTCGATCTCCCTTACACTAGGAAGGGATGGGAGAGCGGTCCTTGGTTGTGGTGAGACTGGTTTACGATATGATAGAAATGGTGCAGTTTATCTAGATGAGGTTTATCAGGACACATTGTTTCCTTAAATATTATGATGAATTTCATCATTAGATGTTATAGTTTTAGGTTAATGAGTTGTTTTCCATATTTGTTTACCTAACATAGTACCCCATGAGATAGGTATACAATCGACGTTGGAACCAACGTTTTTTTCCCATTTGGTATTGTGGAGCATCTTCTCCTGGTCAAATAATGCTTGGACATTACAAATTTTTTGAAATGCATCATCAATGTTTTCCATGTTTCCTTGAATAGGATGTATCATTTATACCATTCACTAGTGATTTAATAAGATGATTTTGATCTTCCTCCTAATATCACTATAGTTGAGAAACTAGTAATAATTTTATATCCCAATAAAAAGTAATATACTGTAAAACAATTCCTTCTGCATATGTATTATCATAGTGTAGATGGGATAACTACAATATGTGGGAGAAAGATTTGTGGATGAGGTATTAGTGGGATTACCTAATTGTGGTTCCATAA
This sequence comes from Viscum album, assembly GCA_963277665.1. NCBI lineage: Eukaryota > Viridiplantae > Streptophyta > Magnoliopsida > Santalales > Viscaceae > Viscum > Viscum album. The sequence goes on from OY728158.1 coordinate 880,085,377, forward strand.
ACCTAAAGACATAATTGGGAAGGAATGTTTTTATTATGGGGAGACTTTAAGATATTCCTCTATTCATGTACTTCATTATTATTGTATTTACTCTATTTTGGTTATGGTGTCTATCATGACCTATAGTGATAAGAAATTTTTGTTGAAGAAAATGAAATATATTCTGAGGATGTATGTCTATATGAATTAATGGATTCTAGGTATAAATGTGTCTATGTTTTGTGGGGTTTACCCTTGGGTTTGGAACTCTTATAAGATAGTTTTATTTTTTCTTACATGATCTCAACTATAGACTTCGAACTAGTCATACTCACACCATGAACAAGTTACATGATGTGAATCTATTGTATACAAGATGACATGACTCCCATTTATAGTTAAAAAAATTACAATCCATAAAATATTATCAAAATGCTAACTAGTTGATCTGTACTAATTCAAATCATGATGATGATTGTTGAATTATATTAGTGAAATCATAAAATTCACTCCATATATGGGATTCACAAAGTTATGTCTTCAAGTCCACTGTAATTTTATTTTTCATCATGCCCTTCCACTTCTCAATTCCATGTGTATAGCCACATCTCAAACCATAGAGTTTTTCTTGGATATTTCTTGTGAACACTCTCCTTCTGGATCACTATATTCAAAGTTTGATCCCTATTGTAGTTGAATCACATCTCTCTTGTATATGGTCATCGAAAATCTTCTCATACTTTTTTTTATTATAGTGGCATTTGATCTATTTTTTTGATCATGTTGTATTCATCTTGAGTTTTATATTGATCCATTATAGAGTCCGCAAAAGACATTTCTTTTTTATGCTGATATTCTTGTTACCCGTCTCTATTTCAGAAGGACAATTGGTTTCCATCATTATTAAGTTATGTATGCTAAAAAAAGTAGTTTATTTTTTGTAGATTTATTTAATTTAATAATAATTAATTTGGTTCGTTGATATAAATTGATTGATTTTACATTTAATGTTCATTATTGGAATCAATACACATTTTAATGGTGTATTTATTTAAAACAGGGTTTCACATGCCATGTATTTGATTATATTCTATAAAAGTAGGTATCAGTTTTGAAATATATTTTGTCTAACATTGCACATTTGGTAAGATTTGGTGCATTTGGAAAATACTTGCAACCCTTTATATTTGTAATTCCACAAGTGTGTTTTTATCACCTTAGTGTGTGTAATTCCACTAGAGTGTATATTGGTAAGATCCACATATGAACATGATGGGTTATTTTCATTTATGGAAATTATGTACAGCCATAGGTCAGATCATAAATGGAGTTCGTTTTTATTTATGATCGGTTTTTCATGTTGGTATTTTCAGGGTTATTCACTCACAAGCTTATCATATGGTGTGTCCCTGGAGGGTTCCCATATTTGTACATGAATTCAATTTTTGTTAATGAATTGCAAAGTTTTGTTGATATGTAATCATTTTATGAGAACTAAAGAAAATGTTTTCAAATGAAATTTCAATATTTTATTATATAGCTTCATTATAAAGTGGGTTATTATAGTTAGAGATAATGAATTAATGATATTATTTTGTGTATTGTTTTTTGTGGTATTGTATTGGGAGTTGTTATTACACGACACTTTTTTACATTGGGCCTTTTATATGTCATTTGTTAGAAAAAATGTAATAGTAATGTAATTTTCTTGCATTACAATTTCTCATATTGGTCATCATCATTAATGTCAGATGTTATTTTGTTGATGTATAGTCATAATGAGACATAATTTGTTTGTTCTGTTTTTTCATTCTGGTTTTTTCTTATTGGATTGAGTTTTTTGGTCTTATGAGTATTTATCATTTTCCAATATGATACTATAGTGTCTTACTTTGTTTCCCTTTATGTAGGAGTCTCGTTTTGGTTCAATGGTTTTACCTCACTAGGTGGTGACGTGGTTTTTTGTTCCATGGGTTTTTTGATTTTTTTTTGTGGATTTTGGGTAAAATTTATTTTATGGAGTCATATAAAATGTTTTTTTAATAAAAATTAATTCATGAAAAATATATATTTTTTTTATTATTTTTATTCGGTTTTACACACAATTTTTATCAATGAGTATTTTAATTCATTACATTAATCAAATTTTACTTTATTAAATTTCGAGAAATTTAATTTCATACAATTAGTAATAATCTAGTTGTGTAGTGGCTTAAACATTCATAAATTTATGTTGAATTTCATGATTTCAACATTACCCATTAGATAATCTATTTTATAATTTCTAAAATTATATCAATAGAAGTTCTATTAATATAAAATAGATAATAGGTTCATAATTAATAATTTTAATGGAGGTTTTATTTTTATAAATTATGGATTTCTTTTATATATTTTTTTGAAAAACATAAAAAAATGTTTTATTTACCCATCATAATAATTTGAATTTTTTTTTAATTTTATCTTGGTAATAGTTTCAGAAATACATTACTATGAAAATAAATTCTTATCAGAATACTAATTTTCTCTTTAGGATTTTGTAATAATTTTAAACATATGCACCATTTGAAATGAAACAACATGACATTATCACAATATTGTTAAACGTTCCAAATGATGAAAAAATGAATTACATAAATATTTTAAAAAATAATGGGACTCTAGTAACTAATAAATAAAATATATTTGATCTAAAAATAAAGAAATACATGGATTCCTAGAAATATCAAACTCATTAAAAAATAAAAAAATGTAAAAACAAAAAAATGTGAATATATTTTCTTATTAAAGATTTAAATGACACTAAGAGAAAAAAATTGAATTATGAATGGTTAAATAAAATATTTATATGATTTATAAATGAAATATGACCATTATTGTGGTAACATGAAATTTTGATGTTTAACCTAACTATTATAATTATAAAATAATCTCAATAAAAGTAAATTGACTTATTTAATGGAATATTTTTTTAAAATAATAATTACTTTTATAGAAATTATTAAACATGTATATTTAAAGTACATAATGTAACTATTAAAAAGTGGTAACTCGATTGTAGTATAAATTTATTTTAATAATAAAATAATTTAAATTTATTTTATAATTTTTTTATTATTTATTTTGTCATTAATGTTATCTAAGATATAAGTATGTTTTAAAAATTATAATATTTATTTATTGAATACAAAGATAGTTCATATGTTATAATTAATTTTTTTATTATTCTATGAAGAATATTTTTCTGTGACATGAAAAAAAATTAAATGAGATGATTTATGATACAATATATACTAAATAAATTAAAAATTAATTGTAAAATAATTTTATTGATGTAAATTTAGTTTAGTAAATATTTTAATGTATTAAAAACTAATATATAAATTTATTGTGATGAAAATAGATTAGAAAAATGAAATTTTAATGTAATCTACTAAAAAAATATTATTCATTTGTTTCATTTTTCATTTTTTATGATCTGAGAAATTTATCATTTGAAGGGATTACATGTAAATTATTTTTATATTATTATTATTTACTATTTATTTCCCAAAATTGACACATTTTCTTATTCAAGGTATGGGAATAATATTTTATATAATATTAATACAAAAATATCACTCTCCACCATGTTTAATAAACATCCCTCACCCACATTGAAGTTTACTTACAAAATGTATTCAATATCCAATCATATATTCAATTCAAAACTCATGGGAATCCATAAGTCATAAGGGATATTATAGTACAACCACAAATGAATCATATAGGCCCAAAAACTCTTTTCAATGGAATATATTTCAATGAATCTGTAACCTCATAATCCCCTTAATTCTATCATTATATTTATGCAAACAAAATATCATTTCCATTCTAAATCTTTATAAATAATTACATAAAATTTATATATAATTTAATTTTAATTATGATTTAATATGAATGCTATAATCTATTTATAATAGATATTGTCTCTCCCTTTTTGGTGAAATTTCATACCATAAGAATATTTTATCATCCTGAAAGGATGTTGTCATTTCATTAGTTATCACCACCTATATGTCTAGTTGTTTTTCTTATATAGGAATTTAAAATTTTTATTTCGATAACCTATAATTATTTTAATATTTCAAAAATAACCAAAAATATCATTAAATAATTTTTAAAATGTCACGTACATTACATACCCTACCATCCCATTATAAAATCATTAATTATCATTACCTTCATGGAATTATAATATTATATTCATTGATAATTAAAACATCGTGAATCTTCATGAAGTGAATAAATTGATTTATAAGAAATAAAATACATATTACACCCAATAAAAACTTATTTTTACCATATGTTACAATTTCTATGAAATCATGAGTAATAAATATAAAATATAAAGTTGAAAATATATTTATGTGACAGAAAAAAATTAAATGATAAAATTTATACCATGAAATTGAATAATAATACAATAATCAAAAAAATTATGGTGTGCTAGATATAAATCCAAATAATCTTAAAATAATTAAATTAAAAAATATTTCATATTAAAGAATTTGATCAAATTTATCCTTAAGGGTAAGGATGGTGAAATACTAGAACTATGGTATATTTTTCCTTCAGTAGAACATTTTCAAGAAAATAAAAGGGATGTTTTAAGTGAAACTATATAAACTAATACTATATATCATCGGTTGTTGGGATATTTATCTTATATTTCTTATTTATAAAAATTATTCGAAATTAGTCCAATTACTTTTTCATTTATCAACCATCCATATTTAGAATAATTTGATTTCATACAAATAATGACATCAATATCAATGACTGAAAAATGAATTATCAGTTGAATCACATCAATCTCTATTATTGAAAGTATTTTTGGAAAGATGAACACTAAACGATTTTAAAATATATTCTCACGTGTTTAAAAATATATAAAATCAATAATGAAAGAATAATATTCTCTAAATGGAGTTTGATGATGACAGACATCATGATTTTATTAATTAGAGAGTATTACATATATTCCAATGATAATATTTAGATATTGACTTCTTTATAACAAACATCCAATGTTAAAATTCTATATCTTTATATTTTATTATAACAACATCAAAATTAAAAATATCATTCAATGAATTTTGTTTAAAAAAATATCAGTGATTACTGAATATTTATATTGTAGTAGGAATCAATAAAGTGTTTTGTATGTAATGGCGATCACTTTAATTTTTCTGAATATTTAATTGAAATATATAATCCATGCATTGAAATCATTAACAAAAAAAATTAAATATGCATTGATATATATCGTATTTTTGTTTTCAAAAATATGGTTACAAAATAATTCATTTTACTATATATGTAAGGAATCCGTTTTATTGAACCCTTAAAATATTTTTATGGGTGATCAGACGTATATATGATATGATGGGTGAGATGAAATGTGATTTGAGATCAAATTTCGTATATACAAATTGGCTTGCTGTGTGGAAATTTATGTTATAGTATGGTGTTGTTATATATATTGTATATAATTTTATCCATGTTAATGGCATCGTAGTGGATGAAAATGAGGATTTTGGGTCTATATAAATCTATAGTTATCAGTAGTTTGGAGGTATTATTCCTTGTGGAAGCCTATCTGTTAGTCATTTATCTCTCCCTCTTTTGGGGTAACTCGAATATATTTAATAGATTGTATCATGGATATTCTATAGTTAATTTGTTAACTAATTTTATTATAAAGGTACAATGTGGTATGATATTAGGTATGTCAAAAGGTGTTACCCATGATTAATTTTATCAGGTAAATATATATATATATATATATATATATAAACACACATGGGTTTTTCACTTTTTTTTATGGGGGAGGTTGCATTGAGCCATATTAGATGCATAACCCCATATACTACACTATTGTTTTGGTAAAAGAACTAAATATTATTGTATTAATATGTGTTTTTAATCATGTTATTATTAAAATCCAAGATGTATAATTCTTTATGGCACAAAATATTATAATTTTCTCTTTATTTGTAACCCTAGGGGACATTAGGAACATATTTAGATTGTATTAATCCCCCATTTACATCCTCTATCATGCGGTTCTAGAGATTCTTTCATATTAATTGAAGGTTATTTTCTTCATATCCCATTTTTATGTTAAATTTGTATCCATATGAATAAGGTTTTGATGAATAGTTATATAAATTATTAGGGTAGTTCTTTCAATGAATTATATGGGATCTATAGTGCAGTTTCTTAAATTTTTATGTGTTCAATCTTGGATATTCTCATTAAAGATCATTTTTTTGAGTTTATCAATGAATATTGAATGGTTTATATAATACTAATTAATTCATTAATTTAATTTATTTAATTTTGATGTGTTTTGTAAACAAGGACTGTTTTAATTTTATAATGGTTGGATCATTTTAATTTTGATAGTAATCCCAAAATTCACATAACAATGTAGCATAAGTTATTGAACCCCATGAATAATTATTTTAAAAATTACATAAGTTATTTAATATAAATGTAGCAAAAATTATTTTGTTTAGGGCTATAGTGATCTTAAATTTTCTATCAGGGTTTGTTTCCAAGGATTAGGTGCCAAATTTATGGCCTAGATTTTACGTCAATCATAATGTGAAAAAAACTAGTCCAAGAATACTTGTTATAGGATTGATGATCCTCGATTGTGAGTTTTGTAAACCTAGTATGGTTGGGATATTTTATCTAAAAAATCAATTAAATATAAATATATTAATGGTAGAATTTGATCATAGTTTTATAAATTATATTTAATGATATTATTGGTGGTTTTCTAATTTAGTGTTGAGAGTAGGACTTGTATGATGGTTTTTTATAAAAGGGATTTCATGATAATTAATTGTGTGGATTTACGATTTCCTAAATTATATAGCCTTTTAATTGGGATTTAAACATCCATGGGGTATTTTCAGGTCCAGTCCTTGAATCCCTAATCTATGGAATGGTAAAATAATTATTTATTAAAATTAGCTTATTTTTGTTTACATTGGTATCATGGAATAACATGAACAATTTGAGCTTTTTGAAGGAATGATCTAGTAGTTAGGAATGAGAAAATATAGAATTAAAAATTAATTATAAAAGTATGGTTGAATTTGATGATATAGAACGTCTAAAGTTGATGTCTTTATCTATTTAATTAAAAATGGTTTTGTAATTACTAATTATTTTTTTAAATTGTTAGAGATATTTCTTTTTAGTGCTTGAATGTTTGCATGAATTCAAGTTTAATTGTTTTTAGTGATGTCAACATACATTAATGTAGGATGATAAAAAATATTGATCCTATTATTAGCTAGATTCCCATAGTCAGGTGTTGGGATATATAAATCAAAATATTTTTGTATTTAGTATTTCCAATAAGATGATTCATGTGTGAAGTTGATTCCAAAATGTTTTGGGTGTCATGGTGATGAATGAATGAACTATTTATCTATCATCAACCTTCTCCATTAATTCATAGAATATATTTTAAGATTATATGGTCATTGATGCAATATGATATAGGATACAAGTCCTTACAAGTTGTGATGGACATCAATTTTACATAGATGTGTGTTTGTGTTTTTTTGGATTGTGGATAAAATAAATTTGTATATTCTGGATATATTGATTATGGATTCATATATATGTGAATGTGATAGAATTAGTGGCATCAAGTATTGTTCATTATACATGATTAAGAGTGGTTACAACTTTATAATTGGTTAAGTATTTGAAAATTATTAGGTTGTGATTAGATTTACGGGATTAATGATGAGATTACAAATTAAATGTTATATGTGTTAATGGGGTGCATTATGGAATATTGAAGGGATTCTAGAATATGAAATATCGGATTGTGGAATTAATGCCATAATCTAAAGTTTATATGGATTATGTGTAACAATATTTGTTAAATTATTTTCATAAAAATTTTCAATCCCCATTGTGTTACATGGTGATTGAGCCATATTGAAGATGGAATTTAATTGTATATTTTATTGTAGTGACCTTGATATATGTATTTATTAATTGAGATTAATTATTCTTCATTAAAATTTACATTAGTAGTTATGTGACACCCAATTTTTTTAAAATAAAATTTAAATTCATTAAACATTGACTTTCTATAAAATGAATCTTTATTTTTAGGAATATAGTTGTAAATTAGCCATTTAAAATAATTTCTTCACCTCTTTGATTTGAATTTCTAAAATGGAGATCTACGGTTGTGATGAGCACGTTATTTGGAGTCTGATTGAACCAACATGATTTTTGATGAATGGTAACGTACCCTAATAAATAGTAATATAAATAGAAATATAACCCTTATACATAGTATATTGTATTATTATATAAGGGTTTTAAGGCTATACGATTATGAGATCTTGATTAATTTTACAAGTGATATAAAAAGAGTTTTAGATTTAAAATTATTATGTTAGAATAAATTATGATTTTATTTAAAAAGTAATTTAATCAAATTTAGAAAATTATTTTGATAAAATGGAGTTCATTTTTGAATACTACAAAACGCAAAATGGTTATGGTGAATTTTTTAGATTTATCTAAATTCCTTGAAATATTTATGAATAGTGAAATACAATAATTTACCATTTATATACATTATTTGTCAAATACACTATTCCTAGAATCACGTTTGGTGTAGAAACCATTAGTTATAACTCATATGCTATCATTACTAATTTGGGGCACATAAATTTGGACTAATCATTGTCTTCACGAAAAATATTAAACGAATGATTAAAATAATGGAACACCCCTCCTCTCGTCAATTATAAATACCACCCTTACCCCCTCTTCTTCTAACTCCACTAAAGCTGTGAGAATTATCTAAATTTTACCAAATCCACATTCCAAGGAACATTCCCACATCTAAGACCTTTTGGTCTCACCCAAATTCCAAAACCAACGTTCTTAATGGGGATCTCAATGAGAAGTGATCAAAAGATAAAGGTCCTCTTTCATTTTCTTTTCCATTCCAATTATTTTCTATTTTATACTATAGTAAACTCCCATTATACAAGAGGCATAAAATATATAGTTTTATATATATTCTGAAATTTTATCATGATTATGGAAAATTTCATCATCATTTTCCCCTCCTCTTTATATTATTCTAACAAATATAACAATGTCAGTGATGTGTTGATTTTCCAAAATTGTCGATGTTTTGTATTAAATTTCATTTACATACTTAAATTATGATTGTAAAACAATTTTAATGGATGAAAGACTTTAACTTTAATGATATGACCTCTCTTTTTTTCTGTAATTAACTAATATGCATATTATTAATTGTATATTATGAAACATGTTAATGAATATCAAAAAAAAAACAACCAAAATTATATAAACAAATAAATTATTAATTTATCTAAGTATTAATATTCATACAATATAAAAATTTATTTATGGAATATATTTATATTTTGGAAACATATTATCACAATTTTATTCCACTTCTAGAGTTTCTCTTCCATTTGAAAAAATATCCTTTACGAACAGACCATAGAAATCATGCAAAGAATACACATGAAATAATGGAAATAAAAAAATATTATTAATAAATGGGTATAATGATGTTATTAAATGATCATATAAAGATTTATAAAAATTAATATGTTTATCTGAAATATTTATAGCACCCTTTTAACCCTTATATAGTTTTTTTAATCTTGATTGATGAATGTTGAAGCATATGTAAGAGAATTCATAATGCAATTTCTATTCATTAAGATAATATTCCACTTCATTAATTACGTTCTATTAGGATTATTTTTTATTGAATTTGATTTATATTATTATTTATTATTTAAATTTATAGCTTATAAAAATAATCCATTCATTTTATTATTCCTCAATTTAATAATATGGATTTTTTTGGGGACATTCCTTTAAAATTCATTTATCATAATTAAATTTTATGAAATTCAAATCAATGATTTAATGAAATTATTCATGATTTATGATTATGTTTTAGTTATTTAGAAATTTCTATGTGGAAGGGTGGGATATATTTATCCCTCTAATGAATTGGGTTTGTGTATGTTAGGATGGTCAAACGTATGGTTACTCAAAGTGTAACTACAATGGTTACACCAAAAGGTAGTCGTGAGGGTTACAAATCAAAAGGTATCCATTACTGTTAGAATAAAAGTAAATAATTACCAAATAAAACCTTATGGTTTATATATATGTTTTTTAATGATGTATATAAATCTCATGTTCACAATTTAAGTATATATGGTTGAGAATTTTGTCTTTATTAAAATTATTTAAAATGTTTAAATGTATTCATAGACTAATAATTTATTTTTCATTTTATATCCCTAACAATTATTTTTACACTCATACAATTGTTTTAATATATTTCACATGATATAATTATTTTATGGGAAATAAGGAAGTTGTGTTAAATGTTATGTTTATTTTTCAAAGAAATCATGTTTTTTGTGTTAAAAATTTTTCATTTGGGAAGAAATTGATATTATTTTATTGGTACAAATTTTATCTTTATGTGGGTTTATATGTATGATTTACATCCTATAATTATAAAAATATAAACTATAAAGATCTTTTGGAATGTTACATTGAAAAATATTTTGGAAATAGCTAGATTGTGTAATATTTAAGGTCGGGTCCTTACAGTTGGTATCTGAGTAGAGTTAAGATAACATTAGAAGTCACTATAATGTTAACAAAATACCATAAATGTTTTTTACATTTTGTTTTATTTGGAATAATATATCATTTAAATATTTCCTTGTTGAGTATTTTATGATATGCCTCTTCTCAAATTATTTCCACATAACATAAAGGGAAACATAAGTTTGAAGGAACATAGAGGCTATTATCATTTTAAATCTGCAACATGGAAGGGTGGGAAGTATAATCAAGAATAATTCAATATATATTACTCATATGAAGAAGGAAATAAATGGATGTGGTATCCATGTAATAGAAAAACCATAGCTACCACAAATGAACAAGATAATAGTGAAATATTTTATGAGGTAAACACCACATGTTTTCAGTGGATCTTCTAAAAAAATATGTAACATCCCAGGTAAATATAGAATATGACATATTTAATATTTATTAAATTTTGTAATTAATTATTAATTTTTCTATAAAGGTGTTGATATGTTCGATAGCATACTCGATACACAACAACGAGTTTCTTTGAAATCATACATTGCACACTAATAATATAATATTATTATTTTAAATGTTAGTTAACTCCTAGCCATTTTATTGGTGGGAATGAACAAAACTGACTACAATATTATTATACATGTTTTTTAAATGTATTTACATTTATCCAATAAAATGTTAGAGATTTAAAATGTGAAGGAATCTGATTTTAAGTATAATTTAAATTTAAGGCTGATTTACCACCTTTTAATGGCGAACTCTCATTAAATATAGTTTTGGTCAGTATAATACAATATTTAGACTGAATAAAATACTTCTTTAAAATGGGGACCTCATAATTTACTTTGTGTAAATTTTTCGAATATTTCCGATAAAGTTTATATTTTTTAATGAATAGTGAAAAATATTTTATTTTAATTCAAAAATGTGTTGTCATATAATTTATTTATATGGTATGATTAAAATTTTTATTGGATTTAAAGTGTAATTAGAATATATTTTTACCATTTAATCCAATGTTGGTCATTAGAATTAATTTTACTTTCAAATTGGACATAAAAAAGTGTCAATCTTTTGATAGTTATTGTTTCTTAAAAACATTCTATTTGTTTTAACAACGGGAAATAATTTAAAATAAAATATTTTCAATTATATGTTTTGAATATGGAGAAATAGAAAAAAAAAATTATTATGGAATATTCAATATATCTTAGGCTAAATTTGTGGGATTTTTCGGAAAAACATCAATTTTTTATGAATAGTGAAACCACTTAGTACTGGTTAATAAAACCGACTTTATCATTTAAGTGAAATTTTACAACATCTGTGAATTGAATTTCAAAACCCACCATACATGGTTGTTATTAGTAAGTAAAATGTGGTTTAATATGTTGATTTTTTTTGTGAATAGCAATTGTTGATTTTAATTTACTACTGATAAAGGTAAAATAGGGTAATTCAAGGTAAAAATAATATTATAATAATTCAAATTTACCTTAACACTTGTCCAAATATTAATTTTTGAGTCATATATGACCATGGGCATATTTGGTTTGATTTTGGGACCCAATTGAGCCACGTGGGAGTGATAATGACACTTTGGGTTAATTATTTTAAACTAAAGGCAAAATTACAAAAACAAATATCTTTTCGTAAATTAATTTATAGAAGGGTTTATATAAATTATCATTTTGACTGTAAATATTAATGGGAATTCTAAAAATATTTCCTATAACATGGTATCTTTTTATAATTTTTAGACATCATATTAATAGAATTATTTATGACACAATAATGATGCAGTGTTTACATTATTAAGAAATAATTTACATAAATAATATTATAATGATTAAAATAATATCCAAAACCTGTCCAATTTTTATTGGATTATTTTATTTCTACCCTGAGTTATCATATATTCAAATTTAATAATTATGGGACCTTTATAATCCAAATATCATTATATAATAAAATAATATTATCACACTTTCTTAAAGAGCCCCTCCTCCAACCTTATAAAAATCCCTCACTTATAACTAATTCCTCACACATCTCAAGCATTTTAAATCATCCAAACTCAGCTAGATTAAGCTCTCTACATTTCTATCCTCCTCCTAGAAGCCTTACCATAGGTAGAAGGCACTTCAAAAAGTCATTTTGGTTAAAACCAAAGGAAGTTACCCAAATTAAAGGTAAATATTTCTCTTAATTTCATTTATTTTATTTTACTTATCCAACCCCTAACCTAATTTTATTACTTTATTTCATAACATAAAAAATATCATAAATATAATAGGATTTTTTTATGAGAAATATTCAAAATACACTTACACACACCTCCATATAGTGGGTGAAGAACATACTATTTCTGTGGATTGTAAACTAAAGCCTCACGACACAATGGATGTTCGGTTATCTTTTTCTACCTATCAATGTAGCCATTAAGATGGAACTATATTTATATATTATATATATTATGTTTATTTTTTTCATCATGATTCTTTTTTTCTGTTATAGCATACCTTTACAGTTTCTATTATTGGTAAATGTGATAATTTCATTTGAGTAAGTGCGTACTACCTCCCCCTTAAAGTAGTATGACTCTTTAAAGCCATATGTGGGACATATAAAGAATTTATTTATTGATATTCTATATGATATTATACTTTAATTATAATATACTTATGTATCATTATGTTTTAATTCCATTAAAATAAGAAATATATATAAAAGTAGTGTTCATGCGTACGTACGATTTACCATCTCCATGAATGGTGCATTTCATTTCTTACCTCCAAATTATATATACTGTTATATATATAAGTTGGATATATATGATATATATGATATCTAAATCATGAATATCATTCTTTATATAATTTACTATTGACCACATTGACAACTTGTAAATATAAGGTTTTATTTGCCTCAAGTACCAAATAACAACAAAACAAATTTTATAAACACAAATGATTACATAATGTTTATAACATGGTAATAAGTGATTTTAACGGAATAATAAACTTGAAAAATGTTCTTAAGAAAGTATAAATTAACATTAGTTTATTATTCAGGTGATTAATGAGCGACCGAGTCATGTCAGACACGATGTAATGGACTTCGTCTCAATCTCCATTCATTGAGGCATATTTTGTTTTAATACACACCATTATTTTATATATTATATAAACACATTTGAATTTTCATTTCATTCAAAGGGAATCCTTTTTTATGAAGCGTTTTACTAAATGACAAAAAATAATGTTTCTTTTTAACGTATGCGGTGACAATGACCTTTCTGCCACCATGAGTATTATTTGATCTCTTGCTTCCGTAACAAGACATAATGCTTTTATAGGGAAAATAAATACCATATAAAATTTTATTTTATTTTTGGTACTGAAAATTATTTGGATAATGGTTTTTATATGTTAATATTTTGAAATGTTAAATTTTTATTGCAATGTGGAAATGTCATCTTTGCTTTATGGTTATGTTATCTGTTATGATCATGTTATGGTTCTTGGGCATTATTTTTTTATACGGGTGGTTCCATGATAAACCTATGGTGGTTGAGCCCGAGATAGCTCTCCAAGCCATTAAGTAACGTGACATAGGTAAACTTGTATGTTTTTTCCAAGAGAATTAGGGAATATTATGTGATGGGTATTCCAATGTAACTCCCTATGTAGCTGTGATAGCTATAATGTAAGTATGTTATGGAATCCACAAGTTACCTTTATGATTTATGATTTCTATGTGTTATTCATAAATCATATGATTTAATATGGAATGTAAAAGAGTGTATGTACTCTATCTATTTATGAAATAATGTTTTCATTGATTGTTATATAACCCTTACTAAGATTTTTATGCTCATCCCATGTTCTCAAATATTTTTCATAGGACATAAAGAAGAGTCGGGTCAAGGATGGGATCAAAGTAATGTCATGCTGTCTTAACCATGGAAGTAGACATGAATATTTTTTTCAAGTGTTATTATATTATGAAAAAAATGGAAACTGGGTAAAAGTATCTACATCGTAATCTTTTGAGATGTAATAGTAATTTCCTAATTCTCTAAAACTCTAAACTTGAAAAGATCCTCAATGCGAATTATTCGTTTTATTCAATATTATTTAATGTTTTAAGGCTGGGTCCCAATACAATAGCAGGTGATGATTTAATAATGTCCCTTGAAAATATAATTTATTTTATGTAATGTTTTGAGAATCAAAAGTTTATTCTTGTAATTTATTATTTTAAAGGTGAAGCTGATCAGTGGCGGTCAATTTTATAAAATATTAGTGATATAGAAAAGATGAAATCTATATAGTGGGATTGATATAAAAGTATTTTCTTTGAAAATTATTATTCTTTTTATATTGAAAATAAGATTGAGAATTGATTCCATGATTGATAAATGCTTCATTAAATCTATAAGTTCACAATGTAGAGCTCATATTTTGTAAGTTAAATATAAATATGGTTCTATGAGACATTTAATTTATTATAGAGCTTGGAATAAAATTAATGTTAAGAATAAGTATCCCCTGCTTCACATTATTGAATTCTTAGATAATCTCTAAGGATATCAATATTTTTACAATATGTACATGAGATCCTCGTACCATCAGCTGATGTTAAAGGAGGTTGGAATTCCAAAAACAACTTTATGAACTATATACCAACATTAAGAATTTTTTGTTATGTCATTTGGGTTAATTAATGAAAATATTGCATTCAAGGATCTTATGAATACAAATTTTCATTTTGTTCTTGGATATGATTGTGGTTTAGTTTAATGGTAACATTATTGTATATTATTATTGTAAAGTGGTTCTCGAAAAACATCTAATTGGGTTTTGCAATCTTTAAAAAAAGGAATACTATGGAAAATTAAGTAAGTTTAAATTTTTGTTGCAAACAAATTATTTTATTGGTCACATTGAATCTAATGGCAGAATAAATGTTGATCCTTATGAAATAAATGTTGTTTAAGAATGACTAAACCCCAAAAATATAACCAATATTCATAGTTTTTTGGTACAGGAATGCTATTACATGAGGTTTATTGAAAACATTGCATGGTTATCTAGTCCGCTGAATATATTAACTCGAAAAGAAGTTAAATTTATCAGGATATAATAATGTGATGATTGTTTTTTAGAAATTAATAAAATATTAGTGACTTCTCTAGTACTGACCCTACCTTCTAGAAATGGTCAGTTTTCTTCTATAATGATGCTTCATTAATGGGACTTAGTTGTGTTCTTTTGAAAAATGTATAGTAATTTCTTATATTTCAAGTCAACTGAAACCTCATGTGTAACGCCTTAACCCTAGTTACCCATATTCAGTGTATTATTTTAATACATTTGTATGATTACATGGAATCATTTCCAGAATGACCGATCGGTTTAGTAGTCTTGGAAAATATATTATATATCTAAATGTTAAATTACACATTATAACATACAAAACAACATAATCAATCCTTCATAAATGCCATTATTATCTTATCTTAACCCTTAATATCAATCACAATGAACATCTTGTAATCCTAGAAAAAATAAAACATAGAAAGGGGTGTGCTCAGATGATCAGTAAGGATATAAATACAACGAAAACTTTCTTGAATAATCATAAACATTTAAGGCAATGTATAAAACTAAAACAAAAGCTATTTCATCATGAAAATCATCATAATATGGAAATTATAAATAAAAATAATTACATTTACTTACTCACATGGATACTCTACTAGTCAAATAATCACATTCAATATCAATAGGAGGTTTCATAATGATGGAATGCATAATGTCAAACTTTCATAACCACATAGTCAAGGCCTTCTGCCAAGACTTCAAATATAATTTTTTCAAGGCCTTTTTCCAAGACAGTAGTTTGTCTCATGAGACCTAAAGATGCTTCGAGGAGCTATAGCAGGCTCCACCCATCACTTACTATGTCCAATGCATTCCTCATATGAAAAGATTTAAATATAAAATAAATATTCGTTTTAAAACTAGCATACGAAATATCAATAACTTATCCATAAACAATGGATGGTGTAAAAACAACACATCCACAGTCAAAAATATCACAAAAACCTTCAATAAAATATGAAAGATTTGTATCATAATAAATCAACTTTAAAAAAATTTAACATCTATCAAAGAATGTTAACATAGATTAAAATGATTTGTAAAACTCTTGGAGAGAAATATCCCTATTTTCATGAAAACATTTGAACGTCTAGAAATTTATAAAGGAATAAATTTAAAGATATTTTTTAAAAAAATGTGTCCCATACCAAGTTTAATCTTTTTAACGGAATTACAATTTTAATAACATTCATGTCTTTAAAGATAAATCCTTAAAAACCATTTTTAAAACATGGCCATTAATGAGAATGATTAAGAGAAATAAATATTTAAAACATTCAAAATGAATATTTATAAAAAAATATCTTAAATGAACCCATTTGATTAATCAGTCATGAAACATGGACATGGATAAAAAATATGTCTCAGTAGAAACTTAATTAAAAACAACCTCAGATAATAAAGAGAATGTGAAATTAACCCTTACATTATACTTTTCTTTGGCCAATGGTACGTTTAAACTCTTGTATAATGACCATTGTATGTTATTAAATTATACCAGAACCATATTCATATTTATTATATCATACAAGATTCATTTATAACTTTGTAATACCCATTTAATCAGGAATTAAATGTTAAATTAAAATTTTGGGTAATAATATCTTTCTTTATCGTACGTGTTTTAACTTGTTATTATTGATCGTATCATTTAGATAATGATTTAAATACTTACAGAATATAAAACTTGATTTATAAATCATAAATATTTTGATTATAAATATTTATAATAGATAGATATATGAAATGGAAACCACTGTTTAAGGAGACGGTAGGTCGTACGTACGCGTAAATGTTGTTTCTGTTTACATATCATATTGAACATAAGTATATTAATAATATATATTTATTTATATATTTAAATATATATATATCCAGTAGCATTATTATGTCATATATTACAAACTTATTAGTAATATATAATTTGATAATCATTGATGAATGGTGAACTGGGAAATGAATCTTATCGATTCGTGGAGACGGTAATCCGTACGTACCCACGAGGGACAATATAATTTCATTAAAGGAGTGTAACTTGATGGTATATAATATATACAGAATCATTATCATGTTATATTTATTATTTACATCAATTAAACATCATTGTTGTAACAATCCAAATAATAATTTATTGAATGACAATTACACCACGACATAGAGATGGTAAGTCGTATGTACGCATGTATGGGGACATGTCATTAAAAGGATGGATAAAATAATAAATATGGTTGTGAAAAATTTATAATAACATCAAAATATATAGAAGATACTAGATTTATTATTTAATAATTGAAAAAACAAATAAAGAGTAAGTGGAAGAAGAAAAGAAGTTGAAAGAGGGTGGTGATATCATTACCTCTTCTAAGGGTTCTTCCTTTTGATTTAATCAAAATGGATCCATTGGTTTGCATTATGCTCAAAATATGTCCTATAAAATGAAGGTAGTATATTTGGGAGGATATCTGGGTAGGGTTTGGCCAAGAAAATTTTCTTTGGAGGTGTAAATTTGAGAGAAGTGGAAGTTCCCATCAATAAGAGGGGTGAGGGGCAACATAGGAAAAACATAAAATATTACGTTATAATAAAATCATTTTCGGTTTATAATGGCTCAAAAAGGTATTTTATAAAGGATAATGGGGGTTATGGGTCGAAAAAAACTCAAAATTTATGTTTTAGACCATTTTGGGTTACAATATTAACAATATCTTTTATATTTAACTATTGACATTTACCATGTCTCTTTGTATTTATAAATTATATTGTTAATAAACATACTATAAACTTTCAAAAGAACCTCAAGTGGTTTATTAATGACATATATAATAGTATTTAACCCATTTTTCTGAACCGTATATTTTTAGGAATAGAATACAAATTAATAATATAATATATTTTTTTAAAACTCTTTTATTTCAATTTTGACAGTATTTGGTATTTTGATTTTTCTAAATTCATCACAACATTTTTACTTCGAATAAAATTAATCTAAACAACCATATCATGTTAGAGTAACGTTGATAATTATTCTGATTCATAAAAAGTGTAAAATTACAATTATTTATATATTTACAATATCAAATATTTAAATATTTCATTAATTAGGTAATTACTGCATCATCATTGTGTCTGTAACATCCCAGGTAAATAATGAATAAAAATTTTTCGTATTTATTAATATTTACGAATTAATTATTAATTTTACTTTAAAGGGGTTGCTATGTTCGATAGCGTTCCCGATACGAAACGATGAGTTCCTTTGAAAACTTATGTTGCACACTAGTAATATAATAATATTATTTTAAATGGTAGTTAACATGTACCCATTTTATTGGAGAGAATGGATAGAAATAACTAAAATATGATTATATATGTTTTTAAAATGTTTTTACATTTATCCAATAAAAGATATAGGCTTAAAATACGGAAAGAATTCAATTTTAGGCATTTATACCCTAATTTTCACTAAAGGTTCACTTATCACCTTTTGATGGAGAACCGTAATTAAATATAGTTTTGATCAATCTTATAAATTCTATTGGACCAAATATAACTCTTCTTTAGAATCGAGACATCAAAATTTACTTTGTGTAAATTTTTTGTATCTTTCCGATAAAGTTCATTTTTTAATGAATAGTGTAAAATGTTGTATTTTAATTCAAAACCTATTTTTAATATAATTTATTTATATGATTATATTATTATTTGAAATTGTTTTAAAGTGAAATTATAAAATATTTTTTCCTTTAAATCCAATAGTGGTCGTTGGAATTAATTTCACTTTGAAATCAGACTTAAACTAGTGTAAATCTTTTGATACTTATTGTTTCATAAAAACACGCTATTCGTCATGACAGTGGGAATTAATTATTAAATTAATTAATGTGACTTATATGTTTTGAATTTTGTAAAATAGACTTCATTTTTGAATTCGTAATATCAAATATAGCATAGGGTGAATTTTTGGTATTTTTCTGAAAAACTCCAATTTTTGATGAATAGTGAAACCACTAAGTGGTACTTATAAAGACTGATTTTTCGTTTAAATGAAATTTTACCACTTATGTGTTTTGAATTTCAAAAATCCTACATACATGGTTTTCATTAAGAAGTAAAATTTCATTCAATGAGATTAAAATAATTTTTTGGTGAATAGTAACTCTTAAGTTCTTAATCGTGATTAGAGGTAATTAGTGTAGTTTAAGGTAAAAATAATGTTTTAATAATATGAGATTATCTTGACACATGTACTACCCTCATTGGATGTGTCATGGACGACCAATAAAATCCATGGGTCAACTTGGGGACCCCATGGAGCCACTTTGGTTGGGAAATGACATAAATAACTTTTTATTTAATGTTAAAGTAAAAATGACACAAAAATGAGATGTTTTACTAAAACAATATTTACATGGGGTTATACAAGTAATATTTTTGACTATAAATACTCATTAGAAAGATAACAATATTTCCTACATAATGATATTTTTTTTATAATTTTATACATTATATAAATTAAATTATTTATGACATCATGATGATGCAGCGATTACCTCATTAATAATGGATTTAAGAAAAATGGAATGATAATGTAAAATCTAAGACCTACACATGGAAAAAACCTATTTTATTGGTGGATCTCGAACCCTTATCACCTTATCCTCGAATTAAATCAATGTGGGACCTTAAAAATCCGAAACTCTTTTGAAAATAAAGTAACATTTTGTAACTTTACAAGAGTGCCCCTCCTCTCCTCTTATAAAAGGCCCCCACCTCTACCTCCTTACCCACACTCCCAAAGACTTTTGCCCAGCCAAACTCTTCCCATTTTGTCTCTCCACTTACCTCTCTTACTCCTTGAAGCCTCACATTGTGCATAAGTCTTCCCAAGGAATCCTTTGAGCTCAAACCAAAGGGAGTTACCCGATTTTGAGGTAATGTCTTCTTTTGAGTCCTTTTGTTTTATTTTGCTTCTCCAACCCCCTAAAATATTTTTATTATTTTCTTTTGTAACAACTCCAGTATAAGAAATATACTATGATTTTTTTATAATAATGATTCGTGCTACACTTACACACACCTACATCTAATGGTTAAAGAACTTACTTTTTCGTGGATGGTGAATTTCTGCCTCCCGAAACGATGATTGTTCCACATTCATTTAACACCTTCAAAGGTGGACATTAAGATGACAATATATTTAAATATGATATATAATATGTTTATGTTTTCCTTAAGCTTATGTATTTTCCATTTTGGGCATACCTTTTATGGTTTCCATTATGGGTAAACGTGATATCTTCATTTAAGGAAGTGCGAACTACCGCCCCCTCAAAGTGATTTCATTCGTTAATGCCATATGTGGGACGTATAAAGGATGAATTTAAAGTTATTATATATGATGTTATACTGGAATTATAATATACCTCTATATCATTATTATTTCTTTCCATTAAAGTATGAGATAGAAATGAAAGTAGCATTCATGCGTACGTACGACTTACTGTCTCCATGAATGGTGCATTTCAGTTCTTATCCCCAAATGTAATGTACTATTATAAGTACATGTATATAATGGATATATATGATGAATGATACATCTAAATGATGAATATAATTCTGGAATTAAAATATATATACCTCTCATTTAGTTTTAATTCCATTAATATGGAAATGAAATGAAAGTAGGGTTCATGCGTACGTACGGCTTACCGTCTCCATGAACAGTGCATTTCATTTCTTACCTATAAATGATTATGTAATATTATAAATACATGTATATGCTGGATATATATGATATATATGATATCCAAATCAGGAATTTCATTCTGTATATAAAGAACCTTTGACCACACGAACAACATGTAATTTTAAGAAGTCCACTTTCGACTTAAGAACCAAATATAGACAAAACAAACATTATTAACTTAAATGGTTACATAATTTTTATAACATGGCAATAAGTGATATAAAAGGAATAATGAACTTGAAAACGGTTCTTAAGAAAATAAAAATTAACTCATGTTTATTATTCAGGACGTTAAAGAACGATCGCGTCAAGTCAGACCCGAGGTAAGGGACTTCGTCTCATTCTCCATTCGTTGAGGCATATTTCGTTTTATACACAACTTTCATTTATATGTTTTATAAACCACTTTTACTTTTACTTTTATACAAAAGGAATATTTTTCTACGAAGCTTTTTACTAAACGAAAAAAAAGGAATGTTTTTTTAACGTACGCGGTGACAATGACCTTTTCCGCCGCCGCGAGTATTATTTGGTCTTTGGCTTCCTCAACAAGCCGTAATGTTTTTAAAATGAAATAAATACCATATACACTTTTATGTATTTTGGTATTGAAAATGGTTTTGATAAAGGATTATATAATGTCTATATATTTAAATTATATATTGTGATTGAAATGTGGAAATGTTATCATTCCTTTATATTGGTTTTATGTTTTATGATTTTATATTGGTACTTGGAAATTTGACGGGTGGTTACATGATAAACCATATGACGGGTGGTGACGTGAATACCAGGATGGGTGGTTACGTTATAACCTCCAATGCATTGGGTATGGAAGTCGGCCGTATGGCTATTCCATTAAGTATGTATGGAAGTTGGCCATATGGCTATTCCATTAAGTGATATGTGTGGATGTCGACCGTATGGTAATTCCACTTAAGTATGTTTATGTCCCAAGTTACCTTTATATGTTATGTGTTATTTATATGGGTTTTATGGTGATCCTTTGGTTACAAAAGGTTATGTAATGATATTTTATTCAGTGAAGAGTTTTTACTGCTTCATGAAGGTGAAGGTATTACTTTGATACAGTATACATGGTTTACGTGATGTTTGAAAAACTAACAGTTTTCATTCTTTGTGTATCCCTTACTGAGCTTTTTATACCCACCCCATGTTTTTATTGAAATGTTTTTCACAGGACTTATTTTGGAATAGGGTCAAGGACGGGATCAAGGGAATGTCATGCTATATAAAACATGGAACTAGACATGTATCTTTTTATAAGTTTTTTTATGGAAACATAGTACAAGTGTCTACTTTGTAATCTTTTGAGATGTAATAGTTATGTCCAAAATCTCTAAAACACTAAACCTGAAAAGATCTTCAATGTGAATTATTCATTTAATTCAATATTAAGTAAGGTTTAAGGTTGGCGCCTTATAGTGTCATAATGAAATTAAATTATTTAATGTCTAAAAAATATAAATAAAAACCATCACGTAGGAAATACTTTTATATTTATAATTAATACATATATTCGAATTTAACTTATGTGTTACCCTATATTAAAAATGGTATAGTTATTAGACTTTGAATTTAAAAGTTTTACCTCTTCTTTGAAATAAATAATAATAAATGTCCTAATCTAATCCACGTGGACCTCAGGGATTATATTTTATTTTATGGTTTTTTTGGGTCAATTTATACTTATCCAATAGAATTAGGACATGTTTTAGGGTAATTATGATATCATTTTTACCTTTCATTACCCTATTTACTTTTTACTATGGTAAATAAAAGTAAAAATTTACTAATCAACAAAAATTATTTTCATCTTATTGAACAAAATTTTTCTTAATGATGTCAACTGTGTCTCTTGGATATTTGAAATTCCACTCACAGAAGCAAAAACATTATTTTTTATGTAAATTAACAAATTCTTATATGAGGTGGGTAAAAGACGGTGAAAAGTTCAATAAAATATTATATATCTAATAATATTAAAAATTGACTACAATTGATTACATTGAACATATATAGGTATTATGTATCTATTTTGACCTAAAAAATATTTAAAATATTTAAATAATTATTTAAATAAAAAGTCGGTTTCAACCAATAACGCATTGTTTTTCACTATTCATCAAAACATCGATGTTTTCATAAACATATAAAAAATTCACCCCAAGATAATTTTGAAATTCCCAATTTAAAAATGACGTCTATTTTACCAAAATCAAATCATAGAAATTGCATTTATTAATTTAAAATTAATTCCCTTTTTCAAAACCAAAAAATATATTTTTATTAAGTAATAACTATTGAATGATTGACACTTATTTTTGTCAAATTTCATGTTAAATTACTTCCAATGAACAACATGGGATTAAATGGTAAAAATATAATATAATTATGCTTCTAAACCATTTATATGTATAGTTAGACAGTATAGATTATTTTTATTGAAAACGTTGTTTTCAGTTAAAATTTAGTAATTTTCTCTATTCACCCAAATATGAATGTTATAAAAAAACACAAAAAAAAACTTATCAAAACTAAATATTTATGTCCCGATTCTAACGAAAAGTTAATTTAGTAAAATTTAATTTATAAAAGTTTCAAATATATGATTTAAAAATGGTTCTCCATTAAAAGGCGGTAAAATTGGTCATAGAAAAATACTTCATTAATCTAAGAAAAGAAAGTTATTCTTATATTATTTCTAAGAAACTCATAATATGGATCCTAAAATAATAATGATTATACAAAGTTAAGAATTCAGTTAATACTATTAATAAACACTTTTGAAAGGCTAGTTTGGTAATTTGTGGTGCGCTTGAACTCAGTGTTGCGTGTAGTGAAATTTATTGAATTAAATTGAATAAATAACATGCTACAAAATATTTGGGTTCTACATTCATCCGTAATTTGATAAATTGCATCATCGCAATTTGAAATTGTTCTTCATAATTAAAAGGTGGAAAATAGAAAATACCATTGTTTCTAAACCCACATCGAAAATTGGGTTGATAAAATTTATTCTTAATAAGAGGAAAAGGGGAATGAAAAAGTCACCACCAAATTATGATATCGATTAGGAGAACATTGGTGGAAATTAAAGACAATGAATTGGAGGAAAAACGTAAATATTTATAGGGAGTGATTAAGGTTACCAGTTAAAAAAATTGTAGAATTGATGGCCTCAAAGCCATCAATCTATGATGATTTAAAATGTCATTGGTTCAACAAAACAGAAGGTATTAGGATAACTTATTTTTAGTTTTATGATCTCTTACCTAACTTTTAAGAAATAATTTTAATCATATAATAAGAGAATAATGTATATATATACTTGACAAGTACAATTCAATCTTTTAACTAATTTCAACCACAAACTAAAATTTCACTCTAAAAGATAACAAAAAACATATTATATTTATCCAATTCGTAGAGGGTTCCCAAAAAATGAATTTATAATTCATATGACAGACCATTAATGTAACACCCCAAGCTTACACGGTGCGCTTCTCCTTGAATTATACAGTAGCGTGTGTTGTACATAACTTCGAGTTCTAATACAAACCACAACCAATCAAACTAGACGTTATGAATAGTAATACCCACATTTTGAAATTTTATAAATTTTATCATTCAAAATGGAAATCATTTGTAGATTTTTAATATCGAAATTAGCTTAGGTTGAGTATTTGGTAATTTTCTGAAAACATTCAATTTTTGATGAATAGTGAAAAAACACTGAGTTATAGTATTAAACCAAATTTATATTTAAATAATTATTTATTTTATTTAAAATTAATTAAGGTTAAAATAGATACATAATACCTCTATAATTTCAATTCAATTCATTGGAGTCAGTTTATAATAATTTTAGACATATAAAAACTTTATTGAAATTTACACCATCTTTTACCAACCTCCTAGGAGAATTTGCAAATCCAAATAAAACATTATTTTACCGCTTCTGTGAGTGGAATTTCGAAAATCAGAGAGACACAGTTAATATCAACGAGTAAAATGTGGTTCAATACGATAATAATAATTTTTTTGTGAATAGTAACTTTTTACTTTTATTTACCATGGTTAAAAGTAAATAGGGAAATTAAGGGTAAAAATGATATTAATATTACACTAAAACATGTCTTAATTCTATTAGACAAGTGTATCTTGACAAAAAACAACCTTAGGAATAAAATATTATCATTTAGGTCCACATGGATTACATTAGGACATTTATTATTATTTAATTCAAAGAAGAGTTAAAAGAGTTAAAACCAAGGTTAATTACTAAAACATTTTTAATATAAGGTTATACATAAGATAAATTCGATTATAAATATTAATTAGAAAGATAAAAATACTTCCTACATAATTGTATTTTATTTATAATTTTTAGATATTAAATATTTTTTTTGTTTATGACACAATTGTGACGCAGTAATTAATTAATCAATGAAATAATAAAATATTTGATATTATAAATATCCAAATAAATTAAATTTGAGACTTTTTATGAATTACACTAATTTAATAGGTTAATATGAAATGTTTTTATTGATTTAATTATGTTTTTTCAAAGTAATCATGATTTTATAAATTTCACAAAAATCAAATACAAAATAGTGTCAAACTTGACATAAAAGATTTTTTGAAAACAATATTATATTATTAATTGATATTCAATTCTTAAAAATCGATGGTTCATCCAAGAGACTTATATAATTATAGGTGTATCTTTATTGAACCACTTGGGGTTCTCTTGGATGTATATTGTACTTTTATTAACTATATAATATAAAAATACAAATTGACATGGTAAATTTCAAACTAATTAACTAAGAGTTAAAACTAAAAGATAAGGTTAATATAGTAACCCAAACCTGTCTGAAACCTATTGGTTGAGTGGTTTTCGACCCATCCCTACCAGAAAATTTAAATAATTTACTTTGGAACCATTATAAACCAAATACTAATTTTTTATAAAATAATATTTCTATCTTTTCCAAAGGTGTCCCTCACCCCTCTTATAAAAGGGCACTTCCCCTTCCCTCTAATTTACACCTTCAAAGCCTTTTGGATAAGCCAAAACCTACACAAATATCCTCCCAACTTCCCTAAATTCAACCTAGAGGTCTTATTTTGATCTGAAATCCAATCTAAGGATCCTTTTTGATCAAATCCAAAGGAAGAACCCAAAGAAGAGATAATGATTTCACCACACTCTTTCAAGTTCTTTTATTCTTTAACTTCTTCTTTATTTGTTATTTACAATATAAAATAATAACTCTAGTATCTTATATATAATATGATGTTATTATAAATTTGGTACAACCATATTCAGTATTCTATCAATCCTTTGAATGACATGCCACCATACGTGCGTACGTACAACTTATGGTCTCCACGTCATGGTAAATTGTAATTCAAAACATTATTATTTGGATGGTTATAATAATGATGTGTAGTTCATGTAAATAATAAATATAAACAGATAATGATTCTGTATATAGTATATACCATCCAATTATATATTATTTTAATATCAAAATAATGACATTGTCTCTCGTGCGTATGTACGGACTTCCGTCTCGACGAACACGATGAGATTCTTTCCCCATCGTATCCAGTCAAGTATAATTTTCATTTGATGATTAAAAATAATGTTTAAGGAATTGATATCATCCTTTATATTAATAAGATACAACACATACATAAAAAATATGGCTCAAATAACAAATAATATAAAGAAAAATGAATCTGTTAACACTCAAAACAGTGATAATAATAAGATATTATAAAAAAATAAATGTTAAAAGATCATATATTATAAGGCCCCAGCCTTAAACCTTACTTAATCATGAGTTATTACAAGATTACACATTGAAGATCTTTTCAGGTTTAGAGTTTTAGAGAATTAGATCATGAAACTTGCATTACGTTCCACATTTAATCAAAGTGGTTACATAAAAGACAGTATTCATTCTTCCCATCAACGGAAACATATTTAAAATAAAACATGGGTTCTTTCTTGACACATCCTTGACACTATCATCACACCATGTACCTTTCCCTTGACCTGTGAAAAACATTTCAAAAACATGGGATATGCATAAAAAGCTCCGTAAGAGTTATAAAAATATGGAAAGGAAACATGAGTTCATATATACATTAGAATAATATCACACTTTACCCATAAAACATAGGCATATCAAATCACGAATAAATCATAGAAAACATAAGACATAAAGGTAACTTGAGGCATTCATAACATTCTTACGTAGGGAGTAACCCTCTTGGTTACGTTTGGAATACCCATCACAGTATATTCCCTAAATCTCTTCAGAGAAACCTTAACGTTTCACTCCTTCGCGTTACCCAATGCATTGGAGAGCTATATCGGGCTCACCCGCCCTTAGTTTATCACAGAACCACCCGTTCTTCATAACAATGCCCAAGAACCATAACATAATCGTATCACAGAAACATGAATAAAGGAAACATAACATTTCCACATTTCAATCACAATATAACATTTTAGGATATTGAAATAACGAATCCATTCAAAAAGAAACCATTTCCAAAACCATTTAAAACATTTAATAAAGAGATTTTTGAATCAAAGTGTCCCATACCAACTTGAAGCTTTTAACATTTTAAACCATTAATATCCATATAAATAAATCCTTAAAACAATTTTGAAGACATGGATATTAATAAGAACAAATAATTAAAACATTTAAAACGATATTTTGGTTAAAGGGGTTTTACCAAAATTAGAGACACTTGAATACAATAATCGAGGAATAACATTTAGTCAGAACTTTATAATATCATGAGAATAAAAGGATTCATTATATAATACTCCAAAGGATAGTATATACACCATATAAGAGTGAAGTGGTGCATAACAACAATGAACCCTCAATAGAAATGTCAAATGTGATGAAATCCCTTATAGAGAAGGTATCCTTAAATTAAGGACAAATAAATCTCAAAAATATGTGTGACAAAAATAAATACACCCAATATAAGTGGATATTAAGTGTAAAACAATAAAAGGTCATTCACACATATTCAATGGATGACATATTCAATGACTACAAGTTGAACCCAAAGAAATCGAAATTGTATTAAAAAGTTCCCTTGACAGCCTAACGACATCACATCAAAATGAGTTGATGATAGATAAAAAGTGTATCTCATCACTTGGACATAAAATTTACATCAATAAGGATGTATGAGAACATATCCCAACATAAAAATATGTAAATTAAAAGACCCAATAAAAGAAGTCTTTTAAAAAAGAGGAGGGTGAAAGGTTCCCTTACCGACTTGGGTATCTTTCAAAACATACACCCCATGAAAGAAAGACAATAGGTCATTGATGTAAATACTCATAAACGAAAGTATATTACACAAAGAGTAGAATAATGGGCAGTACATACACCACTCAATGGAATTTGTGGCGAATGTAGCATAAATCTCAGGGGAATAAAAGTGAGATGAAAAATCCCTTACGAGATCTCGGCAGCCTAACGGCGCCACATAAAACATCCGAATATGGATTGATGAGATAAAATAGAGTATCCCATCACATTAAAATATAATTTACAGCAAGTGGAATATAAAAGAAAATCCCCCAACATTTCAAGGAGGAGTTTAAAAGAAGTGACATAAAGGAGAGTACTTAAAAAGAAAGAGAGAGGTTAGATCTCTTACGAAAGTTCAGCAGCCTAACGGCGCCACTCAAAACTTCCAAAATGGATCGATGAGAGAGAATAGGGTCTCTCATCTCATGAACATAAAAATTACAGTAAATGTAATATAAAAGATCATCCCAATAACAAGAAAGATGAGCTTTAAAAGGAATGACATAAAAGTGTGTACTTAAAAAGAAAGAGATGAGTAGGATCCCTTACCTCGGGTCCGACTTGACTCGATCGTTCTTTAATCTCCTGAATAATAAACTTGAGTTAATTTATACTTCCTTAAGAACCTTTTTCAAGTTCATTATTCCTTTTATATCACTTATTTCAATGTCATAAACATTATGTAATCATTTAAGTTAATAATATTTGTTTTGCCGATATTTGGTTCTTAAGTCGAAAGTGGACTTCTTACAATTACATGTTGTTCGTGTGGTCAAAGGTTATTTATATCCAGAATGAAATTCCTGATTTGGATATCATATATATCATATATATCCAGAATATAAATGTATTTATAATATTACATAATCATTTAGAGGTAAGAAATGAAATGCACCGTTCATGGAGATGGTAAGCCGTACGTACGCATGAACGCTACTTTCATTTCTATCTAATACTTTAATGGAAAGAAATAATGATGATATAGAGGTATATAATAATTCCAGTATAACATCATATATAATAACATTAAATCCATCCTTTATACGTCCCGTGTTTGGCATTAACGAATCACATCACTTTGAGGGGGCGGTAGTCCGCACTTCCTAAAATGAAGATATCACGTATACCCATAATGGAAGCCATAAAGGTAAGACAAAAATGAAAAATACATAAGAATAAGTAAAATATAAACATATTATATATCATATATAAAAATAGTGACATCATAATGGCCACCTTTGAAGGTGTTGAATGCGTATTGAACAATCATCGTTTCGGGAGGAAGAATTTCGCCATCCACAGAAACCGTAAGTTATTTAACCATTTGATGTAGTTGTGTGAGAGTGTAGGTCGAATAAATATTATAACAACATCCTAGTATATTGATGATCCTGTTGTTGTTACAAAAGAAGTAAATAGAAAGAGTTTAGGGGGCTGGAGAAAAAAAATAAAACAAATGAACAAGAGAGAATGAATTACCTTTAAAAGTGTAACTCCTTTTGATTTGAGCCTAAAGGCTTCCTTTGAAAGGATTCTGCCCAAAGGTAATCCTCTAGGATGAGGAGAGGGATGTGGAGAGAGTAAATGGGCATGGTTTGGCCGATCCAAAGGCTTGAGGAGTGTGTCAAAAGAGGTAGAGGTGGGGGCCTTTTATAAGAGGAGAGGAGGGGCACTTTTGGAAAGTAAGGAAATATTACTTTATTTGAAAATGTGTTTCGGTTTTAAAAGGTCCCACATTGATATAATTCGTGGATAAGGTTATAAAGGTTAGAAATACACCCATCCAATAAGTTTTGGACATGTGTAGTTCATAGAATTTACATTGTCTTTCCATTTTATTTTAATCGTTAAATAATGATGTCATCACTGCATCATTATGATGTCATAAATAATTTAATTTATATAATGTCTAAAAATTATAAAAAAACTACTATGATGTAGGAAATCTTTTTATCTTTCCAATGAATATTTATAATCAAAAATATGACTTGTATAACCCCACTTAAAAATTGTTTGAGTAAAACATATCATGTTTGTGTCAATTTTACTTTTACATTAAATAAAATGTTATTTATGTCATTTCCCAACCAAAATGTCTCCATGGGGTCCCCAAGTTGACCCGTGGCTTGTCTTGGTCGTCCATGATACAACCAATAGGTATAGGACAAGTTTCATGGTGTTTTCACATTCTTATAATATCATTTTTACCTTAAACTACACTAATTACCTCTAATCGCGATTAAAAACTTAATAAGTTACTATTCACCAAAAAATTATTTTAATCTCATTGAACCACATTTTACTTCTTAATGAAAACCATGTATGTCGGATTTTTGAAAATCAAAACACAATGATGGCAAAATTTCATTTAAACAGAAAATCAGTTTTTATAAGTACCACTTAGTGGTTTCACTATTCATCAAAAATTGAAGTTTTTCAGAAAAATCCCAAAAATTCACACTAAGCTATATTTGATATTCTGAATTGAAAAATGAAGTCCGTTTTACAAAATTCAAAACATATAAGTCACATTAATTAATTTAATAATTAATTCCCGTTGTCATGACAAATAGCGTGTTTTATGAAACAATAAGTATCAAAAGATTGACACTAGTTTAAGTCTGATTTAAAAGTGAAATTGATTCCAACGACCAATATTGGATTTAAGGGTAAAAATATTTTCTAATTTCACTTTAAAACCAATTCAAAATATAATCTAATCATATAAATAAATTAGATTAAAAAGTGGTTTTGAATTAAAATACAACATTTTACACTATTCATTAAAAAAATGAACTTTATCGGAAAGATACCAAAAAATTACACAAAGTAAATTTTGATGTCCCGATTATTAATAAGAGTTTTATTTGGTCCAAAAGAATGTTTAAGAGTGAACAAAATCTATATTTAATGATGGTTCTCCATCAAAAGGTGATAAGTGAACCTTTAGTGAAAACTAGGGAATATACACCTAAAATTGAATTCTTTCCGTATTTTAAGCCTTTATCTTTTATTGTATAAATGTAAAAATATTTAAGAACATATATAATCATATTTTAGTTATTTCTATCCATTCCCACCAATACAACAGCTACATATTAACTACCATTTAAAATAATATTATTTTATTATTAGAGTGCAACGTAAGATTCCCAAGAAACTCGTTGTTGCGTGTTGGGTACGCCATCGAGCATAGCTTCCCCTTTAAAGTCATTTCAATATTTTATTCACAAATATAGATAAATATGAAATGTCATATTCTTTATTTACCTGGGGTGTTACATCCTTCCCCCCTTTTGGGAATTGTGTCCTCGCAATTTTAAAATTGCGCTTGGAAACATCCTTGAAAGTCCCACATCGGAACAAGAGTTGGTAAAACAATCACTTTAAAATAAAGAAAGATAAGTAAAAAGGTCACCCGAGTTAACCCATACTAGGATTCCAAGTATGAAAATATGGACATGGAGGAAAAAACAAAGGGTCATGTTCTGATGGAGAGTGATAGAAAACATGTTTAGGAGAAAGTTAACCATGAGAAAATCACAAACTTGTGATGGGTTAAACGGTATTTGATTCCCCAGTAGGAAAAGTTAATAGAAAACATTTTTGTTTTAAGTTACTTTTTATTGAGGAATTTATTCATAAGGAAACATAATCACTTATCATTTTCACTTTCAACTTTTATTAGATTCCTTACACAAACTCACATTTTCTCCAAAAGATGAGTATTTAGGAAGACTTGTTCACATTAAGAGTACTATAATCAACTTCTAGAGAATCACATAATCCACAAAATAGAACTATATACTTCCCATGTCTTTAGACTTTAACCAAAACCAAAACCAAAAAGGCTAGTACAAGATCAAATATTCCAGAAAAGGATAACCCTTTATAAAAAGAAAATCTATTCTTAATCTCCAAAATTTGTCCAACAATACCCAAAGTTCAACGAGGACCATTCTATAATCAATTTGTCCATAAAATTCTTCAAAGTAAACCAATATAAGATTGAAACCCAAATATTTGAAGGATTTAGTCGCATAGTCTTCCAAGTTAAATCGTAACATTTATCTCCAAACAACATCAGTTGCTCCTAAAGTCTCGTATTAAAAAGTAATTAACCTAATCAAATATTCTCCATGATAGGTTATTCATTTTCATAAATAACCCAAAATCAACTTACTCTTAATTCATAAAATAATATAACTAGAATGAATCAGTCAAACTAACCAGGGACTTCACGTAGTCCAGTGGTAGGCGATAAATACCAGTCACACATTGGTTGTGGGTTCGATTCCCGCAGCTTTGTCCGACGTGACGGGATGTCACACGGTCTGCGTGTTGTCCTTTTTCCAAAACTATATAATTCTTAAAACATTCCACAAAATTAGATAAAATCTTCAAGAATAATCATAACATATTTTAACCTCAAGTTTATCTCATTCCTTTCATTTTCCATAATAACATATAATAACCCATAATTACCTAAAAATTAAGTATCATATAAACCCTAATGGTTACCTTAATAATTATTACCTGAATTTCCACATCGGGTTGGACATCTCATACATGATGCATTACAGAACTCACCAAGGTTGAAGTGGTTGATCATGACTCCTTGATATTTGGTTTAGAACAACCACGAGTTTCCTCATTGAATCCTCCATTTTATCTAGTATCTTAATCAGAGAACCACCACAGTTTCCTTCAAACCTGTTGTCTCTTTGGTGCATGCTAGATCCATCCATTCACTAAAAAATAGAAATGTCAGTGTGAGTATATCAACAAAACCATCATGTACAAACAATGAAGGTAAACACTAAGATACACTTACTCATTCACTTTATCTAAAACTAGGACTCTTTCTGAAATCCTAACCATTATGGTAATTGTCAATTATGCTTAAAGAATACCCTAACCTCTAAAGTTATCTAAACCGACCTTTGATACCAACTATAAGGCCCCAGCCTTAAACCTTACTTAATCTTGAGTTATTACAAAATTACACATTGAGGATCTTTTCAGGTTTAGAGTTTTAGAGAATTAGATCATGAAACTTGCATTACGTTCCACATTTAAACAAAGTGGTTACATAAAAGACAGTATTCATTCTTCCCATCAACGGAAACATATTTAAAATAAAACATGGGTTCTTTCTTGACACATCCTTGACACTATCATCACATCATGTACCTTTCCCTTGACCTGTGAAAAACATTTCAAAAACTTGGGATGAGCATAAAAAGCTCAGTAAGAGTTATAAAAATATGGAAAGGAAACATGAGTTCATATATACATTAGAATAATATCACACTTTACCCATAAAACATGGGCATATCAAATCAGGAATAAATCATAGAAAACATAAGACATAAATGTAACTTGAGGCATTCATAACATTCTTACGTAGGGAGTATCCCTCTTGGTTATGTTTGGAATACCCATCACAGTATATTCCGTAAATCTCTTCGGAGAAACCTTAACGTTTCACTCATTCGCGTTACCCAATGCATTGGAGAGCTATATCGGGCTCACCCGCCCTTAGTTTATCACGGAACCACCCGTTATTCATAACAATGCCCAAGAACCATAACATAATCGTATCACATAAACATGAATAAAGGAAACATATCATTTCAACATTTCAATCACAATATAACATTTTAGGATATTGAAATAACGAATCCATTCAAAAAGAAACCATTTCCAAAACCATTTAAAACATTTAATAAAGAGATTTTTGAATCAAAGTGTCCCATACCACCTTGAATATTATAACATTTTAAACCATTAATATCCATATAAATAAATCCTTAAAACAATTTTGAAAACATGGATATTAATAAGAACAAATAATTAAAACATTTAAAACGATATTTTGGTTAAAGGGGTTTTACCAAAATTAGAGACACTTGAATACAATAATCGAGGAATAACATTTAGTCAGAACTTTATAATATCATGAGAATAAAAGGATTCATGATATAATACTCCAAAGGACAGTATATACACCATATAAGAGTGAATTGGTGCATAACAACAATGAACCCTCAATAGAAATGTCAAATGTGATGAAATCCCTTATAGAGAAGGTATCCTTAAATTAAGGACAAATAAATCTCAAAAATATGTGTGACAAAAATAAATACACCCAATATAAGTGTATATTAAGTGTAAAACAATAAAAGGTCCTTCACACATATTCAATGGATGACATATTCAATGACTACAAGTTGACCCAAAGAAATCGAAATTGGGTTAAAAAGTTCCCTTGACAGCCTAACGGCATCACATCAAAATGAGTTGATGAGAGATAAAAAGTGTATCTCATCACTTGGACATAAAATTTACATCAATAAGGATGTATGAGAACATATCCCAACATAAAAATATGTAAATTAAAAGACCCAATAAAAGAAGTCTTTTAAAAAAGAGGAGGGTGAAAGGTTCCCTTACCGACTTGGGTATCTTTCAAAACATACACCCCATGAAAGAAAGACAATAGGTCATTGATGTAAATACTCATAAAAGAAAGTATATTACACAAAGAGTAGAATAATTGGCAGTACATACACCACTCAATGGAATTTGTGGCGAATGTAGAATAAATCTCACGGGAATAAAAGTGAGATGAAAAATCCCTTACGAAAACTCGGCAGCCTAACGGCGCCACATAAAACTTACGAATATGGATTGATGAGATCAAATAGCGTATCACATCATATTACAATTGAATTTACAGAAATTGGAATATAAAAGAAAATCCCCCAACATTTCAAGGAGGAGTTTAAAAGAAGTGACATAATGGAGAGTACTTAAAAAGAAAGAGAGAGGTTAGATCTCTTACGAAAGTTCGGCAGCCTAATGGCGCCACTCAAAACTTCCAAAATGGATTGATCAAAGAGAATAGGGTATCTCATCTCATGAACATAAAAATTACAGTAAATGTAATATAAAATATCATCCCAATAACAATAAAGATGAACTTTAAAAGGAATGACATAAAAGTGTGTACTTAAAAAGAAAGAGAGGAGTAGGATCCCTTACCTCGGGTCCGACTTGACTCGATCGTTCTTTAATCTCCTGAATAATAAACTTGATTTAATTTATACTTCCTTAAGAACCTTTTTCAAGTTCATTATTCCTTTTATATCACTTATTACCATGTCATAAACATTATGTAATCATTAAAGTTAATAATATTTGTTTTGCCGATATTTGGTTCTTAAGTCGAAAGTGGACTTCTTACAATTACATGTTGTTCGTGTGGTCAAAGGTTCTTTATATCCAAAATTAAATTCCTGATTTGGATATCATATATATCATATATATCCAGAATATACATGTATTTATAATATTACATAATCATTTAGAGGTAAGAAATGAAATGCACCGTTCATGGAGACGGTAAGCCGTACGTACGCATGAAAGCTACTTTCATTTCTATCTCATACTTTAATGGAAAGAAATAATGATGATATAGAGGTATATAATAATTCTAGTATAACATCATATATAATAACATTAAATCCATACTTTATACGTCCCACGTTTGGCATTAACGAATCACATCACTTTGAGGGGGCGGTAGTGCGCACTTCCTAAAATGAAGATATCGCGTATACCCATAATGGAAGCCATAATGGTAAGACAAAAATGAAAAATACAGAAGCATAAGTAAAACATAAACATATTATATATCATATATAATAATAGTGACATCATAATGGCCACCTTTTAAGGTGTTAAATGAGTATTGAACAATCATCGTTTCGGGAGGCATAATTTCGCCATCCACGGAAACCGTATGTTCTTTAACCATTTGATGTAGTTGTATGAGAGTGTAGGTCGAATACATATTATAACAACATCCTAGTATATTGAAGATACTGGTTTTGTTACAATAGAAGTAAATAGAAAGAGTTTAGGGGGTTGGAGAATCAAAATAAAACAAATGAACATGAGAGAATGAATTACCTTAAAAAGTGTAACTCCTTTTGATTTTTGCCTAAAGGCTTCCTTTGAAAGGATTCTGCCCAAAGGGAATTCTCTAGGATGAGGAGAGGGATGTGGAGAGAGTAAATGGGCAGGGGTTGGCCGAGCCAAAGGCTTGAAGAGTGTGTGAAAAGAGGTAGAGGTGGGGGCCTTTTATAAGAGGAGAGGAGGGGCACTTTTGGAAAGTAAGGAAATATTACTTTATTTGAAAATGTGTTTCGGTTTTAAAAGGTCCCACATTGACATAATTCGTGGATAAGGTTATAAAGGTTCGAAATACACCCATCCAATAAGTTTTTGACATGTGTAGTTCATATATTTTACATTATCTTTCCATGTTATTTTAATCGTTTAATAATGATGTCATCACTGCATCATTATGATGTCATAAATAATTTAATTTATTTAATGTATAAAAATTATAAAAAAAATACTATTATGTAGGAAATCTTTTTATATTTTAAATGAATATTTTTAATAAAAAATATGACTTGTATAACCCCACTTAAATTTTTTTTTAGTAAAACATATCATGTTTGTGTCAATTTTACTTTTACATTAAATAAAATGTTATTTATGTCATTTCCCAACCAAAATGTCTCCATGGGGTCCCCAAGTTGACCCATGGCTTGTATTGGTCGGCCATGATACAACCAATTGGTTTAGGACAAGTTTCATGGTGTTTTCACATTCTTATAATATCATTTTTACCTTAAACTACACTAATTACCTCTAATCGCGATTAAAAACTTAATAAGTTACTATTCACCCAAAAATTATTTTAATCTCATTGAACCACATTTTACTTCTTAATGATAACCATGTATGTCGGATTTTTGAAAATCAAAACACAATGATGGCAAAATTTCATTTAAACAGAAAATCAGTTTTTATAAGTACCACTTAGTGGTTTCACTATTCATAAAAAATTGAAGTTTTTCAGAAAAATACCAAAAATTCACCCTAAGCTATATTTGATATTCTGAATTCAAAAATGAAGTCCGTTTTACAAAATTCAAAACTTATAAGTCACATTAATTAATTTAATAATTAATTCCCGCTTTCATGACAAATAGCGTGTTTTATGAAACAATAAGTATCAAAAGATTGACACTAGTTTAAGTCTGATTTCAAAGTGAAATTGATTCCAACGACCACTATTGGATTTAATGGTGAAAATATTTTCTAATTTCACTTTAAAACCAATTCAAAATATAATATAATCATTTAAATAAATTAGATTAAAAAGTAGTTTTGAATTAAAATACAACATTTTACACTATTCATTAAAAAAATGATCTTTATCGGAAAGATACCAAAAATTTACACAAAGTAAATTTTGATGTCCCGATTCTTAATAAGAGTTTTATTTGGTCCAAAATAATGTTTAAGAGTGAACAAAACTATATTTAATGACGGTTCTCCATCAAAAGGTGATAAGTGAACCTTTAGTGAAAACTAGGGAATATACGCCTAAAATTGAATTCTTTCCGTATTTTAAGCCTTTATCTTTTATTGTATAAATGTAAAAATATTTAAGAACATATATAATCATATTTTAGTTATTTCTATCCATTCCCGCCAATACAACAGCTACATATTAACTACCATTTAAAATAATATTATTTTATTATTAGAGTGCAACGTAAGATTCCCAAGAAACTCGTTGTTGCGTGTTGGGTACGCCATCGAGCATAGCTTCCCCTTTAAAGTCATTTCAATATTTTATTCACAAATATAGATAAATATGAAATGTCATATTCTTTATTTACCTGGGGTGTTACATATATGATATCATATTAATGTATATAATTCTTTAATAATTTAATAAAAATTATTTCAGAATTATACAAGAGGCTAACCTACCCTCAACCAAGGAAAAATACAAGGTGAAAGTTTATTTCACAATCTCCTCATTATCCGAGGTTATTTATACATAATTATCTACTGGGAACTCTTTATCATCCACATCCATGTTTCCTAAATATGTATTTCAAATGTTTTTTACTATAAAAAATATGGGTTAAAGTCATTTATACACTTGTTTGACTTTTTATATGATGGTCATAATGTATCCTTTTCGTCGTTTTCCAAACAAGTTCCTTTTTAACCTTTTCGACAAAATTAAGGTAAGGATATCTTTTTTTAACTTATTTGGCGGGTGCGGCTATATTCTACCGTTATAAACTCGTCGAAGATTCCCTTACAATAATATATGGATATTTTCAAATTAAATGTTTTATTTTATAACTATGAGACTTTTAAATTTTTTAAAAAAATAAATATTTCTCTCAAATAGTTTTGATTTCATCTTTGTCAACATCCTTTGATAGATTTTAATTTTATTTGATGTTGATTTATTATGATACTAAACGTACATATTGTATTGAAGGTTTTGTGTTATTTTTTACTATGGATGTGTTATTTTTATACCATTCATGGTTTATGGAGAATGTGTTGACATTTTGTATGCTAGTTTTAATACGAATGTTTATTTTAACTTTAAACCTATTCATATATGGAATGCATTGGAATTAATAAGTGATGAGTGACACCGCTATAGCTCCTCGATGCATCGGTAGGTCTCATGAGACAAACTAGTGTCTTATCACAAGGCCTTTAGAAAATTGTATTTGTAGTCTTGGAACAAGGCCTTGACTATGTGGTTATGACAGTCTGGCATTATGATTTCCATCATTATGAAAGTGGTAATTGATATTGCATGTGATTATTTGATTTGTATAATATCCATGGGAATAAGTAAATGGAATTATTTCATTTTATTTCTGCCATATTATGATTAAGTCCATGTTTAAAAGGCTCTTTTTTAGTTATACATTTCTTTAAATGTTTATGATTATTTATGAAAGTTTCCGATATATTGTTATCCATACTAAGCATTTGAGCTCACCTCATTCTATGTTTTATTTTTCCCAGGATGTGAAGAAGTATTTTACGAATGACCTGATGGATAGTATGAGGGGATATGAGTGTGGACTGTGGAGACTATGTTATTTTAGTTTTCAATTTATGATGTACAGTAAACTTTATGAATTTATCTAGTGATTCCAAGGCTACTAAACTAATCGGTCTTTTGAGACTTGATCATTTTTTATCATGAAAATGTTTTGTAATAATGCACCGACTCTGGTTAACTGGGTTTGGGGCATTACAGTTGGTATCAGAGAAAGTTTAGTATAAACCTTGGAATCTAGAATTAGATTCACTCTAATTAGAGAACATAGACCTAAGATGGACTTTGAGGATTAGTATATAAAAACATCCTAGACTTTTTGTATTTTAGAGGATTTGTGATTTTTCTAAGAAATACATCCCTATCTAGATATGAACAGGTAGAGGTGGCTCTGGCACAGATGTACCTAGGGATAAATCTTGAAAACACCGTTTTGAGCTAGACTCGAACAGGAACTGGTGCACGACAACGGGTCTTGCTGCACTCTTGGTTACGACACTCTCGAGGGATATGCTTAAGATAATTATCATTTTATTTACAAATAATTAATAAGGTTTTATGAGTATATACTTCCCAAGGAATTTTTTTCCAGATAATGAATTATATCCATAAATAGTTCAATTTATGTTAAGTGTTTTACAAGAATGGAATTATGTATTTTGATTC
This sequence comes from Viscum album, assembly GCA_963277665.1. NCBI lineage: Eukaryota > Viridiplantae > Streptophyta > Magnoliopsida > Santalales > Viscaceae > Viscum > Viscum album. Next base: position 880,126,012 of record OY728158.1, read on the forward strand.
ATAAACTGATCTAGTTTATGCCGTTATTTAGAATTGGTTACTAGTGTAAGAAATGAAAACCATATCAATGAACGAAATCTATGTAGGTATTTCCATCCTACTCAATATAATTATAGTGGAGTTGGTGATAAAACTGGTGCTGATTAGCTATCACCGTACGGAGAAAACTCACTTAGTTAATGAATAATAACCTTACCCGTATAGAGCACACTAATCCGCAGCATGGAGGATCAATGTTATATCGCATCATGAGGAAACAACCACCAACATTCAATGGGAGTACAAATACATTGGTAGCAAAGAAATGGATAAGTTCACTAGAGAAAATATTTCTTGCTTTGGGGAGTAGTGAAAGAGAAAAAGTTTTCATGGAAGTTTACCGACTCACTAGATATGCTAATCAATTGTGGTAATTGATTCAAAACACAAATGAATATGATGAAGTATCAAATATGGAATGGAGGGAGTTCAATGATATTTTCTTAGAAAAATACTTTCCTCGTGACCATCGAAAAGATATGGAAGGGAAATTTCTCAGTCTGAGACAAATGGAGGATGAGAATGTCACAATGTATGAGGATAAAATTACAGGGTTAACAAGGAATGCTAGAGATTATATACATAACCCATGAAGTAATATTGATCATTTATTTTATGGGTTTAAACCATTTCACCATCGAGAAATAGTGTCACAATCCTTCTCATCGTATGAAGAAATTTCATATGCGCTATCATGAAAAAAAGATTTCTCTATGTCTTACGAATTTAAAGCAAAGTAAGAGAAGAAGAGATCTGCTGATCACTCTAGGAATGGAAATAAGGGGAAGAATGGAAAAGTTGAATATCCATCCTGCAGTAAATGTGGGAAGAATTACCCCGGAACATGCTTAAATGGAATGAGAGTCTGTTACAAGTGAGGTGAAAAAGGCCACCAAGATCGTTATTGCAAGGGGGAGAATGAAGCTACCGATGTTCAATGCTACAATTGCATGGAGGTGGGACATTATGAAAATGAATGTCTGATGCGTCAGGGGAACATACCTCAGAAATGGACAAGGGATCAAGGAAAAGTTTATTCTATCACTACTGATATGGTAGAATCTCCGAAAGACATGGTGGCAGGTAAATTAATGGTTTCCTCAAGTTTAAAAAATGAATTATTTGAGTCTGGATCATCACATTGTTTCATATCATCCCAGTTTTCTAAGTAAATTAGATATTTCCAATTTGATTTAACAAGGGTGTTGTCAGTTAAAACACCTATGTAATGTATCATTGCAACAATATTTTGTGAATCAGTCCTCATTAGAGAACATACATGTTCTTTATCTGCCGATCTCATCATCATGCCTTTGATTGAGTATGATATAATCCTCATTATGGATTAGAATTCAGACAACGATGTGAATATTTAATGTAATAAGAAGGAGGTTAAATTTTTTGATAATTATGATAAAGACCACCTTATCTTTAGAGTAGAATTGTCACCACTTTATTCTTACCTAGATCCACCTCCAGTAGCTCCACTAAATTCAATTATTGGGGAGGAAGAGAATGAAATAACTTTGGGTAAGGAAAGGAATGTTCAAATAGAGGATGTACCAATTGTGAGAGAATATGTTGATGTGTTTCCAAAAGATTTACCTAGTCATCCTCCAGAACGAGAAATTGATTTTTCTATTGATTTAATTCCTGGATCAAGGCCCATATCGAAGACCCCTTAAATAATGGCCACATATGAATTAGTTGAACTAAAGAAACAACTAGAGGAATTGAGTGATAAGGGATTTATTCGACCTAGTGTTTCTCCATGGGGATCCCCTGTCTATTTTTTACGAAGAAAGATGGATCCATGAGCTTATGTATCCACTATAGGGAAATAAATGCTATAACAAAAAAGAACATGTATCCCCTACCTCTCATTGATGATTTATCTGACCCACTGCATGGAGATCAACATGTTTCAAAGATTGACCATCGATCTGGATACCATATGTTATGTGTGAATAAGGAAGACATTCCAAAGACAGTATTTTGAACTAGGTACTGCCATTACGAGTTTACAGTAATGCCTTTTTGGCTGACTAATGAACCATCTGTATTCATGGATCAAATTAATTTATTTTTTAGAGAATATCTCGATGATTTTGTGGTGGTATTTATTGATGAAATCTTGGTAAAATAAAAAGCTATAAAGATCATGAAAATCACTTGTTCATTATCCTAAAGACTCTTAGAAGACATGAATTATATGGTATGTTTAGAAAGTGTGAATTCTAGATTCAGGAGATCTCTTATCATGGTCATATTGTCTCTATGGATAGAATATTTGTTGATCCTTCTAAGACCAAAGCAATCCAAGAATTTATAGCCCCAACGTGTATAACTGAGGTACGCAGTTTTATTGGTTTAATAGGTAATTATCGGCATTTTGTCAAGAATTTTACCTGATTGGCTAACCCATTAACGAAGCTCACACGTAAAGGGGTTAAATTTGTTTGGAAAAAAGAGTGTGAATAATGTTTTGAAGAACTGCAGAGAATATTAGTCAATGCTACTATATTGACTCTACCATCAGGGAATGATGGGTTTGTTATTTATAGTGATGCATCAAAGAAACGACTTGGTTGTGTCCTTCTGCAGAATTATAGAGTTATTGCCTATGCATCATGATAGCTGAAAATTCATAAGCAAAACTATCCTACTCATAATCTTGAGTTATCAGCTGTAATCGTTTCCTTGAAGATTTGTAGACACTACCTGTATGATAAAAAATGTGAGATATATACCAATCATAAGAGTTTGAAGTACATTTTCTCACAGAAAGAACTCAACATGAGGCGATGATGATGGATTGCAGTACTCAAGGATTAAGATTGCACGATACACTACCAATCAGGGAAGAAAAATAAGGTGGAAGATACTTTGTGTAGTAATGATCATGGAGTTTTGAACAAGATAAGAATTGAAAAGGATCCTATATACCTGGATCTAGTAAAGATGGATATGGGAATCACCATGGAAGGTGAAACATCAATGCATTTTCAAATGGTTGCAAAACCATCTTTACTAGAAAGGATAAAGAGTTATCAGACCGATGATGAAGAATTTCAAAAGTGGATTAATGATGTCAATGATGGGAGATTGAGTGGATTGTGTATGAAGATGGAATTTTGAAATTTGGGAAGAGACTTTGAGTTCCCAATATACCTGATCTAAAAAGGGAATTTTTTGATGATGCTCATAGTTCCAATTTATCTATACACTCTGGGAGCACCAAAATGAATAGGGATTTGAAGGAAAAATTATGGTGGGATAAAATGAAAAGGGAGATTTCTGATTTTGTGTCATGATGTATGGTTTGTCAACAAGTGAAATCTGGAAGGCAAAAGCCTAGAGGAGTCATGAAACCTCTTCCCATACATGAGTGGAAATGAGATAATATCACGATGGATTTCATCATGTGACTGCAAATAAATCCTAGAAGGAACGATGCAATATGTGTCATTGTTGATCGTCTTACCAAGTCAGTACATTTTCCTACTATAAGGGATGATTTACCACATGAACGTCTAGAAAGGATATATATTAATGAAGTTCTGAGGCATCATGGAGTACCCATATCGATAGTTTCTGATCGTGATCCCCGTTCTAATTCAAGATTCTAGAAGAGTCTTTAGAAGGCCTTAGATATTAAACTAAATTTGAGCACTGCCTACCACCCTCAAACAGATGGACAATCAGAACGGACTATTCAAACCTTAGAAGACATTTTGAGTTCTTGATCACTTGACTTTTAGGGTATGTGGGATAAATATTTACCTCTGGTGGAATTTTCTTATAATAATATCTTCCATTCAAGTATTCGGATAGCACCATATGATGCTTTATATGGAAAGAAATTTCGCACACCAACCTGTTGGGATGACGTTGGTGAAAGAAAATTTTAGGCCCAGAACTGGTAGAGGAAATGATGGAAAAGGTAAAGTTAATCCAAAACCACATCAAAGCAGCTCAAAGTATGGAGAAGAGCTATGCCGATAACCAAAGGAAGAATTTGGAATTTCGGGTAGGAAATCTTGTTTTATTGAAGGTATCTCCATGGAATGGAGTTATACGTTTCAGTAAGAAGGGTAATTTGAGTCCCAGGTACATAGGAGCATTCGAAATTCTAGAATGAATTGGTGTTGTAGCTTACCATTTGGAAATGCCGCCAAATCTCTTCAAAGTTCACGGTGTGCTCCAAGTATCACTGTTGAGAAAATAAATGTCTGACCCAACACATGTACTCACATATAAGGAATTAGAACTGGAACACAATCTTTCTTATTACGAAGATCCTTTCAGGATTCTTGATATAAGAGAACAAGTGTTGAGAATCCAGATGACTCGTCTGGTAAAATTTCTATGGAGAAACCATAAGATGGAAGAGGCAATGTGGGAAACCGAGGAACATATAATGAAGAACCACCCAAGTCTTTTCCTATGGTTGTATTCTAGAAATTTTGGGGATGAAATTATTTGAAATAGGGGAGAATGTAAAACCCCAAGCTTCCATGGTATGCTTCTCTTTGAATAATACAGTAGCGTGTGTTGCACGCAACTTCGAGTTCTAACACATATCACAACCAATCAAACTAGCCGTTATGAATAGTCATACACAAAATTTAAATTTTTTAAATTTTATCTTTCAAAATGAACATCTTTTTTGGAATCGGAATATCAAAATTAGCTTAGGGTGAATATTTGGTATTTTTCTGAAAACAATCAATTTTTCATGAATAGTGAAAAAAACACTGAGTTATAGTTTATAACTGAATTTTTATTTAAATAATAATTTATTTTATTTAAATTTAATTAATGTCAAAATAGATACATAATACCTATATAAGTTCAGTGTAGTTCATTGGAGTTAGTATATAATAATTTTAGATATATAAAACTTTTATTGAAATTTTCACCGTCTTTTACCCACCTCCTAGTAGAATTTGAAAATTCACATAAAACATAATTTTAACACTTCTGTGAGTGGAATTTTTAAAATCTGAGATATATGATTAATATCAAGGACTAAAAAGTGGTTCAATAAGATAAAAATATTTTTTGGTGAATACTAACATTTTACTTTTATTTACCACGGTTACAAGTAAATATGGTAATTAAGGGTAAAAATGATATTAATATTACCCTAACACATGTCATAATTCTATTGTACAAGTTTATATCAAATAAAAACAACATTAGAAATAAAATATTATCATTTAGTTCCACTTGGATAAGATTAGGACATTTATTTTTATTTAATTCAAAGAAGAGTTAAAAGAGTTAAAATCAAGGTTAATTACTAAAACATTTTTAATATAGGGTTATACATAATATAAATTCGACTGAAAATATTAATTAGAAAGATAAAACTATTTCCTATATAATGATATTTTATTTATAATTTTCAGACATTAAATAATTTAATTTATTTATGACACAATAGGGACACCGTAATTACCTAATTAATGAAATATTAAAATAATCGATATTATAAATACCCAAATAAATGTAATTTGAGACTTCTAATGAATTACACTATTTTATAGGTAAATATGAAATGTTATTATTGATTTAATTATTTTTTTCTAAGTAATCATGCTTTTATAATTTTCTCAAAAATCAAATAACAAATAGTGTAAAAATTGACATAAAAGAGTTTTTAAATCAAATATTATATTATTAATTGATATTCAATTCCTAAAAATCTAAGGATCGGCCAAGAGACTTATATAATGTTATATGTATCATTAATGAACCACTTGGGGTTCTCTATGATGTATATTTTAAGTTTATTAACTATATAATATAAAAATACAAAGTGACATGGTAAATGTCAAACAAATTAACTAAGAGTTAAAACTAAAATATAAGGTTAATATAGTGACCCAAACCTATCTAATACCTATTGGATGAGTGGTTTTCTACATGTTCGCACCTAAAAGATTAAATAATACACTTTTTAGCCATTATAAACCGAATATATATTTATTATAATATAATATTTCTAGCTTTTCCAAAGGTGCCCCTCACCCCTCTTATAAAAGAGCACTTCCCCATCCCTCTAAGTTACACCTTAAATGCATTTTGTCTCGGCCTAAACCTGCCAAAATATCCTCAAAAAATCCCTCACTTCCTCCTAGAGGCCTTAGTTTGATCAGAAATCCAACCTAAGGACCCCTTTTGACCAAATAAAAAGGAAGAACCCGAAGAAGAGGTAATGATTTCACCACCCACTTTCAAGTTCCTTTCTACTTAAAATTCTTCTTTCTTGGTAATTTCAATTCTAAAATAATAACTATAGTATCATATATATACAATGATGTTATTATAAATATCGTACACCCATATTCATTATTCTATCCATCCTTTGAATGACATTTCACCATACGTGCGTACGTACGGCTTACCGTCTCCACGTCGTGGTGTAATTGTTATTCAAAACATTATTATTTGGATGGGTATAATAATGATGTGTAATTCATGTAAATAATAAATATAACATGATAATTATTCTTTATAGATGATATAACATCCAATTATATTTTATTTTAATATCAAAAGAATGATATTGTCGCTCGTGCGTATGTACGGACTACCGTCTCCACGAACGCGATGAGATTCATTCCCCATCGTATCCATTCAATTATAATTTTCATATGATGATTCAAAATATTATTTAAGGACTTGATATCATCTTATATAGGAATACTATTCAACCCAATCATAACAAATATGGCTCACATAACAAAGAATATAAAGGAAAACAAATCGGTTAACACCCTAATCAATGATAATACTTGTATATTATTAAGAAATAAATGTTAAAATATCATATATGATATCATATTAATGTATATGATTATTTTATAATTTAATAACAATTATTTTACCATTATACAGGTGGTTAACCTACCCTCAACAAAAGAAAATTACAGGGTAAGGGTATATTTCACAATCTCTTCATTATCCAAGGTTGTTTATACATAATTATCTACTGGGACCTCTTTATCATCCACATCCATGTTTCTTAAAAATGTATTTCAAAACATTCATACTAATTCACATAATATGGGTTAAAGTCACTTATACCCTTTTTTCACTTTTTATATGACGTTTATAAAGGAATCTTTTCGTCATTTTCCAAACAAGTTCCTTTTTATCTTTTTTGACAAAAATAAGGTAAAAATGTCTTTTTTTTAACTTATACAGTTGGTGAGGCTATTTTCTACCATTATAAACTAATTGAAGCTTCTCATACAGGATTATAAGGATATTTTCAATGTAAATGTATTATTTTATAATTATGAGACTTTTTAATGATTAAAAAAGAAATATTTCTCTCAAATAGTTTTGATATCATCTATGTCAACATCCTTTGATGGATTTTATGCTTATTTGAAGTTGGTTTATTCTGATACAAATCTTCCATATTTTATTGAAGTTTTTGTGATATGTTTGACTGTGGATGTGTTATTTTTATTCCATTCATGGTTTATGGAGAAAGTATTTTCATTTCGTATGGTAGTTTTAATACGAATTATTATGTTATGATTAAACCTATTCATATGAGGAATGCATTAGACTTAATTAGTGATGGGTGGAGACTGCTATAGCTCCTCGATGCATCGGTAGGTCTCATGAGACAAACTAGTGTCTTGGAACAAGGCCATGAAAAAATCTTATTTGTAGTCTTGGTACAAGGCCTTGACTATGTGGTTATGATAGTCTGGCATTATGCATTCCATCATTATGAAAGAGGTTATTGATATTGAATGTGATTATTCGACTAGTAGAATATCCATGTGAATAAGTAAGTGGAATTATTTCCTTTTATTTATTCCATATTATTTGGAAGTTCAAGTTTAAAAGGTTTTTGTTTTAGTTATACATTGCCTTAAATGTTTGTGATTATTTATGAATGTTTTTCATATATTGTTATCCTTAGTGGGTATTTGAACTCACCCCTTTCTATGTTTAATTTTTCATAGGATGTGAAGAAGTATTTTATGAATGACTTTCAGAGATAGTATGAGGGGATATGAGTGTGGAATTTAGAGACTATGTTGTTGTAGCTTTAATTTTATGGTGTAACTTAAACATTAAGAATGTCTGTTGTGATTCCAAGGCTACTAAACCAATAGGTCTTTAGATACTTGACCTTTTTTTATCATGAAAATGTTATATAATAATGCACCGACTCTGGGTAACTGGGTTCAGGGTGTTACAGGTAAAATGAACCATATTATTCAATCTAGGACATCACATTGGCCAGTGGTAGGTGATACAACCTTGTCACCCTTTGGTTGGGGGTTCAAGTCTCACGACCTTGCCAGACGCGATGGGTTGTCACCCGACCTCCGGTTTGTCATTTTTATGGAAATCCCAAAAAATATGAAAAAAAATTATCCAAAATACTTCTATCCAAACTCACAGTCCTAAATTTATAAGGATGGTAAACAAAATTAAGATCCATTTTTCTACCTAATAACATGGGAACACCTTGATCATGTATTTTTTCAAAACACAACAACAACATGTATTTCAATAAAATCTTATTCATTACATTCATTCTCCCTTATTCCTTATAGAATACTGGATATAATCCTTCTATACAAAAATGTTCTATACTCCATCAATTATTGAATATTAAAATCAATAATCAGTTTCAAGGTAGTCAAGAATATTAAATATAATTTATCCAAATCAACTATCACTTATTACAAAATTACTACATCATTATCAAGAACATATTAAGGATTACCTTTCCTTCAACCATGTCTTTTCCAAAAAGTGTAGCATACAATTATGTAACTTTTATTAGAACCATATTATCTCAAATACTCAATAAAATAAAACTTCAATAAAATCATTATTTATCAACAAAATTCATATAACTATTATACTGTTGATACAACACTCAAATGAAATAATTCTATAATAACAATATAAGAACACTAGTCATTCCTCTTAATCTAAGGTAGTTTCATAACTTGATTATTATACAATAACATAATGTGTCGTATACTCTTATGAATGGAACTTTGATTCGAATAGTGTCTCAACCCCTTGCAGATGAAGCATTTTACATTTGAAAACTTTTTGTTACCCTAGAAATGATGCACTTGGTGTTCAAACTTATAACAAACTCCCATTCCCATCAAGCATTTACCAAGGTGATTCTTTCCATAGTTATCACATATGTGATAATAATTTTTTCCCTCTTCCCTTTATCCAACTTTATATCTTCCATCCTTTTCTCATTTTTCTTCCCTTAAAAGAAATATGACTAAGAAAACTATTTAGTAATCTTATTAAAACATGATATTATTTCTTCATATGTTGAGAATATATGGGAGAATATTTCCCTTCTAATTGTTGCCTTAGTTCCATGAATGATATGATCCTTCTTACCCATTGGATCATATGTATTTCTTGTGTTCACATTACTCCTAATGGGCACCATTTCATTACAATGGCATAAACATGATTAGTTTATGAATCACAATAAATAAATCCAAACATGAAAAAAAATAACATAAATTGAACAGTTTTTGGATATAATCCTTAATCAGAAAAATGTTTTCTTTTTAATGTATATACTCATAAACCCTTCATAATGGTTTGTAAAGACAATGAGAATTATCCTAAGAATATCCCCTGGGAGTTTTGTAACCAAAAGTGTAGCAAGGCCCGTTGTCGTGCACCAGTTCCCATTCGCGTCTAACCTGAAGTGGTGTTTTTGGGTTTTACCCCTATGTACATTTGTGCCAGAGTCGCCTCTACCTGCTCGTATCAAGATTGGGAATTATTGCTTTGAAAACTCACAAAATCTGTACAATACCAAAATTCTAGGATGTTCTTCTATACTAATCCTCAATGTATATCATTGGGAAATGTGCTTTAATTAGTGTTTATCTAAATATAGTTTCCAAGGTTTGTATTAAACTTACCCTGATACCAGATTTATCTCCCCAATCCCAGAAGCCCAGAGTCGGTGCATTATATTAATAAATTTGTATGATTACAAGGAATCTTGTCCCGAAGGACCGATCTGTTTAGCAGTATCAGAAAATAGATTACATATATGAATATTACAACACAATTTATAACATACAACACAACATAAACAATCATTTATGAATTCCATTATTCCATTAGCTTAACCCTTCAAATTAATCACAATTAACTTCTTGGAATCATGGGAAAAATAAAACATAGAAAGGTGTGAGCTCAGATGCTCAGTAAGGATAACAATACAGTGGAAACTTTCATAAATAACCATAATCATGTAAAATAAATGTATAAAACTAAAAAAAATCCTTTTCAACATAAACTGCATCATAATATGGAAAATATAAATCAAAATAATTCAATTTACCTACTCACATTGATAATATACTATTCAAATAATTACATGAAATATCAATAGCCACTTTCATAATGAGGGTATTCATAATGCCAGACTTTCATAACTATAGAGTGAATGCCTTGTGGCAAGACTAAAAATACGATTCTGTCAACTCCGTGTTCAAAGACACTAGTTTTTTTCATGATACCAACTGATGAATCGAGGAGCTATAGTGGGCTCTATCCGTCACTTACAAAGTCTAATTCATTCCCCATATGAAATTGTTTAAACATAAAATAAACATTAATATTAAAACTACCATACGAAATGTAAATACTTTATCAATAAACCATTAATGGTGTAAAAATAACACATCCACAGTCAACCATATCACAAAAATTTTCAATACAATATTCATGATTTTTATCATAATAAATCAACTTCAAACAAGTTTAAAATCCATCAATGGATGTTGACAGAGATGAAAATGATTTGTGAAACTCTTTGAGAGAAATTTCCCTTTTTCATTGAAACATTGGAATGTATCAAATTATAGAAAGGAAGACATTTAAAGAATTTTTTTGAATAAGAGTGTCCCATACCACTTTGAATCATTTGAATGGAATTAAAATATTAAATAAATCATGTCTATAGAGATAAATCCTTCAAAACAATTTTGAAAACATGGACATTAATGAGAATGATTTAGAAGAAAAAATATTTAGAACATTTAAAATGATGTTTTAGAAAAAAAATTACCTTAAAATAATCCCTTTTAAAACCATTTCATGAAACATGGACATGTATAATAACTATGTCCTAGTAGATACTTACATAAAAACATCCTCGAATAATAAAGAGATTGTGAAATAAACCCTTACCTTGTACTTTTCTTTGGTCGATGGTTCATTTATCTTCCTGTATAATTACCTTTCTATGTTATTAGATTATACCAGAACCATATTCATATTTATTATATCATAAATGATTCATTTATAAACTTATACTACCCAATTAATATGATTTTCATGTTAAATTTACATTTCGAGTAATAATCTCTTTCTTTATCATACAAATTTTAACTTGTATATCTGGATCATATAATTTAGATCATGATTTAAATAGTTATATAGTATAAATTTTTAATTATAAATCATACATATATAGAATATAAATATTTATTATAGATTGATATATGAAATGGAAAACACCGTTTATGGAGATGGTAGGCCGTACGTACGCATAAATGCTGTTTCTATTTTCATATCGTATTGAACGGATGTATGTTAATAAAATATATGTAAGAAAATAAATAAATACATATATATATATCCAGTATCAATATTATGTCATATATTACATACCTATTATTAATATATATTCTTCTAATCGTCGATGAATGGTGAATTTGGAAATGAATCTCATCGCGTCGTGAACATGGTAATCCGTACGTACGCATGAGCGACAATATCATTTCTATAATGGTTTGTAAATGGATTGTATATCATATATAAATAATTATTATCATGTCATATTTATTATTTACATCAGTTACACATAATTATGATACCCGTCCAAATAATAATATATTGAATAACAATTACACCATGATGTGGAGATGATAAACCGTATGTATGCACGTCTAATGACATGTCATTCAAAGGGTCAATAGAATAATGAATATGGTTGGGACATATTTATAATAACATCAAATTATATATATTATACTAGAGTTGTTATTTTAGAATAGAAACAATAAAGAACAATGAAGTGGAAGAAGAAAAGAACTTGAATGATGGTGGTGAAATCATTACCTCTTCTTCGGGATCTTCCATTGGATTTGATCAAAATGGCTCCATTGGTTGGATTTCTAATCAAACTAAGGCCTATAGGATGAAAGGAGGATAGTTGGGAGAATATTTTGTTAGGGGTTTGGCAAGTCAAATGACATTGGATGTGTGAAATTGAGAGAAGGGAAAGTGCCCTTTTATAAGGGGGGTGAGAGGCACCTTAGGAAACACTTAAAATATTATTTTACAATGAAATAATTTTCTGTTTTAGTTTCTCAAAAATGTATTATTTAATGAATACGGTGGGGATGGGTCGAATATCACTCAGCCAATAGGTTTTAGATCTGTTTGGGTCACTATATTAACCTTATCTTTTATATTTAACTCTTAGTTAAATAGTAGGACATTTACTATGTCTCTTTGTATTTTTTTTATTGATAATAAACATTCTATAAACTTCCAAGAGAACCCCATGATGTTATTTAATTAAACATTTAATATTATTTATGCACTTTGGTCTAAACTTAGGTTTTTAGGAATAAAATAAAAATTAATAATATAATATTTGTTTTAAAAACCCTATTATGTCAATTTTGACACTATTTGGTGTTTTTTTTCTAAATTCATATCAACATTATAGCATCAAAATAAATTTATCTAACCATCCCTATAATGTCATATTAAAATAGTAAATTATTGGGATTCATAAAAAGTATAAAATTACATTTATTTGGATATTTAAAATACCAAATATTTAAATATTTAATTAATTTAGTAATTACTGCTTCATCATTGTGTCCTAAATAAATTAAATTAATTAATGTCTTAAAAATATAAATAAAATAACATTATATATGAAATAGGTTTATCTTTCTAATTAACATTTATAGTAGAATATATCTTATGTTTAACTCTATATTAAAAATGGTTTAGTTATTAGACATTGAATTTAACATTTTTAACTCTTCTTTGAATTAAATAATAATAAAATTCCTAATCTAATTCAATTGGAGATAAGGGAACATATTTTATTCAAAAGGATGTTTTTGGTTGATTTAAACTTATCCAATAGAATTAAGACATGTTTTAGGGTAATTGTGATATCATTTTTACCTTTTAATTACCCTATTTACATTCAAACGTGGTAAATTTAAGTAAAAACTTACTATTCACCAAAAATTATGTTCATCTTATTGAACCAATTTTTTCATACTGATATCTACCTTGTCTCTCAGAGTTTTAAAATTCCACTCACAGAAGCGATAAAATAATGTTTTATGTGAATATTCAAATTTTCTTTGGAGTTGGGTAAAAGACGTTGAAAAATTCAATAAAATTTTCTATATCTAATATTATTAAAAAATGACACCAGTGGATTACATTGAATATATTTTTGTATTATGTATCTATTTCGACCTAAAATAAATTTAAATAAAATAAATAATTATTTAAATAAATATTCATTTTTGACCAATAACGCAGTGTTTTTCACTATTCATGAAATATTTGATGTTTTTTGAATCATACAAAAAATTCACCCTAGGCTAATTTTGATATTCTGAGTTAAAAAATGAATTCTATTTTTCCAAATTAAAAACTTATAAATTTGATTTATTAATTTAAAACTATTTTTCATTATCAAAACCAAAAGGCTTACTTTTAAGAAATAATAACTACCAAAAAATGAACACTTGTTTATGTCCAATTTCAATGTTAAATTACTTCCAATGACCAAAATTGGATCAAATGGAAAACATATAATATAAATATGCTTCCAAACCATTCATATGTAAAATTGAACACTATAAATTTTTTTTAGTGAAAATGTTGTTTTCTGTTAAAATTTAGTATTTTCCACTATTCACCCAAATATGAATGTTATGAGAAAAACACCAAAAAATTATCAAAACTAAATATTTACGTCTTGATTCTAAAGAATAAGTTTATTTTGTCAAATTTAATTCATAAATGTTTCAAATATTATATTTAAAAATGGTTCTCCATTAAAAGGAAGTAAAATTTCATTTTAAAAAATGAAATCATTTTTCTGAAAAAAAAATGAATTTGTTCTTATATCATGTGTTAAAAAATCATAATGTGTATCCTAAAATTATAAGGATTATATAAAGTTCAAAATTTTAGTTATTACTATTCATAACATTTTTTAACGACTAGTTTCGTAAGTCGTGGGGCGCTTCAACTCAATGGTGTGTGTATTGCAAGTTATTGAATTACTTTGAAGAAATAAAGTTCTGTGAAATCATGGGGTGTTATATCATGTGGTAAATTATTCCTAAAATTAATTATAATTATCATCTATGGTTTTTCTTTAAAAAATTGTATCCATCATTTATAAGGATCCAAATGTCAAATATATACCTACCATAAAAGATTGGAGTATATATTCACTCAAAATAAATAAAACAAGAAGTAGAGAAGATATATTGAATTAATAAATCATTATAAATTCTCGATAAATTACCATACTATAAAATCATGAAATGTGGAATATTATTTATTTTTAAATCATAATGCATCATTATAATTTTTAAGGGTAGGAACAACACCCTTTGATTATTGATTTAATGAAAAATATTTAGAAATTTTGTGGGGTAGGAAGTTCCTATGTTTTGGTATAGGTTTTAGTGCAATAAACATTGTCAGAAAGAATTAAGAAACCATAGACAGAATATGTGGAGCATCAAAAAATATGTAATTAATTAAAATGATAAAGTTTATAGATTATAATATTAATAATGACTATGTTTTAATATTTAGTAGAAAATTTTGTGTCCCTTGGGTTTCTTAGATGAAGAAATATTTTTTCTACGAAGCTCATAGTCCTCATTTTTCATTTCATCATGAATGTAATAATATGTATGGTTACCTTGGAAAATAGTACATGTGATATTGAATGAAAAGTGATATTTCATATATTACTGTGAAAATTTGGACATGATAATGGGTGAAACATGGGCACATTTACTGAAGGGTATGCTCCAGTATTTTCATGTGCCCGAGTGGAAATGTGAAAACTTGTCCATGGACATCGTTGTTGAACTACCAATGACTTCTCAAGTTAATAATGAAATCTGGGTTATTGTTGATTGATATACTAAATCAACTTATTCCGAAACTATTAGAGGCAATATGTCTTTAGAATAGCTTTTTCGATTGTACATAAAAGATATTGTCCGGAAACATAGAGTTCATATTTTTATTGTATCTGAAATTGATCTCAGGTTCCCATATAACTATTTCAAGAAAATTCAAATGATTATGGGAACATAAATAAATTTCATTATATATTTTCGTTATTATTCAGATGGAATGTCTAAATGGATGATTTAGAATTTGGATAATTTTCTTCAAGATTATTAAATGGATTACTGGGGTAGTTTGTGTCATATTATTTCTTCAGCTGAACATTCTTAAAATAAAAATGTTTATTACAGTATATAGAAGACACATTATGAGAAATTATATGGGAATCTATGTCAAACTCAAGCTTTTTGGAATGATGTCTGGGAAAGGAAGGTGATGAGACAAGATTTAGTTGACGAAGTTGATGAGAAAGTGAAGATGATCCAAAAACCCATGAGTATATATCAATGTATACAAAAAATTTAGGAATATAATATGTGGATTGAAATTTTTTAGGTATATGATCATGTTTTACATAGAATATCACCTTGGAATTTTTTTCATTTTGAAAAGAATGGAATGATGAGTCCACAGTTCATTGGACATTATGAAATCAAATAATATATGGACCGGTGTCCTATCAAGATGAATTTCATCTGAATTTATATCAAGAACGCAAGGTTTTTCGTATTTCAATGATGAGAAAATATGTGCCATATTCATCTCATTATTTGAGCAGAGATATTGTTTAGTTGAAAGAGAAGCTTTCATTTGAAGAGAAACATATTAAGATTTTTGATTGTAGGAAACAAGTATGGAAACATAAAGTAATCCACCATGTAATGGTTTTGTGGAGAAACAACAGTATTAATGATGAAACATGAGAATTTTAAAATTCCATGAGGAAAATATTTCCACACTTATTTAATATGTAAATATGATTTCCAAGATGCAATTTACTAAATGTAGGAAGAATGTAACACCGATATATTTTTAAAATAAACTGAAATGTAGGAAACATTGAGTCTCTAAATAATTCAAAATTGTTTTAAGGACATAGTTGTAAACTAGACACTAAATAAAAAATTTCTACTTATATGATTTGAATTTATAAAAATAGACCTCTACTATTTCGATCAATAAGTTATTTGGAGTCTGATAGAAACATCATCACTTTTGGTAAATTGTTAAATACCCTTACAAATATTAATATGACCATTATGAATTCTATGTCGTATTATTGTAGTATTGTCTTTAGGTTTTAAGATAATTTGATATTCATTAAATTTTTTAGGTGATATTAAATGAGATATAGTTTTAAAATTTTTATTTTTTGAATAAATAATGATTTAATTTACAAATTATATTAATCATATTTCAAAAATAATTTTGATAAAATGGAGTTAATTTTTGAATTCATTACCTCTACGAATGGTTAGGGTTACTTTTTGGGATTTTTCTGAAATACTCTATTTTTTATAAATATTGAAAATGGTAATTTATCATATATATACATTATATGTAAAACACACTATTCCTATAATAGTGGATGATATAATAAGATTTTTTAAGAAATAACATTCTATCTTACTTGTTTTGGGTTATATAAATCAAGACTTTTGATAGTCCTGAAAAAAAATATTAAACTAAATTTTAAAATAATGGAAATCCCATCATATCCTCCATGATAAATAACACTATCACCTCATCTTCCTCTCACACCTCTAATTCATTGTAAATTGTCTAAATTATTACCAATACCCTTCCCAATTCACTCTCCCTTGTCAATGACCGTCTCGTATCCCAAATATGATAAAAACCAAAGGCCTTAAGGTGGATCTCAAGGAGTAGTGATCAAGATAAATCCATATTAATTTTCTAGTGTTTTCCTTTCAATTAATTTATTTTTATGTAATATCTTTAGCTCACATTATCCATGAGGTATGGATGATCTATTATTAGATATATTTTATAGAATTATTATAATTTATATAAAAAATATAATCACCATTATTCCTCTCCTCATACACATATTCTAAAAATAAAAACATTGTCTTTGAGTTGTCATAAATTACATTCAATTCCTTAATACTAGAAAATAACATTCAGAGGAAGACCTATGAACATTTAATAAAATAATGGAAAATATACAAAAATAAAATAAAACGACAAGAAAATTCAACTACATATCATAATAATCATACTGGTCACCGCATCCACGATAGATTCCTTCCTCCGTAGTAGTTGATTCCCACTCTGAGCTGTCACGGTTCTTTAGGATCTTGGCATAATTCTTTCGAAGATTCAATTTCTCAAAAGATAGAAACTCCATAAGAGATTGAATTCCCTTTGGCACACAAGATACAACATTTCATTCCTTGACAGAGGAATTGGTAGACATCGGCTTTGACTGAAAATAATAGTCCTTCCTCGACCTTCTTCTTACTAGGACCATCATCACTTCCTCATTTCCAGATACCTTCTTCTTCCCACCCTAAACAATGTTACTATAGGATGTTCTGCCCATGAAACTATCAGTGTCCGTTCCACAATCCATGATATCCCCCCCATCTTCCATGAAAATGCACATCTTGATAACCATCAGTCGTTCCCCGATCCTTGTGAAATTGTCTATTATTATCAATCATGGCTAAACATTGTGAATCATCCATGTCAAGCACTTCAAAAAATTTACATTGATGAATCAGAGTTCAGGTTTTCAGGGTAGAACCCCTTGTATTTCCACTATATGTTTGATGATTTGTGTCCTAAACAAACCCCTAAAACCCCTCCTAGGACACAACAGCATTACCAACCATTAAAACATTAGCAAAGGCAACTGCATTGGCTTGGAATGAGTTACCATCTGTTATCCCCTCTCTATCAGCTTTCTGATCACTACATGCCACCCAAGTCACAACAATATTACTCACATCCAACAGAACCTTGCTCAGGGATGCGCTATCACAGAGGTTTCTAGTATCAGCCTTTCCCTGTGCATTACATACAAAAGTACCAACCAAGTCTTTCCTCAGTCTGTTAAAAGTATCAGATACCTTTTGGATTAGAAACTAAAACCCCCGCATGCCTCTTGGCCATTAAATCAGTCGAGTTACTCATACTCACATCCTTCCTATCCATTTAAATTGAACCTCCCCTAGTATCCAATAATATACTTACATCGACATCCAATGTCTTACTAGAATTAGCTTTAGCTGAAGATCGAGTCCCCGAGTCACCAACACTTGAACATTTCGACCCCCTATATTTGCAATCTTACGTACATTGACCCAATATTGTAAAGGATGAGTATAACTAAAACCATGAATCAAACACAACCATTTTTCTATACCATAACTCCTCACCCACATTAATAAAAAAAATTCAACAGGAGTTTTAGAAACCTCATCTTTTATAAAAATACGAGGGGAAATCTTATGGCATAGCACATTCGTTCAACTGTCCGAACAAAGGTATTGTCCAACTAAATTACCATGCATTCAGAGAATTAACGGGTTCTGAAAAGGTATAGGGAGATTGGGAAATAATACCCTTATAGACATTTTGATGAATGCCTCTTCATATTGATATCATATGACAACTTTAATAGGAGAAAACAAACTATTCCACATATGCGAGGCACACTCAACCATGTGAGAATCAGATCCCCCTAGGAAGCAAACAAGTTCATTATGTTCCTGGAATCCTGATGCCCAACTATTTCCCTTTCTTACAAAATAGATTTCTGATCTCATTGGATATCTTAATGATAAGGATGAGCTCATAGAAAAACATTCTAATGATCTGAAGAATTATATTTCAAAAATAATTGTATTTGTGGAAAATTATAACTCTAAGGAAATAATCCCTGAGGATAGGAATTTTGTCATAAGAATAAAATCTAAAATATGTTCCCATACAAAATTTCTTTCCAACTTTACTTTTGGTAAAGAAAATTTTATCAAGATGTATTCCAAAATTAGACATCACAGAAATACTTCTAGAGTAGGTTATAATCACAGAAAACATATATTAAAAAATAACGATTTTATTCCATCTGTATAACCCATCTGTACAAAAATGTCAATGTAGAGAACATTGGAGGAAAACATGTTCCATAAACAAAATTCAATCTCTAGGATTCAATAAGGATTATTTTTCCAAACAAATGTGGGTCCTTAATAATTTATTTTCTAATTCAGGATCCACAAAATATTGTATTCCTAATGTCTAAAAATTTTATTTTCAGAAAAATAAAGATAATACTAACAACAATACATGGTACATGGATAGTGGATGTTCCCAACATATGACTTGTAACAGAAACGTCTTTGGAAAGACTATCATGACAAAAGTAGGAAAAGTAACATTCATAGATAATGATAAGGGAGAAATTATTGGTATAGGAAACATTGTTCGTATTGAAAAAACATTTATTTAAAATGTTTTATCTATTAAGGGTCTAAAGAAAAAACTCATTAGCATAAGACAATTATGTGATGAAGGTTACCTTGTGATTTTTAGGAATTACAAGTGCTAAGTACACAATTTCAAGGAAGAGTTTATTCTTTCTTCCAATATGCAAAATAATTTTTACACACTAATCATATAAGACTTTAGAATCCAATATCTACATTGTCTTAGTGCAATGGATGATCATTCGTGGTTATTTCATATAAGGATATAAAATTGTAACTTTTTTAACCTGTGAAAACTCTATAAGAAAAGTATAGTTAAGGATCTACCTGAGCTTAAATTTGATTCTTCAAAAGTTTGTGACCCTTGTCAATATGGCAAGAAACAGAAATCATGTTTTAAATTTGTTGTTAATGTCTCAACCAATGATGCATTATAGTTGGTGAAAATAGATCTTTTTGGTCCAACACAAACTGGAAGAATTGGAAGAAAATATTATGAATTTGTCGTAGTTGATGATTACACAAGATTTACGTGGGTCTGTATTATATTAATGAAATCTAAAGCCTTTCCATATTTCAAAACATTTAGATCCGACATTAAAAATGTGAAAACTCTTCCATTGATAACTATTCAAAGTGATCAGGGAAGAGAATGTCAAAATTCGGATTTTCCAAGTTTTTGTAGTAGAAAAAAGACTTACTAATAACTTCTCAGCACCTAGAACACCTCAACAGAATGCTGTTGTTTCATGATGTAATACAATTTTTTAGTAGATAAAAATAACCATATTCAGTGAATATTCTATAGCCAAACATTTTTTGGCTGAAGCTTTAAGTCCATCTTGTTACATTATAAACCATGTTTTTATTAGACATTTTTTAAATAAAAGTCATTATGAGTTTTGGAATGGTAGAAAACATATACATTCCTACATCAATTTTTTTTACAAAGTATTTATTCTGAATACTAAAGATAATCTACAAAAATTTGCACCAAAATCTAATGAAGGAAATTTCATAGTCTACTCCACATCTTCTAAGGCTTATAAAGGTCTCAATAAATACACATGTAATGTTCAGGAAAAATTATATGTCATATTTGATTAAACTGATCCTTTTGTTATTAAAAACCTCAAACAACATCATCAAATGTGTTTCCAAAAACTGAGTATTATCCTTTGTTAGAAGATCCTTCTGATAAAGATAATGTTCAGGAAAATATTTCTGAAGCATTTAACCCATATTATTTTCTTCCCAATGTTGATGAAAATGTTTTAGAAATCCCAAATAAGTTGTTTATAAAGAATCATCCAATAGATAGTATCATTGGTGATGTAAATCAACCTGTAAGGACTAGACGTTCCTTAGGAAATGATGTAGACATCTATAATTCCTTTCCCAATTAGAGCCAAAAAGCACTGATGATGCTTTAGGAGAATATGATTGGATAAAAGTTATGCAAGATGAGATAATTGAATTAGAGAGGGATAATGTCTGGACCTTGGTTGAAAGACCTAAGGAAACATCTTTTATTGGAATAAAATGGGTCTTCATAAATAAATGTGTTGAAAATGGAATCATAGTAAGAAATAAAGCTAAATTGGTTGTTATAGGCTACAATCAACAAGAAGGAATATACTATGAAGAAACCTATGCTCATTTATTTAGACATGAATCCATTCGTATTCTACTTTCCTTTGTAGCATTATTCGATTTTAATATTTTTCAAATGGATGTTAAATATGATTTCCTTAATGGTTTTGTTCAATAAGAAATTTTTGTCGAACGTCCTCCTCGTTTTGAAGATACAAAATATCATGAACATGTTTTCAAACATACCAAATCTTTGTATTGACCCAAACAGGTAATCCAGACATAATGTTTTCAGTATTTATATGTGAAAGATATCAATCCATTCCTATGGAATCTCATTTAAAAGCAGTGAAAATGATTTTTCAAAACTTAAAGGTAACCATGGATCGATGACTCTTTTACACCTCTAGAAATGATTATGTTTTGAAAATTTTATCAGTTTTTGTATTTGGTGGATATAGAATGGATAAAAAAGTTCATATGGAACTTGTCATTTCTTAGGAGATTCATTATTTTCTTCATAATTCAAAAAGTAACACTCAGTATCACTTTCCACTGCTGAAGCTGAATATGTAGCAGCTGGAAGCTATTGTGCTCATGTGTTATGGCTGCAACACACACTCAAAAACTATGGTATGTAGTTTACCAAAGAATAATTTTTTTTGTGATAATAATATTGTCATTTCCATATGTAAAAACCCTGCACATCACTCTCGTGCAAAACACATTGATATTAAGAATCACTATCTTAGGGATTACACATAGAAAAGAGATATCATTCTTCAATTTATCGGAACACAAGATCAACATGATTATATTTTCACAAAATCATTACCATCTGATTGATTTGAATACATTAAACAGAAGTTATAAATGTAAACTATAAGCTAATATTCCATGTTAAAATTCTGTCAACCAATTTCTTTATAGTGACAAGAATTTTTTCATAGGGGGAGTACATTTGTTCATTAGATTATAAAATTTTGCGTGTTCTATTTTTTTTGTAGATTTAAAATTTTTTGTAGTCTAAATAATTTTCATTGTTTAAAGTATTTCGTAGTCTAAACTTTAATGTAGTATAAATGTTTTCGTAGTCTAAATTTGTCTTTTTGTAGTCTAATTTTTCATCTTTTAAAATTTTCGTAAAGAATATTTTTTCACATAAAATATTCTTAATGAATATTTTTGTACATAAAATTTTCGCAATGAAGATTTTTTACCAAAATTTTTCGTTATGGTGTTTTCATTTCGGAAATTTTTGTAATAAATATTTTCATAGTCAATGTTTTTGAAATAATAAATTTTTGAATCTAATGTTCTTTATAATGAATTTTCCTCATTTAGAATAATTCTCCTACCAATCTGAATGGTATGTTTCCTTTCATAGATTCTATCAAAATATTTATTTGGTTAACATCTCGACCGTCAGATCTGATCAGAAGGATTTCCTACCATTGGATTGAGTATTGAAGTTGAACTATCACCTCTCTTTTCTATATAAAGTACACATGATGGTTTTCCCACATCAAAACTCAGGCCTTCACGTGTTGAAGCTCTTCCCTCCTACATTTTCTCTTCCTGAACTTCCCATATCATTCTTACTTCCAAATTTATATTGAAGTCTCCTCTCATGAATGATATGTAAACTGTCAAACCAATCTCTAAATGGTAAATATTTATTGAAAGGTTAGTTGATAAGACGATTTTCACAATTTATGATTCTATCATATCTAAGAATATAAAGGTGGATGGGTGGGAAGGTGTTTCCCTTTAAAAATCCAAAAGCACAGGATATGGTATATCCATAGTTGTTAATAGAATTTTATGAGCTAGTATCATTCTTAATGGAAGAATGCAAGAGTAAATCTTCATTCATGTGTTATGGGAAAACATATTCACTATCTTACACCAAGTCTGCAAGCTTTCTTGGTATTCCTTATGAAGGGGAAGCTGAATATTGTTCTCATAAGCTGCCTGATGATCAAGAATGTTTTGATAAGGTAAAGGCTGTGGAATTTCTTTGCCTTCCAGAGGTAAGTGTAACACCCCAAGCTTCTACGGTACGTTTCCCTTCGAATAATGCGATAGCGTGTGTTGTACGCAACCTCGAGTTCTAACACACACCACAACTAATTAAACTAGCCGTTGTGAATAGTAATACCTACTTTTTTAAATCATATATATTCTATATTTCAAAATGGACTTCATTTTTGGATTCGGAATATCAAAATTAGCCTAGGGTGAAATTTTGGTACATTTCGGATAACTTTCATATTTTGATGAATAGTGAAAATTTCTAAATTTTAATTAAAAACAACTTTTTTAATCAAAATAATTAATAGTGATAAATTATGAATTTGAGTGGTTTTAAAGTATATTTAGAATATATTTTTACCATTCCATTTAATGTTTATCATTGGACATAATTTTACAATTAAACCGAACATAAACAAGTGTCAATCTTTTCATAGTTATTATCTCTTAAAAACACGATTTTTGTTTTGACAGCGGGAATTAATTTTAAATTAATTTCTACCACTTCTGTGTTTTGAATTTAGGAAAATGGATTCCACATTTGGAATCAGGATGTCCAAATTATGTAAATAGGTAACTTTTATTTTTACACATTTTGAATAATTACTGCGGTGAATATTTTATTTACCATGGTTAAAGGGTAAATCCGGTAAATAAGGGTTAAAAAATAATATTATAATAATACAAAATTACCCTAAAACGTGTCCTAACCTTATTGGTGGACACATACCCGACCATGAGCATCCTTGGGTCAATTTGGGGACCCCTTGGAGCCACTTGTATGTGGTAGGGACACTTTATATTAATAAAGTTAAAATAAAAATAAAAATGGCATAAGCTTACATCCTTTAGAAGAACAATTTTTACATAGGGTTATACATGTTGGATTTTCGATTATAAATATTAATTAGAAATATAAATATATTTCCTACATAATGATATTTTATTTATAATTTTTAGACATCAAATAATTTAAATTATTAATGACACAATAATGATGCAATGTTTACCTCATTAATAAATCATTTAAATAAATAAGATTATAATGATTAAAATATTATCTAAAACCTGTCAAATTCTTATTGGTTGATGTTATTTAGAATATTAGTCATCTTATCTTTGAACTCAATGATTTTTGGACCATTATAAACCGAATATAATTATATTATAAAGTAATACTTTCACTCTTTCCTAAAGAGCCCCTCTTCTCCCTTATAAAAGGAGACCACTTCTACTCATTCCTCACACCTCTCAAGCCACTTGGCTCGTCCAAACTCTGCCCAACTAAGCTCCCAACATCCCTCTCCTCCTCCTTGAAGCTTCCCCTTAGGCAGAAATCATTTCAAGAAGTCCTTTGGTTCCAACCAAAGTGAGTTACCTAAATTAAAGGTAACGATTTCTCTTAAATTATTTTCCTTTATTTTGCTTCTCCAACCCCCAAAATCTTTTTATTTCCTTTCTTTTGTAACAACACCAGTATCCTCAATATACTAGGATGTTGTTATAAGAAGGATTCAAACTATACATACACACAACTCCATCTAATGGATGATGAACATAATGTTTTTGCGGATGGAAAACTAACGCCTCACGAAACGATGATTGTTCAAATACATCTTACCGCCTCTCATGGTGGCCATTATGATGGCACTGTAATTAAATATGATATTAATGATATATATTTTATATATAAGCTTCTGTAATTCCATTTTATTTCATACCATTATTCGTTTCATGTTGTATATACATACGATAATTTCATTTGAGGAAGTGCGGACTACCGCCCCCTTAAAATGATATGACTCGTTCATACCACACATGGAACGTATAAATGATGGTGTTAATGAACTTAAGTAACATATATAAAATATTATATTATACTGGAATAGTAATATACCTATGTATCATTTGGATTCAATTCTTTTAAAATAAAAATTAAATGGAAGTAGCGTTCGTGCGTACGTATGGACTACCGTCTCCACGAACGCGGTGAGATCCATCCTCCATCGTATCCATTCAAGTCTTATTCTCATTTTAGGGTTAAAAATAATGTTAATATCATTCTGATTATGAATAAGATTTAATCTATCCATTACAAACATGTCTTACGTAACCAAACATTTAAGAAGAACGAATCGATTATCACCTGAAACGACGATAATACTAAGATATTATTAATAAAGCAATGTTAAAAGATCATATATGATATCATATTAATGTATATGATTCTTATATAATTTAATAACAATTATTTCACCATTATACAGGAGGTTAACTGACCCCAACAAAGGAAAAGTACAAGGTAAGGGTTATTTCACAATCTCTTCATTATCCGAGGTTGTTTATACGTAATAATCTACTGGGATCTCGTTATCATCCACATCCATGTTTCTTCAAAATGTATTTAAAAACATTTTTAATATTTAAAAGAATGTGGGTTAAAGTAATTTATACCCTTGTTTGACTTTTTATAAGAGGTTTATAAGGGAATCTTTCCGTCGTTTTCCAAACAAGGTGCTTTTTAACCTTTTCGACAGAATTAAGATAAGAATGTTTTTTTAACTTATACGGCGGGTGCGGTTATTTTCCGCCGTTATAAAATCGTCAAAGCTTCCCTTACAAGCTTATAAGAATATTTTCAAAGAAAATGTTTTATTATATACGGATCTTAAATGATTTCAAAATAAAAGGAGATATTTCTTTAAAAAGAATTTTGATTTCATCTATGTCAACATCCTTTGATGGATTTTAAGATTATTTGATGTTGATTTATTATGATACAAAACTTCTATATTGTATTGAAGGTTTTGTGATATGTTTGACTATGGATGTGCTATTTTTATACCATTCATAGTTTATGGTGAAATTATTGACATTTCGTATGCTAGTTTTAATACGAATGTTTATGTTATGTTTAAACCTTTTCATATGGGAATGCATTGGACTTAATAAATGACGGGTGGAGCCCGCTATAGCTCCTCGATGCATCGGTAGGTCTCATGAGACAAACTAGTGTCTTGGAACAAGGCCTTGACAAAATCTTATTTGTAGTCTTGGCACGAGGCCTTGGCTATGTGGTTATGATAGTCTGGCATTATGCATTCCAACATTATGAAAGTGGTTATTGATTTTTGCATGTGATTATTCGATTAGTAGAATATCCATGTGAATAAGTAAATGGCATTATTTCATTTTATTTATGCCATACCATGTTGAAAGTTCATGTTTAAAAGGCTTTTGTTTTAGTTATACATTGCCTTAAATGTTTATTCTTATTGATGAAAGTTTCCGATATATTGTTATCCTTACTGGGCATTTGAGCTCACCCCTTTTCTATGTTTTATTTTTCCCAGGAAGTGAAGATGTAAGTTATGAATGACCTGCAGGGATATTATAAGGGGATTATAGTGTGGACTGTGGAAACATTATGTTGTTGTAGTAGTTTTTCATTTTATGATGTAATGTAAAACTTATGAATATATCTAGTGTTTCCAAGGCTACTAAACCAATCGGTCTTTCGAGATTTGATCTTTCTTGTGATCATGCCAATGTTATGTAGTAATGCACCGACTCTGGGTAACTGGGGTCGGGGCGTTACAGTTGGTATCAGAGGAAGTTTAGTACAAACCTTGGAAACTAGATTTAGATAAACTCTGATTAGAGCACGTAGACCTAAGATGAACTTTGAGGATTAGTATAGAAGAACTTCCTAGAATTTTGGTATTGTAGAGATTTTGTGAGTTTTCCGAACAATACATCCCTGTCTGGATACGAGCAGGTAGAGGCGGCTCTGGCACAGATGTACCTAGGGGTAAAACCTGAAAACACCGCTTTGAGCTAGACTCGAACGGGAACTGGTGCACGACAACGGGCCTTGCTGCACTCTTGGTTACGACACTCCCGGGGGATATGCTTAGGATAACTCTCACTATCTTTACAAATCATTATGAAGGGTTTATGAGTATATACTTCCTCAAAGAAAACATTTTTATGATTATGGATTATATCCATAAATAGTTCAATTTATGTTAAGTGTTTTATAAGTATGGGATTATGTATTTTGATTCATAAACTGATCTAGTTTATGCCATTGTTTAGAAATGGCGCCTAGTGGAAGAAATGGAAACCGTATCAATGCATGCACTCCATGTAGCGATTGCCCTCCTGCTCAAGATAATTATAGTGGGGCTGGTGATGCAACTGGTGCCGATCAGCTAATCACCATACTGGGACAACTTACTCAGGTTATGAATAATAACCTTACCCGTATGGAGCACCCTGATCCGCAGCGTGGAGGATCAATGTTAGATCGATTCATGAGGCAACAACCACCAACGTTCAATGGGAGTACAAATCCCTTATTAGCTGAGCAATGGATAAATTCCCTAGAGAAAATATTTCAGGCTTTGGGGAGCAGTGAAAGGGAAAAAGTTATCATGGCAGTTTACCGCCTCACTGGAGATGCTGATCAATGGTGGTCATTGATTCAAAACATGAAGGAAGATGATGAAGTATCAAATATGGAATGGAGGGAATTCAAAGATCTGTTTTTAGAAAAATACTTCCCTCGCGACCATCGAGCGGATATGGAAAGACAATTTCTGAGTCTGAGACAAAAGGAGGATGAGAATGTCACAAAGTATGAGGCTAACTTTACAAGGTTAGCGAGGTATGCTGGAGATTATATTCGCAACCCAAGAAGTAAGATTGATCGTTTCTTTGATGGGTTAAAACCATTTCTCCGTCGAGCATTAGTCTCACAATCCTTTTCATCGTACAAAGACACTGTCTCATGTGCTATAAAGACCGAAAAGGAATTCTCTAAGTCTTATGACTTTAAAGCAAAGCAAGAGAAGAAGAGACCTGCTGATCAATCTGGGAATGGAAATAAGGGGAAGAAGGGAAAGGTTGAATATCCATCTTGTGGTAAATGCGGGAAGAAACATCTTGGTACTTGCTTGAAGGGAATGGGAGTCTGTTACAAGTGTGGTGAAAAATGCCACCAAGCTCATGATTGCAAGGGGAAGAAGGAAGCTACCAACGTCCAGTGCTACAATTGCAGGGAGATGGGGCATTATACAAATGCATGTCCTAAGCGTCAGGAGAACTTACCTCAGAAAAGGCCAAGGGATCAAGTCCAGGCTTATGCTATCACTACTGCTGAGGTAGAAGCTCTGAAAGACGTGGTGGCAGGTAATTTAATGGTTTCCTCAAGTTTAGCAAATGCATTATTTGATTCTGGATCATCGCATTGTTTCATATCTTCCCAGTTTGCTAAGAAAATTAGATATTTCCAATTTGATTTAATAAGGGAGTTGTCAGTTAAAACTCCTAAGGGAAGTATCGTTGCAAAAAAGTTTTGTGAATCAGTCCCCATTAGAGCACATAAATTTTCTTTATCTGCTGATCTCATCGTCATACCTATGATTGAGTTTGATATAATCCTCGGTATGGACTAGCTTTCGGACTATGATGCGAAGATTTATTGTAAAAAGAAAGAGGTTACGATTCTTGATGATAATGATAAGGAACACCTTATTTTTAGAGCAGAATCGTCACCACCTAATTCTTATTTAGATCCACCCTCAATAGCTCAACTAAATTCAATTATTGGGGAGGAAGAGAATGAAATAACTGCGGGTGAGGAAAGGAATGTTCAAATAGAGGATGTACCTGTTGTGAAAGAATTTGTAGATGTATTTCCAGAAGATTTACCTGGACATCCTCCAGAACGAGAAGTTGAGTTTTCTATTGATTTGATTCCTAGATCAAGGCCTATATCGAAGACCCCTTATAGAATGGCCACTGTAGAGTTAGTCGAACTAAAGAAACAACTAGAGGAATTGAGTAATAAGGGATTTATTCGCCCTAGTGTTTCTCCATGGGGAGCCCCTGTTCTTTTTGTTAAAAAGAAAGATGGATCTATGAGGTTATGTATCGACTACAGGGAGATCAATGCTATAACGATAAAGAACAAGTATCCCCTAGCTCGTATTGATGATTTATTTGACCAACTGCATGGAGCTCAATACTTTTCAAAGATTGACCTTCGATCTGGATACCATCAGTTGTGTGTGAAGAAGGAAGACATTCCGAAGACAGCATTTCGAACCAGGTACGGGCATTACGAGTTTACTGTAGTGCCGTTTGGATTGACTAATGCACCCTCTGTATTCATGGATCTGATGAAAAGAGTTTTCAAGGAGTATCTCGATGAATTTGTGGTGGTATTTATTGATGATATCTTGGTATACTCCAAAACCTACGAAGATCATGAAAATCACTTGTGCATTATCTTGAAGACTCTGAGGAAGCATGAATTATATGGGAAGTTTAGCAAGTGTGAATTCTGGGTTCAGGAGATTTCTTTTCTTGGACATATTGTCTCTAAAGATGGAATCTCTGTTGATCCTTCTAAGACCAAGGCAATCCAAGAATGGCCAGCACCTACCAGTATAACTGAGGTACGTAGTTTTATTGGTTTGGCAGGTTATTATCGACGTTTCGTCCAGAATTTTGCCCGATTGGCTAACCCATTAACGAAGCTCACACGTAAAGGGGTTAAATTTGTTTGGACAAAAGAGTGTGAAGAATGTTTTGAAGAACTGAAGAGAAGATTAGTCAATGATCCTATATTGACTCTACCATCGGGGAATGATGGGTTCGTTATTTATAGTGATGCATCGAAGAAAGGACTTGGCTGTGTCCTTATGCAGAATGATAGAGTTATTGCCTATGCATCACGACAGTTGAAAATTCATGAACAAAACTATCCAAATCATGATCTCGAGTTAGCAGCAGTGATCTTTTCTTTGAAGATATGGAGGCACTACCTCTATGGTGAAAAATGTGATATTTATACTGATCACAAGAGTTTGAAGTATATTTTCTCACAAAAAGAACTCAACATGAGGCAAAGGAGATGGCTTGAATTACTCAAGGATTATGATTGTACGATACACTACCACCCAGGGAAGGCAAACAAGGTGGCAGATGCTTTGAGTAGAAAAGACCATGGAGTTTTGAACAATATGAGAATTGAAAGGGATCTAATTTTTATTGATCTAGTGAAGATGGACATGGGAATAACCAGGGAAGGTGAAACATCAATGCTTTTTCAAATGGTTGCCAAACCATCTTTACTAGAAAGGATTAAGAGTTCTCAGACCGATGATGACGAATTCCAAAAGAAGATTAAAGCTGTGAATGATGGGATATTGAGAGACTTTGTGTATGAAGATGGAATTTTGAAATTCGGGAAGAGACTTTGTGTTCCCAATATACCTGATCTAAAAAGGGAATTGCTGGATGATGCTCATAGTTCCAATTTCTCTATACACCCTGGGAGCACCAAAATGTATAGAGATTTGAAGGAACATTTTTGGTGGGACAACATGAAGAGGGAGATTGCTGATTTTGTGTCAAGATGTATGGTTTGTCACCAAGTGAAAGCTGGAAGGCAACAGCCTGGAGGAGTCATGCAACCTCTTCCCATACCGGAGTGGAAATGGGACAATGTTACGATGGACTTTGTCATGGGGCTACCGAAGACTCCTAGAAGGAACGATGCAATATGGGTTATTGTTGATCGTCTTACCAAGTCAGCACATTTTCTTGCTATAAGAGAAGATCTACCCCTGGAACGTCTAGAAAGACTATACATTAATGAAGTTGTGAGACTTCATGGAGTACCCCTATCAATTGTTTCTGATCATGATCCCCGTTTTACTTCAATATTCTGGAAAAGTCTTCAGAAATCCCTGGATACAGAACTTCATTTGAGCACTGCTTACCACCCTCAGACAGACGGACAATCAGAACGGACTATTCAAACCTTAGAAGACATGTTGAGATCTTGCTCACTTGACTTTCAAGGTATGTGGGATCAATATTTACCTCTGGTAGAATTTTCCTATAACAATAGCTTCCATTCAAGTATTCAGATGGCACCATATGAAGCGTTATACGGAAAGAGATGTCGTACACCAACTTGTTGGGATGACGTTGGTGAAAGAAAACTTGTAGGCCCAGAACTGGTGGAGGAAACGGTGGAAAAGGTGAAGGTAATCCAAAATAACATCAAAGCAGCTCAAAGTAGGCAGAAGAGCTATGCCGATAATAGAAGGAAGGATTTGGAATTTCAAGTCGGTGATCATGTTTTCCTGAAGGTATCTCCATGGAAGGGAGTCATACGTTTTGGTAATAAAGGTAAATTGAGTCCCAGGTACATCGGACCTTTCGAAATTCTAGAACGAATTGGGGTTGTAGCTTACCGATTGGCAATGCCGCCAAGTCTCTCCAAAGTTCACGATGTGTTCCACGTATCTCTATTGAGGAAATACATGCCTGATCCGACGCATGTACTCACCTATGAGGAATTAGAACTGGAACCCGATCTGTCTTATTGCGAAGAGCCCGTCAGGATTCTTGATACAAGAGAACAAGTACTGAGAAACCGGACGACGCGTCTGGTAAAAGTTTTGTGGAGAAATCATAAGATGGAAGAGACTACGGGGGAACCCGAGGAACTTATGATGAAGAACCACCCGAGTCTTTTTATGCAGTAATACCCTAGAAATTGCGAGGACGCAATTATTTGAAGGAGGGGAGAATGTAACACCCCAAGCTTCTACGGTACGTTTCCCTTCGAATAATGCGATAGCGTGTGTTGTACGCAACCTCGAGTTCTAACACACACCACAACTAATTAAACTAGCCGTTGTGAGAAGTAATACATACTTTTTGAAATCATATATATTCTATATTTCAAAATGGACTTCATTTTTGGATTCGGAATATCAAAATTAGCCTAGGGTGAAATTTTGGTACATTTCGGATAACTTTCATATTTTGATGAATCGTGAAAATTTCTAAATTTTAATTAAAAACAACTTTTTTAATCAAAATAATTAATAGTGATAAATTATGAATTTGAGTGGTTTTAAAGTATATTTAGAATATATTTTTACCATTCAATTTAATGTTTATCATTGGACATAATTTTACAATTAAACCGAACATAAACAAGTGTCAATCTTTTGATAGTTATTATCTCTTAAAAACACGCTTTTTGTTTTGACAGCGGGAATTAATTTTAAATTAATTTCTGCCACTTTTGTGTTTTGAATTTAGGAAAATGGATTCCATATTTGGAATCAGGATGTCCAAATTATGTAAATAGGTAACTTTTATTTTTACACATTTTGAATAATTACTGCGGTAAATATTTTATTTACCATGGTTAAAGGGTAAATCCGGTAAATAAGGGTTAAAAAATAATATTATAATAATACAAAATTACCCTAAAACGTGTCCTAACCTTATTGGTGGACACATACCCGACCATGAGCATCCTTGGGTCAATTTTGGGACCCCTTGGAGCCACTTGTATGTGGTAGGGACACTTTATATTAATAAAGTTAAAATAAAAATAAAAATGGCATAAGCTTACATCTTTTAGAAGAACAATTTTGACATAGGGTTATACATGTTGGATTTTCGATTATAAATATTCATTAGAAAGATAAAAATATTTCCTACATAATTATATTTTATTTATAATTTTTAGACATCAAATAATTTAAATTATTAATGACACAATAATGATGCAATGTTTACCTCATTAATAAATCATTTAAATAAATAAGATTATAATGATTAAAATATTATCTAAAACCTGTCCAATTCTTATTGGTTGATGTTATTTAGAATATTAGTCATATTATCTTCGACCTCAATGATTTTTGGACCATTATAAACCGAATATAATTATATTATAAAGTAATACTTTCACTCTTTCCTAAAGAGCCCCTCTTCTCCCTTATAAAAGGAGACCACTTCTACTCATTACTCACACCTCTCAAGCCACTTGGCTCGTCCAAACTCTGCCCAACTAAGCTCCCCACATCCCTCTCCTCCTCCTTGAAGCTTCCCCTTCGGCAGAAATCATTTCAAGAAGTCCTTTGGTTCCAACCAAAGTGAGTTACCTAAATTAAAGGTAACGATTTCTCTTAAATTATTTTCCTTTATTTTGCTTCTCCAACCCCCAAACTCTTTTTATTTCCTTTCTTTTGTAACAACAACAGTATCCTAAATATACTAGGATGTTGTTATAAGAAGTATTCAAACTACACATACACACAACTCCACCTAATGGATGATGAACATAATGTTTTTGTGGATGGCAAACTAACGCCTCACGAAACGATGATTGTTCAAATACATCTTACCGCCTCTCATGGTGGCCATTATGATGGCACTGTAATTAAATATGATATTAATGATATATATTTTATATATAAGCTTCTGTAATTCCATTTTATTTCATACCATTATTCGTTTCATGTTGTATATACATACGATAATTTCATTTGAGGAAGTGCGGACTACCGCCCCCTTAAAATGATATGACTCGTTCATACCACACATGGAACGTATAAAGGATGGTGTTAATGAACTTAAGTAACATATATAAAATATTATATTATACTGGAATAGTAATATACCTGTGTATCATTTGGATTCAATTCTTTTAAAATAAAAATTAAATGGAAGTAGCGTTCGTGCGTACGTACGGACTACCGTCTCCACGAACGCGGTGAGATCCATCCTCCATCGTATCCATTCAAGTCTTATTCTCATTTTAGGGTTAAAAATAATGTTAATATCATTATGATTATGAATAAGATTTAATCTATCCATTACAAACATGTCTTACGTAACCAAACATTTAAGAAGAACGAATCGATTATCACCTGAAACGACGATAATACTAAGATATTATTAATAAAGCAATGTTAAAAGATCATATATGATATCATATTAATGTATATGATTCTTGTACAATTTAATAACAATTATTTCACCATTATACAGGAGGTTAACCGACCCCAACAAAGGAAAAGTACAAGGTAAGGGTTATTTCACAATCTCTTCATTATCCGAGGTTGTTTATACGTAATAATCTACTGGGACCTCGTTATCATCCACATCCATGTTTCTTCAAAATGTATTTCAAAACATTTTTAATATTTAAAAGAATATGAGTTAAAGTCATTTATACCTTTGTTTGACTTTTTATAAGAGGTTTATAATGGAATCTTTCCGTCGGTTTCCAAACAAGGTGCTTTTTAACCTTTTCGAGAGAATTAAGATAAGAATGTTTTTTTTAACTTATACGGCGGGTGCTGTTATTTTCCGCCGTTATAAAATCGTCAAAGCTTCCCTTACGAGCTTATAAGAATATTTTCAAAGAAAATGTTTTATTATATATGGATCTTAAATGATTTCAAAATAAAAGGAGATATTTCTTTAAAAAGAATTTTGATTTCATCTATGTCAAC
The DNA here is from genome assembly GCA_963277665.1 of Viscum album. Lineage (NCBI taxonomy): Eukaryota > Viridiplantae > Streptophyta > Magnoliopsida > Santalales > Viscaceae > Viscum > Viscum album. The sequence goes on from OY728158.1 coordinate 880,160,726, forward strand.
ATCCTTTGATGGATTTTAAGATTATTTGAAGTTGATTTATTATGATACAAAACTTCTATTTTGTATTGAAGGTTTTGTGATATGTTTGACTATGGATGTGCTATTTTTATACCATTCATAGTTTATGGTGAAATTATTGACATTTCGTATTTTAGTTTTAATACAAATGTTTATGTTATGTTTAAACCTTTTCATATGGGAATGCATTGGACTTAATAAATGACGGGTGGAGCCCGCTATAGCTCCTCGATGCATCGGTAGGTCTCATGAGACAAACTAGTGTCTTGGCACAAGGCCTTGACAAAATCTTATTTGTAGTCTTGGCACGAGGCCTTGGCTATGTGGTTATGATAGTCTGGCATTATGCATTCCAACATTATGAAAGTGGTTATTGATTTTTGCATGTGATTATTCGATTAGTAGAATATCCATGTGAATAAGTAAATGGCATTATTTCATTTCATTTATGCCATACCATGTTGAAAGTTCATGTTTAAAAGGCTTTTGTTTTAGTTATACATTGCCTTAAATGTTTATTCTTATTGATGAAATTTTCTGCTATATTGTTATCCTTACTGGGCATTTGAGCTCACCCCTTTTCTATGTTTTATTTTTCCCAGGAAGTGAAGATGTAAGTTATGAATGACCTGTAGGGATATTATGAGGGGATTAAAGTGTGGACTGTGGAAACACTATGTTGTTGTAGTAGTTTTTCATTTTATGATGTAATTTAAACTTATGAATATATCTAGTGTTTCCATGGCTACTAAACCAATCGGTCTTTCGAGATTTGATCTTTCTTGTGATCATGCCAATGTTATGTAGTAATGCACCGACTCTGGGTAACTGGGGTCGGGGCGTTACATAAAGACTCCAATGATTCTTCACCTATCCACAAATTTTTGGATTCTTGAATTACGGGTTCAAGGATACATTATAACGAGAAAAGGAGACAAGGTCACTTACATGAAAAGTGATATGTACATTATGGATTTCATGGTAAACCAAAGGATAATAATCATGGTCAAGCATATCATGGTAATGATCAAGAAAATAATGAATATAAATATGAAGGATCATATTATTATTTATCCAGCCATTCTTTCAATGATGATTGTTCGGTGTCTAGAATCCATCAAATTTCCCTATAGATCAACGTCGAGAAATTGAAAAGTTATGTTGGTAAGTGATGACACATTGAAAAGAATGAATGTTGGTTTTTCCATAGAATCTGAAAAAATACATGAATTGCCAGAAGAAGAAGTATGAGCTATTTCAATGAATAGAGAAGTTGCAGAATCCTTAAATAGTGTTGAAGGAAGAGGTAGTTGAAGGATGCAGAAGATAATGAAAAAACTCCAAAGCCTACGGAAACTAAATCTCCACCACCGAATCCGAAAAAACAAAAAATTTATCATGATGAGGTTGTAGAAAAGTGAAAAGAAGCCAAAAATAATCAGAAATAATGAGATCCTATGATTTCCATGGACCCTATTGAGGAAAATGATTTGAAATAAAATGGTTCTGTCAATCTTGGGAATGATGAAAAAGATATTATGCAATGGAAGAATGTGTTTGAAGCACAATTAGTGTAATTCCATTTAAAGGCAACAGAGAAAGCCTCTGAGAATATTAAGGTGCCAGAGTCATTTCTTCAAGAACCTCTTCCTGAGTCTCCAGGAATGAAATTTTTAACTTTGGAAAAATTCCAATAAAATGTAGTTGAAGAAAAAAAATTATAATAATAATAATAAGACACTTGTGACACCAATGATCTGATAATGCATGTTGAGGATTTTCATGAGAAGGAAATCCCTTCTAAAATTTTATTATTCTAAACCTCTCAAGATGAGTCATCAACGATTTCAACTCAAGGGAAGGATGAAGATAAGGTTGAAGATGAAGTAAATAGGTTTTCTAAATAAGAAAGCACCAATAAATATTTTATTTAACCCAATGATGCTGAGGTAGTAGATATGAATGGAGAGATAGTTAATGATAAATTTGTGCATCTATCTGATAGTGATCGTGAATATCATGATCAATGGGAATTCATTCCGAAGGTTGATAAGGGATAATAGGTAGTAGTTGATACACCAATCAAGGAAGTGGTAAAAAAGAATGATGTTTCTGGTACTTCAAAGAATTAGGCTACTATGATAGAAAATTAAACCCCAAAAAAAACTTATGATTCAGAATCATCCCCCCATGGACATGATTTTGTAGTTTATTCCTTGAGGAAGCCTGTTGGGACAATACCAATATTTCACAGTATAGACTCGAGATACCAAATGCTTCAACACTCAATAAATCAAAATTCATATTTAGTATCCATGGTGATGGATAAGTGCATGAATCTTGAGCCCGATTTCAAAACCACTTCCATAAAATATGAATCCCACAAAAGATATTGCAAGAGGATGACTAGATGGTCAAAGAAAACTATAGAAGACATGAGAGTTCCTTATGAGTTTCAAGTGAATTTCAAAGATGCATTTGAAAATGAAGATAATATGATCATGTATCTCACAAAAAGTTTTGAGGAGATAAAAACTCTAGAACAATATTCCCATATCCAAAAAGTGAACTATAAGAATGGGAATTTGTATTCAGTTGCTCAGAGTTGGAAGAGTGAATGATATCATAGAATCGATATTGGGAAAAACATTTCTAAGCATAAAGAAGTTATAAAGGGGAAGGAAAAGAATCTTAAGGATTAGGAGTAAAAAATCAAAGCCTTAGAAAAGAAAATAGATGATCAGGATTAGCTTCTTAAAAAAGTAGACGAAGACCACAAGGAACTCAGGAAGGTCAAAACCATAGTAATGAAGTTGATATCGAGGGAGAAGGAAGGATAATATTGTTCAATTCTGATCTTTTATTTCATTATTTACTTGTACAAATTTTTCCAATCTTAATGAAATTTTGTATTGCACTTTATAATTTTGTTTTTTAGTACTAATATTTCATGTACCATATTTCATTTTCCTTTCCCTTTAATCATTTTTTAAAAATCACAAATGGGGAGAAAGGAATGTAAAAAATAATACAAAGTATAAAATGAAATTTCCCTAAGTAAGAGGGAGTTCATCTATGTAGGAGTTCTCATCATGATGATTTTAATATGCAAGAAAATAGAAAATATCATTCCGAAAATCAAGAATAAGATCCCTAGTGTTTCCAAGTCCTAAGGGGGATAAGTAATATGTCAATAAAATTTCTATGTCATTATATTCTTTTTTTATGGATTTTTGGGCTTTCAAAAAATGATGAGATTATTGATCCAATATCGTTTCCTTATGACATTTCCATTCCTTTTTGTTTGGGGGATATTATTGATTCAATAATGTTTCCTTATGACTTTCCATTCCTTTATGTTTGAGGGAGATTGTTAAGATAATAAGGTTTCTTTATGAATTTTCCATTCCATCATGTTTTGAAAATCCCAATCACCCTGTCATAAGGAAAACATCATTTTTCTTATGAATTCCCTTAATAAAGAAAAATTTTCCTTCACTAAGGAAAATTTATCCTTACTATGTTTTCATTGTTCATATTTTAGTTGCTCTAAAACTAACCCTTTTTCATTCTAGGTATAAATTATTATTTAGTATCTCAGTACTTGAAATCTTATAAATACATAGATATAGAGAATTCTATTTTTAGGATCTGAATTCAGGTTCTGAATTCTCTGAATTCAAACTCCAAACATTTTAGATTAAGACTCCAATCATTTTGAGTTCAGGTTCCAAAAATTCTGAATTCAGACTTCGAAATTTCTGAGCTTCGGTTCCAAATTCTCTGAATTCAGACTGAAAACATTCTATGTTCGGACTCTGAATTCTTATGAATTCAGACTCCGAATTCCCTAAAATTATGACAACAAATGTTTTTGAAATTCAGATACTGAATTCCTTTGAGATTAGATTCTGAATTATGTAGAATTCAGACTCTTAATTCATTAAAAATTCAGATTCCGAATTCATCATAATTTGGACTCTGAATTCCATAGAATTCAGACTCCGAATTCCTAAGAATTCATGAATCCGAATTCCTCAGAATTCTCACTCAGAATTATATAGAATTATGTTTATGAATCATTGAGAAACAAAATTTGAATATCCATGTAATATAGACTTATAAGGTTAATTTGCTCAGACTCCAAATAATATTTTTCATAAGACTCTGAAAAATGGTTTTGAATAAGAAACAATATTTTTTCTGATCTTTGTTATAAGTATAAAATGATGTCATGCATTATATTATTTTCTAACCATTGTTGGAGTGATACGTATACAAGTCCCTATGATATTCAAGTAATAATATTACCATTAGAGGGGGGAGCCGACCGTTGAAGATGTTCCTATAAATAAATGGTAATTTGAACGAGCTCAGTAGAGTTGTTGAAAATTGATGAACCTCTCTACAAATATAGAGATTACATGCTTGAGAGAGATGCTCTTTCAAATCTCAGTGCTTTGTGTAGATGTTGTGAACAACATGTTTTGGTGTGAACAACTTGTTCATACTTTCTTTGTGATGACTCTGGTCATGTGGATCATGAGATTCTAGGTTTGGAAGACAGAGGTTCTGATTTCCTTCTAAATCAAGGGCTTACGGGGATGGAAAGACAGATATCGATCATTGGATTTAGGGCTTACCTATTTTTGGGTAAGACATACTTTCATGAAAGTATAAATCAATGGACCTTTATCAGTGGTTATTGGATACCCTACTCTTTGGGTTAAAGGATTTATATACTTGCTAATTGTACAGTTTTATGTTTGTTTTCCCCAGTATTTTGGTTGTTTAGGAATGTAAAACTATCTTATAATTCCTTATACTTTTGCACTTATTAAATAAGATTCTATTCACTTTAAGGTACAATCATTGTTTTTGTAATCTTTTGTTAAGTTTCATTTCCAGAACTACATTTCCTAAATCTATTAAGTTTTTAGAACTAATTTCATTTCCAGAAACACATATCTAGAATTTCATTTTTGGAACCAGATTTCTAGAATCAAGAAAGTTTGTATAACTAAGAGGTTTTTAGAATTTACCTTGTATAACTTTGTTAAACATTACCTTCTTTAAAAGTTCATAAGTAATTTATATTGTGTAAAATTCACCACCTCATTTTATATTGGTCATCTACATCATTATTTCGATACTACAATTGGTATCATTTCAATACTACAATATCTGTTTGACATATTCCTGGTGTAAACATATAGCAAGATGTTAAAGGGTTCCATACAGATTCCATGAAGGATTAGTGTTTGAATGTTTTACATGTCATGAAATCTCATACTATTTTGGTAAGGTCAATCAGAGATATTTTAACTAGATGTGATGTGTTTTTCAGCATATCTTATTAGTCTGAAATTACATGTCATGAAAATTATTCACAACGTAAATATCACAAGATTAACGATTTTAAAACATGCTGTATTTAAAATTTAATTTCACTCTCCATGAAACTTCCAATCTCTGACTGGTAGGAAAATCTAGTTGATTTTGGATTGATTCCTTACCTTCTAGGAATATGGGTCTGTTTTTAATCATCGTTGAGTTCCATATATTTCACCATTTCATCATTATAAAAGTATGATATATTGGCCATCATTGAAGAAAATTTGTATCTTAATGTATTTGTGATTTAGGTTTTTATTATGATCTTCATAGTCCTCACTAATCATTAATACTAAATTTTGAGAGAGGTTTTTTTATCACATGGATGTGATACATGGTTTAGATCAAACCCCTATTAAATATTTCAGTTTGTTAATGATTTTAAAATATTATTCAGTTATGCTAATAGAATGATCACATAAACTAATAGAATAATGGGTTTTTAATCCGCTGTTACGAATACTCATTAGACCCCTTTGGATCCAATAGTGTTGAGATCATTCATTTGACTTCCCATAGGCTGAACCCAAACATGAATAGTAATTAAATGTCTATTGGATTAAACCATGATTTAAAATGACATAGATATTGTGTGATTACTATTATAAGTCCACTTGGGAATATGGATTGTTTTTCTATTTTAATTAATGTAATTAATTTTGAATGATATGGTCGTATACAAAAGAATGAAAATTAATTATTACACAACCTCATAAATGAAAAGGAATAGAAAGATAAAATATAATTGGTTGAATTTACCATTGGCTATTGATGTATGTTGTGATACTTCCAAAAGTCATGACATGTGTTACATATTATACATAAAGTAGTTTATAGGTGACATGGTATGGTTATGGTAAAGTAATTATATAGATGACTTGGTACTATTAAAATAAAATGATTATTTAAATTACATGCTCTAATCATGAAATAATTTATAAAGGGATATTCCCTGTTATGATGAAATTCGTATTTAGAATATTTGCTCTGGTTATGATGTGGTTTCTATAGGTCCAAACCCAATTAAGCAAAAAATATTATATTAAGGGTTTAGACAAGTTAGCCTGAAATTATTATACTGATGGAATCTCCACAATATATGATTATACAATAGACCAATGGTTTTTTTGACATGTTAAATCTACATGTTCATAGATATTTCAATGTGGTTCAAAACATGTCTGATTATTGTACTATATTAAATGATTTATTAATACTAATGTTTGTCTCCTAATTGAATGTAAATAGTATTAGACTATTTTTTAGACACTATTTTGATTACGTAATATGTTTTACAAACACCCTATTTGATATTTTATTTGGTACCTGAGAATTCTAAATGGATGCCAATTTGGACAAGGCTAAATAAACTTATTTTTGATTGCATCATTCTTGATGGGATGTAGCTGGTAAATGTGGCTAACTAGAGATTCCAGATTGAGGTATATTTAGTTTAATTATTCCATCTTGGTATTTTTTTGAATATAAATTCTAGTGTTACATTTAGTTAAATTTCATCTTGAAATTACAGGGTTCATTACTATTTGGTTTACTTGGTTCATACATTATCATCTAGTTCTATGATGTTCTATTTAGACTATTTCCATTATTTTGATATATGTCCATTTCAACTGACATGAAGCTTTCTACCATGGGTTGTAGTCAACGCACTATGTTTTTTACATCTAATATACTATTTGAATGCCTCTTGTGAATAGGAATGTGCACTTTAGGATAATCAATGAACACTATTTCCCCACATGAGAGAGTACCAAATTGGGGGACATTACAATTTGGTATTAGGGGACATATGATTTTTATAATTATTTATTTACTCTATTTGAAAGTCATAAAGGTGGTTAAAATATTATTGAAACGTTTTAATGATATTACACATGGGAGTAGATAACCAATGTGTGGGGGAAAGCCGAGTTCCAAGTGACGGGATTACAATTCATGTTGGTCACTTATTATAGTTGATGTTATTTCACTATGGGTGGTTCAAATATGATGTGATGCCATTTTTTCCTAAAATTTTTACTCATGGCCTCATATGGAATGATATGAGTTTACATGAAACATTATAATAAAATAGGGATATTTATTGAAATGAAATTTCCATTCTGGTGACATATTTATTGCATGTTACATATTTCACCCATGCTATAATTGTGAAATGAATACCCTTGATTTACATAATAAATGAATTTAATGAAACTATTATGTGATTATAATTCAATTTTTATGTAATTTTTATAGATTCTATGATCTAATGTCTCTACATTCTTTACATATGTTGAGTTTTACATTGTTGTATCCAGTTTTCTGAAAAGTGTTTTTGTCTTGTAGAGAAAATTCCTCATCATCATCTTGAAATTGATCAATAGGATGGCTGTCATAATCATGATTCTAAAGTTTATAAACAAATGTTTCCTGTAGACCTTATGGATCATAAGGATGCTCATATTAGAGGATTCTTCCATACTGGTCATTTTATAAATTGAATGGGATGCTATTCAAAATATTACATTGATTTCTTTGATGATGAGAGAGTTTATTGTGTAGTATCACCATATGTTAACTAGGGAGGGAGGGCCCCAGGAATCTATGTTCTTTATGTATTCAGTCCATGAGATCATAAATATCCCTAAGACACTAATATATACCAGTATTAATCTTTTTAATTCAATATCCATAGACATGAAAATTATTAGTGGGGCATCCTAGAAAAATTTGGGAAACGAGAGGAGGTATCCTTGATGGACATAGAGGGAAATTTTATAGGTCACTTATGTCCTAAAATTTCAAGGGATGACAATTATCATGTTATCATTCAAATGTATTATAAGGGATTTCTAGTGATGGACTATGTTGGACATTTCAATGACTTGTAGTTCTTTGAATCATATTTATCTAGTGATGATATTTCCAAGGAGATGCATTACCAGGATGGGAATCACTACAATATTAGGTAAAAGGTAAAATATTTTCTCTAGAATATAATTTAATACAAGATAAATAATGATCTTATCATATAATAGAATCTAAGAGAGTCCTTGAGTAGTGTTCATGTTGTTTTAGAATGGAAAACATGGAGCTCTTCAATAGAAAAAAAGTGGTGTTATGTCAATTTTCTCTAAGGATACAGTGGGAATCCATCATAATATTGTGTTCTATTGTGGTTATATTATTGTGGAATGATTGATCACAAATTGTCTCAGTGTACACATGGTACATTTGAGTGTCATTATTGAGGAAGTATTTTCCTCCTATAGAGGTTTTGTATGGACATGAATTTGCAGGGTAGTGCTAGAGGATTAAGAAAGGTACAAGATTCAAGGAAGTAATCAACTACCCCTATGGAGAATAGTATATTGATATCCACTAGATGTTCATGTAGCGGTATTGGATGTGTTCTTCATGTAATGGATGGGCATAACTATCTATAGGGGTCATACCCAGGAGTCAAAATAGAGCCTAATGAAGGTGGGTGAGCCAGATGTATGATATATTATCAACATTGGCTAGCATGGAATCATGATCTCCTACCATATGCAGTATAATTTTCATATCATTTACCATACTTTGAGATTTTTATATAGAAGAATCACATCCATTTATATCACATTTCTTCCAAACGGGTTGGGAATGGAAGTGTAATGCCTGGATGGTTTTTTGACAATCAATACTGTAATATCCCAAGTAAATGAAGAATAAAATATTTTTATACTTATTAATATTTTTGAATTAAATAATAAATTTTCTTTAAAAGAGTTTCTATGTTCGATAGAATACCCGATACGCAATAATGGGTTTCTTTGTAATCTTATGTTGCACACTAATAATATAATATTATTTTTTTAAAGTGGTAGTTAACTCCTAGCTATTGTAGTGGAGGGAATGAATTAAACTAACTACAATATGATTATACATGTTTGTTAGATGTAATTACTTTTATCCAATAAAAGTTATAGGCTTAAAATGTGAATGAATCTAATTTTAAGCATAATTTACATTAAAAGGCCTATTTATTGCCTTTTAATGGAGAACACTCATTAAATCATGTTTTGGTCATATTTATAAGTTATAATTGAGAAAATATAATCCTTCATTAGAATAGGAACATCAAATTTTACTTTGGGTAATTTTGTTTTGTATTTTTCAGATAATGTTCATTTTGTAATGAATATTGAAAAATATTGAATTTTAATTCAAAAGTGCCTTTTAATCCAATTTATTTATATGGTTAGATTATCTTTATAATTGGTTTTAAAGTGAAATTAAAATATATTTTTTCCATTTGATCAAATGTTGTTAATTGGATGTAATTTCACTTTGAAATTGGACATAAATAAGTATTAATATTTTGATAGTTATTGTTTCATAAAAACACGCTATTTGTTTTAACAACGGGAATTAATTTTTTAAATTAATTAATGCAACTTCTATGTTTTGAATTTGGAAAAATAGATATCAATTTTGAATTTGGAATGTCAAATAATGCTTAGGAATATTTTTTTGGTATTTTTCTGAAAAACATCGATTTTTGATGAATAGTGACACCACATAGTGGTAGTTAAAAAACAGACATTTTCATTTAAATGAAATTTTACCACATCTGTGAATTGAATTTAAAAAATCAGACCTACATGGTTGTTAACAAGAAGTAAAATTTGGTTCATTAAGATGAAAATATTTTTTGGTGAATAGTAACTTTTGACTTTTATTTCCCACAGTTAAAGGTAAATAAGGTAATTCAAGGTTAAAAGAATATTATAATAATTAAAAATTACATTAAAACCTTTCCTAACCTTATTGGTTGAGTCATTAACGACCATGGGAATCTTTGGTTCTATTTTTGGACCTCTTTGATCCACTTGGTATTGATAATGACAATTTAGATTAATTAATTTAAACTAAAGGCCAAAATGAAATAAACAAAAATCTTTTAGTAATTAATTTTTATATGGTGTTATATAAGTCCTATTTTCGACTATGATTATTATTTGGAAATTTAAAAAGATTTCCTATATCATGGTTTTTTATATAATTTTTAGTCATCAACTAAATTAAATTATTTATGACACAATAATGATGCAGTATTTTCCTCCTTAACAAACGATTTAGATAAATAATATTATAATGATTAAAAAATTATCCAAAACATGTCAAATTCTAATTGGATGATTTTATTTCAACCCTGAATCATCGTATCATTGAATATGTTTATTTTTGGACCATTATAAACTGAATATCAATATATAATAAAATATTGGTTTCACACTTTCCTAAAGAGACCCTCATCCCCCTTATCATAGAAGACCACTTCTAACCAATTACTCACACATCTGAAGACATTTGGATCATCCAAACTCTGAATAATTAAGCTATAAACTTCCCTATACTACTCTTAAAAGCCTTAACTTAGGCATATGGCACTTCAATAGGTCCTTTGGTTCAAACCAATGGGAGTTACCCAAATTGAAGGTAACAGTTTCTCTTATATTGTTTTCTTTTATTTTACTTCTCCAACCCCTAAACTCTTATTATTTCTTCCTTCTATAACACCACCAGTATCCTCAATATACTAATATGTTGTTATGGGAAGTATTCTAACTACACATACACACACCTTCAACTAATGGATGAAGAACATAATGATTCTGTGGATGGAAAACTAACGCATCACGAAACGATGATTGTTCAATTAAATCTTACCACATCTAATAGTGGCCACTATGATTGAACTATATTTATATATGATATATATTATGTTTATTATTTCATTATGCTTCTCTACATTTCAATTATATCAATCAATTATGGTTTCCATAGTGGGTAAATACGATAATCTCATTTGAGGAAGTGCGGACTACCGCCCCCTCAAAGTGATTTGATTCGTTAATGCCTTATGTGGGATGTATAAAGGATAGAGTTAATGATATTATATATGATTTTATACTGGATTTATAATATACCTATGTATCTATTATGTTTTATTTCCATTAAAATAATATATAGAAATGAAAGTAGCATTCATGCGTACGCACGGCTTACCGTCTCCATGAATGGTGCATTTCATTTCTTACCTCTAAATGTTATATTATAAAAACATGTATATACTAGATATATATGATATATATGATATCCAAATCATTAATATAAATTTAGATATAATGAAACTTTGACCACATGGAAAACTTTTAAATATAATTTGTTCATTTTTACTCCAGTTCCAAATATCGTCAAAATGAACGTTATTAACTTAAATGATTTCATAATGTTTATAACATGGTAATAAGTGATATAAAAGGAATAATAAATTCGAAAAAGGTTCATAACCAAGTAGATATTGACTTTAGATTATTATTCATTATATTAATGAATGATCGAGTCATGTCAGACATGAGGTAAGGGACTTCGTCTAAATCTACTTTCATTGAGGGATTTTCAGTTTTATACATGACTTTATTTTATACTGTGTATAAACCCCTTTGACATTTCATTTAATTCAAAGGGAATATTTTTATACGAAGCGTTTTACTAAAAGACAAAAAGGAATGATTTTTTAACGTAAGCGACGACAACGACCTTTCCGTCGCCGCGATTATTATTTGATATTTGGCATCCTTAAAAATCCAGAATGTATTTTTAAAAGGAAAAATAAATACCATATACTCTTTTTATGTATTTCGGTATGGTAAATTATTTTGAGAATGGATTTATTATTTCAATATCTTTAAATGATATTTTATTATTGAAATGTAGAAATGTTATCTTTCATTTATGCTTATGTTATGTGTTATGATCATGATATGGTTTTTGGGCATTATTTACGTATACTGGTGGTTTCATGATAAACCTAGGGTGGGTGAGACCGAGATAGCTCTCCAATTCATTGGGTAACGTGATGGAGGTAAACATGAATGTTTCTCCTAAGACATTTAGGTAAAATACTATGATGGGTATTCCAAAGTAACTCCCTATGTAGCTGTGATATCTACAATGTAAATATGATATGGATTCCATATGTTACCTTTATAATTAATAATTTCTATGTGGCTTTCATAAATCTTATGATTTCATGAGTTATGTAAAAGAGTTCATGTTTTGTATGTATTTACGAACAAATGTTTTCATTCTTTGTTTTATATCCCTTACTAAGATTTTTATGGTCATACCATGTTTTGAAATGTTTTCACAGGACTTAAAGATGAATAAGGTCGAGGATGGGATCAAGGAAAAGTCATGTAATGTAAAACATGGAACTAGACATGACTCTTTTTTAAGAGTTTTTATTTTATTAAAAAAAATGGAAACTATGTAGATATGTCTACCTTTTAATCTTTTGAGATATAATAGTTATGTCCTAATTCTCTAAAACTCTAAACCTGAAATGATCCTCAATGTGAATTATTCATTCAATTTTATGTAATGTTTACTGCTGGGTCCTTATAGTTGGTATCAAAGGTCGGTTTAGATAAATTTAGGAGCTAGGGTATTGTTAAATTAATATCCATAGAGTAATTTATGTTAATATTGATATCATATAGATTTTACATATTACCATGTTGCTTCGCCTATGATATTTCTCTATTCAGAATGGTTTTCCATAGAAGAAACATGGGAGCTATGTTGGGACGACATCCAGAGGAAGAAAACATTCCAAATCAGCAACCTGAGATGGTCTGATTTGGAACTGAATATTTTGTTGCAGCGATGGCACAGTTAGCTCAGGCTATAAATGGTGGTGGTATCCATGTACGAGATCATCCAGATCAAACATAGAGGTACATGTAATCAGTGGAGAATTTCATGAGGCAACATCCCCCATCATCCAGAGGATCATCTGACCCTTTTCTAGCTGAATGGATGATTAAAGCACTGGAAAAGACTTTCAATGTCAGGGGTTGTTCAAAACATCAAAAGGTTAGTCTTGTTATTTACTGTTTTGAAGGTGAAGTTAATTAGTGGTGGTCGATGGTGAAAAATATCAGGGATAGTGAGAAGATTTATTCTCTTGATTGGGATGAGTTCAAAGGTATGTTTCTTGACAAATATTTTTTTAAGGAGGATCGTCTTAGGATGGTAAAACAATTCCAAGAATTGAGGCAGGAGGATGACTCACTGGCTGCTTAAGAAGAAAAATTCACTCGATTGGGAAAGGTATGCTCCAAATTTCATACGAGACCATGATAGTAAAATTAACCATTTTTACTCAGGATTAATGACAAAGTATCGAAGGGCATTAGCTTCTGTTGAGTTCAAACATTATGAAAAACTTGTTCGTTGTGTGGAGAAGGTGGAAATGGAGTTTTTCAATGATCAGGTATTCTTTGAAAAATAATAGAATAAGAGGTCAAGGTGGCATACGAAAGGGAAGAACTCTTCAAAAAAGTATGATGGTAAGAAACTTTAGTTTTCATTTTGTGAAAATTGATGTAAAAATCATGTTGGAGAATGTCTTTTGAATTCTGGTAAGTGCTATTAATGTGGTAAAATGGGACATAAGGCTGGTAACTGCACTAAAAAAGATCAGGGTAATGGTAAGAAAAAATATGATTTACAGTAAGTAAAATGTTTTAAGTGCAATGAAATGGGTCATTATGAAAATGAGTGTCCAACAAAGAACTCAACCGAATGAAAGTATCCAGACTACAAGCAAAAAGGGGTGGAAAATACTTTTAAACTACTTTAGCAGATGTTGGTCCATCAAATGAAGTAGTATCAGGTACACTATTTGTTTGTTCAGATTATGCCAATGTGTTGTTTGATTCATGGTCTAAAAATTCTTTCATTTTGGAGAAGTTTTCCAGTAAATTGGGAAATCTATCTCATGATATAAATACTGAACTTATGGTAAAAACACCTAGTGGAAATTTTGAGATAAATAGAAAACATAATAACATCCATTTCCTTGTGTGCTAAAATAATCTACCTAAAACCTTATTTTTTCCCTCTAGTAGAGGTTGATGTTATTTTGGGCATGGATTGGCTTTTTGTTTATCTTGCTAAGATTTACTGCAGAGCTAAAGAGGTTTCTTTTTAGAATAATTGTCAATTTGTATACAAAAATGAACCCTTGTTGTTGATAACATATCGAGAATCTGAAACACTAGTAAAAGATGGAAATGAATGTTACCTTGCACATTTTGTTGAAAACAAAGTAACTGTTTAGATAAATGATGTGCCAATGGTAAACGAGTACCTTGATGTTTTTCCTGATGAGTTGCCTAGAATTATAACTGATCGTGAAGTTGAATTTACTATTGACATAGTTCTTGATGCTAAGCCAATTTCAAAACCTCCTTATCGAATGGTTCAAATTGAACTTTTAGAGTTAAAGAAGAAATTTCAGGAGTTATTAGATAAAGGTTTCATTCGACCTAGATGGTCACCATGGGGTTCTTCTGTCTTTTTTGTTAAAAATAAATATGGTTCATTGAGACGTTGCATTGATTATAGATCATTGAATAACATCACTCGTAAGAATAAGTATCCTTTGCCTCATATCGATGATTTGTTTGATCATCTAGAGGGAGCTCATTATTTTTCGAATATTGAATTGAGGTCAAGGTACCATCTGTTGAAAGTAAAGGAAACAGAATTTTCAAAGACCGTGTTTCGTACTAGATTTGGACATTATGAATTTGCAGTTATGCCTTTGGGGTTAACCAGTCCAACAGCTGTATTCATGGATCTTATGAATAGAATTTTCCATTCGTTCTTGGATAAGTTTGTGGTTGTGTTCATTGATGATATTTTGGTTTATTCCAAAAGTAAAGATGAACATGATAGTCATTTAAGGGTTGTCTTGAAAACCTTAAAAGAAAATAAACTTTATGGGAAATTCAGCAAGTGTGAATCTTTCTTACAAAAAATTTATTTCCTTGGTCACATTGTTTCAAAAAATGGAATAACTGTTGATCATGCTAAAACAAAAGTTGATGGAGAATGGGAAAGACCCACAAATATAACTGAGATACATAGTTTTCTTGTTTTGGTAGGTTATTACTAGAGGTTTATTGAAAATTTTTCACGGTTACCTAGTCCAATGACTATGTTAATCGAAAAGGTGTTAAGTTCATATGAAAAAAAATGTGATGATTGTTTTCAAAAATTGAAAAGAAGATTGGTGAATGCTCCAGTTTTGGCACTGCCTTCCAGAAATGGTGAGTTTTTTATCTATAGTGATGCTTCGTTGAAAGGACTTGGTTGTGTCCTAATGCAAAATGATCAGTTAATTGATTATGCTTCACATCAGTTGAAACCACATGAGATAATTTACCCTATACATGATTTGGAATTAGCTACAGTTGTTTTTTCTTTAAAAAATTTGGCGGCATAATTTGTATGGGTGAAATGTGAATTATATACAGATCACAAAGGTTTGAAGTATATATTCACTCATAAATAATAGAACTTGAGATAGAGGAGATGGTTGGAATTAATCAAGGATTATGATTTAACTATAAATTATCATCGGGGAAAAGAAAATAATGTGGCTGATGCTTTGATTCGAAAATGTAATACTACATTAACCATGCTACGTTTGGAACGAGTTCCTTTGGATTATGAATTGATGAAATTTGGCATAGAATTTTTTTAAAGGAAGTTCTTCTATTTTGTTTCAGGTGTCAGTGAAATCATCTCTATTAAACAGAATTAAACAAGAGTAGAATGAAGACAATGAATTGCATAAAAAGATAGAGTTGGTTCAGAAGGGTAAGTTTCCTGATTTTATCTTTGATAATGATTGTGTTTTGAGATTTGGAATGAGATTATTTGTGCAATGTGATTCATATTTGAAGAATGAGTTCTTATGTGAAGCTCATAGTTCTCCGTTTTTAGTTCATCCTGGATGTACTAAGATGTACAGAGATCTTCGGGAGTATTACTAGTGGGATGGAATGAAAAGAGATATTGCTAATTTTACTATAAAGTGTTTGACTTGTAAGAAGGTTAAAACAATGTGATGGTTACTGAAAGGATACCTTCAGCCTTTACCAGTGCCAGAATGGAAATGGGAAGATATAACAATAGACATCGTTGTGGTATTACCAAATACATATTGAGGTAATTATTCAATCTGTGTTATAGTTGATCGATTGACTAAATCTTCTCATTTCCATCCTATTTGAGATACTCTGTCTTTAGATCCACTTGCTCGGTTGTATGTTAAAGAGATAGTCAGGTTGTAGGGAGTTCCCCTCTCCATTGTATCTGATTGTGATCCCATGTTTACTTCTATCTTTTGGAAAGGCCTTCATAAGTCATTGGGTAATGAATTAAATTTTAGTACAGCTTTTCATCCTCAATCATATGGGAAGTTAGAATAAAAAATTCATACATTTGAGGATATGTTAAGTTCTTTCTTGGTGGATTATCAGTGAAGTTTTGACCAACATTTTTCTTTTGTTGAAATTTCTTATAATAATAGTTTTCATTCTAGTATTATGATGGCTCCATTTGAGGAATAATATGGAAATCTTTGTTGAACTCCATCTTTTTGGGATGAAGTAGGTGAAATGAAGATGATGAGACCTGAATTGGTAGAAGATATGGCAGAGAAAGTTCAATTGATTCAGAATCACATGAGAATAGCTCAGAGAAGACAGAAAAGTTATGCTGATAACCGAAGGAATGATCTTTCCATTGAGGTAGGTGATCGCGTCTTTCTAAATGTTACTCCATGGAAAGGTGTGATGCGTATTGGTAAGAAGGGAATGTTGAGTCCGAAGATCATTGGACCTTATGAAATTCTGGAGAAAGTGGGATCTGTTGCGTATAGAGTGGCTTTCCCTTCATGTTTATCCCAGTTACATAGTGTTTTTCATGTTTCGATGTTGAGAATGTACATTCCAGATCCATCTCATGTTTTGAGCCAAGAGGTAGTTCAGTTGGAAGAGAATCTCTTTTTTGAAGAACAACCAGTTCAGATTCTTCACCATAGAGAACAAGTATTTTGGAATACGATAAATCACCAGGTAAATGATTTGTGGAAAAACCACATGGTTGGGGAGGCAACTTCAGAATCTGAAATGCTATGAGGGATAAATACCCCCACTTATTTTGATAAGTGAATAAAAATAGCAAGGACACAATTTCCAAAAGGGGGGACAGATGAAACATCCCTGGTAAATGGAGAATAATATATTTTTATACTTATTAGTATTTTTGAATTAAATATTAATTTTACTTTAAAATAGTTTCTATGTTCGATAGTGTACCCGATACACAACAACAGGTTTCTTTGGAATCATATGTCGCACACTAATAATATATTATTATTCTTTTAAATAGTAGTTAACTCCTAGAAATTATTCTGGCAAGAATGAACGAAACTGACTACAATATGATTAGACATATTTTCTAGATGTAATTACTTTTATCCAATAATGGTTAGAGGCTTAAAATGTAAATGAATCTAATTTTAGGCATAATTTACATTAAAAAGAACGATTTACCGCCTTTTAATGGAAAACCCTCATTAAATAAAGTTTTGGTCAACTTTATATGTTTTAATTGACCAAATGTAATCCTTCTTTAGAATGTGGACATCAAATTTTACTTTGGGTATTTTTTTTGGTATTTTTCTGATAAAGTTCATTTTTAATGAATACTAAAAAATATTATATTTTAATTCAAAAGTGACTTTTAATATAAATTATTTATATGGTTAGATTATCTTTTTAATTGGTTTTAAAGTGAAATTAAAATATATTTTTACCATTTGATCCAATGTTGGTCATTGGAAGTAATTTAACTTTGAAATTGGACATAAACAAGTATCAATCTTTTTATAGTTATTGTTTCTTAAAAACACGCTTTTTGTTTTAACTATGAAAATTAATTTTTTAAATTAAGTAATGAAACTTCAATGTTTTGAATTTGAAAAAATCGACATCAATTTTGAATTTTTAGTAACATATATTTCTTAGGATGAATTTTTGGTATTTCTCAGAAAAACATCAATTTTTGATGAATAGTGACACCACTTAGTGGTAGTTAAAAAACTAGCTTTTTCATTTAAATGAAATTTTACCACTTCTGTGAATTGAATTTAAAAAATGTGACTGACATGGTTGTTACCAAGAAGTAAAATTTGGTTCATTAAGAAGAATAACATTTTTAGTGAATAGTAACTTTGGAATTTTATTTACCGTGGTTAAAGGTAAATAAGGTAATTCAAGGTCAAAAGAATATTATAATAATTCAAAATTACATTAAAACTTCTCCATGCATTATAGTTTGAGTCATTAACGACCATGGACAAATTTGGGTCTATTTTGGGACCCCTTTGATCCACTTGGATGTTATAATGACAATTTAGAATAATTAATTTAATGTAAAGGCATAAATGACATAAACAAAAATATTTTAGTAATTAATTTTTATATAGTGTTATATAGGTCTCATTTTAAACTATAAATATTATTTGGATAGATAATTATATTTCCAATATCATTGTATTATGTTTATAATTTTTTCACATCTAAAAAATTAAATTATTTATGACACAATAATGATGCAGTATTTACGTCGTTAATAAATGATTTAAATAAATAAGATTATAATGATTAAAATATTATCCAAAACATGTCAAATTATAATTGGATAATTTTATATCTAACATGACTCATCTTAACTTCGAATATAATGATTTTTGGACCATTATAATCCGAATATCATTATATAATAAAATAATAGTTTCACACTTTCTTAAAGAGCCCATCATCCCCCTTATAAAAGGATACCACTTCTAACCAATTCCTCACGACCTCTCATGCTATTTGGCTCGTCCAACCTCTACCCAATTAAGCTATCAACATCCCTTTACTCCTTTTAGAAGCCTTAAATTAGGAAGAAGGCACTTCATGACGTCCATTGATTCAATCCAAAGGGAGTAACCCAAATTAAAGGTAACAGTTTCTCTTAAATTGTTTTCTCTTTTTTACTTCTCCAATCCCTAAACACTTCTTATTTATTTCTTTTGTAACAAAATAAGTCTCCTAAACATACTAGGATTTATTTATAATATTTATTTTAACTACACATACACACACCTAAATCTAATGGATGAAGAACGTAATGTTTCTGTGGATGGAAAATAACACCTCACGAAACGATGATTGTTCAATTACCTCTTACCACCTCTCATGGTCGCCATACTGATGGAACATTATTTATATATGATATATATTATGTTTATGATTTCAGTATTCCTCTGTACTTCCCAATTATATCAATCCTTTATGGTTTCTATAGTGGGTAAATACGATAATCTCATTTGAGGAAGTGCGGACTACCACCCCTCAATGTGATTTTATTCATTAATGCCTAATGTGGGATGTATAAAGGATGGAGTTAATAATATTTTATATGATATTATAATTTTTTATAATATACCTATTTATCAATTATGTTTTATTTCCATTAAAATAAGAAATATAAATGAAATTAGCATTCATGCGTACGTACGACTTACCGCCTCCATGAACGGTGCATTTCATTTCTTAACTCTAAATGTTATATTATAAAAACATGTATATAATGGATATATATAATATATATGATATCCAAATCATGAATATCATTCTGGATATAATGAACCTTTGACCACATGGATAACTTCTAATTATATGTTGTTCATTATTACTCAATTACCAACTATCGACAAAATGAACGTTATTAGCTTAAATGATTTCATAATGTTTATAACATGGTAATAAGTGATATAAAAGGAACAATAAACATGAAAACGGTTCTTAATCAAGTATAAATTAAATTTTGTTTATTATTCAGGATATTAAAGAATGATCGAGTCAAGTCGGCTGCGAGGCAAGGGACTTCGTCTCAATATCCTTTCATTGAGGAATTTTTAGTTTTATACACGACATTATTTTATATGGTGTATAAAACCCTTTGAATTTTCATTTTATTCAAAGGGAATATTTTTATACGAAGAGTTTTACTAAAATACAAAAGGGAATTTTTTTTAACTTAAACGGTGACCACTACCATTCCTCCATTGTGTGTATTATTTGATCTTTGTCTTCTTTAACTAGCCGAAAAGTTTTTTTAAAAGGAAAAATAAATACCGTATACACTTTTTATGTATTTTGGTATTGAAAATGATTTTGATAATGGATTTCTTATTTCAATATCTTGAAATGATATTTTATTATTGCAATGTAGCAATGTTACCTTTCCTTTATGCTTATGTTATCTGTTATGATCATGTTATGGTTCTTGGGAATTATTTACGTCTACGGGTGGTTCTATGATAATCCTAGGGCGGGTGACCCTGAGATAGATCTCCAATATGGTGGGTAATGTGATGGAGGTAAACAAGAATGTTTCTCCTAAGAGATTTAGGAAATATACTGTGATGGGTATTCCAAAGTAACTCCCTTTGTTGCTGTGATAGCTACAATGTATGTATGATATGGATGCCACAAGTTAACTTTATGATTAATGATTTCTATGTGTCGTTCAGAAATATTATGATTTCATGAGGTAAGTAAATTAGTTCTTGTTTGGTATGTATTTATGAACAAATGTATTCATTTTTTTATAACCCTTACTGAGCTTTTTATGCTCATCCCATGTTTTGAAATATTTTAACAGGACATAAAGATGAATAAGGCCAAGGATGGGATCAAGGAAAAGTCATGATATCTAAAACCTGGAATTATACAAGACTCTTTTTTTAAAACTTGTTATTTTATGAAAAAAGTGGAAACTATGTATATATGTCTACCTTGTTATCTTTTGACATGTAATAGTTATGTCCTAATTCTCTAAAACTCTAAACCTGGAAAGATCCTAAATGTGAATAATTCATTCAATATTTTGTATTGTTTATGTCCAGGTTCTTATAAATACACAATTTAAAGTGACGTCATAGAATATCAAATGTTTCATGGCATGATCTCTAAAAATCGGTCCTTACAATGTCTTTCGGTAATGGTTTTTGTTTGACATGAAATAATATGAATTGATTTATGTAATGGATTATATAAATTCTATACATGAATCATTTCGAATATTACTATAGAATAATTACCTTTATATCTCTATAAGGGTGTGTTTATTTTCACCAGGTGGAGTTGTATAATAAAGCTAGCCATAGAACACAATTCTATGAACATTGGATTGTCTCATGGATCTGATAGTATATATTTCAACAGATAATGGTTGAATATAGAATAAATATTTTACTCTTGTGGTATATCTTTTTGGAATGTTTTTCTAGAAAATTTATTTGGATTACAACCCAATATAGATATTGCGTTCATGACCGTGTTGGTGTATAGGAATAGCCACTTATTATTATTCCATATAAGATATAACTAACAATGTTTCAAGAATTTAATGTTAAGTAGGATGATCCAAAAGTTAAGGGTTTCACACGGCTGAGTGATTCACCATGGTGTTCTACTATTATTTTTTCCATGAAGGAAAATGTTTCATTTCATTAGTGTGTTAAATATCCAAGATTGAACCATATGATAATCAAGGAATGATATCCACATCTCAAATTGTGTATCAATTAAATTATCTTAGAGGTTCACATATATTATATATTATTTAATAGAGATCGGTGTGTCATCAATTGTGATCTACACAATGATCCATACCTCATAATACATTTAGAATCATGTATCACTCATATTATTTCATGGTAATTTTATTTGGTCTAAATAGTGCATTAGTGGTATTCATGACCTCATATAATTTGACAATTTAACCATTTCATTATCAATGTGTTGTGATTATATTAAAAAAATTATTAATTTACTCCCAATCTATGGACATTTATACCCATCATCTTGACATCATTCTGAGTATACTGATAGAGAATCAACTTTACACTAAGAAAAATAGATGTCATTTCTATATTGATACATTGAAATTATAGGGTCATTTAATATCACTGGTTAGACTATCATTGGACCTATAAAATGTTATATCTATAATATCATTGGGGTGTCCCAATAATTTCATTGATATTTAGAGAATTATAGGAGTAGTAGTCTATTATTTGTGGTATATCGATGAATTATCCAATATAAGAACTTCGATGTCGGTGATGACCACGAGAACACAATGGTTCTATTTGATTGATTCCTATAAGAGATATATTATAGAGTAGAAGGGAAGTATGATCTCATCATTAATCATCACCTTACTTGGGTATGTTAAGGAAAATATCATGTACTTTGATGCATTTAACGTTAGATTCAGAGGTTTTTAGATGTCGGTGGACTGAGTGGTTTCTTATGGTTCACAACGACTGAGACCACATGAGAGGAAATATCCTACTCATGATTTTTAGTTACAGTTATTGGAACAATAATAGACATACAAGACAAAATTATATTTTGGTTGAGATTTTTTTAGTAGAAACAGACAATATTCATATCTAGTACATATTTTCTTAGTGGTACCTAATCCATTAGAAGAGACAGTTTTATGAGTATCTAAAGTCATTCGAAATTAAGATAACTTTTACACTTGGAAATAGAATGTATTTTTCATTTCCACGATTAGGAATATACAGATAGAGATATTATAGAAGTCATGAACTAATTGATGGATGATGATACACATTTAATATATGAATATCCAGGTTCTAGAGTCATAAGGATGATTAGATATGATGTTGAAATATTTTATACAGGTGATTTTGGACTACATTAAAACTGAGAAGTTATTTGATTTGGAAGGATTAGCTATGGAGGTAAAATTATAATGTGTGGAGACAACATCATAATGATCTCATGGATGTAGAGATTATCATAACTACCATGGATGAGTATAATATCATATGGGCTTGCACAAGGATAAACCAATGGATTTTCATGCTTCTAGATAGGTGTAACAGCAAAGTTTGAAAAATAGTCATTTTTTCCACTATCCATAGCACTATGACCAAAAAATTAAGAATTTTTTTTTGGATTCGTCCCTAGATAGTTCTCCTTTAACTAGGTGATTTTTGGGTATTAGTGGGATATTGGGCTATTATAACCCCAATACATTTTTGAATTCAATTGGGACGATGACATTATGATATTTATAATGGGATTACCTTTTTTATCCCATAACAATGATGTATAATGGGAAATTTTATATTACATTTCCAAGGTACACCACATTTTCCCCATCATGGATTCCTTATCAATTGATTAAATGATTAGTCTTTACACATAAGAGAAAGTACAAATATAGGGTGGTTTGAGGAATGCAATTTTCGATAGTGATAAAAATTTCACAGATTGGTTGTGGATGGGTCTTCTAATGGATCGTGGATCGTATGTGCAATATATTATGTCCTACCAACCTTAGAATGATGACCAATATAAACCAAAGAAGTAGATTCTATAAGATATGTTAGGAGCTTGTGTGCCCGATTTTAGTGGTTTTTTGGATCAGAATATGTCACTCAGAGTGTTATCATATAATATAAACATCCATGAATTATTCCAGATGGAACCATATGAGGATTTTCATAGAAGGATGTATTTTTACTCTTTTTAGTATGGTGTAAGTCATGTCATCACTGATTGGACCATGTATCATGTTTTCTAATGTTTGAGTAGGTTCAATTCACTAGGAAGTCGATGGTGTTGACAAATCAAATGTATAAATCTATCGCGAAAAAGTGGAGATGACTGAGGAATTTTTAGGGGGGTCATTTATTTAATTTGAGTTTGGTATTGGTTGTTGAAATTGTGTATTATATAATATGGATATACAATACATAGGTTTTTCTATCTATTGATATAGTGGAAATGTTCAGTCTAGTGGAATACATATTTCCCCTTACATGGAACTACAATTCCATGCTCGATTTATTTCACATCTCGCATCGTCAAAGATAAATTCCTAGCACCTCTTGTATAATTGAAATTTATGTCATCAATCATGGTTTAAGTTCATACATTAATAAAATTATGATATAGATTATGATCCATAGTATAATGTATCATGTGGAAAGACTATACCTATAGGTTATGTATGGTTCTAGCATTAGAGTGTAAATTAAGAGACATGGGAGTGGTAATATGATATATGGGCGTAGTGGACAAACATTTTTGCGAAGAATCCACTTTTATTATTGGATAGTATCAAGGAGATGTTTTTATTTAGTGGGGGAGGTTTAATGGTCCCATCTATTTTGATGTTTTCACCTCTTGAGTTTTGTTTAGAAATATTTTGGTAGAATATTATTTTAATTATTAATCATTTTTATGATTTTTTAATAGTGAGAAATGTATTTTAAGGGAAAATTGTGTATTATTCAAGATTTTATGTATTTTTAATGAATGTAGTCCCTGTATAAATTCATAAAGGGGATATTGAATGTTTTATATAGGTTTAAAGTGCTTTGAAGTTGGTTATGTTTTCTTATGAGTATTATAGGATGATTGTTTTATTATGAAAACATTCACAATGGGAACATGATTCCCAGAATATATCGTAAACTATTTTAGAGTGTTAAAATCTTACACACTATGAAATGTGTTCACATCCTGAAAAGTTCAATCATGGTTTTTTACCCTATTGGGACAAGGTTTTTAGTATATAGTATAAATCGAGAACTTCACATCAAGAAAGTGGATGAATTCATGAATATATCAAGAAAAGACGTTTTAAATCATATATTCCCTTTAATTTTATCTCATACACTATAATTCATCCTTACATGGACCATAAGGTGACTCCTGGTGATTTTTGAGTGATTATATCCATTTTGGATATCTCAGTCTAATATTTAATCACTGGTTACTTCCTTTTCTTTTTTCCCATTTTATACTTTTCAACGTTATAGGGGTGGAATCTCTTTAACACAATTAAATTTGGTTTTGATCATGATTATTGATGATCATGTTTTTACTTGTGATCTTATTTTTAATTGTTATTAATTAGATTATCAGGTTGAGAGTGATAATTTGATAGATGTATAATGGAAGGTGTTCTATATCTAATACATATGGTACGTTTGTATAAGCTTATATGTTTGAAATATTATTAGATTTCACCAAGACAACATGTAAATTAACAAATAGAATAATTAGAGATAATAATCATGTGTTTGGAACACACATTGGATCCCTTTGGATTCAATAGTGTTGAGACCTATCTTTCAGATACCTGTCAGGTGAGCCTACATCTGAAAATTAAGGAACTGACTATTGGATTTAATCTTGAGTAATCATGAATTGAGTCCCTAAGTTATTTATGTGATAGGATAATTTAAGAATATATATTATTTGGTTATGATAATGAATGGATATACAATAGTATGATATTATTGGCTTCATGATGATGTTAATGATTTATGAAAAAAAATTATGAATGGAAGGTAGTTGATGGATAGAAGATAATTAGATAACTTGACCATTTTGTCTCATGATTAATTTCGGGTTATTTGAATCCATTATCACATGTTTCATATCATATATGAAATTATAATATAGATGTATTTGTACAGTTATATTGACATTATTATATAGAGTTCATAGTTGAGTTAAACTGAAATAATTATAAAAAGGTCATGTCAAGGTAATGTTGTAATGATCATTGCGTATGACCTAGATATGATGAAATGGTTATATAAAGAGAATTGAACAAATTTTAAATATTACTTTTAAGTATGGTCCTGGTTATGTTGAAATTATTATATAAAATGTTTTTACTAATAATGCATAAATTATTATATGGAGTTATTTTCTATTGTTTTGTTATAATTCAATATACAACTGGTTATGATTGGCATGGAAATGCTACATGCTTAGATAAATTAAGTCACAATTCATTAAATATTGATTATTGTACTTTGTTAATTGACTTATTAATACTCATGATTATTAATTTATCTCACACACAAACTATTATACTAGTTTTATTTACTCATATTGGTGGTGACATACTAAGTTTTACTCAATACCTACTGGGTGCTTTATTTGCTACGTGACAATATTACATTGATTTACTTTAGGAAAAGGAAAAATGACATCTTTGTTAATTGTTCCTTAGTGGATGGGTTAGAGAATGGAGACATGCAGAATAGGGATTCAGGACTGGACTATTTTGATATATTTTTTTAAAATTGATATTTTATCTATATGTCTTGTAAGTTTACAATTAGATATATTTCAGCCTGACATAACACGGTTCATTATTATGTTTATTACATGGATTATCTAATATCTTGCAATTGTATTATACATTGTTTCTTCTATTTCTATTACAAAAAAAAATTTATGTCTACTATATTGAAACATTGTACTAGGGGAACAGTCTCCCCATTATTCTCTCTACACACCAACTATAGTCATCATTCTCAGTTCTAGATCAGGGGCCTTACTTGGTGTTTCATGGCCTATTTAATCCTATGGTACCTTTTTTTGTTTTTAATATTCAACATATAGCATGAACGGTTTTGATACAATCAATTCCTCTGATGGGGTCTCAAGGATGTATAAAGTAAATATCACTATGGATCCATGAGTATCAAAATTTAATTTTTCTACCAAATAAAAGGTATTTGGGGCATGATATTAGGGATCCTTTAGGGTGTTACCATTGGTTCATAGAAGCTATGGTATACATATGATAACTATTTCATTGATTACAAAGGGAAGTTTGACCAGTACACCTTTATGTTGTAGATTTTATTTCTACATTGTTGATATGATTTAATCACTATCATTTGTAGCATGAATAGCGGCATTGGGTCATTCTCATATTAAATTAATACCATTATAAAATTCTTTTGATCCTTATGAATCTTACTTTTTTTCTCCCTTCCTAATAAAAAAACTTTGCAGATCATATGCCCTTATTCAGTAAATATTGATCCTCCATTAGGAGGATTTGAACCCCCGAGAGTAGTGATTATGTCATTATGGTATGTTAAGTGTTTATTCATCTATATTTTTTCTATTAACTTCTATTATATCTATCCATGAAGTTAATGTTATTATAAATAAACATACATGGGATTCTTATTGGGGATTTATAGTGGATCCATGATCTGATTTCATTAGTAATTGTGATTTAATTGATGGATAAGGTGATCAAATTTAAATGATTGTACTTTATTTTATTATTGAAATCATAATAAAGTGTTATATAAAGTTATGGGATTTGGTATTTCTCTTTATGATATGTGCATGTCTGGGATTAAGATTATTTAATTGAATTTTTTAACGGTGTAATCACCTTAATGGATATAATATTCTACAAATTTAGGGAAAATGAAATATATAATGTGATGTACTGATCACATAGGGATTATAGAATGGCTTGAACCATATTTATATTTTATAGAATTTGTGTAATTGGGTAGGAGATTTTTGTATTATCTATTCAGTGTTGATAATAATGATATTTTTTAATCAACATAAGGTTGAAATATTCAATTAATTATCATTCTTCCTTGAAAACTGTTGAAAAGAATCTTTATGTTAAATGAATGTTTACACATAATTAATACAAATTTTAAGATATAAATATGATTTTTTTAATAAAAACTATGAATTTTAATTGTATAATTATGGAGTTAAATAAAAAATAGTTTTCAATGAAATTTAAGAAGATTGTGGATCTTATTAGACCATCCTTCTTATTATATTCAGTTTGTTACACTCGCGTTGTTGATATTATGGTTATGGTTTCGACAAAAATTATTGTGATGAAATTATGTTTTATTTTAATTTATTAATACTCAAAGAGGTTATATCAATTACTGTTATTTTTAGTGAGCCTATTATTATTATGATATTTTTTAAACAATTGGAGGAATATTTTGAATAAGATGGGAGAGAGGAATTTATGATTTTTGTATAACTACAATGTTATTTGGAATGTGTTCCTTGGATTGGGTTGAGAGTAGGACATGACCAATTAGTTATCTTGTTAGATTGATTTTTCCCTGATTATTGATTATTTTGATAAGGAAATACTTACTACAGTTAGACTATGTACAATGATTGCATCATCCATGTGGTATATTCATGTCAAATTCAAAAATACAAGATTAATGGAATTAGGAATCAAGTAATTGGAAAATAATAGGATGGGTTTTGATGTTTTCCGTCTTTAATAATGAAAACCATCCGTTGGTATGAATGAATTTTCTATGTGTATGGAATTAGATTATATATATTCAGAGATGATATATAAATTAATATTTCCTTATAATTCAATGTAATGTTAAACCAAAATTTAATTGCGTTTAAAAAATGATTGGTTGCTAGTTTATAAATAAAAATTGAATCTCTCTATTTATTCAACACCTTGTCCATATTGTGTTTTCATGAAATCATGTTTCCTAAGTCATAGTGGTTGTAGTTTTGTGTTTTATGGGATAATATTTGGAGTTTATCTTAACTATTTCTAGGTTTCCCTATATTTTTTGTTGTATATACATTTCATTAAAATGAATATTTAGGTGAATATTAAGAATTCAATTTTCTATAAATAGTATCACTTAATATACATAAATTAAGAGGTTATAAAGAGATAATAAATTCTAAATGTATTGGTTCAATAAAATTCAACATTAATATGTTAAATAATCAATGATTTTCAAATTCCAAAAAAATACTTTTCCAAAATCTAACGAAAAATATATTCACAAAATTTAATTTCTTTTTTAACATTCCATTATTCAAAAATAATGAGTAATCTTTATAACTAAATTTAATTTCTAAAATAAATTATTTATAATCAACTATTATTCATAATGTAAATAAATTTCTAATATAATGTCTATCATGAAATATATTTTTCATTACATATTTTATACAAAAAACACCACTCCCCTCAATGGTAAATACCCTATATACCTCCCATATAAATTCATAACTCTTCACACTTATTAAGAAAAATTTATTCCCTTTTCATATATATTACATCCCATAAAATGTTAATGACCATTTTGTAGTATTTAGAATCCATTATTTCAAAGTTATGGGTTTATGAAAATGAAACAACTTTAACAAATAGATTGAGCCCTTTAAGTATTTATTTCATTTTACTTTTATAAAAACTTATACCTATCTTCTATTCTAATAAGAAACTATTTAAAGATATAATTTCAAATAAAAATGAAATTTATTATATAATTATACAAAATATATTTCTCACATTCTCTTTTAACAATTTCCCATAAATGGTCGGTTAACTTCCCATAAAGAAAATTCAAATATTCTATTTAAAACCACCGTTATGGTTGATTATATAAATTTATTCATACTGTATAAATTTATAAATTTATTTATTATTCATTTTTTTGATTTAATCATATAAAACTATAATTTAAAATTATCATAATCAAAATAACTAAAACAAGAAGAGATAATTTTTACGAGAAGATAATATCAATACCACGAACCATTACAATGAAAACAATCAAATAAATTACAATTATTATAATTGATCAATAGAGAAAAATAATCATAATTAACTATTATATTCATCTTCTAATTAATTTATGATTATTATACATCATATCAAAAAATTATGAAATATCATAAGATCCAATATAAGAGGAATATCATACGAGGAACATTAATTTCGGGTCTATAACTTCATTCACATTTTATTTATTATTGAATCATAAAAAAGTAGTTTATATATGAAATTTACAATGTAATAATTTTTTTAAGTATATGCATGATTCTATTCCATTGTATATATTTATATGCGAATCAAAAATATTTTCCACAAAGACTTTTCTTTCCAAAACATCACATTGACTCTTTGAGTGGCTTCATATTCAACAATAGAAATGTGTGGAATTATTAGAAAATTTTATCTCACATATTAATTCTTGAATTCCATGGTTAATTAATTATAATATTATTTATAAAATACTTATTAGAAACATTCCATTCCATTTTTTTTATTAAATGACTATAATTATTATATTTCTTTATTTTATGTGTAATATATAATTATCATAATTTTTTTATTTGATGAGTGGGACAAGAATTATATATCCCTACAATTTATTTAAATAATAAAATATATTTAATGATATGTTGTCACATATAAATAAACGTGATTATACATTTTTCAATAATTATCAAGTTACAATTTATTCATTTTATGAAATATTTGATCATGATTCTTCATTGTTCAAAATATTTTATGTTATTATAAAAAAATTAATGATGTTTCATTATTACACATATGTATAATTGTTTTCCTTATTAAAATTATTTTATCATGATTTTGATTATGAAAACATGGTTATAATTTGTTGTTGATTATTATTCGCACCCATTATGACATCCCTGACCTGGGTGCCACTAAAAGGTTCACCAATCTGAGTTTTCCACATAGCTTGAAGCACGCCTCTCCTTATGCCAGTGGATTCCATGTAGTAGAGAGATCCTAGGGTTTGTAAATGGGGATATCATTCCATCATTATTATAGTGTATAATGATGGATATATATTAATAGAAAAATATAGAATTCATATGTAAACATATAGGATAACAAAAAATAACACTATTGACATTGGACAATTAACCCAGCATATCACAAGAAGTATCCTAATGAATAAATACTGAATCAACTGGTAATAATACTCAAATATATAACATGATTCCTATTCAATAGCTGATGAAAATTTATGTCCTGACCTAAAAAATATGAAATCTGGTATAGAAGGTTGCAGGAAATACACTCTATATAAAAGAATAAAAAATAAAGCCAACAAATATACAACATCATGAGCACTGTCCAAGTCAAACACTACCATGATCGATTAAAAAAAAGAAATCATGATAATATTCCAAAACTGGGATGCTTCCTCTTATCAACACTTGGAAACATATAATTTACAAAGGTTGAAATGATGGCCCAAATAGGGTGTGAGATAAATATAATTATGACACCACCAATTATGTCTATACCATCAAGTTAGTGTAATATAAACTAAAACAATGGGAAAATATATGTAAATGTAATGATGTATTGTAATGTAAATAACAAAATTCCTTCTTTAGACACATATAGTTTATGAACATGTAAAAATTCAATTTAGTATGATCAAGATTATAAATAGAAAACAAAGTGGAATGAAGGTGTTACCAACGAAACCAATAAAAATAATAATAATAATAGGGTATCCAAGGTAACAACTATGAAATCCAATATGAAGATAATAATGAATTTGATATAAGGTATTAACCATGACATATGTGACCTTTAGGTTCAAGAAAAATAAATAATAATTAGTATCATTGTGATAATTGATTTTAGTGAAAAAGAAGGGGGTATCATCGATGGAATCTTGTCGAATTATGGTTCAAATCAACCATAGGATTATCATCCAAGGTAAAAAGGTATAGGTAATGAATGGGACCAATGGGGGTATCCATGTCACTACACTTTTGTATACATCTAGCTAGATCCAAGGAGGGTATCAAAGGAATCATAACATTTAAATTATTATAAAGGGATCATATGGTGGTATTCTAGGAAACCATACATAGACATAGACCAGATTCCAATGTGGGTATCATCACTCATAAATTACACCCTTGAAACATAATTGGGTACTATGAGTAGGTATGAAATACCATAAGGAATCTAAGGCAGGATCAATTCTGACCACTCCTAGATATATGAATATGCCCTCATTTAGTAGAAACCATATATGTAATTAATGTTTTATTTAATTCAATAAAAACCGCATTCCGATTAATAATTAAAGTGGTTAATTCCTTTTCATTCATTGGTGTTACAAGTATGAAAGGAAATGAAACCATTTAGTACGTAGAGTACTTGTTCATTAACTTGATTAACTCCACTACCTTCTATTATGAATGGATATGGTTTCTGTTGAAATTAAACCAATTCATTCAATTACATTCAATTATATTCAATTAGGCTAAGAGATATGTGTAGATATACATTCCATTTAATGTATAAAAGATTAATTAATTAATGGGAACACTGAACATTGAAGGGTCTAGTTATAATATCAAACACAAATAATTGAAAATTTATTCATTTAATTTTAACACCTGCCTTTATGAAGTCTATTTCAAAAACACCAGAATGTTGTAGCATATGGTCATAAAAAACAACTAAAATCATATAATAGGAAACACCCAACTTTGAATTGTGATTATTGACATTAAATAATCCAACGTTGAAGGAAACATATAAAAGAATCTATAGAGTCAGAGAATGATGATTAAAATTATGTAATATGAATTAAATAGGAAAATCTGGATTAAATTAGTGTTCACAGCATGATGATATATTATAAAACATAAATAAATGAGGTCTAATTCAAAGGCTTCCAAACTCAACCAAGTACAACTCCCCTTATCTAGGATCATCCTTTTGTTTGGATAAGATATTATAAAAACTAATTAATTGATCAATGGCAAAAAAATTAAGGTATATGTGAATATATTTATATAGTTTCTTCAACGAGGAATAAAATTAAAAAATAGAGCTAATACATCAAATTGATTACAATGAGAAATCCAACAAGACCAATAGAGCTTCAATTAGAGACTATATGAATGAATGTAATAAAAAACAAGATATTGAATCACAAGGTATCATTAATAGGTGTGGAGGGGATTATTAGTGGATAAATTAAAGGACAGAGTATGGGTGTATATAAACTTGAACATAAGGCAATTTGTTTTCATTTTACACAAAAAATATTGGTTGCATGGTTTTCCAGCACAGTTGGCCAAACTATACACCAACAGAGAGCATGGAACATCAACAATGGGTAACCTGTAAGGTTTCTCTGCATGATTAGAGAAATCATGTTAATTTTTTTAGGATCTACTAAAAACAACATTCATCCTACATGGGTGTGCTATTCTATCGACATGGTTTACACAACCCATGTGGCCTCATTATAACCATTTTACAGGAACACACCATTAGATAACACAGTGTGGCCTTCACCACACTATATCACCTAACAAGAGGGCCAATATGATTTTCCTTACTTTAAGAGATCAGATCTCTGAAAATTTCCCAAAAACCCATTAAACACCCCTTTATTCAATAAAAATCTTGATTAATTAAGAAAACTAATAGAACAAATTTGAATGGATATGTACTTAAGATAAAAAATAGGTTCTTACACCAATGTAATAATAAATCATGTCACTGATTATTCCCATTTTATTCCAAGGATGAATGGGATTTTAGAAATCCCTTTCCATTTAATTATATCATCTTATGAATACATTTACAAAGGATAAAATTATTGATTTTAACAAAGTAAAATGAAGGATTATAAAAAAATTTCTGTTTAATTTTATCCTTATGAGGTATAAACCTAATTTTTCATTATACTAGAGATTACATTTTTAGAATGTATTACTATAATGATATATATACCATAAATATAAACTAATATTCCTATAATAAACATATAGTACGTTATATTTGGTATTGGATTATTGAAATTTTGTTTGTGATTTTGGAATTGATTGCATTTGTGATAATTTCAAACAATATGTTTACAGGAAATAATAATCACTTATTTTGTTATAAACTGACTGGTTTCCAAGTAAATACTTACCTATAATGATTGTAAAATTTCCCAAAGACCAAAAATAGTTGAATCCATTCATAGTAACCAAAAAAGGGATGGTCATTTATTAACCTAATCTCCACCCTTTGTATGAGTAGTGGACCCTACTATACACTTTGTTTGAAACTTATGGGGAATATGCATTAGTTGAACCCATTATCATTATAATCAATTATGAATGATATATAACTGAAAAAAATATATGATTTAATTATAAAATTTAGTAATTTATATGATCATAAAATAAATTTTTGAGGCGTAGGATATATATAAGAATCCCATTTCAGATGACATTAAAATTTATTTTCATATGGTAATAATTTCATTATTCATTATTTATTTAAACAATTTTTTTTTAAAAAGTTATATTTAGAATATTGTAGGAAATCTCATAAACAATACCAATAAGGTATTACAATGAAAATATAATGATTTCCCAAATGAAATTTTATGTGAAATTGGAATATGATTTCAATAAAATTAAGTTACATTACTAAATGTAATAGGATATGAATTATCTTGTTTAACCATTAAAAATTCTCTTCTCTGATCAATAATGTGTAATTTTTCATCATATATTTTATACTGTAATTCCCACCAACAGTTACAAGATAATTAAATCAAATTAGTCTTTAACAATGTGTTTTATCTTATGTATTTTTTTATGAAATAATTATAGAAGAATAATGATACTTATTTTTCATATCATTTTGGTAGAGAAGCTTATCAATTACGGCTATTAATACAAAATAGAATACATAAATATGAAAATAATAAAAATGTGTTGGAAGTCATTATCATGATAGTTCGTAACAATTAATTAATAATATATATTAAAATATTTATGGATAAAAATTTTCTAAAGATTAACAAAATAGAGTGTTATTTCTTCATGTATTATTATAAAAAATTAAAAAGGCATAAAATGTACATATGGGGGTTTTTTGTCATGATAGTGAAATTGATGGATTAATAATAGGTTTCATTTTACATCTCTACACGAAACATGATATGAGATACTTTGGGGGTTATAATGGTATAGTTTTATGTTACCTCATAATAGATATGGTCCATAAATATTTGTACCATTAAAATGAAGATATCAAAAAGGATAACAATGTTTCTGGATGGGTTATCAAATAAAAAATGGGATGGAAGATCAAAATCCCAACATGTCAAACATGTGGAATGATGAATCATGGATATTTCCTCAACGAGATACTGAAATGAATTATTTGATTGATAATAGGTCATAAATAAAATTAATATTGAATAGATGCGATGAATCTTATAAATATGATGGTGTAAATAGACGAACTTCCTGATGAACAACAAATTTGCTGATTTATTAATACTTAAAAAAACATTGCTATGAAATCTAGTAAAAAAAACAAAGGGTCATTGGTGGTATTGAATTCCAAAAACCACCCATGGTAAGAGATAAATGGAATGATTATATGATTATAATTATAGTAGTTGAACATTAAAATTATTTCATACTAGGTAAATATTGTATTGCTTAAGAATGTAAAATGCTATATTTTAATCTGTATATATATGCATTAAATTACATACTCCATAATTGGTAGAAATATTGAAGTAGATCACTGATACCTTGAAGATGATATGTCCATGAAAACAAATAGGGGTGCCATCAGTGAACCTCATGTATAAGACTCTTCCCCTTTATAGTTTTGTGTGATGAATATTCTTTAAATATTAATTATTCTTACATTTATGAAATTTGATGCTATAATTAGCATGGATTGACTCTTGTTATATATTTATATCCTTATCTATCATAAAAGGTAAATATATTTCTATATTACAAACTATAAAATGGTATTATATAAAGAAATTGATATTCAATATTATTCTATAAAAAAATCCTAAATAGTGTCTGTTTTCCTACGTTGCGATGATGCATATCAAGGACTAATGGTTGGGGTGTTTGAATGAATCAACATTGAGGAAGTTCATATTATGTGGGAATATATTGAATAATTCCCAAAATATCATCCTAGATCTCTCCTACATCCAATAGAATAAATCTAAATGGATTTCATACACTAAGCAACACCAATAATTTAATTAAACAATATGATGGCCAATATAGAATTTGGAAATCTAAAGAAGAAGATATAAGATTATATGTGCATTGAGGTCATATTATATGGTTTATGACATTGTGGTGAACCATTATATTCTGTTATGAAAAAGGAATGATAAATTAGGATTGACATTGTTAACTTATGGTTTAACTTGAACTCTATGAAGAAAAAGTTCCCCTTCCAAGGACTAGTGAATTTTCTAATACATATGGAGCCGATTAGAATTACTCAATAGTGTATCATCATATTCAATACCATAAAGTATTGATGAATATGGATGATATAAAAAAATAAAACCATTTATAAGTGATGATTATAGTATGGAATCAATGTGCTTCCCAAAAAACTATATAATTTACCTATATCATTTGTAGAAATTATTACTGAAGACATTAGAGAAAACCTAAGAAAAATCATTTTAGTATTTATTGATGAATTTATTTTTTTAGACTATGTGAATTATTAAATATGAAGTTTATCAATGGATTTTCATTCTGAAATTAAACATAGTTTTTATGTTATACTTGTTTTAAAAGAGTGACTCTTGGATATGAAAATTCACATCCGTGGGGTGAAAGATCACAAGAGAGGAAATATATATGGACATATCAGTAATTAAAGATAACGAGGAGTGGGTAAACCCCACTTATGTCATGAAATTAAATATTTTTAAGGGATTAGTAGGGTTAATCCATGGTTTGTGATAATATTCAAATTATATTCCATACAACTAGTTATGTTATCACCAAAAGGATGATGTAAGACATAATGGGTGAATGTGATGAATTATTTATGGAGATAAAGAGTAATATATCCATTGGTATTTTTAAAAAACTACTATAATTTAAAGAATTTATTTAGATTTAAAATAATGAAATAATGAAATGATTGTGATGTGTACTCATATAGAATGTTATACATATATTATATTCCTCACAACCGATAGAGATCGATGAGAAAAACTACATTATACATGATTTCAATTTATAAGCTATGATATTTAAATTATGGATTTGGAGATACCACATATATGATTAGATGTGTGAAATTGACATGAATGATAATATTCTGAATTCTATATTCACACAAAATGATATCAACTTTAATCTAGAATGATGATTAGAGATGATCAAGTACTATAATTTATTTATTCATTGTAATACTGTAAAAGTGAATATTTTATTTGATGATATATTCTAAAAATAATATGATAATCTATCTTGAAAGAATATTGGGAAAGACCCAACTACAATATATATTGAACAAATAGTTCTATAAAAGATAAATTCTTAATGAAAAAGTTACATTTACCAAATGATATCAGAACCATATATCCAAGACGATATCTATAAGGTAGAAAATGATGTTTTAAATTTCATAATAATTTTTATTTATTAACATAGTTAATATTAACAAATATCACATCGATGATGACAATTTCATTCATATTAGAAGTATATTATTTTTTCCATCACATGGGATAATGAAATATCTATTATATATTTATCATAGCTTTTTATTCTACATCAATCCAAGAATTATGAAAAAAATCATAACTATGTGATGACATACAGGGGAACAACATTAAGAATGAAATTACTTACTATTACCCAATGTACATATTATGAGATGATGTTAAAGAAGAGTGATAGAGGCCTGAGTGAATGATGAACCAATTAAACGTACAACAATTTTAATAAGATATAACATTGTGTAATTTTTCCCTAGTCCCCCAAAGACATCCATATGATGAAATGTGAAATCTTTTATAGTGTATTACCTCACCAATACAGACAATTTTATCATAATTTGGAAATATTTACCTTTTAAAAAACATTTATGTAAAAATATATGGATGTGGTGTAGTTTCAGTTTCCAATAATTATGATTGTTTTTAGTAATTATAAAAAAATTATGTTTAAATTCTTGAGTAGAATTTATTATTCTATCAATAGTATATTTATCTTCAATGTTTTTTCACACATAGACTAATAGAAAACACAAAGGACTATTAGAACACCAATGTTTTTACTCGGTGCATGAACAATGGAATTTAATAGTGGAAAATATCAACAACCATAATTGGTTGTGTTCTTATACATAAAAATATATCACTAGAGTATTGAAATAACTACATATAAAGCACTATTTTATATGTGATGTAAATTCGTGGCATGTTGTGATGAATTTGGTGAATGAATGTTACCTGGACCTAATCATGATTATAAGGAAATAGATATTTATTCATTGATTATCCAAAACATTAAAGATTCTCAGAGTAATCAAAGGTTATATTATGAAATTCATCAACAAGAAATAGAGTTTGAAGTCAAAGACAAAGAGTTAATTAAAATATTTATTTTGATGAGATTCATGTGGGGATTAAATAATATAAATAATATCCTTGTATTCCGTTTCTTTAATATTGTTGATCACATATGTGTAGTGGATAGTCAATTATCACTTCCAAAAAACATGGCTCCAGTTCATTATGTATTCCTTGTATTTTTAATTAGAATTTATATACAAGACCTATCACGCACATGAACCTCAACCCAGTGGGTTAAGACTTGGTTGGAGCTTCTAATAGACTATAGATAAAATCTGAGTGGAGGAGTATTTCCGGGATAATGTAGCAGTATTGTAGCATATGTTGTAGCAGGTACATTTTGATACTATAACACCTAGAAATATTCATCCATCTGGGCTATTGGGTCACTGGTTTGGTCCTCGGGTTTTGAAAGGATTTCAGGACACCCAAGGCCTTCGGGCCACTTGATTCTCAAGGACATGTGGCCACATTACGTTTTTAGGGCCACCCCAAGGCATTCGTGTCACATGAATGTAGATGTACCAGTCGGACTATAATAGATAAGGATTCAGACGAGGATTCAAGGCAGATACATTCCCTATATAAGATATAACTAAAAGTTGATGAATGGGAAGGTGTGGCTTTTCCATCAGTACCGGGCTTGTAAAACATTTCAAATGACAACTAGGTGACCATCCCTACGAAGGTGGAGTGTGGATATCGTGACATTTTCTAGGGAGGATCCATTCAATGTTTTCTAGTTTTGGTGATTTCATCTAAGACCTGTAAGTCATGTAATTGTTTTTGAGCCTTCGTGCCTTATAAGGGTTCCACCACACCCCTTGAAAGGTGGATAATAAAAAATAATTAAAAAACTAAAGGCCTTCAAGATATTCTGACCCAACTATCAGATATATTGAATCTAGAGGCTATAAAATTGGAGAACGAACACTCATATGGGAAGTATTTGGTGATTATTTTGGAAACTAGAGACAATTTTCTACCCAACAAGACAACTCCCCATGTTAATGATCTAGGGATAAATCATTAGTCTAAAGTATAATATTAGGTACTAGGGAATAAAATGAAATAGAATCTGATCTTATAATGTAAAATATTAACATGATTTAAAATTTTTTTTGTAAAAATTTTCATGTGGAGGAATAATGGAATCTCCCAATAATTTATATATATATATATATATATATATTATTTTATATCAGATTAAATAATTATTTCCATTATTAGGTATATAATATTGTTCAAATAAATATAACACAGAATTATTTATTTCCTTAAATTAAGAAATGATCCTATAAAAATTATAGGAATAAAAAAATATTATATTATTTTTGGTAAGTATGAACTTTAAATAAATAAAAGAATTTTGACAATATTATTCTCATAGTATCATTACAATGAATATTGATGTAAAAATTCGATACAAAAATTTGGTATTCTTATTGAAATTTTTGAATCCAAAATTATAGATATTTGAGAGAAGTTGAGGTGAATTTTAAATAAATGAATTAAGATAGAATTTTAGAATGTAATATGACTATTTGAAAAGTAACCTCATAATTATTATGTGTAGCATACCATTATGTAATAGTAAACTAATTGTTAGAATAATAAACGAAGTTTAATTTTTATAAGTTTCATAATAATAATATTTATAATGATTAATATATGAAAATGGAAATTATATTATTCTATAAAATAAATATCATAACTAAAAAATTAATGAAACACAATGATCATGTTTAATAAACTTTGTTTCAAGTAATTTTAATAAATAATAATTTATTATGAATAGTTGAAATTACTTATATTTCAAAAATATTTTTTAAAAATATTTTATATGTAAATTTGGTTGTTAGAAATTATTTTCGGGTGACTTCCGAGTAATTTTATAAAAACAATTTTTTTTTAGAAAATCGAAAAAATATTGTTTTATCTAAACCACTAGGTTGTAAATTACATCATTCTTTACTTAATAATTTAAAAAATAAAAGATTTTTTTTCTCAAGAAAAATCATACTATATAATTTAAATAAACCATGATATTAAATTTCCAATACTAAAAATCATTTTCTAAATTAAAATGTATTCCATTAAAAAATAATTTTTCTTCATAAAATTTTAATAAAAGGATAAATTATATTTTATAATGGATTAAAAGTATTAAAATATTTATTTTTAATTGAATATATTTTATTACATTTTTTAATATCATATTTATATTTTTATCTTCGAAATTAAAATCTAATCAATATTTTATTTCCATAACATACCTCCCCTCACATATAAATGCACACTATAAAACCCCACATAAAACAACTTCCCTTAAATTTATCAAATATAAATAACATCCCAATTATCTTATGATACAAAACTTCAACTCATTTGCATTATTTTTTAGTAATTAAAAACATAAAATTCAATATTTTAAGTGTCGATGATAAGGATCCAGATCATGGAATATGTAATAATTATTAATATTATTTATTTCATTATCATTGTTTTAATTTCATATCATTTTAATATATTCTAATCAAATAATTTATTGAAAAATTAAAAAGAATGTTAAATTGATCATGATATTTGGTACATCCCTATATAAAGGTTATTTAAAATAAAAAATAATATTTATATATATATCAAATCTTATTCTGATAAGATCTCTAATATTGTTTGTAAACAACTCATAAGTAAATTTCCAACAATTAATATAACAATACCATTATGGATGTCTATAATTATTTACTATAATATATAAATGTAAAAATATGCATATTATAATTACATTGAGATAATTTTTATTAATATATAAATAAAATAAATAAAAACATCATCCTTGAAACAAGAAACGATATTGTTAATGAAAATATAATGTCAACACCATATACCTATACCAATAAAAATTATTAAATGAAAATTAATGATTGAAATTGATCATCTGATGAACTAATCTATCTCAACCTAACATGTCACCAATGATGATATTAAATATGACCCAATTCATGTTCCTATCCACCAAATATTAGTGAAAATCACCATTATATCAATATAAAAAAATGGGAATCATTTATCCATAAAAATAACAAATACATGTCTTATGTAATAAAGAAAATAGATGTGAATATAACAAAAAATAGAATAAAAAAGAATATGTCTAAATAAAAAAAATAATATATAATATTATAGTAGATTAATGTTATATAACAAAACAAAAACAATAATCCTAATGACTATCAACATGTCACCATCAATAACCCCCATCTCTAAGCACCTGTATAAGATCTTTAATAAGTGAATCCTACAAGATACATGACACTTTCCCATCACCCGAGTCCTGAAAAACCGATTCAACATACTATAAATTGATGATATTGAGTGTGAGGAAATTCCTCATGACATACCACAGACAATATATAAAAATTATTTCAATATTAATCAATTTGTATTATCCAAGAAAAATACTTTTCATATATCCTTAAATATTAAAACAATTTTCATTAAAAATGCATTTAGTTTTCCTTTTTTAAATAAACAAATAACCATTTATTTAAAAACAAAAAAATAAAATATGTTTAACTAAATAATGGTAAATTAAAATATAATCCATTTATACAAAACCATGTGGTGGATAATGAAAAATCATCCACATAATTTATATTGTTAATGAGCAAATGGGTATGTATGTAATGTTTATAAAACTCCGACATTCAAGAAACTCCATCATGAATATTGAATCCAAGGTCCCAATAAAAACATGTATACATAGGTATTACAATATTTATAAAGAATAACATTATATAAA
Organism: Viscum album; assembly: GCA_963277665.1. NCBI lineage: Eukaryota > Viridiplantae > Streptophyta > Magnoliopsida > Santalales > Viscaceae > Viscum > Viscum album. Next base: position 880,202,983 of record OY728158.1, read on the forward strand.
ATATATTCCAATCCCGTAATTTAAAAATTTACAAATGTGGTACTTCATCAAACACTAAAATATCATACTTTTATAACAAAACACCCCATAAAACATTTTTCATCTTAACCAAGTAAAATATCATAATCATTGTTTTTAGATTACATTAAATAAATATACCATATTTTAATAAAAAAAATAAAATTTAAAATACAAATTTCATTGTAAAAACGGTATATCATTCCAATTCAGATAATAATGGTTGATAGATAAAAAATAAATATAAAACATTAAAATAATAATTCATATTGAAATAATAATATATTTAACCCTAATACCTTCACAGATTTAAATAAAATGGATAAGAAGATTATAAAAAATCAAACAAAGGTGGATTATTTCAATGGAATATCTTCCCATGAAAATATAAAACATATAATAATGTTGACATAAATAGAAAACACATCTCTAAATAATTTTGTGGTACGATATCACAAAAAAAGGGACCTAGAATCGAATTTATTGATACCATGAGTCATATAACCTAAATGATAAAAATATATTACAGTATATAGAGTAAACCATAATACATATCATTGTAAATGTTTTTGAAAATTATAAATGAAATGTTTTTGAAATAATTGAATATATTTAATAACTTTTGTTAACATTACTGTATAATAAATATTTAAACATCAATATCTACAGTACCTTTAGAAATTGAAATTTAAAAACATTTAAAAACCATTATATTAAGAAAAATATTCCCATTAATGAATACATAAAATGAAAAAATTAAATGTCAAAAATAGAGCGTAAGAGAAAATATATGAATTTGAAAGGGAAATCCATAGTTATTTTTTCTGAATGATACACTTTTTGAAATAATATATTCTACAAAGAGTAAGAACAATTATTTTCTACCAAAATATATTTTTCTCCAATGGGGAAGAATAGTTATTTTAAGAAAAAAATATTATTATAATGGATCCCATTAAATGAATAATTATGTTCATATTGTAATAATATAACTCAAGGAAAGGTGACTAGAGATAATAATATCCCTTATAAGAAACAAAATACGTTGAATTAATAAATATTTAAAAAAAAATTATATGTTAGTAATGTAAATTGATAGAAAAATACAATAACACTGAATTTAATTAATATCTAACATATTAAATAATATTATATCTAAGATGTTGATCAAAATTGAATAAATTTAAAATGGGTTATCCAAATATTTACAACTTGAATAATAATTGAGTAAAGGAATTTTGATGAAAATGAAAAAATTTCCATTCTTATATACCATAAATAACATAATATTTATTAAATATACAGCCAGTTATAGTGATGAAAGCATTTAAAGGAAATCATGGTGCATAATAGTAACAACCAATATTTTTAAAAAGGGTCACTATGATAAATATGATACATGATACACCACATCAATATTAAATGAATGATTAAATATTATAATTTAAATGTGATAGTTATCACCTAGCCATTGGAATGAAGGAAAATAATTATATTAATTTATTTATATAAATATTGTTTACACAATTTTTATATGAATTTAATTGTTAGCAATTAATTTGAAATGAAAATAAAAACTAATTGAATATAATGAATGTGTTTTTATTAAAACAATTACTCCTATAATGAAAATATATCTTAAAAATTAAATTAATAACTTTTAGTTATATATATTAATAAAATGTAAATATTATATATCGAATAAATTGTTTTTTAGAATTCATTCAATAATTTTTATTGCCTTATGATAAGAATAAATTCAGTTTTGAGCATAAAAACATATATATTAAAAAACAATTTATGCACGTTTTGATGGAGCACATGCTTTAAATATGTGTTTTTGAATTTTTTAAAAAAATTATATAATAAATTAAATTATAAATTTTCAAATTTTTATATCTAAATATTCCTATTGTGAATTTTTTGTATTTTTATGAAAAAATTCATTTTGTGATGAATGGTGAGAATGTAGATTTCTAATTGAAAAATGATTCTCTATCTAAATAAATTAATTGGTTAAATTATATTGAAATTATTTATATATATATTATTAATCTAATTATACATTATTAAAACCAATTTTGGTCATTAGATTAAATTTCACATTAAAATTATATATTAAAATATTTCAAACATTGAAAAATTTATCTTTAAAAACTTACTTTATCATTTTGTCTATGGGATTAAATTTAAATATAATATTTAAAATTTTGTGAATTTAATTAAATAAAATTTAATATATATTTTTATCATTATGGACCAGATTATTATTTAAGTTCAATTAAATTCTTAGTTATAAAAAAAGTATCGTGGTCAAGAAATTTATTTTCTGTAGTATATGTCAAATAATGACAATGGTTAAATTTAAAAGGTAAAACCATAACATATCTAATAATTTTAAAACAATTATTTGTTATTTAAGATATTTCTCTACCCTAACTAGACTCCAAAATAAAAATTATCATTTAATTCAATTAAATTCGTTCCTCCTCAATGTGGGTGGCTTTTAATATAAAATAATCAATATAGTTACCACTTAAACTGAACTCTCCCCATGTATACATACACCACCTCACCACCCCATTTGATTGAAATTGCTTCTAACTTATGAAATATATTAAAAAACCATTCTTAATCACTCTAATCACTTCCTAGTACATTTTATATCACTATAAGTCCAAATTCAAGGTCCTCAAGTGTCTCTTTTGATTGTGATTTTCATGAAGATATTTATATAATGTACCTATCTTAATTTATTTTAGCACTCTAATGTATCCTCAACTACTTCATCCATCAATTCAAGATACAATAGAAATATTATTTATACTAGATTTAAATTTATATAATGCAATATTTATTATCTATATCCTGTCTCATGCCCAACATTTCAATGAAACAAAACTAATATCTAAATTATTAATATTTAAAATATCCATGAATGCTGATTTTTAAATTTTAATTTTCACCAAAATAGATGGTTGTAAAAGTTTCATTATGGTTAAATAAAACATTAATAGGTATATTATAACTGATTTAATGTTATATAACTAATGTAATCAAATAATATTAAATATGATGAAGCTAGTTAGTGTTGATTGGAAAACCTTCCAAAATTAAAATATTATATAACATTAACATTTTCTAAAATGAATCAACCTCATGTAAGAAATATAAATCATATATAATACCATTAATTATTTTTTAAATTTCAATAATTCTGTTAAATTACAGTTATTGAGTTTTAACCAATTTTAAATAAACATTTATAATTATAAAAATTGAAATGATAGGAAACTATGAAAGAAATTAACATGAAGCTGTAAAAACAATCATATATTATTAATAAATGAATAATATTTTGTTATAAAATCATCTTATAATCTAATATAAATATTAATATAAACTGGTAATGAGTATATTAAATTATTTAAACCATTATATACGATTTTTTAATATGTTTGATGAATCTATACTGTGAGGTAATGGATTTCTAATCCAAATATACATTCTATGGGTTAAACGTATAATTCATTATTATGTCATTCTGTAATTATTTCTCAATTTCATTATAATAAATTAGGGTGTATTCAAAATTTTCATGTGATCTATAGTCGATACACATAGTTTATTAATTTTTATTATTACCAATTAAATGATATGATATTTATAAGGTACTTTCATAAAGAAATCACTTTTTTTATATTACCCTTTAAACCATCATTTTAATGCATTTAAATGCTTTCTAATTTATTATAAAAACAATGAATATATTAATAATATATTATTATTTCATTTATAGTCATTTATTAGTTTTTTAGAGAATTTTATTAATGCAATCTTTTTTCCATTTTCCAAAAGTGGTTCTTTTGGAATTTTCTGAATAAATTATAGATGGAGTATTTTTATCTTAAATTTGTTGAATGGAATTTATCTCTTTCATAATGAAATTATTTTATTAAAATCATACGAATGTGGTTAAAAATTTATTTTTGAAAATAAATTCATTTATGACTGCACGTCTTTGTAAAAAAAATTATAGATATGTCAAAATGGTAATATTATTTTTCTCTAGAATGTGTATTTTATAAAGAATTATATTTTATTCTCAAGATGAATTCGATGGGAATGATTATGAAGATGCATGGTTTTATGATAAAATCATGGCTGGTGAACCCGTTTTATCTCTCTAGTGAATTGGGTAATAAGAAGAAGTTAACTAATTAAGTTTCCTTGAATATATTATAGGAATAGTGCTACACTAAATATTCCATATGTGACTATAATAGTTACTCCATGTGTTGTTGAGAGAAATAAAATATTGGTAATCATTATATGGAAATGAATTCCCTAAATTAAATACTTATATTATTTATTCATTTTAATAAATTTTCATGAAAATTGAATGATTTTCAAAATTAAAGATAATGAAATTTTTTAAATATGATTTCTTTTTATTAATAAAATTTTATGTTTTTATAGAAATATTTTTATGTAATTTCATTTTACTAATTTTTTCAATTATTTTATTTCCCATATCAAGAATTTAATCTCATTATAATTTATAATTTTTTTCAAGGGGTAATGGTTGTGTATTGACAATAATGAGGATTTGATGAGAATTATTATTATATGTCTTGAAATGAAATCATGGTTTATTTTAAAAGGATTTCAATTGGTGGGAAAAATAGATACTAAGTATATGTTTTTACATAAAATTATTGGTTTTACTATTTAAGTGATTTTTTCAATCACTCAATAAACTCTAATAAAAAATCAATGGGAATGAAATAAATATAATTTTAGTAAACAATCACTCTAATTTTTAATGTTAAAGTCTGGTTCCATTTAGTTGGAATCATACCATGGTTTATATCTCAGTAGAGGTAGTATGTTATTTAATAAAAGGTTAAAATTCATATATAACAAATATGTATAACATGGTAGGTAAATTCATAGTAACTTTGAATAAATTGAATGAATTAAAAATAAGATGAAGATGGATTTCTTAGTATTTATCATCCTTGTATTATCATATATTATGATTTTATTGAAATGAGTTCACTATAATTTTATTTATTAAATGACTGGATTTATTAGGCACCAATGTAACAATGGTTGTGAATGACAATTTTTTGGTTTTCTGAATGAGAAATCGAATGAAATGCAATGTTCAAGGAGAATATTTTTTTGTTATTTTACACATTAAATAATTATTAAATATTAACCTCTTGAACTGTTGTAATTTTTCTTAATTATAAAATAAGAAATAATTTAATCAATATGTATTTTCATGTGATAATTGTCATTAATGTAAATATATTCAAGGACCATTCATTTAGGAATATTGAATAAAGAAAATAGGAAAATGTATTAAAAGGATTAGAAGATGTATTATATGTGTTAATGGTGTTCATAAAGCAATAAACTGTGAAGGAAAATGGAAGTATTTAGTCATCTTGATGAAGGGGACAAAAGTTCTCTCCGAGTTACAAATTAATTTTTTTTTAAATTTATGGTGTATGGTAAATATGCTAATTTGATGTCCTCATAAGAAGGCTCACGATTGGTATATGTAGGATGGTATAAATAACTATTTAGTAATATAAATTTCCATTACATTTGAGGTTGTGTAAATAATAAAAAACATATAAAGGGAATGAATTAATTCATGGATCTTTCTTGAGAATGTTAATTTTTTAGAAGTGATTAATAGTTTTTATCACATGAGAGAGTTATTGAGAAATAAGATGGAAAATAAGGGGTAAGGGATAACGAATTATATTGAATAATATCGATATATACATATAACAGATTAAATAGATATGTTATATTTATGAATGATGATATGAATTAATACTATTTTTATTATGGGAGTATATTGGGATACTTTATTTGAGATTTAGTTTCATATAAAACTTATGTTTATCATTTTAAATTCTATTTTCAAGTGAATTATCTATTTCTTTTTGTGGAAATAATTTTAATGTACTGTACGAACATTTAGGGTTTATTTTGTAAAATAATAATTATATAGTTAAAATATAAATTTCTATGAATTTTATATTAAGGAATAAGAACAAAAATAATGGGTAACTGTTTAAGAAAGATTATTAATAATGTAGTAATTTATAATTTTTTAACTTTATGATATAGTGGAATTTAAAATATATTATTTAGATCATAAAATCTATTGTGTTTTTTATATATTAACTTTTGTTTCCATATATTTGGAAACATATTTTATATGGAATAGAGAACAGTTAAAAATTCTTATAAGTTGAAAAATTTTATGTTACATGTAACCAATACATTAATGGATAGTAAATTTTTATAATAGTAAAAATGTATATACTTCTGGTAGACATATGATTAAATGAATTGTACATTTTTCATGTTTATTTGATCTCTAAATTTTAGTTAATTATGGGTTATTCTTTTTGGGTATAAAAAAATGTACGAGATAAAAATTGATGTTATAATAAAGTATTGTTATTTTGATAATGTTTTCTAGATTTCATGAATATTATAAGGATTATATCAAAATAGTTTTATAAAAAGGGAAACATTTTGCATTGGTGACAACCTATCGAATCTTGAAAAGATGTGGGGATCAAACCCTGATACGAATGGTTACAAGGGTGCATTTCCTACCACTAGAACGGGTAATGTCCAAGTTAGTATGTTTTTTATTCAAAAAACATGTGGTATAAAAATTATTTTTATTTTAGGAAGAATTTTTTATTGTATCAATGACCATTATATATGAAAAAGATTTTGTGATTCATTGATTAATATTTTTCCTGAATATTTTCTGTCTCGGGAACTATATATGGTTAAGGTAAATTGAATACTATCGGTTTGTATTCCAGAAATTAAGGATGGGATAAATTTTTGAAATATATATTATTTATTGTTATTCATGATATTTATTGGAATGATTAGATTTCTTAGAATATTATTTGATTAGTAAATGTTCAATTCGTTATTAGACTATAAGAGAGACTGATACTATTATAAGAGATATATTAAATTTATCATCGAAGATAATGTGATTGAATCCTTTTGATTATTGGGTTTTGTTTCATGTTTGACACATTTTGATTAATTTTATGGATAATAATTTGTTGAATTTTCTTTGTTGAACTTTGGGTACTAATAATTCATTTTCATGATTAAATTAGTTTTTACAAATAAAGGATAATTCGTTTTTCATAAATATTTTTTCTTATGCTGACCAATTTTCTTTTGGAAATTTCCTAAATATAGGGGGATATGATAGTTATAATTTAATGAATTTTGTGATCCTTAAGATTTTATTCTAATTCTTCATGTATGAAAACTCATCTTACTTACTCAACGATTGATGGAATGACAATATTTTATTGGACATTGATTAAAGGATGAAAGTACAGTTTTCATGTAATTATTTTACCTTGTGTTATTAGTATAGGATGTTATGTAATTATTCATCTATAGAAAAGATTTTTTGAATGAAAAATATCATATATTTATATTATGAAAATGAAATCAGTGTCCTTTTAACACTTAACATATTTAATGTTTTGTGATGGTTAACATTCTAATGACCATGAACTCAATATCATTCTGTCAGAACATGGTACATTGTGTTCATTTCTATGATTATGTTTTTCTACAAGGAACCCAAATATTTTATTAAGTATAGTGACATTCATATATTCAATTCCCTCTTTTCAGATGTAATATTTATACACCTATTTACTATGTTGGATGTCAAAAATTGTATTTTGAAAACTCAAACACCTATTTTTTCAATAATGGGTTCATATAAAGATGAAACTATTTATTGGACAGGATAACATAACATCAAAAAAAAATTAAATGAAAAACTATGATGCATGTCATTAATGATAGGATACATTGAGCTTAAATAATTGAATAAATATCAATTTTTTAATTTTATAGTTATTACCTAGCCAGTAAAAAAGTGGGAGTGAACGAGGTTTAATTTTTTTAGAAAATATAGTTAAAAAATTTATATCAAATTAATTTATTGGTTACAAATTAAATAGAAATTAAAATAAAAAATGTAATATAAGGTATTTATTTTGTTAAAAGTTATTTTTATTCCTATAATGATCTTTTATTTTAATAAATAAAATAAATCACTAATATTGTTATATGTTAATTAAATTTAAAATTTTTATATTAAATATTTTTATAAACAGTCATTCAATAATTTATATATGATTGAGATTTGAATTAAATCAATTTTGAGAAAAAAGGCTATATTGTTCTAAAAAAAATTCTTCCGCCTTTTGAAGGCCTACCTATTATGAATATAAATTTGGACACAATTAAAAAAAATTTATGAAAAGTAACATCAATTTTAAGTCATAATTTAAATAAAATCTTATAGTTATTATTTGGTAATTTTCTGATAAGTTATATTTTTTGATGAATACTGTAAAATACTACATTTTAATTGAAATATGATTTTTCCTCAAAATACTTTAAATAATTAAAATACAAATTCAATTATTTTTAATGTAAAAATATTTATATTATACATCCATGAAACCATTTTATACCATTATAATATATTTCACATTGAAATTGGATATAAAACATTTCAATCTTTAGAACATTTAACTTTTAAAAATTTCCTTATCATTTTGTCTACGAGATTAATATATATTATATTATGTAAAATTTGTTGAATTTAATTTGGTTAAACTGATTCAATATTTTGAATCATAATTTTCAAATAATGTTTTATTTTCATTTTCATTTTTAGGTATAAACAATTTAACATGGTTAAAAATATATTTACCGTAGTATAAGTAAAATAGTTACATGGGATAACATTAAAATGTAAAATCCAAATATACCAAAAAATTAAAACTATTTATTTATGTTTGAGTTATTCATCACAACTAAAAATCATACATAACATTAATTATCATTATATTCCAATGAAAATAACTTATCTAATTGCGGATGGCTTTATATATAATATAATTATTATTTTATTCACATAAACTCACCACTTCTTAAGTATAAATAACACCCCATTTCGACTCACAAGACATGTAGGACGTAAAATATATTCCAAAACTATAATTATAACTCTATCCATGTATTTTTTTCTATTTTCCTCACAAGAAGACCATATATTAGGTCATTATGTGTCTGTCATAGAGGTTATATTCCAAAGGTAGTTTTCTCTTTGTACGACCCAGAATTTTTTTTTCTTGTTTTAATTTACCCAATCCTCCATCAACCATCATTACATGATAGCTCAAGAATAATTTATATAATATATCTTATTGTTTCTAATTGAATATTTAGTATCCATTTAATTTATGAAATGTTATTTTTCAATAAAACCATACTAATATCTAAATTATGTTGGGTAATCTTCCCCATTAATAATAACTTTTTTCGATTACAATAATCTTTTATTGTAATAAAAGTGAACTTTTTAGAAAATAATATTTAGAAATTATTATTATTTTCTATTTATTATCATAGAAATAACAGAAATACAAAATATTAAATAATATGAAACTATTTTGTGTCGTTTATAAAACATTCCAAAATAAACTAAACCTTCACTGTTAATGTTTTATCAATTGAATAATCATAATAAAAGAAATAAAATAGATATATATATATGGGTCCATTAATTGTTAATAATTTTCAGTGCTACTATTAATTATTCTTTATTTATTATTAATACACTTTTACATAAATATCCATAATTTTACACGAATGAACTGATCATGAATCCATGAAACAAACACACCAAAAACCATGAATATAATGAAATATTAATAATTAATGAGATATAATATGTTATAAAATTAATAAAGTAGGTATTAAATTCATTAATATTGAATTATAATTATTTAATAACATTATTTAAACCCTTATATTGGATTTTTTACATGTTTGAAGGAAGTTGAATGTGAGGAAGGGGAATTCTGAAACAAATTTTTATTATTTGGATTAAACTTATACGTCATGATTATTTCATTTTATGATAACGTGTGAAATTTATTTTCTATATTTTATTAATTGTTAGAAATATTTTATAAGGAGTTATATTTGATATAAATATTTAATTAATTTTATTAATTACAACTTAATTGATATAAATTTTATAGGGGACTTTATTAAAAAATCATTTATGTATTGTTTCCCTTAAGACTCTTTTTTAATCCTTGACCATGATTACAATATTTTATTATTTTTTACTAAAATAATAATATTTTTTAAATTAATATTTTTTTCATGTATGATTTTTAGCAAAAATTATACGGAATTCTATATTCATTTTCAAAAAGTGAATATTTCAGAATTTTCCGAAAAAAATATGGAAGGAATGTTTATTTTACATATATAACATGAATGAAATTTCTCACATTAACGATTGATTAATGTATCTAATAATTATTTAAAATCATACTATTATATTTTCAATTAAAATTTTTTATTTATGATTTTACGTCTATGAAAAAAATTGTAAATTAATTTCTTAATGGAACAGTTATTTTCCTAAAAAATATTTCTTTTATTAATGTTTTTCATTTAATTATTATCTTACATGTATTGGTAATAATATTTGACAATGGGTGTTTAAATAAAAAAACATAGGGATGTGGGACTACTATTTCACTCAAATTCATTGGAAAAATTATGTGGTTATTGAGTGAGGTTTGTCCTATAATATTTTATGAACAATGTTGTTGTAATTATTTGTAATGTAACAATTATGGTTACCCCCAATATTGATGAGAGATGTAAACTTCTTGTAAGAGGGATATTAAAAATTATATACCAAGTTAGTTAAATATATATTTTTATTATTTAAAATTATTATACATGAAAAATTATTTTTTTAGAAGGTAATATAATGATCCTTTTGAAAATAGGATTCCATATTATGAATAAAATTCATCATTCTTATGATTTATTTTATATATTTTCAATGCGGTAATAATTTTCCAAAATTTATGCCACATACTAATATTTTTTTGTTATATAATGTTTTTATATTTTATTCATATGTAAAATAAGGATTATGTATTAAAATGGGGAAAAGATTAATATTATCAAGATATGTCACAAAAATTAAAAAAAATTCCATTTTAAAATGTTTTCGTTATGTGGAAAAAATGGATTCTGAATATAATTTTCCACTTCAAATTTATTTTTATACTATTTATGGAGGTTTAATACTAATTAATAATATAAAGCTAAATTATATTTTGGAATATAATTAACAGAAATCTTGTTTCAAATATCTATAGTATGCAATGATTAATGTCATTTCCTTACAATAACAAAAACATGTCCTAAATAATTAATTTCTAAGAGAAAAAATATATGTAGTTTTAAAAAATAAATAAATAACATGTTAAAGAGTATTATTTAAATTGAAAATAAAATAACACTATTAAAATATCATTACTCTAATTATATAAAAAATTCATATTATATTCAACAAGAAAATTTAATTAATATTAGAAAAGAAATATGTCTCAAAGAGAGGGATTTCAGGAGAAAATCCTAGCATTGTTTGAGATTTCATAAATACATGGGATTTAAATCATGAAAAATAAAATAATGTTTATTATAGTGAAACATAAGAACCTTAAATATATTTATCTCATTTAATAAAGTCCATTTATTATCATATTATATATATTTATTATTCAATGTTTTATTATCTTCTAATGAAATTTCTATAAGTGTTGAATTATTTTATTGAATTTAGATATTGAAGATGGTATTTTAATTACATGATAAATTAATAATATAATGAATTAAAAAAATTATTAAATTTTATTACATTTTAATCTTTTTTTAGTCTTCTATGATTGAGTTTTTTCAGGTTATCATTTTAGGTAGGTTAACTCACATAAACATTAACAAACACAATCATAATGGATTAGTACGGTTAATGAAGTATGTAATATCATTATAATATAATAATAATGGTATTATTAATATTTTATTATTTTGGATAATTAATGTTGTAGTAGAATGTATAAATATATAAGATCATGATGAAAAAATGATACATCATGGAGGTGATAGACATCATAATGCACAATTAACTTTTTTTTCAAAAGATGTTTGAAAATAATAAATTAAGGTATTTACATTAAGAAAATTTCAATTTAGTATAATAATGAACATTATGGTATCTTATTATAATAATGTGGATTTGTTTTGATGAGAAATGTTTTGATGAAACTGTTGAGGATTAAGTAATACTCACATGGGGCCATTGAACTTTCACTTGAATGATTCCATAGAAGTAAATGGATTAGATATATAATTGATAAAATCATGTTATAAAAATAATAAATGATTATATGAGGAGAGAAATGATATATATATTTAGGAATTAATTAAAATGAACTAGTGTAGAATAAATTCGTGGTAGTTTCCCCTTTTATATGTGAACGAAAAGAATCTTTTTTGAATATACCATTACTTTTCCATGATATACATATGTTATTCGGGTAAAGAAATACAAATTGTATAAATAATGATCATTATAGAGATATTGGGTAAATAAATACTCAACCATGTATTTCATGAATTTTATAAAAAATGATGATCATCTTTTGTTATTTTGTTTTTAAAATTTTGTTTTTTAAACATTTGTATATAGTTTTTGACGATGTCATTTTTGTTTTACTAAAAATATATAACAATTGTTCTTTTAAATTTTAGGTTTTTCTAACATAAATATAACCAATATTTTATCTAATAACCCTAATAAATATGTTAACTTTAACATTATATTTTAAAAATATTTATATTTAAAGATAATTTTTTATTGAGAAAATGGTATTTAAAAATTATTTTTTTATCTTATTTTTCATTTATTACCAATAAAATGTTTGTTAATATAATTATATATGTTTATAAAAGTAATATTATTTTAATAATTTACAATATATTAATTTCATTTATTTAGATAATAATTTCACCGTATGAATAATACAATTCATTGAATATAAAGGTCCCACTACTTTCATAATCATTAAAATTAATCATCCTAATCACATAATTATACCAAAAATGAAAATTTACCCTCTAACATATTATGAAAATTATTATCTAAAATATAAAATCCATTTTCCTTTATTTGATTTCTATAATAGTTGAAAAATAATTTTTTATATATGTATATAATAACAGTTTTAACAAATGAAAATTAATTTTATTTCAAAAAACGATATACATGGGTTTTATAGAACAACATAATATTTTAAAATGATTTAATTAACTTATAAAAATATAATAATTTTATATTAAATTGTTACAGACACATTTATTCTATTCTTGTACTATGATAATGTAATAACACATTTACATAAAAATTATTTATTTTCATAGTGGAATTAATTATTTAAATTCTATATAAATGTTTTATGAAATATGTATTATTTATAAAAATTGTGTTCTATTAAATAATAGAATTGGTACATATCCTATAAATGTATAAATAAAATTTAGGTTTCTCAGAATTAAAAATATTAAATATTTATATCATTGAATATGTAAAAATATATTTTTTAAATGATAAATTTAGTATTGTCTTTTTTGTATGTCTTAATTATTAAAATAAAATTTTATAAATAATATAATAATTTTAAAAAATAAATATATTCATAAAATAGAATCAAAAATTAATTTTTTTGGTTAATTTTTTATATGAAAATTTTATGAGACCATAACTATTTTATCAATGTGTTATAAAATCTCTATTAATTTTAGAATTGGTATTTTTCGATTAATTGATGAATTTAATTAAAATTAAAATTCATCCTATTTAGAAATTTCTTTTTAAAAAATGGATATATTTTTTGATTCAAACACAATAAAAATTGGTTAGGGTTAAGGTTGATGGTTGTTTTATAATAGTTAATTTTTTTTAATATTAATATACATTAATTTACAGTATGTAACATAAACTTGGTTTTTTGAGTCATAGATGATGCATGGAAGATGTAAAACCAAAAATTAAAAAACACATTATTTATTTTAATATATATTGGGATAATGCACAATCAATTCATATTCAAGAGAAAAAATAATAAAGTAATGTATAAAATAAAAAAACCCCTCTCTATCAATATAAATACCAACACCCACCTCCTCTTATCCTATAAACTAAAAGCCATGTATCTTGGTTAATTTTGACTGAATTCTTCTCCCAAGCCTCTTCCCGACATCCCAGAACTTTTGGCCTAACATACAAAACCAAGCTGCATAATGTGGTTCTATAAGAGGATATTTTAAGTGGTAAAACCCTTTTTCTTTTTATTTTATTTTACTTTTAATTTTTTTATTTTCATACATTATCTCCAACTACACTTATCAAAGTATAATGAAAAATATATTATCTTATATAATTTTTTTTTCATTTTGATTGAAATATTCATCATTAAACAAATTCTCCACTCCATTTTATTATAAAAATGAGAACATCATCTCTGATGTGTGGATTTACCTCCACAATGGATGATAGACTTTAATTCTATATTATCACCTTCATGTCTATTAATAAAACCATTATTATTGTAAAATCAGGATTTATAATTCATATTTTAAGATATATAATTTTTTATATCCATTATATAAAAATGATATTAATTAAAATTATATCAGATAATGATGGTAGAAAAAACTACCAAAATAAATTTAATCATTTTCTTTAACATTTTATTTATTGAATCATACTGATATAAGAAAATAATATATATGGTGTCATTTAAAATCACATTATAATAATAAATCCATTTAATTATACTTCTAATGTGTTCATTCAATTTTAAATGAAAATTCAATGGGAAAAAATAGAAATAATAAAATTTAAAAAATATTATTTTTAAATGGATGAAAAGATGTTATAAAAATATCATTAATGTTGTTATAAATATGAATATATTTTTTTTAATATATTTATAATTCTTTTTAATCCATTATATAAAAGGTATCAATGAGTCTTATGTATGTGAAAAATGGGATAAGAGACATGTATTTTAATGTCCTCTTTTAAATTTCAATATTTTTCAAAATTCAAAAGGAATATTTTTAAGACACAGGATTTTATGTTTTATGTTTATTTTATCATTAATATGAATATTTTATGATGGAAGCTGGGATCTACACCTCTCTATAATACAATGGGAATGTTCATGTCTGATGTAGACTGTTTGGTAACTCCAACAAAAACTGTGATGGGTATACTTTAAGGTAGTCGTGCGTGTTAAATAATAAGGTAGATGTGAAGGTCGTAATAAAAGGAATATTTGATGAATATAAATTATATAGTAACTTCCACGGTCATAATCATATGTATATAATTCCAAATGTAAAACGTATGGTTTTATTTATGTTATTACTATTTTATTGGAAATCTATTGTTTTCAGAAGTCATGTATATATTAAATTGATTGTGAGAAGTATATCTTTGTTAAATTGATTTCATATAATTATAAGTATTCATGCACTAATATCTTCCTTTATTTTATTTCCATTACTAATATAGTTTCAATCATTAATGTTTTAATATTTTTCCTCTAGGAAATATAAGGGCAAACATAAATGTTGAAACCAAGATGATTATTGTTAAAAACATTTACGAAATGAATGCATGTTTTATTAAAACACGTTGAATTCTAGAAGAAATGGGTACATTTTTGGTATTATCCAATTTTTATACTATGATGTTTCATGTATGTATTATGAAATTATTGTATAAAACTATAAACTGAAAATATAATGGGGAATGTTATTATTGTTTAAAAGGTAAATTATTAATATTGTATAATGTTTATGGTTGGGTCAATATAGATGGTATCAAATCATTGTTTAGATAATTTTATGAGAGTTGAGGATGTTAATATAATATCATAATGGATTTTTATTCTATGGTTAAATTTAAATGAAATATAATTTAATTGTTACCATGTTGCTTTATCTAAGATAAGTCTTTTCAGAATTGTAATCCATAAAATAAATATGGAAGATGAAGTCAGAAGGCACCGAGAAGATGTTTTCTTTCTGATTTCCAAACCAGGAAGAGTTGGAATGTAAACCAATAAGTTTGTGTCAGTGATGTAATAGTTGAAAAATGCTATAACTTGCAATGACATCTATTCAATATTACAAAAAAATCCCCCCACAAAGGAAAAATTGATAGTGGGTCATTTTATAAAGAAACACCCACCTTCATTTAGTGGATCTTATGTAACAGTGTGGATGAAGGGTGGATTAAGGTCCATGAAGAAAAAATGATGTTCTAGGTTGTTCAGATAATCAAATGTTTTGGATTTATATTTATCAATTTTAATGAAAATCTAACTAGTATTGGTAAATGGTCAATAATACCAAGGATAACGAAGAAATTAATTTCATAGAAAGGGGTTAATTTAATTATTTTTTACTTGAAAGCTATATTCCTATGGTGGTATGAGTAATGATTGAAAATATAATTCATTAATTGAAATTTAGTAAGGAATATTATGTGGTCGTGTATGAAGAAAACATCAATTGTTTGTAAGGGTACACTCGAAATCATATTTGGAATATAGATAGTAATATTAGACATTTTTAATCAAAATTAAAGCCAAGATATCAAAAGGGCTTGGCCTCCCCTGAATTAAAATGTTATGAGAAATTTATACATTTTTATTATATGGTAGAAATTTTATTTTTTGATTATTATGTTTACATTGATAAAAAATGTTCAGATGGTATGTAATGAGGGTGAATCAATCACGAAAATCAGAAGATAAAAAATATGTGTAACCAGTTTGTTGGATGTATGGAAAAAAACTATGGGGAATGAAATAAAACATATGGAAAGTGTTTTCAATATGTAATGTTTGAAAACATGTCCCATGATTTCAATGAATATAAAAGAATGATTAATTTTGATAAGACAATTATATATTGTTTTAAATGTTGCACGATTGAGAATTATACACATACCATCCCAATGGAATATCTAAATGATGGATAAAAAATATATTACATGTAGAAATGCATATTGAAATACATTTCGACTATGTAAAGTGATTATGGAATATCCAATTATGTTATATCAGGTTCACTATTTATTAAGTCATATTTTTCTACTGAATATTTTTGTACATGCTCTACAATTCCTTTATTTCTAATAAATTTTCTTATAAATTGGAAATTTCACCCTAAGAAATGGGATAAAAACATATGGTAATAAACCATGGGGAAATATTATGTGAAAATGTAATCATGAAAATATTCTTTCTGCTTTCTATCTAAGTAAATTTCCTTTAAACCTTTAAATTTTTCCCTTAGAAGAGTTTGATGTTTTTCTCGATGAGGACTTTATTTTTATATATCATGATAAAATTGATTATTGAGATAAAGAATTATTTTTCAGAAATATTTATATTTTTTATACAAGAATGATCACATATAATTGATAAAAAATTAGGATTATTAGAAACTAATAAAATGAATAAATGAAAGACACCATGTATATAGTGTTTAAAATAAGGGAAGTACTTAGATTAATGATCTCATAGTGGTAACTGAATTCCTATATATATTTTTCAAGTATTTTCTTAGTTTTATACCCTAATATGTTGTTCAATATATTGTTGAATTAATTTTATAATCTTCTTTAATTTAAAACACCCCCTTATCGAGTGGAACCTATTTAAATAAAAAATTAATTTCATGATTTTGCTGATAAAGGTTTCATTCATCCTAACACTTGACCATGGGGTGTGACTATTTTTTTAAAAGGAAAGCTGGTTCAATGAGGATTATCATTGATTATAGATATTTTTAAAACATTATTATTATGTATACATAACTAACCCCAGATATAGATTAATTTCTAGATCTACACAATGGAGGTTAGTCTTTTTCTTATATTTAATTGATATCTGGGTACCATAATCTGAAGGTGAAGGGGGATGAAAATATGAAAAATAGTGTTCTAAAATATATATAATAATTATGTGTTTATTTTATTCCCTTTGGTCTTACAAATTCACATTCAATATTTATAGATCTATTGAGTATAATATTCTGTGATTACAAAGTTAATTTTTTTATTGGTGATGTTATGAAGATTTTTATATGTTTTTTGGATCATGGAGAACATCTTACGATTTTTCTATAAAAAATTAATGAAATATACTAATTTATAAACTTTTTAAAAAGGGATTTTAGTCCGTGCCTGATTTATTTTCTATGGAACATATGAAATAAAAATTTAATAATGGTTGATTCATTAAAAACAATAGTGGTTTATGAATGGAAAATACCTAGAAATGTTACTAAGATTTTTTTTTACTTGGATTTACTGGTCATTACTGATAGTTTGTTAAACAAATTATGTGGTTAGGTAGAATGGTATCTTTGAAAACAAGAAAATGGGTTAAATTAATTTTTAGAAAATAATGTGATGATGATCTTCATGAAGTGATGAAAATATTTTAGATATATCTAGTTTTGGATCTGCCTTCTAGAAATTTTGAGTTTATCATCTAAATAGATTATTAATTGCAGTGTCTTAGTTGTTTTCTAATGCAAAATGATTAGGAAATTTCTTATGCTTAAAGAAAATGAAAATTCTACTAGTTAAAATACCCTACATATGGTCTGATATTAGATGATGGGGTTACTACTTTAAAATTTGGATACATAATTTATATGGAGCCAAATATGCATTATATTCTAACCCTAATATTTTTATGTAAATATTTACTATTATGGAACTCAACATGTGGTAGAGAAGGATCCTTATACTAATAAGGAAAATGTTTGAATGATCAATTATAATCCTAAAAAAGAACAATTATATCATATTCCTTGAATTGAAAACATCATTCTACATTATCTATGTCACATTTTGAACATTCTTCCTTGATTAATTATTTAAGAAATTTGGGAATGGAATTTGTTAGTAAGGGAATTTATTCTACTTTTTTATGGTAGTGGAATCAACTATCTTAGAACATATTTATGTAGGTATAGAAGGAAGACAGTGAGATAAATAAAAATATATAATTGGTTAATAGTAAATTTCATAAATATAATGTTGATTAATATTGTGTAATGATAAAAGAAAAAATACTATTTGTACCTTGATATTACAAACTAAATAAATAATAGTTAGGTGATGCTCATAGTTCAATATTTCAGTTCATCTTGGAAGAGCAAATATATATATTGAACATCAGGATTATTACTGGTGTGATGGTATTAAAAGATTTATTTATAAATTTACAATGAAATTTTTGACATATCAATAGGTTAATGTGTAGTGGAAAATACCCAGGGTTATTCTTCATCCTTTTCATGATACAGTGTGGAAATAGAAAAATATATCTATAGACATTATGTAGGAACTACAAAAGACATATAGGGGTAATAATGTGATATGGGTTATTATTGAAAAACTATCAGTATCTACACATTTCCATCCAACTCATGAAACTATAAATTTGTACCAGCTTTCATAGTTGTAGTTTAATGATATTTTTAGGTGAAATGTGGTTCCTCTTTCCATTAGATCAAACTGTGACCCCATGATTACATTGACATTTGGTAATGTCCTTTATAATTTTTTCGCAATAGAATTAAAATTCCGCACAACCTATCATATTCAATCTATTTGATAGACCATGAATACAATTCAAGAAATTAGAATACATGTTACTGGAATTTTCAGTGGATTTCCAGGGAATTTGGGATCAACATATTTCTTTAGTTGATATTTCTTATAATAATATTTTAAATTAAAATATAAATAGGGATCCTTTTAATGATTTATATTGAAAGTGGTGTTAATCTCCAGTTTTTGAATGATAGCGTAGAAGAGATATTGATGGGACCCGATTTAGTAGATGAAGTGGCTAATAATGTGAAGTTGGATCAGGTACATAAGTGGACTACTAAGCCCTTGAAAAAATGTTAAGGAGATAAAAAAATAAAATTATTTTCTTTTGAGGTAGGTGATTATGTTTTTCTTAAAATATTTCCTTTGAAATGACTTATGAAATTTGGTATGAAAATAAATATATGTCCATGTTAAATTGGACCATGGTGGATTAGTTTCCTACAGAGTGGTTGCGTCACTGAGTCTGTCCCTTGGGCACAATGTTTTACATTTTGTAATTATAATAATGTATTTTTTGGATTCACCTCATATTTTCAATCAAAATTTAGTTCATCTAGAAGATGAACTTTATTTTGAATGTAAACCTATTAATATTCTTGATCATAAGAAGAATGTTTGCGGTATAATATAATTCATAATGACAAGGTTTTATGAAGAAAAAACAAGGATGATGAAGAAACATGGAAATATGAAAATGCAACGTGGGAATGGTATCTTCACTTTTTGACAATGTAA
Organism: Viscum album; assembly: GCA_963277665.1. Taxonomy (NCBI): domain Eukaryota; kingdom Viridiplantae; phylum Streptophyta; class Magnoliopsida; order Santalales; family Viscaceae; genus Viscum; species Viscum album. The sequence goes on from OY728158.1 coordinate 880,223,423, forward strand.
TAAAAAAAATTTATGACACAATTCTTATAACGTTGGGAGAATGTAATTACATAGGTAAATATAATTTAATTTCTTTTCATTATAAAATAAAATATTTAGATTCATTATACATGTAAAATGATATAAGTAATATTTATTGAAAATAGTGAATAAATATTATAGAATACAGACCTGACATATAAAATTATAAATTATATTAAATTATCAAAAAATAAAAAATATGTTATTTTTATATAATGGAATAATAAAATAATTTTCTTCAAATTGATTAATTAATTATTGGTATTTTTGTAAGTCATAAATATTAAATTAAAATTTAATAATTAATATAATGATTTAAAATTAAATATATTTTCACAAAATATATTATCAAATTAATCTTTTTTTTCTAATTATAAATTCATTTTATGCGAGATTAATTAATTTTTCAATGGGATATAAGAGGAGTTATAATTTTATAATAGGTGTATTAAGAATAAATGATGATTTTAATTAAAAACTAATTTTATCATGTTTAGTATATTATTTTAAAATTATTTACATCAATTTTAAAATTATATGATTCCAGGAAATTTTATGAAGAATTTATTGTATTCTTATAAAATTGTTGAATTCCAAGTGAATAGTAAAATATTGTAATTTACGGTATTTAACAAATACATTATTTTTTGAATCAGAGATGATGTATATAAGATTTAATACCAAACTAACTCTCCATAATTAATGTAAATTTTTTTTTGATAATTTTCTATCTATTAATAATCTGGATCCAAAATAATAGTCAAATGAATAAAATAATCAAAACAATGCCTTTCACCACCAACATAAATACAACTAATCACCCCATCTTCTACAAACACTTCAAAGAAGTGTATTTTGTATTTTATTTTCATCCCAATTAACATAAAAAGACTCTTCCCCATTTCCATGATCTAATGGTATTACAAATAAGAAAAAAGAAACTGCATTAAAGAGGTTCTCATGGAGGATAATTTAAGAGGTTAATTCCACATTAATTTTCATTCATTTTCCTTTTAATTTAATTTCATTTATTATTATATGTTTACCCTATATAAATGTATTATGAAAAAATATATTATATTATATATAATATAATGTTAGCATTTTGATGAAAAAATTGATCCTCAAACACTTTCCTTTATCCCTTTTATCATAATAATGATAAAATCAATGGTAATGTGTGGATATTCCATCATCATGGATGACACCCTTTAATTTTCCATTACAACCTTCATGTCTTGTCATAAAACCATTATTATGGTAAAATATAATATTATTAATCATATTACACATTATATAAAGTTTTAGATCCAATATTTAAACTTGATATTATTTAAAATTATTTGACTAAGTGATTATTGTAAAAACTGCCTAAATAGATTAAAATATTTTCATTAACATTTTATATAATTAATCATCCTCATTTCAGAATAAATTTTTTTAAATGTAAATTAATTTTTTTAAAAAAATATCAACACATTTCATTCCACTTATTTAGTTTTTCTACTACTTGAAATGAAAATCCATAATGAACCAACCGTGGAAACCATTAAATAAATGCTCTAAAAACAATGAAAAAATATTGATAAATGTGTGGAAATATATAATAAATTGATATTATAATTTATTATAAATATATATATTTCTATAATATACTAATAAAACCCTTTAAACCATTTTACATTAGGTTTTAACAAATGATAAATAGGACGAACCCAAGGTACATGTCCTTTCATAAATATCTATTTTTAAATTAATTTTTAAAAAAATTGAAAAAGAATATTTTTATGCTGAAACTGTTCATGTTTTATAATTATGTTCTTGGTCTTGATAATTATTTATTATGAAGTGTGGGACCAATATATCCCTCCAATACATTTGAGTATGTTTATATTGGAGGTTAACCATATGGTGACTCTAAGTTTAATTATGATTGTTACACCATAAGGTATCCCTTAGGGTTATACCATAAGATAATCACGATGGTCACATTTTCATGTAGCCATTATGGTTATAAATAATATGGTATCCATGAGGGTTGTTATCTTATGTAAATAATTGTTCATGTTTCTTATATGGTTTCATTTAAGTTTTCTATGTTATATGGAAATCTCTTGTTTTTATTAGTTATGTATATGATTGCGAATGGGTGAGAAGAATGGATTAGTGAAATTGATTTTATATTTTTATAAATATTTAGGGACTAACTAATTATTTTCTTTTATGCCTCATATAATGTATATTGTTCTTAGACAATGTTTTAAAATGTTTTTCATAGGGTTTATGTAGGGGTATGAGAAAAGAATAATCAAAGATGAAATATGTAAAGATTTTTCATGAAATGAATTTTTGTTTTTTTAGAAATGTTAGTATTATGGAATAAATTGACACTATTTTAGTAGAATCCACATTGTATGTTATGGGTTTTCTTGTTTTTATTATGACCCATTTCTATAAACCCCTAAAAAATGATATTTGGGAATTCATAACAATTTTAATGTTGAATTAACTATATTATGTAATCATTTAGGTCGGGTCCTTATATATAATGTCAATAACATTATCAAAATTTAAAAAAAATCATTATATTTTAACTATTCACCTAAAAAATCATTTTATAAAAATGAAAATAATATATAATAAGCTTCCACTATATTTTTTCTCCAAACACTATGTTTAATTTTAAAATTAAAATTATAATATATAAATATATATAGTTTATGAAAAAAATTATAAACTATAATAAAAAAAGATTATTGGAAAATAAAATTTACTAATATGACATGTTATTCTTCTTATATAATATAATTTAACAACTTAATTGCACTTATAAAATTCTTAATATCAAATATACATTAAAATAATTAATATTTACCTTCTTGAAAAAATTTCTAATAACACAAAAAAATAAAATTTTTAGATAATTTCATTTCCAAAAAAAGAAAGTACCTTATTCCTAAATCTATCAAAATCATTCAAAATGATAAATTTATTAACTAATGAATATACCATGACATTTTCATTATGTGATTGTATTATGGTAACATTTTCTTGTACTAGGTGAATATCGAGTCAACACCATACCTTCCACTTTGAGATTATTACCAATACAAATATCTTCGTCAGTTTCTACATAATGTTGTATTTTCCATTCATAGTGTTTATTTCCAGGTTATCTACAAAATATATACATTAAAAAAACATTATTATGTGATTATATACATATAATCATATTATTCATATCAATATAGTTTTAAAAAAAACTAAATTATCCAAATTCACAAAAAAAATAGTCATAATTACAATAATGTAAAATCATATTCTATTAAAAATATTATTTATATTGGTGATATTTTGTTAGAAAATAGATTATCATAACTCAAATTATCCCCACATTATATCTAATATCATTTTTTTATCTAAAACCTACATATAAGTCAAATGCGACCACAAAGGTTTACACTCCGAGATTAGTGTCCATAAACTCATACTTCACATAATAGAATTGTTGAAAACATTTGATTCCCAAATATAAATATCATATAATTTCCTGAAATACAACAAAATAGATCATTACATACACTATATAGTGTACGTTTTTACTAATTATAGTAATTATATAAAAGATAAATTAATATATATATTCGATTGATCAACTATGTGACATTTCTCCACTATAGGAAACTAATTATTCTATAACAAGTCTCCAAAATATCCAATAATTTCTCTATACAATCTATCATATTAAAAAATTCATTTATAAATGTATATTTAATTACTTTGTAATGTGCAACCATAATTAGTTTAAAACACATACACTTAGTAAGGGAAATATACCGCTGAGGATTTTAAGGGGTAAAGATGTCTTAAATATTATAGAATGCATAAGTAAACTTAATAATCTCATTGTCATCTATAATCGGAGCATAAAATAAACATGTAATATAAATAATAATACTCAATAGAATGTATTAGAATAACTAGTTTATTTAAATGATATATATAATGTTAAAATACGAATTCAATTTTCATCAGTGAATACATTTTGATTTTATACAACATAATCATTACCATCTCAGAAAGATATGATATTGTGATTGCATAAACAAATTACCCAAACATGTTTTTCTCATGGGAACTACCATTTTATATGGAGATATATATTATTTGGACCATCCCATCAATTGTACAAGTCGAATGATTTCACCATTTTTTAATGTTATAGAAAATAGATTATTAGGTTTTCCAAAAATTATTCTCATAGGAATAGAAATAAGATTAATAATAATACTTATCCCCTTATAGTAAAATTTAATGACATGATCAAAATTCATCTTGGTAAAGAATTTGTATGGTTAGAAAATAAAAAATAAACATTCCAATAATAATATATATTGAAATAAAAAAAATTGAATAGAAACATTTTTTCACATTTCAATAAAATAGATAATATTATCATAACTCATCCAGAGAATGATAGTCGATGGTTAATGATAAATATAAGAGTTTTAATTAATAATTCATATTGTAATAAGAACATAAATTATTCTAATTATTTTTCCCTGTGAAAATAAAAAAAATAGAATATGATAAAAAAACATCAATAAAAAATATGGATGGTTACAAAGAAACATAACCCAATGTAAAAAATGAATAAAATAATGAAATTAAAATAAATGAAAGACACCCTCACATAAGAATTACATTATTTAGTATTACAACTGAATAGACCAAATTTCAAATCATTTTATATGGTGAGTTTAATCAACAAAATTATAATTATATATTATAGTATAAATATTTAAACATAATCTTGATTTGGGTATAACATTTAGAAAATGATAAGAGAAATAGAACTGAAAACATATAATATATTTTTTAATACATTTTTAATATTGAAATAATATAAAAATTAAAATATAAAATTCAATGAATTTTTTTTATATTTGACAACAATTTATTTAAAAACACAAAAATGGAGATTGGTTTTTTGATAACGGAGGACTAAATTGAAATGAGATTATCATGTAAATAAATGGATTGGAATAAAAAAAATTAATATAAATGTTAAAACCGCTTTTAATATTTTTAATAAACACATTTTATCATATCTCACATCAATAAATGAGTAAATGAAAAATATTTTTATCAAAACAGCTATTTCATAATTGAGGTAGATATACTACCATGAAATAATATGCTATAATGGGAGAACCCATGAATGGGTGAAATAATTTCAAGATGAAATAATATAACTCAAATAAAAGAGACATAATTCATCAATATTCATTATAATGAAGATTATCAATAAATTGTATAATATTATCCAAAATAATTGTCTATGGTATATATATATAAATAGAAAATATAGAATGAAAAATAATTTAAACAATTTTTATAATTAACCAAACATTTATGCCCAATATAATGATTATTATTCAAGGACTAATAATTTCATTACCATAAGACTTTAAAATGGAGTGTAAATTCAGTAAAAGACATTTGATTAAAATTAAGAAACATAACATATAATTTTCAATGAATTATAATTATATATGACCTATATATATCTATAGGGAGTGAGTAAACCATTAAAATTAATTCATTCTCCATAACATAATCATGAATCATGTAATTAATATTTGAGATAAAGAACACCCATAGAATAGCTTACATTTCAATCAAAACCCCTTGAAATGTGGTATTAAATTTACTGTGGTAAAGACTGAAAAAATAGAAATCCTGTTATTCTCTCTAAAATTTTTACTATATACACTATATAGTGTAAATTACATAAATAATTCCAAACATGAATCTAAGAGAGAAATTTTAGAGGAAACCATTTTAAATTATTCATGATTTGATCTATTAATGTGATTAACCTCTGTAACAATAAATTCATTGTTCTTAGTTACATGAATAAGAACTATTTGAATATATATTTCATATAATATAGTCAATTTATTATCATATTAAATTTACTTATATTATTATTATTTCTTATCTATAAGTGATTATTCTTTTAAAGTTGGCTTATTTTGGTGATTTTAGATAACAAATATGATATTTTAAAAATAAGGTAAACACGTCATATTACCATTCCAGAACCAAAATATAATATTTAATTTATTATTAAATTATGAAAATATTTTTCTTTAATTTCCCATTTGTTTTAATATATCATTATTTTAAAAGAGGAGAATCTTTATTGATGGAGAACATAAAACTCACCATAAAATGGAGAAGATAATATGAAACCCAAATAAATTACACTATATTTTTGATGAAATAAATCCAATATCTTAGAAAGATTCCCAGGAACAAAATGATGTGTTTAAATGAATATTGATATCTTATTAAATAGTTTTTTTAAACAAGACCATCATAAAATATCTATTTTGTTTGAGGGTATGAATAAGAGTTACACTTATATGATGATTATATTATTTATGTATGAGTAAAATAAATTCAGTATTTATCCATTTATTGGACAATAATTAATAATTATCTGATTGAAAAATAATATTTTCCAAAAAAAACAACAGTTTTATAATGGCTCTTTGGATTCACCTTTTCTGCATAATTTAACATTAATAGTTTACACTTATATAAAAATGAATTTGGAAAACATTTAAATTTTATAATCAACATGTTATAATTATATTTGGTGGAAATTTGGAGAATTTTTTGAAAATATTAATTTATTTTATTGAATAGTGAAATATAATTATTTATAATTGAAAATTTCCATTTTGTTTATATTATTTAAAATTTTAAATTGTATTAAAAAATATTAGATAAAAATAAGTATTATTATATTACAATTGAAATAAATTACGTCATATTATCCAATTTGAATTTTATTTATGATATCTAATATTTTTATTCATTAGAAGTGTTTTCCTTTGAAAATCCATTTTTTAACACATCTCTGGGTTTTATTTAATATAGAATTTTGAATCTTCTACGATAATAATTTGAAAAATAGATTTATTTTAATGTATATTCATAAATTATATTATCTAATATTGTAAAAATAAATTTTACCAACATTACTAAAGAAAACATTAAAACATTAACTATCGTAGTTAATGAAAAAAATGGATTTTCTAGTTGTTAAACTTATAATATAAGGTGTATAAATTTCCTAATACTTGACCAAAACACTTTTAATGGACATATATAATAATTATAACCTATATGTATTATTAAAGAATCAAATTTTTATGCATTTTTTATTAGAAACACCTAAAAATAAGTTTAACTTTTTATACAATTTAATATGATTACTCTAACCCCAGTATAAAAGGGCACCCATATACTCCCCTCTTAACACATAAAAAGAATATATGTTTATATAAAACCTTCCCAAATATCTTAAATAATTATTTTCTGAAATATAACATGCATTATTTTGATTATAAATCCCCCTATGAAGTATTCAGTTATAAACATAAAGAGGAACATCAAATAAGATATAAAATTATTAAAGGTGGTTTTTTATATTTCTTGTCACACCTCTATAAAAAAATATTCAAGTATAATAATATTATAAAAAAATTATACCATATATAAATAGATTTTATTTTTTAAATTTCATATCATATATCCATTTCCACATCCATGAAAAGATAAATGAAACCATTGATCATGTGTACAATGAATTAACATATCGTTAACAGAGATATTATATTTTACATAATTAGTATTATAAGATGTATATAATTAAGGATTTAATATAATTATATGATATTTATGAAATTATTATAATTATGGAATTATTATATCACATATTCCTTCCTACATACAAAACATAGGGGGGATATGAAAATGTCACTCATGTGTATGATGGATTGCCGCCTCACGAAGCGATGAAAATAGGTTTTCACATATAAATTACATAGAAGGTAGTAAATATAATCTTCATTAACATATGATATATTTATGACAAAAAAATATTCATGAAATATAATATAACATATATCTATTTACATTCTAATATATTTTAAAATAATAATGTCTCACATTCATACTTATGGACTACCGCCTCCATGTAGTGATGATAATTGTTTTTCATTAAAAATTTAAATTATTAGAAATAAGAAATGGATTTTTATAAACAATCTATATAATTAAAATTATACATATTTTATAATGTTAAAATAAAAAAATTTTCCACCCATTCCACTCATATGGGAAAATGGAAATGATGTTCAAGCCCACATATATTGTATCAATGAATGGTGTAATCCATTTTATATCTCTATATTTTTTAGATTTCTCGTATTAAATATATAAAGAATATATATGATATTTATATAATGAGTATAATTATTCATATTATGTTTCCACGATAAAAATAAAAGGTCCAAAATTACAGAATCTACAAATTCATGAAATGTGATGCAATTATCATACATAATAATTACTTCAATAAAGAAAAACTAATAAACAGGTGATGAAAAATTACTAAATCCCATATGTTAAGACAAATATGATTATGTTTTTATTTTATTTATAATAATAATATATTAATTTTATAAGAGTTTCATGATGGGTTAATATAAAGAGAACGTAATATATGGGCCTCTCGTCTCAATTTCACTTTTATGAGAACTATGCCATATTAAACAATAATTACATTGCATGGTGTAGATAATTACCATTATATTATTTTATATCATGAATAAATATCTCTTAATCAAATTTTATGTTTCATTTTATGTATTTTCTCTATTGGGTATTATCATTCATCCATCACACAATTGGTAAGGGTTAATTTCATAATTTGATAATCATTTAGAATTATTTATGTTTATGTTTCAGTTAGTGGAATTATTTGATTTTTATTTCATATAATCAATATGATTTCACACAATATGGTTATTCATGAACTTGTTCGAATTATAGTTCCATTTCTAAATTTGTTTATTAAAAATGATCAAGAAATCGTTTTTACGAATATATGACTTCATTTCTATCTTCCACCGAAAATAATTTGTATTCCGAAAACCTTTTATTTAAAAAATATTTTAGAAATTTTACATATCATTACCCATAAAATTTCTTAATTTATATTTTTACCCATATTTGACTATATTCAATATTTTATGAAAGGAATTTTTTTTTATTTTTCAATCATGGACATTTTCCTATAATTTAAAATTTTAATGGAATCAATGTATTATCATGTTTTCCATGTAAGGGGTTTTACCCCCACAATAAAAACTAAATATTTAATAATAATTGTTTTTATTATTAAATGTGCATTTCAAAATAAAATTATTATCAAATGTTTCTGCGAACAAAATGTTTTAAAATGTGATTTCCAATGTGCGAAGTTTATTTTCATAATGAATTTTTTAAATATAATTTTATTATATTTATAATCATCAATTCCATAAAAATATCATTTTAAATTTTATATTTTTTTCATTTGTTTTGTTTATAAAATCCATATTATTTCTCATGATGATTTATGAAATGATTCACTATGGATTTGCAGTTTTACAAATATTCAACTTGTTATTAAAGAGGGTATTTGATTATTTTGATTTTGGAATGTATTCCTATTTATAATATTCATTTCTCAACGGTTATCTTCATTTTTATAATGTATCAACACGTTCATAGGAAGAATAAATTAGAATTAGAATTTCATTGGTGGGAATAAGAGTTATAGAGAACATTGACGCATCAATATGCCTTCTGAGATAAATACATTTGCCAAATTAAATGAGGTTTTAGAAATTGATTTAAAATATTTTCTGAATGGTATTCAAGTATGTTTCTAATATTTGGAATGATACATTATCTTATTATGATATTAGTCATTAATTTATATATTATAATATTAATACATATAATATACATGGAAATATTTCTAGATCATTTTATTATGCATATTGCATTATTTTCTCATTATTTAGTACAATAATCTTATGATGACATTATTGATTAAATGTAAACTATTTCACTTATTTAACTATCTATACTGATAATTAATTATTTATGAAAATAATCCCATGTACTCATAGCCTAAAAAAGAATTTGATATCACCCCTTTTTTATGTTTTATTTTCTCTATGATACCATGCGTTGTATTTTTATTTATATGCAAGTTCATTCTTAATGGAATAATATTTTTTATAATGGAAATTTCTATGTTTTATTTTGATTTATGTAATTATAAATGAGATTCATGTATATATATAGTTTTCAAAACAAAAAAATTCAATGTCCAACAAGATGTAATTCTAATAACTCAGTCAAATGTATTTATGAATACAATAACTCTAGGGAACTAGGGTTGGGGTCGTATAGTTTGTGTCAGAAATTTTTTTATAGAAACAATTTGGATATATATTGTTCATTGAATAGAAAAAATAAGGATAAATATGAAATATATTACATGGAACAGATTCATTTTAGGTAAATTTTAAGAGAGAAATATTTTCCTCCCAATGAATGAGAATATATAGAATGAATATTCATGATTCTAAGATAAAAGGAAGATGAATTTTATTTTCAACATAAAGAAAACATTACCTGGATTTTAAAGAATATCACAGACTATTTAAGTGATCTAATGTGAAATATTGACCATTTCATTGATGGGATTAACCCAATCCATTGAACAAAACTATGACCAAATCATTCTCAATATACATGAAAATAATAGAATGTTATATCAAGATAGAGAAATAATTATCTACATATAATGGATTAAATTGGAAGAAAGAGAAGAATAAGATGGAAGATACAAATATGGATAATTGGAAGCTGTTATACCCTGATTTCTCCCATGTGATTATTATGGAAAGAAAATCCCAATTAAATTCTTCAACGTAATTTCAGTTTGCTACAGGTGGGGATGAAAATACAACATACTCTGAATTTCAAGGGAATGAATGACTTTTCTAATTATCAACATGTAAACTATATAGATATGGTTTATTATAAAAATTAATATACTATGTGTTAAGGGGATATATATCAAATGATTCTAAGATATCAAGGTCAAAATTATATGATTGATACTATAGAAGTAGAATGATTAATGTTTTTGTGAATTTATATTGACTTATTATATTTAATAATTATCTCATCAATGATATTATCATTTGAAGGCCATTAAATTTAAGAGGATTTTTTGATATAGTATTATTTACCAACATGAGAGAATATTTTTAATGGTACTAATAGCCAATAGTAGAGATTCTGTGGAATGTTAATATTTTATAAAAATTCATTATTCAGGTATGATAAACCATAATATGTTTTCAATGTTGATATAACAATGATTTTGAGATTTTTTTGAAATAGTATCGGTGACGTTGAAATTAGTTAGTGATTTTTTGGTTTGTGTTATATTTTCTAGATATTACCACATGTTTGGTTTTATGGAACATACATGAATAAATGATATATTTATTCATGTTTACTTTCATATATTAACTATGTATTTATGTTGATAAAGGCAGCCACGTAATTTCATAGTGACATTTAGAGATAATATAATTTTTTGGGGTATATAATGATGATTTAGCGACCTTCCCCCAAATGTTTTTGACTTTCATCTTTTTTATACATATTTTTGATGAGTCTTTATAGTATCCAATCATGAAAAAGGTTGTGTTGAATTTTTAGATTTAATATTACGTATTAGTGATTAAATTATTATATGTTTAAATTTTACCAAAATATTCTGTTTTTTAAATACGAGAATAATATATTCTTACACACTTATGGATCTAATGATCCATTAATAATTCATTTTACTGATATAGGGAAAAATTTCTTCTTGAATATTTACTTAATTGAGTAATAAGTGAATTTTTAACAAATTTAGTAATAAATAATGGATGAAATTATTATTAATGACATATTAATTATTCTTATTTTCTGGTGTCTTCTACAAGTAAAGAAATCAATTCCTCAGTGTTATGTAATAGAATAAGAAAAACAATAGTACCCTATTAAATTAATATATGATGGATCAAATGGTCATTTACCTCATCATAGATTTATTTTATTGACATCCCTGTTATTAACATGATCATAACATTTATTATGATCACATATCTCTATCACACTATGAAATTATTTTCACTATTCTTCCATGTACATTTCTACACATCCCACATATTTTCACAATCATAGAAAACTTGTTTTGTGTTATAGTGGATGAAATTTTTATTTCCTATCTTCTCTTATAAATATAATGATTTATTATCCCTTTTTACGATGTAGAGTTCTTACAATGGTATTTTCATGTGTCAAACCTTTAATTTATGAGATCACGACTACATGTTAAGGACTCGATATAATTTAGGGGTAGAATGTGATGCCCCAATATTTTAATATAGTTAAATCACATTAATAGTGTATATAAAAGGAAACATCATTCATATAAGGGATATTAATACCATGAGGATTTATGATTTATTTATTTTTAAATAATCCAATCTCTTCAATATATTGTGATGGGTGCAATTCCAGATTCAAACAAAATGCAATTATCAATTTAAATATTAATATTTTAAATACAACATTATAACATAGACATTATGTTGTTTATTACTAATTAAATTGATAAAATTATCTAAATTATAATTTTTACTTTTATAAAATACATTTATGTATTTATCTATTGAATATGAAAAATATAAGAATCATTTGAATGTAAAATAAATGGTTTCTAAAATATTATAATTTTTTAAAAGGTAGGGTAGTCCGATGTTTTGAATATATTATAACATTGTTTTTAACCACTACTAGAATCATTATTTGAAAAAATAAACTTCATTTTTTTAATCAACGTTTTAAATTTATCATTATATGAATTTTATATAAATCTCTAAAAAGATTAATATTTTGAGGAATAATGAAAAAATATATAATTTAATTGAAAACAACCTTTTAATTTTTTTAACAATAATTTATTTTTAAATTTTTTTTAAAAAAAATTCAATTCGATAAATTATATTAAAATTAAGATAATTTAGTTCATTTATTTTTTATACATTTTATTCGTATAAAAAACATTTAAATAATCTTAAAGTTACTGATTTAAAAATAATTTTTTTACTGTCTCTGAGCGATTTATTTTAAAATGAATTAGTCCACATATATACATTTAATTGGGAAAAATAGATTAAATATTCTAAATAATAAAAATTTTATTTTCTAATAATGTGAATTTATTTTTTTTCTATAGTGAATAATCAAAATAGTTTTAATTAAATATTAGGATTATGGTAAAAATAGGTTTACTCAAGGGGTTGAGAGCTAACTAAAAAGATAATCATTAAAAAAGACCTAATATTTCACAACACCCATTTAATTGACATATATAAACATTATTAGATATATTTTTTGATAATGAACAACTGTTTAATATTTTAACAGGATTAAAATGTGGTTAACCCATTATCTTTTAAAAAATTTCATGTGTGTCCTCTCCCCCTCATATAAAATGTTATCCCATATCACCCCTGCTTCACACATCCAAAGAAATTTGGTGTAGCTAATATATTCCCACATATATTCCCCAGTCTACTCCAAACATCCTAGAGGCCTCATGTTTATTAGTAAGTGTTACTATGATTTTTTAAGGTAAAAATCTAAAGAGGCTTTTTGAAGAATAGGTAAAACCATTAATCATGCATATGTGTTTTCTTTGTTCTTCCATCTACATTAAATCATGATAAATAATGATAAAACAATAAAAATAGTAACACATGTTTAATGAGATGTTATTATTATAATATCATAACCAATATTCATCTCAATGGGAAACTAATTCAATGATCATGTGTATAACATATAATTGCCATGTGAACTAATGTAATTCGTTTTCTATCACCACATTTTAAATATTAATATAATTAATTTTTTAACAATTTTTATTGAAATTTATGAAACTTTTATACCTATAGAAATATTTTCTCTCGTATATCTCCCAACATATCATTGTGTGTGGGTATACGATAATGTCACTTGTGTATACAGTAGAAAACCATCGCATGAAGGGTTTTAATTCATTTTTCACACATGCATTACATGAATGTCAATATGGATAAATTTTATAAATATATATTATATCATTGGCCTAAAAATAATTATTTAAATATAATATAATACTGAACTACTTACCTTCTAATATATTGAAAACAAATATCATAGCCTTAGCGAACATTTGGACTAAAACATCTTCAAAGCGATGTAAAATGTTTATCATTAATTTTTTTCCGGTATTATAATAAAGATGGACATGATTACAAATATATATATATATAATATTAATAATTATTATTTAAATAATGATTGAAATTTTAATTAATTTCAATCTATCTATCAATGAAAATAGAAACATCATTCATCCATGGGTATGGCTTACCATCTCCAAGAACATTGTAATCCATTTTACTCACTAAAGTTTATATATTACTATAATTATAGATTTAATGAATATTTAAGAACATTAAATCATTTCTAATTCTCTGGATTTTAAGTAACAATTATCCAAAAAAATCACTGAAATTACTGAACCAAATCATTCTTAAAAAAGAAGCAATTATCATCCAAAATAATGATTTTAATAATGAAATGATAATAAACAATTGGTAAAAAAATTACAAGATAATAGATATTTTATTATGGTTCATTAATAAATATATACATATATATTATTATACAATATTAATTATATAGTATTTCCTAATAGGTATGAAGAATGTCAAACCAAAGGTTACGTTTCTAGTATAGATTTTATTTACATGAGACATATTCCATATTCACCAAATATTCTTAATGTGAGATGTATATACTACCACTTTTTTATTTTACATAATTGATTTATTTATATTTATGGTATTTGTTGTTTTATATGAATTTTTTTCTTTCATGTAGATTACAATTCAAATATTTCCATGGTGGTATGGTTTCAATGAACAATCACATCAATATTAATGATAATTTATGTTTAACTCTAGATTGGGTGAGGTATTTTATATTAATATCACATACTCAAAAAATTTAATTGTATACTCTCTATTCATGAATATTTCATGTAATTGTTCTATTTTTCATTATATTGGTATATAAAATGATTGATAAGATGTTTTCAAAAATATATAACATTATTTATCTATTAAGGGAAAAATCAATATTCATTAAAAACCATGTTTTCTGAAATGAAAATTTCCAAAAAAAATTCAACATAATCAAAATGATTTTTTGAAGATGTTTATACAAATTTTTGATTTGTTAATTTTTTTTTGAATGTAACCTTGATGACTTTTACCCAAAAAGTCCAGTTTATTTTTTTACAAAAAAAAGGACACATTTATTTAACATGTATGACATGTTTATAATTTTTTCATTAATTACTACACAATTATTTAATCATTGCATAATAAGTTTCAAAGGGTAATTTCAAAGATAAATATATTCAAAATGTTTTTTGAACAACTATATTTAAAATATAATTTTTAATGTGTGATGGTTTTTTTATCAATATGTTTTGAATGTATAATTGTATGAAATCTCAATTCATCAATGGGATCATCCATTTATTGTACTTACGATCCAATGGGGTTATATTTTGTTGATAGTGTCATTATTTTTTCTCTGTGTGGTTTGTGATCATTTTGACAAAGAATGTAAAATATAATTTGTGTAATCCACATTACACTTTATAAATAATTGATATATTTATTAATTTGGGTATGTATAAACATTTTATATATTATTTTTTAGTTAATATGTTTATTTATAATAGTTTTAAAACCTTTTATATGTGTAATTAATTAGATATATTATGTGATTGGTGGGCCCACGAATTATATATTCCCTTGATGCATTGATATTTCTAATGGTAAAAATTAGTTTTCCAAATTAAATGGGGTTTTATACAATTATTTAAAATTTCATGTTAATGGACATAATGGTTTGTTTCATATGTTTGGAATTATTCCTTCCAGAATTGTTATGTTAGTCAATGATGCCCATGTGATTATTTTATTAGTTTGTATATTCATTGAATAGTTTCAAGTACATGTGATTGTATATATGTAATTATATGATAATTCTTTATTCCTCCAATAATATACGAAATTTATTGATTAAATGATATATGTTTCAGTTATTTAACTTCTTATATATATTTTCCATTATTTATTAATATATTTCATTGTAACTATTCCCTTACTAACATATTAATCTCAAAAAAATTCATATTTTTTTCATAATATTCAAGGAAATTTATTCTAATTGATATACAGGGATATTCTAATTGGAATAATTGTGGTCTAAAATTTAATTATATGTTTTGTTATTAGTTTTTCAAATGTAAATGAGATTCATTTATATATATAGTGTTTCAAAACTATTATTCTATTTTTTCTAAAGGAATTTCTAGTATCTATTTTCATTGTTTACAAGAAGTGAATGACTATATGAAATATGTGTCAGGGTTTTTAGAATAGTCATCTAGGATATATTTTAATAGAATTATTTAGGTATATTGATAATCCCAAGAAATAATTAATTCATTCTATTTAAATGGGTGAATGTTGTTATAGAGATGATATTATTATGTATATATATTTTTAATAAATTTTTTAGTGTTTTATATAAATAAATATAATGATGATTCCAAAAGAAAAATTTTACAAACTGGGGGGTCGAAGTCCTAATTACACACAACTAACATTATTTTGTTATTATAACTGGAAGGGAATGATGAAGTAATATTTTTTCCATTAATATTATACCAATTTAATATATCAATTATATTTATGTAATCACATTTAAATATAAATGATTGGTTTTTAATGGACTTATTACGAAAACACTACTACAGGTTTGAAAGTACTTCCTTTAGAACATTAAACATTTCATTAATATATCATTAAAAATAAAGGGATTAAGAAATATTATTGAGACCATATAATTATTAACATGATATAATAAGGTAGGATAAAAAATGGAAAAGTTTCTGGATTTAATTTTACGATAGGTTTTCCTTTAATGGGGTGGATTCTATTACATTTATAAGTAATGAAAACTATCTTTCGTGAATAACCATGTACTTGTTAATGATATCATTACCATATTCAATGGAAAATTACAAATAAAGTTATAAATATTTATGTATTGGGTGATATTGGGTCAATAAAAGCTAAACTGTGTAATTCAGCACATTTTTTAATCATATTTTAAGTCATTTGTTCCGTTGTTTTTATATCTTTTTTTGTATTGTTTTTTCTTATTTATCAAGTTTATAGCTAATAAATTTATTTTTTACAAATAATATATTAAAATACATATTGAAAATGTTTCTAATCGATAATAACAACATCTATATATGATCTAATTATTTTTATATTGAAGTGAAAATTATATTACAAATTAATATATTAAATATATTGAAAAATTATTTTTTTAGAAAAATGTCATTTATCCATGTTTGTGATATAAATGTAATATATAATTGGATACCAATTATATGTGTGTTAATAATATTATAAATGGTTTTAAATATCATATTATTGTCATATTTTGAAACTTATTAATTTAATTAATTAGATTTAAATTACACAGTATTAATAAGATAATTATTTGAAAATAAATGTTGCGAAATTATCATATTCATTAGAATTAATCTTAGTAATAATAATATTTTTACCGATAATTGAAATTTGAGACCTTCTATGAAGAGAATTAGTATTTGGCTCGATTCTTCATTTTCCATATATGATTCTAATTCATTAATTTTGTTCTTCTTCAAATCCATGTGAACCCTGAAACTCTCAATATTAGGAATGGGTCTGAAATTTCGGCATAGCAGGGTAGTATAGCATATTTGGACTATATGAGATGCTTCATAATAATATAGAGTCTCAGATAAATTGGATATGTAAACTGGTAATTCTAGATTTTTTCATTCTACCATAATGTTGGTTTTGGATTATTTATCATCATCCCTTTTTAATCGAGCGACTTAATCTACAAATAAAGATAATGAAAATGAGAATGTGGCATTCAAAATGATGGATTACTTTTGCAATGGTTTCAAAACAATATGGCCTGATATTATGTTTTTAAATGAAATAATACATGTGAATATAAATTTTACAATACTCTTGGCCATAAATAAGTAGTTTATATGTGGAAATAAAGGATATAAACTATAAAAGGAACAATTTTTTTTCAAATCGATGGAGATATTAATCATATTGTGTTGTTGGCTAAGATTATGATTTATAAGAGGATTTTTGTTGGACCATCTAATGGATATAATTTTATTTTATCCATTGATTTTTTTGGTTTCGGATTAACAGATCAACATATCCTCTTCTTCATTTATAGAAACAACACAATATGTTGAAAAGAAGGATATACCCTTCATAAATAAGATTGCATGCCAGATAACCCACAATGCAGCGTATGTTTTTTGGATAAATTAAAAGTACATTAATATGGTGAAAAAATGACATTGATAAAGAAACAAAATCTAGTGGGCATTAGGAACATAGTGATTATGATATCAATGATTTTTTATCAGAATATATCTTGATAATGGAAGATCATTACTTCTAATCCAGTTCTTATATAGGATTTTTTTAATTTGGTGGATAATTATATATGAAAAAAGAAAACTAGAGAATAATTCCCAAACATATAGTAAAATGTTGTGGTACGTTATTCCAAATAAGGATATTCATTTATTCCAAAGAAAGAAGAAAAATGATGACATGTAGAAAGAAGATGTGTATCATTATGCTTAACAAAATTATAAATTCCATAAATTTATTCGTGATAAATATTATATAAAAATGAATATAAATGATGATTTCTCTTTTATTTTTTATATATTTCATGAATTGTAAAATGTAATGTTTAAAAATATTGAGAATTTTTTAATTTAATGAAAATTGGGGTTATAAAAAACCTCTTTTTCGGTTGACACACCATTTCAATTGATTATTGAATTTGTTTAGGTAGGATTTACCAGAGGTTTTTCATTAGGTTACTTCCATTTTGGAATGAACATATAATTTTGGTCAAATTTTTCTATCTTAGAGTAATATTTTATCAGTCAATGTATATTTCAGGTCACTAAGGTGTAGTTAGTGATTCAAAACAATATTAATCTTGTGAGTATCAATTAATACATTTCAAGAAAACATAAAAATGTGATATTGATTTTTTGTAATATGGTAGATGGTCAATATATTTTTTATTGATTCATTTCATATGGTCTGGTGAAGTGATGATTATTTTTGCAATGAAGCACAACCTCTTGGATAATAGGGATGTCTTGATGAAGAAAAACATGGTAGGTTTTGAAGGATAGAATGAATTCAATTTAATTTCATACAATAGACAATTTTTATTGCATGCAATAATAATCCAAACTGTGGAAAGGACACGAGGATTTGTTATGGTATTGTAACTTGTTATATTATTAGATTTTCAAAGAAAAATTTTTATAGAGGTAATGCTTGCTTGTAGAATGGGGGTACTCTGTTAGTATCAATTTGTATCCTATTTTATTTATTTGGATTTGTTCAAGGTACAATTTTTCATTTATTTCACAAACATTTTCATAGGTCTTTATTCTTAATATAACATTCTTGGTTAATAGATTTAGTTATCCAAAACAATAGATCGATTTTTTTGTTGTTATTTATTTTTCCAAAATAATATACATGGATTTTTATAAAAAATTACAGTTTAATAAAATTATATATTTTACATATAAATATATATAAATTTTATATAATATATTTTAAAAACATTTAGGTACTACAATGATCTATTAAATTACATTAAAGTGGTATTTTTTTAGAAAAATCAGTATTTTTTCAATATTCGTTAGGAAACCAAATATTTCTGCTAAAACTAAAAAATCCATCAAGAGTCAATATTTTTTTTCTAAATCCAAAAATAATATTCAATTTGAATTTTCAATATTAAAAACATTTAAAATTAATTAGTGAAGAAAATCATAAAATATAGTGACTACATTTTTAGTAAAATACATTTTCAAATATTAACTTTTATTATTCCTATTTAAGATAATTTGCCACCTAAATTTATGTTTACAAATTAATAATTTAAAAAGTTATTTATTATCTGTAATCAATTTTTATTTTAAATATATATTCGTATTTCATAAAAAGTAGTTTTTTAGAACAATATACTTCTTAATACAATAAATGTTCTTATTATTCGTTCAGTATGAACAAAATTATACATATTAAAATGAATTTTTTTATATATATTCCAATAATTAGTTACACCAAATAATTACTGATAATTCAATTACTATGCTATTATGGGAATATTTAATATTTATATTTTAATTAAAATATATATCCTGTTTATTTCTTTTTGTAGATCCCCAGAGGGAAAAATTTAGAATTATTTAGATGATTTTTATGTATTAATATATTCAAATCATAGGTTGTTATCAAAAATGATATTTATATGTACAATTTAGAACATAGGACCCTAAATATAATGTTAATAACTCTATTGTACGATTAACCCAGATGAAAAACCCATGTACATTCATGATACATCCCATTGGATATGGGACTAATTTTTGTTACAATCAAATCACTGATGAAATGAAAAGTAACCTAACAAGGATGATCAAAAGACCAAAACAATGTTTCCCATCACATTGGGTAAAAAAAAGATCCAATGATTCAATATAGAAAATAAAGTGTAATATTTAACCAAAATCCACACAATGAAATATTTCATCTACAAAAGAAAAGGTCAATTATTTTATATAGAATGGAATAAAAAAGAGAATTTTAAATAAAAAATGGGATCAAAAATGAAAATAATAATAATGGTGTATACCAAAAGAAAAACAATGAGAATATATTATATCTTTTCATAAACATCAGTCACAACTATCCCAACACATTCTATGATTATGTTGACTATGAAGATCTGTTGAGATACATGATGCAATTTCATTTTATTATGGCCTATAAAAATTAATCTACATATGGATTATGGAATATCCTACGTTAGAGGAAAATCCTTATTGGACACCACAATGACTCTATAACATAAAATTTCCTATGAAACTAGTCATTCTGTCATTAAATAATAGTTAATTAAAAAGGTACTTTAGAAAAAACAATTTACCATAACATCCATTTTGTTTAATTTTTTATACAATTCATATCTCTATCCTTAAAAACTTGTAAATAACAATGTATGATTAAATAATTGAAAATTGCAATTCAGTCCAATAATTTTAAATTATTTCAGAATATTATGAACATAGATCAATTCAATATCTGCAATCAATGTGGAAAATTATAACATGATAATGTATATGATACCATATCATCCACAGATCTCTTGATTTCATATAAGATCCAAGTTACCTACAAAAAAACATCCAAATTTATTCCATAAGAGAAAAAACATTTCTTTAATTAGAATACAATCAAATATAGTCATATCAAAATACTATTTCTTGAATTTCTTCAAACATATAATGTTCATAAAACTGCTTTAATAAAAACAAGCATTAAAATAATTTTTTATCTCCACAAATTGTTATGTATAAATAATGTATATTAAATTATCATTTAACAACATACAAAAAATAATTTTCCAATTATATTAATGTCTTTCATAATAAATAATACATGCATATAGACCATAACATATCCTATGAGGAAAACATTTCTACATTTGATATTAATGAACGTAAACAAAGTGATATGATTCACACAACTGTATATATATAAATTAAATGATCCATGATCAACCAAAAAAACCTAGATATGACTAGAATAACCACTAAGGGATCCAACAGATGAAGTGTATGACTAATCGAGCCTAGATCAAGAGAAAATAGAATAAATGAAGTTTAAATCCAATCACAACATGATTATTATTATACATGTTGATGATTAATCACCAAGGAATCATTAGAAGAGAGAAAAAATAAATAAAATAATTGATATGTTCATATAATTAGATGTTATGATGATATCAGAGTTAATAACTTCAATGATAATTTGGTAAATTTTCTATATTTAAAATTCCCACATGAGACATGGGGTTAGGTTTCATTGGTAAAAAAATTCACCAATTTCGTGGTATCCATTCAATTTGAAACAATACATCACTTTTACAATGGTATAATCACATAGGTAGAAATAATGTGAGTAATAAATGCTATAACATCTATATAAACCCCACTCATATGTGTGAATTTTCTATAGACTCTCTTGATTAGAAATAAAATTCCAATTTCAACTGAAACCAATAAAGACATACCAAATAGTTACTACAGGATTACTATTAACCATGTGAAGACCATGAACCCAGCCAATTAACCCCCTCGTTCCCCAAAATAATTATAAAAAAAATCCAACAATACCATTACATTCTTAAAAAATACTAACTAAATTAATCGTTAGACAAACCTCTCCGCAAGTGTGTGTAATGAATCAATTGTGAATAAATTAACATAATTATAGTCTAGTTTCTTTTCTAATAATAATATGATTACTATATAGGAGGTAGATAAGTGTAAAAAATAATAACGATTCTGAGTCAAGTGTAATATTGATCCCCAGTCATTTTTTTGGGTATATCACTTCAATCAATTTAATTTCATTACTAAATCTTCTTAATTCAAAAAAAATAGATCACATTTTACTCATATTCCCCATTTACAGTCTTGCGCAAACACATGATTATACATCATTTAAAACATTTCCTAGGTAATTATAATTATTTTTCAAATGGATAATAATTTTTTAAAAAAAATACATTGACCCAAAAATATTATTTCTTCTCTGATATAAATATTATCATTTGTGAAATCCTATTTTCACCCTTATTCACATGGGAACCCTAAGAGTTATTCATTAATGTATTATTTATGAAATAATTTTGTAATAAATTATATTTTAGGGGTTTAGTCAATTATTATGAATTATATATTTTTAATTTCATTATGGTATTCATGCTTATGAACATATTATTATGTGAATTTTTGGCCCAAAATTACATATCGATAATATGAATGGGGTATGAGATATATATCATGGGATGGGATTTATTATGTATGATCATGATTCTATATTTTTAACAATTATGTAGTTATTATTTGTGAAAATGTGTTTTTTGTGAAAATTATGATAGATTTTTTTAAAAAAATGTTTTTTATTTGACCAATATTTTATGTTTCTCATAATTATGCATATGAATCAATACATGACTTGATAAATTATTAATTCATTACTATAATGTTTATCTAATGGTTATGTTTTTCTAATGACGATTATATTCATCAATATAATACTAATTAATTTCTCTTATTTCATATGTGTTATTCATCCACTTACTAAGCATTTAGATCACCCATTTCATTGATGTGTATCCTCAGGTGAATAAATCACCTCAAGATCAAGTGATAATTTAGGATACCTATGATGAGGTATTTAAAAAAAATATTTTTATTATGCTCTAAAAATTTGTAAAACTAATGTTACAATAATATAATCTTATATATTATTGAATTGAAATCTATGATATTTTATATTTAATATGATATCATAGTAATGTAACAAGAAGTTGGTTCACTATTTAAACAACATCAATTGAAAAATAAAACTATTAAATTAAAGATATAACATAATCTTCCTCATGTATATTAATGTGATAAAGATATATGAAATATCTATACTTGACTAAATGTTGGCATCATCAAATGCAACATATATTGTCACATGTGTTAAATGAATTGAACCAAATAACTATTTAACCTAGCACACCAATTAATGTTTTTTTAAAGATAATAATCTGTAATAAAAAACAGTTTCTATGAATAATAAATTGATTTTCACATCACCGTTGTTGATAAAGAGATATAAAATGGCGGATTAAAAGGTAATGTAATTAATCTACTAATCTCATCATAGAACTGTGTGACGCTAACATTGATAATAAGATTTTTTAGGGTAAAATCTATTATCAGCATCAATATGGTTTGTTATGTTATTACTTACTTAAATTTTTTTATCTAATTAGTAATCATAACAATACCTTTAAATATATTATTTTTAGTGGTATGAAAATTGGAAAAAATAGCATTAATATAAAAAGGGTCTAATACACATTAATGAGGAAACTAGAGCCAATATTATGTGTTTTCTATAAAATATATGTGATGAATCTAATACATTAATCATATATAGATTTTTTGATAGGATCAACATGAGAATAAGTTATTCTTTACACTATTTTATTTTACCATTCCATGAAGAGGTTCACTGTTTAATTATGTTGTACTTGATGTATTTTGATTACTATGTTTCAATGTTGTATTTTTAGAATATATATGAAATAAGTAGTAATTTTTGGAATTACTACTACATGTGGAAATTATTTATGATCGGATATCGTTATTAATGATAGAATACAATAATACCTATGTAGTCTTATTGACTTCCTAATTAAAATAATTATTTAATGTTTTTTATTTTTATTTTTGGAATAAAAGTTTTGAATCTATTTAAAAATTGGACCATGACATTGGTACATTATAATGTTTTCATAGATTGTATAACATCTCGTACTAGTAATCTCTATAAGAGTATTTATATGTTTAGGTTCACAGATCACTTAATATATAAATTTATAGATAATATATGTACAAAATTTCATAATTAAATATAAAAATGCATATATTTTCCATTAATATTTTTATATTTTAGGTCGAGTGATGAAATCAAAGAGAATTTATATTTCTAGTACCAAATTTATAATTCTATTGGGAGATTTTTTATTTGTCTTATGTTTAATGTTTTCCAACTAATTCTATCAAGATATTTATTCCTCATTATCTATATATTAAATTATATTCTCAATTTATAAAACTTATTTTAGGATATATGAAAGTTATTATTAATATCATTTGCTGGATTTTTAATCAGATAGGGATAAATTAATGTAATTTCCCCTTATTAATATAATGTTCACTATTATTTATACTCTATTAGATTAATGTTCTCTCCAAAAATAAATTTATAATACCTCAATATATAATCATTCAGTTCTTAATAGAATTGATATATTAGGGAAATATTAGAAAACATAAATTGATTATATATATCTTCATAGCCTCATATTTAATGCTACATGAATGTAACCACTATTTGAGGTGTAATGGGGATCTATGATATGATTTTATACTAAGGATTCATTCAAAATCCATTAGGTGTTGATATGAGATTATTATTCATGAACCGTGGAAGGAAAGATGTACCATATAAAGAATTACAATGTTTTTAATGGTTATCCTCGTTGTAAATAAATAACAATGGCGGTATAGTTATATGGAAATTAATATCTTGATCTTCCAGTTCACATCCATAAATTGTTACAAACAACATCACATTGGAACACTGTTTGATTAATTACAATGAATTAATCTTTAATAGCTCAAAGATTTGTTGATTATTATTTTTATTTGAATTGACTATCTCAATATTCCCCTTTCTGAACAGGGGTGTGAATAGAAGGGAATTTGTCATAATTTTTTTATATTTTATTTATATCTACTACAAATATAATATTTGACTAGATCTCTATTAATTGACTAGTTACGTCTCATTTTTTTGTTGATTTTTTGATATTATAATTACAAACCAAATTTCATTAATTGAATATAGTTTTATAAAATTTATAAGATTGTGTTATAATGAAAATTTTCATACCATATAAATTTTATAAATTTATTTTATTACTCCCGAAAAATTTATTATTGATATATCTATGGAGAAAAATAATTTTTTCATTATATCATATTTTATAGAAACATCTACAATTTTCATTACTGGTGTGATTTATTGAATAATATTTGGAGATTCTTTATTTTATGAGATTTCTTTCTAAACTATAACTGGATTAGATCACTATATATAGAGCTTATAATAAATCATAGTAAAATTGAATATATTTTTATATCCAAAATGAATCACATGAACCAATATAAATGCAATATAGATTATAATATTACAAAATAAGACTCTTGAATGGTTATGGTATTTATAAAAAATTAAGAAGTATATCAGAACCAAATTGTAATAAATTATTAATGTTTCATCCTTGAAGAGTTTAGTATTAAATAATAATATACTTTTTATTCCGAAATGATGTTTTTAGTCTTCCATTAGATCATGATTAAAACATAATGATCCTGAAAATAGTAGCATAGAGTAAGTAGTTACTTTACATCATTGGTATTATATTCAAGTAATAACTTCCAAAAGGACCAAATAGTTTAATAGTATTGGAGGACATTATATATACATTGTATTAATATTATATATTTAATTAAAAATATAATATTATAATGAAATTTACTTTTTTCCCATGATATCATTCAAACATTTCACCACCATATCATTGAAAAAATAGGAATAAATAATAGGATGAACTTAGATGAGCATTAAAGATTACATTAAATTATTGTTATCTTAAATCAATAAAGAATAGTCAATATGGAATGATCTATAACTGAACACACATGAAATTCTTCAAATTACATTTTATCATGAGAGTATAAAGAATATAAATTATTTCAATACATGTAATTGAAATTATATTCCATTTAATCAATTGCATTTGCACAATTTGAATCTGCAAATAATATCATAGTGAGAATCACATGTATAAACAGTAACTGAGTTCTTAGTGATGTAAATCGATTCTATTATATTCCATGATATCTAACAACACATTATCTAGATTTTCAAGATCCTTCAAAATGCAGTATAATCATTACCGGATAAAAAATATAATTTGGTCTGCTTATTCTTCTCATGAGACTATTGACACGTAGAGGGGAAATCAATAATTTGGCCCCACCTTAGATTTTATGTCAAAATCATTCCTCAAATAATGTAATGTTCTATTTAATACATGAATCAATATGCCTTATCAAGGAAAAGAATCAAGATACCACAAATATTTCCTCAATTAATAATGACATTGAGGGTCAATGATAGCCATAACAACCCATCCCCTACTAATGGTTCATTTAAGACCACTTCCCCCATAACAACTTCGTCCATCTGAAGATCGCAGCTCATAGATTATAGAAATCGATCTTGGACTGAGGGTTCCTTGGTTCTTAGAGAATCTTCCTATGGCAGAGATTTTCCTATTGGAATTCTCATACACCTCAGATCATCCTCGATTAGTGCTGAATGTGCACTTCAGTCCTAGAAGCCTATCATTTTTTGATTTCATGAATAATATATGATTTTGTGGGGGTTTGAATCACTACTTATTGATCATTAATATTTATTAGTGAGTTTTTTTAATGATCATAGAGGTCTAATATTATCTAAAGAATTGTTTTCACAATGTCGCTACATCTTTCCATTTTGATTTCTTTTGTTTAGATGTTCAATAAACTATCATATTGGAAATGATCATCCATCAGTAATTATTTTAGTGTGCCTTCTAGTTTTTCCATTACTATTTTTAAAACATTAAATCTTGAGAAATTTTTTCAAATTAAAGTAGTATATTCATTTATTTCGTATCCACATTCATAATTGTTACAACATCCTAGAAATGAACCACTATGTGTGGAAGAAGAATTAACAAAATGCATCCCTATTTGTATATTTATCTGTATAATAGGATAAAATTTCATCGTGTTGCAGAATATTTATGAATCACTACAAATATTTTTTAAATGATGCGTTTTTATGGGAATGATATTGTTTAATTTCATATAGTAGTCTTCAAGAATATCTAGGATGATATCATTTTAAAAAATGAATATAGGGGTTAGAATGTTTGCGATGTTGGTGATATTCTTGTCTTAGGTGCATCCCATCTCAACACCCATTGTCTAGTTGATTTATGGTCTAATTTCAAATTTGGGTCATGGTAAGGCCCCAAATCTAAATAGGATAGTAGTGTACAATAGGGAGGTTTGTTTATCATTGATGAAGCGATCCCTTATGATTTATATGGTGAGACCCAATAATGTGAAACAATAATTTTTGAATGGACTGACTACCAAATGGATAATGGGGATCCTACCATGGAAGACATTTTTCAGGTCTTTTATTAGATTTGAAAGGCAAGAATGATCAAAACATGAACAAGAATATTCGATGGAAGCAAGTGGTTTTGGAAAAGGTGTTGAAGGATAAGGTTATGTTTGTGTAAAGAGATATCTAAAGGGTGGTGTTGAGTCCCCACAATATGATGTCTTTTAATGAAATAGAAAATATATTTTCTAATATGTAGTTAGGAGCTTATTGACTCCAATGGGTCCAATTGGTCTTCCGATTTTGTCCCATGGGAGTGTCTTCTTAAACCCTAATGAAGTATAAGGATGGAAATAGGTATGATATGGAATGAAGAAGAAGATAGCTTAGAATGATGATACAGATCAGAGAGGGACATGTGTTTTCCTCCATAAAATTATCTCACTAATGGAAGAGAAGTGAATGAATAGTATAACTCTTTACTAAAATGACATGATGATGATATTGTGAATATATTTTTCTAATCATGAAAGAATAAATGGAAAATACAATTCTAAGAATTACATGGACTTTTAAAACACTGGAAAGAACAAGAAAAATTATTATAAAGACTACTCCCATCATCCCAAACTTCTGTTGAATAGATCAAGGATGAAGAATTGTTCCTAGTTGAAATAATATAAAAATGAAATGAGGAATCATCTTCAATAGTTACTTTTTCACTATCCCATAATAGGATGGTGAACCATAATAATGTTAGAAGAATAGAGACCCTTTTAGAATTATAGTTCTAAATTCTAATGTGATAATTACATTTATTATGTTATAAATGGTGACCAAATAAGAAATACATAGTTAAATACATAGGGCGGTCTCATTGATAGAGGAGGAGTGGAAGAGTATTTATAAGGGGAGATATCCAGTGAATCTTAGACCAAAAAATAGGTGTGGTACACACCACAACATGATTTATTCTTCCTGGAGTTTTGTCTTCAGTTTGACATGCGTTCAATTATGGAGTTGGCTAATTTATTTAAATCAGGTTAGAGAGGTACTTAGAATATCACCATGAAAATGATATTTGAGTCATATCATGGATATAATGGGAATACCCATGTGTGAAAATTTGATTTATAGGTTAGTGTGTTCTTCTTACTCAATTATTCAAGATATTGTGGAATGGTTAAAATGATGATTCTTATGTTCATCATTGCAGAATTTTTTGATTTGGTAGATGTTTTTCGATTCTTCCAATTTATGTCATGGATTGTGGCTATCTTCTCTATGATATGTGATTATTCAATAGAATTTTGTAATTGTTTTTGAGTTTGTAATGTTTATCCATATTTGGATGGTAATAATATATTCCTCCAATGTCCATTAATATAAATGTTGAATGAAGAATTGATTATCTAGGATTCAAGGTGTCCATTTAAAAAAGTGAAGCCTAGATACCTGGAGTTGTTGTGTTGCAACAGTTAAATTGATGATGTATAACATAATGGTTTTTTATTTTCATGATTAAAATAATAACCATAGGATATTTCTGTCATTATCAGTGTTCATTTGAAGTACTTATGGTATCTTTTTATAAATATAAAACTGAAAATTATTTTAAATGCATTTTTATTGTATACTATTTAAATGTTAGGTTAGTTTGGGGACCTTTGATTCATACAACAAAATGTTTTGGTGGTTTATTCCTCATGATGGTTTCTGTCATTCAATTTAATGATAGTTTAGTTGATGTCTTAGACAAACTTTTATTTTGATCCTCTCATTCAATAGGTGTTTTTATTTGTTATCTTTTGTGTATGTTTAACATTTTGTTACATCTAGTCTTCTTTCGATTTGTGGGTGATTATATGTCTTTGTATGTGTTTGGTGAATTGATATTTGATCGTTTTATTTTTGGTATAGGGGGGGAGGTTTCTACTAATCCAAATGTGATTTTATTGGAAAAAAAATATTTGTGTTTATAATATAGAATATAAAAAATATATCTATTGAGTATAAGATATGGAATTAATATTATTTCTCTATTTAATCAAATAACCATCAATGTATAAACCCTATGTCAAACATTTACAAGACTTAGGAAATAATCATATCCACGATTCATCAAATATTGATATTTAATGAAATCATCATTGAATGATGATCATAAATAAAAGTTGAATTATATTCACCATTGAAAAGAATATAGTTTCATAATTTTAAAATACTCCTCCAAGAGGTGAAATTGAAAAGAATTCATTTCCTCACACTTCATTTTTTCTATACACGATTTAACATTTTGTATAAAGGACTAAATCATATTACTAATTTATACTAGAACCATTTTCATATATTTGATTTCTTATAAGATCATGTTATACAGTACTATCACATTCTTGTTTTTTTCATTTTTACCCATGATTCGGGTGTTAAAATATTCTTCTATGAGAAAATGAGGTGTTTTAGATGGGATATTAGTTATAGTATAATTGGGAAAAAAAATTATTTGCAGGAGACTATTTTCTTTGGGATTCATGTCCCATAAATAATATTATTTAATAAAAATATATTTCAAAAGGGATTAAATTTCTATCAGAAATACCATTATGGTGATGAGTGCACTAAACTGTAGTAAGTGTAATGCATTGAGGTGACACCCACTTCATAAATACCTTCCATTTTTTATTTTATTTGGGGATGAAATTAATTCACATCATATATAAACTATCATAAAAAGAAGATTTTCTATAGGACCTATCATAAATAAATTTCTTTATGTTAACATGGTTTTTAATTGTGGATGCTAATTGTGATAACCCCCGTCCGAAATAAGATTATTTAAAATGTGTTTCTCATCCCAAATACCCATGTTGTTAAAAATATAACCTCTATATACCCCCAACCTGAATATTTTTATTTAAAATTTCAATTGAACTCTCCTATCTTAACATGATCTAATTTTTCATTCGATTAAACTTTTGAAAGTTATATATTTTTCAGGGAGGAAAAAGTGATGATCGTTGAATGATAAAGTTTTCAGTTCAAAGAGATTTCTTTAATATTTTAAACATTTAAATATTTAATTTATTTTAAATTGGTAATTATTATTATTAGTTAGCAGTAATTTATTTTAATTAGGATCATTTAGTTCTATTTGGAAATAATTTTTTTTGTCGTAGTAATTATAATTAATTAAATGAATTTGTATATAATTGTTAATAAATTTTATTAATTATAATTAATTTCATTAAAATATTTGTAATATGTTTTAATTATTATTATGTAATTTTAATTATTAGTAGCTAATAATAATTATTAGAAATTATAGAAAATTATATGAAATTAAGTATATTTACTATAAAAATCAGTTACTTTTAAAAATTTGTGGTATCAAATGTAAAATTGTAATAATTAACAGAAATGTGATGAAATTAATAGAAATCAATAATTAAAAAATAGTAGTAATTTTTAATAATTATTAATAAGTAATGGTAAATATTAATAATTTTGAAAAACATAGTAAAAATTACTAGTAATTCGTAAAAATTAGAGATCATCAATAATAATCCATGAAATTTGATTGAAATTACATATAATAATTTGAATCTAGTGGTAATTATTAAAAATTAGTAGGGATTTATTGAAATTTATGGTATTTATTATAATGTAGTGATAATTACTATAAAATAGAAATATGTTCTATTGAATTGGTGATATTTAATGGTAATTTCTAAAAATTTGTGGTACATAATAAAATATTAGCTGTAATTATTAAAAATTTCAATAATTAGTGTTAATTACAAAAACATAGCTATATTTAGAAAAAATATGTTACAATTTGTAAAAATTAGATTGAATTTGTAGTAAATAATAAAAATTAGTGGTAATTTGTAAAAATTATCGATAATTACAAATAATTGGTAGTAATTTGTGGTACCTTCATAATATTAGTTGTAAATAGTAACAATTAATGATAATTAGTATTGATTAGCTATAATTTGTTATTATTATCAATAACTTGTGGCATATTATAAAACTAACATTAATTAGTGGTATATTCAAAATATTAGCTTTAATTACTGTAAAAAATTGAAAATTAGCAATCATTAGCAATGATTTCTTATAATTAATAGTATTTAGCATTAATTAGTGAAAAATATATATAATAAAAAGTAAATGGAAGATATTAGAGGTGATTAGTAGTACATCGTAAATATTAGTAGTAATTACTAATTAATAGTGCGAGTTGCTAAAAATTAGCACTAATTTGTAAAATTTATTGATACATACAAAAATTTATTGGTAATCACTAAAACGATATCAGTAGTAAATAATATCTAGAGGGAATTACTGTAACTTTATAAAAATTACTTATAATTAAAAAAAATTAGCCATAACTTCTATAATTTGGTTGTAATTAGAAAAATAAGCATTTATTTGGAATAATTAGTGGTAAATAAAGTAATTTTCTCAAAATTATCATTAATTACTAAAAATTAGTGATTATTACAAAAAAAAATAGTCATAATTCAAAATAAAATAACTATAATTAGTGGAACATTTGAAAAAATTCTAGATAATTAGCAGTTTATAGTAATAATTTGTGGTGAATAGTAAGAATTACGATAAATTGTTATAAGTATTTTTTGTTAGTTAAAATTATCACTAATGAATAATAATTTGAAATAAATATTAATAATTTGTATTAATTACAATTAGAAAGTGATAATTTGTAAAAAAATTAATTAATTAATAAAAATTATAGTTTATAGTGAAAATATATGGTATTTAATAAAAAATTAACGAAATTACAAAAAATTTGTGTAATTACAACCATCATAGAATTAATTATTATTAAATTAATGTACTTAATAAATAGTAGCTGTAATTTGATGTATTTTTAGAAAATTATCAATAATTATGAGAAATTAGATGTTATTGTTATAAATCATTCTATTTATTAAAAATTAGGGATAAGTTGCAGTATATATTATAAATTTTGTATAATTAAAAATTAATATAAGAAAATATCAGTAAATACTAATAATGTGTTGTAAAGAGTATTAATTTCTTTATTTCTAGTAAAATTTATTAGTAAAGGGTAATAAGTAACTATAAATAGAAATAATTTGCATTAGTTGGTGATAAATTAAATCAATTAGTCAAAATTAAAGATTGTTACTAAAAAATAGAATTTATTCATTATACGTACTAAACATTTGTGTTAATTACTAAAATTTATCAGAAATTACTAAAAAGTTGAGTAATTATTCAAAATTGGCATAAATTGATAAAAATATTTGTAATTATAAAAACTTGGCTATAATTTTATAAAATCAATAGTTACTACAAAATAAATATCTATAATTAATAAATATTATTGGTAATTACTAATAATTGTCAATAATTAGTTATAACTAGTGATATTTAACTAATATTATATCTAATTATAAATAATAAGTTATAATTAGAAATAAAATATTTTAATGAGAAATAATTTATGAAAATTAGTGGTAGTTTCTAGATATTACTTGTAACATATAAAAATTAGCAGTATTTACTAAATATTATATGTACTTAATAAAAATTAGAGATAATTTATTATTAATATTAAAACATACACTTAATTAGTATAGAAGATATTTTTTAAAAAATTAACAATAATTAAAAAAACTATAGTTAACTAAAAAATATAAATAATTACAAAAAAGAGCATCATTTTTTAAAAATGGAAATAATTATAAAAAATGTATAGGTAATTGGATGAAATATAGTTTTAACTATTAATAATTTATTTTTATTATTAATATAATACGATAAATATTAATAATATAAAATTCTTAGCAGTAATATCTAATAAATTTGTATTTGATATACATTAATTTTAATTGTAAAAAATTACTTATAATTAGAAATATTTAACAATAAATATTAAAAATAAGTAGTAATTAGAAAATATTATTGTTAAAAGAATAAAATATATAATATATACATTTTAATTATTACTGTTTAATTTTCTACTTTTTTTATAATTTCATTTTCATATATAAAATTATTTGTTAATAGTTTTTAAAATTTTATCATTTTTTAGTATTTTTTGAAAAGTGAATTTTGAAATAGTCTTTATTAGTTGATTAAAAATGGATAAATCCTCACCATAATCCAGACAGTTTTAGTAATAATCTTATATTTATTGCGGTTGTTGAATATTTTTTATTATTTTCATTATCAATACCAGAATTCAGTTTACAATGAAAAATTAAGTGTCCATGTAAGATAGCTGATCTGAGGATGTTTGACACATTTTTCAATGTTGGGGGTAATATATTTTGTTTCGGTTTATTAAAACATTATATTTTATGATATAATCATGGATAACATGTTTTTAGTGAAGATATTAATAATTTATTTATAGATCTATCATTTTTTAAAACATTATTATATGATGTTTGTTGTCTGTATTTTCAAACAATTAAAACCGAATATTATATAACATTCACTCCTAAGTTATATCCAAGTCAATTTAATGAGTAACTGATATATATTAATAATTCCTTATATCTTAGTTATATGATAAGAAATTTGAATATATTGAATAATTTATGGAAACATAATTAAATAATGGAATGTCAAATAGTTGTTTTTATTAGATATTCACATTGGTTAAATCATTGTTACCCACAAAAATGTTTTTCCTAAAAATTTTTATGGATGAAGGCTGTAGGTTCTTAATTTGGTTCATGATTATTATAATATTCATGCATGTTCAAATGATTTAAGATTATATTATTTTGATAAAAATCCATTAGTCGGTTATAATACATGTGGAAAATCAAGGTTCAGAGAGGCTCAATTATGGATGTTTGGATTGATTCCTACTATACAGTTGAGGTATTTTCTAATCATTCAAGGTCTTTAGTGTTTATTTATGTATCCAAAAAATAGAATAAATGATGGAATGGTGAAAAGATAGTTAAAATGGGTAAATAAAAAATTATCTCATTGATAATGACTTATAGAATCATTTTGACTAGGTACATCTGTCATGTCATAACCCATGTATTTCAAAATAATGAAATTATGTAGGTATTTTAATTTTTGGTGATTACTGTATGGGGGTTTTCTAAAATAGAACTTTATGAAATAATTCCAATAGTTGTGTTGTTTAAAAGTGATATATTTGGACATTGTTGAAGTCCTGAGAACATTCTCGAGCATCTCGAGAAGTTTTGGGAGCACATGACAATGAAAATTTGGGTTTTATATACAAACAGAGGGCACATAATATTTCTTAAACCATGTAGCCCAAATCAGGTAACTATTTGGATTATATCATCTCAGAATAGGTTGGATAATGGGATACAAATGTCTTTTCAAACTGTGTGCCTCACCCAAATAGATAGTGGTTCGTTTAGTACCTAAACACTATTCATGACGTAGTTGGAATGAAGTTTATAAACCATTTGATACAAGTCGTGGGTGGTCCCTATGATCCTAGTAATGGGGAAACCAAGAACATCACTGTTTGATAAACCGTGTGGCCAAAACTGTGAATTGAGACATATTTAAATAATTTAATATTTTTAATAAAAAAAATATAAAAATAAAATGTGTTTAATGGGGTTTTTCTCCCCTTGTCAAGGTTGTGCGATGCAAGTTCCCACTTCCCCATTGAGTTGTGTGAACCCCTCCACTAAGCTCTTGTGCATTGTAATATTTATCCAGATTTCTTGAGGATTGTAGTTCGGCTCATCAATTTGAGTTATTATCCCCCCCCCTCTACTTATTTTCCATATAATTTTAAATTCCCTATTTCCCTAGGCCATTTGATGGAAGAACTAGTTTTGGGATAATGACATTTTATTAACTCTTCTGTTATTATAAATTGTTAAGGATTCATCAGGATTCGTGGGTTTACATTCTGGAATCCACCACTAATGGTGAGGTGGATGGGCGTAGTTTATCATGCCTCCATTATTTTTTGAATGGTTTTATACCTTATGTTTTTTAATTTCCATTAAATTAGAATCAATAGATGTCTTGTATCCCTAAAATTTATTATAAAGCATTTAAATTATTCCAGCTGTTGTTCACACACATACACATGAATGTATATATATATACGTGTGTGTGTGTGTCTGTGTTCATCAGGCATATTCAATGATGGAGAATGGAGTACATGCTTTGGATTAAATTATATATATATATATATATAAATACATAATAATATTTGTGTGTGCTAGTGTGTGGCGGTTTATAATAGTCACCGCCTATCGAGAAATGTTCCAAAAGTCATCTTAGTATTTTTCTTTGGGTAGGATTTATATCCTTGACCAATTTATTTAATATTTCTTAAGTTTTTTATTTTAATATTTTGAAAATGAGTTTCCTCGATTGATGGAATATAAAATATTGTATGAAATTCTTAAATTTGAAAAATGAATTGTAAATGAAAAATTTCATGCTTTTATAATAATCCCCCTCCAATTGAGTTGTGATGCCTTAAAACCAAAAATTAGTGATAACTATTATATAATTCTATGTTGTGGTATGACATTTACATATTCCCTCCAACTGGTGTTGATATATATTATTTTAATGCATGTCCCTTTTTAATGGTTTCAAATTTTGTATCTCTCAAAAGTTAAATGATGAAAATGTCTTGTAGTTATTAATAATCTTGTAATTTTTATTATATCCATCATTTCCCATGTCAGAAATGATTAATTCTACGCCAAGAGATAGATTGTTAAACATGAAGAACCCTTATATAATTCTTTATTAAATGGAACATGAATGGATTTATCCTTGGACACCCTTAGGGGATCCTTTTTACCTACTGTAATGTTATTTAAAACATGTAATTGATTATAGATGAAAGTGTGAAATAAATTGAATAATTCAGAATGGATGAGTGACAATGATATTTGGATCATATTATGTTATCACTTGATTAAGAATGAATTTCCTTTTTATGGAAATTCTCATGTGATATTGATATTACCACACTACATATTAGGTTATTAAGATTGAGAAACACACTAAAGAGATTTTCCAACATGAGTTAAATGATGATAAATCCATGCATTAGTTTGTCATGCATGTGATTCTTGTTTTATGAATTATTCCCACATGATTAAATGAATGAATAATCCGTATGATGTTAGAAAATACACAAGTCAGCCTTTTGAGGTGAGTTTGTTAAAATATTCTCTTGGATTTGACCTTATCATATTAAATGAAATGATTATTGGATGTGAATTGGTTAAATGTTTATGATACTTATGTGATATTTGGATTGATATTAGAAATCCATAGACAGACTAAATTTCATGGAAAATGTTTATGAGATGTTTTATTCCTGTAATAATATTAGAATACTATGGATGGACACCATGGGTAATCTTATTGTTATGTATATTGATACATGAATTCCTATTAGAATTACATGGACTAGCTTATAGTCTATTTTGACTTATAAGCTGTGTGACACACGGATTCATATTATAATTCCATGGACAAAATCATATGGGATTTTTTCTTTTATGTTGAGTGATACATTGATCTAGTTATATGATGGATTCCATTTATGGACTCAAGGGGGAATAAAAATATGTCATGGATGATTCATTGGGTTTCTATATTGGACCTCTAATGATGCAATCAGATGACATGGACAGCATACGACACCTAGAAAAATTGGGGCTTCCTAATATGTTCTTTAGGGATGGGCTTGTAGGGTGTTTTCGGAAATTATACCTAGAGTGATACGTGAATTTTAAATTTGGAATGTTAACAATGGACTCTACTTGTAATTTTTTTGAATGATATTAATGTGGCTTATGACACGTCTACCAAGACAAATCAAAATCTTGGATTTAGTCTCCACATGTACTGGTTTAGATGGCCTTATCATGCCTCTATTGTCTAACCACTTAGACTGTGGATGCAGGGAATGAACCATATCTCAAGTCATATAAATTATATAAAATTTAATTGAAGAATTAAATGAATGAAACTGTAAACAAGTGTACAGAGGTTTCTTACATATTATAATTTCCTTAATTTATAAATATCTACAAGAAGACTACTAGATTAGAATAACATTATTAGGATTGGGTTTGACACTATAGGTTTCATACTATTAATATTTATATCTCTCATATTTCTTCGATACCATTAGTTATTTAGTAGACCTGCTTGTTTTAAGTGATGTGAACCCTTTCTTGTGTTGTAAGGATTCATCCTGGAAGTTGTGTGAAATGGACCGAGCTTGAAGTGAGGATGCTTATAGATATTTCCAATTATTCATTGATGCAATTTTATTTATATTATACTAAAATTTAAATCTTGATATTTGTTACTATTTTAGATTAGGTATCATTATTTTTCATTCATGCATTGTATGATATAGTAGTGGCTGTGAAATTTATTTTGATAATATTGAATCTCTCTTCAACTATTTAATAATTGATTTAAGCTACTTCTACTAATATCTAAGATTGAATTTTTTTTCAGCAATTTCATACTCAATGAATGTATGTATAATCTCCCAACAGAGATACCTTTATACCCTCACTGTTAATCGGCAGCCTCAGGCATACATTGTGACACACTTGATGCAATGTTGCGATTTTTTCAGCCAACATTTTTGTGGAATGTTAAACTATGACGTTACAAAGATGTATTAGAGTTATCCTTCATTTTTTATCACTATTTATTTCTCATATACAGGAGACTAGAAATGTTATGTCTCAAATTAAATAGTCATGCTTATGACTGTTCACCCCTCCCAAGGGAAAATTACCACGTGGCTAGGGCTAGGAATTTCTTTTGGAAGTATTTATGTTATAGTTCATATGGTTTCACCTTGAGTTAATGATGCATTTTCCAAATATTATGGATTCATAGAAAATTTATTGAAATTTTCCCTTGGTTAGTAATGAAAAATAGGTGACATGACATTAATTAAATTAAGAACATTGATAATATCACATTCTAATCATATGGAATTCCATGTATTTTTAGGTTACCTGTTAAGTATGATTATGTTCTTTGAGTGACTCTATGTTGGGTTATTTACCTTTTGAGATAATATTTTATCATTTTTATGAAATTATAATGTCTTTCGTATGATGTAACATAATTATGTGATTATATTTCATGTTGCTTTTTTTATTTTGAATGTTTTACTCATATGAATGATATTGTTTTATAGTATGTTTTTTTGTTGTTTTGTATTATATCATGATAGTTTTTATATGTGAAATGGTTTAATGGGTAGAAATTTTTAGTTGTGGTTTATTTTGGAGCCAGTTTTCAATTGTAAGATGTATGCATGAATTATTATTGGAAAAAGGTTAATAAGTATACTCAAACCATCTATGTATATTTAATAAATTATTATAGATTTATTGGAAATGAAAAAGGCATCTATAGTTAAATTTTATTGTATAATGATTTCATGTAATGGTTTCCAAATTATAACCATAAGTTTTATTGGTACCTTACGGATTTGTATATGGGCACCCATAATACTAATCTATTATATAACCATGGTATATTGGTAGTGGTTATAAATATGAATATAGATACGTTAGTAAACTTCTGTGGATTTGTTAACTTTTAAAATGCTCAACACTGGAAATAAGTACGTTAGTTGGGGAAGGATTTAATAAGATATTCACTTATGGTTCATATGATGTCTATAGTTAAACAAATTCTATTATGTTTCTTTTGAAGAATCCTAGTTGTATTAATGAGTCACTCGTAGGTCACCGTATCATCTAAAAATGAATTTATATGTTAAATTTCTTAATTATGATAAAATTTCAATTGATATTAAATTATTAAAATGAATTTGAAAATACATTCCTATAATTGGATTCATATGAATTATAAATAATGTTATCAAGTTTCATGTTCTATAAAATTGTAGTCAATGTTTTTTTAAACATTTCATTTAAATGTTTAATTGTTGAAGTGAATTAATTAAATGGATTTAAATTGGAACCTGAAGTGGTTTCCCTTGTTTATACACATGTCTAAGGGTAGTTAATAATATTCCATTGGCATACCATAGAATATAGACATGAGAATTTATCTATAGGTTATCTATTCATATAAATGTTTTAAAGGGATGTCTCTTGAGCCTAGTGGAATATATTTTTCTTGACCTAGTGATAGGGTCGAATCTTGTTCTTAGTATGTGGCTAGACTGTGGTGGATAGAACTCCAAGATCATGATGTATTATTTTATAATATTATCTTTCTAAATTTTTATGCCACTCACGTTCCATAATCATTAATATGATATTTTTTTTAAAAAGAAAAACTTTGATCGAATGGGTGGTCATTTCATCTGCAACGTTGATATGTGAATAAGCATCGTGGAATTCTCACATTAGTATTTTTGGCATTCCTTGAATATATTAAGATTATTATGAGGACATGTGAACCTCTCTTATCATCAAAAAATGAAGACTTGGTATGTCATCATCTGTGATAATAGTTCTATAAGATGATATTATTTTGATACATCTTTTTCATGATACATATGATACTAGATTTCATAGGTATAACATCATCTAGATAATGCTCATGATGTGCTACTTTTCTTTTTTAATCATTGGGTATTATGTGTTGGAATACACGATACAAATCAACGATTAAAAAATTTAATGAACAATGTGATATGGGTTAGATTATTGAGATTTGAACTATCATGTGTATTTTCGGGTTATCTTCATTGTACCTGAGTGTTTGGGAATCAAGTTCATCCCACTGCTCGGGAGATCTATCTTAGACATCAGATTTTTTAAAAGATGGTCAGTTTGATTTTGTCTTTAATGTGAAATGATTTTATGTGGTGATCATAGTTTTTGGAATAGAACACATGTGATTTATGTGGATATAGATCTAGAGATCTAGTGAGTGGAATGTTTATTGTATATTTTCATATCTAAGACATTCTAAATGTGAGGAGTGTCACTTTAGTTATGTTAAATCCATATTTTTGAGTAGAAGGAACACAATTGAGGACTACCTTTCACATGGATACATCTATTTAGAGTTCCATTGATGCATGCAAGTTAGAATTGGTTCAGTTCATTATCTACAACATGATGTTGAAGAGGATGGAAATGTACCCACCCACATTAAAACACCATTGGTCATGGAGGTATGATTTGGAAGAACATGAATTCCTATGGTGGTATTGTCCATATGGTTCTTCTAATGTTGCATCAATAGGATATGATGAGTTTCTTGTAAATAAGTCAACCAATAGTGGTTTTAATGTTTCATTGGTTTTATTTTAGTGTAAATTTTTATAAAATAAGAGTATGTCCCCTATCATGGCATCATCATTGAAGTATTATGATAGTGTCGGTCTTACATCGTGATAGTGTTTTAATGTTATAGGTATGTTTTCTGATATCAATATATGTTGTACAGCATATGTGTGGTTTTTTACTAAAGATTGGTTATTCATATGTTATACTTGGTTTTCCATGAAGGAACACCTTGGAAATCCTTTTAGACACCTAAATCATTCCTTGAAATTACCTCTAGGGGAATGCCATTTTGGACTCAATAAATGTTTTTATGTATATGTTTTGTCTTTTAATCAATGTCTTACTTATACAATTTGGTATGGAATACTTATTGATTGTTCCATGGACTCTAGTGGATGGACTCTGAGGATATCCCATATATGTTTTTAGGAATTGATATATTGATTTAAGGCTAATGTTTCCAGTGTGCTAGAACTAGTCTATGCCTTCTTTTGAGCTTAGAAACCACAATTTGAAATGGACATATTTTGGGTTGGTCTTGAAAAATCAATAGATGATAGGTGTTAGCAGTGGTGATTCTAGTTTTTGTAAATTCATGCACCATGAAATAACAAATTGTTGTTTGGTTGAAATACATCATGATTGAAGTTAAAACAGTTATGGGTTGTTCATTGAAAGGAAATTCTAGCCATGAGGGACACCACAAAATTTGGAATTTTTCTCTTTATAATGTTAAATACCATGGAAGGGATAACCATTGAAAAATTTATTTAGGATTATTATTTCATCATTTCATTGGCTAAGTAGTATTGGGTAAGATCCAATTTGATGTTTGATTTGGAAATTTAATGTTGGCTTGGGTTTTTATAGTGTGACTGTACTGTAGTTAAGAGGAACATTAAGGTGTTTTAGGAATTTTGAAATGAGATGTGTCATTTTTAACAATGATTCATGATACTAGTAAGTTGAGTGAAATCTTAATTTTTTCTATGAGGATTAATGTGGATGGGAATATTTAATGTGATGTGTTTTCAAGAACCCTTCATTTCGAACCAGATGAAATATTGTGGGAATTTGAATTTTTGGAGATTACTGGATCAATCATTATTAAAAAGATATTATGAGATTTATTGATAGAGATTTAATTTTGAAATGCTATTTTTGTGGGCTTGG
The DNA here is from genome assembly GCA_963277665.1 of Viscum album. Taxonomy (NCBI): domain Eukaryota; kingdom Viridiplantae; phylum Streptophyta; class Magnoliopsida; order Santalales; family Viscaceae; genus Viscum; species Viscum album. The sequence continues at coordinate 880,265,979 of OY728158.1, forward strand.
TTGAATGAAAAAATACATTAATGGGTGGCTCATGGAGTTTCGAGAGCACCAAACATGGACCATCATGTTTTAGGGACTTGTAGAGGGATCATGGTTTTGTCTAAATATGTGTGGTACTTTGTAGGTAACCAGGTGGATTAATTTAGTTGATCAGATGATGTTGAATGGGATACACATAATTTTTAAAAAATTTGGGTCTCACATGCACAATTAGTTGATCAGGTAGTACATAACCACTATTCACCACACAGTTGGGACATGTTTTTCATAGTATTTGGGAAAAGATGTACAGGGTTCCTAGGTGCCCTGTAAAAGGGTGCATGAGTGGAACTTGGTGTGATAAACCATCAATATGACCTATTTTAAAAAATATATTTTTTAATTAAATTTATATAAATTTTTTTTAAAGGGGTTCTTCTCCCCTTGACTGGTTCGCACGGTGCACGCTCTCCCTTCCCCTTGGAGACATGTGACAACTTCATCCTACCACCTCCACTTGTGATCATGTATCTCGATTTCATGAGGAATTATGGACTTATTATCATGTTGAGCTATTATTCTCCATATCCTCTATTTTTCCAGTGATTTTTCAAACTCCCCTTTGTATTGGTTCATTCGGCTATAACTATAAGGTTGGTTTAATTCCTTATTTATGTTATTCTATCGATATTAGGTCATATGAGGACAACCTTAGGACTTATGGGTATTTATTATGGAATCTATAGTCAATGGCAAGGTGGATGTGTCAAATTTGTATTTTGGATATTGTTTTGGAAAAGGTTCTACACCAAATGTTTTGTTTCGAGACCTTTAATGGAGATGTTTCAGGTGAGTGGAATCCCTAAAATTGATTATAAGAAGTTTTAATCATCCTTGGTGGTGCATCAACTCATACACAAGTATGTATGTATATATATATCATCCTATTGGTATTCCCTCATGGTGAGGTGAGTATGGGATTTTAATTTAATTATATTTATATAAATATATATATATATATATATATATATGAATATATGTGCATACTAGTGTGGGGTGTTCTAGAATAATTGTTGCCTAACCAAATAAGTTTATAATGTTATCTTGGTCTTATGCATGATATATAATCCCAATCCTTGAACTTTTTATTTAATAATTATAAAATTACCCCTTTAAATAAATATAATTGTGATTTTCCTTGAATTATGAAACTAAAAATCTTGATTGGAATGGATAAATGTGTTAGAGGACTTGATAATGAATAATTTCATGATTTTATAACAAAACCCCTCCAACTACAGTGCACTAAATTAAACCAAAAAGTAATGATAACTATTATATCATGCTTTTTTTTGGTTTAACATTTCCATTTGACTTCATAATGGTGTTGATATATAGTTTTTTAATGAATGCCCCTTTTGAAAGATGTTAAATGATGCTTCCCACATGAGTTTAATGAGGACTATGTCATGTAGTGGTTAGTAAGAATGTAATTCTTATTGTATAGCTTATTTCCCATGTGAGATATGTTCATGTCTATGAGATGAGATAGATTGTTAAGCTCGAAGAAAATAGTGGGTTTTATTATTAAATAGAATCATAATAGATTTTCCTTTATTCAAACTAAGGTGATCCTTTTTTCCCAATGTCATTGGATGTCAGACATTTAATTAATTGTAAAAAAATTGTGAATTAAATGGATTAATTTGTAAGGGCTGAGAGAAAATTATCCTTTGACCTTATTATGCTATTACATTATTAATTATTAATTGAATTTATATGGTTATGACCTTGATAGTCTGATACTTCCACATTGTGTAGTTGGTTATTAATCTTGAGGGGTTTATTAGAATGATTTAAACACATGAGTTAAATTATTTTTAGGCCACATATTTGATTGTAATTCATGTTTTTCTTGTTATATAAATATTCCCATGTGAGTGAATGAAAGTACAAGACTTATGAGGTTGTCCAATTCATGAATCACCCTCTTGAAATGATTTGGTTGACACATGCTCTTGTTATTGACCTTTTCAAGTTAAATGAATTTTTTATTTGGAAATGAATTGATTAAATTGTTAAGAGACTTTGGTGATATGTCGATTAATATTTGAAAGACATAGATAGAATCAATTTCCATGAACCATGTTCAATCCAAGAGTGATTCATGGATTCATATAAGAATTCTATTTCTGTACTCATAGGGGGTTTTCACTTTTAATCTGAGTGATAAATGAATTCATTTTAGAAATTCATGGATGGAATCATAGGATATTATGATATATAAGTTGAGTGATTTATGGATTCATATTAGATTTCCATGGATGGTCTGATATGGGATTTTGACTTATTAGTCTTGTGACACATGGATCAAGTTATATAATGGATTCCATGGATGGAGCCATGAGGAAATGATTATATGTCACGAGTTATACTTGAGATTATAATATAGTATCTACAAGAATGGAATCATTTGAAATGGACTTCATACCTCACCTAGAGCGATATCGGGTTCTTAAGAGGTTCTATAGGGATGTGTTTGTACGATGTTTGTTCATATTTAACCATGACTAATAACTAATTTACAACATATGAATATTAAGACAGATTCAACTTTTAAATGTTTTGAATGATATTAATGTGGCTTATGACATGTCTTCCAAGTAGGATTCATTTTTCACATATACTTATTTAGATGGCCTTCTAAGGAATATTTTGGGATACTAGTTACATGGGGGGTTCCTTGTTTAAGCTAGATCATGAGACATATAAATTAAATGTAATTTATTTGTTTAATTTATTGAATGAAAATGAAAACCATTGATGGTAGGTGTCTTAAGATCTTTTATTTCCTTACTTTGTATATATATTCTTACTCACATCAAGATGTTCATAGAACATGTTTGATTGGGCTTGATGCTAGGGGTTCTAGCCTACATTGATTTATATATCACATCCTCCTTAGGTTCTATAACTTTCAATGTAGTCCTCAATTTTTTCTAGGTATCTAGAACAATTGTTTTTTTGTATTTCATTTAATTATATGTTGATAGAAAAGGACTGAGTTGGGACTTTTTATTCTCATGTAGATATCTCTAAGGGTATTTCTATCAATTCATATATTTTATAGAAAATTGTAAACATGTTGTTTGTTACTATTTTTTCATATGAATCATCATATGAAATTCATGAATTGTATGAACTAGAGTTGTCTATATATTTTTTTCAGTTGATATTGAAGCGGTCTTTTATTGATTATTTATTTTATCATACTGTTTTTATTGAAATATGAGTTTTACTATATGTTTATTGTTGTGAAATCTAATAATAAAGGGGTATTACCTCGCACTAAACTACCTTTATACCCTTCCTACTATATCATAACATCTGGAATATGGGGAGACTCCCTTGAGGCCGTTCGAAAACTAGTTTAGCAACCGGTATAGTGGTATATCAGACTGGGGTGTTACAATTCTTTTTTATCGGAAGTCATTAACATGGAATTGTGACTCTATAATGATGGTACCTATCCAATTGGTTATTTCAGTAGTCAATATTCTTATTGTATTATATTTATAACTCTTTAAAACATAATTCTTGTATGATCATGAATGATCTATATATATTTTTTGAACTTATTAGTTTATGGAAATCCAAAAAACAATAACAATATTTATTTAATGTCATTAATTGATGGGTTAAATTTTTTGGGATTAATGGTGTCAGTACATATGATGTTATTGAAAAACAAAATTTCATAATGAAAGATATAATAATGTGGATATTTAGTGACTTTCCAACATATGTGATGTTATCTAGTCTGATTACACATGTTCAAAATCCGTCCAAGTACCATATGAGTGAAATAAAAGTGTTTTTGATTGTAAAGGAGAGAATGCCATGTTTTTATACATTCCTTGCCATTTTTTGGACATTCATTACCTTTATACATTCCATAAGGTAAAAAATATATATTTATTTGGTAAGGACAATAATTTTATTAAATGGGGTATTTTTGGAGATCTCCAATATTGTTATACTTGGTTAGGCTGTAACATGTTTGATATAATACATATTCGGGAAAACAATGTTGATCATATATTAAAACAGTTTGGAAAACACCTAGTAAGACCAAATATATTGTAAAGGCATTATTAAGTCTTGACCAAATTTGAAGGCGACCTGATCTTGGGTTGTTCTAAAATGAGAAAAATAGAATTTGTTATAACCACTAGTATAGTATACACTTCTAAATGAAAAAATGTTATTATTTTGTTTGTCGATTGTGGAATTGAGACTATAGGATGGTTTTGATACAAATTTTGAAAAATGTGTTAGAAAAAATCATATTACCATCTTAAAAATCAATGATTTTCATGGTATATTGGATATAATTATACAAATTTGATTTAGAGTATTCTTGAAATCATGGATTGGGGATGTGATAATAGAAATATAATAATTTTGTGGAGGCATATTTCCATGAATATGGGATATTATAAACATAACAGAATGTAAGATGAGGCTTATTAATTTTTATGTAAACTAGAATAAAAATTTCCTAAATATTTCATTGATTTAACAGAAAATTTCATTTTACTTTTTTCAAATGGAGAAAATTTTTGAGAGCGGGAATTATTTTGATTTAAATATCAAAATGAGAGATATATGTAGAAGCAGAAGAAAAGGGTATAAAAAATAATTATATGAAGGGTTAAATAATTAATCTTTTTAATCATTGGAAATTCCCAATTATAATACCGTTATTTCCAACATGAGTACCCTTCAAAAAATAGTAGATTTGGCTGAAATGAGGGAAATGTTTATGATACATTGAAATTCGAATTATTAGTTTTTAATTAGCCAGAGAATTACATTGGGGGTTCCCATAAACAATGAATTTTAGATGATGAACATCACATAGATCATATATATGTACTTCTAAAATATGAATAAATGACATGATTTATACATTGAGTTATACCACTATAAAATCATTAATATATATTTAAAAAATTTAAAAAAATACTCTATTTGTATATTATATGATGATCATGTCATGAAATAGTTTCCACATATAATATCAGCTACTCTTGTAGAATATAGATAACATAATATTTCAAATTAGTTTCAGTGAATGAGAAGGTAAATATTTTATCATTTAACCTAATATATTAATTTATTATTTGTTATATAGTATATTTTAATATTTTATATATATCACAACATGTTGATAAAAATGATAATCGATAGTGTGTATTGAATAACCCACATCCAAAATAGTGAAATGTCACTATTAATTTGTGTTGAATGGTTTTTTATTTTTAACAAATGAATATTATGATTAAAAGATAATGAAAAGTGTTGTTTAATAGATAGAATTTCACCATTGATAATGTAAAGCCAACATTTATAGATTTATTGATGAAATAATTGAAATGTTTTATCTCGGAAATAATTATGTAAATATTTTTAAATTTCATTTGTTTGATATTGATTGAGGATTTTTCATTCTTGAAAATCATGAGATAATTTACAATAAATGTAAAATATTTTTATCATTAAATGAACCATTTTTTTATCTCATCAAGGACACCAAATATATTGTGCTAATTTTTGTGATAAACGAATAGATATAATTGATTGGTGGATATTTATTAAAATGATAACCCATGAATAACTGTTTTGAAAATGAGAATGTGGTTCTATTAAAGTGGAGGAATTGGAATCATTTTAGGATAATTCTCCAAATAGATGTTTTCAATGTAGAGATTAGAATATTCATGATAAAACCAAGCAATTATAGGTCTATGGAGATGAATATTTTGATGATGTAACAGATTATTTTTAATTAAAAATCTTTGATGAAGTCAAAACCCCTATAGAATTTGAAGATACAATGATAATAATGGAATATATTTACACAATAATATTTAAATATGAGGATAATGATGATTAATAATACCATTACTTGTTAGTTATATTCAATATATATATATATATTATATAATAGTAATTTGAAATTATTTTATGACAAAATTATTTTCATGTTTATGATGTATGATGAGATGTGTGATGATATATTCCACTGCCTCAAGGAATTCATACTACTTGGTGATCAGCTGAATGCTTTTTCATCATACCATTAGGTTACTAGCACTATGTTATTAACTCAGAGAGGTCAGGGTATTGTGAGAACAATGATTTCTATCCCCATTACAGAGTGATGTACACATGTTGAATATTATCCACATATTTGAAGGTATGTTTAATTGTGTAATTTTGATAGTTTTTATTACATTTTTATAATTTTATTTTTTATTAGTTATTTGATTATTTTTTCTATTTTTATAGTTTTTTGTATATTTATATTTTAATGTAGATCTCTATTATTGTAATCTATTTTTCTGAGGCATGTGTGATGTTATATCAGATTTCCATTGTCATTCGACACCACATGTTTGATAATTCCATGGTATGTAAAAAAATAATAGATATTTTGAAATATATTTAATTATTAATAACATATTATTTAGAAAATTATACATTTATTTTATCAAACTGATGATAGAATGTGGAGTTCAATCTGGGATTCATGGTAGGTGAGTATGTGTGAGTGTTGTTATCTTTTTTTTGTACAATTTGAGGTGGACAACCAACATGAAGGTGCGAGTTATAGATTTTGATCTATCTTGGTACCCTTATATATATCATGGCATCTCAACTAAGGTCTAGGATATATTAATTTCATATTATATTGGAGCTAGTTTTCAGAGGAGAGTGTCATTAGGTTAGAAAAACTAGGAGAGGCATGAGGTGATGCATCACAACTATAGTCATATATTCACTAAAAGTCACTGATATATTGCAAGTAATTTTTATAAATAATTTAAATATCATTAAATATAAAATCGTTGTTTTATACTCATATCATATGTTGAACATCTTGATATTACAGAGTTCTACATGAATAAGATATGTATATTTATCCAATCACTATAGATATTTTAGGTGGTCATTATTGTCAAATTACCATCATTATCATTTTATATGAGATTTAAAATTAGCTAAAAATAATATTTTAAATAGTAGAATTTAAATTTAAAATTTAATGAGTCATATGATGATTAGGAATCTTAGACATAGGAATAGATATAGGATGCTACTGAGTGTTGGGGCACCAGTGATGCAGAATTCAATGATGCATCATGGATGTAGGAAATATATTATGATTTTGAGAAGGGTTGACTGATTAGTATCATTTCATGACCGACCCCTTTATTTTTATATGGTATTGTTTCATGGTGGATGTCTATAACTATGATATCTCTTGGAGAGTCCTGATCATTAGTATCCCAATATGAGAGGAATATACATGCTCAGAGTAAGGATATTGAGTCCATTCATACGGAGTACTATGTGCTCAATCGACATCACGATCATGAGTAAGTGGAGATGTCATGATGGAAGGAGAAACATGACGTGTACCTTAAATTGTTGGTTTAGGTTTTAGGGATGGATTTCTCTCCCCCACCTCATCTAGATGGCAACCCCCTCCCCATCCACCCCAACAACGATTGATACATTATGAGAAAATTTATGATTGAAAATTAAATGAAATATTTTTTATAGTATTTTAATTATTTCAGACGATTATTGTTTTATATTTTACACTTTTTTATTTAAAAGGATACATTTATCTATTTTTAGTATTAATATTATTTCGTTTTTTATTCTGTATCTTGCTTTCGGTGGGTTAGAGTCTTGTCGTAGATAATCTATTGTGATATGTGACTAGAATCATCATAATAAATTTTGTATGTAATATATATAATGTTTTTATATTTCTCTTCATAATAATAATATTTTGAAATTACCATCTCAAAGAGGGGTTATTTCTAATTCGACCACATTGAAAATAACTTTTTGTGAAGATGTCTCATCTCATGTATTCTAATTCTTAGTGGTGTAAATTTTATAATGAATACATTATTGTGTAAGTCCATGTTCTTGGGAGTAACATATAATTATGTCATATGCATAATGATAATGAGGTTTTATATTATATTAAATCATTAAATACATTATTTTGATTATTATAGAATAGTGAAAATAGATTATTTATTTCATACTGTCACAGGGATGGTAAGATGTACGTATTCATAAATGATTGTATCATTACCTTAATGTTGAAAGGCTTGTGAAGTAGATGGTATATTAATTTTCCTGAATAAATATCATTATTTATAAACATATATATCCATAATTTCTATCATTGTACACATCCATGTAAAGTTGTTGTTAAAATAAAATTGCAACATAGTGTGGACACGATAATCCCTAAGTACGCACACCCAGTGATTTCATTTTTCATAGGATGGATAAAATTTAATATGGCCATGCAATAATCCTAATACCATATTATTATGCGTGTGTGTGTATATTTATATGACACTATATTTATTAATTTATTATGTAAATAACCTATGAAGAGTTAATTGAAGAAGAAATGAACTAGAATGTGTTGGTAAATACAATTACCACTTCTTTATATGACTTCCCATAGATCTCATGTTAATAGATATAGGGTGGGAATTTTTATAATAATAGGACCCCTAGAACAGAAATTAGAATGTTTATAATTTAATTATATAGATTTTTGATGATATTCATTTCTCAATGTTGGGTAAATAAGTGAAAGACGAATTTCCCTTTTTTCATAGAGGTGAGGGGCACTTTTTGAAACTCTCAAAATAGTATATTAATATAAAATTATTTTAAATTCCATATGCCTCTAAAATGAGTTACATAGAACCTAATACAACAATGTTTTGATATCCTCTCATAAATTTATTTATTTACATGTTTAAGCCACATTTTTTCTCATAGATATTTCTTTTAACACTTATTTAATCCTTTTAACACATACAATGACCACATGGATTTTATTTCATTGAGTGTAAATATTGATACTCTAAAATAAATAAAACATAAATGAAATATAGATAAAAATTTATACTTTATCACAATCATTTAAAAAAATTGAAAATTTTAAAAAATAATTGATAATTGAATAAAATAATATTTATTTTAAAATATCATTAATGTCAATTTTGACATTATAGATTATGTGGATTTTATGATAAAATGTATAATACAAGATATCTTTAATAAAAATATCATAAAAATTATTAATGTCTCAATGAAATATTTAAAAGTTGTCAATAAAATTAAATATTTTAATATATATTTATTTTTATTGATTTAATATATTTTTTTAATTGTTTCAATAATTTAATAATTTAGGCCTCAAAATTATGAAAAACCTTATGATAGTTATTTATTACAAAATAATTTTGAAAATTTCTATTATGAATTTAAATAATGTATATTTAAAAATTATTTTGATTATAAAAAAATATATTATGTATGACCATATATTAATAAAGAAATACATATTAAAAATAGTACTGTAAAAAATTTGACTTTTAATAAAATAAAGCACTATAATAGGGGTAATGTTATCCATGTGACTAAAACATGTAATAAATTAAACCCTAGGATAATTTTGGAAAACACATACCTCATATAATAATATAAGTACAGGGTTTATTCTAATTTCATAATCCTTATCATAATTATTATTGCCCTTAATTACATGTTTTACCATTTACCATGGTTATAAACATAACTAGGTTTACTCTTCATGTGGTTGAAATTTAAAAGAGAAACATTTAATAAATTTTTCCCTCTTGATTGAAAATATTGAATCTAGTTTTCAAAATTCAAAACACAGAAGTGGTAAAATTAATTAAAAAATAATCTTGTAATGGGGTGAGAAAAAAATATTTTAATGTGAAAATAGATGAATGTTTAAAATATTTTTATATAAAAATTTAATATGAAAATCATTCCTTTGAATGTAATATTATTAATAGAAATAATAATTAATTATAGGTCAGTTTAAATTCAATTTAAGATATAATTGACCAATATTAATTATTTATATGAAATTAACGTTTTCAATTAACATTATGTATTTTTCACTATTAATCATAATGTAAAACATATTAGAAATATATTTAAAATACATACAAATTAAATTTTTTATATTCATAATTCCAAAATGATTTTTTTTTTCAATTTTAATTTATTAATGTTTTAATGTTTATTTTTTAAATATGTACTCCATTAAAATAAATAAATTTCTTTTAATAAAATATTGCTTTTTATGAGTTAAATGTGATTTATTCTTATCTTATTCCTATAAAATTTAATGGATGATTTCACAAAAAAATTGAATGGGTGAATAATATAAATAAATTTAATAATGTTCATAATAAAAATATTTACATCCAATTTAATTACTAGTTTATAATAATATTTAAATCATAATTTAATCTGGGAGTTGTGTGAAATGTAAGATATCAAGGAAAACTAATATATTTAAGATGAGATATAACTTAATAACATGGGATGTTAAATTATTCCATCATTTGAAAAATATCATTCTCAAAATTTTCATGAATATTAAATTCTAAACAAATTTGAGTGGTTCTTCTTCATGATGTCCTCGAGATCACATGTTGTAACATCTAAATTATGGTTTCAACATAGAGCCTTTACCAATTGAGTCGTCTGATTCATGAACACTTTCTTATTACTGTAAGTTATCTAGAGTAGATTTTCGAAGTAAAAAATATTAGGTTTTAGATATAATTCTTAAAAGATGACTATATGTTTTGGGTCTTCAATGTACATTCATAACAATGATATTTGGAATAAATTAGGATATTTTAAGAGACATGGTGGCATTGATAATCTGTAAGATACAAATCCAATTAATTCCATAATTTTGAATGTCCCAATGTATTTTAGGGTTATTATTTCTTTTTTACCAAACATTTTGACACCCTTTCATATTGTGACTCTCAGAATGACATTATCTACCACTTTCAATTCCAAATCATTTTTTGGTAGTTACCAACCACTATTTTTCATAATTTGAGCGACCATAATATGAGATTGAATAATCATTACCTTTATTTTTTCCTTTTCAATATGTTCTAGTCCAATTATTTTCCTTTCCCCAAATTTAACACAAATTTTTAGAGTAAGACAACCCTCCAATATAATGCATCATATGGTGCTTTTTGAATACATCGTTATAATAATTTATTATATGAATACTATACCATAGTAAAATACTAATACATTATTCTTATAATTTCATGTGAGAATGATCTCAACATGTAATATTATTTTTGAATATCCCTTTAATATTGACTATTAGGTTGAGGATAGTATGTGGTGCTAAAATTTATCCCAGTACCTATATATTTTTGATGAATCTACCAGAATGTTGATGTAAAATGGTGATCTTTATCATTTACTATTAATAGTGGTGAACCATTAAGTCATAAAATATCATTAATATAAACTATCTAAATGAAATCAAGATGAAAATATTATCTTATAGAATAAAAATGTGTCAATTTTGTATGGTGATCAATAATAACCCATACCAGATCATTCTTGCATGCAACCCTTGGTAATCTTGTGTGGATGTCCCTAGTAATCTCATACCACTTCCACATAGGAATATGTAGAGGATTCAAGAATAATATAGGATGGTGTCTCCCAGCCAGCAATTATTTACAAAATAGGCATCTATAAACATATTCAAAAATTTCTTTCTTCATATAAATCTAAAAAAAATGTGCCTTCAGGTCCTTATACCTTATTGTACACCCAGGGTCTATAGAGAAATTTGAACTATGAGAATCATTTGATAGTTCCTTCTTATAAAATGTATTATAGGAACTCAAAAACATTTTCATAATTTCATAACACCATCTTCATAAACTGATCTTTTAAATTTTCTATCATTAAAAAAATTATTTTTATTAAGAAAATACTCAACATCAAATTAAGATCATTTAATAATTTTCAATAGGGTCAGTCTTGTAGAAATTTAAAAAATAGTTTTTTCACTCCTAAATTAATAATTACTATATCTATCTTTACTAAAGATATGAAAATATCATATCCCTTAATCAAAATATTCATTATATGTATATGATCAATCATTCTTAATTAATATGATATTTTATTTACTTTTCCTAGGTTATTGTGAATTGAGAAATCAAACTCTCTGAGTAGCTCTATGTATGTTATTTTACACATGTTTTTTATCTTTGTTTAACAATGTATTTAAAACTCATATGAACTATATATATATATATATATAATATTTCACCATTGAGATAATGTCTCCATATCATCAGAGAAAATATTATTTCTTCTAACATGATATATAGAGTTGGATAATTTTGTTCATGAGTTATATACATCCATGAGGAATATGAAATAACATTATCATTTTTTCTATGGAAACAACCCCATCCCTTTTTTGATAAAATAAATTATTTAACAAATTATCATTTCTAAATTATAATGAAAATATTATAGAATTTAACAATATCCTATTTAATTATTTAAGATATTCAAAAAATTCTCATGTCCATATAAACCTAACACATTCATATGTGAGATTATATAACTAGTTATCCAATTAGGAGTTATTTTGAAATATTATTGTATAGTAACCTACCATACCATTGATAATACTTACCCAAGATATGTTATTTTGTGTAGGAAATTATTGGACTACCATTTTCTTCATAGAATAAACTAATATCATATTATCACTAGATAATATGTCCATGAAAAGAAATTTTCTGAATCCAGTATTCACGATTGCTAAATATACATTATTAGACATTTCCACAAAATAGCCTTAATAGTGATCCATAAGTGATTATATATTTCCCCATAGATTTTGTAATAATAAAAGTATGGATTAAAAAAACAAAAAAACATCAAAAAATTCCTCTAAATACATTACTCATTATAACCATGATAATTGAGAGGGAATAATCAATCCAAATTACATTACTATTATCTTGTTCTGTCCACACCTCATGTGAAAATTTTCTCCCAAATGAATTAATTATTTACTCACAATTAAGGATAACCAAGATGATGTTAAATCATTGAAATATAATGGTATCTATGAAGTTGATCATTTAAGTCATCAATGCGTGGTAGAAGAAACATTTTCATCATCATAATTTCATTTATTTCCCTATAATAAGTGAAAGGTATGATAAACACATCCTTATTATTAAAAAAATAATTTTGGATCACTGTGCTAAAATAATAGGTTAAATAAATCCCTTATCACACATCTCATCTAGTTATATATTCTAATAAATTAATTCCACAATGTTCACTCAGTATGGAGTTTTTGAAATTGGTCTTGTTTCCAAAACCAAATCAATAGAAAACTGACATCACACTATGTGGGATGCTAATGTATCTCCTAGGGATATATATAATTGTATTATAGTACATTAGGTAAATTTGGATTTTAATATTAACATGTTCATCCATAAAAGTTTCCTTCTGTTAAACCCTAATAATTTCATTTTGTATATTTAATAGTGGTGGATCAAGATACGAGTTATACATTGATGTATTTGATCTATTGATAAGAAACACCACATCCACCACAAAAGTCTCAATTTACATTTTTCCTTAATTAAATATTTGAATAATATTTTGAAATTGTGTCCAAAAAATGGATTATATCTTTTTCATCAATATATTTTTTTATAAGGTTAATAAATGTATCATGTTTTTTTGTGATAATGGGGATTTCCCGATGGATCATGGTTGTAATGATAATTCCATTAGATATTTTGACTCAAAACTCCATTATATAATATAAATTAAAGAAACAAATTTTATTATCATACTATGTAGATATTAAATGGACTTATAATCCATAATAAATAAAGAATTAACTACATTTAAAGATATGATTAATGGAAATTCCATCACATCGTTGGGTTCGTCAATATTAACTCTATTAATCACCTAATCATGGAATACTCCCCTAGAAATCATCTATGGAAAATTCTCTTAATGAACGGGAAAATATTTTGAATAATTCCCCCATTTAATTATAGTTGAATGATTTGATATAATTAGTTTGTTTCCCCTTTAATTAATGAGGAGAATCAACCTTGTCTCCATATTTTTGGAACAATAATATTCCCTATAGACATTTCCCAATATTTTTTATTCAAAAATTTTCACATGATTGGAAAAACCTTATTCACAACTTATTATTTGATACCTTAAAATTATCATCATTTTTATCTGACCACTTATTCCATTTATTTACATAGAACATATATTATCTATAAACTTATTTCTCTTTTGATGGAATAGAGTGCTATTTAATTATATGATATGAATGTTTTGGAAACCAGATCTTATTGGAGATTTGGATTTATTAATTCAAATAATTGAGAAATTTTCCTATCATTATTTATAATATAATCTACATCGTACCTATAGAGTATTGTAAAATAATCCTCATATTTAACAACATTTTATTCCTAATTATTATTTAGTCAAAGAACATTATTTTAATCTAAATTAGTTGTTCAGTAGGAAAATATTTATAAAATAACATTAATGTAAAATCTCATCACTCAATGTGTTTTATTTCATATTTTTCATTTTTTTTATGGATTAATGACCACCATTCCTCAACATCTCCTCGAAAAAAAATACATTTCCATTATAAATTTTTTCTAATAATTATGTATCCTGGAATGATATTTCATCTCATGAGATATAATTGATTTCATAGATACCATATGATATTTAGTCAAACTAAATTATGGGGTCTTATGTTGAATGATGTGATCCAATATTTGATAATATTTATCTGGATGAATAGTTTTTTCTGTTGGAGAAATGTTATTTTTAATAACAAGATTATGCTTCCCAAATATAGTCATGATCTTCTCAATTACAACACCAAACATGTTTTCTTTCTTAATGGAATAATACCAATATTTTTTGTGGGTATTTATTCCATTATTTTTTGAAGGATATATCACTAAATAATGTCACACACTAGGATATTGTATACTCTTCATAAATATTGATCCAAATAATAATAATTTATGTTTTAGTAAATGTTTTTAAAATATTATAAGTAATTAGTAGAGTTCCAGTATTGGGTATGATTATTATGAAATTTAATTCCCATGGTTTTTACTCTAATTACTCTAATAAAAAAGTAATGATCCCGACCCTATTTTCCTAAAGTCGGTAGTGACTTTATTTCAATAGTATTACATACAAGGAATCAAAACCCTAAATTATAAATAATTTAGTAGTTTTTATGAAATATATAAATAAATGACATATTTATAACATTGGAAATTAAAAATTGAACCTAACATAGAAATTCAATTTGAATCCATGTGATCATTCAAAAATTTTATTTTTATATCATGGGAAAAAGCTTCATAAATAACATGGTGATCAAAGATCCTCAAAAAGGGTCATATACAAAGGAAGCTATCATGAAACAATAAAGAATAATAAATATAGACTAATAAATCATTAAACCAACATTTGGTTTAATAAATATATTTTTTATCATTGTAGGATAGTTCATAAACATTATGTAAATGTAAGTAATCTTAAATAAATTAAATTTAATCATTAACTAGTGCACAATATGAATCAACATATAATATCTTACTAAAAATCATATGGATAAACAATAATTGAATTCCTTATGATGAAAATTCAAAATATTAAATTCCATGATTTCTCAAATCATTGTATATATACAATCAAGATCAATCATAAGGTAGTGTAATCATTATGTGTAAACCAATTTAATTTGGGAAACTTATATATCTCATGAGACAATAGAATCATAAATGGATTATCTATAACTGGGCCTCACCCATGTCTAGATGTCCAAATAATTCCTAATATATATAAATGATTGATTTATTTAATTATTAAATATTCATTAAAAAATATCTATATTGAAAAATATATATATATTTAATATTTTATCCCCATTTTACAAAAAAAAAATCAAAGTAAACACCATATGTAAAAATGATAAAAAGATTAGGAAATAATAATATCGATGATACTATGGATATGTATATATAAATAAGACTTCAATAATTATGATCATAAATAAAATGGGATGTATGTACACAATATTAGAGAAATTACGTGCATTATATTAAAATATTCCATAATGAATTGAAATTGGGATGAAGTCCCCATCCTCAGACTTCCATTTGGTTATGAATTAATTAAAATGTTTTATAATAGTATAAAGGAATTCATTAATATATTATATAGTCATATATATATTAATTATGTCTTATATTATCTTTTTATATTATATTATCAACCATTTAATTAAAATATTTCATTATTTCCATAGTTTTAGTTGTTAAATTCGTCATATTTATAAGATAGTTTTGTCTTGCATGTCATTTGTCTTTGGAATGATATATATTTATATCATATCCACATTGATATTAAAATCATATATATCGTATTTATTCATTAAATAATTTTTTATAATAAATATTTACTGTTGAACAGGGGTAATGAATAACATTGTGTCATAGAGATAGTAGGTCGTATGTACACACACGTTATAATATCATTCCATTAATAGTGAAAGGGATTGGAATAAGACGGTTTATTAATTATATATTTGAAATATATTATAAATAATAACATCTATGTCAATTATTTCCATAATTATTACCATCCATATAATTTGGTGATTGAAAACAATGTACACCAATACATGGAGATGAAAAGTCATATGAATGCACACCTTATTTTTTTTCATAGGATTGATAAAACATAGAATATGTTTTTACCAAAATAATAATGAAATATCATAATATAGATGATAATAGTTTTATTACCTCATCAATGAATAAACACCTGAAGAGGTAGTTGAAGAATAAATGAACTTGAATGAGTTAGTAAAAACCATTACCTTATCCTCAAAATACATCCCACATATTTTTTATTAAATGATCTAGTGTTTATATTTTTTAAATAATCTAAAATAAACAACATAAATATGGATTTTGAGGATAGAAAAGTTTAGAGTTTTTTTTTGAGATGTTTGGATCAATGTTTTGTAAATATGTGATGGTGTAAACATTCTTACACTTATCTATTTCTCAATAATTATTTATTTATAATATAATTTTGGTATGTATCTAAATCCTCCATTACAGTAATTTTTATACATTTATAGGAAACATTCATAACATTATCTTTTTGTATTAGTCATTATTCAATCCCCTTTACTCTTACAGTTATAACACTGATTTATTCATTATGGGTCAATATTGTTTATATTACTTTAAGACAAGAAAATAATTGAATCATTTATAAAATTTATAGTCTTATCCAAATAATTTGGATATATTTTATATGATTCAAAATTGTATATCATTTAATAAAATATTATTTATTTTATAATATTAATATTGACAGTTTTGGCAATCCATATAACATGAAATTCACAAAAAATAATTACCACAACATCTATTTAAAGAAAATAATTTAATAAATACCTAATATGAATCTATAGTGTATAAATAGTTTTATGACATTTATTATCTAAAAATATATTTATTTTAATATTTTTTATATCATTTATTTGATTTTTTTTCATTAATCTAATAATTATAACTGCTTCATTGGGATGTCATTTAATGTAATAATTAATTCCATAATAAATAATATTATATTAAAATGATGAATATAAATATTTTATATTTAAAAATAATATTTATGGTTCATCATAGCTTTTGGATGACCATATATTAAAAAATTTAGACTAATTGAAGACATTAGTGTGATAATTTGACTTTTCCTAAAATAAAGTACAATAAGAGGACTAAAGTCATACACGTGGATTCAAGAGGACCAAAATTCAGATATTAATGATTTGGGTAGACCATATCTCCATAAATAATATTCGTTCATGTTTAAGGGAAATTTTATATTCATTATCATAATTATATTTTCCCTCACTTTCTAGATTTAATCTAAACCGTGCTAATAAAATTAAAAAAATTACTATTAATTTTCACAAAAAATATACGGTATATATTTAATAAATATTGATCTTATAATTGAAAATACATATTAAATTTTTCAAATTATAAAAAATTGTTAAAATTTAATTAAATTTATTTTTTTAGATGAGGAAAGAATACAAGTTTTTTATGTGAAAATGTTCAGAAGATTGAAATGATTTTAGATCCCATTAAATATGAAAAATGACCTTAGTTGGATTAATGGATGCATAATTTATCTAATTTTAATTAAAAATTATAAAATATAATATAAAATAATAAATTAGTTAGAAGAGAAGTGTGTTTTCAATTAAAATATTGTTTTGTTTTCACTATTCATCAAAAAAATAAACATATCCGAAAAATACCAAAAAATTATCCAATGTAAATTTTTATATTACTGTTTCAAAAATGAAGTTAATTTTTTAAAATATAAAAGTTTAAATTTTTAAAATTTTGTTTTAAAACATGAATTCCAATAAATGGTGACACACCCACCACTTGAAAAATAAACCTTCTGTGCGTAAAAGTGGTTTGATTTCTATCTTATGCCTATAGAATCTATTAGATGAATGTGAATTAATTTGGATGAATATATACTATTTATTCTATAATTTACTTAATATTATCCATTTTAATCAATTTAATGGATAGTTTATAATAAAATTTTATTTTTTGTTTTATGTAAGGTGTCTCGTGCAATGTAATCTATCATAGTAATAAAACAAAATTAATAAAATACATACCATCATTTATTGGGGATTTATAGTACTTTTATAAATATATAATATATATAATATGAAACTTATATCAATGATATATTATAAGATTAAAATGATGAAACTAAAAATCCAAATGAGGTAATCCTAAGATAATTTAGATAATGTATTGATAACGTAGTCTATCACCAGGGGTGAACTACTGATTTGTATAAAAATACAGTTCAATGTCAACATAAATTAACTAATTTTTTTTAAAATTCCAATAATCAATATGTAACAACTACCATGGAATTATTACATGAGCTAAAATATTCTACATGATTAATAGTTTGGAAATATAGATCCTAATTCTGTATAACATCAATAAATAGAATATATTGATCATATTCAAATAAAAACATTTGTATGAGATATAATAAATTTTAATTCATAGTCATCCAATTATGTTATATAATTTATCTAATATTTTATGTGCAATTATTAAATAATATCTTCAAAGAATTATTTGATAAAATATTTTTGGACTTTATAAATTACATGTTTATACACATAACATTAAAAATAATAAATAAAAAACACATAATTTTTTGATAATGACATTAATGGAAGAAAAATATATTTTACACATAAATATTTTTATATTTTTATATTTAGTGTACCGTCAATTGATAATTTTATCACATGAAAAGGTAATTTCTATCAATTAATAAATGAAATAAATAGATTTATATATTTTATAGAAAAATATGTACTATAGAGATATATAGTTTTGATAATTTATCATAGTAGATCCCAATGTTTTTTACTAATTTTAAAATATTATCATCATCTAGTAACTATTTTTATTAAGATAATAGAATAGTATATAATTATAGATGATTTTTAATAGTGATTTAAGGAATAAAAGAGTCACAAAATCGATACATTGGAACTACAACTATGAAAATAAACGTAATGTTATTTGATATAGAAAATTTCATTAATGAAATTCATGTATGATTAATCGTTAATGACGATAAATTGGTCATCTTATACTAAATTTATTTTATGTTACATGATCAAGGAACACCAACACCTGATTCTAAATAATATTTGGTGGTCATTTCATTGATGATTTAATGGAACCACTTCTTTGAAGTGATCTATGAAATATAAATTATTCTCAACAATTTAATATCTATTTTTACATAGAGGATTAATAACATCAATTAATGACAATATATTCAGTTTATAAGAAAATTTTATTTGTAAATATATTATAATACATGATAGTTGAATATTGTATATATTTTTATTATTATAATAGAAATTTCTAAACTATATATGATATGTATTGATAAAGACACAATAATAAATTTTATAAAATTATTTATATGTTAATCAAATGTTGGGGAATAAATCCCTCCATGATTAATTGATTTATCATCAATGTATCTTGTATAATATAATAATGAAATAATAGTATATATATATTAATAAAATAATGATAATCAAAGGAATGTGGTATTAATTAAATTGAATTGAAAAACTAAATTTTCAATGGGTTTTTTAAAGTCTCTTTTTGAAATAATCCCAAAATATAATAAATGATATATTTAATAATATAGGTTAATAATAATTCCCAAAATCATTTTGATATTCAGTGACGTATGATATATTTTCAGAATCCATTTGGTTATATAAAATTGAAATATATATTTAGTAGTATTCCTCATGGTTCATATTTTTCAATCATGTTATAGAATATAATTATATGTCTAAGGTAATGATATAATTTCAACACATAAAAAAATGGGTTTACATAAATATGTTATTTTTTATATATAATTTGAAAAAATAAAATAGAAATAACTCCAATTTTGTTATACTGTACTATGTTTCCATGATTTCCCTCTCTATTTCCATATTACATGATTTTACACATAAATTCTATTTATTTTTAATTTTTTTTATAAAATTGGTAATGATACAGGGGGTGATAAATTTTATCATATTTTATTTAGATATAAGTTTCATCTCATTTTTTAGAGGACACATATATATTACATGAATAATATTTTGAACATCTGTAAAACTGATCAACACATGATTGATGACCCATCAAAATGGATTATAAAAAAATAGAATAAATTTTTATAACATTATAAACAATGTTCAATGGAGGATATGATCTTTAAATTCCATTGATTGTGATCTTAAAAAAATAATATTAATTTCATTTGTTCATATTGACACATTTTAAGGAGTATATTTTATGATATATCTCAAATATAATGTGTTGATTTTGGGGAAAGAAATATATATCCATATAAACATGTTCAGAAAATATCTTTGAATGATGACTGTATAATCTGAAAAATATGTTTCAATATATATCTTAACTAATATTATTATTTATCCACAAATTTTAATTAATCGAGAGTTCATATAAATAGATCACTAACACACTTATTAAGAGTATCTATTGAATCTCATAGGTAATAATGGGAATGTTTAGTGAAATATTACAACACCAGATGTTAACGTAGATGTGTGAAACTATAATTATAGATATTAATCATGGTAACTCAGGTTTTTAATATAATAAATGTTTTTGAATTTATTATCCATCAATGATATGAGTTGAAATTTTAAGGAACAAACATCAAAGAAATATAAGTATATTGTCTACAAAATTTTACGATATAATTTTTTTATTATATAAATTTGAGTCATATTATAGTATAATATATATGATAAAAAAATATTACTCAATAAAGAAAACGACACTAAATTATAATCATCATGTAGAACATTGTTTGGGAATAAAAAATAGACACCAAAAAATTAAAATGTCAAAATTTTAAAGAGGTTATTAAGATTAAGTAGAATAATTGTAAAAATACAAGATTATTAGTCAAAATGAAATATTATTCCTTATGAAAAACATGGAAAATATATAAAAATTCATTAATTTTTTTATATAATATTATAAATATATTTAGGGAAGTATAAACTAAAATAGAGTGAATATTTTACTATGAAAAACAATTTATTTAAATAATGTATTACTTCAATATAATCTTTTATCTAGTATCCAAATATATAGGATAGTATCAAGACCATTCAAAAAATATTCTAGTAACTATATTAGAATTATTCTCATTGGATATGTAAAATGTAACAAAAATTTAAAATAACCATGTATAAAATAAGTAAATATAAATTCCAGAAATCAATAAAATAAATATTTAAACAATTCAAATCAATGATAATAAAATTTTATAATTTCAATAGTTAAAAAATATCTTATTTTGAAAAATAAGTAATTTTATATAGATATTTTTGAAACTAAATTTTAAATGAAAAAATTTATTTTGAAAATAATGGGAGTAATTTTTCCAATAATTGGAATGTGTTTTTTTCAATATTTTTGTAAAATGATAATATTTTTTGGGAATTTTAAATCTTATTTTTTTAATGTGGTATGTTTAATGATTCTACATTAATTTAATAATGACCTCTTAATTTATAAAAATATATTCATTACAAATAAGTTTATAATAATAATTATAATTATTCTATAAACAACTAACATAAATAATAATACTATGATGTTATTTGGATTTTCTATAATCCTAATGTATTTAATTAAAAACTAATTTTAATTAATTCTAACATTAATTGGTATTATGAAAAAATTAAATTTTAAAATTTGTTAAATTTGGAAGGTATATATATTTTTAATTAAATACTATTATTTTTTCAAATGAGTAATATAATTTAATGGAATTATCTTTATACACAATTTTATAAAATATTTACCCTAAAATACACATAAAATTTGGGTATGAATTTCCAGTCTAACCAATATTATAAATTTCTTCCATAATATATTAAATTGAACAATATCTCATAATTAAATTTTCATAATACATCATAGATACCTAAAGTTAACAAGTTATCACTTAAGTCAAATCCCTCAATATATCACCTCATAGTCACTTCATCTAATTCATTCTATAGGTAACTACATCATCATCTATGATTTTTTTCTCTCATTCAAATATCTTAATCCAATTTTATATTATGTAATTCCACTCGCAATAATTCTCATGAATAAAAATAAATAATTTTCATTTGAATGGGATCAATTATTATTATATATTTATGATATATATATATTCTCCACTGCATTTTTAACATGTCCCATTAAAGGTTAATTTTAAAAGTTGTATATAAGATTATAATATTTTTTGTATCACTATATTTGTGGTTTATTAATTTAAATCATAAATGAATAAATAATATATATTATGACTATGTATAATGATTGTAATATACTTATATTTTTAAATATCCCTCTTCATCTTTATGAAAATTTCACATTAATATATGGTCAAACCGTAAAAGAGTTTGTTGTAAATTTTTTACCAATCACCAAATCAAGGAGGGTAACAATAGAATATTATGAATATAAATAAATATTTTTTTTGATTTTAATCAATATGGATGAAATTTATGTTACAAATATAAAATATAGGTTACAATAATGTAATTAAAAATACTTTATAGTAATTTAATGAAACGTTTTGAAAATATATTTTAGTACATAGGGAATGTTAGTGAAAAATCTAAACGATTATAGGTGACACCCACAACCACCTCCCCCTAAAAAGTATTTCACCCTGGTTGGATATGATTGAAGGGAGATGGTGATTTTTGATGTCCTGCCTCTACTATTTCAAGAGTTAGTGAATATCACCAAGGGTAAAATAAAGATACAATGGTGGTATTACATTCTAATTGAAATGCACAAAATTTATAGATTTGAAATATACACCAATTATAACATTATGAAATATATTATAGAGATACTATGTAAATACATGTAAAATAATATAGTTTTAAAATATCTAAAAGGTAAAATAGTAGTGCCAAGTAATAAAATAATTAGTAACTAATAAGTCTAAATAGCTCCTGCAAAACAATAGGATAATAAAATCAATCACGATCTACAACCTTTTTTGGTGACCTAAAAAATAGAATATATACATGGGTTGAGGATAATAGTACCCTCATGAGGATCCACCATAGCTCATAGGACATTGATCACAAGTCAGGTATTATACCTCAATCGATCATATCTCAGGCACCAGTTAAGACAACACAGGGCATCCCAACCAATAATAATAATAGCTATAATAACAATATAAATACTATATGCAGATATATGGGTGTGTGTAAGAACCCCAACACATCAAAGAACCTCTACAAAAAATATATACTTTTTGAAACTATCCACCATCAATATGATAACATTAATCTATAAATTGGTTATAATTGTGAAAGAGCGGTTAGCAACCATCCATACCCCCACCAATATATTGGGGAAAACTCATTCTCAATGCCAACTTCATGATAGTCACCCTATCCAATATGGGTGATGTTGTTTACAAAATCATAGAATATAAGGGTTATAATATAGCTCGTAATGAAACTATAGGCATGACCTTATCCTCATATCAACTGCATCTATCATCACCTGGATACTCGGTTTCCATTTCCTGGTAAATAATATCTTATAAGAAGGATATCGTTAAACAGATACGTTGAATTATTTTCATTTCATTGAACAATTCACATTTCATAATTGAATTAATTACCCATTTATTGACCATTGAATATAGTCTACAGTTAAATTTCCTTTAAAAATCAATAAATAGATATTCCCCTCAAGGAATAATCCCAATGTGCCCACTGCTTCTAAAGTGTAACATATCATTTTGTTTCTAGAAAGAATATAATTTGTGGGTATGTCATTTATTATTCATTATTATGTAATGGGTAAAGGAATTCTTATAAAATAATAACTCATCCATTGTCAATTAAATAATATTATTATCAAATAATATTCATAAATATTCACACCAATATTTAATACTTGATTCAACCCATTACAAAATATATGGAGTCATCCCCAATACCTATATTAAAATATTCAATAATATTTCCATCATAGGTGTCAATTTCTACAAAATCATCTGGGCCTCCCTACCCATATCACAACTACCATCCATGGTTCATTCATCACAGACTCATCTCACATAATATCAAAAGTATCACATACAGAGAAAGGAATAATGAATTTAATAAATAAAGAATAATAAATAGGTAAATCTATCCCATAAAAATTATTCATTCAACCTCTATATACAAATGAAATCTCCTATATCCCAATAAAAGGCATTCACTATTGATAAAAAAATTATCACCCTTAGCCCCAAGGTTTTATCTTTTTCAAAAAACCTTTTCTTTTTCCATATTGAATTAATGTATTTGTTATTGAAAAAACTCGAACTATTAGAAACCTAAGGTTTTAAGTGTCTCAATATATTTAACGTATAATTGTAGTCATATAATTAGTATGAGTTTAAAAATACACATATAAGAATAACATTCCTTTTATATTTCTTATAATATTATAATAAAAAATAATAAAAAATGTTTAAAATTAAATATCAATTAAATTAAAAAATCGATGATCTTATTAAATTTACCATCCACATAGACTCAAGATGATTACCATCCAATTACAAAACTAGATTTTAAACATGGGTCTTCAATAATTATTAATCATGTAGTCAACTAATTTTGACATTACATTAATTTCCATTTTAATAAATTTCAATATTTTAATCCTAGAAAAACATATGATAGAAAAATTATATCATAGAATTCATACTATATTAAAAATTAATAGGAACCCCACTATAATGTTAGAAACCCTAGACATTTGATATATTCAAATAAAATAATTTTTTTATAATTATGTTCAAATATTTTTAGATTAATTTCATTACAATATAACAATATAATGCATGATATCATAATGATTTCATGTACATAAAAATAGAAGCATTAAATCACATACCTCAAAATTATCAACATTCTTCATATGAGACTATACCGATGTTCATGATCACCCATAAACATTTCTATGAGAAAATAAAATCATTTTATGAAATCACTCCACAAACGTAACAGAAGTTAAAAAAAGAAAACCTCATATGAATGGTAGAGATAAAATACAAAATCACAGAGAAAAGGAATACAACATATAAAAAAATGAAGAGAATCATCAAGACTTGACCGTTATAGAATTTTGTAGATCTTCATGGAATGATCATAAGAGTTGGGGATTAATCAAAATTAAATGGGATTCAAAGATCCTGAAAAATGTATATAGGTAATTGTGTGTTAGACTGGAGGTAGTGGAATGCAACTAGGATTCGGTGTCTAAGGGTATTTATAGACCTAATTTAAATCTGATGACCATTTCATCACCCCATGTTCTACACTAATACACCATAATACATAGGGAATTCTATAGTGTAGTTTTTGGGGATAGACCATAGCCACCTTCAGTCAATTTTGATTCCATGAATAGTGTAAAATTTCTATAATAGTTGATATAGTTGTTACAAAAAATCCATAAAGACCACGTCATAGGAACCAAATTTCCATGAATGGGACCAAAATTCATTATACATCCAATTGTAAAACATCCTTATAATTTTGAATTATACATAAAACCCCTCATGAGATCCACAATTTCACAGAAGAGTTCTACAACAATACATCCACCATCAACATACTACATTTCCTTCATCAATGTTTAACCCATTCCATTTTTGTAGTAGAACCCCAAAAAAACTTCTAACACCATCACCCCCGAATCATTCTTAAAAAACCTCAAGCACTCGAAACACACAACGGATGGGAATCTAGGATCCATGAAATTACATAAAATTCCCCGGAAAACATCATCAATATCATGAATCAAAGCATCACATGTAGATAATGGATTATATAATTGGGGTTTTTGAATCGACTCCCCATGACATACATTTCCAGTATGCTTCCATAATTTTCCCCCCACTATCACTGTCATAAAATAAAGGAAGAGAACATCACAAAAACCCAACCATCTCAGATACACATTCAATGCAAAGATACCTCACATAAGAGAGTGTATCCTCATCAAGAAATGTAGATAAAACTATCCCATAAATGAGAAAAATGATCAATAAGAACTAGATTTACAATAATAAAAGAACAAAATGTCAAACATATCAGGGTTCTAATCACATATCTGTTAATAATTTTCCTCTGTAAAAAACTTGATTCTACCACATCACCAGAATAATTGAACCATTGGAATATAATGTTTAACCAAAACATTCTCTGGGATATCCAAAATATCCACATGTCACTCCTCAAAGTTTACAACATCATCATCATCAATATCACCTTAACAGACAATGTGAGAGTCATCATGAGGATAATGATGGTGTTGGGAAACATGGAAAATTGTGTCTCCATTATATCAATGGGGTATTTATATATGATATTACAAAAATTAAAAATGATCCAACACTATGAAAGGCCCAATAATCTAGAGAGAAAGATTACACATAGGTCCAAAACATCACAATTCGTGAAGGTGTGTCACATTCTAGAACACATTTTTATTTAATGCCAATGTATGGAGGTCACATTTTTTTTATCAACATAGGGTTTATGATGATTATTCCCTATATTCATCTATGCATATAAAACCTCTACTATATTTGTTGTACTACGTATGTGTCTTAGTTTGATAATTTCAACCTATTTTACCACAGTCTAGAACAATAAGGAATGAAAAGGATAACAAAAAATAATCAAACAGTACCATACCTATTGATTAGAGAAATATACTATTGAATGAAAAATAGACCTAGGGTAGAATCTGAGTATATTATCCTATAAAATCATAGAATCAATATTGCATGATTTCCTCAATTGTGTTGATATTATGCCCTTTTCCTACCATCCATATGATGAAAAAAATCAATTGTATGGTATAAATATGATCCAAAGTAATTTTAGAGACATCTCAAAAACCTAGAGGTAAAATGAGGATATTTATTAGATAAAATCACCCTTGGGACTACATGTAGTCTCATTAACTCCTCCAGATACATTCTTTACAAAACCACATCAAATCTAGACTCATGAACCACTATAAAGTGTGATGATTTCATAATGTTATCCAATATCACCAATATATCTTCTCAGAATCACAAATCATCAGGTAAACTAGTAAAAATTTATATATATATATATATAACCTAAAACTTACATTGGGTATAATATATATGATATAGAAAACCACTTGGTTCATGGTTAACATCCTTTAACTTCTATAAAACCAAATAGCAAGTATAAACACTCTAAAAATTCATTAATTAAATGAGGCCCCAAAATTAAAATCTCAATGTTTAGAACATCATTACCATACCAGGATATAATTCACGATGTAATCTAAGGAGCTCATGGAGAAGCACATCATACATCATGAAAAGGATGAAAATCCTCCATTAGAACAACACACAATGTTGTTCAGCATCTTACCAATAGTGTCAGGCGTCACAAAAAAACACAGTCTCTCTATAAATCCACATCAGAATCACCCAATTGGGACTCCTATAAATAAATCACCAGTGATAAAACACTATCACAAATAAATGATATCATGTTCCTCTAGACTCTTATATATCCATATGCATCGCTGTGATCTCTTCCATTACCCATCAAGAATCCACAGATTCACACAAAATATCACTACATGACCTCCTTCTTATCATATTAGCTATACAATTACACTTTCATGGTTTATATGAAATCATAATGTAGTAATAACGAATTAGTTCTATCCTCCATAATTATTGAATGTTCATATCATACTAGATGAAAATATATAATGTGATCCTATTATCTAGAAAAACAACCGAAATCACACTGACGAGGTAATGCCACCACCTATTCTATGAAAAAAACTTCAACTAATTTTGGATAATGGGAGGAATAATTATACTCATGAGGAGTTAACTAATGAAACTGATAAGAAACAATTGATCTATATTGTATCATAAAATAACCCAAAACATGAAGAAAAGAATCATAGAAATCCTATTATTGAACTACCTCTTCTAGAAAACAATTTAATAGTTCACTAAACAACATCTATATCTTGTTTTCAAAACATGTCTGACACTGGTTATCTCACAAGAATGGAAATCATTTCTGGTCAACTATGAAATAAAAGCCACAACCTAAAGAAAATTAGCATCCAAACCACTCGTAATATTATTTATAAAAAACGAAACTATACAACTCTCCATCCACCCCATGAACATGGATAAAATGTTCATCTTGCTAATTGGAATTACAAGAAACTTATAATTGACATGATGACAATAAAAAGTATACTTTACAATATCCTCACCATTTACCAGAATATAATTATATCTAGATCATTATTGATATAAAATATCTATCATTATTCTTTCAACTAATTGAATTAATAAAAAATACATGTAATAGGACACCAATTATTTACATTAAAATCATTTTGGATATGATAATCAATACAAATATTGAAACTACAACATACCTTCTCCACAGAAAATTTTATTCCACCAGAAGGGGACATGAATGGATGAAAAAAATCATTGATTCCATAGATTATTGTTCTATAATAAGAGATATAATAACTCAAAAGACACTATCATGAACTAATAAATATAAACAAGAGACACACTTAGTTTTATATCTGTCCTGAATTAAATTTCTTATTGAGGGTTTATGCAAAAAAATCATTCAAATAGTTATGAGGGTACCCGTCAAAATCTATAGGAAAAACCATATGCTGATCATATGATGAATTTATAATTGGTTTATTCACCATTTATGGGATTTTTGTAACACATATTTGAATCATACTAGGGTTTCATGTTCTAATGAATGCCACTAGACATCCACCAACATCATTGAACACAACCTACCCTCTAAAGTAGTACCAAATTTCATGTACCCAAAATAACATATACATTCTATATATTTTTTGCACATGGATATATCTATAAAGATAATGAATTTATCAATGATTTATGATGATGCATAACTATCTAACATTTATTATTTTAAACATACATGAAATCTAAATATCCAGTTTGGGCAGTAATCTCAAAGGGAACTAGAAGCCTCCTTACCTCATGTTCAATAGTATGGATGTGGGTATGTTTATTTAAGGAAAACATATATCTAGAATCAAAAATATTAATAATGTAACTAAGCATAAAATAATAATATGGTGCATCTAAAGAAATACAGATTACCTAGGGGATGGAAACAATAGATAATGAAGATGGACACGGCCTACTCTATGGACATTCTACCTCGATTGATGGCCACCTTCATAGTCACACTCTAATATATGTTGATGGGGATAATCTAAGGTTCATAATAATCTCATTCTATATCATCTATGATGATCTGTTTTTATATTACCCTACTATAGTTATTTCCTTAGCTAAAAATGCATCAATTGAATATTTTGAAGAGGAACAACTGGTACACATTAACTTTTCTGGAAGGTTGGGCTTTCTCATGGAATTTGAACTTATTCTACATAAGAATCACACATGTCTGATCCATTGGCATAATATTGAGATATACCACCCAAGATTGATGAGATGTTGATTGATGTGGACCTAACCTTGTGTAAATGAAAACTTTTATATCTATGTAATTGGGAACAAAACACCATGGATCTACATTATATTGATTCAAGATGACTCCATTATCAGGATGATCTAGATTTTGATATCAACCAATAAATGACCTATTATTTCACAAAAAACTAATGATATATCAATAAAATGAATTGGGTGAACTTTCACTGAATCTATAGATGATTATCTACCTCAAAATACATATCCCTTGCATCTTTATTTGGAATGTGGTCAAAAGAATATCGTGGAAGGGTCCAATAACTGATCAAATATCCATGCGCATTGGAACTCCCTTAAGGGTAGACAATGATCCATCAACAACTAGACAATATCACTATCAAATAAAGAAACACATCATGGAACTGGTACATGAAAATCTCCCATGAGACAAACATCTCTTTATTATACCTAAGGAATAAGAACAGAAAATGCATCAATATGTCACACATCATCATGGAAACCAATAAATCTCATTACTCCTTATGAGAACAAATTGAACTAAATGTGATATCTCCCACCATTAATAAATTTTTTTGAGAGTAATTTTGTAATATAATTCTCATAATTCTATAAAATCTATCACAATAACTCCCATAGTTTCTACCTCCATGTTTCCTCATCTTCGACTTCTACATTGGTATGATGTTCTAGCACGTCCTGTTGAACTTCTCCAGCATAAAATATATGAAGATGTTTCTTTAAGTCATTCATAAAAAAGAAAAAATAGTTCGAACATCAAAACCTAGAATATGGGAAACATTATATTTATTAATTAATTTCTTTATTATCATGATTAATGTTTTCACATATCCCACATTCTACCCCTTTACTAACTAGTTTTGAGGAAAAATGGTTCATGATCATTTACTAGGTATCTAACCTACAACATGAATCAATTAATTTATCAAACTTAGTAAACATGTAGGACCATGAATCATATCATACATAACTTAAATAACTATGTCTCAACAGTAATTCATGGTTAATATCTCATAGTAACCATAAATGGAAAATTTTTCATAAGGACCCTTACAATATCATATATTCAAAACTAATACCATAATCTTATCCCTAAAACTAAATCTTTGAGACCAAAATGTCAAACCCCCCCCCCCAAATAAGTACCACTTGGTACAGAAATTATTTAATGATTATAGTGACTATACATGTCCAACCTCCTGTATTCCTCATCTTTTTGACAATAATGGATGGTATAACAAACATATAATGTGAGTAATTACCCTATAGGATAAATGTATTGGAGTGAGATACATATTATGTAACATCACAAGCTTTCACGTTATGTTTCCCTTCGAATAATGCAGTAGCTTGGGTTGTACGTAACATAAGTATTTTAACACATTAAGCCCTATAAAAATATCCATTATGAAAAGTAATACCAGATTTTGGAAATTTAATTTTTTTAAATGGACTTAATTATTGAATTATGAATATCAAAATTAGCTTTGGGTGAATATTTTGTATTTTTCTGAAAACATTGAATTTCGGTTGAATCGTTAAAAACATTGTGTTGTTGTTTAAAACAGACTTTTTATTTAAGTAATTATTTATTTTATTTTAATTTATTTTTGTAGAAAATAGATAAATAATACATATATATGTTCAATTTAATTCATTTTAATCATTTTGTAATATTTTTAGATATATAAAAATTTTATTTAACTTTATACCGTCTTTTACCCACATTCTAGGAGAATTTTAAAATTTGCATAAAACATAATATTACCACTTCTGTGAGTTGAATTTAATAAATCTGAGAGACACATTGGATATTAGTGAGTAAAATGTTGTTCAATGAGATGAAAATATTTTTTTGTGAATAATATCTTTTGACTTTTACTTACCACACTGAAAAGTAAATAGGGTTATTATGGTTAAAAATTAAATTATAATTACCCTAAAACATGTTATAAATCTATTGGATATGTGTAATTCAACAAGAAACAACCGTAGTAATAAAATATAATCCACTTTCGTCCACTTGGATTAGATTAGGACATTTACTATTATTCTATTTAAACAAGAGTTAAAAGAGTTAAATTCAATGATTAAAAACTAAACAATTTTTAATATATTGCTACAAAGAATATAAATTCGACTATAAATATTAAATAGAAGTAAAAAAATATTTCATACATAATGGTATTTTATTTATAATTTTTAGACATTAAATAATTAAATTTATTTATGATGCAATGATGAAGAGGTAATTACCTTATTAATAAAAGATTAAAATAATTGATATTATAAATATAAAAATAAATGTAATTTGAGACTTTTTATTAATTACACTAATTTTATAGTTTAATATGACATGTTAGGGTTGATTAAATTAATTATTAAGACATTATAATTTTGTTATGACTTTAACAGAAACAAAATACAAAATAGTGTCCAAATTGACATAAATGAGTTTTTAAAACAGATATAATATTATTAAATGATATAATATTCCTAAATATATAAGAATCGGCCAAAATACTTATATAAAGCTATATATATTAATAAATAACTACTTAGGGTTTTCTTGGCTTTTTTATAGTTTTTTTGTTAACCATTTAATATAAAAATACAAAGAGACAAGGTAAATGTCAAAAAAATTAACTAAGAGTTATATCTAAAAGATAGGGATAATATGTTAAACTAAACCTATCTAAATCCTATTGGATGATAGTTTTTAGACCCATACCCACCTTATCCTTTAAATAAATCATTTATTTTCCATTAAAAACATAAAATGATTTTATTAAAAAATAATATTTCAACTTTTTCCTAATGTGACCCTCGCCTCAATTATAAAAGGGCACATACCCTTCTCTTAATTTCACCCCTCCAAAGCTATTTTCCTGAACCTAAACCTACTATAACATATTAAAAACTATACCAAATTAAACCTATAGTCCTTAATTTTACCCTAAATCCAACCTATGGATCCCTTTTGATCAACTCAAAAGGAATCACTGGATGAAGAGGTAATAATTTCATCACCCTCTTTCATTGTTCTTTTTTCCTACCACCTCATCTTTCTTTGATTTTTTCATACCAAATAATAAATAAAGTACCTTCTACATACTATGATGTTATTATATATATGATACAACCATATTCATTATTCTATCCATACTATAAATTTCAAAGTAACGTTACATGTGTACGTATGACTTACTATCTCCACATTGTGGTGTAGTTTGTTAATGAAACACTTAATTATTTGTATGGGTATAATAATGAGTTTAACTAATTTAAATAATAAATTAAACATGTTAATAATTCTTTATGTATGATATAACAGTCGATTACACATGATTTCACCATCAATATAATGATATTGTCACTCGTGCGTACGTACAGATTACCTTCTCCATGAACGCGATGAGATTCATTCCACATCGTAATCATTCAAAAATAATTTTCATTTTAAGACTAAAAATATTTTTTAGGAACATAATATCATTCATTATATGAATCAAATACATCTTATCAATAACAAATATGGATTACATAACAACACATATAAAGGATAACGAATCAGTTAACACCTGAAATGATGATACAACTAAAATATTATTAACATCGTGATATTATAAGATCATATATGATATCATATTTATGTATGTGATTCTTTTATAATTTAATAACAATTATTGAACTTTCATACAATGGTTTATAATACCCCTGAGTAGCGAAAAGTTCAAGGTAAGGGTTAATTCTATAATCTCTTTACTTATCTAAGGTTGTTAATATGAATGTATCTACTATAACCTCTTTATAATCCACATCCGTGTTTTCATAACAATATAATTCAATATTTTTTTACTAATTACTATAATATGGGTTAAAGTCATTTATACACATATTTTACCACATAGGTTATAAAAATATTTTTTCAGTTGTTTTCCAAACAAGGTACATTATGACCTTCTCGACCAAATTATGGTGTGAATATATTTTTTAAGTAATACGGTTGGTGCATATATTTTTGGTCGTTATCATCGAAGCTTCCAATACAAGCTTATAAAAATATTTTCAAAATAAATATCTTATTTTATAATTATATGACTTTAAAATGATTTAAAAATTGAAATTGATATTTCCCTACAGAAAGATTTGATTTCACCTATGTCAGCATCCATTGATAGATTTTAAGCTTGTTTGAAGTGGATTATTATGATACCAATAATTAATATTTTATTGAAGGTTTTGTGATATTTTTTAATGTGGATGTGTTATTTTTACACGATTCATAGTTTATGGATAATTTATTGATATTTATTATGCTAGTTGTATTATAAAGGTTTATGTTATGATTAAACCATTTCATATGAGAATTCATTTGACTTAGTAAGTGATGGGTGGTGCCCTCTTTAGCTTCACGATGCATCGGTAAGTCTCATAAGACTAACTAGTGTCTTGAAACAAGGCCTTGACAAAATATTATTTGTATTCTTGAAACAAGGTCTTGACTATGTTGTTATGATGTTTGGCATTATGCATTCCCACATTAGGAAATATTCTATTGATATTACTTGTGATTATTCGACTAGTAGAATATCCATGTGAATAAATAAATTGAATTATTTGATTTATCTTTTCTATATTATGATAATGTTTATGTTTAAAAGGATTGTTTTTGAGTCTTATAAATTGCCTTAAATGTTTGGGCTTATTCTTGAATGTTTCCGATGTATTGTTATCCAAAAGGAGCATCTGAGACCATCCCTTTATATATTTTATTTTTTCTATGATGTGATGAAGTATATTATGACCGACTTGCAGGTATTATCTAAGTGATGAATATGGTCAATGGAGGCAATGTTTTGTTTGTTTTTCATTTTATAATGTAATGTAAAACATATGAATGTGTCTAGTATTTCCAATTCCACTAAACTTATCGGTTTTATTGGATTTAGATCCCTTCTAATCATGCCGATGTTCTATAATAATTCCCCAACTCTAGGAACAGAGGTCAGGGCGTTACAGTTGGTATCAGAAAATGATTAGTACAAACCTTGAAAACTAGATTTCAATGACTCTGATTAGATCACATTACCATAAGATAGTCATTGAAAATTGGTATAGAAGAACTTCCTAAAATTTTGGTAATGTAGAGATTTTGTTTATTTTTCAAGAAATACATCCATGACAAGATATGATTAGGTAGAGGATACTTTTTCATAGATGTACCTAGGAGTGAAAACTCTGACATGGAGATTCAGGCTTGACCTGGGGTATCCTGGTACACGACAACAGGATTTGATGTACTCATGGATACGACACACCCGTGAGATATGATTAGGATAATTCAAATTTTCTTTACAAACAATTATGAAGGATTTATGAGTATATAAATCCTCAAATAAAACATTTTCTTATTATTATGGATTATATCCACAAAATTTTCAATTTATTATATGTATTTTACATGTTTGGAATTATGTATTATGATTTTTAAACTAATATAGTGTATGACATTGTTTAGAAATGGAACCTAGTAGAAGGAATGGAAACTCTATATATGTACGTAATCCGTGTTTGGATTTCCCTCCTACTCAAGGTAATTATAATGGAGAAGGGGATGAAACTAGTGTCAATCATCTTATCACCATAATGTGACAATTCAGTCAAGTTATGAATAATATCCTTACTCGTATGGTGAACCAGGATCCACAACGCAAAGGATGAACACTATAATGCTTCATAAGAAAAAAACCACCAATATTCAATGGGATTAGAAATCCATTAGTTGCTGAGAAATTAATATCTTCTATAGATAAAATATTTCACGCTTTGGGGAGTAATGAAAGGGAAAAATTTGTCAGGGAAGGTTATCTCCTCATGGGAGATGAAGATTAACGGTGGTAATTAATCCATAACATAATGGAAGATGAAGAACTATTTTACATGGATTTGAGAGAGTTTAATGATAATTGCATACTAATATACGTTCTTCATGACCATCGAGGGGATATGGAAAGGAAAATTTTGAGTCTGAGGCTAAAAGAGGATAATAATGTCATAGTGTATGACGCTATCTATACAAGGTTAGAAAAGCATGAAATTGATTATATACATAACCCAAGGGGTAGTATTGATCATATATTTAATGGGTTTAAACCATTTCTCCATCAATCATTAGTATCAAAATCCTTCTAATCATATGAATATAATTTCTCATGCGCTATCAAGACATAAATGGAATTTTCAATGTCTTATGACATCAAAGAAAATCACGAGAATAAGATATCTCATGATCACTCTGAAAATAGAAATATGGGGAAGAAAGCATAATTTTAATATCCATCCTATGGTAAATGAAAAATGAAACTCCCCAGTACATGCCTGAAGGGAATTTGAGTATGTTACTTGTGTGCTGAAAAAGGACACAAATCTCATGATTAAAAGGGAAATAAAGTAGTTGTCAATGTTGAATGCTACAATTATATTGAAAAGGGACATTATGAAAATGAATTTCCTAAGCACCAAGGGTTCTTAACTCAGAAATGGTCAAGGGATCAAGGATATGCTTATACTATCACTACTGCTAATGATTAAGCTTTGAAAGACATGGTGGGAGGTAATTTAATGGTTTCATAAATATTAGCCAATGATTTATTTTATTCTGGATCATCGCATTGTTTTTATATCTTCCCAATTTACTATGAAAATTTGATATTTTAAATTTTACATAATAAGGGATTGTTTAGTCAAAACTCATAATGGAAGTATCATCGCAATATTGTTTTTTGAATCAGTTCCCATCAGGGCATATAAATGATCTTTATCTATAAATATCATCATCATTCCCATGGTTGAATTTGATAAAATCCTCATAATAGATTTTTATTCAAACCATGATGAAAAAAAAATTCAATAAGAAGGAGGATACAATGTTCAATGATGGTAATGAGTAACTTATCATTTGAGTAGAAATGTCACCACCTGATTCTTATCAAGATCCACCTTTGTAGCACTAATAAATAAATTTATTGAAGTGGAATATAACGAAATAATTATGGGTGAGTAAAATAATGTTTGAATATAGTATGTACTTATTTTGAAAGAATATGTTGGTGGGTTTCTAGAGGAATTACATGGACATCTCTAGAATGAGTAATTGAGATTTCCATTGATTTAATTTACGGTATAAGGCCCGTATCAAAGAACCCTTATAAAATGGCCATTGTGGAATTAGTGGAACTAAATAATCAACTGGATGAATTGAGTAATAAGGGATTTATTAACCCTAGAGTTTCTCCATGGGGATCCCATGTCCTTTTTAATAAAAATAAAGATAGATCTATGAGTTTGTGCATTGACTACAGGGAGATCAATAATATAACCATAATGAAAAAGTATCGCTTACATCACATTGATGATTTATTTCACCAAATTCGTGGAGCTCAATATTTTTCAATGATTGAAAATTTATCTGGATAACACCAGTTGTGTGTGAAGAAGGAAGTTACTCTAATAACAGCATTTCGAACCAGGTACGGGCATTAAGAGTTTACAGTAATGCCTTTTGGATTGACTAATAGACCCTCTATCTACATGGATTAAATGAATGGAGTTTTCAAGGAATATCATGATGACATTTTAGTTGTTCTTAAATATGATATCTTGGTATTCTAAATAAGCTAAAAATATCATCTGAATCATTTGAGAACTATTCTGAAAAACATCTTATGAAATTATTTAGATGGGATTTTTAGCAAGTGTGAATTCAGGCATCAAGAGATTTCTATTCTTTGCAATATTTTTTCTAAGGATAGAATCTATATTTATCCTTCAATGACCAAGTCAATCCATGAATGGCTAGTACATATGAGTATAACTGAGGTTCATCGTTTTATTGGTTTAGCATGTTTTTATCAACGTTTCCACCAGAATATTTCTCAGTTGTTTAACCCATTAACAAAGTCCACATGTAAAGGGGTTAATTTTTTTTGGAAAAAAGAGTGTGAATAATGATTGGAAGAAATGAATATAATATTATTCAACACTATTATCTTTACCCTACCACTACAGATTAATGGGTTTGTTGTTTATAGTGATGCTTCAATGAAAGGACATGGTTGTGTCTTTATGAATAATGATAGAGTTATTTTCCATACATCATGATAGCTAAAGTTTCATGATCAAAACAATAACACACCTGATCTTGAGTTAGCAGCAATAATCTTTTCTCTGAAGATATGGAGTCACTATGTCTATGGTGAAAATGTGAGATTTTTACTAATCACAAGATTTTGAAGTATATTTTCTCACAAAAAGAACTAAACATGATTCAATGGAGACAGCTTGAACTAATCAAGGATTATGATTTCACAATACACTACCACAAAAGGAAGGAAAATACAGTGGATGATGATTTGATCAGTAAGGATCATGGAGTTTTGAACAATATGAGAGTTGAAAAGGATCATATTTTCACTGATCTAGTAAATACGGATTTGGGAATAACCACTGATGTTGAAACATCAATACCTTCTCAAATATTTGTCAAACCATCTTTACTAGAAAGGATAAAAATTTCTCTGAATAATGATAAGATGTTTCAAAAGATGATTAAATATATAAATGATGGGATATTGAGTGACTTTGTTTATGAAAATGGAATTTTTTAAATTTTGGACGAGACTTTGTGTCCCCGATATACCTGCTCATAAAATGGAATTTTTGGATGATTCTAGTAGATCTAATTTCTCTATACACCCTGGGTGAACCAAGATGTACATATATTTGAAGGAACATTTTTGGTGGGACAACATGAAGAGGGTGATTGCTGATTTTTTTGTAAAGATGTATGGTTTGTCAACAAGTGAAAGCTGGAAGGCAATAACCTAGTGGCGTCATGCAAACACTTCCCATACCTGAGTGGAAATGGGATAATATTACGATAGAATTTTTCAGGGGGATACTAAATAATCTTAGATGGAATGATGTCATAAGGGTCATTGTTCATTATCTTAACAAATAAGCTCATTTTAGTTATATTATAGAATATTTACCTTTTTAACAACTATAAATACTATATATTAATGATTTTGTAGACTCCAGGGTATACCCCTATCGATTGTTTCTGATCATGATCCCTGTTTTACATCATTATTTTGGAAAAGTATTCAAAATTACTTGGATACTGATCATTGTTTGAGAACGTCCTACCACCCCTAAATTGATGGATAATCAAAACATACTATTCAAGCCTTTAAAGACATGTTTAGATCATTCTCACCTGACATTCAAGGTATGTGGGACCAATATTTGCCTATGATATAATTTTACGATAAAAATATATTCCATTCAAGTTTTCAGATAACACCATATGAAGCATTATATGGAAATAGATGTCTCACACCAACGTTTTGGGTTGATTTGGTGAATGAAAACTCATTGGCCCATATCTTGTTGAAGAAACAATTAAAAAGGTGATGATTATCCAAACCCACCTCAAAGCAGCTCAAAATAGGCAAAAGATCTATACAAATATTTGAAGGAATTGGAATTTCAAATAAGATATCATGTTTTCTTGAACATATCTCAATGGAATGGTGTTTGAAGATTCGGTAATAAGGGTTAATTGTGCCCTTGGTACATCATACATTTCAATATTCTCGAAATAATTGGAGTTGCATCTTATCATTTGGAAATGACTCTTAGTCTCTCCAATGTTCATGACGTGTTCCATTTATCACTATTGAGAAAATATATGTCTGACCGAATGCATGTAATAAACTACGAAGAAATAGAATTGGAACCTGATCTTTCTTATTGTGAAGAGCATTTCATGAGTCATGATACCAGAGAACAAGTGTGGAAAAATCAGACGACTCTTCTGGTAAAAGTTTTATATAGAACCATAATATAGAAGAGGCAACCAAGGAACCCGAGGAACATACGATAAAGAACCTCCCGTATATTTTTATGTAGTAATATTTTAGATATTTTGAGGAAAAAATTATTTTATGTAGCGGAGAATGTAAACCTCATGCTTCCATGGTATGTTTCCTTTTGAATAATGCAGTTGCATGCATTGTATGCAACATAGATTTTTAACAAAGCACGACCAATCAACTAGTGGTTATGAATAGTAATAATATCTTTATGAAATTATATAAATTTCATACTTCCAAATGGACTTCATTTTTTAATTTGGAATATCAATATTATCTTAGGGAGGATTGTTGGTATTTTTTGGAAAACTTTAAATTTTTGATGAATAGTGAAAAACACTACGTTATTGTTTAAAACCAATATTTTATTTAATTAATTAGTTAATATATATTAATTTATTTTTGAATATAATAGATACATAATACCTATATATGTTTAATGTAATTCATTGGAGTCATTTTATAACAATTTTAGATATATAAAATTTTATTCAATTTTTTACCATCTCCTACCCTCCTTCCTATGCATTCTCTTATTTGCATAAAACATAATTTTTTTTAACTGTGAGTTGAATTTCAAAAATCTGAGAGACATAGTTGACATCAGTAAGTAAAATTTGGTTCAATAATATTAAATTTATTTTTGGTGAATAGTAAATTTTTTACTTGTATTTATCATAGTTTAAAGTAAATAGGGTAATTAAGGATAAAAATGATATTATAATTTCCCTAACATGGGTCCTAATTCTATTAGATAAGTTTAATTTGACTAGAAACAACTATAGAAATAAAATATAGTCCACTTTGTTCCACTTGGATTAGATTAAGAAATTTAATATTATTTTATTTAATGAAGAATGAAAACAGTTAAATTCAATGTTTAATAACTAAATTTTTTTTATTATAGGGTTACACACAATATAAATTCTACTATAAATATTAATTATAAGTATAAAATGATTTTCTACATAATGGTATTATATTTATAATTTTAATACCTTAAATAATTAAATTTATATATTACACAATGATGATACATTAATTACCTTATTAACGAAAGATTAAAATAATTGATATAATAAATATCCAAATAAATGTAATTTGAGAATTTTGATGAATTAAACTAATTTTATATGATAATATGACATGTTAGTAATGATTAAATAATTTGTTTCGAAGTAATCATGTTGTTATGACTTTAACAAAAACAAAATACTAAATATTGTCAAAATTGACATAAATGAGTTTTTAAAACAAATATTATATGATTAAATGATATAATATACCTAAAAATCTAATATTCTTCCAAATGACATATATAAGGTTATATATATTAATAATGAACCACTTGGGGTTCAATTGGATTGTTATAGTATGTTGATTAACCATATAATATTAAAATACATAGATACATGGAAAATATCAAACTATTTAACTAAGAGTTAAATATAAATGATAAGGATAAAATGGGGACCTAAACCTATCTAAAAACTATTGGTTGATTTTTTTTAGACCCATACCAATCTTATCCTTGAAATGAATCATTTTTGAGCAATTAGAAACCGAAAATGATTTTATTATAAAACCGAAATTTCAATCTTTTCATAAAGTGACCCTCACCTCTCTTATAAAAGGATACTTCACCTTTTCATAACATCACACTTCAAAAGCCATTTGGCTTAGCCAATACCTGCCATAATATCTTCCCTACAATACTCACTTCAACATAGAGGCCATACCGTGATCATAAAGCCATCCTATGGAGCCCTTTTGATCATCTCCAAATGAAACACCTAAAGAATGGTTAATAATTTCACCACCCCCTTTTCAAGTTCTTTTCTCCTTCAACTTACTCGGTATTTGTTTTTTCCATACCAAATCAATAACACGTTATACATACTGTTTTTTTTTAATTTGATTCAACCATATTTTTTTCTATCCATCATATAATTGACAATGTCACCATACGTGCGTACGTACAACTTACCGTCTCCATATCATGGTGTAGTTTGTTATTCAAAGACATCATTATTTGGATGGATATAATAATGAGTATAACTAATATAAATAATAAATATAACATGTTTATAATTTATTATATACGATATACCATCCAATTATATATGATTTTACCATCAATATGATGACATTGTCCCTTTTGGATACATACTGATTATTGTCCCAATGAATGCGATGAGATTCCTTCACCATTGTTATAATTCAAGAAAAAATTTCATTTTATGATTAAAAATAATGTTTATTTACCCAATATAATTCTTTATATGAATCAAATACATCATATCCATAACAAAAATGTCTTATGTAAGCAAACATATAATGAATAATGAATTATTTAACACCCAAAACGATTATACAACGAAAATATTATTAACAAAGAAATATTAAAAGATCATATATGATATCATATTTATGTATATAATTTATTTAATAATTTAATAACAATTATTTGACTACTATATAATATTTTAATGTACCCTCGCCTATAGAAAAGTTATATGAAAGGGATAATTCTACAATCTCATTACTTATCTGAGGTTGTTAATACATAAGTATCCACTAAGACCTCTTTATCATCCACATCTCTGTTTTCTTAAAATTATAATTCAGAAAAAATTTACTATTAACTAGACTACGAGTTAAATTCATTTATACCATTATTTGACCACAAATGTTTTGAAAGTAATATTTTCATCATTTTCAAGACAATGTATTATATTAACTTCTTGACAAAATTAAGGTAAGAATGTTTTTTTAACTTATACAATGGTACAACTATTTTTCGTCATTATTACATCATCAAATCTTCCAATACCAGATAATAAGAATATTTGTAATATAAATGTTTTCTTTTATAATTATAAAACATTTAATATATTTCAAAATATAAATAGATATTTTGGTACAAAAATATTTGATTTTATCTATATTAACATCTTTTGATGGATTTTACTCTTTTTTGAAGTTGATTATTATGATACAAATCTTCCATATTGTATAGACGGTTTTATGATATGTTTTACTGTGGATGTATTATTTTAACACCATTCACGGTTTATGGATAATTTATTGACATTTCATATGTTGATTTTAAAATGAATGCTTTTGTTATGTTTAGACCTTTCCACATGAGGAATGCATTGGACTGAGTAAGTGATGGGTGGAGCCTGCTATAGCTCCTCGATGAAACTATAGGTCTCAGTGTACAAACTAGTGTCTTGGAAATTGGCCTTTTTAAAATCTTATTTTAGTAATGGGATAAGGCCTTGACTATGTGGTTACAAATTCTGGCATTATGCATTCCAACATTATGAAATTGGCTACTAATATTACATGTTATTATTCGACTAGTAGAATATCCATGTGAATAAGTAAATGGAATTAATAGGTTAATATTTTCCATATTAATATGATGTTTAATTTTAAATGTCTCATGTTTTAGTCATATACATTGACATAAATGTTTATTCTTATTCTTTAATGTTTCTACTATATTTTTATCATTACTGGGTATCTAATCTCACCCCATGGAATGATGTATATTCCATGGATGAAAAAAAGTATATTATGAGTGTCCTTTAGAGATATTCAAATGAATGAATGTGGTCAATAGAGACAATGTTGTTGTGTTTTTATCATTTTATAATGTAATGTAAAACTTATGAATGTATCTAGTACTTCCAAGGCTATTGAACTGATTGGTCTTCATGGATTTTTATCCCTTGTGATCATGCCAATGTTTTTTAATAATACACTAACTCTAAAAACTAGGGATGGGAAATTACAGATTAAGAAACATAAACAACACTAAACTGCTTATAGATATGAAATTGATCATATGTACCAAAATTTAATTCTATACAGTACTAAAAATTGAATGTAAAATTACTATCATTAATGGTTAAAGTAGACAATGACTATGAAGCCTACAAGACTCCTACAAAATAGTAGTCTCATAATATCCAATAACATTTACAACATCCTCTTATTTACCATAAATAATATATACATCTGGTGGTTATGAAAATATATTCAGTAGGATAATCCTCTTAGCCTCATCTGAAAAATATAATGAAATCATACAAATGAAAAGAGAACAACAGTGAACCTAACTCATCACATATGTAAGTAAACTATGTTCACAAACTCACTATATAAATATATCACCATTATTCACATAAAATGTCTCATATATGATTCCCACAAATTTTATACTCTACCCCAATACCACATTTCTTAATACAACTCCCTCCAAATATAAGTCATCCTATAGGAACTTGGGCTATGGGACAAAACATCCACCTAATGCATCACATTATCACATCCTATCATCTCATATATCTATATTGTAACAAAATATGATCCCAGATCCCCCACACCCCTTATTATGTGTATCATACATTTTGTATTATACCTCAATCCATCTCACACAATACACCTAGCATGGAAACTCTAGCCATCATTACTTATACATGTTATAATTATAAATAAAATTTAAATACAATATCTATAGATACATGTGGGTCAAATAACCATAATATAGAAAATAAATCTACACACATATATGTAGTGAAAATTAACCAATATGCATAAA
This sequence comes from Viscum album, assembly GCA_963277665.1. Classification (NCBI taxonomy): domain Eukaryota; kingdom Viridiplantae; phylum Streptophyta; class Magnoliopsida; order Santalales; family Viscaceae; genus Viscum; species Viscum album. Next base: position 880,310,820 of record OY728158.1, read on the forward strand.
ATCATAGATATATAGTAGGAGAATAGGGAAGGGTCTGAGATGGAAGTCACTCTCCTATCCTCCCAGGATGATGTTGGAGAAAAGACAATCACAGAGTCCACTTCGTGTTGATCTTACTAATTTACATGGGTATGAAGCATTTTTTATCAAATAATATTTTGAATATATTATATCTTACTACCACACTATCGGTATAACCTTTTCCTAATATAAACTACATATATTGTTACTCAGAAACTGAATTATGACTATAAGTTAAAAGAAATCATATAATATTACAAACTATTATGATATATGATAAATTAGTTTTATTTCATTGAATAACTAACTTTAAATTAATTAATGTGTTGCTATTAATTGATAATAAACATTATTCCTCATTAATCATGTTATTAATCATCAATACAAATCCATTTCGTCTAAGAAAATTCAATCCGAGTCCATTGTTTCCCAAGAGTAATGTCTTATTTTCATTCTAACAACCACCCCTAGGTTTATGTAATTTATTATTCAATAGTAACATCATTACATCTTCATGGAATGAATGGAATCCATCACGAGTTACAACCAAGAGTAAACATGCAACCAGGAATATCCCGATACCTCAATATATAGGGAATGGAATGCAGATAATACATGATAAAAATCAAAAAACATTATCAAGATTCATATAAAGCTAGCATTAATATTTATCAAATAAAGATTAAATAACGTGTTCAACCTATTCCTTCATCTTTGGATTCATCACTGAAACTGACATTCATATCCTCACGCATTTCAATTTCTAACATATTAACTACATCCCCATCATTTGGTCCTTCTATCCCACATCTCATCACCTATCCCAGGATCATATCATATCACATAATATTGCTCAATTTTTAGTACATTAAATTTTACCATGAAAATAATCATAATCAACAGGTCAATCCATGACATAAAAATAAGAAATTTAGACTATAAAAACAATTGATCTATCGTAAGACCAAACACAAGTCATTATTCTATTATATGAAAATTTTAACACTCAAACCCAAGGATTTATCATTATCCAAAAACAATTTGTTATTTTATATTGAATTTAATAATTCATTATTCATTGGTTAAATTAATGAGATACCTATGTACAAAAAAATATCACTCCATTATAGGTTAAAAAAATTTAATTGAAATTAGATCATATTTCAACAGTCATAGAGAAGACACATTATTATATTAGGTTCCTGGGGTTTAATTGCATCCAACACAAACTCAACACACAAACAATCATGAAAGTCAGGTCATAACCCCCCAGGGATAACCCACCCAACAACATGATTTATTACATTATTTATATTTATACTAAAGGTCCAATGGGAATGTATCCCATTAGATGGCCCATAGACCCGAATTTTTTTCCCATGGCCTATTCTATGAATAGTAATACTACATGATTTTCCCCTGCAACAATATCCTCCGAGTACAACTACAGTGCATGTCACCGGTACAGTTTTATAGTTTCTACATTTCCTCTTCTACTATAGTACCTTCAATATATTTATATCTTATATACTCCAAATTTAACAAGTACATAATGTAAATATATATAGAATGAGACCAGAACATTAGATTACATCCTTCCTTCTAATTTAATTTTTTAAAAAATTAATGAATTAATTTTGTCTCTATTTTAGTTAAAATTTTCATCAATTTTATCATGATAAACCAATAATATCAATATTATAAACATATTATATCATTGAATGTAAAATAACTCAATAACCCAGAGGCATCCAATATAATAGTAGAATGAAATAACATGATAATGCTATGAAAAAAAATCACTATGGATCCAGTGAAATAATTACTATATTAATTTTCCTTCAAATAAAATGGTCAAAATAATTATCTGTTTTTGATTGCTTACAAATAAATTGATCTGAAAAATCCCATACCTCGAAAGGATTTATGTTATTCCCACAAGAATATACCAATGTTACAGATATCAAATAACCTATCCCCTTAGGAAATAAAATCATTATAAAAATTCATTCGAGTAAGAAATTATAAACGACAAATAAAAACACATAATAAACATTGAGATTAAATTAAAAATAATTGAGATAATTAATAAGTGTAAATGATATCAAACAAGAATATCAAACGATAAATGATATTTATAACATACATATTATCTATACATATTGATCATAAGATCCACGAATCAATAACCATCAGAAAATGATTCAAAGACACACAAAAAAATACTTATTCTATCATAGGATTGATTTTATGGAGGGTAATGGAATGTGGTTTGGGGTCTTGATGAATTTATAGGCCAACTAAAACCCCAAATTCATGAAAAACCCCCTTCAACCATGCTGTACCACATCCTATCCCATTTTATTTTAAGGAATAAACATATGTCCAAACTGTAGCTACCCCTGAGACAAGATGATTCTTTCAATCTAAACCATATCCTAGAAATGTTATTTTGGGAGTCACAACACATGAATACAGACCACACCGTTGAATTACCACTACCACGAAAGGGACCACACTACCATATAAATCCCATGGCATATCAACCACCCCAATATCAGAGTATCCTTAAAACCCATTCTGAGATCTGGTATCCCATATCAAAGGTCCAATACAGCACATCCTCAACCAATATGGAACACTATCATACTCCATGACACATCTACTCTATATTATGTAGTTTTCCACCAAAATACCTTAAACTCAATACAAACAACATAGAACCTCTACTAATCACCTCCAAATCCCAAAACTCACTATAGAAGGGATTTTGGGATAAGATGACATACATTCATTGTGAATAATTATAATTATTTAATCTACTTATATATAAATTTTTTCATTAAAAAAAATTTATTATAACATATATGTATATGTTATAATAGAAAATATGATATATAGTAAAACAATCGTAGTGTTAATTCTTTCATTTGGTTTTATCAATATATACTATTTAAATTTAAAAAAAAATCTTCATAAACCACATATATGTTCATTTTATTTTACCATACATTTACATCTTCATAGGTTATTAATGATTAATTTCCATGGGATAAATTTATAGACACCAACATCGATTATTATATTTCAATTATTCTAAACAAATATAATTAAATCGTGTAATTATTTCTTCTATTCATTTCATTTACCAGTTTTATATATTCTAACCTTACATTTATAAATTAATTTTTTTTTTATTTATCAAGACACCTAAAAATTACCCATAAACATATTATTTTCTATAATAATATGAAACTCGTTCTTTTTTCAGGGTTATATTCTATGATTATTATTAGTGAATTTTTTTAATTTATGTTCAATGCATGATAATGGTTATATTGTGATTTGATAGATATGTTATTTATAATATTTTCTTATATTTCATTGGATAATATTTTTTATCTCCTTAAATTATTATGTATATACACTATCTAGTCTTGTTTTCCAAACAAGAATATATAGATGTGATGCTTTTATATTTTTTCATTATGTACTGATATTCATGTGGGGGCCTCAAAATAAGTGGCCTCATTATTATACATGTTTCATAATACATGAATTATTGCGATGAATCTAAATATTTCAATATTGTTCTTGTGATATAATGTTAATCATTTTTTGTATTAATGTAACAAGATTTTTTCGTCTTTTATGTTCATCTATATTATTACTCCAAATACTATGCAATTAAATAACTATTTAATTTATATTTTCCATAGTGAATATTAGTATTAATACTATATTGAATGATAGTAGAAGTAATATATTTAGTTTCTAATAATTTCTGAAGATGTATATTTCTTTTTATTCTGTGATTATAACATTACAATTACACTAGGCTTATCTAGAATTTGGAGTCATAGTATTATTTATCAAAAAAATTATACTATTAACATCAATTAAATGTATCTATATATATAGTTAGAACATTTTTTCAATTTAAATAATTTTACTCTTTTTACATTTTATCATTTATAATCAATGATTAATATATTATAAAACAATTTCTTCTTAACAATTTCTTATGGTAGCTTTAATATCAATAATTTATTTATAATAAAAATATTATACCAAAATATGGAAAAATTTTCTATATTACACCAAAAAGATATGATAAAAAACTATGGATTTTTCAATAAAGGGAAACTAACAATACTATATGTCATTTTTTCAAATTAAATACTATAGAAAGAATTAATTTTTCAATTAAAATAATATTAAAAGTTTCATAATGAACATTTTCAATTTTCAATGTCTATTATAACCTTATAATATCAATAATATATAACTATTATCTAATTTAAGGGATATATATTCTAATTTTTGGTTATTTAAACACATCTCCATCGAACATATAGAAAATTATTTAAATTATTCATAACTAAATATTTTATAGTGAAATATTTTATTTCATCTAATTAAGTTTAATTCAGAACAATTAATCCATATAAAATAAATCTGAATGTATTCAACATAATTAACCTAAAATAGATAAAAATTATTATTATGTGAGATAATTTTTTATTTATATGGGCTATTCTACAAATGAATGATCTCGTCCTTCTATTCATTAAATTATTTATGTCTTAAAAAAATTTGCGTTACACATATATTGAATGATAAAAATATAAATCTTTCTAAATTATTAATTATCCAATAAATTTAATTTTATCACGATTATTAAATGTTTATTTAATTCTTAACTAGCTATGGTGAAATTTAATTTTACTTCTGAAAATATATGTTTCTAAAATTTATGTTGACATTTTTCTAAATTATAATACATTTTTCATTTTTTTCATCATCAAAATTGTCTCATTTTATTATTTTAATCATCTTGTTATAATTATTATTAACAATTATTATCTATAGGTTACATCATTAAATTGCTCAACTTTTTCTTAATAAATTTCAATATTTAATCAGTGAATTCATTCAATTTTTAAACACCTGATTATAATTTTTCCGTATCATGAAACTCATCCTTATTATCATAATTCTAACTTATATTTTTCATTTGATTATTAATATTGAGTTAAAATTTAGAAATATTATAATAATATGTTATTCATTTTTCAATATTGTTTAACATTCATATATTCATATGAGACATAGAAATTTATTAATCTTCATAGAACATTTTATAGAAATATATTGACGAATTTAAACCATATCTTTTAAAGATAATTATTTTATTTCATTGTTCTCTCTATTTTTTATTCATTTTTATAAATATATCATCCATAATATTTTTATTTTCATTTTACATGTTCACTTATCATAAAAATGTGAAATGTTTATTATTAATGTTATGTAAATTACAAAATAATTATTTTAATAAATGATTTATATTTTTTAATATTTATTTATTCAAATAATTTATATCTACACTAAGTTAATTGACATTTTTTTAATGAATCTTTTAATAATATATACTATAAAACTAAATATTTAGAAATATGATATTGAAATATTTATGTAAATGAAGTCAAATATGTTGATATATTTATAACTACATATATCTAATTTCGACCCATTAACATTTAAAAAAAGATTATATTTATTTCCATTTAATATTTTTAGATGAATAACATCAGTTAATAGTTATGTTTAAGAATACTATATAACTTATATATTTATGTTAAATATTTTTAAAATATATTATGCACTAAATCCTTAAAACTAATAATGAGAAATTAATCACATTATTTTTGAACTTTTCCATAAATGAGTCATTAAAAAATAATAAAGAAATGTGAAAGATATATTTTAGAAGGTTTTATCCTAAAATTGAATTATATATATTTATTCTCAGTTTTGTAATTTTATATTCACATGGGTTGGAACTTGTTATTAAATAATACTAAGAATATATTAAAACACATAAACCATAATGAAATCATTTTCCTAGTTTCATATCTACTCATATTTTAATATTTAATTATCAGTTCATTTTCTCATCTGTATTTTTATAAGTACTGAAATTAAAATTTTATTTAAAAATAATTATATATTTTACATTATTTGTTACAATTGTTTTGAATATATGTTTAAAATATTATTTTATGATCAATGAAAAAAAATATTGATAAATAAGATGAAAATTTAAATTATTTTTATTTGGAATGATTGTGAAAATTTAATGTAGGATTAAATTTTTTACTATTGGGTACATGTTGATTATTAAATTTATGATGATGAAAATATACAATTGTCTTTTAAAGAGTTTTAGAAAACCCATATTGATTTATAGTTTAAGGTATTTATATTATTTGGATTATTATTAGTTAAATATATATCAAGTGATCCATGTTGGTCCAATAGAAGTCAATATAATAATCATGATTTTGTGAAAAAAAATCATAATTATTCCAATTAGCAGAGGTAAAATTAAAATTTTTATAAATCATTATATTTGAGAATGAAGGGACATATATCGATCCTACCTCACTAGTGTGGGATATATAAAAATATATTGATGCTCTAAAATACCATTTCCTCCTGTTATTTCATAAATAAAATTTCACCATTCCATGAATTATATGTTCCATAATATAAAGAGTTCAAACAAATTATGTACTCAATAAAATCAATCCACATTAGATCGTGAAATATCCAAGCTATTTTAGTAGATTTTGAAAACAATATAATGTTGACCAAATATTGATTTCTTGTGGTTTTTATTGTGGATAATTTAATAAATCAAATATTTAATTTTTTTATTTAATTTTATTTAACAATAACATAAAATAAAATTATAATAAAAAGTGGAATTATTTTCTATCATTAGAAAATAAGTTCCTTTAAAAAAATTGAAATTATATAATTCCAATAGATTATCTCTCCAATTAGCATTAATATTTTCCCTAGTACATGTGATTTCATCATGGAATACAAAATAAAATATTATGGATAAAATCATACTATGGGTATGAACAATATAAATGAAACATATTGAATGAATCAGTATTATATATGTTTTTAATGAATAAACAAAGTCATATTATTGAAAATGGATCATAATCCTAAGAATTATGGAATCATTTGAACGAATAAAAGAATTTTTTATTTTCATAATTGTGAAACATCATAGTAATGCGGTTGAATGCCACTATTTTTATTAAATTCTAAATTTTTTTGAAAGAGATCATATGTGAAAAAATCATCACTTGAAAAATTATGAACCAGTAAAGAATCATCTTCACGCAAAATTTTGATAATTTTAAAAGATATATTACATTAAAAAATAAATTATAGGGGTATATAATTCTATGATCTCATGGTTCAACATTAAAATAAAATAATCTAAAACTCCCCATTGAAATGATAACCACTATAATTCATAAACATAAAAATAACCCTTTATATTTATTTGGTTCCACATAAATTTCGTAATGTAAATTTTAATGAATATAAATCGTTGTTACTAAAAATGACATGAAAATTTATTTTTACTATTAAAAGGGATTATTTTAACAAATAATATATAATAATTCTTAAGTATAAGATTAAAAATTTATAGAATAATTAGTATATGGTATTAAAAATTGTTTTCTTAATTGTGCAGTTAGCTATAAATTATTTTCAAGAATATATATTAAAATCAATATCTAAAATTGAAAAATAGAAATAAAAACATAAAATAATAAAATTAAAATAAAATTTGATGTCAAAATAATATTTTGGTGGAAGAGATCCCCTTATCTTAGGTTCCAGGTAGTTTCATGACATATTTGGATCATGAATAATCTTATTTTTATTATTAAAAAATTAATGGTGAAAATAAATAAATAAATTTATTTTATTATTAATTAATTATTTATATTAAAATAAATTTATTTTACTTAGTATAGAAAAATATAAAATTTTGTAACTGATTTATTCATTTAGTATCCATGTTATCATTTCTGATTCAATTATTTGTTTCATCATAATTTTTTCATCAGAAATTCCTCCCATAATTACTGTTTACTTCTACAAATTTTATAACTAAATAATATAATCTAAAATATCTTTCTCTAGGTCTACTGATAAATAAATATTGGCAATTTCCTAATCTATAGAAGACACTGACTATTAATATTCCATGTAAAATTAATGAAAAGATATATTATATATAAAAATAGTGATTGATTATATTTATACCCTACCTTAATGAACATAATATATTATATAAAAATTAATATAAATATTCGTTATATAAATAAAATAAATGATAATTAGACATTTGAGAATAGAAAATAAATGAAAAGAACAGAACACATGTTTCTACTTTATTGAATCATTAATCATTTATTATTGAACTAAATCCTTGAGGGACATGGATATGATCACCCCATAATGTCTCAAGGATTTGATAAATATATAAAAGTATGGATTTACCATGATCATATGAATTTATAATTTAAATGGAATTTATCTTCGAAATAAAGTTGAAGGGGTATTTAAACAGGAAGGGATAGTTATTTTTTGTTTTATATATATAGTAAACTATTATTTTCGAATAAAAACATGTTATATTTTTATTTTGAAAATTTTGAATTATATTTTAATAAAAATATTATTTTATTTGAGATTCAAAACATTATGCAAAAAAATTATTAAATTTTACATTAAGAAAGAAAAATAATTAAAAACAATTAATAGGATTCATTAATTTTCCATGTTATGGAAGTTATATTTTACACGTCAAAATTGAATTTCAATTTGCATGGATTATTTGACTAATTTATTCTTTTTATTTATAATTATTCTATAATTGATTAGATAGTTTTTACATTATTAATTATTTAATTTAATCCAATTATTTTCCTAAGAGCTATATTTTTACTTTTATCCTAATACTGTTATCTTTCAAGAAATAGTAACCAAAATCATCCTCAGTAAATTTCGTAATTTTCCTTCCACATATAAAATTAGTTTTATTCAATTAAATAAATATATTAAAAAATTATTTCTAAAACATTTTCTTATTTTAATAAAAATTCATTATTATAAGCAAAAAAAATTACTCTCTTTAATATTCAAATTTGAGAATTACTATCGTCACATTATTATATCAAAATTTTCACTATTTATTCATGTTATATGTCATTTACATGTCATTTTTCAATTTTATTTATTAAATATACTTTTCCTAATGGTGAGTTTGATATTAAAAATGGATATGATTCTATTTTAATGGTGATATTGTATTAATAATAATTATAAAAACCTCATATTTACTTTAGTCGTATATCAATTAAATTTATGTAAATGTATATTATTAATTATTTCCAATATTAAATTTATAATTCATATTTTATTCTGTGTGATAAATTGTTATCATATTTATTAAATATAGGAGATGATAATTACATAAAAAATTCCAATTCAAGTGATATTATTTTATTTGATTATTTTTCAATTCCACAACATTCACTTTTTTGTGTATATTAATAAATTATAAGTAACTGTATAAATTAACAATGTATTATTAGTTTATATATTTTTATAAGAGTTATTTGAACAACACTATACTAATATACCTGTCCTAAATGATTATTTTATCAGAATATTTTAAATGTAAAAGTTTTTTTCATTACTTTCATTTCTCATTTTAAAAATTCATCAACAAAATTTAAAATAATATCCTAAGGTGAGAATATAATATTATAATTTTTTCAATCTCATCCTTAGGTTCCCATATTTAATCCTCATAAAAACAATTTTGAAAAATGAAACTATCCAATTTTATTTTCCTTTATAAATTAAAATTTTCTCTAGAATCCATATTTTTTTAAACATTTTTCCCTATAAGATAGTTTCTATGGTTATTCACTAGTTTAAAACCATCATTATTCATTATATGATTGGGATCAAGTATGCCTTCCATAATGAGTAACATGTGGAGTAAATAATTTATATGGGATATGTTTGGGGAAGATATAATGTATGAAATAAAAAATTTAATCAATTAAGGGTTTCAATTATAAAAATGAAAATATGGAAGACCATTCCATTCATTACCACCATCATGACAGTCTTTGAGGGTGATATTCTAAACAATTAATTTTCTTCAACATCAATGCTTAAACTCTAATTATCTTTTAGGACTGTTTTTATTTGAATTTTAGGGCTCCTTGAAACCATAGTGTTTTTTCGATGAGCTGGAACATTATCTATGAATATAAATATAATTTTCGTTTTATGTATAAATAATTCACTGTCATATCCAAACATTTATGAGTCCTATTATGCATTACATATTGAGCTTCATATCGTTGAAATTGAATAAATTAGTAGAGAAGGATTTTTTATGATATGTCAAATGATAGATTATGTTGATCCCATATTTTTTTTAAGTATTTCATTAAATATATGAATATGTATTTGGTTTTTTTATTGATCAAATTTTATTTTCCATAAATCATAGATTGATAGAGGGTATTAATCGTCATCATATTATTCATGGATTATTGAAATTTATATAAAAAATTATAATTAATATTGATTACATATATGATAAAATTGTGCCCCATGACACTTCACTGTTTTCGTTTTATATATCATATCGTATTGATAAGTGAGAAATGTACATTAATAATTTTGGAGCGATTAGTCTTTATATGTGGATGCACTATAATCTACATGGTATTTTATACAATTGATTAATAAAATATCCTATAAAAAATAAATAGTATATACTTATATTTCTATGAGGGTAATTTAAATTCTAATTTTATTTGGAAAGGACACCAGAGAGATATATTGAATAAAGCGTTTCAAACATTTTACCATGTATTTATTTCATTTTTTATGAATGTTTATTTTGAATTTGGAACGTTAATATGTATTGGTCTAAATTTTTTTGATAACTAAATCCCTCACAAATCATGACGTGAAAAATATAATTAAACAATATAACATTTTTAGTTAAATGTATCAACACATCATGGTATAACTACACATTGTTTGGACCTATATTTGTGAATCACTTATTTTATACTGAAATCCTTATTATCAATTATAGGGGTCAAGGGTAATTTACACACACAAGTTGTTCACCATAAACTTCATAGTGGATATGGAATCATTATCAAACATTATTAACATTACATCATACCATTATTCTCCATTATAACAAACTACATGACATCAATCACTTGAATAATATTTAATTCTAATAAAAAAATTAATTACATTCCCAATAGGATTAGGTAGTCCTTGCATCCATTCTTCTAATTTAAAACATTATCACAATCACTGAAATTCTATAATATCATAGTGGATTTTAAATTACAACTCAATATCTATTTTTAGTATAGATCAAATATTTTTCAAATAATATTTTCATTATATATTATATCACTATTGGGGGACTATAATTTTTAATAATTTAGTATATCCTCAGTAAAAATAATTTGATATAGTAGATTTAATAGAATGTGCGTTTTATAACTATATTATAATCTTTATATACATTCATTATTTTATAGATATTGAATGTATTTGATAAAAAAATATTTTATCTTCATCTTATTCTTATAAACCACTATATTATTCAATACACTTGGTCAAATAAGATTCTTATTCTACTCTTAAACAACTTCACTGGTTTTTTATGAGGTTCTCATCATCTCAATTTTTTCTCTTAATCAATGTTATTTATAAGACCCCTCAAATGTATTGTATTATATTATTTAATAGTATTCTATAAATTGAAATATATCAATTATTTTCTTTCATTAAAAAATTTATAACGTAACAGGTCATGATGTTACATTAATTTTCCAAAGAACATCAGTTGGTTACTTCTGCATGATATCATATATACCTTTTCCACAAAATCTTATATGGACTAATATAATATTATTTACCTATTTATTTTCCATTTATTTTAAAATTTACAATGAATACATCAAATTATAATATGCTAATTACCTTGAGATTCATTTTTATAATTTCTTTTAAAAAATACTCAATTTTTCAATTAATAAAATAAAATAATATCGAAACATATTAATTAAAAAATTACATTTTTTTATACATGGTTTTCTTATAAAATATCATTACAGAAAACATCTTTAGTAATTAATTCAATAAATTATAAATTATTATTTTTTTCATTGAAATCATGAATAAAAATGGGTTTAAAATATTTAATTTTTGTTAATATGTAAATGTATCTTAACATTTAATATTTTATAAAATTTAATATACATTTTTTTATTTGTGGGATCATAATGTTTTTAAAAAATCTTATCATATTTATCATCATTTTATTAGTTCAGATGAATGACATTTTAATCAACAAATATAAAAACATAAATTATCAATATTACCATCATTTATAAATCACTTCAATGAAATCTGGTTAATATCCTCTTGATAATAAAATGGTATTTTGAAAATTTTATCTTTTAAAAAATCCTAATTAATATAAATGAATCTTACTCAATCCCATATAAATTTAAATCCATGCAATAAAATTTTCATTCATGTCTTGAGAAATCTTCATGATATTTTTTTCTATGATAAAAAATATATGTATTATCCCATATAAAAAAATTCCATACCATGAATTCATATAGATATGAAAAACTGAATTATATTAAAGGAATAAGATATCATACACAAGGTATATCTTATTTGGTAGATGTATCTTATATAATCCATTATATATTATGAAACCTAAAATAAAAACTATGTTTAATCTATTCAATTATTTTTTGAGATATCATAAGAAATCATTTTATCCTAAGAGTATTAATGTTTCTTATGTGTTGAAAATAACTAATTTTAATAGAACACATATATATTATGAAATATCTCTTATATTATTTCCAAGTATTTGTAAAATTTATAAAACATAAAAAACAACTATTGTCATATGAAATCGATGTCTCTTTTGAATTGATTTATTTACCTTACACACGATGCCACCATTATTCGAAATCTAGGAAATCATTTTAATGGACAATTATCATTCAAATAAAAAATTAACATTAATATATTATCTTATGATATAATACTTATTAGTTATCCATCCTCTGCATATATATTCTAAAAATTTGTGATCTCTTTTGAAGTCTTGTCAATATATTACACTACACCTAAAATCAATATATTATTACCATAAAAATGATTTATAGAATTGAATATAAATAATATTTTATTTACTGCTTTAGGGTTTGTTTCTCCGAACCTTAAGTAACTATTCTATATTGATATATATCCATTAATTAAGATATTTAACCAGTTGTTTCATTGAGATGTTCATACATACATATTCATTCATGTAAGATTATTTTTGATTTTATATTTATGACCAACCTGTGATTTCATAGAATGGTTTCCTTAAAAAAACAAGGGTTTCAATTACCTTCTCCAGTCACAACACCAAAATAAATCAAAATCACAATATATATAGATATTAAATAATAATCATTTATTAACTAGAAGTGAATATGATTAACTGTGTTACAAAATATAATAATATATATTTAATTTTTAGTTTATATAAAAATAATTTATTTTTGAAAAAAATGATATTATTTTAATCATGATGATAATGGTTATAATGATCTAACATCCATGATGGAAAATATTCCATCCAAAGGAGGTTTTCCTCAAACGGTTGATGAGAAGTCTTCTGGTGGGCTTCTTTGTTTCCTTGCATTTCGAAGGAAGCAATGGACAAAACTGAAAATATACTACTGAGCGACTTGATTTTCCTAGTTTGTAACCCATATTATTGGAGGTCAATATCACTTTTGTTGATTGAAATGATGATTTGGAGATAGTCTGATTCAATGTGAATTGACTTCTAGTTAGAATCAATTGTAATGATCGAACCAACAAGGAATGTGTGGGCTTCAGCGATAGCTAGCTCTGAGAACACATGGAAAGAATCTTTTTTTGGAAATGAATATCTTTCCAAAATGGTCATGGACTGTCATCCAAAATCCATCCATTCCACTCCCGGGTAAGGAAGCATCAACATTGATGTTAACAATCCCTTCTGGTGAAGACAATCTAACATCAACTTATCAATGGTAAGAGGACTCAATCTGTTCCGAGTCCCGATTCCACACATCAATCCATGAATATTAATGGTATATAAAAAAAAAATGGTTTTTGAGGTGTGATTAAATATAAAATTATTTCTTCTATCCCAATAAGTCCAAGCGATATTGTAGAGTGAGGAAACCTTATCAATAGTGAATGTGGAAGACCATATCATTTGCAGCTATGAGGGATCTGACACCGTGTCCAGTATAACATCAAAATAGCATCCCTATAAAATCAAAATCTCTCATTCACCAATGCAATGTGTGATTCCATGCATAGGGGATTTCTAATAAGCTGAACAATGGGGGGAATAACTGGTTGTTCGTAACATGGAGAAAGGAAATGAAGTTTGATGTGGGAAGGATACCAAAACAGACATGCCACCAAAAGTAGCTTATCATTTGGGGAACATTCAGGTTCTAAAGGACTTTCCACATTCCCACTATATCATCATGGTTAGAATTAAGAGCAAGTCAAAATCCTGATCGTACCGAGTAGGATCTATAAATATCATTGCTCTAGAAAAAAAATATGCCCCACTACCAACACACAAGGAATGCTGAGGATAATTATTTTATCACTTTATTTATATCAAGAGTAAATTTTTTCATGTCACCACCCAGAACCATGGTCATTGAACAAACAATATAGGGTGTCCTCCTCCCTACTAGGAGCAGTTGGAGATGTTGCTATCATGATATCATTTTTAATTATCCATTATTCCTTCCAAATGATGACTTTTGATCCATCCCAAATCCTCTAGTTCATTCCTTTTTCAACTAATTTTCTTTAACCCCAACTAATTTTCTAAAGAAAGCTGGAGTGGGGGCCCTGAGAGGAGGTCTAGAAGTCATAGCGAGGGAAGAATTTTGCACAATCAATTCATACATGTATAGATGAAGGCTGAGTCAGAATGCGCCATCCCTTCTTAGCCAAAAAAGTATCATTAAATATTCTGATGTCCCAAAACCCCATACCGCCACTAGCATTATGGGAGAAAAGTGACTTCATGGAAATCCCATGGTATGTTCCTCCCATTAAAATGACCATACCAAAATTTGGTAATACAAGAGTGAATATGGTTGACAATTTTACAAGGTATATTATAAAATGATATGATATATCTGGTGATGGACTGAATAGAGGCCATGATGAGGGTTTATTTTCTGGCATTAGAAATTATCATCGGAGAACAGATCTAGTTTTCTTCCCAATTCAATCTATTAGAAATAAAAAAGTTATATTTTTTAATGGCCTAATATCTTGCGGAGAACAAGATATATATTATGCTTATCACCCATTTATATTCCAGCTGTGAAACAATGATATGCTCTTTTATTCGGCAGCACGCCCAAGCAGAATGCAATTTCTGATTTGGAATGATTAATATATTATTCTGATGCACTTTTATAGACTCAAATAACATTGAATATGGAATGGAATTCATCATGTGTGGATCTATATAAAAGTAGACAATCATATACAAAAAAATATATGAGAAGAAGGTGTGCTAGTCCAGAAAACCATCACTCCATGAATCATTTTGGATGATGCTGCAATAGACATGAGGTTGGAGAAAACCTCATCCAACAAAATGAAGTGAAAGAGGGAGAGAGGGTCTCCCGAACGAAGGGCTCAAGTGGGAAAAATACTTTATGATATTCCTCCATTAATATTTTAGATGAATGAAATAGAGGACAATAAATGTTGGACCTTTTCAATACAATATTAATAAAACCCAATTTTTTTCTTCACAAACCAGAGAAAATGCAATTCAAATATATCATATGCCTTTGTCATGTCAAATTTAAAATACATAATTCCACTTTTCACCACCGAGCCTATTTTCAATGAATGAAACCCCCCATGGGCCATAATAGCATTATATGTGATGTGACTTTTCACAAAAAATAACTATAATTTTCAAAGATAATGGATGTTATCCATATACACAGACGGTTAATGAAAATCTTTGAATAAATATTAAAATAGACATAGCAGAATATGAATGACCTTTAGTTCTAATCCAATAGGGGTTTAATAATCATTGAAATTATGGTTAAAATTTTCTCGTTGAGAGAGGATGGACTTATTTTCCCTTCCTAGATATCTCTTCATGAGGGCAGTAATGCATGGGTTAATAATGTGCTATTATTTCTTGAAGAAGAGGGCATGGAAGCCATTGGACACCAAGGCTTTTGTGGAGTGGATATTCTTCATGGATCGTAATATCTACTCACTTTAATACAATTTTGGGAGTTGTTGGTTCATTGTGTCATTAATTATAGCTTTGATAAAAGATTCCACATCAGCCGATATAGTAGACTCCCCAATAGTATAAATCTTATTAAAATTACATGACATTATATCAAGGATTCCTTTAGCGTTGGATGCAATTCGACCATCGGGATATGAGAGGTAGGAAATAATATTTTTTTAGTGTCATGAAGAGGAATTATAGTGGATGTAATAGATGTTGGTAGCCTCTTCTTTAACATTGAATTTTCACGAACAAATACCCTAAAATAACTCTTTAATAAGAAGGGCCTCATCCAATTCTCCATGGAGTGATTTTATTATGGAATGAATTTCATCCATCGGTGTTCAAGAAGAAAGGGAAGTTAACTATATTTCAATTGAGTCATTGTGCCTATCAGGTTAGAAACATTTTGAATTTTTCCAAGAACTTAGTGCAGAGGCCATCTACTGGAGTATTGATGAAAATTCTTGATTTTTCATGCTTTTGCATGAGTATAAAATTTATTCACATTCACAGTATCTTTCCTAGAAGCTTTAGAATCAGAATGGTTTCCTCGGTATTTTATTGTGAAATATATGAGAGAATTCAGTGATAATTAGGCAGTGGTCTGAAGAATTTGTTGTTAGGTGAGATAAATGGAACATTATGAAGATATTGGTCTAGTTTGTGGTGCCCAAAAATCTATCCATATGCTCAGATATACATGATCATTTTGAATTCCCAATAAACCAGTTGAACGGTATCCTTGAAAAGCCAAGGTCAGATAGTTCTACTCAAGAGATCGGATCCCAATGGCCAGAAATTGCATCCGAGGATAGAGGAATACCACCTATGTTTTCATTCTATGATATTATTTCATTCATATCCCCCCAAAATTTGATAGGGAGAGAGATTCTACGTCAGAATACGCTGAGAAGATCCCATAATTTCCATTTCTCATTTAGATATGGCAATCTATATAAACAAAAAAAGTCCTAGGTTTGAAGGTTTTATCATGAATTCTCTCAGCCACATTATTTATAGATCAATAGATGATTCTGAGGCTAATGTTTTCCTCCAAAAAAATCCAATGCCCCCCTCCAAGTGTCCTTGGAGAAGGACAAGGAAGCAGCCATAAAATTCACATTTATGTGTGATACCAGTGTTGTCCAAGTTTTTCTAATATGGATTCAGATAGGAAAAACTTATCAGCTAAACTTTTTTTGCAATGGAGCCGGAGGATCAGAATAATTCATGGGTTACTAATCCCACGATAGTTACAATGTAGTGTGATCATTGTGCTAGGTAGGGCTAGTTCATTCTAGAATATACATCTTGGCCTTCGAGTAGGGTTCCATCTTTTGTAACATTATACCTTTTGGGATATAGTTCGTTTTCCACTGGTTACATTATTGGTATTTTTGAACAAAATAATTATAATGTACCCATTTCACAGTCATGGTCACCTTTCTTCCTTCCTCTTCAACATTCATTGCATTTTAGGCACATGTGAGTTGGTGTGATGTATGGCCTCACCTGGATGAATATAATGCGAGGTGTGATGACCCCTAGGAGTACTCATACAATTAGGGGGTCTGCAGAGATGTGTTTAGACCTTTAAATAAGCTATAAATACTGCCTAGGGGTTAGTGTACTAGATAATGAGGATATTATTATTGCTATTTAGGGTTCCCACTATGGTTTTTTGGAGTTTTTTGTTCTCACTGGTGAGGAAGTAGATAAACATTCATTTTCACAAGTTTATTTCTCTATGATTCATAATATTGTATGTATGGGAGGAGGTCCAATGAAAATTATTTTATAATTCATGGGAGCCTCTTGTACCTAGAGATCCTTGGAGAGGGATTCCTATCTCGATGATTTTATGCTTTTGGGATAAATGATGTTCGCAGATTTTTCAGGTGTAGCCATGGGCCATATTGAATAACTAGGATACCTTTATTGTTTGTCTCTTTTCCTATGAAATCATTTTTTGAGTATTACAAGAAACCCCCGAAGAAGAAAAACTTGCATCTTTTCTTAATCAATCGATATACAATACATTGCTCTATTAGGTGTCATGTAGGATCCTTTCTTGAGGGGTTTGGCTACCTCAACCATCACTCAAGTCCTTAATATCGGTACCCAATAGATGGGGTCTGATTGGTCCCTTTCCATGAACTGACCAAAATGATCTCCAAGATGTTTCACTACCCACTCTGATCTTTCACTGAAGGGATAGTCTGTAAATCTCACCCAAAATGGGGATTTGGAAATGATGATAGAGAGTATATCATTATAGTTCTTCAAAGCATTCATCTTTATAAGATGGTAATCAAATGACCACATCCTTCTTTGGAATTTTTTTGTTTATCCATCAAGTTAAAGAATTTAGTGATTATATTCCCATATACTACATCATGTATTTTCACTCCATCATCCAAACACCAAATGGATTGTAGCGTATTTTTCATCCATTCAAAATTCCAATTGAGGGAAAAATTAATGGCTATCCAAAGGTGAACCCACCTCATTTTGTACCAATAGGGGTCAGTGCAGACCAACCACCGACACGATCCATATGTGCAATACACCTCCGCGTACCAAAAATGGGGTAGACCTTAGCAGATAGGGTCTTCCTGTGACGAAACATCTTCAAAAAGTGGCTTTCATGATCCGAACAACTTCCACGTAGGGATTTGTATACTAGGAGGCTTCCACACAGACCCTGCAATACGTGGGACAAAGAAAACAAACATTCAGGGGAGGCAATGAATAAAGTCTGCAAAATGAGGATTTGATAGTTGAGCTAACGATCAAGAAGCAATGGTTTTCTGTCAGGAACAACGAACAAGGTCACTTCTTTGAGAGTTACGGTCTTTAGTCGGGGGTGGCATTCCAATGAGGTGAGGTCCTATATGGATCCTATTGAATGTGAATCTGATACATTGACTCATCAAATGGTAGTTTTATGTCTTCAATTGGAAACCGTGATTATGAACACTACTTCAGAAACCATAGTCTAATTGTCAGTTGTTATTGGCCATTTGGGGGAGGCCACAGTTGGAGGATGTGACCGATGGATCTATGATCAAAATTCGATGATTGATGGTCTCTGATGAGATCCAAGTCCTCATATCCAAATGGGGAACCAAAACTCATGGATGGGATCTCGGTTCCACACTATGGTTGATAATGAGTGAACTGGAGGAGATCATACCACCACCAATGGATACCAAGGGTAAACTAATTCGATAAATGCACAAATAAATTAAGGTGATGGTGGCCTACACCTACAGCGCACTGGATCGATGATGAAATCTAAGGGAACCCTATAGGGGACCTCTCGGTGATGAAGAGGACTTTATATAAATATAATAAATTAAATATTATGTATAATAATTTAACTTTTTATGGGTTATATAATTAAATTGATAGAAATAAATACATTACTATTAAATGATGGTTTTAATTAAATTTAATACTAATTCATTAAATCTATATTTATAGTTTCTTGTAGAAATGTATACTGATGGAAAATAGTACTTGTAAAAATGTATATTTCTATAAAACATTTAACTATTATATACAAATAATTTTTTTCAATGATAAAATATGAAACAAGATAAATTAATGTTGAAGAAATAATTTCTTTCTCTTCAATGTCTATATAATTTTATGATGTTTTTTTGTTGTTTTTTTTAACGATTTATTTTTAAAGGAATAGTGAAAATTAATTTATTTCATATAAAAATAATTTTATGAAATTATAAACATATATGAATGAATTGGTTATTCATAAATCCATTTTGACATGATAAAATTTGTGTTTTATACTTTACCAAAATATTAAAACATTTTCATTTTAATCTAAAAATAAATATTTTACATTTTTGTAACTATTTTTTATTTATGAAAAACATATTTACAATATTTTATAGATTTTGGAAATTAAAATTAAATTTAATAACTATTAATTTATTTATAAAATGGGAAAGATTTGAGATTTGAATGATTATACATTAATAATTCAATAAATACCAAATTATTATTTTTCTATAATGTATATGATACCTTATGTATAAATTATTTACGATCGTAGAAGTAAATTGGTATAAGTGAAAAAATTGTAGGTATTATGTTGAAAATATATTTATGTTTTATATTAGAATTGTTTTTCAGGGTCAATATAATCATTTTATCTACCCCTATATATGGTTTCTTATGTTGGGTGTCATATTAATTTATATTGAGTTACCAATAATGAATTATTTTTTGGATTTATAGAAATGTCATTAATTTTAACTTATAAAAAGTTCACTACTCTCATCACTTATACTCACACCAAAAAAACACATTTTAGGCCTAAATAAACCTATAAATCAGTTAAAATATTTTATAAACCCACTAAAATTTCACTTCATATTAATATATCATCTATCAAGGGTTTGATCCTGTAGCAATGTACAGAATCCTTGTAGTGTGTTTGAAACATATAACCAGTCCTTCCTCATTTCCATTGAATTATTGAATTTATTATTCATGAAAAATAATAGCACAATATTAAAAATTAACACCAGTTTAATAACTATTCTTATATGTTGTAATAATAATTTTACTAGGATTAATCAATATAATGATTTTCACTAAGAAGAATGGGGATCGTGGGTACGTAGAGAAAACCACTTCAACAACATAATATGTAACTTTTCAGTCACTAACAAACATGAAATGTATAGTAAAGGGAATTTAATATAAAAAAATGATTTTTAAGACTTATATTTGATTTTCAGTTTATAAATAACTTTACTGATTTGTTTAGTTCAAAGGAAAATGAATTCACTATCTAAGAGTATGTGCAGTCAACCAGCTCCAACTTCAATGTGTTTCCTTCTTTATTACTTATGTTATATAACATATTTATTAATGGCCTAAAAGGATAAATATTATTTTTATAAAATTATAAAGGATCTATTAAGATACATTTATTATATGATTAATAATATTTATAATAAACCGGGAATATAAAAATAACCATTTTAAAACAATCATACTAAGAGGTAAATTTTTTTTACTCCATGTAATAACTTTATTTAAATTATGTTTTCTATTTGATAAATCCAGATATAATATATAAGACTTATAAAATAAAACTTAAAATATGTGTCTCCTTTTGTTATAATATTTAAACATAACCACTTCATAGATATCTATTAAATTATTCTATGTTTTTTTGGACTTTTTGAAACCCCACATAACATATTGTATAAAATAATTTCATTGATGGCTATGATAAATAGAAGAATGAAAAAATAATATAAAAATAATTATAAAATTACATTATTTAGTTTTGTTAATGGTATTATTCTTGTTTATCTAAAAGATTAAGATATAGCCTTTTGTTTTTTAAAACGATCTGAATCCTTTTCATCCATGATTTCACCAATAAGGATCAGCAATATTACACTAATGGAATTAAATTATACCATTATAATTAACTATAATGAATAAATTAAATTACTAATAATGATATAGTAAATATAAAATTTAGTAGAAATAATTAATGACACCATTATTAAAACAGTAGTTCAAATCTATCATGAGTCCCCAAGCCCAATATTGAATATAGGTTAAAACAAACTAACATAAATGTAGATATAAAATATAAAAAATGTTTTTGAATGGTAAAATTGATTTGTAATGTTTTGAAAAATGTAATTAAGATAATAAATTTTCTTATATTATTTTAGGGAATGTTCATTTGAAATCAAAATAAAATGTATGATTTTTCTCTGTCTCGTATCCAATTCATTGATAAATTTTACTATTTATGCTTGATTCCTTATTCTATATGGTGTAACAAAGATTCGTAATCCATTAATGGTTTCAATTGTTATTTTTTGTAGATTCATGGGATATAATAATGGAAATCAATGTATTTATCAAATGGATTATCACTCAACTGTTAGTCCTATTTTAATGGTTTTATTCTAAATCACAATTCATTGAGGAGTTATTGGATATTTTCCTAGATTTATAATTTATATTATTTAATTACTACCCCATAACATATAATATTTTAAATTTTTATGGATCTTGTAACCCCAACTACAATTCATGCTCTTATTTATTATGGGATATAATTATATCTTTCTGAAAATATAATATTTATTTCATTACAAAATAATCATTCTTGTGTTATAATGGGTCTTCTAGAGTTTATCACACATTTAAATTTTTTACCCTATTAATGTATTATGAGATATATTTCTATTAAAATATTTTGGTATTTATCATTTATCTTTCTTATTTGTAATGAAACTGTGTTATGAAGAATTCACATCGCCTTAAACGATTGTTTCCCATCCTTACATATTATTTCTTATCATAGATATATCATTCATGTTATATTGAATATTAATTATGATTAATTTCATTTGATAATAATATTTTAGTTCACCTATATTAAAAATAATATTTTATTATCATTTATTTAGGATGTAGGCTTTCAATTTATTTTAACATAAAAATGGATCCATTGAAATTGTAATTTCATTATTAATTTTAATTCAATAAAATATATTTTTTTCTAAGAAAAGATAAAAAAATTACCAATTTTTTAAAGAGTAGAATCATAGTTTAATCTTTAAAAATTAGAAATAATAATCAATAATAATTTTTTTATTTAAAAATTCATCTTCTCATTTCTGAAAGCTTAACCAATGCATATAATTTTTCTTCTCCTTGATTCTTATCAGGAATAATATTTCATTAAAACACAATTTTAAGGAAATATTTTTTAGTATTAAAATATTTACCTTCTAGAATGACATAATTCATTAATCTATTAGGAATCATTATCATATATAAATTTATTACAATTTGAGATTACATTATTAACCCCATATCAGTCTCAACGGTTTGATCATGTTTATGATTTATATATGATTTTGTTTCTTCATATGGAACATGTTTTCTTGTATACATGTTTAAATTATTATTATTCATTGGGTGTGACCATAATTATAAATTCCTTCATTGTAGTGAGTAATGATATAATATCATGAGATGTTAGGTATATGATTATGGTGGGATCCTAATGCACTATATATATTTTTCCACCATGTTTATGGTAATGGTGAAAGAACTATATCCAACATGAGACTCTTTCCACTTTGATAGTATATGATGTGAGGCTTATATTATGTTTATATTTTTATTTCATGTGTTTTTTCAACATATTATATTATTCATAGTTATTATCATATCATTTCCTTGTGTATTATTACCATGACTATGATTATTTTATTAATATAGTATTAATTATAAATTTTATGTTAATATTTCTATCATTCATTCCTAAACACATATGTAACACCCCAGGTAAATAATGAATATCAAATTTTCATATTTATCCATATTTGTGAATAAAATATTAATATGACTTTAAAGGGGACACTATGTTCGATGGCGTACCCAACACGCAACAACGAGTTTCTTGAGAATCTTACATTGCACTCTAATAATAAAATAATATTAATTCAAATGGTAGTTAACATGTAGCCGTTGTATTGGTGGGAATGGATATAAATAACTAAAATATGATTATATATGTTTTTTAAATGTTTTTACATTTATCCAATAAAAGCTAAAGGCTTAAAATACGGAAAGAATTCAATTTTAGGCGTATATGCCCTAGTTTTCACTAAAGGTTCACTTATCGCCTTTTAATGGAGAACTGTCATTAAATATAGTTTTGTTCACTCTTAAACATTATTTTGGACCAAATAAAACTCTTATTAAGAATCGGGACATCAAATTTTACTTTGTGTAATTTTTTGGTATTTTTCCGATAATGTTCATTTTTTAATGAATAGTGTAAAATGTTGTATTTTAATTCAAAACCTCTTTTTAATCTAATTTATTTATATGATTAGATTTTTAATTGTTTTTAAAGTGAAATTAGAAAATATTTTTACCATTAAATCCAATAGTGGTCGTTGGAATTAATTTCACTTTGAAATCAGACTTAAACTAGTGTCAATCTTTTGATACTTATTGTTTTATAAAAACACGCTATTTGCTCTGACAACGGGAATTAATTATTAAATTAATTAATGTGACTAATATGTTTTGAATTTTGTAAAACGGACTTCATTTTTGAATTAGGAATATCAAATATAGCTCAGGGTGAATTTTTGGGATTTTTCTGAAAAACTTCAATTTTTGATGAATAGTGAAACCACTAAGTGGTACTTATAAAAGCTGATTTTCTGTTTAAATGAAATTTTGCCATCATTGTGTTTTGAATTTAAAAAATCCGACATACATGGTTGTCATTAAGAAGTAAAATATGGTTCAATGAGATTATAATAATTTTTTGGTGAATAGTAACTTATTAAGTTCTTAATCGCGATTAGAGGTAATTAGTGTAATTTAAGGTAAAAATGATATTATAAGAATGTGAAAACACCATGAAACTTGTCCTACACCTATTGGGTGAGTCATGGCCGACCAATACAAGCCATGGTCCAACTTGGGGACCCCATGGAGACACTTTGGTTGGGAAATGACATAAATAACTTTTTATTTAATGTTAAAATTAAATTGACACAAACATGAGTTGTTTTACTAAAACAATTTTTAAGTAGGGTTACACAGGTAAAAATTTTGATTATAAATAGTCATTGGAAAGATACAAAGATTTCATACATCATAGTATTTTTGTTATAATTTTTAGACATTAAATAAATTAAATTATTTATGACATAATAATGCTGCAACAATGACATCATTATTTGACGATTTAAATAAAATGGAAAGATAATGTAAAATCTATGAACTACACATGTCCAAAACCAATTGGATGAGTGGATTTATAAGACTTATCACCTTATCCACGAATTATATCAATGTGTGACCTTTTAAAACCGATACACATTTTCAAATAAATTAATATTTCTTACTTTCCAAAAGTGCCTCTCCTCTCCTCTTATAAAAGTCCCCCACCTCTACCTCATTTCACACACTCCTCAAGCCTTTGGCTCAGCCAACCCCTACCGATTTACACTTTCCACATCCCTCTCCTAATCCTAGAGTATTCCCTTTGGGCAGAATCCTTTCAAAGTAAGCCTTTAGGCTCAAATCAAAAGGAGTTACACTTTTAAAGGTAATTCATTCTCTCATGTTCATTTGTTTTATTTTTCTTCTCCAACCCCCTAAACTCTTTTTATTTATTTCTTTTGTAACAACACCAATATCTCAAATATACTAGGATGTTGTTATAAGATTTATTCGAGCTACACTCTCACACAACTACATCAAATGGTTAAAGAACATACGGTTTCCGTGGATGGCGAAATTATGCCTCCCGAAACGATGATTGTTCAATACTCATTTAACACCTTCAAAGGTGGCCATTATGATGCCACTATTTTTATATATGATATATAATATGTTTATGTTTTCCTTAAGCTTCTGTTTTTTTCATTTTGGGCATACCTTTATGGTTTCCATTATGGGTAAATGCGATATCTTCATTTAAGGAAGTGCGGACTACCGCCCCCTCAAAGTGATTTGATTCGTTAAATACCATATGTGGGATGTATAAAGGATGGAACTATGATATTATATATGATATTATAATGGAATTATAATATACCTTTATATAATTATTATTCCATTCTATAAAATACGAAATAGAAATGAAAGTAGCGTTCATGCGTACGTACGGCTTACCGTCTCCATGAACGGTGCATTTCATTTCTTACCTCTAAATGATTATGTAATGTTATAAATGCATGCATGTACTGGATATATATTTGACATATATTATATCTAAATCATGAATACAATTCTGGATATAATAAACATTTTTCCACATGAACAACATGTAATTGTAAGAAGTCCACTTTCGACTTAAGAACCAAATATCGGCAAAACAAATATTATTAACTTAAATGATTACATAATGTTTATGACATGGTAATAAGTGATATAAAAGGAATAATGAACTTGAAAAGGGTTCTTAATGAAGTAGAAATTAACTCAAGTTTATTATTCAGGAGATTAAGGAACGATCGAGTCAAATCGGACCCGAGGTAAGGGATCCTACAACTCTCTTTCTTTATAAGTACACTCTTTTATGTCATTTCTTTTAAGCTCATATTTATTATGATTGGGTTGTTCTTTTATATTACTCTTGCTGTACACTTTATTGTAATGTGATGAGATACCCTATTTGATCTCATCAATCCATATTCGGATGTTTTATGTGGCGCCGTTAGGCTGCCGAGTTTTCGTAAGGGATTTTTCATCTCACTTTTATTCCCGTGAGATTTATGCTACATTTGCCACAAATTCCATTGAGTGGTGTATGTACTGCCCATTATTCTACTCTTTTTGTAATATACTTTCGTTTATGAGTATTTACATCAATGATCTATTGTCCTTCTTTCATGGGGTGTATGTTTTGAAAGATACCCAAGTCGGTAAGGGAACCTTTCACCCTCCTCTTTTTTAAAAGACATCTTTTGTTGGGTCTTTTAATTTACATATTGTTATGTTGGGATATTTTCTCATATATCCTTATTGATGTAAATTTTATGTCCAAGTGATGAGATACACTTTTTATCTCTCATCAACTCATTTTGATGTAATGCCGTTAGGCTGTCAAGGGAACTTTTTAACCCAATTTCGATTTCTTTGGGTTCAACATGTAGTCATTGAATATGTCATCCATTGAATATATGTGAATGTACTTTTATTGTTTTACACTTAATATCCACTTATATTGGGTGTATTTATATTTTTCACACATATTTTTTAGATTGATTTGCCCTTAATTTAAGGATACCTTCTTTATAAGGGATTTCGTCACATTTCACATTTCTATTGAGGGTTCATTGTTGTTATGCACCAATTCACTCTTATATGGTGTATATACTGTCCTTTGCAGTATTATATCATGAATCCATTTATTCTCATGATATTATAAAGTTCTGACTAAATGTTATTCCTCAATTATTGTATTCAAGTGTCTCTAATTTTGGTAAAACCCCTTTAACCAAAATATCGTTTTAAATGTTTTAATTATTTGTTCTTATTAATATCCATTTTTTCAAAATGGTTTTAAGGATTTATTTATATGGATATTAATGGTTTAAAATTTTAAGCTTCAAGGTGGTATGGGACACTTTGATTCAAAAATCTCTTTATTAAATTTTTTAAATGCTTTTGGAAATGATTTCTTTTTGAATGGATTCATTATTTCAATATACTAAAATGTTATATTGTGATTGAAATGTGGAAATGTTTTGTTTCCTTTATTCATGTTTTATGTGACACATTTATGTTATGGTTCATGGGCGTTGTTATGAAAATGGGTGGTTCCGTGATAAACTAAGGGCGGGTGAGCCCGATATAGCTCTCCAATGCATTGGGTAACGCGAAGGAGTGAAACGTTAAGGTTTCTCCGAAGAGATTTAGGGAATATAATGTGATGGGTATTCCAAAAGTAACCAAGAGGGTTACTCCCTACGTAAGAATGTTATGAATGCCTCAAGTTACCTTTATGTCTTATGTTTTCTATGATTTATTCATGATTTGATATGCCTATGTTTTATGGGTAAAGTGTGATTTCTTTCTAATGTATATATGAACTCATGTTTCCTTTCCATATTTTTTATAACTCTTACTGAGCTTTTTATGCTCATCCCAAGTTTTTGAAATGTTTTTCACAGGTCAAGGGAAAGGTACATGATGTGATGATAGTGTCAAGGATGTGTCAAGAAAGAATCCATGTTATAATTTAAATATGATTCCGTTGATGGGAAGAATGAATGCTGTCTTTTATGTAACCACTTTGTTTAAATGTGGAATGTAATGCAAGTTTCATGATATAATTCTCTAAAACTCTAAACCTGAAAAGATCCCCAATGTGTAATCTTGTAATAACTCAAGATTAAGTAAGGTTTTAAGGCTGGGGCCTTATAACATATGTTTAACTTATTCCATCTTATGGTATTTGATTTTCATCACTTATTTTTACCCTTACTATGTGTTTGTGCACACCCATTCAAATCATAGCATATAATAGGTTAATTATAAGAGTATTAAAAGTGTTATATCTAACACACTATCTTATACATCTAATTTATGGTTGATTCTTAATGAATAATATGAATTTTTGTGTATTTAATATTGCGAAAAATCCTTTTTATTCATAATTCAATAATTTTTTGTTAATGATTTATCATAATCACTAATAACTATAAACATGAAATATAATGGGTATGCATTATAATGGAATATGTTGCTTATGTAAATTAATTTGAATATCATATCCATTGGTTTGTCTAGTTGGTAACTTATATGTGATTATATAATAATGCATATAGAGATGACATTTTTTAAGGATAAATTAGAATGTAATTAGTTTCTCAGTGGATGATATGATACAATTATTCATAATTTCTAATATATAGATACCCATTTGGTTATTTTAATATAATATTTTTTTTTATTAGATCAATTGGAAATTTGAAAAAAAAAACATAAGGTGATTTATAATGAAAAGTTAAAGTTTTGGATAACATCATAAAATGTTGGTAAGGTAGATATTTTGTGGTTTCCTCGGAGAAAATAACATTTAATGGATACTATAAGATAAATCATGATCTAGAACTATTTTAAATATGTGAATTAACACTAAAAGGGAGTATTGGGTATTAATACAATCATCACATAGTGCATAAGGAGGAGAAATACCTATACACAAAATTTGAAACTCCCTTTGTATATTCTCAGATCAATATCATAATCTTTATAAACTATTATTCTTGATTTATGGACAAATTATATTGATGGATTAAGATAATAAATTATAATGAATACAACATAAGGAAAGGTTGATTCATCTAAAATTTTCAAAGGATTAAATGATTGTGTCATTATTAATGATTTATTTTTCATATTCTTATGATCATTTACTACGATTTAAATAGATTTTATAATAATCATTTCGGATATACCTGACGGATGAAACCTAATCAAGATAATGAATTATAGAAAGATATATATCTTGATGAAAATATAACTTATTACTTAATTAGGTATCATACTTAAATTGTTGATAATCTTATTGAATTCATATTGTAATAAAAAAGGAATGTATCATTGTCGTACCTATGATAGTGAGTATGACATTTTAGTCGAAATTAAATCTTCAAACACTTATTTATTTTCACAAGTGACTACTATTTATTGATGATATCATGTTATATTATAAAATTGATGAGAATTATTTGAATCATTAAAAAAATATTCTCAATTGATTTCATTCAGTAAAGAATTTGAACTATATAAATTAAATTGAATCAATAACCGTGAAATGAGATTTTATTATTGTGATATATTTTATTCATAATTATTAGATAACACATGATTGATATATAAAAAAAATTAAAAATTAAAATATGATAGATATTCAGTTAATAAAGTGTTTATTGATATTAGAAAATAATGTTTTTAGATAGTATTAATACCCATAAAATATATTATTTAATAAATGAAAAAGTGACAAGTGAATTTTTTAGTAATTTTTACCAGACTTTTGGGCCTATGATATATATTTATTATTTTTTGACTTTATAAAATGTTTACCATAAAATTTTATAACTTAAGATAAAAACATTTCAAATTGGAATATATGATCTCACAATGGTTTAATATATTAGATCTTAAAATTCATTCTAGAGATATATGTTATGGAGATTACGTGATTAAGATATATACATAACGGGGAACATGAGTGTATAAATGAATAATTTCTTCTTAGGGAAGGATAACTAACTCGATATAGACTAAGAGAGTAGTGTAGAAGTAAATTTAAAATAAATATCTTAAAGGATGATTTTGTTATCAATAACATAAACTACATTAATTATTTTAAATTAATTGAAATTAGGAAGATAAAATTTATTTTCGGTCAGAGAATGCAATTTTTCGATATTTGACGATATATATTTATTACCTAAATTATGTGTTCGATAGGTTATTCTGCACAAAATAAAATTAATATTCAAAATTTTTTATTTATTTATAGTTAAAACATATAGATTTAATTATTTGGTATTCATAAGAGTAATCAAATATATATATATATATATATATATTTCATATGTCATAAAAATTTACTTAAATAATTATTTTTCTTAATAATCTGTCCATACCATCGATTTTCATTTTATTAATGAAAAATATGTATATTATTATTAAATGAAAATGTTAAAAAATATATAATATCTATTGTCATATTATATCTATATTAGTGTTTGATAGATATTTAAAGAGAGAATAACTAGTATTATACAAAAAAAAATTTCCTCTAAAAATTGTTCGTTACATTAATTTTTGATTATATTTAAAATAGAATAGAGAAAATTATGTTAATTTATTTATAAACAAAAACATATTTTCTATATTTTGATATTAAATTTTATTTTAAGATGTATTTTATTTGGGTGTTTTAAAATATTTTTTACTAGTAAATAGTGAAAAAAATTATTTTATTAAATAAAATTTCATTTATGAAATTATTAATATATAAGAATGGATTGAACAACATGAAATATTAATTATAAAACCAAATATTTATTTTATAAGTGGATATTAATTTTAAATAATTCATTTCTTTTATTTTTCACACACATATTGTACATTTTATAACTTAATATATATTATACAAAAAATTAAAATAAATTAAACATTTAGTATGTTGATATTATTTATCATAAATTTGTTAAATATATTGATATTTAATTGATTTAAACTACAAAATATTTAGGTCAAAATTATACAATAAGAAATTTTTTATATTCATGATGAATAGTTTATCTTAATAAAAAAAGTTATAACTATTAAAAATAAAAATGTACTTGTTGAAAATATAATGAGAATGATTTAAAATGATGTATAAAAAATGTGAGAATGAGTGTATGGGGCATAAGATGACCTAATATCATAAACTATATATTATTTATCACTTCTGGATCTATATTCCAAGATAGTTACTTTCCACTACTGAAAATTATTAATTCTTGAAATAAATTTCATCCATTTTCAGTTATAAAATGGAAACTCCAGTCCCCAATTACCCATACACCATATATAACACCCTAATCTTTTTTGATATATTTATTTAAAAATAAGATAATATCTTTGATGGATTGAGATATGTTCAATCTTGATCAATATTAGTAGTCTGGATATTTTGAGTGATGTAAGGAGTTTGTTTGGTTACGTATTGGCTAAAATAAAATTCTCTAATATCAAGGAGGGGAGGATATGTGATATCTTTTTATTAGATGGGGAGAGGACGCACTTGTAATTTGTAAAATTAATAAAATATACAAATGTATTATTCAATACAATGTCCCCCAAAATATAGCGTTATAGAATTTTAGATGAGATAGTTTTGAAATATGTCCATCAAAAAGGATTTATACATTTTATAGAGAATCATAACCAATATCAAATTATGTTAATCCCTTTATAAACAAATTTTTTCTTTAACAACTATAAGGTATTTTCAATTTTTAAAAATTGTATATAATAAAATTAATCTGGTCATATTTCCTAATATTAAATGATTTATTCAAAAATATTGAATCCATTTTATCATATTAAATTCATATGTGTTGAGGAACGTAATTGAATATTTTACCCATAAATTAACTAAAATCGATATTCCAATAATAATGTTTTCGAAATTATAAAATGTATTTATATCATGATTCAAAATAAAATATATTCTGATGACATTAATTGGATTAATTATAATATAATTAAAGTTACTATAATTTTAAAACCATTTAAAAAATTTATTTTGTATGTTTTCTAAATTTAAATAAAAATAATATTAAAATACATTAACTTAAATTATTTAATAATAATAAACATATTTTCTAAAAATTCATAAATAATAACTCTATGTTTTAAATTTTTTATCTCTAATTATGAGTTCATTTTTAAAAATGTTTTTTCTAATTATTTCATAAAATAATTATATTAATTTACCACAAAATGAAATACAAACAATTGTATGAAGTTGGTATCTTCTAGAAACACATAATTATGTTAATTAAAATTATATTTTCTTTATCTAAAAAATCTGTACATATTTTCTAAAATGTGGTTATTTTCATTCAATATACACAATTTAAAAAATTGTTATAATTGTATACTATATTACTGTACCATTAGACTAGGGTTTTTTGTATCACAATCTATCAAAGATGTTGACTTTATATCAAAATAAATATATCATAAAATCTCAATGTCTTACATTATACTCCCATTAAACTGAATTTTTCCCTCAAAATTATGTCATTATGATAAATAATAAATGAGGATATCTTTGTTTTATTGCATCCACATGTTCCAAAGTAGCTTCCACAAATTTCTAATTTATCTAGTGGTATTTAACTAGGTGATTGTAATACAAAAGTATAACATTGTTTATACTATCCAAGAATTATAATAATTTTTATTCATAGAAAATGATAATGATTAAGATGTATGAATTATAATATTAGTATATATCAATTTTATGGTATGTACATACTCAATAGAGATAGATGGAAAATAACATGAAAATGATAGATTATTGAAGGAATTTCTCAATAATATGCTACCATCCCTACTCAACCTATAATATTTATGGTTCAATAAGCCAAGAGACTAACCTTACATTCATTCAAAATCTCAAAACATTATTCTAATGAGAAATTAATATAAACACATTGCAACAAATCTTAATAATCTATTTATCATTCATGAAAATCGGTATATTTTTCTATCAACATAGATCTTCCATGATGTGAAAATAAATTATTTTAATGTGATGTGTTATTTCATCAGATAGATCAACTTATAAAATATTTATTCTCTTAAGTCATCCATAAAAAATAGTGATCTTCCACTCTAATTAAGGAGGAGTTATATGGATCCATCAGAACGCTTATGTGGATAAACGTTTTATATGATAACTCAGATTAAAGAAGGTATTGTTCACAAATACCACTAAATTCCATAGAACAGTCTCCCAGAGTATACTATTGGGTTTTAATTTATTTATCTAACTGAAAATTTTTATCAAGATGACATACAATACCAAAACATGTCTTTTCTATCTACACCATTTTGAATACTTCTCTAAAATATCATTATAAACGTAGTATCCTAATAAAATACAACAGATTGTGGAACTCATTGAAACTATACAAATTCTATAGTGTATATTTTGGAAATATGGTCACGAGGTATATATTATCTGATAGAAATGAATTGTACTAACATTTCTGGATAATCAACTATAACAAAATTAACATTATATCATTTATATGTTTTTTGGATTCCAATTAAAAAATCAGTGGGGATGATTTCCCATTTCTGTTTATCAATGGATAATATTTTTAACATCCCAATAGACTATTCTCTATCATACATAACTTACTAACATATAATACACAGAGATACATACTCTAAAATATGACTCTTCATTTTCCCACCAAAAATAACCTTTTATATCACTATACATATTTATACATACTAGATGCATAGATAATGATGATAAATGTGATTCATCTAATTGAAACTTAATAATATTTGGTATAGTTGGAACGTAGACACATTTCATGGACCTTGTAATTCCTTCATAATCATGGTTAAAATATAAAAAATTCTTACATTCTTAACTAGATCTAAATAATCTTCTTCAAAACATTAACCCTCACTTGGATATATAGTTGAACACTCATTTTATAATTATATTATGTCTCTTATTCCATTTTGATTTAAAGATAAATTATTTGTAAATCAATAAATAATTTATTTTTTATACTTTTCATTTGTAACCTCATAAGATTATTTTGAATCAGAGCATCAGCCACTTTACTAGACTTTATAAGGTGGTTATGTATTGATCAATAATAATAATTGATGTAATATAACCATATTCACTATTTTATATTAAACAATTTCTATTTTAATATATATTTAATTATTCTATTATTAATATACAAATATCTCTATTCTCCATATCGATAATGCATCCATTTATATAATGAATTATTTAACACAAATAATTTTAATTCATGAGTTGGGATACTTTTCTCAAGAACACTAAATATTCATGGGGTATAATATCTCACCATATAATTCTGTCTGAATATTCCTCCAATCAACTTTTTCAAATAATCACTATAGATTAAAAATAATTCACTACTGTTGGGTAGTGTAAGCATATGTGGATTGACTAATATAGTATTCAATTTTTTGACCATGTACTCACATTGTAATATATTTAATATTATAACCGCATTTTATGTCTACATAGTGAGTGTATTAGAGTGTAATGATAAATATATCACAACAAATAATTATTATCCATCCAAACAAGGAATAATATTTATTTTTGTTACTATTTATGGTCAACTCCATTTCTGAATAACGTATGTTATTGCAAGATCCATTGATATACCATCACATGATATTTTATGGTCTACGAATGAAACTATATTCATAATAAAACCACACAACGGAAATTTTGAATACACATAATCCCTCACTATAACCTTCATCAGAAACTACTAATGTTATTAATGTTCTTCCTTGATAACTAAATATATAATAATATCATATATAAATCCTATTGAGAACAAATCAAGGTAATATCTAAAGTCTTGATTAATTATATTCTGGGAGTTAATTTGATAATTGGTTTATTCAAATGAAATTACTATAAATTCTGAATAACCATCCCTATATCAACGATAAAAATTGGAAAAAAATATTCTAATAATTGATTTAATATATAATCCATATAGGGAGGAAAATTTGTTTTTAAAGTTATTTTGCTAATTTCTCGATAATCGGATAAATGATGCATTGGCCAATTTTTTATTATTAAAAAACAGGTAAACCACATGGGGTAGAATATAGCCAAATTAATCACATATATATAATATCATGGATTTAATTCGATAACTTCTCTAAAAATCAGGTCTATTTTATATGGATTCATTAAAATAATAATTTCACTATGTAATATATCTACTTAAAACTCATCATCATGATTAGGGGTAAGACATAGAAGTGTTTTAGGATATATATATATCTCTATATTTTGACACAATATAAATATTTTCATTGTTAATTTTAACTTCCACCAATTGAGATAAATATCCATCAATAATTGGTTTAATGTACCATTTCATTGAATTAATTTACATCGGTTGATCAAGATCATCCATCAATTAAAATAATATTGATGGTTGATTTCAAATACCGAATGTCACCTCTCTTCCATAGAAATAGATAAGGGTTGCATACTAAGAGACCCAACGCATATTATAAAATTCATTTCAAATATAAAAACGATAATTATAACAAGACTCATAGTTAAAAAATTCCCAAAAACATTTATTAGAGAGGAGTTATGAATATGATGTGTTTTCATCATCCTATTAGGTTATTTCATCGCCACATAAATATCTAAATTTTTAGGAGGTGATATGATACCATTTGAAAATATTTATATTTAATATAGTGGGTAGAAGAAAAAAATAAAAAATTCACAATCCTATAGTGGATGATAAGATTACCTTTCACAATATTTCTAGAGACTTCATTTTTAGCTGCATTAATTATTTAATATTGGCCATCTCCCCTTGGTTTATTTTTGGGATATAAATGATGATTTTTAGGGAATTAGATTGAATAGTTCCCTATATTTTTAATGTTCAGTAACTAAAAATTTATGGATTCTCTCTTACGAATGCATTCATGAAAATTATGTATTATTTCTTCAGACATGAAATAGAATATCATTCAAGGTAACTAGGAACCAACCAATTTCATTCCACATGTATCACATGAATGAAAATTTAACATTATCTCTTTAAAATAATCTATAATTTTCTATATCGTACTCTAATCAAATTGATTTCATTCAAAGCCATAATACATAGAGAATTATTTTTATCATTATATACCACAAGATATAATATCATTATATATTGAGACTTTCTGATATACTAGTTCCAATAAAAGGAATCAATTTAGTTTGTTATATAAATGTTTTATACTTCCATTCAAATTATATATGTAAACTTAAACATGACTTTTAATTGTTTTAAATTTATCTCCTAAAGTTACATTAATTTCATATTCCATTTTTTCTATAATCATTAATTGACATTCCATATCAACACATTTACTACGAAGAAAATATGTTTCCAAGTAAATTTCTAAAAAATAATTCAATTACATGTTTGTAATTTCCTACCCATTGTTGGTGTTTTGAATCTATGTTCAACAATTATATAAATCCACTAAGAGACTACAAAGTCTAATGAAAATATCATTCCTTTCATTACATTCCAATGTGATAAATAACATTAAGATGGAATATATCCATTTATCATCTAAAAATTTATTTGTAGTATTATTGAATGAATGATGTTTCAGATCCATGAATAAATATAAAAATATTAAACAACATTTTGTATTAGTAGTTTACTTATTATAGGATATTTCATTAGTTATAAGTTGTGTTAACTCCCCAAATATAGTTATAATTGGTTCATCTGATGTTGAAGCTCCAGAAAAAACATAATTATAACTTCAAAGAGTATATCCATATATATATTACGTGTATTAATACGGTTTACATTCCGTAAATTATGCACTATTTATAAACAATGGAATACATTAGATTTGATAATGAAATTATCAATCACAATTTATAATTTTAATACTAGTAAAAAACTTGTCATAAAATCTAATATTTATACTTAACATATCAAAAAATTATATTCATGGGTTATTTTAAATTATTATTTAATCATAAAGATATTTTAAAATCCTTCGAAATGGGTTTTAAGGAAAATATTATTTCATGCCTGAATATCCCATGGGAGTGAAAAACCTGGTTCCTGTTAATGTAACCCTCACCATGCGTTGGAATGATGATCGATCGATACTTGAAATATCTATTTTCTACCTAATTAACAGTATATTCATATATTCCAATACCATGTCAACTTATAGAATCCAAACATGGATTTATTACTAGGAATCTATGAATTATTGACA
This sequence comes from Viscum album, assembly GCA_963277665.1. Classification (NCBI taxonomy): domain Eukaryota; kingdom Viridiplantae; phylum Streptophyta; class Magnoliopsida; order Santalales; family Viscaceae; genus Viscum; species Viscum album. The sequence goes on from OY728158.1 coordinate 880,348,288, forward strand.
TTAAAAAAAATTATGATGCTAACCTATATTTAAACATATCATTAATAAAAATCGTATAGTGATTATCGCTAATTTTTCTATCAATATATCATTTTCAAGGACTATACAAAATATACTCTGATAAAAATTTCAAAGGCCTCATCCATGTATCCCGGAGTTGCTGGTTAATTAATTTCTTTGGTAATATATACAAGTGATCACATCCCAATGGATCAAATAGTTTACATACTTGTATAACTACACTCATACTTGAATCTAAAATTACATTTGAAAACATAAAAACATATAATACTATTTTTTTAAAACCATATAAAATTTAGAATTTCTATGCACATCGATCATTATAAAATTCCTAGAATAATACTAAGAAGAAATATTTTAATGGGGTGAGATCAACAGTTCAAAAAGTTTATGCACACAACTAATGAAAATATGGAATTTATAAAAAGGAAGAAAAAGTGATAATAAAATAATTAAATATATAAAACCATATAAAATTGAATCAAAAACTTGAATATCAAAACTAATAAAATAAGAAAATAGACATAAAAACTTATTTCATAATTATGGAATACATAATGCCAGATATTTAAAACATTCTACTGAGTTCTCATTTGAAGAAATGATATATAAGTTGTTAAAGAATTAGTTTAATACTAAATTTATATTATATCATGAGAACAAGAAATTCATTATAGGGGAATTTAACTGTTATCATCACCCAGAAAATAATCATTCCCTTGAATTAATCATATGAAGAAAAAGTATATCTTAATCATCCTGTTTTAAAAATCATGAAATATTCATGTTGGAAAAATTAGCATACATAATATCAACAATTCCAATAGTCAAAAATAATATAATACATACATAGAAATATTTTTGGAATGGATCATTAAATTATATAATATATATATGATTTCACAATGTATTTTTGAAAAGTTGAAATTAATTTTTCACTATTATTATAATATTTATCAAGGAAAATATCATTCACACATTGAAATAACTTATTTAAATTATAAAATATTTCCAAAATATTATGAAAACATTGTAGTTTAGGATAACAATATTAAGTATTAATTTAATCTAAAAAAAATTATTGGTCATGATGGTGTAATATTCAGTTGATGATGTATAATTTAAATAAAAACACCTTTTACAATTTTATAAAAAAGTAACTCATTCAATGAATTGGAGTAATATTCTTACAAAATAAGATTTTAAAATTTTAAAAATTGTAAAATAATTATTCTATAAATAATATAATAACATTCAAAATATTACTATAGTTAATTCCAGGATAAAATGGTCATAAAAGTGAAATATTCATCAACGGGTTAAAAATTGATGTTCTGTTTCCCTGAAATTGTTTTCAGTATCTTGAGTACTAAAAAGTGTTAACTAAAAGAATAAAATGTAGTTTAAATAAGATACCAGAGGTGAAGACAATAAAATATTTTTAATAAATAATGATCAAATAATACTCCTATAGTAAACCTAAACATAAAAAATATAGAGTAATAATGATATAGTGAAAGAAACACATGCCTTAGGGATGACATCCATTGTATGTGTTCTAACATATAGTGTAAAATGTATTTTTTAAAATCCATTAAAAACCATGATCACATATATCATAACACATAGTTTTTTTTTCTAACATGTTATAACCATTTTATTAACAATTCTTTATCAAAATACATGTTTCGTGTGATAACTAATTCATTTTTATTGTATGTTTTGGTTCATTAGTTTTGGTAATTTTTCATTAAAAAATGTTGCACCACCATAAAAATGTTAATATTGATATAAATATCATATATATTAATTTTATTTGTAATGGCCCGGGTTATTGCAGGTCCATTACTTTGTAAAAATATGATGTTTGAGGTGTTCTGGGTGATCTGGAAGGCCATCCCAGCTTCTCGGTGACTCCTAGCGGTAGCCTTGGTCTACCGATGCTCTCGGCCATCGGTAGCTCTCGACTACTGGTGGGTGTCAGGCACCAGTAGCTCTCAGCTACCGGTGGCTCTTTCCTACCCCCACAGGTTTCCCAGTAGCACCTCCTTTTTGCGCAAATTTGGTTTTAAACCCTATTTTGACCCCTTTACGCTTTTTTAAAGCCCCTTAATGACCATTAACATCTTTTAATTAGTGTTTTATGAGGTACCCTAGTGTGCATCAGTTTAACCATCCCCTAAAGTCAGGGACCCTTTAATGACATGTGGGGCCTCGTGGTCAACCCACGACCCCACTCTTTACGCGGTTTCGCATTCTTATCTCAGTATCTCAATCGTCCCCGGCCCTTATAAACTAAAGGGTTCTCCCAGGGTTTCTTTTTCTTGATCAACCTACGATCAATTCATCTACTCTTCCTTGATTTCATGAGGTCACACCCCTGCAATTTTCGCATCCAATGTTCCTCGCGCGCGAAGAGAAGCTTCGATTGTTGATCAACCAAGTAGGGGTTTCACCTTAGTATCTCTTTTCTGTGTATCTTGAGGGGTGGTTATGCTACTGATTCTGTATAATTGGATGAACCAAACCTTAATGAAGATAATAAAAGGATTCTAAAGAATAATGTGAAGGAGTGTTACTGATGATAATAAACGGATTCTCCTCTTTCATGATTAATGATTTCTGATTGTATGGGCTTATGCCTACTAAAAATCCTGGACGTTGGTGGTCTTTCTCTATGCACTAACAAACCCTTACCTCTTGTGTTGGTCGTGTAAATGAAGTTGGTTAATTACGTATATTTGGTTAAATAAATTGAAAGCAACTGGATCAATCCTTTTCTTTGATTACCCCTATTAAATTACAAAAGAATTGGAATCATTGAGTGTGTTAAATATTTTAAATCTGAAAATACCAACATGGGCCTTCTTTGTGTTGGAGAAGTGGTTTGGTTGTTTTTCATTCAGGGTCCAATTTCTGGGTGAGGTGGGAGGGGATGGGATCCCCTGTTTTTAGGGTTTCGCTGGTTGTGAATTTTGAGGCCGTGTGGTTACTTTGATTATATCACTAATTGGGGTGGAATCCTCTGTTGTTGAGAAACAATTTGCTCCTGGGTTTTGGGAACATTGGGTAGTATCTTGTCTTGGGATTATACTTTCTAGTAGCCCATGTAGGTATAGAATCATATTTAAACATTATCACTGAACATGAAAACAAGTATGGGACAAATGGGTTTCGGTTTTGTGTGAGTTGTGACTTGGACATGGGAGCTGATTGTGTTCTTTAGGCTGGCTGGAGAAAAACCTAGATTTGGGTGAGTGCTTGTTACCTATACATATACTTGTAGGTTTTTTTGTTTTTTTATTCGTGCCCCACCCAAGTTGAGCACTTAGTGCCGAACACCCCCATTTCATGGGGGAGGGTGTTTTTTCCAACACTTATATTAGTGGATGGTTATTAGCTCCCTTATGCTCCATTTCCTAGATAGCCAAATTATATTCAGGCAGGTTGTGATGGACTAAAGTTCATTATAGCCCAAGAATCTTTAGATAGGGTAGTGTGGTGGTAGTCCCAGGTGTCTGTGGGAAGGTGATTTCCCATGTATCATTGGGATGAGGCCCATGTGTCTTCGGGCGTGGAAGTAGTTCTTCTAGCCCAGGTGACTTCAGGCATGGCTGTGGTTGTTCTGTCCTAGGTGTTTGGAGGCGTGGTTACGTACGACAGTTGTGGCCCAGGTGTCTGCGGGCGGGGTTTGGTAGTGGGACTGTGGTGAGTTTGTGGTCCAGGTGTGTATGGGTGGGATCTGGCAGTGGGACTATGATGAGAATGCCAGGATTGGTTCGATGTGTAGGGTGTCTTTAATAACCAGTGGGAAACTGGTGCGGGGTACCCAAACATCGATGTGATGTTACTACATATTACATGACTTGCGTTGTTTGTGGAGTGTACCTTGGTGAGGCTTGGGTGGTTAGTTTCTTTGCTAGGTACTTTGTTATCTCTTTTCTCACAGGGCATTAGTATTCCTCACCACTTGTGCACAAGATTCTTTGGTTTTTCCCTACTGAGTATACTTGTATTCTCACCCTACCTATATAAAACTGTTTTCTGGTTTCTAGGAGGACTTTGGGGATCATACTTGACCGTACTAGCTTAGACCATTGGGGCAGTTTCTGTTGTTGTTTTCCCTTTTTCTGGTATCTTTTTACTTTTAGATTTTGTGACTTGTATCCTTTACCTTTGAACATGCATATGGGAAGTGTTTATTTTCATCTGTATTTGCACTTTCAGTTTTGGTGTTGTGGGATTTACTATCTTATCTCTCGATCCTATTTAAGATAAAAAGGGTAATGCCTTCCATTTATTGTGTAATTCTATAACATTGTTGTTGGTCGCCACTCCAGGATCTACTGAAGGCGGGTTTTGGGGGTAATTATCTCTCCTTCAACTTAAAGAATCAAGGGCCTGGCAATTTGCGAACCCTTCCCACCGTTTGGTGATGGCGGTTCGTGACATAATGGTATCAGAGGCATGGTTGAGAGATAGGATGGATTCTGGAGTTAGGCACAGTGATGATTGCATTGGATGGTAGGGAGAGAGTGTTGGGTGACCATGGTGTGTGAATTAGGCCATGGAAGACCGGCTAGGACATGGTATTTTAGGTACCCCCGTGATCTGATGCAAGGGCTCTGGACCTACCGAACGACCATGTGTGGCCATGATGATTGCAGGGTAGAGACCCTAGGAAAGGTACATACATCATAAAGACTTGTTTTATTCTGTTTATGGGGTGTTTTGGGAATTTTAAATAAATAAGAAGTTTAAGAAGTTTTATGAACAATATTCTGCACTAATTGGGCTTAAGCATTCTTTGTTTTCCTTGCAGCTATGGCACCCGGGATATAACCATGAGTTGTACGGGCGATCGAGGCCCAGGAGGTTGACTTGACTGATCTGCAGAGGGCTGATCGAGAGAAGGAGGATGACCAGTGTAAGAAGATGCTTCAAGCCTTCCAGTGGCAGACCCTCGAGGAGTACGAGGGTATCACCTATGACATGAAGACGGAGAGCTGGCTAGAAGAGCTGGTGATAGATTTTTGCCTAATTTGGGCTCTGACCGAGTACTGGGTTCCTCTGGCCATAAGCCAGATGTGGGGAGCAGCGCGTCAGTGGTGGACGCTCTACCTGGGGGAGAGGAGAGAGTCTTAGGTGGCTCGGGCTGATTTTGAGAAGGAGTTTTGGGTGGAATTCCTCTCTTCTACGATGAAGGCAGAGAAGAGGCAGGTTCTACGCTCCCTCCAGCATGGGAGTATGTCGGTGATGGAGCTGGGGATCATGTTCAAGGTCGTCCTCCACTTTTCCCCAGACCACATTCGAGATGAGAATTCTCGGGGGAGATGTTTAGAGGAGCCATTCCGACCCTCCCACCAGTATGCTGTTACCCCTTCACCATGCCGACATACATGGAGGTCTAGAGGAAGGCAGAGGTGGTGAAGATGATGCACACGCTGGGCAGTGTGTTGAGAGAGGGGATTCATCTAGGCCCATCAAAGGGAAAGGCCTTTAGCACTAGACCTCTAGATTCGGGACCCTCTAGGTTCCGACCAGTAGGGAGAAGGCTGCAGCAGTTCAAGTTCTGGTCCCCCAGTCCTCGCCCTTTCCCTTTGGGACCAAGACCGAGGTTCTTCATCTATGGGAGCCATGGACATCTCTGAAATCAGTGGCTGGACTGAATATAGTATGGAAGTGGAGGACAGGCCCAGCACCTACCTCAAAAGAAGCTTCCAGATCGGCCCTTCCAGCATCAGCATCAGGGGAAGCGAGCTCCCACTCTTCCAAGTGCAGGAATTGGAGAGGAAGGCCGACCTCAGGGTGCTCCTCCAGGACCCTGACCAAGGCGTGGTCGGGGAGGCGTCTGACAGCCGAGGGGCAGAGGAGCTAGGCGTGGATAGTTTCATGCCTCAGAGGCAGCCGTTCCAGCAGGACCGAAGGTTGATTGAGGTACAATAATTCTATTTAGTACACATTCATAGGACTTGTTCAATACCAGAGGTTCGAACTCCTTTTTTCACCCGGTCTAGCCTATGCTCTGGGCGTAGAGGCCGAGAGACTTCCAGTGCCCCTAGTGCTAAGCACACTAGTCGGAGGTCAGACAGACTTGTTATATGATTATGGAGGATGAAGACTGGTGATAGGGCCTCATCTGTCGGTTAGGGATTTACTACTGCTACAGATACATCCATACGATTTCATTGTAGGCATCGACTGGTTGTTCTTTGTGGGTGCCATCATCGATTGATTCCATGGAAGGGGTTGTGTTCACAGACATTTGTGGCTGGTTTGTTACTTTCACTGGTGAGCGGAGAAGTCAATAGGGCAGCGGGCGAGAAGAACCCCTCCTCTCCTTGTTAGCCGCGTTGTCAGTAGAGTCAGTAGATGCTGAGATGGTGGAGGTTCTAGGAATCTCCAGTGAGTTTATAGACATATTTCCTAAGGAGGTAAAGACTCTACCCCGTTGATGTGATATCGAGTTTAGTATAGACTTGCTTCTTGGTGCTCATATGATTTCGATGGCTCCTTACCGTATGGCACCTTCGGACCTACAAGAGTTGTGGCTTCAGTTCAACAATATGATGAAGAAGCGTTATGATCGACCAAGTGTGTCACCATGGGGTTCTCCAGTCTCGTTCGCAAAGAAGGCAGCGGGTGGTCTTAGGTTGTTCATAGACTACAGGAGGATGAATTAGGTAACGATCAAGAATCGCTACCCTCATCCAAGGATAGACGATCTCTTTGTCCAGCTGAAAGGGGCATGATGATTCTTGAAGATTGACCTATGGTCTGGATATCACTAGTTGAGGGTGAAGAAGGGAGACATCTCAAAGATAGCCTTCAGGTGCAGATATGGGAACTTCGAGTTTGTAGTCATGCCCTTAGGTGTTATGAACACCCCGGCTGTGTTCATGGGGATTATGAACTCCGTTTTTCAGGAGTACCTATAACGGTTCGTAGTTGTGTTCATCGATGAAATCCTGATCTATTCGAGGTTATAGGAGGACCATGCAGAACACCTGAGGACAGTTTTGGAGGTCCCTCGATAGCACCAGCTTTATGGGAAGTTGTCGAAATTCATATTCTGGATGAGAGAAGTGCACTTCCTTGGGTACGTGGTGTCCTAGCTGAGGGTAGCGGCGTACCCATCAATGGTTGAGGTAGTTGATTCTTGGTATCACCCAAGAATGTGGAAGAGGATCGCAATTTCCTCGGGCTGGTGGGTTACTATTGAAGGATCGTACACAACTTCTCCCGAGTTGCAGACCCTTTGATAGCCTTGACCAAGAAGGACCAGGTTTTCATGTATTGTTAGTAGTGCGAGACAGCATTCAGCTATCTGAAGGAGAAGTTGGTTATTTCCCCAGTACTGAGACTACCAGAAGAAGGGGCGGCGTATGAGGTGTTCTGTGATTCTTCATGTCAAGGCCTCGAATGTGTGTTGATGTAGTGACAAGGGGTTATCTCTTATGGGTCTAGCAAGCTACGCCCTCATGAGCGTAATTATTCCCCCCACGACCTGGAGCTCTCAACGGTCGTTTTTGCGCTAAAATAATGCAGCATTACCTCATCGGAGAACGCATTGTGGTCTTCACTGATCACAAATGTTTGAGTTATATCTTCTCCCTGTGGGACCTAAACTTGCGGCAGCAAAGATGGATGGAGTTCCTCCAGGATTACGACTTCAAGATTTACTACACATTAGGGAAAGGGAATTTAGTGGCCGATGCCTTTAGAATGAGGTCGTAGAAGGATGTGGTCCGAGATTTAGCAGACGCCTAGAAGGCAATGGAGGAATCAGCTTCCTTGCACCTGGATGCGAGGATGGATAGCGGTAGAGGTTTCCTGTACCAGATAAAAATGCAGTCTTCTCTGTTTCAGCAAGTGGAGGAGTCTCAGTGGGGAGACCCAATGTGTGATGTGATGCGTGACCATGTTGACCAGAGAAATTCTCCAGAAGGATGGATGGAGGATGGTCAGAACCAGATGCTATTACGAGGAAAGTTCTTTGTTGCAGAATCGATGTGCAGCCATGTTCTTAGTGAGTTCCAAAACTCACCCCTAGAAGTACACCCAGGTGTTTTAAAGATGGACTAGGGTCTGAAGAGAATGTTCTGGTGGCTCGGAGTAAAGTGACCAGTGGCAGAGTTTGTGGCCAAGTGACTAATGTGCCAGTAGTTGAAGGCTGAACAACGAGTTCGAGGTGGCCTGCTGCAGTCACTAGATGTCACCGAGTGGAAGTGGGAGGACATATCTCTAGATTTCTTCATGGGAATACCCAAGGTCTATGGGAGGTATGATGACATCAGGGTATTAGTGGACCTGTTGACAAAATCGGCTCACTTTCTGGAGATTAAGAAGTCATGTGCAGTGGATGCTTTGGCACGAAGGTATGTGGATGAGGTGGTGTAGTTTCATAGAGTTCTGAGGTCCATAGTCTCAGATAGGGATGCACGATTTACCTCACGAGTCTGGAGAGGATTTCAGTATTCTTTTAGATCCTAGCTACATCTTAGCACTAGTTTCCATCCCCAAAAAGATGGACAGATAGAGCGCACCATCCACACCTTGGATGATATGTTGCGGGCACGTGTTATGGACTCAACATGATCGTGGGTGCGACACTTACGTTTGATAGAGTTCGCCTACAATAATAGCTATCACTATACCATTGTTTTGGCCCCGTTTTTAGCATTGTATGGGAGGCCATTACACTCACCTATGTGTTGGACCGATGTTGGAGAGGTGGGTATCCTTGGGCCGGAGGTGGTGCAGAGCACGATAGAGAAGGTTCAACTTATACGAGAAAGGATGAAGGCAGCCTAGGACCTACAAAAGTCGTATTATAATAGAAGGATAAGGCCATTAGAGTTTGATGTTGGAGACCATGTGTTCTTGAAGTTCTCCCCTTGGAGTGGACAATGGAGGTTCAACAAGGGGAGTAAGCTTTCTCCCAGGTTCATCGGACCCTTCGAGGTGTTACAGTGGGTCGCCGAAGTGGCTTATCAGCTAGCATTACCACCATCGCTACAGTGGATACATAACGTCTTCCATGTGTTCTAGCTCTATCGTTATGTGCATGAAGATTCACACGTCCTCGATTGTGGGGATCTAGACATCTAGGATGACGTGACCTTTGTGGAAAGACCAGTGATGATTGTGGATCGTGATGAGAAGGTGCTTCATGGGAGAACCATTCCCTTGGTTCGTGGGTTAGGGAGACATGGTGGGATTGATGAGAGTACGTGGGACAGGGAAGTACAGATGCGAGCCCAGTACCCAGAGTTGTTTTGAGTATTTTACTATTCTAGTTATACTTGTTGTGGTGGATCGTTTTACTTTGTTGGCTATGAAACATTTGGTTTTTCATTCCTCTGAATGTGTGTGAAAAGTCTTGGCTATGGGGAGGGGAGGACCAGACCCATAATCAAGACGCATTAAGGCGGATGTGATTAAACTCGTGTGGGTGATTCAGTGCCGCCCAAAGCGGATATTATCTTGACATGGCTTAATATACTCCCCAACCCACATGACTGGGATGTTTGACATGGTATGATGTTTGGTTCTTGAGAGGGAGGAATTTTTAGTTAACAATGAGGGTCACTCTTGATAGGTATCTTTCGTGGTGGTTGTTCGGACCCTCCCTTTCCTTCAGGGTTGTTTTGATTCTCAAGGGCGAGAATATATTGAGAGGTGTATGATGTAATGGCCCGGGTCATTGGGGGTCCATTACATAGTAAAAAATATGATGTTTGAGGTGTTTTGGGTGGTCTGGAAGGCCATCCCAGCTTCTCGGTGAGTCATAGTGGTAGCCTTCGTCTACTGGTGCTCTCAGACATCAGTAGCTATCGGCAACCCGTGGCCTCGGCAACCGGTAGCTCTCAGCTACCAGTCGCTGTTAGCCACTGGTAGCTCTCGGCTACTAGTTTCTCTGAGCCACCGGTATCTCTCGGCTACCGGAGACTATTGCCTACCCCCACAGGTTTTCCATTAGCACCTCCTTTTTGGGAAAATTGGATTTTAAACCCTTTTTTGACACCTTTATGCTTGTTTTAATGCCCATTAACACCCATTAATGGTGTTTAATTAAGTGTTTGATGAGTTACCCTAGAGTGCATAGGTTTAAACCGCCTCTAAAGGAGGGGACCTTTAATGACGTGTGGGGACGAGTGGTCAACCCATGACCCTACTCCTTACGCTGTTTCACATTCTTATATCAATATCTCAACTGTCCTCGACCCTTATAAACTAAAGGGTTCTCCTTGTGATACTTTTTCTCAATCACCATGTGATCGATTTGTCTGATCATCCTTGAGTTCCCGAGGTCACACCCCTGTAATTTTCGCATCTTTTGTTCCTCGCGTGTGAAGATAAGCTTTGATCATTGATCAATCAAGTAGGGGTTTCACCTTTGTCTCTCCTTTATGTGTATCTTGCGGGGTGGGTACGCTACTGCTTCGATAGAATTGGATGAACCAATACTAAATGAATATAATAAATTGATTCTAAAGAATAAAGGGGAGGAGTGTGACTGATGATAATAAATAGATTTTCCTATTTCATGATTAAGGATTTATGATTTGTACTGGCATAATCCTACTGAAAATCATGGACCTTGGTGGTCTTTCTCTGTGCACTAATAAACCCATACCTCTTGTGTTGGTCGTGTAAAGGAACATGGTTAATTACGTATATTTGGCTAAATAAATTTAAAGCATTAAGATCAATCCTTTTCTGTGATAACCCTGGTTAATTTACAGTGGAATTGGAATCATGGAGTGTGTTAAATCATTTAAATCTGAAAATACCAGCACGGGCCTGCTCTTTATTTGTGATAGTGGATTGGTTGTTTTTCATTCACGGGCCGATTGATGGGTGATGTGGGAGGGGATGGGATTTCCTATTGATAGGGTTACGCTATTTGTGAATTTTGAGGCCATGTGGTAACTTTTATTATATCACGAATTGGGGTGGAATCCTCAGTTGTTGAGAAAATGTTGGCTCCTGAGTTTTGGGATCATAGGGTAGTATCTTGGCTTCTGCTTATGCTTGCTAGTTTCCCAAGTAGGTGTATAAAATTATTTATACATTATTACTGAACATGAAAACAAGGATGAGACAAATGGGTTGTGGTGTGGTGTGGGTTGTAACTTAGACATGTGTTCTGATTGCGTTCTTTAGGCTGGCTGAAGAAAAACCTAGATTTGGGTGAGTTCTTGTTACCTATACATATTCTTGTAGTTTTTTTGTTTTTTTATTCGTGCCCCACCCAAGTCGAGAACATAGTGTCGAACACCCCCATTTCATGGGGGAGTGTGTTTTCCCCAACACTTCTATTAGTGGCTGGGTATTAGCTCTTTTCTTCTCCCCTTCCCAAATAGCCCAAGTATCTTTGGGCATGTTGTGATGGCCTGATGCCCTTTATAGACCAAGAATCTTTGGGCAGGGTAGTGTGGTGGTAGGCCAATGTGTATACGAGAAAGTTATTTCCCAAGTATCTTCGGGATGAGGCCCAGGTGTCTTCGGGCGTGGCAGTAGTTCTTTTAGCACAGGTGCCTTCAGGCATGGCGGTGGTTGTTCTTCCATAGGTGTTTGTAGGCATGGTTATGTGTGACAGTTATGGCCCAGGTGTCTGAGGCAAGGTTTGGTAGTGGTTCTGTGGTGAGGCTATGGCCCAGGTGTGTACAGGAGGGGAATAGAAGTGGGACTACGATGAGAATGGAGATATTGGTTCGATGCGTAGGATGTCTTCAATAACCAGTGGGAAACTAGCACGGGGTACCCAAACATTGATGTGTTGTAACTACATATTACTTTACTTGAGTTATTTGGGGAGTGTTAATTGGTGAGGCTTGGGTGGTTAGTTTCCTTGCTAGGTGCTTGGTTATCTATTTTCTCACAGGGCATTACTATGCCTCCCCACTTATGCATGAGAGTATTTGGTTTTTCCCTAGTGAGTATACTTGTATGCTCACCCTACGTGTATAAAACTGTTTTCAGGTTTCCAAGATGACTTCGGGGATCGTGCTGGACGGTACAAGCTCAGACCTTTGGGGTAGTTTCTGTTTTTCCCTTTTTCGGTATCTTTTTACTTTTACTGTTTGTGACTTGTATCCTTTACCTTTGAACATGCATATGGGAAGGGTTTATTTTCATCCTTATGTTCACTTTATTTTTTGGTGTTTTGGGATTTACTATCTTATCTCCTGATCCTATTTAAAATAAAAGTGGTAATTCCTTCCATTTACTGTGTAATTCTATACCTTTGGTGCTAGTTGCCACTACGTGATCTATTTAAGGCGGGTTTCGGGGGTCATTATCTCTCCTTCAACTTAAAGAAAGAAGTTCCTCGCAATCTGCAGACCCTTACCTCCTTTTGGTTAAGCCGGGTCATGAAATTATTAATATTTAAATTCACAAATGATATATTTTTTATTAAATTTAAATTACACAGTTCCCCACGACGGTAAGACATATGTACACATGAACATTGTTTTCATTTTTATGGATGAAGGAAAAAAGAAAGTTAAATTTATATTAACCACTAAAAATAATTATAATATCATAATATATATATATATATATATATATTAAATATAACATTATTAGAATACATTTTAAATTAAAAAAACTAATCACATCATTTCATTAAAGTGGTAGTTTAGTTTCCAGCAAGAGCAATGTTGTCATTTCACATCAGATTGGAAGGTAAAAATGTATATGATATTTTATAATTAATAAAGTATAACTTTTTTATAAATATCATAATTATACATTTAATCCATTATTATATCATTCTATGATAAATGGGGATGAAAATGAAATTGTCTCAGCTCACTAGGTAGTAGTCCACTGTACACATGATCAATGGTTTCCAAATCCATCTGATGGAAGAAGAGACTGATATTGGTTATTAAATTAATATTATAACATATAAGAATATTTAATATACTTTTTTAGTATTTATACATGGTATAAATAATATATAAAGGTTGTAAATGTATTAATAAAATTATGATATATGGTTAATAACTATACATCTTCTTTAAAAACATATTTTGGTATATACCTAAAACCTTCCTCAGATGGTTTTATACAAAAAACAAATAATATATGATGTTAAATTGGACGTAAGTAAGTAATTATGTTAGGGATATGATATTCTATAAGAGTCTTGGATTTTTTCATGGAGAGGTGGATGAGTTTTCATTCCTATGTGATGGATATGACCCACATGGAATTGTTTAAGAGTAAAATATATTATTATAGTATTCAAAAAAATTATCAAATAATAATAATGTAATGAATTTTATATGTGATAGAAACTTTATAAGGATAAAAATAGAATTTATACATATTTTATGTCATTCGATTCATTATCTACTTCGTTTAACACTTGTTAAACAAATGTTATCATTAACTAGTGTAATAAATCGTTACATTTATTACTATTAAAGTGGTTTAAAATTTATTATATATTATAAATAAAATATTGTATATTATAAATATAAATAATAAAGCTGTTATATTAAATTACATTCAAATAACTGGTGTAATATAATTTAATATTAAAATAAAAATAATGTAGATAAGTGGTTTTCATATGAAAAAGATTTCATAAGTGTAACATATTTTTTATAAATTATATACATAATGTTGGTTTTATTTATTTATCTAGGATTAATAATATAATTAATCAACTGATTTTACTGTTATTTTTATTTTAAATGACACGTGATATTTTGTACTCTTTAAATTCCTAGACGATTTATAATCTAAATCATTATTTTTTTCATCAATAAGAAAATTATTATTATCAGATAATTCCTTACAAATCACTAGAATAATGTTTTGACATGTTGATTTCAAAAATGGGATTCAATTTTAAAAAATATATTGTCGGCATATGGGAAAATTTAATTAAATAAAATTACCAAAAAATAATTAAGAATTTGTTTATGTAAATATATATATTTTATACATAAAAAGATATTACAAAAAAATATTTTTTTATCTAAAAAATTTATAAAAATATTTTAATTTTTTATTCACACATACAATTTAATGTCATGTTTATAATGGTATATAATATTAAGGTATATTCATACTTGGGGTTTCATGTATCATAAAAATTCAAAAATATTAAATTTATTTAAATTGAAATATTTCATAAAATTTTATGCTAATGTAGTGATATATTATTTATAATCAAAATTTATGGATAGTGAGAAAAATTCATAAGCACATGTTTTTTGTGTTACATGATGCTATTTTAGTAATTAATAATATAGAATAATTATATATAATGTTAAATGTGTGATATATTCTGATCATAAAATATTGAATTATATATATTTTCATAGAAGGTGTTGAATGTGATCCAAAAAAATGCATATATAGACCAATGATTATTAATTATAAAGGAATCACCACCTTAAGTAGGATAAAAAGGATTCAAATTCTTTTATTCGAATGTATATTTCTATCTTGTCCAAGATGATGAAAAAATAAGATCCAACATCTATTGATTTGTAATGGATGGATCATTAAAAAATGAATGAATTGGAGAAAACATACCATTATAAAATTTGTTTTCTGTAATCAATCAATATAATGATATAAGAGGTGAAAAAGAATGTTGTGGATATTTTGAATCATTATAGACATGTTACCGTGTTTAATCATTATTATTATGGAATGATATGTTTTAGGAGCCATGTATGTTTTATTTATTAAAAAATAAGTAGAAGGAGTTATTGGATGACACTCATAGTTAATCTATATCTATTAATCATAAAAGTACAAATATGTACATAGATCTAAATGAGTATTTATGGAAGGAAATCATGATGAATGATATTATAGAGTATGTATCATATTTCTTGTTATGTTTTCAAGATAAGATTGAAACAAAATGTGTAAGGGGATGTTACAACTGTTACCCATACTAGAATGGAAATATAAAAACATCCCAATGGATTTTGTTTTCATTATCCCATGAAAATATAATGTACCAAATACTATTTGGAATGTAGTAAATTTCCATTAAAATTTAGAACATATCAATGTTATCAAATCAGATTTCACTGTTGATCATTTTTATAGCATATAAAATTTGCAAGTGGTAATGGATTACAGGGTACTAAATTCTATTATATAATATTAAAAACAAATGAATAACTTGATTTTTTAGATAAATTTTAATTGATAAAAATTTATAAATTTGATCTTTATTATGTTATATTATCAAAGGATAAGATTATCTATCTATGAGAAACATTAAAATAAAATGGAATATGTTGATATCTTGTTCATGGAATTTTAATTGATGTTGGGATCAAAACATTCATATAGTCAGGTTTTCTTACAAAAATACAATTCACTCAATCATTCAAATAGATCATTATATAGAATTATTTGGAATAACATGTAGACATCACAGGCTTCCGGATTATTTTTGGGATAAATTGTAATTGGGTCCAAAGATAGTGGTGAAAATGGAAGAGAATATTAGAGTCATTAAATAGTATATCAAGGTATTTTTGAGTCACTAGAAATGTTGTACTGATAATAATCCATGACATATAATGTTTGCTGATTATGAGAAGGTCATTTTTCTAATTTATCTATGGAATATTGTTATGATATTTTTGAATAATGGAAATCTAATCCATATGAAAATTGTTCCTTTTAAGAACCGTGATATAGTATGGATGGTAATGTTTCCCTAATTACATTCACTGAAACACTCTCATGTTCAAGATGTATTTCATCCAACTCTTTTTAAGAAGTACATGCCTAAACATTCTGCTATAGTAATATTAATAAATTTATTTTAGGATAATAATATTTTATATGAATAAAAACCATTTTAAATTATGGATCATATATATAATGTTAATGTTAACAAGGATAGTAACATGGTTATATTTCCCTAGATGAATCATAAAATTGAAAAATATACTAGTAAAACTATGGATTTAATTATATGAAGATATCATAAATCTATATATCAAAAATAGATAATTTTGATTGTGAAATAAATTTTATGTGGGTTACAATGTTTTACCATGATATTTAATGATATATTTATTTTTCAATAAATATAATATACTTTGAGAGAAACCAATACATGAAACCATGAGTCTATGTGAACTATAATATAGAATACAATTATAATAAGGAAATTAACTCCATTCATTGAATTGAAATAAGAAAAATCCAAAACATAATGATAATTGTTTTTGATAATGAAAATTTATTTTTTAGTTAATACTATAAATGTTTCAAAATGTTATATTATTCATAAAATGTGTTCGATTTGGTTTTCATAAAAATTAATATAATTAAATATCACAATTTAAAAAAAATATAAAATTGAGAATCATTGTTAAAATCAATATGAATAATTATCATCATTGTATTTTTCTTTTAATTTTATAAAAATAATTAATTTTTGATGATTTTTATTAAAATGTTTTATTCCTTTTACAAAAATTTAAAATATATTTACAAATATTTATTCAAATGTAATATTAGTTAAATATTAATATTATTAATAAAAACAATATACTTTTATTGAAATTTATATTTAATTTATAAATAAACTCTTTTTATACATATGAATATTTTTTCACGAAAACCACTATTTATTCTATTTGAGAGATCAATTTTAAATATAATACTTCCAATTCATTGATTTGAATTCTAGGATATTAATTATTAGTTTTTAATCATCCAAATAAATATTATGTACTACATTGAACTTAATTTATGGATCCAATGATAATTAAATATAGTTAAAAACATGGTTACCATATATAAGGTTAAAATGAGATTACAAGAGGATAAAATAAATCGATCATGGTTATAATGAAATAAAAACAAGTCTATCTTCTATTAAATAGAGAAATATATACCCTATATTTCCTAATAATTATTAATGACCAATTTGTTATCCATATAGATTCAATAATACATGTATTTATTTTATTTTTTTCAAAATTTTATGTTTGTCATCTCCCCCACTTATAAAGTGACACACAACCTCCTCTACCCTACAAAATGAATGAGACTTATAAATATTAAAATCAAATCAAATTAACTTTAAATAAACCAATCCCTATTATCTATATCCTAGTGTTTTATTCAGATAACCATCTTTGATGGATTTATGTATAAACATAAAGTGTCTCTCTAACGATTTCGTGTCGATCATAACTATATGTCTTCATTATATTTATTTATTTACCTTTGTGAAATTTTATTAAAATAATATTACATAAATAAAATAGTATATTAAAATTTTTAATATTTTATTATGTTAATTTTACAACCTCTATCCATCTCTACTTCCATCAAATGTGAAATGAAACCATTAATCACATTTAATCCATATTTTCACGTCTTGAATCGATGTTATTCATTTTCCATCACCCACCCTCACATAAATATATAATTATTATATATATATATAATATCACATATACATTCTTACTATCCAATCTATTCATAAATGATAATATAGATTGTGTGTAACTGTAGACAACCACATCCACAGAGTAATTTGATTCTTGTTTAATATTTTTTTGAAATGTGTGGTAATAATATAATATTTGACTAATTTATATAATATATCCGATAAAATAATAATTTTATATTTTTTTATTTATTATGTACCCATCTATTCATTCATTCTTTGAAAATAAGGAAGACAATGTTAATGTGTATGTACAACTTATCTTCTTAATGAAATGTGTAGTTCAATTTCATGTATCTAAAATTTATGGTTGACTCTAAATATGAATTAATTGAATATATAGTATACTTTTATAATGAATATCATAATGTATTTGGTGGAACAATGTTCAATATATAAGGACCAAAACTACTAAATAAACATTTACAAGAAAAGTGTTGTAGTTATCTAACAAAATATTGATTTTAATAATGGAATGTTAATAAATGGGTGATAAAAGGATATAATTATATTAAATATTTTATGATATATATTTTTATATATATAATATAATTATAATAAATCTATATATATTATATATGTGGATCATACACGTATGATGGAATTCATACTTGAGGTAATTGTTTATATCACAATGTCATCATTTTCAATATTATTTCTGTTTATGTATATTCTGAGGGTATTATTAGATATTTCAATAATTAACGTAATTCTACTTATTATAAAATATTTATTTCCAAAAATTACATGATTTATATTGAAATTATTATATTTAGTTACTCATGATACTAAAAATAGTTTTTAAGGAAATCAGAGATTGTTTTCTTACTCTCTCATGAATCTTTCACACCCATGTCACATTTTCCGTAAATTGTATAAAATAACTTTTTCATGAGTTTTAATAAAATATAATTAATTTTTATATATTTTTATGAATTTTAAAATATTTTAATGTAATATTATAATATATTTTTGAATGTGGGACTTTTTCACTTATTTTAAATATGTTATTGATGAGTTTTCATTAATTTTATAGAATTAAGGTAATTTCACTCCATAATTAATAATAATTGAATTTAATCATCTATTATAGACCTAATAAGTTCCATTAAAATTGAATATTTTATAAAAAAATTAGAGAAATATTTTATTATTTAAATAAGTTATTTCAAAGTGAACAGTTTTATTTCCAGAAATAATTTTATGGTGATCTTTTTCATGTATTTAAATAAAAGAGAACGACCATTGAGGATTATTAGGATGAGTATATAATATAATGATACCATCAACCATATTTATCTTGATAGTTTATTTAAAATTTTACTAGATATTATAATTATATTCATGAAACTAGTTCTTCATATACTGACAATTATTTATTTTAAGGAATGTTGATTAACTCATGTTATTGATTAACTTGATGAATTCATCAAACATATTCAGTTAAGAAAAGTTAATTTTTTTTAAAACCACTTGATTCATCGGTATATCAAAATAGAAAAACTATTTTGGGTACTTTTCCATGTTATTATCAATTTATATATATTTCTTGACATGATGCCTTGATATAGTGCATTAGATGTCAAGGCACAAGACATTGATGGTAGTTTTTAGATGTTTCGAATTATTCACTCAACAATTAGGAAATAATTTATTAATGTCTATATGAATATTATTTATTCTTAATATCCTTGAATAATGTTCAAGACAATGTTTTTTAAAATCTAATTATTTTATTATTAGTTATTTCTCGCATATTATTGATTCTTTGTAATATTTTTCAGTATGCATACAATTATTCATTCTTTGAAATCACCAACTTAATATGATTCCATTTCCTTGGATTCTAGGATGTTTATTGCAGTTGATAAACTATAATATAATAAAGTGAATTATGATATTCTAAAAGGAAATATGTTGTTTTATATTATGTGTTCTAATGCATGACAGATTTCAAATATGTATATAGTTTACCCAGTCTATATAAATTAGTATTTTTGGATTCAATAAATTGTATCTTGTACCAGTGTGATAATGTTACCAATATGTTTGGGATTGTAGTGTATGTGCATTGAATCCAAAACCCCACTATATCATAACAAACTCAACCCTAAATTCCCCAAAACATTCTAATCAACATTCAATTTGTTCTTTTTTTCAAAAAGACTTCCCCAAGAGGGTAATCCCATTGTATTTGATATTACCCAATAACTAAGTAATAATAATCTACCTCTTGTATATCCATTTATATTTATTCTTCTACACTTATTAATACTAAAATTAAACTTCACTATATTATATTTATAATAATAGTATCATTCAAATAATTTTATTTCATTAAAATTATTTTACTCACAATAACCACATTTCCATTTTTTATTAATAAAAAAATAAAAAACAATAATTGCTTTTATATATGAACTACCACTTCAATGATGAACTATGTTCAATTCCATTCACCACCTAACATGGTTGGCTTAAAAAAATTACATTGTTATATAATAAATATAAATATAAATTATTGGTGTTTTTGGAATAAAAAATCATATTTATCATCTATCTAATTCTTCGGGAAACCTAAACCTTATACATGTATTTGTGTGGACTACCACCTCCATTTAATGGTAGGGTCAATTTTTTACAACTAAGTTGGATGGATAGTTTTATGAATGTGATAAAAAGATAAATATTAATTTTTTAATAAATATATTTATATTACATAAAATATAATATTCCATTAAGGATATTAATAATTAACATTTATTATGAAATTAACTATATTAATAAAAGAACATTTGGTAATGAATTATCCTAGGACTCCATCCTACCCAACACCAGATTGGATTCACCACAAGGCCAAAAGGAGTTTTCTGATGCACAGATTGTGGTGACTAGCACATGGGCATTGTATAATATTTTTTTGGAACATTTTGTTCCAAAAAAAATAAAAATAAAATGTTTATAATATATCAAAAATAAATAAATAACCATACAAGTAGTCTAGGATGAAAAAAAACCTAACAGAATAAAATTCAAGAAAGATGGAAGAAATGATAAAAAAATCTATTAAATACCCAAATAATCCCCACACAACTATTCCCTAAGATATCCATGAAGAAAAAACAAAAACCAGATGATAACTGAGAATGACTTATCTGTGAGATAAATTCCTAGTAGGTCACCAAAAGTCAAAAAAAACTATTCAATTGGTTTCCTAATGCTAAAAGTCATTTCTAGTTTAAACAGAAATATAAAAAGTACACATGAAATTGTAATTATCATAAAGAAGAACTAATCAATCTATAATCTACTACCCTAGAAATCCAAAATATTCCATAGAAATTACTCATTAGAAATAAATCCCACACATGGTTTATGATGTTTTCAAAATATTCTAATTTAAATTTCCCTTTGAAAACCAAATTCCATTTTTCCTTTGAGAACCAAAACGTTCATTTTGACAACAAGTTAATAGGCATGTCACTTTTCAAAAACCATGAAGATAGACACATACCCTGTTATCATTTCCAAAGACACCCCATATGAATTTTTTTTAAATAAATTAAAACAATTTTACCACAAGGGACAAATAAGAAACGAAGACCACATAGGTATAACACTATAAAATATCAACCAGGCATGTAAAAAAGTACCTAATAAACAAAATATACATAATGAAATCAATGAAGATAACATAACTCAACAAATAATGTTAAATATGACACTAAAAAATACATCATAAAAAATACCATATAGGAAAAAAATACCATGGGATCCAGAATTCCATGTCCGATCATCCGAACCTCTAGGTAACAATGCAGCAAACATTGAGCATCAGTCCATGAATATTAACAATATATGGATCACCATGTCCAATATCAAATCCATAATATGGAATTTCATGTCCATACCATTGGTATCAGGAGTGATAGTCTTCCCCCAAAAAACTACAGTGTATGGGGGATTGAAGCATCAATCAAAAATCCCAAAACAATTAATCACAAGTTTAAAAACATGGAGCATCAATACATGAATCAAATTGCGAATTTGAACACCATTTTAGCCATCCACAACCCTCCATCACAAATTAAATTTCACAACCATAGGCAATTAATAACATAACAATCACACCCTATAATTCATCAAAACAAATTTCATTCTTCTTGCATAACTCATGAGAATGTTACCATTTTCAAATAAGTTCTCATAAATGGACTAACATTATACGAAACACAATATCATTCCATGATATCCGTTAGGAATAATTAATATTGGTTTTATTTGAAAACCATATTACCCAACTAGAACCACATATTTTAATATCTATTAACAAATTTAATTTAATATAGTAAACATAATAATCTTATGCTTAACCCCTTTTGTACCACCAATATAATATTTAACAACCCAAATCTGAATTCATGAACATAGAACACCCCATATGTAGCATCAATCCAGACCTTTACATACTCTACACATCCCTCAAGAATCATGACGGTATCCATTTATGAGATAGTAAATAAATATATATATTACAACCAATGGTACCGAAATTCACAATAATGAGTAACCAATAGAATAGGAATTTATCACATAACATAGAACAATTACATGAACAACATAATAATCATTTAAAAACAAGAGGTTTCCTTAATGCAGAAGCAACCTAATATCTCAAGAGAAAACCAAGCAATAACTCATATAATATATATTTAAAAATCCATTTCTAAAACATTCAAAATTTTGAAAACCAATTACATGGGGAAGAATTTTCACTTTCCAGAACAATCGCATAAGTCTAGGGATATTCAATTTTAACATTATAAAAAAAACCACTATTTTTAATGAATAAATACTCATCAAACATAAAATTAATCCCACATTAAAACACATTCGGACTAAAGCCCAAATATCAAGTTTATTTCACATAGAAACCCTTCACTTTAAATTTATCAACAGAAGTATGTGTAAAACCCCATTTTAAAAAAAATATACATTAAAAAACGTAATCAACCACTTCATTTCAACGGAAGAACCCACATCATTAATGAATATCAAGCTCACCATCAAAAAATGGATTTCGTATTATAAAATTTAAGTCATGTTAAAAGGACTTTCATCCATCCAACATTCCATAAAACACCACAGTAAACATTTTTCATGGATAATAATATCATTCATTTCATAATACATTTAAATATACCCTATTAAAAATAACAAACAAGGTATAATCACATTTTCATATCCATAAAAACATGTTTGATGAAGCCAACTGGCCATTTCCATAAGTGGTAAACCACCGTTATATTTCACAACACCATATGAAATATAATAGAAATACCCTTATAAGTCATTTGAGATCAAAACATAAATCTATCCAAAATCCCCATTTAAAAAACAAAATTCTATCAATAAAGTAGAAACTCGGTCAAACCCAATTTCCCAACATTAAAATAATTAAAAAGTCACAAAATAATTTTATGAAAATAATTTCACAAATAAATTTTATAACAGAAATCCTAAAATGGGGGTTACACTGAACATTGAGTTTATTTCAAGGCCAATAAATAATAAAGATGGTTAAAATCATCACTGGTTTATCACATATAATTATACATTCATAAAATATTAAATAAAATGTGTTAAGGAATATTAGAAATCAAAAATAAAAAATTGCATGGCAACACTATAAAACCCTGATATTTTTTCATCCATAATAATATTGTTGTTTGATTTTACTTCTCTTAATTTTAATACTATTAAATCAATATTTCCAAAAATAAGTAAAATAAAAGGAATTGTTTATTAAATTAAAAATTGAAACAATTACATAAAAACAAGTAAAATAGTCTCTTACTACCCTAGGATACCTACTAAGAGACCTGTTAAAATCATAGGGAGTCTACCCAATACAACAATGCCAGTATAAAAAACATGGGGTTTTTAGGATCTGTCACGATGAATAATAGAATAGCTCGAACCATTGAAACTATGATATTTATCAAAGGAATGATGAGAACCATATTTTCCAAATTTTCATGATGTTTAAATACCAAAAACATGAATTTATTGGGGTCTTCATGACCATTGGAAATACATATGACCATTATTTTCTTTTTTAGGGCCATTGGAGTTTAAAATATTGTGACCGTTAGAATCATGTTAAATAAAAATAAATTATGTGAAAAAAATTATAATATATTGTATATTTTTTCATAAAACCTATATAATTTCATAAATCATTGTAATTATTTTGATATGTTTTACAAATCATATGTCTTGTATTTAACATCAGGGTTTAAAAGAATATCTTATGAATCACAATATAATTTCAAAACATAAATAAGTATTTCAAATATTTTTTTAAAATTTTTATTTGTCCTAGTGTTATAATTGTATATTAAAGTGGTTTTCAACTAATGGTTTATTTAATATATGTATTTGACATTATAAATTAATTTTCACCATAGTTATTATAAAAATTAATTTTAAACACAAAAAATAATGATTCTATTATGTATTTTAAGAATAAAATCATATTTAATGTTCTTGGTATTTGATTTTAGTAAAGTATTATCATTAAAAACATTTAATTGATCTTCTATTTTGGAAGAATAATGTTTTAAAAACCTAAAATGATTTTTAAATTATGAGATTTGGTTTATAGTGAAAATATAAAGTTAAAATGTTTACATTAATTAATTTAAAGATGATTATGAATTTTGGTTTGGAATTTGAAAACAAGTTTATGAATATTTTTACTAATTAAATGTTATACTATAGGTTATGTGATTAAAAAATACAATTAATTTGTTAATTTATCTTCCAAAGTAAAAAAATAAATTATAAATCTTGTGTTATAAAATTAAAGATAATCATTATTTAATGAAATTTATTATTTGTACTTTTTTTATTTTTTCTATGGTTATATGGTTTATTTTGAGAGTTGGGTTATATATTAAAAAATGTAAACCACATAGGGAATTCCCTTTAGCTGGACCAAAGGAGGAAGCATGTGCCACTACATGAGTAGGCGGTTGAGCCTATGCCAATCAACCATAGCAAAGGCCAGCCCATGGGAATTTGTGCATGCCTACATTCAATCATGGAGAAACCGAGCATCGCACCACCATGAGGGGAAGCATGATGGTAGGGGTGGGCATAGAGCGCACTCACAGAAGACTGGTATGAGGAAATATCGGTAGAGGGGATTTCTGAACTCATGTCGGGAACTCCAGGCATATAAAGGGGTGATGAAACCCATCCCATTTCACTATTGGATGTTGGTTTTTAAGTGAATTTTGATACAGATTGTCTGATTAGGACCATCTGGGATCTGGACTATCGGATCAGTTTGACCTTCAAATCTCTATCATCGTGATTGTACCTCTATGTATTCCTCATCAACCTGATCAGACTGAGTTATAATATCCGTTATTCAACCCATTTTAGAATCTGCATCGTGCCGTAGTCGTTTGATCACATTCAAGATTTAATCTTAACCCTATATAGTTTTATAAATCATGGATTCACCTTAGCCATCTGATCATGAACCGTTTGATTTAATCCATTCATTTAATTCTAGTTTTATTCTTTTTTTCTCCTTCTTCCTCGTTCTAAACTAGTGGTCGCCCAATTTTTCATTCTTTTTATTTATTTTTTTCTTCTCCCTTGAGCATCCCCAACTTTGTTTATGGATTAGACCATGGCTTACACCTATAATATGTTATTAGGTCTCCTTTCATCTTCTTTTTTCATATTTTCTTCGCATCAGTTCTAGTTCCATGATAATTTTATATTCATAAATATATATTAAAATCACCGTTTGATTTTGGGTTTATTTCAAGAATGATTTTGGAATTATTTTTGTTTCTGTCATTTTGTTAGTATTTGTTTATAATTTTTGAAAATCGTTGAATAATATATATATATATATCATCTATATATACCATAGTGGAACTTGTTTTCTACCCAATCCCATTACCTCAACTTGCTAATTTCCCTGCCAAACCCTATTGCACTCTTGATGTTATTTAAGGGACCCAGATTTTTCTTGATTTGACATATTTTTGGGTATGTAAATTTATATGTATATATAAATTGATATATATGTCTGTGTGTGTGTTCAAATGTTCTTTGATCATACTAATTTTCTTGGATAGGTCTATAAAACAGAATTCTTCATTTTTAAAATGTTCTTATCATGAAAATCACAACAGGGTATTTTGTTTGTACCTAAAATTTGTTTCAATACATATATACACACATATATATATATGTGCTCTTAATAAAACCATTTCAGTTACTTAATTTAATAGATGTAGATCCTTTACTCATATGGTATTCATAATGAATAAGAACCATTATTGGTTAGTGTTATTTTATGATAATGAAATTATAAATATATATATATATATATATATATATATTTACACAAAGAAACACACATAAACAAACAGACACAGTCACGCATATGTTTAAGAAACAATGCCCTCAGTTTTACATTATGATATTCAAATATTTTACCTTTTTTTAAATTATTATTTTTACATAAATTATGTATTGGATTGTTTAAATTTTAATGAAGAAAACATAAGTACATATGGTTGTATATATATATATATAATTTGTTCATGATATTAAAATGAGATCACAATCTGGTTCACAATGTTTTGATAAAAAGTTATAAAAATAGCTTTAAAGTGTGAAAAGTTCTTAAGAATCAATTTTGAATTTTTTTTGTAAAGAAACCATTATAATAACATTATATGTATATGGATTTCACACTTATTCCCATATGTATTAAATTTTGTTGGTTATGATATTAAATTTTTGGTTTGTTTCCATATTTTTCAACTAATATATTTCTGTTAAAATAATTGGAATTACCCTTGTATTGTGTTATCCATACAAGTAATGGGTATTTACCCAATTATGCATTCAATATCCCATAAGAAGTAATTTATTTAAATTCATGCTGATTATGTTTTCAACCCATGATTAAATTTTTACTATTTATGATTTTGATTGTTTTTGTTTTTGTTATAATCTTTTATGATATATTATGTTAACAATGCATAGATTAATTTAGTATCTCAAAGACAAATCTCATAAGCAAAGATTGAAAAGTTTCATATCTATAAGGGTTTATTGAAAGTGTTTTTATATTCTGTGAGAACCCATTATTTCATGCTTCCTAGTTCTCACTACTTGTGCATGAGTATGTCATTTTAGTTCATGGACGTCACAGTTAAAACTAAAACCAACAAGTCTAGTTATTTTGGCACTTGTGGCATGATTTATTCAACTTCTGAACATTTATATAAAATTATTTATCGAATATGTATAATCATATTAATTTTTGTATGTGAAAAAATCTATATAAGGCCATACTCAACATATAAGGAATGTATTGGACTTAAATAATAAGATTGGCGTGCCTAGATAGCAGTCTAATTCTTTGGTTAAATTTGAGTCTCATGAGACATTATGTGCAACGGTCTAGGTGGTTAGCCTTGGATTGTGCGACTATGGGAAATAGGATTGGGGGTTATCCTTGACTCGTACTTGGTCATGCTTTATGGTTTTCGCACAAGTCCTTGACAATGTCTGGTATTATACATTACCTCATTATGAAATGGTAAATGATCAACCAATGTATTATTCATCTAGTAGAATATTCCATGGCTAATAATCTTCTATGATAATGGTTATGAATGCATAAGGCTTAATTATGTATACCAAGGGAGTGTTATATAAAAAAAATAGTAACTTTAGTTATATAATGAAATGGTATCTAATGTTAGGATTATAAGAATGCCATTTATTTCCTATAAAATCATGAAATAATTTCTTTTGTTATCACTCGAAATTTAGAGTTGGACTGATCAATTTATGAATTTTGAACATCTCATGAAATCCATGTACAGATAAGTGCTCTATGATTTATGTCTTACTGACATTTTTTAAGTAGAAAAATATTATTCTCTTCATAATGGTCACTCTAAATTATTTTATGTAAACACTAAAAATATTGATGAAGTTCCTCGAGGAGTATTTTATTCATCATAAGAACAAATTTTATGATTATTTCAAAGAGTGTTGTTTTAAAAATGGAATTTATTCAAATTTTCTAAACCCTAATACTAGGAATTCTTATGCTCACCCTATGTTTTCAATTTATTTTATTGGGAATTGTAGATTATTAAAGGCTCTGAGTACTCTTATGGGACAAAATCAGTATGAACTGTAACTTTCAAATGTTTTAGGATGAATTGTTTCATTAGTATATCTTTTTCCAAATACTAATCTGAATCAATCCTATGTATTGGAAGAAGATGAGTAATATTTTTATGCACGTGTTTATGAAAAAAAATGTACACCGTGTTTCAGGAACTGATCATTGAATTTTGGTTTCAGGGTTGTGACAATTGGAATAAGAGGATTAGTTTAGAAATATCTAAAAATTTAGAACAACATTAAAAACAAGACTGTGTTTTACAAATTACAATCATTCATAAATTTTTAGATGGTTGACGAAACAAACCTTCGGTCTCTTAGAATAGAAATATTAGAAACAATAGTGGGGAAGTCATGTTTAGAAGCGATGTTACTTTGGGAGAACTTCATTTGTATTGAAAACACCTCTACCAGGTATCAAATTCTCCTCGTGTACTCCAAATTCATCGAGGATTAGTCATTGACTATTTTCATATTATAAATGATCAATTTTTCTTCTATGAAAGGAATAGAAATTTTTTTTAAGGATTGTTTAAATGATTTACCCTATCCAAGAATGATTCATCTCAAGAGGACTTCCAAGTGTCTTTCTAGGATGGTGACCTATGAGCAATGTACCTTTATCAAATCATGACCTATAGTCTCTGTGGTCATGTCATAGACTCTAATATTTTTAGGGACTAGTATTCCCATTAGATTTGTCAACCTCAATTTCATACAGATGTGCCTCAACTTGATACACATCATTCTTTTATCAAATTGATCCTTAGATGTCAATATGCAGTTTATCCTAGTTTCCCATGTTGCATCTATACTAATGTGATTGACGAATTTGGAACCACATTGGGGATCTCCTGAACCAAGAACCGGAGAAATCACCCACACCGGTCGTACTTATGAAAATATGTCATAGTGAATGTTATGGAATCCATACCAGTGAGTTGTAAGAGGGGGTGAATAGTTATTTAATACTTGATTTTTATAAACATTTTTAAATGTATAATGTTGTATTTTATGTTTTTGTATTTTAATATTTTTTATAAAATAAGAAATCTGTTGTAATATGGTAATGCATTTATAACTAAAACATGTCCATTGATATTTTCAGATGGAAGATGTAGGTTTACCAACAAATCACTTATCACATCCTCTCGAATTACTAGAGTAAATAATCATCAAGTCATGTTCAGAAGACTACTAACCTTTTGTAAACAAACAACTATCTTTCCAATGACTCTATAAAATGTCTTTCTGCTCAAATATCCTCTATTCATACAAAAGAGAGAGGTACATTTATAACTGCATCACAAATACAGAATTTGTAGAGAACATACATAGAGGGAAGTACCACAAAGGTATAACCCTTTTTTACCATGTCCAATAACTACCGAAACTTGTAAATGATTCACGAAGCTTCTATGGACAGTTATTATCAAGATACCTATCTATTCTATGTCCTATGTTTTAGAATGTATGGGATGATTTACAATTTCTAGGTTTTAAAGCACGATGTATTTTGAGGGATTTACAGGGAACTTGTCCACTACTAAATCTCAAACCTCCACACATCTAATGCATCTCATTGGACGAATGATTTTTTTTATGCATGGGTTAAACCATAACTTCTCATGGTGTATGTAGTCAAAAGAGGTCTATGAACTGGAAACTCATCTGGGGATCAACTTAGAGACATCAGCGGATTATCCGCACTGGTAGTCCTAGCAGAGGGGACCATAGGAGTGATGTCTATCTAGTTTTTCTAGTAGAAGTGTTCGAATGTTATAGAATTGTTAGGGCACAATTCATTGAATAG
The DNA here is from genome assembly GCA_963277665.1 of Viscum album. Classification (NCBI taxonomy): domain Eukaryota; kingdom Viridiplantae; phylum Streptophyta; class Magnoliopsida; order Santalales; family Viscaceae; genus Viscum; species Viscum album. The sequence continues at coordinate 880,377,828 of OY728158.1, forward strand.
GGGGTGGGATAACGTGACCCACCAAAACTTTTTCATGCATAATAATTAGGTTATATAATTTTAAATTTCTAAATTTTTATATTATCCAAACAATACTTTCAAAATAAGCAATGCATGTTTTATTCAATTAATCACTAAAATTAGTACATTACAACAATATAAAAAGTGTTATACTATTCTGGGATACCATCTCAGGGAACTATTATTATCACAGCGAGACCACCCAATACAAGAAAAAATCCCATGAAAATAGTGGGGGTCCTTTGAATCTATCACGATAAACATCAGAATGCACAGAACCACAAAAACCATGCAAATCTTAAACCGAATAATGAGATTCATTTTAACCAAGTTGTATTGAAGTTGAAATAACATAAACATGTATTTATAAGGGTCCTCTTGACCAGTTGAAGTACATATGACCGTTTTTAGCATAGTTGGAGTTTAAAATAACGTGACCTTTATAATCGTGTTAATTCCAAATAATTTAATATAAAAAATTAATGATATATTGTATAATTTTTATTAAAACTTATATAATTTCCTTAAGAATTATAATTATTTTGATATTCTTTACATATATTATGTATTATGTTTATCATCACTATTTAGAAGCATATTTTATGAAACTTAGTTTCATTTCAAAACATAGGTTAGTATTTCAAATATTTTTTTCAAATGATATAAATATCAAAGTGTCATAATGGTATTTAAAATATGGCATTAAATTATGGTATAGATAATGTATTTTTTTGGTTTTATAAATTAATTTTGTTCATAATTATTATAAAAATTCATCTTATACATAACAAATAAGGATTTTACTATGTATTTTAAGAATAAAATCCTCATTAATGATATAAGTATTTGAGTACATTAAATTTTTATCATTAAAGACATTTAATTGAACAAAACCTTTGGAAGGATAATGTTTTAAAAACCTAAAATGATTTTGATGTAATGATTTTTGGGTTTTATTGAAAATATAATGTACATCTGTTTACATTAATTAATTGAATGTGTAGTATGCATTTTTATAATTTGAATTCAGTTTCATGAATCATTTTTTAAATTTAATGTTAAACTATTAGTTATGTGATGACAAAATATAATTTATATGTGTATTTATCTTCAAATGTTTATTAAAATGTATACATCATGTTTTATAAAATTATAGATGTTATTTATTTAATGAAATTGATTATTTTTTATTTGATTTAATTTTACTATGGTTATATTTATTATATAGAGAGTTGGGTTTATATAAAAAATGTAAACCCTATAGGTATATCCCTCTAGCTGGGCCAAATGAGGCAATACGCTCTACTACATGAGTAGGTAGCCGGTCATGGGCCCTTTAGCCTCAGTTCTGGGTAGATCATGGGTGTTTTTTTGCAGGTCTACAGGATCATATGGGGGAACCGAGAAGAGTACCATCATGTGTGGTGGCACAATGATAGTGGTGGGTGTAGAGCATGCCTGCAGAAGACCTGTATGGGGATGTACCAGTAGGGGGAGGTGGATTTTGTAAGTAAAGACGGGTGTTCCTAGCACATAAAGTTGTCATGAAACCTGCCCTATTTCGATGTGTGATAGGTTTTTTATGCAACATGTGATTCAATTCGTCTGATAATGCCATGCAGGATCTGGACCGTCTGATCATTCTGACCATCAAATCTCCATCGCTGCATCTTTACCTCCACATTTTCCTTAGCCACCCCACAAAACTAAGTTTTAATAACATTTTCTGACCCATTTGAGAATATGAGTCATTTCATAGCCATTCGATCATATTCTATATTTAATCTCAACTCTCCGTAGTTTTTAAAAACCACAGATTCACCCTCCTCATCCTCTCAGGACCCGTTTGACCAGGGAAATACATTTATTTCACGTTTTATTCTCCACGCTCCCTGTTTTTTCCCATTCCAACACAATGTTCTCCCACTATTTCGTTCTTATTTTTCATCCTTTCATTCTTCTCCCTCAAGATTCCCCACCTTCCTCTTCATATCAGCCCTTGACTTCAACCTGTAATCTCTTCTTTGGTCTCCTTTATTGTTTTTTATTCTTTTTTTCTTGGATTCGGTTCTAGTTCCACAAGCTGTATATAATTGTAAATTTATATTAAAATCACTTATTTATTTTGTGTTTATTTCGATCAAGATGTTGGAATTATTATTGATTCTGACATTTTGTGATTATTTGTTTATAATTTTCGTAAATTTTTGCACAAATATATATATATATATATATATATATATATATATATATATAACATCTATATAAACCCTAGTTGCAATTGTTTTCTAACCGATCCCTTCACATCAACTTGCAAACATCCATTTCCCAACCACTTTTCACTTTAGATATCTGGTAAGGGACCTAGTTTTTTATTTTCTTGATTTATTTTTCTATTTATATATATATATATATATGGATATATATATATATATATATTCGTTTTTTCATTGATACTGCTGATTTTCTTGGTAGGGTTTATCAAAATGTATTCAAGGTTTTAAAATGTTATTTTCATTAAAATGATGATAGGGATTTATGTTTGTACCGAAAAATGATTTCACTACATATATACACATATGTATATATGAGTTCATAATAAAACAATATAGGTTTATTCATCTATTAGAAGAAGAACTTCTTCTCTAATGTAATTAATAATGAATAAGAACCGTGCTCGGTTTAGTGGTGTTTTATGTTAATTAAATTTTAAATTTAAATGTATTCATATATATATATATATGTGCATGTATTATTTTATTTATGATACAATACCCTCGGTATTACATTAATATTTTCAAATATTGAACATTGGTTTAAATTATGTTTTAGACATAAATCTTGTGTTGTATTCATAAATCTTGATGAAGAACCCTTAAGTACATATGATGGGGTATATATATATATTCATTGATCAAGAATTAAATATGATTATACAATGTGATTCTCAACGGGTTAATAAAAAGTTATAACAAGTGCTTTGAAGTGTGAAATGTTCTTAATAATATATTTGTAATTTGTTTTAGTAATACATACCATTATAAAAACATTATGTGTATATAGATTTTACACATATTTTCATATGATTGAATTGTATTGGTTATGATAGTTTGTTGTGTCGTTGATTTTCATACTATTAAATTTATAACATTATGGTAAAATAATGGTACTTAACCTTGTGTTTTTTTATCCATTCAAATAATGGGCGTTTTTCCAATTATGCGTTCAATATCTCATATGAAGTATTTTGTTTACATTCAAGATGATTATGTTTTCTACCCCTGATGAATTTTTTACTATGTATGATTTTGTTTGTTTGTGTTTATGTTTCAATATTTTAGGATATAACAGCTAACATTACATTTATTAAATGAGTATCCAAAAGTCAAAACATGTGATCATGGCATCAAAACATTCATATCCTTAATGATTTAATGAAAGTGTTTTTATTTTATGTTACAACCCATTATTTCATGTGTACTTGTTTGTACTACATGTGCATGAGTATGTTGTTTTAGTTCATGCATGACACTGTTAAATCTATAACCAACATGTCTAGTTCTTTATAGACTTATTTCATAATCCAATCCATTTATGAAAATGTATGTAAAAAGGGTTTTTGAAAATGAAATGAAATATTCAATGTACTATGGAAAAACATGAATATAAGACTATAACAGACATAAGGTGAATGTATTGGACATAACGTATATGATGGGTTCTCCCAGATAGCACTCCAATGCATTGGGTAATGTTGAGTCACAAGGGACGCAATGTTCTATGGTCTTGGCAGTTATCCTTAAATTGTGATGCTATGGGAAACATGATTGGCGGTTAGCCATGACTGTTACTATGTCATGTTTTATGGTGTTAGAGAAAGCCTTGGAAAATGTTTGGAATTATACATTCCCTCATTATGTAATGTTAAATGGTCATCCATGGTATTATTCGACTAATAGAATATTCATTGGCTAGGAATATTCTTTGATTTTGGTTATGAATGCATGATGCATAATTACGTTTGAAAAGGGAATGTTATACATAGGAAAGAGTATCTAATGTTAATATTATATGGATTTCATTTAATTGATAATGAATTCTGAAATGATATATTACCTCACAACCTTGCATTTATATTTAGATAGATCAGTTTATGAGTTATGCACATTTCATTCATTCATAGAACACATTTGTGCAATTTTGTTTATATTTTACCTAATGTTCTTAATAAAAACATATGAATATTTAGTAAAAGGACTTTCTGAAAAATGTTTTCTTGTAACCTATAAATATATTTATAACATGACTCAAGGAGTCATGTTTTCCATATTAGAATATTTTTTATGAATATTTCTATGTTTGTTATAAAAATGGAATTTCATAAATTATTTTAAAAACCCCATACTGTGTATTATTATGCACACCCTGCATTTTATATTTATTTTACATGTCATAGTATATTTTTCCTAGATTTAAGTACTCTTAGGTGATGACATAAATATAAAGATTAACATTTTCATGTTTTTGGAAGATGTTTTTTCTTGCAGCACCTGGTTTTGCAGAACAAAAAAAAATCGATCCTATGTATTTGAAGAAGATGTGTAATTTTTGAATTCATGTGGTTAAGAAACAAAATACACACCATAGTTCAATAACCAATTACATACTTCTTGTGGTGGTATTGTGACAAAAACTTACCTAAGAGATGAGATGATCACATTAGAACACTTCATCTCTTAAATCATTTGAGGAAGAATTCCCCATACATTCCTAAAATACATTACAATATTAATATTCCCCTTAATCAAATGTAAATTTTCCCCTTACTTTGAGGGATTATGTATATGGAAATTTTATATGTATATATAAATATAAATTAGAGTGAAACCCTTCAAGGATCCAGCAAACACTATATAAACTATTTCTAGGAACCCTAAATAACCAATGGGACCCAATCAAATTTTGATAAAAAACAATGGATAACACCCCTTACCCATAGTTGTTTTAGAAAGCTGACACGATCAAATATTCTTCACCATCTACATAAGATGTTGAAACATGAACAAGTTTGACGAAACAAAACCATTTACATAACCTAACAATGATGTAATACAAAAAAATCAGTGACCACTTTAACAAGAGTTTTACTAACCCATATCTATTGGCGAGGAGTAGAAAAAATGCCAAAAATAAACGGAGAAAGGGAGATAACAGCTTACCATGATAATTCCACCATGAATCAGATGAAATCCATTTAAAATCACTGGCAAAGTGGAATCTCTATAGTGGGGGTGCTATGTGATAGTGGAAAGGAAGAGGGGAGGCACATGAGACGCACATGGAGAAGAAGTTAAAAAAGTGGAAAATCCAAAGTGGAAAAAACATAAAATATAAATAAATAAACAACATCTTTTTAATATTATGGGTAACTCACGCAATTGGTGTAAGATTATCCAAATCATGCACTAACCATCCATTAGCCACTGCCTAGGATACGAACCCTCACTCAGTTACCAGTATGAATATACCTGACTTTGTAACCCATTTTCAAACCATCTAACTATGTATTTTCATGTTAAATATCCCAACCACATACTTATTATAAGGTTTAAAAGATTTTTTTTGGGCCATGAGTCAATCCACTAACTCACCTGGGCACCAACACGAGCACCACAAGGTTACTACTAAATGTAAGGTCTAAATATTCCAAATGATTAAAGGAGTCCAAAAATATTAATATTTGGACCACCAACTACAAAAGATCAAACCCACTCTATCAAGTGAGAAAATAAGTCTAATAATACACCTTGACACCCAGGGTATTATAATCGTCCCCCCGTGATACTTTTTGTCCCTATACTGTCCGGATAAAAGGAATTGAAAATGAAGTAAGTGTCCAATGATGTCCTAACAAAAATAAGCACTCGATGTGGCTCATCCTCAAAGGGAATGATTAATATCCTAAAAATTATCAATTAGATATAATAATATGCGTTAAAATTTTCATGTAATATGAGAAAAGAAACCTTAATGAAGAAATATTATTCTTTACAGGAACCCCAAACATGGCCTCTATGTCCTTTTGAGTTACTCTAAAATGGAAAGACTAATAATAACTACCAGAAAATGTATACTCAAAATAAATAGACATACATTAGAGACACATTATAATGAATAAGCACATACCCCATCCCAAAATTAAATAACCACCACATGGAGCATCACATGTAAGCAAGAGGTATCACCTTAGGTCACAATACACAAGTTAAACCAGGTTTCCAAAGCATGGATCACTGCCACAAGGTTCATCCAAACAGCCACAACTGTTTTCCAGATAGTATACCTAAAAAATCTGGTATTTCAAAAACCCTAGTTACATTATTTTGAACTAAAGGCCTATATTACATTCCAAATGCAACAAGAACCTCTACCGCTTAATTATAAAATGACTAAAAAATCCACATGATCTAATAAACAAATAACAAATCATCAAAACCGAGATCACAACCACAATATTAAAGGCCTTCCAAATCTATGAAAATCATGAAAATAAACTATAACCTATATTATAGAATTAAACCACTCTAAAGCGAACATTTTCACATCAAATACTCCATTTAATATAAGGGAAACCAATAAATCTAAAGAATATATTTGGAAAATTTTGGGGAACTAGATCCACAGAACTATACATGGTCCTACAAATTCCATTCTTATTAATAGAAACCATTGTTTACTTAAAAATCAACAAAATGAAAAAAATATTAATCCAAAATAATGCACCAAATACTCTCAAAATTTAAATACACATGTACACCAAGAATAAATTATCCTTTGAAAAGATCATTTCTTCAAAAAAAATTTAAAAGACAACATCTACTAAGCAATTAGAAAAAATAAATCCAAAATTAATTGAAAAAAATATACCATTATTCAACACACAAATATAATATTAAAATAAAACCTCATGAAGGTAAATTCAATATTCTATTTCATTTCTAAAACCGAGAACACAAGGATACCACTCAAAAATGACTTTCTTTTATAAAAAACAATTTTATAAAGAAGAATCAATTTTTTAATCCATATATATAGAAAATAAAATTTATAAATTTTTATATTTGACAAAAAATATTTAAAATTAATATTTGACTAAAAATATTTAAAATTAATATTTGACTAAAAATATGTTTTATTTCCCCATAAAATATTTCAAAAACCAAGAACACAAAAGTACAACACAATAATCCTTATAAGAATCAATAAAACCACATCCCAAATTAATATTGAGTCCTACACTAGTGTGAGGAAACCACCCTGTGGAGAAATCCAAAATCAAAAGGAGTCTAAAAAAATCCAAATAGGTATAACATCGTGTTTTCATGCGTCGGTCCATTGGTTGGTGGACCACGGGCTATCCTTGAAACACACTCAATATAAGAGGGATAATTGACCACACAGACCCCACATGGTTTCTGAGGCCATTGTTGTTAACCATGCATCTCATGTTCTCATTCTATTCCAATATGAGACAAAAAGTGACCCATAATATCACACACATTCTCATTAGGGATCAAAACATCAATCCCGTGAAAAAAATCAAGATATCGCCAAAAATAATTTCCATGATTCAAAACCCAACTACCCCGTCCAGCTTGAAGCTCATAACAAGCAAGAGCTAACAAAATAGTCGATGCACATACCTCTGAAGCATAGAAACCCTACTTCTCCCTCCTACCCGAACAACCCCAAATAACATCAGATATACCAAATGTATGTCCCATTGGGAACATAGGCACTGAGGGAAAACTTTAACGAACCAGTGTGGTATTCCACCTTAACTAACACCTAACCTAATTTACCACATGGATCGAAGGGAATTCCCATTCACCATGGGCACGAGACTACCACTTGGAAATTTTATGAAATATTTTTTTAATTATTTAAACCAAAAAATAAATATACTAAATAAAAATATACAAATAAAACTACCAAAATAAATAAATAAGCATGAAACTAGACTTGTAGAAACATACTACATAAAGGAAATAATTGTAAGCAAGCAGTTTGAAAAACTGAAAGGCACAAGCATATAGCCAACGATCCTCCACCATACTCTTCCCCAAGCTATCCATATATAAAAAGTGATATCGAACTTAGAATAATGAAATATTCAAGGATGAGATAAAATCCATGTTGGTAACCACATCCCCCCAAAATTATGAAATAGTTTTCCTATAGATACACCTAATTTTTATTTTGAACATATGTTTAGAAATTATGCATACATATGTAATTATATTTTGGAAACAAAATCAATAATATAACCAATTCTATGAAAAACCATCATTTTTCATATGACATTATACTTTAGAAATAAAATCCTAAATGATTTAAGAGGTCTCAAAAATATGCTAACTAAATTGTCCTTTGGAAAATTACATTCAAATTTTCCATTAAGAACAAGAAACACACCTTTTGAGAATAGGGTCACATGACTAGGCTTTTTAAATAACCACACAAACATCATCATCATTTCCCACGACAACCGAAATGATTTATTAAAAGAAAATAATCACATTAATCTATGTTCCAACAAGTGATAAATAATAACCATATCCAACATAGACAAAATATAATAAAATATAAACAATACAAGAAAAGGAGGATAAAATCATCTATATATACTCAATGAAAACTTTTGGCATAATATATTTCAAACCAACATGAAATATATAGAACTAACAGAATACATAATGAAAAACAAACCCCCAACGGTGCAGCAAACATCCCAAGTGATCTGGAACACCATATCTGGTCACCCCAACTTCTAGTACACAAGTCGTTAAACATGGAACATTAGTCCATGATTCCAACGGAGCCTTAGTACACCCTATTTTACAATCCCAACCTCAATATGGAATATATTTTCCATGAACCTGGGTTCATAAACTATAGTCCTTCCCCAAAAAATTACTATGAACAGGGGAGTTCTAAATCCATCTAACCTCCCTAAACAATCAATCCAAGGTTGGAAATCATGGTGCATCAGTCCATGAATAAAACCTAGTCTCTAGACATGATGTCTTACTATGACCTACCCTTTTTCACATATATAATTTCACAACCATATCCAAAATATAACATAATAATCACAATTTATAATTCATCAAAACATAAATAATTATCATTCAATAACCCATGATAATGTTACCATTTGGAAAAAATTTCATAATAAATCAATAACATTATACCAAAATCTCCCTCCTAAAATTTTATTAATTACGAAAAATTATCTTTAATTTCATTTAGATAAAATATTACCCTACTAAACCCACTAATCAAAATTTATTTTCTTAAAACCAGGTTAATATGTTAAACAAAACTAGACCATTTTTAACCCTATATGTTTTAAAAATTAAATATTTAACAACCCATCCGCTGGTTCATGAATATAGTGCACCCCCTGGGTTGCCTCAATCCCAACCATGACATACTCTATGAATCACAAGATTATCATGAGGGTTTCTATTTGACAACTAATAAATCAATATATCATTTTACATTAAGAGAACCCAACAGAACAACAATAAGATACTAATAAAACAACCATTTGTCACATCATAAGAAACAATAATAATGAAAATATAATCATCATCTTAAAACCATGGGTTAAACAAGTGGGAAACCACATCACTACCTAAGCGCAAATTTGTCCTTCACTCATATCTGATCAAATTAAAACCCCATTCTATGTCAATCATAAATTTCAAATAAATTTCTATGTGGAAGCATAAAAACATTGAATCACAACAACATAATTTAATGGAGAATCCATTTTCACATTATAAATCCAAAAAAACATTTTTAAAAAGAGAAGACTCATCAAACAAAAAATGAATTCTTTCTAAAACTACATTTTTCATATATCCCAATGTCCAAGTACTTTTCCCAATAAAAACCTTGTTTGAAATTTTCCAAACATGAAGAATGCATATACCCAAATTTTAGAACCGATTACCATTATGAAAGTGTAATACAACCATTATTTTCAAAGAAAGATCCCATGCCGTTAAAGAATATCATCGTTACCCCTACAAAATGGATTTCTTCTTTGAATATTTAAAACATGGCCGAATGCCTTTTTCCCTTAACACATTCAATAATGCACAAATGATTAAATTTTTATATGTTTATAAAATCATTCAATTAATATAATATTTCCATCTACACTGTGGACAATCAAAATATGATAGAAGCCCTTTATCATTTCCTATAACCCATCTTTTATGGAAGGAAATAGAAATTTTCTCTTGTGGTAAACTACCATCATATTTCTAAACACCATTTGGAATAAAACTAAAAAACCCTTTTATGTAATTATTGGCCAAAACCGTATAATGAAATAATTCACATTTTAAAAAACCATTTTTACTCAATGAAGACCAAAATTGGTCAAAACACATTTCCGATCATTAAGTCATTTCAAAACGCAAAATTAATTTCATAAAAAACATAGAAAATTTAAATATTCCAATTTAACTAATAAAAATGTATTAAACTAAACCATCTATTTATGATTGGTTAAATAATAATAAAATGTGTTAAAATCATTACATGGTAATCGCATATAACTATACATTCAAAAAAATGGAATTAATATGGAAAAATATTAATTTAATTTCAAAAGAAATATATAAAATAGTTAGACCCACCTAAAAGAGAAGAGGATCAAATTGGGACACATTAGCACATGAATTCATTGATGATGATATCCCCACACTTGCATCAACATATATTCATATATATACATATCAATTAATCCAATGTACTTATTCCCCTTTCCGTGAGGTAATATGTACACAGATGATTTATATATATATATATATATTAGTTCAACAATTTAAAAAGCCAACAAATTATATACCAAAAATTTATAAATACCATAAATCACTATGAGAATCAAACTAAAGGGTTTTAATCAAAATGATATAAGAAATAACTTACACTGAGCAATTAAAGTGAGCCAAAATAATAAAATCTATGTAGCCTTTAATGGTGGATGTTGAAACATGAACAAGGTCGACCTAAGAGACACTTCTCATAACCTATCATAGAAGAAAAGCACTATATACCATCTAACCCATGACTTAGGGTTTTACAAGAACATTCTGGGTGAGAAAGAAAATGGAAAATGGCCAATATCAAGGGAGAACGGGAGATAAGGGACCCCCTATAGTTTTTACGACAAACCGGTTGAAATATGAAGTAAATAACCATTTGATAGGGAGCATAATTGAGTGGGTCATGTGTGAAAATGGAGTTGGAGTGGAGAGGCTCATGAAATGCACATGTAGAAGAAAAAAAAAGTGGAAACTAAATAAATGAAAATGAAAAAAGAAAAAAACTCAATTTTTAATATTCAGGAAAACTCACACAATTTGGATAAGTTTTTTCCAACAGTAGTATAATCATTATTTATCCACTACAAAGGCATTGAACCCTCACATGTTTACCTGTCGGCATATGAATGGGTAAGAAAACCATTCTCAAATAGTGTTACACATCAATATCAACTTATAAGGACAATTTTCTTTCTTTCTCCACAGTTTTATGGATAGTGCTGAAGTTGTGCATCACCCCTCTAACTTATCTTGGCACCAACATAGGCTTTAAATATTTATTAAAAACTATACAGTCTAACCATGGAATAACTAAAAATTCATCAAAAAATATAAATTTATGGCCTACCCATTACCATAGCTCAATACCACCCTATAATGAGATATAATAAATTAAAAATTATTAATACCAAGGTATTGCACTCATTGAGGGAAACAATTATATAATTTTATGCTGTTATAAGAATAATGTAAAATATTTATAAATATCTTGTAGTGATATTATAACATAGTTTGTTTATAACCATTAATTAAAATATGGTATGTTTTTTTAGTTGTGTTATCTTGACCACACACTGAAACTATACTATAAAATAGGACAATAATGACAATAATAACATTATTTTTAAAATTATATGATAAATTTGAGTAAATTATGAAATTAATTTGTTTCTATATTCTAATATTGATATTAATATCAATTAGTAATTTAACCCTATATGATTTATAAATAAAAATATATGAACTTAGTGATCAATTATTTCACAACCAAGGATTGTATCTGAAATATGCATATAATTTAATTATAAATTTGATAACAAATATAAGTAAGAAATTATTATTCATGGAATGTTATAGTAATTATAAATTTCGGTAAAATAAAAAATAATAACATAGTCATTTGGAAACTTGCCCCAAATGATTTGGAATACTCACACCAAATATTGACAATAAGTAAAAATGAACTACTATGCATATAAAGATAAAATATAATTTTGGTTTATACCTTGTATTGAAGATGAGTATATTTTTTATATATGTATCTATGGTTGTTATTATTTCCTTACTGAATGATTGATCACATTTGAGTAAATCATGATAAAATTTATGGGCTTTATTTTAAAACTTATAATTCAAAATGACATAATTAATTAAATAAAACATGTATCCATTTTTATATACTTATATTGAATTTAAATATGTTGATTTTTTTAATATTTTTTAATTTAACTTCTTGGGATATATTGGGAAACACTAGGTTCTTGATTCCAATGTTCTATGACTCATATGTTTGCCTATTTTAAATGGTTTCCTTTTGAATCACCATTGATTAAGTAATGATTTTATATTATACAATATTATACATTTGAATGATGTAATTACTACCATAATGACTTATAATATCATACAATATTATTTTACATGGAAGAATCAATCCCATTCATCATCATACTTATTGTAGGATATGATTGAAGTATTTACTAATATATAAGGGTTATCATTAGATCAAATGTTCATTATTGAGTTATAATATTTCTTAGTTAGATTTATTTTTCATTTCATATGGTATAACCCATTTCTATAATTAGAAAACAAAATTTTTTAATTTATATTTATTTAGAAGTTCACTTCTATTATGAATATTATACTATGCTATGATTAATTATCCCCCTCTTAAATATTGGTTTCCCTTCCATGTGTATAATTTCCCTCGTCACCACTGTTCTATTTCTTAATTACAACCATAATTATGTTTTATCTTCGGATACCTTCATATTACCCATCACCTAATTTTAATAGAACGTTTTATTCATCATTTTTATGATATGGTATTTCTAATAATTTGTTTTAAAGAGTAAAAAGTGAACCATTAGATTCAGTATTTCATGAAATGTTTCAACCACATTAAATAATATTAACCAGTAATTTATATTGAAAAACATTATTAATGGATAAACAATTTAAATCTTTTTACAAGTAATTATAAATAATTGTCACTTTATTTACTTAAATGATATTATTTTTATTTCAAAAAATGTCACTTATGTTATTCATCATTACTTGTACTTGATACTTCTAAATAAATTTCATAATTAGATCTCAATTTTTATGAAATTTGATTCCCTAAAAAATATAAATAGTTAAAAAAATATTTAATTTAACAATTAATTTGGAATCATTATGATGTTGTTATTTTTTGATTATTTGAGACTATATTTTTGTATCACATTACATTCTAATAGTTTATATCATAATAATTGTTTTTTTTTCATGGTCTTTATTCCCCATGTGGAACATATATTCATGTAAAAGTTTTTAGATTGTTATTATTCGACACAATATTATATATTTCTCCAATAAAATGTACATGGAATAATATCAAAATAGATGATATATAATAGATTAGGGACTAATCCTAATAAAATATTCTACCTTTTACCTTGATTATGGGATTGATTAGTGAATATATTCTTCTATGGGAATGTATGTAGTATAATATTAATGTTAATTAACATTTATTACATTTATGATGTAATGTAATTTATTTTTTGGAAATATTCCATGATTCCATGAATTTAAAATATCAATTCCCTATTTAATGTTATCATTCTAATTATTCTCCACATTATTGTTTATTAATTATTTATTTTTATGTTCATCTACCTTACATACATTCTAGTATATCTTTTCCTTATTCCTATTTATGATATTAAATTTTTATATATTATTTTTACCCTTATTAGGCATTCTAGACCATCCATTAATATTATTTCACTTCCCCTTATTATGAATAATATCATTATACATGATATTTCTAGAAGGATATATTTCTATGGAGATATTTTTCGATATGTCAAAGAATTGTTATAAATTTTGTAGTTTCTCATAATTTTTGTAAAATTCTATTTTGATAAAAATAACATTGGTTTGGTTGTTTAATGGATTATGATGATTTTAAGAAAATATAAATCTAAATGGACATTAGTAGGTATATTATTGAATTATTTTAATTAAACCACGTAGATTAAAATTATCATCCCCTAGAAAAATCATATCCCTCTTAAAAAAAGTAAATTGATTTACCATTAATATCAAATTCAGAAAAATATAATATTCAAGATAACTACATAGAATATTTCCAACCATGAATTATGTGGAAGAAACATAATCATCATTTATTCTCTGTCATTTGAATATATTTTTATATTATATACACTTGTATCATAAATATAAAATCTTCTTGACTTCATATTGGTAAAAAAAATTCATTATCATTGTGTAGACTCTTCAAAAATCACCAAACACTCCAATATATATGAATGAAAAATCATATCTATATTAAAAATATATTAGAATACATAAGATCATCTTGATAATCTGTTAGGGAAAATCAATTTTCCCTGATCATTTTGTTGTCGATTTCAATTTCACATAAAACACCAATGTTACTTTTATCACCATTAATGATAATAAATTGAAATAAGATGATTATTTTAAACATGTTGATACATTTTATGTTACATCAAGATACCCCTTAATAGAAATTTATTATTTCTATTTTCATTAACCTCTTTATTTTGGCGTGGTTTTGGACTCTATATGACAATGAATGTTTTCAATGGAAATAATTTAATGTTAATGGTTGTATAATTGTTTGATATGATTGATTCCAGATATAAATGTGTTAAAATATTTTTAGAGCCCACTGAGTTTGGATAACACTGTTATTGGTTTGGGATTTTGACCACAATTATTGAGTTTTTTCATATTTTCTGGATTATTTCATGTTGTTTAATGATTACAAATGAAGAATTTATTACATTACCTAAAAAATATTCATAGTTTTTATTGGTTCCAATGATCATTTGATGTGTTTGTTTTAGTGTATAAAAATAATATATAATGTGAGATGTTTACACATCATGAAATGGTGAAATTGGGATTTTTAATCAATGGATATATATTAGTTTAAAGTACTTCTTAAAATTTAATTACAAAATATTATTTGGATTGATTTAATTTATTCCTCATTACTTATGTATTTATGGGAACTAAATTTATGATTTATTTTATTATTCAGCTAAAACATATTCTATCTCGACTTGGTTCACTCCTAGGTCATTCGGTGGACTTTCACTAATTCGGGATCACTTTTTTCAATTATGGGTCCAATGGGTTGTTGTTTTGTGTCTCTACATGTACGTGATCTTAATGTTTTTATATTTTCCATTGATTACATAAATATATTAGTTCAATGATTTAATATATGTTGATCATGTGGGGTTGTTTCTTATAGATCCACGGTGTAATATATTTTAGGGGTTGATCCATTATTGGATGAAGTGTGGTCGGTGTGTGTAATTTGTGGATAAACATGATCTACTCATTCCACATTCTTCTTTGTTCATTTGATGTGATTATAAGATATGTGAATGCATATTTTTTTTCTTTATTATTGATCATTTATTCCTTTATGGCATGTTGATCTCTTTACAGGTGCATAAAACATGAATTTGATGTTGGCGGTTTCATTTCTAACCTACGTTAGACGAACTATAATTTTATAGTTTTATATAATGTTTTATAAATTATGTATACGGAATTATTTATATGTGAATAAATTGGTTTTTGATAGTGTATTGTTTTCCCATTTAGTAACATAAATGTAATTTTCATGGAATTATGATACGGATTTCTGAATAGGTTTTCAAATAATTATTTTGATTTATTTTTAGAAAATTGAACACATAGGATGCCTTAAGTAAATTTATGTAAGGTTTATTAATATTCTTCATCCATTGATAATTTCAGTGGTTCAATTATGCGGTGTACTTATGGACCTTAGTTTGGTTTTTCTAGGGAATTGGTAAAATTGATGGGATGATGACTTTCTAGAGTGTCCTCGTACTATATAGACTCAATGTACATATCAAGAGGCATGATATGAGGAATTTTATATATCTTTGTTATGTGAATCCCAGCCAGGCTGACATATTTTTCTCTTTAGATGAATGTAACTATTTCATTGAATTGTTTACTTTAGGATGTACATCCATGAATTTGATATGATATATAGAATATGATTTTTTATTTGATTACATTGATATATGCCTTATTCATTTAATAGGTTTTATTTAATAGTTTTACATGGATTATTTGGTAATTCATTTACAACGGGAAATTAAACGTTTTATAAAGTTTTTTATATATATAAGTTTAAATATTTTTCAATACTTTTTTTAATTAATGTTTTTTATGTTTGGATTTTCATATGGAGACTTGATATGGAACTCCTAGGTGGGATTATACTTATCCTTTTTAGCTCACACTGTGGACACCCCATTAGTGGGCCATAGACCTTTTTATGTATTTCAATTCCAGGAATATAAGGGCACCATAGTGAGGTATTAAGGTATCTGTTAGTTGATTTTAGCTAGAGGGTGGTGATATTGTGAGAATTTTCTCCTACAATCAAATGGAGTATCTATTTTTATTTTTTTATTTTGCTGTTGGATTTCTATCATAGATACAATTTATCTACTTTTGAGTTGTACCACTTATGATGACTCTTTTTATATTATATATAATATTGTTTCTTATTTCATTAATTATACTCATAGTTTATTTTTATATGTCAGGTTGTCTACTTCACATTACTAATAATCATTCCCTCTTATTATTAATGATTCCCATGTGATAGTCACCAACCCATGAAGTTCAATAATCCCATCTGTGAATATGAAAACCCATGTTGTGTTTTCCATAGATTAATATCTAAGGGGGGTATAGTTTATTATTGAACTGGTTTTATATATACAGCCAATATCAATCACTTATTATGTCATCGAACTAGTGGAGCTAAAGGAACTGAACATTTAGTTGGTTTATCATATATAATATGGTTTTTTTATCCTTAGTGTATCTCATTAGTGATCCCTTGTGCTCCATCCAATGAATGTGGATGATTCACTCATTTTTTAAATTATCAAATGTTGAATTGTGTAATTGAAATGATTAATTATCATTTTTATATTTTTATGATATTTTATATTACTAAATGGATTAAATTGGTTTCAAATATCAATCATCAGTTTGGTTATCATCAGCACAGTGTCCATGAGTTTTATATACCTAAGAAAACTATTCGTAGAAGGAATTAACAATACAAATATATTGTATTATATTATTTTCTAACTACCAATACTAATTGTTTTATGTATTTCATGAACCCGATATTCATTAAGTATCTCGACACATTTGTGTTATTGTTTTTAGATTATATATAGGTTTATTTGATATATGAGCTTCAGAACATTCACCATTTGAGTTTAGTTCTAAAGAACATGGGGAGTAAGTATTTATATACAAATCATTCAAAATTATATATATGTATCTATTAAGTGAGGTTCTTAAGGAATGATATTTTTGAAACTGGGTTATTAGTTGATCCTAAGAATTTGATTGTTATCTTTTCGTGGGAAAAAAACTTTTCATTTTTTAAACACATTGTATCCTTGTTATTATTGGATGTTATCAACGAATCATAAATGTTTATTCAATGTTGGTTCCACCCTTTACTTTTCATTCCATAAAAGGGATGAAATTTATATGGGATTCCATGTGTATTTATTCTTTTGATGATATAAAATTATTTCTGACCATAGATCCTATTATGATCTTACATGGTCATTGTAAGGGGTTTTGTGTTTTTCTGTGGTTCTTCTGGTGATGGTATGGTTTTAATTCTTATGTATAGTGATAATGTGGTAGAAAATAGATCGTGCTATCATTTATCATATTATAATAATTTACCCAAAAATTATTCAGAGATTTCCATAGTAATATATGTTCTTGAATATTGTAGACACTTATTATCGATAGAGGTTCATGGTCTATTATATCTATAAGAGTTCATGAAATGTATTTTCTCAGAAATGAATGAATATCAGATAGAGGAATTGGGTGGAATCCCATGAAAAGATTTAATTTAACATCACTTATACCCAATAGAAGTTTAATTTCTTCACATACCCTCTCAGTAAGAAATTAAAAACAAAGGCAGTTATGGAATAGAATGTTGAGTGGAACCATATGTGTGTATTTAATTAGTAGCACCTGAATATTCAGGATGATGTTTTATGTGTGGCTGTGAAAAGTTTCCAATTATTATCATTTTCCCCTGAGTTAATTTGTAGTTTTCATAGTACTCTTAGATGTTAATAAGAATTGGAGAAACCCTATATGGTGGGAGACAATTAATGGGTTGTCTCCCCCTTCATATACAATTCTATTTTTTCTGAATCAGTTTATTATCCCAACATCATTGAGGATCATAGTTTTGTTTGACATTCATTGTTATAATGGGAATGTACCTACATTAACAATAAATATGTATTACAATATGATTTTGGGATTCTGTTGGTTGGGTTTTTAAGTGAGACATTGCAGATTACATGTCCCACTATTACATTATTTGAAAGATAATGGAATATCATATATAATCGTTGGGTTATCTCGAAACACTTCTAGTTATAGATTGAAAACTGGAGAAGGTTTTGATTGAATTTGTATTGGATTACCACAGAATCACTAAGGGAGGAATCCTATGTTGGTTTTCAATGATTTATTCACAGAGTCATCCCACATCATTTTGATTAGGGATATCAAAAAAGTTGAATATCTAGATAAGAATTATGTGAAAACTATTATGAGGATACCATCAGGTCCAACTAAAATTATTTCAAATTGGGAATCCATATTTAGATTGAGGTTCTGGGGAGTCTCCTTATGGTTTTAAGGACTTTGTTAAAGATTTTAATATCTTATTACCCATAGATAGAACATCTAGAAAAGTATTGAATTCAGTACCTAAAGGAAATCATCTCTTCCAAAGTATAAGATTTCTCTAGATTATTGGATAGACATTGGGGACTAGTTTAATTATCTTATAACTAAAATTACTTGGAATTGATCAGAATTTTTCATTTTGAGGATTTCTATAGACAATTTTGTTGAACACATCATTATTTAGAAGATCATGTGTAGACCCCTTTGGTAGCATCGAGTATCATTTTGGATATGATAGTGAGGATTCAAGATATATATCGATGTTTTATTACAGATCGAATATAATAGGAATCATATACAGATATGTTACATCACCCTATGGAGTTTTTTATTTATGACTAATATTTCAAGAATATTTCTCCTCAATTTGGTCATCATCATTATGAAAAATAGATAAATTTGGCTATGAGATATGATGGATTGTATGAAATTGCTTAGATGCTTGAGATGTTTTCTTTTCATTGGGAATTTCTAGTTTAATTTATTGGTATTCATGATATTTTTTCACCTATTATACATGATAAAATAAATTCATAATCCATCTTAAGATTTGAGATTGGAGGACATTAAGTTGGATAAAGAATTGTTTTTTGTAGAGAACCCATTAGAGATCATTGAATTATAGCTTAAATTCATTAAAGGGATATATATTCCATGTGCTCGAGTGTTTGAATACATAAATCATATTATCACGATACATGTGAACAAGTTTCCCTGGCGAGGGTGGAGTGGGAACAACATTTGATAGATAACATTCTTCTACAAGATTTCTTATGGAATAAAATTCTTATAGGGGGGGGAGTTTTAAATATCATATTTTTCCCATTCAGTTATTTATCATCTATTTATTTATTTCCATCATTTTTGTGTGTATTTTGGGAGTCTTGTTGATTTAGATTTCTTATTGGAAAAATTGACCTAATGTTTTGGAAATCATGATTGTTTGAAAGTATGATGTCAAGGTATTGTTATAATAAATGCTTTGTGTGGTTCTCTGTTAGGACTAGACTCATGCTTGGGCACTAGATACAAATACACTAAGCTCATGCTTTATAGACCATGGGGATGAAGACTAGGGCCAAAGGGATAAATAACTTAGAGTGGATTTATAAAGTTACAATATGCACACACACGACAAACTCAATAAAAAAAGTATATGAAAATAAGAAATGTAGAAACACATCTATATTGTAATCCAAGCATGTAGAAACCTCTAGAAAATAGAAAAGTACAGTATAGTTCACTGAAATGTTAACAAAAAAAATGTAACCAACCATAAATATGTCCCAAACTAATCAGAAATTACAATGAGTAAACATATGAGATATCTCAACTCCTGAATCCCAATCTAATACCACAAAATGGGGTCTAAGAACCCATTATCCCCAAGGATATATGTAGTCACAGATTATCCATCATCCCTCTACATAAGACACAATGTCTGTGGGAAAATATCATGTAGGGGTGACTATATGTGTTGGTCAGAGTGAATACCCAAGAGGGGGATGAATTGAGTCCCAATTAAAATTTCTGTTAAACACTTACTGATTAAAATCACCCAATTCAAAACAGCTCAGTCAATTATGGAATTAGAGATATAAATGTTTAATTTCTCAACAAGTTTCTCTATGGTTAATTAATCCTTTTTTTAATCAATGTAATCACTAATTCAACTTTTGAAACAGGTTTAATGAATGAAGCAGATATTCACACTAACCCAAACTAACTATCAGAGTGAATGTAAAGACAATTGTTTGTCGTTGAAAAATATAATAAGTGGATAAAATAGAAAAGAGTAGCACAAAAATATAATAAATAGGTTCAGTCTCAATCTGAGATTTAATTCTCTCCACTTGGTGATTAACTTCCACCAAGAAATTTATATAAATAAAAATAATACAAAACTTGTATTGGGATTTACAACAGTTTTTACAAACTATTTAGGTTCTACAACCTCTACCTCACTTCTACATGGGAAAACATGTAACCAAGGCACACAAGGATTCATCAATAGTTATGTGTGGTAAACAAGAGTTGAGAAAATTTTGAGTGGGGAATTTTAGTTTCCACCAGTTAAAGTATAGAATATAGTGTGTGAGACAGAAAAAAACACACACTTATTAGAATTGAAAAATGAAAGAAACAAAACAGAGAAATTAGGATGAAATAGAATTTAGAAGGCTCAATGTGTTTGCAGTTTATCTCTGACTCCTCAAAGTAAATAATTTGATGTTTGAGTCTATCTCTATATTTTGTCACAAAAATATTGTTTCACAACTCCAGGTAATGGATTCCAGGTACTGAGATGTTCAACTTCCTGGTACATGAGATTTGTTGAAGCATAGCAGGACAACCTTCAGTATCTTATTTAATATGATCTTCATGAGGCCCTTGGATTATCAAAGTGAGCACTTGGAGAGTTCTTCTAGATTACCTTTGTTTTCATATGGTGTATGATATCACAACTTTTTTCGCGCCTTCGCATATGTTTCTATCTTCGACTTCTTTTTTCTTTGTACCTCTTTTTATATCTGCCTTCCACGGTCTTTTTATTTATATTTGAGGTATGAAATTTGGAGAAAATACATCATGAACAATCTTTCTTGTACTTATTACTATCAAGATATAGTCTCCTGATATGATTACAATAAGCATTAATTAAGTCTGAATAATTAATGTTATAAAAATATGACTGTTAATATAATCATTAGAATTTGAAAAAATATGAAGTAGATTAGTATGGAAGGCTTGTAATAGTAACCTATCATTCGGTAGCATCATCAAAATCAAGCATAATCAACCGTAGACATCCAATAGTAGGCTTGTCCAATGGTAGAATTCACCATAGGTAGACTTGTCCAGTGGTAGACTTTACCAATGGTAGACTTGTCCATTGGTAGACATTACCAATGATAGACTGGTCCAGCGGTTGACATTACCAATGGTTGAATTGTCCAGTGGTAGACTTTACCAATGGTATAATTTCCCAACATTATACTTTAACAATGATAGACTTTTCCAGTGGTAGACTTTACCAGTGAGCTCTTCCGCGGTAGACTAATTAACAGTAGACTTCCTGTAATTAGTCTGACAGTGGACTTCTAACCAAAACTATTTATAACAGCAACCTTGTCACAATAGTTACCTATCACATTGACTCGGGATCTATATTCTTTTCTAAGAACACCAATTGTAGGCTTTATACCAGTGACCTTGTACTAGATAATTCTAATAATAACATTATAACTATTTCTCTTACAATGGTAACCTTCATCAGTAATGTCTTAAAAGATGACCTTTTCACCAAATACTACAAGAGTTATGGTTCAGCTGTAGGTTTTTTAACTATGACCATGACAATGACTTAAAATAGTTATCTTTTACTAGTGACCTTTCAACATAAGGCTCTTTATAGTAACCTTTGACATCAATAATTTTTATATTATAAACTGATTTTTGCAAAGTCATGAGACTAAAATAGATTGAAATATATGTTCAAATAACTAACCCATTATAAGAATAAACATGATTTGGGATTATCAAAATAGGAGAGTCTAACAATATGTTTACACAATAGAACACCCAATAGAAAGACGAGGGGAGGAAAAAGATTCAATATAAGATGATAACATTATATAAAACAATATATAGTGAAATATTTCATCTCAACCAATACCCTATGTGAATGTAATCTCCTATAATGACAAGGGAATAAACAAGGGGACTAGATTAACTATATATCATGTCCTTTCCACCTATAGGAGGAGAGAATCCTTATACATCCATGAGAATTTAAACACATAAATCAAAAGTAATACCTGATGTGTTTTCACTTATCCTGTGGGATGCTATCTAAATACATGAAATGGACACAAAACAATGATATATATTTATATATATATTCATAGTCAAAGAATCCCAAATCAGATAGTGAGGTGATATCCTTCTCAAAACTCATCCCAAAAATAATAGTAGATAATAGTTTCAAAAGTCTTACAATGATCCCCAACATCATACATGTCATACTTAAACACACAATTCTAAGGAAATAATTTGTAATACCTTAAAACAATCCTCTTTGGGTGGCACTATATCCCACACATAGTTTGGTCGGGTCTAAAAACCATCTCTCTATGGGGAAATAATCCCACCTATTTTTATGTCTATTGATATGACAAGCTACACCTCATTACTGATTCTTATAGTTAAAGGGTAATAATTTCAAGGTAGAGGACCAAATCCTTGGTACGATAAGACAAAACCCCTCTGGTGGGTAAATGACCAATGACCAATCTAGATGGAGGGCTCCATTCATTATAATTAATGACCCATGTAATTCCCTCCAGGAGGGTTCCACTCAGATAGTAAAAGACCCATTCCCAACCCAACTATAGGATTTCACTATAGTTTTTCTAGGACCAATGACCTACCTTTCAAGAGTGTTCTATAACAACCCAAGCTTGATGAACTTGGATAATATTATATTTTGGTGCTTCACCTTGTATCCCCTAGTTTTAAGATGGTTTTTTACAGTGCGAGTAAAAGAGTTCAAATTAAGTGAAGGAGAAAACAAAAAGGATAAAGAAGGACTTTCACACATTAAAATATTACATTACAACAGAAAAACCTTAAAATGAAATGAGAGATCAAAAATAACCTAAAATACCTACCAAAAACCCTATTAATATTACTGGGAGACCGCCCAAACAACTAGAACCCTAAGTAAACGATATGGGTCTTTAGCATCCTCCATTACAAATATAAGAACGGCCAAGGCCACTATGGTCGCACTGTGAACCAAAGGTATGATGTGCACCATCTTCTTCAATTATTTCTTCTTCAATCACCTTGGGTTTAAGAAACTCCTAGACCTGGTTTTTTATGGAACCAATCTGACCATTACCTCGTGTAACTATTGGAAACTCAACGGATATAATTATAGCCATTATCCATGTGAAGTTTAATTAAAGAACAATTATGTACTCATCAATGTGGTAAAATTAATTAAATATATTTAGTAATAATAATAAGCGATGTATTTTATATATGTAATTGTTTATATATATAGTTTTGGATTAACTATAAAATTATGATTAGATTAAATTGTTATAAAATTATTAATAAGACTAATATTATTAAAAAAATGTTAAAATATTGAGTATATATATATACATAACATTTTATAAATAGTTTATGGAATTATCAAAATGAATAAAGAAATTATTATAAATAATAATAATAATAATGTGGCCTGATGACAAAGGGAAAGGGTGGCATAATTGAACCTTGTTTCATTATGTTAGTATTTTATTTATTAAATTTAGTTGTGGCATGACATTTAGGGATAAGAATTCAAAAGGGGTTTGTGGAATTGATTAACCCATGTGGCATAAGGGAAAAACAAAAACACACAAAAAAATTGAATAAAAATAATAATGTTATAAAAATAATAAATGAATAAAATATTAATAATAATAAGAAATAAAAAGTCTTCATCATCTCCCTTAAGGAGGAGCAACACAAGCTGCGACGTGACTCCTCCCCGAACCAACCAGTGATGCCACTACGTCACCTCACCATCGGCCACCTGAGCACAGCCACCTAAGCACCACCACATGACCTTGTGGTCTCCATCGTCGTGCGACCGTTGACTTCGCCTCACCGTCGACCTTCATGAGTGCCTCCCCACCGACACGTTGTCTTCCCCAACAAACCAGTGTGCAGTAGTTGTCGCCTTCACCTCCCCTCCTTCTACACTACATCCAAATTCTGTGGCCCTAGGTAGATTCCTTTGGTCTATTTTGTTTTTCCACGGGCTTACTCTCATCTAAAACCTCAATTCTTATCCCCACCCAATATCCTCCTCGGGTATGAGTTGTTAAAATATATATTTATATTATCGTTTTCCCCAACTCAAAACTCTATCCTCATCCTTGTTAGTCATGCTGTTGGACCCTCGTGGGTAGTAAACCAAGGATTTCCATGCATCCCCCGACCTTTTAAAGTCTCACCAATTCGGGTGAAACCCTTCGGGTTATATCCTTTCCACATTTTCCTTGAGCTTCCGAGGACCCCCCTACAAGCCTCTGCCAACCCGACTCTTCCTCCTCTATCTGGGTATGGGTGGTTTCATTTTTTTCATTTTTCATGTTAACAGGATTTCATATATATATATATATATATATAGTTTTGATATGTATATATATATGTATAAATGTACATAATACAATCCCAACCTATTTCAATGTTTTTAAATCCATGGGTTTGTGTTATCTTGATATATCAAAGCTTGTGATGAAGAATTTCACATGGTTTTTGTTATGTAAAACCATCATATATATATACATTGTGTATATTTGGGTATGTACATGTAACCCTAAGAATCAATCCAAGCCTGATTTATGGATTTTAAAGGATGATTTCCAATCTTCATATAATGATTTAGATGTGAATGATATTTTGGGATCAACTAGATTTTTAGTTCTTATAGAAAACCAAATATATACTTTTTTTTATATTCAGTTGTATACATATATATTTACTTGTATTTCAAATCGAAATTAAACTACGTTTTCATAGGATGTATGTTGTGTTTACAATTATTTTTAAGGATTAAAGGATGCAAGGGTTTTATATTGAATTGTTTGTACTAAATAAAATCCAAATATACACTTTTGTATATTTGGATATACATGAGTAATTAATTAAAAATCTGGTCAGTATTTTTAAAAGTATGAATACCAGTCATTAAAAATGGATTGGATGCGAAATATGTTTTTAATTCAATCATATTTATACTTGGTATGCAAAACCCTAATTTTTTTATACATGTAAATACATCTAGTAGTATATGCTATAAACCTAACATGTTTTGGTTTAAAATCTAGTAGAGTTAATAAATAAAAATTATTTGGTAACATTTATACCACGTAAGAGGTAATTAAACCTTATTTGGTTATGATGATCTAAATACCTAAACCTTTTGTATACACGGTATTATTTTTATATAGCTTCCAAAACCCTCATTTACATTATTAAATATTAGAATTAGTTAATGTTTTGATGAAATTAATGTTTTAAGGGTTGCTAGTAATTGTTAATTTGGTGATCGCTAAACTAATATGCACTTATGTGTATGGGTATACAATAATAAGTAAAACATGTCAGGTTTATTATAATTAAATCAGATATAAAAATATTATCCAAGTATTAATTAAAATAATATATTATTAATTAACCCAAAATATATTTGAGAATAAATGTATTTTTAAAATCATGTTATGTTACATATCATGTTGTTCTCATATGTAGTATTCTTACTTAATGAACCCCCCTATAGATATGGTCATTTGTTAATCAAGTTGTGATTTGGTCTAATTGCATTCTCAGTAAATCTTTTATCACCATGTGTTTAATTAAATGTGTATTAAATAAGGACTTTAAAACTAAGAAGTTATCAGTTCATGTTTCAAACCCCGTTCATTCATCATTTTATGAACTTTTATTATTATTACATGTGAAAAATGTTATTTTACTTATACAAGAATCCCTTGGGAAATCGTTAACATCAAACTTTATATGTTCATAGTCATATCATGTATTTCTACTGTAAATGTAAAACAGTTTCGTTATCCATTTTATTTATTGTTGTACTAAATAATTCATGCATATGAAAAATAAAGAGAAATAAAATTAAATTACACAAAGTAGTATGTGACACCATGTGTAATATTAAATACAATTAAAATAAATAAATCAAATTGGTATGTGCACATTGATTTATGTGGTATGAGGAATGCATTGGACATATTATGTGATGGGTGGGGATGACTATATCCCCGCAATGAATCTGTAGGTCTCATGAGACAACTAGTAGCAAAATTGTCCGAGTCCTTTCCCATTTCATGAGTTATGGATTTTGGCTGAGTCCTTATTTACTATAAGTATTGGCCAAGGCCTTAACAGAATCTTTCAAATGCATTTTCCTTATTATGACTATGTAATTTAACTTTCAGAAAATATTCAATTAGTAGAATATTGATTAAAGTGATCATGGATTCTGACTGAGGCCTAAATCAATAGATGTCTTGGCCGAGACCTTGACAACATGATTACAAAATCTTATGCATTATAATCCCACAATTATATGTATGTTAATTTCCTATGAGTATGAGATTTAATTACATAGGGCAAACAATGAGATAGTGGTAATGCATGATCAGTTTCATTTTCAAATTTTAATGAAAATGTTAGCATTACATTAATCATGTTGTATTGTGCACTTTTATAAGTTGTAGTAGAATTTTTTATGCACAACTATGACAATGTTCATGGTTATTAGTACTTGCATACATTTCATTATATGCCTACATTAATTGATAGTATTTATGAATTTTAGGAAATGATTTAATTGTGTTATAGGGACCTTTGAAATAGTCATGATGTTTTGTTCAAAGGAATAATTTTGATATATGAAGTTTTCAAAAGCTGTATTAAGTATTTTCAAAACACAATACTAATTATTTCAATGCTCACCCAAAGTTATTGATTAAATTTTTTTAGGATACTGTTTTAACAGATGGAACATTTCAGAATGCACCTGGTTTTCCATGAACCTGAATGTCATGAGCCTCTGTAATTTTGGGACATGATGTATTATTTGTAAATGTTTGTAATTAATTTTTAGTACATTATGTCTCATGTGAACCAGCTCTTAGAATTCATGGGTCGTTCCCTTACAGTTGGTATTAGAGGATAGGTTCAGATAACTCTAGAAAACCAGGTAGTATAAATATATGTGTTGGGAAAAAATCTCTCATGGTACCATTGAAGCATTTTTGAGTTGATTGTGTTTGTTAACAAACTGGAAAAATGTGTTGTGCTTGTTGGCAAAGCAAACCACGACATAAAATTTTTTTGACAAAGGGGATTTCATGGTGGCATGCCGAGTTCAAGAGCTGTGGTTAATGATCAAAGTTTGATTCAAGAACTTCGACAAAGGAATGGATGATCTAGAGGTGGTACAAAAAGAACAGATACAAGGTGGAACCGTTTTCCAGTGTCTGCAAAATTTTTGGGCCTGAAAATCAACAAATGAAGAAAAGTGATTTTTGTTGATGGGACTTGCACGTCGTGAACTTGATGGCTTGAAATCATGCGCACCATATGTTTTTCAAGATCATATCATCAAAATATGTCAAAGTGATAAGGGTCACACAAGTATTGAGTTGGTCGCGCAGGTGACATGCGTGCCAAGAGAAAGCACTTGCACGCTAGTTCCTAGGACGATTGGAAACTTGAGCTCCTATTGTTTTTCAAGATCAGAACATCAAAATATGTAAAAGGAAAGAGGTTCGCACATGTTTGGAAGTGGGTCGCACAAGTGACTTGCAGGGCAAGTGACCTACGCACTGAGACATGCGCACCGGGGTTTGACTTGCACGACATTGCACAAGGTGGTCAAATTGCCTATAAATACTACACCACCCCTCTTTATTTCTTAACGGAGATCAACACTTTGAAGAATCGGAACTCCCATCCCGTAGGTGTGGTGGTCGCACAAGTGGTGGTGTGTCGCACAAGTGGGACCTGTGCGCCAGATTTGAATGAGGGTGATTGTTGTTTGTTGCGTGCCAATATTGGTTTGGGATTAATGAGAAGTGTGTCTCGCAAGTTTGGATTTGAAGAAGCTTGTGTCGCGCATGTGTCTGTGGTGGAATTGCGTGCCAGTTGTGACTTACACGCCAAGACATGCGCGTCGGGTTATACCTGCGCGCCAAGTAAGAGTTGATTCACGACGGTTATTCTGGGTTACGTGAAAGATGGAAGATTGCCGGATACCTTCGGGCAATCTATGAGATTCATCTACGGGTGAATGATGTACTTCAACAGAGCATATACATATAGAGGAAGATGCATTCCTTCATGAAAATTAAGAGACCTACAAGTCTATAAACTGTGAGTGGATCCTTTCTAGAGTAGTGAGCAAAGGAAGAGGAAGAAGGTAATCCTTCCACCGTTGGTGAGCCAGATTGTGAGAAATAGGGAGTGACCCTTGGGAAAGTAGTGAGATAACCCTAAAACTTAAAAGGACAGTGATCCTGGGACAGAGTGACTGTATTCGAACCTTGTAATCCATATTTAATGAAGAATAGAGGAATTTGGTATGACTGGCAACTTGTCGGCGTATTCTCCTTGGACGTAGCCCAGTGTGGGTGACCTGTATAAAAATCTCTATGTCTGCTTGCTTACTTCCCTGCATTGAATTTAATGCTTCATCATCAGATAAAGAAGAAAATAAGTGATCATAATAAACACAAAAGTGCAAACAAAGTGACCCTTGTAATAAACAGTTCAAGATCTAGTGATTCATGTAGAACTTTGAAAAAGAATATTCATACCATGAATCACCCCCCTCTCAGGGTATATTGGCCCCTATTGGTCCTAACAATTGGTATCAGAGCGAATGATTATTTTATTAGATTTTTTTTCTCTGACATTGTTTAGTTGATTTCTCAAGTTAAATATCCAATTTTCTTTTATCATATTGTGCAATTGCAAATGGAATAACATCAAAGAAGAAGTAGAAGGCTAGTGGTAATACCCATTGTGGAAGTGTCAATGGAAAGAGTGTGATTCAGTTAAAGGAATCAAGTAGTGAACAAAAAATTGGTTTGGATGAATCATACTATGAAAATACTTACTCATTCAATGATGTTGAAGGAATGAGTGAATAACCTGATATTCCAAGTGATGTTTGAAGCAATGATGATGAAGAAACACCAAGA
Source organism: Viscum album (assembly GCA_963277665.1). Classification (NCBI taxonomy): domain Eukaryota; kingdom Viridiplantae; phylum Streptophyta; class Magnoliopsida; order Santalales; family Viscaceae; genus Viscum; species Viscum album. The sequence continues at coordinate 880,407,886 of OY728158.1, forward strand.
ATTCGAAAAGTGGAGGTTGTCCAGAAGGCAAAGGAGTAGGATCAGAAATTAGATGAAGTTCAGATTTTGAAAGCTCAAAATGATGATCTAGAAACGCAGTTATCTGAGGAAGTTCAGAAGAATAAAATGCTACAACAATAGAATGAATCTTTCTCTAAAAATTTTTCTCATGAAAAATTGATGGTGAAGGAGAAAAGTGACATGGTGGAAAATCACTCACGAGAACTAGAAGATGAGTTGAGTAGCAAGAAGAATCTCATAAAAGAACTCAATGCTCAAATTGAATCAAGAAATAAAAAGATTCAACAATTGGAGGAAGTGATAGTGAAATCCAAGAAAGAAATGAAGATATAAAAGGAAAAATTAAAGCCTTAGCTGAAGGGTGAAATACACTTACTATTCGATTGTCCTTCTGAAGGTGATGATAAAATGAAAAATAAGTATGAGATTTTCGTGGAGAAATAAAAAAATATTTTCCCAACTCAAAGAACATATTGTTTGGGAAAATCTGGCATTTGATTTGATGAATCCCCTCCCATGCATGATGGAATGCAATCCATGAATAGTTCCAGGAGTGGAGAAAAACATATTGGAGTTGGAGATAGGCCTACGAGGACAGTTACAAAAAGAAGTGATGACATGTTCTTGTTCTGCGGGATTCATAGCCACACGTCAAGCATCTATTCAGAGGCTCTGGAATACATTTCATGGTGTGAAATCAGAAACATTACTAAATATGAGAATATGAAAAAGCATCATGAGAAATCAGAAAGAATATTCTCTCATAGGAAAGCATCTGAAAGATGTTATTACTGTGGAAGAATGGGACACAACATTAGTATGTGTCAGGAAGCTCAAGAGCCCCGTTTCAGAAGATGAACTCAAGGTGTATCAGCATATCGACATAGAAATGATGAAACAAGGTATTCCTTTGATGCAAAATGTTTTATATGTTCATATTATGGGCATTTATCAAGAAATTGTAGCAAGAAGAATGCAATAAAGGAAAAGGAACTCGAAAGGAGATTCTTGACTCCAGTGATGCATAATGAAAAATTCTACACTGGGAGACAATGTGGTAAGGAGAAGAATAGGCTTAGAGCCTAAGGGGAATCACATATTGCTGAATGAAATGTGTATCAGTCACCTCCTCTATCATACTCACAATAACTCTCAAGGAGAGAATGTGAGCAAACTTGGACGATTAAGGGGATATCTACTCCAGCTGTGATAATGAATAATGAACATTCAATGGAGGACACACCACCAATGAAAAAGAGTGTGTTGACTCAAACATCTAATAAATGAATGATGAACAAATAATGTATTGAAAAATTATCATGGCATGTTCCACAACAAAAAGTGGAGGAAGGTGCAAGAACCTTGAATTGGTGGAAGAAGCAAGAAAAGATGACAAGTAGAGAGATTCCAACCCAGAGAAGTGATCAAGGGAAATGTAATTTTAGTGGAATATCAAAAACAGAAATGTGTACTAGTGGGTTTAAACCCAAAATTGTAAGAAAGGCCACGCCTGTAGAATCATCATATCAGAAAAAGACTCATCATACAGGTGATGGATTCTTAGTCACATGGCCAGAGTAGGTAAAGTTGGATAGGAAGCTAGAAGAATCCAAGAAGGAGTGTGATGCTCAGAAAGAATGAATAAAAGATTGACCCATCAGTATCAACCACAATCCTCATCTTGAGCAGTCCGAAAGACACCCCTCTCCCTATGTGTATAAATCCTATTAACTGATGATTCAAATGTTTCAGGTTTTATGGAGATATGATCCATGGGGAAGTGGAATCTAAAGATGAAAAGCGGAGAAGTGATATGATTTAATGTTTTAATTGACACATATCAGGAACAAAAGGTTATGATGAAAGGGAAGAACATATAATAATATGATGTGATTTTGTTATTAACTTTATCTCTTGTTTCCTACACCGAGTTACAACTTAGTAGGCTTAGAGATTTCGTTAATGGCTCAATTACAAGTGGAATATTAGAATAGATGATGCATGATAATAAGAATGATATGGGTCTAAAAGGTGGGTCTAACCATGGGAAGGGTTTCACAACATATGGGAGCATTTAGTAACAAAATCAAATTCAAGAGCAATCAAAGTAAAAATGGGATGACTCAACTAAAGTGTTGCCTATTGAGGGAAGATAAAAATTCAAAAAGAAGCATAAATAATCATGCATCTCATGCTTATATATTTGGTTCTAAAAAGTGGTATTACCTGATAGTTTTTAGAATACCAAGAAGCTACGAGAGAGTATCAACAATGTTTCCAAAAAAAGATCAGAAAATTAGTTGAAGGAAATGATGACATTGAGCAGAGACATAGTGAAAAGCTTTCTGTTGAAAGTAAGCAAGTGGTAAGAGACTAAGAGATAGAAGAATTGGTGGAAGATGATTCTGATTAGGATAGTTATGGTGAGTATGAGAAAGTAAAATCATTATCTACACAAAATCCAAAGAGTTGAGTAGAAACGGACAGGCATAATATCATTAGTGATCAGTGAGCTTCAGTTTAGACAGTAATAATTAAATCATTACAGCAAACATCATTTTTAACCCAGGTGGAGTCAAAATGGTATTTTGATGATGCTAATGATGAAAACTGGGTTCAGGCTATGAATGAGGAGCTTTATCAAATTGAGAATAACTAGACAGGATAGATCGTTTTGAGGCCAACAGACAAGAATGTCATCGGGACCAAATGGGTCCATCGCAACAAGATGAAAGAAGATGGAATAGTGATTCATAACAAGTCATGTCTAGTTTGAAAGGGTTACTCCCAGATAGAAGGAATAAATGTTGATGAGACATTTTCACTGGTTGCATGGCTGGAGACAATCAGATTATTTTTGGCCATAGCAGTGCAAAGAAAGTTCAAATTCTTCCAGATGGATGTAAAATCTGCATTCTTGAAAGGAGTTCTAGAAGAGGAGGTGCATATTGAGCATCCAAATGGTTTTCTCATTCATGAGGATGAGAAAAAAGTTTTCAGGCTGACAAAGGCATTGTATGGGCTGAAACAAGCACCAAGGGCATGGTACTCTAGGCTTGATCAGTACTTGAAAAATTCTGGTTTCTAGCATGGGGGATTTGATTACAATATTATTTCAGCGATGACAGTAATCAAATTATGATGGTGTTAGTTTAGGTGGATGACATAATATTTGTTGGATCAGATGAATCTTAGTGTAGAAAATTCTCTAAATTCATGAAAAATGAATTTGAAATGTCAATGATTGGAGAGCTAACATTTTTTCGTGCCTTATAGGTGACACAAGGAAGAAATGGAACATTCATTTCCCAATACAAATACGCCAAAGAGGTTCTGAGAAGGTTTGGAATGGATAATTCCATGGATATGAAGACTATGGTTGCTACCCGGATGAAATTATCAAAATATGAGGATGGCAAAGTAGTTAATATTATCAAATACAGTCAAATTATTCGGAGCTTGTTGTACTTGACCGCAACAAGTCCTGATATTGTTTTATCCACATGCCATGGAGTGAGATATCAGTGTAAGCCCAAGGAAAGACAAATTCTTGCAGTAAAAAATAATACTTTGGTATATCCAGGGCACAGTGTATTTCGGCTTGACATATACTAACAAATCTCAGAAAGAGTTATTGGGATATACTGATGTAGATTGTGCCAGTTCAGTGGATGATAGATAATCAACGTCAGGTGGTGTATTCTATCTTAGAAGACTGTGTATTTCTTGGCTAAGAAAGAAGAAATATTTCATTTCATTGAGCACCGTAGAAGCTGAGTATATTGCGGATACTCAAGCTTGCACACAGTTCTTGTGGATGAAGCAAAAACATGAAGATATGGGAGTTGAAGTGAAGTCTCCGATCGGAATCCAATGTGATAAATCAAGTGCCATAAATCATATCAAAAATCTGGTCCATCACTCAAGGAAAAATCACATTGAGATAAAATATCATTTCATCAAGGAGAAGGTTGAGCAGAGAATTTTAAAGTTTGATTATGTGCCTACAGAGCTACAGGTTGCAGACATTCTGAAAAAGGCTTTACCCAATGATTCTTTTGAGAGGCATCGACTTGCTCTGGGAATTCAGATGACTCCCCACACTTAAATGAGTGTTGATGTGGAAACCACCCCCTCTCCTCGAGGAATGATGTGTGATTAACTAATGTGATGATGTGTTCTCTACTCTACTATATACTGCAAAGGAGTGAGCCTTGGATTCATAGAAAAAGGGGGAGAAAATAGTTATTGTTCAAGGGGGAGATAGTGTGGCTATTTGATAAATATTGACGGATAAGGGGAGAAGCTGACAGGTGGAGCAGCCAGATAGGGGGAGTTGAAGCTAGTTGAACGTGCTTAGCCAGAGCTTAACTTGAACAACACATGAAATAGGGATAATGTGGTATTGAAGCTAACAAGAGTTGATGTTGTGAGCAGATAGGGGGAGAGTATTAAATCTGACGATGCTAGAAGTGATCGATCAAATAATAGATATCACGACAGATGAGGATCGTGATAAAAGCAGATGAGTGGTTTTGGAAGAATATTTCCAACAACTGGTATCAGCTTGGTGAAAATTGGAATCATTTTGGTGTCAATAATGTGTGTAAGAGATGAAGTGATTCATTGATAATCATTTCATTTACTCTTGTTTCTCACGACAATCATTTCTCATGTGGGCATAGAGTACGTGTTGAGTAAATCCTTTATTGATATTAGAATAGAATTTGGGCGAATGGTGGCTGAAGAGTTAATGATGTATCTTTTTATGAATGATTTGTAAACAAACCCAAAGGGGGAGATTGTTGGGAAAAAATCCATCAAGGTTCTATTGAAGCATTTTTGAGGTGATTGTGTTTGTTGAAAAATTGGAAAACTATGTTGTGATTGTTGAAAACGCAAACCATGACATACAAATTTGTTGACAAAGGAGATTTCATGGTGGCTTGTTGAGTTCAAGAGATGTGGTTAACGATCAATTTTTGATTCAAGAACTTCGACAAAGGAATGGATGATCTAGAGGCGGTACAAAAAGAACAGATACAAGGTGGAACCGTTTTCTAGTGTTTGCCTAATTTTTGGGCCTGAAAATCGAATAATGAAGAAAAGTGATTTTTGGAAAAGGGAATTGTGCACTGTTTACTTGATGGCTTCAAAACCTGCAGGCGATATGTTTTTCAAGATCAGATCATCAAAATATGGCAAATGGATAAGGGTCGTGCAAGTATTGAGTTGGTCGTGCAGGTGACTTGCACGCCAAGAGAAAGGACATGCGCATTGGTTCCTAGGAGGATTTGAAACTTGTGTGCCTATTATTTTTCAAGATTAGAATATAATGATAAGGCAATGGAAAAAGGTTTTACCAATTTTGGAAGTGGGTTGCGCAAGTGACTTGCATGGGAAGCGACTTGCGCACCGAGACTTGCGCACCGGGGGTTGACTTGCGCGGTGTTGCGTAGGGTGGTCAAATTGCCTATAAATACTGGACCACCCCGCCAAATTTCTTAATGGAGTTCAACACTTTGAAGAATCAGACCTCCTGTCGTGCAGTTGTGGTTGTCGCACAAGTGGTGGTGTGTCACAGAAGTGGGACTTGTGCGCCAGATTTGAAGAAGGGAGATTGTTGTTTGTTGCACGCCAATATTGTTTTGGACGTAAAGGGAAGTGTGTCTCGCAAGTTTGGAATATAAGAAGCTTGTGTCGCGCAAGTGTCTGAGGTGTACTTGCATGCCAGTTGTGACTTGCGTGCCGAGACATGCTCACTGGGTTAGACCAGTGCGACAAGTAAGGTTTGATTCACGACGGTTATTCCGGGCTGCGTGAAAGCTGGAAGATTGCCTGATACCTTCGGTGAAAATTGAGATTCATCTATGGGTGGATGTTGGACATCAACATAGAATCTAAATATATAATAATATTCACTCCTTCATAAAAACAATGAGCCTTACAGGTCTATAAACTTTGAGTGGATTCTTTCCCGATCAGTGAGCAAATGAAGAGGAAGAAGGTGATCCTCTCCACCGGTATTGAGCCAGAGAGAGAGAAATAGGGAGGTACCCTTGGGAAAGTAGTGAGTTGACCCTAAAACTTGTAAAGTCAGTGATCCTAGGACAGAGTGATTGTACCCAAACCTTTTAATCAACATTTTGTGAATTATAGTGTAATTTGGTACAACCGGCAACTTGTTGTCGTATGCTCTTTGGACGTAGACCTGTGAGTGTGAACCAAGTAAAAATCATTGTGTCTTCCTACTTACTTCCTTGAATTGAATTTAAAGCTTTATCATTAGGTAAAGAAGAAAATAAGTGATCATAATAAACACACAAGTGAAAACAAAGTGGCCCTTGTAATATAGAGTTCAATATCCAGTGGGACAAGAAGAACATTGAAAAAGAATATTCATACCCTGATTCACCCCCCTTTAAGAGTATATAGTCCCCTATTGGTCTTAAAAATATGGCTGGTCATTACTATGTAATTAAATTGTAATTTTTAGATGGATGATGAAAGATCACTAACATTTATTTTGTCCCTTCCCACTGAAATCCTCGAGACTATAATCGTTATGTCATGTATGGAAGACTATGAACCATTTTGAAACCTCTGACTATCCTGCTAACTTCTTTACCAAGTGTCGAACAAATCAAATATCCTTTGACTCTTCCAAGGATAGATTCATTTTTACAATTGTATAACATATACACAACTTGCATACAATAAACCTATGTGAATATTTTATGAAGGTATTTTCCTAGGTTTTACCCTATCTAGAAACTATCTGGCTAAAAGGGTTTTCTAGGAAGATGTAGAGGAGGAAAATCTCTGTGCAGCCAATCTTTTTCATATCATGAGTTTCAGTCTATACAGAAGACTCTTTGACATCAAACCCCACGACATTGACGTAGTACAGAGAATCTGTAGGGACCAATTCCATTTTGATATCGTGGAGCATTTCACTGTTCATGCCTCTATCTTGGAAGGCCAACTGTTCTATGCGGGAGTTTAACCCCACATGCACGAGGTGTATCTGGGCAAGAGAGATCGAGGAACTGGGAACCACCCAGGGAATAAAGATGAGGACATCAGCAAACTGGTTATGGAGGAGGGCTCCTTAAAGGTACAACCTAGTTGTTTTATGCCTTTTTTAGTGGCTATATCCTAGAATGTTTGAGTAGGGACCTCACTAAGGATGTGGGGGAGTTTTTCCTATCTATGTGGAGTTAGTGTAGTAAATCATTAAGCAAACTCAAGAAATGATATATAAACTTATGTGTTATTGAAATATTACATGTTTTCCTTTCTGGTCTCTACTTTATCTGTACTGTTATGTTAATAATCATGAATGTATTTTCAGATGGCTAGACAAAAAAATATCTCATCCCTACCTTATGATATTTTGCAGTAAATATTAATCAGGGTGAGAACCATGGAATATCCTTCATTCCTCCATATATGAGGATCATGGCAACGAATGTTTGGTTTTTCCAAAAACCATGAAATTATTCCTTCCATTCATGGGGTCGACCATGTATTCCACCTCATCGCGACTACCCAAATATTTTATTATAGGCAGAGGGGGAGGTACTTTGAAGGTCCTTTGCGATGTTTCACTCTGGAACAAAATTATTCTACCAGAGCATGTTTCCTGGTAGCTGGTCAAGATGGGTACCGTAGAGCAGCGTTCATGTATGAGATTCAAAACCTCAGTCTATCTGATCACATGGTTCTAATGGAATATCATGAGAGTGATGTATTCTGGTGGAGCACCAGAGAATATGTCCATTCAAACAACCTTGACTTTATTACCGAAAGAGCTTCCCTATGTTATCTTATTTGTAGAACACATGAGCAGGAGTTCAAGACATACTGATCAATGTGTATCTAGGCTAGTGATGCAGATGAACTAAGTACCAACATGGGTATACCTTTGACTGAACGAAATCTTCCATTTTGGTAATGTTAACTGTCTAGGGATTATTTTATTTTCTAGCTTATGAGTGGAATTTCGAGGACACAATTCATTATAGGGGGAATAATTTAACGCCCCAAGCTTGATGAAATTGAATAATATTAAATTTTGGTGCATCTCCTTGTATCCCCTTGTTTTAGGATGTTTTATTTACCGTGTGAACAAAAGAGTTCAAATTAAGTGAATGAGAAAACAATAAGGATAAATAATGTCTTGCATTCATTGAAATATTACATTATAACAATTAAAACCTTACAATGAAACAAGAGATCACAACTAACCAAAAATAACCACCAACAACCCTATTAAGATTACTGGGAGACCGCTCAAAACAACGAAAACCCTGAGAAAACGATAGGGGTCTTTATCATCTACCATAACAAACATAAGAATGAGTAAGGCCACTACGGCCAGACTGAGAACCAAAGGTATGATGCACACCATCTTATTCTCCTCCTTCTCCTTCAATCACATTGGGTTTAAGACACCCCGAGACCAGGTTTTATATGGCACCAATCTGACCGTTACCACGATTAACCATTAGAAATTCAACTACTATAATTATAGATGATAGCTATATGATGTTTAAATAAAGTTCAATTAAGTACTCATCGATGTGGTAAAATTAATTAAATATATTTATTAATAATAATAAGGTATGTATTTTATATATATGTAATTGTTTATATATATAGTTTTCGATTAATTATAAAATTATGATTAGATTAATATGTTATAAAATTATTAATAAGAGTAATATTGTTAAAAAAACAAAAAACAAAAATGCTGACATAGTGAGTATATATATATAGATAAATGTTTATAAATAGTTTAAGGAATTTACAAAATTAATAAAGAAATTATTATGAAAATAATAATAACAAAGTGGTATGATGACAAAGGTAAAGGGCGGCATAATTGAACCTTGTTTCATTATTTTAATATTTTATTTCTTTAATTTAGTTATGGCATGGAATTTCGGGATAAGAAGTCAATAGGAGTTTGTGGAATTGATTGACCCGTATGGATTAAGGGAAAAACAAAAAAACACAAAATAAAAATAAAATATAATAAAAATGATAATGTTATAATAATAATAAATGAATAAAATAATAATAAGAATAAAAAAAAAATCTTCATCGTCTCCCACAAGGTGGTGCAACAAAGGCCGCAAAGAAGCTCCTCCATGATCCAACCACAGACACCACTACGTCACCTCTCCATCAAACGCTCGAGTGTTTCCACCTATGCACCACCCCACGAACTTGCCATCGCTAGCACCGCGCGACCCTTGTTGTCGCCTAGTTGTCGACCATCATGATTTCCTCCCCACTGATGAGTCGTCTTCCCTAGCAAACCTCTGACCATTAGTTATCACCTTCACCTCCCCCCCTTCTCCACTACACCCAACGTTTGTGACCCCTGGGATATTCCATTCGTCTATTTTTTTTCCACGGGCCTGCCCTTATCTAGGACCTCACGGTGTATCCTCACACAAGCTCCTCCTCGGGTCAAGTTTGATAAAATATATATTTCTATTATCGTTTTCCCAAACTCAAAACTATGACCTCACCCTTGGTAGTCATGAAGTAGGACTCTCGTGGAGAGTGAACTGAGGCTTTCCAAGCATCCCCTGGCATTTTAAATTCTCACTCATGCGGGTGAAACCCAATAGGTTATAACCTCTCCACCTTTCCCTTGAGCTTCCGAAGACCCCCCAGTATGCCTCTGCCAACCCGACTCTTCCTACTCTATCTAGGTACGGGCGGATTCAGTTTTTTCCTTTTTCATGCAAACGAGCTTGCAAATATTTATATATATAAATACAGTTTTGATATGTATATATATATGTATAAATGTACATAATACAATCCCAACATGTTTTAATGTTTTTAATACCGGGGGTTTGTGCTATCTTGATATATCAAAGCATTTGATGATGAATTTAACATGGGTTTTGTTATGTGAAACCATTATATATATATATATATATTGTGTATATTTGAGTATATACATGTAAGCCTAAGAATCAATCCAAGCCTAATTTATGGATTTTAAAGGATGATTTACAATCTTCAAATAATGATTTAGATGCGAATGATATTTTCTGCTCAAGTAGATTTTTAATTCTTATAGAAAACCCAATATATACTTATGTGTATATTCAGGTGTATACATATATATTTAAATTTATTTCGAATCGAAACTAAACTATGTTTTCAATGGCTGGATGTTATGTTTACAATTAATTTTATATTTTAGATGATGCATGGGTTTTATTTTGAATTGTTTGTACTAAATAAAATCCAAAAATAAACTTTTTTATATTCAGATATAAATGAGTAATTAATTAAAAATCTGGTTATTATTTTTAAAAGGATTAATTCCACTCTTTAAAAAATGGATTGGATGCAAAATATGTTTTGAATTCAATCGGATTTAAAAAATTTTATAAAAAACCCTAATTTTTTTATACATGTAAATACATCTGGTAGTATATGATATAAACCTAACATTTTTTGGTTTACAATAAAGTATAGTTAATAAATAAAAATGTTTTGGTAACATTTATTACACCTAAGAGGTAATTAAACGATATTTTGTTATGAAGATTTAAATACATAAACCTAGTGTATACATGGTATTATTTCTATACATCTTCCAGAACTCGAATTTATAATATTAAATATTCGAATTAGTTAATGGTTTGATACAATTAATGTTTTAAGGGTTGATACTAAATTTTAATTTGGTGTTCTCTAAAATAATATGCACTTATGTGTATGGGTATACAAATATACCTTTAACATGTCAGGTTTATTTTAATTAAAACAAATTTAATAATATTTTACACGTATTAATTAAATTAATATATTTTCAGATAACACATTCATTAATTAGAGAATAAATGTATTTTTAAAATCATGTTACGTTACATATCTTGTTGTGCTCATATATAGTCTTATAACTTAATGAACCCCCTGTAGATATGGTCATTAGTTAATAAAGTTGTATTTGGTCTAATTTCATGCTCACTAGAACTTTTATCAGCATGCGTGTAATTAAATGTGCATGATATAGGGACATTAAAACTAATAAGTTATCATTTCATGTGTCAAATCCCATTCATTCATCATTTTATGTACTTTTATTATTATTACATGTCAAAATGATATTTTACATATCCATGCCTGCCTTGGGAAATGGTTAACATCAAACATTATATGTTCACTGGCATATCATGTATTTCTACCATAAATGTATAATAGTTTCATTATACATTTTATTTATTATTGTATTTAATAATTCATGCATATGAAAACTAATGTGAAAAGAAATTAAATTACACAAAGTAGTATGGGACACATTGGGTAATATTTAATAAAATTAAATTAAATAAATCAAAGAGGTTTGTGTAAATTGATTTATGAGGTATGGGGAACGAATTAGACTTATTTTGTGATGGGTGGGTCCAGTTATATACCCTCGATGCATCGGTAGGTCTCATGAGACAACAAGAAGCGGAATTGGCCAAGGCCTTTCCAATTTTATGACTTATGGATTTTTGCTGAGGCCTTATTCACTAGACATCATGGCTGAGGCCTTTACACCATCCACCATATGCATTTTCCTCGTTATGAATATGTAATTTAATTAACCAAAAAATATTCAATTAGTAGAATATCAATTTAAGAGATCATGGATTATGGCCGAGACCTCAATCAATAGATTTGTTGGACGAGATGTCGACAACATGATTACAGAATGTTCTGAATTATAATCCCACAATTATGTGTCTGTTAATTACCTATGAGTATGATATTTAACTACACATTGAAAACAATGAGATAGTGGTGTTGCATGGTCAGTTTTCTTTTCAAAATTTTAATGAAAATGATATCATTACATTAATCATGTTGTATTGTGCACTTTTATAAGTTGTAGTGGAATTTTTTATGCACAACTCTGATAATGTTCTGGGTTAGTAGTACTTGCATACCGTGTGTGTTATGCCTACATTACTTGTTAGTATTTATGCATTTTATGAAATTTTATAATTGTTTTTAATGACCATTGAAATAGTCATGGTGTTTTCTTCAAAGGAATAATTTTGATATATGACGTTTTCAAATGATTTATTAAGTATTTTCATAACCTCTTACTGAGTATTTCAATGCTCACCATATGTTTTTGACTAAAACTTTTCTGGATATAGTTTTAATAGATGGAGCATTTTAAAATGCATCTGGTTTTCCCAGAAGCTGAACCTCATGAGCCTCTGTAATTTTGGTACAGTAGGTTTTATTTGTAAATGATTGTAATGAATTTTTAGTACATCAAGTACCATGGCCACTGGATCCGGGCATTCGTGGGATGGGTCCTTACATGTTCCACCTGAAATTTTGATGACCTGTGTTCATCTCTGATGCAGGGTTCCAGTATTGGTCATTAAGGTCCCTTGCAATTTTATACGTGTGGGTTCCACTCAAAATGTACCCTATAATGATCTATCCTGATCACAAATGCCACTGATAGTCTCCTCGAAATGTCCATTTCTCATATCATCCCACATCATATCACGAATAGATAAAACTGAGGGAAAAGTCAAATCTTATGTGGGAAAAAGGATGGGTAGGCTACTCATGGGCCAAATTACGAGTTCTAACTAAGGATATATAGATGATAGAAGTTTTCTTCATATATTACATGGGGTATACAACATGTGAGAGGACCCACAAAAAATGTGGTCCCACTTCATGTACTAGCCATGTACTTGGAAGAAACATAGCTTCGTATATGTGTAGTAGTATATGCTATGTAGGTGGACTTCACAACATGTACATGCTAACCGGGGCTGTGGGACATGTTATTCTTACTATGTCTGTGAACATAAGTACATAATTGTGTACCTAGACCTGTTATCTCTCACATGGTTTACCGAAAACCGAAGGTTTTTAATTTTCTCTTAGAGATGTATACGATGTTCCATGATTATTGGATTCCAAAACCATATCCTCCATTACTGAAAGGACACATGCATTGTGTTCATATTGGAATATGATGGGTCGTAAAAGTCTGGATCTAAATAACATATCCTAACTTTAAAACTCTATTTGAGAGTTTTTGGAATATTTTTTTCAATAAAAAATATCATAATATTAGGATCTAGCTAGAAACATTAGAGAGTGGTCTTAATTTTCTTAAAAATGGCCTTCAATCATCGCTGAGTGCTCAACTGCTTGTTCATTATGATTTTTGGGATTCCATGTTTTATTTTATGATCTCAAACCACCAAATTGGTAATACTCACATCTGAATGATTCGGCCTCTAATTTTCACTCATTGATCCATTTTTAATCGACCTATTTCAAATCGTGGGTTCGATCATGCTCGGTACCTCCAAGAAGTTTTTGAAATAGGATCCCAGGGTCCAAGTAGTAAAGAACAGGGAGAAACAGAGGTGATAAGCACAAAAAATATTTACATATTTTTTCTGAAGGATCACGACCATTGATAGATAATGGAGGTTCTAATATTAAAATCAATTACTAAACAATATATGTTCCCTACATGGGCACCTGAAAAGTCTGTAATTGGATTAGATCCAGTAAACACGATGGTTGAGATCAATAATTTAATAATAAGGGTAAAACAACACAAATTGATGTATCCTACCTCGAATTTAGATCAACCATTGATGATGAATGAGTTTTCCAATGATTTGGATGGAGTTGTTGTGTTCGACGCATCCTGATCGAATCTGATAAATGGTTAGATTATAGTTCGTCCTTATTTTGCAACTGAAGTAAAGAGAGTGCTTTCGTCGATGATTTCTAAATTATGAGGCCAACCCAAAAAAGACACCATGGCCATAAATTTATATAATTTCAATTCACATTAATGTGATTTAATTAATTAATTTATTAATTAATCATCATTGATCATATCCCGAACAGGTGAAGGATATGAACATCCTACAATGACTCATTTTGTAGCCTATATAGGGTAAACACCATGGTTCAAACACAACAATGGCATTGAATTTAATATCTAATGTACTATTTAAGTGTTATACAATTTTATAAAAAAATATTCAAGTGTCATTTTCAATAAATATTTAATATTTTTGTAAAATTATTTCTGGGTACACTAGGCCTCATAATTACATTCTTTATCACCACCTTGCTCAAGAAATATATACATAAATATTTCAATTATGGTATTGGAATAAAAAAGTATCCTAATTATTCCTTCCATCAATATTTTAATTTTTTTTTAAAAACTTGGAAAAACAATGGGGGTTCAAATCTCGGACATGGACATATCATTAATAAGAAATCTCCTGAATGTTCTTGTACTACCATAACATGCGTACCAGTGGGATTATCCATCCATTTAAATTCTTCTCATGATTTTCCTCAATTTCCACGAGGTGATCTGTAATGGTGCATAACTCCATGATATCTAGCTCACCCAATTCGATGAAATTTGTAATGTCATGTACGTATGTCCCCAACTAAAACACATGGAAGATGCCATGCACCAACTCTAGAAGTGGGGGTGGGGTGACGCGGTTGGCAACCCCACAAACACTTTAAATGATCTCAAACAACCCAATGAACATTGAATATAGCATGACTCTATTGATGAAATTATTCACTCCTCAACATGGTGAGACTCTCATGAAAATATGGTCTCCCTACTATAACTATGTGGGCCTACGATGAAAATATTTATGGGATTTGTTTTGACTCTAATCCATTATCATCTATTAATTGATTAACTATACTTTCTCCATTGTCATTGGAACCATCTCTAGGACCACCAACACTGTCTCACTAATCTCTATATTGTATAAGGATTACCAATAGTGTCTCTCATAAGTAGACTCAAATGGTTCCTGGATAATACTCAAGTGATAGTTGTTTTTGTATGAAATCACTACCAAGAGGGAGTGATCCTCCCATCTCTGGGCAATTTCCAACTCACAATATCCTTGTAGATCATATAGAACATGGATATTGAACTCTATCTACACATTTATCTAGGAGGAAATTTTTGTACTCATGTTCCACTAGACCATTAATTCCTTATATGATCATATATATAATCATGGTGTAAATCTTGTGTCACGATTAGGGACAATCATCATGGGTACCCATGAATGAAAATAATATCCCATGTATACAATGCCCCAAACACTCTATCAAACATTCCTCCTTGATAGCAAGTAAATGTGCTGATTAACAATTTATTAATGTATCACCCAGATGGAGCTACGTACCATTGATGTTCATGGATTCCCCATGACTAATTCCATTTATATATCGTACCACTTCCTATCTAGGATCTAAAGGGTATTCAACAAACTATGGGAACATGGTTTATTGATTTTACTAGATAACTTGTGAGGAACTAGGAGAAAAACACATCATACCTTTAACTCATGAAAGGACTACAAAACTACCATTGAAGGTCTCTATACATATTCCCCAAACCTACATGTATATCTAGTTAAGAAGTGTGTATGTCCTGTATTACCACCTCTAGTAACATGTATGGAAATACTATTCAACTCTCAAACTAGATGGTGAGATTCCAGCCTTCATGATATCCCTCTGGTGAGTTACTTATAAATATCTGATATCAAAAGGCCTCACTTTTTATGTATACCAACATGGACTCTCACAAATGCTCATCAATAGTTGGAGTGAACATCATTGACTACAAAAAATATGTACCCTCCATCTCCACTAGGGTGAGCTATAGATATGTTAACTTATTTTAATCATTATACACATAGAGTGTCTGATACATCCTACTAAGGGCATCTGTTATAATTTTCCCTTCCCTAGATTATAAATTATCTCTGAGTCATATTCTTATAGGAAAACCAACTACTGTTGCGGTGTTAGGGTTAGGTCTCTCTAAGTGATGTTGAACCATAGACTCTACTCGTATGAGTAAACCATAAAGTGCTCTCCTAGAATATAATTTATACAAATTGTCAAGGAGAAGACTACAACAACCCTCTATAGGCCCTGAATTGCATAGTTCATCTCATGGGGTATCAAATTCCTTGATCTATATGTGATAACATCCAATTGATCCATCAATAAACAACCAATCCCTGCTCAAGAGGAATTAAAATACACAACAAACTCCATTCCTACCACTAGTTGTCTCAAAACTGGAGAAATCATCATCATTTGATGCAACTCCATAAAGGGTCTATATCAATCCTTGTTCCTAGTAAACTAAAAACCTCTTCTTCTCATGGAGATCAAAGTGGATTCATTTCAATATTTGAATGCCACAAACATCATGTGGTATCATATAATGAAATGAAATATCCGCACCTCTAACACTATCTAGGGTGGGTCCAATGAAAGGACTGAATCGTCCTTCTCTATATCCATATATAAACCAAACTCATATATTAAATTCCCCAAAAATTATATCTAATGAATCTAGAGCTATTACATTGAGTGATTTCTTTAAGTCTGGTTCTATCAAAGAAAATGATGAACAATCCTCAAGTGATTTTCTTGATCCCCCTCTATTATAGAGTAGAATATTATGACATCAATGTAGATAAAAGTAAACTATTCCATGTACACCATAAAAACTAGTTCCATCAAATACATATGTACTATATTGGAATTTTTTAAACTGCAAGGAATCGCTATAAAATGATAGATGCTATAGTGACATCAAAATTCCAACTTCAGAATATCAGTCTCGTGAAAACTCTATTTGATGTTTCTGGACTTGAGATCTCTCTTCTACAACCCTATCGCACCTAAAAACTAATTATATATGTAAAAAATAATTCAAATGTGGAAGTTTTAATTATTATCTCTAGGAGCAGGCGATGATAATCTATGCATGGATGTATGATCCATGTGATCATGTTCATTAATAGTAATGGAACTGCACTGTTGGACACACTGCATCTGTTGAAAGGATTCTGTTGTGGGTCTTATATCAGCAATTACAGCACCTCGATCATGATTGGGGACATTTTATATGACATATAATTTATATGAGCGGTAGAAGGATGTAAGTTTATGAAAAACTCCATCTCATGCATTAGATGTATTCCAGGAATGTCCTCGTTGAAGACATCCATGTAATCCTCCACAAAAAAATGAACCCATATACCTGAAGATCCTATTACTCCAAGGTATATACTTTCAATGTAATGGGGGATGGTTTACATCATTTTTAATACAAGACCCACATTCACTTCCATGAGATCTCCCTCAATAGAAAAAAAGAATATTGTCCCATTAACACATATGCACTTGACATGTCTTGGGATACAGATTGACCATGGATAACCAATCTAGTACCAAGATGGCTTCATAGGGTTCCATAGTGATGTCCAAAAGTGTCCATGTTACCTCTCTCTACCATGATATACCTCACACTTCTAGTAGATGAAATATAAAAAATATGTGTTCCATGTATGAACATCAAGACAAAACTGTTGTTATAGCACCTCAAAAAAGGGTTCCATCTATTTTACAATCATTATATATATGAAGGACGGATAAGGAACTATTCCCAATAATAATGAGGTAGGAGTTGAAAAATATAGATCGTACACCTAATCATCTCTTGCGATGTGGGGTAATAATCCCCGAATGCATGTATCTACTCATCACCCTAGCTAGTAGACTCATATGAATGATGTGGGATTCCTAATGGTGGTGGTGGAAGTATCTAATATTGTCTCTAACTACCCAATTATCCATCTCATCCTCTTTAGCTCTACTTCCAAAGGAACCAATAATTCGACGAATTATAGATCATTGATCATAATAGTTTTTCCACTAACGTGGCAGTCCATTAGATATCTATATGTTCTGATAAACAAGTCTTCTTGGGTAATCACACACCATGGGACATCGCTAATGAAAATTAAAACACCTCGCGTCTTCAAGATATTATGATTCCCTATGATACCTCAAAAGTTGTGCCTAAATATGATCATGGAAGTGTCTCCCACACTGATATCCATGCACCATGCATCCACAAGATCTTGTAGGGGAACCCACTTCTATTTCCAGGTGTTTGGTGTCCCTCTGAAATAAATCCCTCTATCACTAGTTCCTACTCCAACATCCTTTTATGGGTGTAGATTCACTAGGGTAAAATGATGTATCATATCTCTATGTGGAGTCCACAAAAAACATACATGCTCAGAATTACCCATACCAGATCATGTCAAGGGAATATATATTAATGTCTTTTAACACCTCTACATACTCATCCACTTAGATCCCTCTATTATGTATCTCTAGATGAAGTTGAATCCTGATTGAGCACAAGAAAGAGATTATTACTTCTCATGAAACATCTATTTGTTGCCATCCCATGAGAGTGTCAACTCAAAATGTATTTTTCTAACAAGGCAACAATAATGTTTAATAGATCTGTAGAGTTGGATAAATACTAGTGAATAAACATTATCCACTAGTGTTAGGAGGGTTCAAAATAAATATAGAACCATGTCAAGGAAAACAAATACAGCCTAAGGAAATTGCTAACTATGAAACCTCATTAGTATTTGATGTTGGAAATCATGGATCACTCTAAGAATTCATGCATACCCATCCTAATCATATGTAATGATCTACTTTTCTATAGGGGGTGGAACTGCAATCGTCAAACCTGGAAGAAGTGGGTCACAAGATGGTCCCTGAACTGAGGCCTCTTTGAAAATTAGCCCATTGTCAAGAAACAGAGATGGTATCATGGGTGACTATCATCATAGAGGCATCCATATTGATATCACGGAGTACCACATTCAGGAGGGAGTATAAATATATATCAAAAAATCATGGATAAAACTCACGATGGGCAATAAATGATTCTATACTTTTTGATGAGTTTGCCATTAATTCTTGCAAAAAATGACTCTGCATGCCAAGACGATGGATTCAAGGTCCTGGTGGATGGATATTTTGGTAACCACACATTCTTTTGATTCCTTATAAAAAGATCCTCAATCAAGACACTTTAAATTGTTTTCCCTAAACACCATCAAAACCAATTAATGAGATATATTCTAAAAATATCCCAAGGAATTAACATACTCTAATACTGATATATGATATCCCAATTCATGTGGGGGATCAATCTGCAAGTTCCCAAATGCCTCCTCCATAGTCCAGGGGGTCGTGACTAGTGATCAATGCATAACTCACTTAGGTAGTCATTTACTTATGTTCCTTTACAGAAACTATAAAAACCATATCATTTATTTAATATTAAAACATGATTTAATACATAAAATTTCACTTAATATAATCCAAGAGATCATGAGGTATCGTATCACTGGGGCAGTAGAACATTAATAAAAACATAAAAAATAAAATTCACATCTGTATTGAAAAAATATTTTACATGAAAAAAATATTCCTTCTTACTGAGCAATGCATGGGATAAATTTAGGGAATTCATAAGAAAATGGAGTGTTAAAATGCCATTTAAGAGAGTAAACAAGGAATTACATGTTGAGAACAATACATTTTAGGAAATATTAATATAAATGAAGCATAATAGGTACCTGATCATGATATTGTAGGATTTTCATATCCTGGTAATGTGTCATCAACTTAAAACCATGCATCATTAAAATAAAGGAATCAGGTAAACCACTATCCCAACATGATGGAAAATAGTCGTATTAAGAAATTAGGTAAACCCCTCTCCCAACATGATGTATCATGATACTAAAATTGCAGAATTCATCGAAGTGATATCAGGGCACAACCATGGTAATCAATTCAATCTGATGTTCTAATGTGCCACATAGATCATATAACAAGAATTTATTCAACATCATCATTTATTACACAATAAAAGAATTTGGATTATATATATATATTCCACCATAAAATATGTATATGTTGATAATGGTGAATACCCTTGATCGTGGAATGGCTATGGTATTCACGGCCTGATGATTTTGGCATGGAAAATCGGTGTGCAATTTGTTCATCATAACAGCGTCATATGGAAATTTATAAAAATAGCATATGAGAGTGAAAGGGGTCTATAATCATTCAAACAGGAAATGACAATGAAGGGATTGTGGAACATAATATCCTAACATATGGAATGGAATTTATGATGCCAAAAACAAATTAAGTTCATTAGATGGGGAGGAGAATAGAAAAATATCTTTTGGAATTTAGGTATAGTAACGACGTAGGTAAGGGTCTAAATGGGGGAAGGATAAATGAACCCTCAATGAAATAGAGGAGCATTGTGATTCAAAAATTTCCAGGGTGTTTTGTCAGGTCGAGATAATTTCATCACAAATTTCTAGTCTTTTCCCAATGGGATGACGTGGCATTGAATTCTCATTGAAGGTTTAAGGGTTGGTGGAATCACCAATTAATATTCATCAACAGCCTTTATTAGAGTAGATAGTTTTTCATGAAAAATATTATGTATCATGAATCAAAGATGATGTTCACATAAAATCTTTACTATATAGATTTTGGAAAGGGTTTCTCGTAGGAACTTCGAAAAGGATCATCAAAGTGGAATTCTTGAGCTCTAAAAAATGGGGATATTTACAAGGGAGCTTCACAATAACTTGCTAGACTTCTAAATAATTTGTAGCTTCATGAGGGATATTAAAAAAAGATATTTTCAATGTATTTTCACAGCAGTTCATTACAATAGTGAATTGCAATATGTGGTTTGGGATTTGAAAAGTGGGGAGATTTTCGATGTAGTGATATTTTCTATGGTAGAACCCAGGTTATTTACTAGTGTTCAGTGGCAAAGGGGTATTAATTTCTGTATGAAATTTGGACTTTAATAGAGTATCTACATAAATTTGGGGATTCATTCATTATTGAAAATGAAAGGAACTACATGTCTTTAAAATATTAGTGATTCCTTTTTAGAGAAGTTATCAAAGGATGAGGAAGAAGGAGATCCTTTCTAGTGGATGTGAGCCCGAGAGAGAGAGAGAGAGAGAAAGGAGTGATTCTGGGGAAATAAGTGTGTTGAACCTAATCATTTAAAGGATTTGAGCATGGGTATAGAAGTGATATAGGACTACCATTGTAAATTGGTTGTGATATTTGGTGGATATGGTATATTCTTACATATCTTTTGTATTCTAATTGGATTTTTCATAGTGAGTGTGCAAAAATTAAAAATATAAGTGTCTACCTGATTTCATTCCTATAAGTCATTCAAATCATCATATTTATATAATTAAAGGAACAATATGATCAGTGTCAAAAAATAAATGTCAATGAAGTGGATTTCATGATCTGTTAGTGCTTTAGGAAGGAAAAATTCACCATTATTTTTTGGAAAATTATTTATAGTTTAAATTGTTCAAGGCATGACCAATTGTTGTGATTTTACTTACGAATGGAAATCAAATAAATTGTAAATTCTCCTGAAATTTTTTTATTTTTTCGAAATGGATTTTGAAACCAATAATCTTATCCAATTACATTATTTTCTGATGAGTCAAATGGACACTTAATAAATTCTATATTTGGGACATTTATTTTATTATCTTTCTCATAACCAAGCTCTCTGTCAATCTCCTCTAGAACAAAATAGATAGATTTGTCTTTCATGTCCATGTTTTCACTCACATCTTATATTCTATAATTTGGAAGCCACGTTATATGTTAAATTAGGTTTCTAGTATGGAACTAACGTTTACTTTTTTTGGATGTTTTTGTATTACTTTTTACGATTTGGGTTTCAATCAATGAAAATTTTTATTATTAAACCATTGTATACACAGAAACAATTTAATAATGTTTTTTTATGGGGGACAGAATGTAACACCTTAAGAATTTTTGAATTTTTTTAATTAATTTAATATATTTAATATTTTAATGTAATAAAATAATTAAAATAATTTATTATATATTAAAAAAAAATTAATACATAACTTTCACATGGAACTGATTTTCTTAGGCTACACGCAACATCGATATGGTGTTTGTTACACACAATACCGAGCTTCTATGAAGTATTTTATTTTCATAATTATATTGATGAGATAATTTTAAAATATAGATTAAATGTTGTAATATGAATATTACTAATTAATATTAAAATATTGATTATAATGGTTTTATATAAATAATACATATTGGTAATGAATGATATTTTTTTGGCATAGTCATTATATGTTTTAATTTACTGTTTTCTCAAATTAACTGCTTATAATGCCCACCTGGGAAAAATTATATAAATAATTTTTTAAACAATTGTTTATATTATTTTATGAAATAAAATAAATATTTTATTTTTTATTTTTAAATTATATTATGGTGAATTTTATGTAGTTTTCTTAGAATATTCATTTTTGAATGAATAATTAAAAATTATATATTTTAATACAAAGCATCACACCCTATACTTTTTTTGAAATAAATAATAAAAATCAAATTAATTTATATGAATAATAAGATAATATTTATATAAATTATGTTAATATAGTTCCTTTAAAAAAAATTAACTTTGAAACTGTTTATAAGAAAATAGAGAACCTTTGGACGTTTTGAGATTAAAAACCAGTTGTGCTGTCCCATTAGGGTAATTATATTTAATGTTATTTCATCCACATATGAGATTGGTATTTAAGAAAATGGATTCCATATTTTTAATAAAAATAAATTATTACGTTTAACATTGACAATATATATTTCGACCAAAAATATAAGTGAATGTGATTAAAATTAATTCCAGTGATTAAGAGACAAATTAGGATAATAAATTAAGAAACGTTAAATTTAAGACCCAAAACAACCTATCATATTGTAAAACCCATTATATCTCCATTAATAAATCATTATCCTTACATTATATTGTTTATTAGGGTTTTTAGGACTTTGGTATGTAAAAACATGGGGAGAATTAAGTTGTATTAAAAAATTCCAATTGTGACCTTTCCCTTCCTTACAAAAGGCCACCAACTCTTCCTTATATTCCCACATATCAAACCACATTAAATAGGAAATGAAAATCCAAATAATCATTCAATAATACCTTCTTTCCTTCTTTAAGACACCCTTTGGGATGAATGAAATCAGCTGAAGCCTTTTTTCAAAATCCAAAATGAGTTACCTGATAAAGAGGGACCATCTTTTCTCAAGCTCCTTTCTTTTATTTTCATTCTCCAAAACAACACTATATTTAGTCAATTATTTTATAAAAAATATTATATTAAATAATATATTATGTTTTTATTCATATGTTTCTACCATAACATACGCACACATCCATATAATGGGTAAAAAATGTATTTTTTATTTGTACGGTTAGCTATGTCTTCACAAAATGATGAGTGTTCTTTTTTCTTTTCAGCCTTTTATTGTAGAATTTACGACTTGAAATTTTTTTATATTTTTCATATATTATATTTATTATGTATTTAATGTTCACTATTCCTTTTAAAACCCACACATTTTTTACATTCCATATTTTTTAGATACAACATTTTAGTTAGAGATTTGTGTACTAACGCCCCTCAAAGAGATGTGACTCATTCACATACTACATTGATTGTATTAAAGAAAGGTTCAATAAAAATATATGAATTATTAATTATAATGGAATAATTATATATATATATATACTTATTTTTAATTTTCATTAATTCATTCAATATGATAATAAAAACCGAAAACAATATTCATGTGTTCGTACGACATGCATTCTTCATGAATGGTGTATTCTATTTCATACATCTGCATTTTATAGATAATTATAGTTAAAATATAATAAATATAAATTATATTTATGTCATTTTACTAATTCTTCAAATCATTATATATGTATTAGGGCCAATGTTATAACAAATTAAGACTCAGGTGAAAAAAAGACAATATTCACTAAATCGAACCCTTTACATAGGATTGCCAACAAGTGGGTAATATAAAGTCATAATCAAACTATATATGGTATTAACTATAAAATAATGATTATTTAAATGATTTGAAACAAATTTACAATTATCTTAATAGAATATTTTATGAGTATGAAGTGAGTAAAAAACAAGGTAAGATGATTTCATATCATTTTTCCTATGAGAGACATGCTTCATTATCCACCCATTTTTTTGTTGTGTATACATCCAATTGATGTATTCAATAATTATTATTCATAAATTTATAGGTATTTAAGAAATTTTTCAATTATAATTAATTAATGGGGTTTTTTGTCTATATGATACCAAATAAGTAAAATACTTGCATCTCCATTTTCTTCCTTTGAGACTAATGTTTTGTTGTGAACATAAATTCTTTCTGGAGGTGTATATACTACTATTTTACATGTTATAACTTGAATATATTTAATTTCAGGATTTTAAATATTCTTGTAATTTACTTTTCTTACATGTAGAGGATAATACCATGTTATCAAGTGATAAACTTTTATTGAAACATTGTCATATCTTTTAAAGATTGTTTATGGTTATGATTAAGTTGATGGAATATAATGATCCATATCTCAAGAATACTGATGATTTTTTTTATTTTTTTTGTTTATCATTATATATTCGTGTATTATTACCATTTTCTACTGTTCAGTACTTAGGATTACTTGGATAATATTTTAGTAAAAATATTATTTTATTTCTTTTTTATTTTGGAAATATGGGTTCTTTCAAAACCAGGACTTCTAAAAATGGCCTAAAAATGATTTACATTTATTAGATGTTGTTAAAGTAAATTTTTTCAAAAAATTTACCTTATATGATCATGAAATGAGTCTTATTTTAAATATTTTATCTTGGTACCTTTGGAAACATTTATGTTACAAAAAGGTATGTTTGGTCAATACATACTTCATTCCACTACAACTGCAGTTTCATAGAAGCGTATATTGAGAATTTATATGTGTAATTTAATGATCTTTTTTCATATTATTACGAGAATTTAATGTTTTTAATCTAGTTTCTAATGACAAAATTATTCCAAACTTTGTTTTTTCTCTTTCAATGTTTTCTTTAAAGTACATGAAAACAACTACATGAGAAAATGGTATCCAGAATGTTTTATGTTTATGAAATGTTATAAATGATATGAATAATTGATTATATGTATTATGAAAATTGGTTTCCATATTTATTTCAAAGCTATCTGGATAATTTTTTATTTTTATTTTCGTGTAAATGAAATAAAATTTTTTTTCTATTTTAACAAATAATTTAATAAATAAGAGGATATTTTACCTACGATGTGTTTTTAAAAGATGATTCAAAAATATTTCCCATATAAGATAAGATCTTTTGGTGTTAATCATAACATTATTTGGGATTGATTCAATTATAACATTAATATTATTTATTTTAGTTGTTACTGTTTCAATGGAATGATTTTTAAAGAACCTATTTCTCTTTCACATTTTATATTCTTTTGAAACCTTTTTTTCCAAGTGCTTATTATTAGACCAAATTCTTTTTCAGAGGTAATGAGATGATATATTGTTCTTGATTCCTGTCTCATTCAATGGTTTATTATTCTATTATTTTTTATAATCTTTTGGAACTCATATATATTATTTTTTATATCTTAGGTTGGATCTATATCTCCATCAAACACGTTGTGTAACGATGGATGACTGAAGATTGTATATATTATATGTTAACCTGATTTCATGTTCAAAATTTTATGAGTGAATCAGATTACATGTTCCCAATGTTATTCTTGGATTGAGATCAATGTCCATAAGATTATGTGTGAACATTATAACATGTTACAAATTTTATACATAACATTGTTATGTGTTCACAATGTAATGCATGGACCTAGTTTCATATCAAAAATCATATTAATGAACGTGATTACATGTTGACAATGTTATTAGTGATCCTTTTTTTGTGTTCAAAATGTTATGCATGGACCATATTTCATATCCTTAATTTTATATTTAATCATGATTACATGTTTATAATGTTATGTGTGAACCTGATTATATGTTCACAATTATCTACATGTATATATTTCCATTTCCAAATAGTTCTGTGTGAACATGATTACACATTCACAATGTTATGAAGAAACATAGATTCATGTACAAATTTTTATGTAGTGGAATGAATTCTTGTCCTCAACTTAATGAGTGATCTTGTTTCTACTTATACCTAATCATAATTTTATAATAAAATGTGGTTTCCATAACCTTCATGTAACATTTATATGTTAGTATTTCATGATTTATTCTTTTAATTTTCATATGATCGATCTCTTATGAACTAAAAATCTTTTTTATGATATCTAACATAAATAGTAGGATCTTTAAATACTTTTCACATTTTCCATACCCTTTGGTTCATGTTTGGCTTATGAATTTACATTATTTACCATTACATAGAATATGAGCTCACCCTATTATTTTGTTTCCCTTATCAAGGTTATGATGTAATGATTTTTGTAGATGAATTAAATGTAAAAAGTATTATGGGGTATATTAAATATAATTCACCTAGATAAAAGATTTTTCATTAATTATTCCAAATACATTAATCTATTACTCTCTTCAGAAATATATATTATTAATGTGAAGAATATTCATCTAAAATGAACATGTGTGTTTACATATAGGATGTTATTTTGATGGTGTTTTTTCTATCAGAACATTCAGTGGATAGATGAATGACAACCCCTCTAACCCAAATACCGTCTCTTGGTAGTTATATGTGTCGATATAAACAACATTTAATTTCCCGATATATGTTTGTAGAGGATTGTGATGTTTTTTTATTTTTTACACACATGTATCCCTAATATTTGTGACATGTATTTATTTTAAAGGATTGATGTACCTTTCTCGATGTATGGGTGGAGATGGCTTAAGCTGTAATACCAAATGTATGATACACATTACATGAGATATGATGTCTTCTAAAAACATAATTGTTACTATATGATTATTTGATATGAGATGTTGTTATTATGTGAAGCATTAGGTTCATGTAGTGATACTTGGAATAGGATTTTTCATGCTAGATTGATTTTGGAGAGAGATGGATAATGATGTGCCACATTATTGTAAAGTGAAAAAAAAGGGATGTAGATATAGAATACAAATGATGTTTCATTATTCTAAAATATGATATATTATATTAAATACATGGTTATAGTTATCCATAGAGAGTCTATGTAAATTGTATAGATGTTTTAGTGATGACTTAGTTTCATAGATGTCCACTATTATTTATCATTATTACATTATCTTTAGAAAAAGGTGATCAATGGTTGTTCCTACTAATTATACTATTCTGATCATAATATGTATAAATGTTTTTTTTAATTTTAGTATGTGTAGGTTCGAGATCAATACAAATATTATTAGATTATGTTTTTCCTGGATCTATTTGTGACTCGTGGTCACTAGTGAGTATTTTTTTACCACGTTTAGTTTTCTTTTTCGATATTTAATAAATATGACATTACATGTATCAACATGGAATTTCATTTATATATTTGATTTGGTGTTTTTTGGTGTTTTTTTCTATTGTATAAACATGTTCTCTTATAGGGTAACACCACTCATTGTATGTATATTATACCCTCAGTGCTAGTCAATAACCCATGGACTACTAGATGAGGGACTTAGATAGTCACAATCTACCTTCTCTCAATACCATCCCAAGAAGGGTAATCTTGTGGAAGAGGGGGGGAGTTCATGAAAGAGTGTCTATAGAGGTTTATGTTGAGAGGGACGATGTAGTTCAGATTTAGGAACATGGGAGTTGTAAATCGATGCATTTTCAATGGTGTTAAATTATTTTAGTAAGGGATATTCATATGGGAGAGTAGTTGGGACACATGTTTTTGAAGCACCATATGAAATCAGGAATTTACCATTTACATTAATAATCCTATAAAACGTGATACTTTTTATAGGGTAGATACATAATATATTAACAAGAATCACTCTTAATTGTAGCTATGTTTAAATGGGTAGACTATGAGATAGGTTAAAACCCTTAATAATAAAAAACAATAATAATTATTTTTAATTAGTCCATATTTATCAAATTGAAGTATAACCAATTTTTATTCATGGGGGTGTGCCTCCATATTAAAATCAACATTATGTTCATGATGAAGATGGTTTTTAGGTTGTGATAGAATACCACCATATAGTATTGGTTGTGGAAAATAATAGTTGGATTAGGACACTCTGAGAGTTTCAATGCTAGAGACTTCAGATGTATGGGATGTCTGTTTTAGATTCATTTCATTAGTGGTGGTCAATCTTATTCATTAGAGATTTTATAGACTTAGAAATATCATGGGAGATGATCTAATACTTATATGGAGTATTTTTTCATCATTGATGAAGTAGGATAGAATATATGTGGTACATAACAACTAACAAGGGATTTAAAGAATGTTAGATTTTTGGATCCATTTTGGACGATTCTATATTATTTAATAGACTGATTTGTAGATGTGGAGGCTGGTGTGAATAATTTTTAGTAATACATCCATTCATTGATATAGAGATAGGTTATACAATTTTTTTTCTAAAATGTATATCAAGGAATTATAAATAGTTTTTGTTTTTTGAGAGGATATTATTTTGAAACTGATCATCATGAGTGATGAGTAATTAAACATCCTCATAAATATGAGATGTGTTATGGGGTTCCCATTTCCCTTGTCATAATATCATTCAGTCAGTCAAAAGTTTTTCCCAAACAACACAATATCATTTCTCATGGGGTGGAGGCCAACTGAATTATTACAAGTGATATGATGAATTTCTTTCTTATTGTTTCCAAGGACATCA
Organism: Viscum album; assembly: GCA_963277665.1. Classification (NCBI taxonomy): domain Eukaryota; kingdom Viridiplantae; phylum Streptophyta; class Magnoliopsida; order Santalales; family Viscaceae; genus Viscum; species Viscum album. The sequence goes on from OY728158.1 coordinate 880,436,684, forward strand.
ATGGAAATAGTGGAATATATTATTAGAAGTGAGTGAAACATTTGTTCATCAATATGTGTATTCATTGAGGATGATTTATCTAAGTATGTTTAAACCTAGTGTTCTAGTTTGGGATTAGTAGGGAGGAGATAAGGAATTTATAGGAAGACACCATGCATATCATTAACCTTATAGTGAAGTGATCATTCATGGATGTGGTCTTTAGTAGGGTAGTCAATGATGTGGATCCAGGTGTGGTCAGAATAATGTCATAGCATAGCTAGAATTGGGTGATCCTGATGTCGTTCAAGATATATTTTATATTTTTAATATGAGTATATAATATTTTTAGTATGGAGATACACACTACATTAAATCCCCATTCCCTATGCGTGCATTTTGAGATGAGGTATAAAGTGTCCTTATTCAATTGGCATTGTCTATTATTGTAAGAGGTCAAGATGACGATTACAAAGAATGTAGAGGTTATTCCCTTATGCATGGAAGTCGTGTAAGTTAATGAGAATTATTATATTTATGGATACGATAATTTGAAACCATCCTCAATAAGGATTGGTTATATTCAGTGAATGTTATTATGAATTACATCTTCTTACTGGTTATGTTCTTTGATTTTGATATAGAGACAACAATATTCGTTTTTGAGATAGGATCACATATAGGTAAAAAGCATGTTTAGTACTTAGCATCCATAATGGGTATGATAATTCTGTGTTCATCAACAGTTCTTTCAATGAAATTTCATAGAGTTAAGGAAGAGTACTGTAATATATTTCCTGAGGAGGTTGTCTCAAAACCCCATAAATAGATTATTAATTTTAAATTTATATACAACTTTTTTGTATCCAATATTGATATCTCTATATAGGATTTCACCATCTATGTTGCAAGATAAGAAATGAAATCTTAATGAATTCATGCAATGAATTTTTAAATAGACGAGTGCATCATCTTGGGGTGCATAATTTTTTTATAATGAATAAGGTTAATCGAATTTTGTGTCTTTTAATCAATTAAAATTACATGAATCTAGTGGAAATCAATAACAACCATCCTCTATTGTTGATTTATGTTGTATTTTATCATCTTACATGAGTAATAAGTTTTTTTGAAAATCTAGTTGTGGTCAGGATGTCATAATAAATGGGTGATCGATAAGGATATTTAAATATTGAATTATGTTTTAATTATGGGAATTTTGATTTCATCATGATGTTTTTCAATGCGATTAACTATGTAATCATGTTCATGGGTTTGATGATCATAGTGTTCAGAGAGTTCCTACATAATTCCATGGAGGTATTCATTAATGACATCCTAGTGAAATATATGTATGAGGAGGATCATGAATATCATCTGTGTTGTATTTTGGGTGTTCTTAATCATAATAAAATATTAGGGAAGATATTAATGTGTCAATTATAGTATTGTGATGTTTGTTTCTGGGTGCATCTAGTAACCCAAAAATTAGGCATTGTGGATCCTTCAAATATATAAGTAGTAGTTTTGGTAGACACCCATAAACATGTGGAAGAGGTGTAATGATTATATAGAAATTGAGTCTATTAAATGATATTAGTAGAATATTTCTTATCTTGTTATTCCTCTAATAGGGTTGACTAGAAATTATCATGTTCTCTTGTGGACTTATTAGTGTTAGGAATCATGTGATTACTTGAAAGAGAAGTGTTTTAGAAATTCAATAATTTTTTTCAATTAGAGGGAGATCAGTTTAAGGTTTATTTTGTTATATTATTTCTTGATTTAGGATGTGTTTTGATATAGAATATATCATTTATTTCTTATGGGTTTCTAATTTTATGATATCATGACTATAACTATGAATTTCATGACGTTGAGTAAGATGTATTTGTGTTTTCTTGAATGTTTTGGTGAAATTATATTTTTGATGGGTATTTTGTGTGGTTTAGGGATTAAAAGAACATGAGGTATGACTTCTCCATTTATTCATTGAATATTATATAAAATCAACTGATGAAATACAAACTTTATTTCAGATTTATGATTTTATATACACCATGAAATTGGAATTTTGGTAGCCATATGCTGAGGAAGAAGTCATGTAGTGATTCCATTCATGAATATAGAGATTCATGGAGGGAGATAGATGAACACATAGTGATGAATTAGGATATTGTAAAAAATGGTTGTAGATAAATTTCTTTTCTAGATTCTAGTGCAATCATCATTGGGGTAGAAGAGGAAGAGACCCAATTGAGGGATTTTTATGTTGTGGTCATAAGGGAAGATGATATTATTGGTGATTCCCTTCATGGCTGGTATGAAAATAAAAAATACTTGGTGTTATTACATTTAAAGGTTGTTTTACCATCATAGTTGTGTTATATGGTTCTACATGATCTTTATAGATCACCATTAGTGGTATATCCTTATATAGAATAGATTAAATGACCATAGAGAGGTCAATTTTTGTATTCTAGGTTGAAGCATGTAATTGCAGAGTAGGTGTCTTGATGTTTTTGTTATATGTGGGTGACGTCTGCGTTTCATGATCCCTATGGCTCTCTCAAGCTGCTAGATATTCCCCGTGGAAATTTTACGGACATCATGATGGACTTCATTAATCCATTATCTCAATCATTGTGATGCTATGATGATATACAGGTCGTGGTGTATTATATGGAGAGATAATATCACATAATAATAATCATAGATTCTTGATTAGTGGATGTTTTGGTGATCCAATATCTAAGGATGTGATGAGACACTATATATTCATGAGTTAAATCATATTTTATTGATATACTTGTTTATCCTACATTAAGTGTAGAAGTCTCCTATATTATTTTTTCTCTCCATTATGAACGAAAAGTATTTTCCTTCCACAAAATGCTTTTAATATTTGGTGTTCTAATAGACTCTTGAAGGAATGTTTCATTTGTGTTTCCAGGATTCGGGAGCTTCTTGAATGAGGCACCTATCATTGTTTGTGTTTTTCATCAATAGTAGATTCCACTCATCCTTTATAGTGGAATTAATTAATGTTCTATAAGACTGACATTTATGATCTCTATTGTAACGAAGGTGTTTAAAGAGTTAAAAATAATTAGGATAAACTGATACTAATTATTATATAGTTGTACAATTTCATTCATGAGAAGACAAATGTAATAAATGATCATAATAAATTATATTTTTACCAAAGGTGGATGCCAGAATAGTTAATGTTCTAGTGAACATGTGTTATTGAATGTGACTCCCTGTCAGAAAATGTAAATGTATAGTCATGGTATTAAACAACATCAATAGATTTTTGGACAATTTTGTGGTTTTATCTAATATTTTATCCATAATATATTTAAGTTAAATTCTTCCAAATATGATGTCAGTACATAATTTTTTATATTTAGTAGCTTCACTCCTACCTTCAAGATGACTCTACTATAATTTATTTAGGTCAGATCAATGTTGATGATGAGGAAATCATCAAGGAATGGCTTGTATAGATGCATGAATCCTTTGAGAATGTGTTGTGTTAGTGTAATTCTTCCTTGGTTCATTAGTTTTTATAGCATGGTGGTGTAAAAGAGATTACATGGGAATTCCAGTCACATAAAAAATATTTGATTTTATTTCTTTTATCTTTATTTATATTCTATATTTTTAATTTTTTTTCATGATCCATTAAATGTTATGAGATAGGTTTACCTTCCTTTTTTGTTTTTTCATTTCTATCATTTGAGATTTATTTCCCTCAAGAAAGTATTTTTGGGATTTTTATTTGTGTAACATCATTTAATATTGTATCTATAATAAGGTATTTGAGATTATGTGATGGTTATATCGTTGATAGGTGTCTCATGTGGTGGATATTTGTCTGGTAGTTTAATTTTTTTATTTCTATCGGATTTGGATTTTTTGTTTTTTATTCTTGAGTATGAGAACTAAGTGACGGTGAAATCCTTGAAGGGATGCATATTTTTGTGTGATAAGTGATCAGGATATATGAATGTGGAAAATTCTCATTAGAATAATGCTTTCATTTTTATGGAAGGGGATTCTTTTCAATATCAATTTATTATTGTCAAATTGTAAATTTATCATGTTTTGGGTGGTTGAATTAAAAATGAATTAACCTAATTAATATTTAATAGGATAAATAATTTAATTAGATAGTGATTAGATTAAAATTTTTGATACCATTATAATGATTTTCCTCTTTATTTGCTAGATTTTTTTTAAATATAAAATTATATTATATCATACTATTATTCTTATTTTAGAAAATAGATTTAATTGGAAAATGTTAATATAAATAAATCTAGAATTAATTTATTAATTGGAATAATAATTAATGATGATAAATTTTAATAATTGAGTGTTTTTATTTGATGATCGTTTAATTAATATATATATGGATGTTTAAATGAATACGATCATCGATATGTTAAGGGAATTGATAATGAATGTGTAAATGGTAAATATTTGATGAAAATAATAAAAAATCTTGTGTAATGAAAATATTACATATTTTTGTTTTTTGAAATGGAAATTAATACTATCAAGATGATAATTTTTTGAATGATTTTTAGTGATTCATGGATTCGGATTCCCATAGATGGAACCCTTGAGTATTGAACTAGTTAATTAAAAAAAACACATTAGTTTATTTATGATAAGTATTTTGATATGTGAGTGACCATATATTGTAAATGCTAAATGACTTGAGTTGGGATCCTTGAGATATTTATTATGTGAATGAAGAATGCCTTGCTTTAAGGATATGATTTGTGGTTTATCATGATTGTTTTCATTCTTCTTTATGTTTTTCTATCGATGTGATTCTATTTATATGATTTGATATGAGCCTTGTATAGATGTTGAGATGTTTTAGGGTGGCCCAGATGATATAGAAACGTTAATGCCTATGATGGATGGATTAAATGGGAAAATCATGTGGGTGTCGGTGGTGAAACCAGGGATGATGAAATGGATTTAAGATGTAATTACCCATTTGTGTGATAAATAGAGATGAATTCTTAGCATGAATCGATTTTGTGGATGATTTCTAGGCTTCTTAATTTTTTTATTAAATTATCAAAAACCTGTGGCATAATGATGTCATAGGATTCATGTTTCCTATTGGTGGTAGCTTGGGATATATTTTTTAGAGAACATGGATTATGGAAATATAATAAATTTAAATAAATTTTTATCATTTGGGGTCTCTTTTTTATGCAAATAGAAATATAAGATCTTTACAAACCATGGACTCGGTGTGGATTGTGCTTAGAGGGAATATATTTTACTCTCTTGATTACAAACATATGAAATGAAATTGTATATCTAGAGTACTGCTTTTAATTAATGTATAATGAATTAATTCACATAAATGAAATAGATAAATGGAAATGAACTAATATAATATAGATTATAAAAATACTTTAGTTCTTATAGGATATCTATAATTTGTAGTAGTAGTTGGTATTCTTATTGATGTCAGATGACATTGAGTCAAAGACTAGTTTATCCCCAAAGTATGGTTGTGTGTATTATTTAGTCCCTAAAATTATATGGTTTCATATGAAATACCACCTATATTTTTTGTAGTTAATAACAACCAGTGGACTCTAGGACGATGATTTCCTAAACCACCCAGTTGTAGTATGGAAGGATTACACCCCCTAGCCCCACTCTAACCTCTTATATCATTTATGTTATTATATGCATGATGCTTTGTTTTACCATATATATTTATAAAGTGATATGATGGATTTTTGTAATTTAAAACACATGTATCTCTATAAATTTTATCTAGATGATTATAATGCGTCAAATATTTATAGGATTAAATATCATGAAGTATCTTACTCGATGTAGCAGTTTTGATGGATTGAGGTATAATAACTAATTAATGATACATGTCCAATGGTCTATGGTGGATCTCATAAAATACCTAGTTTCTACATGGTGATATGATATTGCATGTTGTGAAGATATGGTGCATGTGGTCCATGTCTTCAAACATATACTAGGTGTCTTCTGGTTAGGTTACTTTTGGAGATATATGTCTCCTGACATGTGATGTTGGGGAAGAGTGGAAAACTGGTTGGGAAGAGGGAGTGAGGTACCCATGATATTTTATTATTATTATACATGATTCCATATTTGTGATATATTTTTATAGTTATCGATGTGAGTATATGAACATAGTACACAGGTTTATTTAATGAGTTTGTTTCTCTATTGTTCATTGTGATTTATCATGATTTCTCAAACATTACCTCAATAGGCTTAGAGGATGATCCAACTGAGTATACTATTATTCCTATCCCATGCATACAGAAATAATTTCCCATACTAGTAGGTTAATTTATAAAAACACTATAAATATTATATGGTCATAGATTTGAAAGAGGTATGTGGGTTTTGTGATCACTGTAGTGTTTAAGAAAAATTAAATTTAGTCTTCCTTTCAGTAGTTTGGTACTATTTGAAAATATATTTATTCACTTGAAATATCATATATATATATATATATTATAATATAGTGTTTAGTGTATGACTCATGCCTTAACCTGCTACATTTTTAATAGAGTTTAATTCCTCTCATTATATGTTTATTATACCCCCAGTGCTCATCAACAATCTATTGCTTACTAGAGGTGGGACTCATGAAGTCACAATCTCCCTTCGATCATTACCATCTTAGGAGGGGTACACTTATTGTGTTTTGGGTCATGACATGGCAATAAAAATTTATCTATGTAACTAATAGGAATGAAAAAATATTACCTATATTTGAGATAAATTTATAAATCAAAATAATGGTCATTATCAAATAGAATGTATTCATAAATATTTTCACTGTTATAAAATAACTAATAACACTTATTTGTACATTAAAATATTACCATTCAAAAAATACCACTTTTTAATGTTTTTTATGAAACAATAAATGAGAATAAAATATTTTCTATATTAAAAATATGTTCACCAAAATTTTAGATGTAAATAACAAAATATAAGAATTAGAATAATTCTTCTTTTAAAAAAATATTTTTAGTAATAATATAGTTTTTATTGAAAATTTCTGTTACTATTTTAAAGTAAAAAAATTAAATTTCGGAATTATTCTTTAATACAATAAAAATAATTATTAGGTTCATCATCTCAATATTATTATCTGATGTATTTTTATAATATTCTAAAATAGTTGATTTTTTAAACGTGAAAAATATAATTTTTTCAAGAATTATTACTTTTATGTCATTATAATTATATTATAAATTACTATAAGGTTATAAAACTATTTTATTGATCACATAATTATTTTTATGAGTGATAATATTCATTTTTAATTTTCATTATGCATTTATAAAACCAGTATTTAATAGTTTATTATTATATATAATAGTTTCTAATATAATAAAATGTTTAGGTATTTCTTATTTATTATACAATATTGTTGTGTAAATATATTTTAGTTTCTTATGAATTCCATATAAATATTATTTTATTATAAAGAAATTATTTTTTAATTAAAATATAATACATTTATAAATTTGTAATAAATAATGTTTAATCATAAAATTAAACTTTTTTAGAAAATTAGCCTTCAAGAATTACAATCACTGATGATGAAAATGATATTTCATAATAAATAATATTTTATATAAATAACAGAATTAATATTTTTAATAACTAGCTAAAATTTATTTAATATGTAAAATTTTATTGTTATTCATTGGAATATAATTAAATAGGTAAAAACTAGTTAACACAGGGAAAGAATAACTGTAAAAGTAAACTTTCTAGGATTATTTAAAAAAAATTACTAAATTTTTGAAAATGAATTATTGATGAATTAATGTCTTTATCGCTTCCATAAATTAATTATTGTTCCTTTTTGAAACAACAATACATGTTAAATGTGTCTTTTCGTTCTATTTAGTTTTAATAATATAAAAAATATCATTCCAACCAAATATAAACGAGGTATATCACCACCACATCAGTACCAATAAAAAATTTGGTATCCCATAAAAACTAATTCTATAATCCATCCAATAGAATTATCATCCACCAAATTAAAAAAAATTGATATGAGAATAACATAGGACCTCCCTTTAAATAGAGTCCTCTAAGAGAAATCCCAAGTCCACTACATTTGTACTAATTTTTCCAACATATTTTCTTTTCTATATTATATTTGAAAATATAATTTTTAGAGATAAATATACTAAAATTTTAATTAATTTTTTATTCATTTTCATTATTCTATAAATTTGTTATTAACCTTATTTTCTATTTTCCCTTATCCAAAACACCACATTCATGCATTTTTTAAAACTACAACCTCCACAAAGAAACATGTTTCAATTTCATTTATTGACATTAAATTATTAACTGAATGTTGAAATAAATAAATATCTAAAATATTTAAAACATATTTTATATTCCAAAAATGATTTATAAATGTATACATTTCACTCATTCTATAGAAAATTCAATCCTAAAGTATGCATACATGTAGACTATAAACTCAATAGAATGACATTTTTATATTTTTTATTCATTTGAAAGAATCATGTATGGTTATAATAATTTCATTGTTGGAAAAATATGAAATTAGTAAACTATGGGTTTTAAGGTAAAAGTGGAAAACATATTTGTTTTACGAGTAATAAAAAATTCTAGGAAATTCAACGTTACAAATTATTGTTTAAATGAAAAAAAAAATATTTTTCTACACTATGTAAAAACATTATATATATTATTGAATATTATTATTCTTAAAAAATAATAAATATTACCAAATACAATTTTCATAATTATATTATGCCACTTGTAAAATGATAATTCAAATTGATCAATTCATATTCATATATTAATTACAATCCATTATTTTTTGGGTTAGTTTAACCACATACATGATCATTGATATAAATTTTTATCCGGCATGTATATAAGAATTAAATTTATATAAATATATTATGCAAATAAGTAAATAATGAGTTTATTTTTTTTAAATGTAAAATTAATTTTAAACTCTTTTGGAAAGATAAAAATTTTCATTCGTTCTAAATCACTAAAATATGCTTATTGTAGAATTCATGTTCATGGATCCTAAAGAAAATGAAAAATAATGAAATAAAAAAATAAAACTTTATAAAACTTTAATTGATATATCTTGTATGATCATTTAATGTTGAATACTGTATAATTAATATATAACCACAAATCTATTGTGAAACTATTTTGAAACAAATATAATACACTAATACTATATAGTAAATAAATAATAAGTAAATGATGTATATTTATTTAGTAATTAAAAATTAATATTATAATAGTTTATAAAATGAAAAAATTTAACGAAATAGGTGATTAACTTAGTTATTTTTTATAGAAGTTAGCATTTTCTTACAATGATGTAATTATGTGTATGGTTTTTAATAGCTCAATTTTCTTATATTGAATTACAAACATCCTTATATAAACTATATTTTTACATGATTCATAAATAATACATAATCAATAATTTCAATTTCATTTACACAATATTTTATTGATTTAAATAATTCTTCCTTATATCCTCATTATCTAATGTCTCAAAATCCCAATTATTAGGTCACTCCTAATAGTTATTTTTATAAACATTCTATTCTATGAGACAAGATTATGATATAAGAAAAATGTTAGTATTTATTGTGTAAATAGAACCTATTATATATTTTATTCCATGATTCAATCATTATTCATGATATTTTAGTTTCCCTTTGAAATTATAACCATTTTTTATTTGAATTATTTTAGATCGTTATGTGTTACTTGAATCTATTTTCACTTCCATGAATTTTTTTATATTTCCAACAATATTTTATTTTATATTGTGTAATAACTTCTATGTTGACATTATTAAAAATAAATATATTTTATTTCATTATATTTGAATTCCATGTTACTCCACTCATTTTTATCTCATTCAAATGTTGAAATTAATATAGTGGTTTCATGATCTAAATTTTCATCCCTTTAGTTAGAAACATTGTGATTTAGACAATTATTTCATGGGTGATTAATTGTAACAAATGCAAACATGGTATTTTAGTTCCTCATATCATTGGATAATACAATTATTCTTTATTAAATCATTTTTATACCCTCATTATATGGTGGGCACTTATTTTTTGATAATTCATTTAGTTATATAGTGTGGGGATAAATTGATAGAATTATTCAAAGGATGTTGTGTCTTGGAAACAAGAATTTGGATATTATATCTAGTTTATGATATGAATGGTTATTCATGATTAGAATGTATTTGGGCTATATTCCGTGAGTATAATTTAGAGAATGAATCATTTTCTGTAAATCTATTCATGGAATAAAATGATATTTATGTCCCTCTCGGGTATCTAGATTCGATATTCAGGTGAAATGGTATTTTTCAAAAGTGGTAGCATGAATATTAGAAATGTGAAACTAAAATTCGCATTGTGGGTGTGGTTTTTCCCATTAGATATATATAATTTCTACTCAATTTGATCCTCATTAGCATCTCCCAAATTCCATTGGTTATCATGTGCCTATTTAAGTTGTCTTTGTTTATATCTTCAATCCAAAGGATAATATCATGAAATCATCAATTGTTGAATCATGGAATTAAATATATCAATAAATGATTAAAAAAATGATTAATGTATCAGCCATTATAAGTATATAGACTTCCATTCTCTATAATTTGTATAGAACTCAATATATTGGATTTCAAAATGATATAATTGTTTTTAGTTGATAATCTTGGATGTGTTAATATTGAAAAAACATGTTTCAATAACTATCTTATCATTTCTCATACCTCCTCTCTAAACCTTAGTTAAATCCAATACTTCATCGAACTCATTAACCCCAACCAATAATAATAATAAACACTTTGATGAATAAAATTTAGTTTTTCATGATTTTTAGTGTCAAGTTAACTTATTTTCCCTCACATTATTAAATTTTTATGCATATTTATTTTCTAAATATACTTATTATTGGGGATGAATTGTTATTGTGGATTATGGGTGTCTTGGGGATGATAGTTTCCAATGATTTTTCCTTTGGATGGGAGTGGTTTTTAGGGATTTTTGGTAATGGCCCAGTCCTCTCCGGACAATTACTTTGTAAAAATATTATTTGACCAAACATGACATCTGTTATAAAAATAATTTTTAATAATAATAATTTATAATGGTGGCGTGAAATTTTTTGATATCAATTAGATTAAATGGTTTTAATTAAATCATTTTGAAATAAAATAAATAAAATTGAATGTATTTAATTCAATGAGGGGAGGTGAATGATTTATTTTTGATTTATTTAAATTTTAATAAATAATTAATTATCTGTGTAATGTGCATGTAATGGGAGGATTCTCGACATTTACGTAATGGTGGTTGGACATGGTCAACATGACGAACATAAATAATAATAATAATTAATAATAATAATTGGTGACTAGTTGAGAAATTTTAATTGGGGATTTGTTTTTAGTATTATACAAAATAATAATAATAATAATGTTGGCTTAAATTTTGAAAGATCTGTTAATAATGATTTAATGAGATTTAAATTTAGAATTCAATGCAATGATATTTCAGATATGAGGATAGATGAGAGATGTTATTATTTATGATAATTGTGTTAAAAAAAATAACGATAAAGGTTTAAAATGTAGTTTGGGGCGTGCCACATGGAGTAAAGGAAGGGGAGGCGCCACTTTTGGGGAGTGAGTGAAAATAGTGGATGAATTAAAGAGATTAGAGAGAGAATAGTAATATAAGAGGAATTAAAAATTAAATAAATTAACGGAGAATAAGGGGCGTGAATATTGGGGTAGAATATAGAATATTGGAGAGGGAAAAATTTAAAATATAATAATGATTAAATGTTAATTATGATAATATAAAATAGGAGTAGATCATGTGGGATTATGTTCTTCACCCTTAAAGAGGTTGAACATGGGTTTTTATTTGTGGTGGAAAGTGTATAAATGTTAAATTAAATTATATTATATAATAATGTAATTATTAATTTTTTTGGGAAAACCAAGCTTAGTCCATAACTCCTTCATGTAACCACAGTTTAATGAACCGTCAGCAGCAGTGCAACCCTCACATTGAGATAGAAATTATGAGTCCAATATTGGATGTCTTTTTCAGTTTTTTAGATCACATACCCGAAACGCTCTTGAATTAATAGATTTAATATTATTATTAAATCTTCGACCCTCCATAACTCCCTTGTGCGATGTCTGATTTACTTCTCATCATTGGCGATATGATCCAGTCATTAATACGATCAAATCAAGTCTAATGTTGGATATTAAATTATTATTCGCGTCTCTGGTCAATAAAACACCTATTATTAATTTAAGTTATTATTATCCTTAAATGCACGGAGACTACGTGACGTGTCGTGTGTTGACCAGTCAAATAGAGTAACAATTGTATGGTCACGTCGTGTATTCATTAATACACGTTGCATACCATTTTACCTTTTCATTTCCTAATAAGAGAGGGTCACAAGTTATTTACAGACCCCTCTTCTTCTCTACACGACGACAATCTCGGTTGACCAAAAATCCATCCTCCTATCTTCTCCATCCAGACTCCGATCGTTAATCTATCGGTGGCTACATGATCGTGTTGACCAGGTGAACATCGTTCACCTCGTTCCATTACCTCTTCTTCGACTTCATCTTCACAGTTTCCTACTGAGGAGCTTACTGATATTCGATTAACGTCATCTTAATGGTACGTTCTTCCCCATTCTTATTCATTCCTCGATCTCCTCTTTCAGTTCCTCCATTCCATGCTATGACAAGTGACACATTAAATCTTAATGAAGTCTCTCTTGGTTTTTAGTGTGGTTGCGCCGCAGAGTCCATAGGAGGACGTAGTCGTCGAAAGGAGTGATCAAAATCCTCGTGGTGGTTGTTATCACAGAAGGATATCAAAACCTGTTCAAGTAGGGATCTTATATTTCTCTCTCTCTCTCTTTGTGCATCATGTGGGGCGGGTATACTCATGTTTTCGTGAGATATGGTTGAACCGGTAATGAAATATAATAACTCGTTAAAGAATGGTTTTGGGGACGTTTTGTTTATATTGATGTTTTATTTCCATCAATACTTATCATTTGATTATGTTGTTAATTTAATAGTCATATTCCTATTGAAAATCATGGTCGTTTGGGGCCTTTTCTTGCGTAATTAAATGTTTCCCTGTTTTTCTGTATTTTTTGTGGATGGAATTTCATAGAATGTGTAAATTGGTTAATCATGTCAAGTTGGCTAATTAAATGAATACCTGGAATCTTTGTATGATCACCCCTGTTAAACTAAATGAAAGAATGAATTTGTGGGTGCTATTTGGGGTTTGATTATGTGAAGGGGTGTTTCTTGGGTTGTTGTGGAACGGGTGAGCAGTAGGGCTGCGGTTTTCATGGTTGTGGGTTGGCCTGTATGATATGGTTTTGATGGGAAGTAGAGCTGTGGGAAATGGTACAAAAGGGATGATGATGTGGTACAAGTATTGCTTCCAATTTGTTTTTGGTTATGGTGGTTGGAAGCAGGGTTGTAGGGATGGGTTTTTTCATATAAATAAAAGTGTAAGAGTTAACTAATGAATTTTTGGGTATGGTAGTTGATTAAATACGGAAAATCAGTGGAATTTAGTGTCTGATAAAAGAAAATGTTATTTTGATGATTGTGTTTTCTCTAACATTTTTTTTGGTTTTTTGGGACATTTTTTATGAACAATTCATCTGGTTTGGTCGTGGTTAGTTACTCAATCGTTAAGGAACAGATAATATAAAACTGTTGAATCATGAAAAGCATAATGTGTCTTGGGGTTGTTTATTGTGTGGATACTTTTGAGGTAGCAGTATCAAGGGATGTGCTCTGATATTTTGTGTAGAAGCCTTAGGAAGGGCTGAGTGGTTGATATACTTATATAAATCTGTACATTTAATGTTTCATTACCCACCCCACCCATGTTGAGCACTACATATCGAACACCTGTTGGATGGGGGTGAGATTCTCATACACCTAAAGGATGGTTGGTTACTGTTCTTCCTTGTGATCCCTCTTCAAGGTTCTATATCCCACGATCTTTCGGGCAGGTTACGACAGATGTTTCCAAAGAGTCTTTGGGACGAGGATGTGATATATTCCCAAGTGTCTTTGGGATGAGATGTGATGTGGTTCCCAGGTGTCTGCGTGATGAGATGTGGTTATGTGTGAGGACTGAGTGCCGGCGGGATACTATGATGGCCAAGGACTGAGTGTCGGCTGGATACTATGATCTTCGTATGGCCAGGTTGCAGCACTAGCTCAGGAAGAGGGGGAAGCATCAGATCATTAGGCATGAGGGCTTGAGCATAGTAGGAAGTTGGTGTGGGTCACCTATACATTGATAATATTACTACACTACTCTATTGACATTCGATATCTTGGGAGTGTGCCTTGGTGAGGTTTGGGAGGATTGTTTCCTTTCTAGACTTTGGTTCCTTCTATTTTCTCATGAGTAATTAAGATGTATCTCAACCTGTGCACGAGAGATTTAGGTTTTCCTACTCGATATACTTGTATGCTCACCCAATGTTTACTCTATGGTTTTTAAGCGTACTTCAGGGACCATGCGGTACCTTGCTAGTTTGACATTGGATTTTTTCTTGTTGAAGGTTTTTCCTTCTTTTGTGGTATCATACATTGGATGTTTTCTTGTACTTGTACATTTGTTTCAGTGTTGTATAAAACATGCATATGGTTTTGGTTTTGGGTTTATTTTAATTTACATGTTCCTTTTTCTTTTGGTGTTTGACTCATCATATTTCCCGATCTTAAATAATTAAAATGTTTATGCATCCCATATTTTTGAAAACTCATACCATTGGTGCTTTTCGCCACTCCAGGGCCTATTGGAGGTGGGACTCGGGGGGTCATTATATCTCCTTCAACTTGATGAAGGAAGGGTATGGAAATCTAATGTCCCTTCCCTCATCTTGGTGAAGGCGGGTCGTGACAGAATGGTATCATAGGATGATGGTTGAGAGATAGGATAGAGTCTGGAGTTAGGCACAGTGAGGATTGCATGGGATGGTAGGACAATAGTGTTGGCTGATCTTGGTGCGTGACATAGTCAAGAGAAGACCGCCTAGGACATTGGATTTTAGGACCCCGTGATCCGATGCAAGGACTCTAAGCTTACCGAATGACCATGTAATACTATATTGATTGTAGGGTAGAGACCTTAGGAAAGTTAAATGCATCATCATGATTTGTGTTTTACTAGATTTGCGTGTTTTGGGAATTAAATCGAAAAAAAAATGATGAAATGAATCCTTGATAAAATTTACTTGCTACTTGGGCTTCAACATTCTTTGTTTACCGTATAGCTATAGAACATGGACGTCATTCCTGGGTGACTCAGGCAGTTGAGGCCCTGCAGATTCAGACGATCGAGAAACTGATGATTGGCCGAGAGGAGGAAGACGACTTGTCGCAGCGCACATATTGTGCTTCCCAGAGACAATTCTTGAAGGAGTATGAAGGCAATACTTCGGATGCAGAATCAGAGAGATAGTTGAAGGAACTCAAGATGACTATTTGGCTGATCACTGATCCATCAGAGTACTGGGTTCCTATAGTAGTAATCTAGTTGTGAGGATTGGCACGTTAGTGGTGGATGATTTACCATGGGTATGGGAAAAAGACAGAAGTTATATGGGCCAAATTCAAGAAAGAGTTTCATGGGTAATTTGTTTCCTTGACGAGGAAGGCCGAGAAGAGGTAGGATTTGTTGTCTCTCCATCAAGGAAGAATGTCAGTGTGGGAACTAGGGGTCAAGTTCAAGGATCTCCTCCTTTTTTCCCTAGATCTCTTTTCGGAAGAGGATTACCGAGCTAGTCATTTAGAGGAGGCACTTCACCCTTCTATTCGGTGCACTGTGACCCATTTCACCTTACCAACGTACCTAGAAGTACAGAAGAAGGAGGGGATAATCGAGAGGATGAACTCGCAAGTAGGTCCACTGCAAGAGGGGAGTCACCATGTTCGTCCAAGAAGGAGGTGTTCCGTAGTAGATATAAGGCCCCAGCCTTAAACCTTACTTAATCTTGAGTTATTACAAGATTACACATTGAGGATCTTTTCAGGTTTAGAGTTTTAGAGAATTAGATCATGAAACTTGCATTACATTCCACATTTAAACAAAGTGGTTACATAAAAGACAGTATTCATTCTTCCCATCAACGGAAACATATTTAAAATGAAACATGGATTCTTTCTTGACACATCCTCGACACTATCATCACATCATGTACCTTTCCCTTAACCTGTGAAAAACATTTCAAAAACTTGGGATGAGCATAAAAAGCTCAGTAAGGGTTATAAAAATATGGAAAGGAAACATGAGTTCGTATATACATAAGAATGAAATCATACTTTACCCATAAAATATAGGCATATCAAATCATGAATAAATCATAGAAAACATAAGACATAAATGTAACTTGAGGCATTCATAACATTCTTACGTAGGGAGTAACCCTCTTGGTTACGTTTGGAATACCCATCACAGTATATTCCCTAAATCTCTTCGGAGAAACATTAACGTTTCACTCCTTCGCGTTACCCAATGCATTGGAGAGCTATATCGGGCTCACCCGCCCTTAGTTTATCACGGAACCACCCGTTCTTCATAACAATGCCCAAGAACCATAACATAATCGTATCACATAAACATGAATAAAGGAAACATAACATTTCCACATTTCAATCACAATATAACATTTTAGGATATTGAAATAATGAATCCATTCAAAAAGAAACCATTTCCAAAACCATTTAAAAAATTTAAAAAAGAGATTTTTGAATCAAAGTGTCCCATACCACCTTGAAGCTTTTAAAATTTTAAACCATTAATATCCATATAAATAAATCCTTCAAACCATTTTGAAAACATGGATATTAATAAGAACAAATAATTAAAACATTTAAAACGATATTTTGGTTAAAGGGGTTTTACCAAAATTAGAGACACTTGAATACAATAATCGAGGAATAACATTTAGTCAGAACTTTTTAATATCATGAGAAAAAAAGGATTCATGATATAATACTCCAAAGGACAGTATATACACCATATAAGAGTGAATTGGTGCATAACAACAATGAACCCTCAATAGAAATGTCATATGTGATGAAATCCCTTATAAAGAAGGTATCCTTAAATTAAGGACAAATAAATCTCCAAAATATGTGTTACAAATACATATACACCCAATATAAGTGGATATTAAGTGTAAAACAATATAAGGTCATTCACACATATTCAATGGATGACATATTCAATGACTACAAGTTGAACCCAAAGAAATCGAAATTGGGTTAAAAAGTTCCCTTGACAGCCTAACGACATCACATCAAAATGAGTTGATGAGAGATAAAAAGTGTATCTCATCACTTGGACATAAAATTTACTTCAATAAGGATGTATGAGAACATATCCCAACATAAAAATATGTAAATTAAAAGACCCAATAAAATAAGTCTTTTAAAAAAGAGGAGGGTGAAAGGTTCCCTTACCGACATGGGTATCTTTCAAAACATACACCCCATGAAGAAAGACAATAGGTCATTGATGTAAATACTCATAAACGAAAGTATATTACAGAAAGAGTAGAATAATGGGCAGTACATACACAACTCAATGGAATTTGTGGAAAATGTAGCATAAATCTCACGGGAATAAAAGTGAGATGAAAAATCCCTTACGAAAACTCAGCAGCCTAACGGCGCCACATAAAACATCCGAATATGGATTGATGAGATCAAATAGAGTATCCCATCATATTACAATAGAATTTACAGCAAGTGGAATATAAAAGAAAATCCCCCAACATTGCAAGGAGGAGTTTAAAAGAAGTGACATAAAGGAGAGTACTTAAAAAGAAAGAGAGAGGTTAGATCTCTTACGAAAGTTCGGCAGCCTAACGGCGCCACATAAAACTTCCAAATATGGATTGATGAGATCAAATAGAGTATCCCATCATATTACAATAGACTTTATAGCAAGTGGAATATAAAATAAAATCCCCCAACATTGCAAGGAGGAGTTTAAAAGAAGTGACATAAAGGAGAGTACTTAAAAAGAAAGAGAGAGGTTAGATCTCTTACGAAAGTTCGGCAGCCTAACGGCGCCACTCAAAACTTCCAAAATGGATTGATGAGAGAGAATAGTTTCTCTCATCACATGAACATAAAAATTACAGTATGAGTAATATAAAAGGACATCCCAATCATAAGAAAGATGAGCTTAAAAGAAATGACATAAAAGAGTGTACTTAAAAAGAAAGAGAGTTGTAGGATCCCTTACCTCGGGTCCGACTTGACTCGATCGCTCTTTAATCTCCTGAATAATAAACTTGAGTTAATTTCTAATTCCTTATGAACATTTTTCAAATTCATTAGTACTTTTATACTACTTTTTACCATGTCATAAACATTATGTAATCATTTAAGTTAATAATATTTGTTTTGCCGATATTTGGTTCTTAAGTCGAAAGTGGACTTCTTACAATTACATGTTGTTCGTGTGGCCAAATGTTTATTATATCCAGAATTGTATTCATTATGTATATATCATATATGTCATATATATCCAGTTCATGCATGCATTTATAACATTACATAATCATTTAGAGGTTAGAAATGAAATGCACCGTTCATGGAGACGGTAAGCCGTACGTACGCATGAACGCTACTTTCATTTCTATTTCGTATTTTATAGAATGGAATAATAATTATATTAAGTTATATTATAATTACAGTATAATATCATATATAATATCATATTTTCATCCTTTATATATCCCACATATGGTATTTAACGAATCAAATCACTTTGAGGGGGCGGTAGTCCGCACTTCCTTAAATGAAGATATCACATATACCCATAATGGAAGCCATAAAGGTAAGACAAAAATGAAAAATACAGAATCATAAATAAAACATAAACATATCATATATCATATATAAAAATAGTGACATCATAATGGCCACCTTTGAAGGTGTTAAATGAGTATTGAACAATCATCGTTTCGGGAGGCAGAATTTCACCATCCACGGAAACCGTATGTTCTTTAACCATTTGATGTAGTTGTGTGAGAGTGTAGCTCGAATAAATCTTATAACAACATCCTAGTATATTAAAGATACTGGTTTTGTTACAAAAGAAGTAAATAAAAAGAGTTTAGGGGGTTGGAGAAGCAAAATAAAACAAATGAACATGAGAGAGTGAATTACCTTTAAAAGTGTAACTCCTTTTGATTTGAGCCTAAAGGCGTCTTTTGAAATGATTCTGCCCAAAGGGAATCCTCTAGGATGAGTAGAGGAATTTGGAGAGAGTAAATGGGCAGGGTTTTGCCGAGACAAAGGCTTGAGGAGTGTGTTAAATGAGGTAGAGGTGGGGGACTTTTATAAGAGGAGAGGAGGGGCACTTTTGGAAAGTAAAGAAATATTACTTTATTTGAAAATGTGTTTCGGTTTCAAAAGGACCCAAATTGAAATAATTCGTGTATAAGGTGATAAGTCTTCGAAATCCACTCATCCAATTGGTTTTGGACATGTGTAGTTCATAGATTTTACATTATCTTTCCATTTTATTTAAATCGTCAAATAATGATGTCATCGCTGCATCATTATTATGTCATAAATACTTTAATTTATTTAATGTCTAAAAATTATAAAAAAAATACTATGATGTAGGACATCTTTTTTTATTTCCAATGACTATTTATAATCAAAATTTGGACCTGTGTAACCCTACTGAAATATTGTTTCAGTAAAACAACTCATGTTTGTGTCAATTTAATTTTAACATTAAATAAAAAGTTATTTATGTCATTTCCCAACCAAAGTGTCTCCATGGGGTCCCCAAGTTGTCCCATGGCTTGTACTGGTCGGCCATGACTCACCCAATAGGTGTAGGACATGTTTCATTGGGTTTTCACATTCTTATAATATCATTTTTACCTTAAATTACACTAATTACCTCTAATCGCGATTAGGAACTTAATAAGTTACTATTCACCAAAAAATTATTATAATCTCATTGAACCACATTCTACTTCTTAATGACAACCATGTATGTCGGATTTTTGAAAATCAAAACACAATGATGGCAAAATTTCATTTAAACGGAAAATCAGTTTTTATAAGTACCACTTAGTGGTTTCACTATTCATCAAAAATTGAAGTTTTTCAGAAAAATCCCAAAAATTCACCCTAAGCTATATTTGATATTCTGAATTCAAAAATGAAGTCTGTTTTAAAAAATTCAGAACATATTAGTCACAATAATTAATTTAATAATTAATTCCCGCTGTCAGAGCAAATAGCGTGTTTTTATAAAACAATAAGTATCAAAAGATTGACACTAGTTTAAGTCTGATTTCAAAGTGAAATTAATTCCAACGACCACTATTGGATTTAATGGTAAAAATATTTTCTAATTTCACTTTAAAACCAATTCAAAATATAATCTAATCATATAAATAAATTAGATTAAAAAGAGGTTTTGAATTAAAATACAACATTTTACACTATTCATTTACCAAAAAATTACACAAAGTAAAATTTGATGTCCCGATTCTTAATAAGAGTTTTATTTGGTCCAAAAGAATTTTTAAGAGTGAAGAAAACTATATTTAATGACAGTTCTCCATTAAAAGGCGATAAGTGAACCTTTAGTGAAAACTAGGGCATATACGCCTAAAATTGAATTCTTTCCGTATTTTAAGTCTTTAGCTTTTATTGGATAAATGTAAAAACATTTAAAAAACATATATAATCATATTTTAGTTATTTATATACATTCCCACCAATACAACGGCTACATGTTAACTACCATTTGAATTAATATTATTTTATTATTATAGTGCAACGTAAGATTCCCAAGAAACTCGTTGTTGCGTGTTGGGTACGCCATCGAGCATAGCGTCCCCTTTAAAGTCATATTAATATTTTATTCACAAATATGGATAAATATGAAAATTCCATATTCATTATTTACTTGGGGTGTTACATCCTTTCCCCCTTTGGGAATTGCGTCCTCGCAATTTTAAAATTGTGCTTGGAAACATCCCTGAAAGTCCCACATCGGAACAAAAGTCGGTAAAAAAAAATAAAGAAAGATAAGTACAAAGGTCACCCGAGTTAACCCATACTAGGATTCAAAGTATGAAAATATGGACATGGAGGAGAAAACATAGGTTCATGTTCTCATGGAGAGTGATTGAAAACATGTTTAAGAGAATGTTAACCATGAGAAAATCACAAACTTGTGATGGGTTAAACGGTATTCGATTCCCCAGTAGGAAAAGTTAATATAAAACATTTTTGTTTTAAGTTAATTTTTATTGAGGAATTTATTCATAAGGAAGCATAATCACATATCATGTTGACTTTCAACTTTTACTAGATTCCTTAGTCAAACTCATATTTTTTCCAAAAGACGAGTATTTAGGAAGACTTGTTCACATTAAGAGTACTATAATCAACTTCTAGAGAATCACCTAATCCACAAAATAGAACTATATACTTCCCATGTATTTAGACTTTAAGAAAAACCAAAACCAAAAAGGCTAGTACAAGATCAGATAATCCAGAAAAGGATAACCCTTTATAAAAAGAAAATCTATTCTTAATCTCCAAAATTTGTCCAACAAAACTCAAAGTTCAACAAGGACCATTCTATAATCAATTTGTCCATAATATTCTTCAAAGTAAACCAGTATAAGATTGAAACCCAAACATTTTAATGATTTAGTCACATAGTCTTCCAAGTTAAATCGTAACATTTATCTCCAAACAACATCAGTTGCTCCTAATGTCCCGTATTGAAAGGTAATTAACCTAATCACATATCCTCCATGATAGGTTAATCATTTTCATAAATAACCCAAAATCATCTTACTCTTAATTCATAAAATCATATAACCAGAAAGAATCAGTAAAACTAACTAGGGACTTCACGTAGTCCAGTGGTAGGCGATAAATACCAGTCACACTTTGGTTGTGGGTTCAATTCCCGCAGCTTTGTCCGACGCGACGGGTTGTCACACAGTCTGCGTGTTGTCCTTTTTCCAAAACTATATAATTCTTAAAACATTACCCAAAATGAGATAAAATCTTCAAGAATAATCATAACATATTTTAACCTCAAGTTTATCTCATTCCTTTCATTTTCCATCATATCATAGAGTAACCCATAATTACCTAAAAATTAAGTATCATATAAACCCTAATGGTTACCTTAATAATTATTACCTGAATTTCCACATCGAGTTGGCCATCTCGTATATGATGCATTAGAGAACTCACCAAGGTTGAAGTGGTTGATCATGACTCCTTGATATTTGGTTTAGAACAACCACGAGTTTCCTCATTGAATCCTCCATTTTACCTAGTATCTTAATCATAGATCCACCATAGTTTCCTTCAATCCAATTGTCACTTTGGTGCCTGCGAGATCCAGCCATTCACTAAAAACAGAAATGTCAGTGTGAGTATATCAACAAAACCATCATGTACTAATGAGTAAGATAAACACTAAGATATACTTACTCATTCACTTTATCTAAAACTAGGACTCTTTCTGAAATCCTAACCATTATGGTAATGTCACTTATGCTTAAAGAATACCCTAAACTCTAAAGTTATCTAAACCGACCTTTGATACCAACTATAAGGCCCCAGACTTAAACCTTACTTAATCTTGAGTTATTACAAGATTACACATTGAGGATCTTTTCAGGTTTAGAGTTTTAGAGAATTAGATCATGAAACTGGCATTACATTCCACATTTAAACAAAGTGGTTACATAAAAAAAAGTATTCATTCTTCCCATCAACGGAAACATATTTCAAATGAAACATGGATTCTTTCTTGATACATCCTCGACACTATCATCACATCATGTACCTTTCCCTTGACCTGTGAAAAACATTTCAAAAACTTGGGATGAGCAGAAAAAGCTCAGTAAGGGTTATAAAAATATGGAAATGAAACATGAGTTCGTATATACATAAGAATGAAATCATACTTTACCCATAAAATATAGGCATATAAAATCATGAATAAATCATAGAAAACATAAGACATAAAGGTAACTTGAGGCATTCATAACATTCTTACGTAGGGAGTAACCCTCTTGGTTACGTTTGGAATACCCATCATAGTATATTCACTAAATCTCTTCGGAGAAACATTAACGTTTCACTCCTTCGCGTTACCCAATGCATTGGAGAACTATATCGGGCTCACCCGCCCTTAGTTTATCACGGATCCACCCGTTCTTCATAACAATGCCCAAGAACCATAACATAATCGTATCACATAAACAAGAATAAAGGAAACATAACATTTCCACATTTCAATCACAATATAACATTTTAGGATATTGAAATAATGAATCCATTCAAAAAGAAACCATTTCCAAAACCATTTAAAACATTTAATAAAGAGATTTTTGAATCAAAGTGTCCCATACCACCTTGAAGCTTTTAACATTTTAAACCATTAATATCCATATAAATAAATCCTTAAAACCATTTTGAAAACATGGATATTAATAAGAACAAATAATTAAAACATTTAAAATGATATTTTGGTTAAAGGGGTTTTACCAAAATTAGAGACACTTGAATACAATAATCGAGGAATAACATTTAGTCAGAACTTTATAATATCATGAGAATAAAAGGATTCATGATATAATACTCAAAAGGACAGTATATACACCATATAAGAGTGAATTGGTGCATAACAACAATGAACCCTCAATAGAAATGTCAAATGTGATGAAATCCCTTATAAAGAAGGTATCCTTAAATTAAGGACAAATAAATCTCAAAAATATGTGTGAAAAATATATATACACCCAATATAATTGGATATTAAGTGTAAAACAATAAAAGGTCATCCACACATATTCAATGGGTGACATATTCAATGACTACAAGTTGAACCCAAAGAAATCGAAATTGGGTTAAAAAGTTCCCTTGACAGCCTAACGACATCACATCAAAATGAGTTGATGAGAGATAAAAAGTGTATCTCATCACTTGGGCATAAAATTTACTTCAATAAGGATTTATGAGAACATATCCCAACATAAAAATATGTAAATTAAAAGACCCAATAAAAGAAGTCTTTTAAAAAAGAGGAGGGTGAAAGGTTCCCTTACCGACTTGGGTATCTTTCAAAACATACACCCCATGAAGAAAGACAATAGGTCATTGATGTAAATACTCATAAACGAAAGTATATTACACAAATAGTAGAATAATGGGCAGTACATACACCACTCAATGGAATTTGTGGCAAATGTAGCATAAATCTCACGGGAATAAAAGTGAGATGAAAAATCCCTTACGAAAACTCACCAGCCTAACGATGCCACATAAAACTTCCGAATATGGATTGATGAGATCAAATAGAGTATCCCATCATATTACAATAGAATTTACAGCAAGTGGAATATAAAAGAAAATCCCCCAACATTGCAAGGAGGAGTTTAAAAGAAGTGACATAAAGGAGAGTACTTAAAAAGAAAGAGAGAGGTTAGATCTCTTACGAAAGTTCGGCAGCCTAACGGCGCCACATAAAACCTCCGAATATGGATTGATGAGATAAAATAGAGTATCCCATCATATTACAATAGAATTTACAGAAAGTGGAATATAAAATAAAATCCCCCAACATTGCAAGGAGGAGTTTAAAAGAAGTGACATAAAGGAGAGTACTTAAAAAGAAAGAGAGAGGTTAGATCACTTAAGAAAGTTCGGCAGCCAAACGGCGCCACTCAAAACTTCCAAAATGGATTGATGAGAGAGAATAGGGTCTCTAATCACATGAACATAAAAATTACAGTAGGAGTAATATAAAATAACATCCCAATCATAAGAAAGATGAGCTTAAAAGAAATGACATAAAAGAGTGTACTTAAAAAGAAAGAGAGTTGTAGGATCCCTTACCTCGGGTCCGACTTGACTCGATCGCTCTTTAATCTCCTGAATAATAAACTTGAGTTAATTTCTAATTCCTTAAGAACCTTTTTCAAGTTCATTATTACTTTTATACCACTTATTACCATGTCATAAACATTATGTAATCACTTAAGTTAATAATATTTGTTTTGCCGATATTTGGTTCTTAAGTCGAAAGTGGACTTCTTACAATTACATGTCGTTCGTGTGGCCAAATGTTTATTATATCCAGAATTGTATTCATTATGTAGATATCATATATGTCATATATATCCAGTACATGCATGCATTTATAACATTACATAATCATTTAGAGGTAAGAAATGAAATGCACCGTTCATGGAGACGGTAAGCCGTACGTACGCATGAACGCTACTTTCATTTCTATTTCGTATTTTATAGAATGGAATAATAATTATATAAAGGTATATTATAATTAGAGTATAATATCATATATAATATCATATTTCCATCCTTTATACATCCCACATATGGTATTTAACGAATCAAATCACTTTGAGGGGGCGGTAGTCCGCACTTCCTTAAATGAAGATATCGCGTATACCCATAATGGAAGCCATAAAGGTAAGACAAAAATGAAAAATACAGAATCATAAATAAAACATAAACATATTATATATCATATATAAAAATAGTGACATCATAATGGCCACCTTTGAAGGTGTTAAATGAGTATTGAACAATCATCGTTTCGGGAGGCAGAATTTCACCATCCACGGAAACCGTATGTTCTTTAACCATTTGATGTAGTTGTGTGAGAGTGTAGCTCGAATATATCTTATAACAACATCCTAGTATATTGAAGATACTGGTGTTGTTACAAAAGATGTAAATAAAAAGAGTTTAGGGGGTTGGAGAAGCAAAATAAAACAAATGAACATGAGAGAGTGAATTACCTTTAAAAGTGTAACTCCTTTTGATTTGAGCCTAAAGGCTTCTTTTGAAAGGATTATGCCCAAAGTGAATCCTCTAGGATGAGGAGAGGTATGTGGAGAGAGTAAATGGGCAGGGGTTGGCCGAGCCAATGGCATGAGGAGTGTGTTAAATGTGGTAGAGGTGGGGGCCTTTTATAAGAGGAGAGGAGGGGCACTTTTGGAAAGTAAAGAAATATTACTTTATGTGAAAATGTGTTTCGGTTTCAAAAGGTCCCACATTGATATAATTCGTGGATAAGGTGATAAGTCTTTGAAATCCACTCATCCAATTGGTTTTGGACATGTGTAGTTCATATATTTTACATTATCTTTCAATTTTATTTAAATCGTCAAATAATGATGTCATCGTTGCATAATTATTATGTCATAAATAATTTAATTTATTTAATGTCTAAAAATTATAAAAAAAATACTATGATGTATGAAATCTTTTTATCTTTCCAATTACTATTTATAATCAAAATTTGGACCTGTGTAACCCTACTTAAAAATTGTTTTAGTAAAACAACTCATGTTTGTGTCAATTTAATTTTAACATTAAATAAAAAGTTATTTATGTCATTTCCCAACCACAGTGTCTCCATGGGGTCCCCAAGTTGGCCCATGGCTTGTCTTGTTCGGCCATGACTCACCCAATAGGTTTAGGACAAGTGTCATGGTGTTTTCACATTCTTATAATATCATTTTACCTTAAATTACACTAATTACCTCTAATCGCGATTAAGAACTTAATAAGTTACTATTCACCAAAAAATTATTATAATCTCATTGAACCACATTTTCCTTCTTAATGACAACCATGTATGTCGGATTTTTGAAAATCAAAACACAATGATGGAAAAATTTCATTTAAACGGAAAATCAGTTTTTATAAGTACCACTTAGTGGTTTCACTATTCATCAAAAATTGAAGTTTTTCAGAAAAATCCCAAAAATTCACCCTAAGCTATATTTGATATTCTGAATTCAAAAATGAAGTCCGTTTTAAAAAATTCAGAACATATTAGTCACATTAATTAATTTAATAATTAATTCCCGCTGTTAGAGCAAATAGCGTGTTTTTATAAAACAATAAGTATCAAAAGATTGACACTAGTTTAAGTCTGATTTCAAAGTGAAATTAATTCCAACGACCACTATTGGATTTAATGGTAAACATATTTTCTAATTTCACTTTAAAACCAATTCAAAATATAATCTAATCATATAAAAAAATTAGATTAAAAAGAGGTTTTGAATTAAAATACAACATTTTACACTATTCATTTACCAAAAAATTACACAAAGTAAAATTTGATGTCCCGATTCTTAATAAGAGTTTTATTTGGTCCAAAAGAATGTTTAAGAGTGAAAAAAACTATATTTAATGACAGTTCTCCATTAAAAGGCGACAAGTGAACCTTTAGTGAAAACTAGGGCATATACGCCTAAAATTGAATTCTTTCCGTATATTAAGCCTTTAGCTTTTATTGGATAAATGTAAAAACATTGAAAAAACATATATAATCATATTTTAGTTATTTCTATCCATTCCCACCAATACAACGGCTACATGTTAACTACCATTTGAATTAATATTATTTTATTATTAGAGTGCAACTTAAGATTCCCAAGAAACTCGTTGTTGCGTGTTGGGTACGCCATCGAGCATAGCGTCCCCTTTAAAGTCATATTAATATTTTATTCACAAATATGGATAAATATAAAAATTCCATATTCATTATTTACCTGGGGTGTTACAGTAGATCCCCAGCAACATGACCATCCATGTTTCGACTGGCAAGGAGCAGACATCAGCAGGTCCCATACCAATCTCATGATGTTTGACCATTTTCATTGGGCCAGGGATAGAGGTGCTTTTCATGTGAGAATCATGGGCATCTTGGCAGACATTTCCCTTTTTAGAATCATTATGGAGGGATTGGCCAGGTTCATCCCCAGCCACAGCTACAGTTCCCAGCCCAACCCTTCCAGCAGCAACACACTCTAGTCCCTCTAAGGGGAGCTGGAGAAAGTAGTGGCCAACCATAGGGAGTTCATCAAGGACCCCAACCGAGATGTGGTCGATGAGATGGACGTCAACAGAGAGGGAGAGGAGTGGGACACAGATAGTTGCACGCAATATAAGTGGTAACACTAGAAAGGCCAGAGATCGAGAGAGATGTTTTCATTATTACTTAAATGTTATCATTTATGTTTTTTTAAATTCAGGAGCATCACAGTCCTTGTTGAAACTCATTCTCACCTATCCTTTGGGGCCGGACCTTGTTTTTCAAGAGTCTATAATGCTAAGTAGTTTCCCTCTTTCCTTTAAATGTGTGTGAAGAGTACTAACATGTGGGGAAAGGAGGAGCTGATCCCTAATTAAGATGCATTAATTTGGATTCAATTAAACTTGTTTGGGCAATTCAGTGCCACCCAAAGAGGATATTATCACATCATGGGAGATGGAATTCCCCAATCCATGTGTTGGGCAGCGTGTTTCTTGTTTTGTGCAGTGTTGGTGGCAATGTTTGAATTTGAAATCCTAAATTATGGGGGTGGGAGGACCTAATCCCTTATCACAACGCATTAATGTGGATTTGATTAAACCCATGCAGGTGATTCAGTGTCTCATGAAGAAGATAATATCTAAAAATGGGGGAAATAATTCCCTGACTCATATAATTAGGATAGTGGTTCCATTCCGGATATAACTAGAGCCCTGAGAGGTATCATGCGAGGTGTTTGTTCGGACTTTTCTCCATTTTATGGGTTGGTTTTTAATTCTAGAGGACAAGAATGTTTTGAGAGGTATTTGATGTAATGGTCTGGACCTCTCCGGACCATTAATTTTTAAAAAATTTATGTGGTCAAACACGACGCATGTTATAAAAATATTTTTTGAAAATAATAATTGATAATGGTGGCGTGAAATTATTTTGGTGTTAATTAGATTAAATGGTTTTAATTTAATAATTGTGAAATAAAATTAATAAAATTGAATGTATTTAATTCAATGAGGAGAGTTGCATGATTTCTTTTTGAGTTATTTAAATTTTAATAAATAAAAAATTATCTGTGTAATGGGAATGTAATGGTAGGATGCTCGGTGTTGACGTAATGGTGGTCGAACATGGTCAATGAGAAGAACATTAATAATAATTATTATTAAGAATAATAATTGGTGACAAGTTAAGAAATTTTAATTGGGGGTTTTTTATTATTATTATACTAAATAATTATAGTAATAAGGTTGGATTAAATTTTGAAAGATCCGTTAATAACGATTTAATGAGATTTAAATTTTGAATTCAATGCAATGACATTTGATATATGAGGATAGATTAGAGATGTTATATTTTATGATAAATATGTTAAAAAAATATTTATAAAGGATTAAAATGGAGGTTGGGGCGTGCCACATGGAGTAATGGAAGGGGAGGTTCCACCTTTGGTGAGTGAGTGAAAATCATGGAATAATTAATGAGATTGGAGATAGAATAGGAAGATAAGAGGAATTAAAAACTAAATAAATAAATGGAGAATAGAGGGTGTGAATATTGGTGGTAGAAGATTGAAGATTGGAGAAAGAAAATTTAAAATATAATAATGATTAAATGATAATAATGATAATATAAAATAGTAGTCAATCATGGGGGCTTATGCGCTTTACTCATAAAGAGGATGAGTATGGGTTTGTATTTGAGGTGGAATGAGATTAAATTATAAATTAGATTCGATAATATAATAATGTAATTATTAATTTTTATGGGAAAACCATTTTTAGTCCATGACTCCTTCGTGCATCCTCAGTTTTACGAACCATCAGTGGCAGTGTGACCCGGACTTCGAGACATAAATTATGAGCCCAATATTCGATGTCTTTTTCGGGTTTTCAGATATGGTACCCAAAATGCTCGTAAATTAATAAATTTAATATTATTTTTAAATATTCAACCCTCCAAAACTCCCACGTGCGACGTCCGATTGAATTCTCTTCAATGATGATGTTATCCTGTCATTAATACGATCAATTCAAGTCTAATGATAGATTATAAATTATGGTTCATGTCTACGGTCAATAAAACACCTATTATTAATTGATGGTATTATTATCATTAAACGCATGAAGACCGCGTGACGTGTTTTTTGTTTACCAGTCAAATAGCATAACAATTGTACGGTCACATCGTGTATTCATTAATACACGTTGCATGATGTTTTACCTTTGCTTTCCCAATATAAGAGAGGGTCACATGTTATTTATGGGCCCCTCTTCTTCTCCGCCCGACGATACTCCCAAATGACCAAAAATCATTCCTCCTATCTTTTCCATCATGACTCTGATCGTCGATCTGTTGGTGGATACATGATCATGTTGATGAGGCGAACATCGTGCACCTCGTTCCTTTACCTCTTCCTCGACTTCGTCTTTGTAGTTTCCTACCAAGAAGATTGCTGATATTCGACGAATGTCATCTTAATGTTACATTCTAACCCGTTCTAATTCCTTACTGTTGGTCGGAGTGGACACTCAAGAGGGGGGGTGAATTGAGTTCCAATCAAAATTTTCTGTTAAAAACAATTTCTAATAAAATCCCCCAATTTCAAAAATAAATTAAACTGTAGTGAATTTACATAGACTATAAAGGTTCAATTAGCTTCTCAAAGATTGATTAATTCTCAGTTAACTTAATCTTATGATTAAATTAACTTTTGAAACCAATTTACTGATTTATAATAAATATAAACACTTGCGAATTTAATTATCAAAGTAGCTTTGAAGATAGATTATATTTCAAAGTAATAGCAGCGGAATATGAAATAAATATGTATAGTATGGATATAGTATAGCTATAAACACAGAGAAGTAACCAAGAGGTTCAGTCTCAAGCCGAGACTTAGTCCTCTCAAAAGTTTATATAAAAGTGATCCACACCCTGGATCGGGGTTAACAACAGTGAGCACACTGTCCAGGTCACAAGACCTCTACCACAGTTCTACGTGGGAAAACAAACAACAGCAGCCAGCTGTCCAGGTCACAAGACCTCTACCACTATCCACAGTGGGAAGTGAAGTGTAAAAAGTTTGCTGAGGATTTACAGATCCTCCAGTGAAAGTACAGGAGTCAGTGTGTGTGTTTAATACAGCAGATAACACACACTGCTCAAAATGTAGAATAAATAAATCACAGAGCAGAGATGTAGAGTTTAGAAATGGCTCTAGTGATTTCAGTGTAACACTGGACTCGTTTTGGAATTAATCAGAAGTGATTCTGAGTCCTCTTCTCGATTTTGTTTGAGAAGCAGAGTGTCGTATGCTTCAGGTTCTCAGGCAGTGAGATGTAGTCGATGAAGCTCTTCAATGATCTATTGTATGCAAACCACTCTTCTTGAGTAGGCTTGATTGTATGTTTGATTCTGTCTTGCTTGGTTCTTCTTGTATGCACAGAGCTCTTCTCGAGTATGTCGTATGCTTCCTTGTCTCTGTGTGTTTGATTCTGTCTTGCTTGGTTCTTCTTGTATGCACAGAGCTCTTCTCGAGTATGTCGTATGCTTCCTTGTCTCTGTGTGTTTGATTTTTTCTTGCTTGGTTCTTCTTGTATGCACAGAGCTCTTCTCGAGTATGTCGTATGCTTCCTTGTCTCTGTGTGTGTTTTCTCACACTTCTTCGCAGCTCTATATTACTTTTTCAGCAGAGTCTTCTTGTATTCATATCACGTGCTCCGTAGGATAGAAAAGGTTTCCTTTCCGCAGGTACGAGGTACGGTTTCCTGACATCCGACAACCTTTATTAATTAATTGTCAGTGTATTAAAATATAACTAATATGACCGTTGGTTAGAATAAATAAAGATAAAGATAAAGAAATTCAAACAGTTGTTTATGACTGTTCAAGAGATCGGTAGGTCATCAGCATTAGAGTAAAGATCGGTGACTCAGATAGATCAGCATCGGTCTGTCATCTGATCGGTGAGTCATTTTGATCAGCGCCGGTCTGTCATCTGATCGGTGAGTCATTTTGATCAGCATCGGTCTGTCATCTGATCGGTGAGTCATTTTGATCAGCATCGGTGAGTCCTTGGATCGGTGACTCATTTGCATCAGTGACTCATTTGCATCGGTGACTCATTTGCATCGGTGACTCATTTGCATCAGTGACTCATTTGCATCGGTGACTCATTTGCATCAGTGACTCATTTGCATCAGTGACTCATTTGCATCGGTGACTCATTTGCATCAGTGACTCATTTGCATCAGTGAGTCTGATGGATCGGTGAGTCTGATGGATCGGTGACTCTGATGGATCGGTGACTCTGATGGATCGGTGACTCTGATGGATCGGTGAGTCTGATGGATCGGTGAGTCTGATGGATCCAGAAGGCTTCCAAACATACTTTGTAAGTTAATAAGCATAGTTAAAAAACATGATAACTGATTCATTCATAGATTGGAATTATGTTTATGAGACATCAAACCAGATTAAGCATCAATGAGTTGTGATGATTTGTGATTATTAAAACATCAGTTATAAACATGAAATCAGCAATCTTCCAGAGGGCTCAACAATCTCCCCCTTTTTGATAATCACAAATCTTCATATATATATATATATAAAAATAAAAAAAAATAAAAAAAAAATAAAAAAAAAATCTCCCTCTTAAGATAACATTCCCATATATATAATATTCAGATTTCTCCCCCTGAGATATTGATCTCCCTCTTCATATATAGAGTACTCCCCCTTAGATATATAGTTCTTTCTCCTTATATATATCTTTCTCCCATTATATATCTTCTTTCTCCCCCTTTGGGATGATCAAAAAGGAGGGAACATAGATAAGGGAAAAGAGAAGCAGGGTGCAGGCAGGATAGAACATAACACAAAGGAAAAACGAATTTTATAAAGGCACAGAAAAAGACAAGCAATACATAGAGCACCCCATCAAAAATAATACATGGCTATTTGTTGGGATACAAAGGGGCTTTCCCTTTATCCTTTGGATCAATGGTAGGTAAGGTAGAAGGCTTGGAGGCAGGTTGTGGTTCACGGAGCTGAAGTGGTGGCAGGACAACTCTGGCAGGTGCAGTTGGAGGTGTCACAGAAGGTTGTGGAGAAGGAGCAGGAGCTGGATGAGAAGCTTTCTGAGAGACTGGCCGCAATTGAGATAGGGCTTGGGCAACAGACAGCTGATTTGGAGCGACATCAGAGGCACTTAGAGGTTCGGATGTAGGGAGTACAATGGCAGTGGCCTGTGCATCCAAGTAAGGCTTCAACAGATGAATGAAGTCCTGAATGACTTCTGCTCCATACTTCATAGCTTTTTCAAAATCATCCTTGTTTTCCATGAACTGTGCCAAGGAAGGAACAAAATCTTGCAATTGGCGAACTTGAGTGTTGAAGGCCTGAGTGACTGGAGGTAATTTCAGATTCTCTGCCAGGACTTTGAAGTTTGCAGCCATCTCATGTTTTGTATAAATCTTGGAAAAGAAAGCATCAACTTTTTCCTTGATCTCTTGCAGGGCATTCTTAGCATCTGCTGAATATACTAAGGCCATCTTATGACTATTATCACAGAGCTCTTTCATCCTCCTCAAAGATTCTAAGTCAAGAATATTTCTAACAGCAGCTAGCTCTGTATGCACAACTTCTCTGAGAGCTTCTATCTCACGAGTAGTGATTTTGGTTACCTTGCCTGTACTTGCTTGGCCGACTATATGAGTTAGTTCAGCTTTCAACTTCCTCAGATCAGACTTGTTAAGATGTTCAATCAGATTTCTTAAAACTTCCATCATACCAGAGATGGTTGATCTGAACTCATTTGACAGAGAAAGTAAGCTAACTTGGAGATCCTTCAAGGTTTGATTCAAAGAGGCTATGTGCCTACCAACAAATTCACCCGTAGCAGTCAAGTCTGGCTTGAGAACATCTGAGACTGCCGTTGAAAAAGCTTTCAAGGAGTTTTCAGAAACTTGTAGAGATACTTGATGAAGGGCATTGGAAAGTTCTTCTCTGACTATATCTCTCACAGTGGTTAGCAATTCAGTCTTAAACTTATCAAGATCAGCTCGAGAGATTTCAGAACCAGGTAAATTCACAGTTACAGGATCATCAGTAGGAATAGACCTTACTTCTCTTGGAGGGTTCCTTTTCACAGTTGCAGCAGATTCTGGCAATTCGCCTTCTTCTTCAGAATAGTCTAAGCCCAACACAGCATATCCAGGGTAGTCATCCCACACAGCAGCACACCGGGTGTAGTTGGGTTTCTCATAGCATGCTGTTCCACTGATTTTTGATGAGTCAGTCTTGCCACTGATATGGATTTCTGGTACTAACTGAGGTTGTTCTACTTGAACTTCAGCAAGACCATCCACCGGTCTGTTGATACTATCAGCAGCAGCTTCAACATCATCAGCATCATCATCATCACCATCATGATTGTCTTCAGCATCACCTTGCTCATTATTACTCTGCTCAGAGGCTTCACTGTGATATTCCTCAGTATCAGAATCTTCTTCATCATCAAGAATAGGTTCTGACTCTGGTAGGGTTAAGGGTGGACTAGCAGGTCCAAATTCTATTCTTTTCTTGGGGCTAGCAGTGTCTGGATCACTCCTATCATCAGGAGAAGACACACTTCCTTCTTCAGTTGCAGCTTTTTCTTGCTCATTATCATCAGAATAAATTGGTTCCTCATCTGGTTTTAATCCAGGATCTCTCACATCCTTTGGCCTCTTTCCATGATCTATGGGATTGTAGGCTTCATACAACTTATCTTCATCTGCAACCCAGCACTTCTTCCATGGGTTCCAATTGATTTTCATCCTCTTGCAGATCTCTTTGTTGAGACAGAAGGAAGGCTCTGTTTCAACAACTTCATCATCTTCATCAACACATTCCAGATTCTGGAGCATAGTAGATATCATTTTTGAATAAAACAAAGCCGTGGCTTTCTTGGAAGGCTTCAGCATACTAGCTATGTGGACCATCACATATCTACACAGATTTATCTTTTCATGGGTTTTGAGCAGAAACAATAGAAAAACATCTTGATACTTAACAGCAGCAAAATCTCCTCTTCGAGGGCAAAGTTGGTGCTGAATAAACTTGAATAGGAGTCTGCTTTCACCATCTAATTCTGACGCTATGATTCTCCTCGATTCTCTGTTTCCAGTTAGAAGCTCTAGAGCTAGCTCATAAGAAAAATAGTCAGTGACTGGGGGTATATTGCCAGCATAGTCCTCATATCGACCTTCATGAGGTACGTTTAAACATTCAGCCCACTGCTTAGATGAGAAAGATATTTTCTTTCCTTTCACAACCGATGACATCCTAGCAGCTTCCACACCATCCAGCGTGATTTTCAGGTTCATGTAAAACTCATGTACTAGCTTTGGATAATCTATTCGGGCGTTGTCTGAAAACCAGTCTATCCATCCTTGAGATTCAAGAACTTGTAGCAACAGGGACTTACTTGACAGAAGCCACGCCGAGTTTACTTCTTTTTCTGCAGCTACAATCCGAGTTTCCAGGTCCGGATTTACTGAACGTTGAGAGGTACTGCTCGACTCGCCTCGAGCACGCTTTGAAGGTACAGGGCTATCTGGTCCTTTGCTCAGTCTCTTTTGCTTAGCCATTCGAGGATTTGGAGAGGCAGGAGTTCGAAGGTTCGAAGGTTCGAAGCAGAGGGGAAGAGAGGTTGAGAGGTTCGGCGGGAAATGAAAGGTCAAAGGTTTAGGGAAGATAAATAGCCGCGTATCATTTACTTTATCATTTAGGGTTCCCATAAAAAGTAATTTACTAATTAATAAAAAGTAATTTTTTTTAAAAAAAAAAAAAATAAATCGGATTGACAGAACAGTGTGACAGATCGGTTCCACAGATCGGTTTCACAGATCAGTTTCACAGATCAGTTTCACAGATCAGTTTCACAGATCAGTTTCACAGATCAATCATACACAATTCTTGTTTAATAAATTTCATTCTTTCAGAGCATAAGGGCTTTGTGAAGATGTCAGCTAATTGATTTTCAGAACTAACAAATTCTAGAGAAATATCACCCTTCTGGTAATGATCTCTTAGAAAGTGATGTCTGACATCAATGTGCTTAGTTCTAGAGTGAGACACAGGGTTCTTGGATAAGTTGATTGCACTAGTGTTGTCACAGTTAATTGAGACATGTTTAAGATCAAATCCATAATCCAATAGAGTGTGTTTCATCCACAAAATTTGTGCACAGCAACTACCAGCAGCTATGTATTCTGCCTCGGCAGTAGACAATGCAACTGAATTCTGTTTCTTACTACACCATGATACTAGGGATTTTCCAAGCAAATGACATGTTACTGATGTGCTTTTTCTATCTAACTTACAACCAGCAAAGTCAGCATCTGAATAACTCATTAACTCAAAGGATTGTTCTTTTGGGTAAAACAAACCTAAATTTATAGTATACTTAAGATACTTAAAAATCCGCTTAACAGCTAATAAGTGTGATTCTTTAGGATTAGCTTGAAATCTAGCACACATACATACACTAAACATAATATCTGGTCGACTAGCAGTAAGATAAAGTAAGCTTCCAATCATACCTCTGTAATTGGTTTGATCAACTGGTTTCCCAGTTTCATCGACATCCAATTTACAGGTAGTACTCATAGGTGTATTACTTTCCTTAATACTATCCAATCCAAAACGTTTTAAAAGATCCTTTGTATATTTACTTTGATTTAAAATAATACCATTTTTAGTTTGAAAGATTTGAAATCCAAGAAAATACTTAAGCTCTCCCATTAAGCTCATTTCAAATTCATTTTGCATAACCTTTGAAAAATCAGTACATAAGGAGTTTTTAGAAGATCCAAAAATAATATCATCAACATATATTTGTGCAACTAAAACATCTTTAGAAATTCTTTTAATGAAAAGAGTTGGATCAGCAATCCCTTTAGTAAAACCTTTTGAAATAAGGAAATTGCTAAGTCTATCATACCAAGCTCTTGGAGCTTGTTTCAAACCATATAAAGCTTTAGAAAGTTTAAAAACTTGATTTGGAAAATGGGGATTAGTAAATCCAGGTGGTTGTTCTACAAAAACATCTTCAATTATAAAACCATTTAGAAATGCACTTTTAACATCCATTTGATATAATTTGAAATCCAGATGTGCAGCATATGCAAGTAAGATCCTAATGGCTTCTAGTCTAGCTACAGGTGCAAAAGTTTCCTCATAGTCTATACCTTCTTCTTGACTATATCCTTGTGCAACTAGTCTAGCTTTGTTTCTAACTATATTTCCAGATTCATCTATTTTATTTCTAAACACCCATTTTGTGCCTATTGTCAAAGTGTCCTTAGGTCTGTCAACTAATTCCCAGACTTTGTTTCTTTCAAACTGATTTAATTCTTCTTGCATAGCCATTACCCAAAATTCATCATTGATAGCATCATTGATATTTTTAGGTTCTGACTGTGAAAGAAAGGCTTGATGTTCAACCTAGTTTCTTAGAGAAGCTCTAGTTTGTGTTCCTCTATCTAGATTTCCTACAACAGCATCTAAAGGATGGTTCTTTAGAGTCCTAGATGGTCTTGAAAAGATAGAGCTAGAAGTTTCAGGCTCATCTAGAGATTGAGGTTCAACAGAAGAAGATTCTGGAGAATGTCCAGAACTGGATGCTTTTATAACAGGTTCTTTAGATTTATCATTAAGGTCCAGAATAGACAAATCTTCTTCAAGATTCCCAAGAGAGGTTTTAGGCTCATGTGGATCAGTTTCATCAAATTTGATGTGAACAGATTCTTCCACACATTTGGTTCTCTTATTGAAAACTCTATAGGCTTTACTAGAGATAGAGTAACCTAGGAAAATTCCTTCATC
Organism: Viscum album; assembly: GCA_963277665.1. Lineage (NCBI taxonomy): Eukaryota > Viridiplantae > Streptophyta > Magnoliopsida > Santalales > Viscaceae > Viscum > Viscum album. The sequence goes on from OY728158.1 coordinate 880,474,585, forward strand.
ACTCTTGGATGCAAATTTATCCAGATTATCTTTAGTATTCAGAATAAAGACTTTACAGCCAAAAACTTTGAAGTAGTTTACCTTAGGTTTCCTATGGTTCCACAACTCATAAGGGGTTTTCTTTAGAACAGGTCTGATCAAGACTCTATTAATGACATAACAAGCTGTATTAACAGCTTCAGCCCAAAAGTAAATTGGAAGGTCATATTCATTGAGCATGGTTCTAGCAATTTCTTGCAGGGTTCTGTTTCTTCTTTCTACTACACCATTCTGTTGGGGTGTCCTAGGGGCAGAAAAGTTATGAGAATAGCCATTGTGAGAGCAGTAAGATTCAAAATCTTGATTTTCAAACTCACGACCATGATCACTTCTTAGGGTCTTAATCTTGAGTCCACTAAGATTTTCTACAGACTTGGAGTATTTAACAAAGTAAGAACAAGCTTCACTTTTGTGAGCTAGAAAATATACCCAAGTATATCTAGAAAAGTCATCTACGAGAACATAGACATAGTGCTTCCCATTTAAACTAGAAACTCTTGATGGTCCAAACAAATCCATGTGAACCAATTCAAGTGGTTGAGAAGTTGAAACTTCTTTCTTTGATTTAAAAGAAACTTTGTGTTGTTTTCCCTTTTGACAGGGATTACAAACTTTGTCTGCTGGAAATTCAAGTTTGGGTAAGTCTCTAACCAAGTTCTTCCTAGAAAGTTTTCTAAGTGAGTGCACATTGCAGTGTCCTAATCTTCTGTGCCAAAGCCAAGACTCTTTATGAAAAGCATTTAAACAGGGAATGTTCTGTTTAGCTAAAGAATCTAAATCAACAGCATAAACATTTTCATTTCTTAAAGCAGAAAATACTAAAACATTTTTAGAGTTAAAAACATTGCAAGAATCATTTTCAAATTTAACATGAAAACCATCATCACATAACTGAGAAATGCTTAACAGGTTATATTTAAGTCCATCAACAAATAAAACTTTAGAAATCAAAATTGAATCAGTGTTACCAATCTGGCCTAGGCCGATGATTTTCCCTTTTGAGTTATCACCAAAGGTGACAAAGCCTCCATCAACTTTTATTAAGCTCTTGAAACAAGAGAAGTCTCCAGTCATGTGTCTTGAGCACCCACTGTCTAAATACCATATCTTCTTGTAACAGCTCTTCAAGCAGGTCTCCTACAAAACAGATTTAGATGGAAGATGATTTTGGTACCCAGATCTTCTTGGGTCCAGACAGGTTAGCCAATAACACTTTAGGTACCCATATTTGTCTAATGGGTCTCATATAATTTGTAGAAATAACATCCTTTGAAAGATAAACCTTATTAGATTCATAACTATGAATATAGCTGGATGAGGCATAAGAAGTTCCAGAATTAACTATCTTCTGTCCAGATTTAGGAATGAATCTAGTTTTGGCAACTTTCCTTTGTCCAGGTTGGTATCCTATACCAGTAGTGTATCTAGGTGCAACTTGCTTTCCTAGCATTTGTGTTAGAGTATTTTTACCATTGGTGAACTTCTCTAAATCTTTCTTGAGTTGCTCATTAGACAATTTCAGTTCAGTATTCTCTTTAAGCAGCTGAGCATTCTTTTCTACTTCTATATCCAGATCAGATTTATGCTTAACATTTAAAGCATACTGTTTCTTTAGACCTTTATATTTATCTTTAAGCTCATTACATGTTTCTTCTAGCATGTCACAGTATTCAAACAATTCAGATTTTGACATGTTTTCTGAGTCAGAATCTTCTCCAGAATAGTATGAATTAAAAGCAGGAGTCTCTGATGTTACCTCAGAAGTGTTTGTCATGAAACACATGTTGGCCCGATTCTTTTCAGAGTCTGAAGATTCAGCTTCACTTGTGCTGTCTTCTGAAGCACTCCAAGAAGCCTTCATGGCCTTCTTGTACTTGTTATTCTTGTATTCATATTTCTTTCTATACTTCAGCTTTGGACAGTCGGCTTTAATGTGTCCTTTTCTCTTGCACTCATAGCAGACAACATCATCTGATTTGTCATTCTTCTTCCAGTCCTTTTCCATTTGCCTTGTTGGTCATACTTTCCCTTGTAATTTGGTTTCCAAAAAAATTTCTTTTTCCTATAGAACTTTTTGAATCTCCTGGCTATTTGAGCCATCTCATCATCGCTGTCAGAATCATTCTCACTTTCCTCACTGCTTGTACTTTCATTGATAGCTTGAAGCTTTTCCTTATCCTTATTCTTTGAGGTTGTAGTCTTGAAGGCAATAGACTTTCTTGCAGGTTCATTGTCTTCCTCTTTGTTCACTTTAAGCTCTTCTTCATACATCATCAGCTTTCCAATTAGTTCCTTGACAGGTAGAGCACCAATGTCACAGGATTCTCTAATGGAGACAGAGGTTCCTCTCCATCTTTCAGGTAGACATCTCAAAATTCTCATAATTTGTTCCTTTGCTGGAACATCCTTTCCCAGAGAGGTCATTGTGTTGACAATTTCATTGAACCTGAGATACATATCAGAAATGGGTTCATCAGGTTTCATCTTAAAATTATCATACTTAATAGTATAGGTATTCAATCTCATCTCCTTAACATTAGTTGTTCCTTCATGAGAAACAGCTAAGGTATCCCAAATTTCATATGCAGTTTTACATGCAGAAATTCTATTAAACTCTTCATCTCCTAGAGCACAGTACAGAGCATTCATAGCTTTACAATTGTTATTGTAAGCAGTCTTTGTAGGTTCATCCCAAGTAGATCTAGCAGTAGTGGGAATTTTGTATTCAGATTCAATAGCAGTCCAAATATCAAAACCTATGCTTTCTAGATGAATTTTCATTTTCAGTTTCCACTGAGCATAATTAGTTCCATTGAAGAAAGGTGGCCGGTTAGTAGCAGCACCCTCAAGTCTATTATCCATGATATTACAAAAAGAATTTTAAAGAGATAAAAATTTAGAAATAACAGAAATTTTAAGAACTTTAAAATACAACTAAAATCACAGTTCAAAAGCAGAGCACTTTTAGAAAGTATTTACTTCCTTTGATACCAAGTGTTGGTCGGAGTGGACACTCAAGAGGGGGGGTGAATTGAGTTCCAATCAAAATTTTCTGTTAAAAACAATTTCTAATAAAATCCCCCAATTTCAAAAATAAATTAAACTGTAGTGAATTTACATAGACTATAAAGGTTCAATTAGCTTCTCAAAGATTGATTAATTCTCAGTTAACTTAATCTTATGATTAAATTAACTTTTGAAACCAATTTACTGATTTATAATAAATATAAACACTTGCGAATTTAATTATCAAAGTAGCTTTGAAGATAGATTATATTTCAAAGTAATAGCAGCGGAATATGAAATAAATATGTATAGTATGGATATAGTATAGCTATAAACACAGAGAAGTAACCAAGAGGTTCAGTCTCAAGCCGAGACTTAGTCCTCTCAAAAGTTTATATAAAAGTGATCCACACCCTGGATCGGGGTTAACAACAGTGAGCACACTGTCCAGGTCACAAGACCTCTACCACAGTTCTACGTGGGAAAACAAACAACAGCAGCCAGCTGTCCAGGTCACAAGACCTCTACCACTATCCACAGTGGGAAGTGAAGTGTAAAAAGTTTGCTGAGGATTTACAGATCCTCCAGTGAAAGTACAGGAGTCAGTGTGTGTGTTTAATACAGCAGATAACACACACTGCTCAAAATGTAGAATAAATAAATCACAGAGCAGAGATGTAGAGTTTAGAAATGGCTCTAGTGATTTCAGTGTAACACTGGACTCGTTTTGGAATTAATCAGAAGTGATTCTGAGTCCTCTTCTCGATTTTGTTTGAGAAGCAGAGTGTCGTATGCTTCAGGTTCTCAGGCAGTGAGATGTAGTCGATGAAGCTCTTCAATGATCTATTGTATGCACACCACTCTTCTTGAGTAGGCTTGATTGTATGTTTGATTCTGTCTTGCTTGGTTCTTCTTGTATGCACAGAGCTCTTCTCGAGTATGTCGTATGCTTCCTTGTCTCTGTGTGTTTGATTCTGTCTTGCTTGGTTCTTCTTGTATGCACAGAGCTCTTCTCGAGTATGTCGTATGCTTCCTTGTCTCTGTGTGTTTGATTCTGTCTTGCTTGGTTCTTCTTGTATGCACAGAGCTCTTCTCGAGTATGTCGTATGCTTCCTTGTCTCTGTGTGTGTTTTCTCACACTTCTTCGCAGCTCTATATTACTTTTTCAGCAGAGTCTTCTTGTATTCATATCACGTGCTCCGTAGGATAGAAAAGGTTTCCTTTCCGCAGGTACGAGGTACGGTTTCCTGACATCCGACAACCTTTATTAATTAATTGTCAGTGTATTAAAATATAACTAATATGACCGTTGGTTAGAATAAATAAAGATAAAGATAAAGAAATTCAAACAGTTGTTTATGACTGTTCAAGAGATCGGTAGGTCATCAGCATTAGAGTAAAGATCGGTGACTCAGATAGATCAGCATCGGTCTGTCATCTGATCGGTGAGTCATTTTGATCAGCGTCGGTCTGTCATCTGATCGGTGAGTCATTTTGATCAGCATCGGTCTGTCATCTGATCGGTGAGTCATTTTGATCAGCATCGGTGAGTCCTTGGATCGGTGACTCATTTGCATCAGTGACTCATTTGCATCGGTGACTCATTTGCATCGGTGACTCATTTGCATCAGTGACTCATTTGCATCGGTGACTCATTTGCATCAGTGACTCATTTGCATCAGTGACTCATTTGCATCGGTGACTCATTTGCATCAGTGACTCATTTGCATCAGTGAGTCTGATGGATCGGTGACTCTGATGGATCGGTGACTCTGATGGATCGGTGACTCTGATGGATCGGTGAGTCTGATGGATCGGTGAGTCTGATGGATCCAGAAGGCTTCCAAACATACTTTGTAAGTTAATAAGCATAGTTAAAAAACATGATAACTGATTCATTCATAGATTGGAATTATGTTTATGAGACATCAAACCAGATTAAGCATCAATGAGTTGTGATGATTTGTGATTATTAAAACATCAGTTATAAACATGAAATCAGCAATCTTCCAGAGGGCTCAACACTTACAAAATATCCTCTTTCTGGTCCTCCTTTCCATGCTATGAAAAGTGACACCTTAAACCTTCAGGGAGTCTCTCTCAGTTGTTAGTGCGGTTGTGTCGCAGCGTCCACGGGATGACGTAGTCGTTGGGAGGAGTGATCAAAATTCTCGTGGTGGTTGTTCTCGTATAAGGACATCAAAACATGTTCAAGTAGGGATCTGACTTTCATCTCTCTCTTTTTTTGTGCATCATGAATTGTGGGTATCCTCTTGTTTTCGTGAGATATAGTTGAACCAGTAAATAATGATAATAACTGGTTAACAAATGGGATTGGGGAAGTTTTTTTTGATATTATTGTTTTTTTTCATCAATTCTTATCCTTTGATTATGTTGTGAATTTAATAGGCTTATTCCTACTGAAAATCACAGTCGTTGGGGGCCTTTGCTTGAACAATTAAATGTTTCCCTGTTTGTTTGTATTGTTTTGATGATGGAATTTTATAGAATGTAGAAATTGGTGAATCATGTCAAGTTGGATGATTAATTGATTACCTGGATCCCTTTTATGATCACCCTGGTTAAACTAAATGAAAGAATTAATTTTCAGGTGCATGTTGGGGTTTAATTATGTGAAGGGGTGTTTCTTGGGTTGTTGTGGAATAGGTGAGTAGCGGGGCTGCGGTTGGCCTGGTTGTGGGTTGGTGTGTATGATATGGTTGTGATGGGAAGCGGAGCTATGGGAAATGGTACCAAAGGGATGATGATGTGGTACGGGTATTGTTTCCAATGTGTTTGTGGTTATTGTGGTTGGCAGCACGGCTAAAGGGATGGGTTGTGCATATGAATAAAAGTGAAATAGTTAAATATTGAATTGTGAGGCATGGAAGTTGATTAAATACATAAGATAAATGGAATTCAGTGGACGATAAATGAAAATGGTATTGTGTTGCTTGTGTTTTCCCTAACATTATTTTTGGTTGGCAAGGATATGATTTATGAATGATAGATAGGGTTTATTTATAGTTAGTTTCTTGTTATTTAAGGAACTGATAAACTGAAACTGTTGAAACATGAAAATCTTAATGTGGCTTGGGTTTGTTTATTGTGTGCATACTTTAGAGGTAGTAGTTTCGAGGCATGTGCTTAGATCTTTTGTGTAGAGGCCTTATGATGGGATGAGTGGTTGATATAATTATATAAATCTATACGTTTTAAGTTTCTTTACCCACCCCACCTATGTTGAGAACTATGCGTCGAACACCCATGGAACGGGGGTGATATTATCAATCATCCAATGGATGGATGGTTATTGTTCTTCCCTGTACTTCCTCTTCAATGTTCTATAGCCCAAGATCCTTTGGGAAAGTTACGAACGATTTTTCCCAAGAGTCCTTGGGATGAGGATGGGATATATTCCTAGGTGTCTTTGGGATGATATGTGATGTGGTTCCCAAGAGTCTTCGAGATGAGATATGGTTATGGCCAAGGATTGAGTGCCTGCGGGGTACTATGATGGACGATGATTGAGTGTCGGCGGGATACTATGAGCTACGTACAGCCAGGTAGTGGCACTAGCTCAGGAAGAGGGGGAAGCATCAGAGCGTTATGCTTGAGGGATTGAGCGATATTCATTGGGAAGGTGGTGTGGGGCACCCAAACATTGATAATATTATTATTCTACTCTATTGACATGCAATATTTGGGGAGTGTTCCTTGGTGAGGTTTGGGTGGATAGATTCCTTGGTTGGATTTGGTTCCTTTTTGTTTTCTCATGGGGAATTAGGATCTCTCCCCACCAGTGCACGAGTGTTTTAGGTTTTCCTACTGAGTATACTTGTATGCTCACCCTATGTTTACTCTCATGCTTTCCGGAGGATTTCAGGGACCGTGCGGGACCACGCTAGTTGGGAATTGGAATTTTTCTAGTTGTAGATTTTTCTTTCTTTTTTGGTATCATATTTGGATCATTTCTTTTACTTGTACATTTTGTTTCAATATTTTATAAAACATGCATATGGGTTTGGTTTTGGTTTTATTTTTATTCACTTGTTTATTTTTCTTTTGGTGTTCGACTCATGTTATATCTCAATCTTAAATAATAAAAAGTTTAATGCCTCCCATATTTGTGAAAACCCATACCCTTGGTGCTAGTCTCCACTCCGGGGCCTACTGGAGGCGGGACTGAGGGGTCATTATCTATCCTTCAACATGAAGATGGAAGTTTCTAGAAATCTGTTGTCCCTTCCATCATCTTGGTGAAGGTGGGTCATGAGTGTGTTGATCATAAATTGTCCATTATCTCTCATTTAAAATTTAAAATCAAAATTTTGGATGAGTTTTCAATAAATATTAATTTTTTAATTTATGTTTATTGGTTACAAAGAAATGTCCCATTGGGTAATAGTCTATTTTACATGAATTTTGATTAATATAATGTTATAGAATGAATTGGAATTAGGATTCAGTGATCTCAAGTGATTTTGTGTATTATGTTTTTACAACATTATATTATATATAATGTGTTATCCATTATTTATGTCATGGTTTATGATGTTGTTTTGGTTAATTGATAATGAATGTAAATATTGAAATGAAATTTGTAAAAATTCCAACGAGGAATGTTTATCTATAATCAGTACTCATTATAAATTGATGAAAAAATGATGTTATTCGTAAATAATGTTGAGGTAATAATTTTAATGATGTTAAGAGTTTATGGATTATGATTCCATTATTAGAATCATATGATGTAAAAATCTTGTAATTCATGATGTTACACAAGATTATTTGTGAAAATAATTATTTTTGTGAAGAGATAGATAGTTTTAATATGAAATTCAGATGTCTTGGTTTGAAGGACTCGATTAAATTTTGATTGTATTTTGTTTTCTTTGTTAATTGTGTGTTTTCTTGGGATGAGGTGACATACCATGTGACATGATGTGATCCAAATATGGATGTTGCTTGGGAGAGAATTATTGAGGACACCTTAGTTTTGGGAAACATTTGATGTATGTGAAAAATTATATAGTTATATGTATGGTTATGTATATTATGGTTCAATAATTGATGGAGTGGGATGAATTTGGGGTTTTGTAATTTTTATGGATCAAATATATAATTATTAATAGATAATAAACCTTTTTTATAGGGGGGATGGTTAGTTTATTTTTTATATATTATTTTCCATGGAGTATGTTTTATATGTGTGTGAATAGTTTTTGAATATTATGTGGGGGATTTGGATGAGTCAATGAGTACATGAAATTTCTGAGAGTGATAATAACTGTTTTATAACATGGGATAAGAGGATTATAATAATACATGAAATTGAATATACTTGATGAACCATGTGAATATCTTATCTATTAATCGAGGAAATTTATTTTAATGATAATTAACTTAATGATTATTTTTTATAATGAATTATTTAATTTAAAGTCTATTGATATTTTTCAAATCATAGAAGACAACTAGGGCATAGAATTGGTAGTCAAGTGACTGGGATAGAATAAATGTAGTTGAGCCGATGATTACATTGTTTCACATAGTGTTGGTGTTGGAATTTTCATATATATATAAATTCTAATGGTTTATGATTTCATACACTGTGAAAACCATGTTGGTATGGTGACCAACACATTGATGACATTAAGATTGTATTTTTTCCATATTACAGGTTATAAAGGAACTAATGGATAACTACCCACTCTTTCCCTACACTATTCACATTGTATTAATTTATGGTGGAAAAAATGCTTGTTACATGTCCCACATATTATTATATATAACTATAAAGAATTTTTTTCATTACAAATTCATGTATCACTAGATATTGTATCCAAATATTATTATTGGTATATTATTTATGATATGTGATGGATTGAGGAAAAATAAAAGAAAAATGGTTTGTGGGAGATTTTTAAAAATACTCTATTACAATCTAGAGATTTGGATGTTGATGATGAGATGATATATTTTTTGAGGTGCATGATATGTCTAAATTTTAATCCTTATTTTATAATGAATGTTATTAGAGAGAGATAGTGAATGATGGGTGATGTTGAGGTAGAGTAGTAAACGATTAGGGATGTATTATAGTGGTAACATGATAAAAATTATTTTACTAGATATTATATAACACTACTTTGTGATACATTGTGAGATAGGCATGGTGTAACATCCCTAATCTAACCTGTTCTCTTTTAAATAGGTGGTGGTGTTACTATACCTTAGGTGACATCTCAATGAAACCAAAGGATAGAAATAAATTTCATGGGAATTAGGATCAATTGTTAGATAATATGAAATTTTAATGATAAAACAACAAACCCAAGAGAACCACAGTCAACGAAACCTATATAAGATTCATGATATATAAAATGTAGCTCATCATAAGAAAAATTACAACCATATCCGAGTGGATAAGGAAATCAAATGATATATAAGGTTTAAATACACAAAGGTGACATCAAACTAGAAAATAAATCCTTCTCCCTGATCCAAATCAACAAGAATTTTTATAGTGTCATGAAGCATCACTGAAATACTAAGATACATTTCTTACAACGAAGTCTTGATAAATGAAATATATAAATACAGAATGTATTCTAAATATAGGGTGATTCTAAAATCCATATTATTTCAACCAATGACATCCCAACTTACACCACATGGTATAAACACACGATAACATTAATATAAAACAATTTAAACTAATTAAAATAGATTATATCATAAAAAAAATATTCCATATAATTTAATAAAAAATAATTCAACAAAGTTCTCATATCATTTTTAAAACCAATTATATGTTTCAAAATACATAGATATCAACAAATTCATTCCAAGTTGATGGCTCTATACTCAGGAGTTAACTCTCATAGATCCACTAGGTTTTCAGAAGGATACAAATACCAGTTTCCCAAATTCAACACACCCCATTAATGGGGTCACATTTAATGAAAATGAAACCTGGCCAACAATTTATTCTAAAATTGATATAATTCCAAATCACATAGTCCCCTCATTATATATAAATTTACATAACAAATTTCATATATATATATAAAATATTTTTTATTTTACAATTTTAAAATTCTCAACTAAACTGGTTTTCCACAAAACCTTCAAAATTAAACAATTTATCTACACCATTATAAAATATGTTTCCAACAATAATATAATAATAATATCACAATGATATCAAAAAAATTATTTTAATCTATGGATCTATTTTTTAATAAACTTGTGTCAAAAGGGGATCAATCTACCTCATGAATGTATGTGAAAATTAAATATGGTGCTTGAACCTTCAATGTTTGATATCCCACTATGATCCATTCATTATATCAATGAATAAGTGATCTGAAAATAGTAAAAACATATATCCATGCATGAAAGGATAAATGATTATTTCCTAGAGTTAGAAGTATCATAGATATAAGAAGAACACTAAGTAATGATGAAAAACAATGACTTGCTTAGGAATCCAGGACACCAAATAATAATAATTATTGTAATGATCACTAATGAATAATGAAAATTATATGCGAACACGGTGGGGTTACCATCATATTGAAATACCTATCATGGTTGGATCACACAATTTTGATAAAAACTAATCTGATAAGGAATTTATATTTATTCAATGTTTCATGGTTTCTCTTGTAATCCAAATTCTTTTACTAAACCGTGCACTAACCATCCTTCTATCCAATTCCCAATATCATCCCAAACATGGTTTACTAGTGATATTTCATCATTCATACTAATTATTCCCTAAACATAAACCACAAAAAGGAATCATAATCATTTCCATCCCCCTTTATGACACCCTAAAAATTACCCAAACATTATATATTCATTAAATTAATATATAAATGGAAAATTACATTATATAGGGTGTGATAAATTCTCCCCTCCATTGTTAATTAGATCCCTATAATGTAGAAATCATTTTTCTCTATAAATGTTTTGGGACATTACCATACCCTTTAATTCCCACGCTCCATCATTTATTATTAAACTAAACCATTTTTTCATAAAACCTAGAGAAGAAGGATTCACTTCCCAAACAAGTTATTCTATTTCTGATCCATAACTCATACAAACACATGAATCAAAAAATAGAATCCATATCAAGATCAAACTGATCTCATTGAATCACATGATTAGTACTAGGGTGGTACCACATATAAAGAGATACATGGAACATATTGTGCACCACATTTTTCATAGATAAAAAATACAGCAAATATGATACCTCTCCAAGTCATTCAAATTCCTAAATTGGGAACTAGTTTCGAGGTTCTATGATTCCCTACATATCCAAATGAATGATCCTAATCATTTAAGAGTGTATAAAGATCACAAAACTACTCAAATCAATTTAAAGAGTCATGAATGATGATATGTATATTATTTTGAACATTCCTTATCCAAATCCATTTTTTTGGATCAACTAAATCATTTATTTTGTATATTTAACAATTCATTGTCCAATAAATGAAGTATCACTAGTTTCCACCTGAAAATTCATATAATATAAAGGGAACACATACAATTCATCAAAACAAGTCATATGTATAAAGGATTGTTATCTTTTTCTCTATGTGAACTCCACTGATGGTAAATTCCATTGACATGATTTATCAAAATACATCCTAGAAGCCCTAATTATATCATCAATTTTTTTAATTGTATGTTTAGGCTATCAATTTATTTTACTTTGATAAGTGATACTCATATTATAATTCAATATAAGGTCTTGTGGTATTAATTTCAAAATATGATATTTAAACCTAGTGTCAATGTATAATACAATTGAGAGTTGATTTTCATTCAAAATTTCAATTTATAAAATATAGAATTTGGAAATTTCCCTACCAAAAAGGATTCATGAATATAAAAAAAATATTCCTATTTCTTAATATAGAAGTCAATTACTCAAATGGAATCTTTTTTTCTTAGAGTTCATTGTAATATTATCCTGAAATCCATTGATATTTGCACCATATTCCACATAGAAATTCTTAAAAATTTGAACATTTACATTGTTCATTGGTGTTCCACCATAACTTGCTGATAGATGAGGAATCTCATAAGAAACTCTACTACTAAACCTTTCATGATAACCCCCCAGAACTGTGCTTTAATTGATTTATATATTTTATTATAATGCACAACAGTGGCAAAAAATGATGCAAGTCAAACCTCAATATGATTTTACCATTGGAATAAAAACTAAATACACTATAAAAAGAACAGTTAGAAAATTTATATAATTTTTTTTAATATATATTAAATTATTTTATGTCAAATCCATTGTAATTTTCCTTGAAAATTATTAAAAAAGTCTTTAATAGTTTTCTCCCCATTTTTCATTACACATTTAATGTTTCAACATATGTAGACAACCTTAAATGAAGACCTAGGTGATAGTTCTATACTCTTGATCAATCACTAGTCAATCTACAATGTCTTCAAAATGTAACCAATACCTATTTCCCCACTAGTTGAAATCCCATCTAATGGGTCACATATAATTATTATAAACCCACACCAACCATATATTCCAAAATCCATTCCGTGAAATAACATATTAACTATTTCTTCTATAATAAATATCAATATTCATTTTTATATATCAAATAATAAAATATTATATAACATTTTTAAAATTTTCATCCAATACGATTTTCCACAAAACAATCCAATTTCCACAATTTCTCATAACAATCACTTAATAGGTTTCCTACAGGAATCACAAAATAATTCTACAATAATTTCATTAAGAATATTTATTCAATACAATTCTTCAAGATAACCTATAATTGGAAATAATAAAATGGATAATACTCTTAAAAATATTCATGTGGCATATGTGTGGGGATATCTTGACTGAGTGGTCTGTTGCCATGTGAAAGCATTAAAAACAAGAATAAAACATGGTGGAGAAAAAAAAAATATTTAGGATTAGTTTCTATGTGTTGTGGGGCCACACAAGATCATAATATAGATTTCAAACTTGAGTTTTTCTACTTTATTTTCAATTTATTTCCTATTATACACATTTTATTAAAACAAGGCTTCGGTTGCCTGATATTTATCAACATGTAACTTGATCATCATTAGTATGTAGTCTCTAATATTATTATACTTACTAATAACACAGTTATATGTTTCCATTCTTTTTAAACCTTTGGGTACTTAAATGGAGTGTTTTATGGTAGTGAATTCATATGGTAAGTGGTACTGATGAATGCATATAAATTCATTAGTTTAATGGGATTTTGATGAATTTTAATTTTTTATTATAGTTACAAAATAATATGTTTCCCATAATATTATAATATTAAAATTAATTTTTTATCATTGTCATCCTTATAATGATATTGTTCATACGTTTTCCTTGAATCCAGATTGAAATCATTTTTCCAAAGCGATAAAGTTATGTGTATTTTGGTTTTTTATTGGAAAATTTATTATGGAAAAGTATTCTTAGAGTGTGTGAAATATTTTTTGGCGACCAAGATCTAGAGAACTGATGTTAGCACCGAGGAGACCGTGATGAGGTTCACGATCTTCTACATTTACTATTGTTTCATATTAGAAGAATGTAACATTGAGATATATAGGGTAGCGGATATTCTCATGCAATCATCAATATTCAAATAGAACAACAGTTAGTAAGTTGGGTAGCATTTATCCATGCGAGTGTTCTTCTCCATATCTTTAGAAGAATATTTTATGTGTTAATTTATAAGAAATTTGAAATCAAAATATCAATAAGGGAATGTGGGTATGCAGACATCCTCTGACGATTAGTATAAAATTAAATGTTGATATATTTGGGGATGCAAGGTTAATGAGAGTTGTATGGCTTGTTAGGGATGTCAGAAGATCTTTTATTTCTGGTTTTATAAAATTAAATAGTACATGAAAATCTGTTTGATTTACCTTTAGTGCATTGATTAGTGGTATTTAGTAGGGAACAATTGAAAAAAATAGGCTCAAGGAATTAGAAACAAATTCCAATGTTTCTTTTGGGCTTCTACAACGTAGAGCTTATCCGACTTGGGAGCTATTATAATAAATTATGAAGCGGAGGATGTTGAAATAAAATTATTTTTATCATGGTTACACATGGAGGTAAGGAATATTTGTGTAATATGATTTATCGAATAATTGTATTCTGGGTGAGGGAGTCATTTCAAATTTTGGAATGGGCTATCTCCTAGTGAATTTTAATAACATTGCTTGGTAAGGTTCCAATGGTATTCCACACGTTTAACCAACATAATATTCCCCTTTTCTAATAAAAATTTTATATTTCATTATAATTATAGTAGATATATAAGCAACATACATCACAAATATTAGTGAAATTAGAAAACAACACATAATAAGTCTATTTTTGATAATAGACTATGTTCCATTAATTAAAAATAACAAGACTTTATTAATTCACCTACAAAAAAATCTCTGACTATTGGGTATAATCAATAGCTACTGGAAAGGGAAAAGAAATTTTAGTTATGGATATATAGGAGGAAATTTTATATTAACAATTTAATTCATATTATAGAATCCTTTGGAGGAGGGCCCAATGTATTTCGCACAGTTTATCATCACCATTTGGAATACAGTGGGACAATAATTTGTTTCTACTATATTATGTTCACATATCAGATGGTTGTCGTAAAATGTTAGTTAAACTATGTTCCAACCATGAATTTCATTCTATTATATGTTTCATGTTTACTATAAGGCATCTGAGAAGTTTGGCCAATCCATGTTCAAAAGGTGCACTTGGATAGATCTCGCAGTCTTCCAGTTTATCATTTCTTAGAGAAACATTAATGTGTCTACTGACATTACACATACCATGCACAAATTGAATAGATGAATAAATATTCCATAACCCATTTTACCCTCCCAAAAAATAACACTGCAATTATATATACATAAAATACATAAATAAAGGTGTAATTTTCTAAAATCAAGTGTGTTACAAATGGCGTGGCAGGATACAAAACTAACCAGATTTGGTGATGAGTTACCTTCATTATTTTTATTCAGTATGATTCATTATAAACTCTATATTTTATTGATAGGATACATATATTATCATACAATGATGAAACATTATTCTCCTCAAACTTATATATAACATAAATTCTATGATCATAGGAAATGGTTGGTGATCAAGTGGGAATTCACATGCTCTTGGAGTTATTTAAGAACAATTCAAGCTTTTATGATACTGTTGAGGATAATATACTGGTACATGAAGATTATTTTTTTAGTTTTTTCACTAGTAAAAAATTGAATTTATGTTTTCATATCAATATTACATTTAATGATAATGTTTTTTCTTGTTTTTTATCATATCACTTATTCCCCATGTACTTCAAAGAGGGTAATTGCGTATATTTGTGTGTGTGGTATAACCATTGTTAATGTATCCAAGACATGGCCTTTAAGATGTATCATTTTGTATGAATTTTGTCAATTTTATCATTTGAATCCTTGTAAGAGTACTTTTTGGGGAGGGGATTCTGACAGAGTGATATGAAAGGGTCATGTTGAAGGTTATGAAGAAGTTTAAAGGTATGTAGTTGTATGGATTACATGGGCTTGTAGGGAAACAAATGAGATAATATTAATATTTGATGTTAAAATTGGATACAATATAAGAATTAGATTTTTATACACCCTTATTATAGTATTCATTGTAATATATATTTACTAATCATACTATGTTAATTTATACTATTTTTGGGGTTGTGACAATAGAAAGTATCATAAAATATTCTTTTTTCCAACTAAGATTTATGTTATTAGAAAATGATAATATAATATACCATAATTATTTGATCATAAATATTCATTATCTTATAATTATAGCACATGAATCCTTTTTAATCTTTATGTTGTGGAAAAAGGTTGATGATCTCATCAATATCAAGTCGATGATCATTAGTAGGATGGAATAAAAGATCACCAAAGAGGTGATAACGAAAATGAGGAAACATAAATGATGATAATTCAACAGTTTTAGTAAAATAATCTACAGATATATGTTTCAAAATTTCATATTTATTAATATATGATTGGTTGTTGGAGGTTGATATAATATTCGGTTCAATATATGCTAGGCAGGATAACTAGATTTTAATAGTAGTGACATACCTTTTTAGAGAATCAAGGCAATGATGTGTATTTTTTATTATGTATATCAAGGAGTATAATAAATCATGGTTGATGTTATGTGATTATTAGTAATAAATGTTTCTTTGTTTCATGTGATGTTGGAAATTCAACTCGAGAAGCTTACTAATGGATATGAGAGTTATAGTGTGTAGAAGTTGGTGATCCATTCCATACACCTTCTATGATATTATTAGAAAATGAACAAATACAAAGAATCCAAAGAGAAATATATTAGAGAGTCATTATGTTAATATATCTATCATAGGGTCCCCTTTTAATTTTCTCCAATTATAATAAGATACTATAGAGAGTATATATTTTTCTAGAGAACATTATATAGAACTAGATATTCCAGAGAGGGTAATATCTATGAGTTTTCAAATTATAGAGTTTGGGTCTAATGTTAAGCATTTATTGGAAAGAATTTATTTTTTATAGTATGGGGTAGTTGTCATCCCTCTTCATCTTTGTCATTGGGTCATCATCTCTAGGTAAACTACTAAGGGATCATATATCTTTTTTTCTTCTTTAAGATGCATTTTTTTGTGGAAAGTGTGGAAAAACATTATACTATTGAATCATACGGCTAGTATTTAACTTTTGTTTCCCACATTACAGTATTATTGTCCACAAAATCATAATATGTTAATTTATATGTTGATCTATATATGGTATTTGTGTCAGGAAGAGTAAATCCTCGTAAATCTAAACAACATTGGATAGATGACTATGGATTTTGATATGGTCACTATTATGGTTATAAAAGTTAAGGTAAAAGGTAATTAAATATTTCAATCCCTAGATTTATAATATAGGGTGATTAATATGTCATTCTATGAACTGGTTTATTATATTCTACATATTTTCATGCATTAATTAATTTAATTTTTGGCACTCTTTCATTTCCCCATCCCTAGTATTTTCTTTGGGACATAAGATGGACAAAATTATATTTATAATGCGTTGAAAACTATAATTAGAGGTCGATCTAATTTATATAAGAATATTTATACTGTTATATATAGTTAGGGAAGTATACCTCATGGGGAGACAACCTATAATTGTGAATTCAACCATAAAATATGAACCTTTAAATAAATTAGTTGTAATATCTGTAGGATATATATGATTGAATTAAGAAGGAATTTTATTCCTATGTTTCTAGTGGAGTGTATTCAATATTCATTATCTAGAAAGAGCCTATTCTATGTTGAATTCATGTTTTATCATTGAATTGCTGGATAATATAGTTGATTTAGTCTTTGTTGGATGTTATACATTTATTATTTCCCAGAGATATTAATTAGTAAATTGATGAATTTATTCAAGAGTTTATGGTGTTACACTCATGATGGGAGATCAAGATTTGGATTAAGATATTGTTAGTAACAAATTTGATATTTATTTACCAATAGAGTATAAAAACTTACGATTTTGGGGATTTTTCGACACATATCAATTATCTCTTCTAGAGTGGTTCTATTGTCTATGCATTCCACTAGGGGAATTATAGTTTTTTTTTCAAAAAAGGTTGTTAATAGTTGAAATATTTTTATATATTTCAATAACTTTTATTAGGTAACATTAAAGAAACATTATCTGTTTCACTACCTTAATGGTGTATTTTTTAGCTAATGTGATATTGTTGGTCATCTACTATTGATCTATGGTCGATATATTATTTGTTATAGGAAAATTATTGAGATATTCTAGTGTATCATTTTAGATTTTGTATGGGAATAATATGTTCATTGGGATGTAGTTCTAAAGAAGAAAAACTCCTTCTATCATTATGGGGTAGAGAAATTCACTGATCCATTCCTTTTTTAGCTATTTGTGGTTATCATCATTGGAATCCTTGTATAATCAGCCCCCATGGAAGATAAATATAATCATATGGGGGAATTTTTTGGTATATTCATCATAATAAGATGTTGGAGAAACATTAAATGTATACGTTATTGGTTTTTGATGTTTTTAATGGGAATTGTTACATCCTATAGTAGGGTAATTATATATCCATTGAAAATAAAGTTAGATATTTATAAGGATTCCACAATGATTATTGTGATGGTGAAATGTGTCCTCAGTCATGTGGGTTATTATAAGTGTTTATTCAAATATTAATTCATATTAAAACTCCTATAATAACCATTTATAAAAAGGGCAGGGAGTTATTCCAGAATTACAAGTATCAGGTAACTTTCTAGAATCAAATGTAGATGTTGGATCGAGCCATATTTCATCATTTTCATGAAGATGTAGAAATGTTTGATCTTTGTTATTATATTCTTTCTTATATTGTAATGTTACAAAATGAAATAGATAGAATTTTTTTCATGTGCTTCTAAATATTTTTTCCCCTTTAAAATTTCTATGGTACCAATCAACTTTAGTTGGCATTAGTTTTTCTTGATATGTTGTTTTGGTGAAACTACCTCATCAGTGATTCTTTTTGTTTTAAAAAAAATATAATATTGAGGTATGTATTCTCTCCATGAGTAATAATAGTATGTTAGTGATGGTTGATTGAATTTATTCATGACTACATCTTCATGGATTCCTAGCCCTCATAAAAGTGTAATGATGTGACCGATTCATTCTATATAAGGTCACAATGTGAATTTGTGAATGAATATATATATATATATATATTATTAGAGTGCAATGAAATATATATACTTTATAAATCATGATATGGTAGAATTTAGTGGAAGAGGAGTCCATTTGGTTATTATGGTTGAACAATTATTTGTGATGTATGTGGAGGGGTCCAATTTATTGGACTCCAATGTGGTTGTTCAATGAGATCAAGTCGTCAATGGTGATTCCCCTGATGGATGTACAAAGGATAATCCCCACTAGATGATTTTCTGGGGATATTGTCTAGTTATTAAATGATGAACTAGGTTTTTCCTTGTGAGTTCCCAAACTCAATTTTTTTTATATCCTTTCAATAAAATATTTATCATTATTTTAGATTTCAGTTTTGGTGTCCTAGGTGGAGGCATTAAGTTTCTTTGATAATTTCCCAATTTTTAGACTTCTGGACGGTGATGGTTGGACATCTTGTTCTTGAAGGGTTTATCTAGACATTCGATATTACTCTGTGGATTTTTGGAAAATTTCAATTAACATTTTCATGGATTTAAATCAACATAATTAATTTTTTGATACTATACGGGTGATAGTAGATAGTTTGAAATAAACATCTCAATTCATAGTGGTTAATGAGTCCATATTAGTGGTTTTTTGTTTGTGGTAGAATCTAGAGAATGGATTGAGGCATTATAGAGTAATGTGGAAGATAAAATAATATCATAATTATCATTTCATATATACTATGTTTATTATTTTGTAGTAACTATTCACTCTATATTAATCTTTGACCCTGGTTTTCATCCGAAGAATGACACAAAGATAGAGTACACAATCAAGGAACAATAAGAACTATTGTGTTCAAGTGTATTGAATTTTTTATGTTCATATATATGGAACCTACCATTGGTTTATATTAATTCTGAAAGTAGTTTTAAATCCCCCATTACAATTGAATTGTTTGATTATTTTTACATATTAACATTTCAAAGTCTTTTGTGATGATCTGGAGATGGAATATACACAATTTCTATGATGGAACTACTGAAATTCATGATATATATGGTTCAAGGGATTATTGAGATGATGAAGAAGGAAAATAATATTTATATGAACTATACGAAAAATGGGATGAGACCTTCAATGTATGATGTATTCGGATTATATGTTATAAATAGTATCTCATCATCGTAGGAAGTAATAGTTAGGTTATTATTGTATAAGTTATCTCTATTATTTTGATAATTTAATGATGATAGATATTGTTTGATTTATTTAATATCATATATCACATCCCCTATTTTTGTGTCAGATGCATAATGTCTTTCATGTGTTGTTGTTTCCCCATTATCTTCATGAGGAATCTCACATCCATGATTGGGGGGAAATTGATTTTGGAGACAATGAAATTTTAATTTATCATCCAATGGAGATCTATAAATTGGAATATCATGTGTTTTATCAAAATATAATCCCCTTGGTTTGTTTTTTATATTTACAAGGTGGTGTCAAAGTGGTAATGTGAGAATTTGAGTGGTATATACCTATTGAGTATCAGGAATTTCATAATTTAATATTATTTTTGAATGATGATTATTGATATTTAAATTCATATATATTTGGAGATGTTATTATCTTCTTTTTTAATTTATTGTGTCCATACTATTATTTTAATGGTTTCTACCCAAATATTGTTTAGTTATTTTTAAACCAAATTCAAATAAGTGAGGTGTTTTGTCTTATGTCATAGTGAGATCATTAAAAGGAATTTAATGAAGTGGTTATTTGGAAAAATGAATTTTTTTTCTCTTACCTATAATGATTTTTAAATCTCAGTTTGGATAATTGATTGAAGAGAATATTGTATATGTAAAATATCATAAGGAATTCATATTTTATTTTATTTTTCCAGTTGTTAGATAATTTTTTGTATAACTTGAGATGTTTTGGATATTTTTTATTCTCAGTGTGTGGTACTAGGGGAACTATAGCTGGTGAAATAGAGTTGATGGCTATGTCGATGGATGTAGAATATGGCAGATTACTCTATAGTAAATTTGAATCTTCGAAATTCCACGTGTAGTCCAATGATCTATACAGGGTTAATATGGAGATCGCCTATGTAGAATGTGGAGTTTGAAGCCACAGACAAATAGTCCTTTCTATGGTGGGGAGAAATTATCCAATCATTGTGGGTTATATCATTTTCAATGGTCAAAGACTATATTAGAGGAGACACCATATAATATACAATGATATTTTCGAGGTTGGAGTGATGATCTAATTATTTTTTTAAAATTTATAATAAATAGGGAATCAATTGATGTAAATTTATATCTCATTTGACCGAGGGGTTTCGGAACACTCCGTAGACTCTATGATATAGAATGTTCCATCAGGATTCCACTAGAAAAAGAGTCTCAAACACCATTTTCCTAGTTTTTTAACTATATTATAAAATTGAATGACTATGTATCCACTCTGATTCATTGGATCCCTTCTTTTGGGGATTTTAAAAATATCGATTGTAGATAATTAGGTGCTCTTGATTCATGGTAAATTTCTATCTTCATTATTATTTATGTGGTCCTTTTTTATAAGAATATTTATAGAAATATCCATTGTTTGGGGGTAGAGATATGAACAAATGTTTTTGGTGGATTGTGAACGTTATATTCTAGTGATTTTTTATTAATTTTGGTGTGGTTTCTTTATGTACTTATTGGTCATTAATTTCTTGTTATTTCTCAGTGAACATTTTAACTATAAATAATGGAAGAATATTAATTTATTCTCCATATAATATATAATATTTTAATAATAGCATGATTTATCTACTTTTTTATTGTTTTATTTAACCATAATCAGTATTCATTAGGAATAAATTAAATAATTTGTTTTGGTTTATAGAGATCAAATCTGTTTATGTCATATTAAAGGTTTGAATATTGATCATAACAATTCACTTGATATCCATAATTTAATATATGGTTTATAATATATATTATATAAGAAAATTAAATATAGAACCTAATTATAAAATTATTTTTGATAAAATAATAAATAGTTATACATAATTGAAATTTTTATCCTTAGAATTTAATGGAAATAGAAGATTTACATAAATCTTGTTAGGGTAATAATTTTTCAGTTATTAAGAGATAATATATTCGGTTTACTGTGTTTGTAACATTTAAAAATTGAAATATTTAACTAATTATAATAATGAATTTATTTATTAAATAAGATATAAATAATTCAATCAATTTGATTTTTATATGAAGGATGGGTGCCTTTATTTTGGTTTATTGATTTTATAGTGAATATTATATGTTTTATTTTTGCACTGTGTTGTTGTTTTGGTTAATGATAATATTTTGAGATGTGGCGTGACCTTAAGATGAATTATATTTTATCCAAAATGGATTGGTATACCTGTATTGGTGGAAAATGTTTTCTATTTTTGTTGTAAGGATGGGACATGATATGCATAGTGATGTGATAGAATTGAATTATAAATAGTATAGGGTAATATATATGGTATTTCTCATTGATTATTGTGCTGAAACCTAGAGCGCATTATTGATAATGAATCCTTATCAATGGTTTGATTTACATGTGTCTTGTTTCAACATTCTTTTACCCACTACGTACTGAAACTAGATATATATGTCTTATGAACCATCAGTGTTATATATGGACTAGTAATATAGTACTTGGAGTTATATAAAATAATAATAAATGTTTTTACCAATGGTGTTTCATTCATATAATAATTCCATGAAAATGTTAATTCTTGAAGAAGTATGGAAAATCTACGATATACCATCAAGGCCATGGAATTGGATGATAATTAATTTATTAGTGATTTTATAAATGGAAGTAATTTATTAAGAGTCTATTGAAATGTTTCCATTCTTAGATAAAAACTAGTCCTAACAATTAGAAACTAGGTGTTTGAGACGCGATTACTATATATGATTTTATGTCTAGTTTATTTATTTATTTTGTGGATAGTAATATATATATATATATATATATTCCTTTATATGTGATTTAATAGTCTAACCCCACCCATAACGGTAGGGAGACTAACACCTTTTTGGCAATGAGGTAGTATTTTACCTGAAAACAAGAATATCAAGGAATGAATGACTTACTACATTATTTTTTATGAATGAATTATCCTTTTAGTATTATGTTCTAGAATGAAATTTATTTACCTTAATACATATTTTTGTAGATGGATTAAATGGATTTTTTTTATTTTAGGAACAAGTAACACCAGGTAAATTTTTATAAGGAATATTATAGATATTTTTTCTAAGGATTGTGAGGGGTTCATGTTTAATACACTATGTACTAGTTATTGGGGATCCCAACACTACACGATTACAATACAATTATAGAGATGTTGATTATGAGATCATGATTTTAAAACCTTGAATGATATGTTAGAGTCACTATTGTGTATTTTTGATGGATTGATTATTAGAAAAATAAGGTGGAGGACATATGATGTTGGGGATTAGAAGAAAAAAATCATCAAATTAATAGTATGGTGTATTTATCCTTTATATAATATTGGATATTATATCATTATGGTTATATATTCATGGAGATAGATCCATAGTGATTTTGGCAACATAGAAAACATGGATCGCAGATGAGTTACAATCATATCTATATTCATTGTTCTCTAGTATTAAATCATTCTCTGTTGGACATGAGGCTCCGGTGAGGAACATGTTGAGTATAAAAGTTATTATAAACCTTTGTATATATAAAAATATTTTCTGGACTATTAAATCAAGATTGTTTTCAGCTAGGATTTAAAATATTATGTTGTTTCTCGTGATTTTTAAGGAATCCAGTTCATTATTAAGAATTTCCTTTAGTAATTGTGGATTTATTTTTGTAGTTATTTTTTATATATGACATTAAATGTATGTGTTTGGTACATTTTTTACATTTTTATGAATATAAGTGGATAGAATTCTTTTTATTTTTTCTCATTTTCATCACTTTATTCATAGATGGAAATGCATATTATTTTGTTGTGTGGCATGCCCTTGGTGATCACCAAGATATCATTGTCAATTGGAAGTAGGTGTAAGCCTTTAGTATTTCACTTCTCTCTTTTCTAACGTAGGTGGGGTATAATTTTTAGGTGGTTTATGACATCAGGTAACATAGATTATAAAATTATGAATATTCAAATTCATATAATTCAATAACGGGGAAAGAAAAACAATAGCTATTTCATTAAGTGAATTAAAATTCACTATATGTGTGAAAATGTCTGCCATTAATCTAATATGAGATAAAAAATGTGAGAAACTATGTAATATTATTTCTTAAATTGAATATAATTTGGGATCTAATTATATCAGTGGATTAATATGTTGGAAAATAGTGAAATTAATTACCTTTAACATTGTTGACCATGAGAACAAGGAAAAACTAGTTATTTGAATATTATTTAATAATATAGTGATTATTCACACTAGAATTTAACTTTTATAATGAAATGTATGTTTTCAAGAACTATTTGATATTGAGATACAGATAAACACACATTGTTTCATGAATATTATTAAATCATGTTCATGGATTATGGGAGATTAATTTTTTAGAATTACATTCTTCAATATATTATAATGTGTTAATACTATGGATATGCCATCTTTTTAAAGGGCTCATATAAATTTTCATATGTTAAAATCTCATTATATGTCAGAAATGTTCTCTTAAGAATCTATCAATGTTGAATTTAATAATCCTATCGAAAATTATTTAATAATATCAGCCCCAAAATTCCATGAATATTTTTTAGAATATCACATATTATGTTTGATATCTCATTACAAATGTGTTTGTGGCACTTATGTCTACTCTCAATTTGATTCCATGGGAAAAAATTAAAAATTATTTCGATAAAATTCTATTATACATGGGATAATGTAACACTACATGATTAATTATTATATATTTAATTTTCATTAGAACCTTTTATGATATTTAGATTGTGACATCGAAAACACTGAAATAAAGTGATATGAGTAAAAAATAACAATTAAAACTTATCCATTGATTTGGTTGGTAAAAATTAAATATTTATAAATGAGGATATATGTTTATTAAATAATATAAAGAAATTATCATTGATGAAATATTGATAAATTAAATTATTTTTTATAAGAAAATTAAATTTTAATTTAAAAATTATCCATTCTAAAAATTAAATTTCTATTTTTATGAAACTAATGATATTATAGATAAAATATATTGTATATTTGAATAATAAATAAATTTTTTTATTATTTTATTTTAAATAATATTAATAAGTGTTCATATTAATTTAAAAATTCATTTACTTTCTTATAAATTGTATTCATTGTAAAAATAATTCAATTATAAGAAAAAATTTCAAATTTTAAACACTTTTTATAAAATAATCTGAAAATTTTATATTTATCATGATAAGATTTTCTTAATATTAATTTATTCTAATTATATGAAATAATAGGTTTTGGGATAACATAGAAAATTAATTTTTTTACCACTACTGCATTTTTTTTGTTGTTATCGTCACATATGAAATATAAAAATCTTTATGAATCATTTCAATTTATAAAACGACAAATTGAGGTGTAATAATAACATATTCTAGTTTCTATTATAATTATATAAATCATATGTTTAAAATTATATGATCTTTTTTAATATTTAAAAAAATGTGTTTTTTTGTCGTTATATATATAAATTATAATTTTAGTACATTTTTTCATTTATATTTAATGAATGGAATATTTTTTTCCTTATAACCCAATTAGTATCTTGAAATAAAAATAAATTTATAATTTATCCAACAAATAAATTTTATTCTTAAAATATTTTTTAAGACATGTTTTAACACATTAAATATATTACATTAAAAATAAAATATTTTATAGAAATAAATTTTATAAAAAAATTTGGTATTTTGAATCAATTATTTTAAATTACGTAATAAGATAAATTTTATTTAAAGTAATTAAATGTAAATTATTTATGTAGAGAGTTGTTATGAAGGAAAAAAAATAATGGTAAAAGAGAAAATTCTATACGTAAGTTGCAAAATAACATGATGAAAACAATATTAAATTTAAAAATTGTATTATCATAAAACATATATAAATAAATAACAATATAATTCCAATTTTTGGAAACATATGACATGAAAAAATTATTCTCTATAATTGTTTTGAAAAATTTTTAAAATATCATTCTCTACACTTATAAAAATGAACTTCTAGAACATCGTAAATACCACTATAATACTATTATCTTGAATAATACATATTATCCTTCCCCTATATTCCAATTTCATCATATTATGCTAATATTAATAAGATATTAACCTACTACATCACTTTAAATGTATTCTACAAAAAGATATTAAAAACAATAATCATGAATATTAAATTTTCCTTATTTATTTTATTTGATAAATTAGTATTCCAAATATTTATTTTCTATTACAATAAAACAAATTCTATTTTTATTAGAAGTTATTATCACTATGGGAAAACAATTAACCACATTTTACCTTTCCACATAGTGAAAACAATGACAATATTTAAGCATGTGTCTAGAGTAATGCCTATACTTAGAGACATGTTTCATTTTAAAAAACCAATATATATGATCAGTTATAATGATGTATTTAATAAAAACATATTATATCTATATAATAGTTTAAATTATCAAATGAAAAAACATTGTATACATTTCTCATGTTTGTTGGGAAATGAAAACTTCGACAAAAAAATTTGAGGATTCAGCCTCCATAGAATGATTGATTTCGTTTTATACTATTCAAAACATACATTATTGGATAGTAATGATAATGGAATAGATATGAAATTATATATTTTTTAAAATTATCTAGGTTATAGTATGAGACATTGTATAAACATGAAACTGTAAGACAAATAAACATCCATGGTAAATTAAAATGCGTGAAAGAACATTCTGAGGGGAAAATGATGTCTTGGTTCAATTAAATGTCATTATATATGTTATTAACATCATATTATAATTTATAATTACTTAATTAAACATAAATAATCACTAAAAAATTTATTTACGGTAATTTTGTAATGATATTACAACTAAATATCCTTTTAATTATCAATTCATTTTGGAATGTTATTATTTTCTTTTTTTAGAAGATATATAAAAAATGAATCCAAATTATTTCATGGTTTACATTTATAATTTACATTTTTTTATATTTTATATGAGTTATTATATAATTATATTATTCTATCTCTATAATGGTAAAATTAACATAAATCACACTTGTTAAGATACAAAAATATGTTTGTGAAAATTTACTGTAACTTACTCATCATCAGTTTCATCATTAAGGATTACAAAATAATATAATAGAATAAAATTAAAATGGTAAAACAATTTAAAAAAATTACAATTCATTATATGATCTATGAATGATTTACAATGGGATAATAATAAATAAAAACAATAATATTATGTATCCGCCTCATAAAGATTATGATTATTCCCACTTGATAAAAAATTCATAACCAATGACTTACATACACATTTATAATAGTTATCAATGATGTTCGTAAAAGGATATAGAAATTATTTTTTAAATGGATGATTAAAATTAATTTACATTAGTCCATAAGGTATTTATATTAAGTGTGAAATAAGTGAAGTGGTTTTGATTACTCAAATTTCATTCATTGGGTTGTCAACAATTTTTTATATGATATATTATTCATAAAATATTTAATTATAACTAATGATTTCAAAGTATTTTATTTCAAACATCATTGTTTGTATCTAACAAATCAATATATTACCAAAATTCTATACTATTTATTTCCTCAATTATTAGATTACATATAAGGGGTTATGATCCATGATTTAAATTCAATGATAATGTTTTATGATATAATAGATTTTTTCAACTGTATTGTGAAATTACTACCCCCTTGATACTATTATAATGATCATATCATTATTAATGATATTTAATTCATTATTTGAATGTATATACTTCAATGTGTTTAGAATGAAAATTATCTAAAGTCGTATGTTTTATTTTCCACTATATTCAATTCCATTAGGCATATTTTATAATGCATACTAACATTTCATATAAAGTGTATATTTAATTAAATTTTAAATTTATATTAAAATAATATTTATATTTTATATTTTTTTAATTTCATTGTATTAATAAATTTTTTTATTATTTTGTTATCCTAGCTATATGGGGGGTTTCAAACTATTTTTTTCTTTTAAGATACAACATTTTTTATTCATGCTCTTGTATTCTAAGAATTATCAATTCTACCAAATTTATACGAGATTTTGTATTTATTCCTTATTTTCTAGGGTCCTATAATAATTATTTATAACCACAATATAAATTTATTCATACGTCAATGATTATATTACATGTAATGGGTATTCATCAAAAATGGAAATTCCAAGGAATATGATTATGTTATGCACCATGATTTCTATTATATTGTGTACTTAATTCTCCTTTGATATTTTATTTATTTGTTATATCATTAATCATTGTATTCGGTTTTATATTTTTTATTATTTTTTTCAAAGTATATTGATTCTTAATTTTTCAAATCCCTAAAAATTATTTGAATCCACTTTAAATTCCATGGGATGTAAAGACTTGGAATTTCTGTGGCAATTTTTTTCGTAAATACAAGGGAATTTTATGAGTCCATGGTTTCTAACGGTGCTTGATGGCGAGGCCCGGTGTGTCCAAAATCAAATTCTGATGTTTTGTTTGGATACGTTCAGTAAACGTACGTATGAGATTTCATAACTTTTGGACTGGTGCTCAGAACTAAAATCTAAGGTCGTCGTTGAACTTGCAGTGTCTGTGATTTCATAGTGAGATCTTCTCCGCAGTTGCGTTTTAACAAGAATGGAATATTGTTTTTGGGTTTTTTATTTAAATTGAATAAAAATAATGTATTAATGTTATTTTTATTTTGGTGGTTGAAACCTCCAAGGGGAGGTCGGAGGTTGGGGCAACCGCACCCCAACCTCGCACGGGAGGTTATGGTATTGGGGCTCACCCGAGCATAAGCTCCCTTTGGAAAATGTTATTAGGTGGGGCCCACCCTAGCTCTTAAACTTCTCTAACCCCCTTTAACACCATGGAACCCCCAATTAAGTCGGGGAGCCTCTCAACTTCCCCCTCAAATTAATGAGCCAACTCCACAAATTTAATGAAGTGACATAACTTAATTATTTTGAATCAGTATGAATTCTTTATGACAACATTATAATAAGATGTTATATTTTATTATTTTGAGGTTGGAATAAATTTTTTTGGAAGGATTATGGAGAGGAATGAACTTCATGGAAACTTTTATCTCTAACTAAAACCCATCAGAGAATGATCAACACCATATTTTTCCTTCTTCAACTGGGGAAAGAAAGGGAAGCATCGCCGTCCATGATGAGCATCGCTGACGTCATATTGAATCATCTTTTCTAAACTCTTCCTCCTCCAACATTGACAGAATGACGTCGGCTTCTTGAGACTCAGTCTACATCCCCGATCTCAAGGTAGGGGGTTTGAGTTAGTTTATATATGAGTATAATCATCTATTATTCATTGTTTATATTTTTGTATTATGGTTCGCCATGACTAGGAGGGTTCGGACCGCACGAACACAGACCAAGCCTCCTATTTTTTTGGTTCTTGTTTGATAACGACAGAGGCAGTACACGTGGTGACTGTCAACGAGCTGGACGCAATAAACTTAGTAGCGCAAGGCCGCTGGGTCGCCACAAGGGCACGACACCACTGTGTCGTGTGGATAATCATGTCACGGCCAGGAGGGCCACGGCAGTGTCGTAGGGGCGCGGTGCCGTCGCAGCGTGCCAAAGAGAAGAGCTGTGGCCCGGAGGGTGCGGCAGTCAAACGACGAGCCCAAAAACATCACACCGTGATGAAGAGTGGTAGGACATGGCTAGGATGGGATGCGGTGATGTAGGCGCAATGTCGTCCTAACGCGCAGAGGCCAGCAAGACCGGTGTATCGTCGCGCCACGATGGTGGAAACAGGGTAGATAGGTGAGCCAGATGCCGGTGCACGCTACTGGTGGGACCCCTCGAATCTCGCGGTTCACCATACATATTCCTAGAACCAATTCCGTTTTGATCAACAGGGGGAACATCACCCCCCCCCACTGTGTGGCCATCCAGCATGCAGCCGACTCGCCAGGACCCATGGCCGGCCCGCACGCTGCCAGCCTGCCGGCCCACAAAGCCCGCCAGCACGCTGCCAGCTAGTCGGGCCAAGGGATCCGCTCGCCGGGCCGCCCCCATGGGTCGGACCGTGCCTTCAGGCCAGGTCACGCCTTCAGGTCGGGTCGCGCCTTCAGGTCGGGCATGCCTTTAGGTTGGGCCTCCCCATCGGGTCGGGCCCAACCGTCCCTTCGGGCCTGGCCGATACCAATGATCGGGTAAGACCCGCGGAGCAGGTCAGATCCCGGTTCAGACCTGGTCAGGCCGGGTCGCTCCAACTGGGTCGGACCAGACTCGGACCTTCTATAACCCAGTTACACCTTTTTACCCATATCATGGGGTAGGGGCGTCCGTTTGAGGAACCTTCAGTGGCGGTGATATTCTTGGAACAATGATATCCCTTTGATAATACCCCACAAGAGTTCGGGGTGTAGTTGAGATATGGCCAGGTAGGTTCATACATGAAACCAACCAGGCCCCCAAGACTAAAAGACTAATAACTCATAGACTGGGAGCCCGATAGACACGCCGTCTGTTTCATTGAAACCCCTATGATTTGGCAGACCTTTGAGATACATTCTCATGGAACTTAACGACAGTTGGAGTATTTCCCAGTAGCTCATGGAGCGGATCCCTCCAGTGAAGAGCAGAAAGAGTGAAAAGACCTAGTAGCTGACAGACCTCATGACTGCATGACCGATTCGACTCAGAGATATTCAACTAGCCCAGTGGGGTGCACCTAGTACTTGGAGGAAGACCCATGGAGGAGTAGTGCCTGGTATTTAGCGGCAGACCCGTGGTACTCTAAAGGAGGAGTACTTCTGTAGTCTATTAGGGGTGTGCCCGGTATTGGGCTGTAGACCCACATCGGAGGAGTGCCTTGTATTTGGCGGCAAACCCGCGATACTCGATAAGAGGAGTTTCTTAGATGTACGAGGGTATAGAGAAGTGCCTTGGTGTTGCGATATGCCCACTATTCTCGACAGAGGAGGAGTTCTCCAGCAGTTGTGGTATTGATAATGAAAATCTTGGTTTGTGGTGAGTCAATGACCTTTGTGTTTACCTCATGACCGAGATGGATTACTAGATAACTTAGGTATATATATGTGCATATAACTATGTAGTGTTTATCCATTGATTCATAATGTGTGGTTTATCCTTGTTGGAATTTATGAGACCTTGTGGGTATCGGGGTCCCTACTAAGTGTCGTTATACTCACCCCTTCTTGGGCTATGCCCACACCTCATTGTTTTCGATGAAGATGATGGACATCACTGACCGAGATGAAGTGTATGAGTATTGGACGGTTTTTGGAGGTGGACCTCATGACGAGACGGTACCCGGAGGAGACAGACGGATGTGGAGTGCCGAGGAGGCTAACATTACCTACCCTTCATGTAGTATCCGTGGAGGAAGATCCAATAGTTTCTAGACACCTTATAGATTTTTTTCTATTAGTTGTACCTGTTTTTAAATTTCCTTGTACTTTACTGTTGGGCTTGTATTTCTCTCCCACTTACATTCAGCACTACCCTTGTATTCAGTTTTACATAGTGTTTTTCATTTATTTGTGTGCTCTGACTGTCTTTGTCTACTTTTTATAAATGAAATTACTTCCCAGCATAGGGATTTATGAATTTGGTGTTATTCCACAGCCCCTAGCCTGTGGAAGGTGGGCTAGGAGTAGTCACGACGCGAGTCCCGATGATGTGTCATGAAAAATTGGTATCAGAGGAGTCGGTTCTACCATAGAACATTGGACTCTGATATTTCTTTTTTGTGAAGCAATAGTGTTAGGAGTTCCGAGTGTGGTTTTCAGTTCAGGGAGTCCAGTTTTGGGGTGTCAGCTGACGTATCGATACACCAGGACCCTGACTACTTATTTCTAACTTAGTACATGAAAACACTAATTGTGTGTGTGTTTCAAAACATTTTCATTAAGTCTACTCAACTAGGTCAGCTCACCATGTATAATAATTTGACCGTGTCACATATGTTTCTATCAGGACGCCTCCCAGCGGATGACCAGCTAGAGCCTCTAGATTTGTACGCACTGACAGCCCAATGAGCGACGAGGCCTTAGTGCATGGCCCCTTTCAAGTTGAGGCACCAGTGGAGGCACCGATGGTACCACCACCCGTTTGGCCACCGATGCCACCAGCCCCAGCAGCCGACGATGCACAACTCTTGAGCGCGCTGCACGAGTTCCAAAACCATAGGCCATCTAGGTTCTGGGGAGAGACGGACCCACCTGTGTCTGAGGATTGACTGGAGGCTGTGGTGAATGTCTTCAGGCTAGTTGGAACACTAGCAGACTACATGGTGATCCTTGCTGTCAGCCTCCTTTAAGTAGCAGCAGATAGATGGTAGAGCCTAATGATCCATGTGAAGAACGAGGCGATTCTTCTATGGGAAGACTCAAGATCCTGTTTTGGTCAGAGATTGTACTGGCCACCCTTCAAGCGGTGCTAATATAGGAGCTACTTCATCTGCAGTGGGGTAGCATGGATATAGTGCAGTACTTAGCAAGGTTCACCGACATCGCGCGCTACTTCACGGATATGGTATGAGACCCATTTTTTAGGGCCCAGACCTTCGAGAAGGGGCTTAAGAGAGAGATCATAGCTCCGATGATCTCAATCAGAATCCCGAAGTAGGCGGGGGTGCTGGAGAGATCCCTCCTAGTAGTTAGTTTCCTTGTTGAGCAGTCTCCAGCAACGAGACCCACCTCTAGCCCACACGCAGTGGATTCCTCTGCAGTTGGCCATAGACAGTTGACACAGAGGTCCAAGCAGACTAGACCTACAGGTGGATGACCACAGGACTCTTGTTCGGTTGTGCTGGGAACTCGGTGTGGAGACAGAGGCATTCATGCCAGGAGCAGACAATGTTACTCATGCTGCGGGTAGGGTAACATGGCACGTGACTGTCCGACCCGCCGTACTAACGATCTATAGTCTGTTGAGGGACCTCCTAGACAGAGGCATGGATTCAATCGAGGCAGTCTATAGGGCCTAGGAGGATGTGCCAGAGGAGTTAGTCGAGCCACTGGCGGCGGTCGACATTACGAGGTGCTATCGCCACCACCACCAAGAGGTGCACCCTGACCGCAGGGAGAGGGTTTACTGGGGAGAGATCAGCTTCAAGAAACTAAGGATATGACCGTGGCACTCCTGAGATGATTCGAGGTAAAATATGTGTCTACTCCACCTTAGTTTTAGTTCTTATAGACTCAGGTTCCAATCACTCTTTCATAGCCACTACCCTCGTTTCGAGATCATAGATTCTAAAGGAGCCATTAGCTCGATCCATATATCTAGATACTCATATGGGAGTATAATCGATGATTATGCATTAGTTCCAGCAGTGTGATCTTACTCTGGGAGGTGAGAGCTTTGGTTTGGATATCCTTATAGTGGCGTCGAGGCCATTCAACGTCATCTTATGTATGGACTGGTTATATATATTCCATGCTTTGATCGACTGTATTTTGCGCAATGTGCAGTGTGTCCACATTTATGGGACCAGGTTCTCCTTTACCGATGATAAGGGATCCTTTGCTTCATAGGTCATACATACTCGGAAAAGGGTGAATTCGATCAGTCACCAGTTGGCTTTCCTTACACTTAAAGAAGATGATGTAAAGAGTCTGACTTATCCTATAGTGGTGGACCAGTACGCGGATGTTTTCCCTGACGATGTTTCGGGATTACCACCTCACAGAGTGGTGTAATTCTACATTGATCTATACCCGGGAAAACACAAGTATCTACACCAGAATATTGGATGGCTCCCGCTGAGCTCCGCGTGTTGAGGGTATAACTTGAGGACTTGCAGGGGAAGGGATTCATCTGGCCCAATGTTCCCCCAGGGGTGCTCTGATTCTGTTCACCAAGAAGGAAGACATGAGCTTGAGGCTCTATTTTGACTACAGTCACCTGAACCAGGAGACCATGAAGAACAAGTACCCACTTCTGAGGAACAACGACCTCCTTGATCAGCTAAAGGGAGCTCGATGGTTCTCAAATATAGACCTCAGATCATGCTAACACCAGCTTAGAGTTCGATATGAGGATGTGTAGAAGACGACCTTTAGATATCGGTATGACCATTATGTGTTCTTTGTTATGCCCTTTGGCATAACCAATGCTCCATCAGTGTTCATGAGTCTCATGAACATGATATCCAGCATTACCTCAATCGCTTTGTCGTAGTCTTCATCGATGACATACTGATCTACTCGACTACAGGGGAGGAGTATGCCTACCATATGGAAGTAGTTCTAGAAACCGTTTGAGAGAACCAACATTATGGTAAGTTTTTGAAGTGCCAGTTTTAGATTCGAGAGGTTCACTTCTTGGGACACTTCACCTCAGAGGATTATGTTGTAGTGGATCTAGCAATGATAAAGGTAGTGAATGCTTGGGATCCTCCCAAGATTTTGACGGATGTACGAAGTTTCCTGGGCTTGGCTAGATGTTATCAGAGATTTTTCCTAGATTTCTCCAGAGCTCCAGCACCTCTATCAGCCTTGACGAAGAACGGGAAACCCTTCATGTGGTCGGAGAGATTCCAGTAGTGTTTTCAAGAGGTCAGGAAGAGGCTGACTAGTGCCCCCATCATGAGGCTTCCAGAGGAAGGTGTAGGGTACATAGTCTACTACGACACATACGAGACTAAAATAAGGTGTTTACTAATACAAGAGTGAGCTGTGATCGCATATGGTTCTCAGCAGTTGAGACAACATCAGCAGAACTACAACCCATGACCTGGAGTTACCAGAAGTGGTATTTGCCGGGAAGATGTGGTGGCACTATCTGATTGGTGAACGTTTTACCGTGTACTTTGATCAAAAGAGTCACAAATATATATTCTCTCATAATGACTTTAACCTGAAAAAGTGGTGTTTTCTTGAGTTCTTCTAAGACTATGACTCCGAGATAGTATATACTCCCGGAAAAGGGAACGTTGTTGTGGATACTTTCAGCATGATATCAGGCATTCAACTGCTAGGAGAAGCGACAGAGCAGCTAGATATCTTACATATATCCATTCTAGATAGGGATGGAGCAGCCTGTCTTAATTCTCATACAGTCACTCTTCCACTTCTTCAGCGAGTCCAAAAGTTGCAGCATGGAGACACTGCCTATGAGATACAATGTGGTCAGATATCCACAGGATATGCCTAGAATGGATTTTCTTAAGGTGGGTTGCCTATCATACTCTTCAAAGAACGTACCCTGGTACCATTTTAACTTAGGGAGGATATGTTAAGGGAGTTCTACACTTCCCCTTTAGCGGTACATCCAAGTGTGGTGAAGATGTATCTAGACCTCAGACTACTGCATTGGTGGACAGGTATGAAGAAGGCAGCAGTGGAGTTTGTCTCATGGTGCCCTACTTGTCAGCAAGTGAGGGCAGAGCACTAAGTACCAGCTGGCATGGAACAACCATTAGAGGTCCCAGAATAGATTTGGGATAGGATATCCATGGTATTTCATTACAGGTCTTCCACGTACATCCAGGAGTCACGATTTGATATCGGTGATCGTGGATCGACTCACCATGTCATCCCACTTCCTACTAATCAGAGAGCGGGGATCATATGAGAGCATGGGGCACCTCTATATGCATAAAATTGCGAGTTTTCAAGGAGTACCTTCCTCGATTCTCTCCGACCGGGATGCACTGTTTACTTCCTGGCTATGGAAGGGGTTGCTGGAGGCTTTCAGGAAGCATCTATGTCTGAGCACCGCCTTTCCTCCTCAGAAAGCTGGTCAGGCCGAGAGGACCATTCAGTCCATTGAGGACAGGATCTATGCCTATGCCCTTGACTTCGGTCACAGCTGGGAGGATCACTTGCCTTTGGTGGAGTTTCCCTACAACAACTACTATCACTCCACCATAGGTATGACACTTTTTGAGGCCATGTATGGTCAGCTTTGAAGATCGCCACATTGCTGGACAGAACTATGGGATTCAGTACTAGTGGGACCATAGATTTTACGGGCTACCACAAAGAAGGGGTAGATCATCCAGGAGTGGATGAAGACTGCACAGAGTAGGCAAAAGTCATATGCTAATAGGAGACATAGACCTCTAGAGTTTTAGGATGGATACCACGTCTTCTAATGGGTCTCACCTCGATGAGTTTTGCGGTGATTTGGCCGAGGAAGCAAGTTATCTCTATAGTTCATCGGTCCTTTCTAGGTCCTCAGCATAGTAGGCAAGGTTGATTACAAATTAGCTCTTCCAACTCAGTTGCATCAGGTGCAGAAAGTCTTCAACGTATCTCAGCTGAGGATATATGTGCATGACCTTCCCCACATCATCGACCATGGAGAGATGGACATCAATGACGAGGCAACATTCATGGTGGTCCTACTGGACATCGAGGATCGATAGCAGTGGGTCATGCTTGGATGTTTGATACCTCTGGTGCGCATTCATTGGCAGCACGGGATCCTCTAGGAGGGAACATGGGAGCGGGAGTATTAGATGCATTCTTAGTACCCCCGTTGTTCCCTTAGTTCGAGTTGTAGCTTATGGGGATCTAATGATCTGAGGTGGGGAGAATTTAAATACTCGGAATTTTCCTGGAAATGTTTTTCTTTAATACATGGAAAATATACGAGTCCTCAATTTTTGACGGTGCTTGATTCTGAGGCCCGATGTGTCAGGAATCAATTTCTGAAGTTTTTTTGGGTACGTTCAGTAAATGTACGTATGAGATTTTATAACATTTCAACTGGTGCTTGGAACTGAAATCTAGTAGCACCGTTGAACTCACAGTGTCGTTGATTGCTTAGTGAGATATTTGTCTCCATTTCATTTTAACGGGAGTGGAAGATAGTTTTTGAGGGTTTTAATTAAATTGAATAAAAACAAAGTATTAACTTAATTTTTATATAGGTGGTTGAAACCTCCAAGGGGAGGTTAGGGGTGGGGGCCACAACACCCTAACCTCCCATGGGATGTTATGGTGGTGGGGCCCACCCGAGCCTAACCTCCCATGGTAGGATGTTTTTAGGTGGGTCCCACCCGAGCTCTTAAACTCCACTAAGCCCCTTTAACCCCTTGGAACCCACCATTATGTGGGGGTGCCTCTCACATTCCCCCTCCAAATAATGATCCAACTCGACCCATTTAATTAAGTGATGTAACTTAATTAATTTGACTAATTTTAAATTATTTATGCCAACATTATAATAAGATGTTATATTTTATTATTGTAGGGTTGGAATAATTTTTTTTGGGACGATTAAGGAGAGGGAAGTACATGGTAGAGCCTTTTCTCTCCAACAAAGAACCCCCGAAGAACGAAGAACATCGTCTTATTCACTCTTCAACTGGGGCAAGAAAGGGAAGCACCACCGCCCACGAAGAACACCAAAGATGCCATCTCAACTTGTCTTCTCCAAACTCTTCCTCCTCCCACGATGACAGAACAACGCCACCTTCCCGCAACTCCATAAACATCACCGAACTCGTGGAAGGTGGTTTTGAGATAATTTATATATTATAATAAACCTCATTTCTTCGACATTTAAATTTACGGATTATGGCTTGCAATGACATGGAGGGTTCAGACCACACGAACACGGCCCGACCCTACCCCTGTTTGGTTCTTGTTTAATGATGATAGAGGCGGTACACGCGGCAACCGACAATGAGCCGGTCGCAATGAAGCCGGCAGCGCATGGCCGCTGGGTCATCACAAGGGCATGGCACCACCGCGCCGCGTATAGAACCGAGCCACGACAAGGTGGGTCGCAGAGGTGTTGGATGGATGTGGTGCCGTCGCACCACGTTGGAAGTAATATCCACTACCATGAGGCCTGCGGTGGTCAGACAACGAGTGTGGCGCAGTCGTGCCGCACGGACGAGCAGGAGGCAGCGGCCAGGCTGGGCCACGGTGGAGGAGGCACGACACCGTCACGCCGCCCGGAGGCCAGCAGGACCATGTCGCAATGACGCTGTAGTGGAGGAACTAGGGCGGCTGGCTGAGCCATCCGCCGATGTGCGCTACAGGCGGGACCCCTCGGGTCCCGCGGTTCACACAACTGGTGCCTTGAGCCGGTTCTATTTTGGTCAACAGGGTGCATGACACCCCCCCCCCCCCACACACACACACACGGTGTGGCTAGCCAGGCCCCGTGGTCGGCCAACACGTGGCTACCCGGCCGTGCCCCATGACCGGCTAGATCGTGGCTGGTCGGCCGGGTCCCACGGCCAGCCAGCATGCGGTCTGCCCGCCGGGCTGCACGGCCGGCCAGTACGCGGCCCACCTGCCAAGCCACCCCCATGTTTCGGGCCGCACCTTCGGGGCGGGCGAGGCATTTGCGTCGGGTCGGGCCTCGCCTTTGTGTTGGGCTGTCCCTTCGGGTGTGGTCGTTACCTTAAAGTGGGTCGGACCCGCAAACCAGTTCAGACCCTGGTTCAGACCAGGGTAGGCAGGGTCAGTCCGACTGGGTCAGACCGGACTCGGACCAGCTATAGCATTATTACACCTTTTATCCCAAATCATGGGCTACACACGTCAGTTTAAAGAACAGTCAGTGGTGCTGATATTCTCATATTGAACCCGTCCCTTTGAAAATACCCCACAAGAGTTTGGTATATAGTCGAGATACGGTTAGGTTGGTTCATACACAAAACCAACCTGGCCCCCGAAAATAAAATACAACTAACTCATAGACTGAGCATCCGATTGACACCCCATCTTTTGCATTGAAAACCCTATGATGTGGAAAAATTTGAGATACTTCTTCGTGTCACATCACGACAACTGGAGTATTTCCCAGTAGCTCATGCGGTGGATCATTCCTGTGATGAGTATATAGAGTACGGAGACCTAGTAGCTCATAGACCTGATGAAAGCTTGAACAATTCTACTCAGAGTGATTTGAGTAGCCTAGTGGGGAGCGCCTGATACTTGGCGGTAGACCCATGGAGGATGAGCATCTGTTATTTGGTGGTAGACCTGTGGAAGTCAACAGGAGGAGTACCTCTGTAGGAAATTAGGGGGAGCGCTCTGTATTTGGCGGTAGACCCACAATGGAGGAGCGCCTGTTATTTGGTGGCAGACCCGCGGTACTCGATATTAGGAGTAACTCAGCAATCCAAGGATAGTGAAAAACACCTTGGTGTCACGAAAGGCCCACTGTTCTCGAAAGAGGAGGAGTTCTCCAACATTCGTGGTTTCCATAATGAAAATCCTGGTTTGAGTTGCGTCAATGAACTTGGTGTTCACCTCATGATTGAGATAGGTTACTAGATAACTATGGTATATGTATGGGCATATAGCTAAGTAATGGTTATCCATTGAATCATATATTTTGGTTTATCCTCGTTGGATTTTTTGAGACCTTGATGGTCTTGGGGTCCCTATTGAGTATTGTTATACTCACCCCCTGCATGGGCTATGGCTGCACCTCATTGTGTTGGATGCACATGACGAACGGTACTAACCGAGGTGGAGTGTACAAGGATTGGATGGTACGAGGAGGTGGACCTCACGATGAGACACTACTCGGAGGAGAAGGGTGGATTTGGAGAACTGAGGAGGCTTATTGTACATATCCTTCAGGTAGGATCCAAGGTGGATGATCTAGGAGCCTCTAGAAACCTTCCAGGTGTTTGTCTTTTAGTTGTACATGTTTTTTATTTTCCTTGTACT
Organism: Viscum album; assembly: GCA_963277665.1. Classification (NCBI taxonomy): domain Eukaryota; kingdom Viridiplantae; phylum Streptophyta; class Magnoliopsida; order Santalales; family Viscaceae; genus Viscum; species Viscum album. The sequence continues at coordinate 880,514,436 of OY728158.1, forward strand.
TTACTGTTGGTCTTGTATTTCCGGCCCCCTTACATTCAAAACTAACCTTTTATTCAGTTTTACATAGTGTTATTCATCCATTTGTGTGTGTCTACTTTTTATAAACTAAATGCCTTTCCAGCTTAGGTATTTATGCTTTTGGTGCTAGTTTCCATCCCCTGGCCTATAAAAGGCAGGCTTGGGGTTGTCACGACATGGGTCCTGAGGAAGGGACATGCCATAGGACTTTTTTTAAACCATTTATTATATAATATGTTGTATTAAATACCCCTTTGAATAAATGTAAAATAACTATTATTCATTTAATTATTTTTAAATTTGATCAGTTTCAACTCATGTTATTTGGTATTTTATGTTTCAAAAATAGTTAGTGATATTATATCAAAATGTTCCATCCCTAACTATTGTTTTTTATTCAATACATATATCCAACTAAGTGGGAATATAAAACTCAAATTAAAAATTAAAATTAACAATATACTAATTTAATAGGGGTGTAATACACTCATGGAAATCCATCAGTACCATTCTCTTTCCTAATCACCCCTCTTATAGAAATACATTTTCTTAGAATTCCTTCCATTTGTGAATACTATATATTTTCATCATTAAATTGAATGTTATTCACCAATATTTCATACATCAATTGACTAGGTTAATTATTAGCATGACCTTATACATATTTCCCAGTATGGTTTTATGTTATGTTATGATCACATAAAGGTATTTTAAATTTATTTTTTATGGAAATTTTAAAAACATGTATACATGTGATTCCAATAGATATATTAAATTATTAATAAATAATATTTCTTATTTATTGTATATTTTATTTAATACATCAAATAATTAGAACATTGGACAAAATTAGTGATGAATGGGGCCATCAATATTCCATCGATTCATATGTATTTATCATAATATGTACATGCTTTCATTTTATTTAATATTAATACTAAAAACCGAATATTAACTAATCATAGGGCTATAATGGTAAGATCATAATGTATATGATTATGATGCATTATACTTTGGCTTGAATATTATATTTGAAATTATGCATTACATCAAAATGGGAAAAATTATTTTTATACATACATTTACTTAATTATTTTTCACTATATATTTGTTATATTGTGTGTTTATTTTATGATCTATATTTCAATAATATATTTATGTAATATAATTTATATTCATCTTATGCATATTTATGGTCAATATTTGAGATAAATTATGTATACTCATAATAATAATTTTAGATCACTCCTTCTTATGATACCATTCCCCAATGTCATGTTGAAATTTATTATACAATATATGTATACTAAATTAAGTTTCCTTGAGAATATTTTCAGAGATATTAAAAACAGAATATAGAATAATCAAATTCATATATATCGCAACAAATGTTTATTTCATGAGATATACATGGGATTTTTTTTATACATTTTCCCTATTTCTATAAATCTATAGACATAAAATCTCTTTTTTAAATATGAGAGAAAATATTTTTTGGAGATGTTTTAATTATTTATGGTTAAAATTGTATCACTTTTGTTTGTTTAAATTTCCTTCTTTAATGATATCTTGAATTCACATTGTATTATAGGGGTGTGGCTTTTGGGTTCCAAAAATATAATAGTTAAAATTTATTTTTAATTGTCAGTTTTTCATTTTTGTTTGGTGATTCATGTACATAAATATTGTAACACTATATTTACTTATAGAAAATAAATAGTGACATTTTGTTTAATTAAATACACCTCACCCATTTAATAAGTTTGAAACAAAAAATATTAATTATTCAAAACTGATGAAATATTAGCATGTTTAAATAATATATGCAAGACTCTAGATTTAATTTATAATTAGGTTTCCCCCTCTCCATACGTATTAGTAATAGTGAACCTAACATTCCCCTCATAACAACAAAATTAATGCTGATGAGTATTCATTAAACCATTTGTGTTGAATACCATAATATAATGTCATTAATGTTTTATAATGTGTTTATATATATCCATGTATTAATTTTTTTCATTAGTTAATTTTTATATGTTATATTTTTATCATTAAAATTTTCACGGTGTCATTATTTTTTCAGGAATTCAGTGCATAAAATCACATGATAAAAAAAATAAATGATAGAATTTATTTTAGAGGAATAACATTCTATAAAAATTATTTAGTGGTAGTTATATAATTTTTGTTAAAAAATTGTACATGTTAATTTTTTTAATAATCTAACATCTATCCATTATAGAGATAATTTATATTATTTGATAAAAAGGTGTAGGAAAAACAATATATCCTAACAGTAATCATTTCTTCAAAGATGGTAATCTATATCCCCCATTGAAAAACAAATTTCAAAGAACACTTATATAGATCTATATTCCCTAGTTATTTATTTTCATATATTATTTTTATGTATATCATAGTTGCAAGCCTTTCAAATAGGAAATTGACATTGATAAATTATATATTTCGAATAATTATTTCATAAATCTATTAGTGGTTTAGAAGGATTAATATTATTTCATTTAATCATTCCAATAAATAAAATCATGTTTCCTTTCATATTATTTTCACTATGACCTCATTTTACTCAAATAAATTGTAACGTCTAGAACATTCATATATTAAATCCTCACATTATATTTCAATATACTACTAATTATGTAATTATTGAATTGAATCCCTAATAATTAAGTTTGTTATTTTTGACTACTATAAACTGTATCAAATATGATCAAAAATAAAATTAATAATATGAATCATTGATATAATAACCATTATACATTGAACATTACTATTTGTATGTTGTGCGTTATAATAATTCTAAAATGGGTGAGGTAGAAGAAGTGATGACAAAGACAGGTAGGGTAATTCCATATGTATACCATTTATATGAGATCCTAAGTGAGATTACATCATTTCTCTTTTTTCCTTCATGAATTCAAAGCCAGGATTCAATAATTAATGAAGACATTAATTTTTTAGAGGAATATGAACATTATCAATAAAATGGTACAAAAAATGTTCACTTATAACCCCAATAATGCCTCACCATCACACAACAAACTCATTGTGTGTACACTACTATAATAATGGGTTATGTATATTGAAAATGTGGGTATGAAATTTTAATTTCACACTTTAATAAAATAATGAGTACATTTAAGAATAATTTTTTAACTTTATAAATTATTATTTAATGAGTTTGTTAAAAATTACCTTTTCAAAAAAAGAAAAGAAAATTATTTTTTTTAATATATTATTTTGAACATTATGACTCACCATATGATAAATTTAGGAATTTTAATCAAATGATACATTAAATTAGTAAAATCTTAAAATAAAATTTATTCAAAAAAGAAAATTATTATAATTTAAAGAAATTCAATTTATTATTTATAAAGTCAAGTACAATGTGATTCTTTTAGAAACTATTTTTTAATGAGTATTTTTATATAGGGATGTATAATATCATATATAGATAAATATATTTATAAAATAAATCTAATTTTTATAATTGAGAAATTAAAATTATCATATATTTAATGCGTCATGATTTTCAGTATTATTAAAATTATTATGGATAATATTTAGTATATATTAAATATAAATTATGTATTATGACATCCTAAAAGATAAATATTTCATTAATAAGTATTGTAATATCTATATATGGAAAAAACATGTCCCCTCCAAATAATTTTATTATAATTTTATTTGATAATATTTTTAACTATTATTGAATTATGGATAATGTATACTTTATTTTTAATATTTTAAATCAATTATTTATAAACATAACTCAAATCCACATCATCAGTGGGGTTCTTATAAAGATTACGGATCATATTCTTATAAAATATTTACAATAACACATATTTTTCTGATGCCATAGAAAATAACCCATGGATTTATCTAGTTTATAATATTATATTATTGTGTAAAAAGTATATGTTTTGAAATTAATAAATAATTAACATATATTTTTCATTAAATACTCTCCATGAATGTCTCCCTTTTTCACTAAAAATACCATTAACCATGGAGTGTCACCCCATTTACCTTTCTTAATACCCCAAGGTATTCTTTTTAAATTAAGAATCTCCTCTCAAGATTTTATAAGAGCCTCCTCTATGACTTGGATTCTCTCCCTCCCATCGTCATTAATTTACTGTCAATGAATTATCCTCATTCGATATCAAAATTTCAATGTTAAATATTTTGTCTAAAGAACAATTTACTATCACTATGAATTCTCTATAGTGGGTGATCAAATTTTACACTCATTAAACTCATCCTTAATGATTATTATCATCCATTATGTTTTTGAATTTTTCATGTGATTTCTAATGCCAAAAATTTGGGAATTGAAAACCCATATTCATTTACACTGATGTGTATAAATCTTGATATATTGATCCCTCATTTATTAGGGTATTCAATGTATGTCATCCAAATTCCATTATAATTGGGTTAAATATGATTAATAACATTCTCCTATTTTATAATATACATGTAACTGAAATGCATATACATGATATAAATATGACTAGTTTGCCAATAATTATGTAACTTTTAATTTCATTGTAAATTTATTAGTCCCATTAGATATCATGAATGATTTAGGTAGTTCTCTCCAATGAACTCAATTTAATGATGTATCACCAGTTATCCTTGAAATATTCTTAATATGTCATGTTATATGTTGTTGACCCATTCCTATACTACATTGATGTTATAATCATGTGTAATGATATATAGTCCTATTTAGGATTTTAACGATACTATTTTTCCTTTGATATGGCTCCTGAAACACATGCATTACATTTATAGTGTAATTATTGAATTAATACCTTATTAGGATTTATTGATAGACTATTTCATATATACATCCCCTTGTTCTCCATTTAAATATAATAAAGTAATTTTATTTTTAATGAAAATGTTGTGTATATAATGAATAGTGGAATTATATCCCTATTAATGTTTAATATTCATTGTATTTAATTTCCCATTGAAATTAGTCATATTGATCTTCGAGGACTATATTATGTGTTTTATTTTGTAACAAATCCTGAAATAATGGTTATAAAATAAAAATGTTTTCATTCATATCAATTCTGAAATCCATTAAGACACTTTACATGGTACAATTTCCTAAATTTTTGAGATATTTCTAATTGAAAATTCATTCTTTCATCGTAATTATCTCCTGATCATTTATAAATCTCAATCCTTACCATCATTGGGATATATTTAATATGAATGTGTTTATTAAATTAATAATAAATTACAATAACATATATACAATAATAACTATATTTCTCACATTTGTTATTATACCTTTATATAGGTCATTGTAAAAATTTCTATATTATCCATGGAATCCATTTTTCAATTTATTTTTTATGGATTCCACTATTTCTAAATCCAAAAGTGCTAATCAAGAATGATAGAAAATAATCAGTATAATAAAATTATTTTATGATAGTGAAATTAAAATTTTAACTTCCAAATGATATACACTTTGAGATAATTACATTATCATCTAGATCAATATAAATCACTTTCCTTTTAGTTTGGAATTCTTTAGTTTTAGTTCTTTTATATTCCAAAATCTAATTCCTTAAAATAAAAAAATCCTTCATAATTGATTGTAACAACAGTTTTATCAATATAATCATATCATTATAGATTTTATATCTTGGTGTACATATCTTGACCCACATACCATGGACTAGAGTAAATATTGAGATGATAGTAAATCAACCATTTATAGGATGACAACCCCTAGGATCAGCTATCATAGAACAATATCAGCATTCCATTACATATATAGCTATGTAAATTTTAGAAAAATAAAAAAATTATATGTTAAAAAACATTGTTATTTTATCAAAACAAATAAATACACACATGAATTATCTTTATTTATTTCACTAATGTTCCCTCATCATGAGCCCAAAAAAATAATAAACCTAATTTGAAAAAATAATCACACCTTTCTAAAATACATACTACGATGAAGAAAAAAATTATATATTTTTCATTTCCATAGGATGAAAATTTTAAAAAATAATAATAAACATCTCATGATCCCAAAAATAGATGTCATAAATTTTCTGAGGTCTATCTAGAAACTAATATTATTCTATAACATTTATGTAAAATTATACACAATTTATCCCTAATAATTTAACATATAGACTTTTAATATGTTATAATAATCAATATTACCTAGAAAATTGAAACATAAGAGAAGGTATGATTTTAAATTCATTGTATGCGATATAATATTTGATTTTTAAAAATCATATGTGAGCATAATATGGGTATATGGGAATAATCTAAAAATATAAGAGAGTCATACACAAAAATTCAAAGATCATACATCATAGAAAATGGATTGTAATAATATATGACTATATCATATAATTTCAATATATATAACAGGAAAAAATATATTAACCTCACATTAAATTAAAACAAAAACCCTTGTATTATGAGAGCTTAATATAATGGTGAAAAATATAAGATGAAAGATGCATAATAATTAAATGTAACAATTAATTAAAAGAGTAATTGGAAATAATTTTCTCTACAACACATGATCTTAGTATCATAAAATATGAAACATATACAAGATGTTACACGCTTTAGTTTATGAGAATATCCACTAAATAACACTCTTTAGTATGTGATAATATTTATGAATTATCAACCTTTAATTCATGATAATATCCCTATAAGGTTAAAAAAATTATTTCATGGGATATTAAACAATATCAAATGAATTAGTGGGAGATATTAGATACCACCCATAAGAAGCCACACATATGTTTAGAATAGAAAATCAACCGTCTTAAAATCATATGGCCTTTATTAACAAAATGTACATCATATCCCATTCAAATAAAATAATATGGGTAAAACCTTTTTAATTGAATATATAAACATGATTGTCACATGGAATATAAAATTTTTATCTATTAATAATAAATAAATTTATGTTTATATAAATTACTATAATTTATATGGTATTTGAACAATATAGATTACAGAAATATAGTTTAGTTATTAATTTTTACATTTAGGTAATTAATTTCATCAATTTGGAAAATAATCATTCATGGAAATGAAAAATTGTGTATTCATAATGAAAATGCATTAGAATAAAATTTTCCTTTTTAAATTTGATAGTTATCTAAGTAAAATACAATGAGGTATCACTCCACTAATAATAAAATATTTAATTTAAAATTTTTTGAAAAAGTCCATTCTAACCTATTGATAAATATCCTTTATAAAGTAAAAATGTGTCAAAAGATGCTAATTTTGGAGGATAATATTTGGATATATATAAAAATAACTACAAAAAATAGAATATCATTGTCCAATTAAAATATTTGTTTAATTAAATTAAATTATTATTTTTATATAGGATTAATTTCCTTATATGAACAAAAAATATTTGGAAAATATTTTTCAAAAAGAAGGGTAAATATTTCGAATGAATTGTTCACAAGGAAAATGATTAAAATTTATTCTTTTATAACATTGATTAAATGAAACATATGAAAATTGATATATATTTATTTTCATTACCCTAATAAATCTAAAACTAGTGGAAATTCCATAAATCCATTATTGAGGAAATTATAGGAAAATAATTAAATGAATCCCATCACTATATATATATATGAAAAATGGTTTTTCTCAATATAAATGAAAACTCTATGTTGGTTTACCTAATAAAAAATATGAGTCATATATGATTCATGGGGAAATGAAAATTTGGGTGTATAGGTAAAACCTTATGATGAAAAACATAATGTGATTAGGGGATTTATAATGGATTCCCATTTCATTGATGGAATATCCTTAATAAATAATCTTCTCTAAAAGAAACATTTTCCAACAAGACCCTTAAATATTGAAATTTTTTTACCAGGAATAAAAGTTAATTCAATATATAGAATCTTAAATTGGTTTTGTATTCATCTATAATATAAATTCTGTGTAAAATCAATCCATTCTAATATATTTGTATTCTAAAAAATTAAATAGGTTTCTTAATTTTATACATGTACTATAGTTCGAAAATCAACACCGTATAAAAAGTAAATGTATTAACTTCATATAAAAGAACCTTGTTGACATACATAACCATTTATAAACTATAATTATATTTATTCTGAATATTGCCATTTTTTGTTATTATCTAATTTCAATATTGACTGCGAGTATTCATGGTAGTTTTCATTTGCATTCATAATATTGGAGTTATAGATAATTAATCATTGAAAGTTAATAATTCTAATATCATGAAAAACAATGGAATTTGTTGTTGGTAAATATATATAATGAAATTATATCATTCAATGTTTTTTATCAGTATTAAATATAAAATATATAATGGAAATGCTTCGGTGATTTTTAGGAATATACACCAATATCTTAATTAACAAGTTTAAAATTAATGTTTTCATTAATGATATAGAATAAAATAATTAAATTTGTATTTTTAAAATATATAATATCTAATTATTTAATCATATTCATACATGATAATATTTTATTTTCTTGTAAAATTATGTTTTAAGACTAAATCATATAAGAACATACCAAAATTAATGGTTGATAATGGTTACAAAAGTGGGTTACTATCAAATAATTTCATTATAAACAAATTATAACGATGACATATAGATACTTTTAAAGGGTTGAGAAATATTAAAATATGTTTTAATGATTAATATTGAATCTATATGAAAAATATTATATAGTACACCTTAGATGCAGTAGTTCCCATAATTCCATGAATGAAATCTACAAATTTTAAGGGGAAAGGATTTTAATAATAATTCAAAAAATATAAAAACATTCATAATAAATAAATATAAAACTCTTATTCTATGATATTTTAATATATATATATTAATATGAAATCTAAAAATGTATAAATTGTAGAGAATATTAGTACATACATTGAAAACATGAGTTTTTTCTTAATAGACATAATTGAAATTTTGGGATTAGGATAACGTCATTTGGACATAGTTGAAATAATATAGATATGGGTTATAAGGTAAATAATAATTGTATATTATTAACTGGATAATAAACATATTTCGTGTGTCCTTGTATGGGTGGAGAGAGGCCACTTTTATAAGTGGATATAATGTCATTTTTTATTAAATTCATCATAAAATGTTTAATAAACATTATTCACAAGTCATGAATACACAAAAATGAATAGTAATTTAAGGGATATAGTTATTGGTAAAGAAAAACGATAAATAATTTATTAAAAAAATATTCTCAAATGTCATGACTTTTACCCCTTGGGTTACTCCTTTTTAACATTTTATGTTTTTATTCTGTTAACTAGTTTTCACTTAAGTAATTTATTTTACAAGACTAAAAATAATATAGTCCTTAACATAAAATATAAATAAACCAATTTAAATTTTAAAATAATTTATAGTAGATTATATTTAAAATGCAATATTTTTTTTATAAATTAATAAATTTATATTATAGTGAAAATAATTATACATAAAATGTAATATTAATTTTAAAATAACATTATTAAAATTTTTAATTAAAAAAATATTTCAAATTTAAAAAATAATCTTATGAAATAAATATTTTTTATAGAATAAATATTTCATAAATTTTCAACTCATACAAATATATTAATAATTTTATAAATTTAATTGTATTATTTAAATTAGTTTATTAAACTTTTCACCAAAAAATGATTGTTATCATTAAATGATATAATCATTATTATTATCTAATTTATTAATGATTAATATATAAATAATAATTTTTGTATAAAATTATTTTTTATAAATTTATCAGTTTTTCAGTAAAATAAAATCATAAAACATTATGAAACAAAAATTATAGTAAAAGAAAATTATAAAAGTGTAACTATTTATATTTTTAATTCCTAACAATTACTAGTTATATTGGTGTTAATAAATTATTTATGTAAAAAATAAATGACATATTTTATAATATGTTTCATAAAATTAATTATATAAAAACATAATGTTAGAATATGAAAAATGATTTTTATTTGTAAAATGATCATGTAAATATTATTAATGGGTTAATAAATAAACATAAATAATCATAAAAGATAAAATGTGAAATATATTAAATACATCTGATAAATAACTTGTTACTTTAATAAGTACATGACTATTAAATACTAATTTATAATAACAAAACCCATTAGGATTCCCATGTAATATCTAAGCATAAGGTTATCCCCTGGGCGATTTGATGATAGTGATTCCACTAGAATGGATCTTGTTCTAATTTTAATAAGCATTAACTACTTTATAATTCAATGTATATCATATAATAATTTAGAGTGTAGATGTTGTGATCTTACTAAGGGAAACCCTACTAAATCCACGTCCTATAAATGCTAAACAAATTGGACTCAAGAGTTGTACATCTATAACCTGAGGACATTTTATTACTTTTTAATTATATATTTTCAAAATGGAGACATACTTTTATATATATGTACTTCTCAATTATATTATAAAAATTAAATTTTAATTAAATGTATCATAGTTTCATTAAAAAATTTATGTTTTTCTACATCATGAATTTAACAAAAAAAAGTTATTATTCAAATTTCCATTCATTACATTTTTTTCTGACCCAATAAAATTGTTTTATTTTGGTATGTTACAAATGGAAACTATTTTCTTTTTTCTATTAGTTGGAATTATTTTTGAAGAGATGATATGTGTGAGGAATCAAAATGTGGGGTAAAATGTTTTGGCAAACATCTATCCATTAATCACTAATTTAATTTTATTTCATAGGAATTAAATGTGTTTTTAAATACATCTATGATTGTTGACACATCATAGTTGTTGTTTTACTAAAAACTAATTTCACATAATTAATTAGTAAATAGTATAATCTCTTAGATTACATCAATTATATAATATTTGAAAAAATAAGATTTGTGAATATCGATAGGATATATATATTTTTTGAAATTGTAGATTGTTCATATGGTTGAAATTTAGAGTTACTATATAATTCCTTTATGAATATATAATATAGGCTTTTAATTTGTGTCATTTTATTAGTCATTCTATAATGGATTTGTTTTTATGAGTTGATTTTGTTTTTATGGTTTATGGAGTAGTAAAATATTGATGAATTTGGTCAAAAATTAGTAATGAGTAATATTAAATATAATTGATTAAATTATTCCTACATATATATTACTATTAAGTAATTTTTAAAATTTTATAATCGGAAAATAAATTTATGAACACGTGTTTATTTGATATATACAGAATTATTAAAGATATTCTTATGTATTTGAATTAATATTAACATCATACATTTAATTATTTTTGTCTACCAATTTTATATATTTATGATTAATGATGTGTATCAACCTAATATTTTAGGAAATAGATTTTTTGAAATAAATTTAATTTCAACAATATCTTGTGTTACATGTAATATCGAGTTCAAAAAAAATGATATATTAATTAAATATTGATATAACCAAGTAATTTGGTTGGATGTTATGAATAAGGGTTAATAAATTATAAAATCTATATAGTTTACACATATATATGATAAATTCATCGGATTTAAATTAAATATAAATGAAATAAATAATTTAAATGTTAATGGACTAATATTATGGAAAACTATTTTTATGTAGATAAAATTATTTTATTTGAATAATTAAATTTCATCACTAGATTGATTTTTTATAATTATATTTATATATTATATTTTCAATCATAATTTTTATAATTAATTTAAATTTTTTTCTAGTAATGGGATTAAAATAAATCCAATTTTATATGTAAAATAAATTTTTCAAAAAAAGTCATTTCATCCCAATTTGCGAACATATTTTCAAATAAATTATTTTCATTTATGGAAGATATATCTTATAAAATAAAAAATACATTGGAAATAAACATGGAATTTTTAATTTATATTAAATTTATTATAAATTTCATAAATCATCAATTGTTAAATGAATATTTGAATCTAAGGGATTTGATCAAAATTTCCGTTCAATTTGACGAATTTACAGTGTCAATTTGGTTTAATAAATTATTTTCAGAAAATTATTATTCCAATTTTTTATCATTAATCCAATTTATATCATTGGATGGAATTTTATGAAATTTTTTTTTGTAAAAATTGTTTATACTTTAGGAGGATATTTCTATGGAAAAACCCAATTTTTATGTTTTTGTGAGTTTAGTATAAAATAATATTATTCAAATCAGGTGTATTAATTTTTTTAAAATATATATAATATTTTTAATTATAACAATTATGAATATTTTTTAGGTTAAATTGAAGTGTATTGATAATTATTTATAATAACAAAAATGATATTTTAACATAGTTAAGGTTTATATGGGATTACCGACAGGTAAAACAAATTAGATAATTGTAAAAATGATATTAAAAGTTATTTAATTTATAATTTCTATCTAAATATGGATCATATTTTATCTATTGTTAACTGTTGTTAAATTTTGAGGAATTTTTCTGAGGAACATTGTTGCCAATATTTGAAAATATTTAAAATATTATAAGTGTGCAACTCAATAAAATTTTAAAAGGGCACCACATCTACCATCCTCTTCACACATAAATATATTTTTGGATAAAAGAATACATTGAAAATAAATTTTATAAATTAAGCCTCATATTCTTGAATCCATTTATTTATCTAAAAACCAATGTATAAATGAATTATCTATAAAACTAAAGAGGTTGTCTGAATAAGTAGTATAGTTATGAACAATGTATTTTGGTTATATTACTTCTTCTACCTCCTTAAAATATTCTTCAAATATTATAAATTTGCCTCACCATTTTATTTGATATTATATTTTTTGTTATCATAAAATTATAATCTATAACCATTTATTCCTCCATCACGTGGGAAACAAAACCACCAATCGTGTGTGTGGCGGAATACTACCATACAATCAGATAGAATTTGTTTTCAATAAGCACCTCACACATATTTGTATATTTATTAATTTATTATATATATATATATATATAATATTAAATAAATAATCTCAATTATATATTTTTAATATCACATATACCATCTTATATCTCAATCCATTGAATGATGATAACATCATTTGGGTGTATAAGTTGACTATCATGTCCACAAAGCAATGTGATATGTATTTATTTTTAAATTTTAATTAATGTTAATAAATATATATTTAATGAGTATATATAAAATAAATTTTATAATAATGATTATATAATTGATGAAATTTATTTTATATTTATTTCATTACATTCATAGAATAGTTAAAACCACATTCATGCGAGCATACGACCTACCATTCCCATGAATGGTGTATTTTGTTTTTAAATATATATCTTCTATAGAAAACTCTAAATTTGTGTATAATGTAAATATATTATGTTTATATAATGATTAACATTATGGAGATTATGAAATCATGATCAATGTACAATCACCAAAATCACTTAACCCAAACATACACGAAAAACGCAATAGTTGTCACCCTGAGTATCAATTATTATAAATAATTTTGTATAAAATGGAGAAAAATGTTATAATTTAATCATACATATTATTATATATATATAGGTATATTAAAATAATACAACCATAATAAACCTATATAAATTTTACATAATTATTGAATGTTTGTGAATAAATTAGTGATTTCTTTTACTGTATTTATATTTCAGAACAATTTTTATTCGGTATTCATTATGTTTAAATTTTCATTAAGTATATTATATGATAAATATCTGTTATATAAAATAAATTTTAACTACGCTATTATAATTTTTATAGAATACATTTTTAATTTTATTTAACACACTTTGAGAATAAAATAGGCAAAAATCACATTTTTATGGGAAATTGAATTTTAATTTTTGATTTAGAATTTGTCCTTTTCTATGATGATTTTTTAAAAATAGTCTTCATAAATATTATTATTAAAATACATTTATTATTTATGTAAATATTTCACATGTTTTAATTTTTTTCATGTATTTAAAAATGAATATTATTGATTCTTATAAAATATAACATTTTAATTAATTTTTGAAATGTGATAGAATAAATATTTTACTTTATACAAAATGAATAGAATTTCCCACCATAATGAATGATCAATGTTTTGATGAATCTATTTCATTTTTTAATAGATAACTTCAATGTATTTTTATATAATTATTTTAATATTTAAATAGAATAGTTTTAAATATGAAAAAACTATATCCCTCAATATAATTTTTAATGATATATTTATTGTATTTTTAGTTATAATTGACATCATCCTTTGGGGTTTCCATTGATTTAAAAGGGATGCGATATAATGGTAAAATACTAATAATTTAAATTGTTTTTTTAATAAAATAATGATATTTTTAAGAAAATGATATTTTTTAAGGATAATTCTATATTTTATTGATGAAATGTTTATAAATCCAATTTTCATTAAATATGTTATGAGATGATGATTTGGTGGATGCATCGTGATTTTTTCATACTTACTAATGGTACTAATTTTCATTTGGGTGGTTCTAGATTAATATATAATTGTACTTCACTGGGTAAAATGTAATATTGTGTGACAAAACTATGGGAAACAGGTCGATGGGACCGACCAACTGTGGGAAATAATTCAATGTACATGATATTATATGTGAAACATGAAAATTCTATTGATACTCTATGTGAAAAGAGTAAATGTGTTTGATCTACTATTGGAAAAAATGTGTTTAGTCATAATCTATTTTAAAGTTATGGTCTTGGTATTAAACCATGACATATGAATTGGATTTAAAATATATTATGGTGGAACACATTTATCAAATCACATTCTGGTTCATGCTTTATTTATGACTATTTACAACTATTTTGATTCGTGTATTTTTAAATAATAAAGCATTATTTTATGACTCATTTTTATAATCATTGGAATATTTATTAATATCTTTTTATTTTTTTCATGATCTCATATAATTATTATTTTATAATTCATTCATATTTTCAGTGATTGATATCCCCCTTAGTTGCCCTTACAGATCATCTAAGCTCCAAATTTCTTATGATTCATTTCCCATGGTAATGTGTAATGGTTGTATTAAGGGAATGTCTGTGAGGAATTTTAAATAGGAATATCATTTTTATACATTTATATATCATTCATTAAATAATATAATTCCGTATCTAGTCTCGATATAACCTAAAACCTCACAGTACTTAAGAATTTATTTGTTAAATTTGTTCAGTATTCATAAAAATGGTTGTAATTTTATGTATGGAAATCTGGGGTTGAAATAGTTTGTATTATTTTGATATTTTTAGTAAATCATTGGATAGTAGGATTCGAAAACATTGGTGAAATCCAGGGATAAAATTCAATATATAATATCAAATCATAATTTTTGTGTAATAACTATGGATACAGAATGTAAAATCATAGATACCATAGAATGAGAAGAAAATTTCATGATTTATATATTCAATTAATTGTATTTATTTATTTTATGATATACCACCATTATTATTTTACTTTGAAGATATAAAATTTCTTTTTGGTTTTATAAATTTGAAGGAACTATAAGAGATCGTGAAAACAAATAATGTGATGAATTTGTTAATGTTTACCCACTAAAGCTAGAAAAATCAAAGGAAGATATGATAAAAAAAATATTATTAAATTCTTATGTATATTAATTAATCCAGGAATGATTTTGGGCTTCCAAATGATCAAATGAGAGACAAACAAACTAATAATTATTTTATAATAAAAAACCCACCTTATTTTAGTGGATCTTATGAACCAATATTTTTTGAGAAATGGATCAGAACGATAAAGAAGATATTCTTTTTATCCACTTCTCATAACATAAATATGTTTTTCTATACATTTATTATTAAGAAGCCAATTAATATCAATGGTATTACATTATTTGGAATATGTTGCATGTTGAAGATATTGACTATATTAAATTTTATTAGTTTAAGAGAATATATTACGGTATACAATTACCTCATATTCTATATAAAAATATAGAGAATTAATTCCATATCTTTTAAAAAAAATAGTGTGAGTATATTTGTACATTTGAGAAACATTATCAATGAATTTTTATGTATGCCTCAGGTTAAATCAATATCCTTAAAGGAATCATTTTTAAAATATACTGTGTCCTAAACCCATGTCTTCCAAAAAAATTAGATATAGGAGACATTAGAAGATATTAAGTCATAATTTTATGTTCAATAAAGGAATAAATATAAATTAGTGATTTATATCATTCAATTGATTTGTATAAAAAAGGGAGACATTGTTTAAGTATTTCATTATTAAATTCATTTACAGATGGAAATTATATCCACCAATATGTGAGAGATATAAGAATACTTTTATAAATGAGCATGAATAGAACTATAAGGTGCTTCAATTATGTAATGGAAGGTCATTTGTCCTTTAAATAGGGAAAATAAACAAATGTTCTAATAATTTTAAAAAGAAAAGAAGAAGATCCTTACTAATTCACCACCCAAACAACAATGCATGAATTGAAACTAATATGGGAATTATTCTAACTAGTGTGAAATATATAATTATTTATGAGGGGGATTACCATGAATAGACTCATAATATTAAATACAAAGTAAAATACCAGGAGATCGTGAATGCAGATGTGGATTATGATAATGATGTGCTAGAAGTTTCACATATTATCTACTCTATAATATATATCATGTTATTTTATTATAGATATTCCCAATTCATTATATATAAGTAATTTGGAATCAAAATTGAATTACAAGAAGAATGATTATATAATTTTGTAGTTTTAAACATTTATAATGATATAATGGTCACATATCAAGTCCTAAATTCCTCTATTATTGATGTTTGTGTGAATGTGCATCCTGTAAATATTTTTATTCTCTGTTTATTTTAATTTCATGTGATTTTGTTAATTTATTGTCCTTTTTTAAATGGACTCTATATAATTTGTTGAGTTAGGTAATCCATAGAGTGTACTAGAAATATACCCAAGATCATTTATCTTTATGAGGATGAATACCATCATTGAATGGAAATCAAAACTATCTTTTGGTTTATAATTCAAATACAGAATGTCTATTTGTAGTTAATGTTTGGTGAGAATCTCAAAATCAAATACAGACCAATTTTTTATTGTTTTTTATTAAATACTAGAATATATTCATATTATTCTATCAATTTGGGATGTTTTTCTTTTAATAGAAATCATAATATTTTGTATACATATTACATATCCATCTTATAGACTACCCCCAATTGAGTTTTATAATTGAATAAAAAATATCATGATAATCTTGATGAGGGATTTATTCATCAATTTTTGTCACCTTTGGATGCACTAGATTATTTTTAATTAATAAATCTGGATTAATGAAAATCCAAATTTAATATTCATAATTTAATAATATCACTGTTAATTTCAACTTTCATTTTTCCTATATTGGTGATATTTTTGGATGGTTTATGAAGAGCCCAATAATTTTCAATGATCACTCTTAAATATGTGTTCTATCAGTTGAGGGTAAAATGTGATGACATAGAAATGATATACTTATATAATAGGTACGAAAAATATTATTTTATTTATATTCCATATGGTATTACAATTTACCTTCTACTATCATTGATTTAGTGAATAGAGACTTTAGAAATTACCTTGATCAGTTTTAGGTAGTCTTTATAGATGTTATTTATATATAATCATATGGAATGGAAGAAAATGAAGATCAATTTGGATGTGTAATTATGATAATGATAAAATAGAATTTTTACTCCAAATGTACAAAGATATAATTTATTCTTAAAAAATATTACATATAAGGTAATCTAATGATGTTGGTTCTTCTTTTGGTGGAACGTTCAAATATGGATGTTACTATGAAATTACACAGACCAACTAGAGATAATAAGACCCATAATATTCTATGTTTTAATTGATATTGTCAATATATTTCTAATTAAGTATTCGATAATATCATATCAAATTACACTAGCAACATTAATGGGAGCCATGCTACATTACATTGAAAAGTTAGGAAAAATTAAATGTAACTAAAGATAATAAAAGTGAGTTCACATTTTCTTACATTATACTATGGTGAAAAAGGGTTTCAATATATATTTATTCATTTATTAAGGGATTGATATTCTTTATCATATAAAATGATATGGTTACATCTTATACCACATTAAAATTTAATGTTTGTGGTAAACATTACCAAATTCATGTAATAGAGTTAGTTGTGCTAATTATTTCATTGAATATATTTAATTTTTATCTTAATGGATGAAGGTGTGACATATAAATTGAACATAAATCTCTAAAATAAATATTCAACGTAAAAGGGAGGAGTATATTCCATAAAAACTGGATTGAGATGAAAAAGAATTATAAATTATGTATACATTTCCCACCACAGGAAAGAAAACAAGGTTGTTGATTCAGTCATTTGATTGGATTATGGTAGTGTATATATGATTTGGATAATAGAATATTTAATATTTTTTTTGGATGGAATACATCTTGAAATTAAAATAGAAGTTGGAATATTATATCTTTAAAAAATTATTTTATAACCAACTATCCTTGTGAGAAGTAAAAATTATTAGGTAGAAGATATGGAACATGAGTCCAATTTAAGAAATGTTTCTGAATTCACCATTGACAGTGATGGAGGACAAGGTTCTGGAACCTTTTTTCTATCCCCTAAATACCAATTTTGAGAAAGGATCTATTGCATGAAGAATATTATTCTTTATGATCTATTCACTATTTAAGTATAGTGATGAATAAGGGTTATGAAGAGTATTTATGGTGGCACAACATAAAGAGAGATATTCCAAATGATATAGGTCATATATTGTTATGTTAGAAATTTAAGACTAAGAGTTATATAACTAATGGGCTGTAATTACCATTGCCCTGTTGATAATGGAAATGGGAAACATTACAATTGACTTTTTCATCTAACTACACAAAAAATTGAAGGTTTATATTATATTTTTCATTTTTCTGATCATTATATAATGTCAATAATCCTAAGTTCTGTTAGAGAGGACTTATCTCTCGACTACAATTCCAAAATGTAAATTAAATAAACAGTAAGATCTCTTGGAGTACCACATTCTATTGTATATATATTAGATCTAAGGTTCCCTTAGATATTCTATAGTGAACTCAAAGGTCATACATGGGATAGAGATCATTCATAAGAGGAATAAGCGGTGTATATTTTAGTTCATATATATAAATTGAAATGAAATAAGACCACTGAACTTGTTAATTATTTTTGGTGAAACAAAATATTTGAGGAATCTACATGGGAACCTAAGGATATGATGAGGCTGAAGTACCCTATATTTTTTGTATGAGAGTAATATATTTTTGATGTTGAAATTATCTTTAAGGGCTGTAGAATTTAATATTCTTCTATTTTGCTATTTCTTTCAAATAAATTTAATATCCTCAATTCCTTATATTACACACGAATAAAATTTTAAAAGATCTATGATATACTATTAATATATTAATATCAATTTACACTGGGTTGCTGGATATTAATATAAGTAAATAAATTAGAAAAAATCAGTGTCTTATACCTGTATGAAATTAATTTTTTTAGTTTTTAATTTAATTTAAATTTAAATAAATATTATTTAAATATATATATAATTGTGTGAAAAAACTATATTTCTTCTTTCGAATGAATTTTTCTCTTAATAAATTAAATTACTCAATATTATTGACTTATTTTTTTCTAATTAATATATTATATAATAAATAAATTATTTCATCGCCCTTCAAATATTTTTTACTAGCATGGGACAACAATACATTCAATTTTATAATTAAAAATCATATTTTCGAAATATATATTTGTTCATGATTTGGAAAATAAATTTAATACAATTTCAATATATTTATTTTGAAAAATTATAATCTATTTCATGTCAACATATCAATATTATCTTAATTTTAATTTTTTGATATTTTTTTAAAAAAATATATTTACTTGGAATAGTGAAAAATAATGATTTTTACTAAAATTTTATTTTCGTTTAAATCACTTTGAATGTTACATAATTTTGAAAAGAATTTAAATCTAAAATTTAATCAATAATTTTACTATTAATAAAATTTAGATTATTTTAATTACTTTAATGTAGAATTTTGATAAAAAAACTTTTTATATTTTAGGGTACTTTTTCTTTGGAAAACGGTTTTCATGGAATATGAGGATTTAATTTATAATTATACTATCCCATTTAGTTGAATTTAATTTTATAAAATGGACTCCTCATTTTCAATACTGATAATTAACATTATGTAAAAATAATAAATTATTTTATTATCAAAATGAATAGTAGAAATTAAAAATATCAATTACCACAGTTTAGGTTAAAATGAGTTAACATGTAGTTAAACTAAAATGATAATGGATAAATAATTTTTTAATTTTTATTTTTTTTATATAATGACCCTACATCATATAAGTTTTAAAATGGTTTTCATTTTAACCATTTTTCGAAAAATTAAACTTCGGATTATTTTAAATCTATGAAACAATTACAAGTGTGACACATAAATAAAATATAAAAGGGAACCCCTATAATATTATCTCTACACTACATGAACATTTTAGATTAAAATATCCATACACAAATTACTTATATAAATCCCTCTCCACTACCTATTGTCCATGTATTGATAATATAAACATTTTAAGATGGTATTTGATATTAACCTGTAGATACTTTTCAAAAATGAGGTATAGTTCATAACCATGTATTTTAATTTTTTTTACTTCTTAGACCAGATTAAAATATTTTTACATAATGATAAAAAAATAACCACAGTATATTTCACATACTGATATATTATTATGTAAATTTATTGTCATATTTTCATATCATCTTCCAAAAAATGGGAAGTAAAACCATCGATCATTAGTATGGCAGACTAACATGTCGTGAACTGATGTATTTCATTTTCCATCAACCCATATCATGGATGGATTTAATGATGGATTTAATGTATATATATATATATATATTACATAAATATACTTAATTTATTATAATATCACAAACTCCTTATTACAATCACATCTGATTGAATGCAATAATGTATTGGGTGCGTACATGTGTAGCACTACATACATGAAGCTATGTGATCTATTTTTCATTTCAGTTTTACATGGATGGTAATAAATTTATAATTAATCGATATATATGATATATATCACATATATTTATTTTTAATGGTGTATTAAAATATATCATTCATTTATTTCATCCATCAAATTGAAAATATCTAATTTAAGAATAAGTATAGCCCAATGTCAAATGTATGCTGAAATTCATTTCATAATCTGTCAATTTTATGGATGAAACCAAATCTATATATAACAGCTATATATATATATGTGTGTTATTTATTCAAAAATTAAAAATCTTGATATAATTGGACCATAATCAATGTATAAGGACTTAAAATAGTGAACCAAAACATATATGAAAAATGCAACACATATCTCCCTGAATAATGAGTTTAATAAAGAATTATTAATAAATGGGAGATAGAAGGTTATAATTAAATAAAATATGTTATGATATATATGATTATTTTTCAATAAAAGATTTAAAAATAACATATATTTATTATAAAATATTGTTGAATGTGTTAAATGAAATATGAGACTTTTGGTTTGAAATAAATATTACAATCTTATTTTTAATTGGAATTGATTATGGAAAATTTTAAAATAAAAATATTATTATACATATATAATAAATAAATTTAATAATTCTTCTAATATATCTACTTATGAAAAATATATCTATAAACTTCATTTACATATCATTAATAACTAAATATAACAATAGTGTTTTATAGGAAAATCGATTTTATTTATTAGAATGAAAATCTATTCCCATCCATTTTATTGTTTTCAATAAATGTATTCAATAATGGTTTTACTACTATAAAATTATTATTTATAGTCATTTTAATGAATTTTCAAATTTTGTTAAATTTTTTCTAAGAAATCTTCTTGTTATTTTTGGATAGAGGATCTTTTTAATTTTTTTTTTGTGAATGTGAAAGAAATGTATATTGAAACATGTAAGTCACGAATGGTATTTCCTTCTATAATTAGTACTCAATGAATTTATGAATCATATAATTGTTCTAAAAGTTCATTTAAAATAAAAATTTCTTTATTATTGTTTATAAATTTTAATATAATTTCTTTTCAAATATAATGGTTATTATCCTCATTAAGGATTTTAGAGATCTTTTTGTGTAGTTTTATTTCGATCAACAAGAACATCCTTCAGTTTTGCCTATGTTTTGATAGGGATATGATCACATACTACCATCTGTATTTTTTAGAGATGGGTTATTTTTTTATATTTTTACATGATCATTTAATATTCCTATAGTTATTATATGTTGAATTGGTGAAAGGATTATGAAATTTGTTTTCTTTTCATGTGTTATGAGATGATGATATGATGAATGATAGATTATTTTCGGGAACACATATTTATCGAAATGAAAATTCGATGGTTTTTTCACAAAATTATTTATCCAGCCAACGATTTTTTTAAGGATTTAAATATAATTACATAATAATATGAAACGTTTATATGTGTTTCATCCACTATTGGAAATAATTTTATGTGTTTGATCCTCTTTGTAAATCAAGATGACTTCTTGACCCCATTTGGGATGAAATCAAATGCACAAGATCCACTATAGGAAAAATACTATTTTGCATAATAAATTATGATTTTATGGTCTTAGTAGTAAGTGCTGAAATATGAATTTATTTCTACACTTATGAATTTTCCATAATTTTATGACATGAACATATGGTTGGTTATTAATTTATGATAATATCACACTATTATGATTCTTGTATTTTTAAATGATAATGATTTTTTCTATAAATCATGTTTATAATCATTTATAGAATCTATTTTATTATACTATATTATGGTATGATCTCATACCATTATTAAATTTTTGTTATTTTATATTTTCATAGATTAATATCCCGTATATTTACACTTACTGAGTATATGAACTCACCCATTCATGTTTTAAATTTCCTTATAATATAAATAATGTGTTT
This sequence comes from Viscum album, assembly GCA_963277665.1. Classification (NCBI taxonomy): domain Eukaryota; kingdom Viridiplantae; phylum Streptophyta; class Magnoliopsida; order Santalales; family Viscaceae; genus Viscum; species Viscum album. Next base: position 880,537,714 of record OY728158.1, read on the forward strand.
GTATAGGGTATATATATAAATAAAACTAAATTATATAATCATTTGGGATGATTTTTAATATATTTCTATGAAATATGATGATTGTGTATATTGTACCTATAGACACAGATCTTTTACAGTCCTCTAGTGTAAAATTAAGAAATGTATTTAGTATTCTTATAAAATGATATAATATTTATGAATGAAAAATTCTTAGTCATTATTTGATTCATAAATTATATTTCATTATTTTAATGTACACTACATTATGATTGAAATTAGTTAAAGACCATGATAGAAGCTTGTTTGGTAACATGTTAATTTCAATTTATCATATTGAATATTAATTTATTATAATATCATGTTATTTAAAAATTAATGAATGATATCTATTATCATGAGTGAAAAAAAATGTTATATTTTTTTGACAAATCTCTTTACTTGTTTCAATGTAGTTTTTCACTCTTATTTCCTTATTTTTATTAAAATTTATTCTTGAGATTTTTTTGTTGGTTTTTCTAAAAACATAGAGTCATTTTTTGTCATGAATGGTTGTAATATAATTATGTAAAACCATATAGTTTCTTTAAATAACTATTTAGAAATGTATGAGTGCCTTGACGTTAGAACATGGTTTCTATAAACCAAGCACCCATACCTCTATTCCATACACAGTATGAAATGTGTGGTATTCATGTCGGTGCTTAGATTGATTTACTATACAACTGAACTATGATCCTCATATAAAAGCCTATTATGGGTGCATAGATGTTAGTAATGGTGAGGCCCATAGAATAAACCATGAACATGTATTTTAACCCCCTTTAATTTTTTATTATAAATATAAAAATCCCCTATATTTATTCTAAACATCCCCAATCAACTATAAATAAATTCTATTCTCCATGAAGTATCTCAAGTTATAATTTTGACACTATGTACAATCCTAACGTTTATTGGGATTAAATTTAGTGATTTGTTTTCTTTATTCATGTTCCTTTCATATGATTAATGACATAGGGTTTTTCTAGGGATAGTTTTGTGAAAAATATTAGAAAAACTGACTATACATGGTTTCTTCATGGTTAGAGAAAACCATGCTCATATCCCAAAAAACTGTGTGAAACATGGTTGAGGGGATTCATTTGGTGGGTGCATGGTTTTACAATCTATGTTCCCAAACCTAGGAAATTATAAAACCTCAGTAGTTAGTTTCAATACAGTTGGTTCTTGGTTTGTCAAACCATACACCCCAACCCCAAAAATTAAGTATACATTATTATTTTATCCAATAATTTGTTTTAAATTCCCCGCTTACACCCACAAAACCCCTTTTTTACATATACAATGTCCTTGTCATTTTAAAATAAATTCAGAGCATCCCAGAGGTATTCCATGGTTATCTAACCAATGTTCATTTAGATTTAATTCCCTAAATGAAGATCCTCTATTCTTTCGATAGGTGGACTTCATCCCAATGCCTGTCATATCTATTCTTATTTCGTCCCATGACATGTTGATGGGGTTTATCTTTAGCTACAGTAGATCTAAAACTATTTGGTGATACATAGAACTTGAATAATAGATATAGTTCTAAATTCATTAGATCTTAATATCATTGATCTTAATTTGGAGATTTCGATATGGAATCCAATCTACATCATATTGTTACTCATTTTTTCTGAATTATGTCTGGTAAAAAATCATCAATGAATCAAGGTAGGTAGTCTATTGTTCAAAATAAAATATTCATGACATCATTATCTATATGTGGGTGTAAAAATTTCTATTATCTGATAGCAATTCAAATTCCACATCAATTTTAATTAGTTAAATCAATTGATTTATTGAGGAATTAGGGATTTTATGGAACAATGAAATTTGGGAATTTTAAAATTAAATGATAAATTATTATTTAGAAAATTTTATATATAATTATAAAAATTAATTTTTGGGTTAATTATTGGTATGTTGTGATATCTCAGTGAGAGTGATTAATTAACAATAAAATTAATTAATGTGTTGATGTTTTGATTCATTAAACTATTTTATTTAGTGAATGGATACATGATCATTTATTTGTGAATTGAAAATGGTAACAAAGACATTCAAATTGTGCGATGAAATTATTGGTATCATGGATATTCGTTGTTAAAATATGAATGGTAACATTGGCATTTGATTTTTTTATTAAATTAACGATATCATGGTCATTAATTTTTGAAATAAAAATGGTAACATGGTCATTCATATTGTGTGGTTTAATGAATGGAAACATAGTTATTCAAATAAGATGTTAGAATGGTAATATCGTCATTACATTGTGTTATTTATTGAATGGTAACATGATCTTTATTTTTTAATATAATAATGGTAACAATAACATTCAAACATGTGGTATCCATTAGGGACAGGTCTTATTCATTCATGGGGTGAAGAAGGTATTAAATAATGTGTATTTACAGAACACTATGTTTTATAAGGTTAAATAGAATTTTTTTATAATGTGATAAAATGTTTATTTTTTCATTACACTTATTCTTATTACAACTGCATACTCTTTTTTTGAATAGATTTTTTTATACCTAATTGGTAATGCTATATTGTGTTTTACTAACACCCTATTTGTGTTGGAATTTACTATACCCTAATATAATTTATTATTTCTAGACATTTTAATGGAAAGTGAGTTGGATTAGACTTCTAAATGGGTATGATTTTTGGATGATGGAACTAGATATGATTCAGGTCATATATTGGATTTATCATTGTCTTTACATTCAGTTCCATTTTAGACACTTTGACACTTATGTTGGCATGTCATGTTTATCTTTTAGTTGATTATAATCAATTTAGTTTTGGATTTCAAGAGAAATTAGTGTTTTTATGGTCATATATTCAATTTAATTTTTCTATATATTAACGATAGGGCATTACATGGATAATAGAGGGAATAATCTCACAGATATTGACTTATGAGACATGTGCCTCTAGTTGGTAGCCTTTAACATACGGGGATGCACGCATGAGTTTATTTTACTAACCAGATCAGGTAACCATTCTGTGGAACCTGCGTTGGGACATTAAAAAGTTGTATTAATGGTTGGGTTTCTTTATTTATAACTTATTCATTATTTTTTGGTAACATTTACATGATACTAGGGAGTGTTGGGGATTAATAAAGAGCTCATGCATGGGTGTTTCAAACCCATCTATGAGGGAAAAATTGTGTACACCTGGTGGGATTGTTGTTATCTTTGTTATCTATTATAGATGAATATTGTTTCACCATGGCTGAATAACTTGTTGGGTGATGTTATTGATGTTTCTAAAAATTTATAGAATTTAATATTGGCCTATTATGAAATGTTAATAGAGTATGCATGCATTATTCTAGGGAACTCAGGGCTATTGTGAAATGGATCATTTTATACATGCAAGAGAAAATAGGATATTGTATATTTTTAAAACAATATATATCTTCAATTCTTGTAAAATAAAAATAGAATTGGTCACTAAAATGAGATTGAAAAATATTTTAATATGATACAATAAGAGAATAATTGGGTGTCTAAACAAGGAACATGAATGTTAAAATTAGTTTACCCTAGTAAACCAAGGACAAGATGTTGGATGTATATGGGGATTGATAAAGTTGTAGTTTTGACTGTGTCTAAGGACATGGGGAAAAGGACTTGTTTTTTCTTTTTTGGATTATTTACCATATGTAAATTTTATAATCATGTGTTTTGATTCTTAAGTTGTATGTTTGGAATTATATAATTATGTCTCCATGACGATGATAGCTAAGAGGATGACCCATGGACCAGGCTAGGAATGAACCTCCATCGGCAGAACCTAAATCACTTTTTTTTCTTATTGGAAAAGTTGGGGATCACTTCCAAGAGAACATTTCCCACTTCCCGAAATTCATGGTAAGACACAGTGGTTGTGTTTTAAAAATTATGTCTGAACAGATTAGGGAGGTTCAGTTAAATAACCCTCAATCTTTTAATGGAAACAGTATAGCCAAGGGATATGTCTTGTGGGTAAAGTTCACCACGAAGATACTTGACCATCTAGATAATCTTATTGAGAAGAGGGTCTAGATGGATGCTTTTATACTATGAGAATTACTAATGTACAGTTCGGACATATGTTTGCAAACCAAACATGATAATGGAAAGTTATATAAGAATTTTTTTAAATATTCTTGGAGAATATATATATATATATGTGGAGGAAGAAGAAATTAGTAGTATTCATATAGTGGACTCATGGGATCATGTCTATAATGGATTTTACCTGACACATAATACAAATACAATTATTTTATCCTACATTATCAAAAGATGATGCAATTATGGAAAAACACATTCAGGATTGAATTTTGATTGTTATTAAGATACAATAAAATAACATTAGATTAAATAATTTTACATATATGGGGGATCATACTCTCATAGAAGAAAGGAACCTGATGGAGGCTTTCAGAACTTAAAATATAAGTCCCCAGCCTTAAACCTTACTTAATCTTGAGTTATTACAGGACTACACATTGAGGATCTTTTCAGGTTTAGAGTTTTAGAGAATTAGAACATAAAACATGAATTACATTCCACATATAAAAAAAGTGGTTACATAAAGATTGTATTCATTTTTCCCGTCAATGGAAACATATTTAAAATAAAACATGGATTCATTTTTGACACTTCCTTAACACTATAATCATATCATGTACCTTTCCCTTGACCTGGGAAATACATTTCAAAAAAACATGGGATGAGAATAAAAAGCTCAGTAAGGGATATAAAAATATGGAAACATAAGCACTTTAACATAATCATGAATAAATCATAGAAATCATAAGACATAAAGTTAACTTGAGGAATTCATAACATTCTTACGTAGGGAGTAACCCTCTTGGTTACATTTGGAATACCCATCACAGTATATTCCCTAAATCTCTTTGGAGAAAACTTAATGTTTCACTCCTTCGCATTACCCAATTCATTGGAGAGCTATATCAGGCTCACCAGCCCTAAGTTTATCACGGAACCACCCGTCTTCATAATAATGCCCAAGAACCTCAACATAATCGTATCGCATAAAACATGCATAAAGGAAACATAACATTTCCACCTTTCAATCACAACACATTGATATAAAAACATTATGAAAACCATTTTCAATACCAAAATAAAAGAAAAGTAAAACATAGTATTTATTTTTCTTTTAAAAATAAGGTATGGCTTGTAGAGGAAGCCGAAACTCAAATAATGGTCACGGCGGCGGAGAAGTCGTTGTCGCCGCATACGTACGACAAAAACATTCTCTTTTGTCGTTTTTTAAAACGCTTCTTATAAAAAAGATTCATTTTGGATAAATGTAAAAGTCAAAGGGGTTTATACACTGTATAAAAGAAATTTGTGTATAAAATAAAATATTACTCAATGAAAGGAGATTGAGACGAAGTCCCATACCTCGGGTCCGACTTGACTCGGTCGTTTTTTAATCTCCTGAATAATAAGCTTGAGTTAATATATACTTGTTTAATAACCTTTTTCATGTTCATTATTCCTTTTATATCACTTATTGCCATGTCATGAACACTATGTAATTATTTCAGTTAATAACGGTCGTTTTAACGATCATTGGTACTTGAGTAAAAAATAAGCCCTTTATAATTACAAGTTGTTCATGTATCCATTATATCCAGAATGGTATTCATGATGTAGATATTATATATGTCATATATATCCAGTACATGCATGCATTTATAATATTACATAATCATTTTGTGGTAAGAAATGAAATGCACCGTTCATGGAGACGGTAAGCCGTACGTACGCATGAACGCTACTTTCATTTCAATTTCATATTTTATAGAATGGAATCATAATGATATAAAGGTATATTATAATTACAGTATAATATCATATATAATATCATAGTTTCATCCTTTATACGTCCCACATATGGTATTTAACGTGTCAAATCTCTTTGAGGGGGCGGTAGTCCGCACTTCCTTAAATGAAGATATCGCGTTTACCCATAATGGAAACCATAAAGGTATGCCCAAAATGAAAAATACTGAAGATTAAGGAAAACATAAACATATTATATATCATATATAAATATAGTGTCATATTAATGTCCACCTTTGAAGGTATTAAAAGAATGTTGAACAATCATCGTTTCGGGAGGGATAAATTCACCATCCACAGAAACAGTATGTTCTTTAACCATTAGATGTAGGTGTGTGTAAGTGTAGCTCGAATACATCCTATAACAACATCCTAGTATATTGAATATACTAGAGTTGTTACAAAAGAAATGAATAAAAATATTTTAGGGGGTTGGAGGACCAAAATAAAACAAAAGGACTCAAGTGAAGACATTACATTAAAATCGGGTAACTCCCTTTGGTTTGAGGTCAAAGGCTTCCTTGGGAAGACTTCTTCCCAAAGTGAGGCTTGAAGGAGTAAGAGAGGGATGTGGAGAGAAAAAATTAGCAGGGGTTGGCCGAGCCAAAGGATTTGGATGTGTGGGTAAGGAGGTAGAGGTGGGGGCCTTTTATAAGAGGAGAAGAGGGGCACTCTTGGAAAGTAAAGAAATGTTAATTTTTATCAAAATGATTTTCGAAATCAAAAGGTCCCACATTGATATAATTTTAGGATATGGTGATAAGGGTTCGAAATACACCCACCCAATTGGTTTTGGACTTGTTTAGGTATTAGATTTTACATTATCTTTCCATTTTATTTAAATCGTCACATAATGAGGTCATCGCTGCATCATTATGATGTCATAAATAATTTAATTTATTTGAAGCCTAAAAATTATAAAAAAAACTACTATGATGTAGAAAATAGTTTTAGCTTTCCAATTACTATTTATAGTCTAAAAGATCATTTATTTAGACAAAATTAAAAATATTTTACTTAGGTGATATATTCTTTGTTAAATTTAACATTTTTTAAAAAATAAAAAGATAAAAAGTCACTTTCTCACAAAAGTGATTTCATGGGGCCCCCATATTTGGCACAAGGCATCCCATGGTCGCACATGAGACAAAAAGTAGCCTTAGGACACATTTTGGTGTCTTTTTTATATTTATGATATTATTTTATTATCTTTAACTACCCAATTACTCATTAATCAAGATAATTAAAGATAATTACCGTCGTTACTATTCATAATGTCCAAAAACAAAAGAGTCTTGATTACATAATTTAGACCTTATGATTCCAAATATTTAATCCATTTTACCAAATTCCAAACACAGAAATTTCAATAATTGATTTAAAAATAATTCCCGTTGTTAAAACAAATAGCGGGTTTTTTTTGAAACAATATCTATGAAAAGTTTGGCATTAGTTTATGACCAATTTCAAAGTGAAATTAATCCTAATGACAACCATTGGATTAAATGGAAAAAATATATTCATGTTACAATTTAATAACAATTAAAAATATATCTAACCATATAATTAAATTAAATGAAAAAGCAGTTTTGATGTAAAATGCAGTATTTTTCACTATTCATTAAAAATGAACATTGTCAGAAAAATACCAAAAATTTATCCAATGTAAATTTCAATGTCCCAATCATAATTAATATGTTTATTTTGAAAAATATAGATTATAAAATTGTCAAATTTTTTATTTAAAAAAGGTTTTCAATCAAAAGGTTGTAAAACAAACTTTTAAGAATATTAGTGTATTTCATGCTTAAGATTGGATTTATTTTCATTTTAAGCCTCTAAAACACTATCTAATTAATTAATATACATAGATAAAAATATCTATTATTCGACATACTTGGGGTGTTACATCCTTACCCCATTTATAAAATTGTGTCCCCACAATTTATTAACTTATCAAATAAATGGGGTTACTTATCCGTCATTGCATTTTCAGATTCCCATGTTGCCTCTTCCATCATGTGGTTTTTCCACAAAACCTTTACCTAATTAATCACCTTTTTCTGTATCACATGCTCCCTGTGGTCAAGAATCTGGACCGGTTGTTCCTTATAAGATAGGTTCTCTTCCAGCTGAACAACCTCTGGACTCAAAAAATGAGATGGATTTGGCATATACATTCTCAACATCAAAACGTGAAAAACATTTTATACCTGAGGTAAACTCGGAGGTAAATCCACTCGGTAAGAAACTGATCCAACTCTCTCCAGAATTTCATATGGTCCAATGAACCTTGGACCCAGCTTTCCTTTCTTACCAAATCACATCACACTTTTCCATGGTGATACTTTGAGAAAAACATGATCACCTACCTTAAAAGAGAGATCCTTACTCCTGTTGTCTGCATAACTCTTCTGCCTACTCTGAGCTGTTCTCATGTGTTTCTGAATCAGCTGAACTTTTTCTGCAATCTCTTCTACCAATTCTGGTCCCATCAACTTCCTTTCACCCACTTCATCCCAAAAAGATGGAGTTCGATACTACTTCGCATATAACGCCTCAAATGGTTCCATCTGTATACTGGAATGAAAATTGTTATTATTTGAAAGTTCAACCAAAGAAAGATGTTGTTCCCAACTTCCCTGATAATCCATCGAACAAGCTCGTAGCATATCCTCCAAGGTCTGATTTTTTCGTTCCGACTGCCCATCTGATTGAGGATGAAAAGCTGTACTCAAATTTAATTCAGTACCCAACAACTTCTGAAGGCCTTTTCAAAAGTTAGAAGTGAACCTGGGATCACGGTCAGATACAATGGAGAGAGGAACTCCATGTAACCTGACTATCTCATTAAGATACAAACTGGAAAGTTGATCTAGGGAAAAAGTATCTCATATAGCAAGGAAATGAGAAGACTTTCTCATGCGATAAAAAATAACCCAGATTGCATTATTACCTCGAGGTGTCTTCGGTAATCTCACAACAAAGTCTATGGATATATTCTCCCAATTCCACTCTGGAACTGGTAAAGGCTGAAGCATCCCTTTCGGTAACTTCTGCTCTGCTTTAACCTGTTGACATGTCAAACACTTCATAGTAAAATCAGCAATATCTCTTTTCATTCCATCCAACCAGTAATACTCCCGCAGATCTCTATACATCTTAGTACTGCCAGGATGAACTGAAAACGGAGAACTATGAGCTTCACATAACAACTCTCTCTTCAACTGTGAATCACAAGGCAAAAACAGTCTCTTCCCTAATCTCAAAACACAATAATTATTAGTGTTGAATCTAGGAAACATACATTTCTGAACCAGCTCTGCCTTTTTCTTCCACTCACTGTCTTGCTTCTGTGCTTGCTTGATTCTGTCTGATAGAGAAGATTTCACTGATATCTAAAACAAAACAGAAGAACATCCTGAACCAACAACTTCTATGCCAAATTTCATCAAATCCTTAACCAAAGGATCACATTCCAAAGGCAACATTTCTAATGAAGCATTACTTTTTCAACTCAAAGCATCAGCCACTTTATTTGCTTTTCCCGGATGGTAATGAATTGTACAATCATAATCCTTGATTAATTATAGCCATCTCCTCTGTCTCATGTTCAATTATTTCTGAGTGAATATATAATTTAAACTTTTGTGATCGGTATATATTTCACACTTTACTCCATACAAATGTTGCCTCAAAATTTTTAAAGCAAAAACAACAACAACTAATTCCAAATCATGTGTAGGGTAATTTACCTCATGAGTTTTCAACTGTCGTGAAGCATAAGAAATTACCTGATCATTCTGCATTAGGACACAACCGAGTCCTTTCAATGAAGCATCACTGTAGATAACAAACTCCACATTCCTGGAAGGTAGTGCAAAAACTGGAGCATTCACCAATCTTCTTTTCAACTCCTGAAAACAATCATCACATTCTTTTGTCCAGATAAACTTAACACCCTTCTGAGTTAGCTTAGTCATTGGACTAGATAATCATGAAAACTTTCTAACAAACCTTCGGTAATAGCCTGCCATACCAAGGAATCTACGAATTTCGTTTACATTTGTGGGTCTTGGCCATTCTTCAACGACTTTTGTTTTAGCAGGATAAATAGTTCGCCATCTTTTGAAACAATATGACCATGGAAAGAAATTTGTTGCAACCAAAACTCACACTTGCTGAATTTTCCATACAGTTTCTTTTCTTTTAAGTATTGCAATATAACCCTTAAATGTCATTCAAGCTCTTCTTAACTTTTAGAAAACACCAAAATATCATTAATGAAAACCACCACAAACTTATCCAAGAACTCATGGAAAATTCTATTCATTAAGTCCATGAATACAGCAGGTTCATTTGTTAGCCCAAAAGTCATTACTACAAATTCATAATGGCAATATCTTGTACGAAACATGGTCTTCGGAATATCTGCCTCTTTTACCTTCAGCTGATGGTACCCCGATCTCATGTCAATCTTTGAAAAAAACTGAGCTCCCTAGAGCTGATCAAACAAATCATCGATATGAGGAAAAGGATATTTTTTCTTAACAGTGATATTATTCAAGGCCATATAATCAATGAAAAGTCTCATAGAACCAACTTTCTTTTTAACAAATAAAATAGGAGCACCCCATGGTGATGTGCTAGTTCGAATGAAACCTTTTTATAATAAATCATGAAATTGCTCCTTCAACTCTAAAAGTTCAATTTGAGCCATTCGATAAGGGGGTTTTGAAATTGGCTTAGCATCAGGAACTAAGTCAACAGTAAACTCAAATTCCCGATCTGGTATTATTCCAGGAAATTCATCAGAAAAAACATTAGGATACTCATTTACCACTGACACATCATTAATCTGAACAGTTCCTTTATTTTCAACGATGTGTGCAAGGTAACATTCATTTCCATCTTTTACAAGTTTCTTGGCCTCTTGATAAGTTATCAACAGTAAGGGTTCATTCTTGTATACAAACTGAAAGTCTTTCTGAAAAGAAACTTCTTTAGCTCTACAGTCAATCTTAGCATGGTAAATAGAGATCCAATCCATACCCAGGATAACATCAAAATCTACTAGAGCTAAAACAATAAGGTTTGCAAGTAGGTTCTTTCCACAGATAAGGATATGAAGATACTTATAAATTCTTTTTGCCTCAACATTTCCCCCAGGTGTTTTTACCACAAGTTCAGGAGTAATTTCTTGAGATGGTATTCACATTTTACTAGAAAGGGTTTCAGAGATGAAAGAATGTGTAGACCCCGAATCAAACAACACACTGGCATAATCTGAAAAAACAAACAAAGTACCTGATACAACTTCATTTGATGGCCCGACATCTCCTGAAGTAGTTGCAAAGGATTTCACCACCTCTTTCTGCTTGTAGTCTAACTGCTTCCCATCACTCAAGATCTTTGTCGGACACTCATTTTCATAGTGACCCATCTCATTGCTCTTATAAAATTTCATTAACTGTAAATCAAATTTGGTCTTACCATCACCCTGATCTTTTTCGGTGCAATCACGAGCCTTATGTCCCATCTTACCACATTGGTAGCACTTTACAGAATTAAGAAGACATTCCCCAGCATGCCTTTTTCCACATTTATCACAAACTGGAAACTTAGTTTTCTTACCATCAGACTTTTTTGAAGAATTCTTACCTTTCTCCTTCCACCTCGGTCTCTTCTTCTGTTGGTTGTTATAGAACACTTGATCATCGAAAAACTCTATTTCCACCATCTCAGCACATCGAACAAGATTTTCATAACTTTTAAACTCACGAGAAGCTAATTCCCTTCGATAGTTTGGCTTTAATCGTGAGTAAAAATGATTGATTTTACTATCAAGGTCTCGGATAAAATTTGGAGCATACCTTGCCAATCGAGTGAACCTGTCTTCATAGGCAGCAACTAAGTCTTCCCCTTGCCTCAATTCCAAGAATTGCTTTTCCATCCTAAGTCGAACAGCCATAGGAAAATACTTCTCAAGAAACATACCTTTGAATTCATCCCAGTCAAGAGCATCAATCTCATCAGCGTCCCTGATATTTTTAACCATCGACCACCACAGATCTGCTTCACCCTCCAAACTGTAAATAGCAAGTCTAACCATTTGATTGTCTGAACACCCCATGACATCGAAAATCTTCTCCAGTGCTTTAATCCACCCTTCAGCTAGCACAGGGTCAGATGATCCTCTGAATTATGGGGGATGTTGCCTCATGAAATGTTCCACCACTAACATGTTCCTCTGCGGTTGATCTGGATGATCTCGTGCATGGATACCACCGCCATTTATCGCTTGAGTCAACTGCGCCATTACTGCAACAAACTGTTCAGTTCCAATTCCGACCATTTATGGATGCTGATTTGGAAGGTTATTTCCTTCTGTATGCCTTCCTAGCACTGCTTTCTTGTTTCCTCTGCGGAAAACCATTCTGAACAAACATGTCTTAGATGAAGCAACATGGTAATCTTCAAATTCTATATCACTTCAATTTGACCATAAAAAAAATATTTTTGGATAATCATTTAATAGAATTCTAACTCTTAATGTTTTCTAAACCGACCTTTGATACCAACTATAACGCCCCAGCCATAAACCTTACATAATCTTGAGTTATTACAAGATTACACATTGAGGATATTTTCAGGTTTATAGTTTTAGAGAATTAGAAAATAAAACTTGCATTACATTCCACATATAAACAAAGTGGTTACATAAAGATAATATTCATTTTTCCCATCAATGGAAACATATTTAAAATAAAACATGGATTCATTCTTGACACTTCCTTGACACTATCATCATATCATGTACCTTTCCATTGACCTGTGAAAAACATTTCAAAAAAACATTGGATGAGCATAAAAAGCTCAGTAAGGGATATAAAAATATGGAAAGGAAACATGGGTACATATATACATACGAATGAAATTATACATTACCAATAAAACATAAGCACTATAACATACCTCATAAAATCATGAATAAATCATAGAAATCATAATACATAAAGGTATCTTGAGGCATTCATAACATTCTTACGTAGGGAGTAACCCTCTTGGTTACGTTTGGAATACCCACCACAGTATATTCCCTAAATCTCTTCGGAGAAACCTTAACGTTTCACTCCTTCGCATTACCCAATGCATTGGAGAGCTATATCGGGCTCACCCGCCCTTAGTTTATCACGAAACCACCCGTCTTCATAATAATTCCCAAGAACCTCAACATAATCGTATCACATAAAACATGCATAAAGGAAACATAACATTTCCACCTTTCAATCACAACACATTGATATAAAAACATTATGAAAACCATTTTCAATACCAAAATAAAAGAAAAGTAAAAAATGGTATTTATTTTTCTTTTAAAAATAAGGTATGGATTGTAGAGGAAGCCGAAACTCAAATAATGGTCACGGCGGCAGAGAAGTCATTGTCGCCGCATACGTACGACAAAAACATTCCCTTTTGTTTTTTTTAAAAACGCTTAATATAAAAAAGATTCCTTTTAGATAAATGTAAAAATCAAAGGGGTTTATACACTGTATAAAAGAAAGTTTTGTATAAAATAAAATATTCCTCAATGAAAGGAGATTGAGACGAAGTCCCATACCTCGGGTCCGACTTGACTCGGTCGTTTTTTAATCTCCTGAATAATAAACTTGAGTTAATTTATAATTGTTTAAGAACCTTTTTCATGTTCATTATTCCTTTTATATCACTTATTGCCATGTCATGAACACTATGTAATTATTTAAGTTAATAACGGTCATTTTAACGATCAATGGTACTTGAGTAAAAAATAAGCCCTTTATAATTACAAGTTCTTCATGTATCCATTATATCCAGAATGGTATTCATGATGTAGATATTATATATTTCATATATATCCAGTACATTCATGCATTTATAATATTACATAATCATTTAGTGGTAAGAAATGAAATGCACCGTTCATGGAGACGGTAAGCCGTACGTACGCATGAACGCTACTTTCATTTCTATTTCATATTTTATAGAATAGAATCATAATGATATAAAGGTATATTATAATTACAGTATAATATCATATATAATATTATATTTCCATCCTTTATACGTCCCATATATGGTATTTAACGTGTCAAATCACTTTGAGGGGGCGGTAGTCCGCACTTCCTTAAATGAAGATATCGCATTTACCCATAATGGAAACCATAAAGGTTTGCCCAAAATGAAAAATACATAAGCTTAAGGAAAACATAAACATATTATATATCATATATAAATATAGTATCATCTTAATAGCCACATTTGAAGGTGTTAAAAGAATGTTGAACAATCATCGTTTCGGGAGGCATAAATTCACCATCCACAGAAACATTATGTTCTTTAACCATTAGATGTAGGTGTGTGTAATTGTAGCTAGAATACTTATAATAACAACATCCTAGTATATTGAAGATACTGGATTTGTTACAAAAGAAATGAATAAAAAGAGTTTAGGGGGTTGGAGAATCAAAATAAAACAAAAGGACTCAAGTGAAGACATTACATTAAAATCGGGTAACTCCCTTTGGTTTCAGCTCAAAGGCTTCCTTGGGAAGGATTCTGCCCAAAGTGAGGCTTCAAGGAATAATAGAGGTATGTGTAGAGACAAAATTAGTAGGGGTTGGATGATCCAAAGGCTTTGGAAGTGTGGGTAAGGAGGTAGAGGTGGGGGCCTTTTATAAGAGGAGAGGAGGGGCACTCTTGGAAAGTCAAGAAATGTTAATTTATTTGAAAATGATTTTCGGATTCAAAAGGTCCCACATTGATATCATTCGAGGATAAGGTGATAAGAGTTCTAAATATACCCACCCAATAGGTTTTGGACATGTGTAGGTCTTATATTTTACATTATCTTTCCATTTTATTTAAATCGTCAAATAATGAGGTCATCACTGCATCATTATGATGTCATAAATAATTTAATTTATTTAATGTCTACAAATTATAAAAAAACTACTATGATGTAGAAAATATGTTTAGCTTTCCAATGACTATTTAAATTCCAAAATATCATTTATTTAGACAAAATTAAAAATATTTTACTTAGGTGATACATTCTTTGTTAAATTTAACATTCTTTAAAAAATAAAAAGATAAAAAGTCACTTTCTCACAAAAGTGATTTCATGGGGCCCCCAAGCATGGAAAAAGGCATCACATGGATGGCCATGAGAGAACCAGTAGCCGTAGGACACATTTTGTTGTCATTTTGTATTATTATGATATTATTTTATTATCCTTAACTACCCGATTACTCATTAATCAAGATAATTAAAGATAATTACCGTCATTACTATTCATAATGTCCAAAAACAAAAGAGTCTTGATTACATAATTTGGACCTTATGATTCCAAATATGTAATCCATTTTACCAAATTCCAAACACAGAAATTGAAATAATTGATTTGAAATTAATTCCCGTTGTTAAAACAAATAGCGGGTTTTTTTTGAAACAATATCTATGAAAAGGTTGGCATTAATGTATGACCAATTTCAAAGTGAAATTAATCCTAATGACCACAATTGGATTAAATGGTAAAAATATATTCAGATTACAATTTAAGAACAATTAAAAATATAATCTAACCATATAATTAAATTAAATGAAAAAGCAGTTTTGATGTAAAATGCAGTATTTTTCAGTATTCATTAAAAAATGAACATTGTAAGAAAAATACCAAAAATT
Organism: Viscum album; assembly: GCA_963277665.1. NCBI lineage: Eukaryota > Viridiplantae > Streptophyta > Magnoliopsida > Santalales > Viscaceae > Viscum > Viscum album. The sequence goes on from OY728158.1 coordinate 880,553,347, forward strand.
TATCCAATGTAAATTTCAATGTCCCAATCATAATGAATATGATTATTTTGAAAAATATAGATTATAAAATTGTCAAATGTTTGATTTAAAAAGGTTTTTCAATCAAAAGGTTGTAAAACAATCTTTTAAGAATATTAGTGTATTCCATGCTTAAGATTGGATTTATTTTCATTTTAAGCCTCTAAAACACTATCTAATTCATTAATAGACATAGATAAAAATATCTATTATTCATTAATTACTTGGGATGGTACATCCTTCCACTCTTTAGAAAATTGTGTCCCCACAATTTATTTACTTATCAAATAAATGGGGTTACTTATCCCTCATTGCATTTTTAGATTCCCATGTTGCCTCTTCCATCATGTGGTTTTTCCACAAAACCTTTACCAGATTAATCACATTATTCCGTAACACATGCTCCATGTGGTCAAGAATCTGGACCGGTTGTTCCTCATAAGATAGGTTCTCTTCCTGCTGAACTACCTCTGGACTAAAAAAATGATATGGATCTAGCATATACATTCTCAACATCGAAACATGAAAAACATTGTGTACCTGAGATAAACTCGGAGGTAAAGCCACTTGGTAAGCAACTGATCCCACTCTCTCCAGAATTTCATATGGTCCAATGAACCTTGGACTCAGCTTTCCTTTCTTACCAAATCACATCACACTTTTCCATGGTGATACTTGGAGAAAAAAATGATCACCTACCTCAAAAGATAGATCCTTCCTCATGTTGTCTGCATAACTCTTCTGCCTACTATGAACTGTTCTCATGTGTTTTTGAATCAGCAGAACTTTTTCTGCCATATCTTCTAACAATTCTGGTCCCATCAACTTCCTTTCACCCACTTTATCCCAGAAAGCTGGAGTTCTACACCGCTTCCCATATAACTCCTCAAATGGTTCCATCTGTATACTGGAATGAAAACTGTTGTTATATGAAAATTCAATCAAAGATAGATGTTGGTCCCAACTTCTCTGATAATCCATCGAACAAGCTCGTAGCATATCCTCCACGGTCTGAATTGTTCATTCCGACTTCCCATATGATTGAGGATGAAAAGTTGTACTAAAATTTAATTCTGTACCCAACGACTTCTGAAGGCCTTTTCAAAAGATAGAAGTGAACCTGGGATCACAGTCAGATACAATGGAGAGAGGAACTCCATGTAACCTAACTATCTCTTTAAGATACAAACGGGAAAGTTGATCTAGGGAAAAAGTGTCTCGTATGTCAAGGAAATGAGCAGACATGGTCAAGCGATCAACAATAACTCCGATTGCATTATTAACTCAACGTGTCTTCGGTAATCCTACAACAAATTCCATGGATATATTCTCCCATTTCCACTCTGGAACTAGTAAAGGCTGAAGCAACCCTTTCGTTAACTGTCGCTCTGCTTTAACCTGTCGACATGTCAAACACTTCACAGTAAAATCAGCAATATCTTTTTTCATTCCATCCCACCAGTAATACAACTGCAGATCTCTATACATCTTAGTACTGCCAGGATGAACTGAAAACGGAGAACTATGAGCTTCACATAACAACTCTCTCTTCAACTGTGAATCACAAGGCACACACAATCTCTTCCCAAATCTCAAAACACAATCATTATCAGTGTTGAATTTAGGCAACTTACCTTTCTGAACCAGCCCAACCTTTTTCTGCAACTCACTATCTTGCTTCTGTGCTTTCTTGATTCTGTCTGATAGAGAAGGTTTCACTGATATCTGAAACAAAACAGAAGAACATCCAGCACCAACAACTTCTATGCCAAATTTCATCAAATCCTTAACCAAATGATCACATTCCAAACACAACATTGCTAATGAAGCATTTCTTTTTCGACTCAAAGCATCGGCCACTTTATTTGATTTTCCTGGATGGTAATGAATTGTACAAACATAATCCTTGATTAATTCTTGCTATCTCCTCTGTCTCATTTTCAATTCTTTCTGAGTGAATATATACTTTAAACTTTTTTGATCTGTATATATTTCACACTTTACTCTATAAAAATTATGCCTCCAAATTTTTAAAGCAAAAAACAACAAAAGCTAATTCCAAATCATGTGTAGGGTAATTTACCTCAGGAGTTTTCAACTGTCGTGAAGCATAAGCAATTACCTGATCATTCTGCATTAGGACACAACCAAGTCCTTTCAATGAAGCATCACTGTAGATAAAAAACTCTCAATTCCTGGAAGATAGTTCCAAAACTACAGAATTCACCAATCTTCTTTTCACCTCCTGAAAACAATCATCACATTCTTTTGTCCAGATAAACGTAACACCCTTCCGAGTTAGCTTAGTCATTGGACTAGATAATCGTGAAAAATTTCTCACAAACCTTCGGTAATAGCCTGCCAAACCAAGGAAGCTACGAATCTCGGATGCATTTGTGGGTCTTGGCCATTCTTCAAGGACTTTTGTTTTAGCAGGATCAACAGTTATGCCATCTTTTGAAACAATATGACCAAGAAAATAAATTTTTTGCAACCAAAATTCACACATGCTGAATTTTCCATACAGTTTCCTTTCTTTTAAGGTTTGAAAGATAACCCTTAAATGTATTTCATGCTCTTCTTTACTTTTAGAAAACACCAAAATATCATCAATGAAAACCAACACAAACTTATCCAAGAACTCATGGAAAATTATATTCATTAAGTCCATGAATACAGCAGGTGCATTTGTTAGCCCAAAAGGCATTACTACAAATTCATAATGGCCATATCTTGTACGAAACACAGTCTTCGGAATATCTTCCTCCTTTACCTTTAGCTGAAGGTACCCCAATCTCAGGTCTATCTTTGAAAAAAACCGAGCTCCCTGGAGCTGATCAAACAAATCATCGATATGAGGAAAATGATATTTGTTCTTAACAGTGATATTATTCATGGCCCTATAATCAATGAAAAGTCTGATATATCCAAAAAAAATTTAACAAATAAAACAGTAGCACCCCATGGTGATGTGCTAGGTCGAATGAAACCTTTCTCTAATAAATCTTGCAATTGCTCCTTCAACTCTAAAAGTTAAATTTGAGCAATTCGATAAGGGGGTTTTGAAATTGGTTTAGCATCAGGAACTAAGTCAACAATAAACTCAACTTCCCGATCTGGTATTATTCCAGGCAACTCATCAGAAAAAACATCAGGATAATCATTTACCACTGGCACATCATTAATCTGAACAGTTCCTTTATTTTCAATGATGTGTGAAAGGTAACATTCATTTCCATATTTTACAAGTTTCTTGGCCTCTTGATAAGTTATCAACAGTAAGGGTTCATTCTTGTACACAAACTGAAAGTCTTTCTAAAAAGAAACTTCTTTATCTCTACAGTCAATCTTAGCATGGTAAATAGAGATCCAATCCATACGTAGGATAACATCAAACTCTACTATAGGTAAAACAATAAGCTTTGCAAGTAGGTTCTTTCTACAGATAAGGATAAGAAGATACTTATAAATTCATTTTGCCTCAACATTTCTCCTAGGAGTTTTTACCACAAGTTCAGGAGTCATTTCTTGAGATGGTATTCCCATTTTACTAGAAAAGGTTTCAGAGATGAAATAATGTGTAGACTATGAATCAAACAACACACTGACTTAATCTGAAAAAACAAACAAAGTACTTGATACAACTTCATTTGATGGCCCGACATCTGCTGAATTAGTTGCAAAGGATTTCACCACCCCTTTCTGCTTGTAGTCTAACTGCTTCCCATCACTCATGCTCTTTGTCGGACACTCGTTTTCATAGTGACCCATCTCATTGCACTTATAACATTTCACTAACTGTAAATCAAATTTGGTCTTACCATCACCATGATCTTTTTCGGTGCAATCACGAGCCCTATGTCCCATATTACCACATCGGTAGCACTTTCCAGAATTCAGAAGACATTCCCCAGCATGACTTTTTCCACATATATCACAAAATTTAAACTTAGTTTTCTTACCATCAGACTTTTTTGAAGAATTATTACCTTTCTCCTGCCACCTCGGTCTCTTCTTCTGTTGGTTGTTATAGAACACTTGATCATCGGCAAACTCTATTTCCACCTTCTCAGCACATCGAACAAGCTTTTCATAACTTTTAAAATCACGATAAGCTAATGCCCTTTGATATTTTGGCTTTAATCTTGAGTAAAAATGATTGATTTTACTATCAAGGTTTTGGATAAAATTTGGAGCATACCTTGCCAATCGAGTGAACATTTCTTCATAGGCAGCCACTAAGTCTTCCTCTTGCCTCAATTCCAAGAATTGATTTTCCATCCTAAGTCGAACATCCTTAGGAAAATACTCTCAAGAAACATACATTTGAATTCATCCCAGTCCAGAGCATCAATCTCCTCAGCATCCCTGATATTTTTAAACATTGACCACCACTGATCTGCTTCACTCTCCAAATGGTAAATAGCAAGACTAACCTTTTGATTGTCTAAAAACCCCATGACATCGAAAATCTTCTCCAGTGCTTTAATCCACCCTTCAGCTAGCACAAGGTTAGATGATCCTCTGAATTATGGGGGATTTTGCCTCATGAAATGTTCCACCACTAACATGTTCCACTACGGTTGATCTGGCTAATCTCATGCATGGATACCACCACCATTTATCGCTTGAGTCAACTACTCCATTACTGTAACAAACTGTTCAGTTCCAATTCCGACCATCTCTGGATGCTGATTCGGAAGGTTATTTCCTTCTGTATGCCTTCCTAGCACTACTTCCATGTTTCCTCTGCAGAAAACCATTCTTAACAAACATGTCTTAGATGAAGAAACATGGTAATCTTGAAATGCTATAGCACTTCAATTTGACCATAAAAAAATATTTTTGGTTAATCATTTAATATAATTCTAACTCCTGAAGTTATCTAAACCAACCATTGATACCAACTATAAGGCCCTAGCCTCAAAACTTACATAATCTTGAGTTATTACAAGATTACACATTGTGGATCTTTTCGGGTTTAGAGTTTTAGAGAATTAGAACATAAAACTTGCATTACATTCCACATATAAACAAAGTGGTTACATAAAGATAGTATTCATTTTTCCCATCAATGGAAACATATTTAAAATAAAACATGGATTCATTCTTTACAATTCCTTGAAACTATCATCATATCATGTACCTTTACCTTAACCTGTGAAAAACATTTCAAAAAAACTTGGGATCAGCATAAAAAGCTCAGTAAGGGATATAAAAATATGGAAAGGAAACGTGGGTACATATATACATAAGAATGAAATCATACTTTACCCATAAAACATAAGCACTTTAACATACCTCATAAAATCAAGAATAAATCATAGAAATCATAATAAATAAAGGTAAATTGAGGCATTCATAACATTCTTACGTAGGGAGTAACCCTCTTGGATACGTTTGTAATACCCATCACAGTATATTCCCTAAATCTCTTTGGAGAAACCTTAACCTTTCACTCCTTCGCATTACCCAATCCATTGGAGAGCTATATCGGGCTCACCCACCCTTAGTTTATCACCAAACCACCCGTCTTCATAATAATTTCCAAGAACCTCAACATAATCGTATCACATAAAACATGCATAAAGGAAACATAACATTTCCACATTTAAATCACAACACATTGATATAAAAACATTATGAAAACCATTTTCAATACCAAAATAAAAGAAAAGTAAAACATGGTATTTATTTTTCTTTTAAAAATAAGGTATGGCTTGTAGAGGAAGCCGAAACTCAAATAATGGTCACGGCGGCGGAGAAGTCGTTGTCGCCGCATACGTACGACAAAAACATTCCCTTTTGTCATTTTGTAAAACGCTTCGTATAAAAAAGATTACTTTTGGATAAATGTAAAAGTCAAAGGGGTTTATACACCGTATAAAAGAAAGTTGTGTATAAAATAAAATATTCCTCAATGAAAGGAAATTGAGACGAAGTCCCATACCTCGGGTCCGACTTGACTCGGTCGTTCTTTAATCTCCTGAATAATAAACTTGAGTTAATTTCTACTTGTTTAAGAACCATTTTTGAGTTCATTATTCCTTTTATATCACTTATTTCCATGTCATGACCACTATGTAATTATTTAAGTTAATAATGGTCGTTTTAACGATCATTGGTACTTGAGTCAAAAATAAGCATTTTATAATTACAAGTTGTTCATGTATCAATTATATCCAGAATTGTATTCATTATGTAGATATTATATATGTCCTATATATCCGGTACATGCATGCATTTATAATATTACATAATCATTTAGAGGTAATAAATGAAATGCACCGTTCATGGAGACGGTAAGCCGTACGTACGCATAAACGCTACTTTCATTTCTATTTCATATTTTATAAAATGGAATCATAATGATATAAAGGTATATTATAATTCCAGTATAATATCATATATAATATCATAGTTCCATCCTTTATACGTCCCACATATGGTATTTAACATTTCAAATCACTTTGAGGGGGCGGTAGTCCGCACTTCCTTTAATGAAGATATCGCATTTACCCATAATGGAAACCATAAAGGTATGCCCAAAATGAAAAATACAGAAGATTAATGAAAACATAAACATATTATATATCATATATAAATATAGTGTCATCTTAATGGCCACCTTTGAAGGTGTTAAAAGAATGTTGAACAATCATCGTTTCGGGAGGCATAAATTCACCATCCACGGAAACAGTATGTTCGTTAACCATTAGATGTAGGTGTGTGTAAGTGTAGCTAGAATACTTATTTTAACAACATCCTAGTATATTGAAGATACTGTATTTGTTACAAAATAAATGAAAAAAAAGTGTTTAGGGGGTTGGAGAAGCAAAATAAAGCAAAAGGACTCAAGTGAAGACATTACCTTAAAATCGGGTAACTCCCTTTGGTTTGAGCTCAAAGGATTACTTGGGAAGACATCTGCCCAAAGTGAGGCTTAAAGGAGTAAGAGAGGGAAGTGGAGAGACAAAATGAGCAGGGTTTGGCCGAGCCAAAGGCTTTGGAAGTGTGGGTAAGGAGGTAGAGGTGGGGTCCTTTTATAAGAGGAGAGGAGGGGCACTCTTGGAAAGTAAATAAATGTTAATTTATTTGAAAATTATTTTCGGATTCAAAAGGTCCCACATTGAAAAAATTCTAGGCTAAGTTGATAAGGGTTCGAAATATACCCACACAATAGGTTTTGGACATGTGTAGTTCTTAGAGTTTACATTATCTTTCCATTTTATTTAAATCATCAAATAATGAGGTCATCGGTGAATCATTATGATGTCATAAATAATTTAATTTATTTAATGTCTAAAAAATATAAAAAAACTACTATGATGTATAAAATATTTTTAGCTTTCCAATGAAAATTTATAGTTCAAAAGATAATTTATTTAGACAAAATTAAAAATATTTTACTTAGGTGATACATTCTTAGTTAAATTTATCATTCTTTAAAAAATAAAAAGATAAAGAGTCACTTTCTCACAAAAGTGATTTCATGGGGCCCCCAAGATTGGCACAAGGCATCTCATGGTCAGCCATGAGACAAGAAGTAGCCTTAGGACACATTTTGGTGTCATTTTTTTATTATTATGATATTATTTCATTATCCTTAACTACCCGATTACTCATTAATCAAGATAATTAAAGATAATTACTGTCGTTACTATTCATAATGTCCAAAAACATAAGAGTCTTGATTACATAATTTGGACCTTCTGATTCCAAATATTTAATCCATTTTACCAAATTCCAAACATAGAAATTTCAATAATTGATTTAAAAATAATTCCAGTTGTTAAAACAAATAACGGGTTTTTTTGAAACAATATCTATGAAAAGTTTTGCATTAGTTTATGACCAATTTCAAAGAAAAATTAATCCTAATGACCACCATTGGATTAAATGGTAAAAATATATTCATATTACACTTTAAGAACAATTATAAATATAATCTATCCATATAATTAAATTAAATGAAAAATCGGTTTTGATTTAAAATGCAGTATTTTTCACTATTAATTAAAAAATGAACATTGTCAGAAAAATACCAAAAATTTATACAATGTAAATTTCAATGTCCCAATCATAATGAATATGTTTATTTTGACAAATATAGATTATAAAATTGTCAAATTTTTGATTTAAAAAGGGTTTTCCATCAAAAGGTAGTAAAACAATCTTTTAAGAATATTAGTGTATTCCATGCTTAAGATTGGATTTATTTTCATTTTAAACCTCTAAAACACTATCTAATTCATTAATAGACATAGATAAAAATATCTATTATTCATTACTTACTTGGGATGTTACATAAAATATAGTTTCTACTGGATGATCTGAAGTAGAAAAATCCCAAAGCAAGAAGTGAAGTTATGATAACTATATCCAGGGAAGTGGAAATAAAATTTCTCTGATTAGATGTTCGGTTTCACATGACATCACTGGAATAATCTTCCTTCCTTGTGTTCGGTTGGGGGATTGTCTTAGAAACTATTCTGGACCACCAGTGGAGTTTAAATCTTTTGTAATGATTTCACATCTACAGTGGATTTATTGAACCATGGATAGATAGTTATAGATAGGGAATCTAGACATAACCATGGTTAGAGAAGAGGATATTATATGCTATAAGAGTTTCGTAGTTTTAGATTTACATTATGAGGATATAAAGGATTATGTTTTTTTTCTTATGGGAACAATAACCCTTATCAACAGACTGTCCATTATCAGGGGAGTTAGGAAACATCATATGGAATAGTGGAAGGACAACTACATGTGGTGTATCCTATATCTGTGAAGAGTGATGCTAGGTGATTGACGGTGAGAGGTAAAATTGTAGTACCATATACTATAGCTAGTTTTTTATTTTATATGGGTTCCACTAATTGATTTATTTCTGAAAATATGTTAATAGTTTGAGCCTAAAGGTGGAGTTTGTGAGATATTTAATAACAATATGTACTTCATTGGGGGTACAACCTAGCGACATCTATCATTGAAAGAGATGTTCCTTCAAGATCATGGATTTTTCTTTTCTTGGGGATCTCTATATTCATGATATGATTGGATTTGACCTAATTATGAGTATGTTTAGGATAGTAGAATACTAATCCCATATTGATTGTTACTATCATATGGGGAAGTTTACATTTCCTATGTGAAAAAATTACATTAACCATGGAATGTGGGATATCCAGAAAGGCCGAGCCAGGAAAAATACTCAAGAATTGGGAGATCTCACAACATAAGTTTGTAGTCATCTACTAGATTATTGTGGTGTTAAGACATATGTATTACCTCTAGAGGTGAAAATATTTCACGATCTCATTCCAAAAAAATTATCAAGGGATCCACTAGAGAGGGGTGTGTAATTCACTATTAAGTTCATGTCAGGGGTCGAGAAACTATCCATTCCACCGTACATAATGAAATCAATTTTGATTCAACAGCCCAAGACTTAGATCCAAGAGAAAGAGGAGAAAGAATTTCTCGTTACATGTATGACCCCTTTTGGATCACCATTATTGTTCACAAATAATGTTGATAAGAGAATATATTTGTGTATCGATGACCAAAGCTAAACAAGATGACTGTCAAGAACCGATATAATCATCTTAATATCAACGATCTATTTGACTAGTCAAAGGTATATTGTGTGTCATAAACGATTGACATGAGAATGGGGTTTCATCAATTGAGTGTTTAGACTTTTGATATACTGAGAAATTCATTCAAGAGGTGTAATGAAGTCTATGAGTTTATCATAAGAGTGTTTGTGTTAAAAAACCACAGAATCTATATTTATGGCCTTGATAAATAGGATCATTCATCAGTATCTAGATTAGGTTGTGGTGGTATTTGTGTATGAAATCATTGTGTACTTCAAGAAACATGATGATCATTTCCAACATCATGACATTCTATTGAATAAGATGAGGGAGAATCACCTATATAGAATTCTATCTAAGTGGTGTCATTTTAGTGTCCAGATAATCATATTAGGCAACATCATCTCACGGGAAGGTGTATTAGTGGACTTTGAGAATGTTCAAGATTTTGTTTCATCCATGGATTACAATATTGTTTTTGATATCCAAATAATATTGGATTATTTGTAAATTATAAATTATTCATGCAAGACTATTCCAGTTTGGAATTACTATGTTCAAGATTGACCAAAGTGGGTATCGAGTTAGAATGGATAGGGTCTTGTTTAGAATCCTTTCCGGAGTTGAACAGTCATTTGACATTGGATCCAATTTTGATCCTACATGAGTAATGTGAGGTGTACACAATGTATGGTGATGCTTATGGGATTAGAATCAGAGATGTGTTGATGTAAGGAGATCAAGTTGTACTGTATGGGTCCTGAAAGTTGAGACCACATGAATGGAACTACCTATTCATGAACTCTAGACAGTAGTGGTTTCTTATATATTGATATGTTGGGGACACAATCTTCTGGGATAAGTTTTTATAGTTTATACATATCAGAAAACGTTTTGGTATATCTTTTCACAACGTGATTTAAATCGTTGACAGCAGATAAGGGTTGAGTATGTGAAGTATTTTGATAATGATATGGAATATACTCCATGGAAATGAAATTTTTTGGTAGTGTGCTTGAGTATGAATTCTCAAACTCATAAGGTTAAGGAATCAATTGTTGAGTGGAAGATGATGTCATAACTCACTTAATTTCATGTGTTAGATTAAGATAGTTAAGGTCAGATTAATCTTTTATCAGTTGCAATAGAGTCCACCCTTTTGTGATGGATAAGAGATAGATTTTATGTTAATATAGAGTGGATTATCAATATGTAAATCCTTGAACATGATGAGTCACTTTTATATTGGATCATAGAGGAGAATGAGATCATCTATATAAATAATTATTTTGTTCTTTTTATGAGAATGTGAGAGGAGCTAATGCATGAATTTAATTCCACAATGTTGGGTCGAACATAACTATATAACTAAATATACAATCAAATATAATTACAGTTTTTTTGTGTGTTCATTAAAAAGGAATAGTATGGTTCGTGGCACGTTGCAACACCTATCAATAGCTGAAGGCCGAGCATTAATGACTGAAAGAATTTCTATAGCTGTTGTCCTTTCCAAAATGAAAATTGGACTTTGTGACAATGGATTTTGTGGTGGAAAATCCAAATACATTTTGGAAGAATAAATCTATTTGGGTCATCGTGGATTGATTGGGGATATTGGATCATTTCATGCCTATATAGGAAACATCATAGAAGACCATTTACGTGAACTGTATGTTTTCTAGATAATATATCCATAGGGGTTCCATGATCTAATATTTTTCTATTATGATTTATTCTCAATATAACAATTCTAGATGGTCTTGAATATGCATCTTGGAAAATAGGTTTTTTGGATTATATCATTCCACTCACAGATAGATTAGTTTTCAAAATGTGCTATACAAGTTCTTGGGGTATTATTGTGGGAATGTGTACCTGATTTCAGCAGATCTTGAGGGAATAAATTGGATTTAGTTAGGTTTTGATATAAAAAAAGTTATTAAGAAACTATATAGTGACACCATAAGAGAATATTCATGTTAGGATATGTAGATCTCCATTATGCTCGATGAATGTAGGTGAGCCAGAGTTGTTGGGAATGAGTCTCATGCAATAAAAATCAGAGGAGGTGTAGTGGGTTCAGAAATGTATAGATATGGATCAAAGTAATATGGCATTGAATGATGATAGATGTATATGGTACTATTATTATATATAATGAAATATTGTATTCCATTAGTTTTCATATTGGTCGGGCCATCGCAGGATGTCATGACAAGTCATGTTGGAATGAATATTGTTGGGGACTTTTGAGGTCATGACGTGAATCGAGCATGTGACGTACAGATTGGATACTCTGCAGAAATATAGTACCATGCATGATGTTTCTAATGAGTTACCACTACTGTGGTATCACTTTATAAATTCTCATGTGATCGATGTGGATGATGTTGATATCAAGTTGGATACATCCTTCATGGATCATCTGATAAGTTTTCTTTATCATAGCGAGAAATTGATGCATGGTAAGACTATGAGTATTGTCCGTCTTTTATAAAAACATGGACAAGTATAAGGGAGAACATATGAAATGTAAGAATATATGAGTGTGTGATGGTACAAGATTTGTTTTATGGAATTTTAACAAATCTTTGATGTGATGCTTGAGTATGATCTATTATAAGTTTGGGATGTTGTAAGATCCCGACCATTTTATCAATGTTCATGGTTTTAAATTTGGGTATATATTGTTTTATTTTATTACAATTCATAAGTGTTATGACATGTGGAGTGTTTGGGAGGTGGTTCATGAAAACTACGATAAAAAGGGGTTGTGCACAGTTGGTGCACGATTAGGTGAAGTCGTACACCCAACCAAGAACATTGTATGAACCCAAGAAAAGGGGATTTGGATGGTTGGCACATGTTTTCATATACTGTGTATAGAGTCCCAAGAAACCATAAAACCCAATAAAATTAGGGTCCACCCGATTGGCACAAAATTTTTCAAACTATGCACCCCTACACAGTAAACTGTGTGTGTGGTTTTATTTTATTTGAAAATGGGTTTTAAATTCCCTAGTACCACTAAATCACATCATATTTGACAAAGACTCAAGAATTTATGTTTTGTAAATATTTTAGATAATTATCAATGAATTCAAAGGCTTTATAACCCATATTATTCAATATTTATAGCCCAAAATGAATATATTCTCTTCTTCCAACTGGTGAATCTCTTCTAAATGCATATCTTATCCATTATTTTCTCTAACCATTAACCATTCAGTAAATTTATCCTATGTTTCATCATATCTAAACCAATTTGATGAGACCTAGATAATGAATTGGTATTCTAGATATATATTCATAGGATATTTATATATTTTATCTAGATTTAGTAATTTAGATTTGGAATATGATCTATATGGTTTGGCCGCTCAAATTTTGGGAATTTCATTTGCAAAGAAATCATCTAAGAATCAAGGTTGGTTTTATATTGATTAAAATCTCATAGTTATGTTATAGTTATGTGTATTTGATTTGAATAATTTATATGTATCAATAGAAATAGAAATTTTTAGTGAATTTAATTAATCTGATCAATAGAATGATTGACAAATTGGGGATTTGATGGATCAATGAAATTGGAGAGTAGGATAACTAAATGATTAATTAATTATCAGAAAATTTAATATAGAATTTGAATAAATAATTGTTGAATTGATTATTATCCAGTTAAAATTTCACAATGAGGGTGATTAATTAATAGTAGAATTAATTAATGTGTTAATGATACGATTGATCATACTTTGTGACCTAATGAATGGAAATATGGTAATTCATTTTTGAAATGAGAATTGTAACATGAACATTAAAATTGTGTCTTTGAATGAATGGTATCATGGTCATTCATTTTTGATAAACAAAAATTAAACATCATTATTCAAATTGTATAATTTAATTAATGGTATCATGGTGATTAATTTTTGAAATAATAATGGTAACATGCCTATTTAAATTGTGTGGTTTAATGAATGGAAACATGGTGAGTAATTTGGTATGTAATAATAGAGATATAGTAATTCAATTATGTGATTTTATGAATGGTAAAAAGGAAAATAATTTCTAAAATATCAATTGTAAAATAAAAATTCAAACATTTGGTATCCCTTGGGGTAGATCAAATTCCCACATGGTCCAAAGCTGGTATTGAGGCATATAAATTGACGGAACCCATGGTTTTATGTGGTTAAATATAGAATATCTACAAATGTGATAAATTGATTAATTTTTTATTATACTAATTATTATTATAATGTTATGTGTTTTTGTTAAATGGATTTTTTAGACAATTTTGGTTGTGGACTATTATGTTTTATTCACAGCCTATTTAGGCTTCCTCATCGGTAATCACATAGAATTTTTTGATATAAGATAGGTTACGGGAAAGTCCCTACATTATATTGATTATTTTAGATTGATCTTGGATGAGGGAACCATAAATGGTTTGGGATCTTCCTTGGAGTAGTTAGTATCATTACACTTTAGTTTCATTTTATACAATTCGAAACAATATTTGTAATTAAATGTTTCTCATTCAGTTGAATACTTCACATCAAATTTTGGGTAAATTGTGACATTTCTATTATTTATGAACATATATGATTCTGAATTTGATATAATATTTCCCCTAGTATATTACTCTGATAAATTAGTGTATATTCCCCCCATGATCGAATTATCATACCCTCACTATTAGTCAGAAACATATAGAATATGGTAAGGTATTCTTGAGTTAATGTGACTATCAAGATCAGGGAACCATTACGTGGCATGTGGCTCGAGAATTTACACACCTCCAACACCTCTCATTATAGATCAATAAACTAGTTATTATGTCATATATTATAATGGTGAGTAAATATATTCTCATGTTGTTACTTCAAATTTTCTCTTTTATTATTCCATTTTTTCCAAATATCATAATTTTATTGATATATCTATCTTTTTTCACAGATATTGCTTATATGTTTAATTATTGATATCTAATATCTTCGTTACTCAATAGATGATCGTGATGTAGGTGTCAGGATGGATTTATCCCTTGATTAAATGTATTTGGATTTATATTTAATTTATTAAAATTAAATACCTAATTTTCTAGATTAATTTTTTTTTGAGATTTTAATTTTTTTTTAATTACCCTTAATTCATGTGATTTGATGTTTTCTATGAAAAGTACTTGGAATTTTTATAACCTCCAATATCTACAGAATTGAAATTTTCTTGATGATTTGAAAAAAAATGATAGATTTATTTGAGATTGGATTTGATGAAATTATATTATGTGATTATAACACCCTATATTTTATTGTATATTTTTTTGATAAATTTATCCACTTCTATAGGTTATGATAAAAAAAAGAAATGATAAATTGAGCATAATATAATATATATATAAAAATACCTCTTAAATTATGGGGAATGAAATGTATTGTATAAATAATGAAAATTATATGGCCCACACAATTATAAATTAATTTAATCTTATTGAATAATTATAAAGAAAAATATCATTTTAATGTAAAAGAAATGTTTTTTTGATAAAATATTTTTGTGATATAATTATTTTATTATCATAATAAATTAAAAGAGTCACTAATATTGGTTGATTTCATAATAATTTAAATAATATATATTCAATTAAATGATTTAATAGTAATATAATATTTTTACTATATATTAGATTTGTGAAAATCCATCTTACGCATACAAATTATATATTTTTTAAAAGTGGGTTTCATCATATTTTGCTTACTAAATTTAATAATATTCCTTACACTTATACAGATTAAATTTGATATAATATTTTCTAAAATTAGAATGAAGATGTTGAATATTTTTCAAGGAGGTCCCTTTTAATTTTATTCATGATAAATAGTAACTGGGATAAAATTTACCACTGTAGAAGGTGGAAAATAATGTTTATATAGGTTAATATTAAGTGGTACTGTCAAAATATTTCAACATTATTTTTAATGAATAATGGGAATTTGAACCATATCACCGTGGGTTTGAATATTATTTGTTTGATAAACACAATTCTATGAAAATAAAAAAATATTTAAATAAAATAATGTTACAAAATCGAACTCTCAATTTTTTAAATATTTCATATGTGCTCACATTGGGACATTAAAAAGTTGTGAATGAATATAAGTAGTAATTTTGAGAATAATTAAATATATTCATCTATTTATAGCTATTAGTTATAATATAATTACATTATATTATTAAAAAAGTGATGAAATTAAATTTATTTAAATAATAGAAAAATAAGATATTTTACTCTTAAAATATGAAAATAAATATAATTTGATATAATAAATGTTTCAAATTTTAGATCTAAATGATGCAATAGGTTAGTCATAATGTATTATATTCTAACTCCAGTTTTCTCTTTCTGTATTTTATTAATTGATTCAATATTCATAAAAATTATAGAATCTAAAAAAAGAATGGAAAATGGGTTAAAGCATCATACATGGTACATCTATCGTTTTTTAAAATTTTGTTGTTATATTTTTAACCGTAAAAAGGTAAAATTTATAGTATATGATAATTGTTAAAAGTTATAAGTGTTTCACAAAAAAATGATAAAGGAGAAAACATATCCAAAACAAGTCAAAATTTTATTAGATGATAATTTTTAAAATTTTAGTCATCATAGTATCAAATTAATTAAATATCAATCTATTTTACATGAAATATAATTCATGTAAAATTAATACTCCCTAAATTTCATACAATTCCCCACTCCTATATTATAAAAATACACCTCTTATATCCACTATTTACAACACATTAAACCATCTATATAAACAAATAATGTCCAATTTCACTCCTTGATATCCTTATCAATTTTCTATTGGTTTTGGTCTTTCAAAAATTCCACCACTATGTTCTTTACAAATAGATTCAATGGAAGTATACCGATGAAGGGGAAATTGTCTATTCCAACAAATTATATATTATATCATCATTTACTTCATAAAAATTTTTATAAGAATAAAAAATTAATTTCTCCAGTATCATTAATAAACTGATATGTAATTATAAATATGTTAAAAATATTTTACACCACGTTTTCATCCAAAAAATTAGAAAACACATGTTGTGCATATGTAAGACTTTCTGTATCAACATAATGGTTAGATTATATTTTATTTTCCAATTTATATTGATTTTTTAAGGTGAAAATTGTTAATATATTATATATAATATATAATATATAATTATATTTATGTAAATATTTAATATTATTCACCATTCTTTCTTTCCATTAGTTGAAATTTGAAGATAATATTCATGCGTACGTATGACCTACAATATTTATGAGCAATGTAATTAATTTTTCTATAAATATATTAGTGATGAATAAAAGTTTTTTTACATTGATCATATATAATTTTTTTACTATGATTAAACTTATAGTGATTATATAACCATAATGAACGAACAAGGACCATAACTAAAAAATATAAGCACACTTGAACAAAATAATAGTTAACACATGAAATTAGGATTCTTATTTGGGTTTTTTATGAAACATATGATATTATGTTATAAATGGAACAGATATGACATTAAAAAAATTGTTTTCATAAAAATTTATAATAAATCTAAATTTATTAATTATGTGGTTAAAATGGCATTCAAGGAATTTAGACCATAATGTAAGGGATTTCGTCTCAATTTTGTCTCTATAGAGATAAATTTTTTATTATCCATACATTTATTTTTATGAAGTGAATATTCTACCAATTTTTGGTATTTAAATAATATAAATTTATTCATGATGATTAATTATTTGATTCATGTTATTCATTCAAGTTATATTTTTAAAATAAAATATGACCTTCTTTATCTTCTGGATAGTGTATATATTCCTACCATGTCATTTTTTCAATATTTTATTATTATAATAATTTTAATAAAAAAACTAAGTTATAATTGTCATAATATGTAATCCCTAACATTTTACATATTATAAAAGTAATATTCCATAAATATTTATTAATATGAATATATTAAAAAAATTAAAGGAATTATCTTTTTAGATTTTATGGTGTTAACAAATGACTTTATATCTATAAAAATTTTCCACTCTTTATATTCTTATAGATGGTGGTAATTGTCTTCTAAGGGAAAATAATTTATGCCAATTTATTTTAAATGATTCATTACCATTTTTAGTTTTCCACTATTAGTTTTTATTAATCATATCTTGAATAATTATATACATATTTTCATTTTCATAAAACATTAAATTGTGGGAATTAATTTTCACTTTTATAAATTTTCTTTGTATCATTGATATTATTTTTACCTAAAATATATACAATTTTTAAATACACTGTTTCAATTTAAATGTTATCTTATTAATTGGGGAATTATTTATAATAATGTTTTTACTCGATATGAAAATTTATTGATAATGCATTTTTTTGAATTTAATCAATATTTAGATATAAGAGGGATACCTTTTACATGGATTGATAATTGTTATTTGAATTTTATAATCATCGATGCATAAATAGGTCTCATGAGACACATTATTGGACAAATTAAGTAGTTCTTGACATATTATTATAAACAATGTTTGTTTAAGTTCTTGATGATATAAAAACCATTATCATTGTTATTATGATTTCCAATAGTAAAAATTTCCTTCATTAATAATTTAGTTATTAAAGTGCATGATATTAATGAATTTATATTAACCATGGAAACAATTTTTCTCAAGATAATATTTAAATGGAATTCGGTTTTTGTAATTTATGTTTTCATAATGATTATTAATCTATTATATCATCTACTATAAGTAACCCTCATTGAAAATAGTCGATCACCATTATTTCATTGAATTTCACCAATATATGATATGTATGTCATTTAATGCGTATCGAATACGATGATCATTATTAGTTAAATGATTTATATTTTTTTACAATATAAAAATAGAAATAATATATATATTAGATTCTTCACTACTAAAAAACAATTCTATAATTCTCGATTTGAATTTCTTGTATCTCTTACAATGTAATTTTTTTTATATAGGCTCTGGTATTGTTTGAGATTATATCATTAATTTGATTCTTGAGAAATTTCGATTAAAATGAAGGATTACTTGAAAATGAAATGTATTGACAAAAATTTATGATTTGTTATTGGAATTTAAAAGGAATTTTTAAAAATGATTTTGGAACTTTGAAATATGAATAATGAATTGAATTAAAATGAATGATTTTCCAAAATAAGATTGATTGAATTAGATATTGATTGAAGAACTTGTGAAACTGTGTAGTTAGTGGTTATTAAAACAAAATCACTAGGACCCAAACAATGTATTAATTGATTAATTCTGAAAAAACTAATTACATAAAGCATGACATGGTTTCATGATATATTTCCCATAATAGGGTGAGGTTATATTTATCACAATTAGTCCCATAAATGGGTGTTGATATATGTGTTCACACATATCATAGTCCATAACTACGATTTAGATGTTTGAAGATACTATATTCATAAACTAATATACATTACGGCTAATTGAATTTTCAAATGTTGAAAATGATTTTATTATAAATTCTAGTGATTATAGAGTTTTTTATTCAATACCATTTATTTATATAAAATTTTTTATATAGTGTTACAGAAAACATATTTTTGAGATATATTCCATATTTTTTATTATGAATCAGGTTTTGATGGAAAATATGAAAATAACGTTACATTTCTTGTTTTATTTAAATTGAAATAATAATTGCATTATTTTTTATGTAATTTATTATTATACAATTTTAGATATAGTAATGGGATTTATAGCTTAAATCCTAACATTTACTATTGGATAATTTTGAGTACTTTTAGAGAGGATTAATAAAAAGGAAAGTGCCTCTTGAAGTAGGTAGAAAATCCTGATTTGTGTGACCTAGACAAATGGAGGTGATAATTGGGTATGTGATATAATTTTATGATAGATTTTATATGGAATGGATTCAGTAGTAGTTTTTCCCAATACTGAAGTCTTATTTTTTGTATTTTTTTACCTATTTAAACATTTTACCTTCTCATTAAATAGTATTGATGTAAATGATATTTATAATTTATATTCCACTATTTTATTTAAAAACTTGTCCTTTGGTTACCTGTATAATTCCAAGTTCTAATAAGTAGCCCATGGGGATTGAGAATACACTTCATTATTTTTTAGTACTAGATCTTGTATTAGTGTATAAGGGTATCTGATATGGTTGTTATTTAGTTGTATCAAATGTTATGGTTGTCCTTATTTCATTGATTTCATTATATAGTCTTAGATATCATAGTGGAAATGTGGTAGGATTGATTGGACATAGGGGTAGTAACAAGTGAGTTATTATCTATCACTCATTGTAAAAAAACATATACCATATTATGTGATTGTGAAGTGTTTCGGTGACAAATGTTGATCTAGTTATTGAATTATTCATCCATTGATAGAAGTATAATGATTTACTAAAAGTTAATGAAAATTTTAGGGAATTAATGCTTATGTATCTCTTAATTTATTAGTGGATACATACAAGCTTAATGATATTTTCATGTTGCATGTTGATATTATGTTGCTTCATTCCTTTGAGAAAACATTTTAATAGCCACTTGAAGAAGATCCTGGTGAAACAAAGCATGTGAGTCATCTAGTGATACAATTCTCATTAACATGGTGGTGCATTATCTCGATATAATTCCCCATCCTTAAGAATTAATTAATCTGGATTTAATTTAATAATTCCCATTGAGGATTTTTTAGGTTTATAAATTTGTATAATATGATCATAACATATAAAAAACAATATGAATATTACATTTAGACACTTCTACTCTGTATCTATTTTTTCTAAAATAAAAACACTTAAAATTGATGAAATGTATTTAATTACATGTTTTAAACAGAATTAATTTTTAATTAAACCTATCTTTTACCCTATTCCACATTAATCATAGTGAATAACATTTTAAGCACTTGGGATGATCATAAAAAGCTCAATAATGGAAACAGAATGAATAAAAACAATAATTTTTCAAAACAACATGTAAACCATTTATAATTTATCATAAATTAATACTTTTCAACACAAAGAAGAATAAAACACACATCATTGAATATAATCTCTATTCATAAGCATCTTTTATAATAAAAATATTACCATAATATTTATAGAAAGAGACATATAATATATAAAAGGTGGAATTGGGATATAATAATACATAAATGGAATAAACATATGATCATCTTCCACAAATAATTATCTCAAATTGAATAGCCACAGAGTTTAATTCCATACCCAATATATAGGAAGTTATAATGTAAAACCCTTTCTTTAGTTTATCATCGTACCATCTGTCATTTGGTTTATCAAGTAACCACATGTCAAATATCCAAATACCATTATATAATATCACACATAGAATATTGAAAATATCAACATTTTATTCATAAAATTTAATTTCAAATCACAAGAATTAATTTCTAGATATTGAAATAGAATGTACACATTTGAAAATATATTCAATACCAAAATATTTAAAATGGGTATCTATTATTTATTTTTCAATTAAAAACATCACAACTTGTTGAGGAAGACAAATATCAAATAATGCTCGTGACTATATAAAGGTTGTTTTCACCACATATTCAAAAAAGAAACATTACGTATGTCATTTTTCAAAAATATACATAAAAAAGTTTCCATTTGAAAGAAATTAAAAGTCAATGGGGTCTATAAACCATATAAATTCAAGTCATGTATTAATTAAAATATGGCTCAAATAAAGGAGATTGAGAAAAAGACCCTTACCTCGTGTCTGAATTGACTCGTTTGTTCATTAATTTCCTGAATAATAAACATAATTTAATTTATAATTGATTTAGAACAATTTTTTTCATGTTTATTATTCTTTTTTATATCACCTATTATTTTTCTATAACAATTAGTTAGTTATTTGAGTTCGTATAAGGCAATTTGTTGATGTTCGAAACATGAGTTTAAAATGAACTTGTTATAAGTATAAATTATCCATGTGGTAAAAATTAAATTACATCCAAAATATTACAAATCATATATATATATATATTTCATATATATCATATATATCCCGTATATATATATTTATAAGAGTCCATAGGATTTTTATATAAGAAATTAAATGTACCGTTCATGGTGATGTTGAACCATATATACAGATGAACTCAACTCTCATTTCATATTCATATTTAATGAAATGAAAAATAAATTATACATAGGTATATTATAATTAAATTATAATATATATGGTATATATGTTGCATAATTTCACTAATTATATCCTTTATATGTTTAATGTATAACATGAACAAGTCATATCTCTTTTTGGGGGCGGTAGTCTACACTTTCTCAAATGAAATTTTCATATTTATAAAAATGAAAAGCATAAAGGTATGTTCTAAATGAGAATTAATTAATAATTTAGATAAAATATATATCAAATATATCATATATATTTATAATTCCATCAGAATTACCACTATGATAGGTGGTAAGAGAATATTAAACAATCAATGTTTCGTGATGTAACAGTTCACCGTCCAATGAATTAATATCTTCTATACCCATTAGACGCTGGTGTTAGAAAGTTTAGTTAGAATATATCTCATAAATACAAAATTTTATATTGAGGATACTGGTTTTTTCATATTAAAACAACAATAAGAGCATAGGGAGTGGAGAAGGAAAAAATATTGGAAAGGAACTTAACAAAAGATGTTACATCAAATCAGGTAACTTCTTTTTTATTTAAGCTAGAAGGCCCTGTTGAGTTTAATTAGTCCTAGGGAAAGGAATCTTGGAGTAATAGATCGGTTTTGGGAGATTATTTTGGAAGTGTTGGGATGATCCAAGGGGAACTGAGAGGTTTGTGTAATGGGTTAGAGGTGGTGTCCTTTTATAAATGGGTTGAAGGGCACTTAATGAATTTCTTGAATTATTATTTTATTATAAATTATATATCAAGAATAAATGAGTCCAATTTAATCTGGATATTTTATAAGATTAATATAAGTTGAATTAGAATCTTCCAATAAGAATTTTACAGGTCATGGATATATTTTTCATATTTATCATTTTTATTGGTCCCATTTTTACTCTTACTGTTTTATCAAGAATTTATGAGTTTGATATTACAAATATTTTTCAAAACATGAAAAATATTTAATTAATTATACAATAATAACCTTTTAGTCATAATATAACTATTTGGATGAATCATTTTTTTATTTTATAATATTTATTAAAATATTTTATATATTAAAATTTTTATTATGTTAATTTTGACACTATTCATACCATGAAATTTTAAAAATCTATAACAACAATATTGATTAAATAAAACATAATTTATAGAAATATAACATCTAAATATAATCAATAAAATTATTGTATGACATTAAAATATCCAAATTACATTTATTTTAACATTAATAATGCCATTTATTTGAATCCAATATCAATGAAGCAATAAATATATCATCATTTTGTCATAATTAAATTTACTTATTTAATATATAAAAATTATTAAAAAAATACCATGATTTGGGAAATATTTTAATATTTAATTATGAATATTTATAATTAAAATTATAAATTATATAACCCCATATAAATATTTTTTTAGTAAAAGATATATGTTTAGGTTATATTTTGATTAACATTAAATTTAATGTAATTAAATGTCAATTTCACACACAATTAGCTCCATGGAATTATTAAATAGTCCCAAGGATAAACATGGTTGGGTATATCCTTTCCAATTTGGTTATAATTTGTGTTAGGATAATTTATTATTTTTATAATATAATTTTTTCCCTTATTTACAAGATTTACCCTTTAACCATGGTAAATAAATTATTCACAGAAGTTGCTGTAAATAATGTATAAAATTAAAAGTTCACTATTTAAAAAATTTATAACTCATGATTAAAATTATGAAATCCAATTTTTAAAAAACCAAACACAGAAGTTTCAGAAATTAATTTAAAATTTATTCCCATTATCAAAATAAAAAAATGTGTTTTAATGAAGTAAAAACTACCCAAAGATTGACATGTGTTTATGTCCAATTTCAATGTAAAATTAACTATAATGACAAATATGTATTTAATAGTAAAAAATATTATTAATTTTTAAAACAAATTAAATAGTTAATCTATCCTTATAAATAAATTAGATGAATATATAGTTTTGACTTAAAATGCTGTATTTTTCACTATTCATTAAAAATGAACTTTCTTCGAAAAATACACAAAATATTCCCAAAATAAATTTTCATGTCCCATTTCTAAAGATGATGTTTATTTTTTAAATAGGAACACATAAAAGTGATAAAATATATATTTTAATGGGGATCTCCATCAAAAGGATATAAAACTACATTTTTAAAATTTTAGAGTAATTATGCTCAAAATTGGATTCATTCTCATTCTAAGCCACTATATTTTATTTGAAAAACATAAAAATATTAAAGAAACATGTGTAATCATAACATGGTTAGTTCTGTTTATTAATTCCAATAAAATGACTATGCGTTGACTACCATTTAAAAACAAATATTATATTATTTTTATTTTTCTCATTATCTCTCCGCCTTGTGTACAACATAAGATTTCGAAGAAACCTATTGTTGCATGCCAGGGAAGCCCTAAATCATAGCATCCCATTAAAACTAAAATTAATATATAATTCAAAAATATAAATAAATATGAAAATTTCATTTTCTTTATTTACCTGGGATGTTACATCCTTCAAATATTTTGGAAATTGTGTCCTCACTATTTAATTACATTATAAAATAAGTGGGTGTGTTTATCGCTCATAGTATTTTTAGATTCCCTTATTACCTCAAAAAATATATTGTTTTTTAAAAAATCTTATACCTGATGAATTACCTAATTCTGCAACACATTCCAACTTCATCCAAGAATCTGGACTGATTTTTTCCCATAAGAAATATTCTCTTCCAACTCAACTTTCTATAGACTCAAAACATGAGATGGATCTGCAATATTATTTATCAACATTTAAACATTAAAAAAATTGTGTACCTGGGATAAATATGGAGGTAAAGCCACTATATAAGAATCTGATCCAACATTCTCCAAGATTTCATAGGGTCTATTGATCCTTGTACTCATCTTTCCATTTTTACTAAAACACATCACACTTTTCCAGGGAGAAACATTCAGAAAGGCATGATCAAGTACCTCAAAAGAATGATCCTTCCTATGGTTATCCTCGTAACTATTCTGCCTTCTTTGTGTTATCCTCATGTGAATCTGAATTATATGAACTTTTTTTCTATATATTCTACCAATTCTTGTGCAATAAAATTTCTTTCACCTACATCATCCCAACAATATAGAGTTCGACACATCATTCCATGCAATGCATCAAATGGAGTCATCTGTATACCAGAACGAAAACTGTGATTATAAGAAAACAAAAAAATAATGATGTTGGACCCAAATTAATTATTAATCCATTGAAGAAGCATGTATCACATATTCCAATGTAGGAATTTTTCATTAAAACTTCCCATCTAATTGTGGATGAAATGATGTACTAGAATTTAATTCAGTACTCAATCACATCTAAAGGACCTCCCAAAATTTATAAGTAATCCTGGGATCATGATTAAATACAATAGAGAGGGTACATCCATGAAACCTAAATATCTCTTTAACATACAACTACTAATGTTGATCTAGAGATAGTGTATCATGAATAGTAAGGAAACAAGAATATTTATTCAATCGTCCAAAATATCCCCAATTTCATTATTACCTCATGAGGAATTTGGTAATCCCACAATGAAGTCCACAAAAATATATTCCCTTTTCCACTCTAAAACCTGTAATCATTGAAAAACCCATTTCGGTAACAGCCAATCTACTTTAATTTGTTTACAAAGAAAATACTTCACTGTTAAGTCAGCAATATTTCATTTCAATCCATCCCACTAATAATACTCCAGATGATCTATGTACATCCTAGTACTATTGGGGTGAACTGGAAATGAAGAACTGTGAGTTTCAAAAAATGAACCTTTCTTCAACTATGAATCACAAGTCACCCATAATCTCATTCAAAATATCAAAACACAATCTTTATCAATAGTAAATTCAGGAAACTTACCGTTATGAAAAACCTCTAGCATTTTCTATAACTCACTATCATCCATCAACACTTTCATAATTCGATCTGATAGAGTTTATTTTACTGAGACCTAAAAAAATAGATGAATATTCTTCACTAAGAACATATATTGCAATGTTTAACAAATCGTTAATCTAAGGATCTTGCTCCAAATGTAACATGGTTAATTTTTCATTACCTTTCAACTCAAAGCATCAGCCAAAAAATTTTCCTTTTTTGGTTTAAAATGGATCATGAAATAATAATCTATGATTAATTCTAACAATATTTTTAATCTCATGTTTAATTCCTTCTGGCTAATTATCTAATTCTATATTTTTTATCAGTATATATTTCACATATTACACAATACAAATGTTGCCACCAATTTTTTAATGAAAAAACAACCATAGCTAATTTAAAATCACTTATATGTTAATTTGACACTTCATGTATCAACTAATGTGTAGTATATGCAATTACCTGATCATTATTCGTTATGAAACAACCAATTCCATTAAATAAAGCATCACTATAGATAAAAACGACACCATTTTTGTATTGTAATGCCAAAGTTTAAGCATTCTCCAATATTCTTTTCAATTTCGTAATAAAATCTTCACATTCATTTGTCAAGATTAACTTAATACCTTTTCTAGTTTACATAGTTAGTGGGATATATTACCACACATATTTATCAAAAAAACTTCTATAATAGCCTTCTAAAAAAACTATGAATCCCAATTATATTGGTAGGTCTGCCCATTCATCAATAACTTTTTTAAGGAGGATAAACTATTCTGAATTTTTTTTAAATGTGACCATGGAATAAAATTTGTTGTAACCAAAACTCACACTAGATGAATTCACCATAACATTTCTTATCATTTATGGTTTGAAAGGAAAGAATTAAATTACTATCATGGTTTTTTTACGTTTGGAATATATCAAAAAGTCATCAATAAGAACAAAGACAAAATTTTCCAATAACTCACTTAAAATACAATTCATATGATCAATGATTATAAGAGGTGAAATGGTAAACCGGAAATGAATAATAAAAAATTCATAATGGACATATCTAGTACAATTATTGGTCTTTTGAATGTTTGCTTCCTGTTATTTCAATTGATTGTACCACAAACTCAAGTAAATCTTCAAAATATAATGAGCTCCCTATGGATAATAAAACTTATCATATATATAAAGAAAATGATACTTGTTCTTAATAGTGATATTATTCAATGATCTATAATCAATGAAAAGTCTTATTGAACTTTATTTACTTTTAATAAACAAGACTCAAGCACCCCACAGTGACGGGATATGTTGAATTAAACATGTATCAATCAACTCCTGTAATTATTTCTTTAACTCTAAAAGTTCAATTTGATCCATTTGATAAGGGAGTTTTGAAATAGAAATAGCATCAGGAACCATGTCAACAGTAAATTCAACTTCTTAATCATGTATAATACCATGAATGTCATAAAAAAAACATCCATATACTCCCTAACTAATGGAACATAATTAATCTGAATAGTTCCTTTGTTTTCAAAAATATGTGTAAGGAAACATTCATATCCATCTTTTTCTATATTTTCAGTATCCAAATAAGTTATTATAGATAAGGGTTCAATCATGTATAAAAACTAAAAGTCTTATTGAAAAGAAACCTTTTTAGATCAACAGTAAATCTAATCAAGATAAAAATATATCCAATCCATTCCAAAAATAACATCAATATCTACTAGAAGAAAAACAACACGATTTTTACGTAAATGCTTTCCCAAAAATGGATAGGAATATTCTAATAATTTATTTTTTCCTCACTATTTCCTCCAAATGTTTTTACCACAATTTCAAGATTCATATCATGAGATGGGATTTTAAATTTAATGGAAAATTTCTTGAAAATGAAATAATGTGTAGATCCTGAATCATACATCACATTAGAATACTGTGAAAAAAAACCAATAATGTACCCTATACGACATCATTTTATGGTCCAAAATTAACCATAGTTGCAAAAATAGATTTTTCCTACCCTTCTTCATTTCATATGTCTAATTTCCACCCTGGGTAATCAAATTTGGCCACAAATTGGCATAATTTCCAAACACATTTCAACTAAAACATCTTACTTATGGTTTTTTATTGCATTCATGATATGATTCCTTACCGTTACGAGCAGTACTTCTAGTATTACAACAACGGAAACACATTCCAAATATTAAGAGACATTCTCCAGGATGCTTTTTACCACATTTATCACAAGATGGTAATTTAATACTCTTACATATAGGATTTTTCGATATTTTTTCCATTTTAATTCTAAATAGACCTCTTACTTTCCTTTATCTCTTAAAATAATTGATCATCAAAAAACTCCATTTCTACCTTCTTGGCACAACTTTCATGTTTTTCAAAGCTTTTGAATTCACGATAGGATAATGATCTTTGATATCACGGCTTCAGTTCTGACTAAAATATATTTATATTATTATCTTGATCATGGATGAAATTTAGATAATACCATTATAGTTGAGTGAATCAATCTCCATAATATGCCACTGTGTCTTCATCCAACCTCAATTCCATGAATTTGTTTTTCCATCCTAAGTTGATCAACCATTGGAAAATATTTCCAACAAACATACCTTTGAATTCTTCCCAGTAATGTTCATCTATATTCTATCTATCCCAGATATTTTTTTCATCAACCACATCTGATCTACTTGTCCATAAAAATTATAAATAGAAAGACAAAAAAAATTATTGTCTCTGAAACCCATGACATCGAAAATCTTTTCTAGTGATTTGATCCAACATTCATCTTAAACATGGTAATATGATCCTATGAATAATGGGGGATGTTTCCTCTTGAAATGCACAACTATTTATAGTTTATGTGTGGTTGATCTCACTAATCTCATTCATGGATACTGCCATCATTTAGAGTCTAAGGAAATTGTTCTATCACGGTTACAAACTATTTAGTTCTGATTATGACCATATCAGGTTGCTAATTTATAATGTTATTTTTCACTTGATGTCATTCCATAATAGCATCCATGATTCCTTTACGATAATCAATTCTGAAAAAATAATTATCATTTGTGAAGCAACATGGAAAAATTCAAATGCTATTTCATTTCAATCGTACCATAAAGTAAAAAATAATTTATGGATATTCTATTAAAAAAATTTAACTCCTAATGTTTTCAAAACCAACCTCCAATACCAACAATACGACCAAGAATTAATCATTACATACTCATGAATTATGTTACTAAATAATATTTAGGATCTTTTCAAGTTTAGATCTTTAGAGAATTAGGTTATTAATTATACAAAATAGCTTGAATATTACATATAGACACATTTACTCAGTATCTATTTTTTTCAAAAATTAAAAACTATTTAATGAAAAGAAACATGTTTAGTTCCATGTTTCAAATAGAATTAAATTTCATTATTTGCATCCCTAACCATATTCCACCATAAGTCTAGTGAAAAACATTTCGAAATCATGGGGAGACCATAAAATGCTTAGTAAGGGATAAAAAATGAAGGAAAACTATTAGTTTTGAAAACAATATGTAATCCATGAATACTTTATCATAATATAATTCATTTATCCCTAAATATGTAGAGAAAAAACTTCATTGAATATACATTCAATGCTTAAAATTATTTAGAAACCAAAATATTACCATAAAATATATAAAATGAAATATATATCATATAAAAGGTAATCTTGAGAAATAATCATTCATAAATGGAATTACCATAAGGTCTACTTCCACAAATCATTCATACAAATGGATAACCATATGTCTGACATCGATAACTAATACATTGGAGGTTATAACAAAACCACCAATCCTTGGTTTATTATGGAACCAACTATCATTTGGTTTATCACATAACCACTTGTCAAATGTCCTTGTACCATTATATAATCATCCCACATAGAATAATTTAAATATCAACATTTCAATCATAAAAATTTAATTTCCAATAACACGAAATTATTTCTAGATATTGAAATAGTAAATAAACTTTCAAAACCATTTTCAATACAAAAATATATAAAAATTGTAAATGGTATTTGTTTTCCATTTAAAAAAATCACCACTTGTTAAGGAAGCCAAATATCAAATAATTATCGTGGTGTCAGAATGGTTGATGTCATCGTGTACATTAAAATGAAACCTTCACATTGTCATTTAGTAAAAATAAACATATAAAAATATTCCCTTTGAATGAAATTAATTTTCATATGGGTTTATACACTGTATAAAATCATGTTGTGTATAAATCAAAATATGCCTAAATGAATGGAGATTGAGACAAATTCCTTTACCTACTCTCTGAATTGACTCATTCGTTCTTTAATTTCAGGAATAATATAATTATGTTAATTGTTTCTTGATTCAAGATAATTTTCAATTTTATTTTTAATTTTATATAACTTATTACCATGCTATAAAAATATTTTAATTATTTGAGTTCATATTAGACATTTTTTCGTTG
Organism: Viscum album; assembly: GCA_963277665.1. Lineage (NCBI taxonomy): Eukaryota > Viridiplantae > Streptophyta > Magnoliopsida > Santalales > Viscaceae > Viscum > Viscum album. The sequence goes on from OY728158.1 coordinate 880,583,732, forward strand.
TTCGGAACATAAGTCGAAAATGAACTGGTTATAATTATAAATTGTCCATGAGGTCAAAATCACATTTATTCAGAATGAAATTAAGGATTTAGATATCATATATATCATATATATACTATATTATGTATGTATAATAGTCCATATCATTTGGATATAAGAAATGAAATTCAATGTTCATAGAGATGGTAAGTCGTGTGTACGCCTTAATGCTATATTCATTTTTTTAGTATTTAATGAAATAAAAAACTAATACAAAAGTATATTATGATTATATGAGTATATATATTTTATATATGTCACATATTATCATTAAATCCATCCTTTATATATTCAATGTATAGACTGAATGATTCATATCAATTTGAGGGGGCTGTAGTCCACACATTCTAAAATTTAATTGTTATATTTGTACAACATGAAAAGAATAATGGTATGTTCAAAATTTTAATTAAAAAATAATTGAAAATAAATAAATATAATATATTATGTATATATTTACAGTTTCATCTTACTAGCCACCATGAGAGGTGGTAGGAGAATATTGGACAATCATTATTTCAGGAGGCAGTAGTTCGTCATCCACAAAAACATTATGTTGTATACACCTTAGACGAAGGTGTGTGTATGTGTACTTATAAAACTCTCATAATGAAAAACTAGTAGGTTGTGTATACTATTTTTGTTATATAAACAAATAATAATAAGAGCATAGGGAGTGTAGAATAAAAAAATAATAGAAATGAACCTGAGAGAAGACGTTACATCAAATCAGGAAAATCCTTTTGATTTAATATAAATGGAATTATTGAATTGCCTTATAAATAGGGAAAGGATTTTAAGAAGAATATAGAGAATTTTTGAGCTTATTTGGGTAGTTTTTGGGGGTGCCATGGGGGCATGTGAGGTGTGTGTAATGGGTTATAGGTGGTGTCCTTTTATACGATGGATGATGGGAATTTAAAGAATATCTTGAATTATTAAAAATTATAAATTCTATTTCACTTATAAATTTGGGTTCAAATTAATTTAGTTGGAATATAAGATGAATATAGGTCTAAATAAAACCATCCATATAGAATTAGACTTGTTTGGGATATTTTGTTAATCCTTATCTATTTTATTTAACCCTTTTAAACTCTTACCGTTTTATCAAGAATTTAACACTTTGAGAATCAAAATAGTTTCCAACACCTGAAAACATGTAATTAATGAGTCAATAATAAAATAATAGACTTATTATAACAATTTTTTTAAATCATTGATTTTTTTTAATTTTATAATATTTAATAAAATATTTTATATTTTAAAATATGAATTATGTCGATTTTGAGACTACTCATATCATGAATTTTTAAATGATATATAGCAACATGATTGATTCAAAATAAATAAATTAATATAATGATAACATGTATCTATCATCCATATAATTCCTAGATGACATTACAATAACAAAATTTTATATACTATAACATTTATAGTATCATTTATTTTAATCCTTTATTAAGGAAGAAATTACCACATCATCATTGTGTCTGAATTAAATTTACTTATATAATTTATAAAAATAATAAAAAAACTACCATGATTTATGAAATATTTTAAACATTATAATTACTATTTATTGTCTAAATTATAATCTATAAAACCCTATATAAATGTTTTTAGTGAAAGATATTTTTTTTTATATTATACTTTACTTTAAATTTAAAGTAATTAAATGTCATTTTCACACACAGGTGGCTCCATGGGGTTCTAAAATCGACCCAAGGATTCCCATGGTAGAACATATCCCATCCAATTTGGATTGGAAATGTCTTAAGGCAATTTATTATTATTATAATATTATATTTTACCCTATTTTACCAGATTTAGCTTTTAACCATGGTAAATAAAATATTTAATGAAGTTATTATTCATAAAATCTAAATATAAAATATACCTATATACACAATTCTTATATCATAATTCCAAATATGGACTCTATTTTTTCAAATTCAAAACAAATATGTTTCATATATTAATTTAAAATTAATCCTCGTTTTTAAAACTAAAAAACATGTTTTTTAGATGTAAAAACATCACAAAGATAGACATGTTATTTTGTCAAATTTCAATGTGAAATTACATAAAATGAACAAAAATAGACTATATGGTAAAAAATAATCTAATTAACCATTAAAAGTAATTAAAAATATAAAATTACCATTTAAATAAATTATTTTAAATGATAGTTTTTGAATAATATGCAGTTTTTTTCACTGTTAATTTAAAAGTGGTCTTTATCAAAAAAATACCAATATTTTTCCAAAAGTTAATTTTCATGTCCCAATTCTAAAGAAAAATATTACATTGTCAAATTAAAGAAATAAAACTGAAAAATAATTAATAGGGGTTCTCCATCCAAAGGCGATAAAACTACCTTTTAAAAATATTAAAATATTTATTCTTAAATTTGGATTCAATCTCATTATAAGCCTCTATATTTATTTGGATAAATGTAAAAACATTTAACAAAAATGTTTATTCAAAATATTGTCAAATAAATTCATTATGGAAAATAAATTTTCTATGCATTAACAATAATTTAATATAATAATATAATATTATTATTATTATTCTCATTATAACTCATCCTTTTGTGAAACATAAGATTTCAGAAAATACCATTATTGTGTGTCAGGTATGAAGTCAAAGATAAGATACCAATTAATGTAAAAATATTATTTAATTCCAATATATTAATAAATATAAAAATATCAACTTCTTTATTTACATTGGACGTTATAATCCATGTCCTAGAATATGTACCAACACGCATTACAGTTTAGGCTCCATTTGTGGATCATCAAAGGGATGAATATAATAATCATGGTCAATTGTCTCTTAAAATTAAATTACTATTGTTTTATGCCTATAATTATCATCAAGGGGATGATTATTGATTGAAATATATAAATCCCCTTTTGAGTATTGGAAATTTTATAATGGATAAATGTAATGTGTGGTACATTCAAGTAGGAAGAAGCTATCAGGACCTTGAGGTGTTAGATGGTGATAACAAGAAATCTTGAGGGTTTTTAGTTTTATTAAATCAGATTAATTTTCCTAGATTCTCTATTTACATAGTTTATGATATTTTTGATAACCATTAATTTTATTTACTTTTACCATAGTTGAATTTTAGTTACATAGAATGTGAACAATTTATTTTATTTTTGTTCATTTTTCCCTTTAGATGGTGAATAATGGGAATCAAAATTATCAATGTTTTTATATGGATAAACATGGATGTATTATGCCCATTTTTTCATTCCAATATCACATATTAAAATGACATGGTGGATAGATCATTGTTGGTTGATCGTTACTAAAATAGTGTGTTGGGGCTGACAAAAGTTTCCTTTTCTTGCAGTACATTAAATGGACGTTTAAATAAAGGAATGTTAATAAAAGATGATTATCATGCTGTATTTATATATAATTAATCATCTATATAACATTCAATTCATTCTAGACTCCACTCCACAAGATTTTATTTTTAAAGGGTTGGTAATCCAAAGCAGTTTAGTTTTAAGGTACTAATGATCTGTAGTTCACACGGTATTTCATGAATCCTATAGAGTTTTTTATATTTATTTAAATCTATTATTATTATAATTCATTCATCATAATAAATAATTACTGTAGGGAAATTTTATTATTAAATAACTAAGCAGTTTTATCCATATATATTAAGAATGGTGCGTCTTCACGCAATGGATGAATCTCCATAGGAAGCTGATGCATGTATATTTTCATAGATAGGTACCATAACTATATATTAATAATTAGTTACTACATTATTATATTCAATATTATATCACTTGATTATATCAAATAATATTTTATTCTAATAATTTTCTATATAGATATTTTTTACTTATGTTGTGGGTATTAATATTGCCCTCAGAACAAAGAGAGATTAAGGTCTTTTGTATCATGCTTATGATTTATAATTATCAATGATTAATATTAGATTGAATATTAATGTATAAAACATGAATCCTCTTAACATATTTTTTTATGTGTGGTATCATTTCTCAAATAGCCCTAGTTGATTGTAACCATTAGTGGGTCTCCTTTTCTTTGACTGATGGGGTGTGTCATGATTTTCAGGAAGAATGGGATCTAATAAAAATTATCACTAGAACATATTTTCCAATAATATGATGGATAATATTTGTTTTTTATTTATGGTGATAATATCTATTTGGATATTTCCATCTAGATTTTATTGAGTTTTCTAATGTGATTCCTTCCTAAATTTTTAGTTTGATACAGGTAAGGGATGTAGAGTTCTATACCATTTTGGTACCTATTATGAAACATGTATCTATACATTATTACCATTTTTTTCACAAGTATATTTTTAATGATTTAAAATCTATGTTGGATGATATGATAAAAAGATTATTTAAATTCTTGAGTGTGTAAAATTGGGTTGAAGATTATCGATATTAAATAAATCATTATGGAAAATACAACCATTGTATTGATTACCAAAAATACATCCGATTAGTCGTAGATAATTTCTATCTATTTCCAAATATTTATGATTTTATTCCCCATGTGTATGTGAAATATGGTTCATGAAGAATGATAATCAAATAATTTATCACCGGTTGAGAATTAAAGAATCTAAAAATTCAAAGACTCCCTTCCAGAGTAGGTATGAACCATTTTAGTAGATTGTTATCGCTTTTTGTCTATCCAATTATACTACAATATTTATTGAATTATTGAATATGATATTACATGGTAATATCATATTATTCATTGTAGTTTTTTTAAATGAAATATTGTTTTAATCCAAAACTGAGGAGGACCAAGTGTTTCATTTGAGAGTAGTTTTGGAAATTTCTAAAAATCATAGGATTTATGAAATGTTTTTATATGTAATTTTTTAATTTTAAAATTTATGTCTATTGAACACATTATATTTGAAATTGGTATTGAAAATGATCCTATGATGGTGAATGATTTATTAATATTGTAACAACCACCTAATGTATTTTATATTTCGATCTTCGTCGGTTTAGAAGGGTAATACCAATTATTATATAATGATTTATCTATGTTGGATTTTATAATGACTTTTGTCACTCATATTGTAGTTTATATATTATGGGAAGTGATATATTAGAGTCCATTTGATTAAATAAAAATTATATTAACATTTTAAAATTTGTTTAATATTATAGAGGATAGAAAAGTCTATGGGGGATTTTTTGATGCATCCGATTTGGGTTTGGGTTGTGTTATTCAAAAAAATATTTATGTTGTAGTCTATTATTATAGGAATGTTATGAAACCTCAAAAAGCTTATCCGACCCATGATTAAAAAAACTATAAATAATTGTCTTATTAGATAGTAGTATTACCATGTTTTAAAATGGTTTAATATTTATTTCAACCATAGATTATTGAGTTATATATTCTTCAAAAAAATAGATCATCTGATATGGGCATTGCTTAATGTTCCGAATGGATTCAGATATCAGCATTTCATAAACCCATGTTATATTATATTTCACTGATGTAACATTGAGAAATAAAATTCTAACTCATTCCATAAACGAATCACTATAATATAGACATTTGATTGATCTATTTTCTTAGTGTAACATTCAAGTTCGATATGATGTCATAGAGGATGTTCTGAAAACTATTTAGTTGAAGACATCTCTAGTCATGGACATTCATTAGATGCATGATTTTGATAAATAATTCCACATAATTAGGAACCTTATTTATTTTTATAATAATATTTTTGTTTGGACATTCTCTTCATAGGGTATCTTATGTTTCTGAAATTAATTTATTGTGTGATTTCCTATGAGAATGGTTTTGAAAGTTGATTTCTACAATTCTATGTGGATTGTGAACACAAGAACTATAAAGATGTTTTTTTATTTTATGTAAAGATTTTGGTGGAAAACTATAATATGAGACATTACTAGAATTATTTTTTCATTTATATACATATCAATAGGACCATGATATGAAATAGCGACCGTTAAGTTTTATTATCTACTATTAATGATGACATGGATGATGTATGATATTTCATTTGATTACAGGGTTTTGATCACTTGTACTAATTAAGGAATGATTTTGATATGGTTTTTAATCAATTAGATTGCCCAATTAGCTCAGTATATATCTATTGTAGAGACAACAAAATTTATCGATTTGGGATATCATTATTTGAAAAAAAAATCCATTAAAATGTAATAGAATCTATTATGGTAACTGAAATGTATATCCATTTCAGTTATCATTTTAGGATATGCCTCTAAGAGGCACTAGAATATTTTTTTGATTTAGAATACAATATCATCCCCCCATAGATGGATCGATATAATGATCTACACAGATTCTGAAACACATGTTAGGTTTTAAGACTCTCTACTTGGGTGGATATTGGGTTGTTTGTATGGTACTAGTTGGATTTCCATAAAATAAAATTTATAAACCAATGATTATGTTATCTCTTATTGATTCTAGGAGTTTATATCAATGTAAATATTTTATGTGTTTATAATAGATTCATATATATTTTTTGGTTGAGTTGTGTTGGTCCTTTGAATGATTAAGAATATTCATATGATTAGTAAAAAAAGGGACAATAGAGAGATGTTATAAATACTGGTCATATTTATATCGATAGAGATTTTTATTAGAGGCCTATTTTTCATCAGATAATCTCATATATTGGGGCACTAATTTTTTGGGTAATAGTGAAGGATTCTACAGAGGCTTGTGGGTTATTTTGAGATTATTGTATAGGTTGTATTTTTTTACCATTTGGAACATCCACCATAGTTGATGTTAATCTAGATAATGTTTCATGTATCACATGATATGATATTTTGTCATGAAATTTTCATTTCATGGTAAGGGAATATCTTGATTTCAATCCAAATTTTCCCTTAAATTGGCATTAGGTTCTGATTTTTTTGATACAAAGGATTATATATGGAATATTATACCTTTGGTATCTGTGATAATATTTCATGGTGTGGATTTACTGGAGAAATGGGAGTGTGAATCATTAATGAGATAAGTGGCATCATCTAATTGATAAAAAAACTTATTAAGGGTATTTTTGAGTAAGCAAACAACTTATGGGGAGAGGGAGGTTTTAAAATCCAAATAATTATTTCTAGGTACTTAATTACTCTTATTTTTATCATACATCGATTTTAACCAATATTAAATATTTAGTTGGGAAGAATAATATTTTTGTCATTTTTGGGTCTACACATGGTTGTCTAATAGTTATGTAAATACATCCATTTTTTTCACATAACCATGTGACTATGGATGATCCACTCGAATGGGGCGCACCGATTTTCTAAACCATGTGTCGAACCCCCTCAAAACCTTGAAACCTATGGAAAATGGATTTAAAATAGCTGGTTCAAGTATATTTTTACCATGATAACAAACCATTCACCCAGTCTAATATTCTAGTAGGTTTGCATGTTAATGTTCACAATTACTACAAATTGTGTGGATCATATATTAAATTATTCACATGCTTTTCAATCCCCCAAATTATATTGTGAAAAATAAAATGATCCTATTTTATTATATTGAACACCCCCAACATCACCCTAATTTTATTTTATAATACATATTGTCTCTTAATTGGTGTTTTTAACTCCACTAACCACATATCATTTCATATCAAAGCACCCATAATCACCTTAAATATCCTTCAAGTGAGTAAATTTCTCTCATGCGGTTTCTTATGATAATATATTCTAGTATTCTTTTATAATTATATAAAATCATTTTATTGATGGATATAATACATGTATTATCGAATAATAGTTCTAGTCTTGATTCATGATTTTTTTCACCATCAATTTTCACTTGGGGATTCTACTACGAGGTTGTGCAGTTTTTATCCCATGATAATATTTAGGAGGTAATATATTTATTTTACTTTAATTGACAGTCAAATTTTCTATATTTTAGTGTAATTATATTTAAAATGATTTTATAACTAAATTTTGAAGTTTTTAAAGGTTTTATTTGAAAAGGACTGAATATTAAAAACCCCAGAATTTATATTATATTAAAACAAGTGGGTGACATTTATAAAAGTGATTACTATATTTTAATGGGTATTTGAAGAAATTATTTATGGTATTAAATAAAAGATTTTATTAAAATTACATATTACTAAAAATAGAATGAATCGATGAAAACCAATGATTTGGTATTGAAATTGAAGTGGAAGGTTGAGAAATATTTTTTAGAAATTGAATTGGATGTGATGAAATAATTTTTAATGAATAATTTTCCGAAAATTGAATTAATAAATGAATAAATTATTGATAAAAACACAATTGAGACTAAGTAGTAATTGGTTATTTGGACAAACATGATAATGCTCTGACACCTTATAAATGTATTATTTATGAAATCACTAATTAAATTATGTTTGTGATAATTTCCCTTTGATGAGTTCCCTATTGTGGATTAGTTTGATTTATAGAAATGATTACCCCAAAGGGGTGTTTTAATGATTTTTCAAAAAATAACATGAGTAGTAATATTGATTTAGAAGTGTATGGATGAAATCCATAGAAACTAAAATTACTTAGAAATTTTTATGTGGTTCTTCTTTTTGTTCGATTTTATTATATATGGAATTGATTATTGAGATATTTTAATCATCTAAACTAATTTATATAAACTATTATATATAAAATTATAATTTATGCAATTTTTTGAGGAAAATACATGATTTTTTTAATATAAATAATTTTTAAATTTTTAAATACATTTCCATGCCTTTTTATTTTTAAATTGATTGAAAATTTTATTTTCTTATTATAGAATTTTTTATCGAAATTAATTTAAGACCTTAAACGGATTTATAGATCACACCCTAATATTTTCATTTGTAGTTTATAGATTATCCTATAATAGGTTAAAGCATTGAGAAAGTGCATCATCAAGGAGGTGACTGTAGTTAATTCATATGCCTTGATGTAATAGTGGTGGATGGTGGAGGTGTGATACACTTGTTATATGGGTTTTCCGAGACTTGACCTAGGTAGTTGTTGTATCTCTTGATGACGTAGTTTTTGGTTGTTATTTTACATACTAGATTTTTGTTTGTTCTCTTTGAATAGTAATAATCATTTTGATATATACCATGTATATTTCATTGATTTGTTGTAAAATCGTTCACTTTTAATAGTAAAAACCTGGTTCTCATCTCCAAACCTTTGTGGATTAAGAATTCATATCCTGTTATTCTAGGATTGACATAGATATCAGTGTACCAATGAGTTTTGGATGGATTTTAAAGTTGTTTAAAAAATATATCACATTTTAATGATTGATTTAACTGTTGATTTTATTAGTTATTATGTGTCTGTCATGATATCTTGTAAAAATATTTTGATATAATGACCATGTATGTTTAATTTGTGTATTATTTTAGAATAAATTAGTGTGGAAGAAATTTTTTTTTGTAATTTTTCATGCTAGTTGATTTTGAAATGAAATATGAAAGTAAAATATTTTTTTTAAGTATTTCTATTTTTCCTTATTGGTGATAAATTTTCATTGATTAGCATGTTGTAAGATATATTAGTTGATCTCTATATTAATCAAGTTTTTTTATAATGAATAAACATTGAAGAAAGTATACTACTATTGTATATAAAATTATCAAAGATTATAATTTAAATTCATGTTTAGTGGTTTTTATGGTGATTATTAGTCTTGTTAGTATGTTTTTATTCTATTTATATAGATGTTTGAATGTTGAAAAAATTTGGTAAAATGTTTTAATTTTAAAAATATTTTTTCTTACTATCATTTAATATGGTGTTATAAAATCCTTCTTTTCTCTTTTATGAGAAATCAAATTATAAAATGGATTTAATGTGTATTATTTACTATGACTTTATGAATGAAAATTGGTTTATTAGAATACTATAATTTTTTTCAAACTCTAAATCATTTTATTTGACTTTTGGTAGATGTTGTAACATAGAAAATTTGTGTGACCAAAAAATATAGTTTCTTATTAAATTTATAGTAAAATATTTCATTAGTGATAAATATTTCTAGATATCTTATTGATTTTATTATTTTATGGTCATTCATTACTTGGAATTCATGTAGGGATTATTATTAATATTTTTTTGTGAATTTTTTTATATTGTTGTGGAGAAATGATACATTAAATGATAATATATTGACCAATGATTTACATTGAATAAGTACTGATTAATTTAATTATTTATTGAATTTTCCTCATAAAAAACCACAAAACCCAATGTGATAATGGTTTAGTTCCTTTAATATTAGCTACACAAACAACTTATATTTTATTACATCAAAATAATCCTCCATAATTATAATCTTATTATCCCTTTATATACACCACATGATATCATATTTTTATATCATTTCGGTGTGAATCATAAGGAATTGGTCGGCTCAAACACTTATTGAGGTAATACCATAATATGTATTGAATCTGTAAAGTAGGATGACATAAATATTTATACATAAACTCAAAAAATTCATTATTTTGTAATAATAATAAAGTGTGAGAAATATATGATAATAAAAGAGATGTTAGGAATCAGAAAATTTATAACAATATAAAAAAAGATCTCAATAATAATATAATATTTTCTCATTCCTTAAATGTTCATAATTATATAAGGTATAATCATGATAATCTATAATTTAATGATAATTTAAGTCATTTCAAAAACTGAAAAAATGGGCTAAAACATGGGGTTATAGCATAACATGATTATCATGAAAATGGGGAATGACCATAAATAAGGAAATACTTTGTGAAATAACTTATTACTGACATTCTTATGTGAAGAAACTCATAATGTCTATACAGGAATATTTGAGATAACCCATCATGAAAAAACTTTTGTGAACAATCAATTATTTCTCTTCATAACTATAGCATGAGATATATTATTATAATAATTCATTTAATAGAGATATAAGAACCCCCCATTAATCATACATATATATATGTGGGCCTCTAAAAAACAATCCTCATCATATATTAACTAATCCAATTATGTAGAAATAGGTTCTTTAAATTATCACATCACTTGATGTAAATTAGTCATTGAATATAATAATTCCATTTTACCAAAGGAATAATATCATAATTAAAAACATAGGGTGATTAAAATAATATAAATATGAATCATGAACCTTGGAGTGTAAATAATTGATATAATATAATTTTTTATGAATCCTATAAAAACATTGATGTATTGATCACTATTATAAAATATATTTTAAGGGAAATATGTATCATTTGAAATCATTATTACGAATATTTTGAAAAAAAATATTTGAAAGGAAATCATGGTTATCAAAAGAAAAATTGATAACAATTAGAATACATTTTATTAGAATATAATTTTAAATTATGTTGACATGAAAAAAGAATAATTTTATAAAAAATAGAAGTGGGAATACTTTGAATACATTTACATTTAAATTAATTATTAATTGTGAAATACTAACAAAGACATATGATTTCAATAAAATAAGTTTAAATACTTCAACATAATTTTCATTTAAATATAATATTTAATAATGAAGACTCCAAAAATGTGTAACAATTCCACAAAATAAGTGGTAATACCTTGATAACCCATACTTTTAAAAAATGATATTTATTAAATAATATTTAAATACTGATAAAAATTTTCAAAATAAAATGTGCAGTTGTTGATATTCAATTTTATTTTCAATGTATGTAAATATAATTTACAAATTTATGAAATCCTTCTGAAAAATATACATCATTAAAAGATGATAATTTTTTTTTCAAAAAGATAAAATTTAAGAAAAAGTCAATTTGGAGGGAAAATTATATAGTTTTCAGAATGGAACAGAGAAATTGGTAGTCTAAAAAAATTTAGACATGGAAGAAAATTTACCTCGATTAAATAATAATTATTCTTAATAAAAATGAAATTAAAAAAATAATAGATTCATGAAAGAATAATAAGTTGCTGCGAAACATGAATTTTATTCCAAATAAGTTGGATGGAAAAAATGAAATCATAAAATGTAAATATATATCAATAATTAAACACAATAGACATTTATGATTGATAAATACCCAGAGGAAATGCCTCATTCATGAAAACCCCTTACAGATATTGTAACTGTTTGATCAATACACCATGAGTGTTATGATATTAAATACAACGTTAAATATCTTGAATTCGTAAATTAATATTATATTACAATAGAAAAAAAAATATAGGCACCATTGAATATAAAAAATTAATTATAGATTAAATAAGTCACTTGAGATTGAAATGTGGGAAAAATAAACCATTACGACATATGATCCATTGTAATAAAAATCCATTGAAATGAGGGTGTGAAATTAATCGTCAAATATCACTATTAAAATATAATAGATTATATTATATCTCTAATAGATTGTTTATACATCATATAAATGATATTATTTTCATAATATCAAACATTTCTCAAATAGAGGAATATGAAATGAATGAAGCTTACATAGTTTATTTGTAAAGTAGACCACACTCTAAAATCCTGTAAAATTAAATCAAGAAAATTTTAACAAATTTTATAACCTTAACCAAAAAACAATCCTTTTATTATAAATATAATTATTATTTTATCATATATACATAAATTTGTTTAAACATATTATGACCCCAGTGTGTTAATAACCGCATGTTTTTTGTGTATGTTTAAAAAATTTGGTATCATTATTAATAATTTGATCAAATTTTCAGTATTGATATGCCATTTATTTCAATAAAATATATAATATGAATTGATTTATATTTTTCTTAATTCATTTTATAAATGATTTAGCTATTTAGACGCCAAATTGATATTTGTTTATTTTAATAACTTCGTATTCTAAATATGGATTATCAATTATAAATTATATATCCAATATAAAATAAAATATTAAAATAGTAAATATTTTCATTATGAACCATAAAGAATTAGTATTTATTTTTTCATATTCATCCTTGAAATTTTTTTAAATAATTCTTCATGTAGGTATTTTGACTGAATCAATCATTAAAACTCATTATCATTATTGCTTAATATGGTAAATGAGTTGTTTTTATTGACACATTATCATAATCGAAAAAATAAAAAAAAATTATGGTATTTTAATTATGGAGAACAATATTTTAATACATTTGGAAATGAATTAAAATACTGTGGAAAAACAAAATTAAAATTCTAAATCATTGTGTTAATCCAAATGTTCTCATGATAATCATTAAAATTTATTAAAGTGTCATATAGTGTGAAGAACGATACTAAATTTACATTTTATAAAATTAATCTCATTAAATATATATGACTTATTAATAATTACCACCATTGATATGAAAATGTAATTAGGGTAATGAATATCAAACACCATCCCCTGGTGGTGGTGGTAGTTTATACAATATAAAAACTTCGTAACATTGTTTTCCAATATAAATATATATGAAAAAAATATTAAACATTTATAAAATTAATCAATAAAATAATGAAAATTAACTCATCATAAGATTATAGTGATAATATATTTGGATGATTAATATTATAAAAAATATTTTTATTAATATTATATTTAATATGTAGACTGGATTCTCCTTGGAATATCTAAGAATTTGAATGGAAAAATTAATATGTTTTACGAAGGGTTTTTAGAGAGATAGGGTACTAGGGTGAGTAAAAATTAATATTTTTTATGAATAATATAATGTATAGGAGTAAATTTTAAAGGTATAAGTGGTACTATTTTATAATGTGTGAAATTGAGATCTTTTGGAACCACTTAGAATTTTTCAATAATTTCATGGTTCTAATCAAGGTTTAACAATAAAATATATATATCAATGTGGATTTTTTGTAATGTTTTTGTTGGCATAGTATCAAATAGGTGTTTCTACACATGTTACAAATATTTATTAGGTTTTTACTCGAATGAATTAACATTATACTATTTTTTCATTTAAATTATCTAAGTAGTTCAAAAATGATTTATTAAACTTCTATCCTAACCCATATTATAAAAATTTGGTGTTTTGGAACCAAATTTACCTATATAATATCAAATAATTTTTTTGAATATCATATAAAATCATTTCAATTTAATAATGATAATGTAATGAAAAAATTATATCAATTAGAATATTAAATTTTAGACAATATAGATTCTATTTCATATTTAGTGTTAATTAGATATGAAAATATTATTACTGTAATTTTTTAATTTTTTATATGTAAGATTATATTTTTAATTGAATATTTTGTAATTTAATTTAATTTACAGTAACAAATTAATATGAAAAAAGTAAATTATTTTAAAATAATTTCTTCACCAATATATAGGTAGTTAGTATTAATCAAAACATTATAAATATTTTAGAAAACAATAAAATTTTCTATAATAAATTATATTATTATTATAATGAAAAAACGTAATGTATATTTATATGAATACATTATCAATTTTATTGATTAATATAATATTTAAATGATTATATTTTTTTAGTAAGAGTTATGCTAAATTAAATTCATCCAGATACAAAAATTCCTCAAGTGTAATAATAGGTAGTAAAATAGGAAAAAATGTAATGTTCAAAAAATATTTATTGATTTTAAAAATGATATTCATTGTATTTATAAATTGAAAAATTAATAACTAAATAATTTATTTTAATTTGGAAATTTATATTTGTAGATAAATAATATATCAAAATATTCTGATTCATTAAAAATGGATTGTATAAGAAAGATTTTAATTTTTTCTATCCACCAAAAAATCTATTATTTCATTAATATATCAAATATAAAACCTATAAATGTTTTTTATGGTGTGGAAAATCTAAATTTACATTATAATATTGTAATTTTAAATTTTAAAATTATACCATTATCATGGACAATAAATATTTTAATGTTAATTGATTTATTAAAAATAAACTTTTCAATATTCACTCTTAATATTTTTTACCTTCTAAAGGTCATAGTGTTAACTTCTTTAATCATGAAGTGTTTATTGTTTTGGTCAATAGTAATTAACTCATATTTTTTTAGTTTTTTATGTGGGAATAATTTTGTAACAAAAGTTATTAAATAAATTTTAAATTATAAATTTTTTGAATATCGGGTCGTTACATTCTAACATCAATAAATAAATTTTTTCCTCATTACATATTTTTCAATTTGTTATAGTGACATCGAATGGTTGGGAAAATATTGACATTCCTAAAGATATTATATACTATGATATAATAATAAATATCATTATGAATACACGAAGAATGTTATTTCTGATAAAAATATTTATGGAATTTATCTTGTATCCTTGTATTAATCCATATTTTTACAAATGAGTTGTCATTATAGATAATTCATTATAGTACATGAACTAAAAATAGTAACTTCATATTTAAAATATTTTATTCCTAATTCTAGATATTAATATAGTTTAAAGGTAAATATATCTATTATATTTGGAAAATCAAATCAGTTTTTAGAGGATTGTATTATGATTTGAAAATAGTTCTTTTCTATTAACATAATAATCACACAACAAGTTTTTTTCCTTGATATTAAAATAACTATGTGTTGAGAAATTATATTATCATAAAATATTCATGATAAAATATTATTTATAAAACAATAATATATCAACTAGTTTAGTGTAGAAGGTATCTGAATACAAATTACCACTATAATGTTTCTTGATAATCATTTCATAGGTAATTATTTTCTCCATATATTTAGAAGGGGTTTTCCACCATATTCAACATTATTTGTATTGTGGGAATAAAATTGTTACCTTGCATGTTTTACACACTTAATAAATTTTATTATTAGTGGTTCCTATGGATGTGTTTTATCTTATTTCCCCATGTCAACTGAAATTTATAATTTCCTATGAAGGTTTAATGATTGATGATGCCATATTCCACACATATTGTATCTTGTAGTCCCCTTTAGTCAATTTCATTGGAATTTATTCAAAAACAATTAAATATAATAAATTAATATTTTTCCTTCATCACCATAATAACATTATCTTTCATAATAATTATTCATTATCTTCTTGTTATTGTTTGGGACAATGAATATTTACACAAAGTTAGTCATATTCCATGATATAAGGTTTGGCATATTCACTAGTTTTGTACTTAAATCCCTCATTCTGATGTTCTAATTATTGAGGTAACCTCTTCATAGACCCTCTTATCCAACGGTCCTTGTAGTATTATCAATTAATAAAACTAAATTGTGTGACATGGTTTATAAAGTATTTAAAATATGTAATATTATAATAATCATAAAACGTAATTTATCCATTAAATTTATATATATAATGCAATACAATGCTGTATTTTAATTCCTTTAGTTTATCGTATAACATTTTTTGTTTTTACAATGTTTTATTAGGTTGTGATATCTTATTCTTGATAATATAATCATTTAAATTAACATTGGAGTCAATCATCTATAGTGGTTCCAAAATAGTATATGATCAAATAAAGGTTATCCCTTAGACGTATCTATCAATGTGTTTAGCATTAGATCTACTCATCATAAATCATGGGGATGAATGGATCAATTCCCATTATTAATGTTTTAGTGGGATTTACCCTATGTGAATCTATGAATAACAACATCCACATTTTAATATCAAGACAAGTATTTTTTTCAAGAGAAACCAGATACCAAAGAATATTAAATATTTTAGTATATAATTTTATATACTGACTGAACTATAAATTTATCACTTAGTTTATATTACCAAGATACTAATATTATCTAATCTATTTTAAAAAAATAACCAAACTTATCTCTAAAATAACACAACTAAACACCATAATTTAACTAAACACTGGCATGATAAAATATCATGACCCATTATAAACATGACTTAGATGATAAATTAGAATAATTATTTATAATTCACTTCTCACAACTAATTTCATATTACATAATTAAAATGGTTCTGGGTGTTGGAGTTGAGTTATTTGAAACATAATTTTACATCACAAGAGATTACTTATATAGTATCATTCTTCTGTAGTTCCATTATAGTCAACTGACCTGATGCAATATTATTCATAATCCATAGAATGTAACCATGAGAAATTGGTTCATATTAGGAAAATAATAAGGGAATAACTTTACATTACATTAAATATAACATAAGATTTAAAAAATATCATATTAAAATATCAAAAGGCCTTTTCTCATAGTCAAAAAACATATTAGATAAACATAATATCATTATGGTTTGTTCTAGAAGAAAAAATATATATAATTGATCCAAACATATCTTAATACTCATATAACATGTAATAAATAAATAAATTTATGGATTTAAATAATGTATAATAATTAAAAATAATTAAAATAGTTTAAATTAAATAAAAAATGATTATCATGCATAACCTAACAAAAGACAGGAAAATTAGGCACAACATAAAAACAATATTTTTATTCGCAACTATAATAAAAGGGAAACCTATTTAATAAAAATAATTATTCCTTCACTTATGCGAGCAAACATATTATATTTAGGCTTAGAAATGTGAAAAAACCCATAATGGTCATTCACATGTGAGAGAACCCACTATTCTCATGCATTACTATAACATGAGATATTATGTTATACCAATGCATTAGAGGGTGATATAGAAACCCAATTTTAATTATTCATTGATATTAATTCCACTTTGAGTCAGGATTCATCATGTCATATGTTACCATTGAAAAAATAATTGGGATTCTTATATATATCAGATTCCATGAAATTAAGAAATGATAGAGAAAATAATATCATTTTAATATAATAATAACATCATAATAACTTTTATGCGTTGAACAAAATAGAAAATCATGAACATATAACCATATATTGTAAATATATCTAAAAATAAAATATTTTTCAAAAAACCATTTACAACATAGAAGTAAAAAATCACTTTTGGAAAAAATGAATGGAAGAGAAGGATTTTAAAAAAGTATTATGATGTGTTCAAAATACAGCATCCCTAACAATAAATAATTTTTATTATGAAGATATGGGTTTCTTCATTGAAAACTATTAATTTTTATAGAATACATAATAATGTATACTTGGAAAAAATATCTTTAAATATGGATTTGAAAACATATTGCATATTTATAATTTTAAAACAATATTTCATAACAGAATATTGGAGAAGCTATACTATTTAATTTAAAATATGATTAAATCATTTCCAAATTTTTACAATAAATACAACATATTATAATGTTGAAACCAATATATAGAATCAATTTTATACATAATAAATAAATTTATATTGAAACGTGTATTCTTATCATGAGAAATATGCATGACATTTGACATATCATCTTCATTGTCCATATAAATTATTTAACCAATTGAAATTCCTTAAACACATGTTATGAAAATAAAAAGTACAATAAAGGATATAAATATGAAGAATAAATAATCTAATTTCACAATTATAACACCATTATATCATAAAAGATACTATTTATTTAATATAAAAAAAATTTATCTGAAAAAAATATTATCATAGACATGAAATTAGACTTTGGGCCTAATAATTTTTACAAAAACATTATATGAAAACATAAATTCAAATATTATAATCAAGATATTTTTTTATAAAACAATACAACTCATTGAATATGTTTTCCTAAAAATATACCTTTTCCCCAATAAAATAATAATCCTTCCTTTAAAATTAAAAAACAATTTGTTATATTTTGAAATATAATAATTTCCAATAATTTTTTTAATGATTATTGAAATTCAGATATATTCATTTAGATATCATTTTAATTGAACTGTTATAAGATCTGTTACAAGGAACATTATACGTGAAATTAATATAATTGTTTTCCTATAACATAATTTCCCAGAAAACATATTCATTATGAAATGAATTAGAGAGATTTGTCAGTATCACGTAATTCTACACAATTTTCAGGGACCATAACATTTATAAAACACATAGATACATTAAAACTGTCCTCAAACTCATAAAAATATACACTTTACCAAATAAGAAAAATATTTTAAGAAATAAGAATATCATTTAATATAAAGAAATTAAAAAAACTCATATAAGTAGTATTTTTTTATTTTTAGAAATCATTATAGTATATAATTGAATCCAAACGTTGAATAATGGTTTAGATAATTTCAAAATAATTTTTTTATATAAAATATCATAGATCCTTTTTTCCAATTTTAATATATGTGAAAACATTTTGTATAAAATTAATAAATATTAGCTTTTGAAAACCATTTCATCTCGGTAAAATTATACATAAAAGTACCATTATAATTAATTTATGTCCATATAATTTCCTATAAAATTATTTTTTATGAAATTTTATTTACATTAAAATATTATGAAAAATAATTTCTGAATAATTTAACATGTTTTTTAAATATAAAATTCCCATTAACTAGATTCTCACATGACACAAACATTCTTAATCATCATCTTTATCTGACAACTTATATATGTTAATACCTAAATCCATCCAGGGATGTGGTTTTGACTAATCTATTTCCTCTATGACATGGGGAGAGATGAAGTGAAGGGATGCATGTAATTAATTTATGAGCCAATGTCACTTGAATTAGGATATTAGAGGATAATGAGAGTCAATTTTTATATGGGCTAGAGGGCACAATTGAAATTTCCAAATTGATGAAAAATATATTATATTTATAACCAAGGTAGATGAATAAAAATATGTCCATTCCTAAATATAATATGATATTGTGTCAAAAAAAATTCACCGAGAATTTTTTTGAATATTTTTATGATTATTTTAACCCTAGTCACTTTAGTTTAACCTATGGTATGACTCTTTTATCATTAACCATGCTAACCGATTTTTACATTTTTTAAAATACATTAAAAAACAAATTATTTTAACCCTTTTAACTAATATTATTTAATAAAATTATAATTATTGAAAAAATTATTTATAATATTTCATTTATATAATGTCTGTAATTAAATTTAATGATTGACCAACAAAATGAGATGAAATAAAATTTTATAGAAAAATAATTTCTTATTTATAAAAATAATTGATTTGAAAATTCAGGAAAATTATTAATTACAAATAATAATTGTATTTTAAATCAAAAAAAACTTGAGAGAATTTAAATATATACCATAATTGTTTATTTCATTGCATATACATGAAAATTGAATACTGTTTAAAATAAAAATTGGTATTTTTAGGTATTTTTGTAAAAACAATTGTTAAAATTTTAAAAAAAAATTATGAATTTTTAATTTTGACATGATGAGTTCAAAAATGAATTTTTTCATATTAAATTGTAATTATTTTGGAAATCAACAGTTTATACGATACCATATAATTCATAGAAACCTGCTTGGGCTAGAAAGATGTTTTTTATTTTTTACTGAAAAATTAACTATTAATATTATAACTAATATAAAAATATATAAAATAATTAATTAATGTAAATATGACCTCACTATAAATTATGTCAATAATCCCCAAGTAGTTAAATTATTAAAAAAATTTAGAAATAGCATCATCTTATTTGTATTTACAATTTAAATAAGCATTCATATATATCCAAAATAGCATTTTCTAATTATGTCGTGGGTTCTTCAATCATATATTTATTTATAAAAATAACATAGGGAATCCATGTATTTTATCCACATACTCTCAATTGTTAGGAATATTTATAGGTTAGTCATCATAAAAAAATTTCTCTTCTAGCTGAACCACATCATATTTCAAATACTGAGATATCGATGAATCATGTTTTCATAAAAAATACTTAAATAAGATATATAGCATAGATAGTATCTGATTCAAGGACACTTAATAATTATTATAACAAAAATTCACTATGATTATTTATAGTCCAATGAACCACAAACAAGAATTCCTATTTTAATAAAAATCATAAAACGTTTCCATGAAGATACTTTAATAAATACATGTATTCCTACATCGAATGAATGATTTTTCCACTGATAATATTCATAACATTTCAACAATCAGTTTTCAAATTTCATGTTTTTCTAAATCATATTCACATTCTCATCTATTTATTCAAAAAAATTGGAGTATTATTTGCTTCCATTTTCATACCTAATTCAAAAAAGCTAGATTCTAACACCACAATCAATATAATTACTCAAAAGAATCCATCATTATACGAGAAAGAAAAATATTATTATATTAAAATTAAACAAATAAAATACATTGATTCCAATATCAATAGTAATTGAATGATAAAACACAATTCTTTTTTTATATACCATTAATCATTCCATATGAATATCTATTAGTTTGAGCATGAAATTTTTTAAAATAATTTAATTCAGTATATCATGAATTTTAAAGGTTATTTAAAAATTTCATCTAATGATTAGATTTTTGTCATAAACAATGGAGATAGAAACACCATGGGAACATAATCTATCATTTAGGTAGAGACTATAAAGTTGACGAAAAAATATTACACCTTTGATGGAAAAAATGGGTATATTTAGTTAGTTGATAAATAATAACCTAAATTTATGTATTACTTTGAGATGTATTTGGATATTCCACCATCAAATCCATAAAATATATTTTCCAACATCCACTATAGAACGAGAAATTTATGAAGCACCTATATCTGTAGTTTTCATTCAAATTTAACCTTATAAATAGTGAAATATTTCATCTTAATGTTAACATAATCTCTTTAAATTCCATCCCCCTTATACTTTTCCTAATCACTAATTAACATCATAGTGGTTGTAAGATTAAATAAAAATATTTAAGAATGATAATTACTCAATAATTATCACCTCAATATAAAAACAACATTCACACATAATTTGGTCCAAATTTTACCTCACCATCTTTACCAATTTCAAATAATAAAAACTATCCCATCTGACTCAGTTCTACATTTTTTGGTAAAACCTATTATTCCGTTGAGATCTAATAAATCATTCTATCCGATATGATTGTATAAAAATCTGAAAACAATCTTTGATGTTCATACACAATATTTAATAAAAATAATTCATTAAATCAAGTACAAAATAGTTGTGTTTGATATGTATCATGATTAATGTAGTATTGTCATTCTAAATCAAAGAATCAATTACATTTTTTGAATTTTTAGTATGGTAAATAATGATGAATTCATAATGATAAATTAGTTACATCCCACATCTCTTCCTCATGTTAAACTAATAGTGAATGAATATATACATCAAACACTAATTTATCAAAATATATTTCACACTTAATTGAAAATAAATCAGGACATCATTTTTTAACGAAAAAAATAGAGTATCTTATTCTAAATCATGTGCTGGATATTGGAAATTGTTTTGATTTGATTATTATGATGAATATAAAATTACATTAACATTCTAGAGAATATTAAAACGTTCTCCCTTTAACAAAGAATCATTATGAAAGAAAACATCACTATTTGATGAGGGAATGTTAAACTATTGATCATTCAAAAATGTTCTGTTATGTTACTAGATAAAAGTATTTTAATATTTAATCCAAATTAATTAATCACTGTCTTTACTTGAAATAGTCATAGGGATACATAAACAATAAATATCATCCAAACACCAATGCTTGTAACCCAGTAATACAAAAAAATATGAAACAAAGTGAAATTTAATGGTATTTCTTATTATTCAAAAATATAATCATACAATTTGTTAATATTTATATAATCATTAGAAAAAATATTGTATGAGAAATAAATAATCTGGAAAAAATAAACATTCTAAATTTTCATTATAATTTACATCCAATTGATGTTTTTGATATAATTATTGTATATAATGATCCTCAATACATTTAAAATATAGAAATTTATAATAAATAAACACAACCAAAACGTATCTAAATAGTCCGGTTAAATCTATTCATATATTCCATTAATACAATTTTTGAAATAGATAAACTAAGGGGAATGTCTTCAATATTATAATGGAAGTTTGTAATGTTTCCTTCATACTATCTTCTTTATTTACCTTCATCTAATGGTATCTTGGACATAGGTCAATCATCGAAAATTACCTTCTTCTTAAAAATAATCCAAAAAATCATATATTTTAGGGAATAAATATTTTTTCATGATTTTATTATTCCATTATATATAATAAATGTAACGACTAAATAATCCATCATTATTTTTTAAAAAACACAATAGCATAACCCCATGGTGAAGTGATATGGTGAATGGAAATTTATCTAGAAACATCTTAAACATCATTTTCAAATCTAAAATTTATAATTGATAGAAAATTTGGGATTATAAATTATTTTAGAATTATGTAAAAATCAATTATATAGTGAGCTTCGTGATATGGTATAATACTAGACCACTATTTATGAAATACATCCTCAAATTCAATAACTCTAAATTAATTAATGACATGAATAGTTTCTTGTCTCTGAAAATGATATAAATAGTCTCTATATTTTCATATGTTTTATAAATATCCCATTAATTTCCATCGTTTAACAGTTTTTGAGCTTCATGATATGTTATCTAAATATTTATTTCATTCTTGTATACAAACTAAAAATAACTCTGTAAAAAACAATTTTTGACTTTACAATCTATCATTTCTTGGTAAAAAAAATTCAATCCATACCTAGAATAACATCAAAATATATATGGAAAATGATATTACGGGTTTTATTTAATGACTATCATATTGATAATAATAAGAATATATATATATAATATTATTTTACTTGGGTTTTCCACCAAAATATCAGGATTTATTTCTTGTGGTTAGTATCTAAATTTTTATAAAATTATGTAGATTTGAATAAGTGTGAATATTCCAAACACCAAAAAGAATTTAAATAATAATTACAAAAAAACATATAAAAGCATATCATTGAATTTTCCATCATATACTAATGAAGTTACAAAGGGTTTTTCCACATCTTTTTATTTTGAACATGCAAGTTGTTTTCCATAATTCATGACTTCTTACAAGTTCTGACATAATACAACTTCTAATTAAAATTAATTCATCATACAATCATGTTTTCATTTGTTGTTGGTCCTTTTTTCACCCAAGATCCATAATTCTATACCTTACAAATTGTAAAAACTGCCATAATTTAATGAAATATTATATATTGTGAGGTTTATCAAATATAACAAAATATGGAAACATGATTTCCATACCGTATAATTTATTCAATGTATTCTATCCCATTTCCTTATATATGGATTTTGTTTCATTATTACAATGATTATATGATCGTTAAAAACTCCATTTCTTCCTTCATGAAACTTCATTTCATTTTCTAAGAAATATTGAATTAATTAGAATCTATTTCTATTTGATAAATATTATTCAATTAAGAATAGAACTGATTACATTAACTAGTTTGTCCAAAAATATTATTTGGTTTTAATCATTATAATTGAGTGTTTTTCTTCATAAAATAATACATTATTGTATTACCCTGCATCTATTCAATGAAATGATTCTCCATCCTATGTTTAATCTCATTATGTAATTTTTTATAGAATAAAATATGTTTAAATTTTCCACATTCCATTTTCAAAATTTATTCTCTTTCTATTTTTTCCTAACTATTTACAACCATTGATCGATTTCACCTTCAAAATAGTAAATAGTAATAGTAACATTTGGTTTATCTGAAAAACACAATATTTATTATTTTTTCTCTAATGATTTCACAAATCATTCAACTATTATAGGTTTTGATGATACAATGAATTATAATTGATTTTTTTCATGATATTATCCACTATAATCATGTTCCTTTTCGTTGAACATGATTTAACTCTCAAAAGGGTTCCTCCAACATTTGTAGGAAATTTCAACTGGTCTATCAGGGAAAAAACGTCCTCTATTAATATAACAAATTTTATAGTTTTCTTATTTAGATGGATATTATTCTCTAGGATCATTATTAGTCTAGCTTCCATGTTTCCTCTATATAAAATCAGTCTGAACATAAATATTTTAGATGATAAAAATTGTAATAAAAAAATTATATATCAAGAAAACCATACATTAAAATCACATTGGCTATTTAAATATAGTATTGTTATATCTGATATTAACTAAACCATTCCTATTATACAAAATATAATTATCTAGCCTTAACAAATTACATAATTGTGAAAATTTAATCAAGGATTCCCATTATTACATTAAAAGAATAATTGTTGTTTGGCTTTTTGGTTATTTAGGTCAATCTATTACATAAATAATCATGTACTAAAAATTGGACACTTATACAACGTATCCATTTTCCCAAATATATAAAATTTTAAAAAGGAATACGTTTTCCATCCATGAAATATGTTGAATTAGTGGGTGCCCAAGACCCAAATATTATGTGCTTTTGATTACCATATCATTTATATAGTAAGGTATGCATGATTTCATCATATCATTATAGTGTAGACTTTTCTGCATCCACTATTGAAATGGTAATGTCCAAAGATTAATTGTCGTATCGAAAGGTTATAGCAGTTCCTGGGATATAATGAGAACCTCTAGATACTATGACATTAATATTAAATATATATGTTCTATGGTCTATATACATCATACTAATTGGACATAGTAGATGTCTGACCATCAGGTGCTGGGGGCTCATAAGCATTGAGACTTCTTCTCATGAAGTTCGCACTTGGAGATCTCTAGTAGTGAGATCATGGGGACTGACCCGCCAATAGGAACACAACATGTTTCAGGTGTCATTGGATGCTTTTATCTACGATCATATGTAATGGTCTCCTGACTTGAGATCATTACCAATGTATGTCATTTGATCGCATATTTGATGCAAGATGAAAACCATGGCAATGAAGTCGTGGTGAGGAAGTTTCTGTCGGGTGCGTCATTGGTGGCATGTCATTGGTTGAATGGTCATTAAATGATTTGTCTGTTCTTGGTTATGGAAGTAATATATCTCAGGCCATGTTGATATGGATGGTAGTACCTTTATAAGACCATGGCCATGGCAGTCGAGGGTAAATTCATCTAGTTACATCAACAAACAATAATGCAAGAAAAGGGCAATGACATGACAATGCGTCCTGCTTTATGAGATATTATAGACAAAGAGATTATATTACACAGTGCATGTTTGTCGGTTGGTTGTCGCAGTTGAGAAAATTCTTATTTTTTCAGGGGTCATGATGGGTTGCTAGATCCCTCTCTTGTTCTGTGAATACTATTCAAGGCTGTCGAAATAAGGGCCTTGAGGGTCACACACAATAGCGTTTTCAAGAATCTGCCATATTCAGTCGAATAGGAGAATTGGACATAGTGGGACTCTCCATAAGGGTCCGTGAATTTTCCAAAGATAAACGATCACCAATGTAATAAATAAATTCATATTATTCGAGTTTAGACTAATGAGTATTGAATTTATTTATTGAATGTATTTATGAGTTTTTAAGTAAATATGAGAAAAAATATAAATTGACGAATATTAAATTATTCAATGTTCAATTAATATTTATGGGAGCGACGATTCTAGTTAATGACATATTTATTATCATGTAATATATTTTAATATATTACAAGTAAATGATAACAATATTTATAGCTCAGTGTAGTAGTCAAAAATATCGTTGATAGTGCGTTAAATATTCGGGGGTCGGTGAGGCGATACTGGGTATTTTAATTGTGCACTATAAATATAGGAGGAGGGGCATTTTCCAAACACTATTCATGGAGTTTATCTCTCCTCTCCTCTCTCCCACATTCTAGAGAGAGATGCTCTGGATCAATGGAGCTTGGATGAATCTCTCTCTCGGGAATCGCTTGCGAAGAGATTCAGTGGTCGTTAGAGCATCGAAGGCATCGTCACAGATCTGTGCTAGCTTCTGGATTATGACGAACGGTGCTCCCGCGGATTCCTTGAAGCATGTGTGGATGATCTAGAAGAATTCGACTTCAGATTCTTTGATCCACGATCACCAACGACGTGCTGACGTCGTGTGCGCCTTCTTATTTAAACCAAGTATTTTACGGTACAATTTTGTGCTTAAAACACTTCACGCGAGATCCTCAGATTTAATCGGGCTATTCTTCACCGACATCGACAAGTGTGCATCGATCTTCGGTGGAATGTTTTTTAAAACCCACCTTTTTGGGGCTTCCGTTGCATGCCCAGTTCTAACAAGTGGTATTAGAGGGAGCACATGTCAATTTTAAGCCAAATAAATTAAATTTTCGTAAAATATAATGAAGGGCATCGTTACGGTCCCAACGCCACAGACCGTGTTTCAATCCGATATCGGATGACACATCTTCGGTCATCCAATGTTTAAAATTGGAATTAAACCAGTTGTTTTTTTTTGTAAACTAGGTGAACATCCAATTACTAGATTAGTGATTTCCGATGAACCTTAATGATTATTATTATAATAATTTAATTATAATAATAATAGTTTAATTATAATAATAATTTTATTATTATAAAAATATTTTATTATAATATTTTATTATTATAATTTTTTTATTCTTGCTAAGTCTAAACATAGACATAAGAAAGAAGAAATTGTTTTGGTGAATGACCTGCAAATTGCACCCAGCGGGCCTCCTCCCTTCCTCTGTGCTACAGTAGCCAGGTCGGGACCAAGGCCACTCTGGCACCCCTATTCGCCGCGTCTACCGGGATCTTCCCCCCGCGATGTAGAAAGCCGCATAGCACCCCACGGATGCCTTCCAGGATCGCCCCTAGGCCGCCCCCTGCTTCAGCATGCAGCAATACGGTACATTCATGCTGAGGCCAACTCTCTCCCAACCAGCAACCCATGTAGTTGTAGCAGCAGCCTGTGGGTACCCCAGACTGAGCAGCCTTCTTCCCACGACCATGCAGTACTGAGGCAGCGTGACAGGCCGTCCTCCCATGCCTGCCGGTTCTCCTCCCTCTTGCGGATACGGGCTGCCGCTAGCCGCTACTCTGTGTGGAGACCATACGAGCCACACCAGGCCCTCTCATGCACCTTCCCAGTCACCGCCTCCCTGTAGGTGCACTGAGACCAGGTCGAAGACCCCCTCCCATCGCCTCGACATTGTGGTGAACCGGGCTACCCTCCGTCTTCATCTCAGATGCGCAGCATGCACCGCCGTCCCGACCCTCCCTGTTCAAGCCTCTCGTGCGCCCAACATCCTGGCTCGAGTCTCCCCAGCCACATCCTCCGCAGTTTCCAGTGGAGACCCACACAGCATCGTGAGGTACCCTCATGCGGGTGCTTTTTGGTCAGGACATGCTGGATTTTCCTCGCTAGGTGACCGGGTGGCTCTGCCCAGCCAGAAACGAGCATGGGCGGACCTGCTCGGTCTAGAACAACCTCGCATAGGATCGGTATTGTCACGGATGGGCCTGCGCAAGTTCGCCCCGACCCGCACAGGCCCTGCCTGGGGTATACGAGACTCGGGTAATTTATTTAAAGTCATAAATTAAATTTAATAATTAATTTAATTGCAATAGTAAATTAAATTAAATTAATTATTAATTATTGGTTAAATAAATTAATGTGGTGTAATTAATTTAATTTGTTGTTAATTAAATTTATTAATTAATTTAATTCCAGTTTTAAAATTAATTTAATTAATCGGGACCGAACGATTAAATTATTGAAATAAAATCAGAGTGAAATTTTAATTTAATAATATGCTCTCAAGTTTATTTTTAATAAAAGTTTAATTTTATTCTGAATTTATTTTATATGCGTGAGTTTAATGCGTATATGAGTGATCATGAGCCGTTAACCTACCAATGCATGCCTGGTGTTTGTTTGATTAATTTAGTTATTTAATTATTGCATGGTTTGTAATAATTATTTTAATTAAATAAAAGGTGATCTGCGTGTCGTCTCACAGTCGTTATATGTATAAGGGCATGCGCACCCATTTTCAGAGTTGTACATTTTTACTCCCGAGACCCCCTCTCCTGCGTGAAAGTATAATTGTGTAATGACGAGACCACCGGTGACGCATTTCGTGCCAAGTGACGGCGACACACCAGACATGAGTTAGTTGTATTGGATGAGAAGACATTTCTATTCAAGTTGCATGCCATGCGACTAAAGGTATTTATCCCTAGGGTTTCAGTTGGTCCATTATTCACTCAACAGATCAACCAATAGTACGGGCTCATTATCAGGTTTTCGTTTTATGTATGCATGGTTTATTATTTTTGTGCATATGTAATTTATTGCGCGATCACATATTATAATAATAAACAAGAATGCAAGATAGAATGAACATGTGACACGATGAAATTTCTATTTCTTGCACAGTCAG
This sequence comes from Viscum album, assembly GCA_963277665.1. Classification (NCBI taxonomy): domain Eukaryota; kingdom Viridiplantae; phylum Streptophyta; class Magnoliopsida; order Santalales; family Viscaceae; genus Viscum; species Viscum album. The sequence goes on from OY728158.1 coordinate 880,613,185, forward strand.
TTGTGAGTGTGATCACATAGTACGTGCATATAGATTTAAAAAATGATTTCTTTCATCACACTAAAAATAATAAAACCGTCAATGATATATTAAGTCTAAACAGCATTCCTTCATTAAAACTTGGACAAAACCATCTATTTGAGGTGCTGGTTCATGCCTTAGCTGAGAGTTCCTCTTAAAACTGGGGAGTCCTTATAAGAATTATGGGTCGACATAACTAAAGTACTAGTAAGGATTATCACTAGCTAACTTTCTATCATTTTAGAGGAAAACGTTGAGTAAATCAAATTTTGATTTTAAGAAGGTAGGAATTCACTCAACAGATCAAGGTACCGCAAGTTAAAGCAGTCTGCCAGCCAAAAGCCTACCTAGAATCCTCCATGTAGTGGATTGGCCTTAGCTTGTAGACTATGAGGGGTGGTTTCGGGATCCTTTCCACTAGAATACTCAAGCAAATGAGTATTCTGATTCTAGCATAGAGGGTTCCTAGAATCCGATAAAATAGTGGGAGACATTAAATGATTTAATTAATTAATCAAAATGTCTAAACCGGTAATCCAGATAAAAGGCACTCATCTGCTATTTATTTTTTTGTTGAAAAATGACAAGTTATACGATAGGATTAAAATTGAAATATTATAATGGAAAAAGTAAATGTCCACAGTGACACGAATATCCATGAATAGTACAAGAACGTATGCATAGTACTATGATATAGGAAACTCATGGTGTCAGTATCCCCAACACTGTTAAACTACCTCATGAAGAGAGGGTGAAAATTGCTTACAGGAGACTAATATAAAAATCATATGATAGTTATATAATTATTCTTTCATAAACGTCTGGTGTCAATTGTGGTCGCTACACCAGGACATAGATGATATGACATAAAGTCTCATCTCTGAGATGTTTGCAAGGATAATGTGAAGCAATTATATGAATAAGGCGAAGTTTACACCGGCATGTGTATGTTTAAAGATTTATCATGATATTTAAATATCATTTTCACCACAATACTCAAGTCTCGTTTTATGTTACAAAATGAACAAGTAATTAGTAAACGCTTCATTACTAATTTAGGTATGGTTCGCCAAGTGAATAAGAATAAAAGACAGTCACGTTTTAATTATTATGGCGGATAAATTGAAAGACAATGTGAAAAGGTCAAAGGCATCTTATACCAATGAAATATTCGCGACGTCCTTAAATTAATGATGTATTGACAGAGGTTATTTTCATTGCATATTATAAAATAATTCTATGGAAGTTTAAAAGCAATAAACTGATTTAAAGAAGTAAGATTCCACTTCTACATCAGGCATATTCATCAATGTGATGTTTCCTTTTAATACTTGGATATTAAGTACAATATGCTGGTAACATATGTGTATTCTAATACGATAAACAAGTTAGTATTGAAACCTTACTAGAAGTCAGGTGTATTCTCTAAATAGGCTGTGAAAGGGTGATACCTAGGCCAGTGGTGAGAATTACACGACTTCTTTAATTGCCAAGTGAATGATTCATGTAGAACTACTGTTGAGTATAACCACAAACATTAATTTAATATGTCCTTGGATGCAAGGATACATTATTTCAGTTTCTGAAATGAATGTTGTTTTTGGTAAACTCAATCACTAGTTCAGTGATTCATGAATCATAGGCAATTAGTGATGAATATAAATGTAAGACTTCTACCCAATTGTGACAGGATAATTCTTTGTCAAGTAATACTAAAAATGGACATAATTAATATACCATGTTTGGTATTGAGGCTCGGCACAGCTAAATACTTATGGTATTATGGATGTCTTTAGTTTCGAAAAAGGAGACTTTAGAAATAAAGGCATGTCACAAAGCATTTGGAAATAGTTCAACACGAAAGTGTAAACTATTCCAAGTATAAGCTAGAGGTATATATACTTTATAAGATTCTATTAAGTAATTAAGGAATATCAATGCGAAGTATTTGCATGGTCAGGAGATATGAGTTGCTTCTGGTTGGGATACCGTAGAATATATCGACCAAGCATTCATCAATCATGATAATGTAGTGTGGATCAATTCCTAAACGCACATTACCTTATCCACATCATGACATTGATGTTAATGGGGAGGATTGATGACGAAGTCTTACATATCAACATTGATCAAAAAAATGTAGTGTGGTGTAATTCTTAAATGAACATTATATACATAAGTGTATTGATGTATGTAATATCATTGTTGGAACTAGCAGAAACTTCCACTATATTTCATGAAATGCTTTGCAAATAACAGCAATATTCCACAACCATATGCCAACTATAATGACAAATGGATATCATATGAGTCATAGTATGATGTAAACCCATTATTTCATAAGAACATGTATTTGGATGAAAATATTTTATTAGGACATAAACAAACTAGCGTCAAGACGAACACATTGTGCACTTAGTGTAATAATCCTAACAGTTGTTTAGGATGTTAAATGATAGAAGAATATGTAGTCAAGAAATAGACTACACTTCTATATAATGGTGTACATCTCTATTAGAGATAGTGGGAGCTATATTGACTTGTGTTTAGTCAATTCTCAAGATGAACAAAACAGCTGGCATAGGAACTAGTTCCACAAGAACATGTGGAACAATGTATTTTCCAGAGACACATACTGCATAGGAAGGATAAAACCATGGGGTTGATTTTTATATTCACCACGGTTGGTGATGTATTAATCAAAGTGAATAATATTTCCTACAAGTAAGGTGTATATGGAAATTAGCTATAATTGATAAGATCAACTAAAATTCAATTAATGGATTCCATGTATCAAAGTGAAAAAGGGGATTATTATTTTGAATACTGTGGTGGGTATTCAAGTGAGTTGATACATGGACGGTACGAGCTTAGTACCAATAAGGCTCAATTGGTTTCACTAAGTTGTTATGCCTAAATCCGTTATAATTTTACTTATCATAGCTAATATATATGATCAATTTATTTAGCATTAGATGTCATGACAACCAATCTTGGATGGTGTCTATATGACACAACCAGAAAGGGATGGTCATATCACAGATTGCTAATAAAGGATTCAAGTTACTAAAATCCAGTTTCAGATTAATGTAAGCAACATGATCACATTATATACATTTAAAAAAAATGTTTTCCATGTGTTTACCAAAGGTTAGTGGGAGCGCTATGGATTTCCAATAAGAAATATGTTTGGTAACATATGGAAAACACTCATTGGTCTGACAGTTAGTTAAGACCAAAATGAAATTTACTCTACAATGATTGACTTAAAGTAGCAACCTATGTTCTAGGGAAAAAGATATATTAAGGTAGATCTATAGGTTGCTTGGTTCTAGTCAATCTTACATATAGTGACATTATATTGAAAAATACATGTTGGAACAATTCAAGAGATGAATTATTGCCTATGTCAGAGGGAATAATCTCTCCATGTTGACCTGTGTGTGACATGGGAAGAGATAAATGTGGTGAGTTGAAATCCATACGTCAAAGCGATGGATCAATCACATATTCTATGATTTTTACATGAACCGATATTGACATGGTATATTTTACAATAGGAAAATATCAGTTATATCCAGGAGCACTGCAAGGGATGCAGTCAGAACAATCTAAATGTACTTCGGCAAGTACAAAAGATTTCTACCTGGTAAGTAGAGAAGAAAGGATACTAGTTTTTGGGGATAAAAACTAGTCTTCCATAGATCATGAGATCTATTATTGTAGTTAGGTTTAAAGCGATGAGTGAGTCAAGCTCATATAAGCCTGTGGTGGCCAAATCTACAAGACCGAGTACATTGCATCTTCAAAGATATCTATGAAGTAGTTAACTTCAATGATTTTTTCCAGTTCTTGGAATCGCACCTGGTGAAAAAAGTATTATCATAATGTAGATTATTATATTCATACTTACCACGATTTCAAGTTATGACAGTGGACAAAAGGTATATACTCAGGATACCATCTCTAGAGATGTTTTAATCAAAGAGATGAGGTTGTTATAGCAGAATAGCCATGCGGCGGAACCGTGGTGAACCCAGTATCTATGGACTTTACTCTGCAGAAACATGATGCTTATCATGTGATTAGATAACAAGTTTTGATAGCAAGTTGGATCTAGTGCTAGTGGGTGTGTTGAAATAGTAGGTTCCCTAGACCCAACTATTATGTGCTTTTTATTACCATATCGTGTATATAGTAAGGTATTCATGATGTCATCTTATCATTATAGTGTAGACTTCTCTGCATCCACTATTGAAATGGTAATTTCCAAAGATTAATTGTTGTATCGAAAGGTTATAGAAGTTCCCATGCTATATTGAGAACCTCTAGATACTATGACATTAATCATAAAAATATATGTTCTATGGTCTAGATACATATTACTAATTGGACATAGTAGATGTCTGACCATCAGGTGCTGGGGGATCTTAAGAATTGAGACTTCTTCTCATGAAGTTCGCACTTGGTGATCTCTAGTATTGAGATCATGAGGAATTACCCTCCAATAAGAACACCACATGTTTCAGGTGTCATTGGGTGTTCCTATCTACAATCATGTGTAATGGTCTACTGACTTGATATCTTTACCAATGTATGTCATTTGATCGCATACTTTGATGCAAGACAAAAACAATGGCAATGAATTCGTGGAGAGGTAGTTTGTGTCGGGTGCGTCATTGGTGGCATGTCATTGGTTGAATGGTCAAGAAATTATTTTTCGCTTCCAGGTTATGGACGTAATATATGTCAGGCCATGTTGAAATGGATGGTAGTACCTTTATAAGACCATGGTCATGGCAGTCGAGGGTAAATTCATTCAGTTTCATCAACAAACAATAAAGCAAGAAAAGGGAGATGACACGAGAGAGCGTCCTGCTTTATGAGATATTATAGACAAAGAGGTTATATTACACAGTGCATGTTCGTAGGTTAGTTGTCACTTCTGTGACAATCCTTATTTCTTCAGGGGCCATGACGGGTTTCTAGATCCCGCTCTTGGTCTGTGAATACTATTCACAACTGTCGAAATAAGGGCCTAGAGGGTCACACATAATAGCGTTTTCAAGAATCTTCCCTATTCATTTGAATAGGAGAATTGGATATAGTGGGCCCCTCTATAAGGGTCCGGGAATTGTCCAATGTTAAACGATCACCAATGAAACAAATAAATTCATTTTATTCGAGTTTAGAATAACGAGTATTGAATTTATTTATTGAATGTATTTATGAGTTTTCAAGTAAATACATGAATAAATATTAATTGGAGAATATTATATTATTCAAGGTTTAATTAATATTTATGGGAGCGACGAGTCAGGTTAATGACTTATTTATTATCATGTAATATATTTTAATATATTACAAGTAAATGATAATAATATTTATGGCTCTGTGTTGTAGTCATAAATGTCCTTGATAGTGCGTTAAGTATTCGGGGGTCGGTGAGGCAATACCAGGTATTTTGTTTATGCACTATAAATAGAAGAGGAGGGGCATTTTCCAAACACTATTCATGGATTTTATCTCTCCTCTCCTCTCTCCCACATTCTAGAGAGAGATGCTCTTGATCCAAGGAGCTCGGATGAAGCTCTCTCTCGGGCATCGCTAGCGAAGCGATGCGGTGGTCATTAGAGCGTCGAAGGCATCGTCGCAAATCCGCGCTACCACATGGATTATGACGAACGGTGCTCCCACGGATTCCTTGAAGTGCGTGTGGATGATCTTGAGGAATTTGACTTCTGATTCTTTGAACAGCGGTCGCCAACGACGAGCAGACATCATGCACGCCTTCAGATTTAAACCAGGTATTTTATGGTTCAATTTTGTGCTTAAAACACTTCATGCGAGATCCTCAAGTTTAATCAGGCTTCTCTTCACCGACGTCGACAAGTTTTCATCGATCGGCGGTGGAAAATTTTTAAAAACCCACCTGTTTGGGGTTTCCGCTGCATGCCCAGTTCCAATAAAATAATCATGAAATTCAACATGAGACCTTCATTGTTCTTAGTCAACCTTAAACCCTATGATTAATAATTTAAATCTAGGGTTGAGCACAAAAAATCATAGTCAGGGTCATAAATAAAAGGAATACTGAACCTATTCAGGAAATTTTATAAATATTAGCTCATAGAAGATATTTATATTTTAAAATTATTGTAATTTTTCTCTATTTAATCATTTCATTATACATTATGTAATATTTGATATAAATTTATTTTCATAAAATATATTATAAAACAAACCCATATTTAAATATATCTATCAAGAGGTGTTTATAGAAATCATGAAAATACATGAAAAATATTTTCGTAAAAACATTTCTTTTTATCCAATAAGCGAAAAATAGTTTTAGTAAAACAATATATCACTTAATGAACTTAAAAAATCAAATAATTCTCTACTAAACACAATATCAATAATACAAAGTTATTATTTGTTTCATTGTAATACACATTCATTGAATCTTTACAATATCCACATATAAACCAATATATGTGAACTAGAAATTATGGACTACATCAAATATATTTTTCCTGAGTGTATAATTATTAGGAAATGCATTAGAGTGTTACAATTGGATCAATCGATCATAGAAAATGTTTGAGGACCGTTATATGCATAAATAACATAGAAGAGTGAATTTTTATAGATACATATAAATTTTAGAAACCTAAAATAACAATCATGACGACATAAATAATTTTGATATCATATAATGTTATGATAAAAAATTCATTTATATTAATGTGAATAAATTCAAAAAAATCATGTAAAACATGTTAAAAGAATCATTTTTATAGATGTTGAAATAATATAAAATTATAAATAAAATTTACATTATAATTAATATATTTCAAAATATATACATAAACATTTTATTATGTACATAGAAATAGATTATGAATACTTAAAAATTAAATCAATATAGACTTTAATATGTGGGGTTTTAATTTAAATTATCTCTTTCCAAAAGTCAGACACATCATGTACATGATTTATATTTCACTAATTAATATAACCTCATAATGTTGAATCCAAAATCATTCATAGGATTTTATTTCACTATACTATGTCATATGACACAGGAGGAGGGATTTCATGAAGGTATTTGGGTAGGGCATTGAAAAACTAAAATTTTCTTGATGTGTGTAGAATTTAGGATAAGGGGTTTCCTTTTAAGTGGGAGAGATGAAAAAATATTAGAATTTTTAAAAAAATATTATAATATATTAATGTTTTATTATTTAAAATGGCTCCAAATGGATTTTTCCATATGATGAGGAGAGATATGGTCTATTTTGGATGCATTAACCATGATTAAATCATGTAGGTCATGATTATAGTATGTTTTCTAGTGTTTTTCTCAAAATTCCTACATTCTAATGATGGTAACCATTCATCACTATTAATAATGATGTATATTCCTTCATTGAAATAGGATGATGGGTTATCAGTTCCTCTTTCTATGGATTACTTATTAGAGATCATCGCCTAGTAAGACTCTCCCACATCTATTATGTTTTAATTATGTAACTTAGTCTCCGTGTCATCTATATACATATATTGGTTAATTAAACTATATTTCTATTTATATGGTTGAAAACATTGGGTTTGAGGGTAATCACTTTGGTCATCTCTCTGTATTTCTAACAATCGTGTGCATTGGTCACCTTTAAATCGTCCTCTTGAAAGAGAATATTATATGAGGACTCTTAGGGACATATGCCAATTAGTATCATGTCAATTGAAAGTTAATTAAAGAAAGAGGAGTAATTATTCCATGAATTTTTACCTTCGGAATTTAATTTTTATTGTATGGGGTAGGTATTTCTGTCTGGTCATATGTTCTATGCACAATGAATGATGATTTTGATGTCTAGTTAAGATGAATTGGGGAATGAGTTCAATTTCTTATGGGTAGAGATTTGTTTGACTAGAATTACTCATGAATGTGGATCAAAGAGGATCATCCCTAGGTGGGAAGATCACTAGCCTATATAGGTAATGAATGAATCAGAACCCCCTATGCAGATATAACTAGATAATGAGTTTAACATATTATAGAGACATATTTTATAGGTCATAATACAATATATTAGTAAATCATGGATTTTCATCCATATATGGGAATATTTCACATTTGAGTTGTTTAAAAATGGATAAAAAACAGAATGTATGGAATATGAGCCATCATTTTAATATATTTTAGAGACATAATTTCCTGGTTGAAATGGCTCATGGATGTAGATCAAGGAGGTGCATCCCAAGATTGGTAGATGTCTCACCTATTTAGTTTACCAATGGATTAGATTATTCTGAAGAGGTGAATCTGGGGATGAGTGTAAAATATTATAGAGATGGTATATAATTGTATAAATGCCTCATGGAGTTACGTATTGGAGGTAATTTCATTGGAGTGAATATTTCACAGATGATTACAGGACTAATAGATCAGCAAAAACCAATGGAGGAGGATCAACTGCAAAAAGGAAATGTCATGTGTAGTTGAAAAAAGATGATCAAAAGGCCTCTTGGAGGCAGATTAAGGAGGTTTATCCCTATAAGGGATGATAACATACTAGAGTAGATAAATAATTTATTATATTACCAATGGAGTTGTATATGTCGCACTATTTTAGGGTCATTTGATGAATGTTTTTGTTGATCATAGTAACATATTGTTGCAGAAGAATGATGTGTGTCCCTAAGAGGGAGAATTTCACACCTAATTAGTTTATCAATGTCTATATTGAACCATATAGAGGCATCATATGTACCCAATATACATGGTAGAGAACAAAACAATATTTTTTGACACCATTGATTATGTTCGTGTGATGAAAGCAATTCATGTAGTTTAACATCATGTTGTAAGGATGATAGTTCCATATAAGAATAATCAATTTGGGATGGTGAGGTGATTATAAATAGAAGATTCATATTGAGGGTGTTTCATCCTATAATGGGGAAGGATGGTTTGTGGATTACACATGAAATCTATCCTGGTGTTGGAGTTTCATCATTGGGTGATGATAGATGGTGTGGGGCTTATACCTAGAATCTTCCCAGGTGTGGTATATTCATATCTATGTGAGGGGTTTCATCCCACGGTGGTGGATAAAGTGGCATCCCATGATGAGCATACTTGGGTACACATGTGCTCATTGAATTGGTAAATATTATATTTTTAGTTCAGGTGTTGAGGATGTTTTTTTTTTGTGTAGTTTAATTCCACATGACTATGATATGGAGCTATGTAGTTTTATACCATAATTCTAAAATTTGGGGTGACTCACTCTTCACCCCTCAGGGTTTTGTGACTACTTCTCAGACACGTTTGTCTGAGGCATGGAGGTGGAACTATTATGGAAGAGTGATAAATCATTAGGTTCCTGTCAGATTCATTATGCTCTGTAGAAACATCTGATATTGTAAATATTCTCTAAAGAAAAAATTTATACTCTAGGATATGAAAAAACATGGTGTGAAGTGGGAAGATATTGGATTGAGTGGAACTTGTGAAATAAATATTTTAGGTTCTAGTAAATTTTTCCTAGATTGTTATAGACACCAACGTTATATAAGCATCATGAATGGGTTTCTTGACAAGGGAGGAAACATGAATAAATCTATGAGAGGTGTTCTGTGACGATTGGAGGTTTATGATAAAGGTTCATTGAATTCATGAGAACCTCACAGTGGTTAGGGGATTCACAAAGGAATATTATTCATGAAATAGAGTGATCATTCATTAAGGTGAAGTCCATATTCATTAGGGGAGTTCATTATGATGTAGGAATGATTTTGGAATCCTCGTGTTCATTAGAGGGCCTACTTCTTCAATGAATGGATTAGGACATCATGATTGGAAATTATAATTTAAGAGGTGGAATTATATAACACAAGAAAATATGTTTCATGAATTTTGGATACATTGGGTGATCCATTTATATCATTTCCTGTGATGCAGAGGGGGGTTCATGAAAAGATAGTGATTTCAAAAGTTTAAAGGACATATTCTATCCCTAAAATTATATAAGGAAGGGGAAATTTATTAGTCATTGTTTTTGGGATGATTTTTTGTTCTCATAATGTATTATGAGAATTTAAAAGGGGCACAACTCAATGAGACCATGTGTTTTGTTTTTAGATATTTCCATCAAATCGTCCGGAGGTCGTGCGGAACTCCATTAAATGAAGATATAATTTAGTGATGGTTAAAATAATTCCATCATGTGATCATGAATGATTTTCACTGATAAAGATCTTCACAGGCTCCATTCATTCACGAGGAAGATTATTGTCTTGAAATATAACCTTAAAGTGATTTTGGAGCTTTTTTTCATGCATTTACCACGAAACATCCGTTCGGACACATGCATTCAATGAATTATAACATGACATGCACATTTCAATGAAAAAAATTCACTACACCCTCAAAATGGGAGCTGATGGGAAAAATTATTGATTTATTTATATGGAACATTGTCAAAAATCAGAAATTAACCCCCACATGTGAATCTCGATCATAGATCATGTTTGCGATTCCCATTTCTCAAAGGCCATCATGAACCTAGGGATGACCATATTCTGAAAAATAGATGTTGTTTCATTAACGAGATCATAAAAAATTGTTAAGATAAATTTTCATGATCCCTTTTCATAAATCTCAAACTATTCACATGTTCTATGCGATTTCGATCATTAACGATCATGAAGCTCACCAACTTTGTAATTCTCACTGACTTTTGAATATTTTTTTCAATAATATTAATATTTTTCTAGATTTCTTTTTACCAAAAACCAGTTTCAGTTTATATAACATAAAACATTGAGTTTTTTTATTTTATATGCAATATAATGTTTATCTATATTACACAGAACACCACAGCTGGCATGTATTACACGTAATACCGACATTCATTGATGTATTTCATCACATGGAAGATTGATTTTAAACAAACACAAAATATATTATGAAATTATCCTTATTTAATATAATAAAATTTAATCTATCCATTGAGTTGGTGGTTTTGAATAGGATTAACTATCTTATGAAAATATATGGTTTAATTCATTGGTTTCCAATTAATCACAATGTAAAATATTAAAAACAATTATATATAAATGAAATGTTATTATATAAAATTAAATCCATGTACACAAAATAATTTTATCTAAATGAATTAAAATAAATTATATTTTTGAATAATATTACTAAAATATATATGTTATATATTCATTGAATTATTTTTGAAATTAATTAAATATGTTTTATAATAATGATATAAGAACAAATCCATTTTTTTAAAAGCTATATTTTTCTAATGATAGATTTACTACATTTTAATGGATAACCTATTTAATGAATAAATATCAACAAATTTATGAATTTAATATAAAAATAAACATCATTTATTAATGTGTATTGTATAAAATAACATATGTTTATTTTTGGTATATTTATGTGGTGTTTAATTTTTTTAAGAATAAATGGAAAATACTAAATTTTAATTTTAAAAATAAAATATCATTTAAATAATTTATTGTGATAAAGTATATTAATCATTTTTTCCAAAATATTATTTGATAAAATTTTATAATATTAATATAATAGTAATAATAGTAATAATTTTTATATCGAATTTGGATATATAAACGCAGTTATCTTTTGAATGGTTTCCCATTAACAACTTGTTTTTCAATCCCGTTTATGGGATTAATTAAAAATTAATTTCTTCCATTACAATAGTATGGATTTAAAAATTGATTAAATATTTGTATTCATTATAATTTATAATATCTATTATGGTTAACATATTTTGTTATCAAAATGAACAGTGAATGAAATTAGAATTATTTACTATGATTTAGGTGAACATTATATTACATAAAGGTCAAAAATTATTTAGAAGTGTCCAAATGAAAAATAAAATATTCCAAAATCAATATTATGTACATATTTAGATTATATCCTTCAATGTATAGATTTGGTTTCATTATTGGAAGTACATGATTTAACCGAGACCACCCAATAGTGTTTATCATTTTATATTAATAAGAATGCCACTCCTCTCCACTATTAAAAGACACTCATCACCTAACATTTTAAATCATATCAAGATATTTTAATCCTATGAACTATGTATTAATAATCTCGAAACATTCATCACCTCATCCATGATGTGTTAAATTAGAAACAAAATCATTTAATGATTTATTTTTTTGTAAACCAAAAACAGTTATCCGAATAAGTAATATCGTTCTTCAACAGTCACATTTGTTTTCTTTATTTATTCACTAATTCAATTATTAATATATAATGATTATATAATAACATAATTATCCATAATATATTATATTTCATTATCTTATGGGTATGACTTACTCCTAAACACACTTCCATCAAATGGGATAAATAATCATCATTCCTGTCTACGGTGGAGTAACAACTCTCAATCCCATGTCATTCATTTACCAATTATAACAATTATTGGTAGAAAATAATGATGAATTTGTTATTTATGTATAATACATATGATATTTATAATGTATTTATTCATATTGAATTAATTTATACTAAAAAAATCATTCTTTCCCTTACAAGGAAATATGATAACATCATTTATAGGCTCATGGTGTTCCAACAAATCAATGTGAGGTAATTTTATCATGATTTAAATGGAATGTAAAAATGATTGTTTTGAAAAAAATGTGTGATATATACGATAAAATTATTTTAGATGAATTATAATATAAATTGATTGTATTATATTTTAATTATTTTAAAATGAAATGAAATTGAGGCAACGTTCATTTGTACATACGGTATAATGTCTCCAAAAAAATGTATTTCATTTGCTATATCAAAATATATTGGATTACTATAAATGTATATATTATGAATATATATAATATTTAATCCACTTTATTCATTCAATGGATGATGAAATCAGGTTCTCTGTAATAGGGATCAATGTATAAATTAAAATCATACTATAAATATAGGCAATTATTACCACACACATTGAAAGTAATGAAAGATTATTAACAAATTGGTAATCAGATATTATAAAAAGAACATATATTATAATATAAATTAGGGTAAGGTTCTAGTATAAGATAATGACATTCGTAAATCCATTATATATTATTTTAAAGGTCACTCAACGAAATTTAATTGTAATGTAAGGCAATTTCGAGTCTCATAGTTGCCTTTTGAGATTATTCTAAATTCACCACTCATTTTTTTGTGGTGTATAAATTACCTTATGAAATGTTATATCATGAATTCCATGAATTTATGATATTATATGTTTAATTGATATTATTATTTCATGACTATCATGATTCAAAAGTTATTCATGTAGTAAGGAATTTTATCTCAATTTACATTCTATTGAGACTTATCTATTATTATGAACCAATTCAATTTTATGTGGTGTATATAATACCAAATTTACAATTAATAAAAAAGATAAATACTAATTGATGGTATTTTAAGTTTCACTTATAATTATTTCAACCATATATATTTTACATGAAAATTACCTTGTGATAAATGATTTTCTATAATCTAAATTTCTTTTGAGATTATTTGATTTATCTAGAAACAATCACTTTATTTTAATAATAATTAATTGGAAAATATATTTCTATTAAAATCCATGTTATTATATGATTGGTATTATTATTTCATTAAATGTATACAATTTTTGACATATGGTGTGTAATATGAAAGTTGTTGGTAAGTTTTTGATATGTCCGTATACATTACTCAATACAGAATTTTGATAATGGGTATTGTTAATGATTTAAATTAATTTTTCAATATATGATCAATGTTTTAGTCAAAAAATGTATAGCTTCATGAATGGTTAATACAAGTCTGTCAATGCATGTGTAGTCTCATGGGAAGAATTCAGTTAGAAATAATCCATTCACATTTATTTCTGTGAATTTATAAACTATCTTGGTGATAGATATTGACAATAGTGTATTCAGAATGGTCTAGACGGAAATCAGATGTGTTTCAACCCATTATCTAGTACATTCATTAGGATATACCATAATAGTAACTATTTTTAGGATAGATCTAGATAATTCAAGTATACACAATTATCCATTCTATTATGATTGTTAATCCATGTGATCAGTGGATTTAAAATAATACCCACTCTTTTATTTGAAACTCTTGTTATTATATATATTTAATTATACCATCAACACTTATTCTTTAAATGTTGACTTTTTCAGTGTATTAATTTAAAGGAATGTGTGCTTAGTTATTTACCATAATAAATTGATATGATCATTGATTCATTATTTCTCCCACTGTAAATTACCATTATTTATAATTTGAGATCCCTTTTTTGTTTAAATTCCTTGAAATGTTATGATAAATTATTGGAATGTGTTACAATGATGTTGATAATTTACTTTATTATGCATTATTTTCATTTAGCAGTGAAAAACATGAATTATTTATGTATTATGGTTTTCTAAAATAGCTAAACTAATCAGTAATTTTGGATTTGAATGGTATATCTATAAGAACGTAACAGTTCCAGGCTCTAACAATGGGAAAATTTGGACATAGTGTTCCATACTCTATGATTATTTCTTCTTTATATTTCTATATAAACTCTATCTCCACAATCCAAAAAAACATGAATGGTATCTTTTAATGAAATTCATGAAATTTATCCATAAAGAAGACACAAGAATAATATTATTTATTGAAAAAAATTCTTTATGCATGACTATTGTGTGGCATGGTAGAACAATATTAAAATTTCTTTTGTACAATATAATAGATAACCCAAAGAAGTCTCCTAAATTAGAGTTCTAAAAAAGGATGTCGTAATTTTTTTAGGATTTTATGATAAAAATGGTTTTAATTAATATTTTAAAAAGTTAAAAAAAATAGATTGAGAAGAATGGTTTAAAACAATTGATAAATATGGTGATTAAATTGTATTTGGCTTGTCCTAGTGTTTTACTATCCTGGTATCCAAGATTATCCATTTGTCCTTTTCTAGGTTACTAAGTGATTCTTCTTCCAATTCATCTCTATCCATAGGTCAAATAATTATTATAAGAATAATCCTATTTGAAACATCAATTTGGTATATTCTCAATTTTTTATGTATAACGATTTTAAACCACTCACCAGCCAATCCAAATCTATTCCTCCGTATACAAATGAGTATTTGGTGGAGAGATAAAATGTTCATTTACAAATGAAATGAATATAATAGTATAAAAACATAATCCCAAAATATTCTAAATATAAAACTAAATTATTAATTGAAAACAGATTGAGAATGATGTAGGGAGATTATTATATTGAAACACACGAACTCACGCAAAGAATATAGGAATACCCTCGCCCTTTCCTGATCACACAATGAAACTACCCCTCGATGGATGGGTAATTAATAAAGATGTGGGATATGAGATAAATTAATAGAAATATAAAATGAAAAAATAAATATATCTAAATAAGGTCTTCTTACAATTATTCACCCTCCGATCTATTGGAGGGTTTGTGGATGGAATCGAATTGTTTGAGATGTGGGAGATCCTCTCCATTTAAAGGGAGAATTTTTCCTCCACATGTTTTTGTGTTACATCAGTAATTAATGACATAATCACACATTGATCCCATAGTTAGATGTATTCATAATGTCTGTGGGAATCTACCCTAAAAACATTATAGTATTGGGACCCCTAGTGTTGGAGTTATGGCCTTTTTACTCCAAACATTTATTTTATCCATGCAGACTCTCCACATATCAAATATCGTGAATTTATTATAATGAAAACTATCATTTCACACATTTCATCCTTAATGAATATTGTTCAAAATAGTCTTATACTGACAACCTCAAAAATGTAGTTTATTTTTCCACCTCATGAATGAGTTGTGAATTTAATATTTTATTTTTTTATGGATGAAAATTCTAGGAATCTTTCTTCAAATACATTTGTTCTAATACCCCTTTTATGTATTCCAAACTTCATGGATGATAATGTGTGAACACGAAAATGAGTCATCTTTCATTTTTAGGTGGAATAACAACAATTTGTGGTTTGAATAAAAATATGTCCTTCTGTTACGATGGTGGGTCTATTCAATCGACCTATAAAATTCATCAAATTCATTGATTTTTACATCCTCTGTATTCTTATATCTGCACCTGGTCCCAAACAGTGTGGTGATGAAAATAAATAAAGTATTATTAAAAAAATTAATCATTCAGTTTGGAATTATATTTTTAATGAAAAGAAAAAACTAAACATGATGTGAAAGTATTTTAAAAATCTATTTGTAAGCAACTGTTCCTTTTTATCCCAACAGTCATAAAATTTTGAAATCATGAAAATCAGATCAAATTGATAAATTGTATGAGCTAAAATGATTTAAAACCATAAAAAATTTTGAAAAAATTTCTCTCTACCAATTTCCCCACACTTAAAAATGATTTTCCTCCAGTATGAAATCTCAACATTGAAAATATGAGGGCAACAATGATACCAATATTTAAATTCTAAAGCAATAAAAATAAACAATATTCAATGTTAATTAAAAATAAAAATTTTTACATAATATATCAATTTAATTTCACAATTTTCAAAGAATTGATAAACTCATACATTTTACAATTCCCAATCGAAAAATAATAGTATTTCTCTTTTCATTAATTAATGGTCCTGAATTCATTATTATCTAACATGTCATATAATGATTTAACTAATGTGAATATTTTCTCTTATCTCTCAGGATAAACTCTATGTGGAGTTATGCTAATATCATGGTAACTTTATTCTTATCCATTGGATTATGAAATTAATAATTTATATACATTTTAAATATGGAAAGCACAAAAAATTAGAAGGAATTTCAATAAAGGTTCAAATGAATCTATTTCTTAATGTTGGTGGGGAAATGAATAAAATATTTTAAGTCTATAAGTAGGAGACAAGGCAGTTATGTACAATTCATGAATAACCATGTGAAACACAAGATAAACCACACTAAAATCTACTATATTATTTAAAACACAACACCACCACTTTTTTTAACATGGTACGTGAGAAAATCACTGATTAAAATGAATTATATAATCCATGTTCTAAATTTTTTTAATGCTCTAGAAATGTAGGTCATTATTTTCCATTTTTTGATATTTTTTCATGGAAATTGAGCTGAAAATTGAATAAAATTAATGAATTTAAATCATGTCCTTTATTTTTGAGAGGTACATGAGTCTTAATAGAATTCTAATGGGGAAATTGAAGCGTTTATCTATTTTATAAAGGAGAAACAAATGAAACAAATAAAGCACAACGAAATGGTAAATCAAGACCAATAATCTCATTATACATTTTCCAAAATGTATTCCCACACCTTAAACCAACCAAAAATGATACACATTCTAATTAATAAACACTAAAGGCCCTTCCCCCACAATCTACCATGAAATTTTAATGAAACAAATACTAAAAGTGCTGGTAGGTATGGGTATATTTGCTGGAAAGGTGGGTTATACCTATAAATAAATTCATATATACATTAGGATAACAAAGGATACATGTAATTATTTGACTTAGAAAAATATATGGTTATTCAATGTATAGCCTCAATCATTTTATATGTTTTTATCAGAGTCATATCATCGAAAAGTTTCAATATATTTTCTAAGAGGTAAAATCTTTCAAGATCACTCATAAAATACTCTAAAGATAAAATAGTAAACATATGGTCAGGAAATCCATCTAGTAATGGGAATTATTATTTGGGAAAGTCACTCTTGAAAATATTAGTAATTACAAATCAATTCACATTTATTTCATAAATAAATGGCATGAAAGGTAGTTGGGAAATATCATTTACCTGAATATTTTAATTCCTTCAAATCATCAGTTATTATTTCAATATCCATACATCCTTTTAATCATATAAGTTTCTATTTTACTCATTAAATTGAACAAAAATTGAATTCTAAAACATGGCATCACTAGATTTCTAAGAATCTCATGTCTCCTAGATAAGTCGAGTGAATCATGAATTCATTCTTTGGCAGGAAATTTTAGTTTAATTCAAAAATCACAATTGGAGGAAAAAATATAAGGAATTAAAATTATATTGAATAAAAATTAATAATCCCATTTTCAATGACACTTTAGTCGGTTAATGCTTGTCATGTTCATTTAGTACTATTTTGAATCACCTAAATAACATGTGTTGTGATTTATATCTCCATTATTTATACTTGTATCATAGACCTGAAATATAATAATGAAAAAAAATAATGTAGGCATGTGAATTCATGCTGGAGTATGACTGGATCAATGAGTGGACTTTTCAAAAATGATGGTTTCCTCACGAATGCACTTTTTGTTTAATGTCATTTTCTCTACTCATAATTTTAACGAAATTGATAAATCATAGACTGAAACACTCCCTCCCCCACACATAATTGATGGAGCATCATCAATAAATATTAATTAATAAAATTATGTAAAAATTATTACATTACATCAATTTTTTAGAAAAGATAGAATTTGGTGGGTCATTGTTGGTATTCAGGGTGAAGGATTTTGATCTCTTCAACTGGTTATTGTGGTATAGTACCAAAAAATGTCTTTAAACTCGTTACATTTATATTGAACAGATTTCTCCTCCTTCCATTTTGATATTCATAGCACCAATGGTTTATACATAAATAATAGTGAACAGAAATTCACATCTAGAATGAATTTTACCTGGAAATATCTTTATTCTAGATTTTTATAGAAGCCCTTAGTCTCCATGGTCTAAGGTTCTTGGTTGAATCATCTAGTCATTGTCCATCAGTGTTCTCTCTTTAAATTTCATTAAATTCTCGAAATATTATCTCTTTATTCTATTTATCTCATACAACTATAATATTCTATCTTTCTTAGATTTCTCAAGGTCTAAATATATCACTCTAACTGCCTAGTAGACATTATGCTCTAATTACATAAGATGGTGGAAACACTTTCCATAATTCAATATTTATTTTCTCATCTTAATGGGTATAATTTATTTTTTTTCTCTACCCCAATTATTTATCATCTAGCCTTTTTCTATACGCCTTCCTATCGTGTTTAACAATCTTTTTTCCAAAATGCCTTTGATTTATCTATTGGAGACATCTGCATGACCATTTTTTTAGTATGGTATAGTTTTGAAATTTTATGATGTTACCCATACTTTTTCATCTATGGTTCTATATTACTGTTACATAAATGACTTCCCTATTCGATGGTGATTTCTCATGATACTACAAACCTGAAAAATATGTTATCCCTATCAAAACCCAAAAAAACATTTGAATCATTAGTTCTGGTATCTTTTTTGTTCACCAATTATGAAACATAATCCATATATAAATTTTTATATCAATTTACAAATGGGATTGGAAATGTTCTTATAATGTATAATCCCCAAAAATCATGAATTTCACAAAATTTTATTGTGCATTGAGTCATTACCTATGGTTTTTATATGTTACCAGAAATCTTACATTTTTCAAATATTTTACAAAATTAATATGCATCCTTGAATAAGGTGGTACAATAGGGCCTAGATTAATACACTTTTTAGGTCGTCCTCTAATGTCTAAGGTGTCCCCCAAAAGATAATTTATGAATTAATTCAAAAAATGATTCAATATCACTTCCTTGTTAGAATATTGTAATCATTTGATTATTACAAATTTTCTATAGAAATTGGCCTTAAAAAATATAAAATCTAGTTTCATATTTAAACATATGTTGTTGATGTGATATTAGGATAGAGGTTACTAGAGGTGTAACCATGTAGTAGAAAATATTGGAATACCATTTGAACATCATCTTTGATGATGTAGATTTAGTATTGAGGAATATCATCACAAGTTGTGTTTTGGTTTGGAATTTCATCCTTAGCAGTGTGGGTAGTCGACAAAGATGATAAAACTCAAGATTTTTAGTCCCATTCATATATTTGATTTGATAATTGATCCCTTTAAAAAGTAGCATTCATCTCACCAACCATTGTTTCACATCATCCTATTTCATTTAAAACTAGAGTGATTCATGATCAGAAAAAAACAATAATTCCAAAAGGATATGGTCAGAATTTACCTATTTCGAAGATGACTGCAAAGAACTCATTCTCAGTGGTTGTTGTATTTATTGGTGTGGCATCGAATGTCATTAATTCATATAAGATAACTTTTTTATTGATATAAATTATTTGTGATAGAGCATATCCAAACTCATGGTTTGATGTATTTCAATGTAACTATAAATGGAAATCCCAATTTGGGGGCTGCATTATTAGTGCCGTGATAAACCAAATATTCATTTCATCAAATTATTTCTTCTGTGCATAGTCCACATTAAATTCAACATATTTTAAAATTAATCTTTAGAGTGGGAGAGAGATCTTACTAAAATACTTGATAAATCTTCTGTAAACTCATGCATGCCATAAAATTGATAAAACATGTTTACACATGTTGTATTAGAATGGAATTTACTACCTCAATTTCTTATTTATAAACTTCAATCCCATTTTTTCAAATTATGTGCCCCAACACTATTACCTTTTCAACCATAAAATGAATATTATCATAATTTTATAAAAGTTTCTTTTCAATGAATTTTTTCTAAATTTTTAAAAATAACCCAAAAAAGGATCAAATGAATTTCCAAAAACTATGAAATCCTCAAAAAATACCTCCAATAATTCTTCAATATGGTCTGAGAGAGTACTCACCATGATATATTGAAACATACTTGGGGAATTTCATATATTGAATGGAATACTTTTTGTAGGAGAATGTGGAACAAGGATAGGTGATTTTTGTCTTCTCTGGGTATTCTTGTGTGATAGGTACCTAGATGTATCTTGAGAATTCATCTGTAAACAGTAATGAGGATTTCCAAGTAACTTTTCAAGTATATGATTGATGAACTTAATGTGAATGTGTTCTTTTCTAGTAACTTGTTTTAACTTCATTTAAACTATAAAAACTGATCATATGTTTTGTACTCTCATTGTAAAAAATTCATTTCTTTCATTCCTAATAGTGGTCAGCCCATATATTCTTTTACAACTACATGAATTAGGATGACCAAATAATAATTAGAGAAGGGATAAATGAAGTTATATATTTGAAATTTCACCATCTCATTCTTAAAAACCTCTATGATGGTGTGATTTAGTCATCTACATGGTTTTCTAAATGGGTGGGAATCAATTTCTAAAAATTTTATGTGAAAATAGACCATGGAGTAAATTCTGAATTTATCTCATAAAATTCATTCAGTAGCTTTTAGTTTCCTTTTGAGAAGGTAAATCTAGGTTTGTTCATGTGAATAGGATTGGTTTTTGGAAAGGATTACTGGAAATTTTTTTCCTTTAAATAGGTATTCGTACTTATAGTCACATAATTATATCTTATGTTCAAAAAATGTGGTTTGTGTAAGGGGTGATATTGCATTTAGGTTCCCTACTTTGAAGGCTAGATTCTCTAGTATAATCTCACTCTCAATTAACTAATCATCGAAAAAGTCAGATTTATCCTTTTCTAGTATAATGATATCAAAATATTTTGGTTCTTTATAGTGATTTCATTCAAATGAAAAATGTTCTTCTACTGGTAAGAAGTCATGAATCATATATGAGTCTTCAATTGGTTTGATACCATTATCCTGGGATATCAAATAATGTGATTGATTTATGGAAGGATGTTTAATCATTTCAAGAATGTTGATGTGTATTAAACTATCTGTAACACCCCGAAATTTTATGAAAAATATTCATTTTAATTTCATTAATGTCTTGTGTTGTACGCTACACCAAAAGGATCTTGCACAACACGCATCCTTGACTTTCCTTGCATTACACGCAATCACGACTTTCCTCGATAGCGTGTATAGTACGCAATAACGAGTTTCACTAAACAACAATATGCTATTAAAATATTATTAAAACTAGCCGTTATGAATAGTAATAACCACTTTTTGAAATTTTGTAAATTTTATTTTTCAAAATGGAATTCATTTTTGGATTCGTAATATCGAAATTAGCTTAGGGTGAAATTTTGGTACTTTTCGGATAACTTTCATATTCTAATGAATAGTGAAAATTACTAAATTTTAATTAAAAACAACTTTTTTAATCGAAATAATTAATAGTGATAAATTATTAATTTTAGTGGTTTTAAAGTATATTTAGAATATATTTTTACAATTTAATACAATGATGGTCATTTGATGTAATTTCACATTTAATCCAGTTATAAACAAGTTTCAATCTTCTGATAGTTATTATCTCTTAAAAACACGCTATTTGTTTTGATGACAGGAATTAATTTTTAAATTAGTTAATGCAACTGATATGTTTTGAATTTGGTAAAATAGACATCATTTTTGAGTTCATAATATCAAATATAGCTTAGGCCTAATTTTTGGTATTTTTCTGAAAACTTTCAATTTTTGATGAATAGTGAAACCACTAAGTGGTAGGTTAAAAACTGAATTTTGCATAAAACATAATTTTACCACTTCTGTGAATGGAATTTCGAAAATCCGAGAGACACAGTTAATATCAAGGACTAAAATGTGGTTCAATGAGATGACAATAATTTTTGGTGAATAGTAACTTTTTACTTTTTTTACCACGGTTAAAAGTAAATAGGGTAATTAAGGGTAAAGATGATATTATTATTACCCTAACACATGTCCTAATTCTATTAGATAAGTGTAATTCGACCGAAAACAAACTTATGAATAAAATATGACCATTTAGGCCCACATGGATTAGATTAGGACATTTATTATTAATTTATTTAAAGAATGGTTAAAAGAGTTAAAATTGATGTTTATTTACTAAAACATTTTTAATATGGGGTTATACATAAGATAAATTATACTATAAATATTAATTAGAAAGCTAAAACGATTTACTACATAATGGTATTTTATTTTTAATTTTTAGACATTAAATAATTTAATTTATGTATGACACAACAATGATGCAGTAATTATCTTATTAATGAAATATTGACATAATTGATGTTATAAATACCCAAATAAATATAATTTGAGACTTTTTATGAATTCCACTAATTTTATAGGTTACTATGATATATTAGTGTTGATTTTATATACTTGGTTTGAACATATAATTCTGTTATGACTTTCACAAAAATCATATATCAAATAGTGTCAAAATTGACACAAAATAGTTTTTAAATCAAATATTATATTATTATTGTTATTTTATTCCTAAAAATCTAAGGTTAGACCAAATGACTTAGATAAGGATATATATATTAATAATAAACAATTTGGGGTTCGTTTGGCATGTTATAGTAAGTGTATTAACCATATAGTGTAAGAAAACAAAAAGACACGGTAAAAGTTAAATTATTTAACTTAGAGTTAAATCTAATTGATAAGGTTAAAATAATAACCTAAACTTGTCTAAATCCTATTGGTTGATAGGATTTCGACCCATCCCCACTTTATCTTCGAAATAAGACCCTTTGGAACCATTATAAACCGATTTTGACTTTAATATAAAATAATATTTTGAGATATTCCTAAGGTGCCCCTCTCCTCCCTTATAAAAGGACACCTCATCCTCCTCCTCCTCACACCAATTTGAGCACTCAAGCTCGGCCAACCCCTGCCAAAATTCCTTCTCCACTTCCATAGAATAATCCTAGAGGTCTTGGTCTTCTTCAAAGACCAATCTTATTTCCCTAAGTGGAGGATTCAAAGAGGCGTTTCAAAGAAGAGGTAATATCCATTACCGATCTTTTCAATTTCTTTCTTCTTCAACTTCTTCTTCTTTAGTTGTTTCATGATAAAGTAATAACATCAGTATTACTTACATACTGATATGTTATTATAAATATGAAACAACCCTAATTCATCTTCTATCCATCCTACGGAAAAATGAAATCACCGCGCGTGCGTAAGTACGGAATACCGTCTCCACGCCGTGGTGTAATCTATTTTCCATCACCACCATAATTGGATGGGTATAATGGTGTAATGAGTAACTATATATGATTATTATAAAATGATATTGATACCTAAATAGTATACATAAACTTCAACACAATTCCAGGACCATGGGAACTATATCATCGCTCGTGCGTACGTACGGACTACCGTCTCCACGACGCGATGAGATTAATTCTCAATGATTAACCATTCATGAATGATTATAAAGTATATATAATAAGTACTAATGAAATATATGACCTAATAATGATACTGGAATTATTTATATAAATCATGTTTTATATTCTGGAATTAAGTAATCATGATCTAAGTAATCATATGAATAATTAGAAGTTAAAAACACGAACGACAAATGAGACGATTTTACCCAAAACGCTACTTTAACATGAATGTACAAAATAACGGGTAATATAAAGTCATAAGTGGACCATATATGATATAATAACAATTAATATGATTCTGGAACAACTCAATAACATGATTTAAATCATTATACAGGAGTTTCGGACACTTACAAAGAAAGTCGGACCTAAGGTAAGGGAAATATCACAATCTCATTTTTATCTGAGATTGTTTTTACTTTGATATTTACTGGGGTGTATTTTATCATCCACGTCCATGTTTACTCAATATGTAATATTATTTACATCCACCTACAATTGTTTAAATCCAATTTTACCCTTTGGTGAGTTTTTAGTAAAAGATATGAAAGGAATCTGTTGTCGCTTTTCGTACGAGGTACTTTTTGACTTTTCCGTCAAAAGTACGAGAAGAATGTTTTTTTTACTTATACGACATGAATGGATTTTTAAAAAATTATTTCCAAGAAGCTTCCTTTAAAAGTTTTCAAGTTTATTTTTAATCAACTTCTTTTATTTTATAATTTTACGAAATGTTAAGAAAGGAAAAGTGTTTTTGAAGTAGAAATGATATTTTCCTCAAGAATGAAGTTCAAGTGTTTTATCAAAATTATTTTCCATCTAAGATAATAAAGGGTTCTGTTTTTTCCCTATTATTACATTGATTTGATTATGTTGTAAAGGAATTATTTTTTTGAATTCCTTTATCGTATATGAATTGTTTTATGATGTCATGATATTTAAGATTCCCATTTTTATTACACGGGTTATGCAATGATGTATCGTTTATGATTTTGTGGAACACATAATAATGGTATCATTATGAGATGGGTGGGACCTATATCTCCCTCCAATGCATTGGGTAAAGACTTTATATCTCATGAGATAGACATGGCTGAAATGGTAGGTTATACCGGTTCAGTGAAACAGGACTGAAACGAGGGTTACTCGATTCAGAAATGGACATTGTCCACTAAGATAGTCTTGGCAATGAGTCTTGACTAACAAGAAATGATTCTCTTTGATTATGTGTGTATGACACAAAGTTTCATGTTTTACGTTATGATTATTGTGATTACCTTTCACTGCCCTGATTTATCCCATGTTATGAAATTATGATCTCTTTTGCAGTTTAAGATTTCCAAAAGATATGTTCTTATGAATATGATGTGATTGATATTTGTTTTATTTACCCTTAATGAGGATTTGAGCTCACCCTTTTATGTTTTCTTTTCCCCAGGATATAAATAAAGGTTTTAGGTAAGAAAAAAAGGGAGATCTTTATGGGAGATGTTGAAGATCTTTCACCGCGATTAGAATATTATATTCCGAGTTTCCAAAGACACTATACTATTACGATCCTTGTGTGTGTATTTTTGTAATGTACTAAGTATTCCGAAAAAGTAATGTAAAGTCCATGTACTTCAAGATTCGGGTCTCTACAGTTGGTATCAGAGGAAAGGTTTAGTCAACCTTTGGAAACTAGGATGCAAAAACGTTAGTAAGATCCCTAGAGATATTTCTACGGTATGTCTAGGGATGTCCCTAAGGATAAGTATACGTATAAGATATAGTCCTAAAACTACGGTAACTATCATAGAATTTAACCTAAGATGTTAGATATTGTGGGTTCTCCCCCTTTACTATGTTGTTTTCCCTAGCATGATTTTTGCCTCTCACACTATTATTTTTGGGTTTTAGAAAATGGCTAGAAACATGAAGATTCATGATAATGGAGGATATGACGGACAATGGAATGATTTTCATCATGAGAAACCAAATGAAACGGGATTTGGAAGCCCAAAAATCATTATTATGCCGAATCAGCAATCTCATAATATGATCAATAAAGTAAAATTTGGTAAGTTTCCTGATACGGCTAATAAGAGAAAGATGGAGTTTCATGATGATCATAGAGGAAAGAAAGTTCAATTTCCCCTATGTAAATCATGTGGGAAGAGGCATCAAGGAGAATGTTTCCAAGGAACTGGAAGATGCTTTGGGTGTGGAAAAGAAGGACACAAAGCAAGTAAGTGCAATGGAAATAGTTCAGTTAACACCATGGATGAGGATAATAGTATTGCTACGACATCAACAATGGTTAAATGTTTTAAATGTGGAATGTACGGGCATTATGCAAACCAATGCCCTAAGGAAAAGTCTCGTGAAGAGAATCAGTACGGTCGTATGGGTAGTATTTATGTTGATGATGATGAAGAGACTACAAATGATATGTAAGATGAAAGAATTGTTGAAGCTCGGTCAATGGTTTGAGAAAGTAGTGGAATGATTATATGTTTATCAAGTGTAATGTTGTATAAGTAATCTCATGGTACTATGGAATAAAGAGACATCTAAGGATTGTTACACTGTTGTCTTTCCTTATGTTTCGAAAGTGTATGATTAATGGTACCATTAACCATGAAATGTTATTCAGATATTTTCGGAAAGTAGATGATATGTTCATAATGAAGGAATAAGAAGATAATGAGATGTTTGATTGTATTCATGAGCTCATGATTGGTATAAGGACTAAGTGATATCATGGTTTGAGTATATAGAATTTTGAGGATTTTGGTATTTGGAAAGTGGTAACTTTTAACTGCATTCATGTTTTCACTAAGGTATTCAAGAGAATACATGATTAAGGACTTTGAATGTTTGGAATGTGACCAACAAAACATATCTTATGATATATGGGGATCGACGATGGTGTTAAATCTCTGGTAATTGTTTTCACTATGTTATGAGAGTGGACTGCAGTATTATTGATAAGCCAAAAGATTGGAATGGATTATGTTGGACATAAGTTAGTATTGTTTAAGGATAGATGTTTTTTTTCGATATTATTGATGGGATGTTATAGTAATATAGTTTTATAAAAAGGAAAACCTGCAGAATGGGCGACAGCCCAACGTGTCGGACAAGGCTGTGGGAATCGAACCCACAACCGAAGTGCGATTGGCCTTTATCACCTACCACTGGCCTACAGGAAGTCCCTGTTTAGTAGAAACTAGTTTTATTATATTAAGCAGTATGATATATGAAGTATAAGTCCATTTTAGGAACCATATATGATTAATCTCACTATAGATCGACTTATGTATATAATTTTTGCTAACCTTTTGTTTGAGACAGATGGAATGACCCATCATTCTATCACATGATCTGCTAACACTTCACGAATAACAAATTCAACTTCATTTATTTAAGAGATGAAGTGGAAATTGTTCAAGGCACGAACAACAGTGATATTGTACCAAAATAAAGTAAGTATTTATTCTAATTCAGATTTTCAACTTTAGGGAAATGATCTTGAAAACCAAAAATGTTGTCCTAGTGCCCTTATATCCGATGAATCAGATGGTACCCTAGATCGTCACAAATTTATGGCTTTGTGATTGCTGGCTTTTCCATAGCCATGTTCTCTACCACTCTCCATCCGAACATGATGGTTAGATTTCTCTTCCATATCCATATTTTCACCTATGTGGAAACCCAGTGATTAGTTTATTTGGGTAACCGTTATGTTTCATACTTTTGTTTTTAAAGATTGGTTTTGGTATTCCTTTTTACGATGTGGGTTTCTATTAAAGAAACTTTCGAATAGTAAACCATTTATAACCCCGACGAATTTCGAGGGCGAAATTCATTTTAAGGGGGCTAGAATGTAACACCCCAAAATTTTATGAAAAATATTCTTTTTAATTTCATTAATGTCTTCTGTTGTACGCTACACCAAAATGATCTTGCACAACACGCATCCTTGACTTGCCTTGTGTTACATGCAATCGCGACTTTCCTCGATAGCGTGTATAGTACGCAATAACGAGTTTCACTAAACAACAATATGCTATTAGAATATTATTAAAACTAACCGTTATGAATAGTAATAACCACTTTTTGAAATTTTTTAAATTTTATTTTTCAAAATGGAATTCATTTTTTGATTCGTAATATCGAAATTAGCTTAGGGTGAAATTTTGGTACTTTTCGGATAACTTTCATATTTTAATGAATAGTGAAAATTACTAAATTTTAATTAAAAACAACTTTTTTAATCGAAATAATTAATAGTGATAAATTATTAATTTTAGTGGATTTAAAGTATATTTAGAATATATTTTTACAATTTAATACAATGATGGTCATTGGATGTAATTTCACATTTAAACCAGTTATAAACAAGTTTCAATCTTTTGATAGTTATTATCTCTTAAAAACACGCTATTTGTTTTGATGACGGGAATTAATTTTTAAATTATTTAATGCAACTGATATGTTTTGAATTTGGTAAAATAGACATCATTTTTGAGTTCATAATATCAAATATAGCTTAGGCCTAATTTTTGGTATTTTTCTAAAAACTTTCAATTTTTGATGAATAGTGAAACCACTAAGTGGTAGGTTAAAAACTGAATTTTGCATAAAACTTAATTTTACCGCTTCTGTGAATGGAATTTCGAAAATCCGAGAGACACGGTTAATATCAAGGACTAAAATGTGGTTCAATGAGATGAAAATAATTTTTGGTGAATAGTAACTTTTTACTTTTTTTTCACGGTTAAAAGTAAATAGGGTAATTAAGGGTAAAGATGATATTATTATTACCCTAAAACATGTCCTAATTCTATTGGATAAGTGTAATTCGACCAAAAACAAACTTAGGAATAAAATATGACCATTTAGGCCCACTTGGATTAGATTAGGACATTTATTATTAATTTATTTAAATAATGGTTAAAAGAGTTAAAATCGAAGTTTATTTACTAAAACATTTTTAATATGGGGTTATTCATAAGATAAATTCGACTATAAATATTAATTAGAAAGCTAAAACGATTTCCTACATAATGGTATTTTATTTGTAATTTTTAGACATTAAATAATTTAATTTATGTATGACATAACGATGATGCAGTAGTTATCTTATTAATGAAATATTGACATAATTGATGTTATAAATACCCAAATAAATATAATTTGAGACTTTTTATGAATTCCACTAATTTTATAGGTTACTATGATATATTATTGTTGATTTGATAAACTTGGTTTGAACATATAATTCTGTTATGACTTTCACAAAAATCATATATCAAATAGTGTCAAAATTGACACAAAATAGTTTTTAAATAAAATATTATATTATTAATTGTTATTTTATTCATAAAAATCTATGGTTCGACCAAATGACTTAGATAAGGATATATATATTAATAATCAACAATTTGGGGTTCGTTTGTCATGTTATAGTAAGTGTATTAACCATATATTGTAAGAAAACAAAAAGACACGGTAAAAGTTAAATTATTTATCTTACAGTTAAATCTAATTGATAAGGTTAAAATAATAACCTAAACTTGTCTAAATCGTATTGGTTGATAGGATTTAGACCCATCCCCACTTTAGCTTCTAAATAAGACCCTTTGGAACCATTATAAACCGATTTTGACTTTAATATAAAATAATATTTTGAGATATTCCTATAGTGCCCCTCTCCTCCGTTATAAGAGGACACCTCCTCCTCCTCCTCCTCACACCAATTTGAGCACTCAATCTCGGCCAACCCCTACCAAAATTCCTTCTCCACTTCCCTAGAATAATCCTAGAGTTCCTGGTCTTCTTCAAAGACCAATCTTAGTTCCCTAAGTGGAGGATTCAAAGAGGCGTTTCAAAGAAGAGGTAATATCCATTACCGATCTTTTCAATTTCTTTCTTCTTCAAATTCTTCTTCTTTAGTTGTTTCATGATTAAGTAATAACATCATTATTACATACATACTGATATGTTATTATAAATATGAAAAAACCCTAATTCATCTTCTATCCATCCTACGGAAAAATGAAATCACCGCGCGTGCGTACGTACGAAATACCGTCTCCACGCCGTGGTGTAATCTATTTTCCATCACCACCTTAATTGGATGGGTATAATGGTGTAATGAGTAACTATATATGATTATTATAATATGATATTGATACCGAAATAGTATACATACACTTCAACACAATTCCACGACCATGGGAATGATATCATCGCTCGTGCGTACGTACGGACTACCGTCTCCACGACGCGATGAGATTCATTCTCAATGATTAACCATTCATGAATGATTATAAAGTATATATAATAAGTACTAATGAAATATATGACCTAATAATGATACTGGAATTATTTATATTTATATGTATGTCATCTACTTAATTCCATTCAATTCAATAAGGAAACGAAAACAGCGTTCATGCGTACGTACTGACTACCGTCTCCATGAACGGTGTATTTCTTTCCATTTACTGATTTATTATATATGTATATTCTGAATATATATATATAAATCATGTTTTATATTCTGGAATTATGTAATCATGATCTAAGTAATCATATGAATAATTACAAGTTAAAAACACGAACGACAAATGAGAGGATTTTACCCAAAACGCTACTTTAACATGAATTTACCAAAGAACGGGTAATATAAAGTCATAAGTGGACCATATAAGATATAATAACAATGAATATGATTCTGGAAGAACTCAATAACATGATATAAATCATTATACAGGAGGTTCAGACACTTACAAAGCAAGTCGGACCTAAGGTAAGGGAAATATCACAATCTCATTTTTATCCGAGATTGTTTTTACTTTGATTTTTACTGGGGTGTATTTTATCATCCACGTCCATGTTTACTCAATATGTAATATTATTTCCATCCAACTACAATTGTTTAAATCCAATTTTACCCTTCGGTGAGTTTTTAGTAAAAGATATGAAAGGAATCTTTTGTCGCTTTTCGTACGAGGTACTTTTTGACTTTTCCGACAAAAGTACGAGAAGAATGTTTTTTTAACTTATACGGCATGAATGGATTTTTAAAAAATTATTTACAAGAAGCTTCCTTTAAAAGTTTTCAAGTTTATTTTTAATCAAATTCTTTTATTTTATAATTTTACGACATGTTAAGAAAGGAAAAGTTTTTTTGAAGTAGAAATGATATTTTCCTCAAGAATGAAGTTCAAGTGTTTTATCAAAATTATTTTCCATCTAAGATAATAAAGGGTTCTGTTTTTATCCCTATTATTACATTGATTTGATTATGTTGTGAAGGAATTATTTTTATGAATTCATTTATCGTATATTAATTGTTTTATGATGTCATGATGTTTAAGATTCCCATTTTTATTACACGGGTTATGCAATGATGTATGGTTTATGATTTTGTGGCACACATAATAATGGTATCATTATGAGATGGGTGGGACCTATATCTCCCTCCAATGCATTGGGTAAAGACTTTATATCTCATGAGATAGACATGGCTGAAATGGTAGGTTATACCGGTTCAGTGAAATAGGACTGAAACGAGGGTTATTCGATTCAGAAATGGACTTTGTCCACCAAGATAGTCTTGGAAATGAGTCTTGACTAACAAGAAATGATTCTCTATGATTATGTGTGTATGCCACAAAGTTTCATGTTTTAAGTTATGATTATTGTGATTACCTTTCACTTC
Organism: Viscum album; assembly: GCA_963277665.1. Taxonomy (NCBI): domain Eukaryota; kingdom Viridiplantae; phylum Streptophyta; class Magnoliopsida; order Santalales; family Viscaceae; genus Viscum; species Viscum album. The sequence continues at coordinate 880,645,141 of OY728158.1, forward strand.
CCTGATTTATCCCATGTTATGAAATTATGATCTCTTTTGCAGGTTAAGATTTCCAAAAGATATGTTCTTATGAATATGATGTGATTGATATTTGTTTTATTTACCCTTACTGAGCATTTGAGCTCACCCTTTTATGTTTTCTTTTCCCCAGGATATAAATAAAGGTTTTAGGTAAGAAAAAAAAGGGAGATCTTTATGGGAGATGTTGAAGATCTTTCACCGCGATTAGAAGATTATATTCCGAGTTTCCAAAGACACTAAACTATTACGATCCTTGTGTGTGTATTTTTGTAATGTACTAAGTATTCCGCAAAAGTAATGTAAAGTCCATGTACTTCAAGCTTCGGGTCTCTATAGTTGGTATCAGAGGAATGGTTTAGTCAACCTTTGGAAACTAGGATGCGAAAACGTTAGTAAGATCCCTAGAGATATTTCTACGGTATGTCTAGGGATGTCCCTAAGGATAAGTATACGTATAGGATATAGTCCTAAAACTGCGGTAACGATCATAGAATTTAACCTAAGATGTTAGATATTGAGGGTGCTCCCCCTTTAATATGTTGTTTTCCCTAGCATGATTTTTGCCTCGCACACTATTCTTTTTGGGTTTTAGAAAATGGATGGAAACATGAAGATTCATGATAATAGAGGATATGACAGACAATGGAATGATTTTCTTCATGAGAAACCAAATGAAACGGGATTTGGAAGCCCAAAAATCATTATTATGCCGAATCAGCAATCTCATAATATGATCAATAAAGTAAAATTTGTTAAGTTTCCTGATACGGCTAATAAAAGAAAGATGGAGTTTCATGATGATCATAGAGGAAAGAAAGTTCAATTTCCCCTATGTAAATCATGTGGGAAGAGGCATCAAGGAGAATGTTTCAAAGGAACTGGAAGATGCTTTGGGTGTGGAAAAGAAGGACACAAAGCAAGTAAGTGCAAAGGAAAAGGTTCAGTTAACACCATGGATGAGGATAATGGTATTGCTACGACATCAACAATGGTTAAATGTTTTAAATGTGGAATGTACGGGCATTATGCAAACCAATGCCCTAAGGAAAAGTCTCGTGAAGAGAATCAGTACGGTCGTATGGGTAGTATTTATGTTGATGATGATGAAGAGACTACAAATGATATGTGAGATGAAAGAATTGTTGAAGCTCGGTCAATGGTTTAAGAAAGTAGTGGAATGATTATATGTTTATCAAGTGTAATGTTGTATAAGTAATCTCATGGTACTATGGAATAAAGAGACATCTAAGGATTGTTACACTATTGTCTTTCCTTATGTTTCGAAAGTGTATGATTAATGGTACCATTAACCATGAAAGGTTATTCAGATATTTTCGGAAAGTAGATGATATGTTCATAATGAAGGAATAAGAAGATAATGAGATGTTTGATTGTATTCATGAGCTCATGATTGATATAAGGACTAAGTGATATCATGGTTTGAGTATATAGAATTTTGAGGATTTTGGTATTTGGAAAGTGGTAACTTTTAACTGCATTCATGTTTTCACTAAGGCATTCAAGAGAATACATGATTAAGGACTTTGAATGTTTGGAATGTGACCAACAAAACATATCTTATGATATATGGGGATCGACGATGGTGTTAAATCTCTGGTAATTGTTTTCACTATGTTATGAGAGTGGACTGCATTATTATGGATAAGCCTAAATATTGGAATGGATTATGTTGGACATAAGTTAGTATTGTTTAAGGATAGATGTTTGTTTTCGATATTATTGATGAGATGTTATAGTAATATAGTTTTATAAAAAGGACAACCTGCCGAATGGGCGACAGCCCATCGTGTCGGACAAGGCTGTGGGAAACGAACCCACAACCGAAGTGCGACTGGCCTTTATCACCTACCACTGGCCTACAGGAAGTCCCTATTTAGTAGAAACTAGTTTTATTATATTAAGCAGTATGATATATGAAGTATAAGTCCATTTTAGGAACCATATATGATTAATCTCACTATAGATCGACTTATGTATATAATTTTTGCTAACCTTTTGTTTGAGACAGATGGAATGACCCGTCATTCTATCACATGATATGCTAACACTTCATGAATAACAAATTCAACTTCATTTATTTAAGAGATGAAGTGGAAATTTTTCAAGGCACGAACAACAGTGATATTGTACCAAAATAAAGTAAGTATTTATTCTAATTCAAATTTTCAACTTTAGGGAAATGATCTTGAAAACCAAAAATGTTGTCCTAGTGCCCTTATATCCGATGAATCAGATGGTACCCTAGATCATCACAAATTTATGGCTTTGTGATTGCTGGCTTTTCCATAGCCATGTTCTCTACCACTCTCCATCAGAACATGATGGTTAGATTTCGCTTCCATATCCATATTTTTCACCTATGTGGAAACCTAGTGATTAGTTTATTTCGGTAACCGTTACGTTTCATACTTTTGTTTTTAAAGATTGGTTTTGCTATTACTTTTTACGATGTGGGTTTCTATTAAAGAAACATTCGAATAGTAAACCATTTATAACCCCGACGAATTTCGAGGGCGAAATTCATTTTAAGGGGGGTAGAATGTAACACCCCGAAATTTTATGAAAAATATTCTTTTTAATTTCATTAATGTCTTGTGTTGTACGCTACACCAAAAGGATCTTGCACAACACGCATCCTTGACTTGCCTTGCATTACACGCAATCGCAACTTTCCTCGATAGCGTGTATAGTACGCAATAACGAGTTTCACTAAACAACAATATGCTATTAAAATATTATTAAAACTAGCCGTTATGAATAGTAATAACCACTTTTTGAAATTTTGTAAATTTTATTTTTTAAAATGGAATTCATTTTTGGATTCGTAATATCGAAATTAGCTTAGGGTGAAATTTTGGTACTTTTCGGATAACTTTCATATTCTAATGAATATTGAAAATTACTAAATTTTAATTAAAAACAACTTTTTTAATCGAAATAATTAATAGTGATAAATTATTAATTTTAGTGGTTTTAAAGTATATTTAGAATATATTTTTACAATTTAATACAATGATGGTCATTGGATGTAATTTCACATTTAAACCAGTTATAAACAAGTTTCAATCTTTTGATAGTTATTATCTCTTAAAAACACGCTATTTGTTTTGATGACGGGAATTAATTTTTAAATTAGTTAATGCAACTGATATGTTTTGAATATGGTAAAATAGACTTCATTTTTGAATTCATAATATCAAATATAGATTAGGCCTAATTTTTGGTATTTTTCTGAAAACTTTCAATTTTTGATGAATAGTGAAACCACTAAGTGGTAGGTTAAAAACTGAATTTTGCATAAAACTTAATTTTACAGCTTCTGTGAATGGAATTTCGAAAATCCGAGAGACATGGTTAATATCAAGGACTAAAATGTGGTTCAATGAGATGACAATAATTTTTGGTGAATAATAACTTTTTACTTTTTTTTACCACGGTTAAAAGTAAATAGGGTAATTAAGGGTAAAGATGATATTATTATTACCCTAAAACATGTCCAAATTCTATTGGATAAGTGTAATTCGACCAAAAACAAACTTAGGAATAAAATATGACCATTTAGGCCCACTTGGATTAGATTAGGACATTTATTATTAATTTATTTAAAGAATGGTTAAAAGAGTTAAAATCGAAGTTTATTTACTAAAACATTTTTAATATGTGGTTATACATAAGATAAATTCGACTATAAATATTAATTAGAAATCTAAAACTATTTCCTACATAATGGTATTTTATTTGTAATTTTTAGACATTAAATAATTTAATTTATGTATGACACAACGATGATGCAGTAATTATCTTATTAATGAAATATTGACATAATTGATGTTATAAATACCCAAATAAATATAATTTGAGACTTTTTATGAATTCCACTAATTTTCTAGGTTACTATGATATATTAGTGTTGATTTGATAAACTTTGTTTGAACATATAATTCTGTTATGACTTTCACAAAAATCATATATCAAATAGTGTCAAAATCGACACAAAATAGTTTTTAAATCAAATATTATATTATTAATTGTTATTTTATTCCTAAAAATATACGGTTCGACCAAATAACTTATATAAGGATATATATATTAATAATAAACAATTTGGGGTTCGTTTGGCATGTTATAGTAAGTGTATTAACCATATAGTGTAAGAAAACAAAAAGACACGGTAAAAGTTAAATTATTTAACTTAGAGTTAAATCTAATTGATAAGGTTAAAATAATAACCTAAACTTGTCTAAATCCTATTGGTTGATATGATTTCGACCCATCCCCACTTTAGCTTCGAAATAAGACCCTTTGGAACCATTATAAACCGATTTTGACTTTAATATAAAATAATATTTTGAGATATTCCTAAGGTGCCCCTCTCCTCCCTTATAAAAGGACACCTCCTCCTCCTCCTCCTCACACCAATTTGAGCACTCAAGCTCGTCCAACCCCTGACAAAATTCCTTCTCCACTTCCCTAGAATAATCCTATAGGTCCTGGTCTTCTTCAAAGACCAATCTTAGTTCCCTAAGTGGAGGATTCAAAGAGGCGTTTCAAAGAAGAGGTAATATCCATTACCGATCTTTTCAATTTCTTTCTTCTTCAACTTCTTCTTCTTTAGTTGTTTCATGATAAAGTAATAACATCAGTATTACTTACATACTGATATGTTATTATAAATATGAAACAACCCTAATTCATCTTCTATCCATCCTACGGAAAAATGAAATCACCGCGCGTGCGTACGTACGGAATACCGTCTCCACGCCGTGGTGTAATCTATTTTCCATCACCACCTTAATTGGATTGGTATAATGGTGTAATGAGTAACTATATATGATTATTATAAAATGATATTGATACCGAAATAGTATACATACACTTCAACACAATTCCACGACCATGGGAACGATATCATCGCTCGTGCGTACGTACGGACTACCGTCTCCACGACGCGATGAGATTCATTCTCAATGATTAACCATTCATGAATGATTATAAAGTATATATAATAAGTACTAATGAAATATATGACCTAATAATGATACTGGAATTATTTATATTTATATGTATGTCATCTACTTAATTCCATTCAATTCAATAAGGAAACAAAAACAGCGTTCATGCGTACGTACGGACTACCGTCTCCATGAACGGTGTATTTCTTTCCATTTACTGATTTATTATATATGTATATTCTGAATATATATATATATAAATAATGTTTTATATTCTGGAATTAAGTAATCATGATCTAAGTAATCATATGAATAATTACAAGTTAAAAACACGAACGACAAATGAGATGATTTTACCCAAAACGCTAATTTAACATGAATTTACAAAAGAACGGGTAATATAAAGTCATAAGTGGACCATATATGATATAATAACAATGAATATGATTCTGTAAAAACTCAATAACATGATTTAAATCATTATACAGGAGGTTCGGACACTTACAATGCATGTCGGACCTAAGGTAAGGGAAATATCACAATCTCATTTTTATCCGAGATTGTTTTTACTTTGATATTTACTGGGGTGTATTTTATCATCCACGTCCATGTTTACTCAATATGTAATATTATTTCCATCCACCTACAATTGTTTAAATCCAATTTTACCCTTCGGTGAGTTTTTATTAAAAGATATGAAAGGAATCTTTTGTCGCTTTTCGTACGAGGTACTTTTTGACTTTTCCGACAAAAGTACGAGAAGAATGTTTTTTTAACTTATACGACATGAATGGATTTTTAAAACATTATTTCCAAGAAGATTCCTTTAAAATTTTTCAAGTTTATTTTTAATAAACTTCTTTTATTTTATAATTTTACGACATGTTAAGAAAGGAAAAGTGTTTTTGAAGTAGAAATGATATTTTCCTCAAGCATGAAGTTCAAGTGTTTTATCAAAATTATTTTCCATCTAAGATAATAAAGGGTTCTGTTTTTATCCCTATTGTTACATTGATTTGATTGTTTTGTGAAGGAATTATTTTTATGAATTCCTTTATCGTATATGAATTGTTTTATGATGTCATGATGTTTAAGATTCCCATTTTTATTACACGGGTTATGCAATGATGTATGGTTTATGATTTTGTGGCACACATAATAATGGTATCATTATGAGATGGGTGGGACCTATATCTCCCTCCAATGCATTGGGTAAAGACTTTATATCTCATGAGATAGACATGGCTGAAATGGTAGGTTATACCGGTTCAGTGAAACTGGACTGAAACGAGGGTTACTCGATTCAGAAATGGACTTTGTCCACTAAGATAGTCTTGGCAATGAGTCTTGACTAACAAGAAATGATTCTCTATGATTATGTGTGTATGCCACAAAGTTTCATGTTTTATGTTATGATTATTCTGATTACCTTTCACTGCCCTGATTTATCCCATGTTATGAAATTATGATCTCTTTTGCAGGTTAAGATTTCCAAAAGATATGTTCTTATGAATATGATGTGATTGATATTTGTTTTATTTACCCTTACTGAGCATTTGAGCTCACCCTTTTATGTTTTATTTTCCCCAGGATATAAATAAAGGTTTTAGGTAAGAAAAAAAGGGAGATGTTTATGGGAGATGTTGAAGATCTTTCACCGCGATTAGAAGATTATATTCCAAGTTTCCAAAGACACTAAACTACTACGATCCTTGTGTGTGTATTTTTGTAATGTACTAAGTATTCCGAAAAAGTAATGTAAAGTCCATGTACTTCAAGCTTCGGGTCTCTACACTATCACCACTCTATATGGTTAGTATTTCATCATGGACTTTGACAATAATCATTGTTTTTTTTTCAGAAAGGGTCTTCCCATGATGATTGGTTATTGGACTTGTTCTTGATCTATTTTATTATTCTTTAACCACTCGAGTTGTTTTTAGTTCGCCGATATGAAAATATGAGAACACTGAGTGAGGCATAACATTTATAGAAACATCATGATCTCATAGCACATACATGTAATTTAAAGAGCAAATAGTTACAGGAATATAGAATGTTCTTGGATGTTGTTATATTTATGGTATTGATGGTGTGATTAGTGTTGTTATGATTCTTTCTATGTTGAATCTTTCATATCCATCCATCCTCTTTCTTTTAGTGCCAAACTCTACCAAAAACATACTTAATGATTTTTCAGATTTCTCTTCTAGTAGTATGATGTTAATTTCACCATTCTGGATGGTTTCAAAAATTTCTTGTTGATTTCATTCTTCATCACCCTTATTCAACTAAAATATGGATGATGAGAATGGTGATGGGTTATCGGTTTTTCTTGTTTTTATAAAAGGTTTTTTCTATCCATTCACTCTGGAAAATTGTTCCTTATTCATTGTAATTGTGGTTTCCTTCTTTAGGATAGATGGGTTGAGATTCATTTGGATTATTGGAATCATCATCCTCTCATTTTTTTGGTGGTGGGATCTCCTTATACTTCAGGTTAGGATAGAACTAACATTCTCCATTGGATTTGAAACTATCTATTCTGGTACACTTCCTTGGTTGTTGGTTTTAACATATATAATGTTTGAAAACTATCTAGTAATATTGATAATTTTGACTTCCATTCCTGAAAATTTAGACTTATTCTACTAATATTCAATTTTCGGTGCACTCATGGATGGTTTCAAATATTTATTTCTATGTAATTGTGGTTGTTGGAATGTTTTTTTTGATAGGGTTGTTTTTTAGGTTATTAAAATGGCGAAAGAATAATGTTATTGATTTTGAATAGGATTTCTATCCTGGTTTTGATTGAATCCATATCCCAGTTGGGTTTGGGGATGATGTGGATGGGTTGGTTGGAATTCCAATTATTGATAGGATGATGTAAATTTTTTTAATTCTACACTCTTGTACATTTATCAATGTAATTATATGTTGGAGAGTATAGACAACATACTGGAGTCATGCCTTATTATTATTTTTCATGGTTAACAAAATGTTTTCTCATCAAACTGGTAATTCAAATATGTTTTTATCCATGTAGGGTAAAAAAATTAATATTAATTCTATAACTCAAGGATGTATATGGTTCTCATAACTATAGTAAAGAATTGTTTTGAATTTGTTTTCAATAATTTCAATCATAACTCAGATATCTATAAGAAACATGTCAATAAGGGCTCTTCTAGATGAGGCATATAGTAGATTCAAGTCACTATAAATAAATCCTTAGTAGAATAACACAAGGAATTGTCCCTCTTCCATTTCATCGTGTTGTCATCTTGCAAAATGCATCTTGAATCATTCCCAATAGTTATAGAGGGTCACTATGGTTTATTGATGTGCGACATAAATCTCTTTTTTTGCGGTGATTCTAGATAATTGTAAGAATATTTGCAAGAAGCATCTTTTGAGATCATTCCAATCACTGATTTACATCATTTTTAAATTGTACAACTAGTACATTGACACTCCCTCAATTGAGAAGGCTAATTCCATCCACTTAAAATTATCTTCTTCGTGCCCTTGAGGTTTGAAGCCGGAGCAGACATTGGTGAACTCATGGATATTTTGATTCAGTTGTTCACCTGCAAGACCATGAAATATAGGCAGCACATGAATCATGTTAATACACATTTAAAATTCATTTTCTAGGGTAGGGACCATAATTTGGTTATTATTATTGAAAATTTTAGATGTGAAGATGTTGCACAATGTTCATTTTTTATTTCATGCCTTTATTACAGTTTCAATGTGATCAGTGTCTCTTTAATCAATGAGATTTATTTCTTTGAACAATATTTTAAATTTATCATTTCTTATTTGTTTATTGAGAATTCAACTTATATGTCAAAATATATTATATTTTTGTTTGAACTACTGTACAATAAAAAAATATATTTCATAAAGGGTTTGGAGGTACTTACTCCCGAGAAAAAGTGCCTTATTTTATGAACGCTTATCATGGGGTGCAGAAAAATATATGTAAATTTACTAATTATAGTAAAATAGTAAACTCAATGAGGTGTCATGGAGATTAGTGAAAACAAAATTAGGTTTTCACTTCTTATTGGTTTTATGAAAACAATTTGATTTAATTAATTTTTAACAAATAAAAAAATAGTAACAAGTAGTTTGATTTGATTAGATTAAAACAGCTAATAAAGTTGGTAAATTGAGTGAGTTTGTATTGTCCTAGTGTTGTGTTATCATGGTTTTTATGTTTTCCGTTTTATTCCATTGCATGGTTAGAGGGAGATTTACCTACCATTTCCTCTCAATCCATTGGACAAATAATTATTATAAGAATATTTCTATTTGAAACATGAAGTAGGTCTATACTCATTCTTGTGTGTATATCGACCGTCAAACACTCAACACAAAATCCTAATCTACTCCACTATATACATAAGAAAATTGTGTTGATTGGGATAATGATTATTGACCAAAAAAAATAAAAATATCATATTTAAAACATAGTGAATCCAAATTCGGAATGTAAATGTAAATTATGAATTAAAACCACATTTATAAAGAAGAAGGGTTTTCATTAGATTGAAAAACTGGAACTCAATAATAGAACATAGGTATAGCCTCCCCCTTTTGTGATCACTCAAGGAAACTACAACACAATAGATGGGGAAGTCAGGTTAGTGCGGGGGAGGGAACACATTACAAAAATATAAAAATTATGAAAATAAATAAATCTAAATATGTTCATTATCCAACGATTCCCTTGATGTTCATTATAGGGTGTGGGGATATAATGTAATTCATTAAGAGTTAATATCTCTTATCTTTAATAGTCATAATTTTTCCTCCACATGTTAGAATATTTCATCCTAATTAATGACAGGATGACACATTGATCCCTTGAGGAATGTTATTCATAAATTAATTCATCATCTACCCTCAACATTTAAAAGTATTAAAATTATTGGTGATGGTGTTATGTAATTTTTTTCTATGAATTTATTCTATCAAATAAGACTCTCCACATTTCCAATATTATGTATAAATATCCATGAAAGCGGTCTCTTCACACATTGGATCCTTCAAAATGTTTTTACAAATAGTCTTACGTGTCCTCCCTCTTTATTTCTGTGTAAGTTTCTCACCTTATGAACATGTTATGAAATTTTTATTTGATGTTTCTTTTTTGGATGAAATTTCGAGTTAGCTTCCTTCTATTGAGTTCGGTCAAAAGTAAATGTAATGGATACCAATCTTCATGGAAGATAATGCATGAACACGCCATTAAGTCCCATTTTATATATTGGTATAATCACTATAATTTGATGTGTTTAGACCATGATGTGCTTCTGTGGGGGTGGTGGGTTCCACACTATCTTCCTCGAACATTCCTCAACATCACTGATTTTTACATCATCATGATTCTCTATTCAACCCCTAGCCCAAAAAAGGATGATGAAGGGAATAGATAAGATATTATAAAAATAGAATCATACTATTTGGAATTAAATTGTTAATTTATCAAGGAGATAATGATACTCTTTATCATTCTGAGGAAATTGTTGGGATTATCTTAATTGGGGAAAGATTCCTAAGGACATCAGAACATGAACCCATTATAACACATTTAAAATTGGCTGAACGGAATTAACCACTATGTTGGAGGCTACCAATCTATATATTCGAGTTGAGTGATGACATTTTTGTCCCTATATAGAGTAAATATGATCCATCCTTCTGCTTCATGAGTATGTAACGATAGTACTAATGAAAAAGGTGTAATGAAACAAACTATTATAAATAAAATTCTGGTTTATATATAATTAAATACCTTATTATGTAAAATGGTTATACAAAAAAAAATGCACTATTTTTTTATTTTATCCAATTGAAATTAAAATATCATTAATTAATATTACTGATGATTATATAGCAATTGTAATGTGTCACTTGATTAATATAAATATAGAGTTTTCAAAAACCCAATTGGTGCTGACAGTTGAAGTGAAGGTCTCAATCAGTATGATTATAACATATAAATCCAATATATTGAATTTCTAACATAGATAAAATCTATGGAATTTTACATTGACCAATACCATGCTGAAGTCCAACAACAAAAGCATAAGGAAAACTGTATATAGGATATCCTCTTGCTCATCATGATCATGACCCATGACATGTATGCCAAAGAACCCCATGAAATGTTCACTACGACACACCTTACTCATAGGTCATTTCTAGTGCATTAAATGGATTTGTATCAAGAACCTGGAATTATGATTACATGCATTATTTTTATTTAATAATTAATATACATTCGGCCAATTATGGATATGTTATATATTATTTTTATTTCATTATTATAAATCACCAACTGTAATTTTTGGTAATATTCCAAATCAATTACGGTATTTATTTTCATGAATTATCAGATTTTTGAAATAAATAATATTTTAATAAAAAAAATTTATATAATTTCTACTAAATATAAATCACATATAATTTTGATAAATTCAAATGTAATTATTTTATGGGTTTAAAAAGTACTATTTAAAAAAAAAATGAATATTTCTTAATTAATATTTATTATATTTTTTAATGTGAAAATGAACATATTATGAAATATTTTTGTATAAAATTATTATTATTTTCAAAATCAAAATATCAAAAATTATCCAGTGGTGATTTTTTTCATAATTTTATGATACAATTATATTTTCATCTAAAAAATAAATTCCATTGAAATATACATTATGTAATATGAAATAATAATTACCCAAAATTATTTTTTGTAATTCAATAAATTATATTAATTTCAAAATAATTGTTTTACCTATAAAATAAAATTATTTTATGATTGTTAGATTTTTTTATAAAGCTATTATGAACCTCGAATACCATTAAAATTATTTATGTTTTTAAAACCATTTCATTAAGAGTATGTGTAACACCCCTGTTAAATAAATAATATGAAATTTTCATATTTATTAATATTTGTAAATTATTTATTAATTTTTCATCAAATGGGGATACAATTTTAGATGGATTACTCGATACACAACAACATGTTTCTTTGAAATATTATGTTGCACAGTAATAATATCATATTATTATTTTAAATGGTAGTTAATGCCTTGCTGTTGTATTGGTGGGAATGAATATAACTAACTAAAATACGATTATACATGTTTGTTAAATGTTTTTACTTTTATCCAATAAAAGATAGTGGCATAAAATGTGAAAGAATAAAATTTTAAGCATAAACACTCTAAAAGGTCGAATTACATCCTTTTGGTGGTGAACCATAGTTAAATATACTATTGGTCATTTTTATATGTTATATTTGACAAAATAAAATTTTTCATCAGATTTGGGACATGAAAATTTACATTGGGTAATTTTTTTGGTATTTTTATGATAAAGTATATTATTTTATTAATACTGCAAAATACTATATTTTAATTCAAACGTACCTTTTAATATAATTTATTTATATGGTTATATTATATTTTAATATTCTTTAAAAGTGTAATTAAAATATATTTTTACCTTTCAATCCAATGTTGGTCATTGTTATTAAATTCACTTTGAAATTAGACATAAAAAATTATCAATCTTTTGATAGTTATTTTTTCTTAAATACCTGCTATTTGTTTTAAAAACTAGAATTTATTTTCAATTAATTATTCAACATATATGATTTGAATTTGGTAAAATAGACATCATTTTTGAATTCAGAATATCCAATATAGCCTAGTCTGAATTTTTTGTAATTTTTGGAAAACATCAATTTTTTATGATTAGTGAAACCACTTAGTTGTAGATAAAAAACTGAGTTTTTCATTTAAATGAAATTTTACCGCTTCTGTGAATCAAAATTATAAAATATGATTTACATTGTGGTAATTATTATGTAAAATATGGTTCAATAAGATGAATTTTTTTTAATAGTATCTTTTGGCTTTTATTTACCGCTGTTAAAGGTAAATAAGGTAATTCAAGGTAAAAAGAATATCATAATAATAAAAAATTACCTTAACTCCTATCCTAACCTTATTAGATGACTAATATCCGATCATGGGCATATTTGTGTTAATTTTTGGAACCCATGTTTCACTTATTTTTTATAATGACAATTTAGATAATTTAATTTAATGTAAAGGCTAAAATGACACAAATAAATATCTATCAGTTAATTCATTTTTACATGGGGTTATATAATTTATTGTTTCAAAAATAAATATTCATTGGAAAGATAAAACAATTTCCAACATAATGGTATTATTTTTATATTTGTAGACATTTAATATATTGAATTTTTTAAGAAACAATAATGTTGCATTGTTTACCTCATTAATAAATGATTTAAATAAATAAGATTATAAATATTAAAACAACATCCATAAACAGTCCAATTCTTATTGGATGAATTTATTTCGACCATGAGTCATCTTAAATTATACCTTAATGAGTTTGTGATATTTTGAAACCGAATATCATTATATAATAGAATAATATTATCACACTTTTCTAAAGCGCCCCTCCTCCCCCTTCTAAAAATCTCTCACTTAAAACCAATTCCCCACACCCCTCAAGCCTATTCTAACATTCAGAATCTACCCAATTAACCTCTGTACAACCCTATACTCCTCTTAGAGGCCTTAACATAGTAATAAGACACATCAGGGAACCCTTTTTTCATACCAAAGGGAGTTACCCAAATTAAAGGTAAAAGTTTCTCTAAAATTCGGTTGTTTTATTTTGTTTTCAATTACTTATACAACCCCTAAACTCTTTTTATTGTTTAATTTTATAAAAAAACAGTATCATAAATGTACTAGTATGTTGTTATGAGAAGTATTCGAACTAGAATTATACACACCTCCATCTAATGGGTAAAGAACACACTATTTCTATTGGTGGGAAACTAACACCACACGAAACAATGATTGTTCAATTATCTTCTACCCCCTCTTATGGTGGACATTATGATAGCACTATATGATTATATGATATATATTATGATTATGTTTTCATTAAGTTTATTTATTTTAAATTTATATTATACCTTTTTGTTTCCATTATGAGTAAACACGATAATTTAATTTTAGGAAGTGTGGACAACCTCCCCATCAAAGTGATATGACTCGTTTATACCATATGTGGGACATATAAATGATTTATTAATTTATATAATATATTATATTATACTGGAATTATAATATAACTATTTTTAATTAATTTTTCATTCTTTTGAAATTCAAAATAGAAATGAATGTAGCATTCATGCGTACATACGACTAATCGTCTGCATGAATGGTGCAATACATTTCTTATCTCCAAATTTTATATACTATTATAAATACATATATATTGTATATATATGATATATAAGATATCTAGATCATTATTATCATTCTGGAGATAATGTACTCTCGACCACATGAAAAACTTGTAATTATAAGGTGTTCATTTTTTTACTCTAGCACCAAATATCGAACAAACGACCATTATTAAATATAATGATTACATATCGTTTATAACATGGAAATAAGTAATTGAAAAGGAATAATAAACAAGATAAAAATTTCTTAATCAACTATAAATTAACTTATGTTAATTATTACAGGATGAACAAGGAACAAACAACTCAAGTCAGACACAAGGTAAGGGATTTCTTTTCTCACTTTTAATTCAGTGAGATTTCCATTGTTCAGCACTTATTTATTGCATGTGGTGTATTGTGTACTACCATTTGATATTAATTATTCTATTTATATTTTTGGTATTCTATGATTAATTTTGTGGTTATTCACTCTTGGTCATATGACTCGATTGATTACAATGTGGTATGGGGTTTTTATCACTAATTATTCCAGTGAGATTCATGCTATATTGCCACTACTTCCATTTCTGGGGTTTATGAAATTCCCATGATTGTATTCATTGTGAAATATACTTAAAGTTATGGGTATTTACAATTACATTTTATGATCCTTCTTACATTGGATGTATATATCGTATGTTACCAAATCGCTAAGGGAACCTTTCACCCTCCCCTTTTCAAAAGACTTATTTTTGTTATGTATAATAATTTATATATTATTGTTTAGGGATATGCTTCTGAATATCCTTATTTATGTAAATTTATTTCCAATTGATGATATACTCTTTTCCATTTCATCAATTATTTTTTGAATTTTAATGTGACGTCGTTAGACATTCATGTTTCTGTAAGGGAACTTTTTCACCAAATTTCAATTCATTGTGTTAATCTTCTACTTAATAATTATGTAATGCCCTGAATATGTGTGAATAACCTATGATTGTTTTAAAATTATTATCCACTAATATTGGGAGTATTATTATTTTTCACACAAAATTATGTCATTGATTCATCCTTAATCTAAGGATACCGTCTTTATAAGGGATTTCGTCTCAATTTACAATCAATTAAGATTTCATTATTGTTTTGCACCAATTCACTCTTATGTTGCACATATAAATTACATTGGAATATTATATCATTAATCCCTTTATTCTCATGATTTTATAATGATCTAATTAAATGTTATTCCTCAATTATTTGTATTCAAGTGTCTCTCATTTTGTAAAAAACTCTTTAACTAAAAAATCATTTTAAATGTTTTAGAAATTTATTCCTCTAAATATTTATCATTAATGCTAATGTTTTCCAAATGGTTTTTATGATTTATTTACATGGACATTAATTTTTTCAAATTATAATTTATTTAAAAACATCGAAGTGGTAAAGGACACTTGGATTCAAAAATCTCTTTATTAAATGTTTTAAATATTTTTGAAAATGATTTGATAAAGAATTTTTTTTCAATATCATTATTTGATATATTATGATTAAAATGTGGAAATGTTATATTTAATTTATGATTGTATTATGTGTTATAAATATGTCATGTTTATTTGGCATTGTTTATGACTATGGGTGGTTTCATGATAATCATAGGGTGGGTGAGCCCAAGATATCCCTCCAATGCATTGGGTGACGTGATGGAGATAAACATGATGATTCTCCTAAGATATTTAGGGAATATACTATGATGGATATTCCAAGTGTAACTCCATACATATCTGTGATAACTATAATGTCTGTTTGATATGGATTCCATAAGTAACCTTTATGATTTATGATTTGTGTGTGTTATTCATAAATCTTATTATTTCTTTAGGTATGTTATGATTGAAAAGTATGGTTTCATTTATTTGTATGTATTGATGGTATAATGTTTTCATTCCTTATTTTATAACCCGTAATGAGCTATTTATGCTCATCCCATGTTTTTGAAATGTTTTACACATGACTGAAAGATGAATACGGTCATGGATTGGATCAAGGAAAATCCATCCTGTCTAAAACCTGGAACTAGGCATGTTTCATTTTAAGAGGTTTTATTTTTAAAAAAATGGATACTGAGTAATAGTGTGTACATGTAATATTCAAGTTGTTATGTAATTTAAATTGCTAATTATTGAAAAATCTCAACCTAAAAGTATCCTCAATGTGAATTATTCACATAATTCAATATTATGTAATGTTTTAAGTTCGTGTACTTATAGTTGGTATCAGAGGTGAGGTTCGATACCTTTAGTGGTTAGCGTGTAATTTAAGCATATGTGACATAACCATAATGGTTAGAATAATAAAAAGAGTCATAGTTATTATAGTAATGATAATTGATTATTACATTTTTTGGTGGAAAATGAAAGGTATTCGATAACCTTTGAGAATAATTTATGTTATGGTTATTTTTGATGAATTTTCCCATTTTTTGGATTGTTAGAAAATTATATAGTTTTTTAATAAGGACAACACACAGACCGTGTGACAACCAATCATGTCAGACAATGTTTTGGGAATCGAACCCACAAAAAATGTGTGATTGGGATTTATCTCCTACTACAGGACTACGTGAAGTCCCTGATTAGTATGACGAATTATTTTTAGTTAAATGATTTTATTGATCAATAATATGTTTATTTGGGATTATAAGATATATCAAATAGAAATTATTAGAATAGAAGAATGATTTTTTTATTAAGTGATAAAGGTTATTTTAGAAGACATTCAATCTTTTGGGAACACTATATGCTTCAGAAAAATAGAATACCTTTGTATTTAAATTGTGGAGTAATGGTTGAAATATTATTTTGGGAAAATATATGTTTTCATTGTGGACATAAGGTGATTTCATTAATTTAGGTAAATGATTAACCAATCATAGAGAATATGTGATTAGGTTAATTACACTTCAATATGAGACTATATGAGTAGTCGATGTTTTTAGGGATAAATATTAAGATTTTCTATAGAAGACTATGTGATTTAAATCCTTCTGAGTTTTGGGTTTCAATATTAGTTTTGATTATTTGGATGAATTTTAAGGAAAATTGTGTATTGAATGTTCTTTCTTGAATTTTGGGTTCTTTCTATTCATTTTTGGATATTAATAGTAGTATTTCTTTTTATAAAGAAATATTCTTTTGGGGGATTATATGATCTTATAATATCCATTTTGGTTTTAGTTAATATCTAAAGACAAGGAAAATATATACTTCATATTTTATGGATCATGTAATTCTCTAGAAGATGATTCTAGCGCTTCTAATGTGACAAAGTAAATCTGAATACTCATCGTTTGGAGAAAATATGAGTTTGTGGTAGGAATTTAGTAAAGGATTAAAGTCTACATGACAAGTCATATTGTTTCCTTATGTTTATAGTTAAGCTCATTAATAAATTAATCAACATTATGATAAATAAATTAAAACAAAAACATTGTCTTTTAACTTTTCCTACTGGGGAACCAAGGACCGTTCAACCCATCACATGTTTTTGATTTTTTTTCTTAACTTTCTCTGAATCATGTTTTCCTTCACTCTCCTTCAGAACATGATGGTTTCTTTTCTCATCTATCTCTTGGTTTTCATGGAATCCTAATATCAGTTAACCTAGGTGACCTTTGTACATATCTTTCTTTCTTTTAAAGTGATTTTATTTACTCTTTTTCCAATGTGGGACATTCAATTTAGTTTCGAAGCCCAGTTTTAAAATTTCGAGGACGCATTTCCCAAAAGGGGGATGGATGAAACATCCAAGATAAATAAAGAATATGATATTTTCATATTTTCTAATATTATTAAATTAATTATTTACTTATCTTCAAAGGTTATGCTATGTTCGATGGCTTACCAGATATGCAACAACATGTTTCTTTGAAATCTTACTTTACACACAAATAATATATTATTATTATTTTAAATTTTATTTAAAGCCAAGATGTTGTATTTGAGATAATTAATATAAATAACTACAATATTATTATACATGATTGTTAATTTTTTTTTTAATTTTATCCAATAAAATTCAGTGGATTAAAATTTGAATGAATTTAATTATAAACATAAGTACCCTAAAAGGTTGATTTACCGCCTTTTGATGGTGAAACCTCATTAAATATAGTTTTTCTAATTTTTATATGTATTTTTTTGACAAAATAAAATTATTCATTATATATAGGATATCAAAATTAACTTTGGGTAAATATTTTGTATTTTTATGATAATGTTCATTTTTTTAAGAATAGGGAAAACTGCTATATTTTAATTCCAAAGTGCCTTTTGATCTAATTTATTTATATAGTAGTATTATACTTTTAATTGGTATTAATGTTTAATAAGAATATATTTTTAAAATTTAATCCAATATTGGTCATTGTAATTATTTTCACTTTTAAATTGGACATAAACAAGTATCAATATTTTGATAGTTATCGTTTCTAAAAAACATGTTATTTATTTTGACAAAAGGGAATTAATTTTAAATTAATTATTGTGACTTCTATATTTTTAATTTGGTAAAATATACATCATTATTGAATTTTTAATATCAAATATATCATAGTCTAAATATTTGGTTTTTTTATGAAAAACATCAATTTTTGATGAATAGTAAAACCGCTAAGTTGTAGCTTGAAAACCGAGTTTTTCATTTAAATGAAATTTTACAACTTTTGTGAATTGAAATTCAGAAATCAGAATTACATGTTTTTTATTATTATGTAAAATTTGGTTCGATATGAATAAAATACTTTTTCGGTGAATAGTATCTTTTGACTTTTATTTACCGCAGTTAAAGGTCAATAGGGTAATTCGAGGTAAAAAGAATATCATAATAATAAAAATTACCATAAAACATGTCCTTACCTTATTGGATGAGTCTTGGAAGATTATTGGAATCATTGGGTCAATTTTGGGACCCCATAGAGCCACTTATGAGTGATAATGACACTTTAGATTAATTATTTTAATGTAAAGGAAAAAATGACATAAAAAATAATTTTTAATAAATTAATTTTTACATAGGGTCATATAAGTTATATTTTAGACTATAAATATTAATTGGAAAGATAAAATAATTTCATAAATAATGGTATTTTGTTTATAATTTTTAGACATATAATAAATTAAAATATTTATGACACAATAATGATGTTGTGTTTAACTCATTAATAAATGATTTAAACTAATAAGATTATAAATATTAAAATAACATCTAAAACCTGGAGAATTATTATTGGATGAATTTATTTCGACCATCAGTCATCTTATATTCTACCATAATGATTTTTGGATCTTTATAAACTGAATATCATTAAATAATAAAATAATATTATCATACTTTCCTAAAGATCCCCTCCACCCCCTTATAAAAATCCCTCACTTCTAACCAATTTGTCACACATCTCAAGCCTTTTTTTAATCTAAACTCTGCACAATTAATCTCCCTACATCCCTCTCCTCCTCCTAGAATCATTAACATAGGCAGAAGGCACTTCAAGAGACCCTTTTGGTTCATACGAAAGGGAGTTACCCAAATTAAGGACAACAATTTCTCATAAATTCTTCTGTTTTATTTTGATTTCTTTTATTTAAACAACATTTAAACTAAATTTATTCTTTTCTCTTATAATAACTACAGTATCCTCAATATACTAGGATTTTTTCTGAGATTTATTCTAACTACACTTACACACACCACCATCTAATGGGTAATGAAAATAATGTTTATGTGGGTGGAAAACTAACGCCTCATGAAGCGATGATTGTACAATTATCTCTTACCACCTCTTATGGTGGACATTCTGATGGAAATTTATTTACATATGATATATATATATATTATGTTTTATTTATGTTTCTGTATTTTTAATTTATATCTTACCTTTATGGTTTCTGTTATAGGTAAACGCAGTAATTTTATTTGAGGAAGTGTGAACTACCGCCCCCTTAAAGTGATATGAATCGTTCATACCATACGTGGGACATATAATGAATTGAGTTATTAAAATAAAATATTATATTATACTAGAATTATATTATAACTATTTATCATTAATTTTTCATTCAATTTAAATACGAAATAGAAATAAAAGTATCCTTCATGTGTACGTGCGGCTTACCGTCTCCATGAACGGTGCATTTCATTTCATATCTCCAAATGGTATGTACTAATATAAATAAATATATATTGGAAATATATGATATATAAGATATATAAATCATGAATATATTTCAGGAGTTAATAGATTCTTTACCACATGGACAAATTGTAATTATAAGGTTTTCAATTTTTTTACTCAAGTACTAAATATAAACAAAACACCCATTATTAACATAAATAATTACATATTGTTTATAACATGGTAATAAGTGATATTAAAGGAATAATAAACTAGATAAAAAGGTTCATAATAATGTATAAATTATCTTATGTTAATTATTAATTAAGAAAAACAAACAAACAAGTCAATTCGGACACGAGGTATGGGATTTCTTATCTGACTTTTAATTCCGTGAGATTTCCATTCTTCAACACTTATTTATTGAATTTGGTGTATTATGTAATGAAATTTGATATATATCATTAGTATTATATTTAAAGTTAGTGTGTTATATGATTCATTGGGTGGTTATTATCATTTGTTCATATGACTTGATTGATTACAACGTGGTAAGGGGTTTTCATCTCACTTTTTTATTCTGGTGAGATTCATGCTATATTGCCAGTATTTACATTTGTGTGGTTTATGTAATTCCCATGATTTTACTAATTGTTCAATATAATTAATGTTATGGGTATTTACATCTTCATTGTATGATCCATCTTTCATGGGTTGTATATTTTGTTAGATACCAAATCGGTAAAGGAACCTTTCACCCTCCCCTTTTTAAAGACTTATTTTTGTTAGGTCCTTTAATTTACATCATCTTATATTGGGATATGTTCCTCTATATCCTTATTGATGTAAATATAATGTCCATGTGATGAGATACCCTTTTATATCTAATCAATTCATTTTCTTAATTTTAATGTGATGTTGTTAGGCTGTCAAGTTTCTGTAAGGGAACTTCTTCACCCTATTTCAATTCATTGGGTTAAACTTATACATATTCATTATGTCATGCTATGAATATATGTGAATAACCTATTATTTTTCTAAACATAATATCCACTTATATTTGATGTATTAGTATTTTTCACCCATAATATTGTCATTGATTTATCATTAATCTAAGGATACCGTCTTTATAAGGGATTTCATCTCAATTTCCATTCCATTGAGACTTCACTGTTGTAGTAAATCTATTCACTCTTATGTGGTATATATAACATCCATTGACATATTATATGATGAATCTGTTTATTCTCATGATAATATAATGTTCTAATTATATGTTAATCCTCAATTATTTTTATTCAAGTGTCTCTCATTTTTTAAAAACTCCTTAATTAGAATATCGTTTTAAATGTTTTAACGATTTATTCTTAAAAATATTTATCATCAATTTCCATGTTTTCAAAATGGTTTTTAGGATTTATTTACATGGAAATTATTGTATTTAAATTATAATTTATTTAAAAACATCAATGTTGTATGGGACATTTTGATTAAAAATCTCTTTATTAAATGTTTTGAAAGGTTTTGAAACTGATTTGATAAAGAATTGTTTATTTAAATATCTGTATTTGATATATTATGATTGGAATATGGAAATGTTATCTTCAATTTATGATTGTATTATGTGTTATGAACATGTTATGGTTATTTGTCATTATTTACGTATACGGTTGGTTCTATGATAAACCTAAGGAGGGTGAGCCCGAGATAGCTCTTCAATGCATTGGGTAACATGACGGAGGTAAACGTGATGTTTATCCTAAGAGATTTATGGAATATACTGTGATGGGTATTCCAAGTGTAACTCCCTACATAGTTGTGATAGTTATAATGTATGTTTGATATCGTTTCTATAAGTAACCTTTATGATTTATGATTTGTGTGTGTTATTCATAAATCTTATGATTTTATATGGTATGTTATGATGGAAAAGTATGGTTTTATTTATTTGTATGTATTGATGGGATAATGTTTGAATTCCTTATTTTATAACCCTTACTGAGATTTTTATGCTCATCCATTGTTTTTGAAATGTTTTCCATAGGACTTATAGATGAATAGGGTCAAGGATTGGATCATGGAAAATTCATGTTCTCTAAAACATGGAACTATATATTTTTATTTTTAAGAGTATTTAATTTATAAATAAAATGGATACTGAGTAATAGTTTATACATGTAATATGAAATATGTTATGTAATAGTGAAGTCCGAATTCTCGATAACTATAAACCTAAAAAGATCCTCAATATGAATTATTCATTTAATTCAACATTACGTAATATTTTAAGGCTGGGTCATTACAGTATGAATCAAATACAAATAATATGTCATATAATTTTAATAATTACATTCAATGGATTCATACAATAATGATAACCACTACTACTAAAAAATTTCATGTGGTGGTTTGTGGTTTTGGTTATTTTATAGTGTAGAATCAAAATTTGAGATAATAAAGAAATCTTCCTCATTCCCAATGTATAACCACTCAAGATCCAACATTACTTCACTAAAAATACATGGAGTATGATATTACCCTTCAATATTTTCTCTACAGTCATACAAAGGATCCACATTATATCATGAAGCCCCTTCTAAGCATCTTGAGCCAAACACTAAAGTAAGGGTTCTTTTAATTCCCCCTTTATTCAAGTTGTTTCATTATCCTACATATTATATTTATAATTCCATTGGATGGGATATGGTATTACATGTCCCTATTACACACCCTTTTATGAAAAAATTATTAGAGAACATTTTTTCTCTCATACACCCATTTTATTAATTTTTATGCGACACAATTATGCTGCCTGAATTTCAACGTGATTTTCCATTCCAAAACAATTGTGTAGTTATTTTCATACCCATTTCCCATATAGGGAGTTAATATTTATCACATATAATACTTTTAATTTGGAATTACATGTATTGATTTCACACACCATGAACATTTAATGAAATATGGATAAGAATGAATCCATTATGTATGATCTAAATATAACACTTAAGCATGGTAATGATATGAAATTTATAGGTGTGCCTGGAATTATATAGTTCTACAATTAAATGGGTAATATATACTCTCACAAGACATCATTTTGGTATAGGGACTAAACCTGATTTATTTATGGGATTATTTCCATCATGATATCTTTTCAGTTTGCATTGACTCATGTTTGTGATGCATTTTTTTAAGTTGTTTCCACCTTTACCTTTTTATGAGTATCATGCTATATCATTTCTTATTATTCATTTTTATGATTCTAACACTTTCTATTCCCAATTTATATTCCAATTTTATATCATGCAACTACATAGTCAATATTTATTCCCTTTATGAACTTTGTAGACCACCCCTTTCTTATGCATGTACCCATGTAATGACATTCAATTTTAGAAGACATGGAATTTTAGAATCCCGTTAATGATTTGTTAATTTATTTTATTAAATCCCAAGATCAAGATGTAATGATATGTACCTAATTCCCAAATAAAGTATGATTTTCGGTAATTAATATTATATTATGTGTAAACATAAGTTATAATTCATGTATTAGTGTGTAATAGGGAAAATGTTTGATAAATTTTGTATCAAAGGAATGCTTTAGTGATATTTGGGATTAGGATTAGAAAACACTCCATAAATCCATAGGTAGAAGAATAATTATAAGAATAACTCACTAAATTTAGTTAGTACAATGTATGTGGTTTATCAATCGTACACATATATTTCTTGATACAACAAGTCTATGTGGTTCAGGATTATATGTACCTAGGTGTAACATCTCACAAAAGGTGTTTCAGTTGTACTCGGTGTAACAATGTGTACAACAAAAAGCCAATTTTCTCACATGGTTTAACAATACATGGATATATGAATTGGTAAATTCATGTCCTCATTATGAAACATTAATAATGTAAAAATCCCATAACAATATATTTTTTGAATTAGATTATAGTTATCATAGATTTAATCTTACAAATTAACATGTTATGAAATAAATTCATCATATATGTTATCCTTTAAATATAATTAAATTCCAATATATTTTTAAACAGTTTAAAAATATTCATTCTTTATTTTCCTTTTATTCTAGATATTAGCCGGAAATATGAGTTATTAGTTAAACAATACATGTGACAAGAAATGTGATGAGTTCCCCAAACGAGATTACCATCCCAAAGTGTAGAGACCCGAAGCTTGACGTACATGAACATTACATTACTTTTGCGGAATACTTATTACATAACAAAAACACACACACAAGGATTGTAATAGTTTAGTGTCTTTGGAAAATCGGAATAAAATCTTCTAATCGTGGTGAAAGATCTTCAACATCTCCCATAAAGATCTTCCTTTTTTTTACCTAAAACCTTTCTTTATATCCTGGGGAAAAGAAAACATAAAAGGGTGAGCTCAAATGCTCAGTAAGGGTAAACAAAAGAAATATCAATCACATCGTATTCATAAGAACATGACATTTTGGAAATCATAACCTGTAAAAGAGAGCATAATTTCAAAACATGGTATAAATCATGGTAGTGAAATGTAATCACAATAATCATAACATAAAACATGAAACTTTGTGGCATTCACACATAATCATAGAGAATCATTTCTTGTTAGTCAAGACTCATTTCCAAGACTATCTTAGTGGACAAAGTCCCTTTCTGAATCGAGTAACCCTCGTTTCAGTCCTGTTTCACTGAACCGGTATAACCTACCATTCCAGCCATGTCTATCTCATGAGATATAAAATATTTACCCAATGAATTGGAGGGATATATAGGTCCCACCCATCTTATAATGAATCCTTTCTTATGTGTGCCACATAATCATAAATCATACATCATCGCATAACCCATGTAATAAATATGGGATTCTTAAACAACATGACATCATAAAACAATTCATATAAGATAAAGTAATTCATAAAAATGATTCCATCACAACATAATCAAATCCATGTAATAATAGGGATAAAAACAGAACCCTTTTATTATCTTAGATGGAAAATAATTTTGATAAAATACTTGAACTCCATTCTTGAGGAAAATATCCTTTCTACTTCAATTTTTTTTCCTTTCATAACATGTCATACGACTTTAAAATAAAAGAAGTTGATTAAAAATAAACTTGAAAACTTGTAAGGGAAATTTCTTGGAAATAATGGTTTAAAAATCCATTCATGTCGTATAAGTTGAAAAAAACATTCTTCGTACTTTTGTAGGAAAAGTCAAAAAGTACCTCGTACGACAAAAGATTCCTTTCATACATATTACTAAAAACTCACTGAAGTGTAAAAATGGATTTAAACAATTGTAGTTGGATGGAAATAATATTACATATTGATGAAACATGGATGTGGATGATAAAATACACCCCAGTAAATACTTACGAATAAACAATCTCGGATAAAAATGAGATTGTGATATTTCCCTTACCTTAGGTCCGACTTGCTTTGTGAGTGTCCGAACCTCCTGTATATGATTTAAATCATGTTATTGAATTATTCCAGAATCATATTCATTGTTATTATATCATATATGGTCCACTTATGACTTTATATTACCAGTTCTTTTGTAAATTCCTGTTAAAGTAGCGTTTTGGGTAAAATCGTCTCATTTGTCGTTCATGTTTTTAACTTGTAATTATTCATATGATTACTTAGATCATGATTACTTAATTCCAGAATATAAAACATTATTTATATATATATATTCATAATACACATATATAATAAATCAGTAAATGGAAAGAAATACACCGTTAATGGAGATGGTAGTCCGTACGTACGCATGAACGCTGTTTTCGTTTCCTTATTGAATTGAATGGAATTAAGTAGATGACATACATATAAATATAAATAATTCCAGTATAATTATTAGGTCATATATTGAATTATTACTTATTATATATACTTTATAACCATTCATGAATGGTTAATCATTGAGAATGAATCTCATCGCGTCGTGGAGACGGTAGTCCGTACGTACGCACGAGCGATGATATCATTCCCATGGTCGTGGAATTGTGTTGAAGTGTATGTATACTATTTAAGTATCAATATCACTTTATAATAATCATATATAGTTACTCATTACACCTTTATACCCATCCAATTAATGTGGTGGCGGAAAATAGATTACACCACGGCGTGGAGACGGTATTCCGTACGTACGCACGCGCGGTGATTTCCTTTTTCCGTAGGATGGATAGAAGGTTAATTAGAGTTGTTTCATATTTATAATAACATATCAGTATATAAGAAATGCTGATGTTATTACTTTATCATGAAACAACTAAAGAAGAAGAAGTTTAAGAAGAAAGAAATTGAAAAAGATCGGTAATGGATATTACCTCTTTTTGACGCGCCTTTTCTTAGCCTCTACTTGAAGAACTAAGAATGGTCTTTGAAGAAGACCAGGAGCTCTATGATGATACTAGGGAAGTGGAGAAGGGATTTTGGTAGGGGTTGGCCGAGCTTGAGTGATCAAATTGGTGTGAGGAGGAGGGGGAGGAGGTGCCCTTTTATAAGGGAGGAGAGGGGCACCTTAGGAATACCTCAAAATATTATTTTATATTAAAGTCAAAATCGGTTTATAATGGTTCAAAAGGGTCTTATTTCGAAGGTAAAGTGGGTATGGGTCGAAATACTATCAACCAATAAGATTTAGACAAGTTTTGGGTATTATTTTAACCTTATCAATTAGATTTAACTCTAAGTTAAATAATTTAACTTTTACCATATCTTTTTGTTTTCTTTCACTATATGGTTAATACACTTACTATAACATGCCAAACGAACCGCAAATTGTTTATTATTAATATATATATCCTTATCTATGTCATTTGGCCGAACCTTAGATTTTTAGGAATAAAATAACAATTAGTAATATAATATTTGATTTAAAAACTATTTTGTGTCAATTTTGACACTATTTGATATATGATTTTTGTGAAAGTCATAACAGAATTATATGTTCGAACAAAGTTTATTAAATCCACAATAATATATCATAGTAACCTATAAAATTAGTGGAATTCATAAAAAGTCTCAAATTATATTTATTTTGGTGTTTATAACATCAATTATGTCAATATTTCATTAATAAGATAATTACTGCATCATCATTGTGTCATAAATAAATTAAATTATTTAATGTCTAAATATTACAAATAAAATACCATTATATAGGAAATCTTTTTATCTTTCTAATTAATATTTACAATAGAATTTATCTTATGTATAACCCTATATTAAAAATGTTTTAGTAAATAAACATTGATTTTAACTCTTTTAACTCTTCTTTGAATTAAATAATAATAAATGTCCTAATCTAATCCAAGTGGGCCTAAATGATAATATTTTACACTTAAGGTTGTTTTTGGTCGAGATAAACTTGTCCAATAGGATTAGGACATGTGTTAGGGTAATATTAATATCATTTTTACCCTTAATTACCCTATTTACTTTTAACCGTGGTAAATAAAAGTAAAAAGTTACTATTCACCAAAAAATATTTTCATCTCATTGAACCACATTTTACTTACTGACATCAATTGTGTCTCTCGGATTTTTGAAATTCCATTCACAGAAACGGTAAAATTAAGTTTTATGAAAAATTCAGTTTTTTTAACTACCACTTAGTAGTTTCACTATTCATCAAAAATTGAAGGTTTTCAGAAAAATGCCAAAATTTTATCCTAAGCTATATTTCATATTCCGAATTCAAAAATGAATCCTATTTTACCAAATTCATAACATAGAAGTTGATTTAATTAATTTTATAATTAAATCCCGCTGTTAAAACAAATAGCGTGTTTTTAAGAAACAATATCTATCAAAAGATTGACACTTGATTATGTCTGGTTTAAATGTGAAATTACAACCAATGACCAACATTGTATTAAATTGTAAAAATATATTCTAAATATACTTTAAAACCACTCAAATTAATAATTTATCACTATTAATTATTTCGATTATAAAAGTTGTTTTTAATTATAATTTAGTAATTTTCACTATTCATCAGAATATGAAAGTTATCCGAAAAGTACCAAAATTTCACCTTAGGCTAAATTCGATACTCTGAATCCAAAAATGAAGTCCATTTTGAGATCTAAAATTTCTAAAATTTTAAAAGGTGGTTATTACTATTCATAACGGCTAGTTATAATAATATTTTAATAGCATATCGTTGTTTAGTGAAACTCGGTATTGCGTACTACACACGCTATCGAGGAAGGTCGCGATTGCGTGTAATGAAAGGAAAGTCAAGGATTTTTGTTGTGCAAGCTCCTTTTTGTGTAGCGTACAACACAAGACATTAATAAAATTAAAAAGAATATTTTTCATAAAATCTCTGTCTGTTACATTCTACCCCCCTTAAAATGAATTTCGCCCTCAAAATTCGTCGGGGTTATAAATGGTTTACTATTCGAACGTTTCTTTAATAGAAACCCACATCGTAAAAAGGAATACCAAAACCAATCTTTAAAAACAAAAGTATGAAACGTAACGGTTACCCAAATAAACTAATCACCGGGTTTCCACATAGGTGAAAATATGGATATGGAAGAGAAATCTAACCATCATGTTCTGATGGAGAGTGGTAGAGAACATGGCTATGGAAAAGCCAACAGTCACAAATCCATAAATTTGTGACGATCTAAGGTACCATCTGATTAATCAGATATAAGATCACTAGGACAACATTTTTGGTTTTCAAGATCATTTCCCTAAAGTTGATGAATTAAAAGAAATACTTACATGATTTTGTTACAATCTCACTGTTGTTCGTGAATTGAACAATTTCCACTTCATCTCTTAAATAAATGAAGTTGAATTTGTTATTCGTGAAGTGTTAGCAGATCATGTGATAGAATGACGGGTCATTCCATCTGTCTCAAACAAAAGGTTAGCAAAAATTATATACATAAGTCGATCTATAGTGAGATTAATCATATATGGTTCCTAAAATGGACTTATACTTCATATATCGAACTGCTTAATAAAATAAAACTAGTTTCTACTAAAGAGGGACTTCCTGTAGGCCAGTGGTAGGCGATAAAGTCCAGTCGCACTTCGGTTGTGGGTTCGATTCCCACAGCCTTGTCCGACGCGATGGGCTGTCGCCTGTCCTGCAGGTTGTCCTTTTTCTAAAACTATATTACTATAACATCCCATCGATAATATCGAAAAACAAACAATACTAACTTATGTCCAACATAATCCATTCCAATCTTTAGGCTTATCCATAATACTGGAGTCCACTCTCATAGTGAAAACGATTACCAGAGATTTAATACCATCGTTGAACCCCATATATCATAAGATATGTTTTGTTGGTCACATTCCAAACATTCAAAGTCCTTAATCATGTATTCTCTTGAAGAATGAATACCCCTTGAACCTTAGTGAAATCATGAATACTGTTAAAAGTTAACACTTTCCACATACCAAAATCCAAAAACTCTATATACTCAAACCATAATATAACCTTCTCCTTATATCAGTCATGAGCTCATGAATACTATCAAACATTTAATTTTCTCCTTATCCCTACGTTATGCACATATCATCTATATTCCAAAAATATCTGAATAACCTTCCATGGATACTGGTAACATTAATCATACACTTTCAAAACTCAAGGAAAGGCAATATTGTAACAATCCTTAGATGTCTCGTTATTCCAACATTACACATGATAAACATGTAATCATTCCACTACATTCTTAAACCATTGTCCAAGATTCAACAATTCTTTCATCTCACATATCATTAGTAGTCTCTTCATCATCATCGACATAAATACTTCCCATACGACCATACCGATTCTCTTCATGAGACTTTCCCTTAGGGCATTGGTTTGCATAATGTCCGTACATTCCACATTTAAAACATTTAACCATTGTTGATGTCGTAGCAATACCATTATCCTCATCCCTGGTGTTAACTGAACCTTTTCCTTTGCACTTACTGGCTTTGTGTCCTTCTTTTCCACACCCAAAGCATCTTCCAATTAGTTTGAAACATTCTCCTTGATGCCTCTTCCCACATGAATTACATAGGGGAAATTGAACTTTCTTTCCTCTATGATCATCATGAAACTCCATCTTTCTCTTATTAGCCGAGTCCGGAAACTTACCAAATTTTACTTTATTGATCATATTATGAGATTGCTGATTCGGCATAATAATTATGTTTGGACTTCCAAATCCCATTTCATTATGAATAATATCATTCCATTGTCCATCATATCCTCCATTATCGTGAATCATCTTGTTTCCAGCCATTTTCTAAAACCCAAAAAGAATAGTGTGAGAGGAAAAAATCATGCTAGGGAAAACAACATAATAAAGGGGAAGTACCTCTAATATCTAACATCTTAGGTTTAATTCTATGATCGTTAGCGTAATTCTAGTACTATAACCTATACGTATACTTAACCTTAGGGACATCCCTAGACATACCTTAGAAATATCTCTAGGGATCTCACTAAAGTTCTCGCATCCTAGTTTCCAAAGGTTGACTAAACCTTTCCTCTGATACCAACTGTAGAGACCCGAAGCTTGACGTACATGAACATTACATTACTTTTGCGGAATACTTAGTACATAACAAAAACACACACACAAGGATCGTAATAGTTTAGTGTCTTTGGAAACTCGGAATAAAATCTTCTAATCGTGGTGAACGATCTTCAACATCTCCCATAAAGATATTCCTTCTTTTTTTTACCTAAAACCATTCTTTATATACTGGGGAAAAGAAAACATAAAAGGGTGAGCTCAAATGCTCAGTAAGGGTAAACAAAATAAATATCAATCACATCGTATTCATAAGAACATAACATTTTGGAAATCATAACCTGCAAAAGAGAGCATAATTTCATAACATGGTATAAATCATGGTAGTGAAATGTAATCACAATAATCATAACTTAAAACATGAAACTTTGTGGCATTCACACATAATCATAGAAAATCATTTCTTGTTAGTCAAGACTCATTTCCAAGACTATCTTTATGGACAAAGTCCCTTTCTGAATTGAGTAACCCTCGTTTCAGTCCTGTTTCACTGAACCTGTATAACCTACCATTCCAGCCATATCTATCTCATGAGATATAAAATCTTTACCCAATGCATTGGAGGGAGATATAGGTCCCACCCATCTTATAATGAATCCTTTCTTATGTGTTCCACATAATCATAAATCATACATCATCACATAACCCATGTAATAAATATGGGATTCTTAAACAACATGACATCATAAAACAATTCATATAAGATAAAGGAATTCATAAAAATGTTTCCATCACAACATAATCAAATCCATGTAATAATAGGGATAAAAACAGAACCCTTTTATAATCTTAGATGGAAAATAATTTTGATAAAATACTTGAACTCCATTCTTGAGGAAAATATCCTTTCTACTTCAATTTTTTTTCCTTTCATAACATGTCATACGACTTTAAAATAAAAGAAGTTGATTAAAAATAAACTTGAAAACTTGTAAGGGAAATTTCTTGGAAATAATGGTTTAAAAATCCATTCATGTCGTATAAGTTAAAAAAACATTCTTCGTACTTTTGTCGGAAAAGTCAAAAAGTACCTCGTACGACAAAAGATTCATTTCATACATATTACTAAAAACTCACCGAAGGGTAAAAATGGATTTAAACAATTGTAGTTGGATGGAAATAATATTACATATTGATGAAACATGGATTTGGATGATAAAATACACCCCAGTAAATACTTACGAATAAACAATCTCGGATAAAAATGAGATTGTGATATTTCCCTTACCTTAGGTCCGACTTGCTTTGTGAGTGTCGGAACCTCCTGTATATGATTTAAATCATGTTATTGAATTATTCCAGAATCATATTCATTGTTATTATATCATATATGGTCCACTTATGACTTTATATTACCCGTTCTTTTGTAAATTCATGTTAAAGTAGCGTTTTGGGTAAAATCGTCTCATTTGTCGTTCTTGTTTTTAACTTGTAATTATTCATATGATTACTTAGATCATGATTACTTAATTACAGAATATAAAACATGATTTATATATATATATTCATAATACACATATATAATAAATCAGTAAATGGAAAGAAATACACCGTTCATGGAGACGGTAGTCCGTACGTACGCATGAACGCTGTTTTCGTTTCCTTATTGAATTGAATGGAATTAAGTAGATGACATACATATAAATATAAATAATTCCAGTATAATTATTAGGTCATATATTGAATTATTACTTATTATATATACTTTATAATCATTCATGAATGGTTAATCATTGAGAATGAATCTCATCGCGTCGTGGAGACGGTAGTCCGTACGTACGCACGAGCGATGATATCATTCCCATGGTCGTGGAATTGTGTTGAAGTGTATGTATACTATTTCAGTATCAATATCACTTTATAATAATCATATATAGTTACTCATTACACCTTTATACCCATCCAATTAATTTGGTGGCGGAAAATAGATTACACCACGGCGTGGAGACGGTATTCCGTACGTACGCACGCGCGGTGATTTCCTTTTTCCGTAGGATGGATAGAAGGATAATTAGAGTTGTTTCATATTTATAATAACATATCAGTATATATGAAATACTGATGTTATTACTTTATCATGAAACAACTAAATAAGAAGAAGTTGAAGAAGAAAGAAATTGAAAAAGATCGGTAATGGATATTACCTCTTTTTGACGCGCCTTTTCTTAGCCTCTACTTAAAGAACTAAGAATGGTCTTTGAAGAAGACCAGGACCTCTATGATGATACTAGGGAAGTGGAGAAGGGATTTTGGTATGGTTTGGCCGAGCTTGAGTGCTCAAATTGGTGTGAGGAGGAGGGGGAGGAGGTGCCCTTTTATAAGGGAGGAGAGGGGCACCTTAGGAATACCTCAAAATATTATTTTATATTAAAGTCAAAATCGGTTTATAATGGTTCCAAATGGTCTTATTTCGAAGGTAAAGTGGGGATGGGTCGAAATACTATCAACCAATAATATTTAGACAAGTTTAGGGTATTATTTTAACCTTATCAATTAGATTTAACTCTAAGTTAAATAATTTAACTTTTACCGTGTCTTTTTGTTTTCTTTCACTATATGGTTAATACACTTACTATAACATGCCAAACGAACCCCAAATTGTTTATTATTAATATATATATCCTTATATATGTCATTTGGCCTAACCTTAGATTTTTAGGAATAAAATAACAATTAGTAATATAATATTTGATTTAAAAACTATTTTGTGTCAATTTTGACACTATTTGATATATGATTTTTGTGAAAGTCATAACAGAATTATATGTTCTAAAAAAGTTTATTAAATCCACACTAATATATCCTATTAACCTATTAAATTAGTGGAATTCATAAAAAGTCTCAAAGTATATTTATTTTGGTGTTTATAACATCAATTATGTCAATATTTCATTAATAAGATAATTACTGCATCATCATTGTGTCATAAATAAATTAAATTATTTAATGTCTAAAAATTACAAATAAACTACCATTATATAGGAAATCTTTTTATCTTTCTAATGAATATTTAAAATCGAATTTATCTTATGGATAACCCTATATTAAAAATGTTTTAGTAAATAAACTTTGATTTTAACTCTTTTAACTCTTCTTTGAATTAAATAATAATAAATGTCCTAATCTATTCCAAGTGGGCCTAAATGATAATATTTTACACTTAAGGTTGTTTTTGGTCGAGATAAACTTGTCCAATAGGAATAGGACATGTGTTAGGGTAATATTAATATCATTTTTACCCTTAATTACCCTATTTACTTTTAACCGTGGTAAATAAAAGTAAAAAGTTACTATTCACCAAAAAATATTTTCATCTCATTGAACCACATTTTACTTACTGACATCAACCGTGTCTCTCAGATTTTTGAAATTCCATTCACAGAAACGGTAAAATTAAGTTTTATGAAAAATTCAGTTTTTTTAACTACCACTTAGTAGTTTCACTATTCATCAAAAATTGAAGGTTTTCAGAAAAATGCCAAAATTTCATCCTAAGCTATATTTCATATTCCGAATTCAAAAATGAATCCTATTTTACCAAATTCATAACATAGAAGTTGCATTAATTAATTTTATAATTAAATCCCGCTGTTAAAACAAATAGCGTGTTTTTAAGAAACAATATCTATCAAAAGATTGACACTTGATTATGTCTGGTTTAAATGTGAAATTACAACCAATGACCAAGATTGTATTAAATTGTAAAAATATATTCTAAATATACTTTAAAACCACTCAAATTAATAATTTATCACTATTAATTATTTTGATTAAAAAAGTTGTTTTTAATTATAATTTAGTAATTTTCATTATTCATCAGAATATGAAAGTTATCCGAAAAGTACCAAAATTTCACCGTAGGCTAAATTTGATACTCTGAATCCAAAAATGAAGTCCATTTTGAGATCTAAAATTTCTAAAATTTTAAAAGGTGGTTATTACTATTCATAACGGCAAGTTATAATAATATTTTAATAGCATATCGTTGTTTAGTGAAACTCGGTATTGCGTACTACACACGCTATCGAGGAAGGTTGCGATTGCGTGTAATGAAAGTAAAGTCAAGGATTTTTGTTGTGCAAGCTCCTTTTGGTGTAGCGTACGACACAAGACATTAATAAAATTAAAAAGAATATTTTTCATAAAATCTCGGGCTGTTACATTCTACCCCCCTTAAAATGAATTTCGCCCTCGAAATTCGTCGGGGTTATAAATGGTTTACTATTCGAACGTTTGTTTAATAGAAACCCACATCGTAAAAAAGAAATACCAAAACCAATCTTTAAAAACAAAAAGTATGAAACGTAACGGTTACCCAAATAAACTAATCACCGGGTTTCCACATAGGTGAAAATATGGATATGGAAGAGAAATCTAACCATCATGTTCTGATGGAGAGTGGTAGAGAACATGGCTATGGAAAAGCCAACAATCACAAATCCATAAATTTGTGACGATCTAAGGTACCATCTGATTAATCAGATATAAGAGCACTAGGACAACATTTTTGGTTTTCAAGATCATTTCCCTAAAGTTGATGAATTAAAAGAAATACTTACATGATTTTGTTACAATCTCACTGTTGTTCGTGAATTGAACAATTTCCACTTCATCTCTTAAATAAATGAAGTTGAATTTGTTATTCGTGAAGTGTTAGCAGATCATGTGATAGAATGACGGGTCATTCCATCGGTCTCAAACAAAAGGTTAGCAAAAATTATATACATAAGTCGATCTATAGTGAGATTAATCATATATGGTTCCTAAAATGGACTTATACTTCATATATCGTACTGCTTAATAAAATAAAAGTAGTTACTACTAAAGAGGGACTTCCTGTAGGCCAGTGGTAGGCGATAAAGGCCAGTCGCACTTCGATTGTGGGTTCGATTCCCACAGCCTTGTCCGACGCGATGGGCTGTCGCCTGTCCTGCAGGTTTTCCTTTTTCTAAAACTATATTACTATAACATCCCATCGATAATATCGAAAAACAAACAATACTAACTTATGTCCAACATAATCCATTCCAATCTTTAGGCTTATCCATAATACTGGAGTCCACTCTCATAGTGAAAACGATTACCAGAGATTTAATACCATCGTTGAACCCCATATATCATAAGATATGTTTTGTTGGTCACATTCCAAACATTCAAAGTCCTTAATCATGTATTCTCTTGAAGAATGAATACCCATTGAACCTTAGTGAAATCATGAATACTGTTAAAAGTTAACACTTTCCACATACCAAAATCCAAAAACTCTATATACTCAAACCATAATATGACCTTCTCCTTATATCAGTCATGAGCTCATGAATACTATCAAACATTTAATTTTCTCCTTATCCCTACGTTATGCGCATATCATCTACATTCCAAAAATATCTGAATAACCTTCCATGGATACTGGTAACATTAATCATACACTTTCAAAACTCAAGGAAAGACAATAGTGTAACAATCCTTAGATGTCTCGTTATTCCAACATTACACATGATAAACATGTAATCATTCCACTACATTCTTAAACCATTGTCCAAGATTCAACAATTCTTTCATCTCACATATCATTTGTAGTCTCTTCATCATCATCAACATAAATACTTCCCATACGACCATACTGATTCTCTTCATGAGACATTTCCTTAGGGCATTGGTTGGCATAATGCCCGTACATTCCACATTTAAAACATTTAACCATTGTTGATGTCGTAGCAATACCATTATCCTCATCCCTGGTGTTAACTGAACCTTTTCCTTTGCACTTACTGGCTTTGTGTCCTTCTTTTCCACA
Organism: Viscum album; assembly: GCA_963277665.1. Taxonomy (NCBI): domain Eukaryota; kingdom Viridiplantae; phylum Streptophyta; class Magnoliopsida; order Santalales; family Viscaceae; genus Viscum; species Viscum album. Next base: position 880,682,010 of record OY728158.1, read on the forward strand.
CCCAAAGCATCTTCCAGTTCCTTTGAAACATTCTCCTTGATGCCTCTTCCCACATGAATTACATAGGGGAAATTGAACTTTCTTTCCTCTATGATCATCATGAAACTCCATCTTTCTCTTATTAGCCGAGTCAGGAAACTTACCAAATTTTACTTTATTGATCATATTATGAGATTGCTGATTTGGCATAATAATTATGTTTGGACTTCCAAATCCCATTTCATTATGAAGAATATCATTCCATTGTCCATCATATCCTCCATTATCGTGAATCATCTTGTTTCCAGCCATTTTCTAAAACCCAAAAAGAATAGTGTGAGAGGAAAAAATCATGCTAGAAAAAACAACATAATAAAGGGGAAGTACCTCTAATATTTAACATCTTAGGTTTAATTCTATGATCGTTAGCATAATTCTAGTACTATAACCTATACGTATACTTAACCTTAGGGACATCCCTAGACATACCTTAGAAATATCTCTAGGGATCTCACTAAAGTTCTCGCATCCTAGTTTCCAAAGGTTGACTAAACCTTTCCTCTAATACCAACTGTAGAGACCCGAAGCTTGACGTACATGAACATTACATTACTTTTGCGGAATACTTAGTACATAACAAAAACACACACACAAGGATCGTAATAGTTTATTGTCTTTGGAAACTCAGAATAAAATCTTCTAATCGTGGTGAAAGATCTTCAACATCTCCCACAAAGATCTTCCTTCTTTTTTTACCTAAAACCTTTCTTTATATCCTGGGGAAAAGAAAACAGAAAAGGGTGAGCTCAAATGCTCAGTAAGGGTAAACAAAAGAAATATCAATCACATCGTATTCATAAGAACATAACATTTTGGAAATCATAACCTGCAAAAGAGAGAATAATTTCATAACATGGTATAAATCATGGTAGTGAAATGTAATCACAATAATCATAACTTAAAACATGAAACTTTGTGGAATTCACACATAATCATAGAGAATCATTTCTTGTTAGTCAAGACTCATTACCAAGACTATCTTAGTGGACAAAGTCCCTTTCTGAATCGAGTAACCCTCGTTTCAGTCCTGTTTCACTGAACCGGTATAACCTACCATTCCAGCCATGTCTATCTCATGAGATATAAAATCTTTACCCAATGCATTGGAGGGAGATATAGGTCCCACCCATCTTATAATGAATCCTTTCTTATGTGTTCCACATAATCATAAATCATACATCATCGCATAACCCATGTAATAAATATGGGACTCTTAAACAACATGACATCATAAAACAATTCATATAAGATAAAGGAATTCATAAAAATGTTTCCATCACAACATAATCAAATCCATGTAATAATAGGGATAAAAACAGAACCCTTTTATTATCTTAGATGGAAAATAATTTTGATAAAATACTTGAACTCCATTCTTGAGGAAAATATCCTTTCTACTTCAAATTTTTTTTCCTTTTATAACATGTCATACGACTTTAAAATAAAAGAAGTTGATTAAAAATAAACTTGAAAACTTGTAAGGGAAATTTCTTGGAAATAATGGTTTAAAAATCCATTCATGCCGTATAAGTTAAAAAAAACATTCTTCGTACTTTTGTCGGAAAAGTCAAAAAGTACCTCGTACGACAAAAGATTCCTTTCATACATATTACTAAAAAATCACCGAAGGGTAAAAATGGATTTAAAAAATTGTAGTTGGATGGAAATAGTATTACATATTGATGAAACATGGATTTGGATGATAAAATACACCCCAGTAAATACTTACGAATAAACAATCTCGGATAAAAATGAGATTGTGATATTTCCCTTACCTTAGGTCCGACTTGCTTTGTGAGTGTCCGAACATCCTGTATATGATTTAAATCATGTTATTGACTTATTCCAGAATCATATTCATTGTTATTATATCATATATGGTCCACTTATGACTTTATATTACCCGTTCTTTTGTAAATTCATGTTAAAGTAGCGTTTTGGGTAAAATCGTCTCATTTGTCGTTCTTGTTTTTAACTTGTAATTATTCATATGATTACTTAGATCATGATTACTTAATTCCAGAATATAAAACATGATTTATATATATATATATATTCATAATACACATATATAATAAATCAGTAAATGGAAAGAAATACACTGTTCATGGAGACGGTAGTCCGTACGTATGCATGAACGCTGTTTTCGTTTCCTTATTGAATTGAATGGAATTAAGTAGATGACATACATATAAATATAAATAATTCCAGTATCATTATTAGGTCATATATTGAATTATTACTTATTATATATACTTTATAATCATTCATGAATGGTTAATCATTGAGAATGAATCTCATCGCGTCGTGGAGACGGTAGTTCGTACGTACGCACGAGCGATGATATCATTCCCATGGTCGTGGAATTGTGTTGAAGTGTATGTATACTATTTCAGTATCAATATCACTTTATAATAATCATATATAGTTACTCATTACACCTTTATACCCATCCAATTAATGTGGTGGCGGAAAATAGTTTACACCACGGCGTGGAGACGGTATTCCGTACGTACGCACGCGCGGTGATTTCCTTTTTCCGTAGGATGGATGGAAGGTTAATTAGAGTTGTTTAATATTTATAATAACATATCAGTATATATGAAATACTTATGTTATTACTTTATCATGAAACAACTAAAGAAGAAGAAGTTGAAGAAGAAAGAAATTGAAAAAGATCGGTAATGGATATTACCTCTTTTTGACGCGCCTTTTCTTAGCCTCATCTTAAATAACTAAGAATGGTATTTGAAGAAGACCAGGACTTCTATGATGATACTAGGGAAGTGGAGAAGGTATTTTGGTAGGGTTTGGCCGAGCTTGAGTGCTCAAATTGGTGTGAGGAGGAGGGGGAGGAGGTGCCCTTTTATAAGGGAGGAGAGGGGCACCTTAGGAATACCTCAAAATATTATTTTATATTAAAGTCAAAATCGGTTTATAATGGTTCCAAAGGGGCTTATTTCGAAGGTAAAGTGGGGATGGGTCGAAATACTATCAACCAATAAGATTTAGACAAGTTTACGGTATTATTTTAACCTTATCAATTAAATTTAACTCTAAGTTAAATAATTTTACTTTTACCGTGTCTTTTTGTTTTCTTTCACTATATGGTTAATAAACTTACTATAACATGCCAAACGAACCCCAAATTGTTTATTATTAATATATATATCCTTATCTATGTCATTTGGCCGAACCTTAGATTTTTAGGAATAAAATAACAATTAGTAATATAATATTTGATTAAAAAACTATTTTGTGTCAATTTTGACACTATTTGATATATGATTTTTGTGAAAGTCATAACAGAATTATATGTTCGAAAAAAGTTGATTAAATCCACACTAATATATCATAGTAACCTATAAAATTAGTGGAATTCATAAAAAGTCTCAAATTATATTTATTTTGGTGTTTATAACATCAATTATGTCAATATTTCATTAATAAGATAATTACTGCATCATCATTGTGTCATAAATAAATTAAATTATTTAATGTCTAAAAATTACAAATAAACTACCATTATATAGGAAATATTTTTATCTTTCTAATGAATATTTAAAATCTAATTTATCTTATGTATAACCCTATATTAAAAATGTTTTATTAAATAAACTTTGATTTTAACTCTTTTAACTCTTCTTTGAATTAAATAATAATAAATGTCCTAATCTAATCCAAGTGGGCCTAAATGATAATATTTTACACTTAAGGTTGTTTTTGGTCGAGATAAACTTGTCCAATAGGAATAGGACATGTGTTAGGGTAATATTAGTATCATTTTTACCCTTAATTACCCTATTTACTTTTAACCGTGGTAAATAAAAGTAAAAAGTTACTATTCACCAAAAAATATTTTCATCTCATTGAACCACATTTTACTTACTGACATCAACCGTGTCTCTCGGAATTTTGAAATTCCATTCACAGAAATGGTAAAATTAAGTTTTATGAAAAATTCAGTTTTTTTAACTACCACTTAGTAGTTTCACTATTCATCAAAAATTGAAGGTTTTTAGAAAAATGCCAAAATTTCATCCTAAGCTATATTTCATATTCCGAATTCAAAAATGAATCCTATTTTACCAAATTCATAACATAGAAGTTGCATTAATTAATTTTATAATTAAATCCCGCTGTTAAAACAAATAGCGTGTTTTTAAGAAACAATATCTATCAAAAGATTGACACTTGATTATGTCTGGTTTAAATGTCAAATTACAACCAGTGACCAAGATTGTATTAAATTGTAAAAATATATTCTAAATATACTTTAAAACCACTCAAATTAATAATTTATCACTATTAATTATTTTGATTAAAAAAGTTGTTTTTAATTATAATTTAGTAATTTTCACTATTCATCAGAATATGAAAGTTATCCGAAAAGTACCAAAATTTCACCTTAGGCTAAATTCGATACTCTGAATCCAAAAATGAAGTCTATTTTGAGATCTAAAATTTCTAAAATTTTAAAAGGTGGTTATTACTATTCATAACGGCAAGTTATAATAATATTTTAATAGCATATCGTTGTTTAGTGAAACTCGGTATTGCGTACTACACACGCTATCGAGGAAGGTCTCGATTGCGTGTAATGAAAGGAAAGTCAAGGATTTTTGTTGTGCAAGCTCCTTTTGGTGTAGTGTACGACACAAGACATTAATAAAATTAAAAAGAATATTTTTCATAAAATCTCGGGCTATTACATTCTACCCCCCTTAAAATGAATTTCGCCCTCGAAATTCGTCGGGGTTATAAATGGTTTACTATTCGAACGTTTCTTTAATAGAAACCCACATCGTAAAAAGGAATACCAAATCCAATCTTTAAAAAAAAAAGTATGAAACGTAACGGTTACCCAAATAAACTAATCACCGGGTTTCCACATAGGTGAAAATATGGATATGGAAGAGAAATCTAACCATCATGTTCTGATGGAGAGTGGTAGAGAACATGGCTATGGAAAAGCCAACAATCACAAATCCATAAATTTGTGACGATCTAACGTACCATCTGATTAATCAGATATAAGAGCACTAGGACAACATTTTTGGTTTTCAAGATCATTTCCCTAAGGTTGATGAATTAAAAGAAATACTTACATGATTTTGTTACAATCTCACTGTTGTTCGTGAATTGAACAATTTCCACTTCATCTCTTAAATAAATGAAGTTGAATTTGTTATTCGTGAAGTGTTAGCAGATCATGTGATAGAATGACGGGTCATTCCATCGGTCTCAAACAAAAGGTTAGCAAAAATTATATACATAAGTCGATCTATAGTGAGATTAATCATATATGGTTCCTAAAATTGACTTATACTTCATATATCGTACTGCTTAATAAAATAAAACTAGTTACTACTAAAGAGGGACTTCCTGTAGGCCAGTGGTAGGCGATAAAGGCCAGTCGCACTTCGATTGTGGGTTCGATTCCCATAGCCTTGTCCGACGCGATGGGTTGTCGCCTGTCCTGCAGGTTGTCCTTTTTCTAAAACTATATTACTATAACATCCCATCGATAATATCGAAAAACAAACAATACTAACTTATGTACAACATAATCCATTCCAATCTTTAGGATTATCCATAATACTGGAGTCCACTCTCATAGTGAAAACGATTACCAGAGATTTAATACCATCGTTGAACCCCATATATCATAAGATATGTTTTTTGGTCACATTCCAAACATTCAAAGTCCTTAATCATGTATTCTCTTGAAGAATGAATACCCATTGAACCTTAGTGAAATCATGAATACTGTTAAAAGTTAACACTTTCCACATACCAAAATCCAAAAACTCTATATACTCAAACCATAATATAACCTTCTCCTTATATCAGTCATGAGCTCATGAATACTATCAAACATTTAATTTTCTCCTTATCCCTACGTTATGTGCATATCATCTACATTCCAAAAATATCTGAATAACCTTCCATGGATACTGGTAACATTAATCATACACTTTCAAAACTCAAGGAAAGACAATAGTGTAACAATCCTTAGATGTCTCGTTATTCCAACATTACACATGATAAACATGTAATCATTCCACTACATTCTTAAACCATTGTCCAAGATTCAACAATTCTTTCATCTCACATATCATTTGTAGTCTCTTCATCATCATCAACATAAATACTTCCCATACGACCATACTGATTCTCTTCATGAGACATTCCCTTAGGGCATTGGTTGGCATAATGCCCGTACATTCCACATTTAAAACATTTAACCATTGTTGATGTCGTAGCAATACCATTATCCTCATCCCTGGTGTTAACTGAACCTTTTCCTTTGCACTTACTGGCTTTGTGTCCTTCTTTTCCACACCCAAAGCATCTTCCAGTTCCTTTGAAACATTCTCCTTGATGCCTCTTCCCACATGAATTACATAGGGGAAATTGAACTTTATTTCCTCTATGATCATCATGAAACTCCATCTTTCTCTTATTAGTCGAGTCAGGAAACTTACCAAATTTTACTTTATTGATCATATTATGAGATTGCTGATTCGGCATAATAATTATGTTTGGACTTCCAAATCCCATTTCATTATGAAGAATATCATCCCATTGTCCATCATATCCTCCATTATCGTGAATCATCTTGTTTCCAGCCATTTTCTAAAACCCAAAAAGAATAGTGTGAGAGGAAAAAATCATGCTAGGGAAAACAACATAATAAAGGGGAAGTACCTCTAATATCTAACATCTTAGGTTTAATTCTATGATCGTTAGCGTAATTCTAGTACTATAACCTATACGTATACTTAACCTTAGGGACATCCCTAGACATACCTTAGAAATATCTCTAGGGATCTCACTAAAGTTCTCGCATCCTAGTTTCCAAAGGTTGACTAAACCTTTCCTCTAATACCAACTGTAGAGACCCGAAGCTTGACGTACATGAACATTACATTACTTTTGAGGAATACTTAGTACATAACAAAAACACACACACAAGGATCGTAATAGTTTAGTGTCTTTGGAAACTCGGAATAAAATCTTCTAATCGTGGTGAAAGATCTTCAACATCTCCCATAAAGATCTTCCTTCTTTTTTTACCTAAAACCTTTCTTTATATCCTGGGGAAAAGAAAACATAAAAGGGTGAGCTCAAATGCTCAGTAAGGGTAAACAAAAGAAATATCAATCACATCGTATTCATAAGAACATAACATTTTGGAAATCATAACCTGCAAAAGAGAGCATAATTTCATAACATGGTATAAATCATGGTAGTGAAATGTAATCACAATAATCATAACTTAAAACATGAAACTTTGTGGCATTCACACATAATCATAGAGAATCATTTCTTGTTAGTCAAGACTCATTGCCAAGACTATCTTAGTGGACAAAGTCCCTTTCTGAATCGAGTAACCCTCGTTTCAGTCCTGTTTCACTGAACCGGTATAACCTACCATTCCAGCCATGTCTATCTCATGAGATATAAAATCTTTACCCAATGCATTGGAGGTAGATATAGGTCCCACCCATCTTATAATGAATCCTTTCTTATGTGTGCCACATAATCATAAATCATACATCATCGCATAACCCATGTAATAAATATGGGACTCTTAAACAACATGACATCATAAAACAATTCATATAAGATAAATGAATTCATAAAAATGTTTCCATCACAACATAATCAAATCCATGTAATAATAGGGATAAAAACAGAACCCTTTTATTATCTTAGATGGAAAATAATTTTGATAAAATACTTGAACTCCATTCTTGAGGAAAATATCATTTCTACTTCAAATTTTTTTTCCTTTCATAACATGTCATACGACTTTAAAATAAAAGAAGTTGATTAAAAATAAACTTGAAAACTTGTAAGGGAAATTTCTTGGAAATAATGGTTTAAAAATCCATTCATGCCGTATAAGTTAAAAAAAACATTCTTCGTACTTTTGTCGGAAAAGTCAAAAAGTACCTCGTACGACAAAAGATTCCTTTCATACATATTACTAAAAACCCACCGAAGGGTAAAAATGGATTTAAACAATTGTAGTTGGATGGAAATAATATTACATATTGATGAAACATGGATTTGGATGATAAAATACACCCCAGTAAATACTTACGAATAAACAATCTCGGATAAAAATGAGATTGTGATATTTCCCTTACCTTAGGTCCGACTTGCTTTGTGAGTGTCCGAACCTCCTGTATATGATTTAAATCATGTTATTGACATTTTCCAGAATCATATTCATTGTTATTATATCATATATGGTCCACTTATGACTTTATATTACCCGTTCTTTTGTAAATTAATGTTAAAGTAGCGTTTTGGGTAAAATCGTCTCATTTGTCGTTCTTGTTTTTAACTTGTAATTATTCATATGATTACTTAGATCATGATTACTTAATTCCAGAATATAAAACATGATTTATATATATATATTCATAATACACATATATAATAAATCAGTAAATGGAAAGAAATACACTGTTCATTGAGACGGTAGTCCGTACGTACGCATGAACGCTGTTTTCGTTTCCTTATTGAATTGAATGGAATTAAGTAGATGACATACATATAAATATAAATAATTCCAGTATCATTATTAGGTAATATATTGAATTATTACTTATTATATATACTTTATAATCATTCATGAATGGTTAATCATTGAGAATGAATCTCATCGCGTCGTGGAGACGGTAGTCCGTACGTACGTACGAGCGATGATATCATTCCCATGGTCGTGGAATTGTGTTGAAGTGTATGTATACTATTTCAGTATCAATATCACTTTATAATAATCATATATAGTTACTCATTAAACCTTTATACCCATCCAATTAATGTGGTGGCGGAAAATAGTTTACACCACGGCGTGGAGACGGTATTCCGTACGTACGCACGCGCGGTGATTTCCTTTTTCCGTAGGATGGATGGAAGGTTAATTAGAGTTGTTTCATATTTATAATAACATATCAGTATATAAGAAATACTGATGTTATTACTTTATCATGAAACAACTAAAGAAGAAGAAGTTGAAGAAGAATGAAATTGAAAAAGATCGGTAATTGATATTACCTCTTTTTGACGCACCTTTTCTTAGCCTCTACTTAATGAAATAAGAATGGTATTTGAAGAAGACCAGGACTTCTATGATGATACTAGGAAAGTGGAGAAGGGATTTTGTTAGGGGTTGTCCGAGCTTGAGTGCTCAAATTGGTGTGAGGAGGAGGGGGAGGAGGTGCCCTTTTATAAGGGAGGAGAGGGGCACCTTAGGAATACCTCAAAATATTATTTTATATTAAAGTAAAAATCGGTTTATAATGGTTACAAAGGGTCTTATTTCGAAGGTAAAGTGGGGATGGGTCGAAATACTATCAACCAATAAGATTTAGACAAGTTTACGGTATTATTTTAACCTTATCAATTAGATTTAACTCTAAGTTAAATAATTTTACTTTTACCGTGTCTTTTTGTTTTCTTTCACTATATGGTTAATAAACATACTATAACATGCCAAAAGAACCCCAAATTGTTTATTATTAATATATATATCCTTATCTATGTCATTTGGCCGAACCTTAGATTTTTATGAATAAAATAACAATTAGTAATATAATATTTGATTAAAAAACTATTTTGTGTCAATTTTGACACTATTTGATATATGATTTTTGTGAAAGTCATAAAAGAATTATATGTTCGAAAAAAGTTGATTAAATCCACACTAATATATCCTAGTAACCTAGAAAATTAGTTGAATTCATAAAAAGTATCAAATTATATTTATTTTGGTGTTTATAACATCAATTATGTCAATATTTCATTAATAAGATAATTACTGCATCATCATTGTGTCATAAATAAATTACATTATTTAATGTCTAAAAATTACAAATAAAATACAATTATATAGGAAATCTATTTATCTTTCTAATGAATATTTACAATCGAATTTATCTTATGTATAACCCTATATTAAAAATGTTTTAGTAAATAAACTTTGATTTTAACTCTTTTAACTCTTCTTTGAATTAAATAATAATAAATGTCCTAATCTAATCCAAGTGGGCCTAAATGATAATAGTTTACACTTAAGGTTGTTTTTGGTCGAGATAAACTTGTCCAATAGGATTAGGACATGTGTTAGGGTAATATTAATATCATTTTTACCCTTAATTACCCTATTTACTTTTAACCGTGGTAAGTAAAAGTAAAAAGTTACTATTCACCAAAAAATATTTTCATCTCATTGAACCACATTTTACTTACTGACATCAACCGTGTCTCTCGGAATTTTTAAATTCCATTCACAGAAACGGTAAAATTAAGTTTTATAAAAAATTCAGTTTTTTTAACTACCACTTAGTAGTTTCACTATTCATCAAAAATTGAAGGTTTTCAGAAAAATGCCAAAATTTCATCCTAAGCTATATTTCATATTCCGAATTCAAAAATGAATCATATTTTACCAAATTCATAACATAGAAGTCGCATTAATTAATTTTATAATTAAATCCCGCTGTTAAAACAAATAGCGTGTTTTTAAGAAACAATATCTATCAAAAGATTGACACTTGATTATGTCTGGTTTAAATGTGAAATTACAACCAATGACCAACATTGTATTAAATTGTAAAAATATATTCTAAATATACTTTAAAACCACTCAAATTAATAATTTATCACTATTTCTTATTTCGATTAAAAAAGTTGTTTTTAATTATAATTTAGTACTTTTCACTATTCATCAGAATATGAAAGTTATCCGAAAAGTACCAAAATTTCACCTTAGGCTAAATTCGATACTCTGAATCCAAAAATGAAGTCCATTTTGAGATCTAAAATTTCTAAAATTTTAAAAGGTGGTTATTACAATTCATAACGGCTAGTTATAATAATATTTTAATAGCATATCGTTGTTTAGTGAAACTCGGTATTGCGTACTACACACGCTATCGAGGAAGGTCGCGATTGCGTGTAATGAAAGAAAAGTCAAGGATTTTTGTTGTGCAAGCTCCTTTTGGTGTAGCGTACAACACAAGACATTAATAAAATTAAAAAGAATATTTTTCATAAAATCTCGGGCTGTTACACAAAGGGTACATGATTTGAAAAATATGTGATGATAAATTCATAGAGGAATCATATTCATAAAAGAATCCTGGATTTAGAGGAGTACACAAATACGCTCTAATAAGGAAGAATCTTTAATTTACTCTTTTATGTGACACATGCCTATTACATTCAATAGATCATCTGATCCCTTAAGCGAGGAACAATGTATCAACTCCTTTGATATTTTATTCCCCAACCATTAATGTTATAAACAAGAGAATATACTACTATATGACTAACGTATATAGAGAAATGTTGGATAGAGTATGATAATGAACAAGAATATGACAACAGATAATAAGATAAAATCTATTAGGTTGAATGAATTTTTGAATATTAATTAAAATTATTTTTTCCACTCACTCTCAATATTATATCAGAAAGGGATATCCTCTCCCTCTAGAAAAAAGATGATGAATATATCAAGGTGTATGAGGAAAACATCAAAATTATTTCATGATAAACATTCTAAATTTTACTTACCCCAAAAGTAACCATGAACACTTATTTCGTGGGATATACCCTGGTATAAAAAATTCCCCAGTGACCTGTGACTTTGAGTATATAATGAAATTCTCTAATATTTAATCAATGTCAAAATGCAGAGAATATAATCTCAAGAGAAACATAGAGATAATAAGTAGAAAAATGATTTTAATTTTTATTGTCTTATATAAATTTTTTTCAATTATATGATATTTCAACGTCTCGGTTGTCATATATGTTGGGAAAATCACCGTAAAAATTTACTAAGTTGTACATGGAAATGATTTAGGTGTAGGAAATATGGTCACATATATAGAGATTACTGATAGTCTATACCCACTAATGTGGTGGAGTAGTTGAATTATCCAATCATCTGTCATATAATAATTCATTTCTTCAACTACTAGGAACCACAACATATTTTAAATCACTTTACCAAGATAATTGTTTTTGGAGACAACTAAAAACCTCCACTGAATCAAGGTAATTATTTTCCATCACAAATGCTCAGGTGGTTACTTTAAAATAATTATATAAAGGTACATTAGTTATTCATCATAAAATAGAGAAATTTGTTTTTTGATGTTTCTAAAAATTTATTAATATCATGCTTTATTACAATCACTATTCACACATCCACACAAATCCTAGAAATAAAGCTTTTGGTGTAAATGGAAAATGTCAAATTAATTTCATTCCAATTATATAACTCCTCCTATATAATAATCATTTAGATAACATCAATGGAAAAAATTTTATAATATCTTTTCTATAATTTTATTAAATTTTAGGAATGGATTGGTTATACCTACATATATCCAACAAAATATTTTGTGAGGAGAAATCACTCTATATATGGGAGAAGGGCCATGATTCTATACAACTATAAGGAGTAGGATGATTATTATTTAGAACTAACATATAAAACATAAAAAATATTCCCCCATGATAAACATATCTATATTAAATGATTGATTTTATGAAATTTCCAACTTTGAATACATGTTTATTATGAGGAAATATACTGATATGGTGTTTAAAGAATTGCCTAGTCTTCCTCTTAAATGAGAGGATATATTCTTAATCGAGATTGTACGTAAGTTATTTCCATTATGAAATAGTAACTATAGAATAGGTTTTTTGGAATGTGATGAGTTGAGGAAAAAAAATATTTCATAATCAAGATAATTTTATCAAATTCCCATGTGCATTTCCATGCTATGAACTAGTATACATCATCTATAATAATTATGTGTCAATGCCCCATTGGGTTGATTATCGTGAGATCGAAAAGATCAAAATAATGAACACTTATTCCCTTACATAGATTAGTGACTTGTTCTTTCATCTATGAGGATACAATTATTCCTTAATGTGGATATACAATCTAGATATTAAATATTTATGGTGGTGAAGGAATATATCACCATGACTTATTTTTTTACAATATAGGGTCACAATGAGTTAATAGTAATTCAATTATAACTAAAAAATACTCCAAATATATTTATGGACACGATGAATATAGTATTTTGAGATTATCTTAAAAAAATTGTTAATATATATGGATGATATTATAATATACATTAAAATCGTGGAGGAGAAGGAGTATTATATGAGAACTGTGGAAAAGGCCCTTCATAATGGTAATATTTCTGCAATGTAATAAACTTATTCTAGTAGAAGGTAGTCACAAACTTGGAACAAGTCATCATAAGTAATGGAATTTTAATAAACCCTTAAAAAAAGAAACAATTGAAGGATGAATTATGCCATAATCTGTGATAGATATATATAGTTTCCATTCATTAGAATGTTATTTTTCTAGATTCTTGTGAAATTAATTGTTATTTTAAACCCTTCTAACAATGATAAATCATAGGGGAGTCATGATTTCTAAGAATGATGAATGAGAAGAGAGACTTATGTAGTAGAAAAAGAGGTTTATCATTGCACCTCTTCTCACACAACCCACAAGTGATGGACATTGAATAGTATTGAATGATACCTTGAATTGGGTATTTAGATTTGTGTTACGGCATAAAGATAAAATACATAGACTATGTATCATGGTAGATGGTGGTTAAGGATTAGAACTACCCAACACAAGATCTAGAGAAATATGAAGTGATATTTTCATTAAAAATATTGTGTAATTATCTTTTTAGGGAGATGATTGAAATATATAATGATCAAATTATAATATATATATATATATATGAAAAAAAAAGATCAAAATATGTTCCAATATAGATTGTTTATCCATGGAATGTAACATGAATTCTCATTTCACAATAATCATAGGAAGGTGAATAAGGTTTTGAATACTCTATGTAGAATGTATACAACAATTCAATCATTGATGAGAATTTAGAGGGATCAAATCTACTTAGATTTAGAAATTATGGACATGAGAATCATAAAGAAGGAAACACTAAAATCCTTTCACTAATAACTGATCAACTATCACTTATAGAGTAGTTAATGGATTCTCAATGTGAAGATGTGGGAATTCAAAAGAAATCGGAAACTATTAAAAAAGGAAAATAATTTGTATTAATTTTTTTGAGGATGTTATTGTATAGTTTTGGCCTAGATGATATTTACAAAATAAACATGACTTAAAGAAAGAGTCATTTGATGATGCACATAACTCAAATTTCATTTTCAATAATAGAAGCACAAAGTAGTTTCAAGATCTCCATGAACAATATTGGTGGTACAATATGAAGAATGAGGTCATAGAATATACACCAATATGTCTTTTATTATATCATATAAAGGTATAAAGGATAAAATATAATATGATGATGCAATAATTACCCATAAAAACATGGAAATTGGAAAAATCACAATGGGATTTGACTTTGTACACCCGATGACTTCAAAATTAAACAATTCTAAATTTTCTATTGTGTATTATCTTAAAAATACTACAAAATACATTTATGTTTTAGATTAATTATCACAATATCAATGTTCACGAATATACATTAGAGAGGTGGTAAGGATGAAAGTAGTGCCACTATCGATTATATCCCATAAATATCTATAATTCACCTCTATGATATGCAAATTTATACAAAATTCTCTAAACAATGATCTAGACATCAGTATGGACTATCATCCAAAAACTAATGGTGAATCCAAGAAGATTATTTTGATAGTAGATGATATTTTTTGGGATGGTTCTATGGACTTCAATGGTTTATGGGACCAACATCTGACTTTGGGGAAGTCCTCATAAAAAATAGTTTACACTAATAAATCAAAATGGCCATATATGAAGCACATTATGGGAAAAGGATTTGAACACATTCATGGTGGGATGAAGTTGAGGAACATAAACTACAAATACCTGGAATTGTTGAGGGCATGGTGGAAAAGAGTATGACTATTTAGTAGAAAAATAAGGTTGTGACGAGTCAACATAATATCCATGATGACAATTCAATATTATATATAGAGTACGATGTTGCAGATATAGTATTTATTTTCATATCTCTATGTAATAATGTTTTGAGATTTGGGAGTAATGAAAATATTATTCCGAGATACATGAGAACCTTTTAGATACTTGATCACATCAGAGTGGTTTATTAATGAATGAACTCCCACATAACCTCTATCAATTTCATTATGTATTCCATGTATCATTATAGAGAAAGTACATATGAGGTTTCTTGTATGTACTCGATCAAGAGGTATTGCCATTGGTGAATTATCTCCTGTATTAGGAGTGATTGATGAAGATCATAAATCATAATTAAAAGTATCTATGATATAAGACAATTCTCCTTGTCAATGTGATGTGGATAAATCAATATTGTTTGGAAGTAATGTGGGAAATTAATGATGTGATAAAACCGATTTACCATCATCTATTTTAGTATGGGAAAATAAAATTTCATGGAAGAAATTTGTTAAGGGTGGATGATTGTAAATCCCGTAACTATTTAAATAAAATTACACTTTTTTATTTCATTTAATTTGTTATTATGGAATTTTTTTTCTGAAAAAACAATAAATTATTTTGTTTTAATATATCCAATTTCATACTAAATATGGTTATGTATCATTACCATTTATAATATAGTCATTGTGTTTTTATAACATGATTAGTGTAAATATAGGTACATCACAAATCCTATTAAGGCATAAAATGAATGTGATGGCCAAAACCAATAAGATTGTACTATATAAATCCCATTAAACAATGATTTCAAGGGTGATAGAATATATGATATTTTACCATGACTAAGGAAAGATGAGATCAATCAACATAATCTTGAGAGAAGCAATTTAAGGTAGAAGTCCAAGCTCAATAATATCACAACCCAAACCAATTATGATTAACCACCCCATTATAATCACATCATCTTGAATCATAATGATAGGGATTTCATTACTGTATTGATGGGATATGTACCAATACCCTATAATTATGAGTATGTACATTAATTTTAAAAGGTTAATTAATATATTTTAATCCAATTATTGTTACTTTATAAATGAATTTTATTTTGATATATTAAAACCAAAATATTATTTTTGGTTTATATCCTTATCCAATTAAGAAATATATTTTTACTAATAAATGGATTTTGGAAGAAAAATTAACATATAAATAAAATATTAATTTTAAATAACTTATATGAAATATAAATTAACATATAATTTTCATTAATTCAAATGTACATTTTATAAGGGTTCAAAAACTATCATTGTAAAAAAACCATCATTTCTCAATATATGTTTATTACTATTTTACATATTAAAATGAAACTATTTTGAAAATTATTTATTTAAAATTATTATAAATTTTTAGAATCATAATGTGAAAAAAATTTAATGGTGAATTTCTTATAATTTATTTTGGAATTCGAGTTTTGGGGAAAAAATTCAATACCCTATTAACATACATTGTGTATTATGGCGTCAGACTGTCCCAAAATGATGTAATAGATACAATAAATTGAATCCCTGACCAAATATATATTATACTCATAAAATAATATGATTTTATGTAAATTTTATTTATTTCATAATCCCCTTATGAATTCCCTAAAAAATTAATATATTTTATGGTTTTATAACAATTTCATTAATAGTATGACACACCTCCACAAAGCAAGGTAATTATTTTATTAAGTTTATCCCATGCCATTTAAAAATAATTACAACCACACTTAGGTGATACAATCCATGTGAAAAAAATTTAATGTATTTAGGTTTTGGTTATATTATTATGTAGAGTACAAACCCTAATTAATAAAGATATCCCCCTATTTTCCTATATAATGCAACTACAGATCCCACTTACCTTCACTAATAATACAAAATAAATATACTTACTCATCCATATCCATTATGTAGTCTTCTTAAGGTATCATAAGCTCTCATTAAGATCCTCCCATGCATTTGGAGTCACACACTCAAGTAAGGGTTTTTTATTTCTTCTCATTATTCATGTATCTTCATTAACATATACCTTATACTTCCTATTGCAATTGATTGGAATTTTTTTTTCAATTTATAAATTAGTATAAATTTTATGTTCAAATGTTGATATAACTATTTAACTCTTAGGAACACATTTTATGATTTTGTTAGCGAGGTTTTCATGCTTATGAATTGTTTCCATAACTTTCCATGCCCATACCACTAGGTAGGGAATACCATACCAATTTCCTATCAACGGTGCTCATATTTAAACACATATAACTATTTTAATTTGGAATTAAATGAAATCATTACACACTCATTGATCTCGGAATAGAATATGATGATGAAATAATCCATGTTGTATGATCTATGTGGAACACATAGGCAAGAAAATTAAATGACTGTTACTAGTGTGCCCAAAATTTTATAGAGCTCCAAAATAGTGGGTAATGTATATTCTCATGAGATATAATGATGGTATCGGGAGTGTAATTGAGTAATTTATGGATTTTTTCCATCATTATTTCATGTTATAGAACCTTGAACTAATATTATGATGTATTTTTTTTATGTTTTTGACACATTTCACATGTTATGATTATCATGATATAGTATTTCTTAATATTCATATTTTTGATTCTCAACCATTTTGTTCCCCTATAATATTCCAATTTTATAACATGTATCACCATATTTTTTGTTAATTGCCTAAATTATCTTTATAGATCACCCCTTTCATGGGTCTTTCCCTAGATTATCCCCTCAAATTTTAAATCATTAGAATTATAAAAGCATGTTAAGGATGTTTTCAATAACGTTTTTATTTCCCATGTTATTTTTTTAACTATGTAACTAATTTCTTATGACAATAGACATTTCAACCACATATCTTTTATTATTTGTAATTATATATTATAAATCATCTATTAATGTGTAATAAATAACAAAGCTGTTATAATAGAGATACTGGAGAAATATCATAATGTACCACGTGTTATTCTTAGAATAAACTATCTGGAACTAGATAAGAATCATTGACAAGGAGAAGATAGAGGATAAGGCATTCCAATTGTATTATAATTAACTCTTCAATGTAGGAATGCAATATCCACTCAATGGACAGAATAAAAATTGGGACATATTCTGGTAGGAATCATCATGGATTTATGTGCATATACCTAATTAGAAATCACTTGATGATGGTAGTTTTAGGGTGAGATAATGAATGTTGGTTTATATATATGTAGCATGGTTCTCCAAGTTCCTTGTTTACCTTAAACATGATATCTATCTTTAGAAGCTGGTAATGTTTTTGTTGGGGACTCACATATTCCATCTGTGTCATCAGGAGAATGTAATTTTCCTATGGTAAATTAACCATGTCACTGAGATTGAAATATAGTGGGTGACATACGATGTGTTCTTCCCATACCCCATATGAATGTGTGTGTGGGGGGGGGGATGAATCAATTCCAACTCATATGAGGAAATTAATGGAGTTGGTGCATGTAACCTACTAAAAAAATAAGAGGCTGAGGTATATATCATTCATGAAATTGTTCAAATATTTCATTAATGAATAGTAAACCATAGAGGAGGTACTTGTGTTAGAAGAAAAAATATTAATATTTTGACCAAGTTGCACATATATCCTATAACGTACATATTATTGAAGTAGAACTACCAATGGAAGATATGGGAGGTGAAACCGTGGTAGTTGTGGATATATAGAATCAAATATGAAGATATCATGGTCATAATTATGGGTTTATTTCCATGCTCATATATGGCTGCATGCTCCCTATGATGGATGAAAATATGTTGGTGGAGATGAGCACCATAATTACTGATGTGATGTTATAAATAGTGCATCAGGTCAATTAGTCCATCCTTATATTTGAGAATCATTACAAGGTGTTTCACCACATCAGTAAAGGGAATAATCCCCCTTGTGTATACCCCCCCCCCCTCCAATATTTGTATAGCTGGGTAGCCACACACATGGGGGATATGAGTATTTGAAACCCATTAACCCTCCTAGCATAAACGTTTGTACAGGGATCCTAAACATCACTTGGATTGACCACCTCATGTTGGGTTTGGTGGACATGATGGAAAATGGGGGCCCGATGATGACTGTTTATGTATACAGATCATCAAGTAATGATTGTATCATATGTCCATCTGAGGGGGGTACTTCTAAAGAGGGATGACTATGAGTTGATCTACAAACATTAAAATCGATAACTAATCTGAAATAAATTATTTTATTTTCATTATTTGACACCAAATATATACAAATAGGTGTTTCATGAGTGGAATCCTTCCGCTCAAAAGTATATTAAGAGAGTATATACACTATGTGATAGAAATAAACATAACAAAATTCCACCACCTAATGTAGCATATGGTCTCAACCCTGAATATGAGATGATATTGTAATGACCCAATTTTTTTCAATAGAAAATTCCCTTCTTATATTTATGTCATAAATTAACATGAAAACAAAAAACAATGAACTACTAAGTGATAAGTGACCTTTAAACATATATTTGTCACTCATGTGTTTGGAATTTCGAAAATCTAACATACACGGTTGTGTTCAAAATGATTTTTTGGAGTCTAATGAAACAAAAATTATTTTTGTTGAATAGATTCAAACCCTTATGAAAAGAAACATACCCTTATGAATAGTAATATGACCCTTATGAATATTAAATCATCCCATATAAGAGTAACGTTACGTATGAATAATTAAATAAAATTTAGACATCTTAGAAAGTGACAATTTGACCTTAGTAAATGTTTTCGTATTTTCTAAGTAATAAATAATTAATTATTATTAATTAATTAATTTAAAAAAATATTTATTTCCATATAATTTATTTATAAATTATTGAATCAATGTCTTATAGTTTATAGATAATTTTATAAGACATTATGTAATTTTTGGAAGCACTATAAAATCAGTTTTAATCTTTAAAACTATTTTTTAATTAAATTATGATTTTAATTAAATATTAAATTATTAAAATCTAGAAAATCATTTTTTGAAAAATGGACTTAATTTTTGGATTCTACACGTCCCAAAATGGTATGGGTAAATTTTTTGGTTTTTTCTGAAATACTTCAATTTTTGCGTGAATAGTAAAAAAATACAGTTTTTCGCGTAATCAGTGTATACTAAATTGCATCATTAATGATGTAATGATGAAATAAAAATTCTAGAACATTAGTTTAGGCAAAATTATATTATATTTCATAAATGGTTTATTAAAATACAATAAATCCAATTCTCAAACCTAAAAAGAACTTTCCAAAGCCTAAAGTCAAAAGGTAATTTCTTAAAGTGTATTTTTCTCTTTCTTTCACTTTCCTTTTAATAAATTAATAAATTTAAATTATAAAGAAGAATTAAATCCTTACACTAATCATATTATATTAATATATTATTGAGTATGTCAAAAAATCTACTATTAAAAGTCTAACTTTTGATATATTATTTTATTTAATATTTTAGACTAAAAACACCTCCCTCCTCATGTTTAAATAAGCCCTCACCCTAATCTTCCCAAAAAACACCTATAAAATATCAATAATTTTATAATATTTGCCCATTAATATTCCCTAGCCCCTCCCCCATGTCCAATAGATTCTGGTATCATCAAAATACCAAGCTTAGGCCCTCAAGGAGGTTCTCAAGAGGAGGATTTTTGAGGTAATTTCCCTCCATCTTCTCCTTTAATTTCCTTTCATGTTAAAGTTAATTTCATGATCCCTATCCACCTATATTCATCGAAATTGTATTGAAACTAAATTATTATAAATCTACTAGAATATTATTATGCTAATGGGATATTATACCATCCAACCCCCTTTCCCTCTTCCTTTTATTTTATTAAAGAGAACGTCGTTTGTGAGGTGTTAATTTATCACCTTCAAGAACGATGTTCTTTCTTCTTCCATTTTTACCTTAAGATCTGGTCATGAAACCATTTTTATGGTTGATCCAAAATATTTTATATGTATTATGTTCTATTTAAAGTTCATTAAATAAACTATGGCTATATTACTAAGGGATAAGTTAAAACATGTTTGTTGTGATCCAAAAACCGCCAAAATTGACTCAAATAACCATCACTTAATTATTATCTTATGATTCATCCACATGGATATAATATAATTAATTATAAGATAATTAAAACTCCTTTAATATCATTAATGACATGTAATATCATTTTTGGATGATTTCTAATGTTCTACCCAATGTTCAATTTAAGAATACAATTGAACCACCCAACAAAAACCATAAAAATGAACATCCTCGAACAATGTTTTTAAACTCTATAAGTCATCAAAAGGAAAATAATATGACATAATGAAACCAGAATTAACCCTATTAGTATACACATGTTTCTGTATTTATAATTAATGATTATAATGTCAATAAACAGGACAATAAAGGGAAGGAAGTATTCGGGTATAAGGTAAGGAGAAATTTTCGAACCCAACTTTCATCCTTCGAGTTCTACCTCTTTCACTCCATTTTTGATATGGTCACTAATTAAAGATCATTTTTTCATCATTTTCTTTCCTTTTCTGGTATATACATGTTTTTAATGAAGTTTATGTCAATCAAAATGTTTTCTGAAAGAACTCTTCTTTTAAGAACTCATCTTTTACCTCTCATTCAAGGTTGATGGTTCTTGTATCAAGTTTGTTATTCCCTCTTTCCTTTGGGAACCCAAAGTTTATGAATGATTTCTTATGAGATGAAACCCATTACTATTCATGGGTTACTTATGTTGATTTATGTTATATGTTCATTTTGGCATGCATCATAAATGATAATGTTATGATGTGACAGGTGCACCCAGAATTATATAGCTTTCTAATGCATTGGGAAAAGTGATGAGTCTCATGAGTAAATGTGAAAAGATGTTTGAACAAGATTCTAGCCTGGTTCACAAGTATGTGTGGCAGTTAACCACTAAGACATGATGTTTCATTTTTATGCATTGCCACATTTCAAGTCTATTATTTATGCTCCTCTCATGTTCATGATCTTTTGCCTATGTTATGATTATGCTCACCCCATGATATATTGTTATAATATATCCTCTTACTGGGATTTTAGCTCACCCATTTTGATGTATATACTCATGTGGCTAAATGTACTAAGGATAGGAAAAGTGCATATAACAATCTATAGAAGAATAAATTAAATGAATGTTTATGGTGGATGTTGTATTTGTTATGTATGGTCATAGTTTCCCCAAGACACTAAACCTTTGAATCCTCTATGTATAATTCTTTTATGTTGTATATCTATAAAATAATGTAATATTAATGTAAGAAAAGGTTGGGTCTCTTTAGTTGGTATCAGAGGCAAGGTTTAGTTAATTTGGGAATTAGGATTAGTGAACCCTAGAGAAAACCTCTAGTATGAGATTAAGTATAAATATGCACAAATGATTATTTAACTAGGGATCCCATATGTTATGTTTTTTTACTACATTTTTTAAATTAATAAGTTATTCATGAAATATTTACTTATGGTTTGTTCTAACCTTCTCTATTTTAGAAAATGGTGGGAACCAGGAGAAGTCAGGCCAACAAATCATGTGAGGTATAATGCAACGATTTCCCGAACAATATCCCCAATGATTTGGGAGGTAGAGTTAAAAACTTCATGGCGATACTTACCCAATTATCTCATTTTATGAACAATAACCATAATAATTGGGAACTTCCTCCTTCACCCAAGAGGGATCAACTAGCTATCGAATGTTTTATGCGGAAATGACCATCAACATTTAGAGGATCTTCCGATCCACTAGTCGCAGAACAGTGGGTCAACTCCATGGAAAATATCTTTTATGTTCATCACCATTCTGAGATGGAGAAGGTGAATCTATCCATTTATCATCTAGATGGAGAATATGATCAATGGTGGGATTTGATTAAGAACACCAAACCAAGGGAGGAAATTGAAGTGAAGGAATGTGAAGAATTTAAGATAATATTTCTTAATAAGTACTTCCCACTAAGTCTTCACACGAAGACGGGGAGTGAATTCATAGAGATCAAGAAAAAAGAATGAGAATCTGTCACAACATATGAAGAGAATTTCACAAGTCTTGAAATTTACAATTTGGGTTTTGTTATCAACAATGATAGTAAAATTGATAAGTTCTTTAGTGGATTAAAACAACACCTTCGAATGGCTCTTGCAATTTGAGAATTTGGGAGTTATGAAGAATTTGTTCAGTGTGCTCTCAAAGTGGAGATGGAGTTTGTAGAATGGTCCCATGGCTATGGTGATAATAAAAGAAAGATGTATTTTTAAGCTGGTGGATCTAATGACAATGGTGGGAAGAAAAATCAACGACCCACATGCCAAAAATGCAGGAAGTTGCACCGTGGGAACTGCCTCAAAGGGACGAGGAAATGCTTCATGTGTGGGGAAAAAGGACACCATGCTCATGAATTTCTAAAAGACATGAAAAGGAAGGATAATGTAGTTGATGAAAGGATAGAAACACTCATGTTTCAATGATACAACTATAAGGAGCTAGGACACTATGAAAATCAGTGCACTAAACCTCGAGTTCTCGAGGGTAATCAGCGTCAGCAGCCACCAAAGCCAAATAAACAAGGGAAGGCTTATGCCATCACTACTACGGAGGTGGAGCATTACAATGAAGTCATACAAGGTATACTTCCTATTCACTCAATAATGGAAAAAGTCTTATTTGATTCTGGTTCTACGCATTCCTTTATATATTGCATGTTTGCTAGAACTATAGAATCAAAGCCCCGAAACCATGAAGTAAAGATATCTGAAAAAACACTAAGTGTTGAAATAATTTCAACCCAAGTGTTTGACTCTTATCCCATTGGCGTATGTGGGAATATTCTTCTAGAAAATCTCGTAATATATACCTTGGTGGAATTCGACGCTATAATGGTAATGGACTGGCTCTCGTTTTATAGAGCGCATATCAACTGTCGGGAAAAGGAAATATCTTTTCATATTCCAAACCATCTCATGCACCTCTACAAATGAAAGTAAGATGATGAATCTCCTCTGAAAAATCCTTCAATAGTGTGGGTGTTGATTCCCTATGAAGAAGCATACCTCGCAAAATGGTTGAGTCTAAGGAAATTTCCAACCTTAATGAAATTCCCGTAGTGAGGGAATACAATGATGTATTTCCCAAAGGGTTACCCGGAATTCCCCTGGATCATGAGGTAGAGTTCTCAATTGAACTCATACATAGAGATACTCCTATCTCGATGTGCCCCTATAGGATGGATCCTATTGAACTGGAGGAGTTAAAGAAGCAGCTGCAACAGCATCTGGACAAAGCGTTCATATTCCCTAGTGCATGACCTTGGGGTACACTAGTGCACTTTGTAAAGAAGAAGGATTGAACAATGAGGCTACGTATCAATTATCATGAAATCAACAAGATCACCATAATGAACAAGTATCCACTACCAATAATTGATGACTTGTTCGACCAGTTAAGAGGAGCTCAATACTTCTCAAAGGTGGATCTTCGTTCTGGATATCTCCATGTAATGGTGAAGAAGGGAGATATTCAAAAGACTGCCTTCCGTACAAGGTATGGGCACTATGAGTTTTTGGTGATTACCTTTGGACTTACTAATTTTCCTTAAATCTTTATCGATTTGATGAATAGAGTCTTTAGAAATTACCTCGAAAAATTTGTGGTAGTGTTTATCAATGATACTCTCATCTACTCCAAGAGTAAGGAGGAACATGAAGAACATCTATGACTTGTGTTGGAGACATTATGAAAGGAGAATTTGTTTACAAAGTTCTGAAAGTGTGACTTTTGGATGAATCATGTCACGTTCTTGGGACATGTGATCACAAGTGAGGGAATTTCTGTGGATCCTTCAAAGACAAAGGCAATTGAGGAATGGCCCAGGCCCTCTAGTGCCACATAAATCCATAGTTTTCTTGGATTAGTTAGGTACTAAAGACATTTTGTGAGAAACCTCTCACGATTGTCAAGCCCGCTAACTAAGTTAACAAGGAAAGGGGTAAAGTATGTCTGGACAGAAGAATGTGGGGGAAGCTTCATGGAGCTAAAGAGAAGGCTGATCAATATATCTGTACTCACAATACTAAAAAGTGGATAAATTTTTGTGATATACATTGATGCTTCAAAGAAATTCTTGGGTTTTTTACTCATGTAAAATGATAATGTGATAGCCTATGCCTAACGATAGTTGAAGATCCAAGAGCAGAACTACCCAACACATGATCTAGAGTTGGAAACCGTGATTTTTTCCAGGAAAATCTGGTGGCGATACCTTTATGGTGAGAAGTGTGACATATACACCGGCCACAAGAGCCTAATGTATATATTCACACAAAAGAGCTCAACATGCGTCAAATGATATGTTTTGAGCTAATCAAGGATTACGATTTCTCTATTCACTATCATCCTAGAAAGGAGAACAAGGTAGCTGATGCTCAAAGCAGAAAAGAACCTGCTACTCTATCCATGTTGCAGATTGAGAAAGACCATATCTTCATGGATGTGCAAAGAATGGATTTGGAAATCATAAGGGAAGAGGATACATACTACCTTACCCAAATTATTGTGCAACCATCCATCCAGGAGATGATTATAGAAGAAAAAAGGGATGATGTGAAGATACAAAAGATGGTGAATTCAGTAAAGGAAGGGAAGCTGCAAGAGTTCCATATCAACGATGATGGTGTGATTTGGTTTGTAATTTGGCTTTGTGTGCCTTCATCACCCAGGATATAGAAGGATATATTGTATAATGAACATAACTCAACGTTCTCTATCCATCCTGGGTGTACCAATATGTAATTTGATCTCTGAGAGCACTTCTGGTGGGATAACATGAAGAAATAGATTGTGGAATATATATTAAGGTGCTTGGTATGTTAGCAAGTTAATGCTGAGCGAGAAAAGTCCAATGGTATGATGCATCCATTACCTATACCCATGTAGAAATGGGAAAATGTTACTATGGACTTTGTCACGGGTCTCCGTATGACGTCAAAGGGAAATAATGTGATATGGGTTGTGGTTGATCGACTCACCAAGACTGTCGATTTTATCACTATTTGGGAATACCTCTCACTTGAAAAAATTGAAAAGATATATGTGAAGGAAGTGGTGCTATTACACGGTGTTCCACTCTCAATAGTCTCTGACTGAGATCCAAGGTTCACATATAAATTCTGGAGGAGCCTTCAACAAGCTTTGAGTACTAACTAAAATTTCAGCATGACCTATCACCCCCAAACCGATGGCCATTCTGAAATTAATATTCAGATGATTGAAGATATTCGAAGAGCATGCTCTTGTTAATTAAAAGGTGGTTGGTATCAGCATATCCCATTGGTTTAGTTCTCATACAACGATAGCTTCCACTAGAGTATTCAGATGGCTCTATCTGAAGATCCGTATGGAAAGCGATGTAGAACTCCAACCTATTGGGATGAAGTTGGAGAAAGAATGCTACTTGGGACTGATCTTGTTCAAGAGATGATAGAGAAGGTTCATGTAATCCAGAAACACATCAAAGATTATCAAAGTCGGAAAAAGATCTATGTTGACAACCATCAAAGGGACTTGGAGTTCGGCATTGGAGATAAACTCTTCCTTTGAATATCTCTATGGAAGAGAGTCATGCCATTCAGGAAGAAAGGGAAGCTAACCCCTAGGTATATTGGCCCCTATGAGATCCTTGACAGCATAGGAGTCGTGGCCTATCATCATGCATATCCACTGAATATGGCTCAATTTCATGATGTGATTCATGTATCACTACTGAGGAAGTACATACCAGACCCCTCACATGTACTAAACTCAGAGGTGGTGTAGTTGGAAGATGATCTCTCCTATGAGGAGAAGCCAGTAATGATTCTGGACCGAATTGTTGAGGTTATACGAAACAATACAACCCATCTTTTCAAAGTGTTTTGGAGGAACCAAAAGTTTGAGGAATAAACTTGGGAACGAGAAGAGGCATTGAAGGAGAAGTACCCTAACCTGTTTGTGCAAAGTGAAATTTCGGGGGTGAAATTTCATAAGGGGGAAAGAATGTAACGACCCAAAGTTTTTCAATGGAAAATTACCTTCTTATATTTATTTCATAAAATAACATGAAAACACAAAATAATGAACTAATAAGTGATAAGTTATAAGTGACCTTAAAAAATATGTTTGTTACTCTTGTGTTTGGAATTTTGAAAATCCGATATACACGGTTGTGTTCAAGATGATTTTTGGAGTCTAATGAAACAAAAATAATTTTTGGTGAATATTTACCTACCCTTATAAATATTAAAATACCCTTATGAATAGTAATATGACCCTTATGACAAGTAAATCATCCCACATAAGAGTAACCTTACATATGAATAAATAAATAAAATTTAGACATCTTAGAAAGTAACAATTTGACCTTAGTAAACGTTTTGGTATGTTCTAAGTCATAAATAATTAATTATAATTAATTAATTATTTTAAAAGAATATTTATTTCCATATAATTTATTAATAAATTATTTATTCAATGTCTTATATTATTTAGATAATTTTATAAGACCCTACATAATTTTTGGAAGAACTTTAAAATTAGTTTTAATCATAAATTTTTTTTAAGTAAATTATGATTTTAAATAAATATTAAATTAATAATATTTAGAAAATTATTTATGAAAAATGGACTTCATTTTTTTATTCTACATGTTGAAAAATGGTAGGGGTAAATGTTTGGGTTTTTTCTGAAATACTTCAATTTTCGAGTGAATAGTAAAAAAATACAGTTTTTCACATAATCGGTGTATACTAAATTGCATCGTTAATGATGTAAGGATGACATAAACATTCATGACCATTAGTTTCTGCCAAATTATATTAAATTTCATAAATGGTTTATTAAAATACATTAAATCCAATTCTCAACCCTCAAAATAACTTTCCAAAGACTAAAGTCATAAGGTGATTTCTTAAAGTGTCTTTTTCCCTTTCTTTCAAATTCCATGTAATCTATTAATGAATTCAAATTATAAAGAATAATTAAAGCCCAAAAAGAATCATATTATATTAATATATGATTTAGGAATTTAAAAAAACAACTATAAGTCAAAATTTTGATATATTATTTTATTTAATATTTTATACTAAAAACACCTCCCTCCTCATGTATAAATAAGCCCTCCCCCTCCTCTTGCCAAAACACACATCTCAAGCTTCAAGAATTTTCTAATCTCTGAAAAATAATCTTTCCAATCCCCTCCCCCACGTCCAAGAGCTGATGGTCTCATCAAAATACCAATCATAGGCCCTCAAGGAGGTTCTCAAGAGGAGGATTCTAGAGGTAATTTCCCTCCCTCTTCTCCTTTAATTTCTTTTCAAGTTCAAGTTCATTTCTTGATCTCTCTCCACCTATCTTCATCAAAATTTTATTTTAACTGAATTATTATACATATAATGGAATTTTATGATGCTAAGGGGATATTATACAATCCGTCCCCCTTTCCCTCTTCCTTTTATTTTATTAAAGAGAATGTACTTCGTGAGGTGTTAATTTATCACCTTCAAGAACAAC
Organism: Viscum album; assembly: GCA_963277665.1. NCBI lineage: Eukaryota > Viridiplantae > Streptophyta > Magnoliopsida > Santalales > Viscaceae > Viscum > Viscum album. Next base: position 880,710,728 of record OY728158.1, read on the forward strand.
ATGCTTTCTTCTTCGATTTCTACCTTCAGATCTTGTCATTAAACCATATTTATGGTTGAAACGGAAACTTTTATATGTATTATTTTCTATTTAAAGTTATTTATATGACTTATGGCCATATTACTAAGGGATAAGTTAAAACAATTTTGTTGTGATCCAAAAACCGCACAAATTGACCCAAATAACCATCACTTAATTCGTATCTAGTGATTCATACAAATGGATCTAATATAATTCATTATAAGATCATTGAAACTCCTATAATATCATTAATTACATGTAAAATCATTTCTGTATGTTTACTCTTGTTCTACCCAAAGTTCAATTTAAGAATATAAGTGAACCACCCAAGAAAAACCATAAAAACGAACATCCCCGGAAATTTTTTTTATAGTCTATAAATCATAAAAAGGATCATAATATGACATAATTAAACCATAATGAACCCTATTAATGTAAACATGGTTCTTTATTTCTAATTAATGAATATAATGTCATTATATAAGACATTAAAGAGAAGGAACTATTCGGGTAAAAGGTAAGGGGAAATTCTCGAACCCAATTTTCATCCTTAGGGTTATACCTCATTCACTCCATGTTTGATATGGTCACTACTTAAAGATCGTTTATTCATCATTTTATTTCCATTTCTCGGATATACGTGTTTTCTAATGATGTTGATATCAATCCAAATGTTTTCCGAAAGAACTATTCTCTTAAGAACTCAACTTTTACCTCTCATTCATGGTTGATGGTTCTTGTATCAAGTATGTTATTCCCTTTTTCCATTGGGAACCCAATGTTTATGAATGTGTTATTATGAGATTAAACCCATTAATTTTCATGGGTTAATTATGTTCATTAATGTTATATGTTCATTGTGGCATGCATGATAAATGATAATGTTATGATGTGACGGGTGTGCCTGGATTTATATAGCGCAATATGATTGTTTAAATGTGAAGGGTGCACCCAAAATTATATAGTGCTCCAATGCATTGGGTAAAGTGATGAATATCATGAGTAAATGTGAAATTATTTTTGAACAATATTTTATCTTGGTTCACAAGTATTTGTGGTATTTAACCATGAAGACATGATGTTTCATTTTTATGCATTGCCACATTTCAAGTCTATTATTTATGCTCCTCTCATGTTCATGATCTTTTGCCTATGTTATGATTATTCTCACCAAATGATATATTGTTCTTATCTATCCTCTTACTGGGCATTTAGCTCACCCATTTTGATGTATATGCTCAGGTGGCTACATGTACTAAGGAGAGGACAAGTGCCAATAAGAATCTATAGAAGAAGAAATTAAATGAATGTTTATGCTGGATATTGTATTTGTTATATAAGGGCCTGGATATCCAAGAAACTAATCCTTTGGATCCTCTATGTGTAATTATATTATGTTTTATATATTTAAAATGATGTAATAGTAATGTATGAAAAGGTCGGGTCTCTTTAGATATGGGAGGGAACTAAACATAGGGAGATGTTGATTCTATAGACTACTATGGTCACCAAATTAGAGGGTCCAAAACCATGGGGTCATAGACAAGAGGTGGATGGAGTGTTATATAAATGAAAGGAAATCCTTGTGATAGGGGTTTCATCAAATGTACTTGTAGTCCCTAGTTCAATATTGGTGGATTCTAATGGAATTGGAGTAGAATTATCAGGTTTTTTCTCTAGGGAATGATGTAATTGGACGAAGGGGAACCCATTGTGTAAGTCTTAAGGGAGTTTGTTCAAGGGTCAGGGATGTAAGTACATAATCTTAATGTTACCAGTGTTGCTATGTTTCTTGATGTTGTGATGTATTGGGGAATCCACAATAATATTAGCAGCCCTCGTGGGTTATGGAAGTATCTCATCACATTTGGGATTGGTCTCACTGTTATTGTTACATAAAATAAGGTTTCTACATTAATTTTTAAAGGGATATGTAATATATCCAGGGGATCAGGGATGTGTATTACTCCAATGGTACTATGAATACCTTGTCTCATTTGTTAGGGATGATATTGTTAATGTCTTACCCTCTAGTCACTATTATAGTTCATGATACTGCCAATGTGGCCAAGCATGAAGGGTCAAAAAACTCATGCAAAAGTGATACCTACTGGGTATGAGATAGTGACATACATCTAGTCACTGACCAGGTAAATCCACTGATCAATGTTCATTATTGATCACCAACTAATAATAAAAATTATTTAATAATCCCAGCTTTCACATGTATAGGTATCCCTAATAATGGAAGAGGGAGAGGTTCATGATGAGCCTCAGAATGAGGGTGAGGAATGATCAGCCCTTCAATGGGTGAGCATGGGGTCCCTTCTTAATGTCATTTTCCCGAGTTTCCCACATATATACATGTAAACAATGAAGTATCCAATGAAGGATCCTTTTCTATATAACTAAATTTGAATCTATATTAGATCCTTAATGGTAAATATCATTCACATAATATTCTTCTTCCATTACACTTTTATTTATTTTCCTCATTACTTTGGGATGAGGAATATTGAAATGAAAATCTGGTGTTGTTCATGAACTAACATCTACCATTGATGTGTAAACAAGCAACACTATAGATGGTGATAATAATAATGGGTGATAATTCATTGGTGTAAAATCCTTGAGGTGCCCTGGCAGTCAAGCCAACTATATAGGTTCCATTAGAAGTGGTTATTGTGACTATTCCCTTTGCAGATGGGGTGGAGAAAATATTCATGATAGGTGTTGCAGAAGGATCCATGGTGGTATTTTTTTTATTGTTTCTATTGTAAGAGGCTATTATAATTGAATTTGAGATTTATGTGATGGAAATTACATTATGAAAAACTAGAGAGACAAAGGAGGGGTCGTTGGATGTTCGTATATTGAATCTACATAGGTGAAGGATGTGGGATTTGAGGTAGGTATCCCTCCACGAAAAGCAGTAGATGTGGAATATAAGAATGTTTCATCCATGAAAAAGATGCAATAAAGAGCAATGGAGTCCAGTGTTGTAGGTGGAGGGGCTTATTATGACCTATTTCTAAGAATAGTTTTTAATCCAATGACACCCAAAAAACCATCACATGTATGATCCAAAAAATGTTGTTTTAGTTATTTTCCCTCCTTATGTCTTTGTACCACCAAATTATTTTGAGTATTCTGACTCAAACACTACCGAGGAGAATCATATTTCCCATTCCAATGGGTGCATGTATGTGTGATACATTATCACTCTAACCCAAATAACTGTTATTTCTAACTCAGTGGGATTTTTATGCCAATAACTACTCATATTGTAGGATATTGGGTGGACTCTAACATCGTTCACACACTAGCCTGATAGTTTTATGTTGAGTAGGAATGTTCTGAATGGTAGGTTCTTTACTTATAATGGAATAGGAACAAGGTAGGTGTAGAAAGACAGTTCAGGAAACTGGGTATGATATCTACCACCTAAAAGATATTGAATAAGATAACATGATGGTCACTACCACTCATGATACGATCATTAATAGAACGACCATAGATTTGGTGGTTGATTATGCCAAGGAGTTATAGGGAACATCCATAGTGTCTAAGTCCTAGTCCTTATAGAACTGTTAGTGGTCCATGAAAAATGAAGATATTTCCTAGGCCCACAAAGAGATAGATGTATTGGAGAATAGAAAATGGGCCATGGAGCACACTCAGTAGAGTCTATATAATCTCAAGTTCTCGAATCAATGGGGATGATCCTAATGGTATATTTCTAATAGAGGATTCATAATGTGAATTACCCTCCAAAAAATTAACATGGTCAACAGAAAATTGAATTAATCGTGCTTAGTGTTAGAAATAATGCATTTTCTTGTAACTTTCCAGTTATTTGGGAGTGTTTGAAAATAGTTGATCACTCAGGGTCAGTATATACAGACATACCACCAAGAGGTTTTGGGAATTGATGGGATGTTTTAAGATAATGGATGACTCCAAACAACCAACTGAATTTTTCAATGTGATAGTGTGATTCAATGTGATAATGCAAGATGCATTGAATTCCACCTAAATAAAGGGGAATGTAAAACATGAATCATGATGAAAAAAACCTGATTCACAAGAAGAGTGGTGTGAATATAATTGATAATTGCAAACCATGTTTGAAAGGGTGAATTCACACATTTATCCGGGAATGGAGATAGACAACTAAGTGTAGACCACTAAATACGTTTGAAACAGCGAACATGTAACATAATGTTTCCCAAATTCTTCTGAGGTATTGGAAATGTATGTTTGTTAATCACGTGTGGAATGAAACCATTCATTTATGGTGTTCATTCAGACATTTAATATAATTAGTATTAAAATAAAATCCATGAGAATAATAGAGATTAAAAAAAGGAATGGTTGAATGGATTCCAACACTCTTAGAATTAGGATACGGTTGAGTCAATAAGGTTTTAATTATCACTTTCCATTCCTTCATACATAGGTGATATTGTTATGTCAATAAGGTTTCCGATTGAATTTACCGTTTCTTCTTGTTTTGAAAATCACAAACACCTTATCTCAAGGAAAATCTATTTTTACACTGTGTTTTACTTCTATAAGGAAAAATTTCCCTCCCCAAGGAAATTTATCCTTATCATGTTTTCATTGTTCGTATCATATTTTTTCTAAGTGTAAAATTTGGTTTCAAACCAAAACCTCAGAATCCTATAATTACCTATATATGAATTATTAAGTTTTAGGATCCGAATTATCAAAATTTTGGTTACAAACTATTTTGAGTTCTGACTCCAATTTCGGATTACAAATTCTGGTTACTAACACATTTGAGTTCTGACTCCAAATTCTGATTACGAATTCTGGTTACGAACTCTTCTGAGATTTGACTCTGAATTCTGATTACAAATTCTGGTTACAAACTCTTATGATTTCTGATTCTGAATTCTGAATATGATTTATTGTTACAAACTAATCTGATTTCTGACTCCAAATTTTGAATATGAATTATGGTTACGAACTTTTCTAGGTTCTGAGTCAGGGTTCTCTGAATATAGACTCCGAACGCTTATCAGTTCTGACTCTGAGTTCTCTGAATACAGACTCCAAACTCTTATGAGATCAGACACTGAATTCTCAAGAACCCTGGCTCTGAACGTTGTATGTTTAGGTTCGGAATTCTTATGAATCCACATTTTAAATTTCCTTTAAATTCTGTCTTTGGAATTCTATAGAGTTTAGTTTCCAAATTCCTAGAAAATAGAATCTGAATATCCTTGTATTAAACACTCCGAATTATTTTTTTGATCGACTCTAAAATTTAATACGCATACATTCTGAATAATTGTTTTTAGTTAGGTTACAATATTTTTTCTTACACATGTTTTTTTATAAAATGATGTCGTGCATTCAATTACTGACTCACCGTTTTTTGAGTGACACATGTAAAGGGCCCTAAAAAATTTATTGATAAATATGACCGTTGGAAGAGGGAGCCGACTGTTGATGTTGTTCCTATAAATAAGTGCTCAATTGAAAGAGATCAATACTGAAATATGATAGATTACATGTTGTTGAATGGATTTCTAGAGAGAGACTCTCTTTGCTTTGTGCGTACATAAATTCTTGTTCCGATTTTCTTAGTGCGACTCTGATTGTTTCTATGTAGAATCGAGGGATTCCGGCGATTGGAAGACAGAGGTGACGACTACCTTGATGATGAGGGTTTCCTTGCTGAGGAAGATAGAGTTGTCGACTAACTTGAATTTGAGGTCTTGTGGGGATAACATGACAGAATACGATATTAGTATCGAGGGAATACCCTAGAGTGGATAAGATAGACAATCATGAACGTATAAATCAAGGGACCTTTATCCATGGTTGTTGGATACCCTTCTCTTTGGTTTAAAACATTTACTACATGTTATGTGTTTTGTTACAAGTTTTCCACTGCATTTGTATTGTCGATGAAATTATAACTATCATGTTGTGCATTATATTTGTATTGTAATCTAGTAAGATTCTATATGCTTTAATGTAGAATCTTAATCATTGTAAACTTCTATTAAGTTTCATTTATGAAATCATCTTTTCTGGAATCACTTTCTCCGAATCATATTTCTGGAATCAAGAAAGTGTGAATAACATAGTGGTTTTGTGAATTACCTTGTTTATAGATGTTAAACATAACCATCCTTAAATGTTCCCAAGTAATTTTTTAAAGTCTACAATTCACGCCCCTCTTGTATTTTAAGAATCATTAGATACTTTAATCAGTATCACTTTTATTTCGATCCTACATTTGGTATTATAGAGTATATCATACTCACATACCAATCTAACAATTGGTATTAGAGGTCAGAATCCTCATATCCTGAACCAATTCAACAATTGGTATCATAGAATTGGATTAATATGAATTAATCTCATGATTTGATTCAATAGAGAATTCATCTTATTCATTTCTCAGAATTAGTTTTTCAGACTCGTTTAGTTCCGATTCATTTTTTTTTAAAAATAATCTTGTTCTATTTTTTCCTTGATAAGGAATATTTTCATTGTTTACAATCCTTTATTACTAAAAATATTTTTTGGAATGATTTTTCTATAAAATGGAACGACTCAATGTTGGTTCCATAGACAATATCAATCTTACTAGACCACCGATTTTTGATGGAATGCATTATGAATATTGGAGAGATCGCATGAAGACATTCATTATCAATACTGGTTTTGATAATTTTGTTATGATTACTGGAGGATATAAAATCCATGACTAAGAAGTTAGTACCTTATCCAATCATAAAAAGCATGAATATCAACTGAATTATAAGGTACACAATACTTTTCTGTAATCCATGACTAGAAATATATATAGAAAAATTTCATTTTGTGAAGCAGAAAACTTTATATGTAAGAAACATGAAGTTACACACTTCGGAATGTCAAAAGTTATTGAAACTAGATGATCCATCCTCAGATATGAATATCATGGATTCTTCTTTCCATATAAAGAGCCCATATTTATGGTGCAATAAAGGATAATGATTATTGTGAATAGTATTCAATCCATGGTTGAGAATGGATTTGAAGATGAAGCTCTTGTTGATGTGATCATAGTCATCATTCCCAATGAATGGGAATCCAAGAGAACTGCTATGGATGAGAAAAGGAAAGTCACCCAAATTTCCATAGATCAGCTGTTTGGAACTCTTCTTTAACATGAGACTAGAATGAAGAGAGTTGCTGATAATGTAATGAAGAATAATGGGAATGGTAGTATTGAATTTACTACTACTTTAAACCATATGTAAGCCATGAATCCTCAGAGAGTTAATAGATCTAAGTCAATGAATGTTGTTGTCCAATATGAATCAACTAGAAGTGAATCCTCATTGAATGAGTTATCAAATATTACTCGATGAATGAAGAAGATAGCTAGACAGAGAAACTTTCAATCCAGATACAAGAATAATGAAAAAAAGATAAGAAATATTCAGAAGTAACATGTTATGAATCAAAGAGAGCTGGACACATAAGACCTGATTGTCCTATGCTTAATAGAAAAAAAGAAAAGAAATTCATTCAAAGAGAAACAGAAAGAAGTATTACAATTCTAATGCTACGAATGTCTTGAAGGCTAATAACACCTGGAGTTCTAGTGATGGTGACTCTTCTGATGAATCTTTAGATTATGAATCTTCTGGACAAAAGATTCGTGGTCTGATATCGAGACTACCTATTGAAAATAATTGTTTAATGGCGAAGGTACACAATGCTGAAAATATGACCAATGATTTTTTTAAATGAAAATTATATTAATAATAAATATTATAACTCTTCAGATGGATAATTTTCTTCTAATAAAAAAAATACTTTACGTTCCTCTGTAAACGTTTCTAGGTATGACATACTCCTTGAGATTGAGAACTCAAAACTCATAAATAAACTTGATAAGGAAAAATCTATGAATAATATTCTTACTAAGGAAACATCAGATCGTTCTAAAGATCTTGATAAGAAAAATGTTTATTTCAAAAGTATTTTAAAAAATCGTGAGGAATTAAATTCTGAGAAGTATAAACTTTTTATAGCTCTAGAAAAGGTAATTTCTAAGAAAAATGTTATTGAGCCTACCTATTGTTCAAAATCACATATTTTAGAAGATAAGAACTTGGTTATCAAACTAAAATCTGATCTCTTTTCATGGAGGAATTGTTTGTCAAACATTACTATAGATAAGGAAAATTTTGATAAAATTTATTCCCAAATACGACCAATATGGAATAGTTTTGGTTTTGGTTATACTAGTTTTAAACCGATTGTTAGTAACAATTATTTTGATGCTCAAAGTGCTCTATTGTGCACTATGTGCCATTGTGGTGGTAATTGGGCAAAATATTATTCCTTAATCAAAATCTAGTCTTTAGGATTCCATAATGCATATTTTTTAATGAAAATGTGGGTACCTATGATTTTTTACTCTGAAAATTCCAGATCCAAGAAAGTATGGATTCGAAAAACCTAAATTTTTATTTTATTCAGGAATATAGATATGGTACAAATAGAAATACTTGGTACATTGATAGTGGATATGCCCAGTATATGAATGGTTACACAAACTATTTTGATAAGATTATCAAGACAAAAGGAGGAGAAGTTACTTTCAGTGATAATGCAAAGGGGGGAATTGTTGGTATTGGTATCATCATTTTTCTATGAAAAACATTGATTTCAAATTTTTTATTTGTTAAGGGTCTCAATCACAAAGTCATTAGAATAATCCAATTATGTGATGAGAATTAACTTGTGAATTCTTGGAATGATAGGTTCCTAGTACACAATTTCAAGGAAGAGTTTATTCTTTCTGCACATAGGCAAGAGAATGATTACACACTAAACATAGAAGACCATAGGAGCCAAGATATACCTTTCCTTAGTGTAATGGAAGAACATTCTTGGTTTTCTCATAGAAGGTTAAGAAAATGTATCTTTAGGAACTTATGTAAACATTCCTGGAAAATATTAGTTAAGGATCTACTAGAGCTTAGATTTGATTTTTCAAAAATTTGTTACCCTTATCAATATGGAAAGAAACATAAATCAAGCTTCCAATTAGTCAGTGAAGTATCAACTACTGAGGCATTACAGTTAGTGAATACGGATATCTTTGGTCCTACACAAACCAGAAGCATTGGGGGAAAGTATTATGTATTTTTCTTGGTTGATTATTACAATCGATTTACATGGGCATATTTTGTATTAATGGATTATGAATATTCTTATTATTTCAAACGTTTTAGAGCCCATGTTAAAGATGAGAAAAATCATCCATTAAAAAACATTCATAGTAATCATGGTGGAGAATTTCAAAACTCAGATTTTGAAACTTTTTGTATTAGTAAAGCCATTAATAATAACTTTTCAGCACCTAAAACACCTCAACAAAATGGTGTTGTGGAAATAAGAAATATTATTCTTCAAGAGATAACTAGAACCATGTTGTGTGAGTGTTCTGTAGCCAAACATTTTTGGGGTGAAGTTGTAAGTACCACTTGTTATAATATAAATTGTGTTTTTATTGGACCTTTTCTTAATAAAACTCTTTATAAGTTATGCAATTGTAGAAAACATAGACGTTCCTACTCTAATTATTTTGGTTGCAAGGAAATAATTTTGAATACTAAAGATAATCATTATAAATCCACACCAAAATATGTTGAAGGAATCATCTTAGGCTACTCCAAAACTTCTAAGGCTTATTGTGTTTTCAACAAAAACACTTGTATAGTTGAAGAGACAGTACATGTGAAATTTGATGAATCTGATCCCTTTGTTTTTAAAAAATCCCAACCTACATCTTCAGATGTGTTTTAAAAAATTGATTATCATCCTTTGTTTAAAGATCCTTCTGATAAGGAAAATGTCCAAAAACATACTTATAAAACATTTACCCTAGATGATTTCCTACCCTATGTTGACGAACAGGTTTTACAAAACCCAAATCAGTTGTTTCTAAAGAATAATCCCTGTGATAGTATCATTGGAGTTGTGAATCAACCTGTAAAGACTAGATGTTCCTTATGAAATGAAGTAGAAGATCTAGAATTTATTTCCTAATTAGAACAAAAAAGAACTGATTAAGCATTAGGTGATGATTATAGGATTAAAGCCAGGCAAGATGAACTAAATGAATTCAAAAGTAATAGTGTCTGGTCCGTGGTTGAAAGACCTAAGGAAACTTTTGATTTTGGAATAAAATGGGTCTTCGGAAATAAGTGTGATGAAAATGGAATCATATTAAGAAATAATTCTACATTAATTGTTAAAGTCTATAATCAACATGAAGGAATAGACTATGAAGAAACCTATTCTCCAGTAGCTGGACTTGAATCAATTCGTATATTACTTGCCTTTGCAGCATTCTTCAATTTCAATCTACATCCAATGGATGTGAAATGTTCTTTCCTTAAGGTTTTTGTTCAAAAGTAAGCCTTTGTTGAACAACCTCGAGGTTTTGAAGAAAGAAAACATCATGATCTTGTTTATAGACTTAACAACGATTTGTATGGACTTAAGAAAGCCCCTCGAGCTTTGTATGATAGACTTACATGATTTTTTCTTCCAAATATCTATGTCATGTGAAATTTATATCCAACCATTTTTATAAATAAATAAATGAAAAATGTTTTTCTTGTCCAAATTTATGTTGATGAAATTATATTTGGTTCAACTTAGAAATATTTAACTGATTCCTTTGTAGATCTAATGAAATCTAAGTTTGAAATGATTATGATGGGTGAGTTAACATTCATCCTTGGTTTTCAATCCTCTAAAAATCCCAAAATAATCTATATATCCCAATATAATTATATTAACAATATTCTTAAAAAGTATGGATATTACACCACTAAGAGTATAAGTACTCCCATTGGTACCTCAAACACACTTGATCATGATAAAGCTGCGAAACCAGTAGATCAAACATCTTTTAGAGTTATGATAAAAAGTTTACATTACTTAATAGTTAGTTGTCCAGACATAATTTTTTAATTATGCTTATGTGAAATATATCTATCCAATACTATGTAATCTCACTTAAAGGAAGTGAAAGGAATTTTTTCCTACTAAAAGGGAACCATTGATTTAGGACTCTATTTACTTATATAGATGATTTTCTTTTAAAATGTTTTTAGGTGGTAAGATTGGTCGATGTAGAATAGATAGAAAGAGTACATCAGGAACTTGACATTTCTTAGGAGATTCATTAGTTTCTTGGTCAGGCAAGAAGCAACACTCAGTACCAATTTCCACTGCTGAAGCTGAAAATGTAGCAGCTGGAAGTTTTTGTGCCCAAGTGTTGTGGATGCAACACACACTCACAAACTATGTTATGAGTTTTACCAAAACAAAAATTGTGTGTGATAATATATGTGCCACTTTTCTTAGTAAAAACCCTACACATCTCTCTCGTGAAAATAACATTGATATTAGGCATCACATTCTTACGGATCACACAAAAAAATCGATATCATTCTTTAATTTATCAGAACTGATGATCAAAGTGCTAATATTTTCATAAAATCATCACCCTCTGATAGATTTTAATACATTAAACAGAAGTTAGGAATGATTACCGTATGCAATAATCCTTATTAACTTCCTATTGAAACCAATATCCTTACAATAATAAAGTATTTTTTATAGGTGGTGCACATTTCCTTGTTAGTTTTCTAAAAATTTCATAATGAATTTTTTTTTCGTAGTTAGTTTTGTTTTCAAATATTTTTTAGTGGCATTTTTCGTAGTCAGTTTTGTTTTCAAATTTTTTTCGTATTGAAATTTATTGTAGTTAGTTTTGTTTTCAAAATTTTTTGTAGTGAAATTTTTCGTATTCATTTTTTTTCATTTTTTTTGCAGAATGATGTTTTCTAAATATTTCGTAATGAAATATTTCATATTTTTTGTAATGAGTTTTTCAAAATTCTTCATAATGAATATTTTCAAATTTTTCATAGTCTAAAATTTTTGTAATGAACATTTTCATAATGAAGACTATTGTAATGAAGATTTTCATAATTATGATTTTTGTAATGAAGATCTGCGTACTCATTTTTTTCGTACTTAATTTTTTTTCAGAACCTAAAGTCCTTCAATAAAAATTTTCCTCATTAGAAATAATTCTCTTGAAAATTCGAAAGGTATGATTCTTTCTTATTTTTTCGTAATAACATTTTTAATTTCAGGTAGTTTATTTTTTTAAAATTCTCTAATTCTTGTATCCTTATATCTGAATGTTTTCATTTAAAAACCTCAAAAGATCAGATCCTACAAATTTTCCTTGTGGAAATCATTTCAACCATCAAATCTGATCAGAAGAATCCTCATCCATTGGATTGATATGGGAAGTTGAACTGTCATTTCAAAAACCTATATAATGAAACCCTGAAGTGTTTTCCCACATCAATTTCAAGCCTTCACGTGACGAAGCTCTACCCTCCTACAAAATCTCATTCCGAACATCTCAGAGTTTTCTCATGTCCAAATGTCTGGTAAATTTCCTTCTTAAGAGATGTCTCCTATCAAGCCGATTGCGGAGTTGCATGTATACAAAGAAAGGATGGTGCATCCAAATTTCTTCAATAAGTATGAGTACATTATCTCAAAGAACATCAAGCATAATGGGTGAGAAAGTGTTTCCATTTAAAATCTAGGGGATCAAGACTTGGTGTATCCAGATCTACTTATTGAGTTCTATGAGTCTGTCAGTTTCCTTAAAAAAGATGGGAGAGATACATTTTCATTCAACCGTTATGAAAAAACCTATGCCCTTTCATACACCAAGGCTGCTAGCATAGTGGGATGTATTATGAAGGGGACGCCAGGTTCTGTTCCCACAAGAATTCATATGTTCAAGGATATTTTGTAATGCTAAAGGCTATGGAGTGTCTTGGACATTCAGATGTCAATACTGCAATGATTTCTCATTGGTCTACAATTAATCATTTCCTTGAGTTATGGGTTCAAGGGTTTATCATTCTATGGAATTTTGATAAAGACACATTGAAGAAGAGTGATATGTATGTCTTGGACATTCTGGTAAATCTAAAGAATATCAATCTAATGAAACATAATCTCATTACGATAGAGAATATCATGAATGGGACAAGAAAGCTCAAATTCTTATGTACCCATCCATTCTTTCCATGCTTATTGTTCGGTTCTTGGATTCCTTCAAAATCCATTGTTGTTCCAAGCAAAGGTATTGTAATGTTATGTTAGTATGTGATGGTACTTTGAAGAGAATGAATATTGGGTTTTCTAAGGAATCAAGACAATTCAACGATCTACCAGAAGATGAAATATAAGTCATTCTGATGAAAAAATAAGTCGCTAAACCATCAATAAATGATGGAAAAAAGATGAATATGAACAATGTAGTAGAAGATGAAAAAACCTCAGAAGCTAAAAAAACCCAATCCGCACCACTAAAGCTGAAGAAGCCGAAAGCTTATCCAGATGAGGTTGTATCGAAATAGTGGGAGGATAAGAAAAACTGGAAGGAAGGAGAGCCATAGTTTGGTCTAGATCCTACTGAGGCCAATGCTCAAAAAGAGAATACTGTTGAGGAGCTTGAGAAGAAAGACAAATAGAAGAAGAAGAAGAAGAAAATTTCGAAGGCTGACATTTTTCAATCCCTTCTAAGGGATACATAGATAGCATCCGATAATATCCTGGTACCAAAATCATTCTTGGAGGAACCATTACCTATGACAACCCTGCTGTTACTACAAACATAAACATGATTTATTACATGAGCTATTCACTTGATACAACATGGAAGATCGAGAGGTCTAGTGTCTTTGGGGCTTATGATCATTACATCACAACTTAAAACATTAAATACAACATCTTTATTGAAATATTCCTTTACATGACCACTACATTCCCTCGTACTTAGCATTGCATGGGATAACCTGAGGACATGAACAAGAAAAGTGAGAGCTATAAAGCCCAGTAAGGGAATAAACATTGAATATATAATGAGTACAAAAAATATTATACAATAGGCATATCAATAGTGAAAATTATAAACATGGACATAAAGGCATGATAAAGCATGATAATCATAACATGGAAATGTGAGAACAACACTTAACATGGAATTTGCATGAGCCAATGATCATTGCACAAGGAGAATGAGTAAATACTCATTGCACATGAAGAATGAGTAAAACCTCATTGAATATGAATTAGAATGAGTCAAAACTCATTGCACATGATTTATCATGATACTATAGTTGACCCAATGTATTGGAGTTCTATAAGGGCGCACCCTTCTTAAACATTTCATTTCATGCATAAGTGTGCCGCATGGATCATAAAACATGGATTCATTAAACATAATCATTTATTCCAAGAAAAAGTAATGTGGAATGAAATATTATAATCAATAATAATTGTGCATAAATGTGAACACCCTTGATGGTGAAATGGGTATGGTATTTACTACACAATGGCATTGGCTTAGAAAATCGGTGTAATTTTGGCTGCATAACAGCTTGATAATAGAATTCATAAAAAATGGTTGATGAGAGATAAAGTGGTGCCTCATCATATCTACATGAAATGGACATTAATGGGGTCATATAGATACATGTCCTATCAATTTTAATCGAATTTAGATTCATGATTCAAAAGTATTTCTTGAATGTAAATGAGGAAAGAGAAGTTCCTTTCGGAATTTTGGCATAGTAACGGGTGTACATGGGAGGAAATTAATGATAGAGAAAGGGGTATCCAATCATTCAAACAATAAGAGGGAAGTGTGTGGGGTGTTCGAAACGATACCCCAGCATTTATAATTGAAATTAAAAGGTAATAACACTATTAAGAAAATTGGATATAAAAGTGAAAGGAATAAAAACCCTTACTTGGAAGTGTGCTTCCAAAGGCTTGAGAGAGGCTCGATAGAGGCTTCATGGGAGCTTGGGGCACCTTGGGAGGACTATAGAGATAGTAGGTCTGATGGTGGACTAACTCTAAAGGCTTTGAGTGAGGAGGAAGTGGGATCATGGGTGGGTTTATATAGTAAAGGTGAGTGAATTATTTATTATTTAAGTTTGGGTCCCCTTACAGTAAACTAATCCAAACCAAAAATCAGCTCAAGATTTTTGCGCATGTTTTTTGAAAAAAAAGAAGAGGAAAACAATAATCTATAAGGCCAAATTACGAACTTCTTAAAATAATGGGGTATCTTATGTGGAGTTGTGTCACACTCCCATGTAAAATAATTTAAAAAGACAAGATGTTTAATAAATCTTGAGGGGTACATTAATGCTTTGTAAAATAAGTAAAAAAAACCAAAATCTAATTATATTATGGTAAAACATATATTGTCCTAACATAAAACTTATATTATTTTATTACATCACAATTGGGTCATTATGATGTCATAAAACAAATTATATATTTAAACAGTATTTAATTTTTACCCAAAAATATGATTGTCTCCAAAAATTATGAAAAATTCCCCGTTGGATAATTTTGATGTCCTGATTTCAGAAATAACATTTATTTTTTCTAAATAATTTTCTATTATGTTAATTTTCACTTTTAAAATAAAAACTGACATTTATCGAAAAGTCACAGGTTTTGACAAAAAATGGCTATCAAACCTTAATAAAAATTACAATTGAATTCATAATATTATAAGATCATTTATATTTAATAAAAATTTATTTAAAAATAATAATAATATTTTATTAAAATATTATTTAATTCAAAATTCCATTAATTCATCAAAATAAATTTCTTATCTGAATATTAACTAAAAAATTAAATTTGTGCTTTAAAAAACCTATTTAAAAATTGTCCATAATGACAAGAAGGTATATTCATTATTATATACAAAAAATAATATACATGAACATAGTACTAGAGATTTATTACATAACCCATTTACATAGCCGCATAAGACCAAAGGGTAAGGTGTGTGATGGTGACATACTCTTGGGGTGGCTCGGATAACATCGCTCGAGTGGTAATCTCAATCAACTTCCACTTTTCCTGTAGAAGGTCCCGTTCGAGCTTGAGATGATGAATCTCATCTTGGGCATAGTCAAGAGCGAAACTCAAGGACACCACCTCTTTTCCTAGATCCGAAAAATGGGATTTGCATTGAGAAATTCTATAGGATGAGGTCATCACTTCTTTTTTTGGACTAAATTGTATTCGTTAAAAGCCTATATTTATACTAATCATGTGATAACTGTTCAACGACTATATTAGAAATGGTCAAAATTCAAAACATAAAACCAAAGAATTTGATATTTTATATAAATATTTTATATAAAGAGACATTTAATTAGATAAAGGGGGTTTACAATACTGAAACTTTGGGTCATTACAATATTCCCCCATTAAGAAATTCCGCCCTCGAAATTTCCTTTTCCCACACTAAAACAGATGTTGGTAACTCAACTTCATCATTTCCTCTGATTCCCATGCCACTTCTTCAAACATGTAGATTCGGCACAACACCTTGATGAGGGGAATTGTCTTATTTCATAGAACTATTACTCTGTGATCTATGATCTTCACTGGTTTCTCTTCATAAGAAAGATACTTCTCCAATAGAACCACCTCAGAAGAGAGTACATGTGAATGGTCTGGTATGAACATCTTTAAGAGGGATACATGAAAGACATCATGTACATTGTCTATGGTAGATAGAAGTGTTATTCAATAGGCCAAAACCCCAACATGATCAATAATATTGAAGGGGTTGATGTACCTTGGACTTAACTTCCCCTTTTTTCCAAACCTCGTGACCGTCTTCCACGGAGATATGCATAGAAAAACCATGTCTCCATCTTTAAACTCAAGGTCTTGTTTACGGTTATCTGCATAACTCTTTTTTCAACTCTGGGCTGCCATGATATGTTGTTGAATGTTTTTCACCTTCTTCCACCATTTCTTCAACCATTTCTAGTCAAAGCAGCTTACGTTCACCGACCTCATCCCAACATGCCAGTGTTCTGCACCTTTTCCCATACAGGGCATCATAAGGTGCCATTTGGATGCTCGAGTGGAAACTGTTATTATAAGATAACTCAACTAGAAGAATATGTTGATCCCATCCTCTTTTAATGTCAATTGAGCATGCTCTGAACATGTCCTCAATTGTTTTGATAGTCTGATCGGATTGGACATCAGTTGGAGGATGATAGGCCGTACTAATGTTCAGTTCAGTATCCAGAGCATTTTGAAGACTCTTCCAAAAATAGAGGTGAATCATGGATCTCAGTCAGAAACAATAGATAGTGTAACTCCATGAATCCTTACAAATTCCCTGATATATATTCGTGCCAGTTGATCCAATGAGAAATCCTCCCAAATAATAATGAAGTGTGCAGTCTTTGTAAGATGAACCACAACAACCCAGATTGCATTGTTGCCTTTGGATGTCCTCAGATGTCTGGGGAAAAAGCCCATGGTGATTTTCTCCCATTTTCATTATGGTATTGGAAATGGTTGCATCATCCCATTAGACTTCTGCCTCTCTTCCTTCACTTTCTGGCACACCAGGCACTTGAATGAATATTCAGCGATCTCCTTATTCATATTATCCCACCAAATGTTTTCTTGGAGATCTCGATACATACTTGTGTTCCCTGTGTGAGTAGAGAAATTTCAACTATGTGCATCATCCAAAAGATCCTTCGTCGACTACGGACATGATGTAACACATACCCTTTTCCTAAACTGCACAATTCCTTCTTCATTAACATTAAACTATGAGGATTTCCATATTTATATAGCTTCCCCTTTTTCTGGAATTCCACTTCATCCATATGATATTCCTTTATCCATTCTGAAATAGAAGGTTGAGAAATCATTTGTGAACGGATATATGATGTTCCCTTATTTATGATTCCCATGTCCATCTTCATCATGTCTAAGAAGATTGGATCCCTCTCAATTCTTATAATTAATAGAATCAATCGGTCCTTTATACTTAGGGCATCTGCCACCATGTTCTCTTTCCTAGGGTGGTAATGTACTGAACAGTCATAATCCTTGATGAGCTATATCCATCTTCATTAGTTCATAATAATCTCTTTCTATGTGAATATATATTTAAGACTCTTTTAGTCAGTATATATCTCATATTTCTCCCCATAGAGATAATGTCACCAGATTTTCAAGGAATAGAACACCGCCACCAACTCTAGATCATGAATTGGATTGTGTCACACATTTATTTTCAATAGCCTTGAGGTATAGGATATCACTTTATCATTCTGTATTAGCACACAACCTAAGCCCTTTGAAGCATCCCTGAATACCACAAAAGGTTTCCCACTTGTGGGTAAAGTGAGAATGATCATAGGGATAAGCCTCCTTTTCAACTCCTTGATGCTTTATTGGAATTCATCATTCCATGAATACTTTACCCCCTTTCGAGTTATCCTGGTAAGAGGGTTGGACAATCGTGAGAAATTTCTCAGAAATCGTCGATAATATCTATCAAACCCCAAGAAGCTACAGATATCTGTTACTAATGTTAGCCTCGCCCAACCCTCAATTGCATCTGTTTTAGAGGTATCCATAGATATCACATTGCTTGTGATGATATGACCAATTAATTATACCTCCATCAACTATAACTCACACTTACTATACTTTTCATAGATATTCTCCTTGCGCAAAGTCTCTAAAAGAGTTCATAAATTATCTCATGATCCTCCATGGTTTTGTAGTATATTAGAATATCATCTATAATGACTACCTCCAAGATGTCGAGGTAGTCTCTAAAGACTCTATTCATCATGTCCATGAATATTTCCAGAGAATTAGTGAGTCCGAAAGGAATTACTATGAATTCATAGTGCCCATATATTGTATGAAATGTAGTCTTGGTGATGTCTTCCTTCTTCACCCTTACTTGAAAATATCCCGACCACAAATATACCTTGGATAAGTATTGTGCTCCATGTAGCTGATCAAACAAGTCATTAATCCGTGGCAGAGGATACTTATTCTTTATCGTGTTTTTTTGTTCACGATAATCGATGTAAAGCGGCATTGACCCATACTTCATCTTAATGAAGAGGACTGGTGCACCTCATGGTGAATCACTTGAGCATATAAACCCTTTATCCAGATTCTCCTGTATTTGATTATTTATCTCTTCAAGAACCATGACATCCATTTTTTATGGAGTATTGGATATTGGTAGCTCCCCTGGAATAAGTTCAATTGAGAATTCAATATCTCTCCTAGGAGGATGACCAGACAGTTAGTCGGAAACACTTCAGAGAATTCCCTCACAATAATCATTTCTTCAAGGATGGTTTCTTCCTTGGACTCAATCATCTGAGGAAGATACCTATGATCGTAGGGTAGTAATATCCATGCTTGAGATGATGGAGCTAAAGGAGATTCATCTTCTTCCTTACACTTGTAATGAATCGGGGGTGGATTCTCGATACGGAGTGTGATTTACCTCTCCCTGCAATTTATGTTGTCTCTATATAAGGAAAGACAATCCTTTCCATGAATTGCATTGAATTTAACCAGAGAGAGTATGACAAGGTTCTCAAGGAAATTCAGTCCACAGAATATAACAGGGGTGGACTTATATTCATGGGATGCAATGATTTCCCCATTTTCCGTACTCACCGAAATCTTCACTTCCATGATTTGTGGTGGTGCTAGGATTGTTCTACTAAATATTTGAGATATAAAAGAATGCGTTGAACCTAAATCAAAAAGTATGTTCACTATTCTTGAATGAATAACTAGCTTTCCTGACAAACTTCGTTGTCGGGGTTCACTTCGAAAGAAGTGTTGGAAAAATATCTTCTTTGCTGCATTGGAGGTTGTGGGTTGCCTCCGAAGACCCTTGGATTAGGGCACTGATTTTCAAAATGCCATGATTATTTGTTGTTTTAGCAATGAACAATGCGTTGAGGTTCGAACGGAGCATTCCTCTGCTCTGTCGTAGCCACAGGTATTTCTTACTAACAGTTAACAGCTATGTTCCCTTCTCTTCCACACCTAATGCATTTCCTCGTCCCATTGAGGCTATTTACAGGGTGCTTCTTTCCGCACTTTTGGCTAGTGGGGTGCCGGATCTTCTTAGCACTGTTGGATTTATCCATCGGACTACCAGCATTGAAGTCCACCTTACACTTCTTGTCCACATGATACCCCTGTGATTCCCCAATCTCTATTTCGACCTTGAGGGCACATCGGAAAATTTTCTCATAGTTGTCGAAGACACAGATCGCTAATGATTTCCACAGGCTAGGCATCAACCCACTAGAGAAGCGATCAACCTTGCATTCTGGGGTAACGACAAAGCTGGAAGCGTATCGTGAAAACCTTGGGAAGTTTTCCTCATACTCTCTAAGAAATTTTTATTCTATTTTCTTGAGGGAAAGGAAGTCCCTTTCCATCTTATGCCGGAGGGTGCGCGGAAAATATTTATCAAAAAACAACTTCCAGAAATCTTTCCATTCCAACGCCTCGATCTCCTCCTCAGGCTTCGTATTTTTGATCAATGTCCACCATTGATCATCTACACCCTCCATATAGTAAGCCTCTAGGAGAACCTTGTCTTGTTCAGATCATTGAAGGACGGAGAGTATTATATCAATGGAGTTGATCCATTGTTCATCGATCATGGGATTGGATGACCCACTAAAAGTTTGAGGCATTTGTCTAGTGAATATCTTTATAACGACTTGTTCCTTCTTAGGGGGGTTTGGACGTTCATCATGACCCGTGTTTATATTCAAATATTGAGTTAGCTGAGAGAGAAGCATGACAAAGTTCGCGATTCCTTCTCCCATTGGATTGAGAATCTCATTAGTACCGTCATCACACAGATCATCACATAGTTTGTTAGCCTGAGTCCTCCTATTACTAGCCATTAGCTAAAATAAAATGAAATTTAGGGGTAACACACAAAGGGTAATCCAAAGACAATAGTTGATGACTTATAAATAAACTTTTATTTCCTTAACTCATGAGTCTATATGCTTCAATCTAGTCTTTTCATGATCTACTCTCTAACATATATTCTTAGGGGTATTTTTTAATTCCATTAATAAGGGTTCACACTAAGCTTGTAAATTTATCAAAACATATCCCCCAGGAGTGTCATAACAAAGAGTACAGCAAGGCCCATTATCATGCACCAGTTCTTGTTTGAGTCTAGCTCAAAGTGGTGTTTTTGGTTTTACCCCTTCGATACATATGTCCTAGAGCCGCATCTACCTGCTCATATCCAGACAGGGATGTATTTATTTAATAAACCACTTAATCAGTACATAGAAAAACATAGGGTTGTTTTTATTATACTTAGTCTTGTTTCTAAGGCTTTAATAGGGTATTCTAATCCTAATCCAAAAAATAACTAAACATCCCTTTGATACTAACAATGACAACCCTGCTTTTATTACAAACTTAAACATGATTTATTATATAAACTATTCACTTGATACAACATGGAAGATTGAGAGTTCTTGTTTCTTTGGGGATTAAGATCATTAAATAACAACATGAAACATAAAATAAAACATCTTTATTGAAAACATCCTCTACATTACCACTACATTCCCTCGTACATAGCATTGCATGGGATAACCTGAGGACATGCATAAGAAAAGGGTGACCTATAAAGCCCAGTAATGGAATAAACATGGAATACATGAGTAGTAAAATACATGTTAGAAAAATAGGCATATCAATAGAGAACAAGAGAAAAATGTACAAGTCATGATAAATCATGATAATCATAACATGGAAATGTGGCAACAACACTTAAAATGGAATTAGCCTGAGCCAAGCCTCATTGCACACGGAGCATGACTAAATCCTCATTGCACATGAAGAACAAGTAAACCCTCATTGCACTTGAATTATCATGATTCAACAGTAATTGAACATGATGTATCATGATACTATACATTACCCAATGCATTGGATCACTATAAGGGTGCACCCTTCTTAAACATTTCATTTCATTCATAAGTGTGACACATGGATCATAAAATAGGGATTCATAAAACATAATAATTTATTCAATGACTGAGGAATGTTGAATGAAACATTACAATCAATAAATAAATGTGCATGAAGGTGAATACACTTTACGGTGAAATGGGCATGGTATTCACTACACAATGGCGTTGTCTTAGAAAATCGATGTATTTTTGGCAGTGTAACGGTGTGATATAAGAATTCATAAAAAATGGTTGATGAGAGAGAAAGGGCTACCTCATCATATCTACATGAAATGGATAGTAAGGGGGTCATATAGATACATGTTCCAACAATTGTAATGGAATATAGATTTATGATACAAAAGAATTGCTCGAATGTAAATGAGGAGAGAGAAGTTCTTTTCGGAATTTCCGCATAGTAACGGGTGTACATGGGAGGAATTTAATTGGAGATAAATGGGTCTAACATCATTCAAACAATAATAGGGAAGTGTGGTGGAGGTGAAAAACCATACCCCAACATTTATAATTGAAATTAAATGGGAATAACAATATTAATAAAATAGGACAAAAAAGTTAAAGGAAGAAAACCCCTTACATGGAAGTGTGCTCCAAAGGCTTGAGAGAGGCTTGAGAGAGGCTTCATGGGAGCTTGGGGCACCTTGGGAGGACTTTAGAGAGAGTATGGCAGAGGTTAGAAAAACTCCAAAGGCTTTGAGTGAGGAGGAAGTGGGAGACTGCGTGGGTTTATGTATGAAAGGTGAGTAAATTATTTATTATTTAGGTTTTGGGTCCCCTTACATTAAACTTATCCTAACCACAAATTAGATCATGGTCTTTTCCCATGGTTTTTGGAAAAGGGAAGAGGATAACAATATATTATAAGGACAAAGTCCGAACTTCGTAAAATAATGGGGTTTCTTATGTGGAGATGAGTCACACTCCCATGGAAAATAATTTAAAAAGACAAGAAGTTTAATAAGTCTTGAGGGGTCCATTAATGCTTTGTAAAATAAGTCAACCCAACCCAAAATCACATTATTTTATTTTTAAAACATATATTTTCCGAACATAAATATTATAGTGTTTTATTACATCACTATTGGGTCATTATGATGTCATAAAACACATTATATATTTAAACAGTATTTAATTTTTACCCAAAAATTGACTTTCTCATAAAATTAATAAAAATTTACCGTTGAATAATTTCAATGTCCTGATTCTAGAAATAACATTTATTTTATCTAAATAATTTTTATAAATATTTTAATTTTCACTTTTAATATAAATACCAACATTTATAAAAAATTCACGGGTTTTTGACAAAACTGGCATTCAAACCGTAATAAAAATTACAATTGCATTCATAAAATTATAAGATCATTTATATTTAATAAAAATAAATTTAATAATAAGAATAATATTTTATTAAAATAATATTTAATTAAAAAATAAATTAATTCATCAAAATATATTTCTTTTCTGAATATTAACTAAAAAATACTATCCGTGCTTTAAAAAAACTATTCACAAAGTGTCAATAATGACAAGAAGGTATATTCATTATTATATTAAAAAATATACATGAACATAATACTAGTGATTTGTTACATAACCCCTTAAGACAGCCGCATAAGACCTATGAGTAAGGTGTGCGATGGTGACAGACTCTTGGGGTGGCTTGGATAACATCGCTCGAGTGGTAATCACTATCAACTTCCAGTTTTCCCATAGACGGTCCCGTTTGAGCTTGAAATGATGAAGCTCACCTTGGTCTTGATCAAGAGAGAAACCCAAGGATGCCACCTATTTTCCAAGATCTGACAAATGGGCTTCGTATGGAGCAATTCCACTGGATGAGTCCATCGCTTCTTTTGTTTGAGTAAATTGGATTTGTAAAAGCACAATATTTATACTAATCATGTGATCACTGTTCAAAGACTATATTAGAAACGGTCAAAATTCTTAACATAAAACCCAAGAAGTTGAAATTTTAAATAAACATGTCACCTAAAGAAACATTTAATTTGATCAAGAATGATTTCTATTAATGAAACTTAGTGTCATTACATTACCTGAGACTCCGGGTAAGAAATATCTCACTCCAGAAAAAGTACTTGAAAAGGTTGTTAAAGAAAATGAAGCTATAGAAGAAGTACAAGAATATGAAATTGGTGATGATAAAGCTGATATAATAAAGCACGTTGAAACCTTTCATGAGAAGGAATGTCCATCTGAAAAATTGTCAATCCGGATGTCTTAGGCAGTATCTTTGGAAATTTCTACCCCTGGAATTGATGAGAAGGTTGAAGAGGAAGTGAAAAAATTATTTAAGGAAGAGAGTTATTATCATGACTTAATTGAACCAAAAGACATTGAGGCTAGAGATGAGAAAAAAATAATTTATGAAGATATAATTGTTCACTTGTCTCAAAGTGAGCATTAGTCTCTGGATGAGGAAGTTGTTCCAAAAAATGACTAGGGGAAACAGGTGATTGTTGATACACCAACCAAATTTGTTTTAATAAAGAAGGAAGCCGGAGGATATTCTAAGTGGAATCTTGTTGAGATAGGGGAAGAAACATCACTATGAAAAGTGTCAGATTCCGAATCATCAGCTCTAGGACATGACTTTGTCATTAAATCACTGAAGAAGCTTGTTGACACCATTCTGATCATTCCAACCATTGACTCCAGTTGTCAGATGCTCCAACATAACATGAATCAAAAATAGGATTCTGTATCCATGGTTTTGGATATGTGTGTAATGATTGAGGATTATTACATGATCTTCCTTATCAACTATGATTCCCACATAAAATCTTGTAAGAATGTGGTCATCTAGTCGAATAATATAGTTTATGATTTGAGAGATCTTGATGAGTTTCAAGATGATGTTAAGGAAAAATTTGATACTCAAGACATAAAAAATAAGGATCTCACAAATATCATTGAGGAGAATCTAAATCTAGAGATGAATAATAGGAATCAAGAGGTCAAGGATCCGAATGGGAAGTTGAACTATGTTGCTCAAAGTTGGAAGAGTGAAAGGGATCTCCATATCGAGATTGAAGAGAAGATAGTAAAGCAATATGAATTGATAAATGCTCAGGTAGAGGCTCAGAAGGATCAGGATGATAGGATCAAAGATTTAGAGACACAAGCAGAGGAAGATAACAAGGAGAAATGAATCTGAAAACCATGGTGAAGAAATTGATACCCAAGGAAAAGGAAGGAATATAAATATGATCTTTTGTGTTATTTTCCTTCATTGTGCAAATTCATCTAATATTAATGAAATTTTGGTTTCTCATTTTTTTTCCATTCATTTACTCATATTTCAGGTATTATAATTTCTTTTTCATTCCCTCAAATTGTTTTTGAAAATCACAAAGGGGGAGAAAGGAAAATGAATGCTATGTAAAGAGGAAATATCCCTATGTAAGGTGGAGTTTATCTAAGGTGGAGTTTTCATACAGATATTTTCGTACTCATGATAATGAAAAATATCATTCCGGGAAATCTAGAATACAGTCCATAGTTTTCCCAAGCCTAAGGAGGATTTATACATATTCATCATTGCCAATGTGAAAAGGGATATAAGTTTTATTTCAAAATCTAGAAAAAATTTCTAATTCCTTATATTCTTTTTTCGTAAGGATGTTTGTGATTTCCAAAGAGGTGGAGATTGTTGAGACAATAATGTTTTCCTTATGAATTCTCCATTCCTTCATACTTATGGGTGACTGTTAAGTCAATAAGGTTTCCTTATGACATTACCATTCCTTCTTGTTTTGAAAATCGCAAACACCTTATCTCAAGGAAATACACTTTTTACCATGTGTTTTACTTTTATAAAGAAAATTGTCCTTCCCCAAGGAAATTTATCCTTATACTGTTTTCATTGTTCATATCATAATTTTTCTATGTGTAAAAATCAGTTTAAAACCAAATACCGTGAATCATATAATTACCTAGATATGAAGAATTCTATTTTAGGATCTGAATTCTCAGAATTCTGGTTACGAACTCTTCTATGTTCTGACTCTTAATTCTGATTATGAATTCTGGATTCGAAATCTTCTGAGTTCTGACTCCGAATTCAGATTATGAATTCTGGTTACGAACTCTTGTGATTTCTAACTCTGAATTATTATTATTAATTCTGTTTTAGAAATCTTCTATGTTATGACTCCAAATTTTGATTAAAAATTCTTTTTACGAACTCTTCTGAGTTATGACTCTGAATTTTGATTACGAATTCTAGTTACAAACTATTTTGAGTTCTGACTCTGAATTCTTAATACGAATTCTGGTTACAAACTCTTCTGAGTTCTGAATCCGAATTCTGAATACATATTATGGTTATGGACATTTCCATGTTCTGACTCCCTGTTATTTGAATTCAGAACCCAAACTCTTATGAGTTATGACTCCGAGTTCATTGAATACATACTCTAAACTCTTATGAGTTATGAATCTGAATTCTCATGAACACTGAATCTGAACATTGTATGTTCTAATTCTGAATTCTTGTGAATCCAGATTCTGAATTTCCATGAAATTCAGACTCCGTAATTCTATAGTGTTCTGGTTCTAATTTCCTAGAGAACAAAAAATCGAATATCCTTGTATTATAGAATCCATATTCATTTTTCGTTATACTCTGAACATTAATTTGATTACATTCTGAATATTGGATATTATTTATGTATCCATATTTTTTCTTACAATTGTTTTGTTATAAAATTATTATGTGCATTAAGTTACTGACAAACTATTGTCTGAGTGACACGTGTATAGGTCCCTCCAAAATTGAAGGAAAAATATGCCAGTTGGAAGAGGGAGCTGACCGTTGAAGTTGTGCCTATAAATAAGATCTCATTTGAAAGCGCTCAATAATGTTCTATGACTCTATAGATTACAACCTTTCAAAGTGATTTCTAGAGAGAGACTCTCATGGCTTTGTGCATACCGAACTTCTTGTTCGGATTTTTTTAGTACGACTCTAAAATTTATGTGTACAAACGAGGGCTTCCGGGGATATGAAGACAGAGGTTCCTACTACCTTGAAGTTAATGGATTCCATATTGAGGAAGATAAAGTTGGCTACTACCTTGATGTTTAGGGAATATAGGTATAGAAAGACATACTCCATTTGTAGTATTGGGGGCTTACCCTAGTGTGGGTAAGATGGGCATTCATGAAAATATAAATCAAGGGACCTTTATCCAAGGTTGTTGTATACCCTTATCTTTGGGTTAAAGCTTTTACTACTTGTTACATGATTTGTTACATTTTTTCACTTTATTTGTATTGATGATTAATGTATAACTATCTTATACTTCCTTATTCTTGTACTCTAATTTAGTTATATTATATATGCTTTAAGGTATAATATTCATCATTGTAAACATCCATTACATTTCATTTCCTAAATCTTATTATTCAGAATCTCTTTCTTGAAATCATATTTGTAGAATGAAAGTGTGATGAACTTATAGGTTTTGTGAATTACCTTGTTTGACCTTGTAAAACGTAACCATATTTAAAAGTTCGAAAGGAATTTTTTAAAGTCTAAAATTCACCCCCTCTTGTATTTTAACCATAATTTGATAATTAACATAGTTTCTCTTTTATTTTGATCCTACATTTGGTATTATAGAGTATATTATACTCACATAACAATCTCAAAATTGGTATTAGAGGTTGGCAACCTCATATCCTGAACCAATTCATCAGATACTCTGTATTGAAGAACATTGGGTCGACATATTATTCTGAATGAATCTCCAACTCATATTATTGTGGAGAATCATATTAGATGTTGAATGGTGATAAAAGACATGATAGACTCAGTATGTGAAAATCAATGAAATAGTGTCCTTCTTTGGATATAATCTTTTGAAGTCTAATAGTTTTATGTCATGCAAGTAGAAAATAAATATGATTTTTAACATAGTGTGGTGTTCATGATGAAAAAATAGTTTAACATCAAACAATGAGGTTGATACATTTGATATTTTAACATCATGTGATCAAGATGTGTAAATAAAGAGTTCTTCTCCGAGATGTGAATCATTCCATCCTCCTATCAGGTGAAGTTTGAATCTCAAGACCATGACATTAATTATATTACAATTTATCATTATGTAAACTAGAGTTCGGGGGGGGGATATGTACCATAATTATTATTCTAGACACATTTTATTATCATTATTTATGATCATGAATATTGGACCATGTACTCTTTGTTTATTATCAACGAGTTTTGATATTGAGAAAATATTTAATGTTAATAATTCATGGACCAAATTCAAAGAATAAATGGTCAGAATTCATGAAATAAGGGTAGTTTCATGAAGAATTGGATATTATTTTGTTGGAATGAAACCCAATTTAAAAATAGATGTGATAGACATAACATGATTCTATATAGAACATCATTGAGAAAACACATGCGTGGTTAATCGTTATAACATTTGGTCTATGGATATTAGTTTAGATTCATAAAGCATAAACATATGAAAACCCTAAAGTGTTTTACATGTCATGACAGAGTAGTAACCCAATAATAATTGAGGTCTATGATGTGTTGTGTATCAAGGAAAAGATAACTGTAAGTTCGTGAATAGTTTAGGGCTGGGATACATGACCATTAATTTTAGTTTATAGTCATAATATTTTTTTCATTGTATTATACATCTCATGCGAATACCTATAGTTAAATGGGGAGAAAAAACAAATGTGAATGGAGGTCCAAGGGGTCCCAATGACATATAATAAATTCCAATGGAAACTAGTAATCCTGGGTCTTCATTTTCAAACTGGAGAGGCAGTTTCCCCACAGAGAGTCGATGAAGGGGATACACCCATGATAAAAACATTTTTATCCCTAAATATCCCCTCCACATGGGATCCAAGACAAACATTAATCTACGGTACAATTTGGTAAGAGACCTATTTCTTTTGGGGATTCTCTCTAGAAATATTTTAATGAATCATCTCATACTCAGATACGAATCATATTTAATTCATATAAGATATGATATGATTCATCCCATAAATGGTGCATGAGTAATCTCAATTTTAGTTGGGATATGATAATTCCTTATTAAGAGGCACCCCGGTTTTAGATATGGTTAAAATAAACATTATTTCGATAAGGAAAGAATGCTTGGTGGTGATTATTCATTGATGCTACCCATTACATTCTTCCACGTATTAGGCCACGATCTGATTTTTTGTAATATCACCTCCCAAAACTGGGGGATTTTGCGATGAATCCAGTACTAGTCCTAGCGACTGAACTTATAGGAGTGATGTTGTATCTCATAAGGATGATAGTCAGGAAACACATATTTCTATTGGTGGATGCATGAGATTTCTATAACCCCATGGGTGAAGTAGACATTGTAAATGAGCGGTCAATGAACATGATTTGAGGTTATATTTCAAGGATAATTGAAAATGGTTTTAAGGACATAATGCATAGACCAGGTTGAGAATGTTAATTTCAATGGTATATGTTTATCATGATTGGGGGAAACCCATAGTGAATGGATCCATGGGTAATCCCATACCACATAAGTACCATGTAGATAATGACACATAGATTGTTATCAAAATTATGGGATATTCAAAATTGATTAAATGTGTTTGTTTTCCAGATAAATGTATTGTGTTGATGTTGGACATGATGGTGACTATGAAGAACAAGAGAGAAGAAAATGATGTACTAGGAGACATGTGGGATTATTTATTGATGCGCACCTTGAGATAAAATGAAACCAATTTATGTTCATGGGGATGTAATCATAAATGTATAATGAGGGGATGAATGTTTGGAGAACATGATTCTAGGACCATAGATATAAATTATATGCATAACTTCACATCTCATTATAATGAGAATCAAGAAAAAAATAGTTATGCAGTGTAATGTGATAGCATAGAAAATTAAGTTGTTGAAATCCTATTTGATGAGGGAATGGGGGCATCCCATGGCTATCATGGGGCATCCCTTGTACAAGAAATGGGGTAATATTTTTCAAACATCCCATATATTTCATGCATCCAAAATTTATAAAGGCAAATCATCCCTCATTATGTGTAATCTCAATAATATATGGGGCGTGATTGTAATTTAATGTGATTCATTATTGATGTTTTGTTTTTAGTTTAAATTCATACAACTTAGATTATATGGGTTGAAATTAGTTTTAGGTGATAATTTTTGGACATATGGAATATAGATTAAGGTCATGTTTTATGGTACATAGGGTGAATATTGTTTTAGGTTCCAAAATATTGTAACATTTGTTGATTTTTAAATTTTATTGAGTTTAGAACATGAGGTGAAGAAATTTAATGGTTTTTGTTTGGTGTGGAAGGAATAACCCATCACGAGTATCGGGAATAGAAAGTTGTTACACTCTAAAACCCATTCATAGAAGAAAATCTCCACCATTTTAATGTCATCAATATTTTAATTGGTCAATTTGTTTATGTTTATAGAATTCAGACCGGAGTCACCATAGGAAATGTATTTTTATGAAAAACATGGACTTTCTAGGTGGGGTAATTTTCTCATCATCCATTGTGATGTATGAGTAATATCCATTAAAATAAATATTATGAATGATGAAAGGTATTTTTCTCATGGGTTCCAAATATGATATCTCTTCTGAAGTATCATTTCCATCTTGTTGGGTAGTACCATGTCACCCTAGATGAAATATCATAGGTGAGTAATTTTATTGAACTCTCTATATATCTTAAAATTGTGCCTCTCTATAATGTGTAATGCTAGTAGATTATTCTCATTGAGGTAATCCATCTCATCTAGACATACATCATCCATGATTTTTGGAATCGTAGGGCCATAGATAGTTGTTAAGAGTGATGATGTCATAACATTAAGGGGAAGTAATTCCTTGGATCCCATAACCTTGGAGTACGGGGTCACCGGGGTGGAATTTAGAGTCATTGTCCAATAAACCCATAGGGTTTTTGGGAGATTATTGGGAAAAATATTATTATTTTGGCCCATCATCATCTATATAATGTCATATAGATACTTTCTTAATGTCTCAATCTTCCCATTAACCATAAAATGATAGTAATAAGTATGGTTGGATCAAATAGTTTACATGTAAAACAACTTCTTCATCTTGGTGGCCCAAAATATGAATCTTCTATATATGAAAATAGCATGAGGAACGCCAAATTAGAGGATGATGTTGGAGTTCATGAATTTTATCACTAATTGGGATTTAACATCCGTTCGAGGAATTAAATCATCCCACACGGAGAAGAAATATATTGTGGTCACAATGAACCGACATTTGAAAGATATTTATAATAGGTGCAGTCATATATCCTCAGGTCCTCATAATATAATGGGCCATAAATACAAGGCTGTGTTGAGGATCTCCAATTGTTGATGATGAAATTTTCCATGATTCATACTTGCTTGACAGTTCATGGAAATCCAAATAACGTCATAGACCATGGTGATTCAAAAATAACCCATCCTCAAGATCTAGTGGATGATCTTCAATCATACCTATTGGGTTATATAGGATCTTAATTGGAAATCATTCATAAAATGGATAATTTCATATACATGGACTCAATGGAGGATAATTCCATCAAACCAACCTATGTAAAGAGACTTCTGATTGTTTGACCAGCTGTTTTGGTGAGCTGCATTGCTACATATAGATTTTACCATTCCCATTATTTTATAGTGGGATAATGGAATGTTATAGATACTCAGCAAATGTAATTATCCAATTGGACATTTCCACTATAGTGGGGGAACCAGAGGGTACTGAAGTATAATAATCGTAACAAATTGGTTTACTTATGGGTTTCATATTCATCTAAAATTATTTGTGAAATCACCTATACATATAACTAGGTGAATGACTAGGTCATCGTCATCAATATTTATAAGATATATGAAAAAACAATCCATGGAAGAATCTCGACCTTTTTATAAAGGAGGGTCATGAGTCACATCGTGCTGAGAAAGGAACTGGGATATCTTGTGAAGAGTGTATTCAAATAGGGGACATGTTCTTTCATTCTAGAGATATAGTATCCATTTTTCTATTTGATGACTAATCTGGAGTAACCATTCCCATGAAATCTGTTGTCATCAATCTTGAGGGCTAGTTCTAGACTAGTAATATGATCCTAATTCTCTACCTCATTGTTGGATCAGCCTTTTGAATATAGTAATTTATATATAAGGGTATCTTTAAATGGAAAGATAAAGAGGATTCATCGACATACTCATTTGAGATTGGGATCATTGATCCTTATACCAGTTTGGATCCTTGAGGCACCATCAAACTTCATCAACCAACATGACATAGTCTGATGCACCAGGGGGTTAGCCTCATATTGTAAATCAATATCGAGGGTAAATTTTCTGGGGGATGCATGGGTGGCCAAAATGTCTTCCAATTCATGGACCATGATTGACTTATATAATGTGGAACAAATACTGAATTTCTAAAGTATCCCATCCTAAAATTCCTACAATCCTGTAAACATGGGCATATTCTAGATATACATTAGTGGTAATACTCGAGGCACCACCATTATCTCATGATGCTATAAATAATTCCCCGACTTCTTCACAAGAAAAATAAACGGTGGAATATCATCATAGTAATGGAGTATTGAGACCCTATGTTATGTAAAATATGATTTAGAATTTATAAATTCTTATCTGTTCAACCATATATCATTTTCGTGAGAATGGTGCTGAGGGACTATTCTTAGGGGATCATGTACATGACCAGAGGCTTCCCAAAAAAGGGTCACATCAGAAGTTGAGGTTTTAGCCGATATAACATTACATCCTTAAATATGATTTATAACTTCTTATCATATTATGAAATTGTTATGTTATTCATAAAAAGAAAATTTTACTATACATTCTGTCCTGATTTTTGATCAATCATGGTATATAAGATTTATGTCCATGGTGGCCTCATAAATCCAGAAGGATGCACATTGGAGGAATTTGGCTTATAGACTTGATATTCATTGGTTTTATCTAAATTAAACAGTATAAGAATAGGAAATTAATAAAATTTCTATGGGTAACCCTGAATATACACATCAATGGGTTTATCTTCTAGTTCTGGGGGTGAATTTTATCACTTTCTCAAGGACTCGGACATGGTCCTAACACTTGTGGGGTTTTACGATCAAATTGTCAATATCTCATTCCACCAATGACCAAAGGTTCTACTGATTGTTGTGATTCAAGGAACACTAATACATGGATCTTGTGTTATTTTTTATTAAGGGAATTACATGATAGAATAAATTTACTTACAGCACCCTAATTGTAAGAGCCCAGATTTTGGAAAGGTATGTTTCTGTTGTGTTTGGGTTGAACCCATTGCTTTTAGGACATTAAAAGGTTTCCTGAAAGTGGTAGAGGCCATTGGGTGTTCTAGGGGCTTGGGACATGGAAGAAGGGAAGTCTGAGCAAAGCAGACCAAGATGCATGACCTGCGCATGGTCAGCCAAACCGTGCTGCCTGCCATGACTAAGCCATGCAACCCTCCCTCCTCTGGACAGAAGCGATCGCACGGTTTGCACATGGTCTTCCAAACCATGTGGATAAATAGTGTCGCTCCACCTCCCTCGGGCCGTGGCATGTGCACAGTTTGCGCGCGGTTTTCCAAACCATGTGGCTAAACCGTGCGGCCACATAAAGTTGGAAAATTTACAAAATTTCCACTCCGGGCAGTATAACCCCAACTCGGGATTTTCCTCAATTTCCTCCCTCTTCATCCTAGGAGTGGACCAAGCCTCCCAAGGACTCCAATAGATCAAACCCCTTTGATTCTTGGCTATTTAGAGCGTCTTTGGTTGCAGATCGATGCTCCGGGTAAGGCTAACCTCATCCTTGGTTATTTTCTTGGATAGGGTTTGTATCCTTTCCCTCTCTTGTTCTGAAACCCAAAAACCCTATATTTTGGGTGATTTATAGGTTGAAGCTCCAGGGGTTGGTTGAATCGAGGTCTAAGGACTCTGTAGAGGGTGCGTTCAACCGCGGATTCGAGGTTGGTGGTCTACAAGTTATATCCCATGGTTAATTAGGGTTTTGTGCATGTATACTTGTGTTCTTGTTTTCCCTTGGTTATTTTTGATAGCCTTGGCATGATTGGTAACAATGGTGGTTAAAATGGCACAATGGGAACCCTCACGATCCCCGTGGGATGTGTCGGGAATGACTTTACTTAATTTAGGGCCATCTATTGGATGTGCCGATTTGTCCCGGTGTTTGAGGATTGTTATTGAACAAGTGACATTGTTGTAATGAATTTTAGAGCCTTGATGAACATGTTGGCATGTTTGGTTGAACTTGGACTAGATGTTAGGTGATGCACCTAGACTTGGTAACAACCCAAGGGGTTGTTGGAATGGGATGAATGGTTGATTCATCAGAATGATAAACAGGTTAAATGGGATAATGTGTAAACTGATTCAATGACTATAATGGGATGGATTATGGGTCAAGTATTGAATGAATAGTGAGATACGCATAATACATGGGAATTGGGTGAATGGTTAAATGATGTGAAATGGTAATTTCTTAATGGGTTATGGCATGATGTGGTTTCCCATGTGGGTTGTTGTGAACGATGTTTGCCGACAGGCAATGGTTGGAAGGATGATGGTTACATATATATATAAGCATTTGAACATGGCTTGGTAGTGTGGGGTATGACTTGAGGATTTATGCCCATAGGTCGAGTGAATACTGAGGCTCCGAACTCCACCCTAGATTCACTGGTTAAGAATGGGGACTGATGCTCTAGTTTCCTAACGGTTGCATCCACCTGGACTGATGCTTCGAGGTGAGGGTATGGGTATCCACCCAGACTGAGTCTTCAAGGTGAGGTAAGTTTTCTATGAGGGAGTTAATCCTAGTGGGATAGGATAACGATGTTTTTACCCTCTTTCATATGATTGTTGGCCTTAGAACCATGTATCATGATGAATGTGATTAACCCATGGAAGTGTGATGAAATGGTAAGTGATGTTGATTGGTGTGAAATGGATGGTAATGAGTCTGGTAATGGCATGGATTTGAACTATTTAATGGAACCTCAAATAATATCTGGGCATTTATCATTCATTTTCCTTTTTCATGCACATCTTGTTTACACTGGATATTTTGTAGACACTGTTGGTGGTGGCCTACTGAGTTGTACTCACACCCTACTCGGGCCACTGTTGGGTACCCGAGTAGACATCATGTTTGTAGGGCGGGACATGGGCAAGGGTCCTTGCTAGGGAGCTGAGTGGTCATGGGTAGCACTTGGTGGAGGATCCAAACTTGGAGTCGGGACTATTTTAGGGATTTTGGTCGTTGCCTTTAATTTGGGATTTTTTTCACTTTGCACTTGTAGTATGACATGACATATTTATTATTATTGGAATTGGTTGTAGTACATGTTCCTCGTTGTTGGTTATTGTTTCCGCTATTCGGTTTATCTCTGATGTGGCTTACTCTAATAAAAAGGGGGTATAGTCTCCCCACCTGACTACATCGACCCCTGCTACTAGTCGGCACCCTTTGTTGTATGGGGAGGCGTGCTTACGGTCATGTAACTACCCATCTCGGAGCACCAGTTCAGTGGCTTCCCGGTCGGGGACTTTACAAAGTGGTATCAGATCAGGTCTATCTTCTCCTTTTCTGATGTCTTGTTATTTTGGGATTGGAATCCAATGGTTAAGACGTGTCGGGCCATGGTAATGAGCTCGTGCTTGGGAGTAGATAACCCAGGTACTTGGGAAACCCAAGTCACCCTGGGTGGGAAATTGATGTTATTGGATGTGGGTTGTTACAGTTGATGATATTTCACCGCTTAGTGATACACATGTTGTTCGATGTGACTGTTTTATGATATTTGGCTCGTGGCCTTAAAGGCATGGTGATTTGCATTCATGCATCATTGTACGCACCTAAGGGGATATGTGACATGCATTGTATTAGGCACACACATGGGATGGGTGTGTGAGGAAGTAAGGTAGGGTGCATTATGCATTTCATTAAACATAGAAATAATGAGAAAAACAAAATTAAATCAAGTGAGTAAATGATGTTTAATGAAATATAAGGCTTTGAAAAGAAGTGGAAATGTTTGGTAAAAATGTTGTGTGAGTTGGTGGTAGTGCATGGTTGTTTACCCCATGTGAACCATGACCTATGGTAGGGATGGTCGGGATGGTGAATTGAGGTGCTAATGTTGTTAAATTAGCATACGAAAATGGGTTGCTGTATCTAATAATAAGATTTTTAGGGATGTCATAAATTTTTTATGGTATGCGTTCTAAATATCGTGCTTTCCACTGTAGATAGATGCCACCATGATGTTAGTTGCCAGTTGGGCAACAAGAGGGTGTTGCTGAGAACAATCCTCCGAATGAAATGCAAGAGAATTTGGTCATCAATGAAGGTAGAGAAGACCAGTTCTAGGAGAACATGGCTCTCCTTGTGAAATGGATTGGGACCCAGGGTGGGTTGCACCGAGTATGATTGAGCTAACTAGGGCGTTCCAGTTGCAGCACCCTCCGGCTTTCACCGGAGATGGTGGGCTAGAGGTAGCAGAGTTTTGGTTAGAGTATATCCAAACGATAATGGATCATATGGAAACCCATGTTGAAAAGTGGGTAAAGCTGTCCGTTTATATGTTGTGGGGACAAGCAAGGCGTTGGTGGGACATTCAGGCTCAGACTGAGTAGGCTGAGGGGATGTCATGGATGGTTTTTTAGGAAACGTTTCTGGAGCATTTCTACCCAGAGACTTTGAGGCAGGAGTGGGCTGCATAGTTTATGAGCCTGACTCAGGGATTTCTATCAGTGATGGACTAAGCTAGTCACTTCACTGATTTGAGACGCTTCTTTCCAGTGTTTATTGTGGATGAGACAGCGTAACAAGGCGTTTCCAGGATGGGTTGCGACATGAGATCAGGTCTCTAGTGAATATCTTCTGCTTGAAGAGGTTTGTAGAGGTGATGGATCAGGCACTCATCACTGAAGGGAACATTAAGGGAGCTTTGGGTGGTGGGCTTGGCGTTCCAGCTGGGTGGACAGGTGGTGCATCTTCTGAAAGTCGGAAGCTTCATTTGGAAGGTTTTCAGCATGGTGGTCAGAAGAGAAGGTCAACCTCTCATAGTGGGAATCCGGTGTTCTTCTATCAGTGAGGTAGACCAAGGCATGTGCATGGTCAGTGTCCTTGAACTCCAGTTGAGTGTCGTTTGTGCGGAAGGATGGGGCATGTGAAAAGGTTCTTTAGGAACCCATGGCAGTTGGGTGAGTATGATGGTGGGAAACAGGTACTAGATACGGGAAGGGGATCAGTTGCCCCGTATTAGGCAGGCAGTTGCAGCTCCATGGGCCGTACTGGTAGGGGCAGTGGATGTGGAACTCTAGGGCAAGATTGCTCATTCCAGCAGGGTAGTGCAACGCAGGGCATTCCGGCTGGAGTCCAGGGTAGAGGGGCGAGTCAGCTCTAGGATGTTCAGTTTGCTCCAGGTGACAGTGAGGCTGAACCGTCGACTGTTTGAGGTACGATCCTTTTAGCTTCTAAGTTTTCTAGTACATTTTTTGACACATGTGCCACACACTCTTTTATATCTTCTCAAATTGTGGTATTTTTGTGTTTACCTGTGGAAAGGGTGTGCTGAGTTATGTCAATTGACACTCCGTCTGGGGTGCTGGTTGACGATATCAAGCAGTGCAAGGGATGTGCCTTGGAAGTTGGAGGGTATTGTTTTCTGTGGGAATTGATCATTCTGAAGATGTCAGTTTTTTACCTAATCATGGGAATGGATTGGTTGGTGTTGTATCGATCACACATCGACTGTTATCGTCGTAGGGTATCGTTCAGGTCACTTGAGGGTTACACATATGTCCTCCATGGCGAGTGGGATGTTTGAGTAGGTCGTGCAGGACCGTAGTCAACGGATGAGTGAACTCACAGCTCGAGTGGCATGTATCATGCTGGGTGATGATGAAAGAGGGAAGCGACCTATTTTCTCTCTTGTGGAGGATTGGTTTCAAGATGTTTTTCTTGATGATTTCTCGGGGTTACCACCCGAGAGGGATGTCGGGTTCATTATTGATTTGCTGCCGGGAGAGGAGCCAGTTTCTATTCCGCCATACCGAATGGCACCAGAAGAACTCCAGGAACTAAAGTTTCAGCTTGAGGAGTTGGAGAGTAAGGGGTTTATCCGTCCTATTATGTCTCCTTGGGGATCTCCCGTGCTTTTTTCTAAGAAGGTCGATGGGTCGTTAAGGCTGTGTGTTTACTACCGGAAGTTGAACCAGATGATGGTGAAAAATCGGTACCCTCTTCCTAGAATTGAAGATCTGTTTGATTAGTTGAGGGGTAATCAGTGTTTCCTAAGATTTATCTGATGTCGGGTTATCACCAGTTGAGGGTGAGGTCTTCCAACATACCGCAGACTACTTTTCGAAGTCGGTACGGGTCGTTTGAGTTTGTAGTAATGGCTTCTGGATTGACCAATGCACCGGTGGTGTTTATGGCTTTGATGAACCAGATAATTCATCCCAATCTAGATCAGTTTGTGGTTGTTTTTGTTGATGACATCTTAGTGTACTCGAAAACTCATGACTATCATGCCCAACATCTTGATATTGTCTTGGGTACACTAAGAGAGCGCCAATTATACGCCAAGATATCAAAGTGTTAATTCTGGATAGGTGAGGTGCATTTTATGGGTCACATCATCTCGGAGGTAGGTGTGTTAGTGGATCTAGAGAAAGTGAAGACAGCTGTATCTTGGGAGCAGCCTAAGAATGTTTCTGATGTTAGGAGTTTTTCTGGGTTTGGCCGTGTATTACCAAAGGTTCATCCATGATTTATCTCACTTGGAAGCACCACTCTCAGGCTTGACCAACAAGGTAATCAGGTTCGAGTGGTGTGAGGCTTGAGAGAATGCCTTTCATGAGTTGAAGAAGCGGTTGACAACCACACCTATCCTGACCTTACCTGAGCCGGGTAAGAAGTACATCGTTTTTTTGTGATGCGTCAGGAGTTGGAAATGGGGCAATGTTTATGCAGGATGAGAGGGTTGTGTCTTATATGTCAAGGAAGTTGAGACCCCGTGAGTGGAACTATCCCACTCATGATCTTGAGTTGGATGCAGTAGTGTACGCCTTGAAGTGCTGGAGGCACTATCCGTTGGGAGAATGGTTTACCATGTTCACCGATCATAAGAGTTTAACGTACATCTTCTCACAATGAGATCTGAATATTTGGCAGTGAAGATTGGATTAATATCTCTAGTCCTTCGATCTTGAGTTGATGTACTAGCCGTGAAATTGAAACAGTGTTTCTGATGCTCTGAGTAGGAAGGTTTAGAATCAGGCTGTTCAGGAGTCCAGCACCGTGTGGAAGGTGATAGCCTTGTTTGCAGATATGCACCTGGAGGAGCAAGAGGAGAATGGTTAGGTTACTCTTACTTCCTTAACGATGGGGTCAACACTTTTGAGTCGGGTTAAGGAATGTCAGCTTGGTGATCCTGAGTGTTTGAGCATGAAGGAAAATCTTAAAGGTGGGGAGCTACCTTCTAGTTGGACCGTCGGTGTGGATGGTGTTGCTCGTGTTCGTGATCATGTGGTTGTGCGAAAGTGTGTGCGGGAAGAGTTGATGTGTCAGTTCGATGCATCAAAGTGGGCAGTTCATCTTGGTTTTAACAAGATGTACTGTGATCTTCGCAGAAAGTTTTGTTGTCTTAGAATGAAGAAGGAAGTTGAGGGCTTTGTGGCACGGTGCCTTACCTTTAAGCAGGTGAAGGCCAAGCATCAATGCCCAGGTGGTTTTTTTTATCCTTTGCCCATTTTGGAATGGAAGTTGAATGATGTTACAATGGATTTTGTCGTGGGTCTTCCGAGTCCGCCACAGAAGAATAATTCAATCCTGGTAGTTGTGGATCGGTTAACAAAAGTGGATCATTTCTTACCAATTCAAGATACCCATACAGTCGACCAGTTGGGTGAGCTGTATGTTTGTGAAATAGTGCGGTTGAATTGTGTTCTAGAGACAATAGATTCGGACCGAGATCCACATTTCACATTGCATTTCTGGCAATGGTTGCAGAAGGCGCTTGGTATGAAGGTGTTTTTGAGTATGGCTTTCCACCTGCAGACGGACGGTCAGTCGGAACGTATGATCTTAGTGATGTAAGACATGTTGAGAGATTGTTTCTTGGACATTGTTTGTTCTTGGTAGAGGCACCTATCGTTGGTTGTGATTTCCTACAACAATAGTTTTCAGGCTACAATTTAGATGGCACCGTTTGAGGCACTTTATGGGAGACCAGGTAGATCCCTGTGGTATTGGTTAGAGGC
Source organism: Viscum album (assembly GCA_963277665.1). Classification (NCBI taxonomy): domain Eukaryota; kingdom Viridiplantae; phylum Streptophyta; class Magnoliopsida; order Santalales; family Viscaceae; genus Viscum; species Viscum album. Next base: position 880,751,158 of record OY728158.1, read on the forward strand.
CGATGAATCTGAGTGGTTGGGGCCATGTCTTGTGCAGGAGACTTCAGAGACAGTCCAGTTTATCAGGAACCAAATGGCTACGGCTTAGAGTAGGAAAAATTTGTATGCAGATCGGAGGCATAGACCTCTTGAGTTTGGGGTGGGTGATAATGTGTTCCTTCGGGTGTCACCAAGGTTGGGTCACCATCGGATTCGGAAGCAGGGCATGTTGGCGCCCAGGTATGTGGGACCTTTTGAGATTGTGGAGAGGATCAGACCAGTGGCTTACCGATGGGCTCTTCCACAGTGGTACGATGGGATGCATGATGTGTTTCATGTGTCACAGCTTTGACGATATCACCCTGACCCATCTCAAGTTGTTGATGTTGAGGATGTGGAGCATGAGGTTGATGCGTCCTTTGAGGAGCATCCAGTTCGTGTGGTGGATTGTAGTGAAAAGGTATTTTGAGGAAAGTTTGTGCCATTAGTGCGAGTAGTATGGAAGCATGGGAATGTTTAGGAAGAATCTTGGGAGTGGGAATCGGATATGCAGGCTCAGTGGCCCAAACTCTTCTCTTCAGTGGACCAATGAGGCTTGGAATCTCGGCTAGAGGATGAGCCGTTATAAGGTGGGGAGGTTATAAGATGCTGGATTTTGGAAAGGTATGTTTTTGTTGTGTTTTGGATGAAATTTTTTCTTCTGGGACATTAAACGGTTTCTTGAATGTGGGAGAGGCCATGGGGATGTTCTGGGGGCTCGGGACACGGAAGAAGGGAAGTCTGGGCAAAGTAGACCAAGGCGCACGACCAGCACACGGTCAGCCAAACCATGCGGCTTACCCAGACTAAGCCATGTGACACTCCCTCCACTGGACAGAATCGACCGCACGGTTTGCGCATGGTTTTCCAAACCGTGCGGCTAAACCGTGTGGCTCCTCCTCCTTCGGATAGTGTCATGCACACGGTTTTCACACGGTTTGCCAAACCGTGTGGGTAAACCGTGAGGCCACTTAAAGTTGGAAAATTTTAAAAATTGCCACTCCGTGCTTTATAACCTCAACTTGGGATTTTTCTCCATTTCCTCCCTCTTCATCCTAGGTGCGGATCAAGCCTCCCAAGGACTCCAAGAGATCAAACTCCTTCGATTATTGGCCATTTAGAGTGTCGTTGGTTGCAGATCGAAGCTCCGGGTAAGGCTAACCTCATCCTTGGTTCTTTTCTTGGATAGGGTTTGTATCTTTTCCCTCTCTTGTTCTGAAACCCTATCTTTTGGGTGGGTTCTAGGTTGAAGCTCCATGGTTTGGTCGAATCTAGGTCCAAGGACTCAGTTGAGGGTGCGTTCAACCACGAATTCGAGGTAGGTGGTCTAAAAGTTATATCCCATGGTAAATTAGGGTTTTTTGCATGCTTACATGAATTCTTGTTTTCCCTTGGTTATGTTCTGATGGCCTCAGCATCATTGGTAATAATGGTGGTTAAATGGCATAATGGGATCCCTCATGATCCCTGTGGGATGTGTTGGGAATGACTTGGCTTAATTTTGGGCCATCTATGGGATGTGCCGGTTTGTCCCGGGTTTGGGGATTGTTATTGAAGAAATGAACTTGTTGTAATGAATTTTAGAGCCTTGATTATCATGTTGGCATGTTTGGTTAAACTTGGGCTAGAAGTTAGGTGATGCACCTAGACTTGGTAACAACCCAAGGGGTTATTGGAATCGGATGGATGGTTGATTTATGGGAATGATAAATGGGATAATGTGTAAACTAATTCAAAGACCATAATGGGATGGATTATGGGTCATGTATTGAATTCTTAGTGAGATAAGCATAACACATGGAATTGGGTGAATTGTTAAATGATGGGAAATGGTAATGTGTTAATGGGTTAAGGCATGATGTGGTTTACCATGTGGGTTGTTGTGAACGATGTTTTCCGACGGGAAATTATTGGAAGGTTGATGGTTATATATATATATATATAAGCATGTGAACATGGCTTGGTAGTGTGGGGTATGACTTGAGGATCTACGCCCACAGGTTGAGTGAAGACTAAGGCTCTGAACTCCACCCTGGATGCACGGTTTAGGAATGAGGACTGATTCTCTATTCTCCTAACGGTTGCATCCACCCGGACTGATGCTTTGAGTTGAGGGTATGGGTATCCACTCGGACTGAGGCTTCGAGGTGTGGTATGGTTTCCAAGAGGGACTTAATCCTAGTGGGATAATAAAATGATGTGTTTACCCTCTTTCATATGATTATTGGCCTTATACCCCTGTAACATGATGAATGTGATTAACCCTTGGAAGTGTGATGAAATGGTATGTGATGTTGATTGGTGTGAAATGGATGCTAATGAGTGTGGAAATGGCTTGGATTTGAACTAGTTAATGGAACCTCATATAATTACTTGGCATTTATCATTCATTTTCCTTTTGGATGTACTTCCTGTTTATACTGGATAATTTGTAGACATCGTTGGTGGTGGCCTACTGAGTTGCACTCACACCCTGCTCGGGCCGCCGTTGGGTACCCGAGCAGACATCATTTTTGCAGGTCAGGAAAAGGTCAAGGGTCCTTTCTATATATCTTAGTGGACATGGGTAGAACTTGGTGGAGGATCCAGACTTGGAGTCGGGACCATTTTGGGGATTTTGGTCATTGCCTTTAATTTGTGATTTTGTTCACCTTGCACTTGTAGTATGACATGGAATATTTATTGTTATTGGAATTAGTTGTAGAACATGTTCCTCGTTGTGGGTTATTGTTTTCGCTATTAGGTTTATCTCTATTGTAGCTTACTCTGATAAAAAGGGGGTATAGTATCCCCACTTGACTACATCGATCCCCGTTACTAGTCGGCAGCCTTTGGCGTACGGGGAGGCGCGCTTAAGGTCATGTAACCACCTGGCTCGGAGCACCGGTTTAGTGGCTTCTATGTCGGGGACGTTACACTAATGGCGAGAAATCCCCTTACATAGGGTCCATGCATATCTTGTTTTACCTAGAATAGCCATCCTTGAATAAGATTACATGGAACCCTTTGCTAGCATTGATCATGGAATATGTCATTGGAGGAAAAAATAATTCTTCAGACACTTATGTTTTAGGTAATAGATATCAACAAGACTCAAATCATTCTATACATCTTCTTTATTAGAGAAATGATGGTTATTCATTTTGTGTACTATGTTTCATGGTGATGTTTTACTTGAGAATCTTATAAATAATGGCCTTGAGAATATATCCATAAGTGGGTTTCATTTTTATGGATAGTTTCATAAAAATGCGGTGACTCAATGGGGGCCTAGATGGTGGATGATGATGTAAGGGTCGAGGTCTAGAATCTCATTATAAATCATGGAGTGGAAATCAATTATATTTAGGAAGGATATAGACAACCAATTCTTATATAGATACACAGAATCACTAATTAAAATCAACTTCAGATATATCTTAGAACCAAGGAAAACATGATTCAACATATCGATGGTGGTAAAGTCTCGCACGTAAAATTTTGGTGTGGAATTATCAAGATTCTCTTCATCATCTGATGTAAGGAATTTATAGATTGTGGTAGGTCATCCCGGAAATCCATCTATGGGGAAGGACATGATCTGGATTGGGTGGACATTAATTCATCACTATGGGATTTATACTTTTGCAAAACCAAATCCCTATAATATGTTGATCAAATCACATACAACCTCTAACCTGAGGTATATTATTGATTTCAATGTAATGATGGTGAGTCTATATTCATCGATTCAATCATATCTAGAGTAACATGAAGGAATTCCAGGAAATGGTGTCTATTTGGTAAAAATATTAGTACCTCAAATGAGTAGGGGAATGCAGTGTCACCCGAGCCTCTTTGGTGTAAGAGTAGGACATAATATATAAACATTATTTTTTAGGGATTTTAGAACCCATATTTATAGAGAAAATGAAGAAGATTCCTAGTTGGAAAATTGTGTCCTCCACTAAGTGAATTAGTGGAAATAAAGAATCATCCTTGTCTTCCCATGGATTAGTTATAGTTGTTTGAAGATCCTCTATGTGGTCAACCCCATTGTTTTGAATCTTCTACCCTCCCCTCATATAATATAATCATTCCATGTAGCATCCCCCACAGGATTCAAAGGAAGATACATCAATTTTAAATACCCATACTCTCTTATTTAGGGTTTATTCGAGGTGTCAGTGATATTAGGAGGGGACTTCTATGTATATATGAATCAAGGGCCTACATTGTAGTGCATTATAGATAGTATCCAATGAGACTACTATGAATTATGTATATTCTATTAATGCACTAAAATAGGTATCCAATAGAAGGATTCCACATTGTTTCAACAGTATCCTTTCATATCATTGAATTTTATAGCTGGAAAAAGATTGATATGATTCAGTCAATATCGGAATAATGAGCATCCCGGTTGGGTGGAGGTCAATTCCGGAACATGTGTCCACTAGACAATGATGGGTCTCCTTTCCATTAAAATGGCCTAAAATGTACAAAAAATTAATGTTCCTCTATTCAAGGGCCCCAACATCTTCCTCGAAGAATGATATAATATCTTGTTAATATACCTTATATTCCTCCTTTTTAATAGTTACTTTCTCTAAAAAATAAATTATCTTCAATCAAGAGTGGTATTTTCTGTGATTATTCTTAGGCCACATGAATTTATGTAGACAATATAAAGGATTTTAGGATTGAGATCATATTTTTTATGTTGTAGAGGGTCATAAAGACATCATACCTCCTCACCAATTGATATAATATACCCACATGGGGAACTCCTTGGAATGAGGCTTGTTGGGTTCTATTTGATATGACACTAGGTTCTGGCTGGTATGAACAATATCTTATTTGTGGTTGGATAAATCTCATTATCCCGCTACTTTTTTACTATCAGTTGGATATGCCCTAGATCTGACTAGATATGGTTGATCATGATTTAGTCATAACATATCTTCTCAGTTAGTTAACTTGGACATTTTTAGTTGAGTATATGAATATGTAGGATTGGTGGACTATGCATGTTGTGCTATGTGAAAAAAATTCTTCATTGTCTTAGTGTAATGAATACCATGGTGTGAGGTGATGGACTAAGAATTTTTCTAACTAGAATATCTCCATCCATTCCGCTGATGACATAGGTTGGAGTAATCTTAGGGATTTACCTGATATTTATCACTATCAGGCATCATGAACCTATCTACCGGAAAAATGAAATAATCATAGGAATACACATTATCGTTATGAGGGATGTAAACCAGTGCTCGGTGAGCATAGGGCATATCTAAATTTGTGTGTCATGAAATATCATATGGCACATGATTGATTTGTAATTGGATATTGAATCAAATATACCTTGTGTTGTCAGGGACAATTCTTTTTTGATTTTTAATTCTACGATGTGGAAACAGAGGTAGTAGTTGGATGTGATTTGGATACCACATGTGGTTTTGGAATGCCTAATATTGCATGAATGGAACTATGGTAATGATAAACTACCATACGAGCCAACTAGTAATCATACATCTTAATTCAATGGTTGGAAGCCTTCTTCCATTCACTGAAAACATCTTTCTTAGTGCCTTATTTGGTGATAATATGTGTTAACTCTGTTGGAATACTCCCAAATTTGAAAAAAAATGATCCACATGTCATGTATCTAATCCATGAACATATATTATTCTCTGATAGTAATTATGATGATATAATTTTATGAAAAATGGGCATGGAAGATAGTGAGTCTCACTTCATGGGGATTCTTTCACTTTGGAATCCTTAAAATCCCCTTATACAATGAAAAAATGAAATTACCCATGAAACGTGCATCCTTGGGGAAATAATTATAATGTATTCTACCTTTTAAATAAACATTGATATCCAAGACCTGATGAAGGGCTGGAACTACATTTTATTTTCTAGCTTTCTATGCATGGAGTGGTTGTTCCTAAATATTCTATGATCGGCGGGGCTATGCTTGATAGGGGTGTGTTGTTAAAGGATTTGATTGATAAGGTATCACTCAAAAATGATTATATGAAAAATTGGATAAACCCCAACTAGATTGGGTGATGCTACCAATATGGTAGTGGTAGTCCCATCTTTTGGAGGACTTCTCATGGGAGCTGGAAGAGGCAATGGGAACGATGCACTATTATGACGTAGGGATTCTTCAATGTGCTAGGCCTTATTTTAATACACCGAGAATAAAATAGATAGTTATAAGTTAAATTTTTTAGGAACCATATTTCTGTTAAAATATCCCACACATATTAATAACATCTTCTATTGAGTTTGTGAAATGTGGAGTGAGTACGCATGGCCATTCCACTAGGTGAAAAAAATTTAACTCACTCATTAGGACATTGTTTACAATTGAAGAGGAAATAAATAATAATATTATTTTTTGTGTAACTGAACTAGTGGAGTTATAGAATTTGATGATATTTACAACCAATGATAGACCTAATATGTAGATACCCAAAGAATTATGTACATGGACATTACATTCCTTTTGCGTAATATTTAATACATGACAAAAACAGACTCCCAAGGATCGTATTAGTTTAGTGTCTTTGGAAACTCAGAACGTAATCTTATAATCATGGTGAAAGATATTCAACATCTCCCATAAAGATCTTCCCCTTTTGATTTTCATACCTAAAACCTTTCTTTATATCCTGGGGGAAATACAACATAAAAATTTTGTGCTCAAATGCTCAGTAAGAGTAATCATAGAGAACATAAAACAATCCATAAACATTTGAATGCAAAAAATTGAACATAAAATCTAAAAATCAAAATATTGATCAAAGACATAAATTGTGGAAGTACATAAGGAATATATCATAATGGATCATAAATCATGATAAAAGAGAATGGGAATAAAGCATGTAATTTTGGAAACCATTAAGCACATTTTATGATTTCCATAGTGGCCAAGGAATTGAATCCAAGACCATCTTAGTGGACAAAGTCCCTTTCTAAATCGAGTTCACTCCTCGTTTCAGTCATGTAACACTGAACCGGATTAACTTACCATTCCAGCCATGTGTATCTAATGAGATATAAATTTTTACTCAATGCATTGGAGGGAGATATAGGTCCCACCCATCTCATAATGAAATCATTCTTACATGTTCCAGAAGATGAACATAAATCATTTTTCATTACCCAAAGTATAAAATGGGTTTAATAAACATCATCCCATCATAACATAATCCATACCAAAAAATGGATATCGTTTCATTATAAGAAAAGTGAAACCATTTAAATCATAGAGAAATTATACTTGAAACATTCACATATATAATAATTCCATCTTATATGGAAAATGGTTTTGATAAAACACTTGAAATGAATTCATAAAGAAAATATCCTTTCTTCTTCAAAATAAATTTCTTTTCACAAAATGCCATGCAATCATCAATGAAAAGTATTTTGTTGAAAATACTCATAAAACATTGTAGAGGAACCTTCATTGAAATAAGTCGTTATGAAACTGTAAAAATACATATACGCCATATAAGTTAAAAATAACATTCTTCTCATACTTTTTCCAGAAAATTCAAAAAGTTCCTCGTATGGTAAACAAAAGAATGATTCCTTCCATAACAAAATGTAAAATCAAATATTAGTAAACATGACTTTAGAAATACAAGGAATAATATTAAACACTTTATGAAAAACATTTTATAGACATGGAAGAAAAATATAACCCCAGTAAATACTTAAGTATAAGCAATCTTGAATAAAAATGAGATTAAAAAATTATCCCTTACCTAATGTTCGATATGATTCATATGTAAAAGAAAGTCATGTATAATGATTTAAATAAGGTCATTTATTTATTACAGAATCATATTCATTGTTATGATATCATATATAGCTTACTTATGACTTTATATTACCCCTTCTTTTGTAAATTTGATGTAAAATCAGCGATTTTGGGTAAAATCATTTTATTTATTGTAGGTGTTTAGACATGTGGTTCTTGATATTGTTAATTATATCCGGATTTAATTAATTCTAGAATGTAAAACACGGTTTATATATAATATATATTCAGAATATACATATATATATATATATATATATGATAGATCAATAAATGGAATGAAATACAACGTTCATTGAGACGGTAGGCCGTACATACGCATGAACGCTGTTTTCATTTCTTTATTGAATTGAATGGAATTAAGTAGATGACATACATATATATATACATAAATACAGTATCATTATTATTCCATATATTTTATTATTATTCATTATATATATTTTATAATCATTCATGAATGGCTATTATGGAGAATGAATCTCATCGCGTTGTGGAGACGGTAGTCCGTACATATGCACGAGCGATGATATCATCCTCATTATCATGGAATTATATTGAAGTGTATGTATAATATTTCAGAATCAATATCACTTTAAAATAATCATATATAGTTATTTATTTACACCATTATACCCATCCATGTAAGGTGGTAGTCGAAAACAGATTACACCACGGCGTGGAGACGGTATTCTATACGTTCGCGCGCGCGGTGATTTCATTTTCCATAGGATGGATCGAAGGTGAAATAGAGTTCTTCCATATTTATAATAATATATCATTATATGAGTTATAACGATGTTATTACTTTATAATGATACAACTAAATAAGAAGAAGTACAAGAATAAAGTAACTTGAGAGAATCGGAAGAAGAGATTACCTCTTCTTCGACGCACCTCCTTAAAGCTTCCTCTGAAGGAAGTAGAGATTGTATTTTGAGAAGACTAGAACCTCAAATATGTTCCTAGGGAAGTGGAGAAGTGAAATGGGCTGGGTTTGTCCGAGCTTCACGGCTAAAAAGGGTGTGAATAGAAGAGGTAAGGGGTTCCCTTTTTATAAGGGAGGAGAGGGGCACCTTTGGAAAAACTTAAATTATTATTTTATAATAAAGTCATATTCGGTTTATAATAGCTAAAAATTGATTTATTTAGAATATAATGTGAGTATGGGTCGTAATCCCCTCAACAAATATGTTTTAGACAAGTTTAGTTTACTATTTTAACCTTATCTCTTAGATTTAACTCTAAGTTAAATAATTTAACTTTTACCGTGTCTTTTTTATTTTCATACGCTATATGGTTAATAATCTTACTATAACCAGCCAAACAAACCCCAAGTGGTTTATTATTAATATATATAACCTTATCTAAGTCATTTGGATGAACTATATATTTTTAGGAACATTATAACAATTAATAATATAATATTTGTTTAAAAACAATTATGTCAATTTTGACACTATTTGGTAAATGATTTTTTTGATAATTAAAATAGCATTATTAGTTCAAAAAAATTTAATTAAATCTATAATAACATGTCATATTAACCTATAAATGTATTATAATTTATAAAAAGTCTCATATTACATTTCTTTGGGTATTTATAATATAATTTATTTTAATATTTCATTATTTAGGTAATTACTTCATCCCCATTGTGTCATTAATAAATTAACTTATTTAACCTCTAAAAATAATAAATAAAATACTATTAGGTAGGAAATCGTTTTATATTTCTAAAGAATATTTATAGTCGAATTTATCTTATGTATAACCCTATATTAAAAATGATTTAATTATTAAACATTGATTTTAAAAATTTTAACTCTTCTTTAAATAAAATAATAATAAATCTCCTAATCTTAACCAAGTGGACCTAAATGAAAATATATTATTTATAAGGTTTTTTTTTGTCGAATTAGAATTATCCAACAGAGTTAGGACATGTGTTAGGGTAATATTAATATCATTTTCACCCTTAATTACACTATTTACATTTAACCGTGGTAAATAAAAGTAAAAATTTACTATTAACCAAAAAATATTTTTAGCTTATTGAACCAAATTTTACCCCTTGATATTAATCGGGTCTCTCAGAAACTCAAAATTCCACTAATAGATGCGGTAAAATTATGTTTTATGTAAATTTTTCAAATTCTCTTAGGAGGTGGGTAAAAGACGGTGAAAAGGTCAATAAAATTTGTATATATGTAAAATTAATATAAAATGACACAAATAAATTACATTGAACTTATATTGGTATTATGAATCAATTTTGACCTAAAATAAATTTAAATAAAATAAATAATTATTTAAATAAAAATCCAGTTTTTAAATAGTAACCCAGTGTTTTCACTATTCATCATAAATTGAATGAATTCAGAAAAATACCAAAAAAATCACCCAAGGGTAATTTCAATATTCCGAATCCAAAAATGAAGTACATTTTGAAAGATAAAATTTATAAAATTTCAAAAAGTGGGTATTAGTATTCATAACATCTAGTTCATAAAAATATTATTATAATATCTCGTCTAGTGGAACTCGGTATTGCGTATTACACACGCTATCGAAGAAGGTATTGATTGCGTGTGATGAAAGACAAGTCAGGGATGTGTGTAGTGAAAGTTCTATTTAGTGTTTCGTATAACATAATCAAAAATTATTTCATTTAAATATTAAACAGTATCTATACTTAATGTTGTGTAGAATAATTTCCACAAAACGAACTTGAAATTGTGTGTAACATGAGCCAGGAATAGTGTTGTGTATACTGCAAGCTAATACGGTGTTGCGTATAGAAAAAGATAATTTTGGTGTAGTGTATAACACAATACAGAAATGAAATTAAAAATAATAATTCTCATAAAATCTCGGGTAGTTACATTCTACCCCCCTTAAAATGAATTTCTCCCTCGAAATTCGTCGGGGTTATAAATGGTTTACTAATTGAATGTTTTTTTACTAGAAACCCAAATCGTAAAAAGGAAAACCAAAAGTTATCATTAAAAACTAATGGTTGAAACATAACAGTTACACAAATTAACTAATCACTGGGTTTCCACATAGAAGATCATAGATGAAAATATGGATATGGAAGAGAAATCTAACCATCATGTTCTGATGGAGAGTGGTAGAGAACATGGCTATGAAAAACCCAACAATCCAAAGCCATAAACATTTGATGATTTAAGGTACTATCTGATTAATCAGATATAAGGACTCCAGGACAACATTTTTTGGTTTTCAAGATCATTTCCCTAAATTTGATGAATTTTTTAATTAAAAGAAATACTTACTTTATTTTGGTACAATCTCAACGTTGCTCGTGCCTCGAAAAATTTCTACATCATATCTTAAATAAATCAAGTTGAATTTGTCTTTCAAGAAGTGTTAGTAGGTTTTGCGATAGAATGATAGGTCATTCCATCTATCTGAAACATAGGGTTAGAAAAAGTTATATACATAAGTACATCTATGGTGAGATTAATCAAATATTGTTCCATAATGGACTTATACGTCATCAATCATCCAGCTTAATAAAATAAAACTAGTTTCTACTAACTAGGGACTTCCTGTAGGCTAGTGGTAGGCCATAAAGGCATGTCTCACATCGGTTGTGGGATCGATTTCCACAACCTTGTCCGACGCGATGGGTTGTCGATCATCCCATGGGTTGTACATTTTCTAAAACTACACTATTAAAACATTCCAGAAATAGTATCGATAAATGTTCTAGCATTAATCAATTATATCTGATATCCAAATTAATCTATTCCAACCTTTAAGCTTTTTGAAAATACTTTTGGACAATATTATAGTATAAAGAAAATTATTACTAGAAATGACATCAACCAAGAATGTGAATACCATCTTTTATCCCCCATATAAGATATATCTTGTTGGTCACATTCCAAAAATGTGAATACTTTAATCATGTATTCTCTTGAAAAATTAATACCTATTGAACCTTAGTGAAAATATGAATACAGTCAAAATTTTACTCTTTCCACATCCCAAAATTTCTATATACTCAATCCATGATATCACATTTTCCTTATATCATCCATGATCTCATCAACACTATAAAACATCTCATTACCTCCTTATCTCTTCATTATGCGCATATCATCTACTTTCCAAAAATATATGATTTAACCATTCATGGTTACCAGTAGTATTCAACATATACTTTCAAATAATTTATAAAAAACCCATAGTGTAACAATCCTTAGATGTGTCTTTATTCCATAGTACCATTACCTATACAACACAACTCTTGATAAACAAAAATCATTCCACTACCTTCTTAAACCATTTACCAAGCATCAACCATTCTTTCATCTCATATATCATTTGTAGTCTCCTCATCATCATCCATATAAATACTACCCATAGGACCATGCTGATTCTCTTCATGAGATTTTTCCATAGGGCTTTGGTTTGCATAATGCCCATACATTCCACATTGAAAACATCTAATCATTGTTGATGTTGTAGCAATACCATTATCCTTCTCCATGGTGTTAATTGAACCTTTTCCTTTGAAATTACTGGATTTGTGTCCTTCTTTTCCGCACCCAAAGAATCTTTTAGTTCCTTTGAAGCATTTTCCTTGATGCCTCTTCCCACATGATTTACATGAGAGAAATTGAACTTTCTTTCCTCTATGATCATCATGAAACATCATCTTTCTCTTCTTAGCTGAGCCAGGAACATATTAAAGTTGAGATTATTTATCATATTATGAGATTTCTGATTAAAAATAATAATGATTTTTGGACTTCCAAATCTCGTTTCATTTGGTTCCTCATGAAGAATATCATTCAATTGTCTATAATATCCTCCATTATCATGAATCTTCATGTTTCCAACCATTTTCTAAAACCCAAAAAGAATAGTGTGAGAAGAAATTATCATGCTAGGGAAAAAAAATAATAAAGGGGGAGTACTGACAATATCTTACATCTTATGTTAAATTCTATGATCGTTACCGTAATTCTAGGACCATAAACTATACGTATACATATCCTTAGGGACATCCCTAGAAACACCTTAGAAATATCTCAAGGGATTTCACTAAATTTCTCGCATCCTAGTTTCCAAAGGTTAACTAATCCTTCACCTTGATACCAATTGTAGAGACCCAAAGCTTGACGTACGTGGACATTACATTACTTTTGTGGAATATTTAATACATGACAAAAACAGATGCCAAAAGAACGTATTAGTTTACAGTCTCTTGAAACTCGGAACACAATCTTCTAATCATGGTAAAATATCATCAACATCTCCCATAAAGATCTTCCCCTTTTGGTTTTCTTACCTAAAATATTTCTTTATATCCTGGGGAAAATAAAACATAAAAAGGGGGAGCTCAAATTATCCGTAAGGGTAAACATAGAGAACATAAAACAATCCATAAACATTTGAATGCAAAAACTTGAACATAAAATCTAAACATCAAAATCTTGAGAAAAGACATAAATTGTGGAAGAAAAATAGGAATATATTATAATGGATCATAAATCATGATAAAATATCATGGGAATAAATCTTGTAATTTTTGAAATCATTAAGCATGTGTTATGATTTCCATAGTAGCCAAGGCATTGATGCCAAGACCATCTTTGTGGACAAAGTCCCTTTCTGAATCGAGTTCACTCCTCATTTTAGTCCTATAACACTGAACTAGATTAACTTTCTGTTCCAACCATGTATATCTCATGAGATATAAATCTTTAACCAATGCATTGGAGTGAGATATAGGTCCCACCCATCTCATAATGAAATTATTTTTACTTGTGCCACAACATGAACATAATTCATTCATCAATACCCAAAGTATAAAATGGGTTTCATAAATGTCATCACATCAGAACATAATCCATTCAAAAAAATGGATATCATTTCATCATAAGAAAAGTGAAACCATGTAAATCATAGAAAAATTATACTTGAAACATTCACATATGGAACAATTCCATCTTATATGGAAAATGGTTTTGATAAAACACATGAAATGAATTCTTGAAGAAAATATCATTTCTTCTACAAAATCATTTTTTTCACAAAATGCCATGCAATCTAATAAGAAAAGTATTTTTTTGAAAACATTCATAAAATTTGGTAGAGGAATATTCATTTAAATAAGTCTATATGAAACTGTAAAAATCTATTCACACCATATAAGTTAAAAATAACATTCTTGTCGTACTTTTGACGGAAAAGTCAAAAAGTTCCTTGTATGGTAAAAAAAGGAAGATTATTTCCATAACACAAAGTAAAAGTCAAAGAGGGGTAAACATGACTTTATAAATACATGGAAATATATTATACAATTTTTGAAAAACATTCTGTGGACATGGATGAAAAATATAACCCCAAAAATACTTATGTATAAGAATTCTTGAATAAAAATGATATTGAAAAATAATCCCTTACCTTATGTCCGATATGCTTTGTATGTATCCGAACCTCCTGTATAATGATTTAAATAATGTCATTGACTTATTAAAGAATCATATTCATTGTTATGATATCATATATAGTTTACTTATGCCTTTATATTACTAGTTCTTTTGTAAATTGGATGTAAAAGCAGCGATTTTGTTAAAATTGTTTCATTTAGTGTACGTGTTTCAACTTGTTATTATTGATATTATTAATAATATCCTGATTTAATTAATTCCAGAATTTATAACATGATTTATATATTATATATATTCAGAATATATACATATATATATGATAGATCGATAAATGTAATGAAATACAGCGTTAATGGAGACGGTAGGTCGTACGTATGCATTAACGCTGTTTTCATTTCCTTATTGAATTGAATGCAATTATGTAGATGAAATACATATATATATACATAAATATGGTATCATTATTATGATATATATTTAATTATTATTCATTATATATACTTTATAATCATTCATGAATGGTTATCATGGAGAATTAATCTCATCGCGTCGTGGAGACTGTAGTTCGTACGTACGCACGAGCGATGATATCATTCTCATGATCGTGGAATTGTATTTAAGTTTATGTATAATATTTAAGAATCAATATAAATTTACAATAATCATATATAGTTATTTATTTACCCCATTATACCCATCCAAGTTAGGTGGTGGTCGAAAACAGATTACACCACGGCGTGGAGACGGTATTCCGTATATACATACGCGCGGTGATTTCGTTTTCCGTAGGATGGATAGAAGATGAAATAGGTTTGTTTCATATTTATAATAATATATCAGTATATAAGTAATACTGATGTTATTACTTTATAATGATACATCTTAAGAAGAGGAAGTATAAGAAGAATGAAACTTGAGAGAATCAGAATAAGAGATTACCTCATCTTCGACGGACCTCTATTAATATTTCTCTTAAGGAAGTAGATTTGGTCTTATGAGACAACAAAAACCTCCATAATGTTTCTAGGGAAGTGGAGAATAGAAATTGGCAGGGGTTGTACGAGCTTCAAGACTCAAAAGTGAGTGAAGAGAAGAGGGAAGGGGTGCCCTTTTTATAAGGGAGGAGAGGGGCACCTTTGGAAAAACTTAAAATATTATATTATAATAAAGATATATTCTATTTATAATAGATCCAAATTGATTTATTTCAAAGCTAATGTGAGGCTGGGTCGCAATCCTCTCATCCAATATGTTTTAGACAAGTTTAGGTTACTATTTTAACCTTATCGTTTAGATTTAACTCTAAGTTAAATAATTTATCTTTTACCGTGTCTTCTTGGTTTCTTACACTATATGGTTAATAAACTTACTACAACCAGACCAAATAACCCCAAGTGGTTCATTATTAATATATATAACCTTATTTAAGTCATTTGTCTGTACCTTAGAATTTTTGGAAAATAATAACAGTTAATAATATAATATTTATTTTAAAAACAATTTTATGTCAAATTTGACAGTATTTGGTAATTGATTTTCATGAAAATCATAACAGAATTATTAGTTCAAAAAAATTTAATTAAATCAATAATAACATGTCATGATAACTTATAAAATTATTTTAATTCATAAAAAGTCTAAAATTACATTTATTTAGGTATTTATAAAATTAATTATATTAATATTTCTTTTTTTAGGTAATTACTGCATCACCATTGCGTCATAAATAAATTAACTTACTTAATATCTAAAAACATTAAATAATATACCATTAGTTAGTTAATAATTTTATATTTCTAATTAATATTTATAGTCGAATTTATCTTATGTATAACCCTATATTAAAAATGTTTTAGTTATTAAACTATGATTTTAACCATTTTAACTCTTCTTTAAATAAAATAATAATAAATCTCCTAATCAAATCCAAGTAGACCTAAATGATAATATTTTATTTCTAAGGTTTTTTGGTCGAATTACACGTATCCAATAGAATTAGGACATGTGTTAGGGTAATAATAATATCATTTTACCCTTAATTACCCAATTTACTTTTAACCGTGTTAAATAAAAGTAAAAAGACACTATTCACCAAAAATTATTTTGAGCTTATTAGACCACATTTTATTCCTTGATATTAACCGTATCTCTCAGATTTTCTAAATTCCACTCACAGAAGCGGTAAAGTTATGTTTTATGTAAATTTTCAAATTCTCTTAGGAGGTGGGTAAAAGACGGTGAATAGTTAAATAATTTTTTTATATATCTAAAATTATTATAAATTGACTCAAATGAATTAAATTGAACTTATATAGGTATTATGTATCAATTTTGACCTAAAATAAATTCAAATAGTATAAATAATTATTTAAATAAAAAGATGGGTTTTAAATAGTAACCAAGTGTTTCCACTATTCATAAAAAATTGAATGTTTTCAGGAAAAAAATTCTCCCTATGCTAATTTTGATATTCCAAATACAAAAATAAAGTCCATTTTGAATGATAAAATTTAAAAAATTTAAAAAATTGGGTATTGATATTCATAACTGCTAGTTCATAATAATATTATAATAATATCTCGTTTAGTGAAACTCGGTATTGCATATTACACATGCTATCGAAGAAGGTCTCGATTGCGTGTAATGCAAGACAAGTCAGGGATGCATGTAGTGAAAGCTCTATTTAGTGTTGCATATAACATAATAAAAAGATATTTCATTTAAACATTAAACAAAATCTATACTTAATGTTGTGTAGAATAATTTCTACAAATCGAACATGAAATTGGGTGTAACAAGAGAAAAGAATAGTGTTGTGTATATTGAAATCTAATACGGTGTTGCGTATAGAACAAGCTAATTTTTGTGTAGTGTATAACAAAATACATAAATGAAATTAGTATGAATAATTCTCAAATAATCTCGGGTTGTTACATAATATGTAGTGGGTTATATAAGATTATCACAAGTACCTCCAACATTTAAACAAAACAAATTGATCTTGGTACTCTCCTGGTGTTCTGGGGTTCCGAAACGGGGTCCAAACCATGGGATGAAGTGATTAAAATAATGAATTGGGTTAAAAATATCCTTGAATGAGGATAATATGAGATTTCCAAATTCTGGTGTTATAAAATGTTGTCCTCCCATGATGGGAACAACTTTTCATGAGGTAGGATCATCACAAGACATGTTTCCAAAGCCTTTAGGATTGCAGTGAGAGTAGAATTGAATGGTTCTTAGTGAGGGTATATATCATAAGGAGTGTATCAATCAATAATCAGGTCACTAAACACCAATGTGGTGAAAGGCTCATCAGACCAGTGATATGGCTCTTCGATTTTCATAGCATCATGTTCTGGATCTAGTGAAGGATAATTGTATTACACATATGTTTTTAGTGACTCATTCATTAGTGATAAGACACATTATCATACATATTCACTATCTAATTACACAGTTTTATCAATATTATTGTTATATTCTATCCATGGTAGAGATGTTTCCCACTTGGACAAGAAATGGTGTCCCATTATTCAGCATTGTAATCAGGGTGACAGTCTAAAATAACTTCAGTGATATTCCATTTCTACACCTCGAGCTGAGAGACAAATGATGATATTATGGGATCTACGACTATTATTTTCATGATCTTAAATAGATTAGAAGGCCCAATATTCTCATCTCACTTTATAGTGTACCTAATAGTGGGAAATAATGCCTAATTGGAGGGGACCCTAAGGCTCAGTGTCTACCTACTATTGTGGGTGAGTACACTTTTTGGTAGGTCTACATGGTAATATCATGCACCTTAAGGTGGGTTTCCCCAATAAATAACTACGATAGATCACATTCTATCTCAATTATCATGGAAACCCATTTTTACTATAAAACTACCCAGAGGGGAAATATCATCATTATCATGTAGGTTAGGCATTCGCTAGAGAATGATAAAGTGGAGAGCATCTTTCTATTCCCCAACCCTAATCTTTACATATTTGGAAGCCTCTTCCACAATATATTATATAACTATGAGTCCACTATAAGATGTACTTTTAATGTTATGTTGTTATCCATATGAATCAGTTTGTTGATCCACATAGATTTTCATAATCTATACCCTCCAACATATTATTTCAATGTACATGGGGTAACCCAAGCTTCCTGTATAGGAAAACTAATGATTTTAATTTTAGTGAAACATCACCAAGAAGATATGAATGAAACAGAAGTACTGATTCTCTATAAGGGTCTATAGCATGTTGAAATTTGATTTCATAGGATACCAAGACACCATAGACAACATGTTGGTGTCTAAAACCTCCAAGATTCCCCTTTCTCAGAGGAGATACCTTATTTTTGTTATCCAAAGTTCTAATTAATTTTGGATGAGATATAGGTTGCAAATATGATGTGGATTAGTTCTATAACTGGTTTTCCAATAGAGGAGGCACTGTATGAGTCATTGATTCACTGAAGTCTAAGTAATCTATCAGGGGAGCCACTTACTGGATCATCACAACACTATAGGATGTGATTTTCATCTCAACCTCATGTTTGAGGGGATCATCATTCTTATACAGCTATTCATATTTCTCATCGTAAGAATGTACCAAACTAGACCAAGAAACTATACACCTTCTTAAATGGATTGGATTGGATGTATATTGTCGATAATCGGAAATTCTCCATGATTTCCTCGAAGGGATCCATATTTTAATCCTATTGAAAGTGTCTATAAGGGGGATCTAGGAATCTTGTGTAAAATGTTTCAATAACGGTGATATTCATCTATTTGAATCATTAACCGAACCCAGGTAGTGAGGGTTGAGACTCCATCACTAATTTATTTGTCCACTCAGAATCCAAGGGAGCAATGAGCTACATGACTACATGAGATTTCCTTGGGTTTTCCCATCAACGACAAGTTTTCAACCTTCCTCATAAGGTTTTTTATTTATTTTATAGTTCCTCATTATCATGGGATGAACCTCTATGATGGTGGGTTTTAATGCAAGGCGTACCACTTCTTTTATTGGTTGGGACATGGGATGGACCACTATGTGGGATGTTGTTGGAGAGGAGATATACCCTACAGTAGTTTGTGGGAATTGAAGGAGGTCCTCAATGTTGATAATGATGAGTATTGGGAGGAATTTCATAACGGATTTAAAAATAACATGGAGGACATCCTCTTGGAATGGTGATGGAGATGGGACACCATCTTCTATTTCTGGTGGAAGCACAATGAGGATCTCCATGCGAGTTGATGAAAGAGATGGTAGAGCCTCCACATGGGCTTATTATGGTTTGAGGAGGACCTCTACACTCACTCTCATCATAATAAATTGGCCCATAATATTTTCTGGTTGTAACAATAATTGATTGAGTCATGTCATCCTACAAATTAAGCACTTGGTATTTCGATCACAATTGGGCAAATTGGGGTCCATACATCACAATAGTTGCAAGGATATTGTGGAATTCCCTAGTGGGGGTAGGGTATATAGGATTTTTAGAATATTACCTCTATTAAAATTATGTAAATCCTAACCCTATTGTTGGGGATTGATTAGTTGGACGAGTCTTAGTGAAATTTGGCTTAATTCCACATGTTCTTCAACAAGGGGAACAAAAGTTTTTATAACTAATGAGGTTATGTGGGATCCCTCCTTGTTCGTTACTTAGAAAACACCTTTTTGTAGGTTAGTGAGTCTTTCAAGAACAATGGGTTCAAGATCTTATAGTGATTCGACATTTGGATGGTGGTGGTTTCACCCTATGCGGACCTCTGGGGAAGCAGTGTTAGTGAGATGATGATTCCTATAGGTCTCAAAATTCCAAATACAAAATGGGAATGACCCTCCCTTACTGGTACTAGAATATTATAGTCTCATTCATTATCTTCTATGTGATTTTAATGTTTGGGATAAGAAATTGGCATTATAATTGATGCATTGGGAGATGTGATAGTGGAAGCATGGTTGTACAAGATTTTCACATCAATTTTTCTCTTACCCAAACTCTTATGGTTGATGGGTTACTGATTTCCTATAGTCAGGGTACTATATGTGACGAGGATTTAGCTATCAGTATAATAACTATGAAATTGATTACAAATTCATCAATGTAATTCTGTATTTCATTATAGAGAACGATCCTTGATGATGATGTTACATACTAAGAGTTCCAAAATATAATTTCCCATATTAATAGGTTAGTTCGTTGTTGGGACAAACATTTTCGTGGTTGAACCTAGTTTCAGATGAATAAATCTAGTGATATTCTAATCCACATATTTCTCTATCTATACAAATCCCCATTATTGAGGATAATATTTTCCGGTCATTTTCACCACTTCTATTTCTAACTATTTAACTAGGGTCATCCGTTCTTCATGATTGTGATGTGATAGCTAAAAAACTACCCCATATTCCCTCCTTACAATATTTGGAGGATTTCATCACTTTCATTGGTGATGTATATTCCTTGATCAAAACAAGATGATAGAATTTCAGATCATCCTTCCATGGATTCCTCCTTGGATCACGTTGCATTATCTGAGGACCCCTTGTAGTTTTTTTCGTGTTCATTGAACTCATTCCAAATTCCATATCTATATGGACTCTATTTAATTACACAATTTATGTTTTGATATGGTAAAAAACATTAGTTTTGGGACTAGTAACATTCAAAATCATTAATAATGTCTATATGATCGATAAATATTTCATATAAAAATCATAATATTGGGAGGAAATATTTTATTTGGCATCCTATGTATGGAAATTAGTTCTTCAATTGTTGATCATGATGTAATTAACACAATGTCTATAACTCATCCCAGCATTTGTAACTCAAGAGTCCCATGTGTATTTCATGGGATAGATATTATGGGTATGGTCACATGATCTACATCCTGTGTAGATGGATTAGAAGAACGGTTTGAGATGGATTGAGGCATGAGTTTATAATATTTTGGTGATTTACTTGGTTGATATGAACACATCATGGATTCAGATCTAAGGATATGCATCCCTAGGGGAGATTTCACATTCGATAATTTTACCAATTCATTAGAACACCCCATAAAGATAGATCCCTGGAATATGGGTAACATGTTACAGATATGGACGTGGTTGATTATAGTACCTCATGGTGGTAGACCATGGAGGTTCCTCACTAGGTTTGATGATTTCATAGGTGAGGTTTTTACAAATGGATCATAAAAACTCATGGAGGAGGATCCGAGTAATGATTTAATCATCATAGGCATATATATTTGTATTATTAAAAGTCCTCTTGGAGGTAGATCATTGAGGTATGTCCTTATGAGGGAAGATTCCACACCTAAGTAGTTTACCAATGGAGCATAACAAAAATTGGAGGTTGATCAGGGGAATGATTTTAAATAGAGTTGGGGGAACATTTGGTTGATTCGAACACCCAATGGAGGCAGCTAATTGAGGTTCCACCTTTACAGGGAAGATGTAACACCTGAGTAGTTTAAAAATAGATCATAACAAACCATGGTGGTTGATCAATGTAATGATTTTATCTTCTTAGGGATCCATATTTATGTCATTAAAATTATTCTTGGAGGTAGATCAAGGAGGTACGTCCTAGTGAGAGAAAATGTCACACCTATGTAGTTTACCATTGGACCATAAAAAAATGGAGGTGGATCAGGGGAATGATTTTAAATAGATTTGGAAGAATATTTGGTTAATCAAAACACCCATTGGAGGGAGATAAATGTGGTTCTACCATGGCAGGGAAGATGTCACACCTACGTAGTTTCGAAATGGAGCAGAACACCCCGTATGGGTGGATATAGAGCATGTGTATAACCTTAAAAGGAGAAACATTAGTTCTACCACAATGACTTATGGAGATATATTAAGGAGGTGCATCTCGATAAGGAAATATGTCACACCAGAGCAGTTTACTAGTGGATCATAAAACAATAGGGAGGAAGATCCACGTCACTAGTTTAATGCCTTGTAGAGACATATAATATTTATAAGAACACCACCATGGAGGTGGATTAAAGAGTTGTTTCCCTAGGATGGAAAATCTCACAACTGCGTAGTTTATCATGTCAAGAGTGAACCTCGTGGAGGCATCCTATATACCGTATATAAAAGATATGGATCCAATCCCATGTAGTTAAATCTATCAGTTTATGGTAGTTTGATGTGACTGATCCATGCTCTTTAATTTATATTTTTTAAGGACACTCATTTCACAATAGGAAGATCGATGAGGGAATGTGAGGGGATTATGTGTAAAACATGACCAATATGGGTGTTTTATCTCCTATTAGGGATAGATAGTGTGATTTTGACATATGAAATTTTTAAGGGGTGGGAGTTTTATCCCTGATTGATAGTACTATAAATCTGGCCTTAATAGTGCTAGAAATAGACATTATGAGTTCAAGAAACATGATGATGATTTGAGTGATTTTAATAGCCCAATACTTTTATCAGTGTTGAAAAGGGGCTAAAAATGTGTAAATTTGTCAGAGTTGAAAAAATTTTGATTATAGGGGAAATTTATTTGTGATTATTTTTAGCTCTACAAAAAGAATCATTTTCAATGATCTTATAAGCACTAATAAATGAATTTTTATCTGTGCTATAGAAGTGATGATAATGTATTCCTTTATCACCTATTTTAGAAGAGCTAATAATTTATTTCTTTATAAGAAAATTCTATATGAACTGAAAAAGTTCTATACACAAATGTAATGTAACTACAGACTTTTGCACCACTATAGTATGCTCAAACAACACACCATCGCACCAAAAGATCCTGATACACACCAAAAACACCCTAGAAACACCCCAGATATCAAAGAAAACATGCCCCATTACATAATTTAAATGAAATGAAATTTAAAATGGTAAACTAGAAAAACACTATGTTATAAAAATTTTAAACATTGGATCATAAAATTACATAAATTTAAATTATTACATATAAGGCCCCAGCCTTAAACCTTACTTAATATTGAATTAAATCTGTAATTCACATTGAGGATCTTTTTAGGTTTAGAGTTTTAGAGAATTAGGACAGAACTATTACATCTCAAAAGATTACAAAGTAGTCGCTTCTACTAAATTTCCATTAAATAAAAAACTCTTTAAAAGAAACATGTATAGTTCCATGTTTTAGGTAGCATGACTTTCCCTTGATCCCATCCTTGACCCTATTCCACGCTATGTCCTGTGAAAAACATTTCAAAAACATGGGATGAGCATAAGAAGCTCAGAAAGGGTTATAAAAATATGGAAAGGAAACATGAGTTCATATATACATAAGAATGAAATCATACTTTACCCATAAAACAAAGGCACTTTAACATACCTCATCAAACCATGAATAAATCATAGAAAACATAAGACATAAAGGTAACTTGAGGCATTCATAACATTCTTACGTAGGGAGTAACCCTCTTGGTTACGTTTGGAATACCCATCACAGTATATTCCCTAAATCTCTTCGGAGAAACCTTAACATTTCACTCCTTCGCGTTACCCAATGCATTGGAGAGCTATATCGGGCTCACCCGCCCTTAGTTTATCACGGAACCACCCGTTCTTCATAACAATGCCGAAGAACCATAACATAATTGTATCACATAAAACATGAATAAATGAAACATAACATTTCCACATTTCAATCACAATATAACATTTTAGGATATCGAAATAATGAATCCATTCAAAAAGAAACCATTTCCAAAACCATTTAAAACATTTAATAAAGAGATTTTTGAATCCAAGTGTCCCATACCACCTTGAAGCTTTTAACATTTTAAACCATTAATATCCATATAAATAAATCCTTAAAACCATTTTGAAAACATGGATATTAATAAGAACAAATAATTAAAAAATTTAGAACGATATTTTGGTTAAAGGGGTTTTACCAAAATCAGAGACACTTGAATACAATAATTGAGGAATAACATTTAGTCATAACTTTATAATATCATGAGAATAAATGTATTCATGATATAATACTCCAAAGGACAGTATATACACCATATAAGAGTGAATTGGTGCATAACAACAATGAACTCTGAATAGAAATGTCAAATGTGATGAAATCCCTTATAAAGAATGTATCCTTAAATAAGGACAAATCAATCTCAAAAATATGTGTGAAAAATATAAATACACCCAATATAAGTGGATATTAAGTGTAAAACAATAAAAGGTCATTCACACATATTCAATGGATGACATATTCAATGACTACATGTTGAACCCAAAGAAATCGAAATTGGGTTAAAAAGTTCCCGTGACAGCCTAACAACATCACATCAAAAAGAGTTGATGAGAGATAAAAAGAGTATCTCATCACTTGGACATAAAATTTACATCAACAAGGATATATGATAACATATCCCAAAATAACAATATTTAAATTAAAAGACCCAACAAAAGAAGTCTTTTAAAAAAAGAGGAGGGTGAAAGGTTCCCTTACCGACTTGGGTATCTTTCAAAACATACACCCCATGAAAGAAGGACAATAGATCATTGATGTAAATACTCATAAATGAAATTATATTACACAAAGAGTAGAATAATGGGCAGTACATACACCACTCAATGTCATTTGTGGCGAATGTAGCATAAAACTCACGATAATAAAAGTGAGATGAAAAATCCCTTACGAAAATTCGGCAGCCTAACGGCGCCACTCAAAACTTCCAAAATGGATTGATGAGAGAGAATAGGGTCTCTCATCACATGAACATTAAAATTACAGTAAGTTTAATATAAAAGATCATCCCAATAACAAGAAATATGAGCTTTAAAAGTAATGACATAAAAGTGTGTACTTAAAAAGAAAGAGAGGAGTAGGATCCCTTACCTCGGGTCCGACTTGACTCGATCGTTCTTTAATCTCCTGAATAATAAACTTGAGTTAATTTCTAATTCCTTAAGAACCTTTTTCAAGTTCATTATTACTTTTATACCACTTATTACCATGTCATAAACATTATGTAATCATTTAAGTTAATAATATTTGTTTTGTCGATATTTGGTTCTTAAGTCGAAAGTGGACTTCTTACAATTACATGTTGTTCGTGTGGAAAAATGTTTATTATATCCAGAATTGTATTCATTATGTAGATATCATATATTTCATATATATCCAGTACATTCATGCATTTATAACATTACATATTCATTTAGAGGTAAGAAATGAAATGCACCGTTCATGGAGACGGTAAGCCGTACGTACGCATGAACGCTACTTTCATTTCTATTTCGTATTTTATAGAATGGAATAATAATTATATAAAGGTATTCCAGTATAATATCATATATAATATCATATTTCCATCCTTTATACACCCCACATATGGTATTTAACGAATCAAATCACTTTGAGGGGCGGTAGTCCGCACTTCCTTAAATGAAGATATCGCGTATACCCATAATGGAAGCCATAAAGGTAAGACAAAAATGAAAAATACAGAAGCATAAATAAAACATAAACATATTATATATCATATATAAAAATAGTGACATCATAATGGCCACCTTTGAAGGTGTTAAATGAGTATTGAACAATCATCGTTTCGGGAGGCAGAATTTCACCATCCATGGAAACTGTATGTTATTTAACCATTTGATATAGTTGTGTGAGAGTGTAGCTCGAATAAATATTATAACAACATCATAGTATATTGAAGATACTGGTTGTGTTACAAAAGATGTAAATAAAAAGAGCTAGGGGGTTGGAGAAGCAAAATAAAACAAATGAACATGAGAGAATGAATTACCTTTAAAAGTGTAACTCCTTTTGATTTGAGACTAAAGGATTCCTTTGAAAGGATTCTTACCAAAGGGAATCCTCTAGGATGATGAGAGGGATGTGGAGAGAGTAAATGGGCAGGGGTTGGCCGAGCCAAAGGCTTGAGGAGTGTGTTAAATGAGGTAGAGGTGGGGGCCTTTTATAAGAGGAGAGGAGGGGCACTTTTGGAAAGTAAAGCAATATTACTTTATTTGAAAATGTGTTTCGGTTTAAAAAGGTCCCACATTGATATAATTAGTGGATAGGGTGATAAGGCCTCGAAATCCACTCATACAATAAGTTTTGTACATGTGTAGTTCATAGATTTTACATTATCTTTCCATTTTATTTAAATCATCAAATAATGATGTCATCGCTGCATCATTATTATGTCATAAATACTTTAATTTATTTAATGTCTAAAAATTATAAAAAAAATACTATGATGTAGGAAATCGTTTTAGCTTTACAATGAATATTTATAATCAAAAATATGACTTTTATAACCCCACTTAAAAATTGTTTTAGTAAAACATATCATGTTTGTGTCAATTTTACTTTTACATTAAATAAAAATATATTATTGTCATTTTCCAACTAAAGTGGCTCCATGGGGTCCCCAAGTTGACCCATGGCTTGTCTGGGTCGGCCATAATACAACCAATAGGTGTAGGACAAGTGTCATGGTGTTTTCACATTCTTATAAAATCATTTTTACCTTAAACTACACTAATTACCTCTAATCGCGATTAAAAACTTAATAAGTTACTATTCACCAAAAAATTATTTTAATCTCATTGAACCACATTTTACTTCTTAATGACAACCATGTATGTCGGATTTTTGAAAATCAAAACACAATGATGGAAAAATTTCATTTAAATGGAAAATCAGTTTTTATAAGTACCACTTAGTGATTTCACTATTCATCAAGAATTGAAGTTTTTCAGAAAAATCTCAAAAATTCACCGTAAGCTATATTTGATATTCTGAATTCAAAAATGAAGTCCGTTTTACAAAATTCAAAACATATAAGTCACATTAATTAATTTAATAATTAATTCCCACTGTCATGACAAATAGCGTGTTTTATGAAACAATAAGTATCAAAAGATTGACACTAGTTTAAGTCTGATTTCAAAGTGAAATTGATTCCAACGACCACCATTGGATTTAATGGTAAAAATATTTTCTAATTTCACTTTAAAACCAATTCAAAATATAATCTAATCATATAAATAAATTAGATTAAAAAGTGGTTTTGAATTAAAATACAACATTTTACACTATTCATTAAAAAAAATGAACTTTATCGGAAAGATACCAAAAATTTACACAAAGTAAAATTTGATGTCCCGATTCTTAATAAGAGTTTTATTTGGACCAAAAGAATGTTTAAGAGTGAATAAAACTATATTTAATGACAGTTCTCCATTAAAAGGCGATAAGTGAACCTTTAGTGAAAACTAGGGCATATACGCCTAAAATTGAATTCTTTCCGTTTTTTAAGCCTTTTAGATTTTATTGGATAAATGTAAAAACATTTAAAAAACATATATAATCATATTTTAGTTATTTCTATCCATTCCCTCCAATACAACGGCTACATGTTAACTACCATTTAAAATAATATTATTTTATTATTAGATTGCAACGTAAGATTCCCAAGAAACTCGTTGTTGCGTGTTGGGTACGCCATCGAGCATAGCTTCCCCTTTAAAGTCATATTAATATTTTATTCACAAATATGGATAAATATGAAATTTCATATTCTTTATTTACCTGGGGTGTTACATCCTTCCCCCCTTTTGGGAATTGCGTCCTCGCAATTTTAAAATTGCGCTTGGAAACATCCTTGAAAGTCCCACATCGGAACAAAAGTTGGTAAAACAAACACTTTAAAATAAAGAGAGATAAGTACAAAGGTTACCCGAGTTAACCCATACTAGGATTCCAAGTATGAAAATATGGACATGGAGGAAAAAACAAAGGGTTATGTTCTGATGGAGAGTGATAGAAAACATGTTTAGGAGAAAGTTAACCACGAGAAAATCACAAACTTGTGATGGGTTAAACGGTATTGGTTTCCCCAGTAGGAAATGTTAATAGACAACATTTTTGTATTAAGTTACTTTTTATTGAGGAATTTATTCATAAGGAAGCATAATCACTTATCATGTTGACTTTAAACTTTTACTAGATTCCTTAGTCAAACTCATATTTTTTTCAAAAGACGAGTATTTAGGGAGACTTTTTCGCATTAAGAGTACTATAATAAACTTCTAGAGAATCACCTAATCCCCAAAAGAGAACTATATACATCCCATGTATTTAGGCTTTAACCAAAACCAAAACCAAAAAGGTTAGTACAAGATCAGATAATCCAGAAAAGGATAACCCCCTTATAAAAAGAAAATCTATTCTTAATCTCCAAAATTTGTCCAACAAAACCCAAAGTTCAACGAGGACCATCCGATAAACAATTTGTCCATAAAATTCTTCAAAGTAAACCAATATAAGATTGAAACCCAAATATTTGAAGGATTTAGTCACATAGTCTTCCAAGTTAAATCGTAACATTTATCTCCAAACAACATCAGTTGCTCCTAAAGTCTCACATTGAAAAGTAATTATCCTAATCACATATCCTCCAAAATAAAATTACTATTAATTCATAAAATCATATAACTAAAAAGAATCAGTCAAACTAACCAGGGACTTCACGTAGTCCAGTGGTAGGCGATAAATACCAGTCGCACTTTGGTTGTGGGTTCGATTCCCGCAGCTTTGTCCGACGCGACGGGTAGTCACACGGTCTACGTGTTGTCCTTTTTCCAAAACTATATAATTCTTAAAAAATTCCCCAAAATGAGATAAAATCTTCAAGAATAACCATAACATAATTTATCCTCAATTTTATCTCATGCCTTTCACTTCAATCATAACATATATTAACCCATAATTACCTCAAAAGTTAGGATCATATAAACCCAAATTGTTACCTTAATAATTATTACCTGAATTTCCACATCGGGTTGGTCATCTCGTACATGATGCATTAGAGAACTCACCAAGGTTGAAGTGGTTGATCATGACTCCTTGATATTTGGTTTAGAACAACCACGAGTTTCCTCATTGAATCCTCCATTTTATCTAGTATCTTAATCAGAGAACCACCACAGTTTCCTTCAAACCTGTTGTCTCTTTGGTGCCTCCTAGATCCATCCATTCACTAAAAATAGAAATGTCAGTGTGAGTATATCAACAAAACCATCATGTACTAATGAGGAAGGTAAACACTAAGATACACTTACTCATTCACTTTATCTAAAACTAGGACTCTTTCTGAAATCCTAACCATTATGGTAATGTCACTTATGCTTAAAGAATACCCTAACCTCTAAAGTTATCTAAACCGACCTTTGATACCAACTATAAGGCCCCAGCCTTAAACCTTACTTAATATTGAATTAAATCTGTAATTCACATTGAGGATCTTTTTAGGTTTAGAGTTTTAGAGAATTAGGACATAACTATTACATCTCAAAAGATTACAAAGTAGTCGCTTCTACTAAATTTCCATAAAATAAAAAACTCTTTAAAAGAAACATGTATAGTTCCATGTTTTAGGTAGCATGACTTTCCCTTGATCCCATCCATGACCCTATTCCACGCTATGTCCTGTGAAAAACATTTCAAAAACTTGGGATGAGCATAAGAAGCTCAGTAAGGGTTATAAAAATATGGAAAGGAAACATGAGTTCATATATACATAAGAATGAAATCATACTTTACCCATAAAACAAAGGCACTTTAACATACCTCATCAAACCATGAATAAATAATAGAAAACATAATACATAAAGGTAACTTGAGGCATTCATAACATTCTTACGTAGGGAGTAACCCTCTTGGTTACGTTTGGAATACCCATCACAGTATATTCCCTAAATCTCTTCGGAGAAACCTTAACGTTTCACTCCTTCGCGTTACCCAATGCATTGGAGAGCTATATCGGGCTCACCTGCCCTTAATTTATCACGGAACCACCTGTTCTTCATAACAATTCCCAAGAACCATAACATAATTGTATCACATAAAACATGAATAAATGAAACATAACATTTCCACATTTCAATCACAATATAACATTTTAGGATATTGAAATAATGAATCCATTCAAAAAGAAACCATTTCCAAAACCATTTAAAACATTTAATAAAGAGATTTTTGAATCAAAGTGTCCCATACCACCTTGAAGCTTTTAACATTTTAAACCATTAATATCCATTTAAATAAATCCTTAAAACCATTTTGAAAACATGGATATTAATAAGAACAAATAATTAAAACATTTAGAACGATATTTTGGTTAAAGGGGTTTTACCAAAATCAGAGACACTTGAATACAATAATTGAGGAATAAAATTTAGTCAGAACTTTATAATATCATGAGAATAAATGGATTCATGATATAATACTCCAAAGGACAGTATATACACCATATAAGAGTGAATTGGTGCATAACAACAATGAACTCTCAATAGAAATGTCAAATGTGATGAAATCCCTTATAAAGAATGTATCCTTAAATAAGGACAAATCAATCTCAAAAATATGTGTGACAAATATAAATACACCCAATATAAGTGGATATTAAGTGTAAAACAATAAAAGGTCATTCACACACATTCAATGGATGACATATTCAATGACTACAAGTTGAACCCAAAGAAATCGAAATTGGGTTAAAAAGTTCCTTTGACAGCCTAACGGCATCACATCCAAAAGAGTTGATGAGAGATAAAAAGAGTATCTCATCACTTGGACATAAAATTTACATCAACAAGGATATATGAGAACATATCCCAAAATAACAATATGTAAATTAAAAGACCCAAAAAAAGAAGTCTTTTAAAAAAAGAGGAGGGTGAAAGGTTCCCTTACCGACTTGGGTATCTTTCAAAACATACACCCCATGAAAGAAGGACAATAGATCATTGATGTAAATACTCATAAATGAAATTATATTACACAAAGAGTAGAATAATGGGCAGTACATACACCACTCAATGGAATTTGTGGCGAATGTAGCATAAAACTCATGAGAATAAAAGTGAGATGAAAAATCCCTTACGAAAATTCGGCAGCCTAACGGCACCACTCAAAACTTCCAAAATGGATTGATGAGAGAGAATAGGGTCTCTCATCACATGAACATAAAAATTACAGTAAGTCTAATATAAAAGATCATCCCAATAATAGGAAAGATGAGCTTTAAAAGCAATGACATAAAAGTGTGTACTTAAAAAGAAAGAGAGGAGTAGGATCCCTTACCTCGGGTCCGACTTGAATCGATCATTCTTTAATCTCCTGAATAATAAACTTGAGTTAATTTCTAATTCCTTAAGAACCTTTTTCAAGTTCATTATTACTTTTATACCACTTATTACTATGTCATAAACATTATGTAATCATTTAAGTTAATAATATTTGTTTTGTTGATATTTGGTTCTTAAGTCGAAAGTGGACTTCTTACAATTACATGTTGTTCGTGTGGAAAAATGTTTATTATATCCAAAATTGTATTCATTATGTAGATATCATATATGTCATATATATCCAGTACATGCATGCATTTATAACATTACATAATCATTTAGAGGTAAGAAATGAAATGCACCGTTCATGGAGACGGTAAGCCGTACGTACGCATGAACGCTAATTTCAATTCTATTTCGTATTTTATAGAATGGAATAATAATTATATAAAGGTATTCCAGTATAATATCATATATAATATCATATTTCCATCCTTTATACACCCCACATATGGTATTTAACGAATCAAATCACTTTGAGGGGCGGTAGTCCGCACTTCCTTAAATGAAGATATCGCGTATACCCATAATGGAAGCCATAAAGGTAAGACAAAAATGAAAAATACAGAAGCATAAATAAAACATAAACATATTATATATCATATATAAAAATAGTGACATCATAATGGCCACCTTTGAATGTGTTAAATGAGTATTGAACAATCATTGTTTCGGGAGGCAGAATTTCACCATCCACGGAAACTGTATGTTATTTAACCATTTGATGTAGTTGTGTGAGAGTGTAGCTCGAATAAATCTTATAACAACATCATAGTATATTGTAGATACTGGTTTTGTTACAAAAGAAGTAAATAAAAAGAGTTTAGGGGGTTGGAGAAGCAAAATCAAACAAATGAACATGAGAGAATGAATTACCTTTAAAAGTGTAACTCCTTTTGATTTGAGACTAAAGGCTTCCTTTGAAAGGATTATTCCCAAAGGGAATCCTCTAGGATGAGGAGAGGGATGTGGAGAGAGTAAATGGGCAGGGGTTGGCCGAGCCAAAGGCTTGAGGAGTGTGTTAAATGAGGTAGAGGTGGGGGCCTTTTATAAGAGGAGAGGAGGGGCACTTTTGGAAAGTAAAGCAATATTACTTTATTTGAAAATGTGTTTCGGTTTCAAAAGGTCCCACATTGATATAATTAGTGTATAAGGTGATAAGGCCTCGAAATCCACTCATCCAATAAGTTTTGGACATGTGTAGTTCATAGATTTTACATTATCTTTCCATTTTATTTAAATCGTCAAATAATGATGTCATCGTTGCATCATTATTATGTAATAAATACTTTAATTTATTTAATGTCTAAAAATTATAAAAAAAATACTATGATGTAGGAAATCTTTTTAAATTTCCAATGAATATTTATAATAAAAAATATGACTTGTATAACCCCACTTAAAAATTGTTTTAGTAAAACATATCATGTTTGTGTCAATTTTACTTTTACATTAAATAAAAATATATTATTGTCATTTTCCAACTAAAGTGGCTCCATGGGGTCCCCAAGTTGACCCATGGATTGTCTTCGTCGGCCATAATACAACCAATAGGTGTAGGACAAGTTTCATGGTGTTTTCACATTCTTATAAAATCATTTTTACCTTAAACTACACTAATTACCTCTAATCGCGATTAAAAACTTAATAAGTTACTATTCACCAAAAAATTATTTTAATCTCATTGAACCACATTTTACTTCTTAATGACAACCATGTATGTCGGATTTTTGAAAATCAAAACACAATGATGGCAAAATTTCATTTAAACGGAAAATCAGTTTTTATAAGTACCACTTAGTGGTTTCACTATTCATCAAAAATTGAAGTTTTTCAGAAAAATCTCAAAAATTCACCGTAAGCTATATTAGATATTCTGAATTCAAAAATGAAGTCCGTTTTACAAAATTCAAAACGTATAAGTCACATTAATTAATTTAATAATTAATTCCCGCTGTCATGACAAATAGCGTGTTTTATGAAACAATAAGTATCAAAAGATTGACACTAGTTTAAGTCTGATTTCAAAGTGAAATTGATTCCAACGACCACCATTGGATTTAATGGTAAAAATATTTTCTAATTTCACTTTAAAACCAATTCAAAATATAATCTAATAATATAAATAAATTAGATTAAAAAGTGGTTTTGAATTAAAATACAACATTTTACACTATTCATTAAAAAAATGAACTTTATCGGAAAGATACCAAAAAATTACACAAAGTAAAATTTGATGTCCCGATTCTTAATAAGAGTTTTATTTGGTCCAAAATAATGTTTAAGAGTGAATAAAACTATATTTAATGACAGTTCTCCATTAAAAGGCGATAAGTGAACCTTTAGTGAAAACTAGGGCATATACGCCTAAAATTGAATTATTTCCGTTTTTAAGCCTTTTAGCTTTTATTGGATAAATGTAAAAACATTTAAAAACATATATAATCATATTTTAGTTATTTCTATCCATTCCCTCCAATACAACGGCTACATGTTAACTACCATTTAAAATAATATTATTTTATTATTAGAGTGCAACGTAAGATTCCCAAGAAACTCGTTGTTGCGTGTTGGGTACGCCATCGAGCATAGCGTCCCCTTTAAAGTCATATTAATATTTTATTCACAAATATGGATAAATATGAAATGTCATATTCTTTATTTACCTGGTGTGTTACATCCTTCCCCCCTTTTGGGAATTGCGTCCTCGCAATTTTAAAATTGCGCTTGGAAACATCCTTGAAAGTCCCACATCGGAACAAAAGTTGGTAAAACAAACACTTTAAAATAAAGAGAGATAAGTAAAAAGGTTACCTGAGTTAACCCATACTAGGATTCCAAGTATAAAAATATGGACATGGAGGAAAAAACAAAGGGTTATGTTCTGATGGAGAGTGATAGAAAACATGTTTAGGAGAAAGTTAACCACGAGAAAATCACAAACTTGTGATGGGTTAAACGGTATTGGGTTCCCCAGTAGGAAAAGTTAATAGACAACATTTTTGTATTAAGTTACTTTTTATTGAGGAATTTATTCATAAGGAAGCATAATCACTTATCATGTTGACTTTAAACTTTTACTAGATTCCATAGTCAAACTCATATTTTTTCCAAAAGACGAGTATTTAGGGAGACTTTTTCGCATTAAGAGTACTATAATCAACTTCTAGAGAATCACCTAATCCCCAAAAGAGAACTATATACATCCCATGTATTTAGGCTTTAACCAAAACCAAAACCAAAAAAGTTAGTACAAGATCAGATAATCCAGAAAAGGATAACCCCCTTATAAAAAGAAAATCTATTCTTAATCTCCAAAATTTGTCCAACAAAATCCAAAGTTCAACGAGGACCATCCGATAAACAATTTGTCCATAAAATTCTTCAAAGTAAACCAATATAAGATTGAAACCCAAATATTTGAAGGATTTAGTCACATAGTCTTCCAAGTTAAATCGTAACATTTATCTCCAAACAACATCAGTTGCTCCTAAAGTCTCACATTGA
The DNA here is from genome assembly GCA_963277665.1 of Viscum album. Classification (NCBI taxonomy): domain Eukaryota; kingdom Viridiplantae; phylum Streptophyta; class Magnoliopsida; order Santalales; family Viscaceae; genus Viscum; species Viscum album. The sequence goes on from OY728158.1 coordinate 880,786,134, forward strand.
AAAGTAATTATCCTAATCACATATCCTCCAAAATCAACTTACTATTAATTCATAAAATCATATAACTAAAAATAATCAGTCAAAATAACCAGGGACTTCACGTAGTCCAGTGGTAGGCGATAAATACCAGTCGCACTTTGGTTGTGGGTTCGATTCCTGCAGCTTTGTCCGACGCGACGAGTAGTCACACGGTCTACGTGTTTTCCTTTTTCCAAAACTATATAATTATTAAAACATTCCCCAAAATGAGATAAAATATTCAAGAATAACCATAACATAATTTATCCTCAATTTTATCTCATGCCTTTCACTTCAATCATAACATATATTAACCCATAATTACCTCAAAAGTTAGGATCATATAAACCCAAATGGTTACCTTAATAATTATTACTTGAATTTCCACATCGGGTTGGCCATCTCGTACATGATGCATTAGAGAACTCACCAAGGTTGAAGTGGTTGATCATGACTCCTTGATATTTGGTTTAGAACAACCACAAGTTTCCTCATTGAATCCTCCATTTTATCTAGTATCTTAATCAGAGAACCACCACAGTTTCCTTCAAACCTGTTGTCTCTTTGGTGCCTCCTAGATCCATCCATTCACTAAAAATAGAAATGTAAGTGTGAGTATATCAAAAAAACCAGCATGTACTAATGAGTAAGGTAAACACTAAGATACACTTACTCATTCACTTTATCTAAAACTAGGACTCTTTCTGAAATCCTAACCATTATGGTAATGTCACTTATGCTTAAAGAATACCCTAACCTCTAAAGTTATCTAAACCGACCTTTGATACCAACTATAAGGCCCCAGCCTTAAACCTTACTTAATATTGAATTAAATCTGTAATTCACATTGAGGATCTTTTAAGGTCTAGAGTTTTAGAGAATTATGACATAACTATTACATCTCAAAAGATTACAAAGTAGTCGCTTCTACTAAAATTCCATAAAATAAAAAACTCTTTAAAAGAAACATGTATAGTTCCATGTTTTAGGTAGCATGACTTTCCCTTGATCCCATCCTTGACCCTATTCCACGCTATGTCCTGTGAAAAACATTTCAAAAACTTGGTATGAGCATAAGAAGCTCAGTAAGGGTTATAAAAATATGGAAAGGAAACATGAGTTCATATATACATAAGAATGAAATCATACTTTACCCATAAAACAAAGGCACTTTAACATACCTCATCAAACCATGAATAAATCATAGAAAACATAAGACATAAAGGTAACTTGAGGCATTCATAACATTCTTACATAGGGAGTAACCCTCTTGGTTACGTTTGGAATACCCATCACAGTATATTCCCTAAATCTCTTCGGAGAAACCTTAACGTTTCACTCCTTCGCGTTACCCAATGCATTGGAGAGCTATATCGGGCTCACCCGCCCTTAGTTTATCACGGAACCACCCGTTCTTCATAACAATGCCCAAGAACCATAACATAATTGTATCACATAAAACATGAATAAATGAAACATAACATTTCCACATTTCAATCACAATATAACATTTTAGGATATTGAAATAATGAATCCATTCAAAAAGAAACCATTTCCAAAACCATTTAAAACATTTAATAAAGAGATTTTTGAATCAAAGTGTCCCATACCACCTTGAAGCTTTTAACATTTTAAACCATTAATATCCATATAAATAAATCCTTAAAACCATTTTGAAAACATGGATATTAATAAGAACAAATAATTAAAACATTTAGAACGATATTTTGGTTAAAGGGGTTTTTACCAAAATCAGAGACACTTGAATACAATAATTGAGGAATAACATTTAGTCAGAACTTTATAATATCATGAGAATAATTGGATTCATGATATAATACTCCAAAGGACAGTATATACACCATATAAGAGTGAATTGGTGCATAACAACAATGAACTCTCAATAGAAATGTCAAATGTGATGAAATCCCTTATAAAGAATGTATCCTTAAATAAGGACAAATCAATCTCAAAAATATGTGTGACAAATATAAATACACCCAATATAAGTGGATATTAAGTGTAAAACAATAAAAGGTCATTCACACATATTCAATGGATGACATATTCAATGACTACATGTTGAACCCAAAGAAATCGAAATTGGGTTAAAAAGTTCCCTTGACAGCCTAACGACATCACATCAAAAAGAGTTGATGAGAGATAAAAAGAGTATCTCATCACTTGGACATAAAATTTACATCAACAAGGATATATGAGAACATATCCCAAAATAACAATATGTAAATTAAAAGACCCAAAAAAAGAAGTCTTTTAAAAAAAGAGGAGGGTGAAAGGTTCCCTTACCGACTTGGGTATCTTTCAAAACATACACCCCATGAAAGAAGGACAATAGATCATTGATGTAAATATTCATAAATGAAAGTATATTACACAAAGAGTAGAATAATGGGCAGTACATACACCACTCAATGGAATTTGTGGCGAATGTAGCATAAAACTCACGAGAATAAAAGTGAGATGAAAAATCCCTTACGAAAATTCGGCAGCCTAACGGCGCCACTCAAAACTTCCAAAATGGATTGATGAGAGAGAATAGGGTCTCTAATCACATGAACATAAAAATTACAGTAAGTGTAATATAAAAGATCATCCCAATAACAAGAAAGATGAGCTTTAAAAGTAATGACATAAAAGTGTGTACTTAAAAAGAAAGAGAGGAGTAGGATCCCTTACCTCGGGTCCGACTTGACTCGATCGTTCTTTAATCTCATGAATAATAAACTTGAGTTAATTTCTAATTCCTTAAGAACCTTTTTCAAGTTCATTATTACTTTTATACCACTTATTACCATGTCATAAACATTATGTAATCATTTAAGTTAATAATATTTGTTTTGTCGATATTTGGTTCTTAAGTTGAAAGTGGACTTCTTACAATTACATGTTGTTCGTGTGGCAAAATGTTTATTATATCCAGAATTGTATTCATTATGTAGATATCATATATGTCATATATATCCAGTACATTCATGCATTTATAACATTACATAATCATTTAGAGGTAAGAAATGAAATGCACCGTTCATGGAGACGGTAAGCCGTACGTACGCATGAACGCTACTTTCATTTCTATTTCGTATTTTATAGAATGGAATAATAATGATATAAAGGTATTCCAGTATAATATCATATATAATATCATATTTCCATCCTTTATACACCCCACATATGGTATTTAACGAATCAAATCACTTTGAGGGGCGGTAGTCCGCACTTCCTTAAATGAAGATATCGCGTATACCCATAATGGAAGCCATAAAGGTAAGACAAAAATGAAAAATACAGAAGCATAAATAAGACATAAACATATTATATATCATATATAAAAATAGTGACATCATAATGGCCACCTTTGAAGGTGTTAAATGAGTATTGAACAATCATCGTTTCGGGAGGCAGAATTTCACCATCCACGGAAACTGTATGTTATTTAACCATTTGATGTAGTTGTGTGAGAGTGTAGCTCAAATAAATATTATAACAACATCATAGTATATTGAAGATACTGGTTTTGTTACAAAAGAAGTAAATAAAAAGAGTTTAGGGGGTTGGAGAATCAAAATAAAACAAATGAACATGAGAGAATGAATTACTTTTAAAAGTGTAACTCCTATTGATTTGAGACTAAAGGCTTCCTTTGAAAGGATTCTTCCCAAAGGGAATCCTCTAGGATGAGGAGGGGGATGTGGAGAGAGTAAATGGGCAGGGGTTGGCCGAGACAAAGGCTTGAGGAGTGTGTTAAATGAGGTAGAGTTGGGGGCCTTTCATAAGAGGAGAGGAGGGGCACTTTTGGAAAGTAAAGCAATATTACTTTATTTGAAAATGTGTTTCGGTTTCAAAAGGTCCCACATTGATATAATTAGTGTATAAGGTGATAAGGCCTCGAAATCCACTCATCCAATAAGTTTTGGACATGTGTAGTTCATAGATTTTACATTATCTTTCCATTTTATTTAAATCGTCAAATAATGATGTCATCGCTGCATCATTATTATGTCATAAATACTTTAATTTATTTAATGTCTAAAAATTATAAAAAAAATACTATGATGTAGTAAATCTTTTTATATTTCCAATAAATATTTATAATCAAAAATATGACTTTTATAACCCCACTTAAAAATTGTTTTAGTAAAACATTTCATGTTTGTGTCAATTTTACTTTTACATTAAATAAAAATATATTATTGTCATTTTCCAACAAAAGTGGCTCCATGGGGTCCCCAAGTTGACCCATGGCTTGTCTTGGTCGGCCATAATACAACCAATAGGTGTAGGACAAGTGTCATGGTGTTTTCACATTCTTATAAAATCATTTTTACCTTAAACTACACTAATTACCTCTAATCGCGATTAAAAACTTAATAAGTTACTATTCACCAAAAAATTATTTTAATATCATTGAACCACATTTTACTTCTTAATGACAACCATGTATGTCGGATTTTTGAAAATCAAAACACAATGATGGCAAAATTTCATTTAAACGGAAAATCAGTTTTTATAAGTACCACTTAGTGGTTTCACTATTCATCAAAAATTGAAGTTTTTCAGAAAAATCTCAAAAATTCAACGTAAGCTATAGTTGATATTCTGAATTCGAAAATGAATTCCGTTTTACAAAATTCAAAACATATAAGTCACATTAATTAATTTAATAATTAATTCCCGCTGTCATGACAAATAGCGTGTTTTATGAAACAATAAGTATCAAAAGATTGACACTAGTTTAAGTCTAATTTCAAAGTGAAATTGATTCCAACGACAACCATTGGATTTAATGGTAAAAATATTTTCTAATTTCACTTTAAAACCAATTCAAAATATAATCTAATCATATAAATAAATTAGATTAAAAAGTGGTTTTGAATTAAAATACAACATTTTACACTATTCATTAAAAAAAATGAACTTTATCGGAAAGATACCAAAAAATTACACAAAGTAAAATTTGATGTCCCGATTCTTAATAAGAGTTTTATTTGGTCCAAAAGAATGTTTAATAGAGAATAAAACTATATTTAATGACAGTTCTCCATTAAAAGGCGATAAGTGAACCTTTAGTGAAAACTAGGGCATATACGCCTAAAATTGAATTCTTTCCGTTTTTTAAGCCTTTTAGCTTTTATTGGATAAATGAAAAAACATTTTAAAAACATATATAATCATATTTTAGTTATTTCTATCCATTCTTTCCAATACAATGGCTACATGTTAACTACCATTTAAAATAATATTATTTTATTATTAGAGTGCAACGTAAGATTCCCAAGAAACTCGTTGTTGCGTGTTGGGTACGCCATCGAGCATAGCGTCCCCTTTAAAGTCATATTAATATTTTATTCACAAATATGGATAAATATGAAATGTCATATTCTTTATTTACCTGGGGTGTTACATCCTTCCCCCCTTTTGGGAATTGCGTCCTCGCAATTTTAAAATTGCGCTTGGAAACATCCTTGAAAGTCCCACATCGGAACAAAAGTTGGTAAAACAAACACTTTAAAATAAAGAGAGATAAGTAAAAAGGTTACCCGAGTTAACCCATACTAGGATTCCAAGTATGAAAATATGGACATGGAGGAAAAAACAAAGGGTTATGTTCTGATGGAGAGTGATAGAAAACATGTTTAGGAGAAAGTTAACCACGAGAAAATCACAAACTTGTGATGGGTTAAACGGTATTGGGTTCCCCAGTAGGAAAAGTTAATAGACAAAATTTTTGTATTAAGTTACTTTTTATTGAGGAATTTATTCATAAGGAAGCATAATCACTTATCATGTTGACTTTAAACTTTTACTAGATTCCTTAGTCAAACTCATATTTTTTCCAAAAGACGAGTATTTAGGGAGACGTTTTCGCATTAAGAGTACTATAATCAACTTCTGGAGAATCACCTAATCCCCAAAAGAGAACTATATAAATCCCATGTATTTAGGCTTTAACCAAAACCAAAACCAAAAAGGTTAGTACAAGATCAGATAATCCAGAAAAGGATAACCCCCTTATAAAAAGAAAATCTATTCTTAATCTCCAAAATTTGTCCAACAAAACCCAAAGTTCAACGAGGACCATCCGATAAACAATTTGTCCATAAAATTCTTCAAAGTAAACCAATATAAGATTGAAAACCAAATATTTGAAGGATTTAGTCACATAGTCTTCCAAGTTAAATCGTAACATTTATCTCCAAACAACATCAGTTGCTCCTAAAGTCTCACATTGAAAAGTAATTATCCTAATCACATATCCTCCAAAATAAACTTACTATTAATTCAAAAAATCATATAACTAAAAAGAATCAGTCAAACTAACTAGCGACTTCACGTAGTCTAGTGGTAGGCGATAAATACCAGTCGCACTTTGGTTGTGGGTTCGATTCCCGCAGCTTTGTCCGACGCGACGGGTAGTCACACGGTCTACGTGTTGTCCTTTTTCCAAAACTATATAATTCTTAAAAAATTCCCCAAAATGAGATAAAATCTTCAAGAATAACCATAACATAATTTATCCTCAATTTTATCTCATGCCTTTCACTTCAATCATAACATATATTAACCCATAATTACCTCAAAAGTTAGGATCATATAAACCCAAATGGTTACCATAATAATTATTACCTGAATTTCCACATCGGGTTGGCCATCTCGTACATGATGCATTAGAGACCTCACCAAGGTTGAAGTGGTTGATCATGACTCCTTGATATTTGGTTTAGAACAACCACGAATTTCCTCATTGAATCCTCCATTTTATCTAGTATCTTAATCAGAGAACCACCACAGTTTCCTTCAAACCTGTTGTCTCTTTGGTGCCTCCTAGATCCATCCATTCACTAAAAATAGAAATGTCAGTGTGAGTATATCAAAAAAACCATCATGTACTAATGAGGAAGGTAAACACTAAGATACACTTACTCATTCACTTTATCTAAAACTAGGACTCTTTCTGAAATCCTAACCATTATGGTAATGTCACTTATGCTTTAAGAATACCCTAACCTCTAAAGTTATCTAAACCGACCTTTGATACCAACTATAAGGCCCCATCCTTAAACCTTACTTAATATTGAATTAAATCTGTAATTCACATTGAGGATCTTTTCAGGTTTAGAGTTTTAGAGAATTAGGACATAACTATTACATCTCAAAAGATTACAAAGTAGTCGCTTCTACTAAATTTCCATAAAATAAAAAACTCTTTAAAAGAAACATGTATCGTTCCATGTTTTAGGTAGCATGACTTTCCCTTGATCCCATCCTTGAACCTATTCCACGCTATGTCCTGTGAAAAACATTTCAAAAACTTGGGATGAGCATAAGAAGCTCAGTAAGGGTTATAAAAATATAGAAAGGAAACATGAGTTCATATATACATAAGAATGAAATCGTACTTTACCCATAAAACAAAGGCACTTTAACATTCCTCATCAAACCATGAACAAATCATAGAAAACATAAGACATAAAGGTAACTTGAGGCATTCATAACATTCTTACGTAGGGAGTAACCCTCTTGGTTACGTTTGGAATACCCATCACAGTATATTCCCTAAATCTCTTCGGAGAAACCTTAACGTTTCACTCCTTCGCGTTACCCAATGCATTGGAGATCTATATCGGGCTCACCCGCCCTTAGTTTATCACGGAACCACCCGTTCTTCATAACAATGCCCAAGAACCATAACATAATTTTATCACATAAAACATGAATAAATGAAAGATAACATTTCCACATTTCAATCACAATATAACATTTTAGGATATTGAAATAATGAATCCATTCAAAAAGAAACCATTTCCAAAACCATTTAAAACATTTAATAAAGAGATTTTTGAATCAAAGTGTCCCATACCACCTTGAATATTTTAACATTTTAAACCATTAATATCCATATAAATAAATCCTTAAAACCATTTTGAAAACATGGATATTAATAAGAACAAATAATTAAAACATTTAGAATGATATTTTGGTTAAAGGGGTTTTACCAAAATCAGAGACACTTGAATACAATAATTGAGGAATAAAATTTAGTCAGAACTTTATAATATCATGAGATTAAATGGATTCATGATATAATACTCCAAAGGACAGTATATACACCATATAAGAGTGAATTGGTGCATAACAACAATGAAATCTCAATAGAAATGTCAAATGTGATGAAATCCCTTATAAAGAATGTATCCTTAAATAAGGACAAATCAATCTCAAAAATATGTGTGACAAATATAAATACACCCAATATAAGTGGATATTAAGTGTAAAACAATAAAAGGTCATTCACACATATTCAATGGATGACATATTCAATGACTACATGTTGAACCCAAAGAAATCGAAATTGGGTTAAAAAGTTCCCTTGACAGCCTATCGACATCACATCAAAAAGAGTTGATGAGAGATAAAAAGAGTATCTCATCACTTGGACATAAAATTTACATCAACAAGGATATATGAGAACATATCCCAAAATAACAATATGTAAATTAAAAGACCCAACAAAAGAAGTCTTTTAAAAAAAGAGGAGGGTGAAAGGTTCCCTTACCGACTTGGGTATCTTTCAAAACATACAACCCATGAAAGAAGGACAATAGATCATTGATGTAAATACTCATAAATGAAAGTATATTACACAAAGAGTAGAATAATGGGCAGTACATACACCACTCAATGGAATTTGTGGCGAATGTAGCATAAAACTCACGAGAATAAAAGTGAGATGAAAAATCCCTTACGAAAATTCGGCAGCCTAACGGCGCCACTCAAAACTTCCAAAATGGATTGATGAGAGAGAATAGGGTATCTCATCACATGAACATAAAAATTACAGTAAGTGTAATATAAAAGATCATCCCAATAACAAGAAAGATGAGCTTTAAAAGTAATGACATAAAAGTGTGTACTTAAAAAGAAAGAGAGGAGTAGGATCCCTTACCTCGGGTCCGACTTGACTCGATCGTTCTTTAATCTCCTGAATAATAAACATGAGTTAATTTCTAATTCCTTAAGAACCTTTTTCAAGTTCATTATTACTTTTATACCACTTATTACCATGTCATAAACATTATGTAATCATTTAAGTTAATAATATTTGTTTTGTCGATATTTGGTTCTTAAGTCGAAAGTGGACTTCTTACAATTACATGTTGTTCATGTGGAAAAATGTTTGTTATATCCAGAATTGTATTCATTATGTAGATATAATATATTTCATATATATCTAGTACATTCATGCATTTATAACATTACATAATCATTTAGAGGTAAGAAATGAAATGCACCGTTCATGGAGACGGTAAGCCGTACGTACGCATGAACGCTACTTTCATTTCTATTTCATATTTTATAGAATGGAATAATAATTATATAAAGGTATTCCAGTATAATATCATATATAATATCATATTTCGATCCTTTATACACCCCACATATGGTATTTAACGAATCAAATCACTTTGAGGGGGCGGTAGTCCGCACTTCCTTAAATGAAGATATCGCGTATACCCATAATAGAAGCCTTAAAGGTAAGACAAAAATGAAAAATACAGAAGCATAAATAAAACATAAACATATTATATATCATATATAAAAATAGTGACATCATAATGGCCACCTTTGAAGGTGTTAAATGAGTATTGAACAATCATCGTTTCGGGAGGCAGAATTTCACCATCCACGGAAGCTGTATGTTATTTAACCATTTGATGTAGTTGTGTGAGAGTGTAGCACAAATAAATCTTATAACAACATCATAGTATATTGAAGATACTGGTGTTGTTACAAAAGAAGTAAATAAAAAGAGTTTAGGGGGTTGGAGAAGCAAAATAAAACAAATGAACATGAGAGAATGAATTACCTTTAAAAGTGTAACTCCTTTTGATTTGATACTAAAGGCTTCCTTTGAAAGGATTCTTCCCAAAGGGAATAATCTAGGATGAGGAGAGGGATGTGGAGAGAGTAAATGGGCAGGGGTTGGCCGAGCCAAAGGCTTGATGAGTGTGTTAAATGAGGTAGAGGTGGGGGCCTTTTATAAGAGGAGAGGAGGGGCACTTTTGGAAAGTAAAGCAATATTACTTTATTTGAAAATGTGTTTCGGTTTCAAAAGGTCCCACATTGATATAATTAGTGGATAAGGTGATAAGGCCTCGAAATACACTCATCCAATAAGTTTTGTACATGTGTAGTTCATAGATTTTACATTATATTTCCATTTTATTTAAATCGTCAAATAATGATGTCATCGCTGCATCATTATTATGTCATAAATACTTTAATTTATTTAATGTCTAAAAATTATAAAAAAAATAATATGATGTAGGAAATCTTTTTAGCTTTCCAATTAATATTTATAATAAAAAATATGACTTGTATAACCCCACTTAAAAATTGTTTTATTAAAACATATCATGTTTTTGTCAATTTTACTTTTACATTAAATAAAAATATATTATTGTCATTTTCCAACTAAAGTGGCTCCATGGGGTCCCCAAGTTGACCCATGGCTTGTCGTGGTCGGCCATAATACAACCAATAGGTGTAGGACAAGTGTCAAGGTGTTTTCACATTCTTATAAAATCATTTTTACCTTAAACTACACTAATTACCTCTAATCGCGATTAAAAACTTAATAAGTTACTATTCACCAAAAAATTATTTTAATCTCATTGAACCACATTTTACTTCTTAATGACAACCATGTATGTCGTATTTTTGAAAATCAAAACACAATTATGGCAAAATTTCATTTAAACGGAAAATCAGTTTTTATAAGTACCACTTAGTGGTTTCACTATTCCTCAAAAATTGATGTTTTTCAGAAAAATCTCAAAAATTCACCGTAAGCTATATTTGATATTCTGAATTCAAAAATGAAGTCCGTTTTACAAAATTCAAAACATATAAGTCACATTAATTAATTTAATAATTAATTCCCGTTGTCATGACAAATAGCGTGTTTTATGAAACAATAAGTATCAAAAGATTGACACTAGTTTAAGTCTGATTTCAAAGTGAAATTGATTCCAACAACCACCATTAGATTTAATGGTAAAAATATTTTCTAATTTCAATTTAAAACCAATTCAAAATATAATCTAATCATATAAATAAATTAGATTAAAAAGTGGTTTTGAATAAAAATACAACATTTTACACTATTCATTAAAAAAAATGAACTTTATCGGAAAGATACCAAAAAATTACACAAAGTAAAATTTGATGTCCCGATTTTTAATAAGAGTTTTATTTGGTCCAAAAGAATGTTTAAGAGTGAATAAAACTATATTTAATGACAGTTCTCCATTAAAAGGCGATAAGTGAACCTTTAGTGAAAACTAGGGCATATACGCCTAAAATTGAATTCTTTCCGTATTTTAAGCCTTTTAGCTTTTATTGGATAAATGTAAAAACATTTAAAAAACATATATAATCATATTTTAGTTATTTCTATCCATTCCCTCCAATACAACGGCTACATGTTAACTACCATTTAAACTAATATTATTTTATTATTAGAGTGCAACGTAAGATTCCCAAGAAACTCGTTGTTGCGTGTTGGGTACGCCATCGAGCATATCGTCCCCTTTAAAGTCATATTAATATTTTATTCACAAATATGGATAAATATGAAATTTCATATTCTTTATTTACCTGGGGTGTTACATTACATACATTAAAAAAGATCCTAACTATAAATGTTATAACGATTTGCACAGACTTTCTTTGTCGAAATGCCAACATTTCAAGAGCCGCTCCAAAAAACTACATCAACTAAGAAAAAAATCCAGCAAGTAATTTAAAACTACATCAACTAAGAAAAATCCATCATTCAAGTAATTTTTTTTAATAAAACTACAAATAGATAATTTAAAAATAAATATTAAATAAGACATCAATTCTATTCACAATGATGTTACTATGTAAATATCCATAGTACCCTTGTAATTGAGCAGATGCACCTACATTTCCCAGCCCACAAAGGCATTTGAGAGAACATGAAAGGAAGTGATAAATTAAACATTTAATGGGTGAAAATGTTTTGAGGGAGAAGATGAATTAATATTGGATAGATTACCCCAACTAAAAAAAAAACAAACTGTATAAGAAAAAATTATAAAGTGAGAAATACTAAAACCAAATAAATTAATCATAAATATGAAACAATGCAATAATTCTATGTAAAATTATTTTACTATAAAAACATCATGATTACCTATGTGATTGAGTATAGAAAATTTAATTTGTCTACCTATAATGTGCGGACACATGGAAAAATTCATCTAGAATAATTGTACTCTATATGGAATAATTAAATTTAAATAAACATTTCATTATATTATTTTTTGATAAAATATAGAGAGTATATCATAACATTACGTTTTAATCTTTAGAAATGGTTAATTTTGTACATATATTAGATCATAAAAAACTAATGTTCTTCTGTTTAACTAAAAACAATTGGTTAATTACCACAAATCATAAAAGCTAACCTGAACTTATTTCACGCCATCTATAGGTTGCACTCATCCCACACACACTCACCATCATCTCTATCATATCAATAATTAGCAGTCATAGTTTCATATCTTCATTCACCCATTGAATACTTCTAATTATTCATGAAACATGAGTTTCACTCATATATTAAATGTTTTCTTAATGAGAAATAAATTAGAATGATGAATAGTGATAAGAAAAATATGGCAGAGTGTGTGTTCTTGATGGGAGCATCATGGTGATGTTGGTATGGAAGTTTTGATTAGATGCTATGCTAAGATGTAGTTAACCAATAATAGTGATGTGAACAAATAATCCTGAGTTTTATTATTAAATTTTCTGAGTGATGAACATCCATCCATGTTTTAGCTTCAATGATCAATGAAGCCAAATAGAGTTCAATATTTTTTCAACACACTAATTCAGCAGAAACAATTGGAGAAAGGAAAAAAATAGTAATTATATATGAACCCGCACACAATTCTTAAAGAGATATTTACACAAAATAATTCATCTCTAAACATGAATGATAGAAATATGGGAACATAATCATAGAAGGCTAACCATATAAAGGGTCAAATTCAAAAAAAAACATTGGAAATATGAATGTATAATTTCATCAGACTTTCATAATTAATTATTAAATTACAATAGCCATAAAAAACATTGATGAAACTCTAAATTTATTAACCCCCAACATGGGGGGGGGGGGAACAACTGAGCCATTGTGTTTATGCTTATTTCACAACAACTCAGATAAAGAGGCATCCTCTACAAACTTGTCATAATGCCGATCCTTGGAGAAGATGACTCACTCTGTGATCTTTGGAAGAAGATACCCAATAAATAGAGACTCTTTAGACATATCATGTGATCGTACCTTAGGAAAAAAAGGAAAAAGGCCTTTTGATTATTCAACATAAGCCTCCACCGTCTACAAGCCTTGCTAGATACTCCTAAGCTCTTCCCCTTTATTCTTCTTCACCTCCTCAAGTATAAACTAGCGGCAAAAGAGGGACTTAAAATCTTCAAATGACATCCCAACTTGCAACGTTGGTGGGGAGAAGAACTCCCATTATTCCAAATCTTGACCCCCAGCAGACCCATAATATCAAAAAATGTAATATCATTGGGAGTTCCAAATACTCAAAAGTCATTCTCAACTTTTTCATGCCACTAAATTACCTCTAACGAACCAAAACATCATTAGAATAAGGGTAGAAACTAAAGAGAGTCACAAATAGGGTGAGAACCACTTGAAATTCAACAAATATTCTAGGTGGCATATTATGAATAACACAAAAATCATAAAAACAAGTTCAAAATCAATCTTAAATATAACCAATAAGAATATCTCTGGAAAAAACAAATCAGCTCACAAGCCAAATATCATTATGAAACAATAATTGTCACTTCAAAAACCACAATATAATATTATATTTCAATACCCCTTCATATAATGAAAATTTCTAAAACATAATAACCCACATTTTTTTAAAGAAAATCAAATTCATGATATCATTTTTACCCCTTCAAAAACCCATTTTATTAAACCAATCCATGAAGATCCACAAAATAGAGAATTTTCATTGGCCATAATGGATGACGAATGATTCATAATAACACTAATAATTTCTTTCACATGAAATAATTTGAATAGTGGTCAAAAATCAAGTATCTATAATTTCATGATGTCTATCATTATAAATTCATCCTAGAAGAATGATGCTAAACTATATAGTATCTCTCATCCTTTTTTCATTTTGTTAATCTACAGAAATTCATCATTGCAGTGAGGTGGTAGATTGAAAACAATTTATCATACTAGTTATATGGTGTTAATCTAAAAAATTTCATTCTATAAAAAAGACATAAAGCTTCACAAAATCATTCATCGTGGTTTGAAGACATTAAATTGTGTAAATTCTTCCTAACATTATGAATGTAAATTGCTCAAATTCTCACATCATGGTTATAAGATGACATAATACAATGATTCAACTTTTCAACAAGACATTATGATTCACATAGGAGTCGTGCTGACAATAGTGGGTAGTTGAGATATAGGGTTCTTCGTGGTTAAAAACAACATAAAATCACAAAATGAAAAACCCCAAAGATAAAACAACTCTATAGGAAAAGAAGCAGATAAAATACATTTTATTATATTATTGTCTTGTCTGATGGATCATAGTGGATTTGCAAAGGTATTAGAGGAGTTCAATGAGATCTTTAGAATCATGATTAGTGACAACCCATTAGGGTTCTTTTAAATAAAACAGGAATACATTTGACATTGCTTTCTAAAATGTGCGGATATATACTCCTGTTATCATGGTTAAATTGATATGTACCGATACATTATTTATTTAAATAAATTTATTATAATTTATAGTTATTAAATACATATAATTATTTATTTAATATAAATATATATATATATTAATATGAATATAGTATATATAAATTTATAAATATATTTATTTCTAAATATTAAATTACAAATATATTTTTATCATTTTAATTGATATATATTATTAAATACATGCATTTGAAAATATGTGAATTTGAATAATTCAAAATTAGTGCACTTTAAAAATAATGAATAAGTGGATAATTTTTATCAAATAAATATAAATTATTAAAAAATATTGAGATATATATTGATGTGATTATGAATCCATATTGAAAATAATAAAAAAATATTAAATAAATATATATAAATAAATAATTGAAAGTGATCAATTTTAAAAATATATTAAAACATAAAATATTATTGGATATAAATGCCATTACAAATATAGTTTTGAAAATAAAGGAATAAAATTGTCCAATTCAAAACATAATATTATAAATGATTCATGGTAAAAATTAAAATCTAAAATATAATAAATTTTGAATTAATTACATAAATATTAGTTGTATGAGTTTCTATATATTGTGTAAATATATATGTGTGTGAGCTTCCATATAAACTGCATTATATATATATATCTGTGTTTATATATATATATATGAACTTAGTGTAATACACAACGTTTAATCAATGTTAAATTGAAAAATCAAAAAACATAAAAAATAAATAAGACATTAATATGTTTTTAAGTTACATTTTATTCTTTATATATAAATATTTACATTTAATATATTATTTATTACTATTTATAAATATATATATATACATAAAACTTATTCATTTTTTAATAATTTTTCATCTATATATTTTTAAATAATTTTTAAATATATTTAATTTTTTTAATTTTTTTAAATATATATTCATTCATATATATATATTTTATATATATTATGAATAAATGTTGATAATAAATATTTATATATTAAATTTATCTATTTTTTTAATAATTATCTAATTATTAAAATGATTTATATTTTTCTTAATTTACTCAATTTAAATTTTTAATTGTTTAATATTTTTTTTATTTTACATATCTATATATTTTATATTTTATATTTATTATTTTTTAAAATTTATATAAACGTTTATTCATTTTTAACATAAATTATTTAAAAAATTAAACTGTTAAATTGTTAAATTTAATTTTTTAAACTGTTATAAGCACTAATAAAGCACTTAAAAAGGATACCATTTATTAGTAAATTATTTTCAGCACTCATAAGGAATAGTTTTTTACAGCGATAAAAATAAAGTTCTGTTAAAGGGTAACCATTTTTAGTGCTAATATAAATCACTAATTGAGGGGAAATTTTATCAACACTAATCAATATGTTCTAATAAAGGGTACCCATTATTAGTGCTTTTATTTAGAACTGATAAAGGCCCACCTTTATTAGTTATTATTTTATTTCTGACAACAATGGACTTTCTCATCATATTTTTCTAGATCTGTGAAATTTTGGCACTGTTAAAGGACAGTTTTAAAGTAGTGTGACGAAAGAGAGTGTCATACATACATTAGGATGCCGTGTAGGTGTTGGCACATTGACCCATGGTATGGGGTTTCATCCCATGGTGGGGGGAAAAGTAAACATCCCATTATGATCAAACATGGGGAATTATGTGTTCTTCATATAGGGTTAGACGACATTTTTTCATCTAGTGATGCTGACATTTTTGAGTACATTATTGTCATACGACTACGACATGCAGTTATGAATTTCATTTCCTTCATACCGAACATTGGGGGACTCACTCCATACCCCCAGGTCTAATAAGACAACCGATGATTCTACATTTTGTGGGGAATGGTTTAGGATCATCAATGGAGTAGTGGTTAATCATGATTTCCATATTAGAGTCCCTATACTCCCAAGAAACATGGGAAAATGTACTTATTATCAGAAGAAAAAGTTATGATGTAGGATTTTAACACACATTAGTGAGGTTGTTATATATTATAGTGGGTGGAACAGGTCATATGGAGACATGGGGTGTAGCCGAATGAGTCTAATATTAGTATAGTGGAATTGGGTACAGAGCTTCACAGAGCGGTGTCAATAGAAAGGAGGAACCCTAGAGAAATATTAGATAGGATCATTGAGATGATTTAAGGATTATGAATTATTTTTTTGTAATGATTATTTTCTTCATGTTGTATAGACAGTTCATAATGAAATATGCTTGGAAAAATTAGTTGAACTTGAACCAATGTAAATTCTAGATTCATAGATGGAGTGTTTCCAGAAGGATAAATGCTCCACAAATCCGAAAATTTCTCAAAAGATCTTATTCTTCTACGATGGTCATGGGACTACAAGAAAGCCGTATTAACATTTGGTTAATGGTTTCAAAAAAATTGTTCACGTGGTTTCATGAATCATGGATAACTTGGGTGATCCATATTAGTCATTTTTGTAAAGTAGAGGGGGGTTCATTAAAAGAGAGTGATATCAAAAGTTATAGTTCACCATTAATCCATATAATGTTAGACTGAAGGGGAAATTTATATGTATTGGGTTTCTAGAAGAATGGAGGTTCTTTTTATGTAGTACGATCTTCCAAAAGGGGTGCGGCTATGTTTATCTGAGAGTTGTGTTTAGGGATTTTATCATTTATCATTTGCAAGGCAGCCATACGCTCCATGACTCTGAGATGTTATTGAATGAGGGTTACCATCAGGGATATGCACACTTTAAATGAAGCACCACCACCCGAGAAGTTTTGTAGATTCAACTATTCAAAATGAAGTTGAGGATCATAAAATAAATCCTTAGAGGTATTTTGATATGTTTTATAAATCACCCTGATTCAACCATGACAGTTCTTCCTTCCACATCTTCTCCTATTAGACACATGTTTCTGCACCAACATGGTATATATTTGGCCACTAAATATAATTTAAACATTTTTCATGTTCTTGACCATTATAATATGGGTATAACCATCCTAATAAAATCATTTTAACATTAACCTTAATAAAATATTTTTATTATTTTTACATATTCATTGTAAGAAAAAATAGCTGTTCATATTACCTAATATTAATTATGATGATTTCAAATATGGAATATAATTCATTAAATTTTGTTCCTTGATGTGGTATAATTTAATTAAAAATTATTCCCAAAAAATTGATGAAAATATTTTTTATAAAAATCCTTTTTAAATTAAAATATTGTTTTTATACCAAATCCAAATAAAAAAATTATTTATAAGACCAAAATAGTTGTTTGAGCATCACAATGGGGAGTGGCTATACATGTTTGAGTGTGGCGCTCATAGATATTATAGGTAATAATTCTCATGGTCATGATATGTACCACAAATATAAGATGTTGATTAATGAAGATTAATATCAGTTCCATGACAACATGCAGTGGATCACCATATCCCATGATTTTCTTGAGCACCAACTATTCACAAATAAGTCGACGTTAGATAAACAATTTCATAGAGGTTTTTTTGAGCCATTTTGTCCATGATTGGCCCCAAACCAGACATGCCAATTATTCCTTCATAATCGTCTAAGATGGCACACATTTTTTTCTAGAAACAGGTTCTATATATGGAATTAAAATATAATTTATTCACGAATCATGTTTTTTATCCCTTATAACTTATGTATAACCATCCTTGTAAAACCGTTTTTACAATAACCCTAATAAAATAATTTTAATGTTTTTGGATATTTATTATTAAAAAAAATGTTATTCTTATTACATAATATAATTTATCAATATTTCAAATAAAGAATTAGATTCATAAAAGTTTATTCCAAGTTGTGGTCAAATTTATTTTCAAAATAAACCCATAAAAATTGATGGAAATGTGTTATTTTGAAAACAATAATATTTTAGTATAAATTTTCTTTTAGTCCAAATCCAAATATAAAAGTAATTCCAAAGAAAAAAAATTTAAATTTATTTATCAAAACAAAATAATGGCATTTTACATTAATTCTAAAAAATATAATAAAATTTAAATAATTCACATGAAAATAATGTTTCAAATTAAATTTATTTTCTTTCAATGTTAATTGAACTAGATAACTTCTAATAAAAATATGGGGAATTATATCTAGAAAATGTATTTATTTTAATTTCATTTATGAATTTATCTTCTTAATATTACATTTCAATATTTTTAAAATGTATCTCTTAACTAGAAATATATAATCCATGAAAACACAATTGGGAAAAAAATTATGTTCTTCCATATCATTGAAAAATAACCTATAACTAATATAACTAATTGATGTCTTTGAAATATATCTAATTAATGTTAATAATAAAAATTAAAATTAATTATCATAAAATTACAGGTGTTGTTAATGATATAAGGACAAAAACCTTAATCAACCTATACTTATGATTTAAATATAAATGGTACAATTTTCAATCATTACAAGGATATTTTAGGAATATAGAAATATATAATTTTGGATAACGCATAATTCTCAATAACTTATAACATAATGTATACACATTAACTAAATATAAGTTTTTACATTAAAGAGGATTCTTATGATTAATATTTTCATTCATTTTATACATGTTTTCTCATTTTATGAAAAATACCCATTGATAAATTATTTACCTTTCTATACTTCTAATTAATATATAAATCATGTAAAAAAATTATGACATGGGATGAATTCCAAAACTATAATAAGGTGCATAAAATGAATTAAATTTATAGGCTTAATATAAAAATCATGAAATATATTCATACCTTTAACTTTTATATATATTAACCATGAAATTAAAATAGTACATTACAAACTCAAGTAGTCAACATCATATCCAAAATAATTTCATAAAACATATCACATTAATGGTAAAATTGAAAATATTGATTATGAAGGTTTTGAGTACATATTTTATACTCTTGAAAAACAATTCTCGAGAAAACATACTTTTCACCCCTAAATAGGAGAGTAAAGTTTCCATTAAACATAATCTCAATAGAATACCTTATAAAATAAAATAAAATTCTTTAAATCATTTCTAAATCAAATAAATATAATATATTTTTATTGTGATATTTTCCAAATGTCAATCTAATAATAAAATTTACATGAACATTTATATTAGGAATATCATACTCTGTCAATTCCAAAAAAATATATACCATCGATAAAACAATATTTACCCATTGATTTGGAGACTAAAATCACACTCAAATTTCATCATGAACACTTGACATGGACTATAAAATTCATAAATAATAGATAATGAAGATATTATATAATAAAACTAAATAAATTACTCATTCTAACACATATATAGATAAACATTCATTATTCATGTAAAAAAGTACAAAAATTTATTTTACAATTGAAAATTTTTAAAACAAAAATTAAAAAAAATATTAGAAATGATATCCTATGTTAAAAGATCATTACTATATTGAAAAAAAATAATTAATTACATTATTAATAGTGGGAAAATATATTAATTCTATAAATTTACGAAAAGGATTTGATTCACAACACTTATAAAAGATTGAAATATCCTATTTGAAAACTATTTAAAATATTTCATTCATAACCATTAAATATAATTTAAATACTATTATAAAAGTATATAGAAATATTTTTATTATATCCCAGATAATTCAGAATCATTTTTATCTTGTTGGATATTTTTGGAAATTATAGAATAATAATAATATTTTAATGGTATTCTATTAATTAAACTCCTTTACGATTAGGAAAAAATTTCAATAAAAATAATAGATTAATAATATGAATTTTATTTTTTGAACACTCAATTTTTATAAATTTAATGATATAATTATATCATAATTTATATTATACGTTATAAAAAAAGAAATCATGATAAAAAAAGGCATTATTAAAAAATGAAATTGATATTGGAAATCAGATTACATCGGACATCTAAATTTTCAAATGCACATTAGCATCATATAAAATAAATTAAAATTTATTATAAATATATACGATATTATTAATCATACATAAAATACAAAAAATTATTTAGATATATAAACTTAATTCAAATTTAATATATAATCAACTTTAGAATCAATATTTTAGGGCATAATTGTTCAAATTAAAATATATATTTTTCTTTGGTAGTTGTTTTCCACACACTATATTAAAAATTTTATCACCTATTGAATGGTAATCATTATGATATATTTTTTTGTGTGTGTTTCTATGAGTTTGTGTGTGTGTGTATTGTATAATTCTATTATCCTAGTGTTATTTTAGGGGTCATGTAGAAATATTTTTTTTAATCATTAAAATTAAATTTGTTTAAAAGAATGATTCCATAGATTTAAATTTTTTTAGTAAAAAATAAAACAAAATTAAAAAAATTATATCAATGTTAAAACATCCTATTTAAACCTTATTAAATAATAATACAAGTACATAATACTCTTTAATCACTCATGGAAATAATAAGATAAAAATTTTCATGTTGTTTGGAAAATAATCATAAAAAATAATGCATTATAATGACTACATGATTAAAATAATGTTATTATATAATTTTAATATGATTTTATAGATTAATGATGTAATATATGTAATAATAATTCATTGAAATCACTTGAATGACATTATATGTTAGAAGGAAGTGAGAAATGAAATACATCATTATGTTGAAGTGTTAGTCGGCACATACACAAGTGGACCATTTTCGTTTTCTAATGATTGGAATGGTAATAAGGACTATTGTAACACCCAGCTATGATATTTCAGTTCACCATTCTGCTTACATAAATTTCCATTATTGGTTCTTAGTTTTCTAAAGAAGCTACGTTTTTTTATTTTATGGGTGTATACAGATAGTGTAAGGATTACAAATCTTATATTCTTCACTCTTTATATGTCCTGAGTCTTCCATTGTGTGAAATTATTATAAACCCAGAATTTGGTTTTGGTTGTATAATGGAAAATATATGTATTATTTCTATGGAGATTTATTATTCATCATATCCAACAATTATAGAAATACATGATGTAAAATGATTAGATGCCACATATTTGTAGGGATAATTTTTTTTTGTTTATTGTGATGGTGTTTAACAATTATTTCTATTGTTAATCCTCCCTCTCATAGCCTCGGTCTCCACTAAGAGATTTTATTAAATTTCGGATGACTTGGTTTCTTAAGGATCATTTGTTCATTAATTCACCATCCTTGTACTAGTGTATCATCTCTCTAGGTTTGGTTTCTTTGTTTCCAATGATCTTAGTTGCAGAAATGGTTACAATTAGGGACTATATTATTTATGGGTTGGTGTTTTCTATTAATACGTTGTAATTTATTGTCTATTCATATATTATAAAGGTGAAACGTTGTTTTACAATTTCTTTTTTTGAAGGTGAGTATGGATCCATTATTCATTAGGTAGGGGTTTCTATACAATTGTAAAATATACTTAATTTCTTATCACTAATGAAAATTTCCTCTAGTTTGTTCATTGAATTGATGTGATTTGTTGTTTTATTTTTTTTTTGTAAAAAAATTGTATTAAAACGGCTATTAGTTAAAAATAATTGGAGTTTCACACAAAGGGTTGTATTAAATTCTTATGTGGGGATTTTGAATTATAAATTCGGTTAGAAAAACATAAGGGGATTAAATTAGATCTAAAAATGATCATAAATTTTGAGTATGGTTATGAAATTTATTTAGGAAAAGGATTATTTTGATTCTTGGGTTCGTTGAGAAATATACATGGATAACCATAGTGGGTGTGGCACTGTTAGAGTGTACTTTTTGGATATTTATGGACTTTGGAATGGCTTGATATTGGTTGGTAGAAACATATGAATATAGCAAGAACTTTTAGGTCTAGTACATATTTCAATATGCCAACCCAATAAGAAGTTATTTATCAACAGTGTTATATGTTGCATGATATCTTTTATCATTTATTGTTTCTCAAACGTTTTTATATGGGGTTGTAACACATGTATTTGTATAATAGCAAATTTCATGTATATGTTTTTATTGTATTAAAAATTGGTTTATTGATATTATTTCATTTTTTATAACATATTCTTTTCTTATATCAATAATTAATTATATGAATTAATTTTATGAAAAAATATAAGAAATAATTTTTAGAATGTTTTGTATAAATATAAAATTGTTTTAAAACAATCTTATTCTAAAAGTTAGTGTGATTACATTATTAGTATTATACCGTATATGGATTCGATGTTGGTATCCCAATGGGCTTCATGATCAAAACATAGTTCTTCAATTATGTGTTTATAGATGATATACTGTTGGATATAGTGAAAGGTAAGGGATGATTATAGAATTCTGACTTCTCTTATTTTCAATTCCAATGTTACAGGCTGGTTATGAGGAGACGATTAATCACATGGATAGTTGTTGGTGTTATGTGATTAATAAAAATATTATTTAATAAGTATGAATTGGTTTATAGGATTTTTTTGTATCATTTTATTCTATATATTACTTTTGTTGTAAATTTTCTTTTGTTTCTATTCAATAACATTTTTCTTTTTCATTGTTACACCTTACATTGATTGGCCAGCTCAAGTAGATTACCATGTAAAGTCTGGTTGGTGTGTTGAAATTAAGCATTAGAGAAATTTATTTTCCTAAATTGTGTAAACAATAAATGATTTTGGTTCTATGTCTATGGTATGTTTGAGTTTTTTTCTCATAATATAGGTAGTATGTGAGGGAGGGTTCCTGACCAACTCACATCCATATATGAACTCAATGTAACATTATAGATCCTAAAAGTATTAATATTTTTCAGACAGGGTGTTATATTTCAATTGAATTAAATAAATTATATATTTATTTAATTATATTTTTCCTACCTAATGTGTTGAATTATTTTGTATACTTCATGATTTCTTTTAATTCAGTGTGTTTTGAATAACGGATGAGAATTATAGATGGTGGTACTATGACTTTGGAATATAATATAATGCTGATTTTTCATTTTGTTTTTTAACAGGTAATTTTATCAGGAAGAGCTCTTCCAAATGTAATAAATGAAGATGATATATAGTATTTATAGGTGAATCCTCCTATGAAACCTTCTTTGGTAAAAGATAAATTTTTTACTATTCATACATTGGATAAAGTATGTGTTATGATCCAATGATGTATGGTGGATCATGGCTCTGAAATTTCTATATATCATCCACCCTTATTGCAAGGTAATTTGGGATCGTATGGTTATATAGAGTGGATAGAGCAGATTTAGCTGATCATACCTCCATGATGACTCTAGAAGAATCTATCATGGGGTTTTATATATTTATCTTTGGGTGACTAGGATTCATATGTTGGTAGTCCATTGTGAGAGATATGTTTCTCATGGATGCTACACATAAATCCTCAAAGAAAATAAATAATCATTATCTTTAACCAGTGACATTACTTGTGAATAAGACATGAGAGATTCTTACATTGAATTAGGGGGAGTGTACCATTTAAAATTATTTTACCAATTTTAATGGGATTTGGAATCTGGTCTCAGAGCTCCTAAATAATTACTACCTAAAGGCACAAAGATTTGATTTGACATTTAGTCTTGATATTTTATAAATGTTCTATCCCATATACCTTCAATAATATCTGGATGTAGTTGACAAAGAATCATTGGGCGCGGAATACATAGCCTCAAATACATTGTTGAGTGGAATTTTATTTATGTAATTATCATCCATTGTGATTATCCTATACATTAAAGGATGTGTCAAACTATATTGTATTCATTGAGACTAGTTTTAGGGGCTCCATTAGAAGAATAATATTTTTTTCTTCTAATTTAAAAGGCATGGTCATACCAATCCATAAAATATCGAGGATCCCAATACTTTTCATAATTGTGAAAAAAAATATTAATTTGAAATATAATTGCGACATGAAATCTAATAGAATCAATGAAGGATCGAATCTCGCCAAGGTTTATCAGGTTTTTACTGATGCTTACAAGGTTGGTGGGTATAATCCTCGAGCTAAGGGGATGATCATGTTGATAGAGAAATATGGATTTATGTAGAAGTGTATACCAAAGAGTAATACACCGAAATATCATCTATAAAATGAGGTAAATTTTATAGTTCGTCTTCTATGGTGTTATTTGTTTTTATAAAGGACATAATAATTCTATTATATTATAAATGTTAGTTGATTGTTGTGATTTTATTCAGATCATAGAACTTTCTTGTAGAATATTTTTATAAATTTGGAGAATAGGTATGAAGAAGGATTCCATTTTCCCATTTTTGGCTAATGATAACTGAGTATTAGGTGTTATAGAAATTTTTAGTTTTGATGATGATATCATTGATTTGATTATCAAAATGAATTAGATGATGAGTGTTGTGTCCCAGATAAACTATCATCAATATCATGTTTAGTTCATATCATCCAATGGTGTCACTCATATTTTTATTGGTGAGTACTGTTATAAACTAATAAAAAAATGGCATGTTTTTTCTTATGCTATGGTAAAATGATGGCAGTTTTAATAGATGTTTCAGGATGCAATGAAATCATTCTTTGGTGGTAATATATTTGTATTGGTCTGTTTGTACCATGATGTATTTTTGAATATTTTTTGTTTTACCACCACAAAGAGATATTGAGTTTTTAGTTTTCATATTCCATGGTAGGATGGTCATTTTTATTCTTACTTATCATATGACAACTATGGAGTTTGTTGAGATTATATTCAATCATAATGACCTAGAGGGTAATAGAGTTATTATTATTTGATTGTCCCAATGGGATTTAGCTACCATATTTCATAAAAAGGTATATTGTAGTTTCATAAATTTTGTGGATCAACAAATGTAAAATTTTGTTTGCATTAAAAACATGTAACCTTTTACATGTAATGGAGTCGTTTTTGACTATCCATGAGGGGTATGACATATTTTAAAGAATGAACATTATCTAATGTATAACTAGTTGAGATTAAAAGAACATTTTATACCTAAGAATGTATTTATGAGACAAAATATGAATTTTGAGTTTCTGTTATTTCCATTCAGTCTCACTAACGATCCTCTAGGATATAAGGGTTTAATATAATAGATCATTCATCAGTTCTTGGAGATTTATGTTTTCTTGTTAATGGATGATATATTATTGTACATAAAGTAATTTAATGTTTATAGGAACTATTTTCGAATCATTATAAAATCCTATAAAAAATTTCTTCTGGATGGGAATTTTCTTAAATTGGAGTTTGGATATGGAAAATTAAATTTTCAGGCTCTTTGATATCTATGAGGGGAGATATATTAGATTCTAAAACAATAAATGCAATAATGTACTAGGAGAATCCAAAAAATGGGTTTTATATCAATAGATTCTTGTGTTTTGATAGTCGCTATAGTCAGGTTGTTCCTGATTTCTTCATGATCACATCCAAGATGATAGATTGATCCTATAGTGGTGTAAAATTTAAACTAAATAAAAAATATCAAATAATGTATAAACATATGATGGAAAGGTTGAATTCATCACATAATTTGAACCTTCTAGATCCATGTTGGATATATAATGTTATCTCTTATGCATATTGTATGGTTTTTTATTCTGTCTCAAGGAATATGAAATAGGTAGTGGCCTATAGATCTTGATAGTTATGAATATAGTTGAATCATGTTCCCATGTTAGAAAAGGTTAGGAATGCACTGAAAAAGAGGAGTCCTTATCTCATTCGAGAGGATTTTATCATATAAAATGATGATGAAAGGCTAAAATAGTTTTTGACTCACAATGATACAAATATATGGTAGAGACTTTGGTTTAGGTATCCCATGGATTTTATATTTATATTTTGTACACTATTGGGATATGGAATTTGGTTTCTAATGTGTGGATCATAAACCTAACAACAAAATATATGAATGAATTTGTTGATGAGTTGTCTCTAATGGGTATGTTTTTTGGGATGACTATTGTAGTGTAATATGTTTTTAAATAGGTGTTGTTGGATTTCAATAATGAGATAATTTCGATTAACTGGGTGATATACAAAAATATCCAACAACTGGGTAATATCCTATATGGTGGGGAGACATCTGGAGTTTGGTATGAGTCACCTCATAGACAATAGCTCCATCGAGAATTCACTCCTCTCTAAAAATTGCATGAAACTAGAGGGTGTAGAACTTGTCAGATGGAATGCCTTCATATTTCATTTTACTAGGCCCCCTTATCCCTTATTTCACTTTGTACTCTATTTCTCTAATAAAAATTTGAATGGAAGAAAGATAATATGTTGTAAGCAGGTTGTTCAATTTTCCTTGAGGAAGGGCTTACTGGACAGTTGGAATTAATCATTTTGGTTCAATCACTAAGGCATTACATTATGTATCATGAAATGATAAATTCTAATTGGTGGCTGGGGATGAGACACATGATTGTGAATTTTTTATTTAATTATATTATTTATCAATTAATTAATACAGATCATAAGAAAATTGCAATATTGTTGTATCCCCAACACATTATGTTATGGAAGTACGATAAGTGTTTGAAGAATTTGATAATTGGTTTACCAAAAAATCCAAATAGTAAGGACTATATTTGGTTGATCATTGATTGACTCACAAAAACTATTTTTTTACTACATATCATGTAGATAATTAAGGTGGAACAACCTTGGGGCTTGTATGTTTTTGATATTTTGAGAATTCATGTGATTGCATCCATTGTTATATCTCACAGAACCCAAAGTTTCATATAGTTTCAATAAAGGTTTTTAGTAGGTCATTGATTATTGTATTATATAGGGAAGGATTATCATCTGTAGATATAATGGAAGATAAAGTGGGATATCCATTTTCATGAGGATTTTGATTTGGATTTTGGGATATATTTTGGAGGATATTTGGAAACTAATTTACCTCTAGTTGATTTTTCATATTAATTATTTTTTAGAATCTGATAAGATAGATATATTTGATTTATTGTACTGGAGGAAAAGTATATATCCCTTATGCTGGGTATAGTTGGAAGATAATTCCATCATTGTTGGTATTAATATTCATGGGTGTATGGAGATGGTGAAGTTATTAAAGAAGAGATTGATCATAGAAGTTAGTAATCAAAAATAATATATGGACCATCCTCACCAAAAACTAAAATATTAGGTTCTTTATTGAGTTATTATTCTGTATTCACCTCACATAGTAAGACATAAGTTGACTATGTGGGGTATGTTTGCATAGAATTTTGTGATCCTCTTCAATAATATTGGATTATAGGGAAATTTTCACTATTTGATGTATTTTTTTGACAATTTGTACTTCTATCCTTGATGTGTATAACATTTCCTATATAAGGAGGTATCCAATAGGTCCATCACATATCATTGAACATTCGAATGTTAATCATGAGCACGATACAACTATTGTGGAACTGTGTATTATGATTATGGATCTCCATGATAAGTTACTTCATGGTAAAATTATTCCTCTAATACAAGTAATGTGTCACTATTAATGGGAAAACCTAGAAGCATAGCAGTGGGAAAATTGTTGAGGTTGAACTGAAAATTAATTTTTTCTAGTCGTCGAATTTGAGGTCAATTTAGGGAAAAATGCTGTTTATGGTGGGGATATTGTAACACACCATTTCCCATTTTTTCACTCACTTAATAATGTTTTTATTTTCATTCATGGTTTTTTTAAAACCATTCTTTTTCTCCATTTTGGGTTTTAATGCATTCTTTAATGATAATACACCATGTGTTGGTCACCTGGAAAATATAGTGTGAATTATGTGAGGTGTGAGGCCATTATATGACATGAAAAGCGTTTATAACATGTAATGTTTGAGGCATATATATTTAAATGAGGTGATGTTTTTTGCGGTGCGTTTCACTACATAGATAACAATAAATGTGAAATGATTACACATTGTGCATTGGTAATTATTAGTGATTCTTGGGGAGATGTGCGGATCTTTAACAAATTATTCAACTATATAGACTTCCTATTATGACCTAGAACTCCCCTTGATTTTTTTTGGTTATTATGGATATCTAAAATACTTTTATATCATTCATTAGGTGATTGATCATCCCTGTTGTTTTCATGCATCTCTGATCATGTTAATCCATCTATTTATTCATTTCATTTAATCATTGGTATTGAATTTTTCATGGTTTTGGTTAATATTTTTGATCCATTATTGTATGAAATCGATCTATTGTAGTTTCATTTCATTCCATTCCTTAGTAAGGATAATATATGGGATTACACTATCTTTTTTTATTGGTATATAGGGTTACATCATTCTTGAGGTAGCGTTTTCTATAAAATGTAGTAATTATTTGAATTGATTCTTATTATGGATAATTTCATTTGGGATATTCATTTGAGTGAATTGACATTCCGATTAAATATATTTATGCAAAAAAATGTTTGAAAATGGATATTTATTTTCAAAATATGTTATCTCAATTCATGTGTTTCATTAAATGATTGTATTTGAATTTTGATATGTTTATGGGTTTTAAAACATCAATGCAGATTGGATTGGATTGTATTTTTTTTAAATTATCAGCATCTCTTTAAAATGAATCAGGACTATTAAACATGTGGAACCTTGGATGTATTGGGATATTGTCATGTCTATCTTTAGTGGGTGTTTCACCACATGGGGTTACTTCTAGGAAATCAATGGATTGTGTAAGGTCCCGATATTGGTTTTTACAAACAAATTGAAATGGTATGCTCTTTTAGTTCCAGTAAATTGTCATATAATATAGTTCCCAATAATGTGTGATATACCATATTTGGTTATTTATCATTAGATCATTTTTCAATGATTATTTCTCATAGGTTTTCATTTGAGGTTACAACACATAGATTCATAGGAAACGATATTTCATAAAAATGTGTTTACTATAATACCACATGGTGTATAAATTTGACAACATATTACTTAACTTCTTCATTAAAATTTTTTGGACTTGATATTATGAAAATATTTTATGAGAAACCAAAGGAAATTTATTTTCTAATTGAATATTATTTATCGTAATTATTTTTAAAACTGTTTTCTATTTTAAAATCTAAAACTATTTCAATCATAACATTAGACCTTGTATACAATCTATGGTGTTATATTATAGGGCTTTTTTCTCACACACAATATTATGCTTTTTTATATTTATATGCTTTATTTATGGGTACTAGTAATAGGAAGGAAATATTTTAGTGTGTTTTCTTCTCTTGTCAATTCTACCTTGGGTATGAAATGGTTTGGAGGGGATAGTTGGACACATGGAGATTTTTTGGTATTTTCTAATTCACAATATTATATTTTACCATATATTTCTTGGTTTGTATTTATTTGGTTGTATATTTATAGACAATTAATTACTCTATATTTTTATTCTTATTTTTTTTAAAGTCTAGGTATTTTTTTTATGATTTCTATAACTCACTGTGATTATCAGACATAGGTGGCTTGTCTATTTCACCAAATTTTTTCTGTTACATAGATAGTATCATATCACCATAAAATAAATATTAATTCATATATTTCACACAAACACACACAGATATATATATATATATTCTATAAAATCATTATTATAATCATCCATGATAGATGTTGATGAAAAATTAAACACATCATTTCATGGAGGTGGTAGTACATAAGTATAGACATTCAATGATTTTACTAAGCATTGGATATAAGAGATATGAAAAGTGGATTTACCATAAAACCAATTTCATCTCATTATATTTATTATAGATGTTTTATATACAATAATAGTTACGATTGTACTAATAGATTTTGATTAATAAATTGAATTAAAAAACATGGTTATCTGATAGACATATTTTAAAAAAAACAGACATTGGAAAAACATGTAGCATTATTGGATGTTATTTTGGTTATACTAGAACCTATAGGACATAGAAAATAATTTTGGAGATATACATTATTATATAATCTTTCATCAATTTACTTATGTGGTATTGAGTACCGAGGGGAGGATGATCCCTTTCATAGGCCATAGGAGTGTTACATTTGTTACTATCCATATGAATTAAATATAATAATTCCTTTACACCTTGTAATGTTTCATTAAAACAATAACAATTTGATTTTATGGAGATAATTATTCACAACCAACATCATATAAGAATTATATTTTTATTTTATGTATTTATCATGGTATTTTGATTTTAATATACAAGTTTTACCCATTACATTGGTGGAAAAGTTTTTCACAAAGATACTACAAATAATTAAAAAAAATTAAATTCATTTGATTAAAAGAGTTTAACCCAAAATAAAATGAAATTCATTTTTCTATAAATTTTTAAGTGTTCAAGAAATGTTTTTAATGTAAGGGATCTGAACACCTATAGTGACTTTTTTATGAAATTTTTATTTACAAAACCAAAAAGTGACTATTTATAATAATATGATACATGTGAATTCCTATAAAAATAATAAAATTAGGTTTTTTCAATG
Organism: Viscum album; assembly: GCA_963277665.1. Classification (NCBI taxonomy): domain Eukaryota; kingdom Viridiplantae; phylum Streptophyta; class Magnoliopsida; order Santalales; family Viscaceae; genus Viscum; species Viscum album. The sequence goes on from OY728158.1 coordinate 880,817,583, forward strand.
TGATGTCAATTTGTATTAAAAAAATAACCAAAATAAAATTACATTATTAAATAACAGGATTTAATGAACTAAAGTTACAGTTTAAATAATTTCAGTATTATACAGTAATCACTCAAAACATATTATTTTAATTAAAATAACATAAATTCCTTTTATGATAATTTGGACATGATGATTTCAATATTTACGTAAACAAATTAAATAAAATTTCATAAAATAAAATGATTAAAATCTAATATCTATTCACTAAATGCAATAGAAATATGTTTTTAAATAAAAATGTTTAATTGAAATATTATATTAATTTTTTTTCATTCCATGTTTAAGAACAAAAATTATATAAAATTTAAATTATTTGAATTAATATATAGTATACTAATATAAATAGAGTTATTTATATATGTGGTTATTATAAATTTTTATGTTTTTAATACAATGCACATATGAAAACAATGTTACAAAAAATACCCTTGGTCTTCAATAGATTTTATCATCATTTCAATCAAACTAATAATCAATGTATTATTGATTACTCTTTAAATAGCGAAAAAATAATATATTTTTTTATATTGTCATTGATAATTATTATTTTCATTAGTTTAATTGATATGTTATGTCAATTTCATTAAAATATTATTTTGTCAATAGTATATCAGAATTTATAAGATTAGTATTTCATGTTATAAATGCAATAAAATGCAATATTCTATTTAAAATATAATATTACAGTGTTATATAATCCCAAAAACCATAAGTAAAATTAATCCCTTTAATTTTAATTTTATTCTCTAAACTTAATTCATTATTAAATTTAAATATGAAATATTTTTTTTACGAACATTATTTTCCAGTCCAGGACAAGGGAGGTTCATACTTCATAAATTCTTTCACGAGTATTATAATCATACATGTAGATTAGTTTATGTAATAATATCAATACAATTGATTACTAAATTCTACAGAATATTTAATTTATATATTATTACCATCATGTATGAGATTTTATTAAAATAAATGTTCGAGATTTCATTCAGCTTCATCAATGAAATTGTACCCTTAATTGGTTATTTAATAAATTTTCTTATCTATCATATATATGAATAAAAACAATAATTATTCAATAAGAAATTTTAAATCAACAAGTAATAAATTAAAATTCTATTAGTTCAAGGGATATATAAATGGAGGAAAATATATTACTACCAATTATAACTATTACCAAATCCCAAATGATTTTATCAAAAAAAGATAATACTTAATAAGTAATCCTTTTAATTATTATATCACTAATATCATTTTATTAATAAATAAAACCACATTTCCAACTTCAATAATGACACACTAATAATAATCATATAACTCATTGAAATATTCTTGATGAAATATAAAATTAAAAAATCATAATTTTTTGATAACATATTCTTCTAAAAATCAACATTAATTTTATACTCAAACATCATTTTTCAATATTACTATCATATTTCAAAATAATAATATACCTATATCATATAAACTAAAAAATATATGTTTTTTTCAAAATAACCTAAATCAACATGACATCAAACCATAATTAAATAATAAACAATTCATTAAACCATAATTTTGTTTATTTCAAATATAACCAATCACATGAATTGAAATATAACACAGTAATCAATATGTATAATTAAACCAAGATTGTGTACTATTATATTAAATTAGTTACCATTAAATCAACTATAAATTCCAATGGTTACCAATACAATGAAAATTATTCTATAAAAATAAATTTACAAGATATATCATCCATTATATATTCATGAAACAGATATTGACACTAAGGTTTATCTATACCTCAATGTTTTTTTCAAAAAAATAAATCAACAAATATTACTGTGTAAAAAAAAATTCAATGATTCCAATCCCATGAAGTATTTGATTCCAAATCATCAATTGAAAAAAACCATTGATGTTTCATATTTCATTTATCATTTACTACATTCTGTAGTATCAGTTATAAAATAAAACTACATCATAAATATTGAACCGTACATTCTAAACTCTAAAATCATTCATCTTTTATTATAAAATATTAACAAATTATTATCTTTTTGTCCCAAATAATTATTTTTTGTGATTTTAAACATGATTCAAGTCAAAAGATTCATTAATATTAATTTAATTAGGTTTCCAAATTTTCATATGAGTTTATATTTTAAATGAATTCAGGAATATCATATATTATTGGTGACTCCCAAAACATTATATATAAAAATTTATTCATATGAAATTACTAATTCAATTCTCCTAATTATACCATAGTACATAAATTTCAATAATTCCCATACTCGTAATAATTAATGAAATATTCATATTTTATTGATACATTTACCTGTGTATTTTATTAAAAAATATAGATATGATAGAAATTGATTATATTTTTACCCATATTTTTATCCCACAAAATTAATTTTAAAATTCCCTTTCAATTGTTTAGAGTGTTATGAATATACCCATGTTCAATTTTGTTAATCATAATATGATATATCTTGATTAGAATAAACACAATATTGGGCAATAAAATTCATATTTTAGATTTTTCTATATTCATTGAACCATTGTAATTACCAGTACACATATCATAATTTTTTTATTCATATTCAAATGATTGTACATATAAAAAAAATTTGGTTTCAGAATTATAAAACAAAAACCACTATCATATATGTAAAATAAAAACTATGATTTCCACAATATTTAATATCTGAGACAGAAATTTAAAATATACTTTTCCCCTGATAAATATTATTATTACACCATCTTTAGTTCAACCATAATTATGTTTTCAATATAGAAGAATGAATTGCATTGCATCGTTAATATCATTAATGATATTTGTTTAAATAATTAAGAAAACATCATATATCACAATCTATTTTAATATAATTTGGATATATCTACATAATTACCCATATTCAATAAAAATATAATTATAAAAAATAATCTCATTTAAAATTCTTCACTTATTTTAATAAGAAATCACATTGCAGAAGTATTGATATTTTTATAGTTCCTAAAGATCCATTAGAATTTTAAAAATCATATTAAAATATTGTATAACCAAAAACTCCTTAATATTGGATTGAAAAATTATGAAACCCATTAGTCCTTTTATAAAATATTAAAATACCACTGAACATTGCATTTTATTATAATTAACAATGAGCGAAAAATAAAAATTCAAAAACTCATGAACGAAAATTTACTTCGAAATGAATTTAATAAAATATTGTGTAAGAAATTATATGGGACAAATTCATAATCCTGAGCGTTAAATGTGAATCAATATTAACTGTGATAATTTTTTCATAAAAAATCATGTATCAAAATAAAATTGAGAACAACCATCCATCAATAATTATCTCAATAGACGACACAATGAAATTATAAGACACATATGAATGAAACAAAATAGATGACACAATATTACCTGTGATAATTTTTGTGATAGTTATTTTTTATTAAAAAACACTCTATTTATTTTAACAACATGAATTAATTTTAAATTAATTAATGCCAGTTATATGTTTTTAATTTAGCATAATATACATCGTTTTTGAATTCAGAATATCAGATATATCTTATGCTGAATTTTTGGTATTTTTCTGAAAACCATCAATTATTGAATAATAGTGAAACCACTTAGTAGTAGTTAAAATACTGATTTTTTCATTTAAATGAAATTTTACCATTTTCGTGAATTGAATTTCAAAAATCTGACATACATGGTGGTTATTAGTGACTGAAATCTGATATAATAATATGAATTTTTTTATGAATAGTATATTTTGTCTTTTTTTTACAGCGGTTAAAGGTAAATAGGGTAATTCAAAGTAAAAAGAATATTATAATAATTCAAAATTACATTAACACTTGTCATAACCTTATTGGATGAGTAATGACCAACCATTGGCATCCTTGGGTCGATTTTGGGACCCCATGGAGCCACTTATGAATGATAACGTCACTTTAGATTAATTAATTTAAAGTAAAGGAAAAAATGACATAAACAAAAATATTTTAGTAAATTAATATTTATATGATGTTATATAAGTCATAGTTTTAGACTATAAATATTATTTAGAAAGATAATAACATTTCCTACATGATATTAGTTTTTTTAAATTTTTAGACATCGAATAAATTAAATGATTTATGACACAAGAATAATGTTATATATACCTCATAAATAATTGATTTAAATAAATAATATTATAATGATTAAAATATTATCTAAAACCATTACAATTCATATTAGATCATTTTATTTCTACCATGAGTAATCTTATCTTTGACTCTAATGTTTTTTGGACCTTTAGAATCTGAATATCATTATATAATAAAATAATATTTTTACACGTTCCTAAAGAGCCCATGCTCTCCCTTATAAAACGAGACCAATTATAACCAATTCCTCACATCTCTCAATCCTTTTGGATCTTCCAAAATCTACCCAATTATTCTCCATACATCCATAGCAACCTCATAAAATCCTTACCATAGGCAGAAAGCACTTTGAGAAGTCCTTTTGGTTCAAACCAAATTATGTTACCCAAATTACAGGTAACAGTTTATCTTAACCTCTTTTCATTATTTTACTTCTCCAACCCGTAAACACTTTTTATTCCTTTATTTGATAGAAACCCAAGTATCCTAAATATTTTAGAATGTTTTTATGAGAAGGATTCTTACTACACTTACAGTCACCTCCATCAAATTGGGTGAAGAACATAATGTTTTGGTTGATGGAAAACTAACACCTCATGAAATGATGATTATTCAATTACCTCCTACCACATCTCATGGTGGCCATTATGATGACATTGTATTTATATATTATATATTTTATGTTAATGTTTTCTTCATTCTTATGCATTTTCTATTTCTGTCATACCTTTATGGTTTCCATTATGGGTAAACGTGATAATTTCATTTGAGTAAGTGCGGACTACCATCCCCTCAAAGTGTAATGAATATTTAATGCCATATGTGGGACATATAAAGGATTTATTTTATGATATTATACAGGAATTATAGTATACAAATATATCATTATGTCTTAATTACATTAAAATGCTATTTACTATTATAAATACATGTATATACGGGATATATATGATATATATGATATCTAAATAATGAATATCATTCTGGATGTAATGTAATACGGTCCACATGGAAAACTTGTAAATATAAGGTGTTCATATTTGACTCAAGTACCAAATATCAACACAACTACCATTATTTACTCAAATGATTAAATAATGTTTATAACATGGTAATAAGTGATATAAAAGGATTAATAAACATGAAAATTTTCTTATGTAAGTTTAAATTAACAGTAGTTTATTATTCAAAAGATTAAAGAACGATCGAATCAAGTCGGACTAAAGGTAAGGGACTTCATCTCAATCTCATTTCGTTAAGGCATATTTCGATAATATATACCTTGTTCTTTTACATGGTGTATAGTAATACCCTTTGAAATTTACTTTCATTCAAAGGGAATCTTCTTCTACAAAGCATTTTACTAAATGACAAACTGGATGTTTTTAATGTTTGCGGAAACAATGACCTCTATGCTGCCGTAATCATTATTTGGCTACCTCTATAAGCCTTAATGTTTTATAAAATGAAAAGGATATCCCTTATTATATTTTTGGGTGTATTGGTATTGAAAATGATTTTTAAAATGGATTTATTATTTCAACATCCCGAAATTTGTTCTTGTGATTGCAAAATAATAGTTATTAGTGAAATGTTTATATTTATTGTATTTTATGTATTATGATTTTATAATGGTAGTTGGACATTGGATGAGTGGTTATGTGAATAACCAAACAATAGGTGGTGTCATGATAAACCAGGATGGGTGGTTACATTATAACCTCCAATGCGTTAGGTATGGAATTCAACCGTTCGACTATTCCATTTAGTTATTTGTGTGGAAGTTGACTGAATGGTTATTCCATTTATGTATGTATATGTCCCAAGTTACCTATATATGTAATGTCTTTTTTATATGGGTTTTGTGGTAATAATTTTGTTACAAAATGTTATGTAGTGGTATTTTATTCAGTGAAGTGTATTTACTACTTCATAAAGGTGAAAATTATTATTTATGTTAATTTATTTATTGATTACTTGTTGTTTGAAAAAACTAACAGTTTTTCTTCATTGTGTATCCCTTACTAAGATTTTTTATGCTCATCCTAGGTTTTTGAATTTTTTTTCATATCACATAATATGGAATAGGGTCATGTATTGGATCAAGGAATAGTCATGATGTCTTTGACATGGAACTAGACAAGACTCATTTTTCCTAGACTTATTGTTTTATGAAAAAAATGGAAACTAAGTAGATGTGTCTACATTTTTATCCTTTGAGATGAAATAGATATGTCCAAATTCTCTAAAACACTTATCCTGAAATGATACTCAATGTTATTTATTAACTTAATTCTTTATTATGTATGTTTTGAGGTCAGGTCCTTATAGTTGGTATCAGTGGTGGGTTTTAAAAACATTAGGAGTTTGGGTATTGTTAAATTAATGTCCCTAAATTTATTTATTGTAATATTGGAATGATGTATCATTTATAGATTACCATTTTGCTTTTCCTATGACACTGATCTGTTAAGAATGTGTTTCTGCAGAGGAAACAGGGCAGCTAAGTTGGGACGACATCAGGAGGAAGGAAACCTTCCAAATCAGTTACCTGAGATGCTCAGAATCAGAACTGAACAGTTTTTGTAGTGATGGCACAGTTGACTGAAGCTATAAATGGTAGTAGTATCCATGCATGAGATCATCCAAATCAACCGTAGTGGAACATGTGAGTAGTGGATCATTTCATGAGGCAACATCCCCCGTCATTTAGAGGATCACCAGACCCGACTCTAGAAGAAGGGTTGATTAAAGAACTGGAAATGATTTTCAATGTCATGGGTTGTTTAGAACAATAAATTTTTAGAGTCGTTGTATACCATTTTAAAGGTGAAGCTGATCAGTGGTGGTTAGTGGTGAAAAATATCAGGGATAGTGACGATATTGATTCTCTCGAGTGGGATGAATTCCATGTTATTTTTCCTAAAAAATATATTTCTATGGGGCTTCATCTTAGGATGGAAAAACAATTCATGGAATTGAGGTAGGAGGATGACTCAGTGGCTGCTTATAAAGAAAAATTCACTCGACTAGCAAGGTATGCTCCAAATTTCATCTGCGATCTAGATAGTAAGATAAATTGATTTTACTCAAGACTTAAGCCACAATATCGAAGAGAATTATCCTCTCGTGAGTTCAAAATTGATGAAAAACTTGTTCGATGTGAGGAGAACGTGGAAATGGAGTTTGCTGATGATCAAGTGTTCATTGACAAACAATAGAATAAGAGGTGTAGTTGGCAGGAAAAGGGAAAGAATTCATCAAAGAAGCCTGGAGGTAAGAAAATTAAATATAAAACATGTGAGAAGTATGGTAAAGAGCATCAAGGGTAATTCTTACCAATGACTGGAAAGTGCTTTCGGTGTGGTAAGTCTGGTCATATTGCTCGTAAATATAAAATCGATGATCAAGAAGGCAATGAAAAGAAATCAGTAAGATGTTGTAAGTGTAATGAAATGGGTCATTATGAAAATGAGTGTCCATAAATGAACTCAACTGAGGGAAAACAACCATACTACAAGCAGAAAGGGGTGGTGAAATCATTTTCAACTACATAAGAAGATGTCAGGCCATCAAATGAAGTTATTTTATGTGCACTATTTGTTTGTTCAGATTATGCCTCTGTTTTGTTTGATTCAAGGCCAACACACTCATTAATTTCTAAGAAGTTTTTAATAAATTTGGAATTCCATATCTATATATGAATATGAAACTTATTTTGAAAACATGTGGAGAAAATGTTGAGAAAAATAGAAAAAATAAGAACCTTCATGTCATTGTGTGTGGGAAGAATCTACCTAAAAACCTTATTATTTTCACTCTAGTAGAGTTTGATGTTATTTTGGTCATGGATTGGATGTCTGTTAATCATGATAAGATTTATTACAAAGATAAAAAGTTTTATTTTCAGAAAGATTTAATGTTATTGTACAAGAATGAACCCTATCTTTTGATAACATATTATGATGAAGAGAGATTATTAAAGGATATAAATTAATGTTACCTTGACCTTGTTGTTGAAAATAAAGAAACTATCCAGATTAATGAAGTTCCAGTGGTAAATGAGTACCTTGATGTTTTTTATGATGATTTTACTGGTATAATACATGATCGGGAAGTTGAATTTATTGTTGACTTAGTTCTTAATGCTTAGCCGATTTTAAAACCCCCTTATTGAATGGCTAAAATTGATATTTTAGAGTTATAGAATCAATTTCAGGAGTTATTAGATAATAGTTTCATTTGACATAACACATCCTCATGGGGTGCTCCTGTCTTGTTTGTTAAAAACAAATATGGTTCAATGAGATTTTTTATTTACTATAGAACATTGAGTAACATCGCTATTAAAAACATGTATCCTTTTCCTCATATTAATGATTTGTTTGATCATCTCCAGAGATCTTAGTATTTTTAGAAGATTGACTTGAGATCAGGGGACCATTAGTTGAAATTAGAGGATATATACATTCCAATGACCGTGATTCATACTAGATATGGACATTATGAGTTTGTAGTTATGCTTTTTGGGTTACCCAATGCACCTACTATATTCATGGATCTTATGAATAGAATTTTTTGCAACATCTTTGATATGTTTGTGGTTGTGTTCATTGATGATATTTTTGTTTATTACAAAAGTAATTAAAATCATGAATATCATTTAAGGGTTGACTTGCAAACTTTTAAAAAAGAAATTGTATCGGAAATTCAGCAAGTGTGAGTTTTGTTACAAAAAATTTCATTCCATGGTAATATTATTTAAAAATTTGGCATTACTATTGATCCTGCAAAAACAAAAGTTGTTGAAGAATAGACAAGACCACAAATATAACCGAGATCTATAGTTTTCTTAGTTTGGAAGGTTATTAATGGAGGTTAGTTCATTATTTTTCATGGTTATCTTGTCCGGTGACTAAGATAACTCGAGAAGTTGTTAAGTTCATTTGGAAAAAGGAATCTGATGATTGTTTTCCGGAATTGAAAAGAATATTGGTGAATGCTCTGGTTTTAGCACTGTCATCCAGAAGTGGTGTGTTTTTTACCTATAGTGATTATTCATTGAAAGGAATTGGTTGTTTCCTAATGTATAATTATTAGGTAATATGTAATGCTTCACATCATATGAAACCACATGAGTTAAATTACCTTACACATGATTTGGAATTAGCTGCTATTGTTTTTTATTTAAAAATTTGGAGGCATCATTTGTATGGAGTAAAATGTGAAATAAATACTGACCACAAATTTTTAATGTATATATTCACTCATAAATAATTTATCATGAGACATAGGAGATATATGGAATTAATCAAGGATTATTATTGAATGACCCATTACCATCAAGGAAAAGATAATAAAGTGGATGATGCATTGAGTAGAAAAAGTAATGTCTCATTAGCAATGCTACTTTTGGAATGAGATCCTTTGGTTTTTGATTTGATGATCATTTGAATAGAATTTGATGGTTCTTGAAATTCCTTTATATTGATTCAGGTGTTAGTGAAATAATCTCTATAAGTCAGAATAAAAAAAACACAGAAGGAAGACAGTGAGTTGTAGAAAAGGCAGAGTTGGTTCTGAAGGGCATGTTGCCTAATTTGAACATTCATAATGATTATGGTTAGATGATTGGGAAGAGATTATGTGTTCCTGGTGATTCAAAGATGAATAATGATTTTCTATGTGAAGATCATAGTTATCAGTTTTCAGTTCATCAGGGTAGTACTAAGATGTACAAAGATCTTTGAGAGTATTACTGGTGGGATGGAATGAAAAGAGATATTGCTGATTTTACTATGAAGTGTTTGAATTGTAAGTAGGTTAAAGCATGGAGACCGTTATCGAAAGTGATTCTTCTGTCTTTATCTATGCATGAGTTTAAATGGGTAAATATATCCATGGACATTGTTGTGGGATTACCAAAGACAACACGAGGTAAGAATGCAATCTAGGTTGTAGTTGATCGATTGACTAAATTTTCTCATTTCCTTACAATTCGAGATACTTTGTCTCTAGATCAACTTGGTTGGATGTATGTTAAGGAGATTGTTTGGTTGCATGGTGTTCCCCTCTCCATTGTATCTGATTTTGATCCCAGGTTTACTTGTAACTTTTGAAAAGGCCTTCAGAAGTTGTTGGGTACTGAATTAAATTTTAGTATATATTTTCATCCTCAATCAGATGGATAGTCAGAATGAACAATTCAGACCTTGAATGATTTGTTATGTGCATGTTCACTATATTACCATGAAAGTGGGGACCAACATATTTCTTTGGATGAATTTTCTTATAATAATAGTATTCATTCCAGTATACAGATGGCTCCATTTGAATCATTATATGGAATGCGTTGTCGTACTACATCTTTTTGGGATGAAATAGGTGAAAGGAAGATGATGGGACTAAAATTGGTAAAATAGATGGTAGAGAAAGATCAGTTGATTTAGAAGCACAAGAGAATAGCTTAGAGCAGATAGAAACGTTTTGCAGATAACTGGAAGAAGGATATTTATTTTAAGGTAGGTTATCATGTCTTTCTCAAAGTTTCTCCTTGGAAAAGAGTGATGCTTTTTATTATGAAGGGAATGTTGAGTCCAAGTTTCATTGGACCATATGAAATCCTGGAGAAATTTGGAGCAGTTTTTTATTGATAGGCTTTACCTATATTTTTATTCTAGGTACACAGTGTTTTTCATTTTTCGATGTTGAGAATGTATATATCTAGATCCATGTCATTTTATGAGTCCATAGGTAATTACGTTGAAAAAGAATCTCTCTTAAGAAGAAAAACCAGTCCAGATTCTTGACCATAGAGATAATGTGTTGCAGAATAAGGTAATTCACTAGGTAATGGTTCTGTGGAAAAACCATATGGTTGAATAGGAAATGTGGGAATCTGAAAATGCTATGATGGATAAATACAACCACTTAATTTGATAATCAATAAAAATTGTGAGGATAAAATTTGCAAAAGGGGGAAGGATGTAACATATCAGGTAAATGAAGATTAGGATTTTTTTCATATTTATTAATATTTTTCAATTAAATAATAATTTTACTATAAAAGGGTTTCAATATTTGATTGCGTACCTGATACTCAACAACGGGTTTCATCAAAATCTTACGTTGCAAACTAATAATATAATATTATTATTTTAAATTGTAGTTAGATCATAGCCATTTTATTGGTGGGAATGAAAAAAACTAACTACAATATGACTATACATGTTTGTTAAATTTATTTACATTTATCTAATAAAAGTTAGAGGCTTAACATCTGAATGAATCTAATTTTATGCATAATTTACATTAAAAGGTAGATTTACCACCTTTTAATATAGAACCCTCATTAAAAATATATTAGGTCAATTTAATACATTCTATTTTACCAAAAAATCCTTCTTTTGAATGGGGACATCAAAATATACTTTGTGTAAATTTTTGGTATTTTTCCGATAAAGTTCATTTTTTATTGAATAGTGAAAAATATTGTATTTTAATTCAAAATTGTGTTTCAATATAAATTATTTATATGGTTAGATTATCTTTTTTATTTTTTTGAAGGTGTAATTATAATATATTTTCCCATTTTATCATATTTTGGTCATTGGAATTAATTTTCTTTTAAATTGGACATAATCAAGTGTCAATCTTTTGATAGTCATTGTTTCTTAAAAACACGCTATTAGTTTTAACAGTGGGAATTAATTTTAAATTAATAAATTCAACTTATATTTTTAGAATTTATCAAAATAGACATAATTTTTTAATTTGTAATATCAAATATATATTTGGATGATTTTTTGGTATTTTTCTGAATAACGTCAATTTTTGATGAATAGTGATACCACTTGGTAGTAGTTAAAAAACCGACTTTTTCAATTAAATGAACCTTTAACACTTCTATGAGTTGAATTTTGAAAATACTAAATACATGTATGTTATTAGTATGTGAAATTTGGTTCAATAATATGAGAATTGTTTTGGTGAATAGTTACTTTTGATGTTGTTTTACCGCAATTAAAGATAAATAGTGTAATTCAAGGTAATAAGAATATTATAATAATTCAAAATTACCTTAACACTTGTCCTATAATTATTTTATTAGTAATGGATCACCATGGGCATCCTTGGGTCTATTTTGGGACCCCATGGAGTAACTTATTAATTATAATGACACTTTAGATTAATTAATTAAAACTAAAGGAAAATATGAGATAAACAAAAATCCTTTTTTAAATTAATTTTTATATGGTGTTATATAAGTTATTTTTTTGACTATAAATATCCATTAGAAATATAAAATGATTTGATACATGATATTAATTTATTTATAATTTTTAGACTTCTAATAAATTAAATTATTTATGACACAATAATGATGCATTATTTACCTCTTTAATAAATCATTCAAATAAATAAGATTATAACGATTAGAATATTATCTAAAACCTACCCAATTCTTATTGGAAGATTTTATTTCGACCATGAGTCATATTATATGTTACTGTAATGATTGTTTGACCTTTAGAAACTGAATATCATTATATAAAAAAAATAATATTTTCACACTTTCAAAAAGATCTCCTCCTCTCCATTATAAAAGGAGTCCACATCTAACCAATTCCTAACGCCTATAAAGCCTTTTGTATCGTCCAAAATCTGCCCAATTAATCAACATAAACCCCTATACTCCTCCTAGAATCATTACCATAGGATGAAATCACTTTCAGAAGTCCTTTTGGATCAAACCAATGGATGTTACCCAAATTAAAGGTAACAATTTATGTTAACTTATTTTATTTTGTTTTACATCACCAACCATAAACCCTTTTTTCCTTTATTTTATAAAAAAAAGTATCCTCGATATACTAGGATGTTTTTATGAGAATTATTCGAACAATACATACACAGACCTTCGTCTAATGGGTGAAGAACATAATGTTTCTGTGGATGGAAAACTAACGCCTCACGAAACAACGATTGTTCAATTAGCTCCAACTGCCTCTCATGGTGTCCAATATGATTAAACTATATTTATATATGATATATATTATGTTTATGTTTTCTTTATGCTTTTGTATTTTCCATTTATATCATACCTTGAGTTTTTCCATTATGGGTAAACACGATAATTTCATTTGAGGAAGTGCGGACTACCGCCCCCTCAAAGTGTTATGACCCGTTAATGCCATATGTGGAACATATAAAGGATGAAGATAATGATATTATATATTATATTATACATGAATTATAATATAAATATGTATCATTATGTTTTAATTCCATCAATCTATGAAATAGAAATTAAAGGAGCGTTCATGTGTTTGTATGACTTACGGTCTCCATGAATGGTTCATTTCATTTCATACCTCCAAATGTTATGTACTATTATAAATAAATGTATATAATGGATATATATAATATATATGATATCTAAATCATTATTATCATTCTTGATATAATAGACTATTGACCACATGGTCAACATGTAAATATAAGGTGTTCATTTCTTACTCAAGTACCATATATCGACAAAACGACCATTATTAACATGAATGATTATATAATGTTTAAAACATGGTAATAAGTGATATAAAAGGAATAATAAACATGAAAAAGGTTCTTAAACATGTAGATATTAACATTAGTTTATTATTGATGATATTAAAGAACGATCGTGTCATGTTGGACATGATGTAAGGGACTTCGTCTCTATCTCCATTCATTGAGGCATATTATGATAATATATACCATTTTCTTTTACACAGTGTAATGTAAAACCCTTTGACTTTTACATTCATTCAATGGAAAACTTTTTCTTCACATATTTTTACTAAACAGCAAATAGAATGTTTTTAACGTTTGCGTTGATGATGATATCTTTGCCACCGTAATTGTTATTTGGCTTCCATTATAAGACTTAATGTTTTCTAAAATGAATATGAAATCCATTATTCTATTTTTGGGTGTTATGGTATTGAAAATTATTTTTCAAATGGATTTATTATTTCAATATCATGAAATGTTTTCATGTGATTGCAGTTAGAATATTATTAATGAAATGTTTATATTTTCAATATTTTATGTATTATGATTTTATAATGGTACTTGGTCATTTGATGGGTGGTTACGTGATAACACAAATGATGGGTGGTGCCATGATAAACTTGGATGGGTGGTTACATTATGACATCCAATTAATTGGGTATGGAATTCGGTCATATGTCTATTCCATTTATTGATATGTGTAGAAGTTGACCGTATTTTTATTCCATTTAAGTATGTTTATGTCCCTAGTTACCCTTATATGTTAAGTGTTATTTATATGGATTTTCTTGTAATATTTTGGTTACAAAAGGTTATGTAGTGATATTTTTTTAGTGAAGATTATTTACTACTTTATAAAGGTGAAATGTATAGCATATGTCAAAGTATTCAGGGTTTACTTGTTGTTTTGAAAATCCAACTGTTTTTCTTTCTTTGTGTATCCCTTACTGTGATTTTTTATGCTCATCCCATGTTTTTGAAATGTTTATCACAAGAAATAATGTGGAATATCGTCATGGATGGGATCAATAAAATATCATGCTCTCTTATACCTGGAAGTATACATGACTCTTTTTTTCAAGCGTTTTTTATGAAATAAATGGAAACTAGGAAGAAGTGTTTACGTTGAAACCTTTTGAGATGTAATAGTTTTGTCCTAATTCTATAAAATACTAATCCTAAAAAGATCCTCACTGTGAATTATTTACTTAATTCAAGATTATGTATGTTTTAAGGTAGGGTCCTTATAAGAATAACCATCAGTGTTTATTCAAAGACATATTCACTAGTGACCAAAATCATAATACAATGCAATAAATAGCTATATCTAACTCACCTATTGTTCTAATTAATGTCAAAAAACCACAACATATATAGAAAATCATGTAAATTTATAATTTAAATAATAAATTCAAATAATTTAACATATAAAATACTCATGGGAAATCACTTTTATGATTCATGTAGAAATAAGGATGAATATTTTTAATTCTGAAAACTATAATAATAAAAAATTACTAAAAGATTATGAAATAAAATTAATATCTTAAATACAATTTAAACATCTAAAAATGATTCTTAATGAATTATCTTAATTTAGGTGTGATAATAAAGTCTTATTTTCAATATAAACATATTCCTTTATAACATTTATTTAATGGTTATAAAAAACATGTATAAAAATGATAAAAATATTTCATTTAATTTTTTTAATGAATTCAAGAATTTGATATAATTATTTTGGACATTAATCACTATATATGAACAAACATATTGAATTATTTTTACTCATATTTTATATTTAGGATGAAGACAAGAAGGAAGAGAAATAAATAAAAATTATATTTTAATGAGTATCACAAAATATATAGATTACATTAAATATAAAGGGAATAGAAAAATATAACGAAATATATTTCTATAACATATTAATTTCAAGAATGTATTGATCTTATAAATTTATATGACAGTTTATACAATACATAGAAGAAACATTTCAGTCAAATTACATTAAGTATCATGTAGTACACCAAGTTTTTAATATGTAACACATACTTGATATGTTTTTGGATATAATGTGTAAGGTAGGAGGTTGGAAGAGTTTGGCGAACATTGAATGTGTTTTTGCGGTAAAATTAATGTTGCACGGGCAGCACATTGTTTGCCAATACTATGCAGAATTCCAAGGAGAAACCCTAAAGAATATTCTTCATGAGATTGTTTTTCTAGAAAATATAGAGAATTTCCAGTGGAGACCATGCAAGGGGAGGCCATCCAGGAAGTATCTAGAGCATGTTTAGTACACAATATGCCTAACCATGTAGCCAAATTATGAGTAGAGTCAAATCTAGATCCTTTAAATCAGGAACTCAGTAGTTCATTGTATAACCCTTTCATTTTGACACAAATCCAATATAACATGGGATTTTTCATCTCTAATTTTCTAAGTGGGTTCTCCCATTAATCTAAAGTAAATACAATGGATTCCCATGGTGATTAGATAACCGATTTGTGAGGTATGTGATCATTCTTCGACATTATTGATCAGTTTCTTAGATCTAATTAGATCTACATCTTCTTAGTAATATTTTTCATAGATATAAACCCATTATTGGCATATATATGTTTTTTTTCTTAGGTATGACATGTTTTGGTCTTGATATTTCTAAGAGAAGAGATATAAGGCGTGTTCATTGAGATCTAACACAGTTTTCATTAGCGTTCCTTGTTCATTGTATAGTTTCTTCCAAACAATTGTAATAGGTGTATTCTCTCTCTACTACACCTAGTAGAAGTGATGTGAATGATTTCAAATTGATTTATTTGTGATGAATTTATCATCAATTATCTGGTTATTAATTGTTGGAATCCTTCTTGGGTGATGTTTTGGAAAATTTAAAAAATATTCAAAATTGGGTGTTTTGAATAAAGTGATTTTGTTACAGGTTTTAAAATATAGATTTTAAAATATGTATTTTTTGTAATTGTTTCATTAGGATTTGATTAGGTATTATTAATAAAAAGGGGTTGTTTTACAGAAATGAAATGGATGTTTTGAAATTGGATTGTTCTTTTATATTCAATAAAAGTATAGATTTACATAAATGGTTTGAAATAGTAATTTGGAATGGTTTTGAATTAAATTGGGTTTTTTTCTGAGTGCATGATTGATGTTCCCCTACATAAGGGACATGTACCATTGGGGTAAAAGGTGTGTGATTCTAGATAGGGGTTTTGTGTCACTATAAACCAAGGTAATGTGACAAGAAAATGTTAGTATGGAATTATAAAAAAATCATGTATGTGTGGTTGTGTTGTGACCTAAGTAATAGGTATGCCAAAATGACAATATGAATTAGTTTTTAAGCATTTATTAGTCATATTCTGGATAAATAACTTTCTAGAAATAGGTTTCATTTATTTTTTTCACTTCGTAATAAATTGTTTTTAAACTTGTTTATATTTTGTTATAAACTATTTTGATGATTTTTTATATATATAAAATTTTATATAAATATTTCTAACTCTTATATTTGAGTTTCCTGAGTTAGGAAGTAATTTCGGACAACCTAATTAGTTTAATACTCTCCCCTACATTGGCACTTTGGAGCTTTATCAGATTAATCTTCTAGGACATTGGAAAATGTAATGTTTCAAATCATTTTTGCACCACCTCATGATACATGGGATGTTCAATTATTAGTGTGGTTGGCTATTATGGAGAATGGATTCTTGTGGTCTCTTTAGAGTCATTAGCTTCTTATCTTTTGTTTTTATTTTTACTTGTTTGGTCTTACGCTGTTTCACACTTTTATGTGGTATTGAGATACATAAAGATGTTTAGTTATATTTTTTTGTGAATCATTTAGTGAATGGTAGGGTTATGGTTTATGGGTTTACTAGATTAATTTCTTAAGTTTAAATTGTCCCCATGTGTTTTTAGAACACTTGGACATTTATTTCCAGACTTTAGTTCCTTGTAGACATCACTGAAGGCCTAGTAATGACTCGTTGTTCTCTCATGCCAATTAAAATTATAGGGTAATTAAAAATGGTATTATAATGGTCCTTCTTTTGTTTTACATGTATTATCAGCCTATTTGGTCCTTTACAACCTATTAATCATCTGTTTTCGTGGTCTTGGAGATGAAATTACATTTTCTCTATTTCTTATATAAAAATATTATAATGGAGTTGCATTATGCAGACATAAAATACAAACCAAAATAATGTGTAATAACCCATTTATGCTGAATATAATGTTCCCATGGAGTTTAGTACATTATAGTTTAAAGACACTTCTTGGAATTTGAAACAACATTATCCTGGTTTTTTGCAATTTACATGAATGGCATAAATTATAGAGGAATGAATTCAAACTAAGAGTGCATACATATGTTCATGTAATGATTAATGTTCTGAAAAATTGTTGGTTCTTTAAAATTTATTAATTTTTTATTGAAATATATAATAATGAAAAATGAAATGATTATAGTAGTTTGAAAATGCATTAATTTTAAAAAAGAAACGTGAATGTTATTAATAATTGAGGGACATAGAAAAAGGTTCTTTTTTATGTAAAACAATGTTGTGATAGGTTATATTTATAGGGGTCCTTGGTGGTGGAGATCTTTCTGGATGAGCTAATTCAGCCCGTTAGAGCTGGGAATGTGAGATAAGGGACCTCAGTAGCTCGTTCAGTAGCTGGTAGCCGATGGTAGGTGCAAGGGTCCAGATGTGATCAATGCTTCAGAAGGAAAACTCAGGATGGAGGATCTGAGACTCATGTCTCTTAGGGATCTCAAACTGGTTTTGGGTAGTCATATGTGAGGCGGTGTTTTGCTTTCGACAGACAGGGACATTTGGCTAGTTATTTTCTGACCATCTGTGATGTTGAGAGGGATTCAGTCGACAAGCCTCATTATCAAAGGTATTGCCTCGATTATGGAGGTCCAAAGGGTGAAGGACGTGAAGACGGAGATGCTGCAACATTGGGAGGTGGAATACAGTAAAAGTTACTGTCACCACCACCACCTAGTGGTCCACACCGGGCTCATGGAGCTGGTGGATGGGGGAGAGGAAAATGCATGCCTTATAGGTTATTGACCCTGAGGGTTCGTGGATGGATAGAGGTACACTATGTGTCCTTTCAACATTCATCAGTTGTTTTGATAGATATTGTTAGGCAGTAATCATATTTTTGTTTCTTTCTCGAGGTTCGTGTATGGCATTGGTAAGACCCAGAGTTGGTGTTGGAGTTGTTCGACATGATTTTAATTCACTAGAAAGACAGATCCTTCCCCCACTGAGACACATTTTTTTGATGTGATTAGGAACCATGTGAGAAAGTCTGTGCCACTTAAAATGGATAGTATCGAGGTGAATATTATTATCCACTCTACCTTCTCTGTTTGGGATAGGGTAGTATGTTGGGGAGTTTGTGGGAATGTCCTTGGGTTCCCCATAGTGTGTTCTAGTAGGTATCTTGGGAACCCACAGGGTCATTGTTGTGGTTATTTTTTGGTTAACTCAATGATGTGAGTATCATTGTTCAGAGTTTAGTTTCATTCTATCTTTGTTAATGTTTTTTGGGGGAAAAAGTTCTTAGGTGGGTATGATTTAGGGACTCGTTTTTTCTCTATGTTAGACTTTGGAATATTCTAATGAGTAATTCCAGAGCTAGGTGCGAAGACAGCGTGTGATTCCTAGGACTGGTGTGCCCAAAATTAATTTTATAAAAATTAATATATATTTTTAAACTATGAATGTGGAAGGAACAAGTTATCTCTTAAATAGTTGCTCGTATCAGAATTCCAGCAGATCATATGCGTCTAATGCAAGTCGTTTACCCTAAACAGTGGGTAAAATTTGTAGGCACAATCCTACTATAGATAAATGATACAAGTGGGGTTTTTTTAAATAATAGAATAATTTATTTATAGGAATCATCTCGAATAATTCATGTACAGAGTTAAGAATCTAAATTTAGAGTATTCCGTTGAGTTTAGAATGCCATGTTTACCCAAGGCACGACATAATTTTAGTTAGCATCTCGTGTCAGGCTAGAGGTGTGTTGGAGTGGAGTTAAAATGATGGTTTTATTTTAAAAATAATAAAAAATAAATCTTCTGCACCCCCCCATGGACGGTGAACAATAGGGAACCTCTTCCCATATTTGATGATGAACCGTCGAATCCGAGGTTGAAATGTCGAAATGAAGTTCCATCAGTTTCTGATCTTGATGGTCGATGCTCCATATTCATGCCATAGTTGCAGAAAAAGATGAAAGTCTCTGAAATTCCACCAAAATTTACTATATTAGGGTTTTAAAATCTTGAATCTTCTTTTTTCATTGTTTTTTATCCAAACGTCATAATAGTTGTGTTATTCGGGTCCTGAGATTTCTGTAACATGTTTCAGATTAGAATTTGGAGCACTGGGGTTCTCCTGGTGGTTCCTAAATTTTTTTAGTGGAAATACCTGATTATGTTTTTGGACATGGTACAATAATTTGAGGGAGGTAGTGGCATGGTTGTTTCTATCTTTGGCATGGCAGCTTTCAACTCTGATTATGTGGTTTCTGGTGAGATAGGCAGTGGTGCTGGAAAACTTTTTCAGGGGTTCTTTAAACCATCGTAACTCGCAAATAGTAACTCTGATTTGTCATCCTTTTTCCAAGATGAGTTCCTTGTGTCGAAATGGGAAATTTTATATTGACTCAAGAATTTTAAGAGTTGGTTTCTTGGCCCGATGCTATGATACATTGAAATAATAAAAAATTTCATTATTATTCATCTTGGACCCACCGTAACTTCTGCACGAAGCGTCCGATAGTTGTGCATGCAGCGGAGTTGTGATTCTGATAGAAAATAATATTTTTCAAGAAATATTTTGGGTGATAGTAACAAAAATAAGGTGCGGGTCAAACTAGGCATGGTTTGGGTATTTTCGGAGAAATGTGACTTTTCAGTTTGGTGTCTGTTTTGGACGAATGATTATATGATCACGTGCATTTTTCTTTGGGGAAATCAGTGGTGAGATCCTCTTGATGATTTTTGGAATTGTTGCGTGGGCCCCGATCAGACTTGTTATGATGAATAGTCAATTTTCACTGGTAGACTATTTATTCCATGTAAATTTCATATCCTATGTGTTTTTTGGGATGGAATGTGATGGTAGACTAGGCTTGGACCTCGGAGGTACAAATTGTGAAGAAGATACAGGAAACATGGGTTAGAGATATATAGACCTACAATAGTTGAGTGAAATCATTTGGTTTGTTCCGATGGGGGTTCAGGTGGCATTATAGCCCCAGTATATGTTTGTGATCCCCATGATAGAATTATTTCATACATCGTTATTTTACCCCTCTAGTGAGTCTACAGTGGGATCCTAAAGCATTGATTCCCTATATCAGGTACTTGTTATAATTTTGACCACGTATCCACAGGTGGAAATCCCACATCATGCAGGACAACCCCGTAGGGTTTTATGTATCATCAATAATATGATCCCCTATACAGTGGTAAATATTTGTATAGTTGTGGTATCATCATGTATATGATACCCTACTCGATGTGTGGTTTCCATAGGTTTGCGATATCGTCTGTAAAGTGATCCCCTACTCATTGTGTGTTTTCTGTATGGATTGTGGTACTTCCGGTTTGATCCCATACTTATCATGTTATATCAGATGGTTTTTCCGCCATCTTCATGACCACCATTACACGATAGAAAATAATCAATTTGAGTTATGTGTTCTATGAACCTTCATATTGGGTTATGGTGTCCCCTAATGGATCTTGGTATTGACCCCCTATCTGTGAGTTCATGGATTTACCAGAGTGGGTTCACGTATCCCCTAGATGACCCTTGGAGTGTTACCCTATCAGAGGAGATTGGTTTTTCAGCTTTTCAAACATATTATTCTTAGTGATAAAGTATTATGTGTGAGTTATCTTAGATGGGCGATATGGGATGGTGGCGTGAGGCCTGATAGTGTGTATCTCTCAAACATGTGTCATCTGGAATGATAGATCTTGTGGAGTGTACTCTACTGAATTTTAAAATCCATATATCGTTGAGTAGAACCTCTCACTGGTTATGAGGCCGTAACATCATGAGGTTTTTATCATGAGAAAAGAATATCATGATGATCATGGTATATGTATGGGCATATACATGAGCTAAGCTCACTAGTCATGTTTTTCTGAGGATGGTTTCGAGATGGAGTTTCTATATCATTTGGGATCCCTCTTTCTAGGATGAGCACACTGTTGGCTTTCAGTTACTCTAATCTATTGGGGGGGGGGGGTTTAACAGTGACTAACTTTTATTTTTATATCACACATGCCTCAGATTTTCCTGCATATGTTTTATGGATTATGTAGAACACAATCCTTTCAACAGAGTCCTAGGAGGTCCCGGAGCAGACATGGCATTGATGGAGAGTTTTCCAGAGGGTACTTTTGGCAGCAATCCCCTCCTTCTGAGCAGGATGTACAATTTTGCATTTTCTTTTGGTGGGCTCTTTATTTTCCCGTTTTTACGTATGTTGAACACTTTCCTGTGATATATGTATGCAAGAAATTTACTTTCAGTTTTTAGATAACTATGCTCTCTTTCATAGAGGTGTATGTGGGTATGTGTGAACATGTATGATATGATAAGGCCTCCATTTTTTGTGATAACCTATTCAGTTATAGTCACCAATCCCTCGACTTTTGGAGGTAGGATTAGGGAGTTGTAGCATGATCCACTTTTGGTTGGGTCATGAGAACATGTGTGTATAGTTAGTACATGCATTGCAATTACCTCACCTATAGATATATGAATCTTTCTCCATACTCATATGTATTGACATATTTAACTCCCTTACCAACAAGCTTGGGTAAAATATTTTAAAACAAAAAATAGTTTCCCACAAATCTATTATGGTGTCAATCAAATATCAGAATATAATGGATCTCCAACAATGATGGTGGTCTAGATTAATTCTCAAACACCTTAGTCTTTGAAGAGTCACCTTTAATCTCATATCATGTGATAAAATTACCCATGAATATGACATAATCTATCTAAAACTATCATTTTTAGTAGATTTCATATATATTTTCCTTCCTAAATGTATTCGGAAAAATATTCATATTCTCATCAAATTACTCCTTTATTATAGAGTATATAAGAATGCATTCTATGAAATGTATAATATATTTAAAAGATATATACTAAAGACTATATTTAGTAATTCCAAAAAAAATTATTTAATTTACGAGTCATAATTGAATGAAAATGAAATTTTATTGATCAAACCAGCTAAGAAAGGTAATATTGGGAATATTATTCTTCCTTATATTCAACTTATAATATACAAACAAGCAATTCAATTTAGGGATTTATGTAGTTCTACATAACTGATAAAAAAAATTTATCTACTGTTGGATGAGAATACTTGTTCTTTGTCACGATGTTTTTGTGGTCACAATAAACTATACATATATTAATAGACCCACATTACATCATTCTAAACTTGAATAGTACACTTAATGCAGAATTACATAACATTTGAAATCAGTTTCCAGCTGTTCATGAAATTTATTATTCAGTTAGAGTATTTTAATAGAGGATATTATATATGGGAAATAGGATATCTCAAAAAAAATATAGGTATAAATTTAATTGGGATATCATCCTCTTGGTCATGAGTAATACCACATAATACTTCTTGGATTACATCAATATTATACCTTATTGTAGAAATATCCTCAAGAGTGGTCCACATAATTGATTCATCAATTTGAGTATGATAAGCTTCATAATAAAGAAACAATAGCCTTTAGTATTATTAATATTCCAAAGTGTATTTATAATTTATTATCAAAATTAATTGAATCAGACAGAAATTTATGTTATAGAATGATATAACCTTCATCTGACATATGATATGAGTTATATAGAGATATCACCATTCTATTCATCAAGAATCATCAAATCCTACTAAATAAATTATGGGAATGTGTGTTAGTAGACTTAACCCATGGATATCAACTAAGGAATTGTTATATAAATTAAATTTAGAAACCTATCCAATAAAATACTTCTTTGAAAACAAATAGTCAATGTTTTCTGATAGGATTTGAATAGATCTTCAAAATGATCATGATATAAAAGTATATATATTGGAAAATTGAAAGAGTATATTCTCTATTGTTTAAGGAATAAAAATATTTCTTGTTACCAAATCAATGAAATGATATACCTAAATTGTAGTAATAGAATAATTCCTCTCTAAACCACTTGGTCTTCGGTGTTTTTGTCAATTTTAATCATCAACAACCCCTAAATCAGTGCACTATTATTTATATTTCCTTTTTTCATTTTATTTGAAGCATTGGAAATTTGGATGAGTATTAATGCAAAATGTTCTTCCATTCATAATATTGATTGGATTACGTATATATGTTAAATTTGTATTGGATTAATGTTTTTTGAATACACAGTAGAAACTTTTCCAGGTCTTCATGATATAGTTATCATGATGATCTATTCGAAATTTGGAAATGTTGGATATTGTATTTTATTAACACCATGAAATATATGTATTTATACCCTATAATTAAATTCATTATCATAAATTTATATTATGTAAAATTAGACTATTTATAATCAAACATTTCTATCTTAACATTTAATTCACATTAATCATCCTCATCATTGCATTCAAAGCCCCATGAAACCCCATATACTAAATGATTTATCCTTATAGAACATAAGAAGAAATAAAATTTACTTTTCGTAATTTAAATATTACTAGTGGCATATCAAGTGTACCTTGAGACAATATACCCCTATGATCTGATATATTCATCATCTGTTTTCATCAGATCATGGATCTATCTCAATATTTTATGTTGGAGAGTTTGATTAAAATAGTTATTAAAAAATTAAAATAAGAATTCATGCCAATCAATTAAATCCTATGTCTGTAATGGGATTTTTATTGTTTATCAGGGTCTAAAAATTATTATATTGTCCTAAAAAGTAGTTAATATCCAATATTACTACCTCGTTCTAGGATTTTAAAATGAAATTAGGTTTCTTTTCAATTATGGAAATCTAATACACAATGATTAGGGGTTAAAATATCTAATAAAATATGGGCGTCTCTGATGGATGTAGTATTCAAAAACATCATTATATATGGGTGGGAATTCTATATTATTCATGTTATTATTGATAAAAGTAGTGTGTTGTTCCTATATTACCATAAGGTTTTCGTATCCTGATTTCATCATTCTACGAATTTTGTTAACTGATTCATCACATTTCCCATCTCATATATCATTAACATTATTAATCGAATGTCTATAAATTTTATATAATTGTATATAGATACTAATGATATAAATATTATTAATAAATATATTAAATTTACATTATAAAAATAATACATGTAAATAATACAAAATATTCATAGCATGATATATTAATATGTATTTTTATGTCTAGGTTATCAATGTAAAATTACAAATTACTTTTACTAACCTAATTAGTTTTAATAATAAAATATTTCCAAACACATAATAATGGGTAGTAAAGAGATGTGAATTAACTTAAGCATATACCCCTAGAGTAACTATAAATGTGTATAGTAATGTCTCTTTTTCATATAAATTTTTTCAATTTAGTTAATACAAAACACCGAAAATTTATAGCTGTGATACTTTGGAATAACTATTTCAAATCCTACATGCACTTTCTAGTTTCTATACTATGTCGAGATTTCATAGAATAGAATAAAATATCAATTGTATGAAAAATATTTATTTGTTAATAAAAATTTTTCTATACATTAGACTTCATCAAAGTTTTTTCATTAAGGTTATATTACCCTATTATCCAATAATAGTTGAACCTTCATTAGATATAATCTCTAGTGTCCTAATCCATAAATACTCCTTATTTTATATTTTGGGATATTATTTTCTAGTAAATAAAATCTGATCATCGAGAGGGCTTGTATACATGGATGACTAGGCATAAAAAACAACAACATAAAAAATTAACATCTTTATTTAAAATTAAAAATACTAATTCAAAATTAATATATAAAATAAAATATAATCTAATATACTAAGGAAAACACATAAGGATAATTGTGTTATAGAAATCTTATTATGTTAATAAACATGCTAATAAATAAAAACATGAGAGTAAAGAGGGAAAACATGATATCCTAATGAAGATTATAATATAAATATAGAAATATTATACAAAAATTAGGTCATAAGATCATAAATATATTGAAATATCATAAGACAGAATAACATAAACATTTGTCAAGGTTCACTTTCAATTCCATGATCTTATATTTGATAATGTCTTATAATAGATTTATCTTCGATGCCTAATCACATATATAAAAAATCACGAGTTATAAATATTTACCCAATTCAATAGAGTCCAATAAATATTTTTATCAATTAATTAATTAAAAGAAAACCATATTTATTTTTTCCAAATGTGGATAATAATTCAAACATAAATCAGGATCATGATAAACTCCATGAGAAATATGTGGGTATCATAACTCTAATTCATGGAATAACAAAATGATATGTCATAAGGATTACTAATATTATACATAATTATGGATGTTTATATTTTAAAAATAGACATAAATGATTAATAATGATATCCCATATAGATAAATCATGAGATATAACTTTGTTAAGAAACATTGAAAAAGTACTGTATTAGGGATGATATTACTAAATGACAAAACGTTGTTTTTAAAATAAATATTGAAATTATTGTTTTATATAACAAAAAATTAGATCAATAGATTTATTCATAAATTAATCGAGATTTTTATAATATATTCATATTTTAATAGAATTTTACGGGTGAGGAACTGAACATGAGAGATGATAGAAGAATTTTTCTATTCAACTAGATTTAGATAAAAGTGGGTATAACAAAGTAAAATAAAAACATGTATAACTATAAAAATGAAAGGGATATTCTACTAGGTATATATATATATAAACAATATATATATATATATAATAAAAGTGGTAAATTATAATATTTTTTCTTAAGAGGGATTAAAATAAATATAACTGGTAATAGATAAGTCAAGAAGGAGGCAAGGAAGGTACCTTACCATGGGTTTCATATTCATTATTCACACACACTTCACATCTAGAATAAAATAATTAGGTTAATTAAATACATGAAAAAAAACCTCATTCAAATATTATTAATGTTCCCATTACTTTTGATAAGTATATATTATTTATTTATAATACTGTTATCTTGCCTTTGTCGATTAATTAAGGTTTATTCTTAAATTTCTCAAATCACCTTATCAATGTTTACAAATATATAATGTGTTAGAATAAAAATTAATAAAATATAGAATATTGGAAATGTTTTATGTAAATTTTTATATATAAAATAGACTATTTATTCAAACCATGATTTTTGGTGATGATAGATGATACTCATTGCACGTTGAGGTGATTGTTCATACACATGGATGATTAATGATTCCATTTAATAAAAATTGTAAAATAAATTATATGATAAATTTACTTTTATAAATATTATATGTTATTTATATCATATATATATATATTCATTCATTACTTGTTTTTAATAATGAATTAATGGATGGGTTAAAAAATGTATGATTTTCATTTGTGGAGGTGGTAGTCTGCCCAAATCAATAACAATTATTTTTTCTATATAAATTTGCGAGAATTGAATACTAGTAATAAAAATAATATAATAACATATTAGTTTAATAATTATACTTATATCATTATACTGTGATGGATTTTACTAAATTGCAATAGAAATATTAATGATAAAATGTTAGGAGCAAGTTAATACTTAGGATTGAGACTTGATATTCTCTTAAGGACTTACTCGGATGTGAAGGAAATAAGTTATAATTTAGATAGAAAAGGATAAAGGTTGATAATGTTTCTTCTTATAGTTATATTTTTTTGAATATTAAATTATAAATTTATGTTGCATGTTTTGCTATAGATTTTTGGAAGTGATACAATCTTATAAGTGAACAAATGGGCACAAATTCGTACCCCCTTTACACCATCATGATATCAACACAATTTTTCATTGTTAATAAAAGATAAATATATTAATAACTGTGTGTTTGGTTATATTGGGTCTATAACGTATCTTCTCAGAAATTATATAGATATTTTAAACCTATATCATGTCATTTACTAATGATTTTTATAGTTTTTTATTTGGATTTTTAACCTAGGTACCTATTATTTTAACTATTCTCATTACTATTATTAAAAATCATCGAAAAATCCATTTATTTTATTTTAATTTTATTTACCCAAATTTTAAGACAAAATATAATATAATAAATAAATATTAGAAAAGTCACTTCTAAATTATAATATACAATATACATAAATATATATATTATTGAAAAATTACTTCTCAGCATTATTTTTTCTTTAATCAAATTTTGTTCTAAAAAAATAATGAGTGATAATAATGGTTTACATATTTTTTAAAAAATATTATAGTCAAGAATATATTTTATATATTATTATTATTATAACAAAAACGACATTATATTAAGAAAACATTTTTTTAATGAAATTTGATTTACTATTATCGTGGCGCTTAACACTAATCCTTATAATATTAAAATTTTTCATGAAAATAATTATATAATTTAAATTCCAAAATGAAAAATTAAAATCAGATTTGAAATAAATTGGTGCTTTATTTACATTCCTAAAGTGATAATGGATAATTTTCACCACATAAAATATAGTTTTTACTTTGAATTATTAACTGTGTTTCAAAAATAATACGCATATATTTTATAATTTTAATTATTTTATTTTAAATGTATATATATATATATATCTTATTAAATATATATTTTTTATGTACAAATGGTTCCGCTAAATTTAATGTCATTTTAATATTATAAAAGTGATTTTTTGTAAAAATCTACATTTTAACAATTAAATTAGAAATAAAATATTTTACAAAAAATATTAAATACATCTCATTATTATAATGATATAATAAATATATACATTATTTTAATTAGGAATATATATAATTATAAATATCTTATAAATATTTTGGGACAAAGTTTCACATTACAACTTATTTATTGTAGTTTAGATGGTACACTGTTTATATTTAATCATTCAATTTAATAATATTTTAAAAGTTTTTGGTTATGTCTGGTGTTTCATGAACCATAAGATATAAATCAAAATAATTATTAATGGGAAATAATAAAAAAAATATTAGTTAATTACATTAGCCACATGATGACATATGAGTTTTTCTTGGATAGTATATGCAAAAACTCTTCACTGAATTTCCTACCTATAATATAATTATCTTTGAAATTATAAAGAGATTCAAATTACTTCATACATGATTTGCGATTCATTTAATTTGAAATATAATTATGTTTATTAAGTATTATATTATCTTTTTTCAACCAATATTCAATGTTTTATTATTTTCATACATTGTTATATTTTTACAAAACTGTGTACCCTTGATTCAAAACCACCTCAAACAACAGAAAAAACTAAATAATATACATATCTTTTTACCTTAAGAGTAGTATATTTATAATTTATAGCTTGTTATTTATATATAGGAAAAATTATATTGTGATATAGTTTTGGTTCAGGTCTTCATTATTTTTTTCACATCTACAATTGATTCATAGTTTGGTTTTAAAATATATTTTTTCTCAAAAATTAACTAATATTTATTTGAATCCTATAAACAGTAAAAAAACAGGAAGAAATATTCATACAAAATTTTTAATAACTTCTTATATGATCACTTATATAATGAATGTCCAAATACGTTCCTGTTTTTTTTACACCAATTTCATTATTCATTAAGGTCAAACACAATTTAAATTATATTAATAATAATTATAATATCTATTTATAAGGTCTTTATGCATAAAATATTCCAAATTTTACAATTCTAGTTTTATCTACATACATTCCACAGTGATCAAATTCTTAACATATGAAAAAAGTCAACTTATTTTCCTTTCCATGGTATATACTTTTTATTTGTTCCTCATGCATCCTGGCATCATATTTTTTTATTAAATCATGATTCAATTTTATGATTAATAAATTTTTTATTAAAATTTTAATCCTTGACATTTAAATGGGAATTGAGAAGATTCAATAATAAATGGATTAATTCTGTAACAATTTTTATATACAAAAAAATGTCACAAATATACCATTATACATTCATAATAAATAATAGATATTACATCAGAATAAATAGATACTTATTCATCCTTATGTTTCCCTGGTTCTGTGAGTATGTTTCATTTTCTTATATTTTTAATCAATGATTGTGTAATTTTTTAGATTCAAATTTCATTTATAAATATTAATTACATAGTGCATGATCTAAAAAAATTTTGTGAATACATTAATTGGAACATTAATCATGTAATCTTTGACGTCAGCATAAAACCACTAATTTATTAAAGAATTATTTAGTCATAAAAGATTCTAATTGAGTCATCATGATTGGAATTATCTTTAATATAATTATGAAAACATTTAATATTTTAATTATCTTATGTTCGTGGTAGTTCTACATTTTTTTAATTTTTTTTCAACTACATAGGATCTATTTTAGTTGATTTTTTTGGGGTGTTGGCAATGGAATCCAATTTTAAATTATGAAGAATAGTCTTGGAATTTTTCTTCTATGTCTTTACAAATTTTTTTATTTAAATCCACCAATCCATTAATTTATTTTAAAAATATGCGCTAAAATATTAATGATTCCATAAGAGGGATCTATTTCATTGAAAAATATATAAATCGTATTGGCTTCTAAGTTTACAAATAATATGTTGGGAAAAACTATCTTTTTATAATATTTTACCAAGTCCATATTTTTATTTTAATAATTTCTGTATTTGTATTTGAAACTATATTATTAGTTATAACTATATAGGATCTGTTTTATAACAAATTTTTAAAAACATAAATCATTTCTGAATATATATAATGAAGTTAAAAATATGTATTTTGTGATCTGGTCCCTCTCATGAATCCTAATCCATTTTATGACCTAGTTTTAAATCATATATTATATAAAATTAATGATAAGATCTATTATGGTATTTAGATAAAAAATTATTATAAACACATATATTTTATGTGTATTTCATATGGGGTTTGTTGAAAACAAACGATATTACTAATTGAATATCTAACTATGATTCACTTTTCCATCATCCCATCAGCATTTACTGTCATGGTAAATATCAAATTTGTCATATAGAAATTCCAGTATACATCATCTAAGTATTAGATATCATATTATCTCTATAATATTATCTAATTACTCAAAAACAATTATCTAAATTCAATTATATTTTCAATAACATTAACAAGAAAATTAGTCTCTATTCCCACCCTAGTTCCTCTATCTTTTCATAAATAATTTCATGAGTTATATTCTCACATTTAGCTTTTCAAATAATAATGATTCTATTTTTTTCTTTTGTCATGAATCATTGGAAAAATAATGATGAACAAATAGTACTAATTGGTTCATCCCATATGTGTTTCCTATTTTATCATTATTAATAATCATCTAAATATATCTGTAAAAAATATATCAGATTTATCTTATTGATTAATACCCAAATTAGATTTGGCTTCAAGACTGAATTAGTATATCTTATCTTCTCGCTGATTGAATCATTATCTATCTCTTTATCTTATTTCCATTAATTATTATTAGACTTATATATAATTTGTATTTTAATATTAACTACAGGGTTTATATTTATCATTCATTACATAATATTCTAATAATAGTTAGATCTCGAGGAATTTCATATATACAAAATATTCTCCATGAATAGTTCAATGATTCATTGTTCCATTTTCTCATTAAAATCATCGAGGGGGGACAACATGATCACTAGTATTCAATTTAAATCAATTTTTTACCACCAAAATAATTCTTCTTCTTTCCATTCTTACTATCCTTCACGTTTAAGCAATGAAAAATATGAATTATATTTTTTTCATTATGATGGATCATTAATAATTATCACTACATACTTCAACAATATTCTCAAAAATAGAAAATTAATTGATATAATAAAATCATAAAACATGTAATATTATAAGACAATACATCTAATTTAAACATGAGTGATTGAAAAATGGAATTAAACACTTCATCATCAATATTAATCTATTTGAAAATTGTCCATAATGATTTTTTCTATTACAATATCTAATTACAAAATGGTGATCCAATATTTATTTTAATTAATTATATTACGTTAATTTCTATAAATCCATTTTGTGATGTATATATATATATTGAAATACTTGAATGTTAATTTTCATTCATATTTACCTCATCATTATCATCTTATTCTCTTCCATGATGGTCATCTATTAAATTAAAAACCCCGACACAATACAAATTTCAATTTTTAAAACAATAAACTATAACTTCAATAATGTTATGATTATATTAATGTGATTATCAAATATAATAATAAATTATATTCATTTAGAATACAAAAAATAATGGAATTGATATCTTAAAAATCACATATTTCTTCATCATTGTAAAATAAAATTATACATCATGGATTCAAAAAGCATATTTAAATTTTATTATATGAAGATCATCGTAAGAAAGATATGACATAATTTTAAAATGTTTTTAAACATTAAAAATTTTCTTATTCATTACCGAGTTATAATATTTGTACGATGTTGAAATCATACATAACGAATAACTTCCAAGGATAAAATATGTTACACAAAAATCAATATCTTACGATTTATTGAATATCATGTTCATTTTAAATAACTAATTTGTTTTATTGTTATATTATATTGACATGATATCGGACATGACACTTTATTTTCAATGAAACCCTTATATCACTAGATAAAATAAAATAAATGGTTTATAAAATCTATCGTACATTATTTCACGGTATTCAATATATTTCATTATGTTAGAATCACCCAATATATTAATAAATATTAATATATTTAAAATTGAGGTATGTATCTTATATAGTGTGACACAATATTACAAAATTGGAATATCATACATTAAGACCATCTATCCTTCCAAAAACAATATTTATAAATTATCCTTATATATTTTAAATATATGCACTTTTATCCGTTACATACAACTTATAAAATTTATCAAATAAAATCTCATGTATTCTCATCGACTTCTCTAGAACCTATAATTAACTAAAAGACATCATTAAAAATTTATTCTATATTTTATATTCCAACATTAACACTTTCTTCTCCGTGTATGGTGTCTTCAAAAAAATCCTCTAAATCATCGATCATAATTTAATCTTCCCGTTACACCAACTTATTCTTCAATATTATCAAATCTGGAATTTTATTTATTTGATGTAATTGTAGACAATGAATTAAACATATATTAATACATGAAATTAAAATTATGGAATTATCAATGAAAACAACACTATTGTAAATACCCTATAATGAATGTATAGAGAAACATATTTAAAGGAAGAATCATCACCCTTTATCATTTCCATCATTTTAATAACATACCATTATACAAGAAATGATACCAATAATGTCTGATTTTTAAAACAACACATGTGTTACATAGTTATCATTATCATTGGAGTAAATCTGTCACTATATCACATCACTCAAATATAGAAGATCATTTAAGAACAACAAAATTTAAAATCAATTAACAAAAAAATATTTCATCAAATTCATATTACATATATAGAATTCATTGTGGGTAATGCATTCATCATCTATTTGGACTTCACGTTATCTATTTTTTGACTTTTATTTTATGTCAAATTTGGGATGAATTTAAAAATATTTATATTATTTTTATGAAACAATACTCATGAAAATCTATGTATATATGGTATTTCTAGGATAGAAATAGAATAAATAAAACAGTATGAAATTATATCGTGAATACTATATCTATGGTGATGATGGAATGTAATTACCAACAAGTTTAGTAAATAACATTTCCATGAATAAATTTCATCAGGATTACAAGTCTCACACTCAACACAATACTAAAATTAAAACTATAAATCATGAAAATATTATTAAATTTTGATTATATATTATATCTATAGTATAAATCTGTATAGTTATTAATGAACTCTATCTAAACAATTTAGAAATATCCATATTTATATTTGAGTTTTTTATTTTTCATAAAAATACTCTCATTCACCACATGCATATTTCTATATTAAATTTAATTTAAATTATATATATAATATAAATTGGAAAAATGAAACTGAACTTATGAATTCATCAAGTACTAATTTAAATATGATTTTTTTTAATATTTTGTTAAAATGATGTATCATTTTGATATTAATCGAAAATATTTTTCCTAATAAAATGGGTTCATTTACGACTATATCAAGAAGTAAGTATAATTTCAAAACATATTGAACATTTTTAGGACTATAAATCTATTTATGGATATATTTAATTAATTTAAAAATAATCTATTGAATTTATAAAACACATGTCTATCATTTTCAAATATATCAAATATATTCCTAATAAAATCAATCTATCATTTAAAATTTATAATTAAATTATCATAAGACACAATTAGTTTTTTAATTACTTCTCATGGAACATAACAATAATTTTAATAACAATAAATCAGTTAATATCCATAATATTAAAAAATGGATATTTTAATCTTAATATAATTAGAATTCCAAAAAATATACTATTTCTAAAAACCATATTTTGTTGGATACATACAGTAACATTAAATATAAATTTTGTTACAAACACAAAATTTATATGGTAAAAGGTATTTAATAATATGAGTATATAGTAATAATTTCTATAATCTTTTCAAAATTATCATTAAATCATAAAAAATAAATTTTATTTTTTGATTGAAATTTTGATTCTAAAAACAAAAATTCAAAATGCCAAAAAATTGTCTTATTAAACACAATTTGTTTAAATAAGTACAATAATATATGATTTTGAGATTCTGTAAAATTACCATTTCATATCCATTATTAGATTCATTTAAACTGTGAATAATTAAATTACAATTTCAATACTGAAAAAATGTCACTCCCTCTATTTATATTTTGATCCTTCAAAACAACACTTATCCATGGATGCAAATTTGAGTATTTTAGAAAAAATTGTCGTTATTACCTCCCTTAACTATTTCAGTATTTCGGAATGTTTCTCGTATCCTCAAAATATAAGAGTTTAATGTATTAATACTTTTTAAAAATTATTTTTTCTGAGTGCTTATTTAATATTATTTAATAATTCAATTTTAATATCTTTTTTTGATTCATTATCTAAATAATTAATACATATTTTACCCAATATATTTTAATAATTAAAAATTATTGATATATTTACATAATATTATCATGATAATAAAAAAATTAATAGATCATTCCTGGTCATATATAAAATATGACATATTTTGTATGAGGGATGACTGCCTCTATAGAATACCTATTTTCTTTTTCATCACATCCATTTAGTATTGTTCCAATAGGTTATTTAATGGATAAAAGTGTTATATATTTTTTTAAAAAAATATTAAAAAGTTATTAACATTTCACTCTCTTTTTCTCATTCAATGGAATATTCACACATCAACAATGTGGGTGTGTAGGCTACCGCCACCAAAAAAAGTATTGTATTGTGTTTTTTAAACACTTATTTTATTATGAATCAAAATTTATTAAAATATGATTCCAAATATTAATAAGACCTAAATAAAATAAATATAATTTTTGCATAATGGCAGTATTCTAAAATAATCCAATTTTTTTCCACACGCACCTTATGATTATAACATATTATTGTTCAGATTAATATAACCACCTCTCAAAACAACATGTAAAATTTATTTCATTAATTAGTATGGAAATTTAAATATTATTGATATAAGAAATCAATCATTAAAATAAAATATTATGTTTACAAAAAAGGTTATTTTATCATTAATATCATATAGTTGTTTTATATGTCAGATATGATTCATAAATCTCATCCTTAATATATTTCTTTTTTTTTTGTCAACGAATCATGAAATATTGAGGTGGAAGAACTGTACACCTCCACAAATGATGTTACCATTTTAGAAAAAAATGGAATGTATAAAGTTATGTTTTTTAAAATAATTAATTAATATTATAAAATAAAAAATTTCATATATATAATTTATAAATAGATTTATTTTCATAATGGCCACATAGAGGGTGAGTTAAGGAAAAAATTAAAAATCATTGTTTTGTGAGGCGGTAGTTCACCGTACACATTAATAGTATGTTCATTTTCAAATATATGGTGGTGTATTAATGTCTAGGTCTAACACATATCATAAATAAATCATATTCTATTGAAGATACTAGAGTTAATATACAACCATGGAATAATAATATATTGTAGGAATCCGTAATGGAAATAAAATTAAAGATCATTAAGATTGATGTTACCTATTAATCAGATAACTCCTTTTGGTTAGCACCAAATGAATTCCATGGATTTCATTTATCCAAAATATAAAATTCATGAAATAAGTGAAGGAAGGAATTTTGAGAGTGAATTTGGATGATTTTGGTTGAGGAATTTTAACTTTAGAGGATTGATTTTGTGGGAGTAATGGAATCCATTTATAATCAAGAAGGACAGGCACTATATAATATTTTTGAAGAAATAAACCCCAACAACATTTTTTTTATTTTAAGCAGATCAATAAAATCCAAATTAAATACAAGAGAATATTGGGACAAAATATGGCTATCCAATGGATTTTTAAAAAGTTTCTAGTTAATATTAAGCCATATGATTTAGGTTGAGTCCTTTTTAAGCTTAATTCCACCTTAACTATTGTAATTACATTAAATTATATTCAGTATTTTATTTTTTAAAAAATTAATAGGATTATATTTTACATTATAAATTTTGTAGATTCCACATTTGGAATCAATTATAACAAATGTTTTATATTTTAAGTGGTAGAAATTAATTTAAATATAATCTCGAAAACTGGACGACAATGAGGGTTTTTGAGGTAAAAATGTACAAAAAGTTTCTTTGTTTTTAGTCCACATAGAAGTGATATTGATTCTAATGACCAAAATTGGATGCATTGAACAAAATATTATCTAATTAAACATTTAAACACATTATAATTATAATTTATCCTTAAAAATAAATTAAATTAGTAATTAGATTTAAATTATATTTTAGTATTTTTTAACTGTTCATTGAATCATAATTCTACGGAAAAAATATAAAAAATTAACCCTAAATAGATTTTATGAAATATATAAATTAAGAAAATTATTTTAAGATATTAAATTTATAAAAGGGTTAAATATTTTTTACAAATTGGGTTCCCCATTAAAACTGGGTTAAAGTGTCTTAATAAAAAAATAGAATTTTATTTGTAAAATTGGGTTTCTTGTTATCATTTTATTATCAAAAATATTTAATGAATATATAAATAGTATTATTGGATGCATTACATATATTATTCATTAATTTCACTAAGCAATTCTATGTAATTTTATTTATGAAGAAAAAATTCTTTTGTGTGCAAAAAAATAATAATATTTCTTTATATTCAAAAGGTTTATATTTCATTTTGAATTAATTGGAAATAAAGAAATTAATTTAATATTTTTTTAAAACATATATTTTTAAATATTTGTTAATTATATTCTTTTTCACTAATTTTATTACTATGTTATGTATTATTATATTAAATAAAAAAATTATAATAATATGTTACTGTTCTGTGAAACTTGATATTCATTATAACATAAGCAATTAAAGAAACTAATTCATACCTATGTCCTATTCTTACTCAGTATCACATGTATCTCCTGATATAAAATATTATTAATTTATTAATAATATTAAAAATATTATATGTTCTCAGTGTATTATGTTCTTTTACATGATTGGTTTTTTCTGTCATAAATATTATAGTACACATAGTAGTAGTTTGGAGTTTGGGGGTGTCGCGTTATCCCCACCTTAATTAAATTGAGTCTTGATAATTTAACCAAAGTCATGGTAATATATTATCTGATACTTTCTATTATTAATTTCTATATACTGGGAAGGGATTATAAAATATCCTTTAAAATAGATAGAATGGGACGTACAAGGGTCACCTGGAATATCATATAACTCGATCTTTATGTAGAATGACAACATCGAAAAGTATATATATGTACTTAGAGGGAATATTAAATATTTATTGGGATTTAATGATGTAATAAAACTGAAACAAGAGATTGATAAATATAATTTGTAGGCCCTCAAGCCCCTAAATTTTTTATGATTTTATAGACCATCAGTTCAATAGAAATTATGGTATTAGAACAACATCTTTTTTCTATGAAATTTTCTATGTTTTGAGTAATTATTGTAAAGTCCAAGAATATAATGAAATATTCCTAATTAATAGGTATCAATTTCATATAAAAAATAAAAAAATTTGGTTGGGCTTTGGAAAAATTATAATACTTCCCTTTACTTCCAATCATTAATTACCAATAATAACTTTCTAATTCTTGAATCACTAAAAGAAACTTTTAATGGATCATAAGGCCTATAATATAGTGTGAAGTCTAATTATTTATCTATTAATATTTTGTAATGTCATTACGGTAAATATATTAATCTATAAATGTAAAAATAAACACAACTAGTTTATAATTATCATTTAATCATTAAATTCATTATCTATCAAACTTGAAAATAAACCATGAAATTACACAGTGAAGTGGTTGGTGTGAAACCGTTATCATACGTCGGTAATGGATTCAAGACCCATGACCTATCTAGACTTGATAGGTTGACACCTAGCCTACATTGTTTCATTTATTAAACAAAATGTCATATAATATCCTAAATAAATATAAGGGACATAAATGAAATAAGGTTAATTACTAAATATACTTTTATCTTATTATATTCATTGAAATTGTAATACACAAACACATCATCCCTTGATTTCCACACATGTCCTTCACTTTTCTAAGAAATATCAATAACTTCCTCAATTTTATATCTAATTCAGGACATATTATCTACAATCTAAAACACCTTAGTTTTAAAATAGGTTATTCAATTTCATTTTCTATTAAAATGCTTCATAATTATGACATATGAAAATGTGAATTATCTTAATTATTTTCTTTGTGAGTGACAAACCTAGTTCACAATAAGGCCCATTGTAATGTACCTGGTTACCAGAAATTAGGATCAGAACAACATGTTAGAGTTATTACTCAAAGTTAAATGAGTTCCAAATTGACATTCAGTTGTAGTATTCAGAAGGGGATCCAATCTTAAGAATACCCACATAATCTATAACATTACAACATTTTCTGGTTTTATGATGTTTTTTAAAGGATGGGGCTAAAGCCTTATTTTTATTATTGAAACAAAGAAAAGAACACTTTAACATGGTTGAGGGAGACCCATTACATAGCCCGAAGGCCCACTGGGTATTTAGCCCATTACATAGCTCGTAGGCCCAATTTTTTGGCCCAAATCTCATTCTGTGAATAGTAATGCTACAGTACCCGCATTGCTACAATAGACACCACTGCTACAGTGCCCCTTCCGCCACTACAGTACCCTTGCCGCCGCTACAGTGTCATCGTTACAATAGTATCTCTGCTGCTACAGTAGCGCTACAGTGCTGCTACAGTACCTGCGCCCAATGGGTTTTGAACCCCCATTTTCCATGTAGAATTATGGGGTGCATACCACTAAGCCAAACCCCAACGAATTTCTGGTTTTATGATATTAATATGAACAAATTAAAAATTATGGATATGTTTTATAACCTATGTTTTCATAAACCCAATCAAATTGATAGCAACTAAACATTTTATGATACCAACTATACTGACCAGACTGAAGATATCCTAGGTCGGTGTCTACTATCAATTACATTATCTTGATTACAAGGAATAAAATATCAAGGAATATCTATTTAGTAGTCCTGATAAACGAGACACATACATGAGAAAAGAAATCTCTAAATAAAACATATTTTTACTTCATTCTAAATAAATAACCTCTATGTTAATATTAATACATCTAGTAAATCTCTTCATATCATTTATGGAATGCATCATGGATTCAAGAGGAATGAAATATAATAAGGGAGAACTCAACTTCTTGGTA
This sequence comes from Viscum album, assembly GCA_963277665.1. NCBI lineage: Eukaryota > Viridiplantae > Streptophyta > Magnoliopsida > Santalales > Viscaceae > Viscum > Viscum album. Next base: position 880,857,647 of record OY728158.1, read on the forward strand.
AGGTTAAAATATAGTGGTAGAAATAAATTATAAATGTGTTTTTTCATTATTGAGAGGTAAATAACTAGAAACAAATTCCCTTTTAATAACTAGATAATGCCAAATAAATATATAAATTTTATAAACTAAAAAACAGACCATCTAAGTACATAAAATGTAATGTATCCATTGATATATCGATGAAATATATCATGAATGAATAATAAATTAAAATAATATGAGGGAAATTCTAGAGTATTGGACTCCTTGGTTCCATGTTATGTGGTACCATTATAATCAAGACCTTTCACAATATTTTTTATAAAATATTCGGTAAACACCCATCCAAGGTGGCTAGACAAATGACTCCTCCCATTTTAATACCAATGCATCAAGGGGACATATATAACTTAGGACAACACATGTCGTACCATTCCAAAATATTCTTCCTAAATTAAATATAAATTTTAACATATCAAATGCATTTGAATTTAATAAAATGAAAAAAATTATCAATAATTTCACTGAAGATAAAATAAATATTTATGTGAATATCGTATGTAAAATGATATATAGTTTATTAACAAAATATCTATTACATATGAAAAAGGATATTAAAGATAATTTCCAATGATAATTTATTACAATATTTTGATTATTTGAAGATAAAAGTATCAATAATAAATGTATGTGATATTTAAATTATTATCAGTAAGATAGTTTTTTCTAAAATAATATTTAGAAACATGAAAGTGTCCCATAACACTTTGAAAAAAAAATAAACCATAATCTACATGAACGAATAAAATTAAATAATAGATGTAATATTTGGAGGGGAATTAGATTCACGATATATCAGGAACAAGCATAATATTTACACCATGTAAACAAAACTAGATTCATAATAACAATTATATCTCAATGGAATGTAAATTTAGACGAAATGCCTAGCTAATGAGTTGATTTTAAATCATAGGATCCATGAAATATTAATTCCCAATTTAAATGAATATTAGAATGAAATAATGTGAAATCATTATATAATATATTGAAATGGGAAGTAGGTATACCACCTAAAAACAGTGAGTGGTAAATTTCTCATTCATCACACACGTGTACAATGTGAGATATTGTTTTTACCTTTTATTTCCTTTTAGGTGAGAATTATTTTACATCCATTATAATAAAATTATGTTAACTATATACTTTATTGAAGAACTCATTAATGTTGTTCATTAATTTTATTTTACATTTTACTAGGTTTTATACAACTACATAAAAATTCTGTTTACATTGTGTGTTTAGAACATATTCAATTTATGTGTGGGAAAAACATTATTAGGTCAATAATGATCAATGGTGTAATTATAAAAAATCTAACAAATAATAATCATGAAATAAATATAAAAATAAAAAATAAATTATATTAATAAAACTAGTCATTAAATATTGTTATGAAAAATGAACCAATATACAGTCATGAAGATTGTAGATCGTAAGTACACATAAGCAACGTTCCTTTTTTCATTGATCATTTCAGAGAGAAGTTATGTATATTCAATATTTATATATTTAACATGAGATAATAATAAAATATTTTTTATTTATATATAAATATAAAATATATATATATATATATATATATAATTTTTATGATGTAAAATCAATGACATCATATTGTGTGGGAGGGGGTCCACACGTCTACGAATGACGTTACCATATTTTCAGTGTGTATGAATGGGTAATGAATATATTTATATAATATATATAATGAAAGGAAAATATTTCTTTAATATAATTAATATTTATTCATTTATTTTATTTTTCCATAAAAACAACTTTTATACATTCAATGTATCATTTGAACGAATCCCACCGTTTTGAGGGGCAATAGTCCAGACTACCACAAACACTGTGACCATTTTTAAAAAAAATGGAAAGAATAAAGACATGATATTTAAAAGAAATAAATAATTATAAATACATATTATATATAAAAAAATTCATATATAAATAGATATTTCATCATAATGGCCAATATGAGTGACAAAAAATAAAAATTGAACAGTCATTGTTTCGTGAGGCGGCAGTTCACCAAACAAGTAAACATTATGTTCAATACCCATTAGGTGTAGGTGTGTGATTTTTAGGTTGGATACATATCATGAAACATAATAGTATATGGAGATGACTATATTTGATATAAAAAAATAGAATTAGAAGAGCTGAGGGAGTGGAAAATGTAAAAAAATTAAATATCTTTAGAAATGGTTTTACCTCATAATTGGTTAACACTTTTTGGTTTGAACCATGTACATTATTGCATTATTCATCCCAAATGGATACATCAATGAAGAAGTTAGGGATATTGGGGAGTTAATTTTAAATTTTTTTATAAACCTAATTTGTTTTAGAGGTGCCACTATGTTGGTGTGAAGGAGGAATTTTGTAATGGTGGATGAGTGGAACTTTTGTATGATTTTGGATGAAAGGAGCACCACCAATTTTTTAGAATGAATGTGGATAAATAATTCTCTAAATTAAATAACTTTTTGTTTATGGTCGAAATATTTCCTGCCCAATTCTTATTTACATGTTTCTAGGCCATCTTTTTCCTTAAAATTATTATTTTTCCCCATGTTAAGCTTAAAATCACATAAATAGAGGTAATTAATTATTATTATATTAAATAATATATTTTTTCAAAACATAATTTGAAAATACTGAATCATATAAAATATAATGAGTTCAAATATTGAATCCATTTTTTAAATTATAATCATTGAAGTGGAAGAAATTAATTTAAATTTAATCGTGTAGATTGGATGACAATGAAGGTTTCGAATGTAAAAATATCCATGAAAATTCATTGTTTTAAACTCAATTTTCTGTTAAATTGAATATAATGACTTAATTTTGATTAATTAATATATATATTATCTATTTAATATTTATAAAAATTTAATACTATAATTTATCCTTATAAAAAAATAGTTTAAAAAGTAGTTTTGAATTAAAATTTTGTAATTTTTACTATTTATTAAAAATAAAGAATCTCATAAAAATACCATAAATTTACACTTAGTGATTTTTTGTTTCACTCATTATAAAATGATGATTATATTGAAATTTTAAATTTATAAATGTTCTGAATTTTATTTTTCAAAATTTGGTTTTTCATTAAAAGGATGTTAAAGAGACTTAATAAATGTTTTTTCTTTTATGTGTAAAAAATGGTTTTATAGTATCTTTTTACTATCAAATAGATTGGATGAATATAAAATATATTTTATTGAATATATAACATATATATCTCATTAATTGTATTGCATAATTTTGAATAATTTATTTTTCTAAGACAAACTATTTTGTGTGCATAAAAATTTAATATATTTTTTATATTCTATTTGATTATATTTACATTTGTAAATAATTTGTAGCCTAATAATTAATTTTATATTTTTTTAAACCATATAAATTTGTAAGATAGTTAGTACTATTTATAACAACTAACATAATTGTAATATAATGTACCAATATATTAAATAATAATATTTTAATAATATATTATTTTTTGGTTAAACCCAGTTTAGCTTGTAACAAAAGCCATTGTTGAAACTTGTTGTTGTGTGTGATAAATGATAACTTATTATCATGTGTATCACAATCTATAAAATGTATTTAAATAATGTAAATTTTTAAAAATATTATAAATTTCTATGATATTATAATCCTTTACACAATTTGTGTTTCGAGTCATACATTCTATCAGATAAAACGTATTACTTTATAATTATTCGGCATTACACTAATAAAAAATGATAATGAAAATAGAAAAAACCTAACTAACTAATGTATTTTTAATGTATGAATATAATTTTTTTTATATAATTTTATAAATATTATAAATGTAATAAAATAAATAATTAAGATATATATTATGACTATAAATGAAAATAACGATCATTAATAGTTTTCAGGAATCAAGGTATGGGGTTTCTCATTACTATCTTTAACATTTGAGACTATTTCAATATCCACCACTAATTATTTTTTTGAGTATATACATCCCATGTACATATTATTATTCTATATTAACTATGAATTAAGTGGATTATAATCTCATTACTTGTTATATCATTAAGGGATTTTGATTCATGGGTATCCAAAGAAATAATTTTACCTTCCAATCACATTTTTTTATTGTTATTTACTATTAATGATTATGAATTTTAAAAATTTTGATGAACCCAAAATTAATATATATAATTTAATCATTTTTAAATATGTTATTTATTAGTTTACATTTAACTATATTTTTAAATATTTTAAATAGTAATATTATTTAATGATTATCACTAAAGACTTTTATGCAGAACTGGAAAATTTTTCAAAATGGGTAACATTAATTATTTATTAATTTCCCATATTATCACACCACCAACAATAGGTTTTATTATAAATATTTCCTTTAATTAGTGTATTATTATATAATATATATATATATATATTTTAATATAATATTTTTTTAATATTGAATAAAAACTTATAGTTATTTATTTATCGTTCTCCCTAACATATTTCCTGATCTTATAAATGTATTTTTTTATCTATGTCTACATCCTTTTATATTGATAATTTTTTAGTAAGGTGCATATTATTATTCTAATAAAAAAAATTTGTTATACTTCTATCTAATTAAAAGTTATATTTTCATTTTCATGAATCGGATATTTTTTACATAGATTAATTATCAGATGATTGAAAAAAATAATGTTTTTATAATATTGTGAATCAAATATACATGATTTTTCATTAGGTTATGGTTGAGATATATATAGTCCTCAAATTATTGTGCTAGATAATTATATATTTTTAGATTACTGGAAAAAAAATTATACCGAGTCCAATAAGAGAAATATGTATTTAAAACTGATCCACCTTGGAAAACTAGTAGTTGCACTAGATCTATTATAGAAAACATGTTGTAATTTCTGATCCACTTTTTTCATAATTTAATTCATATAATTTTACCACATAGATTTGTTTTTTTCATATTGATTTTAAAAATATAATATTTTATACACCATGTTTTATCTTGTCATTGTTTTATAATATTATGTTAATTGATATTTATTAGACTATTATGCCCACATGCTTATTTGTTGATCACTTTTGATGAATTATGTTAATATATTATGTTATAATTATAGAACATTAGACTTCCTATGATTATCCTTTTCATATCCTATATATTATAGAGATGAGAATTAAATATGAGGTATTTATAAAGGGTTTTACAGACTTATGATTATGGAGTTACATTGATGAGTATAGTAAAATAAGATGATTCTATAATAATTCTCCTAAGAAATCAATCCATTGGTTCATGAGGTTAAGTGGAAATTGGTAATATTATATCCTTATTCATTTAAAAAATATTATTATGTTTTTATATCAATATCGGGTCCCCACATTTGGTATTTGGGATGAGATTGAATATTCATGGGAAATAATTTTCATTTCGATTAAATATTGTTTGTGAACATTAATGAAAATAGTGTATATAACTCAAAATGGTGGATAAAATTATGTTGTTTTGTTTAATCACCCCACCCCTAGTATCCTAGAGTTGGTGGAAACAATATTACACTATAATAAGCTATATGTAATCACATAACAAAGGGAGGAATAAATATGTCATCTTAGATGACTAAATACACACTTGAGTGTCATATTAAAACTGAATTATTAAAATACAACATATTAATTCACTTAAGGATACCACTATTCCATTTATCATATCCCTTCATGATGAAATCATATTAAAATGATATTTTTTAATAACATTATTTGGATTTTCATTGTTTCTTAAATGATATACACATCTAATTAATTGGGTATTTTAAAAACGGTAATTTTCATTTAAAGGATACATATGTATAAAAATTAATAAAATCTATACAGTGTCGAAGTATAAAATTGTGATATTTTGGCAGATTAATATTGTTTTTGAATTTTTTAGGAAACAATTATTTTAATTAAAGGATATCCCTCAAGAGATGGGACTCAACACTCATAGAATTCCAAAAGGGTTAGTCGTTCAGGTGAGCCCACAGGGATGGTCTTCCCATGTGATAGGACAATAGTGTAGGTCATGAAGTTGAGTATAGGAATTATTAGTTTTAAGACCATCATGGGTCATACATATAGGCATGACCCATATATGTGTATTGGTGTCTGAGTGGGATACACTACCCCACAACCATAGACTATTTAGCAATGTAATCCTCATGTTATCAAATATACAAGAATCATGATTATTCAGATATCTTATCTTGGACAGAGGATACATAGATAATTTTCATTACTAACTAAAACATTGGCATTCCACTTTGAACACATGACTCTCCTCTATGTCCTGAAAAAACTACATCCTTTTACATAAAATAGTTTCCTACTCCTCCACTTGATAAAATATGACAACAATCTACATTACTAAAAACTACCATGGTTAGCACTTGCGAAATATGAACATGATTAAAACACCACAAATGAACCCAATTTCACCATGGATCATATTATATACCTCATATGGTAATCACGGATCTTATTTATAAATGGATGACACCATATATTATATCAAAAAATAACTTTTAGACACTATAAAGATCATATGGAAGGATGAGGGGAAAGATATTTTCTCCATAAATAAAACACCATGTGCTCAAGAAGGAAGGTTCTGATGTACCATGAGAATCACACATTATATTTCAAATGAAAACAAAGATATGGGAAAATGGGAACACTGCAACCACACCCTCACAAAAATGGATATGTGGGGGATAATTAGCTATGTGGGAATATTTTAGCCAAGAAATATATAAGTTTGAATAGAAATGTGGTGGGGAATTTCAATATGTCACCTTGGGATACTATAACTATTCCAGAATATGCATGAAATTACTATGTCAGAACATGCGAGAAAATAGATACATTTAAAATAAAGGGATTGGATTCAAGGAACACAAAAAATGATAATTTTTTGTAATGTAAAGATGAAATATATATAGATGTTCCTTTCTTTTGAAAGTACCTAAGGTAGCTATAAATCACAAAGCAAGGATATGTGAATATTTGTATAATAATAAACCATTTGATAACTTCATTATAAATTCATTAAAGGTTATCTTTCTCAAAAATTTAGACGTAGATTATGTGATTCAAAATGTCCTTCATTATTCAAAACATTTATAGAATGTGAAATACTAAAGTTCTATATCATTTTCTATTTATGAGATACACATTGGTTCTTGTGGTTATTTATAAATATTGTTTTCCATGAAAGAATTCAATGAAATAGAGAATTATTTCATTGACAGATAATTAAATTTAAAAAATGATATAGGGGATGTCCGAGGAATTTTATTTCCAATTAAAAATGCGATGATTTTAGTGAAATGGATTGTAAACTTGTATACTACTTGGCAGATTCAAGGATATCCACCATCTATAACTAGGGATTTTTTATCTAATTGATTGTACAACATTTTGTTTAATTAATTCATTATACCCCTCAAACATCCATTATTTCTTGATTAATATAGGGGTATAATCCTTGATTCATTTGGTAAATGGGTGGTCACACAATTTTAATAATTGTTTCTAGGACACATTTTTAAATTTATTTATATATTTTCAATTGGAAATGTTTTTTTATTTAATTATATAATTTTTTTTGTTATATTTTGATTATGATTAATTATGTTATTTATTATTTCCTTGGGTTTGAAATATTTCCACCTTATGTTTGATTTTAAATCATGTTAATTTTTTAGTTTTCAATCAGGTGGATTGTGATTTATGATTAATAAACATATGATTAAGAAAATAGTAATCTAAAAGGGATACTTAAGAATTTCATAACTGATAATTATTTTTTTGGTAATTCAATGAATGAATATTTTGGATTTCACACATTGGAAAAGGTTAGACAAAAAAATGAAATTATGTTGATATAACTCATTATTATCACAATTGAGAAAGGGTAAAAACATTGAAGTTAGTATAGATCCATTAATCTAATTAATTAACAAATATTTGATAGTTATATTGATATGGACAAGATTTTTTTTTTTAAAAAATCTAAACATAAAAGAATATAACATAGTTTTCATATAGATTCTTCATCAGATTCATTGTTCTTATTGTATGGACATGGAATCATTATTATATATGCTACTCATACACTATGGGGAATAATTTATAGTAAATATCCAATGAGGGGAATTTAGTTTCAATACTAAAAAATTCTATATATGATATTTAATAGCATTATTTACTCCCCATGATATGATTCAAAATATTGAACTACCACCTTTGGGTGAGGGTTAATCTCAACCATAATTGCAAAAATATGACCTCAAATTAGGCACTATTTAAATTTTATCTATAGATTGAGAGATATTTACTTAATATGATTAGTAATATTAATATATATATATATATATATATATTATAATTGAATATATATATTTATAATGAATACTAAAGTGAAACATCAATTGTTCACTCTAAGTGAAAATATGCAGTATACCTACATCAAACACTATGGGACCATTCCAACAAATAATATAATAAAAAAATAGTTACCAATGGATACTAAAAAATTATATCTAAATTTTTTCAATTATGATTCCTATATTACCTTTGTTTTATTCACATTAAGAAGAATATCCAAACCAATATATTCTATATTTAATCTTATTATATGTTGAACCCCCAGGTTTCAGGTACCTAACCATTTATTAATTTAATTTATTTTTATATAGTGTTTGAGTTATGTTATGAAAGTTTTTGATTGGTTTTTGAATGTTTTAGTTGAATTTAAGGATATAAAATTTTAGATAATGGTATGTAAAAACCATGAAACACATCCATGAATTCATGAAATGTAAGACATAGGTTACTGGACAGGCAGACAGTTGCACACAGTTTTTCCAAACCATTTGGATTCTCATAAGAAAACATGTGATCCTACTATAATTTGGAAAAATGGATATTTCATGTTTGGATTAATATTTCTATAATAATGTTATCCATCCATGTGAGGGGCCACATAAAGAAGTATCACATGCATGGTTGGAATAAGGTTTTTCAGGGCATGCTTTATAACCGTGAAATATATATTTAGACCACTGAGTTTCTCAGATATAAAAATTTTTAATAACATAATATCATGTTACCTCCACAATCCATAAAAAAATACTAATTCTCTCCTCTCCCAATACTGTAAAAATAATTAGTTTTTTTCTAGTAGTGAGTCTAATGAAAATTAATCTTTGTTTGTGGTATGCATTCATCGGTAAGTTCTTGTTCATCATCCATTTACATATATCTATTGCTCTCACCTCTCATGCAATCATAGATATTATCCATTGGGAATCATTCAATTCTATTTTATTCCAATAATAATGTGATTTTGTTTTTATTATTGATTATAACACAATATATGGATGTATTTAGAAGAACTATGATTTATTATTGATGTAAGTGTTTCATTCTTCATTTGTTTCAAAGATTGAGAGGTTGGGTGATTCTTTCTAAACTACACATGCTTAGAACATGATTGAAAGGATTCGAATTATTATAATTTCATGATTGTTTTTTAAAAACACTTTAGTGATTTAATCAAATCCCCTTTAGTGTTGTTTTCTCAGAATGTTCAAAAATTAAATGGTTTGGTGGAACATGTTTTCAGTAAATGATTTTATAATAGTAATTTGAAATTTTTATTTGTTTTAATCCAAGGGAATATACTATTATAATTTTTTCTATAAATATAAATATATATTTAAATGTAATAGAATTATTTGGTTGGTATGTTTTTGGTATTTCAGGTTTGATTGAGTTCATTTTCATTAGATTTGATCTTGAGAAAGGGGTGTGTTCCATTTGGAAACCTGGTATTTGTTTCTATATGAGGACATAGTATATCGAATATAGGCCACCCATAAATATATAACTATCACTTTGGCAAGATTGCGCAAATTTGTGGATATGTGGAATATATACATAATATGGGTCATTATAAATGGTTTTAAGTGCCTCTTTATTATTTGATTTCATTCCATGGAAACAGGATTGCTTCAAAAAACTACATTGGAATTGATATAATCTAAGTTATGTGGTTTTACAAACTATTTATATGAATATTAGTAAATTATGTATCCTCCTGTCATTGGTTAGGATTTCATTGAGGGGAAATTATAAAAGGTTTTATAATCACCCCATTATAATTAAAAACTATTGAATTTGTTGATTTTATATATCAATACACATGTAAAGTCATATTATACGGGATATTTATTTATGTAGTTAGATACATTGTGCGTGTCTTGTTAATTTTAATATTTGAGGATTTTTGGAGATTCTTTTTTTATGTATTTGTTTAGTTGAGTGTTGTTTATTTTTTATTCTGATTATACTATAATATTGTTTCCATTTGTGTTGTGTTGGTTTCAGTTTTATTTTGTACACATGAATAATATAGAGGTTTGACTATTGTTTTATAATGGATTTGATGTTATATATTAAATGGAAGTATCTTTCCCAAATTTCTTTATGAATACCTTAACAATGTTTTCATGCTTTAGTGTCATTATGATGTCTCATAATGCTAATAATTCCCCATTTATCTTCCCAATAAAATCGGTGAGGGGAAAGATGTTAAAAATGATATCACCTTGTTCAATCCATTATATGGTTTTAGTTTTATTATGTATCATGGGATGTTATAATGGATAAATGATCATTCAAAAATGATATATCTATAACAGAAAAGAGTAGTTAATTTTTTTAGGATGGACTTCATAACATGAGGATTGATATATGGGTATTTTAAGATAATGTTATGTGATTTTTACATCATCAACATGGGTCTAGCTAATGATAAGAGCATGATTTTATTGATTTTAAGGACTTCCCACATGGTGTGAAAATTAAATTTTGAGTAATGATTTATGATATGGTGAAAATGGTTGATTTTTTAATACAGTTTATATTCCTTAATTTTTAAGAACAGTGGTGGAATTATAAAAAAAAAACTAAAATGGGAAATAATGAATTTTGAAATAGATTTTTATAATATGTCTGATGTGATAAATTTTAAATTTAAGAGACTTTAGTTTCTATAGATTGAAACTAAGAATATTTTTTTCCTTATGGAGAATGAGATTAAGAGGGAACTATAGAAACCAACCAATAGAGGATAATGAAAATGTGGTTGCACTATATCTATAAATGTACCAATAGTTGGATCATAGTATTGTACATTTTTTAAGGAACAAGATATATGGAATAAAGGGGATGGACCAAGATATGTGGACTATTATTTTTATTTCCAATAGAATAATCCACCAATCTTTTGAGGGAATTCGGACCTCAAAAAAGCATAATTATTTCTAAATAGGATGAATTGAATCCATAAATTTCATTGAAAATAATATGACTAGATAGTGAAAATGGAACATTATATGTTAAGGGGTCTATCAATCGTGTGGTTGGATATACAAAATTGGGATAAATTGGAAAAATAATTACATTGATGGATTTTAAATAATTGTTAATTAAAAAATTATATCATCACTTGTTTACAATTTCTAGAACAATGGACTTATTATGATTGAAGTAGTATTATATCTCATTAATATTGTATATGGATAAATTTATGAATATTGTATGATTTTAAACTGGAGTGGTTAGATTTGCGTCTATAATGGAAGGAATTATTGAATCGGGGATGAAGTCATAAATTATTTCCATGATTTTAATTAATAATATAATGTATTATACAAAATCCTTCAAATTGAGTACAATATCATAATGATACAGCTCTGATAATATTGTTGAATGAATAATTTTTATATCTATGGGAACATGGTGGAACTTTATTATTAGATAAATGAAGAGGCGAGATACACATTTTATAGATGGTGGTATATCTCATAATCATACTATGATATAGATCAACAGACCTCATCTATAAAAGAGTAATAAGGGATGATTTATGTGTGTTTATTTTGACTATATGAAATGAGATTATATGACACCCCATAAATCCTGCCAGAATTTCAACTACATGCAAAAACATTAGTGATATTGTCACTGATCTCCATGGTTGGGTGCTAGGGATACATCCCATTTTTTCTCAATCAACATATGATTTAACAGGATTAGTGTAGTATAAAATATATCATTAGTATAATTGATAACTATATAGTTATTCTAATAAAACAATGAATACTCAACCACGAAAATATTAACAATGTAATAAATATTTTGGTGCAGAAGTATGCAACGGTATAGAGAAAAGAAGGTGATCAAGGATGATAAATTGAGATATTATTCCATGATTGGTTTGATTCATTCGAATTATACCTTTACGGAACATTTAATTCATATCGGTGCATCCCATTAATTTATTTCATTTCATGTTTATAATATTTTGCATTTTTTGTTGAGATGATTCCTTCTATTTTAAAACTATAAATAAATTTTTGATAAAGGATGTATTTATCTTTCTAATGTGAAGCATTTTTTATAACAATCAATTAGGCTATATTGGCATGGTACATATCTATAATATAGTTGGATATATATTACATAATTATTATAATGTATTGGATGATGAAATTTGAGGCCCATGTCTATTATAATGCATCAAATGTGACTTCACATAATTTCATGGTGTTATATATCTATTTTAATGATATTGGGTAGTGTGTATGTGTAGGGTAGGACCCATGGCATATGTGATTTGGACTATATGATATTATATTAAAATATATTTTTAGAATATATTGACGATATTGAGAATATATATTTTCCAACCACAGTATACGTGATTCATGTTGTCTTTCCAGAAAACCTTTTAGGGTAACCGACCAAAAGAGAACAAAAAATTTATGAATTTCTTCCTACATGAGACCAAAATTTTCCCCTTTAGTAGAATCATATAGAACCATCATATTTGAGGGAATTGAATGATATTGAAGATGTATTTTAATGTAAGGGGGTTATCCAACTATGTGCATCACTTTATGAAACACCATATCATTTAATTTAATACGTTGATAGAACTCTTATTATTTGTGTAGAATATGATAATAAAAACCATGTTACAAAACTTTATCAAAATATTCTACTACATATTAATTATTTTTTCAATCAAATGAAGGGTGTTCAGTGGTTCTATAAACTTTAATTCCGTTAGTGATATCAAAAATTGTCGTTTCAGAATGATTATATTTCAAAACAACATTTAGAATAATATAATGTCACTATGAATTCATTTTTATGCATTTTGGTTTTAAAAATTAAAAAAGATTCTTTATGGAATTGAAGAATCATAAATTTGAATTTTATTTATATTCAAATATGGTGGTATTATTTGATGATATAATAGTGTATTCAAGTGAAAATGATGATAACGAGGAACACATTTCTATGATGTTCGGTATCTTGTGGGAGATATTATTTATGCAATGTTATAAAAGTGACTATTTCCCAAAAAAATATCTATATTTAATTGTTCATGAAATTTTAGAAATAGAATCTATTTATGGATATGTATATGATAGAGGTTTTGGACTGTTGGAAACCACCAATTAATGACTTTGAGTTAAGAAGATTTCTTATCCTATCAATTCAATACTGATGTTTGGTTCATGACTACTCATGACAATAGTGACCAATTATATTTAAGGTATGTAAATTTTTTCACTATAATGATAATAAGAATTTCAAAAGGATTTTTATGATAATAATGTTTCTATTACATATAAAATGTTCATGATATTTCTAAAATATGGAAAATGAGAGATGGTTTATTTTGATTTTTCATTATATGGGTTGTTGTGTGTTCTCATATAGAGAGATTGTGTCATTACATATTGATAACAACAATTATGGTTTCTTGAGAATAAATACCCAACAAATGATTTGGAACTAACATTGGTATTCCATGATTTAAATACATGGATTTATTATCTTTTTTGGGTTATTTCATTGTGTTTAAATAATATTAGATCATTAATAAAACCTTCTCAAAATGAGTTGTATATATAAGGAAAAAATATGGAAGAAATATCATCAAATTTTTTACATTGACGTGTTGTATACACTGGGTAAAATAAAATTTGTGGTGGATGCATCATGTAATAATGTGTATAATTTTTTGGGTAATGATAATTTAGAATAATGGAAATGGATGTAGTCTATTATAAACATATACCTATATTGTACTGACAAGGGTGATATAGTGGTTTTCATCACTTTTTTTGTTGTTTCTGATTTTGTACATCATGTGCAATAGGCTTGGATGTCTAATTCTGAATGAGATTAAATGGGAGTAAAAAAGAATGGTTGGGTTAAAATTGAGGTATTTCTGCTGTATAGGTGTTTATTATTGTGTTTTAGAGATCTGATCATAGTACCATTGGTTTTCTCAGAACAAATTCATAATTATAACCAATATTCATAATTTTTTTAAATACATGAATCTAAAATATGTATAAGTCATTAAAAGCATGTTTTTGGTAGGTTCAAATGAAAATGATTATATACGATTTTGTTTTGAGATTACTCACGAATCAACAGGTAATAGTATAACACCAATGACTATTGTTCTTGTTATAATCATTACTAATTTCAATTTATAGATTGGAGAGGATAACGGTGGATTTTTTGTGAAGTCTACCATATTAATTTTGGAAACACAATTTTATATGTGTAATAGTGGATTGACTCACCATGGAATATAATTTTGTATATATTTATGGATCTAACTTGGTAGAGGACATTTCACACATTTATAAAAAAAAATTGTAAGAGGCATGCAATTCTAGTATCGATTTTATCTGATCGAGACCCCAGGTTCATGTATGGATTCTAAAAATTTTTATAGTAATACTATGGAAATTAGTTGAAAATTCGAATTTAATATCATCCAAAAATATATGTAAAATCAAAAAAGATAATCCAAAAGAATTAATATCTTGTTTAGAGATTTTTAATTGATTTTGGTGGCTCATTAGAAGTGAACATATCATTAATAGAGTTCTCAAACAACAACATTTATCTGGACATGTGAAATATAGATCCTTATTAATAATTTTTTAATTTTCCTTATCATTCTACAATTTTTTTGGTTGTAAATAGGTGAGATGTCAGTAGTTATACCATGCCTTTAGTAGTAGAATACAAAAATATTCAGTTGATCAGAAATGGGTTGGAGATGGAAATATTTTGTTGACTTTGGTTACTCTAAATTGAGGTGAGTGAAAATGTGTTCACGAGAATCACTCATAGTTTATAGAAAATAAATTTTCAGAATTAGGGAAATATATTTCCTCAATATACAGGGCATTTTTTGATACTTGAATGGGTTGGTGAGGTATAATATAGGCTAGATCATCCACTAAGGTCAAGTTAAGTGTATAATGTTTTTTATTTCTCTCATTTGAAAATATATAGACCTGGTCATGACAATGTGATAGGATGTAATTAAGTTAATCTAGAGGAATATTTTATGATGTTTAATGTTCTGGAACAGATTATGGGTAGTAAAGAGTAAATCATTTGTCTGAAAACATTAATCTTGTTTCGGTTTTGTAGAAACATTTTTGGATTCAAGAAGAAACATTGGATCGTGAAATGGAAATATTTGTTAAATTCCAAAAACTCTTCCAGGAAAATATTGGGTTTATAAATTCTAATTATGGGATGAATAATGGTGTAGATAAAGTAGAAATTACCCATGATTTGGTAATTAATCATATATTTTTTAATTTTTATATTTTATAATAAATGGGACCATTATTGGGAAGATATGATGAGTTTTTATCGGTATTGGAGGATTTAAAGAAGCGCATTATCTGATAGTAGTTAGTATAAAAATTTCCAACACAAATAGAAATCTTTCCATGGGAAAATGTAGGTCAATGGGTGGTTATATGGTCAGTCCATATTTTAAAAAACCCATATGTATTCCCCCTAAAAACCATGTGAGACAACTATCATCTGGGAAACTAGATAATGCATTATTGGAATATAATTTTTCTAACTATGAAATTAAATAATTCATGGGGTGGCTTAAGGTAGTAGTACCCACATTGTGGGTGCATAGTTTCCATATGGTCTATCCTAACATAGTGAGATACAGTTATCCTTCATAATTTTGTGAATATAACTCATTTTAATACCTTAATAACATGGTATTCCACAAATGTATTCAAATTAATAATTCCTATTTCTCCCAAGGATGGAGATATAATAACATACTATTGATAAAAAAATTGTTAATCAATGTGTGTTTGACACCCTAATTAATCGATAAGAGAATATTCTTCATCATTTTCCATAGATCACATATTTTAAGCACATTTGGAATCATATATCTAATCAATTTATGTTAGATAAATGTTGTTTGATTCCTATCATGATGGGATGTATTTTTTTAATTAATGTAATATTATATATGGTCATATTTAGATAATCTAGGTTAGAGTTTTCAAGTAGTTGTGTTATTCATTATTTTCACCAAAGTCTGTGAGGTAGGTGGATCTTCTTTTAACTCCAGTTTATTTGATCATGAATGATTTTTTAAAATATTTGAATAAAATGAAATTGTTTTGAAATACATTTTTGATTTTATAAAAACATCTATATTGATGTTTTCTAGGATATAGTTTATATTTTATGGTGTCTTGGAAATTAAATTTTTTTCATGATTTTAAAATAGTGATTTTAAAATAATGGTTCTTCTTTTATTCATTGAAAATGTTTGGATAATTCTTTCTTATAAGTGGAATTTTTTATTGAAATGGATGGTTCAGAAATGTTTGGCATGGATTTGTAAAATTAGGATACTGTGAGGTAATTTTCAATTTTTGTGACCTTGAAGAAGTGGTTTATTCCATTGAGGAACCTGTTGTTGGTTACCTTGGGAACACATGTTATATCTAAGAGAGATTAATAATGAGTATGAAATTGTATCCTATGAGTGCATGTGTGGATGGGTATAATGGGTATGCCAAATATGATTTTAGAAATGGTATTAACAGCCTATTATATTGCTTTATTTCTTATTATGGAAACTATTTTTTTTGGAAAAAATCTATAAATGGGTTTCGAAATATTATATATAAGAATGTTAACATGTTCTTTCTAGTGTCATGGGTTGGGATGTAACATAAAAAATCCTACTAATTTTTTACAAACCTTATATTTGGGATCATTCATGAATTTTATGATGTTATATATTGATACATAAGAAAAGAAAATGTATCCTAGTTAGTTATTTATAAATAATGATACATTGGAAATGAATAATTAATTTGGATCTTGGAAAATAGTTTTTGTTTTTTATGCCTTTTTATCCATTGAGTTTAGTTTTTTGATTCCATAGGTATTTTATACATTTTTTTGTTTACATGTTTTTGTTTCTGTTTTATTTTGTACAAATGAATCATACAGAGGTTTTATTATTATGTTTTTCATGGTTTAATTTTTTCATTTTATAAGTAAATTTTACCCCAAATGTTTAGGAATCTATGGGAATTTTTTTTCAACCTTTGGTGTCTCCAGGATATGACATGTGGTTAGTAAAACAGGAAACCTCTTTTATATTAAATATTTGAGGGTTGGGATTTTGATGTATGTTCATGAATCAAGATAAGAGTTTTAATTGAGGATAATGTCAAGTGGGGGAGTTTCCTTTTTCACTTGAGGTGTCCAGGAAGAGTAGTTTTATAGATTACAATCATGAGTGATTGTTGATTGTGAAAAAATATCTAGTTTGACAAAAATGTTTTATATATATTCCATGAGAATTCTAATAAGGATGGAAATCAACACCATAAATAAAGCTATTAGTGAGACCATATATTGGTACATAAAATGAATAAATAATATTTGTGAAATATTCTCCCATTATTTATAAGATAGACCCCACTTCATATTCATATTCTACCATTGAAAAAAAAGAAAATTAGAGGAAAATATCATATGTATCATCTATAGGATCATTGAATTGCATATCACCAATAAAATCTAAAATCCTCATTGAAAATATATAGCATAATTCATAACAGTTCAGAACATGTGGAATATTTAATAAATGAATACAAAAGGTAATAATATATATCAATTTAAAAATATATGCAACCTAACATG
The DNA here is from genome assembly GCA_963277665.1 of Viscum album. Lineage (NCBI taxonomy): Eukaryota > Viridiplantae > Streptophyta > Magnoliopsida > Santalales > Viscaceae > Viscum > Viscum album. The sequence continues at coordinate 880,875,860 of OY728158.1, forward strand.
AATAATTGACCAACATTCTGAGATAGATGGAAGTGAATTAGGTTAATGATCAATAATCCATAGCTTAGTTATGATTATTGTGCTCATTTCTATATCATTTTATTAATTTTTTTTGTAAACAAAATATTGTGACTTGTGAAACCATATTCCTGCAAATATATTTTTATATAACTAAACATGGATAGAAAAAAACCCTAAATTTTATTTAGTGGTCAAGGAAACCATGATATTCCATTATTTTATATCTAATACCATAATTATCCCAGTTTCTAACAATGATTTTATAACCCATATTTCCAATACACATAAAATTTACCAAACTGTAATAATGAATATCCAACAATCAATTTTCAAATATATTTTTATGGGAATCCAAGTGTAAAATTTATTAAATGACAAATATGTTGCATAAATATCCATGTTGAAAATATTAGTATGCGATTTTCATATATATTTGGTAAAATTATTTAAATGATATAAAAAAAAACAAAGGTAAAATCTGAATTAAACAATAGCATCTACAAAGTAGACGGTTATAATGATCATCAGAAATAGTTTAGATGAAATACAACCTAATTATCCCATGGAATATCTAACTAAAATAGAAGAAGTTATGTATAAATTTTTTTGGAAAAACACTTGAAGAATGACCCACTCAACCAAAAGTATTCTATAATAAGAATAGAAAAGAAGAACAAAAAATATTTATTATGGAAATAACTAAATTTAAATTAAACATTTTAAAATTATAGAAGAAGGATGTTAGACTTATATTCCATTCCATTTTTACACACTCCAAGGACATATATGAAGAGTAGATTCAATGTGAGATCCAAGAAATAATTAAAAAAGGTGAAATTAATAAATTTCTCTTGGAATGAATCCAAACAATTTCCAAAAATGAAAAATTTATCAAGGGGTTTTGTACCAAAATAATTATTTTTGATGACTATGATTGACATATAATAGTGATTATTTACTCTTCAATGATGGTAGAAACATTTCATAAAAAATTCATTATCAAATAACATTTAAAAATTCATGCACCATTACTTCATTAAAAAATAATGATTTATTTCCTTACCATGTGACCTCTATAAATTTCTTGTATCAGTCTATGTGTACATATTTATAAATTATTTTATTGACATCCATTGTTTTGGTTGTCCAAATTTCCAAAAGATCCACTTTTTTCTAGTATGTGTTTTATAATAGGTTCTTGTATGAGTCAAATAAATATTTTTAGTTGAAATTTATATAGTCACCACATATGATGTATAAGTAAAAGAACATAAAACCACTATGTTGGGAAATCCATTACTTATTATGTAATAATTAATCATCAATGTGAATGAAAGAACCCTCATGAATGAACTTGGAGATAACAACGTTTACATCACTGCTTCTGACACCATGAATTCAATTTAAACCATTATTCCCTCTTTGAAATATCTGTTTGCAAAGTTATTTAACCCATATAATATTTATATATGCTATTATAATTATTTTCATTAGTAAATTAAATTTCTATTGAGAACACTATGATAAAAGTGAATAATATAAAGTCTATAAAATTAGTATTTCAATAACCTATGAATTCATTTAAATAATTTTTTAGGCGGTTGATATAATTACAATTACAATGGAAATTCATTCATCAAAAGTTGGGTATTTAAATTCAATCTAATCTATTGAACAACCCCATAATCATGAATTAAATCTTCTTCTATTTTATTTAAAATATGTAAATCTGGTAGAAGAATGAATGATTTATATAATAACACCTAAAAACCTGAAAAAAAGAATTACCCTTAATTGTTCTTTTTAGAAAAGAAATCTAAGCCATAGGGTGGATCTTAAGATACATCCTTCAAATTTACCTCAAAACATCTCATATTTACTATGGGAATTTCTTAACATTATTTGTACCTTAAACTACACTAATTACCTTAAACATCTCATAGGGTCGAGTCAGGACAAGACGCAAGGTAAGGGAATTTCTTAACCCAACTTCCATTATTTGGGTTAATCTCCTACTTTCAAATTATGTCATGATATTATTATGTCTTATTTTGTATTTTTAATTTCTTTATGTGTTCCTATAGTGAATACACATAATATATCTATTTTATTTTAAAAATGATCTTTTTATGGACTTCTTCTCAATCCCCTTTCATTGAGGCATATTTGGTTTTATACAAGACTTTCTTTTATACGGTGTATAAACCCCTTTGACTTTTAAGTTTATTCAAAAGGAACCTTTTTATACGAAACGTTTTGCTAAACGACAAAAGGGAATGTATTTCTTTCCGTACTTATGCGGCGACAGCGACTTCTCCGCCACCGTGACCATTATTTGAGTTTCGGCTTCCTCTACAAGCCATCTTTTCTTTAATGAAAAATAAATAAAATGTTTTATCTTTATTTAATTTTGGTATTGAAAATGGTTTTGAAAGCGTTTTTATTATATCAATGTGTTGTATTGATATATTGTGATTGAAATGTGGAAATTTTATGTTTCCTTTATGCATGTTTTATGTGATACGATTATGTTATGGTTTATGATATGTTTAAACCTATTCATATGAGGAATGTATTGGACTTAATAAGTGACGGGTGGAGCCCGCTATAGCTCCTCCATGCATCGGTAGGTCTCATGAGACAACTAGACATGGAATTGGCCGAGGCCCTTTCCCAATTTGATTTATGGTTTTGGCCGAGGCCTTAATCATTTTAGACGTCTTGGCCGAGGCCTTGACGAAATGTTTCAGAATGTCTGGCATTATACATTCCCTCATTATGAAAGTGGTTATTGTTATCTCATGTGATTATTTGTCTAGTAGAATATCCATGTGAGTAAGTAATGGCATTATTTTATTTTACTTTTGCCATATTATGCTGAAGTTCAAGTTCAATAAGGCTTTTGTTTTAGTTATACATTGCCTTAAATGCTTATGTTTTCTTATAAAAGCTTCCACAATATTCTTATCCTTACTGAGCATCCGAGCTCACCCCTTTCAATGTTTTAATATTTTCCAGGATGTGAAGAAGTATTTTATGAATGACCTGTAGGGATTGTGAGAAGAGGATATGAGGGTGGACTATGGAGACATTGTTATTGTAGTTTTTCACTTTATGATGTAACGTAACGTTTACGAATGTACCTAGTGTTTCCAAGGCTACTAAACTAATCTGTCTTTCGAGACTTGATCTTTTGTGATCATGCCAATGTTACGAAGTAATGCACCGACTCTGGGTAGCTGGGGTCGGGGCGTTACAGTTGGTATCAGAGGAAGTTTAGTACTAACCTTGGAAGCTAGATTTAGATAAACTCTGATTAGAGCACATAGCCCGAAGATATACTTTGAGGATTATTATAGAAGAACATCCTAGAATTTTGGTATTATAGAGATGTTATGAGTTTTCCGAGCAATACATCCCTGTCTGGATACGAGCAGGTAGAGGCGGCTCTGGCACAGATGTACCTAGGGGTAAAACCCGAAAACACCGCTTTGAGCTAGACTCGAACGGGAACTGGTGCACGACAACGGGCCTTGCTGCACTCTTGGTTACGACACTCCCGGGGGATATGCTTAGGATAACTCTCATTTTCTTTAGAAATCATTATGAAGGGTTTATGAGTATATACTTCCTCAAAGAAAACATTTTTATGATTATGGATTATATCCATAAATAGTTCAATTTGTGTTAAGTGTTTTATAAGTATGGGATTATGTATTTTGATTCATAAACTGATCTAGTTTACACAATTGTTTAGAAATGGCGCCTAGTGGAAGAAATGGAAACCGTATCAATGCACGCACTCCATGTAGGGATTTCCCTCCTGCTCAAGATAATTATAGTTGGGATGGGGATGCAACTGGTGCCGATCGGCTAATCACCATACTGGGACAACTTACTCATGTTATGAATAATAGCCTTACCCGTATGGAGCACCCTGATCCACAGCGTGGAGGATCAATGTTAGATCGATTCATGAGGCAACAACCACCAACCTTCAATGGGATTTCAAATCCTATAGTAGCTGATCAATGGATAAATTCTTTAGAGAAAATATTTCATGCCTTGGGGAGTAGTGAAAGGGAGAAGGTTGTCATGGCAGTTTACCGCCTCACTGGAGATGCCGATCAGTGGTGGTCGCTGATTCAAAACATGAAGGAAGATGATGACGTATCGAATATGGAATGGAGGGAGTTCAAAGAGCTTTTCTTAGAAAAATACTTTCCTCGTGATCATCGAGCAGATATGGAAAGGCAATTTCTGAGTCTAAGGCAGAAGGAGTATGAGAATGTCGCAAAGTATGAGGCTAACTTTACAAGGTTAGCGAGGCATGCTTCCGATTATATATGCAACCCAAGAAGTAAGATTGACCGTTTCTTTGATGGGTTAAAACCATTTCTACGTCGAGCTTTAGTATCACAATCCTTCTTATCATACGAAGATATTGTCTCGTGTGCTATCAAGACAGAAAAGGAATTCTCTAAGTCTTATGACAACAAAGTAAAGCAAGAGAAGAAGAGAACGGTGGAACAAGAGACAGATAAAGGAAAAAATGGAAAGAAGGATTTTCCATTATGTGATAATTGTGGGAAGAATCACCCTGGTACGTGCCTAAAAGGAATGGGAGTTTGTTATAAATGTGGAGAAAATGGTCACCAGGCTCGTGATTGCAAGGAAAAGAAAGAGGCTATCAAAGTTGAATGCTATAATTGTAGAGAAATGGGTCATTATGCAAATGAATGTCCTAAGCGTCAGGGAAACTTACCTCAGAAAAGGCCAAGGGATCAAGGAAAATCTTATGCTATTACTACAGTTGAAGCAGAATAACTAATGTATTGGTGATTTTGGACTCATGGATTATATTTTGGTTATTATAATAATGTGATATATATATATATAAGGATTGTATTGCAGTACCTGTTGATTTCAGTAAGGTTTTAATATGATTAAGGTAATCATATTTTTAGTATGTGACAATAAGAGAAACTTTTCTTTGTTTGGGGAATCTGATGTTACAGTTGAATTTGGAATTTAGAGACCTTTTAGAGAAAGTCTGGACGGAGGTATTTTGGATATCTATTAAGGTTGGAAAGGATTAAGTTGAACCATGGATATTATTGTTTAAGGTTAAAAAATTTATGAAGATTATTTTTGGAATATTATGATACTATAGTTTTAGGAAAAGGATAACCTGCAGGGTGGGGCATAACCCGTCGCGTCGGACAAAGCTGCAGGAATCGAACCCACAACCATAGTGCGACAAGCCTTTATTTCCTACCACTAGCATACAGGAGGTCCCTGGTTATTACAAAATAATTTTACTAATCTAAATGGTATGTGTTAATATTTGTAACCTTATACAATTAGGATAAATAGAATATTTTTGAGTTCCGTTACCATTTGGAGTAAAAGTTGGGTTTGTGGTAAAAATTTATTAACGAAAGAAAGTATACATAACAAGTATGTATATTCCCTTACGTTCTTAGTAAATCTCCTAAATAAATTCCTCAACATTATAAAAGGTAACTTAAAACAAAAATGTTGTCGGTTAACTTTTCCAACTGGGGATTCAATGACTGTTTAACCAATCACAAGTTTGTGATTTTATTGTGGTTAAAATTTCTCCTAATCCGGTTTTCTATAACTCTCCATCAGACCTTGATGGTTTGTTTCTCCTCCATATCCATATTTTCATAGAATCCTAGAATGGCCTATATCGGGTGACCTTTGTACTTATCTTGCTTTCTTTTAATGTCATATATTTATTAACCTTATTTCCGATGTGGGTTTTCCTCAAAGGTATTTTCTCTTTTCAACCTTTTATTTTCAAAGAAAATTTTCAAATTGCGAGGACGCAATTTATTGATGGAGGGGAGAATGTAACACCCCGAGCTTCCACGATACGCCTCTCTTTCAATAATGCAATAGCTTGCATTGTACGCAACTTCGAGTTCTAAAACACCGTGACTAATCAAAGTAGCCGTTATGAATAGTAATAACCACTTTTTAAAATTATTGAAATTTTATATTTCAAAATGGACTTCATTTTTGTATTCGTAATATCGAAATTAGTCTATGTTGAATTTTTGGTATTTTTCTGAGAACTAATTTTTTATGAATTGTCAAAAATACTTAAAAACAACTTTTTTAATAAAAATAATTTATAGTGATAAATTATACTATTTAGTGGTTTTAAAGTATAATTAGAATATATTTTTAATATTTTATCCAATAGATGTCATTAGAATTAATTTAACATTAAAATTGGAGATAAACAATTGTCAATCTTTTGATATAAATTGTTTCTTAAAAACACGCTATTTGTTGTGACAGCGGAAATTAATTATAAAATTAATTAATGAAACTTATATGATTGGGATTTTGTAAAATATTCATCATTTTTGAATTCAGAATATCAATTATAGCTTAGGGTTAAATTTTGGCATTGTTCTGAAAAACTTCAATTTTTGATGAATAGTGAAACCACTAAGTGGTAGTTAAATAACTGATTTTTCGTTTAAATGAAATATTACCACTTCTGTGATTTGATTTTCAAAAATCCGACATACATGGTTGTCATTAAGAAGTAAAATGTGGTTCAATGAGATTAAAATAATTTTTTGGTGAATAGTAACTTTTAAGTTCTTAATCGCGATTAGAGGTAATTAGTGTAGTTTAAGGTACAAATAATGTTATAATAATATGAGATGAGCATGAAACTTGTCCTACTCCTATTGGATGAGTCATGGCCGACCAAGAAAACCCATGGGTCAACTTGGGGACCTCATGGAGCCACTTTAGTTGGAAAATGACATTAATATATATTTATTTAATGTTAAAATTAAATTGACACAAACATGAGTTGTTTTACTAAAACAGTTTTTAAGTGGGGTTACACAAGTCCAAATTTTGATTATAAATATTCATTAGAAAGATAAAAATATTTCCTACATCATAATAGTTTTTGTATAATTTTTAGACATTAGATAAATTAAATTATTTATGACATCATGATGATGCAGCGATGACCTCATTATTTAACGATTTAAATAAAATGGGAAGATAATGAGAAATCCAAGGTTTACACTTGTCCAAATCCAATTGGATGAGGCGATTTCGAACCCTTATCACCTTATCCTCGAATTATATAAGTGTGGGACCTTTAGAATCCGAAAAGCATTGTGTAATAATGTAACATTTCAATCTTTCCAAAAGAGACCATCCTCTCCACTTATAAAAGGCCCCCACCTCTCCCACCTTATTCACATCTTCAAGCCATTTGGCTCGGCCAACCTCTACCCAAATACTCTCCCAACATCCCTCTCTTACTCCTAGAAGCCTCACTTTGGGCAGAACTCTTCCCAAGGAATCCTTTGGCTCAAATCAAAAAGAGTTACCCGATTTTGAGGTAATGTCTTCTCTAATGTTGTTTTGTTTTATTTTTCTTCTCCAACCCCCTAAGATCTTTTTATTCATTTATTTTGTAACAACACCAGTATCCTCAATATACTAGGATGTTGTTATAAGAAGTATTCGAGCTACACTTACACACACCTACATCTAATGGTTAAAGAACATACGGTTTCTGTGGATGGCGAATTTCTGCCTCACGAAACGATGATTGTTCAACACTCCTATAACACCTTCAAAGGTGGCCATTAATATGTAACTATATTTATATATGATATAAAATATGTTTATGTTTTACTTATGCTTCTGTATTTCTCATTTATGGCATACTTTATGATTTCCATTATGGGTAAAACGCGATAATTTCATTTTAGGAAGTGCGGACTACCGCCCCCTCAAAGTGATTTGAATCGTTAATGCCATATGTGGGATGTATAAAGGATGGATTAAATGGTATTATACACTATATTATACTGTAATTATATTATAAATTTATATCATTATGATTTCATTCCATTAAATACGAAATAGAAATGAAAGTAGCGTTCATGCGTACGTACGGCTTACCGTCTCCATGAACGGTGCATTTCATTTCTTACCTCTAAATGTTACGTGACATTATGAATGAATGTATATACTGTATATATATGATATATATGATATCTACATCATGAATATAATTCTGTATATAATGGATATTTCACCACATGAACAACTTGTAATTATAAGAAGTTTATTTTTGACTCAAGTACCAAAGATCGACAAAATGACCGTTATTAACATAAATAATTAAATAATGTTCATTACATGGTAATAAGTGATATAAATGGAATAATTAACATGAAAAAGGTTCTTAAGTAAATAGAAATTAACTCTAGTTTATTGTTCAGGAGGTTAAATAACGGTCGAGTCAGGACAAGACGCAAGGTAAGGGAATTTTTTTAACCCAACTTCCATTCTTTGGGTTAATCTCCTACTTTCAAATTATGTCATGATATTATTATGTCTTATTTTGTATTTTTACTTTCTTTATGTGTTCCTATAGAGAATACACATAATATATCTATTTTATTTTAAAAATGATCTTTTTAAGGACTTCGTCTCAATCCCCTTTCATTGAGGCATATTTGGTTTTATTAAAGACTTTCTTTTATACGGTGTATAAACCCCTTTGACTTTTACGTTTATTCAAAAGGAATATTTTTATACGAAAAATTTTGATAAATGACAAAAGGGAATGTTTTTCTTTCCGTACTTATGCGGCGACAGCGACTTCTCCGCCACCGTGACCATTATTTGAGTTTCGGCTTCCTCTACAAGCCATCTTTTTTTAATGAAAAATAAATACAATGTTTTAACATTATTTTATTTTGGTATTGAAAATGGTTTTGAAAGCGTTTTTATTATATCAATGTGTTGTATTGATATCTTGTGATTGAAATGTCGAAATTTTATGTTTCCTTTATGCATGTTTTATGTGATACGATTATGTTATGGTTTATGATATGTTTAAACCTATTCATATGAGGAATGTATTGGACTTAATAAGTGACGGGTGGAGCCCGCTATAACTCCTCGATGCATCGGTAGGTCTCATGAGACAACTAGACATGGAATTGGCCGAGGCCATTTCCCAATTTGATTTATGGTTTTAGCCGAGGCCTTAATAATTTTAGACGTCTTGGCCGAGGCCTTGACGAAATGTTTCAGAATGTCTGGCATTATACATTACCTCATTATGAAAGTGGTTATTGTTATTGCATGTGATTATTTGTCTAGTAGAATATCCATGTGAGTAAGTAATGGCATTATTTTATTTTACTTTTTCCATATTATGCTGATGTTCAAGTTCAATAAGGCTTTTGTTTTAGTTATACATTGCCTTAAATGCTTATGTTTTCTTATAAAAGCTTCCGTAATATTGTTATCCTTACTGAGCATCTGAGCTCACCCCTTTCAATGTTTTAATATTTTCCAGGATTTGAAGAAGTATTTTATGAATGACCTGCAGGGATTGTGAGAAGAGGATATGAGGGTGGACTATGGAGACTTTGTTATTGTAGTTTTTTACTTTATGATGTAACGTAACGTTTACGAATGTATCTAGTGTTTCCAAGGCTACTAAACTAATCGGTCTTTCGAGACTTGATCTTTTGTGATCATGCCAATGTTACGAAGTAATGCACCGACTCTGGGTAGCTGGGGTCGGGGCGTTACATTTTGATGAATTAAATTGAACTAAATTGGAAAGATTAGATCCATAGTCTGGAGGACTAGTTATGTCCATTCCGGATAGCATAGAAAACCCCTATTTATGATTCCATGTTGGATAATTTATTGAAAAATTTATTTTTTCTCGTTGGAGTTAGAGAATAAAGTATATTTGGATGTAAAAATGATGAAAATGTAAATAACATGTTCTATAAAGTATAGAAAATTTCAATTACATGAGTTGGATGAAATCAAGTGAGGGGAGTCTGAAAATTGTACAATTTATGAATAATGTCCCAAGTGGATCATGAAAAAATGATTCATAAAAAGACCATTGAATTTATATATTAGATCCTGAACATTTTAAATGTCATGTTGGTAGTGGTTATAGGTACTTTTTTTTACATAAGTTCCACTTTTGGGAGATATTTCATGTATTGTTGTTGGGTTATATCTATAAAAATTTAGGAAAAAAGAGGTTGTGCACATTTGGTGTACATTTTAAACAAATAATGTGGCAACATAGGAGAAAAAGTCTGATCACTAGTTTTTTAGATTATAGCTTCAACACTATTAAAGAATAATTTGAAATTCAATGAAATTTAGTTGATTGAAGTACCCTAACGTTGAATTGGATAATTCATGGTTACCACGTGGTTTCTATAGCTATTCCTATAAACCACGTGATGGCCTACCATGAGATCCTAAAACTATGGATCTCACTAATTTTCAACCATTAATGACTTGTTTCTCCCATATGGGGATCTAACACAAGATTTTACATTAATAAGGGTAAAGAAAGGTTCTTCTATTGACCCAGAGGATTATAATTCCTTATGAACATAATTGTTTGATATTGAAATCTATAATTACAGATCCTCTCTTCTCCTAATAAGTGGATTGCGTCCCAAGGGTTCTCTCATTCGTTATTCTATCTTTACTTGATCATTTCATGGATGTTATCCACTTATTATTTGTATCTAATTTTATAGGATGAGATCAATATCTTGTAATGTGGATCTTGGTATATATTTATGATATCATGATGTCATTGATCATGATTTCGGTGTAGGGATTTAGATCTATAACTCATAAAAACATTATTGTGCTACTTAGATTTTTTCGATTAACACTTGGAAAACATCAGTCAACGAACTGAGGTGGTTGTTCTAAATAAAATTCTCATTTTCATGGATTTGATATGTGTATGAAATATTTTCTTATTTATAGCATCATTTTTAAATTGATTTCCTTGAATTGTGTTTATTAGATTGACCTATTTAATTATCGAAGACCTTTTGAAACAGGTGATTTATTAGGGAATCAATCTTGAAACAAATGGTTTGACCTATTAGATAATTAATTTATGAAATTTATTATAAGTGGTATGGGTAGTTATCTAGATAAATAAACGGGTGATTAATTATGAGATTTTGAAATAGAAATGATGGGATAATTAATTGTGGCTAAATTATGTACATTTGATAATATGCTGTAGATATTTTATTGAGGGATTAATTATGGAAAGAAGATATTAGAATGTGATAATTAATTACGGATAATTTATTAATAAATATGAATTGTGATATTGATTACATAATTGACGATTTAGTTAATTTTGTAAAGAATATAGTTAATTGTTGAGTTAACCCATGTAATAGATATGTTTCACTAATTATTGAGTTAGTAATGGGATTGTGTTATATAAATAATTGGTAAATGAATCATGTAATAATGTATGGTGACATGTTTATTCAAAATTGAAAAGTACCAATGGTAACTTGGCGATCATAATTATGAGTAAGGAGAATGGGAAAATGCCCATTCTAAATAGGGAAGTATATATGGTAACATGATCATGAGGTTCATGATTAAAGAGAATGGATAAATAGTAATTATATTAAGGAGTAATCATGGTAACATGAAATTCATACATACAATTTTTATATTTTTATCATAAGAAATGTTGCATTTCAATTTGAAATTAATGATGGGAAATAATGGAACTCCATGTTATGGAATCATAAGAAAATATTCGACTCTGGAATGAGTAAAATCATTTATTTTGATATCATTTCACTTTTTGATACCTCAAGATTTAGCTATAAGTAAGTACTAAAATATGGTATTACCTAGAGTGCACTTCGGGATATGGTACAAGATGAAGTTAGTATTGAAGTACAAGTATCCTTGGAAGCCATAGAGTTAATGTTATTAGATAAGAAAAAAATGAAAATTTGAGAAACTATTTATTATTACATTGTACATATTTTTTATAAACTACATGCACTATATTTTGAATGGAATTGTTCTATATCCTATTGGTTGTGGCCTACTATGTTGTACTCACAGCCTATTGAGGCTACCTGATCAGTTCCAAATAAAATTATATTTTATCATGGATGGATAAGGAAAACATTCCTTTTTATCGTTGGATGATCATAGATGGAGTTGGTAGGAAGGAACCAGACTTGGTTCAGTGCCCTCTTGGGGAGTCATAGTGTCTTTATTTTAGTTTCATATTATATGTTTGACACTTACGTTTGTATATAATGTTATCCATTTTAGTTGAGCATTGATTTCCCATATGGTTATCTTGTGACATGAGACTTTTTCTTGTTTTATATGATTCTTCTGTTGTTTATTTATTTCCAATGGAATATTACTTTGATAAATGTGGGTATTGTTTTTACATGAATTAATTACCATTACCTCTCTACTATTCTGAATCCTCTAGCATATGGAGAGGTGTTCCTAATGTTATCTGGGAAACTGTCTAGGGTTCCATATTGTCACACCCTGGCCAGGATGTTAAAAAGTAGTATCATAGGTCCTCTTAATTTCTTCATAATTTTTCTTATTTTATTTGGGAATCATAGAAAAGTAACTAGGAAGAGTTGGGGATTGGTAATGAGGTCATTCATGGGAATATAAATCCCTCGTATGGTTGAAAACCCATGTTCTCAGTGTGTAATTGTGATCATTTTTATTGGTTATTACATTTTACGGTTATTTCACCTAGGGTGATAAAAATATGTTGTAATTTTATTATTGTAGATGAGAATTTTGAGTAATAATTCATGGAGTGAATGGAAAACGAGAAATGTTTTCATCTATAATTATAGGCAGTCACAGTTGTTGGGAGATTCATTATTTTAAGAATGCATGGGGAAACATGATATGGTTATGTTGTTAAAATTGATTTTTTTTCATTTTTCTTAGACTATAATGAAAAATGGTTCTTGAAATGGATTGATAAATACATTAAAATGATGAAATTGGTAATATTTGGGTGTCTAAATAAGAAACTTGATTATGATAGTTTTTTTTCCTTTCATAACCAAAACCTTGGTGTAGGATGGTTAAGGGTAATGATAGCACCATGGTTTTTTTCATGTGGAAAGAAGGGAAAAAATGATAGTTGTGTGTATTTTCCTATAATATAAATATTATAATGAATTTTATGAGACCTAAGATTTGTGTTTGGATATTTAGAGAGTATGACTTCACGCTTCTTATTGAGTAGATGATTGAGGGTCATGCCTATGAATGTTTTTCCTATTCAGGAACCTGAGGAATCAATCATTCCATCTTAAGATGATGGGGAGAAATTTTGAGAGAACATCGCTCATATTATGAAATTAATGTAATGAGACCCAAGGTGGGTTTTGGAACGTATGATAGAGCTGTTAAGGGAGGTTTAGTTGAAGCACCCTCCAATGTTTTCCTGAGAGGGTGGACATGGGGGATATGAATACCGGGTTGCATAAATAGTGACTATACCTATTAATATGTATACTTAGACTAAGAGGAGGGTCATGTGGGATACTTATAAGATATGGGGATAAACTAAGAATTGTTTGGACATTCATGTGTGAAATAGACCTATTGATGGTATGTTATGGAAGTACTTCATAGAGATGTTTTGGGAACAATTTTATCCAGAGAAGTTGAGAGAGGAGGAAAATGTTGTGTTCATGCATGTAACATATGGTATAATGACAGTGATAGACTATGTTGGGTGCTGTATGGATCAGCCATCCTTTAAACACAAAATTTCTTTAGATGAATATGCCACAATGACACACATTTTGTATTGCATTTAATTTAATATCATGTCCCATGGGAATATATTCAGAATTAATAATTTTACAAATGTCGAGGATTTCTCTCTCATAGTTGAATGAAACCTATGGGAGGATTCCCATTTATAAAATTTAGATATTAATAGATAATAAGTAAGTGAGACATCCAAGAGAAGGATGTTTCATTATGAAAACATTAGCCAATAAATTGGGAAGATGAGTACAGAGTCTAGAGATTTGGTTGTACATGATCTTACTAGGTGATCTATCATCATAGTGGGTGTTAGGGACACTATCCATGACACCTTTCTGAACACCAATAGAGTGTCAATCTTGTGGTAAATAATGAGAGCTAAAATAATTCAAGAGTTGGCAGTGATAGGCTTGTACTTAAATAGATCCAAAATAGATCCAATTTATGGGAATATGATCATCAAAACCAAATCAATCTAGGAGTTGGAGTTCTACTAGACGAGGTGGTGGAGGTAGTGTATATGATGCTTCTGGGTATGAGCGCCCACATCAGCGGAGTGATACTACAAAAGGGAGATAGACAATATCACATGAGAGAGGGGTAGAACACTTACATAAATTACAACCTACACTTGTGGATAACATGGTTGGGGTATCAACAATGAGCGGTACTATTCTTTTAGGTTCTATGTAACAATATTTTGGCTTGATTCTACAACTTCTCATTAAATTATATCTTCAGAACATGTTAATGGTTTGATCCTGACAGTGATGTTTGTGAGAAGGCTTATGACTATATATACACCATTGGAATAACAGTATAAGGAATTATTTCATTACAAGGGATGTTCACTATCAATTAGGGAATATAATTTCTTATGGGATCTATATATTCTTGATATTATGTGATTTGACCTAATTGGGGGTATCGAAGGGCAAGTGGCATACTAAACCCACATCGACTATTACAGTATGGTCATTATGAATACATCTCCAAAGGGTTAAATGTATATTCATTATGGATAGTGGGATATCTCTGAAGGCAGAGTAATGCCAATTACACAGCATTTGGGAGAGCTCACAACCCATGTTTAATGTCATGTTTTGGATAATGGGAGTTATAGGAATGATTTCCTTCCTCCAAAAGTGGATATATTTCAAGATGTCTTTCGTGAACACATCTCTGGTCAACTACATGAGAGAAATGTGAAATTAATTATTGATATCATTCTAGGTTATGATCCTTTATGAATTCCCCAAAATGAAATTTCACCAAATGTGATTAATAAACTTATGACTCAATTAGATTTGTTGGGGGATAATGGATTTATTCCTGTAAGTACGATTCCTTGGGGATCACCTAGTTTGTTCGAAAATAATGCTGAATGGAGTTTACACATACAAATGATAAATTGGAAGTAGAAAAAAATGACAGTGTGGCACCAATATCCTTTTAAGTGTATTGATGATCTATTTTACTAGTTGAATGGATATTTTCTGTTCTCAATGATGGATTTCAGATCGAGGTATCATCAGTTGAGAGTTCAAACTTCTGATATACTGATGGATTCTTTTAGATGCATGAATATCCTTTATGAGTTTGTTGTAATACCATTTTGGGAAATAAATGAACCAAAATTGATTATGGATTTGGAAAACATGATCATTCATCCCTATTTGGATCAATTGGTGGTGGTGTTTGTAGAGAAATCATGGTTTGTACTCCATGATTCATGATGATCATGAAGGACATATTAACATCATCCAAAGTACTATGTGATTGAATTGAATATGCACCTAGCTATCTAATTGCCAGTTTTAGATTGGTCAGGTACACATCTTGGTGTTTATCATCTCAATAGAAGATTTGTTAGTGGACACATATAATTTTTAGGTTGTGGTATCTTGGGAGTATACCAATAATTTTTTTTCAAATCTGATGCTTTCTGATATTTGGAGGACATTACCAGAGGTTCATAAAATAATTTTTTTATTTGAAAGAACAACATTAGGGCATAAACAAAAAGTGATTAATCTTTTAATGGTTAAATTATTTTGACATAGATTTTAAGGAGATGAAGACGATCTTGACATCGACACTGATATTGATCCTACCTATGTATGATGAGGATTATATGATTTATTGAGATGCATCTAGGATCATACATATATATTTATTAATGCAGGGATATAGACTTGTTTTGTATGTGTATCGGAAGTTGAGGGATCATAACCTAAATTACCTTATTCATGACCCCAAGTTAGAATTAGTAGTTTATTCTATTGTTTGTTGGCACCAATATCATTTGGTAGATAAAATAAAATTTTATACAGAGCAAAAGATCTTGATTTTAAATATTTCCAGTATCATTTGAATATTCATTAGTAGAGATGGTTAGAGTATCAGAAATACATCAATTTTGAATTAAAATTTATGAAAAAAGAAGGAAAAATTTGTGGCTCATGACATGAGTAGAAAAAATTAGACTCTGATGGTTCAAGAGTTTAGTGAAAAGTAGAATATGATGACCTTGCATGTTGAAATGCTTGTGGTTGTTCAGAAGAGTTCAGAGAAGAAGACTGTGGGTTTAGTTATAGTGGAGTCTATGACATTGAGATAGATCAAGGATAGATATTATAAGGATCTAGAGTTTTTAGATGTTTGTTAAAAAATTTACCTTTGAGAGAAATCATCAAATTTTTAATAGATGAGGATGAGATCATCTATGTGTGGAATTTAGTGGTCATACCCTTGGGAATCTGAGCAGAGTGCATGCCAAAATTCCATGCCTCAATGTAGGTGGTGCATCCAGGTGTGACCAAAATTTACCATGTCCTACAATGATAGTTTTGACGTCCATACATAGGAATGAAGATATCAATGTTTTGAAAATGATGCTTTACCTGCCAGCAGGTGCAGAAAGTGCATCAATAAACTGGAAGTCTACTACAACCATTTCATATTCTTGAGTAGAAGTGGAATGGCATGAAAAAGAATTTTTTGGTGCACCTTCAAAAGGAGATAAATTAAAATGACGCTATTTTAGTCATTATAGACCGACTGACAAAGGTATCATATTTATTTCCTACTAGGGAAAAATTTATAGTAGAACATTTTGGAAAACTGTTTGTTAGAGAGATAGTCCATCAGAATTGACTACCACATACTATAGTTTCAAAATGTGATTCATTCAATACGTCACGATTTTGTAAGGGATTGTAGAATGTTCTTTCCACAATTGTATTATTGAGTACTAAATTCCCATGGAAGATAGATGTGTATTCATATCATATTATATATGTCCTTAACTATATGCTACGAGCTTGTGTGCTTCACTTTAGAGGATCAGGGAAAATGAACTTTCCCTTAGTGGATTTATACTATAACTACAGTTAGAATGGAATAATGCATATAGAGCCATACACAGTTCAATATTTTATTCCATGTAGATCACCATTATCCTGAATAAAGGTTGGTGATTTAGAGTTATGGGAACTAAGTCCCATGTAAGAGACATCTGTGCATGTGAAACTAATATAGAAATGTATGGATACAGATCTAAGTGTACAGACTTCCTATGCAGAATGATTGAAAAACCCCCCAATAGGATTCATAGGGTGATAATGTGTTCTATCATGTGTCTCTTAGGTCGGGTCAGTGTATGATACAAATGCAGGGAATGTTAAAGGCCATGTTTTTGGGAATGGTTGAGATAGTGAAAAGAATATAGTCTGTGTCATAAATATTGGATCTTATATAATGATACAGTTATATGCACAAGGTTTTCCATATATCACAACATCTATGGTACAAGAATAACACATCACATTTGATCAATGTGAATGAGGATGACCTTGATATTTATGTGTCCTTTGAGGAGCATCTGATATGTTTGTTGAATCTCAATGAGAATATTTCACGAGGAATGATCATGCTGATAGTTATTGTGTTATGAAAAAATGGATGTGTACAAGAGGAATCATGGGAATGAGAATCATGTATGAGGGAAAAATGTACATATCATTTTATCTTGAAATGCTATTGGAATTCATGAGTATAGCTCAAGGGTGGGCGATTGTTTGGTTGGGAGATTTTAGGTACCCAAACATTTTATATATTTATCTCATTTTTTATTTTAGGGACGTTATGTTTTTACATAATTACCATTGGTGACAGTTATGGACTAAGGTTAGTTTTGGTGAATTATATTAAAATTTACTATAAAATATGCTTTTAATCGTTGGCGGATGGTAAAAACAAACTATGAGGATGCCGAGGAGAAAAAAATGTTGGAAAGGGTTTTTGAGGTAGTAGATTTAACACAATTAAAGCATGGTTTCACAGGTCATGTGATGTAGGAATAAAAATTTCCCCTTGAAGTTGTGGCTAACTCACAATTATTACATGGTTTGAAAAACAATGCCACTAAACCTTGTGAGGGCCCGTGGTGAGATCCTAAAAATATGGATCTCACACATTTTTAAGAATTATGACCTTTTTCACCTCCAATGTAGCCCCAACTCCTGATTTTACAATACTGATGGTAAAATAATAATCTTTTATTGACCCAAAGGGATTGCAAGGCCTTAAAAACACCGTTCTTTGTGATTGAAAGCATGGATTGAATATTATCTCTTCTCTTGTTATGTGGATTTCATCCAGATGTTTCCCTATTTCTTTTTTCTATCCTCCCTTGATATTTGCCTAGAATATATACTTCCTTTCCTTGGATATATACCTATAAGGTGATATCTAGACCTAAGATTGTGGATCTAGTCCTATATTTGTGAGGTCATGAATTCAATGATCTGGATTTTGGTGTAGTGATTTAGATCTGAAACACATTTCAACTTCACTGTGCCGCTCGAATTTTGTATATTTTATTTGGTAAAACTTCCATCAATAAACCGAGGAGTGTTTCTTAAATATAATTCTCATTTTTATAGATTTGATATATATATTCATTCTTATAGAATTTATAGTATCCTTTAGAAACATATTTTCATTAATTGGATTTATTATATTAACACATTTAGTAAACAAATCCATGTTGAAATGAGTGATTTTTTGTGGAGTCATTCATTATACCAAGGGGACTCCCAATTAGATAATTAATTTGGGGAAATTTATTTTAGTAGGTAGGGGTGGTAGACTAAAAAATTATTTGGGAGAATAATTACAATATTTTGAAATTACTATGTTGAGATAATTATTTATGGATTAATTATTTGACTTTGATAATATGATCAAAATATATATTTGTGGGATTAACTATAGAAATATGAGATTGAATGGGAAAATTAATAATGGAAAATTAATTATGAAATATGAATTTTTATATTGATTAATTAATTAATGAATTAATTAATGGTGTAATACACTTAGTTAATTGTTGAGTTAACACAATGAATGAATCCGTTTAACTAATTGTTGAATTTTTAATGTTATTATTGTGTAAGATTAATTGGTAAATTAATTACGTTATAGAAAAATGAGAACATGGTCATTGTAAATTGAGAAGAAAAAAATAGCAACATGTTCATCATACTTATGAGTAAAGATAAGTAGAACATGGTTATTCCAAATTGAGAAGTATTCATTGTTACATGGTCATTATACTTATGCGAAAGTGAATGGGAACATGGTCATTCTATTTAGGAGTAAGTAGGGTAACCTAGAAATCATACTTATATTTTTGATGTGGGTAAACATGGATATGTTTCTTCTAAATTTAAAATTAAACAATTGAAATAATGGAACTCTATGTTATGACCTCAGATGAGAATATTCGACTACGATATGAGTCGAATTAGGATTTGAAATATCATAGAACCATAGAATACATTGATCATTAAATATAAGAAAAACTGAAGATATGGTATTACCTAGGGAACACTTTGGGATCCCATTGGAGTTTATGATAGTATTATGGTATCTGTATCCTTGGTAACCCTACAGTTAATGTAGTATGATAAGAATAAATTAAAATATCATAAACCATTTAATAATTAATTTTACTTATTTCTATATAGATAAACATGAACTATATTTTGACTGGATGTTTTTTAGTCACCCTTGGTGGTGGAGTTCTGAGTTATTCTCACACCTTATTGGAGATACCTGATTAGTACCTGAATAGATTATCTTGTTGTAGGACTAGATACAGTCAATGTTGTTTGGATATGTGGCTGATTGAGGATAGAACATGAAGGAGGGTACTAGACATGGTTCAAGACCATATTGGGGAGTCAATATGCCTTTTTTGAGTATAATATAATATACTAGAAACTTATATTGGTGTAAAACGTCTTCCATTTCAGATGAGTATTGTTTTACCATATGGTTAGCTTGTGACATGTGTCTTTTTTGCTTATATATAATTCCTATATTGTTTATTTATTTCTATTAGTATCTAAAATTGATAAATGAGGGTATATAATCCTAATGAATGTCATAACAAACCCCTGATTCTAGTCATAAGCCTCTAATATACGAGGATGTGAGTTTGAGGTTATGTGGAAAACAAGGTCGGGGCACCATAGCGTGGCATCTAGATCAGGATTGTATATGAAGAATTTGTTATTCCTTATAATTTAATATTGAAATTAATTCCAAGAAGTATTAGGTCAAATTGAAAAAGACTTTTTATTGTTACTCATTTATATCAGGTTGTTTCCATTCATATCAGAAAATATAAATAAGAATCCCATTTAAGATGAATAATAAAATGTTGAAAATGTTCGTCAGGAATATTCCTCAAAAACTACTGGGGGTATTAAACATATCAAACCCATGCACAGATTATTTCTCCCTAGGTTTGGTTGAGCATCCAATTTTTATCATAAGGTTTTCCAAGAGGTAACCTGAGTGTAAATATTTTCTTAGTATTTTAGAGAATATGATTGAATCATTTTTTCATTTTCCATAACTAGATTTAATATAATTGTTCATACACTAGTGTTCTGTTATTTATTTATATTTTACCATCATGGATGAAATATACAATATATCCCAAATAATATAAGGAATTGAATGAAAATATTGGTAAATAAACCATAATTCATGCATTCAATATTATTTCTAAAGAAATCATTTTTGGCTGAAAATACATTACAAACATGAAATTTCAGCATCTGTGTGAAACTATAAATTGTATACCACACTATTTTTTGTTTTACATGTCTTATATATGAGATTTTTTTTTGATTTTTATTATTCCATGTATTAGTTTTATATGATAATTATATGAATAGAGTGAGGTGGATATTTGTAACATTATAGTGAAGGATGGATGTTAATATGATAAAAAAATATTTTATGTAATTTTTGGATTATAGTAAATAAAATTTCCCTCCAATATTTTATAATTTAAATTCCGGAAATACATAGAACATCATTAGTTGTTATTAGTTATTCCATATATGATTATTAAATGTCATGTTATATTCCTAAGAGGTTTTCTAGCCCTAATAAATTATATATTTCACTATGAATATTTATTCAGTGGTCTAGATAATATAACCTTCTAGAACATGAATCATTACTTTTCAAATAAACTACTATCTGAAAAACATTAATTATGTTTGGGTAAATTTTATTGATAATACATTCTCCATGATATGACATTTTACATTGATCAATTCTTGACTAATAGATACCAATAATGATCATGTTAGGAATGATCCCCAATTAAATATATATATATATACCTACTAACCTCTTAGTATTTTTTAGGATATTTTAATAATGTGGTGTGGGGGTGATGGAATTCACGGTGGAAGGATACAAAATAATTTAAGTATAGATTTCAGTGGAACTATATTTATAATATAGTATGGTTTATTATTTATTTTTTTTATTTCAACATTAGTCCTTATTAATAACTTTGAAAATATAGTTTTGTATTGGTAAAATAATAACTAAGTATTATTTGACCAATTATATTTACCATATAGAATAGGTTATAAATTTGAGGTTAAGCTAATGAATAAATTTAAAACAGAAAATTTGAAAATGTAGTTTATAATAAATCTAGAAATTTATAATGTCAACAAAATTAAGAAAGGATTAATTTGTTTCTTCTTATATCATTGTTCGTGAGCATAAATTCATATTTTAAGTAGAAGAAATCAATTTTTAGGGGATATATTCATTGATATTTTACATTTTTTATAAAGCACTATGCTTTATGAGATAACCATCATATTTTGAGACTTAATTATTTTCTCATCAACATATATTAAACAAAAACCTCATGGTTGTTACAGTATTTATCACTAATTACACATGATTTTATGTGTTTTTTGTATAT
This sequence comes from Viscum album, assembly GCA_963277665.1. NCBI lineage: Eukaryota > Viridiplantae > Streptophyta > Magnoliopsida > Santalales > Viscaceae > Viscum > Viscum album. The sequence continues at coordinate 880,897,872 of OY728158.1, forward strand.
ACAAGGTATAAATAGTTGTTCCTTTAAAAACCTATGTTAAATTACAATGTTTTCATGATAGGATAAAAAATCTACATGAATTTGAATCAAGAGTGAGATGAGAAAATATATCAATGCGAGGTAGATCATGAAATTGAATTTTCAATAATAATAATAATGTGAGAAATATGAATGAAAGAATGAAGATTATCCTTTATTGTCAAAAGGGTGGTATTGAAAAACATAAATGGGTAGATCCCTAGAAATATGTTTAGTGAATTAGATGTTTTATATGGAACAAAAAAATTCTATTTACCATTTGTATTCAAATTATATAATTTATTTTATATTTAAATAATTATGGAATTATGTTTATCTTTGACTCAATTATTTGATTTATTAAATGATGATACCAATAGTTCAAGTGTGGTTTTATTTTATGCACTCAGTTTTACAGGCATAATTTTAATCATTTAATAAATAATTTTTATTGGTTCAAAATTAATATTATAATGTAATTATTTGTTTATTTAAAAGGTGGTAAATTTTAATTTGAAGGATTAATATGAATAAAAACAAAGAAATGTGTTGGATTTGATATGTCTGAAATTATGTCATTTAGGAGGATTCACTATCAGATTGATCATTTAGAAGTAAAAATTATCTCCAACACAAGATATCTTTTAACCAATAGACATAAAGCCTCATAAACAGTCTGAGGTGTAGGCCAACCATGCCATCCCAAATAGAAGGCATGATCATATGGTATAAATATAGTATATTGTATGCACTATACCATGGGAATAATTTTTTCTCTTACCCCTATGGGCTGTGCATATAAAGATGAACCATGTATGTGTGTGGCTTCCCATAATTGTATTTATGGAGTTCTGATCCTCATAAACTTTGTGTTAAGTTATATTCAAGTGGAAAGATTATGTTCCTATGTGATGTGGGAAATATGATTCGATGAAACTATTTATTAGTAAGTTAAAACTGATTAACCTTATTCAGACACATAACTCCCCACTTAGGATCTCACTCATCTCATTATCAAACACACCATCAAAGCTAACTCTGCTTCTCAATATCACTAACCCACCTCTTCACCACCAAAAAACACCATGGATACCACAACATAAACATCAAAAATAGTGAAACACAATTGATGAAACTCTCATTAACTATAGGTAAACTCATGTACCTCATCATATCACTGAGAATCTTATTTTTTGGGGGATGAGGCACTGTAGGATATTACGATGTAACAGAAAACCACTTTTAGGCCATGTAGAAGGAGTATTTAACTCACACCTTTTCTACAATCGTTAAATTTTGATCCCACCAAGAAGGATTCACTTACACAAAGGGTAGTATAATGGCAACATCAAATACCAATATAAATAAAGTGAAATATTTATGTTTTATCTTCACTTAAAAATATTAGTTTTCAAAATAGGCTATGTGATCATGATGTTGAAAAAGGATACATGAGAAGAATAAAATACATGTGTAGGATTGGGTATATGAGGTTATATTAGAAAACACATAGTTGATACTCTGTAGTAAATGATTAAATTAGAACTTTAGAGTAAACAATAATGAGGTGAACAACGGAATTGGGAATGTGAAATGGTGTAAGAACTAGAATGAGTCATATAATAAATAATGAAAATATGTTAATGTCGAATTTATTTTGAAAAGGTCAATGGAAGTTGTAATTCAAAAAGTGGGGATACATTAATATATTGAATATAATAACATATTTTCACCCTCTAATAGAAATTTATGTAGAGTGATATTCATGTATGGTTGAGGGGGAATGAGATGTGCCGTATTATTTTTTCTACATTGCAGTTCATCCTTGTAATGTGAAATTTGGTAGCCCAGTACACACATTTATTTATTAAACACATCCTAGTTTATAGAGATATTTTAAAATCAAGTTCTATGAATAATATAAGATTTCAAGAGAGAGATATTTATTTGAAAGATGTGTAAATTATGAAATGAATGATACTTTAGATTTCTGAGAAATTTGGGTTAGGTTTTTGAGAAAGGGAGTGGAGACTGGAATACTAATAGGCATATTGGAGGAGTTACAACTGGCACAAATCGTTATTTTCTTCTACATTTTCATTCTCTTTTTATGTAATATCCTGTTAATATTTTCATGTATCCCTAAACCCCATTTTTAAAATTTCTTTGATTGGGTTTCATTTGAAGATGTCTCTGGTGAAATATTTTTATTTCATTAAATGTTTCTAGTCTATGCAAGGTTGGCGCATGGTTTAACCAAACCATGAAAACTTCTTTATCAATCCTTTCATACTGAAGAAATGAAGTTTTCATTGATGGTGAATAGCTTAAAATTACATTTAACCACCTAGAAAAATACATGCAACTCATTATAAGTGGTACATGGATAGAGAAGATAGTTGGGTCTAACCATTTGGCTCTTCCCTATAAACCATTCATATGAGTTTCTTATTTAAAACTCCAGTCTTAAAATCCATGAACACCACTATTAGGTGACTTATTGAAATGTAAAACCCCTATTCAGTTTAATATTCGTTGGATGCTCCCAAGATAAGTATGTTCCCCTATAAAACCCCTAAAATAAAAATGAAGCTAGGTTAATGTGGCTCAATATTCACCTACTAGGTTTTCTCTTGTTATTCTCTTTCTCCTAATATCATAACAATCCCCCAATGGTTTTATAAATCTCCATATTTATTTGATGATATAATAACATTTGTTTCATGTCAGGGATCATGGATTGATTCCTTATTCCCATTGTTTTCATTCGTCATTGGAGAATCACAATTAGGGTTTAATGTTTTGAGATGACATAGTTCTACGGTAGGTCGTTCTGTTATGATGACCAAATTACAATAACCATAAATTACTTGATTTAAATTAAACTGTATGTTTTATATTAATTTTTTAAAACTACTTTAAATGATTTTATTTAAAAATCATTTTAATTGGGGGATTTGAATTTTAAATTTGATATTTTGGAATGTAATTTAGAAAATCCCATAATTCCATTGAATTTGGGTGCATTGGTTTAATTGAAAGAATTATGTAAAATTTAATTTTTTTAATTGAAATTTTGAAAATAATTTGATGTAATTTATTTCAAAAAGTTATTTTTGAAAATGGATTTAAATTATTTTGATAAACCCAATTGAATTTATCATATAAGAAGGCATTATTTAAATAAAAACTTATTTTAGGTTTTAAATAGAATACTGGAATATTTCAAATGGAGAATGTGATGATGAATATTTTTTAAAATCTTAAAATAAAATTCCCATAATTTTTTAGTATCAGATAACATGTAAGCATTAATTATATAGTTATTTATTCAAAAATCACTATACAATTTATATAAATGAAAAATCATATGTAGTTTTCATATCCCTGAAGTGATGGTGATGAGTACTCCATGTTCAGTATCGAGGCGAATGTTAGTACACATAATGATGTGTCATCTTTTGAGTGTGTGGAGTCCCTTAACATGCAACCATCATACCTTTTTTCATATGACCATGTTTCTCTCTTGTTTTATTGGAATATATTTATACATTTTTCTGAAAACTGTTTTCAATGATTTTTGAATTTATATAAAATGTTTTATATAAAATGATTATGAATCCATTTGTTTAAAAAATTTCTTTCACTTAAATATTAAATATCAATTTTTTAAATATTATTATGAAATAAAAAATCAATTTACATAAAATTGTTATGATTATATTTTTTTTAAATAAAATGTTGGAATAATATTATAGAATCCATTGTGAGGCCCTATTGGGATTTTAGCTAACAATATAACTATGCCTTCAAATGTTTTTTGATTATCTTATTCTATGATCGAGAAAAGATAAGGAGCCACATGGAGGTGTTTGTAGATGTGTGTCGTTGTGACATAGATGTTTGGTTCACTGGGAGTTGGAAGTATTCATATTTTTATGGATCATTAGTGTAGTATATTGAGTCTTCATAATTTCTTGACTTCTGGTACACATCTCCCATTGGAGTTTCTCTTGAATACATACAAATATTTTTATCATTATTTAATTTTTTTTCTTGAAAATTCAATCCCACATTCATATTATAATCTTCCAAGTGATTGTATAAAATTTATGGGGATTTGGACGAATTATCAGACCATGTTAGTATCGTCAAAGAATTCATGTAACCAGGGTATCTAGGCTTGTTTATGTCAATGTTTAATCAAAGAGTGGTTAATAATATTTCCTTAATGTTAGTTTTCTGTTATTTTTTCTTCTTGTGACAATGTATGTATTTGGGATTTACTGTATGTATATATCTCTAAATAGTGAGCCTTTATCCACCAGGGGTTGTTTTAGAGTTTCGTATTGAGGATTAGTTCTATAATTTTCGCAAAATTATATATGAAAGTATGTAATCCAAATTATTTTTATCTATCTATTGGGATTACCTTCCCCTTTTCAACTGTTGGAGTGTTTATATTATGCCTTACTTATTGTCTACAAATTCTTATAGCATCATTAATCCAAGAATGCATTAAAATAATATCAAGGAAGAAGTTTATACTGTAACACACTAAGAAAACCATCATGTGGACCCAAGCCCGGTTGAGTGGTTTGTGCACACATTCCATGCTCCACCACATGCTTTCCCACCAATTACCCACTGGGATCCGGTTGTGGAACCCCAAATAGATGATATTAAAAATCATTTTAATGATTTAATTCTCCAGAAGATTCTATCATTAAAAAGACCTAATAATCCTCAAGAGGTTGATGAATAGTTGTGCAGGCTGGGGAATTTTTGGGGCTTCTTAGAAACTCCTGATGATATCAATGTGAAGTGTTCCACCATTATACTAGAATGACCATGAAGAAGATTGTGGGAAAAAATGGAAATAGTGAAGAAACATTACTGATTAGAGGGGAGTCACAATACATATATTTTCACGGACAAGTTATATCTCTTATCGATGGTGTTGTACAAGTCTATACATTTTTTAAAATATTGATTTGGCTGATAGGAATGTGATGGAGTATTCAAAATATTCTTATGAGCAAGTTGAGTTTTAACATGTGTTAGTATCGAACGATATAGTGAAGACTCAACAGATCTTTTTGGGAATATTATATAATACATGTTCTCATGTTTTATTTTCAAATATGGATTCTTTTTATGACGTTATAGATAGAGTGTGGATGCTCTAAATGGGTACGTATGGAATGTTAGGGTTTTTGGGAGTTTCATATTCTCCCAGGGCAAGTGTGTTTTACTTAGGGAAATATGCACCATGATTTTCTCATTATGGTTCTTGATAGTTGGGGTTTTTCAAAACCTACTATACATCAAAGTTGAGCCATCTATATTTTCTTATACTGCGTAATTCAAAGGACTTATAAGGGAGTTTCATTGAGTCACCCATGGTGTGTGGCTCTTGTGGATGATCACATCATCTAAATATGTCCTACTATGATTTTCCACTCCTCTTAGTATAACCTGATAAACATTTCTTGTTTAAGAAATTGTTTAATCATATGTTTCACATACAAAGGGGTTTTATCCATAATAATCAAGAAAAAATCATCTACATGCAGTGGAAAAGACTCTTGGGGATATAGATATAGATCCAGTGAATATGAGATGTACCATTAATATAACTTCTTCAATTATGATTGATATATTTGGTATTTTTTAATCTTAGTCATTTATTTCTATAGGTATATTTTTTAATCCAAATCATCTTATTAAGATTTTATATTATATGATGGCTATTACTACTCCCATTGGAATGAAAAGATAACATGGTATCCATAATCATGCATGTGCCTTCATATTATTTAATGGTGTGCTTTTTTGGTTTTTTAACGTTCTCATAACAAAACCACTATATTTTATATTTTGGATGGATTAGATTATTTCAAATAAATACTATAAATATTGTTACCTTTTAGAGGTCTCCTTCAATATACCCTACGTTGTTTGTCAAAGAATTCAGGGAGAATTGGACCCATGATCAAGTATATCTAGACATTATAATCACATGCTACAAAATGTGATATATATGTTTTATTTTGATTTAGAGTTATAATATTTGAGTAATTATCCCTCTTTTGTTCTGTTCATGTTTCCTGACATGTTTCATTTTGTATTTTCATAGTTTTCATTTGTTAGGGTGGAGGATTTTTCTATCAATTTATTTCTATGTAATCAACCAGTATCAATTCTCATTTATCACATAGAACAAGCTAAAAGAATAAGATGATGAGTTAGTTGTATTATCTTATAGAAAAATGATTTATATACCCGAGTTTTTTGCCTTGGGTATTTCTGATTGACGTTGATAATATGGCTGATGGTTCCCTTCAACATCATATTGATTACCAGAAACACAACAGAGTTAATGTAATGAAGAATTATATGTTTCCATAAATTGTTTATTTATTTGACTTTTTAAAGTGGAAAAAGGGTTCCCAAATATTTTTCATGGATATAGTTACCATCAGTTGAGAGTAATAGATTTTGACTCTCAAAAAAATGACATTCATATATTTTACGACAATTACGAGTACCCTTTCATACCCTTGGGTCTAAAAAATTCTCATGTAGTTTTTATTGAATTGATGAAAATGAATATCCCTAAGTATTATAATTCCATTTTTAAGTGTTATTTGATTACATACTTGTTTACTATAATTACTACTAAGATAATGTATGTTAGTTGAGATGAGTTTTGGAACTGTTTAGAAATCAATGACATTATGAAATGATTTCAATGTGTTATTTGGAATTCAGAAAATGAATTTATTGGGACATGTGGTATCAGATCATGGTATATTAGTTTTTTCTGATATATTGAAAACTTCTATGACAGGGGAATTACCACTAAATGGTTTTACATTTGTATTTTCATAGGTTTAGATGGGTATTATCACATATTTTTAAATTATTTCCCATTGTTGACTTCACTTATGACTGCTCCAACACATACAGGAGAATTATTTTATTGGGATGAGTAATGTTTGAATTATATGGTTTAGTTAAACCATATTTTGATTACTATACATGTTTTGTAACTTCTAGAGACATGGAACATGTATATTCTCTTCTTTCATGAATCTAGTTCTTGTTTGGGATGCATTATTAACAGGTGTGATCATGTCTTTGCATACAGATCTCCTCATCTAAGGCCACATATGAGTAATAAATGATCCATGACATTGAACAAGAATTTTTTATGCATGAAATTATGTTTTAAAAAATTATCCATATAGTGAATGGTTTATCATGTTTTTAGACCACAATATCTTCAGCTATATATTCTATAAAAAAATTAATCTTCAACAATGGTGTTTGGTGAAATTCATGAAATCATTTGATTTAAATGTCACCAATACATTAGGGAAAAAGAATTCTATATGAGGTGCTTTGATAATGAATATTTGGACTAGGTTATTGAATGAATCATTAGATGAATGTTACCCGATGGATATTTATTCCCAATTTCATATTGGAGTACATAAATCAGAGGTAGTGGTTTTTTTGGTCAGTGTTTAGTTGAGATCCACTATTCTCGAGTTGATCCTTCATGATCAATAGATTGAAGATATGTTATGAAAAAGATTGGATTCAATTTATGGTTGGGAGTCCATTCCTGACGTGTCATTCTTTACTGAGGAAAGTCTATGATATAATAATCTCTTTTTCATGGCAGTAGTTGAAAGGAAATTTATGGCAGGGGATTTCTATAACAAATAGCACGTTGTGCACCAAGGAACCACAAACATGTTCTATGAAGTGGAGTTTAAATTATAGTGGTAGGTATGAGAAAATGAATTATAGATATTTGGTTTCATTTTTTTACATGATATAATGTAAATGATGATTAACAAAATTCATTGGGTATTCATTAGACATGTCTACTTCCATCATGGATGTGGGATGAGATAACTATGGAATTTTTTATTGGGATAATCCTACTCGTTGAACAGAGAATGTGATAGGGGTTTTTATAGATCAAATGACTTATTTGGATCAGTTTATACCCATTAGACACCCATCCAATGTTTAGGAGTTCTGAAGTCTTTAAGTAATAGATATTGTTCATGTTCACAATGTTTCGGCTGTTATAGTCTATGATAGGGATCCTAAATTAACTTATCTTTTTTTGAGAGGCCTTCAAGAGGAATTGGGATCAAATGTTTGTTTGAGAATGAAATACAATATGTATTCTGATATCCATAGAGATAAATCTATAAAAATTATTATTATTATGTTGTGTCTATTTGTTCTAAACATTGGTGGAGATTTGACTAACTATCTAGGGATGGTGGAGTAATTTTATAACATTATTTACTAGTTCATGATCAGAAGTGATCATTTTAGGGCCCTGTAAAGATATCAGTTCATATCTCAATTTTAATGATCATATATTCATGAATGTTGCCTTGTTATAGTAACAATTTAGTTGATTATTAAGAGAATGAAATAATTATTGATCCGTAACAAGTATTATGTTTATTTTCATTACAGACAATTGGATTTTTTATTTATTGACCATGGGTTCTAGAATGATTCACCTAGTTTGGTCTAACAATTTCATTGGATTAATAGGATAATTTCTCATAATTTTGAGGGTACCTCTGATGTGGTTGACAATATGGGTAATTTTTCAGAGAATTTAGAACATTAAACACATCAAACATTTAAATATAACTTGTTTTATATATTTCTATGATGAAATTATCCATATGATCAATCTTATTGTTTGATATGGAGTTATAATGAGTTTGAAATAGATTTATCCATGTTTGAACATCCACTCTAGATATTTTATTTTGAAACCAATTTATCAAGAGGGAAGATGTGATCTATCATATGACTTCAATTGAATCATTTTTCTCATAGTCATGAGACATATGAGAGATAGGCACTGATGCTAGAGTAATGGTCTCATCTTATTGGAAAAGATGTTTCTAAATAGGATTTATAGGGATATAATGTTTCTATGGTGTGGATGTAGTAACATCTTATTGTTATTCTTAGTTATTCCTAAACCAGTCTTTGAAAATAATTTGATTGGGTTTTACTTCAGATTTTATTTAGTTGAAAACATTTGAATTATTTAATGTTTCTATGTTGTGTGTGGTGGGAGCACAATTTGTAATAAACTATGTAGCATGATAAAGAAACCCAAAAAACCAAGGGAGTGTTGTATTTCATGGTTAGAATATATTTTTATAAAACATTCACCAACTTACAAGAAACTATAAATCCCATTATAAGGAAAACCTATTTAGAGATAATGATTTGGTCGAACCATAGAGCTCTAGGAAGCTAACCATTATTACAAAATCATTTTAAAATGAAATTATGTTTTAAAATACTAAAACCCCTCATTTAGGGTCATAATGGAACAATAAGACCCCCCCCCTGTTTGGATTATTCTTCCTTGGAGGCTCCAAATAAATGTTTCTATCACTTATAAACCTTAGTATATGTTAATTGATTATAGGAGAACAACACTCGATCTACCCTTGGTATGTTTTCTCTTCCCATTTTCTATCTCTATCCATCTACTTTTTCCTCAATAGGGTTTTATATATATCCATGTTAAATTGTGGATTTAATATTATTTTTTTAATATTGGATTTATTTTTGATTCCATAATTTTATTGTCATCTTCCTTCTTTGTTAAATACTTATAAGGGTTTGGAGTTCAGATATCTGGTGTTTCCAATGTTGGTTGTTCCATTATGATGGAAAACATTTATTAACTATAAATAATTTGATTTAAATTATATTTTTAGATTTAAATTCAATTTTGTAAAATTTATTTCAATTAGATTATTAAAAAACCAATTCATATGAGTTAGTGTATTTGAATTTGAATTTGGATTTTTGTATTTGAATTTGGATAACCCACCAATTCCAATGAATTTGGATTTATTTTTGAATGTGATGAAATTATTTGAAATTTAATTTTTTGGATTTAAATTTTTATTTAAATTTGATTAAATTTATTTAAAAATGTTATTTTGGAAAATATGAATGATGTAATCTAGATAAAAACCCATTGATTTTATATTATAAAAGGCACAATTATATTCAAAACTAATTTTTTTTAAATGGAAAATTAGAAAATTGGAAATGGATAATGAGATGAATTATATTTTATGTTGTCTTAAAATAAACTTCACATCATTTTTTGTTATTAGCTCACATGAAGTCCTTAGTTAGTGAATGAGTTATTCATACATGACTCCAAAATTTACATCACAATAAAATAAATCAGTATATATCACATCCCATATAGGTACCAGATGATTACTCATTGGAAATTATTTATGGGAACATGTGTACACATAATTTCATTCCATCATTGTGTTCATTGACACCCTTAACCTAGATCTTTCATACCTTTAGGCATATGCCCTTGTTTCTGACATGTTTTTATTTAAAATATATATATTCACATGTTATTATAAATTTTTAACATTTCCATATGATTTTTTATAAACTGTTTTATATAAAAATATTGGGAATCCATTTGTTAAAATTGATTACATTATTTGAATTGTGGCACATTATTTGTATAAATATATATTATAAATTTAAAATATATTTATTTAAAATAATTTTTTTTTATTATTTAATATAAATATTGTCATCATATAATTGAACTCTTGGTGATACACTACTACGAATTTAGCTTACACCATACATGTTCCTTTATGTGTTTGTATATTATCTTTTTCCCTGATCAAGTAAATTGAAGAAGCCACTTGAAGGTAGTAGTAATTGTTGATTCTTAGTTGTGGAGATTTGTTAGGTCATGTGAATTTTTCATGTTTTTATGGGAAATTGTTAGAGTATTTGTGGTTTTATATCTATCTGACTTATGGTATACTTATCCATGTACATTTTTTATTGTATGCATACAAATTTTTTGTAACATTCTTTTGTTGTTTGGTTTAAAATTCATTAACTCATTCACATTTAAGGATTCCAGGTGTTATACTTCAAATAATGGGGATGGGGAAATCCCTTAATTCCATGTCAGGACCAGCATGGATATCATGTTACTAGGTTAAATTTCCGATTCATGAAAATTTCTATTATAAAATTATTTATACCCCCTAAAACATAGATTATTTATTCTTAATGGAGGGTTAGAATCCTTGAATGATTGGTAGAATGGGATGTGATACAATTTTAATGCTTGATTATAGGAAGATTTATTAAATTTATGTTTCCACTTTAGATGTTATTGGGTTTAAAATATTTTAATTAAATAAATCATTTGAATTCTATTATGTTTACTATTAATTATGAAATTTAATTATTGACTTGGTTAAAAAATATTTTCCCCATTTTCGACTATATATAATCTAAATTTATTGTTTTATCAACATATTGATAGTTTTTTATGAGTAATAGTCATGTGAGGAAGAAACAATATTCTTATTTGGATACATGGAAATTTGAATACCTAATTATGAATTACTAAGGTAATTAAAAGAAGAATCATTGATTCATTCACACATTGGAATGAGTATTATCAAAAAAAATCAAACCTAGATGATAACTCTAATTATCATCAATATTTAATACGGTTGTAATGGTTATCTTATTATGAAATCTTCATTTAATTAAATTATAATGAATATAGAAATATCATTAGAATACCCTGATTGAATTGAAAAAAAGATAAAAAACCTAAACCCAGATAACATATTTCTGAAATTAATTTCCCCATAAATTTCATTTTCATTATTTTATATTCTTCAAAAAAATGCAGTATGAACTCATCTGATACCATTGAATCTAGATTACTACACTGCTCCAAAGAGATAAATTTATTTAATAATGCTATTATTTCAAATATGGTGCATTATATAGTTTTTCCAACACCCAACAACATCTTTCTGTCACTTACCACCTATCAGAAAAACACATCCATACATATTATGTAATGGAAATATAAGAATGGGGTGCGCTTTTATGCTCATTTAGGGTATTCATAGAGTGGAAGCTAACATCAATTAATTGTTATAATCAATTGAAAATGTTAAATATTTGATAACATATTCCATATAATAAAAAACACGAGCATTTTTGAATAATATTTAAGGAATAAATTAATATAAAATAATTTTAGATAAATAATAACATATTTTTGAAAATTGACCATGAATGTCATATTCAATACAACAATCACATATAAATCAATAATTAAAATCATAATGATAGAATGAAAAATGAAAGACTCCATAAGCATAATGTCAAGGCATCAATGTAATAGAACTTATAAAAATGGATATGAAAATAGCCAAATAACAAATCCAAGTCGTCTCATGGGACATGCATATGAATCAATGGGATGTAGTAGGCCTCAAGAACAACTTTTTCAAACTAATTCATTCCTTCCATAAAAGGGGAGAATCATAATCAACAAAAACATTCATATTGAAAAAAAAATATTTTGAAATTTAAATAATTTCACATATAACTAATTATAATATAAATAATCATTTTTATTGAAATACAAGCTTACCAATGTTAATATTTTCAAAAATTAATAAAAATATTCAACGTAATCGTACATATTAAAAAAATAACATATGAAATTAAATTCATTAACTAGTTAGACATATCATAAATAATAGGACGAATAATTATCATGGTATCAGTATAATAAATCATCAGTGGATCACAAATTTCATACCATGAATTTTCAAATAAATATTCATTTCACATTTTTAGTAAAACATCAAAAGTGAATTGTTTATAGAAGGTCCAGAAGGTTAAATTTCAATTATTTTGTAAAATAATATAATATGTGTAAAAATTAAATTGAATGATATTTTTATAGTAGTAAAAAACATCCCTAAGAATACCTGTATATAACATTATTGTGGATGAGAAATTGTTATCTATTGTACAAGAAAATAAAATCAGGGTTTCCTTATAATCATATATCTTGGGAATTTATGAGTAATAAAGTGAATAAAATGAAATAAGAACATTCAATTATAAAAGATAAAAAGAGGATAAGAATATATAAATGGATTACCAAAGTGAAATCAAATAATTCCCTAAACTGGGGTTTAATCATAAATAATATGAAATAATGATGATATTACGAAACAAACATAATCAACATTGGAAATTCATGACACTTAAGGCACATGAATAAAATAATTTCAAATGAATCATTAAATACCATGATGAAAAATATATTAATGATATAACATATGGAATATGTAATAAATACACCATTGAAAAAGAAAAACTATTTCATATGTCATATGTCTCACAGATGTCAAATTGTGACAAGAAAACTATACTACAATGGAAACATTTGAATTGTAATCCCTATAGAATAAAAAACAACTAAAAATTATAAAGACATTAAGATATGTATACTCATGAATTATCATATATGATGGAAAATATATACATCATGAATTCAAAATATGTGGTGAATATGACATATGACTCATGGAAATAATAGTAAGATGAAAAGCACTGAACATTGATAACTTTTGATTCATAAACCCCATAAAATAAGTAACAAAAATAAATAATAAATTACATTATGTTAAATATATTCATGAAATAACCAGTTTTATGGAAAATATATAGTCATAAACAAAATAAGTTGTGAATATTGCATCTATATCACAAAAGTAAAAGTTAGACAAGGAACCCGTACCTTATGTCATATTTCTTTTATATGTGTTTAATTCACATTTTTTATAAATATATATTTATTATGAAATTTTTCCATAAAAATTCCATAATCTATCATACCATATATTATTTACTTATACGTTTTTGGACCAGTAAATTATAAATTCATTGTTAAAGTCACTACTTAGGGTGGTATCATCATTATTTTTCATGTATGATTTGGTACAGTAGTTTCATTCCATATACATTGGTCCTATTTATATAAAATATATAGAATTAAACATGATATAAATATCATATATTGTATAATTTATATTATTTTTTATACTACAAAAATATATATATAAGAACGAGTTAATCTATTAAAAGAGACTAAATGTGATACATTACATTAATGTTGTTTTAATTTTTAACTGAAATAAGGGAATAAAAGTAAACATTAATTCATATTTATAGAACCATTTCTATGTAATATATATCATATATATATCCCTTAAATAAATCATTATTATAATTGATTTAAAAATAAAAATAAAAAAACATTATCACATAACTTCGGGGAGGGGGCCGTACAAAAGTACACGAAAAAGATGTTATTATTTTTCAATGGATTAGATGAAATAATGTTAAATGGTATATTTTTATTCCATAAATATAATTATTTGTTAAATACTATATACATATAATTACAATAAACATATAATTATATACATCCATAGGAGGTGTTACAGAAACCAAATTGGATCAGTTCATGATGCATTAGCCACCCATACACACGATAAAATGTTTGGATTCACATTCATTTGTAGAATAGATGGATATATCTTCTGAGAAAAAATATCATTTATATATATTTTAGATAAAAAAATTTATTTTACCAAATTTGTGGAAATTTAATTGGGGGATGATGATAAAATATTAATTAGATAGAGCATTAAGAAGAGTAAATCTTCAATGGAGAACCTATTTAGGATTTTACATATTAAAAAAAAAAGATTCCTATTAGTAAAAAATGACTCTAGGACCAGGATATATATGTTGAAAAAGTAGTCGGTACTGTCATGTCCAAAATAATCTACTATTTATGTCTAAAGTGATGATGAGGGGGGTCTTATTTATAAGTAGGGGATATACATAATCATAATTTTTGAAAAGAGTAATTTATTACCTAATTTTTTATAGTATAAAAAATTAATAAATACACCATTATAAATCTATAGATTTGATAAGATATAAATATGTCCATTCGAAATAAATTAGACATATTTTTTGGTCACTTTAAAACATATATTTATTATTTATCCCCTATATTAACCCATTTTATCTTTTAATATTATTATTATTTTTTAGTCCTGTTCATGTCAAAATGACCTAAAATTAAGTTTAACAAAAAAACAAAATATAAATTATGATGATTTAAAATATTAAATCAATTTTCTATCATTTTAAATAAAAAATGATTCAGAATATAATTTTAATTAACCCTAATGATTTTATGAAAAAATGTTTTTCTAATGATTTATTTATTAATTTTTAGATTATTATTTATAAAATATGATCATGAAATTGATTCTAATGAACCAATTTCGAATGAAAATAATTATATTAAATTATTTTTCCATTTAAACTAAATTTTAATTCTAATTTCTATAAACAAAAAGTAATTTTTCAATAAAAACATTATTCTTCAATATTCATTGATGAATTAATTATTTAGATAAATATTTAAAAATATAAATATGATAATATTGACTTGTCAATAATAAAAATGTGGTTTATTTTCTAAAATACTATACATAATATTTCTAAAAATATATTATAACACAAATGTGAAACACATTATTAAACTGGTTTTTAGAAAAAATAACTATTTTTCAAAGGAACATTTAATTATCATTCAAATGATTATTATTCTTTTTATTTATAATTGATGGAAAACCAAAGAATGTATTTTTTAATTATTAAAACTATTTTTATATCATAATTTATTAATTCTAATTAGTACCCATCAATTAACATGTATTCTCAATTACATAGTTCAACTTTATAGAACCATGAGATGGTCGCAACAAGACCCCATGCCCGACTCCCCATATTCCAGAGGTTACAGACATGTAGTGATATAATATGGTGTGTAAAATGGGAGACCACATCTTCATATATCAAAGTGAAACACAATGTTATTTAATATATAATAAACATTTGATGTAGAAAAATGCGTCCAAGAAGACTAAACCATCACAAGATAGGAATTAATAATAGAAAAACAAATGTTGAATTCGAATAATAAAATGTGATACAAAAATAAACAACAGAAGATTATGAAATTAAAGATTCAAAATAATGATGATAAAATTTCATGTTTCTTTAAAAACTTGAGAGAAACAAGATATAAGGTAGAAGTAATATACCACATGCTACAAAAAAATAAAAATGTAAAACAACAGATACTATTATAATTATGAGAATATGATTGGTCATATTCTCACATAAACAATCATATTACTGGTAAGTATGGATTGGATGTTGGAAAGATTTTTTTATCTATACCTATAATTAAGAATTATGGTTGGGTACCAAGATCGGTCCAAGAATATTTTGAGATATACATGGTAGGACACTACAAACTATATATAAATCAACCCATTTCATAAAATTTAACATCAAAAGTCTGCCCATAAATTAGTGATGTGTGATAATAAATAAGAAGGATGTATCAGATCAAGTTCAAATGGGGAATCCCATCCAATAAATACATGATTTTTACTAATCCAGATATCTATAAATTGGTATAACATTAACATGTATGAAATGTAATAAGTGATTCTATATTTAATGAATTTTAAAATGAAATATAACTATGAATGTGATGTGTCTTTTTAGGAGCATCTTAAGAGTTTTGTTTCCATATTCTCAATCGGTAATGTCATTAATATATTAAAAATTTATTAGTAATAAATATGATATTTTCTTGGGAGATTTCAATGGTATCCAAGGAATCCCCCAATGGGCTCAATATATGTCCTAATAAATGAGATTCTGTTTGAGGAGAAAAAAATAAGATCTCAACTGTCACTCTAGGAATGGAGGAATGTAGACAAAAAATAACCTCAATATCCATATGTGGTATCACAATTATGGGTTCATGTCTCTCTCATGTAATAGTAGAACCATCATGGCACTGAGAAAATCTATTTAGTCTCCCCCAGAGAACTAGTGCAACTCATTAGGATTTGAATTGTAAAACACATGTCGAGCCCATCTCATGAATAACAAGTAATTTCCACGAAATTTTAATAACAATTTTAAGAAACTAACAATAGAGAAAACTAAGCCTACCCAAGGTTTAATTAAGAGAGAAAACATTGTATCCCCTCATTATAATGGATGTGTATTATTTTTATAGATAAAATATCATTTTTAAATTAAATAATTATTAAATTTAATCCATTTTGCAATCAAATTTCGTTCACAATTCAGTTTATGGAATGAATCGTAGGGGCATAACTAATGGTCTACCACTCTATGCAATTAAAATTTATTGTTTCAGGCCTCTTATTTTAATTTAATATCATATCAAGTGGAGTAAAACATTTTATAATAGTTAAATTTAGGCTATCAGTTAAAAATGAAAAAACAATGGAGTGTCTCAAGATAAGGTGATCAACTGAAGGTTTGATTCATCACTCATTAGAGTCCCATTAGTTATGCTAAGGATGTAAATTTATTTTTTTTATTAAAATTTTTTGTTTCATTAGAAGGATACACTGTGAAATATGATTGTATGTGATATATAATGAAATTAATCAAGGCGGTTGGAAATAGGCAACCAAGAATAGGTTTGTAGCATTCCCCTCATCTAGCATTGAGCCTTTAAATAATCTAGAATGATAGATATAAATGATATTAAAAATCCCTTTAAAATTACTGAAAACAGGTGACACATTAATATATCCATTGTGAATAAGGGAAAAAAGTAAAATAAGGATGAGGATTCTAGAAATTACCTCTCACATTCCAACGCACCTGATGACAATGTATTTGGAATCCGTATGAAAGAGGGATTAGAATCCCATGGTGTGGAAATAGAATATATCCTTGTGACTTGTGATGAAAATAAATAAAGTGGTAGAAAGTAAATGGGTATTATAGCATTTTGGTTGAATCTAAAAACATTTCCACTCAATTTCTTGGTTCCAAAATTTGGATAGATGATTTCTCGAACCGTATGGAAACCATGTGTGCCACACCTCACTAGGATTGAATGTTCATGGGATAGATGAAAAATTATTATAATTAGTTTCTAGTCCTGAATTTTCCACTATCCAATGTGTTCTCAAATACCACAAATGTGTTAACCTCATTATTCACGGTTTTAGAGTGATTGTGCAATACCTTTCTATATTCTTATAGACATCCACAAGGTTTTGGGAACAATATGGGATGGGCCTCAAAGTTTCTACTAATTTTGTGACTGCTCATTTTCCAAAATTTGGGGATCTAGGCATTGAAGATGTTATACACACCCTTTTTTCCTTCAATACCCCATTATAGAGCACAAAAATGTATAAAATAAATATTTAAGGCTGAAAAACAATAGTCCTTTCTTTTGGAAAATTCGGGACACTGCAACCTCCCCTACATAAGATAACATATTTCCAAGTCTCCCATCATTGGTTTGTGAAATGTTGTCTCATTAAAAGTCAAGGTTTTGAGAAAGTACATCTTCCTCCCTCTTCTATGTCTCATCTAATTCATGGTTGTGATTACATAGCACATAGTGTAGTGGAACTGACCTACCTAGGTTAGATTTCTTGCACCGATCAACATTACATCTCATATTCTATTCCAAACATGAATCCACCTTTATTATATATCATTATTTTAATAAATATTATATGAATTTGGATGATTATGATGAAATTTGTTCTACGTTTTTTCTATCAAACATGAAACGATTCCTCTTATATAGCTTCAACCAATAGGCTATCAGCCTAACTCCCTCCAATATCTCGAAAGTTTTTCTATATCAATGTGAAAGCATACCCTAAATATGATTTCATATGTGTCCTAGTCTAGGTGATACATGAATAATCTGTTGTTTTCTGACCTCAAAATATATTGTTAAATAATGAATATCATTATAATGATTATTCCAAGACTGGGCAATAGACATACATTTTTGAATAATTTTTACATTCTTGGAAGTCTTGTGAATGAAATGAGGACCCATTAACGCTGCATCACATTACTCAAACCAGCATAGAGTTGAATGGAATTACCAACCATAATGTGCCTCATATGGACCATTGTGAATAGTTTACTAAAAAATGTTGTAGGTGATATCAACAAGTGTTCGTTGATTTTCACATTATCATCAGAAATAATTGATATAGGATATAGTCATGTCATCCAACAATTTAATTGTTTTCTTAGACTCTTCATTGGTCTAATTGTGATATGTAGTTGTCAAGTGTACCCGTGAATTTAGTAACTTCTTGAACCCTTGATAGAACCGTATGGTTAACCAGGAATCATGTTTGATATGATAGTTTGGGGAACACCATATAGGCACACAATTTCCTAAAAATAAACACTCTAATCCTTATCAACTGAGAAGGTCCCTAGATTATTTGATTGTGTGTGGAATTCTTCATGTTATTGAAAATCCCCAATATCCCATCTATGACTCATTGGTATATTATATTTCCTTTCATGTAATACATGGTGACATTTTTCCCTTCCCATACTAAATTGGATATATGCTGTATATTTATAGAAGGCCACTGGTGTTCCACCTTCACCTGTTGGAAGGTGTAAAACCTCAAGTAAAATCCTATAATATTCCTCTTCATATCCAACCAACTGTATTAACAAATAATGTATTTGTATAACATGGTAAATCCATTTTGAAATTCCCAAAATGAATCCCAAGATACCCAACCCAACTCTTCTTATTTATCAGAATGAACCCATACCCACCCACAGTATTGTAGAGTCTCATCCATGTCAACAACCCGACCAAGTGGGGGATACTCGCCTATGAAACTCTCCCTCATGATGAGGCCATAATAATAAGATAACTACCTCATATGGAACTACTACCATATGGAGGATGTCAAATTTATAGATCTTAAATAATATTCTAGTGTTGTTTCTAAACCACCTATTGCATTTAAATAAAAGGGCCATCAACTACCACTCACTATGGGAATTCCAGACATCCTCTGTCTTATTCATCTAACTAAAGTCATTAGTTATTGAATTTCCCAAAAAAATCTAAATAAAATCTCAATGATGAAGTAATATAGGTACTCATACACCTGCACATCATATGATTCATGTCTCACATTTTCTAGATGTAACTGATTGAAAATTAGTATTTTCATTCTAATAGATAATTTAATAAAAAAGAATATTAAAAAAATTTCATGGAATATAGTCTGTTAGAATAGTAAGATATAAAAAATTCCTTAAAAATAGAATAAAATTATTTGAAATAATTAAGCCATATAGTCCCCATTTAATTACATGTACATTTAAATACAAACCATGCTTTACTAAGTATTCAAAGTGGGTGGCTAAATTTTCCAATTCATGGATGTATTCCTCAATATTTATCTTCCTTTCAATGAATCCGCGTTCTAAAATTTAACCTTATTAGCTAGTCCATCGATTTTTATCTGCATTTACATGATCTAAGTGTATTATTACAATAATTATGTCCACCTCCTCCTATAATACCCTAAACTGGAAGGACCCTTCATGAAATTCATTATTTTAATTTAGGATGAGCTCTAGATGATTTTTCCCTATTTCATTCCCCATACCCTTTCTCTTCCCAACATCCCATCAAACTTTCATTAGGGTCATCAGTATTTGACTTTTTATTTACAATTTATCTATACAAACTCTTCATGAATTATTGGACAATGGTCATTCCGTCATCCATCACATTATTCATTATTGCAGAACTAGTTTCCAATGGCATTGGTAGGGTAGAGTAATCCTCTTAGCCTATAGATTTTATTACATTGACCCTAATAACCCCCACCCCGCCACATCATGGTCCCCATTCTATTCCTTATTATTCCTTGGACTGTGAATTCCATTTTGTTGTGGTCCCTCTACACAATCAACGACGAATTTCCTAGATATCTATTTATCTTAATATATCTTAGAAAAACCTTATTCAACTATGGTCATCTACTATTATAAAGGAGTAAAAATTGAAAATAATAGTAAATTACTTGTTCCCCAATTCATGAAACAAACATGAGGGATTGTTATCCTAAATTTTACCTTCTTCATACAACAATTTAAAATGATTATATTGAATAACGAGAAACTGATATTTTTTGGACTTATCTTTCACACCATATCCACCCAAACCCCTAGAAAGAATGATATTATTATGGGAAATTTTAAAGGGCCTAATACCCATTTAATATGTTTCCTTATCAGCATAGATCACATCAAGAATTTTTTTTAAGGACTATGGAATGAGAGAACCTAGTTCCCTAGATATGACTTTGTATACCTCCTCACCCACTCCTAAACTAGATGGGTCCTCTTATTAACTAGAATCGTCCAATGATATAATAATATGAATAACATTGAGTTCAATAGTTGCCAATATACCGAATGGTAGTCTCATGATAGATTCAGGACCTTTTTGATCCTCACATCATCGATAACCTGATGAAGTAAGATTCCCTATCATTTTTCAATGTGACTAGTAATAAGTAAAGACTGAAAAACCACAACTTGTTTCAATAATAATTAGTGCACTAACATGTTATGAATCCATTCTATTGATGGATTTTTAACATTATCTACAATACAGATATATAGGGTTATCAGTTGTCAAAAAGACATATTTCAAAAATCATAATAGAATTAATATCCTACCATGTTCCTCAGTATATAGATAATTGACATATTTTGGAAACATATATGTATTCTTGGAAAACAAACATAGACTACCATGGAAGGAACATCACATTTTATTGAAAATTAATAAGACCATCAGAAGAAATGAAATTGGAACATTTTTAGGGATCACGAAGCTATATACCAGATAGTAATCAGATCATTATTCATTAAATCATGTATCAACATATACATATTATCTATAAGGGTTACCAATGCCCATTTATGAACATGAAATGATCCAATTATTATCCTTTGATGACATTAACAAATGGTTGATGATTCTTGATGCGACCCACCAATTTCATTCTTTGATGATATTATGGCTCTATACACTCTTTAATCGAAATTGATAGCTATGTTGAACTATTTATGTGATCTAGAAACATAGTTGTAATTGATATTGATGGTAGTGGATAATTGAAATTAGGATTAGAGATAATATGGAATGGATGATGCCTAGAAACGGAATGTTGATGATGGAGATCATCCACCACTTCTACTATAAAGGGAGGGGTGGAAACACTACTATTTTTTCTTCAGGAAATCACCATGAGAAGAGGGTGTTCCCTTCCATTCATTACCATGGGGAATTATTTGAATGTATTTTGGATATATATTTAATATTTTATGGCCCATTTATACGATAATTCACCCATTCAATATGTACTGATTTAAAAAACAAAATGTAGGAACCATGGCTTTAAGGTTGACATTATGTGTAGAGTAATTTCACTTATTATGTCTCATCTGGTGGGAATATTACACTACAACAAGATTAAAATAAAAAAACGATCTATACCTAGTATCTAACGAATATTATTACAAAAAATAACCTCTTCCCAGATTAAAAAATTTATGATAGGTGCTAATGGCGTGCTTCTATTTCATTCATTGAGAGCTATCTCACATGTTTCAGAAAAAACAAAACTCACACCCATGTTGGTAATAGTTATAAGAGAGACTCTTACGAGGGTGATTTCATGTATGAATAACCTTCAATATCTAACTAGCCAAAAGAAATGGTTTATTTTTAAAACATGATATGGTTGTTCCTAGGAATCCATGACATTAACCTTATATTGGTCTATAAATATTCATTCTTAAGAAATGATATGAACTAATAAGTAATAAATTTTGATACAAAAGTATAATTTTGTGGTATTTTCAAAAATTCCGTGCTCTTCCAATACATTCATAACAATATCAAGGTGATTGGAATGTTCTTTTCTACTACACTAAGGTCTTCTATGATTTCCATCAAAAAATCTATGTATATGTGGAAACAAGATTCATCAATGACATAATGACTATTGGTTCATTCGTATGGCCTAACTGTATGAACAAATATTCATACAAGACATAACTACCCCAAAACATTTTAATGTTAATATATAATGTCATTAAATACACATTATGGTTGAGATTACAGAAATTGATCTTTGGTAAAATAAATCGGTCCTTAGAGTAGGGTGGAGAGGTCATATTAAAGAAGTATTGGAATTTGGTTCTTCACCGTAAGCTGGATCAACTAGTCGAAATCCACAAAAAAACCAAGTTCATCATCCTGATTCTTGTTAAAATTGACTGGTGAACCCAAAGGTAGACTGTTGGTTCAGACAAAATGATTTCATCAAGATATTGTAGTTTCTTCTTGAGTTTATGTATCATGGTATGTGACATTCTATAAAGAAAAATTGACACTGGTTCTTTTCCTAGAACAATATCAATAGTGAAATTCACATCTCTCACTGAATAGGTAAGATAGGTAAATCATCAAGGAAGGAATAATTGAAATGATACGCAATAAGAGGAAATTTTATGAATTATAGTCATTGTTTTCTCATGAATGGATGAGACATCTATGATTTCACCCAACCTAGCACTAGATGTTCATGTCCTTCTCAGTTATGATGAGTATCCCACTCAACATTATGGATATACCTTATACTGTCATGGGATGTAAACAATGACCCCCAATGATAAAAATTAATGTATTAATGTCAAGTAATGATTCGATCCATAATGTGACTGAATCAAATATGGTCATCTCGAGGAAAACGATATTATTCAAAAAACGGTACCCACCAACCTCAAGGGGCACTTTTGAAATTGGAATATTCCCTCTAATCAGAATCCCATGAGTGTATCAAAAGACATAACACTCTAGAATCACTTTCTTTCTAGGTCAAATCATTCCACCAAAGAATCTAATATAAAGGATTTTCAAAAACATATATCAAATAGGGTATAAAGTAAAGTAGTATCTACTAGAATTGTACATATAAACATAAATTTCATTTTACTCTACTCTTTATATATAAGATACACAATATATAAAAATCCCAAACCATGCCCTGATATTCCACCTATCATTTTGTGGAAGATCCGCACAACTGGAAATGATCCATCGAATCCGTAATACATCAACATTCACCATGTCTTAATCATGTTTGGATTATATAAGCCCCACAACATTCCTGAAGTGGAGTCATTGATCCTATATAAGAAACCAGTGTCATCTCATATACTGATTCATTTGGAACTGGAGAACTGGATTTCTTGAAATACTTGAGGTGACCTATCCTTAGACATGATCAACCCTTGATCAGGTTCCCTGTGCACTTGTGATTCTTATGTCATGACCCACAAAACTAGTGAAACACCACATAGTTCTAAGTGCATGACACCAGCTTAGTACTTCCCCCACATGCACCATCAAAAAAATATTTAATCTAAATGGATAAACCACATACCTTCCTGAATTCTGCATCATCCAGTCTCACATTTTAATATTTTATATCATTATACCTAGTAGGGAGGGCCTCCTTCACAATCTCTATAATGATGGTTAGTCAGTAAAATTTCACTTGTGAACAAATTGAATACATGATCGAATATTCATACATCACCATAACAGTAAAATCATATCCTATCATGGTCGATGGACAAAATTATATCTCATTGAAAAATGATGATAATTCCATCCTTGACTTGTCATATTTCTAGAGTGGAATGAACTCTTGAGCTTGTTCAACTTGAATTGTTCATCGAAAGAAGAATTAAAATAATGCTACCCGAAAGACCACACATACCATACATTGATGTCAACCTTCCTTATTAAGGATATCTGACCCACTATATGAGGAGTCACATAACATGTTGGTGGTGAGACTAACCCTCCACTATGGAATCATCTTTATATTCTCGAAATTCAGAAAAATTTCCTCCATCCACGAATCATTAGCCTAAGGACCACTATCCCCAAATAAGGTGGTAAAATGATACTATTAGAACTCCCAAGACCACCATATCATGATAAAAGAATGTTAGAGAGATCCTTGAACTAACTACATAAACACGAATAAGCATTCACAAAACATGGGCATCAATTCCGCAAAAAAGGACAATATGAGTGATATAGGGAGGCACTACAAGATGTATCATGTGTGTCTTAAGGACCACAAAAATGATTCATGTTCATTACCAAAATAGTTTTTGATGACATGAGGAATAAATTGTGGAATAACACAATAATTCCAAATTTCACTAATCAGATAAACTTTTTAACAGATAGGATATGTGATAACAAAAAGGAAATGTGCATATCCTTTCCATAATAATTCACCCCTCTATTCTTAATCTTAAGTATTGGTTGAGTTCATTTAAAAAAGGCACATGAAGATAATAGAAAACAAATCCTACTTCCCAATACTAATTTTTGGTTATGGTCAATATCTCATTTCACACATTCAAGATGATCCTTTCTTTCTAATGGTTATATTTAATTAAAATTAGTAAACATATATGTATTTAATATATCTAAATGGATTGATTGTATAGATCACTATTTCAAATTTATATGGTCCCATAAACCTAATAAGATGGAATGTGTCATCCTCCTAATCCTAATGATAACACATTGTAGACAATTCATCCATTGCTCCAATGATCAAAATTCCTTACATAAATTCTTAAGGTTTATATTTTAAATTATATGGGAAATCAAATTTATGATACGGTAGACACATTATGAACCTATTCAATACATTAATTCTTATGATGTATATTTTAAACTATATGGGAAAACCATATTATTTTATAGTGGACACATTATGTTCCAATTATGTCTTCTTAGTCCTCTAAGTAATTTCATCCCAGTTCCAAATACAATAATCAATTAAAAAATAATATTTCAAAGAAAATACAAGAAAAATAGACATGGAATGGGATAATGCATTATATTTTAGTCATCTGTGACCTATTATAATGCATGAATTTGATATTTCCTTTTATCATTGGTGCATGGTAAAAAATCAATTATTTTAATAACATACATAATAATAAGAAGAAATAATGTTAGCACCCAATTAATAATTCAGAAAAATTATTACAAGATTAAAAGTAAAACGTTTTAACCAATATCATATGATTTGGGTTTTTCATAAATGTAGGTTATCATCTCCCAGACACAGGATCATTACCAAATCATAATACTTCTAGTCTGAGATATATAAATCAAACTGTAAGGAAAAATTAAAAAAAGTGCTCTTAATACCACATTGTATTTTCGCATATTTGGGGCCACTTAGTGGTGCCCCGAGATGGTGGCCACAAGGCATCATGTGTGCCTCCTAGTATACCATAGGTTTCTAACTTGAATTAAGGAAATATGTTGTTTTTTTGGGGAGACAATTCCATCACAGATCAGTGTGAAACCTAGTGGTATATATGAAATAAAAAAATATTGGAAGCAGACAATGTGCCAAAAGGATCTGTAACCCGCCATTGTTGAAACAATATTAAGGAAAATCATTCATTGAAAAATAATAACCAACAATGCATTATAAAC
Organism: Viscum album; assembly: GCA_963277665.1. NCBI lineage: Eukaryota > Viridiplantae > Streptophyta > Magnoliopsida > Santalales > Viscaceae > Viscum > Viscum album. The sequence continues at coordinate 880,924,348 of OY728158.1, forward strand.
GAAATATATAAGATAAATAAATTAGAGATACAAAATAATTATGATAATAATTATTTCATGTTTTGATATAAACAAATAGATAAATAGGATAGACGGGAGAATTAAAAGTCAAAATTCTTAAAAAAATGTCTGAAAACATATACTACATGAATCGTGAGCATAGTTTCAGTCCTTAACTCTATTTATCTATCCTAGTTTTGGAAATCAAGAATCATAATCATTACACATCCCATTATTTATAAAATCACACATGATGTGGGATTGGATACCATGGAACCCCATATAGTGTGTTAGATATACTCATTAGGCTGTCACTAATGATTTCAAGATCAAATAATTTTGAGTAATATAATATGATAAATGTGATAATAAATTATAGATTCATTGAATCAAATCTGTAATATACATCATACATGTTTTTATATAGGAAAACCATCTAACTAACACCTTAATCATATTAAGCCTAATATCTATAAATTAAGGTAACATGCACTGGTAATAATTATTATATTATATTCTATAAGAAAAGTTTCAAAGGATGGGTCATTACCAATAGGTTATTTGGCATGGAAGGTTCATCCAAGAAGTTTTAATTTTACATTCCCATAAATGAAATTAAATAACATCATTATAATTAATAATGTAGCTCCATAAGACTATTCAATGTGTTCATAATGGAATCCAAGAAATATCCATATAGATCTAAACATGTCAAATGTTATTGAATTTCGTTGATGCAAACCGATGAATGAGATCCAATGTGTCCCTCCTAGAATGCTGTGAAGATGAAAACAACTATCGATGAGTCCATCCATTATATATCATATAGGGATATTATTCTATGTCATAGAATGTTAAATCCATCTCTCCATCGAGTATATCTATCGTGTCTTCCCAATGGAACATGTTTCTCTCATCTGGAGGTAAATAGTAAAATTAATGGTGAGAATATCCATGGCATATCTAGTGTCTTCGTTGTACACTATACAATGATATAAATAAAACTAAATATAATTATTTTTAAATCCTTCTAAGGGTTCTTATGCTGAAACCCCTTGTATCATTCTTAGTGCTTATTGGGGGTATGATTTGATAAGAAAAAACATAACAGTTTGAAAATAAATTATAAGATTTCCAACCACTTAACCATTTCATTTAGTTCACAATTATCATTAAGGATTCATGTGTATGGGATTTACACATAGACTATAATTCAAAAAAAATTAATATTTATTTCCTTATTGAACTCATTATATTGTAAACACACCTTAGGTGGTATTCTGCAATTTATTATAGTTGTAGTTAGAATATATAGGAAAATGTATAACAAAATTTTGTGTTTCAAGATGATGCAATCAATCAAATAGTTGATTTACTAATTTTTAGGGTGTCATTATGCATTGTATAGATCTCAATTTTAATTATTCCCAAATTTTGAAGTGTCTCTAGAAGGGACCAATGCATGGAACTGTGGAAGAAAATATATATTTCAATGACAAATGGTGATTGACTGTATAAAAAACTTTTGGATCGTTTATCTATCCTCACCCAAAATTAACCACTAAATCGAGTAAAAAAGTCATATGTTAGAGAAATAATCAAAATCATAGAAATTGAGGAAAATGTGGTCACACAAAAATAACATAGAAAATAATAAAAACAATGATTAATGAAAGACAGAGGAGTGTATAAATTACGACAATTTTCCCAACACACTTGGCTATTAAATATTTATACATATTATGAAGGATGCATAATAATATCTATGTGTTGGATGGGAAGAGTTCCTAGTGGAATCATCGTATAAAAATAAATGGGGGAGAAGATATATGAATATTAAAACATTTTTATTGAAACATGGAAATTTTCCATCATATATTAGGCTACACGGTTTGGATGAATGGCTGGTCCAATTATGCTCTAAATTTTCACCATACAATTCTAAAGGTGGAAACTAGATCAGGAAAGCTGTATGGTTAGGATAACCATGAACTAGATATTTTCATGCCACTATCCAAGGGGGATTACAATCCCATATAGTTGGGGTAGCCCATTATGAATAGTTTATGATATATCTTGTACACCCCTTAATTCCTTCTACAAAACGTATTCATGGTATCTGCAAACTCTGTGGCCTATTCCCTTTTCATGCGTTCACAGCTCCATGCTCTGAAAAATACCCAACCACACCCTTTTACCTCCATGACATATTTAGGAAACACATTAACATTGAAACTGAGGAACTAAAGACGCAAAAAACATCCGTACCTTGAGAAAATCTGTGATGTTACATTAACATCTAGGTTAGATTGGAATAATACATTAAAATTATATTATACCTGAGATTTATAAATTAAAAATTCATAGTGAAATGGAATTTATAATTAATATAATATATCATAATGACTCAGGGAGTTACATTTGTCCCATAGTCAAACTATTTAATCCAGTAGATTCCTAGAATATCACCTTTCAAAATGAATTGGGAAATTCATAATCATTACTAGATCAAGATCCCATATAAAATATTTTATTTAATGATTTCTCTAATTTAATTTTACCCTCCATGTCATTAAATTCCTTAAAAGTTATTACCAAGTGTCCGTAGTCTAGATAATATTCTTAAATTAATTTATTTAATGAAAAAAATCTATTTATTTAATGGTGAGAACATGCATTTGTTATGGGATATACATTTTTGACAATGATATATAGAAAAAATCATGAACATCATATAGAAATAGTGGAATTTTAAAATGAACAACCACAAATCCATTTATTTATAGTGTTTTATGAGGTTTGATGTATTTCATGCTCAATTCTCCTTTCTTACAAAACCTTACGAAACCATTTGATGAGATAAATTTAGAAAAACAAGATCACCCCCATGAAATTAACAATTATCCCTCAAATTATTGTCATATATAATTATCATAATTTTATATATGTTGATATGGGTTAAATGATTATTTCCCTTCTCCCATATCTCAATAACAAGCTCTCGAACTACAAAATTCTATTCACCAACTTCATACCCACATGTAGGAATATGACATCTATTTTCATATAATTCTTTATATATCCACATTTGAATAAATGATTGGAAGCTGTTTTTATATGATAACTCAACAATGCGTAAATAATGATACTCTAAAAATTAATTTCCAATAAGGATGACTTCAATATTTCCTCAAATGGTATAATAGTACATTCACACAATTGATCATGGTGAGCTTTATAAGTGGCTATCAAATAAAGATCAGTATTTGGATATATTTGAAAACATTTTAGATCATGGATGAAAACATTGGATTAAGATTAGACACATTTTCATGTGGTGTTCTAGGAAATCCTAATACATCAATAATATATATCCATTCAATTTACTCGATAAGTAAATCTTATGTGATGGTAATTTAATGTTCATATTTGTTTATGAGATCAATAATAATTTTTATTTCATCATTCATTTGTGGTTACATTGGTAATTTAGTTACATATTCAATATAAATTTAATTTGGCATCAACATTGGAATAGGTATAGTTTCCCTAAACCCTCTAGGATTATATCTCACAACAATTACCTGTTGAAAAAATCACCACGACTATATAACCTCATGTTTTGAATATGATTGAAAATTATAATTGAATTTGAAATTGTCTTTATGAAGTTTTGGAGATTCTAATTAAAATACTCTAAATGTAATTTAGCACTTCGGAAAAGAAATTATGAGGTTTTTAAACACAGTTTAAAGGAAAATATGTTCAAAATGTGTTTAGAAGAGTCTAAAGAACATTTGGAATAGAAAACACTTATTTGTTATAAATGAATAGTGGAACTCCATTGTTATAGGATAAAAAAGGGGAATATTAAATATTTCATCCAATTTACTATAGGTACAATGTGTGTTTAACCATGAAACACCAAGGTGGAATCCATGGGAAATTACATTGGACTGTTGTGAATTGGATCCTCTTGTGTCGCACATAGTTTATCATACCATGTGAGTGGCCGACGTGGCTAGTGTATCCTCACTAGAATAGGAACGTAGTTAGGTGCCCCCGAATTTCTAAACCAATGGTTAAAAATTTTACATCCAATAAACTGGTTACCCTTTTCCATTAACACTATTAATTTCATTTCATCATACATTCTCACCCATTTCAATGCCAAACTAAAAGTGTATCTCCCCATTCACTTCAACTATAGATTTCTATGGATATTCCTCACAAAATCTCCAAATAACATACAATAAGTTTTATTGTAAATCCATTGCTTCATATATGATTCCTCTTAAATCATACCTTAATTTTACCTTCTATATTAGATATTATTTCCATGGGAGCTCATATTCCTTGATTTTGTTTTTTTATATTCTTCCATATGTTACATTTTTAATCAAACCAATGACTGATAATGGAAAAGTGAAGAATACTAAGAAAACATTGGGTGGTCTATATGCATCTCATTAAATTTAAATATTAATAAAATTCATTATTTTTCTATTAGAAGTAAATCCATTTTTCATACCCATAAAATGTGAACATCCGTAAATTGAATCATAAAATCACAACAATAATATTCCTTAGATAAATTACATGGTTGGAGGTTGATAATATCATTCTTAACCACCTCTCGAGCTGAGTTCAATTGCACTATTTTTTTACGCCATTATCTAGTGATTAAAGCACCACTGGTGTTTGTTATTAAAATTCATTATCATGAATATAAATTCCAAAATGGATTAAAATGGTTTATTTAAACCTCTTTTTCCATTATAAGATACTTTTTGATTGATTTAGTGATTCATCCAATCATATAAATTGAACTTGATTGGAAATATTTTGATGAAATTGTCCATGTAAATTTATATTATGGAATGGGTTTTGATCATTGATTTAATTTAGTTTAAGAAGGTCATTTTATATTTTAATAATTAATTAAAATATTGTCTAATATTTATTCTTTATCATAGAATTATATATTTTAATAAATTAATTTTAATTTTATATGTAAATTATTGAATTTGAATTTCCAACACATTTATTTTAATCATTGAGTGATACTGAGTTCCACTTGTATATGAGAACTTGGATAAATTCTCATAATTTAAGGTAACTACATTGGGCCTTGAGATATATCGATTTTATTATTTTGGAACTATATAAAATGATATCAATGGGAATGTTGTATTTCTATTACATGTTCAATATTGGGTGGATTCTATTATGTTGTAATTTATAATGATTCACATGCCTTGGTCGAAGATGTTGGTACTGGTGATTCACATTCATTTTAATGGTATGACGTGACATTTCACTTCTATGAGTTGGATGGTGGGAATGATTACTCACATACATTATTTGGGTTGTTTTACATAGATCCCTGCATCCACTATTTAGATACAAGGGCTTGTACTGATATTTATTAAAGGTACCCCTATAAATTTATTATTATTATATTTTGATGGTTTATTTACGCTTTAATTAATAGATAGTATGAAAATGTATATATTTTTAAATTTTTTTATCACATATATAGTACATATATATGCACATACAATGACATATTTATTCCTATAAACAGTGTGACTTATACTCATCTATATTATATCCTGTGATTAAGTAGTATGGTTATCCAGGTGTCCAATTTGAACATGAGACTGATATTACTAAATTTATTTAGTAATTTATTTATTTTTATTATACCCAATACACCTACTTATTCAAAACTCTTGGATTTAGTAGAATTTAAAACCATTAGTGGTGGCCTACATAATATATCTGGAAACTTTTTCAGGACACCACTAGATACCATGATAGATCTCTTTATAGTATTGTTATAATCCTAACTAGTGATTTCTTACTTTTTATTGCCATTAATTGGTTTGGACATAACCTGGGATACTTGGAGTAGTGGTTGAGAAATAACATGAGATTCCTCACAGAGTTTGAGTTTATTTTTTTATTTTTAGATTAGTCCAATTTATATATTATCTAATATACAAATTATTCTTGGGAATTTTATTCAATTCATGCTAGATTATTTGTTAAATTTTTATTGATATTTTGTATTTATTAAGGTCTTATTATATATTATTTATTTTTTCTCCATTATGGCTCTTTTGTATACACTACTATGATACCATAGTCAGATCTGTATCATATCCCCACTGTACATCCTTATAATCCTCTCTGTTAGGCTATACATTTAGGTATATAGTGAGGCTTGTGTGAGTCAATGCATGGATCTAGCATAGGGAACTATATTAAGGGCTCTCAGGTAAGGAAATTTCATGGAATTATTAGATTTTTTCGTTCTAATTTCATTATAATTATTGGGCATGGTAGATATGAGAATAAGAATGTGTTGGAATTTTGTAAAATTCTTTTGTATGGGTATACACACACTATTAATTAGGGTAATATCATGTCTTTATCGATGGAATTGATGTTTATTATGATATTTTATTATGTTCTACTGTTATTTCACCTTGTATAATTTTCAGATTATCCCTAGAGATTGATTTAATTATTAATGAGGTTTACCACTTAGTGATTAATAGAAAGGGGTGAGGTGTCATCCTAAATAACAATATCCATGTAGAGATTCACATTTTATGTATAGCCCTGATATGAAAGATTATTTTCTGGACTAGATAATACTTGACTAATGCGCCTTGTGATATTTTATAGCATTCTGATGTGTATAAACTTCATGAGGTCTTATTTATCTATGTTTTCCAAAAAAAATTGAATAAGTATTATAATATCATTCTAAATCATATTCCATGATATATCATAAAATTCAATGTTATAATTATGATATATGATTGGTTACTAATTTTTATGCATCAACCTGAACATTTTTTTAAAATATATATGTTGATGGGGGAAGCCTAATTAACCAATAATGAAATTATTGAGCCATGTACCATTAGTTTAATTAGATGACACATTTTTGTTCTACTAAAATGGTTTGTAATATTATTTTGTAATGTTTATGATAATTTTAAATTGCAATTGGTAACCCATTTATTGAAAACATCATATATAAATTTTTATATTTTGAAATGGTTGAAAAAACCAAGACGTAATTACATGAATTCCAATTGTAAAATATAATGGAAAATACATTTTTAAATATGGAATTATAATTGATATAATTGGATCATGGTATATATATATATATAATAATATTTTTACATTTATTAATTTAGAAACATGATTTTTGTGAATAAATTAATGATGGAAGAAAATGACCCAATTAGTTTAGTTGAGGAATGTTTATGATATTTCTAAAATGATAAAAAAAGGATACAGTTTATCTTTTATAAAATTTCTCCCATTGGGATTCAGTTTGATTTATCTAAGTTGGTATGAAAGAACCCTTGTTGGTCACCTTATTCATTATAAGATTTAGTGATTGACCCCATGGGTGTATATTCGGGATATTTAAGATGGTTAATTGATTAATTAGTGACCACTTATAAAATATATATATATATATAAGGTTTCATATTGATTAACATATCTACTAAAAATATAAAAAACCCATTTTTACTCATGTTTGATTTATTTGAATGATTAATCAGTTAATTAAAACGATCATTACAACTTATTAGGTGTGTTTATATATGTATTGAAAATTATTTTTTCATTTAATTATCCGATTATGAATATTGTATTGTTAAATTTATATTTGGTAAATGGTTAAAAAAATTATGAGATAATTTCTAATTATGTTGAATAGGGTATGCTGAATACTAGCCTATCTACAGTTTTAGAAATATTTTCTATAATAACATTTACATTACTTATATATATATATATATAAATTCATAATAAATTTCAAGAAATGTAATGAGTTAAATAAATATTAATTTAATTTTATTAGCATCATCACATGATAAATAGTTAACCTTAAATGTTATCGTAGATGAGAATATGGATTTTACCCATAGTTATCAGGGGATATCTTTATCTTTATAGTAAGATTGGATGTTAGTCCTGTAATTCAATCAGAGTTTTTAGAATGGCCTAGTTATAGGTTTGATTCATTGTGATTTAGTAAGGGGATATCCCCATTATGTTTACACACAATATGCCAAACTAGAATTGGTTAATTCTTTATGGAAATTTTTTGATGAGATGTGTTATTAATGTTATTGGTTTCAAAATTATTAATCATAGTGATTAAAAAGACCCCTACATACATTTTTGGATGCTAGGTAATCAATATCCTATAATGTCGGTGAGAATTATAAAATTCATGAATTCGGTAGGATAGAAATTCCTCAAGCATTGTACGATGATTTGATGCTTATGTGAACATTAATAGTTTTATAATGTAGTATGAATTGAGATTCATCGTCTGTTTACATGTTTTATGGGTAAAAAGACACTAAGATGATCCATGTTTATGATATTTCATGAAGTAATGTGTATTTGTTTCATAGTATTTCAATATCAAAGAATCTTGATTTGTTAAAAAAACATTTCCATCAAGTTTAGGTCAGTTTTTTTAATACATGTGCAATTTGAGTGACAAGGTCATAAAATACTATAAACCAATTAGATTCCCAATTTCATGAATAGAGGTATAAGTACCATAAGGTCCTATTTAAAGGTCATCATTGAAGTAGAGTAGCCTTTGTGTGAAGGATTTTAGTGACATGTCACCTTATTCCATCAAAAGAAGTATATGTTATCACATTCCGTGGGATGATGATGAAAATATGATTAGGTGATATACAACCACTGATTGTTTCGAGTTTTTTCTTCAATGATATATACTACTGATTTTTTTAACATTAATCATGAAGAACATCAAATTATTGACTAAGGGAGGACTTATTTCGGATACATTATTAAATAATATCCATCCCATTATCATGTTATTTCTTGACATATATTCATATTACATGTCCATGAGATTTATTAAAATTTTATGGGGCATGTTATGATGAAATAGTTCGTTCTTTAAAAAAATGGGTAAGAAAACATATAGTGTAGAGTACCATGTTTTAGGTAATATTAATTCTCTACCATGTGGAAGATACATGATAGAAGATGGACATTTAGGAATGGAAATAATAGTTTTTAGAAGAAATTTGGTTAGTACGTTTATATTATCTAGTCCATGAGACAATAATCTATATATCAAGCTTGGAGTTTAAGACCAATTTGTAAAATAGATTCTGGATTAGAATTAATAATTAATCTGTAAGTTTGATGTATTGGTTGAGTGTCTATACCTATATGGAAGCATGAATATGATGTGGTCAGTTGAATAATCAACCATTGAGGAAAACCAAGAGTTATAATGAGATTTCACTGGTAGTTTAGAATGATAATAGTTACATTTTGTATTAATGATAATTGATAAAAAAATCATATACTACATCATCTATTATTTTAGATGTTTTTATTATGGTAGTACTGATTGGACCGATTAATGCCCTGAAAGTAAAATCTTAATTGTGGTATGATGTCATAAAATGAGTGTCACATTCAATATTACTCTCATGGTACTTTTTTGACACATGAAATGAAATGTTAGTTGTACCTTAATTGTTTTTTGGGTTTGTAAGATGGCTGACCAATTTTGTATATTGTCACACATTATTGATAGATGTGCTTTCAAGGGTCATTTAAATGAAATTACATTATTTTTTGATGGACCATGTCTTAGTAAAGATATATATTATTATCAATTGTAGTACTCATTGATGACTTAGTGTACTTATAGTTTAATGATCCTATTTCCCATAATATTAACTTCATCTTGAGTACAATGGGAATGTGTCACATTTTCACCGATCTAATAAAATTAAATGGTGGTTTTATTAAAGGATGATACTGAAATTTTATGGTTTGTCTAGTCATTGTTTGGAAATTTTAAAATTTCATACCATCGATTATAGAACTAGGAGTTGTTAAACAATGATATATCACTAGAAGTTGGGTATGAAATTTGATGAGTGTGCATGAAGTGGACTCAATGGACCATCAATGAAACGAAACAAGATCAACATTTTTATAGTGTAACGATACTTATGATAGATCATTATCGATAATATCTCATCAAATGCATATTGGAATTTTTTTTCCAAGTTAGTTGAAAGTAGACGAGGAAAAAAGTAATTAAATATGTCACTGGGGTGATTATAGTGTAATAGTATACCATGGTATTTTCAATGGAAATACGACATGGCATGTCGTGAGGGGCCAATTGAAGTGAAACAATACCATTATAAACAAGGAAAATTATTAGAGTTATTATGATTGAATATGTTTCATGAGTTGATAATCATTAAAAAAACATTGATAATACACTTGATATGTGTTTCAATAGGCAATTAAAATGCAGGTTGTTCAATGGATTATAAATATCCACAATGATATATAAACTATGGAGGGGAGTGCCATATGATGAATGATGAAATAGATATTGAAATGTTCATGAATCATGTTAAATGATCCTGATTAAGTTTCATATTTGTTTCCCAATGGATTTTATGAGTGTTTTCTAGAATTATAATATTAGTAACAATTGTATGCTTGAAAGACCTCTCTAAGGTGCTTTGGTTATTGGAATCAAAATCCTTCTAGTTGAGCATGGATTCAAAAAATATGTAAATTGGGTAAGGTATTTATTTTTTCTAAAAAATTATCAACGATTATAGGTTCTATGCTAAAGATAATGTAACTTCCTCTATCATGGAATGCACTAAAAATTCTAATCGAGTTGAAACTTGTCATTTCAATAATGGTTTAATAATATCCTAATACTTCAAATGAATATATAAGAATCATAATTATTAGTAATAATGTCCAATAAATTATTTTAGGGACAAAGATTCTATAAGGCCCCAGCCTTAAACCTTACATAATCTTGAGTTATCACAAGATTACATGTTGAGGATCTTTTCGGGTTTAGAGTTTTAGAGAATTAGATCATAAAACTTGAATTACATTCCACATATAAACAAATTGGTTACATAAATATAGTATTCTTCATTCCCATCAATGGAAACATATTTAAAATAAAACATGGATTCTTTCTTGACAATTCCTTGACACTATCATCATATCATGTACCTTTCCCTTGACCTGTGAAAATAATTTCAAACAAAACGTGGGATGAGCATAACAAGATCAGTATAGGTTATAAAAACATGGAAAGGGAACATGGGTACATATATACACAATAATGAAATCATACTTTACCCATTAAACATAGGCACTTTAACATACCTCAGAAAATCATGAACAAATCATAGAAATCATAAGACATAAAGGTAACTTGAGGCATTCATAACATTCTTACATAGGGAGTAACCCTCTTAGTTACGTTTGGAATACCCATCACAGTATATTCCCTAAATATCTTCAGAGAAACCTTAACGTTTCACTCCTTCGCGTTACCTAATTCATTGGAGAGCTATATCAGGCTAACCCGCCCTTAGTTTATCACGGAACCACCCGTCTTCATAATAATGCCCAAGAACCTCAACATAATCATATCACATAAAAAATGTATAAAGGAAACATAACATTCCCACCTTTCAATCACAAGATACAACACATTGATATAAAAACATTATGAAAACCATTTTCGATACCAAAATAAAAGAAAATTAAAACATGATATTTATTTTTCTTTTAAAAACAAGGTATGTCTTGTAGAGGAAGCAGAAACTCAAATAATAGTCACGACGACAGAGAAGTCGTTGTCGCCACATACGTACGACAAAAACATTCCCTTTTTTCATTTAGTAAATGCTCCGTATAAAGAAGATTCCTTTTGAATAAATGTAAAAGTCAAAGAGGTTTATACACCGTATAAAAGAAGGTTGTGTATAAAATAAAATATGCCTCAATGAAAGGAGATTGAGACGAAGTCCCATACCTCGTATCCGATTTGACCCGACCGTTCTTTAATCTCCTGAATAATAAACTTGAGTTAATCTCTACTGGTTTAAGAACCTTTTTCAAGTTCATTATTCCTTTTATACCATGTTATGAACATCATGTAATCATTTAAGTTAATAATGTTCATTTTTTCGGTATTTGGTTCTTAAGTCAAAAATAGACTTCTTACACTTACATGTTGTTAATTTGGTCAATGGTTCATTATATCCAGAATGATATTAATTATTTTGATAACATATATATCATATATATTCAGCATATACATGTATTTATAATATTACATCACATTTAGAGGTAAGAAATGAAATGCACCGTTCATGGAGACGGTAAGCCGTACATACGCATGAACGCTACTTCCACTTCTATTTCGTATTTTCTGGAATGGAATAATAATTATATAAGAGTATATTATAATTCAAGTATAATAACATATATAATATCATTAACTTTATCCTTTACACATCCCACATATGGTATTAACGAATCAAATCACTTTCAGGGGGCGGTAGTCCGTACTTCCTAAAATGAAGATATCGTGTTTACCCATAATGGAAACGATAATGGTATTCCATAAATGAAAAATACAGAAGCTTAAGGAAAGAATAAACATATTATATATCATATATAAAAATAGTGACATCATAATGTCCACCTTTGAAGGTGTTACATGAGTATTGAACAATCATCGTTTCGGGAGGCAGAATTTCGCCATCCACGGAAACCGTATGTTTTTTAACCATTTGATGTAGTTATGTGAGAGTGTAGCTCAAATAAATCTTATAACAACATACTAGTATATTTGAGATACTGGTGTTGTTACAAAAGAAGTAAATAAAAAGAGTTTAGTGGGTTGGAGAAGCAAAATAAAACAAATGAATATGAGAGAAAGAATTACCTTTAAAAGTGTAACTCTTTTTGATTTGAGCCTAAAGGCTTCATTTGAAAGGATTATGCCCAAAGGGAATCCTCTAGGATGAGGAGATGGATGTGTAGAGTGTAAAAAGGCAGGGTTATGGCCGATCCAAAGGCTTGAGGAGTGTGTGAAATGAGGTAGAGTTGAGGGCCTTTTATAAGAGGAGAGGAGGGGAACTTTTGGAAATCATGAAACTATTATTTTATTTCCAAAAGTGTTTCGAATTTCTAAGGTCCCACATTGATATATTTAGAAGATAATATGATAAGGATTCGAAATATTCCCATACAATAGATTTTGGACAAGTGTAGGTCTTAGATATTACATTATCTTTCCATTTTATTTAAATCGTTAAATAATGAGGTCATCGCTGCATCATCATGATGTCATAAATATCATAATTTATTTAATTTCTAAAAATTATAAAAAAATGATATGATGTAGGTAATCTTTTTAGCTTTCTAATGAATATTTAGAGACAAAAATATTATTAGTATAACCCCTTATAAAAATTGTTTTAGTAAAACAATTTATGTTATTGTTATTTTCATCGTTATTTAAAAAAACATTAAAGTCATTATCTCACCCAAGTGGCTCCATGGGGTCCCATAAATCGACCCATGGGTTATCATGGTCGGCCATGACTCACCGAATAGGTGTAGGACAAGTGTCATGGTGTTTTCACATTTTTATAATATCATTTTTACCTTAAATTACACTAATTACCTCTAATCATGAATTAATGAAAAAAAGTTACTATTGACCAAAAAATTATTTTCATCCCATTGAACCACATTTTACATACTAATGACAACCATGTATGTCGGATTTTCAAAATTCAATACGAATTAGTGGTAAACTTTCATTTAACTAAAAAATCAGTTTGCTTGATTACCACTTAGTGGTTTCACTATTCATCAAAAATTGGAGTTTTTCAGAAAAATACCAAAAATTCACTCTAAGCGATATTCGATATTCCGAATTCAAAAATGAAGTCTATTTTAAAAAATTCAAAACATATAAGTCACATTAATTAATTTAATAATTAATTCCCGCTGTCAGAGCAAATAGCGTGTTTTTATGAAACAATAAGTATCAAAAGATTGACACCAGTTTAAGTCCAATTTCAAAGTGAAATTGATTCCAATGACCAGCATTCGATTAAATGGTAAAAATGTATTCTAATTTCACTTCAAAAACAATTCAAAAGATAATCTAATCATATAAATAAATTAGATTAAAAAGCAGTTTTGATGTAAAATGCAGTATTTTTCACTATTCATTAAAAAATGAACATTGTCAGAAAAATACCAAAAAATCAAAAAAAGTAAATTTTGATGTCCCAATCATAAGGAATAATTTTATTTTGACAAACATAGTGTATAAAATTGTCAAAAGATAGATTCAAAAATGTTTTGCCATAAAAGGCAGTAAAACAATCTTTTAAAAAATATTAGTGTATTCCATGCATAAGATTGTATTTATTTTAATTTTAAGCCTCTAAAACACTATCTAATTCATTTATAGACATATATTAAAATATCTATTATTCATTACTTACTTGGGATGTTACGTCCTTCCCCCTTTATAAAATTGCATCCCCGCAATTTATTTACTTATCGAATAAATGGGGGTACTTATCCCTCATTGCATTTTCAGATTCCCATGTTGCCTCTTCCATCATGTGGTTTTTCCACAAAACCTTTACCTGATTAATAACCTTATTTCGTAACACTTGCTCCCTGTGGTCAAGAATCTGGACCGGTTGTTCCTCATAAGATAAGTTCTCTTCCAGCTGAACTGCCTCTGGACTCAAAACATGAGATGGATCTAGCATATACTTTCTCAACATCAAAACGTGAAAAACATTGTGTACCTGAGATAAACTCGGAGGTAATTCCACTCAGTAAGCAACTGATCCAACTCTCTCCAAAATTTCATATGGTCCAATGAACCTTGGACTCAGCTTTCCTTTCTTACCAAATCGTATCACACTTTTCCATGGTGATACTTTGAGAAAAACATGATCACCTACCTCAAAAGATAGATCCTTCCTCCTGTTATCTGCATAACTCTTCTGCATACTCTGAGTTGTTCTCATGTGCTTCTGAATCAGCTGAACTTTTTCTGCCAAGTCTTCTACCAATTCTGGTCCCATCAACTTCCTTTCACCCACTTCATCCCAGAAAGCTGGAGTTCGACACCGCTTCCCATATAATGCCTGAAATGGTGCCATCTGTATACTGGAATGAAAACTGTTATTATATGAAAATTCAACCAAAGAAAGATGTTGGTCCCAACTTCCCTGATAATCCATCGAACAAGCTCGTAGCATATCCTCCAAGATCTGAATTGTTCGTTCTGACTGCCCATCTGATTGAGGATGAAAAGCTGTACTAATATTTAATTCAGTACCCAACGACTTCTGAAGGCCTTTCCAAAAGTTAGAAGTAAACCTGGGATCACGATCCGATACAATGGAGAGATGAACTCCATGTAACCTGATAATCTCATTAAGATACAAATGGGAAAGTTGATCAAGAGAGAAAGTATCTCATATACCAAGGAAATGAGTAAATTTGGTCAAGTGATCAACAATAACCCAGATTGAATTATTACCTCGAGATGTCTTTGGTAATCCCACAACAAAGTCCATGGATATATTCTACCATTTCCACTCTGGCACTGGTAAAGGCTGAAGCATCCCTTTAGGTAACTGTCGCTCTACTTTAAGCTGTTGACATGTCAAACACTTCACAGTAAAATCAACAATATCTCTTTTCATTCCATCCCACCAGTAATACTCTCGCAAATCTCTATACATCTTAGCACCGCCCGGATGAACTGAAAACGGAGAACTATGAGATTCACATAACAAATCTCTCTTCAACTATGAATCACAAAGCACACAAAATATCTTCCCAAATATCAAAACACAATCATTATCAATGTTGAATTCAGGCAACTTACCTTTCTGAACCAGCTCTACCTTTTTCTGCAACTCACTGTCTTGCTTCTGTGCTTGCTTGATTCTGCCTGATAGAGAAGATCTCACTGATACCTGAAACAAAACAGAAGGACTTCCTACACCAACGACTTCTATGCCAAAGTTCATCAAATCCTTAACCAAAGGATCACGTTCCCAACGCAACATTTCTAATGAAGCATTACTTTTTCGACTCAAAGCATCAGTCACTTTATTTGCTTTTCCCGGATGGTAATGAATTGTACAATCATAATCCTTGATTAATTCCAGACATCTCCCATGTCTCATGTTTAACACTTTCTGAGTGAATATATACTTTAAACTTTTGTGATCAGTAGATATTTCACACTTTACTCCATACAAATGATGCCTCCAAATTTGTAAAGCAAAAACAACAGCAGCTAATTCCAAATCATGTGTAGGGTAATTTACCTCATGAGTTTTCAACTGTCTTGAAGAATAAGCAATTACCTGATCATTCTGCATTAGGATGCAACCAAGTCCTTTCAATGAAGCATCGCTGTAGATGACAAACTCACCATTTCTGGAAGGTAGTGCCAAAACTGGAGCATTCACCAATCTTCTTTTCAATTCCTGAAATCAATCATCACATTCTTTTGTCCAGATAAACTTAACACCCATCCGAGTTAGCTTAGTCATTGGACTAGATAATCGTGAAAAATTTCTAACAAACCTTCGGTAATAGCCTGCCAAACCAAGGAAGCTACGAATCTAGGTTACATTTGTGGGTCTTGGACATTCTTCCACAACTTTTGTTTTTGCAGGATCAACAGTTATTCCGTATTTAGAAACAATGTGACCAAGGAAAGAAATTTGTTGCAACCAAAACTCACACTTTCTGAATTTCCCATACAATTTCTTTTCTTTTATGGTTTGCAAGATAACCCTTAAATGTCTTTCATTCTCTTCTTTACTTTTAGAAAACACCAAAATATCATCAATAAAAACCACCACAAACTTATCCAAGAACTCATGGAAAATTATATTCATTAAGTCCGTGAATACAATAGGTGCATTGGTTAGCCCAAAAGGAATTACTACAAATTCATAATGGACATATCTCGTACGGAATGCGGTCATCGGAATATCTGACTCTTTTACCTTCAGCTGATGGTACCCCGATCTTAGATCAATCTTCAAAAAAAACTGAGCTCCCTGGAGCTGATCAAACAAATCATCAATATGAGGCAAAGGATATTTGTTCTTAACAGTGATATTATTCAAGGCTCTATAATAATGCAAAGTCTCATAGAACCATCTTTCATTTAACAAATAAAACCAAAGCACCCCATGGTGATGTGCTAGTTCGAATGCAACCTTTCTCTAATAAATCTTATAATTGCTCCTTTAACTCTAATAGTTCAATTTTTGCCATTCGATAAGGGGGTTTTGAAATTGGATTAGAATCAGGAACTAAGTCAACAGTAAATTCAACTTCCCGATTTGGTATTACTCCAGGCAACTCATTAGGAAAAACATCAGGATACTCATTTACCACTAGCACATCATTAATTTGAACAGTTCCCTTGTTTTCAACAATGTGTGCAAGGTAACATTCATTTCCATCTTTTACAAGTTTCTCGGCCTCCTGATATGTTATCAACAGTAAAGGTTTATTCTTGTACACAAACTGAAATTCTTTCTGAAAAGAAACTTCTTTAGCTCTACAATCAATCATAGCACGGTAAATTGAGAGCCAATCCATACCCAGGATAACATCAAACTCTACTAGAGGTAAAACAATAAGGTTTGCATGTAGTTTCTTTCCACAGATAAGGATAGGAAGATTCTTATAAATCCTTTTTGCCACAACATTTCCCCCAGGTGTTTTTACCACAAGTTCAGGATTCATTTCTTGTGATGGTATTCCAATTTTACTAGAAACGTTTTCAGAGATTAATGAACGTGTAGACCCCGAATCAAACAACACACTGGCATAATCTGAAAAAATTAACAAAGTACCTGATAAAACTTCATTTGATGGCCCTACATCTGCTGAAGTAGTTGCAAAGGATTTCAAAACCCCTTTCTGCTTGTAGTCTAACTGCTTCCCATCACTCAAGATCTTTGTTGGACACTCATTTGCATAGTGACCCATCTCATTGCAGTTAAAACATTTCACTAACTGTAAGTCAAATTTGGTCTTACCATCACCTTGATCTTTTACAGTGCAATCACGAGCCTTATGTCCCATCTTACCACATCGGTAGCACTTTCCAGAATTCAGAAGACATTCCCCAGATTGCCTTTTACCACAATTATCACAAACTAGAAACTTAGTTTTCTTACCATCATACTTTTTTGAAGAATTATTTCCTTTCTCCTTCCACCTCGGTCTCTTCTTTTGATGGTTGTTGTAGAACACTTGATCATCGGCAAACTCCATTTCTACGTTTTCAGCACATCGAACAAGATTTTCATAACTTTTGAACTCTCGAGAAGCTAAATCCCTTCGATATTTTTGCCTTAATCCTTATTAAAAACGATTGATTTTACTATCAAGGTCTCGGATAAAATTTGGAGCATACCTTGCCAATCAAGTGAACCTTTCTTCATAGGCAGCCACTAGGTCTTCCTCTTGCCTCAATTCCAGGAATTGTTTTTCCATCCTAAGTCGAACAGCCTTAGGAAAATACTTCTCAAGGAACATACCTTTGAATTCATCCCAGTAGAGAGCATCAATCTCATCAGCGTCCCTGATATTTTTAACCATCGACCACCACTGATCTGCTTCACCCTCCAAACGGTAAATAACAAGACTAACCTTTTGATTATCGGAACACCTCATGACATCGAAAATCTTCTCTAGTGCTTTAATCCACCCTTCAGCTAACACAGGGTCATATGATCCTCTAAATGATGGGGGATGTTGCCTCATGAAATGTTCCACCGCTGACATGTTCCTTTGCGGTTGATCTGGCTGATCTCGTGCATGGATACCACCACCATTTATTGCTTGAGTCAACTATGCCTTTACTGCGACAAACTGTTCAGTTCCAATTCTGACCATCTCAGGATGCTGGTTTAGAAGGTTATTTCCTTCTGTATGCCTTCCTAACACTGCTTCCCTGTTTCCTATGCGGAAAACCATTATGAACAAACATGACTTAGATGAAGCAACATGGTAATCTTCAAATGCTATATCACTTCAAAAAAAATATTTTTTTGATAATCATTTAATATAATTCTAACTCATAATGTTATCTAAACCAACCTTTGATACCAACTATAAGGCCCCAGCCTTAAACCTTACATAATCTTGAGTTATCACAAGATTACACGTTGAGGATCTTTTCGGGTTTAGAGTTTTAGAGAATTAGATCATAAAACTTGAATTACATTCCACATATAAACAAAGGGGTTACATAAAGATAGTATTCTTCATTCCCATTAATGGAAAAATATTTAAAATAAAACATGGATTCTTTCTTGACACTTCCATGACACTATCATCATATCATGTACCTTTCCCTTGACCTGTGAAAATCATTTAAAAAAAACTTGGGATGAGCATAAAAAGCCCAGTATGGGTTATAAAAACATGGAAAGGGTACATGGGTACATATATACATAAGAATGAAATCATACTTTACCCATAAAACATAGGCACTTTAACATACCTCATAAAATCATGAACAAATCATAGAAATCATAATACATAAAGGTAACTTGAGGCATTCATAACATTATTACGTAGGGAGTAACCCTCTTGGTTACGTTTGGAATACGGATCACAGTATATTACCTAAATCTCTTAGGAGAAACCTTAACGTTTCACTCCTTCGCGTTACCCAATGCATTGGAGAGCTATATCGGGCTCACCTGCCGTTAGTTTATCACGGAACCACTCGTCTTCATAATAATGCCCAAGAACCTCAACATAATCATATCACATAAAACATGCATAAAGGAAACATAACACTACCACCTTTCAATCACAAGATAAAACACATTGATATAAAAACATTATGAAAACCATTTTCGATACCAAAATAAAAGAAAAGTAAAACATGATATTTATTTTTCTTTTAAAAAGAAGGTATGGCTTGTAGAGGAAGCCGAAACTCAAATAACGGTCACGACGACGGAGAAGTCGTTGTCGCCGCATACGTACGACAAAAACATTCACTTTTGTCATTTGGTACACGCTTCATATAAAAAAGATTCCTTTTGAATAAACTTAAAAGTCAATGGGGTTTATACACCGTATAAAAGAATGTTGTGTATAAAATAAAATATGCCTCAATGAAAGGAGATTGAGACGAAGTCCCATACCTCATATCCGACATGACCCGACCGTTCTTTAATCTCCTAAATAATAAACTTGAGTTAATTTCTACTTGTTTAAGAACCTTTTTCATGTTCATTATTCCTTTTATACCATGTTATTAACATCATGTAATCATTTAAGTTAATAATGTTCATTTTGTCAGTATTTGGTTCTGAAGTCAAAAATAGACTTCTTACACTTACATGTTGTTAATTTGGTCAAAGGTTCATTATATACAGAATTATATTAATGATTTGGATAACATATATATCATATATATTTATCATATACATGTATTTATAATATTACATCACATTTATAGGTAAGAAATGAAATGCACCGTTCATGGAGACGGTAAGCCGTACGTACGCATGAACGCTACTTCCATTTCTATTTCGTATTTTCTGGAATGGAATCATAATTATATAAGAGTATATTATAATTAAAGTATAATAACATATATAATATCATTAACTTTATCCTTTACACATCCCACATATGGTATTAACGAATCAAATCACTTTCAGGGGGCGGTAGTCCGCACTTCCTAAAATGAAGATATCGTGTTTACCCATAATGGAAACGATAATGGTATTCCATAAATGAAAAATACAGAAGCTTAAGGAAAGAATAAACATATTATATATCATATATAAAAATAGTGACATCATAATGGCCACCTTTTAAGGTGTTAGATGAGTATTGAACAATCATCGTTTCGGGAGGCAGAATTTTGCCATCCACGGAAACCGTATGTTTTTTAACCATTTGATGTAGTTGTGTGAGAGTGTAGCTCAAATAAATTTTATAACAACATCCTAGTATAATTAAGATACTGGTGTTGTTACAAAAGAAGTAAATAAAAATAGTTTAGGGGGTTGGAGAAGCAAAATAAAACAGATGAACATGAGAGAAATAATTACCTTTAAAAGTGTAACTCCTTTTGATTTGAGCCTAAAGGCTTCCTTTGAAAGGATTCTGCCCAAAGGGAATCCACTAGGATTAATAGAGGGATGTGGAGAGAGTAAATGGTCAGGGTTATGGCCGAGCCAAAGGCTTGAGGAGTGTGTGAAATGAGGTAGAGGTGAGGGCCTTTTATAAGAGGAGAGGAGGGACACTTTTGGAAATCATGAAACTATTATTTTATTTTCAAAAGTGTTTCGAATTTCTAAGGTCCCACATTGCTATATTTCGAAGATAATATTATAAGGATTCTAAATATTCCCATCCAATAGTTTTTGGTCAAGTGTAGGTCTTAGATATTAAATTATCTTTCCATTTTTTTAAATCATTAAATAATGAGGTCATCGCTGCATCATCATGATGTCATAAATAACAAAAATTTATATAATGTCTAAAAATTATAAAAAAATACTATGATGTAGGAAATCCTTTTATCTTTCTAATGAATATTTATAGTCAAAAATATTATTAGTATAACCCCTTCTAAAAATTGTTTTAGTAAAACAATTTATGTTAGTGTCATTTTCACCTTTATTTAAAAAAACATTAAAGTCATTATCTCACCCAAGTGGCTCCATGGGGTCCCCTAAATCGACCCATGGGTTGTCTTGGTCGGCCATGACTCATCTAATAGGTGTAGGACAAGTGTAATGGTGTTTTCACATTTTTATAATATCATTTTTACCTTAAATTACACTAATTACCTCTAATCGCGATTAATGAAAAAAAGTTACTATTCACCGAAAAATTATTTTCATCCCATTGAACCACATTTTACATACTAATGACAACCATGTATGTCGGATTTTCAAAATTCAATACGCATTAGTGGTAAACTTTCATTTAACTGAAAAATCAATTTGCTTGATTACCACTTAGTGGTTTCACTATTCATCAAAAATTGGAGTTTTTCAGAAATATACCAAAAATTCACTCTAAGCTATATTCGATATTCCGATTTCAAAAATGAAGTCTATTTTACAAAATTCAAAACATATAAGTCACATTAATTAATTTAATAATTAATTCCCGATGTCAGAGCAAATAGCGTGTTTTTATGAAACAATAAGTATCAAAAGATTGACACCAGTTTAAGTCCAATTTCAATGTGAAATTGATTCCAATGACCACCATTGGATTAAATGGTAAAAATATATTCTAATTTCACTTCAAAACCAATTCAATAGATAATCTAATCATATAAATAAATTAGATTAAAAAACAGTTTTGATGTAAAATGTTGTATTTTTCACTATTCATTAAAAAATGAACAGTGTCAGAAAAATACCAAAAATTCACACAAAGTAAATTTTGATGTCCCAATAATAATTAATAAGTTTATTTTGACAAACATAGTTTATAAAATTTTCAAAAGATAGATTCAAAAATGTTTTTCCATCAAAGGCAGTAAAACAATCTTTTAAAAAATATTAGTGTATTACATGCATAAGATTGGATTTATTTTCATTTTAAGCCTCTAAAACACTATCTAATTCATTTATAGACATAGATAAAAATATCTATTATTAATTACTTACTTGGGATGTTACAGATTCATATCAGGAATCTGAATGTGCTTCATGGGTATTGTGATCCCTAAACATTGTTTTAGGAGAATCAGTTAGGCATTCATGTGTCATTTTGGGATTGTACAATCCATATTACACAATCATTATGTTATGTTTTTCATATGGACATAATTTTAATATCTATGTTACAAACTAGGGGGATACAATGTGAAATGGCGTTGTCTTTTTATAGAGATAATTTTCATAGGAATGTTACAGTTTTTCAAACCACACAACCAACCCATATATTAAGTGCCACATAATCATTAGTGGAACATGGATAGGCTCATAGTTTAGAAAACAATAAGAAAAAAATGTGCACTCATTTAAATTTTTTAATTTTAAGAATTTCTCTTGCCTCCATTAATTAATATGCCAAATTATTCTTCTCAAATTTCATTTCCCATTAGCCAATCAAGCTTCCATTTGGGTTCCTAAATATCTTTCAATGTATCTCCCTCACATGATCTCATAATCATACACTATTTGATTCAATGGATAGAGATCTATTTTAATATTATTCCTCTCTATTAAGTCCATGTTTTAACTTATTAGGATGGTTTCTATATACATGAGATAACATAATTCCTATTTTCAGTGTTATTATACATTCATATGATTTCTACCATATTCGATCATTTAACATCCTATCAATATATGAATTAATTTTCAAAAGGATTAAGTATTTTTTTATATCATTCTCCCTTAATCATGTGTATGTTTATAAAATTCACGATTGGGACACATATATTACATCTGGGGTTTTATAATAACATATATGACGACTTAAGTTAAATTCATAGAGAACAGACTAGATGTTCCAAAAACCCATTATATCATTTGATTTTGGAAACCACATCCTAAAAAACATGAGTTTTATTAAATTATACATAAGATTTCTTTGTATAGTGATTAAACCAACCCATTACATTGTTCATAAAATGCAGTGACACATTAATAAATTAATGAATGAATTATATTGGTTTAGAAAAACATTTGTGTCCATAAAAACTATGGATATTCTTGACATTGTGAATTGGTCATTCTTATTAATTTAATTGAATTTTAGTATATTTTAAAAAATAACTCTTGATGGTTTATATTAATAAATTGTTGTTTCTCATGGATTTCGTTATATTTATAAGTAATATGGTATAGTTTCATAGATAAATTCATTCTCACTGAATTTTTTTTATTTTTCCATGATTTAAACGTAAGAATGAATAAATTTTAATGGTCAATGTTATTTAATGAATTGGAATTTTCACCACTTTTATACTAATAATAGAGAGAAAACACATTCCTCTCTATGAAATTTAGTGGTAATGGGATCATAGGACATATGAATTACACTACCTAATGAGAGATACTATGTACCAGTTCATAGAACACATTGGTTAAGGACTCATATGCAATGTTGGACATCGTTATACATGATAATTACTGTTAGGCGTCATTTTTTATTATTTTACATGGTGTTTTATACCCCTATGTCCTGGATGTTTGACATGGAATTTAGCATCCAGTTGGGTCAATGGAAATGATGTTTCTCTACCCTCATTAAGAGGTTGATTAAAATGTCTACAATTATTTACTTAGATTATTTGGAATGGCGCTCAATACACTCTATTCAAATAAATGGTCTTATACCAACGTATACATATGGACACATTTATATATTTTTGTAATCATGTATAGAATAATGAGTTATTCCTAAGGTTCTTGTTAATACTATAATTCTATGTATATATAAAAATCTTCTATCATGAATATAGTTTATATATATATAAACATAATAATATATTCATTCCTACATATATGTTGACATAAGAATAAAAATATTATGTCATGATTAGAGGATTTTATATTCTTCAAGGAGTCCACGAGGAACCTGATTCTGATATGGTTTCGTTGATTTTTTCAATAATATATTTATTTTACCTATACAATGCCTTATTTTTTACTCATGTAATATATATAATTATAATATGTTAGTGGTTTCTTAAATTAATAAATTTACCACACTTTTTAATCCTATATTTTGTACCCTGGTAAATTCCATGGTTGCTTGATTATGATCAGGGCCTATGATTTCATGGTTTCTATAATTCTTTAAGGTCAATTATTGGACATCAGATCATGGGAGTATTGACAAAACATATAATCTTGATAGATTATATATTTTGATTCAATTAAATATTTTTTCAATTTAATTATATTATGTTTATGTATTACATGGTTTATGTTTTCTACTTGTTCATTGTATCATGTGCATAAATGCTTATTTATTCTTTTATTATTGATTATGAGCTATTAATATCATTCCCTTCTATGTTCTTTACTTATGATCTATTATTAATATATTATATATGATATATTTTTTCATAGATAAATAGAGTATAGTCTCTCCACCATACCACATTCAGGAACTCATTACTAGTTATATACCTCTAGAAATATAGGAGGAATACTTGAGTCCAAGTGTTGAACCAGATTAAGGCATTGTTTTATAAGCTCATGTGCTAAGACAATTAAATTGAATCATACTATATAATTTCCCCCATCATGTTATCCCATCATAATTTATCCTTCAAATATGTATATTTTTTTACCATGGTGTAAAGAAAAATTTGATCTATGGGGATCATCCAACAATTCAATTTTCTGTTTCGTATTAGATGGAACACATGTATCATTCTAAATTTAACAAAACCATATTCATGTACTATATCTAATAATTGTTTCATCACTAAAAAATTATTTTTCTATTAAAGATATACTTCATCGAATTGTGGATGTTTTATATGTTTGAATAATTATTTCATGGAAATAATTTGAAAAAGGTGTAATGTATCCTCTTAAAAACAATTTCTCATACTCATCTTCATTAAATTCTTGAACAATGGGCCATTTTCACTAACCTTATTTTTAGGAACCCTTGATCATTTCGGATAAATGTATATATTACCTCATTTTCTTTTCCATGGGGGTAGTGTGTTGAGAAATCACAATCCATGAGTATCTCAATACATTTCATCTATCAAGTTGATTTCATTCTTTGAAATATTTTTATTTTAATATTTAATAATTCAAATACCTCACACTCTTTTATCTATAGAGATAATGTAACCATCTCATTAAAGAAATTATTAAAATTTCCAATTCATTACAAGGGTTTCAAAATTATTTTCCATGAATGACTAACCACATTAATTTATAAGTAATAATATTATCATTATGTTTAGTGACCCAACCATGTCCATTATTTGATAAATCATTATATATGAAAAAATGAACCATTTCATGATGGTAGAGAAAAAATTAGATAATTCATCAATATCTTTAGAAATTTAATTCAACATTTTCTTCAAATTTTATTTATACATATGAAAATATACCCTTTTGAGTAATATTAGTAAATATGTTATCCAATTAGGAGATAATTTCAACACATTCTATATCATAACATTAAAAAAATATGAAACTACATACCTTTGTTTTGTTTTTTGGTGTATAAAATACATGGAATATATTTTAAATCACAAGATGAACTATTTTTACATACATAGAGACAATAAGTCTATTAAAATAAATATTATATTGTTCTAATTCACACCCGTTAAATTTACAATTTAACTATTTTTATCTACCCGTGTCTTGAATAATCCTCATTTGATTCTCATAGTCCTCAAAGCCCGTACTATGAACCAAGATTGAATTAATAATTATCACAACAAAAAATTCAATATTTTTAATGAATACACTATCCAATAGTTCTAAAAATTTAAAGGGTATATTAGCCAATCCCAGTTTCATTGTGTTAAACTCTTGTTGATCATATCTTGTTCAAAATTCTACCTTATAAAACAAATCCTTTTATTTTCTCATCAACTCATATAATTACAAAGAGTAAATACTATAGTTATTAAATTATATTAGTCATTAATTTAAGATTAAATAATTGGAAATCTCATCTTTCTAATCAATTGTATTTCCATGTAATTTGTTAGGAATTTTGTCAATGTATTATTGTACAATAAGTAAATCCTAAATTTGAAAATTAATATTTCCATAAAAAATTTTTTGTTTTGTTTTTCCCCAAGATTAACATTCATAATATATTTTTTAGAGGATATAGACATTAAATAGATGTTTTAATCTCTACTATATGGATATGTAATTCCACATATTCTTATCAAGTAGTAATTTACATCTAAGAGGAAAACAGTTCACTATATCTTCACATCCATTCCATAAGATGTATTATTTCAAATTAATCCATAGTTATAATAAAGAATTCAAAAATTAGTGTTGGTTTGGGATTCATTGTGGGAATTGACTAAAACAACCCAATTGTAGTGAGATTTCCACTACGAGTGTTGATTGATAACAACCATCTTAAGGTGGTTGGAAAATATTTAATTTTATCAAAAAACATGGAAGATTTATAAAAATGAATATATCAAGAAACAATTAATCATGTACCTAAAATTGTGTAAATGAAAAATTTACCTACCACTATATCAGTAGGTACTTCAACCTGAGCTATTGTGATCAAAATAGCATAGAATTTCACTCATGACAATTTTTAAGAAATATTCTCTTGAAGACTAGGGAAATCAATTTTATAGTGCACCAACTTCATAATGATTTACAATTGAACATTTTATGCTTCGTTATTTCCCTTGAAATCATAGATAGGGTAAAATAAATATTCACACTTATAAAAAAATACAACTAACAGGAACCATATCCCATTGTGTTTCATATCAAAATTTTATAATACGAAACATTTCAAACTTAACATATTTTTTTAGTCATATTTCTATTTATAAATTGAAATGGAACATTATTATAATTATTATATCATTTTATGTTATAAATAAAGTATAATTTTTTAAATTCTTTGATATCATTGGTTACTATATACACATATTTTAATAATTTTTAAGAGTATTGTTCCCATAAAAACATTTTTTTAAACCTCTAAATGAAATGTTTAATCATGATCATTAGATTACATAAATAATCATAATCATGCCATGATAACCTTGTAATGTTATCTTTATACTTTTCTACATTTTACAATTTTATTTTTCCCATGCTAATAATTTTCTATTCATATCTTATCATTGCTCGTGAAGAAAATATTTTACCAAGTAGAGTATAATTAAAATTTTACGGTTCATTTCATCAATTTATCCCTCATTTTTTATGTTTTGAATTAATGAACACCGCTAATATGGATCCCTTGAGAGACAATAAACTACAAATACATCATTTTCCATTTCATTACATAGAGGAGTGAGATATATCTTCTCAAATGAACTAATCAATTTATCTACTATAAATATATATATAGTCCAATTATATTATTGTGGTTACTGATATAAGGAGTGGTCAAACATTTTTACACCATATTATGGTTCTATATTATAAACCATTTGGGTATTAATATTGTATAAAACATGAGTTATTTAGTAAAATATAGTAAAAATTTATCACCTATGGTACCATCTGTTGATATAACTTCGTTATCTTTCCTATGAGGTTTATACCTACATTAATTATGTGCATTGATAACATTATAATTATTTAAAATATGATAAATTCATAAATAATTTAATACACTATAATATTGTATCACATTGTGAATATAACGACCCAAGAAAAACCATGTTTTGATTATTGATAAGTTTTCTCTTAATGTCACCCATTAAGTGAACCAACAATCAACTTATAAGGTAATAATAATAAAATGCATCAAATGGATGAAAACTCCTTTTATTCAAATAAGCAAAATCTCGGATACAACTTCCACTGACCAAAAAGAGCCCAAGAATGTGGTAGGGGTTTCGAGCGTCCATCATAATGAACATGAGGATGGCCGAAGCCACTACAACCGTGCTGAGAACTAAGGGAATCACACGAACCATCTTTCCTTTTCTCCTTTAGTCGCTTGGAGTAAGGGAAACCCCGAGACTAGACCCTTTTATAAGCACCCTAATCTGACCGTTGAACCCAAATGACTATAAATTTGACCGTTGGTTTCCCCAGGAATCTAATGTTTTATTTTGACCGTTTGTTTTTCTTATATTTTAAGTTTTATTTTGAGCATTAGAAATAAAATGATTTACCCCAAAAGGATCAGAATTATAATTGTGTAATTTTCTTTAACGTTTAAAAGTGACATCAATGATAATTTAATCAATTTATGTCTTGTTTTCCCAAAAATGCGAATTATGTTTTATGAAAAAATTAACATTATTATTCATTACACTTATTTTCTTGATTTGAGCAATTTAAATTTTATGTTGTAATTATATTAAAGGTAATGAGTTTTTATTTTTTCTAAAAATGTATTAACCCTTGAGTTATGTATATATATACATATTGCATCAAATTAAATAATTATTTTTCCCCAAATTAAATTTAAGGGTTAATGTTAATACAAATGATTATAACTTGGATAAGAAGTTTTGGTAACTATGTCAAATTATGGTTTCTTTTAATTTTGTGTTTCATGGTGATGATATTTATATCAACACACTTTTATGTGTGATAAAATATAGTTACGTTTAATAATAATCTTTTATTAAGAAAATTAAGGTAGTTAGCTAATAAAGGAAATTAATATATATGTATGTATGTGTTATGTTTTGATTACCCAATGTTTTTAATCTTTATTGTCATAATGAAATGATTAGCAAATATGGTTTAATAATAATAATGATAGTATAATAAGAATTATTGATGTTTTAAAAATAATGTATACATTTATATAATAATATGTTTCGATTGAATAAATATATTGAACAATGATATTTTTTTATAATAAAAGTTGGTTTAATAATTGGTAATGTTTTATGAGTTTGTGTTTTTTTTAAATTATGTTAAATATGGAATTAAGAAACCAAATTTTTATAACAAATGCTTTCAAATATTCCCATGTAATTATAAATTTGAGATAATTGTTCCATTTTTTTTGGGAAGATAATAATTTATTTTATGGCTTAAATAACGGTTTGATAGTTTAATATATAGGTGTATTAGTGTCCCTTGACTTAGGATAATAATAGTTTATTAATAAGGTTATATATGTGAATTTATAATAGGTTTAAAACAATAAAATAACTTTTTATTTATAGGATAAAAACGTTGAAATAAAATAAATAAATATAATATGTTAATGCGTTAAAAAAAACAAAACAAAACAAACGAAAACCGCGTGATTTTAAACGCAGCACCATGTATGAGCCGTCTGATCATCCCCGGGTTGATCCCAACCGCCCACTATTATCACGTTTTTCTCATACCTCGTGCCCGCTGCTTTTCTTCTTCCTCATCGCGCTGCTGAACCAGTGGAGCTTAGGCCTCCGTTTTCTTCACCTAGGCCGGCGAGTGGACCCGAGCTGTCTCCTCCTTTCCTCAAGTTTACACCGACCCCCCCCCCCCTCCTCGGATACCTCGGGCCGACGACTCCCCCGAAGTCCTTCATCTTCTTCTTCTGTTTTTTTAAAACCCTTGTTGCACCGAAGAGGGGAGGCTTGCTTCGGGCTTCTTGGATCTCCGACCACCAATCCGGTGCTTCGTCTTCCTCTCCTCCTCTCCGAACTGGTAAGGGTTGTGTTCTGTTTTTTTCTTAAGTTTGTTTAAACATCAGGTTATAAATATATATATATATATATATATACGTATATTCATGTTATGTATATATGCATATCCTCTGCGTTTATACGTTCAGTTCCGCTTGCCTTGTATACTCCTCTCCAAGAAAGGTATGAAGTATGTTTATTTTGGTTTTTTATCCTTTATGCTTCGGTTTATATAAATGTGCACATATTTATACAAGTTATATATATTCTGGCGTGTGCAAAACTGTTGCAAACCTAGACCGTGAGATCTCCCTCTCAGCTTAATGACCCGGTTAGGAGTAAGGGGAAAACCTCTTCACTGTTTCTTACCATTTCTGTAAGTTTTATATAATTATACAAACTTGTTGTATAATTGTGTATAAGAATATACTAGACCATATAAACCTGTTTTACCTATTCCTAGAACCGATCTTGTGATCCTCTTCGTGAAAACCTAAAATTGGGGTAAGGTTTTGAAGGATCTGCTTTATTTGGGTGCGAGTTCTTGAATTTTACACCTTGTGTTTATATATGTGTATATATATATATATAGTTTCATATACACATATGTATAAGATGATATACCCAAGTATACAACCTTTTCTCAATGTTTATAACCCTGATTTTAATTCTTTTCGCCTATAAAAATGGATATTTTGAGTAATTGAATGAATAGGTAAAATCATGCAAGTGAATAATGTATATTGATTATGAGTATATAAATTAATATGAACTTCGTGTCCATGATTTGTAATTTATTAAAATATATCATGATGAATTTTATGGTTTGGTTTGATTTCAAAATTATTCTCAAAATTGAGAATTTTCATTTATCACTACTCTGGATAAATCAGGATTTTTTCTTTGTGAAAATGGTTAGTATGGACTCCTTGAACTTTTAAAAGTGCATACATGTATTCATAGGTATGTACTCATGTTTATGAAACAAAATTGTTGTATTCAAGGATGAATTTTTGTCAATAAATGTTTATAGAAATTATTTTCACCCCTTTTTCTTCTTTTATGGAAAAGAACTCCGGATGTTTTTACCAAATATAAAATTTGTTTAAGAGATATTTTTGGAGTATGGTTTAATGTGCTAAACCCATTCATATGTGTAGGTATACATATCATTATGATGTCTTCAATTACGATTTCTCTTTTGGATGTTTGAAAACTTTCTAAAGAAAAGGGGGCATGTTATTTAAAGTGTTGATAAAAGAGTTTAAAAAATTATATACATGATTTCCCCAAGATGGACTTGATTATGCACTTTGTTACCCCAACTGCCTGTATTAAACACCCATGATATCCATATATTATCATTGTGTAACTTATGAATGACCATGCATTAATTGGGTATTATGATGTTATGGAATGTTAAGTGTTATGTTCATTTTCATAAAACCCATGTTTTCAAATGTTAAGATAACTTTTTATGTGCACAAAGCTTTATCATGCATGTCATAATGTTTTAATAATTAAACTTTCTCCATGAATACGTATGTTAAAATGGGGATTAATTAAGAATACATTAAACCCTATGAACGAATGACCATTTCAGGATATTTGACGGATGTATACGAATTACATATGACGGGTGCGCCCGGAATTATATAGCGCAACAAGAATGATGTGACGGGTGCACCCGAAATTATACAGCGCTCCAATGCATTGGGTAAAGCAGGAGTCTCATTAGACAATTATGTGCGACGGTCTTGGCAGTTATCCATGGCTCGAGCTATCAGGGAAACGGGGTGGGCAGTGAGCCTTGACCCGTTAAGTATGTTATACGGTCTTGACGAAAGGTCTTGATAGAGTCATGTATTATACATTCCCTCTGCTTGTAATGATTAAAGTTAACCAAGGGTTAGTTCAACTAACAGGACAACCCCTAGTTGAATGCTCCCATGACTATGAAAATGTAATTTTTATGGCAAGAATTGTTTTTCATGTGGTGAAC
This sequence comes from Viscum album, assembly GCA_963277665.1. Taxonomy (NCBI): domain Eukaryota; kingdom Viridiplantae; phylum Streptophyta; class Magnoliopsida; order Santalales; family Viscaceae; genus Viscum; species Viscum album. Next base: position 880,956,603 of record OY728158.1, read on the forward strand.
AACTTGATAAACTGTATTCTTTCCCATGAACCATGATACGAACGTTTCCCCTACATAGCCACAGAAATCATTTTAGGATTTAAGTAACCTTGTGTGAATATAATGATTTTTTTACTTTTCTTATGTTGCGCTCTCTGATCATGTTTACTTTAAAGCTTATTTCAAGTACATGCTTCTTTGTGCAAGTGGTTTTCAAAGAATAATGGATTTCATGTTTTATGAAAAGATAATGTTTTGTTTTAGCAAAGTATTTTATTATCTCCAAAAGGACTTCTTTGAAAAAGGATTTTCTAAAAATGTTTTACAACCCCTTACTAGGCATATTTTCTCACCCTATGTTTTTGTTTAAAATTTTTCTGGCATGGTTGGTACTGATGAAGTAAATCAGATGCAGCTGGTTTCCCAGAATCCTGAGCCTCGTGATCTTCTATAGTAATGGGACATGATAGTTAATTTGTAATGATCTAATTTTAAGTATATCATGTCTCATTAATCACCCTGGGTTCGGGTTCGCTACAGTGAATCATAATGGATTATTCCCTAACTAATGAAACACTAAACATAAATTTAATATACATGTATAAGAAATTTTAAATTAATAAACAATGTATCTCATGGAATAGAATAATTTAATAAAAATAATTTCAAGAACATCACAATTATATTTAAAAAAATTTTTCATTCTCACAAGAATATCACGTTGTATTTTTGAAATATGTTTGTAGAAAGGCCAATTTTAGTAATGATTAAGTCAAATACTAATGTTCTGATTTGTAATTTATTACACCTTGGAGGATGTATTGTCGAACCACATCAACTTGTAATGTCTTGAGAAGTATTTATATAAATTAAATCCACATTATATCAACGTACAAAATCATTATTATTTTATCATATAAATATAATTATACATAATCTAATCCACATTTATATGTTCTCAAATCCATGTATTATTAAATCTACATTACCTGTTATCTATTAAACAATCTTTGATACCAACTATAATGACCCCGAAAATTTTAGTCCATAGTTTGTTCTCAAATTTTTACATTGTAGAAATATATTTGGAGTTACATCCTAATGACAAATTTGTTTTTTAGATTTGGGAAACTAGATACGAACTAGAATATCAAATTTCAATTGTGAACATAAAATAAAAAATATCAAATCATTTCATAAAACAACAACTCCAATTAGATTATACATACATATCAATATTAAAATACTTTTTGTCATCATAGGTAACTAAAAAAATGAATGTTGTTTTATTCATATAATTTTTATGAGTTTTCTAATAATAAAATCAATAATGAATTAATAAAAAAAATAAAAAACAAGAAATTGTATTTATCTGATAACACATGTCACTAAATCAATAACATGATTGGGAAGAAATATATGGTAGGAATTATTTATTATCAACTAATTTCTTATAAATAATCCTAAATGCTTGAAACATATCCATAGAAATGTTAACTAATGAAATAATTACATGGATGTCAATAAAAAATTTATTCATAAGGTAATTCATAATGTTAGACCTCATAACAATGTGGTAAAAGCCTCATGTTAATAAGTATTACACAAATGGTTATTTTCTCCACCAAATATCAAATTAAACTTTTATCAATGGACCTACTAATTTATTGAGGGGCTATTATAGGCCCCTCCCATTACATACTATGTACAAAAATTTAATCATTTAATTTTGAGAAAAATAATAAATGAAAAAATTCATATTGAAAATCAAGAATATGATATGGTAATATTTTCTAAAATAAAATAAATTAGATATATAAATTATTTTTAGAAAATTTTAATTATAATTTAAATACATTTCATAATTAATGAACATAATGAACATAAATATATATTACAGAAAACAAAAATACAAATCATAAGACATTACCTAGTAAAATATATCATAGAAAATGTTAAGGATTATAAATATGTTATAATTAAAAAATGTCCTACATAATTATATGTATTATAAGGGTTTTTGTGTTTGGGTAATATAATTTCCACAAATGTGTAATTAAAAAACTCAAGAGGATCCATTTTCAAATTGAAAAATAAAATTTTAAAACAAAAAATTTCCATTAAATTATGGGGGGAGATTCATTAATAGTAACCATATAAACATGTATTGGATTTATCAAATAATTTGATTCCCATGATGAAATAATATTATATGCTTGGAAAGTACATTAAAAAATTACACCTTTATATTTTTGTATAAAAATTCAAAAGTAACTAATTCGAAAAAAAAAGTTTTGTATATTTTTTTGAAAATTAACAAAGTATTGAATTGTTTTAAAAAAAAATTAATGTTATTAATAAATTTTGTGATATTTTTTTTGAAAACATGGACATAGAATAGAAAGGGTATTCAATCAAATTAGAAAATGAAGTAGGTTTTCCGTAGAAAATAATAATTAATAATATTAAGAACATTGATTGAGTAAAATGAAATTAAAAAATATATTTTTTATAAATATAGATTTTATATGAAAATATATATGGTTTAATATATGAAGATAAAATAACAACTCAAAGAATTATTAAACATAAATAATCTCATGAAATGTTGAGAGTGTGAAATAAACACTTAATAATTCTTAATCCTTTGAATATTATGCCCCATAAAATAAAAAAAATCTAATGAAATATTAAATACAATCATAAAAAATATATAAATGAAAAAAATATCAATTTTTAATTATATCCACCATAAAAATTAATTAATTGGATTAAATATAAAATGAATTACTAAAAAAATGTGAGATGAAAAACACATACCGAGTTGGAAATTTTTGAATCATAAGCCCCATGAAGGAAATAATGTATAATGAATCATTAAATTCAATAAGGATAATTATATTCCTTATATAATGTATCATATGTTTAATTTATAATACAAAGAAATAAACATGTTATGATTATAACATTTTTCTAACAAAAGATAATATGTGATGTGAAACCCTTACCACTTTGGTAATATTTGAATCATAAGTCCCATGAATAATCTTAAATAAAATTAAAAATTATATCCAGTGATGATAAAATGATTCATGATTTTGAATATCCAATTCTAAATGTATACACCACAAAAAATAAATAAGTTGTTAATTTTCCATATTTCTCATGGAAGTAAAATTGAGATGATAAACTGTATCCACAAGTCTCATTTTCTTCATTCTTGTTTTAAAATAAATTATAGTTAATAAAAATTAATGGTAAAAATATTTCGTTAAAATAAATATAATTATCCATCCATATATTATTTACTTAAAAGATTTTATCTCCCATTTATTAATTATTATTTATATTTAAAACAATATTCCATGTAATAACTACATTGTTTTGCATTTATGTTTTCATTTGGTATTTTTGATACCTTCAAATTGATAATGGATATATTAAATAAAAAATGTTAAATATGATATTATATAATAATTTTTTGAATTCCCTAAATTTTAGTGATAATGAAATGAGTTAAACAATTCTGCGAGATGATGGGCCGTATATAATTATCGATGATGTTATAATTTTTTGATGGACGGAATAAAATAATGTTAAATATAAATTGACATATATTTAATATTTTTTATATCACATATATCATATATATTCTACACATATACCCTTTTTACTATCGATGAATAATTAAAATGGAAATCATTTCACATTTCTCCTTGGAGGTGGTTGTCCATATTTACACCCGATCAAAATTAACATTTTTAATGGATTGGAATAAAATAATATAAATATTTAATTAAAATTATGAAAGTATAATTATATCATAAATATCACATATATAAATAGAATCTGTCAAAAATTAATTCTTTGATAAATAGTGATAGAAAATGAATTTCCTCATTTTACGAGGTGCTAGTGCACAATACATATGATCCGTGATTTTGTTTCCCATTTTATTAAAGAAGAGGAGAATATTATTTGTTCCATTGACAAAAAAAAAATTTAATATATGATATATTTTTCTTTTATTAGTTTTAATTATTGGATAATACTAGTAGGGGTAGAGAAACAAATAAAACTATGATTTAATAATAACAATACATATTTTTTGGATCATCATTTCGGGATTATATCTATTTCTTCCTAGATTAGTTATTTTTCAAATAAGGGAATTAGGTCATGTGAATGAATTTATGAAATATATATAGATAATATGTTTATGATATAAAATTATTTGTAAGGGTGAATTTGAGAGGATTGGGGGTGCCAATTTATTAGTATGGGGAAGGACACAATTGTAATATATTAAAAGAATAAATTATACACATTTTTTCAAATCTAAAAGGCTCCAAAATGGCATATTATTGATCAGTTTATTACATAAGGTATAAATATTGCCAACAAACTTATTTTATTCATGATTTTATGTCATTGAAACCCTAATCATTTTTTTAACCCTTGGTTTACATTGTTTAACCATAAATATAATAACAAATTATTACTTATTTTACTAATAATTGTGGAAAAAAATTATTTTTACCTTATTAACTAAATATAAATTACGAGGATTACAAATATATACTATTTTTTCAAATTAATATCATAAAATTAGTATAAATTAACTTAAATTTGTACACATAAATAGAATGAAAAAAGGATTCTCCAATGAAATGATTTTATAAGGATGAAAACATATTATATCAACATTAAGAACGTAATGGATTATAATGAAATATATTGGATCAATAGTTACAAAATTTAAATATTTTTATAGATAAATATTTTTTAATCAAAATTTAACATTATTGAATTCATTAATTTGAAAGAAAATATGTAGTATCAAATTTTTATTTTACATGATTCCTGGATAAATTATACTATTTATAAAATTATTAAAGAATAATTATATGATAATATTGAAATTTTTATTTCATAAATAAGTTTTTTTTAGGTCAAATAAATTTTTAAAAAAAAATTTAAAACAAAATTTTAATCAAAATGATTCCGTAAAATGATGAAAAAGTTTTTTAGAAGAAATAATATTTTTTCTAATGAATGTTAACATTTCATCGAAATGATTTTGTTTAATTTATCCTAAATTTTTATCAAATTAATTTATGATATAAATTTATAATCCATATATTTTCCATAATTTAGTTATACGAATTCATATAAATCAATATAATAGTATTGTTATAATGGATTACTATGTTACTACTATTTTAAACCTAATGTAAATTTTATCGATAGCTATTGATGTGATCGAATTTATTTTTAATGGGATTCATTTTAATTATTGGGGTTGTTACATTTTGATAAATTATAGAGTATGTTGTTATCTTATTAATTATATTATCATATGTATAATGTAATTTTTATGTGGTTGTGGGAAAAATTCAAAAAGGTGTTTTTACCTTAAAAAATGAATGTTTTTTATAAACTTCGCCTTCTCTTGATGAATGATAACTTGGAATAGGTATGGACACCAATCTGGACTCTTATGATAGATAAGATATATTTATTTCACATTCTCATTATGAACCATTATGATGGTTTCAGATTTCCATAGTTTTAAAAACAAAATTGAAAAATACCATGAGTAACCTATATTAACTCATATATATTAATTATATTGGTATTGTGCCTCATTTATGAGTTATTTATTCTAATATAGTTTTTTAACATGTTCATTTTTTAATAAATTATTATTTTTTTAATAATTTTTTTTTTGGACGGATTTCTTGACATGAATCACCAATTTTGACTTCTTTTATATTAAAAAACATTTTTTAATATTATACAAACCACTTTTCTAACATGTGTTACACACAAAATTGGATTTCAACAAAATTATGATATATAAATAATTTATTTTTTTAAATACTACCATTATAACATATAAATTAAATTTTTTTATATTAATAGTAATAATTTCCATTAAAATATAATGTATAATTGAATTATATAAATAAAACACATTACTAATAAAATGAAAACAATTTGGTAATGTATCAATAGGTTTTTTAAAATATTATTTTCTCCAAAAAACTGTTCATTTTGTTATTGTTAAAAATGATAAAATTAACATTTAAAGAACTATAAAATGAATTTGATAAAATAATAATCATTTTTAAATTCATAATGTAAAAGTTAATGTTGGATTAATTTCTTTTGTTTTTTAAAAAGAATAATTTTTTGATGAATAATAAAAAATACCAAAATTTTATTGAAAACTAAATTTTAGAAAACTTTATTTATAAAGATATATTATATTTTAGAATAGTTTTAAAAGAAAAAATAGTGAATTTATACAACCCATTATTTAATTTTGTTTATTTTATTTAATTACATAATGAAATTAGATATAAGTGTTTTGTAAACATTTGATCGTTTCTCTATTAAACACCTTTTTTTCATCTTGTGTGTAGGCGATATTTTCATTTGATTTTATACACTTCAAGGAATTATACTTTTAAAAAAATATTATATATATTTTAATGATAAAATGATGTAGTGTTTAATATGTTTGACATAACATTTGTAAAAATTTAGTATTTAATGTAGTAAAAAATTAATTAACATAGTCATTTTAAAAATGGGTATACAAGGGGTTAGTCTAAAACGATTGGTGTAAAATATATTTATAAAATTTTAAAATAAATTGTAACCATATTTTGACATTATCATGTATATGGTTTTAATATGATAAATTTTGGACACTTATTCCAAGTGAAAAATATGGGATCACTCAAGATTATGAACTACAACTAATTTATCAAGGACTCGTGATTATCATCATTAAAATAAAGTGTATAGTTTTGAAATTACATTATCATTTTAGAAATCTCTTATGTTAAAATTATTCTAAAAAATATACCTTTTTTACCCTTTCTAATTATATATGATCTCCAATTCTTATATTTTTTTAACATAGGTAATGAATATTTTCTTAGGTATTAAATTTCTATGATGGGTGCTACTAACAATGATACATGTTGGAGATTATTTAAAAAACTGAGGGTCCAGGATAGCCCATCTGTGATATTTATTAAATTAAATAACAACCAGAATAGTAAGCATATTTAGAGAAATGACAGTATGTTACTCTCTTTATAATTACATCCACAATAGATGCACAATAATATGGGATTATATATGAAAACATCATACTCATCTATATTATTTCCTTCTAGGACAATGAATCTGCCACCATGTTTACCTCTTTGTAGAAATACATGGTAATTAGGGTAATATTCCTTGTTTGATTAAGCTATTCAATTCAAATAGGGATAATTCTCCAATTAACATTCCATTTCCTATCATTCAACGCATTAAAATATATATTGGAGGCATATTAAACCCTTAAAAATATCCAATTACTGTAAATAGATTATTTGACGGAATGAACTAAGCCCATAATTTAGCCTCATATGCCACAACAATGCTAATATAATTTTTTTAACATCTATTAACACACCCATAGAATGGTTGAAACACACCATAACTTCATGAATTAATAAATATGCCTGATATTCACTGGATGATATATTTTGTAATTGATGATAGGCTGATCAAACTATTGAAAACTAGGATAAGAAAACAATAGTGATATCCCCAAAGAAATGTCTAAATATTAGTCTAAGGATGAGTCAATGAATAAGAAGTATATTGGTAAATATTTAATGATAAATCATGTTATATTGTGTGAATACATCCCGGTCCAAATACTATAAGTTGATGTGGCTATAGTAATGACATAACAAGGGGTAACAACAACAAACCACAAAATTTTTCTATACTGAATTGATAATTAGTAGATGACAGATGGCCATCATGCAAACATGTTCTGAAAGTCATGTGGTATTTTCATTGGAAATTTATAAAGTCTTCATGCAACATTATGATGGATTTTATTATCAAATAATTACAATTGACCTAGGATAATTGTATATTGTAATAGATAAATAATATGGTGTCCTGATTTAGACATCACAAAAGATAATTTTAATGATTATATAGTTCGACATCATTATTAGTATTTCTTAAAATATGGATTTTGGTTTTTCTCAATAGTTGAAACCCAAAGGAACGATTTTAATTCTGGGTGAGATGGAAAATGAAATGCATTTCCACCTGATAAGCCAAATATTACGTTAGATAAAATGAAAAATATTATTGAAATTCCCACTCAACATGCATACGGTATGAATCATACTAGACATCCAAATGTAAAATTTATCAAAAAATATTATATTGAGTCATTTATGAGGCATCTTCCACCATTATTCAGTGAAACAGTTTCTCCTCTACTTGCTGAATAGTGGATCAATAAAAATGATGTTATATTTTACAATTTAAATGGTTTGGAATGTGAAAAATTCCTTTGTTCTACTTATCATTTTTAAGGTTAAGTAGATCAATGGTAGAATATAATCAATAATAGAAAAAATAAGGTAAAATTTACATATGGATTGGAATGAGTTCAAAGACCTAATTTTTAGAAATTATGTTACTTATTTTATTCATACCAATATATATAGGGAGTTCTTTCATACAGAAGAATTTGTTGATGAATCTTTTGGTGTCTTTGAGAAAATGTTTAGATGAATTTTGATTGATTTTTTCATTGGTTTTCTCTAATATGTATGTAACATTGATTGATTATTTAATGGATTAAATTAATTTCAACAAATTTCATTATGCATGAGAGAATTTATTAGGTATGAAGATATTTTTCTATGAAATATTTCTGTTGATGTAAATTATGGAGTTATATAACAATATACAAGATTTGATAGAAAAATTATGATGTATTTTAAAGGAATATAAAACTACATGGAGTGAAGTAGACGGTTACATTTATTCACATATTTTTGGAAAAATCATAAAGGATATTGTATTAAAAGGACTACTTGTTGATTTATGTATGCATAATAAGGTGATCGAATTGCTACGTTCTAATTTCATTAGAGAGAGTTAAATATTGAATCAAATAAGGATAAATATCCACCGAATGTGCCACTAAAAAAACAATGCTTCAAATGAAAGTGTTTTAGAAAGTATGCTAAAAATATCAAAAAATATTTGGGTGAATGATGGTGACTGAAACAATAAGCATGTTATAAAAAGGGAAAATAGTAAATATCATATATCACTATTTATATCAAGGTTTTTTATAAATATATGGTGAAAGATACAATTTCAAACCACTCAATAACTAAAAATGTTGTATTTTACTCTAGATCTATACATTATTTCATATCTATGCGATTTTTATAGCTACAAATATTCCAAAAAAATAATATATGAGGAATTATATGTTAAAACCGCTAAAAGTGTGATAGTTGCATTTCATATCAATGATTCCACATTGTTTTAGGTTGATGTCATGTTAGTCATGTATTAGATTCATTTACATAAATACAACATCAATTATAGTATAAGGAAATCCACCTTTTATATTCCATGTAATTATATGATTTCCTATCAATGTGATTATATGTATGAAATTATGATGGACATTACATCAATTTTTTGGGTCTTAATTCACATTCAAAACGGTTTTATCTCATATGCTTGGGTACAAAATTGATATAAATTATATTCCAATTATGCAAAAACTTTTCTTATTTTCTAGATGAGAATCTTTGTATTCCAAAAAATGTCATGTTGAGTACTTAATAGAAGTTGTTACTGGTTATAAATAAATTTCAAGGACTCCTAGCAGAATGTTTTCTATTTAAGTGGATTAATTGGAGAACAAAAACAAGGAAAACCCTGATATGGGATTTTCTAGGCTATCTGTGCAACATGGTGAACACCTGCTATTTTTATTAAAAAAATATTGATTCATGAAATCATGCATTGATTATTTATAGTATAATAATATCAGAGTTAAGAACTAGAACTATCTTCCTTGTATTAGTGACTTGTTTGATGAAGTATGTTGACCTCAATATTTTTCCAATATTTTTCCTCATTCTTGATAACATTTATTAAGTATCAAAAAGTGGGATATACCACGGAAGATATTATATAAAATGAATAGACACTATTAATATATAGTAATTCTATTTTTTATAACTAATTCCACAAATATAATCTTGTATTTAATGAATATATTCATTTAATGTTTCTATGATATGTTTCTGGTGGTCTTTATAGATGATATTGTTATTTTTATAAATAGAAAGGGAGATAAAAAATACCATTTTATAATTTTATAAATGATTTTATAGAATGAAAAATATATTATCAATGGTTTTTTGATCATTACTTTTAAATTTCTAATACTCTAATTGAGTTAAAATTGGAAGGTTCAAAAATCAACTATGTAGATAAATGAGAAAAAACATTCAAGGAACGTAAGAGACGGTTTATAAGCACACATTCCCTTAAATTTCACTATAGTGGATACGGGTTTTTTAATGTATATTGGTGCATCAAATACGGTATTGTGATGTATTCTTATGAATAATTACATTATTGTAGTTTATTCCTTATGAAAATTGAAGATTAAAGAAAAAAATTACCCAACTCATCATTTGGAGGTCACTGTGATCATTTTTCATTAATGATATCAAGGAATTATCTAATTGATAAAATTGGGATATATGTACTAATGAAAAAACTTTAAAGTATATTTTCCCAAGAAAATGAGTTTAATATTATCCATATAATATTTTCATAACTGATAAAAGATTATGTCAACTGAATGCACAACTACCCTATGTATGTGAACAACGTCAAATATAAATAGAGTTGAAAGAATCATGTTTGCTTATACATGATGATGATAAAGAAAAGATACAATATTTATAGATGTTCAATGTATGGGTATATAAATACTACATTGTGGGGATAGAACTTGTCTTTATCAACATAATATTTAACCCCCTCTTCATTTTTATAATAAATAGGTGTGAAATGAAAATGTAGTGTCTTAAATGAAGGATGTAAATATTTTTGAATTAAACCATGATTTTGGTAGATTGATAATGTTCACTAATAGTTTATGTTATGCATCCATATTATAAATAATAATTTATTTGTTAGAGGAAACTCATGGTTCATCAATATATATTGAAAATGTAAGTATAAAGATTAATTGAGATTTGAAAGAGTGCACTACGTGGGATTGAATGAATATATATATCAAAGAGATTGTAACACAGTTCTTGGTATGTCAACATGTTAAGGATGAGGGAAAAAAGATTAAGTTGATGTAATATCTATTATAAAAATAGAATATAAATGTGAGAAAATCCCAAGGTATTTTGTTAATGGACTCCCCATATATTCTAGAAGAAATAATGTTATATGGGTTATAGTCGATCACTATTCATAGTCAACACAAATCATCCCTATCATATATGAAATATATATTGATAGACATTGAAAAATATACAGAATGATGTGGTAAGGATTTATGGTGTACCACAGTTCATTGTGTGTGGTCATGAAACGCGGTTTACATTAATGTTCTGGTGAAATCATCAGTAGTATCCTGATATAGAGTTGTGTTTTAACACTGATTCTCATCCCCAAATTAATGGTCATCAATAAAGAATAATTCTAACCCTAGAGGATATGTTGAGATTTTTTTTCCAGATATCAATTTTTTTTGTGATCAACACCAATTTTGTTTTCATACCATAATATCAGTCACTTAAAGAATTATATTTCTCCTTTTAAATCCCTCTATAAACAAAGGTGCACAGATCTGACGTTCTGGAATAATGTTAGACAACCAAATCAACTGAGATTATAGATAGAATATGAGATGTAATAGATAGTTAAAAACATTGAAAAACACTTAAAACCTCAGAATAAGTAGAAACGTTATGTAGAAAATATCAAGATTGATCTCTAGTTTGGTATTAGTGAAAAGGTATTTCGGAGAATTTATTCACGGTTGAAGGTTATGATATTCAAGAAGAAAAGGAAACTGTTACACATGTATATTAGTCCCTTTGAAATTCATGATTATAACAGGATGGTTTCCTATAATGGGGAGAATTCTAAAAATCTACCTCTATTCTATAGTGTGTTCAATGTCTCTCTCCAGAGCAATTACCCACCCGACCCATTACTTATACTAAACTCAATAGTCAAAAGAATGGAAACTAATATTCTTATGTGGAACTTATCAAAGATATTATAGATCATATTGAGAATGTTATATGAAACAATAAAACTCACCTATTCAATGTTTTGAGGTGATATTATTATATGGAGTAAGTTAAGTGGGTTCTTGGAGATATGTTAGGGATGATATATCCTCATTTGTTTTTTATCATATTGGTGAAATTAGATGAAAAGTTTCATTTTAAGGGTGTAGAATAAAGCACACCATGTATTTATGAATAATTTCTATTAAATATATCTACTTTCTTGGATTTCAATCGTGACACAAAACCCCAATTTATGTTAAAATTTAATTTAGCACAAATTAATCTTATGTTACAAGAAACACTATCCTATCATGAGTTAAACAAAACACATAGTTGTTACAAAATGATAATACATTATTAATTTAGTTTTTTAAATGTGTCTTTTATAACCTAATTACAAAACATTATGATATGAATAGAAATAAATAATTTTTATATAACATATACAATGGTTTTAAATATTTAAGTCATATTTAAAATAAAATACATAATTTTTCATAATGGATTCAAAAGTTTTGAAAATATATATTTATAAAAACAATAATTTATTCCTATAAAAATTTATAATTTTTCCAAACATTTAGATATTTAAATTTAAAAAATTTAAATCATTTTTTAAATAAAATTTTAATAATTATCTGAGTTTTTATTTTTGGTTGTCTATTAAAGATTCAATCACCGATAAATAATGATAAATGAAGAAAAATAATTGATTTTTTATATTTTTTATAATGATAAACTATAAATTAAATTATTCTTAAAGTGAAAATATTTCAATTAGACATCCATTACTTCAAAAATAATCATTTTTTAAATTTCATATTGAATTTTTATATAGTAACATTATTACATTTGATCATTTTTTATCTTAAAAAATATTCTTTCTCATCATTTCTGTGGGATAAATTTTCAATTAATTAATTTACATATAAGAGTGGAAATTGAAAATTTTTATTCCATAATTTGAATTAGAATTATATATAATTTATAATATGGCCAAATTAATATTTTGCAAGAATAAATTGTGAAAGTTGGAGAAATTATTTATCTTAGTTAAGGTAGAAATTGGTTTAATGGGTGGTAAAATAAAAATAACGGTGTAAAATTTTAAATAAAATTGAAATAGATATATCAATTCCATAATAAGTCATTAACAATTATATGATATGAATTTTATCTATTTTTACAATTTTTCATATGAAAACATTGCAAGTGCACATTTAATTTAAAACATACCAAGTGTTTCCTCTCCAACACATGTAAAAGGACACCCCTTCATCTCCCTGGTTCACACCTTCACACTACATTGGTTTTGATTATTTGCAACAAAATTATATCATAAATTCCTATCCTCATTTTAGAAGTCCTATTTTGAGAATAATGGAATCATATTAGGGATTGTAGTGCACTACTAAGGATGATACCCGAAGAAATTTTAACATTTTCCGAACAATTTTTTTTATTCCTATTAGAAATTAAATTATTATTATAAATGATTATATAATGAATTAATATAATATTATTTACAGTGTTATTATCATTTTCAGTGAATTTTAAATGACCATATCCATTTCCATCAAATGGGGTACAAATCATCGTTCATGTATATCGTGGATTAGCACCTTATTAACCAATGTCATTATTGTTTTACATTACCTCCAATATAAGATAAAAATAATGATTAATAAATTGTTTATATATGATATATATTATTTTAATGATGTAAATAGTTTTTTGGAATTATTATACTACACATACCCTCAATATTTTTATTTCTTGGGAATACAAACACATTGTATGTGTGTATGTTGGATATTCGCGACGCCATGCCATGTAACTCATTAATGCCTTAAATGGAATTTAGAATGTAATATTTTAATATTATATATATATATTATAAAAAAATATTTAATTACAATATATTTTTTTATTTTTTCATTCAATCGAAAAAGAAAATGGAAATATCGTTCATGGTTTCGTATGAACTACGTTCACCATGAATGATGTATTTCATTTTTGGTTAGTATGTTTTATTGATAAATATAAATAAATATATATCTAATATATATTATTGTATTATCAAGGTTATAATTTTATAGATTACGGGCCCATAATCTATGTAATAGGAATTAAATTAGCAAATCAAATTAGACACAAAAAATAGTGTTCTTTTTACCCGAAAGGTAACATTAATATGAAATCATTAATGAATGTTTAATGAATTCTCAAAAAGAAAATAATATATGGTTAGTTATATATCAATATTAGTCAATAATAGTTAAAAAATAAACTTATTTTTATTATAAATGATGTATTAATGAGTACGAAGAATGTCATCACTTAAGGTAGGGGAATTTTGTTTAATTTTTTTTTCATTGAGAAATACATTATGTTAAGAACCTATAATCACACATGTTCTTTATATGAAACCCCTTTGAAATAAAATATATTTTATTTATCAATATTATTATATTTTTAGTTCTATTATATTTTGGTTACAGTTTGGGAATTATCTACAAATTTTAACACAATGATAAAGATTTCATTTTACAATCTCATCATCTATGATAAATTTTTATGAATTTTTAATTTTTTATAAAACCATAGGATAAATATTTCCTGAATTATAATTACATTTATAATCCTAAATTTTATCAGTATATAAAAAATTAATGTACAATTTTCTCTCTCTTTGGTACACAAATAACGAAAGAAAATTTGTTTAAGAAAATTAGTCTTTATTTTTCTCATAGAAATAAAATATATTTTCTTATAACACCATGTTTTCAATAAATTTAAAATAATTTATTACTCCCTTATGTTTTTTAAATTATTTTTTTACCGATTTAAATTTTTTTAAAGAATTTATTTAATTTAATCTTCACATTCATTCTCAATCCCCCTGTGTTCGGATGGATTTCAATGCCCCCGGCATCACCCCGCTCGTGTGTTAAAGCACATTGAGGAGTCGACACATCAATCGGCCCGGGGTCTCCTCAGAAGTCCAGACCCAATTTTGGACGCCTGAAGCTTGGTCAATGCCCCACAGTTGAACAAAATGATGGTACAAGAATCTTCTTCTTCTTGCATTGGGCATGACCCACAGGAGCCTAGGGATGAGTTGTTATTCGTTTCGGAACTATGGTTGAGCGCATTGAACCAAGGGTACAAATGAGTGGATTTTGCCATACATTGGATTGAGATGATGAGCAGTACAAGCAGAAAGTTCATGAGATGGAAAAAAAAATCCCTTAGGGATCAGCGTGATGAAGCGATCTTTCCAGCACTACTACCCTTTGGCTGGTAGCCTCCAGGACCGCTTCCCGCTCTTTGAAGACTCCCTCCTCATCGGCCACCATAGAGCGCAACTCACCAGCCCAAGCTTATGCCAGCACCCGCTCGGTTTGAAGTATGATCATCTGGTGACTCGCCTCCACCAGTTGTTCCTGCGCATTAGCCAGCTGGGCTGTCAGTTGCTCCACGAGCTCAGAGCATGTTGCGATGAATGCATCCTTATCTGCCGCCTGCCCTTCAAGGTTCCAGACTTCCTTCTCCGCCCTCAGTAGCGCTCGAGCGCTTGCCGATCCTTCCTAGCACTGGGAAATGTCAGTGCGCCGGCTGCTCTCGCGTATCTTCTCGGCCATGTAATCACAGACCGTCAGATGAAGACACTGAGCGTCAGCCCCTCCGGCGAACAGGAAGCGCAGCCAGGTCTGAAGTGATCCCATACACCTCAGACAATCCGATTGGGGCTGCCTGAGGAAGCCATGGATACACTTCCACCCTTTGTGTCGTGTTATTCATCTCTCCTCGGCTGTCTCTGAGTCTGAGTCAACTATCTCCTTAGGGTCAGTGGGTCGGTATATGGGGAAGGCCGCCAGCCGATCAGCAGTAGGATCTGACACAGGGACGCCTTCGTGAGGAATAGAATCCTCGACGTCCGAGCGACCTTCTTCTCTCACCCCAGCAGTAATGATGCCTCCACCAGCTTCTGACCTCGTCTCAGGAAAGGTGCCACTGATGTCTTCCACCCCCTATTCATCATTTTTTGGGGCCGAATCATTGTAGAGAGCATGTTCCGAATGAGGTGGCATGTCCGCCACTGGTCCACTCGTGGATGGCCCGGGCTCCACAGCCTGACGTGCCTCCGGTGTTGAGATCACTCCCCAAGGAATATGCTGGTCAGACGGGATCTTTTGCCACCAAGCACCAGGAGTGAAGCGTGAGACATATATGAATCCAGAGTGTCGGTCCCCAGTGTTTCGGCCGCTGCAGGAGCCACCATACGGGGAGACCCCTCCGCGCTTGTTAATTCAATGATGGGTGTCGGATCCCCATCATGTCCCACCAGTTCGTTTTCTCCCACCTCTGGTGGGGACACCCGTCAAATGCTCAACTGCTCCTGGTTAGGATGGGGAAGTGAGTTAGAAGTTGGAAAGGAGAATTCAAGAATGATGGAAATGAATGAAGAAAGAGACAAACCTCGAGAATCTCGGTTATGTCGAGATGAGAGTCGGCAATCTTGCCGCTCCCTCAGAGACTCCCTTGGTAGGTCTCCCCTTGCGACTCCTCACCTTTGGGCTCCTCTTCTTCATCTTCTCCCTCACTTTTTTCCTCTCCGGTTTCCTCCTCCCCCTCTGGCTCCTCGTCACTGTCGCCTTCTCCCGGCAGCATCGCTTCTGGATCATGCTCCTGGCCGAGCATCACTTTCACTAGGAAAGTTCCCTCTACACACCGCTCCCGTTGGCATGCGTATGCTTCCATGGCCGCCAGATAATCATGCCACCGATGGAAGTTTACTCGGTCGGTAATTCGAACGAGACCGACCTCTGGCAGTTTGATCCCGTTTTGCATTATCTTCTGCCAGATGGCTTCGACGCTCAGAGATTGCCGTAGGGTCATCCTGGCCGACCACAGTGCCGGGAGAATTGCGTCTAGGGAAGGTTCGAGCATATATCTTATCTGCTTCATGGGAAGTTCCATGGCCGCCTCATGTGACCACCCTGTTGGTAACGAGGATGTGGCAGCACCATGTGATGTTCCCGCTGCCGAAGCCCCAGCCTGCACAGGCCTCGCTACCTAACGCGCCCTTGGTTCCCCGCATCCGACGGCACCGTGCCTTCTTTCCCGTCGCCCGGTTTCCGAACGAGTAACCTCGAGTTGCCGGACGCGCTTGTGTAATATCCCCTTAGGGTACGCAATGTTCGAGTGTTCTACGTACTTAGTTGCTAGGCCGGCATCGACCTCAGTGGGAGAAAGAGTAACGAAATCGCCAGAGCCGAAAGTGGTAAACATCAACCACATCTAGCATAGGACGCATGGATTCTTCTCCTTCTAGACAGCCATGAATACCTTCTTCTAAATTTTTTGGAGGCACCCGAACTGCTTGGCGAATCGGGATGGCACGTAAGGCCCGCAGATCACCTTCCCGTCGATCCGAGCCATGAGCACCCAGCCCCGAATGCTCTGGAAGTATTTCTGCTGTTCCAGAGAGCCTCGCTCGTTGTCCACCATCTGGTCAACTAGGGTGGGAAACAGGCTGATGTTGAAGTTTGCATGGTTGCCGATGCGGATTCTCATGCCCTCCTTGTTGAGCGTCAATGGCGCCACCCCTGCGATGTTTGGCAAGGACGGTCGCATGCCATTTCTCGGTGGAAGGATGGAGTTTGGGAAAGTATACCCACCGAGATGAGCTTCCACCTAGACATGGAAGATCTGGAAGGGACCACATACTCTCATAGGTGACCCCTTCATGAGATGCGCCCCAGGATGGCACACAACTTGGCAGTAGGAGGATGCCCAAGGTGAAACTTTTGTTGGTGGCCATGGAGCCCGCCATCACCAGTGTCGCTGGACGGATGCCCATCCTCACGTCCCGCACTAGCAGGAGCCACCCACTCAGGAAGGAAGCAATGAACCCGGTATACTGGACCTTCGGGTCTCGTGCCTCAATGACGTGGTAGCCCGATGATTGGTATTACCCCACCTCCAGGGTCCTCCAGTATGACACGTCCTTGCTCCTCGGAGCCGCGGTTGGGCACCGTTTGCCCCGTCCCGACATCTTAACAGTTGAATCCTTCTAAAGGAATAGGCTGAACCAGCCCTTGTAGGCAATGTCCTTTAGGAAGTCCTTGACCCCCAGCCTCTCTTTGGCCAGCTGCAGCAGGTGCCACGTCAGCATAGGCGTCCGCGACCTGTCTCCCCAAGTGTTCTTTGGAGGAAAAAACTCGTCGTATTGGTAACCCTCCAGTGGGATACCTCTGATGCAGTGAACGTCCCAGAGACTGATACTGACTTCCCCATGATGAAGATGGAATGTGTTGGTGTCAGGAGACCACCGGGTGAAGAGCTCCGTTCCAAGTTCAGGATGGCGGTGGAAGTGGAACTGCGATGTCCATACCGCCTCGAACAGGCCGATATACCACAGTTTGTCCCCGAACTGGTCACAGGTATGGCGAACCTAGAACGCCCAGGCCCATTCGATGGTGAAGTTTCCCCCGGACCGTAGGTCCCAATCCTTCAGTCAGCCCTTTGTGTCATCTGTGACGCTCTGACGGAATGTGCTCGCTTTGAGGGCCGGAGAATCCTCTGCCACAGTCTCATTCCTCGTAATGGTCCTAGTCCTCGGGTTCAGGACATATAAGTTCATTTGTCTAGTTTCCATGGCAGGATGGCCGTTGTTGGTGATGTTATAGCGAAGAAGTTTGTCCTCCCAGGTCACCCAAGACCGCGACGTGTCCACTTCGAAGCCCGGCAGTGGCACCTCCTCTAGGATGCATAAATTCTAGAGCGGGAGGTGTTCAGACAAGGGATACGTCTTCTGGGTCGGAGTCAGTAGATTGAACAAGGTCATCTTGTTGGAGACAATCACCTTGGTTCCATAAACCTCCTCGTTCGCCACCATTTCTGTCCTACGGGCAGCGGCTTCCCCCTCATCACATCGGTTTGCAGCCATCTCAAATCTTTCAGGAGTTGGGCAGAATCATGATGCAGTGCACAAAATCGGAGAGTTCTGTGCGAAATTCGAATGAGTTGCACGAAATCTTGGAGATGAGAGCGCAATTAGCACATGAAGCACGAAAAATCCCAAATTGGGACGAGATCATGGCCGAATTTCAGATGGAATTCCGCACTGCCAGAGCATTATTACGCGCAGCCGCCGAAGCGATTTCACGCATGAGAGCGATGATCTTATCGCACGGAAAAGGCGGAAGTATGGATTTGGGACCCATCACCCCTTTTTATAGGAAAGGCCATGGTTCCATGCCACACGGAAAGAGGATTCCGCACGCATCCGTAGGATTTGCGCGCCCCGTCGGAATTTTTCGCGCAACATGATTAGGGGACATAGCATTTCAGCGTTTCGGCGTTTCCCTTGGAATCTGATCATTGCGACCTCTCGCCGATCCAATTCCAAGGAGGGGGCATTTTTGGATTCTGAATAAAGACTGTATATCCCGGAGGAAGTTTCGAAATGACGAAGAGGAGTCATATTCGGAATCAGAGGCCCGATACGGATGCCAAGGATGTGGTGCGCGAAATAAAGGAGGATTCGTGCGAAAAAAATTTTGACGCATGAAGAATCACTGGGATTCGCGAAATTGAGTCGATGAGGCATGCAATCTTTGCGCGCCCCGGTTCTGCGCGACGATGTTTTGCGTGCTGGCTGTGCTCGGCACAAAGAATTTCGCGCGCCGCCCGGATTCCACACCGGAGGTCGCCTATAAATAGAAGGTGACCCCGAACAGTTTGGGGGTGAGGATTCTGAAGCGACTCTCGTGCGCACAATTCGGCTCCCCTCGCACGCAAGATGACTTCTAGGTAATCCCTCATTTCGCGCAACCTTTCCCCGGAGTTCGCCTTTGCACGCAACTCCACCGGCTTCAGTGAATTTTCCCCCTCCCTAGGGTTCCAGCCTTTCACGCAATCCGAGTCTTGTGCGCGCAATACCCTGCCGTGCACGCAAAACCCTGCGCTTAATTCCCTCTTCGCGTGCAATTATCTTGCTCCAATTGTGTGTCGTCCCGGTGTTTTTCCTGCAAACCTTCCCTTTTGCGCGCAAAGCACAGGAACCCTCACCTTGACGCCCCTTGGCTGCCCCCTGCACCGGCACCTAATATCTCCCCTGCCGGGCACGCGCGCCATGCGTTGTTTTCCCGTACGGCCTTCCAGGCTCATGCGAAGTAACCTCAAGGTCCCGTGGTCCGTGTTTCCCATTGCATTTCTTTGCCTTATGCTTTTACTCATAGGCACGCTAACGGCTATTGCTTCTTCGCACAGCCACACTAACGTGTACCCCCCAGTGGTTTGCCTTGCGGCCCCCCTTCACTATGGCCTTGCCGATGCCTTCCCTCCCACAAGGTGTAGAGGGTGTTGGGCATGTAAGCCTTAGGGGTGTGGAGCAAACCCACCTCGTCCAAGCTGCAGGATGTTAAACTGCTAAGCACCTCGTCCTTAACAAAAGACATTAAACTATGGTGTGACCCCGTGTTTCGCACGCAGGGTCCCCCCAGCTCGGACATTCATTACGCCCACTTGTCTCCAGGGGAATGGACTCTTCCTCACATGGAATGAGATCCTACTTGTCGGAGCAGCATTTGTCCGCGGGGGAAGGGCTGCCTCAGAGCGTAAGCCCCTAGCCTTTCTTGCGGATGACTGCACCCATGTATCTCCGTATTCCCCCCTGCCAAGGCCAGTGGAGTCCTTTTCCCACTGCGCTTTGTCGCACCACGGGCATCCACCCTGGAGTAAGCCCCAGCACCAAGGGCCACTAAACATGCGTAAGCCCCTGTTTCCTCTTTGGGCCACCCCAGAGCATAAGCCCCATCTCAGCAAACTACGTGGAATTTGATCCGTGCTAATGCATTGTACGTAGGAAGCCTCCAAGAGGTTCAAGCCCACCACCCGATCGTCCCTACCTCTCCATGTCGGTTCCCTGACCACCTTGGGCTACCTCAGAGCGTAAGCCCCAAACCCCTCGTCCCGCATGACTTTAAACTCTATCTCGTCTTGCATGACGTTAAACTGTATCGTGTCCCGCAGGACGTTAAACTGTATCTCATCCTGCATGACATTAAACTGTATCTTGTCCCGCATGATGTTAAACTGTATCCCGTCCCACATGACATTAAAATGTATCTCGTCTCTTGGGCCATCTTAGAACATAAGTCCCATGTCTCACTCGACCATCCATCCTGATCCTTACACGGGCCGCCACATCCCAGTGAGATCATGCCACCCCATCCCACTCCATGATATATGGGAAGCCACCCACGTGCTGGCCCCAACATCAGTGTTCCCCCCTAGGGGTCCTTCAACCCAATCCGTCTCTGCCAGACGTTAAACTTACGACATACCCCGTGTTAAACATGGGAATCTGAGGAAAAAATCAGATGGTACGCATTCCCCGCATTCGATGTGGGATACCTCGGGCTTCTGCACCCTCGAGAAGCCCTGTGATGAGGGACCAAAGACAGACATGCCAACGACGCCCCAATGTGACCATTCTCCTCACCGAAGGTTGCTGCCCCGACAAGACCCCATGTAGCGTCTTGATGGAAGCAGCATAATTAACTGGCATCCATGTAGATATGGCACCGGGAATGAGCTTCACTAACCCGTCTTAAATCTATGAGGGAGACCCGAACTAGGTGATGTGCTCCGAGGAGGAATCCATGGAAGGAAGAACCAACATCCCATCATCCTAGTTTCGATCAAGGAGCAGACGTCCCTGAACAAGGAACGGATGCCACCCGTCTTTGGAAAGCGGGAATGCGGGGTAACAAGTAGCGCGTCCTCCCCACAAACGGATGCACACGCCCCGACGAAAGCATCGGAGCAACAATACCGAATACACAGGTTAGAACACATGGGTTGAGGCCATGTACAGGCACAAGGCTAGCGTACACGGAACTGACCCCAGTAACAAGGACATGGCATGTACTCCATACCAAACACCGTGTATTGAATTTTTATACATGACCATCCTTACGAAATAGGCTATTGTACATGGGCCGTTGCTGGGGTCAGAGGACAGGGGGGTAACTTTTCTACACACCGTTTAATTTTTGGATAATGGGTCGGTCCTCATGTCCACCATATCTTGGACATGTTTCATTAGGGTCAGGGCTTCGTCTTCTCGTTCATCTAAAGGTCAGTCATCGATTCCTTCTAAATGAGTATGATCCCTTCACAAGAATTTCTTTTATAGTGTCATACATCCCTCCGAGAGGCCTGGAGTGAGATCCTCTATCCATTCCTGACCCTCAGCAGCGTCACACATCGTCGTGTCCAACTCCACGAGCATTGATATTATACCAAGATGGTGAATCAGGATGAGTTGCGGTATCTTCCATGGCACTGGATGTGATCCTTATCTGTGTATTGTGATCATTCCCACTCAGGAGTGTGTTCTACCATAATGAGTGTATATATCTATCATGATCATTCCCACATAGGATTTTGTTCTCCAATAATGATTGTTTTTATCTATCAAGGATTTTCCCGATGAATAGTGCTTCTCAGACTTACGTAATCATAGATATAAAACTCATGGAGTGAGTTCTCTTAGAAGGAGTACTTCATGGAATCTTTGACCTGAATCCTTAGCAAGGGTGTGCGGTTGTGTGACTTTTCTCTAGGATCCAGGCCTAGGTTTTCAGTATATTAGGATTGTGTTTCCCTATTATATGTTCAGTAGACATATACTGTGTAGAGGTGAATGCACCTTTATTTTGTGTATTTGCTTTGTTGTTATTGGGGTCCTCTACTGAGTATTTTTATACTCACCCCTAAACGGGATTTTCCCACGCATGTCATGTCTTTTTCAGATAAGTAGCCTTTAGATCGAGTCCTGGGTGGACCAGGATAGGGTCGTGATTTCTGGGTTTCTCACAGGTATTGGTGTTCCTACGGCTACGAGCAGCAGTCCTGCTATCTCATTATGTTATAGGTTGGACTTTGTAGTTTTTAGACTCTTATTTTAGTTGGCTTATATTCTGGCCCAATTTACTTTCAACACTTTACTTTCAATTGTACACTGTTGGTTTGGTTTATTTGTATGCATGCATTTTGTTCCTTAGTGTTTTTTTACATTCATAATTTGTGGGCTTGGAGATGTGTGTGTGTGTGTGTCTAGGTTCATAGGCAATGCCTCCCATGTTAGTAAAATGCCAAATCGGTGTTATTCACTATCCACTGGCCTATTTGAGGTGGGCTTGGTGAGTCATGGTGCGGGCCCTACTGGGACGGGTCATGAGAGAGCGGTATCATAGGTGGTAAGTTCTACCATAGGACCAAGATATTGTGAGATTGGTTAAGGGAAAAAGCCTCATGTGTTTTGAGCTCAGCTTTCAGGCCAGAGACTCCTGTGTTGGTGCGGGCGGCCGACGTATTCATAATCCAGGACTCGGATAACCTGCTTTTCTACTTGATACAAGAAAACACTAGCTATGGTGAAAAAAGGCATGGTACATGCATCACATAGGAATGGGTTTTTTTTTCATATCATATGTTTCAAATATTCAGATATACTCATTAACCAAGGTACTTTTTGTTTCTTTATAAGATTCCTCTACGATGCATACCCACTAGGATTCAGCAGCACGATCACGAGGATGACCCCCTCAGTGATGAGGTTTCTATACAGGGACCATCTAACCATGCATTTCCACCGGGTGGTGAACCTATTTTACCACCACTAGTATAAAATACTTTGGTAACTACATTATCGACGCCGAGGAGCACAGGCTGACCTTTCACCATGAGTTCTAGGGCTGGGACCCCTAACATTTTGAGGAAAGCCGGACCCTTAGGTGGATGAGGACTAGCTTGAGGTGGTGACTAGATTTATTTGTCTAGAGAGGATACCAGCAAACCAGATGGTGATCCTAGGAGCGAGCCTTCTTTAGGGTTTAGTGGGATGATAATGGAGTCTTACCATAGAGACTCATGACAAGGAGAATCTTTTGTGGAATGAGTTTGAGCTACTCTTCAGGGAGGAGTTCTCTCTAGTTACGCTAGGAGATGTATGCTTCCACAAGATTCTTCAGTTCCAGCAGGGTAGTATGACGGTAGCTCACTAATCATAGAGGTTCACCAACCTCTCCAGGCACTCGATGGATATGGTCAGGGATCGGTACATCAGATCTCATACCATCGAGCGAGGTTTACGTCGGGACATCCATGCTAGTGTTGTGACTCAATGCAATTTGACTTATGTTGGAGTTCTCGAGTGGGACATGGTGATAGAGAGATTCTTGGTCGTGCAGAGACAGCTGAAGACAGTCAGCAGTAGAAAGACAGGTTCAGAGACCTCTGCAGCGGGGAGCCAAAGTCGGACACATGGATTAGGACATGGGAGACGTCATAGGGGGACCCAAGACAATGACTTGATAGTCTAGGGCTCACAGTATGGATCCAGTCATGCTAGATTGAAGCAGTGCTACTCGTGCGATGGAAGGGGACATCTCATAGGGGATTGCCTGACCCATCGAGCTACAAACTGGGAAGCATTGGATTGAAATTTCTGGTAGAGGAATAGAGTGAATCAGATAGACCTACCAGGTGACAGATGTGGAAGAGGAGCAGGGAGAGTTTCATGTGGTGGTAGACGATTCGACTTACATCCACCACCACACCTAGGAGGTCCGCACCAGGCTAAAAAAGCTGGGAGATAGGGGCGGGGACAGCTGCATGCGGTCGAGGCGTATGACCGAGGGGCTCCAGGGACAATCATAAGTATAATATGTGTCTTATCTACCTTACCTTTTTCACATACGGACACAACATCAAGTCATTCCTTCATGACCACATGTCTTGTGAGAATCCTTGATATTTTGGTAGTTCAGTTGACTTGATCCTTATGCTTGGAGACACCTACGGGAGGAGACTCGATGATCACAAACCTTTCTACACAATGTTATCTTATCCTTGGTGGTGAGAGTTTCAGTTGGAACCTCTTAGTTGTAGCCTTGATGCCTTATGACATCATTCACAGTATGGATTGGCCGTCTTCATTCTATGCCCTGATTGATTTTTTTAGGTGAAGAGTGTTGTGTGACTGTAGTGATGGGAAGATGTTTTCTTTTGTCTATGAAATGGAGACCTAGGCAGAACATAATGAGCTCATGCATAGGAGGGTGTAGCTGCTCACTAATGAGTTAGCTAGCTATGCCCTCGGAGTAGTTGATGTGATGATCTCCATTTTCCCAGCACTAGTGGCGGAGTACGAGGACATCCTTCCAAAAGATGTTCTGGGACTACCTCCCCCCATTATATCGACTTCTGCATATACTTACACTATAGGAAGACACTGATTTCCACACTAGAACATCGAATGGATCTTGCAATGATTCGCAAGCTAAGGGTGAGTTTGAGGATTTACAGAGCAAGGGTTTCGTGAGACCCAATGTTTCACCCTGGGTATCCCCAGTCTTGTTTTCCATGAATACATAAAAGATTTTGAGGTTGTTGGTGGATTACTGGTGCTTGAATGAGGTTACAATGAAGAACAAGTATCCACTACTGAGAATCGAAAAAATCAGCTATTAGGGGAACAATGGTTCTCTAATGATTAACTTCGATCAGGTTATCATTAATTATAAGTACTTGGCGAGTATAAATCGAAGATGACATTTAGATACTGCAATAGTCATTATGAGTACTTGGTGATGACTTTCGGCCTGAAAAAATTCCCCTGAAGAGTTTATGGGACTGAGGAACTGGATCATCTAGCCATACTTGGGCTAGTTCAAAGTGTTTTTCATCGACAACATCCTTGTGTACTCAGCATCAGATGAGGAGCACATGAGACACCTGCAGATGGTTCTTGATATACTGCTGGAGCACCAACATTATGGGAAGATCTCAAAGTGCCAGCTCTGAATTTAGGATATCCACTTTCTGGGACATGTTATCTCAACAAATGGAAGAGCTATAGACCAAAGAAAGGTGGAGGCACTGTTAACATGGGATCCACATCATAGTGTGGTGGAGGTTTCGAGATTCTTAAGGTTGGCATGATATTATTAGAGATTCATTCATGATTTCTCATGGATATCATCACCGATGACATCCTTGACCATAAAGGGGGAACCCCTTCTTATGGAAAGAGAAGTTCCCACATGGTTTTGTGCAGATGAGACATATTTTGACGAGTTCCCCATTCTTGATATTACCGGAGGAGGGTGTCGAGTACGTAGTTTTCTATGATGCATCAAGGACTGGGCTTGGTTGTGTCCTAATGCAGAGACAGGTACTGATTACTTATAATTCACTCCAGCTTAGGCCACATGGGAAGAACTATACATCCCATGATCTCGAGTTGGAATCAGTAGCCTTCTAATTTATTATTTGGAAACACTACCTTATGGAAGAGTGGTTCATCTTCTACTCTGACCACAATAGCGTCAAGTACATATTCTCACAGAAGGATCCGAATTTGAGACAGTTTTTTTGGCTAGAGTTCTTCCAGGATTATGAATTCAAAATCATATATACTTATAGGAAGGAGAAAAAGGTGGCAGATTCTCTTAGTAGAAAGTCGACCTCACACCTTTTGAGTGAGGTGATAGAGCAGTTAGCCACGCTGCAGTTATCCTTTGTGTTTGGAGAGGATACAACTTACCTACATTCGATGGTTGTCACCCCTTCACTCTTACAACATGTTAGGGAGACGCAGCATGGGGATGTTGACTGTGATGATTTAAGTGATCATTTTTTGACAAGATATGTTCTCGATGGATATCCGCAAGGTGGGGAGCACATAATTCTATTAGAGGATGCACCATTATACCAGTAGCATTGAGAGAAGAGGCCTTGAAGGAGTTTCATACATCCCAGATGGTGGAACATCATGGAGTGTCAAATATGTACCAGTATCTCTGATGGCAGAACATGTGGTCATGCATTAAGAAGGTGGTAGCAGAGTTCGATTTTCGATTCCTTACATGCCAGTAGGTGAAGGACGAGCACCAGGTTCAAGCCGGATTATCTCACCTCCTGGATGTTCCAGAGTGGAAGTAGGATAGAATAATGATAGACATCATGAAATGCTTACCACGCTCTTCCAAGGGGCATGATTCCATCTGGGTGATCATTGAAAGACTCACCAAGTAATCCCACTTCCTAGCTATCAGGGAGCAGAGTTCCGTAGAGATATTGAGATGGCTCTACGTGCAAGACATTGTAAGGCTACATTGTGTCCCTTCAACAAATGTCTCGGACTGAGATGCCTACTTCACTTCCTAGTTGTGGAAGGGATTGTAGGAGACTTTTGGGACTTAGCTACTCTTGATCACAGAGTTTCATCCCTAGATATATGGTCAGATGGATAGAACCATCCAGGTGCTAGAGGATATGTTTCAGGCCTGTATCCGGGACTTTAGTCATAGTTGGTAGAACCGCTTTCCACTAGCGGAGTTTTCATATGATAATTAATCCACTCCACCATTTCTATGGATCTGTTTGATGCCTTTTTGGAAAGACCCTGCAGGTCACCACTTTTCTAGACTGACCCCGGAGAGTCAGCACTCATGGGTACAGGGTTGGTGCGAGCTACCACCGAGAAAGTGCAGGTCATCCGAGAGTGGATAAAGACTGCACAGAGCCAGAAGAGGTCTTATGCAGACTGAAAACAGAGATCCCTGGAGATTGAGGAGGGATACAACGTCTTTCTTCATGTCTCACCTCGTTGAGGATTGTAGAGATTTGGATGGGTAGGCAAGTTATCTCCGATGTTCATCAGACCTTTTCAGATACTTCACATAGTTATCGAGGTGGCATAACGCCTAGCTCTACTGCCACAGTTGAATCAGTTACATGATGTATTTCATGTGTCGTAGATGAGGAGGTACCTGTATGACCCATCACACGTCATCGACTGAGTACAGCTGGGCATCGAGGAATGGGAAACTATTGCGGAGTACCCAGTGGAGATCGAGGAACAACAAGAGAGGATCCTACATGGGCAATCAATTCCCTTGGTGCATGTTTAGTGGCTGTATGAGAATATCTAGGAGAGAACGGGGGAGCTTGAGGCTCAAATATGTGCCCAATACCCACATGTTTTTGTGTAATCTCGATTTTGTCTTTTCTGGGATGCAAAGTTCCAAGGTGGGGAGATTGTAATGTCTTTGATTTCTCATGTTTTATTTTTAAATATTATATATAATTATAATGATACTAGGTGTAGAGACGACACATCATTCTGAGGCCCTATGATCCTGGACTGGTGGTTTAATCTTTTTTTAATTTATGTTTGTCGACATATGTTCACAGTTATAGAAGTTTCCAAAAGGATCCCCATATTAAAAATATAAGGGAATCATTGCGTCTGGGACGAAGACATTACCTAAAAATGAGTCTAACATCGACTGGCTCAGGTCGAGGGAAAGAGTTAATTTTCAGGAGTTTTTAGTAAATAAAAGAAAATAAATTCTCAAAGTTTATTTTATTTTATTTGGAAACATCTGCTGCAGCGTAGCGATGAGGAAGTTGTTTCATTAATTAATTCCATGCCATAATCACATTGAAACATCAATGCTGAATCATTAATACCACAACATTATGTAATTACGAAATGTGTTTTCACTTTTCAATTGGATAATCAACTATTATTTGTTGGTAATGGTGGAGAGAATCTCTTTAGAATCTGTGGAGATTAATAGAGAACTCTCAAAGGCAAATGGTGATGAATCAATGTTGTGAATCTCTACGCCCACAATGTTGAATGATCCTTGTGATGATGGAAGAACGAACCATTCTTCAGTGATAGATCCCTTATTGAGTTAGGGGATATAATTTGAATTCCTTTTCCTCGTTCTTGGATTAAACGTTAAACATAGACCAACCCACGAACAGGTTGATCCGCGGATCGTGCATTCTAGTGGGACGGTTTTTTATTGGGATGTTTTTGAGGAATAATCCATGATTATTGTTTATTGTATTGATCCTTCATAGTTTTATCCTACTAATGAATGTGCATCAACTCCATGACGAATGACAGCAGAGGTTCATTTCTCAATATCTTTTTTTTGGATTTCCTCCCCCTTTCTTTTTGTGCGTTCTTTTTGGGGCGATTAACAATGGATCATTGCGCATCTGGCTTGAGAACCAATGATCCCAAATTGGGAATCCTACACCATGACAACCTAGCAAAGGTGAGACATAGAATCTAGAGTTTCTTGGAGATCAGACCGTTATAACAAAGATCGAAGAATCACAGGGTGGGGGGTGCCCGCGAGAAGCGTTGATTCTGTAAAAGTCCGTAATACATGGCGTGAACTTCTGAAGAACATGTCGTGTAGAACTAGTGCCAACAGAAAGGGTTTCAGAAGTAAGATAGGTATCAAATAGCAAGTGACCCTGGTCACCTGGCGTGTTGGACCTTCCCTGAAGTTCAGCATGTACTCTAGGAAATACACTGACACATGGAGAACAAAACGGCTTCGGGACACGGCGTATAGACCCTTCGCGGAATGGTAGAGGCCACTATGCAGGACATGGCATGTGTCCAGGGGAGACACATACATGGGATGAAGTACTTGACTATGTAATCCACCACATGGCCAGGTGATGCCAGTAATGCAGGTCACCCAATGTACCGAATATACGGGTTGGCACACATGGGTTGAGGCCGTCTACGGGCACATGCACAACATACATGGAGCCAACCCTAGTCAATCAGACATGGCGTGTACTTTTTACCACATTTTGTGTACTAATTTTATCTATATGACTATCTTTACGACATGAGAAATTGTACATGGGAAGTACCCGGGGTCAGAAGACACGACGTGTGAATTTTTTACACACTGTGTATTTTTTGGGAAATGGTTTGGTCCTCTTGTCCATCATATCATGAAAATGATTCATTTGGTTCAGTGCCCCTTCATATTGTTCCCCTGAAGGTCATGCATCATTTCCATTTACATGAGTATGATCCCTTCAGCAGGACATTCTGTGATAGAGTTAGGCATCCCTCCAAGAGGCCCGAAGCGAGATCCTCTATCCATTCCTGACTATTGGTAGAGTCATGCATCAGTGTTTCCAACTCCACCAGGTGTTGATCCTCTATCTAGATGGTGAATCTAGATTAGTCACGATATCCACCATGGAACTGATAGTGATCCTCATCTATGTATCATGATCATTCCAACTCAGGAGTGTGTTCTCTTGTAAAGAGTGTATCTATCTATCGTGATCTTTCCCACTCAGGAGTGTGTTCTCCTGTAATGAGTGTCTTTATCTCTTGTGGATTTTCCTGAATAATTGTGCTTCTCAGAACTACGTCATCAGAGCTATCAGACCCATGTGGTGAGCTCTCCTAGAAAGAGTGTTTCGTGGAATCTTCGAACTGAATCCCTTGCGTGGGTGTGTTGTTGTGTGAATTGTCTCTAGACTACAGGTCTTGGTTTTGAGTATATCTAGATTGTGTTCTTTTATTATATGTTTAGTAGACATATAATATGTAGAGATGATTGTGCATTTCTTTTGTGTATTTTCTTTGTGGTTTTTAGGGTCTTCTACTGAGTATTTTTATACTCACACATGCATGGGCTTTGCCCGCACGTGTCTTGTCTTGTGCAGATGAGAAGCCTTTAGACAGAGTTCATGGTGGACAAGGACATGAACAAGATTTCTGAGTTCCTCACATTCCAAGTGGTAATTACGGCTAAGAATAGCAGTCCCAATACCTCTTTGTGTTACAGGTTGGTCTTTTTAGTTTTCAAAATCTTGTTTTGGTGGGCTTGTATTTTAACCCATTTTACTTTCAGCACTTTACGTTTCATCATAATCTGTTGGTTTGGTTTAGTTTAATGAATTCATTTTTTTCCTTGTATTTTTTTAACATTTCATCATTTATGGGCTTGGAGATGTGTGTGTGTCTGTACAGGTTCTTAGGCAATGCCTCCCAAGTCAGTAATATGCCTACTCGGTGCTAGTTAACAGCCCCTAGCCTATTAGAGGCGGGCTTGGGGAGTCATGAAGCGGGCCCCACTAGTACGTGTCATGAAACCTTATCCATATATAAATTTATCGATACTTGATGTAACATCCCAAGCTACCATGGTATGTTTCCCTTTGAATAATGCAATATTATGCATTGTACGCAACATCGAGATTATTACACACCTCAACCAATCAAACTAGAAGTTATGAATATTAATACCCCCATTTTGAAATTTTATAAATTTTATTTTTCAAAATGGACGTTATTTTTGAATTAAGAAAATTGAAATCAACTTAGGGTGAATTTTTGGTACTTTTCAAAAAACATTCAAATTTTGAGGAATAGTGAAAAATTCTAAATTTTAATTAAAAAC
Source organism: Viscum album (assembly GCA_963277665.1). Classification (NCBI taxonomy): domain Eukaryota; kingdom Viridiplantae; phylum Streptophyta; class Magnoliopsida; order Santalales; family Viscaceae; genus Viscum; species Viscum album. The sequence goes on from OY728158.1 coordinate 880,988,080, forward strand.
CACTTTTTAATAGAAGAAATTTATATTTTAAAATTATAAATTTGAGTGTATTTAAAGTATAATTATGTCATTGTTTGTAATTTGACATTAAAAATTGAAATAAGCCTATGTCAATTGTTTGATAGTTATTATTTTCTAAAAACATGATTTTTATTTTAACAACGAGAAATTATATTAAATTAATTTATGACTCTTATGTGTTTAGAATTTTTAGTAATGGATACCATATTTGGAATCATGATGTCAAAATTAGGTAAATAGGTAAATTCTATTTTTATACATTATCAATAATTAATTCGGTAAATGTTTTATTAACCCCGGTTAAAGGGTAAATCCAGTAAATAAGGGTAAAAAATAATATTATAAAAATATTAAATTATACTAACATGTGTTATATTCCAATTTGTTGATACATGTCTTACCATGTTCATCATTGGGTCGATTTTGGGACCCCATGGAGCCACATGACTGTGATAATGAAAAAATATATTCATTAATTTAAATTAAAGACAAAAATGACAAACACATATATCTTTTTTGTAAAACAAATTTTAAATGGGGTTATATAATTTATATTTTCGACTATAATTTCTATTTAGAAAGATAGAAAGATTTCATACATAATTATATTTTATTTAAAAAATTTAGACATTAAATATTTAAATTTATTTATGACACAATGATGAATTATTAATTACCTTATTAATGAATGAATCAATTAAATTGTATAATTAATATTAAAATAAATAAAATTTCATTGTTTTAATGATATACAAGAATTGTATAGGTGAATATGAAATTTTATGGTTGATTAAATGTATTTTTTTGAAGTAATTATGTTTTGGTGACTTTCTCAAAAACAAAATACTAAATAGTGTCAAAAGTGATATAAATGAGTTTTTAAAACACTAATTATATTATAAAAAAAAAAATAGTCCAAAAAATAAAATGTTTATTCAAAGAACAAATATAATTAAATTTATATTATTAATTTACCAATTTTTGTTATCTTGACATTTTATAGTATATTTTTAAACAGTTATTATAATAATTATAGAATACATGGTAAAAGTAAAAATATTCAACTAACCATTAAATATAAATGATAAGGTTAATATGGTGACCCAAACTTCTCTAAAACCTATTGGTTGAGTGATTTTTAAACCAATACCCTCCTTATACTTGAAATAAATCATTTTAGTTCCAATATAAATGGAAAATTATTTTATTATAAAATAACATTTCAATCTTTTCCAAAGGTGCCCCTCACCTCTCTTATAAAAGGGAACTTCCGTTTCTCTTAAAATCATACCTCCAAAGCCATTTCGATCGTCGAAAACCTGACCAAAATATCATCCCTTGTTCCATTACATCAACATATAGTATTTCTTTTGATCATAATGTCAACCTATGGAGCCCTTTTGATTAAATAAAAGGGAAGAACCATAAGAAGAGGTAAATATTTCATTACCAATTTAAAATTATTTTTCATCGTCCACTTCCTCTTTATTTATTAAATCCATTATAAAATAAAATCTGTAGTATATTATATATACTTTGATGTTATTATAAAAATGGTACAACCATATTTATTGTTCTATCCATCATATGAATAACAAAGTCAATATACGTGTGTACGTGCTGCTTACCTTCTCTACTTCATGGTGTAGTTGTTATTCAATACATTATTATTTTTATGGGTATAATAATGTTTTATAATTGATGTAAATAATAAATATAACATGTATATTATTCAATATATAAGATATAACCTCTATTTACATATTATTTTGATATCAAAATAATGTTATTGAAGTTCGTGTGTACGTACGGATGACCGTCTCCACGAACACAATGAGATTCATTTCCCTGTCATAACCATTCAAGAATAATTTTCCTTTTATGATTTAAAATTATGTTTATGGACTTAATATCGGTCTATATTTGAATCAAATATATCATATCCATAACAAACATGTCTTATGTAACAAAAAATATAATGTAAAACGAATCAGTTAACACCTGAAACGACGATAATACTAAAATATTATTAACAATTCAGTATTAGAAGATAATATATGATATAACAATTTTTTATATGTTTCATGAATAATTTAATATCAATACTTTAACTATTAAATAATAGGATAATGTACCCTCGACCAAGGAAAACTACAAGGTAAGGAATAATTTCACAATCTTTTTATTTTCTGAGGTTATTTACGTAAGTATCTACTGGGACCTCTTTACCATCCACACCTATGTTATCTAAAATATATACTTCAATCCATTTTTATTATTTACTAGACTATGGTTTAATGTCATTTATACCCTTATTTGACCTTATATATTTTCGAAGGAATCTTTCCATCATTTTCAAACAAGGTACTTTATGAACTTCTCATCAAAATTAAGGTAAGAATGTTTTTTTAACTTATATGGTTGTAGTGGCTATGTTTTTCCATTATTACATCATGGATTATTCCCTAAAATATTTATAAAAATATTTTCAAAATAAATTTTTTCTTTTATAATTATATGAATCTTAAATTATTTCAAAATAGAAATGACATTTCACTAGAAAAAATTTCTTTTCATCTATGATAACATAATTTGATAAAATTTACACTTGTTTGAAGTTGATTCATTATGATAAAAATATTAAATATTGTATTTAATGTTTTTTGATATGTTCGACTGTGGATGTGTTATTTTTTTAACATTCATGGTTTATGGTTAAAGTATTTACACTTCGTATGCTTTTTTTTAATAAAAATGTTTATATTTTGTTTCAACCTTTTCATATGAAGAATGTGTTGGACATAGTATTTGATGGGAGGAGCCCGATATAGATCCTCAGTGAATCGGTACGTCTCATGAGACAATTAGAAGAGGAATTGTCCATGTCCTTTCCCAATTTGATATATTGTTTTTCCGTATGCCTAAATCATTATTAGACGTCTTGGCCGAGCCCTTGAATAGATGTTTCAAAAGGTCCAACATTATACATTAACACACTTTGAAAATAATAATGCTAGTTAATGTTGTTATTCAACTAGTAGTAAACCCATGAATATGTTTAAATATGGAATTATTTACTCAGCTCATATTCTATCCACAATGTGTACATTTTTACTATTTCAAAAGGCATGTGTTTTCAATTATTTTTCATATCTATTGTTTGTGTTATCTTCCACTATAAATTATACTCTTACTGATCATTTCAGATCAACCCTTTTTTATGTTTCATTTTCTCGAGATATGATGAAGTTAGTCATGTATGACTTTCAGTCATAATCTAAGAGGCATGTATATTTCAAATGGAATAAATTTCTTTTGTATTTCTTCTCAAGTTGTAATGTTAAACTTATTTATTTATCCTGTTTCAAATAACAATAAAATGTTCGGTATTTAAGGACAATTCTCCTTATATCATGCCAATGCATGGTAATAAAGAACCAACTTTTGGTAACTGGGGTCGGGGAGTTAAATTTTGGGAGTCCTTAATGTGTATATATTTTTTGAGTGTATTGTGGTCAATTTCCATGATAGGTTTTTGATGAAGTCGTTCAAGATGATGTGTATTTAAATTGTTGTAGAGTGGATGTTAAAAATGATATTTAATGGATGACAAAACCCTAAGAGTCCCTATTCCATAGTACATTAGTTTTGTAATCCTATTTTTAGACAAGGGATAATAATTTAATTAGAATATTAAGTGAAATATTTCAGATCAAATTATTCTCAGGTAGGGTACCGTGTTTTTTTGGCATTGATGATTCCCTGTAGGGTAATTCTACTAAGGAAAACCAAAAATTAAAAAATAACAGCATTAGATATTATTATATTAATTTTCATTACATATCAGTATGATGAATTATATTAGAATACATTTTTAGTGAATTTCGAAAAACTGATACATAAAAGAATTTATATAAATTATATACATCACCTCCCTCTATGTTTTCCACAACTAGAATCCATTTTAGAAATAATTTTCTTGGTACATTTATCCCATGCAGTTGGGGTTTGGATTAGTGGTGACAACTCTGAAATCCGACATGAAAAATTTGTCTTCATAACCCATAGGGCATATGCTACTGTATCACAAAGTAATAGTGAATATACTATAGCAATGGCTGGCACTATAGCGGTGGCAGGTCACTATAGCAGTAGCAGGGAACTGTAGTAGGTGCGGGTACTGTGTGGTACTATTGCACACAGGCACGGTAGTAGTACTATTCCCATAATGGGGGGTGGGCCAAAGATTTGGCCCTACTGGCCATGTAATGGGCTAAATGCCTAATGGGCCCTCAGGCTATGTAATGTCTCTCCCTCTACCCCATTAAAGAGGTCATTGCATTGCATTAATAATTAAAAGGCTTCAGCACCATCCTTTTAAAAAAATTATTCAAAAACTAGGGATAAGGTAAATAATAATGGGTCATATTTTATCCTCAGTTTGTGTAAATGAGGGAGAAATGAATCAATGATATTTTTTAGTATTACATAATCATACTTATATGAAAATTACATTATATAATTTTAAAATAATTCTCATCAACTTATATACCATAATTAGAAGAAATTTCATAATTCTTCATTATTCACAATATATTAATTGTAATGGTATCAAAGAATGTGATCGATTAGAGAATAATTATTTTATCCTGTCTAACCCCTGACCTAATTGAATATTATGATTTATATATATATTCATTTTATAGTTTTATAATCATCGAAATTTTATAAATAATTTTATAATAATTTTCAATTGAATAAGGAATAGTTTAATTTAAATAAATTTTATTTTGATGAATTGAATGGTTATATTAAATTGTTAAATTTTATTATTATTTAAATTTAGTTTTTAATAATTTAAATCATTTCTTTATTAGAATATGAATAATTAATTAGGATGAATTTTATGGAATTTTTTAAAATAATTATATTTATTGAATAATGAAAAATTAAAATGTTTTCAAAACACTGGTTATTTTTGTTAAATAATGTTATATAAAATTCCCAGTGAAACAAAATATATAAAATGTTGGATCTATATTAAATATTGGTGATTATTTATAATGGATTTAGGGTATTATGAATCGTTTTCAAATTTTATACAGATCCTATCCTAGAAGGCGTATTCACAACATAATGGCCTTATTTATGCCATTGGTTTTGTGATGGGAAAATGATGTGAAAATGGGATTAGGTGTTAAAACATTATAATTTTTTAAAATTATTTTATGACATAAATATTTCACTTGTGGTAATTTATACTAAAAATTGCACTATTCGACATATATAGAAAATAGATATTTTACCTAGTTTATCCTTCATTTATGACTCAAACCAATCATTCCTAATGTTTCTTATGACATTTCATGTTTGAATTTAAAATAGTTTTGATTTAATCTATATTACATAAATATAAGAGACCTAAAAAATTATTTCAATTATCTCCTCCTCTCCCTAATTCCTATATTCAGCAATCAATCAATATCATGGTTGTTTGTATTTTATCCTGTTAAGTGGTATTTCTACATCCTTGTTTCTGTTTTTCAGGTTGTGATATTAGGATGCGTTTTTGGAAATATTTTATCATATAAAAATTTGGTTTGATTCATCAATATCAATTATGGGGGTATTTATATGGAGTTTATCAAGTGTGTTGGTAGTGGTGTAGTGTGAAAACTTCTTTATATATAATTGGATCTATCTTCTATACTGACCATTTAACTTACAGAATCATATAAAATATTTCAGAATTTATTCTAGGAACTCCATTTGTTGTTATACAATCCTTCTAGGGGTTTTCAATTGGATCACCATGTGTGTGAGGCCTTGTTTGAATAAGGGATTTTGTATCTAAATAATGTTGGGTGAATCATAATTTATCGAGGTTTATAAATTTGTTTATAAATTAATGATCATGATTTATGGAATTTTATGTGTAAATAGTATTTTTAGAAAAAAAAAATTCAACCATAGTTCATTAGATGAAAAGTTATTTTAAAATCCTTGAGAACTAGATTTATAAACTAGTTTTCGAATAATGGTTTTGAATGAATGTTTTGGGAAATTTAGCACATGGTAATCCATCCATACATCTGTGGATCAAGTAGATAATGTCATGTTTATTTGATAATATTGGTGGTTAACACTTTGTGGTGTTACTCTAATCCTTATATTTTATGAATATGTCTATGGTCTTGATGAACACGCTTGGCTATTTTTTGTTATGATTTATCATACTAGAATGACATATAGTGATCGTTTATGTGGTTTACCTATTATCATAATTTTATATAATTGGATATGATTACCTAATTTAATAAATATTATATTCCTGGAACTATTTTTTCCAAACAGTTTTAAATATCTAAATTGGGGCATTAAATAAAAATTATTTAGATATAATACATTTTAACAACATATCATGACATGTTTTTATAAATTGAGAATTTTTTTTGGTGTGTGGATACTTGATATTGAACAACTGGGTAGGGTCCCACTAACCCAATTTAGATCATACTCAAAACAACCCATACGAATTATGTATAACATGGAATGTATTTAGATTCAGATAACTAAATTCTATGTACATAGGTGGCGAGGTTTTGAAAATATGGGTACTATAAGCTATAGGAGAGATGGTGGGACATTTCTCACATATCACCAAGAGTAGTAGCTATTGGTTTTTATTTACCATTCTTGTTTTGGTAGACATGTACCTTTTAGCAGAATCATCTATTTTAAAGCCATATAACTAATATTTATTTCTATTGATATGTATTATATCTCCATTAGTTTCCAAATTGTTTTCACCTATGTATATGTGCCATTCATACTATTTAAAATTTTTCAAATCATTACCCCATGTTTTTAATTTCCTCATGTGTGTTAGTTGTCGGCTCATCATGATTAGGAATAACTATAAAGTCATTAGAGGATGAATTTAGGTTCCAAGTATTGAGGATAATCTATTTTGTTTTGTTGCAAATTTTTATTATAGAATGGATGTAATCTAGAATTGGATTTTTTTTATATAGGTGAATGGGTTTTCAGGACATGAGGGGAAGGATAAGATGAGTTTCAAGCAAGCATTTTTCTTGAAAATCTAGAAGTTGGGATTGGATGTAATTATGAGTGTATCCTTTGTTGAGTTGGAATTATAAATATCTATATATATTTATATTTATTTTGTTCAGAATGATATTTTAATGTTATCAAATCATTTTAATTATATTCTAGATTGTATTAATATGCCTCTGAGTCTTCATGCATGAGTTCTATAGGAGCATGTAGTGAGGTGTGATCCTCATTGGAATTCACCTCCATTTCAGAATCTAACAGAGGATTTTATTTAATTTTTTTCTTTCCATGGATAGAAATATATGACATGATCATGAACAAGTAGTTTATGCACTAGTAGATATTGGAAAATATAGAGAAACGTTCATTATAGTTCATATGTGTGAATATTCATTATTTTATGGGTATTAATAAACATTAATATGTATAGGGATTAATTAGAATATTTATCTAATATTTAACATCCAAGATGCAATTTTCTATATCAGGGTGAAGTGCATCATTTTCAAACATGAAGGTCAAAATATTTTTTTGTCAGATTCTACGGTACTGGATGATCTGAATGTGGGATTATATTGGAAGGATTTCAAGAATCTCTAATGTTAATAATTTGTTCTAGAGACTCTGATGTTAGAGAAATCATTTGAGATCATCCCACTTAATATGTGAGAGTGCATTTTGTTGGAGTGCAACAATCAGTTTATATGGAAGATTTATTTTTAATTAGAGATAATGAGGAATGATAGTTTTAAATATTATCCATACCTATATGGTTTACAAATATACATATGATAACAACTGTATATAAAGTGTGTTAAAACTATTAAAACAAATTTAATAGGGATATGATGTATGATATGGATATGATGTGAGTGATTGGTTACAATGCACATTCTCTTAAACCTGTTTGAATATTATGTGAAGAAAAATCTAATTACATGAAGAGGAAGGATAATCACATGAGATTTGGAGGTGATTAAAAAAATAGTACTTCCTCCACATGCTTATCTTCAGTCGGTAGTTTTCCCATAAAATTACATTAGTGTTGAATGTATGTAAACACTAAGAATACTTACTCTACTCCCTATATGGTGTTCAATGATTATGTCTGATACATCTATATGTAGTGGATCTTCCAGGATATGAAATTAAACAATTATTTATAACGATGTTTGACTCTAAATGACAATATGGTGCAGTTAGAAGCATCCATTTCCTCAAATAACTAGTTATTGGCCTCAGTAGTGAAGCATTATCTCAAATTTGAAGAGTTTCCAATAAAGGATGATGTGGGTATAGTGATATTGAAGGGTTTATTTTATTTAATCTTCAGTAGAAACATCATTATTTGATAATGGTGCTTTATAGTTATTTGTATAGTTACATTTTTTAATTTTCTAAATCATACAATGGATATCATGTTTAATTTAATAGAGTTCGTGAAACTCTTCAAATATTTATGGAGTTTTGGTTTTTATGCCATTATTTTTCTCAAAAGATTGATGATCTAGAGGATGTCTAGGAATTTTAAGTTCAGGATCTGGATATTTTTCACATCATCATTGTAAAAAATTAGAAAGTTTGTAACCACTCTCTAATTTTTTTTATCATCGGTTTGTTTCATTATATATACCTAATGTGATCTCTATGGTGTTTATTGGGTGGGATATGTGGACTATTCATGAAGGACCACCAAGCCTAGTGCTCAAGAGTTTTTTGTTTATCTTTGAAGTTGATCCAGAAGACAATTACCATTTTCATGATACTATTATAGTATTCTCGTAAATTATTGATTTATTCCTTGATAATTTATTTATTACTACCCAGACTAGGTGGTATATTTAACTATTATTCAAATTCAGTTTACATTTCAAGTCTTGATACCCTATTATGATATGAAACATGTTGAGGGGAATGAGCTCATGGACCAATAAGGTGACCATATAGAGAAAGTTTTTGTTTTCCCATGAAATTATTCATGGGAATCACACAATCCATATTTCAATAGAGATTATGGTTGAAATTATTTTTTTGTTCAATTTATGAACATGAACTAGGTAATTTTTAAGAATAAATATACTTTTCCCTTCAGTAAATATTAGATTGATCAATAAAGAAGGTCAAGTGTTATTTAATGATTGATTGTTATTCATGTTACAATCAGATCAGTGTTCTAGAGTGTGATATTATAACGACTAATTTTCTTATTATTTATTACTATTATAAAAATATTATATTCATTTTTGGTCATATTATCCCTAATATAATTTAAATTTAATTTATGAATAAAATTTTAATTTATTATAAAAACTGTTTTTTGTGATTAGTGGTGATATCATAGTTTATTTGAGATCATATAGTGACCATGAGAACTATATTAATGTTTTATTCTAAATTATGAGTAGAAATTGTCTACATGGAATGATTTAATTTTTCTTAGGATTAATGATGTGTTTTTCTGGGAAATTATATTTTTGAGAATGGAATTTTAATCAATGATGAGATTGTGAAAGATTAATTACCATGGTATGATCCTTAATATATTTTTGAGAGTCAAATATTCTTAGGTCATAATGGATATTATTAGTAGTTTTTCATGTATTAAAATTTTTTGGAAAATTCCATCACTACACAATGAAATAAAGTGGTTATGATCACATGGTAATTAAAATATCACAATTCTTATGATTATTTGAAACAATTTATGATATTAGCTCATATTCATATCTTACATGAACATGGTAAGTGTTATGTATTTTTATTATAATGCCTCTAGTGTAGCTCATGGTTGGTTTGCTATTAATTTTGTTCATGTTTTCACATATGAAACTCATAATTTTAAGCAACATGATAATAATTTCGCCACTCGTTATTTGTATCATACTACTATTATGTGTCTGGTCATAGTTTTGTGGAAAAATATATTTTGGGAGTGGCTCACATTGATCTCTGATCATAATAATTTGTTAAAAAAAATTTCTCAGATGGAATTGATTCATAAATAAAGATAGTGGGTTGAATAAAACTAGAATTTTGAATTGGATATCACTTACACCTTGGGAAATGAGAACGCCATTTCTAATTCAATCTGCATGAAAGTTCCATAATATATTGTTTCTGAATAAATAGAATTGTGGAACTATATGGGAAACATCCCTAATATTCATCTAAACACATTTGGTGGTGATTCCAATTTTGTTATGACCAGTTTAAAAATATTTTAATCATTCATGGAGTCTATTATGCAGGTTCAATACCATAGTGATGATTTTATATGAATCAATGAAACTTTATATGGTGAAGTACTTTTTTGTAGTCGGTACGTACCTTATGATGATATTTTTCATTTAATGAATATGTTTTTCATCCGAAAATATGTATAGTATTTCATTTTGAATTAATTTAATATTTCTTTATAAGATGTTAAACTTCGTACCATATTGATTTTTTATGAAACTAGTTGTTTTTAATGTTGCTTTGTAAAATGAATGACATTATTGTATATGTTTACCACTATTAAGGAAGATAATATATAATCATATAACACATGGATCCATATAGTCTTAATCATCCTATTCTGTTGATGATTTAAAATGGGAAAATGTTCTCATATACATAACTATTGTTTTTATGGACTCCCCAACGAATGAATTCTTTCTGGGTGGTGATTAATAATTTAATGCAATTATCTCACTTAATTTTGATCAATGACACCACTAATTTTGAATATGATTGTATGAATTACATGTACATTAATGGTAGATTACATTGTTTTACCTCTTCTATTCTCTTTGATAGTGATCCTAGGATTACATCCAAATTATCAAATATACTCTATGTTGTGATTGGGATATATGATTAGTTGAGGGGAAAATATAATCTAATGATTTATCATAAGATATATTGTACTATTTATATTTTAAGGGATATTTTTTATTCTTAATATTATTATTTTAGTTGTTCTTGGGATATTCATGTTGGATTGCTTGTTTTATCATATATAATTAGTTATCAGTCATTGAGAAGAATTGGTCCCTTTAAGGTTTCATATGGTCTTTCATGTATGGAATTCCTTTATTGGGTAGAGGTGGGAGAGGTCTCCATTTTTGGAATAAGAGTCATTCACAAGGTGTGGAAAAATATTTAGGATATCCATAAACATCTTATTATATCATTGACTTGGCCTAAATCATATATGGTTTTTCGATGATGATCCTTACTATTTTCTTGATTGTGATTATGTTTTATTGAATGTTTCTCCTTGATTGGATTATTATCATCATGAGAAGTTGGGTTTTTTTGGCTCTTACATATTTAAGCCCATATGTGATCATTGATCATATTAGGAAGGTTATTATAGTATAAAATTTCTATTTCATTTTATAGGTATACCAAAAAAAATACACATATTATTGCTTTAGAAGAACCACCATGATTACTATATCATTATGATCTATAAGAAGAATAAGAAGGAATGTGATGATTCATTCATGGAGAAACCAATGGAAATTGCTGAACATCATTTAAAATTATTGCATGGTAATTCAATATTATTATTCAATGTTTTAGGGATACATAGAATTGATTCAAATGAGACTCGCATGACCAAATACTTTATTAGGGGGAAGTGGAATCACCCCTTTATGAGTAAACTTATTTATAAATTATTTAAAAGTGATAGAACATTTTATGGGGGAGATAGGTTCGTCCTGGATAAATATTATTCCTTATTATATGTTTAATAGAATGGTTATCATGTTTATATGGCATCATGAATCATTTAGGGAGTTTTCATATAACATGACATGTATGGAACCGTTATGGAATATTTTCCTTGGGGGGAACATGATGTGAATACAGTTTTTGGAATGAAAACCATTAAATATATAATCATTTTTATCATTATAAATATATATTTCTATTTGATTATCCCCGAGTGATGTGATTTATAGCATACTTGTATTATATAGATTTTATAATACAAATCCCATATTATTGATGTGAAAACATTTTTTTGAAATGTGTTTTATGATGTTTCACTTTTTAATCATATGTAATTATGTTAATTCTTTATTCCATGAACCCTTGGTTCCATCTAGATGATTATTGATTTATCCACCTCCCTTGACCTCCTATATTCAACACATGATCTTCAGATTGGTTGCATTGATTCTCTAGGTTTATTATTACATTATGCTTCTTTGCTTTTATTTTCAATGTTTTATAATTATGATAAATTTATGGTATTCGTTTATCATGGGATGATACTTATTTGATCCCTCTGTATTCATTATATGTTTTCCTTCAAGTGTCTGACCATTATGTTGGTTGTGGTGCAGTATAATAATTTCATGAGATAATATTTGATCTATAATCCCTTCCAACCATTTTCATAGAAAAATAATTATGAGATATGGTAATGAATGAAACAATATCTATTTGTCATTCTTTTCATTTTGGTTGTAATAGATTCTATCATCTTGAGATTGTAACCAATTTTGAGGTAGTTTGTTTCAAATTTCAATGATTTTGGTTGAACCTTGAGCAATTTATTAAGAAATAAATTATAATTTAATTTCTTGTTTTAAAAAAAATAGTATTATCCCATTATTATGGTAAAAGGAATGATATTTACAAAACATTGAGTATTGGTTTTATGAAATTGTATTTAATGAAATGTTTTTAATGAAATTATTTAGGAAATATATCACATTGGATTCATTGGATTCATAGATATATAGGTTACAAATCAGCTTCTCTTGTTGATTTTATTGTGTGGTTCACTTATTATGGTGTTCCTCTACACCATATATTTGAATCAATTGTCTAGTGTATTGATTAAATAACTTTTCTAGGAATTTTTTTGAGTGGAGTATATATCGAGACATTTTGTGATCCTTTGTTAGATTTATACATTCTATTGTATGTTCTACTTTTGTTTTGATAAATATTTTTGATAAATGATATATTATATGAACAATATTAGCTAAATGGTTTTACAACTGTTGAAAATGGTGATTTATTTACCACTATTTAGATTATAAAACTACATAACATCATATCCTGTCATGGTTTTTTTAATTTAATAATATTTGAGTTCATTTAAAAATAGAAGATATATAATAAATAGGTGGGATCCTATGCATCCTATTCAACTCACAAAATGCCCAAATATTCAGTGGTATGTTGAAATTGTTATGCAATTCGATGAGGGAAAAAGGTATGGCGTCATATAAATGAATTTTTTTATTGTCATTTGGGAATGGGTATCTAGTGTTGAGATGGTGGGTTTTTTCCAACATATCTCACAGAGTTGTATATTTTTTATGTTTTAGTTATTTCTTTTGACTATTATCACTTGGTTTTATCTGTTATTTTCTAGTTATATCATTATCAATTGTTTCCATTGTAATGTCATATATATCCTTAATTATTAATTTACTTTTATTTCAGTGATATATAATTTCTAGGTATCTTGATTCATGATGGTATAATTCATTCCATAATTTTTGTGTTGTATTCCTGAGTGCTAGACACCTGTTGGTTGGGATAAGGAATACCCTTTGTTTCTATGTTGGATTAGGATTTTTACCAGTGATAGAGGGGAAATATATCCAACATTGTACACTAATTATGTAATGTTATTAATTTTTCATGTAAAGTAAAATTTATTTCATTATTAATTAAAAAATTAATGTTATAGTAATAAGCATAATATTTGATTTTGATATAAGTACATTTTTGAATTAAATATAAAATTGTCAAAAAAACTATTATTAATTGAAATTATAAATAAAATATTTATTATAATTACTATATCATCTTCAAATTGAATCGTGAAAAATAGGTTTCACATTTCAAATCAATTCTTTCAAATTGAATAAAAATTTGAATTACTATCTTGGTTATTATGAAAGGTCACCATTGTAATAATGTGTCACTGTAGTAAAAGTTAAATTGGAATATTTAATGTAAAAAAATTTATTTATGGATATAAAATAATATTATATTTCTTATTGGATTAGTTGATTTCCAACCATATTGCATTAGATACAAAATAAATTATTGTTGGATACACATTCCCAAATATTATGAATTTATAATATTTATATGTTTAAAAAAAATTCTACCCTGCCACTCCCCTCTCATATATAGAAGAACATCCTATCATCTATTATTTACATATTTTAATAATGCTAGTATAAATAATCCCATACCTATCCTCTTCTTTAATGAACTCCTAAAATCATAGATTTATCCCAATTCACGTAATAAAAACCCTATTAGGATTTGTGTTTATAAGAACAAATGATATCATGGATAAAGATATACATCCTAACTAACCTATTTATGGTGTATTTACTCCATTACCTCATTATAATATTATTAAAAGACAATAAAATTATAAAATAAGTAAATTCAATGTAATTAAATGACATTATGATTATTTTACAACCTTTTCCATCATATTTTCAATATTATGTGAATTGAAAACATCGGGTGATCATATGTCTGGAATACAACCTCCCAGAAGCAATTTTTATAATCCTCATGAACAAAAACTATGAAATTATATATTTAAATGAAAAATAAATTTAAATAATATTTCTGAAATAATTATTTTTCATTAAAGGCAATATATTATTAACCTTTTCCCTTTTTCCTTATGATGGAAATTAACAACGTCACACATACGTTTATGTGGAATACCACCATCATTAAGTCATGCGATTTCTTTTTAATAATAACAATATATGGAATCTCATAAATTTGACTTTAATTAATAATTATGTATTATAATACATTTTTATTATTCTATAAAATTAAAATATTTTCCACCTTACTTATTTTCCACCCATTAGAAAAAATGAAAAAACATTCATAATTATGTATAGAATACCATCACCCTCAAATGAATTGGATCATTTTTTATAACATCCAAAAATATTCGTTTATTAAGGTTCTTATTAATTTATAAATATATTAATATTAAAATTAAGGTATTTTGGAGATAATGTAACAATAACATCTTTCAAAATAGTCCGTTGAAATATGTGGTTATGTTGTTACAACCTGAAAAACCCCCCAAAGCATCAATGATTTATTCAACCATATTAGTAAAAAAATAAAATAAGGAAATAAATCAAATAAAATGAATATTAATAATGAAATGTACATGAAAAAAATATATTAATAAATTTAAAAAGTAAAATAATATTAATTTTAATGAGTTTGAGACTCTAAAATGCAATATAAAAATTTCAGTATGGTATTTTTAAATAAAATTTGTATTTTATGTATTCCATTGATGTATTTTATTATCCATACAAATTTAATTCAAAATTCTTAAATTGGGACTTTATTTATACATAAATATTTTTTTATGAACATATTTAAATCCTATTGACCTTCATTCTAGATATTTAAAATAGATTCTTTTAAATATATTATGAACATGTAATTTTAAATTTTTTTCCAATGTTTAATGTAAATGTTTAAAACTTATAAAACATAATTTATTTTCCAAACATCATTCATATAAATCATTATCCACAATTATTTAAAGGTTCCAATCCTATTTTTGAAGTAAAATTGTTTTCTCAATAGTTTGAGAATTACTTTTTTTTATTTTTTCTATGGAAACCAAATCTTTTTATCATAGTTAAAAGTTAGTGGAATGTTTTATTTCATGTAGGATTGATTTTCCGTTAAAATTAATATTAATATTAATGTGAAATATATATTTTAATGAATAAATAAATTGTTTTTTAATATTTTATATCAATTGAATGTGTGCTAGAAATATCACTGATTATGGATGAGCCTGATATATTTATCCAATAACTTGGGTAAAGTATTATTTTTCCCAACTATTTAGTAATCCTATGAGATATGTGAACTATTTGGATAGTTTAATCTATTTTATGGTTTCATATATGTTTAACTATAAATATAATGTCTTCTTCTTGATACATGATATTCATGTAATCTTTATAAAATAATAAAATTAATTTAAAAATGTAAGAAAATGAGATTATGTTTTATGGGAATATTATAATGTTAAATAATAATAACTTTAAAGGATTGTTTTTATTGAATGTAATTCATGAGTGTTCATATTTTCCAATAATGTATTTTTCTATTGATATTCACTTTTATATTGATTTTTTCATGAAATATATTGAAATATAAGTTTCATTATGGAAAAAATATATGGATATTTGTGATAAATTTTATATTGGGACAAATAAAACATTTTATTGGATTTTTCATGCATAGAAATTGAATAATGGTCTCATTTTATTTAATGTCCATTGTTGATAATTATATTTCATTATCCATCATTTTAAAATATTTTTACCAGGGTTTAAATTATAGAAAAATTGATAAATTCAAAGGTATTGATATTATAGATAAATGAGAATAAAAAATTATGCATTTATAAAGAATATTGTTTTTGGAAAAATCAATACTCTTTGAAATTATTCCAATTTTTTGAATTTTTTTAATTCTTGGTATAAAAATATAGACCAAAATGATCGTTAAAATGTATAAATTTGAACTCCTTGATATAATTCATGTAATAATTTGTTGATTTAGGTATAAGGTGCTATAGTTTGTATCCGAGAAATGTATTAAATAAAATTATAGGTTTGAATTATGATAAAAGACACATTGAAGAAACTCTATTGTATTGTTGTATTAAAATGGTATTTATTTATTTCATTGTCTTGTTATCACATCGTTATCTATTTATAAATGTATTATTGATATGGAACATGTTAGATATATTATAAAAGATTGTTTATGGTAATAAAATATTGAATTAGAAACCCAGAATGGTTCTAGAAGGTCATTTTATGTTTGTGTTGATTTTATTGATATGAGATTCTAATAATGAAATATATGAGAGTGAATGACTGAATTACTTAAAGGATAATTTTTCTATAGTTTAAAAATTCATGATAGAACACCCATCATCATTTATAGGATCATGAAGTCCACGTGAAATACTATGGCTGGAAAAATTCACAAGAGAATATATCTGATGTTCTCGGATGTTCAATGCATCATAATTTAACCCTTTGTATTTTTATTTTTGATGTTGTTTCTAATAAATGATATTATTTGTGTAAGAATGTAATAAAAAATGATAAAACTGAATCCATTGAATTGAATATAGTTAATGATATTTACATCATAATTATTTCTCTAATTTTTTTTACATTTAATAGAATTTCAATTCCTTGAAATTATGATAAATTCAGAAGTATATATTTCCTCATATGATGCTAATTATACAATATTTCATAGGTATCCCCAATAATCCATTTGGCATCATGTTGGTAAAATTGATATATTTTACATAGGATTGAAACAATGTTTATGAAGGGATATAGTTTCTTTCTAGTTTATAAGTTAGGATTTTATTGTTCTTTTTTGTTGAAAAGGATGAGAAGAATCTTGTGGACTTTTACAACAATAGTGATAACAAGAGATCTAGGTGAAATATAAAGGTGATGAATTCATCCATGAAAATGGTGGCCAGATATTTGAATTTCCCACTTGTGATAATGGTGGAATGATCCATTATTGAAAATATAACATGGTATTTGGGATGTGTTACCAATATGAAAATAATGGACACATGTCCATCTACATTAATGAAATGTAAAATGTAAATGGTCAGAATGGTAATGAATTATAGATAGTAATATGTGTTTATTACAAGGATTTGGGACACAATGAAAATTCATTTTTGAAGATAGTTATTGAATATGGGAATGATTATGATAAAAATAATTAAGGTGTACCAATGTCTTTTTCTACTTCTATGAATGTTTTGTGATACTCAAATGGACTGGTGAATGATAAATTACTAGTTAATCCACTCTATGTAAGTGTACATTTTGATTCAGAATGGAGTAAGACTTTTTTATCCAAGACATTAATAAGTAAAAATTAAATAATATATACAAAATTGATGTCATAATTGTTGGTTAAAAAATCGTGGGGATATATAATGGAAACAATAACTTATAAAAATTTCACTCTTATCATATATGAAATTTTTTTCTAAAATTTTTTTTTCTTATATCATTATGAGTTTGATTTTTTCGTGAGTACGGATTAGATTTAAATTTATTGTGATAAGATATATTTTATATCAAAATATGTTAATTTCTTGAATTCGTTTCATTTGAACATAATAATTACTTCATAGAAATGATAAAATATAAATATGTTGAAAAAAGAATATAAAATGGAGGTGAAAATTAACTTAAACAAATTCATAAGAAGAATATAACTACTAAAATTGGTAATTTCCTAGTATTATATTTATTTATGGATGTTTTTTTAGATGATTTTTATTGTATTATTCTTGATCTATTGATTGATATAACTATTTAATTAGTTTTTGATGATCATACTACTAAAAAACTAACACATTAAAATGATATAGATGAGTTTTAAAAATTGAATAATCAATTACAGGTGTTTCTTGATAAGGATTTTATCCACTGTAGAACATCACTGTGGGGTGACCTAATTTTTAATATATAAAATAATGGTTATATATTCGAATCCATTTAATATTGATTAATCAATTACATTACTACTATGAATAATTATTTGATTCCAAATAACAATGACTCCTATGATTTGTTCAAGGATACATGGTTAATTTTGTTTACTGATCTCACATATAAGTATCACTAGCTAAAATGGATGGATGAAGATATTCATAGTATTCCTTTCATATATGGTATGGAAATTACATTTTTATTATTATTCTTCTGGGGTTATCAAAAATATCATCTTTATTTACTAAACGAATGAATATTGTGTTACATGAGTATTTGAATAAATATCTTATTGTTTTTATCAAGTATATTATGGTATACCCTTAAATTTAAAAATATCATGAGGAATAAAAGACTATTTTCCCCTACATCAAAATAATATAAAATTTATGGATATTTTACTAAATGTGAATTTTTTAAAAAGAATTTTTTATTGAGATATTGTTATTTTATATGGGAAACTTGTTTATCATATTAAAATATAATTATTGGAAGAGAGTCTAGGGACATTCATTGTCACTATGATTCAATGATTCCATATACTTTCTAGTTACTAACCTTGTATTAGTTGTAACATTTCTTTGTTATATATCCCACTAATCAGGGTATATCCTAAAAAAGTAAAATTCAACTGAATAAATTATTCTGATGAATGATTTTGGGAATTTAATGAATATTTTTATACATCCATTATAATCCATTCCAATATGTTTTATTGTTTTATATAGTTATTCTTCATTGGAGTGACTTAGTTGTTTCATAAAGCATATTGATTGGTTTATCACTTATTTATATCTTCTAATAAATCCCATGAATATAACTAACCAACCAAATATATTTATCTTGTTGCCCTTGTTTTTATGTCAATGTTATGTATAGATCACTTAACAGGGGATTAATGAGATTTATATATTGTTCATAATAGTTTGTATCTTATATTCACAAAAAAAAGTCAAACATGTGGTAGATACAATGTCTAGAAATTTTTAACGATTACGATTTCACTAGTCAATATTATCTTGGTGATGAAATCATGTTAGTTGATTCCCAGAGATGTAAAGGTTATATAAAAGTATGGATTATAAATTAAGAATAAAATCCAATACTTAATGATTTAATTAATGATTCCCAATATGTCATCTGTGTAGAAACTTATTCTAGTATGGACTAGGTATCATTGAAGACATCACAATTAGGATGAATTAAAAATTCTATGAATGAATAAATTGCGCATGAAGGATTAAAATTTATCCTTAATGAAATCTTTCATAATTATAATATTAATAAAGAATATTTCTTTTAATTTTTAAAGTGGTTGGATTTTCATGTTATTCTCCTCCGAAAAAGGTATTATTAAATTTAAATCATTATTCACTATTTTTTGTACATCTAAGAAATACTATGAAATATATATCACATTATGAATTTTTTATTTTTAATGATTGAATAAATATAATGGTTATATTACCATGAAATTATTAAATTTCAAATTGGTCTAATCTTAATTACTATTACTTAATGGGATACTTCATTATTTTACAAGGCTTTACTACAAATGACAGATTATATCCATGGATATCATTATTGTATTTAAAAATTTAACTTCTGTTGATAATAAGATTTTTCTTATTATTAATTACATTATGAATTATTGTCATATTATAACTATATTAGATAATAATTCATTTTATCATATTTCATGATAATATTATAAAAAGATGGTAAGGTAACATGAAGTTCATCTATTCATTATATATTATCGTGGTCTATTTTTAACAACATAATTTTTAAAATAACATTGGGTAATTAATAGTCATGAGTTATATATTAGATTAATATTTTACCAATAATGTGGGTTAAAATAAATGTGAAAAATATATAAATTTATTATATTTATTGATCATTATGTTTGTTTATTTGGCAATTTGGGGTAACCATTGACCTTTAGTGATATGGAGGGGGATGCCCCCATTATTTTCTGATATTAAAGGACAATTTTTTCTTAGATAGAAACCCATTATATGGTTATAATGTATTATAGTCATGTAACCTAATTATATCTACCCATATGCTTGGCTTGTATGTAACTTCCAAGAGCACTGAGCCAATTGTGAGGATTATCCCAATTGCATCTTCCCATAACCCTTACACATAGGTTTTTTTCAACAGAAACCATACTAATGTGGGTATTACTACCGATGTCGGACCTATCATTGTTGTAGCAATTGTAATTCAACCATAAACCCATATTTATCAATCAATCCATTTCCCCATTAGTGTAACTAGTTCATCACCAATATGGACGTCACTCAGGTCGAAGACACATATATACATTACCACTCTATCAACGTTGTATCATCCGTGACTATTGTTATGGACTAATGAGGTGCCTTAATGCCTTTATTTCCTAAATATTATTCCACCATGTATTTTAAAATAGTTTCTACAACACCCCATATTAATCCAAACACCCAAACGCTGCTAGTATAAAAATGTAACATTATAAGGAATTATATAGAAAATTATTTTAGAATCAAACATATTGTGATTTTTGTCAGAGAGTGTAAATTTTAAAGATATGATTTGTTATAAAAAATAGTAGAGAATTTAATGAAGATTAATTAGAGGATGAGAAAAATATAAACATATAATAATAGTTATACAATCATAAGAGTAATGATGACCTGTTAGAATTTGGTGATTGTGTTTTTATTAATGTATCTCCATTAACAAGTATATTATATTTTATAAGAATGGGAATGTTCTATTTGGAAATTATTAGTCCATATAAAATTAATGAAATTTTATTATCATTTCCTTACATAAAATCTATTCAGATTATTATATCTCAGTCATATGATGTGTTTCAGGATTTTTATGTGAATTTTCATACATGATAGATTTTATATTTTGATCCATAAACTGGTATATTTATTGGACATCCAATATTATGGTGAATAAATAGTTAATAATATATATCATAGAGAACATATATTGAGAAAATTGGAAATTCTCCACCTATTGTTATTATAGAATAATCTTTTGACTGAATAAAGGACATGGGAATTGAAAAATGTTATTAGATAAAAATATAAACACATTATTATGTAATTAATAATATTTTGATGATGATATTTTATAATTTAGTGGGAGGGTAATGTGAAATAATTGATAATATAATAAATAATTCAATACTTTTATTTATAACTATTTTGTTTTTGGAAAGAAAACATTTTTAAAAATCAATCCACATGTAGATATTTTTTTTTGGGTTTTTTAAAACAATATTTGTAAATAATGAAAATAAAATATTTTTTAAAACATATAATTTATTTTAATTAAATAAATTTATATACTAGTCCCATTATTTTTTAATAAAAATAACTATTTTAGTCCGCATTATATTAAAAATTCCTTAAGTAAGATCCAAATCATTCTGGATATGTCTTGGTCTCATTTTAATGTCATTTTTACTTTGATTTTGGTTATACTATTGTTGAGTATTTTCATTTGTTATTTTAGGTAAATTTTATGAATTGATAATTCCAAATATGATATACGTAGTCAAAGGAATGTTTGTGATAACCATGTGGTATTTTCAGTGAAATTGTCACCCTATTCGGAGGGACATGGGGGGGAAACATTTGTTGCATGGTTTAGAAAATCCATGAAGCCTCCTCCCCCCACCATGAGAATCATACATAGTGTCTTTTAATGATTTTATAAAGGGTTTTAGACCGTAAATCATCATGGAAGAAATCTTGTAATTCCTTGAAGTGGTGCACAGTTATGGTGAACTGTTTGGAAAATATGACACTGCATTTTTGGAAACCATGTAGGTAGATTTATTACACTGAAAAAATATATTAAAATTCAAGATCCAACTAGGATTAACCACTATTTGGACCTACATGTTCTAACACTTTTTCTTATGTTTTTGGTACCTCTCAACAAGATTCAAAAGCCTCTCAAACTATATATTTGACAAATCAATGATCTGGTTAATAGATTTGTATCTCTAATTGTATGTGATATCTTCTTGTTTGGATTTATCTATCTCTTCCAACTATCATCCCAAATAAATATCATTGTTTATTTTACTATTTTTGATAGTTTTAGATCTTAGTTTTTATATTTATTATTCCTTATGATCATGATTAAGGTTTTCGTTCTATATCTCTTTCTTCATTGTGGAATAGATTGTTTTGTTTCAATTAGTAAATATCAAGCTTGGTGAATTCTTATCATTGATCTTGCAGTATGTTGTATAAATTTTAATTACTATAGCCTTGAATTATATTATTTTGAGTTTATTAAGTAACTTACATTTCCATGTATGAGGGGAATATAAATGTGGTTTCTAGTGAAATTAATTTAATTTCTACAGTACTACTAAGAGGCACATCTTCCATGAGTATAAAGAAACATTGATAATGTTAACTATAGTAGTTTAATGTAGAGTTGAAAGGGGAAGGGTTAATTACACGGGTTATTATTCAAGTGATATTCCCCCTTTATGTATGACTATGTCACATTCATATAAATTTACCACAACCATCAGTAGAGTTATATAATTTTATAAGTTTTTAGAATCTACATCAGCTCTACTAGAACCCATGATATATGGGTAATGACCTAGTGTCTATGAATACCTAGAGTATTGGAAGGTGTCATGATACACAATATCATATTGGCAGTTATAATATACATGAATGTTGTGGTCTAGGTAGTGGACATTGGTTTTTATGGGAATCACTGCCCATACAATACAGGTGTTTCAGATCAGGGGAAGAAACTACATCAGAAGGAAGAGGGGAGAAAAATATTCATGCATTTTAGCCATCACATGTGGATAGTGAAGCTAGAAAATGGATAGTTATTGTTTCTATACCTATTGATTCTATAAATTTTAGTGCCTTATTTGATATTGGTTCCCCTTAGGATTTTATATCTTCCCAAACTTTTAATGGAATAATACTAGCTGTGGAATTTTTGAGTGGGTTTATGACTATCAATTCACCTTTGGGAGTCTGGATGAGAGATGTAATAGTGTGAAATGGGAGTTCCCTTGGGGTTGGGGAGTATAATATTCCATGGGATCTTTAAATTCTTGATATTTCAGTCATTGACATTAATTTGGGAATGAATTGGTTATTTTCATATAGATCATACCTAGATTGTTACCGCATGATGGTGACCATTAATTCTCATGATGGGGAAAATTATTTTCAACATAGAAAGGGTGATGTTATAGAGTATTATATAGGCCCATATCATTAGTGGAATGGGACGCTCACTGCTCAAACATTAAGTATTTTCTGAATTAAAATTTTGTGAAAAAAAGTCTCATTTCCCCCATGTAGTTGATCAAAAATAAGATGTGTTTTCAGACAAATTATCTGGGTTTCAACAATGATATATGTCTAATTTATGATTGAGATCAAGCTGGGGGGATTAGTGAGGTTTTATTCCACATATTATAATGGCACAAAAAGATCATCAAGAGTTTAATAATATATTGGAAGATTTGATGGATATATAGTTAATCCAACTCAGTACCTCTCCTTTTCATTCCCCATTTGAATTTTCAAAAAAGTAGATTGAATTTTTGTTTATGTGTTGAGTACAAAAAGGTGAACAATGTGAATGTATATAAAATTTATCCTCTTCCATGTATCGATTATATCCTTGATCAACATTTTGAAGCTTATGTCTTCTATAATATTGACTTGAGATCATGTTACCATCAGTTCAGAGTTTGACATTTTCATGTATCACATCATCTCAGAGGAAGGGGTGTTAGTTTACCCCAATAAATTTAATGAATTGGTTTCATGGGAGTATCATAACAATTCCATCAATATATTTTGTTTTCTTGACTTAAAATATTATTATTATAAATTCATCATGGTCTTGTCCAACTTAGAAGAAACACTTTTATGATTGACCAATATGAGATATATGTTTTAATGATTTGTGGCTTGTGACAATGATTTCTTGGATTCATGGAGGGGTTTGTATACCACTCCAATCATAATACTACTCAATTCAAAGGAGGAGTATGTGATGTATTGTGATTCATACGGGATATTATATTGAGAAATGTACATTTATGGAGATGGATTTTTTGTTTATGGGTCATGGATGTTAAATATACATGAATAGAACTACCCTATGCATGAATTTGATTTAGTAATATTGCCTCTTTCTTTTAGTGGAGGAAATATCAATAGGGAGAAATTATTACCATGTATACCAATCAAAACTGTTTTTAGAATATATTTTTATTATGTGGATTGAATATTTGACAGTAGATATGGGTAAATATTATGTAGTATTTTGACCTTCATCTAGAATATACTCCCAAGATGTTATAAAATATTACTGGTGCATTGATTTGTAAAAACATATTACCAAGGTTTTCATGATTCTAGATATGATTTGAAGATGATGACATTGCAAGATGAGATTCATGTTGTGGTATATGAGATCCATGAAAAGACAACACATTTCACAATAATAGTAGATTCAAATTTTTTGATCTATATTAGGTTGAGCAAATATCATGGTCGGTAAAGTTGGCATTGAGGGAAATTATTGATGTTGGGGAGTCAGCATCTTATTGGTTCATATATTTGTATAAGATAATATTTGTCAATACTAAGGTTTTTATTCCAATGAGTATGTGTGAAGAGATTTTTCATGAATTTTCATTCATAAATTTGGTAGTTCATCAGGTTATAAAAAAGTATTATATGTCCTACATCAAACGTATTGGTGCTCTAGTGTGGAAAATGAAATTGCAGGTTTTTTCAAATAATATAACATTTCTAAACTAGTGAAGGATAGGAGTTTATAACATGGTAGTTAACTATAGTCTTTTCCCATTTATGATTGTGATAGAGGAAAATTTTCTATGGTATTTTTTGGGGGAATCTCCAAGACACCATATAAGAAGGATTATATTTTTTTGTTTGTGGATGGACTGAGAAAAGTAGGGTTTTTGTTTCTTACCAAGGATATTATCTTAGTAGAACAGTTGGGCGACTTTTACTACATGGATATATTTCATCTATAAGGGGTACCCTAGAGTATAGTTTCAAACCATGACTCATGTTTTGCTTCATGTGTTTTTGATAGACTATTAAATAGATCATGTTACGGTTTTATTACCAGTTACAAATTATCACCCACACATAGATGGGAATGCATAATTTTCTATTTAGGTACATTATAATACACTATAATTGTGTCTTTTGTACATTGGTGAGTCTTGGGAGAAACACCGAAGGAAAATTGAGTTCTTCTATAAGAAAATTTATTTGTATACAATTCATGTTGAAAAATATGATGATATTTATGGTAATCCAGGTAGATCACCACTATACAATTTGATGTTAGGGGATTCAGATCTATTGTGAACGAGTCTCGTTAAAGAGATTCCCATGTAGATTGATCAAATTAAAAAATATATGGCTATTGCTCAGAGTATAAATATTCCATATAAAGATAGACTTTGAAAACTGCTTGATTATACCATGGGTGATATCGGGTCATTTGGGTGTATCTTATATTGGGTGACATATGATTCTAAGGAATAAAAATTGGTCTCCTAGGTTTATAAGACCTTGTGAGGTTATAGAGAGAATCCTAGGGGTGGAATATTGATTGGATCTTCCCAAAATCTATAAATATAAGAATTATGTTTTTAATGTGTTAAAATATCGGCGGTATCACCATGACCCCTATCAATTGATTTATGATTGTGAATTTGATATTGATAATGAGGTGTAATTTGAGGAAAATCCACTACATGTTGTGGATTGCAGTAAGAATTTGTTACAAGAGAGAATGTATTGATAGTTTGTGTTTTGTGGGAACATGGTCATGTTCATGAGGAAATTTGGGAGAGGGAAGTAGATATAGAAGCTTAGTCACCTGATCATATTACATCAGAGACTTATAGATTCTTTAATGTATTGATCAACCATTTTTTATTATATGTTAGGGAGATTTTATGATCCCAAAATTTCTGATTATGTATCTGGTTTGTTTTTAGGTACCCTTTTCTTTGATTTTTGTTATACATAGGTCGGTTGTTTAGACTATGAAATTTTGAGTGAACATGATTAATTTTTTATGTTAAAGAGGCCATTCATGGATGGTATAATGTTATATAACACCATGTGGTTTGGTGCAACAAATTGTTCACCCTATTTGGAGAGACTTGGAGTGTCACCCATATGGTTCACCATTGATACAAATCATGCAACCTCTCCCAGCTCCTAAAAACCATGAAACCCCACATAGATTAGATTCTCATTGTTATCATATATTTTTTCAAACCATTTATTCTTTTAGTAGTAGGTTTCTGACACATAGAAGATGTGTATATTTTTGGTGCATGGTTTCAAAAAACCAGGCACCCTTGCATATGATACAATGTGCCTGTTATTAAATGATCATACAAAATATTTAGAAATTCTTAAAACCATTGTATTAAAGCCTTTTAAATACTAATTTTACTAACACTTTTTATATGAAATGGGAAGACCCTTAAAGGATTTATATGCCTCTATAACTCCATTATTGATGAAACAAAGAACACACAAATGGTAATGTAACTCTACCGTTACGTGGTCTGTTTAAATTTTGATTTCTCTCTCTCACCAATCTCTTATATTGGATGTAGAAGAATATTTTATGCTCTGTTGGAGATAGTTTAATATCATGGTTTTGATATAACATAATTAATTTAATATATATTTTGGGTTGGTTATAGATATCATTCAATATTCCAGAATTTATCATTTATTTTCAATTTAATGATCTCTTACTGGGAATACGAACGTCAATAATCTTTAGTTGGTTTGATTAAATTTCAATTCCCATATTATGATATTATAATTTCATTTATTTACTATGTAATTTCAATTCTAATGTTTGGAAATTAAATATTTGATTGAAATAGAAATTAATTAATTAATTAATTGGATTATGAAATTGGTTAATTAATTTGATCTTGTTATTTGTCAATTAAAGGGATTTTAGAATAGGTTTATTAATGTGATTATGATTTTTTTCTAATGATAATTAAAGTTTATTTTACATATCCAAGAAAATTTAAGGAATTAATTTAGTAAATGATGATGAATGTTTTAATAGTGAATTGATCATAATATTCTATCTGAATTATTGTGATGAACCATGATGGTTGATAAATTGAATTATTAATCCTTGATGTGGATGTTCAAAAATATAGTTAATGATGATTAAACACAATGAATGAGCTGAATGTATTATATTTGATATTGTGATATATGTAAAATATGTCTGTGGGACATGGAATGATTCATCAATATATGATATGTAATTAAATAATATAAGTTTAGTGTATATGTAATGATGATCCAAAATCCCATATGAAATTGAATGAAATTAGTTTTTGTGACATGTCGTGATGTTTCAAATTATCAAACGTTATCTAAAGAAATATGTGTGTGAGATGTGTAATTATTCTTCAAAATCAAATATCTAACAAGAATGGGGTGTGAGATTGAGACTAATACTTAATAATTTCACTAAATTGTTGCAATGATATTTTATAACCAAAATGATATCATTGTACCATGGTTCCATGTACATGCAATATATAGTTGAAATTATATGTAAAATTAAAAACCATGATATGTGTGATACTATTAA
This sequence comes from Viscum album, assembly GCA_963277665.1. Classification (NCBI taxonomy): domain Eukaryota; kingdom Viridiplantae; phylum Streptophyta; class Magnoliopsida; order Santalales; family Viscaceae; genus Viscum; species Viscum album. Next base: position 881,016,468 of record OY728158.1, read on the forward strand.
GACTCTAGTATTAGCAGAAGAAGGAATTGATGGTTCATCTATCGTTGTGAACCAGAGAAATTTATGCGGTTACATAAAGAAAAATAATTGTGAAATCCAATTGATTTATTTAATTTTATTAATTATTCAAACAGATACACTATTATACACTATAAAGTGTTTTATATTTTTTGGGTGTTGACATGATGAGTTGAACTCAAACCCTATAAAGGAGGTCTAAATGGTAACAGAATATAATATATTATTACATGAAAATATAGTATAATGATCCATATGTAAGAAGTTTTTTTAAGATGGAACATGGATGAGGGAACTAGACATTATTCCCAAACATTCTTTGGAGTTTCCATGTGTCCTTATTTTGTTTTATATTTTGACACATGACACATATACGAAATGACATATCTTCTTATTAAATTTGGATATTTTATTCTTGCATTGCTAATCATGTGATAAAAGTATTATTCTTGTTATCAATATTTTATTTTTCATTATTTTTATTTATCTAAATTATTGTAGTTCTTTTATTAGGAGGGTATAGTTTCCCATGTTTTATATTGGTCCCTCACTTCATGTTGCGATCCTATTGCATACGAGGAGGAACAGCTAAAGTCATATAGTGAACCAACTCGAGGAATAAGAATGAGTCACCTCGTTTTAGGGATTTTACACAATTAAAATAAAAAATATATTTTATTTTTGCATAAGATCATTTTTGGGCTGAAAATAAATTATATATAAAAAAATTATTCCATTCTCAGAACATATATTGTCATTATTTTCAATAATTATATCAAAATGGATCTACAAAAAACAAATCCATAATTTTAATATCCTTGTTAAAATTTATAATAGTAAATTATTTATTTTTTTAGAATTATGAATAATATCCATGGTCTAATTTTTTCATCATGGTGAAGGGTAAATTGAATAAATTAAGGTAAAAAAATATTTTATAGTATTATTAAATCTTATCTTATTTTTTAGTGGAGGATAAATTTTTTCCCTATCATAATATCTTATAAATTTCATAGTTTTTATACACTTTATCAATATTATGACTTTATAAAATATAATTGTTTGAAAAAATAAAAATTAGTCCACTCCCCATCAATAATAAAATCTAAAAATCCTCCTACGTTCCACAAATATTTTTATTACTCTATTTAAATAAATACATTCCAAAAACATTCCCATGAATCCCTCCACACACACTATTTAGGTTTAGATGAGGTAATTTTTAATAATTAATGTGTAATACAATTTTTGAAATCAAATTATATGGTTTACATCTTAAATTTCATATATCAAGTTTATTTCATCTACTACCTTCTAAAAATATTCATCATCCAGGATTAAATAACATTGTATGTTTCATATATGTTCTTAAAATTTATAATTTTTATTTTAAAAACCTTATTCATCTCTATTCCATTCATATGATAATTGAAAATGTCGCTCATATATACAATTAGATTTACACATATATGAATTGATGTGATTTGATAGTAATTGTTGGATAATTTGAATAGATTTAATTATTGAAAAAATAACTTATATTGAACTTATGTAAATTTTTTGATTTTAAATAGGTAATATAAATATTAGTTTTTATTGTTTAGTTCCATTGAAATTTGATTAATGCCACTCGTGTGAATGAGTGAAACCCCCCACCCCAAATCAAGGAAATTATTTGTTCACTTCAAGATTATAATAATTCTTATAAATATTGAGAAAATAAAAAAATATGAAAATTATTATATATTTATGAATCTAAAAATTTATACTTCCTTCTAAATTATTTTTCCCACCCACGAGAAACAATGTAATATATATTTAGGAGTTCTTATGGACTGTAATCTCTATGAATCAATGTGGATAATTTTCTATGACTATCATACATGGGTTGTTTTATATAATTATATAATATATAAAAACGATATATATAAACAGGTTAGGATTTTTATCAATAATTAACTATAACCCGTTAGACCACGGTAAATGCAACGATTTATTTGATGTTATAAACTGAACAACCCCAAAACTCCAATGTGAATTAAATCATTTTATTGAAATAAAAAAATTCAAGTAATTGAAATAAAACTATTTAAAAAAATGAAATTATCATGAAAAAATGATACGAATAATGTAGTAAAATATAACACCCTGATATTTTCTTAATTATTGGACTTCTAATGAATTTAAACTTTTAAGTGTTTTTTATTTGTCATAGAATTATTTCAATTTTATTTTATATTAATGCACTATGTATGGAGGGTTTTTTTGAGAAAATATGTTCATTTTTCACTACATGAAACATAAACAATATATTTCATTACATGGAACATTGAGGTCATATTTTGTTATACACAACAATGAATCACCTTAATGTCTTGTGTAACACACAAGACCTTGGTTTTTCAAACAACAATATATTCATAAAATATTAAAATAATAATATATAACCTAGAAGTAAAATTAGTGGTTATTATTCAATAATTTAGGAAAATATATGGTTTACAAAAATATTTGATGAATTCCTTGGTTAAACATTATTTATAAGTAAATATTAAAAATAAATGAATATCTAGGAAAATATAAATATTTTTATGGTCACAATACTATTCTACCCTAATAAATTAAATAAAATACAGTTTTTGAGTGATATTAATTCAATATTTATGTTATATATTTAATTAAATAGTTTATGTATTAAACCAATAGATTCGATAGAAATGAGATAAGAACAAACCCAATTTTATGTATAAAATATATTTCTTATAAAGTTATCTTCACCTCCTTTTAATGTATAAACAATTTAAATCCATATTTTTGAACATTTATTGATTAAATATATCATAATAAACATTATATTTTAATTTGAAACATAAAAATTATTTTTGGATATTTTTTTTCTTTTTTAAATCAAGATTTTATTTTTTAGTTATTATTTAATAATACAGGATTATAATTCAAAAAATAATTTTTTTCCATTTTATTTATAAATTAAAATTTCATATTAAATTAAATTAAAATATTAATTAGATAATTGTTTATCAATTTTTTCAATTTATGTCATTTTAATCCATTTCTCAAAGAATTTTGATAACAAAACACAACAATCTTTGGCATATTTTTACTTAAAAAACATGCATTATTGACCGTAATATGAGATGAATTTTAAATTAACTATCCAAAAAGGATTATTAGATCTATATTTTTGACACCCAACATTTTGAAAATACAAGGTCACTCCACATAATCACATATTATGAAAACCCCAAATTTACCATTAACATAATTTTTTTAAAATAAAAAATGATGTTGTGTTGGAAAAACACCAATGGTGTCCCATGGGTAGCACACAAGCATGATCTCATGCCACACCGACACACACCTCTTGTCCATCCAGACACTCATCCAATTATACAATAAACCGTTTTTCCTTCCATATATACCCATGCATGTGTTTTTCAATGAGCACACCAAGGATCCAAACAAGACAATTGTTCATTTTTCAAAACCAAAAAATTCAACCTGAACTTTTCAAACCATACACATCATTATTTTAATGCTCTTTTTTTCAAAAAAATTTCCAAGTCCAAATAATTATTATTCTAAAACTAGATTTCAAAGATTCTAGAACAATTAGATGTGGAACGATTCAATAGGAAACTAGTGTTAGTGGATGATAAGAATATATGGATGGAGGCCGTACAACAATCAATCCACTACCACAGAGAGTATTCAATGATAGAATCCCAGGCTCCACATGTATTTATAGACTATACGATATCACTAGAACCAATAAAACTACTCCCTATTCATTTCCCATAAATAATATTAACAACAATGAACAATGGATCAAAAAAACCTCAATGTACATTGGAAACTTGAGTCCCTCCACAAGGTATTATGCCCAGTTACCTTGCTCGTAGACACAATGTTATGTTCTAAAACCATTAACTATGGTCTAACCAAACTCTATCCACAAGGATCATGACCTAAGAGAGAAAAAAACCCTATGAATCCATTTATCAATGAAGCAACCCAGGTTAACCCTGAACCGTTCATTTGATCCGATTCGGGGAATGGACGGAGAGACATTCCCAATCCACTCGGGATTGTGAAAAGGGCCAGATCATCAATAGAAAACAATATGAGAATGATTTTACCATTTAAAAATGAACTGAGCATCATAATTAATATATAACAGTACAAAATAAATAAAGGGCATGAAAGAGATGGAATGAACAACAACACATACTATCCTAACCATAATAAAAATCCACATGACCCTGAGAGTCACTCTCTAACACCCAAAAAAAATGCTGACCAAGGAGAACCAAACATATTTTAGAATATGTAGGATTAATTAAAAACATGAAAACACAATAGGCATGAGTATTTAAACTCATTAGAGAGGCCCAAAAAACTATTCCCAAAGAACTACCTTTAAATAAAAATTTACTAATTCGATGTTCGAACTAAATATAAAAAATATGGGTTTCCACCCACATTGTCATTTATAAAGAATGTAATACTACATTTCCCTTTTTAACTTATAATCAAGTTTAATGTTTGAAGGGAAAAGGTGCATTACATTTAAAAATATATTTATGAACAATTTAAAATCTAAAAATTTAGATCTTAATCAGTAGGAAAACCACACACAACACATAATATAGGAAATGGGAAAGTAGAAAACGAGGACCAGAAACCAAACTAGGCCCCTCAATCATCCAATACATACAAATAATCACTGAAAAATATGGGTCAAACCTAGGAGCTCATGAACAATCCAGAACATACTATACATGTGACTCATCCTGAAGGCATTCCATAATCAATGATGTCATAAAGCCTTAAAGCTCAATGCAGCCCTACCTGGACTATCTAAGGGTCCCAATCCCCTAGAAATGCAAAGTCCCAACTAAGGCCACTAGCTAGTGCATATTCTAAACTACTGCAACATTTATTCTCAGATTATTTTCTTAATAAGGATAGTTCCCATGTCAAAAAGTTTAATAAAAAGGGGTAGAGTAAACATTGTCAAACAAGAAACCAATTCCAATTTACAATCATCACACACAAAAACCCACAAAATTGACGTGGATATAATGGTCACCCCCAGAGTAACATCAAAGAGGGTTTTCAAAATAATTTAATATTTTTAATGTTCCAAACATGACTAACCCAAAATTATAGAAAACCATCATTTCTCAAGAGATACCAAAACAGTTGATCACATGTTAGAAGCAAATATTTATCATCAAAACAGAACCACACTAGAAAATCCATGAATTATGTTCAATGCCCAAACATGCATTTTTTCACTATTGTGCGATAATTCATCAACAAAATAATTTTAGTGAGATTCATAATAATAATGAGCCTCATTTATATCAAATCATTATTCAAAAATTAATTATTTAATATTATTTCACATTTAACTTAAACTAGTGAAATGAAAAAAATAAATAAAATCTAAATTCAAGGGATAGTGTAGTGGTGGACATACCTAAAACATGTCACTATTTTTCGATGCCCAAACAAACCAACCATTGAAGTATTAAAGTACAAGAATTTGTAAACACACAAACATATATACACAACCCCAGATGAATTTCACATACTCCACATTCCCTAAGATAATATTCACAAAGAGGGAAAATAAATAAATAAATATATATATATGCCTTACCCTATAGAGGGTCATGTAGGAATCCTCAATAAATGTAGATGAAAAAAACTATTGTGAGGTCCAACTCCATAAATATATAATTTAGTAAAACAATAAAACACTTAAACAATCTATAAAAAATTTCATAAAAACTCACACCCAAAAAACATGTATCATTTTATATGAACATACAAAAATAAAAATGAATGCGTATTCAATCTTACTAAATAACACTATCGTGCCATCTATATTAATAAATAAATCATTGATCTATTTATGAAATCATTTCAAGAAACAAAAATTAAAATATTTTACACGAAAACCACTTGATTTCATACAGAGTCATCACATTAAAACTAGATACACAAGGTAAACATATCGAAACATGTTTTCCAATATTAAAAAAAATCAATTAATTTCAAAGGTGAAAAACTAGGCGAACACACCAATATAATCATTTTATACATGAATTCATACAAAAACTCTCCAAAAATACATTTCATGACACAAAATGTTATTACAAAACACGTTTGTAATATAAAATATACATAATAAATTAATCAAAAAATGAACTGTATGAAACCACCTTCCTCAAATAGATATTCCTTTAAAAGGTGGTTCAGATCCTCATCTATACAGTAATTGCACCACAATCATACCCTAATAAGATTATATTACTCATAACAGACACAAAAAATCATAAATCATACAATGACACTAGAAACTTTAAGCAAACGCCCAACAAAAAGAGAGGGGGTTTTCCCAAAGTGGTAGCGATCAAAACAGGACATGTGGTTAGTCGGACGGAGGTTGACCAAGGGGAGAAGTGTGTGGCGTAGCATGGGAGGTAGCTGGAGGTATGGGAAGGTTCCAACAGGGGATTTCTATAAGAGGATGTGGCCGATGAATAGCAGTGGTCACAAAAAAAGTGGGGAGGCTGATGAGCCATGAGGTAGGGAGGTAGCGCGACAAGTGTTCCAAGGGAAGGGGTGCACTGCGAGCAGCTGGACGGGAAGTAGGGGCACCGTTGTGGGTTTTTGAGGAGCAGGGGTGTGGAGATAGATTTTGGGGAAGAAAGGGTGAGGGGGTTGGCTGAATTATTGGAGAGCACCGATAGGAGAGGAGGGTCGCGACATGACCATCCAAAAAAGAATGGAGGCACTGCGATAATGGATCACCATGGGAGGGAGTGCGGCGTGATTGGGTTCTATAGGGGTGGGGATGAACCGTGATCAATTAAATGGGTGAAGGGATAGATGAACCAAAGGCTAATAGAGGAATAATAAACCTAACGAAAAAAAATTAAAATCTAACAATAATAAAAATTGTAAAATTAATAATAACAATATTAATAATAAACTAATACAAGAGTAATAATAGCAAATAAAATAACATAATTGTCATCAGTTATATTTATAATAATACTAAATAATATTAAATTATATCCTCAAATAATAATTTTATTATAATTAAAAAATTCATTAATGTTTCATTAAACATGCTATTTTTATTTTGATATCATTATATCAGTCATCATTATTTCATTATTCCATTAAGTTTTGAATTTTTTATTAAAACTCGGCATGCCAGGTGGTCATAGAATCATTCCCTTCCATTGTGCTTAATTATGCTAAACCCAAGGTGAATTATTCCTAAAATGACTAAATATATTTAAACTTTGGCTCCTGAAAAACCAATCAGAAATTACAAAGCCAAAAAAATAATAAAATAAAATAAAATAAAAATGTTTTGGTGTCAAAATTCATCCCTCCCTAGAGCTTTCTATACAAAGAATTTCACAACTATTATTGAACCCCATAGTAAAAAACAACAGCCTATTAAATCTCAAAGAAGATCCCCACAAACCACAAGAGAATATAGGCATACACAACGCGCTTAGAGGAAGTGACATAAATGAAAACCTAATGAAACCTAAAAAAATATCTGCTATGTGTCACCTGTCCCAAAGATCTAAAACACTTCCTGTTGATCGATTGAAGAAAATAACACTCTATCCCCAAAAACCAATATCAAAAGATAAAACATCTCAATAACTGTTAAAAAACATATTGTTTGACTAGAGTTCACATACAAGATCAAACAAACATCTAAAGAACAATATTATCACTTATCAGAAATTTATCTTTAGAAACCGAACTAAAAGACATCATGGGAGTGACCAAAGGGGCACCCCACCATTATAAACTTACCAATGCTCAAGAAAAGACCGGAACTATGACACGAGAAGGATAGATTAGACACTCCACCGTTATAAAAATAGATGCACTAATTTATTCCAAAGACACGTGAGCCAGAAAGATCATTGTTATCCCCACCATTTGAAATGACAGAAGATACAAAACATTAATAATTCCCTAACAAGGACCAAACACCTCACCATAAAGGGCAGGGAGGGTAGGTTCCCAAATACAAAGGTGTCAAAACCCCATGTCGATGACAAACCAACTTCTTCCCACCCCTGGATGAGCACAAATTTATATTGTGTCTGATTTACCCAAGCAGACCCTAAGAGGCCTCCAAAAATTGATTAAATGAGTTGGGACACAACCCCAAAGACATTGAGGTAACGAGAAAACTATGCATCCTCATAGACATGAAAAACATCACACACCCAGGTGGGTCATTCAGAATGAAACAACTATAAGAATAAATGTAAACTTCTTTAACCTATAACACCGAGGAAAGAAATAAGGCAGTCCCTATACACTACCAGGGATCCTGACCATCCACGAACATCACTCTAAGGTGCATGGTTCGAGCCTTGATGTTTGATGCATCTCATGCCTCGTAATCAAGAATCAATGACTCCAAAACGAAACAAATCCTTTTTCCTGGTGCTTCAAGCAACCACACCGCAACCAAAACAACACCAACAAACACAAAAAACCATGACATCCAACTATTCCCTCGAGAAACATCTTCCCAATTATGGGCATATATGATTCACATGAATCACACATTCACCTAAACCATGAAACATAAGAAGTAAAGATGCATGAAAAACACATTCCATTGATCGGAAAAATTGGATCATACCGAGAGGACCCACACATATGAAAATAAGCATTCCTGAAGGATTCTACCAAATCTATCCTTTTTATTCAAAGATGACTCACACTGCAAGACATCACCAAATAAGAACCTTTCATATAATGAATGAACTAAATGCCTCTAAAGACATCATTAATCACTAATAATTCCAAACTGCCATTACCCTTCCCCACTAGAACTCCTTTCACCATTTCAGGGGGGGCATTCAGATACAATGGTGTCAACGTTCATACCCGGTGAATCAGACGAATCTAAGAGAGCAAAACACACTTCAACTCCCCTCACATCTACCATCCCACTATGAGAGGATCCACTTAACTGAAAATTATAAGGGATAAACTTAGCACTATCACTTGAAATGGAGAGTCCTTGCTTTAATCAACTCGATGTTCGGCCAATGATGAATCACCCATGGATGCACTTCAATCACATGTTAATGCATTATGGTTCTGTGCACTTTCCATGATTAAAATCCATGGACAAAATCAGACAGGTCCAATGTCCATGAAATACCACAAGAGAACACTAAATGTGTAGGGGGAACCACTACAAGGGATTCCTGAAGCACTTTTCAATAGAAACCAATAACTGCATGCTTTCACACCAACATAAAAAATAAGAGTTCAAAGTCGAAAAATAAATTAGATAAATAGGATTCTCAGATCGAGATCCCTCACGTCCATCTTTTCTAAAATAAAAGGTCACACCACATAATCATAGATTATTAAAAAAATCTTTTAACAAAACATTTTCATAATAAACAACCCTGGTGGGTTTCACAAACACCAATGGTGTATCATTCATCGTACACATGCATGTTCCCAAGCCACAGCAGCACCCACCTCCTGTTCATCCATGAACTCATCCGCCCATACCATTTACCATATCCCCTTCCACATATACACATGCATGTGGTTTCACATGAGAATACCAAATATCAAAATAATAACTTTTTCTATTTTTTAAAACCAAAACATTCCACCCACACTTTTCAAATTATACAAATCATTTTCTTTTGAAAGAGCCACATTTCAAAAAAAAATCCACGACCAAATCATTTTTACTTGAAAAACATATTTTTAGTCATCCAAAAATAGAGACGTGGAATGATGAAAGAGGATAATAGTGTTAGCGGGTGACAAGAATATATGGTTTGAAGCCATAAAAAATCATGCCACCGTAATGGAGAGTATTCTAAAGTAGTGGCCCCGGTTCCACATGGCTTGCAACAACCTATGAGGACACTAGAACCACTGAAACTACACTTTTTCATTTCCCCTAAATAAGATTACCTACATGGACCAACGACTTAGAAAAACCTCAACTTAATTTGATAACATAAGTCCTGCCACAATGTGTGCATTTCATGCACCTTTCTCATTGCTAGAATGTCAAGTTCAAATACCCTTAATTTATGCCTTCACTGAATCCACACCAAAGGAACAAGACCCATTATATATAACATGCCCTATTATAACATTATTTTCACGAACCCACCCGACTCGACCCTGGACCTATATCCCGGGACGATTCCCGACAAGGCCTGAGATGCATTCCCAATCATCTCGGGATGGCGAAAAGCACCCGGGAATAAATAGAGAATAATAGGGAATATATTTCACCAAATAAAAATGAACTAAGCAGCAGAAATAAAATAGAACATTGAAAAATAATGAAACAATACAAATGATAAGGAATGACCAGAAGCACATAAAAATGTGACCCCGACCAATACTAAATGTGACCATGAGAGTCACTCTCCAACACTGAAACAAAAAATCTCTCATGGAGAGCCAAAACAAATCCAAAACCTGTAAACGAAAGTGAAAAAATGTAAAAACTATTTCATGGGTATTGAAACATAGTTTTCATGCCCAAAAAACTATCCCAAATCACTACATTAAAAGAATGAATTTAGAAATTCATGGTTTGAACTAAATGAAATAAAATATGGGTTTGGACACAAACATTCATTTCTAATGATGGTAAAAGTTTATTTCCCTTTATTAATTTAAAAACAAGTCTAAAGTTTGAATGGAATAGGTTTATTACATTTTAATAAAATTTCGTGAAAAATATTAAATAAACAAATAGTTTTTATTCAAGAGTAAAAACACAAAAAACACAGAAAACATAATATGTGAAATGGAAAATTAGCAAAATGGAGCAAGCAACTGAACAATTCCCCTCAGACATCCACCACGAACAATCTAGCACTATTAAAATCATGGGTCAAACCAAATAGATCGTGAACAATCCAAAACATAGAATACATGTTACACATCCTAAAGGCATTCCCTATATAATGGCATCATAACACCCTAATGATCTATTTTTCCCAACCTGGCCTAATCAAGGGTCCCAATCCCCTAGTATAGCAAGGTCTATATTAATGGACACTAGCTAGTGTGTATTCTAAACTGCTATAGCATTGAATCTCAGAAGACTCACTTACTATGCTAGGTTTCCATGTTAACACATGTAATAAAAAGGGGGTGATTTCAAAATTTCAATCATGTAACCAATTCCAATGCTCAACCATCACGCACAACAGCCCAAAAAATGATGTGCTAGCAAGGTCACCTCTGAGTCACGTCAAAGAGGGTTTTCAAAATAATTTTTTATTATTAAAGTGACAAATGGTCCTCAACCATCATTAAATAAATACAACATTTCTCTAGAAAAACAATAAAAACATGATCATGTGTTAGAAAAAAATTATCATTAGACCAGAACTACACTTGAAAATCCATGAATTATGTTAAAAGCCCAACGGTATTTTCTTTACTATAGTATGTCAATTCATCAACAAAATAATTTAACTGGGATGTATAAAAATAAAAAATATCATATAAAAAATATTTATTATATAAATAATTATTAAATATTATTTCACATTTGACGAAAATCAATGAAATGACAATAAATTAATAAATTATAAGTTCAAGGGAAAGTGCAGTGGGGGACCAACATCAATCCTAATGCTATTTTTACTACACTCGAACCCAAAAATGATGTTTACATGCAATGGAATATATATATATATATATATCCAAGATGTATTTCACATACTCCCTATTCCATGAGAGAATATTCAAAAAGAGGTAATATATATATGCCTTACCCTATGAATGTACAGGAAGGAATCCTCAACACCTGCAGCTGAAAACCATCATAGTGAGGTCCAACACAGTACACATATATTTTAATAAAATAATTAAACACATAAAACATTTCAAAAAAAACATGCACACCAAAACTTATATCCTTTTATTTAAACATACCAATTTAAAAACAACTATGTATTATGACTTACAAAATTCCACTTTCAGGCCATCTACATAAATCAACAAATCATTTGAGATATATATTAATTCATTTAAATAAAAAATCCAAGAATAAATTACACTGAAAACCACCTTATTCCATATTGAGATGCCAAATTAATACTATATATACAAGGTATCCAAATCAAAAACATGTTTTCCACTATTAAAAAATATTCCATTAATTTCAAAGGTGTGAAACATTGAAAAAACCCAAAATAATAATTTTCCACTTGAACACAAACCAAAACACTGAATAAATATATTTCACACAACAAAATTATATCATGAAACACATTTATTAAATCAAATAAATAGATCAAATTAATAAAATTTTTCATGGGTATGAAACTTCCTACCTCTCATGATGATTCCTTCAGAAGATGGAGCAAAACCTCATCTGCACCGTAATCGCACTATAAAAAACCCTAACAAGACATTTTTCCCAATCCAATCACAAAAAATCATAAAACATAAACTGACACCATGAAATTTAATGAAAACCCCCTATAACAAGGGATGGGGATTACATAATGTGGTGGGCGTCTAAAAGTGGAGGTGAAGATCATTGGAGGTAGGCCGACCAAAGGCAAAAGGGGGCAGCGTAGTGTGGGTTTTCGACAGAGGTGTTGGAGGGTGAAAGCCATGATATGCTAGAAGAAGAGGAGGACCACATATTGTGGCGGTCAAGATGGATGATGGGTGGCCGGCTAGCCATGACATAGGGATGCGGCGTGACAGGGATTCCAATGGAAGGGGGTACATCACATGTTGCTGGCCGAGATATCGGGGTGTGGCGGTGGGCTTATGGGGAGTATGGTTGTGGTAGTGGATTTCATGGATGTAAGGGTGCGACAGTGGTATGAATGGCTAGAGAGCGCCAATAGGATAGGAGGGCCATGGCGTTACCCGGATGTCCAGGAGGGAGGCGATGCGACAACGACTGGACATGGGAGGGAGTTTGGCACAACGAGGTTTCAGGGGGATGGGATGCTCTGTGATCAACAGAATGCAGAGAAGGGGGTAACGAACCAAAGGTAAGGTGGGAACACAAACCAAAAAATAAGAAAAAATAATAATAATTACAATAATAATAACAATAATAATAATAATAAGAAACTAAAATAATACTACTAATAATAAATAATATAATGTAATTATCAACACTAATATAAATAATTATAATACAAAATAATAATATTTAATATCATCAAATAATAATAATAATAATATTTTATTAAAACAAAATTCGTTAAATTTTCATTACACTTATTGTTTTATATTTTTTTCATTTTATGACTCATCATTATATAATTATTCCATTATGTTAATAATTTATTTTGAAAACTAGGTAGGTCGTGCGACATCACAATTGTGCTGTTCCCATGCGCCCAATGACGCAAAACCCAAAATGTGGTTGTTTCTCAATAGAACTAAAAAAATTTAAACATTATCTCACCCAAACCCCTAACATGAATTACCTGGTAAAAAATAATTAATTTTAATAAATTGAATATTTTAGAGTGTGATCGATTCCATTTTTGAATCAGAATAATTTCTAAATTTTAATATGGTCAACTTAGTTTTGGACCAAAATGTTTATTATAATAATTGAAATTAATTCATCGGTTAAGGTAAAATCATGATTAGCAAATGACATACCCTTACAAATATGACATATAAACACCTATAATCATGTCCAAAACCCATTTACTGGAAAATTTGATTCAATTAACCTTAAATTATATTGTTTCATATGTTTTTAATTATTTTTTACGTGAAAATGTGGGTACACCTAACTTGTTTTTAAAAAAACCAAGAAAGTCATTTCCCATCGATATAAATATCCACCACTTACACCTCTTCATCACAACCATAAAAAAACATAGTTTCATCCAATATAATCTTATTAATCATTTAAAATTCCCTATCATACTCAATAAATCATTCCTTTGGTCGAAACATTTTCCATGAAATCATTTTGGCACTAACTAGAAGGAGTTACCCGATAATGAGGTAACACCTTCTCTCACACTCATTTGTTTTATTTTCCTTCTCCACCCCCACTATCATTATTCCATTGTTGTAAAAAGATTTATCTGAAATATACTAGGATGAAATTTCTATAAGGTTTCAACTGACACTCACACCTTCATCTAATAGTTAAAGAACTTATTGTTTTGTTGTTCGATGAAAATCTGCCACAAAAGATGATGATTGTTCAATTTCCATTAACATGATTTATGGTTGAAATTATTATGGAAATTATATATATATATATATATATATATATATTATTTTTTCTTTTTTATTTATTTTTGATTATGTATTCATTTTAATGTACATGTCATTTTTTACTTTCCATTTGGTGTAAATATGATAATTTCGTTAAAGTAAGTTTCGACTACCGCCTCTAAAAGTGACCAGATTATTTCACAATCTACATGAAATTAAATAATGTTCAGATTAGTAAAATTAAATGTTATATATAAAATTATAATTATACTATATATATTATACATATATGTCATTTTATCTCTTTATTTCTATTAGATAATGAATAGAGAATCAATGTAAATATGTATGTACAACCTACCTTCTCCATGAATGGTATATTCCTTTTCCTACTTCAATATTATATAGATTATTATAATTTAAGTATAGTGGGTGAATTATATTTATATGATGTATTACATACTAGTATCATAATATAATTATAAGGAACAATGATATAACAAATAATGACACATGTGAAGTGAAAAGTAAATATTATCCATAATGAAACCATAACATGACATGGCTAACAAGAGGATAATATAATGTCATAATAAAATGATATTTTTATTAGATATAATATTATGTATCATTAATTAATTTATTATAAATTTATATTTATTACATTGGTTTTTTGAATTAGTATGACTAGTGACAAGACACAAGGTAAGGCGATTTAAACTCAATTTTTATTTCCCTGAGGTTCATGCTATGCTTGCTACTCTATAATTTTATGTGGTGTATGTACTGACAATGATTGTATAATTTTTGAATTTTTTCATAAATTTTTGTGTATTAAAATATCTATTTTATGGTATTTATTTTGTTTTTATAATGTTTCAAATGATATCAAATCAGTGAAACAGTTTGGCATAATTTTACTTCTTTGAGACTCATGTCTTAATTACAACTAAATTCTATTTCTATATGTTTATACATATATATTAAATTTTATATAATTTATTTCCTTATTTAAATGATATTTTAAATTTCAAATAATTCGCTTATTTACATGGAGAGTATGATCCCATCTTATGAAGTCATAAGAGTTCATTGAAATAATCTCATCTCTTTTTAATATTTTCAATGGTTATGCTTCCATTGATGAAATATTATGTTCAATATCTCAAAACATTCATGAGTTTATTATAATCTAGTAATAATTTATATTTTAATAATTTGGATCCATTTAATCCACATGTCTTTATATAATATAATTAATTGTTTTTAGAAAAGCCTGTCCTTACCCTCCATTCGATCAGAAATATGTGTTCATTCATAACAATATTTTCTTAAAAGGGTTTACAAGAATATTAATCACATATACTATGTTAATTAAAACAATATTTTACCATTTTTTTCTATTACCAATTATTTTAATGGAATATTCAACTCTCTTTTTAAAAAATTTATTTTTCTATACTTTTTACCAGGAAAAAGTAATGTTCTTTTTTACATAATATGGTATTTAAGAATATAATTGAGATAATTTTTATGAATCTTACATTGCAATATTAAAAGATAAATTTTTAATAAATTGTGTTAAAATGTGATTTTCAATGATTTTTTTAAATAAAAATCTAATATACATTCATTTATATGTTTTCAATGAAAATTTATTTGAATTTTTTTTAAATCTTTATTTGTATTTTTTAAAAGTATATTTAATTGAATTAGTTTCCAAACATTTACAACATCATTTCAATTGTTTTAATGTATACTGGTATTCAAAACATTTTCATGCACTATTTATATAATGTCAAACTATTTTCAAATAAATATGTTTTTATAATGTCTTGGTGTTTATTTTTTATTTTTTCAAGGAAACCAGTTTTCTAAATGATTTCCAGTTTTCATTATATGTTTTCATGGTATTTATATAAGAAAATTATTTTTAAATTGTTTTATATATTAAAATGGATTTTTCAAATATGAAAAGATAATTTCCTTATGAATTTTTTTTGAATATATTTTAATAATATTTTCCATCTAAGATATCGTCTATTGGTGATTATCATTCCCTTTTAAGAAATGATATAACTTTCCCATTCAAATTATTTCTATGAATGTGTTATTCTTAATGTCATCATCTTTATGAAACCATTTTCTCTTTCATTGTTTTAATATTTATGAAATCCATTTCTTATTTCAAGGGTTATTGTTTTTATGAAATGATTATTAAACTCATATTTTTTCTATGATTATGATAAGATTACATGATTATAATAAAAATATCATTTCATAGTTTTTGAAAATATTATTTATGAACATATGGAAGATGAATTTATGATTTTTTTGATGTGTGGGACCCATATAACCAACCAATGAATTAAGGTAATGATTCATATCACATGACATATACTAAGATGTTATTGGGAATGATCTATGAATACTATGATAGACATGGGAGTGAACCATGAATAATATGATGTTATGAAGAGTTAACTCATTCTACGAAGATGTATATGGGAGTGAACCATAACTACCAATATGTTTTGGAGAGTAAACCCATTATATTAATATGGAATTGAATGTGATGCCTTTTATTCTACAGAATAATTATATTTTCTTATGTGTTTTCAACATTTCTTTATGTTGATAATATGTTATGAATTTGTGTCTTATGTTCATTATTTCAAAATGATTCATGAATTACTAACTAATAATATTTAGTACATGATTCTTATTAACGATCTTTCATATTTTGGGAATATTATTCTATATTCTAGGTCACATATTCGTACCCCTATGCTCATATTTATTCTTACATTTATTCCTTGTTTAACCATAATGACTATCTAAGCTAACCCCTTATTATGTTTAAATCATCAGGTTATGATGAACAATTTTAGGAATAAGTAAAAATGGAAGTGATTAGTATGGTATACGTTATATCTCATTAAATAGGTTAAACGATTTTTATTTCATGTTTTTAGAGGAACAATACTTTTACAGTCCCCATGCATGTATCATTTTAATGTGCTGAATATTCATCTAAAATGGTTTAATTTCCATGAAGGATAAGACTATGTATCTATAGATTCATGAAAATAAAATGTTTATATAAAAATTGGAATACAATAAGAGAACAATTTTGTGATATCCCTATGTATATTTCTTTGGATATGCATTGGATTATCTCTATTGATAAGTAAAATGATGAGTTAACGTATAGGAATGTTTGTTGACATTTTGGTAATGTATTGAGTGAGTCTTTTCCATGAAATACATCTCTCTATATATAATAAAATTTTATGTAGATATGAAAAAAATGTACCTATAGGTAACAACTATGACAATATGTTATGGGCCTGACTTTTGGTATTTGGGTATATGAAATTGGGCCTTACTGCACATCTGGTTTGACACTCACGGGGGGATATGCATTATCAATTAACAAATAGTTAATGAACCATCTCAAAGGATTTAAACATAATATGGATTTTAATACCGTAGGATTAACCTCGAGTTTGATATATTAAGGATGATGTCCGGATTTAGACATCCTATAATTAATTCTTCTCATGACTATATGTTTTACTAAAATGATAAGTAATTATTACACAATGATTCTTGTTTTAGTCAATGTCAGAGTTCTGAATGTACTTGATTATAATTGAATGTGATAGGTGATTTTATATTGAAAATTAATGTTGTATAATCACCGGAGTGAGATATATTATGATCATTCCTAATCGATTTTCACAAAACATGACTAGAAATGTGTACCTTAACCAACTCTCATACTCTCTATAGAAGAGAAAGGAGTTCATTGAGAGTTATGGTAATTATGACCATGAAGGAGTAAATATTTCCGTTCCCTTGTGTCAATAATGATTAAATAATCAACTAATTGAATATATTATAGGAACATGAATTGGTTTAGGCATTGGAAAAGAAAGACCCAAATTAAGTGACTATAGGGGAAATGTGAAGAATTTAGTTAACAAAAATAATGAGAATATTAGTCTCACTAAGAAATCATCAAAGGTTAATCGTTTTATGAGTTGTGTAAATATTCATTATGAAACATAGTGTCCCAATATTAAATCTAATGAAGATGAGTAGAAATGTTTACAATGTTGATTATGAAGACACTACATATGGACTTTAATTGGAAAAAGTTATTGCGTAATAGGATGAGGTAATTTTAATAATGTAATATGAATTATATGGGATTTTAATTTAGTTTGTGTATTTGGATTCAATAAGTATGTTATATAAAAGGTGAAATATATTAGGATTGTTTAGACAATTTTTTTCACTACAGATGTACAATAACATGTCGGGTGGTACTAATGGAATAGAAAAGTGATAAAATATAAATGTTATTTCCATAGAAAAAACTTGATTAAAGGAATAATAAAACAAAATAGGTTTCGTATGTTATGATTTTTTGGGGATTATGATATGATGTATATGAATAAGTTGGTTTAATTGTACCGATTATATTAATAATTAATTAATAACTTGTTGAAAAGTGGTTTTTACTATAATGGATGATGTTCAAAACATATATAATTTTTAGAATATGTCCATTAATCTATTGAATAAGGAAATATTCATTCTTTCCGTAATTATTATTAGTAATTATGTATGACACCCTGATTTAAGAGAATATATGATGATGGTATTCACATGTATAGAATGTGACAACTAATTGACTCATTTTGATATATGAGGGCATCAATATGATGTTGTTTTTCTGAATCTCATTCAATAGTTACAAATTTTTGCCTCTCCATAGGATTATAAGGATAACCATTCATGAAAATTCTATGTAAAAAATTTGGAGGATGTATTTATTCACTATGTTTTCAGTGAAAATCTTTTATTAAAGGCTATTTAGTGATTAAGATTATTTCAAGGATGTCTATCACGTTTATTTATAAAGTTATATTAATGTAGATTTAGAAAAATACATCATGTCTGTTAGTTGACAACAAATAAAGTCCACCATAGCCCTGGGTTTTGAACCCATGAATGAGGGACAATAAATGTTTCATGCCTACCACTATCCTACATGATTTCCTAGATAATGTATAATTATTTTTATGAAAAATTAATTATAGTGAAACAATACTGTTACATTTTATATTTAGAGATTAATTTATTGACCATATTTATAATTAAGAATAATTATAGATAAATAGTTTTGATTTTAATTCTTTTCCAGGAATTAATATAAACTAAAATTGTATTTTTTCACTTTAACCATAACAGATAATTTATGGATGTTCATTATATGATTTTATGGATGTATAATTAATTGATAAAAGAATAACTAAATAATGAAATGTGGTTTACATAAATTTATAAGTTATATATCATTATATTACTAGTTAATAAATGAATCACTCACTATTATCTCATTAATTAGTAATAATATTTTTGTCATAATACCTTAATATTTTGGAAAAAATTGGCTTATAAATCGTAATAGATTTATTACATTGAGGCCCTCAACATTTCTTTGATAATTCACTTTTTTATTAATGACCTCAATCACAACCTATAAATATTAATGCATGACCTTCCTGCTAATTTTCACTCCCAAAAAATGATCTCCTATGTGGAAACACATTTATATGTTACATAGGGTAATCATTATAGTCCAAAAATTCCATTTTAAGTGGAGTTTTAGTATTCATTTTTACAAATTAGGATTCTTATAATGAATCATTAATATATTAAACATTTGGTATATCAAATAAAATTTGAGGGAGAAATTAATTTTAAGGGGGAATAGTGTAATAACTCAAGATTTTGTGATGAATTATTTTTTAATTAATTTATCCTTTTTGATGTTCTTCATTTCATGAAACTATAATGAGTTTTTATTTTATATTAAAGAATTATTTTTGGATTGAATTATATGCAACACCAAGTTACTCATTCTCTACAAAAACCAAAACATTTATCTTTCAATACATGGAACATTGAGGATAACTTTCATTATAGCAACAATGTCATTCTTTGATGTGTTACATTACCCACAAGTCATAAATTTAACAAACAATAATATATATTTAAACTCGAATTATAATAAGTTGTAACCTAGAAGATAAATTAGTGTTTAAAAATATCTAATTTATCAAAAAATTTGGTTTACAAATATATAATATGAATTCATAATTTACTAATTAATTAGAAGTGGATATGAAAACTTTGTAAATATGAGGAAAATATCATTATTTTTGTGGTCATAATGTTTTTTTACCCAAATAAGATAAATTAATTACAATTATTGATTGATATTAATGTAATATATATGTTTTATAATCAATAAGACATTTTTTGTATTCATCTAATAATTTTAATCGATCGTAGATGATAATATACCATGTTTTTTAAATAAAAACCAATATTTTTTTATAGGGTTAGTTTTTTCACCATTTAATGGATAACTCATTTTAAATTAATTTTTTGGAACATATATAAATTTAATATGACATGAATAAACATTATATTTGGATTTTAAAGATAAAAAATGGGGTAGGATAACTTTTTTATTTTTGGTATGTTTTTATATTTTATTGAATTTTTAAAAATACAAGAATTTAATTGAAAAATTATTTGTCATCAAATTGATTTAATAGGTCAAATTATATTGTAAATAGGTTCAATTTTTTAATTAGATGTAATTTTCATCAATTAATTAAATTTATTTCATTGGATATAATTTACCATTTATATGGGATATAAACACATAGAAAATATTTAAATGTTTTTTACATTAGAAAACATGCTTTGTCAACCCGACTACGAGATTAATGTTTATTCATGTCATATTAAAGCCAACATCTCTCCCTTTACATTATAACATTTAAACTAAATTGGATTGGCCCATATATAATAAATTCAGTACCCAAAACCATATTCCATTAATCCACCCTTTTAGGAGAATGTATTCCATGAAACCATTTTGGCACAAACCAAAAGAAGTTACCCGATTAGGTTGTAATGCCTTCTCTCAATTTCCATTATTTTAGGTTATTTATCCTCTCATCAACTCAATTTATTTCATGGTCATATAAGGAACCCAAATATTAAATATAATAATATTTGTTTAAAAAAAGACATGACATACACTTACACAAACCACCAATCAATTTTTAATAAACATATTTCTTCTGTGTATGTTGAACATACGTCTCACAAAACGATGAATGTTTGATTTTTCATTCCGCCTCTTAGGAATGAAATTATGATTGAAAATAAATTTATATATATTAAATATTAAATTTATTATGACTTTATCATTCTTTATTCTATTTAAAAAACATATATTTTATTAATTTCCATTTTGTTTAAATATGATAATTTAATTTGAAGAAGTGTTTACTACCACCAACTCAAAGTGATGTGTTTCATTCACACACTACATGGAATGTATTAATGATTGTTTCAGTGATAATATATTAAATATATAACATTTCAATTATATTTTTATTCTATTATATATATATATATATTATTTTCCTTTTTTCATCATGATAATAAAAATGGAAATAGTGTTTATGGGTACATACACCATACCATCTCCATGAATGGTGTATTTTATTTCATACTTATATATTCTTTATATTTTTATAATAAACATATAAATGATATTAAATGATATTTTTATCATGGTTTATTTTCTAGAAACAAGGTATTTTTATAATGATCAATGATATAACATATTAATACACGTAAATAGAACCAAGAATATATTTCTTGAAATGAAACCCTAACTAGTGATGGTTAACAAGTGTTTAATTTAAGCATGTAATTGAACCATATATTGTATTATATATAAGAATATTATTAAATATACTATTTAAAAAAATTAAAAATTATTTATCTTGTTGTTTGTTTGATTATGACGAGATTTAAGGCACAATGTAAGGGTATTTCATGACAATTTCTATTTCTGTCAAATACATTCTATGATCACCACTATATCTTTTAGTGTGGTGTGTTTAATACTCATGATTGTATTATGTCTATATTATAGTTAAATTAATTTTCATTAACATACCCATTTTATGAAATTTCTTTCATGGGTAATATCTTTCAATAGTAACCAATTTGGTGAAATAGTTTTGTCTCAATTTTACTTCTTTGAGAATCAGGTCTTGTTATGCACATAAATTATCTATCGATATGTATATACATAAATTTTACATGTTATATCAAGAATTTAATTATTTTCATTTTATTTTTAGTTTCATTTATATTCCTTTTCTTACATGGAGAGTATGATCCCTGGCTACCAAGTTATTAGAGTTCATTGAGATAATCTCAATGATTTTAAATATTGTTTTTGTTTACACAATCTGTTATTTAATATTATGATCTATATCTAACGACAATTATTCAATTTTCAACTCCTGTGGTTACTAATTATTTATTCATCCATAAGGAAAATTTCTTTCAATATTTTTTATATAATATAGTTTAGAAATTGTGTTTAAGAAACCCAGAAATTACCCTCTCCATGGTCAGAAATATGTGTAACTCTAAAAGAATGATTTCCATATAGGGATTCATGAATATTATTCTAATATATTATTATCATTAAAATTAATTTTAATCTTTTTTTTCAATTAATTATATTTTCAATGGAAACTTAATTTCTCAATCAGCACAAGGTTTTTTATAACCTTCTTACCATGAAAAAAGGAATGTTATTTGTAACTAGTATGACAAGTACAGATTTACACAAAATTATTTCATTGATGATTCCTTTTCATTTGTAAATGTTTAATTTTTAAGAATTTTTTTAAAGTTATTATAAATGAATAAAAATTTCAAAAAATTTTCAACTGTCTTTTATTATTTTTATAGAAAAGTTGTTATCTAATCTTATTTAAAACATCATTATAAGTTTTCAAATTTATTTAAATTAAATTGATTTCAAAACATTTTCATGATTATTTCATTTTTTCCATGTAATTTTTTTTTTCAAAAAATGATAGGGGTTAGTTATTTGTTTTCAAAGAAATAAGTTTTTAAAATATATTAATTCATAATTTATAAATTATCATCAAAAAATATAATTCAAAATTATTTCAAGTCTTTTTGATAAATTTTGATAGTATTTTTTATGAAAATTATCTTTATATTTTTATATTTATTAACATTATTTATTCAAGATGAACAAATATTTTCTTCCGGAAACATTTTTAAAATAAATTTACAAATAATTTTCTATCTAAGATGACATTAGTCTGTGTTACTAATTTTATTATTGGAAATGATTTAATGGTTCATTGAGAATATTTATATGAATGGGTTATGTAACGACCCAAAGATTCATTAATGTAAATTCATCTTGATCTAATTGAATGTCTCATTATGTTTATATAAAATTTTAACTTTTTTAGTTTTATCTTAAGAATATTGACCGTTGCTAATATAGTCATTGAATAGTAATCACATGATTAGTATACATATAGGGCTTTAACAAATCCAATTTACTCAGACAAAAGAAGTGATGGCCTCATCTAGTAGAATATCTCCATACGAAGACCATTTTTCAGAGCTCGGAAAAGATGTGGTGTCCTTGTTATTCGTTCTTGACCAAGCACAAGCTGAGCTTCATCATGTCAATCTCGAACGAGACTGTCTACTGGAAAAGTGGAAGTTGATAGAGATTACCACTCGAGTGATGTTATCTGAGCCACCCCAAGAGTATGTCACCATCGCACACCTTACCCTTAGGTCTTATGCAATTTTTTTAACGGTTTATGTAACAAATCTCTAGTACTATGTTCATGTACATTATTTTTCTATATAATAATGATTATACTTTCTTGTCATTATTGATACATTGTAATTAGTTTTTAATGTAAAAATAATGTTTTTAGTTATTATTTAAATAAGAATAATATTTTATTAAATTAAGGTATTTTTGAATTAAAAAATATTTTAATAAAGTATTATTATTATTATTATTAAAATAAATTTGATTAAAAATAAATAATCTTATAATTTTATGAATGCAATTATAATTTTTATTAAGGTTTGAAATCCATTTCTGTCCAAACCCGTGTATTTTTGATAAATGAATATTTTTATTTTAAAAGTGAAAATTAAAATATTCAGAAAATTATGTTGATTAAATAAATTTTATTTCTGGAATCAGGACATCGAAATTATCCAGTGGTGAATTTTTCATAATTTTCTGAGACAGTAAAATTTTTGGGTAAAAATTATATTCCATTTAAATATATAATGTGTTTTATGACATCATAATGTCCCAATAGTGATGTAATAAAATACTATAAGATTTATGTTTGGCCAATATATGTTTTACCATTAAAATAAAGTGATTTTGGGTTTGTTTGAATAACTTTTCAAAGCATTAATGGACCCCTAAAGACTTATTAAAACCTTGTCTTTTTAAATGTTTTTCCATGGGAGTGTGACTCACCTCCACATAAGAAGCCCTATTATTTTAAGAATTTCGGACATTGGCATTATAAAATATTTTTTTCCATCTTTCCTTTTCCAAAAAACATGGGAAAAAACCATGGGATGGTTTGTGTTTCAGATTAATTTAATATAAGGTGTCCCAAACCTAAATAATAAAGAATTATCTCAGCCTTCCTATATAAACCCACCCAAGATCAAACATCCTCCTCACTCAAAGCCTTTATAGTTCACCCAACCTCTACCCTAATCTCATTATAAAAATCCCATGGTGACCCGAACTCCCAATAAGCCTCTCACAAGCCTCTCTTTAGCCTCTGTAAGCACACTTCCAAGTAAGGGTTTTTTCTTCCTTTCTCATTTTTGTCTAATTATCTTTATGTTGTTTTGCCCATTTAATTTCAATTATGAATGTTACATTATGGTTCTCACCTCCCTCATACTTCCCTATTTATGTATTAATGATGCAATACCCCTTTCTCTCTCATTAAATTCCTCCCATGTACACCTGTTACTGTGCTAAAATTTCGAAAGGAACTTCTCCCTCCTAATTTGCATTCAAGAAATAATTTTGTATCATGAATCTAAATGTCATATCAATTGTTGGTACATTTATCTATATGAACTCATTACTATCCATTACATTTAAATATGATGAGGATCCCCTTTCACACTCATCAACAATTTTTTATGATTTCTTATGTCACACCATTACGCTGCCGAAATCACAACAATTTTCTAAGCCAATGCTATTGTGTAGTGAATCCCATGCCTATTTCTCCATCCAGGTTATTCACCTTTATGCACACGTAATTATTTATTATAAAGTTTCATGTATGAATTCCACATTCTTTTATCGTGGAATAAATTATTATGTTTTATTAATCCATGTTTTATGATCCATGTGGCACACTTATGCATGAAATGAAATGTTTAAGAAGGGTGCACCCTTATAGCACTCCAATGCATTGGGTAAAGTATAGTATCGTGATACTTCATGTGAAATTAGTGTTGACTCATTCTAATTCATGTGAAATGAAGGTTTACTAATGAGTCATGTGCAATGAGGACTTACTCATGCTCCAAGTGTAATGAGCCTTGTCTCATGCTAATTCCATGTTAAGTGTTGTTGCCACATTTCCATGTTATAATTATCATGATTTATCATGACTTTATGTTCATGTTTCTCTTGTCCTCTATTGATATGCCTAATGTATAACATGTATAGTTCTCCTCATGTTATTCCATGTGTATTCCCTTATTG
Source organism: Viscum album (assembly GCA_963277665.1). NCBI lineage: Eukaryota > Viridiplantae > Streptophyta > Magnoliopsida > Santalales > Viscaceae > Viscum > Viscum album. The sequence goes on from OY728158.1 coordinate 881,042,506, forward strand.
GGCGTTATAGCTCACACTTTTCTTATGCATGTCCTCTGGCTATCCCATGAAATGTTATGTATGAAGGAATGTAGTGGTCATGTATTGGATGTTTTCAATAATGATGTTATATTCCATGTTTTATGTTTTTATGTAATGATCTTAATCCCCAAATACACTAAACCTCTCGATCTTCATTGTTGTATCAAGTGATGTTTCATGTAATAAATCATGTTTAAGGTTTTAATAAAATCAGGGTTGTCAGAGTTGGTATCAAAGAATAGGTTTTGTTATTTTTTAGATTAGGATTAGAAAACCCTTGTAAAGCATTAGATATAAGACTAAGTATAATAAGAACATATCTATGTTTTTGTAAGTACTGAGTCAGTGGTTTATCAAACAAATACATCCCTTTCTAGATACGAGCAGGTAGAGGCGGCTCTGGTACAAATGTATCCTAGGGGTAAAAACAGAAAACACCGCTTTGATCTAGACTCAAATAGGAACTGGTGCACGACAACAGGCATTGCTGCACTATTTTTTACGACACCCCTGGGGGATACGTTTTGATAAATTCACAAGCGTAGAATGAACCCTTATTAAGGGAATTAAAAAAATTCCCCTAAGAATATATGTTAGAAAGTAGATCATGAAAAGACTAGATTGAAGCCTATAGACTCATGAGTTAAGGAAATGAAAGTTTATTTATAAGTCATCAACATTTTTCTTTGGATTACGCTTTATGTGTTACCCCTAACATTCCATTTATTCCAGCCAATGGCAGTAATAGGAGGACTCGGGCTAACAACCCTTGTGAAGATCAGTGTGATGATTGTACTAATAAGATGTCCAATCCAATGGGAGCGGGAACCGCGAACTTTGCCACGCTTCTCTCTCAGCTAAATCATGTTTTGAATAGAAACACGGGTCAAGAAGAACGTTCAACCCCCCCTATGAAAGAAAAAGTCGCTGTCGATAGCTTCATGAGACAAAGGCCTCCTACTTTTAGTGGATCATATGATCCCATGGTCGTTGAAAAATGGATCAACTCCATTGAAAAGGTCTTCTCCATCCACCAATGTTCTGAACAAGAGAAGGTTATCCTGGCGGATTATCTTATGGAGGGTGAAGTTGATCAATGGTGGATGTTGATCAAAAAAACTAAGCCTGAGGAGGATATTTAGGCGTTGGATTCGAAGGATTTTCGGAAGATGTTTTTGGATAAATTTTTTCCGTGCACCCTCGGGCTTAAGATGGAACGACACTTCCTTTCCCTAATGCAAAACGATGAAGAATTTGTTGGAGCATATGAGGAAAACATCATAAGGCTTGCATGATACGCTTCTGGTCTTGTAGTTACCCTAGAATGCAATGTTTACCGCTTATTTGGTGGGGTGAAGCCTAGCCTACAGAAAGCATTAGCAATCCGTGACTTCGACAGCAATGAGGAAATTGTCTCATGTGCCATCATGGTCGAAATAGAGTTTGGAGAATCAGAGGGGAATCATGGGGATAACAAGCGTAAGGTGGTCTTCAATTCTGGTGGTCCTATGGAAAAATCCAATGGTACAAAGAAGATCCAGCACCCCACTTGCCAAAAGTGCGGAAAGAAGAACCCTGAAAATTGCATTAAGGGGATGAGGAAATGCTTCAGGTGTTGAAGAGAAGGGCACCTAGCTGTTTTCTGTCGGCAATAAACACTCGCTGCTGCGACACAGGAGAGGAACGCTCCGTAAGAACCTCAACGCGTTTTTCATTGCTACAAATTCAAAGAACCAGAGCATCTTGAAATTTAGTGCCCTAATCCAAGGGTTTTTGGAGGCAACCAACAACCTCCAAGGTAGCAAGGAAGATCTATTTCAATCACTTTTTATGAAGTGAACCCTGAAAACAATGTGGTGATAGGTACGCTAGTTATTCATTAAAGAATAGAAGTTGTACTTTTTGATTTAGGTTCAACACATCCTTTTATATCATGAATGTTTAGTAGAACAATACCAGTACCCCCACAAATCATGGAAGTGAAGATATCAGTGAGTACAAAAAATGGGGAATCATTACATCCCATGAATATAAGTCCTCCCCTATTATAATCAGTAGATTGAATTTCCTGGAGAACCTCTTCATACTCCCTATGGTGGAATTTGATGCAATTCTTGGCATGGATTGGCTTTCCATATAGAGAGCCAACATAAATTTTCGGGAGAGGGAAATCACACTCCATATGGAGAATCGACCCCAAATTCATTACAAGTGTAAGGATGAAAATGAATCTCCTTTAGCTCCATCATCTTAAGCATGGATATTAGTACCCTATGAGAATGAGTTTCTGGGTTAGATGATTGAGTCCAAGGAAGAAACAATCCTTTAATAAATGTCTATTGTGAGGGAATTCGCTGAAGTGTTTCCCAAAGAATTGCATGGCCTTCCTTCTAGAAGAGATGATGAATTCTCAATTGAACATATACCCGGGGCATTACCAATATCCAGAATCCATATAGAATGGCCATTTTAGATCTCGAAGAGCTGAAGAAACAATTATAGGAGAATCTGGATAAAGGGTTTATATGCCCAAGTGCTTCACCATGGGGTGCACCAGTCCTCTTGGTCATAAAGAAGGATGGGTCAATGTGGCTTTTCATCGATTATCATGATCTTTCCAAAATCACGGTAAAGAACAAGTACCCTATCCCACTAATTTATGACTTGTTCAATCAACTATGTGGATCACAATACATCTCCAAGTATGACTTTCGGTCGGGATATTTTCAAGTAAGGGTGATGTAGGAGGATATCCCCAAAACTGGTTTTCGCACAAGATACAGGCACTATTAATTCATAGTAATGTATTTCGGACTCACTAACGCTCTATAAATCTTCATGGACTTAATGAATAGTGTCTTTAGAGATTACCTCAACAAATTTGTGGTAGTCCTTGTAGATGACATTCTAATATACTCCAAAACCAAGGAGGATCATGAGGAGCATTTAAGAACTGTACTAGAGACTTTCCAGAAGGAGAAGCTCTATGAAAAGTAAATCAAGTGTGAGTTCTGGTCAAAGGAGGTCTCATTCTTGGTCAATATCACCACAAGCAATGGGATATTGGTGGATCCCTCCAAAATAGATGATATTGAGGGATGGTCGAGGCCAACATCGATAATAGATATCCGTAGTTCTTGGGGTTAGCTGGATATTATCGAAGATTTTTGAGAAATTTCTCACGATTGTCCGACCCTCTTACCACGCTAACTCGAAAGGGAGTAATGTTTTCTTAGAGTGATGAATACGATGAAAGCTTTTAGGACTTGAAAAAAAGGCTTATCACTGCGCATGTTCTCACTTTTGCCACAAGTGTGGAACCTTTTGTGGTTTTCATCGATGCTTCGAAGAAGGGATTAGGATGTGTGCTGATGCAGAATGATAAATTGTTATCCTATGCCTCATGGAAGTTGAAAATCCCTGAGCGAAACTATCCAAAGCATGATCTGGAGTTGGTAGCGGTGATATTTTCCTTGAAAATCTGGCTGCATTATCTCTATGGGGAGAAATGTGAGTTATATACTAACCACAAGAGTCTTAAATATACATTCACACATAATGAGCATAATATGTGCTAGAGAAGATTGATAGAGCTCATCAAAGATAATGACTGTTCAATACATTACCACCCGGGAAATGCGAACAAGGTGGCAGATGCCCTAAGTAGAAAGGACCCAATGATTCTATCAATGATGATAATTGAGAAAGATCCAATATTTTTAGACATGATGAATATGCACATAGGAATTATAAATATCGTAACACAATCAATCATTTCAAAAATGATTGCTTAACCATCTATTTTGGAAAGGTTAAAGGATGCTCAAAAGGATGATGTGGGAATTCAGGAAAAGGTAGAAGCTATAAAAAAAGGGAAATCCTCAGAGTTTAACGTTTGTGAAGAAATAATTGTGCGTTTTAGGAAAAAGACTATATGTTCCATCAAGTCTAGAGTTGAAGAAGGAAATTTTGGATGATGTACAAAATTCAAATATCTCTATACACCCAGGAAGCACAAAGATGTATCGAGATCTCCGAGAAAACTTTTGGTGGGATAATATGAAGAAGGAGATCGTTGAATATACATCAATGTGCCTGGTGTGTCTGCAAGTGAAGGCAGAGAGGAATAAGTCTCAGGGGATGATGCAACCATTGCCCATACCCGAATGGAAATTGGATAACATCACCATGGACTTTTTCAACGGACATCCAAGGACATCCAAAGGCAACAATGCAATCTGGGTTGTTGTGGATCATCTTACGAAGACTGCACACTTCTTTTCTATTTGGGAAGATTTCTCATTAGATCAATTGGCACAAATATATATCAGGGAAGTGGTAAGGCTACATGGAGTACCACTATCTATTGTGTCTGACCGATATCAACGATTCACCACTATGTTTTGGAAGAGTCTTCAACATGCTCTGAATACTAAACTAAACTTCAGTACATCCTATCATCCTCAAAATGATGTCCAATCCAAGCGGATTATCCAAACATTTGAGGACATGTTCAGAGCATGCTCAATGGACTTTAAAAAAGGATGGGATCAACATCTTCCTCTAGTTGAGTTCTCTTATAATAATAGTTTCTACACAAGAATCCAAATCGAACCTTATGAATCCCTGTATGGGAAAAGGTGTAGAACACCGACATGTTGGGATGAGGTTGGTGAAGGTAAGCTGCTTGGACCTGAAATGGTCGAAGAAATGGTGGAGATGGTAAAAACCATTCAACATCAAATCAAGGCAGCCTAGAGTCAACATAAGATTTATGCAGATAATCATCGATGAGACCTTGAGTTTAAACTTAGAGACAATGTTCTTCTATGCATATCTCCGTGGAAGATGATCATGAGGTTTGGGAAGAAAGGGATGTTAAGTCCAAGGTATATCGGCCCCTTCAAGATTCTTGATCGTGTCGGGGCGGTGGCCTATCGACTAGCACTTCCAACTACCATGGATAATGTACATGATTTCTTTCATGTATCCCTCTTAAAGAAGTACATACCGGAACCTTCACATGTACTCTCTTCTGAGGTGGAATAATTGGAAGATGATCTTTCTTATGAGGAGAAACCAGTGAAGATCTTAGACTGTAGAGAAAAATTTCTACGAAATAACACAATGCCCCTTGTCATGGTGTTGTGGATAAACCACAATTTTGAAGAAGCAACTTGGGAATCAGAGAAAATGATGAAGCTGAGTTACCCACTTATGTTATAGTGTGGGAAAAGGAAAATTTCAAGGACCAAATTTATTAAGGGGGGAATATTTTAACAACCAAAAGATTCATTAATGGAAATCCCTCTTGATCTAATTAAATGTCTCATTAATTTTATATAAAATGTCAACTTCTTTGGTTTTATGTTATGAATTTTGACTTTTGCTAATATAGCTGTTAAAAAGTGAGAACATGATTAGTATAAATATAGGGCTTTAACAAATCTAATTTACTCAGACAAAAGAAGCGATGGCCTCATCCAGTAGATTTTTTCCATATGAAGCCCATTTTTCGGAGCTTGAAAAAGAGGTGGCGTCCTTGGGGTTCACTCTGGATCATGCCCAAGCTGAATTTCATCATGTGAAGTGTGAAAGAGATAGTCTATGGGAAAAGTTGAACTTGATAGAGATTTCCACTCGAGCAATGTTATCCGAGCCACCCCAAGAATTTGTCACCATCGCACACCTTACCCTTAGGTCTTATGCGGCTGTTTTAAGGGGTTATGTAACAAATCATTAGTACTATGTTCATGTACATTATTTTTGTATATAATAATTAATATACATTCTTGTCATTATTGATACATTGTAAATAGTTTTTAAAGTACAAATAGTGTTTTTAGTTATTATTTAATTAAGAATTAAATTTTATTAAATTAATGTATTTTTGAAATAAATAATATTTTAATAAAATATTATTATTATTAAATTATTTTTTCTTAAAAATAAATAATCTTATAATTTTATGAATGCAATTGTAATTTTTATTAAGGTTCAAAAGCCATTTTTTTCAAAACCCGTGAATTTTTTATAAATGACGGTTTTTATTTTAAAAGTGTAACTTACAATAGATAGAAAATTATTTAGATAAAATAAATGTTATTTTTGGAATCATGACATCAAAATTATCCAACGGTGAATTTTTCATCATTTTCTAAGACAGTGAAATTTTTGGGTTAAAATTAAATTTCATTTAAATATATAATGTGTTTTTTGACATCATAATGACCCAATAGTGATGTAATAAAATTCTATGAGCTTCATGCTCGGCCAATATATGTTTTAAAATTAAAATATTGTTATTTTGGGTTTTTTTGACTTACTTTTCAAAGCATTAATGGACCCCTCAGGACTTATTAAACACCTTGTCTTTTTAAATTGTTTTCCATGGGAGTGTGACTCACCTACACATAAGCAACGCAATTATTTTAAGAAGTTAGGACTTTGTCCTTATAAAATTTTGTTTTCATCTTCCATTTTCCATAAACCATGGGCAAAAACCATGGGATGGTTTGCATATTGGATTAATTTAATATAATGGGTCCCAAAACTAAATAATAAAGAATTACCTCACCTTTCCTATATAAACCCACCCAAGATCCCACTTCCTCCAAACTCAAAGCCTTTGGAGTTCATCCAACCTCTGCAATACTCTCTCTAGAATCCTCCAAAGGTTCCCCAAGCTCCCAAGAATCCTCTTACAAGCCTCTCTCTAGCCTTTGGAAGCTCACTTCTAAGTAAGGGTTTTTTCTTCCTTTCTCATTTGTGTCCAATTTTCTTTAAGTTGTTTTGCCCATTTAATTTCAATTATGAATGTTTTGTTATGGTTTTTCACATCCCTAATACTTCCCTTATTATGTTTTAATGATGTTAGACCCCTTTATCTCTCATTAAATCCCTACCAGGTACACCCGTTACTATGCCGAAATTCCGAAAGGAACTTCTCTCTCCTCATTTAAATTCAAGCAATACTTTTGTATCATGGATATAAATTCCATTTCAATTGTTTGTACAGGTATATATATGACCACCTTACTATAAATTACATTTAAATATTATGAAGAAACCATTTCTCTCTCATTAACCATTTTTTATGAATTCTTATGTCACGCCATTACGCTGCCGAAATCACACCGATTTTCTAAGCCAATGCTATTGTGTTGTGAATACGATGCCCATTTCTCCATCAAGGGTATTAAACTTTATGCACACTTACTTATTGATTATAAAGGTTCATGTATTAATTCCGCATTCCTTTATCGTGGAATAAATTATCATGTTTTATTAATCCATGTTTTATGATCCATGTGGCACACTTATGAATGAAATGATATGTTTAAGAAGGGTGAGCCCTTATAGCGCTCCAATGCATTGGGTAAAGTATAGTATCATGATACATAATGTGTAATGATTGTTGACTCGTGATAATTCAATTGAAACGAGGGTTTACTCGTGCTTCATGTACAATGAGTATTTACCCATGCTCCATGTGCAATGAGCCTTGGCTCATGCTAATTCCATGTTATGTGTTGTTGCCACTTTTCAATGTTATGATTATAATTCTTTATCATGCCTTTATGTTCATGTTTATCTTGTCATCTAATGATATTCCGAATGTCTAACATGTATTATACTCCTCATGTTATTCCATGTGTATTCCCTTACTAGGTTTTATAGCTCACCCTTTTCTTATGCATGTCCTTAGGTTATCCCATGCAATGCTTAGTACGAAGGAATGTAGTGGTCATGTAAAGGAAGTTTTCAATAAAGATGTTGTATTTAATGTTTTATGTTTTTATTTAATGATAATATGCCACAAAGACACTAAACCTATAGATCTTATTTGTTGTATCAAGTGAAGTTTTATGTAATAAATCATGTTTAAGTTTGTAATAAAAGTAAGGTTGTCATAGGTTACATATAATGTAATGGTATTTATAAAACATATTTCACTTACATTGGTAATATGTTTATAATATATATTTCTCTATTATGAGTCATTAATTTTTTTAAATGATTATGAAACCTATATTTTTTTCATATCACATTGTATGGTTACCAGTTCATAGTACCCATACCATTACATGCACAATGATATAATTAGTTGTAATCTTATTGAAACTATATAGATAATTCAATTACGATATGGGTGGGACCTATATCACCCTCAAATAAATAGGGTAATGAATTATATCTCATGAGATAATCTAAAATGATATTTGGAATAATTGTTGACTACTAAGCAGGCCATGTAAGTGAACCATAACTACTAAGAAGTTATGAGGAATAAACACATGCTACTAAAATGTCCATGGGAGTGATCCATGGCTACCGTGATATTATGGGGAGTGAATCCGTAGAACCTTGATGGTATTAGAAGTGATGACTTTTCTAATATGGGAGTCATATTATATGTTCATGGGTCAACCAATATTCTTTGTTTTATTCATACCTTATTTTGAAATGGATTATGATATTTATTTCATTATGATTTATGTCTTAAAAACTACCAATAATTATCACATTATTATTATTTATGGTCATTGATATGTAGGGTATAATATACTATTTTTAGCATTAAATTTTTATACCTTTAGTCTCATATTTATGCTCACATGTCTCTCTTGGTTTCCCATATTAAGAATTTATTATATCCCCCTTTTAGGTTTCTATTCCCATGATATGAAGAAAATTTGTACGTAGTAGTAATAATTCTTGATATCTTGATGGGCTATATTGAGTATCTTTGACCATGATAGAAGAGTTTGTTTCTAGGATTCCAAATACACTACACTATTATGGTCCTCAAACAAGAATATTTTAATGTGTAATATATTCATCTAAAATGTTGTAATTTCAATTTATATTATTCATGTGTCTCTATTTAAACTATAATAACATTACAATTATAGAGTTAGAGAATTTACTAATCTTGATTGGAAACATTGTAATGGATTTATACTTTAAAACCCATAGTTTTAATAATTCCATAGAAATATTGTTTATCGATATCACTTTCAAAAAAAATATAATGATTTTTAATATGTCTAAATAAATTATCTTTAGTGGTAGTTTTGAATAAACTTTTAAGTTCTTATTGATGGTATAAAATTGAATTAATTGAATAGTTACAAAACTTGTCAATATGTGGTTTTTTACCAAAGTGAAAAGGACTATTATTAACATATACTGATAGATAGAACATTCCAATCGGCATATAAGTAATTAATTATATGTAATCCTTTTGACAAGTCCTTTATTTTTATTAAATAAATTTGTCATAATTTGTTTTATGAATTTTACGTTTTAAATTTATTTTTATTGAAATGAAAATATTTTCATATTATTAAGAGGTAATTGAATATGTAATTTTTTTATCATATATGTTGACTATTCATATTTTTTTTATTATTAAAATGATACTTATATGTGTTTTATTCAAGAATTTTTTTAAATTTGATATGATTGATGGGTGATCCTTTAATAGATCATATGATGGGTGAGCCTAATATAACTCTCCAAATGTATTGGGAAATATGACAGAGTTTTCAGGTTATAGGTTACCTTTAAGAGGTATGAAATTTATATATTTTTGTGATTACTTTATAAGGGTTCATTTATATGTCAATTTGAAGATAATTTCCCAATGTATCTAAATGATATTCATGAAACAGTTTAAAAATAAAATCATTTCATTTAAAAATATAATAAGACGAGTTTATTTTCATAAAAAATGTATATGAATATATCTAAATTAATTATCAACTGATAGTTATCATGGAATTTTATTTAAAATTCATATCTTTTTCCACGAAACCCTTTTTATGTTGATTTTACCATTATATAAAATTATTATTTGTATCTACTATGAATGTAGGTTCTTTTCATGGTAATGTATTTGAGTATTTTAGATCAAATTTTTTGTGAAAAAAATAATACCATTCTTTTTATTTATTTTATTACAAAAGGACTAATGTGTTTCTTTCCATGTATGTACCATGATGTGGTGATTTTTTTAAAGCTCACATTAAAAAAATCTATGTGATTATGGATCAAGAAAAAAAATATCTTCAGAGTTCCAAATATCAGAGTTACTTTAAACAAAGAATTAATATCTTTATAAAGAATATTTTTTTGTGGAAAGGATTGATTCTATTTTGAAATTTCAATTATATATGTGAATTTTTATGTACAAAAAATATAAAATATAAAGATACATTAAATATATGGAAATCATTACTTTATTATATATTATGTAATATTTTTTAATATATGTTACAAGGTTTCATAACATCCTTGACAAAAGATCATATCCTAAAATAATGGACGAATTTTTATTATAATAAAAATCATATATATAATTTTTCAATTGTACCCACCAAGAAATTCTTGAATTGATATTATAGGGATAGACTCCCATTTTATTGGTTTTAGATTCATATAACCTATTGTGTACCATTAATGTTATTTGTATTAGCAAATATGTAACCTTATTTAATATTTGAATGAATTAATATATATCCCCTTTTTGGCTATAGATAACCTCCTAGGTGCCCTTTGAATTTTTGAAAAATTAATATCTTTCGGATACAATGGGAGTATATTATAGAACATAAAATCTCATAATACATGTTAATTAATATATATAAAATAATATCACAGAAAATTAATTTATTCTAAGATAAAACATGAAAATTATAATGGGTATCCTCATTATTTTCTAATCAAATTCAATTACCATCTACAGAATAAAAATTGATCATAATTTTTGATCATACTTCTAGAAAATCCTCTAAAAAATTAATTGGAATTGTTATCAATGACAATTCATTTAAAATAATATTACAAAATTCCTATGAGAATGATTATTTTCATTTTGAATAATATTATCCTCAAGGATACGATAAAAATGATTATAATAAAAAAGGTAAAAAATACCTCATTCTGAAAAATTATAAAAAGATTTATTTTTTGGAAACATTATCTTGAAATTTAAACATGGTAATAATAATATTATACATACATAAGATAATAATAATAAAATTATTGAAAACATTTAAATGAAAATATGGAAATGGATGACAAAGAATGTACCCCAACCAGAGAAATAATGTTAGATTTTTTGAAAAACATTTCATGTAGTGTATTTATTATACAAAGATAATAAAATGAAAAGGAGAAATGTAATCAATATATAACCATAGAATAATATAATTCATAATTTTTTGGATATATTAAATATTATTTCATCATTACAATCATATAAATAATGATCCCCAATTAATGGTGTTATTGTAATGTAAAACACTTTACTCTTTGGTAAAATTTTATTCAAAACCCATATATCATAAATAACATCAAATTAAACATTAAATAATATGAACACAACTATATTAATGGTAAAACATATAAAAATTTTAGTACACACACCTTATAACTATGAAAGGTGTATAATAAAATATATATAATGTAGAGAAAAATTTGAGTGCATTAACCATTACCAAAATGGTATATTTCAAATCAGAACCCCTTTCATTAAATTATTATATATGTAACATTAAATAAAAATAATTATTTATAATAAATTTTATATCATTTAATATGTGAATTATAAAATCCTCGTAATCATAAATATCTGCTTAATGTTTAATATATCTCGAAGAAAAAATATTCTGATGAAAGAACACTACATTATATCTAACCTAAATCATAAGTTATCTATCCCATGCATAATAAATTTTAAATAATTATAATTTTATAAAATTATATATTCATATTTATAAAATAATATATATTCCACCTATATCATTTCAACAATATTTCATAAATAATCTATTTTTTATTTTTTATTTTAGTGTGTTACCAGTTTGATTCTTCATATTTGATTCTATTTCGAAAATATGGAAATTTTATATTCATTAATGTCCCATAATAACCATATTCATATTTATATATTTAGTTATATATTTAATTCTTATAGATTTATATAATATTTTGTATATATTTTTGATGAAAATTTAATTAAAACACTTCATAGTGATGATAATCTATACATACACATGAGTGATTTGTCCACATTTGGATGGATTAAATGATTAATAATCATATAATAATTAAAATTTAAATTTAAATAATTATTATATATATTTACTACATAAACTTTTATTGTCTACAATTTTATGTGAAAACATAAAATAAATCAAATCGCCTTGAAGAGGTGGTAGTCAGCTTATACATGTGAGCAACATTATCATTTTCAATGGATACTAAGATATGAAAATATATTAGATAATATAATAACAAAAGATTAAATATGTAATATATATAGTATATAAATATAATATAAACCAAAACATCAACCCATGAATGTTGGCTATGGATAATGAATCATATCGCTGCCTAAAAATTCTATTATGGACGTATGCACACACAATATATTCCTTTCACAATTGATGGAAGGGTGGAAGAATTTTTTTGTTCCATTATCAAAATTACATCTAACTATATATAATATACATTATTAATTATTTAATGAAGTATAAATTTTTTTAAATAATTAATAAGAAGAAATAAAATTAAAATATCTCAATTAACAAGTATACCACATCAATAAGAGATCTCAATTTTCCTACACAGTAATCCATGAATGATTTATCTTAAGAGAATTAAATGACAAATATGATTTAGTGAATGAATATTTTAATTCATTGTTCCTATGATTTTATGATAAATATAAGACTCAATATTGGGGTATTTATGTCGATAGGATGTTTCATTTCATACATAAGGTTGATGGAACACTTGGAATCACATGAAATGTTTAAATATATTTATTTTCATTATCAAGAATAGTGATTCAGAAATTTAGAATTAATGAATTAAAGATAATAAATTTTCTAAATATAATCATCCAATAACTATTATATATGTTTATGTCCTTATAATACTTGTATCAGTTAGTTAATATCATTTGGTAAATTTGGTTTATAATTAATTATGGTAAAAAATAAGTGGAGTTTTTGTTACTTATAAGGAATAAAATTATAGTTTCCTCATTAACATTTTATTAAATGATTATTAATCATATTGAATTCAATTTTTCAAAATTTTATATCTATAACCGGTAGATAATAATTTCAATATAATCATATGAATTACATTTAAAATAGTAAAATAAAATGGATTTTTATACATACTATATGATATATTCATATTCAATGCCTAATAATAATCGTGAAAAGACTATTAATTTATATTTTTTAATTAATAACATATTATATTCCTTAAAACAATTAATAATTAAATATTTATTTAATTTAGTAATATTAAAACACATTTCAGGAATAAAATCATTTTTAGACAATTGAGTCTTCAATCACAAAAAGAACATGTACCAAAATAAATTAAAATATGGATTAAAATATGATGAGTAAAATTATTTATAATTATAGGATAATTATTTTAAATCAATATAATTTATAAAAATTTATATATTTTAAATTAAATTTAAAAAATAAAAAATGATAGTAATATAGATATCAATATTTTTTAGTATTCAATGAAAAAATAAATCATCTTAAAAAATCCAAAAAAAATTATCATAACATAAATTTGACACGATGATTTAAATAATGATATTCATTAAATAAAATATAATAAAAAAATATATATTAATTATAATTTACATATAAAAAATATATATAAACATTTTTTTGAAAAAAATACACATTATTGATAATTAATTGTGTACTTATTATATGTAAATTAATAAGTTTGAATTATTTAAAACCAATAAAAATAATATTCATAATGTGTGGGTAATTATTAATAAAATAATTTTTTTATTTTTATCCTTATTATTTAATTATTTATTATTTATTTTATATCATAATTTATATATTGATTAGTGTTTCATGATAGAAAATATATTGAGCATTGTATTCTAAATTTTTATGGTGTTACAATTTTTCTTAATTAAATAAAATTCATTCATATAATTTAATATCAGTAATAACATGTTCAATATATAAAAATAATTTTTTTCTGAAAACACACATCATAATAAGAAATAATAAAACATATTCCAACAAGATAAATTTGGAAACATAATGTTTACCACAAATAAGAAATAATTACTTTCCTAGATTATGATAACCAAAGGATAAAGTAAAAAGATAGAAATAGTAGAGGAAATATTATCATATGGGTAATAGAGTGTCACATGGATCATGTTCATCAATATGTTAATGAAAATAAATCTATAAATTTGTATGGGGTGAAACGACAATTTAATCTCTAAAAATAACTATAAAAATGTCATAATTTTATTTTTCCTAGGGATTTTCAAAGAGTGAAGAAATTTTTTTATAACCTAATATGGAAAAAAATATAATTTCATTCATTAGTTTCAAGTATCAATTTATTTTTTCCATCATCCCATATTCCATATACTTCTAAAAAATAAGAATATTTTAATTCTAAAATTGAGAAAATAATTTTCAAATTGATCATAGGATCTATAAAAGGATCCAAAAAATTGTTTTTATATATACTTTGATGTTAAATTTTATTATTACATGATATGATATCTAAAATTAATGAACTATAATTTAAATTATTGATATCTTTTTGATAATAACACCCAATCAGCAACATAATTCATTCCAAAAATAGAAAGATTAAAAAAGGCTCCATGATATGAGAAACTGTTTTAAAAAACATAAATTTATAAAAATGAAAAAAAATAAAAAAAAAAGATATTTTCACATAAGACATTAACAAACTCTTCATGTCACTTATCAAATAAGGGAAAATGATGATAATATATTCCCATGTGAAAAACTCAAAACATGAATTTACATAAATAAACAATGAAATAATATATTCTTTGAAAAATTAATTATACATGTACCATCAGAATAAAATAAAACACATTAATATATATTCCATAAAATAAAATGTGAGGCAATATTAAATTATTTATTTTACTCTTTAATACGAATCGATTTAAATGTCTCCATTTTGATCTAATTTACATTTTTAATATTAGTAAAATATTTATCCAAACTAATCATTATTATCATATTATTACGATTTCATAAAGTGATATTTGTTCATCAAAATTTTATTCTTTAAAAAATATCCAATTATTACTTTGTCACTTTTTATTTTATCATGTCTATTCAACATAATCATGAAATCATTTAATGAAAAATGGCTCCAAAAATATGGTTCATGATTATTGTTACCATAATATAATAAATGTGAATTTGTATAGCATAATTATAAAATCTAACTATATAAACTGTTAATTATTTCCACCTCAATGACTGGAGTTGAATAAAGGATTCCATTTTCTATGAGTTACCCATATATTGAGAAATTAACTCGGTTAGTTCTGTAGTTATATATATATATATATATATATGAAAAAATATATATATGTTTTCTAAGATTTTACATTATTTCCTTATTTTAAACACGTCATTTTCCAATGCAATTACTTACTATATGCCCATATCTTTGACAATCCTCCCATATTCTTAATAATTTTGACTGTTTCATTTTGTGTGTTTTCATATATTCTCTAAATTTTGGAAAAAGGGTTGTTATTCCTCTATAGTCTACCTCAACAAAAATATAATAATGGTCCTTTATTCCTTTTTAGGTGTATTAAAAAACACACCAAACTTGTGGTTAGGAATTATATATCAAGATATTTTGTTAGGAATAATCAGAATAGATATCATTTGGGTCTAAAAAAAATCGGTTTCCCATGTATTGGTATGTTCCTTAACTGTATGTTACATTTGTAATTTGGGAGTTTGTGGTGTTTAGTAGATGATCCATGACGGTTAAACATAAATTATAGTTAGAAATAAAATTTTACTAATTTTTATGAAATTAATGTATATTCATAATGTTAAATTTAGTTATAGATACAGAGGTTTGTGTTTTATTTATTAATATTTCCTATGAGTTTTTTATTTTTAATTGACAATCGGTATGAATGAATAATTCCTAAAATGAATTATATTGTGGTTAATCACCATGTTAATTAGTTTATTTTCATTATTATTGGTGTTTGGGGGTATTTTTTTTAAGAAAATGGATCATGTAATATGTTTCACATCATCATAAAAAGCCACTATTTCAAAACAAATTGATACCAAGGTACATTGATACTAATGCTGACATGTTCTAAAGGCTATTTGTAATCCCCATGGGTTAATGAATACCACCTGACATCATGATATAAACAAAAGGAATTTATTTTCCCTAAAAATATCATAATATAAATGAAAATCATTATTAAGATCAATAATAATCAATGGGAAATAATCATAATTGATTACATAAAACAATACCCAAATAGAACATCATCAATATAAATTAAAATAACAAAATAATATTCTATCAAAATCACATAATATGTGTTTTATACCTCCACCATTCAACCCCAACACTCTAAATTCGATGAATCATGCACACCCACCTCCTCTAATAGGTTTCATCAATTTACCAGAATCTATCATGTGATAATAAAAAATACCTAATGAAAAATGATGTGTATGTTCTAAAAAGAAGAATAGGGCCTCACTTTGTGTTCTAAAACCAATTTAACAAAATAAATAAAATATTATTTAAATACAAGTAAATTATAAAATTTAATAGAATTTATATATTTTAAAAAACATTTTTTATAAAATTTTTTTCATATATATCAATATTGAATTTAAATTTTTTTTTTTAAAAATTGTATATGAAATATATTGCATGAATATAAGATTTATATATTCATTGGTAGGTATTATCAAACTATATAGTGGAATCAACCATGATAAAAAACAAAAACGTAGATTAGTTTCAAGAAATTGGATCCTTACACATCTTATTTATCAACATGGCTCAAGATATGCGTTCACACCTGTATCAACAAACCATTAGGGTACCCATTACAAGAAATAAAACCTTCCATCAATAGGCAACCAACCATGTGATATCAAATTAATCGATGTTTAGTTACTATTGTCATCACCAATACATTTCTAGGGAGTCAGAGTCCCTATGTTCTTTTCCTAATAACCACAATTTATTCTTCCCCACATGTTAATCGAACAATTAATCAATAAATCATTTTTATGAAATTGTTCCTTACTAATCAATTTAATATTCATAATTAAATTTCCAAAAATAAATTCTCTACATAAAATTTCAATTTCAAAAACCTACCCATGGTTTCCCAAAAATTTATTCCTTTCCAAAACAACCTTCATTTCAAATAAATATTCCCCATAATCATGTATGTCTATTTTATCTGATCAAAATTCAATACAGTCTGTCAATTTTCTAAAATCAACGCAAAAAATTTAATTCCATTAAAATTCTTGAGTTTTTAAAATTCAATTACCTTTTTAAATAAAAAATAAATTAATATAAATTCCATATTTATATGACTTTTATAATCACATTTAAAATAACAAAAAAATTAAGGTTTCAATTTAAAGAAAAAAATACGGAAGCACCTACCTTTAATCAAAAAATAAAATCAAGAAAATAATAGTAGATTGATCTACTAATTTTGTATGATAGAGTGAGAGAACTGGAAAAAAACTATAATCAATAACCATAAAAAATTATATCCATGACTAATATTTTGAATAATTTCCCTCTATGAAAGAAAGGTTTGAATAATAGAAGAAAACATATGAGTGGATATTTAGTCATTGGGTGAAATTTAAATGATATCTCTAGATCTAAAATCAAAATAGAGAAGTTTTTAAAATATTTTAAATGTTTTATTTAACGAATTCAAGGAACATGTAATCGAATTTGGGTTGAGTTGTGGTGTTCAGAATCTTATTTTTTTTCTTGTGTTTTTTAATAAAACTTATTATGGGGATTAAAAACCATATTCATTGTTTACTATTTGGGTCATGTGGTATGAAATAACAGTGTTTCCTAACCAGGAACCCCAACTATTCTTCTAGATGGGGTACTTTATTCAACATAGTGAAACAAAACATACTCCATTCATGAAAAAACTCATTATTCAAATATTATATGAATTTGTTTAGCAGTTAGACGGTTTTGAAAAACCCATGCACCCCATTGTAGTGGATAAACCTCATGTTCATGGTTTACTAGGATGTAAAAAATGGTTTTCACTACACACTAACCAAATATTTCTAGCTAAAAAAAATTCATATATGTTTTAAAAAATCAACAAAACATTCACCAAAGGCATTCAAATCAATTTGAAATAAATACAAGGTTGAAATATTACATAGAAATAAGTAGTGAGATTTTACGTAATGTCACACCAACAAAACCATCATTCCTCATAAATCCAATTATGTATATTACATAAAAAATATATGAGCTAATGGTCCCTTATAAATTACTCCTACTCCCTTGTCTAATGTGAATATAAAATATTAAAAAATATTATATGGGCCAATGGTATCTTGATACCATGATGTGTATTTGTAAGATAATGAAAATATGGACCGGATGATCACCATTGGAAAAACATTATGACCATAAATATTATCCCATATTTTTAAATAATAAGGGTTTGAAGGATACCTCATAAACTATGATACATGAATAGTAGTTTGTTAAAAAATCAAATATAGAGGAAGTATAAATTGAAATTCCAATTTCCCAACCTGATTGATAATCTCAAATGGACCCCCAGAACATGTGGAAGTGTTCCCCTATTATCCATGTAATCTGTGAAATAATAGATTTAAAACTCTCAAGAGAATGTATTCAATAAAAGAAAAATATATGAATTATAGATTATTTTAATTATAAAATTTATACTAGCTATGTGCCCTGAATATTCTCTAATGAGTCATCAAAATTATTGACATTTTTAGTATGATAAAACTGAGTCCAAATAATTAAGATTCTCCAATATCTGACCAATTGAGCATATATTTCTATGGACTTCCATAAAATACCTAAAAACTACTCATTCTGATCCTCCATTAGTAATTTTTATTATTGTAAAAATCAAACTACATAAATTGGGAAACCCATGTTCCCAAAATTTCATGAACACATTCATGTATCATGTATTCTAGAATTATTATATCTCATTCTGTTAGTCCATAAAATTATATATGAAGATTCATAAATAGTAAAACCATGGATCCTAGCACCACATTGAGGCCTCTCTAATAACTATAGTTGAAATAATGAACCATGTAGGTGACTATACTTTTATTTTTTCAAGGAATTTAAAAAACTAATTCTCATAGAGACGTCCTATATCATTAATTATTGTTATATCATAAATAGTTATTAAGTGAGACGATTTTATTAGATAATAAATCAAATCCCAATTCATATTGTTCCAATGATTTGTACATAGTAACCCAACCATGAAATCCATAGAAATCACATCCCACTACCAAGCCAGCATTGAATGTATCTGATTAAAACATGGTCTTTAGTGCTCACCATTGACATGTTGTAATGAATAATAATGGAAATATAATTTATAAATTTCTATTGTCATAAATAGCTAACATAATCATAATAAAATGGAATAGAAAATTTTCCTGGTTCTAGGGTGCACTACCAATTAGGAAGTATAGAACTCCCACATCAAAATCATTCCCATCAGAAAGGTACTACATACTAATTACTAAGGAATTTAATACACTCTAAAGAGAAATATAACCAACCAATGGTCCCCCCACCACAAAGATATTACATATTTACATGGAATTAAACATCAAGATACTCCACTTTAACTATCATAATAGGAAGAGAACATGATAAATAAAACATTAGAAAATAAATTTTGGTCATATCAACCTTTAAAAACATATTCAATAGAGAAAAACATGCCATATCATTGAAGTCATCTGAGGATTATTTATATACTGGTTTGGAAGTTTCATGATTAAATGGTAAATTCTTAAATTCCCCAAGAATGGAGTGTATGAAATGTAAACATAAAAAAGTTCTATGTACTCCACCCATTTCCTTTTATGATGTTTAAAATCATTTTGAATGAATTAAAATATCATGATTTTGAGTTCTGGATAATTGGTAAACATTGATATGAAATTTTAATTTCAACACATATTACGAGAATGTATAATAGATATTAGTTCTAGATCCTCATTTTATTGATTATTCTATTAATCCCTAAGATGTATGGAACTGAAGGATACCATGCTATCATATTGCAGAAAAATTAGCCCATAACTGAACCTAATGCATCATAGAACACAACATAGACATGATTTACTTCTGGAAGAGTGAAAAATGGTGTAGAATTCAAAATAAATTATATTTGATAAAAATGTCTCTGAATACTCACATTAATATGAACTAAATTCACTTTAATGTGAGGGTTTTAATTGGTGAATTTATCTTCAAGAATCCATTTCCAAAACTATTGTAATAATCTACTAAGCCCTTAAATATCTAAATTTCTAAAAAATTTATCATTTTTACAATGTCATAAAAACTATAAAATTATCAGTATCAGTAGAAATACAATGTATTGTTATAATTTGTAAATGGAACATGAATTCATGAATAAAAATTTAAATTTCAAAATATTTGGGTGATGTCGAGGATCATTCATGGTTTCTATTACTCTTCTCATATGATGCAAACTTACTTTATTATATTTTGAGTAAACCAAGTAGTTTTCCACAAATAATTCAAGGAATCATTAAATCAAATAATTTTATATCTTTTACATCAATACAATTAAAAATAGATGTGCATTGGTCAAACTAATATATTTAACATCTTACTAAATTATTTATTCCTACTACTAAAGTAATCCTTCAGAATTTTAGATATATTAGTTAAAAAATGCTGATAAAGTGACCATAGCTTGTCATACATGGATATTGTATCTTTTTGGATTAATATTCGATGCCTTATTAAAACATATTCATATTTATAATGATAGTTTAATGTATTTGTGGAATTTATACACAATATTCTTTTATAGAAAAATACCCTCAATGATTCTAATAATGGAGATCCATTTTTGTGCTCCTAATAGACATAACATATATAAAACCATTATTTATAAGCTGTGGAAAATAACATTAGAAAGTATGACATCATATTGTTAGTAAGGATGAATAAGTGAGATATATAATCATAATATGTACATAAGTGTATGAGAATATCAGAATAACACTTGAAAACCGTACCCATCAAATTAAAGACAAAAATAATGATTCATGTAATAATTATTGGATGTTTATTACACCAGAAAAAAATTGGAATTACAGAAAATGAGAAATGAGAGCCTAATATTTGAATAACAAATATATCTATAGATTTATCAGAATCTTATAACATTGTGAATATGTGTAAATAGAAGAAAGTTAACTCATTAATATATATTACCTAAATAAGGACATCCAATAAACATATGAACATTAAACAAGATCAATACATGACATTGTGAATATCTAATATGTTTTAGGCATAAAATTGTGAACATGTAATAAGTTTGAAAAAAAAAATTACAAACATGAATGATAGATCGTCACGTAACATAACAGTATCCATGGTTTACTCACAAGTACATGATAGAGGGAAAAGTCCCATAGAAAACTAGGTTCACTCTCTACTACAAATATGTCTATATCATGAGATATAAATATTCAATTTATTTATTAGATAACTAAATAAGACCCATATCTATTTTTTTACAAAAAAACACCATACTTGGTTATAATGTAACCATTTTCACATTATGAAAATCTTTCAAATGTGTGCCATAGGATCAAAAATCCTTCCTCACATCAGTACCTAGTGAATGAAAACTGTTTCACTAAAATTTGATCATAAGATAACACAAGTAGAACAAATAGGTTTTATTATTATTCTATCAATTCATTAAATCATAATATTTGTAAAAAAATGTAGGTTTCATAATCATTGTATAAATTATTACCCGTGGAAGATAAACCGTTTGCCTAAAAATCATGTTATCCCAATCATTTAAGATTCCAAGAAAACAATTTGAATGGTTTCATTAAGTCATATACATAGTTAAAAATAATTAACATAAATTTATTTCATCCAAAATTTAAAATGATTTTTAATGAAAAATAACATGGGTTTTTTCATGGTTTAAATTATAATTCATTGAAAATCATTATTTTATAGCTAATGGTTATAAATTTTTTGGAAAAAACTTTCCATGAATATAAAATCTTTATATAATAATGGAATACATAAAAAAATTCATAAAATTCATGATGAAAATATCATATCAACATTAAAAAAAAAATTAGAAGTAAAAAATTTTATATATTCCTTATAAAACATTAGATTGGAGGAAACAATGGATTTCGATCGAAATGGTGATTTTATTAAAAAAATTATTTTTAAACTCCTCAATAAATTAAGAGAATAATATTATTGAATAAATGTATTATAATATCATAAGTATGGTAGAATAAAATTAAGGTGTTCCTTGAGAGATATTCAATAAAATTTCTTCATTTTAAAGAATTATCATAGATAATTCTGATAAAAGATGATATAGTAATAAATATCTCTTCCCACATTGGTAAAATATATTTATAATCACTATGAAATGATATAATTAAATTCATCTTAGATAATTTTAAAATTATGTTTATTTATTATATAATATCTCAAGGAGATATATATACACATCATAGATGTTGGTAGGTGAATTACATAACTTATGACCTAATGAAGGAACGTTGAGGGAAAATACTTTATCAAATTGTTTATTTATCCGTAGAACCAAAGAAAGGGATATCCTATAATGGATATTTAAACCAAAATAATTATCAGGATAACAATAATAAAACACAATGATGTGGATAATATACACTACAATAATAAAATATGTGGATAATATGGAATATTTATCATATAAGTAATATGTTAGATGGAAATCTCATAATGTATGTCTCAACATCCTTCACACTCATTTAAACCTTAGGTATAAAAAATATATTGTTATTATAAATATATTAAAAACCATACAGTCACAAAATAAAAACACACACACACACACAGAAAACACACACACACACAAATAAATATAAACCATACCATATATTATTTAATTATAAACACTTTTTAGAAGTTTATTTACAATTCTATGTTAAGATCACGTTTCAGGTAACAACTGCTTTATTTTTCATATGCTTCTTTGAGTTGTCATTTATGGCCATTTAAATTTTAGAATGGTTAAATAAAATCTGGATTAGTATTCATGAAATAATTATAATACATATGGATAAAATAAAATTTCTGATGATATCATGTTTTTTGGTTTTGAAAAATAATATGTCTTAAGGTCATGGAGACCATATATCGTACCCAAACATGAGTAATGTTTTCATTTTTAAATGATCATTTTGGAAAGGTGGTTTAGAATATCTTATCTACATAATTATAATAATATGATAGATAAAATAATTTTTATTTTCATATACTTATACATAAGAATCATGTTGTGTGCTAATGAAAAGAGTGTGTCAAATAGGTACATGATGGCAGAGGTCTACACATTTATGAATAATGTTATCATCATTTAGTGAGTGAAATGGTATGAAATAAAATGACATTTCAACAAATAATAATGATAAATATTTTATTAAAATACTAATAGTGTCATTTATATCACATTTATTTATCCATATTATATTCTATGTAAAAATTAGTGGAAAATGAATCAAATCGCTTCTGGATGTGGTTGTCTGCCACACACATATAGGATGATATGGTTTCCCCTATAAAATAGATAGTGAAAAATGAATATATGATATAATTTATCCAGAGGAATAAATAAGTGTAAAATATAATATATATATATATATATATAATATAATTTTTCTTATATAAAACAATGATATGTGTTAATATAAAAATGAAGAAATCAGTTCGTGAGGTGCTAGTCTACCATACATAGAAACGATTATTTTATAACCTATTTTGATAGAATTTAAAATGTTTGTAGGTAATTCCTTAAAAATAAATACCTAGAAATATATCTATTATTCATATGTTTTTATATAATCATGTTTTAATATTAATTTTAGAAGGTGGATGATGATATTTTAATAATGGTTGTTGATTAATGTTACCTCTTTTTCACTTACCCAAATTAGATTTTCACCCAGTGACTTATATTGACAGATTTACTTAAATGTTAGGGATTTTAATATAATAAGAGTAAATTTATTTTGGTACTATGTAGAATAACAAAAAATATACATGGTTTAGAAATAAGAGGAGGCGGGGTGGCCTTTTATTAGCGCGGGTGAGGACAGAATTCCAATTTCTCAAAATAATTGAGTTCTCTCATATAATTTATGTTTAAAAATCATTAAAAATGTGACATCATAAAAAAATATAGGATTAATTTTAGAAATATATCCAAAAAATTGTTTTTATAAAACATTATATTTAATTCAATCATTGTTATTTTTAGATTAACCCCCGATGAACACATTTTTACCTTCATTGTGGTAACTAATGTTTACTCCATTCACTATTCATTTTCTTAAAATAATAAGTAAGAATTATTATATAATATAAATTATGATTATTTCCCATATAAAATCCATTTTATAATATCCATTCAAATTAATTTCAAAAAATTCCTTTTAAATTAATCCCACCAACGTGATGACAAAAGTGGTTTTTAATGAGAAAGTATTTAATGATTTATAATGTTTTTTTTCAAATTTCAGTATAAAATAGAATTCATTGACCAAAAATGTATTAATATATATATATATATATTATAACAAAATTAAAAATAAATTAAATATAATATATAATTTATTAAAATAAATAAATTTCATTTCATTTCATTTTTTTCTATTAAAAATGATATCTTAACTATTTTGTTAAAATTATATTTTGTTGAAAATACCAAAAAATTAAACCTAAAATTACTTTTACATTATTATTATATAAATTATTATTATGAAATAAAATTAATTTCTTAAAGTTTTTAAAAATAAATTTTATTGTTTTTTAGAAAAATAAATAAGAAATCACTTTTTTTAGAACATGTCATTTTTTAAAAGTAAATTGATATTTCAAATAACTATTTACCATTATTATTTTTTCAATGCCTAAAATTTATATACTTATAATTTTTAATGATTTTATTATTATTAATATATCAATGTTTATTTGATAGGTTATAATGTTCATTCTTAAATAAAAATGCAATTTATCCTGGATTTTAGAAAACATATTGTCGTGTGTAAAAGTAGTTAAGAAAGAAAAGAATGTAGAAAATTAATAACTTGATGTTGCATGTAACAAAATATTAACATAGTTTTTCATTTTAAAAAATGCAAAATTATAGCTGTGTGTAATAAAAAATATCAAAATACTAAATTAATTTGAATGAAAAAATATAAAAAAAATCTATTGGTGTAACATTCTACAACAATTAAAATAAATTTATCCTAGGAAATATTATTCTATCATAAAAGGTATAAAATTTCAAAACTACTTCATATAAACCCCCATAGTAAAAACTTTAAATAAAAATTCTATTCTTAAATGGAATTGGATGTGTGAACAATATATGGAAGAAAAATTATTATGGTTCTGAATAAAAAACATAGGTGCAATGTGAAAACATAGAATTATAACGGGAAAATAACACCCAAATACCGATGAAGAGCAATAGAGAAAATTGATCACCAAATTTTGGGTGATCCAAAAATATTAAACAACAATAAATATACAAAATAAATAGTTTCTAATATGTTCATTGATATCATGATAAAATGATGATATCATGAAAACATTTTATTTGAATATTTTTTACGTATTATATATGAATTTTCATGAGAACATATATTCACTTGATATAATTCCATTTGAAATGAATAATCCAAAACATTATTTGTGCGAAGACCAATTTCAACATTATATCTTACTCTATGAAAAGAAGGTGAGTTTTTTATTTCTAGAGGAATCAATTGAATATAAGTTCCATAAATAATGATGATTGATTATTTATATATCTATTTGTACGTGAAAATTTTGTATCGGTTATCCAATATGAATGTATCTGCATATGGATAAATAATATATTAATCTCTCCAATAAAAATCAATGTTAAACAGACACTATATCAAAAATAATATTCCATATGATATTTTAAAATATTAAAATCTAAATATTTATAAATAATTCCACTAAATTATTAAAATTATGTTATCATTAATTAGTCAAACATCATGAAATAGCTCATAATTTTCACATCCAATAAAATTAATAGATTCATCATATAATATTTTGAGTCCAGAATTTCCATAATTCTGTAGAAAATAATAAATTATTCCTCCCTACTTACACAAAACAATGATTGTTGGATATATTCCTATATCCAAAAAATTGTAAACATTATAAATTATAGTATAAACCACTTTGGCAAAAAATCATAAATCTATTCAATAGTAATTGGGACATACCAATTTACTTAATCTAGTAAATAATTTATTTATCCCACATCATTATCTCATTATCTAAAACATATTAAGGATTATCTTTAAATTACCATAAACATATTATATCAGTTTTACTCTCCATTAATATCATTAAATATATTTTTTGAAATCCAAAATAAAAAATATATACTGAGCAATTATATCATCTTTTTAATTTAAATTGAAAATTAATGTGATTAAATGAAAAACTAAATAATGTGACCATTATAGCGTACCCATTAATCGCAATTTTCTTACATTTATGTTTTGAATTTTAAAATACAAACATGCATTGAAACGTCCCAGTTTCGGGTGTCTCCTAGAGGTTCCCCATACAAGGTTTGTCACAGGGCCTCAATTACATTTCCCTAAATGCTATATGCTTCCAACTAGAAATGAGGGCATTGGGTGTGATAGTGGTGAAAATATTCCCTCATTTTTAGAGAAACAAAGTAGATGTAAAATAGATAGTAATAACATAAGCTATAAAACATTCAATAATTAAACAATGACATAAATAATCATCTAGAGAACATATATATATATGATACATGATACATATGTCTAGGAAATCATCCAAACAAATCACATTTCGAAAATACCATAATAAACTAAAATAAAAAATAAAATAAAGCAAACACCTCCAATGCATCACAAGCCTTAGCTTGGTCCCAAGCTCCCCATCTCCACAGCAATCATGTACTTAATGTATAAGGGAGCTAACCCTTATCTAGACCTGCAACAATATAATCTGTTTGGGTCCAAAAGCATGACCCAAATAGGGTGTTAGACAAATCCATCTAAGAATCCACCCAAATATTTCTTCCTAATAGTCAGTGAATATATATGGAAGTCAATAAACAAAATGAAGCAGAAAACAAGGATACAACTATATTAACAATCCTAAATATTCAATTTCCTTCATTTTCATATCCCAAGTAAGAAGATAATAAAAAGTATGTATCCCTCCGGGTTGTAAGAACATCCTCACATCTCCAGTTAAACAAAAATAAACACCAGAAACCCTCTTGGAAGTACTAACAGTCTACCCCCTCTGGTTCAACATTATGGAAGACACTCTCAAGAAGCACTCACCATCAATTCTGCATATGGTCTCATATAAGTAACTAATATGCACTCTTAGTAAGTACTCAACATCTTATTCCCCATATTGGTTAGATCAAAGAAAATATAGACACTCTGAGGGAGATCTTTTGTGCTCCCCCCAATGGTCTCATAACATAAATGTAAACAAACACTCTGGAGAATCCCTCAACGTCAATTCTTTTTATGCTCTACTACACCAGGTTCAAATAGCATTGCATAAGTCAATTTTTCACAAATGATACATTGAATCTAATGAAAACCACAAGAACTACATAGCTAAACAATCAAAATCATATCATAACATTTCAGATAAGAATCAATCCATTCTAAAAATACTAGGTAGGGAAAGCAGACAACAAAACTAGCATGCTAGACCCAACGGCCAAAAAATGAATACATGGGAAA
The DNA here is from genome assembly GCA_963277665.1 of Viscum album. Taxonomy (NCBI): domain Eukaryota; kingdom Viridiplantae; phylum Streptophyta; class Magnoliopsida; order Santalales; family Viscaceae; genus Viscum; species Viscum album. Next base: position 881,070,540 of record OY728158.1, read on the forward strand.
CAAATCCATAACATGGAAGTGTTATTCCTATTCAAAAACACTTATCCTCTTTAAAAATTCCATTGAAGAAAACAACCAGGTTAAAACCCATAAAAACTCAATAACCCGAATGAGGGTATTGGATACATTTGCATATAAAATTCAATAACAATCTAAAGAAATGAAAACTCCACCTAAACTAGTAGAAAAATGGTCTATATCCATATACCTAGAGCCACCATTTAATTGTTGGGTGTCTATAGATTAATATACTTCCATGATTATTTGAAAATTCATGGCATTAGAATATATAAACCTACGTCTAAACATAGTCCCCTTAAAATAGTTCCTCAATTAGTTTAACTGAAATGTGTCTCATCTCCCACCCACATATCTTGCTCATTGGGACTCATCTCACATGCATTAAACCTTTCTCCCTCTTCATCAACTGATCAAATCTCCCTCAGATGATCCTCTCCAGATTCCCCACTCGGTTCTCCCTCCCTCGCATAATCCCTCCCATCTGCTTCATTGTGTATCCTTCTTCTCCTCTACCCCCTTCATCATGCATTCCTCCTATAATCAGTGAGTTGACTAAACTAATACATTCAATGAGTTGGATCCGCACAATCAATCCCCTACACATTCTGGAAATATTTCCATGATTACTCTTTCACGAAAGATACTTCAGTGAAAGGGAAATAATTCAATGAACTCCTTGATCATGCTTTGAATTGAGACGAATTTTCATTATTATTTGGGGTTAGTCCTATTTATTTTAAATCTGGGTGATTTGTGTTTGAAGTGTTTTTTATATTAGTAGATCAAAAGATCTTGATGGTTGACCATCACATTTTCCCTCCTTTGATACACCTTGAGTGGGGATCAATTTTGGGTGTTATTCGAAGATGATTTTGAGTGAGTTATTCAATCCCTTTTCTTTTGTTTTGGATTCCCTCCAACGTATATAATTTTAGAATAATTATTATGGGGTCTATTGGAAATTTCCACCAATGGATGGTGGAAATTTTACAACATGATAGTGGTTTTTCCTTGTGTAGTTAGAGGATGTCTTCAGATAATGTTGGTATGTTATTTCATGTTGTTTCATCAAAGCTATGTCGCCTCCTGGTTATACTTATGGTTTTCAGCTAAATTTACTGAAATCACCTATTTGATAGAAACCATTTCTCTTTTCGATTTTTCAATGATAGTAGCAGGTGTATTCCATAGAACCTCCATATGTGTTTGTTAATGGTTTTGGTGATTTATGGTTACCTGGTTATTGATTAATCATTTATGCCTTTTTGATTTAAATCATGCAATTAATTATATTCAATATAATTAATTTATTTGTAAATGATAATTAATTATAAAATGTAATAATTGAGCATTTTTATTATTTGTTCTAGTTGAGGAGCCTCAGTTGATTCTATATCATATACAATCATAGAAGGTGATCAGACATCACTAAAGTAAATAAGTTCATAAATGAAAGTGGATTTTTGGGCATAAACCTATGTTTTATACAAGATTTATAGGAATTGTGATGTGTGTAGTTTCACCACCTCATGGGATTAAACTTATAAATTAATTAATTTGTTTAATTGTAATGTAATTCATTGGAATTAAATTTGGATAGTGCCGTGGTCCATGATGACCATTGTGAATTAGCTATATATCTCGACTGAAGATGTATAAGAGTATAAGTATAATTGTATGCCTTGAGAAACATTAACCACATATGTGGTGTATATTAATAAAGAGAATTATATAAGTGTAGTGGCCATTAGTGTTGATTACATTGTGACCTCAACGGGGAGGTATGTGATGTGATATAGTTATTATACCTAGTAGGCCATGAACGGTCCTTAATATGGCTAAAAACCATCATGCTAGTAGTGATGAGTACATGAAGGTGTTCATCCTCTAATGGGGAATAGATACAGTGGTGGGAATAATTTAGCTAAATTGATGATAGGATTGCTGATCAGAATATCATAGTTTGACTTGGAAAGTGATATGGAATGGTTTCCATCTCATTAGACATATGAAAGTGAGGCTATTATTATCAGTATAGTGAGGTTGTGAGTTGTTTATGACTCATTCTAGGGATGTGATTCCATTGGGTTGGTGTTTACTTGATAGATGTGAATTTGATAAAGGAATTCACATAGGGTGTTTATGTTATAATATAACCTAGGGAACCCATGAGAGTGACTCAATGATTTTGACCCTTGTGAGGGCACATGAAATAAATATTATAGATAATAGTAGGTGTCACATTGGAACCCAAATCAATTGTGTTTGTGCCATATATGGCATAAGTGATGATGATACATCATTTTCTTGAGAGGTAATCCCCAATTTTTTGAGATGAGATTTAGAATATTGACAACCTATATATAATGTTTTATATATGATACTATCAGAGGGAGTCACTACCCTGAATGCTATAAGGGGAATACCCATCAGGTTACCTAGAATTCAGATGTATGGTCAATATGTAATGTCTGGGATGTGATCCTAGGCTATGGTTTTTTATCCTATTACAATATGAATTCCTAGGTAAATATAATTATATTCAATATTTTGGTTATAGAGAATTCCTAGGATATTGGAATTATGTATTTTTGTCAATATGATTACCTAGGGTCATCCCCCAAGGAATTGATTCTATTGATGATACTACTATATTTCATAGGCCTATCCCCCACGGAATCTCATATATGCTCGATACTACAAGATTTCTTACAACACACTCCACGGAATTAGGAATGGGATTTATACCATTATATTTAATATAATTACCTCCATGTAAACAATGCTTTCACTTTATAATACATTTCTAGTTGGATTTTTACTAATGGGAATGATCATGTGGGATGCTAAAAAAATGCTAACACTAACCAAAGCAAGTATGACAAATACTGAGTGTCACGTTATAACCAAAAGATAAATTATGGGTATTTATTTATGCTTCCACAGTTTATTTATTTCTTCATCTGAGCATATCATCAAATCATACACTATATATTTTGGTTATTCATAGTACCCCAATGGTGGTTCTCTACTTTCTAGTACTCAAACATTACATGGGTGGCCATGATGTTGGGGAACTATAGAATAATTCACTAATCTTAGGTTCATGTTGGGAAGAAGACTATACTTTCTAGATTGATTGAGATATCATTGGTGATATTTAAAATTGGTATGTAGTGAGGATTGGGGATGAAAATATAACATATGTTTTGGATCAGTTACCTAGTAGGATAGTGATTTCAATGTAATGCATGGAATGCGTATGTTTTAGAAATATAGAGTGGGTGTTAGAACATTAGTTGAATTAAGATATTTGAAATGGAAAAAATAGATGTTTCCCTATGAGATTTGACCTATGTGTGATGTGGTTATTGAGAAAGGTGGGAGGGCCTAATTACCTAGAAATAGGATTCAAGATATCTGTTATTCAGCACTATGCTTGAGTTGATATATGGTATATGATATTAACCTAATAGAGGCGTTAGTCGGGGATTGTCGGTTCTTTTAGAGACAAAATCATGTGTATATGAGTTAAATTATGATATTGGTCTATTATAGGTACTATTGAGGATGCAGTATTGGCATGGGAATTAATTAGGCTTCCCTGATGAAAATCAATTTACGAGTTTTAGTATTTAGGATTGGATTTCAAAGGGAATGATTGGTAGGATACTTGGCCTGACTATTTTTGAGTATGAATCCCAATGTGGTTGATGATTATGATCCTAAATAGTCTAATATTAGATTTATAGAGTACAAGTCTACACTCAGGATTCGAGAAGATTCTAGTTGATTGGTGGTTGTGTGATTAGACATGGAACGGTTGAGATGTTAGGATTATTGGGGAGCAAAGAATAATATGTTTTTTTGATGAAATTATTTTGGCTGAACACTTATGTGTGTTTACTTATAAGGCTAGAATTATTCGAATCCTGTGGATTCCTTTGATAATGTTGTAGGATTCATGGATTCCCCTCTAGTCCTCCCACTCTTGGGGTGGGGGGGATTCATATCGACTACTCCAGATTCATAGTTTTGAAAATTATCCCCTTTCATCAACCCTTTCCTTTTTCCCAGCATCCCAAAATTGAATTTATCCCTAACATTCTATCACGATATGATGAAATAATTTATAATTTAGTTTCCCCTAGATATTTTAAATGATTCTTCTCTATTGAATCTCACATTAGTGGCTCACTTCTGCAACAGTCTCCCATCGATGGAAACTTTTAATTGGGTTATTATTTAATCAAGTGGTTTTCATGAATGTGTAATTATAAGGATTATAGATTTGTGAAAATTTTGGATTAATTTTTCGATTAAAGATTCCATTATCTCTGCCTGGTTGAATGGTCCACATGCATTGACTATATTAAACTTCTCTATTTTCTATTGGTTTTTCATGTTCCACCAAAAATGGGATTTTCACTCTATGGTGATTTTGATTTCCATCATGATCCTACATCCCCCATTTCAAAATATGGTGATTCTTAAATTGATTGCAATATGTTGGCAACATCTTGTGTACTAATAATCACACCAGATGTTTCTTCCACCTTATTTTTCATAAAATATGTGTTGAGGTCGATGTGTCAAAGGTACCAATGGATTTTATCTACATTTCTATTGAAGGGTATATATGTTGGAAGAAGCAGGTCTGCTCTGTTACTTGGGATGACATCAATTCATCATGTATACACATGGGTCTTGATCTATACAGCTGATAGAAAGGGGGGATGTTTAATATATTGTAGGCCACTTAATAAGTTACTCATAAATCGAAGGCAACATAATAATTGATTCTCCCTTAAAGGGTGTGAGGTCACTGCAACTAGAACTAAGAGTCACATATATCATTGTTTGTTTTAGGAATGACTTTGAAAGATCCAAGTGGGACTTTCATGTCATGGGAGAGGCAGAGCCATGAAATTCCACCTTTATATCAACCTATTCCCAATCTGCGAAAACTAAAAATTTGTGAAAAGGAAAGGATCATAATGATGGGGGTTTTTTAGATCACTACTTTTAGAATTTTGAATTAATGTTGTCTGATTCCAATATATTCACTTCCTATTTCAACATTCTTGGTTTTTCTGTCTAGTATTATTATAGATTTTTTTTGAAATAAAGTTTTAGAAATGAATTCCCATACATTTTATAGTCCACATAACAGTGATTATAAAATGTAGTTGTCTTATAAGATGTGGGCCCCCTAACTGAATCCATATTCACAACCATTTCAAATAATTGAATGAAAATTTTGATGGTGATAATGATCTATATTGGTGTAAGATAGTCACTCTTAGGTGAAAAATGAAGCATGTTGGTTCAAATATCAAAGAAAAATAGATCCAAGTGATAAATAAGTAGATTCCTAATTTTCATTAGACTATGAGCAGGATCATCACGTGATAATTCCATTTGGGTGTGGCATAGGGAATTGGAAGAAAAAAACATGTGAGTCATGGAATTATCTTGTCATTAATGGGAAAAAAATAAAGCATCATATGTATTATTCAAATTTATCCATTCCATTGGATACTACATCTACTTGTAAAAAAATGAAATATTTGGAAGATGTAAGGCCTTTTATGATGGCACCCGAACTGATTAATGATCTAAATATTAAATAGAATTAGGGGAATGAAAAATCTTCTTCTAATAATTAAAAATATGATCAATATGGTAGAATAAAAGATAAATATTAGATACTGGAATCTGAGATAGATGATGGTGTATTAAATGCATCAAGAATGAGGGAAATTTTGATGGAACATGTGTCCTGGCCTAGAGGTCCTTGACTAGTGGGGGAATCACTATGTTGTACACAAGATTATTGTAATCATGACTTGATGGAAAAGAATTAGTGAATGAGAATTCACATTGTGGTTACATGCGGGGTCTACTGAAACAATAGAGTAAGGTTGTGAGATATCCATGGGAATGTATATTTTTATATGAATGATCTCCCAAAAAGGTGGTGATAGTAGGTAAATATGGAATTTAGTTTAGGGTCACCCATATAGTTGGAAACCAACATGTTCAATGTGAATTGGATAGAGCTTTTTATCCCAAAGCAGCGTGTGTATTGAAATCTCTACGGTGTAATACAACCTCAATGATAGATCTAGGTTCCATTGTGATATTGACTAGAGTTTTTCATTTATATGAAATACAATGGCTTGAAGTAGAAGAATGCATGAGGGGATAAAAACTATTTAGGTCCAAATTAATACCCAATCCTAGTTGACTACATTTCAGAAATCATGTCAATCATTGAATGTAGTAAGTTTTGTACATGGTAATCTATGTGTATTCAATACTTGGTATTATCTTGGAAATCAATTGTGAATTGAAAGTCATTTTTACTCATTGGGTTTATGGTAGTTCTATTCATGGACTAGGTATAATGATGTGACTGCTATGAGGTAACAATAATGATAGTATTATGGTTGGGATTATCAACCTAGTTTCATGTTAAATTACATTTTTCATTGGAAGGGTCATGGTCTTTCATAAGAATGTCCTTTAGATTATCATGAAGACTCCATAAGATCAAAATTTCATAAAACATTGAATATTTGGTTCCATTATGAATGCTGAATTCTTGATTATGATGTAGCACAAGATGGATTCTAGATAATGGCTTTAGAATCTGGAGGAAATCTTAGAAAACTAAGTGTGGGGATTTTCAGGAGGAGGGTTGTGTCCAGGGAGGGGGTGTGGTGTAGGTTTGGGGGTTATCCAAGGGTGGATTGGATCGGGGAAATTTTTTGGTAGAGGTGGTTGTACGGGGATAATGATTTTGAAAATGAGGGGGTAGGGGTCTGTCCAAGATGGAGTGCAGGAGTCTATCCAGGGGTGGAGAGTCCAGGTGGGGGGGGGGGGGTCTGCAGTGGGGGGTGTCCAGGGATGGGGGGATGTCTATGGGGAAGGAGGGTAGAGGGTATGTAATGTATGGGCGTTTTGTAGCGGGGGAGGGGTGGGGTCTATCTAGGAAGAGTTGGGGGGTCTATCTAGGTGAAGTCTGATTTCATCATGTAATCCTCTGATTTCTAAAATATAGTGGAACATATTGATGATTCTAGGCAAGACCCTTTAGGGTGGGGGTGTCTAGGGGGGTCTTTCCAGGGGGAGTAGGGTGGGGGGAGGGATGTCCATGAAGGGGGGTGGGGGATCCGCAGTGGGGTGTGGTTTTGAATAATGAGTGGTGGTGTCTAAGGGGGGGTTTCCTGGGGGTGTAGGGTGGGGGGGGGGGGTATGTCTAATAGGGGGTATGTAGTGTGAGAGGGGTGGTTGGGGGGTCTGTCCAAGAATTAGTGGGGGGGGGGGGGTTTCTGTCCGAAATATATTTCTCCGAATATGGATTTTCTATCTAAATAGCTTCGGATTTTGATTTTTGGAAGTGCCAATTTCTAGGCAAGTTATTAAATGAATATAATATGGTTCTCCTTCCACAAAAATATATTTAGAGACATATATAAAAAAAATAAAAAATGAAATGGATAGTCTCCATGTTGACAACTGGGTGTTCCACAAATCCACATTACATATTAGGGGAATTGGGCTAGATTTTTATGGTTATAGTCATAGATATTTAAAACCATTCCCACCTATTTTTGGCTCAACAGAATGTAGTATTGTGGCACAAAATTTACAAAATCTGTGCTTCATTTTGGGGGTTATCTAATGGTTTTTTTGTTTGATTGAATTACAATATTGGGAATATGTGTTTCATGAAGTATTAATACTTTAGTTTTTAGGTCTGTTATATTTATTAATATTTGTATCATATGATAATTGTGCTGTGGATTTATTGGTTGGATATTTTCTATCTGGATTTTTGGGTTCATGGTTTTGGAAATGTTACTTCTAGGTGGTATAGTTTAGTTTAGTTTTTTATTTTTATATTCAGTAAATATGATGGGAAAGAAAATGCACGGTCCTCGACACATGTCCATGGGGGCTGTCGAGGGGGTGCATTGTGGGGTGTAATTCTAGTAGGGGGGGTCTGTAGTTGTGGAGGGGTGGGGGGTCTTTCCTGGGTGGGGGTCTATCTGGAAAGATTGGTGGGGGGATGACATGGGGGAAATTGGGATGTATGTTGATAAATATTCATAAAATGAGGTACTAAGGATAGTAAATGGTATTTCACCAAGGAATCATCTCATTTCTGAAATACAAGGAAAAATATTAAGGATTTTGGGAATGGCACATTAAAATAGAAGTTACAACCCATGACTGCATCTACTGAGCAATCTTCCTAGTTTTTCACCCCCCAATGATTTCATATATAAATTATTTTAGAGAGTGTGGGAAACATGGAGGAATTATCTACCTATTGATGGAATCTGAAAATTACTTCAGGGTAATGAAATCATTCTGAATGGGTATTGAAAACTTTGCACACCATAGAGAATTTCGTACATGAAGCATCATGATATTATATAATCTTACATGCTATAATTGAAAACACCTATATTTATAGTTTTAAATATATATAATCCCTCTCATGTAAAATCCTCATCACCACTCTTCATCCACCACATATCATTGTAAACAAATCTAATATATATATATATATATATATCCATCATATATATTTTCTCACAACTTCAAACTCCTCAATAACATCCTAGTCAACATGACTAAATCAACCTCACTTTAGGGGTGTCCAAAAATATCACCATATTTTAATCTAATAAGATTTAACAATGTCTACACATTTTGTAAAAAAATACAACACTAACAAAAGGGTGTCAAACTACATCAATATCCCCTCATATATTTCTTATTTTCCAACGATAGTGGCACAACGAACTCTATTGTGGAATAATTAACAGATATCAAATAATATTACATCAATGCTTCGGTTGTGTATGTATTGAATGAAATTGGAATTCATTTTTACAAAATAAATTTATTAACAATCAGATTATTCATTATTTGGATTTACAAATACATCTAAATATTTTTAGTTCATTTTTTGGTTATGGAGTTGGGTATCATTTATTGTGTACAGTTGACTCACTAATCACATATATATAAGAAGTTGTTATAGATCACTTTTTTCTTATTATTTACTTACAGGTTGTTACTTACAATGAGTTCGACTCTACCCACCCACATAGAAGAAGGTGAGTTCAACATTGGATTCAGGTAAGGTTTCTTCCATTTTTTCTATTGGATTAATATTAATTAGGGTTTATGTGATTTTTGGGTTCCCTATCATTTTGCAGTGTGTTTTGGATCTCATTGAGGACAGTGAATCGCAATATGACTAGTATTTCCTCTCAACCTGTTGGCATGAGGCCTGCTAAAAGTTCATCCCAAGGCATGGATCATTGGTTCAGTTTGGTCCCAGTTAGGTTTTCTATTTTATTATTTATTGGGTTCATTTTTTTATGTCAATTTTAACATGGTCATATTTTTAAATTTGTGGATATTATGTTCAATTAATTGAATTGAAGATACAATCAGGCATGTTCCATTATTTTCATTTTTTTCTTTATTCAATTATGCTTTATTGAATTCTGTTTTTATTAGTTTGAATCTGCTTTGTGAAATTATTTATTAGTTTGGTTCAGTTTCATCATTTACAAGACCATTTGGTTTGGTTCCATAGTACTAAATTTATCATGATGATGTATTATTTATTTATGGTCATATTAGCATGTTTTTTAATAGTTTAGTTCATTTGACTAAAATTTATTGTATAATAGACATTTATTATCATGTTTTTGGTTTTCACAATTCAGTTTACTAGTGTGTAGGGTGTGTTGGGTGTGTAGGATGGGGGGCCTATCGGGAGGGTTTGTCTAGTATGGGGTGTGTATGGTGAGGGTGGGGTGTTTTCTGAGAATTGGGGGTTTTCTAGGAAGGGGGGAAGGGGGGATGCTAGGGGAGTGGGGGTGGTGTTGTCTAGGGAAAGAGGGTTGTAGAGGGAGTGGTTTTGGTAGGAGTGGTGTTTAGGGGGGGGGGGATGCAAGTGAGTGGGGGTGTTCAAGGAAAGGGAGGGATTTGGCTACAAGGGGAGTGGTGGGTGGGGGTGTCCAGGAGTTGGGGGATGTGCAGGTAAATTGGGGGTTGCAGGGGGAGTGGTGGAAGTTGGGGTCTCAAGGGTGAGGGGGAGGGGGTTTACAGGGGGGTGGATGGGGTTGTGGGGGAGTGGGGGGTGTTGTGAAATTGGGAGGGGCTATCCAAGGAAAGGTAAGGGATTTAGTGGGAGGGAGGGTGAAGCAAGCGGAGTGGTGGGGTGGGGCTATCCAGGGTGGATGGGGTTTTCGGGGGAGTTGTGGGTGGGTGGGGGGGGGGCTATCTAGGGAAAGGGAGGGGTTGTAGGGGGTGTCCAGAGGGAGGGCGATGTAGGTTGAGGGGAGGGGGATGTCTCGGTTGAGGGACGGGGCTATCTAGCGGGAGGGGTGTGCAACATGGTGAGTGAAGGGGGGGGGGGGTCATTCCAGGGGTGGGAGAAGGGATTCATAGGGGATGGAGGGGGATGTTGGTGGAGTGGTGGGGTGTATAGTTTTAAGGATGGTGGAATGTCCAGGGGTATGGGGTGTGTAGTGATGGGGGGTAGGTGGGTGCAAGGTGCAGGGGGTGATTCATGTGGGAGGGCATGTAGGTGTGCAGAACCAGGGGGTGGGGGTGCGGGTAGTGTCCTCTCAACTACCAGCACGGTGAACTGTGGTGGTTTTTTTGAAATAGAATGGCCTATATCCATGGTTTTAAATGGTGGATAAAGCCCAGTAGGCACTATTTTAACGGTGGATACTGGCATATAGCCATTGTTTTATAAACCATGGCTGGTTTTGTCGTTTCTATAGGGAAAACCCCATAACCATAGATTGATACTATTAGTATAGCCCTATGGCCATGGTTAGGTCCATTGGTATAGGTCTATAATGACAATTTGAACTGTGGCTATAGACACTTCCATATAGATACACCAATACCACCAACTGCTCATGAAGCCTTGGCTATATCCTATAACTATAGTTTATGGGCATATAGCCATGGTTTTGAATCATGGCTATATCCTAAATTTCTAGTAGTGCTACCTCAGCATCATGAGATTGATATACATGATCCTCATTATTTGAATCTATCTAGAATGATGTATATATACAAAAATATAAAAAAATTCAATAGAGAAAAACATGCGAAATAGGAGAAATCAGGAAACAAGGTTCAAGAAGAAGTAACAACTCAACGATGTGATTTCAATAAAATCGACCGAGTTATGATTGGAGAACGGACGACATGTCGGGGGCTCGGTGATGATCAGGTGGTCTTGTATGCTCCTTGAAGAGATAGGTTGATAAAAATATGGTTTTGTCAATCAGACAAGACCCTATTCCATTTAATGAAAAAAAATTATGTACATGGGGTGTTCTTTAAAAGTACACGGTGTATACTTTCCATTTTCGGCCTTCGCATTAGGCGGTCTCTAGGTCACCACACATGACCATGTAATCGGTCGTTACCCGACCAGTAGATGGTAACACGCGAAACTGGTTGCATGGTGTGTACATAAAGAACCTAGTGTGTACATTTGAAATTTCTAAAAACTCCCCATTATTCTAAAAAACAACCAGAAAAGAAAAAATTATTTGAAAGAAAATCCAGGTTCATACAAACATCCCTACTAAAATAAATTCTTGCATTCATTCCTCTATCAAGGTAGTGTAGAAGTAGAAACCCCGAACAGCTCTGTCCACTGCGATCATGCATCGGCCTCCCTCTCCCATGTCCCATCTTGTACTCGCCCATACTTCCATAACCCTAATTCCGGAGAAACATACTAGCCCCAAAGAACCTTCAAACTTCAATAAACTATCCAGATAGGATAATCCTTGTAGAGACACGAGCTTTAAATACATGGAAATTAAATTACTTTTATATAATACTTAATACATAACAAAAACAGACACCTAAGGACTGTATTAGTTTAGTGTCTTTGGAAACATGGAACACAGTATTCTTATCGTGGTGAAAGATATTCAACATCTCCCATAAAGATCTTTGCCTTTTGTTTTCTTACCTAAAAACTTTCTTTATATCCTAGGGAAGAGAATACATTAATAGGGCGATCTATAATGCTCAGAAAGGGTAATCATGCTGAAAATAAATCATACCACAATCATTTGAACATGAAAACATGAAAATAATTACTAAACATCAAAATATAGAGTTGTGAAATAAATCTTGGCAGTACATAAAGAATATATTATAAATGAACATTAATCGTGTTAAAATAGCATGGGAATAAAACATATCATTGGGGAAATACATTAAGAACATGATATGATTTCCATAGTTTACAAGGCATTTCTTCAGAGACCATCATAGTGGACAAAGTCCATTACTTAACTGGGATTACATGCCATTCCATCCTTATATTACTGAACCGAATGAACATTCCATTCAATCCATGCCTCTATCATGATATATAAATCATTACCCAATGTATTTGAAAGAGATATAGGTCCCAACAATCTCATTATTAAACTATTCATATTAGTTCCCCAAAATCATTAATCATACATTATAGAATAACCAATGAAATAAAAATGGGATTCATAAACATCATTCCATCATAACATAATCAATATATGATAAATGACTAAATAAAAATAATTCCATCCTAAAATAATCAAATCAATTTAATAATGGGTATATAAACCTATCCATATATCATCTTAAATGGAAAATAATTCTTATAAAACATTTGATCTCGGTTTTTGAATAAAATATTCTTTCTTCATCAAAATAATTTTCCGTTCTCAAAATGGCATACAATTTTAAAAGAAATTATTTATTTTTGAAAATAATCATGAAATAATAAACATGAAGCATCATGGAAATAAGGAATTCTGAAATCGTAAAAATTCATTCATGCCGTATAAGTTAAAAAACTATCTTCTCATACATTTCCCAGAAAAGTCAAAAAGTAAATCGTGTGGTTAAAAAATGAAATATTCCTTCCATACCATATAGTAAAAGTCAAAATGAGGGTATACATAACTTTAATAATACATGGAATAAGAGTAAATTCTTTCTGAAAAAATTTCTAAAAAACATGTAAATGGATGATAAATATAACCCTAGTAAATAATTGCGAATAAACATTCTCAGAAAAAAATGAGATTGAAAATTTATCCTTTACCATAGGTCCAATTTCTTTCGTATGTGTCTGGAACTCCTATATAGTGGGTTTTAACATCTTATTATCTTATAATAGAACCATAATAATATTTTTGATAACATATATTGATCACTTATGACTTTATATTACCTGTTCCTTTGTCAATTCCATGTTAAAGTAGCGTTTTGGGTAAAATAGTTTCATTTATCGTACGTGTTTAGACTTGTTATTCTTGATAATATTACTTATAACCTAAATTAAATAATACCTGAATTTAAAACATGATTTATAGATAATATATATTCAGAATATAAATACATATTATAGATCGAAAAATGAAATTAAATGCACCCTTCATGTAGACGGTAGGATGTACATATGCATGAATGCTGTTTTCGTTTCCTTATTGAATTTAATAGAATAAAGTAAATGAAAAATTTATGTACATAAATATAGTATCATTATTATGTCATATCATTCATGATCATTTATTATATATACTTTATAATAATTATTTAATGGTTAACATGGAGAATTAATCTCATCACGTCGTGGAGACGGTAATCTGTACGTACGCATTAGCACCGATATCATTCCCATAATTATTGAATGGTATTGGAGTGGATTATTTAATATCTCATAATTATAATCAGGTTATAATAATAATATATAGTTATTATTTACACCATTATACCCATCCATGTAAGGTGGGTGTGGAATGGCAAATTACACCATGACGTGTAGACGATAAGCCATACGTACACACGGGCAGTGATTTTGTGTTCCGTGGGGAAGATAGAAGGTGAAATGGTGTGGTTTCATATTTATAATAACATATCTGTATATTAGTGATAAAGATGTTATTAATTTATAATTATACAAATAATTAAGAGGAAGTAGAATAAGAAATAAATTTCCATGATTTGGTAAAAGATATTACCTCTTCGTTGACACGCCTCTTCTAAACCTCCTCTTAGGTCACTAAAGATTGTCATTGAAGAATACCAGGACCTCTAGTATGTTTCTAGGGAAGTGTAGAATATAAATATATAGGGCTTGGCCAACCATTAAGCTGAAAAATGTTGTGAAGAGGATAGGGAAGGAGGTGCCCTTATATAGGATTGGATAGGGGCACTTTTATAATTCTCAAAAATATTAATTTATAATAAACTCAAACACCACATAAAAACTACCAAAGTGACACAAATTCTGATATGAGGTAATATAGGGTTATAAGTTAATTAAAAAAACAAATTTATACATGTTTTTATTTTATTTTAAACCATATCATTGTGATTTATCCATATTTAATCTATTTAATTTTATTTTTGGTAATAATATTCAAATTCTTAAATTGTTATAAATAATTAATTATGTGTTTTTTATCTTCTATAACTAGATAAATTATTACATTGTAGAACATATAATTCTGAATTTTGAATTTTTAAATATTTTTGTGATTTTTAAAAAATTTAATAATATGTTATTTTTATAAAATATTAATAGTGTTAATTTTGACACTATTCAATTATTAAAATTTAAATAAAATCCACAAGAATGATATATTTGAACCCAAATATTTAATAGATTCCTATTAGGTAATATTCATCTTGAAAATTCGTGGAGAACATTAAATAGTTCATATAATATTTATTTTAATATTTTTAAGCCCATTTGTTTGATATTTCAATCAATAAAATAATTTCTACATCACTATTGTGTCACTATTAATGAAAATTGGTTAATCCCTAAAAATAATAAATAAATTAACATGATATAGATAATCTTATTATATTTCTTGTGACTATTTATGTTTGAACTGTTATAATGTTTATCACTAAATTAAAATTATTACACATATAAGATATAAGAGAGTGACATGTTGTCACTTTCTTGGGTTTTAATAATAATTACATCATTTTCATGGTCAAAAGTCCATTAAATGAATATATTCCTACCCATAGGTTATATGGGTCATTTTTAATCCAACTAATACGATTTTTTCATGTGTTAGGGTAATTTTATAATTTTATTTTTACCCTTAATTACCTGATTTACCTTTAAGTGTAGTAAATAAAATTTTTCGTAGTATTATTCCTAATGTCTAAAATTAAAAATTAGACTATTAAGAAAATTTAGACCTACTGATTCCAAATCTGGAATCCATTTTTCCTTATTCAAAACACATAAGTGGCAGTTTTTAATTTAAAATTAATCCCGCTGATGAGAAAATAGGTTTTTAAAGTAAAAACGTTGCAAAATATTGAAATGTTTTCACATAGGAATTCAGTGTAAAATTAATGATAATGACATACATTATATTTAATGGTAAAAATATATTCTATTTATTTTTTAAAACCATTAAGTATTATAATTTAAATTTATAAATTATCTTGATGAAAAAGGTTATTTTTAATTAATATTTATCGTATTTTTACTATTCCTTAAAATAAGAAACTTATCAGAAAAATATCAAAAATGTATCCAAAGTAAATTTTTATATTATAATTCTAATGGATAATTATATTTTTCCAAATTGAACTTAGAAATGTGTAAAAATTGTAGTTTTAAAGTGGTTGTGCCATCAAAAGGCTGCAAAACTGCATTTTTGCGAAATACTTATTTTACCCAAAAAATTAATTTTTTTCTCAAACATGTTATATAGAATGTTCAAGATGAATTTTAATGTTATAGAATTTAAAATGTGGTTAATACTATTCATAATGGCTAGTTCCTAATAACAATATAATAATTCATTTTCTAGTAAAACACAGTATTGTGTAGAACCCACACTATGGAGGAAGGTCATGGTTGCGTGAAATGCAAGCCAAGTCAGGGTTGCGTGTAGTGAAAGCTTCCTTGGGTGTTGTGTATAACATAATAAAAATATAGTTCATTTATAAATTGATAAAAATATTTAGTTGGTGTTGTGTAAAAATAAATTTTATTCGAAAGAACATGAAATTTTGTGCAACACAATCCAAGAATAGTGTTTGCATATAATGCAAGCTAATACAGAGCTGCATATAGTGAATGCTAATTTTGGTGTAACATACAATAATAGACATCAATTAAATTAAAATGAATATTTCTCATAAAACATCCGGGTGTCACATTCTGTCCCCCTTAAATTAAATTTTTCCCTCGAAATTTGTAGGCGTTACAAATCATTTACTACTTGAATGATTCCTTTATAGAAAAACACATCATTAAAATGAAAAATATAACATAATTTTAAAAAGGAAAGTTAGAAACATAACAGTCACCTAATTTAACTCAGCACGGGGTTTCCACATAGGTGAATATAGGTGAAAATATGGATATGGAAGATAAATCTAACCATTATGTTTGGATGAAGTGTGGTAGAGAACATGGATATGAAAAAGCCAACATTAACAAAGCCATAAATTTGTTATGACCTAAGGTACCATCTGATTCATCAGATCTAAGGTAACATGGACAATTTCTTTGGTTTTCAGGATCATTTCCATAATGTTGAAGAATTTTTGAATTAAAAAAATACATACATGATTTTGGTACAATCTCACTATTGATCGTGCCTTGAATAATTTCTACTTCATATCTTAATGAAATGATTTTGAATTTGACTTCCATGAAGTGTTATCAGTTCAATTGATAAAATTATTGGTCATTCCATCATTCTCAAACATATGTTTAGAAACACTTATATACATATGTCCATCTATGGTGAGGTTAATCATATAAGGTTCCAAAAATGGACTTATACTTCATCTATTATACTGCTTAATAAAATAAAACTAGTTTTTACTAACCAGGGATAGCCTGTAGGCCAATGGTAGGCAATAAAGGCCTGTCGCAATTCGGTTGTCGGTTCGATTCCCAAATCCTTATCTGATTCCATGGGTTGTCACCCTTCCAACGGGTTATCCTTTTTTTAAAACTGTACTATTATAACATTTTATAAAAAGTTTTAGTCTTAAACAATTCTCTATAATGCCCATATTAATCCATTCTGACAATTAGACTTATTGAAAATACTTTTGTCCAATCTCATAGTATAATGAAAAAGATTACTGGAGAGGTTATCTACCCAGCATGTAAATACCATCCTTTTCCCCCATATATCATATGATATATCTTGTTTGTTACATTCCAAACATGTGAAATCCTTAATCATGTATTCTCTTGAAACATGAATTACCATAGAACCTTTGTCAAAACATGAATGTTTTAAAATGCTATCTTTTCCACATACAAAAAATCCAACATTTTATATACTCTAACCATGATATCACTTTGTCCTTATATCAATCATTAAATCATTAATAATATTAAAAATATGATTTTCCATGTATCCCTTCAACATATGCATATCATCTTCATTCCAAAAATATTTCAACAAATCTTCATGGTTACTGGTACCATACAATTTTTGAAAACCAATATATAGATTTTCCAATATTATATAATACTATAAATGAGATTCCATAACAATATTTTGGAATCCCATTACATATACACATAATCATTCCACCACTACGTTGTCATAATCAAAATTATTAATAGTGATCACATGTGACTTCCCATTTTACTTTTCTGTATGATGTTGTTGATTTCAATAATCATTAACCCTTGGATTAGGGCATTGGTTAGCATAATGCAAAATTTCCCTGCCCATGTAGCATTGATGTGTTGGTGGTGTATTCTCAGTAGTATTTTCTATATTCACATCATTAGCTAATTTTTTCCGATTACAACGACACCCAGCTGCTCGATGTAATTCTTTTCCACACTTAAAACATTTTCTAGTCCCTTTGTGATAGACTCCACTATGCTTCTTTCCACATATTCAGAATAGGGAAACATTTGTTTTTTTTTCACCATAGGATTGGGATTTTTCCTTGAACTCCATCTTTCGTTTCATGTCAAAACCATGAGATTGATATATAGCAATAACTTCCAGTTCTACCATGATAGCACAATGCACAATCTTTTCAAATCTACTGAAGTCTCTTATAGATAATACCCTTCTAACACTTTGTTTTATTCCACTGAAAAATTGATCAACTTTAATTTCAGTTTGAATGATAAATCATGATTCATACCTTGTAAGCCTTGTAAAACTCTCCTCGTATATACCAACATATTCATCATCATTTTTCATATACTCATGGAAATCCTTTTCCATCTTTGTTTGACGAATACGAGGGAAGTACTTATTGAAAAACAAGTTTTTGAACTCATCCCATTCCATGGATTCAATTTCATATTGGGGCCTTGTATTCATAATTAGTGTCCACCACTGGTCTACTTCACCTTCTAAAAAGTAAATAGATAAAATGAAATTTTCATGTTCTGAATAGAAAAGTATAGAAACTATCTTTTCAATGGTATTGGTCTATTGTTTAGAAACAAGTGGATTAGAAGACCCACTGAATGAAGGTTGGGGTTTCCTCGTGAGGGACTCAATAGAATATTGTTCCCATTATTTCTCCTTTGGATGTCAAGAATTATTATTTCTTTTGTATGTATAGAAACTATATTTTTCACTCCATATCCCATAACATTTGGTGGTTCACGAGGAAAATAATTGCATTTCCCATTACGTTGATCAACACAGTTCCTTCAGGTTCCATCCATCATCCAAAACCTATAATGAATAGTGTGTGAGGAAAAAATAATTCTAGGAAAACAGCATAACAAACATTAAGTACCTTGATTATCTAATATCATAGGTTTAATTCTATGATCATTGCAATAATTCTAGGACAACAAACTATACTTATGCTTTACCTTACAGAAATCCCTAGACATACCTTAGATATATCTCTAGGAATCTCACTAAAGTTTTCACATCTATGTTTCAAATGGATAACTAAACCATTCCTGTGATTCCAACTATAGATACTCGAGCATGAAATACATAGAAATTACATTACATTTTAGGAATACTTCATACATAAAAAAACAGACACCCAAGGACCGTAATACGTTAGTGTCTTTGGAAACATAGAACCCAAACTTCTAATCATGGTGAATGATCTTTAACATATCCCAATTTTTTTCTCTTTTGTTTTCATACCTGAAACCTTTCTTTATATCATGGGAAAAAGAATACATAAAAATGGGGAGCTCAAATGCTCAGTAATGGTAATACTAGTGAAAATAAAACAAACCATGTACATTTTAACATAAAAACGATCATAATGTTTAAACATCAATATATTGAGCTGTGAAATAAATCATGGAAGTACGTAAGGCATAGATCATTATGGAACATTAATCCTGATAAAATAGCTTGGTAATAAAACATGTAAATATGGAGAAACATTAATAACATGATATGATTTCCATAGTAGCCAAGGCATTTCTTCCAAGACCATTATTGTGGACAACGTCCATTACTGATCCAGGTTTACATGTCGTTCCAATACTATATTACTAAACCAAATGTACATGTCATTCTAGCCATGCCTATCTCATGAGATATAAATATTTACCCAATGCATTGGAGGGAGATATAGGTTACAGCCATCTAACAATGAAACCATTATTATGTGTGCCACAAAATCATAAATCATACATCATTTCATAACCCTAGTAATAAAAATTGGATTCTTAAAAGTCATGCCATCATAACATAATCCATATTAGATAAAAGACTTCATAAAAATAATTCCATAATAAAATAATCAAATCAATGTAATAATAGGGATAGAAACCTAACCCTATATCATCTTATATGTAAAATAATTTTGATAAAACACTGGAACACGATTCATGAGAAAAATATCCTTTCTTCTTCAAGATCATTTTCATTTCTCAAATTGACATACACTTTTAAAAGAAATTAATTTTTGTTGAAAATAATTAGGAAATATTATATAGGAAGCATCATGGAAATAAGGACTTATGAAAAGGTAAAAATATGTTAATGCTATATAAGTTAAAAATACAATATTCTAATAATTTTTTCAGAAAAGTCAAAAAGTACCTTATATGGTTAACAAAAGAAATATTCCTTCCATACCACATAGAAAAAGTAAAAAGGGGTAAAAATGACTTTAAACATACATGGAAGAACATAAAATAATTTATGAAATCATTTCTCTAAAAATTGGAATTGGATGATAAATAAAACCCCAATAAATACTTATGAATAAACCGTCACAGATAAAATTGAGAATGCAAAATTATCACTTAACTTAGGTCCAATTTCATCCGTATGTGTCTGAAACTCATGTATAGTGGGATTAAACATATAAATAACTTGAAACATAACTGTAATAGTATTTATGATATCATATATTATTCACTTATGACATTATATTACCCTTTCTTTTGTTAATTCCATGTTAATGCAGCATTTTGGGTAATATCATTTCACTTACCATATGTGTTTAGACTATTTGTTCTTGATATTATTACTATTAGCCTAATATACATAATTTATGAATGTAATCCATTATTTAAATATAATATATATTCGGCATATAAATATATATGATATATCGATAAATGAAATGAAATACAACGTTCAAGGAGATGATAGGTCGTACATACGAATGAACACTTTTTTCGTTTCCTTATTTAATTGAATGGAATTAAGTAAATGAAACAATTATTTACATAAACCCTGTATCATTATTATTTCATATCATTAATGATCATTAATTATATATACATTATAATCAAATCTCTAATGGTTAACATGGATAATAAATCTCACTGCATCGTGGAAACGATAATTCGTACATACACACGAGCAATGATATCATTCCCAAAATTGTTGTATGGTATTGGAGTGAATTATATAATATCTCAGAATTGTTATCTTGTTATAATAATCATATATAGTTATTATTTACATCATTAAACAATTCCTTGTAAGGTTGTTTTGGAAAAACAAATTACACCACATCTTGGTGACGGTAAGCCGTACATACGCACGCGTGGTGAATTCATTTTTTGTAGGATGGATAGAAAGTAAAATGGGGTGGTTTAAAATTTATAATAACATATCAGTATATGGGTGATAATTATGTTGTAACATTAGTATGAAATAAATAAATAAGATGATGTGGAATAAGAAATAAATTTGATAGATTCTGTAAAGGATATTACCTCTTCTTTGGTGCGCCTCATCTAAATCTCCTCATAGGTCAC
Organism: Viscum album; assembly: GCA_963277665.1. Lineage (NCBI taxonomy): Eukaryota > Viridiplantae > Streptophyta > Magnoliopsida > Santalales > Viscaceae > Viscum > Viscum album. The sequence goes on from OY728158.1 coordinate 881,091,856, forward strand.
TGAAGTCTGTCATTGAAAAAGACAATGACCAATAGTATGTTTATAGGGAATTGTAGAAGAGAAATGGACATGGTATGACCGAGCATGAAGGATCAAATGGTTGTGAAGATTAGAGGGAAGGAGGTTTTCTTATATAGGAGATGAGAGGGGCACTTTTGGAATCCTCAAAATTATTAATTTAATATAAACTCAAACTCCACATAAAAACACCCAATATTAATAAAATTAGGTTATGAGTAACATAGGGTTGTAATCTCATCAACCAATTTAATTTAGACATGTTTTTATTATATTTTAAACCTTGTTATTTTTATTTATGCTTATTTAACCAATTTAATTTTATTTGAGGTAATAATATTATAATTTTTAAATTGTAAATAATACTTACTTATGTGTTGTGAATTTTCAATAATTAGAAAAATTATTACATTTTCAACCATAAAATTTTTAATTTTTAATTTTTAAATATTTTAGTGATTTTTAACCAATTTAATAATATATTATTTTTATAAAATATCAATAGTGTCAATTTTGGCATTATTCAGTTAAATTAATTTCAATAAAATACACACATAAGATAAATTCAAACTAAAATATTTAATAGATTCATAACATGTAATATAAATATTTAAAATTCGTGGAGTACATTAAATAGTTCATATATTAATTTTTTTAATATTTTTATACCAATTATTTGATATTTCAATCAATAAAGAAATTTCTAAATCACTATTGTTTCAACATTAATGATAATTATTTAATCCCTAAAATTTCAAAAAAATCACATGATGTAGATAATCTTATTAGCTTTCTGGTATTTATTTTTCATGTTTTAATAATTTTATCACCAAATTTAAATTATTACACTTATAAGATATAGAGAGTGACATGTTGTAACTTTCTTTGGTTTTAATAATAATTACATCGTTTTCATGGTCAAAAGCCCATGACATAAATCTATTCTGACCCTTAGGAGAAATGGGTTGTTTTTTATTAATCTAATAGAATTATTTCAGGTGTTATGGTAATTTTATAATCTTATTTTTACCCTTAAATACCCGATTTACCTTTAATAGTATTTAATAAAAGTTAACGTAGTTATTATTCATAATGTCGAAAAATAAAAACTAGCCTATTAGCATTATTTAGAGATATTGATTCCAAATATAGAATCCATTTTTCCAAATTCAAAACACATTTGTTGTAGTATTTAATTTAAAATTATTCATGCTATTGAGAAAACGTGTTTTAAAAGTTAAAACGTTGCACAAGATTGAAATGTTTTTACCTATGAATTCAGGGAAAAATTAATGATAATGACTTACTATATATTAAATGGTAAAAATATATTATATTTATACTTTTAAACCATTCAATATAATAATTTAACCATATAAAATATCTTGATGAAAAAAGTTGATTTTAATTAAAATTTAGTGTATTTTTAATACTCATCAAAATAATAAACTTACCAGAAAAATAATAAACATTTCTAGAAAGTAAATTTTTATATCCTAATTCCAAAGAATAAATTTATTTTTCCAAATTGAACTTATAAATGTGTAAGAAACTTGATTTCATGTGGGTGCTCTATCAAAAGGTGGCAAAACCGCATTTTTTTAAAAATACTTATTTTACCCAAAAATTTTATTTTGTTCTCATACCATGTTCTATAAAATGTGTAAGATGAATTATAATTTTATTAAATTTTAACTGTTTTTAATACTATTCATAACTTCGATTTCATAATAATATTATTATATATCATGGTTTAGTGAAACATGGTATTGCGTACGACACACACTATCAAGGACGGTCGCTATTGCGTGTAATGCAAGCCAAGTCCGGGTTGTGTGTAGTGGAAGCTTCCTTGGGTGTTGCGAAAAACATAATAAAAAATATGTCATTTATAAATTGATCAAAAATTGTACTAGGTGCTATGTAAAAATTAATTTTATTTGAAAGAACTTGAAATTTTGTGCAACACAATCCATGAATAGTGTTTGCGTATAATACAAGCTAATACGGTGCTGCGTATAGCCCAAGATAATTTTAGAGTAGAATATATCAAAAAACATAAATGAAATTAAAAAGAATATTTCCCATAAAATATAGGAGTGTTACACTCCTCAAATGATGTGACCACCTCTAAATAAACCTCCTTGGGTTGGAAAACATGACATCAGTCTGAGAAGTAACGTTAGAGCTGAGAAACATGGAAGTCATCATGCATATCCCAATACCTCAAAGGTAACTACAACCGATTGGCAGCCATTTCAACTCTCTCCAAAACCTCAAATGGCCTAATGCACCTCGACAAAAGATTACCGTGTCTCCTAATCATCTTGTGTCCCACCCTCTGTGTGACACGCATGAAAACATGATCTCTAACATTGAACTCCAGAGGTCATCACGGTTGATCCACATAAGGCTTCTGTCATGACTATCTTTTATCCATTCTCTTCTAAATCCTCTTTATCTACTCTATGGTCTCCTGGACAAGATGTGGTCCCATCATAGCAGCCTCTCCTACCTCCATCCACCATAGGTTGATCATCATGGACAACCGTACAAGGCCACATATGGTGCCATATGAAAAGATTCTTGAAATCTATTTTTGTAGGAAAACTAAACAAGAGGTATGTGATTCATTCAATAACCATCATAATTCCAGATGCATTCTCAAATATTTTTCTCAAGAACTTAAATTGTACTATCAGATTGCCCATATCTATGGGGATGGTATCTTGTACTCAGATGTACCTATGTATCCAAAGCACTCTTATGTCCCTTCTAGAACTGAGAAGTAAAAAATTCATCATTGTCCTAAATAATGTAGTGCGGAACACCATGAAAATGTACAATCTGTCGGATGCACAACCTTCCCAACTCATTAACACAGACAATATACTTGATCGAGAAGAAGTGTGCAACCATCATGAGTCTATCAATTACAACTCAAACTACATCATTCCCTTGAGTTGACCTTAGAAAACCTATCATGAACTCTATTGCGGAAACGTTCCTCTTCCACTCGATAATGGGTAAATACTACAAAAGCCATGATGGTCGCTGATGCTCTGCCTTTACCTGCTGACTAGCGGAACATGTCAGGACAAGACTATCAACATATCTCTTCATAATTGGACATCAATACTGACCGTGTATATCATGATACATCTTAGTGACACCAGGATGATCTTCCCAAACCATGGAATGAAATTCTCACATTAGGTCCTCGAGTATGTCTACTAACACCCATACACTCCCATGAAAACATTAGATCTCATCCTCACCCATTTTCCATCCAAGAATATTGTTCACTCTTGATAAACTCTCCCATAATACTAGGCCTTCAGAATCAGATAACATCCCCACTCACACTCCATCATGTATAATAGAGGTAACAAATGCTGAAGAAAGAAACGTCTGCCCCTATCTTTCATGAACCACCAATTGCATCTCCGAGAACATATCCACAAGCTGCCACTCACTACTGGCCTCTTTAACTACCTGTATATGAGTGCTCCTTCTCAATGCATTAGCCACAACATTTCCATTCCCAAAAATATAGGTAAGCTCAAAGTCAAAATACTAGAGGTACTCACCCACCCTTCACTATCTCAAATTTATATCTCTCTGAGTGAATATATACTTGAGAATCTTGTGGTTGGTGAAAACTGCAAAATGATATCTCAATTAGTAGTGTCTCAATCAATTTAAAACATGAACAACTCCAGCCATCTCGATATCATGTGTTAGTTAATTTTTCAAATGTGGATTCAACTACTGGGACCTGTACCCAATGACTAATTCTCCCCGCATGAGCACTACTCCCAGAACGATCCCATATGCATCACAGTACACTGTATAGCTCATACTATATTTCAAAATAACTAGTATCGGTGCTGAATCCTAACATCCATTCAACTTTGGAATGACTGATTCACAAGAATCTAACCATAAGTACATCGAACCCTTCTTAGTCTGACATTCAGGGGTGTTTCTAAGTGTGAAAAGTCTTTTATGAAACATTTTTTATTACAATCCAGCCCTAGAATACTTCATACATCCAAGTCGTTCTTCGGATTCTCCCAAGAATCTACTAATATCACATTCTCTCGGTCTACTGATACTCTTATCTCTAAGATAACATGACCGAAGAAATGAATCAGGTCCATCCAAAAGGGGAATTTTGAGTGAATATAATATAACTGATGGTCTACTAATGTATAAAAAACAATAACAAGATGTATAGCATGATCCTATTGAATATGAGAGAACTCCAGGATATCAACCAAGAAGTCTACCATGAATGAATCCAAGTATGTATGAAACACTCAGTTCATCAATGTCATGAAAACTGTGGGCATATTCATGAGACTGAACAGCATAACCACATATCGCAGAAATCAAACCTTCTCTGAAAGAATATAAGATGTATATCTGGTTATCTAACGAGAAACTGGTTGTAAAAAGATCTCAATTCAATCTTTGAGAACACTTGAGATCCTCAAAGAAGATCAAGGAGATCATCAATCCTTGGAACTGGATGACAATTATTGGTTGCCAACTGGTTCAACTTCTGATATTACAGACAATGAATGAGGGTACCATCTTCCTTCCTCACAAATAGGATAAGAGAACCCCAAAGAGAGGTATTATGATAGATGAAACCCTTTTCTTACACTTCTACTAATTCTTCTTGATCTATTGTAACTCTAGAATATCCATCCTATTAGTAAGAATGGACACTAGTGACACTCTTAGAAAAAGCTCAATAGAAAATTCAACCTCTCTCTGGATGCAAACTAGTAATGTCCTCTTGAAAGACTTCCATAAAAAATACACCACTAGAGGAAATTCCATATGGGAAGTCCCCTGGTCAACCCGATACATAATAGAAATATGGGTTCTAACTCCTCCCAACCCATGATGCTCAAGTCCCTCTCTGCTCGCCTGGACATACAATTCATACTTATGATGAAAAAATCATCCCTTTGGGGATATTAAGCTCACCCAACGGCGATAGAAGTCGACAATATCCTAGTAGGGAAATATCCAGTCCATTCCAAGAATGATGTCATTGTCAATCATCTCAACGACATAGAGGTCACATAGGAAGTGACACACAAAATCCTCTAGAGGGAACTCCTTGCACTGACTTACACGAGACATTTTTGTAACTAATGTAGATTCTAAAGTCAATATTTCAGTAGAAGAAATGACAAATATCCCAATTCTCTCCCCAAAAATAACAGATATAAAGCTATGGGAAGACCCCATGTTGAAAAGAGTTGAATCTAAAACTATGGAAAATATAATAGTACCTAAAACTGTAGAGGTTAAGGGATCATTCACCTATTGGGCCTACTCCACAACAAATGTATGGCTAGTACCACGTCCCTATGACCCTACCTAAACACGCTGAGATCATCCACCATATTCTCACTGAATTCCTTGCGACTGGTTACAATGGATATAACCTCCTACTCAGCCTGAACTGGCGGAATAATAGTAGTTCCCTGATTGATGAGAAAGTGACGGTCCTACTCTAGAAAGAGGTGTCAAAGAAGAGCCCCTTCCAACCGTTTCTGATGAGAAAAGCTGACAGAAACGTGGAAGATTCCAAATATTTCCACATGATCAGAACTCCATTGGATCTATCGGGCGATGTGGCCTCGTATGCACTAACTTACCACTCAAGTATCACAGGACCTGCCTACTAGAAGAAGTTTCTAGTCTCCTAATATCTTCACGCATACACTCTATACAGTGCTTCTGCTGTCAGTACGAGAGATAAAAACTAAGGATATTGAATTTCCTTGGCTCACAGCTCTAGAATCCCCCATATTTTTCTCCGTGTTCACTTCCTAGTTGACTATAGATGTGATGGGAGACAACAATAAGATGTTCACATGAGATCACATGTCATTCTTGAGAACATATTAAAACATCCTTCATAGGCTTAACTCATCACCTTTTATAATATGTGCTACATCTCAGTAATGTGAGATGAATAATATGTAATTGAAAGTGTGACCTGCTCTAGAATCATGAATTCTCAGGCTCGATTGGCCAACAAAGCCTCTGTGTTAATGTAACCATAAGAGGTATGCTAGAACTCATCACTAGTCATAAACTGCTGGTGTCCCACCAATGAGATCACTTCCCACCATCTCATTACAATATCCCGAAGCATATATATAGGAATAATCACCCACATTTTTTAGGCATCTTTGGAAGCTTGATGATAGAAATCATTGATTCTAGACATGACTCTACAACCTGAGGTCCTCCTTCCCCAGTGAAGGTGGGAGGATGCTACTGCGGTAACACCCTTGTCAGCACTACCATAGACAAGGCAGGATGTGGTGCTCCATAGAAGGGTTGAATCAACCTCAAAACCCCTCTTATAACTATGTGTCAGCAGCTATGTTCGGTATGACGGCTGGTGCCTAGACTGGAACAAATAGATAAGTTACTGGTAGTCCCTGATCAGCCATATCTGGTGTCTGATCACAACCCTGTAACTAGAATACAACTGGAGGATGTCTCGGTGGCATGAATCTGCAAGGTCAAGCACACACCTTATATTGAGATTATCTTGGACTGAAAAATAGAAGTATAAGAAGTGAACAAGGGAAAGAAATAATTCTTTTTTTTTCAAAACATGGATATATAGTGTATATAAATCCAACATGAAATGTTCCTTTAAGCCTTCACATGGGCATGTAAATTTTCCACCCTTGGATGTGTAATACCCCATACACATGGTGTGTTGTCCAAAAATAGAGTGTGCAATTGAATCCTCTTACAATGCTCGAGTTCCCATACACAGCTAAGCCACATGTTAGTGCCAGAAAGGGTGTGTACTAGACGAAAATCACCGACCCATGTTGTTTGTTACATAGTCAGTTACATGGCTCACCCTATATGGCATGTTGCAGATGGGAACACCATGAAATCAATGGATTAGACCACCCTTTGTTGTTCTCTACACATCCGGATAAAAGGGTTATATTATAGGGCTTGTTCATCCTTGTCCCGGACTGTATAACCTATGTTTTACTCATCCGTGTAAATAGTCACACAGGTAGACACATGAAGAAAACAAACTACATGTACATCTAGTACACGATGTGTTCCATTTTAGATTTACTAACCCGATGACTATTCCCACATAGCCAGTGATGTGGTAAGAGACTACACGGTGTGTACAAACATTACACGACATGTACTTAATAAAAACAGTACCTTAGAGTACATAAGGACACATGGAATGTATTCATCACTACACACCACGTATCCTAGTGTTTTCTAGACATTTACTCTAATAAAATACTATGGAAACCAGAAAAACACAGAAATGAACATTTAAGTTCGATATTCTGATCCGTGAGGGCCCATACTCCATACGAATCAAATCTTGGCATCTTATATATTTAATTTACAAGGATTAAAAAGGCAATAAACACCCAAATTCCAATCCATGAGTGACCATAACACCTCGAGAACCACTATTTGGAATTTGTTTAAATGAAACATTTCAAAAATCAACACCCTATCAAAAGGAAGGTATTCTATCAAGTCATCTACCACAACAACATGTATATATTATGCTGCATCTATCACAAAAACCTGAAATCGATAATGCACCCTATATAGCATGGGAAGAATGCATGAAATTTGATCTTTAGCAAGTGCCTATATGATGAATGATATGGAATACTTTCATATCATCAGGTTGAAACAGAAATAAACCGTAAATAGAATCTACATTAACAAAAAAAATAGGTGAATCAACCAACAATTATATCAAATCATCCGAATGTTTCAAAACCGAAAAAATGAAATAGCTAGATAAATTAGCTTTTCCCTTTACACGAGTTAGCTACTCCTATGAATAACTTTTTAACAAGTACCTATTGTTTCCTATACCCATCTATAGGCTCTAAATAGTACGTTTTGATGGATATAATTCATATTATTCCAAATTGTAATGACCTACATTCGGGTGCAACCCAGAGGTTCCCCGTACCCGGTTGGAGACTTGGACTCATGTGCATTTCCCCGAATTCCAGAGGTATCCGAATAGTAGGGATGACCTTGGGTGTGATACTGGGGCAGCTATGCCCTCATTGGAAGTGTAACATAGCGGACGTAAAATAGATAGTAATAACTGATGCAGTAAAACATTTCATAAGTAATCTTCAGAAGTAATAAACCATTGGAGCACACACATATATATGATGTATGATACATATGTATAGGAAATAAGCTAAACAAATCATGATGCTGGAATATAATATTAAACCAAAGTAAAAAATAATTTCATCTACATAGATCTACAGCATCACAAGCGTCATCTTGTTCCCAAGCTCCCCAGCTCCCCAACAACCATGTTACTGATGTAGAAGGGTGCTTTCCCATATCTTGACCAGCAACAATATAACCTATTTGGGTCCAAAATCCAGACCCAAATAGGGTGTGAGATGAATCCTAGTAGGAAACCACCAAAATATCTATGCCTAATATTCAATGAATATATATGGAATTCAGTAAACAAAATGAAGCAGTAAACACGGAAGTACACATAGAAAGCATCATAAAAACTCAATTGCAATCATTTCCATATATCATGTAAGTAGCTAATCAAAAGCATATAACCCTCAGGAAAGTACTCATAGAAAAACCCCTATAGTTCAACCAAAACATACACAAGAAACACTTTAGTATGTACATATATTCTAACACCTCAGGTTCAATTTTAGAAAATACATTCTGAGGAAGCACTCACTGTATGTTCCCCATGTGGTCTCATATCAGTAACTATAGGCACTCTGAGGAACCACTCAACATCCAATTCCACTTGTGTCTTGTATCGATAAAACTACAGACTCTCTGATAGAGCACATACATCCACCCCACTATGGTCTCTCAAAGTAAAAGTAAACTAATACTCTGGGGAAGCCCTCTACATCCATTCTCTATATGGTCCACTACACTAGGTTCTCAAATCCCTGTGTAAGTCAATCGTGCAAAAACAATACATGGAAGCCAAATTAAGCCTTCCAACTATTTGGATAAACAATCTACAACATGTCATAGCATGTTATATAATAATCACACAATCCAAACAGTATTAATAATGAAAAGAAGGAAGACTAACTCGTAAGCTAGACCAAACGGTCAAAAAAATCAATCAAGGGACAAACATAAATAACAAGACAATTATTACCCTTTTAAAAGCAATTAACCTCTATCCAAAATAACAAGGGATTGTAGGAAATAACAAGGCTAAAAATATAAACATGCAATACTATGAATGATGGTATTGGGCACATTTTCACATAAAATTCATTGAATATCTACGGAATGGAACAAAACATCTACCTTGGTGTTGTGAGATACATATATGTGAACCTCATGCCATGAATCTTTATAGAACACCGTAGATCTTCCAAAATGATAAAGATTATTAACTGAGAAAATCTCATGAAAGTGGATAAATCAAAAAACACTATTTTAGAAGAAGGAAGAACTCACTGATGCCATTCTAATGCAACCGACAGAGTTCAGATAGGAGAAGGGATGACGAGTCAGTGGCTTGGCAAAGATGTGGTAGTATCATTTTCACCTAGATGATATTGGATCAAAAGGAAATGGTTATGACCATCTGACATGATGCCAAATAATTTAATAAAAATATTAAAATAAATAACATGTTCTTTAAAAGTACACGGCGTGTACATGCATTTTTCGGCCTCCACATTAGGCGGTCTCTAGGTCACCACACTCAGCCATGTACTCGGCATTTACATGGCTGGTGCACGGTCTCCTGCAAAAACCGAGTACACGACGTGTACTTAAGGTAAACTGCGTGTACTCCTGAAATTTCCTGAAATTCCATTTTTTCTAAAAAACAACAAAAAAAGAAAAATGTAACTGAATGAAGTTCCATGTTCTTACATACAAGGGTTCAATTAGTAAATTATTTGAAGTTTGATAAGACAAAATTTATTCTAAGTGAATATTAACCTATCTTTATGAATAGTAATATTAACATTATGAATAGTAACATGAATGATATTGTTAGTAAATCAGCCAAATGAATAGTAACCTCACTAAAGAATGTATAATAAAAACTCATCTTATAAGTAAAAATATGGTAAGTATAAACTGTTGTTATTTTGGTATGTGATAAATATTTAATTACACTTTTTTGATTAATTTAATAATTCAAAAGAAAAATAATATTCATAAAATTTGAAAATAATTTTTTATTCAAATGCCTTATGGTTATAATTTAATTTTATAAAACCTTGATTAATTATTAAGGTTTCATAAAATCAGTTATAGTTTCAAAAAAGTTATTTTATAAATATATTATTTTTTAAATTAAAAATGAAATTATTCATATTTATAAAATAATTTTTGTACAATGGATTACATTTTTGAATTTTAAGCGTTGACAATTTTTGGGGGGATTTATTTAGGATTTTTCCAAATACATGAATTTTTGAATAGTGAATTATGGTAATTTATTGTATATATACATTATATGACATATACAATATTCCTAGAATCATGGATGTTGTATAAACCCTTGGATAGAATTAACTAGCTCTATTTACTATTTAGGGTCACATGAATCAAGACATTTCATTGTCATGAGTAAAAATATTAAACTAATGATTAAAATAATAAAAACCCACTCTTATGCACAAATATAAATGCCAATTGCACCCCTCTTCCTCTCACAACTCTTATGGTTTGATAATTGTCTATAATCTACCCCAAACACTTAGAAAGGCTCTTCCCATCATTCTAGACTTAATAGTTTTACCAAAATTCCAAAACCAATGGCCATAATGTTGATCTATAGGATTAAAGATCAAGAGGTAAAACCCCCCCTTTAATTTTCATGTGTTTTCTTTTCAATTATTTTCCGTTCTTATCATCTATTCATCTACACTTATAAAAGAGTCATGAAAATTCCAATATTATATATATTTTGTACTTATATAATATTTTCTGAACAATTTATCATCAAAATAATTCTCCACCCACACTTATTCTAGAAATTAAAACATCCTCCATGATGTATCGATTTACCGACATCATGGATGTGGTGTCTTCAATTTCATTTGCTTTATTAAAATCTAGTTTTAAAACAATTTTAATGTTTTGAAGAAATTTTTTCATTTATTATATAACGTCACTTATGTTCTAAAATTATCTTATAAACCTAATATGATCATTATATGATGAAACAAGTTCCTGATTATTATGACCCGTCAAAATTATCTAAACATCATTATAGTTTTATCTATTGAATCATCATCATATATTATATGAGAATTATTAATGGTATAATAAAATATTATGGAAATATATTATTAACATCTAATTTAATTTTTTTATTTTTTATTACATTTGAAATAAAATTCATTTACATACCTGTAATGGAATCCATTTAAATCACACACCCAAAACAATGTAAATAAAACTATATTACTAATATATGGGGGAAATAATGTTATAAAATGATCATATAGAGTTTTATAACAATGATTATATTTCTTTAAAATATTAATAACAAACTTTAAGTCATTATACAAGTGGTTTAATGTCATTTTAAATAAGACGAACACGAGGTAAGGAAATTTATAACGCTATTTCCATTATGTGTGTTAACTATATACTTTAATTATTTTGTGATATTAAAATTATATGTGTGGTTAATTATTGTTTATATTATGTTTTATTATGTTTATTTAAATTTTATACACATATATATATATTCCATTATAATTAACTCCAACTTCAATTATATTTGTAAGTGACATTCCTTTTAAATCATTTTTAAAGGTTATATAATGAAATGCAAATAATATTGATTTTTATATATATGGAATCAGTGTTTTCTCAAATGATCATAAGTATTTTTGAAAATTATTTTTTCATTATATATTTCTCTAAAAAGAATTATGAATATTATTTCATTATTCTGTTCACATTTTTTATATATTTAAAATTGATTTGTTTTATGAAAAATCATATTTTGAAAATCTGAATGTGTATCTCTCAAGGGTTTAAATGAGTTATGAATTTATTTATTAATTATATTTTACTTTAAAACGGGGTTGTCTGTCTGAGCCCATTATATCTAATGTTATGATGGGTTTATGCCCATTGTAGATCAAGATATGTTGGGTGGAACCCATTATATCTCATGATTTTATAGGGCAGCCCGTCATAGCTCTCAAATGAATTTGGTACTTTGGATAGAGAGGATGAACAAAAGTTTAATACATTTTTAAGGGGTATTATAACAATGAAATGGTAAATATGATCTAGGGAAAATACAGGATATTTCTATTCATGATAATGAGTTTTTATGAAATGGGTTTTACTGGTTACTATGTTATAACTTGACTAATGAATTTTTTATATCCAATATTGTGTTTTTTGTGCTCATCCAATGTATTTTTTACAAAAATCACATGGTTAAGTAGATGTTAAAAATATATTTATTGTTATATTGATGTTGAATCCAATGAGTAATTATTTTTGATCTTTTATTTAATGTACATTTTTTCTAATCCTTCAAATCCTAGAACAGAAAAAGTAATTAGACATATAATGTAATATTTTATATTATATCTTATAATAAAATTTCAGAGCATATTTTATTAATTAATATGGATGTGTGGGTTTAGGTTTTCTCAACAATAATTTTACATTAACAAATTAATCTAGCATAATCATTTATTTTTAATAGATAAATTTGTTATTCCCCCCATTTCATTCTCAAAACATTTACTAGACATCATAACCTTATTATTTATTAGATATTTCTTATCATATGTCCTTTGTAGTCTCTTCATCATATTAAATATATACACAACTCATAAAACATTTTTTATTTCATTCACATGCATTACTTTAAAAAATTGATTTGGATAATGAAAATATATTCTACATTTAATGCATTCAAAGGTATATGCTTTCTTATAGAAACACATATTCTAATCCATTACATTAACCAAATATTTTTGACTTTTCAGTTTCTTCAGTTCTGTACTATTCTTCCATAGTAAAAAAATATTTTTATTCATCTAAGACATCAATTTTCTTGTTTCATACTAAATTCTTGAAACAAATTAAATTGAATTTTCTTTCACCACATGTCCCGATTACTTAAACCATCAGACACATAATTACATTTTTTATTTAGAGAGAATAACATTAATTTATTGTACCTATTTTTAAAATTGTTCTATAAAATATAATGAGGAATAATAATAAAATTCTTTACTCTAGTCATCGTCCCATTTGGATGCTAATATGAAAATTTTATGTCATTTTCAGTGTTAACATCGTTCAATCAAATACCCTCCATAGAATAAAACAATAAAACATACTGTGTAAAATTCTAAACATAATGGTAAATCACATTGTATAAAAATTTATTTTAGTGTTTGATATCTTGACACCTAATTTTTAATATATTACATCATAGATTTTGCCTATGTAATTAATATTTATAATATATATATATATATTTTTCATGATGTTTTATAAATTTTTTGTGAATTTAAAATATATTTCAGTTAGTATTATCAGAAATGGTATGATGAAATGGTCATTGTCGTGCACCACATGATTATCGAGTCGGAATTAATTCACTATTTCCTAGATTTTACCCTTCAGTTGCTTCTTGATAGATCCACATCCAGTTGTTATATAACAAATGGGATGATATCTCTTATAAACCACTTGATATATCCTTTATAAAAATTATATTACATTTTCCTATAATTTGGATTAAACATAATATTATAATTATATATGTTCATATACATATCCTTAGAAATATCCACAAGGATCTCACTAAAGAATTTGATCCTAGTATCAAAAGGTTAATTTTTTTCTACATATAAAAACTATAGCGACCCATGCTTCCCAAATATGGATATAATAATTTTTTATATGCATATTCATTACATTAAACAAAAAATGTATGAGTACCATAATAGATCATTTTATTTCGATTTTATTTACATAATCATCTTTTATATAAAATGATTTTAAATTCATAATATTATGATCTTCTCATTTTGTTATCCAAATAGGAAAACCCAACATAAAACCATTATTCAAGACCATGGGAATGGAAAAATAATAAAGAATGAGATAAAATGGTAAATAAGGGTTGAAATGTGAGAAATTAAATTATAACATGAACAAAAATTAATAAGAACACGAACATAACACTTTAAAACCATACCTGGCATATCAAAATTCCTAATCATTATTCATGGAATAAATGTGGGAAGTTTAGATGATATAAATCACTAGGGAGTCAATGAACATGAGATATGCGTGACAAAAAATTCCACAATACATATATTTATCAAATTCACAATAGCTGATAATAATTAAAACATGTGTAAATAGAATTAGGATCACTCATTATGTTAGTGAAATGAAATTAATACCTTGAATATACATATGGACATGAAATCATGTACATGCATAACATTTTTAATAGAAATTTAGGTTCATGTAGAACTCTGGAAACATGATATCATGTTCAAGTATAAAATTATTGAATTGAAATACATCTCCCAAAATAACAATGATTTATGGAAGGTATATTCCAAATATCATCATAGATAAATATTTCCCATAATGAAAAATATTCACCCCCTTTTACCGCCATATCTATCTCACGAGATATAAATATTTAACCAATTAAATGGAGGTATATATTGATGTAATCGAAATCATTTTATATCATAAAAAAATATTCACGTTTATGTCATAACCAAAATCTCATAAAAAAATCATGCACATGTGTTCTATATGATCATAAAACATTCATCATATCATAACATAAGAAATGAAATGGGAATAATTGATATATAATCATAACATAACCAATGGAGAATAAATGTGTTCTATTATCAATTCATCATTTCACCAAATCGTAACTCATGTAAAACAAATTGGTATCATAATCATTTTATTGGGGTATAAACCTTTTAAGAGAAACTATTATAACAAACACCCATTCAATAAAAAATGATCCATTTAGATAACGAGTTATAATTAAATCATTGAATTATATACATATTAATTAGTAATTGAAATTGAAGAATGTCATCATTGGTGGAAAATTATTTTGATTGATAATTAACATAGAATGTTTCTTGATGGGAATAAATTTTCATTGAAAATCACTTTTTAAAACATAACATTAGAAAACATTATGGATGCACATTTGTTGGAAAATAATAGTGAAATCATATAAAGGTTTCTTTAAAGTTCATTGAAGGTATTGATGTATTAATATAACCCAGACACATTGATTTTTTTAAAAACATAGTACATTTTAAAATCATTTTTAGAAAACCATGGTTTGGAAGAAAATTATATTTTCAACGCAAAACCACATTTCATTAAAAAATACATTTCAGGTCATGAATAAATAACAAGAGGAAAATTAAGATAAAATTTTCATTCTCATGAAATAAATATTTTATAACAATATTAAATATTTTATGGACAGATAGATCATAATATATAATCATTTTAAGCATCATCACACACTGTGTTGATAAATTATGAGATTATAACACAAAACACATTCCTCATTGGTAACATTGAATCATAATCTCCATTAAATAATTAAATTAAATGAACCATGGAATATATTTAAGAGATTAATATTCATGATATAAAATAGAAAGGATAATTATATACACTACATAGTTGAAGATATTCCCATACTATAACTTATGTCTTAAAGAAAGAAAATTGAGACAAAAATCCAGTACTTATTTATTAACATTGGAAATGTAAACCCTATGAAAGGGAGATAGTAAAATGGATATTTAATTGAAAACAAATTAATGATAATAATCATAAAATACATTGTGGGGAATTATATAACCCGAACTAAATATATAGGTGATGAATATGGAATATTACCCATATAAGAGAAAATAGAGAAAGAAATCTGTTACATTATGTCTCAACATCATTCATACAATTTTCCAAATACTATATAATAAATATAATTTTAATATAAAAATATTAATTCAATATAATTATATATATATATATTACCATAAATTATTTAATTATGACCTTTTATTAACCATTTGTTAACAATTCTTTGTTAAATGAACATTTCGAGTAGTAACCACTGGGTATTTCTAGTACATTTTGTTTTGTGATTATCAGACAGATTTATCTTATCATGGTTCGATAATATTTATAATAATAATAAAATAATTTAAATATTAATAAATCAATTATAATTTTATTAGGATCAATTATTAAGGATGACTTTGGTAATTAACGTATATTTCGATCATGGAGATGGTTGGCCATACGTGCACATGCGTATCATTTCCAATTTTCAATGACGCTTTTGGAATGGTGGTAAGAAATATATTTGACATAAATAATTTTAATATTAAAATAAATATGTTATTATTTCCTTTGATGTATTTATACACATCATCAATGTTTTTTTGATAAAAACAGAGAGCCACATCACTTTGTGATGCCAGTGGTCAACAGGTACACGAATGATGTTATGATCTTTAGTGAATATAAAGTTAAGAAAAATGATATATAACCATCTAATAATGAAAAAAAGTCCTTAATATCATATGAATTTTATGTGTATCAGATATATTTTTCCTATTGTTTTCACTGTAATGTTTTAGTGAAATATGAATCACAGAACTTCATGAGGCGTTTCTCAGTTGTACACCTGAGAAACATTTTTATATCACATATAGAATGCAAAGTAAAAAGGTTATATATATATATAATATAATAAATTCATAGATATAATATTTTAATAAATATAATATATATACAATATATCTATTATCTTACAAATCCAAGATATGTGGTAATTGAAACCAAATGACATCAATTCATTAGTTGGTTTTCATTCATACAAATGAAAAATGATTTAAAAACCTATTCTTCAGAATTGAATATGTTTGAATTTCATGAACCTAACACAACATAATATTATTATATAGATGAAAACGAGGATAATATATCATCATTGTATAATAATTATTTATGATGGGGAAGAAGAAATAAAAAAACTCTTGTCGATGAACATTACCTCTTATTCAGTTATCTGCATTAGTTTTAAACTAAATTCATTAGGTGGTTCATTTTTGGTAAAAACGAATTCAATGATCATAGGGTGTAATTTGGGAATTGATTTGGATAGGTCTCAGTTGATAAAAGTATTGAATGGTGTAAAGAAGGTAAAATAAGTGGTTGTTTTTTATAAGTGGGGTAGATAAAAAAATGGAATTTTTTAAAATAATATAGTTCTCCCATGATTTTTACATGTCCCATGGTTTAAAATGGTGCATTATCAACCAAATATATGAAATGGTAAAAATTAGGATATAAAATTCTTTTTATACAATTTTATAGGTCATTTTTCTATATCATTTCAGTTTAACACGTGGTAAACCAATCACCCACTTAATAGTGGTAATTAATTTTTATAAAATTGATAATTCATTTTAGTTAAAAATTAAGTTTGACTAATAAGGAAATATAAATTATTCTGATTCAACATAATCAATTTAATTTTCCAAATTCCATTTACATATGAGTTAATTTTTAATTTAAAATTTGTATAATATGACATGATGAGAAATCATGTTTTTATAGAGAAAATGATGAACATTTTACATAGAATTAAAATAATTTCGACATAAAATTGGTTCCAATTACCTATATTAGATAAATGGATGTATAACTGAACTAATTTAACATTAAAATCAAAAAAATGATAATTTATGATTATTAATAAATTAAATGTGAATGTAATTTTTCATTTTAAAAACTGGATTTTTTATTATTCATCTAAAATTTATTGTTTTTTTTAAAAAAAACCTTAAAATTCTATCTAAATTAGTTTTTAAACATTTATTTCAAAAGTAAGGTATTTTATGATATATATTCTAAATTTATCAATTATTAATTTTATTTTTCTATTTAAAATTAAATATGAAATCGGGTTTTTCAGAAAGTGGTATTTTGGATGTGTATACCAAACATTTAAAAAAAATTTGTAACTCTATATCAATATGTTTTATTTGTATAAAAACATTATAATTATTATTTATAATTAGTTATTACTATTCAAAATTTTGGTTTTTATGTTTTATTTATAACTGTTTTGTTTAAATAGAAATATACTATATCATGGTTTTGTTAATGATTAGTATCATGTATTTCAAAATTTAACCTATTATTGCATATATTTCAGTCATATCATAGTTTTCCTTATAAATCAAATTTTTTTGTGTTTAATTAATTATAAACCTATTATTTATTATAGAACAAAATATCAAAATCACTAAATTTAGTAGAAATAAAAAATCAATATTTCACATAATATTATTGTGTTACATGTGATAACTAGATTGAAGATCAATCTTCGAGAATCAGGTCACCCATTTCAACTAGTCAAATAGATCATTAATATTTCTCAATACAAATTTTTTAATTATAGATCTAATGTGGTATTGGTAATAAATACCAAATATAAGTGTTCCATCATCTTCTCATTTCATACTACATGATGGAATATGGACAACCGATGAAAATTTAACTCAATCATTAGGTAAATCTACCTCTATTTTTAGTGAAATATTATATATTTCATATGGTAACACGTCTTGAAACATGACAACAATAAGAGAAAGATCAACACACAAATACTCGTTATGCAGATCCTAATAAAAAAAATGTAAATCTATCCAACCATAGAATATATAGTCCATCTATACTCTCTATTGAGCCCCATTTTACAAAATAAATATGCCACACATAATCGGGTGTAGAAAAGGGGGCCCAAAAAAGGTAATATCCAATTTAGGCCTTATATGTAATCAACCAATCTATCTAATAAATTACAATGAGGGGATTCAAACCAAAAATAGAAAATTCAATGCATGATTAATCAATGATAATGACAAATCCCCATAGAAAAAAGAAGACCCTATTCTCTCCTCATTTTGAAGGGTGTTGCAATATCCACCACATAATATAAAATCTAGAAATGACTATTTTGCATTTCAGTTAAACATGTCGATATAAAAATAAGAGATTAATTATTATCAAATAAAGAAGTCACAAAATGATGTAATTTCTATGATACATCTCACAGTCACTAGATGTGCATCAGGATCCTATAATGACTCTTACAATATGTAAATAATATTTTTTATGGATCTATATAAATATAACCCTTTTTTGAAGCATCTGATTATAAGATATTAATTTTATGAGATGATAATCCCCTGCAACTATATGGATCCAAAATTAAATTATTTACATTAAACAGGTAACATCACTGCCAACACTTAATATATGCATTGTAACGTCAAAGAAAAACCATTTTGGAATGCCAACAATTCCACAATAAAATAATTTTATAGGTACTTGTACAGATCGAAATTAGTTCTAGATGATTCCTCAATTCGATATCCTTCACAAGACCCATAAAAAAATTTCATTCCCTAAAAAATAACTAACTAAACAAATACTATGAGATAAGGTAACTCATACCAAACCCAACATACGATCCAATTCATGATCATCAAACACTAATCTATACAACACATTTTCTTATAAATAATATCGATAATAAATAATAGAGTGAATATGTAAATGAACAGAAATATCTAAAACATTATATCATTCATTATATTATTCATCACTACGTTATTATAAAACTGATAAACCATATAAGAATGGTTCTTATAAAATATCATTGTTTTTTCAAACAACTTGATGTTATAAAACTCCATGTATTTCATGATGAACATGAAATGTATAAATAACTGTTTATTTATCTGTAATCTAATTAGATTCCCCTATAAGACCCTTGGTTTATTCATCATCAACAATAAATACCCCCATATCTTACTTGTTCTCTCCCTATTAAATGTACCATATTCCCCATTATTCAAATCTTAGTGTTCCATATACAAAAAATATATTTATCCTTTTCATCCAATCGAATGAATCTTGATGATTTTTAGAGGCCCAGAAAGCTAGTGGATTCTATTGAAGAAACTATATTTCATGATTCTAAGATTTAACCCTTTGAGGTTACCCAACTAGAGCCCCGATGAGAATGGACATAGGTACCTATCTCAATAATTATATGACACACACCTATATCACTAAGTGATTCTATTCTCCTACTAGTGTTCACTAGTATCATCTTCTTATAGTCTATCCCAATGTCTTATTAAAGGAATAATGACACACAATCACAACAAACATCATAGAAATATAAATATGGATACACAAATCTATAACTAAATCGAGAGATATGGGACAAGAAAAAACCATAAAACTAGAATGATCTTATGGGATTGCATGGTACTAAGAGAAAATATAGCTAAATATGTATAATGAGATCAATATTTCTCAAAGAAACATTAAACCAACACCCAGGGTGAATTATGTCTCATTATGATGGGAGATGTCGATGAACTCTCTTAATTACGTCTTAATTTCAAAAAATACAACCAACCATCGAATATGTTATCCAATTTTAGATATAGAAATCAAAAAAATATTCACAACCTCATATTGATAACACATTTTTAGGAAAAATCATGGATACACTTATACACTAATATCCGATCCAATCCCAACTAGATAAAAAATGATTTTCCAATCCCTATGGGTTTTATAGTAGTACATAATATCATATAATAATTAATGGGGATTCATTTTTCTACAAATCATCAAAATATTTATTATTCAAGTCATTAAGAATAATAAAATCTCTGTAAAATAGTATTAGAATCAAATATATATAGAAAATACTCGAATACAAATTCATCATGATAAACCACATCATTAAAAGAATAATCACATAAATCCCATGTAGTAAGAGGATCACAAATGTAGTAGCCATTTCCATTACTTTATATCCCATGAATCATTTACACATACCTCCAATATGAGGAATATTCCCATTAGTTAGTCAGAACATATGATAAATTACAAACAACTAAACAAAAAGGTAGGGTGAGATCTATAAATCCTAGTAGGGTCTCACCAAGTTATCTCTAATAAGTACTAAAAAATAAACCAAATTTTAATTCAATGAAAATAAAATTGGTATTTTCATGAAATTTAAAAATCATCAATAAAACATGATTAGTAAAAAACAATTGGTAGAATTGTGAAAATTGACATAAAAGAACATTTTATATAAAACATTTATATTAAAAATTGGCAATAAAAATTTTAATTATATTCAATGGAATATTAGATAAAATAAATCATAAATCATACCCTTGCTAATAATACCTAGTGTTTGTTAGTTTGTTCATATAGGATACCCATTTTTTTCATTTACTAACATAAATCATGGTATGGGTGAATAGTCATATAAACTACCCATTAGGGGACACAATATGTGAAATCAATCTACACATCATTAGGGGACCATAATGGGAAATCATGTCAAACATAGATTATCTACTTTTCAAATTTTAAATATGTTTCAAAAAATTATTACCCAATCCTTTTTGTTAATAAACTCTAACAACACATGATCACATGTGATTTAATCAATAAACTAGTCAATCTATCAATATTTTTTAGGAAAATATTACATAGCATATCATCCTGTAATTCAATTTTTACAATACAAACCATTATATTCAAACATTCCTTTTAGATTTATATAAAATAATGGTTATTCATCATTTCATTACTTTTCAAATAATATTTAGTTTCTAGATAATTTTATCAACAAACAAATCTAATAATTTAAAAAATATTCTTTCAAATGAAGACACAATTTTTTCAAATCCACCCAATAATTTATATTCAATTAAAATTATTTTATTTATATATTTATATTCCCCAGTTAAATTACACATCAAATATTAAAATTTAAGTATTTTAGTCATCTAAAAATTAATTTCAAATCAGTCAATAAATTAGGATTTAAATTATACAAAATTATATACAATACAATATACACCTTATCTAAACATAAAATCAACACAACACTAGAAAAAGGATCCACCAACATTTAATAATGACATAATAGAGAAATAAAACATTCCAAGAATCATAAACCATAAAACAGGATATTGTTTCCAAAAATAGGATGATGATGCATCATTCTAAAAGAGGGATAAAAGTAATGATCAGAAGAAACCTCAAGAGAGGATATTTACCCACTATAAGGATATCGAACGAAATATCCTATGCTTATATCATGAAATATGAATGGTTTGATGAGGAAAAAACCTCTTTGAATACATTTATGACCAAAGATTCAATTTTGGGTTTAGTAGGTGATTTTATCATCTTAAATGGGGGTCAAATTTTTATAAAATTTTTTTTGGGTGGATTAAACACATTATTCACTAAATGTTGAACCCTATTTGATTTCATGATGGTATGAAAAATTTATCTATATAATTATTCATACTAAAAAACCATAAAGATTCCATTATCCATAGGCATCATGGTTGGTAAGGGTGGCTTGTGTGCATAAAAAACAGTATTACCCATCAATTGGATCATCATGGTCACATGGTTTTTCATGTCAAACCAAAAGATATTTCATAACCATTCCCAAAACCATTATAGCACAATAATGTTCCTATGTTTATCACACATCACAATATACTTCTCATAATAATTTTCTATACAATTATGATCAATACAAGGGTGACAGTGTATCGAAATAATAATAATTTGATATTTCCCAGTGTATGAATGGGTTGTTCATTTAATAAATTTCTAGAAACCCAGCATGCTTATAAATAATATATCATAAATAGTTTTAATAATTCCAATATGAGTTTGGGAAAAACCTTTCTAGTTTAGGGTGGCATTCTTACTATCCCTCCATATCATGGATATATGAATTTTAGAAGATTATCCTTAACATTCCATAGTGAGTAAATCTATAATCTCCCATGATTTATCCAGTTCCTCTATGCGAAATGATAGTGGATGTGATTCCTTGGTTCATTAGTTGTGTGGTGTTTTTTTTATAATACCTTGGCATTGATCAATATTATAGAAGGATTAGTTGTGGGATTGTGGTGCCATTATTTTTTATCCTTGACCCTAAAAAGTAAAATATTTTATAAATTTTTTAATGAATAATTAATATCTTTTATTTGGTAGTGTGTGGTGATTGAATGTTTTTCATTATATTGGGTGGATAGAGGGGTTTTTTATATTTAATAAATTGATTTTTTTTAATCTTCAATAGATGATAATTGGTTGAAAACACATGTTCATCTAAAGTAATTATATAATTGATGTGATTATATGGCCTTATTCTATATAGTACACATATTATTTACACCCTATAGATATACAATTGTTTTATCTATTAGGACATTGGGGTTACATATAGTAATTACAAACATTTGGTTTAAATTTATTATTGAGTTGAATAGATAAGAATTTTCTTGGGTACTTATCAAGATATTTTTTTATTTATTTTCTAAAATTTATCATTGAATAAGGGTTATTTTTTTAATATCCTACCATAAGATCTATTATGTTTTGGAGTGGTTTATACTAGCATCTATATTATATAATTATATCTTGTAATTCCATTAATATGTGATTTTAAAAAACATATTCTTTTCCATCACGTGGCCTAATAATGATGGGACTTGGGAGTTCATTATATCACATTATAAATTGAAATCACAAGAGGGTTAAATATAGAGTGAGGGTTCATGAAAAATTCAAATTAATGGTTTTGGTTTAAATACAGGATGATGTTATGATGTAGGAAAAATGTCTATTTGATATGATGGTTTGTTAAACATGGGAATTTTCTTAATTGAATGAAATTAGTTAGGGTGGATAACTTGGAAATATAAATATAAGATACCCATTGATCAGTATAAATGAATTTATGCTTTTAGAATTTTCTATTTATGTGGGAAAAATTAATGTGTAGAGGATAATAAGAGATACATTAATAATTATGGATTCTATTCATGCATTGATTGGGAATTTTTTGGAAATTAATATTAAACTATTTAAGTAATACAGGAAAAAAATGCATAATACTGAGCAGTTGATTAATCGATTATCCTATGAATGGATCATTGTCATCATCAATGTGTATCTTAGGTATTTTAGGATTATTAATATGATTTTTTTATCTCTATAGGATCATCTCGAAAACGGTGTATAAGTCATCAAAATGGGATATCATTGGTTTTTTGTGGAATAGAATGTGGTTATATGAGGGGAGAAACTCTAATATAGAAATATATAACTAAAAGAAGAGTTATATATATATATATATATATATATATTTCAATATAATTCTATCTCAGCATATGTTATGGGTACCCTTGGTTGTACGTTATATGTATCAAGCTATATGGTATTTGTGGACACTGTATCTTGCTTTTCAGAATGAATAAGGTGATATGTTGATGAATTTCATAAGGAGGTACACTTTGAATTCATATCATCCATGAATAAGGATGAAATATTGAATAATATTATCCCCATTTATGAGAGTATCCTAATATTGTGGGAACATGGGATAATGTTCAATGTAATTATACACATTTTCTCATATTCAATTTTAGAGGAGGAATCTAGATTGTGTCATATAGAGGAGGAAATATATATAGAGGAAGGTTTTTTTATTCATGTAGATTATTTAATAGGAGGATATCCCTAGGATTGTGGAAAAATTGGAATAAAGAATAGTGTATATTTAAGGAGTAGACCAATGACTTTTATAAATTCATGGTTACAACATCCGCAGATGTTTGAATGACATTTGTTAAATGATCACTCCTATGAACGTACATTGGGACCAACATTTTCATTTCATTATATAGTAGTTCATTGTCATTCATTAGATCTATTTGAAATATTTTTCAGAGTATAGTTCATAATGGGATAAAATTTCCCTTTCGAGAAACAAAATGTAGTAGATTCGATGACACATTAAGTTGAAGGGATTGTTGACTCTTGTACTGAAGTTAAGGGTAGTATATATTAGTTTTGGGTAACCACATGATTTTCCCAATCCATATATACCCATTCCAAATATAAAAAATGTATGATGTATGTAGTTATTGATAGGATATTAGCATATGTATATTCACTCTATAGAGGATATAGTGCTACTATGGATCATGTTTTTCTAATGTATGTTTTGTTTATCATATATACATTTTTTCATTATTTCATTCTGGATAGAAAAATCTATTTCACTACTATGATAGTGGTTACATTATTTTTATTTTTAGTTGGGGGTTTTTTGTTTCTCCTAATGAAATATACATTAGTTAGATTATGGGATTTATTATGTCATGTGTGTTTGGGAAACGAAGGGTTTTGGAAAAAACTCTCATTATTGGGAGATTTCTAATTTCTACATATACATAAATACAATGTTACCAATGGGATTGAATGAAAATAATCCATGAATATATTCATAATATTGTTTTATGGGTGTGATTTTAAATCCGAAGTATAGGTCAACAAGTTTTATTCATTGGTATGTGTTGTAATTAGATGAGTGGACAGAATGGGGAGCCACTCTATTGTCAATTAATGTAGTTGTTAGTGGAAAACCTAGTAGGGGAGATCACATGAGTTTTGATTAGTTTCATGGTATTTTTCTAGAATAGGTTATGAAAGAGCCCCCTCATCATGATTTCATGATTGAGAATGAATTTCATTATGGAGTTTCACTGATTTCAATTTATACATATTGAATGAATCCAAAAAAAGTAACATGCTATATGGTTAAATGTGGGAGAAATTTTATAGATTGGTTCCATATAACCTATTTACTAACCATGTGGAAATTCATTGGGTTTCAAAAAAATTGTATTTGATTTTCTGAGGATTTTTGTAGTCTATAAGAGGGAGAATCTAGAGAATGTATGAAAATATTTTAATATTCCCTATATCAAATATATATTTTACTTGTTTATGGTATAATGTTGGTTTTTGAAGAATTATTTGTTGTATATATATCAACGAATGTTGGTGAAAGATGAGAATATCCCAAATAAGTACTTATTGTGAATATGTGTTCACATAGTGAATATATTAGTGAAATTTTGTTTTAAAAAACACACAACTTGAGATTATAGGTCATAGAAAATCATTATTCCATGTTTTCCTAGAAATTTTAATCATGGAATTAATCAAATAATTCATCATATAATAAATATTATAGGTGTATCATAATGATAATCTCAGATTTATCAATCAAGTCCATCAACAAAAACTATCTATATGGAATGTTGTATAGATAAATGTTCTAGATTCTGGTGTCTTTTTTCCTTGGGTGTGTGTTGTCCCATTATAGAATTTCCACAGACCCATTAAATGTTAATAGAATTATATATCAAGAATAATTGAAGAATGTTTATGAAATCCACTGTTTCCCTAGTCTTACATGCTATTGTCAATGTGTTGTGTACTATTTCCCATCGATTCTATCCATGCTCACAGAATTTAACAAGATGTAGTAGGATTTTTGGACTGAATAGTGAAAAGTAGAATTGCATTATGTTATAATGAAGTTTATCATTATTGTAGTGCTTTAGTTTCATGAGGATTTTCTAATCTTTTAATTTTTTATTGATTCTCCAGATATAGTTTGTTTTTATTTTCCGTGAGGCTAAAATGAGTAATGATCTATTATGGGTTATGTAAGGTTTACCTCCATGATAATAAATGGGTCACTTTTTATGTAGGATTCAGGGTATTAATGATTATGATTTTGTTTTTGTGGAATTACCCAGTTGGAAAACTCTTTGAGGATTTCATAGACCATATGTTCATTAAATTGTTCATCTATCAGTGTATTTTTATTCTATTCTGGTAGAGGTGGATGACGTTTCTGTCAATACAGATGATGTTTGAAATTTAAAATTGTATAATATCACATGGAATAATTCAATAAAGTATAAATATTAAACTCCATACATGTATGAAATTTTAAAAATCCACTTTCATAGCAAAATTTAAAAGTGACCTCAAATATGTTAATAATTTGCGATTGAAATTGATTTGGGAAATAGTAAAATAAAATGTTTTTATCAATTTTATATTGTTTATTTGGGATTACCTTCACATTTTTGATTTAGAAAGACCCCATGTACACAATTCACATATATAGAAGCTCCATTATAGATAAATGAAATTATGGAATGAACAATGCCAACTACAATGACTCGATCAGACCAGGATGAGACATGTCTCGTAATGACTAACCAAATACTGAGTTCCTTGTTGATTTTGAAAGTAATAAATATCAGCTATGTGGTGGATAAAATATATTTTTTGGAACAACATAAATAACACAGATCCACCTATGGCTTTGTAGTGGTTGAAATAGAAAACACTACCCTGGTCATTTGTTCTTATAGATTCCAAAGCTGGATATGAGTCTATTTTATTAAAGATGAGTTTTGGATTGAATTAAATTATATATCAATGAATGAAAAATGAAGGTCTGGATTTTTCAATATTTCAAAACTATCTACAGAATATTTATAAACCAAATGAAATATTCCATTGAGATCTATGTTTTATCCATGGTGATTAAACATCTTAGATGTTGTGGACAAACATTGAACCACTATATTGGCTGCAGATGGATCAAATATGATGAAAATTGATTCAATTCGAGTCATTGAAGATGAGTTCAAACAAAAATTAGTAATGTTCAAATGATTTAATTGTTAGATATTAATGGAAAAATTAATTATTATTTTTCATACGAAATAATCTCTTGCCAGGTAATAATGTAGTAATAATGAAGCTACATCTAAGAAAATTGAACTTAATGATAGTGAATACTACTGAGATTTATTATTTGAGTCCATGGTAATTCATTGTTGAAGGTATTTTCTTCCTACATGGTTAATTGATCTAAATACCAAGAACCATTTTTGAAAACATTGTGCAATACATATGTTCTTATTTCTGTTAATGTGTGATTGATTAAGATTGAAGAAGTTAATAAGTAGAATCTTTATAGGTACATAATCATTGAATATTAAACCAAATGGGCAATAATTTTTATATTTTATTTTATATACGATTGTGGTTTTCGACTTAGATATTTATATATTATTTATATACTCGATGTTGACTTGATGGTATGGGGGTTCATGGGTCATATTAGTAGCATGATTCAGGGATGTTATGCCTAAGGTATTTGACTTATTGTCTAAATTGAGTGTGAAGGATTTAAATAATAAAAAAATTATTATGGTAATAAATTTTTAATGACACATGTATATTTTTTTTATAATTTTGAGAAAAAAATATGGGATAATTTTTGATAATGAAAACAACAAAGAAAGCTTGGAGATTTTTTATAATGTTATAATGTATTTAAAAAGGCAGAAAATTAAATATGTAATGTTGTGTAGTGTAATTGAAAAATAACATGTAGTTTTATAAAATATAAATGTAAATGAAAAATTAATTTTTGATGTGAAGAAACATACATCATGAATTAATATTAATTATTTTAGGATAGATAACAATTTTATTATAAGAACTTGATGGTAGTCATCAAGTACAATGGATAATGAAGAAATTGCAGTGTTGAGAAAAAACCGAGTTCCAATTTTGAATCTAATAAATATGGACTGCTCCTCTATTTTTTTCTAAGATTAAATCCATACTACAATGAAATACATCGGTTTTACTGAATATGAAATATAATATGGTTAAATTATTTATTGTAAATTAATATTTTTTTTCATCAATGACAATGTTTTATTTTTTAAATTTTTAATGAAAGTATTTTATAATATATTAAATGAATTTTTTTCATATCATATTAAATATTTTATTTAGATTATTTAATATAATGGTTTTGTTATCTTTATATTCATATAGTGGATCACCCATATAATTTGAAAGATAATATTATTAACTTCCATGAATAATAAATACCCGAATTGAACAATTTATTTAAGTGATAAATAATTAAAAAATAAAAAATAGAAAATAAACTTATCTTAATAACATGTTTTAAATTTTTCTAGATGGTATTAATTCATACATTTTTCCCTCTCATAATATAATTTTAATGTCAATTTTTTAACATATCACTTCACTACCTGAGTCATTAATTTCATATTATAGTTAGGTTTTTTTTTCAATATTTAGATCACATATTTCATTTGGGATTGATTATATATCAATGAAACATGATTTAGTAAGAATACAAATAATTAAATTGCTCAGTTTTAATGTCACATGGATATGTTATTGTCAATGTATTGGTATGGAATTTAATAAAGAAAAAAATAAAAAAAATAAAAAATGATTTCAAAAATAAAAAACACTTAAATCTATTGTGTTTCTTATGGAATATTCCTAATTTTTTCTATATGAACACTAGATACCGGAATATATGAATTCAAAGTCTATATAAATGTAAATTAATAAATAGTTATGTTATTTTAATCTGAAAAACTAAATAATGAAATAGAAGTCAAATTGAAAATTTTTATAATTATCAGAATGAAAAAATTAATCAATAAAAACATAAAGATGTGTTGGTTGAAAGAGCTATCATTTTGATGATTCAAATATCTATGTTGTATACTAATCTATTGTGCATTAAGAAAACCCCTAGGGATCAAAAATATGAAATCATAAAATCACATTTTTCAATATCTCTATCAAACAATGGATTACATAATAAAGAATCTCTTGAAATAATTTTTATCATTTTACTATGTATTGATTCATCTATCATTTATTGTGCCATGAGAAGTTTATTTACTGCCCCACTTATGTCCTAATTTATATTAATTTAAATTTCATTATGTGTTTTCAAAAATATTATATATAAATTTTTAGCTTGTGGGATCAACTATTTAATTCCATTTTGATGATGTTTTATCCATAATTATATGAATCATTTAGTAGTAAAAAGATCAATACTTTTCACCAAGATGATTGTGATATATTGCACAAATGTTTTGATATGTGTATATACAATATAATAACAATAAATTACCTCCATAATTCCTGATGTATACCTTCAAAAATAGTCTCATGCTTTATAAGCAAACATTTGTTGATCAATATTCTAGTGGAGATTATAGTGACCAGGCTACTAAAGTGTTAAACAAATATTTTGACCAAGATCCATTGAATTTCCAACAAAATTGCCTAAATAAAATAAACTAACTTAATAATGATCATTATCTTATTAAAATGTTTAATTAAATGTGTTTTGAATTTTAATGAAAACTAATTGTACTTCCTTAGGGATAAATCACACCATTATATAATGTTTTTTCATTCCAACTCTTCATGAAAATATTTTAATATACAAACCCAACTACATGTATTGGTCAATTTTATTGGTTAATAATAATGTATGAATCCTATATATTGCCCTATTTTTAATAACTTCATTCTAGATTATATAAATTATCAGTCATTTTTGGAAATGGTTTTGGTTTTTCAAACTCTAGTGAACCCTCTTAAAAATTATAATATCGGCATTCATATTAAAACAACCATTGGAAAATCCTTCTAATTAACAAGGTATACTGAAATTTCTAACATTTTCTATAATTGTTTTATATGATGGATTCATAAGATCAAAATTTAAATATTAAATTTAATAAATAAAGAGAATGATATGATTCTTATAAAACTCAATCGAATTATAGGATTCCAAATTTACACACTCAAATGGACCATCGTAATGGGGAATGAATCAAATGAGAAGTAGTAATTTATATAAACTAATCCTACAAATTAAAGGGTTATTATTATTTATATACTTACTAAGATTAGTCTTAATACACACTAGGAATCGTGAAGGTAACATTTTCTAATTGAAATTGATATTTTAGAATAAAAAGATAACCAAAATAAAGGGATCCCCAAAACTAGAAATATGGATATCCTCAGTGGATTTTTTGTAAAAAAAGTGTACTAACTATGATGTTTGTTAGTAAAGAAATGAAAATTATGAAAAATAATGGTAATTAATTGAGTTGGAAAGAGCCTAAATTGATGAATATAAATTTAATGAATTTGTCTCTACGCAATAATTTTAATGAAGTGTTGTAATCATAATAATCATGTACCTAATATTGCTAGATTTTTGAGTAGTTTAGAAATATTTAAATAAATATATAATTACTATATCCATTTATTCATGTCCATTAATATCTGAAATTTATTTGAAAAATATATAATAAACGTACAACATGAATATTTTTCCAATGATAGTTTAACTAAGGATTATGGTATGGCAGCTCATAATATGTTACCTACTAGGATCAAATAACATAAATGTTTTTCGATTTCACATACCTAGAGAACTGGTGGATATGGAAAAATATTGTGACCAGGGAGCTATAATTAACATTATCCATTCTCACTATTCATGCAGATAAAATTAGGAAATCGATTTGGCTTTTCTATTGTCTTCCAAAAAGAATACTGCTTTAATATTCACCCCACATTAAGAGGGATTGATTTACAATAAAGGGTTAGTGACCTACACATACCTGATTATTTCTATATTCATGATACAATGTGTGATAGATATTTCCCTATCATTATTTCAAATCTATTCCTTTCTAATGGTGGAGTTGTAATAAATGATTATTTAGGGAAACATATTTTCATTCTTGGAGGAAAAATTGAAGAGAGGGATATTTTAAAGATTGGAAAGTGAAATAATATGGAGTATTTTTATTAGTTGGATGCATGAATGAGTATAACCATTTGATGAATAATAAAAAATCAATTTTAATAATATTAAATTATTAAATAGCAATTTTTTTAAACTTTTCAAGGAATTTGTTCTAGTAAATAGGCAGCTCCAATTTATTTATATGAGATTGAATTCCAAGATAATATTTATCTACTTTCCATAGAATAAATTAGGTTAAAAAGAAATTTGATTCTGAGGATTTTTATAAAATGCATAGTATTATGGTTTAAGTTTTCTTAGAAGTAATTTATTTTTTTGTGAAACATATTGAGGATAATGGACATCCTACAACCACGTTCCTCACATCTAGTCAATAATCTCCCATTTTAGAGATATGGAATATTCCTTTGAATCATAATTACACTTTTCTATGTGAATTTTCATTTATAAAAATCATTATATCTACTAATATTGTAATGATTATATGAGAGAGTTTATTATTATTTTTTAGGATGTTCACACCATTGGTTGGACGTTTAAAATATTATATTGGGGAATTATTTATATCTAGTTTTATAAATAAAATAACTATGGATAATGATGAAAATCCTAGTTTTGATGGTCAAAGAAGAATAAATCCTCACATAAACATTTTTTTTGGATGGGAATTCATTGAACTAATTTATGTTCTATTAATTTTTCAAATTTCTTATAGTCCATGGATTATTATGGTACATGTTTTCCAAAAGACGATGACTTCAAAGTGGAAGTTAATGAGAAAAATAAATAAAGTCTTTTTATGAAATCTATAAAGTGGGATGTCTTCATTGTTTACATAAATATGTACTCTTCCATAAGAAATGATCATTTTTATAAACCCATTTATATATCAATTTATTTAATTGTTTGCTGGAAAATTATATTTTTTTCAGATGGATATTCTGGTTACTAAAATATTCCCATATCCCTAGAATACCAATAAAATACCAAGTTCACATATCCATTTTGGTATTTTTCTAATATGTGGATGCACTTTGGCATGTTTCATCTTTTACCACATTTACAATGAGTGTAACAGATATATTTTCTGATATAATAACAGTATTATTTATATTTTATGGATGACTTTTCCAAATATTTTTATGATTTTAGATGATATTTTTATAATTTAGAATTTCAATTAAATATGTCTGAAGAGGAAAATCAATACTTCAATTTGGCGAAGATTGAACTATTTATTATAAAAATTATACTCTAAGGAGATAAAATTTATTAGTAGTGTATAAATGTAAATAATTTTAAGATAAATGTGACTCAAAAAATATAAACTCTCACAATTCTAGATGTAATTAAACATATCATGGGATATTCTGGTGATTACCAAATATTTATAAATGGATTTTATAAAATATTTATAAATAATTTTCCACTATTAGTAAGTAATATGTTTTTTTGTTAGATTTAATGTTCATAGAATCATTTAATATGCTAAATAAAAATGATAAATCTTCACATATAATTACTCAAACTGACAATGAACATCAATTTATGTTTATCTCTTATGGAAAAGATTTTTTTAGGGGGTAGTTTTTGGATAATGAAAATAGAATAGGAATAATGTGATATAATAAACCATTCAAATTATAGAGGATTCCTATGTAAACTATTCAACATCTGGGAATGATTTGAATGAAATAATATTTTCTTCATAAAATTGTAGACATCATCACATAGGTTTAAAAATCATTAAATTCAATGATCATTATAATATGAAATATCATCTTTCTATTACATAATACATAATGTGACTAATGATTTGGAATTTTATATTTAAGTATTATAACATTGAAATAACATATAAAAATGGTTCTGAAAATTTGGTAGCTAAATACTTCTATAGGATACTTAAAATATATATTCAAAACTATTATCTAATAGATAATAATAAATCCTTCCCAGATGAACAAATTTTTGATACTTCATGGAAGAATATTCTTTCATAGTACATTTTTCAAATATAATTACCATGGGCATCATTCTGAATAAAATTTCAAAATATCAATAGAATATGATCATTATTTATCATAAATACTAATTTTGGGATGATCATTTTCTTTTTCTATGGTTTGATGAGGTGATAATAAGTAAATGTATTCTTGATGAGGAAATAATTCTTATTTTATATTGTTTTCACTCGTCTCAAATGGGTGAGCACTTAAAAGGTGGAAGGAATTCCTGGAATTCCACTAGTAATGTATTTACTAGAAAACCCAGTTTAGGGATGCATTAAGTCCACTTATAAGTCAATATAATTTTAAACGACAGTGAAATGTGTGTTTGAAACAATAATTTACAACGAAGCGGACTCTTGATTGTAAATAATTTATTTTTTTAGTGTTACATTTTAATATAAAAGTTATATCATCATATGGTAATGAGAGAATCCATTTTATCATAGACTATGTATCTATGTGAGTTGAGGTAGTAGCCCTTATGATTAATCTTGGTAAAGGTTTTTTGAGTTTTACCATGAAGAATATAGTAATATAATTTTTTATATTGAAATCATTCATCATAGATAATGATAAAAAATTTAAGAATAATATCATAAAATAAAAAAAAATTAATGTTTTATTCATAGAACTATTTCAATCTACCACCCGTAGATAATTTGGTAGGAATACAGAACAAATATATAATTGATATTATTTTTTTAGGAAAAAAATCAATAATTCCTGATAATATTGATCATCAATATTGGATATCCATTTTGTTATTGCATTACTACTTATGAAACATAAATATGGATGTATACATTTATTAATATCTTCAATGAGTCAAATCATATTTTCATTGAGCTCCATAAGATATCATATTGGGAACCAAATGAAAAAACTATTATTCTATGTCTATTGGAGTGATTATGCTTCTAATGATAGGTAAGATAAATGAAATTCAAAAATAGTGTTACGATAATGGAATAATTAGTAAATAGATAAAGATTGATTTTTCAAATCCATTAATCAAAATAGATATGTTATTTTATACAAAAGTTTTTAAATTTAAATAATAGATTTAATCATTTAAATTTAAACATAAAACCATATGATCTGGACCATTCAACACATTGAGAGAGAATGTTAATTGGGATACAAATCTAGTTAGAGATAATAATAAGAAATTATTGGTCAATGTTTATAGGGTTATGAACAATTTAGAGTGGTAGTGAGAGGGATACACTACTATCTTAGATCGACAAGCCTAATATCCAATAATTTTTTTCAAGGTCATTAAAATAAATGCATTATATGAGTCAACCTATGTTCCTTGTTTTTTCCATTATTTTTCTCTAATAATATATATTGATATTTTTCCCAAGTTATAATTTTTCAAATGTTTTATTTAATGTTCTATTCATTTCCCATGTATCAAAGGTAATTGAAATAATTTTTTTTGGTTTCTCATCGAACATTGATGAATAAAGGAGATAATGTGGTGGAACCTCAAATATTCTACAGTTTTCCAATTTTTTAGCCTGAGAAAAAATGATACATTCCACATAAAAATTCTATATTTTTTACTTTCATAAAAATTACATTACTGAAATTATTTTTGATCCTTTCATTCTGTTAGAGAAGAAACATTTTAGATAGGACACTTCCCTCAACGATTACATGGAGAGTATAATTGAAAGATCATAAATGAGTAATGATTTTTTAACCAATGAAATTTCTAACCTATAACCATACATAAATCCTAAATATTTTATCAAATAAATTTTCCTGAAATTAAGTGTGGGGGGGGGATCACCACTACTGTTGATGATTTTTATGATATTTTATTCGATATTAATTTCTTCATAACCCATGATGTGTTGAAAACTACAAATTCTTGCTAAAATAATTTGATAAAAATGTTCTATACATTTATTTTTATAAATATTTCAATGGAGTCAATTGTGTTTAAACCATATACTAGTTATATATATTTTTAAAAATATTTTGTAAATTGTGGAAAACATGTTCGGGAACTTACTCTGACCCTTGAATAATTATATATCACATTGTTTTAATGATAAATACATAATTGAATCTTTGAAATATGAATTCATATTTGGGGAAAATATTTGGTTTTATGTGTTTGTGAGATTTCATAATTTTCAGAAACTATATACACAAGTTTTAAACATTATAAAGACTAACAATTTTCTTCAAAAGATTATAATTTTATATCATCAAATATCATATTCAGCAAATGTAATTTTTTTAAATTTTTATATGTGAATATACACCCTTAGACATTATACATTTTCATATTTTTTTATGTTTTTTATC
Organism: Viscum album; assembly: GCA_963277665.1. NCBI lineage: Eukaryota > Viridiplantae > Streptophyta > Magnoliopsida > Santalales > Viscaceae > Viscum > Viscum album. The sequence continues at coordinate 881,127,964 of OY728158.1, forward strand.
AGAACATTAATTTCTTTTTGTAGTTTAATTACTTGTTAGTTTTTTCCCAAATTTTATGGATTTAGATTTATAAACATCATCTGTTTTTAGCTTTTTCACTAATTTTCAAACTCTCATGATATGATTCCAAATGATTTTTTAAATTCAAATCATAATAATTAGTTTTTTCAATTATATCTTTCAATATCTTTTTTATTCTTATGAAGTTCAATATATTAGTTTTGTCTCATGTATTAATTAATTATATTAATTTAAATTGAGTGCATATATATTTTTTATTCTAATTTAATGTATTAGTACAATTTTATGTTATGTAATGTTTCAAAAGATTGTCTAAATATAAGGTGATTATTGTTTACAAACATCCAAAATTATTAGTTTTTTTTATTAAAAACAATTACATTATTTTGACAAAACAATTTATTTCTTTTGAGGAATCACCTTCCATAGTTAATACATTCTATATGAATGAATAATTTTTGAAATTTGACCTTTGTTGGAACTTTAATTTTTTATCATTATAATTTCTTTCTTCCATTAATTGTTTTACAAATGGTGTATTTACGATAAGAAATATCTTATGTAATGTGTTATTTTATGTGACATTAATATTTTTTTGTAGAAATTATTTTCTCATAAATTTTCCTTTTAATGTTAAAATAAAATTCATTTTATTATAATTATGGTCCTTTTGTTCTAAAGAACAATTTTAAATTTATTGATTATTTTTTAAAATATGTTAAATTTTTTGTTCTATCTTATAAATTTACTCCTTGAATATATTTCATATTTATTTTTTGAACATTTTTATCCTTTAGTACATGTTTTCTGTAAAATCAAACTATTTAGAGATTTTTAATGTTCAAGTTGGTTAATATTTTAGGTAATATGTTTATAATTTATGAAATATAATTTTTGGATGAAATTGTATATTCGATGACATTAAACTGAACAATATATTGTGGAATGTTTTTGGAATAAATTATTTTTTATTTTTGATGTTTAATTTATTAAATTTAATAATTTATATCTCATTTAGTTTTTATATGTGTATTGTTTGAGAGAGAAATCCTAAATTTAATATTTGGGTAGTAGTATTTTATATGGAAGATCTACTACATGGGAATCCACTTATAAATTTTTAATATCTAATATCATATCTAATTTTGAAATATTCCTAACGTGTATAAATATGATAAGGTTACATGTCACCAATTTGATATGTTTTTATGTAACGGATTTGGATTCCTATTTACATATAATATATGGGATTACCATAATGTACATTTTTTTATAAATGATCAGCATATGAATATTCTTTGATTTGGAAACTGTATGATGTCCTAAATAAATTTTTGTTTAACCAATGTCATAAACAATGACTGATTCAAACCAGGTTGGGACTCATCAAATTATGACTAACTAAATATAGAGAACTTTTCTCAGTATAATATAATTATATTTCCACTACATTATGGTGAAAATTAATGTGTTTTAACCAGTCAATGAACCCAAATTCTTTCTAAGTCATTACAATTGTTGAAGGAGATATTTTCATCATTATCATGAAAAGAATGTTTATGACTAAAGATGAACCTATGTACATCTGATTGATAATTGGTGACACATTAAAGGAGATTAGAGATCAAGGAATCAAACATAAATTGTTATATTTTACTAGATGTATTCGTCAGAAGTATAATCATACAAATAAGATGACTTATCCACTGATATCATGATTTGATATATGAAGATAAAGAATCATTAAAGAGAAGGCCAAATACTGATCCTACAAATCCATTGAAAACAGATCAAATATGAATTACATGGATTTATTCCTTGACATTAAAGATGATTCCAAACATCGATGATGTATAATTGAATGATGTTGTGGCCTGATCTTATTAAAAAACCATATTATAATTAATGGGGAATAATGGATGTCCTAATCAAATATATGTTAGTTAAATGAATTTATGACATTGGGATAAATTTAAAATTGATACATATTATAATAACATATCAATCATTTGGAGTTTTTTTTGAACATTGCATTGTCGTCCCACCCATGGGATGAATTTCAATTTACCTTATCTGAATTAAGTGATTGGAATTTTGGAAAATGAATTAAATATTCATATGAATCATAATTTATAATTTATAATAAGAATATAATTATTTGAAAAAAAATATTAGCGAAGTTAATAAAAATTATTTAGAATTATTAAGTTAATATTACGATTAATAAAGCACTAGACATTTAGTTTAAGGGCCCAAATGATGTAGCCACTTATCCTAAACTAATTGGATGTGATTACATCATCTAAGAACCTTCTTTAGTTTTTTTTGTTCACTTTTATCTTTTTCTAGTAATAACATGGGTACACAAAACATCATTTAAAAAATACTAATTTAATACTTTTCATTTTCTATAAAAGCCACCACATATCCCACATACTAATACCTCTTAAAAAAATTAGGGTTTGACAAACTATTAATAATAAACTACCCAATATCCTTACCCTTGGCCTAGAAACATCAATTTTTTAGAAATTATTATATATATTACTATAGGTACAAACCAAAAGAAGTTATCTGATTAAGAGGTTTCATAATCCCTCAAACATTCATGTTTCATTTCGATTAACCTCCCTTAAAATATAATTATTCAAATATTATATAAAAATGCCAGTATCCTAAACATACTAGTTTTTTTTATATAATGGGTTTGAAAAACACTTACCCACCACTCCATCTAATGGGTAATGAACACATATCTATATACGGTGAATAAATTCCTCACAAAAATATAATTTTTCATTTATTCCATTATGAGCAATCATGGTGGCCATTATGATTGAATAAAAAATTAGTGATTTGATATATATGAAATTTATTATGTTTTTATACTCTTGAAATACTTTTATAATGCATAATTTTAATACATACTATTTTTCATTAATAATATAACATCATCTGATGAAATATAGACAATCTCCCACTTAGAGTGGTGTGATACGTTCAGAATATACATGGAACATATTCAGGATAATTTTATTGAAACCACTTATAATATATAACATTAATATATTACTATAATTATAATATACATATGTATAATTTTTTTATTAATATATTATAATGAAATAAAATTAATGTACATTAGTATATACATCTTACAATCTCCATGAATCAAATAAAATGTCAAAACATACTTCAGAAAACTAGGTAATTAACAAATAAATTATAAAAAACAATTACAGACATTAAAAAAATGTTAATAAAATATTTTATGTAGTTAATATATGTTATTACCAACATTTTTATGATAATGGTATAATTTAGTAAAATATTTTAAACAATAGTCTAGGATGATAAATAAAACACAAAAAAGTTTAGGTAAGGTAACATATTTTATCTCAATATACATTTCACTGACTTATTTTTAATTATACTCCAATTCACTTTTATTTTGAATATTTTCAAAACATTAACATTTAATATCATGAATATCCTTAATTTCAGGATATTATAATTTAAATTTATTATTTTTTTCGAGAGGTTTATGATTTAAATTTTTGAATGTTTTATGGGACATATTTCAATTCTGAAAATTTTGTTTCCTACAAGATTATTTTTATGATCATTCAATAGTATTTTAATTCATTAATGTAAACAACAAAAATTGTTACAAATCCTCCACTAGGGAATTATTGATAAATATATATCATTCATTCAATTAGGATATTTTTATAATGAAAATTCTTCATGAATATGTGCAATGGTTTGGTCTTGAATAACACAGTTGGGTCAATTTATAGATAGCCCCTCGATGCATTGGTAGTCCCATGAGATGAATCGTTTTTTCAAATAAGATGTGTTTTAACCCTATATGTTTTATAAAATCTTTTAAATAGTTTTTATGGTAATTGTACCACGTATCAATGAAACATAAAATCCAAAAATTATGAATTATTCATATTTAGATTCAGTTATTTTTCATCAATGTGATTTCATAATGACATATCTATAGAAAAATTTCATTTTGAATTTATTGATTTATATAGAATGTGTTTTAGTGTCATACCTTTTAATATTGATATTTCTTTATCTAAATACATGAATGGAATTTGAAATTATTTATTTTCCTTGTCTTGATAATTTATTCATATTGATTCAATACTGTTATTGCTTTACATACCCATATTGATCATTTGATATCACATTTTTTATTTTTTATTATCCCCATGTTTTGAATAAAAAATATTTGAATAATTATTCAAGGATTTTTTTTGTTTTTTTATATATCATGTTTGTATTTATTATTTGGAAATGTATTATAAGATTCATGTTTATAATCTGTCTATCCATGTCAACTAAACTAATCGGTCCATCAGGATTAGATTCTTTGTAAACATGCCAATGTAATAGTGTAATGCACAAGCTTAATGCTATTGGGATCGAGAAATATAGGAAACATAATGTTGTAGTGTCATTAGAAACAGTTATACTTGCAAAACTGGTTGATAACACATACAAGTCATCTCTCACTATGTTCCTCACTAATAAAACCATTTTTAGATGCATAATTAAAAAATATTTTTTTCATTTCCTATAGGAATTGATAGCTAATAAAGGGTGATATTGAATGAGTAGATACGGTTAAAAAGGGATAAAACAATCATTGATCCATTTTGATGTGAAACATGTGAGTAAGAGTACTATTACAAGATAATGATATTTAAAATTCATTTCTAGAATGAAATTGATCCTAACAATGAGTTTATAAATAATTCATATTTTCTAATACTAAATTAATATTAATGAATCAAAAAACACGAGTCATATAAGAATAATAACAGAATAATATCATTCTATAAAATAGTGAAACAAATCATCAAATAAACATAATATTATATATCATATATCAAGGATACCTAGCAAGATATTCATAATGTGTTAGGCATGTATGAAATAACCAAACACCACATTGGTTTTGGGATAACATCAATTTTTAAATAATTTGGATTGGTCTATCAACTTGTGTTCCATCTTTTAGAAATGGGATAACCACTTATATTAACAATTTTATTCTTTGCATAAACTCCAAGGTATTTTTTGACCTGATAAAACATTAAAATTATCCTAATTCATTGGAGGGATATATTATACACAATCATCACATAATCATAATCCATTCATATGTATTTCATATTATGACCACAAAAAATTCACATTTCATAATAGTTTAAATGATGGAATAGAAATTGAGTTTCATCAAGAACTCATGGTAAAAAACCAATAAATTTCTAATTAAATAATAATGACAGTAAATTTTGGATCTTATCCCCAAATAACAATTATAATCATTGAATTATGGGGTTATATATGAGAATACCCTAAAAAGATCTGTGATTTTTTTTATGGAAAATATGATTTTCATTTTTTAATCATAAATTTAAAACATATGAATTTATGAATTTGTAAGAATTTTTTTATTCCCAATAATACATGATATTATGTAGTGTATTATTTAAAACACTACAATTTCATGATTATTGAAAATGTTACTTCGGTTTAACATTTTAAAACATTTTTTCACTCACAACATTGGTAAAAAATAAAAAATTTAGAAACCCACATGTTAATTTATGTTATAGAAATTATAACATGTAAAACACGAATTAAAATTATTTTCAGAAATAATAATATAATATTTAATATATTTTTGAAACCATTTTAATGAAAATTTGTAAATGGAAGAAAAATATCCATGACTAAATAGAAATTTTTTTATATTAATCTAAAATTGTATTACTATCTCTTTAGTACATAAATATTGGAAAATGAAAGGAATATATCATTTATCAAGAAAATAGCATATGATATGTAATCAAATAATTATTTTTATACATATTAATCTTTTGATTGCGAACCAAAATGAATGATATAAATTAAAATAAAACCAATAGTACCATTAATATCAGGATATTTATTATAAAATATTTTAAATTTTTATTATATTCACTCCTTACATAATATAGGTGTATAAAATTACATACATTCCAATGATGAAAATGTGGGATGATACAACTTGACAAAATTAGTAACATTCGATTCAAAACCCATTGAATGAAATAAACAGAATTTAAAAATTATGGAATATTAATTGTGATTAATAAGTGATATAACATGTCACTGGTGTAATATATACACTTTAAAACATAAAGATGATCATAACATAAAAAATAACAGTAGAAAATATTATTGAGATAGAGAATGTAAATACCAGAATTTTCTATGTAATGTTTTTCAAAATAAATGGGAATATTACGAGTCCGCGAAAAATAATGGCGCATGATTCCGAGGCTCGGAGTGCCCACAATAAATTTATGAACCTTTTATTCAGATAATTCTAGTAAACGTATGATCATGTGTTTATAAATTTTGATCCATTGCACGAAATTGAAATTCAAGGGCTCTGCTGAACTGATTGCGCCGATATTCGCTTAAGGAGACTTTCACATCCACGGTAGATGGTCGAGGGTAAAAGTTAATTTTTGGGTTTTTCAAGTGAAAATTAAATAAAAATAAAATTTTAGGGCATTTTATTTTTATTTGAAACACCCATGTGGGTACTGGGTGGTGGGGTCCACCAGAATTAAATATCCCTGTGGAAATTGGTGGGGGGGACTACCAGACCTTAACCTCCCAAGAGAGTTTAATGTAGTGGGGACCACCCAGCTTTAAACCCCTCGTGAAACCCCCTGTTAACTAGGAGAAACCTTCAACTTCCTAATAACTTTGGGGGGTTCCTCTTCAAAACCTCCAAAATGTCAATTGTGCCAACATACCATATTAATTTTGCCAACTCTTCCTTATTCAATTAATCCATTTTGAATATTATGCCAACGATTTAATAGATATTATAATCTATTATCTTGGGATACCTTTTCATTTTGGGAGGAATTGGGGATAGGAGGAACTTAGGAGAAAAGATCCCAATGAAGAACACTCCGCCGATGAAGAACACTCCACAAATGAAGAACGCCGATGAGGAATGCCTTTGACTATGAAGAAAGACCTCGACTTCGACCTTCTTCATCGAAACATCCTTCGACGTAGGACATGTTCGTCTACAACAAATTGATGTTCTCCTTATCACGATAATGTCAACTATCAAGATACAAGGTAGGGGTTTAATGATATTTGATTATCACTTTACAAGTACACCCCATATTTTCTTTTGCGAGTTGGGAAGAATCAATGTGGGAGGGTTTCATGTGCTTTATACTTGTGATCATCTTGCTACCGCTATAAGGTGGAGAGTGTGGGAAAACTGTCATGGACAGTCCTCTCTGTATCTCTTGTGTTGATTTGTGGTTTTCTCTAAAACTGAGGAAGACGACGAAGGTGACGAAGGCCCCGGTGCCACAACTCGCAGCCTCCAAGCCTCGCACCTCCCCCACACTGCCCCAGCCTCCTGGCCACGCCGGCCCTACGCCCTCACCGGCCGAACCGGCCCCGAGCCGCATCATGCCCCGACGGTGCTCGCCCCGGCTATTCCGCCCTGTCCGTGCCATCTTCCGGCCGGGCCGAGCCGGCCGCTCCGGCCAACCGGGCCTCCTGGTCAGGCCGCCCTGGCCACACCATCCATCGAAAGTGTCGTCCCAGTTGTGCCACTTGCTAGCCGAACGCGCCCCAACTGTGCCACCCAAGCCCCCGGGCTGAGCCGCCATGAGTCGCGCCCCCGTGGCCCTCCGAGACGTGCCGGCCCTACACCCCAGGATTAGCTGTCGTCTCGGTGCCCTCTATGCTGAGACACTGACGCAACACCTTACCGGCCAAACCACCCTCATGATGACCTATACCTGGTCTGCGCCCTCGCGGTTAGTTCATGCCCTTACAGCTCTCCACATCACCTCGTGACCCACTGGGCTGGGCCTAGTAGGTCGGGCCAAAACCAATGGGTTATCCCTCCCAATGGGATGGTCCGGACCCAATGGTTCTGGCAGGGTCGACCATAACCGGGTCAGCCTAGACTAGGTCAGGCCAAGTTGGATCGGACCAGATCGCACTATGATCCACTTACGTTCCTTCAGCTATATCTATGGAACCTGACGTCCATTTGATGATCCGTGTATGGAAATAGAATTCATGGAACGAGAAGGTATTTTTGAGTCTACCCAACTATATTTTGGGGTATATTTGAGGTATGGTAAGGATAGATAGAGAAAGAATACAGCCGGGCCCCTCAGACTAAAAGTATAATAACTTCCAGATCGGGCTTTAGTTTGATGCGCCGTCTATTGCGTTGGGACCCCTATGACATGGCAGACATTTGAGATACAAATAACTAGGAATTCGTGACAGTTGGATTATCAACCAGTAGCTTATGGAGAGGATCCTCCTGGAGACAAGTGAGTGTAGTATAGACACCAAGTAGCAGGCTGTGACCTGATGACTGCTGACCGTTTTGACTCAAAGGGACTCTACTATCCTAGTGGGGAGTTCCTTGGTGTCTCAGTAATCCCACGGTGGGGTGCACTTCTTTGTGATTCAGAAGAACCATGGTACTGAATAGGAAGAGTACATTAGTAGGCTATGAGGGTAGAGCGCTTGGTGACGCGGCATGCCCACAGTGGGTAGCGTGCTTGGTTACACGGTAGATCCATAGTACTCGACAAAAGGAGTACCTTAGTAGTCCATGGTTAGTGGGAAGAGTGCTTGGTGTCTATATAGGCCCACTGTACTCAATAAAGGGGTATTTCTCCAAGAGCCGAGGAATTGACAAAGTGACTAGGGATGTTATTTGATACTACCCCAAGAATAAAATCCTGGTTGAGCTGAATCAGATTTCCCTATTTTCCTCATGATTGAGATAGATAACTTGATTACTTAGATATATGTGTGGCAAAATACCTAAGTAGAGTTATATTTTTATTTCATTATATATGGTTTATCCTTGGGGTATTTTCTGATACCATAAGGGTCTCGGGGTCCCTACTGAGTAACTTTATACTAAACCCTGCATGGGATATGTTTGAACCTTGTTGTTTTGGATGCAGATGACGAAAAATGCTGATTGAGGGTGAGAGTACCAAGACAAGATCGTAAACGGGGGTGGACCTTACGACAAGTTGGCACATGGAGGAGATGAATAGAATGGAGGGGTGGGGAGGCAATTTGTATCTACCCTTAAGGTAGGAACCTCAGAGGACAATCCAGTAGCTATCTCTTCTTTTTTACTTCAGTTTCATTGTATCACTGCTATACTTGTACTTTTCAGTTTGTCTTGTATTCTAGCCCCTCTTACTTTCAATACTTTTTTTTATACAGTTTTACTTGTTTTTTTGTCAAGCTGTGTGCTGGCTTGTGTGTGTGTTTATAGGTTATAAAGGCATTGCCTTCCCAGATATAGGTAATTACACTTTTGGTGAAAATAGCCATCCCCTGGCCTATAGAAGGCAGGATTAGGGTAGTCATGGCACGAGCCTCGGGGATGGGTCATGACAAATTGGTATCACATGAGTAAGTTATATTGCAGAACTAATGACTCTGATCTTTTCTATGAAGCAATAGTGTTAAGTGTAGTGAGTGGAACTTTCAGATCATGGAGTCTAGTATTTGTGAAGATGTCGACGTATCCATACATCAGGACCCTGAATTTAGTTTTCCAACTCAATGCATGAATACACTAATTGCGTGTGTGTTTTCAAAAGTTTTTTTATGTCAGCTGACCAGGTTCGCTCACCAGGTAAAACTTATAACTACATCGCACCTATTTTTTTTTTCAGGATTCCTCCACGCAGACACCCGGCTAGAGTTCCTATAGTTGTAAACACATATAGCCCATCGAGCGACGAAGCCTCTGTGTAGGGCTCATTCCAATAGAGACAATAGCGGAGGCTCCAGCGGTACTACACCCCGTTGGGCCACCGATTCCACCAGCCCCAGTAGTAGATGATGCACGTCGCATAAGAGCGGTGCACGAGTTCCAGTGCAGGAATCCACACAGTTTCAGGGGAGAGTCGGACATGTAGGAAGTTGAGGATTGGATGGAGGCTTTGGTGATAGTTTTCTGAGTGGTATGGACAGTAGCCTATTTCATGGTGATTCTTCTATCTATCATTCTATAGGCAGTTATGGGAAGATTTTTGAGATTGATGCTATAGGTTCACGATGAGGTGATGCTTCTCCGGGCAGACATCGAGAGCGTATTTCAGGAAGAGTTTGTTCCAGCGACTCTTCACACAGTGCGCATACAGGAGCTACTTCTTCTGCAGTATGGAAGTAATGTAGTGGCTTAGTACTCAGTGAGGTTCACTGACCTCTCACGCTACTCCACAAACATGGTGTGTGCCCTATTATTCTGGTCCCATACCTTCAATCAAGGACTCGGGCGGGATATCCTGGCTTCGGTGATCCCACTCTGCATCCTGACGTATGTGGGGGTGTTAGAGAGAGTCCTCCTTGTGTAGATTTTCTTTGATGAGAAGTCTCCAACAATGAGATCCACCACCAGTCGACACATAGAGGAGTCTTCTATAGATGAAAGCAGATAGATGTCATAGAGGTCCAAGAGGACCAGACCTACAGGTGGACGACTGCAGGAATCAGGATCAGTTGTGCAGGTCACCAAAGCGGGGATAGACAAGCTAAGAGTGGGAAGTGTTTCACATGCGACAGGCAGGGTCACATGGATCATGACTATCCGAACCACCGTTCAGATGATCAAGAGATGGTCGAAGGACTTTTTAAACAGAGATATAGGTTTGATCGAGGAGGTCCATAGGCTGGAGGCAGATGTGGTAGAGGAGCAGGACATGCAGCTGGCAGTGGGCGATGATTCGAGGTGTTACCTCCACCACCAACATGCGGTCCACACCGACCACAGGGAGTAATAGGACATAGGTGAGTTCAACTCCAGGTAGATGAGGATTATGATCATGATGCTCCAGAGAAGATATGAGGTAGGATCTATGTCTACTCCACTTTAACTGCAGTACTTATAGACACAGGTTCCAGTCGATATTTTATTTCCACTGACCTCATTCGGAGGTCATAGATTTCAAAGGAGTTGTTGGCTCGATCCTTACAGATAGAGACCCCTATGGGAGAAGATTCGACGATTACGCACTGTTGCTGGTAGTGTTGGATTACTCTATGATGCGAGAGTTTTGGATAGGATCTCCAATTAGTGGCGTGGATGCATTAAGATGCCATCTTGGGTATGGATTGGTTATCTACAGTTAATGCTAATATTGACTATATTTGACACAAAGTGAAGTGTCTCTGCATGGATGGGACTAGGATTAACTTCATCGACAAGAAGGGGTCCTTTGCATCGCAGGATGTACGTACCTGTAGGAGAGTGCAGCCAATCACTTATCAGTTAGATAGCCTTACCCTCATAGATGTTGATGTGGAGAGTCTAAGCTATCCTGTATTGGTGGACCAGTACATGGATTTTTTTCCGAATAATGTTCTGGGTCTACCTCCTCACAGAGAGGTGGAATTTAACATTGACTTGTACCCCGAGATGACAACGATTTCTACACCAGCATATTAGATGTCTTTTTCAGAGCTACATGGTATGCGGGTATAGCTAGAGGACATTCAAGGGAAGGGATTCATATGGCCCAGTGTTTCTCCTTGGGCTGCCCCGATTCTGTTCACCAAGAAGGAAAATGGGACCTTGAGGCTTTGGGTTGACTATCAGTGCCTGAAACAGGTGACTGTGATGTACAAGTACACAGTCACGAGGATTGAAAACATCTTTGATTAGCTGAATTGATCATAGTGGTTCTCGAAGATAGACCTCAGATCAGGCTATCACCAGCTCAGATTTCAAGATGAGGATGTGTAGAAGATGACCTTCAGGTGTCAGTACGACCATTACGAGTTCTTGGTTATGCAATTATGCTTGACCAATGATCCTATATTTTTCATGGTACTCAAGAAAAAGATCATTCAATCATACCTTGATCAATTTTTAGTGGTACTCATCGACGACATTCTGATCTACTCAGCTATTAAAGAGTAGAATGCCTATCATTTGCAGGTTGAACTGGACTCACACCATGATATCCAGCATTATGGTAAGCTCTTGAAGTGCCAGTTTTGGATCCAAGTGGATTCATTTCTAGGACATGTCATGTCGGAGGCTGGAGTTGCAGTGGATCCAGTGAAAATTTTGGCGGTACATGCTTGGGATCCACCCGAGAGTGTGACAGTGGTATGATGTTTCATAGGATTGGATAGATATTAATAGTGGTTTGTACCAGATTTATCCAGAGTTGTAGCACCACTTTCAGTATTGACTAGGAAGGAGAAACCCTTCGTTTTTTTGGAGAAATGCCAGTGGAGTTCTTCGGAGTTGAGGTAGATGATTACTAGTGCCCCCATATTAAGGCTTCTCGAAAAGGATGTACGGTATGCAGTCTACAACGACGCATCAGGAACTAGTCTTAGATGATTCCTGATGCAGGTGAGAGCAATGACCCCATATGGTTCTCATAGGTTGAGACAACATTAGAAGAACTTTGATACCCCTGACGTAGAGTTAGCAGTAGTAGTCTTCTCTTTAATAATGTGGCAACATTATCTGATGGGAGAGAACTTCACCATGTAGTCTGATCACAAGTGTCTCAGGTATATCTTATCCTATAAGAACCTGAACCTAAGACAATGACAATGGCATTTGTTCCTCCATGACTATGACTTTGGAAGATTCTATACTCTTACGAAAGATAATATTGTAGCAGATGAACTCAGCCAGAGTATGGGTTTAGAGCTGCGGGGTGAGGCGAAGAAGAAGCATGCCGCTTTGTATATATCCTTCATGGATAGTGATAGAGGAGATATTCTTATATATTTTATAGGCTCTCCCCCACCTCATTAGTGAGTTAGGGAGGCGCAGTGTGGGGTCACTAACTGTAAGGCTCGACATGCACAGATATCAATAGGGCAGGCACCTGATGAATTTTCTGATGGTGGGTAGAACGTCATGATTGGTGATGATGTACCAGGGGCTCTAATGATAGCACTGTTGGAAGGAATTTAAGAATGCAGTAGTATATATTGTCTCTCGGTGCCTCACTTTTCACCAAGTGAAGCTGGAGAATAATGTACCAGCAGGCTTGGTTCAGCCTTTAGAGGTCCCATTGTAAATATGGGATGGTATATCCATGTACATCGCGACAGGACATCCATGTACATCCACGAGACACGAATTTATTTGGGTGATCATCGAACGACTAACCATGTCAGCCCACTTCCAACCAATCAGAGAGCAGGGTTAAGTAGAGAGATTTGGATGCCTCTATGTGTAAGAGATTTTGTGGTTACATTGAGTAACCTTGAATATTGTCTCTGATCATGATTTGTGATATACTTCATTCCTATGGAAGGGGTTACAGGAGGCTTTCGGGATGCAACTTCCTTTGATCACCGCCTACCATCCTCAGATGGATGGCCAGTATGAGAGGACCATTTAGACCCTCAAGGACATGTTGCGTTCTTTTTTCATTTACTTTGTTCATAGCTGGGACGATCACTTACCTTTGATGGTGTTTTCATACAACAATATATTTCACTCCACCATTGGGATGACACCATTAGAGGTGTTGTACGGGAGACCTTGTAGATCATCTTTGTGTTGGACTGACCTAGGGGAGTCAACACTAGTTGGACCAGAAATGGTATATGAAACCACAAAGTAGATGCATATCATATAGGAGAAGATAAAGATAGAATAGATTAGGAAGAAGTCATATGATGACAGGAGAAGGAGGCCTCTGGAGTTCAAGTATGGTGGCCACATCTTTCTACGGGTCTCTCTGTGACGATGTTTGTGGAGATTTGGTAGAGGAATCAAGTTATCACCAAGGTTCATTGGAAACATTCAGGTCCATAGTAGAGTAGGTGAGGTGGCATACTTCTTAGCTCTTCCACCTCAATTACAACAGGTGCACGAAATCTTACACGTATCCCAGCTGAGGAGATGTGTGCCCAACCCTTGTCACATCATCGACTATGGCGAGCTGGAGTCGATGATGGGGAAACATTTACAGAGGTTCCAGTAGAGATTGAGGATCAATATGATCAGTTCATTCATGGATGGTCGATACCTCTAGAGTGCGTTCACTGGCTGCACAAAACCTCCATGAGAGCACATGGGAGTGGGAGGCTCAGATGAGTGCTTAGTACCCCCACTTGTTCCTTTAGTTTGAGTTGTGGCATACAGGGACGTAAATCCCTGAGGTGTGGAGAATTTAATGACCCAATATTTAAATGTAAATTTTTTAAAATTAATTAGAATTTTATGAGTTCGTGAAAATCAACAGCACCTGATTCTGACGCCCAGAGTTCCTAGAATGAATTTCTTATCCTTTTTCGGTTACATCATGTAAACGTACAAGCGAGTTTATATAACATTTCAACTAGTACAAAAAATTGAAATCTGAGGGCACCATTGAACTCGCAGCACCGATATTCTCTCAAAGAGACATTCACTTCGACAGAATATGGACAAGGGTAAAAGTTAGTTTTGGGGTTTTTCATGTGAAAATTAAATAAAAATAAAACTGTATGACATTTTTTTATTTTCAACACCCATGTGGGTGTTGGGAGGTGGGGTTCACTAGAATTAAACCTCCTTGTGGATGATGATTGTGGGGACCACCAGACCATATCCTCCAAAGATAGGTTAAGGTGGTGGGGACCACAGGGGTTTAAACCCCCTTAAAACCGCCTTTTAATTGGGAGAAACCCTCAACTCCCTAATAAATGTGGGGGATCCTCTTCAACCCCTTTAAAAGTTTAATTGTGCCAACACACCATATTAATTGTGCAAACTCCCTCTTAATCAATTAAACCATGTTGAATATTATTCCAAGAACTGAATAGATATTACAATAAATTATCTTGGGCTACCTTTTCAGTTTGTGTGGAATTGGGGAGAGGGGAAACATGGGAGAAACGATACCAATGAAGAATGCTCCACCAAGGAAGAATGATCCACTGATGAGGTACGCCGATGAGGAATTCCACCGACTATGATGAAAAACCTCGACTTCGACCTTCCTCCTCAGAACTTCCTTCGACATTGGATTTGCTCATCTACAATGAATTGATGTTAACCTTCTTGCACCAATGTTAACAAACAACGAACATGGTAGGGGTTTAATGAAATTGGATTATCACTTTAAAATTAATCACCAACTTTTTCTGTGGGTTGGGAAGAATATTTGCGGGAGGGTTTGATGTGATTTTTTCTTGTGAACCCATTTCTACCGCTCTAAGGCCGAGAGTGCGGGCCAAACTAACATGGCTCATCCCCTTAGTAACCCTTATGTTAATATACATTGTTCATTGAAACAAAGGAATATGATGGAGGAAAAGAAGGCCATGGTGCCACCACCCTCGTCCCCCAGCCTCTACGACCCATGCCACCCCCGTGGCACCTCGGCCTCCTGGTCGAAACAGCCTCACGCCGCCACCGGCCGAACATGACCCACACCACCACAGTTAGATCTTTCCCTATGGAGCACCACTCCCTTGCCTTCCAGTCCTCCCGGTCGTGCCGCCCTAGCCGTGTAATCCACTGGACAAGCCACTACGCCGCTCCGGATTCCCTGCCGAATCGGCCCCATGCACGCCACCTACTGGCTGAACCATCCCCAACCCTGCCACTCCGGCCCCCAGACAGATCCCCCCCGAGATGCTCCCCTACCGCCCTCTGAGTTGATTTGGCCCCACACCCAAGGCTGAGCAGCCCTTGTGGAACCCTCCGAGTCCAACCTGCCTCACACCCCAGGCCGAGCCACCCTTGTATCATCCTCGTTGCCAAGCCGCCCACGTGGCACCTTTCGGGCCGAACCGGCCTCGCGTCGACCTGTGGTGGGTCTGTGCCCTCACAACTCTCTACAGCCCCTTGCGGCCCGCTGGGCGGGGCCCAGTAAGCCAAGCCAAACCCAACTAGCAGCCCCCCAAACGGGCCGGTTCAACTTGAACTGGGTTAGCCTAGACGGGGATGGGCTGGGTCAGTCTGACCTGGTCAGACTGGACTCAGTACCACTACGATCAACTTACACTCCTTTGGCCATATCTTTGGCACAATATGTCCGTTTGTAGAACCGTTAGCGGTGCTTGAATTCATGGAGAGAGACGTTCCTTTTGAGTATTTCCAAATAGATTTTTGGGTATAGTTGAGGTATATTCATGTTGGATCAATCATGAATCCAACTGGGCCCCTGGGACTAAAAGGCTAATAACTAACAGATCGAGCATCTGTTTGATGCGTTGTCTATGGAATTGAGACCCCTGTGACGTGGTGTACCTTTGAGATAAATTTTCATTGGTATTCATGACAGTTGTAGTATTGACCAGTAGCTTGTGGATCAAATCCTCCTGGAGACGAGCGAGCGTAGTGTAGAGACCTAGTAGATGGTTGTGACCTAACAAATGGTGACAGTTTTGGATCGGAGTGAGACTACTAGACTAGTGGGGAGCGCCTTCATGTCGTGGGTGACCCATAGTGGGGTGAGCCTATGTGTGATGTGGCAGACCCATGGTACTCGACAGGATTAGTACCTCTGCATGCTATGAGGGGATCACTCTTAATGATGTAGGAGACCCACAGTGCGGAGAATTCTTGGTGACGTAGAAGATCCACGATACTCGACAGGAGGAGTACCTCAGCGGTCCAAGGTTAGTGGGAAGCATAATTGGTGTCATGACAGGACCACTATACTCGATAAAGGAGGAGTTCTCCAGCAGCCGATGATTTGACAAATTGACTTGGGATGTTACATGATTCTACCCCTAGAAAACATTTGTGGTTGAGCTGAATTAGTTTTCAGCGTTTTCTTTATGATTGAGATGGATAAATTGATATCTTAAGTATATGTATGGGTATATGCCTACGTAGAGTTATCTATTAATTTATTTCTTTTAAATTTATCCTTTGTGGATTTTGTGAGACCTTGAGAGTCTCGGGGTCCCTATTGAGTATCATTATACTCATCCCTACATGGGAAATGCCTGCACATTGTTGTGTTGGATGCAGACAACAGATAGCACAGATTGAGGCTGAGAGTACCAGGTTAGGGCATTTCCTGGAGGTGGACCTTATGACGAGTCGGTACACGGAGGAGACGGATGGACGTGGTTTTCTAAGGACACGATCTATACCTACCCTCCAGATAGGACACACGAAGGATGATCCAATTGATATCTCTATATTTTTACTTCAGTTTTATTGTATCTCATTTGTTCTTGTACTTTCTAGTCAAGCTGGTATTCTAGTCCTTTTTACATTCCACACTGCTTTGTTATAAAGTTTTACATGGTGTTTTGTCCAGCTGTGTTCTTTCTAGTGTTAGGGTTTACAAGTTATAAAGGCAATGCCTTCCTAGTTTTAGGGAATTATGCCTTTGGTGCAAGTCTCCATCCCATAGTCTATGGAAGGAGGGCATGGGGTAGTCACGGCTTGGGCCCTAGGGGATGGGTTTTGACAGAGAGCCCTTACTATCAGTTTAATGTGATTTTTATGTCATATAAAATTATGTATATTTAATATAAATTTTTTATAAATTTAAAAAATACCCATATAAATACTTATAATTTCAAATATAAACTAATAACAACATTTTTTATTTTAAATTAATAATAATTCATTATTAAAATAATTGTTACGGGGTGTTTACTATTTCGTGTTTCATGTCTATTTTGGTTCTGTAGTTATGTTCCATGAGGCTTGATAATGGTGACATAATAAACTGAAGATTAATCATTCCATATTTATAATATTTATTCATTATGTTATTTTTAGAAATTATTTATTTAACTTTGTGATAAAAAATGAATTATATCAAATTATGGACATAATAGTCTATATGTACAAATGAGTTAATATTACAATTTCTGTTGGATAAAATGTAATAATTAAAGAAATGTGATATAAAATATTTAATAATTATTAAATAATTAACATAAAATATATTATTTAAATATGAATTCATTACCATCCATGAAATTTTAACAATAAAAATGAGTCGCATCATATCATGTAGTTTGCAGTTCAAACGTATGCTTGAGCGACGTTACTATTTTCCAAAAGATTGGATGGTAATAAGTTAAATGATATATTATAATTATATAAGAATAATTATCTAATAAATAATATATATATATATATACATTAAAACCATCAAAATAACTACAAATGATAAATGGTGAAGGAAAATAAACCCTTTTGGTACATGGTAACAATAATCCACACTTATTCACGATTTATACCCTCATTTTAAATTTGATCAAATTGTATTAGGAAATGAATGTACCATAATAATATTAATATATACATATATTTTTTATTCTAAATTCAAAATTATATTTTTTATACAATAGGTTTATAGAACAATGATGTGGAAATAAATTTTATAGATCTCAATTATGATTTATACAACATCATGGATGGTCCTCATTTAGAATTAACTAGAATGATTGAATGATTGGTATTAGTATATTGGAAAAAGATATATGGTAAAGGGAAGCAATATATGAAGTTATTATGGTTTATAATTTTAATTATATAAATTAGAAATAGGGTCCCATAAGAGATTCCCTCTTATAAGTGAGTGAGGGGACACAATTTGATTTATGTAAATGATTTAAAAATTATCAATATCATTACCAAGTATAACACATCCAAATATATATAAATTAATGTTTAAAAATATAAAGGGTATAAATATATTTATAAAATAATATCTAAACATTTTGATGTTTCATTAATACCATTATCTCTATGTTTATGACCATAGTAATCAAATTTTGAATTTAACCATAACAAAAAATATTATCTATTGTTATTATTTATTTGGAGAATAAATAATGGTAAAATAATTAACCGATTAAAAAACATTTATTGGAAAAATAGAAAATATTTCATAAAATTCTATTTACATAACTGTTATAAATTATTTAACAATAATAAAATGAAGTAAAACTGAATTACTTTTTCAAATATAAATTTTGAATCAAAATACTAGATGTAATCATATTAAACTCTTTTTATTAATCATCTATACTATATTAATATAATTTTAATTATTTAATATATACATTATATGTCACTAACCAACAAACTAACAAAATTTATTATTATAAAAATAAATTACACTGAAAAATATATTTTTTAGATAAATTTGATTTTAATAGATAAAATTAACTTATACAAATATCATGTATAATTTTTATTTTTATACAATTATTTTGATTTTTTATATTAAAAGTATTATTCAGATAAATTCTGAAAAAATTATGAAATAATATTACTTTTAAATTAGTTTAATTAATGAAAAGAAATGACATGTTTAAAAAATATTTATATTTCATTTTTATAATAAATTATTTTGTTTATAAAAATACATATCATAACAAGAAGATAATATTAGCATGAAATATTGAATAAATATGTATTCATTACATGACAACAAATTTAATATTTTTTTAAAATTAAATAAAATTTTATCATTCAAAATACACTAAATTTTTTTTTGAAAAAATCATATTTTTTTAGTATAAAATAACGTAACTGATCATTGAGTTATTATTCAGTATGAATTATTCATTACATATGAATTATTTAAAAAAATAATGACGTAAAAAAATTTATTTAATTATTACTTGATGTTATATGATTTGAATTCTAATCAATCATAAGTGAGTATTTATGATGTTGTTTTATTTTTTTTGTATTTTTGTTGTAATAGTTGTTTAATAGCGATGAATTAAATATTTATCATGTTATTTTGATATTAGTGGTCATTTTTATAATTATTTGAATTTAATTGGGGATTAGAATCAAGTGTAGATTTTAAATATACCATCTTGTTTAATGTAGTATTTTTGGGTGATGTATTGTAATGAACTATCCCAGAAAACCATTTGAATCAAAAATCAATTTAATCCACCATGGGCCTGAAGGGTGTTCCCGATTTCCATATGATGATAACAAGAACCTTGGAATTATATAGAAGGAAATGAGAATAATTTCACCTAATAAAAATAATCATTAGTAAATAACTAATGTAAATAATATCTTACAAATGCATTCAATTAGACATCCAATTATATATTATATAATGTAAGTAATATGGACTTGATATATACCCGATGGCGGTAGATAAACATGAATTAAAATAATATGAACCCACCGAAATCTCTTTGTGGAAATGAGGAAATTCCATATGCACCATGACCAAATCTTAAACAAATATATTTAGATACTTCCACTACAATAAGAAAACCACTAAACCTGTAATATAAATTGGTGTGAGATAAATTACTATATTGTCTCTACAAATTGATCTAATGTATTGAACTTTTAAAGATAATCCATTCCCTGAATGATTCAAAATAAATTAAAATATAAATTTTATAGTGGTTTCTCTATAAAATACGCTTGAATCATTTTTCAACAAAACATTCATTTAAATAATAACGAGTCATTCATAAAAGTGAAAAAGAAATAAAGTTTCTCACAAAAAATGTTATTAAATAAATATCCAATATAATTAAAAATTAACAGTAATGGATAATGGGCTATCATTTCAAGAACATATATAATTGTCATACAATTGAAATGATACATAAACAGTCATGGAAGATTCCAAAGGTCCGGATGGAAATAAATAAGGATCGAGACAACATGTTAATCAATGAATCAATTTTCAAACACCGGAATACAATCAAAATATCATTATACTTATGTAAAAACACCTTCTGTTACCCTATCTTGACATTAGGGTGGAAAAAAACTATTAGGTTGACCTGTGTCCCACCTAAAGAAACCACCGAGGGAATCATTCCATACTGAGGCACTTGTGTACATTGACATCCCACACAACAGAAAATGGGGTACCATAAAATTAAAATGGTGGAGGGAATTTGAATGATAATATTATCCCATATATCACATAATATCATCCCATAGTAAAATAAATTATATGTTTCTTTTTGAAACCTCTGCACACCCATATAATAACTTCTCTATTATCATCAACATCAATTCAAATATATTTTACCCCCTCAATAAGGAAAATTGATATAAGAATTAAAAAAGACTTAATATATATTACACATAATTGGATGATGAATATAGGTTTTTTACATTTCATAAAATATTTAATAGTATCAAAAATTCAATTCTATAATCCCAATGGGATTCTGAGATATTTAACTAAATATAATATTATTTATAAAACCATATATAAATAATTATATGATAATAAAAATCTATTTTAATAAAATCTATTTTTAAAATGGTATTACACAACCATTATTTATAAAATTATATATTTCTCCCTGTTATATGAATCACCATCATAAAAAACTCAGGGAAATTTATCAAGTTTCAACTAAGAAATTCAATATCCATAATAATAACATATTCCATTAAAAAAATTATACTAAATATTGTCAAAATCAATTTTTAAAATTTTTACAAGATCTAAATAATCATTAATATGTGACCTCGATACTATATATAATAATAAATATTTTAATAGATAAATAACTCAATATAAATGTTTAAATAATAAAAAATTCAATTATAATAGGTGATGATTAGGACACTTACATTTGAATATAAATCATCAAAAGGAAAAAAAGTTGAAAAAGGGAGTGGCATAATAGAATGAGTAGTTTAATATTATAGATACTAATCCGAAATTTATAACATTGAAACAACAATACCCCAATGATTGTAATGAAATTGGGAGGGAATAATTTAATGAATAAGAGGATCCAAGACAATGGTGGATATTGATTGATATATCAAGAACAACCTTGAGTAATTTTTCATTGATCCATAATGATCTATGATTAATGAAAAAAATAAATTCCTTGGAAATATAATAGGTTCTATTTGGTCGTTTAATGATTTTGGGATAAGATAAAAATAATAAAAAGGGTCTACATATAAAAAAACAAAAAATCCCTTATTTTTTCCCACATCGAGTGATTCCCCTAACTTGACGATGGTTCCATAGATATTTCATACACTCATACATGAACCATTAAAATTCTAGTGAGTCACATTGGAAAGATTATGGGTTTCCAATATAAAATAAACTAAGCCAATATTCGACCGATTATACATTGTTTCTCATCGGCGGTCTGAGGAACTTCATTTAGGGTTATACACACTACCATCATCCCAGAGTCTTCATTATGGACCTCACATGTGATTCGATGTAGTACATGTATATCTCATATCTAAATGATCATATCCAAACATATAATGATTCATAAGAAACACCCCCATCTAAACATAACAACTATAAATAAAATAAAAATCAATTATGGGGAAAACCAAAGTAGAAAGGGAAATCAATTATTAATATGTTACAATTATCTCTATCATAAGGTTTACTACCCCCAAAAGCATCAAGTAAATTATAAAATCAAGAATATTATTTAATATGATCGCTTAATATAAAATATCTCTAAATCAACATCATAAAAACATTACACTAACATAAATATGAATTATTTACTTTGTTAGATTCAAAACATAAAAAATTCCAAAAAAACATCTTAGAAGCTATGTTTAGTGGGAGAAATATCTACAATATCACTCCGAAAAATTCTATAAAACAAATTAAATGATTATAAAATAATTGGAAACTATCGAATAAAATATTCAAATCAAGATGAACCATTAAAAATAGACAATTAACCCTCTACCAAATAATGTTAAATAACGTATATATTTATCTAAAAAATTTCAGAAAATCACATCCCAGAAAATACTATAAAATCTGCACTAAAATTTCATATAAGATGAAAATAGATAATTAGTGCTAATTCAAACATTAGAATAATGACTCATAAAGAGATATGTAATATAGATGTAGGCCAGGAGAGGTTAACCTAGAACAGTATGCTGGGAACAACAACTATAATTAATTTGAATCAAAATATTAGATAATAATAAAAACTATATTAGAGACTCTAAACATACACGATTTTATAAAATAAAAAGAAATTGGAACCACTATCCTAATATATGTCCCTCATCATAAACTGTGAAAAGAATAACTACAATCAATGAGCTAGAAATATGTCAAAAGAAATAAAAATACCAAATGGTAAGCAAATAAATAGAATGATGGAAAATAATATTAAATAAATCATCACTAAAGAAACCAATCCCAATAAATAAAAGATCACATTAAGATCATTATTGAGAAAATATTTAAATAAATATTTGAATATATATCAAGGGAATACTTATAAAACCACACAATATGAAAACCAAATTCCATATTATCCAAAAATCATACTGCGTGTATGTTATCAAAACATGTAAAACCATATTTAAGAAAAAAAATAAAAATAATATTTTAAAAATGATAAAATATTTGATAAAAACAGAATTTATACTTTTCATGATCAATGCAACATAAATTCCTTATTTTGATTCTAACCAAATAAACATAAAAATTTCCTATGTAAAAGAAAAGAAAAACATTTATCAATATAAATTCAAAAATGGTTATCTCCAAACCATATTTCAATTTTCCCATATTTAATC
This sequence comes from Viscum album, assembly GCA_963277665.1. NCBI lineage: Eukaryota > Viridiplantae > Streptophyta > Magnoliopsida > Santalales > Viscaceae > Viscum > Viscum album. The sequence continues at coordinate 881,151,572 of OY728158.1, forward strand.
TCCCTCAAATTAAGTAATAAAATATTGGGAATTTCAATGAGTAGATTAAAATGGAAAATTTTATTAAACTATATTCATACACAATAACTAAAACATGCAACTACAATATTGAAAAACTAAAAAAATACCACATTGATACCAGGGTAAACAAAAAAACCAAAAAATGAAGTTCAATAATAGAAAATGAACAACATCATTATGGACACACTCTTTGTTTAATTTTTCTTTTAGATCAACAACATAGACAAGCCATAGAATCCATTTGAATATACTCAATTACATGAAATAGATTAACTCCATGGATTATGCCCTTATCCCTATTGACATTTAATTTTATAAGTGCATTATATTTCATATAAGAAATGATTACCAGTATAAATAACGAGATAATGATGTATCCTGATATAAACTCTAAAAATGACCAAATAATCCACATGCACTACAATATAAATTATAATAATGATATGTATGATTTATATAACTACATTTTCAACACATATAGAAAACCATGTTCTTCATTTCAAAAGAAATATGATAAGAATAAAAAATATTTCTTTTTAATTACACAAGATTATATGTTTGAATAGGAATGATTCATTTTTTCCATCTATAATATTTCTCTACCACCAAAAATATTATAAAAAATCACCAAGCCCTATGGGGATCGTATCATCTCTACTTTAATATTAAAAATTGTAGCATAAATCATCCATAATATTGGAGGATGCATAGAAAAAATATCTATAATATTTTTGTCAATTACCATCCAAAAAATGAAAAATGATAATCATACACATTTTAATGATGATGAAATTTATGAAACTCAAATACAATATTAAAAACACCCCAACACAATTATGTATTATTATAGGTTAATTATAATTTCTCTAGCCTTTGTAATATTTACTCATTTAGAAAGATATTATTGAATAAATAACACCTAGAATGCTTCCCTACAATGGTGGTTCAATGGATTAATCATTGTAAAAGTATTACACCATATCAAATATAGAATATATTCTATAAAATAATTAAATATAACAATTCTAGATTCATTAAACTCAAAATTGAAGATGAACTCTTAAACCCACATCATCAATTCCACAACATCTTGATAATATTTTTTCTCAATGAAATGAGGAAAATTATGAATTAAATCCATTGAATGAAATATCCATGGTGGTGTATGATTAAAATAATTGAGTACCTTGTTTATAGAGACAAAAATTAACAATCCTTATAGATTCACGATCAACGGAAGAGTCCATTAAATTTGAATGAGGTGTACACTAAAAAATGGAATAAACACATCAAAATAAACAATTGATTGCATGTATTGAAAAGAAAAAAAAAATAAATAATCATTTATTGCATTCCATATTAAATAAACAAAAATAAAAGATAAAAATCATCCAAACTAACAATTCTACATACTAATTTTATTCCAATATAGATTTATCTCTTTTACCTAAGATGGATTTATATAAACAAATTTCAAAATGAATATTCATAAATTAGTTAAAATTTTCAATAACATGAACACATTAAATTAAAAATTCATTATAACTGATATATTTTTGAAACTCAACAATTAAAAATTTCACACTTTTTTTTAAATTATTCTAATTATACTTTATTTGAAAAAATTGTTATTTTTAGATAAATCAATACTCTAACCCATTTTAAAAAACACTATCTATGTGAATCTAAAATAATTTCATCAATTTTAATTGAAAATAAATAAAATAAAATAAATCCCACATTAAATTTTACAAATATTTAGTAAAAATTAATCATTTTTATTAATAAAACACCATTTTCAATAGATTTAAATTGTATAAATGACTCTAATTCTTGGAAATTACAATATAATTTAAAATATCCCATGGATTTGATTTAAAAAAATCGTCTAAAAAATTAATCAATTATAAAATTATAAAAAAAATAAAATAAATAATATCTTAAGGTGATAAAATATAAAATAATCCTTACATAGAAGAAAGAAAAAATTATAAATTCCTAATAAATAACCACTGAGAAAAGCTTGTAAATTGTGCACTAGTCGTTTCTTGTACATAATTGGTCTACCAGATCCTTTTTCACATTATATGTATGAATTTTCTAAACATGCATAATTTTTGTACACCCTATGTGTTTCCTCATAAACCAAATCTAAATGTTGGAGCTTCAAAAAATAGTTCATGTAATATCTTTTCCAAAATATAACACCCATAAAATAAAAAAAGGATAAAAACCATCAAGGATTATTCTGGAACATGAGAAGTACTAATCCTAGAAAAACAAGGTAACAAAAGGTTCACCTCATTTGATGTCAAGCCTTGAAACCGCCAATGTAAACTATATGAATTTTTATTTCGCTACTACTGAACTACCACAAAACAATAGAAAACAAGGCATAACTAAATTTGAAACCAATTGTAACAAACTAACCAGGAATATCAAATGTACTAGATAAAAAATCAATACATAGATTTCTTGACAAATTTTTATAATAATTAAAAGATGTATAAAATAACTCAGGCATCATAAATAACAATATTGGATCAATTTATCCAAAAACTAATAAACATAAAATGATACACAATGGAATGAAAATATAGACAATCAATGATATGAGATATCCAACAATAAAAATAAAAATAGAAGTTCCAAATAAATTATACATAAATTATTTATAATTAAAATGAAAATAGTTAAAAAGATACCAAATCAAAAACTTCTATATATAAAAATGAGGCAATATCGCAAGCACCTATACCAAACCATTGTGAAGAAAATATATGGATGTCCACTATATCAAAAAAAACATCTAATCCAATATTGTATATGTGTCTGAGATAAAATCCCATTTGGTCACCACCAACATACAAATTTCATGCAACAATAAAAGATATTTCATGTCATTATTATTTGAAAATAAGTATAAAATAGGTTTTCTAGTTTTTTATAATAAAATAAATAGAAAAAAAATTAATTGATAACACTCATTGTCACAAAACTGTTTCTTTTAAAAATTAAAATTAAAATTTATTTTATTATAATAAAACACTCATTATTTTCTTTTTAAAACTATTATAATTTTTCATTTAGAAAAATACATATCATTTCACAAATATCAAAAATTACCATAAGATGGATAAAATAGATAAATCATCATCATTGAGTTCAAATATTATAAAGGGAAACAATATATAATAGAGATAACATATTCATTATAGTAAAAAATTATGGGAATTATAATATATTTATCACTTCAATGAAAACCATCAAAAACACATGTCCTCACCCAATCCAACCCCAAAAGATGTAAAAAATCCATTCATATGACCTATACCGGACCAAGGGCCCCAATCTAGTGCATGATTATAAACTACTTAAACATTGGTCCTAAACTAGAATAATTTGTATCTATATAATACCATGAAATTAAAATAGTGGTGATAACTTCAATAATACTTTCAAAAAAATATAATATTATACCATGAACATTGTAATCAATCATTAAATATTTCTCACCCATCCAAACAACCACATAGAAATATCTCCATTATCGGGAGTATCAATTCAATTAAATTGAGTATCCCATAAATGGTAAATTTCACTACCAGCTATAAAATCTACTTCTAATCCATTAGGCATGTTAGGGATTATCATATTTATTTTACAATTTCCAATAAATCATTTAATTTTCAAACTAGGACCTTCCAAATTCTACATGGGATATTTATAATTTTATAAAAACACATGATAATTTATTGATCCATTAATAAATCATTAATCATTAATAAATAATATTTTCAAATAACAATATAAAAATATTAAAAAACATCCATGATATAGATAACCATAATTTTCTGTTAATTTTTAAATCATTATCTTTATTAACATAATGAAATTTATCAATTTATTACTATGTAATTAAATATACAAAATATGAGCATCTTCCATGAAAATATTCCACACATCAAATCATATCTAAATACCACTTTTCGAATTTTATAAAATGTTAATCAAATAATAAATAATTAATATTTATAAGATATGTAAATATAAATATTTTAATAATTGATATCTCATGATAAACGAAGAAGTAATCATATATTCAAATCTATTGCGATCGGACTGGGGAGATAACATCGGAATCACAATCATCAAAAGGAATAAAAAATAAAAATAGTTTATAATCATGATAAATGAGAATCATATAAATTCATTTAGAAATCTAGATTTTAAAACACACATCTAATGGAAAATCAGGGCTACTGAGAAATTTGGGAGAGTAACTCAAAGTACAATGGTTACAACACTATAATGGGGAAAGACATGTCGATCATGAACCACTAAAAATAATAACACATTGATCCACCAATAATTGTGGATACTGAATACATAAAAACATATGAATAGTTTCTTGGTTCTTATAGGTTAGATAAATTCTAAGAGATAATAAAAAAATAGGGTTCTAAATAAAATCCCCCAATATAACCTATAATGTCCCTCATTCAAATACTCCATTATCTTGTTGATGGTTCTAGAAAGATACCAAACACACTAAGGAACCCCACAGAAGGGTTGATGGGGTTATTTAGAAAACACCCTCTACCTATGTGCCACTAGAATGTTAGTGGAATATATATAGGAAATATGTAATTCTAACATCCAAATGGTTGTCCACTTTACGTCTCAAAAAATCTAGTTGACTAACAGTATCACTTCCAGCTATATGTTCATGTCCACCATAACACCAATACCTGATCCATGCCACATACACCACATAACGACTTTAAATATACAGAAACCCAAATTGTAAACGGAATAAAATAACAATGATTAATCCATAAATCAGATGTTAGAATATATGATCTCTTGATAACATATGACCCTGATTCTTCTTTATGATACAATGTTTTGTTTCTATATTTTTTCTTGTTGGATAGTCATCTCTCCAATATATTTATAGTATTTAAATTATTTTCATGGTTTTCCAATTTTTTCTTCTAGGATATTTTTTGTGTTCTATAAAAAATGTAAACATTATAGGTATATATTGTGGAAGTTAATTTATTCTACACCATTTTCACCCCTTCATAATCATGTCTTAATTCACAAGGATTATAATTGATTTAATTTTTCTAATATAATGTTTTTAAATATTCTATATCATCAATGGTTCAGTCTAGTTTATATGTAAATTGAAAATATATTATCCAGTTGTATGCTATTTTTTTTTATTTTGTTATAAAATTTTGTAGAAGTAATTTCATTATTATAATATTTAATTTTGAAATTAATTAGTGGTTCTGAAATTTAATTATTTATTTTAATTTTTTTTGAATATTATAAATAAATTTAATCCGTTATTCTAATTATTAATTGGGTTTTTAAGTGTAAATTAAATATATTAAATGTTATATTTACCCTTACACTTTATCTAACATATTCATATAGGGAATGCATGGTTTTAATTTCTTTCATAAATAAATGGAACTTTTTATTATGTGTTTTTAATAGTAAAAAAGTGTTTACAAAGGATTCACAATGGTAGATCCTCCAATTCATAAAGGTATTTTTCTGTCTCTTAGTCACCTTATGCTTGGCCTATTTTAGTACCGGTTGAGTAACAGTCACATGATTCCTACATAATGGTAATTCGTTTAATGCATAAGTGTCATTTGGGTTTTTAAAGATTTTGAAAGGGTATTATGTTTTTTTTCTACATCCTAGTTCAAGGTATCAATCAAAATATTGATAAATCCATGTTATTTATAAGTATTACATTATTCGTATTTATATTCAAAGTCTCAATTAATAAAATATTAGTTTTCTATACCCACACGAGTGTAACTGATTTTCATGATATTAATGGTTATAAATGTTTATAATCTCATATTTGAATTTTTATAGACTATTTATAATTTATTATAATTGGTTGAATATTTTTTCATAGATTATAATCTATTTTTGAGTTAAATAAGTATTAATTGATGATATGATGGAAACTATTTTAATAAAAATTCAATATCTACAGAAAACATATCATTGTGTATTTTAAAAACCTAGAGTAATCTCAATTATTCGTTTCCTATTTTCTTGATTCATAGTGATTTTTATTTATTATAATTAAATCTTCAAAATCATATGAAAATAATTCATATCTCATCCTAATTTTATAAACCTATGTTTTCCAATTTGAAAAAGATCATCCTCTCCACAATTTGGGTGGAGAAATAAATGATTATTCACCTAGTTATGGATTTATTTACATATCATTATTTTAATTTCATCATGTAATTTTAACATGATATAGAGTCCACTTAATAGTTGAATGAGATTTTCCATTATTAGATAATAACATGTAAGAAAAACATAAATGATTATTTCATAACCTATAAATCTATATAAGATGATATTAAATAGATGAAATATATTTAGTTTAATATTTATAGTGATGTTTTATTTTTTGAGTAATTTAAATAGGTTAATATTATATCATATATACCATTATTATAGAATAATTACTTATATTAAATGAATCCCTTTTAACTAATTATATTAAATTGTAATGTAGATGATAAACATTTTATCATAATAATATAATAATTCACCACTTATTATTCTATTGTTAATAATGTTCTAGATTCACAATGAAATTTAATGTTTTCACTTATTGATGTTTATTATTCTAATCACAAATAGATATAGAAATTTTCAAGAATATATAACATATAATCATATGCTATATTATTAATTTCTGGATTAGGTATTATAATAATACTTTTTATACGATTTGATGAATATTTTCTCAAGTATTTCAATTTAAGTACTAAAATGGTTGTATCAACATATTGGTTATTACTATTTTGGATGATAAATTATTTGAGATGGAGTGAAAATGGATAACCAATTTCATAATGTAAATATTTTCTAATAACATTGAAAGGATATGTTACGTTAATTAATAACTATTGAATAATTTTTGGAATTGGAATTGTAAATGTGGAATACATTTTCATTTTTTATTAATAATGTTTTTGTTAAATAAATAAAATTATTTTCATATAAAAATCATGAAATGATGGATGATATCAAAATTATATCATATTATATTTTTTTGAGATTCTCACATGCTATATGGACATATCATTATTTTTAAAATATTTATTTGAGAGAAAGTGTAAATTGTAAGATCCATGATAATGTTATTAATATATTTATGATTACAATTATTTATATATTCATGAAATGTTTAAATATAAAATGGAGTAAAAAAAGATATGGATATTCTATATTTATTAATACATCAATTAATTGAATGGATGAATGTGTATTAGCCTTATTTTTTATCAAAGGAATTCTACGTCACTATATTCAATTTACTAGGTAGTGTGTCAAATTTTTTTAAATAATGATTTCTAGAAATTTATAAACAACATAATACCATATAATATTTGAATTTTAATTAAATTGGGATAATAATGAAAATTAATTCACATAATGAAATTTTGCTAATATATAAATAATTCTTCAATCATGTTATAGTGATTGTACCTACATAAATCTAATGAACAAAAATATAATAAACTGGTTAATTACAGATGAAATTAAAATGTTTTTTTGCATCACTAATTTATTTTTTCCAGATAACCCATTCATTATTGTCAGATGATTGAAGGGCTTGATGTTTTTCCACAGTTCCTTTTTATATTATTATGATACAATACATATAATACTTAACCATTATATATTAATTTTGATACATGTTCTGATTAATTGTTAAACAAATATTGTTTGTTATGTTTATAATGGATAATGAGGTTTTTCTTATGATGATGATAGTGGTAAATGGTATTAGTTATCATTTTGATGATTGTTTGTGGTGCTAGTTATGATTATATATTATCTAAATTCAATAAATGTATTAATATTGATGACAGAAAAAATCTTATTAGATTATAATTTTAATCAAGTATAATGATATCATTAAAATACTAATTAATGTAAATTTATATAATTATTACTAATTTATGTATAGTGATTTGATATATATACCTTATACGGGGGAGTTGGGTGTTGTGCGTAATGATAGTGGAATGTTATTCTAAGGCTCGATAGTTATCATTATTATTGTGGTGAGATATGCCTACTCTATATTTTAATTTATTTCACATAATAAAATTCCATTCTGAAATGTAAAATGAAAATAAGTTTTTATTGTGGTGATTCCTCATCATTATATCTAGAGAGGCTACAAAATACCGACTACTGCATATCACCTTCTCTATCTTCACATGATGCATCAAATACTTCTGTTAACAAGGTTGTTATAACAAATATGTGTGATGTGGGATATGATGGCATGAGGTTGTCTGGAATACTTTTATATATACATTGTGTACTTGGATTATAACACATGTATGTACAAATGATTTTATGTATTGAGGTATAATGAAATTACATGAGTTCTAATGGATTCTTGACAAAATCTCTATCATGGATTGATTGGTCTTGATGATTAAATGTATATGTGGAACAATTTAAATATTATATATTGGGAATTATGCTTTTATAGGGTTTATAAGATTGTGGCCTAACACACATTAGTGGTGACATGATTTATAAATTTTATGGGATCTCATATTGTGTCATATTGTAGAAAAAGAGAAAAAACAGCAGTGGAACTGGTTTTGTGATACCCCCATCTATATTTGTTTATATATTCATAATATTTTTGTTACACATTATATTTTTTTGAAAAATACCTTAAAATGATGGGAAATAAATAGTAAAGTTATTTATGAGACAAGTTAGTTTCAGTTATTTACAAACTAAGATTTACTAGGATTTTCAAATTTTTAGTAGATGTTTTAGGGGGGATCATACAATGTATATATGTTATTCTCACAACAAGAATATATATAATATAAATTAATTATTCAATATTGGTGTTAAAATCGATATATACATATATATATATATATATTATTTTTAGAGGTGTTTTTGTGGAGTAGTTGAGATGGATGGATGAAGAATGTGATTTGAATTAGTATTTTATGCTTTTTATATGTGCAACAATACATCAATTTACTAAGATTTATCATTTATAATATATGTTTATGTGTTTTTTCCCATATTTTCACTTAATTTTAATTTTTTTTATGTTAATGTCCCTCTTGTGTGTGATTATGTATGCTCAGTGCCTGTCACAAACACATAAACTACTAGAGGTGACCATTAAGCATAATTATATATCATTTTCCATTTCATTCTCCATAGGGATAAATTTATAGATATAGGTCATCAAAAATAGAATATATCATGTGAGGTTAAACGAGTGTAAATTTTCAATCAGAGAGATAAAGTGGTGTAGAACAATACCACTCATCTTTTTTAATTTTTATAGATGATTAATATATAAGAGGAATATACGTGGAAACGCAAGTATTTGAGGATACATAATTATGCACTATTTTTTCATATAATTTTATAAAATTATAAATTATAAATTTCATTGATGTAGGTTGAATGTACCCACATCTAGTTTTAGTAAATAATTTTCCAAAAATAAATAACATGTCGAGTTGCTTATATTACAAAAAGAACCGAAAAACAACAAAACAGGTTCAATAATATATATATATATATATATATATACATATATGAATTATTTAATATATATATATATATATACATTACATTATTCGATTGTTTTAACCCCCCAAATGAATATAATGTAAAAATCAATATTAATATAGGGATCTTGTATTTGATCAAAATGAATATTTCTCATTACATATATGTTTCAATGCTAAAATTAATTCCTATAACTTTATTACAAATAATTTTATAAAATTAACTTAATTTATGACGTTTTCATATAATATTTATCTTATGTTTAATTTATTAGATTTTTCTAAAATTGTTTTTTAGGTTACTATTTAAAATTCAGTTTTATTATAAGACCATTGAATTTATGAGTATATAAAGAAGGTTATAAAATATTAAAATTTCATGAAAAATTGTAATGAGAAAAAATATCTATTAGAAAAAATTATTAATTTAATAATAATATTTTCAATTTGAAAACCCTTCAAATCTATATTTTTAATTAAACTGTAGATTATAGGTAAAAATTAATTTTAGTTTTAATATTTTAATTAATATTTATGTAAGTACAAATGGGTTCAATATTTATTTTATATTCTCTGAAGAATTATATGGTTAATATTAAACCAATTTTTATCAATAAAATACTCCAATAAATATATCATAAATATAATTATGATGATAAAAAAATTTATTTTTATAAAAATGAGTTTTTACCAGATATAAGTGATAATGATAATTAATAATGTTTCATATATATCAAAAAAAATTTAAAAATTATTTCACATTTGGAATTAATATTTCCAAATAGTGTAATTAGTTTTATTTTTTTAGTCTTTGAAAAATAACTTATGTTATACATTAATTACCATGATAATGAAAAAAATGGTAAAAGGGAACATTCTTTGGGAAAAAATTCAGTTAAAATTTGATTTAAAATTTTTGGGTGAGGGATTATATAACATAAAATTCACCTGATAATTTATTTCCTAACTAGATATATTTGATCTATGAATAGTTACATTAACTTTTTTTATCACAAAAATGAAACTCTATCTGCTTATAAATTGATCCTCGACCACCACATTTCTCGCAATAACCAATGACTCATAAGGTGAAGAAATAAATGTTCAAATTAATCTCTATTATTCATATACATGTTCTATTGGTTATAGTTTCTTAAAAAAATCCACCCTTAAATGAAATAATATTTAACATTAAATGGATGTTTCGAAGGAGAATAATATTATTCTGAATTACTGTAATTCCTTTTTAATTCATATTTTTTTCGTCCCCATCATCAATATCTATTTTCACCATTATTTCATAAAAATAATATTTTCATTAACAGACTATAAATTTACTATTTTCTTAATAATCATCATATAACCTTTGCATTTTACATATAATAATTAAAATAACAACTTACCTACATGAATACTACCCACTACCTATACCACATCTTTTATTTTTCCCCACTTCTATGAAATGTAGATTTTGAAGTGGTATTTAATGGATTAAATTAATATTTAACACATTAGTACAATTCTCAAATTATAATTAATTTCATACCTATATTGTGATCAACAAAAAATAGATTTCTCATTCATCAATTCATGTAGGAAACTTCCTTAATGAAAATATCATTTTTTTTGTTTTTAACTATATAATTTTATTATAGTTGAAAATATATTATTTTATAGTGAAACACATTAATAACATTAAACACTATTTTAAATGTATTATATTGATGCATTTACAGTAAAATATTTTCTATAAACATACATATAATGCTCCATGTTTTTATAAATCATATACATTTCACAAATTCTATATTTATATTATTAAGATATTTTTTCCACTTGATCAAAGGAATTGAAATTGATAAGGTAAAAATTAGTATAAAATAAATTTTAAAATAACAGTAACATACTTATTCGCAGTATAATGTTACCAAAAAATTGTATGAAACCAATTATCACACAATATGGGTGATTACATCCATTAAAACTGTAAAACATTAAAATGGGTTTGTACATTTAAAGGTATACTATCTATAGAACATGAAAATACCATAGACAATAATATCCATTAATAATATCACATTTTTATAAATATAATTCAAGGATATATTATTCTATTAAAGGGAAAATAAATTTTTCAGATCTTAAATGAAAATTATGGATGTTGGATATGTGAATGGAATATGATCTGTATGGTTATAAATATATATACATAGGATTTAAATCTTATCTTCGTAAAAATATTAATTTCAAATAGATTAATTCGATTTATAATCATCGGTCATAAATTCAATTGATATACAATCATTGGGTACTATTAATAAAAAACATAATATAATATTACTCACAATGAAAAAATATTATATTATAATATCATAAATTAATATTAATTTTTCATGAATAAATATAATCATTATAAAAATATTATTATTATATATATATATATATGAACATAAATTATGTATTTTGATTGAGTGGAAAAATTAAAAATGATAATACAAATAATTAATTTTAATGGTATTTTTAAAAATGTATCCATTATACAAGTAATATTTCATTTATATGGAATAGGCATTTTTTATATACGGTATATTTTTTCAAAATAAATAAAATTAATCATTTAATATATAATTATATATGAATAATTTAACAAAACATTTAATGTATAAATTGATATGTAATCATATTAAGAAAAATTATAGTTGAAAACCATCATTTTTTATATAGATGTTATTTTTTTATATTTTATATATTGACTAAAAATATTATTTATTAATTTAGAATATTATTTTTAATAAAAAAGTTCATTTATAAATATATATATATATATATATTATTTTCATTATATATATATTATTCTTTTCAAAAAGATTATTTTAACTTGATAGTGAAAGATACTGATATAGTGACATTTATTTTATTTTAAGCATATATATATGTGAATTAGAAATATAACAAAAAATTTCATTAAAAATTATATTATTAATATTTTAATTTATTATTTTTAAATTTCATATTATATTTTAAATTACTATGATTAATATTTTTTAACACCTGTACTATTTTCCTCAAAAATTATTATGATACATTATAAAATTTAATATTAAATAATTTTTTATAAAATTAGGAATCAAATGATATATTATTTAAATTTATTTCTAGTACATCCAAATAAGGTAATAAATTAGCGTTTTTTAGACATTATGGTTAAATTTCCTTGGTAATAACTAGCTACCACTATAGAAGCTAAAATGGAAAAAGAAACAATTCAATATGTAAGGGAATAAGACATGTTAAAACCCTATTTATAATTTATTGGTTGAAATATTTTATAATATATATTAACTTAAAATAAAATATTTACTATTTTTTAAGAAACAATACTTGTATAACATATTCTCCCCCTATATTAACATTTAATATATATATATATATAAACCAATATCAAAACTTATACAATATCCCCCCATTAACCCCTCAAATACTTTTATAAAAATTCAACATCCACCTAAAAATCATAACAATTTAATATCCCTAGAATCAAAGTTTATTATTATATTCTTATGATCTATATATATTATGGTAGTGCATTTATTTTTAGGCAATCCTCTTTGAAAAACTGGGTGATCCCAATACACATTTAATAGTTTCCGATGTATCTATTCCTTTCATCTATCCTCATCAAATTTATTCTTACAAAAATAGATTACTTTATTAATATTTTTTGAATAATAAATTTTTTGATATTTTTGTAATAAATATCTATCACTGATTTTTTTCCCATTATGAAATGTGAAAACTTCTACCGTGTGAAAGTGAATAATACAGCTTCAACGACATAATGTGTTTTTTCCCATTAAAACCATACCTGTAATGTAATAATAAACATTTTTTATAAGATTATTATATAGATATATTGTGTTATTTAAGAAAATATATAACCCATATTTCACATTTCTAACAAGATATGGTAGAAAAATCATCATTATTGAGTATGGGAGGAATATCACCTTTATAAAATTGTTTAAAACCTTTTTCACTTCCGCCTTCATGGATTGATAAAAACTATAATTCTTGACTGTGTTATATGTATTGGAGTAATAAATATCATCAATAAGATTCATTATGGAAAAAAATTAATTATGATCATAATATAATAAAATTTGAAAAATAACATGAAACTAATTCAATAAGGATTATATTTTCATGAAACAGAAAAATAATATCATATTGTTGTATTATAAAATTATATGGATTTATGAATCATATATAATTGTATATTATTTAACCTAGTATTGATTAACATATTATCAATAAATTGTTACCTAAATTACATTTTGTAACTTGCACGAAATGTTATATATTACTAATAGATGATTGTATATATAAGTGATAAATTATTAATCTATTCCTAAATAATTTCATAAATAAACAAAATAAAAGGGGAAATACATATTAATAATGGAATGATATATAGTATGAAGTTATTAATGGAACATTTAAAGGATACTATACCATTTTGACTAATTAGGAATAAAGGTAAGGGGTTTATTGTTGGAATGTGTTTTCATAGGACGTATTTAATTTTATGCATCATGATATAATTTATATTGTATTTTTTATAACTAAATAATGTATTTTAAAAAATACAATTAATTGAATTTTTTTAACTGATATAATTTATTAATTATTTAAAAATAATTATATTCAATGGATTCCACAGTTGTTTGGTTGTTTCTTGACTAAAATCAATTTTTTAGTTATTTACACTTCACATCAATTACGATCATTGAAAATTTATTTATTCTAACCAATGATGGTGATAGATTTTATTTCCCTCTTTTAGAATTGGAAAAAATATATATAACAAAAAGATCTATTCCTTGGGGAATCAATTAGATCATAAAAAATAAATTTGTTAATAATAAATCTTATTATAGTTAGTAGATTATTTTTCCATATATATGTTTTCAATTCCATGAATATTTCACATTTTCAAATTGCGAATTCATATTTTTTTTACTTTATTTGACACTTTTATAAATAATAATTCATTTTTTTAAAATTGGTTTGTTATAATTATAATGTTGTGTTATTTCAACAAATGTGTTTAAAATTATTCCCAATATGTACACATAATACGATATTATATTCATATATTCTGGTACACATTTTAACATTTTATTTTTTCTTATCAATGAATATTTATTGAAAATCATTTTTATGTAGAATTTTTAAATTATTTAAATTAATTCCAAAAAAATTGTTTTTAGAAAATAAAAATAAAATGTCATTTTTTTACATAATATTATATATGTTTGTAGGACCACACTGGTGGGGGAATTGGCAGGGGGTTCAGGATTTGGGAGGTGGTTGTGGTTTTGAGTCCCCATACAAATTTTCATTGTTTTCATGGTTTTAAATAAATAAAGCTTATATTAAATATGATTATTAAAAAACCATTATTATAATATTATTAAATATTCAATTGATTCATCTCATATAATGGAATGGTTCATCAATCACATGATATTTACACTTGTAAAAGATCTTTTTGGTGATCATGATTTTCATATCAAATTACCATTTTTTATGACATATAATTTTGAAATTTTATGAAACACATTTTCTTTAAAGGAATACATATGATAAGATGAATTATGGTATTTAATATTAATCTCTTGTTTAATAAATATTATGGGTTGATTCAAATGTTTCAATAAAATGTATCTTTTATAGTTTCTTATTCCATGAGATAAAGGTTTTTTTATCGGTAGAATATTTTCTCTCCTATTAAAACATGATTCTCTGTGGGTATAATTATGATATTTATATAGTCATCAGGTTGTTTGTGGTTATAATTGTTTCTTTTATTTTATTACTCGGTTGTGCTTAAGAATAATTTTTTATTTATATTATAAAACATTTTCTATTAAATATAATTCTGGCATTGTTATGATTATAATGTTTTACAATGATATAATTTCATTTTATCTATTCTCAGAGTGTTCTATATTAGTAAAATATTTGTTTAACTATGCAAAAATGGACTTGAATTAGAATATTTTTGTGTATCTATTCAAACATGACTTTTATTCTATATTGTTGGGGTTCATAAATTCATATATGGATGTATATGGGTATAAAAGTGGTTTTTCTATGATTAGAAGGGTTGGAGTGGCTATAAATGTTATTAAGAAATGCTAAAAAATGATTTGAATGGGTATAGGTTTGTGTAATATATTCTCAAAAGTATATGAATTAGCATAATTGTTGGTATAATTAGTTCAAATTGATTTTTTAGGGTAATGATTCTTTCAATCTCTTATGAAAAATATTATTCCAATATTATATTCTTATGGATTGGGTTTGTTATACTTTTTTCACATAGTTTTGAATAATATCTTATTTTATGAATGAATTATTTCATAATTCATAATTTAGGTTTTATAATTTTATATATATTATTTTCTAAATTTTTTATTATATTTATATTCACATCGTATTATCAATTATGATATTTTAGTTTTATCACTGTTATTTATCCTTGATGAGAATATGGGAACATCCTTTTATCATATATTAATCAAAAATTTCTTTTGGATAAGTCTGTCATATGAGAATAACATAAGTGATCTAGTTAAATTATATTATAATTAAATATTACTAATTATTGTAAATTAACTTATTTATATACATTTCCATTATGTCATTAATTCTTTTTCTCCATGTCATATAAATCATTTTAATTCTTTTGATTATTTTTATTTTAAGTGAAAACTATTAAGAAACCATTCCAAAGGAATATCAATATTTTTCCATGCTTGGGTAAATTATATTGATCTTGGAGTGGGTTTTTATCACATGGGACAATTTAGATATTAAAAAAAATGTGTTTTTGGGCCTCTCATTCCAAATTTTATAACACCATGGTTATGGTATTGTTCATAGTGTTTATAGGTTTAAACCTAGAAAAAATAAGCTATGGGAATCAATTTGGAATGGGTGTATCTATGGGAATGGAATTTAGGATATGGGCATATGATACATTGTTTAAGATACCTTGTTATGTCAATTTTGGAGGTAGTTCTGTGTGGGAAATGGATATAACCTAAGTACCATATTCACAATGATCACATGTCTTGATGTTAAGATAATTTCCACCATGTTGATGGCCTAACCATTTTAGATACCATGCTGGAAATCTGGATAATTTTTCAAATTGATGAAAACAACACCACCTTCAACATAACATGTAAAGCTTAATTGGGATACACAGAAGTGGTTTTTTATCTGTAATGTGTTTTTATTTTGAATATTTATCATATTATTTGATTATATTTTAATCTATTTGGGATTCAATTTATCATAACAACTTCAAGATATAGTAAATTTTCATATGATTATTTTTCTTGTGTTGAGGATAAATATATGGATATCCTATATTTACATCAATCCTCAATGTAAAACCATTTTAGAAATTGAATCATAGATGAGTGAGTGTAATCAGGGGGATCAAGAATCATGTATGCATTTCATCCCTTATCTTATCATTCTCTATTAGCAATTAATTATTTATTCATACAACTTGACATGAAACCAACATTTTATGGTCATGTTTATTGGTCAAGTGTTAATACAAAAAACATATCATTATTCTTTCCCGGGAATCATTCTAGAAACCAAGGATTATAATATTAGAATCGGATCTATAGACTCCTATTGTGGGATCTTATTTTGAAAGTCATGGGAACATTCTTTGTGACATAATAATCTCAGTGAACATTGATGTTGATGACAACATTCTTGAGGAGGGAATTTCATTACCATATTGTGGTCATGTTAGTGATTTTTATCTTGATAAAATTTTGAGTTATTATTTTTCAAACCATTTATGATTTTTTCCAGATGTTTTTGTTTCCTGTGAGAATAATTGGTGAGTTTGATTACATGTTTAGGTCATTGGATACGATATCTTAATCATGATTTGATATATTGCGACTCTCTATTATATTACAATATATTATTGATTTACTTGTTATTTGGTAGATTTTTGTATTATATTTACGATAAATAAGTGACATGAAAATTTTTATATCTTGGTATCCTATGATGTGAGTATTTTTATGCATAACATTTCATATAATGATAAAGTATGATGTACGCGTGTCACTAGAACTAGGGGAATGATAGTCTTATGAAATTTTATGTTCGACCTAATAATATGGAATTATGATCTTCTGTGACTAGACTAGAGACACCAAGTTAGGATTTAGAACCTTATGAGTGGGTTCTAATGATGTGAAATTATGTCTTACCATTGAGAGAGACATGGAATTATTTCTTTATGTCGCCAAATATAAAAATATTAAAAATTTTAATAATGTTTCATACTTGTGGTGAAATCAAGGATGTATTTTTCCATAATTATATTATGTCTAAATTTACAACATTGAGCTGAGGCTTGTACGACCAGGGGAATATGGATTCTTATTTAGTGTGGGACCAATTGATACATGATGCATTGTTGATTTTTTCAATTATTATTTATTATAATTACATACACTCTTATCCTGGTAAACTTTTATTGAGGACACATATGTGGATTCATAATTAGTTTGTACTAAAAAACGACATGGGAATCTAAATGAACATACAAAATTCATGGATAATGATACATGTAATAGAAATGACCAAAATACATGGAGCGAAGATATATATCATAGTGTTTTGATTTCATACCATGATTGAATCCATAATGATGATGTACAATTAATTTACTTACATTTCAAGGATGAATTTTTCTGTGTAGCCACATTGGGATATCATGATTTCTTCTTATGTGGATTTGTGTTATTTTCATAGAATTTCTAATATAATATATTATTTATTCCATTATGTTAGTTGGAATTGTTTTTAATTATTTTATTTATTGATATTTATTTAATAGTCACTCCATTAATATTGTATTGACCCTCACTTATTGTATCACATTGCATGTGTACATGGATTTATACACGGGGAAATTTAGAATTTCAATATAGATTTTTTGATTTAGGTTAGGTACTACAATATTGTATATAAGGATGTGGTACCTCTAAAATTATACAACAATATGATTTAGGGAGATGTAAAAAACTGGCAACTGATTACGGGACTCAATTATGGGAGGCTCATGCATTCTTTTCCAGAATATTCATAACTGGCATTTGAATTATTATTTTTGAGAATTATTTTACAATTATGGTTCTATGATATCTTATTGATCCACAAAATATTGTGATGAAACTGTTTTATTGTTTTTTTGGTTAATTAGTGTCTCCCTATTAGTAATTATATATCACAATACATATATATATATTACTTGAGTAATATATAATTGTGTTTCCCTCTGGAATTGGGTATGACCTCGTTTATTTAAGGTTCAAACATTCTAATCGGTTTCTAACGGGTTTTTTCATAGAATCGGAAACATCCAATGATTCTATATCCATTTGGACCTACTTTCAAAAGGTAGGTGCTCATTAGTTGTGAACTAATGAAGCTTAGTAATTTGCATTGGTCAAGAGGATGGGAGGTCGGACTCATCACACCTTTTTGAGGGGATTTATTGTCTACTCTGGGACTCTCTTTATAGATTTAAGTTATGTTCGTGAATCCTTATTATATTACCCAGTGTAAAATGATCTTTTCTTTAGATCTGACAGTCAATGATTAAATATGTATGGAATTTAGTTAATCTTTTATATGTTTTATAGGTTCTTCTTCAATCGAGAATCTTCTGTATTTATTAGATATTCTTAGTCAATGGTATCCTTCATTATATAAATGTCTCCTGGTCATTATGATGACCATACTGGATTTAAATCCACTTAGTGGGGCACTTTAAGTTTATTGTCATTCAGAAGGACATGAATTATTTCCGAGTTGGGATCGTACCCATAGATGGGCTACCTACGTATCCTTGGTTTTATAAAAGGAATCAGAACCCACGTAGTTCAAGAAAGGGAGTGTGATGTTTCTGCATAATTAATGGCTCAAAGAAAGATGTCATAATTACTTTTACACTCTAAGCTCATGTGAGTCATGATCGGTGTGAGAAACAAGAGGTATTGGTAAAATCAGACAATTGTGGCACTAAAGATGCAATCATGAGAAATGATGTGGGTCTTATGTATGTGTGACTGCCCAGAATAAATGAAGATTAAGAGTTACTTCTGGGAAGAAATCCCAGAACAGGGTCCATAAAGGTATATGAGCATTATGGAGATTTAGATACTCTAATCATGGGGCTTACTCCTAAGGAAGATTCCCAAGTAAGGAGGGGACTTATGATTGGGTTTTACTCCTGAGAAGGATTCCCAGATCAAAAGTAAATTTGGAATGGTTAATAGAAATTTAGACTGGGGATTACACCTAAAAAAGAGTCCTAGGTTAAAGAGATTTGAAAATTAAAAGGACATGGAGAATACTTCTAAGGAGGAGGCCCATATTTGAGAATGAGGCTTGCTATTGAAAAGTAAGCTCGTGTTAAGAGAATTATGATTGGGGCTTACTCCTATAGAGGATGCCCATTTTAGGGGACTAGGGGCTTACTACTGAAAAGGACACCCAAAATTAATGGGAATTATGACTGGGACATACTCCTGAAATGGAGGCCCATGAATAGGGTTCTCTCATCTTAAAGGATGAGGTTGGATGAATAAAATCACTAATTTTATTGACATAAAGATATGTAAATCACTAGGTTTTGAGAGATGTTCCACATAGTTCCTTCCAGATAAGGAAGTCAAATCATGAAATCATGCCATAAATGAATTTTAAGAGTGTATTGAAGACTAAATCTTGAATAGTAGAGGTGGAAAGGTATAAGAGAGGTGAAATGGGAAGGAAAGGCACCCAAAAAGACAGGGGCGCGCAAGTCCTGGCAGGCGCGCAGGTACTGCGTGGGCACGCAAGTCCATGGACGCACATGTATACCTGCGCGACACATGGGTACTTGTGTGATTGTTAAGAAGTAGGGTAATACTGTGGCGATCCTTGGTCAAAGCCTTTAGAATTATCTTGAGGTACTTCTAGAAGAGTGGCGTGAATGTTTTAATGAATAGGTAAGGTGGCGCACAAGTATGTTCATTTCCCTTAAGGGTTAAACACCTTAGGTGTACAAGTGTTTGTGAATTCTAACACTTATAACTTATTCCTATTATTTAGACCTTCCATTATAGGTATAGAATTACCTTATAAGTTTATGGATGACTTAAAGAAGAGACTTGGGAATTCAGAGCTCTGTGTCTGAATTCTGGAAAAATGCCTCCTCAAATGGGGACCCCATTAGTTGTGGACTGATAAGGCTTAGGAATATTCATTGGTCGAGATGATGGGAGGTCGGACTCATCACACATTTGTTGGGGGAATTATTGTCTACTCCGGGACTCTCTTTATATATTTATGTTATTTTCTTGAATCTTTATTATATTACCAATTGTAAAATGAGTTTTTCGTTAGATCTGACAACCAATGGTTAAATATGTAGCGAATATATAGAATCTTTTATATGTATTTGAGGTTCTTCATCGATGTAGAATCATTTGTGTTTGTTATAGATTCTTAGTAAATGGTATCATTCAATACATAAAATTCTCTTGGTCATTATGATGACCATAATGGTTTTAAAGCCACTCAGTGGGGCACTTGATGTTTATTTTCACTCAGAAGGACATGAATTATTTCAGAGTTGGGATCATACCCACAGATGGGATACCTTCGTATGATTTTTTTTTGAAAAGGATTCAGAACCCACATACATCGAAAAAGGGAATATGATGTTTATGCACAATTGATGGCTCATTGAAATATGTCATAATTACATTTACACTCTAATCTCACGCGAGACATGCTCGGTGTGAGAAACAATAGGTATTGGTAAAATCAGACAATTGTGCCACGAAAGATGCAATCAGGAGAAATGATTTGGGTCTTATGTATGTATGACTACCTAGAATAAATTAAGATTAAGTGTTACTTCAGGGATGAAATCCAAGAACAGGGCCGATAAAGTATATGTGCTTTATAGAGATTTAGATACTCTAATCTTGGGGCTTACTCCTAAGGAAGATGCCCAAGTTATGAGGGGACTTATGATTGGGTTTTACTCCTGATAAGGAACCCCAGATCAAAAGTAAATTTGGATTGGTTAAGAGAAATTAAGACTAGGGCTTACTTTCGAAAAGGAGGCCTAGGTTAAAGGGATTTAAAAATTAAAGGGACTTCGGGATTAATACTACGGAGGAGGAACATATTTGAGGCTGGGGTTGTTCTTGAAATGGAAGCTTAGGATAAGAGAATTTTGGTTGGGGCTTACTCCTAATGAGGATTCCCATATTAGGGGACTTGGGGCTTACTCCTGAAAAGGACACCAAGAATTAATGGGAATTATGACTGGGACTTACTCCTAAAAAGGAGGCCCATGAATAGGGTTCTCTCGACATAAGGGATGAGGTTGAATGAATGAAATATCTAATTTTAGTGACATAAAGAATTGTAAATCACTAGGTTTGGAAAGATGTTCCACAATGTTCCTTTCAGAAAAGAAATTAAAATCAAGATATCATTCCATAAATGGCTTAGAAGAGTGTCTTGAAGACTGAATCATGAATAGGAGAGGAGGAATGGTATAAGAGAGGTGAAATAGGCAGGAATGGCACCCAAAAAGATAGGGGTGCACAAGTCCTGGAAGGCGCGCAGGTACTACGTGGGCGTGCAAGTCCCTGGTCACACAGGTATACCTACGCGAAACATGGGTACTTGCACGATTGTTAGCAAGTAGGGTAATGCATGGCAGATCCTTGATCAAAGCCTTTAGAATTATCCTGAGGTACTTCCAAAAGAGTCGCACGCAAGTTTTAATGAATCGGTAAGGAGGCGTGAAAGTATGTTCATTTCCCTTAAGGTTAAAACACCTTAGGTGCGCAATTGTTAGTGAATTCTAACACGTAGACCATAATCCTCTTGTTTAGACATTCCATTCTAGGTAAAGAATTATCTTAGATGTGTTCGGAAGACTTGAATAAGAGACTTGGGAGTTCAGAGCTCTGTTTATGAATTCTAGAAAAAATCTTCTTCAAATGGGGGGCCCACCGGGGGTATTTATAGGCTGGAGAAGACCTCGGGCGGTTATCACATCGGGCATGCAAGTCAGTTGTGCTCCCATTAGGCGGCGCGCAAGTATAATTGCACTATAGTAAGGGAACTTGCATGATCCTGGGTCCTTTGACACCTTTTTCATTCCTTTGTTGATTTTTGAAGTTTTTTTTAAAGGATGAATCACTTTGTGCTAAGCCATTTCCCTTTCTATTCTTTTAGTCAATGTGATGAAAAGGAGCGTCAAAAAAAGTCCCCCCTTATAGTTGGATCTGAATGAATAAGGATGTGACTCTGAGGAAAATAAGAAAATCAAAGAGAAACAGTCGTGTAGGTGGTCACCGCCCAACCATCATCACGCAGGTGCAAGTCGCGCAGGGCTGGAGCGCACTGGCTGTAGGCATGCAGGTGGCCATCCTAGCCTATATATATTTGCTTATTTGTCGCGCATTTGACCAAACTTCGGATATTTGAGCTCTCACTGCGTAGGTCATCTCCACCGCGCAAGTTGCTCTCTTTTCTGCTTTTCCTTTGTTGTCACACTTATGTCAAGGTATCTGGACCTACGTGGTGATACTTGCATGCCAAATACTTTCACGAAATATTATACATGCGCGACCCATCCACACTTAAGCACCATTTTAGACTTGCGCGCCTTAATTCCTTTTCCATTTTTCTGAATTCCTTCACAAATTTTATGAAAAATAAACCCATTTAAGAGTTAATTTATTCAAACTTTGTGCAGATTAAATGGCTTCCAAGAGAATCAGAACGACTGATTAATTGGAAAGCAAACATCTTGATGATATGATGGATATCATTGGCCATGATTATTATACCGCATGTGATAGCACTCTTCTGGATTTGGCTAAGTATCTGAAGATATATCCCTTTGATTTCCCACAAAGAACTTATCTACCATTGTACGGTTATGTTCATCGGCGAGAAGTCACTTTTCTAGAAGCAAAGAACTATCTCCCGATTTCTTGGTTTCATAATTATACCATCATTGCTTCAGCAAGTATCTCATGTGGAGGAGGATTTATAAATGATGGAACAGTGGTGAAGGCCCACATGATGCATCATAGCCCTTGTATTCCAGATTTGAATCCTCATAAGCCTGAGCTGCAACCACATTGTCGTCTTTCAATCTTTTGAAATGCTCAGATAGATCAATCCAAAGGCTGGAAGAAAAGTTGGGACTTCCATCCTAGGGGAGGTGTGAAGCCAACTTGGATGTGGGCATACTAGGTGTGACAAACCTATGCCGAGTTTGTCAAGGATCTGAAAGGAGTGGTGATATACAAAGCTGTGGGGGTTGGGAAAACATATGTTTATAGACATGATAACTTCGTGCTAGAGATACTCAGCCACCGGAGCCCAGAAACAAATTCATTCCATCTTACTCATGGAGAAGTAGGCACAAGTCTATCGGATGTCCACAGGATCTCAGGGGCTCCAATTTTGGGCGACATGTATGATGAATTCATTCCTCCCAATGTGACTTGGAATGATTCAGAGAAGACTCCTGCATTAGTTCAGGAATTATTTAAAATATTACACCGGATCAAGAATTCAGAGACCTCATTAACTCATTCTAGAAATGATATTCATCTGTATAAGTGGATGAATATATTTCTTATTGAGAAGAATGAAAAGGAGCCAAAGGAGAAGGAGATGAAGGAGAAATGATCCAAGAAAAAGAAATCAAAGGATAAGAGGCCCACCCGTTCTACCACCTGCCCAAAACATGAGAAGAGGGGTGATCCTGGCACATTCTGGCCAACTCTAGAAGTAGGATAATTTGAGAAATGGGGATATGTTGTGAATAAATGTATCCCGAAGAAGACTCGTCTGGCGGGATTCTTGGCTTTGTGGCACATCATTTATCTCCATCCAGTCAGGGATTCAAAGGGAGGCATCAGGCCAGGGACCTTCGTCGTTGTGGTAAAGTTGGATGAGGAAAAAATGGTTGGGTTGGCTACCACCATTTTAGAAAATAATCACATGAGTTTACATCATGTATTCATTTGTAAATCCCATTTAATAATAGTGGGTCCATTCCAAGTTTTATGGGGATGGATTGCCACTCACATCAGGATATACAATGTAAAGAATGAATTACAAATTTCTAGAATTTCATGTAGGCTGTCAGTGCAATCGTTCTCTGGAGTTGCTCCATTAGATCACAATACCTATGACAAGAATGTGAGGCTGAGCATGCTTAAGGAATTAAACTTATTTCCTTATATAAATCCGCCAACTGGGCGGTTTGTTGATGATGGAACAAACCACCTGGATTTCAGGGCATACATGCTAGATTATAGAGATGTTGTTCTTGTTGCCAGGATTGTAGGAGAAATTATATGCGAGGCTTATGCTCCATATTGATTGGCATGTCAATTCAAGTGTCTGCATTATATTGTTGTATCTCCCCCAGTACATGTGAGGTTAGAGAAACATCTGATTGTTGCTAAAACAATTGTGGCTACTGACGTCAAGGGAGAATACTGGGGAGGTATTTGATCTACCGGTTGAAAAAGTGGCACATAACATGAATAAATTGTATGCTGAGCACTGGAATGAATCATACCCTAATGGGGTGATGAATCACCCAGTTTATGAGGTGGGTAAAAGGAAGAGGATTGTAGAGAAAGAAACCCTTCCTCATGAAGGTGATACTTCCCCACCTGAAGCTGATTCTCTAGATTCCTCCTCTAGGACTGATTCATCGGATTCCCATGACGGCGATGATGAGGCACAACAAGTGGCAAAGAGGCCTCATTCCAGATATAATCCTCCGATTAGATTCAATAGACCTACTCCATAAACTCCTGGTGAGTTACTTCATTATGGTAATTTGATCACTACTAATTTATAAAGCAATATGTCTTATTTTCTTATTCTTTATCTGTAGTTGTAGGAGCTGGGAAGAAACTGAAATCAAAGATTATAGGAGCTTCCTCGCAGCTTTCATATATAAGACCGGAGGCTTTATAGACATGGCAGAGTTTATACTGTGCTATTGAGACCCCATGGCTGGATCTGTGTGATGGTCTAAAACTCCATGGAATAGGGAATATTGTGGCTTCTTCAAATATCCAATATAAGGATAACCCCAATGAAGTGTGGGATTACATCATAGATATGTAAATTATCATATATGCCACTAATGAGTCCATTCCTATCACAAGGAGGGTGAAGGAAATGATTGATCGTGGAGCCACTGAGGGGTCTGGTGGTTCTGGAGATGAGGAGAGGCATGAGTATGTGGCTCCTGAAGATGTAAGTTTTCTTTTCTTATTTTCATTGAAACTTGTTTCCTGTCGATGCTTTGTTACTTAAGGAAGTTATTTTCTTCATCTTCATCTTGAAAATAAAGGAACTACTGAGGTTCCTTCGCCACATTATAGCTTCGGTGGTACTGCCATCGCGGCTGCTAGTGAATCTCCTCACGAACCGGGCGAGATATCTCCAGGCCATCTGGATATAAATGAAGAGTTGGAAATGGCCTTCCATTCACCAATTCAAGTGCCAAAAAGGGATACTTCCAACACTTCCAAAAATCCAAAACAACAAAGGTGACAAAGGAGGAAGTCCACCGCTAAATGCTTCATTAGTAGTGATAAGTCGTTCAGATAATCATGAATTTTAAACCATGAAAAATATTTCTCATTTTCCTTGGTATTGCAGGGGCTTCGTCAATTTACCCTCTAAGGGAAAGGACTGATCCTCCTTTAAGTACCACAGAGGGTGTTGTGGAACAAACGTAAATTCAGGCTGACTTGGATGCTTCTGAAAAAGAGCCAAAATATATTCCCAGTACTGCTCCTGAAGCTACTATAAGTAGTGAAGAACCTACCCCAAAATCATTGGCCGTCGCAGCAACTAAATCTGCCATCTTTCCAGAAAAAGCTATCCAGGTTTAGGGGCCATAGAATGAGGGTCGCCAAGAGGACACATCAAATGCTCCCACTAGTGAGACTAACAAGGATTCTTAAATACCACTGGATGAAATGATGAATCGTGGCATGTATTTCGAATAATTTTATGATCATGCTAATTTATCATGTGATTTAGAATACCTTGGGCATGAGTGTTATATTTCCTCTAGTAAATTTTCTTATAATTTACACTTCTAATCATGATTGAAAATAATATGCAGTTCCATCCATAGAAGCAACTGAACTGCCAATGCCTAAAGAGGGTGTGGACATTGATGTCAACCCTACCATTGTAGAAACATTAGCTCAAGTGCAGCTAAATCCAGTAAACCCTCATGATACCCGTCATTAAGATCCTGGTGAAACTAGGAATGATGGGGAGGAGTCTTCTCAAGATACTAATTTACTATTAGGTAATGATTAAAAGACTTTTGTTAAAAATATAGTTAATTTGAAAGACAACCAACTTTCATTGTTCTATGAAACTAACCATACTTTTAATTGATCAAACAGGGCTATTAACTTCAATGGCTAGAACTAGAGGTGAAGTCTCAACCTACACCCAAACAGTAGTAGAAGGTGAAACTACTAGGGTCAGGGGGGGAAGGAGTAGAACATGGCACTTCTCTAAGTGCATTAATCCTAGATTACATGCCCCCTGTGATGATGATGTCGAATCAGACCAGGAGGAGCTTAAGGCGCTCACCTTTTCACAACACAAGGCATGGAACAACATATGGAAAATTATATCTGAAGTGCCTCTTGAAGAGCTGTCATCAATGATTTCTCAGTTTTAATAGCAGTTCGTTATGCTAGGACTTGGTGGTTTTGGATACCAAGAGATCCATACTATGGTAAAACAAGTCATCTTAAGACAGGAGAGGGTGAAAAAGTTCCAGGAAGATCTGACCAGGGTGAATCTGTCAGTCAATATCAGCGAATTTGAGGCTGCAGTATCCTGAGCTGAGGCTGATTATACTGCCAAGATGAAGGAGCCGAAGCATAAGATCAATGAAAATGTCGTCCAGAAGGTGCAGCTCCAGCAACAGTTAGATGTTGTTACTGGGAAACATGACTAGCTCAATAATTAATTGGAGGGAGCTCAAACGAATGGTATGAAATCCATTGCAGATGCCAAGAAGGCACTCCATCAAGCTGAGAAGAGTGAAGCTGGTCGAGTGCACGAGCTTCAAGTAGCTGCTGATGAAGCTCGGGATGCTGTGCATCAAGTGAAGACTTATGTTGACAGACTTTTGTAATTTCCTGAAAAAGAGAATATGCTCTAATCTATGGATGTCCCTCTAATTATAGTGCATCAAATGGAAAGAATGTGTTCATCCTCAATCACTTGTGCACGTATTTTCCTGCTACCTGCTTTAAATTTTACCAAATCCAATGAGCCTAATAAGCATATATTGGTTTTAACTGGGATTATTATAAATAACCGTATAAACATTGAATCTTTTAATTGCTCAATATTTCCTAAATCATAAAAAATGTTTATTTAGTGAGCTGGAACTTGACTTTTATTCAGAGTTCCCTTGTCTTTTGTGGGCAGTTTAAAGTCATGCACGTCAAACATTAAGAGGCTATTGTTTAAGGTCGAAATAGCTTTGGTCAAATGAATTAGAATTGACTCAATTCTTTGACAATTTATCTGAAAAAATAACATCGTACTTATGTATGAAGGAAAATATGTAAACTATGACTTATGAAAATTTGAATCTCTGGAATGATATGAAAAAGTGCTCAAAGGGATTAGAAGATGTAGTTTCCAAGGATTAAGATACCATTATTTAACAAACCCGTTAGGGGGTTGAATTATGCAGGGCCTCCTAAGGGAATTGGCTGCATAGTCAAATAAATAGAATCTTTTGGCTGATAGGTCTGTTATGTACACTACTTATGCAAGCCCTCCTAAGGGCATGTGCTGCATAGTCTGGAAAAAGAACTCTTAGAAATTTATTTTCAAGTGCTAAAAAGCCTGTGAAAGTTTATGGAGATTCAAATTTTTCAAAGTATAGGGTTTTCTATATTGAAAGAGGTACTTTAATACGGAGAAGATATTTACAAACAAGATTATTGAAGAACTGGATGGATATCACCCCTACGAAGGTCGGACCCAATCACAGGGAAGGAGAATATAAACCATAGACTTGAATACTTTCAAATCACGAAAAAGGATATGGGAAAGGTATGTTAAGGATGACTATTTTTGCAGATCCCTACATATTGTCATTATGATGAATAAGGAAAAAAGAGGATTTCTTCCCAATAATGAATTTACCAGTATTTAACAAAGCCGTTATGGTGTTCAATTATGCAGGGCCACCTAAGGCCATTGACTGCATAGTCAAATAATAGCATCTTTTGGATGACATGTCTGTTATGTAGACTATTTATGCAAGGCCGCCTAAGGGCACATGCTGCATGGTCAGGAAAAAGAACTCTCAGAATTTCAAGCCTTTTGTGATTAGAAGTTAAGAAAATGGGTTATGAAGATCTGAAAATATTTAAGGTTAGGATTATGACACCTAAGGATGGTTATTGTCTAATTTATGTAGAGATACCCAGATCAATGCTAACCATAATGATGTTGTGGCTAGGTCCCGAATTGAAATGTTGGACTTCACTACATATCCCATAAATATGGGAATCAGGACATACATAGTTCATAAACTACAGTTTGACATCATGTGGGAAAAAGGATTGGAGATCTTAGTTTAGGGTCATAGTTCTCGGACCATTATAAGAAATACACAGTGTGTGCTTTCAAGGGAACTTTTCAGCCAAGGGACTAAATGTGGAATTTGGGGTTAGGCCCAAAATACTTGGGGCTGGATTCGAGGGACACTCAAACGTTCCTACGTATCCTATAAGGATGGGAATCAAGCCCATGTAGTTCTATAAATACCCTCTGTACAAATTTTGTCTGTACATGTGAAGGGTGAAAGGGGACTTTAGTGCATTGATGGTTTAACCCAAGATAAAAGTTTTGTTCATTTCCATGTATGCTAATAGTCTTTGGAATATAACATGATTGAAAATCAATGTAAATAATTATTCCCTATTAGGTGTGGGTATCAAATAATGTTATAGTTTATTTTCATTCAGGATAGAAATGTTGTACAGATTAACATCATATAGCAAGGAAGAATGTGAACCAATGTAAAGATATTGATTCTGGGGGGGGGGGGGGGTTTCACGAATCAACATCATAAAGATGGAGGTGAACCGATACGAAGAGATTAGTTTTGGGATTGAACCTCAGGAGGTTTCCTATGTACCCAGCCTAGAGGGCAAGGATCAATGTCTGTGTAGTTCAATTAAAAAATTAATTAGTGATCAAGTTTCTCTTTGGGAAAATGACTTAAAAAAAGTATTGGGACATACACATGGTTAGTAGATCATAGATAGTGTTATGGTTGATATTTTCTCTAAGCTCACGTGATTCATACTAGGTGTGAGAAACAAGAGGTAGCAACAACCCTAACGATGAACAGTTTAATGTCATGTAGGACATATGAAGGGACTATGCAGTTTTAAATTCTTGCAGTTAGGACTATTGGTTCTGCACAATTTAATGTCATATAAGAGGGACAATGTACAATTTAATGTCACGTAGGACATATTAAAGGACTTTATGTACAGTTTAGTGTCATGTATTTACAATGATGGGGACAAGATAGTTTAATGTCATGTTGGACAACAAGTGGACTGTGTAGTTTAATTTCATGCAGTAATGACAAAAGAGAACACGTTTTAACTTCATGTTGGACATATTAAGAAATTTTTCATAGTTCAACGTCATGTTGGACAAAAAAAAGGGACGATACAGTTTAGCATCTTTCTGGACGTAAGGGACTTGAAAATAGTTTAGGGTCATATCCATGGACCGTTACTGTATCTTGTGTTCATACAAAATATTTCATCAGAAATCTGTCATTGCTTGGAGTAGTGATGAGTTCTCCATCCATTGAGATTAAAGAATAAGCTCCATTGGAATAGACCCTGTGTATTGAGTAAGGTCCTTCACATTTTGGCTCAAGTTTGGGAAGTATCATTCCTGGTATCATTGGAGTTCTGAGAACTAATACCAATTATCCCTGAACGAATGAACGAAGATGAACTTTTTTGTTGAAGGCTCGTACTATTGGATTCTGCTAGACTTCCCAGTGGTGAAAAGTGAAAAATATTTTCTCATCTAACCATTCCAATTCATTCAGTCACTTTTGATATTGTTCAATTGTAGATGATTGATCACAAATGGAAACTCTGAGAGAAGTTAATTGAATTGCAATGGGCAAAACTGCTTCCATTCCATATACTAGTGAATATGGAGTTGTCCGCATTGCAGTGCAGGTGGTGGTCCAATAACGCATAAAGCATGAAAGAGTCTATCAGGCCATGACTTATTATCATTATCCACTTTCTTTTGTAGTATATTTGACAGAGTCTTGTTGAAATAGTGTATCTGGCCATTGGCCGTTTCATGGTACTGAGATGAATGATTGGATTTAATGTCGTATTCTTGAAACAACTTCTTCACCTCAGATGAATAGAAGTTGGTGCCATTGTCCATCAATAGGTTATGAGGGACACCAAATATGGTAATAATGTCAGACATGATGAAGCTAACAATGATTTTAGAATTGACTTCCATGAGAGGTATTGCCTCTGCCCATTTGGAAAAGAAATCAGTAGCAGTAAGAATATACATAAACTGTTTGGTCGTAAATGAAGGGTAAGGTCCCACCGCATCCATTACCCGTGTGGAAAATGTCTACGAGTATTTAGATGTATGAATCACCTCTGGAGGTTGATGAATAAAGTTTGCATGTACTTGGCATGAATGACACTTATTTATGAAATCAACACTATCTTGTATCATTGAATGACAAAAGTATCCAACCCTTCAAATCTGATTAGACAGTCTATGTCAAGACTGTTGGGCACCACAGACTCCTGCATGAACTTCTTTCATGACAGCCATTGTCTCTTCACCATCAATGCATCTAAAGATAACTCTATCAAAACCACACTTTTAGTGAATTTCTCTAGGTGATATGGGATATCATAAAGAGTAAAATTGACCACACGTCACCAGATTTGTTCTTTCTCGGCTCTACCAGGTAGAAGTGTTCCATTTTGAAGGTCTTCTCTGATAGGTGTCATCTATCCTAAAGTATGACCATATGGTTCACTAATGGGACTAATTTCATTGATTTCCTCCATTCTGGTTCAAACATAAGGTGAAATTGCATGACGGTGGGAAATATTGAAGGTTATCTCATCCCAATTTGGATCTGCCAGAGCTATGGCTATATTATCCAATGCATCAGCTTGAGCATTTTGTGATCTTGGAACATAAGAAAATGTCGGTTCTTGAAGGGATTTCCGCCATTAACTCTCTGACGTAATCATACAAAGGGATTAATTCTTCTTTTCTGATGGCATAATCCCCATTGACTTGTTTGATTACTAGGCCTGAATCACCTTTCACCTTTAAGTGATTCACTTGTGCTTGAAGTGCCAACTCCAAGCCTGCGATGAGAGCTTGGTATTATGCTTCATTATTGGTACCACCTTCCCACAATAATAAGTAATAGGGTAACTCTGCCTTTTCTGGAGAAATGAGCACAATTCCTAATCCAAACGTTTTGAATTTAGGATTTTCCATTTTCCTTCCTGTTGGACTTCTAGAAGAACCATCAATGTACATTTCCCATGACTGAGGACTTTCTTGAATAGAGAAGACTTCCTCATTATAGAGTTCAATATCCGAAGATGTATCTTCCACAGAAGGGTGTTCAGCCAGAAAATCAGGCAGAGCTTTGCCTTTTATTTCCTTTTGAGACACATATTGAATATCAAATTGCGGAAAAATAACTTCCCACCTTGATAGATGTCGTGTAAGTATTGGACGAATAACGATGAATTTGATCGAATTATTACGAGATACCAATTGGACCTCGTTATGTTGATGGTAGTGTCTCAACCTCTGAACTGAAAAGTTAAATGTGAGGCAGCACTTCTCAATATTTGAATACCGGGTTTCTACTTCAATCATAGTCCGAATGAGATAGTAGAGGTTGTTTTCATTCCTAGAATCATTCTTTTGAGCAAGAAAGGCACTCAATGATCACTCTAGATCTGTCACATAGAGGATAAGTGGTCTTCCTTCATCATGTGGCAAAAGTATCGGTGGA
The DNA here is from genome assembly GCA_963277665.1 of Viscum album. Lineage (NCBI taxonomy): Eukaryota > Viridiplantae > Streptophyta > Magnoliopsida > Santalales > Viscaceae > Viscum > Viscum album. The sequence continues at coordinate 881,184,512 of OY728158.1, forward strand.
CTCAAGAGGTATTTCTTGAGAATATCGAATGCTTCTTGACATTATTCAGTCCACTGGTAAGTGACTCCCTTATTCATCAATTTTGTGAAGGGTAAACATTTGCCTGCCAAATTGGCGATGAAACGCCGAATATAGTCTAAATTTACCTGAATCCCTCTCAATTCGTTCAAATTTCAAGGAGGAGACATACCAAGGATTGACTTGGTCTCCTCAAGATTGACTTCAATACCATGATGGCGTACAAAAAAGCCGAGAAATTTCCCTGAGGTTAGCACAAAAGCACATCTGAAGGGGTTCATCTTCAAATTATCCTGTCGAAGCTTGCAGAATATGACTTCCAAATCATCCATGTGATTAGAACGCTTTTTGGAGTTAACCACCAAATCTTCCACACAACATTTGACAAACTTCCCTAAAAAGGGTATGATGATATGATTCATGGCACGCTGATATGTTGCGCCAGCAATATTTAACCAAAGGTCATTACCCGATAGCAAAACACACCCTGAGGGGCTCTGAAAGCTGTATATTCCACATCTTCTAGAACTATACGTATTTGATTATATCAGGAATATCCATCCATGAAGGAAAGTGCTTTATAGCCAGCAGTTGAATCAATCAAAAGTTCTGTAATCAGAACTGGAAAATCAACCTTAGGACAATGCCGATTAAGATCTCTGAAATCGATGAAAACTCTAATTTGTCAATTTATTTTCTTCACAGGGACAATATTAACCAACCACATGGGATATTTAACTTATTTTATGAAGTTATCTTTGATAATCTTATCCAATTCAACTTCAATTTAGGAAGCATAAGTCGGGTGTGTTCTTCTCACGGTTTGCTTAAATCCTCGATGTTCTTCTTGTAAACCCAAATGATGAGTAGAAACATAAGGATCAAGACCAGGCATTTCTTCAGGATCAATACCAGGAATCTCTTATTCTTAAATAGTAATGGTGGCACTGATTAAAGTAGGGTGTGGATCTTCTTTTATATGTAGATTTATTTCTCTAAGTTCATCCACAGTTGTAGAGATACCCTCTTCAAATGATGGAGTAGGATCTCTGATAGCTTGCTCTTCTTCTTCAACATGTGTTATTTCTTCCGTTTCTACTTTCATATTAGATGATGAAGCAAAATTTTCATAATCAGAAGAGATGTTAAAATTTGAACATCTTGAAGAAGAGGCTTCCATTTTCGACCTTATTGATGATGTAGGGTCTTCCTTGGGTAATAAAGTGGAAATTATGGATTGAGAATTGAAATCATTTTTCTCCTCTGAAATTTTTATAACTTCATATGTCCTGATTGGTGATGTATAGAATTGTTGGATTTCAGCAGATGAAATGAAGATATCCCCATTTGAGCTTTCATCATTGCCTGGTGGATCATTAATTTCTCCCATGTGGTCTGGCTCAATTTTCGTAATTGACATTATAGATCTTTCCATAAGAGTATATGGATTTGGGTATATCTTGTCAATTTGACTGATAGGAAACACATAATCTGTACTCACTTGTGCAAATGGATTTACTGGAATCTTTTCCAAACCATACAGAGCATTAACTTTGGTAATCTCCTTTACTGTGTATTTCCCCCTTCCCATCATGTGATAGAATTCCGCCTCAATGTATTGAGTTTCACATGTCTTTAATGGGGCCTTATCACCATACAATGTCCCAACTTGACCATCGAAACAATATTTGAGACATTGATGGTATGATGAATGGATAGCCGCATGTTGATGTAGCCAGAGTCTTCAAAGAATGATGTTGAAGGATGAGTCTTGATCAACAACCACGAAATCTGAATTGGATACAAGATCTCCAAACAATGTTCTGAGTGTAACTTCTCCCATTTGTTCTTATTCATTTTTATCATATCCTTGTAACATCATATTTGAAGGAGATAAATCAGATTCCGTAAGGCCCAACTGATGAAGTTTACGGATGGGCATGAGGTTGAATCCTGAACCATTATCTATGAAATCTATTCGGATGTCTACACCATTGACCTTTCCAGATAAATACAATGGTCTAATGTGTCCATGCATGACATCATCTCCATCTTCATCTGTGAATGATATCACTGCAAGGAATTACACATGATTATTCTCTATGTGATATACTTCAGCTACAAAAATTTCAGTTTAAAACTCTTGAGGAATTGACAATGCCTCGATGAGTTCCTCCTAAAGATCTTTTGACAGATTCAAAGCATCCATAATTGATAACATGGCCGGTACATGGTCCAAGTGTTTCAATACATCATACTTTTAATCCATAGGTCGGTGTTTCCCAACAGGAACATGTGGTTTATTAGGTGCCTTGGAAGTTGATGCTTTGGAATTTGATGCATCTTGTATCGGGATAGGAGTTGGAAATATTCCTAGTTTTGGAATATTAGACCGATTAGATCCATTTACTTTTTGAGAGGATGAAGGTGGAACCCCCAATTGATCCTCCAAAATAATTGTGCCAGGACTGATTTTTTTATTGGTGGAAGAACTTGCTTGTTCTTGATGAGCTCGCTGAAAGGCTCTGCCACGAGTTTCTGATGTATACACAGTTCTAGAAGGGGTAGAGTTGGAATAGTGGCTTCGAAAAGATCGACGTCTTCCCCTGTATCCTGAGCCTCTGGAACTTCTTATAATTCATCTGTTTGATACCGGTAATTCAGGCTCATCAAAATCAAAAATGTGATTGGCATAGGGATCTGTTAATTGAATCATATTAACAGAACCAAAGATTAAATCTTCGTCCGATGAGGACTCTGCTTGACTTATCCAATTTAGGTTGTACCATTTGGTGGGGCGGTGCCCGTTTCTTTGAAGTAGATGGCATGAAATATGCTGGAGTCAATGACAGCTTAGGCTTTGACACATACTCATCTTCTTCTGATTGTTCCTCTTTCTTGGAACTGTTCCATTTCTTTGAGGATTTTCCCACTGATGAAGAGGGTTTTGTTGTGGCATTCATGGCATAAGGCACAATTGTTTTCTTCAATTGTGTTCACAAAATAGAATGAGTTTTGTTAATCGCCTTTCTGACCATCCAATCATCATATTATTGTGCATTTTTTTCTTTTGACCTCTTGCCATTCGCCCTCCTCCTCTGGAACTTTAGCAGTAACACACACTACCTGAGCTAAATAACCTTTCAGTTTGACATGTCCTGAGTCGACTATCTTTTGCAAGAGGTCATTGAAGACCAAACACTCCTAGATGGGATGCCCTATCATTTGATGAAATGGGAAATAGTTGGGATGGTCTTCATCTTATTCCTGTTTTGGCCTCTTGGGCATTGGTAATTGAAACAATTATTTTCCAGAGCCGAAATGAAATAACCAGAAACATGTTCCTTTTGAAAAGATAACACTTAGCCTTTCAAATCATCAAATTGTTTTTGTCTTTTATCTCTTTGATTATATTGACAAAACGGCCCCTGTTGTTGGAACTCATGAGGTTTATCCCTTTGAAAAGATGAAGGTTTTGAAGTAGAAGCAGGTACAGGTGCTTGTTTAAGCATAGCTTTAGCAGTTTCTACTTTACCCATTCTCCTTCCGGGAGCTGTTGGAATTACACTAGATTTAGCTTTAGTTTGTATAAGAGAATCTTTAATCTATTGAGATATTGATTTATGGTCTCGAAAACCTCCTGTGAATTTCATAGGGATCAGCAGTGTGCATAATTCGTCATGCAGATTTTCCAAACAAATTGGAAATAGTTCCTCTTCAGGGAGTTCTATGCTTAGGGAATATGTTAATCCCTTCTAACGAGCAATGAAATCTGAGACCTATCTATTCTCCCTTTTCTTATAGTTTGTAAGATAAAAAATTGTTGTCTTTGGAAACGTTGAGATGAATTGGAGAAGGAATATTTGGCTAATATCCTCCCATACAGTAATTGACTGGGATTGCAAACTTGTATACCAGACAAAGGCTGGTCCTCGTAAGGTTCACACGAAGCATCTGAGTTTCACTGCTTCTTTCTACTCCGTAGTTCCCATCATAGGATCGCAATAAGACACGTAATGCGTCAAATGCTATTCAGGATCGCCTGATCCAATAAAAAAAGGGAATACAGGGTTTCCAAAACATGATGGGGGAGAGATTGAATCTACACATTTAGGGTAAGCGCTCTTTTCTAGTTGAACCTGAACACGCATCCCTTCCATAGTCTCTAACCGAGATGATAATGACTCAATGGTAGTTATAATAGTCTGAGAAACATCCGGTAGAACATGGAATTGAACAGGTGCACTGACTGGTGCTTGGACAGGTATGGCAGCTGGTACTGCAACTGATGGCAGTCCGACCAATTGTTGTTGCACTTGACCCATAGGATTAGATCTGTGAGGCTGTACTGATAGAGGAGGATATTCTTGATCGATCTCATTAGCTTCATCATGTTCCCTTGGCTGAATGAATATAGAATTATTAGGAGGAAGACTACCAAGACTTAGTTCTGCGTTCAACCTCTTCAATTCCTTCATTTCATCCTCTTGTTGTGCAAATATTTTCTCTAGTAAGAGTGATTGTCCTTCTCCAGAGCAAGGATATGATAGCTGATTCTTTCCCTTCCCCTTGTGTGATCCCTTTCATAGTGTGGGAAGCGGGTTATTTGTAGGAACACCTAGATTTTGGGTAAACCATTGATTTCGTGTACACACACCTTCTTCATTTGTGTCTGTGAATATAATATCTTGAACATGAACCTCTTCATCTGATCCCTCTAAGTGAGCCTCATCTAGTGGATTAGAAAAATGGATTTTATGACATTAATTGATGCATAATGCATTGAATCACTTCCATCAACATTTCTAGGATATTTTCTTCTTCTATTCCCCTAAAGAGACATTGCCTTTTTTTGGTTTGATCCCTCAGGAACTTCTTGGAAAATCGTAATTTGGAGAGAATCACCTGATAATTTGGATATTCGTTCCTCTTGAGGCTTCTTCCCCAATCAAGAAAAGACCAAATTTCTCTAAGGAGAGGATTGATGATTTGAAAAATTCTCCAGTCCAATGGACTTGGGTTGTTCCTGCTGTCTTTGATCAACTCCTTGAATCATATTTGTTGATTCCGAGTGTTGAGTTAAAAGAGTCCCCAGTCTGGCAAGCTGGGGTGGCACTTGACATTCAATGTCTGAGACTTTCATAAAAACTCTCCTAATCTTGCAGACGTTAGTCTAGAAATTATCTGGATGCATCAATTGATATCAACAATTATCACCCGGCTCAAATGACCGTTGGATGATTTCTGACACTTCTGTCACTTGGTGATGTGCTTTCTCCATACGAGAGGCCTGTTCAATATTCTCGTTTGCTTGAAGCTGGAGTAATTCAATAACGTTTTCTCTGTATTCTTGATTTTTAGAAGAACTAGTTGAGGCATGTTCTTGAGAAAGCATTTGATTAGAAACAAAACAAATTGACTGTGGCTGACCATGGGAAATATAATTGCATGAGACCATTTTTGGCGGGATTTACTGACAGGAGAGCACAGTGAAATGTTGTGCTCCATGAACACCCCATCCTCTGACATGAATACCAGATGAGGAATTGGAAATTAAATGGCACAATCTTCATAGTGCGCCAAGGGATGAACGCTGAAGGGCTCTCTGCTGCATTTCAGCCTTCGGATATCGAGAGACTGATAGAGATGCCAAATCAATCTGACATTGTAACCCTCCTATTATCATAAAATGATTTTCATATTCATCATAAGATAATATATTCTTTTTCGACTGAAAAATAGTTTTCCATATGTTGAGATGTATATCATGAATTTCATCTTCCGTCAACAGATCTAGAATGTCATACTGAGAGTCAGCCAGAGGCCAAAACATGACTGGCACTTCACCTTTTTCCAGTTGTTTTCTCATGTTCTGCATATCTTCTTTATCATTCAATGAAGATTCTTCTAATTGATTTGACTAGAGCTTGTTCTACCTTGTTTCTTCATCGGATTAAAAAATATTGGTAGAGGTATAACTGATTAAACTAAAAGATGCATGACTTAGGGGTGGTTCAGAGAATGACATAAACCCTGGGCTATCTTCTGATTGAGAAAGTATTTTAGCTGCTAGAGATGAAGCATCAGACATGACTGGTATCACATTTGCATGTGCCTCAATATAAGAGGGCTTTCTCGCCACTACATTGTCCACTAGAGCATTTTCTGGTAAATGTGAATCACTACCTCGGAGAGGACGTTTTCATAGAAATTCATCATCATGGGGAGCACCACCATGGTGGGTTACAACAAAAGATGATATATATTTCTCCTTGGGCTTTGGACCACACAGAGGGTTCCCGTGGCTCTCATATGAAGATGAAACTTCAACATCGACCAAACTGTCATGAAGAAATCCTTCATGAGGAAGTGTCTATTGCAGACCATCAGAATTAATGTTCCCACTATTGGGGAATCAGGGAGTAGAATCTTGGATTTCAACAGATAACTGTCTAAGGGCTTCAAAACTCCAGCATCAAGCAAATCCTTGTTACAGATTGGCTCTTGATCTCTTAACTGTGTTGGGAGGGTATTCTTCTTAGATTCCTTCTTACTCACCTTGGAAACCACTTGTTGATGAAAGTGGATACTCTGAGCAGGTGTATGTGCCTGATCAAGAGAGATGGCCAGGTTAGGCTAACGATCTCCACTCAAATCAGGTGTTTGTTCCTGACTTGGTTCTCCATAGGATATAAAGGAGTATGCCCTACAATCCTCTTGGACTAGAACAGATGTGTGTGTTTGCACTGGACTTAACTGTTGATGTGTCACTCTTCTGGTAGAGATAGATTTATGTGCCTTTCTCTGAGATTCCGCAGAAGCTGTTATAATATCCTGGAAAGCAACCAGAATGTGAGCATTGATTTTCTTCTTCACTTTAACCATTGATAGAATATGCTTGGTGACTTCAACTGCCAGAACATGGATATACATTCATTCTGTGCTTGGAGTATGTGTGTGTGCCAGCTCTTGTCCTCCTTTTCCTGTCAGTGAATCTTGACAGTACTCACGTGTAGGGGAAGAGAGTTGAGTCTGCCTCTTGTTGGACGCTGGAGCTTTCCGACTAACTTCTCTAAATGCTACCAAGCGAGACTGTTGTTATGCTTGATCAGTACTAGCAGGTGTATGTGATTGCTAATTGCACTTCACCAAACGTGGTTGACGAGCTCCATCATATGTAGTCAGATGAGCCTTCTGACTAGCTAGTGATGTATAATATGATGTATGTTTTTTCCTATAGTACTCCGCTGGAATTTCTTGGCTGGATTGGAATGGTTCTTCCAGATGAGTCTACTGGACAGTGGAATTAAAACGGATGGATGTATGTGCACGCTCATTGCTTGCCACCAAGTTCGGTTGGTGGAATTCTTCGTAGATGGAAGAGATAAGAACCTTCTCATTGTTAACCGGATTTCACCTCTGGCGATTCATCATGCGTGCTCGGGTTCGAGGACCCTGATCTGAACGCTTAGAGTCGGTACCCTCATCATGTTGAGGGCGCACTGCCGCACAATTCTGGCAGCGATTTCTGATGGGATCCCTCGGGAAGGACTCATGTATCCTTGAATTATGGCCCTGAGGGACCTTCTCATTCACCTCCGTAGAATATTGGAGCTAATGGTGATTGCGTTCTGGGTATAACGACCCTAAAAAGTTGGAGATGGTGGTTATCACTGCCTGCTTCTTGACCATTGGTCATCATTTTCCAAACGACCACTGTGAGTTTTTCACTTGGAGGGCTTGTCGAGTAGCCTCCAGAGTTGGAATAGTACCGTTTTGACAGTACTCCATAACCAGTGCATTTGATACCTAGCGTTGAAGACGCTGAGTAGGTGATGTCATCCTCAGAGCGGACGATGATCTAGCAGGAGTAGAAGTTGTGGCATTAGTAGCAACAGTATTCACAGGTATGAACTTGAGAGCAACAATTTCTTAGAATGCAGAAAATCTTGGAAAAAAGTGCCTGTTTGATATAATAGATGTAATGAAGATAAATTCAGCCACTACATCATTTGGATGAGAATATATGGCAATGATTTTTTTGATGGCCCTCTCATTGAGTTTTAAATAGGGGCCTAACAAATAAGTAAAACATCATTTTAAATTAGTTAAGGATTCACGTTGGGTTCACCATTTTTTTCCCTCTGGAATTAGGGATGAACTCGTTGATTTAAGGTTCAAACATTACAATCATTTTCTAATGGGTTTGTTCATAGAACCAGAAACATCCAATGATTCCATATCAATTTGGACCTACTTTCCAAAGGTAGGCGCTCATTAGTTGTGAACTGATGAGGCTTATGAATTTACATTGGTCGAGAGGATGGGACATCAGACTCATCACACCTTTTTGAGGGGAATTATTGTCTACTCCGGGACTCTCATTATATATTAAAGTTAAGTTTGTAATCCTTATTATATTACCAAGTGTAAAATGAGATTTTCTTTAGATTTGACAATCAATGAATACATATGTAGGGATTTTAGAAAATCTTTTAAATGTATTCGAGGTTCTTCATCGATGGAGATTCAGTTGAATTTGTTAGTGAATCCTAGTCAATGGTATCTTTCAATACATAAAAGTCTATTGGTCATTATGATGTCTGTACTGGTTTTAAATCCAATTAGTGAGGCACATGAAGTTTATTGTCATTCAGAAGGACATGAATTACTTCAGAGTTGGGATCGTACCCACAGATGGGATACCTACGTATCCATTGTTTTAGAAAAGGAAACAAAACCCACGTAGTTCGAGAAAGGGAGTATGATGTTTATGCACAATTGATGGCTCAAATAAAGATGTCATAATTACTTTTACACTCTAATCTCACGTGAGTCATGCTCGGTGTGAGAAACAAGAGGTATTGGAAAAATCAAACAATTGTGCCACGAAAGATGCAATCATGAGAAATGATGTGGGTCATATGTGTGTAAGACTACCCATAATAAATGAAGATTAAGAGTTACTTCAGGGAAGAAATCCAGGAATAGGGTCCATAAAGGTATATGTGCTTTATGGAGATTTAGATACTCTAATCTTGGGGATTACTCCTAATGAATATTCCAAAGTTCAGAGGGGACTTATGATTGGGTTTTAATCCTGAGAAGAAAGCCCAGATCAAGAGTAAATTAGGACTGGTTAAGAGAAATTAATACTGGGGATTACTCCTGAAAGGGAGGCCCAGGTTAAAGGGATTTGAAAATTAAAGGGTGTTAGGGCTTACTCTTAAAGAGGATGCCCATATTTGAGACATGGGGCTTGCTCTTGAAAATGAAGATTAGGTTTAGAGAATTATGGTTGGGGCTTAATCCTAAAGAGGATGCCCATATTAGGGTACTTAAGGCTTACTCCTGAAAAGGACCCCCAAAATTAATGGGAATTATGACTGGGACTTACTCCTGAAAAGGAGGCCCATGAATAGTGTTCTCTCATCTTATAGGATGAGGTTGAATGAATGAAATCTCTAATTTTAGTGACATAAATATATGTAAGTCACTAGGTTTTGAGAGTTGTTCCACATATTTCCTTTTAGATAAGGAAGTAAAATCAAGAAATCCTTCCAGAAATGGCTTTGAAGATTGTCTTGAAGACTGAATCATGAATAAGAGAGGAGGAATGGTATAAGAGAGGTGAAACGGGCTGGAATGGCACCCAAAAAAGACAGGGGCATGCTTGTCTAGCAGGCGTGCAGGTACTGCATGGGCGTGCAAGTCCCTAGTCGCACAGGTCTACCATGGCAGCACATGGGTACTTTCACGATTGTTAAGAAGTAGGGTAATACTTGGGCAATCCTTGATCAAAGCCATTAGAATTTTCTCGAGGTACTTATAGAAGAGTGGCGTGCAATATTTAATGAATTGTTAAGGAGGTTCACAAGTATGTTCATTTACTTTAAGGGTAAAACACCTTAGGCGTGTAGGTGTTAGTGAATTATAACACTTAGACCTTACTCCTCTCGTTTAGACCTTCCATTCTAGGTAATGAATCACCTTACAAGTGTTCGAATGACTTGATGAAGAGACATGGGTGTTAGGAGCTCTCTGTCTGAATTCTGGAAAAATTCCTCTTCAAATGGGGGGCCCACCAGTGTATTTATAGGCTAGAGAAGACCCCTGGCAGTTATCACTTAGGGCATGCAAGTCACATGCGCGACTATTAGGTGGTGCACAAGTATACATGTGCGACCGTAAGGGAACTTGCGCGACGCTAGGTCCTTTGACTCCTTTTTCATTCCTTTGTTTATTTTTGATGTTTTATTCAAAGGATTAATCACTTTGTGCTAAGTCATTTCCCTTTCCATTCTTTTGGACAATTTGACGAAAAGGAGCATCAAAAAATTGTTCTTAAATTTAATTCCTACATTTTCTTATTATTCTGGGTCGACTATTATTTTTAATTAACTCATATATCTATGTTTCTACTCGATATATATATATATAACATTAATTTATTTAAAATTGGAATGATTTTACATATATATATATATATATATGATTAATATTAATATTAAGATATAGAGAGACTTTGATAACACTAGATGGTTTGTGCCTTCATACTGTAGGAAGCCTCCTATGAACTGTTACCACAACAAACCAAATGTTTTACTTATAACTCCAAAATTATTTTTATTAAAGTGATATAAAATTTTATATGGAATTTTAATAACTATATCCTCTGAGACAATTGGAAGTGCTATTTTCTATAATAGGGGCTAAATCTTTCATATGTGAAAAGGATAGGAATATATCAATTGTCACGTAGAAAAAATCATTTTAATCGACTAAAGTGGTACAAAATGAAGGGTCACTTTATTCCAAACTCTTATTCCTAATTTATATTCAATGTAGATGTGTTCCTCAAACAATTATTTATAATAATGATGTTTTTTGGCAACAAAAACCACTATCCTTATAAGGAATTAGAGGACCTCATGGCATTGAGGACTATATTGGAATAATATAGTGGATATTTTATCTTTTGGAGAAATTATTGTACTTTTTACGTAATCTATATTCCATAATGATTTAGCTACCATCTATTAGGTGGTGGGGTGTCATCAACTAGATAGAGAAACGTGATAGTATGACATGGATATCCATCAATGACAAGTTATGTTACAATTTAATTCTAGTAAATGATAAAGATCATCTAATAAATAGAATTTATGTATAAACATCACGGGATTATGATATTGTATTCTTACTTGGTACATTTCCTAGTCAATCCAATGTTTTCTCAAATAATTATCAAGAATGAGGTGTAGATGTCAGTAAAAATTGATATCATCCTTTATCATGATTGTAGATGTGATGTCACAAATTTTGACCACATAATAGATTTGGAAATAATAAATAATTCCATAATGACTGATATGTTTCTATATCTGGATATAGTTCTATATCAATTCATATCCTTCATTGGGATTCTATGTGACACATCTGGTAGTTAGAACACGAATGATTCCGATTCATGCTAGAGTTGGAGTAGATAACATGAGAAATGAATAGTAATGTTAAAACCTTATGTTGTAGGAGGAGTTCACATTCCTTTTAACATGGATAAATGGGGAATTATTAAGAAACTATCAAATCATAATATCAAGTATAAACCGTTTGGAATGACATGGTCTATGTATCATTTATACATGAATTCATTTCCCAAATGACTTCATAGGGAATTTAGTCAAACATATTCATTAATACATTGTAATTGTAGAGGAAGTTTTTACGATGTCATTTCCATTAGATGAATATTACTCATGTGACCGACATATATTATGTATGGTAATGTGGAGATATAAAATGGTAAGTTTATGTGATGGAATAGGTTAGGTCTGAATGTGGAGAGGGGAATTCAACAATTCTATGAATATTTATGATTACCACTACTATCTATAACTCTCTATTTTATACTCTATGTTCTCATTATTTTTTTTTCTCAAAAATCTTATTGGATTTTCATACTGGTTAATTTAACTTGTGAGTTTTTTCTTTTTATACCCCCATATGGTAAAAAATATATTTTCTTCAAATATGTATATAATATTCTATTATTATTTCCATATATGGATATTTTTTGTATTTCATGATTATTATGATGAAATTTTATTAGGTGATATTTTTCAAGGATTTGATGACTTTTTTCATGTTCACATCACCTTCACTAGAAGTCATGTAACATTTATATCACATAAGGTTGAAAACTTTGTGATAATTATTCACTGGGATTCTGAAGTAGGTAGAGTGGGTCTATTAATGAGTCATATTCATTTTATAATGGTGCGTGTTACAAGATATCCTATTGTGGAGGAATTAGTTGTAACATATTATATCCTTGAGTGGTGAACCTAGATGAGGATGTCTTCTCATTTTAAATATCATTTATCCCTCTAGAGAATGGAATTGAAAATGTCACAAAAATCATTATGGTAGTATAACATATATCTATTCCTCAATATCATATATTTATATTTGAGTTAAAAGAGTTTAATGTTTAATATGTAGATTGGGAGGAAATTATTTTTAAATGAATCACATTCACTTAGTTTTAAATAGTGTTTTATGTAATTATGAAAAATAGTAGTCATTAGTTCTTTATATATAATAGGAACTTTTCCGAGTAATGGTGACCAATTAAAATTTGTTTCTAAGAATCAATGACATGTTTAAATAGTTATAGGTGATCCGATGGTTCATTGAGATTAAATTATGATCATTTTACCATCATATTCAAGGAAAAGAGGAGAATATACCATTGAAATTTGATAGGAGTTGATATGTTTTTTAAGTATATCTTCATGAATTTAACGATGAAAAACATTGATGTAGTGTTCATGGGTCACTTGAATAGGATGTTAAATCTATATATCAACTCATTAACTGTTGAATTAGTTGAAAATAAAATCATACACTCTTGGAAAATATAAATTAATGAAATTCACCATGAGTTGTTACTGTGTACACTAAGAGAACATCAATATTTTGATGAAACTATAAAAATTTCACATTGGGAGTTATGAGATGTGGATTCAAAGACATTTTATATTTTATAATTTTATTTTTTATGAAAACCAAGTTGTTTGATTTCATAATGTATTGGGAATTTCATAGGAATGGGTCTGAGTTCATTATAATAAATGGGTTGTTCAATAATTGTAATTTGGATGGTCCCTATGACTGGACATAACAAATAGGGGTCCATGATTGCATAAAAAAATTAATATGAATAATATATTCATGAGAGGAAGAGAATATTGATGTTATCCATAATTCAAAAAAATAATGATATTGGGAATGGATATTTAATTTTCTTGAATTTAGCATATGTTTCTTCAGAGTTGTGACAATGTACTATGAGATTGTAGTAGCTTATGCTTCCTATTATATATGACCCCATGAGAAAATCATAATAAATAATTAATTTGTGTTTTTATCTGGGTTATGTATACTAAATTTTTGTTGTTATCTTCTCTTCAGTGGGTGTATATTTAGATAGAATACGTGATATAATGATATATCTTCCTTTAGTTTGATCAGGACATGAGGAAATGTAATTCGGTTGAGTTTCAATAGACGTAGACTATGAAATGGATTATACTATAAGAACATTTAATGATACTACAGATACTCTCATCAATATGATTCTAGAGATATAATTACTTTGTAGAGGCCTAACAAAGATCCACAATGTCTAATTATTTTAATGGTAGAGTGGCTAGTAGATGCATTATATGATCATTGAGAGGTGACTTTTATAATTTTTTTAACTTCTTATTTACGGGATTAATTGAAATCAATATAACTATAATAAAAAGATATATTTGTGACTATGGAATTCTTGGTGGGAACTGATTATATACTAAGATTATTCTTCGATGATGAGGACATGATCTATTTCTGTTGGAGGTTAGTTTGGTTTGATTCCTTTAGATATGAGATAATGAGAGGCTATCATTGTTAAAATCAGGAAGTGAATAGTGGGTTGATAATGATGAACTACGATAGCTGACATTGAATTTTTGGGTAATTTATAAAGAGAAACATTATCTAGTTCATTTATGCTTCCCTTACCTACAAGTAGATAATGTTTTGGCTAAGGAAACCTAGTTATTTTATTAATCCATTTATAGGTAAACATTTTATGATATTATATTTAATCATGATACTTCTTATAATTTACCAAAAAACAAATATATTTATGATTTTACATTGGAGATATTTGATTAGTTACTTAATTTCACATAATTATAAGCAATTCATGAGACTCTCTACAATATTGAGTTTGAATAATGTATTTCCAAGAAATTGTATGTAATCATAGAGTTCCAATGTCTAAAATATTATATAGTGATTATTGTTACAAATCGTGGATTTGAGATGTGTTGCAGAAGGCCATAGGGAATCAGTTGAAGGTGAGCTTGACATATCATGCACAAACTAATTGACATTTAAATTGTGTGATTGAGATCTTTTTTGATATTTTTGAGAATATGTCTTTGATGTCAACATAGGATGGATTGAGGATATTGAATATTTCATGTTAGGTTAGAATAATAGTCACACATATTTTTTTTTCAAATAGAACCTTTTTAGTTTATCTATAGCCAGTCATGCAGCTCACAATTGAGTTGGAATGATGCAGGTGAGGAAGATGTTTTTTCAAAGGTAGGGAACAAAAGAAAATGAATTGAGTGTAGTTAATCATGGAGAGGTTTGTTTCAAATTGGAAGCAAGAATAATCAAAATATGACCATTGGAGGTTTAAATTGGTGTTCATTATTGGAGATCATGTTTCCTTGTGGTGGTTAACTCGTTTTAGTCATCCTCATTCTAGGAACCCAAGGAAGAATTTCTGGATTTCAATGACAATATTTGTGATCATTGAACATATTAGTGTGATTACTTACAAACAAGACCTTCCTCAAATTCATCAATGAATGAATAATTTATTACCTTTTTATCTATATCAAAGGTAAATGACAGATATTAGTCATTTTATAATTTAAATGATGTTTAGTTTGACCAAACACATCTTTTATTAAAATATTGTTGTGGATAGTTGACAAGTAAGTCAATTTTTTGTGAGTTAATATAAAAAATCATTTTTAAATATTATAATAACTTGGTTGGACCCAAGAAGAAATATGGAATGTAGAGTTTTATGTTTGAACTCATTTTTGATAGGACAATATTATATAATAACACTATTTTTGATAGTTTATACATCATGTAATATAGATTATTGACGCTCCTTTAGTCACAGAATCTAAGGATCAGAAAAGGGGAATATCTGAGCTCAATGTGATTCATCCTTTGAAGAAACATCAAAAATCGACAAAGGGATGAACAAGGAGAACATTGCCCATAGGCCGCGCAAGTTCCCTCATGGTCGCGCAAGTACACTTGCACGCCGCCTAGTGGTCGTTCAAGTACTTGCGCGACGCCTTATGGTCGTGCAAGTGACTTGTGCGACCTAAGTGATAACCGCCCGGTAACCGCCATGTAACTGCCCAGGGTCTTCTCCTGCCTATAAATAGACCCTGTGGGCCCCCCATTCGAGAGGATCTTTTTCCAGAAACTCAAATTGAAGCACCCGACGCCCAAGCCTCTTCACAAAGCTTCCGGAACACTTCTAAGGTAATTTCTTACCTAGAACGGAAGATTTAAAGAGAAGAAGGAAGGCCTAAGTGTTGAAACTCATCAACACTTGTGCGCCGACTTATTCCTTCAATAGAACTTGCGCGTCCCTTTTTTGGATGAACCTCAAGAAGATTCTAAAGGGATTTATAAAGAGTCGCTCAAATATTCTAATGGTATTTGAGAATCGCGCAAGTACCCCTCATGTCGCGCAAGTATACTTGCGCGACCAATACTTGCGTGCCGCCGCAATACTTGCGCGCCTTTCAAGACTTGCACGCCCCTACCTTTTTGGGTGCCTATCTTGCCCATTTTTTCCCTCTTAAGCCATCAATCCTTTCTTTTTCAAGATTCAGTCTTCAAGACACTCTCCAAAGCCATTTATGGCATGATTTCTTGATTTGACTTCCTTATCTGAAAGGAATTATATGGAATATCTCTCAAAGTCTAGTGATTTAAATATCCTTATGTGACTAAATATGGAGAGTTCATTCATTCAACCTCATCTTTTAAGAGAAGAGAATCCTAACCTGGGTCTCCTTTTCAGGAATAATCCCCAATTATAAATCCTTTGATTTGGGCATCGTCCTCAGGAGTAAGCCCCAATCTCAAACATGGGCATCCTTCTTAGGAGTAAGCCCCAATCTCAAATGTGGGCATCCTTCTTAGGAGTAAGCCCCAATCTCAAATGTGGGAATCCTTATTAGGAGTAAGCCCCAATCTCAAATGTGGGCATCCTTCTTAGGAGTAAGCCCCAATCTCAAATGTGGGCATCCTCCTCAGGAGTAAGCCCCAATCTCAAATGTGGGCATCCTTCTTAGGAGTAAACCCCAATCTCAAATGTGGGCATCCTTCTTTAGGAGTAATCCCCAATCTCAAATGTGGGCATCTTCCTTAGGAGTAAGGCCCAATCTCAAATGTGGGCATCCTTCTTAGGAGTAAGCCCCAATCTCAAATGTGGGCATCCTTCTTAGGAGTAAGCCCCAATCTCAAATGTGGGCATCCTCCTCAGGAGTAAGCCCCAAACATTAATCCCTAACCTGGGTCTCCTTTTCAGGAATAAGACCCAGTCATAATCTTGGGCTTATTTTTTAGGAGTAAGCCCCAAGTCCCCTAACCAGGGTCTCCTTTTCAGGAATAAGACTCAGTCATAATCTTGGGCTTCCTTTTCAGGAGTAAGCCCCAAGACCCCCTTAAATTTATCTTAACTAGTCATAATTTACCCTTGATTTGGGTTTCTTTTTCAGGAGTAAAAACCCAATCATAAATCTCCTCCTAATTTGGGCATCCTCCTTAGGAGTAAGCCCCAAGATTAAAGTATTCAAATCTCCATAAAGCACATATACCTTTATGAACCCTGTTCCTGGATTTTCTCCCTAAAAGTAAATCCTAAAACCTTCATCTATTTGGGCAATCATACATACATAAGCCCCAAACAATTTCTTATGATTGCATCTTTCATGGCACAATTGTCTAATTTTTACCAATACCTCTTGTTTCTCACACCGAGCATGACTCACGTGAGCTTAGAGTGTAAAAGTAATTATGACATTCTTCTTTGAGCCATCAATCATAAACATAATACTCCATTTCTCGAACTACGTGGGTTCTGATTCCTTTTCCAAAACAAAGGATACGCATGTAGCCCATTTATGGGTTCTATCCCAACTTTGAAATAATCCATGTCTTTCTGAATGACGATATATTTCAAGTGCCTCACTGAGTGGCTTTAAAACTAGCCCGGTCATCATAAATTACCAAGAGACTTTTATAAATGTTTCGAAGGATACCATTAACCAAGAATCTCTAAATAGATACAGATGATTCTCTATTGATGAAGAACCTCGAATAAATATAAAATATTCTCTAAATTTCTTGCATATTTAATCATTGATTGTTAAAACTTAAGGAAAGCTCATTTTATACTTGGTAATGTAATAAGGATTCAAGAACATAACTTAAATCTATAAAGAGAGTCCCGGAGTAGACAATAATTCCCCTCAAAAAGGTGTGATGAGTCCGACCTCCCATCCTCTCGAACAATGCAAATTCCTAAGCCTCATTAGTCCACAAACTAATGAGCGCCTACCTTTGGAATGTAGGTCCAAACGGATGTGGAATCATTGGATGTTTCCGGTTCTACGAACAAACCCGTTAGAAACCGATCAGAACGTTTGAATCTCCCGTCCAGGAGGTCATCCCCGAAATCTATGAGGAAACAAAAATGGTGAACCCGACGTGAATCCTTAACCAAGTTAAAATGATGTTTTTCTTATTTGTTAGGCCCCTTGGTCCAACAAATAAATCATTGAAATGTGCTCATCCAAAAGATGCAGTGGCCGGATTCATATTGATTATGTCTGTTATATGGAACAGGCACTCTTTTCTCAAGATCTTCTGCAAAATGGCATTCCGTAAATTCACCCCTGTGAATACTGCTGCTGTGAACACCTCTACTATGAGGTCTGCTGCTGTGAAAACCAATGCTGCTACTCCTGCTGGAACGTCGTCCGCTCTGAGGATGACATCACCAACTCAGCGTCTTCAACGCTTGGTTTCTAATGCACTGGTTAAGGAGTACCGTCGCAACGGTACTATCCCAACTCTGGAGGCCGCTCGTCAAGCCCTCCAAGTTAACAACTCTACCTGGTCGTCTGGACAACGGCATCCAGTGATCAAGAAGCAGGCGGTGCTGACTACCGTCTCCAACCGTTTCGGGTCGTTATCCCCGGAACGCAATTTCCATTCACTCCCTTACTCTGAGGAAGTGAATGAGCAGGTCTCGCAGGGCCTTAATTCAAAAAGACAGGAGTCCTTCTCGAGGGCTCCCATCAACAATCGCTGTCAGACTCATGCGGTAGTGCGCCCTCAACATGATGAGGGTACCGACTCCAGGCATTCAGCTCAGGTTCCTCGAACTCGAGTAGCCAAGATGAACCGCCAGAGACGGAATCCGGTTAACAATAGGCAGGTTGTCATCCCTGCCATCTCCGGAGAAGTCCACTAACCTAACTTGGTGACAAATAACGAGCAGGCACAATCACCTGTCCGTTTTAATTCCGCTGTCCAGCAGACTCGTCTGGCAGCATCGAGCCAATCCCGCCAGGAAATTCCGGTGGAGTACTATAGGCAGGAACATGCACCTGCTTATACATCACCAGTTAGTCAGAAGGTTCGTCTGACTACATATGATGGATCTCGTCAACCGCGTTTGGAGAAGTGTAATCAGCAGGCACATACACCTGCTAATACTAATCAAGCCTACCAACAGTCTCGCTTGGTAGCACACGAAGAAGTCAGTCGGAAAGTCCCGACGACAAATAGGAGGCAGACTCAACTCTCTGCCTCCACACTTGAGTACTGTCAGCATCCACTGACAGGAAAAGGAGGACAGGAGCAGGCACATACACCTACTCCAAGCCCGGAATGGATGTATATCCCCGTTCTGGCGGCTGAAGTCACCAAACATATTTTGTCAATGGTGAAAGAGCAGAAGCAGATTCCTGCTCATATTCTGGATGCTTGCCAGGATATCATAACAGCTTCAGCATCATCACAGGGACAGACACATAAATCTATCCCTAGCAGTGGAGTGACACATCAACGATTCACTCCAGAACAGACACACATACCTGTTCCAGTCCAAGAGGGTTATGGGGCATACTCCCCCATATCATACGGACAACCAAGTCAGGCACATACACCTGATTTGAGTGGAGATCGTCAGCCTAACCTGACCATATTTCCTGATCAGGCACATACACCTGCTCAGAGCAATCACTTTCGTCATCAAGTGGTTTCTAAAGCGAGTAAGAAGACATCTAAGAAAAAGATCCGCCCAGCACAGTCAGGAGATCAAAGGCCAATCTGTAACCAAGCCTTTCTCGATGCTGGAGTTCTTGAAGCCCTCAGACATTTATCTGTCAGAATTCAAGATTTTACTCCCTCAATTCCCAATAACGGGAACATTAATTCTGAAGGTCTTCAACAGACACTTCCTCATGAAGACTTGCTTCATGAAAGTTCAGTCAATCTCGAAGTTTCTTCTTCAGATGAGAGCCACAGGAACCCTCTGTGTGGTCAGAAGACCAAGGAGCAAGAGATTTCATCTTTTGTTGTAACCCATCATGACGGTCCTCCTCATGGTGATGAACTTCGCTGCGAAAGTCCTCTCCGCAGTAGTGATTCACGTTGTCTCGAAAATTCTTCAGAAGGCAATGTAGTGACGAGAAAGCCCTCCTATCTCAAGGCACTTGCAAACGTAAAACCATTCATGTCTGATGCTTTACTATCGGCAGGTGAAACTCTTTCTCCATCGGAAGATAGCCTGGGGTTCAGGTTATTCTCCGAACCATCCCTGGGTCATTCATCTTCTAGCATGAATAGTGATCTCTCTACCAATCTTGTTGAATATGATGAAGCAACAAAGAAACAACAACTCTGGTCCAAACAGGTAGAAGAATCTTCATTTAATGATAAAGAAGAAATGCTGAACATGAGGAAAAACGGGCAAAAGGTGAAGTACCAGTCATGTTTTGGCCTTTGGCTGACTCCTAGTACGACATTCCAAAGATGTTGACGGATGATGGAAACCATGATATTCGTCTCAACATATGGAAGACTCTTTGCCAATTGAAGAAGAAAGTATTATCTTATGGTGATTATGAAAATCATATTAAGATAATAGAAGGGTTACAATGCCAGATTGATTTGGCATCTCTATCAGTCTCTCGGTATCCGAAGGCTGAAAAGCAACAGAGAACCCTTCAACGTTCATGCCTTGGCGCACTAAGAAAATTGTGTCAGTTAATTTCCAATGCTTCATATAATGTTCATATAAGAGGATGGGGTGTTCATGGAGCACTACATTTCACAGTGATTTCTGGTCAGCAAAGCCCGCCGAAAATGGTCTCATGCAATGTTATTGCCCATGGCCGGCCACAATCAATGGGATTTGTTCATAATCAAAAGCTTTCTCAAAAATAGGCTTCAACTAGTTCCTCTCAAAATCAAGTATATAGAGAACAAGTTATTGAATTGCTCCTACATCAAGCAGGCGAGAATATTGCACAAGCCTCTCGTCTGGAGAAAACACGTCATCAAATGACAGAAGTTTCGGAAATCATCCAACGGTCTGTTGAACCAGGTGATAAAAGTGGATACAGGTTAATGCATCCAGCTAATTTCCGAACTAAGATTTGCAAGATCAAGATAGATTTTAAGAAGATCTCAGACATAGCATGTCAAGAGACACCCCAGCTTGTCAGATTGGGGACTTCTCTAACCAAACCCTCAGAGTCAACAAATGGGATTCGAGGAGTTGAGCGGAAGCAGCAGGAACATCCCCAGTCCACCGGACTGGGGACTTTTGTAAATCCTCAATCCCTCCCTCATAGAATGTCAGTATTCTCTCGATTAGGGAATAATCCTCAAGAGGAAAGAAGAGCCAAGCTATCAGGAGATTCTCTCTAAGTGACGGTTCTCCAAGAAGTTCCTGAGGGATAAAGTCAACGGAATGCCATGTCTCATCATGGACATGGAAGAAGACAATATCACAGAAATGCTGATAGAAAGGATTCCATGCAATATGCATCCATTAATGTCATCAATGTCGTTGCTGCTGATTCACCAGATGAGGCTCAATTAGAGGGATCAGACGAAGAGGTTCATGCTCAAGAAGTTGCGCACACAGACCTAAATGAAGAAGGTGTGCGCACACGTAATCAAAGGCTAACCCAAAATCTGGGTATTCATTCAAGTAACCCACTTCCCCCTCTCCGAAAAGGATCCAATAAGGGGAAAGGAAAAAATCAGGTTACTTCTCACCCTTCCTCTGAAGGAGGTCAATCGCTCTCATTAGAGCAAAGGTTTGCACAACAGGAGGAAGAAATGAAAGAATTAAGAAGGTTGAATGCAGAACTACTTCAGAGTAGTCTTCTTCTTAAGAATGCTGAAGTCCGACAGCCAAAGGAATTTGTTGTAACTACTGAGATGGATCAAGAATATCCTCCTTGATCAGTACACCCTCAGAGGTCTAATCCTACGGGTCAAACGCAACAACGGTTGGCAGCACTACCATTAGTTGCAGCACAAACCACCACGTCTGTCCAAGCTCCATTCATTTCACCTACCCAAAACAAAATTAAACCTGATGTTTCTCAAAAGTTAATAACTACTATTGAGTCATTAACAGCTCGGTTAGAAACTATGGAAGGGAAACAGGCACAAGTTCAACCTGAAAAGAAAGTTTACCCTGAATGGGTAGATTCAATTTCTCCTCCATCCAGTTTTGGAAACCCTATTTTCCATACTTTCAATGGATCAGGCGACCCTGAACAACATTTGACGCATTACGTGTCTTGTTTTGATCCTATGATGGGAACTCCAGAGCAGCAAGAAGCAGTGAAACTCAGATGCTTCGTGCGAACCTTGCAAGGACCAGCTTTTGTCTGGTATACAAGCTTGCAATCTCGATCAGTCATCGGATGGGAGGATCTTCGTCAAAAATTCCTTCTTCAGTTTAGCTCAACTTTGCCAAATCGACAGTTTTCGATCTTACAAACTACAAGAAAAGTGAGAATGAAAGAGTCTCTGATTTCATTGCTCGTTGGAAGGGATTAACATATTCCTTGAGTTTAGCACTCCCTCAGGAGGAATTGTTGCCAATCTGTATGGCAAATTTGCGTGACGAATTACGCACGCCATTGATCCCTGTGAAATACACAGGAGGGTTTCGAGACCTTACTTCAATCGCTCATCAGATTGAAGATTCACTTATACAGGATAAGGTTAAATCTCGTGTAATTCCATCAGCTCCAGGAAGAAGAATGGGTAAAGCAGAAACTGCTACAGTTATGCTTAAACAAGCACCTGTACCTATATCTACTTCAAAACCTTCATATTCTCGAAGGATTCCACCTCCTGAACGCCAACAACAAAGTCCGTTTCGTCCAAATGATCAAAGAGATCAACGAAAAAAACAATTTGAGGATATGAAGAGTAAAACATACTCTTTCCGAAATGAGCAAGTTCCTGGTTACTTCATTGCAGCTCTGGAAAATAATTTGGTTCAATTACCAGTGCCCAAGAGGCCAAACAAGGAAGGAGATGAAGACCGTCCCAATTATTGTCCTTTTCATCAAATGTTGGGGCATCCCATCCAGGAGTGTTTTGTCTTTAAAGACCTCCTGCAAAAGATGGTCGACTTGGTACAAGTCAAATTGAAGGGTTCTTCAGCTCATGTAGCGTGTATTACCGCTACAGATCCAGAGGA
Organism: Viscum album; assembly: GCA_963277665.1. Taxonomy (NCBI): domain Eukaryota; kingdom Viridiplantae; phylum Streptophyta; class Magnoliopsida; order Santalales; family Viscaceae; genus Viscum; species Viscum album. Next base: position 881,207,439 of record OY728158.1, read on the forward strand.
AGGAGGCGAGTGACAGGAAGTCAAAAGCAAAACTGCGAAAAAAATATGATGATTGGATGGTCAGAAAGACAATCAATCGGACCCATTGCATTTTGCGAACACAATTGAAGAAGCCAATTGTGTCTCCTACAAAAGCTGCAGTAAAGCCTCCATCAAAAGAAAAATCCTCAAAAGGGCAGCGCAATTCAAAGAAGAAAGAGGAATCAGGAGAAGATGAGTATGTATCAAAGCATAAATTGTCTTTGACTCTGGCAGATTTCATGCCATCTACTTCAAAGCCATGGGCACCGCCGCATCAAACGGCACAGCCTAAACAGGCTAACCAGGAAGAGTCTTTATCAGACGAAGAGTTAATCTTTGGTTCTGTTAATATGATTCAATTAACAGATCCATATTACAGTCTTGATGAGCCTGAATTCCCTGTATCAAATAAGGGAATCTGAAGAGGTTCCAGAGGTTCAGAATATAGGGGAAGACGTGGATCTTTCCGAAGCCACTAATATAATTTTACCCCTGCAAGCACTGTATATGCAGCAGAAACTCGTGGTAGAGCCCTTCAGCGAGCTCAAAAAGAACAAGAAAGTTCTTCTGCCAATGACCCACTCAGTTTTGGCACAGTTATTTTGGAAGACCGATTAAAGGTTCCATCTTCTTTATCTCAGCAAGTAAATGGATCTAATCAGTCTAATCTTCCAAAACCAAGGATGTTTCCAACTTCAATACAAGATGCATCAGCTTCCAAAGCATCTGCTTCCAAGGTACCTGCTAAACCGCATATTCCTATTGGGAAACGCAGACCTCTAGATCAAAAGTATGATATATTGAAACACTTGGCCCATGTACCGGCAATGTTATCAATTTTGGATGCTTTGAATCTATCAAAAGATCTTCGGGAAGCACTCATCGAAGCTTTGTCAAGTCCTCAGGAGTTTGAAGCTGAAATTGCTGCAGCTGAAATCTATCACATAGAGAATAATCCCGCAGAATGCCATGCAGTGATATCTTTTACTGATAAAGTTGAAGATGATGTTGTGCATGGGCACATAAAACCTTTGTACTTATCTGGAAAAGTCAATGGTGTAGATGTTCGAAGAGCTTTCATTGACAATGGTTCAGGAGTCAACCTCATGCCCATTCGTACACTTCGTTGATTGGGCCTTACGGAATCTGATTTATCTCCTTCTACCATGATGTTACAATGATATGATAAAAATGAACAAGAACCACTGGGAGAAGTTACACTCAGAACTCAGTTTGGAGATTTTGTTTCCAATTCAGATTTCATGATTGTTGATCAAGACTCAGCTTTCAATATCTTGATTGGAAGACCCTGGCTACATCAGCATGCATCTATTCCGTCATCATACCATCAATGTCTCAAATACTGTTTTGATGGTCAAGTTGGAACATTATATGGTGATAAGGCCCTGTTCAAGACATGTGAGTCTCAATACATTGAGGCGGAATTTTATCACATGAAGGGAAGAGAAAAATCTACAATGAAGGAAATTACCAAAGTTAATGCTTCATATGGTTTGGAAAAAATTCCAATAAATCCATTTTCACATGTGAGTACAGATTATGTGTTACCTATCAGTCAAATTGACAAAATAGGCCCAAATCAAAATACTCTTATGGAAAGATCCATAATGTCAATTATGGCAATCGAGCCAGACAACATGGGAGAAATTGGTAACCTACCAAGCAGTGATGAAAGCATAAGTGGTGATGAAATCCAATAAGTCTATACTTCGCTAATTAGGCCAGAAGAAGTTATAGCAACACCAGAGGTGAATAATGATGTCGATTCTCGATCCATCATCTCTTCTTTGATTCCCAAAGAAGATCCTTTATCATCAATAGGGTCGGAAATGGAAGCCTCTTCTTCAAAATGTGAAAATTTTGACATTTCTTATGATCATGAGAATTTCGTTTTTTCATCTACTTTGCAAGTAGAAACGGAAGAAATAACACATGATGAAGAGGAAGAGGAAGATCTTAGAGATGCTCCTCTAGCATTTGAAGAGGGTATCTCTACCACTGTGGATGAACTCAGAGATGTAAATCTGGGTAAAGAGAAAGATCCACACCCCACTTTAATTAGTGCGGCCATGACACTTGAAGAGAAAGATATGTATATTTCTTTTCTAAAGAAAAATAAAGATATTTTTGCTTGGAATTATACAGAAATGCCTGGGCTTGATCCTGATGTTTCTACTCATCATTTGGGTTTACCAAAAGAACATCGAGGATTCAAGCAAGCCGCGAGAAGAACACACCCAACCTATGCTTCCAAAATTGAAGCTGAAGTGGATAAGCTGATCAAAGCCAACTTCGTTAGAGAAGTTCAATATCCCAAGTGGTTGGCTAATATTGTCCCTGTAAAGAAGAACGAACAAATTAGGGTTTGCATCGATTTCAAGGATCTTAATCGGTATTGTCCTAAAGATGATTTCCCAGTTCCGATTACAGAACACTTAATTGATGCGACGGCTGGCAATGAAGTACTTTTTTTCATGGATGGATATTCTGGATATAATCATATCCGAATGGCCCCAGAAGATGAGGAATATACAGCCTTCAGAGCTCCTCAAGGTGTGTTTTGTTACCGGGTGATGCCCTTTGGTTTAAAGAATGCAGGTGCAACATATCAACGCGCCATGCATCATATCTTCAAACCTTTTTTAGGGAAGTTTGTTGAATTATATGTAGATGATTTGGTGGTTAAATCCAAACAACGTTCTAATCACTTGGCTGATTTGAAAGTCATATTCCACAAGCTTCGACAACATAATTTGAAGATGAACCCCTTAAAATGTGCTTTTGGGGTAACCTCAGGAAAATTCCTCGGCTTTGTTGTACGCCATAGTGGTTTTGAAGTCGATCCTGAGAAAACCAAATCAATCCTTGGTATGTCACCTCCTCAGAATTTGAATGAATTAAGAGGACTTCAAGGACACTTAGCCAATATTCGGCATTTCATCGCCAATTTGGCAGGCAGAAGTTTACCCTTTACCAAATTATTAAAGAAAGGAGTCACTTACCAGTGGACTGAAGAATGTCAAGAAGCATTTGATGTTCTCAAGAAATACCTCTTGAGTCCACCAGTACTCATGCCACCTGTTGAGGGTAGACCGCTTATCCTCTATGTGACAGCTTTAGAGCGATCATTGGGTGCCTTTCTCACTCAAAAGAATGATGCTGGGAATGAAAATAGTCTCTACTATCTCAGTAGAACTATGCTTGAAGCAGAAACCCGGTATTCAAGTATTGAAAAGTGCTGCCTAGCATTAATCTTTGCAGTTTAGAAACTGAGACACTACCTGCAACATCATGAGGTCCAATTGGTATCTCGTAATAATCTGCTCAAATTCATCCTTAGTTGTCCAATGCTTACAGGATGTCTGGCAAGGTGGGCGGTTATTCTACAGCAATTTGACATTCAATATGTGTCTCAAAAGGCAATTAAGGGCCAAGCTCTGGCTGATTTCCTGGCTGAACATCCTTCAGTGGAAGACACATATTCAGATATCGAACTCCCTGATAAGGAAGTTTTCTCTATTCAAGAGAGTCCTCAAACATGGGAAATGTATTTTGATGGTTCTTCTAGAAGTCCAACAGGGAAGAAAATGGAAAATCCTAAATTCAACAATGTTGGTTTAGGAATTGTGCTCATTTCTCCAGATAAGGCAGTGTTACCTTATTCCTTTTTGTTGTGGGAAGGTGGTACCAATAATGAAGCTGAATACCAAGCTCTCATTAGAGGCTTGGATTTAGCGCTTCAAGCACAAGTGAATCACTTAAAGGTAAAAGGTGATTCTGACCTGGTAATCAAACAAGTCAATGGGGATTATTCAATCAGAAAAGAAGAATTAATCCCTTTGTATGATTACGTCAGAGAGTTAATGTCGGAATTCCCTTCAGAACTGACATTTTCTTATGTCCCAAGATCACAAAATGCTCAAGCTGATGCACTGGCTAATATAGCTACAACTTTAGCAGATCCAAATTGGGACGAGACAACCATCTGTATTGCCCACCATCGTGCAATTTCACCTTATGTTCAAGTCAGAACAGAGGAAATTAATGAAATTAGTCCCATTCCTGAATCGTATGGTCATACTACAGGATGGATGTCACCTATCAGGGAATACATTCAAAATGGAACACTTCCAACTGATAGAGCCGAGAAAGAACAAATTCGGTGACGTGTGGTCAATTTTACTCTTTATGATAGCCCAAACCACCTCGAGAAAATTCTCTACAAACGTGGTTTTGATGGAGTTCTCTTCAGATGTATTGATGGTGAAGAGACAATGGCTGTCATAAAAGAAGTGCATGCAGGAGTCTTGGTGCCCACCAGTCTGGACATAGACTATCTGATCAAATTCGAAGGCTTGGATACTTTTGCCCTTCAATGATACAAGATTGTGTTAGTTTTACAAAGAAGTGTAATTCATGCCAAGTATATGCCAACTTCATTCATAAACCTCCAGAGTTGCTTCATACAGCTAAATACTCATGGCCATTTTCCACATGGGGAATGGATGTGGTGGGACCTTACCCTTCAGCTACGGCCAAGCAGTTTAAGTACATTCTTACTGCTACTGATTTCTTTTCCAAATGGGAAGAGGAATCACCTATCAAATAAGTCAGTTCTAAATGCATTGTTAGCTTCATCAAGTCTAACATCATTGCTAGATTTGGTGTCCCTCATACCATATTGACGGACAACGGCACCAACTTCTGTTCTTCTGAGGTAATGAAATTGTATCAAGAATACAACATTAAGTCCAACCATTCATCTCGATATCATGCAGCGGCTAATGGCCTTATAGAAGCCTTCAACAAGACTCTTTCAAAAATACTGCAAAAGATGGTGGATAAAGATAAGAGGTCATGTATTGATAAACTCTTTCGTGCTTTATGGGCTTATCGGACTACCACTCGCAATGCAACGCGGTCAACTCCATATTCGTTGGTATATGGAACAGAAGCAGTCTTGCCAATTGAAGTTCAATTGCCCTCGCTCAGAATAGCCATTTGTGATCAGTTATCTACAGATGAGCAATCCCAAAAGCGGTTGAATGAATTGGAACAATTATATGAGAAAAGATTGTGCACTTTGCACCACTTGGAAATCTATCAAAATCGAATAGCACAAGCTTTTAATAAAAAAGTTCGTCTTCATTCATTTATACAGGGAGAATTGGTATTGGTTCTCAGAGCACCCATGATACCAGGAAAGAAGCCTCCCAAACTTGAACCAAAATTCGAAGGACCTTATTCAATACATAAGTTCTACTCCAATGGAGCGTATTCTCTAATCTCAATGGATGGAGAACACATCACGACTCCAACTAATGCCAGATTTCTGAAGAAGTATTTTGTATAAACACAAAATATTGTTCCCAGATCCAAAACAATCACATTGGTTCATGGTATTATGTCCTACATGACACTAAACTATATTTTGTCCGAGATGACATTAAACTATATTTTTTCCGAGATGACATTAAACTATATTTTGTCCGAGATGACATTAAACTATATTATGTCCTATCTACATGACATTAAACTGTGTGGAACTTCCAACATCCAGCATGACGATAAAATGTAAAAAGTCCCCAGAACTAATATCCGCGTATTGGTTCACCTTAGTCATAGCTACATGACTTTAAACTGTACAACACCAGTTCGCCCTTGCAATATGACGTTAAAACTATACAGCAATGGTCCAGTATGACTTTAAACTGCAAACTTCGTCCAGCATGACATAAAACTGTGAAAAAGTTTCATGAACCGTCCATCATGACCTTAAACTGCATCATCCCTGGTCCATGTATATGACCATAAACTATTTGCAGATCCCTTATGTCCAGCAAGACGTTAAACTGTGACGTCCTAAACTACATGACGCTAAACTGTATAAAAGTCCCTCACGTCCGAAAAGACGTTAAACTATATAATCATCAAAGTTCCAGCATGACATTAAACCGCACCATCCACGGTCAATGAATATGACCTTAAACTATTCGCACTTTCGTCCAATATGACGTTAAACTGTATTGTCCCCATCGTCCTAACTACATGACGCTAAACTGTACAGAAAGTCCTTAATATGTCCTACATGACATTAAACTGTTATTTTTTCCCTGCTACATGACACTAAACTGTGCAGCACCAATAGTCCTAACTGCAAGACTTTAAATTTCATAGTCCCTTTTGTATGTCCTACATGACATTCAACTGTGCATCGTTAAGGTTGTTATTACCTCTTGTTTCTCACACCGAGTATGACTCACGTGAGCTTAGAGAAAACCTCAACCATAACACTCTCTTTGGGCCCCTAACCATGTGTAAGTCCCAACAACATTTTAATTAGATCGTTGTCCCCAAGAACAACTTGATCATTAATTCATTCTTTAATTGAACTACATGGACATTGATCCTTGCCCTCCAGGCTGGGTATGTAGGCAACCTCCCAGGGTTCAAGCCCAAAAACAATCTCTTCACATCGGTTCACCACCATCTCATATGATGTTGATTCGTGAAACCGCCCCTGGAATCAATATCTTTACATTGATTCACTTTCGTCCTTGTTATATGACGTTAAACTATACAACACTTTTGTCCGGTACGACAATAAACTACAATATTCTTTGATTTCCTCATTTGAGAAGGAACCATTATTGACATTGATTTTTTTTAATCATGTTTCATTTCAAAAGGCTACGTGCATACATGGTAATGCCTAAACTTTTTATCTTAGGTTAAACCGTCATTGCACTAAATTCCCCTTTCACCCTTCGCATATCCGAACCAAATTTGTACAAAGGGTAGTTCTAGAACTACGTGGACTTGATTCCCATCCTTATGGGATACGTACGAACATTCGAGTGTCCCTCGAATCCAGTCCCAAGTCTTTTGGGCCTAACCCCAAATTTCACTTTCAGTCCCTTGGCTGAAAAGTCCTCGTGAAAACACACACTGTGTATTCATTATTATGGTCCGAATTCTATGACCCTAAACTATGATTTCTCATACTTTCGTCCCGTACGACATTAAACTGCATTTCAAGAACTACGTATGGCTTGATTCTCATTCTTATGAGATACGTAGTGAAGTCCAAAATTTTAATTCAGGACCCAGCCATAACATGATTATGGTTTTCATTGACCTATGTATCTCTATATACATTGGACAATACCCATCTTTATGTGTTATAATCCTAACCTTAAATATTTTCAGATCTTCATAACCCTTTTCATGACTTCTAATCACAAAAATGTCAAACTTCTGAGAATTCTTTTGCCTGACTATGCAGCACGTGCCCATAGGTGGCCTTGCATAAACAGTCCACATAACAGACTTGTCAGCCGAAAGATGCTATTTATTTGACCATGCAGCCAATGCCCTTAGGTGGCCCTGCATATTTCAACCCCCTAACAGGTTTTTGTCAAATAATAGTAACTTCATTCTTGGGAAGAATGCCTCTTTTGTCCTTATTTGTCTTAAACGACAGTATGTAGGGATCCGCAAAAAATAGCCATCCTTAACATATTTGTCCCATATCCTTTTTCATGATCTGAAAGTATTCAAGTCTATGGTTTATTTTTCTTCCCTACGTTTGGTTCAGACCTTCGTAGGAGTGATATTCAACCAGTTCTTCGATATTCTTGTTCGTAAATATCTTCTCCATATTAACGGACCTCTTTCCATACAACAAACTCTATACTTTAGAAAATTTGAATCTCCATAAACTTTCACTGGCTTTTAGCACTAGGAAAGTAAGATTCTGGGAGTTCTTTTTCTTGACTATGCAGCACGTGCCCATAGGTGGCCTTGCATAAACAGTCCACATAACAGACTTGTCAGCCGAAAGATGCTATTTATTTAACCATGCAACCAATGCCCTTAGGTGGCCCTGCATATTTCAACCCCCTAATGGGTTTTGTTAAATAATAGTAACTTCATTCTTGGAAACTACTTCTTCTAATGCCTTTTAGCTCTTTTTCATATCATTCCTCAGATTCAAATATTCTTAAGCCATAGTTTACATATTTTCTCTCATACTTGAGCATGGTAATATGTTTTCAGATAAATTGTCAAGGAATTGTGTCAATTCTAATCCATTTTCGGTCAAAACTATTTTCGACCTTAAACATTAGCCCCTTTATGCCCGGCATGCATGACTTTAAACTGCCCACAAAAGACAAAGGAACTCTGAATAAAAGTCAAGTTCCAGCACACTTGTGCGCTGCCCTCTGTGCCCTGAAGACTTGCGCGCCCCCTTTTCCTTTGAATGTATTCAATTTCCTCAGAGTTAAATCCTCATTTCATTCCGGATCCAACTCTGAGGGGGGACTTTTGTTGACGCTCCTTTCGTCACAGAATATAAGGATCGGAAAAGGGGAATATCTAAGCTCAATGTGATTCATCCTTTGAAGAAACATCAACAATCGACAAAGGGATGAACAAGGAGAACATTGCCCATAGGCCGCGCAAGTTCCCTCATGGTCGCGCAAGTACACTTGCGCCCCGCCTAGTGGTCGTGCAAGTACTTGTGCGACGCCTTATGGTCGTGCAAGTGACTTGCGCGACCTAAGTGATAACCGCCCGGTAACCGCCCGGGGTCTTCTCCTGCCTATAAATAGACCCTGTGGGCCCCCCATTCGAGAGGATCTTTTTCCAGAAACTCGAATTGAAGCTCCCGACGCCCAAGTCTCTTCACAAAGCTTCTGGAACACTTCTAAGGTAATTTCCTACCTAGAACGGAAGATTTAAAGAGAAGAAGGAAGGCCTAAGTGTTCAAACTCATCAACACTTGCGCGCCGACTTATTCCTTCAATAGAACTTGCGCGTCCCTTTTTTGGATGAACCTCAAGAAGATTATAAAGGGATTTATAAAGAGTCGCTCAAATATTGTAATGGTATTTGAGAATCGCGCAAGTACCCCTCATGTCGCGCAAGTATACTTGCACGACCAATACTTGCGCGCCCCCGCAATACTTGAGCGCCTTGCAAGACTTGCGCGCCCCTACCTTTTTGGGTGCCTATCTTGCCCATTTTTTCCCTCTTAAGCCATCACACTTTTCTTTTTCAAGATTCAGTCTTCAAGAAACTCTTCAAAGCCATTTATGACATGATTTATTGATTTGACTTCCTTATCTGAAAGGAATTCTATGGAATATCTCTCAAAGTCTAGTGATTTAAATATCCTTATGTGACTAAATATGGAGAGTTCATTCATTCAACCTCATCTTTTAAGAGGAGAGAATCCTAACCTGGGTCTCGTTTTCAGGAATAATCCCCAGTTATAAATCCTTTGATCTGGGCATCTTCCTCAGGAGTAAGCCCCAATCTCAAACATGGGCATCCTTCTTAGGAGTAAGAACCAATCTCAAATGTGGGCATCCTTCTTAGGAGTAATCCCCAATCTCAAATGTGGGCATCCTTCTTAGGAGTAAGCCCCAATCTCAAATGTGGGCATCCTTCTTAGGAGTACGCCCCAATCTCAAATGTGGGCATCCTCCTCAGGAGTAGGCCCCAATCTCAAATGTGGGCATCCTTCTTAGGAGTAAACCCCAATCTCAAATGTGGGAATCCTTCTTGAGGAGTAAGCCCCAATCTCAAATGTGGGCATCTTCCTCAGGAGTAAGCCCCAATCTCAAATGTGGGCATCCTTCTTAGGAGTAAGCCCCAATCTCAACTGTGGGCATCCTTCTTAGGAGTAAGCCCCAATCTCAAATGTGGGCATCCTCCTCAGGAGTAAGCCCCAAACCTTAATCCCTAACCTGGGTCTCTTTTTCAGGAATAAGACTCAGTCATAATCTTAGGCTTCTTTTTCAGGAGTAATCCCCAAGTCCCCTAACCTGGGTCTCCTTTTCAGGAATAAGACTCAGTCATAATCTTGGGCTTCCTTTTCAGGAGTAAGCCCCATGCCCCCCTTAAATTTCTCTTAACCAGTCATAATTTACCCTTGATTTGGGTTTCTTTTTCAGGAGTAAAAACCCAATCATAAATCTCCTCTTAATTTGGGCATCCTCTTTAGGAGTAAGCCCCAAGAATAGAGTATTCAAATCTCTATAAAGCACATATACCTTTATGAACCCTGTTCCTGGATTTTCTCCCTAAAAGTAAATCCTGAAACCTTCATCTATTTGGGCAGTCATACATACATAAGCCCCAAACAATTTCTTATGATTGCATCTTTCATGGCACAATTTTCTAATTTTTACCAATACCTCTTGTTTCTCACAACGAGCATGACTCACGTGAGCTTAGAGTGTAAAAGTAATTATGACATTCTTCTTTGAGCCATCAATCATAAACATCATACTCCATTTCTCGAACTATGTGGGTTCTGATTCCTTTTCCAAAACAAAGGATACGTAGGTAGCCCATTTATGGGTTCGATCCCAACTTTGAAATAATCCATGTCTTTCTGAATGACGATAAACTTCAAGTGCCTCACTGAGTGGCTTTAAAACCAGCCCGGTCATCATAAATGACCAAGAGACTTTTATAAATGTTTCGAAGGATACCATTGACCAAGAATCTCTAAATAGATACAGATGATTCTCTATTGATGAAGAACCTCGAATACATATAAAAGGTTCTCTAAATTTCTTTCATATTTAATCATTGATTGTTAAAACTTAAGGAAAGCTCATTTTATACTTGGTAATGTAATAAGGATTCACGAACATAACTTAAATCTATAAAGAGAGTCCCGAAGTAGACAATAATTCCCCTAAAAAAGGTGTGATGAGTCCGACCTCCCATCCTCTCGACCAATGCAAATTCCTAAGCCTCATTAGTCCACAAACTAATGAGCGCCTACCTTTGGAATGTAGGTCCAAATGGATGTGGAATCATTGGATGTTTCTGGTTCTACGAACAAACCCGTTAGAAACCGATTGGAACGTTTGAATCTCCTGTCCAGGAGGTCATCCCCGAAATCCGTGAGGAAACATAGATATTATGATAATCGTGATTTTTTATACAAATATGACCATTATAAACTGGATGATGAATTTTTTAAAATGAATACGATTAAATGAATTATGAATTATCAATATAAAGGGCCACCATAAAACAAATGTTCTAATTAATTCTTTTAAATTAGGAAGCCAAAATATAGTACTATTATTTGGTTATCAAAAGTATGTTTTCTCAAGAATGTGTTTTATTACTTCTTCATAGATAATATGATAATAAAAATTTAGAAATGTAATATATATATTTTTATAAAATGATATCATTTTTTATTCTTCATGAAAAATAATGATAATGATAATTTATTGGTAATTTTCACAAAATATTAATTTTCCAATTAATATATTTAAATACTATTTTTAATTGAAAATTTTATTATTTTCTCCTGATTTTAAAGTGTTTAAATTTTTTAAAAAAGGATTCATAATAAAAGTATTTTCCGTATTTTATTAATAATTTAATTATGCTTATTTAAATTGATTTAATTTTTACTTTTTTATAAAAACATTTTTATACATAATAAGTGATTTTTTATGTAAAATAATAGTTTTTTATTTTTTAATTTAAAAATAAATTAGTTTATAAAACTTTTCGAAATTTAATTTTTAGAAATGAACTCCATATATTTAACATATTTTTTCATATTTGAATACATGGTAACCATTTTTTATTAATTTTTAATTATAGTTGTGTTAAATGTTATCACATCGATAAAGGATAAATTAGCTAATTAAGATTAGTATAATATGAAACAGAATTAGAAGTCACCATAAAATATCCCATAAAATAATTTTTTGGTATTAATACAACCATTGACATTATAAAATTGGAATATAAGGAATTTTAGAACCATCTGACTTTGGTATTAAAATTTATATAATTTTAACTATGAATAAAAAAATTCCCCATCATATCTTTAATTTTATTATATGAAAATTGTAATTATAATATTTTATAAAAAGTTATATAATTTAATATTGAAAATAATAATAAATATATATTTTTGTTTAATTTTTAAAAATTATTTATTGAATTATTAGATTAAACACATATGTTTCTCCAACCAAATATCTATTCAGTTAATAAAAAATTCGAAAAAATGATTTTTTAAAAAATAAAATTAATACAAATTGGTGGAGTTATTTTGAATTAAAACATTTTAAGATAAATATAATGTATTAATGTTTTCTAAATACATTATATTAAAATAAAATTTTTATTGATGATTTTTAAGATAAATTAAATGAATAGTTTCCAAATGACATCAACAAAATATTATGGATATAATATATTTGTTATGTATTTTAGAATAAAAAAATCATGATCTCTAACAAGACGAAATGATATGTTCAGAAATATCAGCCCTTGGAAATTTATGGGCGAATTTGATTTATGTTACTATTTTTTGTAATTAAATTTTAAAAATATTTTAATTTTTTGTAATTATAAAAATTTGTAATGAGAGGTTAAAAAAAAATAATAAGGGTAAAATAATTTTCCTTACTCAAAAACATTTATTGTATGAGATTATATTGACCTTGTCTTCATATTATATTAAAATTCTATCTATTTAGTTTTATTTTATCATAAAAATTTATTAAATTATTTTAATACCATTGGAAATTTCTTGAATTTCCCACCCCACACATTAAAAAGGGTCACCCCTTCTCTATTTTCATTACACTACATCAAGAATAGTAGCTTAAAAAACCTGGAAATTTCTTTTCCCAAATTCCTTATGGTTTCATGGTTTTTTTCAACCCACAAGTCCGATCCCAGTTCCATTATAATGATATCCAAAATAAGTCTATCGAGGAATATGTAATTGATTTGATTGAAAAAATTAATTTTCTGTCGTTTTTAACTTATGCTAAATATACGTCACCCATCTAATAAAATTAATCACATATTATAAATATAACATGATTTTATTATTATTATCATACAAAGATTTTTCACTTCTTTTAGATCCTATAGAATGTAAAAATATCAATCTTTCATATATACAATTTTACTTGTTAGGCATTGCGGTGTAACTCATTTTTCATCAACATATACTTGGATGGTTATAAATATGCATGAAATTATAATATATTATACATATGTCCTAATTATTCATATGAAATATTTATATCGTGTCACATTTTTTTCTATCACATCTGTTTGAAAAATATAACGTCACTCATTGATATTTGTGGACTACCACATCCAAAAAGTGTTGTGATCCATTTTTATTTTTTTTAAGATAGTTGGTAAAAGTGGTGTATTTAATAATTATATTATATATTTATATCATAAAAACTTTCTAGATATTTTGGAATAATAATCAATTTACATGGTTCATAACTTTCTTGAAAAAACATTCATTACAAAATAAATCACATAAAACCCAAAACAAAGATCATAATGAAATATTAATAATTAACTAGAGATAATATGATATATATATGGATCTTATATGATACAATAAATATCTATATGTTTCTTATATAAGTTATAAACATGAATAAAACAACTATATTTGATGTTAAAGGACATTTAATTAAGTGAAAACATGGGTTTATGGGGTTTTACTCAACATATTTTCATTTTTTATATCAATTATCTAATGATTAAATTACATGATTATGTGAAAAAATTGAAAATGATTTTTTTTTACAATTATATTTTTTTTATTGATAATTTTTACACAAAATATCTTCCTTGAAAATTTCACATTTTCATGATATTATTTTTATTGGGGATTATATCTCAATTTTAATTAAATTGAGACATATTTCTTATTATGAACCTAATTACTACTATGTTATTGATAAAATACACAATTTATATATTTAAAATGGATATATATTTTTTAATGTTAAATTTTTTTAAATTGATGTAAATATTTAATGTGGCATATTGAAAATATAAGGTGATATTAATTCTATTTTTATCATTAATTTTTTTCTTTCACTCCCATTTTCAACAAAATTGTTTTATAAAATTACATTTTATAACTCGAATGATGTAATTATAAAATATTATGTTATACAAGAAATTTTATTTTTCTTGAAATGAATAATTCATAATTTTTCCAAAAATGTTATTTCTCATTATTATTTATAAAAATTAAAATCCAATTTTTATATTGTTATGTTTTTGTAATTAAAATTTTCGTATTCCACCATATTTGTTTTCTCTTATATTGAAGTACTTGTTTAAAAAATTTAATAAAAACTATATAATGACTGTATACTTTATTAATTTTATTTTATTTTCATTATTTGTCTAATAGAAAATGCTTTATTAAATAACCTATATTATCATTGAATGAACAATCATCTTCTATAGCTTTATTAATTTTCTATTCATTAATATTATCTTCAAATGTACAAATTAATTTGATCATGTTTCAGTGGAAATTATATATCATTAAATATCCATATTATTTGAATCATGTATTTTTTTCCTAATTCATATTCCAATTCAATACAAGTAGTTTTACATTTAATAAAATTTGATAGGCTGGGGAAATATTTATATTAATTATTCTTTATATAATAAATTTACATATAGATTAAAAATAATGTTTGGGAATTTATTTTATCATTAAATATATGTGGAATGATCTGAACATGAAACGATGTGTTTAGGATAAATTTATATATTTAAGTACAAAACCATGAAATATAAATATTAAGGTGTTTTTGAACAATAATTCATAATATAGGTTTTTTTAGATTATATACTTAGAGAATTTGAAAATATCTTAAAATTTAATCCCTTATATTATAGGTGGAATCATTTACTCAGTATAAAATTTTCTAACAAATGAAATCCTTTTAAAATAAATTATGGACTATATTTATGATTACTCATTACAATTATCCTGTTGATCTCATTGTGGTCCATATTCCGACATAAATTCAGGGAAAACATTATAGAAATTTTGAAGAGTACAAAGATCATGGTAAGGGAAAAATTTAATAAATAAATCATTAGTCAATAAATACTAATAAACACATGAAAATGGAATCACAATGTTATATTTCTCACCCATAAAACATAATATATTTATATTACATTGGGAAATATAAATTTTCTTATAAACCCCCATAAAAACATAAACAATAAAGGTAACTAGTGGCATTATTTCGATATCACTCTTACACTTAATTAATCTATCATATATACATAGTGAGAACCCTGTAGGGTTACATTTATAATGAAAACTACAATATATTCCAATTATATCTTAAAAGGAAGCCATACTTGTTAACATCATCTCATTAACCAATTCATTGAACATTTATAACAGGCTCACCCACCATCTGTTTATTATAGAAACACCCAAACACATAGAAAATTTCCAAGAACCCGAACATAATTTTAAACAATAAATAATGTATAAAATAAAAATGATTTTTCTATATTAAAATCACTTTTCATTTTTAAAAATATTCACACTAATAAATAATAATACATTATTTTAAAATAAATGACAAAATTGAATTGAAAAAATCAAAAAAATGACGATACATGAAAGAAAATAATTTAATTCCTTCCATATATGTTATAAAAAATAACATTATGATTTTGAAAGAATTGTTGAAAAAGTAACTTTTAAATTTATTTTTAAAAGAAACTCTATTATATAATTCCAAAAAAGAATCCTTTTGATAAAATATCTGAGAAATTAAAACTAAAAAATTTGAAAACTATTAATTCCATATATATAACTTCAAAAAAAAAACAAATTTTAAACAATTAACATGAATGATAGTTACTTAGTATAATAAATCATAAAAAGATTTAAAATAAGTGTAGTAGTTAAAAATCCTATGACCTTGAGTTTTGATCATCACATATAATCTTTATCATCATAAATATAAATATTATATTAATTATTTAATTTATTTATAAAATTTTTAATAAATTATTAAAATTTAAAATCACTTATTATCATGATATAAAAATACAAAATTATTAACATTCAGGTTGGACATTTTGACGATATTCATTACTTCAGTCCAAAATGAATTTTTTATGAAATCAATAGTAAAAGTTTTCATTAGTACATCATATCCATAATAATATTCATGACATGATTATCATTTTTATACTTCAATTATATATATAAAGATATCAATTTAGTATGGAAATGAAAATTTAATTACATTATGATCAATGAGATTGTACGTTGTATGTATGCATGAGTGACATTTTAATTTTATAATGGTGATAATAGAAATAAGGTAACCATAATTTTATCTTTAAATAATCATAATAATATAATTAATATCATATTAATCACTTAAATATATCATCCTTATGATGTGCTGATGAAATAAAATCACATAGCTTTATGATGTTGATTGTTCACACAAACATAGTAATGAAGTAAGCATTTCTCTATGTATGGAATGGTAAGAAATAAAATTATATATCAACTTTTCATAATTAAAAATATGTGTAAAGACCCGTAAATTTCAAGGGAAATTTTTTTCTTAATTTTCTTTGAAATTTTACGAGTGCGCAGTTTCTGACGGCACCTGATTTAGAGGCTCGGTGTGCCTGGAATCAATTTCCGAATTTTAGCTCGGGTACGTTCAGTGAACGAATGATCTGGTTTTCCTAACTGTTGAACCAGTGCTCGGAATTGAAATCTAAGGGCACCGATGAAACAGCAACACCGTTAATTGAATAAGAAGACTTTTCCAGGAGTTGTGTTTCCTCAGAAGGAGATGTTAAAATAATGTGAGGAATGAAAATAAAATTGTTTTATAATTTATTGTTATTTATTTAACCGATGGTGAAGCGTTGTGGAATAGTAAGATTCAAGGAAGTTGGGGTGGGGCCCACCTGATCCCCCCCTTTTCAAATTCCTCAAACCTCCCATTATGTTTGCAAACACCCACATTTTGTGTAACACACCTGCACCCCCTATTGACGGAGTGTGTGTGTGTGTAAATAAAATAATACAATGTCTTATTTTATCGTGGGGGATTTTCTGTGTGGAGGAGAGAACTCTTGTATATTTTCATCTTCCTTCTTGAAGAACGCGAAGAACACCGAATCTTAGACGAAGAACGTCGTCTCATCTTTGCATCTTCTCTCCATGTCGAAGGAAGCGAGACACTGCATTCTTAATCAGGTGAACATTGAAGACGCTTACGGATCCTCATCCCATGATGCCGTCTTCCGCGACGTCTTTTTCCCGCAACGATCCTTGATCATCGACTCCATCGAGGCAGGGGTTAATTTTTTTTCGTGAATTCTTTGTTGTTCATCGACTTTTATTTTGGTCCGCCTGTTATCATTATAACGGGAGGAGGTCAGACCGCACGAACACGGCCGACCCTCCTCCCCATTGGATGTTGTACTTTTTGCGGCACGAGCAAAGGAAGCACGTTGCAATGACACCAAGCGGAAGCAAGAGGAATGAGGGAAGAAGCGCAACGCCGTTGAGGCTGAACGAAGCTGCGGCCGGAGTTGGGCCGCGACGAAGGGGTGCGACACCGTCGTGCCACGCCAGGGAACCATGAAGAGGTTGTGGCGGGAGCGGGGCCGTGGCGGAGGGGCGCGACGCCATCACATGGCGCCTGTGAGACTAGGTCGTGGCCTATGGCCTTGGTGGTTTGGGGAGCAGCGGCCAGAACCGTCAGCCGCCGGTGCAAGGAGGGCGAGACCCGAGGGGGGTCCCGCGGTGACACACTGACCAGACAAACCAGCCGGCCGGTTCTGTAAAATCCGGGGGTCGTAACCCTCGGATGGAAAATGGCGGGGGCCCCATGCAGGGGGGGGGGGCTTTCTCAATCGGGGGGCAATGCCCCCCCCCATTTTTTTCCATGGCAGTTTGGCCAGCACCAAGATGGCCACGTGGGTCGTGCCCGAGCCAGGCCAAACGGCCACCCCGGGTCGGGCCGCCCAGGCCGGGCCGGGCTGTGCCGCGCCCCCCAGGCAGGGCCAGACCCAGACCCGGGTCGGGTCGACCCGTTTCGGGCCACCCCGGGGGTCTTGGGCCTGGTCGGTTCGGGCCCAAAACCCCCTAAAACTGGATAAGATTGTTTAAATAGCCATAACATGGGTTAAGGTCCTCGGATCGGTGCACCGTCAGTTGCGATGCGATCCTTGGATCGAGATGGTCGTTTCTGTATATTATATACTAGGTTTCATAGAACATTGTGTATGGCCGGGTTGGTTCGAACACGAAACCAACGAGGCCCTCGGAGTGGAAAAGTTATAACTTGAGCTCCAGATGTCACATTGACGTGACGTCGACTTTGTTAGATTCCTCTTAGTGAGGCGGACCTTTTGGATTACTCCTCTCGAGGTTTGGACGTAGTTGGAGTGTGGTCTGGTAGATTTTGACTTAAAACCCAACCAGACCCCTGGAACGAAAAAGCCACTAACTCTCAGACCGGGCGTCTGAATTGACACGACATCAGTCTCGTTGAGTTCCTTTTGACGTGACGGAACGTCGTGATACATCAAATCTAATCTACGTGACAGATGATGTATCGACCTCTTGGCTTGTTGAGCGGACCCTCCCAGAATGAGCATGTTGTGTACTGAAACCCTAGAGCTAGCTGAGGCTAGACCACTACTGATCGATCGACTCGGATTGTTTCAGATAGCCTAGTGGGGAGAGGTTGGTTATAGCGGCATACCCATGGAGAAAGAGCGCTTGGTTGTAGTGGCAGACCCACGGTACTCAACAGAAAGAGTACTTCTATAGGCTATGAGGGGGGAGCGCTTTGTTGTAGCGGCAGACCCATGGTGGGAAGCGCATGGTTGTAGTAGCAGGCCCACAGTACTCGACAGGTGGATTACTACAGTAGTCCAAGGACAGTGGGAAGTGCTTGGTTGTAGTGTCAGGCCCACTATTCTCGATATAGGAGGAGTTCCCCAGTAGATATGGGTGTGACGGTGAAGACTATCGTACTGGAATCCTCCGTGTGTTCGACGACTATGACAACCATACTGGAATCCTCTGTGGGTTTGGCGGTGATGACAACAGTACTTGAATCCTACGTGGGTCCTACATCTTAGTCGGTCTAGTATCCTACATGGGTCCCAGTTAGATGAATCAGTAACTACATCTGATCATCTCCTTTTTCATTACAAATGATGTATACCTATGTGAGCTGAGTCTCGACTTACAATCATTATCTTCGATATGATTCACTTACATTCCTATGTAGATTGGGTTGTGGTTTCCTGTGTGGATTGGGTTGTACTATCCTGTGTGGACGTGATTGAACTTGGGCTCGGATGTTGGAGCGGAACTGGAATTGATGACATAGGTAAATGTATGGGAATATACCTAAGTATTGTTGGATGTTACTTCGTGATTGTATCTTTCCATTGTGGATTGTCCTTTGTGGATTCTAGGAGACCTAAGGGGGTCTTGGGGTCCCTACTAAGTAGTGTATACTCACCCCTACACGGGCTATTCCCACTCTTCGTTGTGTCAGATGCAGATGACGGACAGCACTGAGTGTGGTTGAGTCTTGTGGAGAAAGTTGGTACCTGGAGGTGGACAACTAGACGGGACGTACACGGAGCGGACGGTTGGACATGAGGAGCTGAGGAGGCTATCTGTACCAAACCTTAAGGTGGACCCACCATTAAGGTGGGAATTCCAGTGGATCGCTCGATTTTGATGCTTTACTTTTAGTTGTTGTAATTTCTTTCAGTTGTACTTTACTTCAGTTGGGTTTTTATTCTGGCCCATTTACTTTACAACACTTAAAGTTGTTCCCATTTTACATAGTATTAATTTAGCATGCTTAATCTGGTGTTTGTATACTTTATAAAGGCAATGCCTTCCCTTTTTATCGGGATTTACGCCTTGGTGCTAGTCTCCAGCCCCTGGCCTAAGGAAGGCAGGCTTGGGGAAGTCACGACACGGGTCCCGAGGACAGGTCATGACAAATTGGTATCAGAGGAGTTCAATTCTACCACAGAACTAAGGAATCTAAACTTTATTCTGTGTGAAGCAATAATGTTAAGGGTATTTAGTGTGGTTATCAGTCCAGGGAGTCCAGTGTTGGTGCGGCGGCCGACGTATCCATACACAAGGACCCTGACTTCTGATTTCCGACTCAATGCACGAAAAAATTGATTGCATGTATGTTTCAAATGTTTTCTTTGTGATTTATTTATGTCAGCACTCCTGGTATACTGTTTTGACCGTGGTACACCTGTTTGTTTTAAGGATGTCCCCACAGCGGTAGCCAACTAGGGTTCAGAGATTTGTGAGAGACGACAACCCATCGAGTGACGAGTCCTCGTTGTAGGGCCCTTTTCAGCGGAGGCACTAGTGGTACCTCTACCCGCTGAGCCACCGATGCCGCCAACCCCAGCCGCAGAGATTTCACATTTCCTTAGTGCACTGCATGAGTATCAGCGTCAGAGACCACACAGGTTCCCCAGGGAGACGGACCCTCAGGCAGCCGAGGATTGAATGGAGGCTGTAGTTCGAGTTTTCAGGTTAGTGGGGACACCAGCTGACCTCATGGTGATCCTTGCAGCGAGCCTCTTGTATGTGGCAGCTGATAGATGGTGGATCATGATGCTCCAGGTGCACGTCGAGGCATCCCTTCTGTGGGTAGACTTCGAGAGCCTGTTCCAGGTAGTGTTTGTACCAGCCACACTTCGAGCGGTGCGCATACATGAGCTACTTCATCTTCAGCAGGGTAGCATGACATTGTCGTACTATTCAACGAGGTTCACCGATCTCTCGCGTTACTATACAGATATGTTACGGGACCCGTTCTTCAGGGCCCGAACCTTTGAGCAGGGGCTCAGGCGAGAGATTAGAGCTTCAGTTGTTTCTCACAGCATCCTGATGCAGATAGAGTGTTGGAGAGATCCCTCTTAGTGAAGAGTTTCCTTACTGAGCAGACTCCAACAGCATGACCCACCACTAGCCGGCATGCGGTAGAGTATTCTGAAGCGGACAGTAGACAGATGACGGAGAGGTCCAAGTGCACCAGACCTTCAGGTGATCGTCCACATGACACAAGATCGTGTGTGCGAGGCACCCGAGGTGGAAAACGACTTACCGGGAGTGGACAATGTTACTCCTACAGTAGGGTTGGTCACATGGAACGCGACTGTCTGACCCACCATATAGATGACCAGCGGATAAATGAAGGACCTCCCAGGAAGAGGCAGAGGTTCGATCGGGGTGGATCGCAAGGAGTAGGAGACCGAGGCAGGGGAGCTGGCCATATAGATGGAGGTAGGCGACACTTCGAGGTGTTTCCACCACCACCACCAGGAGGTCCACCCCGACCACAGGGAACAGGTGGACATGGGAGATCTCAGCTTCAAGCAGTTAAGGTATTTTATTATGGAGCTCCAGAAGCAGGCAGACAAGAGCGAAACTAGTTCCATGCATGGATGCCTTGTTGTTGGTGCTTCTATCTCTCTTTTTGTTGATATTGTGGTTGTATGTGTCTTTGTACTTTGATCTGCAGTAATAAAAGACACGTTTTGTTGTGGAATTTACTGTCCTATCCTATCTTTATGTTGTTACTAATAGGTTCCGGTTTAAAAAATCCGTTGACTTGACCCTCACTTATGAGATAACTAATGGAGGAGACCAAGTGACCAGAAACCGATGCTGACAGTGTGACTCAACCCTTGGAGGTGAGAGTAACGGTTTGATCTCTTGGTAGTAGCGTCGAGGCCTTACGACGTCAACCTTGGTATGGATTAGTATCAACCATATTGAGATTGACCGTATTAGGAAAAGAACGTGGTTCATCCTAGGTATGAGGCCAAATATTTCTTATCGGAAAAGAAGAAATCTTAGCAGCTCTTGTAGGACAAGAGAAGGTCCAGGTTATCCAACAGCGGATGAGGACAACTCAGAGCTGACAAAAGTCTTATCCTTATAGGAGGCAGATACCACAAGAGTTCTAAGATGGCGACCATGTTTTCCTACGGTTCTCAACTTTACATGGATTACAGAGTTTAGGCCAGGGTGGCATGTTATCACCACGCTTCATCGAACCCTTATTGGTCTTCAACGAGGTAGGTGAGGTGGTTTACCACTTGACCAATCCACATAAGTTGCACAAGGTGCACGACGACTTCCATGTATCTCATCTGAGGAGATACGTTCACAACCTGAAGCATATCATCGACCATAGGTAGTTGGACTTTGGAGATGGGGTGACTTTTGCTGAGGTCCGAATGGAGATCGAGGATCGATAGGAGAAGGTCCTACGTGGATGGTTGATTTCTCTAGTGCGCATCAGATGGAAGCGTGATAACCTCTAGGAGAGCACTTGGGAGTGGGAGGTTCAGATGCTTGCTCAGTGCCCTCTTTTTTACCCTAGTCTGTGTTATAGCTTTACGGGGATGTAAATCCCTAAGATGGGTGTAATGTAAATACCTATAAATTTCAGGGGAAATTTTTTTTCTTAATTTTCTTTGGAATTTTACGAGTGCATAGTTTATGATGGCACCTGATTCTGAGGCCCGGTGTGCCCAGAATCAATTTCTGATGTTTAGCTCGAGTACATTCAGTGAACGAATGAGTGGGTTTTCCTAACTTTTGAACCGGTGCTTGGAATTGAAATCTGAGGGCACCAATGAAACCCCACCTCCAGAAATTGCTTAGGAAGACTTTTCCTGGAGTTGTGTTTTCTCAGCAGGAGATGCTAAAATAATGTGAGGAATTAAAATAAAATTGTTTTACAATTTATTTTTATTTCTTTAACCAATGGCCAAGTGTTGTGGAATAGGAAGATACAAGGATGTTGGGGTGGGGCCCACAGAAGCCCCACCTTTTCAAATTCCTCAAACCTCCAATTATGTTTGCAAACCCCCACTTTTTTTGTAACACACCAGCACCCCCTATTGATGGCATTTGTGTGTGTGTGTAAATAAAATAAGACACCTTCTTATTTTATCATGGGAGATTCGTTGTGTGGAGGAGAGAATTCTGGAATATTTTCATCTTCCTTCTGGAAGAGCGCAAAGAACACCGAAGCATCGACAAAGAACATCGTCTCATCTTTTCGTCTTCTCTCCACGTCGAAGGATGCGAGATGCCGCTTTCTTCATCGGGAAAACACTGGCGACACTTACGAATCCTCATCCAGTGACACCGTCTTCCACAATGTCTTTTTCCCGCGATGAACCTCGATCGACGACTCCATCGAGGTAGGGGTTTATTTTTGTTCGTGAATTCTTTATCATTCATAATCCTATATTTTCGGCCTCTTGTTATTGTTATAATGGGAGGAGGTTGGACCACACGAACATGGCCGAGCCTCCTCCCCCTTTGATTTTGTATTTGTTGTGGCACAAGCAAAGGCAGCGCGGTGCAATGGCACCACGCATGAAGTAAGAGGAACGAGCGAAGAAGCGCGGCGCCGTCGCGTTGCGCCGCTGATGCCGAATGAAGCCGCGACCGGAGTCGGGCCGTGGTGAAGGGGTGAAACCCTATCGCGCCGCACCAAGGAACCACTAAGAGGCCACAGACGAAGCTGGGCTGCGACAGAGGGGCGCGACGCCGTTGTGCCACGCCGGTCAGACAAGGCCGCGGTGGTGCGGGGAGCGGCGGCCATAACCGCCGACCGCCGGTGCAATGAGGTAGGGACCCATGGGGGGTGCCGCGGTGACACACCTACGGGCCAAACCGGCTAGCCGGTTCCGAGAAATTTGGGGGTCATAACCCCTGGCTAGAAAATGGCGGGCCCCCATGCGGGGGGGGGGGGGGAATTTCTCAATCAAGGGGGCAGCGTGCCCCCCGCATTTTTCCATGACAGTTCGGCCAGAGTCGAGCTAGCCACGTGGGCCGTACCCGCGCCAGGCCAACCGCCCACCCAGGCCGAACCAGACCTAGACCCGGGTCGGGTCGACCCAGTTCAGGCCGACCGAGGCGGTCTAAGGCCGGGTCGGTCCGGTCCCAAAACCCCCTAAAACCGGACATGTTCGTTTAAATGCTTGTAACTTGGGCTACGGACCTCCGATCGATGCACCGTTAGTTGCTATGTGATCCTTGGGTCGAGGCGGTCATTTTTGTATATTACACAAAATGTTTGGAATAACATTGGTTATGGATGGTTTGGTTCGAACACGAAACCGACAGGGCCCTTGGAGCCGAAACGCTTATAACATGAGCTCTGGACGTCCGATTGACGTGACATCGACTTTGTTGGATTTCTATTAGTAAGACGGACCTTTTGGCTTACTCCGCTCAAGGTTTGGATGCAGTTGGAGTTCGGTTCGGTTGATTTGGACATAAAAACCAACTGGGACCCTAGAACGAAAACACCAATAACTCTCAGACCGGGAGTCCGAATTGACGCGCCGTCTGTCTCGTTGAGTTACTTTTGACGTGATGGAACTTTTTGATACATATAATCTGGTTTATGTGACAGTTGATGTATTGACCTCTTGGATCGTAGATCGGACCCTCCCGGAACGAGCGTGCTGTGTGAGGAAACCCTAGAGCTAGTAGAGACTTGACGACTGCTGATTGATCGACTCAGAGAGTTTCGGATAGCCCAGTGGGGAGCGCTTGGTTGTAGCTGCAGACCCATAGCGGATGAGTTCTTGGTTGTAGTGGCAGAGTCGCTATACTCAACAGAATGAGTACCTCTATAGGCTATGAGGGGGAGTGCTTGGTTGTAGCGGCATACCCATGGTGGGAAGCGCTTGGTTGTAGCAGTAGGCCCACATTACTTGACATGTGGAGTACTACAGTAGTCCAAGGTTAGTGGGAAGAGCTTGGCTGTAGCGGCAGGCCCACTATACTCGATAGAGGAGGAGTTCCCCAACAGTTATGGGTTTGACGTTGAAGACTATCATACTGGAATCCTCTGTGGGTTCGACGATGAGGACAACCGTACTGGAATCCTCCATGGGATCGGTGGTGACGACTACAGTACTTGAATCCTACGTGGGTCAGACAGCTTAACCGGTCTAGTATCCTACGTGGGTCCCAGCTAGATGAATCATTAACTACATCTGATGACCCCCTTTTGCATTAAAAATGATTTATACTTGTGTGAGTTGAGTCTTGACTTTCGATCATTATCGTTGATATGATTGATGTGCCTTCCTATGTGGATTAGGTTATAATTTCTTGTGTGGATTGGGTTGTAATATTCTATGTAGACTTGATCATTCTTGGGAACGGATGTTGGAGCCAAACTGGAATTGATGACTTAGGTATATGTATGGGCATATACCTAAGTAGTGTTGGATGTTACTTTTCGATTGTATATTTCCTTTGTGGATTATCCTTTGTGGATTATGGGAGACCTTCGAGGGTCTCGGGGTCCCCACTGAGTAGCGTATAATCACCCCTGCATGGGCTATGCCCGCACTACATTGTGTTGGATGCAGACAACGGATAGTGCTGATCGTGGTTGAGTCTTGTGGAGCAAGTCGGTACCTAGAGGTGGATCACTGGGCGGGACGTACACGGAGCGGAGGGCTGGACCTGAGAAGCTAAGGAGGATATCTGTACCCACCATTCAGGTGGGACTTCCAGTAGATGGATCCATGTTGCTGATTTACTTTCAGTTGCTGTAATTTCTTTCAGTTGTACTTTACATCTGTTGGGTTTGTATTCTAGCCCATTTACTTTCGAGCACTTATAGTTGTACCCATTTTACATAGTGTTACTTCATCTTTCTTACTCTGGTGTTTGTTTACTTTATAAAGGCAATGCCTTCCCTTTTTATCGGCATTTATGCCTTGGAGCTAGTCGCCATCCCCTGGCCTAAGGAAGGCGGGAATGGGGTAGTCACGGCACGGGTCCTGAGGACGGGTCGTGACAATATGTCACTAACATCATATATAAATATTTACTTTCAGCATACTTGTCAGATAGTTTTTACTTAGTGTTAGCTTCCACTTGTACTCTGGTTGTGTTTTTTTACAGTTATAAAAACAATGCCTTCCTAGTTTTTAGGGATTTATGCCTTTGGTGCTAGTCGCCAGCCACTGGCCTATAGAAGGCGAGCTTGGTTTAATCACGATACGGGCCTCCGGGGATAGGTCGTGACAAGGTGATTATATTAAAATAACAAAACTCATTATATTGAGAATAATAGAGTTATTATTTCCTCATGGTTGACTAATATTTTATTTATTTGGATGTAGAATCAAAACAAAAACACCTAATTAAAATATATTCCCTTTATTCGAACAATCTCTTTTGATTTACACCTTCTGACAACATTGAAAGGTGATATATATAATATAACATCTCTAGAAATTATAAATGGTTTTTAAGAAGTTATTTTACTTCATATTTTCTGAATAAAATATTCTCTCATAGTATAATAAATTATAAGAATTAGTTCCATTTTATGAGAGAGGATATGGGAACTCTTATAACTATAAAAAACTATAAAATTAATGTAAATTATTTCTATAAAAAAAGTCCCAAATAATATTTATTTGGAAAATATAATGACTCTGGTTTGAAATTATTTCATACAAATTAATTTAGTTACATTTTTTACTATTTAATAATCCTTTTATTTTGGAATTAACCATTATTTATCCTCATAACCACTTACTAAAAAAATATGGGACTTTAATTTTGAAGGATTAATTGTGTTTCTATAAAATGAAAAAAATAGAAAAATGGTTCATTTATACAATTTTAAACCATATCCCTATAATTATGATGAATTGTATCTTTTTAGTAATTATATATCATTAAATAAACTATTATTTATTTGAGAATATCATTCACATAAATTTTTACACCTATCATAACATGAATGTTAATAAAAATATTAACAGTAAGATAAATTCTAATGAAAAACATAATAAATAAATATCATGATAAATTAATATATAAAATATTATGATGATTGTAATTATTTAAACATATATATATATTGTTAATATCAATTTTACATTACTTTTAATTTTATAATTATTGATTCATCATTTTGTACGTATTCTATGTAATTATTTTATCCCATAAAAATTATAAATAAATTATGAATAATTAGATAATGAATTTATTTTTCAAATACATATTTATAGTCACAAATTTATTCTAAATCAATATATAATAAAAATTTCATAGTTAATAACACATTAGTATGAAATATTTGACTTCTCTTTAAAATAAAATACTATAGAGTGATTGATGTAACCCTAATGGATCAAATATTACCTAAAATCAGTCATGCATAATTTTGTTCAACATTCAATCATCCAATAATATTAAGACATGGGTAATTTAATAATATTTATAATATTATTATTTCCCTTAATTTAATGATTTACCTGAAACTATGGTATTAAAAAATACCAAAGATAGAATTCATATTATTTGAAGATAGAGGGGATATAACTAATAAATTTGGATCTTATAATTAAAAATATATATTCTATTTTTCATAAATAAAACACATAAGTGGATAAAATTAATTTAAAATTAATGTTGTTGTTAGGGTGGTAGAATTCAATTTTAACTTGATAATATTCAAAATAATGAAATGATATTATATTGAAAATCAATGGGATGTTGAATACAATGACCTAAATGGTATTAAATAATTTAAATTTTATCTCATTATAATTTCAAACAATAAAATAAAATATAAAACAATAAATTATTTATTCAAAAATGTTTTTTTCAATTAATATCTTGTATTTCTCACTCTCTATAAAAAAATTACGCTTACCAGAAAAATACAGAAAATTGAACCAAATAAATTTTTTATGATAGAATTTTAAGGAAATATTTTATTTTTTAAAATTGAAATAATAAATATATAAAAATCTAAATTTAAAACATGTTTTCACTAAAAAGGTATCAAAATTTAGTTTTTATAAAAATACATATTTTAGCCATGAAATTTGAATTTTTCATATATCATGTCTATAAAATACATAGGATAAATTTTAAACATTATTTTTAATATATTATGTAAAAATTTAATTAATATAATCCAATGGGAGAGATTTTATTATTTTATTAAAAAAATAATTCACATTTAAATTGGTTTTTTGGAAAACTCATTCTTTTATTTAAAAAGTTATTTATTTTCAATTAAAAATAATTAGTCACCATTGAGTTAATTATATATATATATGAAATATAATTTCACAATTTTGTTAACATTTTTCATATAATCCTTTACAAGGGCTATGATATAATGGTAACATTTAAATAACAATATTTATTTGTTCATTTAAGATTGATGTGGTGTACCATGTATGCTATAATAAATATTTTTTACATATAAAATCAGGATATTAGATTTTACAATCATTATAAAATCAAATACTCTTAATATGAGCACTTGTTCGGTATCTAGTGTTTTACATTTCAATTTACCATTATTATAATCCAATACTTGAAAAAATATTATTTATACTTCTAGTTTAAAATAAATAATGGGACGTATAAAGGTTACCTGATATAACACGTACTAGGGTTCCATACATCAAAATAGGACATAGGGAAGAAACATAGATATCCATTTCTGATGGATTTTTTATAGATACCATATTGATTATAATGCTTAAAATTTAAAACAAAATATATATCTGTGATGGGTTAAAAGATCACTATTTTATATGTAATAAATGTTTATGGATAATATTTTTTGTTATACTTTTCATATAGTTTTGGAATTTTACTACTATCTGGACTATGAACACTAGGTAACATACTTACATGAAAATTAGAATTTCAGCTTTTAATTAATTCCCACCAACAACAAGTATTTTTTCTAAATAATGTGTATTAATATAATTTTTAAATCCTTAATCACAATTATCAACATATAGATATTCACATAATCAAAAAATGAATAATTATTTTCTTTCCGAGTACTAAAACATTTACTAAAATGAAAATGGATAGTATAAGATATTTTAATTATCAAAAAATTTTAAAACATTATATGATTAAAAATAATTTCTATCTCTAGAACTAGACAGTAATATACAATGTTCAAAAAATAGAATTCAAAAATTAATTAAATTTAAAATTACCAAAAAATATTATATATAAATCTTTAAACCCAACAATTATAAGGTTTTAATAACATAGTCTTCAAAAAAATTATGATAATTATCTTCAAATTATATTAATCACTCAGGAATTCTTATTCCAATGAATAATTTCATTAATAATATTAAGCATGCACTAACCATTTCCATAAATATAATAAATCAAAATAAATTGGGAATAAAATCATATATTCCCCATAAATAAAATTGAAAATTTACTAATAAAATAATATCAAATATTATTTGGTTTACCGTTATTGTATATGATCACCATATTAATTAATGTATTCATAAATAAAATTAATATCTTAATCACCAAATAATTTCCATATCTCATGGACATAATCTTTCTCCTATATGTATCGTAAATAAACAAAACTCATAATTTTTATGATATCATATAGGTTCAACGCAGGCGATGTTCCCTTTTCACCATTCATCTATTGGTTGAATTACCATGTCCTTTCTAGATATGACTAGTTGTCACCTGTCATGATGGTTTCCTCTTTTCCTAAAACTATATTAATATAATTCTTTTAAAATTCATGAAATTTTAGAGGAATCTTTTAAATAAAGTATTCATGTTTTATCCTCATGGTATATGTCATAGAATTAAAATTATGTCCACAAATTTAAATGATAATTTTTCCTCAAATAACATTTTCTCATAAAAAATAAGTATTATATATAACTCCAACTACAAAAATACATCCAATGTGCTCCCTTAATCAAAGTATTACTTATACATTAAAACATTACATCATCTATAAATCAAACGTAGCTCTTGATTACCTTATATGTGTACATCATAATCATTTAGAGTCATTATAATTCAAAAACCACAATTTTCCATCTTATTCCATAATAATTCAATCATTATAAAAACCCTGAATCATGTTATATTGTTCAATAATGTAAATATATGCACCAAGAAATAACCCATACCATTCATATTTTATTTATAGTTTCATAGTCATCAATTTTATTGGTAATATAAATTTTTAAACCGATATCATTATGGTCCTATTGATACCTAGAATATCATTCTTCCTAAGACATTAATTTTCATAAGAGCCATACTCCCCATATTATAATCATTCAATTGATTACATAGGAATTTTTACATTCCCATTCATGGATTCTACTGATATCTTCCACTTTCATGGAAAATTATTTCGGTATGACATATGTTACCACATTTACAATGTTTTCCCACCCTGTAATGAAATTATTTAGGTATGTATTTCCACACACATGAATCAAACGTTTTTTATTATATTAATCATTTTGATTATTATAACATGAACATCAATAGTGATTAATCTATCTCATTCATGATGCATTAGAAAAATCACTGAAGTTCATATGGTAGAAAATCACTATAGATATAAGGTTTAGAATGACCAAATTATTTATCATTATAGCTCAAAATTCATTCATTTGTATAGTTATAAACCACCACATTTTTCATAATATCAATCATTAGATTTCTTCCTCCCGGATCCATCCATTTATTTGAACAAAAAATTTATTTTCATCATATAAATATAATCACCCATTACCATATATTGAGGATGATAAAAACTCTGAAATATTTATTCATCTTATCTGAAAAATATATTATAAATAAAGATGACATTCTGTAACATTCTATCCATTTTGGTTATATAAAACATTAAACAACTTCATCAAAAACATTAGAACCAATTATGATATTTAAAACATACTTTAATACAAATTGTAAGGACCCAACCTTAATCATTATATATTAAATTATTTTTTACTATAAATCAAATTGAAGGATATTTTAAGTATAATGTTATATAGAATAAGGAAAATTTATTTCAACTTAATCCCATACATTACATGTGGAAATTTATAGATGGTTTCCATTATTTTCTCCAATGAAACACATTTTAAAATAATAAATGGATCCTCCATAAGAAAGAAAATCCTATTTATCCCCTTATTCTTATCAATGTCTCTATTCTCCAATAAATACTATGAAAAAATTTATTACCAGGGAAGTGTACATAAATCCCATTCAGGGACGTAAAAAATAATTAAATAAATCATTATTACCTTAATATTTATAATACCATGAAATCTTCATAACAATTTTGGGATTTACACCCGTATAGCATAATATCATTAGCTTACCTCGTGAAATAATAGGTGTCCTAAAAAACACCATATATAACATATATCATTATGGTAAATTGAGGAATCATATTTGGATCACTCTTATTTTTAATATAGCTCTCTTGGATACATAGGCAGCAACCATTATGGTTATATTTGGGAATACCCATGAAGTGTATACCCATAATAGCATTAGAGAACCCATACCAATTAACTCTATCTTAATTGCCAATGCATTAGTGAGCTATAATACACTAACCCACCATCAATTTGTAATAAAAACACCAATTTTCCTAAATAATTCCCATGGACCATAACATAATCATAACCTATAAATCATGGAAGAAATAAAAATATATTTTTATCTTTGAATTCAATTTTCATTTTAAAAAATCTTGCACTCAAAAATGAAAAAAAAAATTTAAAAAGAATTATGAAAGTATACATAAAAAAATTAATGAGACATGAAATCATGTAATTATAATTTTATTAATTTTATATTACATAATATTATTTTAGTATTTTATAATTTTTTTAAACAGTAACCTTAAAAGATTTATTTAATAGAAACCCCCTTACATAAAATCTGAATAAAATACATTTATTAAAAAACATAAGATAAATTAAAAAAAAATTAAATCATTCATTCCCATAAAAATAAATTCATAAAATAAATTTTGAAAACAAGTACATGAAATATAAGAATTTAAAAGAATAATTCATTAAAGCATTTAAAAGTAGGGTTTTTAGATAAAAATATCTTACTTGAATTCGACTCATCATGTAAAGTCATTATATTCTTGAATAATAAAAATATTTTAATTATTTAATTATTTATAATATTTTTAATTTTTATTATTAATTTCATAACATTTATTATAATGTTATAATAATGATTTAATTATTCATGTTCATATCAGATATTTTTGAAATATTTAGTTTTTCATTCTAAAATGAATTTGGTATGATTTCAATAGACAAAGTGTTAATTTTGATGGATCTGAATCTACAGATTATACACAAGAGGGGGGTGAATTGTGACATTTGCAATTTTTTGTTAACTCCTTGATTGAACATGTTCTTTCCTCTATAATTTATCACATTTGATCATGCAGTGGAATATGTAATAATAAGAACACAAAGATGTAAAGTGGTTTGGGGAACAGAAGGCCCCTAATCCACTCCACCAATGCTCAACTCCATGAGCTTCGTGATTTTCACTATCTGGTCCTCATTACAACAAACCGGTCCACAACTGAGTACAAGCAGTTGACACCATTACAATCATCAGGCTAAAAAAGCCTTCTGGTTTAAACACGAACCAACACAGCTTATAAAGAGAAGCTGGTTACTCAAGAATATAAATAATTTTAGAAAGATGTTTTATTGTTGATCTTCACAATTGCAACAAAATTCATTTTACAATAGATGGATCATAGTCTCTAGAAATAATGATTTTCAAAACAATGAAATTCTGAGTCAATCCGGTTGCAATAGTTATAGAGATATAGTTCACAACTTCAGCAGTAGTAGATCCACAAAAGATATTCTATGTAGAACATGTGAATCTTCTATCGAGTTATTTCTTCTTAAATAAACAGAGATTTGACACTCCTTTTTGAATCAGCAGATCAACGTGTATTCTTGTAGTCTCTATTTTCCACCTTTTTAATAATAGATCGATCACCATGCACGCATGTACCTAGTGTTTTTGAGAGAACATATACTATAAAGCTGAGTATATCTTCTTCACATTTAGATCCATAAAAGACGCCTTCTGATTCGCGATATTCAAACATTTTAATTTACAGAGATGTTGTAACTTCCCTTAAGACTCGGCATAAAATTCTCCTTTTAGTTATATCTTAAATCCATCGATAAAACGGATTTGAATCAGTCAAAGTCGTATATTAAGAATGACTTTAAATCCGGCATGAAGTCTGCCCAAAAATTATCTTGTTGACCTCTGCATGAAAATACCATCATTCAAAATTTCCAACGCCAAACGTAAGGTTGATGACGTGGCCTCCAAATGTAGGGTTGATGAAATAGTCTTTAAATTTAAGGTTTACAATGTATGGTTGAACATAAACTTAGGTTTGATCACTTATACCTTCTCTTCAACACTCAAACATATGGCAAAAGATCCATACTTTTACTTGATCCATACTTCTCCAAGAACGTATGGTTGTTTACAAAAGTAAGGATGATGAACCATACTTTTGAGAAACAAGTGTAACGTTTAGTATTTACGTACGGTTCTTCTTCCATACTTTGCAGATAACCAAAATGTAAGGTTCCTTCCTAACGTAAGGTTTTCTTCTTCCATTATTTGCTGAAAACGTATGGTTGTTTAACCATACGTTTCTCTTATCTCAAAAAGTATACACGCTTTTCATCCTTACGCTACTTTTATCGACATATGATATGAACAGTGATTCCAGAATGCGCTAAAGCAGATTCCCCACTATATTTATCCACGTAAGGTATGAAAAGTTATTCCAGAATGCGCTAAAGTAGATTCCGCACAAGTATTAAATTCTCATTATATCAAGAGTGAAATAAATTAATAAATTCCTGCAAAATACTAAATAACATAATTATAAAATAAATAAGGGTATTAGTGAGCATCAATATTATTATAAAGAGATAGAGTATTATACTCAATAATCTACCCCTTTAAATAACATTTTTATTTATTGTTGAAAACAATACTTTGCTCAACAATCTCCCCCTTTTTGATGATCACAAAACCCATAAAATTATTAAAATTATTTAAATGAAATTAACTTTCAAAAATTAGTTACATGAAGATTTAGAATTTTGAGATGATGAAACAATATTTAATTTTATAAAAATTTCTTCTTTTGATAGGCTTTATAATAAACAATAAATATACATAAAACTATTGAAATAATGTTTTGTAAAATAAAATGTTTTGGTTATCCAAATTTCTCCTTTAATTCTCCCCCTAAATAAAATTTTGACGTTTATCCAAATTTTCCCCCTTTTGTGATATCAAAACGAATGAAAAATCATGGATTTTACCACATTTAATGCTGCACTAAACAGTAGGTAAATTCTTATTGTTAACTGTTTATCAATAATTAAATTTGGAGTACTGGAATATCAAAAATAAATTCAGTAAAGAAAATAGAGAAAGAATCAAATAAACAATGAAAGAAATTTTCATTCAAAAACACCAGTATATACATGACAATGATATACACAGGAATCTAGGATTGGGTAAGATATGCAACAGGTTCTACCTCATCTTGATGGAAGACATGATTTATGTAAACTGTTCCCGAAGTATATTCATCATCCCATATCCAATTTTGATAATAAGATCTCTGTTCTCTTGAGTTATATGAATATCACTGATTAAATTGACTCTAAAAAACACATGCATCCTTTCCTCTTTTTTGACAAACACTGAAAGCTTATCTGAAAACTGATTTAATTGAATTCTGACCGATGGCTCACTAGATGTCAGTTGATCCACTAAGAACTTCTGATTTTCTAGCAACACTAACAAAACCGCAATATTACATTGAAGATCTTGTAACCTGTTATTCATGTTTCTCATCACAGTTCTGATATCTTGAAACCTTCTGATTAAATCAGGTGAAGTACTGGATCCACTAACAAAATTATTTTCAACTGATGCAAATTGGTTCTCCATAAACGACTTTAGATCTGATAAATCTGACTTCATAACCATTTCAAATTTCAATTGAGCAACTACAGTCATCATATCCTCTTTAAACATTTCAACTTTTTTGCTTTGATACTTTACACTCCTTCTACTTTTGAAACTTTAAATGTTCTATGTCTAAGGCATTTCTCATAATGACATTCTCAGATTCCAACAGAGACACTTTTTTGTACAGTTCTTCAATTTCTTCATTCCCTGAATCAGATTCACCCTGGGCTTGATTCATATTCACATTCTCCGGTTGATGCAGCAGTACCAAAGGTAATGATTCAGCATCAGATTTTTCTTTTTCTCTGTACTGAGAAGGTTGTTCCACAAATTTTTCGTTAGAGTTTTCAAACTCCTCCATAGAAAAACCCTCTTTAATTACCTCTGTTGGAGCTTTAGAAGCATTCTCATCACATTCATCTTCACCATTTTCTTCCTATGGAATTTCAAGAATAATATGTTCAGTAGTTTCCTACGGTCTTTCCACTTCTTCAGCAGGAACTTCCTCCATCTCTTGTTCCTTTTGATGTGTAACTTCAACATCAGCTAGGATTTGTTGCTGAGTCTCCTTTTGAGCTTATTCTGGAACTCCTGATCCCTCTACTGGTGTAGTTCTTTCAGTAACATCTTCTTTGATCTTATCAATAATATCCTCTCTTACAAAAGAATAAGAAAATAATGCTTTTGTTGTTCTTTCCAATGTAGGGGAAGTAATTTCCTCATTGAAAGGTCTCTTTATTTTTGATTGAAGTCCCTCTTGACTTCTATCATCCTCATCATCTTCCTCATCAACGAGAATCCTTCTTACTACATTGTTGACTCTGGATTCAGCTTGTCCCTCCGTGGACTTAGCAGGATGAGCCTGAGCACTCTTTGAGTCTTCCTCATCTCCTACTGGAAAACGTTTTCCATTAATTGTGCTCCAGAAATATCCAACCTTCCTTAATGTTCCAGCATTAAACGTATTACAGTGATGAAAGTTAACTCGGGCATCCACTAATCTCACCATGTCTTTCTTAAGCAGCAATTTAGAAATAAACTAACTGAAAGGGTAGAAATTCATCCTAGTATCGCTTTGACAATAGTAATTGAGATACCTTACCACGTACCATGGAATGTTTAACTTAATATCTCTTAACAGAAGAAAAATTATATACTTATCAGGGTAAAAAATCATTTCCATTTCTGCCATTCTTGGAGCTATTCCAGTCTGAATAAATTTGACCAAAATTTTCTGATCAGGCTCCAAATCCTTGATAAACATTTTCTTTATAGTTTTTGTAAAAAAAATAAAAGACATGATGTCTTCCGATTTATGCACAGAATCTCCAATATATTTAAAATCAAATGAAAAACTCCCT
Source organism: Viscum album (assembly GCA_963277665.1). Taxonomy (NCBI): domain Eukaryota; kingdom Viridiplantae; phylum Streptophyta; class Magnoliopsida; order Santalales; family Viscaceae; genus Viscum; species Viscum album. The sequence goes on from OY728158.1 coordinate 881,243,652, forward strand.
CATGAGGGAAGTTGAGAATCTGACCAATCTCCACTGATGAGATTGAGAAATTCCTATCTTTTATCGTATCCATAATACTATCCTCGGTATCTCCCAGACTAAACTGTACAGATTTGAAGAAGTATCTACGCTCTACATCATACAGAAATTCCTTATTTTCACTATTGAACATCTTTTCAAGATTCTAAAACGACAGCACTTACTTCAACAGATGATTTGTCTGAAATAACCAGTCTAGATCGATTACTTTTCCCTGTAATATTTTTATTCCCTCAGAGAGTTTTCTCTTAGAATTTCTGGGCTCACCTTCACTGGCTCTTTTAGTACTTACCATCTCTGTGAGAATCTCTGAAGGATTGAAGGTTAGGGTTTCAGAGGTTCGAAGATTAGGGTTTAGGAGTATAAGTGCGATTTTCAGATTTCGAAAGGGTTTTGATATAAGTGAAACAGTTTAGAAGTCGAAAAGGCTCAAACAGCCTTGATTCCCATGTAATCACTAATCATTAAATATATTGAAAAAAAATAAAATTTGAATATGGTGAAAGAAAAAATTTTAAACAATATTAAATTTTTGAACAAAAATAAATACATGTAAATAAAAATAAAAATTATTTAAAATTAAATAAACCTATCTCCCCCTTAATAGAATCAAACCTTGCATTGGGAAGTGGTTTAGTAAAAATATCTGCTAATTGAATTTTAGTATTTATAAATTCTAAAAATATATATTTTTTAATAACGTGATCTCGTAAAAAGTGATTCCTTATATCAATGTGCTTAGTTCTAGAATGACTAATAGGATTTTTCAAATATTAATTGCACTTGTATTATCACATAAAATATGTGTATTATTAAAATTGAATCCAAAGTCCATAAGAGTGTTTTTCATCCAAAAAACATATACACAACAACGACCAGCAGAAACATATTCTGCCTCAGCTGTTGACAGGGCAACTGAATGTTGTTTCTTACTAGACCATGATACTATAGACTTTCCTAAAAAGTGTCATGTTCCTGATGTACTTTTTCTATATAATCTACAATATCCAAAGTCAGCATCTGAATATGAAATAAAATTGAAATCAGATGTTTTAGGATAAAGAAGAGATTGAAAAACATTTACTTTTAAATATATAAAAATTCTTTTAACAGAAGTCAGATGGGATTCTTTAGGATTTTATTGAAATCTAGCACAAAGACATACATAATACATTATATCTGGCCTACTAGTAGTAAGATATAACAAACTACCAATCATAACTCTATATAACATGTTGTCAACTGATTTCCCAGTTTCATCCAAATCAAGTTTTATATTAGTACAGATAGGAGTAGTAAATGGATTTCTGTATTCAAGTCAAAATTTCTTATATAAATCAGTAATGTATTTGTTTTGATTTAAAAAATTTCCAAAATCATTTTGAAAAATTTTAAGACCACAAAAGAAATTTAATTCTCCCATCATACTCATTTCAAATTTTTCTTGCATTAATTTTGAAATTTCATGACAAAGAGATTTATTAGTTGATCCAAATATTACACCATCAACATAAATTTGAACCAATAAAACATTATTTTTCAAAGTTTTCTTAAAGAGTGTTGGGTCTTCCATTCCAACAATAAAATCATATTTCAAAATAAAAGAACTTCATCTTTTATACCAAGCTCTAGGTGCTTGTTTAAGGCCATAATGAGATTTAGTATGTTTAAAAACAGAATCAGGTTTTTGAGAGTTTTCAAAACCAGGAGGTTTCTCAACATGAACTTCCTCCATTAAATAAACATTTAAAAAGGATGATTTAACATCCATCTGAAATAATTTAAAATTCATATAAGATTCATAGGATAAATAGATTATAATGGCATCTAACCTAGCTACAGGTGCAAAAGTCTGATCATAATTTATTCCTTCTTCTTGATTATATCCTTTAGCTACTAATCTTTCTTTATTTCTAGTTAGTGTGCCTTGGTCATCTTATTTATTACTAAAGACCCATTTGGTTCCTATTATAGGATAATTCTTAGGACTTTCCACTAATTCCCAAACTTCATTTCTTTTAAACTGATTTAGTTCATCATTCATTTCCATAACCCATCTTTCATCATCTAATGCTTCTTCTATAGTCTGGGGTTCTTGTAGAGATAGGAAGGTAGAGAATTCCACTAGGTTTCCTAAGTTTCTCCTAGTTTAAACACCAGTTTTTAGGTCACCTATTACTATTTCTAAAGGTTGATTCTTTAAGGTTCTAGACTGTCTAGGTATTTTATTTAAAATTTCTTCAGTCTCATATTCCTCTGAAGTGGACTGAATTTATTTTATATCATTTTCAAAAAAATTCTTTAATTTCTCAAGTATCATGTTATCATTAGAGTCATGTTCATCCATTTGATCTCTATTTTTTCCAAAGGGATCTAATTCATAAAATTTCACATGAACTGATTCTTCAACAATCCTTTACTTATTATTATAAACTCTATAAGCTTTGGAGGTAGCAGAATATCCTATGAAATTACCCTCATCATATTTTGGATCGAACTTACCAAGATTATCCTTGGTGTTTAAGATGTTAACCTTGCATCCAAAATCATTAAAATAGTTAAAATTTGGTTTTCTGTTATTCCATAGTTCATAGGGTGTATTTTTCAAAATAGGACTAATTAAAACTCTATTAATTATATAGAATGCTGTATTCATAGCTTCTACCCAGAAATTTATAGGTAGGCTAAATTACTTTAATATAGTTCTATCAATTTATTGAATTGTTCTATTTCATCATTCTACAATCCCATTCTATTGAGGAGTTTTGGGTGCAGAAAAGGCATGTTTAATACCCATGTTTGAGCAAAAGAAATTAAATTCCAAATTCTCAAATTTTCATCAATGATCACTTCTCAATGAGATTATATTAAAACCCTTTTCATTTTGAACAGATTTGCCGAAACATTCAAATAAATTAAAATCTTCATTTTAAATTTCAAAAAGAAAATACATGTATATATTGAATAGTCATCAACTAAAACATATACATATAATTTAACAGCTATGGTTTCTACTCTTGAGGGTCCAAAAAATCCATATGAATAAGTTCTAGTGGTTTATATATAGCAACATTATTAATATATTTGAAAGATGATTTGTGTTTCTTTCCATGTTGACATGCATCACAAAATCTGTCACTTTCAAATTTGAGACAAGGTATATCAGAAATTAAATGTTTCTTAGATAGCTTATGTAAAACATATACATTGCAATGTCCAAGTCTCCTATTCCAGATCCATGATTTACTTACTTTAGCAATCAAGTACATTACTTGTTGTTTAAACAAGGAATTTAAATCCAATAGTTTATCCATCATCACAAAGTTGAGAGATACTTATGAGATTGTGTTTTATTCCTTGTATATAAAGTACATTGTTGGTTGAGAATGTTTTTGGATCTCCAGCAGTTCCAATTCCAATGTTTTTTCCTTTGTCATTGCCACCAAATGTGACAAGTCCTCTATCCTTTTGAGTGAGTGAAGAAAAATTCAATGAGTTTCCAATCATATGTCTTGAGCAGCCACTATCCATAAACCATATATCTTTTCTCCTATGGTGTCCTGCTACCTGCAAAGACATTCAACCAAATTGCTTTGGTACCCATATTTTGTTTGGGTATAGGGGTGTTAGCTAGGAATGATTTGGGTATCCAGATTTGCTTTGTTCTTTTAAAATTAGCTGAATCATATAAGTCTTTTGAAACATAGGATTTCTTAATACCACAAATTTGTGGTTGTCATATGAAATAGTTTTTATCTATATATCCCTTTGTCTCCCAAAAATTATAATTAATCTTTTTAGAGATAGGATCAAAATAATTTTTATATAGCTTAGGTTTTTCTCCTTTACTACCAATTCCAAATATATCCTTTTTAATAACAGTTTTTCCAAGAATTTCATTTAATGAATTCTATCCTTTTGTAAAAACCAATACAGCCTGTTTGTATGATTCTACTTCATCCTGGAGTATTTTTATTCTTGATTCAAAATTAATATAGTTAGTGTTAATCTAATTGTATTTATCAGTTAATTCCTTATGTTGTTTCAGAATTTTAACTCTTTAATCTATAAAGACTTTATGTTTATTTTTTAGTGACTTATGTTTCTTAAATAGTGAATCAAATATTTCTTCAAGAATATTGTATTAGGCTGCAAGTTTTTCATTGGTGTAGCTTGATTTAGAATTTGATTTAGAGTATTATATGAGTGTACCTCATAAGTTTCTTCCATAAAACACATGTTTTCTATTAGATTAACTTCTTCTTTCTCTAAGCTTGATTCAGGAGAGCTACTTGAGTCTTTAGATACACTCCATGTGGCTTTCATATCTTTCTTCTCTTTCTTCTCATAGTCATTTCTTTTGAAGAATTTTTTCTTCATTGCATCCTTCAATTGTGGGAAATCAGATCTGATATGCCCCATATTATTTCATTCATAACATCTTATTTCCTTATTTTCACCCTTAAAGTATTTTTAGAAGCCTCTTTTCTTACTGTATAATTTTCTAAATTTTCTGGCTACCTGAACCAGTTCTTCATCTAAGTTGGATGAGTCATAACTTTCTGATTTATCTTTGACTTATTTGTTCTTCATCTTTGTATTATTTTGTTGTGAAGTTACCTTCAAGGCAATATCTTCTCTTAGGATGTAGACCTTATGTAAATTTGCCTCATCTTGAATTTCAGCTTCATACATCATCAGCGTACCAATCAGCTCTCTCATGGTTAGATCTTTGACAAGTGTTTATTTTCTGATTGTAGTAGAGATAACATTCCATCGAGTAGGAAGTACCCATAGTAAATTTAATTTTTGATCAACCTTATTGATCGGTTCTCCTAGAGATGTTATAATATTGAAAATTTCTGTCAATCTACCATTCATTTGGGTAATGCTTTCACCATCAAACATTATGAAAGTATCAAATTTCAATTAGGATGTTGCATATCTCATTTGTCTCACATTATTTGTTCGTTCATATGCCACATCTATCATTTGACACATCTCATATACTGTGGGGAACTAAGATACTCTATTAAATTCATCTGTTCTTAGACCACAGATAATTGCATTCATAGGCTTCGAGTTCATATCATACTCTGCCTCTGTAGAAGAACTCCATGTCTCAGGATTTTCATGAATTTCATAAGGAGTCAGAATCATTGAATATAATTTATATCCGAGGTTTTTTAGATTTATTATCATGCGTGATTTCCAGCAACCAAAGTTGTCTCCATTATAATATGGTACTCTGACCATTTACATCCATTCTCTTGTATCAGTCATGATGCTCTGTTGTATAATCATTAAATGCTTCTAGCTTTCTAGGGCTCTACCAGAAGCTTTACCTCTAATATCAATTATTGGATCTGAATCTACAGATTATACACAAGAGGGGGTGAATTGTGTCTTTTGATATTTTTCGATAACTCTTTGATTGAACGATTTCTTTCCTCTATAATTTTTTAGATTTGATCATGCAACGGAATATGTAAAAACAAGAACATAAAGATGTATAGTGGGTTGCAGAACAGAAGGCCCATAGTCCACTCCACAAATGCTCATCTCCATGAGCTTGGTGATTTTCACTATCTGGTCCTTGTTTCAATAGACCGGTCCACAACTGAGTACAGGAAGTTGTCCCCTTTATAATCTTCAGGTTAACAAAGCATTATGGTTGCAACACGAACCAACACAACTTAGATCAAGAAGCTGGTTAGTCAAGAAGAAAAAGCATTTTAGAAATTAGTTTTCCAGTTGATCATCACAATTGCAAAGGAATGCAATTGACAGAAAATGGATCGTAGTGTCTTGAAGTATTTATTTTTAAAACAATGCAATTCTGAGTCGATCCGGTTGCAATAGATATAGATATATAGTTCACAACATTAGCATTATTATATCCACAGTATATATTCAATGTAGATTAGGTGAATCTTCTATCGAGTTCTTTCTTCTTAAATAAACAGAGCTTTGACACTCCTTTTGGAATCAGCAGATCAACATGAATTTTTCCTGTATCTTCTTTCCACCTTTTTAATAATAGATTGATCACCATAAACACATGTACCTAGTGTTTTTGAGAGAACATATATTATAAAGCTGAGTATATCTCCTGCACATTGAGATCCATAAAAGTTACCTTCTGGTTGTCAATATTAAAAAATGTTAATTTACAGAGAAGTCGTAACTTCTCTTAAGACTCGGCATAAAAATCTCCTTTTAATTCAATCCCAAATCCATCAATAAAACGGCTTTGAATCATTCAATGTTGTGCTTTAAAAACAACTTTAAATCCTGCTTGAAATCCGCCCAAAAATCAACTTTGTGACATCTGTATAAAAATATTGTCTTTCAAAATTTCCGACCCCAAATGTAAGGTTAATGATGTGGCATTCAAACGTGGGGTTGATGAAATAGTCTTCAAACGTAAGGTTGACAACGTAAGGTTGAACATAAACATAGGGTTGATCATCCATACTTTTTCTTCAACACTCAAACGTACGATAGAAGATCCATACGTTTACGTGATCCATACTTTTCCAAGAACATATGTTTGTTTACAAAAGTATGGTTAATGAACCATAATTTTGAGAAACAAACGTAACATTTAGTATTTACGTATGGTTCTCCTTCCATACATTGTTGATAAACCAAACGTACGGTTTCTTCATAATATACGGTTCTTCAAAAACACTTTGCGGAAAATGTATGGTTATTTAACCATACTTTTCTTTTGTCTCAAAATGTATTCACACTTTTCATCCTTACGCTACGTTTATCCACGTAGGGTATGAACAGTGATTCCAGAACGCGCTATAGAATATTTCCCGCTATATTTATCCACGTAAGGTATGAAAAGTTATTCCAGAACGTGCTAAAGCAGATTCCGCACACGTAATAAATTCTTCTTATTCTAAGAGTGAAATAAATTAATAAATTCCTAGAAAATACGAAATAAAATCATTAGAATATGACTAAGGGTATTTGTCAGCATCAAAATTATTGTAAATAGGCATAGTATTATATTCAATAATCTCCCCCTTTAAATAACCTTTTTATGTATTTTAAAAAAAAATACATTGCTCAACAAATTTGGCACTCTTCTTCAAAATAATATAAATGACATTATTAAAATTGTTAAACATCAATTATTGTTTTAAAATAAAGCAATTATTTACGGTAATTAAAACTATACAACATTATAATCATGTATATGATATGTCTTACATACACGCATTAACATTTCCATTTTTAAATGATAATTATAAATAAATGGTAGTTAGAATTTTTTCATTAAAAAGTGATAATATTATTATTAATAACATATTAATCACTTATACATATCATCCATGTGGTTTGGTGATGAAAAATTAATCACATCAATTCAAGGAGAGGATTTATCACACGTACACAAGAACAAAATTATCATTTTTTTGTGTATTAAATTGAATGTAATAAAAATATATATATGATTTTCATAATGATAAATATTTCATTAATATCATTTATAACCATTAAACCCATCATATTAATAATTCTTTGTATATGATAATGGAAAAGGAATTACAACGGTTCACAAGGAGATAGTCTACCACACATAGAGATGAGGATTTAATTTCACATTGATGGACATTTATATGGATTATCGTGATGATATTATGATAATAAAATAAAATTATATATATTATGATGGAAATACCATTTCATCATGTTCGATAATATTATAATGGATATTAATAAGTATTAAAATAGAAAACACTTAATTAAAAATGATACCATTTATTTAGAAATTCTCCATTTATAAAAAGCCTTATGAGAATAAGGATGGTGTTATACATGTAATAATAGATCAATAATATAGAGAAGGATTATAATATGTTATTTTGGTATATATTGGTTGAAGAAATTATTATTTATTTCATGTGAAAAATTTATAATAAGTGGATATTTTTTATTGGAGATAAAACGAGCACTCTAAAAATTCATCAAAATATTAAATTAATATATATTATTTTTATGTTAAAAAAATATCAAGAATTATTTATTTAGAATTGTTTTTATCATTATGGGGAGAAATAAATTTATCTAATGAAAATTATATATTTTTTTATAATTTTTCATTCATATTATTTTTTATATAACCCTAGTTTAGCCTCTGTGATTCTTTACCTTTACAGCTTCTCTTTTTTACTGTTTAAGGTTTAAATACTTATTATAAAATGAAAAAATAACCCTATATAGATAAGTTATGAAATTTTAAAACATAACCCAATAAGTGTACTTAATTTTATATTTTTATAAAATTTAGATTCGTTTATAAAATATAACTTAATTTAAAATATCATTAATTTTACTTTTTACCATATTTTTTAGGTGAATATTTAATAATATCCTCAAAAAATATGATGTGGAAAAAACCTATTAGACATAAATAAAATTTCATAGGGTCACAACCCAGATCAGGTCACCCCCAAAACCGGCAACCAAACCAGACCATGACAAGGCCCGAAGGGCGTTCCTGATCTCCATGAGCCGGCACAAGGGCCCGAGTACAATAAAAAAATTTATGGGAACGATTTACCTGAGTTTATAAACATTAAACAACAAACAAATCAAACAATATGAATCAACATTTTCCAAACATGATCAACTTTTACAAAAACCACAGTTGAATAACATTTTATTAAAACAATTATAAAATACCTGAGAAACTATAAAAACCCACAATTAACATCCTAGGAACCATCCACATGGAAAGAGGAACCACCCTCAAGCCATCTCTACAAGACAGCCCCACAAATGACCTTTTAGAAACTCAATCCACTGGAACTGAAAACTATACCCAAACCTACAACAAAAATAACCAAGTCTAAAAACACACAATGGTGTAAATAGGGTCTGATCCAAAACCTAGAAGGATATCACCACTAAGAGATTACATATGATAATCATTCCAAGTAAAAAATATTTCAGATTTTTAAAAACTAAAATGATAGTTACAGATTTCAAAAGGATGTAACATTATATAAAAACAGTTCTCCAGTGCGCTAATTTAATTAATCAACAATTTTAAACTAAATTCCAATGCTACATAATTTTCCAGCCATTAATACTGTATGGTAATGGTAAATACATTGTATATAATGAGAACATGAAATAGGAAATAACCCCAGGCACTAGTTCATTGTGGGTCTTTGGTACCCTGTATCTCAGTGAGAGTAACCATTACAATATCCTTTCTCGTGCACTATCCACTAGTAGTGAACATAAACATATCCAAGTGGTCCCTAATAATCATAATCATAATTTAGTTAGTGTTGTTAGAATCAATATTTTTACATGAAACTGATGCCAATACCCACAAATTCACTATCATACTAGAACATGTCCACCCACCTAGATTCTCGGGTTTCCCTCTTGTGCTCAAATAGGTTAAACAAGCCATAAAATACTATTCTATAATGAAAATATCATTTCCACATCACAATTTCAGTAAAAGAACCACATGTATTCCACACAAGTCACAAAAATAAACTATTCATTCATATTGATTTTGAACTCCAACTCACACAAAAATAGTCCACAACACATTTCACATTTCATTAACACTTCCACAAATCCATTGAACAATTTTATTAAACCATTCCATGATATTCTAGCTCATAAAATAGCCCACTCACAAGTTACATAATGTGATGTTTATAACCAAAATCCATTTTTCAGATCACACTCACAAAAAAATTCCACATCACATTCATATCTCATTCACACATTAGTATATACTTCATACATATTTTAAAAAACAATTCCAAGATGGAACACATCACAAAACAACCCCTTTCCCATTTGAAATATACCATTTATAAAGATAAAAACCCTAAAATGGTTTTTCCATATGGTTTCACTTATTACATAAATCATTAAACCATTCAAATATTTTTTAATATAAATCTAAAGAGTATACCCGATAATTTCTCATAAAACCCATTTCATAACATTATTTCAAGGAAAAAGCCACACCAAAACCCTACAAAAGTATAATTGGAATCCCTAGAGACATTTATAAATCCACTTTAAATTGTTATAGATTCACCTTGAATAATACCATGAACGACACAAATGAAAGAACACATTTTCATAAAATTCTTTCATAAAGTATAACAATGTTTTACACAACAAATATATTAAAAAACCCCCTTCCAAGGCCCACATAAATCTAAGGAATTAGAAAAAAAACCAATCCCCTTTCAACAAATATTTAATCAATTTCTTATTTTATAAATCTACCACACAAGATATCTCATGTGTTACATTTGAAAAGGTTACAACGTTAACGAAAAAGAAATTATAAAATTAAATTCATAACAAAATCCCTCAAAAATGGGTTTCACGTCACCCAAAGCCTATTAAAAACATTAAAAACTATTAAAAAAGAAAACTTACTCATCAATAAATGGTTAATCATGGAATCACGTACCATTGAGCCAAACCCCTCAAATAATGGGTTGAAACATCAACTGCACCATCACTGCACCACAAGGAAGATAAAAGCAACATAAAATCTCAATATTTCACCTAATAGACATGAAGTATAAAAATTAGTATGAACCCTAGGGGCTGGAAAATTTAGTACTAATGAATGAGTGCATTAAACCCTAATGAATGGGAAGAAGTCAAAGAGATGGAAAATTACTTACAACATTTATATGTTTTCCCCCACCATATATCTGTTAAAAAATAGGTATTAGGGAGGGGGACTAACCATAGAGGCTGGACATGGGGATAAGGAATTAAATGGGAACGAATGGAAATATTTTGTTAATTTACGGAATTGAAAAGGGTCAAAATAAATTTAATTTTAATGTGATGCACACCCTTGATCGGTTTTTGGGGCACAGTTTGGAACTGTGCAGCCAAAAACTGCGACCTTTTATGGCCTCTCAAAAACCATCCATTCTCCTCAAATTTCAAGAGGGACCAAGGCGGGAAGCAATGGGTAATGTGAGAACAATAACATGGGAAATAATGAAAAATTAAAACCACACTTTCACCCCAAGACTCATCCAAATCTAAGGTGTAAAACACCTCACTAACTTACCCCACATGTGGTGTAAATTGGAGTTTCACTAAGTCAAATCCAAAACAAGATGACCTCATAGAAGACCATAGAAAAAAAGAGAAGTTTTATTACAATAAAAATACACAAGCCCACGGTCATGGATAAAAAACATAAGAGAAACCAAAATTTCAAACTCTGAACACCGAGAAACCAATAGAATAATATGAACTGAAAAGAGGACTTGATCCAAAGCATGGAATTGGACAATATATGTGTAAAAAATCACTCCACCATAAATCTGTCTACTCTAAGAAATCCACATTAAGGAAAAAATTAGAAAAACCATCTTATAATTCAAGATTCACTCTCATTGCTTGTTTCACCCCATTTTCCAAGACAACTCTAATGATCAACTAAGGAAGGAAAACTCTAACAACCAAAACTTGCATCCCATTCCTGAATCAATCAAGAACATTCAGATTTTATCACAAAAGGAAACTCCTCACACACCATCCAAACAATATTCCATTAAATTACCCAAATGAACAACAAAAACGAAGAAGGATACACTTACCTTGCTTTAATCAGACTGTTGGGCATTATCCAATCACATCATTTACCCGAGGAAGATGTAGGTTGTTAGATAGCTACGAACAAGACTATATAACAAAAAGAATAAAACAAGGGCCAATCTGAGTTACTAGTATAAGGAGAAAAAATGGGCTCTCCATCATAAGAGACAACATATTTTTTCCCAAGATATAATCAGGATACTGACATCGGGAGGCCCGAACGGTCTCCCTGGTTCAAGTGGTTGGTTTCCCTAAGACATTTTCAAAATATATTACATTAAATTAATTGTGGGTCTCCCCACCACAAACACCAAACATCATAAATGACCATCATGGGCCAACATTGAAAGATTACAAATAAAAAATATTTGGGAAGGTCACACTGCTAGTGTGTACTATTTGGGAAATTGTGCGCTTACCATGGGGATCATTATTTCTGCATGGCTTCCTGGCACACGATCACAACTAATCATGCAAATATTGTGTGCTAAACCATCAAAACACTAATGGTTTAAATCTATTATTATCTATAGTATTGACGATATGACTTTGGAAAAGAGTTTAAACATCCTTAGGATTTACCCTGACTACACACTAGCTTCACTATAGAACCTATGGTTGGATCTCAAATGATAGAAGATTATTGAGCATCAATGTTAAGCTTTGGAAGCCCCCGAATGGATCTTATTCTTCCAATGCTACAAAAAACTACACCTCAAACTCTGATGGGTTCACTAAGACATAATCCATTCAAAAACTCACATTACCCTAACAAAACATTTAACTGAAACAAGGGTCTAGAAGAAGCACACACATCACACCTTGTTTCATTGGTGGAGAGACAACATGAGGAAAAGGCCCATACAACCCCTTCCTCTAAAATAGTGGATCTGATGTTTTTCCAAGGGAAACACACTCCCAACATAACATAGACACTTATAGGATTGCATGACCTTAAACTTTGCAGTCAAATGATCATGTGATATTACAACACGTCACCAAAAATGACCAAACAAAATGATAGAAACAATAAATAGTGATGGACCTTATACAATGTCCCTTAACATCACATAATTCTAGAAAGTGGCCATAATAGAAACTCATTAATAGATTTCCAACACATGGTGGTTCAACATGAACATATTCTTGGATGAAACATCGAAGGACCTGAAGGACCTCTGAGACACCATCCAGATATACATTCATGTTAACAACATCATACTACTTCCACCATCAAGGATTTAGGTAACTTAAGAATCTAATGTTTCTTTCAACCATCCATAAGAACTCTCCTACTACAAGTGGGTCCATAAAATAAAAATGTAAATTGTTTAACCTCAATCTCCAATTCTCGAAAAAAATACTATTTATATTGAAAAACATGAGTATTTTCAAATGAAGAAACAATTCATGTTTCACATCATTTTTTCGTAAACACTTAAAGGGGGTGTACGTCATCCAACAACATTACACACAGACCCAAAAAAATTTAACCATTGGTCAAAAAATTCCAAAAACCATATCTAAACACATGATGTGAACCACTGCAAAGGCGTCCTGAAATATTTCTTAGAGGAGACTACTAACTGGTCCTTCTACCCGGTTTACTGTCCTAACACCAAACCAAATCATAGATAGAACATGAGGGGTTCTTGGACTCAAAACATCCCACAACATCAACATTTTATAAAATCACATAATACACACCATCACAAACGAGTCCTCAATATTTCATGTTCACCTTAAAAAACATTTATTTGAGAACAATCAGTTCATCAGTTAGCATATCCACCAATGGTACCCCATGGGCCTCACAAGGACATGTTTTCATGCCAAATTGGCACCCTCTACATATACATCCCCAAACTCATCCAATAATTACTTCGACCATAAAAATCACTAGGAATGTGGTCAACCAAGAGAATAATTACGACTAAAACAAATTTTTTCCACTATTCAAAACAATAATAGACAACCAATAATTTTTTTTCTCATGACTACTAACCACAAAATCAAAATCATAGTTTAAAACTTATAAAACATTTCATAAAGACACAACCCTTCAAATAAGAGCTCACTTTCAATTTATATACATTATTTTAAAATATCTTATCCTATTAGAACACCTTAAAATAATATAGAAAACTCTTTTATAAACACTTTCTCAAAACCAACTATGACATAGTTCCTTCTTTCAAAAGAGGTGAAAACACGTCATGTTCCTCTTAAAAAAAAATCCTGAAATTTTAGTACCACTATTTCCAAAAAAACTAAACTCCTCCCCCTTAATTAAAAAATCATTTATGAATACATTATGCTTCATAAAACAAAGTCATTTTTTCTTTATGACCAGAATTCCGTTATTTTAAAACTAAACTGCACAAGATAGTGCATGAGGAAACCCGTTTCGGTGGGTAACATAGACATATGGTTTGTGGTCATACACCAATAACTTAACCATCATAGATAGTGTTCTAGGGAAATGTCCCCGGAATCACATGGCTTTACAGACCCAGTGATATCACTGAGACAATTAACCCCTCTCTCTTTTCATTTCACCTAATCATAGACATACATTGAAAACCAATGGACTCATGTAAATATGAACTTCCCATAGTGAATAAAATACTTATATAGGGAGCGGTGATCAGGAACACAACCCATAACTATTTTACCAAGTCCCAAAAATAAAATCTTCAAAATATCCTGATTGTTCCACAAATAACGAGACCAAAAGTGTTAATTTGAACCTCTATTGATACCATTTTTTCACGAACCAGACCAGGTTGTGATAAAAAATGTCACCCAACCCGGCCCGTTAAAATTCCCTATGGGATTTTCTAATCCTAGAGAGCTTCCAAAAGTGACTAGGTGTCATATAATGATGATTTATAACAATTTACCTGAGTTTATAAAAATTTAACAATATACAAATCCAATAATACGAATATATAATTTCCAAACACAATCATATTTTATAGAAACCTTAAATAAATTACATAGTATAAAATAATTATAAACCACTAGAACAACTATAGAAACCCACAATGAATTGACCAAGAACCATCCTCATGGAAAAATTCACCACCCTCAAGTCTTCTCCACAAGACATCAAAATGATGGACCTCCCAGAATCATTAACCAGTGGCCCTAAAAACACTACCCAAACCTATGACAAAAAAACCATCCCTCATTACAGTCAATTATGTAGGTTGGGTGTGATCCAAATCCCAATAGGATAAAACCCCTATTAGATTTCCTATGATAAGCATTCAAAGTAAATAATCACTCAAGTTATTAAAAATAAAAAATTATTGTTTTATTTTCTAAAGGATGCTACTTTAAATTAAAATAGTTTTCAAGTGGGATATTTTATTGAGTCAACACATTTGAAATTAATGCCAAAAATAATGAATTTTACATCATATAATATAGTATGTCAATGGTAAGAACATTTTAACTAATGAGCACAAGAAATAAGAAATAAACCTTTGGCACTAGCTCACTCTGGGTACCAGGTACCTCTTATCACAGTGAGAGTAACTATCAAAATATCCATTCTCGTGCACACGCCACTAGTAGGGAACATAACCATAACCTAGTTGTCCCAAATAATTATCATCATAGTTTAGTAAGTGTGTTAAGCCTCAATCATGCTACTAAAACTAAGGAAAACCCCCATTGATTCACTACCATGCTTGTACACAACCACCCACCAAGATCCCCGAGATTCCCTCGTGTGCTCAAACAAGTACAATAAGCCAAGAAATAGGATTTTAAAAGGAAAATATCATTTCCACATCAAAAGATCACAAAAAGTTCACATTTATACCACAGAATTACAAAAATACATAATTCATTCAAATTGATTTTGAAATAAAACTCACGCCAAAATAGCCCACAACACCTTTCACATTTCGTTAACATTTCCACAAATCCATTGAACATTTTAACAAAAATATTCCAATATATTTCAACAGACATAACCTCCCAATCACATTTTAAAAAATACCCTATTCATTATCATAATCCATTTTCACATCACATTCACACGAAACATCCCACATTACATTCACATGCCCTTCACACTTTAGTTAATCCTTCAAACATTTTTTATAAAACATTTCCCACATGAAACACTTCACAAAACAACCCCTTTAAAATTAAAAATGTACCAGTTCAAAATATACACACTACAAAATTGTTTTCCAATATGGCTTCAAATCTTTCATAAATCATTAAATAATTAAATTCATTCATAAAACAATTATAATGATTATATCGAAACATTTATCATAAAACCCATTTCAAAACCATATTTCATGGAAAAACCCACACCAAAAGCCTAAAAAAGTATATTTGGATTCCCTAGAGATATTTATAAAACCACTTTCATTTTTTATAAAATCATCTTGACTAATACAATGAATGATACAAATTAATGCCCATATTTTCAAAAAATAATCCCAAGAAGTATAACAATATTTTACACACCAAACCTATTCCAAAAACCCCCTTCCAAGGCCCATATGACACTAAGTCATTTAAAAAACAAAATTTTCAGCCCCTTTCTAAAAATAATAAATCAATTTCATATTTTATAAATCTACCAAAAATATATCATATGTGTTACATTTGAAAAGGTCACAACATCAACAAAAATGACTTTATAAAATTAACTTCTTAACCAAATCCATAAAAAATGGTTTTAAAACCCCACACAACATATGAGGAAAATAAAAAACAAGTAAAATAATAAAAATAAATAATCATGAAATGATTACACTTGGAATCACCTACCTTTTGAGTCGAAACCCTCAAATATTGGTGTGAAACATCAACTGAACCATTGTCACACCACAAGGATGATAAAATCATCCTAAAACCTAATTATTTCACCCAAAACACAATATTATAAACCCTAGGTATGAACCATTGGTTATGTACAATTTATAACAAATGTAAGAGTGAAGTAATGCCGAAATAATGTGTAGAAATAAAAGAGAGAAATGGTTAATTACATGATTTTGAAGATTCCCTCATCTAATCTCCCATAACAAATGAGTTCCCTGGGAGGGGGAGAAACCCTTGAGGCTGGCCATGGAGATATGGCATAAAATGTAGAAGGAATCGGTGGATTTGGTTTATTTAAGGGTGGGAAAAGGGCTGAAAAATTTAAATTTTAATAAGCTAGACACCATTGCAAGGTTTGGTTGCACGGTTTGGAACTCTATGGCCAAACCATGCTTCCTATTCTGACCAGTCAAAAACATCCATTATTGCCACAAAAAATTACTCTTCCTACCTACTCTAATGAATTGCCACAACTGGACACAAACTTAATTCATAACATTAGAAAATTTATTTAACCCAATATAATTTATTATTTAATCAAATAAAATTATTGATTCCATCCATTCTTGAGAAACTACCAGAACGCTACACACATTATATAGAAATGTAACCATACCATCCACTATTGAGTCTAAATATTGAATGAAGGAACCATGTCAATAAATCTTATCTAGATACAATTACTAATATAATAGTCACTGGAAACTCTAGAAAAAATACATATGCAATGTAACACCTTCCTTTTTAAAAATTACCACACCCAAACCATCCTCAACATCCCCACTGCATGAAAAGTAGTATATCCCTGATTAACAACAAAACTAAATCAGGTTGTATTCCCACTACACAAAAAGACCATTACTAACAACAATAACTCAAATCAGATGTATACCAAATATTCAAAAAGATTATGTAATCCATAATCAATGAATATCTTATCATAAGATACCATTTTACAATCAATCCATTTGGGCACACTGATGTGCTCTCAATGAGGAAACACAAAACTCATATGAAGAAAAAGATGGAAAATATCCACACACATCACATAGATACACTAAACATTGAAAAATGTATTAATATTTAACACAGTTGTTCTTTAATTCCAATTTTATAAATCAAGGGATTTCAGGGAACAAGAGTTTTCATGGAAAATAAATTTAATTTAATGGATATAGATGATTAATATTGTTTTCATGTTCAAATTCATTCAACAGAATATCAAAAAACATTAATTCATGATTCCAGTTAACAAATATGGACCACAATCATCCTTGATTTTCAAAAGTCATACTACCCAAAAAAATAAACAGTGTTGATCAAGGATGAAAAATAATATAAAACTAAAATCATCATCACCATTCCATACGCTCATTTATTAATGTGGTACGCAATATTGTTATCATAACATTACTATTCATCTTCATAAAACCCATATTTCATATTTGGATTCAACCATATTCTCAAAGTGAAATGTGTTTACCCACACCACCCGAAACATAACTCAAAGAGTGATGAATGAATTCCTACCTCATAAAATAGATGATCAACAAATCCTCTTTATGCCAATAACAGGGGTCATGCAAGAATAAGGAGACTCTAAGAGAAACTATATATGTATGGAAGATAACAACTCCTCACATGGTCAGGAGGAAGGTATTTTAGAGGGAAAATAAAAAAATGGAAACTCACAGGTAAGTGAATATCTCTGCATAGAAGATCTAGATCATATATCAACATAAGGGAAATGGATTCAAGCACCATTAAAACAGGATCATGATTGAGATTATGATGTTTGTCTATTTAAATGTCTTGAGATCATTCAAATGTTAAAGATATAATTAATCTCTATTGAGAAGCCTTTAGAAAATATCAGACAATGTTTTATACACGATTAACATCAAATAAAATGTAAGAGTAAAAAAATTTGAAAAACAAGAAAATGCTTGATAAGACTCACTGATAGGTGAGTCACGATCAGAAGTCACCGATAGAGACTCACCAATATTGAGTCACCGATGTGACCCACTGACATGTTCCACTGATGCCTGAACAACTGATTCCTGACCTACTAAATCCTGACCGACCAATGCCTGACCTACCCATGAAAGACCTGCTGATGCTGAGCTACTGATGAGAGCTATCGACACCACCTACTAATGCGAGCTACCAATTCTAAAATCATTATTCATTCTACTGATACCACCTACTAATGCGAGCTATTGATGTAAAAAGTGGAATTTTTTTAAACTCTATAATGAGCATCCATTACCACCAAGAAAACCCTAAACAAAAGATTTTGAAAAATGAGTCGACTGGGGAGGTTCAGGCCAATACATAAAAAACCTCTAAAACTATTCTCACCCTTTATAATTCAAAACTAAACTCAAAACAAAGAGGGGTCCAAATAACTTCTCCATACGATACCTCTAAGGGATCTTTTTCCCATGAAACACTGCTACCATCATCAATATTCATCGATAAACCACCTTTAATTTTTTAAAAGGTGGAGCGTATCTCAAAATCAATTAACATCTCCTCTAACATGTACATACCCCAACTGACTAAGAGAGACACTATAGAAGATCTAAACCCACCCTATTTGGGTACATGAATCATATAATCCATTCCTTCATGTCGAGATAACATCTTCTCTTGTTGGAACAGACTCACCCGCATGGGTTTAATCACATCTCCATTAATCTTTCTCGATTTGGAATTAGGTCCTCCACTTTCTATATGTCTATATTTAATAACACATAAAGAAATAATGAAGTAACTGATATTATATATAACAATGTTCATGCACTACATCACAAAGAAAAACCTTCAAGAAAAACATAAAACAAATATGGGTACTCGGAACACATCTACGTCTCCCTTTCCCAATTACTCTCCTCCAGGACATTATGCCTCAACAATCCTTGAACCAAATGAATGGTATATTCATGAAGTACCTTCTCGTAATGATCTTCGGAATCTACTTCCCACTCCACAAACATTGTGTCATTCTTGATATCTTACACTCCCAAGTCAATTACATATGATCAATCATGATAAAAAAGAATAATTTGGGAGACCTAAAATATGCCAGCGATCCAATCCCACTATGGTGGATCAACAAAAAGTATGCCACGTATCTAACTCACTCCAACACCTCAAAGGGTCCGATGAAACTATGAGAAAGCATGATATCTTGGAAAAAATATTGTTTTCCATCAGTGAGAAAAAACCATCAAAAACATGTTGTCTCTAACTTCAAACAACATTGTCCTCCTATGATTGAAATATCACATCCGTAAAGTTTTGTGTCTTGAACCAGATGAATAAATGATGGTAATTTAATTTTATCTAGTTTATTGGAAATTTCAATTTTTAAAACCGAGTGTCTGATGTATTTATATCTGAGAGTTGACACTACGATGTGCCTTTCAAATAAATTTTATTAAACTAATTAATCTATAATTAAAATAGATATAAATTAAATAAAGGGCAAAAGAATTAATAAAATTGTGTAATATTCTATATAATATTTTCAGAGTTAATAAATAGGTCAACGTGGGGTTCTGAGACTCGTAGAATATCGGAGTTGATAGAATATAAATATTAAATTTATTTTATTCATACACATGTTCGTTTCTTTTCAATAAATTGATATAACTGTCAAACATTGCATCATTTTAGAAATATGAGACCACTGTTCGGTCCAGAATGTTATGTTTAGCCTATGTAGGGTATAACCATGATTCACATCAAGTGTTTGGAACCCTCACACATGATAATTCCATATTTATTTTTAATTAATAAATTAATTAATTTTGTATATAATTTAGAATTATTTTCTCTCAATCGGCGAGTAAAAATAGAAATTTGAGACCAGTAATAGTTTCGGGACATGTGGACTACCCTTGGCAGGATATAACCTTTGAGAGCATCCGACGATGGGTCATATCACACTCGAAGATAATTTATTTGGGTTATAAATATTTTTTTGGTCATTAAAAATAATAATAATTAATTTTATTATAAATATTATTATTTTCATTGAAGAAAAAAAAAATGAAAATACTATTCCATATTTAATAAATTGTTCCTAAATGTAAATAATAATCAGGTTATGTTATAATTAAGATTTTATTAATTATTCTAATTAAATACATATTAGCAATCAATATTTATTTAATTATCCTTATCATTTTATAATGGTTTTCGTTATTAAATTAGTAATGGTTCCATTGATATGTTATATTGAATAATAATAAATTTAATTATTTTAATGTATTAACATAAATCAATGTGCGGGAATTTTTTTCTTCAATATTCTTAAAGCGACTCAGGGGGCGCGTTTTCACAGCCATCTACGGGTCCCTAGAAGCTAATAAATTAATTAAATAATCGCTCGGGATTTATGTAAAAATTTTACATCACTCCCTATCGTGGATTTCGAGCTAAATATAATTTAAAGTAGTTAAAAAGGAATAAAAACAATTTAACAGAAATTAATGTAATTTAAATAGGGATTAAAATAAATAATAAAATATATGTGGCTGATGGGAAATTAAATATAATTAAAATGGTGTAAACCCATTTTAATCCTTTATTTCATTCATCCACCATTTTATTTTAATTAATATCTTTTTCACCTTTTTAATATTTTTCCTTTTTATTTTTCATCCTTTATTTTTAATTTCTTTTCTCCTCTCTTCTTCTCTTCCCTCTCTTATGCATGGTTCACCCCCCTTCCAATGGGGTGTGCACCACCATGATCCCTCTTATGAAGATTGTCATGCCTCCATTCATCATCCGTTTTCATCGCCATCAACCATGTTGTAAACATATTGGTAAGTCTTACCCCATGCACCAAGAATCATGTTATCTCATTATCTATCCTTTGCACAGTTCTCCGCACAAAGAATTTTCACCTTTTTTTGGGTCTTTCAAAAATCATCCATTTTATCCATTTTCGGTAAAATAAATGATTAGTGTGGATCATAGGATCATTTACGACCATAAGGTAGGGACTCTACTCTCTTTCCCTCTGTTTAGTTGCGACTTATTAAAATGCGTCGTTGTGCAATTTTTCGGTGCCTACGGAATTTGTGAAAATTCAATGAAATTGTATAATTTATTTTTTCGCCTAGTTGTTACAGCCTTATTTATCATGAATTAATTTTTTTAAGTTGTTATAACATGGTCAGAAACCCCTTGGGTGTGCTAACGTGGTCAGTATATATTCTGTTAGCTTGAATTTCTTTTTAATTTAATGCCAGTGTTTTGTAGCCTATTTAATTGATGATTAATTTAAATATTTAATTTATGTTAATTATGAAAATTGGAATTGTTTTATCTTTGGTTATTGGTTGTGCTAATTTATTTATATATTTAATAGTGTGTTTATATGCTTATGATGATACAGTACTATGCATTGTTAAGATTGTTATGAAAAAATAGTTAACATTTCATTATGTGATTTTTAATTTAAATAATTAATTTATATTTATTATGAACATTGAATTTTAGGATCATTCGTTGTTGTTTGTGTTAATTTATTAAATTATTTAAAAGTACATTTTATCTACTTATGTTCATGCGGTACTATGCCTCGTAATTTTTTCTATGCATAAATAGTTAATTTTTACTATATGATGCATGGGTGTGCCTATTTAGTTTCAAGCTAAAATTTCATATGCTGATTTCATATCTACTTCTGTGAAAAAATTAAATAAATTCATAGAGGGGAAAGATGGTGGGTCTCATATTAAGTGACATGCTTAGACCCTCCATTCTTGAGTAGTTACCTCTTTGTTCCTAGGGGAAGTGTAATTAGTTTTACATGATCGAGACTTCCTAGGGCTTTCAAATACTTAATATTGATACCATTTCCAAATGGGAACATCTGGATAGATCCATTGACAATGTGGCTATGCCAAACTCAGATGGTTCTCGACCCCTTCTTGTTAGATTAGGACAGACTCAGGGTAAAGCCATGCCTCGAGCGATACTTCGTGTTTCAAAATACTGCCTTGCATGGGTTCAGTGGTATTGTATAATTTGATAGATATTCCACAGAAATACCTTCAGGTTGGGCATAGACTCCAACTCTCAACTTGTTCCCTTAATAATGATGCACTAAATGTTTATATTAATGCCGCTATGACCCTCTTGAGATTTGTGATACTTTTATGGTACATTGAAGCATAATTGGTTGACAAATGTCTTAGACATGAAGTTAAATAAAAATATTCAGGGTATGCCTCTTTTTATTTAACCTTACTTTTCCAAGAGTTATAAATATGTATAAGTGCATTCTTCATAAATTTAATCCATTTAGACATCGGGATTAGGCAGAATCATGTTATTTGGGATGGGTGCCATTGGGAACCCAGACGGAGTTAAATATTTAATTATACTTAATTAATTATCTGAAATTTTTATATATTGGAACAATTCATTTTATTATTGCATGAAATGGAATTGTTTAGACGTCTTCGTTTTCAGACTACTCAGATTGTATCTCACACCCTACTAGGGTATAGTTTACACCCGAGTATATTATATTTTTGCAGGTATTGACAACGGGATGAGAGTTCCTTCCAATGTTTGATTGATTCTTGATAATTATTAATGTGATTGGGGAAAAGGACCGAGCCATACCCATGATGCAGTTGTTGGTTTGTGTCTTTTCTTTTTAGTTGATTAAATTCCCAGGATTCTGTTTTCAGTACTTTTTGTTTAGACAGACATCATGGGAAGACATTGTTTTTTAAGCATCAGTACTTGATTATTTTTCAGTTTAATTAAATATATTCGTTTTTATTCTATTTATCCATTTATATTCTTCCCATATTTATTATTAAATTATTTTTACTTCTAATATGATAATACCTATTATCAATGAAGGAATAGTCTCCCCCACTGATTTGAAAAATTCCCTCGCTGCTAGTTGGAAGCCTCAGGAATTCATGGAGATACACTTAATGTCATGTGACACACTGGTCCATCCATAATATTATAGGTGTGTTGGGTTGGGTAGATACAAAGTGGTATAAAAAGTGTTATTTTTTCCTTTGGCTTACTATTTTGGGTTGGTAGACAGGAGACTTGGAATGTTTCAGGGCTTGGTTAATAAACATGTCTGGGACTGATCACCGCATGTAAGGGAAATGATCAAGTTTCCATGGATGGGATTTTTGTTCATGTTTTCTTATGTTACCATTTATATGACATCACCTTGAGTGATTGGTGTAATTTCCACTACTAATGATTTTATGGAATTAGGATATTTTACCCTTGGACTATTTAGGAAAGGATGAAGTGTTGCATGCATCATAATAGGCACATAAGAATTCACATTCCATGAAAAAGATCCATGCAATGTAGTTTCATTTAGGAAACCTATTGATTAAAATTGTGTGCCATGAAGGTAAGGCATGTCTTGTAATTATTTAACATTCTTTTATAGATACCATGTTTCAGTGATTTATTTTTCATGCTGGACTATTTCCTTGTTTCTTTTTTAGTACCATGTTTCTGGTGTATCATGATTATCTATCTAATATCTTGTATCTGTGATTAAAATGGTATTCGTATATCATTACAATATGTCTCTCTCTTTTAGCATCTAGTAGTGACCTTATGGCTTGTTTGTTATGTAATTGGGTTCTTTACAAAAATTTATGGGGTTCCTTTTAGTGGGGGCCAAATGACAAAAAATATAATTTCAATAGTTTCTTATTAGGTTGATAGTCACCCATATATCTAGGTTGATATATGATTGATCATGTTACAATTTCATATTATTTGGTTTTCTACCTAATGGAACAACTGGGACCATGTATGGTAGATGATTCCTTTTCATTATGAGATAACCTGGTACGGAAGTTGTTACTCTTAATTATTGATAAAATGTTATTTTTTTGTGGTTTTATTCTAATGAACCCAGGTTGACTTAGTGGGACCTTTGTAGGTCGCCTCATCTTCCTAAAAGTAATTTATGTGTTATATTTCCTAATTAAGGACAAGATATCAATTAATGTAAATGTTTTAAAATGGAGTTTTATAATGCTTTCACGTTTTTCTCATGAGGCATTGGTTAAGATAATTTACCCTTTGTATTATTTTAAAAAATGGTACTTGATGTTTTGATTACATATTTTAATGGTTAAAGATTAAAAGTGATTAAATATAAATGACTTGGACATAGAACCTATAGTGATGTCTTCAATTTAAGACCTTGATATAAGGGTAATTTGAGTTTCTCATTGAGTTGCTTTGGAATAGAACCTTTCACATGTTGTTGTCCCTAGTCACACTCCAATGCTTAAAATGACACCCTTGTTTAGATGGGTGATCATATTTTCCTTGACTTTTGTTTCATTCTTGAGGATTTGGTAATGCACATTTCTATCAGGTTAGTCATACCATAGTAGTTGTCTATTTCATTTTAGGTCATTCGACCCTCTCTTCACTACAACGATGTATGATTCAATGTATCATCCTCAATGATAAAAGTCATCTTTCTTCTATATCACCTCGGGGTAGTATGTGTTCATGTACGTGGTATCATCAAGTGCTTAACGTTTTGAATAACCAATTGAGTTCAGTGTAATTGTCATGTCTTGCACTTTTAAATACGTTACAGGTATTCTCTGTAGTACAATGACATATATGTTAATCAAAACAAGTTTTCCTTAATGCTCGAGATTACATCCATGAACTCAAGTGTTTTGACACACCATCATGTTTGGTTGTGATTTCATTTCAATTGATTATACATTTTCCTTCTGATAATCTCCAAATCCTCTTAGTGTATTATTCTTTATGTGTTGAGCATGTACCATATCTTTCCATCATCATTTCTGCACTATGAGGGCATTAGTCTTACACCATTATAATGCATTAAATTTGGATGGGATTTATTAGGGTCGTTGTTCAAATGTTGTATGTGGACATGTTGTTCTTATAGAGACTTCTTTGGTATTGAGTGATCCTTGGATCTCCATGTAGGATTTGATGACGAACACTTCTACACTAGCCATTTAGTCTGAAATGACCATCAGGCCTATGCTACTCTGGGCTCAGTCAATGTTTTTATAGGGGTATCACTCCCTTGTACCAACTTCTCACTTGTAATCATAGAGTATAGACTCCCTTCTATTAGTTACATAAACACATGTTGTGCCAATCCGAGTTTACTCTTGACATGTTGTCGGGCTCAGTGATTTCTATATCTAGGAATGGCACCAAATGTTAAGTATGAACTTCGGTGGACTTGTTTGTGGTAAATGCAAGATACCATTGAAGAACACTTCAATGTTTAGATTGTAAAACACATGCCATCTATGCTGAGCATCTTCAGAAATGGACAACTAGAGTAGCTTGTCTCTTTCTCTCCCATCCCCAATGAAGTGGTCATTTAAGGACCTTTTTCTTACACATCATCATGAGAGACATGTGCCGGTTGAATCGACCTAGGATTTTCATAACATTCTGGATCATCTTGGGATTTAAGGGTGATGGGGAATCTACTTTTTTATCCATTTCTAAAATCAACTGAGAAGCATCGCAAGATTGCATAAGGGAATGTGTTGTACAATATTTTAATGGACGAAGGTGTCGTGACTCAGAATATTATTATTTCTATCATTAAAACCAAATATGGGAAGTAACCTTGGACTAGAAGTTAATGATAGGATGACATGGTCTTCTCTCTATATGAGATACTTATGATAGGTACCCTCTCAGTGATTCATTTCGAAAATGAGAGTTGGACCAGATCTTAATGCCATTTTTGTTGTTTTCCTAACCCCTGTTTGAACATGTTTTGGGTGTTTAGATACGAAACTAATGCTTTTTTGCGAGACATCAAGACAAATGTGGATCAGATAAAGGTTACATTTTTCTCTAAGGCTTCTTAAGAATGAGAATCTCTATGGTGGAATGGCTATAATGTTATGTGTTTTGAATCAGATTGAATGATCACCAGAAATTAAAATTTTCCCATTAACTGGGAAAGTCAGTTTTTAAAACCGACCATCAGAGCTTTTTATTTCTGATAGCTAACACAATGGTGTGTCTTTTAAATAAATTTTATTAAAATAATTTGACTAAACATAAAAATTGAAATATATTAAATGAATGTTAACAGATTTAATAAAATGTGGTAATATTATATATAAAATTTTCAGAGGTAAATAATGAGTCATCATGGGGTTCCAAAATTTGTAAACTCTTGGCATTTATAGAATTAAAATATTAAATTTTTTGTATTCGTATACGTGTTTCTTATGAAAACCATGATCTTTATTACACAATTTAACACAATTTATTACGTAATATTGACTTGATACAACATAGATTATTGAGTGGTATAGTGTCTTTGGGTAATAGGATCATTACATTTGAAATAAAAACATGAAAAACAACATCTTTATTAAACACATTTTTAATTGACCACTACATTACCACGTACGTAGCATTTCCTGGGATAACCTGAAGACATGCATAAGAAAAGGGTGATATATAATGCACACTAATGGAATATTATTGTAATAACATGAGGAATAAAATGATGGAACCACTTTGTGTATAAGGTTGTATTTGTTGTCAATAGTTTTCAATGAAGATCAAAATGAAATAGATCAAGAAGTACTCCAATGAAATGGAGGAATGATAATTCAGGCGATTGTTGTACTGATCATAAGTTCAAAGAACATGTGTCAAAGGTGACACATTGTTTACAACAATGAAGAATGTGTGGTGTAATCTATCTGAGGATGATTAAAGAAGAATGGGATTTGGTGAAGACCTTGAAAC
The DNA here is from genome assembly GCA_963277665.1 of Viscum album. Classification (NCBI taxonomy): domain Eukaryota; kingdom Viridiplantae; phylum Streptophyta; class Magnoliopsida; order Santalales; family Viscaceae; genus Viscum; species Viscum album. Next base: position 881,270,991 of record OY728158.1, read on the forward strand.
TCTTCATGATTGCATGAGAACCGTGCAATAGACTTCTTGAAGACTAGAATCGTATGTTTTGCATGAAGTAGAGGAAGATGGTTGAAGAAGAAGACAATGTGCAAGGGATTGGCATTCTGTGATGGCCATAAACATTGGAATTATGCGACGACCATACACATCACATTGTATCATAAGATGATGATTCTAATGCTGTTCCTTCAAAGAATACATATCATGATAGTGGAGTTTGTGGTGACAGCAGAAGAATTTCTTATGGATTCAAATCACCGAGAAGAAGTGTTTTTGAGGTGTTTGTTCTTGTTGACAAAGAAAACAAACGACATACAAACATTGTTGACAAAGGTGATTCCATGGTGTCAAGTTGAGTTCAAAGGCTGTCATTAAGGATCCATGTCTGATTCAAGAATGTCGCAAAAGTAATGGATTATGAAGGAACTGATGAGTAAGTGGCTGACATCCTGACGAATCCATTTTCAGTAGCTGTGTTTGAAAAGAATCGGTTGAACCATGGTGTTCAGCTGCCTCCTAGTGCATAAAGAGGATTCGAGATACCTCGCTCCCAGATAATGTAGGCGGTGAGTCTTCGCGATTATGTCAAAGCTTCGCGAACGGCAGAGTTGAAGCGCATCGCGACGGTGAAGGGCTTTGCGAGGGGGCTTTGTGGCGAATGTGAGAAGGAATGATGATGGTGATGCTCTGAGATTACGATGAGCTATGCGAATAGAAAATTGACGTTGGGATTCACAATTTTGAGAGAATTTCGGCGGGAGCTTCGGATCTTCGTGATTTGAGTTGACGTGGCGCTGACTTCGCGCGGAAGGGTTAAGGGTCCGTGGAATCACCTATAAATAGAGGCCAACCCCCTCAAGAGAAGGAGAGAGAGCTCTCAATGAAAATCCTTTGTTCTCGATTCGCAAAGGTCACTCGTGAAGGCAGTGTGCTTCGTGAAAGAGGAGATTTGCGGTGGATATTCTAGCTCCGCGAAAGTCTTGCGCCCCGCATTGGCTCAGTGAGCTTCGCAAAGAGGCAGGGGCTCCGCGATAGCCTAGCATTGCAAAGACTAGAGCATCGCGAGAGTGCTTCGCGATTGAGCTTCGCGAAAAGCAGGGGATCTGCGAGGACATGTTTGAGCTTTGCAGAATTGGGAGACTTGCGATGTAGGGTACTTTTTGAAGGCTAGTTCCAAAGGTTGTTCGCCATGTGGACAGGGGAAAAGGGGTATTCATCGGTGGATGAAATTTGGACTTCAACAGCGAATCATTTATTGAGAAATCACACATGTGATTGTAATTATGGAAAATGAAGACATGGGGATCTAGTGAATTCAGTCATTGCACTAAAGTAAAAGGTTTAATACAAAAGGGCATCAACTCAGGACTCTGATGCAAGAAAAGTCTCATGTTGAACTGGAGACAATGACTTCACTTCAAATCTATTGAAGAGACCTTCACGTCTATAAACTGAGTGAGAGTTCACCAACGACAGTGAGCCAGGGGGAGTCAACGGGAGTGACCCGAGGGAAGTAGTGAGTAATCCCTGAACCTTAGTAAAGGCAGTGAGCCTGGGACAGAGTGACTATGCCCGAACAATTGTAATCTACAGCTAGTCAAGCATAGTGGATTCAGGTACGACCGACAACCTGTCGGAGTATGCTCCTTAGACGTAGCCCTTAGTGGTGAACCAAGTAAAAATAGCTATGTCATCTCTCTGCATGTGAATGTTTCATTGCTGATCATATCCATCATAGAGGTTTAAGTAGTTACTACCAACATGGGAAAAAGATCCAAAACTTTAAGAAGAAACATTTGACACCCTGATTCACCCCTCTCCTCTCAGGGTGTCCCGGGGTCCTACAAGTGGTATCAGAGGGAGGTTGACGTATGTTGGATATTATCCACTAATTCAATTTAGAAGAGGATTTGAGTTTCTTTCCTAAAGTCACCAATGAAGAGCAGTCTTGATGAAGATTCAGTCATTTCTGAGCAGAAGTCTACATCTAGCAAGACCATGACAAATAGGAAAAATAAAGAGAAGAAGCAGCTAAAGAAGTCCTTCATATCCAAAGAAGATTTAGTGTCTTGTTCTCCATGACATTCCAATAATGAAGAAACATCATCCTTGGAATGTATCAAGCAGGTGGCTCTGGATTCTTTTTGACGAAAGGATGACACCCCTAATTCATGATTTCAGGAAAAACTCAAAACATATCTGCATGATATTCCTGAAGAAAGGGTTGCGATTATTTGTAGCCTATTCCAATCTATGCAGGTTGAGATCACTCGATTAGAAAGGGAAGATGACAATATGGAAGAGGGGTTGGAAAGAAAAGTTATGGAAAGTATGAAGCTCAACAAACAGGTGAAAGTCTTTGAAGAAAAAGAGGAAGTCCATAAGTCTATAAAAGAAAGGATCCATGCACTTGAAGCTGAGCTGAAGAAGAGAAATGAAGTCAAGAGTTTTTGTTTGGAAGAAACTTCCATGAAATTTAGGGAACTTGACTCTTTGTTACAAAACAAATTTAAGATGCATGGGGATGAGGTTGAAAGATTGAAGAAGACTTGTGAAGAGAAGATGATCATGATTGAAGATCAGAAGAACATCCTCAATAATGTAAGTCAAAAATGGGAAGCCCAATTGAAAAATCTTGAGAAGACACATTTTGAGACTCCACAAAAGAATTAAACAGGATATGTTGGTACTCAATGTTCATTGGAGGCTACTAAAGCTGAAGTACCTCCAACATGTGACAAGAAGATTATGACAACTCTAGAGTGTCCACCTCAAGAATAAGTCGCTGCTAGTACTCAATGCTCACTGGAGGATTCTATTGTCAAAAAACCTCTAACATGTGATAAGAAGATCATGACTTCACTCATTGATCTATCACAAGAAACTGAGAAAGTGAAGGTACCATCCAAACCATCTTGTACTCATGTTTTTAAATACATTCCTACAATCAGTGCAGGTTGGAAGAAAAGTTCTAAGAAAGTATGGTTGAGGAAAGGTGAGAGGAATAAACCTACCACCATGGTTAAGTTGGATGAAAAGAAAAAGTAGGAAGTTGGTTCCTCAAATAGAGCACAAAAGATTAAGAAGATGGACCAACAACCTCATACAGAAGAAACAAAGAAGAAATGATTTGTGGGCCAATGTTGGTGCTGCAATAGATTGGGGCACTATGCACTTGATTTTTTTTATAATCCCTGACATGGAAAAGCATAGGGAAAGCCTATATCAAAGGGAAGGAAGGCAGAGAAGAAGAGGCAACGTCCGCAGGTCCAGAAGAATATGTTTACCGCAAACAGATTTGGAATTCTTGATAACATCGGTGATGTATGCAATGACAGCGGTCACAAGGCAGGCACATGTCCATATCAACATGCTTTCACTGTTGATAAGAAAAGAATACCTCTGATGTCGTCTAAGTATAAAGAAAGTACCTTGGGAAGAAATCAGAAGAATATGGTGAACACACATTTCCCCAAGAAGATCTCAAGTAGGGAAGCTGAGAAGACCCATGATTTTATATCCATGAAATTGAAGGGTCATTCAACCAAAAGAAACACTAAGTGGGATAAAACTCAGATGAACCCATGTGGAAGACCCAAACCAGCTGCAACAATTCCAAAAGACATATTGTTCATCTGAACCAAATATTTGAAAAGAATGAGGAAACATGAAGATGAAAAGGCCAAGGCTGGTGATAAAGGAAAAGAAAAACCTTCACATGATGAAGACACAATGCATGAGAGATTTCAAACCAAGAGAAACACACATGTCAAAGAAGTTCTGTGTGAGAGATGCAAGAAATCTGGTCACATTGCAAAAGGTTGCTTAACCTTAATACAAGAGAATGAAGCCTTCCTTAAGAAGAGTAAGAATGTATCATTCATGATGGCTGTTAGGCATAACAATTCTTCACACAAAGCAGTTGAAAATGAGAAAAGAGTCCTGCCACACCAACACATATCAGAACACATGTTGAAATATTCATGGATGAAGACTAGAGTGAACAAAGGAACTTGGTTGAGAAAAACACCTCAACCATGTGGCTCATATTGATGAAGAACGGAGGAACCACCTTATTCCCTTATTTATTTGTGTATTGTATTTGTGCTAATAATACAGGGAATTGAAGGTGAAGCATGCTCTCAGGGGGAGAACCTGAGAAGTAGTGAATGCGGTCAACTCATGATGGCCAAGATAAAAAAGTTTCCATCCTTAGTAGATTCTTCAATGGATATTCAATGATTAAGATGACAAAGGATCACTCTTAATGAAGATGATGAGGAGTGTTTCCCCTGAGGGGGAGAAAAATGAAGAAGCCTCCAAAATCACTGTTTCAATCAATATCAACTCCAGCTGGACTCAAATGCAGTTACTCTATGAATTTCTTGAAGAACATGTCAATGGAGAAGGTATTCCATTTCTCAATATCAATCCCTTGGTTAATAAGATCAAATATCATTCTACAAAGGGGGAGTAACTAAATTGATCAGTGAAATAAGAAGAGTGGATGTTCCCCAAGGTCACTTATCCTGTCGATTGCACTTGAATGTTTTTGATCATGATAGCTGATGTGAGTACAGGAGTTTCGGGTTGATTATTCCCTATCACATTTTATTTTTCATATGCCTGAAATAAAAGTGGTAAACCCTTGAAGACAAAATACATGAGTTCTCATCTCATGTTGCTATCAGGATCTGTGAATAATAGATAGCCTTGTTGACTTAATCAAATCCTCTTGTTTTCCACATCGAGCATTGATCATGTAGAATTAGAGTGAAATGATTAATGAAACATTTATTAAGTACGGATTGATACCATCCCTACTATGCGCTTTTTATTTCTTCTCAATAAGGGGGAGAGAAAGTGAAATGAATGTTTGAAATAAAAGTTTATTAAAGAGAAGATTCTCATTTTGACATTGACAAATTCATTTCAGCAGATGTATAAGGTATTGACAACAAAATAAAAATGGGGAGATTGTTGGAACCACTTTGTGTATAAGGTTTTATTTGATGTCAATAGTTTTCAATGAAGATCAAAATTAATGAGATCAATAAGTACTCTAATGAAATGGAGGCATGATAATTCAGGCAATTGTTGTACTGATCATAAGTTCAAAGAACATGGGTCAAAGGTGACACATTGTTTACGACAATGTAGAATGTGAGGTTTAATCCATCGGAGGATGATTAAAGAAGAATGGGATTTGGTGAAGACCATGCAACTCTTCATGATTGCATGAGAACCATGCAGGAGAATTCTTGAGGACTAGATTCGTATGTTTTGAATGAAGTAGAGGGACATGGTTGAAGAAGAAGGCAACGTGAAAGGGATTGGCATTCTGTGATGGCCATAAACATTGGACTTATGCAATGGCCATGCACATCACATTGTATCATAAGATGATGATTCTAAAGCTGTTCCTTCAATGAATACATATCATGATAGTGGAGTTTGTGGTGACAGTAGAAGAATTGCTAAAAGATTCAAATCACCGAGAAGAAGTGTTTTGAGGTGTTTATTCTTGTTGAAAAAGAAAATAAACAACCTACAAACATTTTTGGCAAAGGTGATTCCATGGTGGCATGTTTAGTTCAAAGGCTTCCATTAAGGATCCATGTCTGATTCAAGAATGTCGCAAAAGGAATGGATTATGAAGGAACTAATGAGCAAGTGGATGACATCCTGACGAAGCCATTGTAAGCAGCTGTGTTTGAAAAGGATCGGTTGAACCATGGTGTTCAGCCGCCTCCTAGTGCATAAGGAGGATCCGAGATACCTCTCTCCCAAATTATGATAACTATATTTATCTGTTTATGGATGTGATGCCGTTTTGTTGGGGAGATACTATCCATGGGGAGTATGGTTTGAGAAGAACATTGAACACTTTACCGGTCATTGGGATTTTTGTCAAAGGGGGAGAAAGGAATAACTTTAGCGGAAGTTCAGAATGTGAACAAGTATAAGGTGGCCCCATTTCCCAATGTTTGCCAAATTTTTGGGTTCCAAAATCTAGAAGTTGCTGAGCATCATGAAAAGTGGATTTTTATGAAGATAATAATTAAATATGGAAAAGGAATGAATTTCGCGATGAGAGGATGCATGGTTTGGATATCACGAAGACCAGAAGAATGGAGGCGGTGTGTCTTCGTGATTACATCAAATCATCGCGAACGGAAGAGTTGAAGCGCATCACGTCGGTGAAGGGATTTTCGAGGGAGCTTCGCGGCGAAGTCACGAAGGAATGATGACGTTGATCCTCCGCGATTACGATGAGCTCCGCGAACGGAAAATTTCCATTGTGCTTCACGATTATGAGATAATTTCGGCGGGAACTTCGGAGCTTCGTGATTTGAGCTGACGTGGCACTGACTTCGCGCGGAAGGGTTGAGGGTCGGTGGAATCACATATAAATAGAGTCCTACCCCCTCAAGAGAAGGATAGAGATCTCTCAACAAAAATCCTTTTCTCCCGGTTCGCAAAGGTCACTCGTGAAGCCAGTGTGCTTCGCGAAATAGGAGCTTCGTGGCGGCTATTCTAGCTCCGTGAAAGTCTTGCGCCCCGCGTTGGCTCAGTGAGATTCGCGAAGAGGCAGGATCTCTGCGATAGCCCAGCATTACGAAGGCGGGAGCATCGCGAGAGTGCTTCGCGATTGAGCTTCGCGAAAAGGCCGGGGCTCTGTGAGGACTTGTTTGAGCCATGCAAAATTGGGAGCCTTGAGAAGTAGGGTACTTTGTGAAGGCCCTTTCCAATGGTTTTTTGCCCTGTGGACAGGGGAAAAGGGTTATTCATCGGTGGATGAAATTTTGACTTCAACAGAGAATCATTTATTGAGAAATCACACAAGTGATTGTAATTCAGGAAAATGAAGACAAGGGGATCTAGTGCATTCAATAATTTCACTAAATTAAATTCTTTAATACAAAAGAGCATCAACTCAGGACTCTGATTCAAGAAAAGTCTAATGTTGAACAGGAGACAAAGACATCAATGAAAATCTATTGAAGTGACCTTCACATATATAAACTGAGTGAGACTTCATCAACGGCAGTGATCTAGGGGGAGTCAATCGGAGTGACCCTAGGGAAGTAGTGAGATATCCATAAAATTTAGTAAAGGCAGTGAGCCTGGGAAAGAGTGATTGTGCCCGAACAATTGTAATCTACAGCTAGTGAAGCATAGTGGATTCAGGTACGACCGACAACTTGTCGGCGTATGCTCCTTGGACGTAGCCCTTAGTGGTGAACCACGTAAAAATAGCTATGTCATCTCTCTGCATATGAATGTTTCATTGCAGATCATTTCCATCATACAGGTTTTTGTAGTTCCTACAAACGTGGGAACAAGATCCACAACTTTAAGAAGAAAAATTCGACACCCTGATTCACCCTCCCCTCTCAGGGTGTCCCGGGGTCCTACAAGTGGTATCAGAGGGAGGTTGACATATGTTGGATATTCCCTAGTAATTCTATTTAGAAGAGTATTTGAGTTTCTTTCCTAATGTCAACAATGAAGAACAGTCTTGATGAAGATTCAGTCATTTATGAGAAGAAGTCTACATCTAGCAAGACCATGACAAATAGGAAAAATAAAGTGAAGAAGCAGATAAAGAAGTCCCTCATATCCAAAAAAGATTCAGTGTCTTGTTCTCCATGCCATTCCAATAATGAAGAAAAATCAATCATGTAATGTATCAAGCAGATGGCTCTGGATTCTTCCATAGGAAAGGATGACACCCCTAATTCAAGATTTCCGGAAAAACTCAAAACATATCTGCATGATATTCCTGAAGAAAGGGTTGCTATTATTTGAGGCCTATTCCAATCTATGCAGGTTGAGATCACTCGATTAGAAAGGGAAGTTGACAATATGGAAGAGGGGTTGGAAAGAAAATTTATGGAAAGTATGAAGCTCACCAAACAGGTGAATGTCTATGAAGAAAAAGAGGATGTCAATAAGACTCTAAAAGAAAGGATCCATGCACTTGGAGCTGAGCTGAAGAAGAGCAATGAAGTCAAGAGTTTTTGTTTGGAAGAAACTGCCATGAAATTCAGGGAACTTGACTCTTTGTTACAATAAAATTTAATATGCATGAGGATGAGGTTGAAAGATTGAAGAAGACTTGTGAAGAGAAAATGATCATGATTGAATATCAAAAGATCATCCTCAATAATGAAAGTCAAAAATTGGAAGCCCAATTTACAAATCTTGAGAAGATGCATATTGAGACTCCACAAAAGAATGAAACAGGAGATTCTTGTACTCAATGTTCATTATAGGATACTAAAGCTGAAGTACCTCCAACATGTGACAAGAAGATTATGACAACTCTTGAGTGTCCACCTCAAGAATCAGTCGCTGCTGGTACTCAATGATCACTGGAGGATTCAATTGTAAAAAAGACCTCAAACATTTGATAAGAAGATCATGACTTCACTCATTGATCTATCACAAGCAACTAAGAAAGTGAAGGTAGCATCCAAACCATCTTGTACTCATGTTTCTAAATACATTCCTACAATTAGTGTAGGTTGGAAGAAAAGTTCTAAGAAAGTATGGATGAGGAAAGGTGAGATGAATAAACCTACCACCATGGCCAGGGTGGATGAGAAGCAATAGGAGGAAGTTGGTTCCTCAATTAGAGCACAATAGATTAAGAAGATGGCCCACCAACCTCATACAGAAGAAACAAAGAAGAAAATATTTGTGGGCCAATGTTGGTGCTGCAATAGATTGGGGCACTGTGCACTGGATTGTTTTTATAATCCCTTACATGGAAATGCACAGGGAAAGCCTATATCAAAGGGAAGGAAGCCAGAGAAGAAGAAGCAACATCCGCAGGTCCAAAAGCATTTGTTTACCACAAACAGATTTGGAATTCTTGATAACATCTGTTATGTATGCAATGGTAGCGGTCACAAGGCCGGCACATGTCCATATCAACATGCTTTCACTATTGACAAGAAAAGAAGACCTCTGATGCCGTCTAAGTATGAATAAAGTACCTTGGGAAGAAATCAGAAGAATATGGTGAACACACATTTCCCCAAGAAGATCTCGAGTAGGGAAGCTGAGAAGACCAAAGATTTTAGATCCATGAAATTGAAGGGTCATTCATTCAAAATAAACACTAAGTGGGATGAAACTCAAATGAACCCATGTGGAAGACCCAAACCAGCTGCAACAATTCCAAATGACATATTGGTCATCTGGCCCGATGATTTGAAAAGAAGGAGGAAACATCATGATGAAAAGGCCAAGGATGGTGATAAAGGAAAAGAAAAACATTCGCATAATGCAGACACAATTCATGAGAGATTACAAACCAAGAGAAACACACTTGTCAAAGAATTTCTATGTGAGAGATGCAAGAAATCTGGTCACATTGAAAAAGGATGCCTAACCTTAATACCAGAGCAAGAAGCATTCCATAAGAAGAGTACGAATGTATCATTCATGATGGCTGTTAGGCATAACAATTCTTCACACAAAGCAGATGAGAATTTGAAAAGAGTCATGCCACACCAACACATATCAGAACATATGTTGAAATGTTCAGGCATGAAGACTAGAGTGAACAGAGGAACTTGGTTGAGAAAAACACCTCAACCATGCGGCTCAGATTGATGAAGAAAGGAGGAAACACCTTATTCCCATATTCATTTGTGTATTGTATTTGTGCTAATAATATAGGGAATTGAAGGCGAAGCATGCTCTCAGGGGAAGAACCTGAGAAGTAGTGAATGTGGTCAACTCTTGATAGCCAAGCTAAAGAAGTTTCAATCCTAAGTAGATTCTTCAATAGATATTCAATGATTAAGATGACGAAGGATCACTCTTGATGAAGATGATGAGGAGTGTTTCCCATGGGGGGGAGAAGAATGAAGAATCCTCCAAAATCACTGTTTCAATCAATATCAAATCCAACTGGACTCAAATGCAGTTACTCTGTGAATTTCTTGAAGATCATGTCAATGGAGAAGGTATGCCATTTCTCAATATCTATCCCTTGGTTACTAAGATCAAAGATCATTCTACAAAGGGGAAGTAACTAAATTGATTAGTGACATATAAAGAATGGATGTTCCCCAAGGTCAATTATCCTACCGATTGCACTTGAATATTTTTGATCTATTAGCTGATGTGAGTGCAGGAGTTTCAGGTTGATTATTCCCAGTCACATTTGATTTTTCTTATGCCTGAAATAAAAGTGGTAAACCCTTGAAGAAAAAATACAAGAGTTCTCATCTCATGTTGGTATCATGATCTATGAATAATGGACAACCTTGTTGACTAAATCAAATCCTCTTGTTTTCTACATCGAGCATTGCTCAAGTAGACTTAGAGTGAAATGATTAATGAAACATTTCTTAAGTATGGATTAATACCCTCCCTACTATGTGCTTTGTATTTCATGTCAACAAGGGGGAGAGAAAGTGAAATGAATGTTTGAAATGAAAGTTTATTGAAGAGAAGATTCTCATTTTGACATTGAAAAATTCATTTCAGAAGATTTATATGGTATTGACAAAAAAATACAAAGGGGGAGATTGTTGGAACCTCTTTGTGTATAAGGTTGTATTTGATGTCAATAGTTGTCAATGAAGATCAAAATGAAAGAGATCAAGAAGTACTCCAATGAAATGGAGTGATGATAATTCAGGCGATTGTTGTACTGATCATATGTTCAAAGAACATGTGTCAAAGGTGACACATTGTTTACAACAATAAAGAATGTGATGTGTAATCCATATAAGGATGATTAAAGAAGAATGGGATTTGGTGAAGACCATGCAACTCTTTATGATTTCATGAGAACCATGAAAGTGAATTCTTGAAGACTAGAATCATATGTTTTGCATGAAGTAGAGGAAGATAGTTGAAGAAGAAGAAAATGTTCAAGGGATTGGAATTCTGTGACAGTCATAAATATTGGACATATACGATGGCCATGCACATCACATTGTATCATAAGATGATTATTCTAAAGCTGTTCCTTCAAAAAATACATATCATGATAGTGGAGTTTGTGGTGACTGCAGAAGAATTACTGATGGATTCAAATCACCGAGAAGAAGTGTTTTTAAGGTGTTTGTTCTTGTTGACAAAGCAAACAAACAACATACAAACATTGTTGACAATGGTGATTCCATGGTGGCATGTTGAGTTCAAAGGCTGCCATTAAGGATCCATGTCTGATTCAAGAATATCGCAAAAGGAATGGATTATGAAGGAACTGATGAGCAAGTGGCTGACATCCTGACGAATCCATTGTCAGCGACTGTGTTTGAAAAGCATCGGTTGAACCATGGTGTTCAGCCGCCTCCTAGTGCATAAGGAGGATCTGAGATACCTCTCTCCCAGATTATGATAACTGTCTTTATCTGTTTGTGGATATGATGCAGGTTTGTGGGGGAGATAATATCCATGGGGAGTATGGTTTGAGCAGAACATTGAACACTTTACCGGTATTTGGGATTGTTGTCAAAGGGGGATAAAGGAATAACTTCAACGGAAGTTTAGAATGTGAACCAATAGAATGTGGCACTGTTTCCCAGTGTTTGCCAAATTTTTGGGTTCCAAAATCTGGAAGTTGCTGAGCATCGCGAAAAGTGGATTTCCATGAAGATAATAATTAAATATGGCAATGGCATGAATTTCGTGAAGAGAGGATGCATGGTTTGGAAATCACGAGGACCAGAAAAATGGAGGCATTGAGTCTTCGCGATTACGTCAAATCTTCGCGAATGGCATAGTTGAAACGCATCGTAGCGGTGAAGGGATTTGCAAGGGAGCTTCGCGGCGAAGGCATGAAGGAATGATGACGGTGATGCTCTGCGATTATGATGAGCTCCTCAAATGGAAAATTGCCGCTGTGCTTCGCGATTTTGAGAGAAATTCAGCGGGAACTTCATAGCTTTGGGATTTGAGCAGACGTGGCGCTAACTTCGCACGGAAGGGTTGAGAGTCAGTGGAATCGCCTATAAATAGAGGTCGGCCCCCTCAAGAGAAGGATAGAGAGTTCTCAACGAAAATCCTTTGGTCTCGGTTCACAAAGGTCACTCGTGAAGGTAGTGTGCTTTGCGAAAGAGGAGCTTCGAGGTGGCTATTTTAGCTCTGCGAAGTCTTGCGCCCCATGTTGGCTCAGTGAGCTTCGCGAAGATGCATGATCTCCATGATAGCCCAGCATTTCGAAGGCTGGATCATCGCGAGAGTGTTTCGCGATTGAGCTTTGCGAAAAGGCAGGGGCTCTGCGAGGACTTGTTTGTGCTCTGCAAAATTGGGAGCCTTGCGAAGTAGGGTACTTTGTGAAGGCCCATTCCAAAGGTTTTTCGCCCTGTGGATAGGGGAAAAGGGGTATTCAATGGTGGATGAAATTTGGACTTCAACTGAGAATCATTTATTGAGAAATCACACAATTTATTGTAATTTAGGCAAACGAAGACAAAGGGATCTAGTGCATTTAGTCATTGCACTAAAGTAAAAGGTTTAATACAAAAGAGCATCAACTCAGGACTCTGATGCAAGAAAAGTCTCATGTTGAATAGGAGACAATGTCTTCAATGCAAATCTATTGAAGAGACCTTTATGTCTATAAACTGAGTGAGACTTAACCAATGGCAGTGAGCCAGGTGGATTCAATGGGAGTGACCCGAGGGAAGCAGTTAGCTATCCATGATCTTTATTAAAGGTAGTGATCCTGGTATAGAGCAACTGTGCCCGAACAATTGTAATCTACAGCTAGTGAAGCATAGTGGATTCAGGTACGACCGAAAACATGTCGGCGTATGCTCCTTGGACGTAGCCCTTAGTGGTGAACCAAGTAAAAAATAGTTATGTCATCTCTCTGCATGTGAATGTTTCATTGCTGATCATATCCATCATACATGTTTAAGTAGTTCCTACCAACGTGGGAACAAGATCCACAACTTTAAGAAGAAATATTTGACACCCTGATTCACCCCTCCCCTCTCAGGGTGTCCTGGTGTCCTACAAGTGGTATCAGAGAGAGGTTGACGTATGTTGGATATTCTCCAGTAATTCTCTTTAGAAGAGGATTTGTGTTTCTTTCCTAATGTCAATAATGAAGATCAATCTTGATGATGATTTAGTCATTTCTGAGCAGAAGTCTACATCTAGCAAGACCATGACAATTAGTAAAAAAGAAAGAGAAGAAGAAGCTAAAGAAGTCCCTCATATCTAAAGAAGATTCAGTGTCTTGTTCTCCATGCCATTCCAATAATGAAGAAAATTTGGCATGGAATGTATCAAGAAGGTGGCTCTGGATTCTTCTACAGGAATGGATGACACCCCTAATTCAAGTCTTCAGGAAAAACTCAAAACATATCTGCATGATATTCCTGAAGAATGGGTTGCAATTATTTTTAGCCTATTCCAATCTATGTAGGTTGAGATCACTCGATTAGTATGGAAAGGAGACAATATAGAATAGGAGTTTGAAAGAAAAGTTATGGAAAGTATGAAGCTCACCAAACAGGTGAAATTCCTTGAAGAAAAATAGGAAATCAATAAGAATATAAAAGAAAGGATCCATGAACATCAAGCTGAGCTGAAGAAGAGCAATGAAGTCAAGAGTTTTTGTTTGGAAGAAACTTCCATGAAATTCAGGGAACTTGACTCTTTGTTACAAAACAAATTTAAGATTCTTGAGGATGAGGTTGAAAGATTGAAGAAGACTTGTGAATAGAAGATGATCATGATTGAAGATTAGAAGATCATCCTCAATAATTAAAGTCAAAAATTGGAAGCTCAATTGACAAATCTTGACAAGACACATATTGAGACTCCACAAAAAAATGAAACATGAGATGCTGGTACTCAATGTTCATTGGAGGAAACTAAAGCTGAAGTACCTCCAACATGTGACAAAAAGATTATGACAACTATTGAGTGTTCACCTCAAGAATCAGTCTCTGCTAGTACTCAATTCTCACTGGAGGATTCTATTGTCAAAATACCTCCAACATGTGATAAGAAGATCATGACTTCACTCATTGATCTGTCACAAGCAACTGAGAAAGTGAAGGTTCCATCCAAACCATCTTGTACTCATGTTTCTAAATACATTCCTACAATCAGTGTAGATTGGTAGAAAAGTTCTAAGAAATTATGGATGAGGAAAGGTGAGAGGAATAAACCTACCACCATGGATAAGGTGGATGAGAAGAAAAAGGACGAAGTTGGTTCTTCAAATAGAGCACAAATGATTAAGAAGATGGCCCAACAACATCATACAGAAGAAACAAAGAAGAGAATATTTATGGGCCAATGTTGGTGCTGCAACAGATTGGGGCACTATGCACTGGATTGTTTTTATAATCCCTTACATGGAAAAGCACAGGGAAAGCCTATATCAAAGGGAATGAAGCCAGAGAAGAAGAAGCAACATCCGTAGGTCCAGAAGCATCTGTTTACCGCAAACAGATTTGGAATTCTTGATAACATCTGTGATGTATGCAACGGTAGTGGTCACAAGGCAGTCACATGTCCATATCAACATGCTTTCACTGTTGATAAGAAAAGAAAACCTCTGATGCCTTCTAACTATGAAGAAAGTACCTTGGGAAGAAATCAGAAGAATATGGTGAACACACATTTCCCCAAGACCTCAAGTAGGGAAGCTGAGAAGACCCTGGATTTTAGATCCATGAAATTGAAGGGTCATTCATCCAAAAGAAACACTAAGTGGTATGAAACTCTGATGAACCCATGTGGAAGACCCAAACCAGCTGCGACAATTCCAAATGACATATTGGTCCTCTGGACCGAAGATTTGAAAAGAACGAGGAAACATGAAGATGAAAAGGCCAAGGATGGTGATAAAGGAAATGAAAAACATTCAAATGATGAAGACACGATGCATGAGAGATTGCAAACCAAGAGAAACACACTTGTCAAAGATGTTCTGTTTGAGAGATGCAAGAAATCCGGTCACATTTCAAAAGGATACCTAACCTTAATACCAGAACAATAATCCTTCCTTAAGAAGAGTAAGAATGTATCATTAATGATGGCTATTAGGCATAACAATTCTCCACACAATACAGAAGAGAATGTGAAAAGAGTCATGCCACACCAACACATAACAAAACACATGTTGAAATGTTCAGGCATGAAGACTAGAGTGAACAGATGAAGTTGGTTGAGAAAAACACCTCAACCATACGGCTCAGATTGATGAAGAAAGGAGGAACCACATTATTCCCTTATTCATTTTTGTATTGTATTTGTGCTAATAATAGAGGTAATTGAGGTTGAAGCATGCTCTCAGGGGGAGAACCTGAGATGTAGTGAATGAGACCAACTCTTGATAGCCATGATAAAAAAGATTCCATCCTTAGTAGATTCTTCAATGGATATTAAATGATTAAGATGAAGAAGGATCACTCTTGATGAAGATGATGAGGAGTGTTTCCCCTGAGGGTGAGAAAAATGAAGATGAATCCAAAATCACTGTTTCAATCAATATCAACTCCAGTTGGACTCAAATGCAGTTACTCTGTGAATTTCTTGAAGAACATGTCAATGGAGAAGGTATTCCATTTATCAATATCTATCCCTTGGTTACTAAGATCAAAGATCATTCTACAAAGGGGGAGTAACTGAATTGATCAGTGACATAAGAAGAATGGATGTTCCCCAAAGTCACTTATCCTACCGATTGCACTTTAATGTTTTTGATCTGTTAGCTGATGTGAGTGCAGGATTTTTAGGTTGATTATTCCCTATCACATTTGATTTTTTTTATACCTAAAATAAAAGTGGTAAACCCTTAAAGACAAAATAAATGAGTTCTCATCACATGTTTGTATCATGATCTGTGAATAATGGACAACCTTGTTGACTTAATCAAATCCTCTTGTTTTCTTCATCGAGCATTGCTCAAGTAGACTTAGAGTGAAATGATTAATGTAGAATTGCTTAAGTATGGATTAATACCCTCCCTACTATGTGCTTTGTATTTCATGTCAATTAGGGGGAGAGAAAGTGAAATGAATGTTTGAAATGAAATTTGATTGATGAGAAGATTCTCATTTTGACATTGACTAATTCATTTCAGAAGATGTATAAGGTATTGACAACAAAATACAAAGGGGGAGATTGTTGGAACCACTTTGTGTATAAGGATGTATTTGATGTCAATAGTTGTCAATGAAGATCAAAATGAAAGAGATCAAGAAGTACTCCAATGAAATGGAGGAATGATAATTCAGGTGATTGTTGTACTAATCATAAGTTCAAAGAACATGTGTCAAAGGTGACACATTGTTTACAACAATGAAGAATGTGAGGTGTAATCCATCTGAGGATGATTAAAGAAGAATTGGATTTGGTGAAGACCATGAAACTCTTCATGATTGCATGAGAACCGTGCAAGAGACTTCTTGAAGACTAGAATCGTATGTTTTGCATGAAGTAGAGGAAGGTGGTTGAAGAAGAAGACAATGTTCAAGGGATTGTCATTTTGTGATGGCCATAAACATTGGACTTATGTGATGGCCATGCACTTCACATTGTATCATAAGATGATGATTCTAAAGCTGTTCCTTCAATGAATACATATCATGATAGTCGAGTTTGTGGTGACAACAGAAGAATTGCAGAAGGATTCAAATCACTGAGAAGAAGTGTTTTTTAGGTGTTTGTTCTTGTTGACAAAGCAAACAAACGACATACAAACATTGTTGACAAAAGTGATTCCATGGTGGCATGTTGAGTTCAATGAATGCCATTAAGGATCCATGTCTGATTCAAGAATGTCTCAAAAGGAATGGATTATGAAGGAACTGATGAGCAAGTGGATGACATCCTGACGAAGCCATTTTCAGCAGCTGTGTTTGAAAATAATCGGTTGAACCATGGTGTTTAGCCGCCTCCTAGTGCATAAGGAGGATCTGAGATACCTCTCTCCCAGATTATGATCACTGTCTTTATCTATTTGTGGATGTGATGCAGGCTTGTGGGGGAGACACTATCCAAAGGGAGTATGGTTTGAGAATAACATTGAACACTTTACCGGTATTTGGGATTGTTGTTAAAGGGGGAGAAAGGAATAACTTCAGTAGAAGTTCAGAATGTGAACCAGTAGAAGGTGGCGCCGTTTCCCAGTGTCTTGCCAAATTTTTGGGGTCGAAATTCTGAAAGTTGTTGAGCATCGCGAAAAGTGGATTTCCATGAAGATAATAATTAAATATGGCAAAGGAATGAATTTCGCGAAGAGAGGATGCATGGTTTGGAAATCGCAAAGACCAGAAGAATGGAGGTGGTGAGTCTTCGCGATTACATCAAATCTTCGCGAATGGAAGAGTTGAAGCGCATCGCGGCGGTGAAGGGCTTTACGAGGGAGCTTGACGGCGAAGGCACGAAGGAATGATGACGGTGATGCTCCGCGATTACGACGAGCTCCGCGAATGGAAAATTGCCGTTGTTCTTCGTGATTTTGAGAGAATTTCAGCGGGAACTTCGAAGCTTTGCAATTTGAGCTGACGTGGAGCTGACTTCACGTGGAAGGGTTGAGGGTCGGTGGAATCACCTATAAATAAAGGCCGACCCCCTCAAGAGATGTAGAGAGTGCTCTCAACGAAAATACTTTGTTCTCGGTTAGCAAAGGTCACTCGTGAAGGCAGTGTGCTTCGTGAAAGAGGAGCTTCGCGGCGGCTATTCTAGCTCCGTGAATGTCTTGCTCCCCACGTTGGCTCAGTGAGCTTCGCGAAGAGGCAGGAGCTCCGTGATATCCCGGCATTGCGAAGGCTGGAGCATCGTGAGAGTGCTTTGCGATTGAGCTTCACGAAAAGGCAGGGGCTCTGTGAGGACTTGTTTGAGCTTTGCAAAATTGGGAGCCTTGCGATGTAGGGTACTTTGTGAAGGCCCTTTCCAAAGGTTGTTCGCCCTGTGGACAGGGGGAAAGGGGTATTCATTGGTGGATGATATTTGGACTTCAACAAAGAATCATTTATTGAGAAATCACAAAAGTGATTGTAATTCGGGTAAACGAAGACAAGGGGATCTAGTTCATTCAGTCATTGCACTAAAGTAAAAGGTTTAATACAAAATATCATTAACTCAGGACTCTGATGCAAGAAAAGTCTCATGTTGAACAGGAGACAAAGACTTCAATGCAAATCTATTGAAGAGACCTTCACGTCTATAAACTAAGTGAGACTTCACCAATGGTAGTGAGCCAGGGGGAGTCAACGGGAGTGACCCGAGGGAAGCGGTTTTCTATCCCTGAACCTTAGTATAGGCAGTGAGCCTGGGATAGAGTGATTGTGCCCAAACAATTGTAATCTACAGCTGGTGAAGCATAGTGGATTTAGGTACGACAGACAACCTGTCGGCATATGCTCCTTGGACGTAGCCCTTAGTGGTGAACCAAGTAAAAATAGCTATGTTATCTCTCTGCATGTGAATGTTTCATTGCTGATCATATCCATCATACAGGTTTAAGTAGTTCCTACCAACGTGGGAACAAGATCCACAACATTAAGAATAAAAATTTGACACCCTGATTCACCCCTCCCCTCTCAGGGTGTCTCGGGGTCCTATAAGTGGTATCATAGGGAGGTTGACTTATGTTGGATATTCTCCAGTAATTCTATTTAGAGGAGGATTTTAGTTTCTTTCCTAAAGTCAAAAATGAAGAGCAGTCTTGATGAAGATTCAGTCATTTATGAGCAGAAGTGTACATCTATCAAGACCATGACAAATAGGAAAAAGAAAGAGAAGAAGTAGGTAAAGAAGTCCCTTATATCCAAAAAAGATTTAGTGTCTTGTTCTCCATGCCATTCCAATAATGAAGAAACATCAGGCTTGGAATGTATCAAGCTGGTGGCTCTGGATTCTTCCAGAGGAAAGGATGACACCCCTAATTCAAGCTTTCAGGAAAAATTCAAAACATGTCTGTATGATATTCCAGAAGAGAGGGTTGCGATTATTTGTAGCCTATTCCAATCTATGCAGGTTGAGATCCCTCGATTAGAAAGGGAAGCTGACAATATGGAAGAGGGGATGGAAAGAAAAGTTATGGAAAGTATGAATCTCACCAAACAGTTGAAAGTCTTTGAAGAAAAAGAGTAAGTCA
Organism: Viscum album; assembly: GCA_963277665.1. Taxonomy (NCBI): domain Eukaryota; kingdom Viridiplantae; phylum Streptophyta; class Magnoliopsida; order Santalales; family Viscaceae; genus Viscum; species Viscum album. The sequence continues at coordinate 881,290,105 of OY728158.1, forward strand.
ATAAGACTCTAAAAGAAAGGATCCATGCACTTGAAGCTGAGCTGAAGAAGAGCAATGAATTCAAGAGTTTTTTTTCGGAATAAAATTCCATGAAATTCATGGACTTGACTCTTTGTTAGAAAACAAATTTAAGATGCATGAGGATGAGGTTGAAAGATTGAAGAAGACTTGTGAAGAGAATATGATCATGAATAAAGATCAGAAGATCATCCACAATAATGAAAGTCAAAAATTGGAAGCCCAATTGACAAATCATGAGAAGACACATATTGAGACTCCAAAAAATAATGAAACAGGAGATGCTGGTACTCAATGTTCATTGGAGGCTACTAAAGATGAAGTACCTCCATCATGTGACAAGAATATTATGACAACTCTTGAGTGTCCACCTCAAGAATCAGTCGATGCTGGTACTCAATGTTCACTAGAGGATTCAATTGTCAAAAGACCTCCAACATGTGATAAGAAGATCTTGACTTCACTCATTGATCTATCACAAGCAACTGAGAAAGTGAAGGTACCATCCAAACCATCTTGTACTCATGTTTCTAAATACGTTCCTACAATCAGTACAGGTTGGAAGAAAAGTTCTAAGAAAGTATGGATGAGGAAAGGTGAGAGGAATAAACCTACCACCATGGCTAGGGTGCATGAGAAACAAAAGGAGGAAGTTGGTTACTCAACTAGAGCACAAAAGATTAAGAAGATGGCCCAAAAACCTCATACAGAAGAAACAAAGAAGAAAAGATTTGTGGGCCAATGTGGGTACTGCAACAGATTGGGGCACTATGCACTAGATTGTTTTTATAATCCCTTACATGGAAAAGCACATGGAAAGCCTATATCAAAGGAAAGGAATCCAGAGAAGAAGAAGCAACATCCGCAGGTCCCGAAGCATCTGTTTACCGAAAACAGATTTGGAGTTATTGATAACATCTGTGATGTATGCAACGACAGCGGTCACAAGGAAGGAACATGTCTATATCAACATGCTTTCACTATTGATAAGAAAATAAGACCTCTGATGTCGTCTAAGTATGAAGAATGTACCTTGGGAAGAAATCAGAAGAATATGGTGAACACACAATTCCCCAAGAAGATCTCAAGTTGGGAAGCTGAGAAGACCCAGGATTTTAGATACATTAAATTGAAGGGTCATTCATCCAAAATAAACACTATGTGGGATGAAACTTAGATGAACCCATGTTGAAGACCCAAACCAGCTGCAACAATTCCAAATGACATATTGGTCATCTGGCCCGAAGATTTGAAAATATCGAGGATACATGAAGCTAAAAAGTCCAAGGCTGGTGATAAAGGAAAAGAAAAACATTCACATGATGAAGACACAATGCATGAGAGATTGAAACCCAAGAGAAACAAACTTGTCAAATATGTTCTGTGTGAGAGATGCAAGAAATCTGGTCACTTTGCAAAAGGTTTCTTGACCATAATACCAGAGCAAGAAGCCTTCCTTAAGAAGAGTAAGAATGCATCATTCATGATGGCTGTTAGGCATAACAATTCTTCACACAAAGCAGAAGAGAATGTGAAAAGAGTCATGCCACACCAACACATATCAGAACATATGTTGAAATGTTCAGACAGGAAGACTAGAGTGAACATAGGAACTTGGTTGAGAAAAACAACTCAACCATGCGGCTCAGATTGATGATGAAAGGAGGTACCACCTTATTCCCTTATTCATTTGTGTATTGTATTTGTGATAATAATACATGGAATTAAAGGTGAAGCATGCTCTTAGTGGGAGAACCTGAGAAGTAGTGAATGCGGTCAACTCTTGATAGCCAAGCTAAAGACGTTTCTATCATTAGTAGATTATTCAATGGATATTCAATGATTAAAATGACGAAGGATCACTCTTGATGAAGATGATGAGGAGTGTTTCCCCTGAGGGGGAGAAAAATGAAGAAGCCTCCAAAATCACTGTTTCAATCAATATCAATTCCAGGTGGACTCAAATGTAGTTACTCTATGAATTTCTTGAAGAACATGTCAATGGAGAAGGTATGCCATTTCTCAATATCTATCCCTTGGTTACTAAGATCAAAGATCATTCTACAAAGGGGGAGTAACTGAATTGATTAGTGACATAAGAAGAATGGATGTGCCCCAAGGTCACTTATCCTGCCGATTGCACTTGAATGTTTTTGATCTGTTAGCTGATGTGAGTGCAGGAGTTTCAGGTTGATTTTTCCCTATCACATTTGATTTTTCTTATGCCTGAAATAAAAGTGGTAAACCCTTAAAGACAAAATACATGAGTTCTCATCTCATGTTGGTATCATGATCTGTGAATAATGGAATACCTTGTTGACTTAATCAAATCCTCTTGTTTTCTACATCGAGAATTTCTCAAGTAGACATAGAGTAAAATGATTAATGAATCATTGCTTAAGTATGGATTAATACCCTCCCTACTATGCGCTTTGTATTTCTTGTCAATAAGGGGGAGAGAAAGTGAAATGAATGTTTGAAATGAAAGTTGATTGAAGAGAATATTCTCATTTTGACATTGAAAAATTCATTTCAGAAGATGTATAAGGTATTGAAAACAAAATACAAAGCGGGAGATTGTTGGAACCACTTTGTGTAAAAGTTTTTATTTGATGTCAATAGTTGTCAATGAAGATCAAAATGAAAGAGATCAAGAAGTACTCCAATGAAATGGAGGAATGATAATTCAGGAGATTGTTGTACTGTTCATAAGTTCGAAGAACATGTGTCAAAGGTGACACATTGTTTACAACAATGAAGAATGCGAGGTGTAATCCATCTGAGGATGATTAATGAAGAATGGGATTTGGTGAAGACCATGCAACTCTTCATGACTGCATGAGAACCATGCAAGAGAATTCTTGAAGACTAGAATCGTATGTTTTGCATGAAGTAGAGGAAGATGGTTGAAGAAGAAGACAATGTGCAAGGGATTGGCATTCTGTGATGGCCATAAACATTGGACTTATGCGATGGCCATGAAAATCACATTGTATCATAAGATGATGATTCTAAAGCTGTTCCTTCAAAGAATACATATCATGATAGTGTAGTTTGTGGTGACAACAGAAGAATTGCTGAAGGATTCAAATCACCACGAAGTAGTGCTTTGAGGTGTTTGTTATTGTTGACAAAGCAAACAAATGACATACAAACATTGTTGACAAAGGTGATTCCATGGTGGAATGTTGAGTTCAAAGGCTTCCATTAAGGATCCATGTCTGATTCAAGAATGTCTCAAAAGGAATGGATTATGAAGGAACTGATGAGCAAGTGGCTGCCATCCTGATGAAGCCATTGTCAGCAGCTGTGTGTGAAAAGCATCGGTTGAACCATGGTGTTCAGCCGCCTCCTAGTGCATAAGGAGGATCCAAGATACCTCTCTCCCAGATTATGATAATTGTCTTTATCTGTTTGTGGACGTGATGCAAGTTTGTGGGGGAGATACTATCCATGGGGAGTATGGTTTGAGAAGAACATTGAACACTTTACTAGTATTTGGGATTGTTGTCAAAGGGGGAGAAAGGAATAACTTCAGCGGAAGTTCAAAATGTGAACCAGCAGAAGGTGGCACTATTTCCCAGTGTTTGCCAAATTTTTGGGGTCCAAAATCTCGATGTTGCTGAGCATCGCAAAAAGTGGATTTCCATGAAGATAATAATTAAATATGGAAAAGGCATGAATTTCGCGAAGAGAGGATGAATGGTTTTGAAATCGTGAAGACCAGAAGAATAGAGGTGGTGAGTCTTCATGATTATGTCAATGTTTCGCGAACGGCAGATTTGAAGCGCATTGCGGCGGTGAAGGGCTTTGCGAGGGAGCTTCATGGCGAAGGCAAAAAGGAATGATGACGGTGATGCTTCGTGATTACGACGAGCTCCGCGAATGGAAAATTGCCGTTGTGCTTTGCGATTTTGAGAGAATTTCGGCGGGAACTTCAGAGCTTCGCGATTTGAGCTGACGTGGCGCTGACTTCGCGCGGAAGGGTTGAGGGTTAGTGGAATCACCTATAAATAGAGGTCCACCCACTCAAGAGAAGGAGAGAGAGCTCTCAATGAAAATACATTTCTCTCGGTTCGCAAAGGTCACTCGTGAAGGCTGTGTTCTACGCGAAAGAGGAGCTTCACGACTACTATTCTAGCTCTGCGAAAGTCTTGCGCCCCGCGTTGGCTCAGTGAGCTTCATGAAGAGGCAGGAGCTCCGCGATATCCCAGCATTGTGAAGGCTGGAGCATCGCGAGAGTGCTTCGCGATTGAGCTTCGCGAAAAGGCAGGGGCTCTGCGAGGACTTGTTTGAGCTTTGAAAAAATGGGAGCCTTGCGAACTAGGGTACTTTGTTAAGGCCCTTTCCAAAGGTTGTTCACCCTGTGGACAAGGGAAAAGGGGTATTCATCGGTGCATGAAATTTTGACTTCAATAGAGAATCATTTATTGAGCAATCACACAAGTGATTGTAATTCAGGAAAACGAAGACAAGGGGACCTAGTGCATTCAGTCATTGCACTAAAGTAAAAGGTTTAATACAAATGGGAATCAACTCAGGACTCTGATGCAATAAAAGTATCATGTTGAACAGGAGACAAAGACTTCAATGCAAATCTATTGAAGAGACCTTCACGTCTATAAACTGAGTGAGACTTCACCAATGGCAGTGAGCCCGGGGGAGTCAACGGGAGTGACCCGAGGGAAGCAGTGAGCTATCCCTGAACCCTAGTAAAGGCATTGAGCCTGGGACAGAGTGACTGTGCCCGAACAATTGTAATCTATAGCTAGTGAAGCATAGTGGATTCAGGTACGACCGACAACCTGTCGGTGTATGCTCCTTGGACGTAGCCATTTGTGGTGAACCAAGTAAAAATAGCTATGTCATATCTCCGCATGTGATTGTTTCATTGCTGATCATATCCATCATACAGGTTTTAGTAGTTCCTACCAACGTGGGAACAAGATCTACAACTTTAAGAAGAAAAATTTGACACACTGATTCACCCCTCCCCTCTCGGGGTGTCCCGGGGTCCTACATAAAATACATTTTAGACAATAGGAAAATCAATAGATCACAATAAGAGCATAAACATAAATCCACGATAAATCATGATAATCATAACATTGAAATGTGGTAACAACACTTAAGATGGAATTTTCATGAGCCAAGGCTATTTGCAGATGGAGCATGAGTAAATATCCATTTCACATGAAGCATGAGTTAGAACTCATTTCACTTGAATTATCATGAGTAAACACCCAATGCACATGATTTATCATGATACTGTACTTTACCGAATGCATTGGAGCCCTATAAGTGCACACCCTTCTTAAACATTTCATTTCATGCATAATTGTGCCACATTGATCATATAACATGGATTCATAAAAAATAAGTATTTATTAAATGATAAAGGAATGTGGAATTAATAATTAAACATTATAATCAATATGTAAATGTTCATAAAGTTGAATACCCTTGATTGAGAAATGGGCATGGTATTCACTACAGAATGAAATTGGCTTGAAAAATTGGTGCAATTTCGGTAGCATAACATTGCAATGAAAGAATTTTTAAAAATTGATAATGAGAGAGAAATGGTTGTATTATAAAATGTACATGAAATGGAACATAATGGGTTTATATAGATATATGTCCTATCAATTTTAATGGAATTTATATGAATAATGAAAATGATTACTTGGATGTAAAAGAAGAGGGAAAAATCTCTCACTGAATTTCAGTATAGTAACAAGTGTACATGGGAGGCATTTATTGAGATTGAAAGGGGTCTCTCATAATTAAATCATAATATAGGATGTATGGGAGAGATGTGGAAGCATTTTGAGACATTTATAATTGAAATTAAAATTGAATAACAACATTATGAAACATGGAAAAAAGTGAGAAAGGAAGAAAAAACATTATTTGGAAGTGTTATTCCAAAGGCTTGAGAGAGGCTTTAGAGTGGCTTAATGGGAGCATGGGGAACCATGGGAGGATTATAGAAAGATGGGGGCAGAGTTTTGATGAACTCCAAAGGAATTTACTTAAGAGAAAGTGGGAGCATGTGTGGGTTTATATAGGAAAGTTGAGGGAATTATTTATTATTTAGGTTTGGGACACCTCACGTTAAACTAATCCAAACCACAAACCGTCCCATGGTTGTTTCTCATATTTTTTGATAAAGGGATGCGGAAAAAAATATTTTATATAGCCAAACTCCGAAATTAATAAAATAATGGGGTTTCTTATGTGGAGGTGAGTCACACTCCCAAGAAAAAACGATTTAAAAAGATAATATGTTTAATAAGTCTTGAAGGGTATATTAACTATTTGTAAAATAAGTCAAACAAACCCAAAATCACATAATTTTACTGAAAAACATATATTGGGAGAACATAAGGCTTATAGTATTTTATTACATCCCTATTGGGTCCTTATGATGTCATAAAACAATTTATATATTCAAACGTTATTTAATTTTTTCCCAAAAATTTTACTCTCTCAGAAAATTTTGAAAAATTCACCTTTTGATAATTTCGATGCCCTGATTCCATAAATAATAATAATTTTATAAAAATAATTTTCTAAATATTTTATTTTTCACTTCTAAAATAAAAACCCACATTTATTAAAAATTCATTGGTTTTGACAAAAATGGATTTCAATCCTTAATAAAAATTATGATTTCATTCATAAAATTTTACGACCATTTATATATAATAAATATTAATTTAATAATAATAATATTATATTAAAATATTTTTTAATTCAAAAATCCATTAATCCATCAAGAATATTTCTTAATTGAATTTTAACTAAAAAAATATTATTTGAGATTTAAAAACTATTTACAAGGTAACAATAATAAAATGAAAGTATATTCATTATTATATAAACAAATAATGTACAAAACTATAGTGCTATGGTCTTATTAGATATCCCCTTATAACACCTGAATAAGATAGAAGAGTAAGGTTTCTGATGGTGAAAGACTCTTGGGGTGGCTCGGATAACATTGCTCGGGTGGTAATCTCTATCAACTTCCACCTCTCTCGTAGGCCATCCCACTTGAGCATAACATATTCAATCTCAGCATGGGCTTGGTCATGAGCAATGCACAATGACAGAACCCCCTTTCCAAGCTCTGACTAATGGGATTCATATAGGGCACGCCTACTGAATGAGTCCATTTCTACTTTTCTTGAGTAAATTGTATTTGTTAAAACTCTATATTTATACTAATCATGTTATCACTATTAAATTGATATATTAGCAATAGTCACCATTCTTAAAATAAAAAAAGAAGTTGACATTTTATATAATCATTTTAAACTCATATGTATTTAATTAGATCAAGAGGTATTTCCATTAATGAATGTTTGGGTTATTACATTTCTATTTAATCAAAAACATTAAATAACTCTCAAACAGTGCATAGTATAAGAAATATGAGACCACCATTAGGTCCGGAATGCACGGTTTACCATATTCAGGGTATAAATTTGATTCCCATTGGTTGTTGGTATCCTCGCACATAATAATTCCATCGTTATTTTTATTTAATTAAATACTCCATTTTTTATAATAAATACTCGAAAACAGTGTATTGAATATGAAATTTGGGACCACCAAAAGTTCCAGGATGTGGGGTTTACCATAGGGAAGATATATCATTTGTGAAATTGGATGTTTTTTCATATCCCACCTAAAAATAATTTATTTGGTTTATAATGATTTTTTGGTCATTATAAATAATAATAATAATTTTTATTGTTAATATTATTATTTTCATTGAAGACAAAAAATGAAAATAGACATCCATTATAAATAAATTGTGTCTCAGGGTGATTAATAACCAGTTAATGTTATAAATATGATATTATTAGTTGTTCCAAATAAATACAAATGTGAAATCAATATTTATTTAATTATTGTTATCCTTTTTAAAATGGTTTTCGTTTATAAATTATTAATGGTTCCATTGATTTTATATATAAAATAATAATACTTTTAATTATTTAAACTTATTGACTTTAATCAAGGGGGTCTAATCTCTTTTTTTTCTAAATTAATAATGTAACCTATGGAACGCATTTTTGCACCCTATTGCTGGTCCTGGGTAGCTATTAAATTAAATTTATAATTTTTCTAGTTTTATGTAAATAAATTACATCAATCCCAAGCATTGTGTTCGAGATAAATATAATTTAAAAGAGTTTAATGAGAATAAAAACTCTTTATAGTAAATTAATAGAATTTAAAATGGGATTAAAATAAATAATAAATTATATATAGTTGGTGAGAAATTAAAAAATATTAAAATTTGTTAAATCCATTTTAGTCATTTATTTAATTTTACCACTACTTTATTTTTATTATTTTATTTATCTTCTTTTTATTTGTTTATTTTTATTTTTTTCCTTTCTTTTATTTCCTTCTTAATTTCAGTTATCCTTTCTTCTACTCATCCCTCTCTTATCTTTGGCACACCCCCTCTCCCTATGTGGTGCGAACAACCTTGCTCCCACTTTAGAAGATCACTGCACCTCAGTTCATCGTCGACATTCATCATTGTTATGTGCAATAAAGACCTATTGGTAAAGCTTATCACACGCACCATGAATCGTGCGATCTTATTCTATATCCTTTGGCAGTTCGTCGGGAATGAAATTAACCCTATTATGTGGTTTTTCTAAAGTCATCAATTTTATTTGTTTTAGGTCCAATCAATGTCTACATCAGGTGATGGGATCATATGTGATCATAGGGTAGTGAATCTACTCTATTTACCTCTGTTTTGTTGCGATTTATAAAAATTAATTGTTGTGTCGTTAGTCGGTGTCTACCGACGTTGAGAAAATTCCACCACAATATTTAATTTCATTGATTTGACTATTTTTTTCTTACCTATTAATCAAGAATTAATTTTTCTGAATTGTTACAACTTGGTCGGGCACCCCTTGGGCGCGCTGACAAGGTCAATATAATTTCTGTTAGCCGTGTTTTCAATTTAATTAACTGCATTTGTTGTATAGAATTTTTATTGATGATTAATCTACATAATTAATTTATATTAATTAGGAAATTTTAAATTATTATATCCTTGATAGTTGTTTGTGCTAATTTATTTATTTATTTAAAAGTGATTTTATCTGCATGTTTGTATGTGGTACATTGCATTTTTAAAATTGTTATGTTGAAGTAGTTAACATTGTACTATGTGATGTTTAATTTAAATAATCAATTTCTATTAATTATGAACATTGTAATTGTTGGATCTTTGGTAGTTGTTTGTTCAAATTTATTCATTTATTGAAAAGTGAATTTTATCTGCTTAAGATGATGTGGTACTTTTCCATGTTATGTTTTCTAAGAAGAAATAGTTAATTTTCACTATGTGATGCACATGGGTTCTTGTATAGATTCAAACTATAATTACATAGGTTGATGTCATATCTGCTGTGGTGAAAACATTAATTAAATTCATTGTGGTTAAAGAAGGTGGGTCTCGTATTAAGGGTAACACATAGACCCTTTGTTCCAGTCCGATTACCTCTATGTACTGGGGGATGTGTCGTTGGCTTTGACGAACTGAGACTTTCCCAGCCTTTCTAATACAGATGAGTGATATCAGTTCCAAAAGGGCCCATTGAGATGGATCAGTTGGGAACGTGGCTATGCAAGCCATAGATGGTGCTCGACCCCTTTTTTCATGACCGGGACGAACTAGGGGTAATGATAAGCCTCGAGTGATACATGGTCTTTTAAAAGACTACCTTGGATGGGCTCGGTGGTATTGGATAAATTGATGGATGTTATGCAGTGATACCTCTGGGATGATCTTGGACTCCAACTACATGCATGAAACCCTAATAATGATGAACTAAAGGTTTATATTAATTTCATATTGAGCCTCTTGAGATTTGTGAGAATTTTATGGTATATTGAAGCATACCTTCTTGACATACAACATAGACCCCTAGTTAATGTATAAGATTGAGTGTATTCCTCTACCTTATTTTCCTTTTTTACAGGCTTTATATATATGAATATGTGTATTCATCTTACAGGTACTCCCTTCAGACTTATGGCTTTAGCCGAAGTAGGTGTTAGAGAAGGGAGCCGTTAGAAACCAGACATAGTTATTTATTTTATTGTACATGATTAATTATCTACAATTTTAATATATTGGCACACTGCATTTTATTATTGTATGAAATGCAATGTTTTAGAAATCCTGGATTTTTTTCTACTGGGATTCTATCTCACACCCTTCTAGAGAATCATTAACACCTGAGTAGATTATATGTTTGTAGTTAGTGACAAAGTAATGTTTGTTTCTTCTGATGTTCAGTTGGTTCATGCTAACTATGATGGAGACTGGGGTAGAGGATCGAGCCTTGATCGTGATGCAGTTATTTCTTTGTGTATTTTCATTATTGTTGATTGAATTCTTGGGTTTCTATTTTAAGTGCTTCCAGTTTAGACATACATCTTGTCTTGGCATTGTTTTGTGAGCTTCTACACTGGATTATTGTTCAGTTGGATTATTCATATTTCTCCTGCTACTGTTTATGCGTTTATATCCTCAATTGTGATAATACATATTACCTATGATGCCATAATCTCTCCCTAGGACTTGAAATCAGTCCACTTTGCTAGTCCGAAGACTCTAGTGTTCGGGGGATGAACTTGATTTCATGTAACCCACATGTCCAACCATTGTCTTAGAGGTGAACCGGGTAAGGGCGCTACAACATCTGCAAACATTTTTCTACCTTCATCCACTCACAGAAATGATGCACCTTCTCGGTCATACTTTTCACCATGTTTGGACAATGAACAACTACCTCCCCAAGTTTTTTCCAACACAATGGTGACCGAAATTGTCTCCTCTACAAGGATTAAAACGTATCCATGCTAATGAAAGAGTGATAGAAATTTTTGAAAACTAACTCTACCAATGGTAGGAATCACATCCAAGATCCACCAAATTTTAATACGCATGCCTGCAACATATCCTCCAACATCTAGATTATCACTTACATATTCCCATTTCCCGTTTGGTGGAATTTATAGATGAGTCTTAACTGAGTGACATAATCATTTTTCAATCCACTCGAGACTTGTGAGGTAAAATTATTATCTTGATCCGAGAAAACATATCTCATATCTCTAACCAGCCTCAGCACCTCATCCATGTACCACAGTGTTAAGGAATCCATTATGCCCAACTCCTTGTTTTTTAAGAAGTGATCTGATTTCGTCAGTCAAACAACTATTTCCAAGATTTCATACCATCCTCTATGATCCCTTACTATTCTTATAATTTATTCCATTGATATTTCATCCCACTTCTAGTCGTGGAAATCTAGGGTTTGAAACAAACATTCAGGAACATGGGGCTCATCAACCACCTGCTGGAACACAAGGAACTTTTCAGAAAAGTCAGCCACATCCCGCTTCATCCTAGGCCACCAGTATAATCCTATCAAGCTAGAATACACCATAGAAACTCTAGAGTATACTTCGAGGTATGAGCTATGCCACTCATAGTGAAATCCATCATGATTTTCCACTATAATAGACATCTCTTCAAGGAACAACATCTGATTCTGACCATCCTCCCACCATCCATCTAGAGAATCACCCATTATCTGGAGCTAACTGTGGTAATGTTCTCTATGATGTTTTGGAGACATTACCTAATTTTGGATCACATTTTGGTTTTCATAGATCAAATTATCAAGAGGTATATAATTCCTAGTGAGATATAAACTTATAGTAGTGGAGGTGGATGTAGATTCTCCAAGATTACAATTCTATCTAGACTACCCTTATTCTATATGAAAAATGGGTAGAAAAGTGTAATGACCTTCTGTGTTAATGATTTAAAAGAGAAAATGTCCCCCCATGTCCTACCACTAGAAGGGCCCGAGGTGGAGACCATCACTAAGGGCATTCAAATCTCAAAATATTGGAGGTATATCCCTTTTTATTGTAACCAATCTCCAAAGATAAGATGTAACAACTTTCAAAATGTCCTAGAAATATATAAAAAAGAACCAAAATCAATCCCACTTACATGTTACATTTGAAAAATCGAGACATTGTAATAAAAATTCCAATATAAATACCAACAGAATGATGATATGAAGTGAAAAAGTAAACACCCAAATTCCTAATTTAGTAGTCTCTATCATTGTCTGCGTAATCTCTCTATAAACCCGAAAATAATTTAATATACATAGGGTGTGAATATAAGTATACTCAATATGAAAAGCTGATGTCACTCATTCACATGTTGGAGAATCATTATAATTGCCCAATGAAAAAAACACCATAAACTAAAAAACTACTAACAACGTATACTATCCACCCCAACCTAACTAAGGAATGCTCACCGGATAATTCAAGTCATGTAAATTAAATTAGTATTAACATAGATGATAGGGTACCCCACACCACTTTCAAAAGGTTAGATGATTATCAATAATGGAGAATGTTATGATTGTAGCACACTCTTCCACAATACCCGCTTCAACAACCTCCATGCACACATGTAAGCCACATGAAACATCCTAGATGCAAACACCAAGGACACAACCACATCACTTCATTACCACATACACCAGACCCACTAAACCACATCCTGATCCCTAATAAACCTAAGAATGAATAACACAACTCATCTAGAGGACACATTAGAAACACACCTCTCCCATTAAGATGTTGTAATAAACTCCCACTCCCATGAAATGGGGTTCTCAGCACATGGTGCTCAACTAGGGTGGGGTTTTCATAAGAGTCACCAAAAACTATATGTAGATAAATATAGATATCAAACACTCAACCCACCAATTGTTTTCCAAGCTACCAACCAACCCACACAAAACTGACATTGCTACCACCTCTAATGTGTATCTGTAGCCACCGAGAGACATAATTCATAACAATGTCCAATTAAATATAACAAATTTTCATTATTTATATAATCATGAAAAAATTATTGGTTCCATCCCTACCTCGAAAACTAACAACCATTGAACAAGTTATAAAGTGGATGTAACCATACCAACTACTACCAAGTCCAAACAGAGAAAGAAGGGATAGTGTCAACAAATTCACTTTAACACCCATTCCAAATATACTAGTATCATGAAACTCTAGGTGAAACTCTCCCACAATGTAACACCATACTTTTTTAAAAATTATCCCTCCCAAACCATCTTCGGCAACACCACTACATAAAAAGAAACATATTCCACCATAAAAACAAATCATTACCTGATTTTATTCCCACTACACAAACAGAACATTCCCACTAACTATAACATAACCCATATATATACCCCTTGTTCAACAAGTTCATCCATTCCATAGTCAGTCGATCTCTGAAACTAAGATTGATTTTCACCTAAAACCATCCTCACACAATTTCATGCTATCAACAATAGCTCCAAATAACTCGTACAAAGAAGAAGACATAAAATACCCACACATAGAACACAACCACGCCAAACATGGAGAAATGTATTTAGAATTAATGAACTCATTGATTAATTACGCATTAATAATTTTGGTGTTATCAAAGATCAAGTTAAATGCTGGGGAATAATTGAATTAGCTGAATAAACATATTTAATCAATTTTTCTGTTCAAATCTATTGTATATAATATTAACGATAAGAATTAAAGAGTCCACTGAAAATATTGACCACTAATTGACTTGACATTTAGAATCCATATTTCCAACACTATTCAAATTGTGGTTCAATGATAAGAGATAAAATGAAACAAACATGACCATCATTTATTAAAAACCACCATTTATTAAAAAGGTAGTCAAACTATTTATTGTAATAGGTCTATTCATCTTTATAACACAAAAAATTAAAATATTTATTCTATCGTATTCTCATGAGACATGAGTTTACCCACCCAAAATGATATAAAATTGAAATAGATAGGAATAATTCCTACCTCGACAAATAGACGATCAACAAATCCTCCTTACACCAAAAAATATGTTGTTGTGAAAGCAAAAAGAGACTCCAAGGGAACTGAATCTGAAGGCCATATCATAACACATGACTCCAAGGGGATAAATGGCTCTAGGCCACCCAATACAAAAATAAAAAACATAGGGAATTGAAGATCACATTTGAGAATATCTTGTACTTATATCATCATAAGGGAACAATTTTCAATGGACATTAATGATTAATCATTGCTGATATTATGCGGTTTCACTATTTCAATGTATTAAGAATACTAGGTTATTATTGATATAATTAATACCGTCTGAAACTCCATTAAAAATGATCAAACAAGGGTTTAAAGTAAATTTAAATAAAATTAAATGTAAGATGAGTGAAACTGGATTAATGTGAAAAAGATAGAAATAACTCACCGATGGGTGTGTTAGATTCATGATTCACAGATAATGGCTCGCCAACATGACCCAACTATAGGGATTCATCGACCCAAGAACTATAGATCCCTGAACTATTGATGTATGAAATACTGATTCCTTACCAACTAATGAAAAGGTACCAACGAGCGATACTAATACCAATAACTGAAGTGAGAAACTAACGTTGAGATAACGATGGGTGCTACCAATACAACCTATAAATGTGATCTACAGTTGAAAAAATGGTAATGTTTGAAAACACATAAAATGAACTATCATTGCCTCCTAGAACACGAAAACACTTAATTTTGAAAATACAATTGATTGTGGAAGTTCATTCCATTACAATTTTAATATTTTTAATATTAAATTTTAGTTATTTCCTTAAATCAAACAATGACACCATTATCATTATGTAAGATTATGAGGTATTTATTTTTTCACATAAAAATTAAAACTAAATTACCATCATATATATTAATCACTCATATATAATATTACTATTTATTGTTTTTTATATCCTCCACATAACCATATTACAAATATAATACATTTATTACAACATAAGTATGAAATATTTGACATTTCAATATAATAAAATACTATAAACTGATTAAATAATTCCAATTGGATCCATGGTGTCATAATATTATCCCAACAATTATTGTTTTCGATAATAACTTATCAAATAAAATTATGACATTTTTAATGATGTTTTGTAATATTAATAATATTATTTTTACCCTTAATTACCAAGTTTACCATTAACCTTTATATATTTATTACCAATTTTACAAATCATATTTTCTAAAAAAATGGAACCATTTCTCAATTTAGAAATTTAGATTCCAAATATGCAATCAAATTTTCTAAAATCCATAAATACATTTTTTTAAAAAAAATTAAAATTTATCCCATTGATTGTGAGTGAAATCAGGTTATTAAATTGAGGAAGTTCATAATTGTGAATTATTTTTTATATCCAAATTCAATGTGAAATTTAATTTAATGACCTTAATTGGATTAAAAGATATATAAATGATTAAATGATACATTAAAATCAATAGAAAATATAATTTATCACTAGATATAATTTTTTCGAAAAATATGTTTTCAATTAAATGCTTATATTTTTCAATATTCATCTAAACATGAAACTTATCAAAAAAATTAAAAAATAAAACAATTTTATTTATATTACAATTTCAAATAATATTTTTATATTTTTTCAATTAGAATTACTAAAAGACTCAAAAACTGTTTTTATGAAACTATATCATCAAAAGGAGAGAAATCATTCTTTTTTAGCAAAATACATCTTTTAGACAAAAAATAGATTTGATCATATATCATGTCTAGAAAACATATAGGATAAATGATAAACATTTTATTAAATATCTTATATATTAAATTCAGTTATAAATTTCAGAAATATATATTTTTTATTTCATAGACAAATTTTTTATAATTTAAATAGATTTTTGAATATCATTTCCTTTCTATTGATAAAATGGTTTTATTTTAATATAAAAATAATTTCACACCATTAAAATTAATATATATTATATTTTCAAGTATAGATTCATAATATAGTTAATCCGTTAAATACACAACATTCTAACATATTATTTATAAATGTATTATTTCGAGAATAATATTTAGTAGTATATTTTTGATCGACGTGGGGTATCATATACTATATCAGACATAGTTCTTCCTTTTATAAACATGGGATGTTACACATTATAGCTCCTCGAAGCATCGATATATGTAATTAGAAAAATAACTTTTATTTCCTTATCCAATGATTTTAGTGTATACATACCCATATTTTAAACTATCATAGGGAGTGGTCATGATGATATTTTTATATTGTTTTTTATGACCATGATGTCCACCACACTGTAGTTTCTTCATCCTGTGTAATGAAATGCCCTTAAACATTACATATTCAAGTTATTTTAAACTAGAATTATATTTTTTTAATTCCCATATTATATTTTTTTAATATTGATTTACCTAGTTAGAAAAAATAGTTTTTTTGAAACACATAAATTAAAAGTGGACACTTATACTAAGTTTGATTTTTTTCCCACAAAAGGTAATCCTTTTCAAATAAAACGTGATTTCTTTTAATATAATTTCATTATAATTTTCATCTTGTCATCATATTTATCCTTACTCATCTATTAGCGTAGGAATAACATTTTGAAATCATGTGATAATGGAGAAATATTAGTATGTAACTTAAAATAGGGAAAACACTAGTTCTGTGATAATTCATAAAAACATTTTAATAAAAAACATATATGTTTATTTGGAAAAATGATTCTTCATTTCAAATAGATAAGTTTATTACCTTTTCCAAATCAATAGATCATCATGGAAAATAATTATAATGGATAATACAATAACTAGGCAACATGGAATATGATTTCCATATAAAATTTTAAAACATTAAAGTACTATCACAGACACAGTGAGTAACCACCATATTTACAAACATAATAATTACACCAAATCTATTCCTATAATTTATTTGGAGAAATATAACAAGTTAACTATGTCTAATTACCCAGTGCATTGGAGATATATAAAAATCTCAACCTAAGTCATTTTATCCAAGAACAAATCATCCACTTAAACAATTGTTTGGAACAACTAACATAATAATACCACATAAAAATTTCATTGAAGAAACAATAATAAGGATAATTAATATTATATTTTGAAATAACCGCTCATTTTTCACAAAGATGAACACTCATAAATAGAGACATTTAATTTGAAAATATAATTTTAAAATTTTATATAATTCATCAAAAAATTTAATAATAATGAATTTGAAAAATTATATTCATGAAATATATAATTTAAAAATATTTCATCGATATTTTTGTCGAAAAATTCAAAAACAAACACATTTTTAAAAGAACAAAAAGTATAATATAAAAACATTTTAAAAAATTTAATATGTGTGTACAAATTAATTTAAAATTTTAGAATATATAAATGAAAACATACTTAGAGATAATTTATATAAATTTGGTAGTGAATAAATAAAGAGTTTAAAGGGTAACTTTAAAAATATTGTTTTGAAATTAATTTCCCTTGTAAATATAATAATGTAGTTGTGGGAAGAATAAAAATTAATAGAATGTGTGTATCCAATTTTAAACCATATTAAATAAGTTAAATACAACATAGTAAATTAAATATTCATTTCACACATAAGCGTATCACGACAAAAATATTATGTATAAGTTTAAAACAAAAAATGTAACCTAATTTAAGAAATCCCATTACCTAATGTTCTACTTCCATATATAATATTCATTACTCTTATACTAGGGTTAAAAATATTTTATAAAATCATTTAATAATTATATTTATAATAATATTACATTATTTAATGTTTTTATAATATCTTCTTACCCATTAATTAAAAATATTTCATTATTCTCATGGATTTAGATGCGTTTATTTCATGGTTTATATGATTTGTTCATTTTTGTATAAATTATGAATATTATTTTAAAATGGGATTCCAAGTAAATAAGTGAAATGGAATAGAATTAGAGAATTACATAATTATTAATGCTTCTATTTATCATTTGTATTTATTACTTAATGATTATTCATTATATACAATGTTAATTATAAGTTTCTAGTTTGATTTTCTTGTTTCCCCGAACATCACAAACTGATTTAATTATATTAATATTATCTATGATTACTTGCATAGAACATGAAATAGTTTAAACTATACCTATATCAATTTTATTTAACTAGATTCAATATTTAATGAAAATCTTTGAAGGTGTTATTGGAAAACCATAAATCATTATTCACGAGGATGGTAAACCTATATAATTTTGACATTATATTCATTTAAATTAATAATATGAGACAATAAATTAATTGGATATGATATATTCATGTATAAAAAATTTACTTTTGTATAAAAATTATTATGGAGTTATAAATACATGATTTATTAAGTATTATGGGTAAAAATATAATAATAAATGAAATTAACATAGGTAATTTGAGAAAATAACCTCTTGAATATCACCTCCATGGGAGACCCTTGAGTTATTTGGATTTTTATTTCTATGATACCTGAAGCACTATGACATGGAGAGAGTGAGGATAACAGGTTTGGGATGATACGTGAAGAGATAAAATTATTTTGAGTCGGAATCGGGCGGGGTGATGTGTGGTATTTATACTTGAGGTTGGGTGGGTTTAAGTGATAAATATATTGCCTATTTTATATTTAGAGCCATGTGAATTTAGGTATAATTAATTTTCAAAACATTGGATAAAATATAATATTTTATAGGATGTATAGTTTCTTAAAATATCTCAAAAAACATAATATTTATTGTATTTGTTTTGTATTATATTCCATTACACATTAATCTTTAACCCTCTTCATTTTTAACCCATAATGTGGTAAATATTTTATCACCCAGGTATATTTCTTATAGATAAAAATTAAATTGAACTTAATATATATTATTTAACTTGGGATCCCAAATATTTAATCAATTTTATGTAATTCATTTCCCAAATATTAAAAATTTATATATAAAATTAATCCATTTTACAAAACTTAAAGAAGGTTTCTAATGTGGGAAAATGTCAAAAGATGGAATTTTTTTTCAATATTCATTTTGAAATTAATTAAAATAAGATATATTTATTTATTATTTATAAATTATCTAATTTTACTATGAAAAATAACTAGAATATATAATCCAAACTATATAAATATATTATGTGATAATGTATTATTAAAATAAAATGTTCCATTTTTATCTATTTAGAAAAAAAATGAAACTTCTCTCAGATGTATGAAAACAAATTTTGTATGATAATTTTGAAATTACATTTTAATAATTACATTTTATTTTCTAAAAGTTAATTTTTAAATATCTCATAATTTAGATTTAATATAGGTGCACCATCGAACGTTGAAAAAAATATTCATTTTGAATAATATTTATCATTATGCTAAAATTATTATTATTATTTTAATACTATCAAACATATTTTTGTATTTTAAAATAAAATTCTTAAATATATAAAATATAAATTTAACCACCATTGTTTTTTAATTGGGATTAAATTAATTTATTATGATAAAATTTCCATTGGGTGCATAAAAATAGTTTTCTTAAAAAAATCACATCATCAATATTCCATTTGTTTTATTTTAAAATATAATTAACTAGTTTCCAATGAATGGAATTTATAAAAATTTAAAAATATATTTTCATATGTTTTTTTAATCACTTAAATTAATTGCATTATAATATTTAGGTTTTTAAAATCACATTTAATTATTATTGTTTTGTCAAATTTCTGTCCTTGATGTGGTCTATCATGTATGATGTCATGCATAATGTTTCATTTTTCAATCTCAGAGTGTTACATTACCCCCCCTTTTAATAAATTGTATCCTCACCATTTGAAATATATATTTAAATAATCTAGAGGATTGAATTTTCAAAATACCATTGTTGAAATCGACATTAGAACAAGGGCCAACACAACATTTACATTATAATAGGGAAATGAAAGTATGAAGGTCACCTAAGATAAGTCATTCTATGATTGAATATACGAATACATAGATATGGAAGAGAAAACTAACAATTTTGTTTTTATATAGATGGATATAGAATATGGTCATGAGAAAGTTATCAATCACAAAACCATAAATATGTGTCGGGTTAAATGGACATTGATTTCTTCTTTAGAAAACTAAATACATAACATTTATTATTCAGTATAACATTCATAGATTTAATTAATTTTTTTTCTTCATAGACTAAGAACATAAGGAAACATACTTACATTAAATTATAGTTTATTCAATTAATAAATTCCCTCCAACTTATCTTATTTTCTCTAATAGATTTGTATTCATGATGTATATTCCTATCTGATAATCATAATCAAATTCTATGTATCAAAAAACAAATAAAATTATAACTATATATTCATCATATTTTTATGAATTATCCAAATCTAAAATAGATAGTAAAAGATAAAATATTCTAAAAAAATCATGTCTAATATTAATAAAAAGTATTTTAATCTCCAAAATTCAATATTAATACCCAATGACCAACACCAATCATTCAAAAAATAAATATCCATTAGACAATTAAATATATTCCAAACTAAAACTCAAACCCAAAAATTATATGGATTTGATCACATATTATTCAAATTTAAATTTTATATTTATCATAAAATAATATCAATCTCTCTTAAAGTATCATTACCATGTGTATTTCCCATAATAACATAATCATTATGATGTACATGTTGTTTCCATATCTATCCAATACCACTATAGATAATATTTGATTCAAAAGGTAACTCAACATGAATTTCTCAAATAAAAAATTCTATAATTAGTTTTACATAAATAATATAAATCTTCCAAAATTGTTAACATCTTCTAGAAGAACATAAATAATTTAATCATCAAATATTATTCTAATCCATTAGTTATCGATACAATAAAACATGTTCCAAAAATTAATTTAAAATTTTTATGACATAAATATTAAAGAAAACCAATTTCACACTAACCATAACATCATATTAGATATTGGTAGGTGATGTATCCTTATCACACTTTGGTTATATGATAGATCTCTGTACCCAAGCTCCACACAGATGAATGTCACCCATCAAGTGGAATTACCATTTTCGAAAAATTAAAAAATATAATCCATATAATAATATTGAAATTTCATAGAAAGCATCAAAATAAAAATAATAAATTATTACATAAAATTTTATCACATACCTTTAATTATGCATCCCATAATGTAAGAACCCATAATTAAATCCAAACCATTCATCATATATACTCTAAATTTTATCTATAAAAAAAACCCGATATAAAAAAATAAAAATGGAATGAATCCTTATGTAACCGTTAATGAATAGACATTTCAATAATAATTAATAAATATAAAATAAACATCTATTAAGTCCAAATAAATATGATATAATGTACTCCAATCATAAAATGAATATTAACAAATTTAAAATTTTCATAATTCTTAAATATACCATAAATCATGAATCCCTAAAAAAATTGTCATTATTTAGTGTTCTTCTTAATATAAAAACAATAAATTTCCATCCTATTACTCTACAACTATATTATATAAACATATATATGAATCATTTCATAAGATTCAACAATTTCAAAACAAGATAATGGAAATAATTCATATCGTTCATATTTCATTTTATGTTTCTTATCTTAAATTTGTTGTGGAATTGTGTGATATAAATAGTTAGGTATACTATCATGATGATCCCAATTGTCAGCATTATTCCTCATAAATAAATGATAATAATGGACATAGTATCCATATTTATAACTTCTATATTATTACATGGGATGTTCCTCTTTCCCCATCATGTATTTGACAGAGCAGTTCATGTTTTCTTCAATTTATGTTTCATAATGGACTTGTTTACAACATATAAAACATCTCCCCATCATTTTATGACATTTTAGAATATCCTAAATTATAAATTCGTTTCAAATTAGACATTGAATATGTTTAACTTTATGAAAATTGTCCCCTGAACATCTAAATAGATTCATTTCACTCATATTTCATGAAAAAAAACTCACCCTATTTCAAGTCATTTATAATTAATCTTAATACCTAGTTTATAATCAAATAATTAGTTATCATTACAGCTCCCAATTACTTTATTTTTTCATTCATAAAACCACAAAATTTCATTCACATCCATTATTACATTGGTTCATGACGGATCTGTCCATTTACAAAAATAAATGGTTAGTGTAATGATATTAATAAAATCAAAATATACCATATTATGTGTATGGTAAATTCTAAAATATCTGTATTCATCTATTATAAACTCTTATAAATTATAAAAAATAACTAGGACATTCTCTAAATTTTTATCCATTATAGTAATATGTGAATTGTATCCTATTGTTAAGTAAAATCATTACCTACAATGTTATGATAACTATGATTTAATACAATCTATAAGGGTTCAGGAAAAAAATTACATATTTTAGTGATCTTAAACTATAATTATATTAATTTTATTCTAAACTATCTTTTATATTTATATTTTTTAGGTGGTTAGAAAATCGGTTACATACTAAACTGTTATATTAAAAGTGTACACATATACTCAATACCAAATTTTTCAACCAATGGAAACCCTTTGAAAACAAAAACTTGTTTCCATATCATGATATCTATTCCCAATATTCATATTTTTACTCATATCCATACCTTATCAACCTTTATCATGTGGATAAATTTTAAACAATTGTGATGAGCATTAGAATTGCAATACAAGATATAATTTAAGAAAACAATAATACAATGAAAATCCATAAAACGTTTTAATAAAAAATATCTATTTTTTAAAAAAAATCATTTAAAAACCATCATGATGTTACCTTTTGAAATATAATACATTTTAATAAAAAATCATGTGACATAATTGCAATATAAGTTTTTAAATTAGGATACCATTTTCCATATCACTCATACAAGCACTTTAGCTCTCATTACTACAAAAAGTGTAACTATAATATGTATATTTTGAATAATATCCACAACAATATTCATTAATCCATTATAAAAAAACATAACCGACCAACATCAACCCATTACCCTGTTAATCTATGATATTTAATTGGATATCCCACACTTATTTTCGAATGGAAATATAAATCCTCCTAAATAATTACCATGAACCTTAAAATAAGAATAACACATAAAGCATTACTAAAGGACACATTCGTGAGGAAAATAACATTCAAATTTTTAAATAACATTCCAATTTTTTATGAATACGTTAACATATAATCAAAAAAATTACATTAAAATGTAATTGTAAAAATTTCAATTAGACACCAATACATTAATAAAACATTATATAGAAAACTTAGGTTTATTTCATAATGTTGAAAAACATATGCCTTGCATATTTTTTCAGAAAAAATCCACAAAGAACATCTGTTTGAAAATGATAAAATAAGACCATAAAAACATTTTAAAAATTTTTATAATTGAGAATAAATGAAATAGAACATCATATCAAAATTTTTTAGTTTTTTCAAATTAATTAATAATAAATTTTAAGGGAAGATAATGTTGTTTTTATGGGTGACTATAAAAAAAATATTTCTTAAAAGAAAGTCCCTTATAAATATCATATCAAATATGTTGGAAATAATAAAATGAATCAGATATGTTAACCTACAGTAAATCCTTATAAAAAAGTATCAATACAATATTATATATTCAAATGAAATTTCACACATATTCATATCATGAAAAACTTTGTGGTATAAGTTTAACCAAATGAATGTGAATTGGTTTAAAAAATTCACTAACATTTCATTTGATTACATTTATGAAACCACCTGTATATTGAATTAAATATTGTTGATAAATCATTCATGAACTAAATTCATATTATAATACATTATTTTATTATTTTATAATATCATATAACCAATTTATTTAAAGTATTAAAATTATTTATGGTTTCAAGAGTGACTCTTTCATGGTTTCATGATGGTTTTATTATTATAAAAAGATTGATGTTATTGAAAAATGGGATCACTACTTCAGAATATTAATGGAATGGTATAAATAAAATTCCATAAATATTAATCTTCTCATATAGATGTATTATTTATTATCTCTGGATGAATCATTATATGATACCTTAATGATAAATATTTAGTTTATTTTGGATGTTTTTCTCAACATCACCAAAATATTCAACTTATTTATAATTATGTGTGTTTATTAGTTAAAAAAATAAAATTGGTTATAATATAAAAACTCAAATATTATTATACTAGATTCCAACTTTTATGAAAAATAATAAAGATGGTAATGGAAAATGAAAAATCATTATTCAATATTATGAAAGACTGATATAAATTGGATAATAGAATCATTTCATTTAATATTAATAGGTTAGAAATGAAAAAGTTATGAGATATTACATAATAAACATAAAAAAACTAGTTTATTTGTTATTATGAAATTATAATTACATGAATTATTATGGAAGTGGGGATAAATTAGAAGATGAAAATAAATTAATACTTATACTTTGAGATAATTACTTATGGTATATACCCTCCTTAAGAGAGACCTGAGGACCATGGAATAAGTATTTGGGTGAGAAAAAAGACACAAAGATGCAGGGAGAGTGGGGATGAGAGGTTTTGGTAGAGATTTTCGGATCTACAATGTTTTTTAGTCAAAATTGGTGGTGATGGTGGATATTTATACATTAAGAGAGGTGTTTTTAATTGATTAAAATAATGATTGTCATTTATTTATAACCAATCACATTGTGGTGGAATTAATTTCCAAAAAATATGAAAATTTGGAGTATATAGTCTATTTAGGATATATAAATACCTCAATCCACCGTTAAATTTTATTGTTTTATGTATTTTATGACCTTAACCTTTTAAAATATATCATTGAATTTTTTTACACATACCATAATATTACCCACGATAAATTTTTTTACCAAAAAATTAAATTCAACATATAAAATAAATTTTTCATTATTATTAAAAATATTGTATCCATTCTATAGAATTTAATTCATTAAATTGGAAAAATTATATTTAAAATTAATCATATAGACCAAATGAAATATTGAGACTACAAAAACAAAAAGTTCCAATGAATCAATTTTTTTGTCCAATTTAAATGTGAAATTGATTTAAATGATAGAAATTAGATTTAATGATGTTTAATTTAAATAATTATACTTTAAAAAATAAAATGTAATATAGGTATTTATTGAAATTAGGAAAAAATGTAGTTATCAAATAAAATTTATTATTTGTTACTATTTACGAAAAATTTAAATTTATTAGAAAAATACCAAAATATCACTCTTATTTAATAATTATATTAAATTTTTTAAAAACATGATTTCTTTTTTAAAATTCATTTATAAATGATTTAAAATTTATATTTAATAAAATTAAGGCATCAAAACGTGCAATACCTGTCTTTTAGAAAAATATATCTTTTATGCTCAAAGTGTGATTTATTATTATCATAAGCCAATAAAAAATTTTATCTTAAGATAATAATTATTAATTTAATTTATAAAATATAAATTTATTTATGATATTTTACTATAGTTTATTAATATAATTTATTATTATAATATTCTATTGTGGGAATAAAAATATTTTTACTTATAAAAACACATCATTCAAAGTTAATTTGTTATTATTGTAATGTCTAATTAATTGGTAATAAATGAATTATTTTTATAATATCTATTGAATATATTTTTATAATTATGTTAATCTCATTCCATCACAACATTTTAGGGTCAAGGTTATAACTGTCCCATTTGAATAATAATATTTGGTCATTTCATTAAGCTTGATCATGTGTATCATGTATGATTTTATAAATAATGATTCATTTTAAAGTCTCATGGGGCTTCAATAATGTTTTTATGTTATTATTAATGATAAAATTTCATTTTATATTATTTATGGTTTCATTTCATTATTAACCTATTTATTAAATAATATGTGTTTCTAGTTATTAAACATTCCAATTTTATTGTACTTAATTTAATTGTAATATCATTTGTTGTAACTGACCCTTAGGAAGTAATTGAGCTTATCCTTTTTTCCATCATCTCCACATGATATGATATAAAAAAATTGAATGACATATATGGAACAAAAACAATTATCATTTTTGGGTTTTATATTTTATTTCTAGGGTAAAATGAGAACCATGTAAGTATTTTATCGATAAATTCTACTAAATAGATCAATCCATTATGATGATATCACATTATTCTTATTTCAGTATAATAAATAATAGAATTGATCTAGGCTAAAATATTGGAGTTTGAATATTTGGTACCAGTTTTCATTTTTTAAAAACATAGGGAACTAGTTTTAGGAAATTACATTTGTGAACACAACCATATGATTGATGTTGAGGATGTATCATATAATCAATAAAATCCTATTGATTTTAAGGTAGATATTGTTTTGTTCTCTTAGAAATCAATATCATTATTAGTATTAAAATCTGTCATGGATTTGAAATAGATTCATCTAGGGGTTATTACCTCAAATGGAGTTAGTCGAGTATATCACATCTCTCATTCTAATTTATGTTGAGTTTTACCATACTGCACTTCATTTATGAAACTCCGGAGGGATATTATTTGGTTTATTCAAAAAATACATTGTAAAACATTATGTACAATTTGAGTTGATTATGATGATAAATTACCTATATAAGTACAATAATGTATTGGATTGTGAATAATGATCTTGGATTTAAGCTTTCAATAAAAAAGTTTCATTATTATTTGGAATTCCATAATGAATTTTATACTTCAGTCTACGTTTTTAGCTTTATAAATCAGTTGTAATAGGAAGAATCATGTAAAAATTTAATTTTATAGAAAATAAGGTCACTATGAGATACCAAGTTGGATGATGACTATATTGAAAGATATTTTAAATATGAATAAATAGTTATCAAGATATAATAATAACAACCTATACAATAACTGATTATCAGACTCAATAAAGAAGAGAATAATTGTGTTTCCTAAGAGCATAGCAGTAGAAACCATAGATGAAAGATGAATAAAAATTCATGTCAAATTTTTGGGAAAAGACACACTAGAGAGTGTCTTAATGAAACATTAAATATTTTGTGTGGGGGGAACCAATGAAAATTATCACTAAATTGTTGAAGAAAATTGAAGATATTGAGGGAAGTTTATAAAGTACATAACATGTTACCATTTACAGTATTATCTTTTATGTTAAAATGATCTTCCAGAATTATTTATTCTCTCATATATGATTTGTATTTATTATGTGATTATTATTCATTAGAGAAATGTAAATGATAAATGATTAGTTCATTTTATTGTTTTCTATAAAAAACACAGACTAATTTCTTCTTTATTAATATTTTCTATGTTTATTTGTTATAGAAAATGAAATATTTTTTAATATACATATAAAAATCATATTTAACTAGATTCAATCTTTAATGACAATACATGAAGGTGAAATTTGAAAATTATAAATCATTATTCATGGGGATGGTAGACCAACATAATTTAGACAGTATATTCATTTCATTTAATATTAATAGATGAGAAATGAAACTAATAAGATATATTCAAGTATAAATATTAAAATCTTGTATAAGAATTATTATGGATTTATAATTACATAATTGATAATTTATTATGGGGAAAAAATTATGAAAAGAAATTACTAGTGAGGCTTTGAGAAAAATAAATCTTGAATATCACATCCTCAAGAGACCCTTGAGGTAATTGGATTTTTTTTATATGAAACCAATAGCACATTGAAATATTGAAAATTAGGATGATAGGATTGGGATGATATTTGAAGAGATAATGTTATTTTGATCTGAAATGTGGTGGTGAGGTGTGGTATTTATACTTGAGGTGGGTGTGTTTAAGTGATAAATATAATGATTATTTTATATTTATAACCAAGTGAATTGAGGTATCATTAAATTTCACAAAATTGGATAAAATATAATATTTTATATGTTTGATATTTTTTAGAAATATCTCAAAAACCAATTAATTATTGTAGTCTTTATGTTGTATATTCCATTACACTTTTTACTTTAACCATTTTCATTTTTCACCAATAATGTTGTAAATATTTTTTCACACGAATAAATTTAATATAAATAAAAATTAAATTGACCATACAATATATTTTTTGTCATAGGATTCAAAAAATATAATCTATTTTACCTAATTAAATTCACAGAATTTTATAAATTAGATTAAAATTTAACCCCTTATACAAAATGAAAAATGGTTTAAATGTGAGAAATGTCAAAAGATGGAAATTTTTTTATTTCAAATTAAATTGTGAAATAAAATAAAAGAAAATAAATTTGTTTTTTCTTATAATTGAACTATTTATAATTTTAAACCAAAATAAAATATATTTTAACTATATAAATATATTATTCAAAAATGTAGAATTTAAATAAAATATATATATTTTTACAATTTACAAAATAATGAAACTTTTCTGAAAATTAATAAAAAATTACCATAATATAATTTATAAATTACTCGAGAAAAATGAAATTTTATTTTGTCAAAATAAATTATTAATCTTTTCATAATTTAGATTTAAAACAGGTTCACCATCAAAAGGTTCGAAAATGATCTTTTTAAAAAATACATATTTTATTGATAAAAAAATCATTTTCTATTTTTTCAAAAGCTTGTCAATCATAATATTATATTTTAAAATATATTTTTTGACTATATAATATATAAATTTGACTAATAATTTTTTTCTAATGGTGATTAATTTAAATTATTAATATAAAATTCCATTTTGTGCATAAAAATAGTTTTCTTATAAAATCGCATTCTCTTTATTCAATTTGTTTTATTTTAATTTCTAATTAATTAGTAAACCATGAACAGATTTTATAAATATTGATAAAACATATGTTCCTATGTTTTTTTAATCTCATCATTTCATTTCAATCCAATTACAACGTTGTGACAATCACATTTAAATATTATTATTTTATCAATTTATTATGCCTAATGTAGTGTATCTTGAATGATATCGTGAATAATGTCTAATTTTTAAATCTCCAGGTGTTACATCATCCCTAATTAAAAAATTATATCCTCCCCAATTGAAATTGAAATTTAAATAGACTAGGAGTTTTAATTTTCTAAATACCTTTATTTAACTCCACTTAAGAACAAGGGCCAACAAAACATCCACTTTTTAATAGAAAAATGAACGTGCGTTGGTCATCTGAGAAATGTCATTCTATGATTCAATATAGAACTGCATAGATAT
This sequence comes from Viscum album, assembly GCA_963277665.1. Taxonomy (NCBI): domain Eukaryota; kingdom Viridiplantae; phylum Streptophyta; class Magnoliopsida; order Santalales; family Viscaceae; genus Viscum; species Viscum album. The sequence goes on from OY728158.1 coordinate 881,319,492, forward strand.
ATAACGGTAAACTAACAATATAACTCTTATTGATATTAAAAGAGAACATGATTTTGTGAAGGATAATAATCACAAAACTATAAATATGTATTGGGTTAAAATGATATTGATTTATTATTAACAAAAGTAAATATACATCATTTCATATTCAGAATAATACTCATTGATAGGAAAATATGTGAATTTATTTTCAAGATATACATGTTTTAGAGATTTTCCAGTTAATAGTTTCCTCATGGAAGTCTTGGAAGGAGGAATTTATGTGTATTCACCCTCCATTTCATTCATTCAATCATGTTGGTTCTAAAATTCCCGTTCATAATTATCAATCTTAGCCTTCATTAAGGTAATAGCTACGTATTGTGTCATGTTATACTTTGAAGGAAGAAGTGTAATGGTAAGTGGTTCCTGAGTTCGTTTCTTATTAGCCTTATGTGTAATATTGTACATTACTCATTTACATGTTTCAATGATAGATCAGTGTTGGAAAAACATAATATAATAAGTTTCTATTCATGGGAAGACATCTTCTATCATTATACCTTTAGATCCTCCCTCCGAAAGAGAGAACTTAATAAGAAAACCTACAGAATTCCCACCAAATTTCTCAGTTACTAAAATTCTACATGATGCATTTATATCCATAGGATCAATGTGAGGGGTACATGTGTCCTTTGATGGATTTTAGTATCTAGACAAAGCATGATTATTCGGTAGGAAAGTTCAAAAGAACCTCATAAATTTTAGAGGGAGCATGATCCACCTTGGAATTCACTGTTTTATTTGTTTCTTTCACCTTTATATTGACCTCTTTATATGTACCATAAAAAGAATTAAAATTTTTATAATCCTGATTAAGATTATTTTACCCATACTCACTCATTTGACCATTAGTTTGGAAGGTGTTTTTTGTATCATTATACTCTTCTAGAGGAAATGTTTCATTAACTTTCTTCTTTATGCAACTAGTGGTTTCATTCCATTTAATGTTGTAAAATATGCATTCATTGATTCTTTTTTATTTATATATGAGGTTTCCAAAATGGAAATAATTCGTGATTTTTTTTTTGGAAATCTCTCATACTGAAACATTATGTTGATACAATATTCCTTTATAGTTAGGGACACTTCTTGAACCAGATGTTTAACATATCCACTTCCATCAAGATTCATTCATAATTTCCATGTATTGTATTATTTGTTTTCTTGTCCATCCTAATTGGGTTTCCCACTTTGTTAGAAATATTCTAGAGATTTATGGGCTCCAATACAACCAATTCATCCTAAAAATGAAAATACATTGTTGAGTATGAGAATTAACTACCAAATAAGGATAAAAAGTCATGTCACACATATAATTATTAGGATGCTTGGAATCATGGCTAAATATCTAAATCTCCAAGCCATTAATTTCTAGTCATCATTAGGGAACCCCAAAATGTAGTAAACACTCGCAATGGTCATCATCTTCTAGTCGGTGAAGCCCTAGATCACTTTAATTTGAATCTAGGGCTCATGAAAAATTATTATTTTATCACTCTAATTAACAAAGAATATCACAATAATGGGATAGATGTAGACTGTTACCCTCTCCTCTATAGAATCTAGATTCATAGAGTAATGCCTTAATATATTTTTTTGTGATGAGTCACACTGAGATAGATCAAAATCAAATAAATATGGATTGACCCCTTATTTTATCACCTCAGGAATTTTAATCTTCCATCCAAAAGTAGAATCGGGGGGACTACATGGTTCGTGTGTAAAATGGGAACAATTATTGGGGCACAACATGATCCTCCATTGATGAATTTCCAATTGTATTATCAATATAAAATGTATCACAATCAATTGATTGAGGGTTTTCTCCCTTCAAACATTTCTCTACCATCATCATCAGCCTATGTGAATGGGCTGCATGCCTAGACCCATTGGGTGTTATAACAAGTTAGTGGGTGCTACGTGTTACCACACAAATAAAATTACATTGAATTTTCCCTTCATAATATGAATAGTTTTTGATCATTTTAGGAATCGAACCTATGTTAGTTCCTCTTTAAAGTGAGATGATTTAGAATTTGAATCTTTATATTGAGGATATTGACTAGGATGTTGTAGTAGACCACAATAGACTAGAGGTATAAAATAATTTCACTTGGAGGAGGAATAAATGAGAGTATCAATTCCATTTTCTATGTAGTTATGAGATTCCTATTATCAAATCAATAAAAATGTTCATTTTTATACGTTTTAAATAACATTCAGTTTGATATGTGCGTGGAAAGGTCAATGGGATTCATTGTATGTATTGTTGCAGTGTAAAGTATTAAGGTAGTCGTAGAACCTATTCCATTGGGATCATTAGGTGTTCAAGGTATTATATGAGTTTTTAATTGACCAGTGTGGAGTAGATATTATTTCTCTAAACATGAAAGAGATAGAAAGCTGGATATAGTTACCATTTGATAAGTGTGTTCTACTGTGTTGGAGTTTCGTATTTATTTAAAGACCCTTATATGACATTATTCAGACAAATTAATATATGAGGACGCTTATTAGAGGTTGTTTCTGGAAGCCTTATGCCTGTAGATCGTGTTCTCAATCCTATATTTTATGTTTTTAAAAAATTTATATGTTATAATGACGGAAGTCATTGTTGTATGAAAATTGATCCAAATTACATATTCTGAATCGGGGATTCGTCAGAATTACTCTCAATATAGTGTTATGGATCTGTGTTCCTAGTTTCTTATATAGAAGATAATATAGTAATCATGGGGTATTTCCCACCATTTATCATAATGTTTAACTAGGGTGTATACCTCTAACTCCAATCCCAAGGGCTCACACTTGTGATTTTCTTATAGAGTTCGAGGTCATTAGTAGTTATGGATCCTTTTTTGAAGTTATTATGGGATATGATTTTTTCTTATGTGTCATCCATTGATCCAGTTCTAACAAATGAATCAACCTAAGGGTGCTATACCATGGGATCAGAAGATATTCAATGTATTTAGTCGATTATTTCCTTAATAATATCCTCATCATCAAGGATCATAGTAAGGACATATTGGGGGATTTTATTAGTATCTAAGAGGCTGCTGACTGGTTCATGGTTAGCATTATTCTATAGAGTTTCTAGTTATGGGTGAGCCAATAATCATTCCAGTTTACCTCTATATTTTTTCAACATAGGTACTTGATTTTATTGATTTTGGAAATACACACTAATTTATATCGCCATCCCATATCTAGGTTATGTGTTATAAAGTGGATATGCTTCCAGTTCACTTTTTGCTGACTAAAATAGATTGTGGTCAATTAGTGTTTTATGAATTATGTAGATAATATTATAAATATCTATGGAAGCACAAATCATATTGATTCATACTATTTTTATAGATACATCAATTTTATATCATCCTAAACATCAAATTTTATATTCAACACAGGATATATTGGATTACATTAGGTGGCTAGTTCTTTTTAATGATTCAGATAGAGAGATAGTGCATTTGATTAGAAAACCAATCCCACAGAGTTTTTAGAGGAATCCTATAGAATTTACTTATTTTATGATAATTCTTATTCTTATCATGTCATAGGATTTATAGTAAGTGTTTCCTGGGGGTATAATATATGAACTTGATGCCTCTCTTTTGGCGCTAGTAGCATTTACACATCAAAGGGAGTTTTAGATTTTAATCAAGATAACCCCACGCTTATCTATTATTTCAATATATATATATTGGATTCCACCTTTTAAATTGTGATTGGTTTGTGTATAGCTCAATGATATATCACATGAATGTTTTCATCAGTCATGCGTGTTATGAACCAACCTAGGTCATCATTGAACCAGTCACCCAGGTCTTCTCACAATAAGACATGAGGGGTGGTCTTGATCCCCATAGGCTAGAAACTAGTGTTGGGAATAATCATTGAATTAGAGGGAATGATTTATACCATAAATAAAGAAAAATAAATAAGTATTAACTGAACTACACAAAAGAAAAATAGAAGTGGAAATAAAAGATAATTGTAAATACCTATGTCTAACCTCATTGGCTGCCACCACTCTTATCTATGGTCTCTTCAGAGTGATCCAGATCTGGAAGAACCTAAAACAAAAACTCTGGAGTAGGTGTGAGCACTAAAATACTCAGTAGGAAGGCCAATGATAAACTACATCTGATTCCCAACTGGTAAAGTGAAATACATTGTTCTTAATTAAAAATACGATATATGAATATAATGTTTTAATTCTTTTACCAACACAATTAATAGGCTCTTAATTTCCTGAAAAAATATTTTCTATATCAATTATTCTAAAATATTGTCCATGGAATATAATTAATTTCTATATTTTTCTTAAAAATAAAACAAGTGCAATTTTGTGAATATGAAAAACAATTAGAGTAGATCTAAAAACAAATAACCCAAAGTTTGACAAAAACAAACGGGAATATACGAGTACGCCATCATGGGGGTTTTCTAAACACCCCTAGGGTGATACAAAGTTGTACTCAGTTCAGAACCTCCTGCCAGGGTATAGTGAGTTCTATATGTTTATAACCAACTAGACGCCCTCAACTAGACAATCCAGTGGCACATCCTTACTAGCCTTTCAACAATCAAGGGGTGCCACCCCTTCTAATCAAGGATGATCAGTAAATGTCAAATGATCCTTTAAAAAACACTAGAACCCCTAGTGATAATATAATATGTATGTAGATGGTCATTTTATGCATGAAACGCCTTACCTTATATCACTGGGCATTCCTACAACAAACACAAACACTATAAAATAACCCATAATTGTAAATCTATTTTATAGTGATGGAAATAACTACGTGGTCATATAAATTTATAAATATATATAAATATAGAAAATAAATACCAAAAAACCATTTTTAATTTCAATGAAATCAATAAAATCAAATTGATGTTGTGGACATATAAAACATACCTCTAATGATGGTAAAGTCAATGCTTTCAAAATAAATAAGTATCCCTGTCACCTGTACATACATCCAAATATATATACCATTAAACCATTGAACATAATTCCTACTCCATTAGGGAACATGCACATGGGAGATATATATATCTATATATATTCATACCTTAGTGTATAAGCATTTTCCCCACCAAAACAGATTTCAATACCCTACAAATAAAACCCGATACCATAATCACTTTAACACTCTCAAATTAGGTGTTCAAAAAGTTCCAATGGTTTAGGAAATATCCCAAATCAATAGTATTTGAGTGAATCAACCTGAAATGCCACATGTTCGGTATCAGTTTCTAGAAAATAGATCAATAGGTCTCGATTGTCCCTTTTCACAACCCTGAACCGGAAGAGTACCAAAAATAAAATCAAACCCTTATATTGGTTATTGTGGCCAAATGAAATTTGGGGAACATAGGGAGAGAAAATACCCATATTATGTAGGATAGGATATGAGATGATTTTACCTCAATCAATTAAATGGAATCAATGATGAAACAGGATGACATTAGTCTGGGATGGAGAGTACATGAGTGGGAGGTGTGTGATATAGGGATTCAGTGAGGGAGTTGTGTTGGGCATAAGGAGGGTTCAACTGGTGGCTCATTTTTGGGTGGATTAGATGAAGAGGGAGATAACATGCCAGGGAGAGGGTTCAGCCAATTGGTGTGATCTAGGGGTTTCATGTTGGTCATGGAAAGTTGTGGGGGGGGGGGGGGGGTTACACCATGGGATAAAAAGATGAGGTGGGGGTGACAATTTCAGGTAAAAAAAATAGAAAAACAATAAATAATCATATGAATAATAATAATAATCACTACCATCATCATCATAATGTTCATTTTATATCATTAATAATATTATTATAATTATCTACAATAATTGTAATAATATTATTATGGTTTAAACATTCACGTTGTTTAATTTAATTTTTTTTAATTTTCTATCATTTCACATATATATTTTAATATTATTCGAATATTGGTTAATTGCATGGTCACCCCTCCAAGACCAAGCTCTTGTGTGTGAACCATGAATTAGATTCTGTCCAAATAAGAAGGTGCTGCTTGGGTGCCTCATCTTATCACATATTTTCTGATATCATTGATGTCCTTATGCACCTTCCTAAAATGACAAACAAAAATTCCAAATTTCACAAATTTAAACCAGTACGAAACCCGATCTCAATGAGAATATTCAATTTAAATAATAAATAAAATAAAATAATTTTAATGGTTGGGGTGTGACAATTCTACCCACAAAAAAGTCTTTCCCCTAATATTCACCAATGAAAATTTTAACCATAAATTTAGTCCATGTAAAAAACAGTACTAAGAAACATGGATTTCTGGGGTAACTATTTATTTCCCAAGTCACAGAAGACCGATCTAGATGAATCCACAACCCATACCACGGGGAGAACATGATAGGGTTTTCCCCAAAACAATGATTATTATAGAATGGAAATTAAAACCCAAACACTCCACCCCATGTAGTGGGAGAACACGAGAAATCCCAACCTGATCCCACGTGACAAAGAAAACAGAGATTGACAACACCAAAAAAAACCCATTACAAGGCCAACCGATATACCGAGGCACAAAAGAATGATACTCTTTATAATAGCAATGTCAGGACTATGAATTTCCCATGTAAATTTAAAACTCTTAACACATCTAACTTATTTACTATGAATAATAGATCACATCTACCAGAACTAGAATATTTTCACACACCAAATAAACCACCAATATTATGGGAAGTGACCCAAAAAAAACACCGACCAAATCCCAACAACGATAATGATCCACTATCCACCCTTACCATAAAAACCAATATCTCTAGGTGAGCAGAAATGAATCCCACCCTCGTGAGGGAAAAACACACGTTAAAAAATAGAATCATTCTTAAATCAGCATTTAATCAAACATGAGTAATTTAATTATAACAAATCAAGTAAATTATATCATTATAATTAAAGGATGAACTAAAAATTATGGATATAATTAATAGTTGAGAAAAAGAATTAAAATATATTAAATTTTTCAATAACAACACTGAACAAAAAACGAGACATGAATTTCACCCCTGAAAACTCTTGAATTAGTGAGAGGTTCAACCCATAACCAGTGGCTCGTGTTCTGATTGATGAAGCATCTCCTATCTCATATTCACAATAGAATCCACCAATCAGAAGGAATTTTTCATGGATTGTTTCCTAATGAATATCTATAGTGGACCTAGTTATCTGTAATGATGGACCGTCTTTGGATGGTTATGACGAGATGGATTTGAATGCCTTAAACCACAAAACTAATCTCTAACAACGAAACATTCCTATGAAATAGAAACCATAACCATTATATATGAGTCTTTAGAAATAGGTCCATATAGAACGAACTACTCAGAAGATGTGGATTATTCAGGAGATACAACCACCATTTATTACACACTAAGAACTACCTCATCAAAAAATGTCTCAGACACCAACATCGTGAAACATGATTCACTCGATGAGAGGAACATCCCCTATACATCATGACTATTAACCCAAATGAAAAGTAAAGTTTTCTTTTGATCATATAATATTCCTCCAATAAAAAGAGAAACATATCTTTAAATTGGTAAATGTAATATTTTATAAATGACTGGTCATGATGAAGTTCCCACTACTCTACTACATTCTACCACCTTATAACCTCGGGTATGAACCCTTAGAAAAAGTGTGGCTTAAACACTTCCCACGTCATCCTTACATCAATCACAGATGGGTGAATCAACATTCACTGGTTCAATTCGAGGCTATCAAGAAATTCTTTAACAGTAAGAACCATGACAACCTCATGAGTTCCCAAAATTTTATAGACACTATCCACTTCCATAATATTTTCCACAATCTATTATAGACCTCAATTACAATGATATAAAGGCATCATTCAATTCGAATCCTGAAATGGGAATGAAAAATAAGAAAAACTGGGAACCATTATTGGAAGCATTTTATAAAATACAAGAGAAACATAAATCCAAATCCAGTAGAAATCTGAATCATGATCAGGTAGAATATTTTGAGTCAAAACAACAGGTTGATAATCCAAACAGTCATAATGATAAAAAAAATTTAAGCCCGACTCGTTATTTCAAACATATACATAAGTTATTAAATAAAATCATCACTTCTTACAACCTAAATGATAGATAAGTATAGTTTATTAGTGTCTTAGGTAAATTATATAACAACATAAAAAATGAAATACACTTCTTTATTGAAAACATCATTTACATTGCCACACACACTACTTCATACATACCATAGAATACGTTAAACTGAGGGAATTCATTAGAAAAGGGTGAGATATAAAGCCCAATAATGTAGTGAACAAGGCATGAAATGAAGAATACAATACATGTTATGAAATAGGAATAAAAATGGACCATAAGAGTTACATTAACATAATGGAATGATATAGGATGATTATCATAACATGGAAATGTGGAATGAACATTTAACATAATATTTGCCGGATCCATGGATCATTTCACATGGAAAATGAATAAACCCTCATTAAACATGAATTAGAATAAATAAACCCTAATTTCAAATGATATATCATTATACTAATCATTACCCAATGTGTAGGAGTGATGTCGAGGTGAACCCTTTATAAAAATTTTATTTAATGCCAATGTGTGCACACTAGATTATATAACATAGATTCATTTAACATCATTAATTATTTAAAGATTAATGAATGTGGAATTTATACATTAAAATCTATAATAAATAATTAAAAGTTCATAAAGTTGAATACACATGATAGAGAAATGGGTATGGTATTCACTACAAATTGACTTTTTCTTGGAAAATCACGGTGCAATTTTGGCACCATAATGGCTTGACATAAGAATTCATAAAAAAGAATGTTGAGAGTGAAAGTGGAATCACGCAATATTTAGTAGAAATGGAAAGTAAAAGGATTTTATAGATACATGTACAAACATATTTAAGTGAATTTATATTTATAATACAAAATAATTGATTTAATTTAGATGAGATGAGAGAAATTCCTTTTAGAATTTTGTTATGGTAACAGGTGTACATCGGACGAATTAAGGAGAACTAAAGATGTATAAAATCATTCAAACATAAGTAGGGAATTATGGGGTAGACTCATAAACATACCCAAACATTTTTAATTGAAAAAACTATATAACAACATAATTAAAATTCGGAATAAATGAGAAAGGACAAAATCCCTAATTAGGAAGTATGATCCCCAAGGCATGAGAAGCGGTTGATAGAGGCTTCATGGGAGCTTGGGGAACCATGGGAGGATAATAGAGAGGTTATTACTGAGTATGGAGTTTCTATAAGGGTTTCTAGTGAAGAGATGTGGGATATTTGGTGGGTTTATATAGGTAAAGAGATGGAATTCATTATTATTTAGGTTTTGAAGACCTCACATTTAACTAATCAAAACCGAAAAGTTACCCATGTTTCTTCCCATGGTTATTGAAAATGTGGATTGGAAAATAGTATTGTATAAGGTAAATGGCCAAACATTACAAAATATTTGGCTTTCTTATGTAGTGGTGACTCAGACACTCAATGATATAATTTTAAAAGTTAAAATGTTTTTTAACTCTTAGACGGTCCTCTATGGTAACATAAAATTAATCAAACAAATATCAAATCACATAATTTTAATGTAGAAACATGTATTGTCCAAAAATAAATTTTATTGTATTTTATTATATCATTATTGGTTAATTATGATGTCATAAAACACATTATATTTTTATACTGTATTTAATTATTTCCCAAAAATTTGACTATAACAGAAAATTATGAAATATTCACTTTTGGATAAATTAGATGTCCTGATTCCAAAAAAATATTCATTTTATCTATATAATTAACTAAATATGTTCATTTTCACTTTAAAAACAGAAACCAATATTTAATGAAAATTCTTTGGTTTTGGAAAAAATAGTTTTCAAATAATAATAAAAATTACAATTGAATTCATAAATATTAAGTGATCTTTTATATTTAATAAAACTAAATTTAGTAATACTATTATTTTGTTAAAATTTAATTGAATTCAAAAAATCAATTAATTCATAACCTTATATTTTTTAATTGAATATTAAATAAAAATACTATTTGTTCATTAATTTTTTTTACAAAATAACAATAATGAAATGAATATATATAATTTATAAAAAAATAAAGAACATAATCATAGTGTTAGGGTCTTGATACATAACCCATTATAAAACCCAAAAAAGGCCTAAAGGTATGGTGTGCGACAGTGAAAAACATTGTGGTGGCTCCGATAACATCGCTTTGGTGGTAATATCTATCATTATACACTTCTCTCATATGTGGTTCCATTCACGATTAACGCATTGAGGATCGACTTGTTATAGTTGAAAAGAGAATCCTACTGGTGCTACATCATGTTTTATCTCTAAAAATTGGGATTCATATGGATTAATTCTATTATATGATGCCATAACTTTTTTTATTTGGGTAAATTGGATTTTTTAAATCCCTATATTTATTCTAATAATGTGATCACTGTTCAATGGCTATGTTAGCAATGGTAACATATCACAATGGTATTTTAAAATCAAAAAACTAAAATATAAGTAACAACATATGTTTTATATTACTATTTTATATAACAAGACATTTAAATGGATCAAGTTTATTTTTTAGTAAAAAAACATCGGTCGTTACAATATTCTCTCCTTATAAAAATGTTCCCTCGAAATTTTCTATTCCTCACACTAAAACAAATGCTAGTTACTCTGCTTCATTACATCCTCTGATTCCCACACTTCCTCTTTGACATTGTGCTTTCTCTAGAACACCTTAATTAGGGACATTGTTTTATTTCGTATATCCTTTTCCCTATGATCTATGATCATGACTGACTTCTCTTCATAAGAGATGACAATCTCTAATAGTGCCACCACTATATTGAGTACATGCATTGGCTTAGTTATGTTCTTCTTCAAGAGTGATAGATGAAATACATCATGTACTAGAGATAGGTTAGGTTGGAGTACTATTTGATATTACACTACTCCAAAGCAATCAAGGATCTAAAAAGGGTCGATGTACCTTGGACTAAGCTTTGACTTCTTCCCAAATATCATAACTCTATTTCACATTGATATTCATTAGAATACCAGGTCATTAAAATCAAACTCGTGGTCTTATTGATTCTTATCAACATAGCTTTTTTATACACTCTAAACTGCTTCAATGTTTTGTTGGATGGTCTTAACCTTCTCCAACATTTCATCAATGATTTCTGGACCTAAGAGTTTTCTTTACCCAACTTTATCCAAACATGTTAGTGTTTTTCACCTCATCCAATTATGGGATTCATATGGATTCAATTGGATTATAGAGTGGAAATTTTAATTATAGGAGAACTCAACTAGATGGAAATGTTGATCATATACTCCTTTGAAGTCTATTGATAATGATCTTAATATATTCTCATGTATTTGGATAGTCCGCTCAGATTGGCCATCAATTTTAGGATGATAATTTGTTCTGATGTTCGGCACAATATTAAGAGCATGTTTAAGACTCTTCTAGAACATAGAGGTGATTCATGGATCACAATCAGTTATAATAGATAGTGGCACTCAATTAATACTTACCAAATCTCTGATATATATCAGTTTTAATTGATCTAATGAGAAATACTCTTGAATAGAAATGATTTTTTTAGTCATTCTAAGACAGTCCACTAAAATCCATTTTGGATTTTTTTTCATTGGATATATTCGGATGTTCGGTGAAAAAGTCCAAGGTGATTTTCTCCCATTTCCATGCTGGTTTGGGTAATGGTTCCATCATCCCCTTATACATCTACCTCTCAGCCATCACTCTCTAACATACCTAGCGAATTGATGTATTCTCAGCAATCACTTTCTTCATGTTATCCCTCTAATAATGATTTCTAAAATCATGATACATATTTGTGTTTCATGGGTGAATATAGAAATTCAAACTATGAAAATTATAAAAAAGTAAATTCTTCAACATCAGATTTTATGGAACACATAGTATTGTTAAAAATCTCACAATTGCTTCTTCATTAATATTTAACTACAAATATTTCCATTTTCAGGTAGATTCCACATTCCTTTACATTTCCTCATAATCCTTTTGATCATCCTTTATCATTTCCAATAGATTTGGTTGAGAAATCATTTGTGAAAGGATTTATAATGTTCTATTTTTAGGATTCCCATGTCCATCTTCATCAAGTATTAGAAGATTGATTCCTCTTCAATTCACATCAATGATAGAATCATTGGGTCCTTTCAATGTAAAGAATCTTCCACCATGTTCACTTTCCAATGGTTGTAATTGTTTGAGTAGTCATAGTCATTGATAATCTATAACAATCATTAATGGTGCATGTTCAATTATTTCAATATACATGTATAATTGAGGATTATTTTTTGATCTGTATATATTTAAAAAATCACTGAATATAGGTAATGTCTCCAAATTAAAATAGTGATGATTACTATAGAAAACTCTAAATTATTTTTTGGATTTTTTTCTCCTAAAATTTCAATTTCATTGAATCTTATGAAATGACTTTGTCATTTTTCATCAACACACAACCCATTCCTGACATTAAAGAATCACATAGTAGCTAAAAAGTAGTCCACATGTGAGTAGTGTAGGAATAGGTGTCATGGTAAGTCTCTTTTTCAACTCATTGAATATATCTTTTCATTCATCATTCCATGAAATCTTAAATTCCTTCCTTGTTATCTTGGAATGATGGTTGGACAATCATTAGAAATATCTCACAAATCGGCTATAAAATATAGCTACCTCATGTAAGTTACGGATTTCCATTACCGATGTTGGACTTGACCATCCCTCAATTACATCTATCTTAGAGGGATCCACATATATCCCATGTCTTGTGATGACATGACCCAATAATGAGACTTACGTAAACTATTAATAACACATTACTTAATTTTTATAGACCTTCTCTATTGACAAGGTCACCAGTCTAGTGCTTAGATGATCCTATTAACCCTAATTTATTTTGGATTATATTACAATATTATCCATAACGACAACCACAATTTTGTCGAGGTATTCTTCAAATACACTATACATCATGTACATGAATATTTCTAGAGCATTAGTGAGTCCAAAATGCATTACTATGAATTTATAGTGCCCATACATTGTATGAAAATCATTCTTGGGGATATCACTGTAAATTACCATTACTTAGTAACATCTAAAACACAAATATACAGTAGAGAAGTATTTTTATCAACATAGCTGATCAAACAAGTAATCCGTTCAGGGAAAAGGATACATGTTTTTTTCATGATATTTTAGCTCTTGATAATTAATGAAAAGGCGCATTTATCTATCCATCTTCTCGGCGAAGAAGACCACTTAACCCCTTGGTTACGCACATGGGAATATAAAACCTGTATAACGATTATCATATAGTTTATTCTTCAACTCCTCAAGCTCCAGAACAACCATTCTATATAGATTCTTGAATATTGGAAACCCCCAGGTATAAGATCAATTATGAAATCAACATATTTTCTAGGAGTAAGACTAGGAAATTCCTTGCGAAAAAATTCCTTAAATACTCTCAAAATAGTCATGTCTTCAATGATGGTTTCTTCCATAGACTCAATAATCCATGAAAAATATGCATTCTCATTGGGAAATAATAAGATTCATCCTCCTCCTTGCACTTGTACAGAATCAAGGATCGATTCTCCATATAGAGAGGGATTTCCATCTCACGGGAATTTATTATTTCTCTATATAATGAAAGTTAATCTATGACAATAATTGCATTAAATTCCAACAAACAATGTATGATGAGGTTCTACCAAAATTTCAAACTAAATATTATCACATGGGAGGAGTTATATTTAGGGGTTGCAATGATATCCCCATTTTCTGTTCTCCCCAACATCTTTACTTCCATTATTTTTGTTGGTGTTGGGATTATTATACTAAACATTAAGGATATTAACGAATTATTAGAACTATAATCCAAAATTAGTTTACCTATTCATGAATACATACCTAGAGTACCTATCACCACATCATTATCAGGGTTCACTTCAGCCATAGTGATAGAAGAAGATCCCTTCTATTGCCTTGGAGTTGGTTGGTTTCCTCAAAAAACACATGGATTATGTAACTAGTTTTCAATTTTCCATGTTTCTTTGTAGATGACTCAATGAGAAACACATTGAGGATCGAATCGATAGTTTCCCTCATCTGTCGTAGTTGTGGGTTTTTCTTTTTAGTAGTTAATGTATAGTTACTATTCTCTTCCACAACTAAAGAATTTCCTCGTCCCCAATAAGATGTTTTTGGGGAGCTTTATTCCACATAATTGGCATGTGGGTTGCTGGACTGTCATATCACCATTGGATATATCCGTCAGACAACCAGAATTAAATTGTACCATATTCTACTTATCCCCATGATACCCCTACGATTCACAGATCTCTTTTTCAAATTTGATGTCACATCGAACCATTTCCTCAGAGCTCTCGAAGTCACAGATCCCTAGGAATTTTCATAGGATATATTTTATCCCTCCATAGAAACAATCAACCATGAATTAGAGTGTAACGACAATGCTAGAAGCATATTGTGAAGGCCATGTGAAGTTTTCCTCATACAATCCAATGGAATCATTGTCCTTTTTTAAGGGAAATGAATTACATTTCCATCTTATGTCAATGAGTGAACAGAAAATATTTATCGAATTTTTTTTTCTAGATATCCTTCCATTCTAATGGCACTATCTTTTCATCAAGCTTTATATTTTTTTTATCAATGTCTACCGTTGATTAGATTAACTCTCCATATGATAAGTATTCAGAGTAACCTTCTCTTGTTCATAATATTGAATGATGGAGATGATATTTTTAATGGTGTTGATAAATTGTTCGGAAATTGATGGATTAGAAGATACATTAAAAATATGTGGAATTTGTCTCAAGAAACTCCTGATCACGACCTGTTTTTTAGGGGTGTAGAACGTTTCTCTTGACTGATTTTATATTCAAAACATGAGTTAATTGATAGATTATTGTGAAAAAGTTCATGATTCGCGATCCCATCAGAATAGGAATCTCATTAGAAAATACATCACATTGATCTTCTTAATGAGTTGTTATCCCAATTCCTCATATTATTGTTCATTGGCTTGGATAAATGGGGTGATAGGGGTAACACATAAAATGTAATACAAATACAAATATAGTTGACTTATAAATTACTTTTATTTCATTAACTTATGAGTTTATAAGCTTCAATATAGTTTATACATGATCTACTTCCCAACATATATTCATAGGGGAATTTTTTATTCCATTGAAAATGGATCATAAAAATCATATAATTTCAACCTAGCATAACACCCGTGAGTGTCATAACTAGGAATGAAGCAAGGCCCGTTGTCAGGCACTAGCTCCCATTTCAGTCTGGATCCAAGAGTTGTTTTCAGGTTTTATCCCAGATATATATGTGGAAAATCCATCTCAATCTTCTCGTTTCTAGACATGTATTTATTTGTTTGATAAATCACTTACTCAATACTCACTAAAATTTAGGGATTATTTTATTATACTTAGTCAAATCCCAAAAGATTTCAATGGGGTTTTCTAATCCTAATCCAAAAAATAGCAAAACCTATCCTTTGATACCAACTATAACAAACCATTTCGTTATTTCAAAATTAAACATAACTTATTACATTAAACATTCAATTGTTACGATATTGATAATTGAGATGATCATAGTAATTGGGGATTAAGAACATTACATAACTAAAAAACATTAAATACACATCTTTATTGAAAACATTTTTTACATGACCACACACATTCCATCATACATAACATTTCATGGGATATCTTGAGGACATGAATAAGAAATTGGTGAGGTATAAAGGCCAGTTAGGGAGAAAACAAGGCATAACATGATGAATAATATTAATGGTAGGCAATAAGCATATCAATTGACCATAATAGTAAAACAAACATAAAGGCATAATATATCATTATTATCATACCAGGAAAATGTGGCATCAACATTTAACATTGTATTATTTTGAGACAGGGATCATTTAACATTGATCATGATTAAACTGTCATCAAACATGATGTATCACAATAATAATTGTTACCCAATGCATTGGAGTTCCATTAGTGCACACCCTTTATAAATTTTTTTCATGCATAAGTGTGCAACATGGATCATATTACTTGGATTCATTAAACATCATCATTTATTACACAATAAAGGAATGTGGAATTAATATATGATACTATATAATCAATATATAAATGTGCATAATGGTGATTACCCGTGAAAGAGAAATGGGAATTCTATTCACTACACAATGACATTTTCATGGCAAACAGCTGTGTAATTTCAACAGCATAACAGTGTAACATAAGAATTAATAAAAATGTTTGATGAGATTGAAAGTAGTGTGTCATATTATTTACTCAAATTTAACAAAAAATTGTTCAAATAGATACAATTCCCAACACTTTTAATGGAATTTAGATTAATAATAAAAAATAATTTCTTGAATATAAATGTGAAGAGAGAAATTCCTTACGGAAGATCAACATGTTAACTAATGTACATGTGAGGAACTAATGAGAGAGAAAGAGTTCTATCATCATTAACAAATATATGAGGGATTTATGTGTGAGGTGATAAAGCATACCCCAATATTTTTAGTTCAAAAAATGTTATTACAACATAATGATATTTTTACAAAATGAGAAAGGATGTAATACATTACATTATTGTGTGATCTCAACGGTTTGGGAGGGACTTCAAATAGGCTTATAGATATCATGGGGAACTTCAGGAGGATACTATAGAGAGTAGGAATATGTATGGAAGTGATCCATGGCTTTTTAGTGAAGAGAAGTGGGATCTTGGGTGGGTTTATATAGAAAAATAGTGGGAATTTATTACTATATAGGTTTTGGACACTACATATTAAATTAATCAAAACCACAAACCAAAACTTGTTTTTTCTCATGTTTTTTCCAAAGGGGAGAGGAAAAAATTAATTAATGGGGACAATGATCTAAATTCATATAATATTATGATAGATTATGTAGAGATGAGTCACACTCGTAGAGAAATAATTTTAAAAGTTAAAATGTTTCATATGTCTTGGAGAGTCCACATAGGAACCATAAAATTAATCAGAAACAATCTAAAATAACATTATTTTAAAGTTAAAAAATTTAATTTCCAAATATACACTTTATAGTATTTTAATACATCACTATTGGGACATCATGATGTCATAAAACACATTATATATTTATACGTTATTCAATTTTTATCCAAAAATTCATCTGTTTCAAAAAATTATGAAAAATTCATCATGGATAATTTCAGCATCATAATTAAAAAAATAATATTCATTTTTTCTAAATAATTTTCTAAATAGGTGGATTTTTACTTTTAAAATAAAAACTTCCATTTATTGAAAATTCATATGTTTTGACAGAATCCATTTTCAATCCTTTATAAAAACAACAATAGTATTCATAAAATTTGTACGATCAGTTATATTTAATAAACAGTAATTTAATAATAATATTATTATATTAAAATATTATTTAATTCCATAAATACTTTAATTCATAAAAATATTATTCTTAATTGAATATTAACTCAAAATAAAATTTTTTACTTAAAAAGACATTTACAAAGTAACCATAATGAAATGAATGTAAATTATTTATACAAAAAAAATTCATATAATAATAGTGTGGGGGTCTTGTTACATAACCCCTTATAACATCTACATAAGACATAAGGGTAAGGTTTTCAATGCTGACATACTCTTGGGTTGGCAGATATTACTTCGCTCGTGTGGTAATATCTATGAACTTCCACTTCTCCAATAGGTGATTATGTTCAAGAGTAACATGTTGAAGCTAGGATAGTGATTGGTCAAGAGAAAAGCCTAGTGACACTACCTCATTTCCAAACTCCAAATAATGGGTTTCGTATGGTTAAATTATACTAAATGAGTCCATCACTTATTCTTTCTGAGTAAATTGGATTTATTGAAGCCCTATATTTATACTAATAATGTGATCACTATTCAGTGGCTATATTAGCATTGATAAAAAAAATTAACAGTATTTTAAATACCAAAAACATAAAACCATGGAAGTGCATATATATTGTATAACCATTTTAAATAAAAGTCATTTAAATAGATAAATGGGAATTTTCATTAATACTATTCTTTTTCATTACAAAATCCTTATTAAAAAACCACTATATTGATTTAATGATCAAAATTTATTTCTTCCAAGGACTTTTTCCAAATACAAAAGCCCTATTTTTAAACCAAATTCAATTTTTAAAATAATTTCCATTTCTGAATTCACATAAGAAAACCCATGATTTGCCTTCAATTTCAAATACCCCCCACATAATCTCATGAACCATTTAACTTGTGATTATCCTATTCTATCTATATGTCCCAGCATTCACTTTCCACACACAAACTCTCACATGTTAAAATTCTATAAAGATAACCAATGGTCACACCCAATCTAATTTATTAGAAAGACCAAACATTTGAAAAAATCTTAAACAAAAAAAATGTAATTTAAAACCATTTTTAACGAAATTATTTAAATTTATAATCCCTTTTCATTTAAATAAGCATACAACAACCAAAAACAAATAGAACCACATGTTTCTAAAAACTATAAAAATTAATAATTAGTTGTCAAACATAATTCGTCGAAATGGAAGTGTGCCATGCCACAAGTAAGAAACAACAACTAAGAGGATCTCAAACTATGTACTCTGACTCCACATGGTTCACTACTTCTTGTGAAATCACAATGTATCAACTATTTTCTTACATTGTAATCCTTAAATTCAAAATTTATACAAAAGACATAATTTCCCGACTCCCATAGTAACTCAAGTCTCTTCATGAGCAGTGGGACACCGGAACCAACCCACATAATGCATCCAAATTCCCGATGGTCTTAATCTCCATATCTAGGATCCCCAAAAAAACAGGGGCCTCCTTTGATACCATTTGTCACAAGCCAACTTAGGTCAAGCCTGAATCGGGCCACAATAATACCAGAGGGGCGTTCCATACCCCCACGGACAGGAAGAATGTGTTAGTAATAAAAATTAAATGTGCTCAAATGATTTGTCACATAAATAAAATAAAAATCAATAAATATAAAAAAATTAAAAAAAATTAAAACTAGTAGTGTAATGAAAATAAAACTATAAAATCCACTATGTGACTTAATATGTCACCACCACTCAAAACCACGTTCGATTTGAGATTGATTTAGTAAAAGAAGAACATGAAACTAAAATAATATAGTAAGCCTGAGCACCAGAATGCTTAGTATGAATGCTAATGAAAAGACACCTCTGATTCCAATCCTCCAAGTTGAAAACCATATTCATACTAGTTTTAAAACATGATTTATAAAAATATGTTTTTATTTATTTTTCTAAATCAAGTTAATTGTATATAATTTCTTGAAAAGCAACATTCTATTTATATTATCCAAAATGATTTCTTAGGCAAAAAAGTAATTTACAAAAAAATCCTTTAAAATTTAACAAGAGTTGAAATAAGTATTTTATGAATGGTAAAAAGGTAGAGCTACCACTAAAACAAATACACAATTGTTCCAAAAAATAGGAACATAATATAATGAAATCATGGTAGTTTTATAAACCCCCATACTAATATCCCTAGATGTACTCATTTTGGAACCACCAACCAGTTTATGGTGAAGCCCCTACGTCTATAACCAAATGGCCACCCCCAACTACCCAATCGAGGGGCACATCCAACATGGCCTATTAGCAATCGAGGGGGTACCAAACCGTCTTGATTAGAAACCATCACATGATCCTATAAATGATGCCCATGAAGAACATGGTAATAATATTTTGTGTATGTTGGAGGCCCTCATATGCAGGAGTCACCTTACATTCTCTCACCACACTTAGCTAACCCAAGAATGGAAAACCTATATGATAACCTATAAAATAAAAATAAATTCTAGAGAGGGTCACATCATATATATATATATATATGCACACATCACAACACAAAATGTTACAATAGGGTCATTACATAGATAATACCTTTTCTTAAACCATTTCAATGTTCCAATCCGGCATTACCCATTTAAAAAAAATTCAATTCTCAAACATAACATAAAGTGACAATCGGTGCTTTAGTACATTAAAACCCATGATACAAGAATTAAAGTTTGAAATCATTTTCAAAACAACCTAATATCATTTTCATGTTATCATATATGAATGGACAGATAATATTTTTAAATTTCACCACCATTATGAAATTATTCACAAAACATGAGTAAAACATACAACTTTATAAAAGATACCAAATGGGCCATATTACAACCAAACAACCAAACCACAGCTCGATTATAAAATTATTCCAACATAAAAAAACCATATTTGAACCCATTTTATGAAACTACTCCCAAATGTACCAACACACCATTAAGGAAATCATCGATGAGGATAACATCACATTGATGACGCATCTTCACTTGAGTGAACATCAATTGGTGAACCTTATACACCCATTGATTATATATAATCCAATGAAACTCTCTAAAACTCTATGAAAAAAACCCAAAAAAAAACCAATTTAAAACTACCAATTCACATTGGATCCAAAACCAACCATTCAACAAATTTTCATGGTCATTATTTACCATCTGTTGAATCCTTAAAAAAATTTAAAAAATTGTTTTAATAAAAAAAATCAACCATTTGACATTTTAAACAACACCAACCCAATTAAAAATCCATAAAATCTTACCAAATCACACATCCTTCAATATCTGTGCACTAGATAAAATTTACTCAAAACACAACAATGGAGAAATACCAAAAAAGTGATCAATTCCACATTTAATGAACGGTTGAAATTTTATCAAACAAAATTGGTGCCCAAATACATTTTCATATTTATTTAATAATTTAAAATACTATTTTTAACAATTTATATAACTTCCAAAACACCATAAAAAATTTACTAATTTCTTTATTAATGTAAAAATAAAGTATACAAAGTAATTGAAACAATTCAAGCATCAATAGATTACTTCAAAAATGGAAAAACAATAGAAACACCTATGTGAGTATATATATATATATATATATATATATATATATATATTATAGAAAACATATTAAATGCTAAAAATTAGAAAAATATAATTATTGGTGCAGACTGAGAGAACCTACCACAAAAAATAGTCTAGCTAATGCTTTCAATCTTATGAAAAATCCCACTCTTACTAATAAACCTCTCTATCTATATATATATATATAACCATGACCCAATGAATGTTTTTAACTCTCTATTAGGGAACATTAAAATGGGAGACATATATATTTATATATATTCATACCTGAGTGTATATGTGTTCGCACCACGAAAACATATTTCAACACCCTACAAATAAATTAGGGCACTGATAAACATCAAAACACTCTCAATCTAGGAGTGTGAAAGAGTTCACAAGTTTATAAATTATCCAAAATCAATGATGGTGGATCTAATCAATCCAAATCACCTCACCTTTGGTGGCACCTGCTGGAACATAGACTAATAGGTTCTGAGTGGCCCTTTCCACAATCTAGATATAGAAGAATACAACAATAAAATCCAACGACAGCCTAGGGTTTTCTTCCAAATGAAATATGGGAGAGAAGAGATGAAAAAAATCCAAAGCAGTGGAGGAGATGAGAGAATACAACCATACTTTTAGGAATGAAAGTGATTCTCTAAGGAATGAAATATGAAATGGAATAGGGGAGGCATGGAAGGGAGGTGTTTGCTTTAGGGTTTTAGACAAGGAGGTGTGTCGCACCTCCAGGGGGTTTTTCAAGGGGGTCATTATAGGGTGGATCATATGAGGAACGAGATAACACACCATGGGGGAGGTTTTAACTAGGAGGTTCACTAACAGGGGTGGTGCGTGCAGGTTAAGGAATAGAGGGTTCAGCCCCGTGGGGGAGAATAGGGAGAGGGAGCTGATGCACTAGGGTAAAAAAAGATAAAACAAATAATCTTAAAAAATAATTACAATAATAATAATAATCATAATCATAACCATAATAATCATATTAATATTCAATTTATTTTTATTAATAATATTATTAATATGGTTTAAACATTCAATTTTTTATTTCAATTATTTAGTAGTATTATTATTATATCATTTTACATTGTTTTATTTTTTTATTCAAAATAAACAACACTACCCAGTCACCATGGATGGATCAAGAAACCATGTGTGAACTATGTGGAAACTTCTATCCATTTTAAAAGTTACTGAATGTGCATGTATACTGACTGCACGGTATCAGATATCTTTTGGGTGCTAGTGCACCAACCTAAAACACCTCCAAAATATTATAAACATAAAACATTTTAAATCAATACTCGACCTGGATCTCGATGAGAATATCCAAATCCATAAAATATTAAAAATAAAAAATGTATTGGGTTTGAAAATGTGATCCACTATCTGGAGCCCTAGATTTTTTCAAGAATAATGATAATGTCAGTTAGTAGAATTTTATCTATTATAATTTCATGAATCAGGTGACAGTGAATAAATTCTATCATCTCCTATTGGAATATGATTAATTAAAAAAATTAAAGGAGAATTTTGGGAATTTAAAATTAATATTAACATAGGAAATTAATTGATGTCAGTGAAGGATGAGGATATTTAAAAGACTTAATTCAATTTTCTTCATTTTCATTATGATTTAATTTGGAAAATTTCTTTATCATTGATCATGATGTTGATGAATAATGTTATCATTTAGTCTCTACATATGTTCATTGAAATTTTCCTCGATGAAATCCTATGTATTCTGTGTTTGAAAAGCATACAGAGTTCCATTGTACCCTTTTGGAAGTTCAGACTTATTAGAAGCTATTCAGAATGTTGTTGAAGTGTTAGCTCTATTCTAATTTTTTTTTCATCGGTAATTTTTTGTCCTAAAAATCATATAGATATAGGCCTTTGGAGGATATAATGAATTTTTTAGGGTAGACAGTAAGGCTGTTTCAGATGATTCAAAATACACTTAAAACATTGACAACAAAAAATCAGGATTTCTTGTAGATATTCTATTGTCATGAAGATTTTAGTTAACAAATGCAGAAATTGATCACTATCATCGTCCTTTTCTTTTCTAGGATTGGGAGTTTACTTTTATGATTTCTATGAATCCTCACATATTCATTTAGGATATTTTATAATATTTAGTGATTTATTGTTTCTTATAGGTATTATAAGTTTTATCCACAAGTGAATAACATTTCTACCTATGATCCCAAGTTTGTGGTACTTTTGATTTACTTGATTTTTTAGTGGAATTACCTAATCAGTTATAATTATACGGTTTTTAAAAATCAAAGAAGAAGGTTTTATGTATTCTCATAGTGGGAATTGTTATTGATAAAATATATATGGATTTAATTGTTAAATAATTGTGAATTTTATTTTTCATACATGGAATTGAAGTAAAATTTTCTAGTATATGTGTAGATCAGGATGTCAGAACATGCTGTTTTGAATGAATCTGGGTATTTTAAGACAGTTTTTGAATAATTGTAAGTGATTTATCTGGTTATGGTAGTTAATGGTGGTTGTGTTTTTCCTTTTATATTATAGGGTATTCTTACTTTATTTTTAGGATTAATACACATAGCTAGGGTATTAATAGGTCGAGGTATCGGGTGAACAAGTTGTATCTAATGATTAAATTTTTTGTTTGTCTATGGTTGGTTATCATTGGGTGTTGTTTCAAGGAATGATTTTTGTGTTTTTAGTGATGTGTATGAAATTTCAATGGGAGTTTCAATGATCACCCTTAATAGTACATATCATTATAACAGTAATCTATCATACATTGAGGGTTCAATTTTGGTGGCTTGGGTTAAAGAATCTAGTTTCAGATTTTGTTTCTCAATGATTGGATTATATGAAGGTGAATTTTGAGGACTATGTTCTATATGGATTTATCTAGTCATTATAAATTAACTTGTAGATATTATAGAAAATATAAATAGGCACTGTCAATATTTTATCATGAGTGTTTGGAGGTTATGATACATCTTGGGTTATTGCAGATCATTTAAAAATTTAAGTCACATTATATGCATTAATCTTTCAATCATAGTGAAGGTTTTATTCTTGTAGTACATAGAGGAGGTGGTGATGCTCTACAGAGTCTTGAAGATGATTATCTTGGATCAATATCCTTATTTATTGATTGGGGTGTGATCATTTTTTATGATGATATGTTCTTCATGGAGTGGTCTTTAGGGATTAAGGGCCACCATGATATGGTGTTATTCTTGTGTATGAATCCCATGGTTTTTTTATTTGGTGGAACTATACCATGGATGAGATTACATAGGAATTTTAGTCATATATACGTTCTCAGAACCCAATGATTTTTTTATTTAGATCTACATTATTTATTGTGCTATTTGTTTGTTTTTGACCACTTTGGGGTTATGAGATGGTTTCTTATCATTATTTATTGTGTCATTTATCCCATTTTAGGGAATATATATCCCTATGGACAACATATTATCATGTTGAATTCTGATTTTATCTAAATGTTATCATTTACTTATTATATGATATGAAAATGTGATGGATGATCCTAGGATGGATTATGAGTTGTGGTCTTGGAATCTGAGATGATGTGATAGTAGGTTCTATATGTTATAGTGAGATGCATTATTATATGAATGTATGTCTTAGGAATAAAGATAATTTTTTTTGTATTGGGTTAAAGTTGGTCTTACCCATGTTTAAGAAAAATTTGAATTCTTTCATGATGTAAATTATTTATAATGGTAGATGGTTCATGTTCTAATATATATGAAACCCTTTCCATGTGGCATGAGGAAGTTAGATGTTCACGGGGGCATGGTTCCTCTTGGTGGTAGCATGTGATAGTTTTCCTTGAGTTCCAATATTATGGAATGATGTTAAAAATGTTTAATAATTGTCATATCCCGTGTGTTCAGTGTTTATAGAATGAAAATGTTATTTTACTCTTGTGAAATCATTGACTTTGTTTGGATTTTTCGCAAATGGCATGGATTTAGTTTAATGGATAATAATGACTAATGCGGAATAAAATTTATCGATAATTAATGGGTAAGAAATTATTTAAAATAGAGTAAAATTTTCACTGAAAATAATATTTTAATTTTACTATTAAATTTGATGTGATGTTATTGAATACCTAGATAATAAATGTGGTATTTTACTATCCAAGAGACATTATATGTATTTTAGATTATGAATAGGTTATTTCTAGCATGTATTTTAAAGGTACCTAATATCAAGAATATTACGTGATTACAAATGATATCTAACCTGTATAAGATAGGGAGAATAAGACATATTTGATAAAGAGATGGTATTTTATCATATATCCTAGGGGGATGACTAATGGCTGATAACCACCTATGGTCATGCTCTCTACCCTTTGTATTCCATGTGTTGGAATGCATAGAAGATAGTATACATATATATATATATAGGGATATTATGTTGTCTAGATATTTTACAAACATTTATCATTAGATATAGTATCCAAAAGATTATTATCATGTAGGGGTTTTGATGGATCAAGTATATTACAATGTGTATGTGTTTTAATGGATTGAGATATAATACTTGATTTGTGACACATGACATACATACAATGGTGAATCTAGGAAACTAACCAGATATTATATGATGACATTATATGGGATTTTGTGATGATTTTCAGGAGAAGATTGAAGATAAAATTATTATCCTAGGAATCTATGGGTTGTCTTACATTTGGAGAGAGATTAATTAGGAATTTTAATTTTTGAGTAGAGTGGTAAATTGTGGGGAATGTTGTAGTGGGGTAACTGTGATGTTTTATTATTTTAATAAATGATTTATTGTTTGGGATACATGGTGACTATTATCCATGGAACGGTTGTAACTTATTATACCTGTTTGGAAGACGAGTTAATGTTTATTTTTTTAACTATGTTTTTTCATGAATTCATAAGCATTTTCAAGATATGATATGATGTGGATCCTAAGGATTATATTGATCTGATCATTCTATGTATGTATACATTTTTGAATTCCTCGTGTGTTTTTTAGAAATAATACTAGATTTAACATTCTCATGGGTTTTTAGGAGTTGTTTTGGATTCTTATTTGATGTATAATTTAACACTTGTTGTTATGAATATTAGTTGTATTTATACTATATGATAATACATGTATTCCCTTGATATTATTTCAAATAATTGAGTAGTTTTTTATTGGGATATATTACTTAACTCTCTCCTATCATTGTTTTCATAAAGGTTTTGTTCTCAAGTTATATCTTTATTATTACCTTAGTACCAATCGCCAGGAATGGAATGAATAGATTACGGACTCCATAAATTAACATCTCCTTTATCTTATTGACAATCATGGATGGTTACACTTGGGGGTGTTATTACAATCACAAATTTTTTTATGTGATTAAATAGATAAATTATAACATTAAATGATTTCATCATGTTTAAATATTTTGATCGATATTCATTGATTAATTCAATATAATCGGATTTCTTTAAAAACATTAAAATTTTTGGGACTTATGGGATTACTATTGGGATATCATGGAAAATTAATGAATCTATAAATATAATAAAGGGATAGAGTTTTAATGATATTATAGTACAATATCAGAATATCTCATGATAAGGTTGATATGAATTGCATATCTATTTTGAATTAAGGAGTCAGAGGAGAGAGACATAGTTCCATTGTAATTTTCATATCATTATTTTTAATTAATATATTACTAATGTTAATAACATTTAATTGAAATATTTTGATTATTGAAGTCTTTTTTGAGAAGAAAAGTATTATTTATTATATTGAAAAGTAATCATCATAAGAATATGTATCAATAAGTTTTTTTTGTTAAATTTAATGAATATGAATCAACCCTGACCTTGAGTTATAATTAAAATAAGGAATCAGAAGAAAAGCCTCAACCTCTAGATCAATGAGTAAATTCCCTCATACATTTGGAAGACTAAAGGACATGCAATTGGATATTTAATGATGTTTATAAATTGGAAATAAGGAGAAAAAGTGTTTCCACAATCCATGCCATTCAAAAAAATATGATCTTGTCTCTAAACTCGTAATGTGACATTCAAGAACATAAATTCACCCATCTTCTCAAAATGCAGTGCATATAAAGGTGGAATAAGAAGTGCACATTGGGATATAGTGAACCACCACTGAAACATTGGATGTTAAATCCACCATAGAAAATAGTGACCTTAACCAACATTTAATCCCGTAAATATGGTTTGATAATATATTTATGAATATAAATACCATATTAGTGTATTATTTATAGACATAGCCACTAGTGGGTGAACTAAAAACAATATGTGTTTTAGTGTGTGATTTAAATTATTATATTTTTAATATATATTTTAAGAGTATATTCTAAGAGGTAGAAAAAAATTCAACCATTCCAAATCTAATAAATTAAAAATATGTGAAATACGAGTGATTATAATCAATGTGAACTATTAAAATTTTATAAACAGTATGTTTAACCCCTCTCGTGTTTTATATATTGTTTATTTCCCTAAAATAAATCATTAACAATGAGTAACATTGTAAATGAAATTAATTTATAATATATAATGATGCATGTCATAATACTATGCAATTTCAATAAAAACCGTTACTAGCATTGTGTAAAACTCTATTAATATTATCTAGTAAACTATCCCATCCATGTAGCCTCATTATAGTCTACTAGAAATACTAAAAAATTATTGATATCAAAACATAATTAGTAAAAATTATAAATTTCATATGTATTTATTTAAAAATATCTATATGTGTTTCCATTACTAATTAAAAATTATTTATATTCAATAACATACATTAAATATATAATTTAGTTTCTTTAAATAAAATATAACTATCTATTAGGCACATATTCAATATAAATAATTTTGTAAAAATAAATATAATTAAATATTACCCCTCCATATCAATAAATAAATTTGAAAAACATCATAACCCATCCCTATCAAATAAACAGCCAATCACTACTAATTGGTGTGTTAAAGTGGAATCAAGTTATTTAATTAGAAAATTTATTTCAGCAATCTAAATATTTGTTTGAACTTACAATTCAAACTCATGTGGTAAATATATAAAAATAACTAATCCAATCAGTTAAATATTATATGAAATTAATGAGTAAAATATTATATTACATTACAAAAATCATATTGACCAATATAATATATCTTATTGAAATATATATATTTTTATCATCGATATATAATCCATTCTATAAAAACATTTTAGAGGATATAACATTATAATATTACATTACATAACTACAGTAAAATTCAACTACTTAAGATATGAACAAGGGAAAAACCAACATAAAAGGAACACACCTCAATGGAAAACAATATTTACACCATTTTCATAATTAATCGATGTCATCATCACAATATAAAACATTATACTGAAAACACTCTTGGATAGTTGACTAAAAGAAATATAGTTGGCCTATTATAATTCAAATTGTCTCAATCAAAATTTATTATCTTATAAATAATACCGAGTCTAATATAGTATTACAAACTACCTATTAGATATCTACATCCTCAAAAATAACTTATATATAAATTTTAAAAGAGATATTATGATAATTATGATCCCCATTTTATAGTTTACATTTTTATCTGATAATTTTAGTTTATATAAATTTTAATTATATTATAATCATATATGACTAATATGCCATCGTAAAAAATCATTATGATATGATTATTTTATTTACATGATAAACATAATATTTAATATATCAATGAAAAAATATGAAAACATTAGAAGTAATTTCATAAACACTTAACTATCTTGGTTTTCGATCTGTTGAACTCATCATGTTGTAATCATGTTTTAATGATCAAAAATCAATTTCAACATGATATCTATCTACAATCATGTGTAGAGATGGTTGGATTCCAAATTATTTAATTAACCTTTTACGATATCTTGGTTCCTATAAATCATGATTTATTATTTTAACATATATTTAATTTTGTTCTATAATGTTTTTATATATGAATTCTTTTTCTAATCATTCTTGGAATATTACTACTTGAGACTCTTTATAGTTATTTGGATAAGTCAGATAGATCATAATTCTAACACTGGTTCAGAATTTCGGAAAATTCCCTTACACCGTGACCCAAACAACATGACCAAGACTCCATGACCCAGACACTGTAACCTGTTTCACATTTCATAGAGTCTATGAAACCAGTTCTTTACTATCATCACCATGACACTATTCAAGGTTAGACAAAATGACTAGACACCAATTAGGAGACACTGTGATCCTAACATGACAACTTTTCTACCCGTTCTTGATCTTAATGAAACTGTTTCATCATGACTGTCTCACCTCTTAAAGGCAAAGAAGAAGTCATCTTTTCCGGGTGACACTATTTTGAAGTGATATCATTTCAAGAAAAAATGTGACACTATTAATTAATATATTTGGTCGTTCCCATTTAATTTTCTTCTTTAATATTTGATTCATTTAAAGGAAATAACATAATTAATGTTTCTTTTAGACAGATCACCAGCTAGTAAGAGGTTATAGGTGTAGAATACCTGCATCATGTTGGATCCAACACATGCACATCGTAACAAATAGAAATGTGTGGCACTAGAAAAATAGAGAGAGGAATGAGAATTTGAAAAATACAATAGATGTATACCACACGAAACAACTGAAAAACAAACTACTCATTCACTATTACTGAAGGATGACCTACTGTTGATGAATGACTAAAACATTTTCACAATACCAACTCAATAAATAACACATGAAACATATCATAAACCATCGATCTTGAAACTAGAGCTCTAGACTTTCAATACTATACTTTTCCCAAGATAAATATATATTTGAATCTACTTCATCCTAATTTATTAGAGCTATATATAATAACACTCAGATCTCTTCTGAACCAATTTTATTTTATTTCCAATTTTTTATTTTTTTTTATTTTTAGTATTGTGTGTGTGTCTATATTAAAACATCGAATGTCTCCTAGATTAAACAGAAGGATACAAGATATCATTCCTCACATATCTTCTTACATATCATTAGTCCCTTTTGTAAGTTTAGAAGAGGTCCTTGTGTGAGCTGGTAGATTTTACCCATGATGAACAGAGGAAGAGGTTATGTGACGTGGAATGTCAATATACTATTGTTTACCCTGATCCATAGTGTGGAACCACTTTATTAATATAAATCGGTTGGTTGAAGATGATCACCAAGTGGATTAGATTATGCCTCATTTTGAGACTGTACTAATTGTTTTTATAATATGTCTCTTAATATAGATTTTCTTTGTTTTACATTATATTGAAGGAAACTATATTTTACATTGATAGTCAGTCTTAGATAGAAGTTGCAATTGTTTTTTGCTATTAAAGTATCATTAAAAGTGTATCAATAACTCACTGCAAAATTACTGAAAAATATTCAATATTATGAGAATTTATTTGAAAAGTCAAACTATTATAACCATATTACCTTGAGTAACTGGCTTGTATTTAATTTTATTGGGGAATCATTTTTAAGTAATCTTTTTAATTGAAAGTTTTATAGATACTCAATTAACCCCCCCATGTCTTGAGTAATCTACTCCGACCAACACTATCCTTCAAATATACACCCATTATCTATCTAAAATTCATCACTACTAACATTGATGATTAAATTAATTATTTAAAATATATATAAGTCATTGAATTATATGTGTTACAAACCGAACTATACTATTCCCAGAGAATATAAAATAAATTAAAACATTTGAAATGATTCATGGAAACAAAATCCCAAATTATTGATGTGTTCAATATTTTTTAACAATGTCATAAAAATGTGTTTCATATTATTACATGGGATATATAATAGACAATATTATAGCTAACAATCTTCAGTATCCTTGTATTCATTCAACGATTTCCCAGTTTTTAAAGTGAATGGAAACAGAATAAGGTTGATATCAAACTCTCAATATATGTTTTGTTCAGTAGAAGTAATCATGGATGAATAAAGAATAATAAATATGAAATGGTAAATAAATATGAAAACATTATATATAAATAATAACTTGGAAAAAATAATTCATGTAAAATATCAATGAAGTAATATAATGGATAATAAAAACATAATTCTCAATTATGGGTATAAATTTTATTGGACTTCCTGATTCTTGAGATCTTGATATATCTACTATCATGACCTTTCATAATGATAGTTTTAAACTATGGGTAATGAACCATTTAATATAGAAAAATGATTCTTCTAATGAGATGTGTAGATACATCAAGGGGCTTCATAATAAATCTCCCCCGCAAACAAAACAATTTTTTTCATTTACATAAAAACAATGATTTATGTATTTCGCAAACAATATGCATGATCAATAAGTTTTGTATCTATTAAAGAATACTAATTATCAATACTCACCAAGTGAATAAAATATCATTTATGCAATTAGAATGTATATAAATGTTACTCATTTTATTAATGAATAATATCTATGTTAAAAAATAATAAAATTTTTATTGGAAATGTAATGTAAAATGATCATAATAAAGTGAATGTATCAAGAAAAAGATAATATCCCAAAAATTAATACAGATATGATACATGACATATAATATTGGATTGATAAAAATGGTAATAAATCATATAAAAATAATATAAATTATTTTATCATATGAATCTATTGATATATTTTATATGAAGTTAATAATTTTAAAATAGGTAAGGCAACAGAATGGTCCATCAACACCAAATATGTTTAATTAAAACATACCCTTTGACTATTTTTTTCAAAACTACCACTTTAGGGAAAATAATAGATGAATGAGTGTAATATTTGGTAAAATAATCATGGATAACATTAAAAATAATTTTATGTAATAAAAAAATTTAATTTTTTTTAATATGGTTAGGAATTTAAATATACCCATTCAAGAAGTGAAATATGATTATTTCATATTTTAAAAATATATCATTAAATTTTAATAGTAATTCATTCATTAATAATTAAGAATATATTTATATTCATGATAAATAACACAAATGGGATGTATATACATCTCATAAGAATTATCATCTGCATAATACCATATATATCTCAAAGGAGTGGAAATTGAGATGAAATCTCTTACCTCATGTTCAAATTACCTTATATTTTTTATTACAATTATATATAATTAATTAATATTCATTCTATATACAATAAAAGACCATATAAAGTTCTAAAATTACTTATATTTTCAATTTATAATATTTTATCAAATGTTTTTTAATATTGCTTTATTAATATTATGGGTGTTAACAACTTCCTTTTTCATGATTTTTTTTGTTATATATGGTAGTTATAAATTTTTATGGTTAACTCATATCCCTAATTTCAGTAATGGTATAGATAGTATAGGATTTAAATATACATATATGTAGAGTCATCTATAAATTATTGATAAATAATGATTAAGTACACTGTTCACGGATACTATTTGTCGTATGTAGTCAAGAATGATTCTTTGACCTTTCAAAAAATAGAATGAACGAAAGATGAATTGTAATGAATCATTATAAAATATATATTACTCTATTATATCAAACATATAAATTATTTTTAGCATTGTAATAATTCATTTATAGTGATGATGGAAATAAACAATGCTACTATGTGGAGACTGTAAGAAGCATTCACACACTAGCGATATTTTCCCCTTTCATATGATAGAAAATAGATTTAAAATATTTTTAACAAAATTATAATTAAATATCTATATTTTTAGATAATTTAATTATTTTTTAGGATTTCTAAATATAATTATGTATTTGTATAAGAGGAAATAAAATTAAAATAGTTGTTAAAGAAGATTACCTCTTTTCGATATAATTCAGTTAGATATCTTCTTTTGGAAGTTAGGGTTGGAATTTTAGAAGGTCCATAAACTCTCAAACATGCATAATGATGTTCATGTGAGTAGTGGGAAGTATATTTTTAAGTATATGGATCAATGTTGATTAAATAATTGAGAGAAGGGCTATTCCTACATAATAGATGGGAAGAGAATTCATGGAAATTCATAATGTACTAAAGTAACATAAATTATATTTCATAAAAAAATTCATAAAAAGTAATATAATTATAATATAATATTAAAATAATTATCAATAATATCATACAATTTAATTTTATATACCTTGGGTATTTTTTCTTCATTATCATATAGTTTTAACCTCTGTAATTCCATTTTAAAAATTATAATAATATTAATGAGATCAATTGTTTAAGTGTTAATAATGTTACTGTAAAAAAAAAGAAAAATTGGACCCTGGATGTTTTTTAGAATAATAAAACATTTATATCTTCGAATATAAATTTTAAATGATTTTAAAATCATTACCTAGAATATTACTTATTATATTAGACTATTAATTTCATTTTGATGATGAACATTCAATTTGAGATTAAAAAAACCAAAAAATTGTGAGGTAGAATATAATCATCTAAAATTACCAAATATGTCATAATTGTAACAAAATTTCATGGTAAACATTATTTCATTCAAATTATATTTGATTTAATTTTTTTATTTTCTAATATTATAATTTTCTATAAATTTACTAAATATTGTTTGAGTATTGTGTATTAATTAAAAGTAATTTTATAATACCTAAAAATAATAAATAAATTAGAATGGATTATATATATTTATGATAACATAAATTAAAATCTATATTATTCCTCCCATTATATAGTTCCCAATATTAACACATAAGAGATATTTTAAAATAAGAGATTGGAATTTTGAAAATCTCTAAGACTTAAATATTTTAGATGTTTTTTTGGTTATGTGTCTATTAAACAATTAAATTATAAAAATAAGGTGATAATAGAAGACATACCATTATCCAATAAAAATTATGATTCAAATTATTGACCTTACAACTTACTTTTATCTTATATTATCTTGACTTAACCTATAATAAGATGATAAATTTAACCAGAGTTAGTATTAATATTGATTAATAACAAAATGTGAATTATTTTCTGATTTTTATCATCTTTATTCTAAATATGGAGTCCATTTTATCTTTCTTTATAAATATAAGTTTAATAATTTAATTCTAAAATAAGAAAAATAAAATAATGAATTATTTATTTTTTAAATACATTTTTAATGATAAATCCTAATGTATTTTTATCCCACGAATAATAAAAATATTAGATGAATTATAAACAATATTATTCAATATATAATATAAAAATTCCACTAATATCATGAACCAATAGTAATTAATTTAATTAATTAATATAAAAACATATTGTGTTACTAAAAATAGTTTCTTCAAATAAAGTTTTATTTTTCCTTAAAATGATTTTTATTTTCATTTTAAATTAAAAAAATACTATGAATTTAATTAATACATTTGTTGAGCATATATTTTTAAAAATTTATTTTGTCTTATTTATTTATTCTATTGAAATGGATTTGGAATGATGGAATATTATGTTGTGGATCATTTAAATTGGTGATTCATGATTTTCATGCAATCAATATGATTAAATTTAGTTAAATATAAATATTTTGTAAAATAATTTCTTTTAAATGATGAGTAATAATTGTTAAACTCAAAATTTAATTTATATTTTTAAAATCAATCATGAATTTCAATTCAAATAATATTTTACAAACGTATTAGGTTCACACTCAGAAATAAATCATTGTTGAGTAATTTCATTGTCTTTAGAGCTTATAATACTAATTAAAATGATACACTGTGTTCATGAAATGGTAGAATAAATATAAAAAATATATAAAATTAATACTTCTCATGGTGTTGATGGTCAATACGTAAAATATTTTTAAATAAGAAAAATTCTCTATTATAAATATTATATAACTATCCAAATATAAACATCACGATGTAAAATGATAAACATGTGCTATGATATATTACTTACTAATAATTTGAGACATTGGTAGAAAATGAATCATTTCACAATTTTTATGAGCATATTTCATCTACCTTGATGAAGGTAAATTTAATAACAAATTATTATACTTGAGATGTGATAGAATATTTTTCAATAAATGTAAATGGATGAGGTATTTATGAATTTAAAATTTATTAGATCATGAACATCAACATAGGAAGAAAAAAATGCACATAAGGTCCAAATATTTAAAGTGGTTTTTTTAATATTTTATGGTGTCCTATATATTACTCATTTTTACATAAGAAAATAAAAATTCATTTTATCAATATAATTATTCAATTAATTAAATTTATTAGTCTTCAAGGAAAGTTATGCTTTGATCTAGGTTAAACATAAAGGGTTTGTTATAAATTTTATTTGGTCATATTTTTTCTTAATACACCATTGAATAATTTTATATTTTTCTTCATAACTGTGAATATGGTTTGTTCAAAACATATTATATGTTTAATAATTGATCATCATATAAATATGTATAGTTACATATTTATATATTTATATATAATTGTGTGATAGTTTTAATATCGAAAGGGGAACTTTCCCACCAAATATAGTCCATGGAATGATCATAGACCACACAACCAAACTCCTACCATGGGTTTAAAGACTCGAAAAATTCAAGGAAATATTTTTGTTAAATACTTTGGAATTTTACGAGTCTATGGTTTATGACGACACCTGATTCCTCGACCTAGTGTGCCCGAAACCAATTTCTGAATTTTGTTAGGGTATGTTTAGTAAAGGTACGTACATGTTTTCCTATCGTTTGAACTGGTGCTCGGAATTGAAATCTGAGGGCCCTGATAACCTCACAGCGCCGATATTTGCTTAAGGGGACCATTAAGGTAGTTGTGTTTTATGTTGGATAGAATTTTATTTTTGGGAATTTATAATAAATTAAATAAAATTTTTGTACACAATTTTATTTATAAATGGTGGTTATTTCCTACAAGGGGACAATAGTGGTTGGGCCCACACCCACATAACCTCCCATGAGAGGATTTAGTGTGGTGGGGCCCATACGAACCCAAATGCTTTCACCTCCCCATTAAATCCCCTTCATCAATTTTAACAATACCTCTCATTTATTCAGTGGAGCCTCTCCACCTCCCAGCCCTTGATTATTCCAACCCATAAAATTAATTAAATCATTAATTAATTGGAAACTCTCTTTTGAATCATTTGGAATTTCATGACTAATCTATTAAAATTGGGTAGCTTTTATAATATTTGCTTGGAAAATATTTTGGTGGAGAAACCTCTGGAGAATTATAAGAAAGGGTTCCTCTCAGACGAAGAACACCATTCTTCAATGAAGACTAACTCTGACGAAGAATGCGAAGGACTTCTCCAGCAAAGGTTCCCTTCAGATTCACCCTGATGTTAATTGAATCGACGTCTATTTTCTAAGATGTGCGACCACCACGACGCTTGTCTTCCGCGAATCGTTGACGTGCTGCGGTCTTGAAATCGAGGCATGGGATTGATATATTTTGAAGTAAATGAAATTTTATTCCGTCCTTGATTTATCTTATGATAATTGATATCGCCTAACATGGAGGGTGCAGGCCGAAATAAATGGCCTGATGACCCTTTGATGATACTTGAATATTTATTTTGGCAGTGGAAATGGGAGGAAATGGAGACCGGAGGAAGCAGCGATCGTGTGCCATCCACAAAGAAAAGATCCACAGTGCACATCCACGGGCTGCTCGGCCAATGAAAAACTGGCCGGTTGTAGCCGACTGGACTGGAGAACCGCAGCGTACCCATGGCACCATGCTTTGGAGAACCGCGGCTTGCGCTCCGTAGGCCTCTTCAGCGGGCGAACTGGATGGCTCGTCAGCTGGCTGGGTTGATGGAGGCTGCGGCACCTGCGTGTGCCGCATGGGAAGACAGCGGCACGCTGTGCGGGCCGCTAGTGCCAGGAAGACCGGGCGACTTCATCCGGTCGGATAGGAGGGGCGGCGCCACCGGTTCGGGAAAACGGGGGGTCGTGCCCCCCGCATCGCTCGGCCTTCCAGGCTGAGTCGCGGCGCACCGCAGGCCGGGCGGAGCCTCGCCGGGCCGCACCGGGCCAAGCCGCGCTGCGCTGGGCCGAGCCGCACTCCACGGCACCGGACCGGGCCACACCACATCGCGCCGGGTCGTGCCCCATCGGGCCTGGCCCCCCCTGTCGGGTCGGACCCGTGAAATCGGATTGGGCCGACCCGCCAGCCCACTAGGCTTGACGGGCAGGGCCCGATTCACTTAAATGTGAATAATTTTAAGGCAGTGCATCTCATCGAAGCGCTATCTATGGCACTAGGGTCCTTGCAGTGAAGCTATACTTTTGTGATACTCTAAGTGAGTTTTGGACGACTTTTGGAAATGGACATGTATGGAATGAACGTATTACCAATTGGGTCCCTGGAACAAAAATGATTATAACTCTCAAACCGGGCATCCGATTGATGTTTCGTTTATTGCGTTTGGTTAATTTTGATGAGATAGAACTTTTGGATAAATAAACTCTATACATTATGACCAATTATGTATCGACCCCCTTGGCTCGAGAAGCAGACCCTCCTGAAATCGAGCGTGCTGTGTGCGGGAACCCTAGAGTTGGATTTATCTGCTTCGACTACTGTACTGGAATCGTCCGTGGGTTCGAAAATGATGAATACTGTACTGTAATCCTCTGTGGGTTCGACAGTGGCGACTATTGTACTAGATTCCTCCTTGGGTTAGACGATGGCGAAAACTCTACTTGTATCCTATGTGGGTCTGAATGTTTGACCTTTGTACTTGTATCATGAGTGGTTCTGACAGTGTTGCTAGTCTATTATCCTACGTGGGTCTGATAGATTAGACGAATCAATGACTACATTTGATCATCTCTATCACAGTACGAAATATGTATACCTGTGTGAGCTGAGTCTTGACTTTCAATCATTATCATCGATGTGATTGACTTTACTTCCTGTGTGGACTGGGTTGTGCTGGGCTCAAGAGTGGAGACGAACTGAGATTGAAAACATAGGTATGTGTATGGTCATATACATATGTTGGGTTGGTTGATACTTCGCATTTGTATCTCTCCTATTCGGGTTATCCTTCGGGGATTTTGAGAGAACTTAAGGGGTCTTGGGGTCCCTACCGAGTATCGTATACTCACCCCTGCACGAGCTTTGCCCACACTACGTTGTTTTGGATGCAGATGAGGGACAACACTGATCGAGGTAGAGACTATCCGAGCTGGATAGTACCCATTGGTGGACCACTTGGTGATATGTACATGGAGTAGACGGATGAACATGAGGTGTTTAGTAGGACATATGTACCCACCCTTCATGTGGCATTCCTGGTGGACAACTCAGTGGTTGCTGTTTTACTTTACTTCAGTTGTACTATATTTTCAGTTGTACTAGACTTTACAATTGGGTTTGTATACTGGACCATTTACTTTTCAGCACTTACTTTTGTATTCATTATTATTTAGTGCTTACTTTTATTGCGTACTCTGTTGTGTATGTTTACTTTTATAAAGGCAATGACTTCCCTTTTTGTCACGATTTATACCTTTGGTGCTAGTCACCAGCCACTGGCCTATAGAAGGTGGACTGGGGGGAGTCATGACACGGGCCCGAGGACGGGTCATGAAAATTGGTATCAGAGAAGTCAATTCTACCGCATAACTCATGACACTGATCATTCCTTTCTGTGAAGCAATAATGTAATGAGTTTTGAGTGTGGTTTTCAGTGCAGGGAGTCTAGTGTTGGTGCGGCGGCCGACTTATCCATAAACCAGAACCATGAACTATGATTTCTAACCAATTTCAGGAAAACACTAATTGCGTGTGGGTTTCCTTTGAAATGCTTTCTTTGTGATTATTTTGTGTCATCTCACCAGGTATACTATTTGACCATGGTTCACTTGTTTCTTTTTAGGATGGCCCCACGAAGGCATCCATCTAGGGTTCCGAGTCACTTACGAGATGGTATCCAACCGAGCAACGAGGCCTCAGTGCTGGGCCCCATCACAGTGGAGGAACCAGCGGCACCTCTACCCGCTTGTCCACTGATTCCACCAGCTCCAGCAATAGAAAGTGCACGCCGCCTGAGTGCGTTTCATGAGTTCCAGCGAAAGAGGCCGCCCAGTTTCTGCGGAGAGATGGACCCACAGGCAGCTGAGGACTGGCTGGAGGCTATCGTTTGAGTTTTCAAATTGGTAGGTACACCAGCCGACCATATAGTGATTCTTGCTGCAAGTCTCCTGCACGCATAAGCAGGTAGATGGTGGATCCTGATTCTTTAGGGGAATGAAGAGGCATCATTACATTGGATATACTTCAAGAGTCTCTTCTGCTCAGAGTTTGTTCCACCCACCCTTTTTGGGGTGCAGATTTAGGAGTTACTTCATCTGCGACAGGGAAGCATGAGAATAGCTTAATACTCATTGAGGTTCACTGACCTCTCGTGATACTACATGGATATGGTGCAGTACCCATTCATTAGTGACCATACCTTTGATCGGGGACTCAGACATGAGATCATGGCTTCTATGATCTCCCTCAGCATTCCGACGTAGGAGGGAGTGCTGGGGTGGGCCCTTCTTGTGGAGATATTTCTTGCCGAGCCGACACAATCAGCGAGACCCACCATAGAGAGACACGTAGTAGAGTATTCTGCAGTGGGCAATAGACAGTTGACGCAGAGGTCCAAGAAGACCTAGCCATCAGAAAAGTGACCTCATGATATAGGTTTGGTTGTGCGGGGCACCCAAAACAGAGCCAGCTATATGAGGAGTAGGCAGTGTTATGCATGCGGCAGGTAGGGT
Organism: Viscum album; assembly: GCA_963277665.1. Taxonomy (NCBI): domain Eukaryota; kingdom Viridiplantae; phylum Streptophyta; class Magnoliopsida; order Santalales; family Viscaceae; genus Viscum; species Viscum album. Next base: position 881,359,648 of record OY728158.1, read on the forward strand.
CACATGGCTTTAGCCTATCTGACCCGCCATACGGATGAGCAGCAGACAATAGAGGGACCTCCAAGGTAGAGACATAGGTTCAACTATGGTGGTCTTCCAGGGGCAAGCCATTGTGGCAGAGGAGTTGGCCGAGCAGTGGGTGGGGGATTACATTTTGAGGCTCTACCACCACCACCACCACAAGGATATCCACCCCGACAAGAAGGAGCTGGCGGACAGAGGTGGGATCAGCTTTAGGCAGTCGAGGCCTACTACCACAGTGAACTTGAGATGATTTGAGGTACTATCTGTGTTTACTCCACCTTTGCTGCAGTACTTATAGACATAGGTGCGAGTCATTATTTTATTTCTGCTGCCCATGTTCGGACCTCATAGATTCCGATGGAGACATTGGTTTGATCCTTACCGCTAGAAACATCTACGGGAGTAGACTCGATGATTACGCACTGGTGCCGTCAGTGTGAGCTTACTCTAGGAGGTGAGAGCTTCGACTAGGATCTTTTTATAGTGACGTCGATGCCTTACAATGTCATTTGGGATATGTACTTTTTATCTATATTTCACGCTTAGATCGACTTAATTAGGCACACGGAGCGGTGTATCTACACGGATGGTAACAGGTTCACCTTCTCCTGCGAGAAGGGAGCATTTTCAGTGTAGGATGGACTTACGCAGAGGATAGGGTAGCTGATCAAACATCTTTTGGCTAGTCTTCTAATTGGAGCAGTTGATGTGTGGAGCCCGAGTTATCCTGTTGTGGTGGATCAGTATGCGGACGTTTTTCCTGATAACGTTCCAGAACTACCTCTATGCAGAGAGGTAGACTTCTCTATTGTCCTGTAAACTGGGATAGAACCGATATCTACTCCATCATATCATATGGCTCCCACTGAGCTTTGTGAGTTGTGGTTACAGCTGGAGGACATGTAGGGGAAGGGATTTATCCAACCCAGTGTTTCACCCTGGGCTTCTTTCATTTTGTTCCCCCAGAAGGAGGATCAGAGCTTGCTATTGTGTGTCGACTATCGTCACCTAAATTAGGTGTCCATGAAAAACATATACCCACTCTCGATGACCAATTTGATCAGCTCAAGGGAGCACGATGATTGTCGAAGATTTACCTCAGGTCAGGTTATCACCAGTTTAGAGTTCGAGACAAGGATGTGCAGAAGACAACCATCATGTATCAGTATGGACACTAAGAGTTCCTGGTTATGCCCTTCGGTGTAACAAACACTCCAAAAGTGATCATGGGTCTCATGAACAAGATATTACTGAATTACCTCGATCTATTTGTCATTGTTTTCATCATTGACATGCTAATTTACTCAACAACTAAGGATGAGCACACCTACCACTTTCGGGTTATACTGGATACAATCTGAGAGCACCAGCTTTATTGTAAGCTCTCGATGTTCTAGTTCTAGATTCGATAGGTTCAATTTCTGGGACACGTCATCTCAGAGTATTGGTAGTAGTGGATCTATCAATGATCGAAGAAGTGCTTTCTTGGGAGCCACTAAGGAGTGTGATGGAGGATCAGAGTTTCCTGGGCCCGGCTAGATAATATCGAAGATTTGGGCCAGACATCTTGAGAGTTGTAACAATGATTTCATCATTGAATAAGAAGGGTAAACCCATTGTTTGGTCAAATAGATTCTATCAAAGGTTTTAATAGCTGAGACATAGATTTACCAATGTGCCAATCTTGATTCTTCTGAAGGAGGGTGTTGGGTATGTAGTTTACTGTGACGCATCTGGGACCTGACTCGGGTGTGTCCTAATGCAGAAGCGAGCAGTGATCACGTATGGTTAACGGTAGTTGAGAAAACACGAGAAAAACTATGGTACCCATGACCTGGAGTTAGCAGTATTGGTTTTTTCCTTGATGATGTGGTGACACTATCTGATGGGAGAGCGCATTATATTCTGCACTATCCATCGGAGTCTCAGGTATATCTTCTCTCAGAAGGACCTGAACCTGAGATAGCGGTGATGGATCGAGTTCCACCAGGAACATGACATTGAGATATTCTATACTCTTGGGAAAGGTAACGTTGTAGTAGATGCTCTCAGTAGTAGAGCGGGCATTCAGCTTCTAGGAGAGGCGACAGAGCAGCTGGCCACATTGCAGATATCCTTTTTGGATAGATATAGTGCAACTTTTCTACAATCTCTCATAGTCACTCCTCCACTCCATCAGCGAGTCAGAGAGGCACATCATGGGGACATTTAATGTGAGATGTGACGTGCTCAGATATCCTCAGGCGGGCACCTAATGGAATTTTTGAAGGATGGGATCACGTCATCCTTTTCAGGGGATGTACCATGGTACCAGTTTCACTATAGGAGGAGGTTATGAGGGAGTTTCACACATACCCTCTATCGGTGAATCTAGGAGTGTAGAAGATATATCAGGACTTTAGATGACATCACTGGTGTCCTGGTATGAATAAGGATATAGAAGAGTTTGTTTCACGATGCATCACTTGTCAGCAAGTGAAGGCAGAGCACGAGGTACCAGCATGCTTGAAACAGCCCTTAGAGGTCCCTGAGTAAAAGTGGGGTGAAATATCTATGGATTTCATGACGAGGCTCACATGTACCTCCAAATGACATGACTCTATCTGGGGGATCGTAGACCAACTCACCATGTCGGTCCACTTACTACCAATCAGAGAGCAGGGCTCAGTAGAGAGCTTGGGATGCGTCTACATTCGATAGATCATACGGCTTCATGGTGTTCCATCGACTGTCATATCCGATCGAGATTCTCGTTTCACATCCCATCTTCGAAAGGGATTACAAGAGGCTTTTGAAATGAAGCTTCACTTGAGAACCTCCTTCCATCATCAGACGGACGGTAAGACTGAGAGGACCATTCATACTCTTGAGGACATTCTCCGTGCAACAACAGATACCACTCCACTATCGGGATGGACCCTAATGAGGCATTGTATGACCAACCATGCAGATGACCTCTGTGCTGGACTGAACCTGGGGAGTCATCACTTGTAAGACCAGAGATGGTTCAGGATACGAAGTAGAAGGCGCCTATCATCTAGGAGCGGATGGAGAATGCATAGATTAGACAGAATTCCTATTCTGATAGGAGATAGAGAGCACTGAAGTTCGAGGATGGAGACCACATTTTCCTATGAGTGTCACCTCGACGAGGTGTACGGAGATTTGGCCATGGTGAAAAGTTATATCAGTGTTTCATTTTTCTCAGCTGAGGAGATATGTGCTCAACCCATCTCACAACATTGACCATGGGAAGATGGACATCGATGATGGGGAGAAATTCACAGAGGTTCCAGTGGAGATCGAGGATCGACAAGAGCGGGTCCTACATGGACGGTCGATTCCTCTAGTGTGCATTCACTGGCAGTATGGAAACCTCAAAGAGAGCACTTGGAAGCGGGAGGCCCAGATGCGAGCTTAGTACCCCTATCTGTCTCCCTAGTGTGTATTGTAGCTTTACAGGGACATAAATCCTAGAGGTGGGGTTAATGTAAAGACCCGTAAATTTCATGAATTTTTTTTTCATAAATTCTTTGTAAATTTATGAGTCTATGGTTTTAGACGGCACCTGATTCCGAGGCACGGTGTGCCCAGAATCAATCTCTGCAGTTTTTTTCGGGTATGTTCAGTAAAGGTACATTTGAGTTTTTCTATCTTTTGATCTGGTGATTAGATTTGAAATCTGTGGGAACCGATGAAATCGTTGCGCTAGTATTTGCTTAAGGGGACCATTACCACAATTGCATTTTATGCAGGATGGATGTTTATTTTTTGGGATTTATAATAAATTAAATAAAATTAATGTAAAAAATTTTATTTATAAATTGTGGTTATTTCCTACAAGGGAATGTTATAGGTGGTGCCAACACCCACATAACCTCCCATGAGAGGATTTAGTGTGTTGGGGCCAATACGATCCCAAACCCTTTCACCTCCCCATTAACTCACCTTCATTAATTTTGACAACACCACACATTTATTTTGTGGATCCTCTCCACCTCACACCAATGATTATGCCAACCAATATGATTTATTATTTCATTAATTAATTGGCACCTCTCTTTTGAATCATTTTGAACTGCATGGCTACTCTATTAAAATATGTTAGCTTTTATAATACTTTCTTGGCAAATATTTGCGAGGAGAAACCCCTGGAGAATTATAAGAAAGGGCTCCTCTCCGATGAAGAACACTATTCTCAAATGAAGAACAAATATGAAGAAGAACGTGAAGGACTTCTCCATCGACGTTTCCCTTCGGACGCACCCCGATGTCAATGGAATCGAAGTTTGTTTATCGCAATGCATGACCTCTTAGACACTTGTCTTCGACAACTCGTTGACGTGCTCCGCTCTTGAAATCGAGGTAGGGGGTTCGATATATTATGAAGTGAATGAAATTATATTCTTTCCTTGATTTATCTTCGGCCAATTGATATTGCCTAACACGGAGGGTGCGGGCTGAAGGAACACGGCCCGAATACCCTCTGATGATACTTAAATATTAATTTTGGTGGAGAAAATGGGTGGCAGGGGCAACCGGAGGAAGCGGCGGGCATGTGCCAGCTGCGATGAAAATAACCACAGCTCGCATCCACAGACCGCTCGACCTATGATGAACCGGCCGGCTGTAGCCAGCCGAGTTGGAGAACCGCAACCCCCTTGGCGTCGCGTTGTGGAGAACCGTGGCCCGTGCACCATGGGCCATGCGGCCTGCACGTCAGCCGGAAGGTTTGATGGAGGTCGCGACACCCACAGGTGTCTTGCGGGAGGAAAATGGCTCGATGTGAGGGCCGCTCTTGCTGGGAAGACCATCCATCTTCGGCTGGCTGGATTAGAGGGGCGGCGCCGCCTGTTCTGGATAATGCCCCCTCCCCGCACTGCTCGGTCATCTGGGCTGAGGCATAGCCTGCCCTGGGCCGGGCCGCCCCCCCCCCACCCCACGCTGAGAAAACCCCCTACCAGGTCGGAACTTCCAAATAGGATTGGGATGACCAGCCCGCCCACTGGGCTTGACCAATCAGGCCTTATTCACTAAAATGTGAATAATTTTAAGACCGCGTGTTTGATCGACACACTGTCTGTGACACTGGGATCCTCACGACGAAGCGGTCCGTCTGCGATACTCGAAGAGAATTTGGGATGACATTGGGAAATGTATGGGTTTGGAACGAGCGTATTTCCAACTGCGCCCCTAGAACGAAAATCGTAATAACTCTCTGACCATTCGTTTGATTGATGTGTTGTCTGTTGCACTGGGATCCTTTTGACAAGACGGAACATTGGGACACACCAAATCTGGACAACATGAATGTTGATGTATCAAACCCCTTCTATCGAGAAGCAGAACCTCCTGGAATCGAGCGTGCTATGTGCAGGAACACTAGAACTGGCTTCGTTTGCCTCGACTACTGTACTGGAATCTTTCGTGGGATCGACAAGGATGAATACTGTACTAGAATCCTCCATTGGTTCGACAGCGGTGACTACCATACTGGAATCCTTCGTGGGATCGATGACGATGACAATTGAACTTGTATCCGAAGTGGGTCCAAGAGTTTGACCTATGTACTTCTATCATGAGTGGGTCGGGCAGAGTAGCTGGTCTAGTATCCTACGTGCATCCAACATCATAGATAGTCTAGTATCCTACGTGGGTCTAACATGTTAGATGAATAAGTTACTACATCTGATAATCTATATCACAATATGAATGATGTATACCTGTGTGAGCTGAGTCTTGACTTTATATCATTATAATCAATGTGATTGACTTTACTTTCTTTGTGGACCGAGTTGTGCATGGGCTCGAGAGTGGAGATGAAATGAGATTGATTACTTTGGTATTCGTATGGACATATACCTATGTAGGGTTGGTTGATAATTTGTTCTTGTATCTCTCTTCTATGGCATATCCTTCATGGATTTTGGGAGACCTTCAGGGGTCTCGGGTTCCCTACTGAGTATCGTATACTCAACGCTGCAAGGTCTTTGACCACACTATGTTGTGTTGGATGCAGACGAAAGACAACACTGATCGAGGTAGTGACTTGTAGAGCTGGATAGTACCAGGTGACGGACCACTTGTTGAGATGTACATGGAGTGGATAGACGGACTTCAGGTGCTACGGAGTCCATCCGTACCTACCCTTACGGTGAGATTTCCCAGAGGATGACTCAGTGGATGCTATTTTACTTTACTGCAGTTGTACTAGCTTTTCAGTTGTATTGTACTTTATAGTTGGGTTTTTATACTAGCTCATTTACTTTTCGCACTTACTTTTTTATTCAGTATTACATAGTCCTTACTTCTATTGCATACTCTATTGTGTTTGTTTACTTTTATAAAGGAAATGTCCTCCATTTTTATCGGTATTTAGGCATTTGGTTCTAGTCTCCAGCCCCTGGCCTATGCAAGGAGGGATTTGGGTAGTCACGACAAGGGCCCGAGGATAGGTCGTGACAATGGGAACTACGTAGTCAAAGTCCCATATTTTCTATTCTTCCATTAATGGGATAATCATACCTTAATTTATTACGTCCATATCCTGAGTAATTATCTATGGATGACTCAATTAGTAGACTATGTCATATACCCTCCCTTTAATTGTTTAGAACCAACCTTCTGTTCCCATGTGTCGATAATTATGTTATATATATTGATCTACCCAATTCAATTCTCTCCCTATGTAGTCATACCGATATAACCCAACCACCTTTTCTAAAACTAATACTCTTTCTAAAAGATGATAAATCAAAAACCATGCCAGTAATGAAGAAAAAAATTGAACTAATCATATCCCATATCAATAACACATCGTTACATGATTATAATGGCTATAAAGTCAAACTAGTGACATAAAATACTCTCTCACAATATACTATTTCATACCAAGGGCACCATAAATGATTCCTTCACCGAAAATAAATTCTCATAGCTCTAACATTTATGAAACAAATTCACCCCAAACACCATTGTTTTTACAATCTCATTCTCTCCCTCAGTCCCCCTCTCCCACATTCTTCACACCATAATATTTTCTTCCTTGATTATATATGATGTTGATCTCATTAGATCACCAATCATTGATAAATATAATTTTATCGAGTTGATGATATATCATGTCATGCTGGGTAGGGTAATTCCTTTATAGAATACATCTAAAGGCTTCATTCAATTAATGATTTCATTAGAAAATATAACTTACAAATTAATAATAAATTATTAATTTTGGTATTATGATAATATATTATATGTATTAATAATTTACATCTTTAAAAAATATGAATGCATAAATTAATTTTTTTTCAAATATCATAATTCCATTTATATTAAGCCACATACTAATATACTTTGGTATTAGTCAATTTATTTTGAATACAATAATATGTTCTAAGAGAGTGGATTTTTTTTACAAAATTAAAATGAGTTAGGTTTGGTGCCCAAATGAAATTTATATCATAAATAAATAATTTAATCATCGATGGAAAACCCAATTCAACCATGTATAATTGTATATTATTAAAATTTCAAGGCATCAAAATTTTTCCTAAAACTCAATATACGACATGTAAGACACTAATAAATAATGAAATAAAGAAATTAATAAAAAATATATCAATCCAATAATACAACAACCAATTCGAAAGCATCCACACCTTTTTAGAAACTCGCATTGTATAATAAGAAATCATTAAATGATATGTTTATGATTATATTTTGTCATAATATTTCCACTTTCGCTATTTAATAGAACGTAATAATAATTATAAAATTAAAATTTAGTATTCCAAAATAATAATTTAACTTCATATAAAATGATATTATATATATATAATGAATGATTGTGGTATATATTTTTCCAGAATGTCTGATGTGGCTGTAATATTATATTATCAATGTATTGAATTATTTTTATCAAATCAATAAAAAATTTAAATGAATTTATTTCATATTATTTTTACCTTCAATGACATTTTTAATTTTATTAGATAATATTTTTATAAAAATATATTTTTAAAATGATATAATATCTAATTAAGTGGTTATACTTTTGATTATTGTTGTAACAAGAAATTCCCTTATATAATCACTAGGATATTAGTTGATGGATTAGAGAAATTCATTATGTGAATTAATATTTTATTATATGTGTTAATTGAAGAATATTCATATTAATCATGTTAGAAAAAATATTAATATTATGTGAATATTTTTCCAATTTATATGTATTATTGAATTTTTAATATTATTATGTTTTATATATATTTATCGACTACATGTCAGTGATGAAATTAATTATACATAAACTATTTAATGATATTCTATCAAAATATATAAGTCTAAATTGCATGTATAATGGGAAACATATACTTATATGAATTGAAAATGTACAATCATGAGTTTTCACGTCCATTTCACAATGGAATTTGGAAATTCAATAAATTTTACTCAAGTGATTCAAATATAAAAATCTCTAAATTATAAAGTTATACTTACTGATCATTAATTTTGGTTGTTATTGATAGATAATACCAGTTTGATATTTCAATGATTATTAGAATATGATAAGGTTATTTCAATATTAAACTTTATGCAGTTAGATTATATTATCTATACTAAAAATATAAATTATAATTAATATTTACTATTATTTACATAATTTTTTGGGAATTTTATTGGAATAAAAATAAAATAAATAATTATTTATATATCGATCAACATGTTTCATTTTTATGAATAATATCATATGTCCTAAGAAGCAATTTGGTTATAATTTGATGGTTTTCAATTTAGTATACTTTTCATATTTATTAATTTTTTTCCATTAGGGTTATTTGAAAATTGTAATGAACATTAAGAAGGTATGATAATTATTCAATGATTAATCAACTATAAAATGCTTGATAGAAGTCTTATGATTGAGAATTTAGGGGTTGTAAGGTGTGTTGGTTGTAATTAATCGATTTTTTATGTAGAATAACTGTTTCATTTGTAATCCTAAATCTTGTATATTGAAATTTTTTCTTAATTATAAGATTTATGTTGATTTTATAATGTCAAATGGACTGATTCTCATATGATCTTTTTCTGTGACAATTGATTACAAGATTATCCATGATGAATAATATTAGAGAATATTAATTTTGGTATTAGATAATTGATATCATATATTCGGTATGATCATGGAAATTAAATAAAATTTATTATTATAAATTTATTTGTTTTGATGATATATGTTTAGTTACTATTATGAATAATAAAATTTTTAATATGGATAATATATTTTTAAATAATAAATAATTAGATATATATTAATTGAAATTTGGAAATTTTAATTTTATATAGTGATGGTAAGATATAAAAATTTAACGATCTTAAAATGTATTTCTGTCCAAATTATTTATATTTTTTATTGATATATTTAAAATTATCTATCTAGAATCCATAGAATCTATAATTCCCCGACCCTAGTTTCCCAGAGTCAGTGCATTATTTTAATACATTTTCATTTTACAAAGAAATAATGTCCCAAAAGACCGATCATTTTAGTTTCTTTAGAGGTGCTAGATACATTAATAAGTTTTATGTTACATCATGAAACAAAAACATTAAAAATATTTGGTCCCCAAGGAAAACACTTATATCCTTAACATATCCCGGTAGGTCTGACATAAAATATTTTTCACATTATGGGAAAAATAAAACATAGAAAGGGGTGAGCATAAATGCTCATTAAAGATAAAAATATAGATGAAACATTTATAAATATGCATAAAAATTTAAATCATTTTATAAGACTAAAACAAAAGCATTTTAGACATAAACTTCAATATAATATGAAAAGGATAAAATCAAATAATTCCATTTACTTATTCATATTGATATTTTATTAGTCGAATAATCACATAGTCAATGTATTGTGCCAAAACTACAAATAAAATTTGGTCAATGACTTGTGACAAGACACTAGTTTTTCTAATTAGACCTACCGATGCATCATGTAGCTATAGTAGGCTCCACCAATCACTTACTAAGTCCAATGTATTCCTCATATGAAAAAGATTAAACATAACATAAAAATTTGTATTAAATCTATAATATGAAATTTCAATACTATATCCATAAACAATGATTGGTATAAAAATAACACATCCCTGGTAAAAAATATCACAAAACCATCAATACAATATGGTATATTTGTATCACAATAAATCAACCTCGATGAAGATTAATATCCCTTAATGAATGTTGACATAGTTAAAAATGATCAGTAAAAATCATTGAGGGAAATATTTCTTTTTCATGAAATCATTTAAATGTCACATAATTTATAAATGATTTAATTTAAAAGTTATTTTTTAATGTAATAATACCATACCAGTTTGAATCTTTTGAATTAAATTATCATTTTAAAACATTCATGTCCATATAAATAAATCCTTAAAACGATTTTGAAAACATTAAAATTAATGAGAATGGTCAAGACGTATAAATCATTAAAACATTTAAAATTTTGTTTTATTAATAAATTAACTTAAAAATAATTACTTGGAAAACAATTTTATGATAATGGACGTGGATAATAAATATATCCCAGTAAAAATAAAAACATAAACAATCTCAGATAATAATGAGAATGAGGAATTAACAATTATCTTGTACTTTTCCATAGTTGAGGGTATATTATCCACCTACATAAAAGATAAATCATTATTATTAAATTATAAAAGAATAAAATACAAAAATATGATATCATATATGATCTTCAATTATTGCTTTTTAGTAATATTTTAGTAATACAATAGTTTCAGATGTTATGTGTTTTGTTTTCCTTTATATGCTTGGTTATGTATGACATGTTTGTTATTGATATGATTTATTTGATCCATATATAGAATAATATTATGTTCATTATCATTATTTTCATTCATAAAATGAAAATTATTCTTGAATTATTATGATGGGAAATTAATCTCATCATGTTCGTGGAGACGGTAATCTGTGCATACGCAAGAGCAAAAATATCATTATATTGATGGTGAAATTGTATGTAATTGGATGTTATATCATATATACAGAATAATTAACATGTTAAATTTTTTATTTTCATCAATTTTAATCATTATTATACCCATCCAAATAATGAAGTGATTGAATAACATACTACACCACGATGTCGAGACGGTAAGCCGTACGAACGCACGTATGGTGACTTTGTCATTAATTTGATAGATATAAAAATGTATATGGTTTTACAATTTTTAAAATAAAATCAACGTATATAGAAGATAGTCGAGATATTATTTTAGAATGGAAACAACAAACAACAAGGAAGTGGAAGAAGAAACCATCTTGAAAGAGGAGATGAAATATTTACCTATTCATTGGGTTCTTCCTTCTGATTTGATCAAAAGGGATCCTTATGTTGTATTTCTGACCAATGGAAGGCCTATCAAAAGAAAGTGGAAAATTGGGTAGGATTTGGACGATCCCAATGGATTTGGAGGTGTGAAATTAAGTGAATTGGAAGTACCCTTTTAATAGAGAGGTGAGGGTCACTTTTGGAAAATATTGAAATATAATTTTATAATAAAATCATTTTCGGTTTCTAATGGATCGAAAATAATTTATTTCGAGGATATGGTGGGTATGGTTTGTAAAACTCTCAATAAATATGTTTTGGACCTGTTTAGGTCAATATATTAATGTTATCTTTTAGATTTAACACTATATTAAATAGTTTTATATTTACCATGTCTCTTGGTATTTTTATATTATATGGTTAATAAATTTACTATAACAAATCAAGAGAAACACATGTTGTTAATTATTAATATAAAAATAATTATATATGTATTTTTGCATAACCAAGGATTTTTAGGACTATTATAGAATATTTGTTTTAAAAACTCTTTTATATATTTTTTGACACTATTTAGTTTTTGGTTTTTGTGAAAGTAATCAGAACTTGGTTACTACAAACCAAATATATTGAATCAATCCTAGCATGTTATATTAACCTTGGATTACTGTGGATAGCATCAAAACTTTAATATTATATTTATTTTAATATCTACAATACCATTTTTTATTCATTCTATTAAAAAGTAATTGCTACATCATCATTGTGTCATAAATAAATTGAATTATTTAATCTCTAAAAATTATAAATAAAATATAAATTTTCAGGAAAACTTATTATATTTTAAATTATTTTTTATATTAAAAATTATGACTAATATAACCTAGTGTAAAAAATATTTAACTTTGATATATATGTTTATTTCATTTTTTTCATTACATTAAATTATCAAATATAATGAGTCATTATCACTCTCAAGTGGCTCAATATGGCCGAAAAATCAACCCAAAGATGTCCATGGTCGTAAATGTATCAACCATTAGGAATATGAAACATTTTAGGGTAATTTGATATTATTATAATATTTTTTTGTTACCCTAATTTACCTGATTATCCCTTTAACCATTAGAAAAAAAATTATCCAAGTAAATATTTATAATGTCAAAAAATAAAAGATACATATTTAGAAAATTTTTACATTCTGATTCCATATATGGAATTATTTTTTAAAAATTAAAAACACATAATTTGTATCAATTAATTTCAAATTAATTTCCATTGTTAATGTAGAAAGTGTATTTTTAAGAAAAAAAAACTATCGAAATATTGACAATTGTTTTTGTCCAGTTTAAAAGTGAAATTACATCCAATGACCTAAATTAGATTAAATGTTAAAAATATAATCTAATGATACTTTAAACCACTAAAATGTTCAATTTAACACTATGAATTATTTCGATTAAAAATATTTATTTAGTTAAACTTTTGTATTTTTTTCACTAATTATCAAAATATGAATGTTATCAGAAAAGTACCAAAAATTTATAAAAACTAAATTTATATGCACCTATTCTAAAAAATAATCTAATATCACTAAATTGAATATATAAAAGTGTCAAATATTGGATTAAAAAAGGGTTTTCCATTAGAAGGCAGAAAAAATAAATTTTTTAAAAAATAATTCATTAATCATAAAAATTGAATTTTTCATATATTATGTCTAAGAAACAAAAAATTATAATTTTAAAATTAAATAATATATATAAAATTTAAAATGTGGTTAATACTATTAATAAACATTATTTTTAATTGTTAGTTTAGTAAGTCATGGTGTTCTCGAACGCAGTGTTGCGTGGAACACAAGTTATTGAATTTCATTGAAGAGATAATGTACTATGAAAAATTGGGGGTGTTACACTATACTATCGTTAAATAAATTGAATACTTGCAATTATATATTGTTTTTTGAATATAATTCATTAAAATAGAAAAAATACCTTTGTGTAAAACCCAAATTAGAAAATGGGTTAATAAAATTTAGTCTTAATAATAGGGAAAGGGAAATGAAAAATTTCACCCCTAAATTATGATCTCTATTAAGGAAACAATGGAGGAAATTAGAGACACATAATTGGAGAAAAAACATAAATATTAATATGGAGTTATTGAGGTAATCAATCCCAAACAAGGGTAAAATTTAGGGATTCAAATCCATCAATCTATGATGATTTAAAATATCATCAGTCCAAAAAAATTAAAGGTATTTGGATAAAAAAATTGGTTTTAAGATCCCATACCTAACGTTTAAAAATTAATTTCTTCATATAATAAGTTGGAAAAATATACTTGGCCAGTAAATTTCTATCCTTTATCTAATTTCTACCACAAACTCATCTTTCACTCTAAAAGATAATAGAAAAAAATATATTTTATTTATCCTAATCGACTAGGGTTCCAAAACATTTGTCACAACCTGTCTTCAGGGCCCATGCTGTGACTACCCCAATCCCGGCTTCCATAGGCCAGGGGCTATCGACTAGCACCAATGGCTTAAATTCTGATAAAAGGGAAGGCATTTCCACTATATAAGTAAAAAAACACAACAGAGTACGCATGATTAAGTAAAGACTAAGTAAATTGAGTACAAAAGTAAGTGCTGGAAAGCAAATGGGCCAGTATACAAACCCAACTAAAAGTACAATACAATAGAAAAGAAAGAACAACTGCAGAAAAGTAAACCAGAAACCACTGAGTCATCCGCCGGATATCCCATGTGAAGGGTGGGTATAGTTAGTGTTGTCGGCTCCTCGGGTCATGTCGTCCGCTCCGTGTACATCCCGCCAAGTGGTCCACCTCCAGGTATCATCCCGCTCCACAAGACTCCACCTTGATTAGTGTTGTATGTCTTCTTTATCCAACACAACGTAGTGCGGGCATAGCCCGTGTAGGGGTGAGTATACGATACTCAATAGGGACCCTGATACCCCCAAGGTCTCCCAGAATCCACAAAGGATAAAACACAAAGGAAAGATAAAACACAATGTATCAACCAACTCTACTTAGGTATCTGCACATATATATACATAAGCCTTCAATTCCAGTTCGGCTCTAACTCACAAGCCCAAGTACATCCTAGTCCAAAAAGGAAAGCACAACCCATTGCACAAAGGAAAGAACAACCTAGTCCACAGATGAAAGCAGGTCAATCACATCGATGATAATGATTTAATTCAAGACTCAGGTCACACAGGTATAATACTCACGAAGAGGGGTGGAGATGATAGATATAGCCACTGAATCATCTCCCCTGCAGAACCCACGTAGGATCCTAGTACAGTCGTCATCGCTGCCGCACCCACGTAGGATCCAAGTACAGTCGCCATCACTGCTGAACCCACAGAGGATCCAAGTACAGTCGTCCTCACTGCTAAGGCCACGTAGGATCCAAGTACAGTAATCCTCGCTGCCGAACCCACGTAGGATCCACGTACAATTGTCCTCATCGTTGTAGTCACATCCAACTCTATGGTTCCCGCAAACATCACATTTGATTATGGGAGGGTTCGCTCCATGTGCCAAGGGGGTTTGATAAATCAATTTCCACTAAGACTATAGTTGATGTATCCTGAAGTTCTATCTCATCAAATGTAACTCAACGCAAAAGACGGTGCATCAATCAGACGCCCGGTCTGAGAGATATTGGTTTTTCTGTCCTAGAGGCCCGGTCAGAAATACGCTCGTTTCTAACCCAACTGATATCCAAATTCTTCTGAAACTCACTTAGAATATCACAAAAGGATTGTATCATCGAAAGGGTCATAGTGCTGCAAATGGCACGTTGATCAAACCCACGGTCCTAAAGTTATTCACATTTAAGTGAATAACGGGCCCGACCCATTTATCCAAGTGGGTTGACGGGTTAGGTTGACCCAGTTTGACAGGTCCAACCCAGCAGGGGTGTCGGACCGGTCCGAAGAAATACATAACTCAGCCCTAAAGGACGTGGCCCGGCCAGAAGAGGTGCGGCTTGGAACGGCCCGGCTCGGCCGAAGCCAAGCGAGTTCAAGGGGGAGGGGGGTCGCCCCACCCACCCCCCCAATTTTCCGCACCAGCGGCGCCACCCTTCCCCAAACCGGCCGGCTAGAAGGGCCGGTCTTCTGCGCACGCGGCCCGCATGGGCGGGTTGCTGATCTTCCAGCACGGCGCCCTCCTGGAACTGTTGTCCAGCTCTGCCCGGCCGACCGACAGGTTGGCCGGTCATCTAGCACGACACCCTCCTGGAGCCGCGACTCCTCATCACAGTGTCGGCCACTGTGTCGGCCGGTTATTCCGCCGAAGCGGACTGTATAACGGGCTGTGATTCTTCCTGTACAACCGGCGTGATGGCATCGACCTACTTTGTCACATTACTGGAATGGCATGATGACGTCGTGCCTCCCTTATCGAATTCCCGGCACGTCGCGTCGGTGTCGTGCCTCCTCTGCCTTTGATTGTCGATTCTATAATAATTGAACGAGAACAACGGATGGTTTTTGGGCTATGTTCGTTCGGCCCACACCCTCCGTGTAAGTTGATAAAAATCGTCCATATATAAACAATTATTTCCAATGAGTATAGTGTACATAAACATCCACTTTCATGAGTAAACCCCTACCTCGATAATTGATGTCGAACGTCGGTGTCGCGGTTAACAGCATCATGAGATAAGGATTCAAAGTTGTCAACGGAGAGCATCCGTGGAGGAAGTGGTGTCTCCAATTTTTGTCACGAAGAGAAGAAAAAAAGTCATGATGTCATTGGAAAGCTCCTGCTTTTGTGTCTCCTCCCTTCTCGTGGAGGAAAAAGAGGATGGAGAATTCAAATTCGCTGAGTCGAAGTTCTTCATCGGAGAGTTGGCGTTCTTCAACAAAAAGATGAAGCGTTATTCAAAACTCTAGAGTTCTCTCCCCAAAATCCCAACACAGCAAGCGTACCAAAAAATAAAATAAGTATTCTCCTTATTCTATTAAATCATTCCATGCATTGAAATTTAAAAATTTCCAATTCCAATTCACTTAATTAATTATACCATGAGTTGTCTAATTAATTAAGTGATAGGTTGGCATGTTTTAAAGAGGGAGAGAGGGGAGAGGAAGATTAACTCAAACAAATTCAAGGAAGGTGTCAACATTAAACAAAGGAGTTTAATGGGAGGTTTAAGGGGTTTTAGGGAATGTGAAGGGTTGGGGCTCGTGTGGGCCCCACCTCACAAATATCCTCACATGGGTAGTTATGGTCCCACCCCAACTCCCCCATGTAAGATATAACCACATAGAAATAGAATAAAAATTGTTCCATATTTTTAATCACTTTTTATTTAATCCACAAATTTTAACTTTTCCTCCCGCACGAACGAAACTATGGTAATAGTTCCCTTAATCAATTACCAGCGTTGAAAATTCATTGGTTCCCTCGAATTTCAATTCTGAGAACTGGTTTAAAAGATAGAAAAACCTGCTTGTTCTTTTTCTAAACATACCCGAGCTAAACTTCGATAGTTGATTACGAGGACACCGGGCCTCTGAATCAAGTGATGTCAGAAGCCACAAAATCATAAAAATCCAAAGTATTTATGAAAAAACATCTCCTTGAAAATTTTGGGTCTTTACATTACTCACACTTCAGGGCTTTACGTCCCCATAAAGCTAAATTATAAACTAGGGAAACAAATAAGGGTATTGTCCATGCATTTGAGCCTCCCGCTCTCATGTGATCTCTTGGAGTTTCTCATGATGCCACCGAATACGTACCAGGTGAATCGACCAACCATGTAGGACTCGTGACTTTCGATCCTAGATCTCCACCGGGTCCTCCGTATATGTTTCCACGTCATCATTGTATAGCTCCCCATGATAAATGATATGCGTCGGGTCTTGCACATATCTCCTCAGCTGAGATACGTAGAAGACGTTGTGCACCCAGTGAAACTGAGGTGGAAGATACAGATGATAATCCACCTCGCCTACCCTGCTAAGAACCTGGAATGGTCCGATGAAGCGTGGAGATAACTTCCCGCCCCTGCCAAATCTCTATAATCTATGTCGAGGTGAGACCCGTAGGAGAATGTGGTCTCCATCCTCGAACTCTTGTGGTCTATACCTCCGGTCATCATAAGACTACTGTCTACTCTGAGTAGTCCTCATCTACTCCTGGATGATCTGCACCTTCTCCATCATATCATAGACCATCTCTGGTCCAACATGTAATGACTTTCCAGGTTCAGTCCAACACAGAGGTGATCTTCATGGTCGGTCATACAATTCCTTGTATGGTTCCATCCAGATGGTGGAGAGGTAGCTGTTGTTGTACGCAAACTCCACCAAGAGTAGATGATCCTCCCTGATGCTACCAAAGTCGAGGACACATGCATGGAGCATGTCCGCGAGAGTCTGAATGGTCCTCCTTAGTTGGCCATCCGTCTGAGGGTGAAAGACGAAGCTCAGGTGTAGCTTCGTCCCAAATGCCTCATGCAACCCCTTCCAAAGATGAGAGGTAAAGCGATCATCTTGATTGGAGATGATAGATGATGGCACACCATGAGGCCGTATGACCTCTTGAATGTACATGCATCCCAAGCTCTCCACTGAGCCCTGCTCTCTGATAGGTAGGAAGTGGTCCGACCTGATGAGTCGGTTGAAAATCACCCAGATGGAATCGTGTTCTCTGGATGTATGTTGAAGACCCGCTATGAAATCACTGGATATCCTGTCCCACTTCCACTCCAGTACCTCTAAGGGTTGTACCAAGCCTGCTGGTACCTGTTGCTCCGCCTTCACCTGGGGGAAAGTGAGGAATCGTGAAACGAACTCTTCCGGAACCTTCTTCATACCTGGAAACCAGTGATTTCGTCTGAGATCCTGGTACATATTTGCTACTCCTGGATGTACAACCAAAGGGGAAGTGTGAAACTCCCTCAGCACCTCCTCCTGTAATGAAACTGGTACCATGGTAAATCCCCTAAAAAGGATGACGTGATCTCCTCCTACAGAAAATACATCAGGTGCATATCCTGTGGATATCTGTGCACGTCGCATCTAACAGTCAATGTCCCAACATTGTGCCTCTCTGACCTGCTGAAGTAGTGGAGGAGTTACTCTGAGTTATTGTAGAAAGGTTCTTCCATCTCTATCCACGAAAGATATCTTCAATGCGGCTAGTTGCGCCATCGCCTCCTCAAGTAGATGAATGCCCTATCTACTGCTAAGATCATCATCTACCACATTACCCTTCCCATGAGTATAGACATTCTAAATGTTATATTCCTAGAAGAACTCAAGCCATCACCGTTGTATTAGGTTCAGGTCCTTCTGTGAGAAGATGTACCTGAGACTCTGGTGGTCAGAGTAGACTGTAATGCGCTCACCCATCAGATAGAGCTGCCACAACTTCAAGGTGAATACCACTGCTGCTAACTCTAGGTCATGGTTAGTGTAGTTCTGCTCGTTCTTCCTCAACTTTCATGAAACATAAGCGATCACTACCTGCTCCTGAATCAGGACACACCCGAGTCCGGTCCCTAATGCGTCGCAGTAAACTACATACCCTACACACTCATCTGGTAGCCTCAAGATGCGTGCACCGGTAAATCTCTGCCTCATCTCTTGGAAGTTCTGTTGACATCCATATGACCAAACGAAGGGTTTCCCCTTCTTTGTCAAAGATGAATGTGGTGGTGTAACTCTGGAGATGTCTGGAAAAAATCTATGGTAGTACCTAGGAAGACCTAGAAACTCCGCACCTCCGTCACACTCCTGGGTGGCTCCCAAGAAAATACTACCTCGATCGATGCCGGATCTACCGCTACTACAGCCTCTAAGAAGACATTCCCCAAGAAGTGGACCTCTTGAATCCAGAACTGACACTTCGAGTGCTTACCATAAATCTGGTGCTCTCGATGTTTGTCCAGTACAACCCGTATGTGGTTGGCAAGTTACTCCTTAGTAGTCGTGTAAATCAGTATTTTGTCGATGAAGACTATGAAAAAATGATCGTGGTAATGCAATAATACCCTATTAATGAGACTAATGAACACTGATGGTCTGTTGGTTATGCCAAAGGGCATAACCAACATCCTGTACTGGCCATACCGACACCTGAAGGTTGTCTTCTACACATACTCATCTCGAACTCTGAGTTGATGATAGCCTGACCTGAGGTCTATCATCAAGAACCATCATGCTCCCTTGACGTGATCAAAGAGGTCATCAATCCTCAGGAGTGGGTACATGTTCATCACGGTCACCTGGTTTAGGAAACGGTAGTCGACACACAATTCAAGCTCCAATTCACCTTTATGGTGAACAAAATCGGAGAAGACAAGGGTGAAACACTGGGTCGAATTAATCCCATTCCATTCAAGTCCTCCAGATGTACCCGCAGCTCTCAAAGCTCAGTGGGAGACATCCAATATGCTGGAGTAGATATTGGTGCTATCCCAGGGTACAAGTCAATGTAGAATCTTACCACTCTGGTAGGAGGTAGTACTAGAACATCATTAGGATAAATGTCTGCATACTGATCCATCACAACTAGAAAACTCGGACTCCACACATCAACTTCTCCTAGGATGAGACTAGCCAACTGATGGGTGATCGGCTTCCCTCACCACTGTGTAAGTCCATCCTGCGCTGCAAAGTCTCCCATCTCACCGGTGAAGGTGAACCTGCTCCAATCCGTGCGGATACACCACACATTGCACCAAATACAGTCGATAGGAGCATGGACTATAGTTAACCAATCTATACCAAAGATGACACCGTATGTCCTTGACACCGCTACAAGAAGATCCCAGCCGATGCTCTCACCTCCTAGAGTAGGCTTACACTGCCGACACTAGTGTGTAATCCTCAACTCTACTCCTGTAGGAGTATCTAGCAGTAAGGATCAATCCAACGACTCTATCAGAATCTCCGAGATCCGAAAAAGGGCAGCGAAAATGAATGAATGAATCCCTCATGTCTCTATATGAACTGTAGTAAGGGTGGAGTAGACACAGAAGGTACCTCAAATCTTCTCAGGTCTGCCATGGTCATAAGCCTTCACTGCCTGAAGCTGAGCATGACTCTATCCGCAAGCTCCCTATGGTCAGGGTGGACCTCCTTTTGGTGGTGTCGGTAGAGTCTCAAAGCGTTTCACACCTCCTTCTTCTCAGCCAACTCCTCTACCTCATCCTCATGCTCCCTGCGGACTGCCACGGTCAAACCTCGGACTCTATCTGGGTGGTCCCTCAACCGTTTGCGGCTCCTCTGCATGGCGGGTCGAGCAGTCATAAGCCACGTGTCCCTGTTCGTTGCATGAATAGCACTGTCTACCTCTCGTATGAATGGATCTGTTGCGTGTCCCCACATATTCAAACCAGTATACTGAGGTCACCCACCGGATGGACTAGTCCCCTTAGACCTCTACGACTTCTATCTATTACCGGCTGTAGAATATTCTGTTATGTGTCGCCCTACGACATGCCTCGCTACTAGCATAAGCTCAGAATGGAAACTATCCAAAAGAAGGGCTCACTCTAGTACTCTTTCCTTATTCGGAATGTTGAGGGAGATCATCGATGCCCTGATCCCATTCCATAGTCCCTACTCGAAGGTCCGGGCCCGGAATAATGGGTCTCGTACCATGTTCGTGGAGTAGCATGTGAGGTTGGTAAATAACACTGAGTACTGGGCTACTGTCATGCTGTCTTGCCGTAGTTTTAGTAACTACTAGGTGCGCACCACACAAAGGGTGGCTGGAACGAACTCCGAGCAAAAGAGACTCCCGAAGACCGTCCAAAGTAGAGATGCCTCATCATGCACCTGGAGCATCAGGCCCCACCATCTACCTGCATCTACCTGCAGGAGACTCGAGACAAGGATCACCATAAGATCTACTGGTGTCCCTACCAATCTGAAGACACGGACAATAGCCTCCATCCAATCCTCATCTTCCTAAGGGTCCGTCTCTCCGTGGAACCTGGGCAGCCTCTGTCGCTGAAACTCGTGTAGTGCACTCAGGCGGCGTGCACACTCTGCTACTGGGGCCGATGGTATCGGTGGCCCAGCGGGTAGAGGTAATGCTGGTGCCTCTGCAGTAATGGGTCCATGCACCGAGGCCTCTTTTCTCAGTGGGATTCCATCTCTCACGTAACTAGGAACCCTAGCTCGTTGTCATTGTGGGTCCATCATGAAAAGAAACAGGTGTGCCACCGTTTATATAGTATACCTGGTGAGCTGACACTGAGTAATTACTAAGAAAACATTCAAAACACACATGCAAACAATGTTTTCGTGAACTGAGTCAGAAATAAGTAGACAGGGTCCTGGTGTATGGATACGTCGTCCGCCGCACCAACATTGGACTCCCTGGACCGATAACCACACTCAATACTCCAAAAATTATTTCTACATAGAGGAGAAATTATCAGAGTCCTGAGTTCTGCGGTATAAATAACTCCTCTGATACCAATTTTTCACGACCCGTCCTGAGGTCCCATTCCATGACTACCCCACTCCCACCTTCCATAGGCTAGGGGCGGGCTACTAGCACAAAAGGCATGAATTCCGAAAAAAGGGAAGTCATTGTCTTAATATAAGGAAAAAACAAAATAGAGTACGCTTGCTGAAATACACACTAAGTAAACTGAGTACAAAAGTTAGTACCAGAAAGTAAATGGGCTAGTATAAAATCCCAACTGAAAGTACAGTACAAATAGAAAATAAAGAACAACTGCATTAAAGTAAACCAACAACCACTAAGTCATCATTAGGATATCCCTCCTGAAGGGTGGGTAAATATAGTCTCGTCGGCTCCTCGGGTCCATCCGTCCACTCCATGTATGTCCCGCCATGTGGTCCACCTCAAGGTAAAATCCCACTCCACAAGAATCAACCTCAATCAGTGCTATCTATCTTCAACATCCAACACAACGTAGTGTGGGAATAGCCCGTCCAGGGGTGAGTATACGATACTCAGTAGGGACCCTGAGACCCATGAAGGTCTCCCAGAATCCACAATTTATAAACCACAAAAGAAATATACAACACAAAATATCAACCAACTCTACTAAGGTATATTCCCATACATATACCTAAGTCATCAATTCCATTTAGGCTCCAACTCATGAGCCGAAGTACAACCCAGTCCACACAGGAAAGCACAACCCAATCCACACAGGAAAGGAGGTCAATCACATCGATGATAATTATTGAATTTAAGACTCAACTCACACAGGTATGCTACTCATAAAGAGAGATGGAGATGATTGATGTTTCCTCTGAATCATCTCCCCTACCGATCCCAAATAGGATCCAAGTACAGAAGTTGTCGCTGCCGAACCCACGTAGGATCCTAGTACAGTAAACATCGCTACCGAACCCACGTAGGAACCAAGTATAGTCGTCATCACTCCTAAACCCACGGAGGATCCAAGTACAGTTGTCCTCTCTAATGAACCCACGTAGGATCCAAGTACATTATTCCTAGCCGAAAAACCCATGTAGGATCCCAGTACAATCGTCATTGTCATCGCAGTTGCAACCAGCTCTAAGGATCCCACAGATAGCACGCTCGATTCCGGGAGGGTCCACTCCATGAGCCAAGGGGGGTCGATAAATCAAATGTCATGATGTCTATATTTGATGTATCCCAAAGTTCCGCCTTATCAAAAACAACTCAATGCAACATACGGTGCGTCAATCTGATTCCCGGTCTGAGAGATATTAGCTATTCCATCCCAGGGGCTCTATTAAAAATATGCTCATTTCTAACCCGAATGATATCCAAATTCATCTGAAACTCACTTAGAGTATCGCAAATGGAAATCCTCGTCGAAAGTGTCCCAGTGCCGCAGATGGTGCATCGACCAGATGCACGGTCCTTAAGTTATTCACGTTTAAGTGAATAACGGGCCCGAGCCCTTTAGCCCAGTGGGCCGATGGGTCGGGTTGACCAAGTTTGACAGGTCCGACTCAGCTGGGGTGTTGGACCGTTCTGAAGAAATACATAACATGACCCTAAGGGATGTGCGCCAGAGAGGTGGGGCCCGGAACGACTTGGCTTGGCTCGGCCGAAGCCGAGCGCGATCCAGGGGGTGGGAGGCGCAACCCCCCCGGGTTTCCGCACCGGCGGCGCCACCCTTCCCCAAACCATCCGGCTAGACTGGCTGGTCTTCTACGCACGCGGAAAGCATGGGCAGGCCGCCGGTCTTCCAATGCAGCCCCAACCTGGAACCACGGTCCAGCTCCTCCAGGCCGGCCGACGGGTCGGCCGGTCCTCTAGCGTGGCACCCTCATGGTGCCGCGACTCCTCTTCGCCCGGCCGGTCGAAAGGCCGGCCTATTATTCCACCAAAGCGGCCCGTTTAGTAGGCCACGGTTCTTCCTGCACAACCGGCAGGATGTCATCCGCCTCATATTTCATGTTCCTGGAACGAAGCGACGACGTCATGCCTCGTAGCATTCCCGACATGGCGCGATGGCTTCATGCCTCCTCCACCTTTGATTGTTGATTCTATAATAATTAAACGAGAACAATGGAGTGTTTCCAGACCATGTTCATTTGGCCCGCACCCTCCACATGAGTTGATAACAATTGGCCATATTTAAACAATGATTTCCAATATGTACAGGGTACATAAACATCCACTTTCATGAGTGAACCCCTACCTCGATAATCGATGTCGAACATCAGTGTCTCGGTTGACTGCGTCGCAAGATAAGGATTCGTAGACATCAACAGAGAGCATTCGTGGAGGAAGTGGCGTCTTCCCTTTTTATCATGGAGAGAAGAAAACAAGGCGTGACGTCATTGGTGAGTTCCCGCATCAGTGTCTCCTCCCTTGTCATGGAGGAAGAAGATTATGGAGAATTCAGGGTTGCCGAGTCAAAGTTCTTCTTCGGAGAGTTGGCGTTATTCAACAAAGGAGATGAAGCATTCTCCAAAACTCCAGAGCTCTCTCCCCAAAATCACAACACAACAAGACAAACAAAAAAAATAAAATAAGGCTTCTCCTTATTTTATTAAATCATTCCATGCATAAAAATTTTAAAAATTCAAATTCCAATTCAATTAATTAGTTAAACCATGAGTTATCTAATTAATTAAGTGATAGGTCAGAAAGTTTTAATGAGGGACAGAGGGGAGAGTATGTTTTACTAAAATAAATTCAAGGGAGGTTTCAACATTAAAGAAATGATTTTAATGGGAGGTATAAGGGGTTTTAGGGAGTGTGAAGGGATAGGGCTTGTGTGGGACCTACCTCACAAATATCCTCACATGGTTAGTTAGGGGCCCTACCCAACTCCCCCATGTAGGATATAACCACTTAGATATAGAATAAAAAAATTTCCACATTTTTATTCACTTATTATTGAATCCACAAATTTTAACTTCTCCTCACGCACGAACATAACTATAGTAAAGGTCCCCTTAAACAATTACCGGCGTTGCGAATTCATTGGTGCCATCAGATTTCATTTCTGAGCAGTGGTTCTAAAGATAGAAAAACCCACTAGTTCGTTTACTAAACGTACCCAAGAAAAACTTTAAAATTTGATTCCTAGCACACCGGGCCTCGGAATCAAGTGCCGTCCGAAGCCACTAACTCGTACAAATCAAAAGTATTTACGAAAAAAATTTCCTTCAAATATCCAGGTCTTTACAAAAATAAATTTATAATTCATATATCATACCTTATAAAAAACTACATTATACAACCTCGGACATCATGTGGGCCAGTGGCCGGTGATTCACCTTTGTCGCCCTTTAGTTGGGAGTTCATGTCGTGCGATATTGCTAGAGGTGAGAGGTTGTCAACCAACCTATGGGTTGTCCTTTTTATGAAAATACAAATATAATATCATTAAATGTTTTAACATTAATAGTAGTATCTAATGTCCAACCTAATTGATTATACCCTTTAGACATATACAAAAAACTTCTGTGTAAAATCACAGTCCAAAATTTATATGGATGGTAAACACAATGATGGTATTTTTTTCCACGTAATAACCTATGAAAACCTTCATCATGTATTATTTTAAAACACAATAACACCCTGATTTACCATAAAACCATATTTATTACATTCATGCTCCCTTATAACATATAGAATACTGGATATACTCCTTCAATAATTTTTTTTTGCAAACTCCAATAATGATGGAATACACAAATCGAATATCAGTTTCAAGGTAGTCAATAATATCCAAAATAATTTATCTAAATCAATAATATATTATTCCAAAATCTCTTCATCAGTATCATAACCATATTATGTTTTATCATTCTCTCAACCATATATTTTCCAAAAAACAATTCCCTGCTATTTAGTCACTTTTCATAGTTCAACACAATCTCAAGTCCCTAATGAAATAATATTGTAGTACAATATGTATATACTTTATAATTATTATAAAATTTGCATCATTAATACAATAATAAAATGGAATAATACTTTAATAACAAAATAATAACTCTAATAATTCTTCTTCATCTTCGGTAGTATCATAACATAATTATTATGCTACAACATCATTTGTGGTATACTCTGATGATTGATTCGTGTAGTTTCCCAACTCCTTGTAGATGAAGAATTGTACATTTAAAACCTTTTTCTTACCATTGAAATCAAGTAATTGGTGTCCTTTTCCCCCACAATTATAACAAACACCCATTCCCTTCATGAATTTACCAAGGTAATTCTTTCTATAGTTATAAAATATGGGAATTCCTTCTTTGCCCTATACCCTTTATCCACCATTCCCTCTTCCATCCATTTATTCTATTAATTCCCTTCAAAGCCAAAAAACTCAAGGAATTCATTACATATTTCATTGACACTTGAAACTATTTCTTCATTTTATGAGAATACATGGGAGACTATTCCCATTTTAAATATTTTTTCTTAATACCATGAATGTTATGATCTTTCTTAATCATTTGATCATGCGTATTGCTGGAATTTTCATTCCTTCTACTAGTCTCCATTTATAAACAATGGAATAAACTATGTTAGTTGATAAATGACAATTCATAATTCCAAATATCTAAAATACATAACGTAAATAAAAAAGATTATGCATATAATATTTAATAATAAAATGTTTTCTTTGAGGAGGTATTTACTTCTATATCCATCATAATGGATTGTAATGTAAAATGAGAATTACCTGATGCATTTCACCCAGGAGTGTCGTAACCAAGAGTGAATAAAGGCTCATCATTGTTTACCAGGATACCTCGAGTCAAGCTGAGAATTCCTTCTATGTGTTTTCACTAAATTGTACATCTGTGCCAGAGCCTCCTCTTCTTGCTTGTATCCAGAAAATGATGTATTTATTAAAAAATACACAAAATCACTACATTACAAAAATTCTAGGATGTTTTTCTATATTAATCCTCAAATTCTGTCTTAGGGTTATGTTCTCTAATCCGAGTTAATCTAAATATATTTCCATTATAGTAGCAAAACTTTATTTGATTTTGACTGTATTTCCCTGACCCCAGTTATCCGGAGATGGTGCATTATTTTAATATATAGGAATAATATAAGGAAATCATGTCCCGAAGGACCAATTTGTTTTTTAGCCTTGGAATTACTAGATAAATTCATCTGTATTACATTAAATGATGAAATAAAAACATCATCAAAATTTTTGTCCCCATTGATCACACTTATATCCTAATCCTATCCCAGCAGGTCAACCATAAAATATTTATTCAGATCCTGGGAAAAAGAATGCATAGAAAGGGGTGTGCTTAGATACTCAGTAAGGATAATAATATCGAGGAAACTATCATAAATAAACATAATAATTTAAGGAAAATTATAAGACTAAAACAAAATACTTTCAAACATAATCATCAGCATAATATGGCAAATATAAAATCAAATAATTCCATTTTCTAATTCACATGGATATTCTACTAGTCGAATAATCACATGCAATATCAATATACACATTCAATTTGATGGAATGAAAAATGCCAGATTTCATAACCACATATTCAAGGCCTTTTTCCAAAATTACAAATAAAATTCTGTCAAGGCCTTGGGCCATGACACTAGTTTGTCGCATGAGACCTACCAATGCAATGATGAGCTCTAGCGGGCTCACCCACCACCTGCTATGTATAATGCATTCCTCATATGAAAAGGTTTAAACATAACATGATTTTTTTTATTAAAACTTGAATAAGAAATTTCACTACTTTATCCATAAACCAATAATTATATAAAAATAAAACATCCACAATCAATCATATCACAAAGCCTTCAATACATTATATAATATTTGAATCATAATAAATCAACCTTGATCATGAATAATATCACTTAAATGATGTCAACATAGTTTAAAATGATCAGCACAAATCATTGATAGAAATATCCCATTTTCATTAACTAATTTAATAGACACATAATTTATAATGAAAGTAATTTAAATTATAGTTTAGTATCAAAGTGTACCATACCACATTGAATCATTTTAATAGAATTTACATTTTAATACATTCTTATCCATATAATCAAATCCTTAAATCCATTTTGAAATCATGGCTATTAATTTAAATGTGTTAGAAGAATAAATCTTTATAACATTTAATATGATGTTTTAGTAAAAATTTACCTTAAAAATAATCCTTTTTAATCTCTTTTATGAATCGTGGACATGGATAATAAATGTGTCCCAAAAAAAACATACCCATAAATAATCTTTGATAAAAATGAGATTGAAGAATTATCCCTTACATTGTAAATTTCCATAGTCAATGCTACATTACCCTCTTGCATAATTATTAAATCATGGTTATTAAATAATACAATAGAAATATACATAAATATGATATCATATATGATCATATAATATTTCATTATTATTATATTTTAGTAGTATCATCATTTTGAATGATAACTGATTCGTTTTACAATATATTCTTGGTTATTTAAGCCATGTTTGTTATAAATATGAAGTATATGATTCATATATAGAATAATATTATGGTAATAAAAATTATTTTTAATCATAAAATGAATATTATTCTTGAATGATTAGGATTGGGATTGAATCTCACCGTGTTCGTGGAGACAGTAATCCATCCGTACGCACGAGCGACAATATAATTATATTTATTGTGATATCATATGAAATTAAAATATATATCATATATACAGAATCATTAACATTTTATATTTATTATTTATATCATTTAGAATTATTATTATACCAATCAAAATAATGATGTTTCTAAATAAAAAACTAAACCGCGACGTGGAGATGATAAGCCTTACACACACACATATGATGAATTTGTCATTCAAATGATGAATAAAATAATGAATATGGTTATACCATTATTACAATAACATAAAAATATATGTAATATATAGTAGAAATTATTTTATAATGGAGAAATCAATGAAAGAGGAACTGGGAGTAGAAAATAACTTCAAAAAGGTAATGAAATATTTACCACTTCCCTGGGTTGTTCCTTTGGATTTGATCAAAAGGGATATATTGGAGGGCTTTATGACCAAAATAATGCCTCTAGAATGAATTTGGAAAATTTGCGAGGATATTAGGGTAGGGTTTGGCTGAACCAAATGGATTTGGAGGTGTACAATTATGATAATGGGAAGTACCCTTTTATAAGACAAGTGAGGGTCACTTTAGGAAAAGCTTGAAAAATTATTTTATAATAAAATTGATTTTTGGTTTATAATGGCTCAAGATTGTTTTATTTATAGGATAATGGG
This sequence comes from Viscum album, assembly GCA_963277665.1. NCBI lineage: Eukaryota > Viridiplantae > Streptophyta > Magnoliopsida > Santalales > Viscaceae > Viscum > Viscum album. Next base: position 881,388,815 of record OY728158.1, read on the forward strand.
GTTATGGGTTGAAAACCTCTCAAAAAATATGTTTTAATAGGTTCAGGTCACCATGTTAACCTTACCTTTTAGATTTTACTCTTAGTTATATAGTTTGATATTTATCATGTCTCTTTGTATTTTTATATTTTATAATTAATATAAATACATTAAAGGCCAAGAGTACCCCATGCAGTTCATTATTAATATAACTATCCTTATATATGTTCTTTGGTAGATCCTTATATTTTTTGGACTAATATATAATATTGGTTTTAAAAACTCATTTATATCAATTTTGACACTATATAGTACTTCGTTTTTGTGAAAGTCATCACAATGTTACTTATTGAAACAAAATACATTGAATCAATAATAACCTGTAGTATTCCACTATAAAATTAGTGTATGGTATCAAAACATTCATATTATATTTATTTTAATATTTACAATACCATTTATTTTATTTTATTCATTAATAAAAAAATTACTGCATCATCATTGTGTCATAAATAAATTTTATTAATCAATGTCTAAAAATTATAAATAAAATATTTTCTTATATATATAATATTTTTGTATTTCTAATGAGTATTTATTTTAGAAATTATAACTTACATAACCCCATGTAAAAATTTTTTTACTAAGAGATATATGTTTATGTCATTTTTGTCTTTATTTTAAATAAATAAATATAAAGTGTCATTATCAGTTTCAAGAGGCACCATGGGGTCCCAAAATCGACCCAAATAGGCCCATGGCCAGAAATTTATCACCCAATAATAATAAGACTCATGTTAGAGTAATTTAATATCGTAATAATATTAATGTGTTACCTTAATTTACCGGATTTATCCTTTAACCATAATAAATAAAATATTTACTGAAGTAATTTTTCATAATGTCTAAAAATAAAAGTTACCGTTTTACACAATTTGGACCTCCTGATTCCAAATACGGAATACATTTTTCTAAATTCAAAACACATAAGTGGTAGTAATTAATTTAAAATTAATTCTTGTTGAAAAAATAGGAAGTGTGTTTTTATGAAATAATAACTATCAAATGAGTGTCACTTGTTTATGTCCTATATGAATGTGAAATTACATACAATGACCCAAATTATACTAAATTATAAAAATATAATTTAATTATTCAATAAAACAACTCGAATTTATAATTTTACAATATAAATTATTTTGATTAAAATATTGATTTTAATTAAAATTTAGTATATTTTCACTATTCATCAAATTATGAAAGATATCAGAAAAGTACCACAAATTTATCCAAACTATATTTTTATGTCCCTATTCTAAATAAAAATTTAATTTCACTAAATGTAATATGTAAATGTATCAAATATTCAATTTAAAAAGGGTACTCTATTACAAGGCGGAAAAACTACATTTATTGAAAAAGAACTCTATTATATGAAAAATTGAATTTTTTTTATATTATGTATAATAAAATCAAAATATAAATGTTAAAATTATATATGATATATAAATTTTAAAATGTGGTAAATATTATTCATAACATCTTTTTTGAAAGGCTAGTTTTGTAATTCATGGTGCGCTCGAACTTGGTGTTGCATTTTGCACAAGTTACTGATTTTTTATAGATATAACGTACTATGAAATATTGAGGTGTTACATATTTAATGAGTGTAAGGGCCATAAATTTTAAAAGAGTTGAGAATTGAAAATCCAAAAAATTATTAAAAACGATGGTATATAATTCATTATTTATATTAACATCTGAAAATTAGAAATATATGGTTAATAATAAAAACATTACATGAAATTACGTATTATTAATTGTTTAAATTAGGTGATGTGTTTCAAAAAATAAAATAAATTAATTCTATAAGATATTTATTCAAATATTTCATATTATTAATCAGTTATTTTTATATTGGTACATGGTTCATTTTTAATATTTTGGAATTATTATTAAATATATGTAGAAATGTATGGAATTTTATGGTGGAATGTTACATTTGGATAATAGTTTTGACTTCATTTGTATGTTATATTAATTATTTATCAGTTGTATTTGAATAAAGGTTCTGTAATATAAGAAATAATTGAAAATATTATATGATTATATTATATAAAAATAGAGTCTATCTAATGAATACCTATAATAGTCCATTAGATATATATATAAAACATAATTTCATTAATAAAGAGATATCAATAGAAATAATACCATAGGAATGAAATTCATATATTAAATTTTTTGAAATATGTCTTAAAACGTAACTATATTTGTGTTCTATAAGTCAAAAGGCCTATATAAAAATATATACTCAGTTTAATGGACTACATAAAAATGATTCTTCATGGTTAAAAGATGTATAAATAATTTATTTACAATTTTTTGGCATCATATAACTAAATATAAATGTTTGAGAGTCTATTTAAGAATTATCCCCACTATGGTTTATAAGTAATTAAAAATATCTAGTCCACCATTATAATATAAATATAAATATATATATATATATATATATAATTGAAAATATGCAAAAAAAAGTTCAGACATTCAAATACAATTCTGTTGGAACCGTAAAACGTGTCCTTGTAATTAACCGAATGCATCCATATATGATCCTAGAGTGTATCTCTTTGTGCAAGCATTGATTTGACTAGTCGTAGAGCCCAAACAGGGTTACAGATAAAAAGTTATTGTTGTTGCTCTAATGTGTGTAAGAGCACCTCTTTCACGCCCGCGCGGAAGAATGGAACCCTCCATGTGAGATATTTCGCGACAGGTCCCATTTGGGTCCACCTCTTCACGGGCCCACAATGGTTTGATCCTCGCATGAGATATTTTTTTCCCAAGTCATGTGCAAGAAACACATCCAATATTGTGCGCAAAACAACCAATCTTGGGTTCAAAACTTCCAATATTGCACTCTGAACTTCCAATATTGCATGCAAGACTTCATTCTTCTGCACAGACTTCCATCCTGCGCACAAGTCTTCAATCTTGCTCGAAACAGTACCAAGGCGTTGAATCTTGCACACACCTATGACACATAATATGATCTATCATGCAACCCATTCTGTGTGTAGGGCATCTTAAATGAAACGGTGCCCAGGCCTACGCCCGTTGGTCCATACTGTCGAGGGCTACACCCCCGCACCCCCGCTTGGGGTCAATTCCGGGATACGATCCAGGCCCTCTGGGCTGGTCCCCTCACTACCGTCACTGACCCTCATGAAAAATGTTGAGTCGCACCGTGAACGTTTTCGGCCGAGGCGTCGGGCCTTTCAATTACGCCCTTATGTGCACCATCCTTCTACCTATGTAATTCCATGATTTGAGATAGTCCTCCACACACCGTTAAGCACCTTGGTTCGACATATTTCTCATGTTACATTTCCCATGTTGTGAGTTGAGATTCTCATCATCAATTCCATGAGTACATTGAGTCGAACCATTCATAATGTAACTCATCTGAAACCCATCGCTTGGCTCATATACTAGGTTGAACCTGAAAGGGTCGCCCATGCGTATGTCCCAACCCCATCAATTGTTTGGTGGATTATGCGAAATATTCCTCACTACATGACTATAAATTTTAGTACTCCCTATGTTCAAAAAATAGGCTTCCTCTTGATCCGAATAAGATATGTCTTATTATCCAATCCTTAGATACCAATATTCTTCTGTACATGACAATAAACTGTAGTACTCCTTATGTTCCAATGATTGGATGCTTCGTACTCAATATAAGATATTCCTTGTGCACCAATCATAAGATGCCAATAGTCCACTCTTCATGACTATTAATTGTAGAACTCTATATGTTCTAAACATAGGATGCATGTTAATCAATATAAGATATGCCTTGTGCACCAAGCATTAGATGCTAACAATCTTATCTACATGAATATAAACTATAGTACACCCTATGTTCCAAACATTGGATGTCTCTAAATAAAATAAAGAGATGCCTTATGCACCATGCATGAGATTCCAACAGCCCTTTCTATATGAATCATAAATGTATTATGAACTATGTTCCAAAAATATGATGCCTCTTGTTCCAAAAAATATATTTCTTATGCTCCATGCATGAGAAGCCAATAGTTTTATCTACATGACTATAAACTGTAGTACACCCTATGTGCGAAACATATGATTCCACTTTCTCAAAACAATAGATGACTTATGCTCTTAGCATAAGATGCCTAATTCCATTATTAGAGTGGCGTAATTTCAAGAGTGTTGGAATCTGTTCAAACATTCAATCACTCCTTATCATGCTTTGCGTGTACATCATTCGAATCTATATCCACTTCCATGTCTGAAGGGACGCTCAAACTACCTGGTGCCATGCCGCATCAGCTCACCTACCATATTGGACCAACACCCCAGAAGGCCTTGGATGATGCTTTGAGTCCGGTCATGTGTTTCGAACATGGTCAACAGTCGACCCTCATTTGATTGTCCGAATTTCTGGCTAACATGATATGGATGTTGTGTTTCGAACATGGCCAACAGTTATCCTTCATCGTCATGCCAACCTCACCACGTTCAGATTGTCAGGCATGTGATTTCCAATTTTTTCATCTCTCTTTGTTTGGACTGATTCCAATGCCCTTGGAATTATCCCTCTTGTGCAATAGTGCATAGTTGAAAGCCCCAACCCACTAGTGGGTTGGGATGCCCTCAAGGCCATACATGTGGAAGAAATTATGGGTAGCTTCATTGCGTAAGCCCCATACACCACTTCCGTTCTATTTTGGCACTTGGGCAGCTTCCATGTGTATACACCATGCACAATAGGCACTTCATAGTGGCACTGAGGCAACTTCTTTGCGTAATCCCCATTCACCCTAAATGCTCCATAGTGTCACCCATGTAACATCCTTGCATAAGCCTCCTTCACCATTGCCTCTCCATAGCAGCACACAAGATGCTTTCGTGCGTAATCCCCATCCACCATTGCCACTGCATAGCGGCACCTTGTCAGCATCCATGTGTATTCCACATCCCCCATTGACGCTCCATAACGACACTCGGGCAGCGTCCCTGAGTAATCCCCATCCAAAATTTCCTCTCCATAGAGGAACCCAGGCAGCTTCCCTGCATAAGCCCCATCCACTACTACCACTCCATAGCGGCACTTGGGTAGCTTCCCTCTATAAGAATCATCCATAATTTCCTCTTCTTAGTGGAACCAGGGGAGATTTTTTTGTAAACCCAATGCACCATTGACACTCCATAGCTGCACCTGAGAATCTTCCTTTCCTATACCCCATCCACCATTACCTCTCCATAGCGGCACATGGGAAGCATCAATGTATAAACCCCATCCCACTTTGTCTCTCCATAGCCGCACCTGTGCAGCTTACATGCATAAGTTCCATCCTCCATTTCCCCTTCAAAGCAAAACATAGGCGGCTACCTTGTGTAATCCCCATTTACCATTTCCACTCTACAGCGGCACCCGGGCAGCTCCCTTGCGTAATCCCCATGCACCATTGCCGCTCCATAGTGACACCCATGCTGCTTCCTTATGTAAGTCACATTCACCACCCTTCATGGACACACCATTGTGATGTGATTTCCAGGTCTTTACTACCTTTTGTTTCTCACACCGACCATGACTCATGTGGGTTTAGAGTAAGCATCGACCCTGACATCCCCTCCATGCATCAAAGAGGGTATGCCCCACACAATCCTCCCGAACTACGAGGTCATTGATACTTTTCATGGATCAGTACATAGGAAGCATCCCTAAGGTCAAACCCCACCACTCATTGGTCTTGACCATCATCACATCAGTTCACCAAACCTAACTTGAACATCATGGTCTTTGATCCTTGCTAAGGAAAGGTACGTAGTAAGCCTCCATGAGGTTTAAGCCCACCACTCATTGGTCCTAAATATCTTCATGTCGGTTCACCAACACCAAGAAGTCCCGACCGTCTTCATGTCGGTTCCCACACCATCCTAAACAATGTGGGTTTTGATCCACTTTTCTTGGAAAAGATATGTAGGAAGCCTCTCTGAGGTCCAACCCCATCTATTGGTAAGCCGTTGTGACCCCATCATGCTATAAACCATAGTGACCCCATCTAGATATAAGTTGTTGTGACCCCTTCTAGGGGATAGCCTTTGTGACCCCATCCTGCAGTATGCCATTGTGAACCCATCTACCGGTAAGTTGTTTTCAACCCCATTTGATGATAAGCCGGTGTCGGGTGAACTATGAGGACTTTGAGTCCCTGCCCCATGAATAAGTAGAATGTCTCTTCGAAACTCAAGTCCAAAACTACTGTCACCGTCATGAAATCTCTATCTCATTCCCCCTCCACTTAACTGCAATCTCTATCATCCATCCTGATTCTTACCTGGGATTCCACATCCAGGTGAGATCATTCCATTCATCCCAATGCCACTTATTGCAGAACCCGGGAAACAATCCATGCATAATCCCCACTCAATCCATAACCATCCACCCAATGGTATCTATATTTAGATGGGCCACATTCCATGAATTATCCCCAACATGTATCCTGGTCGTTTTCCTTTGTGTACACCTAGATTCATCACCCCTTAAAAATAAAAGGGTTTTGATCCCTGTCATCTACACCTGGTATGTAGGAAACCACCACAAGGTCCCATCCCAGCAAATGGTAAACCACAGTGCTTCCCCATTCTGGGGTTCACACTCACTGATCCACACTCTGTGGTGTCCATATCAGCCTTCAATGTGTTGCATCTTCACATTATGGGGCACATCAGCCCGAGTATGCTCTTATTGAGTGTTCTGATCTATCTACAAATTTAACTCTCCTGGAGCTCCTTACTAGTGATCTACCAATCTGATATCTCTTTGTAGGACATTCTGATCACCCTCATTCCCCCTCTGTAAGACGTTAAACTCACACCATGCCTCGTGTTAATCATGAGATGCCTGGGGAAAACAATGGAGGACATGTTTTTGGTGTAACCATCTCCATAAGATGTTAAACTCGTGGTGTACCCAGTGTTAAAGATTGGAAGTAGAGGAAGTCCTCAGAGACATTCCACCGACATAAGATACCCTTGGACTGACATAGGATTCCTTAGGTTATTCACCCTTGAGATAACCTATTATGAATAAGATTATAGGTTATCTTATGTTCATGCATCCATAGATGTCCAGACCTGCCTGATGTTATAGTCTACTCTGACCGAAGGTTGCTTCCCCAACCAGAACCCTTGGAATATCCTGATAGAATCAGTGTAATTAATCGGCGTCCATGAAGATATGTCACTGCGAATGAGATTCACAAACCACAACATAATCTATAAGCGATACCTAGATTTGGTTATGAGTTCTGTGGAGGAATCCACTAAAGTAAGAACCGACATCCCATCATCCTGTTTTGATTATGGAGCATACTTCCCTGAACAAGGAACAGATTCTTCCCACATTTTCAAAGCGGTAATATGGGTCAATCACTACCGTCCTCGAACTCACGGATGCATGCACCCCGGAAAAAGCGTAAAAAATAACTTAATTTTGGGAAATATAAGTATTTATATCTTGATAGATTGAATTTTTATAATTTATTTACTTCTCATGATCATATTTCATATATTTTTTTATTGTCATTTTTTATACATATTTAGAAAAACACCATTGATGTAGTTTCATGAAAATAATTTATTTCACTTAGTTTTCCTACAAATATTTAATTGAAACCTCTAAAATGGATTCTAATATTAAAAATTCATCCCATAATTGAGTTTTATTTAAATAATATTTCCCAACAGGAATGTTAATGATGTGGCATTATAGTGGTTAATGAATTAAGTTAACAATCCATACTATTTGATGACAGTATACTTTCCATACAACACATTATATTGTAATTTTAATGCGTAGAATTTACCATAGGGTGAGGAATGTTTCTAATGTATTTTCAATGGATAATCCTAGTAATTGGTTTACTTGGGATTCAGAAAAAAATAATACATATGTTTATATTAATATATTGAATATTCATTTTTTCATTTATTTAAATAATATATTTTTTATTTTTAATAGTTCTTCATACATTATCAAATATCATTGTCAATATACAAGGATATAGAGATATTAATATTAGCCATATAAGTTTTATCCAATAGTAAAATCAAACTATGTCATCATTAGAAACTATAATCAAGTATTACTACTTCATATCCCTTCATATTATAGTATTTGACATTTTATTGTTTATATTTATTTGTGCATAAATAAATGATGGATTTATGAATACATCAAATGGTTTAGCTAAGAAATATATGATAATTAACTAGATTATAACTATTATTTTGGAAAATGGGCCATGGATTTAATTACTTTTTTTAGTTGTCGTACATATTTCTATTAATCAAAATATATATAACTTATTCTTGTAAATTTTTTATAATCCATTACAATGTAGATAATGTTTTTATATTAGTGTTGGTTATTTTCTATTTTGAGATTTTATATTATTCTTATTAGATTATTTTATTTATCTTTAACATTTTTTTGTATATATGAGTAATGAGTGGTCATGTTAAATCATTATTATGATTTAATTTATATTTATATTTTCATGTTTTGATTAATTTTTAAATTATTATTAATTTCTATATTTACATCTTTAGCCTCAAATATTATTAAATCCATCTTGATATTAGAGAAAATATTTCTATTCATATGTTATAATAAGTTATTTTCATTAAAATGATAAATATTTATTTTTATACAATGAATTTGACTCATTTTGTGAGGTTGTGATTTTGAGACCTTATATGATGATGTATTTTATACCCACCCAGTTCAAGAAGTGTTAATGTTTATAGGTCTAGAACAGTTCATGAATATTCTATTGACCCTCAAGGGATGTGTATGTTATTTTCTTCTAAATAATATTTATTTGATGAAAAAATTATATATTTAAATAATTCATACATGATTTGGATTTAATGATTTATAATTATTTATGAATAATGTATTTTAATTTTAGAAATATAGAAGTATGTGGTCTTATTTTGAAATAATTTTTCTATGATTAGAAATATCCTTATTTTTTATCGGTTTATAATTTTATTAAAACCTATTTTAATTGGACATTTTAAATAAAATATGTAATTGGAATCACTATAAGATAGATATATGATGATGTTCTTGAATTTGATTAGCAATCATGGTTTACATGTTTTTTAAAAATTCCAATTATATATATATATATATATAAGAATTTTATTATTTTAAATTCCTCATTTATAAATTACATAGAAATTGAAATGTATTTTTACAAAATTGAAGGTGGTATTTTATTTAACAATTTATGTTATTTTTTTATTTAGGATTTTATTTAAATATTATTTGAGACACAACATCTAAATTATTTTTCAATATGAATAATTTTGAAATAAAAATTCAAATTAGTTAAAAAAATGATTCTAAATAATTTATCATGATTTTTAATCCTCAAAATTTTTAATATTGTTTTGATTGATATATTTTATTAACATTTTCTCCATTTTGGAAGTACATTTATATAAATAATCATATATTTTCTATCATGTTACTAATATGCGGAAAAATATATGATCATTTCATAAGTTGTATTAATAACATATATTTTGTAGTGGTATGTTCTTATGTTCTTATAAAGGTTTTAAATTTTTATTTTAATTTATTCCTCATAGTTTAAATTATAGAATATTTTTATTTTATAATATTTAAAAATATTAGAATCAAAATTCATTATTCGTGTAGTTTTGTGAATTTATTTTCATAATAATGAGTTTAAAGGAATTTTTATTTTATTTATAGAGAAATAATAACTATATTTTTTATTCACCAATACTAATTTGAAAATAACGTATCATTTTTTTAATATTTTATAAGATAATTGACTAATTTTTTTAGTTTAACTAATTATTATTTTTACGTTTGTGAATAAAGTGTTTTGCTGTTAGGATTTTTATAAAAAAATATAATAATATAATTTTATAATTTTAAATATAGAATAAAATAAATATTTCAATTATTTGAAATTGGAATGAATAAAAACAATTTATGGATTCATTCTTATGAAATGATATGCTATTCTTCATCTATAATTCATATCGACAAATCTATCTTTTTTATAAATTTATATTTCTAAAAACTAGGTTAGATTGTGTAATTTTACTTTCAATTAATTAATATTTCTTTAAATTTATATTATTTTAATCTATTTAGATACTAATTTTATTTTTTGAATATTATATTATAACAGATTATATGTTATTGGTGATATTTTCATGAAAATATACTAATGGTTTATTTAGTTATATATTACTCCCAAGTCAATAAGAAAATTTATAGTAACCAAGGATGGGGAACCATGTGAGAATAAGTACACCTAACAATAAGCTAGAAGACGATTAAAAATGTGGTAGGTATTATTTATATAATAATGATAGTATACCCTAAAATCAAATTCAAATAGTTGGTGAAAAAAAAAATAAATTGTTAATCTCATAAATCAATAGAGTATTCAAATTCAATAAACACAATGTTATAACTTATATATCTTTTATAATTAATTGCAATCAAATAACATAGATCAACCACTATTTCAATCACATAAAGAATGAATAATGTTACAAAATGAGAAATAAAACACAAATATCATTATATGGCCTCAAACACACCTTGTTCAATACCATTTGTGTTGAACTAGATGGATCTACCATACGTCTTGTGCATGGAATATTATAGTAGACATAAGGCCTTCACACACACCAAAGATCCTACGAAGGGTGTCATAAATTAATTTCAATGGGGACACACAATGGTTCTATAGTATATTCGATCATATACTTATATAAATGAGGAAAATAAATATGTTATAAATGTATGTTTACTATCATATTCTAACCAGGACACCATGTATCTATATAGATCTTGTCGTCACATGATAACCATGATAGCAAGAAACTCGACCCTAAATACTTCAGAACCATTACAGGATTTCTTAATTACATCATTTCAATGATGTAAAAAACCAATTCATTCTAAATGACTCTTGTTAAGTGTATGTATCCCATAAACACAACCCAAAGGAATATGATATGGCCCCTTAACCCTTACCTATATTAATACATTGTCTCTCCACATAGGGATCCACATCAATGACATGAACTACTTTCAAATTTATCATTATTGGATCTGTCATCCACATATCATACCACAAGATCACTATACATGTCTTCACACTAATTTTGAATCTATCATTTCTCACACAACTACATGTTGCTCAGTGTTTTCCAAGACATCATACCCAATGATGACACAATCATTCCCCAGGATGTCTTAAAAACATAATATCCAACATTTTTTAACCAATCCACATTATCCAAACATACACACTAAATATGTCTTTTAATAGAATATAGTGGAAGCACAAAAAAATCATGCCCACACCACATGACCTTGGTCACCACCATTTCCCAACATGGCCTGACACTAATGTAGTAAAAGATATTTTTTCAAACTCTTGAAGTCATCATCATGACCATATGGGAATCAAATATTTCCCTATAATCTCGACTCAATAAATAGTGATAGATACCATCTAGAATATTCCATCCCATAGTTAGAATACTACAAGTATACTCTACCATAAACTAGCCCCAATTCAGGGGACCAATAATAGTAAAATATCTAATCATTTTCCATCTCTGATTTTCCACAAGGGGTCACTTTTAACCAACAACATCGAGGATGTAACATTCCAAAATTCCACATCCATTCCGGAAGGTAATGTCTTTCTCACAACACATTACATGCCTTAAGACACCATTATAATTGTTCAGCCTGATAGTAATATTATATACATTCATATCAAACAAAAATCGAGTAAAAATACACTAATTTCTTATAAATACTCTTATATGGCCCATCCTACACTACCTAGAACACTAGTAATTTTCAAAGAACTACCGAGGTCCTCTCATAACCGTAATAAACACTATATCCCCTCAGAGACCTATATTTCAAGATAACTGGGTTTACACAAGAGACATGGAAACATTAACCAAATAATTAGTGACTCATTTACTTTAAAAATTCTTATTTTAGGTTTCTATCAGTCTATAACCTTGTCTATGTTAAAATAAAAAAATAACACAATATGAATTCCTATATAAACATATAATAAAAATTGTATTAAAGGACCCAATTAACTTAATTTTCAATTTAGTGCCTCATCGAGTATTATGCAAGAATATTCATGGTCCCAATAACCTATACCATGATGATAGATGAAAATTATTATTATTTAACATTTTTAGTTAATTAATTATATAGAATTAAATAGACTTGATTAGAAAAAAAGAGAGTGTGCATAATCATATTCGTAATACCACCCCCATCTCCAACAACTCAAAATATTAGCATTGAATATCACTTTATTATGACTATACCATATAATATATATCACATAAAATCACATAGATAACATAATAAAAAAATTATAAATTAATAAGGATTGGAAGAATTAGTATTTCGTGAAGATAATGAACATATACAAATTTAGTTTTAACATGATCTTGGGAATAATAATGTTACCATAAGAAATATTAATGAAGCCAATATAATAGTAACCTCACCAATGAATGTATTAATAACATTTAAGAAACTTTTGAATTTAAATATTATATATTTGATTCATGGTATCAGTAAATAATTGTTTTAGAAATGCTGAATTATGGGTTTATAGTTATTCAAGTTATAAATATTTAATATTGATTTTATAATAAATATAATTATTTTAAAGTAAATAGACATTCATAAAACATATTCATAAATTATTATTTCATTGTCTTATGATAAGTGGTTAATTTTATGAGTCCTTAAGTAATATTTCAATGTGTCATAATATTAGCGATAATTATAAAATCCATAATTTTTAATAAATGATGATTTTACATAAAATAAAAATTTTGTATATTTAAAAATTATTTTCACTAAATGTAATACATTTTTTCATTCAAATAATCAATAAAAAATGTTTGGGGGAATTTTTGAGATTTTGTTTTCAAATAGTTGAGTTTGTTTTGAATAGTGGAATACATTAATTTACAATATTTAACAAATACATTTATTATTAAGTCATAGATAATGTATGAATGAATTATTTTCATAATCATGAAATATATTTCCTTTTTTAATCTATTTAATAATGGTAATAAAACATTTCATATTATTGAGAAAAAATAATAATCTAATTAATAAATTAATCAAAACACCCCATCCTCCCACAATATATACAACCCCTCACCAACTCTTCTCCTCCACCATTAAAGCCATAAAGTTATACAAATTTATTACCCAATCATCATCCCATGAAACTATAATATTTCTAGTATTATTTTTCCTCAATAAAATACCCAGTCTATTTTCATTAAGGTTGTTATTACAAGGATTAAGTTCAAGAGTTTAAATATGGTTTCTTTTTATTACAGATTATTTTCATTTTATATTATTTTATTATCATAATTTCTCTACACATCCTCTCATCCATGATTCAGGATAAATATAACATCATATATATATATTTATATATTACAATGTTATTAAGTAAATGTACTAATCCATCATCAAACCTCTTCATGTCTCCCTTTTATTTGTGAAATTAATAAGTCATCCATGAGTTGTTGTTTGTATCCATAAAGGATGAGATTTTTCATTTTCCTTTACTATCATTAAGGACATTCATAAAACCATTATAAAGGATGAATAATAATTTAAAAGTTATGTTATTTTTTTTAATTTTCTATAACTAAATTATATACATAATATTAAATAACAAAAAAATGAGTTCTTTTGATAAAAACCAACAAAGTAAATCGAAATGAATGACATTAACATTTTATGTAGTTAATAATCCCTATATCTTTAAAAAAAATATATAAGGCCAATTAAAATTATTTATTTTTACTAATTACATATAATTTTATTTTGGTAAAATTAGGTAAAGGCTTGGACATCCTAGGTGCATTACATTGTCAAAATACACTGTTTTTGGAGTTCTGGGAGGCAACAATATATCATTTCTAGAGTAATAGAAAATTAAATTAATTCTATTGGTAGGTTGTGTCAATTACTCAGTGTTGGTAGGCTGCGTTGGTAGGTTTTATCGGTATGTCACGTCAGTGACTCAGTGTCGGACGGTTGCACCAGTAAGGGGTATCAATAGCTCATGTTTGTAGCTCTACACTAGTGAATCAGTGTTTGTTAATTAGAATCAGTGGATCAACATCGCCAGGTTGGGAATTGGTAGGTCATGCATCGATAGGTAAGGCTTTTATATGTTCGGCATTGGTATCTTGGGAGCTGGTAGGTTTAATGTCGGTAGGTCAGGCATCCGTGAATAGTGTTGGTGAGACATTCCTCGGTTGGTCCCAATGGTGAATAGCAAAAAACTGGTCATGTTGGTGACACAATTTTGGTGAGTCACTCTCAGTGACTCACATCAATGAATTACCCAACATTCCCTCATTTTCTTCTTTTTCCAGTTTTCCAGTTTCAAACTTATTATGTGTTTATAAAAATCAGGTGTAAAACCAATTTTGAAAATTTCTAATGGATTTTAAAATGATATTAATTTTACCATTAATATCTCAATTCTCTCAGGACATTGAAAAATTCAAACCATTTAATAGTGACCATGAAATAACATTAATGTACCATAAAACTATTTCTTTCTATTTGTATAGAATCCAATTATTCAAAGCCGAGATCGTCACTACCAGTATTTTTTCCTTTTTTTCTTTTGATGTGCATAGATCATTTATTCCCTAATGTGTCATGTATTGTGTTGTGGTCATCAGAGTTAGTTTCCCTTGGAGTCTAATTCTACTTGTGTGGGCCTCTATTTTGGAACAAGGGGAGTTTTTAGTCTTCCATTTATCATTTTAGGGATTCATTAGACATTATTTATTTATATATCATGGGGGATGGGTAAGCTAATGTCTTTATGTGATTACAGTCGAATCCAATGTTACAAAGTTAATATGTCCTATTATACAGATAATCGGAAAATATATGTTACATGTTTCGTTACATTTTTCATAAATTAGGGGTGGGGATGATGATGATGATGCTTGATATAATTTATCTATTATTTTTGTCTAGCATTGTGAATTTTGTTGGTCATACTTCATCGGAATGTCAAGGTCATTGGTTGTATCTGTTTGCACAATAGAATCATTAATACATATTGGTAATATTTTTTTGAATGGCTAAAAACATGAAAATATGATTAATGGGGAGACATAGAAGCTAAGTTGATGCGTGATCTCATTGACCAATGTGATTCTTCAAAGGGATGGTTAGAGGATGATTTGAATCAGAAGTTGTTCTGTGAGAAGTTTTTTGTTCCAGTAGTGATGCAAGGAAGAGTTCTAAATGAGTTTCACAGATCACCCCTTGTGGTACACTAGATTGATTCCATGATGTAACATGGTTTGAGGGAACAGTTTTGGTGGCTCAGTATGAAGTGGGATGTGGTGGAGTTTGTGGAAAAGCTCCTTGTGTACCATTAGGTGAAGGTTGATAATGATGTTATATGTTGTTTGTTACAACCCCTAGATGTCCTCGAGTAGAAGTGTGATGGAATATCGAAGGATTTATTCAGATGATTACCATGTGATAATGGAGGATATGATGTTATAAAGGTAGTGGTGGATCAACTGAAGAAATATGCTCACTTATTAGTGAATAAATAAACATGTTTAGTGGATTCCATTGATAGAAGGTATATGGATGAGGTGGTAATGATCCATGGGGTTCCTAGATCCATCATTTCAGATCAGGATGAATGATTTACCTCAATGTTTTAGAGGGTATTTTCAAATAATCTTGCCACTAAATTATTCCTCATAACATATTATTACACTCAGAGAGATGGGAAGATGGAGAGGACCATCCATACGTTTGAGTACATGTTTTGAGCATTCATCTTAGACATTGGTGGGTCTTGGGTGAGACACATTCTCATGGAAGAGTTTTCATAAAATAATATCTGTCACCCTTACAATGGTATGGCTTGATTTTAATGCTTGTATGGGATACTATGTCATTCATCATTGGGATGGAGTTGTGTTTTTGTAGCAGTTATTCGTGGTTTGTATGTGGTCCATAGTATTACTGAGAAGGTGAAGATTCTCCATTAGCGGATGAAGGAAGCCCAAGACCAGTAGAAGACATTTTCCAATCATAGGAGAATTCACATGGATTTCATTGTTTGGTACCACATGTTATTGACGGTTTCCCCTCGATTATGATTGTGGTGGTACAGTAATGGGGAGAAGGATTTCTCATAAGTTCTTCGGATCGTTCGATGTGATGGGATGAGTTGGTGAGGTCTTGTACCAATTGGCATTTCCACTGTAGTTTGTGAGGATCCTGTATGTCTTACACATCACCCATATTCACCAGTATCAATACGATGACTCCCTCATCATTGACTGGGGAGAGTTAGATATAGTGGATGACACAACCATGGTGGAGCAAGCATTGGATATCCAAGATCACCAGGATATGGTGTTGTGTGGGAATCTCATTCATATGGTTTTTGTGTTTTAGAGGCATGGTGGCCTGGAAGAAATTACTTGGGAAAGGTAGACATTGATATGTTCCCAATATCCGGAGTTGTTTTGAGTTTATCTTCAGGTTTTATCTCTGGGATGTTGTTCTTCCACATGGTTTTCTATAATATGGGTTACATTCGGTTTATTTAATGTATAATAAATTCATAACATGGGAAATGGTAAGAGAATATTCTTAATCAAGACTCATTAATTTAGATGTGATTATACTCGTGCGGGTACGTAAATGTCGCCCAAAGCCGATCATATAATGACATGGTGGTTTGAATTCTCTAATTCATGTGTTTATATAATAGGATCATGTATGGTGTATATTTTGGATGTTTGGTTTAGAATAAGTGGGAGTAGGTATTCTTGAATATTGAGTTTTCACTCTAGAATTCGAATTGTTGTTTATCCTTGTGAGGTATCTTAGGTGGTGGTATTTCAGACCCCACATTCTTCTGGGTTTGGTTTTGACTTATAGAGAGTTAAAATAGTTTGAGAGGTATCTAATGTAATTTCATAGAACTCCCTAATCAATTACATTGTCAAATTCTAGTGTTCGGGGTGTTCGAGGTGGAATAATTATTTCATTCCATGACTTTTTAATAAATTCTAGTTTTTTCATTGGTAGGATGCTTCAGTGAAAAATCATCATTAGGTTGTGTTGGTATGTGGTATCAGTAGGACACATCATTGACTCAGAATTTATTGGTAATGTTGGTAGGTTGTATCAGTAAATCATCATTAGTTTATCAGGGTCGGTGGATTTATTTTGGTGGCTTAGTGTTAGTAGATCAGTGTCGGTGGCTCAATATCGCTATATAGTTAGTCAGTACTTTCATTTTGGTAGGCCAGGTGTCGGTAGGTTAGGCATTAGTTGTAACACCCCAAGATTTGATGATACGCTTCTCTTTGAATAATACAGTAGTGTGTGTTTTACGCAACTTCGAGTTCTAAAACACACCACTACCAATCAAACTATCCTTTATGAATAGTAATACCCACTTTTTGAAATTTTATAAATTTTATCTTTCAAAATGGGCTTCATTTTTGTATTCAAAATATAGAAATTAGCTTAGGTTTAATTTTTTGTATTTTTCTGAAAACATTGAATTTTTAATAAATAGTGAAAAAACACTGATTTATAGTTTAAAACCAAATTTTTATTTAAATAATTACTTATTTTATTTAAATTTATTTAAGGTCAAAATAGATACATAAGACCTATATATGTTCAATGTAATTCATTGGAGTTATTTTAGAATAATATTAGATATATAAAAATTTTATTGAACTTTTCATCGTCTTTTATCCACCTCCTAGGAGAATTTAGAAATTCACCTAAAAAATAATTTTACCTCTTCTGTGAGTGGAATTTCTAAAATCCAAGAGACATAGTTAATATCAAGGACTAAAATGTGGTACAATAGGATAAAAATAATTTTTGGTGAATAGTGACCTTTTACTTTTATTTTACCACGGTTAAAAGTAAATAGGGTAATTAAGGGTAAAAATGATATTAATATTACCCTAACACATGTCCTATTTCTATTGGACAAGTGTATCTTGACCATAAACAGCATTAGGAATAAAATATTATCATTTATGTCCACTTGGATTAGATTAGGACATTTATTATTATTTAATTCAAAGAAGAGTTAAAAGAGTTAAACTCAAAGTTTAATAACTAAAAAATTGTTAACATAGTGTTATAAAGAATATAAATAGGATTATAAATATTAATTAAAATATAAAAAGATTTCCTACATAATGGTATTTTATTTATAATTTTTAGAAATTAAATAATGTTTTTTATTTATGACACAATGGTGAGGTAGTAATTACCTAACTAATTAAATATTAAAATAATTGATATTATAAATATCAAAATAAATGTAATTTGAGATATTATATGAATTACACTAAATTTATAGGTTTATATGACATATTAGGACTGGTTATATAAATTTTCCTCGAAGTAATAATGCTTTTATGAAATTATCAAAAACAAAATACCCAATAGTGTCAAAATTGACATAAAAGAGTTTTAAAAACAAATATTATATTATTAATTTATATTATATTTCTAAAAATCTACGGTTCAGACAAATGACTTATATTATGATATATGTATCGTTAATGGACCACTTGGGGGTATATTTGTAGTTTATTGTATGTTTATTGACTATATAATATATAAATACAAAGAGACATGGTAAGTGTCAAACTAATTAACTAAGAGATAAAACTTAACGATAAGGTTAATATATTGACCCAAACCCCTATAAAATCTATTGGATGAACGGTTTTAGACCTATACCCACCTTAAAATTTAAATATTCCACTTTTAAGTCATTATAAACCGTATATGAATTTATTATAAAATAATATTTCTAGCTTTCCCAAAGGTTCCCCTCACCACTCTTATAAAAGGGCACTTCACCTTCACTCAATTTCACACCTTCAAATCCTTTTGGCTCGGCCAACCTCTACCCAAATATCCTCCCAAAATCCCACACTACAACCTAGAGGCCTTTTTTTTATCAGAATACCATCTTAAGGAGCACTTTTGATCAAATCAAAAGGAAGAACCCGAAGAAGAGGTAATGATTTCACTACCCTCTTTCAAGTTCCGTTCTTCATCAACTTCTTATTTCCTTGTTATTTACATTCAAAAATAATAAATCTAGTATATTATATATATTGTGATTTTTTTATAAATATGGAACAACCTAATTCATTATTCTATCCATCCCTTGAAAGACATGTCACCATACGTGCATATGTACGACCTACCGTCTCCACGTCGTGGTGTAATTGTTATTCAAAATATTATTATTTATATGGGTACAATAATGATGTTTTATTCATGTAAATAATAAATATAACATGATATTAATTCTATATATAAGATATACTATCCTATTATATGTTATTATAATATCAAAAGAAAGATATTGTCGCTCGTGCATACGTACGGACTATCATCTCCACAAACGCGATGAGATTCATTCCCCATTATATCCTTTCAAGTATAATTCTCATATGATGATTGAAAATAATGTTTAATTACATGATATAATTATGGATATGAATAATATAAAACCTATACATAACAAACATGTCTTATGTAACATAACATATAAAAGAAAACGAGTAAGTTAACACCTGAAACGACGATAATAATAAAATATTATTAACAAATCATTATTAGAAGATCATATATGATATCATAATTATATATATAGTTCTTGTATAATTTAATAAAAATGCTATAACTATTATACAGGAGTTTAACATACCATCAACTAAGGAAAAGTACAAGGTAATGAGTTTTTATCTCACTCCTTATTCTCGTGAGATTCATGCCATATTACCACTATTACCATTTATGTGGTGTATGTACTGCCCATAATTGTATTATTTTTGTAATAAATTTTAATTTATGTGTATTTACATATTCATTGCATGATACCTCTTTCATGGGATGTATGTTTCATAAGTTACCAAATTGGTATGAATTTATTTCACAATCTCTTCACTATCTGAGGTTGTTTATACGTAATTATTTACTAGGACCTCTTTATCATCCACATCCATGTTTCTTAAAAATTCATTTCAAATCACTATTAATATTTTAATGACTGTGGGATAAATTCATTTATACCCTTTTTTGAATTTTTATAAGTAGTTTATAATGTAATCTTTCTTTCGTTTTCCAAACAGGGTCATTTTTACCCATTTCGATAGAATTAATGTAAGATGGTCTTTTTTTAACTTATATGGCAGGTGAGGCTATTTTCCGTCATTATAAAATTTTCGAAGCTTACCTTACATTATTATAAGGATATTTTCAAAATAAGGGTTTTCTTTTATAAATATGTGATTTTAAATGATTTCAAAAAAGAAATATTTCTCTCAAATATATGTAATCCCGTGCCAATGTATACGTATTTAACGAAAGCTTAAAAATGTTTTCAGAAAACCCGACTCTCGAGAGTGGTAGACAGGAAGGGATTGGGTGTGGACCCATCATGTCTTGTAATTAGTCATGCTGCCTCAAAATTAGTTATTTTTTTTCAGAAGCTTGCATAATGTTTTCAGAAAAACACTGGAGTATATTTGAGAAATTTTAAACGTAAGTATCTTCTAAAAAAGTTGCATCTATAGGTCTCATTAGACAAAATAGTGTCTTGGCACAAGGCCTTGACAAAATATTATTTGTTGTCATGGAACAAGGCCTTGACTATGTGGTTATGATAATCTGGCATTATACATTCCATCATTATAGAAGTTGTTATTGATATTGCATGTTATTATTTTATTAGTAGAATATCCATGTGAATAAGTAAATGGAATTATTTAATTTTATTTCTGCCATATTATGCTGAAGATCATGTTTAAAAAGCTTTTGTTTTAGTTATACATTGCCTTAAATGTTTATGCTTATTTATGAATGTTTTTTCTATATGGTTATCCTTACTGGGAATCTGATCTCACCCATTTCTATGTTTTATTTCTCCATGGATGTGAAGAAGTATTTTATGAATGACCTGTAGGGATTGTATGATGGGATATGAAGAGAAGATGTTGTTGTAGTAGTTTTCACTTTATGATGTAATGAAAACATTAATAATGTATCTAGCTATTATAAGGCTACTAAACAAATCGGTCATTCATCACTAGATATTTTGTGATCATGCCAGTATTATGTAATAATGCACCAACTCTAGGTAACGGGGGTCGGGGAATTACATCAGTAGGTTGTGCGTCGGTAGGGTGGGCCTCTATTGGAAGGATGTCAGAAAGTTGGGTGTCAGTGACTCGCGTCATTGATTCAGGTGATGGTGGGTCACATCAGTGACTCATTATAGGTGGGTCACATCGATGACATTCATTTTGTGAGTCATTGTTGATAAATCACATCAGTGACTCACAAATCAGGGATTCATTTCCATCTTTTCTATTTCTTTCTGTTTCAACAATAATCCATTTTTTTGGTTTAAATTGAGTTTATATACATTTCATATCATATATAATGTAATTTAAACAGATATTAATTATATCATTAATTTCCTAATGCTCTTGGGGAATTGAAATAGTCAATCCATGTAATCTAGACCATGATCCCACATTAACAGCCCATGGAACATTTTCCATCATTTGATATAGGATCTATATATTATAATATGAGAATATATCTCTCCTCACATGTTTTAAATTTTCCATTGGAGAACCATGAACCTATATTCCCCATGGATCCGTGTGTTCAGTTTTGGACTTCTGATTCAATTTCCATTGGATTCTCTTACTGCATTCACAAGTATGCGTTTTGGAAAAAGGAGAAGTTACTGATCGTCTATTTCTCAAGGTAGATATTCCTTAGAATTTCTTTACTTTTGTATCATGTACGATGGGTAAATTAATGACCATTTGTGATTATAGTCTGATCATAGTGCTATAAATATAATTTAACAAGTTTTAAAGATAACTGAACTAGTTACGATAATGGGTTCTGTTAGATTACAAATCAATGATGTGTGATGAAGACAATTTTTATTTTATTTTATTTATTATCTTTAACCCACACTACGAATTATTTTGGCCTTTTGGATTCTGAAAATCATGGTCTATAGTGGTCTCTATTGGTGCACTAGACTCATGAATACTAATTGTTATTCTTTTGGAGAATTTCTATAAACATGAAAGCATGATTAATCATGACTATCAATTTAATTAAATTCATTCCACAATAATAGACATTTTATGTAATAACCCATGTTTTATCAAAATAGAAATAAATAATGAGTGTTTTAAATCTAAATAAAATTTTCATTATTTGCTGTGGTTGTGTGCTGTGTATGGATATTTAATGTCTTGTTCTTCATATGTGTTGTGAGGTGCAGCTGCTGAGAGAATAATGGTGAAGGAAGATAATTTGAGGGTGAAATGGTATCTCAAGTTGGGAGATTGATTAATTTTTTAATGGATTAACGTTTATGTGTAGTGGGACTGAAATTTGGTTGAGTTTAGTTTTTATTGTATAATGTGGTACTTTTAATGTTGTGGTTCTTCCGTGTATTGTTGGGGAGGAATTATTTATGAAGTAGGATAGTTTTACCTTGGTTGGGATTTTCAACCAAAGTTTCCATAGAATGGTATATTCAGAATGGGAGGCAGATTTGATTCATCTACCCAGTCCCTTCATTCACTATTCATCATAGGAAATGGATGGTATAGTTTCTTCACACTTATAACATGTGCTGTGTCTGGTATTTTCCATGGTATAGATGGAGTCAATAATATTAGACTGTAAAATAATTAATTATAATTGTTTGAATGAATTGGATGGGGTTATAAAAAAACATCTTGGTTGGTAGTGTTGTCATTCATTAGAGGTGGCAGTGAGGAAAATTACTTGTGGGATGAATATTTGTATTGAATAACCAAATGCTGGGCTGAGTGTTTGGTTACTTTATGTATACAAGTAGTTTCTTGTTATTTTTATAAGCACCACACCCCTTATGAGAACTATGTTCTGAACACCCCCATTATTAAAGGAAAGGGTGTCTTTCTTAAACATCATAGTGGGAGGATAGATGATTTGAAACCTCCTCTTCCTTTCTACCTCCTCAAGGTTGTGATATCGTAAGACTCTTCAGGTAGGTTGTGGTTTGTGTGGCCCAAGTGTGTGAATGTGAGTTTTGGTTCCGATGTTTCTTTGGAATGAGATGTGTTTTTCTTACATGGTGTCTTCTATATGAGATGTGTTGTGGTTCCAAGTCATCTTTTAGATGTGGTGTGTTTTGTGACCCAGGTGTGTGTGTGTGGTATGAAATGTGCTATGAGGCACATGCCTGTGCAGCAGATTGTGAGATGGTTCTTTTAGAATATGTGGGAGCACCCTTATGTTTCCCCTTACGGTTTTAGAGTGGATAGTTTGTGGGAATGTGATATAGGGTTTCCTATCATTAATGTTCTTAATATATTAATTTAATTGACTTTCATTATTTTGTGAGTGTACCTCGATGAGATATGGGATAGATTCTCTACCTAGTTATGTGATTTTTGGACTTAGATTTTTCTTGTGGGATAATTTGTATTCTTTTCCACATGTGAATGAGTGACTATGGTTTTCCATAATAACTATACATGTATACTCTCTCTATATAAAAAAATTGTTTTTAGGATTTTAGGAGGACTATGGGAACTATGCTGGAAATTTCTTATATCAGATGTTGTGACAGTTTCCTTATCACTGCTTAGTTTTGTACTTTTTCTATTTACTCTAGATCTTTTCAATTTATTTCTAGTAGTTTGACATTAAACAAGTATGTCAGATGGATTTTGGATTCTTTTATATATATGAATTTTAAATTTTTTTGGGGGGGGGGGGGGGTTCATGCATCTTATCTCAAGATATGCGTTACTATAAAATGTGTAATGCCTCCCATGTTGTGATATTTCTATACCCTTGGTGATGTTCACCACCCCGAGCGCCTACTAGTGGTGGGTCTCGTGGTTAATTATAACTTTTTATCAATTTCTCTCTCATGAGGGGCATATTTTCAGGGAGGGGTCATGAAATATTATTCACATTTTACATGATTTTCCATGCTTGAAATCAAGGGAACCAATCATAAAAAACAAGAAAACAAACACTCTTGAATGATGGAATTGAACACTTTAACTCATCCTAATTTTTATTAATGAACAATAAAAATTATAATAAAACAAATATATGTAAAATATAATCTTTATATTTTAATTAATGAATCAAATATGATTATCCATTAAATTATTGTGATGAAAAAACTAATACAGAAGGTTTAGGGATTCTCAATCCCAACTCTCTTTCTTTGATGTTTCACTATATTGAACCTAATTCTATATGGATGTTCCCATAATTTTAGGAAAATATTAGTTCATTTTCCTTTCCATTAATTTTTAGGGATATACATGCTTGCAATAATATTTATGACAAAAATGACAATTTTTTCATAATTACCCATAAATCTAAAAACACATCTTTTACTCCTCTTGAGAGTGTTTATTATTCACTGATGATTTATTATTCCTATTCAATTATTTTATACCCTTATTCTGTTTGTAACCCCAAATATTTTTCATGAATTTATTATTTATTAACTAAATCCCATTAGAATTCATGTGTTATTGTATTTCTAGGATTGATATACAATATATGTGGCATGCATGATGATGAAAATGTTATGTTGTGATGGGTGTGCCATATATTATATAGGTTTCCAATGCATTGTGTAATGTGACGTATCTAATGAGATAAGGTGAAATATTTATGAACATGATGATATCCTTGTTCAAAATGATGATGTTAGTATTATGAACATATGTCATTCATTAACATGATGATATCATTGGAAATAACTATGTGTGGTACTTGACCAAAATGACATGATATTTCATTTTTATGAATTTCCACATTCAATTCCATTATCTAAGTAATCCTTTAATAATTATGATGATTATACCATGGTTATATTATAATGAGATTAGTATTCTCATCCATGGGATATCAATTTATGTTTTTATCTATCCTATTATGGGGCACATAGATGACCCCTTTCTTTGATATATATCCTTTAGTGAATACTAGTACTAAAAAGTATGTGAGGCCATATAATAATTCATATAATAAATAAATAATTAAGATTTATTTTACATTTTGTCATGGTTTTTTTGTTCTAAAATATCCCTAATAACTAAACATTTAGAGCCTATTTTTGTAAAACTACTATATTGTTTACATTTAAAATGATGTAATAATAAATTATGACAAAAGGGTTTCTATACATGGTGTCATGAAATGGTTTAAATAATGTAAGAATTGAAAATAGAGAACATAATTTAAATCCCTTAGTATGAGGACATGTATATGTAATAACACAAGAAGCATTGTTTTGGAAGATTTTTATGCATAGGGATCCCACAAAATATTCCATTAGAGATAATTTCACAATGGAATAAATAATTTATTAATGAATTATTGAATTCTATTTTGTTTAACCCATTTTTATTTTAGGAAATAGTGTGAACAAGGAGAATTTATGCTAGCATTCTCTGTAAGGAACAATGTATTGATTGCTCGAATTACGTACCCAATTCTGTGGGTGGTGGAGTTCAAAATTTCTTGGAGATTCTTACCAATCTATCTATAGAAATGAATAATAACACGATAATATGAAACCTCATACATCCCCTAAGTCGAAAATGGATATTTAGACTTTTAAATTGAAATCACAATCAATATTTAGTGGAAGATTTGATCCTCTAGTAATGGAATAGTGGGTAAACACAATGGAGAAGATCTTTTCTGTTCTCTAATCTTCTGAGAAGGTGATGGTGACTCTGAATGTCTACCATTTAGATGGAGTGGATAAAAAATTGTGGGTGTTGATTAAAAACTCTAATACAAGGGATGATATTTAAAATATGGTCTGGGATGATGTTTTAAAAATATTTCTAGAAAATTATTTCTCCCATTGTCATCAGTCAAAGATTGTGAGAGAATTCATAAAGCTAATTAAAAAAATTAATGGTAATATGCCAAATCTTATGAAGAAATTTTAACAAGACATTCAATGTACACCTCAAGTTTTTTATTCAATAATGATAGAAATGTAGATATATTCCATTATGGATAAAAGACATGTACAAAAGGATTTGGTAATTCTGGGTGTTGGGAGTTATGAAGAAGTTGTTCAATGTTCTATCAAAGTAGAGATGGTGTTTTTATAATGGTCCCATGTAAATATAGATAAGTAATGAATGATGGAGAATTAATATACGAGATATATTGAATAGGGTTAAAATAAAACTCAACCAAAAACTTGTGAACCCATTTGGAAGAAACATCCATTGAATTCCCTCAAAGGGATAGATAAATGATTCAATATTCAAGGAGATGGACACAATGATCAAGAATATTGATGATATATAAATCACAATGAAAATGTAGTGGTGTAAAGGGGAGAACCACCCATGGTTCAATAAATCAATTTTAGGGATCAAGGGATCTATGTGATCCAATTCACTAAACATTGGGTCCCAATGTATAATCACCATTACATTCCACTAAAGTCAAATGATCAAGAGAAATATTGTGGCATCATTAATATTATGGTGGATACCAAAAAAATGTGGAGATAGGTATAATGGTTGTTCATTGAGTAATAGAAAATGTACTATTTCAGTCTTGATTTATGAATTCTTCCAAATTTTACTTGTTTTGTAGAACAATTTTAAAACCAACTATAACTATAATGGTTGAGTTATGTAGGATAACTACAAGTTTAAATTTTATTGCATCCAAAGTATATAACTCTTCCGGGGATAATGTAAATGAACTAAAAATTATAGAAATTATTATCTTTATTTTTTTGGTGGAGTTTTAACCTATATTGGGCATGGATTGGATGTATTTTTATATAGTAAAATTCAATTTTTGACAATGGGATGTTAATCTTCACATCCTGAAGCAACCTCCAATTCTGTACATGTGTGAGTAGGGGGATAAATATACTATATAATCATCATCTCAATTGTGGAAAATATTGTATTATGAGTAATCATATATATCTAAAATGAATTAGATCACTAAAAAATCATTTTAAAAGAAATGTTTGTTGTGATGGACTAAACTAATGTGTTTATTGATCATTTTTATGGACTTCCTCAAATCCATGAGGTTGATTTATCAATTGATCTTATTCATAAAACACTTCCTATATAAAAAAACCTTATTGAATTTACACTATTGAGTTGGAGGAACTGATTAAGTTGTTACAAGAGAATCTGAAAGTGGGTTTTATACACCGTTGTGCTCCAACATGGGGTGTATCAGTCCTCTTGGTCAATAAAAATAAGGCATCTATTCTTATATACATTGATTATCATGAGATGAAAAAAATCACGATAAATGAAAATTAATCTCGTACACATAAAGATGGTTTTTTTGATCAACTATGTAGTTAACATTAGATCCCAATGGGGGAACATTGGTCAAAATATCACTAATTAATGGCGGGGAAGGATGATATTCATAGAACATCATATAAAATGAGGTATGGAGAATATATGTTTGTAGTGATGATGTTCAGACTCAGAAATTCTCTAGGAATATTCCTGAACATAATGAATATATTCTTTAAATATTACCTAGTAATATATTTTATAGAAATTATGGATGTATTCTAAAAGACCCCATGAGAAATTTGGATCATGATAAATTTTTGAATTTTGTGCAAAAGATGTTTCAAAGGGATACTGATTATGAAATGTATAAAAACTATGTGTTCTGGATAGAGGATTTATAATTGATGGTGAATGTTATAACCTAAAATAAAATATATATTGACCCTTCATATAAAAAGGTAATCAAAAAGTGTCCAAGGACAACATCTATAAAATAGATCAAAATATGTCCATCTCTTTCTCGATATTACAATCAATTTTTGAATAACTTATCATGATTGTAAAATCCACTAACAAAGAATACGTGGATGGTAGAAAATATTTTCTGGACTAATGAATGTGAAAACTACTTAAATGAGTAAAAAATTTGATTATCACCAAACTAGTACTCACAATTTTGACTTGTGGAGAAATATTTTTGGTAAAAGAGATGATTCAAAGAATGACTTTGTTTGTGTACTAAGGAAAAATTATAATTTTATAGACTATGTAGCAATGAAGTTGAGAATTCATGAGAAGAAATAACCTATACATGATCTAGAGTTGCCATCTAGGATTATTTCATCGAAAATCAAGAGAAAGTATGTTTATGGGGAAATGTATTAAATTTATACTGATCATAAGAGCCTAAAATATATATTCACCTAAAAGGAGCTTAATGTTTTCTAGTAATGTTCATTAGATCTCATCAAATAATATATCTTGTAAATCCACTACAATTATGGAAAAGAGAATAATGTAGTGGATGATTTATGTAGAAAGGATCCTCCTTTATTATCCAAGATGATAATTTAGACAGATCTAATCATATTATATTTTATATATATGGATATCAAAACCATTAAAGAAGGGACTCCATTAAAACTTTCTCAGATGATTGCTCAATCATCCATCATGGAAAAAATAGTGTATACTTAATAAAAGAATGTGGGCATTCAGATGAATTTGGAATCAATGATAAAGGAAATAAAAAATGATAAAAATTGAAGAAGCGATTGTTAGATTTGCATCATTACTATCTATATCATCCAAGATTGGGATAATGATGGAGATTCCGAGAGAAACCCATAGCTCAAAATTCTCTATTCACATAGGGAGCATAAAGATGTATGATGATATTAAAGAATGTATTGATGGGGAAGTATTATAAAAAATATAATTGAATATAGATCAATGTCCAAGATAAGTTAGAAAGTTATTTATAAAATGAAAAAATTTATAACTGGGAGATCAAGCCATTACCCATACCAACATGGAAATGGGAAAACATCACCCATGATTTTGGAAAAGAACATCCAAATATATCCATTTAAAACAATTCAATATGGTTTATTGTGGATACTATCACATTGAAATGTCACTTTATTGTAATTAAGTAGGACTTATCACTTGATGAACTTGTATGTATATACATCAGATAAGTGGTAATAATTAATGGAGTATATCTATTGATTGTATATAATCGAGATCTGAGATTCACTTATAAATTCTAGATAACTCTCTAATATTCTATAAATTATGATATGAAATTAGAACATGTTATCATCCTCGAACTGATGGAAAATATGCTAGGAAAATATATAAATTAATTTTTTTCCTTACAATTATAAGCTAATTTTAGGATACCTTGAGAATGTTTTCAAAGTTTCATAAAATTAGTTATAATTTTAAAATTAGTATTTTGAAAATAAATGATGATTTTATATTAAAACTAATGATATAATATTTATAATTTTTTTAATATGGATTATTATTTGAAGTATAACTGTCTAAATATTTTTAGAGTGAACTATTTGGATTTTTCTAAAATATTTTGTTTTTGTGAATATTGAAATATGATAATTTATAGCATTTAATATACTCATGAAATATTGATTCATATATGATGTATGGATGATGTAATCGAATAATGTCTATTTTTATTCTCCCTATACTCTATTAATTCATGGTAATCAAAATAACAAATAGTCTTGATCCAACATAATAATCTAATGAAAAAAATAATCAAAAACACCCTCCTCCACCCACTATAAATACCACCAATCACCACCTCTTCTCCTCAAACATACAATGACTAGATACAACTATAATTTCGTCCAAATACACATGAAAACCCTATAATCCAATTATAGGATAAACTGGTCTAAAAAATAGGAAATCCAATTTACCATAGGAGGTTCTCAGGGGGAGGATGTTCAACAGGTGTTACCCTCATCTATTTTCATTTTATTTATTTTCATGTGTTTTACATTCTTATTAAATTCTCACCACCAAAAATAAAAGTTTCCTTAAAAATCCAATATATATATATATATATATATATTAAATTTTATTTTCTAAATATCCATTACCAAAACTCTTATCCGCTCATTTTTATTCTAAAAATGAAATGTTCATTAGTTAGGTGTTGATTTTTCACCTTCGAGCATAAAAGGTATTAATTTTAATTTAACATATATAAGTACAATCATAAAACCATTATAAATGTCCAAAAATATTGTAAAATATTTATTATATCCATTTTTATATACTATAAATATCATATATACATAATATAATATAATAAAACAAAAAGAGTTCATTGTGTTAAAAAACAACCCAAACTAATCTAAACGTTTGTCATTAACATAGTGTATAATGAATCATACAAATATATAAAAATAAAATAATATATAAGAACAATTAATAATATTTATGATCATTAATAATGTATTATTTTAATTTTTTAGAATTATTCCAATATTACATGTTCTTCTATTCATGTATACAATTAAACCGGTCCAGAAACCCCAGAAAATGAGAACTCTTGAAAGACATATTTGAACATTATAACTCATCAATATGGCATTAAATACACATAATAAAAATATAATAAATAAAATACATGTATAAAAGATTATTTATTTGATTATTTATTAATATAGTTTGATTATCTAGAATATTAATGTTTATAAATCATTCAGACACAATGTAAGGGGATTCGCTAACCCAACTGTGTTTCTTTTTTATTCCATATTTCAAAAATTTCATAGTATTTTTATGCTTTGAATGTTATTTAAATATCATATAATTTTCTATTCATTTTATTTTCTAGGACAAACATGTTACCAATATGACTTTATGAAAAATGAAATTATTATTTCAAAATAACTCTTCTATCTAAAAACAAAACATTCAAACCTCTTGAGATAGTTTCTTCTTCACTAAACATTGATGATTCTTACCCCATGTATGTTTTTTCCTATTTCATTTCAGAATGAAAAATTATTTTCATTAATTTATTATTTATTAATTGAAACCCATTCCATTCCATGGGTTATTTTGTGTCTTATATTGATATACATTTATCGTGGCATGCATGATTATGAAACTTTTATGATTTAATTGGGGAACATGAAATTTTATAGGGATAAAATACATTGGGTAATGTGATGTATCTAATCAGATAATGTTAATTAAGAATTTAAATATTTATATCTCGTTTCAAAATGATGATGTATGATTATTCAGATATTTTATGAGTTAACACGATTCTTGAATTGTTTAAAAATATGTGTGGTATTTAACCATTATGACATGATGTTTAATTTTTATGAATTTTCACATTCAGTTATTATATATAATAAATCCTTCCATTATTATAATGGAGACCCCATTATTATATTCTAATGTAAATTATTATTCCCACCCTTGTTATATTGATTCATATTTTAATCTATCTTATTATTTGGATTTTAGATCACCCTTTATTTGATGTATATTCTCAAGTGAATACTTATAAGATAGAGTAAATGGTGGAAACAAAGAAGATATAGTAGATGGAATTAATTAATATTTATGTTTTATATTAAAAATGATATGTTTTTTAAAAAAATTCTTTAATACATAACCATAGGATACTGATTTTTTTAAATTATTACAATTACTACCATTAAAATGATGGTATAGTCATGTATTAAAAATGTGTTTCACTATACCATCGGTGTATTTTCACCATAATGAGCTCTCAACTAGTAATTAAAATTGTAATATGTATTATTCACTCTCAATTCTAGCATTAGTTTTTAGATTCAATACCAAAACAGTATCTTGAATCATAGAAAAATTAGTGGCATAAGAATAATGAACATTACAAAGTTAGGAATATATGTAACCCAAAACAATTAATGATTAATCAAATATAGAACAACTCCATGACATTATATTAAAAATGGAATATAGAGAATTGTGTGAATAAAAAAATGGACAAATCCCCCAAACTATGTCCCCAAAAACCCAAAACCCATAAATAAAATTAGTAAAAATAATCCCCACACAAGGAAAGATGAATTCCCAAATCACCAGATGACATTAAAGGTCATGAAATAAAATGTAAATTTTCAAATTAATTCATGTTATTATCATGGATTATATTGTGAAAATATATTTTAAATTTACATAAACAATGATAAACCATCTTGGATATATGACCTATTATTCACAGTGAATCTAAATTAAGTTACTATCCTCAAACACTAGATTTTAATCATAGTAATGATCTATCTATCTTTTTATATTGTGAAAAAAAAATTAAGTATTATAATTTTTTTAAACACCATGAGACTGACTAATTTTTGAAGGAATTTTCTATTACATGATTATCCTCACCAAATCCAATCGTGGCATGAATTATGGGTCATGATACAATCTTATATAGAATCATAATTTTAGAAATTCCTATACTATTCTTCCCCATGTTCATAAGAGAAAATGATACACCACTTGGACCTTGAAACTCATTCACAAGTATTTTCAATAGGTGTTACAACCCTTTGATTCTCAATCAAAATCCTAATTCATTGAACAAGTTTTTCATTAGTATGAATATCAAATCTTATCATTAAAGTCAATGAAACCGAAAATCATGGGTCAATAATAAAACATAAATTCCTTGAGATATTATGGTTTTATCAAAAATTTCACTCTTGACCATGCACTATTGTGAATATATTAAGGGTTTACCATATTGAATCTAAGGATACTAAAAATTATTCCACTATATATTTTTATATAGTGGAGAATAATTTTTAAAAGTTGTTGAAGCACATTCACATTATCAATGGAACCATTGATACCATACTCAAAAACCCAGGTATCCAAGAAAATAATATGTAATTGATGAAATCATCCTAAATCATATAGTACTACCTACTATAAAAAATTACTTCTAAAAGATGTCCATTTCAAAAAATTGTTTTCCCCACCATATGAATCCCTTATGGAAAATCATTTATAAGTTCTTTAAATAAAAATCATTATAGTTTGAAGCCATTAATATATTGTAAATGGACCAATTGGGCTTCCATGGGATGCATTTTATATGAAAACACATTTCTTTCATTTTCTAATGTAATCAATGCTCCCGAGCATGAAGCTTTAATTCCCCAAATAATCAATAAATCATCAAAGAAACCACATTAAATTTCAAAAATGAATAAAATTTTATTTCCATAGTTGTTATACCAAAATGACACAATCCTTCATAATATTACCCAATAATATTGTGTGCATATAAGGTTAGAAATATTCAAACCTCATAAAATACATCCTAATACTGATATAAATTCATGAACCTTATACAAAATTTTATCATATTAATGAATTATTTAATTTATAAACAATAATATATTAGATAAAATTAATATACAAGAAATTATGGGTAACTTCAACCATATATTCATCTATTCACACTAAACCCACCACCTTTTTAATAAAAGGTACATTTCCACTTCCCTGATACAATGTTACTGACAAAAATAGTTTCAATTTCCTAATCATACAATACAAAAACCGGATATATATTGACCCAATCTATCAATTAAAACACTTAATGATATTATGTGACCATCTAAATCATATTTGGTTTCTATCATCAAATAATTAGTTATTCCTATTTTAGGAATACCCTGAATTTCATCCTAGTCATTGAATAATCCACTCCCCATGATGATATTATCATCCCACAACCTTAGGGTATACCTGACCATTATAAAACCCTTATAATACACCTCATTTTCTAACCTAGATAGGCCTAAAATAAAAAATTTTGTAAACGTCATGGATGGATAAAATATTTATTTTGTTCTTATTGTAGGCACCTTTAAGAACTCATTTGTTTTTTATCATCACACCAGAACAAATCTTCCCATAACTCAACCAACATTATGCATAAAGAGTGTGCCATTTCCCTAATAAACTATGATTTTCCTTAAAATACATAATAATAAAATTATACTTATACAAATTATGATTGATATTCCAAAACCCTTGAACATGTTCTACCTCATTATCATACACTTTCAAACACATGCCCAATTGTTTTATTCTATTGTATAACCTAATTGTGCACCACAACTCCACTTCTAATGAGTCACATATCATTGAACTTAGGATTAATTGAATAACCCACTAAATATTTTCTTCTCACATGCTATTGTCACCAATCTAAAATTTCATGTTGATATTCATTTGAAAATTTAGGCATCTACAAAATCATTGTATCACATCCAATTTCATGAGGTAGGGCATCAAACCAAAAAGATGAGAATATGTACATAGTTTATCAATCGTAGATACCACTACATATGATCTCGAACTATATGGATATATATCCAAAATTTCTGTCATTAATATCCAAAACACTAATCAAGGATCACCTTATAAGATAGTAATCACAACCACGTGAAATTTACATTCCTTCCCCACTAACTGTTTGGGTTCTCGTATAAATGCCTATTTTGATTATGATTAATTTGAATACGACATAGATTGGAAAACCACATAATCGATTATTATTGTTACATGACGTGACAAAGCACCATTTTCTCAAGGAAATAAATTCAAATCATTATATCATCTGACATGATTCTATTATTTGTATCAACCAACCAAGAGTGACATATTGCATTCATCAAACAATGGGATTGTTCAATCATCTCTAGAGAATGTATCACCATATAATAAAAAATATATTAAACCAGAAACTCTCATTATGGTAATATATATCCCAAATTAATATAATTACACAAAAATTTTATACAATAATCATCCATATATGATAATATTGACACATTCTAAAATAAACCCCTCATCCTTTAAATCTATCACATAGATGTATATATATATATCATGTGAATACAATGTACCAAATATAATGCATATACCCTAACCAATAAATAATTGGAAAATATAAAATTCATAAATACGTATCTCAATATCAACATCAAAAATGAATAATCAAAAAAATCACATTAATTAAAACCTACAACATGAATCCTAATATGTTGTAATGTAGGACTTCCCACTGGAAAAGTGTTCATGATGCACCTGTGTGGGGTATATAAATTGATCACACAATTTAATATTACAAATGACTTTTATTTTACAAAATATAAAACAAAAAATGTTCTAATTCATGTTTATATCCACATTTTCTAAAGGCCTTTGAACAGTTCTTTGGGTTCTAGATAAACTAATCCTTAGGTGTTCTTCCTCATATATCATAGAATGATGGAATGAAATGATTACCTAATCCATAAAATGTAGAGAATGTGTACATGAATTAGATTCAAAGACATATAATAAATGAATAAAAAATATCCTTGATAACTGAGACAAGAATATGAATGAGCTATAAACATAATTATATCAAAACAATTTATATGGAAGTCATATAAAGAAAAAAATGATTTCATTCAAGACTAAACATGGGCCCTACTACCAACCATAGTCCTAAATAAAAACCTAACAAATATAATTGGATATACACAATCCTCATCTAAAACACATAGAGTTCATAGTCCAATAAATTAAAAGAGACATTATGAACATGCACTATTGGAGTCATGCATGAGTTGAGAAATACATACTAATTGATTAAATCCTCATCCGCCTATTAAAATATATCATATATGTGTATTATATTTGAATTAATGATATCAAAAAATAATGATAAAATTAATATACTAGTCATGATTAAATGATTCCTTACACTTTATGTCATCATGTGATATCCAGTACACCCCAACAGTCGATCATACCTATTTTGAAAAAATGATGGTATATATTCATCACATAATGCAATCACAAAAAACTTATTCCACGCCTAAATAATCATTGTATTGAATCAACAATTATAGAGAATTACAATATAGAATGTTATAAGGTACCTAATCTAACTCTCTACCACAAACTGTGTCTCTCAATGTAGGGTCTATAATTAAAATTTTAAACAACAAATTTATCTTTCATGGTATGGTCCCCCATCATTTTATGACACAATATGACATCCAGATCCATTTACTCAATAAATATTTCCTTTTAACAATAGTTGTATTTCTAAAACCAAGTCATCATCCATGAAAACAACTACTCACTTAAGGTGAATCCAACTAATCTCTGTAGAAGTATTTTAGGAAGCCTCTAAATAATTCTTTGAGGATTATGTGATCCCCTGAAACACCACTCATTCATTCATACTAATAAAAATATATCTCTTTGTGGTGTTCCCAGCATTGGATTCATAATTCAAAATCATTGAATAATATTTTTTTTAACATTCAATGTCCAACTAAATCATATTGATCCAAATATTAAAATGTTCTAAAATTATATATTTTCTTTTCATTTTTTTCTCTGCTACACATTGAAAATATTTAGTTCATAACATGGATGATTCAATAATTTATTCTATTTCCTCTTATTGGTAAAATCCTTTACATTTCATAGTCCATTTAAAACATTATAATTAACATACTAATTATATAATATCTGTTTCACAATTATATTTATATTTGGATGAAAAAATTATAGATCTGAACTGGTATTTTTAATATGCCTGTAAATTTTATATTTTATTTTAAATATAATAACGTTGATATTATAGTTACATTTTTATTTAATAACATTGCTTATTTTCATAAAATCACTTAATAATATGGATATAATTAGATTAATGAACACTCTTTTATTAAATGTGTAAATTTAATGATTAAAATTTTAATTTACTATTATTATGTATTTATAAAGTTCTTATGTATTACCATTGTCCTTTCGATGTGTGATACTGATTTGTATATATTTTTATATAATTTAATGAAAATAATCACTATTGAATTTATCAATATTTAATTGTTGTAAATCATGTACAAGTATCGTTGACATTTTTAAATCTATAATACATATACATTGGATAAATATTTTTTTTCATATAAAATAATCATATATAATTATGTTTTTCTATAATAAAAATATTTTCATATTCCAAATGGTTTTGATAGGTATTTTCATTGTACAATATATGAGTTTCTATTGTCTTTATAGTCTAGTATATTTGTGATATTTTAAAATATTATGTATGAGAATAACAGAACTCCATAGTGAAAAATACAAAAAAATAAACGATATATATTTCCATAGAATAAGAATGATAAAAAATTTGTTTAAAGTGAATGACACTAGATCCTAGATTACGCATATGAGTTATTTAATGATTTTTAAATATTATATTATTTGGGATACATGAATATATATTAGGATTTTTTCTTTAAAAAACATATGTGGGTGTAAAAATATGTGTTTGATTATTTTGAAAATGTATAACCCTTTTTTTGTTTGATATAAATTGTTATGTTATGATTAGTAAATTTTAGAAATAATTATATAAGTAATTTTGACGATTATCGTATCATTGTAAATGATTTTACGATGTAACGATGGAATAAATACTCATTTTCTCATTATTTTTTTAAATTATGACTTTTCGATCGTTACAAAAAGAAATTATTTTTAAATTAAGTTTTCCATTAAATTTTTATTAATAGTGTTCATAATAATATTTT
Source organism: Viscum album (assembly GCA_963277665.1). Classification (NCBI taxonomy): domain Eukaryota; kingdom Viridiplantae; phylum Streptophyta; class Magnoliopsida; order Santalales; family Viscaceae; genus Viscum; species Viscum album. The sequence goes on from OY728158.1 coordinate 881,426,542, forward strand.
CTTAATTTAATTACATGTAAATATCCTAGGATATTGTATAATAATAAAGTAAATGATTTTATGGAATTTAAAACATATACATCTATTTCGGGGTAATATTAATACATGGGAGAATATACTGATCATTTTTCATATCATAAATATATAGTAATTTTCTTAATAATATATATATTGATTTCATCATTGTTCATTTAAATATTTTTGGTGTTGGGGACCTATTTTTAAAAGAATAAAGAATATAATTTTTTTAGGAATATAATTTCCATTGTACTAATTTTTTTAGAAGGCTACGCAATATTTCATTAGATAATATATATATATATATATGATCATCAAATCAAATTAAATAACTATATAATCATATTTGAATTGTTATTTTTTTTTATAAAAATTTTAATCTATGAAATGAATGATATTTAATTGTTTATTATAATAATGTTTACAATAATATTTATGATTAATAAATATTCTATAGTTATTTATTATTGATAATATAAATAATGTCACTAGATAATTATATAGGGGATATTTTAGTTTCCATTAATGGAAACAAATAAATTTGTTTGTAGATATATATATTTGTTTTTTTAAGTGGTGATTTGGAAAATTATTTCAATATTTTGACACAGAAATAAAATTAAAAGTAAATATAGTAAGTTTTTCTTGTTGAAGATAACTCTTGAATTAAAATTGAATAAATTATTTTTTTATAAAACATTTCATAGTGTCCATTGAATATAAAACACATTTTACCAAACATAATTAAATAATAATTTGCTCACCACTTGAGTATTAAAATATAATTTTAGATTTTATAATGTAAAACATTAAAGAAAATTATTTAGATAAATGGTTTCTTCATTAGAATGTGCATGAATTGGGGAAATGGGGTTATTAAAACTATTGATTTTGTCTTAAAAATGTATAACCATTTGGTATGTGGTGCTAATTGGGTTAAAAACTCTCTTTAGGTTAATCAAGTAACTATAAACATTTATATGATCTGTAGGAGTTGATATTATTGTTGAATATTTATTATTTTTTATTATAATGGAGCCTACAGAATATAAATTCTTTCCAATAGTATATTTATATATATATTTTAGTTTACCAAAATATTATTTAAATTTATTTTTAGGAATTATGATGTTTATATAATATATTTCATGAATAATTGAATTTAAGGGTGTTAATGATACCTTATATCATAAAATCATAATAATTATGAATATGTTTTTTATTATTTTATCTATTAATTAAAAGGCATAATGTGGAATTAACGCTATAACTTTTTAGGAATGTATAATTGTTAATACCATTTTTAATATCAATTCATGTAAATAACTCATCCTTACAATGAGGTGTATATATATATATATATATTAGTTCACTATATTAAAAACATTTAACGACATTCATACCTGAGGATGGGGTAATATATATTTAATTAACCACACATTATTGAGTTATGAATATAGAATAGAATAACCCACTATTGAGGTATTTAATTAATTGAATATATTTTCTTCATTGGAATATATTAAAAAGAGACCCTCTAAGGGATAATGTTAGGTGGATTTAAATACACTAATTATATAAAAATAAATATTAAAAATTAACCTAATGTAAGTTTTCATTTGAAATTAAATAACCTTATATTTAATATATATTTATAACCCCCCCCATAATAGTGGGGAATATATATATATATATGGGTGATTGTGTGTGTGTGTATGACTACCTTGGGGGATAAGTGTACAATGAATATAATAACCTCGAAGGAAATGTGTATATAGAATTGATTACTAAAAATTGAGAGACATAAAATTATCCCCGTTTACAATATTAAATATATTATAATAAACTCCCCATGAATTTGATTACATTCATTAATTAAATATTACATGATATAAGTAATTAACATAATTAAATACCTAGGTTTTATAGATTCATAAAATATATACCCAATAGTGCTATGTTGATAAGATGACACCCAGAATGATAACATGATTGATTCATACCCTCTAGTATAGGTGACATTAATATTTAATCCTTAATTATTTAATTTTTTAATTTGATTAGATTTAGAGTCTACTAGTGTTTGGTATACAATAAAATTGTCAATTGGTACGTATATGATTAAGGATTTGGTAATCCATGAAATAATTCAATTTTAATTATATATATTTTTAATATCCAAAACTATTAACAATCAATTTTTATATTATTATGTATTAGAATTTATATCTTTTTTATAGTAATATAGAAAAATTATTTGAATGACTATTATAAATTCTCAGTGAATAGTCTCACCTATCTTTATTAGGGTAAATGTGAGAAATTATTTTTAATCATTAAAATTCACCATTATATAAGAATATATATATCTATATCATTAAATATAATAAAACTCTTTTTAAAATTAATTCTTGATTTATTTTCATAAATCCTATGTTTAGGTCATTATATATGATAATATAGAAAATTGAAAACATTTATACATTCAATGCCCTGATATTCAATTAGACAATAAGTTCATTATGTAGTTAGGATTTGAATTCATTATCCAGAAGGTAGTTTTAATTGATATTGTAATATATATTATTTTAACATTCCAATTTTGATTTTTTTTAGTTTTCATTACAAAAAAATTAAATTCTTGAGTTAGAACTGGAAAATATAGTAGTAGATATTTCAATTAATGACCCATTAGTTTCTCCATATATTATTAATTTTTATGTCAATATTGTTTTCATTAAACCATTGATCAATTTCAACTAAATATATTCCTTTATAATAGAAATTTAGATATGTAAAATCTATAAATTTTTCATGTAAAATAATTGTTATTCAATATGATTTATGAAAAAAGAGAGAAATCAGGGAAATTAAAATTCTATATTTTAATTTGAACTCATTGCTAATGTGTTCAAGCTCTTATATTTTGGGAAACAATCTGAAGGATGTTAAAAATAAATTCCATTAGCATAGGCATTTATGTTGGGCCATGATATTAATATGTTTCTTTATCATTTTACCCATTTAAAGTAAAAAACATGAAATATATAAATTATGATCTTACATGATTATAAGATGTTAAATGTAAATAAATAAAACAAATTCTCAGTTTTTTTTATTATCAATATGTGGATTTGTATTATTGGTTATCATTAAATTTTTTGTATTTAAAATTTAATCTAAATATATCTTAATTTGTAATTGAAATATCTTATATTTATATATTGATATGGTTTGTTAAATTTTTAACATTATTATGAAATTTATAAATTATTCCCCCGATAAATCACAATCATAATTTATGTTTTATGAATTATAAATATTTCTATAGTCGTTATCATTTATAAATAATTTTTGGAAATAAAATAAATAATATTTAATGTAAATTACACAACATTTAATTATATAAACATTTCCAAAACAAATCGTAGACACAAGATTAATGACCATATATAGCATTATTTTTGAAAAAATGCTAACTATATAGTCTATCCAACATATATTTTAAACCTCATGAAATAAACAAAATTGAAAATTTCAAAATCACATATTAACCATAAATAATTTATAATGTCAGGAAATATCAATAAATGCATCTCATGTAAATTGTTTAAGAAATTTTGATGTCAATTTTTTCATATTGATTATAAATTTTTTATTTTCCTTGATGATTAATTTGTATCAATAGTTTTTCCTGAAATGAGAAATGACTATGTTTTTTATAATATATATATATATATATATATTTAAAAAACCAGTATCTCATTTTCCATATATTTACTTGAAACTCACATATTTTCAATGTAATCAATTTAATTTTTCTACTTATATGATTCTTTGTATTTTATTTAGGAAATATTTTATCTACCTAGATTTTAGATATCAATATTGTCTTATTTGAACAATAATTTAATAATATGTTGTTTCATATATTCATAAATATTTTTTATATAGAAATAATAAAAAATTACTTTATTACATTATTTTATTAGAATTAATTTACTTAATCCCTCAAGGTGTTGGTTAGTTGGTAGTTGCCCCTATGGGTCTCAGTGAGGTCTTTAGTTTGAGTCTTTTCATGTTCATCCATCAACTGCTTGTTTCATGGTTTCCATTGTTCTATAGCCCCATTCAGAAATAATCTGAGCCTTTTTTATAATCATTAATTTAATTAATTGATGGACATTAATGGTTAAACCCAAATTACTTGAATAATATATATATATATATATATGTGTGTGTGTGTGTGTGTCTTTAAGGGAAAATTCAGAACATATATTACATTTTTAGGGGTAATTTATATTCACTAAAAATTTAATAAGATTCTCTCAATTATATGTATTTCAATCAATATTAAAATTTAATTAATTTTTATATGGAAATGTGTAAAAAAGTGGCAGTGAATAATAAATGGAGTATAAATTATAAATTTTATTAATATAATTAAATATTAATTATTCTAATACATTGATATTGGATGGAATTTATTCTAAAATATTTCTAAATAATATGGATCAATAATAAATTTAAGGGTATTGAAAAAATTATAATATGTATTTTTTTTAAAAAATATTTATACTCTTTATATTAATGATGTTGAATTTACACTGATATTGTCTTTGTTGAGAATAATTTTTTCTTATAATTGTATGAAAATATATTATTTTTTATATAAATAAGAATCAAATCATTATATACATGTAAATAAAAAATTATTTTTATTCATAGTAATCAAATATAGTGTTATATAAATTTCAATCATCATATTATTATCATATAAATTAAGATAAAATATTATATATTTTTGTTCCAAATGTTTTGGTTAAAATAATTGGATCTGAAAAAGGATAAAAATATTACATAAAATATTATTTCCTTCACATTTACACATATAGAAAATTAAAAAGACATTAATATATATAATGTATAAGAAAATATTATTTCAAATCATTATTATGAATATTTTTATATTTTATTCGTTTTTATGAATAATATTTTTTAAAAAATATTTGTCAATAAAAAAATACATATTTACTAATCTATCTGATTGATATTTTACAATATAACACTTGTTGTATAATTATTAATAAATAGAGTTCAATGTTTTATAAGATTTTAACCATCAATGAGTAATTCATGTGGATGATGGACTATTTATTTTGAAGCTCAAGTAACAAGGTGGTGGAATATGATGCTGATTTCCAACAATAATGATTTTTTTTATTTTTAGAATGTATAAAACACTTGAATTATTGAGTTATGTAATTGTAATTGAATAATTTATTTCATGATAGATGTTTCATCAGAAGAAAATGTTTTTATATTATTTTCATATAATCATCGAGATATTTTTTTCAATATTTTGTGTTTTATAATATTTTAGGAACATCATGTTGTGGAATTATTTTTTAAAATTTGATGATTATCACTATTAAAGGTATGTGATAAATCCACCTAGATTTAGATTGAATGTGAATTTTAATAAATATTGTTTGTCGAAATGATTTAATTCCATAAATATTCTAATGCGTTAGTTTTGATAGAATATATTGAATCAATGTTTTCTAAATAATGTTTTAAATAATTTCATAACTAGTATTTTATTTTAGGGTCAAAAAATTCCAAAATTCCATGAATAATGAAATTTATATATTTTTTCATTTTGAACTAATAATTTATAATATAAAAATTAATCTATTGATTTACAACTTAATGTGAATTCCTATTATGAAATTTTTTATGTAGTTTAGAAATAACTATTCATAAGCAATACATTAATTCATTAGTAATTTTCTAAGAATTCAATCTATTTTTAAAATATTGGAAATGATTTAAATCAAGAAATAAATATTTTTAAAAGAATATTTATTAAAAACATTATATAATGGATGTTAAAATATTTAATTAAACCATTATAGGATATGTATTTTATTATTGAAAATTATATTTGATCAAATAAATCTACCAATATTTTTATTCAAAAAAAATAAAAAGGCTAAAAATTCAGAAGATATTTAGATTAATGAACAACACATATATAAGATAAAAATCCCACAAAAATATATATATTATATTATATATAATAATGTGAAGAAAAGAATAAAAAATATTTTTAATGTTTAACTAGTTATAGAAATATTGAAAATGATTGTTTGCTTCAATAAACTGATTTCTTATTATACATTTAGACAATATACCCCTTAAAAGGAAATCATTTAGTAATAAAATGTGATTAGGTTAAATGGATAATTTATAAACATATCATTTACAATCCTACAAATTATATTCTATAGAATCATAATCTCAACAATATCAACATAAAAAATAAAATGATTAAAAAACCATTGAATTCTACTGGTCATCATGGGTATACGTAAACTAGTTTATAAATAATTTAAAATATATTTTTAAAATCTAACAATGGTATTTGAATTTATGCTGTGATTTTTTATATAAAATAATGAATAATGTTTTGGGATTTTATGGCGATGAATAACATGTAACTGTATTAGAGAGTTCTCTTTAAATATTAGATAACCCATGAATTCCATGAAAAAATATTTTGCATCATTGAAAAAGTAAAATTTATAACTTCTATAAAACTTGTGTTCCTTACAAAAATGATTAATCTTCTATGTCTTGGTCTTCATCCTATATGATTAAAAATATCACAATATCAACAATAAAAAAACTCTTTCCTATAATGATGGTACCCTAGCCTACAAATCACATATGCAATGAGAGTAAGTTGATACGTATAATTGGAGTTATAGCCTCAACCATAATAAAAATGGTGTAAAAGAGTATATGGGACACTTGATGGGTTCTTCAAATTCATCTTTTTGAACATGATGGATCTCATCCATTTATATATCCACGTATTAAATTTGTCATTAATTGAACCAAAATTAAAATAGTCATGGTATTGAAATACATTTATTCTTATCGGTATTAATCATTTAATTCCATCAATTAATTGATGAAATTTATTTTACTCATAACATATACCATTTAATTTATTAATAATTGATGAAAACCAATGCTTTCATTTATGGAAATGTATAAACCTATATTTAATATATAATTTTTTATCTGACTTGTATTATCAGTGCAGAAATAAAATATCACAAAGAATTTATTAAAAGAAATAGAAATCTATTTGAATCCATGAAAAACACCATAAATATATAGTTTTATCATAACTATTTTATTTTTGGAAGTATGCATTCAAAAAACCCATTTAGAGGCCCAATTATGTGACACTATAGGAATTAACAATGTAAAAAAATTTATAAAATCTATATTCCAAATAGTAAATAAATTATAATCCATTAGCAATTGATAATTTGTTCTTAATCTATTATATCTTTTTATTTACATCATCATATCCATATCACTATATGGACATCTCCCCAGTAAAAGTAATATATACATCATATGTACACTTCTATAATTATTTTCTTCATCACTTAATGTAACACATAGACAATAAATATGTCATTATTTTATAATGAAACCAAAATCTCTAATGATTACATCATATACATTGAAATCATAACTAATAAATCAAAATTCATTCATCCAATGGATGAGTACATCACATGCCAGTCATCCAATACATATGTATCAAAACTGGGAATAAGTATACACTTCCCTAATCAACTTTAATTGTGGAAAATAAGTATTTAATTTGGATTTATATGAAAAAATTACATCTTGATTTATGTATCAATAATTCCATAATTAATAACATACCCAACATCCCCCTAATTAGGTAATTTTAATTTTTTTCATCATAATTTAGGGTTCGAATGTATAGAGTTTATAATGGTAGGTATTTTAGTAAACATAGGAAATAATGATTAATAATAAAAATTGTGTCTTTGTATATCAACTAATATATGACATTCCATGAGATACATTATAGTAATTTATTCCTTGTAATATGTCTCTAATTATTACATCATTAATATTTTATTCAAATGTTGTATAATTTTTTTTAATGATTATAAGTATCAATTAAATTTAATCAAAACATATAATATCAACCTTTAGTACTCCATGTTGATCATAGATTAGGGATAAATAAATGTTTTCTATATTAATGGGTATTTATAATTCAATAGTTCATGTAATGTAAATTATAGGAAAATGAATGAATGATCAATATTTTTTTTATTTAACATCCATTATATATATCTCCCATATATCACATACCATGTGATTAAACGTTTCCTATATTATTAATTTGTGATATGACGTGTGATAATATAGTATATTTATATATAATTAATGTCTAATGTATATTTGAAGATATAATTAAACAATCCCATTAAATATTTTAATTAATAGCATATATCATGTAATACAATTTGGATAATTTATATATTGACAAATAATATTCATAATTTTTAAACCATTCAACAACTATATACTCAAAAATACTTAACATTATAATATCTATATTAATAGAACTCAACTTATATTTTCTACATAAAACTCGTTATACATTAACTATATGTATACATTTAACTATTTCTATCAAACCATTTTGTTGAAATCTGTTGTTATATAATGTAGAAATCTATATTATTACATTACATGTATATCCTAATTTCTTTTAGGAAAATGAAATTTCCACTTTCATAAAGTAACATAAATATATATATATATTTTTTTCCACTCTACCATAAAAAATTTAATTACTTAATTTTTAATTCACATCTTCTTTTAGTTTGAGCATTTTTTCATTAAATATTATTATTCAAGGAAACCAACATTTTTTTAATATTTCTATGTCTCATAAAAAATCCTAAACACTTTAGGATAAAAACACAATAATCTTATATTAGTATTATATTTCTTTGAAAAAATTAATCATCAATAAATTGAATCACACTCCTACTTAACTCTAATAGGGTATAATATTTTCATAATATCATTCTATTATTTAACATAATGCTATTAATGTTAGATAATTTTACTTTTTTATATTTATTTTGAATATATAAAAAATATAATATAACTTCAAATTAACATAAGTTATTCAATTTTTTATTTTTATTTTCATGGATAGTAGTGTTAATATATTAGAATACACCATTTTAGGTTTGGAATCACATTCCATTTTGTTCTAATGAATAGTGGGATAAACCCATGGATCTAGATGATACACTTTTATCTATATTTTCTCATCAGTACATGTAATAGAATCTCATTAATCATACTCCATGTGTATTCTATTTATTCTAATATAGAAATTCATTTCAATGAATTTTTTTATCATATAATAACACTGAGATAAATACACCAATTTGATTCAAATCATTATATTTACTTGATAAATTATAATACATTTGAATAACTTATATACATATTTAATCATTCACATGAATGAAAACAACATGCTCTATAAAATAAAACCATTATATTGAACCCATATATGTTTATATCATTTTAAATGTATTCATTAAATATCATATACCCCTCAAAATTAATGATTTAATATCAATATATTTTACACCTTATATGGGTATTTCATGCAGTTACCAAAAGCCCTTATGCTGTTCTAGATGATAAAAATATATATGGTAAATAATTAATTCTAATTATACCATCATGTTTCAAATTACCTTAAAAACATATTTTACAATCATTGTTACACATTACAAATTTTCTTATTCCTATTGAAAAATTTACATTTTTTATTGTGATTATAGAACATATAAATATTAATCTTATACCAATTTAATTTTCTATTAATACGTGATAAAATAAGTTAATATATTAATTAATTCATTTCAACTATTAAAACATATAAATTGATGAAAAAAATAGAAATCTTAACTAAAAAATACTTATACGAAATATGTACTTTGTCTAAGTCATTATTAGAAACAAATAAATTGAATATCAATAGAAGACCCAATAATATTTAAAAATGAATTTGATAAAGAATTATATTGGTCATTTTTCATTAAATGACTTTTAAACATTATGTGAATTATTATATATATCAAAATCAAATAGATCTACCTGTTTAACAACCATAAACTAGTTACCAAGGAATGTGTGGTTTAACCCATTTAATATTCCTTATCTAATAAAACCTTTTATGATAAATGTACTAGTATTTTTATACATTATTTTTATATTTTTGTAAAATATAAATTAAAGTATATTTGATGATTATATATTCATCTGGAATGAAAATTTTTATCAGATTAATGATATTTTTTACGTCAACTAGAAGAGTAAATTTAATGATAATGCACTAGATAAATTTATTGAACACAATTGTACTATCCATATTGTATGATATAATATATAATGCACCAATCATTGAGTCTAACACCGTGTTCATATCACAACTATGATATTTCCCAATGTAAATATTCCATTCACAATTGTTGATACTCTTTTATGGTTTCTTGTAAAATAAATTATCTATATACATCATATGGATAAGTAGAAAATCATTCCTCTTGTATCATTCTTAGGGGTTTCCACATATAAGTTTAATCTATATACAATGTCCAAATCACGAAGGAAAACAGAAATACGGGGAGGATTGACCTTCATAAACCTTCATGTGTTTATTTTATGACTACATTAAAATGTTTTTATAAAAAAGATAATCCAAGGGTACCTCCATATTTCAATACCCAGTTAGTCGAATAATTGATGTCTACAAAAGTGTTTCATTTGAAGTAATCTCATGCATATTATTTAGTTTTCTATGTTATTCAATGTCTCACTGATTTATTATATATAATATGAATTCTAATTTATAATGTTTATATCTTATTTAATTTTTATTGCCTCATTATTTAATAAATTTTTTATTCATGATTCTATAAATTTAGGTTTTGGAAGTCATATTTGAACCACTATGTATATTTATTAACAAAACCTGACATTGTAACACTATCATTACAAACATTCTTGTGTATTATCCAATAAAAAGAATCCAAGTATGTTGACACATAACAATATGCGTAATATTCTTACGGTTCATGATCTCATCCAATAATGAATTTTAATTTTTGAATTACTATAATCATTATTTGAGTAATATTGGAGTGGTAGATATTCAACCTCATTAACAATTCTAGAAAAATAAATATGCTTCTAGGTGGGTAGGAATTCTGAGCTTAAGCCCATATCCATGGGGTAACATTTTGAAATAGATAATTTATCTTAAGATAATTATAAAATAATATATTAAACATATATTATAGAAATCTAAGTTCAATATAATAACTTTAAAAAGATGATGTCATTGGGGATTAAAATTAAATATTATCAAGTCTTACATTTCATTTAACGTAAGGATTCCTCCGATTTGAAATTTAATATAAAAACAATTCTGATATAGTATTCACACTACAAATACAGGTATATATTATAATAATTAATTCAACAAATTAAATAGAAGAAATATAAAAGAATATAAACATCACAATATTTCATATTTTTTTAATAAAGTGAAAAAAATTATTATTATTATTTAATTATGTTGAATTTTTTATTCCATATTTATATATATAAATATTTTGATATCTATCAACAATATAAATCATAAATATTTTTTGTTATATTAATTTTAAATATTTATGGAAATTTATAATATTAATTTATAATTTATTTTCTATTAGGTAAATCATTTTATAAAATATATATATCATATACATATTTCTATGGATTCCTTATATTATATTATTCATGGTAATATATTTAGGTAATCCAAATAATATTTTTTGATAGATATTCATTTTAGTTTTATTAATTTAAAATTAATTAAAATTAAAAAATTAAAAATTTAGAATATTTATAATTTATAAGGACTCTATTACACTATCAGCAGTGAGTGAATCAAGTTAATGATGTTTTAAAAAGTTTCCCATCAATTATAGAACTTGTTCTATAACCTGGAGGAATAAATCAATATTATTCTATAATTATTGAAAATGAGTGATGAAATATTTCATAGACCAGTCCTGTATAACCCTAAACTGGACCCACGAGGATTGAAAAGAGAAGGCTGGAAGGGCATTCCTAATACTCCCGGGCTAGAAAATAGTGTTGGGTGTCAATGTAAAATGGTTTTGTATGGTATTCCCATAAATTAAAGAAAGGTAAATAAAAATAAACTGATCAAAATAGATAATACCTGAAGTGGAAAAAATGTACCATTGGTAAACATACATCCAGGTGACCTCTTGGGTCACCACCAAGAATAAAAACATTATCTTGTGAAAAGATATCTAAAACTAGAACTTAAAACTGAAAGATAAAGTTGGTTTCAGCACTAATATGCTTAGTAGGAATGCCAAAGAATAACGACACCTTATGCATTTACCATAAAAAATACAAATATTTCTTGTTTGAAAATAATATATAATAAAATATTGTTTTTTATTATTGTCAAATTAATGGAATAATTTTACATTAAAAATGTTTTTATTCCACTACATTATCAAAATAGTTCCCATACATGCACTAACATTTCTAAATTAAAAGAAAGCATTTTAGATTAAAATATGGGGTTTCATGAATGTTACATAAAGTATAAAACTAATGAAATTAAAATAACATCTCACACACTCTAGGAAATCCCATAGCATATAGTGTTAGTTGGGAACCTTTGGTTATCTTACCTTAGTGAAACATGTCATAGAAACCACATCAGTAATCTTTTTCATTCAAGAGACACTAACATGGGAACCACCCAAATCCTAGTTTTCTCTAATCATCATAATAATTTAGTTAGTGTTGAAATTATAAATCTTACAAGATGAAATTATGAAGAACTCCTAACATCTCATCTAGCATACATGTCCTAGTCTAAATGATTGGGAACCTATGTTTACCCATACGGTTTATTTCAAATGGTGGTTAGGTTATATTAGGAAAGCACATATGAAAAAATAACCTTATTTATCCCAAAAAAACTTTCATCATCCCACCACAGATCTCCCTCCATAAGTGAATTCTTTTTTTATGCCACATGTCATTGCATAAACCTCTACATTAGGAACATATCACAAATCACACAACAATACATTCATAACATTTCTCAAACTAGGGGGAATACATCCAGAGGTGTTTTCAAACTTTGTAAACCAATCTTAATTTACCAAATGGGCCCTATTAATTCATAATGATCATTATCAATTAGAAAAAATTATTACACAAAATATTTATGTAAAAAAATATTCATAAAATCTAATTTCACTACCAAAGAATCCCATAATTAAAATAAATCTAGAAAAAATGATTAAAACTAATAAACCATATTAGAAAGAAAAATTACCAATTAAAATCTAATTCATACAAAAATCCCTTTTTTCCAAACTAAACAAAACATCAAATTTCCACCATTTAAAATCACACACTAACCCATGTTTATTCATGTATGAATCTATAATTGTTTTATAGACAGTTAATACATTTGGAAAATCTTATCACACTTTCAAGACCATTTAGGAATCCCATTTTAATGAAATATAATTTAGGACTGAGTGGGAACCAGAAATGTATTATGATTTTCAAAAAAAATATTCAAGAGGATTTATATATAAGAAAACCATGCCTTAGAAATTTAAATAAATTTTGTAAAAAAACTCAAAATGATTTCTAACAAGAATAATAAGATCACACAGTTTTTACATAAGAAAAATTAATATATATAATACTTTTAAAAAATACATTTTATAAAACAAATGAAAGGGTTAGGAATTGGGATCATACCTCATGCATGATGATTTTTATGGAAGACCACTCATATTGACCCTTGAAGCACTCACACACATGTATTTATACATATATTTATACACCCATAGCTACATTGCACATAGTATTCACACAATGAGGGAATATGTATATAGATTTCTGATATATATGTCATACCTATGTATGTATGTTTCAGTGTTCTTGATAAAAGATGCTCAAAAAATGACAATAATGACAAATCCAAAATATAATAACATATGGTCACTCAAAACCAAAAAAATACAAAATAAAATTAAATCAAAATGGATAAATAAATGAATCTTTACACAAAAACCATGGTTCAACTCTCTTCATTCATCAATCACCACAAGGGTGATCCTCAAAGGGGCTAGAATAACCTAATCACTATGAATCGAGCAAATGGAAAACCATAAAATGAGTTAGTGTTCGACAAATTCCTACACAACCCATGAAATCAGTTAAAAATAAATTATAATGTAAGGGAAAGAAAGATGACATTCACTGGAAGGAACCACACAAAAAACTAGTGGACAAAACACATGATAAAGGGAGGGAGCGTCTTACAATAGAGGAGGAGGGCCATCGATTTCTGGTCGAGGTGGCTCGCGCAAGAACAAGAAGAAGGGGGAGACCGGTCACGTGAGGGGGAAGGGTCACTTGAGGGAGGGTGTCCCAAAAGGGGATACGTGAGAAGGTAAGAGGATAGAGGGAAGGGGGAAGCAATGCTCATATAGAATAGGGGGATAGGGTTCCCATGATAAATGGAAGGGAAAGGAAAGGAGAAGTGTGAAGGGAAAAAAGAAAATTAAAAAGAAAATATTGAAATCCTAAATAAAACAAAAATTATATAATAATACTAATAATAATAATTGGTTTTAATAATATTATAAATAATATTAGTAATAATGTAAATAATAATAATAAAATTAATAATAATGGTTAATAATAAAAATGATATTATTATAATTATTATTATTATGAAATATTTTAATTTTATTTTATTTATCTTATTTTGTTTTATTTTAATTATTTTTATCATTTAACTTTATTATGTATAAACACAAAATAGGATGCATGGTCTTCCAGATAGTGCCCCACCTATGACCACCCTGTTGGAAAATGGGGCAGACATGTTGTTTGAGAAGTCTTATGAAAACTTGGAAACTCATCTTTGTCATTTGATAGAGTCATTTTTAATGCTTAATAAATAGTTAACAGACTATTCCTGAGTAGTGAGCTAGAGCACTACTCAACCTGGGCACCGGTAGTGGCACAAAAATGTAAATAAAAACTATTGGGGTCAACCTCGCAACTACAAAATGGCTTCTATAACTTAAACCTTCTACTCACCAACTACCAAAATTTCAATGAGATATTGAAAAATTAATTATTACATATATTAAATTTAATTTCATTGGCCGAGTTTGAAAAAATATATAAATGAAATAATGAAATATATTATATCACAAACTATAGTTTACAATAAAGGACCATGAATGAAAATCTTCAAATTCCGTAAAAAAACTAAACGTTTAGCACACGAAAAAGAATAAATTTGTAGTGGTCTCACAAAACCTCCTATAACTCTATAATAAACATTTTGAAGTCTGAATACACTTCCACATCAAGGAAATCACAACTCCCCATGCTTTTGTCTTTCTACATCATAATAATATTTTAACAAAATTCAAAAATAATGACTTTTATATTTTTTACATTAATTTTTGAACATCAATCATGATAATGAGATTCATCAAATGTCAAATTCTATTATATTAAATCTTGTAGATATTATCTAAAATTATTAAATATAACTCATCCCATTTAGAAAATCATGTTATATAAAAGATCATCGTATCACTCTATTATTCTCCTCTAAAAATTCTCTCATACTTATGAAAATCCACCATTCTAGAAATGCATGGATTAATGGAAGAAAAAAACATTAAAACACTCACTAAATAGAATTGAAAACATCTATAGAGGGCCAATTTATATTCACTATGTATTAATGATCTTATGAATCAATCATTGAGTTTGGATAAACAATGAAATAGTGAGAAATACATAGATATTTTATCCTCAACATGTTGTTCTCCATATTTTTTTAGAAGTTCCACAAACTAATTTTCACAAATACACTTTTTTAAAATATTAACCTCTAAAAATGTTATCTTGTGGCCTCCCAGGATCATAGGTAAATTATGAGACATAAACAAAATAATCCATTAAAATATGAGACAATTGTTTTCTCACATGTTAATTAATTGATCACCAATCCTTGTTAAATATCTTATTACATTGTAGTTGTACATTTTTCAGGGACCATGATCATGAAATGGATCTCAAAATTCATTATAATTTCAAATTTTTTGACTGGAGATCAAACATGGGAACCACCAAATATAGGGTTTCTTCTATGACTCTCATTTTTTGAATCTCATTCCAATTATAAAAATGTTATAGGTGTAGTACATAGAATTATCACAATAATCACCATCCCAATAATAATTATTATGGGAGGTCCTCAATATTTTTAATTCCAAATCCCCAAAAAAGAGGCACCTTAATTTAATTTTCCTCATATAATACATCATAAAAATTTTCATAATAAATCAATTATTTTTTTGAATGAATTAATCAATCAATATAACAATTTTTTTAATAAAAATATTCGAAACAATATGGGAAAAGAAAATCCATCCATTGATAAAATTATATTCTATATCTGTATCAATGTTAAACTAATCAAAAATTATTAGTTTATTCTGATTCATCATTTGTTCAGGAAACTATTTTTGAATAAAATATTTTCAAACCACATACCATTAATTTGATTTAATAAACAAACATATATCTATATTATTTTTTAAGGTAATATTCTTTCCCATTACACATATCAATTATGATTCCACTATAAAAAAACTAGAATATTGCTCCCTTATTTGAAGTAATGCAAAATTTTACATATATGAATTGATCAAAAAATGTGACTATAAATCCTACAATTGAAGGAGATATAACTTATAATTCTATTAAAGAGAAAAATAATGAGTGGGGTTTCCTTCCAATAACTATTTGTGTAGAAGTATTTTATTATTCCTCAAGATACAACTAATGATTCTAAATCACCACGTAGGTAGTTCTTTTATCATAATTTTAGATACCCTATATTTATATAAAATATATTCCAATATCATAATTCCATGATTAACCATATCCTTTATGAGTGATATAAAATTTCCTTTTTCTCTCTACTTGAATATTTTATAGGAATGTTTTTATATTGATCACACTTGCTACATAAAACAATATTTAAATATGAAAAGTCATATCAATACCAACATTTTCATATTACTGTTTCATCTATAGGAATTGAGTGAAATAATGAGAGGCTATAATATTACGAACCTCCATAATGATTAGGTATATATAGCCTTTCATTGTACATTTCTACAATATGAATTAATTCCATGATATAATTCACCATGTAATTTATATTTTCAAACATTGAAAAAACAATCCCATACCACATTTCTAAATCCCCACAAATTATAACAGAAATCATTCTATTAAAAAACCCATTATCAATATAATGATAGATTATTCAAACAATTAGTATAATATATTTCAAAATGATTTAACGTATATCAGTTTGTTAATGTGTTTCTAGATATATAATGAAAACAATTTATCCCATAGTGGTATCAAAGTAGATCATACTCCCCTTGATTTAACAATTATAAGTTCCATTACCTTGTTTCCCTCTTCATATTATGAAAATTTTAATTTTCCACCTTGATTTTCTATAAGACTCAAAACGATCAATATAAAATATATAAAAACATTTTATCCATGTTTAGTTCAGTGGAAATATATTTCATCCATTTATTTAATTACCTAATAGATTAGAAAAAAAGACATCACACCATTTAAAGACTTCTCAAATTCTCATATCATGAGATCTAAATACTAGTAAAATTGATTATCATAGAAGCCTCCAATAAATATGTCTTCAACCAAGAAAATCACCATTATATATTCTTCATTATCATCTTGAAATATTGTTCATGATTAACAAATCCTCTTAGAAAACATTTATTCTCTAGAAAATAATATAACCTACAATACCAAAATCATTGTTCTTGCTTAATGACATATAAATCCTTCCAAAAAAAACATAATTTTCCATTATATTCATTAAATTGAAACCATATTGTTTTTTTTCATACATTATATTTATGTTCTTCATTTGTGAATTTATTTTTGAATTTTTTGTGATATATATTTATTACCAATAGAAAACCCATTTATAAAAGAATCAAATTATATAAATTAAAGACACTCATGAAAATTTATCCTCAACATGAATTCCATTAATTTAGGAATTAATTTTTCAAACAAGCCATTTATTTATCTAGATCACCATTTTTTCTTCATGAATTGTAATTTTAAAAATGAACACAGTTCCTATTAAATTATTTCCATATTTCCTCAGAATTATTTTCCATGTATCATTCACTACATTCTAATCAAGATCATAATTCATATACATGACCCAAAATATAATCATTCATAAAACCATTAATTAATTTGGGTTACACTAAATATAATAATAATACCTACTACTGATATTTTATTCTTCATATTTCAATCTATGTTTTTCTATATCTATAAATGTTATCATACATGATTGCATACCTACATATATTTCATATAAGATTTTCTATAATGGTTGTTTCTTCTTAACTATAATAATAATTTCCTTATAATTTTTATTATTCTAATAAACCCCCTAGATAAATTTCATTCCACAATAGTTTCTAATTAATAATATGTTTATTTATATTATAAAAGATGTTCATATTTTTATTTCATTTTCTCATATTCATCCGACTTAAAGTATTTATTCTATATAATTTTCTAGGAAAACTATTATATAATTTTTAATAATTTGTGTATCATTAATTACTAATTAAGAGACCTTCATCACCTAGATCATGAAATATTCTTATCCCCTCCATCAAGAGAATAAAACATTTCAATTAAAGCTTACAAAAGTACTTTAGGTAACAATTCAATTCATAAAAGGATTCATTTGGTATTACCCATTCATTTTTACTTTAAAATAATATATTTGAAATGTATATATCATTAGGAAAAAGATATATCTAATACCATTTCTGAAGGATTTTTTCTATAAAAAATTTCAAGGCCTTATAATTGATTATATGATAATTTTATTATACTACCCCACTTTTTATAGCATTATAACTTTTATAACCATATATTTATATCCATTTATCCCAAAAAGTAATCATCAATATGATTAGTGAATTTTTTTCCATTTTTTCATAATGATATAATTTTACATAGTGCATATTTTTAGAACCATTCGATAATGAGTAATATATATATATATATATATTTATTTATATTTGCACCTCAATCATTCTTCTGATATACATATTCATTGAAATCCTTCTTAAATTTCTGAAAAATGGCCTTATTCTATATTATATCTATTACCCTTTGTGTAATTAACCCCCATGCATCATCATACAATAGTTCATGAAACCGTGATGTCTTCATAATTTTTTTCATGTAGGTATTTTGAATGATCTTACATTTTCTGACATGAATCTTATATGGTTTTATGAATATTTATGAGATGGGAATGTAATATAACCCATAAATATCGTCCAAATTATCAACAAAAAATTGAATAATTTTTTTTACTAATTCCATATCATTTTTCTACTTTTTACAGAACATAAAAAAATTAAACATTATATAGATATATATTTTCCTTATTTTTTATTCCATAATTTAATAAGTGAACACAATTTATTTTTAAAAGTACATATAATTAAATTGATCTTTATCAGAGGCCTAATAGTATAAAATTAGATAGTGCGTATATTATTTTGATTTATTCCATTAACCAAGATAACATCTTCTCTCTTGAGATCATTCCCTCTACATTTTGATTTTCATGAATGAAAAATTTTAAGAACCATATCATTTTTTAAATGTATGATTCAATCTTTATTGGCAATGAATATCATAATGTTTTCTCCATTTTGGTTCATGTGAAATGTAAAACCATTGTACCTTATTAATGAACTCGACTTTTCTATTTTTATTACGGATCTTTCAGAAAAATTAAAATTTTCTAAACACCCTTTTTACATATGTCGGTGATGAATGTGTATCTTCATCATCTGGATAAATGAAATTTTATTCTTTCTGTAATATTGAAAAATATGTTTGAGATTCATTTATTTTGGAGGATGATTGGATCTTTTATGTTCATCTACAATTGATGATTCTTCAGGAATTTTTTTACTTGATATATGAAAATTTTGTTTTTTATGACTTAATTGTTGTCATTCAAAATAATAACTAATAATAGAAAAATAAATGTATAAATTATTCATTCTCATTTTTATTTGAGATTCTCTCTAAATATAATCTTGGATATTAATGAAAAATAGTATGTTTGTCACCGTAATCCATAATTTAAAATTGTTATAATAATGTAATTGTATATCCCTTGAATGTATGCTTTTTTGAACATCCATGTCAATAAATATCATCTTTATTCATAGATGTTGAGTCTTGAGGTTTAGTAAAAACCACTACTATGTTATTATCATCATCATGGTTCACCCCTGGTTAAGAATTATATTTTAATCTCTATATTGATTAATATGTATGCACTCTTAATCCAATATCCCATTGGGTAGATGAGCTAAATGCGTTATATAATTCTTTTCCACAAATTAGAGTTTAAATAGTATATCATTATCTTCACACTTATAATAAAAAATTACAAAATATTCTTATAGTAATGCGTTTATTTTAAATAAATAAATGACCATTTCCCCAAAAACATCATCGATTTTGTTATTTTTCTTTCATATTGTTCATCAGTTCAACTAAAAATCAATTTTAAAAAAAACATTAAATATGTGTTTTATCAAATATTTGAACTCAATTTTATATTTAATTTTATTTATGTTTTACAAAACTCTTAGAATCATGGAAAAATACATTGTAATTATTCATACTTTTTATCCTATCTTAAATTTCAATAAGGGTATCATCATGTTATTATTTATGATCATATTTCCCTATAAATCTAGAATTTTGATCCATACTATCATAAAAATATGGATTATTTACCTTACCAATCAACACATATTCATCATTTTTATCATTAATATTTTATACTTCACTTTATATAAAATAGTATTCATCATTAGACCGATAATGTCTCCTTTTGAAGGATCTTTAGTTGAGGTTCTTTATAACATCCACATATTTTGTTACATTACAAGGATGGATATCTTAAACACCATCTTCTTAATTGTTGTTCGGACATTTATCAACAAAATTTACCATATTTCCACATATGATTCATGAATGTTGAATATTTTCGTTCATATTTCCACTTTCACTAGTATTATTAGTTGTCAAAAAACCATGACATTATCAATTTCACTGATAGTGGTATTTTCGAAGGTTGATATATTATTCAATTAAAAAAGCCACCACATTAGAACCCTACTTTATTTCTAACATGGTTGTTTCACTTCAAATATCATAACATAGTGGTTTACTATTCAAACATCAACTAATTTTTATTTCAGGATTATGACTTCTAAAATGATTTTTTTACAATAAATGATGTTGGAGTCTTCTCCTAATCTGATAATGGATCATACATTTTTGAATATCATCCTTGAGGCATCAAATATCTTTAAAAAATAATTTTAGAAAAAAAATGGAATCACTAATCTCATGTGAATACATTATAAAATATTCATTCTTGTTTTTTAGAACATTCAGTGCAACCTATAAATCCATCAATTATTCTTTATAAAAATTCATAATATTTTCCAACATAACATTATTTATTTTTCATGAAATTATATTTGGTAAAATTTTGTTGGGAAGATAGTAACCCATAAAATTTATTGATTTATCATTTATATAAAATCCATCATTATCTATCTCCATATATTCTATACTCTCTATTATATCATTGATACTATAAATGGTTATTTTATAGAAATCTATTTAGAATATGCTAAAATAGTTATGAGTCATTACATTCATGATTAATAATATTATATATTCTGTGATTGGAATGAAATTTATTTTAAATGTATTTACCTTGATTCCAATATTGAAAAAGAGAAACCTCCTCTTAATTCCATTTGTTTTATTCTAGATGAGTATTATACCATGAGGGAAAAGTAGGATAATCTCGGTTTAGTATTTTAGATAAAATATTTCCTTAATTATGGATATTGGACTATATCATTATTGAAGGCTTCAATTTCTCTATAAATTTTCATTCAATGTGGAATAAATATTTTATATTATGTTATGTCATTTCATTTCATGGTTTCACCAAAACTAGGATGCAACAATGGAGCCAGAACAAAATGTTCTTTTGAATAAAAGTCATTAGAAGCTCAATGATATTACAAGTAAAAAGTATGTATATTTTTGGTGTCCCTACATGATCACTAACACAACTATTTTCAAAGAAAACAATCATCCCACTTTAGAGTAATCTTTTCAGCTAATGATGAAATTATTCATATTTACATGGATTAAATAGACATCATAACCATGAATAGTGTTTCTCTTCAACCCAAGAATTATGTACCTTTTTGTAATAGAGTGATACTCTATAAATGACACATTCGTTTACTATAAATCATACAAATTTATTCTAAAATTTAATATTACTCTTTTAAAAAAAAATTATAAAATTCGTGCAACAGATCACTATATAACATTAAATGATTAAAAAATTAAACGCTCTACTTATTTTATATATCTTCCAACCCTCGGAATGGATGGATTAATTCCCATTAAAAAACATGAATCCTCTAATACAAGGGTGGTTAAAATTACCATAATGGCTTTTTGAAATTTCATAACATTCGATAGAACTCATAATTAGAGTGTCATAATGGAATTCACCACAATATTGTGAAAATACATGGTCAGTTTCCTATAAAAAAGACAAAATACATGGTTTTCTCCTCCTAATAAATTCCATTCTCCACATATATAAATTACATAATCAATGAAAATGGATATCAATATCTTGTGGCTCCATATGAATCGATGGTAATTTCATAGAACAAAACTCTATGCACAGTTCCCATGATGTACGAACCATTTATCATCGATGAATTTATTGTTCTACACTCATTATGAACCAATGTTAGAAACATTATTTATACATTTTCACTATTCATTATCATTAAAAGACCCATATATGGCTTTTTTGTTTCCCATAAACTCACTATTGTTCCACCAACGACATGTTCCCTTTCTAGTTCGGATTTTTGAAGCCACTTCTCAACATGCCAAATTTTATTGGTGTGTTCAATCCTAATCCATCCATAACAAACTACAACACAACGTTCAATAGAGAATTGGTTTAGATGTTTTTATGATCAAAATCACAAAAAATATACTCAATATTTGATTATCCTTTAAATTTTCATTGCCTAGGAATCAAAAGGTTCCCAAAATGATCTGATACCAATGGTTAGGATCCACAATTGGTGTTACTGACCCTCCACCACAATATACTCTTTCTTTTCACATTGTATCATGTTTTTATTCTTCAGTATTCCACACTTCCTACCTTGAAAACTCTGACATCATACCAATTAAAGGATATTTTTATTAAGAGGATGAATCATTTGTATTCTATATCATTCCAAAGACATCTCTATTAAATATATGGGACTCGTTATAAAGGATTCACTCAACGATTCCCAAATTTCTACCCATGAAACCATGCTACTGGTACCCTAGAGTCCATATGTAATGAACTACATTCAATTGGGAATCTACAACCACATTTATATTTTATATTTATTTTTTTATTTTTTTTATAACCTATTTGAAAATTTTTATTAATCATTTTTGTTTCTGATAAAATTAAATGTTATATAGTCTAATACCTCTAATTATAATTTAATGAACATTTATAAACCATATTAATTTGAAAATAATATTCCAAATATTATCTCTTAAATAATTAGTGATCATTTTAAATAGATTTTCCTTGAAAATTAATTCATTAATGATTATAAATTTTTAGGGAATTTATTTATATAAATAATTTTATAAAATTTATAAAAAATTAATAATTATAAATGTAGTAATTTTATATTCTCATACATTTTGAATATTCATAGTGCTAAATATATGACATTACACATAAATTTACAATATTATATGCATTTTAATAAATTTTATAACATAATTACAATTATGTAAAATTTTTACATGATGTGCATCCAGGAAACCCATGCTGAGGTATATTTCATGTGTACTATAGAAATACTATAGTGGGAACTATAGAAGTATTGTCAAGGGACTATAACAGGTAATGTTTAGCTCTATAGCAGCCAAGTCTATTCCCCTGTTTGGGCATTCAGGCCACTGATTGGGTCCTCGAGTCCTTTAAGGACATCGTTCCACCCAGGTTTCGAGTCAGTAAGGTCTTCGGGACACCTAAAGGCCTTTGGGGCACCTTAAGTGAAAATGAAAACCAGAAACCCTATAAGGAAGAAGATCTAGAAGGATGATGAGAAAGGAGGATTCACCATAGAAGAAGTTAAACAGATTGTAAGAATGAGAGGGTATGAAACCTGCCATTGAAATAAACATGTACATGCACAATATAGCCTAGTCGAACATCAATGCAATGGTGGTGAGCTGATTTCACAATGAAGATGCTGGGGAGGAGCAATTCCAGGTAGTTGTTCTAGGTTGTATGTAATGTATGAAGCCTACGGGAATTGAATTTCTCTATTGCCTATGGGACATGTAATACTTATGCCTACAGGTCTTTTAAGGGATCCACATCATCCCTTGACAGGCTGATTATAAATATCAATAAAAATGAAGGCTTTCAGGTCATTGGAGTTTAATGATTATCATTCATGATAAGATTATATTAGTAATAATATTCCCAAATCTAGTAATTTTAAAATTACAACATAATTAACGGTGTATTCAATGGATATTGATTTTTTTAAAACACTAATATATTATTTTATTTTAATGTTGTATTGGTTGATATAATATATTTTTTATTAATTTATAGGGTCGAATCCAACTTCTGTAATTTGTTTTATAAAGTTCTTATCGTGTCATGTAGAAAAGGAAAATTGTTTTCTAGGAGAATATAATTGTTTTTATATCTTATTACCCATATTTAATGGTTATATGGGTGTTATTACACTATATATTGGTGGTATAACTGTGTTATTTAAATCATATAAAACAATTAATGTTCATTTTCAAAATAGGTTCAATTTAATTTTCATTAAGATAAGCAAGATCATAAGTTTAGTGGCTGTGTATATAAACATATAAAAGGATCATGGATTCTGAAAGATATGTTTAATAATACAAGAATATGAACTCTATATCATTTTAATACCCCTTTATTTGAAGAGATATCTCAACCCTATAGATATTAGGGTTGAACCACTACTAATAAGTATAATTCGAAAGGATCTAAAAATAATGTTGGACTTAATAAAAATATTTAAACTACCCCAATGGATTATTTTATTATCTATCCATTATTTTATAGTAATACAAAGTATACCATCTTTTATATATTATTATTGGATTAATAGGTTTTATTTTGGAATATATAAACCTATTTAATTAAATATTATATTTTATATATAGAGAGGATTCGATGGTGGTTTATATGCTTATTTTTCATATTATTGATATGTGGAATAGAGCTGTCATTGAATTTTCAAATGATATAATGATATATAAATACAATAATAAATTCTTTTAAATAGATAAAAATATGTAATTTATTAAATATTATAGAAAATTTAATCAAAGTTACTAAACATACCAAACTAGACATTCATTTTTTGAATAGAACATTTGTTTTATGAACATAAATAATCTATTATATTGAACCATTAGATTGAATTCCAATATAATATTAGGGAATAAATTGAATATTTTAGTGTATTTTACAAAATTAAATTTATGATAATTATTATTTACTATCATGATGTTTTCTAATAATATTTTTATGTAATATCCATAATAAAATATGTAAATTTTTAATACATATTTTGATTCACAAATGTAATGTTATTTACAATAGTTTTTTATTATTAGATTGTAATTGTGTTTATTAATTTGATAATTTTATTATATGTTGAGAAAAGTGTTCTTATAAACTACAGTTATTACTTCAGAAAAATGTTTTTATTTTTAATTATGATGAATTTTTTTATAATGTTATATATTTTTTCAAAAAAATAAATTATAAAATACCTATACATTATACCCACATCCAAGAATTTATGATTTAATGATTAACATTATTTATATTAGGAATTTTAAATATGATAACTCACTTATGATATCATCAAACATGGGCTGTAAAATATTACATTAGAAAGATGAATTTTAAAATTTAAAGTTTAAATTATATATTTTTGTATATGTATTTGACACCCACAAATTCTCCATCAATCTTCATGGAGTTTATGAATCATTATATTCAATAATATCAAAAATGAAATTTTAATAATATTTTTCATGATATACATATTCAAACATGATGAAACAAAAATCATAAATGTTATCTATATATTATTTTTTCATTTTTGGTAACCATGATATTCATCTAATGTTATTTATATATAACATTATTAATTATTTAATGAATGTTACATTGAATATGATATATAATATATGAATCACTACTGATTAATAAATAGTGTCGATTATCATGTCTTGATAGTGGACAAGTAATATCATGAAATCTATTTTAATCATGGTTTGGATATATATGTCAAATGTTTTATTCTAATGTTTATTAATTTTTATTCATGTAAGACATTTCTGAATCATATTGGAGTATATTAGGAATTTAATGAAATATTTGATAAGTTATTTTATGATTAGAAATTGGGGAAAATAATAGATCCAAACCATATTTTTTCATATATCAATTTATTTTTATATAGTATATTATGAAATTACAGACATTTTCCTTAGTGACTTCTTTTATTGATAGATTAATTATCTATATATGGATAGATAAAATTGAAAAAACATTAGAAAAGTTTTATAATAAGTAGTTTGGGAGTAGTTATAAAATATTACCAATAACAGAATAGGATCATGAATTTAAAGTTTATGATGTGGATGGTTTATATCAATTAAAAATTACTTAAAAACATATTCTAATATAATGAATTATTTATTACGGTAACATAATCTCATTTAGTGTCATAAAAAATTACATTATAATTTTTAATATTGTAATGGGAAATTTATTTCAAGAATGATTCTATATATAAAATTTAAATATCAGATGAGGTTAATGAATGTGAAGAAATTTTATATTTTTGGGAATGTTATCAGAATTCAACATGAATGAGTAAGAGAGTGCGTGTATATTTTTTCTATTCATTTTGGATTTTATTAAAGTTATCAAACATTCATCATGTAGGGGAAATATTTATCAATACATCTGTAATGATATGGAAATGATTATAAATGATGTTGTGGACCAAATAAAATATTTTTTAAATTATATTTTGATATATATTCTCATGTATTAGAGGTATTTTATATAGAGTTAATGGAAATAAGATATTTCATTAAAAAATAATAAATCAAAAACATATGAATTAAATAAAAAAATTTACCAAGAATTAAAAAAATAATGTATTTTAAAGAAAAATGGGTTTGTTTGGTCTATTTCAAAATATATAGTTTCTCATTATAAAATGGAACGTCATAATTTTCAAAAAGGATAAATAAAAATACCATTATATAAATTTGGAAATATAGTTATTTATAAATGATTTTATAAAAAGGTATAGAAGCTCCCCAAGAAATAATGTTAATATATTTTTGTAGAAATATCGAATTCTATATATTGTTGTCATAGTACCTATCAATTATTTGTAATTGTTCTCATATCAGTGTGACATATATGATAATAAGGTTTTTAAATAAGATACAATTTTTATGTACTAAATTAAAAATATAGAATTATAATTCAAGTATAAAATTTTAATGTGTACATTGTGTTCCATTGGAATTTAAAAAATAATTAGATTACCCAATTATCATAAAACAAATTTATAAGAATATAATATATTTATTTTTTATAGTCCATGGATCGATCATTTCTTCATTAAATTATGATTTATTTTTGTTAATAATATATATGTAAAATTGTTTCCTGGTAAATCATATATTAATAAATTAATTCATGTAATTGAATTTGAATAATTATATGGTAAACACTATTTATAAATAATATTTTTGATTTATAGATTTTATAGGACACTATTTTAGTCTAATTTTGTAAGTGAATTTTAAATGAAAATTTTAATTTATTCAAAATTACATGGAAACAATAAAATAAAAATGAAAGAAAAATATTTAGAGAAGTTGATGAATCATATGTATTAAAATTGGGGATTATATATTTTATAGTTTATCCAAAGATAATAAATAGATAATATTTGATGAAAAACTATTTATCAAAAAACCAAATTGGAGAATTAATTTATTTGAGATAATGAATGATTGGTTTTATATGTGGTTTTTACATTGTGGTATTCTAAAAACCATTGAGTTATATTATATGTCAATATAAATAGAGTATGAATTTTTTTTTGTATGGTGTAATTAATTTTTTTAATTTAAACATGATTACATATATTATAATAAATTTAATGACACTTAAATAAAATTTTTATTAGATGATGGAGAATGAAAAATATAAATAGTGCTATTTTCAAAGGATTATAGGGAATAATCATATAGATAACATATTGTAGTAATTGAGAACCTCTTAAATTTTCACAGAGTACAAAATAGAGTCACCTATTGCATTGCACCACATATTTGACCACTATTATGTTTTCTCTTTCAACCCAGAAAATAATGCATAATTCTGTAGTTGGTTATAATATAAAATTTAATAATTCTGTAAATATATTGTCTTAAAATGAGTGATGAACAATTTTAAGATGTATGAAACTAATTTTTTTTGGGTTTTTAGGAAGTGGATGGTGCTATTTGTAAATGGGTCTTCACATGGGGTCAATGTTTGAGAGATATTTCAAGTTAATTTTTTAAAAAATTAATTATTTAATAAAAAAATTTATAATAAATTTGAATAATAATAAATCATTAATAAATCTTCATATATAAATTTTTAAAGTATATTTTTTTTTGGAATGAGGGTTCTTTTATAGGGTCATAGTTTGTGATGCATTGTTTTCTCCCTTAGATCAATTCATAGTTCATGGAAAAAATAATGTTCTTTTAATTAGTTCATCATTCAACTCCATTACTCTCATCATGGGGGTAAGTATGTTCATTAGTGGTAAAATATCTTTTTAATGTAGAGATAACTCCCAAAATAATCATTGAGAAGTAGAAATAGGTCCACAGATTAGAGGAAATGGATTTTAGTTGAACATTGTTTTTGACTAAACAATCAAGATGATAAATTTATCTATATGGTAGGACAAATTTATTATAATATCACATATACTTTTTTCCATAAAATATTATAAATTTAATAGTATAAATTTAAATTATTTTTCATCAATTTAATGTATAATCTTTTTATAATTTGATTTATTTATCTACAATTATATTTCCCCATTTTCTAGGTTTCACATGGGATCTCAATAATAGATCTTATATTATTTTCATCTTTTCTTAATTCCCAGATATTGACCTAGAATTTTAATTCTTCTATATCATATTCTTATTTAATTTTAACTTATGAACTTATTTAATGTTTGATCATTTCACAAATTAATATTTAAATTTTGAACGACAACATCTGGGATGTCTATTACTCTTATGAATCATTCATGAAACACCATTTATTTTTCAACAATGAAAAATGTTTACATAATTTAATGTATATAATTTTGGGTATATATAAAATATCATTAAAATTAATTTAATGATCATTTCTCATAATTATTTTTAAAAACCATAGATGGATTTATAGATAATCGTGGCTCTTATTCATATGTTATTTCGTCTACACCATTCTCTAAGATCTCATTAAAGGTATTATAATTTGATAATGTTTCTACCTATGTGTTTTGAGTTATATTAGTTTATTTAACCTAATTTTTTTAATGAACCTTGTATTCACATATAATTACATAAAGGGTCCAAATATGATTAATGAAAGCATACTAGTTCCCAGACCATTCAATTGATTATTCTATTTTTCGAAGATCCGTCAAAATTTTCATTCACATATATTATTTCAATTTTATAATTGTTATTATTATTTTAATTAGTTAGATAATATCTCTTGAAATTCATTTTATATTACATTAAAAAATATTGTAATTCAATAGGAGTTCTTTTTGATCATGTAGGACTAAATCAATAGGAATCACACTAAATAACTTTATTCATTTCTTTTTCTATTTTCATTCTTTCATTCTTGTTCATAAAATTATGAGTTTACGTTATCTCAAAATTCAATGCAATTTAATAATTTATTCATCGTTCTTACATTTATTAAGGTGAAATGTGTTGAAAATAATTCATATATCTAGTGATCTGTGGACATTCACATGGATAACCGCTCAATAACCTCTCAAATTTGTTTTATCTGCTATAATAGAAATAACATTGATGATAATATAGAAGAAATCGTAAATATGATGGTGATTATGATTTCAATAATTGTGTAATCATGAAAATATCCTTGTATATCAATCTATGAAAAATCAATTCCCCTTACAGGCCAAATAAACATATTTTCACTCATCCACTTTATGGTCAGATCACAATTACTAATGATTAAATCTATAATGATTATCATTATAATTCCTATAAATACTCATTATTATCCTCAAAATAATTTATAATGGATAATTTATAAATTTGTCATCTATTTCTATTATTTTGATAAAAATAAAGAAACCATATTTTAATTTATTTATATTTTGTCTTATTTATAACATGATTTATATGATTCCATTGAAGATGTGTTTTATCAAATAAATTATTGTGCATGTTGATGAATTTTTGAGGACAATGGTTAATATATCCCTTATTTATGTTACTATAGTTAGATAATATAAAAATATTATTCTTATTATTTATCTATATGATCATATAGAATACTTTAGGAAATAATGGTATCAGTTAATTATTTCATAACAGTAGTTGTGGTTTTCCATGATTAAATTTTAGAACGAAACAACAATATACCTGAGGTAAATCATGAGTTATATATGTTACATTCTATTGGAAGACATGAAATAAATAAATAAAACGTAAACTGATAATGGTAGTGTCATGAATAAAAAATAAATTAGATGTTATAGATATATATCCATTTCTAAATATGTAACATGTTATTATATTTTCAAGCCTAGACATGTAATACCGAATTACATAAATCGTATATTGAATCAATAACATAGAGACCTATTGATAAATCATTATAATTGTTTACTATGATTATGACGGTATTTATTTCCACAATGTTCCTATATAATAAATTTTATATGTGTATATATATTAATATGGTTATTCCTTCAATATACATCATAATAGAATCCCCTTTCAAAATATAATATATTGAGTAGTGGGAATGGTTATCCATTGAAAAACAATTATTATCTACAGGCAGGGTATAGGATTTTTTTGTTAGAGCATTATGACCATTAAATTATAACATAGATTGATGTATTTATGATCCTTGAGAATCATATAAATTATTTTTTCCTAGACGTTTCTGTTAAAAATTGATTATATTAAATTATTATTTTTGTTTACATAATTCTCTGAAGGCTCTAGATGTCGGATAAGAGGTTCATTATGTGTATATGATTTATATTTTATTCTGGAATCCCTATTGTATGTTGTAGGGAAGGAAATATGTCATTAATAATCACATAACTATTTTTTGGGATAGCTAGTAGGGGAATATAATATTTAAGGTTCTTTGGGAACACTGTAAATATTGGTTCTTGAATTACATTATACCAACTTATATTCCATAATATAATGACTAAATTTTGGTTAAATCTATGTGATTATGTTTTAATAGGTCACCAAATCTACTCAATTATCCTCTTGAATAAATACAAAGTAATAACTGGGGTCATCCAAGAATTTTCACCCATTATGGATGATTATACATTAATATATTTATAGATAAATATTTTTGATTTATTTGTATTTATATTATTAAAAATAAATATATCTTTTCTGAAACATTCTAAACCAGGATATCCACTATTAAAAAATATTTAGTATAAATACTTGAGTAATTAGAATATAATATGGGATAAAATAGTTTTCAACAATGTTTATAAAATTCAATTTATATGATGGAATTATTAAACATTCCAGCAATAAGAGAAATGCATAATATTGTAAAAAAAGTTGAATGGATAAACCCCACTATTTAGTCATTCTTGTTAGCATGATTTTTTTCTTAATCCCAACAAATAATTTTTGGATGAAGTTGAAAATATTTCTCTAAATACCTTTAATAAAATTCCATTATACTTCTATAAAATTTTTAACTTTTGAATAATTACAAAATAATAGGCTTCCACTAAGAAACATAATGTGGCATTATAGTTTAAAATCCCATTCCAACATTAATATAAATAATCTATTACATATATCTCATTAATTAATATCAAAATTTTATCCTAGATGTTTAAAAGGAGGAATTCTATGATGTTAACAAACATGTTATAAAAAATCCATTTGTTATACATGTTTTTTATTTCATGAAAAATTCCCTCTTATGGACTATTATTTAATTGATGTTAGTGGAAATTCACCTAAACATGGTATTGTTCCAACAAGATAGAAAACTCAGTTGGATGATACTTTTTAGTCCTCTCTTCAAAATCCTTATCCTAAATCAGGTCATCACAATATCATTGACTTATTTTTAGATAGTGATCTGTATAAGACTACAAGGGATTATCTTCTCATTAAATATATAACTAGAATACTCGTTAAACATAAAAATCATTTTAGCTAATATGATGAATCCTGTATTTCTTTTTACATTTACATGTATCATATAGAAAAGAATCTGAAAACCAAAAAGTCGTGTGTTAATGATAGAATCCCAAAACACAAGATCACCCCATAAATGAGGAGTTTAATTTCTTCAGAAAGAATAAAACATCGACTATATTTGAAAATACCACCAATTTTATAGTCCAAATTTGTTAATGTCTTTTGATAAATTAATTTGGTTAAATATATGTATATATATAATGAAATAATTTTATAGACATTTTGGTGTCCAAGGGATTCCTTCATTCAAACATATATTAAAATATTGGTTTATTTTCCATATTAGACTATCATTAATATAAAGTAGACTTATGTTAAAAATCAATACCCCATAGTGAAATTGAGGGAAAACATTATTAGTAGGATATTGAATATTTAATGATTTATTTCGATCTTAAATATGTATTTCATTTAATTAAAACATTTTATTGATTAAATGATACCAGTAAATAGTTGTATAAAAAATGAATCATTGATCATATAAATGAATTTTTATATTTCTAAACATGTTATATATATATATATCATTTATATTAACAATTAAATGAAACATCTTCTTTTATATGTTGTTGATTTGTAAATAATATATAATTATTTTAATGTAATTGATGTTTTTAAGTGGAGATTTATTAAAATAATAGAAATAAAAATCATGGTCCTGGTAAAAAAATTTATGGATTGAAAAAAAATTCAAGATAGATGTAATCAAAATTTTATACTATTAATGGTTTATTTATATTATAAATTTACAAATCATATGTATATTTTAATATCTATATTGTGCAAATGTATATATTTTTCAAGAAATCATATAACCCTTGTAACAATAACATAACATAATGGATACGTGATAAAAATCAACTAGTGTATAATTTTTGGTAGTATCATGGGTGCTATGATTACTACCTAAAGTGATTTTTCATTTTTGATTTATTAATAAAGTATTTATTATATAATTTTGGGAATACACATTAGACAATATTAAATCATTGTTTTGGTACATTTCAATTAATTAATCATTATATAATTATAATCATAAAAATTTAATTATTTTTAATTTTAGATTTCTTTTTTTATTTTAATTATATAATAAAATTTTTGACATATGTTCATCATAGATTATTTTTTATTTTATATGAACGAACCATTTCATTATAATTTAATTTGATTTCCTCAATTTCACTCTATCCCACTGGACATGAGTAAATTTCTCAAACTGTGGAAATTAATGAGGCCTTTATTAAAGTTACACTATTTGAAAATT
Source organism: Viscum album (assembly GCA_963277665.1). Taxonomy (NCBI): domain Eukaryota; kingdom Viridiplantae; phylum Streptophyta; class Magnoliopsida; order Santalales; family Viscaceae; genus Viscum; species Viscum album. Next base: position 881,460,731 of record OY728158.1, read on the forward strand.
CATTCGAAATTAATTTTATTACTGATTATAGTAATTGAATGTCTTTTTTACATTTATATAAGAATATTGATTTCCATGTGAATTTAAAAAATATGCAATTATGATACATATTATTAAATTTTTTTGAAAATTTTAATGATTTGTTTTAATATGAAACAAAAATCAACAAACAAATTTATTACATTACCTGGGTTTTTACATTTTACATATTAGATCACTATTTATATATGTTGAACATGGTTACAAATCAATGAAATTATTTGAAATAACATCAAAATTTATATTTATTTATCGTCAAGACATATAATATAATTTTTATATAAAACATAATTTTTCAATGTCATTAATTTATATTATTGATTATTTCTGGATAATTTATTTCTTATACTCAATTAATATTATATATGTACTGTTCTTATTGACCCATGTTTCTCAAGTTATATTATTTTGTGATTCATTGATGTATTCTAGTGTTTTTTCATTACAAAAGCATATATTACTACTTATCTTCCGATGGGTTGGATACATTGTCATATTTCTCATATTCACATATGTTTTAATTATTAGGTGAGTTATCAAAAGTAATTCATGATCTTCCTCATATAGTATATCCACATGTACTAGGATAACATTTTGATATACAACAACTAGTTTATATATGTAGATAATTTTATTTCATTACATTGTATCATCAATGAATTGATCACATTTTCATATAATTCCTCTTTTCCCCTAATATATATTTTTTTCTTGAGTAACGTTAGAGGTATTTAGAGGGAAACATTCATCCTTTCCTTTATCTTATACTTATAACCCATCCATGGGGGCCCCTTGATGTTGTCCTATCATTTTGGGAGTATTTATTCTCAATATTTTGAGATATAATATATTTTTTGTGTTCGGATCTCTTGAAATATGTAATACATATGCTTCATTTGTTTTGATGGCCAATGACTTCTCAAACAGAGAACCATGGATCCTTTAGAAGTTGGGGGTATCTAATTTTTTGTTCTGATTCATATACATTTACATTCTTATATATGTATTATCTTTATATACTACATTTAATAATGTTTTTATTTATATTTTATCTCTTATGCTTTATATTTATTGAATTTAATTAAATTATTGAACCTATAAGTATTATTTATATGCCCATAAGTCAAAATTAGACTGAATTATATTTAATCACAATGTTCCATTACTGATATTTCTGTTATATTATTAATTTTCCAATCATATTTAATTTTTTTTATTATACATTTCCTTCCTTTATCTTTCACTTTTATTAATTCATTCCCCATTAATGCATAAATAGTCGAAAAACCATTATATGTCCAGTGATCCTAGGATATTCTTATGGTCAACCTAATAATGATTGTATCAACTAACTCTGAATTGCAATTTTATTTTCATAGAAATAATGGTATTTCAATTAATTGTGACCTTTTTCGTGAATATTTAATTTAATGATTATTTTATTGGGATAATGAGAATAGTAAAAAATTTAAAGTTGTTTGGGAATATATTACATACTATTACATGGTGAGTGATATTTGAAACACTCTCAAATGCAGTTTTTTTATGATTAAGGCTTGATTAAGACATTAAATATCACATGTTATATTGATCACATATAAAACCCCTGATTGATGATGGGAAAATTACCTAGGGTTCCATTGTGTGAACCCATAACCATCACATTTGATACACACTAATTATAGATTAGGATACTATTCACTTTGGATTACATGACACATCACTATCAATGTTATATTCATATGGTATCCCTTGATCTCTAAAACTCATGTATCCACTAAAACAAGTGAAAAAAATTTGAATCAAAAGAAATAAGGAGATAAAAGACCACATTGAAAACTCCTTGGGAGTTTCACACTATGTATACAAGATTAATGGATTGAAAAATAATAATAGATTTACTATTATATTTAGTCTCTTCCCCAGTGAGATTATTGAATATAGAGACTGATTAACATAGTTGTTATGAATTATTTAAAAATATGATAGATTGTTTTTTAATTCATATACTATATTGAATTATTGAATGTTTTCAATATTTTATGCTTTATTTTTTTCCCTGTGAGTGTATAAATAATTTATTACCAATATATGTGTGAAAAAATAATCAAACAGTAATAAATTAATATTTTTTTATTTTTTATGTTTCTAACCTATCATAATAAGAATACCAATAATATTTCATTAATAAATGTTTTAGAAATATCAATAAATACCATGACTAAAATCTCATCCATTAATGAATATAATGACAAGTTCAAGGGTCCCTATATGTTTTATCTGAACACTAACTTGTTTTGATTTTGTATCATAATCTGCTATTGTGTTTCCACAAAATCCCTATTAATTTAATCCAATAAAGATGTATAATCTATATATAAGTTAATAGTATGTTATTAAAAAAGTATTTAATTAAGGTCACCCATAAATCAACTAACCCTTCATCACATTTTAATATAATAGATAATACATAATGATATATACAATATCTCGGATAAATAAGGTATTCAAAGTGAAAATAAATATATATCCCAAAAATCACATATTAATATAAAAGTCATAAATATTTATATTATAAGGACATGTTATTTTATCTTAAAGTGACACTCGACCTTCTACAATTAAAAATTTCTAGGACTTTCCTCTACTATATTGAAAATTCAGATATATTTTGATGGATTGGTTAAGGTTAATTAAATGAATTGAGAATATATGCTAATTTATTTAATTGGGGAATCTAATATGAGGCTATAAGAAAATATGAAATTAGTAATTACATTCTAATAAAATTAGGTGAATCGCCCTCCCTTAAAATCCATAATTTCAGTAATAAATTAATGAATTTATCAGGATCCCTATGGAACACCTGATGAGCGTAATGTATGACACCAATATATTTTCCATAATTAAATTCCCAATGAAAAAAACTTCACTAAAAAGTAATAGAGTTTTACCATCATCAAATTTATTTAAAATAATATGAGTTTATAATCCTTTGGATATAGGTCTCTCTCTCTCTTACAGCCACATTCTACAGTAATTTATGAAACAAATTAAATTATTTGGTATAAACATATTTGAAATAGTAATATGACATTGAATATTATATACATGAGATTTTGAACAAATTCATTGATATTTTTAAATTTAATGGGTCCCCAAAATAATTCGATAGAATTCACTACAATGATAGGGTATAATATTATTTTTAGTGGTTGGGTTGTGAAACATGAAATGAGGATGCATTCCTATATCATATTAACTATCAAGGAAGAATGTGTTATAAGGGAAGGTTAATAATGTTTTCTACCATGTTAGTGAATTTATTGATTATTTCATCTGAATAATATAAAATCATTCCACAAATCAGGATCTTTCTTATTATATAACATTTATGTGACCGAAAATTTTATATTTCATAAGTAAACAATTATTAAATTTTACAAGTATAACTGATAAAAAAATTCATATCTAAGGTGTTTATGATTTATAATTATATTTAATATTTTCATTCATAGATTAATTCAAATTTACTATCATACAACAATCATATTTTACAATTAGTCTCACATGAGATATATGTTTTCTATAGTTTTTCATCACAAAATGAAGAATTGATCCCCCCTTGAAAAAATTTAATCATAATCGAACACATTATCTTCTTATTTAAAAATATGTGATGGATTAATCACATGATGTAATCTCAGATAACCTTTTCATTTTTACATTTAATATATGGATTTGATGTTATAATTAATACTTTATATATGAAAAATAACATTCTAGTGCTTTCGGAGCCTGCTCTAGCCTCCGTGCTTCTGGAGACATCTGTTTCATTCTCTATTCACTATCCGCAGACGCTGGTTGGCACATGATGCCTGAGTTCTTGCCGGGAAAACGTAAACGCTCGTGAAAGGATCAGTAATGTTCATGGTGAAACATGAAGGTTATTGTGAATACTCTCAAGGGAACTCACTTTGAGATCAATGTGAAATCCCAAGACATGGTAACTGATGTGAAAATAATCATTGAGGCTACTCAAGGCTGAGATGTTTACCCTGCTACACAAAAAATGCTAATATACCAGGGAGAGGGCTTGAAGGACAACACAACATTGGATGAAAATAATGTTTTCGAGAATAGTTTTATTGTCATTATGCTAACCAAGAGTAAGGTTTCATCAAGTGGTTTGTCAACTATAGAAAAAGCGCCAATAAGTTTGGCCCCTGGTGCAAATTCTTCACCTCCTTTGGTTTGACCATCTATACAATCTGAAAATCTTGCTGCCAAAATTCTAGTGCTTTCAATTACAACTATAAATTTTATTTTCATTAATATTCCCCTTATAATGATTTTCAGTTTTTTAAATCAATAATTTTATTGTAAAATTAGAAAACAATGACTAATTTATCATTAATATTATTTATTCACAAAATTATTAAATATTAAAAGAATATTAACAAAATTAAATAAATAAAAAATAGTTAAACTATATTTCCCCATAGTTGAGTGATAACATTACCCGATGTTATTTATTACAAAACATTCCAAAAAACCCATGTTGACAAGAAATATGATCCACATACATTGATAGATAAGTTATTAGATTCAAAATTAATTTTTTATATATAAAACACAATAAAAAATCATACTCCATTGATTTTTTCTAATAATCAATTGTCCCAAACATTTATGATATAACTGTAATGGGTAACATATTAACGTATTCCTCCCATTATTAGTTAGCTTAGAATTTCCCTCACAATATAATCTTATTAAAAATTATGTTACTGCACTAGTTTGTATACTTTTTATACAAATAATGTGAATTACACTAATTTATTTAATGTGGATATAGTAAAATTAAACTATCATATATTGTGTTAATCCTTAAAAAATATAATATAATTAAATAATAAAAGAATAATATGGTTTGTAGACTCTAAAAATCATATATTGAAAATTATTGGAATTAATTTTCTTAGAGAAAATAAAAAACTATTTATTAATTAAAATACAAGGGGGATCCCAATATTTTAATTTTTTTAAAAAAATGTACATTCAGGATATTTTTATATGTTTGTCTTGCCTTATGTTCTTTCCATGAAATGAAATTTACAGTCAAAATAACAATTAAATTCTAAGAAATTAAAACAAAATTATAATAACCCAAATCCAATCAATTTTACATAACCAACCTTGTTTATAAGATTGAAAATTAATATTTATAATACAATATTCTTTTGAAAGAAAGTATACATGGAATGCTCATGAATGATTAATTCATATAAGAAACACACTATAATGTTTTCCCATCTCCCTTAAACATTTTTTCTAATTTTTTTGATCAGTACAATATTATATAAATGGAATGAATATTGATGGAATAAAATGATTTCATCTTGATAGGAAAAATTGTGGATTATTAAAAACCATTTTATATTTTATATCTATTCCATTGAAATTTCAATTTCTATTTCTTATAATGAAAATTACTTATTATTCATTAAAATTTAATTCGCATAACATTTAATTTGAGAAATAAATGTATTGGATATTGATTTATTATAAAAAAATAAACTAATAAAAATATATATATGAAAAGAAAAAACAAAGAGCATAGGATCTTCCCAAGAAATTATTTTTTAGATTCTCAGCCAACTATTCATTTCCAAGATAATTTATGATGAAAAATATTAAATTCCACACATGTGGAAACCCATGAACCTCCTCTATTACTAATTTCAACTTGATCCTCTATTATTCCATATATATTATATTCATTTTGAATAAAATTTAATATTACTTCATGAATGGTGATTTGTTCTACAATTAAAACATATATTTTTAAGAAGACTTATCACGAAATAAAATAAATGACTATATCATCATGTATAAACAATTATTGGTTTATGAATAATTTTTTTAAAATTATTAATTTTATAATGAAAACATCATATATTGATGAACTAATGTTTCACTTATTTTCCACTTTATGTGTAATAAATTATTTATATATAGTTGTAATAACATATTTAAGGAAAATTGGATATCTATTATCAAATTTTATAAAATAATAATTTTTTTATTAAAATTAGTTCAAAATGTTCTTTATTAATCAAAAATATATCAATCATATTACTGTTTCATCTGTATTTACTCTAAATCAAAATTTATTATTTAATTTTAGATTAATTTTGTTGGTTAGAATCAACATTACTATTTTTTTATAATTTCATAACTGATGGTATTTCTTGTTAGTTCTAAAATATAGGTTGGTTCTTCAATAATTAATAAAATTTTTATCAAATCCCCATCCAAACTCTTCTTGTTCATCCACAATAATGGTATAATACTTCCCAACTAAATATTTATAGGTTTATTTTAAAAAAAAAATTATTAAATCCTTTAAAAAGGTTTTTCAAATCCATATACATGAAATTTATTATGTAAATATCCAGGAAGAAATCTTAATATTTTAGATATCCATTTATTGTATTCAATTATTCATTATTATATCTTTTTCATTTATTAATCATCTTCACACCACCTAAAAAATTGTCGAGAAATGTTTTGGTATTTTGGGGTTTCATGTAAATTATTTCAACCAATAATGATATTTTTTATTAGTATTTTGTATATTTATTATGTTTTTTACGCATGAATCATCAACTAGATTTTTCATTATATTATATTTTCATGTTTACTTCTAGAATAGGATCTTGTGTCATTTGGGTATTTGTTTCCTTTTCAATTGAATATGGAGTAAGAGTCTTGTTATTATAGTAAAATTTATTTCATTAATTTTAATATGGGTGTATATTTTCTGATGAAATGATGATATATTCCACCGACAGTTGTATTTTATATATGAATATCATATCTTAATATTATGAGATTAATAATAATATATCATTATCATAAATTATTTGTGGTCTAGCATTTTTATTATAGTAATATTCATGATTTCCAAATTAATTGAGGGAATTTTTATTTCTCTATAGAGTTTTCATGAGGTTCATCCAATTACTAATTCTATTATTAGAAAATTTATAATCTTTCTGGACAACTTTATTGATTTTTTTAGATTGAACAAATTGATTTTTATTCCAAAATATAATATTTGAATTATTTTCCCCCATTTTCATTTAATATTGACTACGTCTTAGACCAAATGTTTTTATTTATGTTAGTTCAAATATATGCCTCATTTATTTGTGATGATGTATTAGCTACTATAAAACAATATCTCTAAAACCATATTTGGGTAATCCACTGTTTAGAATATGATATTATCATTATTTCAGGGGGTCTCTTTAATAAATCTGTGAAGAAATTTTTGAAGATGATCAATATTTAAATGAATGTATTTTTTTTAATTTTCATGAAATATCCAATAATTATTTATTCTCATGGGTTTATTAATTAAAACAAAGAATATAAATTATGGGTTTATATAATTTACATTTTCATTTACATAATCATCCCTTGCTACCATGTCATAAAATTCATGAACATTTTTATTTAACCTATAATAAATAAATGCCATGAGTAATTAATATAGGATTTTATGGGTTGAAATATTTTATACCACACTTGTAGAATTTCCCATTTATCTAATATATTCCCCACTTATCCTATTTTATTTTTATCATTTCCATTTTCAAATTATTGGACTTCTATATAAGATAACACCATCAATTTATTATAACAATTAAATCCACTTAGGTGTTATGTGATTCCTAATAAATTTAGATAAGAAATATATTTATCATCCCATTAAATATATGGTTAATAAATTAAAAAACCATCTTATTCTAATCCATGGACATGAATTTTTCTAATAATTATATGTATTCAATCATTATTAGTAGTCATACTCTATTTGTTTCATTTTTTATGTTTTTAGAATCTTTATGTAGGTTATAATGATCATACATTCCATTAATGTTAGTGACATAATGATGAACGAATCATTCACCCCATATGGGGTAATTCTGGGACCTGTAATATTGGTTTAGAAGGTTCAAAAATATGCCTCGATAATGTGTAGTATAACTATCTTGAATTTATATCACAAATAATATATTTATTTTTATCGTTGTCCATTTTATTTAATTAATATAATAATTATCTATAATATATTATATCAATACATCAAAGTAGTGTCTCAATTTATGTTTATATGGGACTTCAAATACCCTTAAATATCACATTGTGTCAATTTCAATAATTGTGACTCATAAAAAAACTTTTAGTAAATAAAAATAAAAATTATTTTTATTTTTTTCATATATTATTCTATATTTATATATTTATCAGTTTATATTATTTAAATCATTGAATTAAACAACAATCCTTCTTAATTACATAAATTTATTTGTGGGTAAAAGGTTTACAAAAACAATAGTTAGTACCAGATAATCCCTAAAAAGAATGTTTTTTGGATCAATAAATTTCATTATATCTAATGAGTGGAATAAATATTATTACTATTATGTTGTTTACGTGTTTTACATACAATAAATTAAATACTAATTTTTTTTATCATATATTTCTGAATTTATTTGTATATAAATTTTATAGGAAATATGGAATAAAAAAATATCCCAAAATATATGACCTAATGAGTTAAATATGGTGAAATAAGTTTTTATTAATAATGTGAATATATTCGTACATATATTAAATAAAAGCGATTTAACAACACTATTTACCATTAAAACTCGACTCTTATAGTAACCAATTTCACAATCAAGTGATTATTTGATAAAATAATATTTCACTGATCCCTTGGGAGTAGTGATATTGTATCATTTCATAGGACATTATTTTCACAATAGACATAAAAATATAATCCCATTTTCTACCATGATTTTTACATAAGTACTTTTATTGGGTTTCAATTGTCGTATCATCAATGTCACCCTAAAATCATAAAATAAATCATTAGTAGTTTAATAAGTTGAAATAAATCAATTATTAGTTCTTCTTAAACATATTATATGTAATGATATATAACAATCAATCATAGATCCTTTTTACAAATCTATATTTCTATTATTATCAATTGGATACATTAATGAATAATATATGACGTTTTAATGTTAGTCATGTTGGGATACTCAACATTCTCACCCCATAGATGTTCGGTTTTTCCATCACCACCTTGTATTGATTGATAGTTGGGGATGGATCGAGTATGGAAAATAGATATAATGGAGTGGAATAAGTGATTTTTTGCACACTATATTGTATTGGGAATCTAATAGAGAATATGAAGAAAAAATATACATCGTATGAACAGATAAAAATCCCCCTATCTGTTGATTATTTTTTCATAAAATCGATGACTTTATCAAGATCAATCAAATATTCCCTAGCCATAGAATTAAATACCCATGTGTTTAACAATTTATATTTCCCCACAAATATCATTTTTTTCAAATCCAAATAGTTCCATAATCATACACATCATCTAAATCATGATGTTCATTTATTTTTGTTGAAGAACAATTTCCTATAATTCACATATACATTCACATTGAATATCATTAAACAATTACATAGTTTGGGAATAATAATTGCATAATAATATAACTCCTATATTTCATATTCTATATGTATTTTGTATATTTTGTCTATATATATTTATTATATTTGAATTTTAGAAGAAAAAACTATTTATATTTAATTCTTTGAATATCAGAATAAACTTTTTTGATAATTTTTCATTTATATTAAGGAATCATGATACATTCTTGGATCATGATAATGAATCTGTGATCTAGTGGGGTTTTTTGGGATCACTTTTATAAATTGGCACATGATTTACAATCAAGGGAGAATATAGAATTTTTAAATTTTTTATTTTCATTTTAGAAACTAGATAGGATTATTAGGTACCCAATATAAAAATATTGCCAAAATATTATTGTAGAATCATCAAAAAATTAAATGTTATGAATATAAGTAGAATAAATATATAAACATGGTGGATTTTTTACATGGTTTGAACCTTAAATTATTATTATTACAAAAATGTGGAAACATAAAAAATTATAGTTGTACAAAATAGATTTAATTTTGATTTGATTTCTCAAACTATTCTTTTTGATGAAAATGTGAAAAACATCTTTCAGAAACACAGAACAATAAAAAAATTATCAACACTCTAAAAATTTATTTGTGATGTTACCATACCACTTCATAGATTAATTCTAGATGTTTGGAATCATTTTAGAACCACAAATTAGTTTTCTTATATCCATATTTTCTATATATCACAACCACCAATCTGACTTTAAAAGTACATTGTAGATTTTTATTCTCTGTTTACTATAATCATGTACTAAATTTTCATTTCATTAAATATATGAAACCATACATATTAAAAATAAATAATCACTTGGAATGTCTTATGAATATGGGATATAAATTAATCCACAAAAAATGTCATCACATGATTCATAGTGAACCAATTTATAAAATTTATTCTCCACACTTAACTGCATGAAAAAATTGGGCCGAATCCATATAAATCTTCCCCTTTTGTCCAAAATATATGGTAGGTGAATTCCAATAGAAATAATTTTAGAGTAAATAAGTTCACATCAAATTAATAATCCCATTATAAGGGAAATATTATGACTCAATTTTTTAACGTTCATAGATACATGAAAAATACCATTGAAAAATAAATATAAATGTCATTATACTCATTATATCTATATATAAACTATCGCATTCAGTGAAATTGGATCCAAAAAATATATATCCCCAATAATTGTTATTTTTACATAATAAATATCACTTAATTATTAAAATTTTACTCCTCATAAAAATTTCTTTAGTGGAAACTATAATCATCACTTTCTATAATTTTAATTTCAACACCATGAAAATTGATTATCAGTATTTCTTCACTGGTGGAACTCTCGAGAGAAAAAATATTATATATGAGACATGAAATATAATAAATTACATTATATGGATTCTGACTCATCTCAATCATGGTTGAAAGAAATTATATCTTGCATAGGGATCACTCATTCGGGAAAAATGATTACAGATTTTTCACAACTACATTTATTACATTCTCACAAAATATTAACAATTTCCAGTAATATGTATCATCAATTCATCCACTTACATATAATATAATTACCTTGGAAAATTTGTACTTTTTTCTAAAAAAACACTTCAATCCATTATTATCAATTGGTCTAGTAGATAAAAAATTATATCATATAACATGAACATATCACTTATCCTTTAATGTTAGCATACGACCAACATTTTTGTGATAAAAATATCACCAATAAATATGAATCTATAAGAATATAAATTTCCCATAATTAATATAACAATTTATCCATCTCCATAAGAAGTTTAAAATTCCATATAGATATTAATATGGTGTAGATCTATTGAGTCATTAGGATATATTTTGTTAAAAATCATAAATTTAATAGTTATGTAAAACAAAATTTAAATTCCCATCAAAATTGATAAAAATTATTGTTTTATTCTTATATTCTCATTCAAGTATCATCACTTCAACCTTAATCTTCTTCTATATATATTTATAGAACAACTATATAAGACCTTCCTTATCACAACAGAATAACAATAATTTTAATTTTTACCAAATTTAATTACATTGATTAGTCATTTTATTAGAAAAAAATATTATACCCAACAGTAAAAATATATTCACAATTATAGTTCTTCTAATGAATGTAATTCATCAACAATAATATAATAAAATCATCTATGGTCAATTTTTCCTTACCAAAAAATGTGGTGAATCAATTTTCATTTTAATATATAAATGAACACAATATATCAAAATCCATATATACACATTTCATTTAAATATGGTATGATTTTGGTTTTATCATCATTCTTGATCACAATGAAATATATATATATATATTAGTAAATATTTCTAATTGGTTACCAAAATAAATATTCTATAGAATTCAATAGTGGTACAATCAACTGTTTTTTGTGTGGTTGATTTTTAAAGGAATACAATTTATATCATCTCGCATGTTTTTCTCTTATATCAACTAGATCAAATAGATTCATCAACTGCCAATATTTATTATCATCCAAATTATACTGAATTGTGATTTTGTGTGTGTAAATTTTCCTCTTCAGAATATCATCATTAATGTTTTATAGAATATTTTATTATTTATTTAAAAACATTAATATCTTCAAGAAATCATAATATTTTTTAGACTTTCATTCCATATATTAATAAAAAATTTATATAAAAATATTTCAATTTGGATAGATTTAATATTGTTTAAATATCATATATATAATTAATAATAAAAATGGAGAACAATTGTCTTCGAGTAGAGAATAATTCTCCCTAAATATGAATATTTATTCAATGGGAATGAAAATTATAATCAAGATAGAACACATGGTAATCATTTTTTTGATAATTTTATGATATATTGAAATCATGGTAAATGTATTAAAAATTTTATTTGTATGATGAATTGATTTTTAATATTTAATTGGCCAAGCATTCATTGATAGTATAGAAAATATTTCAATATTGAAATGTTTCTAGTAAAATTTTAATTTTAATTTATATTATAATGTGAATTTAAGAATCATTTATTTATGAAAGTTTAATTATCAATATATTTTGATTTATTCTTGAACGAGTGATACAAAATAATGTAGTAGTTCCTATCAACATACCATAGAAGATAAATATCATTGAACAGAATTTACTCCATATTCAATAAATCTGTTAGATGTACAAATTTTTCAATTCATAGAATATGACACATTGAGAATTTATCATATGAATAATTTTTAAATTAATGTTCCTTAATCGATTGAATGAACCAGTAGACATTCGATATAATTACCTTGTCACTACAAATTGAACTAAATCTAATTTTATTCAAACAAAAATTTAAGGTGGTTCATGGGTTATTTGATGTACTATGTGACATTTATTAATCTCAAGACCGATTATTCTCTTATATTCACTACATGCGATAAATTACCAAACAAGTCCTATATTTGTGTGATTTATCCATGTTGAAGGTAATTGTTTTATATGGGGGGTATTATTATATATCTTTAAAAATGTATATTATGTTCAATTTTAAAAAATCTCATTATTTTAATTAATCATGATATATGTTTTATGTGTAATGTATATTGTAAATTATATGGATTAAATAAATGGAAATAATTTATGAATATGAAACAAGATGGATGATCCATGTTACCCATCTTCACCCCTCGATATGCGTACATGGTGACTATTAAAGAAGATTTAATTTTAACATAAATTTGATTAATATATCAAGTAAATTGAAGGTTTCAATATGTATCACAATTAAATAAGATATTTAACCAGAATTCCCCAAGAATAAATATAATAAGACTAACTATTAATTGATAATGAAAATATTTCAATGACTACTATGTGGTGTTGAAATTATTTTGTGACATCTTCATTTATATTTTATTGTAATGAACTTGACAATGGAACATTTTTATATCAATGAATGAGCCTAATTGAATATCCCTACTCCCAATTGGTTCATTTTTATCATTAATATTTATTATATCAATGAAATTTCATAGATGTATTTATCTAATACATCATAACATGATTTCTTTTATCCATTGATTGTAGTCACATTATCTCTCATTCTTAAAATGTCACACCCAGGACCCTCGAAATCACTACATTATATGTGATAGTGGGAATTAGGTTGATCTATGGTTGATTAGTGTTTCCATAACCCATATATAAGATATATTAGTGGATATAATTATCTTTATACTCATTATGAATCCAAAACTACTATTTACACACACAAAAATTCCCATATAACTAGAAAATAAAACAACCATTACACTATAATCTTTATTTAAACAGATATCCACCTATTAAATTGTTAATTATGGTTTAAAAATTATTTTATAAGGGAATGAATAAATTATTTCCATTAATGAGGGACTAATATCTAGTAGGCCACTTTTCTGTTATTAATAAGTTATGTTAAAAATTACTGCAATAAATGGAAAAATAATGTTCACCACAACATCCTGATTTTGATATACTGGTTTGTAAAAATATTAATTATATACATTGAACATGGAAAATAATTTAATATGGGGAATGGTAATTTATGACTATCCTAATTACTAAATAGTAATCCCGTAGAAGTGTTTCCACTAGATTAACTGTTGGTAGTGAATACAGAGTTGAAATTATATCTCAACTAAATAAGACAATTAGACATTTATATCCATCTAATTTCATCCATATTAAAAATATTTAAAGGGTAATTAATAAATAGTATTGTGGTAATGGAATATGAATAATTTCATAATTTATTAATTTTCATGTATTTTTGTATTTGATTTTAAATGACACTTTAAATAACTCAAAAATATATACATTAAATTATAACTTTTTATATTTATATGGGATGTGATTTTTTATTGGGATTTATTATTTATCTATAATGATATGTAGAAGATCAATATTTACCCTATAGCCTGAGGAAGTGACTATATTATATAGGTTACAGAAGGATTTCAATTTGAAATTATATATACCACTTGGATTCAAATTTATAAATAGTGATTTGTGGAATTAAACATGCACATGTAAAAATTATAAAAAATAAGATAGATTGGAGAGAAATATAACAAAAATATCGTGTTAACATTTTAAAGAACATTATTTCATAGTTTATTGATACTATGTGTTGATGGAAAATGATTAAAATCCACTAGATTGTTCTTCAATATAACGACTAATTAATAAGTCTAATGTTAATGCAAGAGAAATAATTGGAGATATTTTAACAAATGTATTAAAATTAAATTAAATAAATATTATTTTTCTAGTTTATGAGATAAAAATACCCATATAAATTACACATGAAAAAATTAGTTTCCAAACCTCTCTTGTGATACAATTTTTATACAATGAGATTTAGAAAAATATTATCTACACCAAACATTGTATTAGAATGTTTTCATTATTTATTTCACAGAACTAATGGATATCTTCAAATGAATTTTTTATGTGATTTAATGTTATAGATGTATCAATAGTAGTAAAAAACATATAATATAATATATAGATATTATTTAAACATTCAAAATTGACATGGAAACCAAAAAACATAAATATCCCTTGTTTTGTATAATTATCAACCATAGATGACAGCCACCTCCACATCATCAAAGAACATATATTCATTTAGAAATTTAATAATGTGGAAATAATCATAATCCCTCCCTGAATTACATAATGAAAAAACCTATAGAGGCTTAGGCCTGTAAGAATAATTCCCTCATAATCTAAAATTCATGGAAAGAATAACTGAAGGGGAGGTTTTTCTATAGTGTCTATGAACCAAATAATTAAACAATCCTTTTTTATGTAATATAAATAATTGATCAATGATTAATAATAATATTAAATTTACATCCATTTATATAAGTATTGGTATGGTTGTGAGGAAAACTGAATGATCCATATATAGAATAAGATGTGGGTATCTCCAGGATGTAAAAGAATAAATGAACATGATGAGGTCATAACATTGAAAAAAACTATGATGAAATACATGGTAAATGCCTCATTTTAAGAAATATATCTTCATTATTCTCCCATTTATTAAATAGTTAAACCATATAAAGGTAATAATGAGGAATATTTCAATAATCGAACACAGATATATTTTAAAAATGGATGATCAACCTCAACTTACTAAAATATTTACACCATATCACATGTTTGGATAAAAATAAATAGAAAATTAAACCCAAAAAGATAATTTCACATCCCAAGTAAGTAATGAATACTAGATATTTTTATCTATGCCTATTAATGAATTAGATAGTGTTTTAGAGTCTTAAAATGAAAATAAATCCAATCTTAAGCATGAAATAGACTAATATTTTTAAAAGATTGTTTTACAGCCTTTTTATGGCAAACCATTTTTAAATCTGTCTTTTGACAATTTTATAAGCTATGTTTGTCAAAATAAACTTATTCATTATGATTGGGACATCAAAATTTACTTTGTATGAATTTTTGGTATTTTTCTGATAAAGTTCATTTTTTAATGAATAGTGAAAAAATGTTGTATTTTAATTCAAAACCGCTTTTTAATCTAATTTATTTATATGATTAGATTATATTTTGAATTGGTTTTAAAGTGAAATTAGAATATATTTTTACCATTTAATCCAATGGTGGTCATTGGAATCAATTTCACTTTGAAATTGGACTTAAACTAGTGTCAATCTTTTGATACTTATTGTTTCATAAAAACACGCTATTTGTCTTGACAATGGGAATTAATTATTAAATTAATTAACGTGACTTATATGATTTGAATTTTGTAAAATAGAAATCATTTTTGAATTCAGAATATCAAATATATCTTAGGGTGAAGTTTTGGTATTTTTCTGAAAAAACATCAAGTTTTGATGAATAGTGAAACCACTAAGTGGTAGTTAAAGAAACTGATTTTTCATTTAAATGAATCTTTGCCACTTCTGTGATTTGATTTTAAAAAATCTGACATACATGGTTGTCATTAAGAAGTAAAATTTGGTTCAATTAGATTAAAATAATTTTTTGGTGAATAGTAACTTTTATGTTCTTAATCGCGATTAGAGGTAATTAATGTAGTTTAAGGTAAAAATAATGTTTAATAAAATGAGATGAGCTTGACACATGTCCTACCATCATTGGATGTGTCATGGCCGACGAAGACAATCCATGGGTCAACTTGGGGACCCCATGGATCCACTTTGGTTGGGAAATGACATAAATAACGTTTTATTAAATGTTAAAGTAAAAATGACACAAACATGAGATGTTTTACTAAAAAACATTTTACATGGGGTTATACAAGTCAGATTTTGACTATAAATATTCATTATAAATATAAAACTATTTCCTACATCATGCTATTATTTTTTATAATTTTTAGACATTAAATATGTTAAATTATTTATGACATCATGATGATGCAGTGATTACCTCATTAATAAAGGATTTAAATAAAATGAAAAGATAGTGTAAAATCTATGACCTACACATTTCCAAAACCTATTGTATGGGTATATTTAGAACCCTTATCACCTTATACTCTAATTCTATCAATGTGGGACCTCTTAAATCCGAATCTCATTTTAAAATAATGTAACCTTTCGTTACTTTCCAAGAGTGCCCCTCCTCTCCTCTTATAAAAGGCCCCCAACTCTACCTCTTTACCCACAAATCCAAAACCTTTTTCTCAGACAAACCCTGCCAATTTTGTCTCTCCACATCCATATCTTACTCCTTGAAGCCTCCCTTTGGGCAGAAGTCTTCCCAAGGAATCCATTGAGCTCAAATCTAAGAGAGTAACCCGAATATGAGGAAATGTGTTCACTTGTGTTCTTTTGTTTTATTTTTCATCTCCAAACCCCTAAACTCTTTTTATTCATTTATTTTTTAACAAATCAAGTATCTTCAATATACGTGGATGTTGTTATAATAATCATTCGAGTTACACTTACACACATCTACATCTAATGTTTAAAGAACATAATGTTTCTGTGGTTGGCGAATTTCTGCCTCACGAAACGATGATTGTTCAATATTATTTTAAATACCCTTAATGATGGCTATTAAGTTTTCACTATATTTATATATGATATATATTATGTTTATGTTTCCCTTATGCTTCTGTATTTTTCATTTATTGTATACCTTTATGGTTTCCATTGTGGGTAAACACGATAATTTCCTTTTAGGAAGTGTGGACTACCGCCCCCTCAAAGTGATTTGATTCGTTAATGCCATATGTGGGACGTATAAAGGATGGATTTAAAGTTATTATATATGATATTATACTGGAATTATAATATAACTCTATATCATTATTATTTCTTCCCATTAATTTATGAGATAGAAATGAAAGTAGCGTTCATGCGTACGTACGGCTTACCGTCTCCATGAACGGTGCATTTCATTTCTTATCCCCAAATATAATGTAATATTATAAATACATATATATAATGGATATATATGATGTATGTTACATCTAAATTATTAATATAATTCTGGAATTAAAATATACATTCCTCTCATTTAGTTTTAAATCCATTAATATGACATAGAAATGAAAGAAGTGTTCATGCGTACGTACGGCTTACCGTCTCCAGGAACGGTGCATTTCATTTATTACCTCTAAATGATTATGTGATATTATAAATACATGTATATGCTAGATATATATGATATATATGATATCCAAATCAGGAATGTCATTATGGATATAAAGAACCTTTGACCACAGGAACAACATGTAATTGTAAGAAGTCCACTTTCGACTTAAGAACCAAATATCGACAAAACAAACATTATTAACTTAAATGGTTACATAATGTTTATAACAGGGAAATAAGTGATATATAAGGAATAATGATCTTGAAAAAGGTTCATAAGCAAATAGAAATTAACTCAAGTTTATTATTAATGACGTTAAAGAACTATCGAGTCAAGTCGGACCCAAGGTAAGGGACTTCATCTCAATCTCCTTTCATTGAGGCGTATTTAGTTTTATACACAACTATATTTAATACGGTGTATAAAACCCTTTGAATTTTACTTTTATACAAAAGGATACTTTTTCTACGAAGTGTTTTACTAAATGAAAAAATGGAATGTTTCTTTTAACGTACATGGTGACGACGACTTTTTCCACCACCGTAAGTATTATTTGGTCTTTGGCTTCCTCAAAAAGCCGTAATGTATTTAGAATAAAATAAATACCATATACTCTTTTATGTATTTTGGTATTGAAAATGGTTTTGATAAAGGATTCCATTATGTCAATATATTTAAATGATATATTGTGATTGAAATGTGGAAATGTTATCATTGCTCTATATTGGTTTTAGGTTTTGTGATTTTATATTGGTACTTGTACATTTGACGGGTGGTTACGTGATAAACCATATGATGGGTGGTGCTGTGAATACCAGGACGGGTGGTTATGTTATAACCTCCAATGCATTGTGTATGGAAGTCGGTCGTATGGCTATTCCATTAAGTATGTATGGAAGTTGGCCGTATGGCTATTCCATTAAGTGATATGTGTGGATGTCGACCGTATGGTTATTCCACTTAATTATGTTTATGTCCCAAGTTACCTTTATAGGTTATGTGATATTTTTATGGGTTTTATGGTAATATTTTGGTTACAAAAGGGTATGTAATGATCTTTTATTCAGTGAAGAGTTTTTACTACTTCATATAGGTGAAAAGTATTACTTTGATAAAGTATACATGGTTTACATGTTGTTTTGATAAACTAACAGTTTTCATTCTTTGTGTATCCCTTACTGAGCTCTTTATGCTCACCCCAAGTTTTTTTTGAAATGTTTATCACAGGTCCTAATGTGGAATAGGGTCAAGGATGGGATCAAGGTAATGTCATGCTATATAAAACTTGGAACTAGACATGTTTCTTTTTAAGAGAATTTTTATTCTATGGAAACTTAGTAGAAATGTATACTTTGTAATATTTTGAGATGTTGTAGTTATGTTCTAATTCTCTCAAACTCTAAACCTGAAAAGATCCCCAATGTGAATTATTCATTTAATTCAATATTAAGAGATTTTTAAGGCCGGGGCCATATAGTTGGTATCAGAGGTCGGTTTAGAAAAATTTAGGAGTTAGAATATTGTTAAATTATAAGTTAATTTATGGTATGACTGAAATGATATAGAATTTAAATATTACCATGTTGCTTATCCTAAGATATTTATGTGTTCAGAATGGTTTTTTGCAGAGGAAACAAAGCAGCTATGTTGGGACGACATCAGGAGGAAGACAACCTTCCAAATCAGCAACCTGAGATTGTCAGAATCGGAACTGAACAGTTTGTTGCAGTGATGGAACAGTTGGCTCAGGCTATAAATGGTGGTGGTATCCATGCATGAGATCAGCCAGATCAACCGCAGAGGAACATGTTAGTGGTGGAACATTTCATGAGGCAACACCCCCCATCATTCATAGGATCATATAACCCCGTGCAAGCTAAAGGGTGGATTAAATCACTGGAGAAGATTTTTGATGTCATGGGGTGTTCAGAACATCAAAAGGATAGTCTTGCTGTTTACTGTTTTGAAGGTGAAGCTGATCAGTGGTGGTCGATGGTGAAAAATATCAGGGATAGTGATGAGATTGAGGATCTTCACTGGGATGAATTCAAAGGTATGTTTTTTGAGAAATATTATCCTAAGGTGGTTCATCATAGGATGGAAAAATATTTCCTAGAATTGAGGCAGTAGGATGATTCAGTGGCTGCTTATGAAGCAAAGTTCACTCGATTGGCAAGGTATGCTCCGAACATCATATGAGATCTTCCTAGTAAAATAAACCATTTTTACTCAGGGTTAAAGCCAATGTATCGAAGGGCATTAGCTTCTCATGAGTTAAAAAGTTATGAAAAACTTGTTCGATGTGCGGAGAAGGTGGAAATAGAGTTTTCCGATGATCAGGTGTTCTATGACAAACAACAGAATAATAGGTCCAGTTGGCAGGCAAAGGGGAAGAATTAATCAAAGAAGCAAGGAGGTAATAAAACCAAATATCCATCCTATGAGAAGTGTGGTAAAATGCATCCTGGAGAATGTTTATCCATGTCTGGTAAGTGCTTTCGGTGTGGTAAGTCTGGTCATATTGCTCGTAACTGTAAGGAATATGATCAGGTAGGAAATGAAAAGCCAGTGGTAAGATGTTTTAAGTGTAATGAAATGGATCATTATTCAAATGAGTGTCTAACTAAGAACTCGACTGGGGGAAAGAAGCCAGACTACAAGCAGAAAGGGGTGGTGAAATCCTTTGCAACAACTTCAGCAGATGTTGGGTCATCGAATGAAGTTGTATAAGGTACACTGTTTGTTTGTTCAGATTATGCCTATGTGTTGTTTGATTCAGGGTCTACCCACTCTTTCATTTCTGAGAAGTTTTCTAGTAAATTGGAAATTCCATCTCAAAATATGAATCCAGAACTTATGGTAAAAACACCCGGAGGGAATGTTGAGACAAAAAAGAATTATAAGAACCTTCTGATCCTTGTGTGTGGAAAGAATATACCATAAAACCTTATTGTTTTGCCTCTAGTAGAGTTTGATGTTTTTTTTGGCATGGATTGGATTTTTTTTATCATGCTAAGATTGACTGCAGAGCTAAAATGGTTTCTTTTTAGAAATATTTTCAGTTTGTGTACAAGAACGAACCCTTGATTTTGATAACATATCAGGAATTTGAGAAACTAGTAATAGATGGAAATGAATGATACATTGCACATATTATTGAAAATAAAGGAAATGTTCAGATTAATGATGTGCCAGTGGTAAATGAGTATCTTGATGTTTTTCTTGATGATTTTCCTGGCATTATTCATGATCGGGAAGTTGAACTTACTGTTGACTTAGTTCCTGATTCTGAGCCAATTTCAAAACCCCCTTATCGAATGGCTCAGGTTGACCTTTTAGAGTTAAAGAAGCAATTACAGGAGTTATTTGATAAGGGTTTCATTTGACCTAGCACATCACCATGGGGTGCTCCTGTCTTGTTTGTTAAAAAGAAAGATGGATCAATGAGACTTTTCATTGATTATAGAGCCTTGAATAATATTACTGTTAAGAAAAAGTATCCTTTACCTCATATCAATGATTTGTTTGATCAGCTCTAGGGAGCTCAGTATTTTTCGAAGATTGACTTGAGGTTAGGGTACCATCAGTTGAAAGTAAAAGAAGCAGACATTCCGAAGACTGTGTTCCGTACTAGATATGGCCATTATGAATTTGTAGTTATGCCTTTTGGGTTAACCAATGCACCTTATGTATTCATGAACCTTATGAATATAATTTTCCAGGAGTTCTTGGATAAGATTGTGGTTGTTTTCATTGAGGATATTTTTGTGTTTTCTAAAAGTAAAGAGGAGCATGAAAGTCATTTAAGGGTTATCTTGCAAACCTTAAAGGAAAAGAAACTATTTGGAAAATTCAGCAAGTGTGAGTTTTGGTTACACCAAATTTCTTTCCTCGGTCACATTGTTTCAAAATATGGAATAACTGTTGATCCTGCTAAAACAAAAGTTGTTCAAGAATGGCCAAGACCCACAAATGTAACTGAGATCCGTAGTTTTCTTGGTTCGGCAGGTTACTACCGAAGGTTTGTTGAAATTTTTTTACGGTTATCTTTTCCAATGACTAAGCTAACTCGTAAGGGTGTTAAGTTCATCAGAACAAAAGAATGTGATGATTCTTTTCAGGAGTTGAAAAGAAGATTGGTGAATGCTCCAGTTTTGGAACTTCCAGGAATGTTGAGTTTGTTATATATAGTGATGCTTCGTTGAAGGGACATGGTTGTGTCCTGATACAGAATGATGAGGTAATTTCTTATGCTTCACGTCAGTTGAAAACTCATGAGGTAAATTACACTACACATGATTTGGAATTAGCTGCTGTTTTTTTTGCTTTAAAAATTTGGAGGCATCATTTGTATGGAGTAAAGTGTGAAATATATACTGATCACAAAAGTTTAAAGTATATATTCACTCAGAAAGAATTGAACATGAGACAGAGGAGCTGGTTGGAATTAATCAAGGATTATGATTGTACAATTCACTACCATCCGGGAAAATCAAATAAAGTGGTCGATGCTTTGAGTCGAAAAAGTAATGCTTCATTAACCATGCTACGTTTGGAATGAGATCCTTTAGTTTTTTATTTGATGAACTTTGGAATAGATGTTGTTGGTTCAGGAAGTTCTTCTCTTTTGTTTCAGGTATCAGTGAGATCATCCCTATCAGACAGAATTAAGCAAGTAGAGAGGGATGACAGTGAGTTGCAGAAAAAGGTAGAGCTGGTTCAGAAGGGTACGTTACCCGAATTCAACATTGATAATGATTGTGTTTTGAGGTTTGGGAAGAGATTATGTGTGCCTTGTGATTCACAGTTGAAAAATGAGTTGTTATGTGAGGCTCATAGTTCCCCGTTTTCAGTTCATCCTGGCAGTACTAAGAGGTACAGGGTTCTGTGGGAGTATTACTGTTGGGATGGAATGAAAAGGGATATTTCTGATTTTACTGTGAAGTGTTTGACTTATCAGCAGGTTAAAGCAGAGCGGCAGTTACCGAAAGGTAATCTTCAGCCATTACCAGTGCCAGAGTGGAAATGGGAAAACATATCCACGGACTTCGTTGTGATATTACAGAGGACATCTTGAGGTAATAATGAAATCAGGGTTATTGTTGATCGCTTGACTAAATCTGCTCATTTCCTTTCTATACGAGATATTATTTCACTAGATCAACTTTTCTGTTTGTATCATAAAGAGATAGTCAGGTTACATGGATTTCCTCTCTCCATTGTGTCTGATTTTGATCCCAGGTATACTTATAAATTTTGGAAAGGCCTTCAGAAGTCGTTGGGTACTGAATTAAATTTTAGTATAGCTTTTCATCCTCAGTCAGATTGGCAGTCAGAAAAAAGAATTCAGACCTTGGAGGATATGCTTCGAGCATGTTCGATGGATTATCAGGGAAGTTGGGACCAACATCTTTTTTTATTTGAGTTTTCTTATAATAATAGTTTTCATTCTAGTATACAGATGGCACCATTTGAGGCATTATATGGCAAGCGGTGTCGAACTCCAGCATTTTGGGATGATGTGGGTGAAAGGAAGCTGATGGGACCAGAATTGGTAGAAGAGATTGCAGAAAAAATTCAGTTGATTCAGAAACACATGAGAACAGCTCAGAGAAGGCAGAAGAGTTATGCGGATAACCGGAGGAAGGATCTATCTTTCGAGGTAGGTGATCATGTTTTTCTCAGGGTTTCTCCATGGAAAATTGTAATGAGATTTGGTAAGAAAGGAAAGCTGAGTCCAAGGTTCATTGGACCATATGAAATTCTGGAGAGATTTGGATCAGTTTCATACAGAGTGGCATTACCTCCGAGTTTATCTCAGTTACACAATGTTCTTCATGTTGCGATGCTGAGAAAGTATATTCCAGATCCATCTCATGTTTTGAGTCCAGAGGTAGTTCAGCTGGAAGAGAATCTATCTTATGAGGAGTAACCGGTCTAGATTCTTGACCATAGGGATCATGTGTTACAGAATAAGGTGATTCATTAGGTAAAGGTTTTTTGGAAGAACCACATGATTGAAGAGGCAACATGGGAATCTGAAAATCTAATGAGGGATAAATACCCCCACTTATTCGATAAGTAAATAAATTTCGAGGACGCAATTTTCTAAAGGGGGGAAGGATGTAACATCCCAAGTAAGTAATGAATAATATATATTTTTATCTATGCCTATTAATGAATTAGATAGTGTTTTAGAGGCTTAAGAGGAAAATAAATCCAATCTTAAGCATGAAATACACTATTATTTTTAAAAGATTGTTTTACTGCCTTTTTATGGAAGAACATTTTGAAATATATATTTTGGAAATTTTATAAGCTATTTTTGTCAAAATAATCTTATTATTTATGATTGGGACATCAAAATTTAGTTTGTGTGAATTTTTGGTATTTTTCCGATAAAGTTCATTTTTAATGAATAGTGAAAAAATGTTGTATTTTAATTCAAAACCTCTTTTTAATCTAATTTATTTATTATATTAGATTATCTTTTGAATTGGTTTTAAAGTGAAATTAGAATATATTTTTACCATTTAATCCAATGGTGGTCATTGAATTAATTTCACTTTGAAATTGGACTTAAACTAGAGCCAATCTTTTGATACTTATTGTTTCATAAAAACACGCTATTTGTCCTGACATTGGGTATTAATTATTAAATTAATTAATGTGACATATATGATTTGAATTTTGTAAAATAGACATCATTTTTTAATTCAGAATATCATATATAGCTTAGGGTGAAGTTTTGGTATTTTTTTTGAAAAACCTCATTTTTTGATGAATAGTGAAACCACTAAGTGGTAGTTAAAGAAACTGATTTTTCGTTTAAATGAAACTATATCACTTCTGTGATTTGATTTTGATAAATCTGGCATACATGGTTGTCATTATGAAATAAAATGTGGTTCAATGAGATTAAAATAATTTTTGGGTGAATAGTAACGTTTAAGTTCTTAATCGCGATTAGAGGTAATTAGTGTAGTTTAAGGTAAAAATAATGTTTTAATAATATGAGATGAGCTTGACACATGTCCTACCCTCATTGGATGTGTCATGGACGACCAAGACATTTCATGGGTCAACTTGGGGACCCCATGGAGCCACTTTGGTTGGGAAATGACATAAATAACTTTTTATTAAATGTTAAAGTAAAATATGACACAAACATGTGATGTTTTACTAAATCAATATTTACATGGGGTTATACAAGTCAGATTTTAGACTATAAATATTAATTAGAAAGATAAAACTATTTAAAACATCATGATATTTTTTTTTTAATTTTTAGACATTAAATATATTAAATTATTTATGACATCATGATGATGCAGCGATTACCTCATTAATAAAGGATTTAAATAAAATAAAAAGATAATGTAAATTCTATGCCCTACACATGTCCAAAACCTATTGTATGGGTATATTTAAAACCCTTATCACCTTATCCTCGAATTATATCAATTTGGGACCTCTTAAATCTGAATCTCATCTTAAAATAAAGTAACCTTTCTTTACTTTCCAAGAGTGCCCCTCCTCTCCTCTTATAAAAGGCTCCCACCTCTACCTCTTTACCCACACATCCAAAGCCATTGGCTTGGCCAACCCCTGCCCATTTTTTCTCTCTACATCCCTATGTTACTCCTCTAAGCCTCACTTTGGGCAGATGTCTTCCCATGGAAGCCATTGAGCTCAAATCTAAGAGAGTTACCCGATTTTGAGGTAATGTGTTCACTTGTGTTTTTTTTTGCTTCTCCAACCCCCTAAACTCTTTTTATTAATCTATTTTGTAACAACTACAGTATATTCAATATACTAGGATTTTTTATAATAATCATTCGAGCTACACTTACACACATCTACATCTAATGGTTAAAGAACATACTGTTTCTGTGGTTGGTGAATTTCTGCCTCAGGAAACGATGATTGTTCAATCTTCTTTTAAACACCTTTAATGGCGGACATTAATATGTCACTATATTTATATATGATATATATTATGTTTATGTATCCCTTATGCTTATGTATTTTTCATTTGTGGTATACCTTTATTGTTTCCATTGTGGTTAAACATGATAATTTCATTTTAGGATGTGCGGACTACCGCCCCCTCAAAGTGATTTGATTCGTTAATGCCAAATGTAGGACGTATAAAAGATGGATTTAAAGTTATAATATATGATGTTATACTGGAATTATAATATACCTCTATATCATTATTATTTAATCCCATTAATTTATGAGATAGAAATGAAAGTAGCGTTCATGCGTACGTACGACTTAACGTCTCCATGAACGGTGCATTTCATTTCTTATCCCCAAATGTAATGTAATATTATAAGTACATATATATAATGGATATATATGATGTATGTTACATGTAAATGATTAATATAATTCTGGAATTAAAATATACATACCTCTCATTTGGTTTTAATTCCATTAATATGACATAGAATTGAAAGTAGCGTTCTTGCGTACGTACGGCTTACCGTCTCCATGAACGGTGCATTTCATTTCATACCTCTAAATGATTATGTGATATTATAAATACATGTATATGATATATATATGATATATATGATATCCAAATCAGGAATTTCATTCTGGATATAAAGAACCTTTGACCACAAGAACAACATGTAATTGTAAGAAGTCCATTTCGACTTAAGAACCAAATATCGACAAAACATACATTATTAACTTAAATGGTTAAATAATGTTTATAACATTGAAATAAGTGATATTAAAGGAATAATGAACTTGAAAAAGGTTCTTAAGCAAATATAAATTAACTCAAGTTTATTATTCAGGACGTTAATGAATGATCGAGTCAAGTCGGACCCGAGGTAAAGGACTTCATCTCAATCTCCTTTCATTGAGGCATATTTCATTTTATAAACAACTATCATTTATATGGTGTATAAACACATTTGACTATTACTTTTATACAAAATGAATCTTTTTCTATGAAGCGTTTTACTAAATGACAAAAAGAAATGTTTCTTTTATCGTACTCGGTGACAACGACCTTTTCCACCACCGCGAGTATTATTTGGTCTTTGGCTTCCTCAACAAGCCGTAATGTTTTTAAAATAAAATAAATACCATATACACTTTTATTTATTTTGGTATTGAAAATGGTTTTGATAAAGGATTCTATAATGTCAATATATTTAAATGATATATTTTGATTGAAATGTTGAAATGATATCATTCCTTTATATTAGTTTTATGATTTATGATTTTATATTGGGACTTGGACATTTGATGGGTGGTTACGTGATAAACCATATGACGGGTGGTGCCGTGAATACCAGGATGGGTGGTTACGTTATAACCTCCAATGTATTGGGTATGGAAGTTAGTCGTATATCTATTCCATTAAGTATGTATAAAATTTGGCCGTATGGCTATTCCATTAAGTGATATGTGTGGAAGTTGACCGTGTGGTTATTCCAGTTAAGTATGTTTATGTCTCAAGTTACCTTTATATGTTATGTGATCTTTTTATGGGTTTTATGGTAATCATTTGGTTACAAAATTTTAAGTAATGATCTATTATTCAGTGAAGAGTTTTTACTACTTCATAAAGGGGAAAAGTATTACTTTGATAAAGTATACATGGTTTACTTGTTGTTTTGATAAACTAACAACATTCATTCTTTGTGTATCACTTACTGAGCTCTTTATGCTCACCCCATGTTTTTTTTGAAATGTTTTTCATAGGACCTCATGTGGAATAGGGTCAAGGATGGGATCAAGGGAAATTCATTCTATATAAAAATTGGAACTAGACATGCTTCTTTTTAAGAGTTTTTTTTTCTATGGAAACTTAGTTGAACTGTCTACTTTGTAATCTTTTGAGATATAGTAGTTATGTTCTAATTCTCTAAAACTCTAAACCTGAAAAGATCCTCAAAGTGAATTATTCATTTAATTCAATATTAAGAGATGTTTAAGGTCGGGGCCTTATAGATAAAATGTAAACAAACATAAATTTTAATCATATGTGGAAATTATTTTTCTCACGTTACAGAAAAAAATATTAATTGAATTCAATGATCTACGTAGCATCACTATCTCATGCACAGTATTATGTATATATATTTAGATAAATTATATCATTTAGGATCCTCAATAAATTTCATTACATACCATGTTTATTAGAAAGAGTTTGTAGAGGTCAAATTCACATAATTGGTTATAAAAATATCCATCCATAGAACTACCTAACATGTAAGTTGTATGAATAATGATTTGGTATGGTGTATTATTCATTTTTTACTACTAAATTCTATATTTTCATTCTATAATGATTAAAATGTATAGCTCATTTCCCCATAATTAGAAGAAATATATTAAAAATTAATGGATGAAAAAATTTAATGAAAGTATAAAATTTTATGGATATTTAGAAAATAAACAAAATCATAGAACATTCCACTCATTGAAAAAAAGTGTAACTCAATTTAATTTAAATTTACCTATTTTGAACTTACATATTTTAATAAGGATGAAATATTAATACTAGAAAAAATAATTAGTCTATGATATGATTTGGAATCATAAGATTTATTTGAAGGATCTGTTGTTTAAAATGAACGAATTTGTGAATATTGTTATTGCCTTTAATATTTAGATGAAAATGGGGTAGGAATATGTTAATGATGTACTCTATAATTTCATTGAGAAGTATTTCATATATATAAATTATTCAAGTATGTGTATCAATGATTTTTCAACATTATAAGAGTATCCAAAAATTAGAAATTTAATTCTACTACACTCAAATTCATAATATTTCATTCCTGAAAAAATAAAACAATTTCAGCCAAAAATTCAAACAATATAATTCCTAACAAATAATAAGTGTTTTCGATCATATTGGTTTTTTTGAAACTAGGACCATCATTAAGAGACCTCCATGAAATTATATCAATACCATTTTTTGCATAATGTTGTAGGAAAATTAGTCATGACATGTAAGACCCCACAAATGATGAATTTACGTAGTCCTGATAAATGTTATAAATAGGTTGAAGAGTTAATATTAGATTATGGATGTATATAATGAATTCTAGAATCTTAAAGCGTGATACCCATTAATATAGTCCCCAATATTTACAGGTTCTCCATCATGAAAAATTGGTATAATGATTTTTTTAATTATTATTATGAATAACAAGAGTGTCCATATTGAATATCAATACTTGAATCATATGACTTGGGAAAACCAAATAATAAGTCATTGTATAGAGAAAATTTTATATATTTTTTATTTTAACGGTAAAAACAATATCAATAATAGATTTAGATTGTATTATGAGGCTCTAATGGCTCTTGATGACCATGAGAAAACCAAACTCACTGAGACCATTTTTACATTTTATTATTTTTGTATGAGCATTTATATTCTAATTACCCATATACATTTCAATTATTCATATCATGAATCAATTAAATTTATATTAACATATTCTTGTATAAATTCTATAATGATTATATTATTTCTATGATATGATTTTGAACACATCAACAATTTTTTAGATTATTTTATTGAAATACAGAGAGAAATAAAAAAATTTATACATTTTAAATTTCTAGTATATTCTCGATAATGGAATATTTATCGGAAACATTACTTATTAATATACGATAGAAGTTTATGTGGATAAATATTTCCATATGTTAACAATGATGTACCCCATCATAGTGAATTATATTGGATCATTTTTAGAACAGGTTAAATTCGATGCAAGGATTATTGGGGACATTAAAATGATTTAATAGCCTCTAACTAACCAATATAGAAAATAAACACACAATATTTCTAATTATTACAGTTTGATAAACTAAAAAATATATTAGATATATTAACCATAACACCTATAAACCACCAAAATGACTGGAATAAATTCTTTGAGAAATTGTGTGATGCCCAAAAAAGAGAGTTGGAGTTGTTCTATCCGAATACAATATAGGAATGTATAGACGATAACATACAATTAATAGAACCCTGACACAGAAAGAATAAAATAAATAAAAATCAAATGTATTTTTAATGTGATTATAATTAAATTAGAAAAAATAAGTGTAACTTATTAAAAATTATGGTGAATGTACTTCCTAAACATAATTAAAGATGTATTTTATCATAAATGTTGATGTTAAGAAATTTATAGTAGGTTGTCAATTTTTATAAAAAAATTAACATTGATATCAAGGTTAAGAATGTAAGTAAAAGTATAGTTATAGATTATATAATAATTTTTCCTCACATTGAAATGGAATAACCACATATTGAAACCTGAATGAATGAATCTATCAGTGATAAGTTTTTGTACAAAGTCACCTAACAGAATTAAAATTCTAATTAATCAATTATTAAAAAAAGTAATTTAAAATTATAATATCCTAAAAATTATTCATTAAAATTTAATTTTATGAAATTTATTTAGGTGTATGATGAAAATAATTTATAAATGAATTAAAACTTCCAAGTAACTAGAACTTGCATATTTGTGGAAAAAATATTTATATGAAAAGAATTTATCATGTACCTGTTTTTTAGTCAAATTTGGACAAAAAAACTACAAGTATGATGTTGGATGCTATATTATTTTGGATTTCAATTTTTTAGGAATCACATAATTTTTACAAAAAAATTTCAAATATATTAAATTATTATTGTAATTTCAAAAGGTAAAAAAAACTACCAGAAACATTAATTTCTTCTCTGAAATATGTAATTTATCTAGATTTCATATTATAGTAACATTTATTATTTTATTTTTATATTCATATATATTTTTATTAGGTGTCAATGACACCAAATAGCTTAATGAAAAGTAAAGAAGAAATGTTGATTTCAAGGAAGTGAGTGGGTTTCAGATATCAATCATTTTTATAGGTATAGAAATCATCACGCTCCATTCATTGACCTCTGAAAAAAAATTTCATATCTAGTTCATGGAATCCCTAATGAATATGAATGTAGTAAAACTCAATATCATAATTATATGTCATGTAGTCAGAAAGGGATGTTTTATCTTTCTATAAGACTAATCAGGATGAATCTAGTGAAGAAATTAAAACCTAAAAGGAAAATTGTGTCAAATAGAAAGAGGATACAATATTTAAAAACATGACAAATTTTTAAAACCCAAATAGGTTTGATTCATTAATAAATTATTTTATGGAAGGATTTCCTCATTATTTTCGACCTACTGAACAATTTCTACTTTTCTATAGATAAAAGTAACCAAATTATTCGAATATAGATAATGTGAATGAATCTATTGATAATTGAATGTAAATACTTGGGGATGGTGTTATATAATAACACCCTCCAATAGATGTAAAAGTATGTATCTACCCATGCAAATCTCATCCAAATAAGAGACTAAGAAAATATAGATATTTCATTTTAATCTATTCATGATTAAATCCTATTCTTATTAACCACCATTTCGAATGGACTAGAACATATATTTTAAATAATAATTTTATACATGGTGTAGTTTATAGATGTAGAGAACAGACAATAAAAAAATTTGAAATTAATTTATTTTTGGATAATAATACAATGAGGGATCATTGGATGATGCAATTTATAATTAAAAATCCTATGTGATTCACCTAAAAAAATGAAATCTTGGTTTTATCTTCCATTATATGTAATTTTGATATTTCAAATACATTTTCCAAAACAAATAATATTATATTTAGTATAATAGTGTCTATCATTTTTTTGGGTAGAAGACTTGTAAAATTGGATGTTAATATTATTTATAATTTCTTATTTTTATTTATTATTTTTCATGGTTCAAATGAATAAAACAATATGTTATTATTAAAAAATAAATTTACTAATTCGGTATGTAATTTCATCATAATTTAATTTTTGAAATAGATTAATTTTGGTGTATATGGGATAAATGATCCTTATTTTTTTCTATTAATAAAAAAATACAATTCCAAAATTGGCAGATTATATTTTAATTACAACTGGTTATATTTAATGGTTATTCAGTGAATTTGGATACAATTTTGGATGATAATTTTTATATAATAATAAAATAGAGTATGTGTGAAATTATATTATTATCATCATAATAAACAAATATTGTAACTATAATTATAAACAAAATTTGATGTATCGTAAATATGTATAAAAAAATACCTCTTAGATAAAAATGAAATTTTATTTATATAAACCATTTAAAAATGAATAAATCACCAATTAGGATACCATAATATTCTTGTAAGAATTATTCACATAGAATGTTATTAATTTATTGCTATATATAAATCCAATATAGGGTTTTCACATAGATAGTTGAGTAAAATACATTAATGTGAAAAAAATAAAAAATGATAGTCATTTAGGTGAGGGGTACTATAACCAAATGAAAACAAGCGAATTGAATTGTAAAAATCATATATCATTTGAATAAATTTTGATAATGAATGAGTCTTTTTTTAATGAAAATATGAAATAGGGAAAAATGGGTATTCCCCTTTTTAAAATTATAAACCCACTTATACTTATATTTTTACTCCAATGCCTATAAAATTTGACATATTTTTGTTAAAGAATGATATAAATTTATTTTCGAAGTATGATAACTCATAAATTTAATGAATATGTTATTTTTATCATTAATTTATTTAGTTAATAGGTACAGATAGGATAATTTTTTTTAATTAATGGAATTAAATGTATTTTCATAGTGGGAAATAGTGTAAACATGGGGTTTTTTAGATTTCATTCCTAGAATACTAAACATTATTACAATGGAAATTAAACACTTTAATCTATATAAGAATACATAAAATAACTTTTGTTATATACAGTTTTGAAATATATAATTCATTGATAACATTAATCAAACATATTATTGAATTTTTTTTATAAAATAAATATTTTATGTTAAATTAAAATTTTATTTGGATAATTGGATTTAATTATTTATATAATATTTATTAAATTATAAATTTTATATATTCACTCTTGATGAGGTGGATAGATCATAAGATGAAAACTAATTCATTCTATTTGTGTATAGTTAAAAATTAAGAAAAAATTTAGGGGGTGGACCGACCATGCCACATAATATTCCATGGAAAAAGATTATTAATATCAGAAATAAAAAAAAAATTAATCAATGGAAACTGGAAGAGATTCAATGTGTTGATGTGGTGGTGAGGTGATCCAACCAAATTGGGATGTTGTGACTATCAATGTTTCATTCGAAGATTTTGGATTGTGAAATTCAATAGTGGTTCCAAGCTGACACATGTTAAACCAAAGATAAAATTCCATAGAATCGATCAAAAGATGGAAAATGGGTAAATCCACTGACATTATGTGCCCTTTGAAACATAAGATCAAATTTTCATTGGAAACAAACACCATTTCACCCCGATTTATTAAGGCCTTTTTTAAGATGACTATAATGGGAAAATGAAAAAAAAATTATATGGGTGTTAAAATCCATAATTTCATTAATATGATGAATATGATCGTAAATATACATAAAACCATATTTATAATGTAAAAAACATCTAGGGTGATTCATTGAGGTGTTCCAAATGGATTTTATCGAATATATGATATTAATGGAGAATGTTGGTTAATATTAATTAATCTTATAGATTTGAGATACCAAATATTTACCATTACTCTGTACATATTGTAGAAATAAAATTGAATGCAATATGGTAGTAATTTTTTATAATTTCTCACAAGAATAAAATCTTTCCATGTTAATGGCAAGGAATAAATAGCTACTATAAGCAATGGAACAAGAATATCGTTAGAGATAAAAAACATTTCCCCAAATATTGATTTATATCAATTGTTATATAATCATGATAATAATTGTTTATTCCTTTTTATATTTTTATTTTTCATTAATGACTCAAATGATAGAACAATTGTACATTAATAGTGAAGAAATGGTGGATCGTTCTATTAATTATTGATGAATTTTTTTACTTAAATTTTAATATATCCCTATAATTTATTTGGATTCATTATACTACATAATGACTTTGAGATTCCTGATGAATTTTTAATTGAATATTATGTTATCTTATTCTCATATCTTCATAGATAATGAACATAGACTCACTCAACTACATGATATATTGAGTAATGGATTGATATTAGAGTGGTTTATTATAAACTACATCTCTAAAAGGAAATTATTTGGAAAATAGTGACGAGTGTAATACTTATTCTGGTAAGGTAATCTAGATGAATGTGATAGTCTTATTATTGATTCATTTTAAATTGATAATTCAAATTAATTATAATGTTGATTCAATAATTTTTGGATGTGATCATAATTGGTTAGAAAAATATTTTTCATAAGTAAATTAAAACTAATTGAATTTGTGTTTTCAAACACACCTGTCTCATTATAAATAATTGAACAAAAACCATAACAACCTCCTTTCTAAAGAAAAACCATTCCCCAGTACTATAACATTAATTCTATTTTATAAAATCATTTGTTAAATCCAACAACATGATCCTCAACAGTCTGATTCAAGTTCATGGGGGGGGGGGAATTGATCAATAGAAAAGAATAAAAATTTTCTTAGAGAAATTTTTTTTTTCACTCTACAGAAAGAAAATTAAATAGATATGACTAGAATAAATATACTAGTACCAATTATTTTTCGCGTGAATAACCCTTATATAATTTTTATTAATAAATACTGAAAAAATCTCAAAATATAACTATATTTTAGATAGATTATATATTCTGGTGATTTTTCAAACTCTATTTTAAAATTATAGTTTATAAAATGTATTATCCAAAACTCTATATTTAACTATCAACACTTTGGAAACTATCCAATGATAAAAATGTTTCACAAAAATATAAAATCATAAAATATGAAGGTGTTTCAAAACCATAAACAACCAATTATATGACCCAAATTATTTTTATTTTCATCTTCCAATTAGCTATACATCCTTCATTTAAAAATATCAACCCCCTATATTTATGCTCCCATTGGGAATTTTCATTCACTAATTAGGTGGAAACACACCGGTTTTACTTTTTTTGAATGTACATACCTTCCAAATAAGATATATTAAATATATCTCAATAAATGTATAATAATATTATGTCAGAATGGAAAATATAAATAATTAATTCTACATATGTATCTCTACATTAAAAATGAATCGAGTTGAAAACTTTTCTATTATAAGGCAATCAAATCAGACATATTATGTCATCAGTATATTCCATTGATTGAACACATTTGGAGGTTGAGACCATTTTAATGTGATATGGATCATTAAAATTTAATATATTTCAAACACATTGGTTTTAGCATTGATATTAATATTTTATAAAAAATCGTGGTTGTAACTACTTATTTAATCAAATAAATCATTCAATACTTAAGTGTGTCTTGTATAACATTCATTATTATCAATTATATATCATGAACTAAATCATTTCATTACTCCCACATTCAAATATCAAAATTATAATTTTTTTTGATACAAATAAAAAATTATAAATAAAATTTCCTTGAAACACAAAATTCTGATGATTTTTAAAGTGTAAAATGTATAAAAATGATTCCATATTATAAAAATTATAAAAATATAAAACAATATTTTTTATTAAAAACATGAAATTTGATAAAAATATAAAAAAAATATAATCTAAAATGAATAAAATTAAAAATAATAACTCTTAAGACATCATTTATGGATAAATAAATATATGATAGGGTATACATGAGGTAGAAAACTATAGATAACATTAAGTAACTTCTTCCATGTATTTTTAACGAAAATTATATATAGGCTATAATTGGATGATTTATTAACTTGGGTATACCATAATGGTATATATTTCATGTGCGATAATGTTAATATCATGTACTATATGACCTTTTTGTTTTTTGATATATCTATCCTCATATGTTAAAAATATTCAAGAGGGTTTCCCATTATATGAATATTCCCATGTATATCTTTATGGAAAAAACTATTTTTAAAATAAATATTATTTCTTTTAAAATTACATTATTTTTATGATTGTTCTCTATAGATTTTAATATATTTGTTTGAGGGGATAAAGAGAATCCACGATATCGGTTACCCAATTAAGATGTTTTTATATCTATGAGTTGGTTCTACACACATTAAAATTTGATAATATAATAATTATGTATATAAGAATTATATTGTCTATTATAAGAAAGAAAAATATTTTGGGTATCAATTTCATACATCGTCAATCTTTAAACTGTTTCGGTTATCCATAGAACAATAATTGATAATATATAATAAATCCCGATGAGAAATAGATCATCCATAAATAGATCATAATGTTGTTATATCAAGGTAGAGATTAGTTTTAGAAGATAATTTTGTTCATAAACTGGTTTTTTTCAACCATATAATTTGATATTTGGTTATGGTCCCACCATTGATATTTTTTATTCATCTTTGTTTGATACTCAACACTTCAAAGATATATTATGTTTGCATAACTAATTTGTGGTAGTTTTGGAATAATGAGACATTTTTTGTTTAGTTTCTATATATCAAAATATTTATAATTTCCTTTATGTTGACATTGTGATTATATATATTTTACTAGATTAAATGTTTGGGGTTTTTATCATTCATATGATTTAGGGTGGTTCTAATCAAATGATAATATATCTTCCCTGGATATGTGATTAGATGATAGGGAAATCATGTATATATGTTCCAAAATTTACAAGTTTATGTGTTCTATTATTCAAGAGATTATCAACTATCATAAAAGGATTGGGATTAAATTTCATTATTTTATTATTTTATTCTGTGTTTTCTGGAAATGTTGTTATAAACATCTATAAACACATGTACAATGGTTTTTTTGTAGAATAATTTGTTTATATACATATATTTCATAGGCCATTGATGAATGTTTAGGCTTAGATTTGGTATTTATTCTATGTAACATTCCATGCTATTCACTATAGTAATAAATAATGATTGTTTCAAATATTCATATTCCATGGATTTAAAATAATAGAGTTAGATTCTATTAGTGACCATACCTTGTGTCATTACCATGGATATATGATTTTTCTTTATTGTGGTTTTATTGTACATTGAGAAGATGAGATAATATGTTATACAATCATTGCGAGTTTTCATCTTGATTTATACAAATTCTCTTTGCCTTATTAATATTTTTTGGAATCATTGTTTATGTTATCATTGATTGATTTATATGATATATATCATTAGAAACATGACATTATAAATAGTTATTAATTATGTTGTACTCTCCAATGTGTGTTATGATTTATTAATTGTTATAAATACCATATATCTTATAAGAGTCTTACTTGGGTTTGATCATTTGGACAAATAATTGGTTTTTTTGGGACCCATTAAGGTTGTGTTGTATTAGAGATGGATAGTGAAACCATAGTCCAATGAATTTGATTTTTAGTTTTTAGTTCAATGAGTATTGGATACAGTCATATGTAAATTCTACCATGAATATTACATTTTATTATTAGAGAATTAAATATTTTGTGGGCGTCATGTATGATTTATTTAAATACATTTATTCTACCAATATGTTTCTCAAGATGACAGTATGAATCATACATTATAAGAAAAAAACTATGTTTTAATGCATCATGGGGAATGTAATCTATGATTATCTCTATATATCTTCATTAATAATTCATATATTTTTATTTATATTAAATGTACTCTCCGAATGATTTTATTATTTTTCATCATATTGTTTTTACCCTGAGTTTAGTTTTTGGTAATCACAAAATATAATCATCCTATAGAAATTACATATTTTAGTGGACGGTAGTTCATTCAGAGGCACATTAGGTAAAATATATCCTATATTACATAAATGTTATATTAATTATTCATAGATAATTAGTATGGTTCATTTTACTAGGTAGAATAATTATGGTTTGTTTTTATATGTGTTTCCTAGTTCTTGAGGCTTCAATAGTATATAAGTGAGACATACTTACTTTGAACAAGGGTAGGTAAATTCATAGACACATGCATTTTCAATTTTATAGTACCCCACTAACTGGATTTTGTTTAATATACTCATCCTTTTACATTTTTTAGAAAGTCATATTATTGTGTTTTAAGAACAAATAATATTATTTTTTCCACTCTTTGGTTTAAATATTAAGAATTGTTGTTAATTGTTTTATTATATTGTGAAATTATAGATACTATAATCGATAGTTAAACTAGAATATTTTTTTATAATCCTGATCACATATAATTATTCCATGTTGTTTTCATACATCATAATTTACTATTTTGATATAATACATTATATGTATCATGAATTACTAGACTATTGATTGAATTTTATAGAGTAAGATTCATGTTAGTTTTGTTATAATATATGTTTCAGCTGGATAACATATAAATCCACTATTCATAGTAAATTAGTATGAAGTTCATAGAAAATAATGTGATGTTTCAATCTATTAACATTATATAATGTATAATATAGACGTTTTTTGTTGTCCAAATGATGGTTCAATGTGTGGAATATTTCCATA
The DNA here is from genome assembly GCA_963277665.1 of Viscum album. Taxonomy (NCBI): domain Eukaryota; kingdom Viridiplantae; phylum Streptophyta; class Magnoliopsida; order Santalales; family Viscaceae; genus Viscum; species Viscum album. The sequence goes on from OY728158.1 coordinate 881,499,606, forward strand.
TCCAATTTTTAGTTATGTATGATTGAACATTATTTATTAATTTTACTAGAAAAAATTATAAAAATATCATATTTTCATGTATAATATTGTTCGAAAATTTATTTCGATATAGAATTTAACAATTTTAAATCAGAGTAGAATAAAAATTTTACATTTATGGTAGGTTTCACAATTCATGGATTTCATGTTTTTCATCCCACTATGGATGATATATGACCCTATTAAATTATAATTTTTATGGTTCATCAACTAAAAGAGACGATATATTAATTCAAAAAACTATGGATATGTTTCAATTATATAATCTTTTACAGCTCACCATCAATTATTTATATTAATGAAAGATGTGCCAAACCAAAACCCTAGAGTGTCAAATTTAGATCAATCACTACATGGTGATATTATAAAATTTTTCTTTGACTATTAATGATTATCTATCCGGGATATTAGGGGAAAATATTTCTAATCTTTTAGGATTGATTTTTAGATATCCATTTTTCATCATTCTTATCCTTTAATCAATGTGTATTTCGGAATCAATGAAATATAGATCAGGGATATAGTCTACATTTATAAAGATCAATTTGGTAATAGTAAATTTAGGGTCCCCTTTTTTGGTAAATTTTCATCATTGTATATTTATTATATGTTATTCCATAATAACAATTGACATTACCTATTACGAGACTGAAATATGACGTTAAATATTTGACTATATTTTAGTGGTTATTTATTTTGAGTTTATTGGGGGAACAACATGAGGATAGTTTTTAAGATTAGATGAAGATTTTTTGAGTTTCAAGTAAATCTATTTTACTATTATTATTGTAAATTTTGTTAATGGAACCCATGAAAAATATCATATAAATTTTCTAGGATTTTTTTTAGTATTTAGAGATGAAATAAATTTCAATTTTTTACATTAATCGCATTGGGCTTATGTTAATTTTATTATATTTACATAAAGAGTAAAAGTTATATGATAAACATGAGGTATATATTTTCTATGTGAAATTTAAGACACCAATATTATTATGATGTATATTTTGAAATAATTTTATTAATTTGTTTTCTTGTGTTCCCTTCAATAAAAATATTTGACATATAAAAAAATTATATGTCTATTATATACAATATGATAAATTGAAATAAAATACTATGAATAATTAATTTATGAAATAAATATACAACTAAATATGAATTTATTGTAATGTTCCTAGCAAATTATCAGACATTATTTTAGTAAATTCATTTTATTCATCAGAAATACTTTTTACTCCAAAATAATTTTTTCTCCTTATTAAAAGTTAATATTAATTTATTGAAGCTCTAAAAAATTTATATATTGGTGAATTATTTAATCGGTAAATTAATAATTAAAATTTTATCATAAGAATATATTTTTATATTTTTTTGGAAAATATTTTTTTTAATCAATAATGAAAAATATTGATATTTATTGAATACCTTATTTTCATTTAAATTTTTAGAATGAAAAATTATGTTTTGGAATAGTTTTAATTTATACATATTACATTGTTATATAAATTGGTATAATTAATTTATTTTTAAATGTATTTTATAATATTATTTAAATTTATAACATTTTAAATTTAAAAAGGACAATTTTTCAAAGAGCTATTTTTATTGTATTTTCCAGAGTAATTCAAAATGAAATTTGATGACATATTTTTTATGAATTACAAACAATTTAATACTTATTTATAATTATGAGGTTAAAATTCAGTATTTGATGAACTATATTTTTTTCTTTTTGTACCGTAAATGTGGTAAAACTCATTACCTTCTTAAAGGGTAAAACAAGTTAATTTCCATTGAAAATAAGTGATAAGGCCTTATTTTTTCATCCTATATCTTATTGGATGAAAGTAATTTAAAACATAACACATAAGGTTAAAATTTTGTTTTATTGAAAAATTGACTATGAAAAAGACATAGATACGATTAAAATCATAGAAATTTTCCAAAAAGTTACACTCAAAATTTTAATTAAATTAATTTTTGTAATATGGATATAATAATTGTATATTATATACTATAAATATTATTATGAAAAATAATATTATTATCTTATTAATGGAAATTTAGTAATAATTTTTTTATTTCAATACTCTTCATAAAGTATTACACAACGATGATGGAGTAATTATTCAATTAAATGAAAAATCAAATAAATGATAACAAAAGTATTTAAACAGATGAAATTTGAAATAATTATGGTGATAAAAAAATTCTTAGGATATTTATTAATAATTATAGCGGTAGTAAAATATTTATTTTTAATATATCTTATTTTCTTTATTTTCATAAATTCAATTAAATGTACTTTTTCAAAATAAAAAAAAATTATTTTTCATAAAAATAAAATTTTATTAATTTATTTGAATACTATATTAAATAATAAAAATAGTATAATTTATGTTCTATAATAAATTTTATTTTCATTTATTTCCAAATTAACACATTATCTGTAAAAACATCAACATTTTATGTTAACAAAATTTGTAAGCATAATTAAAATTAAATTAGTTCAACTAATGGTTAATAAAAATAATAAGGGTTAAAATAAAATAAAAAAATTTATAAATTCTACTGGATAATTTGATTACATTCTTGTCGTATTTTATCTTGTATTCTATTTCCATTATGTGGTATATTGATAGAAAATGCATTTAATATAATTTATTCTTTTGATATATTCCAAAAGGGCCCTCACATCAATTATGGAAGGGATTTCCCTCCCTTATTATTTTACATCATAATAAACATTATAGATTAGACACACTTTTCAAATTTCCCTTATCCACTTACCTTTACACATGTTATTAGTTCTTAGATTCCATAAATATGAATCCTATAGCCCTTTGGTGGAGATCCAACGGAGGCATTTTGAAAGATAGGTAATCACTCTAACAGAATAGCATTGTTGGTCGGGGTTTATTACTCAAGAGGGGGTGAATTTTGTATGTATAAAAATTTATATTAATATTGGTTCATTGAAAATTTTCCCCAAATAAAATAATATAATCAATTTTATTTTGTTGTGAATTTATAATAGTAAAAAATGTTTTATTAATTTATCAAAAGATTTATTATTTTTCAACTATAATAATATTTGGAATCATATAACTTTTGAAAATAACATAGTTGTTCAAAATAGATATACCGACATTCCAAACTGACTATCAATGTTCAATTATGTTTTTTGAAAATGTAATAAACAAAGAATAAAACTAAATGTAAAGGGCACATAGGATATAAATAATAGGTTTTAGTCTTAAGTTAAGACATAGTCCTCTTCACTTGGTGATCACATTCCACCAAGAAGTTTAATTTAATAATGATTTTGATCCATAACCTGGATCTGTTTTGAAAACAACACAAAAGGTTGTACAGATTACACTTGACCTCTACAATAGTTATTCATGGGAAAACAACATACAGATCAAACATGATTTTTAACACTGTTCTATATGTGATTCAAAGAATAATAATGAGAGTGATTTTGAGGATATCAGGTATCATCCACTTATTCACAGGATTCAGTATGTATAACTAAAAGATTCACACACTAGTTAGAAATATAATTAAATAAACACAATAGAGAAAACAGATTAGAGATATGTATAGAAATCGAAGTGCATTATAAACAAATGCACTAGAATCATTTGATATAGTGTAAATTATGTTTGAGTCCTCTTCTAGATGTTGGATTCATAAAAGAGTAATTTTGTTTCTATACTCGATGTTCCAGAATTGTGAAGTGTCCAACTTCATGTTATTTAAGTTATGGTCTAGTAAGCTCATAATTTTTAGATTTTCTTGTTCATCTCCCCATGTTTTCTTTCATTGAGTTCATGGAATTTGGACGTATGATTGAGAGTTGAAGGAGTTTGCATCTATTTTGTTTTTTCTACTAATCATTATATGTTGAATGATCCAGATTGTAATTATTTTATAATTCCAGGTCCAACAGACATGGAGATCAACCCATGTGCATGTACTTAGTACATTCTACTAAATCTCCTATAAAGAACCATAAATAATGTCAAAAATAATAATTTGTCTAAATACGACCATTATATATAAATTTGAAATAATAAATTTAAAAAAGTTTTTAAACCTATTAGTGGCTCATAAGTATCACTGACTCATTGGCATTAGCCTTTCATCATCGGTCTATCAGTATCAGTGAATCATTGTATTAGTGATTCCTTTACATCGGTATTGGTGAATTTGTTTATCAGTCAGTACACTATACTATCAGTCTATCCAAACTTCGTTGAGTTGTTATCAATGACTCATTTATAACTATCATTGTGTCTCCCATCAGTGACTTTTCCATCAACGAGTCGTCTATACGGGATTCATCCATTGGGAGTCCCTTAAACTATCGTTGTGGAAAATCATTAGTTACTCATTCATTCATGGGTCCTAATGTTCTATTAGTAAGTTCCGCATTGAATTCCTATTCAATTGGAGAGTAATTTGATTGGTGAGTCCTTACTAGTTAGTTGGACAACAATGGATCCCCTGAACTATTTGTGCCAGGGACCCTGAAAAAAAATGTCTGTCTTACATAGAACACAACCAAAATGTGTTAAATTGATAAATAAAAGTAAATATAAACTTGTAAATATATTGAATCTTAAATATCCCAGATTCATTGACCTATTGAACTATATTATACTATGTGAGATAATTCATTCCCATATAAATATTCATTTTCTATATTAACATGAGTTATAACATAATATATGAATGAATAGGATTGGTAATTTGGCTAGATTTGTGATTATGGTAACAACTTGTTCACAAAGGTTCCAACAATCTCCCTCATTTTAATAAAAAAATGTGGCATGAACATGATGTTAATAATTAATAGTTACTTGGCTTATCATACAAGAGTGAATGTGAATTTTCAAAATGAATAAGGCTTTCCTTTTAATATTCCCATTATATATTTCATGAAAGGAAATATATAGAATGTAACATTATTTCAGAGAATTATCATTCTCCCCTTATGCAATCATGTAGCTTGAGTAATTTACATTATAGATGATATATATATATATATATATATTATGTTGAGTACATGCCATATTTTCTACACCAAAGTTCCCCATAGATTAATAGTTTATCTCATCCAGTTCATTATCCCCTTTTTCGGATTAGAAAAAAAGGATAAAATAAAAATAAAAAATAAATATAAATAACATAAATAAAATTAGAAACATAGGTAAAGAAAATAAGATATTCATAAAGTGTCCAAACGTACAACCAGTAAATGAAAATTTCAAAGGAAAATTCCATATTATATAAATAATCCACATTTAAGGATTTGGCTTTTGAAGTGATTTCCCTTTTTCATTAGGGTAAAGTGGAGGTGTTGAAGGTGTTGTTGTGGCTTTAAGAAGGGTTTGACCTACAAAGACACATGTAGAAACATTATCTGCAAGGCTGAGACTTTTCTATTATAGAACACAACTATGAGGTTTCTCTATAATAATTGTCCTGATATAAAATTATCCCGGAGAATCTATCATTTGAGTAGGAGGCATATTAATAGTTCATATGGATACAGTAGTTGGGGAAAATATTTCTTCAGCATGAACACATAGGCATGGATTCAGGAGCATGATAAAATCATTGATTATTTCACCTCCATAGTGCATTTCATTTTCAAAATCTTATTTGTTCCCCATAATTTAATCAATGAGAGATGTAAAATCCTTAAACATTTCCACTTTCCTCTTGAAAGCATCTGTCACTAGAGGGATTTATATATTTTCAGCCTGAAACATTATGTTATTGATCAAATGATGATTTTTATAGATTATGGATAAGTACTTATACACCTTTTCTCAAATATCATTTTGAACATTAAAGGATTTATTGGTTCATTATAACACCATATAATAAATATAATTAGTGTTTTAGAGTACCTTGGCAGGAGTTTCTTTATCTAAATCACACTGAATACTCTATTGTTCTTCCCTCTTAATAGCCTTGAGAGACTCCACATCAACAACAACACCCCATGTAACATTAGAACAACAAGCACCAAACACCATCCTTTCAGGTTTCTCCATTAATTTCTTCAAATAATCACTTATTAGTTGTGTAACTATGTTCATAGGAACCTCCATCACACCACAAAATGATGTATTGAATTCTGTGGTTTGAGAGTTTAACACATTACTCATCCTCTTAACTTCTTCACTCAATATAATATTTTTTTAATGATTATTTCGGCTTCAGTAATGAGATAAGGCTTAATCTCTGGAATCGCTATCCTTGAAATTCTTGCATCATCAGCTTTTGAAATGCACAAAGAAATAGACGCTCCACTTATGGATCCAACAGTAGATCTCATTGACACACTGATATCAGCTTTGAATTTCTCTAAATCACCCTTAGTGACATAGTCACTATGAATTGGTTGTAAAGAAGGTTCACTAGATTGAGGTATTATAGGTGAAGTCGGTGCTTTTAGTTCTACATCATCTTGTGCTTTTTTAGAAATATGTGGATCCATAATCTCCACATATGAGTCATAATAAATCCCAAACCGAATGATCCTGTATTCGTATTCCACTCAACTGAACATCAACATTCTATTGGATCTACTATATCAATCTTATCACTTATTTCTTGGGATTTATGTACAATCCCAACCTCACCTTCTTATTTTTCTTGTAATATATCCAGAAAAAATTTCTAGGCACTTGTACCCACTGAATATGAGATTTTTCATTCACATCAGCCACTTCATCTAATCTAGGAAGTTTCTCAACCTAAGCCATAGGTTAAATCGGATCCTCAACCTAATCTTCTATGCCTCCAGTAAAAATGTCATTATTCTCTAGAATGAATCCATGTACTTCATCATTAGGGTGATCAAGTCTCTATCCACTACCAACATCATCATCCACATGATAATCGGCTTCCTATTCACTAACATGCTCACCATTATCTTCCTCATCATCATCAAACATACTAACATGACCTTCCACTCTTGAGACTTTTGAATCGTCCTTTTCATCAAAACCTAATAATGTATATCAATAGGTTAACTCAAAATGTTGATTGGAAGGTCCATAAGACAAATCATTTGGGATCTTAGAAATATATGGGTAACTTCATTCATCAAAAAGAGACCCCTCATCCCTAGGCAGATCAGCCTCTACTTTCTTATCTGAATAAACCAATTCTTCACCCAGTTTTAGACCTAGATCAACATGATCCTATGGACTCATAGGATGGTCAATAGTATTTAAATACTCATATAACATCTCCTCATCTCCTACCAAAAATTTCATCCATGGGTTCCAGAATATCTTCATCCTCTTGAAGATTTTCTTTGTGTAGGAAAAAACCACTACAAGATGTGATTATTTCATATCCATCCTCTACAAATGCCAGCTTCCTCAACAGAGAAGAGATAATTGTAGGGCAGTATTAAAATGTTTCATTCTTGGAGGGTTTTCTCATATCAGTTTTTTACCATCAGGTACAAACATAGGTTGTCCTTTAACCCATATTTTAATAGATAAATCAGGAAGACATCTTGATAATTCAATGCTGTAAAATATCTCTTCCTTAGGATGATTTAATGTTAAATAAATTTGAAAAGTAATTTTCCATCTCAATCTAACTTAGTGGCATTGTTCTCCTCAATTCTTCATTCCAATAAAATTACATTAAGTCATCCTCATATGAAAATAAGTGGGAGGTTGGAGGAATGTTATACAATTAAAAAGCATAGATTCCCACATGTGGAATTTCTAAACATTCATCGCATTCATTCGAAGAAAAAGTAATTTCTTTTCTCTTCACCACTAACGTCATTATTTTTATAGCTCCTTCCAGATAAATCTTTTAGTTGATATATATCTTGTGTACTACCTGGAAACAAAATAACATCTCATTATTGGAAATCCAACTGATCCACCATTGAGATTTCATAACTCTCAGCAAGAGTGACTAGATTGACCAAACCTATTTAGTATACACTTCTATATTAATGGTAACAATATGACATCACAATCTTGTTTTACCTTATCAGGTAATAAAAATATATTAACACTTATGGTCATTTTCTAATGATGATTCACTAAGACATTCAATGACGTGCTTCTTCCATTCCATTCTAAAGAATCAGTTTTGATGTGGTAGTTAAGAGGTCCAAAGTAGAGAGGTTAAAAGATAAAAAGAGAGGTGAGTGGATGATGTTTTGATAGAATTTATTTTTTTTCATTTAGTGATTGAAGTTCATAAAAACATAAAATATATTAATAGTAAAAAGAAAAACAAACTATTCCATTTCACTTAAATGAGACAGATTTGAAAAAAGGTTTTTCATGACATCATTTTAACACTAATAGAATTACACTATCGTCTTCATAGGAACTGTTTCACACGTTCGGTTTCACATGATCAATTTCATGTGAACGTTCTCATTTGACCTGTTTTATATTGTCAATTTCAATGAATGGTTACATTGACTATTTTGATATTGATGTTTCACCTGATTAGTTTGACAGACCGGTTTCACAGATAAAAAAAATCATAAGGGAATAAGGTTGAATAGAAATTAGATATTGCACATTCCTAGTTCATGATTTATGTAGCTTATTCTTTCATATTTTATGGTTCTTGTTATTATGTCATCGAGTTGATGATTAGTCCTAATAAAATCATGACTTATATCACATATTTTATAATGGTCTCAAAAAAAGTGATATCTTACATCAATATGTTTTGTTATAGAATGAGAAATTAGAGTTATAGAAATTTTAATGGCACATTTATTGTCACAGTTTATGTGGATATTTTTTAATTGAAATCCATAGACTAATAAAGGTTGTTTCATCCACAAAATTTGTTCACAAAAACTACCAGCAGAAATATACTCTACTTCTGTAGTTTCTAATGCTACTGAATTCTTCTTTTTACTACAACATTTTATTAAAGGCTTTCCCAAAATGTGACATGTCCTAGATGTGCTCATTCCATCTATAACAAATCCACCAAAGTTTTCATCTGAATTACTAATTAAATCAATAGGTTGTTCTCTTGGATAAAACAATCCTAAATTAGTAGTATATTTAAACTATTTTAAAATACTTTTTACAGCATTTAAATGAGACTGTTTTTATTTTTCATGAAATATTTCAAACATAAATACACTAAACATGATATCTATCCAACTAGAATTTATGTATAGTAAACTCTCAATCATTCCACTATAAGCATTTTTATTAACAGATTTCTAATTTTCATCAAGATCTAACATACATGTAGAACTCATATGTGTTTCACTACTCTTAATTCTATCAAAGACATAAATTTTCAAGATATCTATATTATATTAACATTGATTTATAATAATACCTTCTTTGGATTGAAATACATGAAATAGAAGAAATTATTTAACTTCACCCTTCAAACACATTTCATATTCACTTTTCATCATTTTTTAAAAATCATTACATAATTAATTATTAGAATATACAAAAATAACATCATCTACGTATATTTAATCTAATAATACTTCTTCTGAAAATAATTTTATACAAAAATATGGATCTATAACTGATTTTGTAAAACTATTAAAAATATGAATATAACCTAACCTTTCATTCTATGTTCTTGAATTTTATTTCAATCCATATAATGCTTTAGATAATTTAAACAATTTATTTTGAAAATGAGGATGTTTAAACCCAGGCGTTTTCAACAAAAACATCCTCAATTATATAACAATTTAAGAATGCACTTTTGACATCCATTTTATAATGTTTAAAATCCAAGTGTGATGCAGAATAATGTAAGATTCTAGTGGCTTCTATAGGGATACTCGTGCAAAGTTATCTTAAAAATCAAAAACATGTTCTTTATTATACCATTGTGAAGCCATTCTAGATTTTTTTATTATTATATTTCCTGCTTCATTCACATTATTCATAAACACTCTTTTAGTTCCTATAGTCATGGAATAATTTTTTCTATCAACAAGCTTCATGAGTTTATTTCTCTCAATCTGGTTAAGCTCATCTAGCATAGCCCTCACCCAAAATTTATCATTAATGGCATCATTGATAATTATAGGATCAGGTGGTGAAAATAATTCTTAATGTTCAACATGATTTCCAAATAATATATATTTTGTGTTCCTCTATCTAAATCTACATCTATAGAACCTATGGGATGGTTTTTGGGGTCCTAGTAGGTATGGTAAAATTAGGCTAGTTATTTCAACTTCATCATTTTGTTCTTGTTCATTATGTCTAGATTTTGGATATTTTATAGAACTGGATATTTTTACAGATTCCTTAACAAGGTGATTTTACTCTTTCTCATTATTGTCTATATTTAACTTATTCTCTTCAAGATTCCCTAGTATGTTATTAGGTTCAATTAGGGTCTATTTTAGCAAACTTGACAAGCACAGGTTCATCAACACCTTATTTTACTTATTAAAGACCTTATAAGCTTTGATTAATCTAGAATATATCAGTAATATACATTCATCTCTTTTAGAGGAATATTTATCTATAATTTATTTAGTGTTAAGAATATAATCATTACAATATAATAGTATAAAATCATTTACCTTCGGATTCCTATTATTCCACAACTCATAAGAAGTTCTCTTAAGAATGGGTCTGATTAAGACTCTATTTATTATATTACATGTTGTATTAACAGATTCATCTGATAAATAAATTGGTAGTTCATATTCATTACACAATTTTGGGATATAATTTGTTATGTTATATTTCTTTTTTCTACTACACCATTTTATATAGGTGTCCAAGTGGAAGAGATGTTATGACTATAGGCATTTTATTGAGAAAAATGATTCAATTTCTTGATTTTTAAACTCACGGACATGGTCTCTTCTTATGGAATTAATTTTCAATCCACTATGATTTTCTAAAATATTAGAATACATAGTAAAATGAGAGAAAGTATCACTATTTTGAGATAAGTAAAAGGTCCATGTATACCATGAAAATTAATCAATAATTACATAAACATAGTCCATCACAATGAGACATGAAACTCTGGATAGTCCATACAAGTCCATGTGAACCAACTTGAGAGGAAATGAAGTTGTTACTTATTTCATTAGTTTATATATATTTTATGTTTCTTTCCCTTTTGACTAGAATTACACACTTTATTTTCTGGATACTCTTGTTTTGGAAAATATTTAACTAAACATACTCTAGTTAACTTCTTATGTTAGTTTATATTACAATTTCCTAGTCTTCTATGCAATATCCAAGACCCTTTGTGAAAGGCATTCAGTCAATAATTATTTGGTGAAGCCACCGTGTCTAAATTTATATCATACACATTATCAATTTTTAGAGAAGAAAATACTATGTTATTCTAAGATTCAATAGCTTGCAATGAATAATTTTTGAATTTTACAATTAATACTTCATCCCTATTTTGAGATATTTTATGCAATTTATTCTTTAATTTATATAAAAAATGTACCTTGGAAATTTAAATAGTGTTAGGATTACCAATCTGTCCAAGGACAATGATTTTTCTTTTACCATCGTCACCAAATGTGACATATCCTACATTAATCATGACGAGACTCTTAAAGATTGAGTATTCCCTTGTAATGTGTATTGATGTCCCACAATCCAAGTACCATATATTTATAATTTAACTCATTAGACAGTTTAACTACAAGACAATTTATCCAAAAAATGATTTTGGTACCCGTATTTGTTAAGGTCTAGAAACATTAGTAATAAAATCATTAAGAACCAACACTTTTCTTATGGGTTTCATATATGTAAAATGTAATTTTTTAAAATGGTAAGCATTATTTTTTCTTGAAAATTATGATGTAGTAATATAAATTTTGGAACTATAACTTTTAGTACAATTTCGGTTTTTGAATAAAGAAGAAAATTTTCATATTTGGGTAATAAAATGTGTTTTTGATAAATTCTTTTGTAATGGTTGATATACTATTCTAGAGGTGTACTTAGGTTCTATATGATTACAAAGTATTTTACTGAAATTATTTTTTACCTATGTGAAATTTTCTATATATTTCATTAATTGATCATTAGTCATTTTTAACTCATTTATTTCCTTATGAAGTTGAGAATTCTTCTCTTCTATAGTAGTAAGTTTAGATATAAATTATATAGTAAGATCATGATGTCTCTTTAAAGATTTATATTTATCTTTTAGTTCATTGCATGTCGGTTCCAGCATAATAAAATATTCTAATAAATCATAACTTTTCAAATTCCCATACTCAATTTCATTTTCAGAATAATAAAAATTTTATGAAGGATATTCTAAGTTTAGCTAAAATGTGTTTTTCATAAAACAAATATTTTCCATATCTTATTTCTTATCACGATAAGAAGACAATTCACTAGATCTATTCTCTGAGGCACTCCAGGTGGCCTTTATAGAATTCTAATACCATTGGTCTTTGTTCTCATACTTCTTTTTGAATTTGAGATAGGGACATTCAGCCTTAACATGTCATGTCCATCTCAATTTGTAGAAAAAAAATCTATTCTGATTTATCATATCTCATCCAATCCTTTCTCTATCATCCCTTGTTATCATCCATTCCATTATAATTGGGATTTTGAAAAAAAAAATTACTTTTATAAAATTTCATAACCTTTTTGAAATATGGGTTATCTCATCATCACTGTCTGATGATGATTCATCAGTATTGGACCATTCACCATAATCTTGAATTTCCCTATTGTCATTATTTTTAGAGGCAGTTGTCTTGAAAGCTATAGACATCCCCTTAGATTTATTATCACCCCCTTGGTTTTCTTTCATCCCTTTTTCATGCATCAATCGCTTCCCAATGATTTATATAATAGGGAATTTGTTATTGTCCCATGATTCACTAATTGATTAAGAGGTTCATTTCCATCAATCTGGTGAACATTGGATAATCGTCATTATTTGATCATTTACTATAAATACTCTTATAGGAGAGATCATTTTGTTTACAATATTATTGATCCTGAGATACATATCAAAAATAGATTCAACAGGTTTCATTTTAATGTTATCATATTTATTAGTATATGTATTATGTCTCATTTCATTCACATTATTGGTTCTCTAATTTGAAATAGAGATAGTGTCCCAGATTTCATAGTCAATATCACAAGAAGAAATTTTATTAAACTCATTCACTCCTAAGGATCAATATAGGGAATTCATTGCATTATAATTATTTTTATATAAAGCATTGGTTGGTTCATCCCATGTAGTTATAATAGTATCTGTAATCTTATACTCATCTCTAATTGAAAACAAATTTTGAAAAAAATTACTATTTAAATGCATTTTCATCTTTTTCATGTTTTTTTCATAAATAGTTCAATTGGAAATTGAGTTATGTTTGAATCATCACCAACCATTATATTATCAGTAATAAAAATTTAATAATAAAAATTTAAGGAGATACTTTTTTTGAAATAAGAGAAATTTTAGATATTTGAAATACCACTAATATAACATTCTAAAGAGTTTAAAATAACTAAAAAGGATTTTAAAACTGAAAATTTTCAAAAAACAAACGATACTAAATATTGGTTGGATTAGATTACTCAATAGGGGGATAATTTAGTATCTACAAAAACATCTATTCAGTATGGTTATTTTGAAAATTTTCCCCAATTAATTAATAAAATCAAAGTCAGTTTGTAGTAAATTTATAAAAGTATTGAATGATCAATAAATTTCTCATAAGATTCTTTAGTTCTTAGTTATAATAATCTGATGATTAATATAACATTGGAAACTAACCTACAGGTTCAAAATAGTTATAAACACATGCTAAACTAACTATCAATCTACGATTTAGCTTTGTGAAAAATTAATAAACTGATAGTAAAACTAAAAGGAAAAGAACATACGATATTAACAAGATGTTCAGTCTCATGCTGCGACATGGTCCTCTCCAAAAGGTGATCATCTACAACCAATCTGTTTAATTTTAAAAAAACTATTTGATCCACAACATAGATCAGGGTTCACAATAGCACACAAGTCTATATGGGTCACACATGACTACTACCTCAATTATTCATGGGAAAACAAAAAAACAAGTTACATTTGACGTCATTTACTATTCTACATGAGATACAATGAAAAATGATGAGAGTAAGTTTTATTATACCTAGAATCACACACTTATGCAATGGATTTAGTGTGTCTGTAATAGACTGATACACACACTAGTTATAATTGTAAGTAAATAAACACAATAGAGATAAATATGTAGAGATAAGATTAGAAGTATTTGGGTGTAATGATGGTCCCCTATGGGCTTGTCAGATATAGTTAAAAAAAATTTGGAGTACTTTTCTTGAAGATGGATTCAATATAGAGTATTATATTATATGTGATCTAGTTTCAACCAGAGTGAGTTGTTCAAATTATTCTTTTTTGTGGTCCTCAGGTCAGCTCAGTAGGTCTAGATTGTCTTGCTGATCTCTCCATGTATTCTCTCTATGTGTTCTTGGGATTTGGATGTATGCTCAACAGTTGTAGGATTGTGCAGTTATTCTGTTCTTTCTACCATTCATCTTACGTTAAATGATTCATATTGTGATTTTTTATACTTAGAGGACCAGCATACATGATGATCTACCCATGTGTATGTACCTTGAACAAATTTCTGAATGTCGTATAGATGATATTAAATAATGTCAGAAATATTAATTTGTATAAATTTGACTTTTATATATAAATTTGATTAATAAATTTAATTTAATTTTTTATCACTATTGGTGAGTCATAAGTGTTAGTGACTCATTGGAATCAGTTTGTCTTCGACAATCTGTTACCAATGTTTACTCGATGTATCCGTGAGTCCATTTCATTGGTATCAGGGAATTGGTGTATACGTATGTCATTTGTGCTATTGGTATATATGGGTATCATTGATTCATCATCTTAGACTCCATTATAACTATTAGTGTGTCTCCCATCGGTGACTTTTCCATTAGTGAGTAACACATCATTAATTTGTATATTATAGAATCACATAAACTATCTGGTTGACTGATCATCAATGACTCGTTCATTAGTATTTTGTTTATAATATAATTGAGTCAAACGTTAATGTCTTCTTTGATCAGGGATCACTTCGATCGATGTGTCATTATCGGTGATTTGACCAAAGGTGGATCCCTTGAACTATCGACTCCAAGGACTTCAAAAAACATATAGTGTGTCTGTCTTTCACAGAACACTTCTAGAATATGTGATATTGGTAAATAGATGTAAATATACCCTTGTAAAAATATTGAAACAAAAATATCCATGATTTATTAACCTATTTTAACTTTATTATACCGTGTGACCTAATTTATTCACTTATAAATATTCATTGTCATTATTAATTTGATTTATTAGTTAATAAATGAATGAATATGATTTATAAATTGTCCGGATTTGTGATTATGAAAACAACTAGTTCACAAAGGTTCAACAACATTTTTATACAATACCTAACCACATATAAATATAATATTTCTTACATAATATAATATCATATGTATACTAAATAAATATAAATTTTATTGTAACTATTCTAAAAAATTATACACCATTCTTCCCATTAAATAGGAATTGAATGTATCCCTTAGTCCTACTTAAGATTTATTGTCTCCACATAAAGATACCCTTAAATTTTTATCATCATCAGTTACTGATGGTTATTATGATTTATCTAATGAATTTAAATGATATATATGATATACTAATGGATTTGTAAATATGAATTATTATATACCTTTATTTTATTTTATCAATCAAAAAATGAAAATAGCATCAATGCATACGTACGACCTAATGCCATTATGAATGTTGTAATTCATTCTTTTATTTTTAATTTATATGATTATGTTAAATAAATATATAATTATTGTATATTATTTTATACCATTATTAGCATTATCAAAATAATAATAATAAAATCAAGTTAAAAGTGAAAATGCTACTAAATCGAAACATGCTTCGAGAATGAAGCATATATCATCAAGAATGATGATTTCAATAAAAATATAATTAAAATTGAAGTGATATGATGATATGAATTAATAAAACATGATATAAAAAATAAATTTTATATAATAAATGTATAATAAAACTATACTTATTAAACATGAGGATCCAGCAGGTAAAAATAGAGATAAGATATGAGGTAAGGTAATTCATATCTCATTTTCTTTTTATTGAGTTAAAAGCATACTTCATTGATTATGTAATATGAATATTTTGTTTGAAATGAATTTATTTTTATTATTTTATATATAAATATGTTTTATGTGGATTTGGAGCTTATACACGCAATTAATTCTTATAATTCACTTTAATGTAATTTTTAATAGTGTATTCATTGTAAAATCCTCTATTAGTGTTCCTTTTTACAAAAATTTTAATGTATTTAACATATAAAACATTAAATGATTGAAACTCTTTCATGAAAACAAATTTATTTTATGATTACTATAAAATATTTCAATTTTATTTTTATTGAAAATGTTTTCCATTATATTTTCATGGATTTTAAAAAGAAATGTCTTCAAAATAGAATGGATATTTTCCCCAGGAATTTTTCTTGTGATCCTTCAAACTCATTTTCCATCTATGAAAAAATAATTTTATGATATATAATATTAAATGGGGATATGATTCATGGATATTATCCTTATGATTATGTTGCAAGAATTATGCTAGTGAAAGAATGATATTAATGAATTGTATTACTTTTCCATAGGTTTAGCAATGTTGAAAGTTTTATGAAACCCATTCATTTTAATGGGTTAGGATATAATGAATGATTTATGTTATTAGGGAGAATATACTTGTGATTGAAAATATTTGATATTCGAGACCATTATCTCCCTCCAACATGGTAGTTAGTGATTTATATATAATGAGATAGAGAGGAATTGAATGCAGAGTAATTTTTTTTAGTAATATAGGGAAATAATATGAAGTGAACCTAGTTCAGTAATACGATATTAGGATGGGATGTAATCTCAGTTCAAAAATACAGGTCTCGAATTGGATGTAAAACCAGATGAATAATATATCTCTTAAATTAGTAATAAACATAGTTCAGAAATACATGGAAGGAACTCCATTGTTATCTAGTTTGAATATACAATGATGTTTTTGTAAGTGGGCCATGTCCTATCAAGGAAATTTTCTTATACAATTTAATTTTTGGTGAGCCTTGACTAATATAGAAATTCTTTTCCATAATTATTTGTATTCATAATATTCTACATATTATTTCATTATTATTCTACCTTGTATTATGTTTTTATGTTTCCTTATGATTTGTTTCTTAGGAACAACCAATTTTTATTCCATCGATATTTTTTATAATCTTTTATATAAATATTATAATTTATATATTTGTCATTTATTTTATTGTACCCATATAATCATATTGTAATTAAAAAACCTTTTTTGTCTCTATTTTTACCCTTACTGAGGATCAAAACTCACCATTTATTAGGTTTAAATTTTTATTGTATATGATGAATAATATTATTAAAGATATGTTAAAATGTATTATTTTTATAAATAAATAAGTAGGAGATGATGCCATTTTATTTTTGAACTAGCAATTTATGTTTCCAATTTACCAAAGGCACTAAACACATATGGTTTTGGCAATGTTTTATATAGTCATTCAATGAATATTAATATAATGTGATTAAATATCTATGTATGAAAATTATTGACCATTATTGTTGGTATCATAGAAAACATTAATAATCCATTAGAATCTATTATTCGTAAACCTTAGTAACATCCCTATGTAAATATCTATGTATCGATTGAAATCTTTTTTTGTAACAATCATGAAAAACCTATGATAAAACCTACCATTTCATATATTTGATATAAATTTGTAATTTACTATGATTATGTGGTTTTCTTACATTGATATTGTTTCTCACATTATGCTTCTTAGTTTTATAAAATGGATGGATCCCGAAGGATTCATGGTAATGGAAATGTATTTTTCATGATGAACCAAATTAAATTAGATTTAGATGGAAAAAATTGATATTATGTGCTATCATTAATCTCATAATATGATTAATAATATCAATATTTAGGATTTATCGGACCCATATAATGAGAGATAGGTGGAGTTTCATGGTGACCATTAATGAAACAAAATTCAATTTTCCCATGTATAGAATTTGGGAATAGGAATGAGGGGAACATTTCAAAGGAACTAGAAGAACCTTTGGGTGTGTGATATTGGAACTCAAAGAAAGTAGTTTCAATGGAAAACTGAATTGTTTGGATGACATAATGGATTTGAATAATTTTATTCCAAAGGAATCATGCCTAGTAAAAAGTTTTAACTGTCTAATGTATATCAATTATGGAAAATTATTCCACATAAAAAAAATCTCATGAAGAGAATCCACAAGGATGTAAGAGTAATGATAATATTTTTATAATAAAGAGATTGTAAATGACATATGTGATTATAGATGGGCTAATGAATAAGATGATGATGCATGCTTATTAGTAGGGTAATGATTGAATTTTTATGAATTTAAATTCTACATTAATGTTTTAGATATAAATTTATGGTATTATGGAATAATGAACCATATAAAGATTGGCCTTGTGTAGGTTTCCTTAATGAAATGACATCATATGTTGAATATTACTCGTATCCATGAAAAGTAATTGATGTGGTGAAGTGATATTTTGGGAGTACACATGATTATGGAAATGATGACCCTTAATATGAACATGATGAGATAAAGAGAAGATTGACTGTGGTTATAATGTTGGATAGAATAAATGAACAAGAAGAATATTAGTAATATAATTATTTTATTGTTTATGAAATCATAGATTGAGTTTGTATAATTTATGGATTTCAATAATGAAGAAAGAGTTAATTTTTTAAAAAACTATTGAATTTACAATGGTTTTATGGTAATTGTTTTCATTACAATGTCTCAGGAGAATATATGATAATCATATTCAGATGTTGTGTTTGTGACAATTATGATAAATATCAATTTTTTTAGGGATTATTGATAATATAATTTATAAATATATTTTTTTCATAAGTTTCCTATGTTTAACCATTTATGAAATCATTTATTTTAAACATTGGATGATGTTTTATATTTTAATTTTTTTATTTCCCAATATGAACATTTATGCGTATTAGATTGCATATTCTATCCATTTTTAATGATGATAACTAAGAATATATTTAATGAATTTTCACCCAATTTTGGATTATATGATCCACTAATTATTCAATCATTATAGGTTCATCTTAATTTTCTGGATTAATATATGAATTAGAAATTTATAATTTCAGAACTGGAGAGTGATATTGTACATATGAAATGAAAAAAAATTATGTCTTCTCAAATTATTTTAAATTAAAATAATTCATTATTATATTAATTTCTGATGATACAAATGACTTTTTCTGAACTTTTTGTTCAACAGTGTTGTGGTCATTAACCATCTATTGACCATCATTTCTATAACATTATATTAATTCAATGGGATTAGTTTTTCCTTCCATATTCAGAATTTATTATTTTGTATAAATATTTTCTATATACGAAATCCTATTTATGCATTTCTTTAGTTAACCGCTTTGTTTCTAGAATTTCCTTTTTCAGGGAAATGATTGAAATAATTTTTACAATGTGGGTTATCCATGAATTAAATAGAAATTTAAAACCATTGATGACAAAGATGAATTTAGAGGTGGAAAACTTTTATTTATGGGTTGTAGAATGTAACACACCATGATTTTTAAAAAATATATGTTAAAATAATTTGATTTATTTGACACCTTTCATTGCATGCAACAACATGTATTGATGAAACATGAAATATTATATTATTATTCTCAAAAAATATATATCTGGGAATGACTATTAATAAATAATTTATAAAATAAATATAAAGTATATTATATTATTGGAATGTTCATAGAAAAATAACACACATTTTTTTGTTAAATTAATTACATTTTTAAAAAATATTATTTCTTTGAAAATTAGTTTTTATTATTTTTATAAGGAAATATTAATTTCAAAACAGTATATAAAATATAAATTAAATTAATAATTTATTTTTCTAAACCATTATATAATATTTATCTTAAATTTATTTTTTGATTATTTTTTCAATATATATATTTTTAATATAACCGTGTAAAATAATAATTTTTATTAAAAACTGTACTGAATTTTAAGATTTTTATAAGATAAAATTATTTTATTGTTATGTTTTAAACTTCAACTAATTTATTTTGATTTTTATATTATCAAATTTTTGGAATCATAAAATTATATTATACATAAATTTTGTATAAAAAAAATATATTTAAACCATGACTTTTTTTGATAAACTATTTTTGTTATTTATTGAACATTAAATTATAAATTAAATGCCAGAAATTTATTTTTTGAATTAAAAAAATGAATTAAATATTTAAAATTATTAGGTTCAAATTTGGATTTTATTACCATTTTCTTTTAACATAAGTTGAATAGTAATTGTGGAAAAATTTATTATCTCGATAAAGGGTAATACTTGTTAATTTTGATTATAAATAAGTGGGAATGCCATCCTTTTTTAAAATATTTCATATTGGATGAAATTTATACATGAAAATAACATAGATATTAAAAAATCCAAAAAGGTAATAAAATATCAAACAATTAGTTTTAATAAGAATAATATTATTAATTTGGATTTACTAGAATATATTAACGACTAAAAATATTACATGTAAATATAAATGATTTATACAAATTGTGGTAATTTATTTCTTAATATTAAAAATTAAATAATTAAATTAAATAATTAAATAATATTGATGCAATAAATATTCTATTAAATGAAAAATCACATGAATTATATGAAAAATATAAAAAAATTACATAAATTGATTAAGTTGATAATATGGTTTTATAGATTATTATGAAATACTATTGTAGTATTTAATTATTTTAATTGATCATATAATGATTTCAGGATTTTCATAATGTTAATATAATTGATAGTGTCAACATTGGTACTAATGATATTTTATGTAATTTTTAATTTATTAAAAAATTTCAAAATTTCAAAATATTAAATGAGAAAAAATATGATAATTTTTTATTTTAAATCTCATTAATGGGTTAATTATGGTCCAATTTACACATTATCATTAAACTTACAAACTTTTAATATTGAAAAATTTAATGTCACAGTTAATAATTAAAAAGGTTTACTAAGGGTTAATTAAAATAATAAGGCTAAAAATAAAACAAAAACATGTCTGAAGTATATTGGTTTATTATTTTAAAACCATTCACTATGTTATCGTTGAATCCATTTCTATTTGGTATTACATGGATATAAAAATAATTTATTATATATAATTCTTTTAGAGATATTACAATCTTCCCCTCTCATAAATAAAAAATAGAACCTCCTCCCTCACTTTTTTACACCACATTTATCCTTCTATATTTTCCATAATCTTATAATTTATCTAACCCACATCCATATTCCCATTCTATAGGTTCATATGGTCTTAAAATATCAACTCTATAGCCCTTTAAAGGATATCTAAATTGACATTTTGAAGATGTGATAATAACACTAACTAATCACTTTAATTTTCTAATCATCCACAACTCATATAAATATTTGATGATTATCATAAAATAATAATTAGAATATAATAAATAATATTAAATTTTTTATAATTATGAAATCACTATTATAAACACTCTCTCCCATCAAATAAGAACTAGTAGTATCGCTTGTATGTACACACAATATATCATCTCCAAGTTGAGATAAAGTTCATTTCTCATCACCATATATTATAGATTTTCATTATTATGTCTTCAATTAATATATATGATAAATTTTATATAATAATGATTATGAAAATTTTAGTTATTATTTACCCTATAGTCATTCCATTTATCCAAAAATGGGAAAAATATATATATATGTTCATATGGAATATCATCACCATGAACGGTGTAATTCAGTTTTATAATTTTACATTCTAAATATTATTTTAAATATATAAATAATTATTTTATATTAATTTTATATGATGATAATAATTTTTTAGATAATGACCCCACAATCAATGTATATGTTCTAACACTGCCAATTCGAAACATTCATGAAAAATGAAGCAGTTATCACCCCAAAAATTTAATTTTATAATAAATTATTAGTAATCATTTGAAAAGATGTCATATATAAATAATACATGATACAAATAAATTAATTTTGTGGAATGAATTTATAATAAATTTATATTTATTATAAATGTGGTTTTAATGTGAACTAATAATGACAAGACTTGAGTTAAGGGAATATGAAGTCAATTTCCTTTTATTGAGTTAAAAATCAAGTAAAATTCTAATATCTTACTAAGATTGTGTTATAATTGAATTTTTATCATATATTATTATATTTTTAAATTATTATATAGTTTTTTTCTAATATGAATTAAATATTGTTCAAATTCACATCACGTTAACTTCCAGGGTAATTTATTTTAAAATTCCATTTTAATGTTTCTTTTTATGAAAAGTCAAAATTATTTTTTTTATATTATAATGCATTCAAGGATTTCTCAATAAGAGTTATTTTATGTGATCATTCAAAATCATTTTCAATATAAGAGAACATTTTTTTTCTTTTTTATAGTTTTACTAGGGATATAATACATGGATTGAATCCTTATTCATTATTTGGATTATTTATGATTATGATAGCATAATTCATATGAATTAGATTACTTTTACATGGGATATTCGAGGATCAAATTTTTATGAAGCCCATTTCTGTTCAATCTTTATGATATGGAGAATGATCTATTTTCATGTGTCGCATATAAGTATGTTTTAATTATGTGATGGTGGTTCTTATATTTTCCTATAATGAATTGTGTAAAAATTTATATATCATATGATATACCAGAATAAAATAAGTTGTGTACATGGATTTTTAATATAGGGCATGAATGAAAATTTAACTGTGTATAGTATTACATAGTTGGAAGAGGAAGTCAACCAGAATCAGAAATGATGGTTTGGAAAAGAATACAAATTGGTTTCATTAATATAGTTCTATATTTGGAACTAGTCATGGTTCATTAATACATTGATATAATGGGATGTAAACCTAGTTCAGTAATAAAGGGTTAGAATGGGGAGTGGAACATGTAATGTAATGGAATTTTTCCAATATGGTGGTCTCATAATTGATCCTTGATTAATATGGAAACAGTTGTTGATGTTTATGTTTATGGCAAATGTTATATTTTTTATGTCAATATTATTCTCTCATAGATTAATTATATTTATTTCTATATGATTCAGGTCTAATGAACATCCATTATTTATTCCATAATTTGTGATAATGATCTTTGATATCTAGGGTATTGTTTCCAAATGCTGTGTTCCTGATATTATGACCATATTCTCATATTATGTTTCTGAAATTATTGTAATCCCCATATTTTACACTTACTATGAATATAATCTCAACCATTCCCCTGATTATTGTCCCAAGGAGATGAAAAAATTTATTATGTTTGATATCTATAAATGAATTGCAGTTATGATCAAATATACTCGCAAAATGAAGATGTTCTATGAACCACTGGTTAATGTTTCAAGTTTCCAATGGCACTAAACACATATGATTCTTATGTTTTTTAATTTAATCTAATGAGTATTCATATAAAAATATGATATGGTTATATATGAAATTTTTTTATGGTTATATGAAATATCCTTTTCATAAAAAACATTTCATCACATGCTAGAGTAGTCGTTTATTTGATAGAATATGAGAGGAACCAATTATTTCTAAACCTACACATCTCTAATATATGAATTATTTTTTTCCTGATCTACATAAATGACCATGATGTTAATGCATCATAGTGGTTGATCCCAAAACTCTCACATTAATTGTCATAGATAATATATTCTAATTAATAACATATTTATTTAATTTTATTTTATTTTATTTTATTTTCTGTTGAGAAAAAAATATGCAAATGAAAAATAGGGAATATAATGATGTTTTATTATAAATAAAATCAAAATATAATCACAGAATTTAATTTTTTGCCAAAGTGAAGTGATCATAATTTGTTTTGTAGTACATAATTTAAAGCCAAATTTTTTATTTAAATAAAATTATAAATTAAATTTTATTAAATCATAAATTATTATATCATACATAATTTTAGTAATCGATCATGAATTTTAAAATGTTCCTGAAAAATATTTTTCCATTTCTGAACATATTATAAATTAAAATAAAAACATACTCATTATATTCAACCACTTCCCATAAACATTCAATGTTATTCCAACTAAATTTTAAAACAATAGAGAGTATCTAATTGATGAGAGATGAGATATATTTTTATTTCATGGAATATTCATATGAAAATTCATATGCTGATTTTGTCTCACCAAGATAAAATCTCACACAACATTGAAAAATAAAAAAAATAAAGACTAAGAAATATAAATTTGAAGTGGACTTAAATATTGAATTAACCTCAAATAGGACCACTCCATCTTGATAACGACTCAATAGTTATAGAAATTTATAGATTATTTACATGGGATGGGAAAACAAGAATACAAAATAATAACAATACATTATAGAATAATATTATAGAAAACTGACTATAAAAGTCTTAAATGATAATAATGACCTTGTAAGGTGATCACAATTATATTAAATTTAATCGTTTGGGTTTCAACATTTAATTATATCTTGGCGGATATATTAGTTTTCATAGAATATATGAGTCATAGACATGGTTTAGTATATAATTCAGAATATTAAGAATATTTATTCTTATAAAGCTAATATTTTATTCCCTAATGATTCATTATGAATTAATTTTAATTTATCAGTCAAACATGGTGTATAAAATCAAATTATTACTAATTTGTAATTTAATATAGTATGGGGATATTCTTTTGGTCATGAATTCAACGGATGTCAGCCTAGTTTCACATATATCACATGTGAGGTCAAAATTTTTATTTATTTATTTTTTAGGATTAATAGTTATTCAAAAACTATAGATTCATTATTGGATGATCTTTATCACCGTTCATTTAAATATAACTTTTCATTTTTTTTAAATGATGGATGTTATTTATTTTACTCAATCACATATAATAATTTCATGAATCAATGTCTAGGCCATGCATAACTTGGGAAGTGTGTGCATGTTTGTTGGTGTGGAATACTATTGAAGTTATTCTTCCCTTATCTAATTTCATTAATCTAATGCGTTTATAAATATAATTTAATCTCACACATGAGAAGGAATTTCATATTGTTGACCTCACCTGTTTTGATAATACCATTTGTTCATTAATATTCATTATCATGCTTTAATATGTTTTTATAACCCCGATTATTCTTTAATAAGATTTAATATGCTTTAATATGCTTTCATAATCTCAATTGTGATTTAAAATGTGTTTAAAATCCTATGTTGAAAAAAATATCAAAATAATCATTGTAATATGGTGATGAATGTTTATATATGTTTATACATACATTGAAATAATTCTAACTTAATCTGGATATATTTTTCATAGAACAGATAAGTGTTAAGTCCACTGGTATTCATAAGTCCACCGGTATGAACATAGCTACTGATACAGACAAACAAACACTTTGTATTTGGTACAAAACTGAGCTACAAGTATGTATGTCTACCGGTACACCGAAAGGATACCTTTAGAGTAATTCTACTGATATGTGTAACTCTACCATTATAAAGTCCACCGGTATAAGGAAGTCACTGCTACTCAAGTCTACTGATACAAGGAGCTACAGGCACAAGAACTGTAACACCCCGAGCTTCCACGATACGCTTCTCATTCAAAAATGCAATAGCTTGCATTGTACTCAAGTTCTAGTTCTAAAACACCGCGACTAATCAAAGTAGCCTATGTTGAATTTTTGGTATTTTTCTGAGAACTTCTAATTTTTTATGAATAGTGAAAATTACTTAAAAACAAATTTTTTAATCAAAATAATTTATACTGATAAATTATACTATTTAGTGGGTTTAAAGTATAATTAGAATATATTTTTACCATTTTATCCAATGGTGGTCATTATAATTAATTTAACATTGAAATTGGACATAAACAATTGCCAATCTTTTGATATAAATTGTTTCTTAAAAACACGCTATTTGTTGTAATAGCGGGAATTAATTATAAAATTAATTAATGCAACTTATATGTTTGGAATTTTTTAAAATAGACATCATTTTTGAATTCGGAATATCAATTATAGCTTAGGGTGAAATTTTGGCTTTGTTCTGAAAAACTTCAATTTTTGATGAATAGTGAAACCACTAAGTGGTAGTTAAATAACTGATTTTTCATTTAAATGAAATATTACCAGTTCTGTGATTTTATTTTCAAAAATCCGACATACATGGTTGTCATTAAGAAGTAAAATGTGGTTCAATGAGATTAAAATTATTTTTGGTGAATAGTAACTTTTCAGTTCTTAATCGCGATTATAGGTAATTAGTGTAGTTTAAGGTACAAATAATGTTTTAATAATATGAGATGAGCATGACACTAGTCCTAATCCTATTGGATGAGTCATGGCCGACCAAGAAAAATCATGGGCCAACTTGGGGACCCCATGAAGCCACATTAGTTGGAAAATGACATTAATATATATTTATTTAATGTTAAAATTAAATTGACACAAACATGAGTTGTTTTAGTAAAACAGTTTTTAAGTGGGGTTACACAAGTCCAAATTTTGATTATAAATATTCATTAGAAAGATAAAAATATTTCCTACATCATAGTATTTTTTTATAATTTTTAGACATTATATAAAATAAATTATTTATGACATCATTATGATGCGGCGATGACCTCATTATTTAATGATTTAAATAAAATGAGAAGATAATGCAAAATACAAGGCTTAAACTTGTCCAAAGCCTATTGGATGAAGAGAGTTCGAACCCTTATCACATTATCCACGAATTATATATGTTTGGGACCTTTAGAATCCGAAAAGCATTGTATAATAATGTAACATTTCAATCATTCCAAAAGAGCCCCTCCTCTCCACTTATAAAAGGCCCCCACCTCTCCCACCTTATTCACACCTTCAAGCCATTTGGATCGGCCAACCTCTGCCCAAATACTCTCCCAACATCCCTCTATTACTCCTAGAAGCCTCACTTTGGGAAGAACCCTTCCCAAGGAAGCCTTTGGCTCAAATCAAAAAGAGTTACCCGATTTTGAGGTAATGTCTTCTCTAATGTTGTTTTGTTTTGATTTTCTTCTCCAACCCCCTAAACTCTTTTTATTTATTTCTTTTGTAACAACACCAGTATCCTCAATATACTAGGATGTTGTTATAAGATGGATTCGAGCTACACTTACACACACCTACATCTAATGGTTAAAGAACATACGGTTTCTGTGGATGGAGAATTTCTGCCTCACGAAACGATGATTGTTCAACACTCTTATAACACCTTCAAAGGTGGCCATTAAGATGTCACTATTTTTATATATGATATATAATATGTTTATGTTTTACTTATGCTTCTGTATTTCTCATTTATGGCATACTTTATGATTTTCATTATGGGTAAAACGCGATAATTTCATTTTAGGAAGTGCGGACTACCGCCCCCTCAAAGTGATTTGAATCGTTAATGCCATATGTGGGATGTATAAAGGATGGAGTAAATGGTATTATACACTATATTATACTGGAATTATATTATACATTTATATAATTATGATTTCGTTCCATTAAATATGAAATTGAAATGAAAGTAGCGTTCATGCGTACGTACGGCTTACCGTCTCCATGAACGGTGCATTTCATTTCTTACCTCTAAATGTTACGTAATATTATAAATGAATGTATATACTGGATATATAAGATATATATGACATCTAAATCATGAATATAATTCTAGAGATAATGGATATTCTACCACATAAACAACTTGTAATTATAAGAAGTTTATTGTTGACTCAAGTACCAAAGATCGACAAAACGACCGTTATTAACATAAATAATTACATAATGTTCATAACACTGTAATAAGTGATATAAAAAGGATAATGAAATTGAAAATGGTTCTTAATAAGGTATATATTAACTCTAGTTTATTATTCATGAGGTTAAAGAACGGTTGAGTCAAGTCAGACACGATGTAAGGGAATTTCTTAACCCAACTTCCATTCTTTGGGTTAATCTCCTACTTTCAAATTATGTCATGATATTATTATGTCCTATTTTGTATTTTTACTTTCTTTATATGCACCTATAGTGAATACACATAATATATCTATTTTATTTTAAAAATGATCTTTTTAAGGACTTCGTCTCAATCTCTTTTCATTGAGGCATATTTTTTTTATACACAACTTTCTTTTATACGGTGTATAAACCCCTTTGACTTTTACGTTTATTCAAAAGGAATCTTTTTTATACGAAGCGTTTTGCTAAACGAAAAAAGGGAATGTTTTTCTTTCTGTACTTATGCGGTGACAATGACTTCTCCACCACCGTGACCATTATTTGAGTTTCGGCTTCCTCTACAAGCCATCATTCTTTTTAATGAAAAATTAATACAATGTTTTAACTTTCTTTTATTTTGGTATTGAAAATGGTTTTGAAAGCGTTTTTATTATATCAATGTGTTGTATTTATATCTTGTGATTGAAATGTGGAAATGTTATGTTTCTTTTATGAATTTTTTATGTGATACGATTATGTTATGGTTTATTATATGTTTAAACCTATTCATATGAGGAATGTATTGGACTTAATAAGTGACGGGTGGAGCCCGCGATAGCTCCTCGATGCATCGGTAGGTCTCATGAGACAACTAGACGTGGAATTGGCCGAGGCCCTTTCCCAATTTGATTTATGGTTTTGTCCGTGGCCTTAATCATTTTAGACGTCTTGGCCGAGGCCTTGACAAAATGTTTCAGAATGTCCGGCATTATACATTCCCTCATTATGAAAGTGGTTATTGATATTGGATGTGATTATTCGACCAGTAGGATATCCATGTGAAGAAGTGAATGGCATTATCTCATTTTACTTTTTCCATATTATGTTGATGTTCATGTTTAAAAAATCTTTTGTTTTAGTTATACATTGCCTTAAATTTTTATGTTTATTTATAAAAGCTTCCGCAATATTGTTATCCTTACTGAGAATCTGAGCTCACCCCTTTCAATGTTTTAATATTTTCTAGGATGTGAAGAACTATTTTATGAATGACCTGCAGGGATTGTCAGAAGAGGATATGATTGTGGACTATGGAGACTTTGTTGTTGTAGTTTCTCACTTTATGATGTAATGTAATGCTTACGAATGTATCTAGTGTTTCCAAGGCTACTAAACTAATCGGTCTTTCGAGACTTGATCTTTTGTGATCATGCCAATGTTACGAAGTAATGCACCGACTCTGGGTAGCTGGGGTTGGGGCGTTACAGTTGGTATCAGAGGCAGTTTAGTACTAACCTTGAAAGCTAGATTTAGATAAACTCTGATTAGAACACATAGCCCAAAGATAGAATTTGAGGATTAGTATAGAATAACTTCCTAAAAATTTTGGTATTGTAGAAATTTTGTGAGTTTTCCGAGCAATACATCCCTGTCTGGATACGAGCAGGTAGAGGCGGCTCTGGCACAGATGTACCTAGGGGTAAAACCCGAAAACACCGCTTTGAGCTAGACTCGAACGGGAACTGGTGCATGAAAACGGGCCTTGCTGCACTCTTGGTTACGACACTCCCGGGAGATATGCTTATGATAATTCCCATTTTCTTTACGAACCACTAAGAAGGGTTACGAGTATATACTTCCTCAATGATATCATTTTTTATAATTATTGATTATATCCATAATTAGTTCAATTTATGTAAAGTGTTTTACAAATATGGAATTATGTATTTTATTTCATAAACTAATCTAGTTTATGCCATTGTTTAGAGATGGCACCTAGTGGAAGGAATGGAAACCGTATCAATGCACGCACTCCGTGTAGAGATTTCCCTCCTGATCAAGATAATTATGTTGGAGCTAGTGATACAACTGGTGCTAATCAGCTTCTCACTGTACTGGGACAACTCACGCAGGTTATGAATAATAACCTTACT
Organism: Viscum album; assembly: GCA_963277665.1. NCBI lineage: Eukaryota > Viridiplantae > Streptophyta > Magnoliopsida > Santalales > Viscaceae > Viscum > Viscum album. The sequence continues at coordinate 881,529,920 of OY728158.1, forward strand.
CGTATGGAGCACCCTGATCCGCAATGTGGAGGATCAATGTTAGACCGCTTCATGAGGCAACAACCACCAACCTTCAATGGGAGTACAAATCCTATAGTAGCTGAGCAATGGATAAATTCCTTCGAGAAAATATTTCAGGCCTTGGGGAGTAGTGAAAGGGAGAAGGTTGTCATGACAGTTTACCGCCTCACTGGAGATGCCGATCAGTGGTGGTCGCTGATTCAAAACACAAAGGAAGATGATGATGTATCAAATATGGAATGGAGGGAGTTCAAAGAGCTGTTATTAGAAAAATACTTTCCTCGAGACCATCGAGAAGATATGGAAAGGCAATTTCTGAGTCTGAGGAAGAAGGAGGATGAGAATGTCGCAAAGTATGAGGCTAACTTTACAAGGTTAGCGAGGCATGCTGCCGATTATATACGTAACCCAAGGAGTAAGATTGATCGTTTCTTTGATGGGTTAAAACCATTTATCCATCGAGCATTAGTATCACAATCCTTCTCATCATACGAAGATATTGTCTCATGTGCTATCAAGACAGAAAAGGAATTCTCTAAGTCTTATGACAACAAAGTAACGAAAGAGAAGAATACAACGGTGGAACAAGAGAGAGATAAAGGGAAAAAGGGAAAGAAGGATTTTCCATTATGTGATAATTGTGGGAAGAATCACCCTGGTACTTGCCTAAAAGGAATGGGAGTTTGTTATAAATGTGGAGAAAAGGGTCACCAGGCTCGTGATTTCCAGGGAAAGAAAGAGGCTATCAAAGTTGAATGCTACAATTGTAGAGAAATGGGTCATTATGCAAATGAATGTACTAAGCGTCAGGGAAACTTACCTCAGAAAAGGCCAAGGGATCAAGTACAATCTTATGATGTTACTACAGTTGAAGAAGAATAACTAATGTATTGGTGCTTTTGGACTCATGGACTATATTCTGGTTATTAGAATAATGTGATATATATATAAGGATTGTACTGCAGTACTTTTTGATTTCAGTAAGGTTTTAATATGATGAAGGTAATTATATTTTTAGTATGTGACAATAAGAGAAACTTTACTTTGTTTGGGGAATCTGATAAATTGATTTTGGAATTAAGAGACCTTTAGAGAAAGTCTGGACAGAGGTATTTTGGATAACTATAAAGGTTGGAGTGGATTAAGTTGATCTTTGGATATTATTGTTTAAGGTTAAAAATTTTATGAAGATTATTTTTGGAATATTAGGAAACTATAGTTTTATAAAAAGGACAACCTACAGGGTGGGGCATAACCCGTCGCGTCGGACAAAGCTGCAGGAATCAAACCCACAAACATAGTGCGACAAGCCTTTATTTCCTACCACTAGCCTACAGGAAGTCCCTGGTTATTACAAAATAATTTTACTAATCTAAATGGTATGTGTTAACAGTTGGAACCTTATACAATTAGGATAAATAGAATATTTTTGTGTTCTGTTATCATTTGGAGTAAAAGATAGTTTTGTGGTAAAAATTTATTAACGAATGAAAGTGTACATAACAAGTATGTATATTCCCTTACTTTCTTAGTAAATCTCCTAAATAAATTCCTCAACATTATAAAAGTTAACTAAAAACAAAAATGTTGTCGGTTAACTTTTCCTACTGGGGAATCAATGATCGTTTAACCAATCACAAGTTTGTGATTTTCTTATAGTTAAACATTCTCCTAATCCTGTTTTCTATAACTCTCCATCAGACCTTGATGGCTTGTTTCTCCTCCATATCCATATTTTCATATAATCTTAGAATGGGCTATATCGGGTGACCTTTGTACTTATCTTGCTTTCTTTTAATGTTATATATTTATTAACCTTATTTTCGATGTGGGTTTTCCACAAAGGTATTTTCTATTTTCAACGTTTTATTTACAAAGAAAATTTTCAAATTGCGAGGATGCAATTTATTGAAGGAGGGGAAAATGTAACACCCCGAGCTTCCACGATACGCTTCTCATTCAAAAATGCAATAGCTTGCATTGTACGCAAATCGAGTTCTAAAACACCGCGACTAATCAAAGTAGCCGTTATGAATAGTAATAACCACTTTTTAAAATTATAGAAATTTTATATTTCAAAATGTACTTCATTTTTGTATTTGTAATATCGAAATTAGCCTATGTTGAATTTTTGGTATTTTTCTGAGAACTTCTAATTTTTTATGAATAGTGAAAATTACTTAAAAACAACTTTTTTAATCAAAATAATTTATTCTGATAAATTATACTGTTTAGTGGTTTTAAATTATAATTAGAATATATTTTTACCATTTTATCCAATGGTGGTCATTATAATTAATTTAACATTGAAATTGGACATAAACAATTGCCAATCTTTTGATATAAATTGTTTCTTAAAAACACGCTATTTGTTGTAACAGCGGGAATTAATTATAAAATTAATTAATGCAACTTATATGTTTGGAATTTTGTAAAATAGACATCATTTTTGAATTCGGAATATCAATTATAGCTTAGGGTGAAATTTTGGCTTTGTTCTGAAAAACTTCAATTTTTGATGAATAGTGAAACCACTATGTGGTAGTTAAATAACTGATTTTTCATTTAAATGAAATATTACCACTTCTGTGATTTGATTTTCAAAAATCAAACATACATGGTTGTCATTAAGAAGTAAAATGTGGTTCAATGAGATTAAAATAATTTTTGGTGAATAGTAACTTTTAAGTTCTTAATCGCGATTAGAGGTAATTAGTGTAGTTTAAGGTACAAATAATGTTTTAATAATATGAGATGACCATGAAACTTGTCCTACTCCTATTGGATGAGTCATGGCCGACCAATACAACCCATGGGTCAACTTGGGGACCCCATGAAGCCACTTTAGTTGGAAAATGACACTAATATATATTTATTTAATGTTAAAATTAAATTGACACAAACATGAGTTGTTTTACTAAAACAGTTTTTAAGTGGGGTTACACAAGCCCAAAATTTGATTATAAATATTCATTATAAATCTAAAAATATTTCATACATCATAGTAGTTTTTTTATAATTTTTAGACATTAAATAAAATAAATTATTTATGACATCATTATGATGCGGCGATGACCTCATTATTTAACGATTTAAATAAAATGAGAAGATAATGCAAAATACAAGGCTTACACTTGTCCAAAGCCTATTGGATGAAAAGATTTAGAACCCTTATCACCTTAGCCACGAATTATATAAGTGTGGGACCTTTAGAATCCGAAAAGCATTGTATAATAATGTAACATTTCAATCTTTCCAAAATAGCCCCTCCTCTCCACTTATAAAATGCCCCCACCTCTCCCACCTTATTCACACCTTCAAGCAATTTGGCTCTTCCAACCTCTGCCCAAATACTCTCCCAACATCCCTATATTACTCCTAGAAGCCTCACTTTGGGAATAACTCTTCCCAAGGAAGCCTTTGGCTCAAATCAAAAAGAGTTACCCGATTTTGAGGTAATGTCTTCTCTAATGTTGTTTTGTTTTGATTTTCTTCTCCAACCCCCTAAACTATTTTATTAATTTCTTTTTTAACAACACCATTATACTCAATATTCTAGGATGTTGTTATAATATGGATTCGAGATAAACTTACACACACCTACATCTAATGGTTAAAGAACATACGGTTTCTGTGGATGGCGAATTTCTGCCTCACGAAACGATGATTGTTCAACACTCTTATAACACCTTCAAAGGTGGCCATTAAGATGTCACTATTTTCATATATGATATGTAATATATTTATGTTTTACTTATTCTTCTGTATTTCTCATTTATGGCATACATTATGATTTTCATTATGGGTAAAACGCGATAATTTCATTTTAGGAAGTGCGGACTACCGCCCCCTCAAAGTGATTTGAATCGTTAATGCCATATGTGGGATGTATAAAGGATGGAGTAAATGGTATTATACACTATATTATACTGGAATTATATTATACATTTATATCATTATGATTTCGTTCCATTAAATATGAAATTGAAAAGAAAGTAGCATTCATGCGTACGTACGGCTTACCGTCTCCATGAACGGTGCATTTCATTTCTTACCTCTAAATGTTACGTAATATTATAAATGAATGTATATACTGGATATATAAGATATATATGCCATCTAAATCATGAATATAATTCTAGAGATAATGGATATTCTACCACATAAACAACTTGTAATTATAAGAAGTTTATTGTTGACTCAAGTACCAAAGATCGACAAAACAACCGTTATTAACTTAAATAATTACATAATGTTCATAACATTGTAATAAGTGATATAAAAAGGATAATGAAATTGAAAATGGTTCTTAATAAGGTATATATTAACTCTAGTTTATTATTCAAGAGGTTAAAGAATGGTTGAGTCAAGTCAGAAATGAGGTAAGGGAATTTCTTAACCCAACTTCCATTATTTGGGTTAATCTCCTACTTTCAAATTATGTCATGATATTATTATGTCCTATTTTGTATTTTTTACTTTCTTTATGTGTACCTATATTGAATACACATAATAGATCTATTTTATTTTAAAAATGATCTTTTTAAGGACTTCGTCTCAATCTTTTTTCATTGAGGCATATTTGTTTTTATACACAACTTTCTTTTATACGGTGTATAAACCCCTTTGACTTTTACGTTTATTCAAAAGGAATCTTTTTTATACAAAGAGTTTTACTAAACGACAAAAGGTAATGTTTTTCTTTCTGTACTTATGCGGCGACAATGACTTCTCCACCGCCGTGACCATTATTTGAGTTTTAGCTTCCTCTACAAGCCATCATTTTTTTAATGAAAAATAAATACAAAGTTTTAACTTTCTTTTATTTTGGTATTGAAAATGGTTTTCAAAGCGTTTTTATTATATCAATGTGTTGTATTGATATCTTGTGATTGAATGTGGAAATGTTATGTTTCTTTTATGAATTTTTTCTGTGATACGATTATGTTATGGTTTATGATATATTTAAACCTATTCATATGAGGAATGTAATAGACTTAATAAGTGACGGGTGGAGCCCGCTATAGCTCCTCGATTCATCGGTAGGTCTCATGAGACAACTAGACGTGGAATTGGACGAGGCCCTTTCCCAATTTGATTTATGGTTTTGGCCGAGGCCTTAATCATTTTAGACGTCTTGGCCGAGGGCTTGACAAAATGTTTCAGAATGTCCGGCATTATACATTCCCTCATTATGAAAGTGGTTATTGATATTGGATGTGATTATTCGACCAGTAGGATATCCATGTGAAGAAGTGAATGGAATTATCTCATTTTACTTTTGCCATATTATGTTGATGTTCATGTTTAAAAAGGCTTTTGTTTTAGTTATACATTGCCTTAAATTTTTATGTTTATTTATGAATGCTTCCGCAATATTGTTATCCTTACTGAGCATCTGAGATCACCCCTTTCAATGTTTTAATATTTTCCAGGATGTGAAGAAGTATTTTATGAATGACCTGCAGGGATTGTCAGAATAGGATACGAGTGTGGACTATGGAGACTTTGTTATTGTAGTTTCTCACTTTATGATGTAATGTAATTCTTACGAATGTATCTAGTGTTTCCAAGGCTACTAAACTAATCGGCCTTTCGAGACATGATCTTTTGTGATCATGCCAATGTTACGAAGTAATGCACCGACTCTGGGTAGCTGGGGTCGGGGCGTTACAAGAACAAAGAGATACAGATATGAGATCACCGCTACACAAAGACCTTACAATACAAGCTACAGATACAAATAGATAGAAACACAGCTACCCTTATGAATTCTACCGATATAGACAGATACCGACATACAGTTACCGATACATGTTTGCTGATATAGACAGACATCTACCATTACACAGTCCACCGATAAGAAATAGATACTGTTACAAAGAAGCTACTGATAGAAGGAGCTACCGATAAAAGGAGAAACTGATTCAAGGAAGCTACTGTTACAAGGAGTAATATCTACCGATAGAAACCAATCATTATTTCTCTGAACTCTATTTCAATTTTTTTAATATGAAGTGGTCATATTTGATGTTTTTAATGCACGTAATATTAATTAATGATAGTGGTTGGTATTTTAGGAAACATACATCGTACCTGTAACATGGTAATCATTCCCATTGCCAGATCTGAAAGCTATAAAATAAAATACAATAGTCAGGCATAAAAAAGGTTGAAAAAATTGAAAATGTTGTTGGGTGTGGTGATATACGAAGATACTCATATGATAAAAAAGAACATATGCACCAGAGATCAACGGGGAGAAGATATTTTGATGGAAGCTGAGGGACATTGCTGTACTGCAAAGCCTGTTGAAACACTGAGCAAGACATGAATACACTGGAAGTCATATAAAAAAATGAAACTCTGTTTTCAATACAGTAAACCTGAGAAGGGCTCAGAAGCATTTCTCTGTAATCAAAGGAGTCCATAGTTGCACTTCAAATCACAAGAGCTTTATAAAATCATATCTACTCTCTCTCAGTGTTTCATTTACTTACTTTTTGAGTAGTGTGTGTACTCTGAATATTCCATATACACACTTACTGTTATGCTTAACTGGAGGATTTAATCCTCACTCACTCATTTCCTATACTCTTATTTCTCACTTTGGATAGTGGTAGAGGTCATGTGTGAACAAGATAGCATGTTTGCTATTGGTTTGTTTTCCAATGTAAAACTGTGGTAGAGTTCATAGTACCTAGATAGTCTGAGTACTATTGTTTACCTCGATCCAAGGGTGTGGATCAAAATTTATATAAATTGTATGAGAGGACTAAGTCTAGAATAGAGACTGAACCTCTTGGTTAAAACTGATGTTCTTATTTGTTTTGTTTTAAACTATATTGAATATTCCGCTTATAAGTACATTGAAATAAAAATCTATTTCAATGTTACTCTGATAGTTAATCTTTAATGGTTATGTATTTATTGTAATGTAGTTTGTTAGTTTCAGAATCTAATCTAATCATCAGATTAGATTAACTAAGAACTAATCAATCTCTTAAGAACCTAACTGAACCTTTAAGTATTGAAAATTCACTACAGTTTAGCTTACTTTTCAATTTGGGGGACTTTTAATAATAATATTTTTATCAAAAATTTTAATTGGTACACAATTCACCCGCACCCCCCTTGAGTGCCCACTCCGATCAACATTTGGTATCAAAGGTTGTTGTTTCCAATGGATTTATAAATACTCTGTCTTTCAATTGTGTTTTTAGTTGTATATTAAATAAATTCAATTTCTGTTAGTTCTAAATTTTATCTCCTTAAATATAGTTTCTAAAATCTAGTTATAGATAATAGACTAGAAGGTCCTGATACCAACATGACACCTTACATTAATGGTGTTAATTATGCCCAGTGGAAACTAAAAATAAAAATTCATTTATAATGTATGGGTTTTGATATCTGGACTACTATAGAGACTTAGTATATGATTCTAGAAACTTAAATAACTACTTGGGATGAACCTACTAAAAGAGATTAAAATAATAATTGTAAAGTTATGGATGATTTGTACGGTGCTTTTGGAGATGATGAATTTAATCGAATATCTGCTTGTAAAATAGCTTATGAAATTTGGGATACTTTTGGAGTTTCTAATGAGGGAACAACCAATGCTAAGGAAATGAGATTAAATACCAACACTATTAAATATGATAACACTAAAAATAATCCTGATGAACCAATTTCTCACTTGTATCTTAGGTTCAACGAAATTGTATATAAAATTAGCTCACTTGGAAAAGTTATTCTTGCAAAAGAACCAATAATGAGGATACTAAGTTGTCTGCTAGAAAGATGGAGAGGCACATCAGTTTCAATTAGAGAATCTTGTGATATTGGTGCTCTGCCTGTTAAAGAACTGATTTGTATGAAAATTATATATAAATAAGAACTCAATGTAAACATGGAGGAAAATGATGAACTAATGAGGAAGTCGGTAGCATTTAAGTCTACTACCTCAATGAGAAAGGACAAGGATAATGTTCACATACCTACTGAATTATAAACATGTTGAATTTCATATTCTAACCATTGTAAAGAGATGGCTCAAATAGCCATACATTATAAGAAATTCAATTGAAAGGAGAAATTTTTCAGAAAACTAAATTATAAGGGTAATTATGACAAAAAAGGTCAGTGTAAGAAAGATTGGAAGAAATCTGAGAAGGATGACGGGATCATGTGTTATGAATACAAAAGGAAAGGAAACATTAAGGAAGACTTTCCGAAATTAATGTTTAAGAAGAGATATGACTACAAAGACATAAAATATAGGAAATCCATGAAGGCAACCTGGAGTTCATCAGAAGACAGCACAAGTGAGTCTAAAGTTTCTGATTCTAAAAATAATCATGCCAACATTTGTTTCATGACTAATATTTCTGAGATACCTATTTCCACTATGCTAAATGATTATTATTCTCAGAATGAAAGTAGTGATGACAATATGTATAAAGATGAACAATTTGAATACTATAATATGCTAGAAGAAAGCTGTAACGAATTGTAGGACACGTATAAGACCTTGAAGAAACATCATTCTATAACTAACAATGTACAATTTTCACTTGATATAGGAAAAGAACAGAATTATCAATTACATATGGAAAATAAAGAAATGAAATTATCTAATGGGAAATTAAGGAAGGACTTAGAGAAATTCTCAAATGGAAAGGATACACTTACAATAATTCTAGGAAAACAAGTTACACCAAAATATACCACTGGAATAGGTTATCAGCCACGACAGAGACAGATTTCAAAGAATAAATTTATTCCTAAATCTAGATAGAATGCAGATAGTTCCCGTTTTAAAAAATCATATTCCTCAACTAGTTATTCATATAGTTATAAATCCAAAAAAGTTTATCAATCAAAATATATTGAATCTATTATTTATATGAAACCCATCAGAAAAATCTGGGTACCAAAAGTTTTTCTTGCTAACCAATCTTGACCCAAGAAGATCTGGGTAACAAAATAATTTTTGTTTAATCTTGTTTTGTAGGAAACATGCTTGAAGAGTTCCCATAAGAAAATATAGTACATGGAAATTAGATACCCAAAGATTTATGTACATGGACATTACAATACTCTTTCATAATATCTAATACATAAAAAAATATACACCCAAAGGACCGTAATAGTTTAGTGTCTTTGGAAACATGGAATATAAACTTCTAATCATGGTGAAAGATCTTCAACATCTCCCATAACGATCTTACCTGTTTTTTTTCATACCTAAAACATTTATTTTAATCCTAGGGGGAAAGAAAACATAAAAAGGGTTAGCTCAAAAGCCCAGTAAGAGTTAGTATGGAGAAAATAAAACAAACCATATATATTTTAACATAAAAACATGAACATAATGTTTAAACATCAAGATCATCAGAATTGACAAAAAACAAGGCAGTATGTAAGGAATAGATCATAATGGAACATAAATCATGTTAATATAGCATGGGAATATAATTATTAATTGTGTAAAAACTTTAAAAACATGATACGATTTCCGTAGTAGCCAAGGCATTTCTCCCAAGACCATATTTTTGGACAAAGTCCCTTACTGAACCTGGTTTACCTGTCGTTCCAGCCCAGTATTACAGAACTGGATATACTTGCCGTTTTAGCCATGTCTATCTCATGAGATATAAATCATTACCCAATGCATTGAAGTGAGATATAGGTCCCACCCATCTCATAATTAAATCATTCTTACTTGGGTCACAAAATAAACATAAATGATTCATCATAACCAAAAGAATAAAATGGGTTTCAAAAACATCATCCCATCATAACATAATCCATACAAAAAAGGATTTCATTTCATCTTCAGAAAAGTGAATCCATGTAAATCATCGAGACATTATAATTAAAACATGCACATATGAAATAATGTCATCTTAGAAGGAAAATGGTTTTACTAAAACACTTTAAATGAATCCTTGAGGAAAATATCCTTTCTTCTTTAAAATAATTTTTTTTCACAAAATGCCATGAAATTTTAAATGAAAAGGATATTTTTAAAAATAGTCATTAAATCTTGTATAGTAAGCTTCTTTAAAATAAGGAGTTATGAAACTGTAAAAATCTGTTCATTTCCTATAAGTTTTAGAAAAACATTCTCCTCGTACTTTTGTCGGAAAAGTCAAAAAGTAACTCGTATGGAAAAAAAGAATGATTCCTTCCAAACCTTGTGGTAAAAGTCATAAAAGAATTAAAATGACTTTAAACGTACCTGGATGAAAATTAAACATTTTATGATAACATTTTGAGAACATATGAACATGGATAATAAACCTAACCCTAGTAAATACTTACGAATAAACAATCTCAGAGAAGAATGAGATTGGAATAATTGTCCCTTACCTTAGGTCCGATATGCTTCGTATGTATATGAACCTCCTGTATAATGATTTAAATAATGTAATTTATTTATTAAAATATCATATTCATTGTTTTGATATCATATATGGTTCACTTATGACTTTATATTAACCGTTATATTGTAAGTCCATGTTAAAGTAGTGTTTTGGGTAAAATCGTTTCATTTATCATACATGGTTTGACTTATTGTTCTTGATATTATTACATATATCCTAATTTCCTTAATTTCATAATGTAAAACATGATTTATATATAATAAATATTCTGCATATACATATATTTGATATATTGATAAATGGAATTAAATACACTGTTCATGGAGACCGTACGCCGTACGTACACATGAATGTTGTTTTCATTTCCTTATTGAATTGAATGGAATTAAATAGATGAAATACACACATATATATATATACACATAAATAAATTATCATTATTATGTCATGTATTTCATTATTATTCGTTATATATACATTATAATCATTCATGAATGGTTAAACTGAAGAATGAATCTCATCGGGTTCATGGAGACGGTAGTCCGTACGTATGCACGAGCGATGATATCTATTCCATGATCGTGGAATTGTATTAAAGATTATGTATACTATTTCAGAATAAATATCACTTTTCAATAATCACATATAGTTATTCTTTTCACCATTATACCCATCCAAGTAAGGTGGTGGTGGAAAAAAATTACACCACGATGTGGAGACTGTGTTTCGTACATACGCACGCGCAGTGATTTCGTTTTCCGTAGGATGTATAGAAGGTAGAATAGGGTTTTTTCATATTTATAATAACATATAATTATATTACTGATACTAATGTTATTACTTCATAATGAATCAACTAAAGAAGAGGAATTAGAAGAAGAATTAATTTTGAATGAATTGTTAATGGATATTACCTCTTTTTCGACACACCTCTTTGAAACCTATTCTTAGGGCACTAAAATTGGTCTTTGAAGAAGACCAATACCTATAGAATATTTATAGTTAAGTTAATAAGGGAAATTGGTATGGTTTGACCGATCTTAATGATTCAAATTTGAGTAAAGATGATAGGGAGGAGGTTTCCTTTTATAAGTTAGGAGAGGGGCACCTTTGGAATCCTCAAAAATATTATTTTAATATAAATTCAAACCCCACATAAAAACCTCCTAAAATTACTCAATTCTAATATTATATTCTATAGGGTTTTAATATCATCATCAAATCAAATTTAGTCATGTTTTGATCTTATTTTGAACCTTATCATTTTGACTTATCCTTATTAAATCTATTTAATGTTATTTTTGGTAATAAAAATATAAATTATAAATGGTTATAAATAATAACTTAGGGGTTGTTAATTTTCCAAAATTGCATAATTTATGACATTGTAGACTATATAAATTTCAATTTATAATTTTTAAATATTTTTGTGATTTTTAAACAATTTAATAATTTGTTATTTTTATAAAATAACAATAGTGTCAATTTTGACACTATTAAATTATTGGAATTTAAATAACATCCACACAGATGATACATTCGAACTAAAATATTTAATAGATACCTAACATGTAATATTCATCTTGAAAATTAGTGTAGCACCTTAAATAGTCTATATAATATTTATGTTATTATTTGTAAAACCATTTATTTGATACTTCTCATAATAAAATAATTTATAAATCATTTTTGTATAGTTATCAAATATAATTATTTGATTCATAAAAATTAAAATAAAAATACTAGGATGATGGTAAATCTTATATATTACATAATAATACATTTATTCAGATTTATATTCTAAATACACAACTTTTAAAATGTTTTATTTATTAAATTATGATGGTGACAACTTTGTCATAATTTAAAATAAAATAATATAAGTGTCATAATCACTTTTATAAGACTCCAAACGGTCATATACTAGGACATTGGATGCATATGGTGTATATATAAACTACCAATATGTTTTGGTCTCGTTTTTGAGACTTTTGATGGGTATTATTATTTCAATAAAAACTATATTACTTATTTTTCACTAAATAAATAATTTCTGCATCATTGATGTATAAGTCATTAAGGTAATTAAATATCTTTTTAAAACTATAAAAAAATTACCATGATAAAGAAAAACATTTTATATTTCAAATGAATATTTATAACCGAATTTATATTTTGTATAAATATTTATTAAAAATACTTTAACTATTAAATTTGAGTGAGATATGTTTCACATTCCTTTAAATAAAATAAACTAAATGTCTTAATCACCTCCAAGTGGGTTCCAAAAGATTCCATTTCGAACCAAATATTCCTTAGGACGAAATATAAGAATACAATTACATTAATACAAGGGTTTGGTAATTTTATAATATTATATTTACCCTTAATTACGTGATTTACCTTTTACTATGGTAAATAAAATTTACCGTAGTTACTATTCATAATGCCCAAAAATGAAAAGTAGCCTATTAATGTAATTTAGACCCACTGATTCTAAATATGGAATCCATTTTTCTATATTAAATACACAAAAGTTTCAGAAATTAATATAAAATTAATCCCATTGTTAAGAAAACGAGTTTTCAATGTTAAAACATTGCAAAATATTGAAATGATTTTACCTATGAATACAATGTAAAATCAATGCTAATGACATAAATTATATTAAATGGTAAAAATATATTCTATTTATACATTATAACCCTTAAATATTATAATTTATACGTATAAATTATTACGATGAAAAAATTTGTTTTGAATTAAAATATAGCGTGTTTTTATAATTAATTAATATATGAAAATTATCATAAAAATATCAAAACATTATCCAATGTAAATTATTATATCCTAACTCAAAAGAAGAAGTTTATTTTGTAAAATTTAACTTAAAAAAATGTCAAAAATTATATTTAAAATGGATGATCAATCAAAAGGTGGAAAAACTGTATTTTTATAAAAATACTTATTTTACCTGAAAAATTTATTTTGTTCTCACACCATGTTCTATAAAATGTTTAAGTTGATTTATGATGTCATAAATTTAAAAATTTATTTACAAATATTCATAAATACTAGTTTATAATAATATTATAACCATATATCATTGTTTAGTGAAACCCTGTATTGCGTACAACACACGCTATCGAGGAAGGTTGCTTTTGCGTGTAATTAAATCCATGTTAGGGTTGCGTGTGGTGCAAGACTCCTTTGTTGTGCGTGTAAAAAAATCAAACAATATTTCATTTATACATTGAATATATATATTTATATATTTACACACACTCAATGTTTCATAGAATAACTAATATCAAACAAACTTGAAATTGTGTGTAACATGATCCAAGATTAGTGTTGCGTATACTGCAAGCTAATACGGTGTTGCGTATAACACAAAATAATCTTGGTATACCTTACCACAGAAGATATGAAATAAATTAAAAGGAATATATCTTATAATACCTCGGTTTGTTACATTATACCCCCCTCAAAATGAATTTCCCCCTCAAAATTCATTAGGGTTATAAATCGTTTACAATTTATAGAAACCCACATCGTAAAATGGAATACTAAAACTTAATTTTAAAAACAAAAATATTAAATGTAATGATTACCCAAAGTAACTCATCACTGAGTTTCCATATAAGAGATCAAAGGTGAAAATATGGATATGGAAGAAAAATCTGACCATCATGTTCTGATAGAGAGTGGTAAAGAACATGGATATGAATAAGACAACAATCACAAAGGCATAAATTTGTGATGTACTAAGGTACCATCTGATTCATCAGATATTAGGGCACTAGGACAACATTTTTAGTTCTCATGAACATTTCCCTAATGTTGAAGAATATTTAAGTCAAAATAAATACTTACTTGATTTTGGTACACTCTCACCGTTGTTCGTTCCTTGAACAAATTCCACTTAATATCTTAAGGAAATGAAGCTGAATTTGTCATTCATGAAATGTTAGAATATCATGTGATAGAATGATGAGTCATTCCATCTATTTTAAACAAAACGATACAAAATGATATCAAATATACAAAAGTCCATTTATTTTGTGGTTAATCGTATATGATTCCAAAAATGGACTTATACTTCGTCTATCATACAACTTATAAATATAAAACTAGTTTATACTGACCAAGGACTTCCTGTAGGCCAGTGGTAGGCGATAAAGGCATCTCGCACATCCGTTGTGGGTTCTATTCCCACATCTTTTTCCGACGTAATGGGTTGTTTCCCGTCCTATAGGTTTGTTTTTTTCTATAACTACATTATTATAAAATTCCATAAATAATATCAAAAAAAAGTTCTAGCCTTAAACAATACTAACTTATGTCAAACCTAATCCATTACAATCATTAGGCTTATCCAAAATACTTCTGTCTAAACTCACAGTATAAATAAAAGAATTACTAGAAATTTCATTATCCAAGCATGTGAATACCATCATTTATCGCCCATATATCATATGATATATCTTGTTGGTCAAATTACAAATATGAGAATACGTTATTTATGTACTCTCTTGAAAAATGAATACTCATTGAATCTTAGTGAAAACATGAATGCTGTCAAAAGTTAACTCTTTCCACATACCAAAATCTCAAAATTTCTATATACTCATACCATGATATCACATTGTAATTATACCAGTAATGAGATCATTAATACTATCAAACATCTCAGTATCTCTTTATCCTTTCATTATGCACATATCATCTACTTTCAAAAAATATTCGAATAACCATTCATGGTTACTCTTAACATTCAACATATACCATCAAAAACTTAGAAAAAACAATAGTGTAACAATCCTTAGATGTGTCTTTATTCCATAGTACCATTACCTGTACAACATAACTCTTGATAAACATAAATCATTCCACTACCTTCTTAAACCATTGACTGAGATTCATCATTGTATTCCTCAACACTTCTTTCATCTCATATACCATTTTTAGTCTCTTCATCATCATCAACATAAATACAACCAATACGACCATGATGGTTCTCTTCATGAGATTTTCTCTTAGGGAATTGGTTTTCATAATTCACGTACATTCCGCATTTAAAACATTTAACCATTTTTAATGTCTTAGCAATATAATTATCCTTGTCTATGATGTTAAATAATCCTTTTCCTTTGCAATTACTATCTTTGTGTCCTTCTTTTCCACACCTAAATCATTTTCCAGTTCCTTTGAAACATTCCCCTTGATTCCTCTTCCCACATGACTTACATGAGAGAAATTTAACATTCTTTCCTCTATGATCATTATGAGACTCTATCATTCTCTTGTTAGCTGAGTCAGGAATCTTAACAAAGATGAGATTATGGATCATATTATGAGATTTCTTATTAGTCCTAATAACGATGTTTCTTCATCCAAATTCCATTTCATTTGGTAGCTAATAAAGAATATCATTCCATTGTCCAGCATATCCTCCATTATCGTGAATCCTCCTGTTTCCATCCATTTTCTAAAACCCAAAAAGAATAGTGTGAGAGGACAAAATCATGCTAGGAACACAGCATAATAAAGAGGGAGTACCTTCAATATCTATCATCTTAGGTTTAATTCTAATATGGTATCCGTAATGCTCAGACTGTAACCTATACTTATACGTAACCTTAGGGACATCCCTAGACATACCTTAGAAATATCTCTAGGGATCTCAATAATGTTTTTGCATCCTAGTTTCCAACAGTTAACTAATCCTTTCCTTTGATACCAATAGTAGAGACCCAAATCCTGAAGTACGTGGACATTACATTACTCTTGCGGAATATCTAATACATATCAAAAATAGACGCCCAAAGGACCGTAATAGTTTTGTGTCTTTGGAAACATGGACTATGAACTTCTAATCATGGTGAGTGATCTTCAACATCTCCCATAACGATCTTCACATTTTTGTTTCCTTACGTAAAACCTTTGTTTTAATCCAGGGGGAAAAGAAAACATAAAATGGGTGATCTCAAATGCTCAGTAAGGTTAATCAAGGAGAAAATAAAACATGAACATAATGTTCAAACGTCAAGATCATGAGAAATGACATAAAACATGGCAGTACATAAGGAATAGATTATAATGGAACATAAAGCATGATAAAATAGCATTGGAATAAAACATTTAAATGTGGAAAAACATTAAAAACATGAAATGATTTCCATAGTAGCCAAGGCACAACATCCAAGACCATCTTAGTGGACAAAGTCCCTTATTGAAACGGGTTTACCTGTCGTTCCAGCCCTGTATTACTGAACCAGATTTACTTTTAGTTTCAGCCATGTCGATCTCATGAGATATATATCATTACACAATGCATTGGAGGGAGATATATGTCTCACAAACTCATAATGAAATCATTCATACGTGTGACACAATATAAAAATAAAGCATTCATCATACCCAAAGAATAAAATGGGTTTCATAAACAGCATCCCATCATAACATAATCCATGCAAAAAAAGGATATCATTTCATCATACGAAAAGTGAAATCATGAAAATCATAGAGACATTATACTTGAAACATGCGCATATGAATTAATTTCATCTTGTATTGAAAATTGTTTTGATAAAACACTTGAAATGAATTCTTGAAAAAATATCCTTTCTTCTTCAAAATCAATTTCTTTTCACAAAATGCCATGAAATTTTAAAAGAAAATTATTTTTTTAATATTTTCATTAAATCTTGTGTAGTAAGCTTCATTAAAATAATGGTTTATGAAAATGTAAAAATCCGTTCTTGCCGTTTAAGTTCAAAAAAACATTCTCGTCGTACTTTTGTCGGAAAAGTCAAAAGGTACCTAGTTTGGTAAAAAAAAGAATGATTCCTTGCAAACCTTGTCGTAAAAGTCATAAAAGGGTAAAAAACACATTAAACATAAATGGAAGAATTTTAGACATTTTATAAAATCTTTTTGAGAACATATGGACATGGATAATAAACATAACCCCATAAAATACTTACGAATAAACAATCTCAAATAAGATTGAGATTGGAATAATTATCCCTTACCTTAGGTCCCATATGCTTCGTATGTATCCGAACCTCCTGTATAATGATTTAAATAATGTCATTGACTTATTACAGAATCATATTCATTGTTATTATATCATATATGGTTCACTTATGTCTTTATATTACCCGTTATTTTTTAAATCCATGTTAAAGCTGCATTTTGGGTAAAATCGTTTCATTTATCATACGTGTTTCGACATGTTGTTCTTGATATTATTAATTATATCCTGATTTCCACAATTTCAAAATTTAAAACAGGATTTATATATAATAAATATTCTGCATATACAAATATATGATAGATTGATAAATGGAATGAAATACACCATTCCTGGAGACGGTAGGTCGTACGTATGCATGAACACTGTTTTCGTTTCCTTATTGATTTGAATGGAATTAACTAGATTAAATACATATATATATACATACACCCAGTATAATTATTATGTCATATATTTAATTATTATTCATTATATATACTTTATAATCATTCATGAATGGTTTACATGAAGAATGAATCTTATCGCGTTCGTGGAGACGGTAGTCCGTACATACGCATGAGCGATGATATCGTTCCCATGATCGTGGAATTGAATTGAAGTGTATGTATACTATTTCATAATCAATATCACTTTAAAATAATCACATATATATATATATTCTATACACCATTATACCCATCCATGTAAGGTGGTGGTGGAAAATAAATTACACCATGGCGTGGAGACGGTATTCCGTACCTACGCACGCGCAGTGATTTCGTTTTCCATGAAATGGATAAAAGGTGGAATAGAGTTGTTTCATATTTATAATAACATATATTTATATGAGTGATAATTATTCTATTACTTCATAATGAAACAACTAAATAGGATGAAGTATAAGAAGAAATAAATTTGTAAGAATCGGTAACAGATATTACCTCTTCTTCGACACGCCTCTTTGAAACCTCATCTTAGGAGACCACATTGGTCTTTGAAGAAGGCCAGGACCTCTAGAATATTTATATGGAAGTTTAGAAGGGAAATGGGTAGGTTTTGGCCGAGCGTGAAGGCTCAATGTTGTATAAAGATGAGATGGATGAGGTTCCCTTTTATAAGGGAGGAGAGGGGAACCTTTGGAATCCTCAAAAATATTAGTTTAATATAAATTGAAAACCAACATAAAAACCTCCAAAAATGACTCAATTAGATGATTGGATGTGGTAAGGGTGTAATATAATCAACAAATCATATTTAGACATGTATTGATATTATTGTAAACCTTATAATTTTTATTTATCTGTATTTAATCTATTTAATTTTATTTACCGTAATAAAATTATAAATTATAAATGGTTATAAATAATCACTCATTTGTTGTTAATTTTCCATAATTGGATACCTTATGATATTTTAGAATATATAAATTTCAATTTTTAATTTTTAAATATTTTTGTGATTTTTAATCAATTTAATAATATTTTATTTTTATAAAATTACAATAGTGTCAATTTTGACACTATTCATTTATTAGAATTTAAATAAAATCCACATAGAGGATTTATTCGAAATAAAATGTTTAATAGGTTCCTAACATGTAATATTCATCTAGAAAATTAGTGTACCACATTAAATAGTTCATATAATATTTATTTTACTATTTGTAAAACCATTTATTTGATACTTCTCTTAATAAAATAATTTCTACAACATTTTTTTATAATAATTAAATATACCTATTTTTTGTATAAAAATTAGAAATAAAATATTAGGATAAAGTTAAATCATATATATTTCATATTTATACTTTTAGTTGGATTTATATTCTAAAACACCCAACTTTTAGAATGTTATATTTATTAAATTATGAAGGTGACAACTTTGACATCATTTAAAATAAAATAATATAAGTGTTATAATCACGTTTATAAGACTCCAAACGGTCATATATTTGGTCATTGGATGATTATGGTGTATATATACACTACCAATAAGTTTTTTCCGGGTTTTTGATCCTTTTAAAGGGTAGTATTATTTCAATAAAAACTATATTACTTAATTTTCACTATATAAATAATTTTTTCGTCATTAATGTATAAGCTATTAAGAAACTTAAATATCCATTAAAAATTATAAATAAATTACCATTATAAAGGAAAACATTTTATAATTCAAATCTGTATTTATAACCTAATTTATAATCTATATATACATATATTAAAAATACTATAATTATTAAAGTTGAGTGAGATATATTTCACTTTCCATTAAATAAAAAAAACTAAAATTCTTAATCACCTCCAAGTGGGTTCCAATGGATTCCATTTCGACCCAAATATGCCTTAGGACAAAATATAATTATCCAATTATATTAATACAAGTGTTAGGGTAATTTTGATAATATTATATTTACCCTTAATTACCCGATTTACATTTTACCATGGTAAATAAAATTTACCGTAGTTACTATTCATAATTCCAAAAAATAAAAAGTAGACTATTAAAATAATATGGAACCACTTATTCCAAATATGGAATCCATTTTTATAAATTCAATTCACAAAATTTGCAGAAATTTATTTAATATTAATCTTGTTGTTAAGAAAACGTGTTTTAAAAGTTAAAACATTGAAAAAGATTGAAATGATTTTACCTATGAATTCAATGTAAAATAAATGATAATGACATTAATTATATTAAATGGTAAAAATATATTCTATTTATACTTTAAAAACATTAAATATTATAATTTAACCATATAAATTATTACGATGAAAAACGTTGTTTTTAATTAAAATATAGCGTGTTTTTACTATTCATTAAAATATGAAAGTTATCAGAAAAATATCTAAACATTATCCAATGAATATTTTTATATCCTTATTCAAAAAAAGAATTTAATTTTGTAAAATTTAACATATAAATTTGTCGAAAATTATATTTAAAATGGGTGCGCCATCAAAAGGTTGAAAAATGACATTTTTTTTAAAATTCATATTTTAACGGAAAAATTATTTTGTTCTCATAGGATATTCTATAAAATGTGTAAGATGAATTAAAATGTCATAAAATTTAAAATGTATTTACTACTATTCTTAATGTCTAGTTTATAATAATATTATAACCATATATCGTTGTTTAGTGAAACCCGGTATTGCGAATAACACACGCTATTGAGGAAGGTTCTGATTGCATGTAATGCAATCAAAGTCAGGGTTGCATGTAGTGAAAGACTCCTTTGTTATTACGTATAACAAAATCTAAAAATATTTCATTTATACACTGAATATATATATATATATACACTAAATATTTTGTAGAATAACTATTATCAAACAACATGAAATTGTGTATAACATGATCCAAGATTAGTGTTACGTATACTACATGCTAATACGGTGTTGCGTATAGTGAAAGATAATCATGGTGTAGTGTACAACAAGAAGATATGAAAGAAGTTAAAAAGAATATATCTTATAAATTCTCGGATTGTTACATGGAAAGTGGATGATAAAGGGATATGACTATAGATTACTCATGTTTCAAGAGAATAATCAATGTTGATGGAGGTCATGTCAGCTTTGGTGATAATTCAAAAGGAAAGATCATCGTCTTAGGATAGATTGGTAACTCAGATTCAGTTTTAATTTCTAAAGTGTTATTTGTTGATGGGTTAAAATACAATCTGTTATGTATTTCTCAGTTTTGTGATGATGGATTAAATGTTAAACTTTAGAATGATTCTTGTAATGTTTATAATTCTAAAAATAATTTAGTATTTTCTACTTTATGAAATGAGAATGTTGATTTTGTTGATTTGAATTCATTATCCAAACAAAAAATTTCCTGTTTAAATGCATTTCATAAAGAATCATGGCTATGGAACAGAAGATTAGGACACTGCAACATACATTCACAAAAGAAACTGACTAGGAATAACATAGTTAGAGACCTACCTCAACTAAAATTCCCATAAAACAATGTTTTTACACCCTATCGAAAGGGAAAGAAACATAATGTTCCATTCATATTAAAGAAATATGTTTCAACTTGTCAACCTCTCGAGTTGGATCACATGGATTTATTTGGACCTTCTATAGTTTCCAGTTTATATGGGAAGCACTGTGTCTATGTCTTAGTAGATGAATTTTCTATATACACTTGGGTATAATTTCTATATCACAAAAGTGAATCTTGTTCTTATTTTATGAAATAATCCATGTATGTAGAGAACCTTAGTGGACTTAAAATTAAAACCTTGAAAATTAATCATGGCCATGAGTTTGAATCTTATTGCTCACACAATGGCTATAGTCACAACTTTTCTGCCCCTAGGACACCTCTATATAATTGTGTAGTAGAAAGAAGAAATATAACCCTTCAAGAAATTGCACGAACTATGCTCAATGAATATTATTTACCTATTCATTTTTGGGTTAAAGCAGTGAATACATCTTTTTATGTTATAAATAGCATTTTTACTAGACATGTTCTTAAGAAGACCCCTTATGAATGGTGGAATAATAGGAAACCTAATGTTAGTTACTCCAGAGTTTTTGATTTCAATGTCTTTATTCTTTATTGAAAAGATATCCTCGACACATTTGATTCTAAATGTGATGACAAAATTTATCTAGGTCACTCTATAACCAGTAAGTCTTATAGAGTCATTAATAAATGAACCAAATGGGGGGAAGAATCTATTCACATCAAATTTGATGAAACCGGTCCATAAGAACCTAAATCATCTCTTGAAAATCATGAATATGATTTGTCTATTCTGGACCTTAATGATAGAATCAATAGACCTGCTATAAATACAACTAGTACTGGACATATTCTGGAATCTTTTCCTGGTGAACCCGTACATATAGAAGATCCTGAAATTTCTAGTCCTACCATTACTAGATCCACTAGGATTCTAATGAATAATCCTTTATATGTTGTTGTTGGTAATCTTGATATAGGTACAAAGACACGAGCTTCACTACGAAACTTGGTTGAACATCAAGCCTTTTCTCACAGTTAGATCCTAAAAATATCAATGATGCAATCAATGATGAATTCTGGGTATTGGATGTGGAATAAGAATTAATTCAATTTGAAATAAACAAAGTCTGGGAATTAGTTTGCAGACCTATGGACTCTTTGAAAATAGACACTAAATGGGTTTTTAGAATTATAGTTGATGAGTCTAGAAACATAGTTAAAAACAAATCAAGGCTAGTTGCACAAGGATATAGTCAAGAGGAAGGATTAGACTATGAGGAAATCTTTGCACCTATAGTTGGATTAGAAGATATTAGGATTTTACATGCCTATGCTGCTCATCTAAATTTCATGTTATATCAAATGGATCTTAAAAGTTATTTTCTAAATGGATTTATAATTGAAGATTTTTTTTGAACAACCACATGGTTTTATCAATCCTCATCTTCCAAATCATGTTCTGATGCTCTCTAAATCATTATATGGTTTGAAACAAGCCCACGATCTTGGTATGATAGACGTAGTTGTTTTCTTATTTCAAAAGGTTTTCCTAAAGGGATTGTTGATCCAACTCTATTTATTAAACAAATTTCTAAAGATGTTTTGATGGTACAAATCTATGTTGACGACTTTATTTTTGGATCTTTTAAAAATACGTTTTGTATTGATTTATCAAATAGTATAAATATGAATTTGAAATGAGTTTAATGGGAGAACCCAAATATTATCTCGGATTTCAAGTCTTAAAAATTGAAAATTATATTATTCTAAATCAAAATAAATATTCAAAGGATATTTCAAAACATTTTGGTTTAGTAAGAATTAAGGAAATTGATACACCTATGTGTTCCACCTGTAAGTTGGATGCTAATGAAACTGAAAAAACAATGGATTAAAACAACTAAAGAGGTATTATTGGAAGCCTACTTTACCTTACTACTAGTTGACCAGATATTATGTTTAGTTTGTGTATGTGTGATTGATTTCAAGCTAATCCAAAAGAGTCAAACCTGCTCATTGTTAAAAGAATTTTCAAATATCTTAAACATACCGCTAACATATGATTATTTTATCAAAAATGAAAATTGTTCGATTTAATAAGTTATTCAGGTGCGGACTTTTCTGGTTGCAAGTTTGATAGAAGGAGAACCTCTGGAACATGTCATATTCTAGGTAAGTCCTTGGTATCATTGTGTAGTAAAAATCAGAATTTTGTAGCATTTTCTGCTGCTGATGCAGAATATATTGCTTCTGGTAGTTGTTGTGCAAAAATTATGTGGATGAAACAAACACTATTGGAATACGGATATCAGTTTAGACATGTTTCTATAAACTGTGATAACAGTAGTGTGATTAACATCTATTAGAATCATGTGTCTCACTCTAAGACCAAACACATTGATGTAAGGCACCTTTTTGAGAGATCATCATCAAAAGGGTGTTACTACTCTCTAATTTATAGGTACTAAAATCAATTATCTGACATTTTCTCCAAGACATTATGTTTGGATAGGTTATGTTACAATAGACATTAGTTAGGAATGATAGACTTTGTACATTAGAATTCTCCCTATTATACCTCAATGTTATGAATCCTTACTGTTATGCCTCACCTGTATAAATTCTCAATGTTGTACCTCACTGGTATGAATCCTCAATATTATACCTCACCGGTATGAATTCTCACTGTTATACGTCACTGGTATGAATTCTCACTGTTAAACCTCACTGGTAAGAGTTCTCACTGTTATACCTCACTGGTATGAATTCTCACTATTATACCTCAGTGGTATGAATTCTCACTATTATACCTTACTCGTATGAATCCCCACTATTATAACTCACTAGTATGAACATCACTATTATACCTCACTTTTAGTGGACCTCACCATTAGAATACCTCTCCATTAGGAATCCTCACTGGTATGTGTTGCTGTTAGGTTGCGCTGTTTTTAACTTCTGTATCTTTAGCCACCAAAATCAGAATCCTTTATATAATACTAATTATGTTTTATTTATTAATTTTTTGATTCCTAAATGATAAAACATAATTATTGACCTCATATCGATCCACCTCAAACCCGTTACCTTCAAGCATTATCTCCCAAACCATTGCTTCTCTTGAACCGTAAGCCTCGCGATTCACAAAATGGAAAGTGTGAAGAGAGCATTAGTTGGTGAAAAGAATGATGATCCAAATGATAAGAGACTCAAAGGATAGTCCAGTGGTGGATGTGAAGTGATGAAACCTACAAATCTTAATCACATTCAATGGGAAATACTAGTGGAGAAAGAGCTATGCGCGGAATGACTGATATCTAGTATGTCATTATTTCGGGATGTACTGGAGGATAAAAAATGGGTTGAATGCTTCTCGAATAACAATGGTCCCTATAATTCAAAGCTGGTAAAATAGTTCTATGCATTTGTATGCTTTTAGAAATCTAAAGAGAAGAATAGAATGGTCTCTGTGGTGAATGGAAAAGAAATAGATTTTAACTCTACTAAATGGGATGAATGCCTGAAAGTTCCACAAGAAAGAGTGTTTGGATATTTCATGAAATCAGTACCTCCTACCAGTGGCGTCTTTGAGTATGAATCTTCATTGGAAGAATTAACAGGAGATGTAACACCTAGAATGGAAGTTGCTACAGAAATGGATGGGGAGAATTGATTATTTTTCAAGTTCATTCAACATGTGATATGACCTAGGAGAGAGGAATTTGAAAATCTGAAATACCAAGACATTTATTTGTTTCATCTATTAAGACATGGTATTAATGTGAACCTATGTAGACTGATGATGATTCATATTGAAGATATAACAAGGATAAAATAAAAAACTAATGCATTATTCATTTCAAAGTTATCTTCGGTTATGATCAATGTGAAGGGAGTAGCTATGTCTCAGGATGAGACAGTATTGGTAAGGAATATGTTTTTCATCCCAAGAACTGTTTTTAAATACATGAAGATCAATTTGAATCTGTGGAGAAGATAATGTAATAGATATAATGAGAGGATATATGATATGTTTAATCATGTGGATCATCCTTCTAGGTATAAGGATGTAAGGGATCCAGGTCTAGGACCTGATAAAGAGGAACCTTAGTATAGTGATGATACTGATTAATAAGAAACCTCTATAGATGATGGAAGGGATTCAGACTTACCTCCTTGTCATTTTACTAAAGTTGTGTTATCTGGTAAGGAAACGGTCTTGAAAGAAAGTAATGAAGAAGCACCTATTGACGAGGATGTCCAGCCTTCCCTATAGATTAAAGAAGATGAAGGATCTGAAACTAAAGCATCCTCTTCAGCCACATTGAGTTTGAGTCCATTGATTGGCAGTACTGTTGTGCAAGAAGCTATTCTTGTTTAAGTAGATAGACTATCACCTATTCCTGAGGAGCCTCCAACTATTAGAGAAATGGAGATGATTACGGTGGACTCCTCTGAGGATGATTGAGCTGTTGAGGGTGATATTGCCTTACATATACAAGAGAATGAAACAGTTGAGGGGGAGAATCCTATCAGACTTGGAAATGTTTCAGTAGCTGAGGGAATAGATGATTGGGAAGAAGACCCAGGTTTTGTACTTTATGGGTTGGACTATCCTGATTCTGAATATGAGACACCCAACAATAGACCACAAGTTGACTATAATATCTTTTCTGAATTTTTACCTGAGGATGTGGTAAGGAAAGATGATCTAGACCAGTTGAAGTCTAATGTCACGACCTGTCCTCAGGGCCTATTCCATGACTGCCCTAAGCACACCTTCCATAGGCCAGGGGATAGTGACTAGCACCAAAGGCGTAAATCCAAAAAGAAGGGGAAGTCATTGCCTTTATAATGTAATCAAACACAACAGAGTATGTAAGCGAAGTAAGCACTAAGTAAAACTGAGTAAAAAAGTATGTGCTGAAAAGTAAGTGGGGCAGTATACAAACCCAACTGAATGTATAGTACAATTGAATAGAAATTATAGTAGTTGTAATGTAAAATAGAAACACCGAGTCGTCCTCCAAAAATCCCACATGAAGGGTGGGTACAGATAGTTTCTTTAGCTCCTCGGGTCCAGCCGTCTGATCCGTGTACATCCCACCAAGTGGTCCACCTCCTTGTACCATCCAAATCCACAATCCTCTACCTCAATCAGTGTTTTCCATAGTCTGCATCCAACAAAATATTGTGTGGGCATAGCCCGTGCAAGGGTGAGTTAAAGATACTCAGTTGGGACCCCGAGACCCCCGACGGTCTCTCAGAATCCACGAAGGATAAACCACACAGGAATGATAATATCATGATGTAAAAACGGAATATACTTAAGTATATGCCCATACATATACCTAATTCATCAATTTAAATTCATCACCAACTCCCTAGCCCACGCACAACCCAGTCCACATACGAAAACACCACCCAGTCCTCACAGGAAAGAAATTCAATCACATCGATGATAAAGATTGAAGTCAAGAATTAGCTCACACAGTTATACAACATCGTATAGCGATAGAGATGATCAGATGTAGCCACTGAATCATCTAAGCTATCGGACCCACATAGGTTACAAGACCAGCTAAGCTAGCAGACCCACATAGGATACATGACCAGCTACTTTGCCAGAACCACTCAGGATACAAGTACATAGGTCAATGCTGCCAGACCCACATAGGATACAAAATAGTATTCATCGCTTTTGGACCCAAAAGGGATCCTAGTACGGTCTTCGTCACTACCGAACAGATAGAGGATCCAAGTACAGTCATCCTCATTGCTGAACCCACGGAGGATCCAAGTGTCGTCGTCATCGTCGCATCGTAGCCAGCTCTAGTGTTCCTGCACACAGCACGGTCGATTCCAGGAGGGTCTGCTCCTTGAGCAAGAGAGTCGATACATCAACTATTACATAGCCTAGTGTTGATGTATCCCAATGTTCCTTCTCGTCCAACGAAACCCAACCCGATAGACAATGCGTCAATCAGACTCCTGTTATGAGAGTTATTGGTTTTTCCGTTCGAGGGTCCTGGTTGGTTTTTAAGCTAAAACCAACCCGACCATACTCCAGCTACATCCATACAACAAGTGGAGTATGACGAATGAACCATACCAACAAAAGTAATTCAATTCAGTTGACGGAAAGTCAATCAGACGTCTGGTCCTTATGTTATAATAGTGTTCGCTTTAAGGGCCCGATTGATTTTTGGTTCGAACCAACATGGTCATTCCAAAACATTGCCAAAACCTCGAGTGTAATATACCAAAATGACCATATCGATCCAAGGATTCCTACGCAACTAATGGTGCATCGATCAGATGTCTGTAACTCAGGATATGGGAAAAAGACCGATAATCGGTCTGAAGTGGTGGTCTGGGCCCGGTCCGACCCGGCTCAACCACCCCCCCCCCCCCCCCCGGGTCGGCCCGAACTAGGTACCGCCCAGCTGGCCGCGGCACGGCCCGGCCGGGCCGGCGCAACCCGGTCCACGCGTACCGCCCCTCCCAATAGGGGGGTGCGCTGGCTCGGACAGCGGGCCGCGTGGGGTGGCGGGGGGGCACGACATCCATTTTCCGCGGACACAGTGCCTGGGTGGTTCCGCTGGTCAATCAAGATCTTGCACGGCTGTGGGATCCTCCTCCTTCAAAGCCGTAGCCGATGTCGCGTCGTCTCTTGTCAGCGGCGCACTGTGTCACCACCGCCTCTAGGCGCCCGATCGGTGCCACCCGCTGCCGGCACCACCGCTCTGGCTTCCCGTGCAGCCGCGGTACTCCGTGGGCCACAAGAGTGATTCTGGTGGTCCGTTTTGGCTCTCGTCTGTGCCTGCAGTTGTCTCGAGACCCTAGCATCAATACGAATGCATTGATTTACCAGTGTGGTCCCATTTCATCATCATCAATCAACCCCCGCATCAAGAACAAAATATTGGTGGGTCCGGGCTTGTTTGTCAACCCACACCCACCGCATTGGAGGTTCAAATCGTCGCCCAACAATTTAAACGCCATGTACGAAGTTATAATTATCATAAAAGAAAAATATAAAAATTTTCCCCTACCTCAAAAATTGATGTCAAATGTCGGCATCACGGGGAAAGGGATCGTAAGCATCGTTGGAGTGCACTGAGGAGGAAGCGACGTCTCCTCTCTTGTTGCCGAGAATAGAAAGTGGTGGCGCATCATCTTTTTCTATGGAATCGGCATTTCTTTGTCAAAAGAGGTGTCGTTATTTGTCGGATGCTGGTGTTCTTCAAAAATCTAAAGATCTCTCCTGATCTCCCTCCCACAACAAAAGCTCTTCCCCAAAATTAAATAATAGGCTCCACTTATTATTTAATTACACATGCAAAGAAACTCCCAAAATTTAAATCACAACATTTAATAACATGTTGACCATTGATTAAAGGAAGGGAGAGGTAGATACCCATTAATTAAACGCGTTGGAAAATAATTAATAGGGAGGGATTTCCAAAATTAAAGAGGGGGTTTTAAAGAGTTGGAGGGAAATTGAATGGTTGGGGCTCATGTGGGCCCTACCTCCCTATCATCGACCCTTGGGAAGTTAGGAGGTTGTGGGTACCACCTTTAACTACCCATGGGAGGAATTTATCCTCCCTACAATAAAAATTTATAAACAATTTTATTCACCTTTTAATTAAACCCCAAAATATAACTTCTAACCCACTTAAAACGCAAATGTGGTTAATGTCCCCTTAAGAAATTACCAGCACTGTGAGTTCATCGGTGCCCTCAGATTTCAATTCTAGGCATCAGTTCAAAAGATAGAAAAACCCTCTCATTCGTTCACTGAATGCACCTGAGCTGAACTTATGAAATTCGTTCTAGGCACACCTTGACTCGGAATCAAGTGTCGTTAGAAGCCACAGACTCGTAAAATTCCAAAGTATTTAACAAAAATAATCATTGAAATTTTATGGTCTTTACATTACTCCCACCTCAGGTCTATACGTCCCCATAATGCTACAACATAAACCAGGGAAACAAATGAGGGTACTGAGCAGGCATCTGAGGCTCCCGCTCCCATGTGCTCTCCTGGAGGTTCCCGTGATGCCAACGAATGCGCACAAGAGGAATCGACTTCCGACGTAGGACCCACTCCTATCGATCCTCGATCTCCACCGGGATCTCCACAAAAGTCACCATGTCATTGATGTCCAGCTCTCCATGGTCGAGGATATGATTTGGGTTGTGCACGTATCTCCTCAATTGAGATACGTGGAAGACGTCGTGCACCAGATGCATCTGAGGTGGAAGGGACGGGTGGTAAGCCACCTCTCCTACTCAAATGAGCACCTGAAAAGTCCCGATGATGCACATAGATAACTTGACGCCCCGCCAAACCTCCGAAATCCATTCCGAAGTGAGACCTATAAGAAAACGTGGTCACCATCCTTGAACTTCAGTGGCCTCCATCTCTTATCATCATAGGACTTCTGTCTTCTTTGTACAGTTCGCATCCACTCATGGATGATATGAATCTTCTCCATCATAGCCTGAACCATCTCCGGTCCTACGAGTGATGAATCCCTCAGGTCAGTCCAGCAAAGAGGTGATCTCCATGTTCGGTCAAACAGTGCCTCGTATGGTGCCATCCTGATGGTGGAGTGGTAGCCATTATTGTAGGTAAACTCCACCAACGGTAGGTGATCCTCCCAACTGCGACCAAAGACAAGGACACATGCATGGAGCATGTCCTCGAGTGTATGAATGGTCCTCTCCGTCTGGCCATCCGTCTAAGGGTGAAAGGTAGTGGTCAGGCGTAGCTATGTCCCAAAATCCTCCTTTAACCCCTTCCAATTTCGGGAAGTAAATAGAGAATCTCGATCATAGACGTAGATGATGGAACAACATGAAGTTGTATGATCTCCTAGATGTAGAGGTATCACATGCTCTCTACTGAGCCCTTCTCCCAGATCGGTAGGAAGTGGGCCAACTTGGCGAGTCAGTCAACAATTACCCAAATAGAGTCGTGCCCTCTTGAAATACGTAGAAGCCCCATCATGAATTACATGAATATCCTATCCCACTTCCACTCTGGGACCTCTAAGGGTTGTACCAAGCCTGCAGGTACCTGGTGCTCTGCCATGACTTGCTGACAAGTGAGGCATCAAGAAACAAACTCTGCTACAACCTTCTTCATACCTGGCCACAAGTGCTATTGTATGAGGTCATGATACATCTTCGCTACTCTAGGATGTACCGCTAGAGGGTAAGTGTGGAACTCCATCAGCACATCCTCCTTTAGTGCAACTAGTACCATGGTACGACCCATGAAGAGGATGGCGTGCTCCCTGCCTTTAGAAAATTCATCGAGTTCCATCCTTGAGGATATCTGAACATATCATGTCTCACAGTCAACGTATCCACGTTGTGCCTCTCTAACAACCAGATTCTTAGTCATATTTTTTCGTAGAATGACCTGAACCAGAGATAGTGGCGATGGATTGTGTTCCTCTAGGATTATGACTTTCATATTTTCTATACACCTGGTATGGGGAATGTTGTGGAACATTCATTCAGCAGGAGATCGGGCATTCAGCTACTTGGATAGGCGACAGATTAATTAGCCACTTTGCAGATATCCTTTGTGGTTAGAGATGGGGAAGCCTATCTACGAGTCTGTGGCTTCCGATTACACTTGATTTTGAGGCCCGGTTTGCCATGAATCAATTTCCGTAGTTTAGCTCGGGTATGTTTAGGGAACGAATGAGCAAGTTTTTCTAACTTTTGATATGGTGCCCAGAACTGAAATCTGAGGGCACCAATGAACTCAAAGCACCAGTAATTACTTAAGGCGACATTTATCACAGTTGCGTTTTAAGTGGGTCTGAAGTTATATTTTTGGGGTTTAATTAAGAGGTGAATAAAATTATTTGTAAAAATTTATTTTATGGATGATAAATTCATCACATGGGTAGTTAAGGGTTGGACCCATAGCCACATAACTACCCAAGGGTGGATTTTAGGGAGGTAGGTCACACATGAGACGCATCAATTCAATTTCCTTGTAACTCAATAAAACCCCCCTCATTAATTTTGGAAAACCCTCCCTATTAATCATTTTCAAACACTTTTAATTAATGGGGATCTACATATCCCTTCCTTTAATCATTGTTCAACACGTTATTAAATGTGGTGATTTAAATTTTTGGAGTTTCTTTGCATGTGTAATTAAATAATAGGAGGATCCTATTATTTAATTTTGTGGAAGTGCTTTCGTTGTGGGAGGGAGATCGGGAGAGCTCTTGTGATTTTGGAAGAACGCTGGATTCTGATGAAGAAAGATGCCTATTTCATTGATGAAACACCGCTTCCTTGGAGAACGATGATGCGCCGCCCCTTTCCATTCTCTTCTAAACATGAGAGGAGATGCAGATTCCTCCTCGACACACTCCGATGATGCCTATGATCCCTTTCCCCACGACGCCGACATTCAACATCAATTGTTGAGGTAGTGGAAAAATTTTATATTTTTATTTTATGAGAATTATACCCTCGTACATGGTGATTAAATTTTTGGGTGATGATTTGAACCTATAACTCGGTGTGTGCGGGTTAACGAACAAGCTCGGACCCACCGCAATTTTGTTCTGTATGTGAAAGGTGATTGGCGACGACAAATCGGGACCGCAACAGCAAATCGAATCCTTGGTAGTGATGCTCAGGTCCCAAGATGACCACAGGCGCAGACATGAGCAAAAACGGACCACCATAATGACACTGGTGGCCCACAAAGTACCGTGACAGTGAGGGTAGAGGATCCCGCGGCCGCGCGAGATTCGGGTGACCAGCTGCGCCACCCTAGCGCCGTATTCGCCAACCCCCCCCCCCCCCCCCCCTCTCGGCTCACTGCCCCCCCCCCCCCACCTAGCCAGGTCCAGGACACGTCCCTCCGGGCCGAGCCTCGACCCGGGTCAGGTCGACTCGGTTCGTGCCGACCCAGTGGGGTTTGGGCTGGGTCGGACAGCGCCTTGACCTTTACTTCAGACTAATTTTATCACTTTTTCCCATAACATGATCTACGGACCTGCGATCGATGCACCTTTAGTTGAGTAGGAATCCTTGCATCGAGACGGTCATTTAGGTATATTACACTTGAGGTTTCAACAATGTTTGGGTACAACTAGGTTGGTTCGAACCCGATACCAAGAGGGCCCTTGGAGTGGAAATGCTTATAACGTAAGCACTGGATGTTTGATTGATGTGCCGCCAACTGCGATGAATTCATTTTTTTGTGATGGTTCTTTAAGCATACTCTACTTGAGGTTTGGACGCAGCTGGAGTACGGTTGGGTTTGTTTTAGCTTAAAAACCAACTAGGCTCCTGGAACAGAAATGCCAATAATTCTCAGACCGAGCGTCTGATTGATGAACATTCTGTCGCGTTGGGTTTCATTAGACAAGATAGAACATTCGGATATATCAACTCTAGACTACGTAACAATTGATGTATCGACACTCTAGCTTGAGGAGTGGACCCTCCCATAATCGATCGTGTTGTGTGCCAGAACCCTAGAGCTGGATGTGATGCGATGATGAGGACTGCACTTCAATCCTCTATGGATTCTACAGCGAGGATGATTGTACATGGATCATTCGTGGATTCATCATTGTTGACGACAGTGCTAGGATCCTTTGTGGGTCCGGCGTCGATGACTACTATTCTTGTATCCTATCTGGGTACGACAGTATTGACCTCTATAATTGTATCCTGAGTGGGTCCGACAAAGTAGCTGGTCTGGTATTATATGTGGGTTCGACAGCTTAGCTGGTCTTGTAACCTATGTGGGTCCTATAGCTTAGATGATCCATTGGCCATATCTGATCATCATTTTCATTATACGAAGTTGTATACATGCGTGAGCTGATTCTTGACTACAATCTTTATCATCACTGTGATTGACCTGCTTTCCGGTGTGGACAGGGTGGTGTTTTTATGTGTGGACACAGTTGTTCTTGGGATCGAGAAATGGTGATGAATTGTAATTGATGAATTAGGTATATGTATGGGAATATACCTAAGTAGAGTCAGTTGTTACTTCATGATTTTATATATCCTTTGTGTTTTATCGTTCATGGATTCTGAGAGACCTTCGGGGGTCTCAGGGTCCCTATTGGGTATCGCATACTCACCCCTTCACGGGCTATGCCTGCAATACGTTGTGTTGGATGCTGACGACGGACAACACAGATCGAGGTGGAGGCTTGAGGTGCTGGATAGTACCTGGATGTGGACCACTTGGCGGGATGTACACGATGCGGACGACCGGACCCGAGGAGCTGAGAGAGACTATCTGTACCCACCCTTCAGGTGGGATTTCTGGAGGACGACTTAGTGTTACTGTTTTACTTTACTACTGTTTTACTTTCCTTTATTTTGTATTGTACTTTCAGATGGGTTTTTATACTGGCCCATTTACTTTTCAGCACTTAATTTTGTACTCTGTTTTATTAAGTGCTTGCATCGCTTGCGTACTCTGTTGTGTTTTTTTACTTTATAAAGGAAATTCCTTCCCCTTTTTTGGATTTACGCCTTTGGTGCTAGTCGCTAGCCCCTGGCCTATGGAAGGAGGGCTTGGGTTATACATGGCACGGGACCCGAGGACGGGTCATGGCATCTGATCTCATTACCTCGTTTGTGGAAGAGACAAGAAAAATGGAATCCTATTTAATATCATCCATTCAATCTATTATTATGACTATATGGATAGTATTGTGTTAGAAAGAGAACATGTAGTTGTGACTGAAAATCGGGTTACTATGGTTGATCTTGAGTTTTTTAATGATCAGTTGAAGGAGACTTGTATTTCTTCTGATGGAGATTTAAAGAGTTATTTTATTGAATAACTGTGCAAATTGGAAAAATCTATGGAACTCTTTCTTGGGTGTATGGTGTCAGGACATGCGACAGAAATGATGAATGAGATAAGATTATGTAACTCCCATATTGAGAGCTGGACAAGAGATGTTGTTGCCTTGAAGTAGTGTATTACTTCTCTAACTAACATTAGCAGTTCTCTAGCTCAAATGTGTATTGATATCAATTTCATTAAAGTAGTAGTAATGCAATTTGTGGATGCTTTTGAAGGATGTATGAAATGCATGGAGCTGTATGTTAGCTCCCAGGACACTCTTGTGAAAAATATTATCTGCGTGCTAACTAAAAGTTTCAATGAAAATGTGTCTTTTTCTCTTGGTTCTCTTGATTCTAGACCATAAATATAATTGGATCAAATTAAATCATTGATGAAAGTGGATCTTGGTTCAGCATTAACAAGTGGGTCTGTAGACTCTCCTGCCTTGACCCAAGTTGTGACTACCACTAGGGATATAGGAAAAATTGTTTATAATTTTATGAGAGAAGCCACTAATTCTTAGAAAAAGGTCATAGATGATGAATATTACTACTTCCTAAGGGTCTATACCACGAATTATCTCAACAACTATTTCAATATTATGTTAAAAAACATGAATCCAACCCCTGTCACTCAAGATTTCAATGAACAAGGTAGAAAGATCAAGGAGTTGACTCCATCTTTAGATAAGATCATGGAGAACAAGTATGACATCAATTCTTCTATGGAGAGAAGAGGAGGAATAATAATGGACTTCAGGAATCTGTTGCTGCAATTTTTTCATGTGGATAGTACTCCAATCATTACACCTCCAGCTCTGCCAGCCTCTGCTCAGTATACCTCCAATCCTCAGATGGCTCCAGTCCATGAAATTAAGAGCCTCAGTTTGATGATTACATAGAGAGCCACCCACTACAGGACATGAACAGTCTCTATTGCACAACCACATGTTGTTCATTCTGGGATTCCCAAGCCTTCTTCTGAAGCTACCCAGTCTCAGTCTACCTCTGAACCTAACGCCAAATCCAAACAGGACATTCAAGATGTGGATGGATTAGTGGCTATGGAATTTTATAGGAATCACTTGTATTCTTTTTTGTTTCACTTTTGTATTTATAAGTATTTTTACCTCATGTAATATCTCCATGCTTTTTTTCACTTTTACTTTTTCTTCCTTCTCTCATTCTTTCATTCCCACTTTTTTCTAATCACAAAGGGGGAGAAATAATTTCTTTATCAATGCGGGAGAAATGAGGGAGAAATAATCTCTATATAAAAGGGGGAGAAATAAGGGAGAAATAATATTAAAGGGGAGAAATAATACAAAGTGGGAGCACTGATATGAAAAAACATTATATTTTATGTGAATAATACATTTTCCTCTGGTAAATTTATTTTATATTTTTACCTCTGATACATTTTTTGTATATCTTACATACTGTTGTATCATACCTCTGATACATTTTCATCTAATAATATATTCTTAGATACATTTGTTTTGTAACTCTAGTACATTGTTTTTATTATTACCTATGATACAATTTCATTTAATATTATATCATATGATACATTTAAAATCTCACATTTGATAATGTCATTACTCACACTGAGAAATAAGACCCACTTTATTTTATACTGATACATTACAGATTATTTTGGATTATAATATCATAATTTGGGATTATCAAAAAGGTGGATATTGTTGACCTCACATATTTTAATAATCACAATTATACTTTAATATGCTTTAATATGTTATGATAATTTCAATTAGGCTTTAATATGCTTTAATATTCTTTGATAATCTCAATTATGTTCTAATATACTTTTATAATCCTACGTTGAAAAAAACATCAAAATAATCATTGAAATATGGTAATCAATGATTATCTATGTTTATACATACTTTGAAATATTTCTAACTCAATATGGATTTGTTTCGCATAGAAAAGATAAGTTTTAAGTCCAATGGTATGCATAATTCCATCGTATGCACATAGCTACTGATACAGACAAACAAACACTTAGTCTTTGGTACAAAATAGAGATACAGGTATGTATGTCTATCTGTAAACCGAAAGGTTACCATTAGTGTAAGTCTACCGATATGTGTATGTCTAGCATTAAGAATTCCACCAGTATAAGGAAGTAACTACTACTCAAGTATACCGATACAAGGAGATACAGTACAAGAAAAAAGAGGTACCGATAAGAGCTCACCGCTATATAGAGACCTATTGATACATGTTACCGATACAAACAGACAGACACACAAATACCATTATAAAGTCCACCGATATAGATAGATACCGACATACTATTACCGATACAAGTCTGCTAATACAGACAGAAATCTACTGTTATAGAGTCCACCGATACGAAAGAGCTATCATTATAAGGAATCTACCAATAGGAGGTGTTACTGATAGAAGGATAAACTAATTCAAGCACGCTACTTTTATAAGGAGTGACAGCTACTGATAGAAACCATTCACTATTTCTATAAAATCTATTTCTATTTGTTTATTAAGCAATAGTCATATTTTATGTTTTTAATGCACATATTATTAATTAATGATAGTGGTTGGTATTTCATGTATTGTACCTCGTACTTGTAATAAGGTAATCATTCCCATTGCAGGAGAAGAATTCTATAAAAGGAAAGGCAAAAGCCGGGC
Source organism: Viscum album (assembly GCA_963277665.1). Classification (NCBI taxonomy): domain Eukaryota; kingdom Viridiplantae; phylum Streptophyta; class Magnoliopsida; order Santalales; family Viscaceae; genus Viscum; species Viscum album. The sequence goes on from OY728158.1 coordinate 881,566,895, forward strand.
ATAAAAAACGACTGAAAAGACGTGCAAATGCTGCTGGGTGTGGTGATATACAAAGATACTAATCTGATACAAAAAGAACATATGCACTAGAGATTAAAGGGGAGAAGAACTTTTTCTAGAAGCTGAGGGACATTGTTGTGCTGCAAAGCCTATTGAAACCTCGATCAAGAATTGAATACACTGGAATTGAAATACAAAAAACGACAATATTTTTTCATGTTAAAAAACTAGAGAAAAACTAAGAATAGTTCTTTTAATCAACAGAGTCCATAGCTTCACTTCAAATCACTAGAGCATTCTGAACTCATATATACTCTCTCTCATGGATTATTTTACATACATTTTGAGCAGTGTGTGTACTATGTATAATCGATAAACACACTCAATCATATGATAAACTGGAGGATTTAATCCTCACTCACTCTTTCCCTATACTCTTATTTCCCACTTTGGATAGTAGTAGAGGTCAAGTGTGACCTGGATATCTTATGTGTTATTGCATTGTTTTTCCATGTAGAACTTTGGTATAGGTCTTAGTACCTGGACAGTCTGAGTACTTTTGTTTACCCTGATCCAGGGTGTGAATCAAAATTTATATAAATTGATTAGAGGAATACGTCTCTACTATAGACTGAACCTCTTGGTTAAAAATGTTGTTCTTATTTATTTTTTTTAAAACTATATTGATTATTCCACTAATCAGTAATTTGAAATACAAATCTATTTTAAATTAACTCTGAATATTAAACTAGAAATTTTTATTATTTATTATCAAGAATAATTTAGTTTCAAAAGAAAATCTATTCATCATATTAGATTAACTGAGAACTAATCAATCTCTTGAGAACCTAACTTAACCATTACAGTATTGCAAACTCAGTACAGTTTAGCTTACTATTTAATTTGGGATATTTTTAATAAGAATCATTTTAATAGAAATTTGCAATTGGAATTCAGTACACCCTCCTCTTGAGTTTCCACTCCGACCAACACATATTTATTTAAATATTGTCATCTCCAGTCATGTGGGTTTACAATTATGCTATTATTTTTCATTATTTTACATAGTAAATCTATCCCATGAAATTATTAATTATGTAAATAATGAGAATTGGGACCAATATTATATATCATCTATGATTTTAGTATTATTATTAACATGAAAATTTTTTCATCGTGATTAATAATTATTTCATCATTATTCCCCTATTTAGAAATATTCCCAAAGCAAATAATCTTATTAATAATTCTTACCATATATGTTAATCACATTAGTAGATGGATGGATGTAATAATAATAAGAATGCATTGGGGTGGATGTTTTATATATTATAGATCCATTTTTCATATGTGATATATTTTTCTAATCGAAAAAATCTATTTTTATTGTTAATTTATATGAAAAATAATCTGACAATAAACATAATAAAAAACATGATTGATTTTGTCTTCCAAAAATTATAAAAAAATATTTAAAATATTATAAAACATAAAATTAATGTATTAAATAATTATAGAGATTAAATGCAATAAATTATAGTAATAATTAAATTTAAAATTTCTTCTCATACACCCCCAAAATATTTACTTTTTTATATTGATACAAATGAAAACATATATCAATATAACTGTAAAATGTGAAATAAATATATTCATTTTCCAAATTAATAATTATCATATTCTTCTATAAAACATTACCATTTTAGTTTTTTCAACTAATATAAAAGTTTCTACTATTTAAAATATATAAATCTCTAATGATCACATCCTACTTGACATATAATTGGATAAAATTATTACCTCAAGATGAAATTAATACTAGGTTGTTGTTAAAAAATGAATATACACTACCACCATATGATTATAAAAAGTATCATGCCTATAAATTATGATAAATTAATATTAATTCAATAATTTTGAATTTTTTGGATGTTATATTGGTTCTGTGTCAAGATTTATTTATTAAAAGCTAACAAAAAACATAGGAGGGTGACCCAATATATACCATAATATATATTCCGGTAAGTACATGTAATGTTCCACTCTCAAGATATTTAATAAATGTATTCCATCCAATTTATTTTACGGTTAAATTATCCTATTATAATTAATAATTAATTATAATACAATTTCACTCCCCTGTACATATATTTGTATCTATAATATTTTGTATTTTGAAATTTTTAATATAGATTTTTTTTCATATATATGATTTTTATTTTAAGAAATACATAGTTGAAGAAAATATTTATTGTGAATCATCTAAATTTTATTCAAAAATATAAACAAATGATAATTTCAACCCAATTTATAAACAGAAATGAAACTAATCATAAGGTAATAATAATCATTTTATTAAATGACACTCAATTATGATAGAGTAATACAAACGATTTCATGTTAAGAGATGGTAAATTGATTTTTTTGATGAAAAATATTGGTATTATGAGTACCACAATGATCAGATAATGTCATACATAAGATTCTGTAAAAGGGAATTTCACATAGATCATGTTACTGTCAAATGATTTTTCCTCATTTTTTTAATAACATTTCACGAAATACAACACCTTCAAAAAAAAATATTTAAACATATTCTTCACAAAAAAATCAGTGATTCTATGATGAATGTGATGGAATTTGGATTTATATTTCAATATATTCTTAGGAACATATCATGATAAATTAAAAGATGTTATCCAATCGACATGGACTTGGATTTGAAAAATCACATTAAAATTACTAAACATCGTTATAGTAAAATTTTCATCAAATTATAGATATTAAAAATTCAAAAAATTAAAATTTAATAAATAATTTGTTAAAATATACATCCAATAAAAACTAAAATGTATATTTGTTTTTTAAAATTCATTTGAAAAAAATAATTCCCCAAAAAATAGAAACAATAAATCCAATAAAATCATTTTAGAGCCATTAAACTATTTTAATTTTTTACTACCAAACATTAATAATTATGTTATAAAATTAATAATTAAACATAATGTAATAAAAATAAATTAAAGCACATGTTTATTTTTTATTTTTATATTTAAATTCCATATTCTAATATATTTTATATATTATAATTTTTTTAAAATATGAGGTTTTTTTTAAACTGAAAAAAAAATTAAATTAAAGGTGGGAGAGTGAGAAGTTTATTTCACATTACCCAAAAAATTCATAAGATTATAATACTTATTTCATATATGGTTGTATTAATTTATAATAGATTTGATTTGGGTTTTATTCCATTATTCAGAACCACAACATATATTTTATTCTAATGTATATGAGTAGAGATAAATAGTGTGGAACCATAAAAAATGTAAGAAAATATAAATCAAAAATATAATAATTTAAATAATATAAAGAGGATGATTGAAATAAAATAATTAGTTCAATATATTTGTTGTTTTGAAATCATTTATTTTTTATATTGGTTTTTAACACATCATGTATTCAATGTGTATCTCAATCATTCCTCCACTATTGGAACATATTCATACTCATTAATTTCCATGGTTAGAAATTGTTATGTTATATTTTGAATATCATAACCATGATAGATATAATGCAATATAAGTTTGTAAATATATATGTCAACAAACTGTAAATAAAATAACATAATTTTTGGGATCATCCTTAATATCATCTTCTTTAATAAATTATTCGTTATAGAATTGTAATAGGTAAAAGATATAAGGGTTTTAAAATTCTAAAAACATATCTTCCAAACCTTCTTCTTCAAATTTTATAGGAACTAGTTTTACACATCTGAATTTTTATGTACATTTCCATATGATTTTTTAGATAATAATTTTTATCTTTTACAAGAACAAATAAATTATTGTACAATTTCCACATCAACAAATAGATATTGACATTTTAAACTTTATTTAGTGTAGATCACATTCAATGAATTGGTTGGTGGTTTAACTTTATCATATCTCATTAAGGGGAAAAATATGTTAGATAATATAGTCAATTCAATGGGAACATCCCTTCACCATGCATTAGTGATCACCGAACTATAATTTTTATTTCACCAACACTAATAGCGATCCTTAGGACAATATCGATAGAGAATATGGTCATTATAAAACATTGATTCGAGCAATGAGTCACTGACCTCTGTTGAAAAATTATTCACATCCACTAACTTTTAATATTATTTGTTATCTATTGTATATGAAAATAACTATGAAAAAATTTATCCTAGTGTCATGAAAATAATATGAATAAAGTTTAATTTCATAAAAAAACAAAACATAAAATAATGAATCTAAATTGTAGGTTCTGTGAATTAATTTCACCCTCCTAATTTGACTCCCCTTAAAAATTACCATATATAATGGTGGAACAATCAAAGGTTCATGGTTAATAGATAAATATAATTTTTGAATGTGGATTAGTGGACGATGAGGTTTATATCTCCTTAGGTTCCACAAATGACTGTTTTATAGTTCACAATTTTAAATATTAGAAATTTATTTTTCAGTAGTATTGATATAATATATTAAATTAAAAAATTAGATGAATGATATGTCTGTAGATTGAATAAAACAGAAAATAAAATAAAATAAATTTTTCGGTGGATTTAGAAATGAAATTAGGTGTTATCTATATATACCTTTATTATATTTTTTATCAATTGATAATATAAATTAAATAATTAATATTCCATAAATACCACCCTCTAAATAATTTCATAAACTCTACATGCACTAGAAATCCATTCTTAAAACATGTTTTAAACAAAACCCAACACTCTTCCATATTTAAACCACACCAATTAACAAAAAATATAATGATCTATGTGATGAGAGGGGATAGAAGTACGGTTGTATTTGAAGCATTACGATTGAATTGTTTTTGGAGATAGGATAAAACCTCTTCCAAACATTGAAGAACACTTTACTGACCAAAATGTAAAAATGTTTGTTAATTAAAAATGTGAATTTTATATTGAAATAAATAAACCTAGTGATATTATCAATTGGTTAAATGACATATATCCATAATTAATTAAAGATGAATAAATTCTGTTATGGAAACCTATATATTAAAAAATATTGTTGAATTGTGTTTTATAAAAGAAAATGAAATATTACAAGACTACATTAGAACAGTTTTCATGTGGAATATATTCAATATATTTTCATATGAATGGTGTGTGGTACTTTAATTGTCATTTAATGAACATTAAAAATGTATTAGATAGTATTTACATAAATATGTATTTGGATAGGATTTCTTGTGTAATCATTCTCAATTCAGCACTAGCTCATTAGTTATTACCCAATGACCCTTTTTTAATGACATTTTAAATATGAGTGACATGTGGATAGTAATTTTAATCTATTATTGTGGAGTAAAATAAAAATTATTGAAAAAATTATATTGTATAAGAGATTCTTAAATCTTCCCTTCAATGAACATTCATCAAATCCATTATCACAAATATTTTTATCGGATGTTTTTCTATCCATCATGTTAAACTACATCATTGGTTTCATGAAATAATTTTTTTTTAATTTTTTTTCAAATTTATTGGTGGTCCATAAAGTGAATGTGCAATTTAAAATTATACAATATAGTCACATTCAATGAATTTGTAATTCATATGTTTCAATTTGTTTGTGGGAGAAAATGTGTTTTTTTATCAAAATACATCATTCAAATGGTATTATCCGTACATTACATTTAGACAATCTCAGTTACTCAAACAAAACCAAAATTAATTTTTACATTTCTCATATAAATTTTCATTCATTTGAATGAGATAATATTTTTAATATCATGGTTACTCTTACATAGTAGTTATCTATGAACATAGTTAACATCAGTCACTATAGAGTATATACAATATATTATAACATTGTGGTCAGTTTGATGAATTTTATACCCATGTAGAAGTTTGAGTCATGTCATGAGAGGTGAATTCCTTCTTGTTACTCCAATATAGAAATTTTTCATAAAAGTTTACTCTTATATAGTGTTATGACAATGTGTAATAATTTCATGTAGTATTCAGATAGTTATATTAAACATATAGTGGTTCTCGGATATATATTTTATAACACATTGATCAAATTTAAACACAAATAATCCTTATTTTCCATAGGATATTCATTTTTTCCAGTATGAATATATCAAAAATACTCTCATACTAAATAAAATGATTCAAAATATTAAATATTCTTTCCAATAATTAATACCAATGATTTATTTAAACATAAAAATGTGATTAATGACACTACAATAATAACATTTATTGATTGAAGATAATGAAATTCTATTTATTTTATATTATAATTTCGCACGTATTAGGGTCCCCGGAGAATTCTGTTAATATTTAATGATTTGTAATGGATTTATCTAGTATAAAAGTGGATTTATCTCACATTATTCAATGGTTAAGATAATTATATGTTATAAATCTTGTAATATAATAATTATACGATATTGAATGTGGATGTATGGGGATCATATCTAGTATTTATTAGGGGAATCATTATAGTGTATAGTTTTCATTGATGATAATCAGACGAGAAAAATTTAATATATGGTGCGGGATACCGATATTTATTGAATGTTAATATCCATGACCTCCCTTATATAGTAAAATATTATTTTTTAGTTTGGAATAAAAGAGTTGTATATAACCTATAATCTAGGGACTCTATCATTTTGAGTTGTTTTTTATACACATATAATAAATTATTGTTATATATATTTATTAATGATATATTAATATGATAATATGTAATTGGACATAATTCTGGAGATATTATGACTTCAGTATTGTATAACGTCTAATCATGTGTTTATATTTTTATTTTTGATCATTATATTAGATTATATTCCTTGCAGGATTGGAAATGTATTTTTTCATTTGAGAGATTCAATTATCCAAATTATCATTAAGAACCATTGTTGGAAACCATATAAATATTATGGGATATTTACTGAGATCCATTTTGGATGAAAGGCAGATGTTATATAGTGTATCATCAAAAATATTATGGTTTTAGTTTCTAAAATAAGTTTTGTGTATCATTATGGGTTGAAACAAAAACATTAGGGTTATATTGATAGTAGGAATTTATAATTTTGTTTACATAAGAAATAGAATCTAGTGAAATTTTTTTTGTATACATGATCATATGTGTGGGGGATAATATTGTAGTGTGTTTTATGTTTCCATTAATATATATCCATAACAATTTACCAGTGGTGGAACAAATTCGAGTTATAGTTTGGGATGTATACTATATTTCTTATACATATTGATGAATTATAGTAATATTTGTAGTCACTTATTTTTTATACCATGCTTCTATGTTTACTATTTTGTGACACATGTGGTAGTAAAATATAACATTGAATATAAATTATTGAAAATAATATATCATAAACATATTATTACAATATGTTTCACCAGCAATAAAACTAAAGGACTACTATATTCGAACGATTGGAAGCATAATGAATTTACATAATAGATAAAAAAAATTATTTTATTTTGTATAATATCCATTTACGTACCACTAATAGTTTATTAAAAAGGATACAATGGTAAAATATTTAAATTAAAATGAAGTGCATAAATTTCAATTAAGGAAACAATTATGATAATGATGTAAAACATAGGACTAAGTAGGTATATCATGATACTAAAAAGGGAAGTTTCATATATAATCATATAGGCATTAAAAATTATGAAAATAATATTGATAGATATTGGAATTTGAATAATTATTTACCAATATAAAACATGTCATCATAAGGAGATTCTAAGTATTAAATGTAAAATAATATAACATAGTATTTTCGTATTATTACCATCAGATCATATGTTGTATTATATATTTGGGAAACATTAATCAATTCATTGGGGGTTTACATAATTATATTCCCTCCCTATACTTCCTAATATGTAACAGTATATTTCTTCCACATATAGGTGTAATACATATGGAATAATCATAATGAGAAACCAATGATAACAAAATCAGTTACATAACCTGTCGAAAATCCTAACCAAATGATATATCAAAATGATTCCAAATATCATATGAAATTATAGTTTTATTTAAATTAATATTTGAAAAAAATGTGTTTTTCTTAAAAGATTAATTATTGATAAAATAATCCTTCTATAATGGGTTTTAGATTATGCTATATAATGGAACCCCCTAAGCGATGTTTTATGAAATGAGTAAAGACGCATGAATGAATTTATGAAATTGTAGTTTTTTATAATCCTAGAAATGAACCATAATAGTATTCCCAGATATTTTCATTATTATTTTTTGATATAATATAAGATAATAACATATAGTGTAATGATACATGAAATGATATAAGAATTATATAAGTCCTATACAATAAAATTTTCATACAAGAATAAATTTATAGTCATACTTGAATAAATATGTATATTCCATGAAAAAATTATATTAATCTATTAACCTGTATAAGATTTTATGACCAATCCCCAAGGTCATCTTCCGTGACTACCCCAACCCCACCTCAAATAAGCCAGGGACAAGTGACTAGCACTGATAATGCATATCCCATAATTTTGTGGTATTTTTTAATGTACCTGTACTCATGCACCCATCGTTAAGACCAAAATATTGAAATAGAAAACACTAAGTAAACTATAATATGTAACACTAAGATACCAATAACTGAGTACAATGGTAAAATATTGAAAATTAAATGGGGCCAGAATACATTCCCCATCAAAATGAAAAGTGAAATATCCTAAATCACATCCTTAGAAAACAATACATTAAGGGTATGTAAATAAATAGTATCTTGATGTCACTGAAGAACACCATTTCTATGACACACACAATTTTTAATTTTAATTCAATGAAAATAAAACGTGCATGGAGGTGAATGTTCATTTGAACAGACCAAGAGAAGGGAATAATTAAGGGGGCCTAAAAAATGGAGACTAAGGGAACATCCTCTAATGATGTTAACAAATTTATTTTTCAAAACACACCTCGTCTATAAGGCCTCTCTTTATGCACCACCTAGTCCCAGTCCACCAAGGACTTTGTCTATGTTTCATCTGTCTGCACAAGAACTGAAATGTATGGGCATATCCCATGAATGTGTGAGTAAAAAATTCTAATGATCGACCATGGAAAAAGAAATTTATACAGCTCAGAAATACAGAAAGGTAACCACAAATGATACACATGAAGTACACGCCTAAGTAAACACATTATGTAAACCATAATGGAAACACATGAAGTATATTCCATACGTTAAGATCATACTGTAATAAGATTATGTTACGAAAAGAAGGATTTCTAGTTGTATTAAACATATCTCCTAGTATCCATGACCCACGATGTTTCATAGGTTCATGTAACGTTGATGGTGTATGGAGCATCGAAGGAGAATTGAGTGTTAATGGTGCACAGAGCATCGATGTTTCACACTGCACTAGTGGTGCATGGAGCATCTGTAGTGCCTGGTGCGGTGATGACATATGGGATATCGATGGAACAAAGAGCATTAATGTCCCATGGAGTGTCGGCGACTCATAGATCCTAAAGGGAACATGGAGCATTGAGGTCACATGGATCATAAATGGGTAATGCAGCCCGTATGTAACATAGAATACCTGATCTTATAGTCATAGTTAGCTACAAGGTTCTGCTCATTGCGTGTTTATTCCAAGAGAACCTAACCCTCAAGAAATTAGGTCATAAACCAACACAAAAAACTCACATATATAATCTCCATGGGACCTTTTCATTGTATGGGTACCAACACCAAAAAAGGATCATTTAACATAAACATGGTTTGAAAGATTATTCCAATTAAGTAAAGTCGATATAGTTCGGTATTTGTAGGACATAACATGGTCTGGCCAATGGGATGCTAGACCAATGGGATTCCAAAGTGACATAGTTTTCTATACAAACCCCCACATGTAGGATTGATCCATCAGCTCACATATCAGCAAAGCAGTCTCAGTCAAGGCAGTCACTATTTTCAACATGGATGGAACCATATCTCGGTACCCCTAGTCGCCTGGTCGATGTGTCACAAGATCCTCCTTTAACGCAGCTTACTGACCACATCCCGCTGTAGCCTCCATCGTGGGATCATCCTCATGCACGATCTCACTACACCACAGATGTTCTCACAACTAGAACTCGTCCTCCCATTGCGACGTGCTCTTCCCTGACAGACAACCACCTTGTCGATGGCCCACCATTCCCCCCTCCTTCAATGAGCCGATGCCAACCTGCAATGGTCCCATCTCACCTACACAATGCCATAGTGGATAAAAACCATCTATCTAAGATCATTTTTCCTTGGATCCTGAAAAAAAATAGATCATTTATGACTGCTTTCAAAGGGATAAGAACACAGAAAAAAATATGATATATTTAGGGGGAGTGATTAAGAACAATCACACCCAATGAATGGATCATGTCCTTGTTCATTCTGGCTTCATTCGTTCATGTTAGTGATATCAGGAATAAAAAAGATGTAGAATAACCACCAAAATCTATTCCCTTTAATCCTGTAATAATTATTCACCACGCAACAACAACTGAACAATGGGTCATACTATTAATGGGTTGGTCCACTTTCACCATTATATTCATAAATTGGGAAATATCATAAAAATATTGACACCCTACCGCAATGATTGGATAAATCACTAATGAAGAATGATGTTCCATGTTGTCATTGATCCTTGATCAACTGGTGGTTTTCATTGAAAGATAGCTTCTTTCTCCATAACATAGAATAATAATAGGGTTATGGTGATAATGTTGAGTACCTATAACATAGATTGTTTAAAAGGGAAGGTGATGTTGTATCAACATGTAATGTTCAATAAAATAATATTATTAGATATTTTAATAACGTTTATATCCATAATAAAACATTCACCCTCAAACCCATGATAGTTGAGGTTAGTCCCTGTTTATGGAAATCACTCCCTTAAAAATTCTATACATGTATAATATTTCTAATCCGAGTTACTGTTTATGAGTTATTAAATTTTAAAAATAAAGAAGTTTTTATTTAATTATATGATTTACGATTACACCCCTGGAGAATTGTTTTACATATTTCATGAACTGTGCAATTATATGCCTCACCATGGGTAAAGACACTTTTTTGAGCTCAATAGTTCCCTTAGAATTATATTCCAACAACTAGTTGAAGATTTATTTCAGTTTTTTTCTGAAAATTAACATGCATGAGATATTAAAAACATAATATTAAAAAAAACGAATTGGAACCCCTATCCTTGGAATCACATACTTTTGAAGAGTTTCATCATGGGATTTTCCCAAAAAAATATTTTCATATAAAATCAGGAAAATATGAGTCATTACATTCTCTATAAATTAAGTATTTACATCCTTGAATTCAAGAAAAAGGCCTAAATGACAACTAAATGAGGGTACTAAGATTGAATATAAGCATTCCACTCTTAATTTGTCTCATGATGATTACTGTGATTCCACAAAAAGCGCACAAAAATAATTGACCATCAATGAACAATTAGCACTTTTTGATCCTCGATCTCCATCGGGTGCCCAATATTTTTTTTATAATCATCAATGTCTATGTTACACCAGCTGGTTACTTATGATGGATCATACATATACCTCCTCATCTAGAACACATGGAATATTTCAAGCACCCAATGAACTATTGGGGTAGATCTAGGTGGTTCTTCACCTTTCTAGCTCCACTTTGAATATGAAAATGCTCGTTGTATCTCAGAGATAACATTCCACCCCTTAAATTTATCCACAATCCCCATCGAGATGATACCTAAAAGAAAAAAATGTTATCCCTCCAAAAAATCCTGAGGCCCCCACCTTCTATCATCATACGAATTATGCCAGCTCTGTGCAGTCCTAATCCGCTCCTAGATGATCTCCACCTTCTCAGTGGTAGCACATATCAACATTGGACACATGATTGATGAATTACATGGGTCTATAAAACTATGTGGTGACCCTTATGGTCACGCGTACAACGCTATGAACAATGTTGTATCAATGGTGGTGTGGAAGTTGTTTTTATTTGAAACCTCCACCAGAGGTAGGTAATCCTCTCACCATATTTCATAGTTTATGATGTAAGAAAATACCATGTACACTATAACTAGAATGGTCCTCTATGTATGGATATCCATCAGGGGATGAAACCCCATGCTCAAGTGAAAATGAGTCCCAATCACCTAATGTAATCCCTTCCTCAACTTGGATGTTAAAAGAGCATCCTGATGTGAGACTATCATCGATTGGAATCCATGTATTTTAACTATCCCATGAATGTAAATGCATTCTATGCTCTCTACTAAGATCTGATCAGGGTATAAGAGTACGTTGGACAACTATGTTAGTCATTCAATGAACACTCAGATGGTATTGTGTTCCCAGGACGTGCATGTTAAAACCATCACAAAGTCCATTGATATCACATCCCACTTTGAATGTGGAACCACATTTTGTTGTGTCATCCCATTGAATCCCATTGCTTAACCATAACTTACTGGCAAGTGGGGCATCTAGAAATTAACTCGGCCACTACATTCAGCATCCATGTCCTCCAGAACTATTTTTGGAGGTCATGATGCATCATTTCTACTCATGGATGTACTGAAAAAGGGGAATAATGGTATATCATCAAGAATACTCCCTGCAATTTCACTGGTACTACTATGCATCATTTGAAGAAAACAATCTGCTCCCCACCATTGAAATACCTATTAGGGGAATTCCCAGTCGACACATGAGCTCATAATCTCTCTCAATCAGTATCTCTAAGTTGTTCCACCAAGACACATTTTAATCGTTAATGGTTAACTGTTGTCTACTAAATATAATATTTTTCATCACTATCCACAATGAATATATGAAACATGGATAACTGATTTGATGGTTTTCTCAGAAGATTTGAACTGGATCTTTCTCTAAGAGAATATTCCAAAATGATCCCCTTTATAATAGTATAGACTATCTTGAAGTCGAATTCCTCTAAGAAATCTTGAAAAATCCATTCTCTCAGGTTCAACTCTTTTTTATAGAATATATTCACGAGTATCTTTTGTTCATATTAGATTTTATGATACTCACCCATCAGGTTTTTTCACCACACATTCAATGCAAATACTACAACATCCAACTCTAGATTAGTGGTTTCATAGTTCTTCTCCTACTGCCTCTACTAGAACGAACCATGGGCAATAAATAATTTCCCATACATGAGAACTCTACTATGACTTGTCGTTTGTAGATCAACAAATACCACGTACTCAACACCCGTCTCTATTAATCTCATGATGGGACCACTGATCAAGCATGTCCCTAGATCATAAAAGAACATATGGAACATCTACGTCCACATTAATGGGTTTTCCTTCCATTTCAATGTTGTTAACAGTGATGATTCACAGGCAAATTAAAGTACATTCCTCCGATAGTACATAGCCAAACCTAGGAATCTCTACAATTTGGTAACACACATGGGTGGCTCCCTAGAAAGAACAACTTCACACATCACTATATCTACTGTAACTCTATACTGTAAAATGATCTTTCAAGAATGTGGGCCTCCCTAATCTATAACCAACACGTTTGGACCTTCCCGTAAATTTGGTGCCCTCAGGGAGGGTCCAAGACAATCTTCATGTGTATCTCAAGCTCTCCTCGGAGTTTGAGTACATCTGGATGTCATCAATTAATACCATGATGAAAAGGGAAATTTATGGATGGAATATAGTATTCATGTTTCCAAGGAACAGTTCTAGAGCGTTCTTCTTGAGAAATGGAAAAACTATGAACTACTAGTGGTCTTATTGACATATAAAATCCATCTTTGGTATGTCATCATTTTGTACCCGAAGCTAGTGATAGCCATATATGATGTATATCTTTGAGATCCACTTTATTCCCTTTAGATAATAAATGAATACTTTAATCCTCTGTATTGGATATATTATGCTTCATGGTCACCTGATATATGTTCCAGAATTCCACACCTAACCATAAGCTCTCATCTTCCTTCATATATGACAAAAATGATGTCACCCATGGTGAAATACTATTTTGAACAAAGAATATCCTATGTATGTCCTCCAACATTACCCTTAGCTAAAAAATCTCTATTGGAGCCATCCAATATGCACGTTTACATATTCGTGTAGTCCTCAGGTACATATCATTGAAGATATACACCTACATGCGAGGAGTTAATCATGTAATATCTTCCAGAAAGGCATCTTGATACTCATCCACCAGTACTCTAAATTGTGGACTCGTCTCACCCACTACATCAAGTGTCATGTTTTAAAATTGGTTTGTGATCAAATACACCCTCTTATGTGTGAATCCTTCCTATGTTTCTAGGTTTTCCATTTTACATAATAGGAAAAATAGGGTCTCGTCTCCATGGACACACTAAACTATGCACCTAAAATACTCAATAAATGCATGGAAATTGGATATACAATGCATAACAAGGATGACATCAGAAGGATTTCCTGTTTCCAACAAGATATCACAAGATAAACACTCCCCCCTACGAGTAAGGGCACACTATCAGCACTAGTGTGTTATCGTCGAATCTCCCTCTATAAGTGTCTCTATGAATAGGGAACAAGTCAGGGTTTCACTGGAATCTATGTGTCCAAAACAAGAGTCAATGGTGTGTAAATATTTACTAGAACATCGGTCTATAATAACTATATTTAGGGTGGAAATTTCACATATCCTACCTCTATACATATAAATAGCACCTTGGTCAAAATCCTCTATTTCCTGATGTTTTCCTCAACCCTGAACACTTTCTCTCTAAGACCATGGTGGACCACCTGGGGGTGGTGATGGTAGTACATTAAACCTCCGCCCACCTCACACTCAACATCCATCTCCCCGTTCACATCAATTTCCCATAAAACCTCCCTTTTTCATCTTTCTCTTTTTCCTTGGAAGTACCTTTACCATATTCTAATAATTTGTACAATGATTGGGGAAATCTCGTGCCATGTGTCCCAGACCACCGTATGAGTAGCACAACCTATCCTTCGGCTATGTCACTCTACCTTGGGTGCCTCATACCGCTAACCCCATGTCATGGGATCATCCCTTGATCTTTTTTATCCACATGGGTCCCAGCTTCATTTATTTCCTACATTCTTCCTTTGAGTATGCTACTTGAGGCATGGTGGTAGCTCCCACTACTTGTGTCTACTCCGCCTTAAATATCTATACTGGCAGAGCTCGCTCCTGTACAACAAAATATGTTGAAATCTTAATCGATATCAGGGATTCCATGATATCCTACTATATCCCCATATTGGTGGTATAGGACCGTAAGAATGGGTCTTGATCAACATATACTGAGTAATGAGAGTGATCTATAAATCTCGCCAAGTACATTGTTACTATCTGGCCGCCCTGTTGTAGATGTAAAAGCTCCTTTAAATGCATGGAATGAAGAGTTTCTAAAAATATCCCCTCTATAAGAAGATTCTTTATGTGTATCTAATTTAGGGTTGTCTCCTCATGTTTCCTGATCACTATTCTCCATCATCTCCCAATTGAAACTTGTGATAGACTTGTTCATAGAACTTCTATCTGGTCAAGATGTGTCCTCACTAGGAGGAAGACATGCGTAACCACCTCCAAAAAATTAGCCACTACCTAGGATCTATATCACCCCTAAACAAGGGATATACCTACCTCTGGAACTCATGAATTGCATTCAGCCTCTATGCATCCTCTACTTGTTACTCTAGTAGTAACTATTTCTCCCAAGGTGGTGTTATCACTGGTAATACAGCCAGATGTGATATCTATGATACATTCCCCTATACCTATGCATCATCACTAAGAGGATCATCCTCGTGATCACATATTGGAATCCTGGATGGTTGTTTGTGTGAATTCATCCCAAAATAGGTCACTACAAACCTCAGATAATTGTGTATACCAGGTGAGCTAAAACTGACTCAAGAAGTACCTGAGAAGACACTTAATATTTAATGATTCATGTACTATTTATTTTCTCCTTGCAACTGGTGATTTCATTTACATATTCAAAGATAAGAATTTAGAGTCCACATGTATATATACATTGGTCGCCGCACCAACATTGGAATCCTTGGTATGAATTCCAAACTTGAAACACATAAAACATTGGACCCAAACCAATCTCACAAACCTTTGGTTCGTTAGGTAGAACTATTCCCCTCTGATACTTCTTTTTCATGACCCATCCCTTGGGGCTTGTGTCTTCACTACTTCAATTACACCTCCAAATAGACATGCTCTAGTGACTTGAACCAATTAGTAATATCCAAAATATGGGAGGCATTTTCCTATGTACCTGCACATACAGACCCATCTCCAATAAAAACTGATGAAATATAATATACTATTTAAAAAAAATTTAAACACTATGATACCAAATATAGAGTATGTTAATACAAAACTGAAATGTAATTGGTGTCATAATACAAGACCAAACATAAGAGAAATTATAAGCACACAAATCACATTCTCATAAAACCGTACCCAAATGGTAGGTATAGAAATAACTATCCAAAGTCGTTGAAGCACACCTATTATTCTGGGAATCTCTGAAAACCCCACATAATGTCATCCCATAAGGGAATCCATAAAATCATTGTATATCTATACAATAAGTGACACATGCGGGCATAGAATATGCAAGGGTGAGTAAAATACTAATCAGTGGGGACCCTAAAGCCATACTGGTAGACTACTAAAAAATTTATGAAGTGAACCACAAAGGATACATATGATGTACACTGCATGGGAATCAAACAATTTACACAAAAAAATAAAACACATGATGTATAGTAAATATGTACTGTTTAAATAGTTTTATGTCTATATCATGAATTGGAGGATTTCATGTTTTAGTCCAAAAATATACCGGTCTCAATGACACTAGATGTGTAGGAAGTGCACAGATAATCAATGGTTTATGTACCATTGATGATAGAGTGAGCATCGATGGGGAATAATGAATCGATGGTGCATGGAGTGTTGATGGAGCATAGATCATTTGTGGTTCCAGGATTTGTGATGGTGTCCAGAACATCGATGGGAAATGATGTTTCGATGGAACACAGACCGTCGATGGCCAATTGAGCATCGATTGAATATATATCATCGATTTCAAACATAACTTTTATGGAGCACATAACATCGATTTTACCTGTAACACCCCAAGATTCCATGGTACGCTCTTCTTTGAATAATAGAACAGCGTGTGTTGTACGCAACCTCGAGTTCTAACACAACGTGACTAATCAAAGTAGCCGTTATGAATAGTAATACCCACTTTTTAAAATTATATAAATTTTATATTTCAAAATGGACTTCATTTTTGTATTCATAATATCAAAATTATCCAAAGTTGAATTTTTTGTAATTTTCTGAGAACTTCCAATTTTTTTATGAATAGTGAAAAATACTTAAAAACAAATTTTTTAATAAAAATAATTTATAGTGATAAATTATACTATTGAGAGGTTTTAAAGTATAATTAGAATATATTTTTACCATTTTATCTAATTATGTTCATTAGAATTAATTTCACTTCGAAATTGGACATAAATAATTGTCAATATTTTTATATAAATTGTTTCTTAGAAACACGCTATTTGTTGTGACAGCGGGAATTAATTATAAAATTAATTAATGCAACTTATATGTTTGGAATTTTTTAAAATAGACATCATTTTTGAAATCGGAATATCAAATATAGCTTAGGGTGAAATTTTGGCATTGTTCTGAAAAACTTCAATTTTTGATGAATAGTGAAACCAGTAAGTGGTAGTTAAATAACTGATTTTTCATTTAAATGAAATATTACCACATATGTGATCTGATTTTCAAAAATATGACATAAATGGTTATCATTAGGAATTAAAATTTGGTTCAATGGGATAAAAATAATTTTCGGTGAATAGTAACTTTTAAGTTTAATTAATCGCGATTAAAGGTAATTAGTGAAATTTAAGGTAAAAATGATATTATAAAAATATGAAAATACCCTTACACTTGTACTACCCCTATTGTATGAGTAATGGCCGACCAAGACAATCCATGGGTCAACTTGGGGACCCCATGGAGCCACTTTGGTGGGAAAATGAAATTAAAAACATTTTATTTAATGTTAAAATAAAAATGTCACAAACATGAGTTGTTTTACTAAAACAATTATTACATGGGGTTATATAAGTTAACCTTTTGACCATAAATATTCATTGGAAATATAAATATATTTCCTACATTATGGTTATTTTTTTAGAATTTTTAGACATTAAATAAATTAAATTTTTAATGACACAATGATGATGCAGCGATTACCTCATTAATTAACGATTTAAATAAAATAAAAATATAATGTAAAATACAAGGCTTACACTTGTCCAATGCTTATTGGATGGGTATATTTATAACCCTTATCACCTTATCCTCGAATTATAGAAGTTTGGGACCTTTGGAATCCGAAAAGAATTGTATAATAAAGTAATATTTCATGACATTCCAAGAGTGCCTTTCCTCTCCACTTATAAAAGGCCCCCACCTCTACCACCTCATTCACACTTTCAAGCCTTTTGGATCGGCCAAACTCTGCCCAAATACTCTCCCAACTTCCCTCCCTTACTCCTAGAAGCCTCACTTTGGGCAAAACTCTTCTCAAGGAAGCCTTTGGCTCAAATCAAAAAGAGTTACCCGATTTTTAGGTAATGTCTTCTCTAATGTTGTTTTGTTTTATTTAGCTTCTCCAACCCCTTAAACTCTTATTATTCCTTTCTTTTGTAACAAAATCAGTATCTACAATATAATAGGATGTTTTTATGATAAGGATTTGGTTTACACTTACACACACCTACATCTAATGGTTAAAGAACATACTGTTTCTGTGGATGGCGAATTTTTTCCTCACGAAATAATGATTGTTCAACACTCATATAACACCTCTAATGGTGTCCATTATGATGAAAATATTTTTATATATGATATATAATATGTTTATGTTTTCCTTATCCTTCTTTATTTCTCATTTATGGCATAATTTATAATTTCCATTATGGGTAAAAACGATATTTTCATTTTAGGAAGTGCGGACTACCGCCCCCTCAAAGTGATTTGAATCGTTAATACCATATGTGGGATGTATAAAGGATAGATTAAATGGTATTATATGTTATATTATACTGGAATTATTTTATACATTTATATCATTATGATTTCATTCCATTAAGTATGAAATAGAAATGAAAGTAGCGTTCATGCGTACGTACGACTTACCGTCTCCATGAACGGTGCATTTCATTTCTTACCTCTAAATGTTACGTAATATTATGAATGAATGTATATACTGGATAAATATTATAACTACATCATGAATAAAATTATGGATATAATGGATATTTCACCACATGAACAACTTGTAATTATAAGATGTTTATTGTTGACTGAAGTACCAAAGATCGACAAAACGACTGTTATTAACTTAAATAATTACATATTGATCATAACATGGTAATAAGTGATATAAAAAGGATAATGAAATTGAAAATGTTTCTTAATAAGGTATATATTAAATCTATTTTATTATTCAGGAGATTAAATAACGGTTGAGTCAAGTCGGACACGAGGTAAGGGAACTTCTTAACCCAATTTCCATTCTTTGTGTTAATCATCTACATTCAAATTATTTCATGATATTATTATGTCCTATATTGTATTTTTAATTTCTTTATGTGTAATTATACTGAATAAACATATAAGATCTATTTTATTTAAAAAAAATTATCTTTGTGAGGGACTTCGTCTCAATCCCCTTTCATTGAGGCATATTTGGTTTTATACACAACCTTTTTTTATAAGGTGTATAAAAACCTTTGACTTTTACGTTTATTCAAAAGGAATTTTTAATATATGAATCATTTACTAAAATACAAAAGGTAATGTTTTTGTCGTACGTATGCGGCGACAACAACTTCTCCACCTCCGTGACCATTATTTGAGTTTCGGCATCCTCTACAAGCCATACTGTACTGTAGTACATGTTGTTTTCATTAAGGATTTAATATGATGAACGTGATCATATTTTTAGTATGTGACAATAAGAGAAACATTACTTTGTTTGGGGAATATGAGGTTACAATTGATTTTGGAATTTAGAGACCTTTTAGAGAAAGTCTGGACGGAGGTATTTTGGATAACTATAAATGTTGGAATGGATTAAGTTGATCTTTGGATAGTATTGTTTAAGGTTAAAACATTTCTGAAGATTTTTTTGGATTATTATAATACTATAGTTTTAGGAAAAGGACAACCTGTAGGGTGGGGCATAACCCGTCGCGTCGGACAAAGTTACAGGAATCGAACCCATAACCATAGTGCGACAGGCCTTTATTTCCTACCACTAGCCTACAGGAAGTCCCTGGTTATTACAATATAATATTACAAATCTAAATGGTATGTGTTAACATTTTTAACCTTATACAATTAGGATAAGTTTAATATTTTTGAGTTCTATTATCTTTTTGAGTGAAAGATGAGTTGAAGGTTGAAACTCTAATTGTCAAGAATAAATATATATATACCTATCTCTTATTCAATGAATAAATTAATTCTTAAACTTTAGTAAAGGGATATTAAAACAAAAAAAATGTGTTATCCTAATACCTTATGTGTTGTTGAACTGATGATATTTTAAATCAACATAGATTGAAGGCTTTGAGGCACTCAATTTGATAGTTGATTGTGATTGATGACCTCAATCACTCTCTACAAATATTTACGTTTTTCCTCCAATTATATGTCACTAATTGCCACCAATGTTCTCCTTATCGAGATCAAAATTTGGTGGTGACTTTCTTATTTCCATTTCTCTCTTATTAAGGCTAAATTTTATTAACCTTATTTCCGATGTGGGTTTTCCACAATGGTATTTTCTATTTTCAACCTGTCATTTTCAAATAAAAATTTCAAATTTCGAGGACGCAATTTATTGAAGGAGGGGAGAATTTAACACCCCAAGCTTCCATGGTACGCTCTTCTTTAAATAATAGAGCAGCGTGTGTCGTACGCAACCTCGAGTTCTAACACACCGCGACTAATCAAAGTAGCCGTTATGAATAGTAATACCCACTTTTTAAAATTATAGAAATTTTATATTTCAAAATGGACTTCATTTTTTTATTCATAATATCAAAATTATCCAAAGTTGAATTTTTTGTAATTTTCTGAGAACATCCAATTTTTTTATGAATATTGAAAAATACTTAAAAATAACTTTTTTAATCAAAATAATTTATAGTGATAAATTATACTATTGAAAGGTTTTAAAGTATAATTAGAATATATTTTTATTATTTTATCCAGTGGTGTTCATTAGAATTAATTTCAGTTCGAAATTGGACATAAACAATTGTCAATCTTTTGATATAAATTGTTTCTTAGAAACACGCTATTTGTTGGGACAGCGGGAATTAATTTTAAAATTAACTAATGAAACTTATATGTTTGGAATTTTGTTAAATAGCCATCATTTTTGAAATCGGTATATCAAATATATCTTAGGGTGAAATTTTGGCATTTTTCTGAAAAACTTCAATTTTTTATGAATAGTGAAACCACTAAGTGGTAGTTAAATAACTGATTTTTCATTTAAATGAAATATTACCACTTCTGTGATTTGATTTTCAAAAATCCGACATACATAGTTATCATTAGGATGTAAAATTTGGTTCAATGGGATAAAAATAATTTTTGGTGAATAGTATCTTTTAAGTTTAATTAATCGCGATTAAGGGTAATTAGTGAAATTTAAGGTAAAAATGATATTATAAAAATATGAAAATACCCTTACACTTGTCCTACCCCTATTGGATGAGTAATTTCCGACAAATACAATCCATGGGTCAACTTGGGGACCCCATGGAGCCACTTTGGTGGGAAAATGACATTAAATACATTTTATTTAATGTTAAAATAAAAATGTCACAAACATGAGTTGTTTTACTAAAACAATTATTACATGGGGTTATATAAGTTAACATTTTGACCATAAATATAAGTTGGAAATCTAAAACGATTTCCTATATTATGGTTATTTTTTTAGAATTTTTAGACATTAAATAATTAAAATTTTTAATGACACAATGATGATGCAGTGATTACCTCATTAATTAACGATTTAAATAAAATGAAAAGATAATGTAAACTCCAAGGCTTACACTTGGCCAAAGCCTATTGGATGGGTAGATTTAGAACCCTTATCACCTTATCCTCGAATTATAGAAGTGTGGGACCTTTCGAATCCAAAAATCATTGTATAATAAAGTAATATTTCATGACATTCCAGGAGTGCCCCTCCTCTCCACTTATAAAAGGCCCCCACCCCTACCACCTCATTCACACTTTCAAGCCTTTTTTGCTCAGCCAACCTCTACCCAAATACTCTCACAACTTCCCTCCCTTACTCTTAGAAGCCTCACTCTGGGCAGAACTTTTCTCAAGGAAAACTTTGTCTCAAATCAAAAAGAGTTACCCGATTTTTCGGTAATGTCTTCTCTAATGTTGTTTTGTTTTATTTAGCTTCTCCAACACCTTAAACTCTTTTTATTCCATTCTTTTGTAACAAAAACAGTATCTAAAATATACTAGGATGTTTTTATGATAAGTATTTGGTTTAAACTTACACACACCTACATCTAATGGTTAAAGAACATACTGTTTCTTTGGATGGTGAATTTTTTCCTCACGAAACGATGATTGTTCAACACTCATATAACACCTCTAATGGTGGCCATTATGATGACACTATTTTTATATATGATATATAATATGTTTATGTTTTCCTTATGCTTCTGTATTTCTCATTTATGGTATAATTTATGATTTCCATTATGGGAAAACGCGATATTTTCATTTTAGGAAGTGCGGACTACCGCCCCCTCAAAGTGATTTGAATCGTTAATACCATATCTTGGATGTATAAAGGATGGATTAAATGGTATTATATGCTATATTATACTGTAATTATATTATACATTTATATCATTATGATTTCATTCTATTATGTACGAAATAGAAATGAAAGTAGCGTTCATGCGTACGTACGGCTTACCGTCTCCATGAACGGTGCATTTCATTTATTACCTCTAAATGTTACGTAATATTATGAATGAATGTATATACTGGATATATATGATAAATAAATCATGAATATAATTCTGGATATAATGGATATTTCACAACATGAACAACTTGTAATTATAAGAAGTTTATTGATGACTCAAGTACCAAAGATCGACAAAACGACCGTTATTAACTTAAATAATTACATAATGTTAATAACATGGTAATAAGTGATATAAAAAGGATAATGAATTTGATAATGGTTCTTAATAAGGTAGATATTAACTCTAGTTTATTATTCAGTAGATTAACGAATGGTTGAGTCAAGTCGGACACGAGGTAAGGGAACTTCTTAACCCAATTTCCATTCTTTGGGTTAATCTTCTACATTCAAATTATTTCATGATATTATTATGTACAATCTTGTATTTGTACTTTCTTTATGTGTACTTATAGTGAATAAACATAATAGATCTATTTTATTTAAAAAAATGATCTTTGTGAGGGACTTCGTCTCAATTTCTTTTCATTGAGGCATATTTGGTTTTATACACAACCTTCTTTTATACGGTGTATAAACCCCTTTGACTTTTACGTTTATTCAAAAGGAATCTTTTTTTATATGAAGCATTTACTAAAACACAAAAGGGAATGTTTTTTTCATACGTATGCGGCGACAACGACTTCTCTGCTTCCGTGACCATTATTTGAGTTTCGGCATCCTCTACAAGCCATACCTTTTTTTAATAGAAAAATAAATACCATGTTTTAATTTTCTTTTATTTTGGTATTGAAAATGGTTTTAAAAGTCTTTTTATTATAGCAATGTGTTGTATTGATATCTTGTGATTGGAATGTGGAAATGGTATGTTTCCTTTATGCATGTTTTTTGTGATATGATTATGTTATTGTTTATGATATGTTTAAACCTATTCATATGAGGAATGCATTGGACTTAATAAGTGACGGGTGGAGCCCGCTATAGCTCCTCGATGCATCGGTAGGTCTCATGAGACAACTAGACGTGGAATTGGCCGAGTCCCTTTCCAAATTTGATTTGTGATTTTGGCCGAGGCCTTAATCATTTTAGACGTCTTGGCCGAGGCCTTGACAAAATGTTTCAGAATGTCTGGCATTATGCATTCCATCATTATGAAAGTGGTTATTGATATTTCATGTGATTATTCGACCAGTAGAATATCCATGTGAATAAGTAAATGGCATTATCTCATTTTACTTTTTCCATATTATGTTGAATTTCACGTTTAAAAGGCTTTTTTTTAGTTATACATTGCCTTAAATGTTGATGTTTATTTATGAAAGCTTACGCAATATTATTATCCTTACTGAGCATCAGAGCTCACCCCTTTCAATGTTTTAATATTTTATAGGATGTGAAGAATTATTTTATGAATGACCAGCAGGGATAGTCAGAAGAGGATATGAGTGTGGACTATGGAGACTTTGTTATTGTAGTTTTTCACTTTATAATGTAATGTAACATTTATGAACGTATCTAGTGTTTCCAAGGCTACTAAACTAATCGGTCTTTCGAGACTTGATCTTTTGTGATCATGCCAATGTTACGAAGTAACGCACCGGCTCCGGGTATCTGGGGTCGGGGCGTTATAGTTTGTATCAGAGGAAGATTAGTACAAACCTTGGAAGCTAGATTTAGACAAACTTTGATTAGAGCACGTAGACCTAAGATGAATTTTGAGGATTAGTATAGAAGAACTTCCTATAATTTTGGTATTGTAGAGATTTTGTGAGTTTTTAGAGAAATACATCCATGTCTGGATACGAACAGGTAGAGGTGGCTCTGGCACAGATGTACCTAGGGGTAAAACCCGAAAACACTGCTTTGATCTAGAGTCGAACGAGAACTGGTGCATGACAACGGGTCTTGCTGCACTCTTGGTTACGACACTCCCGGGGGATATTCTTAGGATAATTCTCATTTTCTTTACAAACCACTATGAATGGTTATGAGTATATACTTCCGAAAAGAAAACCTTTTTATGATTATGGATTATATCCATAAATAGTTCAATTTATGTTAAGTATTTTATAAGTATGGAATTATGTATTTTGATTTATAAAATAATATAGTTATGCCATTGCATAAAAATGGCGCCTAGTGGAAGGAATGGAAACCGTATCAATGCACGCACTCCGTGTAGGGATTTCCCTCCTGCTCAAGATAATTATTGTGGATCTGGAGATAAAACTGGTGCTGATCAACTTATAACCATACTGGGACAACTCATTCAAGTTATGAATAATAACCTTACTCGTATGGATCACCCTGATCCGCTATGTGGAGGATCAATGCTAGACCGTTTCATGAGGCAACAACCACCAACCTTAAATGGGAGTACAAATCCTATAGTATCTGAGCAATGGATAAATTCCTTAGAGAAAATATTCCATGCCTTGGGGAGTAGTGAAAGGGAGAAAGTTGTCATGGCAGTTTACCGCCTCACTGGATATACCGATCAATGGTGGTCACTAATTCAAAACACAAAGGAAGATGAAGAAGTATCATGTATGGAATGGAGAGAGTTCAAAGAGTTGTTCTTAGAAAAATACATTCCTTGAGACCATCGAGCAGATATGGAAAGGGAATTTCTGAGTCTAAGGCAGAAGGAGTATGAGAATGTCGCAATGTATGAGGCTAAATTTACAAGGTTAGTGAGTCATGCTGCAGATTATATACGTAACCCAAGAAGTAATATTGATCGTTTCTTTGATGGGTTAAAACCGTTTCTACGTCGAGCTTTAGTATCACAATCCTTCTCATCGTATGAATATATTGTCTCGTGTGCTATCAAGACAGAAAAGGAATTCTCTAAGTCTTATGACAACAAAGTGAAGCAAGAGAAGAAGAGAACGGTTGAACAAGAGACAGATAAAGGGAAAAGGGGAAAGAAGGATTTTCCATTATGCGATAATTGTGGGAAGAATCACCCTGGTACTTGCCTAAAAGGAATGGGAGTTTGTAATAAATGTGGGGAAAAAGGTCACCAGGCGCGTGATTGCAAGGGAAGGAAAAAAGTCTATTAATGTTGAATGCTACAATTGTAGGGAAATAGGGCATTATGAAAATGAATGTCCTAAGCGTCAGGGGAACTTACATCAGAAAAGGACAAGGGATCAAGGCCAAGCTTATTTTGTTACTACAGATGAAGTTGAATAATTATTGTATTTGTGTTTTTGGACTCAAGAACTAGATTATGGTTATAAGAATAATGTGATATATATAAGGACTGTACAACAGTACATGTTGTTTTCATTAAGGATTTAATATGATGAAGGTGATCATATTTTTAGTTTGTGACTATAAGAGAAACTTTACTTTGTTTGGGGAATCTGAGGTTACCATTGATTTTGGAATTTAGAGACCTTTTAGAGAAAGTCTGGATGGAGGTATTTTGGATAACTATAAATGTTGGAATGGATTAAGTTGATCTTTGGATAGTATTGTTTAATGTTAAAACATTTCTGAAGATTATTTTTGGAATATTATAATACTATAGTTTTAGGAAAAGGACAACCTGTAGGGTGGGGCATAATCCGTCGCGTCGGACAAAGATGCAGGAATCGAACCCACAACCATAGTGCGACAGGCCTTTATTTCCTACCACTAGCCTATAGGAAGTCCCTGGTTATTACAATATAATTTTACTAATCTAAATGGTATGTGTTAACATTTGGAACCTTATAAAATTAGGATATGTATAATATTTTTGAGTTCTATTATCTTTTTGAGTGAAAGATGAGTTGAAGGTTGAAACTCTAATTGTCAAGTATAAATATATATATAACTATCTCTTATTCAATGAATAAATTATTTCTTAAACTTTAGTAAAGGGATATTAAACAAAAAAATGTGTTATCCTAATACCTTATGTCTTGTTGAACTGATGATATTTTAAATCAACATAGATTGAAGGCTTTGAGGCCCTCAATTTGACAGTTGATTGTGATTGATGACCTCAATCAATCTCTACAAATATTTACGTTTTTCCTCCAATTATATGTCTCTAATTTCCACCAATGTTTCTCCTTATCGATATCATAATTTGGTGGTGACTTTCTTATTTCCATTTCCCTCTTATTAAGGCTAAATTTTATTAACCTTATTTCCGATGTGGGTTTTCCACAATGGTATTTTCTATTTTCAACCTTTCATTTTCAAAGAAAAATATCAAATTGCGAGGACGCAATTTATTGAAGGATGGTAGAATGTAACACCCCAAGCTTCCATGGTAAGCTCTTCTTTGAATAATAGAGCAGCGTGTGTTGTACGCAACCTCGAGTTCTAACACACCGCGACTAATCAAAGTAGCCGTTATGAATAGTAATACCCACTTTTTAAAATTATAGAAATTTTATATGTCAAAATGGACTTTATTTTTGTATTCGTAATATCGAAATTATCCAAAGTTGAATTTTTTGTAATTTTCTGAGAACTTCCAATTTTTTTTATGAATAGTGAAAAATAATTAAAAACAACTTTTTTAATCAAAATAATTTATAGTTATAAATTATACTATTGAGAGGTTTTAAAGTATAATTAGAATATATTTTTACCATTTTATCCAATGGTGTTCAATAGAATTAATTTACTTCGAAATTGGACATAAAAAATTATCAATCTTTTGATATAAATTGTTTCATAGAGACACGCTATTTGTTGTGGCAGTGGGAATTAATTATAAAATTAATTAATTCAACTTATATGTTTGGAATTTTGAAAAATAGACATCATTTTTTAAATCGGAATATCAAATATAGCTTAGGGTAAAATTTTGGCATTGTTCTGAAAAACTTCAATTTTTGATGAATAGTGAAACCACTAAGTGGTAGTTAAATAACTGATTCTTCGTTTAAATGAAATATTACCAATTCTGTGATTTGATTTTAAAAAATCTGACATACATGGTTATCATTAGAAAGTAAAATTTGGTTCAATGGGATAAAAATAATTTTTGGTGAATAGTAACTTTTAAGTTTAATTAATCGCGATTAAAGATAATTAGTGAAATTTAAGGTAAAAATGATATTATAAAAATATGAAAATACCCTTACACTTGCCTACACATATTTTATGAGTAATGGCCGACCTAGAAAATCCATGGGTCAACTTGGAGACCCCATGGAGCCACTTTGGTGGGAAAATGACATTAAAAACATTTTATTTAATGTTAAAATAAAAATGTCATGAACATGAGTTATTTTACTAAAACAATTATTACATGGGGTTATATAAGTTAACTGTTTGACCATAAATATTCATTGGAAAGATAAAAAGATTTAATACATTATGTTTATTTTTTTAGAATTTTTAGACATTAAATAATTTAAATTTTTAATGACACAATGATGATGTAGTGATTACCTCATTAATTAACGATTTAAATAAAATGAAATGATAATGTAAAATACAAGGCTTACACTTGTCCAAAGCCTATTAGATGGGTAGCTTTAGAACCCTTATCACCATATCCTCTAATTATAGATGTGTGGGACCTTTGGAATCCGAAAATCATTGTATAATAAAGTAATATTTCATGACATTCCAAGAGTGCCCCTCCTCTCCACTTATAAAAGGCCCCCACCTCTACCACGTCATTCACACTTTAAAGCCTTTTGGCTCAGCCAACCTCTGCCCAAATACTCTCCCAACTTCCCTCCCTTACTCCTAGAAGCCTAACTTTGGGCAGAACTCTTCCCAAGGAAGCCTCTGGCTCAAATCAAAAAGAGTTAACCGATTTTTAGGTAATGTCTTCTCTAATGTTGTTTTGTTTTATTTAGCTTCTCCAACCCCTTAAACTCTTTTTATTCCTTTATTTTGTAACAAGAACAGTATATAAAATATACTAGGATGTTGTTATGATATGTATTTGGTTTACACTTACACACACCTACATCTAATGGTTAATGAACATACTATTTATGTGGATGGGGAATTTTTGCCTCACGAAACGATGATTGTTCAACACTCATATAACACCTATAATGGTGGCCATTATGATGACACTATTTTTATATATGATATATAATATGTTTATGTTTTCCTTATGCTTATGTATTTCTCATTTATGTCATACTTTATGATTTCCATTATGGGAAAACACGATATTTTCATTTTAGGAAGTGCGGACTACTGCCCCCTCAAAGTGATTTGAATTGTTAATACCATATGTGGGATGTATAAAGGATGTATTAAATAGTATTATATGATATATTATACTGGAATTATATTATACATTTATATAATAATGATTTCATTCCATTAAGTATGAAATAGAAATGAAAGTAGCATTCATGTGTACGTACGGCTTACCGTCTCCATGAACGGTGCATTTCATTTCTTACCTCTAAATGTTACGTAATATTATGAATGAATGTATATATTGGATATATATGATAACTACATCATGAATATAATTCTGGATATAATGGATATTTCACCACATGAACAACTTGTAATTATAAGAAGTTTATTGTTGACTCAAGTACCAAAGATCGACAAAACGACCGTTATTAACTTAAATAATTACATAATGTTCATAACATGGTAATAAGTGATATAAAAAGGATAATGAAATTGAAAATGGTTCTTAATAAGGTAGATATTAACTCTAGTTTATTATTCAGGAGATTAATGAACGGTTGAGTCAAGTCGGACACGAGGTAAGGGAACTTCTTAACCCAATTTCCATTCTTTGGGTTAATCTTCAACTTTCAAATTATTTCATGATATTATTATGTCCTATCTTGTATTTGTACATTCTTTATGTGTACTTATAGTGAATAAACATAATAGATCTATTTTATTTAAAAAAATGATCTTTGTGAGGGACTTCATCTCAATCCCCTTTCATTGAGGCATTTTTGGTTTTATACGCAACCTTCTTTTATACGGTGTATAAACCCCTTTGACATTTACGTTTATTCAAAAGGAATATTTTTTTATACGAATCAATTACTAAACGAAAAAAGGGAATGTTTTTTTCGTACGTATGAAGCGACATTGACTTCTTCGCTGCCGTGACCATTATTTGAGTTTCGACTTCCTCAACAAGCCATGCCTTTTTTTAAAAGAAAAATAAATACCATGTTTTACTCTTCTTTTATTTTGGTATAGAAAATGGTTTTAAAAGTCTTTTTATTATATCAATGTGTTGTATTGATATCTTTTGATTGAAATGTGGAAATGTTATGTTTCCATTATGCATGTTTTATGTGATATGATTATGTTACGGTTTATGGTATGTTTAAACCTATTCATATGAGAAATGCATTGGACTTAATAAGTGACGGGTGGAGCCCGCTATAGCTCCTCGATTCATCGGTAGGTCTCATGAGACAACTAGACGTGGAATTGGCTGAGGCCCTTTCCCAATTTGATTTTTGATTTTGGCCGAGGCCTTAATCATTTTAGACATCTTGGCCGAGGCCTTGACAAAATGTTTCAGAATGTCTGGCATTATGCATTTCATCATTATGAAAGTGGTTATTGATATTGCATGTGATTATTCGACCAGTAGAATATCCATGTGAATAAGTAAATGGCATTATCTCATTTTACTTTTGCCATATTATTTTGAAGTTCACGTTTAAAAAGATTTTGTTTTAGTTATACATTGCCTTAAATGTTGTTGTTTAATTATGAAAGCTTCCGCAATATTGTTATCCTTACTGAGCATCAGAGCTTAACCCTTTCAATGTTTTAATATTTTCCAGGATGTGAAGAAGTATTTTATGAATGACCTGCATGGATAGTCAGAAGAGGATATGTGTGTGGGCTATGTAGACTTTGTTATTGTAGTTTTTAACTTTATGATGTAAGGTAACATTTATGAACGTATCTAGTGTTCCAAGGCTACTAAACTAATCGGTCTTTCGAGACTTGATCTTTTGTGATAATGCCAATGTTACGAAGTAATGCACCGGCTCCGGGTAGCTGGGGTCAGGGTGTTACATTACCAGTCTAATTGAAATGGTTTTGTAGAATTTTTGATTTTGAACATTATCATAAGACATAATGTGAAAAGATATGGATATTTTAATTAGAGGAACTCTTATTGAAACTATTTATTCATTTAAAATAGGTTTTCATAGATGAAAATATATATATATAATCAATCGGATGTATAATTTTTAGGACAAGAATAAATACCCTATCCTTTGATAAAATATTTAATTCAAATATTCATATAAAATTCGGTTGATTAATAATCCATGAAACCGTTAAATAGATTTTAATATTGAAAAATGAATTTTCTGTTGAAAATTGATAAATCATTATATTATAATCAAAACATTTATTACAAAATTTTAAAAGGTGGCTATAAACTGTATCGTTCATAAAATATATATAATACATTTAAAACATTTAAATAAATGCAATGAACTTTTATTCTAACATAACTAATTAAATTTTTTAAATGAACACTCATGATATATGATAAATAAAAAATTAGAAAATTGTTCTTGTAAAATACCATAAAATATTTGAATCGACTAGAATATATAATTTTTTTTTCATGGACTATAATATTCATTACTCCCTGAAAATTGATAGTCATAGATTTAATTCAGAAAACAAATATTTTAGGAAATATATGAAAAATGGAAATGTTTTTATTTATATAATCCAAATAAATCTATATATGTTGATCATATATATCATATCTAAATAAGGGGAAATGTTATTAATGAAAACCCTTCGTAATTAATAAATTTTTATTAATAATACCTTAAATGATTGAACATGACAAGATGTAGAAATTAAATGAATTAGAAGACAAAATATGGAAAAATACACCACTACTGTTATAAGATCCCCATACTAATGAAATCATTGTGCACAACATGAATTATGCCACACAAAACTAAAATCGAGAAAAAGAAATCCCATAAGAAATTTTAACATTTCAATCATTACATTATGAAATATAAAACATGGAATGGATCATTAAATGACTGTATTAATAATCAATTGATGATCTAAAATTTAAAATTATTAGTATATTAAAAATATATAATGAAATATTATAATATTAATTAATATGTTACATTAGATAGATCATTAGATATGAAAAACAATACATAGATCGCAACATTTTATGTGAGAATAATTACATGAGGTGATTATGTGATACACATGTAAAACAATGCAAAAAACATCTAAAATAACGGTTAAAAAAACAGGACATTACACAAATATTAATAGAATGACATATTAATTAAGAAGTCATATAACCTGATAAATAGAAATTGGTATATGAATCCCCTTCCCTAATGGTCCAATATACCTCATTTTTTATCATCCTATTCTATGGGAATCCTCATTTGGAATAAACATTAAGCCTCCTTGGTTTTTGGTTTTTCTATAAAAATAAACCATAAGTGATAGATTGAATGGTCTGTATTGTTTTTTTTTCAGATCTGGCTCATTTTGAATAGATCAATATTTTTGGTAATAAAGGAGAGTGTGTGACCATTTATAATTGAGTCTTGTGCAACAAATGTAATTATAAAGACCATAAATTTATTATGAATGTCATAATCATCTCCTATATAAGATCTAATTGTTTCCAAAATGTATGGACACATCATTTTTCGATTAAAACCCCTTTGTAAATAAACATTGAAATGCATAAGGAGATAAGGAATAGATTCATAGTTTTTGAGGTTTTTTTTGAATCCCATATATCATGTTTTTGGATAACCAAATTAATATTCATGGTTGGAAGAATATTATTCATAACCATGTGGCTAAACCATGGTGAATAGCGAGGAGGTTCATAGTATGTTTAGCTAAGCAAGGGAGGATACAAAAACTATGAAAAAAAAATACAAAATTATAGTTATGTTGATCATGGGTTGTTCATGATTAGGAAATATATGTTATTATCCATGAAAGGGGGTCTCTCCTTAGACAACGAGCACTCATGATCTTCACATAATTTCTACATCCATGTAATGATCTCATATAGTATGTTTACTATAAGATATTAATGGATACATATTGGATCATTGTTCATCCAATCATGAGTCCAAACCAGGAATCCTTTTAAATTATGTAAAATAATAATTTATCCCATTTTCTTCTTTAAAAAATAAATACCTTCCTCATTTCTCTATTATAATTCAGTGGATATAGGTAGAGAAATCAATCCATATATAACCTTGGATGTGATCATGAATATGTTTTTAATATCCAATTAATTAATTGTTCATTATTGTGGATATCAAATTGAATTTCTATTATTGTTCTTGATTTTACTCTTCATTTCTCCCACCATATTCATCATTATCTCTATATTAGAAAATAAGACCCATTTTCTAGGAGTTTTTCCACATCTTGGATTTCAGTCATTCCATAATATATTAAATTTTGATAATGGATATGGTTTGATCTTTCCATCTATTTTCGGTTTTCAATACCTTTTACATTAAGTATTTGGTTTTAGTATTATGTGATGTTATGTCGTGTACCTGAAATTTTGTGTGTCATCTCTAAGATGTGTAGTTAATTAATTGGGTCTAAATACAATAATGTTTATTGTGTTTATTCACACTTATACATAGTTTGAGGTTACTGATATCATTATAACACACACTTTTTGTTTGTTTTGATCACATTCATTAATACCATGTAATTCTTATATGACATAAACACCATAATTGGGAGAGTAAATAGGAATTGGACATAGAAATTTTATAAATTAAATTAAAAAATCATATTTGAAATGGATACTCCTAAAAACGAATTTTAAAAAAATAAAATGAATTAAATTAAATAAATTTTGTATGAAAATGTAACATGACCCTTATTAGATGAGGTAGTGGAAATTTGATTACACTTTTATAGGTTTTTACCAATCATTTGTATAAAATAAATGAAAAATTGGATTGTTTAAATGAAATTGATGAGACTACATCAGGATGAACTTCTATTGTGAGAATTACAATCCTAATTGATAATTAAAAATAATTTACATGACATTCCTTATTTATTATTGTTAATTAATATTACATGACATCCCTTATTCTATATTGAAATTAAATTACATGATATTAATTACTGAATATGTAGAATAAATTGTTTGGATATTCCTCGTGGATTATTTTTGCTTAATTGGCATGAAACACCTTATAACGTATAGAATACGAGATCCTCTATGACATTATATTATACATAACATCATATATTATTAGACAACTGTCATGTGGTGAATTTGATCCAATATGAGATTTATTTAGTTCATTTACTAAATTTTTATTTTACATATACCATTATAGAATATATACCTAATGGTTTTATAATTTATATATATTATGGTCGTTGGCCTAATGCGTTTTAACCAAAAACATTTTTGATGGATTATTTGTACATGAAACGAATTAATGGATTTAGATTGAGACTAATGAAACAACCCTTATTTAGGAACCTAAATTGTAAATACTATGATGGGGTAAAAATAGAGGACTGAGATAAAATTCAAGAAGATACTATAGAATGTTTTTGGCCTTTTTTTATTTTGTATATCATGTAACATTTATATATAAAACCCGATTTCCCTTACTCACTTATTTTATTGCATCATAAAATCATCATTATTTATATGAGGCTAGATATTGATTATGTTGTGTTATAATATGGAGGAACTTCATACAGTGATCTTTATTATATTTCTCATACTATTTAATTTAATATATATTTAGTCATTTTATCCACTCTGATTCAGATAGAAAATTCTACACATCATAACACCGTAGACCCTAAAATTTAGTCAATAACCCAATTTATACGGGGAGATGTACTTTAGGCCATGTTACCAATAGTGTAAAGATACTAATGAGTGATCCTAGTCTAGGATAACACAATTGGGATTATATAATGGTTTCCTTATATTATACTATTTAGGGGTCATTAGATAAGAGACATGGATGTTTTGGAATTTGGTAATGATCTTATTCCTAGGAGTTGATAACAAATATATAATGAAATATCTATATTACAAGAGATGACACTTACTGTGGTTTTTCAAATTACATTTGTAATAATTTAAGAATTGGTTAATGGAAATTAGGGAAAAATATTACACCCCGTCCAAGTAGGTGATTCTATTTTATTAAAAGAAATATTACATGAGTTTTAAATATAGAATTTTACATAAATACCTTCTATATAGGGGAGTTAGTCATCCAAAAAATATATGGTAAAATCATGATATTCATTTTATATTCCATTATTGGCCGGAGGATCAGTAAATTTACCAACATCTATTTAAATGTTCTTGATAAATTAATTCATATATGATAGATAATTCAATGATTTCATCCGCATGGATTTCATATTCCAACAGTGGTGAATATTTCAGTTTTTACTCTATAGTGAGTGATGTTAAATATGTTTAAAACATGTTTTAAACAAAACCCAACAGTCTTCCATATTTAAACCACACCAATTAACAACAAATATAATGATCTATGTGAAGAGAGGGGTTAGAAGTATGGTTGAATTTGAAGCATTACGATTAAAATGTTTTTGGATAAGGGATAAAACCTCTACCAAACATCGAAGACCACTTTCATGACCAAAATGTAAAAATGTTTGATAATTAAAAATGTTAATTTTATATTGAAATAAATAAAATTAGTGATATTATAAATTATTTAAAGTACATATATCCATAATTAATTAAAGAGAAATAAATTTTGTTATGAAAACATAAATATTAAAAAATATTGTTGAATTATGTTTTATAAAAGAAAATGAAATATTACAAGACTAATTTAGATCTGTTTTTATATGGAAAATATTCAATAGAATTTCATAAGAATGGTGTGTGGTACTTTAATAGTCATTTAATCATCATTAAAAATGTATGAGATAATATTTACATAAATATGTATTTGGATAGGATTTCTGGTGCAATCATTCTCAATTTAGCACTAGATCATTAGTTATTACCCAATGACCATTTTAGAGACATTTTAAATATGAGTGACATGTGGATAGAAATTTTAATCTATTATTGTTTAGTAAGATAATAATTATTGATGAAATTATATTGTATTGAAGATTCTTAATTCTTCCATTCATTGAACTGTCATCATATCCACTATCACAAATATTTTTATCGAATGTTTTTTATCCATCATGTTAAACTACATAATTGGTTTCATGAAATAATTTTTTTAATTTGTTGTCAGATTTTTTGGTGGTCCATAATGTGAATGTGCAATTTGAAATTATACAATACAGTCACAATCAATGAATTTTTAATTCATATGTATCAATTTGTTCGTGGGAGAAAATGTGTTTTTTATCTAAATACATCATTCAAATGATATTATCCTTACATTACATTTAGAAAATCTCAGTTACTCAATCAAAAACGATATTAACTTTTACATTTCCCATATAATATGTCATTCATTTGAATAAGATAATATTTTTAATATCATGTTTACTCTAACATAGTAGTTTTCTATGAACATAGTTAACATCACTCTCTATAGAGTATATATAATATATTATAACATTATATTCAATTTGTTGAATTTTATACCCATGTAGAAGCTAGAGTCATGTCATTAGATGTGAATTCCTTCCTGTTACTCCAATATAGAAATTTGTCTTAAAAGATTACTCTTATATAGTGTTATGAGAATGTGTAATAATTTCATGTAGTATTCAGATTGTTATATCACACATATTGTGGTTCTAGGATCTATATTTTATAACATGTTGATCAAATTTAAACAAAAATAATCCTTATTTTCAATAGGATATTATTTTTTTCAAGTATGAATATATCAAAAATATTCTCATACTAAATAAAATGATTCAAAATATTAAATATTCCTTTTAATAATTAATACCAATGATTTATTTAAACATAAAAATGTGATTAATGACACTATAATAATAACATTTTTTGATTGAAAATAACGAAATTCTATTTATTTTACATTATAATTTTGCGCGTATTAGGGTCCCCTGAGAATTCTATTAATATTCAATGATTTTTAATGGATTTATCCGGGATAAATGTGTTGTTATCTCACATTATTCAATGGTTAAGATAATTATATGTTCTAAATTATGTAATATAATAATTATATGGTATTTAATGTGGATGTATGGGGATCATATCTAGAATTTATTAGAGGAATCATTATAGTGTATAGTTTTCATTGATGACAATCAGAAGAGAAAATTTTAATCTATGGTGTGGGCATACTGATATTTATTGAATGTTAATATCCATGACATCCATTATATAGTACAATATTAATTTTTAGTTTGGAATAAAAGAGTTGTACATAACCGATAATCTATGGACTCTATCAGATTGAGGTGTTTTTTATACACATATACTAAATCATAGTTGTATATACTTATTAATGATATATTAATATGATAATATGCACTTGGACATAATTCTGGAGATATTATGACTTCGTGATTGTATAACTTCTGATCATGAGTTTATATTTTTATGTTTGATCATTATATTAGATTATATTCCTTGTAGGGTTGAAAATGTTTTATTTCATTTGAGAGATTCAATTATCCAAATTATCATTAAGAACCATTGTTGGTAACCATATAAATATTATGGGATATTTACTGAGATCCATTTTGGCTGAAAGGCAGATGTGATATAGTGTATCATCAAAAATATTATGTTTTTAGTTTCTAAAATATATTGGGTGTAACCTTAAGGTTTGAAACAAAAACAATTGGGTTATATTGACAGAGGGAATTTATAATTTTGTTTAATTAAGAAATAGAAACTAGTGAGATTTTATTCTTATATATTATCATATTTATGGGGGATCATATTGTAGTTTGTTTTATGTTTCCATAAATATATATCCCAAACAATTTACCAGTGGTGGAACAAATTCTAGTTATAGTTTGGGATGTATACTATATGTCTTATACATATTGATGAATTATAGTACTATTTTTAGTCACTTATTTTTTATACCATGCTTCTATGTTTACTATTTTGTGATACATGTGGTTGTAAAATAAAACATTGAATATAAATTATTGAAAATAATGTATCATAAAGATATTATTACAATATGTTGCAACAACAATAAAACTAAAGGACTACTGTATTCGAATGATTGGAAGCATAATGAATTTACATAAAAATATTAAAAAATTATATTATTTTGTATAATATCCATTTATGTACCACAAATAGTTAATTAGAAAATGATACCATAGTAGAATATTTAAATTAAAATGGTGTTTATAAATTTCAATTAAGGAAACAATGATGATAACGATGTAAAACATAAGACTAAATATCTATATCATGATACTAAAAAAGGGACGTATCATATATAATCATATATAATTTAGGAATTAGTAAAATAATATTGACAGATATTGGAATTTGAATAATTCTGTACCAATATAAAACATGTCATCATAAGGGGATGCTAAGGCTTAAATGTAAAATAATATAACATAGTATTCGAGTATTATTACGATCAGATCATATGTTGTATTATATATTTGGGCAACATTAATCAATGCATTGGGGGTTTACATACTTATATTCCCTCCCTATAATTCATAATATATAATAGTATATGTCTTCCACATATAGGTGTAATACATATGGAATAAGCATAAGGAAAAACCAATGATAAAAAAATGAGCTACATAACTTGTCGAAAATCCTAACCAAATGATATATCAAAATGATTCCAAATATCATTTGAAATTATTGTTCTATTTATATTAATATTTGAATAAAAATTTGTTTTTATTAAAAGTATAATTAATGATAAAATAATCCTGCAATAATGGCTTTTAGATTATGCTATAGAATGGAACCCCCTATGCGATGTTATATGAAATGAGTAAATACGCATGAATGAATTTATGAAATTTTTCCTTTTTATAATCCTAGAAAATAACCATAATAGTATTCCCAAAAATATTCATTATTTTTTAAAATAATATAAGATAATAACATATAGTGTAATGATACATGAAATGAAATAAGAATTATTTAAGTCCTATACAATAAAATTTTCTTACAAGAATAAATTTACAGTCAGACTTAAATAAATATGTATATTCCATGAAAAAATTATATTAATCTATTAACCTGTATAAGATTTTAGGACCAATCCCAATGTCATCTTCCGTGACTACCCCAACCCCACCACAAATAACAAGGGACTAGTGACTAGTACGGATAAGGCATATCCCACAATTGTGTGGGATTTTTTAATGTACCATTACTAATTCACCCATCTTTAAGACCAAAATTTAGAAACAGAAAACACTAAGTAAACTAAAATGTGTACCACTAAGATACCAACAACTGAGTACAATGGTAAAATATTGAAAAGTAAATGGGGACAGAATACATTCCCCATCTAAATTAAAATTGAAATCTCCTAAATCACATCCGTAGAAAACACTACATTAAGTATATGTAAATAAATAGTATCTTGATGTCACTAAAGAACACCATGTCTATGACACAGACAATTTGTAATATTAATTCAACGAATATAAAACATTCATGGTGGCGAATGTTCATTTGGACAGTCCAAGAGAAGGGAATAATTAAGGGGGCCTAAAATAATGGAGACTAAGGGAATATCCTCTAATGATGTTAACAACATTATTTTTCAAAACACAAATCATCTATCAGGACTGTCTTTATGCACCACCTTGTCCCAGTCCACCAAGGACTTTTTCAATGTTTCATCTGTCTGGACAAGAACTGTAAT
Source organism: Viscum album (assembly GCA_963277665.1). NCBI lineage: Eukaryota > Viridiplantae > Streptophyta > Magnoliopsida > Santalales > Viscaceae > Viscum > Viscum album. The sequence continues at coordinate 881,606,905 of OY728158.1, forward strand.
GTATGGGCATAGCCCGTGAATTATTGAGTAAAAAAATACTCAATATTGACCATGAAAAAATAATGTTATACCGCTGAAAGATACACGAAGGGAACTATAAATGAAACACATGTAGGACACCACTATGTAAACACATTATGTAAACCACAATGGAAACACATGAAGTATATTCAATACGGTAAGATCATACTGTAATAAGATTATGTTATGAAAAGAAGTGTTTCTAGTTGTATTCCACATATCTCCTAGTATCCATGACCCATGATGTTCCATAGGATCATGTAACGTTGATGGTGTATGGATCATCGAAGGAGCATTGAGTGTAAATGGTGCACATAGCATGGATTTCGCACAGTGCACTGGTGGTGCATGGAGCATCAGTAGTTCCTGGTGTGGTGATGGTATATGGGATGTCGGTGGAACAAAGATAATCAATGTCCCATGGAGTGTCGACAACTCATAGAGCCTCGAGGGAACTTGGAGCATTGATGTCACATGGATCATCAATGGGTAATGCAGCCCTTATTTTACAAAGAAAACCCGATCGCATAGTCACAGTTAGCTTCAAGATTCTGCTCATTGCGTGCTTATTCCAAGAGAACCTACCCATCAAGAAATTAGGTCATAAACCAACATAAAAAATCACATATATAATCTACATGGTACCTTTTCATTGTATGGGTCCCAAAACCAAAAAGGCGCATTTAACAGAACTACGGTTTGAAAGATAATTCAAATTTAGTAAAGTTGATATAGTTTGGAATTTGTATGACATATCATGGTCTGGCCAATGGGATGCTAGACCAATGGGATTCCAAAGTGACATAGTTTTCTAGCCAAACCCCCCATATGTTGGATAGATCCATCAGGTCACATCTCAGCAAAGTAGACTCAGTCAAGGCAGCCTCTATTTTCAACATGGATGGAACCATATCTCAGTACCCCTAGTCGCCTGGTCAAAGTGTCACAGGATCCTCTTTTAACGTAGCTTACTGACCACGTCCTGCCGTAGTCTCCATCATGGGATCATCCTCATGCACGATCTCACTAGACAACATATGTTCTCACAACTAGAACCTAACCTCCCATTGAGACGCACTCTTCCCTCGCAGACAGCCACCTTGTCGATGGCCCACCATTCCCCCCTCCATCATTGAGCTGATTCCAACCTGCAATGCTCGCATCTCACCTCCACAATGCCATAGTGGATAAAAACCATCTGTCTAAGATCATTTTTTAATGGATCCTGGAAACAAAAATATATAATTTATGATTTCTTTCAAAGGGATAAGAACAAAAAAAATGGTATATTTAGGAGGAGTGATTAAGCACAATCACACCCAATGAATGGATCATGGCCTTGTTCATTCGGGCTTCATTCGTTCATTTAGTGATATAAGGAATAAAAAACCTGGAGAATAACCACCAAAATCTATTCCCTTTAATCCTGTAATAATTATTCACCATGCATCAATAGTTGAACAATGGGTCATACTATTCATGGGTTGGTCCACTTTGACCATTTAAAGCAGAAATTGGGAAATATCATAAAAATATCAACACACAACCGCAATGATTGGATAAATCACTAATGAAGAATGATGTTCCATGTTTTCATTGATCCTTGGCCAACTGGTGTTTGTCATCTAAAGATAGATTCCTTCTCCATACCTTAGAATAATAATAGGGTTTTGGTGATAACGTTGAGTACCTCTGACATAGATTGTTTAAAATGGAAGGTGATGTTGTGTCAACATGTAATGTTCAATAAAATAATAATATTAGATATTTTAATAACGTTTATATCCATAATAAAACATTCACCCTCAAAGCCATGATGGTCGAGGTTAGTACCTGTTTATGGAAATCACTCCCTTACAAATTGAATACATGTATCATATTTCTAATTCTAGTTACTATTTATGAGTAATTAAATTTCCAAAACAAGATATTTTTTATTTTATTATATTATTTACGATTACACCCCTGGAGAATTTTTTTTACATATTACATGTACTGTGCAATTATATGCCTCAACATGGGTAAAGACACTTGTTTTAGCTCAAGAGTGCCCTTAGATTTATATTCCAGCTACTACCTGAATATTTATTTTAGTTTTTCTGAAAAATAACAAGCATGAGATATTAAAAACATAATATTTTAAAAAAAACTAATTGGAACCCCTATCCATGGAATCACTTTCTTTTGGAGAGCTTGATCATGGGATTTTCACAAATAATGATTTCATATAAAATCAAAAAAATATGATTCATTACATTCTATAAAAATTAAGTATTTACATCCATGAATACCAGAAAAAGGCCTAAATAAAAACTAAATGAGGGTACTGAGAATGAATATAATCATTCCACTCCGAATTGGTCTCATGATGATTACTCTGATTCCACAAAATGCACCCAAAAATAATTGACCTTCCATGAACAATTAGCGCTTTCAATCCTCAATCTCCATCGGGTACCGATAATTTTTTTTACAATCATCAATGTCTATGTTACACAAGTCGATTACTTTTGATGGATCACACATATACCTCCTCATCTTGAACACATGGAATATTTCAATTACCCATTGAACTATTGGGGTAGAGCTAGGTGGTTCGTCACCTTTCCAGGTCCACATTGAATATGAAAATGCTCATTATATCTCAGAGATAACTTTCCCCCCCTTAAATATATCCACAATCTCCATTCAGATAGTTCCTAAAAGAAAAAAATTTTATCCCTCCAAAAAATCTTATTGCCCCCACCTTCTATCATCATACGAATTATGCCATCTCTGTGCAGTCCTAATCTGCTCCTAGATGATCTCCACCTTCTCAGTGGTATCCCATACCATCTTTGGGAACATGAGGGATGAATCACATGGGTCTATAAAACAATGTGGTGACCCTTATGGTCACGCGGACAATGCTACGAATAGTGTTGTTTCAATGGTGTTGTGGTAGTTGTTGTTATATGAAACCTCCACCAAAGGTAGGTAATCCTCTCAACATCTTACACAGTTATGATGTATGAAAATACCATTTCCACTCTAACCAGAATGGTCCTCTATATATGGACATCCATCAAGGGATGAAACACCATGCTCAAGTAAAAAATGATTCCCAAACATCTCATGTAATCCCTTCCCCTACTAGGATGTAAAAAGATCATCATAATGTGAGACTATCATCGATTGGAATCCATGTATATTAACTATCCCATCCATGTAAATGCATTCTATTCTCTCTACTAAGCTCTGCTCAAGGTATAGAAGGTAGTTGGACAACTATGTTAGTCAGTCAATGAACACTCAGATGTTATTATGTTCCCAGGACGTGCATGTAAAAACCATCACAGAGTCCATCGATATCACATCCCACATTGAATGTGGAACCACATTTTTTTGGTCATCCCACTGAATCCCTGTTCTTAACCATCACTTACTGGAAAGTGGGGTATCTAGAAATTAACCCGGCAACTACATTCAGCATCCCTGGCCTCTAGAACTGTTGTTGGAGGTCTTGATACATCTTTTCCACACATGGATGTAATGAAAAATGGGAATAATGGTATATCATCAAGAATACTCCCCGCAAATTCACTAGTACTAATATTCATCATTTGAAGAAAACGATGTGCTCCCCATCATTCAAATATCCCTTAGTGGAATTACTAGTCAACATATGAGCTAATAATCTCTCACAATCAGTATCTCTATGTTGTGCCACCCAGACTCATTATAATCGTTAAGGGATAACTGTTATCTACTAAAGATAAGAGTTTTCATTACTATCCACAATGAATATATGAAACAAGGATAAATGATATGTTGTATTGTTCCGAAGATTTGAACTCGATCTTTCTCTAAGAGCATATTCCACAACGATCCCCTTTATAATAGTATAGACTATCTGGAAGTCGAATTCTTATAAGAAATCTTGAAAAATCATTTCTCTCAAGTTCAACTCTTTTTGATATAAGATATACATGAATATCTATTGGTCATTTTAGATTGTATGATACTCACCCATCGGGTTTTTCACCACACATTCAATTCGAATACTACCACATCCAACTCTAGATTAGGGGTTTCGTAGTTATTCTCTTACTACTTCTACTAGAACGAACCATGGGCAATCATTAATTTCTCATACATCAGAACACTACTATGACTTTTCCTTGGTGCATCACCAAATACAATTTACTCAACACCCTTCTCTGTTAATCTCATGATGTGACCACTCATCAACCATGGCCCTAGCTCCTAATAGAACATATGAAACATCTCTGTCAATATTAATGGTTTTACCTTCCATTTAAATGGTTTTAACAGTGATGATTCATTGGAAAATTCAAGTACATTCCCCCTCTAGTACATAGTCAAACCTAGGAATCTCTGCAATTTGGTAACACACATGGGTGGCTCCCTAAAAATAACAACTTCAAACATCACTATATCTACTGTAACTCTAGCATCTAATATGATCTTTCAAGAATTTAGGCCTCCCAAATCTATAATAAACATGTTTGGACATTCCCATAAATTTGGTGCTCTCAGAGAGGGTCCAAGACAATCCTTAGTTGTATCGCATGCTATCCTCGGAGTCTGATTACATCTGGATGTCATTAATAAAGACCATGATGAAAAGGGAAATTTATGGCTGGAATATAGTATTCATGATTCCAAGGAATAGTTCTTGGGAGATCATCATTCCAAACGGAACCACTATGAACTAGCAGTGGCCTTACTGACATCTAAAATCCATATTTGGAATGTCCTCATCTAGTATACGAAGCTTGTGATAGCCATATATGATATCTTTCTTTGAGATCCACTTCATTCTCTTTTGATGATAAATAAAGAATTAAATCCTCTGTAGTGGATATATTAGGCTTCATGGTCACCTGATACATGTTCCATAAGTCCACACCTAACCATAAGCTCTCATCTCCCTTCATATATGAAGAAAATGATGTCACCTATGGTGAAATACTATTTCGAACAATGAATATTTTATATATGTCCTACAACTATACCATTAGCTCAAAAATCTCCATTGGAGCCATCCAATATGTAGGTTTACATATTCGAGTAGTCCTCAGGTACATATCAATGAAGATATCCACCTACATGCATGGAGTTAATCATATAATATCTTCTAGAATGTCATCCTGATACTCATCCACCAGTACTCTAAAATGTAGACTCGTCTCACCCAATACATCAAGTGTCATTTTATAAAATTGGTTTGTGATCAAATACACCCACTTATGTGTGAATCCTTCCAAGGTTTCTTTGTTTTCCATTTTAAATAATATGAATAACATGGTCCCATCTCCATGGACACACTGCACTACGTACATAAAATACTCAATCTATGCATGGACATTGGATATACAATGCATACCAAGGATGTCATCAGAAGGATTTTCTGTTTCCAACATGATGTCACAAGATAAACACTTCCCCCCCCCCCCATACGAGTAAGGGCACACTATCAGCACTAGTGTGTGATCATCGAATCTTCCTCTATAAGTGTCTCTACGAATAGGGAACAAGTCAGGGTTGCACTGGAATCTATGTGTCCAAAACAAGAGTCAATGGTGTGTAAAAATTGACTAGAACCTTAGTCTATAATAACTATAGCTATGGTAGAAAAGTCACATATCCAACCTCTATACACATATGTAGCACCTTGGTCATAATCCTCTATTACTGATGTTTGCCTCATCCATGAACACTTTCTCCCTAAGAACGTGGTGGACCACCTACGGGTGGTAGTGGTAGTACATTAAACCTCTGCACACCTCACATTCAACGTCCATCTCCCCTTTCACATCAATTTCCCAGAAAACCATCCTTTTTCTTCTTTCTCTTTTTCCTTGGAAGTACCTTAACCATTTTCTGATAATTTTTATAGTGATTGGGGATATCTCGTGCCATGTTCCCCAGACCACCACATGAGTAGCACTACCTAACCTTCAACTAAGTCACTCTACCTTGGGTGCCTCATACAGCTAACCCCATGTCGTGGGATCATCCCATGATCTTTTTGATCAACTTGGGTCGTAGCTTCATATATTTTCTACATTCTTCCTTTGGCTTAGCTACTAGAGGCATGGTGGTAGCTCCCACTACTTGTGTCTACTCCGGCTGAATTATCTCTACTATAATAGCTCGCTCCTATACAACAGAATATGTTGAAATTTTAAGGGATTTCAGGGATTCCATGATCTCATACTATATCCCCATCATGGAGGTATAAGACCGTAAGAATGGGTCTTGATCAACATCTATGGAGTAAAGAGAGTGATCTATAAATCTCGCCAAGTAAATCGTTACTATCTGGCCACCCTTTTGTAGATGTTAGATCTCCTTTAAATTCATGGAATGAAGAGTTTATTAAAATATATCCTCTCTAAGAAGATTCATGAATTGTATCTAATTAAGGTTGTCTCCTCATGTTTCTTGATAACTATTCTCCATCATCTCCCAATTGAATCTTATAGTATACTTGTTCCTAGAACATCCATCTGGTCAAGATGTGTCCTCACTAGGAGGAAGAAATTCGTAACCACCTCCAAAAAATTATCAACTACCTAGGTTCTATCTCACCCCTAAACAAGGGAGGTACCTACCTCTTGAACTCATGAATTGTGTTTGGCCTCTATGCATCCTCTACATGTAACTCTGGTATTAATTATTTCTCCAAAGGTGGTGTTATCACTGGTAATACAACCAGATGTTATATCTATGATACATTCCCCTGTACCGATGCATCATCACTAAGCAGATCATCCTCGTGATCAGATATTGGAATCTTGGATTGTTGTTTTTGTGAATTCATCCCAAAATAGATCACTACAAACCTCAGTTAATTGAGTATACAATGTGAACTAAAACTAACTGAAGAAGTAATGTACTATTTATTTTCCCCTTGCAACTAGTGTTTTCATTTACAAATTCCAAAAGAAGAATTTAGAGTCCTCTTGTATATATACGTTGGTCACCGCACCAACATTGGAGTCCCTGGTATGAATTCCGACCATGAAACTCATAAAACATTGGCCCCAAACCAATCTCACAAAATTTTGGTTCGATAGGTAAAACTATTCACCTCTGATACTTCTTTTTCATGACCCATCCCTCAGGGCCTGTGTCTTGAATACCTCAATTACACCTCCAAATAGTCACGGTCTAGTGACTTACACTGATTAGGACTATCCAAAAAATGGGAGGCATTTTCCTATGTACCTGCACATAAAGACCCATCTCCAATTAAAAATGATGAAATTTAACATACTATGTAAACAAAATTTTTACCACTATGATACCAAAAATAGAGTATGATAATAAAAAACTGAAATGTAAATGGTTTCATAATAAAAGACCAAACAGAAGAGAAATTATAAGCTCCTGATTCGCATTCACATAAAACAGTACCAAAATGGTAGGTATAGAAACAACTATCTGAAGTCGTTGAACCACACCTCTTATTTTGGTAATCTCTCAAAACCCCACATAATCTCATCCCATAAGGGAATCCATCAAATCATTGTATATCTATACAATAAGTGAAACATGTGGGCCTAGAATACGCAAAGGTGAGTAAAATACTAATCACTGGGGTGCCTGAAGCCATTCTGGTAGACTACTAAATAATTTATGAAGTGAACCAAAAAGGATACATATGATATACACCGCATGGGAATCAAAAAATTTAGACAAAAAAATAAAACACATGATGTATAGTAAATATGTACTCTTCACATAGTTTTATGTCTATATCATGAAGTGGAGGATTTCAAATTTTAGTCAAAGAATCTACCGGTCTCAATGGCACTAGATGCGTAGGTAGTGCGCAAAGAATTAATGGTGTATGTACCATTGATGGCAGAGTGAGCATTGATGGGGAATAAATAATCGATTGTTCATTGAGTGTTGATGGAGCATAGAGCATTTGTGGTTCCAGGATTTGTGATGGTGTCTGAAACATTGATGGGACAAGAAGTGTCGATGGCACACAAACTGTTGATGGTGAATAGAGCGTCGATGGAGCACATATCATCGATTTCAAACATAACTTCGATAGAGCACGTAATATCTATTTTACCAGTCTAATTGAAATTTTTTTGTATAATATTTGATTTTGAACATCATCATAAGACATAATGTGAAAATATATGGATAGTGTAATTAGAGAAAGTCCTATTGAAACAATTCAATCATTTAAAATATTTATTCATTGTTGAGAAAAAATATATAAAATCAATCAGAAGTATAATTTTTAGGACATGAATAAATACCCTATCGTTTGATAAAACATTTAATACAAATATTCGTATAAAATTCTGTAGATTAATAATCCATGAAACCGTTAAATATATTTTAATATTGAAAAATTATTTTTTTGTTGATAATTGATAAATCATTAAATTCTAATCAAAAAATGTATTACATACTTTTAAAAGGTGGATAAAAAGTATATCGTTAATAAAATATATAGAAAATACATTTAAACCATTTAAATAAATGAAATGAACTTTTATTATAACATAACTAATTCAATTTTTTAAATGAACATTCATGATATATGAAAAATAAAAAATTAGAAAATTATCTTTTTAAAATACCATAAAATATTTGAATCGACTAAAATATATAATTTTTTTTCGTGGAATATAATATTCATTACTCACTGAAAATTGATAGTCATAGATTTAATTCAGAAAAACAATATCTTATGAAATATATGAAAAGTGGAAATATTTTTATTTATATAATCCAATTAAATCAATATATGTTGATCATATATATCATATCTCAATAAGGGGAAATTTTATTAATGAAAACCCTTCATAATTAGTAAAATAATATTAATTATACATTAAATTATTTAACATTACAAGATGTAAAAATTAAATGAATTACAAGAAAAAATATGAAAAAACACAACACTACTGTTATAAGATCCCCATACTAATGAAATCATTGTGCACAACATGAATTATTCCACACATAATTTAAATTGCGAAAATGAAATCCCATACAAAATTATAACATTTCAATCATTACATTATGAAATATAAAACATGAAATGGATCATTAAATGCTTTTATTAATAATCAATTGATGATCTAAAATTTAAAATTGTAAGTATATTAAAAATATAGTATGAAATATTATAATATTAATTAATATGTTACATTAGATAGATTTTGAGATATGAAAAATATTACATAGATCATTACATTTTATGTGAAAATAATGAAATGAGGTGATTATGTGATACACATGTAAAACAATGCAACAAAATCTAAAATGACGGTTAAAAACATAGGTCAGTGCAAAAATATTAATATAATGACATATTAATTAAGAAGTGATATAACCTGATAAATAGAAATTTGTTTATGAGTCCCCTTCCCTAATATCCCAATATACCTCATTTTTTATTATTCTATTCTATGGGAATCCGTATTTGGAATAATCATTCAGCCTCCATGGTTGGTGTTTTGGTATAAAAATAAACTATAAGTGATAGAGTGAATGGTCTGTAATGTTTATTTTTCAGATCTGGGTCCATTTGAATAGATCAAAATTTTTGGTAATAAAGGAGAGTGTGTGACCATTTATAAGTGAGTCTTGTGCTACAAAAGTAATTATAAAGAACATTAATTTCTTATGAATGTTATAATCATGTCCTATATAAGATCTAAATTTTTCCAAAACATATGGACACATAATTTTTGGATTGAAACCCCTTTGTAAATAAACATTGAAATGCATAAGGAGATAAGGAACAAATTCTGAGTTTTTGAGGTTTTTTTGAATCCTATATATCATGTTTTTGGATAACCAAATTAAGATACATGGTTGGAACAAGATTATTCATAACCATGTGGCTAAACCATGGTGATTAGTGAGGAGGTTCAAAGTATGTTTAACTAAGCAAGGGAGGATACACAAACTATGAAAAACAAATACAAAATTCTAGTTATGTTGATCATGGGTTGTTCATGATTATGAGATATATTTTATTATCCATGAAAGGGGGTCTCTCCTTAGACAATGGGAACACATGATCATCACATAATCTTTATATCCATGTAATGATCTCATATAGTATGTTTACTATAAGATAATAATGGAAACATATTGGATCATGGTTCATCTAATCCTGATTCCAAACCAAGAATCCTTTAAATTATGTAAAATAATAATTTATCCCATTTTCTTCTTAAAACTATAAAGTCCTTCCTCATTCCTCTATTAGACTTCAATGGATATATGTAGATATCTCACTCCATATATAACCTTGGATTTGATCATGAATATGTTTCCAATATCCAATTAATTAATTGTTCATTATTATGGATATCTAATTGAATGTCTTTGAATGTTCTTGATTTTACTCTTCATTTCTCCCAACATATTCATCATTATCTCTATATGAGAATATAAGACCCATTTTATGGGTGTTTTTCCACATCATTGATTTCACTCATTCCATAATATATTAAATTTTGATACTGGATATGTTTTGATCCTTCCATCTATTTTAGGGTTTCAATACCTTTTACATGAAGTATTTGGTGTTAGTATTATGTGATGTTATGTCGCACACCTGACCTTTTATGTGTCATCTCTAAGACGTGCAGTTAATTAATTGGGTATAAATACCATAATTTTCATTGTGTTTATTGACACTTATACATCGTTTGAGGTATCTGATATCATTATAACCCACACTTTTTGGTTGTTTTGATAAAATTCATTAATAACATGTAATTATTATATGACATAAACACCGTAATCGGGAGAGTAAATAGTAATTGGACATTGAAATTTTAAAATTAATTTGATAAAATAATATTTTAAATTGATACTCCTAAAATGAATTAAAAAAAATAAAATGAAATAAATTAATAAAATTTTGTATGACAATGTAACATGACCCTTATTAGATGAGGTAGTGGAAATATGATTACACTTTTCCCGGATTTTACCAATCAGTTGTATAAAATAAATGAAAAATAGGATTGTTTAAATGAAATTAATGAGACTACATCAGGATGACCTTCTATTATGGGAATTACATTCCTAATTGATAAATAAAATTAATTTACATGACATTCCTTATTTATTATTGTAAATTATTATTACATTACATCCCTTATTCTGTATTGAAATTAAATGAGATGATATTAATTGCTGAATATATAGAATAAATAGTTTGTATGTTCCTCGTGGATTATTTTTTCTTAATTGGCATGAAACACCTTATCATATAAGGAATACGATATCCTCTATGACATTATATAATACATAACATCATATATTATTATACAAATTTAATGTGGTGAATTTGAGCCAATACGAGATTTATGTAGTTCATTTACTAAATTTTTATTTTACATATACACTAATATAATATATACCTAATGGTTTTATAATTTATATATATTATTGCTGTTGGCCTAATGTGTTTTAACCAAAAACATTTTTGATGGATTATTGGTACATGAATAGATTTAATGGATTTAGATTGAGACTAAAGAAACAACACTTATTTAGGAACCTAAATTGTAAATTCTATTATGGGGTAATAATAGAGGACTGAGATACAATTCAAGAAGATACAATAGAATGATTTTGGCCATTTTTTTATTTTGTATATCATGTACCATTTATATATAAAACCCTATTTCCATTACTCAGTTATTTTATAGCATCATGAAATCAAAATTATTTATATGAGGTTGGATATTGATCATGTTGTGTTATAATAAGGAGGAACATAATCTAGTGTTCTTTATTATATTTCTCATACTATATCATTTAATATATATTTAATTATTTTATCCACTCTGATTCAGATAGAAAGTTCTACACATCATTACACCGTAGACCATAAAATTTAGTCAATAACCCTATGTATACAAGGAGATGTGCTTTAAGCCATGTTACCAATAGAGTGAAGGTACTAACGAGTGATCCCAGTCTAGGATAACACAATTGGGATTTTATGATGGTTTACTTATATTATACTATTTAGGGGTCGGTAGATAAGAAAAAAGGAAGTTTTGGAATTGTGTAATGATCTAATTCCTAGTATTTGATAACAAATATATTTATAAATATCTATATTACTAGCGATGACACTTACTGTGGTTTTTTCAAATTACATTTGTAATAATTTAAGAATTGGTTAATTGAAATTAGAGAAAAATATTACACCATGTCCAAGTTGGTGATTCTATTTTATTAAAAAAATATTACATGAGTTTTAAATATACAATTTTACATAAATAACTTCTATATAGGGGAGTTAGATATCCATAAAATCTATGGTCAAATCATGATATTCATTTCATATGCCATTATTGGCCATAAGATCAGTAAAGTGTCCAACTTATCTTTAAATGTGCATGATAAAGTAATTCATATATGAGAGATAATTCAAAGATTTCATCCGCATGGATTTCATCTTCCAACAGTTGTGAATATTTCAGTTTTTACCCTATTCACAATGATGGAAGAGTTTTATTGAAACCAGATATTATTTTGTCACCTTTCTCTATCCATGACAACATCTCTAATAAAACTGATCATTTAGGCTATAAAGGTGAAGATAATCTACATGACCAAAAAATACATCTAATAAATCCCCCAATGTGGAACCTAAATATAGTACCCACACATAAATTCATAGTGGATCTTATAAAAGATCCATTATAGTTAAATTTATCCAGCCAATGAATATATAATTCCAAAAATATTAAAAAAATGAAGCGGTAATTTTCCATAGACTATAATTTTCATTAGTATCATGGTGTTGTGGACATAGATGGTGTTTTTTTTGAATTATAGCATATTCAATGTTTTTATAATAGTTATGATATGTGAAATAGAGGATTTATGAATTAAAATATCATGTTCCTGAAAACTTTTGTTCTATAAGACTAAATGTGAAGAGTGGACATTTCAAATGTATCTACATAATGATTCAGAAGCTATGGAGACATGGGAGTTTATGAGAATGAATACATGAAATCATGTACACAATTTCATTGTAATTTTTGAGTTTCAAACAGATCACACAATACATTAAATATTGAATAATAAGGTTGAAAAGTTATGAAAATTTCATCAATTTCTATCCTGTGATGATGGAAATGATTTTTTCTGGAGCATAAAAAGATTCCAACTTCATAAAAACTAGAATAAATATGGAGTTTATAAATTTCCAATCATTATAAAAGAGTGATCCTGGTAGGATGAATACTAATCTTGTTTAATTTAACATATATTTATGTTGATTTCTAATAAATTTTTTATGGGATAATTGATGATGATAAAGAATCCCACAGATTGTAAGTTCCCAGATGAGGATGTACTCTTGATTAGTAAAATTATATTGTTTAATTTTTTCTTTAATAGCATTGGGAATCTCATACTTTACATCTTCATGTTGGGTTTTCATTGTAATGTGGAATTTCTCAACCCAATAATTAATGTTTAATATACCATTAAAAGAGTATGCATCCATTTATGATGACATAAATCCATGGAAGAGTTCTTGTTGTCCAATCATTAAATATTATAAATAATAGTAGAGTTTTTTTCATACATAACATTCCATATATTTGTCAAGACCCATCCTCGGGGCCCGTACCGTGACTACCCCAAGCCCGCCTTCCATAGGCCAAGGGCTGGCGACTAGCACCAAGGCGTAAATCCCGGAAAAGGGAAGGCATTGCCTTTTTAAAGTAAACAAGCACCATAAAGTAAGCAAGCGGAAAAAAGTAAACACTAAGTAAAATGGGTACAACAGTAAGTCTGGAAAGTAAGTGGGCCAGAATACAAACCCAAACTGAAAGTAAAGTAAAAATCGAAAAGGGAAAATAGTAACTGAAAAGTAATGCCGCAACGTCAAGACGTTCACTGGAAGTCCCACCTGAAGGGTGAGTACAGAAAGCCTCCACTACTCCTCGGGTCCAGCTGACCGCTCCGAGTACGTCCCGCCCAGTGGTCCACCTCTAGGTACCATCCTGCTCTGCATGCCTCCACCACGATCAGTGTTGTCCGTCGTCTGCAACCAACACAATGTAGTGCGGGCATAGCCTGTGCATGGGTGAGTATAAGCTACTCAGTAGGAACCACGAGACCCCCGAATGTGTCCCAGAATCCACAAAGGACAATCCACAAAATAAAAGATACAATCACGATGTAAAATCCGACAAGGCTTAGTTATATGCCCATACGTACACCTAAGTCATCAATTCTCGCTCGGCTCCATCATGTGAGATCAAGTACAACCCAGTCCACACAGGAAAGAAAAACGTAAAATCCACACAGGATAGCTCAACACAATCCACAAAGGAAAGTAAAATGTAAATCCACACGGGATAGCACAACACAATCCACACAGGAAGGTAAAACAGGATTCATCTCACACAGGTATACTTCTTCGAATGACGATAGAGATGAATACTGATCCATATAATTCGTCAGACCCACAAAGGATTGATAGGTACTAACCCCCGCAAATACCCACACAGGATTGGGCCCACACAGGACCTATAGGCGCTGGCTCACACAGATCCACTGAGCACTGACCCACACAGGATCGGACCCACACAGGATTAGTAGCACTGATCCACACAGGATCGCTGAGTGCTGTAGTCATCGTCGTCGAATCCACTGAGGATCTATGCACAGTCGTCGTTGTCATAGTAGCAGTCGCAGCCAGCTCTTGGGTTCCCGCACACAGTAAGCTCGTTCGGGAGGGTCTGCTTCATGGGCCAAGAGGCTGATACATCAACTGATACATAGTGCAGAGTTGATGTATCCAATAGTTCCATATCGTCAACAGGAACACGACGTCGCAGACGGCCTGTTAATCGGACGCCCGGTCTGCGAGTTATTGGCTTTTTCGTCCCAGGGGCCCAGTTGGGTTTTAAGGAAAAACCAACCCGACTGTACTCCACCTGCGTCCAAACCTCTGGCGGAGTAAGCCAAAAGATCCGTCTCACTTAGAGGAATCCACCAAAGTCGACGGCATGTCAATCGGACGTCCGAAGCTCATGATATGAGTGTTTCCGCTCCGAGGGCCCGGTTGGTTTCATGTACGAATCAACCCGGACGAACCCAAAGAATTCTTAAACCTTGAGTGTGATATACCGAAACGACCATTTCGATCCAAGGATCGCATTGCCACTAACGAAACATAGTTCAGAGGCCCGTAGCTCAAGATACATGCAAAAGACCGAAAACAGTCTGAAGACGGGGGGTCAGGTCCCGGACTGACCCGGGTCGGGGTCCGGCCTGGTTGGGCGCGACCCGGCCGGCAGGTTGGCTCGGCCCAGCTCGTATCGACCGAGCGGCCGAGCGAGCGAGTCCTGGGGTGGGGGCGCGCTGCCCCCGCATGTGAACACCACGGCCCCCCTCCGCGGGGGCCGCCTTGGTAAGCGGACGTGACATTGCCGCGTCCTGTGAGTGCCGGATCCGCGCAGCCGTGGGTCCGCTGGTGCTGCAACCGCCGCGACTTCAGATGCGGCGGCCCTGTCTGGCGGCGCACAGGGGCGCCACCGCCTCCGCCCGCCGGCGCCGCCGGTGGGTTTTGCGGGCCACCAGAGTTGCTCTGGTGGTATGATTTCGTTTCTGTCTGCGCCGTAGCTCCTCCCGGGTCGAGTACATCACTACGGAAACAACGAATAAACTCTGTGGCATGTTTTGTCATCGCCCGCCAATCTGCACATCAACGAAGAACTGCGGAGGGTTGTGGGGTCGTGTTTGTTTGGCCCGCACCCTTCGCGTTAGGTGATAACAATCGGGAAGAAATAAATTATCATATGAAAACGTAACAAGATACAATTTAATAAATTAAAATTGCACTTGATCCTGGTTCTTTGTCTTAGGAGGAACATCCACGGAAAAAAAATTATTTCACAAACCAACCCCTACCTTTCCGTAGTCGTCGAGCATGCGCTCTTCGTGGAATTGATCGTCGCGGAAGGAGGCGATCATCGTGTCGTGGAAGGGCGCCGCGTCATCACGGAAGGGCGTCGCGTCGTCGAGGAATTTAGTGTCACGTCGATGGACTCTGAGGTTCAATAACATGTAGATTTAATTATATTAATTAAATCCATGTTTTTGTTATAACCCATAAAGAGATTTAAAAGAAGAAACCCGAAATCTCCTACCTCAAGCAGTTGGTGATCGGAGATCGTTGCGGGGAAGAACGTCTCGGAAGAAGCGTCGTCAATCTCCGAGGGTGACAGCGTTCTTCGCGTTCTTCGCGTTCTTTGCGTTCTTCATGTTTTTTGCGAAGGAGGATGAAGGCACAAAATTTCTGTCAAAAGGCCTCTCAACGAGAAATCATCAAGAAGTCATGCGTTGGTCTTATTTTATTATTACGCCAACGGATTGTAAACTGGTTAAGAAATGATAAAATTAATTCATACAATTAATTTAATGAAGTTAACCGCCCAATTAATTGGTGCATTATGAATTTAAGAAAACGCGTCAGTTGACTTTCATAATGACGGGTTTTTGTGGGTGCGTTACATAGCGGAAAAGAAACGGCGGTGCTCGTGTGGGCCCCACCTCACAAATATCCTACCAGGAGGGTAGGATATTTTGGGTTCTACCCTATCCGCTTCAACTCATCTTAAGCAGCTAAAAGTGGCTTTTAAGTGGCTTTAAGTGAAATAAAATAAATTTTGTCGTAACAATTATTTTATTTCTTATCTTTAAGCCCAAAAATTAAAAACCACACCCGAGTAAACGCAACTTCGGAAAAGGTGTTTCTAAGCAAATACCGTCGCTGCGATTCCATCGGTGCCCTCAGAATTCGATTCTGAGCACCGGTTTAAAAGTTAGAAAAACCTGCTCGTTCGTTCACAGAACGTACCAGAGCCAAACTTCGGAAAATGATTCTGGGCACACCGGGCCTCGGAAACAGGTGCCGTCAGAAACTGCATTCTAGTAAAATTCCAAATAAAATTAAGAAAAAAAATTCCTTGAAATTTACTTGTCTTTACATCACTCCCACCTCAGGGATTTACGTTCCCGTAAAGATACATCATAAACTAGGGAACAAACCTGGGTACTGAGCACGCATCTGAGCCTCCCACCCCCATGTGCTCTCCTGGAGGTTCTCGTGCTTCCATCTGAAGAAAACTAGAGGAATTGACCGTCCATGTAGGACCTTCTCCTGTCGATCCTCGATCTCCACTGGGACCTCTACAAAAGTCACCCCATCATCAACGTCTAGCAGTCCATGGTCAATGATGTGCGTCGGGTCATGCACGTATCTCCTCAGCTGAGATACGTGGAAGACGTCGTGCACCCGGTGCAACTGAGGTGGTAGAGCCAGGTGATAAGCCACCTTTCCAATCCTGCTGAGGTCCTGGAAAGGTTCGATGAAGCGTGGAGACAACTTGCCGCCTCAGCCAAATCTCCGTAATCCACGTCGAGTTGAGACACGAAAGAAGACGTGGTCGCCATCCTTGAACTCATGTGGACTCCGCCTCCTGTCAGCATAAGACTTCTGCCGGCTCTGAGCTGTCCTCATCCGCTCCTCGATGACCTGGACCTTCTCTGTCGTGTCCCGGACCATCTCTGGTCCCACAAGCTCTAACTCCCCAGGGTCTGTCCAGCACAAGGAGATCTGCAAGGTCTGTTATACAACGCCTCGTATGGTGCAATGCCGATGGTGGAGTGGTAGTTGTTGTTGTACGCGAACTCCCCCAAGGGTAGGTGGTCCTCCCAACTGCGACAAAAGTCAAGGACACATCTGTGGAGCATGTCCTTGAGAGTCTGAATGGTCCTCTCTATCAGACCATCCGTCTGAGGGTGAAAGGCGGTGCTCAGACGTAGATGCGTCCTGAATGCCTCTTGAAACCCCTTCCAAATCCGGGAAGTAAAACGAGCATCTCGATCGGAGACGATAGATGATGGCACACTGTGAAGCCGTACAATCTCCTGAAGGTAGAGATGCCCCAATCTCTCCACTGAGCCCTGCTCCCTGATGGGTAAGAAGTGAGCCGACTTGGTGAGTCGGTCGACAACAACCCAGATGGAGTCGTGACCTCTAGAAGTGCGTGGAAGTCCACCCACGAAGTCCATAGATATCATGTCCCACTTCCACTCCGGGACCACCAAGGGTTGTACCAAGCCTGCTGGTACCTGATTCTCTGCCTTCATCTGCTAGCATGTGAGGCATTGAGAAACGAACTCTGCCACATCCTTCTTCATGCCTGGCCTCCAGTACTATCATCTGAGATCCTGGTATATCTTTTCCTCTCCAGGATGAACCGCCAAAGGAGAAGTGTGAAACTCTCTCAGCACCTCCTCTCATAAAGCGATTGGT
The DNA here is from genome assembly GCA_963277665.1 of Viscum album. Classification (NCBI taxonomy): domain Eukaryota; kingdom Viridiplantae; phylum Streptophyta; class Magnoliopsida; order Santalales; family Viscaceae; genus Viscum; species Viscum album. The sequence goes on from OY728158.1 coordinate 881,625,287, forward strand.
ACCAAGGTACGTCCTCTAAAAAGGATGTCGTGCTCTACTCCAAAGGAGAAGCCATCAGGTGCATATCCTGAGGATATCTGTGCACGCCGCATCTCACAATCGGCAACCCCACGTTGTGCCTCTCTGACCTGATATAGTAGTGGAGGAGTGACTATGAGAGACTGAAGGAAGGCTGCTCCATCTCTATCTACAAAGGATATCTGCAAAGCAGCTAGCTGCTCGGTCGCCTTCTCAAGTAGCTGAATGCCCGTCCTCCTTCTTAGATCATCGACTACCACGTTACCCTTCCCAGAAGTATAGACTATCTCAAAGTCATAGACCTGGAGGAACTCGAGCCATCTCTGCTATCTCAGGTTGATGTCCTTCTATGAGAAGATGTACCTGAGACTCTGGTGGTCAGAAAAGACTGTAAAGCGCTCGCCCATCAGATAGTGTCGCCATGTCTTTAGAGCGAAGACCACTACTGCTAACTCCAGGTCATGGGTAGCATAGTTCTGCTCATGCGGCCTCAACTGACATGATCCATAGGAGATCACTGCACGCTCCTATATCAGGACACATCCGAGTCTGGTCCCTGATGCATCGCATTAGACTACGTACCATACTCCCTCCTCAGGCAACCTCAAGATAGGGGCATTGGTCAATCTCTATCTCAGCTCCTAGAAGCTCTACTGACATCTGTCTGACCACACAATGGGTTTCCCCTTCTTCGTCAAAGCTGATAGGGGTGATGAAACTCTGGATAAGTCTGGCACGAATCTCTGATACTATCCATCTAGTCCCAAGAAACTCCGCACCTCCGTCACGCTCCTGGGTGTCTCCCAAGCCATCACTGCCTCGATCTTTGCAGGATCCACTGCAACTCCCGCCTCAGAGATGACGTGCCCCAAGAAGTGGACCTGACGTATCCAGAAATGACACTTTGAGAGCTTTCCATAATGCTGGTGCTCTCAGAGTGTGTCTAGTACAACCCGTAAGTGGTAGGTGTGCTCCTCCTCAGTCGCCGAGTAAATAAAAATGTCGTTGATTAAGACTACGACAAATCGATCGAGGTATGGCTGAAAGAACCTGTTCATGAGGCCCATGAACACTACTGGAGCATTGGTTACGCCAAATGGAAATACCAAGAACTCATAGTGTCCATACCGACATCTGAAGGCTGTCTCTTGCACGTCCTCGTCCTGAACTCTGAGCTGATGTTAGCCTAACCTCAGGTCTATCTTCGAGAACCACTGTGCTCCCTTGAGCTGATCGAAGAGATCATCAATCCTCGGTAGCGGATACTTGTTCTTCAATGTCACATGGTTCAGGCGACGATATTTGACACCAAGTCGCAAGCTCCCGTATGCCTTCTTGGCGAACAATATTGGGGAAGCCCAGGGCGAAACACTGGGTCAGATGAATCCCTTGCCCTGCAAGTCCTCCAACTATACCCGTAGCTCTCGAAGCTCAGCGAGGGCCATCTGATATGCTGGAGTTGATATCGGGGTTGTCCCGGGGTACAGGTCGATATGAAAGTCTACCTCTCTGCGAGGAGGTATCCCTGGAACGTCGTCGGGAAATACGTCCGTGTACTGATCCACCACTGCAAGAAAACTAGGACTCTGCATGTCAACTACTCCTAGGATGAGGCTAGTCAACTGATGAGTGATGGGCTGTCCTCTCCTCTGCGGATGTCCATCATGTGCTGCGAAGGCTCCCTTATCGCCGGTGAAGATGATCCTGCTCCTGTCGGTGCATACACATCGCACCTTGCGCCTAATACAGTCGATCTGAGCATGAACTATAGATAACCAATCAATGCCCAAGATGACGTCATAAGGCCTCGATGTCGCTACAAGAATATCCCAGCCGAAGATCTCACCTCCTAGAGTAATCTCACACTGCCGACACTAGTGCGTAATTGTCAAGTCTGCTCTCGTAGGTGTCTCTATCCATAAGGATCGAGCCAACGGCTCTGTCGGGATCTCCGAGCTCCGAAAAAGGGCAACGACTAGGAAAAAATGACTCACTCATATGTCTATAAGAACTGCAGTAAGGGTGGAATAGACACAGATCGTACCTCGAATCATCTCGGGCGCGCCGTGGTCGTAGGCCTCCACTGCCTAGAGCTGTGCCTGTCTCTGCCCGCCAGCTCCCTGTGGTCGAGGTGGACCTCCTGGTGGTGGTGGTGGCAGAGCCTCAAAGCATCGCCCACCACCTGCTGCTCAGCCAGCTCCCCTGCCTCGTCCGCCTGCTCCCTACGGACCAGCACGGTCGACCCTCTGCCTCTTCCTGGATGGCCCCTCCATCGTCTGCTGCTCCTCGGCATGGCGGGTCGGGCAGTCATGATCCATGTGGCCCTACCCGCCGGATGCGTAGCACTGCCTACCTCTCGAAAGACTGGCTCCACGCTGTGTGCCCCGCACTGCCGAGCCAGTGTCTTGAGGTCGTCTGCCGGATGGTCTGGTCTGCCTAGACCCATGAGTCATCTGTTAGGTACCTGCTGTAGAAGACTCCGCTACCTGCTGCCCTGCGGTAGGTCTCACTGTGGACTCAGCAAGAAATCTCTTGATCAGAAGGGCTCGCTCCAGTACTCCTACCTGAGTCGGAATGTTGGTGGAGATCAGCGATGCCCTGATCTCGTGTCTCAATTCCTGCTCAAAGGTCCGAGCCAGGAAGAATGGGTCCCGTACCATGTCGTTCGAGTAGCGCGAGAGATCAGTAAATCTCGCCGAGTACTGGGCGACCGTCAAGCTGCCCTGCCGCAGCTGAAGAAGCACATGGATGCGCACCGCACGGAGGGTGTCCATGACGAACTATAAGCGGAAGAGGCTCTCAAAGTCTGTCCAGAGACGAGATGCCTCATCGTGCACCTGGAGCATTATGCTCCACCATCGTCCCGCTGCTGCGTGCAGTAGGCTCGTATCGACGATCACCATGAGGTCTCCTGGTGTCCTCACTAGCCTGAAAACTCGTACGACTGCCTCCAGCTAGTCAACTACTACCTGGGGGTCTATCTCCCTGCGAAACATGGGCGGTCGCTAGTGCAGGAAGTCATGCAGTGCACTGAGTCGACGTGCATCGTCAGCGGTGGGGGCTGGAATCATCGGTGGCTCGACCGGTAGAGGTACCGCTGGTGCCTCTGCTGTCAAAGGACCCTGTACTGAGGCCTCGTCGCTCGACAGGCTGTCATCACATACCACTCTCGGAACCCTAGCTGGCTGCCATCGTGGGGCTATCCTGAAAAGGAAACAGGTGCACCACGGTCAGAACAGTATACCTGGTGAGCTGATACAAAGTAATCACAAAGAAAACCTGAAACACATATGCAATCAATGTTTTCGTGCATTAAGTCAGAAATCAGAAGTCAGAGTCCTGGTGTATGGATATGTCGGCCGCCGAACCAACACTGGGCTCCCTGGACTGATAACCACACTCAATACGCTAAAAACTATTGCTTCACATAGAAGAAAGATCAGAGTCTGCGGTAGAACCGACCGCCTCTGATACCAATTTGTCACGACCCATCCTTAGGGCCCGTGCAGTGACTACACCAATCCCGCCATCCATAGCCCAGGGGATGGCGACTAGCACCAAGGCGTAAATCCCGGTAAAGGGAAGGCATTTCCTTTGTAAATTAAACAAGCCCCACAGAGTAAGCAAGCAGAAAAAAGTAAACACTATGTAAAAAATGGTACAACAGTAAGCGTGGAAAGTAAGTGGGCTAGAATACAAACCCAAACTGAAATTAAAGTACAGCTCGAAAAAGGAAAACAACAACTGAAAAGTAAAGCCGCAACATCGAGTCGTCCACTGGAAGTCCCACCTGATGGGTGAGTACAGAAAGCCTCCACTGCTTCTCGGGTCAAGCCGACCGCTCCGAATACGTTCCACCCAGTGGTCCACCTCTAGGTACCGTCCTACTCTGCAAGCCTCCACCACGATCAGCGATGTCCATCGTCTGCAACCAACACAATGTAGTGCGGGCATAGACCGTGCAGGGGTGAGTATAAGCTACTCAGTTGGGACCCCGAGACCCCCGAAGGTCTCCCAAAATCCAAAAAGGATAATCCACAAAGGAAAGATTCAATCACGAAGTAACATCCGACACGACTTAGGTATAATCCCATACATACACCTAAGTCATCAATTCTCGCTCGGCTCCATCATCCGAGCTCAAGTACTACCCAGTCCACACAGGAATGCAAAATGTAAAATCCATACAGGATATCTCAACACAATCCACAAAGGAAAGTAAAACATAAATCCACACGGGATATCACAACACAATCCAAACAGGAAGGTAAAATAGGATTCAGCTCACACGGGTATACTTCTTCGAATGACGATAAAGATGATCACTGATCCATCTAAGTCATCGGACCCACAAAGGATCGATAGGTACTAACCCCCGCAAAGACCCACAAAGGATCGGGCCCACACAAGACCAGTAGGCGCTGGCTCACACAGAACTGTTGAGCGCTGACCCACACAGGATCAGACCCACACATGATCGGTAGCACTGTTCCACATAGGATCACTGAGTGTTGTAGTCGTCGTCGTCGAATCCAATGAGGATCTCTACACAGTCGTCGTCGTCCCAGTAGCAGTCGCAACCAGCTCTAGGGTTCTGGCACACAGCAAGCTCGTTCGAGAGGGTCCGCTCCATGAGCCGAGAGGCTGATACATCAACTGACACAAAGTCCAGAGTTGATATATCCAAAAGTTCTGTATGATTAACAGGAACTCGACGTCGCAGACGGCGCGTCAATCTGACGCCCGGTCTGCGAGTTATTGGCTTTTTTCGTCCCAGGGGCCCAGTTGGTATTCAAGGGAAAACCTACCCGACCGTACTCCACCTACGTCCAAAACTTGGGCAGATTTAGCCAAAAGATTTGTCTCACTAAGAGGAATCCACCAAAGTCGACGACATGTCAATCAGTTGTCTGAAGCTCAAGATATGAGTGTTTCTAATCCGAGGGCCCGGTTGGTTTCGTGTACGAACCAACCCGGCCGAAACCAAAGTATTCCGAAACCTTGAGTGTGATATACCGAAACGACCGACTCGATCCAAGGATCACATCGCTGCTGACGGCGCGTCGTTCAGAGTCCCGTAGCTCAATATATGGGCAAAAGACCGAAAGCGGTCCGAAGACGGGGGGTGTGGGCCCGAACCGACCCGGCCCGACCCCCCCTGGGTCGGCCGGAACCGGGTCGACCTGACCTGGGTCGGGGTCCGACCAGATTGGTTGTGACCCAGCCCGGCTAGGGCGCGACTCGGCCGGTGGGTTGGCTCGGCCCGGCTCGGCTTGGCCGAGCGGCCGAGCGAGCGAGTCCGGGGGCGGGGGCGCGCTGCCCCACGTGTGAACACCACGGCCCCCCCTCCTCGGGGGCCGCCCTGGTCAGCGAACGCGGCATTTCCGCGTCCAGTGAGTGCCGGACCCGTGCAGCCGCAGGTCCGCTGGTGCCACCGCCGAGGCATCTTCAGCCGCAGCGGCCTTGTCTGGCAGCTCGCCGGGGCGCAACCAGTGGGTTCCACGGGCCACCGGAGTTACTCTGGTGGTCCGATTTTGTTTTTGGCTTGCGCCGTAGCTCTTCCCGTGTCCCGTCCTTCACTACGAAAACAACGAATCACCTCTGCGGCATGTTTTGTCGTCACTCGCCAATCCGCACATCAACGAAGAACTGCGGATGGTTGTTGGGCCATGTTTTTTTGGCCCGCAACCTCCACATTAGGTGATAAGAATCGGGAAGAAATGAATTATCATATGAAAACGTAACAAGATACAATTTAATAAATTAAAATTTCAGTTGATCCGGGTTCTTTTTCTTAGGAGGAACATCCATGAAAAAAAAATAAATTATTTCACAAACCAACCCCTACCTCGCTGTAGTCATTGAGCGTGCGTTCTTCGCGGAATTGATCGTCGTGGAAGGAGGTGGTCGTCGTGTCACGGAAGGGCGTCGCGTCGTCGTGGAAGGGCGTCGCGTCGTCACGGAATACGATGTCACATCGACAAACTCCGAGGTTCAATAACATGTAGATTTAATTATATTAATTAAATCAATGTTGTTGTTATAACCCACAAAGAGATTTAAAAGATGAAACCCAAAATCTCCTACCTCAAGCAGTTGGTGATCGGAGATCATTGTGGAGAAGAACGTCTCGGAAGAAGCGTCGTCGATCTCCGAGGGTGACGGCGTTCTTCGTTTTCTTCACGTTCTTCGTGAAGGAGGATGAAGGCACAAAATTTCTGTCAAAAGACCTCTCAACGAGCAATCCTCAAGAAGTTGTGCGTTGGGCTTATTTTATTATTATGCCAACGGATTGTAAACAGGTTAAGAAATGATTAAATTAATTCATAGAATTAATTTAACGAAGTTAACCACCCAATTATTTGGTGCGTTAAGAATTTAAGAAAATGTGTCAGTTGACTTTCATAATGACGGGTTTTCGCAGGTGCGTAACTTAGCGGAAAAGAAACGGTGGGGCTCGTGCGGGCCCCACCTCATAAATATCCTACCAGGAGGGTAGGATATTTCGGGTTCTACCCTATCCGCTTCAACTCAGCTTAAGCAGCTTAAAATGGATTTTAAGTGGCTTTAAGTGAGATAAAATAAAGTTTGTCGTACCAATTATTTTATTTCTTAACTTTAACCCCAAAAATTAAAAACCACACCTGAGCAAAAGCAACTTCGGAAGAGGCGTTTCTAAGAAAATACCAGCTCTGTGATTCCATCGGTGACCTCAGAATAGGATTCCGAGGACCGATTTAAAAGTTAGAAAAACCAGCTCATCCGTTCACTGAACGTACCCGAGCCAAACTTCAGAAAATGATTTCGGGCACACCGGGCCTTGGAATCAGGTGCCGTCAAAAACTGCGTTCTTGTAAAATTTTAGAGAAAATTAAGAAAAAAATTTCCTTGAAATTTATGGGCCTATACAATATTGGAGTTCATTTGGATTAAGATTATATACATTATCTTCTACCTAAATCTGAACCTTATAAAGTCTGAACCCCATGATTTTTCATTGATATTTTTCCAAGTGGAATGATATTAAAAGTGATATTTATATTATTTAGACTTTTTAATTAAGAATCACCAAATTGAAATGGTATTGTGATAGTCTTTACATGAGACAATGGTGATTTTGAATTCCTGATTACATCCAATCAAAACGAAATTATTGATCTATAAACACTATACTTTTAGAAATAAATATGTGATTTATAACTCCTAAAAGTGTAAAAATAATTATAAAGTGACATGATTCACCAAGAAAAATATTTTATCCATAGAGAGAGATATAGATTTTATTTTTTAGGAGCCATACTGTTTCATTATTTTACTCATTATGTATGTATATTATGATTCTTTGGTAATACCTTAAAACATAACTACTCCAAGATGGTCAAAGGGAAAATTTCATATTCTAATGTTTATCTCAACGATAATGTCAACTTCCATTATGGATCATGAAATCATACTAATGTAAGATAATAATCCATCTTTTATAGTCTTCCTATAAGGTAAATATCATTGATTATAGGGGATCACCATGCCTAAATCCTATAGAGAAGAAGAATTACCCTTAAGATGGTACATTGATCCAAGCAGATATCTGAGATGAGCTATGTAGGATGGTGATCAAATTACTTATGATATCATTAAACCCATGTTTTGAAATAAACATCCATATAAAATTACAATTCATTTTATCAATTGGATTTTTTATTTTAACCATAATAAAAATTTATACACCACTAGTGGAATTCTTGAGAATATTTATATATTCAGATGTATTCATGAGGAAATAATATAATATTCTTCCATTGATGAAATAACATTGGTTCAATGAGATAATTATAGGTTATTCATTGGATAGCATGTTGGAAACTTTTTTCAATTACCTTAAAAATAGAGCTTACCTCAGAAATATGGTTGAATTGATGGACCTAAATGGCCTTATTGATTTTGGATTATGTGTATGAAATTGGGAATTGGATATTTGATAATGTTATTATTTTCCGAAATAATTTTGAACGAACCTAAAAAGACTATATTGAAAAATATATCAATAATGTAGAAAGATATAGTTAGAAAAGCTGTCAAGAATTTAAAATATATCATCATTTAGGTTATAAGTATACTCTTTTATTTAAAACTCTAATAAAAGTTATGATAATATTTTTTTGCCCTTCACATTAATCAATCATGGAATAACATCCCTAAGAAGATTAGATTTAGATGTTTTACTATAAAAAGGAATATGTTGTATGTGATAATAGTATTAGATTGATCTGTCCTATAATCTATGAACATATAAAAATCCATGGTGATTAAGAGGGGTATATTATATTTCTTGACCCTTTGGAGAGAGTTGGGGAATTTAGTATTTCTATTACTGTCCTAGAGAAACATTGTTTCTTATATTTCCCATTGTGCATTCTCATTTATATTTATTAGGTGAGATAGATCACAATCTATCCTTTCTCCATGAAGAATATCATAAGAGAAGTCATTGTGATGTTGTATTCCTTCATTTATTTTAGGGATTCTTATAGAGAGGTAATTTTATTGTCAATTCAGTTGTAGTAATATTGTTTCCAACCATTCATTTTCATTTTATGCAACTTAATTTAAAAAAAATGAATTTGCGAGAATAATCAATGAAAATCATTGAGTTCAAAGTTTCTTAAAGAATCTTGTCTCATTGAGGGAGAGAGTCCTAGTAATTACTGTCACATGAATCATTATATACACCTAAAAAGTCACATTCACTTCGTAAACCATTCTACATGGATTAATATTATTTATTTCCTATTAAATTATTTATTTCATTGGAGTGAAATATATTTTCATTGACTAACATTCTTATAGGATGAATGAGCTAAATAATTAGTAAATTAATGTATAGAAATCATCCTAATAAATGTTTTCCCATATATCCTAATGGTGGTAACATAGCTGACCAATTATGGTAAATTTGGTCCATGTACCATTGGTTTAATGTTTTGAAACGTTAGTATTTGATATTAAAAATATTCAAATGTTAATTTATAAATTTTATGGACATCCAAAATATATGAATGGTTATCCATTAAATTGAACAGCCATAATAGAATGGTTTCAGTTATATTAATTCCAAATTGATACTTATAATTTGAAGGAAATTTTAACATTGGAATGGCATGTGAATCAACTGGAATCAAGATAATAAATAAATATATAAGTTTAAAATAAATGAATTATAATTATAAAATGAACTCGTTACATTAATTTAGAGTGGAAAATTACATCTTAATTAATTTTTTCATCTATAATGTCCTATTTAGAATCCATATACTATAACATCTTTCATAAGATATGATTACTATGACAAAAAATGAACTTTTAGTGGATGTGGGGAGTGACACTCATGTTTATTAGTAATCTTTTAAATTACCTCTGCCTAGTTTAAAAATAGGATATATGAGTATTGAATATTACATATTAATTCTTTGATCATATCATATTCTTTACGCTAATATCATTTTCTTATTATGGTATGTTTTCTATTTTTTGGAACTGTTAATATATTCTTCCAAGAGGACATTTGGTTGAACGTAATGAAGATGGAAATAGCGTAAACCAGAGGTGGTGGGGCTTACAACACAAGTATTATCTCTAGTAGTTCCACTTGTTGAACCTCATATTATACCTTATATGTTCTATGATAAACATATTTGATATGGATTTATAGGATTCATTAAGACAACCCATAGAGTAATATGACCTATCCCTATTATGTATGAGTTTATGTTAGAGTTTCAGTAGTATAGTCCCCATCCATTGTCGATGGATGGTGGACCATTGGTTATAGTGTCTCAGATAGTTGAAACGTTTTACAACATTGAACATAATTAGATCCTTAAATAGTGTAGAATCAATATTGAAGCTTATATGGTTTTATGATCTGGGAAACATTTTTTTGATGTTCTCAACTGGAAAGGTGAACAACAGGACATGACATGAAAAAAATTTGAGTAATTTTATATGATTAATTATTTTGGGAGACACTGAGATATAATTATGATACATATTTAAATCATATGATTTAGGGTACTCTATAAATTATGAACTATTTAACTTTATCGTTCATTCTACAGTGTTCCATACCTATTCATTCAATCTATGTGACTACTAGAGTAAGGAGGATTGATTATGGGCTTAGAAAATCTATTTATTAATAGTTTAAAATTATCCATATGATTACTCTATATCAAATATTAATCTAGCTTCTCCCTACAATGAATAAAACAAGGGATGATGAGGGTGTGCGGCCATGTGGATCAGTGTTAAAGAAGGGTGATAGTTCATCAAGATATGGAATGAATTTCAATTATATTTTTAAATAGGGAAGTTGTGGTTATTGTATAATCTATGGAAGAGGGTTATTATTTCATTTGTGTGGGAGGCTATGACACATGAATCCCTATTGTAGCAACGAACATATATATTTCTAGTCGTCCAAGATAGTGGGTCATCTTGTTAAATTTTATAGAACCATTCCAATAGTGTTTAGTGAGTTATTGTTTTAAATAAATCTACATTCTAGAGTGGTATTGGTATATCTTTAAGAGAAAAGGTTTTAGAGTACTACTAGATATTTTTGTCGAGGAGGTGGAAATTTTCATTGATGTCAGATTTTAGATTTGAAGGACCATTAAATTATGAACTACAAATGGTATTGACTTTATCAGAAAAAAGGCATTTATTTTTCTAGATATATTTTAAGGATAATATGTCTTTGAATTAGTGTTTTATTCAATTTAGGGTTTGATTGATGATTATGGAGTCTCATAAATTATAATATATTTGATTTAATATAAGAACATAACATTATTTCATTTCATTTTTTTGGAATTTTTTGGGCTCAATGTTTTGTATTTTTATTGAGTGAGGACTCTTGAAACTCTCCTTAGAGCATAATAATAATGTGTACATTAATGGAATGATTTCTCCGGAAAATACATGGCTATAATTTCTAATGTAATTATTTCAACCACAAAATGATGGTATTTAATATTATTATCAAAAAGGATGGGTGGATACCTTCTCACACTCATGTCAAATTCAATCCATAGAGGGTGTCCACCACATAACATGAGGATAGTAACTATATTAATAACGTAAAAGAAGACATCTAGGGAATTTGGGAAAGTCCTAAGAAATTTGTTTTTTACAATTTGTTTGTATAGATGGCTAGTATTTTTCATGATGATCAGGCATAATGATAGATAATATTTCTTAATATAGTGGACTATTTTATCATTTTCTCCCTAATAACTTTTCTGGGATACTTCCTTGGAGATATAAAGAGTTTACCATTTTCTTCTATGAGAATAACTTGTATTAATCTATTATTACTATATAGAACCTAATAATCATTAGTAACTAAAGAGATAGTTAGGGGAAATGGAATATAAGTGGGTTATACAACTCTATATATAAACATGGGATTTACCAGTGCTATTCACTAATTAGGAAGATGGATCTCATCGAATATGCATTGTTTTCCAAAAATTACATCATCTTATGAATAACAACTCATAGTCTTTACATCATATAGTTTTCCTATTTGACATTCTATGGTAATATTATTTATTAATATCGAGTGATTTATATTATGGATATAATCTTTTATGTATCATTTTTTGATATAACTCGTTAAAAATTTCAAATAAGATATACCCTTTATGACATTTGGTAATTTCATTCAGTCTCATGAACACACTGATTATTTATAAGGTTTCGAGGAATCCTTTTTTTTCAATAGTATATGGATTAGTTTTTGGTCATTTATATGGATAGCATCTTGGTGTACCCATAGAATCAACATGATCATTCCAAAAACCATGATATCATATTGATAAAATATAGAAAGAATATGATATTTTCCATTATAAAAACATTAATACTAAGTAATGATAATTAGTAAATCCCTGGTAACATGTTCTGAGAGTTTGGAGTATCTATTGAATAAGAGACAACAATCATTATGTTTTCTTAAGAAATACCCTATAATGTCATTGAATATTATAGATTATTAAGGATAACCTAATATTATAATGACTTCATTTTTGAAATCTCAGGCTGTACATCACCACTTATTGTATAGATCTATAAGGGTGTTAGATTATCAAGGTCTATATATTTTTAAAAATTAATTGAAAAGTTGAATTTAAGGAAAACTGTAGTTTTAATTTTATTACAAATTGTTATAAGAAGCTCTATAGTTTATTTTAATGCATAAGGCATCAAACTATGATCCATTTTAAAGAAAGGGAATCTTTTTGTGGAATAAAAGTCCTTCTAGTTGAATACCCAAGAGTAAAATTACATGAATCGGAACCTTTAGATAGCACCAGATATTGACTCCATACATTTATTGAGACATTTTATTTGGTTTAAATAAATTTTATGGTATAGGAACCATAAAATCCTGAAATACGTAATCACTAATTGTTACCAAAATGTCATAAAATGAATGTGGTTTGTTTACTTATATTCTATTAATATTCATCTTTCTTACACACCAGTGAAATGTAAAGAGGTGGTGAATTCACTGACTAGGAAGTCACAGACAAAAGGTGTTTATCAAGCCCATAGTTAATGACTGTTACATGCACAATTTTTTAAAAATATTTTTGATGTTTTGGAGTGTCATGGGAATCTTAATCTTATGAATTTAGAAGTGAAATCATTACTTTTTGTTGAGTAGGTATTATAACTCTCTTTAATCATTATGTCATGGTCATAAGTGAAAGTGTATTAGGTGAGGACCAACTACATGGTGTGTACATTAAAAAAGATGATATATTACATATTTATAGTTATGTTGGTGCCTATAGACTTGTAAGAGTAGATAATGATGGAATATTGTTCAATGAAATCAGATTTATATCTTGTATATAACATGGTGTGCCATTATTTACACATCAATTATTGGTGTCCAAGTATAAAGAGGAAGATGGGTTTTATGTAACACGGTGTTCCACCAATTAATATTTGAAGGAAGATCTTGAGAATCTCCATGGTCAATTACAGTGATGTCTAAGTAGTGAATTAAAATGGGTTCAAGTCACTGTGAATTGTTTTTTTCTGGTTTACCAAAATTCCTTCATTATAATGATTTCAAATTCGTTCTCATAGATATTCTGTTGAAGGACACCCATTTCATGAATATTAGGGATAAATTCATTGTGTGTGAGATATAGAGGTTCCACAACAGAGAGTTTTTTATTATTCATGGGGATCCATAGAACATCCTAACATGTTGATATTCTCATTTTACATCATGGTTCATGAAGTGGTTAGTGAAGGAGTTCTGAATCACAGGTTCTTTTGAGAACATTATATCACCCACAAACAGATGGTATATTTGAGCATATGTTTTTTTGTTAGAGACATTCCACAAGCCTACAAATAATATTTTTGGTATATATAGGGGAAAATATAAATATTATTGAGTTCACATATAATAATATCGTTTAATTTACTATACATATGGATCCATTAGAGGCCATATACATTTTTTCATGTCAATCAATTCTGTTATGGTTAGAGGTAAAATAGGAAGTTCTACATGGACCTTATTTGTTCAAGATACATTAGTGTAGGTTTATCATATCATAAAGCTTATTTATATTGTTCAATCGTTGAAATAATCTATAATTTGAACAATAGAACTGACCTATGGAGTTTGAGTTGCGTTATCAGGTCATCATTAGTGTTTCTCTTAGATTGGGTCATTAATGATGTCAATGAAAAGGGGGTTGTCATCAAGATGTCTCATGCCTTTTGAGGTTATAGATAGTATCATGTGGGAAACATATTGGTCATTTAAACTTCTATTATACTAGGTCATGTACAATATATACCATGCTTCTAATCTTTTTCATTATCAATCATGTGTGTCATATCACCTTCAACATGATGATATTGAGTTATAAGATGATTCGTCTTTTTAATAGTATCCAATTCATATTGGAAATTTTTCAGGACAAATCATCAATGAATAAGTATAGTTAGATACAATGGTGCCATATTTTTATGCACAACTCTGTGGCTAGAATTATTCTCAGATGATAATGAACCAACATCATAGAACTCGGTGAGGCATCGTTTCAATGCTGGGAGGTTATATGATCAATATTTTTTAGACATGGTATATATAATTACATTGTATTTAAAATTATTGTTTACATTTTAGATTAAATTTTTTATTATATTTTATATTGGTATTTTTAAGGTTCTGTGTAACGTATCCGGGGCTTCTCGGGCATGTTCATATCACAACATATTGGTTTTTTGGAAAACAAGTGTGAGGCACACAGATGGACTTCACCTAGTGATAATAATGATGCTCACAATTTCATCCCAATGATGAGGTTTATAGATAGTTCAACTAAAATACGATGCCAAAAATCCATGAAAACACTAAAATAATTATATGTATACAGACCAGCAAATGGGAACGGTTTGGAAAACCATGTTTCTGGTAATTCAAGTGGGGTGTCTCATTGGATAGTGAGTATGAATAAGTTTCACAAGATTTATCTAATAGTGAAAAAATAATAAGAATAGTTTTTTCATTGGGAAATTGGTGGGGATATTTTTTCACATTTTATTCCAACATTTTCACTCTTTAAATGAAAAAAATTACCACTCTATTCCTATTTTACTCAAACCACCATTATACATTGCCATTTATATGGTAGCTTCCACTGGTGGAATGCTTTATCAATCTTCTACATTAGACTTTTGATGTCCTATCCATCTATATTCTAATTCAGGTTATTTTTGTTATATTATATTGGAAAATTTAATTATTATCATTTAATTAATTTCAGTATTCATTTATCTCACCAATATTGATGTTGTATCTATGTGAGATGATTTGTAATATTTTTATAATTATTTTTTATTTCTTATATTTCTCTCATTCATTACCAAATTAATGGAAAATAATTGATTTCTATTATTTTACCAATTTAATTTATGTTATATATACATTTTCCATATGTTTTTATGAGTTTATAATGTGTGTCATTATATTGTGAACAAGGCATTACATGATTCTCTACTAAAATGTGATAATATTAATGTCGTTTTACATTCATTTTTTTTGAACACATACACATAGTTCTTGGTTGAAAAACTCAATGAAAAAAATAATATTTCTTAAATGGATCCAACATGTACCTTAATGAATTTGTGTTTATGTATGACCCAAATACCACCATTTTTAGTTTGTATTATATATGTTAGATAAAATACCACAAATTCATTTTATGAAATATTATGTTGAATGGAAATTCCCATAGAACACAAGATCACATTTAAGTGTATTAAATTATATTTGAATTGTATGAACATTTCATTTGACCCTCATTATATGAGATATTCACCATTATATTACATTAAGACACTTTTTTATCCTTCTGTCATAAAACCAAAATGAATAGTTGAGTTGATAAATAAAATGGATTTTATTACATCGTTCCTACCCTATATAATGGACCTAATATAAAAATTGATAATATTAAATAATAGAAATGAAATTAATTAATTATTATTGGTAAAAAATAAGACATTAAATTCAATATATATGATTGAAATTAAATAATATATTTCTCTACATTGCTTATTTTTATTGAAAATATATGATGTTCCCTATAATATATCTTGGTTAAATTAACAGAATATTCCACATGACTAAAATTTAAATATTTATTTTCTTTTATGAAATTTCTCTTAAAGGAAGCAGTAACCATTGAGGCATGAAGTAGTATATGTGGAATATAATTTCAGAAAACTTATGGGTGAACTATTTTGGTGATTACACAACATGAAACACTAAAGGGATATATTTAAAATTTTGAGTCATCATAATGTCAATGTATCTTTATCTAAAGAAATTATGTGCATTTATTTTTCATTTTAAACATTATAATTTCATTTACAAACCTCATTACCACTTTTTTACCTAAATAATAGTAATACTTGTTTCACATGTTTTGGGTAATAAATTTACACGTATAGTGAATGTGGATCTATAATGGTCCATGGATAAAATTTTCAGCCACATTACATTATTCTATTATACATTAAATATATTTTTATTATTGAACAATGAAATAAAAAATTTCTTAATATAAAATTCCTATACAATAATCATGGTGAATATTCATTTAATTATTGTTCATATACATCAAGACTATAATATAATTAAAATATAAACAAATATTCAATTAATTTTACATTATAATTATTTATATATTTCATTGTAAACAATAAATTATTATAATCATAATAAATTTATATATTTTAAAGAATATTATATAGATTTTTTAATTTATTTAATATGAAACATCTCATTATATGGTAAGCATGTAAAGAAATTGTTATATTAAAATATATATATATTTTTATACCAAATAAAAAAGGTATTTTTCATATAGGTTTCTAACAATAACCAATGATATATTATTTTTATCCATTTGAAAATGTATTACTATAATTTAATGAGTAATTGTGGGAGTTACTATTAATTTTATACATAAAATAATGTACAAGAGAAAATCAATGAAAATGTAATCATGGTTCCATATAATAAAATAAAATATTGGGATGGTTAAACTAAACTAAAAAATAATAATTGAAATTGTTATATATAATTTAAAAGCCATGACACATTTATTTTGTCCAAAAATAACCTGATTTATCCATTATGACAGTGAAAAATATGTTCCTTACTTACTATTCATAATGAAATAAATGCAATAAACGTTATTAGTAAGGTTAGACCTCATTATTTCATATATAAATAAAAAATTATTTTTTCTGTTGGTGAAATTAAATTAAATATATTCTTGACGAATGCAATGGTATTTCTTATTTGAGAAAATTGTGATTTAATCATAAGGATTATTATATTTCAATATCAATCAGTTTTTAAATTCATAAGGAATTATTTTAATTATTAATTACAAAATGGAACAATTATTAATTTATGAATATAATAAAAACATATTGATACTTTTTTCTAAAATTACATATTAATAAAAAAAAATATAGTTTTTAAAAAATCAGCAGTCATTTCTATTCAATAAAAATAATAATATTTATAGAAAAAATAAAAAAATGAAACTGAATTTTTTATGTCATATGATTTTTAAAATATATTTCCATTTTTATAAATAATACTTTTAAAAGATATAAATATTTATTATAATATCCTGACATAAAATTCAATAAATACCATTTTGGATGCAAATTTGTTTTTGAAGCATCTAATGAATTCATTGTCATTTTTTAGACATAAAAATAATTGTAACACGTTAATATTTTAGAATGAAACTATATACCTTATTGTACACATCCTACAACACCTTTATTTAATGAATAAGAAAACATTATTTCAACCGATATTACATTTCCATTGTAATTTTGGTTATGAATACAATTAAATTAATTGTGAACATATATAAAGGCCATGATAAATTAAAATTTTTTCATATGTATACAAAAATTAATAATGGAAGTAACACCATGACCACGGTTCCAAATAGCAGTTCCCCAAACCAATTCTCCAGATGACTTCCGACATGCCTCCCTAAATTCTAGTGGCCTCTGACAATATTTAAGAGTCTAATATGTGATTTGGAGAGACAATACCCTCAATATCAAAGGACAAAAATAATATAAATCAATATAAAATAAAACCAAGATACAATAATAATCTATAATTCAAAAAACAACAGATTAATAAAATAATAATAAAAAAATATCCTTATACTAATGATGAAGGCATGTCAAACTATATATGATTCAGGCATCAAATGAAAAACGAAAATAAATACCCATTAATAACTCCTAAGAGGGTCCCTATGTCATTTTTAGTTCCCTTATATATCCTGCATCCGAAATCCCAACTCATCCCTCTAACATGGGCCTTTCATCCTAATAATTTTATAAATACATGAGGTCTATTTGGCAAACAATTATTTAGCCTCTATAGTAATGAGTAAAAATAAATGTCATATAAATCAATATACTATAAATTAAAATTCTATTCAGTTGTCTAATGAATTAATATCAAATGAAAAAAAATTAATTTGGCATCACAATTATTATTCATTAAACAACTATATAGTCCCTAGAGTTAACTGTGACACCTGAATAAAACATACATACATCATCCTATGATGGAGTCTGAACAAAAGACAATATGGATATAAAAATTCATTAATTAATGGTATTTCCATATTCATTTTATTTCAATTTCAATCAGGTACAATAGATGGGATGTTTGGTTGAAATTATCTCTGGTACATAGCATAATAGTCCCATGACAAAATCGTGGAGGCCTATAATAGTTGTATGGAACACCATGTGTTTTTGGATAATTAACCCCATTCACATAAGTCATTGATCACATGAATGCATTGGGGGACTATAGTAGTAGTTGGAACCCCATGGGTATTTGAGAATCAATCCCAAATCCATAACACATTGAACCATTATTCAAAAATATTATAAATATATATATATATATATCAATGTTCAACATCATTATCCTTATTATAATCATTTCTCTTCATGGGGGACAATTTTACTTATCCATGATAACCATGGCTCGTTAGTTTACTCCAAAGGGATAACATTTACCATTCTATAATAATCCACTCACCATCAATTAATTCTTAACATATTATCACTACATAGATAATCCATTTAACCTTTTATTTCCAATTATCTAGATTAAATAAAGATTTGGTTTAATTTCAAAAACATATAATATCTTTTAGAAATTCAATTTTTCATCATTTCAATGTAATCAAAACAACTCATAGGCCACCATAAATTTATATATCATAATATCCAATGGGTCAAATGAGATCCATGAAGTGTCTCACATTGGCATGAATTTAAATATATTATTATAAATTTAATTAAATTTCAATAAAAAATAATTTATTGAAATATTTACATACACATGATCATGATAAATGCAATGGGAATTATTAATTAGAGCACCAATTTCATCATTTCTGATGAATTCTGATGGAATTTTATCCCCCAATTATATGTATAATTGTTAATTTCACAGTTGTAGTGGAGATAAGTCATCAAAATCAAGGATAAATATCCAATGAAAAAACAGCCATTAAAACCAATATCTAAAAAATAAAAAATTATTGGAAGTAATATCTTTACAAGGGGTGAAATACAGGAGAGATGGGGACCTATGAAAATAATAGTTCATATATTTGAACCAAGGTTGGTCCTTCCACCAGATCTCTAATTTTCAAATAATGTGGATTAATGAACCTTACAAACCTCTATGGAGACTCCAAAAATGATGGATAAAGTTTATGTCTAATATGAATAATTACGTATATAAACTAGTGTTTTTTGATAAATTTTAGTTAATTTTTTAGCATTTTAAAAACCATCATGGATAATTTCCAAGGTGGGCCACATGGTTTGAAAAACTGTGGACACTAATTTTGCGCACATATTGTCTGGAGTGCACAATTACTCATGGGTGGTCACCAATATTTAATTACCTTGGGAAATCCATGAAAAAATAATTTTTATAATGGTTAATGGTTTGGGGAGGGTGGCTTCATGGTTTGGTCCAATTCTGTTCCCCCTTCTAATGACTCATAACGGGGAGAATAATTTATTATGTGAGGCCATACGGTTTTCTACAAATGTGCACCAACCATGTATATCCACATGTACTTCCAAAATTCCACATATTCCCCCAATATAGCCCCAAAGAATTACCCAACCATGGTATGATCAATACATGGGTAAATGATTACTAGAAAATATGTATGATTCATCTCCATAAATATCATGATCCTATAATATTCAAATATTTTAGTAGTTGAACTTTGAGAAAAACACTCAATCAACATTAAAATTTTTGATTTAGATGCTTTATCCACATTTCACACATATATTCTTCCCTCTACCATGTTTCCCCTTGAACACACCTATGCTTCCACAAAACACTCACATAAAATAGTTTCTTTCTTGGAAACACATTCTCATTGTGATCCAATACATCAACAAGATTCTCCCAAACAGTGATTAATAATAAAGCTCAAAATAATCAATTTTGATCAGATGATAAGGTTCTTGGTAACAGTTCCAATATTTGGTAGAATAAATAACATCACTCATTTTAATAATCCTCTATGAAAGAGATAATCCACTAACTCTGAATACAACATTAACACACTCATTATGGAAATCGAAGGAACACAAGATCACCTAATTTAAACTGAAGAGGATGAAGAAGATGATATAAAAAACATCTATATAATATAGTATGTGTCCATATTTTTTTGAATAAATAGATACTCCTCTTATGACACAAACACGATACTCTGTCACATAAAGGCTTACTCACCTACCACCATCCATCAAAACTTGATCTACATGATCGAACATAAAGTGAATCTATTAGTTCCATATAAAAAGTTCTCCTTATAAATAATTTTGCAACTAAATTGAATGATAAATAAAATTTTCACCCATTATCCATGACATTCAATGATGCATTCTAGCTACATGTCCTCTAACACCTAAATAGTTAACATCAATTTCTTATCTATGCAATGGTAAAATGTTGCACTCAAAAATACCCAATAACCAAATACCTTCTATAAGAATTTCATAAATCATTATGAAACGTGTGAATCATAAAATAAATCCATTATTTGCTTAACCTAGTTCAAAAAAATTATCTCTCATACATTCTTTTCCCTAAAATGATAAGATTTAATGGTTTCCAATATAGGAAGGGGAATGAGAAACAATTTTTAACCATTTAAAAATAACCCATTTTTCATCATTCAATCGAGGAATAATTGTAAAATATACTAAAAGTGACATGGTAATATATTATGAATTCTATTCCATAAAGAGAAGAAGTTGTCACAGTCAACCTAGTCATTGATTCTTATCTTTCACCAGCTGATAGGTTTAAAATCAGGTCAATAAAACATGAAATATATCTTTTATGCTAGTCTACAAATATTTTCTACTTAGATAATGGTATATTTTGGTCAAACCATGATACACCACCCACATATAGGAATTAAACTCATTTATCAAATTTTTATTCATACGGGTAGTCACAACAACACGAACCTAAACACAGATGATTCAATCAACAATTATTGTCCAATCTGAAGGTGAGTCCCAACCATCAAGCAACTCCCTCAAGGATAAGCAATCTGAATACTCATATTGAGTGTCTTTAATATAAATCAGATGTGTTGACTCAACTAAAAAAGATATAAGATTCTTTGACTACTAGCCCTCCTAAACATATATATAAATCTAATTCATCCATGTATTCATCATTAACTAAAAGCTAAATAGTTTCACTTTTAAATGCTATGAATTTTCTCCATAGAGTCATCAACACTATTTCACATTCATAGTGTATTGGATTTCTCAAAATAAAATTTCATCATATAGTCAACCCATCATAAGTGCTAAATATTAAAATATTATTTGAAATATATACCAATATTGTTTGATCAATAAATAATATAAAACATTATCTCAAATGGAAATTATGCAAACACATTACATAATAATGAACAATTCACATCCTGAGATCATGTGTATGATAATTACCTTATTCTTTCATCAACCATCATGATCTATATTCCATGAATAGATCTCCCCACATCGACACTGATCCAGCTGTAACCCTATATGTATCACACAATAAAGAATAACACTCAACTTCCTCGAGTAGGATTAAAATAATTTTGTTATTAAAACACTACATAATCTCATAGAATGAATTATAAAATTATCAAGGCAATTAAAACATTATTCCATTAGTGGTGACACCCAAAAGTGGTGGTACCAAATAATAAAAGTATTTGTTTCCATTCAGATAATTACCATCTAAAAAAACAATATTTAGATAACAACTCATTATTGTAATACCAAAATAAAAATCATCAGGAAATTTCAATAGTACCACTAAAACTCATTAATTAAGGAAGATATGACTAATGAAATGTACCTTCTCAATCAAAAAACAACACATATATAGAATTTAATATATTTGATGCTCTATCAATGTATTCAGGTGGATTTAATGATATTGGGAATGATTGTCAGGAGTTTTATAGTACACCACGAGGTCATCCAAAAATCATCCACAAACTAACCCACATATGGGTCGAATATTGTGTTCATAATTTCCAGAAACATAGATAGAGTGTTTTTTAATTCAACGGAATCCCGACTAACTCAAAAATCTCATTCATAATACTAATATATTTTTCTGGTATATCAAAAGATATTAACTCTAAAATGATGAAACCTAGACCTAAAATCCACCATGGATAACACAAAATAACCTCTCAACATCTCAAAATGATCATAGATAATTGAAATATTATATGGCCACCTAAAATTCATCTTGTTCAACATCATGTAAATCTCACATACATACCACATCCAATATACATTCATAAAAATAAAGTCATAGAATTCTAAGAAAGATAAACAAATTATCCATCTGGTCATCTAGATGATTATTATACTGCTAAAATCATGGTTATTTATACTCATTAATGTGGAATGGAATCATGTTTAACCTCATGCACTATCTCAATTTTGAACTCAACATCTCTCTTGCTTGTGGAAGCTATTATAATCCTTTTGGAAACATATACGAAAATTGGTCTACTATATGTGTAAATACACTAGGATTAAAAAAATAATCACTAAAAACCATTGTTGAAACCTGGGGGGTATGTTTCATTTGTTTCCAGTGATCTATCCTTCCATAGACATCCGTGGAATCCCATTTTAGAGAATGAATATAAATTTTTCCCTTGGAAAGAATAAAGTATAATCTCATATAGTAACAATAAATAAGGGATTGGTATGCTACCCGAAAATCGATTCCCAAAAAATAAAATCAAATCCAATCATGAAAATTATATAAAGACCCCTAAGGAAATTTTACTCACCATAGTGGAGGGAAGATCCCTTATATAGACATATTTCATCGGACCGTACATCTAGTTGTTTGCTGATCCTTATAAATCTACTCACAAACATCACAATCCCACCCAAAGCATTCAAATTTTGTGAATATATTAATAAAATTTAGTTCATATGACATATAAAGAGATGGAATGAATAGAAGATAAAAGAATAAAACTACTTCCTATAGATATAACATCCTAGCAATCCTCAACTATAAGATGAACTACATGTAACTTACATGATCATCTATCCTATGCTCATATATGTGTTACTTGAGATTAAATGTTATATTGATATGGGTGATGTATCTTTGAATTACCAAATCCTACCCCATGACATCCATGTACATTAGTAATCCATCTTCCACACTACTACAAGGTGGAAGACCGCCTTTTAGTACCCTGGTTTGGAATAACACCTCGATTAGAATGCATCATTTGTAGGATCCTGGAGTACTTCAATAAGTTTACCATCCTTCCAGAGGTCCAATAATCTACCACTACTTATAAAATATTTCTAAAAATATTACCCTTAATACCACACTACTGAAGGTGAACTCGATTATTAAGCTTGATAACAAATCCTTCTCTCTTACTACATGATTTTCCACTTCCCCATTTGGCATTCTCATAATTACACATCCTAAAATTAGATGACTTACCACCCAGTCATCCAAGAGAATCCACATGTAATATAGTGCAATCATCATTCAGGTTCCCTTTATAAATTATAGATTGATTCAACAACTCAAGAAATTTAATATTGTATATAATAATTTAGGACATTATATCATATTTAATTTAGCCAAAAATATCTATCAGAAATTTCCTAACCCCTTAAAAATTTGAAAAAACTGAACTGAAAATAAGTGTAGTGAACAATATATTCCATTTCTAACATGTTTACATGAGTCAAATTTATCAAATATTAATCCCTCTCTAGTATCAGCTTCACTTGGGAAAAGTGTTCTGAAAAAATATCTTGAATTTCCTTCCATCCTTAGTTGATCAACAACTCATCCCATGATAGTATATTCCACACACTCTTCAACTGAAACCATAAAATATTTTCATGAATCATGATCCTTTTCTCTATAGAGTTATATCAGTATTCATTGATTTCTGGATTGACTAAATCTAGCTCTTAGATTCCCCATGTACACCTACTTTAGTGATGGTTGGAGGGTACTATATCGAAAACTACCATGTTAGATTATAAATATTTCACAAATTTAATGTCATTGAATTTCAGTATAGTTTTATTTTTTAAACATGTATGAAATATTTTGAGACAATACGCTTAGAAGTAATGTGATTCTACGGCCCGATGATCCGGAATACAATTTTGATCTTTTTTATGTTCGTTTAAGTAAAAATGTGTGTGGGTTTTTCATAATTTTGAACTAGTTCTCTTATAGAAAATATGATGGTACGGTTGAACATAGAACACTAGGATTCACTATTAAAGGACCTAAATTTGATAGGAAATGGAACGATGGAAATGTTACTTTTTTGAATTTTTGGAAAAGAAATAATATAACTTGAATGATATTTAATTTTGTTTTTTTGAAACCATTGTGCTAGAGGACGCCGATGTTGTGGTGTATTAAGGAGGTGCATTAAATGAGGATTATTAATGTTGTAAATGTGTATCATAATGATGCATTAAATGGATCATAATTTATTTGGGGTTTCATTTATATAACAGCGTAATGACGCGACGACGCAGTGTAACAGAAACTTGTCAACATTTTTTCTTTTTAGTAGTTTAATCTATGAGAGAGATAAGAATTAAACAATTATAATTATCTGAAAAAATTTCTCAAATAAATAACTCCTACAATGAGCATTGGATGCCTATGAACCTCTAATGTCATCGATGATGAATTGGACAAGTGAGTGATGAATGCTGACTGCATCGATTGGAACCTAAATCCCATCGGAAGTAATGCTCCCGGGAAGAATGTCAGTCGAGGTTGGGGTTTGATTAATTTTTTTTATATTTTTTCATTTTAAAATGAAAAAAGTGGAATACCCCTTGAACTGGATTACCCATGTCTTGCTCATCAATACGGGAGAGCACCCTTTTCTTTGGGTACTTTTGTATCGGTAATTGATTATTATTATTTTGATAGAAAAACATCTTTAAACCTCCTCATGTTATGAAATTCTAACGTGGACGGTGCAGGATGAAATGAACAAGGCCTGATCCCCTCCTCTTATGTGTTCTTAATGACTGAGTTATCAAAATGGTTAAAAAAATATATTTGTGGAATTCACATGGTAAGGAGACACCCCAAGGAGGATAGAGGCACAAACAATGTGATGAACAATCTACCTGGGCAGACCCAGTGGTCTGTGGAAGGACCCACCAGTGCATACAGGGGCACCCGACGGTGGTGGCCCCCGGCATGGTCCATGACGTAGCATGAGGAGCCACTACTAGGGTCAGATGATGGAAGAAGGATGACACCCCTATGTCACATCTGTGAAGTATCCTGCAACCACAAGACACGTTTCTCAAGGCACAAAGTCATGTTACCATGTGTGGAAGGTCATCCAGCTAGTTCGTCGGTCGTGTGGTAGCGAACCCGTCACATCGTGCATCCAGGCTGCAGGAGGAGGCTTTGTAGTGACCTGTGGGTAAGAGGGATATGCAGCCTCATATCACATACTTACAATAAAGGTCCTTCCCTAGGTAGGCCGAGAAGGGTTTGGGATGCACCAACTTGCAAGATCCTGGCCAGTAAGCCATACCCACTCCTAGCGAGCTGAACCCCACCTGGAGACCCTAATGGCTTGACCCTCACCCAAACTGGGAAGGGTACAACAAGAGCTAATGGGCATGGGCCACTTGTCATCTAAGACAAGACCTATAGTCCCATGTTTTACTAAAATGTCATTATCATACAATCCATGCATCTTATTGGTGAACTATTGTGGATTTGTAACCCTCTATAAGAGGAAGAAATCTTTGTCTACTCTAATAAGGATTTCATGGAAGTTGAAATGCAACGAATGGAATAGGGAGAGGTTCTCACAAGATCAAGCGTTCTATGAGTCGAAACCATGTGGTTGGATGAGACCAATAGACTACTGACAAGAGAGAATATGTGGATCAGCTACGATGACCCAGTGGGAACTAGATCTATGTGAAGAAGAAGGCCCATAGTGGGAAGTGACTCTGTGGGACTTGGGAGATCCATGGTATACAAGGGGGAGGAGTACCAAAATATGGCCAATGAGGGAATTAGATATGTGTAACCCGATAGTCCCACAGTTTGGAGATACATTGTGTGACTTCATATATCCACGATACTCATATGTTATTATTAGAACATTAGTCCAAGGTTAGTGGGAAGAAGCATCTGTGTGACCTACAAGGTCCACATTACTCATTGAGGAAGATATATCCAGCATTTGTGGTGTTTGATGATATTACTGATGATTCTACATTCATACTCTAGATTATTCCAACAGTGAGATACCATTATTTATGATCATTCTTTGTTAACTATTTTTTTCATTTCTTTATCTTCCTTCCATTGGGTTTCCGGATCTCTACTGAGTATTATGTTACTCTATCTTGTATGGAATTCAATCAAACTTGTTGTGTTTGGTACAGATGATCAACTCCTTGATGGAGGACCATGTGGCCTAGGACCTGGTGATTCCCATTGAGACCCAGCATGTTGGACAAACGTCTAAAACATCCAACATCTACTCAACACTTACCTTCCAGGTGGGGTTATCGACTATGGATATCCATTGTTTCTTTTATACTTTCATATTTTCTAGTAATTATTTTTATGGGTTTTTATTCATTTTAATTTGACATTTAGCTGTACTTATATTAAGTGGTTATTTTTAGAGGCATTCTTTTTCTACATTCCGTTTTTTGGACATGGATTGGTGTGTGTGTGTGTGTGTGTGTACGAAATCAGAGAAATTAACCCCACTTAGAGATTGATGTCTATAGTGCTAATTGAAAACCCATTTCCTTTAGGAGGTAGGCTTTGGGTATTCATGGAATTTTCCCTATGGGATGGTTCATGATAATTTAGTGTTATAGAGAGTCCAATTATACCTCAACGATTGAGAGTCTGTTGTTTTCATTTGTGGAAAACAATATTGAGATATTCATGTTCATCATTCAGATTTGTGGTGTCCAGTTTTGGTGTGGTGGTAGACGTTTCCATAAAATAGGACTCTGAATTCTTCTTTTAGACTCTATAATTGAAAACAATAGTTTCATAATTGTCTCCTTAGGACCATCATGAATAAGAGTCAGCTCACCTGGTATAATATTCTATATGCGGTACATCATGATCTCTTTCTAGATGCCTCCACGTAGATTGCCATCTAGGCTTTCGATATGTGATTTTTGGACTACACGCCTGGTGATGAGGCTTCTATTCATGAACTAGTTCTAGAGAAGGCCCTTCCATGTGGTGGACCTGTGTTTCCACCACCCATCAGTCATTAGTAACATCTGTAATTAACGGTAGAGGATGTATGCAAACTCAGGGCCTTTTTTGAGTTTCATAGATAATGACCTCCCAGGATTCTAGGAGGGATTGATCTTTAGGACAATGAGGACTGTCTGGAGGTAGGTACGTGGGTATTTTTTTTGAGGATACAACTTTACCAGATGTTGATCTTGTCTGTTAGACTTCTATAGGGCTATGCAGATAGACTGTGGATCTTGACCATCTAGACAGATTATTATTCTAACCTCAACTCGACCGACATCCAGTGACTTTTTCAGGATGTGGTTTTCATAATAACATTGTGCTCTATGTGTATTCTAAAGCTGATTCACCTACAGAAGGTTTTCATGATGGTGTATGAGTACTCGACGAGGTCCAGTGAGCTTTCTCAATACTCCAGTGATATGGTGCAAGACCATTTAATCAGGTCTTGATCATTTGATCAGGGAATTCGAAATGATATTAGGTCGTGTATGGTGTCTCTTATCATCCCTACTCTATATGTTGTGCTAGATTGTGACCTTCATTTAGAGATATTCCAAGAGTAGAAGGAGATGAATGAAAAATATATCAATCAAACAAATGTGGTAGATTCATCAGTGATGTGGAGCAGAAAACAGACATGGGGGGCCCAAGTTGGATAGGTCATTCTGGGGAAATCCACAAGAATCAAGGTCGATGATGTGGGGTTCCAAAACCAGAGGGAGTCAACAGGGAACTAACAATAGCTACACATGTGGAGAGTAGGGATACAGAGCTGGTGACTGCCCGAACCATTGTACCGATGATCAGCAGATTTTCGAGGGTCTACCAAAGGTAGAGGAAGAGGTTTCAGATAGGATGTCTGCAAGGCAACAGACGTGGCTGGGGAGTAGACCGAGCATTAGGTAGTGGGTGACCATTTGAGGTATTACCTCCACCACCCCATTGTGGACCACCATAACCTTAGGGAGCAGGGGATAGGAGAGAGCTCATCTTTGAGAAGCTATGGCTTTTGACCAGTATTCTCTATAGATGATTAGTGGTATGATCTATGTCTTCACTACCATAGCTATAAATATTATAGACACAGGTTCTTGTCACTCTTTCTTTTCCACAACTCTCTATCAGAGCTCGACGATTCTGGTGGAGTTTCTGGCTCTATAATTATGACTAGAGAGTCCTATGTGAGGGGATTTGATAATTACACACTTGTTCCTGGTGTGTGAGAAATATATTGGAGGTGATAGATTCATCAACGATATCATAGTAGTGATGTGAAGGCATAACAATGTCATCATGGGTATGGAGTGGTTATCAACATTCCAAGATCATATCAGCTATTTTTAGTGTATAGTGTTGTGTGTCTGTGAGGATGGGAATGTGTTTTACTTCACCGATGAGATGGAAATATTTGCAGCAGAGGAAAACATTTCTCATAGGAGGGTGTAGCCGATCACTCACCAGTGGTCTATCATTACACTCACTATGGTTGATGACAAGTGTCCTAGATTTCCTATAGTGGTGGATGCGTATGAACATGTCTTTATAGAGGATATTCCAGGACTACATCCTCATAAGGAGGTACAATTCTACATCAACCAGTACCTTGGGATGACACCGCTATCCAAATCAGCATGTCAGATACCTCTCACTGAGCTATGGGAGTTGAGGATATATATGAAGCAGTTGAATATGAAGAATTAATATCCAGTACCGATGGTAGATGACCACATATATTAGTTGAATGGAGTGACATGATTCTTGTAGATAGAACTTAGTTCTGGCTATCATCTTCTTTGGGTACATGATGAGGATGTTCCAAATAAAACTTTTATATTTTGGTATGTCAAGTATGTGTTTTTGGAAATTCCATTCGGCATGAAAAATTCCCATGTAGTGTTCATGGACTAATGTACTGGATAATACATCCTTACCTAATAATTTTTTTGGTCTTCATAAATTAAATCGTGGGGTACTCGTTATCAGAGGAGAAGTATGTTACACACCTACGAATAGTTCTGAATACACATTGAGGGTATCAACAAAATGGTAATCTCTAAATGTGCCAGTTCTAGATTTGGGAGGTCAATTTCGGGGACATGTCTTCTTGGAATATGGAGTTGTAGTGGATCTAGTGATGATTGTGGTAGTTATTTCTTAGGAACCCCCTAGGAGAGTGCCTGATGTTGTCAATTTTCATGGGGTCTGTTGGATACTACCATAGCTACGAGCTCTATTTTTCCATGGTAGAATTACCCATATCATCTTTTAAATTGACCGGGAGGCCTTTCATTTGGAAAGAGTAGTTCTAGAAATTTGTACATGAGATAAAGAGGATATTGTCAAGTGCACCCATAATGAGACTAATTGAAGATAGAGTTGGGTATGTAGTTTTCTACAAAGCATGAAGGATTGGGTGGGGTTGTGTACTGATGTAGGAGTGATCAATGATCTCCTATGGATCAAGATAGTTGAAGAGGAATGAGAATAACTATGTGAACCATGACCTGGAGTTAGCAGTAGTGGTCTTTACCTTGAAGATGTGGAAGCACAACTTAATGGGTGAGCAGTTTAGAGGATACTCCGTCAAGAAGAGACTCAAGTATATCATCTCCCAGAATGACCTGAACCTAAGACAATGATAATGGCTAGAGTTACTCGTGGGATATGACTTATAGATAGTCTATACTCTTGAGAATGTGAATACTGTGGTAGATGTGTGTAGTAGGAAGTCCATTTTACAGTTGTTGAGTGTGAAAACAGAGGAGCTGGCCACAATGTTGATATCATTCATGGATAATGATGGAGAAGCATACCTTCAATCTATGATTGTCCGTCTCCCACTCAAACATCATATTATTGAGGAAAAACATTTTGATGTACACTATGAATAATAACGTACTCAATTATCCTCAGGATAGGTCCTGGTGTATTTTTTATTGGTGGGGAGCATGTCATCCTTTTTTGAGGGTGAAAAATTGTTCCACGGACAATGAAGGGGGAGGTGTTCATGGAGTTCCATACATCACATTTATCGGTACATCCAGAAGTGGTGAATATGTACCAGGAACATTGACGTTGGTATTCGAGGCCAATGGTGATGAAAACAGTGGGAATTGTTTTTACGGTGCCTCACATTCCACCAAGTTAAGGATGCTCATCACGTTCAGGGATCAGTTTATAGATTGGGACACCTCTATGTCATGAAGATAGCGCTACTTCATGGGGATTACTTCAATGATCGTATCAGACCGTGATGCATATATTACATCCCATTAGTGGATGGGATTACATGAGGAATTTCGAACTCAACTACACTTGATCAAAGAATTTCATCCCCAGATGGATGGTCAGATGGAGTGGAACATACATACCTTTGAGGACATGCATTGTTCCAATGATCTGAATTTTTGTCATAGGTGGGTGGACCAGCTACCTCTGGTAGATATTTCATACATCAACATCTATCACTCCACAATAGGTAGGGTACTGTAAAAGTCATTGAACGAGAATCCTTTTTTATCACCTCTATACATGACAGTCCTTGGAATCATAGCAGTGATGGGTCCAGAGTTGGTACAAGCTACCACTGAGATGGTGAAAATCATTTAGGGGTAGATGAGGACTCCAAATGAGATATATAATTCTTATGTTGATCGAAGTCAATGACACATGGAGTTTTAGGATGGAGACAATGTTGTCCTACGAGTCTCACCTCAATGGGGATTGGGATGATTTGGTTGGGGAAGCAAGCTACATCTAAGGTTGATAAATACTTTTCATATTTTGATCAGTGTTATTGAGTTGGTTTACTACATAGATCTTCCCCCACAAGTGCACTGGGTGCATGATATTTTCCACGTGTCGCAGCTAAGGAGGTATGTACATTATCCATTTGACGTCATCGACTTGGGTGATCTAGAAATTTACGATGGGGTGATGTTCGTTGAGATCCCGGTGGAGATAGTGGACTGATAAAAGTGATTTTTTTGTGTATGGATGATTCTTATGGTTCACATTAAGTGGTATAATGGGAATATGTAGTAGAGAACATGGGATCAAGTGTCTATGATTCATTCTTAGTACCCCCGATTGTTTAATTAGCCATTTTTTGGATTTTGGTGATGTAATGAACCATGGTGGTGAGATTTTAATTTCCCAAAATTTTCGTATAATTGTTTTAAATTTTGTGAAATTATTTTGAGATAGGACACTTTAACGACACATGATTCTGACGCCTGATGAGACTGAATTGTAATTCTGAACATTTTTTATCTTCTTTTATGTAACCATGAGTGTGGGATTTTATAAAATTTTAAATGGTGCTTGGATAAAATATTTGAGGGAACCATTGAACACATAATGTCAAGATTCACCTACAAGGGACCTACCATCAACCAACAAGGATCATAAAAAAAATGTTAATTTTAGTAATTTTCAGAAAAATTAAAATAACATAAAGGATATTTTATTTTGTTTTTTGAAAAATTTGATTGAGCGGAAGGTGGTGCAATGGTGCAATGACGAGTAACATTAAATGAAAATCATTAATGGATTGTAAATGTGTAGCACGATGGCACGCTAAATATATCATAACAGAATCGATGTTTCATAAATGAAATAACATAACGACGAGACGATGCAGCGTAATAGAAATTTTGTGACATGTTTTATTTTAGTCTGTTAATGCATTGGATAAACAAGAATTAAACCATGGAAATTATCTAATGAACTTATTCCAAGGAAACACTCCAACAGAAAATGTCGGATGACGATGAACCTATAATGATATCGACGAATATCGGGACTGGTGAGCAGTGAATGCCGACACCTTCGATTAGAAACAAAATCCTCTTGGTAGAACCTTACAATGAGGAATTTCAATTGAGGTATGGGTTTGATTCATAATATGTTTTTTTCCATTATTCATTCTAAAACGATGAATGAGGCTCTACCCATGAATAGGTTGACCTGAGGATCGCTTGTCACTAAGGGAGGGTGACTTATTATTAGGGAACTATTCAATCGAGATTTAATTATTTTTTATTGATAGAACATCATCCCTGAATGTCCCCTAGTTTTGAAATTCTAATGTAGAGGGAGAAGGCCGACACAAACAAGGCCAAAGCCAATCTTCTAATGTTTTCATCGTGATCGAGTTTTTATATGGTGGAAAAGAGGATTTAAGGCTTTCGTTGGGATGATGACACCCCACAGAGGTTGGAGGCGCAAACAGCCTAATGAATGAACCAACGGTGCAGAACCACCGGTGCTCCAGAGATAGCCACCGGTGCGCCATGGACGTCTCTAGGAGTGGCTTAGTGAGAGAAGACTTTGGTCGGGCTGGTTGATAGAGGAAGGATCAACCAATTTTTCACATTGGTGGAGTGTCTCTTAGCCGTAGGCCATAGTTCTCGAGGCTCGTGGTCCCATGACCATGTGTAGAAGGCCGACCGACCAGTTAGATGGCCATGTGGCGGTGCCCTAGACAAGTCGTACATCCTGACTAGAGGATACTACCTTGTAGAGACCTATGAGGCAAGAGGGGGACGCAGCCATATACACTTTCCCAACCAGACCAGGCCGACCCATGTTGGTTCAGTAATGGTGTGGGTTACCACAATGATCTAGACATGGTCCATAAGGCCGGACCCACACCGGTTGGCCGGACCCACTCCTTGTGAACTGGACCCACCCCTTTGGGTTGTTCCAGAAGAGACAAAGTCGCCGGGTGACCTGGTAGGCGGTACTATCTGCCAAATTTGGCCAGGTCTAGCAATGTCGGACATGACCATCACAGACCAATACCGGGTCAGGTTGGGTCAGTTTAATCAAACTGAGGCATATGGGACCCTCGACCGCATTGGCCGGGTTCGTCCGTTTGGGTCATACTGGGTTGAGACACAATTGACCCATGTTTTACTAAAATGAAAATAACATGAAAACTGGGCATATGATTGAAGAACTGTTTTCGGATTTAGAACCCTCGTGGGATGGTGGATATTTAGGGATATTTCAAATTTTAATAATAATGTGTTGAAAAATTATGAATGGCATGCGAAGAAGTTCTCCTGAGATTATGTTTGCTACGTGCGGAAACCCTATAGTTGGATGAGACCTGATGTCTACTAAAAAGTGACCCTATGTGGATCAGATATTATGATACAGTTGGAAGAGGCTCTATGTGAAACAGTAGGCCAATAGTGTGGGGCATCTCTGTGGGACATATAAGACCCACCATACACGTTTTGGAGGAGTTCCTCTGTATGGCCAAGCTGGGAAGCGGTGTTATGTGACACAACAAGCCCACGATGGGTAGTGACTCTTTATTACTCAGCATAAAAATGCTAATCATTAGGGAATAGTACAACATTAGTTAAACGATAGTGGGATGTGGCTTATGTTTGACCCGGTGGCCACTGCACTCATTGAGGTCATGTTATCTAGTAGACGAGGTATTCGATAATAGGACCCATGGTTCTACTATTATACTCTATTTTATACCAGTTGTGATGTATCTTGCATCACGACAATGCTTCATGTTTTGTTTTTGTAATTTTATTTGTGGTATTTCATTTGAGTTTTGGGGTCCCTATTGAGTATTTTGTTACTCACCATTTCAAGGGCTTTGCCTGCGTGGGTTGTGTCTGGTTCTGATGAATGATTCCTTGACGGAGAACCTATGGGGTCTTGGACCTGATAGTTCCCAGTGAGACCCAGCAGGTGTGTCACACATAAACTGCTTTTAGTAGCTACTCCACACTTACCCATCAGGTGGGGTTTTCAGTGGATGGCTATTCGGAGTTTCTTATGTACTTTATTGTTTTATAGTTTTCCTTTTGTCGAATATTTATTCACGCCCAATTGACTTTCATTTTTACTTTTACTCAACGGTTATTTATAGTGGCCTAATTTTTCTTCTTTCTATATTTGGGATGTGATTGTCTGTGCCTATGTATGGGTCCTCAAACAAATTCTTCCCACTTGTTGGTTGACTCCATCGGTGCTAGTCACCAACCCCTGGACTTTTGGAGGTGGGATTGGGAGAGTAACTACACATGCCCCGATGGATGAGTTGTGCCAAGAAATTCTGCCCTCGATTCATCATCAATGATTTTCAAAATGTGAGAAAATATATCATAGAACTGAACTCCAATCCCTTCACTCAGAACTATTAGGGACTATGGTTCCACATCTGGAGGCACATTTCCTACAATGTCCACCTATTTTCCAATTAATGAACATAGCCAAGAAAGTATGTCACAATAATTAGAAATACATTTCATAGGAAACCCAACACAACACTAACACAATAAAAAAAGATGGGTTCACATAAATAATTACAATTCATCCCCCATACACAACCGTATGGTCAAAACCAAGGTATTGTCTCTACCCTCAACCAACCCTAACTGCTTCGATGGCTGACACAAAACAGTCAACATTTCACGTCATATGTTTCCCATTAGACATTCATTTTTACCATTTAAAATTACCATAGGTAACGTGTGGAAACTATTTTAATTGTATCATTAGAAAAAATTATTTTTAGATTAATAAAAAAATGAAATGAACATTAATCTCTTACCTACCAAAAATAAAAATGTTATTTGTGTGTGCCTAAAATCAATATTATCACATGAATTACATTGTTCCTTGAATTATTCATTCATATTCAAGTATAATTCCATAAGAAGACATAATTAAATCTTAGATAATAATAATATCACATAATTTGAGCATCGCCCAATGTGACATGACATTCCACACTAACAGAAATCATGATGAAATATAATCCCTTATGGGTTACTAGGGTATTCCTTTACTCATGTGTTAGATATTCCTGTAAACAAAAAAATTACCAGGTCACAAATAATACCAGAATCCATTATAACAATCTAAATTTATAATAAAAATAAGAATAAAATAAAACCACTTTGAAACCAATTTGTGACAACCCATTCTGAGGGTCGCACAGTGGTTCCCCATGTTTGTTCCCCCCAGACCACACATGATCCTCCCCATCCACTATAGTTTTCCAAATATTAGTGCGGGTGTAATATGTAATGTGATAAAACATGTCATATGTATAAACATAGATCAACTTTTAAAATTAATTTGGAATATATCCAAGAATCTATAATATTCAATAATCAACCAAATAATACATGAATAAGATCCAAAATGTAGAATATAAACTTTAAATAAATTAGTAGATATACATATGTTTCATGTGTCAAATGAAGAGAAAAAATAATGACACAACAAAATCAAAAAATAATGACTTAAATTATTACCTAGTTATTTTATCGATGTAC
Organism: Viscum album; assembly: GCA_963277665.1. Lineage (NCBI taxonomy): Eukaryota > Viridiplantae > Streptophyta > Magnoliopsida > Santalales > Viscaceae > Viscum > Viscum album. The sequence continues at coordinate 881,661,146 of OY728158.1, forward strand.
TATCATGAATCCCAACACATACATCTATCATAAGCCACATTCCCTTAATGTCTTAGAAACATGTAGTCTATTCATGTACCAACTAGGTAGCCTTAGTCGGGTGTTAGTAAAACATAGAAGGCCACAATTTTTTTTTTCAAAAGTAATATATAGTCTATATAATTGTATATAATTGTATTAATAACACTGATCAAATGTAATAGGTAGACTTGAACCAAATTTATCATTCATTTATTAACCACAGAGGCCCCATAATAGATAGTGACACCAAATGCTATCATACAAGCTTCGACCAACTCTAGAGTCTAAACAATACACTATAGAGATATAAAAAATTAACTAATTAATGGTATACTATTATTCATTTAATTTGAATCTCATTATTTACTATGGACCATCATTTTAGGTATCATTATTTTAAGACGTGGAACCTGAGTCCAATGCCCAAATCACTAGGGAGTAAGAGAAGCATTTGGGAACCCCATAGATATGTGTAGAATTGGTCTCTTACCCACAAATCATTGTTCACTTGAATTGATCCTTATATTAGATAAGATGTTTTAATCTACATGATTATTTGGAGCATTAGTCTCTAACTCATAATGCATTGATCATTCATTGAAAAAATCACACACACACACACAAACACATATATTTGAATATTAATTTCCATTATCATTAACATTCTTATCAAACTATCACATCATGGGGGATATTTTATTTACCTAAAAAACTATGGTTATTTACTTTTATTATAATAGATAACACTAAAAATTCTCCATTAATCCATTCATCATAAATTAATACTCTACTCATTAACCCTTAATGTCTAATTCATTTATCCCATTAAATACTATTACAATCATGTAATAAAAAAATAGTTCAATTTTATAAACCTGATATTAACTTTATACATTCCATTAATCATCATTTTAAATTTATTGGATCACCCCATGGGTTTCCATAAATCATGTTATCACAATCATCAATGGGTCAAATGGGATCCATTAAGAGTCACACAATTTAGTGGAATTAATGTTACCTTTTTAATTTAAATGAAATTTCACCACATGAAAAAACAATTGAATAATTAAATAACCATGAAAATGATCAAAATAACGGTAATTGATAATTAGAACACCTACCTTGAAATTATTTTTGAACGATCACCAAATAGTCGACTTTAATTTGATGTAGAACAGTCAAATTCACAATGGTGAAGGGGATCAAGGATAAAACCCAGGGTTCAAGATGCGGCGGAACACGAACTGTTAAAAACATGATGAAAACCACAAATAGGTATTAAATAATATCTCTTGAATGGGGATGAATTATAGGAGAGATAAGAACATAAAAAATTAAGAGATATATTATCATAAAATATATTGATCCTTGCACATGATCTTCTATTTGCAATGTAATGATTTCTAGGATTAGAGGAAGTCTCTTCAGTTCCACAAAATGTGATGGAAATAATGTTATGTAAAATAAGCTTGATTAGAGTTATAAACAAAAGGATGGTAATTTTAAAATAAATTTTCAAGGGATTAAAAACTCATGCACATTATTTCAATTGAAGACAACATTGTTAGAAAAACTGTGCACCCGAATATTGTGACCATAATATTTTGGGTTCCCTTTTACTTATAGGTTGGGGTACGATTTGACAGACAAAGTGATAACCGTGAAAACCCACTATGTACAAGGGTATATGGTTTGGTGAGGATGGATGAAGAGTTTTGTCAATCCATCTCCACACATCCCTTATAAAAAACGTGGTTTGTTGTATGATATGGATAACCACATGGTTTTCCTTCACTATGCGCTAATTGTGCACATCCAAATGAGGTACCAAAATTATCCAAAATCACCTAAAATTTTCGGTTTTTAAAACCACACCATGTTATGATCAGAACTATAATAAATGGTCACCTGCAACTTGTATGGGGAATCAAAATAACGTTTTGGATCCCATAATATAAAAATTTCAATTCATTTTATAAAATATATTTTCTTAAAAATGGGGTTTTAGTGAATATTATAATTAATTTTTGGAATATTTGAATGTTTTAATGGGTTATATTTATATAATTTCATGTAATCATCATTTATATACTATATTATGCTCTTTTTAAGATTTTTCATAAAATGAATGAATTTTTAGGGAACAGTGAAAAATATTGATTTTTATTGAAAATATTATTTTTCATTCATGTATTTAAAAACATCCATTTTCATTTAAATTGAATAAAAAATATAATAATACATATTCATTTATTAATACACAAATTATATTCCAAAAAATCAATATTCTACTTTATGTTGGAATAAATATTTTTCTTTACTTAAAAAGGAATTTCCTAAAAGGAAAAACTTCATTTCATTTTTTATTTTTATCCTAAATTCAATAATTGTACTTCCTCAAATTAAATTGTAAACAAATTGTATCATATTTGAAATTAAAATGACTATTTCCCTTCTATTTTTAATCAGTATTAAATGTATCGTTAATTAATATTTTCCTGTCATTGTCTACTTGTAATAAATGATAAAATTAATATGATAAGGACAAATAGCAACCACAAAACAATTTTTAATCAGATTGTATGTTTTTAGATCATCTATGAAAAACCATTTATTGAATATGTTTCCACTATTTTCAAATTTTAATATAATACAACCTTATTATAAAAAAAATAAACACAAAATTTCACTCACATGAAATCAGTATACATTAAATTATTACAAAAGGATAAAAAGGATAATTTCGTCAATAAATATTTTTTTATACATGTATAACAATTTCTCATCAGGATATTTTATTTAAAATTTGTGGAAAATGAATAACTAGCTTAAATTATTTGGAAATGCAGGTATTGAATATATTTATTTATTATAAAAGGATATAAATGAAATTAAAAATCTTATAAGTAATACAATTTATGTGAGTAGTTATATTTAAATAGATTTATAGATTAATATAACATTTAATGTATTTTCAAAAAGTTTATATTCAGATTTTATTTCTTCCATAATGTTTTCAAATTCAAATTATTTTGATTTTTTTTTAAATTTCATTTACATTATTTTATGAAAAAATATATTATTTGATTATTTAAATATAATACAATATTTAATGAGAACAATTTGAATTCATGAATGGTAAATAATTTCATAGTATGTTAATTTAAGAGTCAATTGTTACATTATTTATAAAATAATAATCCTTTTATATTATGAATTCATTTACAGTGTTTTGATTAGATTTTTTTACTATGTGTTTAAACCAAACAATTTTGTATAACAGTATAACATAAACTAATTAAATATAATTTAGTAATTATATTTAAACATTATCTTATATTTATTAGAATCTATGTTTATTTTGAAAAAATTTTCCTAATAATTACTTAATTATATTTAAATCATTATTATATTTCCATGTGTGTCTTCTCCATCTATTATAAAGATACACACGATATATATTTTCATAATTTTTTTTCCATAAATCATAGAATATACCTAAAAATCCCAATAAATTCATTTAACATAATCTTATGCCTATGTTTATTCCAAGACACCATTCGTTCAATCCTTCTGATACATGAACAAGAAAGTATCTCAATAATGTTTTATAACTCTTAACGAGCTGTTTTCAATATTATATCTTATTTTACATCATCTAATTAGTTTTTATCTAATATAAAATTACTTAATTGGTATATTTAATAAATTTAATTGTTATTATTGTGATGGAATAACCATTAACCACATTTTTTCCTTCCATTGAAAAATAATAATATCACTCATCTGTACATGTGGACTACCACGTCCATGAAGTGATGAAAATATATTTTTCACACACATGTTACATGGATTTAAATAATTGTATATTTAGTGAATATAAATATTATATATTACGTAATAATTATTTTTAGTCATTATCTATTATTTATCATTCTTTCCATCCAACTGTAAAAAATTGAAAACATTATTCACTTGTATAGATGCTCTACTATATCCATGAATAGTATAATTTGTTTTTCAATGTATAAATTTTTTTCTATGAATCAAAAAATATAAGTATATATATGTAGTATTTATTATATTCAAATATTGATTAAAAATATTGACTTTATTGAACCATTATCATGTTACATGATCTAGAATTGTTAATATGAAATCCTCTCGAAAAAGCCAAATAGTTAACACCACAAAACAAATAAATTAATTATTAAATGTTAATTAATCGTTGTTGAAATCTTATACATGTATAATATATGATATTTTTTGTTGGTTATATTATTCTGGTATTGAAATATATTAAATTTTTTTATTATAGGATATTCATGCACCCTCAATGGAACTCCAACATGAGGTAATTGGTTTCTCATATAACATTTTTTTCTTCACGAAACTGAAAATACACACCAACTTTTTCCTTTAGGATATTTATATAATTCCTAATAATATATTTTATAATTACATTGATGAATAATATGGGTAATTACAATTCTATAATTTTTTCTTTCATTCATGCAGCTTTCAATTAGTGATTACAAAGGCATTAAGTGTTCATCATTTTAATATTGTTTTGTTGATAAATGATAATTGTGATGAAACTATTTATTCTAATATGGTCTATACAATGACCATTGAAATTTATTAAAATGAAAACAAAAAATTTTGAATATTTATATATATATATATTCATATTATTTTAATAATTTCTGGAGATAATGATTTTAAATTTACCAATGTGGAGTTTGGTTAATCTTGCAATATCAATGTTTATCAAGATTATTCATAGATAAGAGTGTGATTAAGAAATTTAATAATATATATCTCAATATATTCCATAATTTCCTCTGGTATTATTATTTTTATATTATATTTTTTCATTAATTTTACTCTCACCATGAACACATGAAACTGAAGCAATGATTTTAATGAAAAAATGAAATAATTTTTATCTTTGGAAAAAATCCTTATACATATTATCTATTTATAAAAATATATTCAATAATTTTTTTAATTACCCTCTAATATTTATTAATGTAAATTTTACGCATGTTTTACCATTTAAAATATCATTTTAGTATAACCTTTTTTCTTTTTTTGAAAGAGATACTTATTAATTTATTAAAATATATTGATTATAATTATTTCATGAATCATATGTTGCAAGTCTAGAATTTCCCAACATCGTGATCTCATAATGAAATGATGATCCAATTATAATTTTCAATGTATCATTTTTAATAAAATAATTTCATTAATATGTTAGAAACTTTTTGAATAGAAAGTAGTGATTTCAATAGAAAAGAGTATTTTTCAATGCAAAATGAACCACATATATTTTAAAGTAAAATTCATATAAGAAGAAATAATTTTATGATAAATATGCCTTACATGGGATTTTTTCAAATAATATAATCCAATTTTATTTATTTAATGTCTTTGAATGATAATGATATAAAACTCATTTCATCCCTAATGGTAAATTATATTATAGATCCCATTTATATTCTATGGGTTAGGCTACAATGAAATGATTCAATGTTAATCAAACATATTTTAATTTTTTTAGTTATGTTATAACTATTTTTCTCATTATCTCATGGAACACACATATATATATATATATATATATATATTTAATTATGTGATTTATGGGACTCGAATTATTTAGTTGTCCAATGCATTCTGAAATTTCTGGTCACTCATGGTATATGTATGTTTTATGATAACCTAATTTCATGTTAACAACATTACACATTGACCTTTTTTTATTTTCCATTAGAATACAGATGAATCATGTTTTTATATCCAATAGATATATCATTGAGTTGGATTGAATGCCTATAATATTAAGCATGGACCTATTCAGATGTCTATAATTTTAATGGATTGACTTATTTCATGTCCATAAATTAATTAGTTAACCTTTTACAATTTATACGTATTGAAAATGTTATAATATTTTTCTCCATTCATATTTATATGTCATACTATTATAGATAATGTTCATTGATTCATTTAATATTCATGTCGTAGGAACTACTGAGAAATATTCGGAAACCAAGGAATGTGATCTATGATATGTTGGGTATTGATTAAAATTTATAAGGTCATATTATCAAAATGATATACTAATTTTTGGATAAAAAATCATTTATATCTCCCCAGTTTACCCTTACATGGAATATTATATCACCCATTCATATGATTCCTTACCCTATGTAATGAAGCAGTGTTTTATATAGGCTATATCTATGAAGGGTACTATATGGGATGATGTTCTTAGGAGATGATGATGAAATTTAATGAAAAAATAATATAATTATTTTTAATGAATCTAAACACTTATATTACGCAGTAATGTATTTCTTAATTGTATTAATTATTAATAAAAAAGAAAAATATATTCATGTATGAATTGAACGTGTATATAATGTTGTTATAATTAAAATGGGTTGGATAATATTTACAGATTAGGATAGTAAAAAATTATTAAATACCTTGAGGATAATTATATTTATAAGATAACAACCATATTCATTGGTGAGATATTAGTTTGATTTCTAAGATACAGATATCAATGTGTATACTTTTATAGGATGTGATTTTGGAATAGATTAATTTAGGGATAATGACAAAAAAAATAATTAGTCAGGTATATTGTGACCACCATTTTTCTATAGGGTGATTTTTCCCTTACTACACACCTAGTTGGACACTCTCGGGAGAAATGTTTTGGTTAACTCATATGTTAATTAGGATATTTTATGAGGGTTTTGAATTGATACTGAAAACCCAAAACTTATGATTCATAATATAGTGTATCTCATTATGTATTTTATGGAACATTTGATTGTTAACTCTAATATTTGTATCAGGATTAAGAGACAATGTTTTTTAGTTTATTCAACTTGAATATGAGGGAATAATGAGAAAAAACAATTTTATGTCTAATTAAAATACCATATTTATGAGGAAACAAACAGAATTATAGATGGGATGAAACATATTGTGACCATACACAATAAAATAACTCATGAAATATATGGTAGATAAAATGATTATGAATTAATAAAGGAACAAAAAAGATAAAACAATATATTGAATAATTTATGGTAAAAGCATTGAAAATCCATCAATGGGTCTTCTGGTCCAATAGTTGTTGAGAAATTGTTCAATGAAATATAAATGATATAAATTGTTCAATAGTTCTAAATGCACTTTAATTTTTCCTTATTATTTTATCACTTTAATGAGTAAGATGATAAATGGAATAATATTATCAAGGATATAGATCATGAATAAAAAATAAACACTATATATTGAGAGGGTATTGTAATTTTATTCCTTAATATGTAATGTACATGCACTCTTTGATGTCAAATAAAGAGGAATATTCAGTTGTTTTATTGAGAGGATGAGTCTATGTATACCTATGAAGAAAATTTTACAAATTATTGATGTGTGAATCTTATTTTATCATTTAATTGGACATTAAACTTGAATAAAACAATAGTTCATTGAAACTATATCATTAAAATTCATTATCAATAACATAAATTTGTAACTATGAATAAATAGTTTTATGTGTATTCATGGTGGAAGTTAATGCTTCAAAATATAATGTATATTTTGATAAGAAATTGAATATTTAGTTTCATAGATGCTTTTGTGGAATGAAACTTTGAGGGATGAAAAATTTTAATCATCACACTTTTTGAAAATTTTTTATGGGAAATAAAGTCAGTTTAATTAATATAACAGAAATACGTATCATATATGGGAATCCTGAACATTGAAAAAAACAATTGTTATGTGATTTTAAGCTGACACTCAATTAAATAAATAGAGAAAATGTTCATAATATTGCATCTCAATCTTATCTATGTTATATATTCAAAGTGTTTTGGAATTATTTAAATCAATGCCCAAAACTAAGTGATAATGAGGATAATAAGAAAAAATATCTAATTAAGATATAGAGAAATGGAAATTTTATGAAATCAAAATATATAAATTGAATCATGAAAATTATTAGACAATTTTACTCCACTGTATATTTGGGGATTTCATGTTAAATTTTAATGAATATGGAATGTGAATTTTCTATTCTTCATACCTTAAAAAATATAATGTGATTTTTGGCACTGTTAATATATCTCTATATAGATTCTATATAAATTTATAGATTATTAAGATCACAGTTTATATATTAAATAAACCAATGATCATTTTTTGGTTTATGTATAAACACAAATACCCAAGGGATTTTTTTTAAAAGATTAGATCTTATTTGATGAATAATGTTTGAAATATAATTTCAAAGGATGTATGATTTTATTAAAACATTAATAAGATATATATATATATCTGATACATTATGAGTAAATAAAATTGTTTCAATATAATTTTTAATTTAATCATGGATGTATATGAGATAAAATCATCATAATCATTATGATTGAATTATTTCAACTATTATTGGGGAATCCTTATGGTTATCTATTTATATAATGTTTCAAGTATATCATTTTGTTTTTTATTGTATTTATTTATATTAGTAAACTAATATATAACTATATTTGTTTTTGTAAATATTTATTGGAATATGTAATAGCTTATTGCAATTATGATTATGTAAAATTTAATTTTTGATCTTCAGGAATGAAAATTTAATATCAAATACTCATCATTATGTTAAATAGATGAGCTTATGATAGGAATTTTATATTGGAAGAAACTATACTTATAAATTAATTGTGATTACTTATTTTTATATTTAATATGTTATGTGAATTATTATGTTATAGGAAATAAATTGTGACAAAATTGTTTTATATTACCTTCATTTTCGATGAATCGATTTATTTTTTTATGCCTCTTCGGTTTACAGTTTTGTGGTCCTTAGTAATTTGATGAAATTTGAAATTCTTTTGATCAATATAATCATTATCTATACATGATTATTTATATATGATATATAAATATAATATTATTAATATAATTATACTTCATGAATTCTGAAGTGAAATATACCTTCTGACATTCTATTCTATAGTGTACAATATAACATCGTTCATGCGTATAATAGACTACATATGTAACATCCCAAGTAAGTAATGAATAATAGATATTTTTATCTATGTCTATTAATGATTAAGATAGTGTTTTAGAGGCTTAAAATGAAAATAAATACAATCTTATGCATGGAATAAACTAACATTCTTAAAAGATTGTTTTACAGCCTTTTGATGGAAAACCATTTTTGAATTTATATTTTGAAAATTTTATAAACTATGTTTGTCAAAATAAACTTATCCTTTATGATTGAGACATAAAAATTTACCTTGTGTGAATTTTTGCTATTTTTCTGACAATATTCATTTTTTAATGAATAGTGAAAAATACTGCATTTTACATCGAAACTGCTTTTTAATCTAATTTATTTATATGATTAGATTATGTTTTGAATTGCTTTTGAAGTGAAATTAGAATATATTTTTACCATTTTATCCAATGGTGGTCATTGGAATCAATTTCACTTTGAAATTAGACTTAAACTGGTGTCAATCTTTTGATACTTATTGTTTTGTAAAAACACGCTATTTGCTCTGGCAGCGGGAATTAATTATTGAATTAATTAATGTGACTTATATGATTTTAATTTTGTAAAATGGACTTCATTTTTGAATTCGGAATATCAAATATAGCTTAGGGAGAATTTTTGGTAATTTGCTGAAAAACTTCAATTTTTGATGAATAGTGAAACCACTAAGTGGTAATCAAGCAAACTAATTTTTCAGTTAAATGAAATTTTACCACTAATGTGCATTGAATTTTGAAAATCCGACATACATGGTTGTCATTAAGAAGTAAAATGTGGTTCAATGAGATTATAATAATTTTTTGGTGAATAGTAACTTATTAAGTTCTTAATCGCGATTAGTGGTAATTAGGGTAGTTTAAGGTATAAATAATGCTTTAATAATAGGAAATGACCTAGACACATGTCCCAACCTTATTGGTTGTGTCATGGCCGACCAAGACAAGCCATGGGTCAACTTGGGGACCCCATGGAGACACTTTGGTTTGGAAATGACATAAATAACTTTTTATTAAATGTTAAAGTAAAAATGACACAAACAAGAGATGTTTTACAAAAACAATTTTTAAGTGGGATTATTCAAGTCCAAATTTTTATTATAAATAGTCATTAGAAAGATAAAAAGATTTTCTACATCATAGTATTTTTTTTATGATTTTTAGACATTAAATAAATTATATTATTTGTGACATAATAATGATGAAGTGATGGCATCATTATTTGACGATTTAAATAAAATAGAAAGACAATGTAAAATCTATGAACTACACATGGCCAAAACCAATTCGATGAGTGGATTTCGAACCCTTATCACCTTACCCACGAATTATATCAATGTGGGACCTTTTCAAACCGAAACACATTTTCAAATAAAGTAATGTTTCTTTACATTCCAAAAGTGCCCCTCCTCTCCTCTTATAAAAGGCCCCCACCTCTACCTCATTTGAAACACTCTTCAAGCCTTTGGCTCGGCCAACCCCTGCCCATTTGCTCTCTACACATCCCTCTCCTCATCCAAGAGGATTCCCTTTGGGAAGAATCCTTTCAAAGGAAGCCTTTAGGCTCAAATCAAAAGGAGTTACACTTTTTAAGGTAATTCATTCTCTCATGTTCATTTGTTTTATTTTGCTTCTCCAACCCCCTAAACTCTTTTTATTTAATTATTTTGTAACAACAACAGTATCTTCAATATACTAGGATGTTTTTATAAGAATTATTTGAGCTACACTCTCACACAGCTGCATCAAATGGTTAAAGAACATACGGTTTCCGTGGATGGCGAAATTCTGCCTCCCGAAACGATGATTCTTCAATACCCATTTAACACCTTCAAAGGTGGCCATTATGATGTCACTATTTTTATATATGATATATAATATGTTTATGTTTTCCTTAAGCTTCTGTTTTTGTTATTTTGGGCATACCTTTATGGTTTCCATTATGGGTAAAACACGATATCTTCATTTTAGGAAGTGCGGACTACCGCCCCCTAAAAGTGATTTGATTCGTTAATACCATCTGTGGGATATGTAAAGGATATAGTTAATGATATTATATATTTTATTATACTGGAATTATAATATACTCTTATATCATTATGATTCCATTCCAGAAAATACGAAATAGAAATGAAAGTAGCGTTCATGCGTACGTACGGATTACCGTCTCCATGAACGGTGCATTTCATTTCTTACCTCTAAATGATTATGTAATATTATAAATGCATGTATGTACTGGATATATATGACATATATGATATCTAAATCATGAATACCATTATGGATATAATGAACCTTTGACCAAATTAACAACATGTAAGTGTAAGAAGTCTATTTTTGACTTAAGAACCAAATACCGAAAAAATGAACACTATTAACTTAAATGATTACATGATGTTCATAACATGGTATAAAAGGAATAATGAACTTGAAAAAGGTTCATAAGCAAGTAGATATTAACTCAAGTTTATTATTCAGGAGATTAAAGAACGGTCGGGTCAAGTCGGATATGAGGTATGGGACTTCGTCTCAATCTCCTTTCATTGAGGCATATTTTATTTTATACACAACTTTCTTTTACATGGTGTATAAACCCCTTTCACTTTTAAGTTTATTCAAAAGGAATCTTTTTTATTCGAAGCGTTTACTAAACGACAAAAGGGAATGTTTTTGTCGTACGTATGGGGCGACAACGACTTCTCCGCCGTCATGACCGTTATTAGAGTTTCGGCTTCCTCTACAAGCCATACCTTCTTTTTAAAAGAAAAATAAATACCATGTTTTACTTTTCTTTTATTTTGGTATTGAAAATGGTTTTCATAATGTTTTTATATCAATGTGTTGTATTGATATCTCGTGATTGAAATGTGGAAATTTTATGTTTCCTTTATGCATGTTTTATGTTATATGATTATGTTATGGTTCTTGGGCATTATTATGAAGACGGGTGGTTCCGTGATAAACTAAGGGCGGGTGAGCCCGTTATAGCTCTCCAGTGCATTGGGTAATGCGAAGGAGTGAAACGTTAAGGTTTCTCAAAGGATATTTTAGGTAATATACTGTGATGGGTATTCCAAACGTAACCAAGAGGGTTACTCCCTACGTAAGAATGTTATGAATGCCTCAAGTTCCCTTTACGTGTTATGATTTCTATGATTTATTAATGATTTTATGAGGTATGTTAAAGTGCCTATGTTTTATGGGTAAAGTATGATTTCATTCTTATGTAAATATGAACTCATGTTTCCTTTCCATGTTTTTTTAAAACCCATACTGAGTTTTTATGCTCATCCCAAGTTTTTGAAATGTTTTTCACAGGTCAAGGGAAAGGTACATGATTAGATGATAGAGTCAAGGATGTGACAAGAAATAATCCATGTTTTATTTTAAATATGTTTCCATTGATGGGAATGAAGAGTACTATTTTTATGTAACCACTTTGTTTATATGTGGAATGTAATGCAAGTTTTATGATCTAATTCTCTAAAACTCTAAACCCGAAAAGATCCTCAATGTGTAATCTTGTAATAACTCAAGATTAAGTAAGGTTTAAGGCTGGGGCCTTATAGTTGGTATCAAAGTTCGGTTTAGATAACTTTAGGAGTTAGAATTCAATTAAATGATTATCCAAAAATATTTTTTTTCGAAATGATATAGCATTTAAAGATTACCATGTTGCTTCATCTAAGACATGTTTGTTCAGAATGGTTTTCCGCAGAGGAAACAGGGAAGCAGTGCTAGGAAGGCATACAGAAGGAAATAACCTTCCGAATCAGCATCCAGAAATGGTCGGAATTGGAACTGAATAGTTTGTTGCAGTAATGGCGCAGTTGACTCAAGCGATAAATGGCGGTGGTATCCATGCACGAGATCAGCCAGATCAACCGCAGAGGAACATGTCAGTGGTGGAACATTTCATGAGGCAACATCCACCATCATTTAGAGGATCATCTAACCCTGTGCTAGCTGAAGGGTGGATTAAAGTACTGGAGAAGATTTTTAATGTCATGGGGTGTTCAGACAATCAAAAGGTTAGTCTTGCTATTTACCGTTTGGAGGGTGAAGCAGATCAGTGTTGGTCTATGGTTAAAAATATCAGGGATGCCGATGAGATTGATGCTCTTGACTGGGATGAATTCAAAGGTATGTTTCTTGGGAAGTATTTTCCTAAGGCTGTTCGACATAGGATGGAAAAGCAATTCTTGGAATTGAGGCAAGAGGAAGACTCAGTGGCTGCCTATGAATAAAGGTTCACTCGATTGGCAAGGTATGCTCCAAATTTTATCCGGGACCTTGATAGTAAAATCAATCGTTTTTACTCAGGATTAAAGCCAATGTATCGAAGGGCATTAGCTTCTCGTGAGTTTAAAAGTTATGAAAAGCTTGTTCGATGTGCTGAGAAGGTGGAAATGGAGTTTGCCGATGACCAAGTGATCTATAACAACCAACAGAAGAAGTGACCGAGGTGGCAGGAGAAAGGTAAGAATTCTTCAAAAAAGTCTGATGGTAAGAGAACTAAGTTTCCAGTTTGTGATAAATGTTGCAAAAGGCATGCTGGGGAATGTCTTCTAAATTCTGGAAAGTGCTACCGATGTGGTAAGATGGGACATAAGGCTCGTGATTGCACTGAAAAGGATCAAGGTGATGGTAAGAACAAATTCGATTTACAGTTAGTGAAATGTTTTAAGTGCAATGAGATGGGTCACTATGAAAACGAGTGTCCGACAAGGAGCTTGAGTGATGGTAAGCAGTTAGACTACAAGCAGAAAGGGGTGGTGAAATCCTTTGCAACTACTTCAGCAGATGTCGGGCCATCAAATGAAGTTGTATCAGGTACTTTGTTTGTTTTTTCAGACTATTCCAGCCTGTTGTTTGATTCGGGGTCTACACATTCATTCATCTCTGAAACCTTTTCTAGTAAAATGGGAATACCATCTCAAGAAATGACTCCTGAACTTTTGGTAAAAACACCTGGGGGAAGTGTCGAGGCAAAAAGAATTTATAAGAATCTTCCTATCCTTATCTGTGGAAAGAACCTACTTTCAAACCTTATTGTTCTACCTCTAGTAGAGTTTGATGTTATCCTGGGTATGGATTGGCTCTCTATTTACCATGCTAAGATTGATTGTAGAGCTAAAGAAGTTTCTTTTCAGAAAGACTTTCAGTTTGTTTACAAGAATGAACCCTTACTTTTGATAACATATCAAGAGGCCGAGAAACGTGTAAAAGATGGAAATGAATGTTACCTTGCACACGTCGTTGAAAATAAAGGAACTGTTCAGATTAATGATGTGCCAGTGGTAAATTAGTATCCTGATGTTTTTCCTGATGAGTTGCCTGGAATAATACCAGATCGGGAAGTTGAGTTTACTGTTGACTTAGTTCCTGATGCTAAGCCAATTTCAAAACCCCCTTATCGAATGGCACAAATTGAACTTTTAGAGTTGAAGGAGAAATTGCAAGATTTATTAGAGAAAGGTTTCATTAGACCTAGCACATCACCATGGGGTGCTCCTGTTTTATTTGTTAAAAAGAATGATGGTTCTATGAGACTTTCCATTGATAATAGAGCCTTGAATAATATCACTGTTAAGAACAAATATCCTTTGCCTCATATCGATGATTTGTTTGATCAGCTCCAGGGAGCTCAGTTATTTTCAAAGATTGACTTGAGATCGGGGTACCATCAGCTGAAGGTAAAGGAGGCAGATATTCCGAAGACCGCGTTCCGTACGAGATATGGCCATTATGAATTTGTAGTAATGCCTTTTGGGCTAACCAATGCACCTGCTGTATTCATGGACTTAATGAATAGAATTTTCCATGAGTTCTTGGATAAGTTTGTGGTGGTTTTCATTGATGATATTTTGGTTTTTTCTAAAAGTAAAGAGGAGCATGAAAAACATTTAAGGGTTATCTTGCAAACCTTAAAAGAAAAGAAATTGTATGGGAAATTCAGCAAGTGTGAGTTTTGGTTGCAACAAATTTCTTTCCTTGGTCACATTGTTTCTAAAGATGGAATAACTGTTGATCCTGCAAAAACAAAAGTTGTGGAAGAATGGCCAAGACCCACAAATGTAACCGAGATTCGTAGCTTCCTTGGTTTAGCGGGCTATTACCGAAGGTTTGTTAGAAACTTTTCACGGTTATGTAGTCCAATGACTAAGCTAACTCGGAAGGGTGTTATGTTTATCTGGACAAAAGAATGTGATGATTGTTTTCAGGAATTGAAAAGAAGATTGGTGAATGCTCCAGTTTTGGCACTACCTTCCAGGAATGGTGAGTTTGTTATATACAGTGATGCTTCATTGAAATGACTTGGTTGCGTCCTAATGCATAATGATCAGGTAATTGCTTATGCTTCATGACAGTTGAAAACTCATGAGGTAAATTACCCTACACATGATTTGGAATTAGCTGCAGTTGTTTTTGCTTTAAAAATTTGGAGGCATCATTTGTATGGAGTAAAGTGTGAAATATATACCGATCACAAAAGTTTAAAGTATATATTCACTCAGAAAGAGTTAAACATGAGACAAAGGAGATGGCTGGAATTAATCAAGGATTATGATTGTACAATTCATTACCATCCGGGAAAAGCAAATAAAGTGGCTGATGCTTTGAGTCGAAAAAGTAATGCTTCATTAACGATGTTGTGTTTGGAACGTGATCCTTTGGTTAACGATTTGATAAAATTTGGCATAGAAGTTGTTGGTGCAGGAAGTCCTTCTGTTTTGTTTCAGGTATCAGTGAGATCTTCTCTATCAGATAGAATCAAGCAAGCACAGAAGCAAGACAGTGAATTGCAGAAAAAGGTAGAGCTGGTTCAGAAAGGTAAGTTGCCTGAATTCAACATTGATAATGATTGTGTTTTGAGATTTGGGAAGAGATTGTGTGTGCCTTGTGATTCACAGTTGATGTGAGAGTTGTTATGTGAAGCTCATAGTTCTCCGTTTTCAGTTCATCCGGGCAGTACTAAGATGTATACAGATCTGCGGGAGTATTACTGGTGGGATGGAATGAAAAGAGATATTTCTGATTTTACTGTGAAGTGTTTGACTTGTCAGCAGGTTAAAGCAGAGTGGCAGTTACCGAAAGGGATGCTTCAGCCTTTACCAGTGCCAGAGTGGAAATGGGAGAATATATCCATGGACTTTGTTGTTGGATTATCGAAGACATCTCGAGGTAATAATGCAATCTGGGTTATTGTTGATCGCTTGAACATATCTGATCATTTCCTTGCTATATGAGATGCTTTCTCTCTTGATCAACTTTCCCATTTGTATCTTAAAGAGATATTCAGGTTACATGGAGTTCCTCTCTCCATTGTATCGGATCGTGATCCCAGGTTTACTTCTAACTTTTGGAAAGGCCTTCAGAAGTCGTTGGGTACTGAATTAAATTTTAGTACAGCTTTTCATCCTCAATCAGATGGACAGTCAGAACGAACAATTCAGACATTGGAGGATATGCTACGAGCTTGTTCTATGGATTATCAGGGAATTTGGGACCAACATCTTTCTTTGGTTGAGTTTTCATATAATAACAATTTTCATTCCAGTATACAGATGGCACCATTTCAGGAATTATATGGGAAGCGGTGTCGAACTCCAGCTTTCTGGGATGAAGTGGGTGAAAGAAAGTTGATGGGACCAAAATTGGTAGAAGAGATGGCAGAAAAAGTTCAGCTGATTCAGAAACACATGAGAACAGCTCAGATCAGGCAGAAGAGTTATGCAGATAACCGGAGGAAGGATCTATCTTTCGAGGTAGGTGATCATGTTTTTCTCAAGGTTTCTCCTTGGAAAAGCGTGATGAGATTTGGTAAGAAAGGAAAGTTGAGTCCAAGGTTTATTGGTCCATACAAAATTCTGGAAAGAGTTGGATCAGTTGCATACCGAGTGGCTTTACCTCCAAGTTTATCTCAGGTACACAATGTTTTTCACGTTTCGATGTTGAGAAAGTATATGCCAGATCCATCTCATGTTTTGAGTCCAGAGGTAGTTCAGCTGGAAGAGAACCTATCTTATGAGGAACAACCGGTCCAGATTCTTGACCACAGGGAGCAAGTGTTACGGAATAAGGTGATTAAGCAGGTAAAGGTTTTGTGGAAAAACCTCATGATTGAAGAGGCAACATGGGAATCTGAAAATGCAATGAGGGATAAGTACCCCCATTTATTCGATAAGTAAATAAATTGCGGGGACGCAATTTTATAAAGGGGGGAAGGATGTAACATCCCAAGTAAGTAATGAATAATATATATTTTTATCTATGTCTATTAATGATTAAGATAGTGTTTTAGAGGCTTAAAATGAAAATAAATACAATCTTATGCATGGAATAAACTAATATTCTTAAAAGAATGTTTTACTGCCTTTTGATGACAAACCATTTTTGAATCTATATTTTGACAATTTTATAAACTATGTTTCTCAAAATAAACATATACTTTATGATTGGGACATCAAAATTTACCTTGTGTGAATTTTTGGTATTTTTCTGACAATATTCATTTTTTAATGAATAGTGAAAAATACTGCATTTTACATCAAAACTGCTTTTTAATCTAATTTATTTATATGATTAGATTATGTTTTGAATTGCTTTTGAAGTGAAATTAGAATATATTTTTACCATTTTATCCAATGGTGGTCATTAGAATCAATTTCACTTTGAAATTAGACTTAAACTGGTGTCAATCTTTTGATACTTATTATTTTGTAAAAACACGCTATTTGCTCTGGCAGCGGGAATTAATTATTGAATTAATTAATGTGACTTATATGATTTGAATTTTGTAAAATGGACTTCATTTTTGAATTCGGAATATCAAATATAGCTTAGGGTGAATTTTTGGTAATTTTCTGAAAAACTTCCATTTTTGATGAATAGTGAAACCACTAAGTGGTAATCAAGAAAACTGATTTTTCAGTTAAATGAAAATTTACCACTAATGTGCATTGAATTTTGAAAATCCTACATACATTGTTGTCATTATGAAGTAAAATGTGGTTCAATGAGATTATAATAATTTTTTGGTGAATAGTAACTTATTAAGTTCTTAATCGCAATTAGTGGTAATTAGGGTAGTTTAAGGTATAAATAATGCTTTAATAATAGGAAATGATCTAGACACATGTCCCAACCATTTTGGTTGTGTCATGGCCGACCAACAAAAGCCATGGGTCAACTTGGGGACCCCATGGAGACACTTTGGTTTGGAAATGACATAAATAACTTTTTATTAAATGTTAAAGTAAAAATGACACAAACAAGATATGTTTTACGAAAACAAATTTTAAGTGGGATTATACAAGTCCAAATTTTGATTATAAATAGTCATTGGAAAGCTAAAAAGATTTACTACATCATTGTATTTTTTTTATGATTTTTAGACATTAAATAAATTATATTATTTATGACATAATAATGATGAAGTTATGACATCATTATTTGACGATTTAAATAAAATAGAAAGACAATGTAAAATCTATGTACTAAACATGGCCAAAACCAATTGGATGAGTGGATTGAGAACCCTTATCACTTATCCACTAATTATATCAATGTGGGACCTTTTAAAACCGAAAAACATTTTCAAATAAAGTAATGTTTCTTTACTTTCCAAAAGTGCCCCTCCTCTCCTCTTATAAAAGGCCCCCACCTCTACCTCATTTCACACACTCTTAAAGCCTTTGGCTCGGACAACCCCTGCCCATTTGCTCTCTCCACATCCCTCTCCTCATCCTAGAGGATTCCCTTTGGGCAGAATCCTTTCAAAGGAAGCCTTTAGGCTCAAATCAAAAGGAGTTACACTTTTTAAGGTAATTCATTCTCTCATGTTCATTTGTTTTATTTTGCTTCTCCAACCCCCTAAACTCTTTTTATTTAATTATTTTGTAACAACAACATTATCTTCAATATACTAGGATGTTGTTATAAGATTTATTTGAGCTACACTCTCACAAAACTGCATCAAATGGTTAAAGAACATACGGTTTCCGTGGATGGTGAAATTCTGCCTCCCGAAACGATGATTGTTCAATACTCATTTAACACCTTCAAAGGTGGCCATTATGATGTAACTATTTTTATATATGATATATAATATGTTTATGTTTTCCTTAAGCTTCTGTTTTTTTTATTTTGGGCATACCTTTATGGTTTCCATTATGGGAAAAACACGATATCTTCATTTTAGGAAGTGCGGACTACCGCCCCCTAAAAGTGATTTGATTCGTTAATACCATATGTGGGATGTGTAAAGGATAAAGTTAATGATATTATATATGTTATTATACTGGAATTATAATATACTCTTATATCATTATGATTCCATTCCAGAAAATACGAAATAGAAATGAATTAGCGTTCATGCGTACGTACGGCTTACCGTCTCCATGAACGGTGCATTTCATTTCTTACCTCTAAATGATTATGTAATATTATAAATGCATGTATGTACTGGATATATATGACATATATGATATCTACATCATGAATACCATTCTGGATATAATGAACCTTTGACCAAATTAACAACATGTAAGTGTAAGAAGTCTATTTTTGACTTAAGAACCAAATACCGACAAAATGAACACTATTAACTTAAATGATTACATGATGTTCATAACATGGTATAAAAGGAATAATGAACATGAAAAAGGTTCATAAGCAAGTAGATATTAACTCAAGATTATTATTCAGGAGATTAATGAACGGTCGGGTTAAGTCGGATACGAGGTATGGGACTTCGTCTCAATCTCCTTTCATTGAGGCATATTTTATTTTATACACAACTTTCTTTTATATGGTGTATAAACCCCATTGACTTTTAAGTTTATTCAAAAGGAATCTTTTTTATACGAAGCGTTTACTAAACGACAAAAGGGAATGTTTTTGTCGTACGTATGCGGCGACAAAGACTTCTCTGCCGTCATGACCGTTATTTGAGTTTCGGCTTCCTCTACAAGCCATACCTTCTTTTTAAAAGAAAAATAAATACCATGTTTTACTTTTCTTATATTTTGGTATTGAAAATGGTTTTCATAATGTTTTTATATCAATGTGTTGTATTGATATCTCGTGATTGAAATGTGGAAATTTTATGTTTCCTTTATGCATGTTTTATGTGATATGATTAGGTTATGGTTCTTGGGCATTATTATGAAGACGGGTGGTTCCGTGATAAACTAAGGGCGGGTGAGCCCGTTATAGCTCTCCAATGCATTGGGTAACGCGAAGGAGTGAAACGTTAAGGTTTCTCCGAAGAGATTTTAGGGAATATACTGTGATGGGTATTCCAAACGTAACCAAGAGGGTTACTCCCTACGTAAGAATGTTATGAATGCCTCAAGTTACCTTTACGTGTTATGATTTCTATGATTTATTCATGATTTTATGAGGTATGTTAAAGTGCCTATGTTTTATGGGTAAAGTATGATTTCATTCTTATGTATATATGAACTCATGTTTCCTTTCCATGTTTTTTTTAAAACCCATACTGAGTTTTTATGCTCATCCCATGTTTTTGAAATGTTTTTCACAGGTCAAGGGAAAGATACATGATTAGATGATAGAGTCAAGGATGTGACAAGAAATAATCCATGTTTTATTTTAAATATGTTTCCATTGATGAGAATGAAGAATACTATTTTTATGTAACCACTTTGTTTATATGTGGAATGTAATGCAAGTTTTATGATCTAATTCTCTAAAACTCTAAACCCAAAAAGATCCTCAATGTGTAATCTTGTAATAACTCAAGATTAAGTAAGGTTTAAGGCTGGGGCCTTATAACATCCCCATGAAGAGAGGTGATTTTTTAATGTCTAATTTACCTAGAGTGTATTAATTAATTGATTAAATAAAATTATGATATATTTATATACATATGAAATAAAAAATATATTGGAATGGTAATATATTAATTTTTTAACATTCATTCATTCCTTCATTAAAAAGGTTACAACATTCATCCCAACATATGAGATACCTCAATCATAAATGGTGTAGTTAATTATTTATATTTTATGCAGTATTGTAAATAAATATTTTATGTGTATATATGATATTTATATTATTTTTAAATTCATGACATTATTGAACCATGATCAATGTAAAAATATAAAAATTACCTAACTTAAAAATGAATGAAAAAACAGAGAAATTATTACACGTAAAAAGATTTGAACATTGTAATGTTACCAATAATTTAATAAAAAGTACTCAGTAGGTCATATATTTTATGATATATATATATATATATATTGTTCAATAATAGAACTATAATAAAAATATATTATTATAATTTTTTTTGGAATTTGTTTTTTGGAATTTGAAACTTACGGTAATGGATTTATATTTTCACTTTTATTTTTTGGAGATTTTTTCTATATTAACCACTAATTTATTTTGTGTGGTGTATATAAATTCACTTGGAAATTTTATATTATTAATATACATATTTTTATGACATCTAAAATTTTATTTTATGTTATTAGTTAATAGTGATTACAATCTCTGATTTTACTAAAGTAGTGTGGGATTTTTTCGATCCATTTTTTTTATGTGGATATAGGTTTTGATATGCACCTATATTCTTTTAATAAGTGTACATATAGCACCGTTTAACATGTAATATCAGGAATTAATTTATTCTCATGATATATATTGTTTATTTTACTTATATTCATTCTTGGGGATTATGATTCAAAGTAAATACAATTATAATTAGTGAATGACAAAATATAACAATTAATATGGATTTTTTAAATTTTTCATTCAATACTTAAATATTATGATCAAAATATATAAAAACACATTAAATCTCTTACCTCTCATTATTTAATAATAATAAATGTTTTCCCATAATTTTATTCCCATAATGTAATCGATGTTTTGATCTATTGTTTTTAAGAAAATCCTCAATATTTCAGTCATCAATCGAAATCAATTTTTCGTTAAAAACCAAGTTTTCTAAAATTCTTTTAAAATTTATTGAAATTCAACAAATGATTCAAAAAAAAATTTAACCAAATATTTTCTTTTTTATAACATAATTGTAAGGTACTCTTAATGTCTTTTTTTTAATAAGTCATGTTTGGAATTTATGAATATTCTATAAAAAATCCTTGTTTAAACATGTATGTAATGAAAAATTTTTGTTACATTCATGACCATTATTTCCCATGAAGATTCCATTATATGTTTTCATGGTTATTTTAATTGTTATGTATTTTAAAATTTTTTAGTTATTTACAATGTTTTTTAAGTGAAATTGTTACTATCTTCCACATACCATTCAAAATGATTTATAATATTCCTTTATAAGATTGTGAGGATATTTTCAAATATAATGATTTTGAAGATGTTTTAGGTGATAAAGATTATTCATGTGTTGAATGTAAATTTTCCTCAAGAAATTTTTTTGTGGTTTATTTTTCAAAAAAAAATTCTATCTAAGATGAAATCATTGGATATAACCTTTTTATTAATGGTAATGATATACAAGAATAACATTTTTATTCTTTTTATGAATCATTTATGTTTATAGTGATAAGATACTTATGAATTCTGAACATCATCCTTAGGATTTACCATGATAATTTTTTTATCAAAACCACATTCTTTTCCCATGTGTTATGAAATGCTGAAATGATGAAATGAATATTGAAAAAGTTTTTTTTCAGAGATATTATAGGATGAAATAAAAATGAAACCCAATTATTTTAATGGGTTCTAATATGATGAATGTTTCATGGAATTGTGGAACATTAATGTATGAACATAAATCTATAATATGTGAAACCTATAACTATATATATATCATTGGGTAATGATTGATATCTCATGAGATAATAAGCACTAGAATGGGTATTCAAATGAGTTTTATATAGGACAGTGTCGACTGTGATGGTCATGGTAGTGATCCTTTACTACTGTAACAATTATGGAAGTGGAATTATACACCAATTATAGTTTATGGAATGATTATTAATTTACATGGAATTTATATTTTATGGATATGTGTATGCCCAAAATCTAAATCTTATAGAAATATTATTCACTCAGGGTTTATCTTCCTTGATTCCATTATGCTACATGTCTAATGAACTATAATTATTTATAACGTGACTATATTTAATGATATGTGTTATGATGGATATGGGTTTAAAGGTTAATATTTTTTTATAATAACATTATTTTAGTAAAATATTGTGATAGACCTTGTTTACACTTACTAACCATTTCATTCCAACATTTTTTCATGAAGAATGGTTTAACATAGGGAATGTTTGTGTAGTGTAAAAATATGACACGAAATTACGAGAGATTATGAAGATAATATTATTTTGTACCTATTATTTAAAAGCACAAAAATATTATGATACTTATGTTTTTTGTTTATGTAATGTTATTAATATTCAACTAAATGATGTAATATTTATGTTAGAGATGTTGGGGATTGTACATGGTTTGTTGAGAGAATATTATAAATGTATTTTTGAAAATATAGAAATTGTACTTTATAAAATTAATATCATTTTTGATTCCATATAATCAAAAATATAATACGATAATTGTTTGTGATTTTTCAAAAAATATTTATATTTTAATTATTAGTGGAAATTAATGATTTTTTGTTCAAAACTGCATGTCTATTTTATTTGAAAATTATAATTTTTTTTCCAATGTTTTCAAAAAAATTAAATAACATATATAATGATTAATTTTGTAAAATTCATTTAAATTAACATTATTACTGATTGGGATATTCTATCATTTTTTGACAGAAAAATGCATTTTATGGATGAACATTGTTTATTAAATACAATGTCTTTTTTAAAAACTAATAAATAAAAATTAAAGAAATTAAATTATGAAAATTTCATCCCATATTTCTAAATATGATGGTAAAAGCTTTCATATTGGTAACCTTCATTTATAGTCATTAGTAATAGTAACATTTTGAAAAAATGCATCCCTTCGGTTAGGGTAATCATGTCTTTATGGATAAAAATAAAATGAGAATGGCATAATATGTAACTAAAACATTCAATTATTTTGTTGAATGATTAATTTACACCATCAATATGTAATAGTATAATATATGACCAATTATTTTAGTTTTTCATTAAATATTACCTTTTTATTCATTTAAAAAATAATAAATACAAAATATCACTATGTTATCTTTAATATCTCAAAATTTTTTATAAATCCCTAGAAGTAGTTTATGTTCAGTAATAATTTTTTTGAAGTAAATATAAATTAATTTTATCATAATAATCAATTTAATATTTTTAGATTCATAATAATTAGATTAATGTTTTATCAAACAACGAGACATTATTTCTTCAATTAATAAAAAATAAAACTAATGATTACAATGAATTAAATTTATTAAAACCTTTGTGATTAATTTCATAAAAATATTTTATATATTAATATAACATATTTTTGATGTGTGAATGGTTTTTATTTTAAATCCCCGGATATAATTTTATTTCAATTTCATGTTGTGAGAATACTTCTTAAATTTACATTTATAATATTTAATGAAAATGTATTGAATTACAGTGTCTAAAAATATAAAAATATGGAAGTAGGAAATTTAGTTTGTGAAATTAATATAAATGGAATATATTTTCTGTTTATGAGTCAATTGTTACCTTATAATTTCAATTATAACAATTTAATGTGAAAAAATTCATTACAACAATGAAGATTCTATTAGTTATCCAAGGTGTTACACAAGAATATAATGTTTAGAATTAAAAAAAACCCCGTGGAATTTAATTTAATTAGTATATATAGATATAAACCACATTATATATGACTCTAATAATATTTGGATTCATTTTTATTGAGAATAACATACCTATTTTTTAATCATTATCATGATTCCATGTGGGTCTTTTCCAACCCTCTTAAAAGGACTCCCATTCACTCTTTTACATAAAAAAATTTCAGAAATATTTAATGTATGATACATACTCAATTATCTCTCTATAATACATAACTTCATCCGATATCTTTTCTACGTGAAAAAAATACAAAATTTTCTTAGATTGAGAAAAAAATTAAATAAGGTTTCTTAATAAAGAGGTAAAACTTTGAACAATGTGTTTACAATTATATTTCTTATAATATCTCCAATGAATGTATTGTTCATATTATAAATTATTTATATCATTACCCTAAATATACAAAAAAAATTACAATGGATGAAAAACCATTATCCACTTTCATTACATCCCATAGAAAATGATATTGTGACATTTGTGTACATTTGAACTACCACTATCTCATGGAGAGATGATTCTTCTATGATTTCCTCTTGACATGGACTATAATAAAAATGTATTGAATTAAAATGTATGTTACACATGAAATAACAATTATTCTTTAATTTTGATTTCATATTTAGTATTCTTTTCTTCCACCTAAAGAAACTAAAAATATAGTTCACATATATGTACAACAAAACATCCCCATTTATAGAGTGTATCATTTATATATATATATATTTTATCAATGAATAAAAATATATATAATGAATATATATGATATTTAGATCATGAAAAAAATTTCTATGATGGTGTAATAATGATAAAATTTAAATGGAAAAAATATCTAAATGAAACTTTGAGCAAAAATGTATGATTTGTAACCTAGAAACAATTAATATAATAAATAATTATACGTAAATGGTAGTTGAAATGATATAAGAGGACCTTTTATGAGATTATATGTATGTAAATGACATTAATATATAATTATATAATGTAGAAATCTTTAATACCATATGTCATTGGGCCATCGATGTAGGTTGACCTCGAGGTAAAAGAATTATTTTCCAAAATTGATTTATGTGAGACACATTTTATGTTCACCACTTATCTAATTTGTGGTGTGTGTACTTCCCTGTAATTAATTTAATAATTTTCCACATAAAAATTAGTTTTATTTACGAAAAGATATATATTTATCTCATAACTATGGTTTTGATTCCATGATTTAAAATATAGTAACGGTTAATCGTCTCACATATTGTCATTCAATGGTTTTTGGATTTGTAAATAAGTTAATAAAACCTTTTATTATAATACTTTATTAAATATCTGTTTTCATTTATAAATTTGTTTTTATATAAAATACATCTACATTGAAATGAAAATGGAATAAAATTTAATTTACAATTATGTATACATTATAAATTACAATAAATTATTTAAAATTATGTAATTAATTGTAATGAAGATAATTTTATTTAATTTAAAATAAATTTAACATTATTTTAATAGTACTTTCACAAGGATTATATTGGTGTTTCTTAGGAATTTTTGATAAATATAAAATCACTAAAATTTATAATAGATTAAAATAAAAAATAAATTTTTTTATAATAAAATATAGAAAATTATTACCTTTTCATAATTTATTTTTATCTCAATAACAACATGTTCATGAAATTCAATAAAATATAATTACAAAGTGAATTTATTCTTTACAAACAAATTATTAATAGTCACTATCAATGAAACATGTCCTAATGAGTTTATGTTTTATATTATTGAATGATTATGATTGATATAAACTCATAAAATATATTAAATGGAAGTACAAGATTTATTATAAAGGTCATATCACATTATTTGAAACAACAATTAACCCAATTTTCCCTTTACCATGATGAAAATATTTATCATAGTTACTATTCCTAATTTCCAAAAATAAAATTATCCATGATTATAAAATTTAAAATCCTCATTGAAAATTTGAAAAATAATTTTCTTCATTCACATTTTATAACTATAACAAATATAATTTAATATATCTGTCAAAAAACTCAATGGAATGATTTTTTTATATAATTGTGTTAATAAGAATAAAAAGGATCTTATACCAAATTAAAATATATTTTCCATTCCATAAAAAATATTTAGATTCTCATTAGTCAAAATTTTTTTATGATACGTTATAAAATCATCAAATATATAGTGGGAATCTTATATAACATCATTTAATGAATATAGTTGACAATTTTCCAAAAAAATCTCAATTTTTCAACATTTCACCGAAAAATAAATCACTTTATAATATCCTAAAAAATTATATTTAGACTACACATAACATTTTAATTAAAAGTATATTTATATTATTTCTATTATACTTTATTAAAGTGGATGAAGTTAAATATAATATCTAAATAGAAGTGTAATAAAAAGCATTTTTGATGAAAATGAATTTTTCATAATTAAAATGAATGAATCTCAATCTATTTAAAAGAACAATTAGTATATTAATATTATTTAACTAAAACAGATTTATGTAAAGACCCGTAAATTTCATGGAAAATGTTTTATAAAATACCTTTGAATTTTCGAGTATGTGGTTTTTGAAGGCACTTGATTTCGTGGCCTGGTGTTCCCGTAATCAATTTCTAAAGTTTTGTTTGGCTACTTTCAGTAAACGTACGAGTATGTTCTTCTATATTTTGAACCAGTTCTCGGAATTGAAATCTGAGGGCACTGATGAACTCGTACACCGGTATTCACTTAAGGGGACCATTACCGAAGTTTCATTTTATGCGGGTTGAGAGTTAATATTTTGGGTTTTAGAAAAAAGTGAATAAAATTGTGGAACACAGTTTTATTTAAGTTGGGTGGTTATTTACACCCAATGGGAGTTAGTGGTGGGGCCCACACCCACGTAACCTCCTATGGGAGGATATTTTTGAGGTGGGGCCCACAGGATTTCCAAACCATTCATCTCCCCCATAACCCCTCCCAACTCCCTTGAACTTCCCTTATTTAATTCTTTTTGACAACTCCTCCTCTTCAATATGAGGAGCCTCTCCTTCTCCTTCCCTCCAATTAATTTTTGCCTACACATTTATTTAATGGATTGATTCTTTGAATTAATTTTAATTAGTTGGCATTTCATTTATGTGGGAGAAGTTTTCTTTAATATTTTGAGAGCAAATATTTTTGGTGGTGAAACCTCTGGAGATTTAGAAGAGCTACGTTCTTAAATGAAGAACGCCTCCTACGAAGAACAAAATTTCTCCCTCAATGAAGAACGTGTAGTCGCCAACGCTGCTTCCTCTTTAGACACACCCCAATGTCCATGGAATCGACGTTTGTTCTACGTGATGCTATTCTCCTCGACACCATCTACGGTGACGCACGTCTTCCACGGCTCCACGACGTGTCACGTCCTTTATTGAGGTAGGCTAGATTTCATTAATTTTATTTAAATAAAATTGTTATTAATTCTTAGAGAAACCATGTTTATCTTAGGCCACATGATACTGCCTAACGTGGAGGGTGCAGTCCGAATGAACATGGCTCGATGACCCTCCATTGATCCTCGTTTCTTTTGGATGACGACATTGATGGAAAGAGTGATATCAACAGGAGAGAAAGTGGCGGCCATATGCTGACCGCGTGGAGAAGAACTACAGCCTGCATCCACAGGCCGCTCGACCGATGATGAACCGACCGGGCCAGAGGAAGATCACGATGCCATAAGGGGTGCCGCGCTGCGGAGGACCACGACCTACCGGGCGGGCCACCTGCGCCATAAAGGTCGGCCGGCTTCGACCAACCGGTTTGGGAGGGCGATGCCGCTTGGCGGTGCCAGTTTGGGTAGCCGAGGGGGCTCCCCCCCCCTACTGGACCACGTCGTGTCGCGCCGTTCCGGGCTGGGACGCGCCCCCTTGGTCTGGGCCACACGATTCATAAGGCCGGTTCGACCCTCTGCCGGGTCGGACCTTCCAAAACCGGGTTGGCCGACCCGCAAGCCCACTGGGCATAATGGGCTGGCCCCATTTTCACTTAAAGTTGAATAACGTGAATACCGCACGTCTGATCGATGCTCCATCTGCGGAACATTGACCCTCATGACATGGCATTCATTTTTCAATTCTCTAAGTGAGTTTTGGACGAATTTGGGAAACAACCAGGTTTGGAATGAGCATATATCCAACTGGCACCTAGAACAAAAAAGCCAATAACTCTCAGAACGTACGTCTGTTTGAAAAACTATCAGTGGAGTTGGTAATATCATTGAGAAACGGTTTCTTTGAGTATACCCCATGGGAGTTCGGTGTATAGTTGAGATACGGTCAGGTTCGTTTGTACACGAAACAAACCGGTCCCCCAAAACAAAAAGGCTAATTACTCATAGACCAGGCGTCCGAATGACGTGTCGTCTGTTGCGTTGAGACCCCTATGATGAGGCAGTCCATTGTGATACTTCTTCATGGGACTTCTTGAAACTTGGAGTATCGAATTGTAGCTCATGGTGTGGATCCTCCCAGAGATGAGCATTCAGAGTACGAAGAACTAGTATCTGGATGAGACCCGATGACTGCTTGTCCGATTCGTTTCAAAGTGACTTGACTATCCCAGTGGGGAGCACTAATGTGTGAGGTGGCGGACCCATGGTGGAGGAGTGCTAATGTGTGAGGTGGCAGACCTGCGGTACTCGATAGGAGGGGTACCTCTGTAGGCTATTAGGGGGAGCACTACTATGTGAGGCGCCAGACCCATGTTGGGGAATGCTACTGTGTGAGGCAACAGACCTGCGGTACACGACATGAGGAGTAATTCAGCAGTCAAAGGATAGTGGGTAGCACCTCAGAGTCATGACAGGACTACTATGCTTGAAAGAGGAGGAGTTATCGAGCAGCCGTGATTTCAACAACTTACATAAAATCCTGGTTTGAGCTGAGTCATGACCTTTGTGGTTTCCTCATGATTCAAATGGTTTACATGATAACATAGGTATATGTATGGGAATATACCCATGTAAAGGTTATCTATTGAGATATTTCATTGTTATTTATCCTGTTGGATTTATTGAGACATGGAGAGTCTCAGGGTCCCAACTGAGTATCATTAGACTCACCCATGCACGGGTTATGCCCACACCTTATTGTGTTGGATGCAGAAAATGGAGAGCACTACCTGAGGCAGAGTGTCGGAGGACTGGACGGTACCCGAAGGTGGACACTCGGTGTGATGGCACACGGAGTAGACCGTTAGATGCGGAGTGTGGAGGAGGACATCGGTACCTACCCTTCAGGTAGGAAACCAGCGGACGATCTAGGATCTGCTTCACCATTTATCTATTTGTCTTTTCAGTTGTACTTTCTTCTAGTTGTAGTGGTACCTTTCCGTTGGGCATGTATTTCCGGACCCTTTGTACTTTCATCACACTTACTACTGCTTTAAATAGTGTTTTCTCCCTCCTGAACTCGGGTTGTGTGTGTTTACGTTTTATAAAGGAAATACCTTACCAGTTTTTAGGGAGTTACACCTTTGGTGGTAGTCGCCAGCCCCTGGCCTACGGAAGGCGGGCTTGGGGTAGTCACAGCCAAGGCCATGAGGAAAGGACATGGAAAATTGGTATCAGAGGAGTCGGTTCTACCGCAGAGCTTAGGAATGTGATCTCTGTTTTATGTGAAGTAATAGTGTTAAGGGTACTGAGTGTGGTTCACGGTTCAGGGAGTCCAGTGTTGGTGTGGCGGCCGACGTATACATAAACCAAGACCCTGACTAATAATTTCCAACTCGGTGCACGAACACACTTTTTGCGTGTCTGTTTTCAGAAGTTCTCATTAATTCAGCTCAACCAGGTCAGCTCACCAGGTTTTAATCATTTGTCCATGTCGAATCTATTCAAAATGCCTCCACACCAACTGTCAGTTGGAGTTCCGGGAGAGTAGACGATGACAACCCACCAAGCAGTGAGGCTTCAGTGTAGGGCCCTCTTACTATGATGGAACATTCAGGTGGTGTACCCACAGTACCCCCACCCATTGTGTGGAAGATGCCACCAGTGGTACTAGCATACTTTGCACACTGACAGAGCGCATTGAACGATTTCAAGCAGTAGAGGCCACCATGGTTACAAGGCGAGGCAGATTTCTAGGTAGAAGTGGACAGGATTGAGGAAATTTCTAGAGTTCTACACATAGTTTAGACAATAATAGTCCAGATTGTGATCTTAGCTATTTGTGTTTCCCAGTGAGTGACCATGGAGATGGTCCACATAGTGATGAGGCATCAGTACGTGGACCGATGCCTATGAAAGTACCTTTTGGAAGTGTGCAAGCTATATCACTACCTATTGGTCACTGTTTCAAGAGGCGGGTACTAGTAGATGATACATGTAGGCTTAGTGCCTTACATGTGTTTGAGCATCAGATACCACTGAGGTTTTGAGGCGAGCCCGACTCACAGGCTATTGAGGACAAGCTTGAGGAGCTGGATGGGAGTTTTCTAGTGCACATACAGCTTCGGTAAGACAACATGTCGGTAGTTGAGTATTCATCAAGGTATACTGATCGTTCTGGGAACATGATTACTACGATATAATCAATGTGTTATTTCTACGATCTAAGAGCAAGGTGAGTTTAATGGAAATCTGAGCCAACACTTTTCCACTATGTATTCCGACATATGCTATGGTGCTAGAGAGAACCTGTGTGGTTGAATGTTCTTTGGATGAATGGATACTGCTAGAAAATGCTAGTAGTGGGAAATCATGGAACTAGAACAACTCTTAGAGAATTGGGAATGTAAAATGATTCAAGAAGAGGAAGTGTTAAGGACAAATGAATCTGCCAAGAAGTAGATGTGGAAGTAGAGCTAGGAGGGCTGCATGTGGTGATTTAAATTTTGACATGTTACAACCACCCTCGTTTGAAGTTCCCACCAGGCTCAGGGAGTAGGAGGGAAGGGGAAGAGAGTAGATGCATGCCGTCAAAGAGTGTGACCAAAGTGCTCTAGGAATGATTCGAGGTACGGTCTATTGCTACTACTAGCTGCTATAACAATAGTCATTGATAAGAATCATTCCTTCCATGAATTTTGTCATAGACCTAGTGTTTCCAGTTAAGCCGTTGACTTGACCCTCACGTCTTGGGATACCTTTGGGAGGGGACTCAAAAATCACTCTTACGTCGATGGTTTGATCTGACCCTTGAGGCAATAGTATAAGTTGTAACCTCTTGGTGGTAGTGTCGAGGCCTTACGACTTTAGTTTGGGTATGGACAGGGCAACCACAGTTCATACACAGATAGACTGTATTAGGAAAAAAGGTTGTGGTTTACCTACAACGTTGGGATGTGGTTTACTTGGTCAGTGAAAATGAAACCACAGGCAGCACAGGAAGGAATAATGTATAAGTGGGTGCAGTCGATTACACATGAGTAGGCCAGACTTAGATTTATTCTAGACTTCTCCAGAGATACTGCACCTCTTTTAGCATTGAATAAGAAGGGTAAAACCTTCATGTGCTCAGAGGGATGCCGCAATGCTTTTCTGGAGCTGAGGTATAGGTTGACCAGTACGCCCATCTTGAGGCTACCAGAAAAGGTGCAAATCATCTAGGAGTAGATGATGACTGCACAGAGTAGACAAAAGTCCTATGATTATAGGAGACGGAGACCACATAAGTTCGAGTATGGAGAACATGTTTTCTTACAGGTCTCACCTCGACGAGGTCTATGGAGATTTGGCCGGGGCGGGAAGTTATCTTCGTGGTTCATCATACCTTTCCAGGTCCTCAACAGTGTAGGAGAGGTGGTTTACCACTTGACTCTTCCACCTTAGTTGCACCGGGTGCATGAAGTCTTCCACGTATCTTGACTGAGGAGATACGTGCACGAAACGACCCACATCATCGATCATGGGGAGCTGGATATCGATGACGGGGCAACGTTTATGGAGGTTTTAGTTGAGATTGAGGTTCGACAAGATCGGGTCCTATAAGGATGGTCGATTCCTCTGATGCGCATTCGCTGGCAGCATGGGGACCTTCAGGGGAGCACATGAAAGTAGGATTCTAAGATGCGTGCTCAGTACCCCTTTTGTTTCCCTAGTGTGAGTTGAAGCTTTATGGGGACGTAAATCCCTGAGGTGGGAGTAATGTAATGATTTGGAAATTTCAAGGAAAATTGTTTGCTAAATACCTTAGAATTTTATGAGTCTACTGTTTCTGATGACACTTGATTCTAAGGCTTGGTGTGCCCAGAATAAATTTCAGAAGTTCTGTTCGCATACGTTCCGTAATCGTACGAGTGGTTTTTTCTATCTTTTGAACCGGAGCTCGGAATTGAAATCTGAGGTCACCGATGAATTCGCAGTGCCATTATTTTCTGAAGGGGACCTGTACTGTAGTTGTAGTTTATGCGGGTTGAGACTTAATATTTGTGGTTTTAGAATGAAATGTATAAAACGAATTATATTGTGGAACACAATTTTATTTAAGTTGGGTGGTTATTTTATCCTATGGGGAGTTAGTAGTGGGGCCCCACCCACATAACCTCCCATGGGAGGATATTTGTGAGGTGGGGCCCACAATATTTCCTAACTTTTCATCTCCCCCATAACTCCTCCCAACCCCCTTGAAATTCCCTTATTTAATTCTTTTTGACAACTCCTCCTCTTTAATATGAGGAGCCTCTTCATCTCCCTCTCTCCCATTAATGTTTTACTACATATTTAATTAATGGAATGATTCCTTGAATTAATTTTAATTTTTTGGCATTTCATTAAAGTGGGAGTAGTTTTTATTTAATATTTGGATAGCAAATATTTTTGGTGTGGGAACCTCTGGAGATTTACAAGGACTACATTCTTAAACAAAGAATTCCTCCGATGAAGAACGATGTTCTACCTTGATGAAGAACGTGTAGTCGCCAATGTCGCTTCCTCCTCAGACGCACCTCGACATCCACGGAATCGACATACATTTTCCGCGACGCTGTTCTACACAACGCCATCTACCGCGACGCTCACCTTCCACGGATCGACGACGTGTGATGTCATTGATTGAGGTAGAGTGGATTGCATCAATTTTATTTGAATAAAATTGTTATTCATTTTTAGTGAAACCATTTTTATCTTCGGGCACATGATACCATCTAACATGGAGGGCGCGGTCCAAACAAACATGACCCGATGACCCTCTATTGATCCTCGTTCCTTTTGGATGGTGACGTTGACTAAAAGAGTGATGACGAAAGGATAAAAAGCGTTTGCTGTATGCCAGTCATGTAGAGAGGAACCGCGGCCCGCAAACGCAGGCCACTTGACCGACGAAGAACCAGCCAGGCCGGAGGTAGACCGCAGTGCCACAAGGGGCGCCACACTTCAGAGGACCACGACCCTCAATCCGCGGGCCGCTTCGGCGGTGAACCGGTCGGCTCGTTGGTCAGTCCAGAGATGGAACCGCGGCACCCGAAGTTGTCGCGCATCAAAACTACAGCCCGCCGAGCAGGCCTCTTGCACTGTGAAGGCCGGTCAGCTTCGGTCGGCTGGTATGGGAGGGCGGAGTGGCTTGGCAGCACCGGTTCGGGCAGCCGGGGGCCTCCCCCCCCCCCCCTCGGACCACTCGACCAGCCGACCGAGCCACGATCTTCCAGGCCACGCCGTGCCGGGCTGCGCCACACCGGGCCTTGTCGCTCCAGGCCGCGACCATCCGGGGTACGCAACGTCGGTCCGTGCCGCACTGGGGCACGCCGCGCCAGGCCGTGCCGTGCCGCGCCTCGCCGTGCTGGGTCGGGCCGCGCCGGGCCACGTCGTGCTGGGCCGCTCCGCGCCGGGCCGCGCCACGTCGGGCCGGGCCGCACTGTGCCAGGTAGGGTCGTGCCCTACCGGGCCAGGCCATGCCACCTCAGGTAAGGTCATTCCCTCTCAAGCCGGGTCGCTCAATTTAATAGGCCGATTCGACCCTCTGCCAAGTTGGTCCCGCAAAAACCTGGTTGACCCAACCCGCCAACCCACTGGGCTTAACTGGTCGGGCCCATTTTCACTTAATGGTGAATAACATGAAGACCACACATCCGATCGATGCCTCATCTGTGGAACTGGGACCCTCATGAGGAGGTCGTCCTTTTTTAATACTCTAATTGATTTTTGGATGACTTTGGAAAACATCCGGGTTTGGAATGATCATATTTTCAACTGGGCCTCTAGAACGGGAAAACCAATAACTCTCATACCAGACATCCATTTGACGAACCCTCAGTGGCGTTGGTAATCTCGTTGAGAAATAGTTCATTTGAGTATACCCCATGGGAGTTAGGGATACAGTTGAGATACAGTCGGGTTGCTTCATTCAAAAAACCAACCGGGCTCCCGGGACAAAAAGGCTAATTACTCACAGATCGGGCGTCCGAATGATGCGTCGTCTCTTGCGTTGAGACCAATATGACGAGGTGGTACTTTTTTATACTTCTTTGTGGGACTTCGTAAAACATGGAGTATCGACTAGTAGCTCGTGGAGAAGATCCTCCTAGAGAGGAGAATTCAGAGTATGGAGATATAGTAGTTGGCTAAGACCTGATGACTGCTTGTCCGATGTGTTTCAGAGTGACATGACTCGCCCAGTGGGGAGCACTACTGTGTTAGGTGGCGGACCCATGAAGGAGGAGAGCTACTGCCTGAGGTGGAAGACCTTCAGTACTCGACAGGAGGAGTACCTCTATAAGATATCAGGGGGAGCGTTAGTGTGTGAGGTGGCAGACCCATGTCGGCGAACGCTACTACGTTTGGTGGAAGACCCGCGGTAATCGACTGGAGGAGTACTTCAGCAGTCTATGGCTAGTGAGTAGCACCTCAGAGTCGTGATAGGACTACTATTCTCGACATAGGAGGAGTTCTCTAGCAAACACGATTTCTTCATCTTGCAAAAAATCTTGGTTTTATCTGAGTCAAGACCGTTGTGTTTTTCTCATGATTAAGATGGGTTATTTGATAACATAGGTATATGTATAGCCATATAACCAAGTAAAGGTTATCTATTGAGATCTCTATTTGTGGTTTATCCTTGTTGGGATTAGTGATACCATGAGGGTCTCGAGATCCCTACTGAGTATCGTTATACTCACCCCTGCACGGGCTAGGCCCGCACCTCGTTGGGTTGGGTGCAGACGACAGACAACACTGACCGAGGCAGAGTGTACAAGGACTGGACGATACCCGGAGGTGGAAACTCGGCGTGATGGCACACGGAGTGGACCATTAGATGCGGAGTGATTAGGAGGACATCTGTACCTACCCTTCAGGTAGGAACCTGGAGGACGATCTTGGAGCTTCTTCACCATTCAGCTGTTTGTCTTTTTAGTTGTACTTTCTTTCAATTATAGCTATACCTTTCCGTTGGGCTTGTATTTCTGACCCCATTGTACTTTTGTCAAACTTTATACATCTTTACATAGTGTTTTCTTCCACTTTTACTCTGGTTATGTGTGTTTACATTTTTTAAAGGAAATGCCATCCTAGTTTTTTGGGAGTTACGTCTTTGGTGCTAGTTGCCAGCCCCTGGCCTATGTAAGGCAGGCTTGGGGTAGTCACGGCACGGGCTCCGAGGATGGGTCATCACAATATATAATATACTTGTTTTAGTATATTAAATTACTTTATGTTCATTATTTTATCAATTAACATAAAATTCATTGAACTCCAAAAAACAGTTTGATGAAAAAATATTTTTTTAACATAGATATATTTTATCATTATTACCATCCAATTGAACATCAATTTATGATTAATTATCTATATAATTATGTAATAACAATATATATATACATATATACCGTAATATATTTATTTTTTATTCATATCCACAACACCTTTGTCTTTTATATAATAATAATTTTACAATTATTTTTTTCTATAGTAAATCGAAGACAATTTAATATTAGTTTTTCAGGTACAGAATTCTGTAAAATGTATTAATTAATAAAAATAAATTATAAAATATCAGTATGATGAAAAAAATATTTTTTTTATATGTATCATTTATTTATATAATATAAGAAATGTTCTTTTCAAATGGGTCCATAAGACCATATGATAAATGAAATATGCCTCCTGTAATTCTAAATAGTTAAAATCATCTTTATAAAATATGTTTTTAAAAACTTGGTTCATTAAATATATATTTTATAGATTATTTTTTTGACTAATTAGGATATTTTTTGATCATAATGATCTTATTTTTTTTAAAATAGTTACACACATTTACCCATTTCAAAAATTAAAATTTAATATAATATATATTTTTAGTTTATTATTTATATGGAATTTTCATTATGAACATCATGTTGGTGGATATTAAATAGTAATTTTGTCATGCATGAAGATAATTAATTTACCATAAAATTGGATAAATTTTAATTTCATTAAATTAATGTTAGACTAGTATATGTCATGTCTTCTATTATTACAATTTTATATTAATATATATTTTATACTTATGTAATTATATACTTTTCTATAGAAATAATATGAGGAGGTACACGAATGACATATAAAACAAAACAAAAATGAAAAAATAGATAATGAGTTCTTCCATCACTCATTATGGAGATCCCTTATCAATTTAGATTACGAATTCAAATGGTGTTATATTGTGAAATAAAAATGTCTATTAATTGGATAAGAAAATTATGGAGGGATTGTATCCCTACAAGTTTAAGGTAAATTATGTGTTATTGTATTTTCTAAATCCCTTTAAAGTTTTTATCATTGATAAAACTATTTTAATATTTCTATGAGTTCTGGTAGGCATTTGGGTGTTCTGAGTTATATCATGGAAAACAATATGATATGGTTATGTAAATGGATTTTTAGTTGTGATCCAATGTACTATAGTTATTCAAAATAACCATAGGGAAGACATGGTAAATATTTTGAATTTGATGTGGCGTTTTGGGAGTCTAGTTATGGAATAAGGAGGGAGACCTAAACAATCAATGATGTAGGGTTTTTTCTCTCCAAACAAGTTATAGTTTTGAAAAATGGAATACTACGGTCCCCATGGAGTGAAAGTATTAGAGAGAACCACACACGTAGTGGACCAAATACATTGTGGATCTTTTCAGTGGAGTTTATAAAATAAATATTCTTGAATTGAGTCTTAAAATGAAATTATAATTATAGAGTGAGGGAATGTGAAATATTTGTCAAGGGTGTTTATGGAAATTTATACATGATCCTTCCACCAAAACCTCATGGTCTTGATCTCTATGATAGAGATATTTAATCATACATATCTAAGAAACATATATAAGTGGATATTTTTTATTAACTACTACTATTAATAGGTGATGTGTAACACCTCATAAATTTATGAAATATTTTAGTTGAAATAAATTTTATTTCATTAGTATCTTATGTTACACGCAAAACAAAATTTAAACTAACATTGTTTTACCATTAAAATATTATTATTTATTGTCACACTAATATCAATATCCTAAAATTGAATGGATTGATTAAGAATAAATAAATTCTCAAAATAATATGGATTATGAATTTATAAAATAAATTTATTGGCTATCAAATGATTATAACTGAAATAAAAATCATTTGAAAGTAGAGGAAATGTTTTTTGGAAAGACTACATTATATATATAATATGTTATTAAAATAAAAAATTATTTTATTTAATTTTAATAATTTATATCAATATGTGAAACCATTTTTATAATAAAAATGTAATAATTATCATCATTTTCTTTAATTTATGTGAAAATTAATATTTCAATTAATATTGGAACATATTAAATTTTTTTTACATAAATTATTTTCCTTAATGAATTTTGAATTTTGAATTTTCTTTTATGATAGTTTTAAAAGTAAAAGGAGTTAAATTAAATTAATATTAATTATATTTATATAATTGTAGTTAATTTTATTTTTTCATTTATATAAAAACCTTTTATATGTATAAAAATAATTCATTGGGAAATAATATTACCTTTGTGCTTACCAGTCTAATTTTAAATTAAATTATAAAACATTTATGAAATTAATTTGATAAAATTTATTCAAAATTTTTAATCATTATAAATAATAATAAGAATCAATTTAAACATAAATTGTGGTAATAACGAATAGTAAAAAAATTAATTACTATTGTAAATGTTAAAACAGGTTTACTGAGGGTGTCTACAAACAAGATAATTATATTTTTACAATTAAAAAATATGAAATCATTCTTATTATTAATATTTTGACCTTATTATTTAAATTAATCATATATATATCCATTTTCATGAACTTATTAGGGTAATTACATTATTATTTTTTAATATTTTCTGAAATTCATGTGGTTTCCTAGTGGGTTCTCTCAATAACTTTCTAAAGTAAAACCCCTATACACATCACTCAAAAATTTCAAAACCATTTAAATAAAAAACCTTCCTAAATGATTCCCTTTTTTACTGAACTCCCTGTGGATAAAATAATTTTTTTAGGAGACCCTCCAATGAAAGATTTTTCAGAAAACCAAATGTTGTTTTTGGAGGAGGATTTACAATTATTAACCAAGTGTTTTTTATATCTTCTTAAAAATAATTCAAATTATATTCAAATTTGATGATATTATAACATCAATATATCAATAATTTATATATATTATTAATCCTATGAAATAACATACACTCGTCCCATGTTTAATCAGTTTGGAATGTAATACATTGATCATGTTTACTTTTTACCACCGCCTCACGATCCTATGTAATTCTTTTTACATTACCACATATCACAACATTATATATTGAATAATTTAAACTAATTTTTTTATATTCAAGAAATAATTATAATTCTATATGTATAATATGACATATAAAATATTACCTTCTAATCCATTGAAAAAATAAAGATGATTCATGTTTTAATACATTGAGTACTTCGTCCACAAAGAGATGTTACAAAATTTTCATTTTATATTTTCATGGATGGTAATAAAAATATTTTTAGTGAATATATATGATACATGTCTTATAAAAATTATTATATAATATAGATTTTTTATTTACTACTTTTTCATTACATTACTTGAATAATGGAAACAATTCCCTTGCAAAAATAAGGCCTACCATATCCATGAATAGAGAATTTTATTTTTCAATATATTATTTTATGGATGACCATATATATATATATAATTAATCTATATGATATTTATATTTTTTACCATTCTATATAATATAGAACCATAATCAAAGTACAATGACCAAAAATAGAAAATAATAAAAATAAATGAAACTTAATGTATTTATCTCACTGAATAGTGATTTTATGAAATAATTACTAATATACATGTAGTAAAAGGTTAAGAAAAAATAATATATATGTGTGTGGATCTAAAATATATTCATAATAAACCTATATTTATTATATAGTAAGTTCTAATGTGCATAATGGATTTCAAGATATTAGGAAAGGGATTTTCATCTCTCATCTATAAATTTTTATATTGTGTGGTCAGTATACATACCATTAATTTATATATTTCTGATTGATATGGATATTTTTTAATTTAAATATATAACTATAGTAATTTTTTTCACATGTATTAAGATTCATATGTTTCAAAATTGTTAAGGGTTTTTTGTTACAGTCTCATAATTTATCATGATTTTTTATTATTATGATTCTAATCATGAAAATATTTGATCAATTACTAATAAAATAATTAATTATAATTTACTATATTTATTTATATAGTCACATGTTTTCCATTAACTTTAATTTAGTTATTATCTAAATATACTAAATTATGTTTTCTAAAAAAAATGTTATTATATCATTCTTCAGTCAACAGTTCTTTCAATTCCATGTTTATGTTTTTAAAAAAGATATA
Source organism: Viscum album (assembly GCA_963277665.1). NCBI lineage: Eukaryota > Viridiplantae > Streptophyta > Magnoliopsida > Santalales > Viscaceae > Viscum > Viscum album. The sequence goes on from OY728158.1 coordinate 881,701,950, forward strand.
AGGAGTTGTTTTAATATTAACAAATGATTATTTCAATTTATATTTACCCATGTTCTTATTTCATAACAATTTTTTAAATGAATCATCTTATCATTTTAATTTGGTCAAAATAATTATTTTTTAACAATATTTAGAAGGAAATTTCTGTTGTTACAATTGTATGGAAAGAAGTACAATAATATCTATCATGAACTCCCATGGATTTGATACTTTTATTACATTTTTACATAATTACTTTCTATGAAAAGGTATAATCAAAATATTGTGTGATATATGAATTTTAATGTTTTTATTCTCTAAATGGAATGTATATATTCTTAAAAAAGGTCTGAGTGAACCGATAATAGAATATATATTCATAAATAAAAATAAATATTTTTTTCAAAATTTTTTACTGGTGATATGATCTAATTTTACCATTCTTATTTATATCTCAGGATATTATATTTTTATTATAATTTATTTTCTATTTAACCCATTTATTTTCAATGGGTTATTTATGAATGTATTGATGTCATGGTTATGATACATGATTTCATCACATGGGTTATGATATGATGATATAATGATTGATTAATGATTCTATAGAAGATATTTGTATGGTTTTAATTATGTAATGAGTGGTCCTTAAAATATAAATTCCTCTAATTAATTTGGTAATTTATTTTATCCCATAACATAATTATGCAATAATGTTGATATGATTGATCTATTATTGGATAAAATTATGGGAGCTTGATTTAATATGGGAAAATATTCTATGAGGTTAATACACTATAAGAAACATTTAAATGTTCTTGAATCACTATGGGAATAATGTGTTGATTCCTTGTCCATTATTATTCGATTCTATATGTAGTACAATTTTACATATGAATGGTTATTATACTTATGATGGTGTTACCATTATATGATATGAAATTATGATTTAGGATTAATTTATGGGTATTTGTAAATATTATAATTCATTTCTTTTGAAATGAAATTTTTTTATGCTATGAATCATATTTATACACCCTAATAGATTGGTTATTAACATTTTATGAAATATTAATGATCTCATAACCTTATTATTATTTTTTATTTCAAATTATAATTTATTGATAAATCCCATGTTTACACTGTAGAGACCCGTATCTTGACATACATGGACATTACATTACTTTTCCGGAATACTGAGTACATAACAAAAACACACACACAAGGATCGTAATAGTTTAGTGTCTTTGGAAACTCGGAACGTAACCTTCTAATCGTGGTGAAAGATCTTCAATATCTCCCATAAAGATCTTACCTTTTTTTTACCTAAAACCTTTCTTTATATCCTGGGGAAAAGAAAACATAAAAGGGTGAGCTCAAATGCTCAGCAAGGAAAATAAAGGAACTAAAAATCATATCATATCTTTTTGAAAATCATAACCTGCAAAAGAGATCATAATATCTTAACATGGAATAAATCATAGAAGTGAGAATGAGATCCCCATAATCATAACATAAAACTTGAAACTTTGTGTAATACACACATAATCATAGAGAATCATTTCTTGTTAGTCAAGACTCATTGCCAAGACTATCTTAGTGGACAAAGTCTCTTTCTGAATCGAGTAACCCTCGTTTCAGTCCTGTTTCACTGAACCGGTATAACCTACCGTTCCAGCCCTGTCTATCTCATGAGATATAAAATCTTTACCCAATGCATTGGAGGGAGATATAGGTCCGACCCATCTTATAATGAATCCTTTCTTATGTGTGCCACATAATCATACATCATCGCATAACACATGTAACAAAAATGGGATTCTTGAAACATCATGACATCATAAATCAATTCATATAAGATAAAGGAATTCATAAAAATAATTCCATCACAACATGATCAAATCAATATAATAATAGAGATAAAAACAGAACCCTTTATTATCTTAGATGGAAAATAATTTTGATAAAACACTTGAACTCCATTCTTGAGGAAAATATCCTTTCTTCTTCAAAAACATTTTTCCTTTCATAACATGTCATACAACTTTAAAATAAAAGACGTTGATTAAAAATAAACTTGAAAACTTGTAAAGGAAGCTTCTTGGAAATAATGTTTTAAAAATCCATTCATGTCGTATAAGTTAAAAAAAATATTCTTCGTACTTTTGTCGGAAAAGTCAAAAAGTACCTCATATGACAAAAGATTCCTTTCATAGATATTACTAAAAACTCACCGAAGGGTAAAAATGGATTTAAACAATTGTATGTGGATGGAAATAATAATACATATTGATGAAACATGGATGTGGATGATAAAATACAGCCTAGTAAATACTTACGAATAAACAATCTCGAATAAAAATGAGATTGTGATATTTCCCTTACCTTAGGTCCGATTTGCTTCGTAAGTGTCTGAACCTCCTGTATAATGATTTAAATCATGTTATTGACTTATTCTAGAATCATATTCATTGTTATTATATCATATATGGTCCACTTATGACTTTATATTACCCGTTCTTTTGTAAATTCATGTTAAAGTAGCGTTTTGGGTAAAATCGTCTCATTTGTCGTTTGTGTTTTTAACTTGTAATTATTCATATGATTACATAGATCATTATTACTTAATTACAGAATATAAAACATTATTTATATATATATATTCAGAATATACATATATAATAAATCAGTAAATGGAAAGAAATACACCGTTCATGGAGACGGTAGTCCGTACGTACGCATGAACGCTGTTTTCGTTTCCTTATTGAATAGAATGGAATTAAGTAGATGACATACATATAAATATAAATAATTACAGTATCATTATTAGGTAATATATTTCATTAGTACTTATTATATATACTTTATAATCATTCATTAATGGTTAATCATTGAGAATGAATCTCATCGCGTCGTGGAGACGGTAGTCCGTACGTACGCACGAGCGATGATATCGTTCCCATGGTCGTGGAATTGCGTTGAAGTGTATTTATACTATTTCAGTATCAATATCACTTTATAATAATCATATATAGTTACTCATTAAACAATTATACCCATCCAATTAAGGTGGTGGCGGAAAATAGATTACACCACGGCGTGGAGACGGTATTCCGTACGTACGCACGCGCGGTGATTTCCTTTTTCCCCAGGATGGATAGAAAGGTTAATTAGAGTTTTTTCATATTTATAATAAAATATCATTATGTAAGTAATACTTATGTTATTACTTTATCATGAAAAAACTAAAGAAGAATAAGTTGAAGAAGAAAGAAATTGAAAAGATCGGTAATGGTTATTACCTCTTCTTTGAAACGCCTCATTGAATCCTTCACATAGGGAGCTATGATTGGTCATTGAAGAAGACCAGGACCTCTAGGATTATTCTAGGGAAGTGGAGAAGGTAAAATGGCAGGGGTTTGCCGAGCTTGAGTGCTCAAATTGGTGTGAGGAGGAGGGGGAGGAGGTGCCCTTTTATAAGGGAGGAGAGGGGCACCTTAGGAATATCTCAAAATATTATTTTTATTAAAGTCAAAATCGGTTTATAATGGTTCCAAAGGGTCTTATTTTGAATCTAAAGTGGGGATGGGTCGAAATCCGATCAACCAATAGGATTTAGACAAGTTTAGGTTATTATTTTAACCTTATCAATTAGATTTAACTCTAAGTTAAATAATTTAACTTTTACCGTGTCTTTTTGTTTTCTTACACTATATGGTTAATACACTTACTATAACATGCCAAACGAACCCCAAATTGTTTATTATTAATATATATATCCTTATCTAAGTCATTTGGCCGAACCTCGGATTTTTAGGAATAAAATAACAATTAATAATATAATATTTGATTTAAAAACTATTTTGTGTCAATTTTGACACTATTTGATATATGATTTTTGTGAAAGTCATAACAGAATTATATGTTCTAACCAAGTTTCTTACATCAACAATAATATATCATAGTAACCTAGAAAATTAGTGGGATTCATAAAAAGTCTCAAATTACATTTAATTTGGTGTTAATAACATCAATTATGTCAATATTTCATTAATAAGATAATTACTGCATCATCATTGTGTCATAAATAAATTAACTTATTTAATGTCTAAAAATTATAAATAAAATACCATTATGTAGGAAATCTTTTTATCTTTCTAATGAATATTTATAGTCTAATTTATCTTATGTATAACCCCATATTAAAAATTATTTACTTATTAGACTTTGATTTTAACTCTTTTAACACTTCTTTAAATTAAATAATAATAAATGTCCTAATCTAATCGAAGTGGGCCTAAATGATAATATTTTACACTTGAGGTTGTTTTTGGTCGAGATACACTTGTCCAATAGAATTAGGACATGTGTTAGAATAATATTAATATCATTCGTACCCTTAATTACCCTATTTACTTTTAACCGTGATAAATAAAAGTAAAAAGTTACTATTCACAAAAAAATTATTTTCATCTCATTGAACCACGTTTTACTTACTGACATCAACCGTGTCTCTCGTATTTTTGAAATTCCATTCACATAAGCGGTAAAATTATGTTTTATGAAAAATTCAGTTTTTTAACTACCACTTAGTAGTTTCACTATTCATCAAAAATTGATGTTTTTCAGAACAATGCCAAAATTTCATCCTAAGCTATATTTCATATTCCGAATTCAAAAATGAAGTCTATTTTACCAAATTCATAACATAGAAGTTGCCTTAATTAATTTTATAATTAAATCCCGATGTTAAAACAAATAGCGTGTTTTTAAGAATCAATATCTATCAAAAGATTGACACTTGATTATGTCTGGTTTAAATGTGAAATTACAACCAATGACCAAAATTGTATTAAATTTTAAAAATATATTCTAAATATACTTTAAAACCACTCAAGTTAATAATTTATCACTATTAATTATTTTGATAAAAAAGTTGTTTTTAATTAAAATTTAGTAATTTTAACTATTCATTAGAAAATGAAAGTTATCCGAAAAGTACAAAAATTTTACCCTAAGCTAATTTCGATATTACGAATCCAAAAATGATGTCCATTTTGAGAGCTAAAATTTCTAACATTTTAAAAAGTGGTTATTACTATTCATAACGGCTAGTTTAAATAATATTTTAATAGCATATCGTTTTTTCGTGAAACTCAGTATTGCGTACTACACACGCTATCGAGAAGGTTGCGATTGCGTGTAATGCAAGGCAAGTCAAGGATGCGTGTTTTGAAAGCTCTTATTGGTGTAGCGTACAACAAAAGATATTAATAAAATTAAAAAGAATAGTTTTCATAAAATCTCGGGCTGTTACATTCTACTCCCCTTAAAATGAATTTCTCCCTCGAAATTCGTCGGGGTTATAAATAGTTTACTATTCGAAAGTTTCTTTAATAGAAACCCACATCGTAAAAAGGAATACCAAAACTTGGCTTAAAAAACTAAAGTATGAAATGTAACGATTACCCAAATAAACTAATCACTGGGTTTCCACATAGGTGAAAATATGGATATGGAAGAGAAATCTAACCATCATGTTCTGATAGAGAGTGGTAGAGAACATGGCTATGGAAAAGCCAGCAATCACAAAGCCATAAATTTGTGACGATCTAAGGTACCATCTGATTCATCAGGTATAAGATCACTAGGACAACATTTTTGGTTTTCAAGATCATTTCCCTAAAGTTGAAAATTTGAATTAGAATACATACATACTTTATGTTGGTACAACCACACTATTGTTCGTGCCTTTAACAATTTCCACTTCATCTCTTAAATAAATGAAGTTGAATTTGTTATTCGTGAATTGTTAGCAGATCCTGTGATAGAATGATGGGTCATTCCATCTGTCTCAAACAAAAGGTTAGCAAAAGTTTTTAAATATACATAAGTCATTCTATAGTGAGATTAATCATATATGGTTCCTAAAATGGACTTATACTTCATATATCATACTGCTTAATATAATAAAACTAGTTTCTAATAAACGGGGACTTCTTGTAGGCCAGTGGTAGGCGATAAAGGCCAGTCGCACTTCGGTTGTGAGTTCGATTTCCACAGCATTGTCCAACGCGATGGGCAGTCACCCGTCCTGCAGGTTGTCCTTTTTCTAAAACTATATTACTATAACATCCCATCAATAATATCGAGAAAACTTCTATCCTTAAACAATACTAACTTATGTCCAACATAATCCATTCCAATCTTTAGGCTTATCCATAATACTGCAGTCCACTCTCATAACATAGTGAAAATGATTACCAAAGATTTAACACCATCGTCAATCCCCATATATCATAAGATATGTTTTGTTGGTGATATTCCAAACATTAAAAGTCCTTAATCATGTATTCTATTGAATACCTTAGTGAAAACATGAATGCAGTTAAAAGTTAACACTTTCCACATACTAAAATCCTCAAAATTCTATATTCTCAAACCATGATATCACTTAGTCCTTATATCAATCATGAGCTCATGAATACTATTAAATATTACATTTTCTCATTTTCCCTTCATTATGTGCATATCATCTTATTTCCAAAATATATCAATCACTTTGAATACCACGTCAATAAATATTGCAATACTCAATGATACAACATTATTTTGGAATCCCATTACATAAACACTTAATCATTCCACCACATCGTTTTCATATTCAACATTGCCAATAGTGATCGCATGTGACTTCCCTTTTTCCTATGCCTTTAGTGGTTTCTCATGTTGATCGTCACTAACCCTTAGATTAGGGCATTTATTGGCATAATGTCCCATCTCCTTGCACTTGAAACATTGAAGTGTTGGTGCTGCGTTCTCTGCAGTGTTTGCTTTGTTCACATCATTAGAAACCCTTTTTCCATTACTTCGACACTCAGCTGCTCGATGACCTTCTTTTCCACACATAAAACATTTTCTAGTCCCTTTAAGAAAATCTCCACCATGCTTCTTTCCACACTTTGTGCATAAGGAAACATTCATTTCTTTTCACCATTATTCTAAGATTTCTCCTTGAACTCCATCTTTCGTTTCATGTCAAAATCATGAGATGGATATGTAACACCAACTTCCATTTCTACCTAGATAGCACAAAGCACAATTTCATCATAGCTACTGAAGTATCTTATAGCTAATGCCCTTCGAAGACTTGGTTTTAAGCCACTGAAAAATGGATCAACTTTACTTTCAGGTTGGATGATAATGCCAGATGCATACCTTGCAAGTCTTGTAAAATTCGCTTCGTATATACCAACAGATTCATCATCCTTTTTCTTTAGTTCAAGAAACTCCTTCTCCATATTTGTTCGAAGAATACGAGGGATGTACTTATTGAAAAATAAGTTCTTGAACTCGTCCCATTCCATAGACTCAATTTCATCTCTTTGCCTTGTATTCTTGATAAGATTCCACCATTGATCAGCTTCACCTTCCAAACGATATACTGCTAAGATGACTTTATCATGTTCAGAACATTGAAGAACTGAAAATATCTTTTCAGTGGTACTGATCCATTGTTCAGCAACAAGTGGATCAGAAGTCCCACTGAAAGAAGGTGGACGTTGCCTCATGAAGGACTCAATAGAATATTGTTCCCTTCTCTGCTCATTTGGAAGTCCAGAATGATTCATAGCTTGTGTAAGTATAGCAATAAGATTTTGCAATCCATCTCCCATAACATTTGTTTGTTCATGAGGACAATCATTGCATTGTCCATTGCATTGATCAACACGGTTCCTTCGTGTTCCAGCCATCGTCTAAACCCCAAAAAGTATAGTGTGAGAGGAAAAAATAATGCTAGGGAAAACAACATAATAAAGGGGGAGTACCTTCAATATCTAACATCTTAGGTTTAATTCTATGATCGTTAGCGTAATTCTAGTACTATAACCTATACGTATACTTAACCATAGGGATATCCCTAGACATACCGTAGAAATATCTCTAGGGATCTCACTAACATTTTCGCATCCTAGTTTCCAAACGTTGACTAAACCTTTCCTCTGATACCAACTGTAGAGACCCGTATCTTGACATACATGGACATTACATTATTTTTGCGGAATACTTAGTACATAACAAAAACACACACACAAGGATCGTAATAGTTTAGTGTCTTTGGAAACTCGGAACGTAATCTTCTAATCGTGGTGAAAGATCTTCAATATCTCCCATAAAGATCATCCCTTTTTTACCTAAAACCTTTCTTTATATCCTGGGGAAAAGAAAACATAAAAGGGTGAGCTCAAATGCTCAGCAAGGCAAATAAAGGAACTAAAAATCATATCATATCTTTTTGAAAATCATAACCTGCAAAAGAGATCATAATATCTTAACAAGGAATAAATCATAGAAGTGAGAATGAGATCCCCATAATCATAACATAAAACTTGAAACTTTGTGGCATACACACATAATCATAGAGAATCATTTCTTGTTAGTCAAGACTCATTTCCAAGACTATCTTAGTGGACAAAGTCCCTTTCTGGATCGAGTAACCCTCGTTTCAGTCCTGTTTCACTGAACCGGTATAACCTACCGTTCCAGCCCTGTCTATCTCATGAGATATAAAATCTTTACCCAATGCATTGGAGGGAGATATAGGTCCCACCCATCTTATAATGAATCCTTTCTTATGTGTGCCACATAATCATACATCATCGCATAACACATGTAACAAAAATGGGATTCTTGAAACATCATGACATCATAAATCAATTCATATAAGATAAAGGAATTCATAATAATAATTCCATCACAACATGATCAAATAAATATAATAATAGGGATAAAAACATAACCCTTTATTATCTTAGATGGAAAATAATTTTGATAAAACACTTGAACTCCATTCTTGAGGAAAATATCCTTTCTTCTTCAAAAACATTTCTCCTTTCATAACATGTCATACAACTTTAAAATAAAAGACGTTGATTAAAAATAAACTTGAAAACTTGAAAAGGAAGCTTCTTGGAAATAATGTTTTAAAAATCCATTCATGCCGTATAAGTTAAAAAAACATTCTTCGTACTTTTGTCGGAAAAGTCAAAAAGTACCTCGTATGACAAAAGATTCCTTTCATAGATATTACTAAAAACTCACCGAAGGGTAAAAATGGATTTAAACAATTATATGTGGATGGAAATAATATTACATATTGATGAAACATGGATGTGGATGATAAAATACACCCTAGTAAATACTTACGAATAAACAATCTCGTATAAAAATGAGATTGTGATATTTCCCTTACCTTAGGTCCGATTTGCTTCGCAAGTGTCCGAACCTCCTGTATAATGATTTAAATCATGTTATTGACTTATTCCAGAATCATATTCATTGTTATTATATCATATATGGTCCACTTATGACTTTATATTACCCGTTCCTTTGTAAATTCATGTTAAAGTAGCGTTTTGGGTAAAATCGTCTCATTTGTCGTTTGTGTTTTTAACTTGTAATTATTCATATGATTACTTAGATCATTATTACATAATTCCAGAATATAAAACATGATTTATATATATATATTCAGAATATACATATATAATAAATCAGTAAATGGAAAGAAATACACCGTTCATGGAGATGGTAGTCCGTACGTACGCATGAACGCTGTTTTCGTTTCCTTATTGAATTGAATGGAATTAAGTAGATGACATACATATAAATATAAATAATTACAGTATAATTATTAGGTAATATATTTCATTAGTACTTATTATATATACTTTATAATCATTCATTAATGGTTAATCATTGAGAATGAATCTCATCGCGTCGTGGAGACGGTAGTCCGTACGTACGCACGAGCGATGATATCGTTCCCATGGTCATGGAATTGCGTTGAAGTGTATTTATAATATTTCAGTATCAATGTCACTTTATAATAATCATATATAGTTACTCATTAAACCATTATACCCATCCAATTAAGGTGGTGGCGGAAAATAGATTACACCACGGCGTGGAGATGGTATTCCGTACGTACGCACGCGGGGTGATTTCCTTTTTCCGCATGATGGATAGAAGGTTAATTAGAGTTGTTTCATATTTATAATAACATATAAGTATGTATGTAATACTGATGTTATTACTTTATCATGAAACAACTAAATAAGTAGAAGTTTAAGAAGAAAGAAATTGAAAAGATCGGTAATGGTTATTACCTCTTCTTTGAAACGCCTCTTTGAATCCTTCACTTAGAGAACTAAGATTGGTCTTTGAAGAAGACCAGGACCTCTATGATTATTCTAGGGAAGTGTAGAAGGGAAAATGGCAGGGGTTGGCCGAGCTTGAGTGCTCAAAGTGGTGTGAGGAGGAGGGGGAAGAGGTGCCCTTTTATAAGGGAGGAGAGGGGCACCTTAGGAATATCTCAAAATATTATTTTATATTAAAGTCAAAATCGGTTTATAATGGTTCCAAAGGGTCTTATTTCGAAGATAAAGTGGGTATGGGTCGAAATCCTATCAACCAATAGGATTTAGACAAGTTTAGGTTATTATTTTAACCTTATCAATTAGATTTAACTCTAAGTTAAATAATTTAACTTTTACCGTGTCTTTTTGTTTTCTTACACTATATGATTAATACACTTACTATAACATGCCAAACGAACCCCAAATTGTTTATTATTAATATATATATCCGTATCTATGTCATTTGGCCGAACCTTAGATTTTTAGGAATAAAATAACAATTAATAATATAATATTTGATTTAAAAACTATTTTGTGTCAATTTTGACACTATTTGATATATGATTTTTGTGAAAGTCATAACAGAATTATATGTTCGAACCAAGTTGATTAAATCAACACTAATATATCATAGTAACCTATAAAATTAGTGGTATTCATAAAAAGTCTCAAATTACATTTAATTTGGTGTTAATAACATCAATTATGTCAATATTTCATTAATAAGATAATTACTGCATCATCATTGTGTCAAAAATAAATTTACTTATTTAATGTCTAAAAATTATAAATAAAATACCATTATGTAGGAAATCTATTTATCTTTCTAAAGAATATTTATAGTCTAATTTATCTTATGTATAACCCCATATTAAAAATGATTTATTTATTAGACTTTGATTTTAACTATTTTAACACTTCTTTGAATTAAATAATAATAAATGTCCTAATCTAATCCAAGTGGGCCTAAATGATAATATTTTACACTTAAGGTTGTTTTTGGTCTAGATACACTTGTCCAATAGAATTAGGACATGTGTTAGATAATATTAATATCATTATTACCCTTAATTACCCTATTTACTTTTAACCGTGGTAAATAAAAGTTAAAAGTTACTATTCACCAAAAATTATTTTCATCTCATTGAACCACATTTTACTTACTGACATCAACCGTGTTTCTAGGATTTTTGAAATTCCATTCACAGAAGCGGTAAAATTATGTTTAATGAAAAATTCAGTTTTTTAACTACCACTTAGTAGTTTCACTATTCATCAAAAATTGATGTTTTTCAGAACAATGCCAAAATTTCATCCTAAGCTATATTTCATATTCCGAATTCAAAAATGAAGTCTATTTTACCAAATTAATAACATAAAAGTTTCATTAATTAATTTTATAATTAAATCCCACTGTTAAAACAAATAGCGTGTTTTTAAGAATCAATATCTATCAAAAGATTGACACTTGATTATGTCTGGTTTAAATGTGAAATTACAACCAATGACCAAAATTGTCTTAAATTTTAAAAATATATTCTAAATATACTTTAAAACCACTCAAATTAATAATTTATCACTATTAATTATTTTGATAAAAAAAGTTGTTTTTAATTAAAATTTAGTAATTTTCACTATTCATTAGAAAATGAAAGTTATCCGAAAAGTACCAAAATTTTACCCTAAGCTAATTTCGATATTACGAATCCAAAAATAAAGTCCATTTTGCGAGCTAAAATTTCTAACATTTTAAAGTGGTTATTACTATTCATAACGGCTAGTTTTAATAATATTTTTATAGCATATCGTTGTTTCGTGAAACTCAGTATTGCGTACTACACACGCTATAGAGAAGGTTGCGATTGCGTGTAATGAAAGGCAAGTCAAGGATGTGTGTTGTGCAAGCTCTTTTTGGTGTAGCGTACAACACAAGACATTAATAAAATTAAAAATAATAGTTTTCATAAAATCTCGGGCTGTTACATACACATACCGTGAAATTGATATAACCATATTTCTCTTTCCCTTATCAAGGTTATAAATAATGGTTTAATATGAAAAATCTATATAAGGTGTACTAAATTGAATGACATTTATGAGAATCTTAGAGGATATTTTCGGAAATAATAATACTTTGTTTCAATATTCCAAATATAGTAATGTTTTATAATACATGATAAATTCTTATGTATATGTATTTATTATTCATAAAAAATAGATGTAATATTTATGTATAATGATAAAGAGTCATTATAGGTAGTATTAGATCATGGTTTTTGTCAAAATTTGTAGATTACGAACATAAAACCTTGTTAAAAAACCAATTAATATGTTTTTGTATTGGATAATGTTATAAATGTTTTCAATGATAAAAATTATTTTGTTTTACTAGAAACAAATCCCTTTTTATATATTGGAAAATTATGTGGGTCTTCTAATGTTTTACATATATGTAATAACTTCATAAAGATAACATTGAGATTTGACTCATTCAACACCTGGTGTATGACAACGTTTCTTGTTATACACCTTGTATGAAACACCCAACTGATATATCGTGGAAAAACACATACTCATTATGAACAATAATTAAGGACTTTGATTGATTATGAACTTCAAGGATCATGGTTAAAAAGAAATCATCATCTAATGAAATTAATGTTTTTAATTTAGAAATACTAAGGTAATTTTTATTAAGAATAATCACTCGAAACAATGGCGCATGATGGTCATGTTAAGAATTTTATTTCTACTATGGGATAAAATATATAAGGATAAAATTGAGGTGCTAATATGTATAATCAAATATTAAATTACATTGTTTTTTATTAGAAAAATAAATAATGTAAGCTAATTCATATACTCAGTTAATATATAATTAATTTGTTCTGAAGACCCCTAATGGAATAATCATAACATCTCAAATATATGATTTTTATCTAGTTGAAGTTTATTTTAATTTGATTGAGGATAATCTAGTAATTATCCCACAAGTTGACTTTGTTGTTATATTAGTTGTGGATTGGATTTATAAACATATATCCCACATAATCTTCCCAAAAATGTATGTCACTCATGATATTATGATCCAACCTATGATAATCTATTTCCTTGATTATAAATATGAAATTTTAATATAGATATAAAATATTATATGGGTCCTGATTCCTATTAAAATATGGTGTCTATCTCAAATGATAATGGTGTAAATCAAAATAGATGATATAAATATGGTGGGACAGGTTTTTATGTTATTATGAACATGTTTCCTATTTATCCACTTAATAAAAATTTTGAGTTCAAAAATAGAACACATACTTAGGTCTACTCCATTATCAAATACACCAGATACAATTTCATTGATTATATTACACTAACTGAAGATGATTCTTTTAGAGATTCATGAGAATTTAATTATGAGGCCATGTGTATCACATTATGTTCAAAAAACTATTTTTTATAAGAATAAAAAAATATTGATGGGAACTTATATTAGTTCTAAAAAAGTGAAAAATATCTAAACCACGATCAAGTATCTCATTCCCTATATGGATGACTTGTGTGATTAACTACGTAAAGTCCAATACATTTCCAAGATAGTCCTTCATTGTATGTATCACCGAATGAGGTTCAAGAAATAGTATATACCTACAATGTATTAAAACATTGAATATATTATGATTCCATTTGGTATTTATAATTCACCCATTTAATTCATGGATTTAATTTATTGGGTTTTTTGAAATTACCTTGATCAATTTGATGAAAACATTATTGAAAATATTCATTTATATATATTATGGGTATGGAAGAGCATGAATATCATGCTATAATTAAAATGAAGACCCTGAGGAAGGTAATGTTTTATCTAATATTTACCAACTATGAATTTTGGATAGAAAGGTATTAATTTTTGAGATATGTAATGTTTTATTTATGTTATATATGTGGATCCATCATGTAAAAATACTAGTAATCTTTGTCCAATTCCATTCATTCTAGCTATGATCTATATTTTTCATTGATTTAACGGATATTGTTGATGATTTTTGGAGAACATAACATAACTATATAATCACTCTATAATTTTAATAAGAAATTTAGCCAAGATCCATTATAAAAACTATTTTAAAGAAAATGTCAACGAATTGAATTAAACATTATGTTGTAAAATTGTTTATAAATTAATATAAAATGGATATGGGTTTAAAATATATATTGTGGAATTGATTATGGTTTTGGGATGTGTACTATTTAATAATATATGTTGATAAATTTTTCCTCAAGAAAATTGTAGGATCATGTGAAATATACCAAACACATTATCTGAAGTTATCATATGTATTTTTTATATTATAAATATAGTGCAATTATATTGTTAGAGATATTTATTATTGATAATAATGGTTTAAATAATATATATACTGATAATGAATTTAATAGGTTATATAGAAGCAAAATGTTATTGATTATAGAATATATCTGGTCAAGATATTACCAATTTGGGAATGTGAAACATGTGGATAATGCATTGATTCTAAATGATAATTATATATTGTCAATTATGAGGATAAATAACGCTAATATTTTTTGTTGATAAATTAATGGATAATAAAATAATGAAGGAATCTGAAATAATTATCTTTTATTAACAAAAGTTTTTAACAATCAATCCATGTGACAATTAAATATTTTCCAAAAGATGATATGGTTCTGTGGGAGAAGTTCTAATTTTTTTAGTTTAACCTTTATTATGTTTAAATGATTTGGATCATGACTATGTATGTGTTCCTTAAAAATTAGATTTAAATAAGAAACTATTAAAGGAATCACATAGTTTTTTATTCATTACTCAAACAAGATTTACATAGATGAATAATAATTTGAAATATTATTTAAAGTGATATGACCTGAGGATGTATAATATTGATTTTATTTATAGGTTAATGGAATGTAATATATTTATTGTTGAGATAAAAAATTATATGGTAATTTTATATCTGATACCCATAAAATAATAAAACTGGTAAAACATTACAATTAATATTTTCATCACACTCCCTAAAAGGTCTATAGGGTATATTTATATTGAAAATAAAGTTCATTTCCTTACAAGGTCAACAAACAACATTTACATTATATAATGCTACTTTTTGGATCATCCTTCTATTATATATATTAAGGTATTTTTCAAGATACTTATAGTACCAAATTATATTGTATCTAATCTAGATCCATGGTTTAGCTTGTTTTATGGTGAATTATTTATCAATCCCTTAATAATGATTTGAGTTTTAATGTATGTATCATTATTAATGAGGTGGTTTCTCTAAAATAAACATTAATATCGTGTAATATATGGTTCTATCTATATTAATAGGTTATAATGGTTTATGGGAAAAATAAATTCCTTAAGAAACTTTTTCATAAAATGTAGCTTTTAGTATTGAATTCAAATTGATTCCAATAACACTCTCAATGGAATGATGTGCTGAAGAAAATTTTCATTCGTATAAAGATGGATAATAAAAGAAATTGACGCATGGTTTAGATTATTTACTAGTACATAAGGACAGATTCTTTCATCTAGATATCAACAAATCACAGAGTTGACTAATTTTTTTTTTAAAATCAATTCCCTGATATCAAATTTTATATCAGTGAGATTTTTTATGTAAATTTCTCCCAAAAATAAATTTATCAGTTTTAAAAAGTGGGTATTGTTGACATGAAGGTCTATTTAACCTTTAATGATTCTCAATCGAAATTTCATGGTATCATATCTTCTGGAACTTCCACCAAGAACTCTCTAGATAATGATGTGTACCATGTATCTCACATGAGGAAGTACCTATGTGATCATTTACATTTACTAAACTCAGTGATCATATCAAAAGAAAAGGATCATTATTATGAGGAATAAACAAATGATATTGTTAAATTTTTAGGTAATTTCCATGAATATATGACCACTCGATACACAAGGACTAATACTACAAAACAAGAACATACATGAAAAATATATTAATCACCAATAAAAGAGAATTAAATAAAAAACAATTTAATATATAGATTCAAATAATATCAGAATATCATATAATGTATTGTATATATGATTATGATTAATATATTGATGTATTAACACTTATAGTTACTATGAAGGAGTTTTTAATGTGTAGGAAGGAAGTCAAAACCTGAGGAAATATATTTTCGTCTCCCTTCTATTTCTCTAGTAAAAGTTCTGTATTAACAAATTTCTTAATTTATTTACTATATATACTTCTATGGAATTTATTTATTGATTCATAATATGAATAATAATGGAATTTACATATCCATATAAATTTATTTCTTTAATTGGGAAGATTATTCAAATAATTCCAATGTGGAATGGGTTTTATGTTACAATGTCATTGTTTTATAGGGTTTTATGATATGGATTTTGATGATAAAATAGAGTGACTTCTCTAACATGAAACTCATGACATTAGTTTCACACTATATTGTTTTGGATAATACATATTATCCTTTAATTATTCTCTTTATGATCTAATGACAATGGAATAAGTTTTTTATGGAAAATTCACTATATTTCCCTATTTAATCGATTCTTAATTATCATCTATGACCAAGAATAATAAAAATTTCATGACTATTGTTTTTTATATACACTATATATTTAATAAATAAGTATTTTCCCATTTATTAATTTTCAAAAAATGGTTAAAATGGAATATTATTTTAATTTTATAAATGGGATTGTTTGGATTTTTTAAATAATGTGAAATGAATTTTTAAAATTATCATGTACAATATGAATTTAATTTCCCACCATAATAACCAATCAATTCTATAAATAATAAATTATATGTTTCTGATGCTATTTTAAACTAAAAATTCTTTTACAATATTTTAATATGTTTTATTTTAAAATTGTTATCATAATATCATAATGGTTTTTTTTCCAAGAATGATTTATTAATATTTTTATGGAATTCACATTCATCCCAATCAAAAAATTTATGTGGTTATTATTTTTTTAATGTGGATCTAATCCAATAGTTTCATCCGCATTTAATTCTAATATTGGGTTATGATTATGATTATTAAATGTTAATGATGCCCATTTAATTTTATTTGTTTATTCAATGATGGATTGATGAAATATATATGAATAGTGATATCTTCTCATTAGCTATGATATAATGATATGATAACTTTTAACAATTTTATATCAATCATATTCATGGTTTTAATTATGTTTCACGCATTCCTTAAATTTTTTATCCTTATAAAGGATAGGTTAAATCATTACATCTCATGAGATTATTATTAGGAATAATATTATGTTCTTAATATGGTAATGGAAATAAGTTGATTTTATTTATCCACTCTGGGGATCTAGTGGATTTAATGAATCAAATATGGGAAACATGTCAAAATTCTTGATACAATATAAGAAAACTGTGTAGATTCTGGATTTTTTATGTTTTGATGTTCACAATAGAAAGACTTCACATTTGAAATGTTTTCAATACTTATGATGGTTCTAAACATATATTTTAGAATGATTTGGTTTTGATTGATTTATAATGATTTCTCACTGTTATGAATCATTTATTTTTAAATATAATTTTTTATTCCATGAAACATGATTATGGTCCTTTATATGTCTGGTATAAAAATTTTAATTTATATTCATGATCTCATACCATAATTATTATCTAATGCTTTCATGTGATCTGCAATTGATATCTCTCGTGTTTACTCTTACTATGAATCTACGATCTCCCTTTATTATTTTTTCTTTCCCCGGGTAATGAAGATTTTTTTTTTCATATAGGATATGTAAAATAAGAGTTCTTTTTGAGAGAATAATGGCAGGGGACATCGAATATCCTTTGTAAAATTTTAATACTATGATTATTGTATCTAAATACACTGAACCATTATGTTCCCTTATTGAGTATATTTTAAATTCATTGAATATTCATCTCAAATGATGTAATATTTATATATAATTATTCTAGGTCATTATATAATATCAGAGGGATCAACTTTTTATAGTTATTTCTATTGATCCTAAGATGTAGGTGGATTCACTAAATCTCAAAATTCTTTAGAATTTTATGTCATTAAATTTTCTAATGAATTTTTTATTTTCAATGATACATCATTATGAGTTTTGATTATAAAATATATTAGTTTTTTAATCATTATTTATATATGGGAGTCATGGATATTATTACAATTAATATCTTTGATTGTTATTTAAAAAATGTATGTATTTTAAATCATTGAGAGAGTAATCCAAAAGTTCCTATTATTGGGATATTTTAATTTTTTTTCTAAAAATAGTTTTCTTAGAGTTCAAATTTGAAAAAACCCATGGATGATTTTTTTTTCATAATTTCATTGTATGGGGTATTGTTTTAATGAACATAGTGATTGGAACTATTGTTGGTAACAAAATAATTTTGATGAAAATAATTGAGGATGGAACTTCAATTTTAGAGTGAATATGAGACATTAATAATCTAAAACCCCCTATATAGATAATATTTCTTAATGGAAAAATCCTTGATGAATGACTAGTGATCAAGAAGCACCCCATATACATGTTACCATCACGGAAACATGAAATATTGATGGAATAATCCATATATAATGTTTCATAGATGCCAATTGATTCATGAACCTGTGAATCCTTAATGGTGTCTTCTTGAGTCCGATAGACCGACACCCATTGGTGATGCCCCTGAGTTCTTCACAATGCACCACCAGTCTTCATGAAACCACATTCATATAAATAACCCCATCATTATGATATTTTATATATGGATAACCCGAAATTCCTCTTACATATTTATAAAAAACATTAAACCTACCGAGCATCGCGAACCAAAGAGAATTGTATACCCCATGGTATCCATGCACTATGAACCCTCCTTCCATGATTTCATAGGATCCTCCACCCTTTAATGAGATTCCATCCACAAATTCCTACACTCATAGAAGTTGATGAATCCCATACTAGGAACCTCAGTCTCCAAAAAGCATTCGACCATTGTAAAGCACTACTTTCCCAATCCAATACATTATCCTGAAGAAGGGTTTCCTAGTATCGTGAAGCCTTCTCATTGATAAAGACCCTAGAAGAAATGAAGAACCTAATTTTCATGAATAACCACACCGTGATTCCCTAATCATCGTGAAACACCTATCTGGGTCCTCTACAATAACCTCATATTCTATTAACACCTCTTTGTGATTGTATATTTTCATGATCCCCGACACCCATCAAGGATCAGTCCAACTACACCTCGAGTCCCCATGTGACATGTAAAAACATTCCTTTTCCATTAGTTCCATTTTGAGGGTGGATTTATCTAACTGTATACATTTATATTGTTATCCTAGGAAGTCTAACTCATATTTCTTCACATTAAAGGGCCAATAACAAGGACCTGACGTCTAGCCACTCTTCATCATCATTTGAATCGACAATTTCCAATGTCATTCTGTACCCTGAGGTGGATGATTAGTGGTATAGTAACACCATGTTGAATATTGTGAGTCCTCTACATCTGAGATATAAAATGTAAAATTTCCTAGTCCCAAAATTCTCAGAACATGATGTAAAATTGTATCCTTAACCAGTGTGATGAACACATAATTCTCCATGTATGGTCATCATGGGATACCACCACCTCCCAATACGGTACACAGACCTTCCATAATAGGATGTTTTTGTGTGTAAATCCCAGATACAATATCATACTTGAATAGGATGATCCATGTACGAACCATGTGGATTGATATCAACCATTGGAATCTTTCACAAGTAATATCAAACCACAATGTTGTTGTTCTCAGTATTCCCCCATCATCATTCCACTGATAGACAAGGTGGATTTTTTTTATCATCATGTCTACCACTTCCTAATTTTTCTCACGTAAATCATGAGTCATGTAGGCTTATAGATTTGTGGTTTTAATTACATATACATGCAAAAACATCAGTTTTTTATCCTACTAGGGTTATGCCCAATATATTATAAGCTATGAGTGATTTGAACCCAATTTAACTGAGATATATAATATGCCTCACTGAGATCCAAACCCAACATCCCCATTCTCCCCATTTTTCACCAGGTCATTTCACATGTAAGATAATGACCCTAAAATAGTGACAATATTTCATCTATGTCCATTGGATAAGATCAATGTGTAATACCGACAGAATAAAAATAATAACAAACCTCTTGTGAAGGGAATATTCAATGTTTATGCCACATGCCATAACACATCAAAACTTCTTTCTCGAAATGATAATATTTACTACATGATGTAAAAACCGAATCGATTTGTCCTATAATATGATCATAAAATATTTAATTGAACTTCATAGGTTATTATCCCATTCAACATAATAGGTAACATATGATGCATCCTTGAGGATTATTGTCAACCAATTAAAAAACTAGGTTCTCTCTCCATGGGAATTACCATTCTTGTTCCTCCTTGACAGTGTGTTAAATCCATCCAAGATGGTTCTACCTCAATGGGCTGTTAGATCCAGACCTCGATGATCAAAATGTTGAGCAATGTATTGTTTTTAAACAAATCAAAATAATGTTTTTTAAAGGGGGAGATTATTTTAAATAATACTCTGTCTCTTTATGATGATTTTGATGCTCACAAATACCCTTAATTATTTACTAATTATTTCGTTGAGTATTTTGCAGGAATTTATTTTATATAACGAGATTTTATACTTTATTTTATATTCCGAGATCAATTTTAGCGTATTCTGGAATCACTGTAGCGCGAGATCAATTTTAGCGTATTCTGGAATCACTGTAGCGCGAGATCAATTTTAGCGCGTACTGGAATCACTGTTCATACCCTACGTTGATGAACGTAACGTATGGATGAAAAGTTTACTTTTTATGTTATTTTGAAACGTATGGTTAATGAACCTTACGTTGTTGAAAAGTATGGAAGAAGAACATTACGTTTGGAAGGAACCTTACGTTTTCGTTGTTGAAAAGTATGGAAGAGAAACCGTACGTTAGTTTTCAGTGTTGAGTTTGTTTCTCAAAAGTATGGATCATCAACCTTACTTTTATAATCAACCGTACGTTCTTTGGAGAGTTGAAGCAAGACAAAGTATGGATGATCAACCCTACGTTTGAATGCTGAAGAGAAAGTATGTATGTTCAACCTTACGTTCTGAACCTTACGTTCTGAACCTTACGTTTGTGAACCCTACGTTTGGAGCCACGTCATCAACCCTACGTTTGGCGTCGGGATATTTTTGACAGACGATATTTCCTTTTGAATTAGTCAATCAAGCGGATTATTAGGCGGATTTCGAGCTGATTCTTAAATACGACTTTGACTGAATCAGAGACGGTTTACAACGGATTAATGATTGATTTAAACGGAGCTTTTTATGCCGATTCTTCAGGGGAGTTACAACGGCTTTGTTATTTCATTTAATATCGCGAATCTAAAGGAGATTTTCATGGATCTATTTATGCGGAAGATTTTCTCATATTTGAAAATATGTTCTATCTTGGAAACTTCGGATATATATATGCACAGGAAAGTGTGTGATAAAAAAGATTGATCTTTTGACGAGCAAGAAAACAGAGACTGGGTGAAAGCGTTCTTTTCTGGTGATCGAGAAGAAGCGTAAGACCTTTATTACTGAAGGAAGATTTTGATAGCAGATTCACGTGTTCTACATCGACTACCTGTTGTGAATCTACTGCTGCTGAAGTTGTGAAGTTTCTGGTAATATCTATTGCAACTGGATCGACTCAGAACTGTTTTGATTACAGATCTTTATTTTCTGAAGACGACGATCTATCTATTGTCAATTGCATTCTGTTGCAATTGTGAAGAACAACTGGAGAAGTGTTTCTTTATCGAAACCTTTTTTATTTTTTTTGAGTGATCAGCTTCTCGTTCTAAGCTGTGTGGGTTCGTGTTTGAACCAGGAAGGCTGTGTTTGCCTGAATCTTGTAAAGGTGTCAACTGCCTGTACTCAGTTGTGGACGGGTCTGTGGAAACGAGGACCAGATAGTGAAAATCGCCAAGCTCGTGGATTTGAGCTTTGGTGGAGTGGACTAGGGGCCTTCTGTTCCCCGAACCACTATACATCCGTGTGTTCATGCCTTTACTTTTTCCGCTGCATATTTAATCGTGCAAAAGCATAGTGAACAGAATTTGTCTAAATTGAAGAGATTGTAATAATTTGAAAAAGACACAATTCACCCCCCTCTTGTGTATAATCCGTAGATTCAGATCCAACAATTGGTATCAAAGGAGGAGCTTCTTATTTCTAAAGTCCTATCAAGCTAGAAGTATTTAAAGATTATACATAGTGTATCATGGCTGATATGAGAGAGGGAATGTCAATGGTCAGAGCACCTTACTTTAATGGAGATAATTATGGCTGCTGGAAATCACGTATGATTATTTATCTGAAAAATCTTGGTTACAGAGTCTATTCAAAGATTCTGACTCCCTATGAAATTCCTGAAAATCCCGATACACGGAGTGCTGCTACAGAGGCTGAGTATGACATAAATTCAAAAGCTATTAATGCAATCATCTGTGGTCTAGGACCAGACGAATTTAACAGAGTATCTCAATGCCCGACTGCTTATGAAATGTGGCAAACAATAACTGTTGCTTATGAAGGAACAGATAATGTAAGACAGATGAGATATGCAACTGCTAAGTTAAAATTCGATACTTTCAGAATGATTGAAGGAGAGAGCATCACTCAGATGAATGGAAGATTGACAGAAATTGTCAATAATATAACAGCTCTAGGAGAACCAATCAAGCAGGCTGATCAAGCATTGAAGGTACTGAGAGTACTTCCTACTCGATGGAATGGAATCTCTGCAGCAATCAGACAATCAACTTCTGTTAAAGATCTAACTATGAGAGAACTGATTGGTACACTGATGATGTACGAAGCTGAAATGCAAGATGAGGTAAATGAGCATAAAGTCTACATAAAAAGGGAAAATACTGCTTTGAAAGTGACTTCTCAACAAAAGGATAGAAAGATGAAGAACAGAGAAGTGAGTGCTAAATCAGAAAGCTCTGATTCTTCAAATTCGGATGAAGAACTGGCATAGCTAGCCAGAAAATTCAGAAAGTTCTATAGCAAGAAGAAAGACTTCAAGAAATCCTTTAAAAAGGATAGCAAGGAAGTGAGATGTTATGAATGCAAAAAGATGGGACATATCAGACCGGATTGCCCAAAATTGAAAGATGCAAAGAAGAAGAAATTCTTCAAAAGAGATGATTATGAGCAGAAAGACAAGAAAGCTATGAAAGCTACTTGGAGTGTTTCTGAAGACTCAAGTAATTCTTCTGAATCATGCTCAGAGAAGGAGGAAGCCAATTTAAAAGCAAATATGTGTTTCATGGCTGAAACTGATGAGGTACACTCATACTATTCCTCTGACTCAAATAATGAATCAAACTCTGAAACAAGCCTCTCAAATAAAAAACTTGCAGCTTACTGCAATATGCTTGAAGAAAGGTATGACTCATTATTTAATAAATATAAATCTATAAAGAACTTGTACAAAGCTATTTCAGATGAGAGAAATACTTTGCTAAAACAACATAAGGAATTAATTGACAAATACAATTCTGCTGAATCAAATAAAATTAATTTTGAATCAAAAATAAAAACTCTACAGGATGAAGTAGAATCTTATAAAACGGCTGCATTAATTTTTACAAAAGGAGAAAACACCTTAAATGAGATACTTGGAAAAACTGTAATTAAAAAGGAAAGGTTTGGAATTGGAAGTAAAGGAGAAAAACCTAAGTTATACAAAAATTATTTTGTTCCTAGCACTAAACAGGTTATTTGTAACTACTGTGGAACAAGAGGTCATATAGCTAAAAACTGTTTTCTAAGACAACCTCAGATATGTGGAATTAAGAAAGCTTATATTTCCAATGATCTATATGATTCAATCAATTTTAAGAAAACAAAGCAAATCTGGATACCCAGATCACTGCTTGCTAACACTCCTGGACCCAACAAAATATGGGTACCAAAGCAATTTGTTTGAATGTCTTTGCAGGTAGCAGGTCACCAAAGAAAGAAAGAAATATGGTATATGGACAGTGGCTGCTCAAGACACATGAGTGGAACTTCAGCTAATTTCTCTTCTCTTACTCGAAAGGAAGGAGGACTTGTCACCTTTGGTGACAATGCCAAAGGAAAGATTATTGGTATTGGAACAGTTGGAGATCCA
The DNA here is from genome assembly GCA_963277665.1 of Viscum album. Lineage (NCBI taxonomy): Eukaryota > Viridiplantae > Streptophyta > Magnoliopsida > Santalales > Viscaceae > Viscum > Viscum album. Next base: position 881,726,431 of record OY728158.1, read on the forward strand.
GAGACAGTCTCAATCAACAAAGTACTTTATGTACAAGGGTTAAAACACAATCTGATAAGTATCTCTCAACTCTGTGATGATGGATACACTGTTGATTTTACTAACAATAGTTGTACTGTTTCTAAAGATAAACTGTTTAAGTTTAGAGCACCCAGAACTGATAATGTTTATACTTTGGATTTGTATTCCTTGTGTAAACAACAAGTAAATTGCTTAACTGCTAATATAAGTGAATCCTGGATCTGGCATAGAAGACTTGGTCATTGCAATATATATGCTTTACATAAATTATCTAAGAAACATTTAGTTTCTGATTTGCCTAGTCTCAAATTTGAAAATGACAGATTCTGTGATGCATGTCAGCTTGGCAAGCAACACAAATCATCATTCAAATCTGTTAATAAAGTTGCTACAACTAAACCTCTAGAACTTATCCATATGGATTTGTTTGGACCTTCAAGAGTAGCAAGTTTAGCTGGTAAATTATATGTTTATGTATTAGTTGATGATTACTCTAGATTTACTTGGATTTTCTTTTTGAAATTTAAAAGTGAAGCTTTTAGTTTATTTTAAAGTTTTTGTAAATCTATTCAAAATGAAAAAGGTTTTAATATAATCTCATTGAGAAGTGATCATGGTGGAGAATTTGAGAACCAGGAATTTAATTCCTTTTGCTCAAACATGGGTATTAAACACACCTTCTCTGCTCCAAGAACACCTCAACAGAATGGGATTGTAGAAAGAAGAAATAGAACTATTCAAGAAATGGCTAGAACTATGTTAAATGAATATAGCCTACCTATATATTTCTGGGCAGAAGCTGTTAATACAGCTTGTTATATAATGAATAGAATTTTAATAAGATCTATTTTGAAAAAGACACCCTATGAACTATGGAATAACAGAAAACCTAAAGTAAATTACTTTAAAGTTTTTGGATGCAAGGTTTACATCTTGAATACCAAAGATAATCTTGGTAAATTTGATCCAAAATCTGATAAAGGTATTTTCGTAGGATATTCTGCAACCTCCAAAGCTTATAGAGTCTATAATAAAAAGTCAAGGATTGTTGAAGAATCAGTTCATGTGAAATTTGATGAATCTGATCCTTTTGAGAAAAGGATAGAACAAATAGATGAACCTGATTCAAATGAAAACATGAGACCTGAGAATTTAAAGAATGATTTTGAAAATGATATAAAAGAAATTCAGTCCAGTTCAGAAGAACATGATACTGAAGAGCCTTTGAATGTAATGCCTAGACAGTCTAGAACCTCAAAGAATCACCGTTTAGAATCTGTGATAGGTGACTTAGAGACTGGTATTCAAACTAGAAGAAACTTTGGAAACATAGTTGAATTCTATGCTTTCCTATCCCAACAAGAACCTAAGACCATAGAAGAAGCCTTAGATGATGAGAGCTGGGTAATAGCAATGCAAGATGAATTGAACCAGTTCAAGAGAAATAAGGTTTGGGAATTAGTTGAAAGACCACATGATTATCCAGTAATAGGAACTAAATGGGTCTTTAGGAATAAACAGGATGATCAAGGGATAATAACTAGAAATAAAGCAAGATTAGTAGCTAAAGGATATAATCAAGAAGAAGGAATAGATTATGATGAGACCTTTGCACCTGTAGCCAGGTTAGAAGCTATTAGAATCCTTTTAGCCTATGCATCTTATATGAATTTTAAATTATTTCAGATGGATGTTAAATCTGCCTTTTTAAATGGTTATTTAATGGAGGAAGTTTATGTTGAGCAACCTCCTGGTTTTGAAAATTCTCAAAAACCAGATTCTGTTTTCAAACTTACTAAAGCTATTTATGGCCTTAAACAAGCACCTAGAGCTTGGTATGAAAGACTAAGTTCTTTTCTTTTGAAAAATGATTTTACTGTTGGACTAGAAGATCCAACACTCTTTAAGAAAACTGTGAAAAATAATGTTTTGTTGGTTCAAATTTATGTTGATGATGTAATTTTTGGATCAACCAATAAAATTCTTTGTCATGAATTTTCAGAATTAATGCAAAAAGAATTTGAAATGAGTATGATGGGAGAATTAAATTTCTTTTTGGGTCTTCAAATATTTCAAAAAGATTTTGGAAATATTCTAAATCAATGCAAATACATTACTGATTTACTTAAGAAATTTGGACTTGAAAACAGCAAGACATTTACAACTCCTATGTGTACTAATATAAAACTTGATTTGGATGAAACTGGAAAATCAGTGGACAACAAGTTATATAGAGGTATGATTGGTAGTTTGTTATATCTTACTGCTAGTAGACCAGATATAATGTATTCAGTATGTCTTTGTGCTCGATTTCAATCAAATCCCAAAGAATCTCATTTAACTGCTGTTAAACGAATTTTTAGATATTTAAAAGGTACTATTTATCAATCTCTGCTTTATCCAAAAACCTCTGATTTTAATTTAATTTCATATTCAGATGCAGACTTTGGAAGCTGTAGATTAGATAGGAAGAGTACTTCAGGAACATGTCACTTTTTAGGAAAGTCTTTAGTATCATGGTCTAGTAAGAAACAACACTCAGTTGCCCTGTCAACAGCCGAGGCAGAATATGTGTCTGCAGGTAGTTGCTTTGCACAGGTGTTGTGGATGAAAAACACACTTATGGACTTTGGATTAAATTTCAATAATACACCTATTTTATGTGATAATACTATTGCAATTAATATTTCAAAAAATCCTATTAGTCATTCTAGAACTAAGCACATTGATATAAGACATCACTTTTTAAGAGATCATGTGTTAAAAAAGGATATATTTTTAGAATTCGTAAATACAAAAAATCAATTAGCAGATATTTTTACTAAACCACTTCCCACGGCAAGGTTTGAATTTATTAAGGGGGAGTTAGGTTTATTTAATTTTAAATAGTTTCTTTTTAATCTTATTCTGTTTTCGAATTCTACTTAATTTCTGTTTCTCGCTATAAGTTATTTTATTTTGTTTTAAATAAAAGTAATGATTAGTGATTACACGGGAATCAAGGCTGTCAGAACCGTTTCACCTTCTAAATTGTTTTCACCTTTTTTCGGAAACCCTTTCGAAAACCTAAAACCGCACATCTGCTCCAAAACCCTTTTCTGAATCTTCAAACCCTAAACTTACGAACCTTCAGAAATCGTTGTTGAAATGGAAAAGACTAAGCGTCCAGATGAAGCTGAGAGCAGTGCTGCAAAGAAATCTAAAGTAGTTGGTCGGAAGATACTGCAAGGTAAAGTCATCAATTTAGAATGGCTGTTTGAAACTAATTTGATGTTGAAGCATGCGTTGTCGTTTCAAGGTCTTGAGCAAGCTTTTAATAGTGAAAACTCTGAGTTTCTATATGAGGCAGAAATGAGACATTTCTTTAGAACTGTTCAGTTTAGCCTTGGAGATACGGAGGATAGTTTATTGGCTCAAATAGAAGATAAGGACTTTTCCATATCATCTGTAGAGATAAGTCAAATTCTTAACTGCCCTCATGAAGGAGTTTTTCATTTTGATTTACGGAATATTAGAGATTCTGTACATAAGTCTGAAGACATTATGTCTTTTCTGTTTGGAACCAAAGTGATAAAGAAGATGTTTATTAAAGATTTGGAGCCCGATCAGAAAATCTTAGTAAAGTTTGTTCAGACTGGTTTAGCACCAAGGATGGCTGAGATGGAGAAAATTCTGTACCCTGACATGTATATAATGTATCTTTTGATGAGTGATATTAAGTTTAATTTTCCTCGATTTATGATAAGATATCTGAGATACTGCTGTCAGAGTGAAGCAAGAATGACCTTTTTCCCATATGGAAGGTTCATTTCTTTTTTTTATATAAAAGAGGAATGATCAGATTGGTAAGTGCTGGGGTGAAATGTCACCACAGTAATGTTTTTAATGTTGGAACTTTGAGGAAAGTGGGATATTTCTGGAGCACAATTAAAGGAAAACTCTTACCTGTTGGAGCTGAGGAAGACTCGGAGAGTGCTCAGGCTCAACCGGCTAAGTCCAAAGAGGGACAAGCAGAATCAAGGATTAGTACAGTGGCAAGAAGAATTCGCCTTGAGATGGAGGAAGTTGAGGAAGAGAGAAGTCAAGAAGGACTTCAATCTAGAAGGAAGAGGTCAATTGATGAAGAAATTATCTCTCTTTTCTTGAAATCTTCTGAACCTGTAATTTCTTATTCATTTGTGAGAGAAGCTGTTGTGGAGAGGACTGCACCGATAGAGGAACCAGTAGCTCAACCGGAAATTCAGCTAGAACCTCAAACTGCTGTTGTGGCTGTTGAAGAAGCAATTCCACAAGAACAACTTATGGAGGCAGTGCCTGGTGAAGAAGTGGCCCGACCTCAAGAAGTTCATGAAAATATTGTTCTTGATCATTCAGTAGAAGTCAGAGAGACTACTGTTCGTGATGAACACACTTCTGAAGTTAATACAGAGGTACTTCAGGAAGATTTTTCAGTGGAAGAGTTTCAGGCTTCAAAGGATAGTTCAGTGGATCAACCTTTTCAGGACAAAGAACAATCAGATGCAGATTCTTTACCCCTTGTCCTGCTTCGTCAATCTGATTCTAGACATGAGAATCAAGCACAGGGTGCCCCTGATTCGAGAAAAGAAGAAGTTGTTGTGTTATACAAGCGTATTTCTCAGTTAGAATCTGAGAATGTTAGTCTCAGAAGTTCTCTGAACTTGGAGCAGTTAAAGTTTCAGAAGCTGAAAGAATCTACTGTTTCAAGACAGGAAGTAGATTTGTTTAAGACTGATATGTTGCATGCTGTTGATCAGTTGAAATCAGAGATGGTAACGAAAGATGATTTGTCTGAGATGAAAATTTACATGGAGAATAAATTTGAATCTGTTGCAAATAGTGCTGTGAGTGGATCAGGTTCTTCACCTGATTTGATTCGAAGATTTCAAGCAATTACTGGAGCACTGAGCAATATGAGTGACAGATTACACGATCTTCAGTGTAATAGTGCCCCTTTGTCATTTTTGCTAGATAATCAGAAATTTTTGGTAGATCAGTTGACATATAGAGAGCAACCGATTAGGATTCTTTTGAATCAGTTATCAGAAAAGCTGGCTCTTTTTGTTGAAAAAGAAGAAAGACTGCATGAATTTTTCAGAGTTAATTTGATTGAAGATATTCATATGACTCAGGAGAACAGAGATCTTATCATCAAGTTAGGAGATGGGATGATGAAGAGGCTTCGAGACCAGTTTACAGAGATCAAGACAGTAATTCAAAGGAGATAGACACCTTTTTCCCTGTCTTATCCCTACACCTTGATTCCTCTGTATATCACTGTCGTTTTTATATAATAGCTTGTGAATGAAAATTCTTTTCTTATCTTTTTTTGTTTTGTTATTTATTGATTTATGATTAAGTTAGCCAGTATAAGCAATTCACTTATTCATACATAGTTAATTATAGCATTTACTTATAGTTCAGTGCAATATTGAATGTGTTCAAATCCGTAATTTTTCATTCTTTTTGATATCACAAAAAGGGGGAGAATTTGGATAAACACAACATTTAAATTCATTCGTTTCCTATGAAGAAATTTGGATATATAGGAGCATTTGGATATATACGACATTTATCTTTTATCTATTTGAAAGTTTATTTTTATGGGGGAGTTATGGGGGAGAAATTTTATAGTTAAATATTGTTTTAATCCTTTCAAAATTCTAAAATTTTATAAAACTAATTTTTTTTTCTTCAATCAAGATTGCAATTAAATTAGTTCTATTATTTTATGGGTTTTGTGATCATCAAAAAGGGGGAGATTGTTGAGCAATGTATTGTTTTTAAACAAATCAAAATAATGTTTTTTAAAGGGGGAGATTATTTTAAATAATACTCTGTCTCTTTATGATGATTTTGATGCTCACAAATACCCTTAATTATTTACTAATTATTTCGTTGAGTATTTTGCAGGAATTTATTTTATATAACGAGATTTTATACTTTATTTTATATTCCGAGATCAATTTTAGCGTATTCTGGAATCACTGTAGCGCGAGATCAATTTTAGCGTATTCTAGAATCACTGTAGCGCGAGATCAATTTTAGCGCGTACTGGAATCACTGTTCATACCCTACGTTGATGAACGTAACGTATGGATGAAAAGTTTACTTTTTATGTTATTTTGAAACGTATGGTTAATGAACCTTACGTTGTTGAAAAGTATGGAAGAAGAACATTACGTTTGGAAGGAACCTTACGTTTTCGTTGTTGAAAAGTATGGAAGAGAAACCGTACGTTAGTTTTCAGTGTTGAGTTTGTTTCTCAAAAGTATGGATCATCAACCTTACTTTTATAATCAACCGTACGTTCTTTGGAGAGTTGAAGCAAGACAAAGTATGGATGATCAACCCTACGTTTGAATGCTGAAGAGAAAGTATGTATGTTCAACCTTACGTTCTGAACCTTACGTTCTGAACCTTACGTTTGTGAACCCTACGTTTGGAGCCACGTCATCAACCCTACGTTTGGCGTCGGGATATTTTTGACAGACGATATTTCCTTTTGAATTAGTCAATCAAGCGGATTATTAGGCGGATTTCGAGCTGATTCTTAAATACGACTTTGACTGAATCAGAGACGGTTTACAATGGATTAATGATTGATTTAAACGGAGCTTTTTATGCCGATTCTTCAGGGGAGTTACAACGGCTTTGTTATTTCATTTAATATCGCGAATCTAAAGGAGATTTTCATGGATCTATTTATGCGGAAGATTTTCTCATATTTGAAAATATGTTCTATCTTGGAAACTTCGGATATATATATGCACAGGAAAGTGTGTGATAAAAAAGATTGATCTTTTGACGAGCAAGAAAACAGAGACTGGGTGAAAGCGTTCTTTTCTGGTGATCGAGAAGAAGCGTAAGACCTTTATTACTGAAGGAAGATTTTGATAGCAGATTCACGTGTTCTACATCGACTACCTATTGTGAATCTACTGCTGCTGAAGTTGTGAAGTTTCTGGTAATATCTATTGCAACTGGATCGACTCAGAACTGTTTTGATTACAGATCTTTATTTTCTGAAGACGACGATCTATCTACTGTCAATTGCATTCTGTTGCAATTGTGAAGAACAACTGGAGAAGTGTTTCTTTATCGAAACCTTTTTTATTTTTTTTGAGTGATCAGCTTCTCGTTCTAAGCTGTGTGGGTTCGTGTTTGAACCAGGAAGGCTGTGTTTGCCTGAATCTTGTAAAGGTGTCAACTGCCTGTACTCAGTTGTGGACGGGTCTGTGGAAACGAGGACCAGATAGTGAAAATCGTCAAGCTCGTGGATTTGAGCGTTGGTGGAGTGGACTAGGGGCCTTCTGTTCCCCGAACCACTATACATCCGTGTGTTCATGCCTTTACTTTTTCCGCTGCATATTTAATCGTGCAAAAGCATAGTGAACAGAATTTGTCTAAATTGAAGAGATTGTAATAATTTGAAAAAGACACAATTCACCCCCCTCTTGTGTATAATCCGTAGATTTAGATCCAACACAAAATCCATTGGAAATTCTGATCTATCTATCCGTAAAACATCATGGTGAAACATGTAATCTTTATAGAACATACCAACTAGATTTAGCTCCATAGCGAAAACTAATCCATCCATTAGAAAAACAACACAATGTGAAATATTCACTTTATGATACATACAATCTAGAATCACACCATAGAAATAATGATACATCCATCCATAAACATTAATGGTGTGACATATTACCTTTATGGGACATACATCCCAAATTTGAAAACAGAGGTCATTCTAATCCATCCATCGGTAAACATTCTTGGTGTCACATCTCATTTATGGAACATTACTCCCATATCCACCTGCAATGGATGTTATTATCCATCAATTAGTAGAATGTTATGTTAGAAATAATAGCACCTAGGGACACACTTCCTTTAGATTCCTCTATTAGGTTTTTCTAAAAAATCTTATACCGTCTCCACAAGATGTTAAAATAATCCATGATCCATCTCAAAAATAAGTTTTGATTTGCCTCCAAAAGACATTAATCAAGTTTCATAACTCAAAATACATAACACATGGAAAAATGAGATGCTTGAGGTGAAAGCCTCTGATGATATGTCCCCATTGTTTCAGCTACCTCATGAAAAACTTGGGATTCCTGAGTTATAAATTCATGGAGAACTTGTTCTACTACTTCCAATTACCTTATGATCGACACGGTATTAATTTTTTCTATGAATAAGATTCACCAAAAGAGATTTCCTCCAAATAGGAACAACACTTTTAAACTATGTGCCCAATGTCCTGACATGATACCGATATACAATGAATCTAATATCCTATTCGAAGGTTGTTTCTTTATCATGACAATATTATAATGTTGAGACATGAGAATTTTAGTTGTCTAGAATCCACAATGAAATGGAATAATGAATGATCTTTAGGAACGTGGAATAACTCTAAGATGGAGAACTTCTCAAGGAAATGAGTTCCATAGTTGAATCAGGAAAGTAGGAACCGAAATCCCATCATCTTATTTCGTTCAACATGATGGAATAATCATTTAAACTAATAAAATATACCACCATTTAGAAGTTTGTAACAATTGCGAAAATTTATCCCACTCACATTACCATGTGTTGATGCATGGGCATACCTTGATGAAAGCACTAGGAACTAAAATAATCAAGTTGACGATAAAATATTATCCTCAACATGAGGACTTTTAGCATCTAAGAAATCAATAAAGATAAATTCCATCATATCCTGATATTTAGTGCAAGGTACAAATAAGAAAATAGGTGGCCCTATGAAGAACTCACCATAAATTGGTGTAGTTATGAGTTTGGCATCCTAAGTCTGTGACATTGTCAACATGGATATCTTAACATATACATATAATTTGTCTATGATGGGGCCTTAGAATTATATTTACTTGTACATGTAAAAACGGATTAATCCATATAACTTGCATGACTCATGACATTGTAAATAAATAGACCAACACATGAAGGTTCAATGGAAGGAGAAGCAATGACATAATAATCTTTCAGGACTCCATGTTTAAAATTAATTATTCTATGAAATAATGTACTAGGAATACACAACATGTTTTATATTCAAATTTTACCTAGAGTAGGGTGTGTACACCATGGAATGTTGGAACGATAAGGAGAGGACATTCTCCTAAGGTACATCGCATAACCTGACCAAGTGCCATTAGTGCCTCACAACCAATTTTCCCCTATTATAATTGTAAGTGGAAACCAATATCAATTCCAATAGATATCTTCATTGAGAGTCTCTCCCCATAGTGATCATATGAATTGAACCACTAAATAATTGATGTAGGGGATTCCCAAATCACACTGACCATGACTACACCATGGACCCACCATAAAAGGCTCCCTCCATGTCCTTTATGTGTCAACAATGACTCATCCTTCTGGAAAAAGAACATTTGTACTTCACCCCTACTCCACCAACCATAGTATGAACCAACCAACATTAATTTTTAGGGTATTACCATGATAAATATATAGACGTTGAATCATCTCCCATGTATCTACTAGCCCCTACCAATTCTGTAACCTTCCACCAGATCATAGTGATATACTAGTGGTGTAGAGACCCAATGATTGACGTACATAGACATTACATTAATTTTTCGTAAAACATAATACATAACCAAAACATACACCAAAGGACCATAATAGTTCAGTGTCTTTGGAAACTCGTAATATAATATTCTAATATTGGTGAAAGATCTTCAGCATCTCCCATAAAGATCTTCATTTTTTCACACCTAAAATCATTATTTATATCTTGGGGAAAGTAAAGCATATAAAGGGTGAGCTCAAATGCTCAGTAAGGCTATGCATGGAGAAAATTAAACAAACCATATACATTAGAACTTCAAAACATGAACATAATATTTAAACATCAAAATCTTGAGCAATGACATAAAACATGACGGTACGTAAGCCATAGATCATCAAAAAACATTAATAATGATAAAATATCATAGTGATAAAAATGTAGCTGTTTGAACCATTAATAACTTGTTATGATTTCTATAGTAGCCAAGGCTTTTCTTCCAAGACCATATTAGTGGACAAAGTCCCTTTCTGAATTGAGTTCACTCCTCATTACAGTCTTGTATCACTAAACTAGATTAAATGGCCATTCCAGCCATGTCTATCTCATGAGATCTAAATTTTTACCCAAAGAATTTGAGGGAGATATAGGTCCCACCCATCTGATAATGAAATCATTATTATATGTTCACTAAATAAACATGAAACATTCATCAAAACCCAAAGAATAAAATGGGTTTCATAAACATCATCCCATCATCACAGAATGCATATAAACAAATGAATATTTCATCTTAAGAAAAGTGAAACCATGTAAATTATAGATACATTATACTTGAGACATACACATATGAAATAATGTCATATTAGATGGAAAATGGTTTTGATAAAACAATTGAAATTAATTCTTAAAAAAATATCCTTTCTTCTTCAAAATCATTTTCCTTTCACAAAATCCCATTAAATTTTAAAAGAAATGTATTTTGTTAAAAATATTCATAAAATCTTGTAGAGTAATCTTAATCAAAATGAGGCGTTACAAAACCGTACAAATCTTTTCACGCCGTATAAGTTAAAAATGATATTTTTTTCATACTTTTGTCGGAAAAATAAAGAAGTTCCCCATGTGGTAAAAAATAAAAAACCATTAATAACATGTGGTAAATTTAAAAAATGGGTAAAAAGAACTTTAAAAATACATGAAAACATTTTTAGAAAACATAGGCATGGATGATAACAATAACCCCAATAAATACTTACAAATAAAGATCTCAGATAAGAACGAGATTGGAATAGTTATCCCTTACCTTAGGTCTGATATGCTTAGTACATATCCTAACCTCCTGTATAATGATTTAAATAATGTCATTCGATTATTACAGAATCATATTCATTGTTATGATATCATATTTGGATCAATTATGACTTTATAATACCCGTTCTTTTGTAAATTCCATGTTAAAGCAGTATTTTGGGTAAAATCGTTTCATTTATCGTACATATTTCAATTAGTTGTTATTGATATTATTATTATTTATATAATGATTTAAATACATAAATAATGTAAATCATGATTTATATATCATATGTATTCAATATATACACATATATAATAGATATATGAATGAAATGAAATACACAGTTCATGGAGACGGTAGGTCGTACATATGCATGAATGATGTTTTCATTTCCTTATTGACTTGAATGGAATTAAGTAGATGACATACATATATATACATAAATATAGTAGCTTTATTATGTCATATATTTTATGATTACTTATTATATATACATTATAATAATTCTTGAATTGTTAACCTGGAAAATGAATCTCATCGCGTTGTGGAGATGGTAATCCGTACGTATGCACGAGCGATGATATCATTCCCATATTTATTGAATGGAATTGTATTGGATGATATAATATCTTAGAATCAGTATGATGTTATAATAATAATATATAGTTATTCTTTACACCATTATACCCATCCAAGTAAGGTGGTGGTGGAAAAACTAATTACACCCAGACGTGGAGACGGTATTCCGTAAGTATGCTCGCGCGGTGATTTCATTTTCCGTAGGATGGATAGAAGGTGAAATAGGGTTGTTTCATATTTATAATAACTTATCAGTATATAAGTAATACTGATGTTAATAATTTACAATGAAGCAGCTATATAAGAGTAAGTATAAGAAGAAAGAAACTTGAAAGAGTCGGTAGAAGAGATTACCTCTTCCTCGATGCACCTCCTTTAAACATCTTCATAGGGCACTAGAGTTGGTATTTTAAGAAGACCAAAACCTCTATAATATAACTATAGAAGTTTAGAAGATTAATGTTTAGGTGTTTTCCGAGCTTCATGGATTAATATGGTGGGAAGAGAAGAGGGAAGGGGTTCCCTTTTTATAAGGGAGGAGAGGGGCACCTTAGGAAAAACTTAAAATATTATTTTAAAATAAAGTAATATTTGGTTTTTAATAGCTCCAAATTGATTTATTTAGAATCTTAGGTGTGGAAGGGGTAAAATCCACTTACCCAATATGTTTTAGAGAAGTTTATGTTTCCATTTTATGTTTATAATTTAGATTTAACTCTAAGTTAAATAATTTAACATTTACCATGCCTTTTGGTTTTCTTACACTATATGGGTAATAAACATACAATAATAAGCCAAAAGAACCCCAATTAGTTCATTATTAATATATATAACCTTATCTATGTCATTTTATTGAACCTTTCATTTTTAGGAATAAAATAACAATTAATTATATAATATTTTTTTTAAAATGTATTTTATGTCAATTTTGACATTATTTGGTAATTGATTTTTGTGAAAATCATAACAGCACGATTATTTCGAAACAAGGTAATTAAATCAATAATAACATGTCATATTAACCTATAAAATTAGTATAATTCATAAAAAGTCTAAAATTATATTTATTTTGGTATTTATAACATCAATTATGTTAATATTGCATTAATAAAGCAATTACTGCATCATCATTGTGTCATAAATAAATTAAATTATTTAATGTTTAAAAATTATCAATAAAAAACAATTATGTAGGAAATATTTTTATATTCATAATTAATTTTTATATTATAATTTATCTTATGTATAAGCCAATATTAAAAATGTTTTAGTTATTAAACATTGATTTTAACAATTTTAATTATTCTTTAAATAAAATAATAATAAATGACCTAATCTAATCCATGTGGACCTAAAGGGTAATATTTTATTTAAAAGGTTGTTTATGGTCGAATTAAAATTATACAATTGAATTAGGACATTTGTTAGGGTAATATTAATATCATATTTACCCTTAATTACCCTATTTACTTTTAATCGTGGTAAACAAAAGTAAAAAGTTACTATTCACCAAAAATAATTTTCATCTTATTGAACAACATTTTACTACTTTATATTAACCGTGTATCTCGGATTTTCGAAATTATACTCATAGAAGTGGTAAATTTATGTTTTATGTAAATTTTCAAACTCTCCTAGGAGGTGTGTAAAAGACGGTGAAAAGTTCAATTAAATTATTATATGTCTAAAATTATTATAAAATGAGTCCAATGAATTACATTGAACTTATATAGGTATTATGTATCAATTTTGACCTAAAATAAATTTAAATAAAATAAATAATGATTAAAAAAAAGTCAGTTTTTAAATAGTAACCTGTTGTTTTCACTATTCATCAAAAATTGAATGTTTTCAGAAAAATACAAAAAAATTTACCTAGGCTAATTTCGATATTCCAAATCCAAAAATGATGTCCATTTTGAAAAATAAAATTTCAAAAATTGGGTATTACTATTCATAACGGCAAGTTTATATAATATATCATTGTTTAGTGAAACTCGGTATTGTGTACACCACACGCTATCGAGGAAGGTGGTCAGTGCGTGTAATGCAAGACAAGTCAGGGACGTGTGTAGTGCAAGCTCTTTTTTCTGTAGCATACAACACAAGACATCAATGAAATTAAAATGAATATTTTTAATAAAATCTCGGGGTGTTACATTCTACCCCCGTTAAAATTAATTTTTCCCTCGAAATTCGTGGGTGTTATAAATGGTTTAATACTCAAAAGTTTTAATAGAATCCCACATCATAAACAGGAATACCAAAACATATCTTTTAAAACTATGGTATGAAACATAACAGTTACCCAAATTAACTAATCACTAGGTTTCCACATAGGAGAACATAGGTGAAAATATGGATATGGAAGATAACTTTAACAATAGTGTTCTGATGGAGAGTGGTAGAGAACATGGCTATGAAAAATCCAACAATCACAAATCCATAAATTTGTGATGTTCTAAGGTACCATCTGATTCATCCGATATAAGGGCACTAGGACAACATTTTTGGTTTTCAAGATTATTTCCCTAAAATCAAAAAATTTGAATTAGAAGAAATAATTACTTTATTTTGGTATAATCTCACCGTTGTTCGTGCCTTGAAAAATTTCCACTCTATCTCTTAATGAAATGAAGTTGAATTTTTCATTTGTGAAGTGTTAGAAGATCATTTGATAGAATGTTGGGTCATTCCATATGTCTGAAACAAAATGTTAGTAAAGGTTATCAAATATACATAAGTCAATCTACAGTGAGGTTAATCGTATATAATTCCAAAAATGGACTTTTACTTCATCTATCATACTTCATAATAAAACTAGTTTCTACTAACCGGGGAATTCATGTAGGCCAGTGGTAGGTGATAATGGCATGTCACACTTCAATTGTGGGTTCGATTCCCACAGCCATGTCCGACATGACGGGTTGTCACCCATCCTGTAGGATTTCTTTTTTCTAAAACTACATTATTATAACATTCCTAAAATAATATCGAAAAAACATTTCTACACTAGAATGATACTATATGATGTCTAACTTAATCTAATATAGTTATTAGGCTTATCCAAAATACATATGTCCAATCTCATAGCATATAGAAAATGATTACATGAAATGTCGCATAACAAGTACGTGAATGCAAACATTTATCCCCTCATATATCCTAAGATATATCTTGTTAGTCACATTCCAAACTTGTGAATAACTTAATCATTTATTCTTTTGAAACATGAATTACCATAGAACCTTAGTGAAAACATGAGTGCTGTCAATAGTTAACTCTTTCCACATACCAAAATCCCCAAAATTCTATATACTCAAACCATGATATCACTTAGTCTTTATATCAATCATGAGCTCATGAATACTATCAAAAAATTTATTTTATCTCTATCCCTTCCTTATGAACATATCATCTGCATTCCAAAATATTTAAAAAACATTTCATGGTTACCAGTACCATATAATTATTGAAAACCATAATAAACCATTACATAGATATTCCAATGTTCCACAATTACTATATATGATATTCCACAACATTATTTTGGAATCCGTTTACATAAACACATAATCATTCCACCACATCATTGTCATACTCAAAATTTCTAATAGTGATCGCATGTGACTTCCCTTTGTCCTTTTCCTTAATAGGTTGATCATGTTGATCATCATTAACCGTTGGATTAGGGAATTTATTAGCATAATGCCCCATTTCCATGCACTTGAAGCATTGAAGTGTTGTTGATGCGTTCTCTTCAGTCTTTTCTTTATTCACATCAATAGAAACCCTTTTTCCATTACTTCGACACTCAGCTACTCGATGAACTTCTTTTCTACACATAAAACATTTTCTAGACTCTTGAAGACAATCTCCACTATGCTTC
Source organism: Viscum album (assembly GCA_963277665.1). Taxonomy (NCBI): domain Eukaryota; kingdom Viridiplantae; phylum Streptophyta; class Magnoliopsida; order Santalales; family Viscaceae; genus Viscum; species Viscum album. The sequence continues at coordinate 881,741,800 of OY728158.1, forward strand.
TTTCCACACTTTGAGCATAAAGAAACAATTATCTTCTTTTCACCATTATTATGAGATTTCTCCTTGAACTCCATCTTTCATTTCTTTTCATATCCATGAGATTGATATGTAACCCCAAATTCCATTTCTACCTTGATAGCACAATGAACAATTTCTTCATAGATACTGAAGTCTCTTATAACTAATGCCCTTTGAAGGCTTGGTTTTAAGCCACTGAAGAATTGATCAACTTTACTTTCAGGTTGGATGATAAAGCCAGATGCATACCATGAAATCCTTATAAAATTTGTTTCATATATACCAATAGATTCGTCATCCATTTTCTTAAGCTCAAGGAAATCTTTTTCCATATTTGTTTGAATAATATGACGGAAGTACTTATTAAAAAATATGTTCTTGAACTCATCCCATTCCATGGATTCAATTTCACCTCGGGGCCTCGTATTCATAATTAGAGTCCACAATTGATCTGATTCACATTATAGATGATAAATAGCCAGAATGATTTTTCATGTTTCGAACATCGAAGTATGGAAAATATCTTTTCAATGGTACTGATCCATTGTTCAACAACAAGTGGATCAGAAGACCCACTAAAAGAAGGTGGACATTGCCTCATGAAGGACTCAATAGAATATTGTTCCCTTTTATGCTCATTATGATGTCCAGAATGATTCATAACTACTGTAAGTATAGAAATAAGATTTTTTACACCATCTCCAATAACGTTAGTTTGTTCATGAGGACAATCATTGCATCGTCCATTACATTGATCAACAAGGTTCCTTTGGGTTCTAGCCATTGTCTAAAACCCAAAAAGAATAGTGTGAGAGGTAAATATCATGCTAGAAAAAAATAATAATAAAGGGTTAGTACCTTCAACATCTAACATATTAGGTTTTATTCTAATATCATTACTATAATTCTAGGACTATAACCTATACATAGACTTATCCTTAGGGATATCCCTAGACATACAGTAGAAATATCTCTAGGGATCTCACTAATGTTTTCTCATCCTAGTGTCCAAAGATTAACTAATAATTTTCTCTGATACCAACTCTAGAGACCCAAAGCTTGACGTACATAGAAATTACATTACTTTTTTGGAATACTTAATACATAACAAAAAATAGAAAACAAATAACCAAAATAGTTTAGTGTCATTGGAAACTCAGAATATAATCTTCTAATCCTGGTGAAAGATCTTAAACATATCCCATAAATATCTTCGTTTTTTTTCTTACCTAAAACCTATCTTTATATCATGGGGAAAAGAAAACATATAAAGGGTGAGATGAAATCCTCAATAAGGGTAAGCATGGTGAAAATACAAAAAAACATATACATTTGAACTTCAAAACATGAACATCATATTTAAACATCAAAATCTTGAGCAATGACAAAAAACGTGGCAGTACGTAAGGCATAGATCATAAAGAAACATTAATCATGATAAAATATCATGGGAATAAAACATGCAATTGTGGAAACCATTAAGCACATGTTATGATTTCCATAGTAGCCAAGGCATTGCACCCAAGACCATCTTATTGGACAAAGTCCATTTCTGAATCAAGTTCACAACTCGTTCCAGTCCTATATCACTGAACCAGATTAACTTGATCTTCCAGCCATGTCTATCTCATGAGATATAAATCATTACCCAATGAATTTGAGGGAGATGTAAGTCCCACCCATATCTTAATTAAATCATTCTTACTTGTTCCACAAAATAAAAATGTAACATTTATCATAACCCAAAGAATAAAATTGGTTTCATAAACATCATCCCATCATCACATAATCCATATAATAAATGGATATTTCATTATAAGAAAAGTGAACCCATTTATATCATAGAAACATTATACTTGAAACATTCACATATGAAATAATTTCATCTTAGTTGGAAAATGGTTTTGATAAAACAATTGAAATGAATTCTTGAAGAAAATATCCTTTCTTCTTCAAAATTATTTTCTTTTCACAAAATTCCATTCAATTTTTTTTTAAAAAGTATTTTGTTGAAAATAGTCATAAAATCATGTAGTGTAAGCCTCATGAAAATGAGGATTTATGAAACCGTACAAATCCATTGCCGCTCTATAATTTAAAAATAACATTTTTCTTGTACTTTTTTCAGAAAAGTCAAAAGGTTCCCCAAGTGGTAAAAAAATAAGATTCATTTCATAACATGTGGAAAATTTAAAAAATGGGTATAAAGGACATTAAAAATACATGAAAACATTTTTAGAAAACATGGGCACTGATGATAACAATAACCCTAGTAAATACATACGAATAACAAACTCGGACAAGAATGAGATGGAAATAGTTATCCCTTACCATAGGTCTGATTTGCTTCATACGTATTTGAACCTCATGTATAATGATTTAAATAAAGTCATTAACTTATTACAGAATCATATTCATTGTTATTATATCATATATGGTTCAATTATGACTTTATAATACCCGTTCTTTAGTAAATTACATGTTAAAGCATCGTTTTGGGTAAAATCATTTCATTTATCATACATGTTTCAATTTATTTTTCTTGATATTATTAATACTTATATCATTATTTAATTACATCCATAATATAAATAATGATTTATATATCATATATATTCAGTATATACATATATATAATAGATAGACGAATGAAATTAAATACACAGTTCGTGTAGACGGTAAGCCGTACGTACGCATGAACACTGTTTTCCTTTCCTTATTGATTTAAATGTAAATTTTTAGATGAAATTCATATATATATATTTACATAAATAAAGTAGCTTTATTATATCATATATTACATTATTACTTATTATAAATAAATTATAATAATTCTTGAATTGTTAAGATTGAAAATGAATCTCATCGCATCGTGAAGACTGTAATCCGTAGGTACGCACGAGCGATGATATCATTCCCATATTTATTGAATGTTATTGGAGTGGATGATATAATATCTTATAATTAGTATGATTTTATAATAATCATATATAGTTATTCTTTACACCATTATACCCATCCAAGTAAGGTGGTGGGGGAAAACTGATTACACCACGGCGTGGAGACGGTATTCCGTACGTACACATGCGCGGTGATTTCGTTTTCAGTAGGATTGATAGAAGGTGAAATTGGGTTGTTTAATATTTATAATAACATATCAGTATATATGTAGTAATTTTGTTAGTAATTTATAATGAAACAACTAAATAAGAGGAAGTTGAAGTAGAAAGAAACTTGAAAGAGTCGGTAGAAGAGATTACCTCTTCCTCGACGCACCTCCATTAAACTTCTTATTAGGACACTAGAGTAGGTCCTTTGAGAATACCATAACCTCTAGGATATAACTAGAGAGGTTGAGAAGAGGAATTGGTAGGGTTTGGCCGATATTAAATGCTCATAAGGGTGTTAAGAGAAGAGGTAAGGGGTTCCCTTTTTATAAGGGAGGAGAGGGGAACCTTAGGAAAAGCATAAAATATTTTTTTATAATAAAGACATATTCGGTTTTTAATAGCTTAAAATTGATTTATTTCGAATATAAGGTGGGTATGGTTCTAAAAACTCTCAACAAATAGGGTTTAGATAAGTTTAGGTTACTATTTTATCCTTATCATTTAGATTTAACTCTATGTTATATAATATAACTTTTACAGTTTCATTCTGTTTTCTTAAACTATATGGTTAATAAACTTACAATAAAAAGCCAACCGAATCCCAAGTGGTCATTATTAAAATATATAACCTTATCTATGTCATTTTTCCAAACCTTATATTTTTAGGAATAAAATAACAATTATTAATATAATATTTTTTTTATTAAGTATTTTATGTCAATTTTGACACTATTTGGTAATTGATTTTTTTGAAAATCATAACAACATCATTAGTTCTAAAAAAGAACCTATAATCAATAATAACCTGTCATATTAACCTATAAAATTAGTAGAATTCATAAAAAGTCTAATATTACATTTATTTGGGTATTTATAACATCAATTATGTTAATATTTCAATAATAAGGTAATTACTACATCATTATTTTGTCATAAATAAATAAAATTATTTAATGTCTAAAAATATAAATAAAATACCATTATGTAGGAAATATATTTATATTTCTAATGAATATTTATAGTCTAATTTACCTTATGTATAACCCTATATTAAAAATGATTTTTTTTATTAAACATTGATTTTAACTATTTTAATTCTTCTTCAATTTAAATAATAATAAATTTCCTAATCTATTCCAAGTGGACCTAAAGGGTAATATTTTATTTCTAAGGTTCTTTTTGGTCGAATTACACTTATCTAATAGAATTATGACATGTGTTAGTGTAATATTAATATCATTTTTACCCTTAATTACCCTATTTACTTTTAATTGTGGTAAAGAAAAGTAAAAAGTTACTATTGAACAAAAAAATATTATTATCTTATTGAACCACATTTTACTACTTGATATCTACTGTGTCTCTCGAATTTTCAAAATTCCACTCATAGAAGTGGTAAAATTAGGTTTTATGTAAATTTTCAAACTCTCCTAGGAGGTGGGTAAAAGACGGTGAAAAGTTCAATTAAATTTTTATATGTCTAAAATTATTATAAAATGACTCCAATGAATCAAATTGAACTTATATAGGTATTATGTATCAATTTTGACTAGGTTGACTATTTCAGTCACTTCTACAACATTATAATGTTATAGTAAAATGAAAAATTTCCAATTTAATTATGGAGTTCCTCCAAACATTATCAACAACCAAATATGTGTTCCTCCCAGCTCTCAAAATCCACACAAATGACCTCCTTGTGTCATTCCCTTCTCAAGTGGAGGTTCTACCCACTCCAGGACCAGTAAATGTGGGGTTCCTCTCTACTCAACCAATAATCAAAATTGAGGTCTCCTCCATACTCGTAGTACCATACACATAGGTCATCCTTGGGATATAACTAGTCATAGTTGGGATCCTCCTTACTCCATGAATAGTTAACATATAGTTCCTCCCCACGTTTTAACCTATTTAAACAGAGGTCCCCCTCAGGCTATTTGAAACTGCTACTAATGTTTTCAAAGTATTCCAACTCCTCAACACAGAGGTATTATCCATGTCCATTGCAACAAACATGAAGGTCCCCCTTGTGCTCCATCTAGGATATATGGAGCCCCTTCCAATGACATTACCACTAGTCAACACAGAGGTCCTCTTTGTGTCATAGATGATTCAAGTAGAGGTACTCAATAAATTGGAAATCAAAATCATAGATTTACTCCCAATGAAAAAGAAATATAAATCCTTGAATAACCACCATAGAGAAGAATTATAAACAACTAATACCAAAAGTAAAATCCTCGGGAACACCTTGTTATCATTGAACTCATCAATCCTTCAAATTTAGTTTATATAGAATAATTGGAAATATTTTTATATCCCAACTACCATATTCTAGTATAAGAGGATGAAATTTGTAGTTAACGTTTCCATATAGTAAATTGTACATGATACCATTTCTTTGAAAAGAAAGTATACATGATACCTACATACCTCTGTTGGTATATGACTGTACAATAATTCATGGAATCCTTCAAGTTTCTCAATTTTCATCCATCAAAATCATCTCTTGTTTCCGAATATACTACTACCATATATTTGATAGAGTTTTTATGGTTTTGGATGAATCATTTAGATGATGATCTACCAAATGTCCCACCATTTATATTTTCATTCCGTGTTCTTGAGGAAGTGGTAGACACCCAGTCCTATAAGGATGTGATGATGCTTTTCATGCCACCCCCAATATATGACCAAGAGTTTTGAGGGAATTCAACTCACCCAATGTGACTTATACTGTCTTAATAGACACCCCACTAATTTAAATAAGTTTTTCCATCCACTCATCCAACAGAAAAAAAAATTCAGCCTTCCATGGGAAGGGCCCTAACTTTGAGTTAGATATCTGGTTGGAGACTCTGGCTATCGATCAATTGACATTGGTGTTTTGGAGAACTGCAAAATCCAACTCATAAATCTCAATTTCTATCAGAGAGGCTTGATATATTTGTATTCAATAGACTATATGTGTGATGTTTCACCTCCCCCACAGTTTTCAGTTAACATACCTTGGAATCCATTGGAACCTCGAGGATGTTGATGTACATTGATGAACGAATGATTTGGCATCACACCCTTTATATAACCACCATTGTTCCGTTAGTTATCATTGGACCATCCTATATACATGTGTATAGGGAAACATTGTGCTCCATGGAATAAAAGAAGTGGAATATTTTATATTATAGATCATGGGGTTGGGGTTGTACACTACTTCATAATTCATTCATAAACTATGATAAACTAATCAACATGTTTATATAGTATATTTTCCTCTATGTATAGCTATGATGGACATGGTTGTTCTAATTTAGTACAAGGAAAAGGGAAATCATTTAGGGTCTGATATGTAAAATACGACACATGGGTATCCCATCTCCATGTAGAACCTCATAGAGGTGTTATAACCTCTCAACTAAGACAAGTTTTCAATCTTGAAGATCCCTCAGTGACATTTCCCACTTGCCAAAACCTTAACCAAGGTAAAGAACATGTTAGGTCCTCTAATATTTGTGACATGTCTGGGACTACTCCAATGACTGAGGTGGATAACAAGGTGACTTCCTTACTCAGGTATAATGGATTTTAGAAAACGTTCATTGATCAGATCTTTTCTAATCTACACCATGATTAATGTTCTTTCAGATGAGATCCAATTTTCTACTCAAGTGGGTTAACACCATTTCATCCTTGGCATGTGATCACATGTCAATATAGAGTCCCCACACATATGGATAGATAAGGGATATAAATTTATGAAATGAGACAGAGATATGAGTCAATTAATCTACTTGAGTAGCATGATTAACTTTCTCAATACATGAATCCATTCACTACATGAACCACCAAGACACCATATCTAGTTGAAGAGAATGTCAACAAATTTTTGGTTTTGAATCACCCATTATGATAGATATCCCCAACAATACTATTTGATTCTTGATCTCATCTCATTCCTCAAATAACTAGAGACATGTTTGGTGGCAATCCAACCTGATAGAAAGTCACAACAGGCATGGGTATACAACCTGTGAGGTCACTTAGATTTTGGAAACCCTATATTTTCTATGTTCAATAGGATGGTTGACCTTCTACAACATGTGTACCAAATCCTATCAATGTGTGGGCCCATTATTGGAACCAGAAAGTAGGAGGAGGCTTCCTAGAACAGATGATTATTCCATTAATTACAAGGGCATGCATTCATTTGGTACAACTAGCTACATATAAGGTCCATCAATTAAAGGTAATACCTTTGAAAATATTTTCTATACTAATTAAACTTTACCATGTGTATGAAAATATTTTTTACCTCTTGATTTTCATTAAATCTAATCAATTAGGAGAAATATATTTTTTTCTCAAGTTGAAATGCCTCATGTATTCACTCGACAAGTAGATGTCATATTAAATGATGCAAATGATGTCTATGGGGAAATTTATGATCGAACTGGTGAGTACCTTCATCAGATATAAGATCCTATGAGGGTTTCGAGATAGTTCTAAAAAGTCCCAAAATTTGGAGGACAATGTGAAGTAGGATATTAAATCACATTCGTTGCCTCCAATAACTCCCATAATTTAATTATCTAAATTTAATATTGATGTTACAGTATAGATATAGTACCCCTAAATATTAGTGTATTTTTTCAGATTTCCTAGTGAAGCCTCATAGAGTAAAAAACCTAATCTAGATCTTCCTCTCCTTGAACATGATCGATTGGAACAACATATCTTGCCATGACATCCTACATGAGAGAGTGTGGCTCTAAACCATCATTAGGATTTGACCCTTCATTAGGTACATAACCACAGAGTTCCCTTTTTGGATAAAAGAAACATGAACTATTCAAAAAAGATTCATAGTTTCTTATATAATTCTTCAGATTCCAAGAGAAGGGGATTCTCAAGATACCAAAGTATAAGAGGCACCCTGAAGATGAATATATAGACCTTCGTGATTAATTCCCTTACCAAATGATATTTTGACATACCATAAATTATTTTTATGTGTTTAAGTATTGGATTTAGAACAAGTGTATAATTGTCTAGTCATGTTGGGTAACATCATTGAACAAGTGGCACACATATCCACATAGAATAATAATTAAATAGAGTGTTTAGTTAAATGACAACATGTTTCCAACCATGGAACATAGAATTATGATGATTAGATTTCTCACAAACTAGTCTCCCCTTCACATGGTGTCAAATATTTTTCCGTAGTCAATAATGAACCTCCCGATATTTATATAACCTCCTTTGAATATTATTCTCATTCTATGTCATGACCATCCAAATTTAACAAGAGATGGAAACAACGACATAAGGGAAATATGAGTCATGTGATGGTTCCATATACATCATGTTGATTCAATGATTTCATGCCTCCAGAGTTAGAGATCACACCTAGAGTCATCACAACACTGGAATACCCATCTAATGATGTGAAGGAGTGTCCCTATTTCAATTCCAATGACTTAATTGTCCTCTCTATACAATCTAGTGATGAAAAATATCAAGACCCCCTTACATAATCTTGATGATTTCATCTATAGGGAGTATGAGGACATGAAAACCTATATAAATCATTGTTTAATGCCTCCTAATGAGATGTGCATGCTACCAAGAATAGGTAGTAGGAGTTGTGATGAGCTCGCATGACACAGTCTCCATAGACCACTATATTAGACATGACGTCATAGCTGACCATCATAACTGACTAGGTTGAACAACCAAAATAACATTGTGGTCACCTGCATCGAGAAAAATCTTGTTCTCATCCAACCAAAACACATCTGGAACTGGTTTTTGGAGAGTTATCTTATAACCATCATGACATTTCCAACACCAGAAATAACCCAGTTTTATAGACGACATCAGCAATTATGCAACTAGTGTATGGGAGATCCATTGTGGTTATAAACATCAGTTTAGAAAGAAATTAATATATATTGAAACACATCTACACCATAAAATTAGGGATCTCGATCTTCAAGGTCCTCCTCCTATCAGATGAGATGTGTGAGTATATATATGGATCCATAAGAATCACCCTATATTTCGGAGAAGACGTATCCTATTTTGAGACCATCTATAAAGTGGGTGGTGATATAGAGGAATTTATTTCAGTCATCTCATTCTCCAATGAATTTGAGGGATTCTTATTTAATGGGACAATCTAGCTGTTGTACATCACATGATCAATCAATGGAAAGGAGAACCATCACTATCTACTCCATATAGGTTTGAGGATAAAAATCACACCGAATGTGACTCTCCACTTGTTGGGAGTTATTGAAATTGATTTGAGTCCCTCAGAACTGATGGTTCTTGATATGACTGAATATATACTCTGGGGAATGATTCAACTCATGACCAAGTTCAGAGGGTTTGTAGCATGTCCGATATTCATAGTTGTATAACAAAATACCACATACAATCCATAAATGGGGTTTCCCTAAATGAATATTCATGTATCAGTCCCATTTATATATAAAAAATTCCTTATGTACTCCCTCAATGGTTGTGTGTGTGATATTCAAGACGATTCACCCCCTTTGACTTTGGTGAAACCCACTATATGGACACTATCATTAAGAAGTTAGAGGGGAATAAATATTAGGAAAAGGACGGTGAGAAAAAAATATCCAAATCAAATTCATGGGAAAACTTAGAAAACACATTTATTCTCCCAGTTTGCCGACCAGATTCCTGGTTGTCATAATTTGGATGTTTCTTTTTTCATTTTCTAGTGGAAAGGGAGACCCAACATTATGTTAAAGTATTGTTTTATGATCTCTCCATAATCCTACAAATGGTAGGAATGGATGATATCAAAATACATTACCCATGTAAAGTATTGATAAGTTAACCCTAAGGTCATAACATCAAGATATTCACTCATTTAAAATTATTAGTGTGGAATTTCTAAAAATTGAACCACCACCATTTTATTGACCTCAATAATGGACCACATGTTCGAAAACCTGATAGAATTGTCTAGAAGACATAATTCCCAATGGTTTTAGAAAATTTGAGGTCCCCTAACAAGGTTTTCTTATTTTACTAAGAAGGAACATGTAGTCCACAAGAATCAGTTGGCCTTGTTGAACTGTCCCATCATACTGAATCTCCTATATCCAACGGTGAAGAGGGTATTGAAGAATCACCCACTATATTTGAAGAGGGATTTACCATCACTATTGATGAGTTTGTTTAGGTGATCCTTGTTATAGAATAAACTCCTTGGACAATTATTACTGGTGAAAAAATTCTTATAGTGGAACTGTAGTAGTGTATGTCCATATTGACATGACACCATGATGTATTTTCCTAGAGTTATAAAGAGATTAAAGGACTAGGACACCAGGTAATTTTCAAAAATCTTTGTGTCCTCATAATCCCTCATATTTTTCTGAATACATCTAGTGAAAACTGCTATCATGGTTCATTAAATGAGGCCAAGGTTGAAAAGACTTCCAAATTCATCATTTTATTAGAATTTCAGTACCCCAAATGGATAACCAACTTCGTCGTAGTTATGAAGAAGAAGAAGGATATAAGAGTCTGTATCAAATATTTAGGACTCTAATTCTATTTTATAGAGGATTATTTTCCCATTCATGTGATAGGTATGTAGATCAATGCTTCAACCAGGTACTATGAACAAAACATCCTTGAAAAAAACTCCAGATTCACAATGATCTAGATAGCCCTCGAGGATGAGGAGTCTATCACCTTCAACGTGATGCAAGTGACCGTTTTCTATCTTGTTTTTCTCTTCAACCCAACAAATTATGGATCAACATAGAAATGAACCATGCATCACATCATCAAACTAATCATTAGGATTCATTTGGAATTCCATATGGAAAATTTTGTTATCAAATCCCACCAGCATTAGGACCACATCAATGATCATGGGGATGTGTTTGGGTCCCTTCAGTCCTAAAATTTTACGATTGACCCCAAGATGTGTGAATTTCGGTGTTCGACTATGAATTTGAACAGAATTTTTATAAGATATAAAGGCATCTAAATCAAATTATATAAGATCAATTTCGATTGAAAATTCCACCCATGGGAAACCTACGAATGTGTCAGGGTCTCCATGGACACTTAGCATACATAGGATGATTCATCATGAATATAGATGTAATGTTAAAAAACCCTCTGTATCTTCATGAAGAAATATAACATCAACCCTATTGACACGATGTTTTAGATTGGGTGTGGGGATATCATGGAATATCTACATCAGTCTCTGGTTCTGATGACACATATCTATAGAAATCATTTCCCACAATATGCGACCACCTCATGAAAAATCCTTTGGTTCCCTTAATAACATAATAAAAATCAGTGTAGAGATAATAGATTATACTATCTCAATATAATGGTCCTCAACATGGATTCCAGATTCTCCCTTAAAGAGAAGAAATGCCTCGAACTAGTATTTTAGTATAGAAATTGTAGAATTATCTAAACCATTATGAGGTAAAACTAATTTACCATTCAGATCGAAACATTTATATCATGAATACCTCAATTTTGATATTATTTATCTCATATTTGGTGATGATCCTTTATCAATTAGAATTCAGGTTCATTTCATAGAATAAAAAATCAATTTTAAGACATTGGCTAATGGCCTGGATGCTCATCCAGATCGTAAATAATTGCATCTAGATATAGATTTACTAGACGATTCCATCAGTTCAATGGACCTTCATATGTCAGAATGTCATAATGTCATATTAATATCTATAATTCCTCCCAGAACCCAATGAGTAGAAGGTTAAATAATCTAATGCTCAATAAATTGGTATCAGGGGTCTTCTTTAGCGCTTATCAGTAGTTTGTCTTACCAAACACATTACAACTACCATATGGATCCCCTAAAAATGAGGTAGTGTATTAGGATCTCATTATTGGTCTCAAGATGGAAATCCAGATTGATGTCTCTTTCATGCATGTGAATGGATATTGTGGCCTATTCGTTAATTATATTATAGGTGACTACATCAATAGAATTTTTGATCTCACTCACCTAATGGAGAGAACTCTGCATCTTATGGCCATGTTCCCCTCTCATCTAGAGGTGACTCATATCCCCAAGTTAGAAGAATGGGCGAGTTGATAACAATGACATTCTGTCCGACTCTCTTGCATAGCCTGACCAAGATGACTTGTTCATTCACATGGTGCATCAGTGAGTTATTTGTCATATATATCTTGATAATGATGATGTGAATAAGGTAAACTAGCTAACTACTATAACATCCACATCGGAACCCTTGGGTTCCACCTCAAGAGAGGAATCATCCAATTAGACTACTCCATTTTTTGAGTACTTGAATCATGGTGTTCTACTTATAGATCAAGTTGATAATGAATGAATCCATAATCATAATGCATTGTTCACTATCTATATCAGGACTAACCGTGAGTAATATCTCTGAATAAAAATGTTTGATATAAAATTTATCATTATTATCCAATTAGATTTGATTACATATTTTATGAACGATGTTCATGTTTGGTCTTGTCATTCCAATAAGACAGGGTTGATGCCCTTCCACTATATTCAAAGGCTTTTATCCTTCTAGATCCCCATGATCTAAAATCTCATTGATCATTCCAAGAGGATTATTTAATTTTAAATACATGAAATCTTTGCACACAGAAATCTTGTAACCCTCTATACAAGCAATTATTCTTATCCTATTAATGTGTGGTGAGTCGATATTATAGGACCCTATCCTATTGTGAAATCTAATAAGTTATTGTTTATTATGATCATGACATATATCCCCACCATGTTTGAATAATTGATTCCAATTAATGATACCAAGTAATGGTACATTATCAGATACATTATATCCCACATCATCCATCCATTTGAAGTTTTACATTCCATTATCATAGTTAATGGAATCAAAATCAAGTCTTCATAGCGGAAGAACATGTATTCCATGTTTATTTTTTGGTCCAATCATACTTCCAACTATCATTAACTGAAAAATGTATATATTAAAGCATTCAGTAAGTCCCTCTCTCTCATTCTATAACAGATAGTGGAACACATTAATAATAGTTTTCCAAAAATGTTCCACAACACCCCCTAGGACTACCAAAAAACAACCTGTAATACCAATTTGGTGAATTCATTTTACATAGTGCATATAATAGTGGTTTTCCAACCCATTGAGAGTTAGATAAATCATTCCAAACATATATCAATGGTTATATATAACCATTAAATTTTGTTTAGTACATCAGGTTGAGATATAAACCCTCATATAGAATTGGCTCTAGGATATATTAAATTTAATGAGGTCGTATAACATGTAAACAAGAGTGTTCAACAAGAAGATCTGCCTCTAGTTCATCCTCCAGGGTAATAAGGGTTTATTTATCAAAACCCTAAGGCTACCTTGATGAAATACACTCTAATTGGAACCCAATTATGATGGATACTATATCATTTATTATATCTATTCCAATAGTGAGTACTCTGTTATCACCATGGATGAAGAGTTAATTACTCATTTTATCAATGACAATTTCCTCAAGAAATACATCACAGGGGGATCCTAAATTCCAGAAACATGACATTAAATGTCATACTATGTAAATACAATATGACCATAAATTAAGATCCTATGGAATACACATAATGACCATAAACTGTGTGAGTTTTATATATGAAATGTTTTGTGTTGTGTCTGTCCTTCTTAAGCTTGATTAACGCTATTTTTTTCATTCCACATCATGATACGGATCTGTTTGGGATACCCAACCCCATTTGTAAAAACTCAATGACCATAAACTATAATCCCACATCCTAGGAACAGAATGAAGTAATTGTAAAATTATCCACGATTTAAGACTATAAACTAATATACATCCTATGGTTAACCAATAAAAACATTAAGCTATGTACAAGAGGTTAATGAATTATTACCTTAAAGAATGTTTAGATTCTATTGTTTGAATTATATGTCTTTAAACATCATAGTATTACATCCCCAATGTATTAAATTATACTATGACTCTACCCTATACAAAATCGACATGCCACATAATAAAAGATTGTCGTTATCCATTTTCAGATCAATTATCATTTAACTTGGAGTTCCAGATGATTGAAAAGTAATACCACTTGTCTCGAATATGCGATGCCTTAGAATAACTATGTGATGACTCATATTCCCTCACTAGAGAGGATTACCACTACTAGCATTGGTCACATGTCACTCTGTGTTTCAGAATTATTTGTGTCCTAATTCTCATCCTCATGAGATACATAATTATGGTTAGGAATCTAATCATTTGGAAATGCCATAAATTCATTTCCCCTTTGCCCAATATCCCTGGTTTTGGTTCATGATCCATTTTGGATCCACTCACAATAGGTATTTGCAGACTTTATACCACATAGCATCCCAGAGGGTCATCATTAGTCTAATAAATTCGATGTTAAACATTTTCTCCTTTTCACTACTACATGATTTATAAAAAAACTATATATACTTTTCTTCCAGATATTTGTGAGGTTTAGGACCTCATTGGTGTTGTATCGTATTATACCAAATATACACAAGAGGATGGTGAATTGTGTATTTTCAAAAATCATTGCGAGACAGTGTTCTACCATTTTAAATTAATCAGATGAATTAATACAGTAGAAATATGAAGTGCAGAGACACATGATGTATAATGGATCAGGGAACATAAATCCACTATTCCACTCCAACAATGCTCTACATCATAAGCATGGTGACATCCACTATCTGGTTCCCATTTCAACATACCTTTTAACAATTGCGTATAGGCATTTGAAACCTTTACAATCCAAGGAAAAAAAATTCCTTCTAGTTCACTCACAGAACCTACACAGCTTAGTACGAGAAGCCGGTCACTCAAGGATATAAAATATAGATTTTTGTATTTTAAAAATACATTCCAAATGTTCGTCAAAATTGCAACAACATGCAATTGATAGTAGGTAGATCATCACCATCAGAAATAATGATCTGCACAAAATATTTATTTTCATTCGTTCCCATTGTAGTGGATATAGAAATATAATTCACAACTTCAGCAGTAGCAGATTCACAAATGGTCTTCGATGTAGAATGAACAAATCTTCTATCATGATTTTTCTTCTTCAATAAAACGAGATTTGACGTTCTTCTTTAATCATCAGATCTTTATGTTTTGATCGTATCTATTTTTCTCCCACATTTCTCAAAATGATCGGGAGATCACACACATCGCTGTTCAAAAAAGATCACATTTATATAATAACAACAACCACTACTTCTGAAAATTTAGATACACAAAAGAAGCCTTCTGACTTGCTATATTCAAATATATGAATATACATAGTAGCTGTATCTTCCCAGAAGACTTTTCATAAAATGATCCTTTTAATTGGTTCCATAAAACATAGATAAAAATGATTTGAATCAGTCAAATTCGTTCTTTAAAATCATCTTTAAATCTAGATAATAATCTACCTAATAATAGCTTGCTGATCGTTGCATAATAATATCAACATTAAATTCTTCGATGCCAAACATAAGGTTGAGTTGTAGAATATGCATCCTATGAATAATAAATTCCTAAAATTAATTCTTGTTGTTCAATAATTTAATCATTTCATATAGAAATAAAATAAAATAAAATGAATAATAAATTCCTGAAATATTATTAAAAATAAATTATTTAGAAAGTAATTAATGGTATTTTTGAGCATCAAAATTGTCATAGATAATCTCTCTCAACAAAACTCCCCCTTTATATAAAAATATTATGTATTGTTGAAAACAACACTTGATCAACAATCTCCTCTTTTCTGATGATCAAAAAACATATGAAATAAATAATTAAAATAACATACAAAAATTAATATAGTATTGAATTTAGAAATGATATATACAATATTAGAGTTAACATAATCACCTTTTTATTTCTCCCCTAATATAAAAATTTTTCCCTTCAATTTTACCCCCAATATAAAATTAAAAAAACAAAAAATAAATTGGGTTTATCCAAATTTATTCGCCTTTTTTGATATAAAAAATAAAGAAAAAATATGGAATATAACACAGAATAATGTTGCACTGAACATAAGTAAATGCTACATCATCAATTGTTTATCAATAATGAAATCTGGATTACTAGAATATCGAAACTAGGACAGTTAAACAAATAAATATAATTAGACACATTTTCATAATAATTAAAAATATGATAAATAATGGAATCATGGTTTCCTCAGGATTCTTGTAGGGTCTATCTGCACAGAACTATATACTTTATTTATGTCAACTGCTCTCTCAGTCTTTTCAACATTCCATCACCATGCCTAATAATATGATCCCTAGTCTCTTGAGTCATATAAATGTCTTCGATGAGGTTGAATCTGTAAAAATCATTAAGAATTTATTCATTCTCCATAAATAATGAAAACCTCTCTGTGAACTAAGTCATCACAAGTCTAAGATATGGTTCACTTGATGTCAATTGATCAAGAAAAATTTTCAGTTTGTCTAACAAGACAGATAATGGAGCATTTTTACATTGATGATCTTGCAGTCTATCAATCATGTTGCTCATTGTAGCTATGATAGATTTAAATAGTCTAATCAAATTATGTGATGTAGCTGATCCACTGGCAATACTAGTCCCGAAAGATGCAAATTGTGTCTCCATAAATAATTTGAGATCAGATAAATCTGACTTTATAACCATTTCAGACTTTAATTTTTCAATAGCATTCAACTTATCCTTCTTTAAAATTTGAACTTCTTACCCTGATACTGCACTACCCTTAAGTCTCTGAAATTTCAATAGTTCTGATTCTATGGATCTTCAGAGAGTAACATTTTCAAATTCAAATTGAGAAAACATTATATAAAGTTCATCAACTACCTTATTCCATGAGTCAAAGGCACCATGTCGGTGATTTTCATTCTCAGTTCAATTGTGACACATTAGTACTAATGGTAGTGAATTTTCATTAGATATTTCTTATTCCGTCTACTGAGTTGGTTGATCCATATATTTTTCCTCAGAGTCATTTCCAGACACTTCCATAGAAAAATCCTCATGAAGTACATCTATTTGAGCATCAAAAACATTCTCATCATGAAAATCAGAAATTTTTTCTTCCATTAGTGTTTCTAAAAGAATATCTATTTGAGTTTCTTGAGGTCTGGCTATATCCTCACCAGGCACTTCCCCTTGTTCTGGTTGAAGGGAAACTTCAACAATATCTACAACCTGTTCTTGAGTTTCTCCTTCTTCTTCTTCTTGAATTTATGATTGAATCATTGGTTCTTCCACTGATATAACCTCTCAATAATATCTTCCATTTCTTTTTTCTGAAGCAGCTTCTCTTACAAAACTGTAAGAGAGTAAATTTCTTGTTGTCAGTACAGTGGAAACAGATTCCTCATTAACAGTTCTTTTTCTCTGAGACTAAATTCCTTCCTCACTCATATCTTCCTCAGTATCTTCTATTTCAAATCTAATTTTTCTTGTTGTAGTGCTGACTCTCGATTCAGCATGTCCCTCTTTGGAATGAGTAAAATGGGCTTGAGCACTCTATATTTCTTTCTCAGCTCTTACTGGGAAAAGTTTCCCTTTTATAGTGCTCCATAAATAGCCAAAATTTATTAAGGTTCATGAATTGAAAACATTACTCTGATGACATTTAAATCTCGCATCCACCAGTCTCACCATATCCTTTTTTAACAATAGTTTTGATATGAATCTACCAAAAGGGTAGAAATTCATTCTGGCTTCACTATGACAGCAGTATCTCAGGTACCTGACCATGTACCGAGGAAAATTTAGCTTCATATAACTCATGAATAGAAACATTATATATATATCTGGATAAAAAATTTTCTCCAACTCAGACATCCTCGGTGCAATCCCTGTTTGCAAAAATTTTAATAAATTTATTTGATCAGGCTTTATGTCCATTTTGGAAATCTACTTTATAGATGTACTACAAAAAACAAAAAACATCTTTTCTTCTGATTTATGCACAAAATCTCATATATTTTTCAAATGAAAATGAAACACTCCCTCATGAGGGCAGTTCAATATCTAACCAATTTCAACTGAAGAGATCGAACAATGCATATCCTCTATCTTAGCCAGCATAGTATCCTCACTATCTCCCAGAATAAATTACACAGACTTAAAGAAATTTCATAGTTCACCTTCATACAAGAACTCATATTTCTCACCCTTAAAGGACAGATAATTTTTTTGAAAAGTGAGAGTTTGTTTCAACAGAAGATTTTTCTGATATATCCAATCCAGGTCTATGTCCTTTACCGCAAAATTTTTCTTCTTTCTGAGCAACGTTTCATGGCATTGCTAGCCGCAGCCTCATCATCTCTCTTAGTCCTTGCCATTTCTATGAGAATCTATGAAGGGTTAAAGGTTAGGGTTTCAGAGGTTCAAAGATTAGGGTTTACCAGCAGTGGTGCAGTTTCGTTGTTTTGAAAATGTTTTGGTAGATATGAAACGTTTTATAAGTTGAAAGGTTTCTAACAACATTTATTCTCGTGTTTTTATCAATCGTTATATATAATTTAAATATATGTACTATCTATTACGCGGGGGGAAGAAAAAGAAAAAAAACTTATTCTGTTTAAAAAACAAATTACTAAATTATTTTAAACCCTATTATAATACAGAAACATCATACTAAAATATAACATTATTTAAAATTAAATAAACATAGCTCCCACTTAATAAAATAAAACCTTGAATCGGGAGATGGTTTCGTAAAAATATCATCTAATTGAATTTTAGTACATACAAATTCCAATGATATATCCCTCTTAAGAACATGATCTCTTAGAAAATGATGTCTGATATCAATCTACTCAGTTCAAGAATGATTAATTTGATTTTTTTCAAATATTTATAGCACTAGTATTATCACATAAAATAGGAGTATTATTAAAATTTAGTCCAAATCTCATAAGAGTGTTTTTCATCCACAAAAATTGTGCACAACAACTGCCAGCAGAAACGTATTCTTCCTTAGCTGTTGACAGGGAAACTGAATGTTTTTTCTTATTAGACCATGACACTAAGGATTTCCCTAAAAAGTGACATGTTCCTAAAGTACATTTCCTATCTAATAAACAACTACCAAAGTCAGCATTTGAATATGAAATTAAAATAAAATCAGAAGTTTTGGGATAAAGAAGATATTGAAAAACAGTTCCTTTTAAGTTTCTAAAAAATATTTTCATAGCAGTTAAATGAGATTCATTAGGATTTGATTGAAATCATTCACAAAGTCATACAGAATACACTATATCTAGCCTGCTAGTAGTAAGATATAATAAACTACTAATTATACCTCTATATTACTTGTTGTCAATTGATTTTCCAGTTTCATCCAAATCATGTTTTATATTAGTAGACATAAGAGTTGTATATGTCTTGTTGTTTTCAAGCCCACATTTCTTTAATAAATCATTAATGTATGTGCTTTTATTCAAAACATTTCCAAAATATATTTGAAAAATTTGAAGCCCAATAATGAAATTTAATTCTCCCATCATAGTCATTTCTATTTTTTTGGAATTAACTTTTAAAGGTCATGAAAAAGATATTTATTAGTAGATCCAAAAATTACATCATCAACATAAATTTGAACAAATAAAATAATAGTTTTTAGAGTTTTCATAAAAAGTGTTGGATCTTCCATTCCAACAGTAAATTAATTTTCCAATAGAAAAGAGCTTAATCATTCATACCAAGCTATAGGTGCTAGTTTAATGCCATAAAAATCATTACTATGTTTAAAAATCGAATATGGTTTTTTAGAAATTTCAATACCAGGAGGTTGCTCAACCTAAACATCCTCTATTAAATAACCTTTTATTAAGGCAGACATAACATCCATCTAAATTAATTTAATGTTCATATGAGATGCATAGGATAAAATAATTCTAATGGCTTCTAATCTAGCTAGAGGTGAAAATGTATCATCATAATATCTACCTCCTTCCTGATTATATCCTTTATCTAAAACCCTATCATTATTTCTAGTTATTATTCCTTTATCATCTTGCTTATTTCTAAATACCCATTTGGTTTTTATCACTGGATAATTCTGTGTTCTTTCAACTAATTCCTAGACTTCATTTCTTTTGAACTGGTTTTATTCTTCTTACATTTCTATCATCCAGATTTCATCATCTAAAGCTTCTTCTGTAGAAATATTTTCTAATTTGGACAGAAAGACAGATAATTCTACAATATTACATATATTTCTTCTAGTTTTTATTCTTGTGTCTAAGTCACCAATTATAGTTTCTAAAGGGTATTTCTGTAGAGTACTAGTTTGTCTAGGCAGTACACTTATAGACTCTTCAGTATCAAGTTCTTCTAAACTGGACTGAATTTTATTTATATCTTTTTCAAAATCATTTTTCATGATCATAAGTATCATGTTATCATTAGACTTATATTAATCCATTTGATTTGTCCTTTTCTCAAATGGATCAAATTCATTGAATTTCACATGACCAGATTATTCAACAATCCTTGACTTCTTATTATAGACTTTATAAGCTTTGGAGGTTGGAAAATATCCTAGTAATATGCCTTCATCAGATTTTGGAACGAACTTACCAATATTTTTCTTGGTTTTGAAGATAAAAACTTTTAAATTAAAAACATTAATGTAATTTACATTAGGATTTCTGTTATTCCAAATTTTATAGGATGTCCTTTTCAAAAGAGGTCTAATTACATCACTATTCATTATATAGCGGGTTGTGCTTATAACTTCTGCCCAAAAATAGGTAGGAATATTGTATTCATTTACCATAGTCCTAAACATTTCCTAAATAGTCCTATTTCTTCTTTCAACAATTTCGTTTTGTTGAGGTGTTATTAGTGCAGAGAAGGTGTGTTTAATACAAAAATTTTAGTAGAAGGAATTAAATTCAGGATTCTCAAATTCTCCACCATGATCACTTCTTAATGAAATTATTTCAAAACTTTTTCATTTGGAACAACTTTATAAAAACATTAAAATAAATTAAAAGGATCATTTTTAAATTTTAAAAACAAAATCCATGTAAATATAGAATAGTCATCAAGTAAAACATATACATATAATTTACCAGCGATGATTGCTAATATAGAAGGTCTAAAAAATCCATAAGGATATGTTCTAGATGTTTTGATGTAGCACTTCTATTAACAGATTTGAAGGACGATTTTTGTCTCTTTCCATATTGGCAAGCATCATAGAATCTGTACCTTTCAAATAAGAGTCTAAAAAAATCAGAAACTAATTGTTTTATAGAAAATTTTTGTAAAACATATACATTACAAAGTCCAAGTCTACTATGACAGATCAAAGATTCTTTTACTTTAGAAGTTATGTAGATTACTTATTGTTTACACAAGGAATATAAATCCAAGGTATACAGATTTTCAATTCTAGGTGCTCTAAATATAAGCTGTTTATTTTCTAAAACGGTACAACAATTGTTATATAAATAAAAAACATAACCATCATCACATATTTGAGAGATACTTATCAGATTGTGTTTCAATCCTTGTACATAATTTTCTTTATCTATTGATAAAACTACTAGATCTCCAACTGTTCCAATACTAACGATTATTCCTTTGGAAATGTCACCAAAAGTGACAAGTCCACCATGTTTTTGAGTGAGTGTAGTGAAATTTGATGAGTTTCCACTCATATGTCTTGAGAAGCCCCTATCTATTTACCATATGTCCTTTTTTCTTCTGTGTCCTTCTCCATGCAATGTCATTTACACAATTTTCATTGGTACCCATATTTTTTTGGGTATGGTGGTGTTAAAAAGTATAGATCTGGGAATCCAGACATGCTTTGTTTTTATAATTTCATAAGAGTCAAATAAATCATTTGATACAAAATCCTTCTTAGTACCACTTATTTGGGGTTGTCTGAAGAATTTTTTTACAAATATGTACCCTTATTCCATAGTAATTACAATTTAATCTTTCTATACATGGAATAAAATAATTCTTGTACAACTTGGGTTTTTTACCTTTACTGCCGATTCTGAATCATTCCTTTTTAATGACATTTTTTCCAAGATTTTCATTTAAGGTATTTTCTCTATTAGTAAAAATAGAGGTCGCAGTTTGATAAGTTATCACTTATATTTTCAATGATTGTAGAGACCCGTATCTTGACATACATGGACATTACATTACTTTTGCGGAATTCTTAGTACATAACAAAAACACACACACAAGGATCGTAATAGTTTAGTGTCTTTGGAAACTCGGAACATAATCTTCTAATCGTGGTGAAAGATCTTCAATATCTCCCATAAATATCTTCCCTTTTTTTACCTAAAACCTTTCTTTATATCCCGGGGAAAAGAATACATAAAAGGGTGAGCTCAAATGCTCAGCAAGGCAAATAAAGGAACTAAAAATCATATCATATCTTTTTGAAAATCATAACCTGCAAAAGAGATCATAATATCTTAACATGGAATAAATCATAGAAGTGAGAATGAGATCCCCATAATCATAACATAAAACTTGAAACATTGTGGCATACACACATAATCATAGAGAATCATTTCTTGTTAGTCAAGACTCATTGCCAAGACTATCTTAGTGGAAAAATTCCCTTTCTAAATCGAGTAACCCTCGTTTCAGTCCTGTTTCACTGAACCGGTATAACCTACCGTTCCAGCCCTGTCTATCTCATGAGATATAAAATCTTTACCCAATGAATTGGAGGGAGATATAGGTCCCACCCATCTTATAATGAATTCTTTCTTATGTGTGCCACATAATCATACATCATCGCATAACACATGTAACAAAAATGGGATTCTTGAAACATCATGACATCATAAATCAATTCATATAAGATAAAGGAATTAATAAAAATAATTCCATCACAACATGATCAAATCAATATAATAATAGGGATAAAAACATAACCCTTTATTATCTTAGATGGAAAATAATTTTGATAAAACACTTGAACTCCATTCTTGAGGAAAATATCCTTTCTTCTTCAAAAACATTTTTCCTTTCATAACATGTCATACAACATTAAAATAAAAGACGTTGATTAAAAATAAACTTGAAAACTTGTAAAGGAAGATTCTTGGAAATAATGTTTTAAAAATCCATTCATGCCGTATAAGTTAAAAAAAACATTCTTCGTACTTTTGTCGGAAAAGTCAAAAAGTACCTCGTATGACAAAAGATTCCTTTCATAGATATTACTAAAAACTCACCGAAGAGGAAAAAATGGATTTAAACAATTGTAGGTGGATGGAAATAATGTTACATATTGATGAAACATGGATGTGGATGATAAAATACACCCCAGTAAATACTTACGAATAAACAATCTCGGATAAAAATGAGATTGTGATATTTCCCTTACCATAGGTCCGATTTGCTTCGTAAGTGTCTGAACCTCCTGTATAATGATTTAAATCATGTTATTGACTTATTAAAGCATCAACTTCATTGTTATTATATCATATATGGTCCACTTATGACTTTATATTACCCGTTCTTTTGTAAATTCATGTTAAAGTAGCGTTTTGGGTAAAATCGTCTCATTTGTCGTTTGTGTTTTTAGCTTGTAATTATTCATATGATTACTTAGATCATTATTACTTAATTACAGAATATAAAACATGATTTATATATATATATTCAGAATATACATATATAATAAATCAGTAAATGGAAATAAATACACCGTTCATGGAGACGGTAGTCCGTACGTATGCATAAACGCTGTTTTCGTTTCCTTATTGAATTGAATGGAATTAAGTAGATGACATACATATAAATATAAATAATTACAGTATCATTATTAGGTAATATATTTAATTAGTACTTATTATATATACTTTATAATCATTCATTAATGGTTAATCATTGAGAATGAATCTCATCACGTCGTGGAGACGGTAGTTCGTACGTACGCACGAGCGATGATATCGTTCCCATGGTCGTGGAATTGCGTTGAAGTGTATTTATACTATTTCAGTATCAATATCAATTTATAATAATCATATATAGTTACTCATTAAACCATTATACCCATACAATTAAGGTGGTGGCGGAAAATAGATTACACCACGGCGTGGAGACGGTATTCCGTACGTACGCACGTGCGGTGATTTCCTTTTTCCACAGGATGGATAAAAGGTTAATTAGAGTTGATTCATATTTATAATAACATATCAGTATGTAAGTAATACTGATTTTATTACTTTATCATGAAACAACTAAAGAATAAGATTTTGAAGAAGAAAGAAATTGAAAAGATCGGTAATGGTTATTACCTCTTCTTTGAAACGCCTCTTTGAATCCTTCACTTAGGGAACTAAGATTGGACTTTGAAGAAGACCAGGACATCTAGCATTATTCTAGGGAAGTGGATAAGGGAAAATGGCAGGGGTTGGCCGAGCTTGAGGGCTCAAATTGGTGTTAGGAGGAGGGGGAGGAGGTTACCTTTTATAAGGGAGGAGAGGGGCATCTTAGGAATATCTCAAAATATTATTTTATATTAAAGTCAAAATCGGTTTATAATGGTTCCAAAGGGTCTTATTTCGAAGCTAAAGTGGGTATGGGTCGAAATCCTATCAACCAATAGGATTTAGACAAGTTTAGGTTATTATTTTAACCTTATCAATTAGATTTAACTCTAAGTTAAATAATTTAACTTTTACCGTGTCTTTTTGTTTTCTTACACTATATGGTTAATACACTTACTATAACATGCCAAACGAACCCGAAATTGTTTATTATTAATATATATATCCTTATCTAAGCCATATGGCCGATCCTTAGATTTTTAGGAATAAAATAACAATTAATAATACAATATTTGATTTAAAAACTATTTTGTGTCAATTTTGACACTATTTGATATATGATTTTTGTGAAAGTCATAACAGAATTATATGTTCGAACCAAGTTGATTACATCAACACTAATATATCATAATAACCTAGAAAATTAGTGGGATTCATAAAAAGTCTCAAATTACATTTAATTTGGTGTTAATAACATCAATTATGTCAATATTTCATTAATAAGATAAATACTGCATCATCATTGTGTCATAAATAAATTAACTTATATAATGTCAAACAATTATAAAAAAAATACCATTATGTCGGAAATCTTTCTATCTTTCTAATGAATATTTATAGTCTAATATATCTTATGTATAACCCCATATTAAAAATGATTTACTTATTAGACTTTGATTTTAACTATTTTAACACTTCTTTGAATTAAATAATAATAAATGTCCTAATCTAATCCAAGTGGGCCTAAATGATAATATTTTACACTTAAGGTTGTTTTTGGTCTAGATACACTTGTCCAATAGAATTAGGACATGTGTTAGATAATATTAATATCATTATTACCCTTAATTACCCTATTTACTTTTAACCGTGGTAAATAAAAGTAAAAAGTTACTATTCATCAAAAATTATTTTCATCTCATTGAACCACATTTTACTTACTGACATCAACCGTGTCTCTCGGATTTTTGAAATTCCATTCATAGAAGCGGTAAAATTATGTTTTATGAAAAATTCAGTTTTTTAACTACCACTTAGTAGTTTCACTATTCATCAAAAATTGATGTTTTTCAGAACAATGCCAAAATTTCATCCTAAGCTATATTTCATATTCCGAATTCAAAAATGAAGTCTATTTTACCAAATTCATAACATAGAAGTTGCATTAATTAATTTTATAATTAAATCCCGCTGTTAAAACAAATAGCGTGTTTTTAAGAATCAATATCTATCAAAAGATTGACACTTGATTATGTCTTGTTTAAATGTGAAATTACAACCAATGACCAAAATTGTATTAAATTGTAAAAATATATTCTAAATATAATTTAAAACCACTCAAATTAATAATTTATCACTATTAATTATTTTGATAAAAAAAGTTGTTTTTAATTAAAATTTAGTAATTTTCACTATTCATTAGAAAATGAAAGTTATCCGAAAAGTACCAAAATTTTACCCTAAGAAAATTTCGATATTACGAATCCAAAAATGAAGTCCATTTTGAGAGCTAAAATTTCTAATATTTTAAAAAGTGGTTATTACTATTCATAACGTCTAGTTTTAATAATATTTTAATAGCATATCGTTGTTTCGTGAAACTCAGTATTGCGTACTACACATGCTATCGATAAGGTTGCGATTGCGTGTAATGCAAGGCAAGTCAAGGATGCGTGTTGTGCAAGATCTTTTTGATGTAGCTTACAACACAAGACATTAATAATATTAAAAAGAACAGTTTTCATAAAATCTCGGGCTGTTACATTCTACTCCCCTTAAAATGAATTTCGCCCTCGAAATTCGTCGGGGTTGTAAATATTTTACTATTAGAAAGTTTCGTTAATATAAACCCACATCGTAAAAAGGAATACCAAAACTTGGCTTTAAAAAATAAAGTATGAAATGTAATGATTACCCAAATAAACTAATCACTGGGTTTCCACATAGGTGAAAATATGGATATGGAAGAGAAATCTAACCATCATGTTCTGATAGAGAGTGGTAGAGAACATGGCTATGGAAAAGCCAGCAATCACAAAGCCATAAATTTGTGATGATCTAAGGTACCATCTGATTCATCAGGTATAAGATCACTAGGACAACATTTTTGGTTTTTAAGATCATTTCCCTAAAGTTGAAAATTTGAATTCGAATAAATACTTAATTTATGTTGGTACAACCACACTGTTGTTCGTGCCTTTAACAATTTCCACTTCATCTCTTAAATATATGAAGTTGAATTTGTTATTCGTGATGTGTTAGCAGATCCTGTGACAGAATGACTGGTCATTCCATCTGTCTCAAACAAAAGGTTAGCAAAAGTTATTAATTATACATAAGTCATTCTATAGTGAGATTAATCATATATGGTTCCTAAAATGGACTTATACTTCATATATCATACTGCTTAATATAATAAAACTAGTTTCAAATAAACAGGGACTTCCTGTAGGCCAGTGGTAGGCGATAAAGGCCAGTCGCACATCGGTTGTGGGTTCGATTTCCACAGCCTTCTCCGACGCGATGGGCGGTCGCCCATCCTGCAGGTTGTCCTTTTTCTAAAACTATATTACTATAACATCCCATCAATAATATCGAAAAAACTTCTATCCTTAAACAATACTAACTTATGTCCAACATAATCCATTCCAATCTTTAGGCTTATCCATAATACTGCAGTCCACTCTCATAACATAGTGAAAATGATTACCAAAGATTTAACACCATCGTCAATCCCCATATATCATAAGATATGTTTTGTTGGTCACATGCCAAACATTCAATGTCCTTAATCATGTATTCTATTGAATACCTTAGTGAAAACATGAATGCAGTTAAAAGTTAACACTTTCCACATACCAAAATCCTCAAAATTCTGTATTCTCAAACCATGATATCACTTAGTCCTTATATCAATCATGAGCTCATGAATACTATTAAACATTTCATTTTCTCATTTTCCCTTCATTATGCGCATATCATCTTATTTCCAAAATATATCAATCACTTTGAATACCACATCAATAAATATTTCAATACTCAATGATACAACATTATTTTGGAATCCCATTACATAAAAACTTAATCATTCCACCACATCGTTTTCATATTCAACATTGCCAATAGTGATCGCATGTGACTTCCCTTTTTTCCTTTGCCTTTAGTGGTTGCTCATGTTGATCGTCACTAACCCTTGGATTAGGGCATTTATTGGCATAATGTCCCATCTCCTTGCACTTTAAACATTGAAGTGTTGGTGGTGCATTCTCTGCAGTGTTTGCTTTGTTCACATCATTAGAAACCCTTTTTCCATTACTTCGACACTCAGCTGCTCGATGACCTTCTTTTCCACACTTAAAACATTTTCTAGTCCCTTTAAGACAATCTCCACCATGCTTCATTCCACACATTGTGCATAAGGAAACATCCATCTTCTTTTCACCATTATTCTGAGATTTCTCCTTGAACTCCATCTTTCGTTTCTTGTCAAAATCATGAGATGGATATGTAACACCAACTTCCATTTCTACCTTGATAGAACAACGCACAATTTCTTCATAGCTACTGAAGTCTCTTATAGCTAATGCCCTTCTAAGACTTGGTTTTAAGCCACTGAAAAATCGATCAACTTTACTTTCAGGTTGGATGATAATTCCATATGCATACCTTGCAAGTCTTGTAAAATTCGCTTCGTATATACCAACAGATTCATCATCCTTTTGCTTTAGTTCAAGAAACTCCTTCTCCGTCTTTGTTCGAAGAATACGACGGAAGTACTTATTGAAAAATAAGTTCTTGAACTCGTCCCATTCCATGGACTCAATTTCATCTCTTTGCCTTGTATTCTTGATAAGATTCCACCATTGATCAGCTTCACCTTCCAAACGATATACTGCTAAGATGACTTTATCATGTTCAGAACATTGAAGAACTGAAAATATCTTTTCAGTGGTACTGATCCATTGTTCAGCAACAAGTGGATCAGAAGTCCCACTGAAAGAAGGTGGACGTTGCCTCATGATGGACTCAATAGAATATTGTTCCCTTCTCTGCTCATTTGGAAGTCCATATTGATTCATAGCTTGTGTAAGTATAGAAATAAGATTTTGCACTCCATCTCCCATAACATTTGTTTGTTCAGGAGGACAATCATTGCATTGTCCATTGCATTGATCAACATGGTTCCTTCGGGTTCCCGCCATCGTCTAAAACCCAAAAAGAATAGTGTGAGAGGAAAAAATCATGCTAGGGAAAACAACATAATAAAGGGGGAGTACCTTCAATATCTAACATCTTAGGTTTAATTCTATGATCGTTAGTGTAATTCTAGTATTATAACCTATACGTATACTTAACCATAGGGACATCCCTAGACATACCGTAGAAATATCTCTATGGATCTCACTAACGTTTTCGCATCCTAGTTTCCAAAGGTTGACTAAACCTTTCCTCTGATACCAACTGTAGAGACCCGTATCTTGACATACATGGACATTACATTACTTTTCCGAAATACTTAGTACATAACAAAAACACACACACAAGGATCGAAATAGTTTAGTGTCTTTGGAAACTCGGAACGTAATCTTCTAATCGTGGTGAAAGATCTTCAATATCTCCCATAAAGATCTTCCCTTTTTTTTTACCTAAAACCTTTCTTTATATCCCGGGGAAAAGAAAACATAAAAGGGTGAGCTCAAATGCTCAGCAAGGCAAATAAAATAACTAAAAATCATATCATATCTTTTTGAAAATCATAACCTGCAAAAGAGATCATAATATCTTAACATGGAATAAATCATAGAAGTGAGAATGAGATCCCCATAATCATAAAATAAAACATGAAACTTTGTGGCATACACACATAATCATAGAGAATCATTTCTTGTTAGTCAAGACTCATTGCCAAGACTATCTTAGTGGACAAAGTCCCTTTCTGAATCGAGTAACCCTCGTTTCAGTCCTGTTTCACTGAACCGGTATAACCTACCGTTCCAGCCCTGTCTATCTCATGAGATATAAAATCATTACCCAATGCATTGGAGGGAGATATAGGTCCCACCCATCTTATAATGAATCCTTTCTTATGTGTGCCACATAATCATACATCATCTCATAACACATGTAACAAAAATGGGATTCTTGAAACATCATGACATCATAAATCAATTCATATAAGACAAAGGAATTCATAAAAATAATTCCATCACAACATGATCAAATCAATATAATAATAGGGATAAAAACAGAACCCTTTATTATCTTAGATGGAAAATAATTTTGATAAAACACTTGAACTCCATTCTTGAGGAAAATATTCTTTCTTATTCAAAAACATTTTTCCTTTCATAACATGTCATACAACTTTAAAATAAAAGACGTTGATTAAAAATAAACTTAAAAACTTGTAAAGGAAGATTCATGGAAATAATGTTTTAAAAATCCATTCATGCCGTATAAGTTAAAAAAAACATTCTTCGTACTTTTGTCGGAAAAGTCAAAAAGTACCTCGTATGACAAAAGATTCCTTTCATAGATATTACTAAAAACTCACCGAAGGGTAAAAATGGATTTAATCAATTGTAGGTGGATGGAAATAATATTATATATTGATGAAACATGGATGTGGATGATAAAATACACCCCAGTAAATACTTACGAATAAACAATCTCGGATAAAAATGAGATTGTGATATTTCCCTTACCTTAGGTCCGATTTGCTTCGTATGTGTCCGAACCTCCTGTATAATGATTTAAATCATGTTATTGACTTATTCCAGAATCATATTCATTTTTATTATATCATATATGGTCCAATTATGACTTTATATTACCCGTTCTTTTGTAAATTCATGTTAAAGTAGCGTTTTGGGTAAAATCGTCTCATTTGTCGTTTGTGTTTTTAACTTGTAATTATTCATATGATTACTTAGATCATTATTAATTAATTACAGAATATAAAACATGATTTATATATATATATTCAGAATATACATATATAATAAATCAGTAAATGGAAAGAAATACACCGTTCATGGAGACGGTAGTCCGTACGTACGCATGAACGCTGTTTTCGTTTCCTTATTGAATTGAATGGAATTAAGTAGATGACATAAATATAAATATAAATAATTACAGTATCATTATTAGGTAATATATTTCATTATTACTTATTATTTATACTTTATAATCATTCATTAATGGTTAATCATTGAGAATGAATCTCATCGCGTCGTGGAGACGGTAGTCCGTACGTACGCACGAGCGATGATATCGTTCCCATGGTCGTGGAATTGCGTTGAAGTGTATTTATACTATTTCAGTATCAATATCACTTTATAATAATCATATATAGTTACTCATTAAACCTTTATACCCATCCAATTAAGGTGGTGGCGGAAAATAGATTACACCACGGCGTGGAGACGGTATTTCGTACGTACGCACGCGCGGTGATTTCCTTTTTCCGCAGGATGGATAGAAGGTTAATTAGAGTTGTTTCATATTTATAATAACATATCAGTATGTAAGTAATACTGAGGTTATTACTTTATCATGAAACAACTAAAGAAGAAGAAGTTGAAGAAGAAAGAAATTGAAAAGATCGGTAATGGTTATTACCTCTTCTTTGAAACGCCTCTTTGAATCCTTCACTTAGGGAACTAAGATTGGTCTTTGAAGAAGACCAGGACCTCTAGGATTATTCTAGGGAAGTGAAGAACGGAAAATGGCAGGGGTTGGCCGAGCTTGAGTGCTCAAATTGGTGTGAGGAGGAGGGGGAGGAGGTGGCCTTTTATAAGGGAGGAGAGGGGCACCTTAGGAATATCTCAAAATATTATTTTATATTAAAGTCAAAATCGGTTTATAATGGTTCCAAAGGGTCTTATTTCGAAGCTAAAGTGGGGATGGGTCGAAATCGAATCAACCAATAGGATTTAGACAAGTTTAGGTTATTATTTTAACCTTATCAATTAGATTTAACTCTAAGTTAAATAATTTAACTTTTACCGTGTCTTTTTGTTTTCTTACACTATATGGTTAATAAACTTACTATAACATGCCAAAAGAACCCCAAATTGTTTATTATTAATATATATATCCTTATCTAAGTCATTTGGCCGAACCTTATATTTTTAGGAATAAAATAATAATTAATAATATAATATTTTATTTAAAAACTATTTTGTGTCAATTTTGACACTATTTGATATATGAATTTTGTGAAAGTCATAACAGAATTATATGTTCGAACCAAGTTGATTACATCAACACTAATATATCATAGTAACCTAGAAAATTAGTGGGATTCATAAAAAGTCTCAAATTACATTTAATTTGGTGTTAATAACATCAATTATGTCAATATTTCATTAATAAGATAATTACTGCATCATCATTGTGTCATAAATAAATTAACTTATTTAATGCCTAAAAATTATAAATAAAATACCATTATGTAGGAAATCTTTTAACTTTATAATGAATATTTATAGTCTAATTTATCTTATGTATAACCCCATATTAAAAATGATTTACTTATTAGACTTTGATTTTAACTATTTTAACACTTCTTTGAATTAAATAATAATAAATGTCCTAATCTAATCCATGTGGGCCTAAATGATAATATTTTACACTTAAGGTTGTTTTCGGTCGAGATACACTTGTCCAATAGAATTAGGACATGTGTTAGGATAATATTAATTTCATTCTTACCCTTAATTACCCTATTTACTTTTAACCGTGGTAAATAAAAGTAAAAAGTTACTATTCACCAAAAATTATTTTCATCTCATTGAACCACATTTTACTTACTGACATCAACTGTGTCTCTCGGATTTTTGAAATTCCATTCACAGAAGCGGTAAAATTATGTTTTATGAAAAATTCAGTTTTTTAACTACCACTTAGTAGTTTCACTATTCATCAAAAATTGATGTTTTTCAGAACAATGCCAAAATTTCATCCTAAGCTATATTTCATATTCCGAATTCAAAAATGAAGTCTATTTTACCAAATTCATAAAATAGAAGTTGCATTAATTAATTTTATAATTAAATCCCACTGTTAAAACAAATAGCGTGTTTTTAAAAATCAATATCTATCAAAAGATTGACACTTGATTATGTCTGGTTTAAATGTGAAATTACAACCAATGACCAAAATTGTATTAAATTGTAAAAATATATTCTAAATATACTTTAAAACCACTCAATTTAATAATTTATCACTATTAATTATTTTGATAAAAAAATTTGTTTTTAATTAAAATTTAGTAATTTTCACTATTCATTAGAAAATGAAAGTTATCCGAAAAGTACCAAAATTTTACCCTAAGCTAATTTCGATATTACGAATTCAAAAATGAAGTCCATTTTGAGAGATAAAATTTCAAATATTTTAAAAAGTGGTTATTATTATTCATAGCCGCTAGTTTTAATAATATTTTAATAGCATATCATTGTTTCGTGAAACTCAGTATTGCGTACTACACACGCTATCGAGAAGGTTGCGATTGCGTGTAATGCAAGGCAAGTCAAGGATGCGTGTTGTGCAAGCTCTTTTTGGTTTAGCGTACAACACAAGACATTAATAAAATTAAAAAGAATAGTTTTCATAAAATCTCAGGCTGTTACAATGATTTTATCGTTGATTCACAATATGTATTGTTAATGTTAATTGAGTCAAACATTTTAGTTAACTCCTTATGTTGTTTTAGCATTGTATCTCTTTCATCAGAAACAACATTATGAATGTTATTTAAAGACTTATTCCTATTAAATAGAGATTCTTATTATTCTTCAATAATATTGAAGTAGGATACATGTTTTTTATTAGAGTAACTAGATTCGGAACTAGAGTCAGAAGTGTAGTAAGATTGTACGTCATATGTTTCTTCCATAAAATGCATGTTAGCTTTCAGATTTGTTTCTTCCTTTTCTGAGTTTGATTCAAAAGTGCTATTGGAGTCTTTAGATACACCCCATTTTGATTTTATGGCTTTCGTGTCCTTATGTTCATAATCATTTCTTTTAAAGAATTTCTTTTTCTTGTCTTCTTTTAGCTGAGAAAAATCAGGTCTGATGTGTCCCATTTTCTTACATACATAAAATATGACATCTTGGTCATCCTTTTTGAAGGATTTTCTGGAGCCCTTCTTCTTTCAATATAATTTACTGAATATTCTGGCTAGCTTACCCAGTTCAAAATCAGAATTTGATAAATTATAACATTCAAATTTCTCTGTTACATTTTTCTTCATCTTTCTATTTTTGCACTATGATGACACATTCAAGCCAGTGTCATCTAATTTATTAAGCACTTTATGTTAATTTATATCATCTTCCATCTCATATTCAAATGTCATTATTGTTCCAATAATTTCTCTCATGGTTAATTCCTTGACAGGTTTCAACTCTGTGATTACAGTATAGCTTCCATTCAATCTTGTATGTAGTACTGTCAGTACATTTAAAGCTTATTCAAATTGTTCAATGGGATCTCCCAAAGTGGTTTTGTTATTGATAATCTCTGTCAATATTCAATTCATTTGAGTAATACATTCACCTTCAACCATTATGAAAGTATCAAATTTAAGAATAGTTGTTGAATATCTCATTTCCCTGATATTATTAGTACCTTCATAAGCAACCACAATTGTTTTCCACATTCCAAATTTTGTCTGGCATTGAGATACTCTGTTTAATTCATCAGGTCCTAGACCACATATAATTTCATTCAATGCCTTTGAATTCATATCATATTCTTCTTCAGTAGAAACACGCCATGTTTCAGGTTTTTTTGGTATTCTATATGGAGTTTGAATCTTAGAAAATACTCTATCTCTATGGTTTTTTAGATAGATAATCATCTGCGACGTCCATCATCCATATATTTCTCCATTGATGTATGGTGCTCTGACCATAGATATCCCCTATCTTGTATCAGTCATCTTGCTCTATGTATAATCACATTCAGGTTATTAAGGCAATATTATAAATCTCAACCACTGATACCAATTGTTGGATCAGATTATACAAAATATACACAAGAGGGGGGTGAAATGTGTATTTTCAAAAATCTTCTCGAGATTATGTTCTACCCTTTCACTATAATCACATGAATTAATACATAGGAAATATGAAGTGCAGAGACACAAGATATATAGAGGTTTGGGGAACAAAAATCTCCTAGTACACTCCACCAACGCTCTACTTCACAATCTTGGTGATTTTCACTTTCAGGTCCTCGTTTCAACAGACATTTTAACAAACAGGTACAAGAAGTTGACAACTTTACAATATAAGGTAAAACAAAGCCTTCTGGTTCACTCACTGAACCTAGAAAGCTTATTACGAGAATTTGGTAACTCTTGAATAGAAAATGAGGATTTTTCTATTTTGAAAATACTTTCCAAATGTTCTTCACAATTGCAACAACATGAAATTGATAGTAGATATATCGTCACCTTCATAAATAATGATCTACAAATAAGAGTCATTATGAGTAGATCCTGTTGTAGTAGATATTGAAATATAATTCAAAACATCAGAAATATAATTTTTAGAAATGATCTTCGATGTAGAACGAATGAATCATAAATCATGATTTTCCTTTTTCAATAAATAGAGCTTTGTCATTCTTCTTTCATCATCAGATCTTTATGTTTTGATAGTATCTATTTTTATTCCCATTTTCTCAAAATGATTGATATATCACACAAATCGTTGTTAGAAAAGTCTCATATATATATATATATAATAACAACAAGCACTTCTTCATTAAATTTAGATCCACAGAAGTCCCCTTTTGACTCATGATATTCCGATATTTGAATTTACATTGTTTTTATAGCATCCCTAAAGGCTCGGCATAAAAAGCTCATTTTAATTCTATCCTTAAACCATTGATAAAATAACTTTGAATCAGTCAAAGTCGTTCTTTAAAATTAGGGTAAAATTTGGATAATAATCAGCCTAATAATCATCTTGCTGACCGTTGCATAATAATATCAACTTTACATTCTCCAATTCCAAATGTAAGGTCGAGTTGTACAGTATGTATCCCTAGAACATAACATAGATCATAAACGTAAGGTTGATGAAGTATCCTTCAAACGAAATGTTAACAACGTATGGTTGATGAAAAAAGTAGGGTTGGTCATCCATACTTTTCTCTTCAAATATAAAACATATGATGAAAGATCCATACTTTTACTTGATCCATACTTTTCTCATAATTTATGGTTTCTTAAAAAAGTAAGGATGATGAACTATACTTTTGAGAATCAAATGTAACATTTAACACTTATGTATGGTTCTCCTTCTATACTTTTCTAATATCCCAAATGTACGGTTCCTTCCTACCATAGGGTTCTTTTTCATAATTTACCAATAATGTGTGGTTGATTAACCATACATTTCTCTTATCTAATAATGTATACACTTCTTTTCATCCTTACGCTAGATTTCTCCACGTAGGGTATGAACATTGTTTCCAAAACATGCTAAAGCAGATCCAGAATTTGTTGAGAATGAACAGTGCTTCCAAAAGACACTAATTGCGAATACCATAGAAATTAATTCTCATTGTTGAAGAATTTAAACATTTCGTCCTGAAATAAAATAAAATAAAATGAATAAAAAATTCCTGATATATTCTTAAAATGAAAATAATTAGAATATAATTAAGGGTATTTGTGAGAAACAAAATTTTTATAAATATATAACGTATTATTCTCAACAAAAATCCACCATTAAATAAAAACATAATGTATTGTTGAAAACAACAATTTCTCAATAATAGGATCATTCACATTAGGGTTTTCATCTTTTATATTTCACTAGAATACTGGAAACACCATTCACAATCGATATAGATGGAATTTAAAATTTTTCCTTTAGTCCAAGTAACATGACTATAAACTATATTCTATGGTCCATCCCACATGACTGTAAACTGTTTGCAACCAGTTTCAGGATTTCCTCATGTGGTTTATGTCTTCCTTGTCTAAAGAACGTTGGGTTTTAATTCCTACATTTGAAAAATTCCCTCAAATTCCCATATTCAAATATATAACTATGAGTGGGTTTATTTCCATCCTCATGGGATATACAGTGACACCTAAACTTTCTTTCTCTTGGATAGACCACATATTCTCCACAGAACCACCTTTTATTCATGGCACAATGACCACAAAATGCCTCATTGGCCACCATTTGGGTATAAACCTAATAAAATTACAATAATAGATTGAAAATATAGTACTCCTATACATTTTTTATATATGGAGGAAACATCATAATTAAATGATTTTATACTATGATTTAACCACATATAAATTTGTGATGCCTCATATCCAATAATGAGGGGATCCAAATCACATGATTAAAAGGGCATCTCCCTATTGGGATTTTTCCTCATCCCTGACCAGTATCAATCTATGTTTTATTGTTCATTATTTATGTGGATATGTTTGTATTAGACACTCGATTCACTATGGGTAATTAAATATATGTGCAAATCATTCATCATTATAGGCACACATAATCTCAGTTTCATCAAATAAGTACATCCTTTAACTATTATTAGCCTTCGACATACATTTCAAATTAAATTTTGAGTCCTACTATCCCCATTCATAGTTTATTTAACAATATTTTTATTCATGTCAAAAACATTAGATCACCCCTCAATATGAATTTTATAACCTCAGGTCCCATGTCCAACATCATGACTATAAACTATGTTTCATTTTTCCGTCAACATTTCTTGCAGCATTGGGAGACATCTTAGGACATATCATTCATGTCATGTTATCTTACTTCTATATTTTGCATATCCATTTGAGTCACATCCAAATTATTCAATGAAAAATGAATTTAAATTACTTTACATGGTCTAACCCATACAAACATAAATTGTGTTCAATGTTTTAGTCACACGACATTAAACTATGGAATATTTTCTAATCACAAGATGATAAACTATATAATACACCATATTCACCTTGAAACATAATACAATGTGGCCAAAATCATTACCATATGATATCAAAATACATTTCTATCATCCTCATTAGACAATGTCTAACTAAAATGAATCATAGGACCTCGCCTAAGAGGACCTCTCCACTAATGTTCATTACCTATTGCATCAATCATGTTATATGAGTGCCACTCAGAATAAGATATGATGCTCCCCTAGAGGATGAGTTTTACTTTTTCATACTTATATGCCCACTCCAATGTGATCTAGTCATTGGTGGTTCAATTCCATGATTCTTTTAATCCTTTAGAACATTTCATCACTCGGTTTCCATTCATCTTGTTCCCTTTAATTGGATCCTCACCATCCTCCACAGTTAGAAGGACCCCTAACAACATGGTTTCTGTACAAGGCTCAACAACAATTCTAGTTACATTCCTTATAATACGATACAAACATTGAAAATGTTTCCATGATTTAGATATAATTATATGTGAACAGTCAATTATTTTCCCCATTCACCGTCTTAGCAGAATTGATGTTTTGTTTCAAAGATGGTAAAAAAATATCCTATATCATGATGTCGCTCTCCACATGTTACATATTTTAGTCATTGTGAATTACACTAACCATTCCCATTTGTTCAGGTATATTTAAATCCCCATTTCATTATCCCTTTCATGTATTATATCACATTGGAAAATAAATTCTCTTTTTAGAGGGCCATATTCTCCAGCCATAGCCTCTCTTATCCCCAACACTATCAATAGTCAGTCAATGATAGAACACTCAATGTGTTCAATGATTATATGAAACTCTCAAACATGTGATAAATGATATGGTCATACCTTATATCTCTCATGGAGCATGGATCACATGATTTTATTTATTGGTTACATGTAAATTAGAAAATACAATTAGAGTAATATAATAAAAGAAATATTAAAACATTATTTAAATAACAAACCTATGTTTTAGAGGCTCATTCATATACTCAAACCTCACCTTTCTTAAATTATGTTTATGAATGATATTGGTTATCGGCCGATCAAGATATCTCATCTTCCATTGATTGATCTCCAAGAAATATTATCGCACTATCAGATATTATTTATTTTACCTACCATTTGAAAAAACATCTTCAACCTTAATATGATTATTATTCTTCTCATCTCAACAATAATATTGTTCTTTCATGGAATCTCCCTAACGGGCCTCAACAACAATAAATTATTCCCTCAAACAACTGATGAACACTACTACATTCTCTGAATATTAATGATTTAAATCCCATATTGAAAGAATAAAATTAACCTCCTTCAATACGTATGAACAGAATGACTAAATAACTAAATACATGAGTTTGTTTCCCCTTTATTAATTATAATAAAGGACCTATTATACTTAAAATGACAAAAATGATGTCCTAATTTAATAGAATGACAAATACCATAATATATTTTGAAGGAATCAGATCATCCATATAAATTTTAATATATCATTCCATTTACCTTTCAAATTATCAATAAAATCACTCATGTTTTGTAAAATTCAAGTGGAAATCAACTCACTAATTCATCTAATGATTTAATTTTTCTTACCGTGATTTTCATATTTTGTATCATCCATACTAGTAAATGTATATTGTAAGAGAAATTCAAACATTTAGTATTTATCATTTTGTTACTGTATTAATCATACATAGTTAAATATTATCATATTACACACACTAATGTATCACATTAAATATATATAAGATATTAACTAATTCATGAATATTATTCCTTACAAAATTCCCATATTATTTAATATTAATTTATTTTTAGAGAAAATACCTATAAATCTCAATGTTTATATTAATCATTATTATAATTATTTTATTTAATCAAAAAATTATTTTAAATAATTATTTCTTAATCCATAACCAATGATTATTTTAGATATCTTCTAATTTTTCATGGATTGATATCACTAAATTCATATTACATATAATTATATTTAATAATTTTATAAAGCTCATAAATAATCCTTATATTTTTTTAAACTTATTTATTAAAAATTATATTTTGTACCCTTGTTAACATACATCACTAAAAAATACAGTTATTAAATAAATAATATTATAAAAAATTTATCAACATCTCTAGAATTAATGGAATTCAAGAAATAATGGGATCTATAGTCATTTTCATCGAATTCATGTATCCTTATACAAATGATCCCCATGAAAAAAATATATATTAATTTTTGCATGATCCATTGTTAAAATTCAATGAGTTGCCATGGGACATAGAGTATATTGATTCTAAAAACAACACAAATGTTTGAAATTCATTGAATATAAGATGAATAATTTTATGACCATATAAAATATTATTTTTTCATAATGGATTAGAAGATCACATATCCATCACAAAATATATATGAAAACAATCATTCATATCAAGCTATAAACATATAGTTTAATAGTTTGTCACAACAAAGGCCATAGATTTCATTCTTATCATAACTGAGGTGCAATCCCATCATTGTAAAGTTTTAATCGATAAAATAATCATTAACATACCCATCCTTCCAAAATGGGAATTCCTAAAATTAGAATATTACATTTGAATCACAATTTCAAGGTTATGAGGATGTGTATTGACTAAATATCATGTATTGGGGAATCCTTGAATGTACCATTCAACCCTAGTATAATAAATCCACAGTGTAAAACATTTCATTTAGTATATATCCTTGGTCATAAAACCCACAAAACTAGTTATGTGCCTCGTGATCATATTTTTTATCTCAATGTAATAAACATAATCATAAAAACTATCCTAGTTATGCATAATGTATAATAACATATAAAAAATATCATTTATGTATAATTCATTATCATACATTCAGATTTAACATATTATTTCCTTATACGATATATATATATATATCTCTAAAACTAATGAACAATAATATTGTATTTACATTTTAAATAGAATTATTCATTTTTATTCATAAATTATCCTAATTTTAATAAATATAAAAATAATCACCCATCTTAAATATCATATAGTATATACATGAAATTAAACTATCAGTTTTATACACTTCTATGGGTTTTGAGAAACTCATTATATTTCTTCAAAATTCATGGCACATAACTATTTGACTATATGAGAAACAAATTCCACTAATATCTTGAGTGATTAAAATATATAATATAACCAAATTTTTAGAATGAATATTCATTGGAATATAATTAAATTTTTTTAGCTCTTTTATTAAAATATTAAATCCTTCCAAATCAAAAAAATATGAAATTACATTAATAATTTATACTATATATTTTGAAATAATTTTATTTTTATCAACATAATAAACCATCTCACCATGTAAATATTTTTTTTTCATTGAACATACATTGGTGTATACTTGAAAAATATTTTCAAACTTCTTTTCAAATCATTTGTAAAATAATTTACATAATAAATTGACCATTAATTGTGATCATGGGAAATTTAATATATATTTTTTACAATTTTCTTCTAATATTACATGTATTTTACCACTAGAATATTTGAAAATAATATCATCATAATGTTATGATATGATGTAAAAACTAATTTATATTATAAAACAACTCTCATTTTCATTTTATATTATATCTAAGAAAAAAATATTAATTCAGTGTCATATATAGAAATTTATAATTTTCAATCATTGAAATAAAAATAAAAATATTCTACTAAATATGAAATGATGGGTTGTTTTATACAATAAATAATATTTTAAATTCAATATATATAATTATCATTACATTGGATAAAACATTTTATTCATTATTCACTTTTCAAAATATGTTACTGAATCTAATAAATCATTAACCATTTCTAAAGAATACATTATCTTATATTGATCATAATTTTTTTTAAATAATTATCCTTCCATATTTCATAAATATGATTAAAATACACAACAAATATATAGATCTATCTATTAATGAAATTTTCTTTTGAATTCAACTTAATTATTGAATATTCATTCCCTACATTACATGAATGAACACTACATTCTCTAAAAAAAATTCCATCATTTCAAACTCATGTACACATAAAAGAATTTCAATTCTCATAGTTAATGCGATATGAAAAATAATGATTTAAAATGTATTTCTATAGAACAATTACCTATTCTAGACATTACACTGTTTTATGATAATCATTTTGGGTTTTTAGAGAGTTACATCAAGTAGAATCATTTAATTCATTATTTAATAAACTTTTATATTCCAATTTTATTTGTTGGATATATATAGAAACAATAATTGAAATTATAAAAATGAATAATTCTTCTGGTTTAAAAAGTTATCCATGTTTAACATTGATTCATAACTATAGCCATAAAATAACAAACAAAATTCATAAATCAAAGAAACAATAAGAAAATTACATTTCAATTTCCTTTATATATTTACATCGTATAAAATTTACAATTATTATACATTAATGATGTCTGTAAGGATAATATTAATTGAAATACCATTCATTTTGAACATGTGACTTACCTATCTAGGGAACATATATGTGATGAAAATAAATTTTCACAAATAATATATGAATTTATTATATAATCACCTAACATAAAACATGATTTGAGAAGTATTATTAATATATAAATATGATAACTCTTTAGATTATTAATCTTTAAAATTAATGATATATTATATATTTGTAAATGTATAAATATTTGGAATGATTGATACCAAAACATATTATACATAAATGATATACATAATATACCACCAGTTTTATCACAACTAGATAATTTCCTTGGAATATCATACATAAAACAATTATTCACATCTTGAGGAGAAGGAAAAAATAACAATTTGTGACAAAATATGATCAGAATGGGGATAAAAAGGATATTCATTGACAATAACATCATAACATAATAATAGTGGTATGTAAATAATAGATTTAAATGTAAAAACATTCATAGTAACTCATTGATAAAAATATTGATATATGGTATATGTCATTATAGTTCATAAGAGATAAATTATAATTAAATAAGATAAAATTAACTATTAAGGATAAACAATGTTTTATGATATATTTGTGAAATAGTTCAATAATATGTGTAATATTCATAATAAATTAAATATAATATCATGTATACATAGTAAGATGTTCATTTAAAGTTATTGTTAGGATATCCAATAATGTATCTACAATAAGAATATGATAATATAAATTTTTATCATTTTTTAGGATATAGAGAAACCCAAAATACCAATTAATATAATAAAACCTTAATATTTTCACAATTAATTTGAGAGATATAACAAACCCACCAAACACTTATTCATAATCCATTAATATAAGTGACACATGATCCTTAAAAAATTTATAATTACTTTATTTATTCCCCATTATAAGAGAAAATGAGATTCAATAATATTTTTTCAAATTAATACAAAATTATATAGTGAATAAATAAGTATGGTACCATATAATCCTATCTCTAATGAATTATCCGACACATAAATTGATGTTATCGTAGATAAAAAATTCTTTTAACATTTCATTGAAATATTTTTTTAATAAAATATCATAATAAGTTTTATTTTACTATCTTAAATAAAATGGTTTTTAAAAAAAATATTCATTTTCTTAATTATACCATTGAAATTTATAAAGTAATCTTCAAAAAAATAATTTTTTCTGGATATTTAGAAAATACCATTATTTCATATATGATTAAATAATTAAAAGATCAAACTACTAGTTAGAATTACCTAGATTTGAAAAAGTCTTTAATATGAATGTCAATTACTACCCTTAAAAATACCATAATTATGAATATAAAATCAATAATACCCATTCATCTATTATTATTACCTTTATAGGTTTAATGTTTTAGTTAATTAGGTTATAAATGTTAAATAATAAACTCTTACATAATAATGTTCGAACTTATAGTCCATATACATTTTTCAATAAATATAAAACATTTAAAAGAAAATTTATTTTATATTTTTTAAAATCATCGTGAATTTAATCTGAAATTGTTTGATGATTAAACTCACCCTTAAAACCTATGAAAATGTTTTTATAATATAGGAATAGTAAAAACAATATTAGTAAGTTGAATAAAAATAAGAAATCAATTGGTTTAGTGAAAACCATTGGAACCCAATAGATGATTACCTTTATCAAAAATTTTTATAGAATATAGAATAAATAACATCCATGTGAAACACACACACCGTTTTTCTCAATATTATATATTAATAAATATAATAATAAAATATTAATCCATTTTTGGTGACATATAGAATAAAATCTATAACCCATTTTAAAACTATATTAGAAATTAGTATATTTGTTTTAAATCCATGGAAGAATCCACACTAGTTAACTCTACTCGTTTTCATTTGGAAGAAATGGTTATTTTCCATCTGTATTGGAGTGTAGTAGTGGTTCTCAATGATTATATAAGCTATATCGTGATCACTAATCTTCATTTTATATAAATGATCTCATTCCATTTTATTATTTAAATTTGGATCTTTCATTTATAATATTTAGGATTCAATAACTATATAATGAGAAATTGTTTAATTTTTCAACATTTTCATCATATTGTATTGGAAAACAAATTTTAAACTAATATAAATAAAATTTCAGATATTAAAATACTCTTCATTTTAAAAACTCATGTTCAAAACACAAATACCTAGAAGGAAAAGGAAGGCTATTTATCAATGAATATGAAATGATTTTATGTAATGTAATAAAAAATATTTGTAATAATATAATTGGAGGGAATATGCATTGACACCATATATG
This sequence comes from Viscum album, assembly GCA_963277665.1. Taxonomy (NCBI): domain Eukaryota; kingdom Viridiplantae; phylum Streptophyta; class Magnoliopsida; order Santalales; family Viscaceae; genus Viscum; species Viscum album. The sequence continues at coordinate 881,786,398 of OY728158.1, forward strand.
AAAAAATATATAATTACTTTTTCTCTTGTTTAGACAACAAATCATTAAATAAAAATATATCATTTTAATTTTCTGAAAAAAACTGAAAATATATACAAACTTTTAATTATATTTTATTTCAAAATAAATAAATTAAGAATGTATTTTTAAAAATTATGGTCTATAAATAAAAATATTTGTAAGGGAATCATCAAAGGATGATAATTAAAGAATGTCACTTACAATGAGTCTCACTCATCATGTACTTTTTTATCATAGTTACTAAAAACCTTATGTTAATTATTTAGTTGAATAGGAAATATATACATGTTAATAATTTCCCATTCTATTATTTGGATCCATTTATATAATGTTACATAATCATTTATGTTCATATTAGGTGATTTGATGATATTCGGCACATATTTCCAAAATGACTTTAGACAGATGATTTTGGTCAACTTCATAATTTCCCATTCATATATATATAATAATAATTAAATAACTATATTTTCAATCTACCAAGTAATATTTTCTAAGAACTTATGAAAAATGGTTAAAAAATTAACAATAACAAAATCATGGAGACAATAGGATGTATGTATGCATGATTAATGTTTCAATTTTTCAATGATCGTTATTTAATGATATTATGTATTAAATTATCTTTTCATAATGTTCATTATATCAAGGATAACATATTATTTCATTAAATATTTTCATATATACCAGGCATATTATGTGAACATGATAAAAAATAATTTCACTTTGTGGTGGTGGTAGTCGACACATATCCAAAAAAATGTTAATATTTCTGAATTAATAAAATTGAAATAATGAATAATATTTATTAAATTTATATAATAACAATTATTTAATTTTCATCACACACATATATACATTTAATACTTCATTATAACTTGCTATGCTTGGTGATGATAGAAAATTACTTACATCTGTTCATGAGGAGATAGTCTATTGTACAAATGAATGATGGTTTTGTTTCCCACTTTAGGGAAGGTGGTATGGATATTTTTTTATTATAATAACATAATAAATTATAAATATATGGAATATGTTGGGGTATTTTTTAATAATGTTTATTGTATACTATATGCATTTTGATGTAGAAAAAATTAATATAATTGATTAAAAACTAATCATATTTTCATACAACCTCTTATGATTTAAACGAAATATCATTTCAAGTATATATTTATGATAAAAAATTACTCTAGGACATGGGGTGAGATTTAGGAAATCTATGTATTTTGAAATCCAAATCTCTAAAAGTGTTATTATTTGTTTAGAATGTGAATGAGATGCCAATTTATAAAAGAGATTTACGGACTGTAGAAATTTGTTAATGTAATAAATGAATATAAATTAATTATCATATTGAAATCCATCATGATTTATAATAAATGATTCAATTATAACTATATGTTTAAATCCTCTAATACAATAATAATTTGACATGTTTATGTTATATTTTCACACTTATGTTTTTCTATTAACCCATGTTAACCCTATTTGAAAATTAATTATTTAGTAACGTCTTAACAATTCTGTGAGAAATAAAGTTCATATAAATGGGATATAGACCAATAAATTTATCATGGTTGAGATTATCAAATATATCCCATTTATGTGGTTGGATATAAATTTTTTAAGAATTTTAATTTATTTAATAAAACATTAATTTTTATAAAAATCATTCTTAAAAATTTCAACTCTTTACATTTAATTTGACCTTAAAATCATAATGAAAATTATTGAATTTGAATATATACTATTAATACATCTATAAAAGTTTTTTTGTTTTAAATAAGTATTGAAACAAAATAATTAATTGAAAATATATAAATTTAATTATTTTAATATTAATTTATTTTATATTCCTCTTAGCTAAGTATCTACTACATCATCATTATGTATGAATTTAAGGTAATTATTTCATCAATATAAATTATAAACAAATCCTTCATGGATATAAAATTATGTATTATTAAAATATCCATTTATTAAAAAAATAATTGTTTTATACCATTTAAAAATTAATGATAATAAAATTTGAAAAGTATCATTTTTACTTTTCATTAAATATTGTATTAAAAGTTACTCAGTCATGTAAATATGAAAAATAAATATAATACAGGATTATATTATTGTGGAAGATATGTTATAATAAAAAATTTGAGAACATGTTGTAGTATATTTATTTCCATATCATATTATTTTTATCATTAATTCACTCATTTTATCATTACTATGTTAACAAATATTGAAAACCATGACATGACCAAATGGGGATCAAGACAAAAAATCATCAAAGCCTCCTCTAAAGGCTACGGGCTTGAAAAAGAATCGAAATGTATATCTAACATATGAGGTATTTTCCTATTTTACTTGTAATCACACACCCAACTATATTAATGTAGAAGTGAAAATGATTAAAAATAAAATGATATAGTATTTTGTGAGTAAACATGCTCTTGCCTAACCTCTATGGTGTAAAAGACTATGGTAGTTAAAAATAAAAATTAATGGGTAATGTATATGGCCAACCAAAATGATATGACAACAAAAAATGTGAAAAGTAAAATAATGAGAGAGCCTAGATCCTGATCTCCATGCTCTGACAACCGTATGCAGTCCAATAAACCATTTATCCTTTAGAAAAACTATAATCGACATTTACCATTCTATATGCTATATGAGACACAAATCATGTAGTAAAAAATCATGAAATATGAGTATATTCATATCCAATAGGACACCCTAAAATTTTAAAGGGTAAAAATAAAATAAATGATAGAAATAAATAATGATCTCATCCAATGCAAGAGAATAAAAAAACCCCGCATAAAGATATATATATATATATATATATATATATATATATATATATTCGAACCAAAGATAACATATGATAGATAAGTTGGATCTCAATCCCACAGTCCATCCCAATAAAATAATTCCAATGGTTCTAGAAGTCCATCAATGAGGAAAATATATAGAACACATGACTAAAGAGACATCAAAGTCAAGACAAACATCCCTAGTACACAACATAGTCGAGGGATCATATTATCTTGGTAGAGGAACCATTATCATGCCAAATCGATGGTATACACTTAGTAAATAAATATAGGAATAATGGACAATCCCAACTGGATTATTCTACTCAAATAATTGATATAGGAGCCATTCCCAACCCAACTAGAGGGATCCACTATAATGGTTGGTAGTGGATCAATTCCTATACGAACTAGATGGTTCCATTCTAATTATCAAGGACTCATACCCTAATATCATATAAGGGTACACCTAAATGGATAGATTGAGGTATTATTCTCTCTCCAACTATGTGGTTTCCACTCTAATAGTTGACAGAGGACCCACACCTAGACAAGCTGGTAGGTTCCAATGTAGTAATATAGGGCCCATTCCAAGACTATGTAGGTGGGTTCCACTTAGTGGTGTGGTAGAGGAACCATGCCCGATAATAATCAGATGGTTCCACTCTAATAGTAGATAGAGAATCTATGACTAGGCAATATGGTGGGATCCACGGTAAAAATCATGCACCTATGCCCAGACACCCTATTGTGGTGACACTCAGTTGATAGGTAGAGGACCCATTACATATTCCAATATGATGGATTCACTCTAATATTCGATAAAGGACCCATTCCTAGACAATCATGAGTGTTCCACCCACATTTTCGATCATGAACCCATTCTCTTACTAGGACATGTCTTCCACCATAATCTCTCTGATGATCATACTTGATCACAATTGTCTTCAAACATTGCCTAAATAAGTATCATGTCTAGAAAATCTTTCATCATGCATAAAAATATAATTTGAAGGGAACTATCACAATCTATATGAACAATAACATATGAGTTTCTACTTGTAGACCAATTTCTAATTCCAATGGATGGTGACATAACAGACGTATGGTTCCTCAAAAAGGAATAAGTGGTGACCATCATTTAGGGGACCACACTAATTGTTGTGTCACTTTTATTCATGTACCTGTCTCTAATGGTACATGTATCACAGACCGTGTATCACAAAAATGTGTGTATTCAAACTACATGGTATGAGTCAACAACCCAATGTACTACTATCATCTTTGTCGTGTCAGTATAGAATTTCTTATGTCAGTGTGGTTTGGTACACGACATATAATGGCTGTGAAGACACTCATCTTTTTTTCTTTGTAGGAAATGTGTAATCATTTAAGTAAGAGATGTTACTCCCTCCATACATAAAATTCATGTCCTAATGTACTATTAATCATGTACACATTGTAAATAACAAGATGGAAAACTAGGGTTACACTGTTAGTGGTCCCCCTACACAATGTGTCATATTTAACTCCTAGGGAAATCCAAGCCACCATAGAAACCAAACTACAAAACATGTGTTCTTGAGTCTAAATAATCTATAGTAAGGTTTCTCATAGAAACATAAATTAGATCTTTTCATTCTAGGTCTACCTACTCTTCCATGAAATACATCCAATAGCTACATATTTCTGAATTTAATCATCTGAAATAACTAATCCAGTCTCTTGGATTGCTGGAAATCTCTTTTTGAAACACATTAAATAGTACATAAATGTAACCACATGAACCTTAGTTTATTCCACATATTATTTGGCTCTCGGAACAAAACATTATTCACCCATAACCCAAAATCATTTCAAATCCATGCATAATCATAGATAAGAACATTGAATGTGAAAGCATTGTGAATCCGGGAATCTGATCAAGCACAGTCCAACAAGAAATCATCAAACCAGGACCCGATATGCCCCAAAAAATGAATAATAACATTAATTGGTATAAAAAAATACTGGTGAAAAAAGGTTCCCATTTTTTCATCAAAAATAGATAAAATTTTTATAATCCGGGATGAGAAATAAAATAATAATCAATTAAAATATGTACTCAAAATCATTCCATGGTTACATTCATACACAGATTAATGATTTCATATGAAAAATATTTATTTATTTAATAAATAGGTGTATAATATATATATTAATGGATTTTAATAGGAAATAAATCAACTTTCAATTAAGGACATGCCCACCAATGAATAAACAGATTCAATTTGTTCATTGCCCATCGATCAGCCAAGATCTAGAGTTGTGTAAATGTGGAATATTTATTCAACAATGAAAGGGTCTATAAATTCAATTGAAATAACCCATGGTTATTCAAAAAATCATAGGTATTTATTCATACTATCTTATTTATGGAGGGAATTAGTTCAAGTTTATTTATTTATATAAATAAATATATATTTTTCATATCTATTCACACCCACCCATGACATCTTTTATCAGATATCCACATGTTGACATATTTTCAATCATTCCAAGGTTATACCTTTCATTACATACCCAACTTTGGTATTTAATTTATGATATGTAATTATTAGAAATAGTTATCTTATTTTAATTAAGAAACATAACATGTGTAATATAAAATAAATTTAATATTTTTCTAAAATTAATTTTGATTTCACCTTGCATCCGAATCACATGAATTCTTGGTACCTGGTTCCAAAAATATATCACAAAATATTACTACCTCAATTTAGGATAAAATGCTCAATAAAGCATTCCATCATTCAATATTTTCATCCCAATTAAGAAAAAATAGTCTAAAAGGATTGGATACTAAGCCTGTATCTAACTATCAAATTCCATGGAGCTTTCATGCTTGATCCTGTGCTACCATCGCACACAGACTAGTGAAATAGAATTTTCATGAAGGGCCCCCCCCTAAAAAAATCCTCAATATAAATTATGTATTACAATAAAGTGGTTTGTACTCGATGAATAGATCTACACAGTCAATAACATGTGTAGGTTTATTCATGTATCTCCTCAATTATGAAACATTGAAGGCATATGAACCTACTCTAATTATAAGGTTAAAGAGAGGTGTTAAATAAACTTTTCTACCCCTAAAATACGAAGAACAACCCGATGAATCTTTATGATGACTTCCTTTCATGGACGAATCTCTGCAATCCATATCTCATGGTGACTCGCAAGAAAATATTGTCTCCCCACACAAACTCCAAGGGCCTATGATGTTAATTTTTACAATCTCTATACCAAAAAATCATGCCTCACCTATCTCTATCTGACATAATATTAAAATATATTTTCTCTCATGATTGGCCTTGAAACATTTCATGATGATAGTATAGTGGTATAAATTATGGATTTGAAAAAAAAATTGATAAGGTGATCCTCTCCACTATGATCAATGTCTAACACAAAAACCCTAAACATATCCAACAACACTTGGATAATATGAGATGTTTTCACTTCTATCTAGGGTGAAAATGAATACTTATCGTCATCTAGGTCCCTAACGCCTCTTGATGGACTCTACAAAAGAGTTACATGAACTAAAAATCATCAAATGAGACGATAATTTAGGGAACCACATGAAGGAATAAAATCTATCATAAGTTCAAAATCCCAAATCTATCTACTGAACTCTGTTCCATTATAACAATAAAGTGATATGACATTATGAGTTGGTCAACTATCTCTTGAATGATTTTATGGCATATCACTATCCTTAGATGTATTTTTATGAAATATATGGATTTCCCATACTATTTCCCCTCATGGATCTCAGTGGAAGACAACAATCATGTCAAAATATACTGGCCAGTCTTCACCTATTGACTCATGTGTAACCTAATGACGAACTCAACCACACTTTTCCTCATTCCAATGAACCAAAAAATCAACTACTTTTCATTTTAAATAATTCACTCATTGGGATGCTCATCTAAATGATATTTGTGAAACACGGTCATCAAAATTTTAGATATCAGGATTTGGACCACCGTCCATCACAAAAAATTGTTGATTTGATTCCATCCTTTTTAATATCCATCAGTTAAATATTTTGATAAAATCTTTTTTTGCATGATCTCATAGTCTATCTCTCCCAAATTCTCAAATGATAGTGAATTTAATGGGTAAAAAACATCAAAAATTGAAAATCATTATTGTCCTCCTCAATAAGGGCCAGCTTCCATAAATACAACTTATCATAAGCCTCCTACAAGAGAAGATCTTGAGAATTATTAATAATGAAACTTGTCCCCATGATACCATTACTAGGAGGATTGACAATCTAATAGTCATTTTACTATTGTAACACCAACCAGTACCTCTATCCCATGTTCTAGTCTCTCACAATGAATACATAACATAGATTCAGATGGACTGAGTAAAAACATTGAACTCTCTAAGAATATAGTTCCTCTACATCCTTTGTGAAAAAACTACTACTACTGACTCGAGGTCTTCAGTTTTCTAGTTCCTCTCATGTGGTATGAAATTCCTTGAACCATTTAAGATAACATCAACTATCTATATCAACATGATGAAAAGATTATCTACAAATTCATTATAATATAGTATATACTCTAGGCACTCCTTTGATAATATCAAAATTGGATCTGACTTCATCCTCAGCCACAACTCCTTAATGGCCCTCTAGAACTTCTCAATCTAGTTAAAAAAAATTGTAGTTATCATGTTAGGTGTAGTGAAAGTGGCAACAATACTGGTGAAATTTCCCACATTTCACTAGTTTGCAACCCTTAAAATCCTGAAAATTCACCACTTATAACATGCCCCTGGGTGGCTCTAAAAAAATAACAAAATCAATATTCATTGGGTGGACAAATATACCATATTTATAAATGAAAAGTTCAATAGTGTGAACCAAAAAAATATAAATCTCCAACATTGATAAATAACTATATCATAGATTCTCTTGAATAGAATATATGTCCATCATCAAGTGCTAGGAATTATCATTCAATAACAGACAATACATAAGTATGTTTTCAATGATGAAAACCAAAAACTTGTCCTCGTATTGTTGGATGATCTAGGTCATTAATGCCATCATACCAATAGGGGAATTCATCCTAATAAAGGGAATAACCAAGAACTCATAGTGTCTATAGTGGCATTGTAATTACTTAATTATAATATAAGCATTGTGAACACTAAAATAGTGGTATCCAGATCATAGATTGATCATAGATAACCAAATCCCCATCAAATATTTCAATGTGGTCTTCAATCCTTGAAAATGTGTACATATTTTTTATCGTGTCTAGGTTCTAGAAATGGTTATCTTTGTGAATCCAAAATATATCATCCACATTTTCTGAGAATAATAACTGAGATTCTATGGGACACCCTGGGTCTAATGAAATCCTTCTCTCAAATGTATTCCATTGAAATCCTAATATATTGATACTCAATTAAGGACAAATAATATTCCACAAAAGGTATCAGAACAGTTCCAGGATATAATTAGATCAAGAAAATCAATCTCCCATCAAGGTGGGAGTCTTCAAACATCATAAGGGAATTCATCCACAACAACTACAATTAATGAAGTAATTTATATTCCTGAAGAGTCTTAGTCACTATGGTAAATACTTCCCAACATAGGGGTCATGGGATTCGGCCATCAATATAGAAAACCAACTTAGCACCACATGAGATCTCTCTCATAGGAAATGTAGAAACTCATACCATATGTGTGAAGTAATCTATCTTGTTTGTTGTGATAATAAATCAATGCTCAACCAATGGAAAACAATCCATTAAGAAAATATCATCATAATGCTTCATTGTGATGACCAGAAGTTCTCATGAGTACCTCTATCCACTAAACAATAACTACACTACCTTTAGATAAATAGTATAAAAAAAATCATGTATGAACCTAAAGAGAATGATTATGGGATAAATCGTCAACTTGGAGATCCATTTCTCACACAATGAGTATATATATTATGAATGGATGACACCTATGTATAATATTTATACAGAAAGAGAATAATGTTCGAATATCGTACCTCTCATAATTATTTCTGTTACTAGGTTGTAAATCCACAGAACCAATAATTTACGTTGGCCCCAACCTCCAATATCCTATGTCAAATTTAGCCATATTATTGTGGTGGTGGAAGGATCCCATAGCAAAGTAAACCACCCACAACTAATCCTACTCATGGATATCCACCTTGTCATTTTCCAACTTCATCTTCTCAGGGCCACCCTGCCCATGCCTAAGAGATCCATGATAACATCATACTATAATAACATCATAGGGTTCCCATCGGTGGATAATTATAGGACCAATTCCCTAACCATGTAGTAGGGTTCCACTCTAATAATAGGTAGATGTGTCATTTCCATCATAGCTATAGGTATACACTATAGGAATAAATGTCCAATTCCATAACAACGTAGGATGGTTCCATTCAGTGTATAGGTAGAGGACAAATAGTGTATCCCTGTAGGATAGTGCAACTCTAATAGTCGATAAAGGACTCATGGTCAACCCTGCATGAGGTTTCCACTCTCATACACATGAATCCATGCCCTGACTCTATAGGATGGTACCACATGATGGAAATTTAGAGTAACCAGGACCTATCCCACTAGGAGGGTTCCACGATCATAATTTATAGAGGTCCCATGAACATACAACATGGTTGGTGCCACTCAAAATTTTGATCATGGGTCAATACCAAACTTATTTAGAGAGTGACACTCTGGTCTCTCTCATCATACATCCAGATCAATAACATTCTCAGCATAAACATTATATATATCATGACAAAAACATCATTCATTGTACCTATAAATCTAATATGGAAGAAACAATCACATTGAATGTGTAAAAATTGTCAATATAGAATAATCATGTGTCAAAATACTAGTCCAAACATAATAGATACATGTGATTTAAGGTTCATAAAAAAATAAGAGTGGATAAATCACATGTATGGTACTCACATAAATTCCATTACAATATTATTACCGGTCATGTCCAATAAAGGACACATCTCTCTAATTAGGTACAACTACATGGTGTGCATTCTGTATACATGATGTGCCTTAGCCACCCGAGGACATGAATATTTTCTTGGTTGTTTCCATGTAAATAATATAATATCTATGTTCTCTAGTACACAATATGTATGGGGTAGGTCATCACCCTACATGTGATTCCAAATCAGAAACATATAATAATCAACAGACATGAAGGGCCTCCCTCTAAATACAGTGTGAAACATTACCACAGAATCTTGACATATACTCTCTATACACACTGAGTTGGAAATCATGGATTACATGGATTGTGAACCCTACAAACAATGTCTTATATCATACTCCAAGAGAATATCTATTGACAATGAAAACCACACTACACATAGTGTTTTATTAAGAAGAGATAACATGTAGTCATATTTTTAAAAGAAATATAAATCGTGGGTAGGAGTTCTTGATCCTACTCCTCCATCATGAAATACATTTGATGTATTCCCATCTATGAATATATCCTCTTATTGTAAGAGATTTTGGAACTTTGATGGTAAGAAATTTGTTTTGATCATCCTATAATAGAACCCAAACACCATCATATAAACCACTGAAAAACATCATCGATTCGGATCTCGAAATATTTTAAAATTCTACAGAAGGAAAAAACCATTCCAATTCTTACCATGATAATCGTTCATATCAACATATTAGAAATCGTCATGAATCTAGAAGTATGGTCAGGATCGGACCATTTTGACAACATTAAACTGAGGCCCTATATGCTAGTCGGAGAATTAAATGAAGAATAATTTTGAGAAAATAAAAATAACAGAAGTGTGAAAATCATTGTCCAAGAATAAAATGTTCATAGATACAATTGAGATAATACATGGTCAAAAATAATTCAATAACCAATTTAAATAATTAATCTAGGGTCTGAAATTTCTCAATTAAAATTCAGGTCAAAGAAGAAATATGATCATTCCAAATACATTGATCAATATGGTAATAATACACAAATTTATAAGCCCAATCTGGATTTGGTTCATCTATTGAGGAAAATTTCATTCTACATGAAAGAAGTTGAGTGGTTTCACACAATTGGACATGGATCTACCTAGATCAAGGTTTTTGGAACACTGTATCTTGATTCATCCAAGGGTGGGATTGAGAAATCCTCTCAATGATCCCATTTTTATGCAAGAAACCCTAACAATTAGATCATACTGGATTATTTAATTAAAAAATTAGGATAATTTTATTTAAATAAAATATATAAATTTAAATATTCATTTAACTAAACCCAACCAATCATGGACTCTTTTATTTGAACACCATGGTTTAAACTATTTTAGGACGTGCCTATGGTAAAAATTATATTATATAATGAAACATAGCCTCAAATTTTTGATAGGTGATTTTGTTTATGAGTTACCAAATTTTCATTAATTAACCATATTAACATATTAAAATATATAATTAATATTTTTTGTAAATTTATTCTAGGCACACCATGCCTGATATTCGCATGTTATCTCAGCACGTGTCCTAGAGAATATATCTAAAAAAATTTTAAAGTCACAAAATGTGAAAAAGGGTCATAACATTTATTACAGATACTCCTCATAATAAAAGAATATACGTCAAATGGTAAAATAATTAGGAACATATGATTACAAATATGTAATAAATTTTTCTTGATTTGAAACATAGAATAAACGTAATTTTATATAAAATTAAACCAAAAAAACATGATGAAAAAATATATTTTAGGAAAATCTTATTTTTATTTTTAGTTTTATTTATAAAAAAATAAAATATAAACATAATTAAAATGATTATAATTGTAATATTTGTAATTAAAAATAAAAAATAATAAAATTAAAAAATCAAATATAGAAATTAAATTTGTAAATACTCTATCATAACATACTATTTTCTATAAAAATCTATAGTTATCATTATTCATTAAATAATAAACATTTTTCAAAAAATACATAAAATCCACTAAAATTTATTTTTAAAATTATAATATTAAATATTATACCCTTTTGAATCAAATAAAATATAAATATTTTTTATTAACTAATTAAAATATTCCCCTACAAAAGAATTAAAATAATTTTTTATTGAAATGGTTTTGGTTACATTTTATGAATTTACTAACAATTGTGTGATTTTTTAGAATATATTTATCAATAAATTTTTTAGTATGAAATTTATATATATTTCATAATAAAATTAATAATATGTATACCTGGAAATATTATATGTTTTTTATATAGATCATATTAAAAAAATTATTCCATGGTTCTTTTATGAATGATGTTTCATGTAGTATAAGATATCAAATAAATTTTTCCTTTTAAAATATATTGGTTATACATACTCCCCAATTTTAATAAATGAAATATTCACAATTTAAATCTGATAATGGAAGTAAAATGTTTTTAACATTGATATAATCTTTTTAGATACCACAATATAAAAAGGGTTAATGGAACTTCTTCATTAAAATACGGGATATGATATTAAAAAGAACTTTGTAATAACACATAACTAGGATCCCATGATGAATTATTCTTTAAAAAATTCAAAATCTTATCATGGTTGATATTAATAAATTCCAAATTATAATGGGGAGTGACACAAATCTATGATCACAAGAAATTCAGTGATCACGAGAAATATGACAACCACAAAACAGTAAAACAAAGAGTATGTATGAAGAAAATTGATGCATTTGATGATAATATAATAGGATTAATTTTTTTATATTAATTTATTATATATTTAATTAAAATATTTACCATATATATTTTGATCATATTTAAATATACATTAAATTAATTGTAAATGCATCCTCAAATCCATTTCCATTCCATTATCATCTTTTTCTCCAAAAAACGATGATTAAAAATGAAATATTCATTTAAGAATAACAACATATAACATTTAATGGTACAATAATTCAGAAAAGAATAAAAATTTATTTTTCATGTCTTTATAAAATAACCAAAAATAAATATTTTAGCTTACGATACGATAATTCCCAAAAAAATGTAACTGTTATACAAATTAATAATAACATAATATTTAATATTTAATAGCGATTACCAAGAATCAAAATAAATAATTATATAGATAATTATAATTATTTTCTCTAAATAAATACATGAATAATATTGAAACCCAAATATTATAATTATAGATCACATATTCTATACAAATTTATCTTGGAATATGGACATTCACTCTTATATTTTGATACATAAAACTATATATATCTTAGTTATATAATCTCAATTAAATTGTTATCTTTTCCATATTTTAATGGAATAACCATATAGACACATTAAAATAATATATATCCTCAAAATATAATTCAACGGTTAATCATGGAATAAAATCTTATAACATTATATTTACATTAGCTATATAATGTTCCACAAAACATGGTGATCTTCATTCAAAATAAAATTAATAACTTTATCCTAAAATAAATTTTCATCCCCATTGATACCTATAATATAAAAAATATATTCCAAAAATAACATGATAATATTCTATTAATTCATTTATATAATTTCAAACTAATTACGATGTCACATAGGCTAGTGCTAAATGTTATTCCCCTTTCCATATTTGATTAAGGGTTGAATCCATAAGGCCTTACTGGAGGTGATATCTTTTGCATTTTATTTAAAAAATATTTTCATAAAATTACAATAATGTTTCGAAATATAAGATTATTTTCCTAAAAAATATTGTTAGCAGTCAAAAATATTTTTAAATAATATATATTCATATAAAATTTAATTTTTGCCAAAATATTCCAAGAATCCTCATTTTCAATCATTTATTTAATATTCATGAAATATTAAATCAATGGTTAGTGTAAATTTATAAATATTATAACCATTTTTAGAGAACAATTAAAAAAATCAATTTTATGTATAATATGTTATAAAATTTTGAAATCAATATTTATAATAGGATACTCAATTATTTTAATAATATTTCTAATATATCAGAAGTTAATTGAAAAATACAACCTTCATTAAAATTATTTCTTAAACATTTATCCATTATTTTTCATAATATTTAATGATATAAAATTTTTAATTTTGATTCTTCAATAAATCAAGTATAATGATTCACATTTTGAAAATAAAAAAAATTCATATCATAAATTGAGATTCCAGGTTCCTCCATTATTCTTTTGATAAACCCCTTATAACATATGATGAAGTCAATATCTCTAAAAGATAAATAATCTTGTCATTTATGGTATTTCCCATGGTAAATGGGAATGATTACCTGATATTTTAAAATAAAATAAAATAAATACAATTATACATTGAAATTTTAGTGAATTTTAATGGTTTTATATTGATCGTATAGTTTCTTGTGGGTGACATGGAAGCTAAAAAATCATTCAAACTCATATAAAGAATTTTTTTCAATTATATTGATGATTAAATCATTTGGTCAATAAATAAGGTGGCATGAAATACATTTCCATTCATCTGGATAAATGTTCTTTTATATATATAGAATAAAATAATTGAACATGAAACTTATTTTTTTGGTATATTGAAAATTCCAATTTAAAATAAAATACTCACAAAATATCAATAAAATCTCAACCATAAATTTCTTTTAATTAACATTTTAAACCTAAAATATAAATAATATTATTTACCTGAAGGGATATCTCATTCATATTTTCTTATATCTAAAAAAATGATACACAAATAATTTGAATTAATCATTTACATTATACCTAAGTGTGGTATTTACCCCATCCTAATAAACCATCGTAAAAAATATCAATAACCACTTTAAAATCCCATAATATAAAACCTCATAAATATTTCACTATGCCACATAACAAATGATAAATAAAAATTATTAAAACCCATGACAGTATGTTTAACTCAAATTACATCATAAACTAAAATGATATCTCAATATATTATCCAATACCGGTGAAAAGAAATCAGTCTTAATGATTATATAATAGTGTGTTTTTTGAAAAAATTATCTTATATTTTTAAAATCATTTTATGTGAATTGATTTAGATAGTTAGGCCATTAATAATTTACAATCATCTCATAAATATAAAATAATAAACATCTAATTAGTGACCATTATTTAAAAATATAATGTATTTTATATATGAATCATTTTCAATTCTCATAAATTACTTTTACAATGAATTTGGAATTTTATTTATTCATACTCATCCCAAAACCCAAGGAAAAATAATAAAAAATGTGTGATGTGAAAAAATATTATAAAGGGAGATAAAAAGAATAAATCCATTATTTTAGGAAAACCATATAAAAAATAAAATGTTAAAGATATAAAAATAATTTTTCTGAGAATATTCAATAAATGATATGTACATTAAAAAACACACATATTATCAATGAAAACCATTAAAACTGATAGTAAAGAAATTGTTTTTTATTCAATTTTAGATGAATATTATTTTATTAGAGTGAGTAAATTGAGGGGGGGAATTTATATCCAAATAAAAATTTATTCTGAATATATTTTAATACTAAATACCACCAATTTATTAAAAAAGCTATGTCCATCTAATAAATATAATTATAAATGTTTTTAAATTTATATTATTTCTCAAAGAGAGATTAATGACTAGATACTGTAATACCATAAATCACATTTTTCTATTGATTTCAAATTAATTAATCAAACACATTTTAATAACAGAAAGTAGGACTAAATAACAAATAAATGTTTTATTAAACGTTTTTGAAAGGAGATATTGTTTTAAAATTAAAAAAATAAAACTAATAAAAAACACAATTTTACATAAACTAGGGGTTCGGTCTAAAGCCAAGACATAATCCCCCCCCCACACATGGAAATAATATTATTCTAATAAGTATCTTACAAAAATTATCAAATCATTAATATTGATATGGTTTTACAATCAATAAAAAATTAGGCTATCTAGGAAGATAGCCTAATCCATATTTATATGAGTGTAGAAATAATAAACATGTCAAAAAATATGTCTTCTATATTTTATGTGGTTTTATGTAAAATGAATATTGGATGAGTATATCATATAGACTCCAGTTTGATACATGTGACATTTTTTATAGATAAAAAATGTAATACATCACACATATAATAATTTAACACATAAATAGAGTGATAAAATGGGGAGTGTTATGAAATTTTTATGATCCTTAATATGAACAACTTTTTATGTTATAATTTATAGAATTTTTATTAGAGAATATCAAATATGTTCTTTAAAAATTGAAAGATAATAAAATTCAATAGAGTCTAAGAAATCTATATTTTTTCTGATTAAAGTACTCAAGGGTCCTTCCACACAATGGTGTATTATGATTTATATCTAATTAATTGTATAATGGTGTGTGTTCAAATATATATTCCACACAACATTGGTCACACTCACATGAGATAGTTCTATATACTATAGAAATCTACAAGTCATGTTATCTATGGAATAATAATAATAAATTTATATAGTATACTCATTCTAAACACTAAATCTTGAACGTCTGACTTCTTCGTCGATGTATCCATTTAGTGGTTTAATAATAAAGATTCATAAATCCTCATTGGGATATTTGTATTAAATTGTCCAATGTATCCATTTGAGGAATTATGTTCAATTATTATAATTTGAAAAAAAATTGATATCATAGTTTTTGTAGATCCCTACTAAATTTAGAGAACACGAGTTGCAGTAAGGACATGGGGTAGATTGACTCATGAGCTTGTTGTGTTCTTCTAGAGGATCATCCTCATCGATTGTTGGACTGGTCGTATCACAATCTAGTGGTAGATATATCAAAGTAAAATATTCCCAACTACCAATAATTTTAACGATCAATAGTTCTGTCAATTTTATATCATTTATATTGAAGTTAGATTTGATCGGTAGAAGATATATTATTTTCAGGTCATTTGATCTAACTAAATATTTTCTAAACAGTTGATTTTTTATTCTTATTGTAGATGTCATCAAAGGTAGATTATCACATGGTAGGTATAGTACACTGGTAGATACAATTGTACTAATGGGTGATCATCATAGATAAAGGTTTATTGATTGATCTAATGTTAAATTTTAACTCAACTATGTACCTTCATTAAATGATATACTTCAATGAGAAATATATCATATATTTAATATATAAAATATAATTTTTTATCACTAAAATAAGCTGGTTCCAAAAATATCTACATTTGATTAAAATGAATCATATCATTTTGTACCCATGTATTTGAAAAAATAGGATAAAAACATAGATGACATTAATCAATGTTTTGAATAACATTTTAATCTGTATGGTGAATCAAATCAGTTATAATATTCTTCCAATTCATAAAATTATTGTAACAATACTCCTCATTTTTGCATATTCCAAAAGATACAAAAATAAAATAACAACACAAAATCATTTTCAGATGAAATAAAGAGGGTTTTTATTATATTGAAATGTTAATAATTCCATCTCACAAATTTGTATATGTTAATTTGAACCCCCTAATAAACATCTAATCCAAATAGGATGAACTCTCAGCTCAATTAGATATAGAGATACTTGGATCACTCTCATATCTAAGGAGGGGTGTTATATAGGGTGAACATAATGATGTAGAGGTAGATGTAATAAGTTCTCTAACCACTACCTGCATGAGATGCCAGAAAATATCAGCTAGCGACATTACAAAAGGATTAAACTGAGTAGGTAGTGGAACTATATTAGGTTTTAAGAATAGGGATGTAATGTTAATGTCTTCATCTACTACACTGTAGTCACATAATAATTAAACAATGGAATCATCAATTTCACAAAATAAATATTTTTGATTCCACATCTACCTATTTCAATAATCAAATAATTATTCTCCCCCTTAAAACTCATGATCAATGGGGTAAGCATATTGGGATAATTTATATGTTATTTTAATTCCAAATATACATGAGGAATACTTAAATTATTATCATTAAATATAAATTTTAATTGAGATTGTTTTTTGTATAAATTCTAGAAAGGTATTGCAATGTTTCCTTAAAAATAGTCTCACTATATCATCGATATTCATTCAAAAATTACCTAATTTTTTTATTTTATCAATATATTAATTGATTTGATGAATTTCCTCATTACCAAAGGTTTTAATATCACCCAATATATCATTCGACTATTATATAACAACAGATTAGATCATCTTAGCATCAACTATGTGAGCTATAAGAGGTGAAACAATAAATAATGATGGAATTTATACTTATATAGACTCTAATATCTCTATAAAAGGCCATTTGGTGGTATAAAATTATCTTTTATTTCATTAATTGTAGATCTAACTTAATCTATCTTGTTGGAAAAACTCTAGTTTTCAATATCCACTTCTAGAACATTCAAGATAACCTTACGTTGAATGTTGGTGATAAATAACTCATTTATATGTATTGTATATTGTTCACTAATATGTGTTACTCTCTAAGACATGGATCTAATTAATATGTCAATATATGAAAATCCAATTACCCTTCAATAAACTAAGATATCTATGTTTACATACTCTGAAGATACATAATATATCAGAATTGGAGGGGTAATCTTCTCTAATGCATAATCTATACATACTCAATCATTGGGTTTCATTAAATGAATATCCAGGTATATTTCTTCAAACATCCCTTCGTTAAAAATAATCCCCATATTTTACCAATTACAATCTTCTACAAAAACTAATATTTCTTGTATACTATGAAATAGTGGAATATTATGATCATCGTCATCTCCTCCATCATTTAATTAATATGAGTAGTCAATCCAAAGTGGTACAAATACAGGGGAAATATACCCCTTATGAAGTGATTTTTTTCACCATTACCAGGTGTCTCATAAAAATATGATTCATTATCAAATCAACATCGTATAGATTCATATAATTTCAAAATGGATTGAACATCACCAAGAAAATATTCGTGATTTTTAAATACATTTTGAACATGACTGGTCGATTAAATTATCAATCTTAAGCAACATTATTATCCTATTTCTTAGTATCCTAATCCTCATCTCCATGACTATAGTTATCATAAATTCTATTCTAACCAAAAAATAAAATTACAATCCTTTTGAGTTATAATAATAATATCCTTCAAACATTTTTTTCATTGAAGGCTTTAGTATCATTATATTCGTATCATTTTTAAGATAATTTCTGTAGTTGGACTAGAAATTGGTGGAATTTATTATTCATCGGATATATATGGGATTATTAAAATATATAGATCAACTACTTCTTCAAAAGTATATAATATTTGTTTCTCTTTATTTAATTTATTCTTCATAATCAATTTCATTTGTGGAATAAAATATTACAGTATTTGGAACTATGCCAGGGTTGACAATGTTTCTATGTCTTAATTAGAATTTTAAGATGATTAAAATCATAATATAAAAAGTAAGTATCTATAACCCATTTCTATAAACACGGAGATTTAATTTTACCAATATCCAATTATAGGTTAACTACATCAGAATAGTCTACCACACATGATAACTATTTCTTATTCTTAGTGTAAAAAAACAATTACATCTATAATAACTGATATAAACCTATGATAAATAAATTTATTTTATTTTGAACATAATGTGATCATCCCCATTATATGTACCATTAAATTAATGAAAAAAATTATTTTTTCTTCACTTTTCATTAGAAAAAAATTAAAACATCATGATACATTATTATGCGTAACTCCACTATTATGGTGATGCAACACGTACCTGATATACATGAATACAATCCAACAATATCCATCATGTTTTTTAGTAATATAGATTTTCAATATGTAATTTCCAATTAATTTAATCACTAAATATTCATAAAATAAAATCTTACAATAACATGGAACAGAACATTGAGAGACATTAAAAATACCCTTTTGAGGAACATATCTTCATATTTACCATTACATCGATGATAAGGATATGAGTTGTCCATAAATCATAGATTTTATAACATCTTTTATCATCCCAAAAACATAATCTTTAATATTATATTATTCTTTAACCAAAATTTGATAAAATGATAGATTTTTCTCGGAGAACAATTCAATCCATTTATGACCATGAATCACCGATTTCATCAATGAAAAACGAGCATATATTTAATTTTTACAAATTTTAAATCGATATAAATTAATCGAGAAATTATTTATGACTAACACAGTAGCATGATCTGATTTTTTAAATAAATTTATTATTATGACGTGAACCTTTAGGAGAAGATACTAGCTCACATTTCACTATCACAATAACAAAAATTAAAATAATGAATGGAAAATATAGGTGCTGGATGATGATAGAGAAAAAATGGTGAAATGATCAAAAGGAGGTGTGAGAGTAGAAGGGTTATCATATTATAAATTTTGAATAATTTATCATTTAGTAATTTGATATTGTGATGTCTGATAATATATAATGAAATAAATAAATCTAACAAAAACCTATTAAAAATGTTTACAATGTAGAAAAGTGTAGAATATCTTCAAATTATTTAACTATAATGGTTACTCTCAAATAGTAGATCTCTATTAATGAATATTGAATATTTGATCTCTAATGGTAGATCTCAAATAGTTGATTGCACATTTATCAATTGCTAATGGATGATCTTCCAACGATTGATTGCATACAGTCAATATTTAGATGTCGATTACTAACGATATTTTTCCCAATGATGGATTACCACTGATGGCTCTTTCAATGATAAATTACCAATAGTATATCTTAAAATTATTGATTTAGAAAAGACATTTTATAGAAATAAAAACATGAAATAGTGAGAATACCAAACATTATGCAACCTAGTTAATTTCTCATACAGCTTAATCTCCCTAAATTAATTACCTTTCTGAATATGTTAGCATGGTGATGTTTAATTCCAAATAATTCAACAGTTTTATTACCTTTTTTAAATGTTATATCTCAAAACTTTATTACATATATCAATCTATTTGGTCAAAGAATGAAATATCGAATTATTGGAATAATATATCTCACTTGTATTGCCATAACTTATAGGGTCATGTATAATTGATATCCATAATCATGTAAAGTGTGTTTAATCAATAAAATTTGTGCTTAATAACATCCTATTGAGAAATATTCAACCTCATTTGTAGATAGTGAAGCAAAATTGTTTTGATTATTGCACCAAGAAACTGTTGACTTTCCACAAATGATACATTTTTTGAGATTATTTTACAATGTATCATTTATCCTCTAAAATGTACACATGAATATCTCACAAAATAAAATTCATATCCTCTAGAATAGAACCTTATAATATTGGGTATACAATTGAGGTATTCGAAAAAAACATTTGATATAAACTATGATAGATTATTTAGGACTACATTGAATATATGCACACATATATAAAATTTACATAATATCTAGTCAAATATTAGTTCATTATAGAATGTTTCAAATGTGTCCAATATAATTTGTTTATCATAAAATTTACATGTTTATCAACATATATATTATATTGTGTATTTATTGCAATGCCACTAATTTGTTATAAATATAATCTACACTATTTTAGAATGTATTTAGTGTACTAAAATTTATTTTAAATAAAACAATGTTTATTTTGTTATATTTTAAATCTAAGAATGTATTTACGCTCCCCACTAAAATCATTCCAAATTAATTTTTCAGTTTTAAAAAAAATAATAACACAATGAATTTTTATAAGATCAAAAAATATATCACCTCTATAAATTTTTCCTACTAAAAAATCATTTGATATTTATTTAAAAAATAGTAGGATAATCTATGAATTCAATGAAATATTTAATAATAATAAATGTAATGAGCCTATGATACATTGTACTAGAATCCTCTTTGAATCAATATAATACTTTATTTAATTTAAATACATGATTTGGAATATGAGTATGTTAAAATCTATAAGGATGTTAAAATAAAATATCATAAAAAATATATAAACATAATATTTCACTCTTAACATAAATTTTATATAGTTAAAAATTTTAAAAAATAGTATAGGATAGAATCATTTTAATGTATTAAAGTATAGTCACCAGTGAAAATGATTATTTTTAGTTAATAACCTCTTCTAGACGTTAACTATTCGAAAACCAATTTAGAAATATCTTTTACTATATTTCATGACACCTAAACATTGTTTCTTAACACCCATGTAGTGACAATAGATAGAGTGTTATTAGGTCAATATATTAGTTCTCAAAATCAATTTTCATTCAAATTTATTATGTTCTAATAGCAGAACCATCACCATGTATTAATCGTTGATCTCATCATTGATGTTCTGTGGTTCAAGCTATGATATGTAATGAGGATTTTTAGCCATGTTTGTAATAGAATATATACTTTCTATTCATCAATCTAGGTATCAAACTACAATATCTGTGGGATTGTATATATTACTCTTAATAGTTCTATGAATATAAGGGATAAATATTTCATTATCCTGAACATGTTCAGTTTATGAATTTTAAAAAAATATTTGATTTTTCTAATTATTTCACAAAAATGTCTGAGGGATTCACATTTTTATTTATATTTTAAAAATATTATTCATGTATTCTGAAAGGAGAGTGATTCTCATAATCATTCATCTCATCACACATGACATGTAATGATTCTAATATAGTCATATTCGTCTACTTAGAAATACTATATGTCTAATTTTTTCTTAAAATTTCTAGAAACATATCATAATCACCCATGGACGAAATTTTTTCAATATTATATTTTTAATAAAAAATAATTAATTTGAAACCAAAAATTATAATTTAATTAACCTCTGGTTCACAACGATTCCATAATTTATAGATTTTTAATTATGTGTGGTCTTATGAGAACACTATTTATTATGTAACAAGTTGTACTAACAACATGTTCCAAAAACTATATAGGTTTATCATTATCATTGATAAAGGATTGAGTGTTATATTTTTCCTTTCTACAATATGATTTTTTTTGATGTCATAGGAGAAGAAAATTTATGATTATGTAATATTATTTGGAAAAACGTTTAAAAATTTAATTTCAAAATCACATATAATGTCAATTTTTAATGTATTAATTATATGTCCTATAATATATAAAACTCTTATAGCATACTTATTATAACAAGAATATGATTAACTATCATGTGGTTCAAATAATATTCATGTATATCTAGAAAATTCATCTACTATAATTTAAAAATATTTATTCCCATTTAAAATTCAAATTGTAGAATGTTCAAAGAAGTACATGTGAACAAATTTTAATGGTTGTGATGCTGAATATTTTTTCTTATATTTTTAATATATTTTTTTATTTTTCCAATTTTAAATTGGTTACATAAAATATCATTTTCAGATTCTAGTCATTTTGGATCCTTTACTAACCCATTCCAAATAAATTTCTATGTGAATGGATATTTATATGTATTATTCACATATTTAAAATACAAGATTCATTGGTAAAGGAATATATAAAAATAATTCTTCTCAAAAAAAAAGAATCAAAATTAAAATCATTTACCTTATAATTCTTCAATGTAGAAAAAACGAATGATCTTTTGGGATCAAAAACATTACTTCCATTACATTGTAATTAGACATGAAAACAATCACCACATTATAGTGAGATGATATGATGCTGATAAAATAATACATATACAAACAAACCATTAGATATTAAAAAATATTTTGAGATACCGATATGACATATTCCAATAATTATTTCTTTGTAATTGTCAAAAAATTGACTTGTACAACATCAACCCAGATTAAGTTCACGAAACATGACTATTCCCCAGTCATCTGTCAAGAGTAGCCACTATACAATTACTATAATCTCTCATAGGATATTTTCAAGCATGGTTTCCTATATATTTGTTTACAACTAAAAATGAATTTTGAAACAATATTATATTGGATCTAGAAATGTTATTAAACCAAAATTTTGGAATCTATAATTATGACACATGTTTATTATAATCAAATCATAAATATTGAGAAATAATAAAACATATTTTTTCTAGATAAATATAAAATATTAAAATTTTTAGTTCAAAAGGATCAGTTAGTGAGGTTATTAATAATAATTCTTCTTTTTAATATCTAAAATACAACTCCATTTATATATTCGGGTGTTTTTTTCTTTATATGGAATTAGGTAACAATATTTATTCAATTGTAATATATTTCTAATTTATTTTTTAAATGGAAATTTTATAAATTTTTTCATTATTTCTCTATTCTTAATTTAGAATTTTAATACTTCCCTATACCAATATAATTTTTTAAATGAATGGTCAAGAAATGTTTCTTATCTAATATTTACAATTTATAAAAATATCATTCAATATATCTACCAATATGTTATACTATTCAAAAATTTATTCACTGTATTTGTTTTCGTCATTATTTTCAACTCTAGGTATGTTTAAAATATGAAAAAGAGATTCTGGAAGAATATTTGATACCACAAGTGGGATTTTTAAAAACAGATATTTTCCCTATCATGGTTATATTATCTACTAGAATCTGATTCACATGACCTATCCAATTTATAAGAAAATTATTATGTTATATATTTCATATACCTATTATCATTGTCATTATATTTGTACTGAAATATTATATTAGGATAGTCTCCTTTCATATGAATATTTCAATTTCATTCATTCAAAAATATTTCTTTTGTAGTATAATCATTATTCCATCCTTTTATTTAATTGAATCCATTATTTGGAATTCATCTATTTTTTGAAAACATGAAGAATGAATATCTTCTATAATATTTGTTGAATCCTTGGTCCAATTTATCCATTTGTTCATAACATTATGAATAAGACTTCCCCTCAGTAGGGATATACTCATTAGACATTCCAATTGTAAATAAGTTAATAGGATTGAAACCTATTGATGTCATATTTGGTTAACCCCCTTCATCAATGTTCATTTTTATCTTTTATAAAAAAACTCATTATTTTTTATATCAACATTATAACATTAAACAAGAAAAAATCAAATTCCTCTAATATTGAAACCACAGTTCCTATCAATATGTCTGGTAATTATCTACATATGAAAATAAATTGATCATTTTCATAAATTGGTGTCCCTGAAGAATGTATCCCGATCACAATCTCATTATTACATTCATATATATTCGAAAAAGATTTATCATTTTCTATATTAAAAGAATCACATTTAATACGATAGATATTTAAACATATTTGGGAGACATTGAAATTTTCATACTGTGAAATATCAAAAGTATCCCAAATTCCAAATATAAAAGTACATTAGAATATTATATGAACCGTTTAATCTTCTAAAACAGATGATAAACAATTTTTTAATTTACAGTTATTATTATAATCTTATTTAGTAGAACCACTCCACTAATCTCAATATATTTTGGGTAATTTAGAATTATCATCATTTATCATGATAATTTGAAACCCCAAATATTAATATAAATAAAAAAATTAATATTCCTTTGAGAATGGATTCTTTTATTTAAATAGAGGGTCCAATTTTATAAGATCATGCCTGTGTATTATTGTAAAACCCTGAGATTATTGTGAATTATTATTATGTATTTCAAATGAATTTATTCTTTTAATATTGTCTATTTTACGCATCACTACATTTATATTTTTTTTAAAGAAAACACTATTTTTGGATTATTTTATACTCAACAACATGTTATGTTTTCTCAACATGAAACACCAACTAGTCTTGTATTACATGCGACACTAAGTATCAATGAAACAACATGTTACTATAATACTGATCTAGAATAGATAGTTACAACATTGACATAAAAAATAGTAATATTAATATTAGTAAAAAATTATTAGTGATTTATATAAAAAATCAAAGATATTTATAATTACATGAATTTTTTTAAAGTCATTATATGATTAAAAATAATATTTTCTTAATGGAAATTATTTTTATGAGCTTCTATGAATAATAAAAAAATTTATTTTAGAAAATATTATAAAATTAATTTGATAAAAGAAACATCAATTTTTTAATTTGGAATGTATAAATTAAATTACAGTGAATTATTATTATTTTTTAGAGATGTTTCATATTTTTTTGAATAGTGAATGATATTACATTGTAATTAAAATTTAAATTATTTCTTTTCAATAATTGTTATAAAGTAAATTTATTTTTAAATTCACAATAGATAAATAGTACATATATTAATCAAAATTAGTTAATTGGAATATATTTTATAATTATTTTATATAATGAAACTTGTTGGATTTATGATTTTTTAACCGCCTTCCCAGCATGTCTGCATGATTACTGTTAAACATAAATTTTTTATTTTTGTGAATTGAATTTCAAAAAATAGATATAAAATGTGGTAAAACATATTATAGTAATAATTTAATAGGATAAATATATATTTTTTGATATTACAAATACTAAGATTAGTAAATTTATATTTACTATATTTAAGGGTTACTCGAGTAATTAAAGGTAAAAAATTATATTATACTATTATAGAATTACTCTAAAACATTTCTGAATTTCACTAGAAGAGAGTTCATTGACCAAATTAAACATTATTCTGAAATAATTTCCTTTTTAGGCCACTTTTGTAAGAATATGACATTTATTATATTTTTTTAAATACAAGTTAAAAATGTCACACTCATATGTTAAATAAGAAATTAATCATTAACATAGGGTAATAAAAAGGTTAATTCCAAATATAAATTGTAATTTTCAAAATAATAATTTTATCATCCTTATGACAACATATTTTTAAATTTTATAGAATAAATAATTTAATTTATGGCTTTCAAAATGACGATGAAGTAATTGTTTAATTAAAGTAAATATTATCTAATCAAATTAAAAAATGTAAAAAATATATAACTTGAAATAATTATTGACAGCCTAGAATTTTATAGAAAATTATATTAATATATTGATTTATTAGATTTTACTTCTATAATTAATCATATTTAAAGATATTTTAATAATTAATAATATTGAATAGTATCACAGTTGAACAAAATGGTACGTTAAAATAAATAAAATTTTATTAAATTATATAAAATTCATAAAATTATATAAATCATAAAAATTAATATGTTACAGTTTGAAATGACATCAAATAACCATTATGTGTTCTTTTTTAATTTTATTGAAACTATATCAAAAATAAATTTTAAAAACCCATGTTGTCATAGTAAAAGTTATGGGGTTTAACTAAGGGATAAATCCAAAAGGTAAGGTTAATATTGGGGAATAAACATGTACGAAAACTTATTTGTGAGTAATTAGAAACATCCTCAAATTATATATCTAATAAGTCCCAAATGATGTTTTTTTAATTGGAAATCAATTTAAGGTATTTTAATATTTTTAGAGTTTCCATTAATGAAACTTCCCTCTCATATAAAAAGGTTCTTCCTATCTCAATTCCTCACACCACCATTAGCCTTTTATATTGATCAGAACCTAAAAATTTTCTTTTATGAAAGTTTCTATTATTATTATATTTGTGCTTGTATTATAAAACAACAACTCTTGTTTCACCAAGAGAAGATATAGAAGGAGATCTTCAAAGGTGAAAAAATATCATTACATACTGTTTAAAAATTTCATCTCCTTCTACTTCTTATTCATGTGTTGATTCAATTATAATGAAATAAATTTGTAATAAATTATATGTAGGACCAATTGAACGATAGATATGATACTGATTGTAGTATAAAACTATGGAGTAGATACTCAATATACAAGAGGAGGTGAATTGTATACTTTAAAAATCATTAAGGAAATTTTGTATAAGAAAAATTCACAAAACCTCTATGTTCTACTAACATGCTTGATTCCAGATATGTGATTAAAAAAAAGAGATTCCAGAAATGTGGTTCCTGAAATGAAACATAAAAAAATTTACAAAAACAATGATTCTACCTTAATGGATATAGAATCCTCTTTGTCAGAGTACAAGTAAAAGGAAGTATAAGATAGTTATACTTTCCTCAACAACCAAAAATACATCTGAAAATAAATTTGAAACTCTACAACTAACAAGTATTAAATCATTTAACCCAAACATCAGGGTATCCAACAACTTTGGATAATGGTCCATTGATTTATACTTTCAAGAAAGTCTATCTTACCCAAAACTTTATAATCCCTAAATCCAAAGATCAATATCTATATTGAAATCCCCACGAGTCCTCCACTTGTAAGTAAATCGAAACCACTGTCTTCACAACCTGAAGTGTCTGATTTTATTGAAATCACACCTCTGCACAATGTAATTCTTCACAAAGCTATCATGAACAAGTTGTTCACACCCGAACAGGTAGTTCACAACATCTGTACAAAGAACTGAGAGTTGAATGATACTCTCTCTCTCTAGAAATCACTTGAACATCATGTATGTAATTTCTGAAAATGTAATGATATGACCACATTCAAATGAGCATTTATTTATAGGTACACCTTCAACGGTCAGTTCCCTCCTCCAACAGACATATTTTTACTTGAATTTTAGAGGGAACTTTTTATCTGTCACTCAAACAAAGGTTAGTTAGTAAATGGATGCACGAAATCATTTTATAACCAAAACATGATTAAGAAAAAATATGGTTCTCAACTAAAACCATTTTTTACAGTGTAAGGAAAAATAGTTTGGAGTCTAACCAAAAATACATTTGGAATCTACAATATAGGTATTTTCAGATTCTATTTTCCAATGAATTCAGAAGCTGAATTTTATAGTATTCCACTGTCTAAATTTCAAGGATATTTGGAATTTGAATTAACTAGAATTCAGAACCTGAACATAAAAATTTTTGAGTCTGAATTCATAATAATTCAGAGTCTGAACTTCTAAATGATCAGTGTCTGAATTCAGAGAACACAGAGTCAGAAATAATATGTGTTCGGAGTCTAAATTCAGAGAACTCAGAGTCAGAACTCAAAAGATTTTGATGTTTAAAATCAGAGAACTCGGAGTCAGTACTCATAAGTGTTCATAGTCTATATCCAGTGGAATTTAGAGTTAGAATTCGAATTCTAAGAACAAAAAACGTTATATCTAAGTATTATAAGATTCCAAGGTTTTAGATACGAATCCGAATTTTACACATAGAGAAAATATGAATGATGAAAATAATGGTAATGATACATTTATCTGGGGAAGGAAATTATCATTTTGAAGGAAAAGCATAGGGTAAAAGTGATTTTACATAATATAAGGTTTTTGTGATTTTGAAAACAAGATGGAATGAAAAAATCAAAAAGAAACATTATTGGCTCAACAATCTCCACCTTTTTCAAAACAACAATCATCCTTACAAAAAATATTAGAAGGACATAGAATTAAATTATCAGGACATTGAATGTAAAACATATCTCCCTTATTACATGGTCCAAGATGAATACACCTTACTCCCCCATAGGATTTAGAATACTAAGGATTATATTCAATATTTTTGGATAGTGATTTGGCATTTTATTTCATACAAAAATCATCTAGGATAAAAACTCCTCATTTGATGAACTCCCACTTACATAGGGGAATTTTTCATTTTCTAGTATTCATCTTCCTTTACCCCCCTTTGGGATTTTCAAAAAGGAATATACAGAATTGAAAAGAAATTATAGTACCTGAAAAATTAGTACAACACATCCAAAATACATGATACCAAATATTTCATTATGAATGGAAAAATTTAAACATGGAATGATAATACAAAAAGATATAGGATTTGATCAAATTTATCCTTCCTTCTCCTTGGGCATCATCTTCTTTCCTATTGTTATCATATTTTTGAGCTCCTTATCATCATCCCCTACTTACATAAGAAAATGACTCTAATCCTCACCTTTCTTTTCTAAGGTTTTGATATTTTCTTCCTGAGCCATAATAATTTCATTATGAGCCTTTAAGGCTTCTTCATGCTCTACTAGCTTCTCTTCAATATCAATAAAGTGATCTCTTTTTCTCTTTATGCTTTGAGAAACTAAATATTATTTCCCATTCAAATCATTCACTTCCTAAATCTATGAATTTTGATCTAGATTATGCTTCTCCTCAAAGATAGTTGTGAGATGCTTTTTTTACTATCATTGGTGTCAAATGAATCATTGATAATTTCTTGAAATTTATCCAGAATCTACATATATTCTATATTTTTCCTTGACCAACTAGTCATATTCTTCCAGGATCACTTGTGGGATTCATAGCTAATGAAAAAATATTTTAAATCACATTCCATCTTAAAACAATTATGCATCAAAATGGATACTGAATCCGAATTATGATTTAGTGTGTGTTGAAGCATCTGGCATCATGAGTCTATGATTGAAAAAATTGGAAAGGTCAAAAAAAGTTTCTTCAATGACTAAAAAACGAAATCATATCAAAATGATGATGATTTTTAATATGAAACATTTCTTGGTGAGGATTCTTTTTCTAGCTTAGTATGTTTCCTATTTGAAGATCCACCAATTTACTTCTACTTCAAAACACCTTTATATGTGTATCAACAACAAACTGATTTCCCTTACCAAATTTCGGAATGGATTTTTCATCTGTAGATTCATCTTCACTGTCAGACAGCTGAAGAAGTTAATCATCATCTATCTCTTCTTTCTCATCTTGTGCCTTGGCATACTCTGAATGTATGAAATCATGATAAAAACATTCTTCATTAGACATTTTATTCACTTTTTCTTCATCGTTGTCATCATTAACTTTCTTATCTTTACTAGTGGTACGAAGCATTGAAGACTCGGCTTCAGAAGATCGGATTGCGAGTTTCTCAGATGGGCTTTCTTTCTCATGGAAATCTTCAACATGCTTAATCAACTACATGGTGTCACCTCTTATTTCTACTTCATCATCAACTTGTTCTACTTCTCTTACATATTTAACTTTTTATAGAGTCACCAATTTCTTCCCTGGAGTCATAGGATGCGGTTCATGAAGAAACTACTCTATTACCTGAATATTATCAGATGATTTCTCAGCTGCCTTAAGAAGTGATTGAATAATTTCAGCTTCAGATATCTTCTTCATCTATTTATTTTCTTTTTCTAGCTTTTCATGCTCATCAATAGTCTTATCCTTTAAATCATTTTATTCCACAATATCCAAACAAATACTATGCTCCCATACTTTCTTATTATTTTTTTCTTCCCACCACTTAGTTAGTGCCTCATCAGGATAAGCTTTGAGCATCTTAGGTTTTGGGGATGCGAAAAAGGTTTCTTTAGGCTCTGTAGTTTTTTCCTTGTCTTCTACTTCCTTCACTGTCCTGTTATTTTCAGCCTTCTTAAAGGTCTTATAAGCATCCTGTTTCTTTGATAAATCTTCAATTTCATCCTCCCTTATATCATAAAACTCATATGGTTCCATATAATATCCAAAATTCAATCTTCTTTGGGTATCACCACCAAACTACATGACATTGTAATTCCATATCCTGGAACATGAAGAAATTTTTTAAGACTCCAAGAACCGAACAATCTGCTTCGAATGAATTTCTGTGTACAAAATGATCTAAGCCTTCAGATTTACATTCTATATATTCTCAATCATAATTATAATATTCTTACCCAAAATAACCTTCCTCAGATTAACCAAGAAATCCAGGATATACAATCACTTTTTGTCAATGAATCCTTGTCCCCTTTTCTTTGAATTATGAATCCTTGAACCAATAATTCAAGAATTGGATAATTTGGATATAGATGAGCAATATTTGGAGTCCTTACGTTATAATGTAGAAGAAAATACATAACCTTAACCTTATTGAAACTTTATTGATTATTTGGCATATTATGAGAACAACACTTAGCTTCTCCATCATACGGAACTCGGATCAAATTTGCAGCCTTGTTGTACGAGAGAACATAAGTCTTTCTATATCACTTGAAAGAGATTTTATCTATTCCTTTATACATAAAAAAATTAATGACTCATAAAATTATACTAGAAAATCTGGATATACTAAATATTCAGCAGCTTTCTTAGATATTCATACACATTCCCATCCGTTCAGTTTGATGTTCGTAGAGATGATGAAATCATATTTGGCGGTGAAGTTTGGATGCACCAACCTTTCTATATAAACCTGCCACTTTTGAAATTGGCTTGACAGTTGAAAAGTTTTTCTGAGAATATTATTTGATAGACATTCGGATTTGAGCAAGATATAAAATGAAGGGAATGGGCTTAAGTAGAAAGATAGGGATTCAACACTAGAATTATTTGAAATCGATGTGGGACAACCATTTGGGGTTCATTTATATAGGTTTTTGGGGTAACATTTCTTCATACAAATACAATCCAACAGTTGAGGACCCTTGTGATCAGTTCTGATAGTTGAGATTATAGCCGCAATGAAAAATTGGTAGAATCTGATAAATTTATCTTTTTATGAAAAACAATCATATTTAAAAAAAAGAGAATCCAAAAATTTAAAAGAAAATACCAAAAAGTAATATATTATTGCGATATTTCATGAAAGGAAACATACCTTTTGGAATTCCAGGATGATTATTCATAATGGGAAAAATTCTTCATGAAGATAATTAGATTCCAAAACAATTTTGAAAAAGAATATGAAAACCTGACTATGAAAATTTTAGAAAATCCTTATTATGAAGATTTAGAAAATATTCATTACGGAAACATAGAAAATCTTCATTACAAAAATAGAGAAAATCCTCAATAAAAAATTTTCTAAAAAACTCTTTACGAAAACATATAAATTCATAATTACAAAAATTTTGAAAATATTTATTAAATAAACTTTGAACCAAAAAAATCATCCTTACGAAAAAAAATTTATTATGACAAATTTTAATTAAAAAATTATTCATTAAGAAAATTTTCATTTTGAATAATTTTAAGTTCAAAAATGTTCATTCCGAAAATATTCATTATCATAAATTAATGAGTTAACATAATTTGCAAAAGAATAAGACTACTAAAATTTCTAAATGAAAAAAATTTAGACGATGATAAAAATTTAAATACTAAAGATCAAATGCACTCCCCCTTTGAAAAAGTGTTTATTGCAGCAAAGATATTGATTTAAATAGGATGTTAATAAGGAATATTAAATTACGATTATCATTCCTAAATTCTATTGAATGTGTTTGATTCTTTCAGACGGTAATGATTTTGTGAAAATATCAGCAATTCGATATTATGTTCTGATAAATTGACAATTAATATCTCCTTTTTGTATGTGATACCTAATAAAGTGATTCCTAATATCTATGTGTTTTACAAGAGAGTGATGTGTATGGTTTTTTCTTAGGGAAATGGAACTATTATTATCTCACAAAAATTAGTGTTTTGGTAAAACTCATGCCATGGTCTGTGAGTGTGTATTGCATCCAAAAAACAAGAGCACAACAACTTCCAGATGCTACATATTCACCTTCAGCAGTGGAAAGTGCTATTGAGTGTTACTTTTTGCATGACCATGAATCTATTGAATCTCTTAAAAAATAATAAGTTCCATATGTACATTTTCTATCCATTCTACATCTGAAAAACATTTTAGTTTAAATTCATTTCCAGAGGTGTAAAGGAATCCTAAATCCATTGTTCACTTTAAGTAGGGAAATATTCTTTTCACTCCCTTTAAATTAGATTCCTTAGAATTGGATTGTTATATTTAATATAAACAAACAAAAAACATTATGTCTAGACAACTAGCTATTTATTAATGTAAACTTTCTATCACTCCTCTAAAAAATGTTTGATCTAATGGTTTCCCAGCTTCATCAATATCATGTGAATTTGAGGTACCAATGAGAGTACTTTTACTCTTGGTTTGTTCATATACATACTTTTTATGAAGATAATTAATATAAATATCTTGCGATATATAGATTCCTTCTTGTTTTTTTAGAAATTTGAAAACAAGGAAAAATGTTACCTCATCCGTTATACACATATAAAACTCAGATTTCATTAGATCTATGAAGGAATTAGTTTAAGATTGCTGAGTTGAACCAAAGATAATGTCATCAACATAAATTTGAAAATTCAAAACATTTTCCATCTTTCATTATAAAATAGGTTGGATCAAAATTTCCTTTAAAATAATTGTTTTGAATAAAAAATATTTTAAGCCAATCATACAATGCCAGAGCAACTTGTTTAAATCCATACACGGCTTTGGTATGTTTTAAAACGTGTTCAAGATGTTTGATATTGTCAAAACAAAATGGTTGTTAAATAACCATCCTCTTGAACATAACTATTATGGAAATACCATTTAAAATCCATTTTGGAATATTTTGAAATTGAGCAATTCTACAAAGGAAAGAAGAATATGAATAGATTCAAGTCTAGCTACTGAAGCATAGGATTCTTAAAAGTCTATTCCTTCTTGTTGGTTATATATCTTAGCAACCAATCTCTATTTATTTATTACGATGAATCAATTTTCATCACACTTATTTATAATTACCCATTTTAAACTAATAATATATGTTTACTTAGGTCATTCAACCAATATCCAAACATTATTCCATTCGAAGTCATTTAGCTTATCTTGCATGGAATTAATCCACTCATCATCCCCTAATACTTCATCAGTTATTTTTTGTTCTAATTGGGAAAGGAATACTAGATGATCAACTTCATTTCATAAGGACTTCATGTCCTTAGAGGTCTATTTACATCACCAATGAAGCTATCACTTGGATAATTCATAAGAAACAACTAATTTGGTTTTTATAAAACCTTTTCATCAACATGGGTAGGAATTCTTCTAGGGTAAATGTTTCAGGAATAATTTATCGAACATTTTCCATATCAGAAGGATCTTCTCTAAATGGTTTATAATTAGTTTTTGAAATCACATCCAAAGTCGTAGGTTGATGTTGTTTAAAAAAAGGATCAGCTTCATTCAATTTGTCATGTACTATTTCTTTAACAGTACAATTGTTTTATAGAAATATATATA
This sequence comes from Viscum album, assembly GCA_963277665.1. NCBI lineage: Eukaryota > Viridiplantae > Streptophyta > Magnoliopsida > Santalales > Viscaceae > Viscum > Viscum album. The sequence goes on from OY728158.1 coordinate 881,821,372, forward strand.
GGCTATAAAAGTTGTGGATTAGACTATGAAAATTACATCATTATATTTTAGTGAGATTTTTTGTAAATTGTATTTAGTATTCAGAATGAATACATTGTAACCAAAAACCATGATGTAGGAAAGTCTAGGTTTTCTACCATCCCATAACTCATAAATAGTCTATTATGAAAAGTACTAATCAAAACACAATTTATAGTACAACAAGTAGTATATATAGCTTCAGTCCAAAAATTTTTGGCTACATAATATTCAATCAACGTGGTTATTTTTATCTCTTGAGGAATTCAATTTCTTTTTTCAACAACACTATTTTTTGCTATTATGGGTGTTAAGAAGTTATGAGTAATTCCTTTTCTACTACAAAATTTTTCAAATTCAGAATTTTGAAATTCTCACCCATGATCAATATGAATAGTTATCAAAGGAATGTTTTTCCCATTTTTAATGTGGGCACAAAAACATTTGAAAGAAGAAAATGCTGCATATTTATTTTCTAGAAAATAGTCCCAGGTAAATATAGTGTAATCATAAACTAAGAAAAATACAAAATATTTTCCTCTGATGCTTCCATTTTGTTTTGGGCCAAAATGATCTATATGCACCAACTGTAATGCATTGGTGGTTGAGACTTCACCGACTGAATTAAAAATTGATTTATGTTTCTTTTCATATTGAAAAGGTTCATAGACTATTGAAGTATCGAATGTATGCTCTGGTAGATCCTTAAATAATCATTTATTATAATGTTTTTGTAGGTTCATAAGGTTACAGTGTCTTAGCCTTCTATGACACATCCGATAATTATCTTCTATTTCACCGAGGCAGGGTAGATATTGGCACCTAAGTTATTATGAGTTTAGTGTGAAAACATTCTCTTCACTATTGGCTAAAAGAATAAACTATTCCTTGGAATTGTGTAATTGGCACTTATCATTCCTAAATTTCGCAAGGTAAACTTCATCACATAATTGAGTTATGCTAATGAGGTTCTGCTTAAGACCTTTAACAAATAAAACAGTTGAAATAAATGTTTTTCCAAGAAGAACAATGTTATCTATGATAATAATTTCTCCCATACCATTATCATCAATGGTTACTTTTCCTCCTTTCATCTTGATAATCATTTCAATGATGGTTTTGTGACGAATCATATACCGGGAACAACCACTATTAATGTACTATGTGTTGTATTTGGTACTTTATTTATTTTATTAAAAATAAGAGTGTTAGACTTTTGAATTCCAAAATTTCTTGGATCTGGGGTTAGACAATAAAATTTTGGGTATCCTCATTTGTTTAGAAAAATAAGCTTTATTAAACCAAAGAGATTAAACATTATTCAAATAACAATTTTTCTTCTAGTGCCCACCACTTTAACATTAAGTACAAAAAGGGGCTCTCTAGGGAATAAAATAGTTATTTTTGAAAACAAGTTTTCTGGGAGTATAACCTACTCCAGTATAATTTCATTGAGGTATGATTTGAGAATACATATAGTAAAAATTTTCATTACTAGATGCAATGTTTTTATGATGTTTCTTAAGAGAATATATTTAGGATTTTAGTCTTATAACTATGTTCATATGCTACGGAATTTTGTCCATTGAGTTAGGTGTTTCCTAAAAAACATTTATTTTTGAAATAATATTCTTATGATCTTTATAATGTTTTTCCATTTCATAATTTTATTCCTTACCATCATTAGAATTTTACCCTGTGTGCTCATCCTTATCATTAAGATCTGTACAGGGGTCAGAAATCCATTTTGCAAGAACTTCTTCACGAGTATTTTCCTTGTCTAATTTAATTGAAATTTTTCTATTTTTTGCTTCTAACAACATAGAAAACCTAGATAATTCTTTATAAGAATGTATTTCTTCATTATCTAAATATGAGGTATCTTCATTAAAAATAATATCATCAGAATAGTAATTCTTCTCAAGAGATAAATTTGTTAAAGCCTCAGAAGATCATACCTTGTCCATAAAACAAGTATTTTGGAAAGTAGTTGTACCAATGAATCCGATATTTTTCTATGACGATGATTCATATTCAGAATAATCATTTCCTGAAGACTCCCTAAAACTAGAACGCCAAGTATCATTTACATTAAGACTATACTTTTTCTTGGAATGATAGAACTTCATCTTATGTCATTATAAATTCCTTTCTTTCTTTCCCTTATTTTTAAAAAGAGCGAAATCAGGTCTCATATGACCTATTCTTACAAATTTATAACAAGTATCTTCATAATATTTCATCTCTTTGTAGTCTATCTTCTTGATTTATTTTTTTAGTTAATTTTATCTACTATCTTGTTCATTATCTGAGCAAGATTGGTTATTTATTCTCAGAAATTTCTGAATCACTATAACATGATTGAGTAGAATCATTCATTGACTTTGATATAGTAACTCTATCTAGAGTCTTGGATTTCATATGTTTTGATGTAGTTATAAATGTAACTCATCCATTCCCATTATTACTTTTAACATTATCAGCATCACTCTTCATTCTAGTCTCGTGTTGTAGAAGAGTTATGAAAGGATCATCTATAGAAATCTAGGTGACTTTCATGTTCTCATCAATTGTTATCCCCTTGAAATCCCACTAATTAGGCATTATACCTTTGATTTTATCTACAAGATCCACATCATCCAAATCATTTTATCTTATATATTGTAACATATTCACAATTTTCATAATCTTTTTCTGATCATTGCTTATGGGTTTTCCATAAGGAAAGTTAAATCCAAGATATTCAGCTCTTAAGATAGCTCATATTGCCTCTATAATGTTAGAAGTACCAAAATGTGTTACTTAAATTTTCTTCCTGATACTGTTTGCATCATCAATTGAATATATTTGACTATAGATGTTCCTAGTCAAGGTACATAGCATTATATTTCTGACTCAGAAATTAGATTGATATTCTGATTTCTCCATATTAGTAAAAGTTCAGAATTCCTTATCAGGAATCTTATAGTATCCTATCAATATCAGGTAGTTATATTCTCAAGTGTTAATAACAAAAGTATTCATCCTATCTCTTCGGTACTGATAGTAATTTCCTTAAAAATAGTAGGTCTGGTAGGATTTAGATTGTCCATTGAACCAACATTTAAACCTTCCATCTTAAAGAAATCATTCCACACAAAAATTGTTAGTCGGAATGTTTTGTAAACAAGGAAAAATATTCTAATCAATGTAAAATAGACCTATATTATCTCTAAAAACATTATAAAACCAAACATGTGAGTATGAATATATAATTACAAAAACTAAATTAGAACATATTTATCTTCTGAATCTAATCTTGGGATTAATTCCAATTGAACAAAAACTCTGAAAGAAATTGTAGAATAAGTTCTGGGTAAAAGGTAATATTCTCTGATACCAATTGTAGGATTTATTGAACGATTGGTATGATACAGATTTTAGTATCAAAATATAGTGTACATACTCATTAAAAAAGTGGGGGAGAATTGTATACATTAAAAATCCTGATGGAAATTTTGTATAAACAAAATTCACAACAACTCTATGTTCTACTAACATGCTTGATTCTGGAAATGTGATTCCAAAAAAGAGATTCCAAAAATGTGGTTCTGGAAAGGAAACCAAATAAAGTTTACAACAACATAGATTCTATATTAAATCATATAGCATCCTATTTATCAGAGTACAAGTAAAAGGTAGTATAAGATAGTTATTCATTCCTCAACAACCAAAAATATAGTGGAAAACAATTATGGAACACTACAAGAAACAAGTAGTAAATCTGTTAACTCAAAGAGTAGGGTATCTGACAACCTTGGATAAAAGTACCTTGATTTATACATTCACAAAAGTCTGTCTTATCCAAAACAAGGTAGGCCCTCTATTCGAAGATAGGTATCTGTCTTGATGTCTCCGGAAGCCCTCCATTTTTAAGGAAATTGTCACCTCTGACTTCATAACCAGACGTCTATTATTTTAAGGAAATCAGACCTCTGCACAAAGAAATTCTGGACGAATAAAGTACGAATATGTTTTTCACAACTAAACATGTTGTTCACAACATCTGCAAAAATCACTGAGAGTTGAAATATCCTCTCTCTCTAGAAATAATTTCAACAACATGTAAGTAATTTCTTCCAATGTGAAGTTTTGAGTTCTTTCAAATGAGCTCCTATTTATAGGTACAACCTCAACGGTCAAATACCTCCTCAAACAGTCATTTTTTCCTTAAATTTCAGATATACCAGTATACATGTCACTCGAACAATAGTTTATTAGTAACTGAATTCACAACATCATTTTATATCCAAAACATGAGTAAGAAAAAAACATGGTGCTTAACAAAAACCTTTTTTCAAAGTGTATGGAAAAATAGATCGGAGTCTAACCAAAAATACATTCCGTGTCTATAATATAATGATATTCAGATTCTAATTTCTAATGAATTTAGAAACCTAATTTTATAGAATTTCCGAGACTGAATTTAATTGAAATTCAGAATCCAAATTGACATGAATTCAGAATCTGAACATACAATGTTCGGAGTCAGAAATCTAAATAATTCAGAGTCTGAACTCATAAAAGTACAGAGTCATAATTATGAGAAGTCGGAGTCAGAACTCATTAGAGTTCGGAGTCTAAATTCAGAGAAATCAGAGTTAGAACTCATAAGAGTTCTATGTCTGAATTTAGAGAACTCAGAGTCAGTACTCATAAGAGTTCGGAGTCAGAATTCTTTTGAATTCAGAGTCTGACGTCGGATCCTGAAAACAAAATGCTCCATATTTAAGTATTATATGATTCTTAGGTTTTATATATGAATATAAATTTTACAATTAGACAATATATGAAAAATGAAAAACATATTAAGGATAAATTTCCTTGGGGAAGTAAAATTTCATTTAGAAGGTAAAGCATATGGTAAAAGTGATTTTCCTTATGATAAGGTGTTTGTGAATTTCAAATCAAGAAGGACTGCAAATTTTATAAGGAAACCATATTTACACAACATTATATTCCAATATGTTATTATTATTAATAAAAAACAATATTCCCCCATTGATTCATTATATAAATAATGATCGTACCATAGGTGTGTACCTATGACGTACAATTTACACACCTTGGTGTAATTGGATTCCGATTACAACATTATTGGTATGGGTATAATAATGGATATAATTGATATAAATAATAAATATTTCCTATAATTTTTTATTTTTATTTAATATATAATATAAATTTTCACATTTTTACCATTATGTGACTGATATCGGCACTTCTACGTACGTACGACCTTCCGTCTCCAGGACGCAATGAGATTCATCTTCCATGTTTTCCATTTCAATAATATTTATAATAATTTATATAATGAATCTATATTAAAATTTTGATATAAATTGTTTATTTGAATAATACATATATACATATATGTCACTTACCTTCTTTGATTCATTACGATAAGAAAATTGAATCATTGTTCATGCGTATGTATGACTTACTGTTTCCATGAATAGTGTATTTCATTTCATATATCTATCTTCTTTAAATAATTATATATTATATAAATATATGATACATAAATAATTAATTACATTATGAAAGTATGTAAATCATTATCTATGTAATAGGATCAGGAATAACATTTACAAACACGTACAATCAACAAAGTAGTTATTACCCAAAACATTTCATTAATGTATAATTATTATTAAACATTTAATATAATGTAATAAATGAATCATATATGATATCATATATATTAATATTAATATATTATATGATAATAATATTTTTAAAACAACTATAATATAGATTCAGAAACGTATAGATGGAATCAGACCTAAGCTCTGTGTTAATTTCACTATCTAATTATTATCCGGGATTGTTTATACTTATTTATTTATTGAGTTATATTTATTATCAATGAATTACAAAAATTTGCAAAAATATTTTTAATATAATCATATGTATGTGTAATTTTATTTTTACTAATTCCTAAATTATATAGCACATTTTGAAATAATACTTTTTATTCATTTTCCCGAATAGGTATATAATGAAATTTTCAACACAGTACGATAGGAATGATTTTTATCTTATATGAAATGGGTAGATTTTTATGCTTTTATGATACCTTGTTTCCTTAAATATCCCTTAAATTATGACAATTTTATTTTAAAATAATTTTTGTTCTTATAATATTTTATGACATTTCTGTTAAATAAAATATTTTAATGTAGAAATCGTATTTTAATTAAGAATTGAATTACGAGTTCTCTCAAAATTATCTTCCATATAAGATAATAATTTTAAGAATTTCCTAAGTTTTAATAGATATAATTTTTATTTTTAAAATTCATATTCTTTCTATTAATGGTTTCTATTTATTATGGAATTATATTTATGAAACCCATTTCTTTTTCCAATTAGTTTTATTTTGATTACATGATGTTTATAAAAACAATTTCATTCTGTGGATTATGATATGACAAATTAATTAATTTCCTATTGAAAATATATTTGTTACATTAATATGTGATTGGTTGGACCTATATCTCCCTCTTAAAAGTGGGAACAGATTTATATCTCATGAGATACACATAATGTACCTTTTCCATTAAGTTGGTATTAGAAGAGAACCATGTCTAAAAAATGGTTATGAGAGTGAACCTTGAATACCCTGCCAGTTATGGGAGTGTACCCTGACAACCAAGATTGTTATAGGAGCAATCTTTAACTACCAAGATGGTATTTGGAGTAAACTGTGCCTACCAAGATTGTATGAGGAGTGAACCCATGCTTCTAAGATGGAATTGGTAGCGATTCCATTACTATTTTAGGAATTTTTTATTACCTTATGTGTCGTCCAAAAATTCCCCTCCATATTTAAATATTATGATTTCAATGATTATATTCATTATTTCCTTATAATTAATGTATTATGAACATACAAACATTATTCCATGATTCAGGTTTTTGATCATCAATACAAATGGTACGTTCTTCTATTTTCATGATCATAATCTCATACCCTTTCACTCATGAATATGTTTACATGTCTCCCTGGATTATGTTTACTAAGAATATTATTTCACCATTTTTTATATTTTATTTTTCCATGACATATAATGAATTTTTTTCGATATGAAAATGGATGTGGGAGATCATTATCAATTATATTGAAGACCATTCAGAAAATTAGAAGAATTGGTTCAACGTTTGAAAAGGAACATAACAAATACTGTATTTGGGGGTATTGTTTTTGTAATTTTCTATGTGTTCTGTAAAATTCTTGTAACATCCATGTATGAAATATGAGGATCTATGTAGTTGGTTTTATAGAAAAGGCTTAGTCAGAATATGAAAACTAGAATGAGAAAAAGATAGTGAGAAACCTAAGGACGTGTCTAAGGACAAGTCTAATGAAATGGAAAAGGTTATAGAATTTTGGTTAAAGAAAACTTGAGAGGGTTACTAAAAATATAGCCCCATCTGGATATTTTATGTGGATGTGTCTCTACAAGGGATGGACGTTAGATTGAAAACTCAAAAAATTTTGTGAGGAATGACTCAATCGTAACATGGTACATGACAATGATCCTTGCTTCACACCTTTTTTGAAACTCCTAAGAGATATTAATAGTGAATTAAAAATCTCTTAATAAACCATCATGAAGGATTTAAAAAGATGTTGTCTATAAATTACCAAGGATAACCCTAGCGTGTCATTGATTAAAAAATGTGTTAAAATTTATAAATCAAATAATATATTTTTCATTATTATTTTTTTCCTAAAAATAATAATTATTTATTAAAATATGATTTTAGTTTTAGAGAATGGGGGTGAAGAGAAAGATCTATATTAATATTGAATGAGTTTAGAATTTTGTTTGAGTAATCAAATTGGATGATCACTAGAGTAAAGGATTTTGTGATCATTCGTAATTATTTTTCATCGAACATGATTGAAAATGTGTATGTTAACTAACTCTAAAACTCACAAAAGAAATTAAATAAAGTGTTAAATTATAGTTATGGAAATGGATCTATATAGAAATGTTGAATATGTTTCCTACATGTCGATAATTTGGAATTAAACACCCATGTGACTTTATCAAAGGAACATGAAGATGTTTTTACTTTGGAAAAGAATTAAACAAGGAAGGTATTTGATAAGGGAAAATTGAAGGATTAGTTGATGAAATGGATGGAAATATTGGCCTCCCTAATTTATTAACTAGAGATGAATGATTTATGTTTGGAATTAATGGGATATCTGGAATATAACATCATATGAGGAAAGATCCTTAAAAGAATAATCAAGGTTGTATATTTAATGGAAAAATTGTTGATGATGACCAAACTAAAGATAAAATGTGAATTGAAAGTGGAATTAAATTATAGGATGATGGAGTATAGATAATGGATTAAATATTTATTAAAACAAACCAATCATATATATATTTAGATACCATGTTTATGAATGTTTAATAATAAATGGATTGTATAGTTTATGTTTTGTTATGAATTTACATGAATACGATGAATGGCTTTGAAAGACTATAAAGGTTATTTCTTGAAAGGTGATATTTTGATTAAGGGGAGGGAACCCTTAATTTACTCATGATGAAGAGATTATGATATTTGTTGAAAGATAAGTAGGATAATAATGATTATTGTGGGGATAATTACATATTTGTCAACAAGTGTTCTGGGTAGTCACTAATGAATTTTATAACTTTTTTGAATTATGGAATATTTCAAATAAATATTGGAATAAAGAAATATGCATGTTATCAATTATGATGTGTGTAAATTCAGGTTATTACCATGTTTAACGAGACTGTATAATAAAGTTATCAACATGTTTGGTATGTGACATACAAGAGATACTTTATGATATTTAGGTAATCAGTTCTATGCATAGTGACCTTATTTTTAATAATATAGACATTATTATTTTAGATGGATTCTATAGTTATCCATTTATTGAAATGTTAAGTTAAATAAAGGAAGATTGTTACAAGATAAAAGTATTATATCACAATATAAGGATTTATGGATATTTGATAACTTTTTGATAATCTTTTTCAAAATGATATATAGAGTTTACAATCATTCTATTACTCAATTTAATTATCTGATAACTCTTACAGAATGACAAATTCAGCTACATTTCATGAAGAAATAAATAAGGTGAAAATAGATCAAAGAAAAACAATGGGTGATGTTGTAAGAAAATAATTTATGTATTTACTCTCATTAAATTTAGTCCAATACATTGAGATCATCATGATACAAAAAATATTATCATAGTACCATAATTTTAAATGAATCAGATGGTCCCTTAGGCCATCTATGATTTTTGGTATTGTGATATTTAAATTAGTATATACTATATTCTTTATCATTATCCACCAAATCATGATAGTGAAATTTCTATTCCATGTCAATTGATTCAATATCAACTAATGTTCTCATATGTGGGGATATTGTTTTAACATACTTTCCATAACCAATGTGGGCCCAACATTCATTTTTTGAATGATGTATTTTTATTTTTATTTATGATATGGTTATTTATGAAAAAAATATTCATGTATTATACTTATGATAACCCTTATTAATTTTTATCATGAAAATACTTTTAAGATGCGTTGAATTTGACCCCTAGAGACTGTACGAAATATTTTTATTTATTTCACATCAATTTATACTTTTGAATATTTTTAAATTCTCTCAAAAATAAATATATATTATTGTTAATATATTAAAATAATATGATTGTATTATGTTATATGCAACACAAAGGTAAGATTACACTACCTGCAACACTAACATGGCATACGTTACACGAAACACTAAGTTTCAATAAAGAAACACATTATTATTATAATTACTTCAATGAGATTGTTATATCATATACATTAAAAAAGTAATATATATATTAATAATAAATATATATAATTTTTCGCATAAATAACACATATTTATAATAAAATAAATACTTGTTGGAAAATAATTTATATGATAAGAAATTCTTATATAAAAAAGAAACTGTATTTTATATCCTTTTGTGAAAAATAAAAAAACATTTATTTCATAAACTCCAAGAAAATTTTGTTGATAAAATATAAATAATTTATGAATTTATAATGTCATAATTAACTTATGGTTAATATTTATAATTTTATAAGATGTTTAATTTTATGTTGAATAGTGAAAAATATTGTAATATAGATAAGAAATGATTTTTCATTTGAATAATTATTATACATTAAATTAATTTTCATAGTAAAAATTTATATATTATAGATATTAATCTGATTTAGGTAATTGTAAAATGTTTTATATTGAAATTAGATTCAAAAACATATTGATCTTTTGAATGTTCTTTTTACCCTTCTTCTCACCACATCCATGGGTTAGTGGTAAACCAAATTTTTTTATGAATTGAAATTTGAAATATAATAACCTATAATTGTAATAATTATTATATTTACAGTCTAATAGTATCAATATAATTCTTTTCATATTCTTAATTGTAAATTTAGTTTGTTTTTATTTACCACGATGAAGAACAAATCAAGTAATTAATGGTAAAAATAATAGAATAATGTTATATAATTTTGTTAACAATAAAACTAATTCCATTAGATGAGAGAGATTTTACCAAAATCAACAATATGAATAAATTATAAATATTTATTCCACATGGGTAATAATATGGCATTTATTGTATTTTCATTAATGATAATTGAAAAATGTCATACTCATAGTTTTTTATAAGTAAATAAGTTTTAGTATAGGGTAATACAAGAAGATAAATTTGACTTGAAGTAGTTATTTGAAATATCCAATATTTAAATTAATTATTATAACTATTTTAATTTATTGGGAAGAAATAATTTAACTTAAGGCTCTTATAATGATGTCATTGTAATTGTGTAATTAAATGATATATAAGATAATTATATTAAAAATGTAAAAATAAATATAATTTGACATAATTTATTAAAAATAATAATTTTATAGAAATATTGTATATGTTAATGATATATTAGAGGTTTAGGATTTATGTTATCAGGTTTTTATTATATTTTATAAAATAAAAATATTTAATGTTCTCAGAATTGACAGAAATGATACTTTAAAATAAAAAATATTTTATTTAATGATAAAATTTTAAATAATAATAAAATTTGAGAAATTAATATTAATATGGTTAAAATTTTCATAAATCATCGATATGGGGTAATGTTAGCATTTAATTGTAAGTATATTAACCCTGTATATTAAAAATAATAGGTTTTCAATAAAAAAGTTAAAGAGTTTAACTAAGTGTTAAAGCCAATATTAATGGTTATTATATTTAAATAAAGAGTTCTAAAATCAATGTTCAAGATAAATTATACGCATCCAGATTTCATATCTTAAATTAATCACATTAGAGGTATTAAAATTCTAAAATAAATTGATATAAATTAAATTTTTTGAGACATTCCTAGAGTTCTCTTCACATATCTTTTAAAAATGTACCTCCTCCCTCACTTCCTCACCAAATATTTATCTTGATAGAATGAATATACCTATAAAATTTAATTTCCCAAATTACATTTTAACACTATATATTTTTAGTTTTCCCAATAGACAACTCTATGGTCCCTAAGAAGATATCTCATAGGAGATCATCGAATAAGAGGCAATCCCCTTACCGACTCTATCAAAAAAAATTCTCCTTATACATCCTTTTAATGTGTTGATTCAGTTATTATATAATAAATACCATATCACCTATATTATGAGATGTTATTATTATTATTTAATGGCCATATTCCACCTTTATTTCATCCTACAATAAATTAATGCACCACACCAGTGTACATATGACTTATTGTCACCTCGCCATGGTGTAATATGTTATTCCTCATGGATTTATTTGTATTTGTATAATGATGCATATAATGGATATAAATAATAAATATTATTTATTCTTTATTCTTTATAATTAATATACTAGGTAATTACTCACCAATATATCATGATGAAAATGTTATTTTTGCTCACGTGTATGTACTTCCTGTCATCTCTATAACACGATAAGAATCATGTTTCACATTAAATATTCTATGAATGATTATAAAAATGAGTAAAAGAATAAATATTTATTATATGAAATATTTATTATAATTTAATTATATATATCTAATTATGTGTGTGTGTTTAATTTATATTATTTAATTCATTATAATATGAAAATGGAAGTAATGTTCTTGCATACATATGGCTAACTGTCTCAGCGAACTATGTAATCCATTTCATATAGCTATATTATATATATATACATTACAAATAAATAATATATTTAAATAATATTTTCAATTCTAGATGTATATAAATCCTCATATACATAATATGATCAAGAATAAATGTCCATACACGTATGATAAACAAAGTTATTATTACCAGAAACATTGAATTAACATCAAATTGTTTCTAAACAAGAAGTAGAATGACATAAATATTATTAAAAATGTTAATATGATACTTTTATAAGTTAATAATATTTTTAGAACCACTATATTGAAGTTTCCGACTCATACATTGGGAATCAGACCAAATGTAACTGTAAATTTTACCACTCATTATTATTTGATATTTATATATATATATATATTTATAGGAAAATATTTATCATCTATGTAAATTTTAAATATATATATTTTCTATAATATTTTTAAAATTATCATATGTATTTTCGAAATCATTGTTACCTATTTTTGACTTTAATTACTCATTTTTTAAAGGAACATTTTTTCATTTTCCAAAAGAGGCACTTTATGAAATTTTCGGAAAAGTACGAAATGTATGATTTTTATTTATATACGGCATAAAATTTTTTTAATGGTTTAATTAAGCCATATTTCCTTTAATAAAAACATACAATCATACATGGTTATTTTGAAATATTTTTTTAAAATATCACCGAACTTCATGTAACGAAAATGTTTTCAAAGTAGATATAATATTGTCTTCCTGAATTATTTCATGAGTTCTCTAAAAATTATTTTACATATAAGTTAATATTGTTTCATATTAAATATGTTTTAATGGTGATATAATCAAATGATTCAATAATTATTATTTCTTTTAGTTTTTTATGTTTATGAAGGAATGAAATTTATGAGAGCCATTTCTTTATGGTGGGTAACATTATGTTTTCAAGATTATTATGAAATCCATTTCATTTCCTAGGTTTTCATGTGATAAATGATTTGTGTTAATGAGGTATACATGATTGGTGGGATATATACCTCCGTCTAATTAATTGGCTAATTATTTATATACCATGAAATAGGTATAATGGTCCTTGTATGCAATGATGGTTTTGGTATTAAACCTGGGCAACTAAGATGGTTACTGGAGTCAACCATGACTACCAATATTTTTATAGGAGTTAACCATGTTTTCCATATTGGTTATGGGTGTGGACCATGACAACCATGATGCTTATGGTATTGAACCATATCCACCAATATGGTATGGGGAGTGATCCCATATTACTAAGATTTACTTGTTAATGATACCATGACTATAATGGAAATCAATTTATATTCCTATGTTTCTAACACATATTTCACATATTATTTATATGTTATGATTTATTGGATTTTTTTCATTATTTATTTATTATTCATATATTTTGATGTTCTTTCCAACATTCAATGATTTTTTTACGATCATTAACTTATAGGGTTTGATAAATTATTTTCATGACTATATTCTAATAACCATATGCCCGTGAATATGTTTAAATGTATCTTTAGTTTACCCCTACTAAGTATATGAGATAATCCTTTTCATATGTTTTATATTTCCGTAGATATAAAGGAATGATTTTGGTAGGAAAACTACATAGGATATCCCTTTTTAGAGATGTTTAAGATCATTCATCAAATTAAGTGAATGTTTTATATGTTTCCCATGGAACTAAATTAATAGGGTATTTTGGAATATTTATTAAAAATTAATTATGTATTTTGTAAATGTTTTGTACTATCCATGTAATAATTGTGATGTTCCCTATAATTATTTTCCATAATGAATTAAATTTCAAATTTACTAAAATTTATGATCTTTAATATTCAAATAAATCATTGTTAAAACTCTATGATAAAAATCATTTGATATAAAAGGTAGGACAGAGTAAGTAACTAAAGAGTGGAAATAATAAAGTTCCCAATAATATTTTAAATAAAAACTATTAAAAACATAACCCCTCATATTAATTAACAATATATTATTAATCAATACATTATTATTATAAAATTCATATCCTTCAAATGATTTCTCAAACTGAGAATAATAATGATTTAACATAATCACCAAAATAAAATTATAATTTTCTATCAAATTACAGATTTAATCATATTATATAAACATAAAATAAGACTAATTATCAGCCTATTTTTAAATCATTTTTGATTAGATACAGTATGAAAATATAACAAAAATAAAACTAATAAAAAATGGAATATACAAAATGGAGCTGGTCTAAACACGATATATAATCCACTCCAATTGAAAATCAAATGTGTTAACAAATTTATTATAATAGAAAACATGTACACAACCTGATCATGTTTTAAAATTATCATCATACAAGTTTATATAGGAAAAAAACTTTTTTCACTAAAATATATTGGATATTAAACATAAAAATGTCCCAGAGGCCCGCTTCCACGACTGATATGCATAAAAAATTAAATAAATTTGGACGTGTATCTCTAGGACAAACCACTTTGGTACATGGAACATTCATTTTAGATAAATATATTAATACAACATAAAAGACATTCAAAAATCACAAAAATAGAGGGAAAATGAGTTGAGGTAATAATATAATATTATCAATGATATGAATAGATTTATATTTCAATTATACTAGAATTATTATTTTTTTATTAGGAAATAATTTCTTCAAAATTAATAGGAAAAATTTTTATCGAAGAGTATATAAAAAGCCTTATGTTTTCAATCTATATATTTCTAGATTAATTCTACAAAATGTGGTGTTACTATTTATATCTAATTAAATATATGTTGGTTTTTAATTAAATATTAAACAAACCACTAATCACACCCACACAAGAGAGCTCTATAGAATATACAAAACTCTACAATAAATTAACAATTAACTAATAATAATTAAAATCTCATGGATCAAAATATAGATCCCTAAATCAACAAAGTATATATTTTTATTTAATGAATCATTGAGGGGTTTTTGAATAATGATTCTTAAATCAATGTCAGTTTATCAACATTTAATTTCATACACAAGATTTTGGAGGAATTGAATTCAAATAAGAGAATATGGTAAAAAATAGTAGAATATTGGAATTAGATCCCTAGTGTTAGTAGATAATAGTTACAATGTAAAATATTTGTGGTACATTGAAACAATTTTTATTTGAGTTATAGTCTTATATAATGCTTATAGTAGATCAGATTGGTGGTTTCATAGTCATGATGTAGATTTTTTAATGGTAGATCATCTGGACAACTGGTATATATAATTACTTATAGATACGTTAATTATAGAACATCTAAACCAGTCTTAAATTTGACCAAATATAGATATTTCAATCCTATATCATCTAATCATGCTACATATGTCCTTAGCGTTAGATTATTTATACTAATGGTAAATTTCCTTAATAGTAGACAATATAATGGCATGTTATTCTATCTACAGATGTTCTTGTAGAAATTGTAGATCATTATAGGTTATGTTATACTGTTGGAACTAGTTTTCAATCATTACAGAGTCATTTTTCTCCAAAAAATTTAGTACTATCAAAATACATTAATAATATTGGTTATAAAACATACATGTGTAGTGATAATTAATATAAGGAGGATTCAACATTATTCAACACTGTTTTTAATCCCTTTCATTAATAATAGGATCCAAATTAAATCCATCAGAGGAACTACAATAGATAAATTTATCTTTATTGCCATTGTGTCATAAGGACCATTATCTAATATATTAGAGAGCTATAATTGGACCACACTTCATAATTTCTATTTCATTATAACAAGTATTTATGACCTATAATGTGGATCAAAATATCTTATTATTAGTATAAATATTACCGATTTTACATATATAATTCTACTGTAACATAAAATGTATAAAAAATATTATTCTTAATCATTTTCATCATAAAATATTTGAAAAACACTTTTGAACCCATGAAAATAAAAATTTGGGATATTAATATTACCTTTATTTTTAAAATACCATATGAAAACTAAAACATCCATAAGGGAAAGAGGAGTTTCATCAAAATATAAAATTAATTATTTAATGAAGACAAAAATTAAATAATTGTTATAGTGGTTAGAAAAGATGGTTTCATTATATATGTTAAAATATAACATTACCTCTATCTTTTATAATGAACGACAAAACAATATGTAAAATTAATAATTAATAAAAACATTTATGAAATGAAAAATGATATAAAAATTATCCAGAATAATTTTTTATATCTATATAAATGCATTAATATTGTATTTTTAAAAAATATGGACATTGAAGAATATTTTGGAATGGAATCTTCAAAATTGTATTTTATTTAATGTTATTTACCATGAGTCTGACTCGTCACGTACATTATTTATCATCCATAATAATCTACATATTTTAATTATTTACATTCATAATATTTTTTTAAAATATTAATATTTATTTTAATTTTAATTTACACCATCTTATAATCAGTTACTTATTAATTAAGTTCATGTTAGATGTCTTGTAGATATTTGGCTTATATGTACAAAATGATTTTGGTAAGATGACTACCGTCAACGAGGATATTATTCTATCAGAAAAAATAATTTTAAAATAATTATAATTTATATATATATATAATACACTCTTAAATTAATCCTTAAATGATGGTTATGAAAAATGATATGCTATAGATTAATTGATATCATAGGTTATATGTATATTTGAATAACATTTCTAATTTCAAGTGATAATTATAAAAAAAGTTATGTATAAATTTATCATATAATTATTATAATAAAATTATTAATATCATATTAACACTTTTTAAAGATACAAATTTACTCTTTATATGAGGTAGTGATGAAAAAAATAATCAGATTGGTTTGTGGAGGGGGTAATCCACATCTAAAGACGAACAAAATTATTATTCTTCAGTGAATGTAAATTTATAAAAATACAATAGATATTAAATTTCGTATATTATAATTCTACCATGAATATCATATAATTATAGATAAAATTCATTAATTAAATAGAATTGAATGTTTTCATGGAAAATTAATTACAGTAGTTTGATTTTGGATATTCCACAGGTCATAGGAATAATGGTTTTTATTTCAATTTAATTATTAATATGATATAAATATCATTTTCCATTACATTAAAACATATATATATATATATATATATAGAATATTCTATTTTTATAATTTCATCATTTGTATGAGTGATTGATGATGTTATAACCTGAAATAAAATGGAAATTCTTTATCATGAACTATTCATATTCTCCAAATTACATCGTATCAATAACACAAAAATAATTCCTATGTTTGATTTTTGATCAATCTATGAATTATAGTAAGTGGGGAGGGATGTATGGAATGGATTTTCGATATTATTTTATATAAAAAATAGATATTGATGTGTGAATAAAATAAGAGAATACATAACATTTTATATGAGAGGGGAGGCGTAGTATTGAAATATATTAACGTATTAAATTAATATTAAATTATTTATTTATTAAAAAGGTTCTAATTTAAAAATAAATAAGTATAAATGAATTTGAGTCCTAATTCTCTCATTTATTAAAAAACATCATTATGTGATTTTTCGCCTTAATTTATTAGTTTAACCTAATTAAACCCTTTTTGAAATGACTCTAGAGTTAATGTTTTTATAATTTAGTCTTTATGAATGTATAAATAAATTTAAACAATGATCATAAATGTAACATAGATGTTATTATAATCCTTTTTCAATTTTATTGGAAAATGATTATATTTTTTGGAATGTTTCGTTATTTAAAAATAACATTATTTTTAATAAAATTTCATTATTTTGAATTTAGACACTCTTAATTTATTTAGAAGTTTAAAAAATTGAAACAAGGTATAATTTAACTACATTCTAAGAAAAAATTTAAAAAAATTTAAATTCATATAGAATAATATAATTATATTTATTCATTCAAATTATATTATATTGCATATTAACAAGATCATTTATCTTAATTTTATTTTAAAATAAATTATAACTACATTGGAATTGGGTAGAAATATAAGATAATTATTTAGTCACAAAAAACTAGAAATAAATTGGCCAGATTAAAATTTTACTTATCTTTAAAAATAATATTTACCCCAAAAAATACGTTAAATTTATAACTATGTCAAAAAAGTATTGATCAAAAAACAAATAATGATACTGTTTTTTACATTTCACTAAATTAAGTAATAAATAGGTTCTTATTAAGAGAATATAGAAAAAAGAAATTTATATAAATTTATGATGATTAAGGATTAAATATAATTTTAAAATGTAGTTACGAATGATATATGGTTTGTTTTTATTATGTACCAAATTATTTTTTACCTTAACTAACCAGTTTTATCATTACTATGGTAAAACAAATATTTACTATGTCTAACAATCAAAATAAAATACCTAAAAGGGGAATTTTTTCAAAATTATGACCTCTTGATTGTAAATATTGATTCAATTTTTGAAATATTCAATAGAAAATAGTATTATAATTTGATTTAAAAATAAAATAAAAAGGGCATATTTTTATTCCATAAAAATGAAATTTAGTAAATAATAATATTTTTATAACAAATTCTAGAATATAATTTATTCAAATGACTATAATTATAACATTTTTTTGTTCAAATTAATGTATTATATTTTAAAACTATTCCAATTTCGATTCTCGGTGTATAGATTATTCAAAATAATATTATATTTTGAATAAAATTCTATATTTTCTTACAAATCATTATGAAATCCATATTTCTTTTATAAAAATCCCATATATTCACAATTGATAAAATTTATAACATAATTATTTTAAAAATGATTTCATTTTTATGAAATTACATTTCTAATATTTTTTTAAAAAAAATCAAATTTAATCTCATAAAAAACAATAAATACAAATTCTGATGGAAACATACTGCTGTGAAATTAAATAAATTTACTCATAATTTCGTGAATATTTAATTATAATTTTATATTACAATGGTATTGAGTAGTGAATATCCCATGTTGTAGTTCTTTTTTATTATATATCAATGATTGCATCGATAATCCTTTACGAACATCAATATCATGTATATTGATTGAATTTCCAAAACATGATTGTTAAATTTTTAGTTCTATATATAGAATATGAAAGATAAAATTTTGAAATGAAGTTGTTATGCGTCGAAAATATTTTTGGATTCATTTAATTGGATTGATATTTCATGATAGAATGGATAATATTATAATTTCAATTATTGTGGAAATGATATTCACAGATTCATGAAAATGTTATTATGTGTTTTCGATCATTTGAATCATTATAATAAGTGACAAAAAATTATTTCATGATGATTTCAGATTAAGATAGATTATGTTAATGATTTTTAGAAGTCCATGAAAATATAATTTTTTTGGAATAATACTACATGACATACATAAATAGAAAAACACATGTATATTTTTTTGGAATAATAACATGTTTGGAAGAAGGTATTTATGTTTGATTTAGAAATTTAAAATATTATATTTACTTGAAAATTGAGAGGGATTTTAAAAAAAATGATGCAGTCATTGAATCCTCATGGGCCTATCTCAATGAAATATATGTTCATGTCTCAACCACATGGGATCGAAAATTGTATGTGAAACCATGTTGATATTGATGGTGTATATCTCATAAAAGGGGAACATGAGAAAAACTAGAGTAAATGAGGTAACATGGTGCCTACAGCGGTCACATGGGGTGCTAAGAGGATTCCATGTACTAAAAAGGTGATACATGACCCAAGAGATCATTATGTGAATGTGTATTATGGTTTTGACTATGGAACTGTCTAAAGATGCTAATGACATAAAGATTGTTATTATGTACTGCGAATATATATGGAATTTCATTATGGGATCTTAGATATAAATATTTTTCAATACTATTATAAATGAAAATATCAATAGTTTTACATTCAATTTAGATCTGATGATTATCATTCCTGTACTCCATAATCTTACTCCTCAAGCTATAGAGCATTAATTATCATGACTCTTTCACATAATAGTGAACATTTTAAATTATATGTAACAACATTATAATATAAATCCATAATGGATGGATCCATGATATTAAAATTATGGGAACTCATTCATGAAATCTATGTCATCCTTTAAATAAAATATTTATACAATTTATCCTATTCCATTATAAAATATGAAATTATAGAGAAATATTGTTACATCCAAAATTTTGTGGGGGCATTTGATAATTATCGAATCCACATGAACTATATGACGAAGGGAGAAGAAGAAGAGACAATTTAATATTCTTTCATTCTTAGTATCACATGATTTTGAATATCAAAGACCATTTCAGTCTTTTGAAATATATATTCACTTTTCATTAATATCAGAAAAGGATTTCTAATTAGGGGTTTGATGTGGCATTTTTATGGAGAGAAATATAGGTGATCTATTAATCTAAAAATATTGATACTCAAAGGTGATATATGCTCACAGAATTCATGATATATTTTTTCTATTGTAATAATTGATTAAATATATGTCCAATTTTTTATGAATAATATATTTTCAACATATCCCTCTTTTGTGATGAAGGTTATATGATTCATTTATTTTGAAATATACACCAATTATAATTTAAAAATAACGATCTCATTTATTTTTCATAATGAAAATATCACTAATTTCTTAAAAGTAATATGTAAAAGAAGAACATGAGATCCCCCAAACCATTACATGTTTTAATGAAATAATATATTGAGATATGATGACATATTTTTAATCACACAAAAATTGATTGAGATACCACACTCTCATGGTTGTAAAAATATATCATATGAATAAGAAGAATTCATGTACATTACCCTACATGAAGAAGCAGACGCTTTTACACACATGTATTATACAATCTGTAAGCAGTAATAATTAAATGGAAAAATAATGTTTTTTATGTGATAAAATAGAATTGAATTTCCACATGTGATGTTTTACCTGAAGAAACATTATAAAATAGTAGATTCTCATCAAAATGAAAACATTTTATATTCATCCCATTGCGTATCACAATAAGAATATATAATTTGAGATAATATATTATAAAAATGACACACATTGTTCGTGAATGATACATGGTTGAGGTTATATGAATTTTATCATCATTTCATGATATATTAATGTGAAACTGATATAGTAATTAGATATATCATTTATTGAATTCCTAATATCCAAAGAAGAAGAAGATAATATGTGAAGATGTAAATATATTTTAATAATAATTTTTATTGAAAAATTCTGTGTCTTCATGTAAACATCACATAGATATCAACACCTCTAATGAAAGTGATGAAGCATAGAAGGTACTGTTGCAGGTACTGTAGTGGGTAATATTTGGTATTGTACTAGTATGAACTATTCATCAATCTAGTCTGTTGGGCCACCAGTTTGGTGGTCGGGACATGCAAGGCTTTCGGGCCACCCAATTCCTTCAGGCCAGTTGATTCTCAAGGCCTTCGGGCCACCTTAAAGCCATAGGGCCACCCCATGGTCATCGAGCCAGATGAATGGAAGCCCCAGACACACTAAATAAAAAGGATCTACCCCAGAAGATGATTCAGAGTAGGTGCACTCACTAGAGCATAGCCAAATGGAATGTCTAAATGAGAGGGTATCGCTATACCATCGGTACCTGCCACTGCTTGCATGGAATGCCTAGCCAGACGGTCATGAGATGGTTGAGAACTACTATCATGATGAAGATTCTTTGGAGGGGAAACTACTTGTATCTAGTCTAGTTGAATTCCCTAAGTCCTTCGGGTCATGTAATATCCTAAGCCTATGGGCCATGTAATCTATGAGCCTACAGGCCTTATAAGGGTTTCGCCTCATCCCTTGAATGGGGGGTTACCGAAAAACAAAACAAAATGAAGGCCTTTGGGCCATTAAGGATAATAAAATTGAAGAAGTGGTAGCCTACATGATTTTAACATATCTATGTCAATCTACTAATTAAATTTTTCATTGAAGGCATTTGATAGATGAATTTGTTGAATTTTATCACATTAATTAGTGTCTATCAACTTTTAATGATTCTACATGTCTTATCAGTTCATATGGGTTAAGATAATGTCTTGGATATTGTGATTCAATTTATAACCATGAATGTTTTATAGATAGTTCCATGATAATGATTATAGGTCTATAATCATTACCATGATTTATTTTTTATTATCTGGAAGAACATTTTATAGGAAAATAACAATCATTTATCGGGGACTACTATGTAGAAGATATAAACCTCATTAACGATCACTCTTGTACATTATAATAAATATTTAAATTTATATAATTTGATACTATACTTGATTAAATTAAGAGATCCATTCAATAAAAAAGTTATATAAGGGAAGAAATAATAACATTATATGTTGATAAAAAGTAATCTCACACTGAATCACCCCCATTATAGTGTGGTTATCCAAAAAGGTTCTCTATATTTTGTATCAGAGTGACATGCCTCACTTCTGATTGGATTAATAGATTTTCTCAATCATGATATTTGATTTATCTATTATCATTTCATAATGGTGTGAAAATTAGATGTGTTTTATCTATAATCGATAAGTACAATATATCATCTAGGACGACAATGAACTAAATAGATTTTGAATTAATAAATATAAAGAATACTATAACACCACAATACATTAAAATATTTTTCATTTTAGAATATTTTTATCTATGTTCAATGAGTTATTTATATAATAAAAATATGTTGAAATTACACTACACCAAGAACTACAATTATGTAGTAGTACACACAACACTGTGTTGTATTTTTTTACACCCAATACTATGGTCCTTTGAAATAACTTATTACATGAAATACATTGTTTTAACAAACTAAAATATACTATTAATATTATTATTTAATATGATAGATACCAACAATAAATTTTAAAAACATTAATTAAATGTGTTATCTAAATTTTGAGAGTAGTATTTACATTTGTTAATATAATTCTACGGTGAACAAATAAAAGGGAAACGAATATTTAAAATGATTGTAGTGGTAATTTTTTAATAAGAAAACAATTTTTATAAACTAGATATTTTTTCTATTATTAAATGTAATTAATTTCTCTATTTTCATGATACTAATTTAATATATATCTGATATATTAAAAAATATTTATTTTATGTTCATCTATTTATTTTAAGAAACATAATATAGAAAAACATAATTTTACCCATAAAATTGTGATTTTTATGAAAGAAATCATCCACCATTTAATTTAATATCTAATTAAAAATAACATTTTGACACTTTTATAAAATATATATTAGAAAGTAAATTTATTTTGGGTAATTAATTTCAAATTTATGTTAGTGTGATCATTTATTACTTTTTAGAGAAAAATCATTTTTCAATAAATAGTGAAAAATAAAAAAATTTAATTAAAAACTGAGTAATTTTCAAAACAATTAATAGAGTAAAATTATAATTTAAATTGGTTTCAAGGTATTATTAGAAAAAACATACATATTCTAATATCATTTAAGTCATTTGAATTTGTTTAATATTTAATTTATATGTAACCACATTGTGAACATTTGAATATTTCTACATTAATCTCCCTCATTCATGTCCCATATTCGTGATTAATGATCATTTAATTTATACAACTTCTATGATTATAATTTTGAAAAATGGAATCCAAAAGTTGAATCAGAATAATGTGTAATTTATAGTAAGTTAAACATTGTTTTTTACCATTAATATTAGTGAAATAAATTAAAATTAATTATAATGATAAGGTGAGCATAAGATTATAAAGTGGTTATGCTTTAGTCATAAGTGGAAAATGAAAAATAAACTTGTCCAAAACCAATTTCATGGAATATGTTTTATTGAATCCATTATATTATAGAATTTTCTACATTATTGGAGGAAAATTTTGTAACAGATACATTCAAATACTATTTATATTTTCATATTTTTAGGAATTCCAATCCTATTCCACTATAATAGGAAACTATACTATATAACTTATTCACACATATAAAGATATTTTATCATAAACATACTCCCAAAAAAATCACCCCAAAATCACTAATCTCATCATAGACACATATATGTTGGAATAAATCAATCTAATGAATTCATGTGGAATATTCGAAATGGATGTACCTGAAAAAGAGGTACACTTATTCAACACAGAAATTAATTAAATTTTATTCTCCAATCCATAAAATAAATTTATGTCAGGATTATATAATTAAATATTTATATTAAATATGATGATATTCTATTATATTACAGGTATGACCAAAACTCACACACAATTACGTCCAATGGGATACAAATTCATCATTTGTGTGCTACAGACTATCACTTCACGCACTAAACCTATTTATTCATCCATTAATACCATTAAAATGGTATGTATAATTTATTTATTTATATTTTATGTCTAATATTTATGATATTTATATCTTCACTATGTTTATATAATTATTATATAAGTCACACCATCATGAGTTCCATATTCGTATATATGGTAACACTGTTTTTAGATGTGTGGACTACATGGGCCTCAGATCGGTGTTATTCATTCACATGTTAAATTGAATGTAATAATGATGACATTAGTAATTAAGTTATATTTATATGAAATAAAAAAAATTATTATTATAATATTCAAATATATATTAATCAACTTGCATTCTTTTAGAAGGAAAAGAAAATAGAATCAATGTTCATGCATAAGTATGACATACATCTCCATGGACGGTATAATTCATTTCTTATCTCATAATTTAATGGATTATACCAAATACAATTATACTGAATATATATATTTCTATACATAATGGTATTGTTTAGGTATATTATGAAATCATGATCTATGTAAGATGAATTAAAATTATCTAGTCAAAACTTACTAAAAAAATATAACAATTTACACCAAAAAATGAATATTATGGCTGATTATTAACAAATGGATCACAATATGATATGAACGAACTATATAATATATTATAAATATTAATATTGTTTTGGTATAAGTTATTATCATGATTAAATATATGTGAAATGAGTTTAATATGCATTCAACAAAATAAGAAGTATAAAGTTACTGATTTTTTCTCAACTTACCATCTATTTATTAAATTTTATCATGATTAAATCACAATTCATTGAATGTAAATATTCATTTTATATTATCTCATTTAAGTGGTCTTATATGAAAACATTAATTTGGTAAATGTAATTTTAAAATCTCTCGTAAATTTGTGATTTTTATAATTATCTTGAAACAATCACATTCTTATAATAAATTCTCATTATAAATTTTATTTATATTAAATATCCATATTCTTGTTTAGAGTATATTATTATTTCTAAAACTGTATACAATTTTTATAGATGATTTTTACTTTTAATGGTATTTAATTAACTGTGGGTAAATTAAATATTCTATATCCTCTACTCAATATGGATATTTGATAATGCATTTTAATTATGAATTAAATAAATAATTTGATATATGAGAAATGTTATGGACATACACAAAATATTTCGGAGTCTGTTTAATGTAATCTTATCATTGCATAGTAAGTTTCATGGGTTGAATCATTTTTCCAATTTATATGGGTTTTAGCAATTGTGTTTCAAACAACATTAAGGATAGATCATAATGGTAATGGTGTCACATTCCTTGGAAGCGTGATGTAAAATAATTACACATTTACATTATTTATAATTCAATTTTTATTTTTATATGTGAATTTTTTTAAATAATCTATGGATCCATTTTCATTCAAAATTAATTTAGCTAATGAAAATCTTGTTCATTTATCTACCTTTCCATGTTGATTATGCCTTACCCAGTTATTTAAATTGAATGTGTGTTAAATTATTATATTTCTCTAATGATAACTATTTATTAATTCATTATATCTTCAACTATAGTTATCCCTTATTGGAAATTTCAGATCCTCCTTATTTTGTTTTATTTCCCCATTTTATGAATAGTAAATCATTAAATAAGACATAAATGTAATTATTCATATTCATTATTATTTATCAGGTTTTATTTTTTATTTCCCAATGTAATATGGGTAATATGTTGGTAATATAGTTTTCCATATCCACAAAACTAATTTTTCCTTATGTATTTGAATCCTTTTAATAATGCCAATGTAATAATGTAAGACACAAATTCCATGATTATAGGTTTCAGTCATTATTATTGGCATTACTGGATTTTTGGTAGAATCCTTGGAATCTAGATTTAGGAAAACCTATGTCAAGTAACTAAAATGTATGATTATATTGGTGGATATGTACACAAGAACATCCCAATGAACCCATTTTTATTGTTATGAGTTTATATATGAATAAATTTTACAATTAATGTTCTGTGTTTTACTAGATTTTGGAGTATAAATTATGTATTTTAATTATATGACCTAATCTAGTATATTAACATATTTTGAAATGGGGCATAGAATAATGGAATATATATATACTTGAGGAAAATATAGAGAATTCCATATAGATAATTATGATATATATATATTATTGGAAGTGAGTAAGTAATGAATATATTATGGAAGCTTAATCAGGAAATGAAAAATAAGTTTTGTGGATGGATAAACATTTTCTAACAAAAAGTATATTCTCTGTTAAATATATTTTTTAAAAAATCTAGGATAATTTAGTAGGAAAACTGATCCAATTGAAGCTGAGAAAATAATTACATCTTCAGAAAAGATATTAATTTAACTATTATGTGGTGAAAAGAAAAAATTAATTCTTAAAATGTATTTTCTCAATGGAGATAAAAATTAATGGTTGTAATTTATATATTATACACTAGTTGAATAATATGTTGATGTAATGTAAGAGAAATATTTTAGGTAAACATTTGTTGAATAATATTTACCCTGCAAAAATAAACTGAGGCGAAGAGACAGTTATTTAGTTTAAATAAATGGGGGGAAAAGTGATTCAAATTATTAACCTACCATTATGTGTGTATAATGATATACAAATGATTACATATGCTATATGTAATACATGATTGGAGATTTCTTTGAATGGCTTATTCCATGTCTCTGAAGGGAACTATTTTGTCAATCATTTTATTCAATATATGGAATAGATTAATGTAATATCATAATTGATAATGAATTAACCTTTTATTATGGATTCAAAGGGAGGAAATTGAAAAGGACAATGAAATAGGAAATATTAGATAAATGGAATAAGGGAATGATTCAATTTCTCTATTGTCATAACTATGGAAAAAATTAACCTAGTAAATACTGTTATTCTTTGGAATTTTGTTATAAGTGAGGATAATAGGGTCCCCAGAATAGTGAGTGTTGGGGGATGAAAAAATTAAATGAGTTATAATTCTACAAAAACAAGGATTTTGGGACAACATAAACAAATTTTTTAAGAGTATAGGAAATCAACCAAAAAAGAGGCCAAATGTAGATGATATATATTGTGATACTGATATAGATGAAGTGTAATGATTAATCTTCTCCTTTATTTGGATATGTTGATAATGTTGTAAGTATATCTTATAAATGATATCTTGGTATAACGTATTATGGAATGTATATTGATTTCATTGTTGTACTTTTTCCACAAGGATATAAAATCATATGTTTATTGGTACCAATGAACAATGAAAATGATTTAGTTATAATTCAAAATTCATTTAAAACAAATTTTTTATGGAAATAAAATCCTTGATATGCTCATTATGTTTAGATAATTATTTTTTAATAATGATATTATTGATATGGATAATGTAAATTGGATACTACTTTCTAACTAGGAATTGATTAGTAGTGGGATGATAATCTTTTTTACGCTATAATTTATTGATTTTGAAAAATTTTGGAGTTATGAAATATATCGAATAGTCAATGTTAAATTTATGTAATAAGAAATCTAGCATGGATTCACTGTGTTTTTATGGTAATTCATATTGTTACCATTTTTCAAAAGAATTCATGATAATGGTGTTCACATGTTTGATATGTAATGATTAATATTATGCACCATGCTGATGGAAGGACAATGATAAATTCATATTTTAAATTCATTGAACCACCTTCTAATGTGTAATATCATAATCTTTTGTAAAATCTATCCTTTTGTGAAATAGTTTATGTAGATCATTGGGAAGGGTATTGTTGGTTAATATACTAATTAAACAAGTGATGAAACCAATTATAAGAGACGAATCAAAGAAATACCAATGAAAAAATGTTGAAAGTTATTTTTTTAATAAGTAGAAACATATAATGTAATCATATTTCCTTACAATCTGAAAGAGTGAATGAATTTGTCAAATCAATGAAAATGTTTTTGAAACAATAGTTTTGTCCTACAATAGTAATTATTATTGATATCAGTAATCTTTTCTTCACATATGATTTGTTTCTTTTTGTTCTACAATATTATCATAAGCATGATCTCTATCATTGTCCATCAGAACATGAATGTTAGGTTTCTCATCCATGCCAATGCATTCATTAATGTTCTCCAATTCACAATCCATGTTTTACAGTAACCATAAAATTTTATTTTCCATAATATTAATATGATTTATTGTTAACCCTATTTAGGATGTATATTTTTCAAAAATATTGTTTCCTAATATCAATCATTCTATTGATTAGAACATGCCTGATTTTTTAGGACACAATTTGTATAAGTTGGGGAGAATGTAACACAACAAGAATTAATATTTTTTACTTATAATAACTTTTAATTTTTAATATAATTTTTAATTTTCAATACCTTGTTATGATTACACTACAAAAAATCATTATCTTTCATTTCACAAGAAACTATTTTTTATGGATTTATAAAACATAATGTGCTCCCTCAAAATCATGCATCACACGGAAGACCGAGTTTTAAAAAACTAAAATATACTATTAAAATTATTATTTAATATAAGTGCTATCATATAAAATATTCTATGAAAACTATTACAACTATTAACTAAACTTTGATGATATTTTTTACATTTATATATATATATATTTGGTGACAAATTAATTCAAAATCAATATAGGAACAAATTATTATAGAAATGATGTTATTTAATGCAATTTATGCACAAAAAGGGTTCATTATTAATAAATTTAATTAATTTATATTACTGTATGATCGTATTATAATATTTATATTAGATATTTAGTATGATTTTTTTGATATTCATATGATTTTATTGTAGGTATTAGATAAGAACAAACACAATTTTACTCACATAAACCTGAATTCTTAAAACGGCAATTTTACCACATTTTAATGGAACATCTATTTTCAAATAAAATATTTATACTTTAATAAATTATATATTAAAAAATAAATATTAATTTTCAGATCATAATTTCAAAATTATCTTACTTTAAATTTTTTTCTGAGAAATATCATATTTTTTATGAATAGAGAAATATTCAAACTATTAATTGAAACCACAATTCTATCCTAAATAATTTATACTGTTAAATTAATTTTTTAATTTATATTAAATTACTAAATGATAAATTTTAAATATATTAACATAAGTTTGGTTACTGGAATAATTTTTCAATTGAATTTTAATTTAAAAACCCAATGAAAATTTGAACATTCAAACATTAAAAAACCACATTCCCATCCCACCTATGTGATTAAAATCAAATAAATTTCATCCACATCAGTTATTATAATTTCAATAATTAATGAAAAAAATTTTAATTAGAATAATTTATAATTTTTCATATGTTAAACATAGTGTTTTTCCAAATATTTTATTGAACACATTTAAAATTAATTACCTTGACTAAGGTGAAAAATAGATTCTTTATGGTTAACAATTAATCTTATAGAGAAAAATGACCATTTATCATGTATAAAATCATTTAATATACATATTTTTATAATATAATCTCTTTTATAAATTTTTTTCAATATTATATAAAAATTCTATAAGGGATACCTCACAATAGTGTTCACCTTTTTATACGTCCAATAATGCCACTCCTCCTCCACTATAAAAGGAAACTCACACGAGTTAGTTATTCACACCAATGAAGTCATTTATCGTATAAAACCCATTTATCATATGTCTACCCAAAAAAATTGAATAATAATAGAATACTATATTTTGGAATAAAAGAAACAAAGTATTCTTTTTTGTATATACCAATAGGATTTACTCAATGAAGTGGTTACATTCTTCAACGAGAACATTCATTTCATTTCTTCCTACTCTAATTAAATTATTATAATATCATTATAATATAATCTCATTAGTATATTAAATATTATGAGACTTTTTATATTATTTTTATGGCTTATACTCACACTCACTTCCATCAAATGGGATATACAATCATCGTTCGTTTTTACGATGAACTACTACCTCGCGAACCAATATCATTTGATCTTCCATTACCACTTATCATGGTTGGTAAAAATGATGGATTTAAACATTAAATATTATATATAAAATATTTATAAATTAATTAGTCTTATTAAGTTATTATATAAGTCATAACATCATGCATTTAGTATTTTAAGAATATGAAAGCATCGTTTGATGGAAAGTTGACTACCGCCTCCCAAAAGAGATGTGATATGCTTAGAAGTTATGCCTAATTTATTATGTATGGAATAAATATATTCATATGATTTATTTTAAATAATTATGATACATAAATTATAATATCTATTTAAATAATTTAAATTTAATTGATTTTATATGACATGAAATTCGAAATAATATTCATTCATATAATCGACATACCGTCTCCATGAAGGGTTTATTTAATTTCAAATATCCATGTTTTATGGATTATAATAAATAAAAATATAAGTAAAATATATGATATAAAATATATTTTTAAAATTATTGAGACCAATAAATCTTCATCTATATATTAGGTAGGACAAATAACAAGTCAAATCATACTTGAAAATAGTGCAATTAACACTCGAAACAACAAAAATAGTGAACAATTATGAACAAATGGGTAATGGGTTGTTATTAAGGATTAATATATAATATTATTAATATTAATATTGTTTTTTTATAAGATAATAATAATATTAAAATATTTTATATGAATATAAAGGTTTTTCTTCTAAAAGGGAGTATATGGTATGACATTTAGTCTCAATTTAAATAAAACTGAGAGTAATTTATTAGTATGCACCAATAAATGATAATATATTATAGATACATCTCACTTAAAATTTTGGTTTCATTATTTCCTCAAAATTGATGTTATTTTATGGTACCTCTTAGACGATCTCATCCAAGGGGTATGATTTGAATATTCCCAAGTGGTAAAAGTTATTTTGAAATCTCACATTCTTTTCAGATTGTTAAGTTTGTATTGAAATAAAGAACCTTTTTATAACAATTTTTCATTGTAAATTTCAAATATATTAAATATAAATATTCATATATATCAAATATGATTATTTAAAAAACTATATAACATTTTTACATTTAGTGTCTACTTTGAATGTTAGTTGATAAAACGGTAAAACATTTATAAATATTTTACCATTACTAAATAGATATATTTGATAAGGTGAATCTATTATGAATTAAATAAATATGTTTATATGTTATTAAAGTTTTTGACATTCAATTCACATATTGGGGACCATTTCATGTAAACCCTCGATGCATCAGATGTCTCATGAGATTAACTAGTTGTCCAAATCTAATGGGATTCCTACAAATTATGTTTTAAATTTTCTTGAGGATATATCATGATTGTAAATGAATAATGCTCTTGTAAACCATGATTTCCAGTAATTAGGAATCTTAAATATTTACTTTTCAGTTATTATTATTTAATTTTTTATGTTTTTATTTAACATAATATCTATATGTTTTTATTATTTGTTTATTGATTTAATGCATTTTTGTTCTCTAAGTTTCCTTTTCACAATGATATTTACTTATCTAGTTATATAAATTTCATTATATTTAAATAATTTCATTTCAATATTTATTATTAATTATAATTCATTTCATATTCTTCAATACATAACCTTTAATACCCTTTTCCAATCATGCTCATCATATTCCATTCCCCATGTTATTAAGATGAAATCATTAAATTTGATTTCATGGAGTTTTTTCATCTCATTTTATAATGTATCATATATTATTTTATATTTCACAATTTAATATTTGAATTTATAATGTAATTTAATTTTCTGAAATTTATAAAATAATATGTCAATAGGGATTTCAATCATTGTAATCATGCCAATTTAATAATGTATGACACCAACATCTAGTATCCATGGATGGGGTGTTACAAAGAAATCCCACATGGTTAATTTGGAAGAAGAATCTTGTTTTCTATGATTTACTATGGATAAATTAATGTATATCATTTGAGAAGATTATATCGTGGTAAATGTTACAACTATTGAAATGTAAATTTTTTCTACCTCAGATGCCGATGAACATGTATCAATTAATGTTCACATCTTTTTAATTTAATAACCTATAAAAAGTGTTGAAGAACATTTATTGATAATGAAAATTATATAATTAAAATTAACGCCAATCATTAAGTCATCACCCTGCTAGAACAATAATATAATAAGTGGTGGAGTGAAAAATAATAATGAGTGATGAAATCAATACTTCTAACCAATAAATGTTTTATGAAAACTATTATGATCTGGGAGATTTTAGAATAATTATCCATAGTTGGGAATGATTGGTTTAAAGATATACCAATGAAATATAGAGGCATAGGGATTTTTATATAATATAAATATTAGAACATCATTGACGAAAATAATGAAAAGAATGAAATAAAATCAAACAATATCGAGAAGATTAATTTTTTGAAACAGAAGAGGAAATAATTAATTAGTAAATAAGTCATGAAGATCACAAATTAGTGTAAATATATATTGAAATTTTTGGTTTATTGGTAAATGATACAAAATTTGAAATTTCAAGAACATGGAGTCAAATATTAAACTAATAAAAATTAATGAAATTATTCTTTAAAATAATCATCTAGAAGAGATACTACAAGATCTCCAACCCCAAAAAATCAAAAAAGTATTTTTAATATAAAATACTATAACATAGTTGAATGAATATATTAAAATTCATTGACGGTAAATATAAAGAAGACTCTAATTATAATTTACCATCCATTTCCAAAAATGTTAGTTATTATGAATCTAGTTATATGTATAATACATAATTTGATTTAAACACCATGAAAATGGGGGCAATGAAATATGATGAAGATATATTCAAAACATAATTTTTTGTTAAATAAAACATTACAATGACACATTTTCCAAAGAAGGACAATATAATAATGAATATAAATAATAATAAATAATAATAATATATATATATAATTATTGTAAATAAAATATCACATTTTTTCACCTATTATTGGTGGTCTAAATGATTCAAGCACATGGAATCATATTTTTTGATTTAATCTATCAGAATATAATAAAATATAGGAAGCCTATAAAAATTGTGAGAAATATAGTAAATAAGAAGAGGATATAGATTAATTTAAATAATCATATCAATAAAAAAATTGTAATATTTTAAAAATCTTTTTGGTTTTTGATATAAAAGTTGTCATAGAGAAGAAGATTTAATGTTTTAATCAATCAAGAATAATAGTAAAACCAAATTGAGAAATTCAACACATATTAATACTATTACAATAAATCCATTATAGGGGATGAATCATGAAAAACAATAATTACATTGAAAATGAGAATGATGTAGACATTGGACAATGGAATCTAAAACTTTTCATGAAAATATGAAGATAACTAATACTCTCAATAATCACATGATTTTCAAAAAGAGAGATAGATTAAAAAGGAGAAGCTATTTCTTTTGTAGAAGAATATGTTACACCATGGATCACAATGAAAATTATATGAATTTAAAAATGATTTGAAATATTATTCACCAAAGGGGAATATCAATCCATGGTAAAAAATAAATGTATTGATATGGTAAAGTGTACAATTCCGAAGCCATGTAGAACTAACAAGAATTATATGCATTTAACAAATGAAACATGGTTGATTTTCACACTTAATGAACAAAGGGAATTGAAAAAATTTGAAGAATAGGTGAAAGTAGATGCTAAATTAATATAGAAGATACTATTGGATGATATTGAATATCATGATAGGTTTTTAATTAGTAAAAACAAGAATTAATTATAAGGATCGAGTGGAGTGATAAAAAGAGATATAAATATATCTAATAAGTGTTTATTCATAACACCATATCAAGACAAAATAAAGTTTAAGAATTATAAATAAACTTTGGAAATATGGGCCATTCTGTATCGTATTATGAAAATGATTGTGCATAAATATTTTATAATTGAATTATTAGATTCAACGATTCTAAAAAAATACAACAAATACATTAAATTTAGCATGATGTGTTCAACCTCACATTTTGGATGATGAAATAGAGTATAAATTTTGGAAAAAATAATCATAACTTATATTCTCCCACAAAAAATCAATGATGATCTACCCAATTACCATATTATTTTTGTTTTTTTATAAAGGGAATTAAAATTTTTGTATAAAAATTAGGTCAACATAGTAGAATAAATTCTTGTCAATTTCAATATGTTGTAGTATTCATTTAATGATTTATTTAAATAAAATTCCGTTTTCTATCTATCAATAAATATCTTACATAATATTCTTCTATAAATATAATATATTAATATCGATTATTATAACCAAGATATTTTTGATGTCGAAATTATTTTATCTCAATATCTTGATTTTGACTGTAAATATTCATATTTAGAATAATTTTCATTTATAATAACAACTAATTTTGTGATACCTGTATATTATGTGAATATGGAGATCATCACTTTATGATAATTATCCAAATACGTTTCCATTATTAAATATTTTTAAAAAATATGATATTCATGGTAGGTTTATGTATAATAACTCATTAATGTTATATGTTTGTAAAATAATATATCCATATTCATTAAAATGAAATCTATTATGATCAAAGGATGAATATCATAACTATATAAATGAGATGAGAAAATTTTAGCATCCCACCACGGGTACCACTCAACAGCTCTATGAGATAGTTTCCACAATTCTTTAAGAATTCCCCTAAATACACCAGCTGTTTTCGAGTAACACCAAGGGTCATGTGAGTGCTTATTATGAGATTATACCCTCGTCAATCAGAAACATCAATGAATTATACAATATAATGTTATTTTTTAATTCTATTCTAACTATATGATCCCAAAATGATTAAAAACAATGTTTTATAGGAAAAAGATAAACAATATAACTAAATGTTTAATGCCAATAGAATAGATTAATATTATTAAATAAACATTTATAAATTCATTGGTTGAGATTATTTTTACCCATCATGATATTTTATTATATATTATTCACTATGGAGGTATTTTAATTCTAAAATCAATTGATGTTAATTTAATATTTTGAGACTTTCCATGATTGCAACTCTAATATCATTAAAAAAGGTAACACATCCCTCACATACTGATAAATAATTTATCTTGTTGGGGTGAATATACTTATAAAATTTAACTTCTGAAAATATTTTTAATTCATATAGTTTATAGTCTTCTCAAAAGACAACTCTAGGGTCACTAAGAGGATATCTTAATGGAAATAGTCAAAGAAGAGGTAATCCCCTTACCGTATTTTTCAAAATTATTTCTCTATCTACAGTCTTATCATGTTTTTATTCATTTATATTGTAATAAATAATGTATCACATATATTCAAAAATGTTATTATAAATATTGAATTACCACATTCCACCATTAATTCATCCTACAAAAAATGAAAGCACCAAACCTATGTGTTTATGACTTATTATATCCTCACTATGGTGTAATATGTCGTTACTCACTAATTTATTTGGATTGGTAAAATGATGCATATAATGGACATAAAAAATAAATATTAACTATTATTTTTTATTTAAAATTAATAAACTTTGTAATTACTCACCCTTATATCATGATGTAAATGATATTGTCACTCATGTGTATGTACTACCATCCATTTCCATAACACGATGAGAATCATCTCCCACATTAAACATTCCATGATCGACTATAAAAATATGTATAATAAATAAATATTGATTATACGAAGTAATAATTATAATTTAATAATATATAAATGTGTTTGATTTACCTTATTTCATTCATTACTCTATGAAAATGGAAACAACGTTCTTGCAAATGTATGGATTACTGTCTCTATGAATAGTATAATCCATCTTATATTTCTATATTATATATATATATATATTTAAATTAAAATATAAATTATATATAATTAATATTTTACATTCTAGATGTTTGTAAATCATCATTTATGAAATATGATTAAGAATAAAAAGTTAAAACACATACGATAAACTAAGTGATTATTACCAGAAATGTTGAATTAATATGGAATTATTTCTAAAAACAAAATATAATGTCATAAATGGATCATTAATGATATAATAAATATTTTTATGATACTATTACACGGTAATAATATGTTTATAACCACTATACATGTGTTTCATACACATCCATTGTGAATCAGACTGAAGGCAACAGTTAATTTCACAACTAATTATTTTTCAGGACTTTTTTTATTTTTTTTACAGGGAAGTATTTATCTTCAATGTACATGTTTATAACATATATATTATAGAATATTTTTAAATTTATCATATGTATTTAGTACTTCATTTTTACCCATTACTGACATTAACTACTCGTTTGGAAAGGAACATATTTTTTCATTTTCCAAACGAGGTACATTATTAAATTTTTGACAAAGTATGAAATATATGATTTTTTAACTTATATATAATCAACATGAATTATGGTTTCATTAATCAATATATCAATGAATCATAACATACAATTTTATAGTGTTATTTTGAAATAATGTTTTTCAAATTTCATGGATTTTCATGTAATGAAAAGGTTTTCAAAGTAGAAATTATATTTTCCTCAAGACATTTTTCACAAGTTGTCCAAAAATTATTTTCCATATAAGTTGAAACTATTTTATATAACATAATTTTTAATTTGGATGTGTTTATATTTTTTTATTCATATTATTTTTATAAATGTGTTATGTTTATGAAGGAATGATATTTATGAGACCCATTTCTTTTCTGTGGTTAACATTTTAAATGCATGTTGTTTAGGAAAGCCATTTCATTACATAGGTTGTCATATGATAAATTATTTGTGTTCTTGAGGTACATATATGTATGATATAATTATAAGATGGGTGGTTCATATATCTCCCTCAAATGAATTGAATAATTATTTATGTCGCTGAGATAGGAATAAAGAACCATGTCTGCAATGATGGTTTTGGTAGGGAACCAGGACTACTAACATGGTTATCAGAGTGAACAATG
This sequence comes from Viscum album, assembly GCA_963277665.1. Taxonomy (NCBI): domain Eukaryota; kingdom Viridiplantae; phylum Streptophyta; class Magnoliopsida; order Santalales; family Viscaceae; genus Viscum; species Viscum album. The sequence goes on from OY728158.1 coordinate 881,859,235, forward strand.
GTTACCATGATGTTTATAGGAGTGAACCTTGTCTACTATAATGGTTATGGTAGCTAACCCTAACTACCATGATTGCAATAGTATTTAATCATAAATACCAAAATGGTATGGGTAGTGAACCCATACTATGAAGATGTCATTATAAGTGATGACTTGACTATAATGGATATAATTTAATATACGTATGTGTCCAAAACAAATTTCACATATAATATCTGTGTTATTATTGAATGTATTGTGTTCTTTTTTACCTTATTATTCAAATATTAAGATCTTCCAACAAACATTAGATGATTCATGTTTATTATCATTAATGTATAGGGTATGATTTTCTATTTTCATGATCATATATTAATTCCATTTTGTTTATGAATATGTTTAAATGTATCCCTTATTTACCCCTACTAAACATTTTATATTAGCCAATACATATGATTAATATATTCTTTGTCAAAAAATAAAATATGTTTAATATATCCCATGTAATATAGGAATGATTTAGGAAGAAAAACTACATGGGATATCATTATGGGAGATGTTAGAGATCATTAAAAAAATTGATGAATATGTTCCATGTTTACAAAGGAACAAAATTAATATGTTATTTGGGCATATTCTAATAATAGTGTATTATATATATTGTATATTAATTTAATATCCATGTAGTAAAATTTTTGTTCACAATAATTATTTTCAATATAAAATAAAATATCAAAATAACTAAAATTTAGGATATTTGAAATTCAATTAAATTATTGTTGATACGAGGTATGAAAAATACTATAATATAAAATATTTTTTGGAGTGACTAACTAATTAGGGTCATAAATTGAGTTCCCAATATAATGTTTAACTAAAAAAAGTTTAAAACTAAACCTCCAAAATTAATTTATAATATACAGTTAATCAATACATTATAAATATAAATTTTTTACCATTAAAATGATTTCCCAAAGAGAGAATAATAACAAGTTAAAATAATCATTTAAATCGAATTATAATTTTTTTATGAAATTATATAATTAAACATATTATATAGAAAAATAACAATGATTATAAAATTATTATTTTACATCATTTATAATTATATAGAGTATTAAAATATAAAAAAAATAAATCATATAAAACAAAAAAATAGAAACTGAAAAAGGGTTTGGTCGGAAGATATGACATATTCCACTCCATTTGAAAATCCGAAGAATCAATGACATGTATTATGATTGAAAACTTTTCCATAACCTGATCAAGTTTTAAAATTATCATCACACAAGGTTATCTATGAAAAAATCATTTTCAACTACTATATGTGGTATATAATAAATAAATATGACACACATTGCCAAATCCACGGTTGATGTGCTTATAAATATAATGAAATCTTTAAGAGTATGTAGCATACAAACCAATTTTGTACATGAAACATTAATTGTAGACAAATAGATTAATACAACATATAATACATTAAAAATCACAAAAATCAAGGGGAAATGAGTTGATGTAAGAACATATGACTCTCCTTGATCGGAATTGATTTATATTTTCAAAGGTACTAGATATCTACTATTTGTTTTAATGAAATAGGTTCTTCAAAATGATTATGAATACGAGTATCGAAGATTATATAAAAAGTAATATGTTTTCTGTCTATAGATTTATGGGTTCCATCTGCCCAAAAATGTGTTAGGATTTTTATCTAATTAATCATTTAATGATTTTTTTAATTAAATGTTTATTAATACACTAGTCGTACACACCCATGAGAGTTCTACATAATATACAACTCTCTATGATAAAATATCAATTTATGAATAATAATTAAATTATCATGGAACAAAACAATGATCACTAAATCAACAAAGTATGAATTTTTATTAATTGAATCATGGAGTGGTTTTGGAATAATGATTCTTTATTCTCTCTTATATTATCAATAATTAATTCCTAACACTATATTTTGGAGACATTAAATTCAAATATGAAAATCTAGTTAGAAATGGTAGAATATTGGCATTAGATCCCTACTTTTAGTTGATAATAATAGAAGTGGAATCTATTAGTGGATGATCGAAACGGTTTTTATTTAATTTATGTTCATAGATCATCCAGATAGTAGCTCAGTTTGGTGGTTTTATATTCCAGATGTAGATATATCAATGGGAGATCATCTGAATTAGTGTCATATCAATTTATTTATAGATATGTTTATTTAGATCATCTAAACTAGTGATAAATTTTATCAACTATAAATCTTCAAATGGTATATCATCTGATCTTGATATTGTTTTCATTAGAGGTAGACAATTTAAATTGGTGGTAATTGTTTTCAATCGAAGATACTATTATTGTTATTTTCATTCCAACTACGGATCGTATTATAGATATGGTTGATCTTTATAGTTAATGGTATATTGATTGAATTAATGGTGGATCAATACATAGACATCTTTCTCTAAAAAATGGAGTACTATCCTAAAACATTAATAATATTTGTAATATAACAAACATCGGTTATGATAATTAATATTTTGATGTTACAATATCATTCAACACCATTTTTTAACCTTTTTCATTAATACGAAGATCCCATTTAAATATATCAGAGGAACCACAATAGATTACATTATCTTTATTACATTTGAATGATAAGGACCACTATCCAATGCATTAGAGAAATAAAATGGGGATCACCCATCCTATAATCTATATCATTCACACCCGTATTTATTATTAATAATGTAGATCAACATATCTTATAATCTGTATAGAGAAATATTATATTAGATATATTATAATAAAGTATCATGGAATGAATAAAAATTATTATTTTTAATCATTTTCATCATAAAATCATTGAAAAACACTTTAGAACCCATTAAAATAACATTTTGGGATATTGAAATGACATTTATTTTCCAAAAACCATATAAATAAACATTCATAAAGAATTTAAAGGGAGATTTACTCTAAATATAAAATCAATTATTTAATGAATATAGAAATAAAATAATTATTATGGTGGTTTTAAAATATGGTTTCATTGTATGTGTTAAAATAGATTATTGCATTTTTATTTTGTAATCGTAGACAAAACATTGTGTTAAATTATTCTTTCATAAAAACATATAATGAATGTCAAATGATATAAAAATTTTCATAACTAATTATTTTATATAAATAAATAACTTAATATTATTTTTTAAAAAAATATGGTCATGGGAGAATGTTTTGGAATGAAATCTTCAAAATATTAGTTTTTGAAAAGTCACTTAACATGAGTCTGGCTCGTCATGTACATTATTTATCATCCTTAATAATCTTAAAATTTTAATTATTTACATTCATAATAATATTTTTTAATGATTAATTTCTTATTATTTTATACCAAATTATATTCAGTAACTTAATAATTATGTTCATGTTAGATGTTTTGTTGATATTTGGATTATATGTCCAATGTGACATTAGTAAGATGATTAAAATCCACCAGAACGTTATTCCATCACCAACTAAATAATATTAATGAAATATTTATAATTTATATATATATATAATATACTATTAAAACAATCCTTGAATTATGGTTATGAAAAATGATCTACCATACATTAGCGGATATCATAGGCTATATGTTTACAGGAGTAATATTTCCAATTTTAGAAGATAATTATATAAAAAGGTTATGAATAATTTAATCATATCAAAATGATAATAATATAATTTATTCAATAATAATAATTTATAAATATATACATATACCTTCTATATGATGTAGTGAAGAAAAAAATAATCAAATCGAGTTGTGGAGGCGAAATCAGTATGTAAAGACCAAAAAAAATTATTTTTTTAGTGAATGTAAATCTATTAAAATACATGATATATTAAATTTCATGATATATAATTTTGTCATTAATATCATATAAATAAACAGAAAATTCATCATTTTCATGAGAATTGAGTGGTTTCCATATTAAATGAATTACATCAGTTCTAATGTGGATAGTCTTCAAGACACAAGAACAATGGTTTTGATTTCAATTTAATTAATAATTCGAAGGATATAATTATTATTTAAATAAAAACATGTAAATATATAGAATATTTTATTCTTATCGTTTGATCATTTTTAAGAGTTATTGACGATTATACAACATGGAATAAAATAAAAATACTTTATCATGAACTATACATATTCTCCAAATTTTATATTATCAAAAAACACAACATGCTTTCCTAGGTTTGATTTTTCATCAAACTATGTATTATAGGAATTGGGGAGGGATGTATGGAATGTATTTTTTATATTATTTATTACAAAAATTGCTATTAATGTGTGAATAAAATAAGAGAATACATTATATTTTATATGAGAGGGGTGGTGTAGTATATGATATTCATAATGTATTAAATTAATATAAATTAATTTCCTTATTAAAATGGATCTAATTTCAAAGTACATAAAGATAAATTATTATGACTGAAAATCCAATCATTTATTAAAAATACATCTTAATGTGATTTTTCACCTTAATCTCATTGGTTTATCTAATGTTAACAGTTTTTTGAAATTACTCTCATATTAATTTTTTAAAAAAATTTGGCTTCATGAAAGTAGAAATAAATGGAGACAAAGATATTAAATGATCCATGGATGGTATTATAATCCATTTATAATTTTATTTGAAAATGGTGATATTTTTATAAATTTTAAATAATTTAAATATATTTATATTTTATAAAATGTCATTAATTTGAATATAGACTTTTTTAATTTATTTTTAAGTTAAAAAAATCCAAAAAAATGTGTAATTAAACAAAATATCATGTATTTTTTAAAAAAATTTCATATTCATATAAGAAAAGCTGATGACAATAATTCATTCAAATTATATTAGGTTTAATATTATTAAATTCATTAATTACATTTATTTTTAATTTAATTATAACTACATCTGCATTGGGTAGAAATTTAAGGTAATTATTCAGTTACTAAAAACTAGAAAAATATTTGCATGATAAAAAAATTAAATATCATTAATTTTTTTTTAAAATATCAATCATTCTGTTTATCACTTTGTCAAAAAATTATAAATCAAAAACTAAAGAAGGTTATTGTTTTTATACATTTCATTAAAAATTGTAATATATATGTTTTAATTAATATAATATGGTGAAAAAAGAATATATTTAAATTTTTTATGATTGAGGATGAAATATAATTATAAAATGAAATTACGGACTATTGTATAGTTAGTTATTTATTTTGTAGTAAAATAGTATCAACCATAACTAACAAGTTTTACCATTAATGTGGTAACCAAATATTTATTATGTCTAACATTAATAATGAAATAAATAATAGGGGTATATTACCAAAATTTGAACCTCCTGATTCAATATATGGAAACAATTTTTTAAATATTCAAAACAGAAAATTATTATAATTTAATTGAAAAATTAAATGAAAAAATGGGTTAATTGTTTTCCATACAAATGAAATTTTGTGAATATAAATATTTTTGTACGAAATTCAAGAATAAAATTTATTCGAAAGACTATAATTATAATATTTTTATTCAAATTAATGTATTATATTTTAAAACTATTCCAATATAGATTATGTTTCTATATATTTTTGGAAATAAAATTATATTTTTAATAAAATTATATATTTTTCATAATTCAATTAAAATTTAAAAACTTTTATAAAAATACCATATGTGATCATTTTTTTAAATTTATAACAAGATTTTTTAAAGAATGAGGACATTTTTTATAGATATCATTTTTAATATTTCATAAATTAAATATAATTTCGTATCATAAATAAATAAATAAAATTTGATGGAAACTTACTTTTTTAGAATAAAATAACCTTACTCTAAAATTTGTGAATATTAAATTATAATTTTTCAACACAATGGTATTGATTAGTGAATATAAAATATTTTATTTTTTTTTATTTTATATCAATGATTTCATCAATATGATTTTTCAAACCAAAATTTCATGGATGTTGAATGATGTTCCAAACTATGATTGTTAAATTTTTAGTTCCATATATAGAAAATGAAATAACATATTTTGATATGAAATGGTTATGCGTGGAAAATTTTTATGGAATCATTTATTTGTATTGGGATTTCATGATTGAATAGAACAAAATATAAATTTAGTGATTGATAGAATGATATTAATTGATTCATAAAAATGCTCTTATGTGTTTCAGATCATTTAAAACATCATAAAAAGTAATAAAAAATAATTTCATGATAATTTCTGAGGAACATTGATTTTGTTAATGATTCTTGGAAGCCAATTAATGCATTATTTTTTATTAATATTTTATGTCATACAGAAAGAGAAAACACATTTATATTTTGTGTGAATGATAACATGATCGGAAGAAATAATTTATGTTTGATTTGGAAATTTCAAAAAAAATTCACAAGGAATTTGAGAGGGAATTTTTTTAAAAAAAAGTACAACCATGGAATCCTCAAGAGCATAGCTCAACCAAATACTGGTAAAAGGCTCAACCACATGCGATCCGTCCCATGAATGTGTTGTCATCGTAATATTGATGGTGTAAAGCCCATAGATGAGAGCCCCTGGTCTAATAAAGAGTAACTAAGGGAATATGTTACCTACAGGGGCACATGGGGTGATAAGAGGATATCATTTATTGAAAAGGTGATACGTGACCCAGGAGTCCCTCATGTGAATGTGTATTATTTCTTCAACCATGGAGCTAACCCAAGAGGCTAATGAAATAATGATTATTAGTATGTAGTGGGAATATATATGAAATTTCGTTATGCGATTTCATATACAACAATTGTTCATTAATATTAAAAAATTTCATAATAGCATTAGTTTTTCGTTTAATTTTGATATGATGACTATCTTTCCACTACACTATCATCTTACTATGGACTCCATGGATAATTACTTCTCATGAGTACTTCATGGAATAGTGTACTTTGAAAAATATATATAACACCGTATAAAACCTTTTACTTTAGGTATGGTTCCATGATATTGAAAATATGTGAAATCCTTCATGGAATGTAGGTCATACTTTAAATAAAATTTTCATATCATTTGGCTTATTCCATCATAAAATATAAATTATAGTAAAATATTCAAGCATAAAAAATCAATAGGGGGAATTTGATTATTTTAACATCCACATGAACTATATCAAGATGGGAGAAAAGGATGAGATAAATTAATATTCTTTCATTTTTAGTATATCTTGACATTTAATATGAAAGACCATTTTGTTTATTTTAAAATATATATTCACTTTTCATTGATATCAGATAAGTATTTTTAATTAAGGGATTGATGTGGAATTGTAACCAAGAGAAATGTACCAGATATATTCATCTACAGATTTTGATACTCCAGGACAATAGATGCTCACAAAATAAATGATCTCTTTTTTTATATTTTAGAAAGTGATAAAATATATTTCCATTTTTTGAAGAAAAAAGTTTTTTCAATAAATCCCTCTTATGTTATGAATGTTATATGATCCATTTATTTTGTAATATACACCAATTATACATTAATAATAAGGACATCATATATTTTTCATGATGCAAATATCATGAGTTTCTTGAATGTAATATGTAGAGTAAGAACATGAGATCCCGCTAACCATGCCATGTTTTAATGGAATAATATATCGATATATCATAAAACATTTTTAATCACATAGTTAGTGATTGTGAAACCATATTCTCATTGTTGTGAAAATATGTCTGATGAATAAGAACGATTCATGTACATTACCCTACATGAAGAAGGAAAATATTATACACACAAGTATTAAACAATATACCAATAATAATAATTAAACAGATAAACAATGTTTGTGGTTATGGGATCACGTATAATATAATTTCCACATGTAATGTTTTACATGATGAAACACGATTAAAAAGTAGTGTCTCCTAAAAAATGAAACATTTCATATTCATCTTTTTGTGTGTTACAATAAAAATTAATATGTTTAGTCAATATATTAAAAAATGACACACATTGTGCATGCATGACACACTGTAGAGGATATATAAATTTCATCTTGTTTTCATGATGTATTAATGTAAAACTGATATAGTAATTAATGATATAATTTACAAAATTTCTAATATCAAAAGAAGTATATTAATAAGTGAACATGTTAATATATTTTAATAATAATTTTTATTAATGAATAATTCAGTTTTTACAATTCCACATCATATTGATATCAATCCAACTGAAGAAAGGGAAGAATAGGTAGCCAACATGATTTCAAAATGTCTTTGACAATATACTAGGGTAATTATTCTTATATTCAATTTTATAGATGTATTTGATGAATATTATCAAGGTAATTGGTGGCTATTAAATTATAATGATTCTACATGTCTGATCACTTCATAAGGGTTAAGATAATGTCATGCATCTAGTGAATCAATTTCTAACCATGAATTTTTTCAGAATAGTTCCATGATATTGATTATAGGTCCATAGTCATTATGATGATTTATTTTATAATAAATAGGATGCATATTTTATAGTAATGTAACAATCGTCCATCGAGGACTAGTCCATATAAGAGATAAAACTCGTTAATAATCACTCATTTATATTGGGATTTATCTTTTAAATTACTATAATTACTGATTATATCTAATGAAATTTATAGATACATTTACTAAATAATTTACATAGTAGATGAAATGATAACATCATATATTTTTAAAAACTCATCTCACACAGAATCACCCCAATTATTGTGTGTTCTTCCCAAAAGGTATTGTATATTTTGTATTAGAGTGACATGTCACACCTCTTGTTGGATTAATATATTTTATCATTCATGAATATTTCATATATCTCTTATCATTTTAGAATGGTGTGAAAATTGGATGTGTTTTTCTACTATCAATCAGAACAATTTATCAGCCAGGAAATAATGAACTAAATAGAGAGTGAATTAATAATGACAAACAATACTATAACACCCCAAGACAATAAAACATTTTCGTTTAGATTAAATTTAACTATGTTAAAATAATTATTTATATAAAACACTATATTGATATTATGCTACACACAGAATTACAATTGTGTAGTTGTACATGAAACACATTGTTGGATTTTATTACACCCAATACTTAGGTCCATTGAAATCATTTGTTACATGAAATTGATAGTTTTAACAAACTACAATATACTATTAATATTATTATTAAATATTATAGATACAATATATAAATTTTTTTGACTTTCATGAAATGCAGTGTCTAAATTTAGATAATATTTTTTACATTTGTTTAAATAATTCTTTCGTGACTAAATCAATGGGAATTGAATATTGAAACTGATAATAAATGAAATGTTCTTATATGAAATCAATTTTTATACATTAGAGGTGCTTTCTACTAGTAAATTAAATTAATTACTCTATTTTCATAAAAAAATTAAATTTTTATATTATATGATAAATAAAAATTTATATTCATCTAATTATTTTAAGAAACATATTATAGAACATAACAAATTTTAATCATAAACACATGAATTTTGGAAGGAATCTTCCACCTTTTAATATACCATCTATTTTAAAATAATATTTTCATACTTTTATAAAATATAGACGATAAGATAAATATTTTTTGGATAATTAATTTCAAATTTATATTAGGGATAATGTTTAGTACAATTGTGTGATTTTTTTTCTGTGATGAATAGTGCAAAAATAATGAATTTTAATAAATAATTGAGTATTTGTCAGAACAATTTATAGAATTAAACTATATTAATTTTTTTTATAATGTATTATTAGATAAATTTACATCTTATAATATAATTAATTTTGTTTTAACATGTTTTAAATTTATTGCATACGTAACGGCATAGTAAACATTTGAATATTTTAACATTAAAACCCCTCTTTCTCATCTCATTTTCTTGATTAATGAAAATTTAATTTCTACCACATCTATGATTATAATTTTGAAAAACGGAATCCAAAAATTGATTCATAATAATGTATAATTGATAAAATGTTCAACTTAATTTTTTTCCCAAAATATTCATGAAACTAATTATAAATAATTATGGTGATAAGGTGAACATGAAATTACAGAGTGGTTACACTTTAGTCACAAGAAGAAAATGAACAATAAAATTGTCCGATGGACATTTTATGGAATTATTTTTATCATATTCTATATTTTATAGAATTTTAAACATTATTTTAGGGATAAAATTTAACAGATACCTACAAATAGTGTTTGCATTTTTTATTTTTATGATTTTTAATTCTCATCCACTATAAAATAAAACTATATCCAATAATTTATTCGAATATATAAAGATATTTTATCATCAAAATACATCCCAAATATCTCTCCAACATCCCTAAACTCATCATAGACCCATTAATTTTGTAATGATTCATTCAAATGAATTTCTTTCCTATAAAATAAATTGAGGTACCCGAAAAAGAGGTACCATTATTCAATGGGGACATTAATTTTATTTCATTATACAGTAAAAAATTTATATTTTTGTGATTATTATATAATTGAATATTTCTGTTAAATAAAATGACATTATATTATATCATTGGAATGACCTATACTCAGACACAATTATATCTAATGGGACACACAATCATTATTCTGTGTGTTATAGTCTATCGCTTCACGAACTAATGTTGTTTATTATTCCATTACTACCATTATAATGGTTGTTAAAAATGATTTATTTATAGTTTATATCTACTATATATTATATTTATAATGTTATTATTCTTCTATAATTATTATATAACTCATACATTTATGTGTTCCATATTTGGAAATATGGTAACACTGTTTGTAGTTATGTGGACTACCGGCTCCTCAGAGCGATGTGATTCATTAACATGTTAAATGGATTTTAATAATGATGAAATAAATAAATAAATGATATTTATATGAAATAAGTAGGATATTATTATTATAATATACATATATATCATCAAATTTCATTCTTTTAATATTAAAAGTAAATAGAAACAATGTCCATGCATATATATTGCATGCCATCTCCATGAACGATGTAATTCATTTCCTATCTCCAAATTTTATGGACTATACTAAATAAATTTACACTTAATATATTTTTTTATACATAATGGTTTACATTATGTAGATAAAAAATCAAAATATATGTAATCTGAACAAAAAAATAACAATTCAAAACATATTAAAAAATTATTGCATTTTACTCGAAAAATAATGAATTTAAGGACATTAATTAACAAATGTGTCATGATATGATATAAAATTATAATATGATATATTATAAATATTTATATTATTTTGTTATAAGTTAGTTACATTAGTAAAATTATGTTAAATGATTTTAATATACGTCAAAAAAAGGAGTATAAGGAAATGGATTTTGTGTCAATTTACCGTCTATTTATTACATTATATCATGTTTAAATCATATAATCATGGTATGTTAATATTCAATTTTTCATTATCTTAACTATGTGGTCTGATTTGAAAAGTTCTCCTTGGGAAATGTAATTTTTAAATCACTCTCAAATTTGTGATTGTTATCATTATCTTGATACAATCACTTTATTATAATATATTTTCAGTGGAAATTTAATTTATATTAAACTTCCACATTTTTTAGTGGATATTATTAATTCTAAAACTATATTTCATTTGTATTAATGGTGTTCACTTTTAATGTAATTTAATTAAATTTGGGTAAATTGAAAATTCTATATCCTTTAATCAATATAGATATTTTATAACGCATATTAATTGTGAATTAAAAAATTATTTGATATGTGTGAAATGTTTTGGAAATACATTAAATGGGTTAGAGACTAATTAATGAAATCCCATCAATTCATAGTATGTATCATGGGTTGAATTAGTTTACAAAATTATATGGGTTTTTAATGATTATGTTATAAACAAAATTGATGATAGTTATTGATTGTGATGGTGTTACATTCCTAGGAAGAATGAGGTAAAACAATTACACATTTACATTATTTAGAATTCATTTTTTGATGATATTTTTTAAAATAATATATGGAATCATTTTCATTTTCATTTTATTGATCTAATGTAATGTTTGTTCATTTATGTACCTTTCCATGTTGAATATTCCTTTGAAAGTTATATAAAATGAATTTGTATTTAGTTATTATATTTTCATAATGATAAATCATTATTAATTCATGATATATTCAACTATACATAACCTTTATTAAAAAATTCAAATCACCGTTATTTTTTTATTTCCCCATGTTATGAATAATAAATCTTTAATAATGATTTACATTTTGTTGTTCATATATTTTATAATGTATCATGTTTTATTTTCTATTTACCAATGTCATATGTGTAATGTGAATGTAATCTAGTTTTCCATATTCAAAAAACTAATTAGTCATTATATATTTGATTCCTTTTAATCTTCACAATGTAATAAAGTAAGGCATTAATTCCAAAATTATATATTTCATGCATTATAGTTGGCAATATAGGATGTTTATTAGAATCCTAGGAATCAAGATGTAGGAAAACCTATGTTAGGGAACTAAAATGTAAGATTATATTTGTGCATATGTACAAAGGATCATCACAAAGAAACCATTTTTATGGTTATGGGATTATATATGAATAATTTTTACAATTTATTTTAATTATTTTGGTAGTTTCTGGATTATAAATTTTTTTCATTATGATATGACCTAATATTGTATATTTAATTTTTTTTAAGTGTTACATAGAATAAAGAACTATATAAATACTTCAGGAAAATGTTGAGTATTCTCTATATTTAATTATCATATATATATATATATTTGGAACTTAGTAAGTTATGGATATATTATGGATGCTATATCATGAAATAAAAAATAATTTTTCCTGAATGGAGAAACATTTTCTACAAAAATTATATTCTCTGTTAGATGTCTTTATAAAAATAATTCACAATAATTAAGTGGGACTAATGATCCAATTGATGCAGATAAATTGATTAAGTCTTCATAAAATATATTTATATTATTAGGATGTGGTGGGAAGAAGAAAGTACCACATTAAATGTATTTTCTCAATGTAGATGTGAATTAATGGTGGTGATTGATCTATAATACATTGGTTGAATAAAAAGCTGAACTAATGTATGTGAAATGTTTTATGGAAACATTTTTTGAAGAGTATTTAATGCACATAAAATAAAGTAAGGAGGAGAGACTATTAAGTATTTTGTTGAAAATGAGGAAAAAAGATATTAAAATTATAAACCCGCCACTATAATTGTAGGTTGGTAAACAAATGATTACATACGCAACATGGAATATGAGATTGAAGAATTCTATGAAGGACTTATGCCATATCACTGAAGGGAATTGGTGTCTCAATTATTTTCTTCATATGATGGAATATTATTATGTAATATCATGATAGATATTGAATTAAGAATGTATTATTCATTCAAAGGGAGGCAAGATAAAAGTAGGATGAAATAGGATATTATAAAAAAATGGAATTAGGAATGGCGTAATATCCCTCATGTGATAACTATGAAAAGAATCACATTAGTAAAAACTATAATTTTTTGGATTTTTGTTATAAGTGAAGGGAAAATGGTTTCCATGATCAATAGTGTTTGGGGATGAAAAAAAATAAATGAATTTTAATTCTACAACAACAATGATTTTGGGACAACAAAAATAAATTCTCTAAGAGTCAAGGAAATCAACCATAGAAGAGGCCAAATGGGGATGATCAATATTATGATATTGATATATATGATTTCTAATGATAAATCTTCTCCATTATTTAGATACATGGATAATGGTGTAAGTTTATCTTCTAAATGATATCCAGGTTATATGTATTATAAAATGTATATTGATTTCACTGTTGTACTTTTTCCGCGAGGATATAAAATCAACTATTGATGGGTACAAACGACCAAGGTAATCAATTTAGTTATAAGTCAAAATTCATGTAAATGATATGATTTAGGGAAATAAAATCCTAAATATGTTAATAATGTTGAGATAATTATTTTTGTATAAGGATATTATTGATATGGATAATATAAATTGGATACTACTCGCTACATAGTAATTGATTTATTATTTTATGATATTGTTGTTCATTCTATATTTTATGGATTTTAATAATTTTTTTATTTATGGAATATATCCCATAGTCAATTTTCAATTTCTGTAATAAGCAATCAGGCATGGTTTCGCTGTGTTTTTATGATAATTCAAGTTAAAATCATGTTTCAATGGAATTCATGATAACGGTGTTCACATTATTGATATTTCATTATTAATATTCTGCATCATGATGATTATAGGATATTAATAATTCCATTTTTTTTAATTCATTGACCTAACTTATAATGTGTATATTCATAATTAGTTGTAAAATTCATTCGTATTTAAAATTGTTTATGTTGATAATTGGGAATAGTTTAGCAGGATATTGTTTTAATTAAACATGTGATGAAACCAATTCTAAGTGAAGTGCCCAGATCAGTGTGAATCACTGAGAGGGGGAGTGGGTGAATCAGTGATCCTTTAAAACTTTTTACTAATTGATTCTTAATCAATTAAACCTCTATGGCTTGTTAAGGCCTCGATCCACTCTTCTTGTATCTCTCAACCTTTCCCGGATAATGCAGTAATGAAAAGGCACAGGACACAAGGATTTACAAGGTTCATCACCAAAGGCCTACATCCTTGCCATGCTCTCTCAGCATGGATTCTCCCATTATAATCTGTTAGTATTACAATGGTCGATACAGCTTCCCACCGTATCTCTCCTGAGTCCCACAGGAGGGTCTTTATACTGCGTCCCACAGTGTTACCAGAGTCCCACTGGCCTGCTCCAGAATCCCACTGAAGACTTCTTCTCCCTGAGTCCCACAGGGTCTTCTCCTGGCTCCTCGAGTCACACGAGTAGCTCTTCTTCACTTCAAGTTCTTCAAGTAACTTCAACAGCCTGGGATAAAGGCTGCTGGCCTTGCTCTTCTTCTGATCACTTGTGGTGAACAGGTCTTCTCGTCTAGCTCAGGCTTTATCTCCTTCTTCAGGAAGACCTGGCTTCTCTCTTCAACTACTGAATACTCAGACAAATAATATCTTTAACTTCAGTCTGGTCCAGTCTCAGTTTCACTTCAACTTCATGCACTGAATGCATGGCATCACAATATCTTCAAGATCTTCTGGTCTTGGACTCCTCAGATGCACACCACTGATTTATCACTGTTCACATGTGCACGTGCATGCATGCATGCATGCACTCCCCTTCTTCTTCTCTTGGTGAAACAAACCCACAAAGGGTGTAATCACTTTTGAGCACACACCTACTTCTCAGACTTCACACACTTTATGCAATTTGCTTACACACTTAGAGTGTGTTCTACTTTAGTGTGGAACTTCTTCTTCTAAGTGTATACACACTTCTTAGTGCACACACCTAGGTTCGGCCTTCTTTGTCACTTGTTCATGTACACATAAATTGTTCTTTGTTTTGCACACACTTGACTTTGGCCTCTTCCCTCTTCTTGTTGCACACCCTTAACCCGTAGGTTGTTCTTCAATTTTGCACACACAAAATGTGTCTTCACTTGGTGCACACACAAGGTCACAACCCTCGGCCTCTTCAAATGCACACACGGCCAAGTGTGCTCTTCTTTATTCAAATGCACAAGCAAGACTATGGATTATTGAATGCTTACACACACACAAAGTGTGGTCTTCCACTTTACTTGGCACACACCACATGGTGTTGTCTTTTGTGCACACACATGGCCTTGGGTTCTTCTTCTCCACTTGGCACACACACACACGAGGCAAGGCCTCGGCTTTCTCCTCCCTTCTTGCACACACACCCGAGTGTGTCCTTCCCCACTTATGCACACACACTGCCTTCTTCTCACTTTGCACACACAAGGCATGCAAGCCTCGGGTCCCCTTCTTGTTTAGCACAAGGCAATGCCTTGGCCTTCCACTGCCTTTGCACACACTGCCTGAACTTCAGGAGGCGCGCAAGAGGGTGCAGCCTTCTCTACTTCAACACTGCCTGCCGCGCAAGGCACTAAGCCGCGCAAGTCCTCAGATGTAACCGGCCGCACTAGCCACGGGTGCAAGGCACCGTGGGCTCCTTCCTCCTGCCGCGTAAATGTGCAGGCAGTGAGGGAATCAACCATGGTCGTGCAAGAATGCTGCGGCCCCGGGTTCTTCCTTCCGCGCAAAGGGAAGGCGCGCAGGGGGTCCCCCTTCTTCTTCTTTCGCGCAAGGTGTGCGCAAAAGGAACTCTCGAAGCCAAGGGTGGCTTCGGGCTGCTTCGTCGCGCAAGTGAGTTGTGCGGAGCTCCAAACTTCGTGAGGCACAGAGGCACACTCACGGGACTTCTCTCTTCAGAGGATCAGCAAACTTCTCGAGGGCTCGGCCTCTCTTTATATAGGCAGAGGAATACCCCATATCTTCCGCGTGATTTAACTTCAAGATCCCGAAGTTTTCGGTTCTTTAAAATCTTCCAAATATTTATATTTATCCTCTGTTTCACGCGGGATCTTTCTTCTTCGGTTTCCTCCACATGCATGCGATTTATAACGCATGCATGGCCTTCGTTAAACCTCATCCATGCAAAGGCACGAACACCGAATGGCCTCGCACCTCCGGTTGCTTCGGCCTTGCTCGAAATCCTCCTTTCATCGTATGCATGCTTATTTTATTGCATGGTCCTGTTCGTTATGGCCAGACGAGCACGAGGGTGGCTTCAGTTTCTTCAGAGGTGGCCGGAATCTCGAAACCTATCTTCGGGAGTCGCCTGGTTCAGCGGCGGTCGCGGGGAGGCTTCGGCATGGCTCGAGGTTGAGGACGAAGCGGCAGCCGTCGGATCAGGTGATCGAAAGACATCGGATGGCTGGATCAGATCGCGGCGTCACGGGATTAGATGAGCGGCTCGGATCGGCCGCGAGATCAGATGAGCGGCTGGGATTCGCTCCCGGTGGAATTTGCGCGTCCCACATCGAAACGCCGCGGGTTTTTTCCGCGGTTTATTACCCTGCCGCTGCCCGCAACTCCTCAGTTGCATCTTCTCCCTCCACGGTGCCGCCCCGCACCGTGTTCTCCCTGCGGGCGCGCTCTGCGCCCACTCTTTCTCCCGCGGGCGCGCTCCTAGCGCCCACTATGCACACACCGGGTGCGCGGGCTTCACCACCGCGTGCCCTGCGCTCCTCCGGGCGTGCCCCAGGCGCCCACTCGGTTGTCTTGGGTGCGCCCCTGCCTCAAGGGATGCTGCCTTGGCCTGAGGGTTCCCCATGGGTGTGGTGACCTTGAGTCCCACATGTGCCTTGGGTGATGACCCTCGGCTGGCCTCCTTGGTGGCCTATTTTTTGCAACAAAAACACTAAGTCCTTTGTTAAACAAAGTGACCAAGTGTAACATGCCAAGTGCCACATCTTCATCTTCTTATCCATCCTCCCTTATTCATATCTTCTCTTCTTCTTAAGAATTCCTCCAATTCTTCCTCAACATTTAATCTTCACTTAGGAGTGAAATTCAAAAGGTTTATCTTCATCAACCGAGCTCCTTAGTCAAATATTTCTTCAATAATCTTCATTGATCTAATCAGAGATCAAGTTGGATCTTTTTTTTTCACATTCACATGCACTAAGTGTTAGTGTATGGACTTCATTAATACACTTCATCCACTTAGAAGTTGTGAATGGATCCCTTTCATCTCCTCATGCATTGTGAAGACAATGCATGGTCTTCAAACAATGTTGTGACATTGTATCATCATGATACAAGTTCTTTAAAGATCAGTTCAGCAATCGTCAGATTTAACTAGAGAATGTTTCAACCACATCTCTTATGCCACTTAGTGAATCTCCTAAGTGACATGCATCTTAGTACTATGGCCATTCTCTCTTCATCACCAACACCATCACAACCTTTGGCATTCACATCTTGACATTCCCTGACTTCCATTCATTCCAAGACAACTTCATGCCTCATTGACAACAAATGCAACACAATGCACTTCAATCTCCCCCTTTGTATTTGTTGTCAATACACTCCTTCAGCACATATGAATGGGTCAATATGTGTGCCAATATTTTCTCCCCCTTATTGGCAATCAAATGCAAAGGTGTGGTGTGGTTCACTTTCAAAAATCTCTTCCTCCCTTTGAAAAGTATTTTCTTGAAAAACACTGAGAGAGGGATGATGTCACATGTTCACTTGAGCAATGAACCTTTAGTAAATCAGCTCTAAGTCTACTTGGGCTAACCCGGTGTAGAAAACAAGAGTGATATGACCAAGGAATTCAAAGCTGTCCAAAATTCACTGTACATGTGAGATCATGCTTCAGGGGTTTGAAATTTTTCAGATATACCAATGAATTGCTAAATCCTGCACGTACTTCACAAAACTCATTAGAAAGTCCAGTGCAATGATGAAGCTCCCCCTTTCATCCATTTGTCTTCAATCCATACTCCCCCTTAATTGACAAGATAGCCTCAATTAAGAAACAAGGGATGAAAGTATGATTGGAATACCTTTACTTTTCTCAAGATGGAATTAAATATCAGAATCCCATCTTCTCCAGATTGGCTCCCCCTCAAGGGGTGCACTCCATTCTGTCCAAACCATCCTCCAGCTGAGAATGATCATCATCTTCAATTCCCTGCAATGTCAGCACATGTAAATACCAATAGTATATGGGAATAAGATGGAACCTCCTTGGTTCATCAATGTGAACAACAAGGTTGAGAAGATTCTCTCAACCGAGATGTCCCATTTTCACCAGTCTTCACACTTGCACATTTGATCTTCAATGATGATTGTGCTGGTGTGGTTCTCAAAACATCTTCATGTGAAGCCTTTTGTTTCCCTTTTGCTTTAGCAATTGCCAGAACTTCATCTTCAGCTCTTTGTAGATCTCTGGCAAGTTGCAACTGATGTGGCCATATGACAAGTACATCATTTGGAAGAGTGGCCCCAGTTTTGGAAGTTCCACATGGTTCTTTTGATGCTGTCAAGCTACCTCTCTTAGGCAACTTGTTTTCAATCAATCCCTTCTGCTTCTTCTGGATTGATTGTCTGTTTGAGTCCAGTTGGCTTCTATTGAATTTCATGGCTTCTTTACAAAGATCCATGGTATGACCATTCCTACCACAGTAGAAGCACTTCTTCTTGGTGGTCCTTCTGGATGACTCACCCTTCTTGGTTTTAGAATCCAAGGACTTCTCTTCCTTTTTCAAGCTCTTCTTGGGAGCATCTTCCACTTTCTTCTGCTTGCTTCCCAAGGAATCTCTTTTAGCCAGGTTCAGTGATCTTTTCTTCTTTTGAGCTCTGGATACAGTTGGAGATTGACATGTATCTTTTTGTTGACCACTTTTGCAATCATCCCAGATGTTGTCAAGTAATCCAAATCTATTTGCAGTAAACAGATGTCTCTGGACCTGTGGATGCTGCTTCTTTTCCTTTGGCTTGCTCCCCCTAGGCATGGGCTTCCTATGTGCTTTATCATTCAGTGGATTGTACCAACAATCCTTTGCACAATGCCCATACTTGTTACAACACCAACATTGACCCACAAATCTTGACCTCTTCAGTCCTTCTGATTTTTGGGTACTTTTCTTGACTTGTTGTGTTGTTTCAGGAGAGCTCTGCTTCTTTACTGTCTTCATCCATATTTGTTTGGAATTATTCTTCCATCCTGCACTTTTAGTAGAAACACTTTTAGAAGCATGAGTACAAGATGGTATGGATGGTACCTTCTTTCTAGAAGATGTTGCACTTTTATTGGAGGATGTCTTTCTCTTAGAATCATCCTGCTCAAAGCATACTTGAGTAGCAACATGTCTTCTTTCAGCTGACTGGGAGGATTCAGCTTTAGGTGATTGCTGATTTTTCAATATCACCTCCAGTTCTAAGCATTTCATATTGAGGGAGTTCTTCTCATCCTCAACAGTTCTTAGCTTTCCTTCCCAATTCTCCACCAGTTGTTTCATCTGGTCTTCATGCACCTTCTTCAATTCTTGCAATGAATTGTCCAGCTCCTTCACCCTTTTGACTTTTTCTTCTAGTTGAGCATCTCTGACAACCATTGACACTTTGTGCCTCTTTTCCAGTGCATGGAAAACTTCTTTGACCACAGTCTTAAAGAATTCTTTCTCAGAAAGGCTTCTCTGCAATTCTTCAGCAGTGTCTTCATATCTTTCATTGCAAAGAGATATTGTTTCATCTTTGGCATTTACCAGCTTTCTGAGAGTGTTGGTTATGCCAACCCTTTTTACCAATTGGACTTCTAGAGAATTGGCTTCATCTTCTAGCTGTAATTTTTCTTCTTGAAGATCAAGGAGGCCTGTAGCTATACACATTGCAATTTCCTTGGGGACTCTCTTCTGAAGATATTTGATTGCATTTAGAAGATCATTGTTCCTTCCATCTTCATCACAGCTAGAGCAGGCTTCATCAGAAGAATGATAAAAGGAATTGTCATCTGATGTGACTTTCACATTTCTTTCCATAGAAGGAGTTTCTCTGATTGCAGCAACCTTCTTCTTCATCTTCTTTGCCTGTTTCTTCATTCTGTTTTTCAGAGTCTTGGCAGATATCTCCATTTGAGGCTGTTCTTTCATTTCCTCAAATCTGCACTCCATATAGACTCCCTTGGATCTTTTAGAGGTAACCTCCCTCTGATACCAATTGAAGTGCCCAGATCAGTGTGAATCACTGAGAGGGGGAGGGGGTGAATCAATGATCCTTTAAAACTTTTTACTAATTGATTCTTAATCAATTAAACCTCTATGGCTTGTTAAGGCCTCGATCCACTCTTCTTGTATCTCTCAACCTTTCCCGGATAATGCAGTAATGAAAAGGCACAGGACACAAGGATTTACAAGGTTCGGCACCAAAGGCCTACATCCTTGCCATGCTCTCTCAGCATGGATTCTCCCATTATAATCTGTTAGTATTACAATGGTCGATACAGCTTCCCACCGTATCTCTCCTGAGTCCCACAGGAGGGTCTTTATACTGCGTCCCACAGTGTTACCAGAGTCCCACTGGCCTGCTCCAGAATCCCACTGAATACTTCTTCTCCCTGAGTCCCACAGGGTCTTCTCCTGGCTCCTCGAGTCACACGAGTAGCTCTTCTTCACTTCAAGTTCTTCAAGTAACTTCAACAGCCTGGGATAAAGGCTGCTGGCCTTGCTCTTCTTCTGATCACTTGTGGTGAACAAGTCTTCTCGTCTAGCTCAGGCTTTATCTCCTTCTTCAGGAAGACCTGGCTTCTCTCTTCAACTACTGAATACTCAGACAAATAATATCTTTAACTTCAGTCTGGTCCAGTCTCAGTTTCACTTCAACTTCATGCACTGAATGCATGGCATCACAATATCTTCAAGATCTTCTGGTCTTGGACTCCTCAGATGCACACCACTGATTTAGCACTGTTCACATGTGCATGTGCATGCATGCATGCATGCACTCCCCTTCTTCTTCTCTTGGTGCAACAAACCCACAAAGGGTGTAATCACTTTTGAGCACACACCTACTTCTCAGACTTCACACACTTTATGCAATTTGCTTACACACTTAGAGTGTGTTCTACTTTAGTGTGGAACTTCTTCTTCTAAGTGTATACACACTTCTTAGTGCACACACCTAGGTTCGGCCTTCTTTGTCACTTGTTCATGTACACATAAATTGTTCTTTGTTTTGCACACACTTGACTTTGGCCTCTTCCCTCTTCTTGTTGCACACCCTTAACCCGTAGGTTGTTCTTCAATTTTGCACACACAAAATGTGTCTTCACTTGGTGCACACACAAGGTCACAACCCTCGGCCTCTTCAAATGCACACACGGCCAAGTGTGCTCTTCTTTATTCAAATGCACAAGCAAGACTATGGATTATTCAATGCTTACACACACACAAAGTGTGGTCTTCCACTTTACTTGGCACACACCACTTGGTGTTGCCTTTTGTGCACACACATGGCCTTGGGTTCTTCTTCTCCACTTGGCACACACACACACGAGGCAAGGCCTCGGCTTTCTTCTCCCTTCTTGCACACACACCCGAGTGTGTCCTTCCCCACTTATGCACACACACTGCCTTCTTCTCACTTTGCACACACAAGGCATGCAAGCCTCGGGTCCCCTTCTTGTTTAGCACAAGGCAATGCCTTGGCCTTCCACTACCTTTGCACACACTGCCCGAACTTCAGGAGGCGCGCAAGAGGGTGCAGCCTTCTCTACTTCAACACTGCCTGCCGCGCAAGGCACCAAGCCGCGCAAGTCCTCAGATGTAACCGGCCGCACTAGCCACGGGTGCAAGGCACCGTGGGCTCCTTCCTCCTGCCGCGTAAATGAGCAGGCAGTGAGGGAATCAACCACAGTCGCGCAAGAATGTTGCGGCCCCGGGTTCTTCCTGCCGCGCAAAGGGAAGGCGCGCAGGGGGTCCCCCTTCTTCTTCTTTCGCGCAAGGTGTGCGCAAAAGGAACTCCCGAAGCCAAGGGTGGCTTCGGGCTGCTTCGTCGCGCAAGTGAGTTGCGCGGAGCTCCAAACTTCGTGAGGCACAGAGGCACACTCACGGGACTTCTCTCTTTAGAGGATCAGCAAACTTCTCGAGGGCTCGGCCTCTCTTTATATAGGCAGAGGAATACCCCATATCTTCCGCGTGATTTAACTTCAAGATCCCGAAGTTTTCGGTTCTTTAAAATCTTCCAAATATTTATATTTATCCTCTGTTTCACGCGGGATCTTTCTTCTTCGGTTTCCTCCACATGCATGCGATTTATAACGCATGCATGGCCTTCGTTAAACCTCATCCATGCAAAGGCACGAACATCGAATGGCCTCGCACCTCCGGTTGCTTCGGCCTTGCTCGAAATCCTCCTTTCATCGTATGCATGCTTATTTTATTGCATGGTCCTGTTCGTTATGGCCAGACGAGCACGAGGGTGGCTTCGGTTTCTTCAGAGGTGGCCGGAATCTCGAAACCTATCTTCGGGAGTCGCCTGGTTCAGCGGCGGTCGCGGGGAGGCTTCGGCATGGCTCGAGGTTGAGGACGAAGCGGCAGCCGTCGGATCAGGTGATCGAAAGACATCGGACGGCTGGATCAGATCGCGGCGTCGCGGGATTAGATGAGCGGCTCGGATCGGCCGCGAGATCAGATGAGCGGCTGGGATTCGCTCCCGGTGGAATTTGCGCGTCCCACATCGAAACGCCGCGGGTTTTTTCCGCGGTTTATTACCCTGCCGCTGCCCGAAACTCCTCAGTTGCATCTTCTCCCTCCACGGTGCCGCCCCGCACCGTGTTCTCCCTGCAGGCGCGCTCTGCGCCCACTCTTGCTCCCGCGGGCGCGCTCCTAGCGCCCGCTATGCACACACCGGGTGCGCGGGCTTCACCACCGCGTGCCCTGCGCTCCTCCGGGCGTGCCCCAGGCGCCCACTCGGTTGTCTTGGGTGCGCCCCTGCCTCAAGGGATGCTGCCTTGGCCTGAGGGTTCCCCATGGGCGTGGTGACCTTGAGTCCCACATGTGCCTTGGGTGATGACCCTCGGCTGGCCTCCTTGGTGGCCTATTTTTTGCAACAAAAACACTAAGTCCTTTGTTAAACAAAGTGACCAAGTGTAACATGCCAAGTGCCACATCTTCATCTTCTTATCCATCCTCCCTTATTCATATCTTCTCTTCTTCTTAAGAATTCCTCCAATTCTTCCTCAACATTTAATCTTCACTTAGGAGTGAAATTCAAAAGGTTTATCTTCATCAACCGAGCTCCTTAGTCAAATATTTCTTCAATAATCTTCATTGATCTAATCAGAGATCAAGTTGGATCTTTTTTTTTCACATTCACATGCACTAAGTGTTAGTGTATGGACTTCATTAATACACTTCATCCACTTAGAAGTTGTGAATGGATCCCTTTCATCTCCTCATGCATTGTGAAGACAATGCATGGTCTTCAAACAATGTTGTGACATTGTATCATCATGATACAAGTTCTTTAAAGATCAGTTCAGCAATCGTCAGATTTAACTAGAGAATGTTTCAACCACATCTCTTATGCCACTTAGTGAATCTCCTAAGTGACATGCATCTTAGTACTATGGCCATTCTCTCTTCATCACCAACACCATCACAACCTTTGGCATTCACATCTTGACATTCCCTGACTTCCATTCATTCCAAGACAACTTCATGGCTCATTGACAACAAATGCAACACAATGCACTTCAATCTCCCCCTTTGTATTTGTTGTCAATACACTCCTTCAGCACATATGAATGGGTCAATATGTGTGCCAATATTTTCTCCCCCTTATTGGCAATCAAATGCAAAGGTGTGGTGTGGTTCACTTTCAAAAATCTCTTCCTCCCTTTGAAAAGTATTTTCTTGAAAAACACTGAGAGAGGGATGATGTCACATGTTCACTTGAGCAATTAACCTTTAGTAAATCAGCTCTAAGTCTACTTGGGCTAACCCGGTGTAGAAAACAAGAGTGATATGACCAAGGAATTCAAAGCTGTCCAAAATTCACTGTACATGTGAGATCATGCTTCAGGGGTTTGAAATTTTTCAGATATACCAATGAATTTCTAAATCCTGCACATACTTCACAAAACTCATTAGAAAGTTCAGTGCAATGATGAAGCTCCCCCTTTCATCCATTTGTCTTCAATCCATACTCCCCCTTAATTGACAAGATAGCCTCAATTAAGAAACAAGGGATGAAAGTATGATTGGAATACCTTTACTTTTCTCAAGATGGAATTAAATATCAGAATCCCATCTTCTCCAGATTGGCTCCCCCTCAAGGGGTGCACTCCATTCTGTCCAAACCATCCTCCAGCTGAGAATGATCATCATCTTCAATTCCCTGCAATGTCAGCACATGTAAATACCAATAGTATATGGGAATAAGATGGAACCTCCTTGGTTCATCAATGTGAAGAACAAGGTTGAGAAGATTCTCTCAACCGAGATGTCCCATTTTCACCAGTCTTCACACTTGCACATTTGATCTTCAATGATGATTGTGCTGGTGTGGTTCTCAAAACATCTTCATGTGAAGCCTTTTGTTTCCCTTTTGCTTTAACAATTGCCAGAACTTCATCTTCAGCTCTTTGTAGATCTCTGGCAAGTTGCAACTGATGTGGCCATATGACAAGTACATCATTTGGAAGAGTGGCCCCAGTTTTGGAAGTTCCACATGGTTCTTTTGATGCTGTCAAGCTACCTCTCATAGGCAACTTGTTTTCAATCAATCCCTTCTGCTTCTTCTGGATTGATTGTCTGTTTGAGTCCAGTTGGCTTCTATTGAATTTCATGGCTTCTTTACAAAGATCCATGGTATGACCATTCCTACCACAGTAGAAGCACTTCTTCTTGGTGGTCCTTCTGGATGACTCACCCTTCTTGGTTTTAGAATCCAAGGACTTCTCTTCCTTTTTCAAGCTCTTCTTGGGAGCATCTTCCACTTTCTTCTGCTTGCTTCCCAAGGAATCTCTTTTAGCCAGGTTCAGTGATCTTTTCTTCTTTTGAGCTCTGGATACAGTTGGAGATTGACATGTATCTTTTTGTTGACCACTTTTGCAATCATCCCAGATGTTGTCAAGTAATCCAAATCTATTTGCAGTAAACAGATGTCTCTGGACCTGTGGATGCTGCTTCTTTTCCTTTGGCTTGCTCCCCCTAGGCATGGGCTTCCTCTGAGCTTTATCATTCAGTGGATTGTACCAACAATCCTTTGCACAATGCCCATACTTGTTACAACACCAACATTGACCCACAAATCTTGACCTCTTCAGTCCTTCTGATTTTTGGGTACTTTTCTTGACTTGTTGTGTTGTTTCAGGAGAGCTCTGCTTCTTTACTGTCTTCATCCATATTTGTTTGGAATTATTCTTCCATCCTGCACTTTTAGTAGAAACACTTTTAGAAGCATGAGTACAAGATGGTATGGATGGTACCTTCTTTCTAGAAGATGTTGCACTTTTATTGGAGGATGTCTTTCTCTTAGAATCATCCTGATCAAAGCATACTTGAGTAGCAACATGTCTTCTTTCAGCTGACTGGGAGGATTCAGCTTTAGGTGATTGCTGATTTTTCAATATCACCTCCAGTTCTAAGCATTTCATATTGAGGGAGTTCTTCTCATCCTCAACAGTTCTTAGCTTTCCTTCCCAATTCTCCACCAGTTGTTTCATCTGGTCTTCATGCACCTTCTTCAATTCTTGCAATGAATTGTCCAGCTCCTTCACCCTTTTGACTTTGTCTTCTAGTTGAGAATCTCTGACAACCATTGACACTTTGTGCCTCTTTTCCAGTGCATGGAAAACTTCTTTGACCACAGTCTTAAAGAATTCTTTCTCAGAAAGGCTTCTCTGCAATTCTTCAGCAGTGTCTTCATATCTTTCATTGCAAAGAGATATTGTTTCATCTTTGGCATTTACCAGCTTTCTGAGAGTGTTGGTTATGCCAACCCTTTTTGCCAATTGGACTTCTAGAGAATTGGCTTCATCTTCTTGCTGTAATTTTTCTTCTTGAAGATCAAGGAGGCCTGTAGCTATACACATTGCAATTTCCTTGGGGACTCTCTTCTGAAGATATTTGATTGCATTTAGAAGATCATTGTTCCTTCCATCTTCATCACAGCTAGAGCAGGCTTCATCAGAAGAATGATAAAAGGAATTGTCATCTGATATGACTTTCACATTTCTTTCCATAGAAGGAGTTTCTCTGATTGCAGCAACCTTCTTCCTCATTTTCTTTGCCTGTTTCTTCATTCTGTTTTTCAGAGTCTTGGCAGATATCTCCATTTGAGGCTGTTCTTTCATTTCCTCAAATCTGCACTCCATATAGACTCCCTTGGATCTTTTAGAGGTAACCTCCCTCTGATACCAATTGAAGTGCCCAGATCAGTGTGAATCACTGAGAGGGGGAGGGGGTGAATCAGTGATCCTTTAAAACTTTTTACTAATTGATTCTTAATCAATTAAACCTCTATGGCTTGTTAAGGCCTCGATCCACTCTTCTTGTATCTCTCAACCTTTCCCGGATAATGCAGTAATGAAAAGGCACAGGACACAAGGATTTACAAGGTTCGGCACCAAAGGCCTACATCCTTGCCATGCTCTCTCAGCATGGATTCTCCCATTATAATCTGTTAGTATTACAATGGTCGATACAGCTTCCCACCGTATCTCTCCTGAGTCCCACAGGAGGGTCTTTATACTGCGTCCCACAGTGTTACCAGAGTCCCACTGGCCTGCTCCAGAATCCCACTGAAGACTTATTCTCCCTGAGTCCCACAGGGTCTTCTCCTGGCTCCTCGAGTCACACGAGTAGCTCTTCTTCACTTCAAGTTCTTCAAGTAACTTCAACAGCCTGGGATAAAGGCTGCTGGCCTTGCTCTTCTTCTGATCACTTGTGGTGAACAAGTCTTCTCGTCTAGCTCAGGCTTTATCTCCTTCTTCAGGAAGACCTGGCTTCTCTCTTCAACTACTGAATACTCAGACAAATAATATCTTTAACTTCAGTCTGGTCCAGTCTCAGTTTCACTTCAACTTCATGCACTGAATGCATGGCATCACAATATCTTCAAGATCTTCTGGTCTTGGACTCCTCAGATGCACACCACTGATTTAGCACTGTTCACATGTGCACGTGCATGCATGCATGCATGCACTCCCCTTCTTCTTCTCTTGGTGCAACAAACCCACAAAGGGTGTAATCACTTTTGAGCACACACCTACTTCTCAGACTTCACACACTTTATGCAATTTGCTTACACACTTAGAGTGTGTTCTACTTTAGTGTGGAACTTCTTCTTCTAAGTGTATACACACTTCTTAGTGCACACACCTAGGTTCGGCCTTCTTTGTCACTTGTTCATGTACACATAAATTGTTCTTTGTTTTGCACACACTTGACTTTGGCCTCTTCCCTCTTCTTGTTGCACACCCTTAACCCGTAGGTTGTTCTTCAATTTTGCACACACAAAATGTGTCTTCACTTGGTGCACACACAAGGTCACAACCCTCGGCCTCTTCAAATGCACACACGGCCAAGTGTGCTCTTCTTTATTCAAATGCACAAGCAAGACTATGGATTATTCAATGCTTACACACACACAAAGTGTGGTCTTCCACATTACTTGGCACACACCACTTGGTGTTGCCTTTTGTGCACACACATGGCCTTGGGTTCTTCTTCTCCACTTGGAACACACACACACGAGGCAAGGCCTCGGCTTTCTTCTCCCTTCTTGCACACACACCCGAGTGTGTCCTTCCCCACTTATGCACACACACTGCCTTCTTCTCACTTTGCACACACAAGGCATGCAAGCCTCGGGTCCCCTTCTTGTTTAGCACAAGGCAATGCCTTGGCCTTCCACTACCTTTGCACACACTGCCCGAACTTCAGGAGGCGCGCAAGAGGGTGCAGCCTTCTCTACTTCAACACTGCCTGCCGCGCAAGGCACCAAGCCGCGCAAGTCCTCAGATGTAACCGGCCGCACTAGCCACGGGTGCAAGGCACCGTGGGCTCCTTCCTCCTGCCGCGTAAATGTGCAGGCAGTGAGGGAATCAACCACGGTCGCGCAAGAATGTTGCGGCCCCGGGCTC
The DNA here is from genome assembly GCA_963277665.1 of Viscum album. Classification (NCBI taxonomy): domain Eukaryota; kingdom Viridiplantae; phylum Streptophyta; class Magnoliopsida; order Santalales; family Viscaceae; genus Viscum; species Viscum album. Next base: position 881,887,929 of record OY728158.1, read on the forward strand.
TTCCTGCCGCGCAAAGGGAAGGCGCGCAGGGGGTCCCCCTTCTTCTTCTTTCGCGCAAGGTGTGCGCAAAAGGAACTCTCGAAGCCAAGGGTGGCTTCGGGCTGCTTCGTCGCGCAAGTGAGTTGCGCGGAGCTCCAAACTTCGTGAGGCACAGAGGCACACTCACGGGACTTCTCTCTTTAGAGGATCAGCAAACTTCTCGAGGGCTCGGCCTCTCTTTATATAGGCAGAGGAATACCCCATATCTTCCGCGTGATTTAACTTCAAGATCCCGAAGTTTTCGGTTCTTTAAAATCTTCCAAATATTTATATTTATCCTCTGTTTCACGCGGGATCTTTCTTCTTCGGTTTCCTCCACATGCATGCGATTTATAACGCATGCATGGCCTTCGTTAAACCTCATCCATGCAAAGGCACGAACATCGAATGGCCTCGCACCTCCGGTTGCTTCGGCCTTGCTCGAAATCCTCCTTTCATCGTATGCATGCTTATTTTATTGCATGGTCCTGTTCGTTATGGCCAGACGAGCATGAGGGTGGCTTCGGTTTCTTCAGAGGTGGCCGGAATCTCGAAACCTATCTTCGGGAGTCGCCTGGTTCAGCGGCGGTCGCGGGGAGGCTTCGGCATGGCTCGAGGTTGAGGACGAAGCGGCAGCCGTCAGATCAGGTGATCGAAAGACATCGGACGGCTGGATCAGATCGCGGCGTCGCGGGATTAGATGAGCGGCTCGGATCGGCCGCGAGATCAGATGAGCGGCTGGGATTCGCTCCCGGTGGAATTTGCGCGTCCCACATCGAAACGCCGCGGGTTTTTTCCGCGGTTTATTACCCTGCCGCTGCCCGCAACTCCTCAGTTGCATCTTCTCCCTCCACGGTGCCGCCCCGCACCGTGTTCTCCCTGCAGGCGCGCTCTGCGCCCACTCTTGCTCCCGCGGGCGCGCTCCTAGCGCCCGCTATGCACACACCGGGTGCGCGGGCTTCACCACCGCGTGCCCTGCGCTCCTCCGGGCGTGCCCCAGGCGCCCACTCGGTTGTCTTGGGTGCGCCCCTGCCTCAAGGGATGCTGCCTTGGCCTGAGGGTTCCCCATGGGCGTGGTGACCTTGAGTCCCACATGTGCCTTGGGTGATGACCCTCGGCTGGCCTCCTTGGTGGCCTATTTTTTGCAACAAAAACACTAAGTCCTTTGTTAAACAAAGTGACCAAGTGTAACATGCCAAGTGCCACATCTTCATCTTCTTATCCATCCTCCCTTATTCATATCTTCTCTTCTTCTTAAGAATTCCTCCAATTCTTCCTCAACATTTAATCTTCACTTAGGAGTGAAATTCAAAAGGTTTATCTTCATCAACCGAGCTCCTTAGTCAAATATTTCTTCAATAATCTTCATTGATCTAATCAGAGATCAAGTTGGATCTTTTTTTTTCACATTCACATGCACTAAGTGTTAGTGTATGGACTTCATTAATACACTTCATCCACTTAGAAGTTGTGAATGGATCCCTTTCATCTCCTCATGCATTGTGAAGACAATGCATGGTCTTCAAACAATGTTGTGACATTGTATCATCATGATACAAGTTCTTTAAAGATCAGTTCAGCAATCGTCAGATTTAACTAGAGAATGTTTCAACCACATCTCTTATGCCACTTAGTGAATCTCCTAAGTGACATGCATCTTAGTACTATGGCCATTCTCTCTTCATCACCAACACCATCACAACCTTTGGCATTCACATCTTGACATTCCCTGACTTCCATTCATTCCAAGACAACTTCATGGCTCATTGACAACAAATGCAACACAATGCACTTCAATCTCCCCCTTTGTATTTGTTGTCAATACACTCCTTCAGCACATATGAATGGGTCAATATGTGTGCCAATATTTTCTCCCCCTTATTGGCAATCAAATGCAAAGGTGTGGTGTGGTTCACTTTCAAAAATCTCTTCCTCCCTTTGAAAAGTATTTTCTTGAAAAACACTGAGAGAGGGATGATGTCACATGTTCACTTGAGCAATGAACCTTTAGTAAATCAGCTCTAAGTCTACTTGGGCTAACCCGGTGTAGAAAAAAAGAGTGATATGACCAAGGAATTCAAAGCTGTCCAAAATTCACTGTACATGTGAGATCATGCTTCAGGGGTTTGAAATTTTTCAGATATACCAATGAATTGCTAAATCCTGCACATACTTCACAAAACTCATTAGAAAGTTCAGTGCAATGATGAAGCTCCCCCTTTCATCCATTTGTCTTCAATCCATACTCCCCCTTAATTGACAAGATAGCCTCAATTAAGAAACAAGGGATGAAAGTATGATTGGAATACCTTTACTTTTCTCAAGATGGAATTAAATATCAGAATCCCATCTTCTCCAGATTGGCTCCCCCTCAAGGGGTGCACTCCATTCTGTCCAAACCATCCTCCAGCTGAGAATGATCATCATCTTCAATTCCCTGCAATGTCAGCACATGTAAATACCAATAGTATATGGGAATAAGATGGAACCTCCTTGGTTCATCAATGTGAACAACAAGGTTGAGAAGATTCTCTCAACCGAGATGTCCCATTTTCACCAGTCTTCACACTTGCACATTTGATCTTCAATGATGATTGTGCTGGTGTGGTTCTCAAAACATCTTCATGTGAAGCCTTTTGTTTCCCTTTTGCTTTAGCAATTGCCAGAACTTCATCTTCAGCTCTTTGTAGATCTCTGGAAAGTTGCAACTGATGTGGCCATATGACAATTACATCATTTGGAAGAGTGGCCCCAGTTTTGGAAGTTCCACATGGTTCTTTTGATGCTGTCAAGCTACCTCTCTTAGGCAACTTGTTTTCAATCAATCCCTTCTGCTTCTTCTGGATTGATTGTCTGTTTGAGTCCAGTTGGCTTCTATTGAATTTCATGGCTTCTTTACAAAGATCCATGGTATGACCATTCCTACCACAGTAGAAGCACTTCTTCTTGGTGGTCCTTCTGGATGACTCACCCTTCTTGGTTTTAGAATCCAAGGACTTCTCTTCCTTTTTCAAGCTCTTCTTGGGAGCATCTTCCACTTTCTTCTGCTTGCTTCCCAAGGAATCTCTTTTAGCCAGGTTCAGTGATCTTTTCTTCTTTTGAGCTCTGGATACAGTTGGAGATTGACATGTATCTTTTTGTTGACCACTTTTGCAATCATCCCAGATGTTGTCAAGTAATCCAAATCTATTTGCAGTAAACAGATGTCTCTGGACCTGTGGATGCTGCTTCTTTTCCTCTGGCTTGCTCCCCCTAGGCATGGGCTTCCTCTGTGCTTTATCATTCAGTGGATTGTACCAACAATCCTTTGCACAATGCCCATACTTGTTACAACACCAACATTGACCCACAAATCTTGACCTCTTCAGTCCTTCTGATTTTTGGGTACTTTTCTTGACTTGTTGTGTTGTTTCAGGAGAGCTCTGCTTCTTTACTGTCTTCATCCATATTTGTTTGGAATTATTCTTCCATCCTGCACTTTTAGTCGAAACACTTTTAGAAGCATGAGTACAAGATGGTATGGATGGTACCTTCTTTCTAGAAGATGTTGCACTTTTATTGGAGGATGTCTTTCTCTTAGAATCATCCTGCTCAAAGCATACTTGAGTAGCAACATGTCTTCTTTCAGCTGACTGGGAGGATTCAGCTTTAGGTGATTGCTGATTTTTCAATATCACCTCCAGTTCTAAGCATTTCATATTGAGGGAGTTCTTCTCATCCTCAACAGTTCTTAGCTTTCCTTCCCAATTCTCCACCAGTTGTTTCATCTGGTCTTCATGCACCTTCTTCAATTCTTGCAATGAATTGTCCAGCTCCTTCACCCTTTTGACTTTGTCTTCTAGTTGAGCATCTCTGACAACCATTGACACTTTGTGCCTCTTTTCCAGTGCATGGAAAACTTCTTTGACCACAGTCTTAAAGAATTCTTTCTCAGAAAGGCTTCTCTGCAATTCTTCAGCAGTGTCTTCATATATTTCATTGCAAAGAGATATTGTTTCATCTTTGGCATTTACCAGCTTTCTGAGAGTGTTGGTTATGCCAACCCTTTTTGCCAATTGGACTTCTAGAGAATTGGCTTCATCTTCTAGCTGTAATTTTTCTTCTTGAAGATCAAGGAGGCCTGTAGCTATACACATTGCAATTTCCTTGGGGACTCTCTTCTGAAGATATTTGATTGCATTTAGAAGATCATTGTTCCTTCCATCTTCATCACAGCTAGAGCAGGCTTCATCAGAAGAATGATAAAAGGAATTGTCATCTGATGTGACTTTCACATTTCTTTCCATAGAAGGAGTTTCTCTGATTGCAGCAACCTTCTTCCTCATCTTCTTTGCCTGTTTCATCATTCTGTTTTTCAAAGTCTTGGCAGATATCTCCATTTGAGGCTGTTCTTTCATTTCCTCAAATCTGCACTCCATATAGACTCCCTTGGATCTTTTAGAGGTAACCTCCCTCTGATACCAATTGAAGTTCCCAGATCAGTGTGAATCACTGAGAGGGGGAGGGGGTGAATCAGTGATCCTTTAAAACTTTTTACTAATTGATTCTTAATCAATTAAACCTCTATGGCTTGTTAAGGCCTCGATCCACTCTTCTTGTATCTCTCAACCTTTCCCGGATAATGCAGTAATGAAAAGGCACAGGACACAAGGATTTACAAGGTTCGGCACCAAAGGCCTACATCCTTGCCATGCTCTCTCAGCATGGATTCTCCCATTATAATCTGTTAGTATTACAATGGTCGATACAGCTTCCCACCGTATCTCTCCTGAGTCCCACAGGAGGGTCTTTATACTGTGTCCCACAGTGTTACCAGAGTCCCACTGGCCTGCTCCAGAATCCCACTGAAGACTTCTTCTCCCTGAGTCCCACAGGGTCTTCTCCTGGCTCCTCGAGTCACACGAGTAGCTCTTCTTCACTTCAAGTTCTTCAAGTAACTTCAACAGCCTGGGATAAAGGCTGCTGGCCTTGCTCTTCTTCTGATCACTTGTGGTGAACAGGTCTTCTCGTCTAGCTCAGGCTTTATCTCCTTCTTCAGGAAGACCTGGCTTCTCTCTTCAACTACTGAATACTCAGACAAATAATATCTTTAACTTCAGTCTGGTCCAGTCTCAGTTTCACTTCAACTTCATGCACTGAATGCATGGCATCACAATATCTTCAAGATCTTCTGGTCTTGGACTCCTCAGATGCACACCACTGATTTAGCACTGTTCACATGTGCACGTGCATGCATGCATGCATGCACTCCCCTTCTTCTTCTCTTGGTGCAACAAACCCACAAAGGGTGTAATCACTTTTGAGCACACACCTACTTCTCAGACTTCACACACTTTATGCAATTTGCTTACACACTTAGAGTGTGTTCTACTTTAGTGTGGAACTTCTTCTTCTAAGTGTATACACACTTCTTAGTGCACACACCTAGGTTCGGCCTTCTTTGTCACTTGTTCATGTACACATAAATTGTTCTTTGTTTTGCACACACTTGACTTTGGCCTCTTCCCTCTTCTTGTTGCACACCCATAACCCGTAGGTTGTTCTTCAATTTTGCACACACAAAATGTGTCTTCACTTGGTGCACACACAAGGTCACAACCCTCGGCCTCTTCAAATGCACACACGGCCAAGTGTGCTCTTCTTTATTCAAATGCACAAGCAAGACTATGGATTATTCAATGCTTACACACACACAAAGTGTGGTCTTCCACTTTACTTGGCACACACCACTTGGTGTTGTCTTTTGTTCACACACATGGCCTTGGGTTCTTCTTCTCCACTTGGCACACACACACACGAGGCAAGGCCTCGGCTTTCTTCTCCCTTCTTGCACACACACCCGAGTGTGTCCTTCCCCACTTATGCACACACACTGCCTTCTTCTCACTTTGCACACACAAGGCATGCAAGCCTCGGGTCCCCTTCTTGTTTAGCACAAGGCAATGCCTTGGCCTTCCACTGCCTTTGCACACACTGCCCGAACTTCAGGAGGCGCGCAAGAGGGTGCAACCTTCTCTACTTCAACACTGCCTGCCGCGCAAGGCACCAAGCCGCGCAAGTCCTCAGATGTAACCGGCCGCACTAGCCACGGGTGCAAGGCACCGTGGGCTCCTTCCTCCTGCCGCGTAAATGTGCAGGCAGTGAGGGAATCCACCATGGTCGCGCAAGAATGCTGCGGCCCCGGGTTCTTCCTGCCGCGCAAAGGGAAGGCGCGCAGGGGGTCCCCCTTCTTCTTCTTTCGCGCAAGGTGTGCGCAAAAGGAACTCTCGAAGCCAAGGGTGGCTTCGGGCTGCTTCGTCGCGCAAGTGAGTTGCGCGGAGCTCCAAACTTCGTGAGGCACAGAGGCACACTCACGGGACTTCTCTCTTCAGAGGATCAGCAAACTTCTCGAGGGCTCGACCTCTCTTTATATAGGCAGAGGAATACCCCATATCTTCCGCGTGATTTAACTTCAAGATCCCGAAGTTTTCGGTTCTTTAAAATCTTCCAAATATTTATATTTATCCTCTGTTTCACGCGGGATCTTTCTTCTTCGGTTTCCTCCACAGGCATGCGATTTATAACGCATGCATGGCCTTCGTTAAACCTCATCCATGCAAAGGCACGAACACCGAATGGCCTCGCACCTCCGGTTGCTTCGGCCTTGCTCGAAATCCTCCTTTCATCGTATGCATGCTTATTTTATTGCATGGTCCTGTTCGTTATGGCCAGACGAGCACGAGGGTGGCTTCGGTTTCTTCAGAGGTGGCCGGAATCTCGAAACCTATCTTCGGGAGTCGCCTGGTTCAGCGGCGGTCGCGGGGAGGCTTCGGCATGGCTCGAGGTTGAGGACGAAGCGGCAGCCGTCGGATCAGGTGATCGAAAGACATCGGATGGCTGGATCAGATCGCGGCGTCGCGGGATTAGATGAGCGGCTCGGATCGGCCGCGAGATCAGATGAGCGGCTCGGATTCGCTCCCGGTGGAATTTGCGCGTCCCACATCGAAACGCCGCGGGTTTTTTTCCGCGGTTTATTACCCTGCCGCTGCCCACAACTCCTTAGTTGCATCTTCTCCCTCCACGGTGCCGCCCCGCACCGTGTTCTCCCTGCGGGCGTGCTCTGCACCCACTCTTGCTCCCGCGGGCGCGCTCCTAGCGCCCACTATGCACACACCGGGTGCGCGGGCTTCACCACCGCGTGCCCTGCGCTCCTCCGGGCGTGCCCCAGGCGCCCACTCGGTTGTCTTGGGTGCGCCCCTGCCTCAAGGGATGCTGCCTTGGCCTGAGGGTTCCCCATGGGCGTGGTGACCTTGAGTCCCACATGTGCCTTGGGTGATGACCCTCGGCTGGCCTCCTTGGTGGCCTATTTTTTGCAACAAAAACACTAAGTCCTTTGTTAAACAAAGTGACCAAGTGTAACATGCCAAGTGCCACATCTTCATCTTCTTATCCATCCTCCCTTATTCATATCTTCTCTTCTTCTTAAGAATTCCTCCAATTCTTCCTCAACATTTAATCTTCACTTAGGAGTGAAATTCAAAAGGTTTATCTTCATCAACCGAGCTCCTTAGTCAAATATTTCTTCAATAATCTTCATTGATCTAATCAGAGATCAAGTTGGATATTTGTTTTTCACATTCACATGCACTAAGTGTTAGTGTATGGACTTCATTAATACACTTCATCCACTTAGAAGTTGTGAATGGATCCCTTTCATCTCCTCATGCATTGTGAAGACAATGCATGGTCTTCAAACAATGTTGTGACATTGTATCATCATGATACAAGTTCTTTAAAGATCAGTTCAGCAATCGTCAGATTTAACTAGAGAATGTTTCAACCACATCTCTTATGCCACTTAGTGAATCTCCTAAGTGACATGCATCTTAGTACTATGGCCATTCTCTCTTCATCACCAACACCATCACAACCTTTGGCATTCACATCTTGACATTCCCTGACTTCCATTCATTCCAAGACAACTTCATGCCTCATTGACAACAAATGCAACACAATGCACTTCACTAAGTGATGAACTATAAAAAATAAATGAAAACATAAATGTTTTTATTTTGATTATGTAATAGAAACATATAAATTAATCTTATTTCCCTACATTCCAATAGATTGAATTAATTCCTCAACTCCAGGAAAAGGGTTTCGAAACAATAGTTTTGTCCAATTATCATAATAATTTTTTATATCAATAACCATTTACACACATATGTTTTATGTATTTGTGTTATACAACATTATCATGAACATGATCTCTAACATTGACCATCAGATCTTGAATGTTAGGTTTTTCTTCCAGGTCAATGTTTTCACTAATGTTCTCCAAATCAAGAATCAATGTTTTGGGGTAACCTTCATATTTCATTTTCCCGATTATTCATATGATTTATTATTAACCTTATTTAGGATGTATATTTTTCCAAAATATTTTTTTTTTCAAAAATCAATGCCTTGATTAATGAGAATATTTTTGAATTTTAGGGACCCAATTTATTTATAATGGGAAGAATGTAACACAACATGAATTAATATTATCTATTAATAATAAATATTAAAATTTTAAAATATTTCTTAATTCTCAACACCATTTTATTATTACACTCCAAAAAATATTATTATAATGAATTATACACAACACTATTTTTCCTTGAGTTACAAAACATACAGATCACCCATGAAAGCATGCGTTACACAGAAGACCGAATTTTAAAAAACTAAAATCTACAATTAATATTATTATTTAATATGAGATAAAAAATATACAATTCAGTATTCCATGTATTGAATGTATTAACTAAATTTTGAGAATATATTTTACATATTTTTATTTATTTATTTGGTGAACAATTTATTAAAAATGAATATAGATTCCAATTATTATGGAAATGATATTATTAAAAAAATTATGCACAATCGTGGTTATTTATTAATAAATTAAATTTATTTATATAAGAGGATGATCATGATAAAAATTTTATATAATATATTTGGTCAGAATGTTTTTCATTCATTTGATATTTATTATAGGAAAAGGAAAACAAAAAAAAATTATTCAAAAACTTTGAATTTTTTACAAGGCAATTTTACTACCATTTAATGGCACACTAATTTTTAAAAAAGAAATTTACTCATTAATAAATAATATATTAAAAAATAAAAATTATTATTCCAATAATAATTTCATAAATAACATAAATTGATATTTTTGTAGTACTATGAGAAGTTTCATATATTGATGAATAGTGAAATATATAAACACTTTTTTGAAAACTCACATTTATCCTAAATAATGTATACAGTCAAATTATATTTTCAATTTGTATTGAATAATATTTAGATAAATTTAAAATATATGGACACGAGTTAAGTGAATGGAATAATATTTAAATTGAATTTAAATTTTAATACAACAGTGGACATTTGAACATTCAAACATTAAGAACCCACTTACCTGTCCCACTAACTTGATTAACATTAAATAAATTTCATCCACAACAGTTATTGGAATTTGGAAAATTAGAATACAAAATATGAATTAGAATAATTTATAATTTATAGTATTTTAAAAATATATTTTAAACAAAAATTAAAGTGAACCTATTTAAAATTAATTTCCTCCACTAAGGGAAAATGAGCTTCTTTGTGCTTAACTATTAATCTTATGTGGCCAAATGACCATTTAATTTGTATAAAAATCAATTATGGGACATTATTTTATAACATACCCTCATTAATCATATTTTTTTCATTATTATATAATGTTTATTTAAAGGATACCACTAAATAGTGATAACCAATTTATATTTAAAAGAATTCCACTCCACCTCCACTGTAAAATGAAACTCACACTTGTCAGTTATTCACACATATAATGACTTTTTTCCTAGAAAAACAATTTAAAAAATGGATACCCAAAAAACATATAATTTTGATATAATTATATATTTTTTAATATTATAAACCAATGATTTTTTTGGTATAATAAAATAGGAGTTACCCAAATAATAGGAAGCATTCTCCAATGTCCACTTTTAATTCATTTCTTTCTCCAATCATTAAAATTTTATAATACATTAATTATAAAATTTCATTAGTATATTAAATATAATGATTACTTCTTTATTATTTTTATGACCTATACTCACAATCACATCCATCAAATGGAATACACAATCATCATTCATGTTTACGGCGAATAACTACTTTGCAAACAATTATCATGTGATCTTCAATTTCCACATTTCATGGTTGGAAAAAATGATTGATTTAATGTTTATATAATATATATATATATAATATATATATAAATTAATTATACTTATTTAATTATATATAATTCATTACATAATTCATTGATTTTTCTGAGAATAGGAAAACATCAATTGTAGGCATGTTGACTACCAACTCCTCAAAGAGATGGGATATGATTACATGTTATATAGAAAGAATTAATGAAGGATTAAATATAAGAATATGAATAATATAAAATAAATATGGTAATTAAATTATAAGGGAAATTTATATTATTTACATTTAATTATTTTAATATGACAAGAAATTATAAATAACGTTCATTCAAACAAATGACTTTCTGTCTCCATAAAGGGTGTATTTAATTTCCTATATCCAATTTTTATGTATAATAATAAATTATAATATAATAAAAATATATGATATAAAAATTATTTTTAAAATTATTGAGATAAATAAATATTCATCTATATATTAGGCAGGATAAATAAGAAGTCAAAACATAATCGAAAAATAGTGCAATTAAAACTCGAAACAATGAAAATATTGATGAATTATGAAATAATGGGTAAATAGATGTTCTGAAAGAAGAATATATGATATTATTAATATTAATATTTTTTATATTCTAATATAATTATTAAGAATTGTATATATGAATATAAATGGTGTTTATCTAAAAGGGATCATAATGTAAAAGATTTCATCTCAATTTACATTCAACTGAGAGTAATTTGTTATTATGCACCAAATCATGTTAATTTATTATAGATTCAACCTATTTCAAATTTAGTATCATTATTAACTCATAATTAATGGTATATTATGGTTCCCCTATGATAATCTCATCCAAGTAATATGATTTGAAAATTACCTAGTGGTAAAAGTTATTTTGAAATCACACATTTGTTTTTGATTGTTATGTTTGTATTGAAAAAATAAACTTATTATAATAATTTTTCTTTAGAAATTTCTCATATATTAAATCTACACATTAATATATAATATATATGAATATTTACAAAAAAATATTTCATTTTTACATTCAATGATTACTTTTAAAGTTAGTTGATTAACTTGTAAAAAATGATTAATCTTTAACCATTACTAAATACATATATTTTATAATTTGTATTGTTTATGAATTCAATAAATTATTTAATATATGATTAATGTCTTGAATATTAAATACACATGATGGGGAATTGTTAATGTAATCCCATCGATACATTAGAAGTCTCATGAGATAATCTAGTTGTCCAAATTAGTTGGGTTTTCTAAAAAGTATGTTTTAAACAATTTTGAGGATAGATCATGATGGTAAATGTTTAATGTTCCTATAAAACATGATTTCCAATAATTAAAATTATTCATTATTTAATTTTTTGTTATTATTATTATCCATTCTATTTTTTTCTTTAACATAATATATAGAATCTTTTTTATTATTTGTTTTTTATGTAATGCATTTGTGTTCCATATGTTTCATTTTAATTTTGATATTTACATGTCTAGTTATTTAAATGTCAATATATTTCAATAATATTATTTACATTTTTATAATTAATTATTAATTCATGTCATATTCTTCTATACATAACCCTTATTAAGCATTTTAAATCACCTTTTTCTTTTTTTTTTCTATTCTCAATGTTTTTAAAATGAAATCATTAAATATGATTTTTATGATGTTGTTCGTATCATTTTATAATATATCTTGTCTTATTTTATATTTCAAAATTTCATATGGGTGTATTTTATGTAATCCAAATTTCCAAAATTTATAAAACAATCGGTCAATTGGGATTCATTCATTGTAATCATGCTAACATAAAAAAGTATATCACCAACTCTGATCATCTAAGGATGGGGAATTACAATGAAATACCACATGGTCAACATCAAAGAAGAATCTGGTTTTCCATGTTGTTCCTTATATAAAGTAACATCTATCATTGGAGAGTACTAAGTAGTGGTAAAGTGTACCGAAAATAAAATTTATATTCATTTTACCTATAATTTCGATTAAGGGGTATCTATTATTTTTTACAAATTTATAAGAGAATAACCTAGGAAAAAATTGAAAATCGTTCCTTGGTCCTGAAAATTTTACAATTAATATTATGGTCACTAAATAAACAATCACTCATCGAGACAAATAATATAATAAGTGGTAGACTGCAAATAGAATAATAGGGGATTAAATCTATAATTATAACCAATGAATGTTATATGAAATGTATTAATATCATGGATATTGAAGAAAAATTATCTACAGTTGGTAAATATTTATTTAATCGAATCAAAATGAAATATAAAGACAAAAAGTTGCATAAGGAATTTTTTTGTAATATAACTATTATAGCATAATGGATGTCAATAATGAATAACGTGAAATCAAATCAAAAAATATCACACAGATTGGTTTTTTGATATAGTAGATGAAAAAATGAATAAAAAATAAGACATGAATATGACAAATTAGTGTAAGGATTGATTGAAATTTTTGGGGGATTAGTAAATGCTACAAAATTTTAAATGTTTGTATCATGGAGTCAAATATTAAGATAATAAAATATCCTGAGATGTTTCATTACAACAAACTTCAAGAAGTGATACTACATTAAAATCTCCATCAAAATAAATCCAAGAGTATTTTTACTATAAATTACCACTATATAGTGGAATGAATATATTAAAATCCATTGATGATCAATATCAAGAATCCTATAATTATAGTTTACCATCCATTTCCAGTAATGATAGTCATACTTATACTAGCTATGTGTATAGAAAATATTTGAATTAAAAACAGTATAAATATCGGTAAAGATATATGATGAATAGATATTCAAATAATTTTTAGTCGATAAATAAAGAATTACAATGACACATTTAACTAATGAAGAGAAATATAATAATAAAATGAAAAAAATAAGAAATAATTATAATACATATATATATATAATTATTGAAAATAAAATATCTCATTTTGATACCTATTATTGGGGGATAGATTGATTTGGACACATGGAATTAGATTTTCATTTTAATCTATCAGAATCTAATAAAATAAAGTAAGCATATAAATATTTTGATAAATTTTGTAAATAAAGAGAGGCAGTTGATAAATGAAAAGAATCATATTTTTAAAATCTTATATGAATGTTTTGAAAATAATTTTTGTATTTGAAATAATATTGGTAATAGATAAGTGGGATTAATGTTTTAATAATTCAAGCATGATAGTAAAACAAAAATGAAGAAATTAACAGTTACTAATAATATTTTAGAATGTCATTCATAGGGAATAAGTCATGATAATATATTTATATAGAAAATGAATATGAATTATAAAGTGGATAATGGAATATAATAATTTTGATGAAAATTTTAATATTACCAATATTGTCAACGATCACATGATTTTCAAATAGAGTGAAACACTATATAAGAGAAGTTGCTTCTTTTTCATTAGATGAGGTCACACCAAGGATCACTATAATAAGTATATGAATATCAAAATGGGTAGAAGTATTATTCACTAAAGTGGAATATAATTCCATGGTAAAAAATAAATTAATTGATATGGTAACGATTACCATTGGGAAGATATTTAGAATTAGAAAAAATTCTAAGCATATAATAAATGAATCATGGTAGATTTTCCCAGCTGATGAGAAAAAATAATGAAAAAAATACGAAGAATAGGTGAAAGAATAATATAAATTAAAATAAATTATACTACAAGAAGATATTAAATTTCATGAGGGGTTTTTAATAAATGAAAAATAAGATTTATTATAATAATAGATTTGAGTGACTAAAAGATCAACAAATATATTTAATAAGTGTTTATTCATAACACTATTTCAAGAAGAAATAAAAATGATTAATTAGATATAAACTGTTGAAATATGAATCTTTTTGTATCTAATGAAGAATATTATTGCACATATATTTTTCATAATATAATTTATAGATTCCATGATTCTGAAAAAAGAAAATAAATACATTACATTTACAATGAAATGATTATCCTCACATATAGGATGATGAATGGGAGTTTCATTTTTGAGAAAAACCCATAGTTTATATTCTCCCACAAGAAAATCAATGGAGATCCCCCATATTCCAATATTATTATTATTTGTTTTTATGAATGGAATTAAATTTTAGAGAAAAAATCTGGGTCAACTAAGTATAGTAAATTTTATGTCCATTTCAATAAGTAGTAGTGTTCATTACATGATTTATTGGAATTAAATACCATGATCGATCTATCAAAAAATATCATAAAATAATATTCTTTAAAAAATATTAGATATTAATATTGATTAACGTGATCAAGCAATTATTGATGATCAATAAATTTTTACTCACTATCATGATTGTGAATATAAAAATTCATATTTACCGCAATTTTAATTTATAATAACACTTATTTACATGATACATATAGAATATGTGAAGATGGATATCTTCAATTTATTATAATAATCCAAATATGCCTCCATCACATTATTTTGAATAAAAATATTCCATTTATGCTAGTTTTATGTTTAATAAAACATTACTGAGGTATGTTGGTATAGTCCCCTATCTATATTAATTAAAATGAAATGTATTATGATCATAGTTTGGAGAACATAAATTTATCAACGAGACTATTAAATTTTAGCTTCCCACCCAGGGTGACAGTCAACAGTTCTATGAAATGGTGTCTACAATTCATCCAACATTCCTCAAAATACACCAGTTGTAATCGAGTAACAACATTAGTCTTCGGAGTGCCTATTGCGAGAATCTACCCTCATCTATTTGAAAGATAATAGAAGTATACAATATAATGTTAATTTAATAATTAAAATACCAAAACAGTTAAATAATCAATAATATAATAGTAACAGGTGCAGGAGAAATAAACAGCAAGAGGAAGTTGAATAATAAATAGATATAATGTTGTTCATGATAGAGATTATCTATCAATTTAGAGTACATCAAAACATTTGTAGATTCATATACTAAATTCTATAAAATGTAAAAATATACAAAAATTTCAATAGTAGAATCTCAATTATAAGCTTAGTCATCTTACACCAATCACCATCCTGATAATTTAGATCAATCAAGTAACAGAAGTATTATGCTTCCATTTATCCATACATGCAAGCCTAAAGACTTCATGGGTACCATGTGTGACCCACAAAGCATGTGAGATATAATCTCAGTAGGCCACCTCACATGGTGTGTAAGAAAATCCATATCAGTCATCATATATTGGTATTATTCGAATAATTTAAAATCATAAAAATGAATTAATAATATAATAATCTCGCCAGTTCGGGTTCATTAGTGGAAACTAAACCTATACCACCTACTTTGGGCTATGACTGATGTCTAAAATGCGGTGCATATAATGAAAATTATTATTAATAAATAAAACAAAATTACAATAATATCTATGGGAGGAAGACCCAATGATATGATTTGGCTTGGTGGTATCATATTCTTGTCATTTTTCAGTAGTGATCATGATATAAATAAAATATATTCATTGTGTCGTCAGAAATAAATTAGTGTTTCAAGTGCAATTATAGAGTACCTAGCCCATTCGAGGTAATATATAATGAGTCCCAAGGGTAACTACAATTTTATATGATATATTTAATTTCATCGAGTCTTTCTAAGGAAACCCCTATACGTGTCCCTTGTATCAATAATGGAATGTTGAACTTTTATTCTGTACAAAGTATCTCACACAATGGATTGGGAATCATTCATTAATTGGAGTTTACTCTAAGGACACTGTGTATGGACTTTAATACCATAAAATGTATCTCACACTAGGGATTGGGTATCACCCATGGGTTGGAGTTTCCTTCTAGGACACTCTGGATGGGCTGTGGTGGGATTCGGTATCACACACCTAGTGATCCCTTATAGGGAAATCCAGTTTATATCCCTCTGTGTGTCTAGTAAATACAACTGAATAATGCATGTCCATCCACAGTGTCCTTATAATGTGAACTGTGTTCTCTCCCAACCCATAGTAAGTGGGCATGGAAACCAATGCAAAGATATAAAAATGGTAATTATTATAACATTCCATTAATTTGGAATGGTAATTTAGCAATTCAAAATGATTTACTCCAATCTTCCAGTCTAAATCATGAAAATCATTGAATTATAAATCATTAAACACACTCACACTCCTTAGTGAAGAAATCATAATCACTTGAATCCTCCAATAAGAATGAGGTATAAAACAGAAGTATAATCACCAAAAATTTGGCACATAACATAACATATGTAATTAAGCATATGCATTAAGGCCACCAATAATTCATATATGTAAACATGTCTATCAAATCAAAATTATGTGTATAGAATTTTAGGTGATGCATAAATTATAATTTCTCAATTATGATATAATGGGAATCAAACAATAGGAGCCTCCCTCATGGAAAATATTTTGTTCCATTTCAAATTAATGGCCTGTGGAATTTTACAAATGTGAATCACATATAAGGTAATTTACCATTTAATGCATGGTAAAGGGATATTTGTGTTGGCAAATACCCAATGTAGTGACCAATAGAATTTTAAATACCCCATGAATGGTTTTTTCCACATAGTTGGGTCCTAAGGAACACCAAAAAAATTTAATTAATTTGTTTAATAAATTTAATTTGTCTCACAAAGGTTCCAGTGAAGGGAATAATAGAGAATAATGTAAAATGTATCTAAATAATTAGGAATTTCTTAGACCACCATCCTCAATGTAGTATCACTACAACCATCCCTTCAAGTTGATTTATTTGTCCAAGAAAAATAAAATCAATCGACGTATCAAAATAACTAAACATACGGTAAAAATAGTCTCACAAAAAATGTGCATCAATGTAATGATCAACCCTAAAATAGATGAGAGTGAATGAGGAATCATACCAAGTTGCTTCTATTATTTTTGACATTGAAGGATTTAGTTGTTGGATGACGGAATTTTTTCCATCCCTATAGTGAAGGACAATGGAATCCCACATATTGAGAGGAGGAGTGATCACTTGAGATGAATGAGGGGAAATATAGGGTATAAAATTACTTCATTATGAGGGATATTTTGGAAATTTTAATGAAAAAAATAGGGCACAAGGTTTTGACATATGGTTGTCTAAACATTGTGCCAATTGTTCACCATTTAATGCATTAGTGGGAAAGCCCACATTGTTAGGTGTACATTTCACATAATTAAGAAAAATACTAGGAAACTGAATTGTCCCAAACCTATAGTTGGTCACCCGGACCTGCACCTTTAGTCGCAAAATTTTAGAAAAACTCTCTGGCCACCAACACCCCACTATTTGTAACCACACTGTTTAGGGAACCCATGTAGGCTGTGATTCACGATTTATCCTAATCATGTAGGATCATAATTTCTCCACATTTTGGGTCTCTAGGAATTGAAGGAGACATAAAATCACTTGTTCACTCCTTGAATCGAATAGGATTCATTATAAGGTCTGTCAAATTTATTGAAACAAAAAATATTAATGGTATGTGCCATTGGTAAAATATAGGACATAAAATATCCCAAATTTATGATAATCCATCCTTGGGTAGCCCTTATTATTTTGGTAAAAAGGATAAATTTTTAAATTCTTTATCAATTGTTCTTGTACATCAGGATCCCTCATCTAGGTCTCGTCCTAAAAGCGTTCATACTTCCATAGCACATGAACTAATGGAACTGACCTGCCTCAGAGAAACATCATGTCAGGTTCAATGATATGAATAATATTTTCCACAATGTATTAATTGTGTTCTATCTCATTATCATCATTGTTAAATGAATGAGATGGTTCAAGATGATAAACTTGTACCTTTGATACAAGGAAGATAAAATTAATGGAATTATACCTATTAGGTAAAAACAACCAACAGGATACCAAACAAACATTATCCACTTTATCAAATGACCAGACATAATGAGGAGATAATTTTTTGTGACTACATATTTTTAAATGAATCAATCTTGGTGATACATAAAAAAATGATGTCCCAACATGAACTCCAGAGGAAAGTGAAAAACATCAGTATATTACTTCTACCTTGATTGAGGTGTATCCATATTCTTCTGAAAGAACATGACCTTCTATGCAGTCTACTGAACGAGATAGGGTCCAAGTAGTTCCACCACACCCACCTTATGCAAGCATAGAGTGGAATAGAACAATCTGTAATAAAGTGATTCATAATGATCCAACATAATTTTTTCATTACTGTTTTTATTATATGACTACTAAACTAGAGTAATATTCATTTACTACAAATCTATAATGTCAAGAATACATGCACGTAGCTTATCCTCTAACACTCTTATCATTTTCATGGAATTCTCATTGGTCGGAAGGTGATATGACATTCTAAATTGAACCTTTTTAACTAGAACTTTTTTGCATCCCTTTCCAGAATCGTGACGTAAACCATTCATCTGTATCTGAAATAATTGAACGAGGATCCCCATGTAGTAGCATTATATCCCATACATAATATTTTCTTATCTCATTATCAAATAAGGACTCCAATATATATAGAATGTTTATATACATGCTCTAATATTTTATGATCACCCATACTATATTTCTACATAGAAGGTATATTTTCATTCATATCATGAAATCCATAGAGATGTTGTTCCATTTCAACACAATAATAGAGAGAGGATGTAGATTCCAAGCAGGTCATTGGTCCTCTTCATTCACCCTCTTATAGTGGGAGCACTATGTGTTGAATCATGATATCTCCCTCTTGATACTTGGGAACAAATAAAAACAACATATATACTTATAAATTTGTGGTAATTCCAATAAGTACTTCACATAATGAGGCATGCCATTCTCACTTCAACACCTCACATTTATTTGTAGGAATACACACCCATGGTAGAGTAATAGGTCAATCACATTCACAACCCAACCATAAGGAATGTTCACTCCTATGAAACATTCCCTCAGGAATATGAAATTATAATTGGACATTTCCTTCTTCTAGACCAACTCTATAAGTGATGATTCCCCTACTAGTCCTACTAAGACCAGTTTTTAGAGATGTTCTTGGTCCTCTCAGTGAAACTCATTGAATAAGGCCAGCATTTTCGTATCATTGTTGGACTCCATGATGGTTTAAGACTATGTTTTATGACATAATTCATACCCTATTTTTTCACCATTACTAAGTATATAATCCTTCATGAAATAAAGAAATTGCCGGAATTCGACACCTGTAATTCATGAGATTCAAGTCATAATATGTAACAATGTATTTGAGACTTTTATGACATGTATACTCAACAAAATTTTCACCCAACAGATATTTCCTCCATTAATGTAGATAATATAATATTTTTTCTAACACAATTCCACCAATAGAATAATTCTACTCATGAGGTAGAAACTAGTGGGAACCATACTCCCTGACATGATCACCCTACATCAAAACAACATCTAACCTGATTCATGAAGCATCATTGTAAACTGTATAACTCGTGTTTGACTCTATATGAATTAGGATTGGTGAAGAATTTATTATTCCATTTAACTCTTGAAAAGTCATTTCATTGTATTTGAACAATAAGAACATCACACACATTATAGACAAGGTTGTAAGAGGCTCAAATAAGGGGTATAAGTCCTAGATGAATCACATGTACTAACCTGTTATCCCTACGAAGCTGCGTATGTCAAAAACATTCATGGGATACTCCTAAGTAACCTCAGCTCCTACCTTCTCTGGGTAAGCTGATATCCCTTCTATAGATATGATATGGCTAATGAAGTGAGACATTCTAATCCAAAATTGGAATATACAAAGAATTGAATTTATATGGTCCTATATTAGATCACTCATCATGATCTTATGAGGACTAACATGGTCAAATACTGTGTATATTTACACTAATATGTTTTCTAGGAATATTTACATGATGGAATAATGATAAATGTCTAAAAACTGATTCATAATATCCATAATGATTTCTGGACCATTATTCAGACCAAACAGAACATCCAAATTCCAATACAATCCATACCTACTCTAGAATATTGTATGTGGTCTTCAGTGTGGTCTCACATGCACCCGATGGTAGCCTGGCCTCAAATAAATCTTAGAAAAAATGATTTCTCCTTGGGTCTGGTCAAATTGGATTTCTATTCAAGAAAATTGATAATGGTTCTTGATAGTAAACAATATTAGTAACGTATAATTGACACACAATCTAAGTATACCATCAACCCCATTAGATAAAAGGGCTGGTGATCCCCAAGGTGATGTTTTGGGTTATATAAATCCCATCAACTCAATATCAACAATAAGCTTCGTGAGTTCATGGATATTTGTATATACCATCCTATATATATAGGAATAGATACTACTGTCGAACATGGATCATTCTCTTTGGTGAACTCAACAACTCTATCATGAGGTAAGATAGAAATATCATTAGCATAGACATCCCTATAAGGATCTAAAAATGGATGGTACTCTAAAAAATGCATTCCACAACCACTTATTTGGAGACATGAAAACTAAGAAACCACTTCGCATATACTAGTACACATTCATCTATATTGAATCTCTTCTATATCCCTTTCCCCCTTACATATATATTTATATCCCCCAGTTTATGGGAAATACACTCAACGTTAATAACAATCATATTGGGCAGGATAAGGCACTAAACAGTCCATATAGATAATGAAATCAAATCTAGTCATATCTTGTATGAAGAAAATCATTAAGAAAACCCACCAAACAATTGGAAGGGGGAAATCATGAATTTGGTGTATTCCATATATTCTAAAACATAACAACGTGTTGAGAGTCATGGAACAACATATGTCCTCGATTACAAGAGTAATACATTCCAAAACCACAACAGATATAAAAGAGTGGGAAATACATATATCAAAAACCTGGATTCCAATGTAGTGGTTTATGGAATACTTCCACTTATTTTAGAAGGTCGTGAACTCATATCCTCTATCATTGGATACACAATATAATGATTTCAAGAACACCAACAATGGGATGCTACTTGACTACCTATAGTAGATACCCACTTCTATGGTAGATGCTCAAGGGACTAACATCTTCATCCCTCACCAAAATGTACTTAGCCTGATTAGAGTGTATAATACCATCTCACATTTTGACATGGAGTTTGGTATCCCATACCATATATAGGTGTTGGTATGGAACCCCTCTCACTCGATGCTAGAGGAAAATACCGGCAGAAGCACTGAAAGTGATTCATTCTATGGAAAGCATGACACTCGATCAGGTTCCTCGATTAATTATACTTCTAATGGTCGAGGCTTCCACCTCATTCGAACAAAAAATAAATTGTTTGTGTCATCAATCTATAATTTCTCCCCCATACAACCTCAAAAAAACATTTCATACTACCATAAGATCTATCTCCCTATCACGGAACTAAACCACTCTAGCCCACATTTCCATCTTCTGTGATATTCAGTTATCAAATAATGTTCTATTTCACGATATATATATATATATAATGGTATTCAATAAAACTTATTTTGACCTGTGACTGTATAGCTTGACAAATCCCATCGTAAAAATTTATTTCTATCATCAACTCTTCACCTTCTAGTCATGGAGCTAAATGATGAAGCTCAGGGAATTGAGAGAAATAATCAAGCACAGTAATAGATACATACTGAATAAGCATAACTCTCTGGCATGATCCTATCATTGAGTATGTGAAAATAAATTGTTCTATAATGATATCTGGATATCATCCCAGACTATACCCTAAATATGCTCATCCTAATATATGATATCCCAATAGTTCTTGGCGGAATCATGTACCATGTAGGTAGCGAACTTTACCTGTTGCTTCGAAGGATTCTCATGATTGTGTAAGATCTATACCATGAAATCAAACCATGAATCAATAATCTGATGTCCACCATCCCCATAGATGTTGATAGGATTTGATATATGAATTATTGTGTCATATCCTCCATTGTATGGGTAGCCAGGACGAACACTATGAAAACAACATACACCTGAAAAAATTATCATGGAATATTGCATCAGTTCCCAGTAGAATATTAACAGGAGGTGCCTCTGGTGGCACAATAGGAGGTGTCACTAGTATATCAGGGCCCACCATAGTTAGTGTATTCTCATCTCTAATATCATTTCATATAACAAGGGGATTATATGGTGTAATAACTTTTCAATTTCCATGATCATTCCTCATATTGGATTTATAATAGAACGGGAATAAAAATACAGAATGGGTAGGTTCAATCCTACATATAAGCATGATCCAACTGAAAACTGACTCCTGTAGCAAGCTATATGTGATGAGATAACATAGAATGACAAATAATGTAAAATAATTCATAGCCTACTAC
This sequence comes from Viscum album, assembly GCA_963277665.1. Classification (NCBI taxonomy): domain Eukaryota; kingdom Viridiplantae; phylum Streptophyta; class Magnoliopsida; order Santalales; family Viscaceae; genus Viscum; species Viscum album. The sequence continues at coordinate 881,910,638 of OY728158.1, forward strand.
CCATTTTTATTGTTAGTCCTAGGTCGAGGTCTCAATGTTCTCATTATAATGGTAATTTCAATTTGAATGTGTTATTATTTTAATTAATTTTAGTATTTAATTTCACACTAATTGATTGAATTTGGTGGACCACCATTCCAATTTATAAAAGCCCATAATAATTATAATTTGAAATTTAGTATCCACTTAATCCAAACTATAACGTGAACATATAATAATTATTGGCACATTTATATAAATATAAATATTATAGATATACCTGGAAAAATAAAATATGACACAACAACAATCACTATAAAAACAATGAATTCATGCTGAAAGTATTCACGGTAAGACATCATGCATGGATTTAAAATACTAATTATAGGAGTATGATTCATGATTTTTTATGTTACCCCATAGCCTCATGTATAATTCATAAATATTCCACCATTATTATAATAATTAATAATAAGCGCTTCACCCTATGGAGAAATCCATACAAATATAGTATGAAAAGAAATAACATCATTTAACAATCAAAAGTAATTTGGGTTTTCCCTATATGTAGATAAACTACTCCAAATTGCAGGATCATATCTAAATACTAATGTCTTATTCTATTATATAACATAAATAGTAGGATAGAAAGAAAATAAACATATAATAAAACATAGTTGATTCCACCATATTTTCCAGCAAGTTGTGCCCCGAGACAGTGGCCACAGAATGGAATGATGACCTCGCCATATGCCAGAGGATAAAAAACTATAGCGTGGGAAATGTGAGTTACTTTTTAGAGAATATTTCATCACTAATTAGAGTGAGCACTATAGTTGAAAATAGAATTTTAATGATGGAAAAAAATAGAAATAATAGAAGTGGTAAAATTATAAAAATATATAATGAAAGGGAAATAAATCATTGGATAATGATGAATAATGGGTGGATACATGGATGTTCACAAAGATGATTCTACACACAATGAGAATATAATGGAAATAGTGGATACATGTAAATACTACCAACTTCCATTAGTAAAAAAATACTAAAAAATACTACAAAAACATCTCAAGAATATGCCCATTTTTCTACCTCAACTAGCCATCATAAGACAATAAATCAATGAAGAATCATGTTATACACACATAAAAATATCTATACCTAAAATCTTGTAGTATGAATGGATTCCAAGTGGTTCCCTAGAAGAGTATGAGATGAAATCTTAGTTGGATACCACCCACGTGTTGAGATGGTATGTGAGTTTGATATACTCTATAATACCAAATGTAGGATCGAAACAAGAATGAGATTCTCACATACAAGAGGGGGGGATTGTATCTTTTAAAAATTTATTTGAAACATTTAATGATGGTTACGTTTAACAAGGTTAAACAAGATAATTCCCAAAACCTCTATGTTCTAATCTCTTGCTAAATTCCAGAAAGAAATTCCGGAAAAGTGAAATGAAACTTAATGAATGTTTACAAAGATGAATAGTCTACCTTAAAGTATATCGAATATAACTAAATCAATGTACAACTATAAGGAAGTATAAGAAAGGTTTACTTTCATTAACAATACAAATGCAGTGGAAAACTTGTAACAAAACAGGTAACAAGAGTAAATCTTTTAACCCAAAGAAATGGTATCCAACAACCTTGCATAGAGGTCCTTTGATTTATGCTTTCAAGAAATTCTGTCTTACCCACACCAGGGTAATCCCTCGATATAATGATCAATGTCTATCTTGCTATCCCCGCAAGCCCTCAACTATCATGTGTTTGGAAACTCTGGATTCCTCAGCAAAGAATCCTGAAACATCAAGATAGTCGACACCTCTATCTTCCAATCCCCGGAAGCCCTCGATTATAGATAGAAACAATCAGAGTAGCACAAAGAAAAAAATGAACAAGAAGTTCAGTATTCATAAAGTAGTTATAGTCTCTCTCTAGAAATCACTTCAATATCATTTGGTCTCTAGAGACATTGAACCATTTCAGTTATTTCAAATCAGCTCCTATTTATAGGCACAGCTCCAACGGTCGTCACCCTCCTCCAATTGTCATATTTTCCATTTAATTTAGGAGGGACATGTACACATGTCACTCAAAGAATGGTTACTTAATAACTAAAATCACGACATCGTTTTGTAATAGAACAAGTGTATGTATAAGCAAAAATTGAAATTCGGAATGGAGAAAATGAATGTTCAGAGTGGAGAAAGATAATGTCTGGAATGTAGGTAAAAATGGAATTTAGAATCTATAACATAAGAGTATTCATATTATGTTTTGAAGGAATTAAAAACTAGAATTTTGTAGAAATATGGAGCCTTAAATTCATGGAAATTCGAAGACTGTCTTTAACCAAATTCAGAACCAGAACATACAATGTTTGGACTCAATGTCCATGAGAATTCAGAGTCTGAACTCATAAGAGACCGGAGTCTGAATTCAATGAACTTGGAGTTAGAAATTAGAAAAGTTCGTATCCAGAATACATATTAAGAATTCTGATTCATAACATCATAAGAGTTCGTATCCGGAATTCGTAATTTGAATTTGGAGTCAGAACATCATGAAAGTTCTTATCCAAAATTCATAATTAGAATTCGGAGTCATAACATCATGAGAGTTCGTAATTAGAATTATGACAATTAGATCCTTAAATAGAATGCATCATAGTTATGTAATCATATTATTATGAGTATTTGGTTACAATCCAAATTTTTACACTTAAGAAAATATGATTGAATAATGAAAGAAAGGTAGGGGTAAATTTCCATGGGAAATGAAATATTCCTTATAGAAGTAAAAAAAGGTTAAAATGTGTTTTGTCTTGAAATAAGGTGTTTTTTATTTTCAAAACATGAGAAAAAATAAATTCATATGGATACCTTAACGAATTAACAATCTCCCCCATTGTATGAGGAATGGAAAATTCATAAGAAAAACATTATTGAATAAAAAATCTCCCCATTTTTGGAAAGCACAAACATTCATACGAAAAAGAATAAATGGAATTAGTAATAATTTAATTGATTTAGAAAATAAATCTTATCTCCCTTTTCACAGTTGCAAAGATAAATACAAATAACTCCCCCTTAGGCATTGGAACTCTATGGATCGTATTCTAGATTTCTGGAATAGGATTTCATTATTCTTGGGTAAGGAAATCTTCTTAATGATCACTCTCCCTTAAGTAAACTATCCCTTACATTGTTATGTATCGTCTTATACTTAGAAGTCTTCTCCATTAGATTTTTCATCTCTTTTTAAGAATTCTTTTTTCCTTCCCCCCCCTATGTAATTTTCTAAAATATTTTAAGGGAATGGAATAAAATTAATGTACTTGAAATATTAGTAAAGACATAAAAAACAAGACAATCATCGACAATTTCATTATTATTGGATGTATTAGTACAAGGAATACAACAAAAGATCGTATTTGTCTATTTTTCTTCTTTTTCCTTGGGCCTCATCTTTTTGATGATGGTATTAATCTTCTTCATCTCATTGTGGACAGAATTTACTTGATTCTCCAAGGCTATGATATTTTGTTCTTCAGCATTCTGGGCCTCTGCTTGAGCTTTTAGAAATTCATCTTGTTTCAAGAGCCTTTCATGCATCTCACACTAGATATACTTATCTGTTTTCAAGAATTGAACAATATAACTCAGCTTCCAATTTATATCATTCACCTCTTGAATCCGATAACGTTGTTCTAGACCATGCATTTCCTAGAAACTATTTGTAAAATCCTTGATCTTGGAGTCACCGGTGTCAAAGGCCTCTTTGACATCTTCCTGAAACTGATCAAGCACTCCCAAATCTTCATTGATTTTATTAGACCAAAGAGTAATTTCCCTACAGAATTCTTTGTGGGCTTCAAAGTTGATCAGAAAAGTCATGAAATATTCCTCAATCATCACACATTTGTCCATGACCATGGATAGAGATTATGGATTTTGGTTCAAGATGTGTTGTAGCATCTAGAATTTAGATTCAGTTGTGGGAAATATCAGAATGGTATCGACCAACTTATTTAGATACTATACAACAAAATCGTTCCCTGAGGAAGATGTCTCTGAATATGCCAATTTACTTGGAGATTATTCTTATTCTATTTCCACAAGCTTCTTATTTTAAGAACCTACAACTTCATTCCTCCTCAAAATTTCTTTTTTTGGGGTATCCAACACTATTTTCATTCCCTTACTAATTTTTGGAATGGCCTCTTCATTAGTGGATTCATGCTCACTACCAGATAGTTTTACAATGTTGTCTTCATTAACATTATCTTTTAATGATCCTACTTTAACATCCAAAGGGTGAAAAAAGTCATTATTATGACTTCCTCATTCATATAGCTTATTTACCTCTTCTTCATAGTTTTCATAATCTACGGGTGTAACAAGCATTGATGATCTAGCTTGAGAAGTCTGGAGTGAAAATTACTCAGAAGCACTATCCTTCCTATGATAGTCTTCAACATGCTTGATTAAATCATCAGATCCATCACTACTATATTCTTTTAGGACTTCTTCCTCCGCATTCTTCTCTTCCACATTTATCTCTTGTTGCTTTTCTAGTGACATAAAACTCATTCCCGGTGTCTTCGGCAATTATTCCACAAGAAAAGATTTCGGAACATTGATTTTCTCAGATGCAATTTTTCTATCCTTCAAAAGGGATTGAACAATCTCTACTTCATACATTTTCTTTTTCTTATTTTTCGCTTTATCCTGCTTCTCTAGCTCATCATCAGTTTTTTATTTAAGCCCTTAGCCTTAGCAAGATCCAAACCAAACTGTGGATCCCCTACTTTAATATTTTTCATTTCCTCTTTCAACTTTGCTACCACATATTCGGGGTAGGCCTTTTTCATCTTTGGTTTAAGAGGTGCAGATTGTACTTCCTTAAATTTCTAGGTTTTAACTTCATCTTTCACTTCCTTCAACATCCTATTCTTATCGGCTTTCATTGAGGGTTCAGTTTCTCATCATTTTATGGAATGGGTTCTGCCACCTAATCTAGCAGATCATAAAAATATCTTGTATCCTTGAATAAAATGACTTTTATCCTCTTTATGTTGTCATCACTAATCAGCATCACCATGCAATTTGTCATCTTGGAACTGCATTAAATTTTGGAGGACTCAAGACACCGAACTATCAAATTTGAAAGAAATGTTGGATACATAATGATCTGAGCTCTATGATTTCCATTCTTATTATTCTGAATCATAATGAGGATGTGTCTCATGAGATTCACATTCCATAGATTTTTCATAAAATCTAGAATATACATGTTTCTCTTATTAAGCGTATCCTTATCACCATTCCTCAATATGATAAACCCCTGCACTCAAATCTGTAGAATCTGATTTTCGGTTGAAAGATGGGAGATCTTCATTGCAATGTTGATATCACAAAGGCCAAGGCATTCCATAGCCGTTTCCTCCATGAAACTTCCCCATACCCCAGGCAACTTGTGAGAGTAAAATTCAACCTCTCCTTCTTAAGGTATGCCTACCAAGCTAACATCCTTGGAATAAGATAGAGAATATGGCTTCCCATAGCTCTTAAAGGAGAAATTCTAACTTCCATCTTCCTTGAAAAAAGAAAATGACTCATAAAAATCTATGAGTTAATTCGGATATACCACATCTTGAGATTGATTCTTAGTTATATCTATACTTTCCCAACCATTGAGACTAATATTCTTGTAAATTATATAGTTGTACTTATTGATAATGTTTGGATGAGATAACCTTTCTCTATATATTTTCCATTCCGCGTTCTACTAAACTGATGACATCTCTTTAGAAGGGACTTCTACAGATATTCGGACTGGAGCGCATCAGAAGAATTCAGAATGGGATTTTGTAGAGGGTCGGAGGTTCATCACGCACAAGCTTGATAATCGATGTTGTAGAATCATCGGGGATCCCCTTTATATAGGAATTTAACCAACCTTCTGACTTCCAAAACCAATTTAATGATTGAGAAATAATCTGATTTTATCTGACAGTTGATATAATTGCCACAAGGAAACTTTTGGCGATTCTGATCTTTTGAGGTTTAAAAAAACTGAATTTAAATACAAAATAAAATACAAGAAATAAAATAATGACTAAGAAAAGCTTAAGAAGGAGATCATAACTTTCAAATTTCTTGGAAGGTTATTCGTAATAGGTGATATTCTTCTTGAAGAAAAAAATTTTAATACGAAAAAAATAATTATTACGAAAAATCAACTACGAAATTTTTGAGTATGAAAATTTTCATTACGAATATTCTGAGTATGAAAAATTCTCATCATGAAAATTTCAGTCCCGAAAATTTCAATTTCGATAATTTCCATTATGAAAATTTTCCTTACGAAAATTCATGGTCCAATGATTCTCATTATGAAAACTTTTGTTCTGAAAATTTCCATTACAAAAAAATTTAAAAAACCAACAACAAAAAATATGAAAAGCTTCATTACAAGAAATATGAAATTCATCATTACGAAAAATAAAGAAAATATTTAATAACATATGTACCCCCCTATGAAAAGGAGTTTATTACTGTGAGGAGAATGGTTCCACAAGAAGTTAATCAAAGAAGATTACCTTACGGTTATCATTTCTAACTATTGATTAATGTATTAAAATCTATCGGATGGTAAAGATTTTGTGAAAATATCATCAAGTTGTTCTTTCATTCCGATAAATTGAAGAATGGTATCTCTTTTTTATGTGTGATCCCTAAGAATGTGATACCTAATATCTATGTGCTTGGAATGAGAGTGATGTGTAGGGTTTTTACTAAGGGAAATGGCACTTGTGTTATCACACATAATTTGAGTCTTTGTAAGACTCAAGCCATAGTCTGTGAATGTGTGTCGCATCCACAACACTTGATCACAACAATTTACAGCTGCTATATATGCAGCTTCAGTAGTTGAGAGTGATACTGAATGTTGCTTCTTGAAGGACCTCAAAACTAATGAATCTCTTAAGAAATGAAAAGTTCCGGATGAACTATTTATATCCATTCTACATCCACAACTTCCTTTAAATGAGATTCCTTAATATAGGATTGATATCTTTCACATAATCATACTGAAAACATTATGTTTGGTCGACTAGTTGTTATGTAAAGTAGACTTCCTAGCATACCTCTAAAAGATGCTTGATCTACTGGTTTCCCTACTTCATCAAGATCATGTGTGATTGAGGTACTGATGGGAGTATATATACTCTTAGTTATGTCATATCCATAATTTTTAAGAAGATCATTAATATACTTATGTTGGGATATGTAGATTCTTTCTGGTTTGTGAGAAATTTAAAAACCAAGGGAAAATGTTAACTCACCCATAATACTCATTTCAAAATATATTTCATTATATCCACAAAGGAATCAGCCAATTATTGTTGTGTTGAACTAAATATAATTTCAACCATATAAATTTGAACAATCAAAACATTTTTCTTAGTTTTCTTCATAAAAAGTGTTGGATCTACATTTTCCTTAACATAGTTATTTTGAAGAAAAAATCATGTATGTCTATCAAACCATGCTTGAGGGGCTTGTTTAAGGCCATACAAAGCATTGGTAAGTCTAAAAACATGACCATGATGTTTTTTATCTTCAATTCTAGGAGATATTTCAACAAAAACATCCTCTTGAACATAACCATTAAGGAAAGCACATTTCACATCCATTAGAAAATGTTTTAAAATGAATAATGCTGCAATGTAAAGTAAACTATGAATAGATTCAAGTCTAGATAATGGAGCATAGATTTCTTCATATTCTATTCCTTCTTGTTGATTATATCCTTCAAAAATACATCTTTCTTTATTCATAACTATAAATCCATTTTCATCCCACTTATTTCAGATGACCCATTTTACTCCAATTACAGAAGTTTCCTTTGGTGTTTCAAACAATGTCCATATTTTATTCCTTCGAAATTCATTTAGTTCATCTTTCATGGCTATAATCTAATCATCATCACCTAAAGCTTCATCAGTTCTTTTTTGTTTTAATTGGGGAAGAAATTCTTGATGTTCTATTTTATTTATTAAGGATCTTCTAGTCCTTACAGGTTGATATACATCACCAATGATACTATCACTGGGATGATTCTTAAGAAACGGCTGATTTTTTTTAAAACCTGTTCATCAACATAGGGTTGGAAATATTATGGGATGAATATTTCAGAAGTATCTTCTTGAACATTTTCTTTATCATAAGGATTTTCTATCAAAGGTTGATAATCAGTTTTTGAAAACACATACGAAGAAGTAGGTTGGGGTTGTTTAAAAACAAAGGGTTCAGTTTTATAAAATTTTACATGTAATGTTACTTCAACAATACAACTGTTATTGTTAAAAACTCTATAAGACTTAGAAGTTTTGGAGTAGCCTAGTAAAATTCCTTCATCAGATTTTGGTGCGAATTTGTATAAGTTATCTTTTGTATTCAGAATTAATACCTTGAATCAAAAACCCATATTGTATGAAAGTCAGGGTTTTCTACCATTCCAAAACTCATTAGAAGTTTTGTTAAGAAAAGTTCTAATAAAAACTCGATTTATAGTATAACGTGTAGTACTTACAACTTTAGACCATAAACGTTTTCCTACAGAATACTCACTCAACATGGTTCTAGTTATATCTTGAAGAATACTATTTCTTCATTCAACAACACCATTTTGTTGAGGTTTTCTGGGTGCTATGAAGTTGTGAGTAAAACCTTTTCTACTAAAAAAAGATTAAAAATCAGAATTTTAAAATTCTCCTCCTTGATAACTATGAATAGTTTTCAATGGAAGGTTTTTCTCATTTTTACCGTGGGCTCTAAAACATTTGAAATAATAAAAATCTTCAGACATCTTTCCTAGAAAATAGACACACATAAATCTAGTGTAATCATCAACCAAGACAAATACATAATATTTTCCAACAATGCTTCCAATTTTTCTAGGACCAAAAATATCCATATGCACTAGCTGTAACGCATCAGTGGTTGTGACATCACCAATAGAATTAAAACTTGATTTGTGTTGCTTTCCATATTGACAAGGTTCACAGACTTTTGAAGAATCAAATCTAAGCTTCGGTAGATCCTTAACTAGTCCTTTCTTAGAATGTTTTCATATGTTCCTAAGGTTACAGTGTCCTAACATTCTATTCCACAACCTAGAATGATCATCCATTGCACTAAGGCATGGTATGTCTAGGATCCTAAGGTCTTCTATGGTAACTATGTAAAAATTCTATTGCCTATGGATAGAAAGAATAAAATCTTCCTTGGAATTTTGTATTATGCACTTATCATTCCAAAAATTTACATGGTTTCCTTCATCACATAATTGAATTATGCTGATGAGGTTGTTCTTAAGACCCTAAACAATTAAAACATTTTAAATCAATGTTTTTACAAGAAGAACAATGTTACCTATTACAATAATTTATCCATGAGCATTATCTTAGAAAGTTCCTTTTAATCCTTTAATCTTGGTAATCTTTTCAAAATAGTTTTCATTACCTTTCATATGTCAGGAACATCCTCTATCCATGTACCAAGTATTTCTATTGTTACTTTCCCTATTTTCTAGAAAATACGAAAAAGATAGGTTTTTGAAATCCATACTTTATTGGATCCGGAAATCTCAGAAAGTAAAAATTTGGGAACCCACATATTCTTTGAAAAATAAGCTTTATGAAATCCTAAAGATTGGTGTTTGTTTAATGAACAATTCTTTTCCCAGTGACCACCACATTGACACTTTGTGCAGAATGAGGAACTTTGAGGAACTACGTAATTGTTACTAAAAATTGGTTTTGAACCAGTTTAACCAAAGCCATACGTATTCCTTTGAGTTCGGATTTGTGAATAAATTTTATCAAAAAATTTCTTTACCAAGGGTAAAAATTGACAAATTCTTCCTCATGGAAATTATTTCGGATTTGAGTTTTATAACTAAGTTCATGTCACAAAAAATATTTTATTTAGAACTAGAGCAAGGCTCGAAAACATTTTTCTTAGAAATTAAGTTATCTAGATCATTAGAATGTTTATTCTTCTCAGAACTTACTTCCTAAATATTTTTTGAAATACTTTCAAAATCATCATTTTTCTTATATATATCATTAGAAAGATCTAATATTTCATTAGTAAGGATAATATTCCTTGAATTTTCCATATCATGTTTTTTTATGAGTTTTGAATTTTTATTCTCAAGGAGTTTGGAAAACCTAGAAACTTCTTCAAAGGAAGGTAATGTATTATCTTCATCAGAAATAGATTCTTCATCTGAAGAGTTATATTATTTACTATCATTAGACTTTAAAAAAACAGTGCTAATTGATCCAACATTATGTACCTTAGAAATTTAGCAATGATTATCAATACATAGGCTGGTAATTATACCAATATTCTTCTGTCTAGTATATTCATAATCTGAAGATTCATTTGAAGTGTCTCCGCCACTAGCACTCTATGTGTCATTTGCTTTCAACACTTTCTTAACATTAGACTTGTAATACTTCATTCTGTTTTTCTCAGAATTCCTTTCCTTTCTTTCTCTTCCCTTGAGAAAAATGCAATAATGTCTTATGTGTCCAGCTCTCTTGCATTCATACCATGAATCTTTAGAATCATTCATATCATTCATTTCCTTCTTCTTATATCTGGATTGAAAGTTCCTCTGTCCATCTAACTTTTTCTTACTTCGAGCAAGATTTGATAATTAATGTTCTAAGGATTCACTTCCACTAGATTCGGATTGGATAAAAACTTTGGTAGATCTGGATCTAGTAACTCTTTTAGGAGTCTTGGCTTTCGTATTATTGGAAGTAGTAGTAAAAGCTACACTGCCATTTCCATTATTCTTCTTCACAATATCAGCATCTCTCTTCATTCAAGTACCATGCTAAAATATAGTTCTAAATATTTCATCAAGGGTAATCTGAGTAACCTTTCTACTCCCATCAATTGTAGTCCTTTTAGATTCCCACTCATTTGGTATGATGTCTATTATCTTATCAACAATAGCTTCATCATCTAATCCTTCTTCACCCAATTATTGTATACTATTCACAATAGTCATGAATCTTTGTTGCACCATGCATATGGGTTCACCATATGGAAAAATAAAACCATGATATTCGGCTTTAATCATGATTCTTATAGTCTCAATTACTTCGGAAGTTCCAATGTGAGTAACTTCTACTTTAGTCCATATAGAATTTTCTTCTTCACATGATGAAATTTGGCGATATATATTTCTAGTCATAGATCAAAGTAGTGTATTGTGTACCTTATAATTCAATTGATATTCATGATTTTCATTATATTAAAGGCACTTACATCATTATCAATATTTTTGTATCCACCAGTAAGCATAAAAAAATTTAAACCCCGATGTTGATAAAGAAAGTCTTCATGTGATCTCTCCAATATTCGTAATCACCACCATCAAAGATAGGTGGTCTGGTTGGGTTGAGATTTTCTATAGAACAAACTTTGATTTCTTCCATCTTTAAGAAAAGTCATTCCACAAAAACTTATTAGTAGAAAAAGATTTAAATAAGGAAAATATTCTAAGCAAGAAAAAATAGTGTAAAGGAGTCTCGACGAAAAAAACGAATCTGAACTATATGAGACCGAAAAAAAAGATTCCGAAAAAGTTAATCCAGAAAATTCAATTATGAGAATTCTCTTCTGAATCTAATCATGAGATTAATTAAGACATTACCAAATCCTATGATACCAATTGTTGAATTGGAATTGGGATTGAGGTTTCTGACCTTAGATACCAATTGTTGAGATGGTATGTGAGTATGATATACTATATAATACAAAATGTAGGATCGAAATAAGAATGGGATTCTCAGATACAAGAGGGGGTGAATTGTTTTACAGTTGTTTATGTTTAAAAAGGATCAACCAGATAATTAAAAAAACCTCTAAGTTATAAACTCTTTCTTAATTCAATAAATAAATTATAAAAAAGTGATTCCGGAAATGAAACTGAATGAAAGTTTACAAATATAATGATTCTACCATAAAGCATATAAAATATAACTAAATCTGAGTACAGGTATAAGGATGTATAAGATTGTTATACACTCCTTAAAAATAGAAATACAGTAGAAAACATGTAAAAAATCATGTAATAATATTAAATCTTTTAACCAAAAGAGAAGGGTATCCAACAACCATGGATAAAGGTCCCTTGATTTATAATTTCAAGAATGCCTTTCTTACCCACACCAGGGTAAGCCCTCGATACAAAGATTGGATTCTGTCTCACTATCCTCGCAATCCCTCAACAATCAGGTAGTCGGCACCTCTATCTTCCTCAGAAAATAATCCCTCAACTTCAATGTATTCGTAACCTCTCTCTTCCTATCCTCGGAAGCCCTCGATGGTACACATCAACAATCAGAGGCGAAAAAATAAAAACACTGAACAATAAGTTCAGTACGCACAGGGTAGTGAAATTATATCTCTATAAATCACTTCAATAGCATGTGGTATCTATATACATAGAAACGTTTCAGTTTTTTCAAATCAGCTCCTATTTAATGGAACAGATCCAACAGTCGACTCCCTCCTCCAACAGTCATATTTTTCCAAGAACTTAGGAGGGACCTCTCAACATGTCACTCAAAAAATGGTTACTTAATAACAGAAAGCACGATATCATTTTGTAATCGAACAACTGTAAGCATAACCCAACACAGATATTCGGAATGGATAAAATGAAGGTTCTAAGTGGAGAATGTTAAAGTGATGAATGTAGGTAAAAATTGAATTCTGAACTATAACTTAAGAGTATTCGTATTCTATTTTGTTGGAATTCAATAACTGAATTTTGAAGAAATCCAAAGTATGAATTTCAAGGAAATTTGGAGTCTAAATTCACCAGAATTTAGAAACATAACTTACAAAGTTTGGAGTCAAAGATCATGAGAATTTCGGTCAGAACTCATAAGAGTTCGGAGTCTAAATTCATAGAACTCGGAGTCAAAACATAGAAATGTTCTTATCCATAATTCATATTCAGAATTCGGAGTCATAACATCATAAGAGTTCGTATCCAGAATTATTAATTGGAATTTGGGGTAAGAACTTCATGAGTGTTCATATCCAGAATTCATAATTATAATTCAGAGTCAGTACTTCATGATAGTTCTTAATTAGAATTCTGAGAATTCAGATCCTAAAACAAAATTCATTATACTTAATTAATTATAGAATTCAGAGGTTTTGGATACAATCCAAAATTTTAAACATAGAAAAATTTGATTGAATAATGAAAGAAAGGTAGGTCTAAATTACCTTGGAAAAGGAAATTTTCCTTATAGAAGTAAAATAAGTGTAAAATGAGTTTTGTCTTGAAATAAGGTGTTTTTGATTATCAAAACATGAGAAATTGTATAGTCATAAGGATACCTTAATGACTTAACAATCTACACTTTGTATGAGGAATAGAAAAGTCATAAGAAAAACCTTATTAACTCAACTCCAAGGTGTCGAGGCCAACCCATTTCATACATTATATATTGAATGCATTCTAAAAAGTAAAAATATCGGGAATACATTAATAAAATAATGTACTGCTTGATCAGAGTTCTTAATTGGACCCATAAACTATAACACCTGCTACATCCTAATGATTATGTCTAGAATGATATACCTTCACATATATTTATGTAATAATACATTAACCATCATAACTATAGAAACAAAGGTAGGTAGACCTCGAGATTGTTCATTGTCTTTTTGGTCTCATAGTAACTTCATTTTTTAACCTTGATCTTGATATAAATAAAATACATTGCATGTGTCATGAGAAATAAATCAATACATTATATCCTATCATATAGCCACATGCCCCACCAAAGTGATCTATAGATATTCACAAGGCTCACTATTGTGGTATCCAATAGAACCAATGACATAGATACCTTTAATGAAAACCCATATAGTTGTCCCTTGTAACACTCATGTCACTGTTAACTCTGAAATAATACAATGTATCTCACATAGGGTATCGAGTGTCACATGTGGCATGAGGCATCCATCTTTCCAATAGTTCTATCCTAAGTTTCTCTCTTTTGGAACCAATGTAACTAATGAGTATATTGAACCCAACCAGAGAGCATGTACATGGATATAAAGTATATTTCTTAATGTGCATCAGGTGAATCCAAAAGAACATAGAGAGTCTGTCATGACCCGCCCTCGGGGCCCGTGTCGTGACTACCCCAAGCCCGCCTTCCATAGGCCAGGGGCTGGCGACTAGCACCAAGGTGTAAAATCCCAGTAAAAAGGGAAGGCATTGCCTTAATAAAGTAAACAAGCACCTCAGAGTAACAAACGGAAGTAAAGCAGTACACAAAACTAGAACAACTGTGCTGAAGTAAAGGGGCCAGAAATACAAGCCCAACTGTAAAGTAAAGTACAACTCGAAAGGGAAAACAGCAACTGAAAGTACAAGCGGCTCCTGGGACGTCCTCCTCGATTCCTACCTGAAGGGTAGGTACAGATGGCTCAGCTCCTAGATCGTCCACCACGGATCCTACCTGAGGGGTAGGTACAGATAGCTCCACAACTCCTCGGGTCCAACCGTCTGCTCCGAGCACGTCCCGCTCAGTGGTCCCCCTCCGGGTACCGACCTACTCCGTAAGCCTCAACCGCAGTCAGCGCTGTCCGTCGTCTGCAACCAACACAACGAAGTGCGGGCATAGCCCATGTAGGGGTGAGTATAAGATACTCAGTAGGGACCCCGAGACCCTCGAAGGTCTCCCGAAATCCACAAATGATAAACCATAAGAAGGATACAATCACGAAGTAACATCCAATATTGATTAGGTATATGCCCATACATATACCTATGTCACCAATTTCCGTTCAGCTCCAACACCGAGCCCAAGAACAACCCAATCCACAAAGAAGTGTAAACAGTAAATCCACACAGGATAACAGTATAAGTCCACACAGTTTATAACAAGTTTATGAAATCAATGGATAACCATTACCCAGGTATATGCCCATACATATACCTAAGTTATCAAGCGACCCATCTCAATCATGAGGAAACACAAAGATCATTGACTCAGCTCAAACCAGGATTTTTATTATCGAAACCGTAACTGCTGAAGAGCTCCGTCTCTAGAGTGTACAGTGGTCCTTTCACGACTCCGAGGTACTGCTCACTAACCATAAGACTGCTGAGGTACTCCTCCTGTCGAGTACTGCGGGTTTGCGGCCAACTACCGGGCGCTCCGTCCGCTGAGGGTCTGTCGCCAAATACCGGGCGCTCACCCAAATAGCCTACTGAGGTACTCCTCCTGTCGAGTACCGCGGGTTTGCTGCCAACTACCAGGCGCTCCGTCCGCCGTGGGTCTGCTGCCAACTACTGGGCGCTCCGTCCACTGGGCTAGTCGACTCACTCCAAGTCGAGTCGGTCAAGCAGTCGTCAGGTCTCAGTCGGCTACAAGGTCTCCGTACTCCGCACGCACGTCTCCACCATCGCGGGTCTGTCGCTACAACCAAGCGCACACACTCCGTAGAGTATCGCGGGTCCGCCGCTACAACCAAGCGCTCCCCCGCCAAGGGTCTGCTGCTGCATCCAAGCGCACCACCACTGTCAAGTACCACGGGTCCGCCGCTACACCCAAGCGCTCCCCCGCCCGCTCGTCTCCGGGAGGGTCCACTCCACGAGCTACTGGTCGATACTCCAAGTATCTCAAAGTCCAATGAAGAAGTGCCACATACGTCCGCTTCGTCAAAGGAGTATCAACGCAACAGACGGCGCGTCAATCGGATGCCCGGTCTGTGAGTTATTAGCCTCTTCGTCCCGAGGGCCCGGTTGGTTTCGTGAGCGAACCAAACCCGGCCATATCTCAACTGTATCCAAAACTCGGGCGGAGTATGTCAAAATTTTCGTCCCACTTAGAGGATTCCATCAAAGTCGACGGCACGTCAATCGGACGTCCGGAACTCAAGATATGAGCGTTTCCGCTCCGAGGGCCCGGTTGGTTTCGTGAATGAACCAACCCGGCCGTACTCCGTCGGCACCCAAACCTCGGGCGGAGTATATCAAAAGATTTGTCTCACTAAGAGGAACTTATCAGAACTAACGGCACGCCATTCGGACGTCCGTAGCTCAAGATACGAGCGTTTCCGCTCTGAGGGCCCGGTTGGTTTCGTGTACGAACCAACCCGGCCGAACTCAAAGTAATCCGAAACTTTGAGTGTGATATACCGAAACGACCGTCTCGATCCAAGGATTGCGTAGCCGCAGACGGTTCGTCATTTGGAGATCTACAGCTCAAGTTATGAGCTTTTGACTGAAAAGGTCCGAAAATGGGGGGTCTAGGCCCGGCCCGGCCCGACCCCGTACCCCCCTGAACCGGTCCGATCCGGGTCGGCCCGAACCGGGTCCGAGTCCGGCCCGGTTCAGCGTGGCCCGGCCCGGTTGGCTCGGCCCGGCCCGGCTGGGCGGTCCGGCCCAGCCGGCACAATCCGGCCCGGCCTGCGCGACCCGGCCCGGCCGGTCGCGCGGCCCGGCCGCTCAGAACCGCTCGGCCAGCTTGGCCGAGCGCGTGGTTTCGCGCGAAACGGGGGGCGCCGCCCCCCCGTGACTTCAATCAACGCCCCCCCACGTGAGGGGGCCCCGTTCCTCGGTTGCCGGGGGTTTCAAACCCCCGGAAATCAATGCACGGCCGGCATTGAAGCCGGCCGTTTGTCCACCCGCGGGACCTGCGGGTCCCACCTCCGAGCAAACCGGCGGCTAGCACAGCCGGCCGCCCCCTTCTTCTCTGCCGCGGCAAGGGCCGCAGCTCTTCTGTTCTCCGGCGGCCGGCGAGGCCGGCCGCCTCTGGCTGCTCCGCCGCGGCCGTAGGGCCGCGGCTCCTCCGCAGAGTCTTTGCCGCTTGCCACGTCTGATGGCTGCGGCCTTGTCCGACTCGTCGCACCTCTGCCGTAGGCCGCTCCGACCACTGTCATTCACTGGTTCATTTCTCTGGCGCGGCGCGATGGCGTCGCGCGCCACCGCCGCGACTCACTCCGGCTGCGGTCCTCGACATTTTCTTGCGGTGCAACGGCACTGTGTTATTCCGCACCAAAGCACAATGATTTCAAGCACATGGAAGGAGGTCAGCCGTGTTTGTGCGGTCCGGCCTCCTTCCGTTAATCCGATAGCAGTCGGTTATTTAAAATCAAAGTAGAATTGAATAAAGTTTATTCAAGAGCACAGAATAAAACCCCTACCTCGAAGGAAGCTCGCGGAGCTCGTCAACGATCCGCGAAGGACGAGCGTCGCGGAGGTCGGTCGTCACGGAAGAAGACATTGTCGGCATCGCGGTTATGGCGTCGCGGTAGACGGACGTGGGTTCGCCGCGAGAGGCACGTCGCGGAAAGTGCGTTGCGGCGTCGGACGTAGGTTCGCCGCGGAAAGCACGTCGCGGAGAGGATGCGTTGCGGCGTCGTGGAGGAAATCCAACACGTTGCAGTCCGACGTCGTGGAAGAAGGACGCCACGTTCTTCGTCGTGGAGGAAGAACTCACAAGAAGCCTCCCTCTTTTCCTCTCCGCACAGCAAACGCAAAACCCACCAAGGAAACTAAAAACTGAATTAAATAGAAGGGTTTGGAATTTCAAAGGTTTGAAATTCAAACCTCTTCATTTAATTCCCCACAATTAAAACATAAGTTATAACTTAAGTTTATTAAAATTAAAGCATGACCTTAAAACTTAACAAAACACAACTTAAGTCTTTTGAAATTCAATAGATTGAATTTCAATAACGTTAGATAACTCCTCAATTAAAAACCATGAGTTATAACATTAATTAAGTGAGTTTAAAGGGGGGAAGATAAGGGGGTTTAGAGAATATGAGGGGGTGGGGTTCATGTGGGCCCACCACCCTCATAATCTCTAAAGGGAAGTTGGGAGTTACCCAACTTCCACCCAATGGATAAAACACTTAGTGTAAAATAAAAATTGTAGATAAATTATTAATTAATCTTCCACAATTTTTATCATCACCCCTCGTCAGAACGCACCTCTGGAACAGGTGTTCCTAAGCAAATACCAGCGCTACGGTTCCAACGGTGCCCTCGGAATTTGATTCCGGGCACCGGTTCATAAGTTAGAAATTCCCGCTCGTTCGTTTACTGAACGTACCCGAGCCGAACTTCGGTTGATGATTCCAGGCCCACCGGACCTCGGAATCAGGTGCCGTCTGAAACTGCGCTCTTGTAAAATTCCAAAGAAAATTAACAAAAAAAATTTCCTTGAAATTCCCGGGTCTTTACATTACTCCCACCTCAGGGCTTTACGTCCCCGTAAAGCTTCAACTCACACTTAAGGGAAACAATGTAGTACTGAACACGCAACTGAGCTTTACGCTCCCATATGCTCACCTGAAGATCTCGTGCTACCCGTGAAGCACCCCAGAGGAAGCAACCGTTCACGTAGAACCTGCTCCTGTCGATCCTCGTTCTCTACTAGAACCTCTGTGCTTGTCGCCCTGTCATCGACGTCCAACTCCCCGAGGTCGATGACGTGTGAAGAAACATACACGTATCTCCACAGCTGAGACACGTGGTGGACATTATGCACCCGGTGCGACTGAGGTGGTAGGGTCAAGCGGTAAACCTTCTCGCCTACCCTGCTGTAGATCAAAAGGTCCATCGAACATCGGAGGTAACAGGCCGCCTCGGCCACCTCTCCGAAACCTCATCGGGGTGAGACCGTATAAGAACGTGTTTGTCACCCTCGAACTCAAGAGGTTTCCCTTTTTTAGGTTAGAACTGAAACTCAAAACTCCTGCTGCCACAAGGGTAGGGTTGACCAACTCAAGAGTGATCGGTCACACCCTCTTATGCCTGAGTTTAACATGTGCTGCCCAGGGTTTCCTTTTCGCCGACCAAGGAAAACCCATTCTGACGTTTGCCTAAAACAGTCAACCAGAATATGATTTGTGAATCAAAACCATACCCAGATCAACGTCGTAAGGCCTCTACACTGCCACCAAGAGATTCCAACCGAAACTCTCGCCTCGAGGTCAAATCACACTGTCGGCGTAAGCGTGATTATCGAGTCTCCTCCCAAAGGTATCTCCAGACGTGAGGGTCAAGTCTACGGCTTACCCGGAACCTCTGGGTCTGGGACATTATTCGTGGAAGGGTAGAATGATTGGTTCCTATGTCTATAGATATGGCAGCTCGTAGTAGACATAATTCATACCCCGAATCATTCTTAGAGCTCCTGGGTCACACTCCTTGACCGCAATGCAGCTACTCCCCTCCCCAGCCCTCCTGCTCCCTGAGCCTGGCGGGAACTACTAAGTCGGGTGGTCATAACATGTCGAAATTTACACCACCACATGCTGCTCTACAAGCTCCGCTTCCACGTCTGCTACCCTGCAGATTCATCTTTCCTTAGCACTTCCTCCTCCTGAAACATTTTACACGCCCGAGTCTCTGAGACTGGCACTAGTTTCTTGCCTTTCACTGCTAACGTTCACAACCACAAAGGTTCTCTCTAGCATCCTAGCATAGGTAGGAATGCATAGAGGAAAAGTAATGGTTCGGATGTCCTTTAGACACACTTCGCTCAGAAGTTCGAGTCTAAAGAACTGATCACAACGTAACCAACGAGTACCAAGATTGATTGGTAAGCCACGTTGAGTACTCTGCTTCCGACATGTCGTACTGTCGAAGCTGTATTAGCTCCAGAAAACTCACAACCACCTCCTCAATCCAGTCCTCAGCCGCCTACGAGTCAGGCTCACCTCGAAACTTGAGGGATATCTGGTGCTAAAACATATGTAAGGCACTAAGCCTGTGAGTCTCTGCTACCGGTACCTCCGGTAGTGTCTGCTAACCAACAGGTAGTGACATAGCTGGCGCACTACCCGTAGGTACTATCCCAGGTATCGGTTCGCGTACCGAAGCCTTATTACTATAAGGACCAACCTCATGGTCACTCACTGGAAACACCAGGAGCTAAGATCATCATCCGCTCTACTAGTATCCAAGCTAGGCGTAGAACTCTAGCAATCGCCTCCATCCAGTCCACTGCTGCCTGGGAAATCTGTCTCGCCTTGTATCCTCAGAGGCCTCTACTGCTGGAACTCGTGCATCGCGCTTTGCTAGTGTGCACCATCAGCTAGTGGCATCCTCTGCCTAACGGGTGGTGGTGCTGCTGGTACACCACCCGAAGGTGCCAACACTGAAAAAGGGCCCTGCACCGGAGTCTCGCTGCTCGGTGGGCCATCATCGAGAACTCTCTCGGAACTCCAGCTAACTATCTGCATGGTGACATCCTGAACAGATGTGTCACGGTCAACGATTTATACCTGGTGGGTTGACCTGGTTTGAGCTGACTTTTAACCTTTTGGGAAACACACATGCAATCAATGTTTTCGTGCATTAAGTCGGAAATCAGAAGTCAGGGTCCTGGTGTACGGATACGTCGGCCGCCGCACCAACACTGGACTCCCTGGACTGATAACCACACTCAATACAGTAAAAACTATTGCTTCACATAGAAGAAAGATCAGAGTCTGCGGTAGAACCGACCCCTTTGATACCAATTTGTCACGACCCGCCCTCGGGGCCCATGTCGTGACTACCCCAAGCCCGCCTTCCATAGGCCAGGGGCTGGCGACTAGCACCAAGGCGTAAAATCCCAGTAAAAAGGGAAGGCATTGCCTTAATAAAGTAAACAAGCACCTCAGAGTAACAAACAGAAGTAAAGCAGTACACAAAACTAGAACAACTGTGCTGAAGTAAAGGGGCCGGAAATACAAGCCCAACTGTAAAGTAAAGTACAACTCGAAAGGGAAAACAGCAACTGAAAGTACAAGCGGCTCCTGGGACGTCCTCCTCGATTCCTACCTGAAGGGTAGGTACAGATGGCTCAGCTCCTAGATCGTCCACCACGGATCCTACCTGAGGGGTTGGTACAGATAGCTCCACACCTCCTCGGGTCCAACCGTCTGCTCCGAGCACGTCCCGCTCAGTGGTCCCCCTCCGGGTACCGACCTACTCCGTAAGCCTCAACCGCAGTCAGCGCTGTCCGTCGTCTGCAACCAACATAACGAAGTGCGGGCATAGCCCGTGTAGGGGTGAATATAAGATACTCAGTAGGGACCCCGAGACCCTCGAAGGTCTCCCGAAATCCACAAAGGATAAACCATAAGAAGGATACAATCACGAAGTAACATCCAATATTGATTAGGTATATGCCCATACATATACCTATGTCACCAATTTCCGTTCGGCTCCAACACCGAGCCCAAGAACAACCCAATCCACAAAGAAGTGTAAACAGTAAATCCACACAGGATAACAGTATAAGTCCACACAGTTTATAACAAGTTTATGAAATCAATGGATAACCATTACCCAGGTATATGCCCATACATATACCTAAGTTATCAAGCGACCCATCTCAATCATGAGGAAACACAAAGATCATTGACTTAGCTCAAACCAGGATTTTTATTATCGAAACCGTAACTACTGAAGAGCTCCATCTCTAGAGTGTACAGTGGTCCTGTCACGACTCCGAGGTACTGCTCACTAACCATAAGACTGCTGAGGTACTCCTCCTGTCGAGTACTGCGGGTTTGCGGCCAACTACCGGGCGCTCCGTCCGCTGAGGGTCTGTCGCCAAATACCGGGCGCTCACCCAAATAGCCTACTGAGGTACTCCTCCTGTCGAGTACCACGGGTTTGCTGCCAACTACCAGGCGCTCCGTCCGCCGTGGGTCTGCTGCCAACTACTGGGCGCTCCGTCCACTGGGCTAGTCGACTCACTCCAAGTCGAGTCGGTCAAGCAGTCGTCAGGTCTCAGCCGGCTACAAGGTCTCCGTACTCCGCACGCACGTCTCCACCATCGCGGGTCTGTTGCTACAAACAAGCGCACACACTCCGTAGAGTATCGCGGGTCTGCCGCTACAACCAAGCGCTCCACCGCCAAGGGTCTGCTGCTGCATCCAAGCGCACCACCACTGTCAAGTACCACGGGTCCGCCGCTACACCCAAGCGCTCCCCCGCCCGCTCGTCTCCGGGAGGGTCCACTCCACGAGCTACTGGTCGATACTCCAAGTATCTCAAAGTCCAACGAAGAAGTTCCACATACGTCAGCTTCGTCAATGGAGTCTCAACGCAACAGACGGCGCGTCAATCGGATGCCCGGTCTGTGAGTTATTAGCCTTTTCGTCCCGAGGGCCTGGTTGGTTTCGTGAGCGAACCAAACCCGGCCATATCTCAACTGTATCCAAAACTCGGGTGGAGTATGTCAAAAGTTCTGTCCCACTTAGAGGATTCCATCAAAGTCGACGACACGTCAATCGGACGTCCGGAACTCAAGATATGAGCGTTTCCGCTCCGAGGGCCCGGTTGGTTTCGTGAATGAACCAACCCGGCCATACTCCGTCGGCACCCAAACCTCGGGCGGAGTATATCAAAAGATTTGTCTCACTAAGAGGAACTTATCAGAACTAACGTCATGCCATTCGGACGTCCGTAGCTCAAGATACGAGCGTTTCCGCTCTGAGGGCCCTGTTGGTTTCGTGTACGAACCAACCCGGCCGAACTCAAAGTAATCCGAAACTTTGAGTGCGATATACCGAAACGACCGTCTCGATCCAAGGATCGTGTAGCCGCAGACGGTTCGTCATTCGGAGGTCTACAGCTCAAGTTATGAGCTTTTGACTGAAAAGGTCCGAAAACGGGGGGTCTAGGCCCGGCCCGGCCCGACCCATTACCCCCCTGAACCGGTCCGATCCGGGTCGGCCCGAACCGGGTCCGGGTCCGACCCGGTTCAGCGTGGCCCGGCCCGGTTGGCTCGGCCCGGCCCGGCTGGGCGGTCCGGCCCAGCCGGCACAATCCGGCCCGGCCTGCGCGACCCGGCCCGGCCGGTCGCGCGGCCCGGCCGCTCAGAACCGCTCGGCCAGCTTGGCTGAGCGCGTGGTTTCGCGCGAAACGGGGGGCGCCGCCCCCCCGTGACTTCAATCAACGCCCCCCACGTGAGGGGGGCCCGTTCCTCGGCTGCCGGGGGTTTCAAACCCCCGGAAATCAATGCACGGCCGGCATTGAAGCCGGCCGTTTGTCCACCCGTGGGACCTGCGGGTCCCGCCTCCGAGCAAACCGGCGGCCGGCACAGCCGGCCGCCCCCTTCTTCTCTGCCGCGGAAAGGGCCGCGGCTCTTCTGTTCTCCGGTGGCCGGCGAGGCCGGCCGCCTCTGGCTGCTCCGCCGCGGCCGTAGGGCCACGGCTCCTCCGCAGAGTCTTTGCCGCTTGCCACGTCTGATGGCCGCGGCCTTGTCCGACTCGTCGCACCTCTGCAGTAGGCCGCTCCGACCACTGTCATTCACTGGTTCATTTCTCTGGTGCGGCGCGATGGCGTCGCGCGCCACCGCCGCGACTCACTCCGGCTGCGGTCCTCGACATTTTCTTGCGGTGCAACGGCACTGTGTTATTCCGCACCAAAGCACAATGATTTCAAGCACATGGAAGGAGGTCAG
Organism: Viscum album; assembly: GCA_963277665.1. Taxonomy (NCBI): domain Eukaryota; kingdom Viridiplantae; phylum Streptophyta; class Magnoliopsida; order Santalales; family Viscaceae; genus Viscum; species Viscum album. Next base: position 881,934,176 of record OY728158.1, read on the forward strand.
CCGTGTTTGTGCGGTCCGGCCTCCTTCCGTTAATCCGATAGCAGTCGGTTATTTAAAATCAAAGTAGAATTGAATAAAGGTTATTCAAGAGCACAGAATAAAACCCCTACCTCGAAGGAAGCTCGCGGAGCTCGTCAACGATCCGCGAAGGACGAGCGTCGCGGAGGTCGGTCGTCACGGAAGAAGACGTCGTCGGCATCGCAGTTATGGCGTCGCGGTAGACGGACGTGGGTTCGCCGCGAGAGGCACGTCGCGGAAAGTGCGTTGCGGCGTCGGACGTAGGTTCGCCGCGGAAAGCACGTCGCGGAGAGGATGCGTTGCGGCGTCGTGGAGGAAATCCAACACGTTGCAGTCCGACATCGTGGAAGAAGGACGCCGCGTTCTTCGTCGTGGAGGAAGAACTCACAAGAAGCCTCCCTCTTTTCCTCTCCGCACAGCAAACGCAAAACCCGCAAAGGAAACTAAAAACTGAATTAAATAGAAGGGTTTGGAATTTCAAAGGTTTGAAATTCAAACCTCTTCATTTAATTCCCCACAATTAAAACTTAAGTTATAACTTAAGTTTATTAAAATTAAAGCATGACCTTAAAACTTAACAAAACACAACTTAAGTCTTTTGAAATTCAATAGATTGAGTTTCAATAACGTTAGATAACTCCTCAATTAAAAACCATGAGTTATAACATTTATTAAGTGAGTTTAAAGGGGGGAAGATAAGGGGGTTTAGAGAATATGAGGGGGTGGGGTTCGTGTGGGCCCACCACCCTCATAACCTCTAAAGGGAAGTTGGGAGTTACCCAACTTCCACCCAATGGATAAAACACTTAGTGTAAAATAAAAATTGTAGATAAATTATTAATTAATCTTCCACAATTTTTATCATCACCCCTCGTCAGAACGCACCTCTGGAACATGTGTTCCTAAGCAAATACCAGTGCTACGGTTCCAACGGTGCCCTCGGAATTTGATTCCGGGCACCGGTTCATAAGTTAGAAATTCCTGCTCGTTCGTTTACTGAACGTACCTGAGCCGAACTTCGGTTGATGATTCCGGGCCCACCGGACCTCGGAATCAGGTGCCGTCTGAAACTGCGCTCTTGTAAAATTTCAAAGAAAATTAACAAAAAAATTTCCTTGAAATTCCCGGGTCTTTACAGAGTCCATCCATGACATACTTGAAATGGGACATCTGTTTACTCCTAGTTTATAGTAGTGTGCATGGATACCTAGGCACATGTCATAAGGCCAGACATTTATATGTACATCTCATCTATAAGGAATTTATTGTCACAATTAAAAATGGGATAGTTCATGAATGAAATCTAAATCATTCCAATCAATGATGAATACGATAGTAAGAACACACATACTCCCTAATGCACAATGCATAGTAACTAGATAAACGGAAATAATAATGAGTGATGGAATCTGAGAATAATCACTAGGAATTAAGAACATAAAACAATATATTAAATTAAGGATAAGTATTGAGGCACCCATTAATGAATATGTGAAAAACATTATATCAATAAAATGTAAGAATATGGTAGTTATGGGGATTTATTAATCATAATAGTTCAATTATGAGGTATGGGGTATCATGATTAATGGGCCCCACCTATGGCCAACTGTTTGATCCAATTAAAAATTAGGGCCTATGTCATTTAACTATGGAGAAACAAACACTTGGTAATTTATAATTTAAGGGAAGATAATAAAAGTCATTTATTGGGGGGGGGCATATCCAAAGGGGTGCCCAATGAAAAAAAGCATTACCTCACGAATGTGTTTTTTAACACGGAAGGGTCCAAAGGGATAAAAAACCAATTTAATTAATTTATTAAATATATTTGATTTGTCATTAGAAATATTTTGTGTGTGGGACAATGAAACATCAATTAAAATCCAATGAATCTGTAGGTAAAGAATATGACCTCCTACCTAAAGGTATTAGATCCCAACTAGTCTATTTTAAAGGATCAATTCAACATATTAAAGAATCAATATAGCTAAAGAAGTAGGGAAAAAGTATTCCCACATAAATAACTCAATAATGTCAATAGTAACCCTGAAATAAATTAGAGAAATTGGTAGATCATACTGAGTTATTTCTATTTCTTTTTAGTGTGATGGATTTGAACCCTGGATGTAGGATCTACCACAATCTCAAATATAGAAGGATAATGAGATCCCTCTTATGGAGAGGAGGGGATATTTTCGGATAAGGAGAGAATAAGTGGGTTTAATATAGTTCATTTATGTGGGGAATATTGGTCATTTTACCTCAAAACAATGGTGCACTAATTGGGAGCATGGATGTCGAAACTGTGTGCCATCCATGTTCCATTAACTAACTAAATGGTGAAACATGTACTATTTGGAACAAAATTTGCTTAATTATGCAGAACTTCTTTATCCCAATCATGTTGTTGGTCACATGGATGTGTGCATGGTGTCACACTATTGTAGAAAAACCATGTTTCCACCAACACCCAACTATCAGCAACTGCCAGGTTTTGGGAGACCATGCCGGCTATGTGGCATGATTTCTAATGACAATACGACATAGTTTTTTCATCCAATTTCTGTTCTTTAGGATTTCACAGATCATGAGACCCACACAATACCAACTTTACATGATTTTTAATCATCATTTTCACCATATAATGTAATATGAACAAAAATATTATCCATATATTTGGTAAAGTTCATAGTTACAAAACTTGTCCTAAAAAATTTTCCAGGACTTGTTAATTATACAAAAACAAGAATGTACATTTTTTTAATATTTTGGTTTATATGAGTGGAGGAATTTTAGGATGAATGTTTATGGTGATTCACTTTCTCTAATAACTTTTATCACATTTTCTCTTGTTATAATGCAACAATTGGTATTAATAAATTTAATTGAACAGGAAATAGATAAAGAGTCTGTGAGGAAATATAAATGTTGTGTTATATCAGTTGGTATCATATTTTTAATGGTAATTTACAATATTGTTGACTAAATTTTCCCCCTGGTTTTATACACAGGGTTAGACCATGTTGACATTGATTGGATAATTGATTTCACATTAGTTATGAATGATATGGTATCATAATTTACTATGTGTTTTTTAATTTTTATCATTTAATTGAAAATACGAATATGAAAATATCAAGGAGAAAGAGACAGCGAAGGGTGAAATAATTTTATGAAAATTAGATAAATCTTTGGACTTGGAATTTTATTTATTATTAAAAACTATAACTATGGGTGATATTTAGGTTCTAATATTTTTCATATTATAATTATTTCCAATGATTGTATGAATATTCTCTATAGAAGAAAAATATGATCGATATTCTTAGACATTAAAATGATTTTTTTGAATATTTAGTTCCACAAACAGAATATAATATATCATATTTTTATATGATGTGGTAATTCATGGATAATTATTGTGGTTGAACGATAATTTTTTATTGTTCTCCACAATTTCCATAACACTATAATACGTTAGAATAAAAAATATTTTGATGATTTCTAATAAATATTTTTTATATTGAATATTTTTTTGGAAGTCCATAGAAGTATTATATAATTAAGAGATTTTAAAAGTCCATACCGAAAAAGAGAAATACATGTATTTTTTCATCATGTATCATATGTTTGAATATTAACTCTGTGATTGAATTAGAAATACTAGATATCATTTTTACTATGTATTTGAGTCTATTTTACTATAATATTGTCCATTCATGGTCACCCAATGAGACTAGTTAAACCATAAAAGTGATCAATGATCAACCATTTTGAATCCATCTCATAAAAGGTCAACCACATGGGATTTGAGGGATCATACCACCCCATGGGATCACACATATTTCATTGGTTTCCCACTGGGAACATGTATGATGTGGTGGACTACACAGGTTTCGAAAACCCCTTAGGGAATTTGTTTGGATGTTTGACCAGGAACAAAATCAATAGTCCGATTGAGAGGGTGATGAAATTGAGATTATTATTGTAAATTATGATTATGTTTTATTTTTTGATGATGGGTGATATAAATGGTCATAGTTCATATGTATTATAAACATGAAATACATTGCTCAGTTGTTTGATCATCACGACTCTAATGACTATTTAGCATTAATTCCTTCATCATTCTCCCCATGTTAATGAACAACTCATGAAGTGATTTCATATGAAATTAATGAATCCTGACAAAGATTAACCACCTATAGAATTCATATCCCTCATGGATGCATCATTGAGATAAAAATTATGGAATCAATATCATAGATTCCATGGCTTACATTAATGTGAATGATAAATTAATTGAGCTTTGTACGAGATAAAATTCAATGTTACAAGCAATATTCAGTCATCCAAAAGCATGAGGGGGATCCGGGTGACTCCTAACAGAAGTATCATTGTGACATGAAATATGTCCAAAAATTACATGAAGATATGAAATGAAAATATTCAACTTTTCTTAGAATCATATGTTATTTAATATTAATTAATAATATAAGAAATTAAATCATACACAGACTCGTTTCTAGTATTGGATATGGCTATTTCATTATATGATTGATTTTAAATTATTGGTAAAATCAATGAAGTCGATCTATCTATATATAAATATGGAATATTAAGAAATATAGGTGTAGCATGATAACCAGATCTCTCAGTTTTTCATTGCAAATAGTTAAAATTCATTAGTACCTTTTAAAATGATAAATCGAAGTTCCTACCAAATATTTTAGGGGAAACATTTTATGATAGAAATTTAGTGAGTAATATAATCATATTATTCATGAATAAAATGAAGAATAAATATTATACAAGATGAAATGACCACATGCGACTAATATGTATTTTATGAAAAAATATCTCAACACACAATGATCTTTACTTTTAATTCATGGGGAATAAGAATGATATCTGATAATTTTTTATACCATCATGATTTGATTGAGATGGCAAGAAAATTCTAGTGTGAAAAGGTCACCGAAAAATAATAATGATCTATATACATAACCCTATTAGAAAGAGATAATACTTTTAAAAACTAGTTTTTGACACTATGTGAAAGAGAATAAAAATATGATGAACAACATATTTGTGATTTTTTAAATGATATTTTCTGCAAGTAATATTTTTAATAATTCATCATGATTAAATAATAGGGAATGGATATAATGAAAAGTATTGAACATTTTTCCCTTTGTGAGATTCACCAAAAAAATATGTTCGGTTTATATATTCAATGCATGATACACATTGTCCATTCATGAGATGTCGTGATTTTGATTCCAAAAATTTCATGATGATTTAATGAAGAAAAATTGAGAAACTTTCATTATAATTCTTGTAATAATATATTTTATGATGAATATTAAATGAAAAATAACCACTATCCAAAATTATATATGTTAGAAATTCTTTGGGTAGAAGAAAAATATTATGTTTATTGGTAAACATTATATTTATATTTTTTGATCTATTTAAAAAAATATGTATCAAAGTTAATTTCACCATATATTATACATCCTAATAAATATTTTATTCAAGGTACCCATTTAATTGAAATAATTGCAAGGAAGGTGACCAAATCAATTGGTGTCTATTAAAGAAGACATGATCTATATTTATGATATATTCATTAGGTGAAATTTGAAATCTGGAATGTTGTGCTTAAAATATTATTCTTTCATGTTACCTAGATGGTGTTACCTTAATGATTACAGGGGAATACACATGTTCATTATTCCAATGATATGAAAAAAAGACAATTTTTCATTTGTTAATAAAAACTATGAAATGTGGAATTGTCTATAAAAGAGAAAACCCTGATTAATATAATATCGGGTCCCTTTTTATATATTCTTTCATGTGAATTATTATTCACTATACTTAAATATTATTTGATATCCATTCACAAGATAAGTAAACTTGGGATTAAATGTTTTACATTTTTAATGTGGTTAAAATTATTCTCACCTATAATCATCCCCTCATCAAATGTGTCCATCCAAAAAGTTCTCCAATAATGAAATCTATTTTTTTGGTATTACAATATTTATGTGATCCTATTCATGCCCTTATATTAAGTGTAAATTATATAATGTTTATATTTAAATAATTATCACTCTTGGTTTTGTTAGCCTCACTATTGCATGTCATATGTGATATCAAACATAGTTTTCTTTTTAAAATATATTGGTGGTAGAGTTTTATCTAATCCACAATATTGTAAATAAATAATTGGTAAATATTTCCTTAATTAAAAAATATAAAATATTTTAAACAGTATTTAATTCATTTTTGTGAGAAAATGATCATTCAAGAAAAATATTCTCATCTAAATTGAAAATGGATGTTTCCTTAAAAACATTTGTTTGGTATCTTTAGTAATAAATTGGTGGAAAATAAAATAAAAAAATAAATTTATCCTTGAAAATTTTGATAGAAATAATAAATGATTCATGGGACATTTATCATATTTTTTCATTATCATAAATATGGGAAAAACTATCCCGATAAACATTACGTTCTAACGTAAAACCCAATAAAAGTTTTTTTAATTTCATCTTAAGAACACTATAATCATGTTTATAAAAAAATTTATAATTCCCTTCCATAACCATATAAATATGAATAATATCATATATAATCATCTTAATATGTATCAATACACATTTATTAATAATTCATTGTTATAATATATGTTTCTAGTTGTAAATTTTTTTCATGAATGTTTTTTTGAAATATCTAGTCCAAAAAATATCTTCAAGTTTCAATAATATCCAATGTTTTAATACTACTATAAATATAATATTTTAATACTATATATATTTTTATGACTATCCATAAATGGAATTTATTTGAAAATAAAATCCAATATTCATGGAGACGGTTGTTCGGACATACATAAAAAATGAATTACATTTTCTAATGAAAAGAAGAAAACAAATATAAACAATATAATATAATCCTAGAGTAATTATTTAATCATTATTATCATTTATATTAATTAAAATATTCATTATAAATATCATTGTGATATGTGTTAAAAAAATAAATCATCTCGCTATGATGATATGATAGTAAACATGAATGCTCGAACAATAATTTCATTTTCCGTCCATTAGAATGTATGAGGAAAATGATTATTCCATAATCATAATGAAATATTATTATATTTTTTAGAAATATATTACAATGTTTTTAGGAATAAAAAATTATATATGTTGGAAGATAAAATAATATTGAGAGAGCCTTGTTATGATTTGTACCCCATCTTTGATAGACCACATTTTTCATTCAATATTCACCAAGAAAAATTAATCATATAAATAAAAGGGAAACTATTATGAATTAAATTAAGCTATTAAAGAAATATTGAAGGTGGGTTCCGATTTTTATGGCAGAAATATCAAGATTATTATAAGATAAGAGGTCGTATTTTAATAGTGAGAGATAAGAGAAATATGAAATTACTGAATATATTTAAATATAATTAATGTATTGTGAAGGCACAATGTTTTTTGATGGCCATGTATTCAAGGGTAATATAATATAGGGTATACATAAGTTCAAATAGTATGAATAACTCATTTTTATGTTTCCACATTTCCATTATATTTTATTTTAACACCCTAGTAAATTAATTTTAACCTTATTTGTGGTAAATTTTCTTAATATTTTTAAAATTAATTATAATAAAAAATGAAATGAAAGAAATTATAATATTTATAAATTATGATACTATATTTTAAATTCATTTTATAAAATTCCATTTCTATAATTCAAATATAATTATTAAAAAATAATCTCTTAAAATGCAATAAGACCATATTTTTATGATAATGAAATTATTTATGATAAAACTGAATTTAAACTAATTCCATCATACATAATAAAATAAAATAGATGATAATATAATTTATACAATATAAAAATCTATAAATTTTAATTAAAATAAATAATTATAAATGATATATTATATTCACAACGATAAAAACTACAATGTGCATATTAAAAAGTTTCTACAAAACATATCTCTTTTACCATATATATTATTTTATCTATATTCCAAAACATTATATATGTTAGGTATGAAATATTATTCATATTTTATTTATAATTTTATATACATTAAATTGAAATAAATTTCAATTTTTATCAATAAAGTTATCTATATAAAAATTTCATCACTTAGAAAAGTACATTTTATCCAAAAATAGCTATATAAGTAATGAAATGACACTACTTACATATAAATTCTTATTTAATAGAAATAAATAAAAAGGATATTGAGAAATAAAATTATATATGAATTAAAATGTGTTAAAACATACTAATACCCAAAAATTCAATTGTTTGGTTATAATGGAATACAATATCATTTTGTAGACTCGAGATTGCGTGTAATGAAAGATATAAATTTTTTCATGTTTATATAAATTGAAATACATATAAAATATTGAAGTGTAAATACTACATATGTTGAGATGAATTTTACCACCAAAATCCCATCACATTTTTTCAAATAGTTTAATATATTTCTTCTCATCATATCTTCTAGTTCCAATGTAACTTCCTCAAATTTGTGATTTCTCTAGAAACAATTAACTGCCTGAATAATCCTTATAAATAAAACATTTTTTAGATGATTTAATGTGACTAAAATTTTTTATTCCTATGATTTAATGTTCCCTAGTTTTATAACTTTTTAGTCCCGTATATTTTAATTATCATATATTCACTTTATATGGAGAGACACAAGAGAAATATCATAAACAAAAAGGAGGTTCAGAGGAATTACCATAAGATAAGATATAGTCCCTACTAGATCATGAATATTGAAGAAAAAATATACCTTTGGAATGAAATTATATTTTTTCAAATCATATAATATTATTCCTAGTATAAATTCATAATAATAAATTATCACTTACATCAAATTCTTCAACTCAATGGAATATATCATCATAAATATTCAATCAACATTTTGTTTCCATGATAGTCATAATTATCATCATTAAGTAATTTTTTATTAAATGAAAAGGTCAAACTGGTCACAAAATATTAAGTATCATGGGGGCCTGAAGTAGTGTAGTCCAAGGGCATCCACATGAATCAAATTACCTCCATCAGGTTTCATGGAAATCAAATTGTGCAAAACATGGGGGTTGGATCCTTAAACATCATGGGATGCAAGTTGATCTGCAACATGTTTCCCTTCTCTTCACATGTGCATCAAATTAATGATGACTTTATAAATGTATATACAATTTCTGATGATATACTATATAGTATAGGAGAGGGGATAAGACCATGCATGGAATTATATAGGATCTCAGAGCCTATTTCCACCTCTGATAACTAGATATCTTTCGTATGACACAAACTGATAGTCAGGAATAAATCCTTAGCCTTACAGGAAGGGACGATCCAAAACCAATGCTGGAGGATAAAGAAGGTATAATTGACTATTTTTAATCATGTACCACTACACGACAATGGAGGATCTCCGTGGAACAATAACCATCGGAATTCAGTTCAAGACCTCTGAAGGGGGGGTGCCATTGGAACCACTGAACTTTGATAGTGTTAATACATAGGTAGACATCATGGGAGATTCTATGGAGAAATAATATGTATAAAAAATCCTACAAGTTGTTCAAGATATGGGCCAGAACCAAAATTATGTTTTTGGTTCAGATGATGTTGGTGCTACCTAGAGATGAGACCCCATCGTGTATTATCTTGTTGCATGCATGGAAACTGCTCCATAACCTTACATGTATGATCATATTTTTTGCCTCCTTCTCCGGACCCATGTCCCTTATTCCATGTGACCTCCTCTCCAAGAACAAACAATATGAAATGTTGCGAATATAGAAGGTCGCAAATTTTCCATGGGTGCTCCATACATATAAGGCCCCAGCCTTAAACCTTACTTAATCTTGAGTTATTACAAGATTACACATTGAGGATCTTTTCGGGTTTAGAGTTTTAGAGAATTAGATCATAAAACTTGCATTACATTCCACATATAAACAAAGTGGTTACATAAAAATAGTATTCTTCATTCCCATCAATGGAAACATATTTAAAATAAAACATGGATTATTTCTTGTCACATCCTTGACTCTATCATCTAATCATGTACCTTTCCCTTGACCTGTGAAAAACATTTCAAAAACTTGGGATGAGCAAAAAAACTCAGTATGGGTTTTAAAAAAACATGGAAAGGAAACATGAGTTCATATATACATAAGAATGAAATCACACTTTACCCATAAAACATAGGCACTTTAACATACCTCATAAAATCATGAATAAATCATAGAAATCATAACACGTAAAGGTAACGTGAGGCATTCATAAAATTCGTACGTAGGGAGTAACCCTCTTGGTTACGTTTGGAATACCCATCACAGTATATTCCCTAAAATCTCTTCGGAGAAACCTTAACGTTTCACTCCTTCGCGTTACCCAATGCATTGGAGAGCTATAACGGGCTCACCCGCCCTTAGTTTATCACGGAACCACCCGTCTTCATAATAATGCCCAAGAACCATAACATAATCATATCACATAAAACATGCATAAAGGAAACATAACATTTCCACATTTCAATCACGAGATATCAATACAACACATTGATATAATAAAAACATTATGAAAACCATTTTCAATACCAAAGTAAAAGAAAAGTAAACCATGGTATTTTTTTTTTCTTTTAAAAAGAAGGTATGGCTTGTAGAGGAAGCCGAAACTCAAATAACGGTCACGACGGCGGAGAAGTCGTTGTCGCCGCATACGTACGACAAAAACATTCCCTTTTGCCGTTTAGTAAACGCTTCGTATAAAAAAGATTCCTTTTGAATAAATGTAAAAGTCAAAGGGGTTTATACACCGTATAAAAGAAAGTTGTGTATAAAATAAAATATGCCTCAATGAAAGGAGATTGAGACGAAGTCCCATACCTCGTATCCGACTTGACCCGACCGTTCTTTAATATCATGAATAATAAACTTGAGTTAATCTCTACTTGATTATGAATCTTTTTCAAGTTCATTATTCCTTTTATACCATGTTATGAACATCATGTAATCAGTTAAGTTAATAATGTTCTTTTTGTCAGTATTTGGTTCTTAAGTCAAAAATAGTCTTCTTACACTTACATGTTGTTAATTTGGTCAAAGGTTCATTATATCCAGAATGGTATTCATGATGTAGATATCATATATGTCATATATATCCAGTACATACATGCATTTATAATATTATATAATCATTTTAGAGGTAAGAAATGAAATGCACCGTTCATGGAGACGGTAAGCCGTACGTACGCATGAACGCTACTTTCATTTCTATTTCGTATTTTATAGAATGGAATCATAATGATATAAGAGTATATTATAATTCCAGTATAATAACATATATAATATCATTAACTTTATCCTTTACACATCACACATATGGTATTAACGAATCAAATAACTTTTAGGGGGCGGTAGTCCGCACTTCCTAAAATGAAGATATCGTGTTTTACTAATAATGGAAACCATAATGGTATGCCCAAAATAAAAAAAACACAAGCTTAAGGAAAACATAAACATATTATATATCATATATAAAAATAGTGACATCATAATGGACACCTTTGACGATGTTAAATGAGTGTTGAACAATCATCGTTTCGGGAGGTAGAATTTTTCCATCCACGGAAACCGTATGTTCTTTAACCATTTGATGTAGTTGTGTGAGAGTGTAGCTCAAATAAATCTTATAAAAACATCCTAGTATATTTATGATACTGGAGTAGTTACAAAATAAGTAAATAAAAAGAGTTTAGGGGGTTGGAGAAGCAAAATAAAACAAATGAACATGAGAGAATGAATTACCTTAAAAATTGTAACTCCTTTTGGTTTGAGCCTAAAGGCTTCCTTTGAAAGGATTCTGCCCAAAGGGAATCCTCTAGGATGAGGAGAGAGATTTGGAGAGAGCAAATGGGCAGGGGTTGGCCGAGCCAAAGGCTTGAAGAGTGTGTGAAATGAGGTAGAGGTGGTGGCCTTTTATAAGAGGAGAGGAGGGGCACTTTTGGAAAGTAAAGAAATATTACTTTATTTGAAAATGTGTTTCGGTTTCAAAAGGCCCCACATTGATATAATTCTTGGATAAGGTGATAAGGGTTCGAACTCCACTCATCCAATTGGTTTTGGACATGTGTAGTTCATAGATTTTTTATTATCTTTCCATTTTATTTAAATCGTCAAATAATGATGTCATCGCTGCATCATTATTATGTCATAAATAATTTAATTTATATAATGTCTAAAAATCATAAAAAAAATACTATGATTTAGGAAATCTTTTTTAGCTTTCCAATTACTATTTATAATAAACAATCTGATCTTTATAACCCCATGTAAAAATTGTTTTCGTAAAACATCTCTTGTTTGTGTCATTTTTACTTTAACATTAAATAAAAAGTAATTTATGTCATTTCCCAACAAAAGTGGATCCATGGGGTCCCCAAGTTGACCCATGGCATGTCATGGTCGACCATGACACAACAAATGAGGTTGGGACATGTGTCTAGGTCATTTAATTTTATTAAAGTATTATTTATACCTTAAACTACCCTAATTACCACTAATCGTGATTAAGAACTTAATAAGTTACTATTCACCAAAAAATTATTATAATCTCATTGAACCACATTTTACATAATAATGACAACCATGTATGTCATATTTTCAAAATTCAATGCACATTAGTGGTAAAATTTCATTTAACTGAAAAATCAGTTTGCTTGATTACCACTTAGTGGTTTCACTATTCATCAAAAATTGAAGTTTTTCAGAAAATTACCAAAAATTCACCCTAAGCTATATTTGATATTCCGAATTCAAAAATGAAGTCCATTTTACAAAATTCAAATCATATAAGTCACATTAATTAATTTAATAATTAATTCCCGCTGCCAGAGCACATAGCGTGTTTTTAGAAAACAATAAGTATTAAAAGATTGACACCAGTTTAAGTCTAATTTCAAAGTGAAATTGATTCCAATTACCACAATTGGATAAAATGGTAAAAATATATTCTAATTTCACTTCAAAATCAATTCAAAACATAATCTAATCATATAAATAAATTAGATTAAAATGCAGTTTTGATGTAAAATGCAGTATTTTTCACTATTCATTAAAAAAATGAACATTGTCAGAAAAATACCAAAAATTCACACAAGGTAAATTTTGATGTCCCCATCATAAAGAATAAGATTATTTTGACAAACATAGTTTATAAAATTGTCAAAATATAGATTCAAAAATGGTTTGCCATCAAAAGGCACTAAAACAATCTTTTAAGAATATTAGTGTATTCCATGCATAAGATTGTATTTATTTTCATTTTAAGCCTCTATCACACTATCTTAATCATTAATAGACATAGATAAAAATATCTACTATTCATTACTTACTTGGGATGTTACATCCTTCCCCCCTTTAGAAAATTTCGTCCCCGCAATTTATTTACTTATCGAATAAATGGGGGTACTTATCCCTCATTGCATTTTCAGATTCCCATGTTGCCTCTTCAATCATGTGGTTTTTCCACAAAACCTTTACCTGATGAATCACCTTATTCCGTAACACTTGCTCCCTATGGTCAAGAATCTGGACTGGTTGTTCCTCATAAGATAGGTTCTCTTCCAGCTCAACTACCTCTGGACTCAAAACATGAGATGGATCTGGCATATACTTTCTCAACATCGAAATGTGAAAAACATTGTGTACCTGAGATAAACTCGGAGGTAAAGCCACTCGGTATGCAACTGATCCAACTCTTTCCAGAATTTCGTATGGTCCAATGAACCTTGGACTCAACTTTCCTTTCTTACCAAATCTCATCACACTTTTCCAAGGAGAAACCTTGAGAAAAACATGATCACCTACCTCGAAAGATAGATCCTTCCTCCGGTTATCCGCATAACTCTTCTGCCTGCTATGAGCTGTTCTCATGTGTTTCTGAATCAGCTGAACTTTTTCTGCCATCTCTTCTACCAATTCTGGTCCCATCAATTTCCTTTCACCCACTTCATCCCAGAAAGCTGGAGTTCGACATCGCTTCCCATATAATCCCTGAAATGGTGCCATCTGTATACTGGAATGGAAACTGTTATTATATGAAAACTCAACCATAGAAAGGTGTTGGTCCCAACTTCCCTAATAATCCATAGCACAAGCTCGTAGCATATCCTCCAATGTCTGAATTGTTCGTTCTGACTGCCCATCTGATTGAGGATGAAAAGCTGTACTAAAATTTAATTCAGTACCCAACGACTTCTGAAGGCCTTTCCAAAAGTTAGAAGTAATCCTGGGATCACGATCCGATACAATGGAGAGAGGAACTCCATGTAACCTGACTATCTCTTTAAGATACAAACGGGAAAGTTGATCAAGAGAGAAAGTATCTCGTATAGCAAGGAAATGAGCAGATTTGGTCAAGCGATCAACAATAACCCAGATTGCATTATTACCTCGAGATGTCTTCGGTAATCCAACAACAAAGTCCATGGATATATTCTCACATTTCCACTCTGGCACTGGTAAAGGCTGAAGCATCCCTTTCGGTAACTGCCGCTCTGCTTTAACCTGCTGACAAGTCAAACACTTCACAGTAAAATTAGCAATATCTCTTTTCATTCCATCCCACTAGTAATAGTCCCACAGATCTCTATACATCTTAGTACTGCCCGGATGAACTGAAAACGGAGAACTATGAGCTTCACATAACAAATCTCTCTGCAACTGTGAATCACAAGGCACACACAATCTCTTCCCAAATCTCAAAACACAATCACTATCAATGTTGAATTCCGGCAACTTACCTTTCTGAACCAGCTCTACCTTTTTCTGCAATTCACTATCTTGCTTCTGTGTTTGCTTGATTCTATCTGATAGAGATGATCTCACTGATACCTGAAACAAAACAGAATGACTTTCTACACCAACAACTTCTATGCCAAAGTTCATCAAATCCTTAACCAAAGGATCACTTTCCAAACACAACATTGTTAATGAAGCATTACTTTTTCGACTCAAAGCATCAGCCACTTTATTTGATTTTCCCGGATGGTAATGAATTGTACAATCATAATCCTTGATTAATTCCAGCCATCTCCTTTGTCTCATGTTTAACTCTTTCTGAGTGAATATATACTTTAAACTTTTGTGATCGGTATATATTTCACACTTTACTCCATACAAATGATGCCTCCAAATTTTTAAAGCAAAAATAACAGCAGCTAATTCCAAATCATGTGTAGGGTAATTTACCTCATGAGTTTTCAACTGTCGTGAAGCATAAGCAATTACCTGATCATTCTGCATTAGGACGCAACCAAGTCCTTTCAATGAAGCATCACTGTATATAACAAACTCACCATTCCTGGAAGGTAGTGCCAAAACTGGAGCATTCACCAATCTTCTTTTCAATTCCTGAAAACAATCATCACATTCTTTTGTCTAGATAAACTTAACACCCTTCCGAGTTAGCTTAGTCATTGGACTAGATAACCGTGAAAAATTTCTAACAAACCTTCGGTAATAGCCCGCCAAACCAACGAAGCTATGAATCTCGGTTACATTTGTGGGTCTTAGCCATTCTTCCACAACTTTTGTTTTTGCAGGATCAACAGTTATTCCATCTTTAGAAACAATGTGACCAAGGAAAGAAATTTGTTGCAACCAAAACTCACACTTGCTGAATTTCCCATACAATTTCTTTTCTTGTAAGGTTTGCAAGATAACCCTTAAATGTTTTTCATGCTCCTCTTTACTTTTAGAAAAAACCAAAATATCATCAATGGAAACCACCACAAACATATCCAAGAACTCATGGAAAATTCTATTCATTAAGTCCATGAATACAGCAGGTGCATTGGTTAGCCCAAAAGGCATTACTACAAATTCATAATGTCCATATCTCGTACGGAATGCGGTCTTCGGAATATCTTCCTCCTTTACCTTCAGCTGATGGTACCCCGATCTCAAGTCAATCTTTGAAAAAAACTGAGCTCCCTGGAGCTGATCAAACAAATCATTGATATGAGGCAAAGGATATTTGTTCTTAACAGTGATATTATTCAAGGCTCTATCATCAATGCAAAGTCTCATAGAACCATCTTTCTTTTTAACAAATAAAACAGGAGCACCCCATGGTGATGTGCTAGGTCTAATGAAACCTTTCTCTAATAAATCTTGCAATTGCTCCTTCAACTCTAAAAGTTCAATTTGTGCCATTTGATAAGGGGGTTTTGAAATTGGCTTAGCATCAGGAACTAAGTCAACAGTAAACTCAACTTCCCGATCTGGTATTATTCCAGGCAACTCATCAGGAAAAACATCAGGATACTCATTTACCACTGGCACATCATTAATCTGAACAGTTCCTTTATTTTCAACGACGTGTGCAAGGTAACATTCATTTCCATCTTTTACAAGTTTCTCGGCCTCTTGATATGTTATCAAAAGTAAGGGTTCATTCTTGTAAACAAACTGAAAGTCTTTCTGAAAAGAAACTTCTTTAGCTCTACAGTCGATCTTAGCATGGTAAATAGAGAGCCAATACATACCCAGGATAACATCAAACTCTACTAGAGGTAGAACAATAAGGTTTGCAAGTAGGTTCTTTCCACAGATAAGGATAGGAAGATTCTTATAAATTATTTTTGCCTCGACACTTCCCCCAGGTGTTTTTACAAAAAGTTCAGGAGTCATTTCTTGAGATGGTATTCCCATTTTACTAGAAAAGGTTTCAGATATGAAAGAATGTGTAGACCCCTAATCAAACAACACACTGGCATAATCTGAAAAAACAAACAAAGTACCTGATACAACTTCATTTGATGGCCCGAAATCTACTGAAGTAGTTGCAAAGGATTTCACCACCCCTTTCTGCTTGTAGTCTAACTTCTTCCCATCACTCAAGCTCCTTGTCGGACACTCGTTTGAATAGTGACCCATCTCATTGCACTTATAACATTTCACTAACTATAAATAAAATTTATTCTTACCTTCACCTTGATCCTTTTCAGTGCAATCACGAGCCTTATGTCCCATCTTACCACATCGGTAGCACTTCCCAGAATTCAGAAGACATTCCCCAGCATGCCTTTTGCCACATTTATCACAAACTGGAAACTTAGTTCTCTTACCATCAGACTTTTTTGAAGAATTCTTACCTTTCTCCTGCCACCTCGGTCTCTTCTTCTGCTGGTTGTTATAGAAAACTTGGTCATCGGCAAACTCCATTTCCACCTTCTCAGCACATCGAACAAGCTTTTCATAACTTTTAAACTCACGAGAAGCTAATGCCCTTCGATACTTTGGCTTTAATCCTGAGTAAAAACGATTGATTTACTATCAAGGTCCCGGATAAAATTTGAAGCATACCTTGCCAATCGAGTGAACCTTTCTTCAAAGGCAGCCACTGAGTCTTCCTCTTGCCTCAATTCCAAGAATTTCTTTTCCTTCCTAAGTCAAACAGCCTTAGGAAAATACTTCCCAAGAAACATACCTTTGAATTCATCCCAGTCAAGAGCATCAATCTCATCGGCGTCCCTGATATTTTTAACCATAGACCACCACCGATCTGCTTCACCCTCCAAACGGTAAATAGCAAGACTAACCTTTTGATTGTCTGAACACCCCATGACATCAAAAATCTTCTCCAGTGCTTTAATCCACCCTTCAGCTAGCACAGGGTCAGATGATCCTCTTAATGATGGGGGATGTTGCCTCATGAAATGTTCCACCACTGACATGTTCCTCTGCGGTTGATCTTCCTGATCTCGTGCATGGATACCACCACCATTTATCGCTTGAGTCAACTGCACCATTACTGCAACAAACTGTTTAGTTCCAATTCCGACCATTTCTGGATGCAGATTCGGAAGGTTATTTCCTTCTGTATTCCTTCCTAGCACTGCTTCCCTGTTTCCTCTGCGGAATACCATTCTGAACAAACATGTCTTATATGAAGCAACATGGTAATCTTTAAATGCTATATCATTTCGAAAAAAAATATATTTTTGGATAATCATTTAATAGAATTCTAACTCCTAAAGTTATCTAAACCGACCTCTGATACCAACTATAAGGCCCCAGCCTTAAACCTTACTTAATCTTGAGTTATTACAAGATTACACATTGAGGATCTTTTCGGGTTTAGAGTTTTAGAGAATTAGATCATAAAACTTGCATTACATTCCACATATAAACAAAGTGGTTACATAAAAATAGTATTCTTCATTCCCATCAATGGAAACATATTTAAAATAAAACATGGATTATTTCTTGTCACATCCTTGACTCTATCATCTAATCATGTACCTTTCCCTTGACCAGTGAAAAACATTTCAAAAACTTGGGATGAGCATAAAAACTCAGTATGGGTTTTAAAAAAATCATGGAAAGGAAACATGAGTTCATATATACATAAGAATGAAATCATACTTTACCCATAAAACATTGGCACTTTAACATACCTCATAAAATCATGAATAAATCATAGAAATCATAACACGTAAAGGTAACCTGAGGCATTCATAACATTCTTACGTAGGGAGTAACCCTCTTGGTTACGTTTGGAATACCCATCACAGTATATTCCCTAAAATCTCTTCGGAGAAACCTTAACATTTCACTCCTTCGCGTTACCCAATGCATTGGAGAGCTATAACGGGCTCACCCGCCCTTAGTTTATCACGGAACCACCCGTCTTCCTAATAATGCCCAAGAACCATAACATTATCATATCACATAAAACATGCATAAAGGAAACATAACATTTCCACATTTCAATCACGAGATATCAATACAACACATTGATATAATAAAAACATTATGAAAACCATTTTCAATACCAAGGTAAAAGAAAAGTAAAACATGGTATTTATTTTTCTTTTAAAAAGAAGGTATGGCTTGTAGAGGAAGCCGAAACTCAAATAACGGTCACGACGGCGGAGAAGTCGTTGTCGCCACATACGTACGACAAAAACATTCCCTTTTGTTGTTTAGTAAACTCTTCGTATAAAAAATATTCCTTTTGAATAAACGTAAAATTCAAAGGGGTTTATACACCGTATAAAAGAATGTTGTGTATAAAATAAAATATGCCTCAATGAAAGGAGATTGAGACGAAGTCCCATTCCTCGTATCCGACTTGACCCGACCGTTCTTTAATATCCTGAATAATAAACTTGAGTTAATCCCTACTTGATTATGAATCTTTTTCATGTTCATTATTCCTTTTATACCATGTTATGAACATCATGTAATCAGTTAAGTTAATAATGTTCATTTTTTCGGTATTTGGTTCTTAAGTCAAAAAAAGTCTTCTTACACTTACATGTTGTTAATTTGGTAAAAGGTTCATTATATCCAGAATGGTATTCATGATGTAGATATCATATATGTCATATATATCCAGTACATACATGAATTTATAATATTACATAATCATTTAGAGGTAAGAAATGAAATGCACCGTTCATGGAGACGGTAAGCCGTACGTACGCATGAACGCTACTTTCATTTCTATTTCGTATTTTATAGAATGGAATCATAATGATATAAGAGTATATTATAATTCCAGTATAATAACATATATAATATCATTAACTTTATCCTTTACACATCCCACATATGGTATTAACGAATCAAATCACTTTTAGGGGGCGGTAGTCCGCACTTCCTAAAATGAAGATATCGTGTTTTACCAATAATGGAAACCATAAAGGTATGCCGAAAATTAAAAAACCAGAAGCTTAAGGAAAACATAAACATATTATATATCATATATAAAAATAGTGACATCATAATGGCCACCTTTGAAGGTGTTAAATGAGTGTTGAACAATCATCGTTTCGGGAGGCAGAATTTCGCCATCCACGGAAACCGTTTGTTCTTTAACCATTTGATGTAGTTGTGTGAGAGTGTAGCTCAAATAAATCTTATAACAACATCCTAGTATATTGATGATACTGTTGTTGTTACAAAATAAGTAAATAAAAAGAGTTTAGGGGGTTGGAGAAGCAAAATAAAACAAATGAACATGAGAGAATGAATTACCTTAAAAATTGTAACTCCGTTTGGTTTGAGCCTAAAGGCTTCCTTTGAAAGGATTCTGCCCAAAGGGAATCCTCTAGGATGAGGATAGGGATGTGGAGAGAGAAAATGGGCAGGGGTTGGCCGTGCCAAAGGCTTTAAGAGTGTGTGAAATGAGGTAGAGGTGGGGGCCTTTTATAAGAGGAGAGGAGGGGCACTTTTGGAAAGTAAAGAAATATTACTTTATTTGAAATTTTTTTCGGTTTCAAAAGTTCCCACATTGATATAATTCGTGGATAAGGTGATAAGGGTTCGAAATCCACTCATCCAATTGGTTTTGGACATGTGTAGTCCATAGATTTTATATTATCTTTCCATTTTATTTAAATCGTCAAATAATGATGTCATCGCTGCATCATTATTATGTCATAAATAATTTAATTTATTTAATGTCTAAAAATCATAAAATAAATACTAAGATGTAGGAAATCTTTTTATCTTTCCAATTAATATTTATAATAAACAATCTGATCTTTATAACCCCATGTAAAAATTGTTTTCGTAAAACATCTCTTGTTTGTGTCATTTTTACTTTAACATTAAATAAAAAGTAATTTATGTCATTTACCAACAAAAGTGGATCCATGGGGTCCCCAAGTTGACCCATGGCATGTCATGGTCGGCCATGACACAACCAATGAGTTTGGGACATGTGTCTAGGTCATTTCATTTTATTGAAGTATTATTTATACCTTAAACTACCCTAATTACCACTAATCGTGATTAAGAACTTAATAAGTTACTATTCACCAAAAAATTATTATAATCTCATTGAACCACATTTTACATACTAATGACAACCATGTATTTCGGATTTTCAAAATTCAATGCACATTAGTGGTAAAATTTCATTTAACTGAAAAATCAGTTTGCTTGATTACCACTTAGTGGTTTCACTATTCATCAAAAATTGAAGTTTTTCAGAAAATTACCAAAAATTCACCCTAAGCTATATTTGATATTCCGAATTCAAAAATGAAGTCCATTTTAAAAAATTCAAATCATATAAGTCACATTAATTAATTTAATAATTAATTCCCGCTTCCAGAGCACATAGCGTGTTTTTACAAAACAATAAGTATTAAAAGATTGACACCAGTTTAAGTCTAATTTCAAAGTGAAATTGATTCCAATTACCACCATTGGATAAAATGGTAAAAATATATTCTAATTTCACTTCAAAATCAATTCAAAACATAATCTAATCATATAAATAAATTATATTAAAAAGCATTTTTGATGTAAAATGCAGTATTTTTCACTATTCATTAAAAAAATGAACATTGTCAGAAAAATACCAAAAATTCACACAAGGTAAATTTTTATTTCCCCATCATAAAGAATAAGTTTATTTTGACAAACATAGTTTATAAAATTGTCAAAATATAGATTCAAAAATGGTTTGCCATCAAAAGGCACTAAAACAATCTTTTAAGAATATTAGTGTATTCCATGCATAAGATTGTATTTATTTTCATTTTAAGCCTCTATAACACTATCTTAATCATTAATAGACATAGATAAAAATATCTATTATTCATTACTTACTTGGGATGTTACAATACACCACACTCCCAGTCTCCCCAGAAGAACAGGTGATCCACTATCTCCTCATTACTATTCCTGCAACAGGGGAAACATGAAACCATAGGTATACCTCTACATTTTATATTTCTATCTATTAGAATATCACTATTTCATATTATCCATGAATTCAAGTTATATTTGAGGGAAGGGACTTCATCCATCAGATTTCATTCCATGAGACCGTGTTTTCCTTAGAGATAAGAGTTCTAAATAAGTCCTGAGTGTAGAATGTCCCCAAGGAGAATGGAAAGAAATAGAACGATCTATCTCTGGGGATATGTCTATGATCGTGAAAGTGTCAGGTTTATCATTATTCAATAATACATTGGTTATGGATGTGTTGTTTTTGTCTTCAATGAAAGAGATATTTAGACATGGTCATCTCTAAAACACAATAATCTACCCTAATTTGTTGTTGTGTTAGAGAGAAATCTCTCCCTGCCCCATGATCCATCGGTAGTGCAGTGATAGGCTAATAAGTATGGGCCTAATGATGGAAAAAAGTAGAGATCCTTGACTGGTCTCTGATAAGGGGTTACAAAATTGAATGGTGTGCATGTTTTACCCCTCATGATGTGTTGTTTATGATATTCCAAGGTGAGTTTAGCATGCATGATGTGGGTGATGTCTTCAAGAGAGAAGACATTGATGCCACCTTCTCTGATAATATGATTTACTCTACTGCATTAATTGGTTACATAGACTCAAAATATGAGGGTGGCTGATAGTTATAATTGAAATACAATGTTATATCTAAAGAATCTAGAAAAATTCATCTGAATAACATTGATTTACGTAGTCCTCAAACAGATACAATAGATTGTCATAACACGTGAAATATTCCACTTACACTGTGATTAACTATAATAATTAACAATAGAAAAGTATTTGCTGATATAAATGAATTTTTTTTAATTTTAACAGTATCTACTACAACCTAATATAATTGTAACCATCATATGTTTTATGGATTACAATAATGAAATACATGGTGAAGTTGTATTATTTGTATTCAACATTTTTAAATGGCTATAACATCCCTTTATACATCAATATCATAGAAATAACTTTCTATCATACCTGTCACAAATATATATACTCTCTAAAATATCCCTTCCTGGTGTCCCATTGGAAATAATCGTTCATATTTCTACTCAACATTATAATTCATGAACAAATATAGAATGATTATTTATTAGTTTTCAAAAATCACATACTTAAACTATTGAATTGATAGGAAAAAAAAATTATTGAACTACATTATATGTTCATAGTCACGGTTAATCTCAAGAACATTTTGTAGCTTAATTGTATTTTGGAAATCATATTTCTATATATATATAACAATCACATGGTATGATAGTTTAATTTTAATTTTATTAATACCATATTTCTCTACTACCTTAATCATCATGAGGTCTATACTATAGAAATCAATTAAAATTGGACATTTTATCTATATCATAAAATATATATCATAACGAATTCCAATTAAATCATGAGACATATTGTTCACCGTACTAATGATGATAATGTATTGAGTAATAATAGTGTTTAATATAATACAATCTTATTCAATTGTTCCTATTAAACTAATTATGAGTTTATATATACATGAACATTTATTCTAGGAATATTTGTCACTAAATAATAGATAAAAATAATCCTTTTATATCATTAATGTAATTTCTACTACAGCTAAATCAAAAAATGAGTACAGTAATATTTATCAGGAACCATAAATTGGTGTGATGTATAAGATATATCTATATAATTATTCATATGAACACATACTATAACATGTATTTATTCATAAATATATATTAAAAACCCTTATCTATTTTATAAAATTGTGATTATACCCACACTGGCCATCATTCTTTTTTATTCCTTTAAAAATTTCTCCCATTTAGTTTTCCCAATGTATATTAATTTAATACAATTTAAAATTGTAATTGGATTAGAAATATGTGAGAAACTCATCATAAATAATATATAACATCCATACTATAATGGAAATCTATTGATCTCAATCCCTGTGTTTTGTTAGGAAAACGGTCTATAATAACCATTTTTGAATGATCCACTGATATACCCTCACTTTAGATTATATGAAACTATATTAAAATATATTATTCGCAAATTCACACATGAATTTTTTTCAAACAACTCCACCTTACAAAGGTCCTTTAAAACAATTATTGATAAGTGTTCATGATATTCATTTTAAACTATGTATAAATTAATAATATCAATATTAAAAAACAATAACTAATCAAGTATATCATTAGAGAACGTATTATTTAAATTCCTATACATAACAATATATTTAGTATGTTCAAGTGTTATAACAATATACTCATAATTCATATAACTTTTTTGAAAGTTTCTGTAAAGACCAAAAATTTTGTTAATCAAAATCCTTCTTGAGCTTATTAAATGTCATAATATGTGAAATGGTTATACAACATGTGAGCTTCTTTTGTTTTTTGTTTTTTGATTTTAAAATACAATTAATAATTGTGACAATTTCTATTCTAGCTGTTGAATAGTGATAACATGATTAGTGTAAATATGGGATTTAAGAAATCCAATTTACCCAGATAAAAGAAGTGATGGCCTCATCCAGTAGACTTGCCCCGTATGAATCCCATTTTTTAGATCATGGAATGGAGCATGTGTCAATGGGATTCTCTCTTGACCAAGCTCATACTAAGCTTGAACACGTGAATCTTGAGTAGAACTGGCTATGGGATAAGTGGAAGTTGATAGAGATTATCACCTGAGTGATGTTATCTGAGCAACCCGACGAGTCTGTCCCTATCACAAACCTAACCTTTTGGCCTTATGTGGTTGTTTTAAGGGATTATTTAATATGTCCCTAGTACTATGGTTATATATATATATATATTTTATAATAATGAATGTACTTTCATTATATTATTGTTACCTTGTAAAATGTTTTTCAAGCACAAATAATATTTTTACTTAATATTCCACTAAGAAATATATTTTGATGAATTAATGTATTTTTTAATTAAATAATATTTCAATAAATTATTGTTATTATATTATTTTTTATTAAATATAAATGATTATATAATTTTACGAATGTTGTTGTAATTTTTATTAAGGGTTGAAAACTGTTTTTGTCCAAACCCATGATTTTTTGTTAAATGTCGATTTTATTCTAAAAGTAATTAATCACATATTTATTATATTAGATAGATAAAATGAATATTATTTTTTGGAATTAGGATGTCAAAATTTTCCAAAGGTGATTTGTTCATAATTTTCTATGACAGTTGAATTTATGGGTAAAATTTACAAATCGTTTCAATATATAACTTCATTTATGACAT
The DNA here is from genome assembly GCA_963277665.1 of Viscum album. Classification (NCBI taxonomy): domain Eukaryota; kingdom Viridiplantae; phylum Streptophyta; class Magnoliopsida; order Santalales; family Viscaceae; genus Viscum; species Viscum album. Next base: position 881,959,311 of record OY728158.1, read on the forward strand.
TATAATGAACCAATAACGAGGAAATAAAATACCATAAACATTATTATAAGACAATATATGTTTTAGAATTTAAATAATGTGATTTTAGATTAGTTTGATTTATTTTAAAAAGCATTTTCGGACCCCCAAGACTTATAAAAAATTGTCATTTTAAATTGTTTTTATTGGGAGTGTGACTCACCTCTAGATAAGTAACCATATTATTTTAAGAAGACAGGTAAATTTACTTTTAAAATATTGTATTAATATTACCTTTTCAAGAAACCATGGGATAAAACAATGGTATGGTTTTTGGTTTGGATTAGTTCAATATGAGGTGTCCCAAACTTTTATAATAAAGAATTTCCTCACCTTTCCTATATAAACCCACCCAATAACCTACTTCCCCCTCACTAAATGTCTTTTGAGTTCGTCCAAAACCTTCCCTCATTTCTATAGAATCCTCTCAAGGTGCCCAAAGCTCCAAAAATTCCTTTCTTAAGCCTCTCTCAAGCTTTTGGAAGAATACTTCCATGTAATGGGTTTTTCTTCCTTTCTCATTTATGTTATGTATTTTTTAAATTCTCATTCCCATTTAATTATTATTATAATTTTTTTGTTATGGTTTCAAACCTCCCCCATACTACCATAATTATGTTTTAATGATGGAATACCCATTTCTCTCTCATTAAATTCCACCCATGTACACCCATTACTATGACGAAATTCCAAAAGAAATTTCTCTCCCCTCATTTACATTCAAGAAATTCATTTGTATCATTAATCTAAATTCCATTACATTTTTTGGGAAATGTATTTATATAACCCCCTTATAGTCTATTTTATGTAAATATGATGACACACCTCCTTTTCTATCATTATCCATTTTTATGAGTTCTTATGTCACTCCGTTACACTGCTGAAATTGCACTACATTTTTCCAAGCCAAAGTCATTGTGTAAGGAATACTATTCCCATTTCTCTATCAAGTCTATTCAACTTTATGCACATTTTAATAATTTTTAAAGAGTTTCAAGTATCTATTCAACATTGTTTTATCATGTAATAGATGATTATGTTGAATGATTCGATGTTTTATGATCCATGTGCCATAATTATGAATGAAATGAATTGTTTAAGAAAGGTGAACCCTTATAGTGCTCCAATGGATGGGGTAAAGTATACTATTCTAATACACCATGTGCAATGGGTGTTTACTAATTCTAATTCAAGTTCAATAAGGGTTTACTCATGATTCATGTGCAACGAGGGTTTACTCATGCTCCATGTGCAATGAGCCTTGGATCATGATAATTCCATGTTATGTATTGTTTCCACATTTACATTTTATTATTATCATGATTTATTATGACCTTATGTTTATGCTACTCTTGAACTCTATTAATATTACTCTTGAATAAAATGTATTATATTCCCCATGTTATTCCATGATTAATCTCTTACTGGTCATTATTCCTAACCCTTTTCTTATGCATGTCCTCAGGTTATCCCATGCAATGATAAGTAAGAGGGAATTCAGTTGTCATGTAAAGGAAGTTTTCAATAATGATGTTGTATTTCATGTTTTATGTTTTTGTGTAATAATCATAAGCCATAAAGTCAATAGACCTCTTGATAAACTATTTCGTATGAAATGATGTTTATGTAATGAATGATGTTATTTGTGTAATAAAAAGAAGGGTTTTCATAGTTGGTATTAGTGGATAGGTATCATTATTTTTGGGATTTGGATTAGAAACCCAATTAATGCTTTATAGAGCAGAATACGTATAATAATAACATTCCTATTTTTTGGTGAGTATTGAGTATGATTTTTATTAAGAAAATACATCCCGATCTGGATACGAGCAGGTAGAGGTGGCTCTAGCACAGATGTATCCTAAGGGGTAATACACAAAAACACCACTCTGAGCTAGACTTGAATGAGAACTGGTTCAGGACTCTGGGTCATGTTGCACTCTTAGTTATGACACTCCTACGGGATATGGATTGGTATTCACATGCTTTCTATGAACCATTATTAATGGACAAAAAAATGTCTAAATAATATATATTATAAAGTAGATCATGGATAAAATATACAGAAGACAATATATTAATATGTTAATGAAATAAATGTTATTTATAAATCATCGGTTTTTTCCTTGTATTACCATTTATGTATTACCCCTAACATTCATTTTATTCTAGCCAATTGCTGGTAATTGGAGGACTCAGGCTAACAAATGATGTGATGATGAATATGACGACTGTACTAATGAGATTCCCAATACAATGGGAGTAGAAATCATGAAACATTTCATGAATTTCTCTGAAATAACTCACGAGTTTAATAGAATCATGGGTCAAGTGGAACATCCAACCCCCCAAAGAAATAACAAGTCTCTATCAAGAGTTTATTACACAATGGCCTCCTAATTTTAATTGAACATTTGATCCCTCAATCATTGAACAATTGATCAACTCCAATGAAAATATCTTCTTCATCCTTAAATGTTCTAAATAAGAAAATATATTCTTGGTTTCTTATCATATGGTGGGTGAAGCAGATCAATAGTGGTCATTGATCAAATATACAAATCCTGAGGACGAGATCAAGGCATTAGAATGGAAGGATTTCCGGTAAATCTTTTTGAATAAATATTTTCGGTGCACCCTTCGTCTTAATATGGAATGAATCTTCCTCACCCTCAAGAAAAAATACTATGAATTAGTTGGAGCTTATGAGGAAAAGTTCAAAATTCTTTCATGATACTTTTTTAGCTTTATTGTTACCCCGAATTCTAGGTTGACCACTTCTTTGGTGGGCTAAAACCTATCCTGTTGAATGTGCTAGAGATCCGTGACTTCGACAGTTATGAGGAAATTGTTTGATGTTCTCTCAAGGTCGATTTGGATATTGGATAATCTCATGGGTATCATGGGGATAAGAAGCGTAAGGTGGAATTCAATGCTGGTGGTCCAATACATTACTCCAACAGTTCTAGGATGATCAAGCTCCCCACTTGCCAAAGATGTGGAATGAAGAACCCTGAAAATTTCCTTAATGGGGCAAGAAAATGCTATAGGTGTGGAAGAGAAGAAAACCAAGCTATTTACAATCAGAGATAAGGACCTACCACTATGACATAGAAGGGGAACACTCCTTTCGAACATAAACATGTGGTTCATTACTAAAACTGCACATAACTAAGGCATCTGGAAAATTAGTTCCCTATGCTAAGGGTTTTTATAGGCAACCAACAACCTCCAAGGTAGAATGGGTGACTGTTTTCCAACACATTTTCCGAAAGTAAACCCCGAAAATGAAGTGGTGAGAGGTACGTATGATATTCATTCATGATTAAGGAACTTACTTTTTGATTCAGTTTCTACACATTATTTTATTTCTTTAATGTTTAGTAGAACAATCATATCACTGGACAAAAATCATGGAATTGAAGATCTATGTGTGTACGGAAAATAGGGAAATCATTGAATCACATGAATATAACTCCACCGATGTCATAAACATTGGATTAAACATCCTGGAAAACCATGTCACACCCTCTTTGGATAAATTTTATGAGATTATTGATAGGGATTGAATTTCTTTATATAGAGCCAACATAAATATTTGGGAGAGGGAAATCACTCTTCATGTGGATAATCGACCACTGATTCATTACAAGTGCAAGGAGGAAGATGAATCTTCATTAGATCCATCATCTCAAGTATGGATATTACCACCCAAAGAAGAAGGTGTATCTGGCTCAGATGATTGAGTCCATGAAAGGAACCATTATAAGGCCCCAGCCTTAAACCTTACTTAATCTTGAGTTATTACAAGATTACACATTGAGGATCCTTTCAGGTTTAGAGTTTTAGAGAATTAGATCATGAAACTTGCATTACATTCCACATTTAAACAAAGTGGTTACATAAAAGACAGTATTCATTCTTCCCATCAACGTGAACACATTTAAAATATAAAACAGATTCTTTCTTGACACATCCTTGAAACTATCATCACATCATGTACCTTTCCCTTGACCTGTGAAAAACATTTCAAAAACTTGGGATGAGCATAAAAAGCTCAGTAAGAGTTATAAATATATGGAAAGGAAACATGAGTTCATATATACATTAGAATTAAATCACACTTTACCCATAAAATATAGGCATATCAAATCATGAATAAATCATAGAAAACATAAGACATAAAGGTAACTTGAGGCATTCATAAAATTCTCACATAGGGAGTAACCCTCTTGGTTACGTTTGGAATACCCATCACAGTATATTCCCTAAATCTCTTCGGAGAAACCTTAACGTTTCACTCCTTCGCGTTACCCAATGCTTTGGAGTGCTATATCGGGCTCACCCGCCATTAGTTTATCACGGAACCACCCGTTTTCATAACAATGCCCAAGAACCATAACATAAATGTGTCACATAAAACATGCACAAAGGAATCATAACATTTACACATTTCAATCACAATATAACATTTTAGTATATTGAAATAATGAATCCATTCAAAAAGAAACCATTTACAAAACCATTTAAAACATTTAATAAAGAGATTTTTGAATCAAAGTTTCCCATACCACCTTGAAGCTTAAAATTTTAAACCATTAATATCCATATAAATAAATCCTTAAAACCATTTTTAAAACATGGATATTAATAAGAACAAATAATTAAAACATTTAAAATGATATTTTGGTTAAAGGGGTTTTACCAAAATTAGAGACACTTGAATACAATAATTGAGGAATAACATTTAGTCAGAACATTATAACATCATGAGAATAAATGGATTCATGATATAATACTCCAAAGGACAGTATATACACCATATAAGAGTGAATTGGTGCATAACAACAACGAACCCTCAATAGAAAAGTCAAATGTGATGAAATCCCTTATAAAGAAGGTATCCTTAAATTAAGGACAAATCAATCTCAAAAATATGTGTGACAAACATAAATACACCCAATATAAGTGGATATTAAGTGTACAACAATAAAAGGTCATTCACACATATTCAATGGATGACATATTCAATGACTACATGTTGAACCCAAAGAAATCGAAATTGGGTTAAAAAGTTCCTTTGACAGCCTAACGGCATCACATCAAATTGAGTTGATGAGAGATAAAAAGAGTATCTCATCACTTGGACATAAAATTTACATCAATGAGGATATATGAGAAAATATCCAAACATAAAAATATGTAAATTAAAAGACCAAACAAAAGAAGTCTCTTAAAAAAGAGGAGGGTGAAAGGTTCCCTTATCGACTTGGGTATCTTTCAAAACATACACCCCATGGAAGAAGGACAATAGATCATTGATGTAAATACTCATAAACGAAACTATATTACACAAAGAGTAGAATAATGGGAAGTACATACACCACTCAATGAAATTTGTGGCAAATGTAGCATAAAACTCACGGGAATAAAAGTGAGATGAAAATCCCTTACGAAAACTCGGCAGCCTAACGGCGCCACATAAAACTTCCGAATATGGATTGATGAGATCAAATGGGGTATCTCATCAGATTACAATAAAATTTACAGCAAGTGGAATATAAAGTAACTTCCCCCAACATTACAAAGAGGAGCTTAAAAGAAGTGACATAAAGGAGAGTACGTAAAAAGAAAGAGAGAGGTTAGATCTCTTACGAAAGTTCGACAGCCTAACGGCACCACTCAAAACATCAAAAATGGATTGATGAGAGAGAATAGGGTCCCTCATCACATGAACATAAAAATTACAGTAAGTGTAATATAAAATATCATCCCAATAACAAGAAAGATGAGCTTTAAAAAGAATGACATAAAAGTGTGTACTTAAAAAGAAAGAGAGGAGTAGGATCCCTTACCTCGGGTCCGACTTTCCTTGATCGTTCTTTAATCTCCTGAATAATAAACTTGAGTTAATTTCTACTTCGTTAAGAACCTTTTTCAAGTTCATTATTCCTTTTATATCACTTATTACCATGTCATAAACATTATGTAATCATTTAAGTTAATAATATTTGTTTTGCCGATATTTGGTTCTTAAGTCGAAAGTGGACTTCTTACAATTACATGTTGTTCGTGTGGACAAATGTTTATTATATCCAGAATTGTATTCATGATTTACATATCATATATGTCATATATATCCAGTACATGCATTCATTTATAACATTACATATTCATTTAGAGGTAAGAAATGAAATGCACCGTTCATGGAGACGGTAAGCCGTACGTACGCATGAACGCTACTTTCATTTCTATTTCGTATTTTATAGAATGGAATAATAATGATATAAAGGTATATTATAATTACAGTATAAGGTCATATATAATATCATAGTTCCATCCTTTATACATCCCACATATTGTATTTAACGAATAAAATCACTTTGAGGGGGCGGTAGTCCGCACTTCCTTAAATGAAGATATCGCGTTTACTCCTAAGATTCCAAAAAAAGAAAACAACAGTCATGAAATAGTACATACCTTTGATTGGTCATTGTCAGTTTCTTCATCCTCAATCGGAATGGCATTAGGTATTGGTAAACGAATATTGGTACGCTCTTGGTGACCCCATTCACGAAACTTCTTCATCGGACATGTGTTTGCATAATGACCATACACACCACATTTAAAACATTCAATTGATCCCTCAGAAAGAACTTCTTTCCCTTTCCTCGAGTCAACTGGATGCTTCCTTTTTCCATGGCAGGTTCTTGCATTATGACCTTCATTTCCACATCTATTGCATATTTCTGTCCCTTTGAAACATTTTCCTAAGTGTTTCTTTCCACATCTTTGACACATAGGTTTTTGAACACACTTACCTTTATGATTATTACATGTACTTCCGTAGGGATTTGTTTCTTGCATATATGATTCCTTAGAGAAATATCCAAGGTTTAGGTGGTCAATCATGACTCCAGATAGTTGGTTGAGGATAATCAAAAGAGTTCTCATTGCAACTCCCATATCATTCAGTTGCTTGCTGAAAAAACTGTCACAGTTTCCTTCACACCCACTGTTACATTGGTGCCTGCTAGATCCATCCATTTACTAAAACCAAAAAGGTCAGTGTGAGTATATCTACAAAACCATCATGTACTAATGAGTAATATAAACAATAAGATATACTTACTCATTCACTTTATCTAAAACTAGGACTCTTTCTGAAATCCTAACCATTATGGTAATGTCACTTATGCTTAAAGAATACCCTAACCTCTAAAGTTATCTAAAACAAACTTTGATACCAACTATAAGGCCCCAGCCTTAAACCTTACTTAATCTTGAGTTATTACAAGATTACACATTGAGGATCTTTTCAGGTTTAGAGTTTTAGAGAATTATATCATGAAACGTGCATTACATTCCACATTTAAACAAAGTGGTTACATAAAAGACAGTATTCATTCTTCCCATCAATGTGAACACATTTAAAATATAACACAGATTCTTTCTTGACACATCCTTGACACTATCATCACATCATGTACCTTTCCCTTGACCTGTGAAAAACATTTCAAAAACTTGGGATGAGCATAAAAAGCTCAGTAAAAGTTATAAAAATATGGAAAGGAAACATGAGTTCATATATACATTAGAATGAAATCACACTTTACCCATAAAATATAGGCATATAAAATCATGAATAAATCATAGAAAACATAAGACATAAAGGTAACTTGAGGCATTCATAACATTCTTACGTAGGGAGTAACTCTCTTGGTTACGTATGGAATACCCATCACAGTATATTCCCTAAATCTCTTCGGAGAAACCTTAACGTTTCACTCCTTCACGTTACCCAATGCATTGGAGAGCTATATCGGGCTCACCCGCCATTAGTTTATCACGGAACCACCCGTTTTCATAACAATGACCAAGAACCATAACATAAATGTGTCACATAAAACATGCACAATGGAAACATAACATTTCCACATTTCAATCACAATATAACATTTTAGTATATTGAAATAATGAATCCATTCAAAAAGAAACCATTTCCAAAACCATTTAAAACATTTAATAAAGGGATTTTTGAATCAAAGTGTCCCATACCACCTTGAAGCTTAAAATTTTAAACCATTAATATCCATATAAATAAATCCTTAAAACCATTTTGAAAACATGGATATTAATAAGAACAAATAATTAAAACATTTAAAACGATATTTTGGTTAAAGGGGTTTTACCAAAATTAGAGACACTTGAATACAATAATTGAGGAATAACATTTAGTCAGAACTTTATAATATCATGAGAATAAATGGATTCAATATATAATACTCCAAAGGACAGTATATACACCATATAAGAGTGAATTGGTGCATAACAACAATGAACCCTCAATAGAAAAGTCAAATGTGATGAAATCCCTTATAAAGAAGGTATCCTTAAATTAAGGACAAATCAATCTCAAAAATATGCGTGAAAAATATAAATACACCCAATATAAGTGTATATTAAGTGTACAACAATAAAAGGTCATTCACACATATTCAATGGATGACATATTCAATGACTACATGTTGAACCCAAAGAAATCGAAATTGGGTTAAAAAGATTCTTTGAAAGCCTAACGGCATCACATCAAAATGAGTTGATGAGAGATAAAAAGAGTATCTCATCACTTGGACATAAAATTTACATCAATAAGGATATATGAGAACATATCCCAACATAAAAATATGTAAATTAAAAGACCCAACAAAAGAAGTCTTTTAAAAAAGAGGAGGGTGAATGGTTCCATTACCGACTTGGGTATCTTTCAAAACATTAACCCCATGAAAGAAGGACAATAGATCATTGATGTAAATACTCATAAAAGAAATTATATTACACAAAGAGTAGACTAATGGGAAGTACATACACCAATCAATGGAATTTGTGGCAAATGTTGCATAAATCTCACGGGAATAAAAGTGAGATGAAAATCCCTTACGAAAACTCGGCAGCCTAACGACGCCACATAAAACTTCCGAATATGGATTGATGAGATCAAATGGGGTATCTCATCACATTAAAATAAAATTTACAGCAAGAGGAATATAAAGGAACTTCCCCCAACATTACAAAGAGGAGCTTAAAAGAAGTGACATAAAGGAGAGTACGTAAAAAGAAAGAGAGAGGTTAGATCTCTTACGAAAGTTTGGCAGACTAACGGCACCACTCAAAACTTCAAAAATGGATTGATGAGAGAGAATAGGGTCTCTAATCACATGAACATAAAAATTACAGTAAGTTTAATATAAAAGATCATCCCAATAACAAGAAAGATGAGCTTTAAAAAGAATGACATAAAAGTGTGTACTTAAAAAGAAAGAGAGGAGTAGGATCCCTTACCTCGGGTCCGACTTGACTTGATCGTTCTTTAATCTCCTGAATAATAAACTTGAGTTAATTTCTAATTCGTTAAGAACCTTTTTCAAGTTCGTTATTCCTTTTATATCACTTATTACCATGTCATAAACATTAGGTAATCATTTAAGTTAATAATATTTTTTTGCCGATATTTGGTTCTTAAGTCGAAAGTGGACTTCTTACAATTACATGTTGTTCGTGTGGACAAATGTTTATTATATCCAGAATTGTATTCATGATTTAAATATCATATATGTCATATATATCCAGTACATGCATGCATTTATAACATTACATAATCATTTAGAGGTAAGAAATGAAATGCACCGTTCATGGAGACGGTAAGCCGTACGTACGCATGAACGCTACTTTCATTTCTATTTCGTATTTTATAGAATGGAATAATAATGATATAAAGGTATATTATAATTACAGTATAATATCATATATAATTTCATAGTTCCATCCTTTATACGTCCCACATATGGTATTTAACGAATCAAATCACTTTGAGGGGGCGGTAGTCCGCACTTCCTTAAATGAAGATATCGCGTTTACACATAATGGAAACCATAAAGGTATGCCCAAAATGAAAAAAAACAGAAGCTTAAGGAAAACATAAAAATATTTTATATCATATATAAAAATAGTGACATCATAATGTCCACCTTTGAAGGTTCTAAATGAGTATTGAATAATCATCGTTTCGGGAGGCAGAATTTCTCCATCCACGGAAACCGTATGTTCTTTAACCATTTGATGTAGTTGTGTGAGAGTGTAGCTCGAATAAATCTTATAATAACATCCAAGTATATTGAAGATACTGGTGTTGTTACAAAAGAAATAAATAAAAAGAGTTTATGGGGTTGGAGAAGAAAAATAAAACAAATGAACATGATAGAATGAATTACCTTTAAAAGTGTAACTCCTTTTTATTTGATCCTAAAGGCTTCCTTTAAAAGGATTCTTCCCAAAGGGAATATTCTAGGATGAGGAGAGGGATGTGGAGAGAGAAAATGGGCATGGTTTGGCCGAGCCAAAGGCTTGAGGAGTGTGTGAAATGAGGTAGAGGTGGGGGCCTTTTATAAGAGGAGAGGAGGGGCACTTTTGGAATGTAAAGAAATATTACTTTATTTGAAAATGTGTTTCGGTTTCAAAAGGTCCCAAATTGATATAATTCGTGGATAAGGTGATAAGGCTTCTAAATCCACTCATCCAATAAGTTTTGGACATGTGTAGTGCATATATTTTACATTATCTTTCCATTTTATTTAAATCGTCAAATAATGATGTCATCGCTGCATCATTATTATGTAATAAATAATTTAATTTATTTAATGTCTAAAAATTATAAAAAAAATAATATTATGTAGGAAATATTTTTATCTTTCCAATGAATATTTATAATCAAAAAGATGACTTGTATATCCCCACTTAAAAATTGTTTTAGTAAAACATATCATGTTTGTGTCAATTTTACTTTTACATTAAATAAAATGTTATTTATGTCATTTCCCAACCATAGTGGATCAATGGGGTCCCCAAGTTGACCCATGGCTTGTCTCGGTCGGACATGATACAAACAATGAGGATAAGACATGTTTTAAGCTCATCTCATTTTATTAAAGCATCATTTTTACCTTAAACTACTCTAATTACCACTAATCGCGATTAAAAACTTAATAAGTTACTATTCACCAAAAAATTATTTTAATCTAATTGAATCAAATTTTACTTCTTAATGACAACCATGTATGTCGGATTTTTGAAAATCAAAACACAATGATGGCAAAATTTCATTTAAACGGAAAATCGGTTTTTATAAGTACCACTTAGTGGTTTCACTATTCATCAAAAATTGAAGTTTTTCAGAAAAATCCCAAAAATTCACCATAAGCTATATTTGATATTCTGAATTCAAAAATGAAGTCTATTTTACAAAATTCAAAACATATAAGTCAGATTAATAAATTTAATAATTAATTCCCGCTGTCATGACAAATAGCGTGTTTTAAGAAACAATAAGTATCAAAAGATTGACACTAGTTTAAGTCTGATTTCAAAGTGAAATTGATTCCAACGACCACTATTGGATTTAATGGTAAAAATATTTTCTAATTTCACTTTAAAACCAATTCGAAATATAATCTAATTATATAAATAAATTAGATTAAAAATTGGGTTTGAATTAAAATACAACATTTTACACTATTCATTAAAATAATGAACTTTATCGGAAAGATACCAAAAATTTACACAAAGTAAATTTTGATATCCCGATTCTTAATAAGAGTTTTATTTGGTCCAAAAGAATGTTTAAGAGTGAACAAAACTATATTTAATGACGGTTCTCCATCAAAAGGTGATAAGTGAACCTTTAGTGAAAACTAGGGCATAAACGCCTAAAATTGAATTCTTTCTGTATTTTATGCCTTTATCTTCTATTGGATAAATTTAAAAACATTTAAAAGCATATATAATCATATTTTAGTTATTTCTATCCATTCCCGCCATTACAACGGCTACATGTTAACTACCGTTTAAAATAATATTATTTTATTATTAGAGTGCAACGTAAGATTCCCAAGAAACTCGTTGTTGCGTGTTGGGTATGCCATCGAGCATAGCGTCCCCTTTAAAGTTATTTAAATATTTTATTCACAAATATGGATAAATATGAAAATTTCATATTCTTTATTTACCTGGGGTGTTACATCCTTCCCCCCTTTTGGGAATTGCGTCCTCGCAATTTTTAAAATTGAGCTTGGAAACATCCTTGAAAGTCCCACATCGGAACAAGAGTCGGTAAAACATTCACTTTAAAATAAAGAAATATGAGTACAAAGGTCACCCGAGTTAACCCATACTAGGATTCCAAGTATGAAAATATGGACATGGAGGAAAAAACAAAGGGTCATGTTCTGATGGAGAGTGATAGAAAACATGTTTAGGAGAAAGTTAACCACGAGAAAATCACAAACTTGTGATGGGTTAAACGGTATTCGATTCCCCAGTAGGAAAAGTTAATAGACAACATTTTTTTTAAGTTACTTTTTATTGAGGAATTTATTCATAAGGAAGCATAATCACTTATCATGTTGACTTTCAACTTTTATTAGATTTCTTACACAAACTCATATTTTCTCCAAAAGACGAGTATTTAGGAAGACTTGTTCACATTAAGAGTACTATAATCAACTTCTAGAAAATCACCTAATCCACAAAATTGAACTATATACTTCCCATGTCTTTCACCAAAACCAAAACCAAAAAGGCTAGTACAAGATCAGATAATCCAGAAAAGGATAACACTTTATAAAAAGAAAATCTATTCTTAATCTCCAAAATTTGTCCAACAAAACCCAAAGTTCAACGAGGACCATTCTATAATCAATTTGTCCATAAAATTCTTCAAAGTAAACCAAACTAAGATTGAAACCCAAATATTTGAAGGATTTAGTCACATAGTCTACCAAGTTAAATCTTAACATTTATCTCCAAACAACATTAGTTTCTCCTAAAGTCCCACATTGAAAAGTAATTATCCTAATCACATATCCTCCAAAATCAACTTACTCTTAATTCATAAAATCATATAACTAAAAAGAATCGGTCAAACTAACCAGGGACTTCACGTAGTCCAGTGGTAGGCGATAAATACCAGTCGCACTTTGGTTGTGGGTTTGATTCCCGCAGTATTGTCCGACGCGACGGGTTCTCACACGGTCTGCGTGTTGTCCTTTTTCCAAAACTATATAATTCTCAAATCATTACCCAAAAGGGATAAAATCATCAAAAATAACCATAACATAATTTAACCTCAATTTTATCTCATGTCTTTCACTTCAATCATAATATATGGTAACCCATAATTACCTCAAAAGTAAGGATCATATAAACCCAAATGGTTCTTTATAACTATGTCCACAAAAGAAAAGATAACTATTACTTGAATAAAATTTTCCTATATTATACATCAGGGTTACAAATAATATAAAAATTCTTCTAATGTAACCCCATCATCAAAAGATGTAACACCCCGAGCTTCCACGATACGCTTCTCATTCAATAATGCAATAGCTTGCATTGTACGCAACTTCGAGTTCTAAAACACCGCGACTAATCAAAGTAGCCGTTATGAATAGTAATAACCACTTTTTAAAATTATAGAAATTTTATATTTCAAAATGGACGTCATTTTTGGATTCGGAATATCGAATTTAGCCTATGTTGAATTTTTGTATTTTTCTGAGAACTTCTTATTTTTATGAATAGTGAAAAATACTATAAAACAACTTTTTTAATCAAAATAATTTATTGTGATAAATTATACTATTTAGTGGTATTAATGTATAATTAGAATATATTTTTACCATTTTATCCAAAGGTGGTCATCAGAATTAATTTAACATTGAAATTGGACATAAACAATTGCCAATCTTTTGATATAAATTGTTTCTTAAAAACAACTATTTGTCGTAACAACGGGAATTAATTATAAAATTAATTAATGAAACTTATATGTTTTGAATTTTGTAAAATAGACATCATTTTTGAATTCGGAGTATCAATTATAGCTTAGAGTGAAATTTTGGCATTGTTCTGAAAAACTTCAATTTTTGATGAATAGTGAAACCACTAAGTGGTAGTTAAATAACTGACTTTTCGTTTAAATGAAATATGACCACTTCTGTGATTTGATTTTAAAAAATCCGACATACATGGTTGTCATTATGAAGTAAAATGTGGTTCAATGAGATTAAAATAATTTTTTGGTGAATAGTAACTTTTAAGTTCTTAATCGCGATTAGAGGTAATTAGTGTAGTTTAAGGTACAAATAATGTTTTAATAATATGAGATGAGCATGAAACTTGTCCTACTCCTATTGGATGAGTCATGGCCGACCAAGACAACCCATGGGTCAACTTGGGGACCCCATGGAGCCACTTTAGTTGGAAAATGACATTAATATATATTTATTTAATGTTAAAATTAAATTGACACAAACATGAGTTATTTTACTAAAACAGTTTTTAATTGGGGTTACACAAGTCCAAATTTTGACTATAAATATTAATTAGAAAGATAAAAAGATTTCCTACATCATAGTATTTTTTTTATAATTTTTAGACATTAAATAAATTAAATTATTTATGACATCATTATGATGCAGCGATGACCTCATTATTTAACGATTTAAATAAAATGAGAAGATAATGCAAAATCCAAGGCTTACATTTGTCCAAAGCCTATTAGATTAGGATATTTCGAAACCTTATCACCTTAGCCTCGAATTATATAAGTGTGGGACCTTTAGAATCCGAAAAGCATTGTGAAATAATATAACATTTCAATCTTTCCAAAAGTGCCCCTCCTCTCCACTTATAAAAGGCCCCCACCTCTCCCACCTCATTTACACTTTAAAGCCATTTGGCTCGGCCAACCTCTGCCCAAATACTCTCCCAACTTCCCCCTCTTACTCCTAGAAGCCTTACTTAGGGCAGAACGCTTCTCAAGGAAGCCTTTGGCTCAAATCAAAAAGAGTTACCCGATTTTGAGGTAATGTCTTCTCTAATGTTGTTTTGTTTTATTTTTCATCTCCAACCCCCTAAACTCTTTTTATTCATTTCTTTTGTAACAACACCAGTATCCTCAATATACTAGGATGTTTTTATAAGAAGTATTCGAGCTACACTTACACACACCTACATCTAATGGTTAAAGAACATACGGTTTCTGTGGATGGCGAATTTCTGCCTCACGAAACAATGATTGTTCAACACTCATATATACCTTCAAAGGTGGCCATTAAGATGTCACTATTTTTATATATGATATATAATATGTTTATGTTTTACTTATGCTTCTGTATTTATCATTTATGGCATACTTTATGATTTCCATTATGGGTAAAACGCGATAATTTCATTTTAGGAAGTGCGGACTACCGCCCCCTCAGAGTGATTTGAATCGTTAATTCCATATGTGGGATGTATAAAGGATGGAGTAAATGGTATTATAAACTATATTATACTGGAATTATATTATACATTTATATCATTATGATTTAGTTCCATTAAATATGAAATTGAAATGAAAGTAGCGTTCATGCGTACGTACGGCTTACCGTCTCCATGAACGGTGCATTTCATTTCTCACCTCTAAATGTTACGTAATATTATAAATGAATGTATATACTGGATATATAAGATATATATGACACCTAAATCATGAATATAATTCTGGATATACTGGATATTCTACCACATGAACAACTTGTAATTATAAGATGTTTATTGTAGACTCAAGTTACCAAAGATCGACAAAACGATCGTTATTAACTGGAATAATTACATAATATTCATAACATTGTAATAAGTGATATAAAAAGGATAATGAAATTGAAAATGGTTCTTAATAAGGTAGATATTAACTCTAGTTTATTATTCAGGAGGTTAAAGAACGGTTGAGTCATGTCGGACACAAGGTAAAGGAATTTCTTAACCCAACTTCCATTCTTTGGGTTAATCTCCTACTTTCAAATTATGTCATGATATTATTATGTCTTATTTTGTATTCTTCATGTGTACCTATAGTGAATACACATAATAGATCTATTTTATTTTAGAAATTATCTTTTTAAGGACTTCGTCTCAATCTCCTTTCATTGAGGCATATTTGGTTTTATACACAACATTCTTTTATATGGTGTATAAACCCCTTTGACTTTTACATTTATTCAAAAGGAATCTTTTTTATACGAAGCGTTTTAATAAATGACAAAAAGGGAATGTTTTTCTTTCCGTACATATGCGGCAACAATGACTTATCCGCCGCCGTGACCATTATTTGAGTTTCGGCGTCTTCTACAAGCCATCACTTTTTTTAATGAAAAATAAATACAAAGTTTTAACTTTCTTTTATTTTGTTATTGAAAATGGTTTTGAAATAATTTTTATTATATCAATGTGTTGTATTGAAATCTTGTGATTGAAATGTGGAAATGTTATGTTTCATTTATGCATGTTTCATGTGATACGATTATGTTATGGTTTATGATATGTTTAAACCTATTCATATGAGGAATGCATTGGACTTAATAAGTGACGGGTGGAGCCCGCTATAGCTCCTCGATGCATCGGAAGGTCTCATGAGACAAACTAGTGTCTTGGAACGAGGCCTTGACAAAATCTTATTTGTGGTCTTGGCACGAGGCCTTGGCCACGTGGTTATGATAGTCTGGCATTATGCATTCTATCATTATGAAAGTGGTTATTGATATTTCATGTGATTATTTGACCAGTAGAATAAACATGTGAATAAGTAAACGGCATTATCTCATTTTACTTTTGCCATATTATGTTGAAGTTCATGTTTAAAAGGCTCTTTGTTTTAGTTATACATTGCCTTAAATGCTTATGTTTTCTTATGAAAGCTTCCGCAGTATTATTATCCTTACTGAGCATCTAAGCTCACCCCTTTCAATATTTTAATATTTTCCAGGATGTGAAGAAGTATTTTATGAATGACCTACAGGGATAGTCAGAAGAGGATATGAGTGTGGACTATGGAGACTTTGTTATTGAAGTTTTTCTCCTTATGTTGTAATGTAACATTTATGAATGTATCTAGTGTTTCCAAGGCTACTAAACTAATCGGTCTTTCGAGACTTGATCTTTTGTGATCATGCCAATGTTACGAAGTAATGCACCGACTTTGGGTAGCTGGTGTAACACCCCGAGCTTCCACGATACGCTTCTCATTCAATAATACAATAGCTTGCATTGTACGCAACTTCGAGTTCTAAAACATCACGACAAATCAAAGTAGCCGTTATGAATAGTAATAACCACTTTTTAAAATTATAGAAATTTTATATTTCAAAATGGACTTCATTTTTGTATTCCTAATATTGAAATTAGCCTATGTTGAATTTTTTGTAATTTTCTGAGAACTTCAAAATTTTTATGAATAGTGAAAAATACTTAAAACAACTTTTTTAATCAAAATAATTCATAGTGATAAATTATACTATTGAGTGGTTTTAGAGTATAATTAGAATATATTTTTACCATTTTATCCAATGGTGGTCATTAGAATTAATTTAACATTGAAATTGGACATAAACAATTGCCAATCTTTTGACATAAATTGTTTCTTAAAAACACGCTATTTGTTCTGACAGCGGGAATTAATTATAAAATTAATTAATGCAACTTATATGTTTGGAATTTTGTAAAATAGACATCATTTTTGAATTCGGAATATCAATTATAGCTTAGGGTGAAATTTTGGCCTTATTCTGAAAAACTTCAATTTTTGATGAATAGTGAAACCACTAAGTGGTAATCAAGCAAACTGATTTTCAGTTAAATGAAAGTTTACCACTAATTTGTATTGAATTTTGAAAATCCGACATACATGGTTGTCATTAGTATGTAAAATGTGGTTCAATGGGATAAAAATAATTTTTTTGGTGAATAGTAACTTATTAAGTTTTAATCGCGATTAGTGGTAATTATTATGGTTTAAGGTATAAATAATACTTTAATAATATGAAATGACCTAGACACATGTCCCAGACTCATTGGTTGTGTCATGGCCGACCAAGACAAGCCATGGCCTAACTTGGGGACCCCATGGATCCACTTTTGTTGGGAAATAACATAAATTACTTTTTATTTAATGTTAAAGTGAAAATGACACTAACATAAATTGTTTTACTAAAATAATTTTTAATTAGGGTTACACAAGTCCAAATTTTGACTATAAATATTCATTAGAAAGATAAAAAGATTTCCTACATCATAGTATTTGTTTTATAATTTTTAGACATTAAATAAATTAAATTATTTATGACATCATTATGATGTGGCGATGACCTCATTATTTAACGATTTAAATAAAATGAGAAGATAATGCAAAATCCAAGGCTTACACTTGTCCAAAGCCTATTGGATGAGGATATTTCGAAACCTTATCACCTTAGCCTAGAATTGTATAAGTGTGGGACCTTTAGAATCCGAAAATCATTTTGAAATAATGTAACATTTCAATCTTTCCAAAAGTGCCCCTCCTCTCCACTTATAAAAGGCCCCCACCTCTCCCACTTCATTTACACTTTCAAGCCATTTGGATCGGCCAACCTCTGCCCAAATACTCTCCCAACATACCTCCCTTACTCCTAGAAGCCTCACTTTGGGCAGAACGCTTCCTAAGGAAGCCTTTGGCTCAAATCAAAAAGAGTTACCCGATTTTGAGGTAATGTCTTTTATAATGTTGTTTTGTTTTGTTTTTCTTCTCCAACCCCATAAACTCTTTTTATTCATTTATTTTGTAACAACACCAGTATCCTCAATATACTACTATGTTGTTATAAGAAGTATTAGAGCTACACTTACACACACCTACATCAAATGGTTAAAGAACATACGGTTTCTGTGGATGGCGAATTTCTGCCTCACGAAACGATGATTGTTCAACACTCATATAACACCTTCAAAGGTGGCCATTAAGATGTCACTATTTTTATATATGATATATAATATGTTTATGTTTTACTTATGCTTCTGTATTTCTCATTTATGGCTTACGTTATGATTTCCATTATGGGTAAAACGCGATAATTTCATTTTAGGAAGTGCGGACTACCGCCCCCTCAAAGTGATTTGAATCGTTAATGCCATATGTGGGATGTATAAAGGATGGAGTAAATGGTATTATACACTATATTATACTGGAATTATATTATACATTTATATCATTATGATTTAGTTCCATTAAATATGAAATTGAAATGAAAGTAGCGTTCATGCGTACGTACGGCTTACCGTCTCCATGAACGGTGCATTTCATTTCTTACCTCTAAATGTTATGTAATATTATAAATGAATGTATATACTGGATATATAAGATATATATGACATATAAATCATGAATATAATTCTGGATATAATGGATATTTCACCACATAAACAACTTGTAATTATAAGAAGCTTATTGTTGACTCAAGTACCAAAGATCGACAAAACGACCGTTATTAACTTAAATAATTACATAATGTTCATATCATTGTAATAAGTGATATAATAAGGATAATGAAGTTGAAAATGGTTCTTAATAAGGTATATATTAACTCTAGTTTATTATTCAGGAGGTTAAAGAACGGTTGTGTCAAGTCGGACACAAGGTAAGGGAATTTCTTAACCCAACTTCCATTCTTTGGGTTAATCTCCTACTTTCAAATTATGTCATGATGTTATTATGTCCTATTTTGTATTTTTACTTTCTTTATGTGTACCTATAGTGAATACACATAATAGATCTATTTTATTTTAAAAATGATCTTTTTAAGGACTTCGTCTCAATCTCCTTTCATTGAGGCATATTTGGTTTTATACACAACCTTCTTTTATACGATGTATAAACCCCTTTGACTTTTACGTTTATTCAAAAGGAATCTTTTTTATACGAAGCGTTTTGCTAAACGACAAAAGGGAATGTTTTTATTTCCGTACTTATGCGGCGACAACGACTTTTCCGCCGCCGTGACCATTATTTGAGTTTCGGCTTCCTCTATAAGCCATCTTTTTTTAATGAAAAATAAATACAAAGCTTTAACTTTCTTTTATTTTGGTATTGAAAATGGTTTTGAAAGCGTTTTTATTATATCAATGTGTTGTATTGATATCTTGTGATTGAAATGTGGAAATGTTATGTTTCCTTTATGCATTTTTTATGTGATATGATTATGTTATGGTTTATGATATGTTTAAACCTATTCATATGAGGAATGTATTGGACTTAATAAGTGACGGGTGGAGCCCGCTATAGCTCCTCGATGCATCGGTAGGTCTCATGAGACAACTAGACGTGGAATTGGCCGAGGCCCTTTCCCAATTTGATTTATGGTTTTGGCCGAGGCCTTAATCATTTTAGATGTCTTGGCCGAGGCCTTGACAAAATGTTTCAGAATGTCCGGCATTATACATTCTCTCATTATGAAAGTGGTTATTGATATTGCATGTGATTATTCGGCCAGTAGAATATCCATGTGAAGAAGTGAATGGCATTATCTCATTTTACTTTTTCCATATTATGTTGAAGTTCAAGTTTAAAAGGCTTTTGTTTTAGTTATACATTGCCTTAAATGTTAATGTTTATTTATGGAAGCTTCCGCAATATTGTTATCCTTACTGAGCATCTGAGCTCACCCCTTTCAATGTCTTAATGTTTTCCAGGATTTGAAGAAGTATATTATGAATGACCTGCAGGGATAGTCTGAGGGGATATGAAGACAATATGTTGTTGTTGTTTTGGTTTACTTTATGATGTAATGTAACGTTTACAAATGTATCTAGTGTTTCCAAGGATACTAAACTAATCGGTCTTTCGAGACTTGATCTTTTGTGATCATGCCAATGTTACGAAGTAATGCACCGACTCTGGGTAGCTGGGGTCGGGGCGTTACAGTTGGTATCAGAGGCAGTTTAGTACTAACCTTGGAAGCTAGATTTAGATAAACTCTGATTAGAGCACATAGCCCAAAGATAGACTTTGAGGATTAGTATAGAAAAACTTCCTAGAATTTTGGTATTATAGAGATGTTATGAGTTTTCCGAGCAATACATCCCTGTCTGGATACGAGCAGGTAGAGGCGGCTCTGGCAGAGATGTACCTAGGGGTAAAACCCGAAAACACCGCTTTGAGCTAGACTCGAACGGGAACTGGTGCACGACAACGGGCCTTGCTGCACTCTTGGTTACGACACTCCCGGGGGATATGCTTAGGATAATTCTTATTTTACTTACAAACCACTATGAAGGGTTATGAGTACATACTTACTCAAAGAAAACATTTCTTTTTATGATTATGGATTATATCCATAAATAGTTCAATTTATGTAAAGTGTTTTACAAGTATGGAATTATGTATTTTGATTCATAAACTAACCTAGTTTATGCCGTTGTATAGAAATGGCGCCCAGTAGAAGGAATGTGAACTCCAGCAGTACGTATGATCCAAAGAGTAAGAAGGATAGTATCTTTCACGGTATTAAGCCAACATTTCGAAGGGAAATAGTCTCCCATGTGTTCTCAACATATGAAGAAATAGTATCATGTGTTAATAAGATAAGTAAAGAATTCTCTGAGTCCTATGGCTTTGAAGCGAAGCAAGAGACGAAAGGGATGGAAGAGAGAATGATGGATAAAGGGATGAGGGGAAATAAGAATTTTCCAATATGTGGTAATTGTGGGAAGAAACATCATGGAACTTGCCTAAAGGAAATGGGAGTTTGTTATAAGTGTAGAGAAAAAGGACACAAAGTGCGTGACTGCAAGGGTAAGAAAATGGTTTCAAATGTACAATGCTTCTTCTGCAAGGATTGGGGACACTACGCAAACCAATGTCCAAATCATCAGAGCATGCCCCAAATGATGTTATTGGATAATAATCAAGTTATGATACTACCACAGATGAGGAGTAATGATTAGAGTTCTTATGTTGTTATTAAAGATTTTTTTTTTAATTTGAGTGTTGTATCAATGATGTACTGGTTATAATAATTATGGAGTATATAAGGATTGTACTGCAGTACTATTTCATCAAGGACTTGAGATTGTGTGGAACCAAGAAAAGTGACTCCACAGTAGGTTAAATTTTTGGAAAATATATGGTTGAGAGAAAGATAAACCATAATATGGTTTTGATACTGAGATTGTGATTTTGGAATAAGACGTGATTGATTTGGATAAATTATATTGGATATACTTAACTTCCTTGAAACTGATTGATGTTTTGTATACATTTTTGGATAGAAGGAGTATATCTAGTATTCTATAAGGAATAAGGGATCATGGTAATTCAGTATGTTTAAAAAGAATACATGATGAAGGTGTTCACATGTTGTTACGTGGGATAAAGGATCTTCATTATGTTTACCTTCCTTATAAAATTTGGACTGTGAGTTGGACAGAAGTATTTTGGATAACTATTAAGGTTGGAATGGATTAAGTTGAACTTTGGATAGTATTGTTTAAGGTTAAAACATTTATGAAGATTATTTTTGGAATAGTATAGTACTATATTTTTAGGAAAAGGACAACCTGCAGGGTGGGGAATAACCCGTCGCGTCGGACAAAGCTGCAGGAATCGAACCCACAATCATAGTGCGACATGCCTTTATTTCCTACAACTAGCCTACAGGAAGTCCCTAGTTATTACAAAATAATTTTACTAATCTAAATGGTATGTGTTAACATTTGGAACATTATACAATTAGTATAAGTATAATGTTTTTGGGTTCTATTATCTTTTTGAGTGAAAGGTGAGTTGAAGGTTGAAACTCTAATTGTCAAGCATAAATATATATATACCTATCTGTTATTCAATGAATAAATTAATTCTTAAACTTTAGTAAAGGGATATGAAAACAAAAAAATGTGTTATCCTAATACCTTATGTCTTGCAGAACTGATGATATTTTAAATCAACATAGATTGAAGGCTTTGAGGCCCTCAATTTGACAGTTGATTGTGATTGATGACCCCAATCTCTCCCTACAAATATTTACGTTTTTCCTCCAATTATATGTCTCTAATTGCCACCAATGTTCTCCTAATCGAGATCATAATTGGGTGGTGACTTTTTCATTTCTCTTTCCCTCTTATTAAGGCTAAATTTTATTAATCTTATTTCCGATGTGGGTTTTCCTCAAAGGTATTTTCTATTTTCAACCTTTTATTTTCCAAGAAAATTTTCAAATTGCGAGGACGCAATTTATTGAAGGAGGGGAGAATGTAACACCCCGAGCTTCCACGATACGCTTCTCATTCAATAATACAATAGCTTGCATTGTACGCAACTTCGAGTTCTAAAACATCACGACAAATCAAAGTAGCCGTTATGAATAGTAATAACCACTTTTTAAAATTATAGAAATTTTATATTTCAAAATGGACTTCATTTTTGTATTCCTAATATTGAAATTAGCCTATGTTGAATTTTTTGTAATTTTCTGAGAACTTCAAAATTTTTATGAATAGTGAAAAATACTTAAAACAACTTTTTTAATCAAAATAATTCATAGTGATAAATTATACTATTGAGTGGTTTTAGAGTATAATTAGAATATATTTTTACCATTTTATCCAATGGTGGTCATTAGAATTAATTTAACATTGAAATTGGACATAAACAATTGCCAATCTTTTGATATAAATTGTTTCTTAAAAACACGCTATTTGTTCTGACAGCGGGAATTAATTATAAAATTAATTAATGCAACTTATATGTTTGGAATTTTTTAAAATAGACATCATTTTTGAATTCGGAATATCAATTATAGCTTAGGGTGAAATTTTGGCCTTATTCTGAAAAACATCAATTTTTGATGAATAGTGAAACCACTAAGTGGTAATCAAGCAAACTGATTTTCAGTTAAATGAAAGTTTACCACTAATGTGTATTGAATTTTGAAAATACGACATACATGGTTGTCATTAGTATGTAAAATGTGGTTCAATGGGATAAAAATAATTTTTTTGGTGAATAGTAACTTATTAAGTTTTAATCGCGATTAGTGGTAATTAGTGTGGTTTAAGGTATAAATAATACTTTAATAATATGAAATGACCTAGACACATGTCCCAGCCTCATTGGTTGTGTCATGGCCGACCAAGACAAGACATGGCCTAACTTGGGGACCCCATGGATCCACTTTTGTTGGGAAATAACATAAATTACTTTTTATTTAATGTTAAAGTGAAAATGACACTAACATAAATTGTTTTACTAAAATAATTTTTAATTAGGGTTACACAAGTCCAAATTTTGACTATAAATATTCATTAGAAAGATAAAAAGATTTCTTACATCATAGTATTTGTTTTATAATTTTTAGACATTAAATAAATTAAATTATTTATGACATCATTATGATATGGCGATGACCTCATTATTTAACGATTTAAATAAAATGAGCAGATAATGCAAAATCCAAGGCATACACTTGTCCAAAGCCTATTGGATGAGGATATTTCGAAACCTTATCACCTTAGCCTCGAATTATATAAGTGTGGGACCTTTATAATCCGAAAAGCATTTTGAAATAATGTAACATTTCAATCTTTCCAAAAGTGCCCCTCCTCTCCACTTATAAAAGGCCCCCACCTCTCCCACTTCATTTACACTTTCAAGCCATTTGGCTCGGCCAACCTCTGCCCAAATACTCTCCCAACATACCTCCCTTACTCCTAGAAGCCTCACTTTGGGCAGAACTCTTCCCAAGGAAGCCTTTGGCTCAAATCAAAAAGAGTTACCCGATTTTGAGGTAATGTCTTTTATAATGTTGTTTTGTTTTGTTTTTCTTCTCCAACCCCATAAACTCTTTTTATTCATTTATTTTGTAACAACACCAGTATCCTCAATATACTAGGATGTTGTTATAAGAAGTATTAGAGCTACACTTACACACACCTACATCAAATGGTTAAAGAACATACGGTTTCTGTGGATGGCGAATTTCTGCCTCACGAAACGATGATTGTTCAACACTCATATAACACCTTCAAAGGTGGCCATTAAGATGTCACTATTTTTATATATGATATATAATATGTTTATGTTTTACTTATGCTTCTGTATTTCTCATTTATGGCTTACTTTATGATTTCCATTATGGGTAAAACGCGATAATTTCATTTTAGGAAGTGCGGACTACCGCCCCCTCAAAGTGATTTGAATCGTTAATGCCATATGTGGGATGTATAAAGGATGGAGTAAATGGTATTATACACAATATTATACTGGAATTATATTATACATTTATATCATTATGATTTAGTTCCATTAAATATGAAATTTAAATGAAAGTAGCGTTCATGCGTACGTACGGCTTACCGTCTCCATGAACGGTGCATTTCATTTCTTACCTCTAAATGTTATGTAATATTATAAATGAATGTATATACTGGATATATAAGATATATATGACATATAAATCATGAATATAATTCTTGATATAATGGATATTTCACCACATAAACAACTTGTAATTATAAGAAGCTTATTGTTGACTCAAGTACCAAAGATCGACAAAACGACCGTTATTAACTTAAATAATTACATAATGTTCATATCATTGTAATAAGTGATATAATAAGGATAATGAAGTTGAAAATGGTTCTTAATAAGGTATATATTAACTCTAGTTTATTATTCAGGAGGTTAAAGAACGGTTGAGTCAAGTCGGACACAAGGTAAGAGAATTTCTTAACCCAACTTCCATTCTTTGGGTTAATCTCCTACTTTCAAATTATGTCATGATGTTATTATGTCCTATTTTGTATTTTTACTTTCTTTATGTGTACCTATAGTGAATACACATAATAGATCTATTTTATTTTAAAAATGATCTTTTTAAGGACTTCGTCTCAATCTCCTTTCATTGAGGAATATTTGGTTTTATACACAACCTTCTTTTATACGATGTATAAACCCCTTTGACTTTTACGTTTATTCAAAAGGAATCTTTTTTATACGAAGCGTTTTGCTAAACGATAAAAGGGAATGTTTTTATTTCCGTACTTATGCGGCGACAACGACTTCTCCGCCGCCGTGACCATTATTTGAGTTTCGGCTTCCTCTATAAGCCATCTTTTTTTAATGAAAACTAAATACAAAGATTTAACTTTCTTTTATTTTGGTATTGAAAATGGTTTTGAAAGCGTTTTTATTATATCAATGTGTTGTATTGATATATTGTGATTGAAATGTGGAAATGTTATGTTTCCTTTATGCATTTTTTATGTGATATGATTATGTTATGGTTTATGATATGTTTAAACCTATTCATATGAGGAATGTATTGGACTTAATAAGTGACGGGTGGAGCCCGCTATAGCTCCTCGATGCATCAGTAGGTCTCATGAGACAACTAGACGTGGAATTGGCCGAGGCCCTTTCCCAATTTGATTTATGGTTTTGGCCGAGGCCTTAATCATTTTAGATGTCTTGGCCGAGGCCTTGACAAAATGTTTCAGAATGTCCGGCATTATACATTCCCTCATTATGAAAGTGGTTATTGATATTGCATGTGATTATTCGGCCAGTAGAATATCCATGTGAAGAAGTGAATGGCATTATCTCATTTTACATTTGCCATATTATGTTGAAGTTCAAGTTTAAAAGTCTTTTGTTTTAGTTATACATTGCCTTAAATGTTAATGTTTATTTATGAAAGCTTCTGCAATATTGTTATCCTTACTGAGCATCTGAGCTCACCCCTTTCAATGTTTTAATGTTTTCCAGGATTTGAAGAAGTATATTATGAATGACCTGCAGGGATAGTCTGAGGGGATATGAAGACAATATGTTGTTGTTGTTTTGGTTTACTTTATGATGTAATGTAACGTTTACAAATGTATCTAGTGTTTCCATGGCTACTAAACTAATCGGTCTTTAGAGACTTGATCTTTTGTGATCATGCCAATGTTACGAAGTAATGCACCGACTCTGGGTAGCTGGGGTCGGGGCGTTACAGTTGGGGTCTGGGCGTTACAGTTGGTATCAGAGGCAGTTTAGTACTAAAATTGGAAGCTAGATTTAGATAAACTCTGATTAGAGCACATATCCCGATGATAGACTTTGAGGATTACTATAGAAGAACTTCCTAGAATTTTGGTATTGTAGAGATGTTGTGAGTTTTCCGAGCAATACATCCCTGTCTGGATACGAGCAGGTAGAGGTGGCTCTGGCACAGATGTACCTAGAGGTAAAACCCAAAAACACCGCTTTGAGCTAGACTCGAACGGGAACTGGTGCACGACAATGGGCCTTGCTGCACTCTTGGTTACGACACTCCCGGGGGATATGCTTAAGATAATTCTCATTTTATTTACAAACCACTATGAAGGGTTATGAGTATATACTTCCTCAAAGAAAACATTTCTTTTTATGATTATGGATTATATCCATAAATAGTTCAATTTATGTAAAGTGTTTTACAAGTATGGAATTATGTATTTAGATTCAGAAACTAATCTAGTTTATGCCATTATTTAGAAATGGCGCCTAGTGGAAGGAATGGAAACTGTATCAATGCACGCACTCCGTGTAGGGATTTCCCTCCTACTCAAGATAATTATGGTGGAGCTAGTGATACAACTGGTGCTGATCAGCTTCTCACTGTACTGGGACAACTCACGCAGGTTATAAATAATAACCTTACTCGTATGGAGCACCCTTATCCACAACGTGGAGGATCAATGTTAGACCGCTTCATGAGGCAACAACCACCAACCTTCAATGGGAGTACAAATCCTATATTAGCTGAGAAATGGATAAATTCCTTAGAGAAAATATTCCATGCCTTGGGGAGCAGTGAAAGGGAGAAGGTTGTCATGGCAGTTTACCGCCTCAATGGAGATGCCGATCAGTGGCGGTCGCTGATTCAAAACACAAAGGAAGATGATGATGTATCAAATATGGAATGGAGGGAGTTCAAAGAGCTTTTTTTAGAAAAATACTTTCCTCATGACCATCGAGAAAATATGGAAAGGCAATTTCTGAGTTTGAGGCAGAAGGAGGATGATAATGTCGCAAAGTATGAGGCTAACTTTACAAGGATAGCGAGGCATGCTTCCGATTATATATGTAACCCAAGGAGTAAGATTGATCATTTCTTTGATGGGTTAAAACCATTTATCCGTCGAGCTTTAGTATCACAATCCTTATCATCATACGAAGATATTGTCTCGTGTGCTATCAAGACAGAAAAGGAATTCTCTAAGTCTTATGACAACAAAGTAATGCAAGAGAAGAAGAGAACGGTGGAACAAGAGACAGATAAAGGGAAAAAGGGAAAGAAGGATTTTCCATTATGTGATAATTGTGGGAAGAATCACCCTGGTACTTGCCTAAAAGGAATGGGAGTTTGTTATAAATGTGGAGAAAAGGGTCACCAGGCTCGTGATTGCAAGGGAAAGAACGAGGCTGTCAATGTTGAATGCTACAATTGTAGGGAAACAGGGCATTATGCAAATGAATTTCCTAAGCGTCAAGGAAACTTAACTCAGAAAAGGCCAAGGGATCAAGGCCAATATTATGCTGTGACTACAGTTGAAGCGGAATAATTAATGTATTGGTACTTTTGGACTCAAGGATTATATTCTAGTTATAATAATAATGTGATATATATATATATATGGATTGTACTGCAGTACTTGTTGATTTCAGTAAGGTTTTAATATGATTAAGGTAATCATATTTTTAGTATGTGACAATAAGAGAAACTTTTCTTTGTTTGGGGAATCTGATGTTACAATTGATTTTGTAATTTAGAGACCTTTTAGAGAAAGTCTGGACGAAGGTATTTTGGATAACTATTAAGGTTGGAATGGATTAAGTTGAACCATGGATAGTATTGTTTAAGGTTAAAGCATTTCTGAAGATTATTTTTGGAATATTATAATACTATAGTTTTAGGAAAAGGACAACCTACAGGGTGGGGAATAACCCGTCGCGTCGGACAAAGCTGCAGGAATCGAACCCACAACCATAGTGCGACAAGCCTTTATTTCCTACCACTAGCCTACAGGAAGTACCTGGTTATTACAAAATAGTTTTACTAATCTAAATGGTATGTGTTAACATTTTGAACCTTATACAATTAGGATAAATAGAATATTTTTGAGTTCCGTTACCATTTGGAGTAAAAGTTGGGTTTGTGGTAAAAATTTATTAACGAATGAAAGTATACATAACAAGTATGTATATTCCCTTACGTTCTTAGTAAATCTCCTAAATAAATTCCTCAACATTATAAAAGGTAACTTAAAACAAAAATGTAGTCGGTTAACTTTTCCAACTGGGGATTCAATGACAGTTTAACCAATCACAAGTTTGTGATTTTCTTGTGGTTAAACTTTCTCCTAATCCTGTTTTCTATAACTCTCCATCAGACCTTGATGGTTTGTTTCTTCTCCATATCCATATTTTCATATAATCCTAGAATGGGCTATATCGGGTGACCTTTGTACTTATCCTGCTTTCTTTTAATGTTATATATTTATTAACCTTATTTCTGATGTAGGTTTTCCTCAAAGGTATTTTCTCTTTTCAACCTTTTATTTTCAAAGAAAAATTTCAAATTGCGAGGACGCAATTTATTGAAGGAGGGGAGAATGTAACACCCCGAGGTTCGACGATACACTTCTCATTCAATAATGCAATAGCTTGCATTGTACGCAACTTCGAGTTCTAAAACACCACGACTAATCAAAGTAGCCATTATGAATAGTAATAACCACTTTTTAAAATTATAGAAATTTTATATTTCAAAATGGACTTCATTTTTGGATTCGGAATATCGAAATTATCCTATGTTGAATTTTTGGTATTTTTCTGAGAACTTCTAATTTTTATGAATAGTGAAAAATACTTTAAAACAACTTTTTTAATAAAAATAATTTATTTTGATAAATTATACTACTTAGTGGTTTTAATGTATAATTAGAATATATTTTTACCATTTTATCCAAAGGTGGTCATTAGAATTAATTTAACATTGAAATTGGACATAAACAATTGCCAATCTTTTGATATAAATTGTTTCATAAAAACACGCTATTTGTCGTAACAGCGGGAATTAACTATAAAATTAATTAATGAAACTTATATGTTTGTAATTTTGTAAAATAGACATCATTTTTGAATTCGGAATATCAATTATAGCTTAGAGTGAAATTTTGGCATTGTTCTGAAAAACTTCAATTTTTGATAAATAGTGAAACCACTAAGTGGTAGTTAAATAACTGATTTTTCGTTTAAATGAAATATTACCACTTCTGTGATTTGATTTTCAAAAATCCAACATACATGGTTGTCATTAGGAAGTAAAATGTGGTTCAATGAGATTAAAATAATTTTTTGGTGAATAGTAACTTTTAAGTTCTTAATCGCGATTAGAGGTAATTAGTGTAGTTTAAGGTATAAATAATGTTTTAATAATATGAGATGAGCATGACACTTGTCCTACTCCTATTTGATGAGTCATGGCCGACCCAGAAAACCCATGGGTCAACTTGGGGAACCCATGGAGCCACTTTATTTGGAAAATGACATTAATATATATTTATTTAATGTTAAAATTAAATTGACACAAACATGAGTTATTTTACTAAAACTATTTTTAAGTGGGGTTACACAAGTCCAAATTTTGACTATAAATATTTATTAGAAAGATAAAAAGATTTCCTACATCATAGTATTTTTTTTATAATTTTTAGACATTAAATATATTAAATTATTTATGACATCATTATGATGCAGCGATGACCTCATTATTTAACGATTTAAATAAAATGAGAAGATAATGCAAAATCAAAGGCTTAAACTTGTCCAAAGCCTATTAGATGAGGAGATTTCGAAACCTTATAACCTTAGCCTAGAATTATATAAGTTTGGGACCTTTAGAATCCGAGAAGCATTGTAAAATAATATAACATTTCAATCATTCCAAAAGTGCCCCTCCTCTCCACTTATAAAAGGCCCCCACCTATCCCACCTCATTTACACTTTCAAGCCATTTGGCTCGGCCAACCTCTGCCCAAAAACTCTCCCAACTTCCCCCTATTACTCCTAGATGCCTTACTTTGGGCAGAACTCTTCCCAAGGAAGCCTTTGGCTCAAATCAAAAAGAGTTACCCAATTTTGAGGTAATGTCTTCTCTAATGTTGTTTTGTTTTATTTTTCTTCTCCAACCCCCTAAACTCTTTTTATTCATTTCTTTTGTAACAACAACAGTATCCTCAATATACTAGGATGTTGTTATAAGAATTATTTGAGCTACACTTACACACACCTACATCTAATGGTTAAAGAACATACGGTTTCCGTGGATGGCGAATTTCTGCCTCACGAAACGATGATTGTTCAACACTCATATAACACCTTCAAAGGTGGCCATTAAGATGTAACTATTTTTATATATGATATATAATATGTTTATGTTTTACTTATGCTTCTGTATTTCTTATTTATGGCATACTTTATGATTTCCATTATGGGTAAAACGTGATAATTTCATTTTAGGAAGTGCGGACTACCGCCCCCTCAAAGTGATTTGAATCGTTAATGCCATATGTGGGATGTATAAAGGATGGAGTAAATGGTATTATAAACTATATTATACTGGAATTATATTATACATTTATATCATTATGATTTAGTTCCATTAAATATGAAATTGAAATGAAAGTAGCGTTCATGCGTACGTACGGCTTACCGTCTCCATGAACGGTGCATTTCATTTCTTACCTCTAAATGTTACGTAATATTATAAATGAATGTATATACTGGATATATAAGATATATATGACATCTAAATCATGAATATAATTCTGGATATAATGGATATCCTACCACATGAACAACTTGTAATTATAAGAAGTTTATTGTTGACTCATGTTACCAAAGATCGACAAAACGATCGTTATTAACTTGAATAATTACACAATATTCATAACATTGTAATAAGTGAAATAAAAATGATAATGAAATTGAAAATGGTTCTTAATAAGGTAGATATTAACTCTAGTTTATTATTCAGTATGTTAAAGAACGGTTGAGTCAAGTCGGACACAAGGTAAGGGAATTTCTTAACCCAACTTCCATTCTTTGGGTTAATCTCCTACTTTCAAATTATGTCATGATATTATTATGTCTTATTTTGTATTCTTTATGTGTACCTATAGTGAATACACATAATAGATCTATTTTATTTTAGAAATGATCTTTTTAAGTACTTCGTCTCAATCTCCTTTCATTGAGGCATATTTGGTTTTATACACAACATTCTTTTATACGGTGTATAAACCCCTTTGACTTTTACATTTATTCAAAAGGAATCTTTTTTATACGAAGAGTTTTACTAAACGACAAAAAGGGAATGTTTTTCTTTCCGTACATATGTGGAAACAATGACTTCTCCGCCGCCGTGACCATTATTTGAGTTTCGGCGTCCTCTACAAGCCATCACTTTTTTTAATGAAAAATAAATACAAAGTTTTAACTTTCTTTTATTTTGTTATTGAAAATGGTTTTGAAATCGTTTTTATTATATCAATGTGTTGTATTGAAATCTTGTGATTGAAATGTGGAAATTTTATGTTTCATTTATGCATGTTTCATGTGATACGATTATGTTATGGTTTATGATATGTTTAAACCTATTCATATGAGGAATGCATTGGACTTAATAAGTGACGGGTGGAGCCCGCTATAGCTCCTCGATGCATCGGCAGGTCTCATGAGACAAACTAGTGTCTTGGCACGAGGCCTTGACAAAATCTTATTTGTGGTCTTGGCATGAGGCCTTGGCCAAGTGGTTATGATAGTCTGGCATTATGCATTCTATCATTATGAAAGTGGTTATTGATATTGCATGTGATTATTCGACCAGTAGAATAAACATGTGAATAAGTAAATGACATTATCCCATTTTACTTTTTCCATATTATGTTGAAGTTCATGTTTAAAAGGCTTTTGTTTTAGTTATACATTGCCTTAAATGCTTATGTTTTCTTATGAAAGCTTCCGCAGTATTCTTATCCTTACTGAGCATCTGAGCTCACCCCTTTCAATGTTTTAATATTTTCCAAGATGTGAAGAAGTATTTTATGAATGACCGGCAGGGATAGTCAGAAGAGGATATGAGTGTGGACAATGGAGACTTTGTTATTGTAGTTTTTCTCCTTATGTTGTAATGTAACATATATGAATGTATCTAGTGTTTCCAAGGCTACTAAACTAATCGGTCTTTTGAGACTTGATCTTTTGTGATCATGCCAATGTTACGAAGTAATGCACCGACTCTGGGTAGCTGGGGTCTGGGCGTTACAAAAGAGACTTAATACTCTTAAGAATTTCACCCTAACTCTTTAAGCCATTATATGTTGACATCTTACTCATTCAACATTCTTCATGATCCATTATCCATTCCTTTCCAACATATTCCGAAATACCTATTTCCTACAAACAAAATCATTAATCATATCCTAAGATTCCAAAATAAGAAAACAATAGTCATGAAATAGTACATACCTTTGATTGGTCATTGTCAGTTTCTTCATCCTCAATCGGAATGGCATTAGGTATTGGTAAATGAATATTGGTACGCTCTTGGTGACCCCATTCACGAAACTTCTTCATAGGACATGTGTTTGCATATTGACCATGCACAACATTCTTACGTAGGGAGTAACCCTCTTGGTTAAGTTTGGAATACCCATCACAGTATATTCCCTAAATCTCTTTGGAGAAACCTTAACGTTTCACTCCTTCGCGTTACCCAATGCATTGGAGAGCTATATCGGGCTCACCCGCCATTAGTTTATCACGGAACCACCCGTTTTCATAAAATGCCCAAGAACCATAACATAAATGTGTCACATAAAACATGCACAAAGGAAACAAAACATTTCCACATTTCAATCACAATATTACATTTTAGTATATTGAAATAATGAATCCATTCAAAAAGAAACCATTTCCAAAACCATTAAAAACTTTTAATAAAGAGATTTTTGAATCAAAGTGTCCCATACCACCTTGAAGCTTAAAATTTTAAACCATTAATATCCATATAAATAAATCCTTAAAACCAATTTGAAAACATGGATATTAAGAAGAAAAAATAATTAAAACATTTAAAATGATATTTTGGTTAAAGGGGTTTTACCAAAATTAGAGACACTTGAATATAATAATTGAGGAATAACATTTAGTCATAACTTTATTATATCATGAGAATAAATGGATTCATGATATAATACTCCAAAGGACAGTATATACACCATATAAGAGTGAATTGGTGCATAACAACAATGAACCCTCAATAGAAAAGTCAAATGTGATGAAATCCCTTATAAAGAAGGTATCCTTAAATTAAGGACAAATCAATCTCAAAAATATGTGTGACAAATCTAAATACACCCAATATAAGTGGATATTAAGTGTAAAACAATAAAAGGTCATTCACACATATTCAATGGATGACATATTCAATGACTACATGTTGAACCCAAAGAAATCGAAATTGGGTTAAAAAGTTCCTTTGACAGCCTAACAGCATCACATCAAAATGAGTTGATGAGAGATAAAAAGAGTATATCATCACTTGGACATAAAATTTACATCAATAAGGATATTTTAGAATATATCCCAACATAACAATATGTAAATTAAAAGACCGAACAGAAGAAGTCTTTTAAAAAAGAGGAGGGTGAAAGGTTCCCTTACCGACTTGGGTATCTTTCAAAACATACACCCCATGAAAGAAGGAAAATAGATCATTGATGTAAATACTCATAAAAAAAGTATATTACACAAAGATTATAATAATGGGATGTACATACACCACTCAATGGAATTTGTGGCAAATGTAGCATAAATCTCACGGGAATAAAAGTGAGATGAAAATCCCTTACGAAAACTCGGCAGCCTAACGTCGCCACATAAAACTTCCGAATATGGATTGATGAGATCAAATGGGGTATATCATCACATTACAATAAAATTTACAGAAAGAGGAATATAAAGTAACTTCCCCCAACAATACAAAGAGGATCTTAAAAGAAGTGACATAAAGGAGAGTACGTAAAAACAAAGAGAGAGGTTAGATCTCTTACGAAAGTTCGGCAGCCTAACGGCACCACTCAAAACTTAAAAAATGGATTGATGAGAGAGAATAGGGTCTCTCATCACATGAACATAAAAATTAAAGTAAGTTTAATATAAAAGATCATCCCAATAACAAGAAATATGAGCTTTAAAAAGAATGACATAAAAGTGTGTACTTAAAAAGAAAGAGAGGAGTAGGATCCCTTACCTCGGGTCCGACTTGACTTGATCGTTCTTTAATCTCCTGAATAATAAACTTTAGTTAATTTATACTTAGTTAAGAACCTTTTTCAAGTTCATTATTCATTTTATATCACTTATTACCATGTCATAAACATTATGTAATCATTTAAGTTAATAATATTTGTTTTGCCGATATTTGGTTCTTAAGTCGAAAGTGGACTTCTTACAATTACATGTTGTTCGTATGGACAAATGTTTATTATATCCAGAATTGTATTCATGATTTACATATCATATATGTCATATATATCCAGTACATGCATGCATTTATAACATTACATAATCATTTAGAGATAAGAAATGAAATGCACCGTTCATGGAGACGGTAAGCCGTACGTACGCATGAACGCTACTTTCATTTCTATTTCGTATTTTATAGAATGGAATAATAATGATATAAAGGTATATTATAATTACAGTATTATATCATATATAATATCATAGTTACATCCTTTATACGTCCCACATATGGTATTTAACGAATCAAATCACTTTGAGGGGGCGGTAGTCCGCACTTCCTTAAATGAAGATATCGCGTTTACACATAATGGAAACCATAAAGGTATGCCCAAAATGAAAAAAAACTGAAGCTTAAGGAAAACATAAAAATATTTTATATCATATATAAAAATAGTGACATCATAATGGCCACCTTTGAAGGTTCTAAATGAGTATTGAACAATCATCGTTTCGGGAGGCAGAATTTCACCATCCACGGAAACCGTATGTTCTTTAACCATTTGATGTAGTTGTGTGAGGGTGTAGCTCGAATAAATCTTATAAAAACATCCTAGTATATTGAATATACTGGTGTTGTTACAAAAGAAATAAATAAAAAGAGTTTATGGGGTTGGAGAAGCAAAATAAAACAAATGAACATGATAGAATGAATTACCTTTAAAAGTGTAACTCCTTTTGATTTGAGCCTAAAGGCATCCTTTGAAAGGATTAATCCCAAAGGGAATCTTCTAGGATGAGGAGAGGGATGTGGAGAGAGTAAATGGGCAGGGTTTGGGCGAGCCAAAGGCTTCAGGAGTGTGTGAAATGAGGTAGATGTGGGGGCCTTTTATAAGAGGAGAGGAGGGGCACTTTTGGAAAGTAAAGAAATATTACTTTATTTGAAAATGTGTTTCTGTTTAAAAAGGTCCCACATTGATATAATTCGTGGATAAGGTGATAAGCCTTCGATATACACTAATACAATAAGTTTTGGACATGTGTAGTTCATAGATTTTACATTATCTTTCCATTTTATTTAAATCGTCAAATAATGATGTCATCGCTCCATCATTATTATGTCATAAATAATTTAATTTATTTAATGTATAAAAAATTTAAAAAAATACTATGATGTAGGAAATCGTTTTATCTTTCCAATGAATATTTATAATCAAAAAGATGACTTGTATAACCCCACTTAAAATTTTTTTTAGTAAAACATATCATGTTTGTGTCAATTTTACTTTTACATTAAATAAAATGTTATTTATGTCATTTCCCAACCAAAGTGGATCCATGGGGTCCCCAAGTTGACCCATGGCTTTTCTTGGTCTTCCATGATACAACCAATGAGGGTAAGACATGTGTCAAGCTAATCTCATTTTATTAAAGCATCATTTTTACCTTAAACTACTCTAATTACCACTAATCGCGATTAAAAACTTAATAAGTTACTATTCACCAAAAAATTATTTTAATCTCATTGAACCACATTTTACTTCTTAATGACAACCATGTATGTCGGATTTTTTAAAATAAAAACACAATGATGGCAAAATTTCATTTAAACGGAAAATCAGTTTTTATAAGTACCACTTAGTGGTTTCACTATTCATCAAAAATTGAAGTTTTTCAGAAAAATCCCAAAAATTCACCATAAGCTATATTTGATATTCCGAATTCAAAAATGAAGTCTATTTTACAAAATTCAAAACATATAAGTCAGATTAATTAATTTAATAATTAATTCCCGCTGTCATGACAAATAGCGTGTTTTTATGAAACAATAAGTATCAAAAGATTGACACTAGTTTAAGTCTGATTTCAAAGTGAAATTGATTCCAACGACCACTATTGGATTTAATGGTAAAAATATTTTCTAATTTCACTTTAAAACCAATTCAAAATATAATCTAATCATATAAATAAATTAGATTAAAAAGTGGTTTTGAATTAAATTACAACATTTTACACTATTCATTAAAAAAATGAACTTTATCGGAAAGATACCAAAAATTTACACAAAGTGAATTTTGATGTCCCGATTCTTAATAAGAGTTTTATTTGGTCCAAAAGAATGTTTAAGAGTGAACAAAACTATATTTAATGACGGTTCTCCATCAAAAGGTGATAAGTGAACCTTTAGTGAAAACTAGGGCATAAATGCCTAAAATTGAATTCTTTCTGTATTTTATGCCTTTATCTTCTATTGGATAAATGTAAAAACATTTAAAAACATATATAATCATATTTTAGTTATTTATATCCATTCCCGCCATTACAACGGCTACATGTTAACTACCATTTAAAATAATAATATTTTATTATTAGAGTGCAATGTAAGATTCCCAAAAACTCGTTGTTGCGTGTTGGGTACGCCATCGAGCATAGCGTCCCCTTTAAAGTTATTTAAATATTTTATTCACAAATATGGATAAATATGAAAATGTCATATTCTTTATTTACCTGGGGTGTTACAACCATCCTTGAAGACATGCATATTTTGACGGAATTTGCTGAAGTGTTTCCCGATGAATTTCATGGTCTTCCACAAAGAGGAGATGTTGAATTATCAATTGATCTTATACATGGGGTATTTACGATATCCAAGACACCATATAGTATGGCTATTGTGGAGCTTCAGGAGATTAAGAAACAAGTACATGAAAAATTGGATAAAGGGTTTATATGACCATGTGCTTCACCATGGGGTGCACGAGTCCTCTTCATCAAGAAGAAGGATGGGTCATTGTGCCATTCCATCAATTATCATGATCTAAAATAAATCATGATAAAGAACAAGTATCCTCTCCCTCGAATTGATGACATGTTAGGTTACTAGTGTGGAGAAAAATACTTCTCCAATGTGGATTTATGGTCGGGATATTATCATGTAAGGGTGAATACTGAAGATATCCCCAAGAATGATTTTTGTACACGATTCGGGCACTATAAATTCATAGTAATACCTTTCAGACTCACTAATTCTCCATAAATATTAATGGACTTGGTGAATAGTGTCTTTAAAGATTACCTTGAAAATTTTCGGTAATCTTTATAGATGATATTCTGATATACTCCAAATCCAAGGAGAATCCTGAGAAGCATCTATGAACTTTACTTGAGACCTTACAGAAGGAGAATCTCGTTGCAAATTATAGCAAGTATGAGTTCTTGTTAAAGGATGACTCATTCATGGGATACATCTTCACAAGAAAGGGGATATATGTGGATCCATCCAAAATAGATGAAATTGAGGGATGACTGAGGCCAAAATCGGTAATGGATATCGGTAGTATCATGGGGATTTCTAGATATTATGAACGATTTTTCAGAAATTTCTCACTATTTTCAAACCCTCTTACCAAGTAAACTTTGAGGGAGTGAAGTTTACCTGGAGTGATGAATGTGAATAAAGCTTCAAGGAGTTGAAAAAGAGGCTTATCACTACGCCCTATCTCACATTACGCACAATTGGAGAACATTTTTGTGTATTCGTTGATGCTTCAAAGAAGGTCCTAGGATATGTGTTGATGCAAAATGAAAAATTCATTTCCTGTGCTTCAAGGAAATATAATTTTCATGAAAAGAACTATCCAACACATGTTCTCGAGTTGGCTACAGTGATCTTCACTCAAAAAATTTGGCGACATTATCTATTTGGGGAGAAGTGATAGATATATACAGACCACAATATCCACAAGTATATATTCACACAGAAGGAGTTGAACAGGCGCCAATGAAGATTGTTAGATATGATCAGAGACTGTGACTACTCAATAAATTACCACCCATGGAATTTGTACAAGGTGGAGGATGCTCAAAGTAGAAAGGACACTATAATTATATCCTTGATGTGAATTGAGAACTACCCAATATTCTTAGGTTTGGTGAAGATGAACATGGGAATCATAAACAGGGGAACATCACCAATCTATTCACAAATTATTGTTGAACCGTATCTTTTTGAAAGGTTATATGATGCTCAAAAGGGTGTTGTTGTATTTATGAAAATATTGGAAGCTATCAGAAAACCGAAATACTTAGATTTTAATGTTAATGAAAGAAGAATTGTGAGATTTGGGAAAAGAATATGTGTTCCATAATGTCCAGATCTAAAGAATGTACTTTTGGATGATGGACACAGTTCAAATTTCTCTATTCACCCACATATTAGAAATAATTATCAAGATCTATGAGAGCATTATAGGTGGGATAATATGAATAAGTAGATCGCTAAATATACATCAAAATGCAGGGTGTGCCAGCAAGTGAAGGTAGAGAGGAAGAAGACTAAGGGGATGGTGTAACCATTGCCCATACCAGATTAGAAATGATAGAACATCACCATGGACTTTGTCACCAGACATATGAAGACATCCAAAGGAAACAATGTAATATGGGATGTTGTAGACCGTCTTTCAAATCCTGCTCTCTTAATTTCTATTCGAGAGAATTTCTCATTGGATCAACTGAAATAGATATTTAACAGGTTAGTTGTAAGGCAGCATGAAGTACCAGTAACTTTTGTGTCCGATCAAGATCCAAGATTCACATCTAAGTTTTCGACGAGTCATCAACATGCCTTGAATACATAACTGAACTTCATTATGGCCTATCATCCTTAAACGGATGGGAAATCAGAGCGGAATATCCAATCACTTGAGGACATGTTGAGAGCATTCTCATTGGACAGTAAAGGAGGATGGGAACAACATCTTCCTCTGGTTGAGTTCTCTTATAATAATAGTTTCCACTCGAGCATCCAAATGGAACCATATGAAGCCCTTTATGGGAAAAGGTGTAGAACACCTGCATGTTGGGATGTGGTTAGTGAGTGTAATCTACAAGGACCAGAAATTGTCAAATAAATGGTTGAAAATGTGAAAACCATTAAGAGGCATATCAAGGAAGCCCAGAGTCGTTAAAAGAGTTATGCAGATAACCATCTATGAGACATTGAGTTTAAAGATTGAGGGATGGTATTTCTACGATATCTTCGTGAATGAAGGTCATGAGGTTTGGAAAGAATGAGTTTTTATGTCCAAGGTAAATCATCCTCCTAAAGATTCTTGATCGTGCCGAGGATGTGGCATGTAGACTACCACTTCCACCTAACATGGCTAATGTAAATGATTTCTTTCATGTATCCCTCTTAAAAAAGTACATACCAGACCCTTCACATATACTCTCTTCAGAGGTAGTACAGCTAGAGGATGATCTTTCTTATGAGTAGCAACCAGTAAAACTCTATGATCATAGAGAAAATGTTATACGAAATAAGACAATTCCCATCGTCAAGGTTTTGTGGTGAAACCACAAGTTTGAAGAAGTGAAAAGGTAATCAGAGGAAATGATGAAGCAACGGTACCCACATCTGTTTTTGTGTGGGAAAAGGAAAATTCGAGGGAAAAATTTCTTAAGTGAGGAATATTATGACAACACAAACCTGTCTTAATTAAAATTACTCTTGATCTAATTAAATATCATAATAATTGAAATGTTTATACAAAATATGCACTTCTTCTGTATAATGTTTTTGGAATTTAAAATACCAATAAGAATTGTGACCATTGCTACTGAAGCCGTTTAGTAGTGATCACATGATTATTACAAATATGGGCTTTAACAAATCCAATGTACTTAGACAAAGGAATCGATGGCCCCATCTAGTAGACTTGCCCCGTATGAAGCCCATTTGTTGGAGCTTGTAAAAAAGGTGGCGTCATTGGGCTTCGCTCTCGACCAAAATCAAGACAATCTTGAACATGTTAAGCTTGAGAGGAACCACCTTTGTGAGAAGTGGAATTTGATAAAGATTACCACCCGAGCGATGTTACCCACACCACCCAAGAGTTTTTCGCCATCGCATACCTCACTTTTAGGTCTAATGATGGTGTTTTAATGGTTATTTAACAAGACCCTAGTACTATGATTATGTACATTATGTTTTATATAATAATAAATATAAATTCATTTTATTATTCTTACCTTCTAAAAAGATTTTAAAGCACAATAAGTATTTTAGTTAATATTCCACTAAAAAATCAATTTTCATGAATTAATGTATTTTTGAATTAAATAATATTCTAATAAAATATTATTATAAAATTAATTTTTGTTAATTATAAATGATCATTTAATTTTATGAATGCGGTTGTAATTTTTATTAAGGATTGAATGTAGTTTTTGTCAAAACCCATGAATTTTAGGTAAATGATTGTTTTTTTAAAAGAAATAATTCATATATTTATAAAATTATTTATATAAAATGATTATTAGTTTTGTAATTAGGATGTTAAAATTACAAAATAGTGAATTTTTCATAATGTTTTGAGATAGTCGAATTTTTGGGTAAAAATTAAATATCGTTTAAATATATATCATGTTTTATGACATCATAATGACCCAATAGTGAGGTAATAACATAATATAAAAATAATGTTCAAGAAATATAGTTTTTATAATTAAAATAATGGGATTTTATATTTGTTTTTTACAATGCTTTTGTGACCCCTAGAACTTATAAAACAATTTTTATTTTAAAATTGTT
Source organism: Viscum album (assembly GCA_963277665.1). Lineage (NCBI taxonomy): Eukaryota > Viridiplantae > Streptophyta > Magnoliopsida > Santalales > Viscaceae > Viscum > Viscum album. The sequence goes on from OY728158.1 coordinate 882,001,385, forward strand.
TTCCTTGGGAGTCTGACTAACCTCCACATAAGCAACCCCAATATTTTAAAAAATTTGGACTTTGGACTTATAAAATATTTTTTTCCACATCCATTTTCCAAAAACCATGCGAAAAATTCATGGGTTGGTTTGTGGTTTAGATTAGTTTAACCTGACGTGTCCCAAACCTAGATAATTAAGAATTCCATAAAATTTCCTATATAAACCAACCCATGCTCACACTTCTTCATCACCCAGTGATTTTAGAGATCACCCAACATCATCACTCCTCTCTCTAGAACCCTCCCAATGGGCCCCACACTCCCACGAATCATCTCTCTAACCTTTTGAAGCACACTTCCATGTAAGTGGTTTTTCTTCTTTTTTCATTTATGTCCAATATTCATTAAATTGATACGCCATGTTAATTTGAATTATAAATGTTATGTTATGGTTTCACATCTCCCCCATACTAACCTATATATGTTTGAATGGTCTGATAACCCTTTCTCTCTAATAAAATGCCACCCATTTGCACTTGTTACTATGAATATATTCCGAAAGGGATTTCTCTCTCCTCATTTATATTCAAGAAATTCATTTGTTTCATGAATCGAAATTCAATTATATTTGTTGGGATATGTATCTATATGACCCACTTACTTTTAATGTCATGTAAATATGATGAGACACCCCTTTCACTCTCATAAACCAATTTTATGAGTTCTTCTGTTAAGCTGTTACGCTGCTGAAATTACACTGCGTTTTTCCAATCCAAAGTCACTGTGTAATGAATACCAAGCCCATTTTTCTATCATTGGTATTCAAATTTATAAACATTTACTTATTGTTCAATGATTTTTATGTATGTATTCCACATTATCTGATCATGTAATAATTGATTATGTTAAATGATTCGATGTTTTATGATCCATGTGGCACACTTATGCATGAATTGAATTGTTTAAGAAGAGTGCGCCCTTATAGCACTAAAATGAATTGGGTAAAGTATAGTAATAGGATACATCATGTTTAATGGATTTCTACTCATTTTAATTCTAGTTAAACTAGGGTTTTCTCGTGCTTCATGTCTAATGAGGGTTTTCTCATGCCCCTTCTACAATGAGCCCCAGCTCATTAAAATTCAATTATATGTATTGTTTCTACATTTCCATTTTATGATTATCATGCTTTATCATGACTTTTTGTTTATACTTCTCTTGGTATCTATTAATATTCATTTTTTATAGCATATATTTTATTCCTCATGTTATTCCATGATTATTCCCATACTGGAATTTATGGCTCACCCTATTCTTACGCATGTCCTCAGGTTATCCCATGCAATGCTAAGTAAGAGGGAATACAATGGTTATGTAAAGGATGTTTTCAATAATGAAGCTGTATTTCATGTTTTAGGTTGTTATGTAATGATCCAAATCCCCAAATACTCTAGACCTCTCGATCTTCTATGTTGTGTCCAATGATGTTTATGTCATGAATGGTGTTTAATTTTGTAATTAAACGTATGGTCGTTAGAGTTTCTCTAGCATATTTTATCCACCATGTCACTAATTTGATTATATCCAAAAAGAATTTAAATAATATAACATTATCTATCTCCTTGTAATTCATAAAACAAATCGTCAATATGTGAATGTGGATATTATTTTTTGATTGTGATACTGCTAAATTCCTAATAATTAGTAAATAATTAAACCAGTTTTCCATATTATATGTAATCAAACTCTTCGAAAAAATAATGATGCACAATTATGAATGAATCCCAAACCATGATTCTCTAATAATTTCCTTTTTAATTCCATAATTTCAATCAGGGATATTATATATATAATCATTAAAATTGGTTTCCAATTTCTTCTATGTTTTATTTAAAATCCATCTTCTTAATTTAGAGGAATAAAAAGGTAATATTCAAGAATTGTCTCAATCATATCATGTAAAATAGAAAAATCATCGATGTTGATAATATCCTTAGCCATATAAGATAAATCTCCTTCATTAAATATGAAGAAAGGCTCAAAAATGATTAAATAGGACTTGGATATTCAAATATTTACTCGCATTGATATTAAATTATATATTTGTTTATAATCTAAAATCTAACTTACCATCCATATAAATTGATGTTGGATTTAGAGTATTATAGAAATGAAATTTCCAAAATTATAGCAAAACCTACTCATGGAGAATAATAAGATTTATTAGAATCACATTCCAAAAAATATAGGAATGTTTCATAGACATTGTTATGATCATCACAGACTTAATTTTTTTCACTACTAATTAAACATCTAATACTTGATGTGGAAATTTTATTCTCATAGAAATTTCTTCATATATAGAAGATTTATTTGATCATTAATTATATAAGAAAAGCGGAGTTATGAGTGGATTGTAAGTAAAACGTTGAGCACATAATTATAATAACATAAAAATGAAATAGATGTCACATATGAATTCCCTTTGTATCATTGGTCAATTTCATATTGAAATCAATCAGAATATCTAATTATCAGATTCATGTATTTTCATTACTAGTTCCCATAAACACATAGATTTAAATATTTTAATGTGTAATGTGTATTCTGGAGAGGATTCTTTCAATTAGAATAATTATATAAATATTTATAATTCACATTAAAAACCTATATCCGGATGAAAATCCTTTATACACTAATATAATGATCACGTGAACTTCTGAAAATTTCATCCATTCTTATTTATAAACATATAGAATAAATGAATACTTATCTTCGTCCCTACATGGTTTTGATTATTAGAATTTAAATTTAAATACATTATTTTTTTCTCACCAAAATAAGGAGATAAATCGATAAATTTGATATCTATTTCAATATTAATGGAACTTAAAATTATTTCATCATCTTTATGGAAGACTCCTATAGAAAACGCCCTCTAAAGAAAATTGTTTTTTCAAACTATGTATAAAACAACTGTTATTTTGGGATAGATTATAAAACCATAATAATACACCATAATATTTATAATAGTTTACTCATAGTTTATAATTGATTGACTATATTACTAATTTCAATCAGGTAATTCCGTCTCTATTTTCTACTATATAATACAATGAATGTAATTATTGAAAAAAATGCTTAAACTCATCCCACTATATAGAGAACATTTAGCCACATTCCCTTTATTTCATGATAAGAGTACACCATTTATAAGAATTAGGTTATATGCAATAAAAAATAATTATTTTATAATCCAAACACTACAGAATGGAAAACATCCCCTTACCAGTAATGACAGATTAATCAGCAATAAGTGTCACTATAGACCCATACAAAAAATGTATCTATTCCCACATGAATGGATAAATAGAATATTATTACATACTTTTTATTTTGAATATAGTTATGATTCATTGATTAAGAATATTTCATAATCATAGAAAAGTTATTTTTCATTCCCTCTCTTATGACATTAATTTAATCAGGAGGACAATGACTTCATTTTAAAAAACATTCTACAGTATTATGTTTGTTTTGATTAAATATAGTGACAAAATCCTAAAATAACAATCTTAGAAACAATAATCATATTAATAAAAATCAAATAATTATAAAAATAATTTATCGAGTGTCTTTATCATGTAACCATCATTTTAATATAAGCCACAAATGGGTTATCCTAGGTAATCCATAGACATCATGAATACAAATTAATTATAATAACTTATAATTAAAATAGAAAATATCCTAGGAATACACCACAAGAGTGTCTATGTAGGGGTGTAGTATTATGACCCCTCTAAATACACCATTTATGATATGGTTATTATCTAATACACCACTTTTAGATAAGTAATGATTGGTTGAATTTGAGCATCATCCCCATCTACATGCTAGTATATATATATGGATTTTTTCTATAAAAAACATTGTTCCCTCAACAATGTAAATAGAAATGTTATCATATACATAGAAATGTTATCATATACATAGAATTGTCATTAGGGTACACAGTAATATTTTTTTCATCCCCTTACCTAAAATTACAAAAAAATTATCTAATACCAACTAATTCCAATAAAATGTTTCATAAATTAATATTACATCATATAATATGAGTATTCATTTAATAACATTAAAATATATTATAAAACAAAAAATGATTATTTTGATTGGAATTCGGTACATATGAACAACTAGTAAAATAATTCACATCATCATCCAATATGTTCTTCAATATAAGAACATTTCATATAAAACTGATAATTAAAATAATTATTCAAATTATAGTGAAAAACTTATAATAAAGGATAATCTAGGATAGTCGTTATGGACAAATAAGGATGACATCCGTCATCATTTTAAAATTTCATTACGACAAATGAATGATAAAATTATTTTATATCTAGAAAAAAATACACATCATTTCATTGATCAATTTCATGAAATATCACGTAAATCATGGAATATCATATGACATTAGTCATTAATGAATAAAATAACAAGACATGTGAGAGAATACCAATGTCATAAGACCATTTCCTAAAATTAAGGAATAGAAAAAATAATATAAAATTATTTAAATGATAACCAAAATGAAATTCATAATTTTTTAGGCTTCTTATAACCACCCATATACCTTATTTTGGCATATGATGGCCTCAGGTGTTCCCTTTTTTTAGGATTAATATAACCTCTTATATACCATCATTTTGGGTATTATATAAACTTATATGTACTATTTGTTCCTATTAAACATTAATATTTACTAAATAATTTGGAGGTCTAAAACTATACCCCACATCCCATACATATAATGCATTTCTAGGATTTCCACATGATCATGAAAGCATATATCATTTCCTTTCAGATGGACACAATTAAGTAAAATATTGTTGAAAATTATTCCATCATCACGATAAAAAGAAAAAACATTAATAAAATAATGATATTGTCATAGAATAATATCCCTAGTGAGGAATTATTAACATTATTGTAAATTAACATAGATGAAATGTTCTAACAAAATATAACTAAAATATTTATTCAGGAAAACACAATTACTCATTTGGAATTCACATAGTTAAAATATAATAAATTAAAAAATAATTATTATTAAATATTAATTGATATAAAAATATAATTATATAAATTATTATTGAATGAAAATATTAATCATGAAGGCAGTAAAAATCAAATGTTTTATCATGTCAAAACAATGACAATGATCACAGCATTGGTAAAAATTCCATCATTCTGAGAAAGATAAGAAAAATAATTACAAATAGTTATATATGTTGTAGGAATTTTGAAAAATATATTCATTAAATAATTAGGGATTTTTAATAAAATTAATAAAATTTTTAATTTTATGATATGTGCATTGTATAAAAACATTCCTATCCAAATAGGTAAACAAGGTCGATTATCCATGAAAATTTATTTTTTTCTATTCATTTCATAAAGATACAAAAATTATTGAAAATAATTTTTTCTATAATAATATTCAAAGGGGGAAATGAAATAAAATTTTAGAGATATATCTCATGTAATATCATTATCAGAAATTTTTTCATAGACACTTCCAATTGAGAAAGATAATGTAATGTAAAACATGAATCTCAAGTTTCACATGATTTAAATGTTATGTAATCACTATTATAGTAACTTTTGATTCACTATAATTATATAATAAAACAATATAAATATTTAAAATATCTTATGTTATCCTCTTCAAGCTTTTAAATAGTGGTTTATAATTTATTATCTATTAAAATCAACATTTATGTGGTCAACTATTTCATTTTTCATTTATGTTTTCCCTAGAATGTATTGGTCCATGAACATTTGACATTGGTTTTTCAGATCAAAAATATAAATAATGTCATTAATATAATATTAATTAATTATATTTTAATTTTTAATTATAATAGTATATAAAATGTATAGATAGACAATTTAATTTCACCATTTCTAGATATGGTAGTTTATGTACATATGAATTCATATTTCATTATATGAAAAAGAGTGGAAGAATAATATTTAATGCTTATTAATTATTTGAGAATTATAAATTCATATATATAATACATATTATTTTATTTAATAATTATTATGATTCATGTGACGATGTGTGGGAAATTTAATCAAATATGTATGTGGTGGTGGTATTACCCATGTGTTCATGAGTGACATATTAATTTACGATTTTATGGAATGTAGGAGAAATGGTTGTTAATAAATAATGATATAATATAATAATATTATTATATTGGATCCCTCAAGTTATTTTGAATAAAATATATAAATATATAGTTTCATAAGAAATAATATTGAAAGCATTCGATTAATATTTATATCTCTTATATTAGGGACCTCTGTTAGCTTACATGTTATGCCTTAAAGGATTGTATTGAAGATATGAATAGGGAATAGAGTGTTAAGGTATTAAATATATTATTTTATTATTGATGATGTTTTATGATCTAGAAGGAACATAATTCATAAAAAGCGGTTGAGAAGATGTTCCCATATATAATTCCAAAATAGAAGAATCTTAGAATTACATATAAAATAAAATATAACAATTAAATTTTACAATAATAATGCATATAAACGAAAAAATATTATTTTTAAGATAACATAGTCTCTAAATATATTAAAATATATATTTATATGATAAGTTTCATTATAAATATTATATTTATTTCATATTTTAACACTATATAAACCTATTTTAGGGTTGCAACATTTGTACTCATTTTAATATTAATAAAGAAAAAATATAGTAGAATCATTACCAATGATTTTAATGAAAATTAAAAATATTTATTCAGTTTAATAAAATTCAAATTCAATATAGGAATGTATACATTTTTAAATTATTATGTTGATGATAATGAATAAACTTTTATAAAAAAAATTTTTAGCCTTAAACAGAATTTACATTCATTGTAAGACATATAAATTTTTAAAATAAATGAAAATTTTTTAACATATATTTTTAACATATCATTAAAATCTTTCAATAATATGTAATTATTTATTTAATTATGATAAAATCCACATTGCGGTGACATGATATATTATGAAAAATATAACTTTATATATATATGGATCTATCACCAATAATAAATATTAGATGACTTATATTTTAATGATTATACATTTAATCACATAAATTATAAATATATTTCATTAACATCATTTTTAAATATAATTATTTTATATTTTGAAATAATAAATCTATAACCCCTTAAAATGATATGTTTTCAGTATAATATTACATTGTATCATCAAATCATTTAATTAAACATTAAATAATAATGTACTATGATTAAATGAATATATTTTTATAATGGGGAAAATAATATAAATATTTATGATTTTACTTATCATATCCATTCGTTCAAATTCAATTGATATTTTTAAATGTACACTTTATCATGATATTATTTAGACATATGATTGTGTGTAATGAAAACTCTAAAATGAAAAAAATATTATTTCCAAGGAAATTAAAATAGACCTTTGAGGTGTTACAAAACAGTCTATGATTAAAATATTCATTATTAATCCCATATTAAAACATATAATCCTTTTCTTCACTCTAATAGGTATAATACAATCACAAACATTTTTTATAATTAAAATATTAATTTTGTTGTATTTAGGAATAATTATTTGAATAAATTTTCTTCTTATTATATTTATGGTAATATCAAAGTTAATTTTCATGATGATTTTTCTATTAATATATTTCAAAATAACTTTTCTATTGGGAATCAAGTCTTAAATTCAATGGAAAAGGAGATTTTTTAAATTATCCCTTCAAATATGATTAAAATCATTAATCTATTAATCATAATTAGTGTTACATGATCTATATTGAAATAAAATTTTTTAATAATATATAATCATTATCACCACATAGTTATTTTTTATGGGGGATTTCAAAACATATCATATATAAATATAATATGGATAAAAATAAAACTCATTTCCTAATCCATCATATAGTAAAAATGAAAACCATTTCATTGGTAACCTAATAAAATTATGGTATCCATACTATGTGCATGTTAATAAAATAAATAATCATGAAAAATAATCCTACTAAAGTCATTAATTTCAATCATTCCTTGCAAAATATATTCCATGGCTATATATCTTGGGAATGACACCGGTTTTTTATAATCATTGTCATAAAAGATAATCAATTAAGATGGAATATAACATTTAGTCCCGTAGGGGATATATAATCCCCACATATTCTCTTATATTGTTTCCATTACATGTGGAAGTTAGTCGAAAAATTAATTATGGATTTCTATTCATTCCAAAAAAAACAATATGTTTAAACCCATCTAATTTGTTACCCATTAAATAAACTGTTACTTTGTCTACGTTTTGAAAATTAAATAAAACTATATTTATTCACATAAAAATGTTCCCCATTTATAATGAGTATTAATAAATATTCATGTAAAGGCATAAATTAATATAAATTAACAAATACAATAATATTCAGTATTATAGTGATATATATGGAAACCCAACATTTATTTCCAATGTTTAACCAACTATTCCAATTTGTAGTCTAACCCAAATTACAGCCATACAATGATACATTATATTTGGGATTTTAAATGTTATAACTTTTCTATCAAATTATATTATTAATCTTTGATAGAACTCTTGATTTAAGACACAACCAAATAATATCCAATATGAATGTAGATGAAAAATAAATAAATTATTATATGTTTCACTTGACTCCATATATAAATTCATTATTATTTTTAGATATATTTTTACACATTAAACAAAAGCATAAAAATATTCACTATAGAGATTATTTATATTCATTGTTAAAAAAAAGGGATATAAAAATAATAATTTTATAATTCATATATATAAATATAAGATACAATATTTTTAAATATTTCATAATTAATAAAATAAATTATTTTTGATAACTAATAAAATCATTATAGAAATTCCTTAATAAAATAAATATAAACACATTATATTTATTTCCAAAATTTACCCATTAATAATTATCCAAATAATAAATTTAATATAAAATTATATTAAATAATGAAATATATAAAGTTCATATTTTAATTCAATTTGGAAAAAAATTATCTTTCTAAATATAAATTTTTTAATGTAATTCTGACCAAGAACATAAAAATTTTCATAAGACCTTTTCAAATTTATAAAAAGAATATAATACCTCATTTTTATAATGAAAAAAATCAATAATTATGAATTATTCTTATCTTTGAAGGAATAATATTTTATTTAGATACCTAATTATATATATATATATATTTTCTAAATAATTATACTATATTCTATATAAATAATTATTCTCAAAATTTAACGACATGATATATAATTTCAATCTAATATTATATATTAAATATAATTATTAATTAAAATTTATATAATATATGATTTTAGAAATTTAATTTTCCATTTTTACTCACTTATACATTGTTATTTATAAAAAAACATTATAAATGATGTAAATATCAAAAAATAATTTTTTTAACATTTTTTAAATCATTAAAAAATTATATTAATATGTTCAAAATTTATATTCATAAAAAAATAAATTTTTATGTTATAATAAATTTAGTTATATAGGTATTCTATATCTTTATATTTATAGGATGTATGTCATAATAAGGGGTATTAATTATTAATCATACATAATTATTGGTAAGGGGGATTATTTTTTTAGCTCGGATTCTGGTGTACCCTTAATTACTGAGATAAAATATTACTTTTATTCGATATATTTGATAAGTATTAATAATAGTGTATATATAAAGATTTCTAGAAGTATCCTTGCATGTTTTGTTGTTATTGTTGATAAAAATGGTTTTTAGTATTAACATAGTGCCTAAAAGAGCTACATTACAATTCAAATTGTAATGCTATGTGGGTAAAATGTTATATTTTTTTAAAATATTTATACACTATCTTATTATTCATTGATCTCCATCATATGCTATATTATAATATAAAAATAAATAAATAATTATTTGGCCAATGATATCCCATGTTTTATGGTGTGGATGAAAATTTTAGTACCATATCTTATATTATAATAAAATCCACATAAAAAATAATCATTCCTTGTTTTCGACAACAGATATGATATAAAATATTGTATTAAATTTATTCACAATAAAAATAATGTTTATAATCATATTTACTATCTATTCTCTAATAAAAATGATTGGTTTCTACGAATTAATAAACACAAATTCAATGTATTTGAAATAATTATGATCCTTTAAATTAATGTCACTCATGCTTCAAAATTAATATCATCTATATAAATAAATTAATTATCCTTCATGTATCATAAAATGATCTTTTAATTAATATTATGTTTAATTAATATACTTTATGATGATCCAATTGAATTTTTGAATCGAATCCACGCTATATGGTGTACGAACTGGCTGAACGAATCAACCAATTGAAGGGTTTGGCACTTCTTCAACCATGAAATACATGTTACACCATGACCCAAACCCTTGGGTCCATGGTGGAGTAACCCATGGCCTCATGCATGCCTCTCAATTTTAAATAGGACGCTAACTAGTGGTGATAGATCATAGTGTACCATTGATGACTATTCCGTCATTAGAAGTAAAAAAATTAGTGTACCAATTGGAAAAATTTAAAAATCAAAAAAATAATCATTAGAGTTGCGAAAACATAAAATACCAAAACATATTGTATCAATACGACATGTCACGTACATAAAAAACTAAATAACAAATCAAATATTCTTGTAATCCATGAAATAAAAGAATGTATGGAAATCCATCCAGATGTCCAACAAAAAATGCCTATTTCATATGGATTTATTACTATACATTCTACCCTAGGTCTCATTATCTACAACAAATCCCTAGGCATAAAAACCTCAGGTTCACTAATATTTATTGTGAAATGTATGAGTACAACACTTGCTATGCTACATCCAATGTCTCTTATCCTTAGTTCATAATATACTGTAGTGAATTACATTAATGAAATTGAAATGATATAAGTATCATGTATATCACATAGGCATGTACATATAATGGTTTCTCCAAGAACCACTCCAACAACATCGGTACTATATTTTAAGAGATGTAAACTGGATTCTTAATGCATCCCCCTAATTAGATTTTGAAAAATCATCACTAACACATCCCACAAGAAGGTATTGTTGTATGAATGAAGACCTCCCCCTCCCACCTAACAAATCACAGACGGGTAATATAGAAAATTTAATCTAGCTACACACTGAACTACACAAGATTTTGTAACAACATATACAATAAAAGGTACAAATTTCATATTAAATTTTCCACAAGCCAAAAAAAGTATCATATTCATCATAATATACTTGTGGGGAAAAAAGACCCCATTATAGGGCTACATAAGCATAATATATGATATTAAGAATCAGACATAATTTTTAGGGGTACACATGCACACCAATAATCATACAAGAAACCCATATTAATACGGAACTATAGCATCAAATTCCATCCTCATGATCATTCCGAACGTACTCAAAATGTTCAAAAATGAAACATGGGCAAAATACAATCAATATATTTGTTTTTTTAATCCACAGATCAAAGAAGAGTAATAAATATTCCAATCTGACTAATACTCCATATTGTAAACATCAAACCTATTAGAACCCAAGTTTTTACTCAGGAATGAATCCAATAAATATTAGTCTAATTATATATCATGGACCTTTTCTGGGTTCCTTTTTAGTTGGAAAATTTCCAATGGTTGACTGTGTCTTTTTTGAAGCCTGGAACACATCTTTTTGGGGAAAACTGGCCAAGTCCCACTCTAGGTAAATATTTGGTGCATGGTTTTCCTAACTACATGGATGGTGTTTTACTGGAAAATCCATATTGCATGGTTAGCACAGGATTATGAATCTTAACCATGATTTTTCCACTTCTACCTAGTTAACAATTCTTGGGTTGCACAATTTTTTTGAAACTATGTGGAAACATTGTGCACATGATTTTTGTCTGGGAAATTTTACAATTTTATGTTTAATAATCTAATTTGATCCATCCTTCTTACCTAATATGATTTTATCTAGGATTTCACTCCATTTCTCTCCTTAAAGAGATTGTTTAAGATCTAAGGTAAAAATCAAGAGATCTGTTTCACCATGGATCTGATTGATCATCTCTTCATCATGATGGTGGCACAACGATAAGTACTTAAGTTCGTTTATAACATTACACTTCACTATTTCTCTTAACACAACTATCATGGTTTCCGTTTTTTCTCATTTCTTAGAACTACTCCAATATGGTCTAAATCAATGTATGATACCAAGGAGGAGAGTTTTACAACCCCATGGTTGGTTTTCTGTAACTCATCCCTCAGGTTCAATGATTTCAAAATTGGTTTATAGGCCCCACCGATTTCATAAAGACCCACTTATTGAATTTATATTCTAGGTTTATAATCATTAGACTTATAAGGCTATTCACTTTAAAAATATGTGGTTAGTTGTTAGTGATTACTCCCACAACTCAATCATTTACATATTTATATTTATTATACAACTTTTGTATACTGTTTTGACATAATTGTTAAATCGTTTGGTTGTGCCTTATCGTTACCATTCATAGAGTAAACATTTATATATTAAATGGTTTGAATTATATTATGATTGGAATAATGGAAGTACCATGTATTATCACCACTTGATCCACCTAAGGTATGGATTTATATTTGATACTAATATGTGATATGTGAATTGGACAGTATACCATGTATATAACATTGCATCATAAGTAAATGAATATTACGTTTCATATATGTTGAAACCCTTACCACATTAGTGGAAGGGAGATGAATGAACCATTAATATGGAATATGATTAAACTGAAATAAATTAATAGTTTGATGATACTTGGACTTGTCACAAAAATTAAAGGAAACGATTGACCAAAATGGATTCATTAAAAGGTTCAATGCTAAAAGACCTTAACACACAAATGAAATGAATTGATTGAACTAACTGAACTGTTACATGAAATAATAATTAAATAAGTGTGGCCAGACATGATTTTCTAAGGATTATAAACATATAATTCCATGAGAACTCATGAACCCATTTCTGATTCATGGATTCATGTTACAATGGTTGATACTAACCTAGATATTGATCCTCTTATATTATTTAGATGTTAGGAAGACACCATAGGATCCATCACATATTATTAAAGGATTTCATGGATTCATTCCTTCGATCAAAATTTTACATGTATGTTCCATGGATACACCTAATAGGGCCATGTCTCTATATAGTCCCATTTTTCCTCGGGCAATCTTTTAAGGTTGGGTACGAATCTCATTGATTAATACCTTGTAACACAACAAAGGATTAAATTCCTACACATATCCAGGATATAGTTATTACTGATATGATGACTCATGAGGTCATTGATGCATTTGTGATTACGTTGGAATTTCATCATTAAATATAATTAGAAATTTAATTGTTATATCATGGAACCATTACTATTATTAACATATGATATGTTATAAATCGGTTATGATCAAATAATGAAATGGTTACATGTTCAGACACCATCTGTGGGCTGATATAGGTACATTGGTATTTAGTAACATTGTACTGATTTACCTTATATATCCATGTATGTTCATTGTTATATTATTATTACATGGGATGAATGTTATATAATAGTTTGGTATTGGACCACTGAGATCTATCCCACATCCTCTCAAGGAGATATTTGGTACCTGGGTTAGATTTCATTCTTCCAGGTGTTGACAAAGGGATGCACATTTCTCCAAATATGTTATTTTTTAATTTTTAGTATATAGATTAAAATTTGATAACCGATTTGGATATGAGGATCCTTATTATAGTATATTATGTCCATTATACTTAAGTGGACCATGTTATACCTTCTATATTACTTTCAAGAGGTCTATAATTCTTGTGAATTGGCATATCATTAGTTGTTGATTGATATTCCAGTTGATTTAGTTATAGATAATATTGTCTCTATTTTTCATCGTGCCTTTAGTTTAATTATATGTATTCCACTGTTTATCGATGATTACATTAAATTGATGTTCTTCACATTGGTAATGAGTGCATAGTATCCCCACACACACACCCTAGGCTCTCACTGGTAGTCGGCTACCTTTAGAATTTGGGGAGAAGTGCTTAAGGATATGTGGTTTACCGAGATCAAGGCACCAATTTAGTGGAATCCGAGTATGGGTTGTCAAAATGTTGTATCATAGATGGTTTTTTCATGATGTTATATTTGGAGTCAATATAATGGAGATTAGGAATTCATGGGACATGGTCATAATTCGTTCATGTGCTTCGGGGACCAATTTTTAGGGTAAAATACATGATTCCCTAAATTATAATTATTGATAGACTTTTTTCATATTATAGATGATATTATTTCACCAATCGGTGAAACACTTCCTCAGTGGAGTTATTAATTACTAATATGATTTAAAAAAACTTCATCTTTGTCCCAATTATATGATATCAAGGGGAATTTTTTCATGCTTCATTATAGGCACCAATAACTCACATGTCATGCATATTGTCATTCCATATAGGTGAATTTACCAATTTCACATTGCTTTATAAGCCAGTGATAATTGAGTGGTGTTGTGATAGATAGATTGTATATGTATTAATTTTTTTTTCAAGTGAATGATTGAGTTTCTCAATTCAAGAGGTGTAATATCCCTCATGGGGTGGGTTGAGTAATTTACTTAGTCAATCCATTATGCTATCAATAAATGGGTTTCATTTCAATTGAAATCTGAATGATAAATGAATCGCCAGAAATAGCTACCAATTTTAAAGAGAATAATTACATCTAAAATGAATGAGTTGAACTTATTTATAATGAACTTTATTGTTTAATAATGGTAAAGGAGTGAACCATGTAATTAAATTTAAAATAATATTACACTTATTCATTAGAACAAACAGATACACAGCCATCTAAGTGAGTTGTTGTGGTATTATAAATTTCACAACATGTTTTATAACATTCATCTTCATCCAGGTATTCTATCATTCTTCTTAAAGTTGTTATGAGGTGTGCGCATGGATATTATAGACCAATGCCACTACAAAATCCTGCTATCATACTCCAGGAGGATAACAATGATCATTCTCTAGACGTGGTTGACTCAATGATTTTAGAATTACCTGTAAGAGAGCCATTAGAGGAACTTATTATTGTACCTATCATGTGAGCTGATGCTCATGTTATTGATTGTTTCCTATATCTAATGAAGTCATTTCATAGGGATTCATGACTTGTAGCTATGATGGTTGATCTGACTCAAGATTTACTGCAGCAACATCAACTTACTTTCATTGGGGATGTCAGTCTGTAGTCTACTGAGTCTTGGATAGAATCCAACATATATCCTTTTTATCATCTAGATATTCCTCTATATTAGAGGGTTAATCTATCCACATACATGATTATGGATTTTTCCATCCATTGAGGGGATGTTATTACAAAAGTTATTCATCATCATGGAATTTAATGGATTGATTTATAGACTGATTTCTATGATCTGTTCTATCCATAGATGCTATGATTAGATAGATACATAGAGTTCATGAATCTCGAGAAGGGTTCTATGTCATTAATGGAATATTCAGTGTGTTTCAAAATGTAACAACGCTTTGCACTGCTTTTACTAGTGAGGAGGTTTTTCATGCAAGATTGTTCGAGGATGGGATCCAGTATTCCATTTTTTTGTTGGTGAATGTCTTTTTCTTGCCTAAGTTTTTTCACTAGTCAAACAAGCTTTTATAACTGAGAAGAACATGAGGGATGAAAATAATATCACACATAGTGGACCACTGTGACGTCAGGCTAGTAGTTATTCTAGTGACAGAAATGATCTCTCATGGTTTCTCCTAAGGGGAGTGACAACCAGAGTTCCTGTTTTGATATCTCTATATAATTTAATCAGTGTGGATGATGGGGGGAAAAGATGTATCAATGTTATAGATTCCAACTATAGTGTCAGGATTGTAACCATATGTGGAATCATTACCATTTCTGTAAGACCATTATTCAAGCTTCATGTGGGAATATATCATATCCATCTCCACAATCTGCAGAATGTTCATTTATGCCATGCCATGAGGGGAGTTGGAAAAGCACCAGAAGGCCTAGAAGAATATGCGTTCTTGGACATGGTAACCAGACACCTGACCATTAGCAACACCAACAAAGAAATGATGCTCATGGTATTCTATCTAATGCATGTGGAGGAATATCATTTCAGTTCCATACACTACAACTAGTTCCCTATGATCACATTGTGGTACCATCTATAGAAAGAGTTATTATTTTTGTGTAATACACCATAGTACCTTGCTTATTTGATATAGGTCCATCAATAACATTTATCTGTGTGTCAATAATTGAATGTACTAGACTATATATAAAATATTATGGAGGTTTATTATCCTATATATGCAATTATAGGTATGAAAAATGAAAATATTCCATTGTATGGACTATCCATTGAGGTAGAAAATTTCATTTTTATAGAATCTCTTTGTTCCCATTATAATGTGCTTCGATGTCATACTCGAATTGGATTGGATGGTTCAGTATCATGCTTTGGTGGAAGGTTATCACCATTGGTTACTGTTTACATCACTAGGGGAAGTTGTTCACTATATAAGGGTAATTTGGATGTTCATGCTACAAAATTGGGAACAGAGCATCATTGGATAGGTGGAGTGACATCCATGATTGAAAATATCTTTATAAAGGATCAGGTTTTGTGAAAATCAAATTTTCCTCAAATAATGGATTGTTACATGGATGACTTTTCTGATGATTTTTTAGGATTAGTATCTGAGAGGGTGGAACAGCTTACAATCATGGATGTTTAGAGAGAATCCTTAATGTCCATTACTCAACATATGATAGAACCTATATAGATTCAAGAGCATAATTGTTGGTTAGTGGATTAAGAGGATAAGTGTTTTATACAGTTCATTGAATCCCCATGGGGTTCCCCCATACATTTTTCAATGATGATGGGTGTAACCTTATTTCTATGAGTGTATTACATCTGGTTGAATCAAATTATGGTCAATAATTGATATTCACATCCTCGAATAGATGATCTTTTCAACCTACTATGATGAGAAAAGGTTTTATATATGATCGACCTAATATTATCTTATCATAAGGTACGAGTCAGACCTTCAAACATACCTCATAAATCATTCTATTGCATGTATGGTATGTATGCATATATTGTTATTTTTTTCAGTCATACAAAATAACCCAATGCTTTCCTGAATCTGATGAATATGGCGTCACATACCATTTTGTATTCTTCTGTATTAGTCTTTATGGATGAATTATTAGTGTTTTCTCACACTCATAGTGTCCATTCAAAACATCTTTATATCATTCAAAGTACACTAAGAGAGCATCAAATTTATTCCAATATTGATAAGTGACACTTTTTGATCTAAAAAGACCAATTAATGGGTCATATTATATATGAATCAGGCATATCTATTGGCTTATATGAGGTTTGTGCTATCGTTTCCTAGTTACATCTCAAAACTATTTTAGATATGAGGAGTTTTTTGGTATAGTTGAATATTAAAAGAATTTTATAAAAGACATATAGTGTCTTGGTTCACCTTTTTCTTGTCTTATAAGATAGGTTGTAATGTACATATGTCATAAGCATGTGAGAAATCCTTTTAGGAGATAAAATGGTAGCTTGTATCCATGAGTATTCTATCTTTTCCATAGACTATTATAGGTTATACCATCTTTTATAATTCATCATGCATCAGCCTAGGAGAAGTGATAATGGAGGAGGAAAAATTTATTGTGTAAGGATCTTGACAGCTAAGACCTCATGATAGGAATTTCCTGACACACGTACTTGATTTTGCAGCATTTTTCCATTCCTTACACTCCATAAGAAAATATATTTTTGGTGAGTGATTTATTGTGTACACGGACCACAAGAGCCCGAAATATATGTTTTATCAATGTGAAATTATCCTCTGACAGCCAAGAAGATTCAAATATCTATTATACATTTATTTTTAATGTGTCTATACCCATCAGAATCTCAATCTGGTTGTAGATGCGCTGAGTCAAAAGACTAAAAAATAGGGTGTATGGGAATCCAGGGATGAATGGATGTTAATTTCCCCATGTTTTGAGCAGAATATAGTGTTTCATGCCATCCATGAGTAGTCTTACATCTCATCCTGGAATGTTATCTCTTAACCCATGAGAAGGTGAAGGGTAGATAGTTTTCATATCTAGATGGCTAGGTTATATATGAGAGTATATCAAGAAATAACCCACCTTCAGATTGTTCTGAGGATAGAGATGGCATCGTGTGTCTGTGAGGATGTCTCTAGGTTCTTATATATATGATATTGGAGTAGATTCATGAGTTCAACATATCTTTTTGGGTAATTTTATCCAAACATAATAGTGATCTTTTAGGAAATTTGATGCCATTATTTGTGTCTCTGGATGAAACATCAGATAGTAGGCTTTATCACTACATGTTCCACCTTTCCACAAGAGAAAGAGGGGCACTACAGAACTGTAGGATTCTTACCGCCACCTCCAATCTTGGAATGGAAATGGGAGGATGTTTTTCTAGGTGTTTTAGTTATCATACCATAGTCATTGTGGGGAATTGATGATACATGTTTAATCATCGATCTTGTAATGAAATCACCCAACATCATTCTTATTTGTGAAAACATCCAAATTTATGACCACGTAAGACTATTTGTCTATGAAATAATATGACTACATGGGGACCCTCAAAGTATCATTTGAGATTGGATTTCTTGTTTGACCTCATAGTTATAGAAGATATTATAGAAGGCTATGGCAACACATGTGATTATAAGAAATAAAATTCACTCTCTTATAAATAGATAATGGGAAAAGAAAATAAAGGATCTAGAGGATATTCTCTGAGACTGTGTCCTTGATTTCATTGGTTCTTTGGATAATCATATCCCTCTCATTGAGTTATCCTATAATAACAGCTTTCAGAAGACAATACAGATGGATATGTTTGAGGCCTTATAGGGTAGGCCATTCTGTTCACCCATGTGAAATCTAGAGGCAGGTGAGACATCCCTAAAAGTTCTACATATCATTAATTAGACTATAGAGACGGTTTAGCTAATCAAAAAGCATAGGAATGATGCTCATTCTACATATAAATCTTATGTTTTTCCACATCGACTACCTCTTTAGTTTAGGTCTTAAGATCTTGTTTTAGTTTTCGTATCCTCCAATCAAGGTAATAAATAGTTACTAATGTATGGAAATTTACCTCTTCCTTATGTAGGGTGTTTTAAAATACATGATAGAGTTAGGCTGTTAGCCTAACCGTTACTTTGACCATAGAGATACAACATCATGAACAATGTCTTTCATGTTTCACACATTCTTCAGTATCATAAGGATCCATCTCATACATTCTATCCAAAAGAATATGACTTAGATATTGATGCTAACATTGAGGAATATCCAATTAGCATCATTAATCGGTGTATAATGGCTCTATGAGGTCGGTCTATCCCTATAGTACCAGTCCTATGGAATAATGTTCACGTGCTAGATGAGACATAGGAGTGGGAAATGACATATGGTTCCAATGGCCCAAGTTGTTCATAGAAAGAATTTCTCCACCATTAGAAGGTGAACTCGGGGAAGAGTTACTTTAACGGGGGAAGACTATTAGAACCCATTTTTTTCCTCTCGTATTGATCCATTATATTTAATACTAATTCTTATATTAGAGCATTAGTTGATTTTATTTATGTTGGTAATGGTCCAAAGGGTATTTGGGGTCTATTATAAGCTCTGAAAACATATTTTTTGGGAATCTAGCCAAATCTCATGATTGTCACATGATTTTTCTAACTGTTCAGTTGTTATTTTTCAGATAGATCCACCTCACATAGAGTCTAAATGGTAGTCAGAACAAATTGTGCATCCATACTGTACATGTTACCCTTCTACAAGAAGTAACCATGTATTCCAACCATGCAAATTATATTTTTCTTGGTAATTTTATGATGTTTACATTAATTAATAATTAGATCCATCCTTCTTCCCTAATTTTAGTTTGTGGTGGATTTACATCTATGGATATCAATTTGGATATTTTATTAAGACTTATGGAAGGAATAATGAGATCATCTTCATTCTAGATTTGATCATTCCACCATTCATTATTTTGGATTCACAAATATACGTACTTGATTCAATTTATGACGTTTTTCCTTCTATTTTAAACTCAACCTAGATATCGTGGTGTGAGTATTTTCCCACTCTTCTTAGAACAACTCTGATATAATTCAAATCAAGGGAAGATACTATAAACGAATAGTCATAAAACCCTTATGGGGGTGGCCTATAACTCATCAATCAAGTTATTGGATTTTGAAATTTTTATGTAGGGACAATTAATTTGATATGGATATATGTATATAATCATATTCCATATTCATAATAATTAGAACCATATGGTTACAATAGTTCTAAATATCTGATTAGTTTTTTGTGGTTACACCCAAAACTCAATCCTTTCCATGTTGAAGGTCATTCCATAATTGTTGTTAGTGTTTTGACACTTTTCTTCCACCATTCATGCATGTCGTTTCTTGAACATTATATTGTTGTTTTATTCTTTATTGACTGGATTTATTTATATTGTCAGTGGCATAATGGTAGGCACCATGTATGTTACCCACTTGACCCTCCTTGGGCATGTTTTTTAATTTGATAATATGATGTTAAATGTGAACTGGATTGTTTATTAAATATATAACACGTCCTTAAATGTAAAATAATAATAGATTTCATTTCCATAGAACACCTTACATCATTTATCGAAAGTAGCAGAATGAACCTTGAATATGGAATAGTCATTAAATGGATTATATTAATGGTTGCATGCTACATGAACATAACTCACTAATGAATGGAATGGCTTGAACCAAATTTCTTGATTAAAAGGTTTCATGATACATGAGAATATCACACTAATGAATGAAAAGAAAACAATCAATTGAATTATTACCTAAAATAATAATTAATTAGGAGTTTCCTAACATGATCTCACCTTGGACACTGATCAGAGAATTCCATGAGCACTGAGGAACCTCATTCTGATTCAAGGTTTTGAAATGATTAGTTAGATAACAACCTAGTTATTTATTTTCATTTATTAATCATATTCTCAATATGATACTGTAATATTGCTCACATATTATTAAAGGATCCCTTCGATACACTCCTTGTATTTGGCATTGACATATAGAAGGAATGCTTACAACCCATAGGTTCCTTTCCCTTCTTAGGCACATTTTACCTTGGATGATCACTTTTAATTCCGTTGGAATGTAATTTTAGAATAGATTGGAACATGATACTTGAATTATCATCTTAATAATAGCTAGGCTATAATTATTACTATGTTGGAGACCCCTGAGTTCTATGTTTCCATAGTAATTACCTTGGAACATTATTATTAAATCTAATTATAGGATTCCTTGTAATAACATGGAACCCTCAATATTCTTAAAAAGTGATTTGTTAAAAATTTGTAACCATCAAATAATGAATTTATAACTTGATTATACATGCACTGAGGCTTGAAACAGTTAATTTGGAATGTAGTTAAATTGTACTATTTTAATTTATATAGCCATGCTTGCATACTATTTCATTTCTATTACACGGGTTTGAAGTTATAAACATCGTTGGTGGTGGACCACTAAGATTTATATCACAGCCTCTCTGAGCACTTTATGGTTCTTGATGCCTATTATATGGTTACTGGGGTTGATTAAAGAAATCATATGACTTCAAACACTTGATTGCTTTCTGATTAGTATGGATTTTGATAGAAAATGACTTATTCGAAGCTCAGGATTCTTGGTAGAGTCTTTGAATTCTTTTATAATTATATGGAACATGATATGCCTCTTATATTGCTTTCCTAACTTGTAGTTATTTTGTGACATGTAAAATCATCAGTTGTTGAATGATATTCGAGTTGTTTTAATTATTATTACTATTGTCTCAATTTTCTGTTGATCCATATATTTACTTATATTTCATTGGCTATTTTCCTATGTTTGCAATCACCTAATGCACTTCACTTTGGTAATGAGGGCATAATATCCCCTTGTACACACCCTAGGCCCTCTCTTTTAGTTGGAATGTTCTAGAATTCTATGATATGTTCTTGAGGCTATGTGTCCCATAGGGATTTGGATACAAATTGAGTGGAATCTGGGTCTAAGATATTAAAAAACACTATATAGGTGAGATAATGGTATTCCTATTCATGTCAAAAAAGTGTGTAAAAATAGTTTTTATAAGATTAGAGGACAAATATCTCATTTAATGAAATTTTTGTATTTCATTTACTTGAATATGTTTAAAAATTAATTGTATGATATATTTTTGGTTCCATTAATTGAAGTTCTTGGGTGGATTACAACATTTATATTCTAAACATTAATTCATAATATAATTCGTTCATTAAATAGAATCATAAATTAAACGGTTCAAAATATTTTAAAATGTGGGTTAATACCATTATTGGTTCAATGAATTTAATTTCCATGACATTAAGCTTTAATAATTATATATAGATATTACTATTTTTACCTATAAGTACAAAACAAAAAAATGTATCCCATTATTTTATCAATAATTAAATATAAAGTGGAATTACTATTCGGCACCATATGAATAATAATATTTTCCCATTTAAACCCAAATTGACCATTTCGCAATGTTTTAATATTTTTATTAACCCTTACAATGAAAATATTTAAAATCACATAGATTTTAGAATCATGGTTCTACATTATGTATTTCTTTAGCTACCCATGCATACCATTTAAAGCAAACAAATACCCATAAAGAACCAACCTAAATGGATATCTACCAATACATAGAAAATAATAATAGGGTTTCCCACTTATGAGGGATATGAGGAAATTTTATGAAACCATTAGAAAAATGGAGACTTTTAACCAATATATTGAAAATAGTAATTAACTATAGGTGATAAGAGAATTACCCTTATGTTGATAATTGTTACCATTTTATAAAAATATTGAAATTGGTGTTAGCCACTAGAAGTGAATGAAATATTGAATTTACCTTCACACAATTAAGGGAAAACACCAATTACATTTATGTATCATTTTTTAGGTAATATATTTACATTATGTAAATCACAATTAATTAATTATGGTTAATATTACATTGAAAGATATGATGTTTTCTGAAAATGATTTAAAATAATACAAAAAATGTATCATTAATAATTAAAGAATATGTAAGAAATAATTCCACCCCTCCAATTCCTTCTCATACTATAAAATAGATTTCATTTTTTTTCTTAAAAAATCATTCCTATGTGACAAAACATTAATCTCCCTCTCCTATGTCTCATCCACGATCCATTAATGCAGCCATAAGAATCAAACTAGTGGCACCAAAAAAAATAATAACACATTATATCCTCATACCAATATTGAAATAGGATGTTCCCTGTAAGATTTACCCAACAATCGAACAACATCCTTTTATTCTATAACATGCAAAGTATAATTATATTACTCTCGATATAGAATCATGTGAAACACATTGTGAATTCCATGGTACCATAGAAGTGGATTCAAATGATAAGACAGCATACTAATGGTTTAAATGATCTTATATTTCCCAATTTGGAGAGATTAAACTCCCATTGACTCCTTAAATTTATATAAAGTAAAAAAGAGATAAAAAGGAAAAAATATTGTAAAATTAAATTTTTATGGTCATATCCATTTCCAAATATGTGTCTAATTTATGTTCAATGTCATAACTGGTCATTTCAGAATCATATTTGTCTACATTAAGGCGACTAACTAAATACACTTCATTATAATTGAATATTGTAAATCTTCATTCCCGTATAGGGATTGTTAACATATCAACCCATAAAAAACCAAAAAATCCATATAAATGGATGACTAGAATTTTTTTTGTAGGAACACTTTTTTATATGAAAATGATCATTCTAGGTCCCTATAAAAATAATAAAACATGATCGATGAATATTATTATATTTATATATAATTTTATTGACTTCCCATTTGAATTTTGATACAATAAAATAATCAATATAAATTGAGAAACCAAATCCTTCTATACATCAATCAAAAATAATAATCAAAATAGGTCATCTCATCCCTCTACCATGCTGAGATACTATTTGTGATGTTGAATGATTTCAAAAACATTGATATTTTATAGCTAAACAAAAATATTTTCTAATTGATTATTATTTTGGTGATACATTATACAAAACAAATCCCTAACCCACCAAATGGTTTCTCAATATCCCACTATCCTTTGAAAACCATCATGACGTATGTCAGCACCATATACCCTTTCGATAGTGTCAATAAACATGCTTGGATAAACACTATAGCTATATGATTATAAACCATGATTTTATTGACAATTCACCTGATTGGATATATATCACTATGAATAAATTTTCATGTTAGGCCACTAAAACGTTTTATTGACATTGTAGTATGTCATTGTAAATCCAAGAAAGAACACTCACTAAAAAGAATGAGTGTATTTCATTATCTACTCTCTCATGGAGTGATAAAAATTATTCCTACTATGAACTAGAAGATTGGAATATATGTACATTCTCAGCCATAGAATGAAGAATGTTTTTTCAACCTCAGACTAACTCCTGAGTAGTGTAGTTCCTCTTATGGGGTTACAACAGATGATACCCATAAGAAAGTTCTTCATCAACCAGTATTAAAATATTTCCCCAAAGAATGAAAAAAATCGCAATACATTGAATACCAAACATAAACACCATTATAAATCAAGGAGAGTAGATTCCAATCACTTATTTACCTCAAATAATACATAATCTGACTATTTCAAAAATTTAGGCCTTACTCCCATCCTGGTAAGCACAATTATGGGTGCTTCTAGGGAATAACAATTCCGATAAAACATTTTAATGTTACAAGACTACTAAAGAAATATCAAAATCTAAAATACATATTATGATAGTTCACCATAAATAACTTTATCAACCTTCTGGAGATTAACTAATTTTCTCACATGACAAAACAGAAGCCGAATGAATCATACCGATTATTTTCAAAATTAAACCGTTGAAAAAATTTAAATAATGTTGATAGGATTGAAAAGTAATAAAAAATATATATAGGTGCATATTATGTGATTTTTATATATTAGAATATATCAAGTTTCCATTAATTAAGAAAACTAAATATTGAAATAATGGTTGAATGATTTGTTACACAGTGTCCATAGATATTATCATCACTTTTTTCCGAAAAAAATAAATATTAAGATACACTTAAAAAATAACTACTCTAAATTGTTTTCATTAGGATGTATTCCACTAAAACATGAGGAATATTTTAGACAAAACATAGATCATAATTTCAAAACAATTGGTTTTACCATAATTGATCAGTCATATTTTCCATTCCATGATAATTGATTATTTTATTCAAGTATATTTGGTTTAACATCTTTTATTATACAAAAATATGCAGAAAACTATCATAATACATAAAAAACAATAAATAACCCTATGTAATGGAGATTTTTTAATAGTTCATTTTATATAATGACAATTTGACTTTATATAGAGGCATAAGGGTTTCATGATTGGCCATCTGATCCTCATTAGTATATAACAGGTAGATAATCTCCATGATGACCAATATTATATCATCCTCATTCTAATCAGTTCCAATTTCATAGATGGATGTGTGTTTATGTGGTATCTAGATTTCATCAAAAAAATATCTCATTGTCAAAATTCCCGTATTGAATTTTATACCCTAAACATGCTACTATTGAAATTGTTATGGGTAAACCAGTTCTATATCCATACCCATGGGAGAACCAAAGGGAAGATGCCCAGTTTGATCCTCCTAAACAACATTGGGAGAATTATGATACAAATTATTCCTTTGATTATTTATTTACTCAAATTTAAGCAATACCCTTATTGAATGTAAACACATAAACAAGGAATATTATCACTAAAAAAGATACACATATGGGTTCACTATAGAGTTCAACTAAATTGGATACCCATGAGAATAAGGAATAAACCATAAAAACTACAAAAAAACCCATTTTTAAACTCCACTTCACATCAGCGCATATATTATCCATTATAGAGTACACATTATAAAATAATGAATTAAAAAATGATAAAAATGAACATAGTTATTTGATAAAGAATTTTATTATTTTGGATTAATTTATTGATTGAAATATGTATATTGACAAGAAATACTTTGTTATTAATCATGTTTTATAAATATATTAAAAACCCCAATAATCATTATTTAAACATTATGTTTGATTTGAATAATTAATTTAATAAACAGTGACATGAAATAAAAAAAATTGTAATTTCCTGCCTTATGATGGCTCAAATGCACTACATATTGTGTTTGGAAATAAGTGACATATTAATCATACATGAATCTCATTCATACTAACTAATGCCTACCTATCAAAATTAATTTAAAATATAAAGAATCATGTAAGTGAAAATGGTTTTTTGATAAATTTTTTGAACACATTGACATGAATGCCATGGGTCTAACATGAAGTGACACAAGAACTCATGAGAACCTAACTATACATAATAGGTAGCTAACACGTCGTAAGGGAATATGTAACTTGATGGTGATACTTTTCCATTGGTACTATATAAACACCATATTATAAAAATGATGTGATAGAAAATAAATGAAAAGTTAATGAATAAATAAATAATCAATTGAATAGTGATGGCATAACAACATACCAATAAATGCTGAATTAATATTGAATTTCATATATATATATATATATATATATACTAAATAAATGACACATTGTATTTATACACAAGTAAATAAATATTTTATAAATCATCAATCATATGGTCTATCCGGGAGAATTAGAATCCTCCAACTAGATTTCTCATGTTTCCACTGTAGGTGTATTTTTCTTCATCAGTTCCATAGACAAGAAATATACTATATCACTAAAATTACGCATTATTTTTAATATTATAAAACATGGTAGGAGACCACCAATCACCCATAACATCTTTTCTTAATATTTATTTATGCATTCTTGGAATATAATAGAATAGAAATAAAAACCCAATATATGACACATGAAAAATTCATATGTCATTTCTTCATAGAATGGTTCTTCCATCATTGGATGCATGCTGGAAGAAAATATTGCATCACGATGTCCCCCTATGTTTAGAGAGTCTCAATGGTGGATAAATCATCCTTCTTGATTTAATAATCAAATGTAGTTACATATTATCGGACATATCCCTCAAAGAGGCATGTCTAACTGGACTCAACTGTGCACTAATCTGTTGGAGGGAAAAGAACATCGCGTATGATAAAAGATTCATGATACAAGTAAATATCACATAAAATAAATCATGTATGCTGCAAATCATATTACAAATAAACGAAACACAAGCACATGTTATGTGGCTACAAACAAACACCACATGTGACAATACATCAAACATAGGTCTCTCATGAAACATGTTCAAGTCAATACTCCATCCACAAAACATATAAAAAACCTTCAATTATATCCTGGGATCCTTAACTATTTTTCATGTATGATATACTCTAATAGATTTACAATGTAATTTAACTCTAATCAATTTCACGTATTATGTTGTTCAACCTACTCTCTATGGGCTCATTGAATTGATTCGAATTATTTTATTTCGAAAAAAAATGAAAACGCCACATGTATTTATAAATTTTTCCCTCTATGAGAAATCCATATTATATTTTTGGGTTATAGAATTATAAAAACATTTATTCTCGGGATAAAATTATAATTTAAATGTGGTAATAAAAATCTCACTCTAGATTATCTTAGTATAAAATTGAGATAATAATTATTTATCATTATTTAATAATATAGATGTAATTAACATTTAAAAACCCATTATTCAATTCTATCAAAATTAATTTTATACGGAAAATTCATTGTAACCCAAAAAATGAATCATGGTGAAAATAAATTCATACCTTTGTGTTATCCCCTCTTTAAAACACAATAACAAACATATTAGTGTTGAATATAAGATATATCCCATTGATAAACATTATTTATAAAACATTTTGATAAACGATGATTCAAATTTCACACATAATGTAATTTATATACTCCTAAAATTTATTTGAGAATCCTTAACATTGGAAAGGGAATGTTAGGGTATTTTTACAAAACATTCAATGGTCGAAAACGTCATTGATTTTATAAAATTATACACATAATTTAATTTTCTAATTTAAATTAATCTTGATATTGATGGTTTTGAATATATTAAAATAGAGGTTAAAAATTTAATGTTAAAAAAAAGAAATATTTTCAATTTTTTTATACTTCCAAAATCATCAAAATATGATAACAAAATGTGATTGAAGAATAAAATAAAAAATAAATTGTTGTTTAATTGTTATTTCACTATGTAAGGGGGGATTTTCATTATTCCTACACATTCTTTTAATCATATTGTTTAACATTATTCACATATTGGTAAATATATTTATAAGATGGACTTATCAGGTGACCATTACATATGTCAAATTTACACTCATTCAACCATTGGAAACTTATTTCAACTTATATGCAGCTTATAGGACATCCTAAAATTTCATTTAGAATCATATGGATACCCTTATGATAGATACATGAGGATATTTCCTCCCTTATATTGACACTAGGGTTCTTGGGAACATCATAGATTCATCAAAGGCTGGTGCACCTCAAAGGTAATCATTATTGGGCTTGAGTTATTGTAGTACCAAAATAAGAAATCCTAAGGAAATAATGTTGAATTTAAAATTGATATGGATAGTTAATATGATAAAAAGAAATAAGGATTAATCAATATGGTTCTAGAATTCTCAATCCTTTTTTATCAATATTTATGTAGAAAATGGAACCATTATCCCATACCTTGCATATCTCACTTCAATGGGGGTTTCCTAAATTCTATTTTCTGATAATATGAACTTCATTCATAACAATAATTTAAATATATTAGTGGTTTCAATAAGGATTTGGATATTAATAGAATGTGTAGTGGGTGGATTTTCAATCAGGGTAAGAGAATATTATTCACATTTATGATCTTTTTGAAGAGTTATACATGGATTTTTCTAAAACAATTGAGAATGTCCATGTAACCTTCCCCATGGAATATATATCTATACCCTTATCATCTGATGAAACATACATATACAACATATAGGATCTTGTTGAAAAAATCAATAAAAAGATAAAAAACAAGATGAATTGGTCCTTATATATTAACAGAATGGATCAACTTATTTTACACCATTCTCATGATGTTCTCCATGAATGTTTTTCCCCTCATTGCTCTAAATATAGTGTTGGTAAGGGGTAAAAATTACATGTCCTCACTTATATGGATTCCAAATAAGCTAGGAAAAACCATTGGGAATCATGGGATAATATGTCCTGACCAGTTAGTGGTATAGGAGTTGGACGAATAACATGCCAGCTTCCATGCCTAGCCTTTAATCCAAACACTCTTGAGATGTTTTCTAGGGAAAATAAGTTTTTAAGGGGATAATTTTTTAAAATAGGGGAATTTTTTTATCACCCAAATGGTCTTTTATATATCATTTTATAAATGGTTAGTTCTTATTTTTGTGTATGGATCATCAACTTTTATTGGAAAATTGGGTGAGGTCACATTAATATTTGTACTCATAATTTTGATGGAATGACACTTGTCTTCCCTCAATTCCCAATGCCAAAAATCTATTATGTGAATTCTAGTGAAAATCCTTATTTTATTCTCTCCATATTGAAACACTTATATTTTTTCCATTTTAAAAGTATCAAACATAATATTGACCATGACAGATGTGTTTTCACAAGTTCCACATCAAATGTTTTGTTATCTATGAAAAATAATCATACAAGACACCCCTTCAAGTGTGATACTGATGATAGATAAAGGTCTTCTCATTAGTTAAACAATAACCCATCATAGTAAATTTTTATGATTTGGTTCCATTTGAACCTATTCTTATCAAATGATGAGTTGATCCATTATGAAGGAATTATACTTACCTCCAAATTTAAATATTTTATGAATCCTTGGTGTGAGTCGATCACACATATTATATTTGATTCAATTTGGGATTGAAAATTTTGGAATTGCCTTTGAGAGTCTTCCAAAACCACATCCCTCATTCTCTCAAAATCAATAATTTCATTCAACATTGGTTCCATGGTGTGGGTTCAAATACGAAAAATTAGCGAGAAAAAAAAAGATGTATCAACATGGTAGTGGGATGTTTATGTCTTTGGATCACCTATAATAGATAAATACATGATGGTTTCTCTATATAGGTAATATAAGTGGTATTCATAGAAAGGATCCTGATCAATGAGATGGTTTCCTCAGAAAATATATGGGAGATGTCTCAATCCTTGAGTTCACTATTGTTCTATCGTGTCTCCCCCCTAATCAGTCTAGAACCTATCTGTGTCCAGTCCTTGGGGGTGTTGGATTACCTAGGCCATGGGTCTCAGTCTAAATATAGATGGTTCATGGAACAAAGGTATCATGGGTTGGTTGGTTTAATTATTATTTAATTTGGTGTAGTAATCATATAATTAATATCATCCTATGGTTATGGAAACTCCCTCACTATAGAATTAAATGATATGATCACTATTCTGGAACTCTATCACTCAAATTATATTAGTCTTTCATTTGAAGAAAATTAATCCTCATGCATCTGTAATTAATTATACAATCAATCTTATATTACTTGGTCAATTGTTTACAGTATCTAAAAATTATAAACCTCATGGATAATCGGAGTTGTATATAATATACAACATGGGTTTGAAATAATTTTGTTGACTTATTAACATATCGAGTTGCATTTGAACAACCACTTTCCTAATTCACAATTATTCCCCCCCAAAAGTATGAATGGATATTGATAGGGGGAATACTCTCAGGTGACATTATATGAGCCCCCCTTGACTTTTGTGTGTTTTTATATCTTATAAATTCTAATAAACATATTCTATTTGGTACCAGATCACTTCCCTTATTCAACTAAGTGTTAAATTGTTTCATCCGTTATTAATTTTAAGTCATCCATATATATTACAACAACACAATTATTTTACTTATACTATTTTATTTTTTTTAGTACATACATTCAATGATTAAAACCCAATGATCAAGAGGCCTAATGTCTTTTGGATGAAAGGCTTGAAATACAATAGAGAGTTGGTAATCCAAATCCTCAACATTTTATACACCATAATGATCTACTAAATCTATTAAAGACCTTACAAATACATGGGATAACTAATAGAATACATAAACACAAGTGGATAGATAAATAAATCAGTAAGGGAATAAATATGACAAGGATATATACAATGTGAGAAATAGTATTGCAAGATTTCATAAAAGAAAAGATTCCTGAGTTATCACGTAGGTTAATAATATAAAGAACATGTTATCATAATATCATGGAATCATAGTAAATGTGAAAGGAACATATAAACTAAAATATACACGATTTATGACTAACCACATAGTCAATATGAATTGCTGAAAATTATTTATTTTTTATAAGGTTTACTACATAATACTATACATGAGGCTTCATGATTCTAATGCATTAAAATAAATTTATAAGTGATATCTGGGACGGATAACCATAATTGGTTCATGGTTATATTTTCCACTAAACAGAAATAAATAATAATTCTGAAATATAAGAATTATTCTTTGAATGAAAATCAATTTTATAATCTCATCTAATATCACAGTCAATGGAAATTTCATAACAAAGTCATTGGAATGACCAAAAGAAGTCATGTATTAAAACATGAATGTAAGGGGGGATACACTAGGAAGATATGTTGGTGGCCTATTTACATTTATAAAACAATCCACAACAGTAATCATTATCCTTGTAAAAGTTTGAAATTTTAAAAGATTATATTGATAGTTTTTTTAGGAATAAACCATTTTCAATTTTATATTACTTCTTAAAAATAAAAACTACTAATTTAATAGAAATTTGTTTATTAAAAATTCAATGGAAACAATTTAATGAACAATCATATAATTGTGTGGTCATTATAGTTATGTATTTCAAACAAGTGGTATAAATAGAATTCATTTCACACTATTTTAAAAAATGAAAAATAAACACTTCTGGAAACCGGCATGAAACAATGTTTCAGAATTTTTTTTAATGAAAATC
The DNA here is from genome assembly GCA_963277665.1 of Viscum album. Lineage (NCBI taxonomy): Eukaryota > Viridiplantae > Streptophyta > Magnoliopsida > Santalales > Viscaceae > Viscum > Viscum album. The sequence goes on from OY728158.1 coordinate 882,033,893, forward strand.
AATTTTGAAAATTTCTCAGATAAATCATCAACATAATTTTAAAATCATAGATGAAAATGGTTCATGAAAACATGGATATAGATGAAAAATATTTTTTTATGGTATAGAGAAAAATATTATTCTTTTTTTATAAGTATTTAGTTAATCATTTTATATTAAATAGGTATAAATATGGTAATATTAATTGAATATTTTATGAATATAAATAATATAGGAAAATATATTTGGGTTTATTTTTAAAGTAATAGTTGGAGTGATTAACACAATTGGGATTGAAAATAGTTCCAAATAAAAAATTTAGTTAAAAAATTTTAAATAGAATCCCCAATTAAAATAAAAATTCACTATTAGTCATATCAATATTTAGATAAATGTTCATTCATACCAATGAATTCTCTGACATTTATTAGTTCTTAGTTAAAAATAATAAGATATTACTTTAAATTTTAATAACAATTTACTCAAAGGAGTCCATACATATGCATAATAATAGAATAACTATTAATATTGAAGTTTTGTATAAATATTAAAACAAAATATAGTTTAATTGTTTTAAAAAAATGAAATAAAATAGTTACACATTATAACAAAATAATGTGTTCAGGCTCAATATAAGACAAAATCCTATTAATGTGTAAATCACCCACTACAAAGTAGTCTGTATATATAATTCAATCCACAACCCAGATCAGGTATACAAACAATAGATAACATTTTTTCCATGTTCAATGATCTCTTCCTTAGTTATACATTGGTAGAAACAACCCAGGCCACCTGAAAAACTCTTGCACAAACACAGTTGGTAAGTAGATGAAGAAATATACAATATAATATAATGAATTCTCTTATTATAGTGAGTGAGCTAGTGTCTGCTAATAAACATAAAAAGAACTTCTTTAACATAATATATAGAAATTGAAAAATAAATCTATAAGATATAGGAAAGGTAATGATTCTTAGTATGAAGATCTCTTTATGATTTAATGTTCGTATATGTGTCCTAGGGAGGAACTAGATATGTATATCCAACAATATAAATCAAAAGAGTGTCATAGGGCTCTATTTTAAGACTATTGGAATGAATCCATATCATCAATGGTGTTCCATGTTTTATAGAAAAAATTCAATATGAATTTATTGTGCATGCTCTAATGTGATGATCCATATTCATATGATTGCACTATTTTTCATTTTTCACAGATGAGGGGGTATTCTATGAATATATTGGACTTCCGAAAGTACTGAAAATTTGATGAATAATCATCCATATCATATGGATCCATATATTAAGAAATAATGTTTTCTCTAATTAATCACTATAATTTATATGATAACAGTCATTAGATGATCACTATGAATTAATTACATGAATATAGATTATGTAGTAATCAAATAAAAAATGATGAATAGCAATGACATCATTTCTAGTGGGAATAAATTATTATACAAAGGAATATATGGATGTGATTATGCCTAGTGATGAATTTTTCTATCGATGACTTTGACTAGAATTGACTCAGACTAGGGTTGATTCATTTGAACTAATGATAAGTATGGTATGGTGGTGTCTCATTCTATAGTGAGTCATTTGACATAAAAATCCATCAAGATGGTGGTGACATTGTCTAGATACATGCCAATTATAGTCTTGAGACATGTCTGGATGCAGCTCAAATATGGTGGTCATGCATTATAGTTGTGAGACAATTCGAAAAAATGATGAATCATTCCATTAGTTAGCCAAATTTTCATTATAATTCATTAAAAATCAAAATGGTATCATGAATCTGTAATGTGATTAGATTAATATTTAACATGGTTTATTTGTATTAAAAGAACGCAGCTCAAATAATATCTTTTATTTTGATGATCTAAAATCATGGAATTTTTAACCATGTTTACTATAAATATTGATCTATAAAAATGAATTTATATGTTAATAGCATGATTATCATATAAAATGTCAAATTTCTGATAAATAAATGTATCCAAGATAATGAAATGTGATATAAAAAATAAGGGTACTGAATGTTTGTCTGAGTTGTGGTGTAAAATTATAAATTTCATAAAATAAATTGGGTATCAAATAAAAAATTGTGATAAATAAATATTAGGAGGAATTAAATCTATGAAATATTGGGTACAAAATCTATCACACCAATGGATACATAGTGGTGTTATCAAGAATATGAAAACAAGGATAATTTTTTTTAAGGTAATATAATTTAGTATCCACAATCTAAGAAGTATGGTATCATCAGAAAACAGAAATTTCAAGCGGTATTAAATTCCATAAATTTTATCCACCATTAGAACTAAAAAAAGGAAACAAATAGAGGATGACAAATAGATTAATAATGATTATAAGGAAGAAATGACAATTCTATCCAAATAAAAAACATGAATTGTTATATAAAAACTATTGAAATAAAATGTAATATATAAAAGAATGTATAAATATTTATAGAATGAAAAATAGTAAATGTGATGTATATAAAAATTAAGATGTTATTATGTTTAAAATTTATTGAAATTATAGCACAAAAGATACAAGGTTATATAATAATTAATAAATCAATGCTCAATTGCAATCTAAGTCATTTCAACCATGGGTTGTAGGATCATTCGAGATATATCTATTATCATAGGAAGGATTTATAGATGAAGTGGTTTATGGTGTTGCAGTGATAGATAGATGTATAATGGAAACAAAGGATAAGTAACCAACTATATGATAATTATAGTTTTGTGATGTTGGAAATCATCCCAATGAGTTATAAAATATGGCTAGTAATGTATAGGTAATGGTTTTGAAGAATATGATAGTGTGATATATGACATATGAATAAGTTATTGAGAAAAAAAATTGAACTAGAAGCATTCAGAAATAAATTCTTACTCCTTCAATAAAATAAATAATGTATTTATTTTTCTCTAATAAATTCTTAATAATAGGTGAAAATTTTAAATGGATTCCCGACTAATAGAATTCTCTTTTCCTAGGTGGAATCATACAATTCTCTTAAATAATAATGAAAATTTATTAAATTCCCTTTTTTTATTCAACCTATAGTGTTATTATTTAAGGGTATTTGTGATGATTTCCAAAACACTTTAGGATTCATGAAAACATTACCTTTTGATTTAGAATATTTGATGACCATGATAATGAATCCATCTAAGATCCTCATCATGAGTAGCATGAATATATCTCAAAAAAGAAAGAAGGAATTATCAAACAATATACCAAACCAACAATACCATAAAGGAAACAGAGAGAGGTGTACCTGAATATGTAGAACCCACTAAAGGATAACTCTACATATTATCCATTATAGAAGACTAAAAATCAGAAAATGATGTTCTTATATGAATTATAACAAGAGTTATAGTCTCCATCTCACAAAAAACCTATGGTTCTCAACTTATAATTCTAGAATGTGGATATCCATATTCTACTAAATATAAAATACAACATGATCAAATCGGTTTCTAGATTCATCATCACTAAATTGAGTGACCGTAGGTGCCTATGACCTCAAAACTATAACAAAACAAATAATGAGTCTCCATATAAAAAACAACACATTAATCCTAGAAATAGAATCATTAGACACTAGAGATTTAGGTAGGGAAGAAGAATTAGGTGAATCTAAAATAAAATCATGGAGATCACCCAAATGTCCCATATGATCTTTCCAATCAACAAAAGAGATAGTAGGTCCACCATCCATTATGGGGAAACCCTTACCATCTTCTAAATCAGTTTTTTCTAGACCATGATGTTTGAATCTTTGGGAAGCCCCTGATATAATACCATACCCTCAACTAGTGTATATCAATTTTATTAAAAAATACATCTTCATAATAAAATTTCTACTATAAATAATAAAAACCATGTTGAATATATCATGATAATCTACCCCAACCAGCATTTGCAACATCAACTCTGATATAACATCGGGACTTATCCCCCTCAAAAAACCAGATTGTATTCTCTGGAAGAAGAAACATTATAATATAGGAGCTCTGAAAAATATATATCCAAGGGCTCAAATATAGAAAAAATGGACTCTCAATATGTCCATAAATAGGTTAACTATGTCTCTTCATAGAAATATCAGAAGAAATTATAAAAGTAAGTTATAGATGATGTGTCTGAATCGTAACAATATCAACATCATAGTCAGGTCATCTATCGTCACTATCCAGAACATCAACACCATTATCACCACAATTTACATCAACAATATTTTCATTTCTATTATCACCATTTTCAATATTAGAAACATCCAAAATACATATACAATATTTCAAAGAGGATTAGATAATCTACTCATCTAACGAAACCTTTGTCTAATCATCTCCACTATCATTTCAACATAACATACTTTACTTGTCAACGATATAGGTAGGTGGAAAAATATATCTAAAAGTCACAGTAGTGATCATTGGAATGTCTGCATCACTATCCTCCTCCAATGAGGAATCCACCTCATTATAAAAAGAAACATCCGCATTTTCTTCATTATTTGAGTACTCAATTAAATCATCTAGTTCTAATACATGATCCACTTTATTCTTCTGTCTGTTTGGATGATTGATAGGATTAAAATATTCCATGATCATATCAATGAATCTACCCAATTTTCTCATCCATGTTTTCCATCTCAGCATCATCATTATACAAATGACTTTGGTAATGAAGAATCATCCAAATTTATCCTCTTGTTGATTCTCTTCATCAATCACTAAATCTTTTCCAACAATGAAAAAAATTAATTTGGAATAAAAAATAGAACTGGATCTAGATTATTAATTACCCATCTGCATCATGTGTACCATTTTGTGTCCACATATGTGGTTCATGACCTCTAGTTTCATATGTAACACGAGATACATATCTAGAAATATAGGGTTATTAAATTCCACTTTCTTGGCACATAACAAGTGCTGAAAAACAAAAATAGAATCATTCATTTTCTATACAACTTAGTAGAAGTATTTCTCCCCAGAGCTCAATCTTCAATCAAATTGAAAAATCCATCCCCGTAGCTGAAAAAATCACTTTTAATAGGTACATTTCCCTGATAGTCATCAATAACTCATCAATATGGAATATTCAAACATCATTCCTATTGTGTTTATGTAAATAAACAATCCATACCATCAAAAACAAATAGAATTGGATCCTTCTAATTCCTAAAGATGACTATGACATAACAATGAAATTTATGAACATACCTTGGATAAAAATTTAGATCATTTGTAGATAACCAATCTACCCATCCTTATCTATGGATTAAAGTTATAACAAATGATTTTCTATATATCAAACACTATACTGTATTCTCTTTTTTAGCCACTACTATACGATTTTAATGTTATGGGTTCCTCAATTCGACATTATCTCAGCTCAGTTCCCCTATAGATCATTTTTCTTTATTAAGTTCCTTGGGAGATGAAATCACATGTCACACAACTCTCTAAATATCCAAAATACGAAATTGATACAAGGGTTTATGGATTTGGAATGTTGTTAGAGATTGAAGGTGATTCAATTTGAGAATATGAGAGGAGTGATGGTGGGAGAGACACATATTCCAAAAATTTATTGATATATCATTAAGGTATTTAAAATAAAATATATAATCAGTTGAATAAATTAAATAATAATTTATTATGAAATAATATTAATGGAATAAAAATTTGAAGTAGAGTTAGATGACACCACCATCAATGACTCACAACTAGTTTCTCAGTAAAGATGACCTTTGAAACAATGACATGTCAATGGTGACTTACCCACAAAAACTCACCAAAAGTGTCTCTCCAATTTTGAATATCTAATCATGACTCATCTAAAACTTTAAGTATAATAAAAATTTATCAAACATATTTATTTTTGATGTTTTTCATTCTCTCTGAATTTGATGGTTTTTTTAAAATATTAATAATATGATGATCTATTCTTTAGAATTAATGTTTTATATCACCCTTTGGAAAATGTTATCTCAAAATTTTATTTGTAGAATCAATTTTAGTTTTCATAGAATGAGACACAATATTCATAAAAATATTTAATATAGTTTTTTTTTCAAAATTTATAGTGACATGTCTAAAATGAAATCCATAGTTTATAGAAGTGTTTTTCAACCAAAAATTTTGATCACCTCAACAACCTCGAACATTTTATGTAGCATCATTACATGAAAATCCAACTGAATTTTTCTTCTTAATAAACCAAAATTCTATTGAAATTCCCCAAATATGAAATATTTGTGAGGTTTTGATCTATATAACAATTAAATACCAATATCTCTCTTCAAATAACACACTATATGAATTAATTATCTTACAGGGTATTAAAGTGAAACATTCATAATATATTTGATGTATTTTAATATCATTTTTAATAAATGTAAGTGTTATTATTTGGGGTTTTATTTAAATATGAATACATATAAAAATTAATCATTCATATATATATCAGGTTTTATCCACTGAATGTAAATCTTTATTAAGATACACATTATTAGAAGTACTCATATGAGTTTCACTATATATACTACTATCAAAAACAAAACATTTTAAAATATATTTTGTATAGTTAATTTTATTTAAAACAATTATAACTTAATATTGTGAATTTCTAGAATAAAAAAAATAATTTTAATTTTATTTAATGAAATTCTAATATAGGTTTCATAATTTTTGAAATATTTCAAAAAATGATTTGTTATAATATCCAAATATAATATAATCATCCTTGTTTTGAAAAAGTAAAACATATTTTGAAATTATTTTTATAAAAATAGTATGATCATTTATAATATTTGATTTTTTTTTGAAATTATAAATGTTATTAGACTATCAAACCATGCTATATGTGCTTGTTTGACACCATATAAATCTTTTTTTAATTTGAAAAAATTGTTTGAAAAAATTTTATTTTTAATTCATCGTGGTTGTTCAAAATGATCTTTAAATATATAACCATTTATAAATGTACATATAAATTCCATATGATATTGTATAAAATCCAAATGTTCTATAAATGAATTATGTATTCTGAGGGATTCATGTACTGACACTGGCGAAGAGGATTACTCATAGTCAATACCCTCCTTTTTATTAATACTTCGTGCATCTAATGTAACTTGTATTCTTTTTATGGTGCCTGATTCATCAAAAATATTTCTAAATAACCCTTTAGTTCCAATTTTATGGGTGTATTTAGATCAAACTACCTATTATGAAAACAAAATAAAAAAGTACTTCTCTTATTTCCGGCACCCAGAGATCATTCCTAATTGCATCATTGATGTTCTTATGACCATGTTAATAGATGAATACCTAATTTTTAACCAAATATAAATGAGAATCTCCAGTTTCTGTTAGTATATCTATGTCTCTAACTATAATATCTAAATGATGGAATTTAATAGTATGATCTATTAGTTAAACAAAAGGTCTGGTAAACTCTTTCTTATCTACTGATTCATGTTTTGTATTGCTATTATTCCTTACAAGTAAATGATTTTTCATCTTGTCTCACACAAGTGTAATAATGTTTTCAATTGATTTTAAAAGTTTCTAGATCATCTAAATGAGTTTCTAAAAATATTTTAGGATCATATGGATCTATTTCATCAAACAAGACAATAAGTGACTATTTAATGACCTTGGTTATTTTGATAAACAATAAATACGATATAATAATAGTTAAATAACCACGAAAAATTCCATATTCAAATTTTGAAAAATATTTATCAAGATTATAATTAATTTTTGAAGAATTGTATTTCAATAAAAATTAATTTAATTAACCATTATAATAATACTATTCTCTAATTCAAAAGCTGTAAAATTAATGAGAGGTTAAATTAAAACAATATTGATTATATAATTGGATGTATTAACAGCTTATATCTAAAAAAATCTAATCTTATATTAATTAAGAATATTCCATTTAATTTATTTATTTATTATATTTCTAATTAAAAAAACATTATGTTGTGTGTTTGTACGATTATAAAAGTATGATTCTATCCATTTTTTAGAAAAAGATTCCATGTATTTGTTTTTTAACTCACATACATAATCACCTCTTATGGTTTTAATCCAATATCCTCTAATATTCTTCAACAATGTTTTCATACTTTCTAAAGTAAGGGATTGATTCACTTTTTCGATCTCCGAATAATACACATGCACACCTATAAAATTCATCCAAATGGACATAAAATGTATGTACCGTTTATATTTGAAATTCAAGATAGTCCTGACGGGTCTATGTTAACCGACTATAAGGGATGTGAAATTTTATCAAATTTCATTAATATGAAAAATATATTGTGTTATTTTTCTTTCTATGTGGTGATACCGAAAATATCATTTGGGAGTTCAGTCTTATATATATGACTGAATAACCATTTCCTAATATAGTATCAAAGTGATCGAATATTGGATTTTCCAGGTATCCTATGTCAATTGATATATTCCTCATAAAAAAAATATAGAATTGAAAAGTATTAATAAATAAAATGAATCCAAATTAACAACATACACATGTTTATTTATCATGGCAGTAAATAGTAACATATTTTTGGGATCCAAAATAATACAATAATTATTTTCAAATTTTACAAACACCCAATCATAACATAGTTGTTAAATGATAAGAAGATAGTATTTTAACATTTCCATGAATAATACTGTAGACATAAATAATAATTAGAATTAACAACTTCACCATAGATAATTATTTTTTCAATTTGAATTTTCACCAAATGTTACATTTCCACAGTCAAACATTATATGATTTTTTGGTAACGTTTTATATATAGTAATGGATCTAGAATAACCATTTTAAAGGTAATATAGGATACTAATGGATCATTTCAAGTGGGATACTTATGGTGAAAATGTTAACCTATAATTGTTTTGGTATCCAAGTATTCTTTAGTATAGATATGTTAGTAATTATGGATTTAAGAACTCATAATAATTAAATTGGTTTCATATAATAAATTATAATTTTTTTAAAATAAATGACTTATTTGGTAATTTTGAATTACAATTAGTATTGGTTTCTCTATTACTAGATTATGGAATAAAACTGTTCATGGTTATTTTCCTCTATCCATGTTGATAACCCAAACCTGTAATGTATTTTGGTGTTATCTATTTTCATGTTTTTGAGTTAGTGTATATCTAGCATTGGAGAATATCTGTAAATAATTATTTTTAGTTTCTAATTAGATTATTTAAAATCAATTTTTTTTAATAGATATTCATTATTACATATTTCCATATAAAGGTTTCATATAATGTTTATAGTCAAATATTTTTCCCTATTTTTTATTTTATACATATCCCTACAACCATTAAATTTATCATGTAAAATGTAGAGGTATTCGAAAAGAAATTTATTATTCAAATTTTAATCACTATCTCTATTTTTAGAATGATATGAAATAGGTGTAGAGGATGTATGAAATATATTACAACAGTCAAAAATGTTTTTCATGGAACACATGTTAGCTTTGTAATGTTTTTATTCTTAGATCATTTTAGAATCAAATCAGATGTCTCCGTATGAATTTTTAGTTTATTTCATTAAATTTGTATATTTCATATCCATTCATCATAATTCATTTTGCACATTTCCTTGTTAAAGTCATCTTTGAAATTACCATTCCTTTAAAATTTATAGATCACTACTGCATTTGAAGTGGTATACCTCTTCCAGTTCATCATCAAATTTCATGTATTTTCATATATACCAGTATATATTGGTTTCCTAAATTATAGATTCTTCATATATATTTTTTAATATTTGATTAAGATTTGTATACTCACAATCTCTATCAGTCGGTGATTCATTGTCACATGAACTTTATTATTTTGGTTTTGAAGTAGTAGCATTTAATGATACTAACTTTTGTTTAGGTTTATCTTCAACTTCTCAGTTACTTTTATGTTTTTCCTTATAAATTATTAGATATCTAATTAATTCTTTAAGAGGTTGGTTTATAATGTAACATTACTCTCTGATGGATATTGATGATCCTTTCTATCTTTTTAGATGTCACCTCAATAGGTGTAACAGAAGATTCATATCCATAACTGGATTCCCTAATGAGCCCATTACATTTACAATCTAATTAATCCGGATATACAAACCAAAAATAATATCATAAGATTTCAAATTAAATATATCATATTTAATAGTATATATATTCTACATCATTTAATTATTATTATTTGACCATTCGTGATAACCACCCAATGTGTCTCAAATTTGAAATGAAGTTTTTCATGCAGATATTCTATTGGATTCTACATCACCGAAATCATTTTACAATAATTTCATGAATTAATAGTTATTTTTATAATAAATATTAGTAGAACCATCCAACAAATAGCTAGTATTCTTAAATATTTCATATATATATTCAATATAATTCTATATTTCTAAACACAATCTCCCATTAAAAATTTTAATCATTATTTTCCACTAAGTGTAATTTCTAACATTATTTAAAGGAGGTCTATTGGTTTTAGAAATTTGTTATCTATTCATGATTAAAGAAAAATATTTATAAAAATATAATTTTAGGATCATTAAAACACAACTAAAATCATAGTTGAAACATTTTTTTAAACCAGTAATACTAAATTTTATTCAGAGTGAGTAACTGAAGATGTGGGTGAATTTAGTTCCAAATAATTTTTTTTAAAAATCTTCAATTTGAATCACCAATAATAATTAAAAAAAATTTGTTGAAAAAATTTGATTGATAAAAGTTTATTCATTGAAAATACCTCTGAAATATTTATTACATCTCTATTAAAACATTCGTGGTAATTATTTAAACATTTGAAATAAATTTCTGCAAAAAAATCCTAATATAAACATCAGTTCATAATAACAAAAAATGAAAGAGTTTTTTACAACTAAAACCAAATACAGCTTAAATATTTCAATGAAATTAAAAAAAAATTCACATAGTGGGAAAAAACATGTGGTTCAATCTCAACCTGATACCTAATCCACACCCATTGGAAATAAACCACTAACATGAATATTATATAAGGATAATAAAATCCAAAACCTGGATATATTATACAAACAATAAATAACAAGATGTCGTTGCATAAATCACTCTTATATATTTCTAAGTGTCTAGAAAACCACCATAAACACAAAATTAACTCTCCAAAAAACCGCATGGGTTTTAATATGAAATGATATTAAAGTGGATATCATGTATTTTATATTCCTAGCATAGGTGATATAGGTGATAAAAATTAGGGAAACAACAAGGATATCTAGTGTTAATTAGAAAATATAAGAAGAATGAAAGATGATATAGAAAAGTCAATAATACTCATTATAAAATTCTAAATATTCTTTTGTGTCCTCATATGTGGTATAGTGAGGACCTCGATCTATTTATTTTAAAATGTCTATAAAATAGAGTATCGCAAGGACCTCCTTTCTAACAATAGTAAAAGTTCATGATCTTCAATGAAGATCATATTTTATCAATAATGCATAATTGAGAATCTATTGGGTATTCTCCAGTGTGATGATACTTGACCTCAAGTTCTCATTATTGAAAATTTACCACACTTGTGGGGGTCATATAAGAATATATGCTACTGGTTGAATGAGTTATCATTTTAATAATAATCATTAAAATATTTTGTATCCTCATACTATTCTCTAAAATTTTCTATTATGAATCCCTTTTATAGTGAAGATAATAATAATAATAATTAGTTTTTTGTAATATTATAATTTATAAATATTTAGAATCATTTAATTCTATATGGGAAGAATAATGATGAAGGCTCTTTTGGTTGCAATACATTCTAGTACACGAAATCTCTATTGGTGTCTAAATATAGAGGTCAGTGAGTCCAGTGATGACTTTTTCTGGTGACGATTCTTTTGAACTAACATTCTACCAAGCACGAAGTGACTCCAGATGGTGATATCACATGTCGTGTGTTGAGACATTTCGGGTGGATGATTAACTCAAGCGGTCAAACATTCTTGTTGTGAGAAATTTTAAAATATCGATGACTAAATCCAAGACATAGCCAAATTTTAATCAAATTTATATTCAAATTAAAATGATATAATAAATTATTAACCTAATTAGAATAATGAAAATTGTTTTTTTGGAAATAAAATAATTATTTTCCAATAGAAATTATAAATAATTCATCTAATGGAGAGATAAACATAAACAATTATGAATAGCGATGTGATTGTAAAATAATCCCTAAACACTTTGGTAATGATAGAATAATAACCACCAAAAAATATGTATATTAAAATATAACATTATATATTATTAATATAAATATACCATGATATAACATTAAAATGGGATGTATATATGCCACAAAAAATAAATATGTGGTGAATATATCATATATATCAAGGAATTAAAATTTAGATAGGAAATTCATTATCATGAGTCCTGATTTATCATAAATATAATTTAACTTCTATATAATAAAATTATATAAAATGTTTTTTTAATATCCATCTCAAATTATAACCCTTAATCATTAACCATTTAATTAATAATATTTTTGTTAGTACAAACTAATATTTGGTTGAATTTGTTTTCAATTTGTCAATATGTGTTGGTTATGAAATTTATTGAAGAATGTTGGAATAGATTGTTCAATTTGAATGTTTCATAAGAAATAATCATATTAGTAGTTCTTAAAAATTACTGTTTCTTGGAAACAGTTTTTTGGGCACACTCACAATACAAAAATGTAAAAATACCCTTTTTTGTGGAGGGATGAATGAAAGATCAATTAAAAAATAGATGGATATTTGATGTTCATAAATGTTCCTAACAACACGATGAATACTTGAAACAAGCCCGTGATTGATGAATGAATATATTTTTATCTTATTTTCATATATAAATAAGGTAGTATTACTATATATAGAATTCATAGGATAACAGAATGTTATTTTGTAATATGAAGATGTTGTTTGTAAAAATGAGGTAAAGTAAAATTGTGACATTATACAAACAATTCTAATATATTTTTTATTTGAAATTTAAAAATTGAGAAATAAAAGTTATACATGTGGATTCCTAAATATTTAAAAAACCCTATATTATTATATTAGATAGACCATGTTGATCAAATGTTCATTATATAATTTTGTTAGCTTGTCATCATATGTAAAAACATAAAAATTATCAGAAAAATCATTAGGAATTACAAATTGGCGAGTTTTGAAAAAAACCTAAATATGGAAAAGCCATGAGTTTAATTTATGTTTTGGTTCAAAAAATATTTTCCTATAAGAAATATTATAATTCCAAAATTAATGACCTGATTTAAAAACCAATTTGGATTAAAAGTTTTGAGAAAAGTTTTTGATGAGTTTGAGTGGTTGGGTAAAGTAAAATGAATATGTGGGGAGATTTTCAAATAAAGAGATTTCTATATTTACTAAATATGAAATTTTATAATTCTGATTGATTGGATAAATGTTTCTAGAAATTTATGATTGGTCCCAAAAATTATACGATGTCCTCTAAGTTGAGAAGATATAAAAATTGGTGTTAATTAAATGATAATGGATTATGTCCATCATATATATAATGCTTGTGGAATTAATTTGACAAATATAATAAATGATATTACATATGAATGGAACTTGAATTATCCTATATATGGAATATCATGTAATTATTATATTGAAAAATATTGGATAATTGTGAATGAAGTCTAATCCAGAGTGGGTGTACAATTTTTGAGATAGATTTCTTGTGGGATTAGAAGAACTATTAGTAGATAAATGTTTATTGTAAAGATCAAATAGATGAAGGAATATAGATTGAATTAGTTATAGGTTTCCTGAAAAAGGGAATCTTATTAATTGTTCTTCAAATGATGTAATATTATACTTAACTATAAGAATAATATTTTTGGGAAAATGATCACTTGAGAGAGATATTTTATTGAATGTTAAATAAACATTATAATTTCATTAAAAATGATGATCCAAGATATTATCATACATATTTATATTTTTCTCTCATCTTAAGGATCTTTTCTAATTTCTTTAACATCATGTTTAATGAAATTCAATGAAAATAGAAGATTCGATATTTTCTGATATGTTCTATTAATATTCCCAATTAGTGTAGAATATTTCCAATGAAATTCAAATGAACCCAAATTTTATAATTGGAATCATTTTGAGTGGAAAATGAGTTTTTCTCCCACAAAAATACATAATATCTATACCAATATAAATGAAATTAAATAAAATTGAATTTCAGCCTTTTTACACCAAAAAGAACAAATTTTTTGATATTTTCGATAAAATTATTGTTTCCAACCAATTTTTCCATTCATGTTGAATTTGATATACACGAAAATAAATACATTCCCTAGATTTTATTTGAATTGATATAGAATTGGTAGACGAGGAATTGTGAGTTAAAGATTTAGTTCCTAATAAGATGTTGTAAAATTGTGCACATGGCCATACATACTTTATTAGATAGTGATTCATTAGACCATTACAAATGATATAGTATCTATGTAAGTATAAAATATGGATGAAGTGTAATGAAGATATTCCAAAATAAGAAAACTATAATGAGAGACTAGATTGTTTAAAATTATATGGGACTATCTAACAAACTTTTCAAATTGTGTTTTCTTATGAATTTGAGGTTTCTAATGTCTTGTTTGAGAAAATATTACTCTAAAATAGATAAAGTGGTCTTATATTAACTATTTTAGCTTCAAAACCTCATGGTTGTATGTTTATATCTGTGGGAGGACTATGAAAATCATTGATAGGCATAAAAATACCTAACTAGCATTATACATTTTCAATTATTCAATCAATACAAATTGATGGTATTTTTAGTGCGTCAAATACATGTGTTCACCCTTCCCAATCGTAATTGGTATTACTATCACTTTTAGAGACTCTATGTTGATTATTATTGGTCCAATCATACATTTTTTCGAGGATCCTAGTCATTTTTGACATCAAATACCTAATTGCATCACCATTAAAATAGTTTTAATTTATTTACATAGAATTTATTTTATACATTTATATATTAAATATATTTTACCATCATATATGTATGAAAATATGATAATATAATTTTTTCATATGGTGTATTAACAATCTAGGATGACTATTTATGAATTTTTCAATGACTTCTTTTGAAATAATTATATGGATCATTCAGTTCTAGTTGTAAAAATTCGTTATATAAAAAAATTGTCTCTAAATATCATGTTTTATAATATCTAGTTAGGGTGATGGTGTCAAATAGTGGATGTAAGTATTTATGATATTAGAACATGGGTTGATGATATTCAAATAGTGGGTTTATTCCCTACGATCTCTTGTAGATATGAAGAGGTTTATATTAAATTTTGATCATGGATTTTTTAAATATTTAAATATCACCTATATGGTTCAATGTTAAATCTCGTTTTTTATATGTGTTATCCTGTATATATATTTTGATTATCATATTCATTATTTCTATATGATTTTTTAGGGTTTATATTATTGGATTTATATTCTATTTTTGTTTATTCATGTCAATTAATTATTGTGTTAGTTTTATTTATTTGAAATAATGGAATTCCATGTTATTTCATGGTATTTTTATCTTGGTTGTCTGAAATGACATAATATGTTTATTTGATAAATCCATTCCTATGTCATGTTCAAGATGCCTAGAGAGTAAATTTCATCCTGTGTTCATTTAAAGATCCTTTTGGGCTATTTTTCGATTGATTGTTTGATCTAGATCAGGGGTCGTGTCGATCTATTTATGGTAGACTCATATATGAGAATCGTCCATGGTTTCTGATATTTCTTATCTAATGATGTAAAGGTGATAGGATTTTTGGGCCAAGAGTGGTAGATTGTGAGTGAGTTTCAAGACAGTACTCTTCATTGTGATCCTTAATTTACCCTAGGATGTTAAAAAATAATTATCATCAAAAACATGTTGATATAATTTGTTCCATTGAGTGGTTATTGGTCAAAAATAAAAATATACATGGAATTTTTAAGGGAATAAATTATTGTCTTGAAAGCTGCAAACTATGAAGTCAACCCATTTTACCCAAGATGAAGTGTTCTAGTGTGACCAAATTTTTTATCCCTTATTCTAAAAACCCATTCATCGAAATCATGTGTCTCATAGAAATAATTATAATTAATTTTTTGAATAAAATATTTTTTATAAATTTTAAAGTTATCTATGAGATATTGTGATGTTAACAAAGATATTTTATTATTTGGATGGGGTCAATTTCTAAACTATTTGACATTATATATGTCCATGACCCCATAAATGACTCTTATTAACCCTCCATATGGTTCCACATAGAATTGTAGGTGATGTGATACCTATAGTGTCTATATATTTTAAGATACATTTCTTTTTAAATATATCAATTTTGATTGATATATTTATTTACATGAAATATTGAGTTTAAAAGAAACACATTATAATATTTAAATATTATTAATTAAGAAGGTTTTGATTGTCTAATAATTGATTTTGTGGGTATGAAAATGACTATATATTTATGAGTTTGTATTTCATAGATATCCATAACTGCATGCATTAGATATAAACCTATTATTAGGGAAAATATAAGAATTTGAATGTAAAAGTGATATTTTTCTAGAAAATTATATTTTTTTAGCATTGTTTTTTTTATAAAAATAAATAAAATTAATAATTTTTGATTTTTGATTTTAATGAAACAAATAGATTATAAATTCAATAAAAATTAGCATATTAATCTAATTTTTGAAAATTTAATTGAATATTAATATATCCTTTTTATGATTACAAAACATTTTTTCAAAAAACTACTTTTGTTTGTATTTTGGTGATTATTTTAAAAAGTATATATTATATATCGTAAAATCAAATCACCAAAAATTGAATCCATATTTTTATAAAATATTTTCATAATTTTTATATATGTCACATTTAATATTGGTTATTATGAAAAATTATTTATTTAAACAATTATCACTTTGATAATGGAAAATCATGTAAATTATATTAAAAATAAATTTACAAGGCATTTGAAATAATTATTACTCTTCTTTTATTTCTATTATTCGATTTTATATCTGACATCCTAATCCAATATTTAAATATATGGAAATTTTATTTCATATTCATTTTATAATGACCTTGATTTTATTTTTAGTCAATAATGAATCAGAAATTTATTTTTCATCATCTTAATAAATATATAATTTTTTAATAGGGGTAAAATGATTTTATTTTCGATTCTAAATGTTTATTTGAAACATCAATATTCTTTATCATGTTATGTTTTTTAGCGATGAAATAATTTTATTTAAAAATCACAAGCAACACCGACATAAAACATTTTCATGTAATTTTAAGAAAATAATTTTACAAATATTTGATTAAAAAAATTAGATGATATGTTATGTACCATAATTTTTTTAGATAAATATATTATATTATTTATGTGGTAAATGTGTTAATTTTTTTTCATTTATATCTTTTTTAAAATAAAATTATATAAATTGTATCAAAAAATAATTTATTGGTATCTTATATAAAATATTACTAAATCAATTAACATTAATATAAAACCTATCAATGGATATGTGAATGGGATATAGATACTCATATAAACTATTGTCTTTTTATTAGACAATATTTCTTTTATAATTTCTTTCATGGCTTTTAAATAGTAAAAAACAATAATATCTTTGTAATCATCAAAAGTGATAACATACTATTAATACCAATCGATAACAGTTCGAAATACCCTAAAATATGTCTAAATAATATTATATTAGAATATTTAAAATCATCAACTTATTAGATCCGATATATATAATGTTTTATATAATTTAACATACAAATTACTTTATATTTATATAATTCATTATTGTATTTTAATTGTTCAAATACCCTTGAATATAATACTATTATTCCACTTCGCCAATAATAATAATTATTGAGGATTTTAGCCTAGAAACTCTCCAACCCAATAAATCCTACTATCCTTGTCCACATCATATTTATTATGGACTTGATAAAATATTATCCAATTAAGAGTAAGGTTATAAGAAAAAAATAGATTCTCAGTGACACAAAGATTTCAATTCATATGTCGTAAGATGATAAATTATGTAAGGGGTTATGTAAAAATATCATTACATATATTTATCTTTTATAGATTTATTTATCTTATAATTATGATAGATAACATATTTTTTAATGCATATATTTTTTCACCTTTTGTTATTTAGAGAGTTAAAAAGTACTAGAATAATTTTTCTATACTTGGTACTTAAAATAAATGATTTTTATAATAAAAGAAGAACATATTTACAATTTGGACAAAGAATATTTATTATTATTTTAATGTGCATAAAATGTTTTTTATGAATTTTCCAAGGTATACATGAATTTTTTAAAAATTTAATTTTATTATAATATTTAATCTATTTATAGTGATCAAGTCATAATCATTTAAATGTATTTTAATGGATTCATGTTTCACTCATTACACAATTATAAAAGGAATAATATTATTTAACCTATATAACATGAATTGCATTTTACATCAGCATGACCATTCATTTATCATACAATTTAAATATGTGTTTCTATAGTTAGATTTAATATAAAGAATGTTCAAAATATTTTTTAATTATTAGATAAAGTGTTATCAGTGGATATTATAATTTCTCATGTTATGAAATAAATTTTAAAATAATAAATTAATTGAATTTTTCATCAAGGTAACATCACTGATGTACTTAAATGGTATTATAGTGATATTAACTGATGATACCATCCATCTTCATTATCTAGATGTATATTGGTTATGTGATAATATAATTTTTTTTGAAACTTATCTACCTTAAGTGGGTTTGAAAATTAACAAATGGTGAATGATTTATTATATTATGAAAGACATATGTATCATATTCATAATTATATGGGTGGTTTTGTTAAAAAATTGAGATTCATTAGGTAAAAACATATATCTCATGAGGGAATTATGGGAACCAAGTTCACGAACATGATCTAGTATTTAAAATATATATGGATTTAAAATAGAATATGATATGGGAAATAGTTTATGATGACTATTTTATTATGATATAGTAAATGGTTGGTAATTCCTAGTCTACTATGATATGGAAAAACATTATTTATTCGTGATTAACTATGATATGTTATAGTTAGTTATAAACCATGACATATCATATGGTTTATATTCTTATAATGATGACGTCATCTTCTGTAATGTATTTAAGATTATTATTTGATCATCATGGATCATGATTTATTATTGATGATTCTTAAGAATTGTAAATTGAAATTGTTTATTCCATGAATCACGATTAGGAACTATAAATTATAGGGTATGAATATCAAATTACAAACACAGTTTTTGAAACATTTATGCTTACTATAAGTTTTAATATGATCATTTATTGATATATAACATTATTAACCATAGATTCTATATGATATTACCACTTCTAATGTTTTTCCAAGGTTAAAAAATAATATATGGGAAAATAATGCAATGGGTATTGTTAGATACTATGATGATTTGACTTATATAATATCTTTATGGGTGCAGTCCCCATGTATACTAATTATATATAATTTGGGGTTATTTAAGGTCATTATTTGTATATAATATTCAAAAAACGTGAATTCATATTTATTTATGATATTATTGGGTCACCTAAATTGGAATTATATTGATGTTGAGTTGTTTTTGGAGTTTATACCTAGAGAAATTGGTGAAAATCATGTGAATAATCCTAATTATATAATATCATCCCAAATTTTGATATATGATATGTTATATATATATCATTACAATACATACTATTTTTCATAATATAAGTGGAAATTATTTTAGTATTGACGCATAAAGTGGTAATAATCCTCAATAGATTATACTGAGTATATATCATACGTCATTCAGCTGAAGAGATATTGGGGCCTTACAATGCACATAGTCTGACACTCACATGAGATATGCTTTGGTTTTTCACATTTTTATTATGAATAATTATAATGAATCTGAACTGTTAATGAACATGTATGACATAGTTTAAACATAAGGTACCATTGATTAAAAGGAATGTGTAATGATTTAGAGATTCTTTTAATGTTTTTTAGGATTTTTTGATTGTTCACTGTAATTATTGGTTTTTAATTCTTCATGATGATTTTGGGTTTTGGTAAATGCATATAACTAGAGGGAATCATGAAAAAATAAATTCTAATGATACTACAATGATTCTTTACATGAAAATACAAATTCACAATGTATATAAATATAGACCCTTGTTTACATAATCAAACAACCATAACAAGCCACCAATCAATATGAAATTTTTAATTTTTGAAGGATCGAACAAATTCTATTGGATTATTTCAAGAAGAAATGTCTAAATTATGTAGTAGTTCTCATGATACCATACTGTCTTAGTGATAGATTTTTAATAATGTGAAATTTCTTATTGATCAGAGCATAAATATGTTTACTTATTACTTTATCAATTTGATGGTAACATAGTCTGATGTTGGAACCTTTTAAAAAATATTATTCAATAGGAACAAATTCATTATAATAAAGGGAAGATACTCAGTTGATATTTTAATATACATACATTCAATTTACTATATATGACAAATAAATAGAGATTTTTTTGAGCTTATGTACATTGATGAATAATATATTGTTATCTATTTTTATAATTTAATAATTAATGAAACACAAGGTTGATATTATATAATCATCGCAGAAAAAAATAATCGCTTCATTTTTTGGAATTAAAAAGTTATTATAAATTAGTTATTTTTAACAAATATATTTATATTTTAATAAATAATTGGTTCCCAATAAAGGATTAAATAGAAATTTTAAATTTCCACTATTCCCTTGGTTTTGATATGAAATGGATATTAGGCTCATGACCAATACAATAAATAACATAGTAGAAAGAAATGCCATTCAAATACCTTCCTTAAATGTGGGTTGGTACATCTATGAAATTTCATAAATGGAACTCGGTATTGATTTAGATTTTGGATGTGTAAGGCATAATTCCGATGAAAATAGTAACATTATAATGTTAATGGATATTATAATAGACGAATGAATGATACATGTAATTCCCTTCTAACACTATAATGATTTAAATATTAGGAGTATGGGGATTATTCAAACCAGTTAATGAATCCAAAGTTCTATGATGATAATTACCATCAACCACCTCTTAATCCAAAAACCAATAGGAAATATCATCTTGGAATACAAATTGAAGTGGTTAATGATAATGATATAGTAAAAGGTTCAACAATTGTCCACTTTGGAACTACTAATGTCGTTTTTGATTCTAGCACATCATACTTTTAATTTATATATAAATTGTTAAGGGTGACATATTACCACATTAATGATATAATTTTCAATTATTGGTTTAGTATCATAATGATATAATGATCATGTCACTATTTTGTTGGATTTTGGTTCTTAATTATCATGTGATTCACCCTCTAGTTGGTTTTGATGGAATAATAGGAATTCATTTTAATTCAATAATATATCCAAAATCAAATATTACAAAAGTGGTTATAAATTTTATATTTTGAGCGAATCTATAATTTTTTTGATTAATAATTAATTGGAAACTACAATAAAATTTACTTCCATCTACTAGGTATTTATTCCTATCAATAAAGGGTACATATCTATTAATTTCTACAATAAATGAATCGTTAATGATATAACTATTTTATAGGTGTTTCAAGATATAATTAAATATGAGTTATATAGTAATCCAATTAATTATAATGTTGAGTTTTGTAAAGATCATTTACCTATTGGTAGACCTATTTTAATGACTTAATATAGAATAAACCTTATTGGGAAAAAGGTATTCAAGGAGAAAATACAAGAAAATTTTCAAAGCGGATTCGTAGACATTAGTGGTTCACATTGGGGTGAAAATTCACGTCACTGTATGTATATAGAATCATCCATGATAATTTTTTCTTATAATTAGGATTATGACAACATTATACTAAAAACAAATGTATTCTTTACCTTATATTAATTATTTTTGTTCAATTAGGTGTAGTTTAGTACATTTCATATAATTAGGTTCATATTGAAATTTAGGGATTTGTTGAGAAGAAGAAGGATATTAATTTATAGTGTTCCTATTTGTACATAGTAATACACATTTAATTTCCATTCATGTCATGAATATTTCATTTATATATTACAACGATTAGATTTTTGTAGACATAATAGATGTTATTTTTATATAATTGAAGAGTATATAATTTCAATAATTTTATTGAAAATTAATTTTGAAGGATTTGATAAAGTGTAAGACCTATATAAAATATTATAGGTCTTAATTTTTTCTCTAAAATGATTCATTTATGGGCTACAATATACACATGTGATGGTATATCAGCAGATTATTCAATGATAGAAGTCATAGTAAAAAATTTATACGAACAACATTAATATTTATCAGTAGTATTCTTGCACTAGATGGATAATACTAATTTTTTTAGAAATATATCATAAATATATATTGAATCCACTAGGACAGCACATATTTTAATAATGTGTGTGTGGATGGTAGAATGAGAAGTTAATATAATCGATGTGAAGAGACAGTGTGTTTGTGCACCACTACGTGCACTAATTTGATAAGAGAATTTTATTTGATATATAGTGATGAACCAAAATAGGGAATAGGGTGAATCAATTTTATGAATGATATGGTGACATCATATTCATATCACCGATTGATAATATATATAAAAATAACCCAACTCTTGGTTTGTAGTATAAAAATTTATTTTTTCATTGGAATATTATAAAAAATAATATTTTGTAGAAATGTGTGAAACATATATGAATAATAAAATTATGACTTATATATCCCCCCAAAATGAGTCAAATAGTATCTAGACAAGACTGTTGGATCTGATTAACGACAATGTCTACACAATATATCACCTCCATAGTAAATTAAAAAAGGGAAATGATGCTCTAATAAGGAAAGTCCATGAAATTTTAAACATTAAAAATATTTATGTACATATAATAATTATAGAATTTCAAAATATGGAACATTAAATAAAATTTAACGTAAAAAATGTATTATTATACTATTTTTAGTGTTACAAAATCCATCCATTGTGGATAAATGATGCACAAAAGTTGGATATACAATAAAGGCGAAGTAGAGAAATATTCTTGATTTCAACTGTTATTATTTTTTAATGATAAGTTTAAAGAACTGATTATGTTCCCCATCAATAAAATATTAGAAAAATGATTTTATAAATGACATTCATTATTGATCAATATGTCACCATCCAGGAATTATGATGATGTATAAATTTCAAAAATATTATTTTAGATGGGATAACATTAAAATGTCTTTTTCATAGTTTTTATATTAATTCAAAATATGTAAATATTATAAGGTCAATAATGAGAATCATACGAGGATACTATTACCAACACGGGTACCAAAATTGAAATGAAAAAAAATTATATGGGATACTATAAACATTATATTTACTTGAATAGAAATCAGAATATAATAAAATGTATTTTCTCATTGGATGATCAAAGAAATTTTATGATCATAACTCTATTGTTTTGTAGTCAATTACAGTTGGAAAATTTTCATTTTATAAATATTAAAGAAAAATATCTTATTATTTTACTACATTCAGCATTAATCAAGTTTTATTATTCAATTAAGTACCCTTCTAAATAGTATTTAATAAATATCTGAGGATTACCTTAATTCCCTATAGAACGCATCATGTGGGTCTTGATATAATGTTGATTTTAAGTAGTACATGGAACCCTTGGACGTATATTCAGTATAAGAGTACTATTAAACTCTTACATATATGTTTATATATTTCTCTATAGATTTAAAATCAATTTTTTATCATTCCGTTATGTTGGTGAAATTTTCATATAATATTAGATAATGTTTGATTATTAAAATGGCTCTTATGAAAGCCCAGTGTTATAGAAATTTTAAAATGTTAATGTGCTGGTATATATTTAGATATGGAAATCAAATAATACAATATCCAAATAAGATAATAGAATAGATGGTTAGAAACATTCATAAAAATATAACAGAATCTATTTTTCGGCATAAAAATGTTCTTTATAATATATGATGAGATTTTTAATTCGATACCGATGATAAGACATTCTTAGGAATATCTCATTGGAAAAAGGATATGATATTTTAATATATGGGAAATATAATCCCAAGATAATTTTTTCCCTTAAAAATTAATCTTCATATTGGAATGGTAAATTATCACTTGTCACATGAACCAACTCACTCTGAATCACATGTTGTCTTCCATTTATCTCTCATGAAAAAAATAACTTATTCAATTCTTATAACAATCTATAATTTCAAACCATTTTGGTGATATTTATCCAATGATGTTCTAATAGTAAATAATTTATATCATGTAGAGAATTTTATATGAAACAAGATCACTCACATAGTTAATGTTTGGTGGTGCAACTATATATTAGATGATGTTATTTCAGAACATGAGGATGTAAAGATGCTGAAGTTTTCTATGATATTTGTTGTGGGGAGATTTAATATTTAGTTGGAAATAATTATAATTTGTTATAATATATACCCCATATGATTTTATAAAAAACTGTTCTATAAAAATAATTGATAATTCTGATAGTATTATTTACACACATCGTTTGGTTTAAACGAACTATTACCAACTGATTATATTTTAAAATAAGAGCATTTATAAATAATAGAGAAGTTTTCCTCATGAACTTTTTTATGTGTGTTTTGATGTTTAATGTAAATAATTAAAAATAAAAAAAATTACAAAATAATTTTTATAAAATAAATAAATTATATATTCCATGAAATGTATTGATATTAATCTAATTGTTTTTACTATTCATGAGGAATGAATAAATCTAGTTTTCTGTATATGATACATTTGTATAAATAAAAACTATAATTTTTTTTAAAGTTTACTATAAAATATGTTTTACCACTTCTTGGATTTTAATATTCATAAATGGATTCCATATTTAAAAATATTTTTTCTATGTTTTATATATATTAATGATTCACATTCCATTAATATTAATGTAACATCTGTTTAATATTTAACACATTAGTAAGGTAAATATGGAAATTCATGTAAAAAAGTGTGATAAGGCATTAAATATCAATAATACGCATGTACTATTTATATTGGATAATATTTTTAATACCATATAAATAAATATTTGGAATATATGGAAATATGTTTCCTTTTTTATTGATAACGACCTATGAATAGTTTGTGTAAAAAATAAATCTAAAATATTGTTATCATTGTATTAATATATAAAAGATCTTATTCAAGGGGATAAAGGATTTTATTATTACAACCAATGAATGTATGATTTATTTAATTTTATATAAATTGAATCTAATTGATAGATTAAGATGCACAAAAGAGTTGGTTTTAATGAAAATACACTATAAAAATATAATTGAAACATGACAATTATAAACTAAATATTATGTTTCTAGGATTGGAATAGTACTAAATAAATTATGATAATAATATATTTTTTCAATTTATAATAAAAATAAAATCGATATATATTTTTTATAAATAAAATAAGAATCAATTTTTAAAAAGATTTTTTTCTTTAACATATTTTATTATAAAGAAAACATGTTGTTATTTTATTTCACACTTATGGTAAAATTAATTATATAAAATATAAACAAAATTATTTCAAATAAATTAAATAAGTTTTGAAATAATAATTCTGTAATAAAATTAATAAGAATTTTTTGTATTTTCTATTTTTCATTTTTAATAAATTTGTAACAAATACTAACTTTAATTAGATGATTTTATTTTCCATTTAATTATTTAAAATGATATATTATATATTATATAAGATTATAAGTATAATAATTTAAATTATGTCATAATAAATACTATTTTGGAATGGTAATTGAATTTCATATTAAATTTTACATTAAAACCTTCAACACATATGATAATGTTCTACTAGGAATCCTGCTTTTTAATCACATCTATAGAAATAATTTTTTATTTTATATTACAAGTTCGATGAATTTTATTTCAGAAAATGATTCAATATTAATAATTATCAAAATTTATATTACCTAATTATTTAATCTTAATTTTTAACATATATTAATATTAAAAGTAGTTAAAAAATTACCATGATTTTGGTAACAAATAATTTACTGAGTGATAGAAATACAATATAAATGTGAAAATGACATAAACATTTTTAAATAACCCATATTAAGGAAATAATTTGGACTTATAACCCAAATGGGTTAATTTAATATCACTATAAAGGCTTTAGGCATGATAAAAACATTAGTATTGTTTGGCTTTTAAAAAATTCTACATGTGTTCTACAACCACTTATAAAAGGCCACCCCAGCTCCACCCCTATTAACACTAAAAAATATTTTTTTATAGAAATAGAAAATAGAAAATCCAAAACATAATCCCCTAAAAAATTAATAGCCCGTGGTTTGTTCAGAAATCAATCATAGGATAGGTTTTGTTGAAAATGAAAAGAAGTGCCATGCATAAGAGGTAATGTTCATAAATGAGTGTATTCTTATTAATTCTTCATCCTCAACCATAAAATATCATTATATATTGTTATATTAATAACAACTACAATTTATTTATATTTATATGTTTTCATGTTAATTTCATAACCTATACGAATCTAATATTTCATCAAATGGAAAACGAAAATGGAGACTGTGCGTGGTGGACTTCGACCTTGTTTTCTGATATATTTCATTTTAAATCACCACCATTAATGGCTAAATATAATCATGTTATTAAATAGTTTATATAATATTTATGATATTATTTTTTCTATTTATTTTTAATACCACATATACCTTCTTACATTTTATTCCTTTTAGAATATTACAATGTCGCTCGTCTGTACGGAAAACTACGACCACACTAAGCGATGTGTTTTGTTTTTCAAATACACATTACATAGATTATAATAATGATATGTTTAATGATTATATTTCATATGTATGACATGGAATATAACATTTATGGTTAATATATCACTCACTTATTTTCCCTTTTACTTGTGAGTGGAATGATATAGTCACTCGCGTATACGTACAACCAATAATCTCCATAGAGCTATGTGATTCCTCATCCATGAATAACATTCAATAATTTTCTATAAATTTATATAATTAATCAATATTAAATTAATGAAAATAATATAAATATTGAAATTATTATTCTATAAGAATTGTTCGAGGACAGATCATTCATGACAGAACATGTATAGAATATAATGTAATCAACACTAAAAAAAGAAAATAATTATATATTTTAAGAAACCATGTTATAAAATGTTATAAGAGGTTTATATATTATATTATATATGCTATTATTTTGAATTTATAAATGAATAACATATTTAATACCATTATACAAGATGATAAATAGAATTCAATAAAAATGATTTTTATTGTTATAATTTTCCTTTCAATTTAAATTTATTTAAATCATATTTCATCATATGCACCCATTAAATTTTATGTGGTGTATATAATTATCAAATAATTCATTTTAATTAATAAATATTTAATCAGGTTTATTATTATTTCATTTCACCATTATTCTTCCTATTAATAATTTTAAAAATTACAAAATTGGTAATAATTATGTAACATAGTCATAATATTTTGATATTGTTAAATCTCTCTTGAAACAATCAATTTATAATAAACAATTTTCATTGTTCATAATTTTTACCATAAATATTCATATTATTTTTTAATGTATAAGATTAGATCCTTAAAATTATAAAATAAAAATATAATATTTTTACTTTTTATGTTATATTATTAATAAGATAAATATTAATTAATATATATCCTTTTCTAAATATAAACATTTTATTACTAGTAATACTTATTCATGAATTTAATAAATTATTTATATGTGAGGATAGATTAGAAAATAATATTATTATTGGTTCTTTTTTTCAATATCCCATTGATTCACCAATAAGTCAGATGAGACAAATCAAATGGCCAAATCAGATGTGTTTTAACCAGTTGTTATAAAATCTGTAGAGAAAGGTATTTATATAAGTTGTTCCTTGATTCATGAGATAATGATGACCAATTATTTAGAATTTCAATCTTTTATAATTCATTTAATATTATAATATTGGACATTTTACATTTGATATTAACTAAGAAAGAACTTCATTCTCTTTTTACTGACTAAATTCTAGTGTTTTCTATTATTATCATTTCCATAGTGATTATTCTTTATTTTATATGAGTGTCAATTTATTGGTAGATGGAATTATTTTTTAGCTATATTCATTTCTTTATTTACTATTCTATATTTATTCATGATTTATTTTATAGTATGTTGCCCTAATTGTGTATTTATGATCGGCCTTATTTTATCCCATCTACAGGATCTGATCAAGAATTCCTAGAGTGCATTTCAGAATGCCAAATATTTTACATTAGTGTCATTTTATTATTTAAGAAAATAATGTTGTTTTAGGTATAAATATAGAACAAAAAAATTAATAAAATAATCATTTATTTTGGATTTAACCCCATGCATTTATTATGACTTAATAAATATTTTTTTTCAGCTCTAGGATACTAGAGTATAGGTTGTTACAGTTGTAATCAAAGGAAGTTTAGTAGAAAACTTAGAAACATGAATTATGAAAAAATATATTATGGAACATGAAACCGTTCACGAATTTAATGATATGTATTGAATATGGTAATTAATTTTTTGGTAGGGATGATATTATCTAATTTCATTGAAAGACATCTCTATCTAGACACTATGAGGGCACATGGTTTTTGAAAAGATTCTCAAATAGGTAATAAATCAAAAAACTCGTGAAATGGTGTGGAAATTCTCATCACTAAGTGTATGAAAACAATCCATAAATAAAAAATTGATAGAAACGTCCAATGGAAATTATTTGGATAATTTAAAATTTTATTACCAATAATAATGATGGATTGGAAAATAAAGGTATCCTAAAAGAAACCACATTTTTTATTAAGTGATTAATAATGCATATATTTTAGTACATTTTTATTATTACGATATATATAGAATTATAAATTATGATTTAAAAATCATAAATTTATGATCTAAAATAATATATTTTATTCATTTCAAATGGATCAATGAAGAAAGAAGAATTTTAATAATACTGGTCAATATAAATACTTCCATCTTGAGTAATCTAATGTAGCTAGTATTTAAACGGAGAAGATTAGGGCCATATTTTTAAATAATAATTAGGTTAAGAAAAATAGACTTTCATAGATAGAGAAAAATGTTCAACAGTGAGATTAACCTACATTGGATCCCTTCATGAGATCGATTCCCCCATAATTTGGAAAGGCTAATAATTTAATGGTAGGTGAGAAATAAATTATGTCTATTAGGAATATCACTAATGAAATGGAAATGGTAACATATATAATTTATTTACTTAAATTTGATAAAGATCAATGGGGGGAATTGATCAAGAATAATGTGGAGTAAGAAGAAATAAAACTCATTGAATATAATTCATTTAAAGAGAAATTTATTTGAAATATATTTACGTTTTTACAAACAAAGTTAGAATAATAGAATGTTCAGAAACATAATAAAAAATGAAAATGATAGTTTTACAGATTAAAACTATAAATTTACAATGTTATCCAGTAATACTACATATTAATATTTCATCATGGAGTGCAACATTATATATTTCATTCAAGGGATTAATAGAAGTATTCTATGAATGATATTATCTAAAAATTCCTTTCCTCATGTGTTGAAATATAGTTTCATTTTTTGAATCTTGAGAATTTATCCCCAATATAAAACATGAAAAATAAAAATAAAGAATTTAAGAGGTATAATGTCCACCAATAAAAGTGTATTTCAATAATGAATACGAAAAGAATTATGTAATTTCTATATTGTGGGAACGATATATTGAATAATCTTCAGAAATACATGATGTTCATAGGAGTTTGTAAAAAGTTTGGAGACATGTTATATGATAATACGAAATGTGAGGGGTATTAAAAATACAATGTTATTTCATGTTTTAAGTGTATTTACATGGGTCACTATGTAATCAAATACCCCATGAGTTATTGTAATCCACCACATAAGAGTCCAATGTTTGAAAGGAAGGCATATCCCATAACAATAATTGAGCTTGAAGTCCCCAATGAATTCATGGAACATTCTTCAATACTAACTTAAAATTTATATAATGATTTATAGGATTCTATAACATCACATGATTTAATATCTTATGTGTTTTCGAATAATAATAAATATTTTCCAAACACTTATGTATGTTATTTTTAGATCAAAAATCATTTTGAGATACACAATATAAAAATGATATTTCATGTAGACACCATTATTACACATAAATGTTATTTATTATTTTATCGTATTATCATAATTATGGTATAATTTTAAATAATACTAGGTCATTTATTGATTTTAGAATATTTTGAAACAATTAATTAAAATGAAATAAATTATGGGTGGAAATAAATATATATAATTATTAATCATTAAAGGAGATAAATCATCAATTATGACATTTCAAGATCCACCACCAGTAGTTATACGGAATGATATTCTATTCAAAGAAGAAAAGATACAATATTGTTAAAGAGAGGGAAACCATACAATTATGGATGATTCTATTTTTAGGATTACATTGATGTATTTTCAGATGAATTATTTCATCATAAATTTGTGTATGATGTTGAGTCTTCTATTAATTTAATCCTTGATATAATACCAATATCAAATTATCACTTAGAAATAACCAATTTGGAATTAGTGGAGCTAGATAAAAAAGTATAAGAGTTTTTTAATAAAGAATTAATTTTCCCTTGTGGTCAACAATGGGGATCCCTTATTCTATTGATTAGGAAGAAATACATATCCAAGAGGATTTCTGTTGATTATAATAAAATCAAAGAATTTACAATACTGAAAAATTATCTTCTTTCTTTCATTGATAAATTATTCGATCAACTTGATGGAGCCCAATATTTTTCAATGATTTCTATTCATTATTTCTATAATAATTGTTTTTTTCTATGAAGGATGATATTGAAAAGACAACAATATAAATTAGGTATTATCATAACAATTTTATAGTAAATCTATCTACATTGACTAATGTACCCTCTAATTTAATGGATCCAATGAAAAACATATTGAAGGTATATCATTATTCTATTATTGAGTATTCATGGTTGATATGTTAATGTATTTAAAATGATATAAGGTTACTGATTTTCACCTTCGAATCAATCATGAGACTCTTATAAGGAACGATTTATATGAGAAATTTACTTAGTGAGATTTGGTTCATTAATAATTTTATTTTCTTGTCCACTATGAATCAAAGTATAAAATCTAAGTTGACCTAGTATATGATAATATAGTTAGTTTATTTCCTACACAAACAAATATAATAGAGGTATGTAGTTTCATTTCATTCATGTATTACTATTAGCGATTAATTTATATATTTTCTCTATTGTTGAACCTGTTTAACATGATTAAACGTAATGGGGTTAAATTTTTTGTACAATGTAATGTGAATAATTATTTGATAATGTGAATATGATATTTGGAAATGATATGATTTTTGATCTACCATCCCAACATGATTGATTTTCTATATATTATGATTAATATATGAAGGGAATTAGATATATCGAATTTAAAAATGATAACGTTAATGAATATTTGTCATATTAATTGAAGATTCATCAATAGAATAGTCTATCCCATGATATTTAGTTGGCGTTATTAATATTTTCTTTGAAGATGTGGAGAAATTTTTATTATAGTGAAGGATGCGTGATAATCAAGGATTATAAAATAAAAAATAATATATTATTTTAATAGAAATTGATCAATATGACACTATAGAAAATGATCAAGATATTGAACGATTATTATTTATCAATACACTTCTACTCCTGGAAAGAAAATATGGTGGTAGATCAATTGAGTAGGAATGATCATAGAGTACATACCCAATTGATGATTGATATAGTTCCAATTTTCATAGATCATATAAAATTTTATATGTTAATTATTAGGAATGGAGATACATGAATGCTTTTTCCTATGATATTGAATCAATTTTTATCAGTAAATATAATAAACTATCAATTTGATGATGAGAACTATCAGAATAAGATTAAAATTTGGATTGACAGAAAATTTATAGACATCATTTTTGATATTGTAATTATGAAATTTTAATAGATAATAAATGTTCCATAGATTATAGTTATATAAATTTAATTATTGGATGATACTCATATCTCAATCATCTCTATACACCATTCTAGCGCAAATATATATATGCATTTGAGGGAACATTTTTTATGGAAAATCAGGGTGTGGAAAAATTTTATATTATGTATTATGATGTTTGGGATTTCAGAAAGTGATAGATATAATTAAATATCCATTAATAGGTAAGATACCTATTCTTATTCAAATTTGGATATTATATTACATTACTTTGGACACTCTTATAGATATTCCAAAATCACCTATAAGTAATAATATAATATGGGTTAGCATTCTCTGCTTGACCAAATCTACCAATTTTCATTTATATATCATAATATAACCCACTTTATCAAATACTAAGGATATATATTAATAATTTTTTATATCTCCATGGTGTAATTATTTCAATAATTATGGTCATCATCCAATTATTACCTTGAAACTCCATTAGGGGATTCTGCATTCTCCAAATACCAATCTTCATTTAAGCACTGAATACCATCCTCAAACTATTGGATAGTACTAAAGGAATATTAGAATAATGGATGTAATTTAAGGTTCATCCTCAAATGAAATTATATGTATTTTGGTTCATTTTATAACATTACTATATTCTTCTAATAATAATTGTATCCTTTCATGTATTGAAATGGAATCAAATAGAGTGATACATGGAATGAGATGTTATACTCTAAATAGTTGGGATGATGTTGTAGAAAGAAAAATGTTAGGCCCATATCATATTGAAGTAACTAAAATAATTTTAAATTAAAATCAGGATTATCTTAATGTATATAAATATATACATATTAGTTATTGCAAATTTCATATTTAGGATTTGGAATTTTGAGGAGGATATTATGATTTCCTAAGAGTATCTCTAAGTAAAGGTGTTATAATGATTGTTAAGAAATGTATAATGATCCCAAAGTACGTAACACCAATTTAAATCTTGGAAAGTATTGGATAAGTGGCTTATATTTGAAACACTACACCATGCCTCTCAAATATACATAATGTCTACCATATATCATTGTCAATGATGTACATTACAGAACCAATGCATGTTCTCACCACTGATATAGAAGAATTCAATCATAATCTACATTACAATGAGATATCCATACATATTCTTGATAGTAGATTGTAACTATTGATTATATTGTTGAATTATCGAAAAAATGTACGTTGGAGAAATCACTAAATAGATGAAGAAATATGTGAATTGATCGATCCTATCCAGAAGAACTACCCACTTCAATTTAGAAGGTAATACAGATGAATTTTTTTAAAAAAATTTAATAAGAGGAAATAATATAACAAACATATTAAATATGATTTATTTACTTTTAATTAAATTCCATCAATTTGATATCTTGTGATTCATGAAACAATCATTTTTAAATGTAAATAATCTATTAGAATACTATTCACATATAACCATTATTAACTATTATTTATGTTGGGGGTATAAAAAAGACAATATAAATTATCAAAATTATATGGATCATACATATATAATATATAATAAATGGATATATACTGATTAGAAATAATGTAAATATCATTTTATTAAAAATGAAATGATATTTGATAACACAATTTATAAATAAAATTACTTCATCAATTATTGCACAGTTTTCATAAAAATAATTCTTTGTACAATTAGAATATTTAGTTGATAAACATTTATTATCTTCTAAAATAAATATTAATAATTTATATTATTGTGTAATTTTTATTTTTTAGATAATATTTATATTTTGATGAATAATAAAAAATATTGAATTTTATTTGAAAAATGTCCTTCAATATTAATAATTATGATGTTTAATTATATTATATATAGGTCTAAAAAATAATATTAGATTAATTATATCATAATAACTATAATTTAGATTATTTTAATCTATTTTTTGTCATGTTTTGATATTAAACCATTCAATACATACATGAAATATCTCTTTGGAATCCTAATTTTTCGTCATGTTTAATGGTTTAATTTTTAATTAGATTCTTCCACTTATATGAATTAAATTTTATGAATTGCATTCCATATTAGTAATCATAATAATTTAATTTACATAAAAATTTAAAATAAATTTACAATCATTATGAATAGAAAATTGAAAGAAAAAATAATTAACACTATTAGGATAGAAGGTGATTCACAAGGGTTTAAATTAAGAACTTCTGGGTTTAAAGTGCCATGAAAACATGTGAAACGCCAATTTTCTGATCAATCAATTACATTATTAATGAAAATGATCACGAATTTCCCTTTTTGGAGGCCTGGAATAAGATAAAACATGGGTATATTTAATTATTTTCAAACATTTTCATATGTGTCATCTCCCAATGATATAAAATCCAACACAACTCCTACCCCCATCACACATATAAATACATTTGGATAAGGAAATCCAAGAAAAACCCAATTTCATAATCCTCTCACAGAATCATAGTGAACTTGTTTTGATAAAAAAAATACATCCTATGATGTATTGTTTGTAAAAATACTAATAGATCCATGAAGAATAAGTATTTTTTATCAATAATCATATTCATTTTATATATTCTTCATGATCCCAAAAATATTTTTTATTCACAATAATATAAAAAAATATGATCTCCTATATAATAATATGATTTATGTCAAATAAATAACTTATATATGTCTTCTATTTCATCAAATATGAATCAAAATCATCGATCATGTGTACTGTAAGCTACAACCACATGAATCTATATATTCATTTTCCATCATCTAAATTAAAGGATGGTATAATTAAAAATTTTAAAAAATGAAATGAAATTTATGATATTATTATACTTATGTGAATATAGTATCAAATATACCAACTTAAATTACATTCCATTAAAGTAAGATAGTAGAACTCATTTGTACGGTTGAATACCACATGTCAATGTGACACGATTTGTTTTTCACATACGCATAACATGGATGGTAATAAAGGTAAATTTAAATAATATTTATTAACATATGTGATGTGATACCAATTCCAATGTACTTTTCTTTTACAATTCACTCATTAAGGAAACGTTTTTTCTTGTGCATACATAAGACCTGCCACCAATATGATGTAATGAGATTCATATTCCATGTCCAAACACTAATAATGATAAAAAAAATTCTATAAAGGTCCATTATTATATTAATTTAATTAAAATAATTCTTTATATGATTTAAATCTATAATATGTTCAATAAAATGTGCTTCTGTGAAAAACATGCAACAGAAAACCAGTAAATTAGCACCTGAAACAATAAAAATAATGAGGTATAAATTTATAATATGTGGAAAATGTAATTAGGTGTTTATTTATGATATGATAACGATTATTAAGTAAATTAAAAAAGTTATTAACATAATTAAAACCATTATATATGATGATAAATCACGTTAAATGAAATCAAAGCTTGAGGAAAGTGATTTAATCTCAATTTCCATTAAATTTGAACATATTTGTTAATATGCACTGATTAATGTTTTTATGTTTATATACCTTCCATTTTATTTATATAAATTGAATAAAAAATTACTAATTATTAATAACATATATAATAGATATTATTATTCTAGTGGATAAACTTTAAATGTTATCAAAGAGGTAAAATTATATTATATTATCATTTTCATACAATATTGTAAATAATATCTTGAAAAAATTAATTTTTTATAAAAATTTATAAATTTCAATTATATTTATCGAAAATATACATGTTATTTTTATTATAAATATTCTTAATTATTAAATTATACACTTTTTAACCTATATTTTTAATATTAACTATAATATGACTAACTAAGATGATATTGATAAATCTGGATCATTTACTCAATATGGATATTTGATGATATGGAAAATAGAAACATAAATTAAATCGATTATTATATATATTAGGAATTCATTCTATATGTAGTTATATGGGGTGACTATTTATAAATATCCTCTCAGTTCATCAACAAATCTAACGAGAAAAAAAACTTCAAAATCAATGTAGTTTTTAACCATTTTTAATGGGTCTTGATAGTAGTCTTGGAAGTATAGGTATCATGACTCATGATATCCTAAAATCTAATAATTAACAATATCCTTCACTTACAATTCTGAGAAAATTATTATCCATGGTATTTTTTACTATAATATTTTTCGTGGGTGTATATTATTATCAATGAATTCATTATATGTTTGGTAGTTTCAAGTACATACATTTCCATATTGATTATTTAATATCCAATTATGACTATGAAGTTATGTATTAAATAGAATTTATATTCATTAATTTACCATTCCATATTGTTTACGATTTAATGATTATGCATACCTCCCTTTTTATTTAACCCTTTCATAGCATTTGGTAGCACTATTATTTTGATTCATTTACCCGAGATATTAAGAATATTAATAGAATAATTTAAAGGATGAAAATTTTTTTTCATTAATATGAATTTTAGTTTATTTCTCTATATAAATTGTTTATCATTTAATTACTGGGCTACCCAAAACCAGTAAATTTATCAATTCTTCATGATTTTTCCCTTTGTTTATTTTCAAATTTTTTAATGTAAGAATTGGATCCTAGTTACTTGAGTCTATGTTGTTATATTTATTTTTTTGTCTAAATAGTTATTTCAAAAAAATAATTAACATTTATAATTTTAATTTATTTTTAATTTTTAGGGGTGAAATAATTTCACCAAATTCTAATGAAACAACAAAAGAGTACATATACATTTTAAAGAAAAATTATCTAACTAATTTCCCAAAAATTAAAGTATAAAATATTTTGATAAATTATGATGTTCAATTAATTTTTTAGATAAATATTTTAGAATTTTTTGTTGTTAAAATGATTTAATTGAATTCAATTTCTATCAAGATTTCATTATTGTTAAAATATAATAATAGTCTCCAAAATTGATTTAATTGTAACATATATTTAATATTATTAAATTATTTAAAATTAATAATGATCTTATATTATGAGAATTGAAAAGGATATGATCAATCCTCTCGACTATATTACACATATTGGTTTAGTTTCATTTATAATAACATCTACATAACCATATTGTATAAAACATTGATGTCACTGTAAAAATCAATTAGGACAATAGTGGTTAATACTCTTATATAATGGATAAAAAACATCAAAACAAGGCTCCATTTTACAACATTAGCGTATTTTGACTTATTGAAATACTATTAATGAAATATAATTTTCTAAGACAATATAATAATGAAAATTAATTAAAATTAACTTATTTAATCAATAACTTCTGTGGATCATATTAAGACCATGATGGATGGAGAAGTAAGTTTGAAGTGTATACTATTTGCAGAGTGTAGTATTTTATGGTCAAAAGAGTATAAATTAATTCACTTTGTAAAATCCTAGAAAACCTTGATGATACTTTTCTGATTTTTTTCACAAATATCATAAGTTTTGAAACATGTTATGGAGGCCTTGTGAAGGACAAGGTGAGTAAATAAGTGTTTTTGGCAAAGGAATGAAAGTGGTGTAAATGTCATAAGTGGCGTTCAAGTGTGGCCTGAAATTATATGTGGCGCACAATTGTATGTTTTGTGGAAGTCATATTTCCAGATCATCACATCAATATATGATAAAGGAAATAAATTGGAACTCCAGTTAAATATTGGAGCGCAAATCAAAAAGTGTCACATAAGTATAAGTTGTGCATAAGTTTATTTTTTCCAAAATACATATTTCAACATCATATTATCAAAATATAACAAAAGAAAAAATGTGCATCACCAGTGATGGTGTGGCTCGGAAGTGATGGGTAGGCGCACAAGTGATGGAGCGGTGCACATGTACGAATGATGCACAAGTGTATGTGGAATGCTAGTCACCAAAATTCCAATAAATAGATGACTAGCCTCCCTATTTTATTAATGCTCAACAGAAAAGAGAAAATTTGAGCTCTGATCGTGCAAGTAGTAGAAGGCGGCACAAATGATAATGTGGCATGCAAATTGAGGGTTATTTATATGTCTAACATATTTGGGGAGCGATAGCAGATTGATGTGAAAGCATAAGTGGAATGAATGTTTTCAGATGCGCACAAGCAGGGATGTGTGTTCAAGAAGAGTGTTCTGTTTACGCCAAAAGAGGCGTGAAAATGGTGAGATGTTCCCAGTAGCAGAATTCAAGTAGTTATTTGTGCACAAGAAGGTAGGCGCATACTATGAGTGGCACATAAGTAGGTGGCATGAAAGATGAGTGGCGTGCAAGCATATTGTGGCGTGCTAGCTATTTTCACCTAGAGTTTCTTAATAGATTCTGGGTAGGAATGTGAAGAATTGTTCTGATATATTTGAATTATAAAAGTCTATTAAGTAGAAAAGAATAATTACATAACCCTATTTATGGTATGATGGAGCACACTCACTATTGTATTGTTTTCAATGTGCTACACAAGTGTAAGGACATATTGTACTCATTGAATTCCACATAAATTGATTATTTTCTTATAGATTGTGTGGTATTGGACTGTTTCCGTACAATACCAAGGATGTATCTACACTTGTTGAGTTGAGAAACTTGTAAATCTTGTGTTCATGTGGATGAGTGTGTTCAGTAGGGAAGAAACTCTTTAACACGAGGTGAAGGTTGTTTCAAAAAGAAGGAAACATAAAAAGAAAAAGATATCACTGATTTGTTTCCCCCCTCTTAGTGATACTTGGATCCTGACTGGGAACATCAATTGGTATTAGAGGGAGGTTCACTTCATTTGTTCAATGCTAAAGTTTAGAAGAGTTGTTGTGATGGAAAATCTTAATTGGGTAACAGTAAAGTGATTTTAATATTTAATGGAAAGAATTATCATATATGGAATGTTATAATGATTCATTATCTTAAATTTCATGGGTATGGTGTAATTGAAACTAAAACTAATATATTTCCTCTTATTGATGACATGATTCCTCTAACACCTGCTTATAAGAAGAATCCTGAGAATGATGGAAGAGCTATTAATTCATTACTCTCATTGCTTTTTAAGACTGAGTTTTTAAGAGTAAAAGGGTTCTATAAAACTAAATGGATCTTGTATAAGTTGAAGAACATCTATGAAGGAAATAGAAAAGTGAAGAATGAAAAACTAAAAATATGGAGGTTGAAGTATG
The DNA here is from genome assembly GCA_963277665.1 of Viscum album. Lineage (NCBI taxonomy): Eukaryota > Viridiplantae > Streptophyta > Magnoliopsida > Santalales > Viscaceae > Viscum > Viscum album. The sequence goes on from OY728158.1 coordinate 882,073,629, forward strand.
AAGACATGAAAATGGAAGAATCTGAATCTGTTGGGGACTTCAGTAATAGGATAAGTGACATTTTCAGTACAATCAGATTTCTTGGTGATACTTTTTAGGATTCTCCCATTGTGGAGAAGATCAGGAGTATTCTGCCCGAAATTTTTTATGCCAAAGTGCCTTCATTAAAAGATAGAGAACCTCAAACATTATCTTTCGATGATTTTAATAGCACTCTCATTACTTATAAAATGAGAAGGGATAAGACTAGGAAGAACAATACAAAATATGATATTGAAATTTCATTCAAGGATACAAAGAGAGGGTAGATATAGAAGACTCTTACTGATGATGATGTCGAAGAATCTGATTCAGATGATGATGTGTGTAAAAGTTCTGATAAAATATTATCCTTGTTTTCAAAAAAATTGAAAATAGGTACATGGAAATACAAGGGTAAACATCTCGTGAAATGTTTTGAGTGTGGAACCATTTTTCACTTTGCAGCTAACTATCTTCAAAAGACTAAAGAAGTTTACAATGATAATGATGACATAAGGCCTTGAATGTCATGGAAGAATCTAGCTAGCAAAGAATAATATTTTTCAAAGAGGAAGGATAAAATGGTCATGTAATCAAAAAGAAGAAGATATTTATCGAAAGATGATGATGATGAATATAGAGAAGATGAATCTGAGAAATCATTTTCTAAAAAAACTAGAGAGAATACCTTTAATTTTAGTAGTGAATAATGAATATTATGAGAGCCACATTTATAAAGAATAAGAAAGTCAACATGAATATCATCTTAAAGAAGAGTTAAATGAATTTTTTTGGATGATTTTAAGGCATGAAGATAAAAACATTAATAAGTATATATTTCAAACAATCTATCTCTGATGATGGTGAATGTTCTAGTAAAAACGAATCAATGATGGATCCTAAAATGATACCTTCAATGGTGAAAGGAAAGACATAACTGGTTCTCATAAGAACAAATACGGAAGGACTATGTTGGTGGCCAAAATTAGAAATGCTGAAAAGTAATAAGTATATAAAATTCCAAAGTCCATAAGGATTTCTATTACTTCTTATACTAATAAGTCTAAATAGAAATCTGAGATGAATAATAAATTTATGATAGAAAATAGGACGTTTAACCATCAGCATAGTTCTATTAATATGGTTTTCAAGAAGAATGTTCGCAACTCTATTCAGTATAAAATTTTTAGAGGTAAATATTCATTATATGGTTACTACTAGTATTTTGGGGGATTCCGACACACTAAAAACATGTTCTGGTTCATCAAAAAACATGAATATGATTCCACAAGTTATGAAAGGCATGGATTGTGGGGGAGTTAATCCTCTCAAAAAGGAATGTATGAGAGAGCAGTTCTGAAGAAATATGAGAAGGCTGGTGTGAAAGATGAAAATAAATTCCATCCATTGGAATAAATTTGACAATGATGTGAATAGCCTAGATATCATGCTAGGGGATGTATAGTTTTTTTGCATCGCAAAAAAAATAGTTCATAACAAAACTCAGAAGATGGAGGTGAATAATTAAAAGGAAGAACAAAAAGAACTTGTTGTTTATACTGCCTTAAAATCTACCGATAGAGAACATCTTTAGATTCTTGATATAGGGTGTTCTTCTCATATAACAGGAGACTTAAGGTTTCTGATGAATGTGAAAGGCTTCAAATAAAGAACAATTACATTTAGAATTTATGAGACTCGGATGATCAAAGGTGTTGGATCATCCATCATCGATAATGAAAAATTAAATCTTGTAAAACGTTATATGTTGATGGGTTGAAACATAATCATCTGAGTGATTCGCAACTATGTGATGTAAGAGACAAAGTTATCTTCAGAAAAGATCATTTTTTGTGAAAAGTGAAAATGACAGAATGGTGGTTATGAGAGTCCAATGTACAAAAAGAAACTTATTCAAAGTTGGTGAAGTAAAAAACTCTTGTTACATGGGAATGGTGGATGAAAATTAGTTATGGAATAAAAGGCTGGGAAATATTTTTCTGAGAAACATGTGCATGTTTTCAAGGTGAGATAGTGTCCGAGATATGAATGTTTTATCAATATGAAGAGATTGGTGTTTAACTATTTGTGATAAGTGGAGGATACCAAATTCTATGCCTAAGAGAGTTGACATTCGTCCAAAACAACCCATGGAACATATAAATTATGATATTTTCGGAAAATGAGCATGCAATCAACAAATAATTATTTGTAATTCATTACATTCATTGATGAATTTTCTCACAATACTAGCGTTTTGTACATGAGACATAAGTTAGATTCTCTGAAAAAGTTTTAGATTTTCAGGAAGAAGGAAGAGAATAAATGTGAGTATTCATTGATGAAATTGAGAATTGATAATGGTGGTGAGTATAAAAATGATGAGTTTGAATTTTATCTTGAGAATCATGGAATTTAGCATCAGTTCATTTCACCAAACACACCTCAACAAAATGGGGTAGTTAAAAGAAATAATCAAAGTATGGTGGAAACTGGGAGAACTATGTTAAATGAACTTAGTCATTCTCATTATTATTTGAGGCAATCCATGAGCACTATTTTTTATATTAAGATTATATGTTTCTATAGGAAAAACTCAGATATGGCTCTATAAGAAATGTTCTATGGAAAAACTCCATGTTTAAAACACTAATTAATTTTTGGGAGTCTGTGAATTATAAAGAAGAACGGTTGAATCCTTGGAATGTTGATGAATAGAAGATAATATGGAATATTTCTTTTCTAGGCTGTAGAATGAAGTGGATATCGATGTCTCAAATATGAAACAAGAATAATTATTTATTCTTGAGATGTAAAAGTTGTTGAAAATGTGGATAATGAAAAGGAGTCATATGTTGATGTGGAAGTTGAGCGGGATAGAGAAGATTTTGTATACAATTTTGATAATGTTGAAGACAATGTTATACCTACTATGGAAGAGGAATCAGATTCAAAAACATTATTGATGAGGATGAAGTTCAAACAACTCATCTTAGGTAGATTAAACAAGTGGAGGTTAGAACATTTTTAGAGATCAACCTTAGAGGGTTCAAACAAGACGAACAACAAATGCTATAACCCATACATCTCTTTTTTCGAATGATGAACCGAATGATATAAGTGAATCATTTGAGCATTTAAAATGGGTTCATGCTATGAATAAAGAGTTCGACCAGATAGAGAATAATGATACTTGGGAACTTGTACCCAAGTTGGACAACAAGAACATTATTTGTACAATGATGGTTGTTTTTTGTAAGAAGCTAAAAGAAGAAGGTTATGTAATAAGAAACAACAAAATATTGGTTTGAAAAGGGTATTCACAAAATGAAGGCATTGATTTTGATGAAACCTTTTCTCTAGTGGCTGGATTGGGAAAAATCATAATATTTATTTCTATTATTGCAGAATGAGGCTATAAATATTTTCAAATGGATGGGATGTTCTCTTTTGTAATTATAAATCTTGTTGATTAAGTTTACATTGAATAACCCTGTGTCATTATTGTTATAAAAGATAAAATTTATGTGTGTGAGATGAAGAAATCATTATATGGGCTAAAACAAGCTCCAAGGGCATGGTATACCAAACTGGATACATGCTTAAGGAAGATGGGATTTAAGAAAGTAATAGTTGAAAATAATATTTACATCTACAAATGTGAGAAGTCTTCTATCATTGTAATTATCTATGTTGATGACATTATCATTACAAGAAATGATCAATGATCTTTTGAAATATTTTCTGATGATATGAATTAGTTGTTTAAGATGTACATGCAGGGAGAAATGAAATAATTTATCGGTTTACAAATCTTATTGAATAGAAACAAAATTTTTCTTTATCAGGAGAAGTATAATAAAGATCCTTTGAAAAAAATTGGCATGGAAAATTAAAAACCAGTTTCCACACCAATTTCAGTGGGAACCTAGTTTTAGAAATATGTAGTAGGAATGGATGTTGATTAAAAAGAGTTTCTAAAGCTGATTAGATGTTTATTATATTTTACTGCCATAAGACCCGACATTTTCTATTCTATATCGTCCAGTTCTGGCGCTCTCGGCCTATGTCAGTGTTGTATGTCATCTAAAACCAACACAACGAGGTGTGGGCATAGCCCGTGTAGGGGTGCGTATAACTATACATAGTTGGGACCCCGAGACCCTCAAGGTCTCACAAAATCTATCAAGGATAAACCAAAAGATGTGATTTCAATGGATAACAATTACATAGGTATGTTCCCATACATATACCTATGTTATCAAATAATCCATCTCAATCATGAGGAAAAAACAAAGGTCATTGAATCAGCTCAGACCAGGATTTTTATTATCGAAACCAAGGCTTCTGGAGAACTCCTCCTCTCTCGGGTACAGTGTCCCTATTGTTACTCCAAGGCTCTACTAACTAACTTTAGACTACTGAGGTACTCCTCCAGTCGAGTACCTCGGATCTGGTGCCAAACCGGGCTCTCCTCCGCTGTGGGTCTGCCACCAAACCTAGCGCTCCCCCTAAAAGCTGTTAGAGGTACTCCTCCTATCGAGTACTGTGGGTCTGCTATCAAACCAAGAACTCCGTCCACCGTGGTTCTACTGCCAAACAGGGCGTTTCGTCCACTGGGCTAGTCGAATCCTTCCGAGTTGTATCGGTCAAGAAGTCGTCTGGTCTATAGCTACTAGGTCTCTGCACTCCATCTGCTCGTCTCTTAGAGGATCTTCTCAATGAGCTACTGGTCAATACTCCAAGTGTCAAAAAGTCTCACTTGAAAGTATCTCAATGGACTGCCACGTCATAGGGGTTTCAACGCAACTGATGTCACATTAATTGGATGCATGGTCTGTGAGTTATTAACATTTTAGTAATGGGGGCCCAGTTGGATTCGTGTACAAACCAACATAACCGTGACTCAACTATACCCCAAACTACTGTGGGCTATAATCAATTGGACGGCTATGCTCCAAGATTATCGGTGCCGCTAACGGTTCATCCAACGGATGTTTGGTGCCAATGATATGGCCCAAGAAGTTAATGGGTCAGTAATTGGCCTGGGTTCTGTCCGACCCGGTCTGGGTCGACCCGGTCAGACTCACTGGGTCTGACCCGACCCATTGGGTGGGTCACCCCGATACGTTTGGACTCGGTCTGCTGGACCCAGCCTAGCGAACCACAAGGTTGGTTTGGCCCGGTTGTCGCCACATAGGCGAAATGGTGATTCGGCCCGGAGACTGGGCTAGTTCGGCCAACAACACCGCGGGGAATGCTGTGGGTCAGCTTGGGAGGTCGGTGGATGGGAAGCCAATGGGCAGGCCGCGTGGGGCACGAGATTGCCAGCTGGACACTAGGTAGGTTGTTGGTGCAAAGGCCAGGGTGCCAGGGCATAGGGCAGTGCACCTAGCAGGGTGCTTGGGCACAGGCAGCTCCTAGGGGTGCATAGGTGCCGGGTAGGCCACGGAAGGGGGCCCATGAGTTGCAGGCAGGCCGTCTGTTGGGCCAGGCAGCGCGCTGGGGGGCGCCGGTCAGTGTGGAATGGGGGCCACGGGGTTCAGGCTGGCCGTCGGTCAGTGCGGCAGGGGGCCACGGGGTGTGGGTAGGTCGTTGGGCAGCCCGACAGGGGGAACGTGGGTTTCGAGCAGTACGCTGTGCAGTGCGGCAGGGGGGCCATGGGGTTTGGGCCTCATGTTGGGGCCGCGGGGAGAGTGTCGATGGGGTGCAGGCAGCACGCCGACGAGGCGCGACAGTGCGCTGGCAGGGTGCGGGCAGGGCACGGGCGAGGGTGCGGGTAGCACACAGGGGCACCACGAGGGCAGCAAGGCCTTTCCTCGCCATCTTTGTTGCAATCTCCACTTTTACATTCCGTGTTTCCTCTTCGAATAACATCACAAAGAATGACTTGTAGAGGGTTTCAGGCCGTGTGCGGTTGGCCCGAACCCTCTGCGTTTAGGAGGATATCAATTGGCTCAACAAGTAAAAGATGTTCATTAAAAAAATCCAAATCAATCCCTTTATACCCTTTGATGAAAGAAAGAAAAGGATTACAATATCAACATGAAAATAAAACCCCCTACCTTGCTTGACGATTGTTCATTGACGAAGTCTCGGTAATGGCAGCATCGTCTCATTGACGTCAGGAAGCATTCAAGGTAGGAGACCGAGGAAGAAGCGTCATTGGAATTCTTAGCGGTCAGATCCTTCTCCTTAGGTTTGGTCAAAGATCGAGAAGGGTGGGCGTCATTCTTCATTGGCGATGGGCATTCTTTGTGTTCTTCTTTGAGAGGACGAAGTCCCCTCAATTCTCTTAAAGGCACTTACACTCCTTAATTCTCCCAAAAAGGATTATGGAAACCTCTCAACCACAATAATACATCACATATTATAATGATGGAATAAATAATTCAAAAGAATTCCAAAATAATCCAATTAATTAATTTCATGGTTTAATTATTTAATTTTTAAAGAGTTTGCACATATTGTATTGGGGAAGGTAGAGAGTTTAACCCACATAAATGGGGGGTTATAATAGATAAGAAACTCATGTGGGCCCCAATAATAAATCATACCCTTGGAGGTTATCAGTGGATGGGACCCACAACCATAACCTCTCATGAGAGGTTATGGTGTGGTGGCCCCCACCCCCAACCTCCACTTAGAGGTTTTAACCACCACAATAAAAATAATGTTTACACTTTACTTTTATCTAACTAAATTACAAAAACCCCAAACACTAACTTCAAACTTCATCATAATGCAACTACGGTGAAGGTTTTACTAAGCAATTACTGACGCTGCGAGTTCAATAGTGGCTTCAGAATTCAATTCCGAGAACCGGTTCAAAAGTTATAAAATTACGCTCGCATGTTTACTGAATGTACCCGAAAAAATGTTCGGAAATTTATTATCAGTCACCCATTACCCACTAATGTCTAGGTTAGGCTCTTCCTAGGTGAAACACGCCCCAAAGAACCCAACTGTACCTTCAGATTTCCAATCTGAGTTACCGTTTAAATGTTATGAATTTTACAATAAAATACTTTTCACATAATTATTTTATTTTTTTCCACACACTAACATTCTCTAGTGGCCCTCGTGGACCCAAGTTAGTATTTTAATAAATAAATCACACGCTCATGATTTCAGAGGTGGTCTCGGATTTTTAATTTGATTTACCATTTGGTAGTTATAAGCATTTATAAAATAATACAATTTATTTAATTATATTATTTGCGATTATGCCAATTTTTTTTTCTCACAGGATACCAGCGCCGACTAAATTTAAGTGATTCCAACAGTAAACCATCCATCCTAAGCACAATGATGCCCTATGATTTCTGATCTGATTAACCCTTTAAGAGTGATTCCACTTTTTCAGGAAAACTGCTTACGCCCGTTAATTTATGATTAACAAAACATCAGAAATTGATTCCGGGCACACTGGGCCTCGGAATCACACGATGTCAAATTTGACAGACTTGAAATAATTTCATGTATTTAAGAATATATTTTTTTGGAACTTATAGGTCTTTACATTCTCCCCACCTCAGGGCTTTACGTCCTCGTAAGTTACAACTCAAACTAAGGGAACAAATGGGGGGTAATGAGCACGCATCCGAGCCTCCCGCTCCCATCTGCTCTCTTGGAGGTTCCCATGCATCCTGTGAACGTGCACCAGAGGTATCAACTTTCCACGTAGGACCCACTCCTATCGATCCTCAATATCCACTGAAATCTCCATGAAAGTCGCCCCGTCATCGATGTCCAGCTCCCCGTGGTCGTTGATGTGTGAAGGGTCATGCATGTATTACCAATCTGAGATATGTGGAAGGCGTTGTGCACCCGGTGCAACTGAGGAGGAGGAGATAAGAGGTAAGCTACCTCGCATACTCTGCTGAGGACCTAGAAAGGTCCGATTAAACTCTGAGATAACTTGCATCCTTCGCCAAATCTCAATAGAACTCGTCGAGGTGAGAACCGTTGAAAGACGTGGTCACATTCTTCGAACTCTAGAGATATATGTCTCCTCTAAGCATATGAATTTGGTCTCCTCTGTAGAGTCTTCATCCGCTCCGGGATGACCTGCACCTTCTCCGTGCTTGCTCGTACCATCTCTGGTCAGTAAGAAGTTGGCCGACTTGGTGAGTTGGTCGACGATCACCCAAATAGAGTCATGTACCACAGAAGTATGTGGAAGACCCGTCACTATGTCCATAGATACCTCATTCCACTTCCACTCTCGGATCTCTAAATGTTGTACCAAGCTTGCTTGTTCCTAGTGCTCCACCTTCACTTGCTGACATTTGAGGCACCGTGAGACAAACTCCAGAGAAGTCTAGAACAAACGTTTAAAAGTAACCACCCAAGGCAGACGTCCCTCCCCCGTTGGGGGGTAATCCTGGAATCATCCTTTGAAAAGACATCCCTATGTTTTTCCACGACTATTTGGAAGTGAAAACTCAAGAATCCTTCTTCCACAACAATAAGGTTGTCCGACTCAAGAGTGATAGGTTGCACACTCCTATGCATGAGCTTAACATGTGCTTCCTAGGTTTCCATTTTGGCTGACTAAGGAAAACCTCATCCTAACTTTGTAGTTAAACCGATAACTTTTTTCCAAATATAGTTAATCTGTGTACGAACAGTGTTTTCTGAGTCCATATACAAACTAACGTCGTATGGCCTCGACGTTTCCACCAAGAGGTTCCAACTGAAACTATCGAATCAAGGGTCAGATCACACCATAGGCGTATGTGTGATTATCGAGTCTCCACCCAGAGGTATCTCTAGATGTGAGGCTCAATTCAAGGGATTAAGTGGAAACTGTAGGTCTGGGACCAGATTCCTGGACGGAAGGAATGATTGGTACCTATGTCTATTGATACGACAGCTAGTAGTAGACATAGACCATACCTCGAATCATCCCTAGAGCCTTTCGATCGCACTCCTTAACAGCATGTAGCTATTGTATTCACATTCCTTCCAACTCCATGAGCATTGAGGGGACTATAAAGGTGGGTGGTTGTAACATGCCAAAATTTACCCCACCTCATGCTGCTCTCCTATGTCTGCTTCCATGTATGTTGCCCTGTAGATTCATCTGTCACGGTCACATATTTTTCTCGAAACATCATTCATGCCAAATTCTCTGAGATTGGTTCTTGATTCCTTTTTTCCCACTACTAAAATTCACTGGCTGTATCCGCTCAGCCAAAGAACAATCAACCACAAAGGTTCTCTCCAACATCGTAACATAAGTAGGAATGCAAAGAGGAATAGTGCTGGCTCGAATGTCCTTAAACACACCTTGTCAGATGTCTAACCTCTAAAGCACTGATCGTATCATATTCATCGAGTACCAAGAATGGTCATTACGACTTGATAAATACTCATAAACCGACATGTCATCCTGCCAAAGCTGTAGAAGCTCTAGAGCACTCTTAGCCACCTCCTCAAGCCAGTCCTTAGCTGCCACTGAGTCGGGCTCACCTCGGAACCTGAGGGGTATCTGATACTGAAACACATGTAAGGCACTAAGATTACTAGTGTCCTCTACCGGCACTGTCAGTCATAAATACTGATCACCGGGTAGTGATATAGCTGACACACTACCTAATTGTACTATCCCAGGCATTAGTCAATGTACCGAAGCCTCATCTCTATGTGGACCAACCTCATGGTCACTCATTTGGAAACACTGGAAGCTAATATAACCATCTACTCTACTGGTGTCTCAACTAGGTGTAGAACTCTAACAATCACCTCATGTCAGTTTTCTACTGCATGGGAATCTATCTCGCATAGAGACCTCAGAGGCCTCTGCAGCTGGGACTCGTTTAACGCGCTCAATCGGTGTACACTGTCTGAAAATGTTGATGGTGGTATCCGCTACCTAACGGGTGGTGGTTCTTGTGGTAAACCACTCGAAGGTTCCATCATAGTAAGAGGGACCTACACCAGATCCTCATCGCTCGGTGGGCCGTCATCGGGTACTCTCTCGGAACTCCAACTGAATGTTTGCATGGAGGCATCCGAAACAGATGTGACATGGTCAAAAGACTATACCTGGTGAGATGACTTAGTTTTAGCTGACTTAAAGAAAACTTTTGAAAACCCATACACAATAAGTGTTTTCTTTCACTAAGTCGGAAATCTGTAGTCTGGGTCCTAGTGTCTGGATACGTGGGCCGTCGCACCAATATTGGTCTCCCTGAATGGAAAACCACACTCGGTACCCTTAACATTATTACATCATAGATATGAAATATTAAAGTTCTATGTTCTGCGGTAGAAGTGACTCCTCTAATACCAATTTTTTACAACCTGTCCCCCGGGGCCTACATCGTGACTACCCCATGCCCGCCTTCAATAGTACGGGGGTTGGCGACTAGCACCAAAGGCGTAATTCCCTATAACTGTGAAGGCATGCCTTCAAAAATTGTAGACACACACAACCAGCATACAAGTGGAAGATAACACTAAGTAAAAACTGAATAACAAGTGTAATTAATGTAAGGGGGGAAGAATACAATCCCAAATGTAAAATACAAATAAAACTGAAAGAAAATACAACTAAAAAGGGACAAACATCTGAAAGGTGGAAGCAGCTCCTAGTTCATCCTCCAGGGGTCCTACATGATGGGTAGGTACATATGGCCTCCCAACAATCCACGTCCATATGACTCCACCGTGTACAGATACGTTGTAAGGTCCTACTCCATGTACCATCCAGTCCTGGCACTCTCGGCATCTATCAGTGTTGTCTGCCATCTGCAACCAACACAATGAGATGAAGGCATAGCCCGTGCAGGGGTGAGTATAACGATACTTAGTAGGGACCCCGAGACCCTCATGGTCTCACAAAATAAATCAAGTATAAACCAAAAAGTTTGATTTCAAAGGATAACCATTACATAGGTATATTCCCATTCATATACCTAAGATATCAAGTATCAAATCTCAATCATGAGAAAAACACAAAGGTCATTGACTCAGCTCAAACCAGGATTTTTATAATCGAAACCACGATTGATGGAGAACTCCTCCTCTGTCGAATACAGTGGCCCTATCATGACTCTGAGGCGCTACTCACTAACCTAAGACTACTGAGGTACTCCTCATGTTGAGTACAGTGGGTCTACTACCAAACTGGGCGCTCCTCCACTATGGGTCTACCGTCAAACCGGGTGCTACCCCTAATAGCCATCAGAGGTACTCCTCTTGTCGAGTAATATGGGTCTACTTCCAAACCAGTCACTCTGTCCACCTTGGGTCTACCGCCAAATCGTGTGTTCTGCCCACTGGGTTAGTTGAAGCACTCCGAGTCGAATCGGTCATGCAGTCGTCAAGTCTACAGCTACTAGTTCTCGACACTCTGTCTGCTTGTCTGTGGGAGGATCTGCTCCACAAGCTACTGGTCGATACTCTAAGTGTCACGAAGTCTCACGTGATGAATCTCAAAGGACCTCCATGTCATAGGGGTCTCAATGCAATAGACAACGCATCAATTGTATGCCCGGTTTGTGAGTTATTATCATTTTATTCCCGAGGTGCAGGTTGGATTTGTGGAAGAACCAACCTGACCATGACTCAACTATACCAAGAACTCCCATGTGGTATACTCAAAGGGAAGGCTATGAACCAAGATTACCAGTTCCACTGACGGTTCGTCAAATGGATGTTCGGTAATGAAGAAATGGCCCAAGAAGGTAATGGGTCAGTAACAGGCCCAGGTCCGGTTAAACCCGATTCGACCAACATCGCCCAACCCAGTCTGGGCCAACCCGGTCTGGGTCGACCCGGTCACCTGCTATGTTTTGACCCGGTCCGCTGGGCCCAGCCCAGCGGACTGCGAGGTCGATTCAGCCCAGTAGTAACCACATAGGCAACTTAGTGACTCAGCCTGAGATACCAGCCCGGTTCGCCAAGCGACGCTGCGAGGAATGTCGTGGGTTGTCTTAGGTGCTAAGTTTCTAAGAAGAAATTGGGAAGGTCAGCTGGACACTGGGTAGGTCATGGGTGCACCGGGCAGTGTACCAGGGCGCTGAGCAGCGCGCCGGGCATCGCAATTGGACATAGGCAGCACGTCAGGGTACTAGGGCACCAGGTAGGCCGCGATAGGGGGGGCTGTGGGTTGCAGGCAGGCCGTCGGCTGGGCCGGGTAGCGGGTTGTGGGGAGAGCTCATGGGGCACCGGTTAGCGCGACAGGGGTGCCGCGGAGTTCGGGCTGGCCGTTAGGCAGTGCGGCAGGGGCTGCGGGGTGCGGGCAGGCCTCAGGGTAGCCTGGAAGGGGGGTCATGGGTTACAGACAGGCTACCAGGAAGTGCGGAAAGGGGGCCGCAAGGTTTGGGTAGGCTTTCGGGGCCGCGTGGAGGGAACCTGCGCGGCACGAGCAGCGCACCAGCGAGGTGTGACAGCACGTCGGCGGGATGAGGGCAGCACGCGGGGCACGGGCTAGGGTGAGGGTAGCGTGATAGGGCTCCACAGGGGCAGTGAGGGCTTTGCATTCCATTTTCGTCATCATTGCCTCTTTTCAATGACATTTTGCTACTTCGAAGAACATCACAAATCATAATCGGCGGAGGGTGTCGGGCCGTGTGAGGTTGTCCCGAACCCTCCGCATTTAGGAGGATATCAATTGGCTCAAAAAGTAAATTATTTTCATTAAAAAAATCTTCATCAATCCCTTTATATCCTTTAAAAAAGGCAAGAAAAGATGTACAATGTCAACACGAAAACTAAACCCCCTACCTTGCTTGACGATTGTTCGTTGACGAAGTCTTGGTAAAGGAGGAATCATTTCAATGACATAAGGAAGCATTCAGTGTAGGAGATCGAGGAAGAATCATCATTGGTGTTATTCGTGGTTGACTCCTTCTCCTTTGGTTAGGTAAATATCAATATGGGAGTTCGTCGTTCTTCGTTGTCGAAGAGCATTCTTCGCGTTTTTTGTTGAGAGGATGAATTCCTCTCAATTCTCCTAAAGGATATTCCACTACTTAATTCTCCCAACAAGGATTATGCCAACCTCCCCACTATAATAATACATCAAATATTATAATGGTGGCATAAAAATTCAAAAGAATTAAAAAAGGATCCAATTAATTAATTTCATAGTTTAATTAATTAATTGTGAGAGAGTTGGTACATTAAAGTTTTGGGGGATGGTGGAGTGTTTGACCCACATAAATGGGGGTTTAGAAGAGTTAAGAAACTCATGTGGGCACCACTAATAAATATAACCCGAGGAGGTTATGTGCAGGTGGGAACCACCATAACCTCTCATGGGAGGCTATGGTGTGGTGGACCCCACCCCCAAACCCCCACTTGGAGGTTTTAACCACCACAATAAAAATAAATTTTACACTTTATTATTATCCAACTAAATTATAATAACCCCAAACACTATCTTCTAAAATCATTAGAATGCAATTGCGGTGAAAGTCTCACTAATTAATTACCTATGATGCGAGTTCAACTATGCCCTCAGAATTCTGTTCCGAGCACAGGTTAAAAAGTTATAAAATGCCGCTCACACATTTACTGAACATACCCGAATTTTTTTGTGGAAAATTATTATCAGTCACTCATGACCCACTATAGTCGAGGTTAGTCTCTAACAAGGTCAAACATGCCCCAACGAAACCAACGGTACCCTCGTATTTTCAATCTGAGTTACTGATTAAATGTTATAAATTTTACAATAAAATAATTGTTACTTAATTATTTTATTTGCAGCCAAAAACTAACATTCTCTAGTGGCCTTCGCCGTCCCATGTTAGTATCTTCTTAAAGAAATCATACCCTCATGAGTTCAGTGATAGTATCATATTCTTAATCTGAGTTACTGTTTGTGAGTTATAATCATTTGAAAAATAAAATAATTTATTTTATTATTTTATTTACGATTATACCAATTTTGGGTTTTCTCATAGGAGACTCGCGCCGACTAAACATAAGTCATGCCTAGGTAAACCCGCCGACCAAAGCGCAACGGTGCCCTCAGATTTCTGATCTAAGTAACCGTTTAAGTGTAATTATACATTTTGTGGGAAACTGATTATGCGCATTAATTTAAGCTTAACAAAAATTCAGAAATTGATTCTGGGCACACTGGGCCTCAGAATCACACGCCTTCAAATTTCGCATACTCATAAAATTCCCATGTATTTATGAAAAAAATTCTGTGGAATTTACTGGTATTTACATCAAAGGCATAAAAAATTATGGAATCAGGAATGATGTTTTAGAAATTATTGATTTGTTTAGGTATTCAAATTCTTATTGGTAAGAAATGTTTATGATAAAAGATCAACATCTAGAGGATATTTATTTTTGTGGAAATTTTCGGTTAGTTGGAATACAATGAAACCGAAATCAGTGAATCTTAGCATGGTGGAAGCTGAGAATGTTGCTTCCACTTAGGATGTTACTCATCTTATGTCGATGAAGACCCAGTTGAAAGATATACTTATTGAAGTAAATCTACCCTTACTATTGGGATGCGGGAATAAGAGTGCAATCAATCTTAAAAGGAACCGGTATAACATTATCATTCAAAACATATTGACATAATGCACACTTTCATCATTTAGAAGGAGGAGAAGAATGATTTGATGTGGGAGTATGTTCCTAGATCAGAATAATTTGCTACCAAATTTACAAAACCATTACTAAAGGAACCACTTGCTAAATTGAGGATGAACATGGGTGTCCAACCACCATCTCATAAAGGTTGAGGTACTTGTGTCAGTCCCCTCTCTCATCGTACTTTGGATAGTGCTTTCAATGGGGAGAATTGTTTCATAAATCAATCCTTATGATAGCATGCATAAAGGGGGTGTTGCAGGTAAGATGTGAATTAAGTATGTCTGTGAGTGAACTATTCTAACTATTTTTTGGAGTTGTTTTATAAAACAAAGTATTTGTTTTCTAGGAAAACTAAAGAAGTGAATAATGCTGAGGTAAAAGCTTGGACAGTGTTTTAAGAAGGTTGAGAAGATATAATCATGAAATTTCATAGTCAACGTTTTTGACGACATGGTTTTGGCTATCAATAATTCTTGTTTTATACAATGAGTTAGCTCACGTAGGCTTAGAATTGTTGATAAGTAATCCATTTATTTAGGTTACAATGTTATATCACTTATGACTCTTGGATGACAACAAAATCTAAAGGGGATATTGTTGGGAATATGTTTGATTGAGAAGGATGTTTGAGGAGTACACTTTTTGAATAGTGTTGTCTTTTGTTGTCAAAAGAGTATAAATCAATTCACATTGTTAATGCCTTGAAAATATTAATGATGATTTTATGAATTGTATTTCCCAAATATCATAAGTTTGGAGAACATGTGATTCAAGCCTTATGAAGGGTAGGGGGAGTAATGAATTTTTTTCGGCAATGGAATGAAAGTGGCATGCAAGTGTGGTTCACAAGTATATGTCGCTCCCAAGTGTAAATTGTTCACAAGTCATATTTCAAGATCATCAAAAATAAATATGAAAAAGTATATAATTTTGTGTGCATGTTAATGATTGGAACGCAAGCCAAAAGAGGCGTGTAAGTATAAGTGGCACGCAAGTGTGGCGCGCATGTATAAGTGGCGCACAGGTTTATGTTGCACGCTAGTCATATTTCAACATCAGCTTATCGAAATATGACAAAGGAAAGAATATTGCATTCTAGTGATGGAGTGGAATGAAATTGATGGAGCAGATTGCAAGTGATGGACCGGCACACTAGTAGGAATGGAGCCCAAGTGTATGTAGTGCACAAGTCATCAAAATGCCTATAAATAGACGATTTGCCTCCTCATTTTGTAATACTCAATACTTAAGATAAAATTTGATCTCTGATCTCTTTTGTAGTAGAATGTGGTGCACAAGATGAAGTGGCAAGCAAGATTAGGTTTATTAATAAAGATCATAAGTAGGGTGGTGTGGAAGTAGAGTGACGTGTAAGAAGAAGTAAAACGCATGTTGTTAGAGGTGCGCAAGAAGGGAGGTGTGTTCAAGAAGTGTGTTGTGTATAAGCCAAATGTGGTTCTCAAGTGGTGTGTTGTGAATTGTAGTGGAACACATGTAGATAGTTTCACACAAGTCGTTAGGCGCAAGCTGAGTGGCACACAATCAGGTGGTGAAAAATCTGAGTGCGCACAAAGAGGGAGTCTCTCAAGCAAGGAGGTGTTCAAGAAGGGTGTGTTGCGCAATCTATATGCACCTAGAGGTTCATACCATCTTCTTGGTAGGAAAGTGATGAATTATTTTGAAATATTGGATTATTGAAAGTTCATTAAGAATCACTGAATCATTACATTGCCCTATTTGTTCTAAGAGGGATATCATGAACTATTTAATTTTTTTCAAAGTGTTACATGAGTTTATTGGATTATCCTACTCATTATATTCCACATCAAAGTATTGTTTTATAGTGTATTATGTGGTACATGACTATGTCCATACCATATCATGGATGTAGCTAATCCTATTGAGTAGTGAAACTTGTAAATCTTATGTTCATGTGATTGTGTGTGTTTAGAAGGGATGAAAATATTTAACAGGAGGTGAAGCTTTTATCAAAAATAAGGAAACATTAAAAGAAAAAGATATCACTGATTCACACCCACCCCCTCTCAGTGATACTTGGATCCTGACTTGGAACATCAGATACACATCCAATTAACTTTCAAATTTAGCATTCTCTCATTATAATTCTAAGGGTTTGATCATTTTTTCCCGATCAAGGCCTACCATTGTAAATTATAGATTTCATTAACACATTGAAATACATTTGTTATTTCAGAAATAAAATCTACTAAATGATTAAGGTGTAATGAAAAGAATGTTTCTCAATTGAGCATTGTTTCAAATGTGTAAGATGAAAATATATACTTGAGGTATGGGATTCCACTGAAATCTAAAATCAATTCATGATTTAAAATTATATAATTCCCTTGAGGGGAATTATAATGATATTTTCTTTTAAATACAGTGTATTTTATTTTAATCCATTTATTCATATAATTTTCAAGTATCAGTACAAATTCAATACCCTTTATATATAAAATGGTTGAGATTATATTTTGAAAGAAATTCTAATATTCTTTCATCATTGGTAAATGAGTATTTCTATAATATCCACGCTATGATACAATATTTTATAAAATTTATCACCTATAATTTAAATAATTTAAATATCCACTTCATTAAGCCTGAAATTATAATGATTGTTTTAAAAATGAATCTCTATTAATGTATTTGAAACAATACATTTTACACTTTTAATAAAAGTGTGAATATAATGTTTTAATTAAACATATAAGATATGAATATTTTTAACATTTTCAAGAAAATTATTTTCACTATGTCCTGTTTTTTTATGATTCAATGGTCAATTCAAAATTAATAGAATTTTTCAATATTCATGGGGTTTAATTAATATATTACAATATGAAAATGATATTTTCTCATGTTTTCAATGTAATGTTAAATTTTTATTATAAGGGAATCTTCTAACTTTGTAAACATATTTTATGGTTTAGTAATTCATACCTAAGAATAATACATAATGGTATTGTACAATTTATTTCAATGGATGAATTATGGTTATTTGAGGATAAAATGTACATGTAAACATTTTCATCTCCATTGATTATTTTGGGATGTAATTATGAATATATTATGATCATATAGAACACATATGTATTGTTTTTAATGTGTGATGTATTTGTGTATTAAATTCATCCAATTATTTGGCTAACTAATTATATATCATGGAAGAAATTAAGGAAAACATATTCATGTTCATGATACATGATGAGAATGTGGTTGGGAGGAATGAAACACCATGTTATGGGAAATAAGTGGTGATGAATGATCTACTACAATATGGGAAACATGTTCTGATACATGATCGGTTTTGATAAGTATAACATGTTGTGAATCATGATACACTATTATATGATGGTAAAATTAGATAAAAACTAAAAATCACATGGTTTTTATGATTTTGATAGTGAAAAAATATTAAGGAAACTTTTTATTCTTATTAATTGAACACTTTTATCATGCTTAATCATTCTTGATTCCACAATAATAGTGAATTATAATATATTATAGAATATATCATGGTTGAAAACTATGATCTATTTTTATATGATTATCAATTGATAATAATATGATTTCATATCATTATGTTCATTATATTCATTTTTAAGATCAGTGATCGATATCTCTCAGTTTTTCCTTTAGTGATTATCTGAGATAACAACATATTATGTTTTAATTAATCCCTATGTTTTTAGAAAGTGTACGATGATTTACAATTATAAAATTATAATTTTTGTAAATTGGGATTTTGGATCAATAAATACTCTACTAAAATAATATTTTTTATTTAATATCAATGTTTAGTAATAAATTATGTTTTTGGGGAATTTAATATAATTTCGTTTAATGAATATTCATATAAAATATTATATTATTTGTCAATAATATTATTGGGTAAGCTAAATACTCTAATGATGTATAATTTAATTAATTTAGAGGAATAAATGGTATATGTATCAGATTAATGAGTATAAATTGACCATATGAACGATTAAGAAGTAGATTAATGATCGAGTGAATACTTTGACCAGGTTAATAAATTATTTTTATCATAAGCCTCATTCATTTTGAATAACCAAATATCAATATTATAATTAGTATTTATTATAGATATATTACATCATTATTGATTTTTATAAGACTATAGAAACTATAAATGCGATGTGCACTTTTATCATAATTGAATGCATCAACAAAACAAATAGTGTGACATTGTTCTAATTGATATGCAATAGTACAATTTAGAGTGGATGAAATTAATGATGAAATTTACCATATTGACTTTAAATAATTCATAATAAACTGATAAATCTTAAGAGAATTTTTTTTGTTGTCACAATGGTCAAATAGTTAAGGATCATGATGATCATTGCTATATTATCATCCATGGTTCACATATTCTAATTTCAAATAAAGTATTTAATGATTTTCGTTTTATAATTTTCTATTATCATGATATTAAATATCATTTTTCTTGAATAATCACACAAAATATTCTTAGTTGTTTGATAGTTCCTTAATTTTAGATAGTTACTATGCTATCGATTCTAGTATTTTTTATGTTCCATCAATGTGATAATCTCTCATGAGATATGGAAAAAAGTGATATATAGCTTGGAATGATTGTCATTTTGAAAATATTCCCCTATCTATTTCCTCATTATAATCATTATGGGTAGTGGGTCTCTACCTGGATATATATTTTCTATATAGAGTCATACATAGAATTTATGCTTAGTCAAACTCATTGTTTATTACCCTTGTGGGTGGTTGGGTCATTTTCATTTATTTTTTTATATTTATCTCCAGTTAATGAAATTGTTAAGTATTATCTTATCCAATGTGATCTAAATATTTTCTTATTGTTAAAATGATGTATGAACATTACATAATTGATATGAAGACACTATAATTTCATTATATTATAAATTCTATCTTTGGATTGTGCCCCAAAATTACATCAATCCTCATACACATAATATGGTGACAAATGTTCATGTAGTTGAGGATGTCCACAAAGAGACTAGAATTGGTCCATATATAATGAATGGTAATTCACTAATTTTATTATATTTTGTTTTCTCTTTATTTGATACTATTCTCTGTCACTATTTCATTCATGCTGAATCCATTAATCTATAGAATCATCATCAGAAATCATAGCTTTTAGGATGTATGTATTGTCTTCACTTTGGAAAAATCATGTTCTATGATTATTATTCAATTATTGTGTTATATTATTGATGAGAAAATAATTAATTTAAATATTCCTATAATATATAACATGTTTGATATCATCGTCCACATGAAAAGAAAAAAACCATAATACATTAAGATAATCAAAGATAATTATTATGTATAACAATTAAAATAGTTCCTTGGAATTGTATGGTAAGAATATAATTGTGTAGATTGTTAAATATAAATATTATATATTTATTATTTACAATAAATGAAAATGGAATTGAATTAACATATCTTAAAAGACTATGAAAATTTCGTTATGGTTAGAATTATAATTTAAAATAATTGTTTTCATATTAAAAGAAAAATCTTATATTATTTGTGAATAATAATAAAATATATATATGGCACGAATAATATATTAATAGTAAATAAATTAGTAATTTATTACAAAGTATGAATAATGAATCATTTACAATTTTCAAAACTATTTTCCATTGTGATATATTTCCCATGATAATTTAGGATTTTATGAAAATATTAATCTAGAAAATTTTATTATATTTTTTCTAAAATTCGCAATCATTCTTATAATAATAATAATATTATTATTATAATAAGATTAAATTTGGTGATTATTATAAAATTATTGTTTTTTATGCTAATAGTGAAAACACGAGTTTTAAAAATTCCAATCCTTTTTGAAAATCACATAAAAAAGAATAAAATAATACATATAACATGTTTTTATGAACCACATATAGGCTTTATATGTAGAATTATATATTTTAATATATTAATTATAAATTAAAAATCTATATATGAAATTTTATAACATAATTAATTATTATATAATATATATTTCAATACATTATATATTATAATAGTAATATTAACTTTTAAAACTATTATAAATTTAATCCAATAAAATTGATATAAAATTTTAGATCAAGGGATAAAATTTAACATATTACTACATCTTTATTAGAATTTAATTGTATTATTTTGTCTTAGGTAAAAACTAGTCACTGATAAAAATGTTTAGTTATTTTATTCTAAGATTAATTTATTACAAAATATTGTTTATTTTTTCAAAATAAATTTATCTATTTTAATTTATAAATATAATATAATTTAAATTATTATATAAAAATTTATTTATGGAACATTAAATATGTAACAATATGAAAGAGCATTTAACAATACAAAATATTCGTTTTCAAATCAAATTAACATATTATATGTCTTGATCTTAAAGATAAATTTATCCTAAATATAAAATATTTATATTAGAATCATTCCAAATTTAGATATATTTTTTCCACACTTATTATGAATTTTCATTTTATATTTTTATCAGAAAAATTATATCCCTGATTAATTTTTTATCATAAATAATAATGAAAAGGGAAGAAATAATGTATCTTGGTTTTCTAAAGTTTATTTGGGTTGCTTACACCATCTAGATGAAATTTTAAGGTATTAAACTCATTCCACATTTCCTACAGTCCATTTCTCCTCCTAACTCACATAAGTCAACCAGCATACATAAAAATCATGTGATTCCTTTTTTCCCCTTACCTAACAATTTGTTTTCATACAAAATCACCTTTATTCAATTAAAAAAAATTTCTCACACTCACAATTCCTTTTATTAATCCCTACCCCAAAGTCTATAGGGATGAATTTTCCTTCCAAATCCCCTATTATTTTCATTAAATGAAATTTATATTTTGTTTGAGTAGTCTTAATATTCAATAAGCTACATATTAAGGAAATGAATCTCTTCCTCCTGTATTATATTCAGGTACTTCCTTTTTTTAAATAACAATGATTTTCAATTTAGTATAAAATATTATATTCACATTCATCCTTTATTATACATGGAATTAATAATTTATGAGATACTACCCTTACCTATATTTAAAAATAAATACATAAATCAATTTTTAGTTATTATGTTATGGATATCAATCTTTGAATCTATAACACTAATTTTATATTGTTCCAAATAATTTCTCTTTAAATTTTTTATTTATCAGTGATTATTTATCCACATGTTACTAAGAGATAATTTACTACCCTATTGATTATCTATTGTATATATACAATCATTCTCAATCATTAAATAATTATATTACCCTTTTTTCTACACATTCTATACTTCGAAATAAATCATTGATTTTTATATCATCATATTGTGTGTGTCTAACTATAATATCATTCATGGGTATCTATATACTTTTAATAGAAATATTATAAAAAAAATAAATTTTATTAATCATGTTTCAATGATTATTAGTTTTTTATATAGGATGTTGGAGTGTTATGGTATAGTTTATAATTTAAGGAAGTCTTTCTTCAACTATGTTAATCATTATTGACCCATGTTTTCATTTTATGCACCAATTTTTAACAATAGATTTTATATAAATGCAATGAATTTATTTTATATAATAAATTATTAAATTCATGGGATTTAATGATCTATATGATTTTCAATCATCTAATACCTTTGGTTTCAAATCATTCTAAATCATTAACTGTTCCATTGAATAATTTTACACTGAATGGATCATAACACTTCTTAAATTAATATACATTTCAATATTTCATTGATTTTACAATATCCATATTTTTATGTTAATTTCATTTTTTATGATTCAAAAAATCACTTCATTTTATGAATATTAAATTCTGTGATTAAATTTTTCTAATATATATGATTAATGTTGTTAGGAATAGTTCAATTTTTGGAAAATGAATATTTTTATCTACAAATATTTTCTTTCATTCAACTATTATCCACTATTTTTAGAATATAAAATGGGGATAATTTATAATGATTCTCAAAAATATATTTATCCCTATTTATATTTATTTCTTCATACTATTTTTCTTTTATAGTTAAATATATTTAAAACTATTAAGAAAAAAGGGGTTCCCTTCCATAAAAAAGTGATTTTTGTTCCACTACACTTATTTTTATAAAACATATTTCATGGATATTTTATTTTTTAAATCTATGAAATAGATTTCCCAAAATATCATCTTTGTACCTATTTTTTTTGGAATTTAATTTTCATTTATGCTTCTAAAAAAATTCTTATAAAGTTCCATGAAAACACAGTTTTTTATATATATTGTTTGTCATTGGTTTCTCCCTCATAAAATGATGTATTTATACCCCTATATATTTGTTATAATATGATTTATTTTTTAAAATTTTATTTCTTATATGGTATTATCATTTATGATTTTTTAATGTGATTTTTTTAATTTGAAGAAAGCATTTATTTTACAATATGTTATGTGATATATAATGATTATACTTTTTAAATTGAAAACATATGTTTTGATTTTGATGGATGTGGTAATATATTTTCATCATATGAACAGGATATGATCCCATATCCCATGAGATAAAATTATTTTTCTCGAATGATATTTTAGATAATTTGTTCATCTTTTTGTTGTTTTACTGAGATTTTTGAATCCTTGTTCAAAAGTATTTTTTTTATTGAAATATTTTTATTTTTTACACAATTATGTTGTGTGATTTAGATGAAATAATCATTGATCATAATTTTATTATGTAGATGAGATGAGGGATTATTTGAAAACATGTATATATTGTGAGTTAGATCTTATAATATTTCAACTCATTGATTTGTGTGAACTTGATGACGAAATTTTTTTCGACTTATTATTGTCCCACATTTCTATATTGATTATAAACATAATTTATGTTTTCTAGTTGAAATTAATTTCCTTGAAATCCCTTGTTTTGTAGTTATCAATTATTTTTTATACTTCCTAACCTCTTATATTCATCTCTAATGTTTTAGGATTAAAATTATGTCATTTATGCCAGGTCATAACATTTATGGTTTCATAATGATATCGTTAATACATTATGTTTCTAAAACATGTTTAATGACTATCATCCATAGTCAATTGATAAATTGTTAATATATTTTTTTCTTCCTTATATTATCCAACATTATTTGCACAGACGAGTTATGATTAGTTTTTTCCATAAGGAGTGTCAATGATGACGACATTATTATATGTCCACCCTTGTTGTATAAGAATTATAATATCATGTGAGATTTATATAATGGGTCTATAGATTCCATATTATGTATAGATGACTTTAAATATTGTAATATAAAATTTCAGTGTAGCGAATTCCCATGATAGTAGTTCTTTAGGTCCCTAGGTTTTAGGACCTGTTGCGAGAGGTATTTTTAAATAATTAAATTATTGTAGTATTTATGTAATTCTTATTTAAGGTCACTATATTTGGAATCGGATGTAATTTTAGTTATTTTTTGTTATTATTATAGAATAATAATATCCAAAACATTAAAGAATATTCTATGTAATAAGTCTATGAATATGAAAATATCATAATGTTTTATTATGTAGATGTTGTTTTGTTTGATTAAAAAATAAATATTTTTATACATACTGAAATTTTGTGGTATTCTATCCTATAGTTTTAAATATGTTTAATTAGGTTAAAGTGGGCTTATTTTGTACCAACTCAACCATGACGTAGTGCATGAAAAGAATGATTAATTCGATAATAAACAAGGAAAACAAGGAAGATATTATTTGGGTGAACATATACAGTTTACATAACGTTATGAAATATTTATTTTCTAGTTACATTTGTGAATAGGTTTAGATTTATGAGAAAAATCAACCTATAGAAAAAAATTGTGGTATATGTTTAATTGAATTTTTTCTTATATATAATTTTATGATAATAGACATTCATAAGATGTATTATTTGGAGTTTATTTTTTATGTTGATTCTGCATAGATATTGTTGAACACTCACAATTTATTATATTAGTTTGTTTAATGAATGGAAATATATGTCATAAAATTTAAAAATAATATTGTTCTAGGTTGTTAATTTAATACATTAATATGGTGCTTGAAAAAAATTTGTGTTATAATATGTAATTGAAGGTGGAAAATTCTCTTGATTCTCCAATCCCTAAAAGATGATTTAATTGACATTATTATTTAATAATATAGTTTAGTGATCATGATCCATTTTTAAGAATTAAACTAACATACAATGAATATAAAAAATATAAAAAAATCCACAGGTTATTATTTATAAGGATGGGGATATAAAAAATGTTATATAATTTTTTTGAAAACAATAATTTCATCTTACTCATCTAGGGAATAAAAAAATGTAAATTATCAATTCTGTATAATGTCCTGAATCAAAAGACGCCTAACCATACACTATAAATATGTGGAAGAGAATAGTCACTATGTTGTGTATATCACACTTATTACAAAAAATTAGACAATTTTTTAAATATTTACTCAACAAACCATGTTTTCAATAACTCCACCCAAACCATTTCATATTCTTTTTTGAACAATATGTTTGGAATAGAATTTTAATTCTATATGTTCAGAATACACAACTACAAAATTTATTTCATTTTATCACATGAATTTCTACAAGGATTTCACTTGTGTTCTTTGGACCGATATTTTCCAGAATTTTGGAACGTTGTGATTCACTAAATCAATTCATCGACATGACCTAATAAATATTATCATATCTAAATCAAAAATTCTTTTGGAATTCTATGTGAACATCATTTTAAAATGTAATGCCAATAGAAATTCTTATAAATCATAAATCAATAATGAATCAGATTAAACCAGTAGTATAACAATCATAAAATATGCCTGATTTTTTCGATATTATGTTTTTTCTAGATTATATAATACAATAATGTAGAAATATCATGTGAAATTATATCTTGGGACATTATTGTTAATTCATACCATTATATTTTATTATTAGTAAGTAATAATAAAAAAATTTGGATGATACTTATTAATCGAGGAGGATTATAACACCCCAATATTTTACATTTAAATTATAATTAATAAATAATATGTTCGATATGTATCCCTACAAATAATTCTAAAATTAAAAAAAACTACAATACAATTAGATAAAAAGGTTTAATATAAAATATATCTTTTAATAAATATTCATTCAATTAACAAAATTTAAATCATAATACTAAATTATGAAATACAATTATTAATTAAATAAATTTTATGATTAATGGTTATAAAATTAAATTAGTATCGCTAAAATATAATAAAAATCATTTTAAAATAAAAAATATTTTTTTCTAAAATTTGGGTTTTATAATTATATTTTAGGTATGTTTTATTTAAGTAACAATTTAATATACTCATACTATGAATAATAGATTACCAATAAATTAATTAATAATTTATTTGATTTACTAGTAAATAATGGTAAAATTTTTATTTTTAAATATCACATTATGATATCTTTTCCTATATAATTTTTAGATTTTGACTTAAAATTAATATTTAAAATTTTAAAATTTTAATTTTGAAAAATTGAGAAGCAATTTCAAATTTTGTTTTACAATATAAACTAAAAATGATTTTTTTGGGCTTAAACAAAATAAAAACAATTTCACGGTGAATTTTGAATTTTTTAATAAAAAAGGTTTCATTTATTAAATCAATTATATTTATACATCTCCTAAAACATATGAAACGTTTTCTGTCAAAAAATATGTTTTATATGTAGTATTATATATCTAAATATAATTTGTCTTCATTACAGACCAAAAATTTTTATTCTAGAACTTAAGTAATATTTTCGTAATGATTATTTGTAAAATATTATGTATTACTAATTAAAAACTTTTATCAGTCACAATTTTTAATTGTATCAAATTATATTTATTTAAAACATTTAATATGTTGGGAAATTATTTAAAAAGAATAAAAAATATTTTTGTACTAATATAAGGTTACCTTAAGTAAAATATAGTCAACCACATAGTATAAATAGTAACATTTTCAAAAGATTATATACATTATAAATATATATTTTTTAAATTAGAAGACTATACATTCCGTGAATACTCTAATATTATTATTATTGACAATTTAAAATAATTTACACTAATTTATTTTTTAACCAATGTAAGTAGTACTTATTAAATAAAAATATTTTCTTAAAAATATTTTTTCAATAGATTATTTATTTTTAATGAGTAGGTAAATTTATCATATTTAAAAATTAACATATTTTAGTGGGATTAGAAATTAGAATTTATAACCAAAAAAATTTATGATGGGTTGTATTATATTTTTTACTAATAAAACCAATACAATGATTACTTTTTAATCAATATTAAAAATGTAAAAAATAAATAAAAAATATGGTATCCGGATTTTTTAATGACTAAAAGAGTCACAAAAGCCTTATATAAATCCTCTTTATTTATCAAACTCATAAACTAATGACTTATATAACAATTATCTTTCTTAACTTTCCCAAATCACTTAACCAACTCAATAACTATGTGATTCATTTAATACCCAATGCCAAAATCTTTTTTCCCACACAAAATAACCCCACTTTCACCAATAAAAAGTTCAAATGGTCACACTTTATCACATTTAACTCAAATATAGAGGATGTAAATTATAATTTAAATTCTATATATCTGTCTAAATTTCATCCAAGGAGTTCCTAATGTAATAATTATTCCTCCATTGATTTATAAATCCACATGAAAACGTAAATATTACCTCTTACTCTTTTCATTTCATGTACATTTTTTTTATATTCCCTTTGAGTTAAAATCGATTATGATTTCATATATTTTAATTTATCACATTAATTACCTTTTAATTACTATTTTAGGAGCGACTAACCTTCCCTGTTGTGACATAACATTTTTATACATACATATAACATCTTATTAGATGAATGTTCATTAAAAGGCATAATTATTATTGTTAGAATAATATATGTCTACTATAATAATAAACCAGGATACCTAAAAACTGAATAATAAGGAAAATAAATAAAAACCAAATATGTTTCACTCAACTAAAACCATTTTAGAAATATAAGGATTAATAATTTTCTTTAAAATCTTGAAAAATGAAACAAAATAAAATTATAGGAAATATTCTCTATAAATGTAATCAAAGGAGATATCAAAATAACATTATTATCATTGATTAAGAAAAATATCATATCATTTGAAAACAATACCCTTAATAACATATATAATAATCATTAATCATGGAATATATCATGCATGGCCATAAGACATTATTCATAAAGACACCAATGAACATGATCCATGACAGTATATGTTAATATCCTATGTCAATGTCAAACACATGAATATTGAAAATAATTTACATATTATTCAAGAAACGATATCATGACTATCATAGAGGATTGGGGTTACACCCCAAAAAAACATTGTAATCATTA
The DNA here is from genome assembly GCA_963277665.1 of Viscum album. Taxonomy (NCBI): domain Eukaryota; kingdom Viridiplantae; phylum Streptophyta; class Magnoliopsida; order Santalales; family Viscaceae; genus Viscum; species Viscum album. The sequence goes on from OY728158.1 coordinate 882,101,767, forward strand.
ATTAGTCCAAAGTCTATCATAGTTTATAGAGTCCCTTATTATATTGGATTCACTCCCCATTATAATCTTGTAAATATTATGATATATCATCATTTACCCAATGAATTGGAGGTATATTAAATTCTATGCCCACCCATTAAATAATGAAGTACATACATATTTGTTCTATAATATTATATAAATTTAATCGTATCATTTCCCATGATATAGAAATTTGTCCCATAAATAATTCATCACAGCATTACTCATGGAAGAATAATGTTTCAAAAACATTTCATCAATTCATTATATAAGAACTCATTGAAAATGTTTAATTAAGATAAAATTTTTATCATCATAATGTCAATCCATTATAATAAATAGTAAGTATTTTATATTTGATTCATATCCCCAGTTATGCATATGTTACATAAAATGAAGATATCATAAATGTCGAATACCTTTATTATAATTCCTGGATCATTTCCAAAGGAAAATACCACTTTCCCTTTGAACTGACTTGTACAAAAAAATTAAAAAATTAAAAAATATTAAAGAACAAAACTTCCTTTGAAAATAACATTAGAAAAAATTAAATAATTTATCAATGCATTAATCTGTTATGATGGGTGTAAATTTGATTCATGAATTATATGATAAAAGTGAACATTCTTCTCAAATTTTTATGATAAAAAATCATAAATTACCACATTTTGAAAAATACATTGATAAGTATCATTTTAAATATTGTTTTCTAATCAAAATAATTGATAAAAAATAACGTAAATAACAATAGGATAATTTGATAATTATTTAAGAAATTTTCGTTTAAGAAAACAAGTATGTGGAAGAAAATTGTGTTTTAATCGAATGGGGAAGTTTGGCTGATTTATTATAAACAAAACAAATCACTGTAATCTATAATTAATGTTATTAAATTGATGAAAAATATTATATTCAAGAAATATAGTGAGTTTATTAATATCAATGATTTTAATTAATGTAATATCAAAATATTTTATTATATAGACCATAATTATAAATAATCCTATGAAACAATTATGTTGTTAACAGAAACCCCATATATCATGTTTAAATTCATTAACTGATATTCAAATCACCTCTTTAATAAATATTTATTTTATATATAAATATATTATAGACCCATAATAATATATATTATACTTTATATTATTTACAAATAAACTTTTATCACCCATTAAATAACAATTTCTTTTTAATGTCACTTTTCTTGTTGACAACTACAATTTTTTTCATGTATGTGTTGGCTCATTAATTTAGGTCCATGTACAATGATCGTTTTTAAATTATCAATATATATGATAAAAATTATATAAATTTTATTTAAATTCAATATATATATAATGTAATCCATAAAATTAATGATGGAAAAATTAATTACATCATTCATTGATATTGTTCTCCATACAAACACATGAACATTGATTTAAAATTTCAAAATAAGACATTACAAAAAGTTAAACAAATATTCTCCTTTATAAAATTATAACAAAATTATATAAATCAATTGTATTTCTAAAATATATAATTATAACAATATTTTTAATTTTAAAACAAAAATATAATGACATAACATTGTAGAGGTGGTTGTCCAGACATACACATGAGCGGATATATCATTTTCCAATAGATTGTTATGTAATAAAGTAGATTTTCTATCATAATTACCAAAGAATAATTGTTGTATGTATTAATTATATTACTATTAAACCCATCATAATACCTATCAATAAATGAGGGTGATGAAAAAGTATCTATATCACTACAATGAGATGGTAATTATTAGGTATGAACGAGCGATACATTCACTTTCCATTTGATGGGAAACATGGTGGATAATAATTGTTTCAAATTTATAATAAAATTTTAGTATATTATGTATCAATAATTTATTAATACTATAATAAATAATATATATTTATTAACTTTAAAAGAATAATCTGAAAAATAATGTTATCAGTTATGGATATTATCTTCTCTTTGAAAAAAATCTTTCAAATATCCTCTTAAGGATTCTATGGTTTGTCTTTTTGGAAAATATAAACCACTTATATGTGTTAAAAAAATTATAAGGGATTTTGGTAGGTTTTGGTTGAGCTATATGTATAAAGGGTGTGTAATGAAGACAATGTGGGATTCCCTATTATATGGTTGGGAAGGAAACACATGGAATATTATAAGAGGTTAAAATATATAAATGTAATTATAATTCCAAAAGTATGAAAAATGGGAATTAATTTATTGGAATAGAGGATAGGGTTGAAATTAAAGAAAAATAATAAAAAATTTATAGGTTTTGGTGTCATTATAATCATTAACTTATTTATTATCCCCTTCATTGTAATTTATTGACCATAACTAGAGTAAATGATATTTAAAAATATGAAAAGTATAATATTCTTTTTATCAATAGAATTTTTACTCATAAATTGAAATAGAATTATATTTTCAACAATATTCCATTCACTGTGTAGAGTCAACTTTTTTATGATTTTATAATCATTTTATATTGTTTTATCTATTAAAAAAATATTATTAATTTCAATTTGAGAACGATTATTTTTACTTGACATCAATAAATCCAAGTCATAATGGAAATAAAATATAATATTCTCATGCATTCATAATATTCATTATTAATGTATATAATTCATGGAACACAGTAACTCTCATAGAATTTATTAAATTTAGTAGGTTTAAAAATGAATTGTTTTATAATTTTACTAATTCAATAAATACTAGGAGAGTATTTACAAGGATTTTATGATAATTAATAAACAAATAAAAATTATAAAAAAAATGAAAATGATAAAAAATTGAAATATCATTCAAATATAAATATATAAATTAATATATCATCATTTTTTGAATCTGTAAATATTTCAGAGATACTAATGGGAAGAGAGTGAATCTTTGTATTTCTTATATTCTAAAATTAATAAAATGGTCCTAATACATGAATTATAGAACCAAATAAACATTTATTCAATAGTATTCATTAAATGAATGAACAATAAACAATTAATGTGATAATAGAATGTTATATAAACATATTAATGCATTATCCAAGTATTTTAATCACATTTTACCTGTTCTACCCTTAACTTGGTGACAAGAAATATATTAGTTATAATATTCATATCGAACAAAAATAAAAGGGATATATATATAAAAATATGATCGTTTGATTCAAAATACGGGAACTAATTTCATTTTTCAATTTATATAATTTGTAAAAATTAATTTATGATATAAAAAAACTCCTCATTAAAAATTCATTCTATTTATTGCATTTATTTATAATTTGTACGAAATTTAATCCTAAAATTGATTCCAATGGATAATATTTTATTATTATTAATATAATTGATATATTTTTTCGATAAATCAAGTTTTTTAAAAATTGAATTTTTACATGCTATTATAAAAAATATTGTTTTCAATAGAAATTTATATTTTTAAAATTTTTACTCGAAAAGTAATATATTCATGTAAAATATCAAATTATTACATTAACATAATTTTGACATCCTAATTTCGAAAACTGTAAAAAAAATTATAAATATTTATATTTTTATATTAGAAAATATATATTCTTAAAATAAATAAATGAAAATAAATTTTAATGGAAATATATTATTTTACATGAAATATATCATTACAAAAAAATGAAATCCTTTTTTAAATGATTTTATAAAAATTATTTTATTGATTGTCAACATTATATATATATATATATAAATAGAATGTGATTATATGTATACAAAGTATTCAATTTAATGGAATGATGGTAACTATCAAAATAAATATTAATATTTATTATTTTTAATTCAAGACAAGATTTCAAAAATTAGTGAAACTGTGTATTCAAATTTTCATTACATCCATTGGTTCCCATGAACCAACTTCAAATTTCTGATTCCATTATAAAAAATTATCCTCAAGACTAGTCTTTAACATTGATCATTATATCTGTGATACAAGACTTCTAGTGGTTTAACATAATAATAAAGATTATAGTTTAAGAGTAAGAACTCTTAGATTATTATATATTATTGATCTAGTATATAATTACTCATTAGAGAAACATGTATCACATTATGAAACTAAGAGTGGTATGGTGAATGGTAAAAGAGAAAAGGTACCAACCATTCCCAATCTGGAATCGTAAAAGGAAAAATTAAACATATTGGTTGACGTTCCCTTTTCATTAAAAATCACATAACCTTCTTCCAGTGAGAAATTTTTAAAAAAACCATCTCATTAAACAACAAAATTATATTTTTATGATAATTATCAACATAATGTTTCTATTGACTCTGATAACCCATGAGAAGTTGTAGAATGTCTCATAGTTTCTCTATCATGTCTTTAGAGAGTTCAAGCCAAAATAGTATTATTTATCTAACCTATTCATAAAACATTGGAGTTCTACTATTCACCCCTAGAAGATTCAAAGTACTAATTTTAATACTCAATATGAATTAATTTATCTGTGAAAAATAAATTATAGGTAGTTGTTTATCCCAACCACCTTTTCGATACATATAACAATATATGATCATATCAACTTTAGTTTGAATTGTTCGTTCTGATTACCACTTCTTTAATGATTATACACAATAAAGATGAAAAACATTGAATTCAATGCCTAGTGTGGAAATCCAAAGAACATCAATGTAATACATTGATCCAATTAATATAAATACAATGTGGTACTCTCAGAAACCATACCACTATTCAATTTTTATTCAATAAATTTGATAAATAAAATAATATTCCCTAATATAAATGAAGTGTGGTGATTTTGTATGGTGATCAACTATAACCTAAATACAATTATATCTTTTATAAATTTTTGGGATTTTGCAAATAAATAAAAGTTGATATTTTACAATTTCAATAATTGTTTGGGTAATAGTTATAATAACCCCATATAATTCTCTATATTATCTTTAAAAATTTCACATTTCTAGGATTGAGATAGATACTATAAAATTTCCCTAATTAGGTTGACCCAATAAAAATAGTCGTTTATATATCAACACATATTCATACTTACATGATGAATAAATAATGATGATATTTTATCCTCCTCCAATTGATGCTCAAAATATAGAATTAATATAACATATACATGGTTTATAAAGCTTATCATTCCATCATAATAAATGATAAATTTTTAAAAAACATACACTATATTCTTTAGTTTCATTTATTCTTTTATCAATACTTAAATATTTATATGGATAGTTATTTGGGAATAAATATGAGATGAAAGATATTTATCCCCATCATTTAGGATTTCTAGATCTGTCCATTAAAAATCATGAAATTCCTAAACATATATAATCCTTATCTAATATAATACTTCGTGGTCAAAACCACTATTATTGTAACATCACACCCCTCCTCATTGTCTACTAAATGTGGTAGGAACATACATGGGCTTAGGTGGAATCCCCATGATGCCAAATATTTGTAATAAATTCCATAGGATTTAGCATAATTAGTCTATTATTTTTCATTTTTAATTAAATGAACCAAAAATGTCAACCATAAAAAACAATATATAATTGAAACATGAAAAAAATTGTATACTCAGTGAATGAAATACAAAAACATTCTCAGTTTAGGAAACAAGCTGAAACTAAGAAGAATACCAAAATTAATTGTGAAAGACAACCCCAAAAATCTTGAATACACCAAAGACACAAGAATAGAATCTTCCATTCTAATCCAGGATCTAACTCTATTATTCATTCCCATGAATCCAGAAAAATCACTAAAAAATGTGTAGTATTTTATTTACATATTTTTCTAAAACCAAATTCCAAAAATGATCCAAATATCCCATGGTGGGGCTCAGTATAAAAATTGTTTTGTTTTCCACAAATGAATTTCCTACCCACATCATTATGATTGATTTTTTAGATGTATATAATATTTATTATAAAACACAATAATTTTTTTTATCTAAATCGAAACCATTTATTCAAAAAATAGTTATCATACCAAATTTATTTTCCAAACAATAACTATTTCACAAGAATCCAAACAAAATATCCATTAAACTATTTCCCAGTTTACATTGTTGAATTACCAATTTCATTTCATAATACCACACATAGACATAAAAATTCATTCTTTGTTTAGCTATTGGTGATGGAACATCCCGTGTTTACAGTATGCTTTGATTTTGGTAGTTCAAAATAAATTCCCTTCAACTCAATTCATGCTTAAAAATTATAAACAAAAAACCGTGAAAAAATATCATTTACAGACCATTTTAAAAATCCTTTAACTGAAAATACATTTCCAGATATGCAAATGAAAAACTCTATTAAAATCATCATTTTAAAATCATGTTTCAACTTATCTTTTTACAAAATCAGTTAATTTTCAAAATTACATAAACCATAACTAAATAGAGGTTCCGTAAATAATTTCACTAAAATATGACAACCAATTTTGATAAAAATATTAATTATAAATTAAACTAATAAATGTTGTCTAGGGTAAACCCTCTTACATCTGAACTATGGATGAAATGATGAATGAAACAAATTCATCAACAAAACTGGGTTAAATCTACAAAACCCACCATTTATCATGTTACAAAAAAAATTAACAACTAAATAATATCATTATTGGAATAAAAAATCAAACATATATCCCCAATGGTATAGACATATTATTTCATGTGATGGAAGTAGAATATATCTTTTAAACCCACCAAAATGATGCTTTCTATGAAATTTGTCCTTCAATGTGTAATTATCTTCCAAAATATTGCTCTAAGATCATGATTACTGGGTTCCACAACATTTGAAAAGAGAGTAAATTGATTTTGGATTGTTCTAGTTCAAAAATAAATCAATTAAAGAGAAAACTGTGTTAGATCCAAAAATTTAAGATCTATCTTTTATACATTCGCAGTTATCAAACATGATTAGGAAACCCTTTCTATAAAATAAAACTTCTTATGTCTACGTCTGTATGATTACTCCTTGGTGGCCACATGGAATGGAAAAAATTTCTTCTTAACTGTTATCTGACACTTATCCCACCACCTCCCTTTTCATGATTTTCTGTTTGATTTGCACGGTCTTCACTAACCATGATCACTCAATGCACATCCAAAAAATCTATTAATTCTTCAAAAAGTCCTCCAAACTGTCCCAAGCATCACCTAATCAAATTATATATTTAAAATATATAATGAATGGGTTAATTTATTAAAACTACTTGTGATTCATTATCCACACCATTAGACTTTTTGTCAATAGAATGTAAAAAACCACCAATTCCCTAAAAGTGATTAGTCCATTGCTTTTCAATTTCCTTTTTATGTTCCCGCATTGCGTACTGAATCTGACCATGTTGCAAAAAATTTCACATTACCAATGATTTTCCCATTCAATAATTTCTTATTCATATAAGCAATATACACTGTTACAGTACTAACAAAGAATATGACTCTAGTTCGATGTGATAGTATCAAATAAAATGGATGGTATTAAGTTGCTACATTTTCAACTATGATTCATTTAGCATATTATGTACCTACATGAACTATTGTTAAATAGAAAATAGATATTCCACCACAACAAACGATTATAGTATCTCAAAACGTCCTATGTGACGAGGATATAACTTTACCTACTTCTAAAAATGATGATTCCCAATCCATGGAGAGATTCTAAATAACATATGATCACTAAAATAAAAGAACAATGACAATTGAAGATGATCTATATTTTGTTTTTGACAAATCTAATCTGTCTACAACCTATTCCTGATCAAATGAAAATTTTATTCTATCTCTAAGAAAAGGCTCTAACCATCCTGTAAAGTATTACATGTTTCCAACTAACAATGTAGAGAATGATATGGACCCCAATTCAGTTCTTATAAAGTATCTATATGTATCAATTCATGATAAATATATTTATATGAGAACTCCACTAAAGGTATGTGCTCCTCACATGAGCCACCATATTCTTTTATACAAACTTGTAGCATGTCTTCCAATATTGGTTTCCTCTTTCATATTTTCCATCTATTTGAGGATGATACACTATAATAATATTCATCTATGTACTATGGAATTACGATTAGAATTTATTGATAAAAGACATAAACATCATATTCAGATGTGATACTGTCAAAAACGAAATTCCATGCCTCTTTACCACTTCTCATGTTTCGATTTTAGAGAATTAAACCACTATATGAGATTCAATAATATGAATGAAATGGTATGACTTTGTAAGTTGATCCTCCATAACCAATATTGAGTCATGATTCCTATCCATCTATGGGATACCAATCACCAAATACATATCTATCTGATCCCATTTAAAAATCTGAATAGTTAAACACTACAACATTCCCATTGGTTACTACTGCTCATCCTTAACATGATGATGGGTAAGGAAACTCATCACAAACTCAGACACATTATTTTATATTACAAATAACTAAAATTGTTCACTAAAATCCATATATATCATTTGTATTACAAGATATACAAACCATATTGAATGTTGGTATTCTTGAAAAAGTTATTATAAAAAAATATTTATGACCTTTGGATAATAAAGACAAAAAACTAATCTTCATTCCAGTTTCCATCATTCAATGGTCACCCAAACATTGAATTTTAACCTTAGAGAAACACATTCATAAGTTGGTTTTTTTCATTATTAACAATTTCATACAAAGAAAGAAATAAGCAAACCATGAATAAATCTACAACATATCCTCTTTCATTGAAATCCAAGTGCATTTTAGTTATCACTGACATCAACTATAACAAATATGAATCATCCTTTCCCAGAAAATGATATGTATTTCTATTAAATGCACCATCTACAAAATTTCCCATAAATAGTATATACAAAAAATAAAAAAAAAATATTTGGAGATGCTCCATACATATTATTTGTTTTAGGTTCAAATCATATTCTAATAAAATGTGTCCCATGATCATATGAGTCCTAAACCCAAAACATTTATCACAAAATTGGTAGTGACAACACTTCTTTAAGGAAGGTAATATAATAGATAAAAAACAGTTTTATTCATGATATATAATCTCATGAACCCATAAATGGAATGGTTCATAAGAAAATTTATGATCTCCCTACATGAGAAAACATCGCAATCTAGATTCCAAAGGATCCAAATACACCATCCACCCTTATCCTAATTTAAGAAACATCAATATTAGTGTTGATTCAATAAAGACATTAGTTTTATTAAATGAATTCAAATATATTTTTTAAATTTGAATGGAACGCCATTACTAATAAAAACATTCATAGGTGATGATAAAAATTATAATTTATGAAAAAAAATTCAATAATAACCATCCAGACCCAGTAAACTCTATATCTTGAAGACATTATTTGGTGGATTCCAAGAGATCGCAATTTCTACTTATTCTTGATCCCTAGAAACATCTCATTAAGATATTCAATAGTCCATGAAACATAAATATCTCATCCAAAAATCACACATATATTTATTGTAATATAATCACTAATACCGAACGATTCCCAACATGATAAACACATATTTTTAATACCCATATGTTGAACCTGAATACACCAAAATTCCATCCAAATAGCACCACAATAAAGAATCCAAATACCTCTAAAATATCATAATCTTAAGATACATAAATCCTTTTAGTGTATTCATATTACCAAAAAGACTAATGAAATACTCCTAATGTCTATGTCTACTCATAAAATATGTATCCAAAATATCCTCCTTCCAAATCCGAAAATGATGATATCCTAATATTAGGTCAATTTTAATAAACAAAATGGATCCCCTAAATTGATTAAACATATATTTAGTTTTTGAAAGTGTATAATGATTATCACTCATAACATAGTTATGGTTACAATAATCCAGTTATATCTGATGTTTTCCATATGTATTTTTCAAAAACTAAACTAGTGCATCCCATGGAGATGTGCTAGACAGAATGAATCCTTCTCCTTCAAAATATTATTACTTGAAATTCAACTCCCTTAATTCTATCACTAACATGTGATAAGATAGAAGTTATATAATTATGGTCCATATAAATAGATTAATTAGAAAATCCACTTCTCTTATGGATGGAACCCATGAAAAATTTTCTTCAAAAATATACTAAATCAAATAAAACCCTACAATAAAACAACTATTCTTAATATCATCCAAATATTCCTAATTACATGATAACAACTAGGAATATATTATTTCAACTTATTGTTCAAATTAATATTTTCACCTACATTTACCTTTTTGTCTCCTCTAATGAGATTCTAGACCCTGTCATCTCTCATAAAACCATCCTTCTGGAATAACAGTGCTGTGAGCTCAGAACATTTTGCACCCTTCCATGATATAAGTTATGTCATAATAATCCATATCAAACACATATAAATACCACTTCAATTAAACTCCATCGATAGTTATAGAACATGATTTACACAATGATCTGACATTATCTTTGACCAAGAGAAGTTTGAAGTGTCAAAAAAAAGGCATCATCTCAAAAATTAATCTCATATGATAAAAAAGTGAGTAGTAATAAATGACTTGGATAAACCTGTAAAAAATTGTAAATAGGGGTAGAATTAAAAAAACATACCTCTCACTATCTATGGTCTATATTTATCACCTAGATTATCTTTTATGGATTCCTATAATTGTTTACTCACTAAACATTGTTCATTATTATCCTATTTATATTTCCATTATTTAAGAGTTGTGTTATTCCTAGAATAAATATGGATATATAATGTCTATTGATGAGACATATTCTGATTCCCACATCTAGTGAGAAAATACTATGTCTCTCACACATGAGATGAGAACCAAACACCAGACCTTACAGTTCTGTGAAAATAGAACTGAAGATCACCAATCTTGTTTGTATTGTGAAATTCTTTAGGTCGTGTCTTACAATATCACTTCATGTGGTAGAAAATTTTAAAAAGGCCATATTTATATAATACATTAGAGTAATGTTCATCTATCCATCCATCTAATTCTGAGTATTCCCAATAGAGTGGAAATAAGTGTCCTTCATCCTCTTATTCCCAAAAATGGAGTTTCAACCATTTCATATTGGTATAATCATGCTCCATCCACGTATAGCTCTATATATTCTACATTATTCAACAATAACTCTATTAACTATCTTTGTATATTCCATTATACAGATCATGGAAATTAGAGAGTGAATCACCCACCTCATCACCGTTTAAAAAATTTGTGACATTAAATATGATATAACACACACTTAAGAAAAAAAATGGAAAAGATTCAGAAATTTAGTCACATACTCTATCACATAGAGGTTCTCCAGATTCATGATAAAAAATTAGTCATTTATAGAAATAGTACATGTGTAAGGAATGTATTTATTGTTAAATAAGTCCTCAAAATATTCCCAAATAATTCCTTATAATTATTTACCGAGAAATACTAAATCCCACAACCAAAATGATTAATCCTATAGCATATTGTTGCTAGATTGACTTTTATCTCACTAGGTGTACCATAGAAATCAATGAATAAATTCCTCCTATTCAGACACACTCTGGATTCTCAATATATGAATAATAAAAAATTGTCAGTGGATTATTATTCTAGTACTAAATAGAATGGCCCAAATGAATTTTTTCATCCTTTTGGTTGCATCAATCCCCAATCTAAAATGCGTGTAAAATAATCTAAACCAGCGGTTGGATCACCTATAGATCTTGTGTAACCACATTCTCAAATATTCTTCTAGTCGGTATGTAAGATTCAAACCATAGTTCATTTCTATAAACAAATGAAATACCATAATACTAATTATATATCCACTAAATTATTAACAATTTCAAATTTATATCATCACAATTATCACAATAAGGCATCCATAAAATTGATCATTTGTCCACTTCCACATATTTTATTAGAAAAAATCACCATACATTTGAAAATAAACCCAATTAGAAAATACAATAACCATAAATAATAGAATCTTTCATTTAAGGAAACTAAAAAAAGAATTGGAATTTTTTTTCACAAAATAATATATCATTACTCAATATTATATAAGATTTTTTAGTGATAACTCATTTATAAAAATAATTTCATGGCTTAATAATTTGATAAACCCATTAAAATGAAGTGAAAATCCTATAATTGTCTCAAAAAACTTATGTAGCTATGTCCCTAGTAACATGTGGTTTGATATAAATAGAATATTTATGAATATTATGATTTAAATTTTAAGACTTAGTTATCAATCCACTTACTATCATCAAAACTCAATGACTAATAAATAATGATTTTCCAACACCTTGAAAGAAAACATTCCCCTTCCCCAAAAATGAATGATGAACTATCCATGAATGATACTATTTGTAACATCCTTCCCCTCTTCATTGGATTGATAATTATGTATGACATTTATTGGACTAAGGACATCCCCCAAAAAACAAAGGATATAAATATATACTGAGCAGCAGAATAAAATTATTGTATAATTTTATCATTATAAATATAATATCAAAACCAATATATTTGTAACCAACATACACTAAATGATTCATGATAACAATTTAAATAAAATTAATATTTGGAAAAACCAAACTAAACCATATCAGAGTAATAATGGGAAATTAATAATAATAACGTAATAAAAAAATAAAGGCAAAACTAATAATGATGATGGACTCTGAAGACACCAATAAAACAACACACACCAAGCTCTATTTTACAAATATACAATCTATTCTCATTTATCATAAATAATCACTTAATAAATGTGATACATGTCATTTAAATCTTTCTCTATAAATTATATATACATATAGACCGAAGTGGTAAAGTAGGGAGTGACTATAAGACTCAATATATTTTCCCCTAATAACTTCCATACTCATGAAACTATTATAGAAAATATTATTATATTTATCAAAAAAATTTAAAAAAAATTTAAAATAAACAATATAAAATCCAAACCATTTTTAAGAAAAAACATTCACTTAACAATATAGTTTCCCAAACTAATAAATCTTCAATGGAAGAAAACAAAAAAACCGTTATAATATTTTTAAATTTTTATTTTGGAATTACCCATTTAATTTATCACAACCCCAAACACACACTCAATATTAGTGTTACAATTGATGGTGAAACTTCACATCCATAATCCATCCATTTGATGGTGGTAGTTCATGGGAAATATCCACCCATTCAACTCACCCTTAACTGTTCAATCCAACAACCATTCCAAACCAATAAATTCAAAGACATTTCAATAAAACCATAATTTTAAACAATCCAAAAATACCTATATAAAAAACAAAAAAAATAATTTTAAAAAATAATTTTACAATCATTTCACAACATTCACTTACTGCCAAAAAAACTAAATTTACAAAATTATCTCAACTACAACAATGTTGGTTTCAATCATTAATTTAAAAAACATATAATAATATTAAATAACAAATATAATATGAAATTAATCCATCTAGTTATAAAAATTTATTCTCAGATTAAATCCATAAACCTCAAAATATAGAGGGGAAATGATAACGATCAAAATAATTTCAATAATATCGGGATAAAACTCCCAAAACCACCTTAGATATGATTATTTTGAAAAAACAACATCCAGATATCATAACCATTGGAATTAAATATCATAGATATATCACCAAAGGACTATATATATGAATCTAATAATGTTATAATAATAATAGATCTATGAAAACTCACCCTAAAAAGATATATACAATTCAATATAGCCTTCAACGCAATATTATTTTCTAACATATCACTCCTCGATAAATTAAAATTGTCTTCCATGTATTTGGGATTTGATGAAGTAGATTTCAGGTCGACCTATTGGAAAAAGAAGCCATTATGTTGAAAATTGAGATAAATCTACAATTTTCATATCTAACTATTAATTTTGCATGATTAATATAGAGACCATGATTTTTTCTTTATAAGAATATGTAATATTTATACATATATTTATAAGGATATACAGCGATATGACATGTGCTTCCAAGGTATGGTATGACAAAAAATAATTTTATAAAAATAATTAATATACTATATTTTTAGCACAAATATTTTCTTAAATGTAGTGGTATAACTATTAAACAAATCCCATATTATACATATGAGACCATGGATGAACCCAAAATGTGATTTATATACTTTTTGGGACCTAAAATATGTCAATAAGTGGTCTTTGGATATCTCACTAGTGGGAGGTTTGATCAGTGGACTAATTTATAATAATAAATAATTTATTAATTCATTTAATCTGATAGATTCACATACAAATCTATCATCATGGTAAATTTCCCGTGATTATTATCATATTCTTTGGAATGGTGAGATCTTCTTCCAACAGAACATTCGTTTTTAAATAACATTTGATGAAGAATAAACTCTACAAAAAAAATTTATATTGACGTAAATGGAATGTCTTGTTCAATTCAATGAAGGTAAAATTCATCGATACAGAACATTAAAATATAGATATGGACCTCTATAATTAGTGTGTTATTCCCATTTTGAATAATCCTATTTTTAATGTCATTCCCCTCGTTTTATTTTCACCAATTGTGGCCTTTTCATGTCCCTATGTAACAAATATTAAATTATTATTTAGTTTTTTTTAACACTATACATCCATGTTCTTGATCCAAGGCCATGATCTATGGGAAATGATTGATAAAAAAATTCTTCATCCATTCCTTCCCAATTTCATTCTCTACTTCACTGGGTGGACTGACAGTCTTGGTTTGATGTTTTTGTGCGACACCATGCCTGATCAGACTCATAAAATCATTATTAAATGTTATTTGAGAAGTATAATGAGAAATTAGTATTATATGTGGGATTTTGTTAAGATGTGGATGATAATTTTGATGATAGAATAGCAAACCTTTGATGGAAGAAGGAAAAAAGGTGAGCGAGATGTGTTACGAACCTACAAGAACTGATGGAACAAATTTTCTTCCCCTGGAAGGCCTAAAAGGATAAATTTGGACTAGATCAATTTTATTTTTAATGGTTTATAGGATATATTTATGACATATTGTCCAGATTTGAATCACAGTGATTAGATCAGGGTTAATATACAAATACTAGCTAAAGGTCGTGTATTTTGATGAACAGGTGGTCAGTCAGGAACATACTATGGTGGCTATGTTTTTATGGGATTATATGTATAAAATGTTGTGTGGGACCCCCACATTCAATGTGACCATATTCTAGTGGACTTGATGTGTACGTATGGAGTATATCGGGCTAGGCATGGATCGACAGACCGCATACCAATATACATGATCATTGTGTAATGTTCAAGGTCATTAAATTGATACAAAAACATGGATATGAACATAGGTAATATATTGACACGTGCATAGCATACATTGATATTACATCAGTTTAGAATATTATTATGTATATTACAAAATTACATTCCTGAAGACAGTAATATTTTATTGACTATGGATATATAGAAACAAAATCTTCTGTCCTGGTGAAATATCTTTAACAACTCCCATAATTATCTCCATATTTTTTTACCTCAACCTAAAAACTCTCTAAATAACCCTGGGAATGAAAAAAAGAATGGGGTGAGCATATATTATCATTGGGGGTAAATAATATAAATTCCTAAACATAACAGGAAAAAAGGGATTGAACTTGAGAACAATATTTTATGTTCATACCATGTATATTAGAGTTCGTAATAAATAGTGTTTGTTTATACAACATGTATCTTCGTATAATTAAGATCAAAAGTCATGAAAAAATAACATATGGATATTTCATGAATGTTTTTTCATTCACAATTTTTATAGCATTGTGAACATGTATGAGATTGAACAAGTTCACTCATTTTATTAAAGACATGAAATGAGGCCCCCACATCAACTTAGGGACATGCAACTAAGTTCATTCTTAACATTGAGAACATGTACTCAGGTTAACACATAACATTTTGGACATGAAACTCGGTCCATACATAGCATTGTGAACATGTAATCAGGTCCAGACATAACATTGTGGACATATAATAGGGTCACACCTAAACCTAGGGACATGAAACTGGATCCATTCATAATATTGTGAAAACCTAATAAATTTCACTCATTGCATTGTGAGAATGTATTCATGTTTATGCATAATTGTATGAAGACACCTTAAGGCTTATTCAAAACATTGTGGAATAGTAGTAAGGAGGAAACCTATCATTAGGAAAATTAAATCAGGTTAACCTATAACATATATACTCCATATTCCTCCCTCATTAGCCAATTTATTTTATAGAGATATTTTTCATGCCAATCTCATAATGACATCAATCATATATGTGAAACTAAATTAAACATTCATTATATTATGAATCATAAATGACCTAGTATTTATAAATATCTATCAATGAACCATGAAATGAAATGGGTTTCATTATCATTTCCTCAAAACATAAATTATGAAAATGGTTAGGTTTCATAATCACATAATAAATGCATAACCAATGAAAAGAAATGGGGATCAAAAGCTTATAACTATTTAAAGGGAAATATAAATTCATAAAAATCATGAAACATTGGAATAAAACATTTATAAAATGAATTTTAATAAAACCATTAAAACATTTTCTTTAGATTCTCGAGTGACATCAACAAATGTCATCATTGATGGAAAATAATTTTGAAATATCTTTTGAATAAATCTCATTAAGAAAATATCCTTCATTCCATGAAAAAACCAATTTATAAGATAAATTCTTTTCAATCAATTTCATTTAAATAAAACACGAAAACATATAAATAAATGTTTTATATAATTTTTGAATCATTTTCCTTTAGAAAAAATTAATTCTTGAAAACATTTCAAACATTTCTTATACTGAAAACACTGTTGAAAAATTTTTTATTTCAAAATAAGATTTAAATGATTTACTGGAATCATTTAAAACAATAAAAAAATTAAGATATATTTTACATGATAGATTTCTTAAATAATCATTTGAAAACATTATCTGAAACAGTTTTTATTACATGACTTTTGAAATAAAGCTGACATTTGATAAAAGTGAGAACTAAGGTAAAATATTATTAAAAAATTATAATATTAATTATATAAAGAATCAAATATTGGAAAAAAAATTAATACATGGATATATCTTGAATAAATATAGTATAAGGAAACTAATGAGTGTTCTTGAGTGTTTTATCAAAATATTTAACCCACGAAATCACAAACATAAACAATCATGAAAAGGGATGTGATTGTTTCAATAAACTCTTATCACTTGGTATATGATATCATATTATACTTATATGAAAAGGAAATTACTTGGAGATAAAAATATTAGGAAATCAATGAGATTCATTATATAACATTTAACATTTAATTATATACTCCTTGAAAAAAATTTAGGTGCATATCCTAACATGAGTCTAAAATAAAGAAATTTAAAACAAAATTATTTTACAGTTTTGGAAAATTTATTAACATAAACCCCATGAAATAAAATCATTGAATAGATATTTAAATAACCATAAATTTAATTATATTATTCATATAATACCTACATTGTAATTATAAACACCATATAAATGTAATGGGTGTGGAATAATGCTTGTATATAATCAAAATAAAAATTGAGATGAGATCCACTTACCATGTGTTTTGTCTCTCTTTGTAATAATACAATATTCCATTATAATAAATCCTTTTTTATTATATATCATTTACATAACAATAATATTATATATAATACCATATATGTTTTTCTTAATACATTTTATTACCCTCTTTTTATCGATCCAATGTAAATGTATTACATCGGGTACTATTCTCTTTATTCTTCAACGGTATCTAAATTTATTATAACTTTCATCCATATACTTATATCATGATTTCCAGAATTTAAATCATTAAATAAATGAAATTGATAAAAAAAATATATGTTTATAATAATGATCTATATAATATATAATTGTAAACATAATTCACCATTCATGGAGATGATTAGTCGCACATACAAATGAACTTTATTTCAGTTTTTTTTCATAATGAATTAACAAAAGAAAAATGATGTATAAGTTATATATATATATGTAATTATTAATGTATAAATATTATATAATATTAATTATATATGTTCCATAATCCAATTTTTTATTCATTAAATGTACTGATTGAATGAATCACATCGCTTTGAGGGGGGTTGTAGTCCACACATCCTCAAACAAAATTATCATATTTACAAAAAATGAAATGTAAAAAAGAAATGTGTTAAAAAAAGAAATAAATACGTATAAATAAAAATTAAATATTATATATAACATATCTAAACAATATTTTCCATCAATATTTTTATTTTGATTGGTGGTAATGGAAAAATGAACAATCGTCATTTAGTGAGGTAGTAGTTCTATGTGCACATAAATAGTAAGTTTGTTAATTATTTGATGGATGTGTGTGTATGTGTAGGTATATCACTAATAATAACAAAAAAAGTAATTTTAAGATATTATTATTTTTATACAGAAATGTAATTATTATATTGGATGGGTGGAGAAAGGAAATAAGAGAAATGAACTTCAGGGAAGGGGTTACCTATTAAATAGGTTTCTATTTTTGGTTTGTGCCAAAATGATTCTTCGAATTGCATAATGCCAAATTATATGCATAAAATAGGATGAGAGTTATGTTTTAAATTGTATTGTGAGGATATATTCTAATACTATGTGATTTTATAGTATTAAATATTCGGTAGAGGTTGTGGCCTTTTATAGGGAAGGGAAAGGACACATGGAATAATTGAAAAAAAATTTGGTGTACCATACTTTTTACCAAAAAAAATCATACCAAAAAACAAAACTCAACAATAGAAGGTAATGTAAGAATATGTTCTAGAAAAAGGGATTTATAACTGTTTATAGGTATTTTTCGGAATTACTATTATGGTTTATTACTTTATTAACAGACTTTTTCTCTTCAACATTGTAATTAATTTTAATCACATTCGCTAATCATTTTGTTATGAATACTATTTTTAAAATATTTTGAATTATGAATAAGGATAATTAAGAATTAGAAATACACTTTACCAAATTCTAATCACAGAATTGGTATAAATTAATATAAAATTAATCACGGTAATGGGAAGACTCAGTGGGTTTTTAATTTAATAATCATCTAAATGCTTTAAATGTTTTTATACGCAATTTTAGAGTGACATTGGATAAAATGACATAATTTTAATTAATTTACTAATATATTTTACAATTATACATTGAAACTAAATTTTAATAAAATTTAACATTTAAAATAAATTATATTTAAAGGTACTTTTAGATACTAATCTTATACTTTTTTCACAATTCTACCAAAAATGATGTTTCACAGAAATGTCATAAAAATTCACCTTATTATAATATTGACATTAAAAAAAAATTATGTTTATTTTATCAATGTTAATTTATAAAGGATTTTAAAACTAATTTTACTTTTTCATAGATGGATATAGAATTCATTTTATTTGAGAAATTAATAATTTAAAACAGATAAGGACTTTACCAAAAACTTATAACAATAACTTGATAAATAATATGAAAAAGAAGTTATTACTATTCATATTAATAATAATATAATAATATATTAATATATTAATATTAATAAATAAAACCATAATAAATAATATGAAAAAAGTAGTTATTACTATTCATAATAATATTTTTAATGGCAAGGGTATAATTATGTCATTTAAATAATTATAACAATAAAATGATGTTTCATAGAAACACACTGTTCCATGTAACGTATTCCAAGTCCGTGATTGGTGTAACCTACTTCATGTAGGTGTTGTACATAATATATGTCACTTAAAAGTTCTGTGAAATGTATTCCTATTTATTTATTTGATAATTTAATGAATGACATCATAATTTAATAAAAAAATTATTCAGTGTTGCAATAACTTAAAATTTTCAAAATAATAATTTAATTTCGAAAATGTATTTCACAAAATCTCAGGGTGTCACATTCAACCCCTATTAAAATAAATTTATTCATAAAAATTCATCTAGTGACATGAAAGTAATTATATTTTAATGTTTCCTTGATAAAAACCCAAATTGTAAAAATTAGTACGAAAAAATCCATTAAAAAGGTAGTGTTGGAAACATAATGGTTACCCAATGTAATGTATAATTATGTTTCTACATAAGAGAATATGTGTGGAATGTAAAAACACAATGATGGAAGGGATACCTAGCCATAAAATTTTTATGTAGAGTGATGGAGAATATACTAATGTGAATGTTAACGTTAATAATTTCATAAATATGTGATGATCTTAGTGTTCATTTCATTCATCAGAAATAATGGTACTAGGATAAGCTTTTCAGTTTCGGGATTGATTCCATTGAGTTGAATAATTTTAATGAGATGATATACATACTTTATTTTAATCCCCTTTCTATTTGCAATCTCACCCTTTGGTTGGGGATTGATATATTTACACTTCATTTCTTACCTATGGAATTGAGTGAGATCTTATATTTTCATTCAGGAAGTAATAATAGATCATGTGATCCTTGATAACTCATTCAATCTATCTATAGGTACAATACCCAAAATGATGTTATCCAATATTAATGTGTCGTTAAGTCATGATATAATACACTAATCTCAAAAAAATCATTTTATGATGTATATAAACTATCCATAAATGGTTACCCTTATAATCATTCCGAAATACAATTTGCCCAATCTTTATTAGATATGATCATAACTTATACCAAAAATATTTTATAGGATACTTTTATTTATCCTTTCATAGATATAACATTAAATATGATTTTATTATTCCAATAACCATGTAGAGATATATATTCACATGAAACCTCACTAAAAAATGAACTACAAGATAGTCCTATGGATTATGCATATAAAATTAAACATGAAATTATTTAATAAGGATGAATGATATGTTTTCTGAAAAATTTTCATTATCCCCTTCATACATTGTGATTGAATAAGGTTTCCCTTATTCATTTTCTTCTGATTTTTGTGGGACTTATCATACATATTAGCCATTGGATTGAGGAATTGATTCGCATAGTTCCCAAAATCCATGAACCTGAAATATTGAAGTGTGTGTGGTTCATTCTGTTGATATTTTTCTCCACTAATTTCATCAAATATTTCCATCTCATGACATCAACATTCTTTTTTGCCATTTCTAGGCTTCCCACACTTGAAACACCTTATTGTTATTTTTTGGCACTCTCATATATTATCATTCCAACCGTTTTGTGTAGTATGAGTATGACACTTTTTCTTATCTACATGGTTTTTAGATTCCCCTTTTAAATACATCATATAATTCTTATTAAAACCAATATATTGATAAATTAATCAAAAGTAAATTTTACCTTTGATTTCACAATAGAAAATCTCTTCATAGCTATTAATTTTTCTTTATGGACTACTCCCTTATGAGACTTGGATTTAAGACACTAAAGTAACTATCTAATTTTTGTCAAGATGGATGATAATACTATACTCATTTCTCTCAATTCATGTAAAATTTTAATCATATGTACCAATAAATTCATTATCCTTTTGCTTCAACTCAACGAACTTCTTTTCCATCTTCATACGAAGAACAATAGGAATTTACTTTTTGAAGAATCTGTTATTGGAACCATTAAAATACATGGATTTAATTTCATATTACATCCTTTTATTCATGGTTATATTCCACCATTGGACTGTTCACCTTCTAATGTATAAATTTTTTGAATTAAATTATCATGAACCATACACTACAGAATGAAGAATATCGTTTCTGTGGTACTAATACAATGTTCATAAAAAAATGAATTAGAAGACCCACTGGAAGAAGTTTGACATTACCACCTAATAGATTCAAGAGAATATAATTCACTCCTTTTCTCATTTGTATGTTCATCTTGATTAATATAATGCGAAAGATGCAAGATTATAATATTGTGGACATTAATTACTACCCCCATAGTATTTTAATTATTAAGAGAATAATCATTTAATTGTCCACCACAATCACCATTAACATAGTTCCTTCAGGTTTAATCTTTTAACTAAAACAATAGAGTATGAAATATTTATCATAATGAATAACCACATACTCACGAAAATTCACTCATAAGATTGATAAATTATGACACATTCCTTTATATATGAAACATTAGTTTTATCCTATGTTATTCATAGACAAATTTTATTTCATTACTTAATGATGGTTTGGGAATTCCCAAATAATGTCCACCATGAGTGTCAAACCTGGTGTGTAGGAAGGCATGTTGTCAGGTATTTGATTACCCTGAGTTAGGACCAAAATATCATTTCATATTTTTTAATACTAGGTACTAGTATTTCAGTGCCACATCCACATGTAGTATACAAATAGGGATATATTTTAAGAGGAAAACTAACTCTACCCATTACCAAATTCTTGGATATATCTTCTCAATGTTAACTCATCTTTATACATATTTTTTGATACATTCCAATACATAACCTTAGAAATATACATAGGTATCTCACTAAAGATTTCATATCGTAGTTTCAAAATATTAACTAAACCATTCCTTTGATTCCAAAAATAGAGACCTAGGCATAGAATACATTGACATTACATTAATTGAGATGAAAATTAAATAACTTACAAAAATACATTCATGAGTACCATTATATTTTAGTGTGTCTAGAAACATGGAAGAAAATCCTCTATCCTGATGGATTATTTTCAAAAACTCCCAAAAATATCTACAACATTAATAATACTTACTAAAACCACTTTTCGTATCTTGAGTAAAGGAAACATAAGAAGGGGGTTAGCTCAGATGCTCAGTAAGGGTAAATAATGAAAATGTGTAATAATATCTAGAAAAGAGGTTATAGAACATGACCAAAACATTTGATGATTACACTATTCATATTATGGATCATAATAATGATTCTAATTTTACTAGACATGGATCATAAGATAATTAATATCATATGTCTTTAAATAATGAAAGATGAATAGTACATGGAATTTGTGGAATAAACATATTTTTATGATTTGTTTTAATATGTATAATTGTAACCAGGTACACACATTATGTTATGGAAATTAAATCATTCCCCCCATCTATAGATGTACATGCAACCAGTTTTTTGCATAACGTTTTGAACGCATAATCAGGTACATGCATAAACTTATGGACATTAAACCAGGTCCATGAATAACATTGTGGACATGTAATCGGGTTCACATATTACATTGTAAAAATTTTAATCAGGTTCACACAGAAATATATGCGTATATAAAAAAACCCATGCATAACACTGTGAACATGTGAAAAGGATCACTCAGAACATCATGAACACATAATCATGTTAAGGCATTAACTTATGGACATACATCTAGGTCAGTGCATAAATATTTTTGACATGTAATCAGTTTCATGCATAAAATTGTGAACTTGAAATCAAGTTCTTTATGATCATATATAATCATGAGTAGTCATCATTTCCCAATTCATTGGAGGGAGATATTGGTCCCCACTATCAAATAATAACACCATTAAAACATGTCCTACAAATTAAATATTTCTCTTTATCATGACTGATAAAATGAAACTAGTTTTTTTAAATTCTAATAATAACACATTAAATCAAATGTGTATCAATAAAATTTCATAAAATCATAATATATGAAAATATATAAGGATCATAATTAGTTAATTAATGAATTACCCATGAAAAGAAGCCTGATTCCAAATAATATACCTCATAGAAGAGAAATAAGTTTTAGATGTTTTAGAAATATCATGACATCAAATATAAAACCATTAATAGAAATAAGATGAATCAAACCATTTGATTATTTCCTATAAAAGAATTAGTAACATCAACCTATGTTATCTTTTATGTAATATAATTTTGAATATCTTTTGAAAACATTTATTGAGGTATATATCCTTTCATCATATAAAAAAATTCCCTTTTAAATAATTAAAAATTTTGAAATGTATTTCCATAAATATATGCTTGAAAATTTTGAAATGATTATTTATAATCATATTGGAAAAAAATTTATTTGAAAAATTATAAATAACTCTTGAAAAATATTTAAGCATTTCTCAACCCCGAAACATTATTGAATCTTTTTAAAAAATATAATTTGAAATATAATAAAAGATTATATAAAAAATTAATACACTTTAAAATAATATTTCCATGAAAATGTAAATTAAGGGTAATATGAGGAAATTGTTTAATTTATTCTAAAACATGTTTTTTGAAATAAAATAAATTTCTAATGGAAGTGATAAATATCATCCAATTTTATTATATATTTTTGATTCATTATATTTAATAAATATTAGTGTAAAAATTGTAATAACACATGGCTATAACATTAGAAAAATGATATGAAGTAAAATAAAGAGTTTTCCTGGGATAAGAATCATTATATTTCATCAAAGAATGCATAAACATAAACTATATTGAAAAGAAATGATATCATTTAAATAATATCATATCATTTCGTAGCATTGGATCATATTATCCATTTAAGAATAAGAAATTAAATGAACATTAAAATATAATGAAAAGAATAATATTCATGTTATAACATGTTAAATGGATTTTTATACACCTCAAAAATGAATATAAGTTTAAAACCAAGCATTAGTCTCGATGATGGAAAATTGAGAAATAATTATTTTTCATGTTTGGTAAAATTTTAAACATAATCTCCATGAAATAAAAATCATAAAATGGATTTTTAAATAACCAAAAATTTAATTATTAGAATAATATAATACATCCATGGGAATTATATACAACACATGTATAGAATGTGTGGTAAATAAATCATGTACCTCGTGGAAATAAAAATGGATCTAAAATCTCATTACATTTTCAGTTAAATAAATTCATATTCATAAAGGAAATATTTATAATAAATTTATGTTTATTATACATAGTTTACAATATCATGATCTTATTTTTAGTCACATTGTTGGATTAATTAAGAAATTATATTACTTTCTTTTTAACAATCCTATGTTAAGGATTCACTTCAGGTATCATTTTATTTGTTCTTCACATGTGTCTTAATTTGTTATAAATCTAGTACTTATACTAATATAATGATTTCCATAATGTTAAAAATGATTTAAGAATAATTTATATACAATTTTTTGTATTATAATAATATATATAATATATTAGTATGGAATGGAATGGACCATTCATGGAAATGAAAACCTGTACGTATGCATGAACACACTTTCTGTTTTTATTGTCGTATTGAAAGAAATATATAAAATGACATATAAGTATCTATTATTACATTATTAAAAAATAATAATTATATCATATATGAAATATAAGTTCACTAAATCCATATTTAATACATTCCAATTCTTTGTGAATGAATCACATCACTTTGTTTGTGAAGTAGTCCACACTTCCTCAAACGAAAATATAATATTTACACCAAATGGAAAGTAAAAAAGGATTGTGTTTTAAAATGATTAATTACCCATAAGAAATAAAATATATAATATATTAAATAAATAAATAGGCTTTAAATAATAATTTCCAACGTGATATGTGGTAATGGATAAATGAACAATATTCGTTTAATTAGGATGTAGTTCACCATACACGTAAATAATATGTTCGTTACCCATTAGATAGAAACATGTTTATGTTTACGATTAAACCACATATTAATGAAAATGTAATATATTTAATATAATGTTTTTATTATACATTCATGGATAAAATATATTGTAGGTTGTGGAGAATGGAAATAAGAAAATGGAGCATTAGAGAAGGTGTTACTCATAATCCGGTAACTCATTTTGATTTATGCCAAAAGGATTCATTGGATTTAATTTTTTAAATCGAGAGGCTTTGAGAAGGAAGTGAGGAATTATGATAATTGTATTGGTGATATATTTTATGAACAATTTTGTTTATCACGGTAATGAAGAGGGAGAAGTGATGGCCTTTTATCGGGAAGTGAAAGGATACACTTGGAATATTTGACAACAATTTGTGTGTACCCATGTTTTTTCTAACAAAAGTCATACAAAACCAACAAACACGATAATGGAAGTTTTATTTTCAAATAATTTCTATAAAATGAATATTGGAAAGTTTTATAGGTTATTTTGGGTCTTATATGTAATTTTTAATAAATTATTGGCATACTTTTTTTCATAACAATTGTAATTATTTTTAATTACATTAAATAATATAGAATAAAAAACTAAGTTAAACATTTTTAACATTATTAATTTTTATTAATATAAATATTGATTTAATTTTTTTAAATTTGTAATATTATATTTGGAATAAATTAATTTAAAAAGCATCCAATTAATAAGATTTCACTTTAGGTTTTTAATTTTAAAATGTATAAATTATTACAATCTTTTTATGCATAATTTAAAAATAAAATTCATTATAATGAATTAATTTTACTATTTGATAAAAATATTATCTAATTAAACAAGAAAACATAAATAATATATAATTTATATATATAAATAATTTAGATGGAAGGAATTTTTTAATTAAACTCTAGTATTATTCACTATTCATCCTAAAATGATGTTTGTTAGAAAAAGGCCAAAAAATTTAACTAAGATAATTTTTACATTCTAAATTAAAAATTGGTTTATATTTCCAAATAATAAATTAATAAATTCATCTATAATTAAATTTTTTTTCATAGAAGGTCATAAAAAATCGTTTATTTGAGAAAAGAGTATTTAAAAACATAAAAGTACATTACCAAAACATTATATCCTTCATAATAAAAAATATATTAAAAAATATAATATTAGTTATTAATATTAAAATTATTTTTTTTAATGGATAGGTTATAATTTTCTCATTTATCTAATTACAACAAAGAAATGTTGTTTTATAAAATCTCAGTGTTGTGTTTAACATATTCCAAGACAAGGTCCAATTTAACATTCACCATGTCGGTGTTTTGTGTAACAAATAGTAATTCGATATTCATTGAAAAATATAAAAATTCGGTACCATGGGAATTGAATGTTTGATCTTTTTATGGAAAAAACTATTGGTTGTTTTTTGTGCTATGAAAAATAGAAAATATTAAATTATTTCAATGAAAAGTACATATAATCATACAATGCAATAGGTGGGACCTAGAGTGTCATGGGAGTTACATGTATAACCCCAATACGTTGTGTATTTCTATATGATTGGAATGTCATGTACCTTCAGGTACACAACCTGTTGATGGTTAGGGACCATAGATCCATTGGGTCCCGTAACTTGATGTTTATCCCCTAGTAAAAAAATAACTTCTATATCAGAGTTTTAATGCCTATTATTAAGAATGTAGTTTGAAAAACATATAAACATCAATTATAAAAAACACTAATGTAAAATAACTCATTATTTACATCGATACTTCTAAAACTAACATGAAAAATTAATTTTTCACACTGATTCTAATAAAATTGATGTGAATATCAATATGGAAAGAATTTTTCTCATCGCTTTTTAAAAACTGATGTGAAAGATTAAAATTTTCATCACGCCTATAACAAATTCAGTTTGTGGGTAATTCGGAAATAAAATATACAATTTCCACAAAAATGTTTTTTGAAATGTTTTTTTATTTTCAATTCAATATATATTTTTTCAGGATCCACACATATTACATTATCAATAAATGATTTTAGCTATCTTTATCATTATTATAATTAAACTCTTCCAAAATGTATCATTTTTCAACAAATTTATCATTCAATGAACACATTATGATATGTATAATTATTTTATATGATTTATGGAGTTTATTATTAGTTTTATCATTTTATATCTATTTAATTCTTCAATTTTCATTATAATAAGGAATCCTATATATGATAATTTAGGTACGAAAAATGTTTTTTAATATTATAAAATGTCATCTATGCCAGATCAATTTATTTCTCATCACGATATCATCCATATGAAGAATATTGTATCAAAAAAATTATTTGAAATTATGTCAAATATTTAGGTTTCTTTTTTTGGATTCCAACATGTTTCATTGATTTTTTCCTTTCAATGATCATGTATTTTCATTAATGGAGTTATCAACATACAAATAAATGGTATTTTACATCAAATATAAAATAAAAAATGTAATAACAACAACAAAACTATTTCTAATGTCGGTTATTATAAAAGAGATCCAAAGGATCATTTTTTTAAATTGGTTATAAAAATAACAGATGTAAACAAGGGTGGAATTATAATTTTATAAGTTAGTTATTCAATAACTGATGTAAAAACCCTGTTAAATAATATTTTTTACAATAGTAATATTAATCGATTTTAAAAAAAGGTAAATTTCTATGTCACATAAAAATTATCCATAAAAATAGATGTGAAAAATATAAAAACCCAATGTTAAATATATTTTTTTACTATTTCCCCATTGGTTCCCTTTGAGGAAAATTAAAACACTTGTAAGTCCTTTGTTTGGATTTAGATTTGGGATCATGAGTATACTTCATTGAGTTTTTCACCATGTATAATGATTTGTTTTCATTAGTTTTGGTTTTTGATATACCATTTTTCATCTTTCTAGTTTTGAAGCTCTATGGGAGATGCTTGACGATGTTAGGGATCATGAATGATCAATATTGTTACTCGGAGTGGAACCCTCAAGCTAGGCTGGGCATGTTCACTTTTTAGACTCATAGAATAGAACCCTAGGGCTAGGCTATGCATGGGTTGTATTATATCAAATTGAATCCCTATTTCTAGGTAGGGAATATGTTATCTCTTTAGGATTAGAGTAGAACACTCCTCTTGGGATATGTTATGGGTCCTCTATCAGTCAAATATACTTAACCCTTCTAATTTGTAGGGAATGTTTCCTATATTGACTAATAGAGTGGAATCATTTACATTGAATATGTATGGGTCAAATTTCTATCCACTGAGTGGAACACTCTGTAATTACCCGAATCTAGGGCCACTCAACCAGTGCCCTATTCTAGGTTCACCAAATTACCTCATGTGAATTTCCCCAAACTTCAGAGGCTGCTGACTAGCAGCGAGGGCCTAGGTGAGTCATTGGGGAAACTATGCCCTCATTTGGTAATGTAGACTTGGGAGAGGAAATAATAGATAATATCAGAAGAAGTAAACCACATAAAATAACTGAAACTAAACAGTGGTATTAATGAATATATAGTAATGGTGTTAATGATGCGGTATGTACAAGTATCAAAGGAAAGGAACAAACAAAACAACGTACTGAAATTCAACTGAGAATCAAAGTACAAAAAGTAAACAGAAACTCCCACAGCATCGTAATCCTATGCTCGGTCATATGCTCTCCAGCTCCAAAAAACACCCATGTACCTAAAGTAGAAGGTCCACAATCCCTATCCCCACCAGCTACCATATAACCAGTTAGTTCCGAAAAGAAGGACACAAACAGGGTGTGAGACTAATCTGAGTAGGCAACCCCCACAAGATCTGTTCCCTACTGTCAGTGAGCAATATAGAAAAATTAATGGAAATAAATGCAGCAGAGAAACATGAGTACACTAAAGTAAAAAATCATACAAATATCCATTCATATTCATTTATTTATTTAATATAATCATTAAATTATCAAACAATGAATCTCGAAAACAGTTCTATATTCCCAAGGCATAGCATGTAACACAACATGTATCTCAGCAGACTACCTAAATAGTAAGCTGTAAAAAACCCAAGCATGTTCATTGGCTTGGTGGACTCGTCACGACCAACCAAACAATATTCACACTGACTCTATTGGTGGCTTACTCTGGAAGACCCCTCTAGTCATGTAATCATGCAATGGCACAAACACTCTGGAAAACTCTCACCATCCATTCCCATGTTGTCTTGTAACCAAAACTATCAACTCTCTGAGGAAGAACATGCATCTAATTCCCTATGTAGTCTCGATACATACCTAAGGACACTCTGATAAATCCCAATGTCCAATTACTATATGTCCTGTGAACGATATAAATTTATAACTGACTCTCTAGGGAAGCCCTAAATCATCAATTCCCTCTTTAGTCTACCGCACCAGGTTCAAATAGCCACGAGCAATCCAGTTATGCATAATTTACTGTCAGAAGCCCAAATTATGTTCAACAACTACTTGTCTTGTACCTATAATTCATCAAAAGTGTAGCAACCCAAGTCTGGAGCCCCTCCTCTGGTGCTCCGTACACGGTTCGCCACATGACATCAAGCGCATTTCCCCGAATGCCAGAGGCTGCCAACTAGTATCGAGGGCCTTGGAAAATCAGTGGGGAAACTATTCCCTCATTCGGTAAGGTGTACAATAGAAAAAAAAAGTCAATAGTAGAAGCAGTAACAAGATGCATTGAAACAGAAACCAAACAACGGAAACAATTAATATATATAGCAATGATGACTATGATGCAGCAGGTAAAAGTACCTAGGGAATATAGAAAACACAAATACATGCTGGAATACAACCGAAAAAAATGTGAAAAGCAACCACAATAGATAATAGATGAACACCTCCTCGGCATCCCAAGACTCGGCTCAATCCCATGATCTCCAGCCCTAGTGCAATCAAGATCCTTAAGTAGAAAGGAACTTGCCCTTATCTATACATGTAGTAACATAGTCTTCCTGGGTCCAAAAACAATGGCCCAAACAGGGTGTGAGATACAATCCCAGTAGGCAGTCACCCAACTATTTGTGCCTAACAGTCAATGAATACAAGGCATGTAATAAAACAAGAAGCAGTAAACATGAAAACACAAGCAGCTTCAATCCACAGTTCTAGAAAATAAAGTACACAAGTAAACAGCCAGCAACAAGAAGAAAATAGGTAACCCTCTGGGTATCTCTCATAGCATAACCCCTATGTTTCAACCTATAAGTACTAGCAACCCTCTAAGAGGAACACATAGTCTCACCCTGTGGTTTAGCTATGAAATTAATTGAATCTCTAGGGATGTACTCACCGTCAATCTCCCATATTGTCTCGTATCATGCTAAAGACTCTCGGGGGAAGAACTCAACATCAATTCCCCCTATGGCCCATGTCGAGGAACTACAGACTCTATGAGGAAGCACTCAACATCAATTCCCCCTGTGGTCTCACATCGTAATTAAAAGACACACTGGAGAATCCCTTCCATCAATTATCCCTTTGGTATACTACTCTATGTTCTCACTCTCCTAGGTGAAATGTAGAACATTCTCAGTGTGCGTGTACATCGTCCAAGTAAACATCAAGAACTACATAGCTATCAACTAAGGCTGAGCAGCATAACAAGGTAGTATTTCTACTATCGTATGACTAAGCATGTCAACTGGAAAAACTCTAAATAGGCAGAACAAGCATATCAATATCCAAGGTATAGTAAAGCTACCATAATCATAGGCAAAACATATACTCTAACAATCACAAAAAGTAGGAAATACCATAAGGGAAAAACAGGAACACCCAATACCCTGTTCAAGGGTATTGGTGGGATTTGCACCAAATATTCATCAACATTCTACGGGAATGCACAAACCACATACCTCGATCCTAGGATATCGATATACAAGAACAAAGATGAATGATTCCCCTTAGAACGATATAGATCTGAGAAAACGCACAAAATTCTCAACCTACGATAACATGAAAACCAAGGGGAATCATGAAATAAGACTCAAGAAGAAGGGAGAGCTCACCGCTGCAATTCCAATGCATTTGGCCGCACTTAAATCGGAGAATGGACGAAGAGGGAGAAGATTGTCGAAGATTTGGTCATACGGTCGCTCTCGGGCAGATGAAATCTAGAGAAGAAGATGAAATTGGGGGTTAGGCGTGACCCCAGTCCGTTTAATGAAACAAAAAGTACATGGCATGTAGTGGGTTTTTCTGTACTCCAATAAAACCGGCCTCCACATCACCCCTACACACCGTGTGTGTGGCCTGGGCATGGAAATCACACGGCTTCGAGATGGAGAAGAGTACACGGCGTGTACATAGAAAGTACATGACCTGTACTTCAAAAATTTCCAGAAAAAATTAATTTTCATAAAAACTATAGGAAAAGGAAGAAATACATGAACGAAGGTCTGTGTTCTTACAAACATCCCCCCTTTAAATAAATTCATCCCCAAATTTCCCTAATGAGGCGGAGAAGAAGAAACCTCGAATAGCTCTGGCCACTGTGATCGTACATCGGCCTCTCTCTCCCATATCTCATACTGCACTCGCCCGTGATGCCACATCACTCATACAAGTGGGACAGACCGCCAGGAGAGAACCATCGTACTGAGATCGAAAATTTGAATAGGATTCTCTTTGAATGACACATCCACTTCAATCTCGACTTCCTCAGGCTGAAAGACGTGAGACGGGTCTGAAAAGTAACGTCGGAGTTGAGAGACATAGAAGATGTCATGCATGGATCGGTACCTCTGAGGTAGCTCCAATTGATAGGCATCCGGCCCCACTCTCTCTAAGAACTCAAACTGCCTGACGTACAGTGGTGAAAGCTTACCCTGTCTCTGAATCCTCCTGTGTCCCAACCTCGGTGTGACACGCAGGAAAACCTGATCACCGACTTCAAACTCCAGAGGTCATCTCTGCTGATCAGCATAAGACTATTGTCAAGACTGTGCTGTAGCCATCCTCTTCTGAATCAGCTCTATCTAATCTGAGGTCTCCTGAATAAGATGAGGTCCCAGAAAAGCTGCCTCTCCTGCCTCCAGCCAGCATAAGGGTGATTGGCATGGCCTACCGTACAAAGCCTCATATGGCGCCATATTAATGGTCGTCTGGAAACTGTTGTTGTAGGCAAACTCCACTAGAGGGATATGCTTCTCCCAAGAACCACCAAAGCCTAGGATTCAATCTTGGAGAATATCCTCATGCACCTATATTGTGTGATCGGACTGGCAATCAGCCTTGGGATGGAATGCTATACTCAAAAGTTCCTATCTACCAAAGGCCTTTGGAAGTCCTTGCCAGAACCAAGAAGTAAAGCGTGCATCCCTATCTGAAATGATGGAGTGTGGGACTCCATTCAGACGAACAATCTCCCACATGTAATGTCATCCGAGATCATCAACACTGAAGGTCTCATTGATCGGCATGAAGTGATCAACCTTCATAAGCCTGTCAATGACAACCCAAACAACATCATTCCCTCGAGACGACCTCCGCAACCCAGTCATGAAGTCCATCGTGACGTCGTTCCATTTCCAATCCTAAATGGGTAGCATGTGTAAAAGGCCTTCTGGTCGTCGGTGCTCTGTCTTCACCTACTGACTAGTAGAACATCTCATGACGAAACCATCCACATCATTCTTTAGACATTGCAACCAGTACTGGCGATGAAGATCCTGATACATCTTGGTGACACCAGGATGAACTGCCCAAACTGAGGAATGAAAATCCCGCATCATCTCCTCATGTATGTCCGCTGGCACCCAAAAACATCCCTGGAAACACAATACCTCATCCTCGACCACTGTCCATCCGGGGGGAGGGTCTTCTCCTAACACACATTCCTGCAGGACTAAGCCATCAGAGTCTGATAACTGCCTCATCTGTGCCTGGTCTAGAAGTGTAGAGGTAACAGCTACAAAATAAAGGAATGTCTATCCAAGTCTATTGGGCACCTGCAGATGCATCTTATTGAATAGAGACATCTGCTGCCACTCACTGCTGGTTTCCAGAACTGCCTGAATCTGATTTCTCCTGGTCACTGCATCTACTACTGCATTGCCCTTCCCTGGCGTATAGGCGAGATCAATGTTAAAAACTGTAGATAATCAACCCACATTTGCTGCCTTAGATTCAGATCACACTGAGCAAAGATATACTTGAGACTCTTTTGGTCAGTGAAGACCAAAATATTCTCCTCCAACAGATAGTGTCTCCAACAGCGTAAGGAATGAACAATAGAATCCAACTCCAGATCGTGCGTTGAGTAGTTCCACTCATGTGGTCTAAACTACCGAGACCCGTAGGCAACGACTCGATCCACCAGCATAAGTATAGCTCCTAGCCCGATACATGAAGCATCACAGTAAACAGTTTATTTCTTTCCTGGCTCCAGCAAGACTAGTATCGGTGCTGACGTCAACCTCCCTTTCATCTCCTGAAAGGATGACTCACAAGAATCTGACCATAAGAAATTCTCCCCCTTATTGGTCAGACCTGTCAAGGGTGCTGCTAGATGAGAAAAGTCTTGAATGGAGCATCTGTAGTATCCATCCAGCCCTAGGAAGCTCTGTACCTCAAAGACGATCTTCGGAGGCTCCCAGAAAACTATAGGTCTCACTTTATCTAGGTCTATAGATACTCCTGCCTCTGAGAAGACGTGACCCAATAAGTGAATCTGATCCATCCAGAAGTGGAACTTCAAGAGTTTAGAATAAAGCTGATGCTCTCTCAGTGTACTCAGAACGATCTCAAGATGTGTTGCATGGTCGTGTCGAGTGTGAGAGTACACCAAGATATCGTCCACGAAGACCATGAGAAAGGAGTCAAAGTAAGGATTGAACACTCGTATCATCTGTGCCATGAAGAATGTAGGTGCGTTCATGAGACCGAACGACATGATTGTATACTCTAATAGACCATACATGCTCATGAAGGTTGTCAGAGGAATATTTGATGCTCTAACGTGCAACTGATGGTAACTGGATCTCAAATCGATCTTCGAGAACACCTAGGCTCCTTGAATCGGATAGAAAAGGTCATAGATCCTCGGAAATGGATATCAGTTCTTGACCGTCAATTGGTTTAGATTCTAATAATCCACACAATTTTGAAGGGTTTCGTATGCCTTCTTCGCAAGCAGGACAGGCGAACCCCAAGGAGAAGTACTGGGTCAGATGAAACCCTTAGCATGTAGCTCCTCTAACTGCTTCATGAGCTCCTGCAACATAGGTGTGGCTATCCAATAGGGAGGAATGGACACTGATGCTACTCCTAGCATGATCTCAATTGAGAAGTCTACCTAACGCTTCGGAGTATAACCAGAAATGTCCTCTGGAAAACTTTCCCTGAATCGATCCACCATTGGAGGAAAATCCTACTGTGGAGTCCCTCGATCATCTTGATAAAGACTAGCAATCTGGGTTGTCACCCTTCCTAGCCCAAGATGCTCGAGTCCTTCCCGACTCGCCCGAAAATCCTACTCACCTTTTTAAAGAAAAACTCGCCCTCTAGTGAAACGAAATTCACTCTGTGACGATTACAGTCGACAACTGCCTGAAAGGAAATCAACCAATCCATGCGGAGGATGACATCATATCCTGTAATCTCTAGGACATAGTGATCCCATAAGAAGTGATACCCTAATACCTCAAGAGGGCACTCTCTACACTGTTGTATATGAGATTTCCTCATCCCCAAGGGTGTGTCTAGTGTCAACGAGTCAGCATAAGAAAAGATGCAGAGTCCAAGGCTCTCCAAAACAGCAACATAGATAAAGCTATGTGTAGCACCAGTATCAAAAAGGGTTGAAGATAAAACTGAGGCCACTAAAATCTTACCTCGAACAGTAGAATGGCGGGGATCCTACTTCTGATAAGTCTGCTCCATGGTGAAAGACTGGCATGTACCGCGGCCCTACGTCCCTAGATGACCACACTGAGTTGAACCTCCCTGCTAGTGCTGAGGAACTGGTGGCTGACCGCCACAGCCTCGACCTCCACATCGTCCCGAATGGACGGAATAACTCCAGTTCCCCGACTGGTGAGAAACAGGCGATGCTTCTCCTAAATGAGGATTCATGGAAGAACCCCGGTCACCAGCTGCTGGTGTGAAAACCTGACAGAAACAATGATGGTGACCCATCTTACTGCAAGATCGGCACTCCACGGGGTCCGTCTGGCACTGTGGTCTCATGTGCCATGACCGGCCACACTAGTAGCTTATCACCTGGCTTCCTGACAATGCATCTTGCTTCCTAAGATCACCACGTGTAGGATCTCTACGGCGCTTCTTGCTATAATCTAGAGGAAAACTAGATCTAGAAGTAGAACTGCCCTGGCACACAGCTCTAGAGTCTCTCAGATTGCGCTCCGCAATCAGTGCCTGGTTGATGATGGAAGTAATGGAAGTCTGCTATATGATATTCACCTGTGAGCGGATATCCCGCCTGAGACCATCCTCAAACATCCTTTCTATGAACACCCCACTACCTTCCCGGAGGGGTGTGAAGTGCTACATATCGGTGAAGCGAGCGGAATAATCCATGACAGAAAGAGTACCCTACTCTTAGATCATGAACTCCTGGGCTCGGTAGGCCCACGGGGTCTCCGGGTAGAAGTGGTCCTAGAACACGCGCTGTAACTCCTCCCAAGCCATAGCCTGATACTGACCTGCCTGTGAGATCTCGTCCCACCACCCCTTGGCGGAGTCTCGGATCATGTAGGTGGAGAGCATGACCTGCCTCTCTGGAGGTGTCTCCAGATGCTCGAAGATGGTCAGCTAGGCTTCCAGCCATAACTCTGCAGCCTGAGGTCCTCCTTCCCCTGAGAATGTGGGAGGATTTTGTTGCTGAAAAACCCACATCAAGTATGTCATAGACGTGGCAGGAGGCGATGCTCCCAAAAAGGCCCTCATCATCCTCATGAAACCTTCCATGAAATGCTCATCCACTACAACAACTTGTATGATAGTCAGTGCCAAGGCTGACCCGACTGGAGGATCGGCAAGAAGTCCATGATTAGCTGTATCTGGCGTCTGATCATTACTTGACGACATATCTACAACCGGATGACATCTCATAGGAATAGCATTGAAAGATCAAAAGAACAACTTAGATCAGGAAAACAAGGAAAAAGAACACAAGAGTACAAAACGGGAATAGGGGAGAAAAATATATAAGACTGCATAACACGACTACATGGCGTGTCTACTTAAACCACTGACATCGGCATGTACTCCTGCCCTACTAATCGTGTAACACCTCAAACTACATGGCGTGTTGTACCAATACACAGCGTGTATTTGAAAACTATCCCCTTGAACGAGCCTCTTTTCATGGATAACCCACATAGTCCGAATCAACCTGATACTACACAACATGTTCGAAACAAACATGGAATGTACTAGACAAGGCTTCGGATGCCCGTGTTGTTAAGCACATGGCCGTTTACACGGCAGAACCTTACACGACATGCTCTGAACAAACACGGCGTTTTTAGGTGAAGGTGACACCGTCCCGTGTTGTTCGTGACACGGCGGGGTACATGGACAAGACTACACGGCGTGTTCCCTCTAGACACAGCTTGTTCTACCCGAGCTTCCCTGACCCGTGTTGTTAGGGACACGGCCGTGTACACGGCTCTGAACTTACACGGCATGTACCTATCGTACACGGTGTGTTCCTGAAGTTACTTTCACTACACCGTGTTCTTCTCACACGATCAATGACATGGCCTGAAAGCTACATGGCGTGTATCTTAAAAGTACACGCCGGGTATTCTAGGTTTTTCTGGGCAGTAGCTCAAAACTGAACAGAATTCCAGATACACAAAAAACAAGGTAAATAGGTGCCAAATTCCGATCCATGAGGGCCCATACTCCCCACTAATCATTGCATGGCATCTCCCACAGGCATATACAAGAGAAAACAGGATCATGATTCACCATGTTCTGATTAATGAGGGCCCATAACACCTCAAAAAGCAAAATTCGGAATTCATTTTTAAGAAAGGAACAAAAAAAATAGTTTTCTAACATGACAGCATGGAATCTATCAAGCATCTATCACAAAATCATGCATAATCTACACAGACTATATCACAACAGCATGCAATCACTAATGGACCCTAGATGGCATGGCAAGAATGCATGACATGTTATTACTACAAGTGCCTATATGATGCATGAGACAGAATACCCTCATCTCATTGGGTTTCAACAGAAATAGAACCGCAATCATTAATAAAATAACAACACAAGGTATGTGAATCACTCTAGGTGAAATCATATCAACCAGAAATCTCAAAACCAGCAAAGTACAATTAATGAGGTTGTATGGCTTTTCCCTGTACACGGGTTAGCTACTCTCGAGCATAGCATAATACCAAGTACAGAATCTGCCATATGCCGAGATAAATTCTCCAAACAGTAAAGAAAGTGAAAAGAACTCCTCTGATACCACTTTGTAGTGACCGGAGTCCGGAGCCCCTCCACTGGTGCCCCATACCCGGTTCGCCACATGACCTCAAATGTGTTTCCGCGAATGCCAGAGGCTGCCGAGTAGCAGTGATGGCCTTGTTGAATCAGTGGGGAAACTATGCCCTCATTCAGTAAGGTGTATAGCGGAAAAACTACAGTCAATAGCAGAAGCAGTAACAACATGCATAACAACAGAAACCAAACAGCGGAAGCAATGAATATATATAGCAATGATGAAAATGATGTAGTAGGAAAAAGTATCTATGTAAAATAGAAAACACAAAAACGTGATGGAATACAACTGAATACAAAGTGAAAATAAATAGAAAAAGAAAACAGATGAACAACTCCTCCGCATCCCAATCATCGGCTTGGTCCCATGCTCTCCAGCCCCAGTGCAATCATGATCCTGAAGTAGAAGAGCACTTTCTCTTATCTATACCTGCAGCAATATAGTCTGCATGGGCCCAAAAGAAATGGCCCAAACAGGGTGTGAGATACAATCCTAGTAGGTAGTCTCCCAATGATTTTTTTCAAACAGTCAATAAATACAAGGAAGGTAATAAAAAAAGAAGCAGTAAACTGGAAAACATAAGCAGCTACAACCCACAGTTCTAGAAAATAAAGTACACAAGTAAACAGCTAGCAACAAGATTAAAACAGGT
This sequence comes from Viscum album, assembly GCA_963277665.1. Lineage (NCBI taxonomy): Eukaryota > Viridiplantae > Streptophyta > Magnoliopsida > Santalales > Viscaceae > Viscum > Viscum album. The sequence continues at coordinate 882,140,755 of OY728158.1, forward strand.
AACCCTCTAGGAAGCATTCAAAGAATGAACCCTGTGGTTCAACCTATAAGTACTAGCAACCTTCTAGGAGGCACAAACAGACTCACCCCACCGGTTCATCTATGAAATTAATAGACTCTCTGCGGAAGCACTCACAGTCAATTCCCCCTATTTTCTCGTATCATGATAAACACTCTCTGGGGAAGCAAACAACGTCAATTCCCCCTGGGGCCTGTGTTGGGGAACTATAGACTATCTGAGGAAGCATACAATGTCAATTCCCCATAAGGTCTCGCATCGTAATTAGAAGTAACTCTAGAGAAGCCCTTCCATCAATTATCCCTTTGGTCTACTACTCTAGGTTCTCACAGCCCTGAGTAAAAGGTAAAACATGCTCAGTGCATGTGTACATCGTCCAAATATACCTCAAGAACTACTTGGCTATCAACTAAGGCTCAACAGCATAAGAAGGTTGCAGTTCCTTTGTCCTATGACTAAGCATGGTAACTAGAAAAATGTCAAACAGGCAGAACAACCATAGAAACATCCAAGGTAGAGTAATGCTACCATAATCACAGGAAAAACATCTACTCTCGCAATCAAGCAATCATTCAATAAAATAAGGAAAAAACAGGAATATGCAACACTCCGTTCAAGGGTATTGGTGGAATTTTCACAAAATATTCATCAACATTCTACGGAAAGGCACAAACCACCTACTTTGATCCTTGGAGATCGATATACATGAACGATGGTGACGTATTCTCCTTATAATGATGTAGATCTGAGAAAAAGACCAAAACACTCAACCTACGATAACTTGAAAACCAGGAGGAATCATGAAACAAGACTCAAGAAGAAAGGAGAGATCACCATTGCGATTCCAACTCAATCGACCATTCTCGAATCAGATAACAGACGAAGAGGCGGAAGCTCATCAAATATCTGGTCGTACGGTCACTCTCGGGTGGACGAAATTTGGAGAAGAAGATGAAATCGGGGGTTAAGCATGACCCCTGTCCGTTTAATGAAAAAAAAATTGCATGGCGTGTATTTTTAATGTACACGGCGTGTAGTGGGTTTTTCTGTACTCCACTAAAAATGGCCTCCATGCCACCCCTACACACCGTGTGTGTGGCCCGGGAATGGCCAGCACACGACTTCGAGCCGGAGAAGAGTACACGGCATGTACTCAGAAAGTACACTGCGTGTACTTCAAAAATTTCCAGAAAAAATTATTTTACATAAAAACTACAGGAAAAGGAAAAACATACATGAACGAAGGTCCGGGTTCTTACAAAGAGAATATCAATAGTACACAATACATGATATCAATTATATCAAGGAAGGACATCAATGCAATAAGGTATACCTTACAGGAAACCTAAGCCAAATGGACTTAAATAGCCAAAACATGGGAAACACCCATGGGGTGATCCTCAAACCCGCTAACAAGAAACAATTATTCATCAAATAGCCACAAGAATACAATAAATCTAAGGAATATAATAATGCAGGATCAAAAACCTAAATTGAGATAACCGATACTTGGGTATCCGACACTTTTGCACAAAAACTCAATGACATTAAACATAAGGCAACAAACCACCTACCTCAATCATAGATGATTGAAATACATTAAACATGGCTCCTCAATCGTCTTATAATGGAGTAGATATACAAAAATGTCTAAAACATTCATCCTTAGATAACTCTCATAACAGAATGTATCATGAAATATGGAAAAAGAAGAACCAAGAACTCACCGCTGCGATTCTATTTCGACTGACGGTGTTCGAATCGGATAACTGGTGACCAGTCGGTGGCTCCGAGAAGATCGGGGGTTGTAGCCTCACTCTTGGTTTATGAAGCTAGAGAATAAGGTGTTTTGGGTTTAATACGTGACCCTAGCCCGTTTAATAAAAAAAAGTACACGACATCTACTTTTGGAGTACACGGTGTGTACTAGGCTTTTCAGTACTCCTCATTATGTGGCCTCCACATCACCCCTACATGGCCATGTTTGTGCCCATGACATGGAAAACACATGTCCTTGACTGGAAACAAATTACACGACGTGTACTTATAGAGTACGCGACATGTACATAGAAAATTTCTATATTCTCCTCTTTTTCCAAAAAACTACTAGAAAAATGAAAAAAATACCTGAAAAGAATGTCTAGGTTCTTAAACAATTCACCACATTAAGAAATTCATCTCGGAATTTCCCTAACAAGGTGGAGAAGAACAAACCTCGAACAAATCTGGCCACTGTGATCGCATATCGGACTCCCTGTACCAAGTCTCGTCCTGTACACGTTCATGCTTCCATAGCACCTATACTAGTGGAACAGACCGGCCATGGAGTACCATTGCAATATGATCCACAATCCAGATAGGATGCTTCTCAAATGACGCATCTTGATCAAAATCTACCCCCTTGAGTTGAAAAAATGAGACGGGTCTGAGAAATAGCGTCAAAGCTGAGAAAAACGTGGAAGACGTCATGCATAGCCTAGTACCTCTGAGGTAACTGCAACCTATAAGAAACCAGCCTGACTCACTCCAAAAACTCAAACATCCCGACGTATCTCAGTGAAAGATTGCCCTGTCTCATGATCCTATTGTGTCCCAACCATAGGTTAACTCATATGAAAACTTGATCTCTGACCTTGAACACCAAAGGTCATCATCGCTGATCACCATATGTTTTTTGTCGAGACTGTGTGTAACCATCCTTTTATTAATCAACTCCACCTATTCGGTGGTCTCCTGAACAGGATGAGGTCATAGCATAGCTGCCTCTCTTGCCTCCGGCCAACACATGGGTGATCTGAATGGCCTACCGTACAAAGCCTCATATGGTGCCATCGGAATAGTTTCTTGAAAACTAATATTATTGGAAAACTCAACTATATGTATATGACTCTGTCGAGAACCTACAAAATCAAGTATGCATGCTCGTAGCATGTCCTCAAGAACATGAATCGTGCGCTCTGACAGTACATCTGTTAGGGGATGGTAAGATGTACTCAGAAGTACCTGTGTGCCTAAAGCCCTCTATAGCCCTTTCCAGAAATGAGACGTGAAGCGGGCGTCCCTATATGAAATGATAGTACTCAGAACCCCATGAAATTGTACAATCTCACGGATGTAAAACCGTCTATGCTCTTTAAAACTGAAGGTCTCCTTAATTGGAAATATGTGAGCATCCTTCATGAGCCTGTGAATGACAATACATACCACATCATTCCCTCAAGGAAATCTCAGTAACCCTATCACAAAGTCCACCACGACATCATTCCACTTCAACTCGGGAATGGGTATCTGTTGTAAAAGCACTGTTGGTCGCTGGTGCTCCGCCTTTACCTACTGACAGGTGGAAAACCTCACGAAAAAACCACCAACATATCTATTCATACATGGCCACCAATACTGGAAGTTTAGATAATTATACATCTTGTGATGCCAGAATGAAATTCCCAAACTGAGGAATGAAAGCCTCGCATCAGCTCCTTACATATATCTGATGGCACCCATACAAGGCTTTGGAAATGAAAGATCTCACCCTCGCCTATGATCCATCCGGGAAGAGGGTCATCTCCTGGCATGCTTCCCATAGGACTTCGCCTTCATAATCTGACACCTGCCTTGTTTGAATGTGGCCATGAAAGGTATATGTAATAGCTACAGTAGAATAAAATGTTTGACCCTATATATTATGCACTTCTAATGAATTTCAGAGAATATATCCATAAGATACCTCTAGCTGTTGGCCTCCTGAAAAGCATGAATCGATGTCATCCTTCTTATTGTGTCTTCCACATCGTATCCTTTCCCAGGTGTATAAGAAAGATTGAAATCCAATGACTGTAGGTACTATACCCACCTCCGCTATCTCATATTCAATTCACACTATGCGAAGATATTCTTGAGGATCTTGTGGTCAATATATACCACAAAAAGCTCTCCCAGAAGATAATGTCTCCAACAACGCAAAGCATAAACAACTGCATCCAACTCCAGGTCGTGCGTAGGATAGTTCTCTCATGTGGCCTCAACTTCCGAGATCCATATGCAACAACACGATTCTCTTGCATAAGAACTTATCCAAGCCCGATCCCAGATGCATCATAGAAAACTATATAACTCTTTCCCGACTCTGGAAAAACTAGACTCGGTGAAGAATTCAGTATCCCATTCATCTATTGAATGGCTGCATCATAGGATTCTGACCAAACATACTTCACCCCTTCTTAGTCAAGCATGTTAACAGCACCTCTATGTGTGAGAAGTAAATTATAAACTACCTGTAGTAACCATCCAGTCCTAAGAAACATCGTACCACGAATACATTCTTCGGCTGCTCCCAGGTAACTACTACTCAAACCTTCTCGGGGTCTACTGATACTCCTATATCTGAGATGACATGACGCATGAAGTGAATCTCGTCCATACAAAAGTGGAACTTTGAGATGATGGCATATAAATTATGCTCCCTCAATGTACTCAAAACAATATCAATATGGGTAGCAGGGTCGTGTCATGTGTGAGTGTACACCAGGATATCATCCATGAAATAATCTATGTATGGATGGAACACTCTGTTCAGTAGTGCCATGAAAACTGTTGGCGCGTTCGTGAGACCGAACGGCATAACCAAATACACATAGAGACAATACATTCTCCAAAAGGCTGTAAGAGGTATATCAGATGGACTGGCACACAACTGATGATAGTCAGATCTCAAGTCGATCTTCGAATACACTCTGGCTCATCGAAGCTGATCAAAGAGATCATCTATCCATGGAAATGGATATTTGTTCTTGACCGTCTACTAGTTCAGCTTTTGATAATCCACACCATGCCTAAGGGTGTCGTCTAACTTTTTTTCAAAGAAGATAGGCGAACCCCAAGGAGAAGTACTGGGTCGGATGAAACCCATATCATGCAACTCCTCCAATTGCTTCTTGAGCTTATGTAACTCAGGTGTAGCTATCCTATAACGAGGAATGGACACAGGTTCGACACCTATCACATGCTCAATAGAAAAGTATACCTCACGCTCTGAAGGAAAACCTGAAAACTCCCCTGGAAGGACATCCCTAAAATGATCCACCACTGGAGGAAAGTCTAATTGTGAAGTCCCCTAGTCATCCAGATAAAGACTGGAAATATAAACTATAACTCCATCTAGACAATGATGCTCTAGTCATGCTCTACTCACCTAGAAATCCCATTCTCCCTTGTGAAGAAATGATCCACCCTCCCTACGAAACCACATCCCACCATATCTTGGTGGAGTATCACAACATATAAGTCGCAAGCTTCACCATCCTCTACAGAGGCGTATTTAGGTGCTCGAAGACGGATAACATGGCTAGCCAGGATTCCGCAGCCTGTGGTCCTCCATCCCCTATGAACGTGGGAGGATGTTGCTATTGAGAAACCCACGTCAGCTCTTCCATAGATGGGGTAGGAAGTTGAGATCCCTAGAAGGTCTACATAAATCACATGAAACACTCTCTAAACTGAGTGTTATCACCAGTGTCAGGAATCACTATAGGTTCCATGACCTAAATGATAGGCGGAACTACTTGCTTTCCCTGATCTACCGTATCAGGCATATAGTGACATCATTTTTTCAGACGTGCAATGGGAGGAATCCTTGGTGCCATTTCTCCAAAAGGTCAAAAACTCACATTAGATTCAGGATTAACAAAGACAGAAAAACAGAAGGCTCAAGAAGGAACATGGAAAAGAATTCATTCATGTTGTGAAAAACATGACTACACAACGTGTTCCTTACCTACACAGAGTGTTCCCTTAGGTCATTCACATTGGCATGTAATTCCACTTAAACTGGTCATGTAACACCCCAAATACACAACGTGTTGTCCTAACACACGATGTGTACTTGATTCCTCTTCCCTGCCCGAGTCCTTCTATACGATTAATCCACACGGATCCTCTAAGACAAAACTAAACTGCGTGTTCAAGGAAGACATGACATGTTCTAGACATGCCTTACCTGGACCGTGTGGTTAGAGACACAGCCTGACACATGGCTGACACTACACAGTGTGTTCCGGGAAGACACATCGTGTACTAGATATGCCTTACGTGGACCATGTTGTTAGCGACACAGCCTGACACACGGTCGACACTACCCAGCATGTTCTGGAATGACATAGCATGTACAAGGAAGGATAACACAATCCCGTGTTTTCCATGACATGGTCACGTACCTAGATCGAACTACACGCCGTGTAAGATTCAGACATTGCATGTTTGTGAAAATATAACATTACCCGTGTTGTTCGTGACATGGTCGGGGTACCTATTTCATACTACATGGAATGGAAAACTAGAACACGACATCTTCCAACAAGATTTTTTAGAACCCCATGTTTCATATGACACAGTTTGTGACACGGGTTTAAAACTACACTCCATGTATTAATAAAATACACATCGTGTATTATTTGTTTTTCCATGCAGTATCTCAAAAACTGGTCTGAAGCACAGAAAACACAGAAAGCAAGAATTAAGGTGCCAAATTCCGATCCTTGAGGGCCCATACTCCCCATGAATCATTGCTTGGCATCTTATAAAATTCATATAATAAGTAAACAATATAACAAACTCATGATTCTCCAAATTTCGATCCTCGAGGGCCCATAAAATCTCTAAGACCAAAGTTTGATGTTCATGATAAAGAATTTCTAAAAAAACAGTACCCTATCAACATAGCATGTATTATATTATAGGAGCTATCACAACAGCATGAATAGTCTATCACAAATTATATCACAACAGCATCAAATTTCTAATGAAATTTAGATGACATAGCAAAATGAATGTCATTTGATTTTCTAACAAGTTTCTATATGACGAATGAGATTTAATACCCTCATCTCATTGGGCTGCAATAAAATAGAACCAATATCATATAAAGAGTAACATAAAAAAACAAGTGCACCACCCAAAAGTGAACTCAAATAAACTGTATCATTTTCAGATCTCGAAAAATGCAATATTCGAGGTATCATGGATTTTTCCCTGCACACGGGTTCTAGAACTCCCGGGAAAATTTATTTACTGTTGAAAAATTCCATCCTATCACTGTATAATGTCCCTAAACAGTAAGTCAATAGAAAAGAAAAGAACCTCCCTCTGATGCTACTTTGTAACGACCCGAATCCTGAGCCACTCAACTGGTGCCCCATACCTGGTTCGCCACATGACATCAATCACATTTCCCCAAACTCTAGAGGCTGTCGAATATCAGTGAGGTCCTTGGTGAGTCATTAGGGAAACTATAACCTCATTTGGTAAAGTATACAAGGGAGAGGAAATAACAGTCAATAACAGAATCAGTAAACAACATACAACAACTTAATCTAAATAGTGGTAATAATGAATATATAGTAATGGTGATAATGATGTAGTAGGTAAAAGTATCTAAGGAATGTAGCAAACATAAAAACATGCTGAAATAAAAATGGGAATCAAAGTAATAAATGTAAACAGAAACTCCAACAACATTGAAAGCCTAAGCTCGGTCTCATGCTCTCTGGATCCAACCAGCAATTATGTACCAGATGTAGAAGGGCCACAATCCCTATCCACACCTGCAACCATATAACTTGTTTGGGCCAAAAAGTAGTACCCAAACATGGTGTGAGACTAATCAAAGTAGGCAACCACCACAAGATCTGTGCCCTACTGTCAATGAGAAATATAGAAAAAGTAATGGAAATAAATGTAGTAGAGAAACAAGAGTACACTAAAGTAAACAATCCTAAAAATTTCCATACACATTAATTTATTAATTTAATCAAATCATTAAATTATCAACAATGGAATTTAGAAATCATCCCTATATTCCCGAGGAATAGAATGTAACACAACAAGTATTTTAGCAGACTACCTAAACATCATGCAGTACAAAACCCAAGCTTGTTCTTTGGCTTGGTGGACTCATCACAACCAACCAAACGATATTCACACTAAATCTATGGGTGGCTCACACTGGCATTCCACTCTAGTCACGTAATCATACAAAGGCATAAACACCATGGTATGATCTCATCGTCCATTCTCATGCGGTGTTGTAACGATAGATATAGACTCTCTGTGGAAGAACTTAAGTCAAATTCCCCCTGTAGTCTTGTTACATAACTAAGGAACTCTGAGGAAGCACAATGTCCAATTCTCCTAGGTCCTGCAAACGATACTAATTATTAACTGACTCTCTAGTGAAGACCTTAATCATTTATTCCCTGTTCAGTGTACCGCACCAGGTTCACACAGCCCTGAGCAATCCAGTCGTGCGTAATTGACTGTCATTAGCCCTTAGTAAGTTAAAAAACTACTTTCATAATAGATGAAATGCATCAAAAGAATATAAATAGTAGGCAACACATCCTATCAATTATACCAAGGCTGGAAATCAATGCAACAAGTTCTGCCTCACAGGCAACCTATGCCAAACGGTGATAAACATCCAATAAAGGGAAACACCGATGCTGTGATCCTAAAACAAGCTTACAAGAAAACATTATTCATATAATAGCCACAAGAATACAGGAAATTTAAGTTAGATAATAATGAAGGATCAAAACCCTAATCCGAGTTACCCGATAGATGGGTATCCGACACTGTTGCACAAAAACTCAAAGACATTCAACATAAGGCAACAAACCACCTACCTCGGTCCTAGAATATCCATATAATTGAACCTCGGCCAATTAAATAGCCTTTAACAGAGTATATATGAAAAAACATCTAAAACGTTAAAACTTATACAACTCTTATAAGAGAATGTATCATGAAACGTGGCCAAAGTAGAACCAAGAACTCACCGTTGCGATTCTGTTGTAATCGACGGTGTTAAATTCAGATAACCGGTGATAGATCGGTGGCTCCGAGAAGATTTGCGGTCGTACCCTCACACTCATTCGGAGAAGCTGGAGAAGAATACATTTTTTGGGTTAAGATGCGACCCCGGTCCATTTAATGAAAAAAATTGCACGGTGTGTACTTTTAGAGTACTTGGTGTGTACTAGGATTTTTTGTACATCGCATTAAGTTGCCTCCACATCACCCCTACATGGTCTTGTGTGTGGCCAAGACATGGCCATCACACGACCTCGAGCAGAATCAAAGTACACAGAATGTACATATAAAGTACATGACATGTAATTATAAAGTATCCAGATTCTCTTATTTTTCCCATAAACAAATAGAAAAGGAAAAACATACCTGAAAAGAAGGTTCGTGTTCTTACACACTCATGTCTTACCAGAGAATGTCTCCTCTACAAAATGATTTTGTCCACTCGGCTGTGCGAAATATTGATAAGTCAATGATTTACATGGTTGTTTTCTACTGGGTATATGTGGATTTTTCTACGCATCATATATGGAATTACAGAACTATTATCCACTCTTTTGCTGGGATGATCTATGAGTTGGAGATGTCACTTTTCCCTCATTTGGACTTTTTATATCCCACACACACACACATATCCATTCAATTAGATATGTATACTCCCTTGAAATGGGTTGTGATGACACTCATGGTAGCCTAAATAAATTCCATGTTTAGCTTCTCATGGTGAGATGAATTTTCTCACTTTATTTGTACAGAAATACATGATGTGTAGTCCACTTACGCATCATATTTAGCCCCATGTCTATGGATGGGGATACTATTTCACATTCATTCTGTTGATTTGAATCATGTATAATATATTTTTACATTCTCTTCCTATGGTGTATCTTACTTTTCCTGTTCGCCATTTGTGGCATCATACGAGGTCTGTATCTACACACCCCAACATGGAATTTTACCATATGTTTCATGTTTCATGAAGAATACGTATAGTTATATTGTGAATTCAATGGATCATAGGGATACATAGTTCAAGGGACAATGTGTGGTGGTTAATGCTCGGATATCATGATATGTTTTCTCTCAGCAGTTCACTATCTAGTTCGATTGGTTTTAGAATATTTTTTAGTTGGGCTTGGGGTTTTCTCATTAACATTTCAGTTAGCATTATCATACTATTGTACACCATATTTCTTTATCATGATTGGTTTACATTAAGGTTGTTACATATTGTTATTATTAATCCTCTATAGCTATTCATTTAGATTAGTTGTTGTTTATATAATGTTTCTATAGGGAAAGGCCACCAATTTAGGATATTACTTCTGATGTTATTCCTTAACTCATTTCTTATATGCGAGGAATTGGATAGTTATTGATTAATCACCTATTAGGTTTGCATCAACAAAGATTGGTATATGAGACGTTCATTCTATGGGACGTTATTTGGAGTAGTCCACTTATGAGGAATTGGCTTGGATTAGTGAAATAGTGTTAGTGGGTCTCGAGTACTACTGTCATTCGAGGGAATCTAATAATGGTGTGTGCAATCGGAGTATCCATTCACCAGAACCATTACCAAACACTTATCGACTCAGCAAACATAGACATTGGTTTTATCTATTAATGGTATATGAATCCTATAAGACTGATTCTTCAACATTCCTTCTTTAGTTAACACCCAAGAGTTTTATACATATGATTATATGATTGTAGTACTTCTAGATAAATTTTAGGATTCATCTGCAATGACATCCATGAACAACACTAGTTCAGGATAATGATGATTATACGATGATTGTGTCGTCATGAATTCACGGCCTATCATATGGGATTCTTCATCTAGGAGAGGAGTTAGAAAAATATCTACCTATTAGGTATGATATCATCTGATAATAAAAATTTAATGATGTAAGTGGGGTGTGAATTCTCCTTGAGTTATAGAGCCAAAGTCTCATGAGGATCTATATAGTGGAGAATCCTCATGAAGTAGATGATCGAATAGATTAGGTATTATATATCATCAGGATAATTCATACCCTAATGAATTAGTTTGGTTTACTTGTTTTTGTCATTTTTAATTTACTAGTCAGTCACTGGTGGAGTCTTCTTCTTATATGCATGATGAGAATACACTCATGTGTCATGGAACCGAATAGTTGTTCTATATGGATAACTACACCTAATGGTTCCATGCTGTTCGGATTCAGGAGCATTTTGACCTATAGTATAGAGTTATGATGGTTTCAGAGTATGTAATTAGGTTCATAGACATACTCTATACTCCCATGAAAAGATCCAAGATTTGTTATTTCACAAAACAAAAGATTCATACGGGACTCTGTAGAGAGATCCTTGATAGTGCAGTGCCCCTATGAATTCTATCATTTATTGAGGTACTAAAGTGGAAACAGGTAAAAAATATATTTCATTTAGTGTCATTATAGGTAGTTGTAGTTAGAAGCAATTGTAAAATAGACGATTCATATACAACTGCTTAGAGGCATTAGTTAACATGATATCAACTTAGTAGATATTAGTGTGTTCAGACTCAGAGGTGTAGTCCTGTGGTACTAGGATACTATAGACAACCATGTAATCCCTAAGAGTGCATGTTCTTTTTTTAGTGTGATTTTACATAAGAAGCGATTTTCTAACCAGATGTGCTAAGGAGCACATGAAAATAGTAGACATGCAACCATGTAAGAGACAATGTTGAGATCATGGATCTCCTAGGAGATGGTATGGAGGCCCATAGAGAGGTAAAGGATGAATTAGAAGAGTGGTAGATGTGGGTGGAGGATGAAATTACGATATCCTTCCACCATAATCACCTAGAAACCCATGTTAAGCTCGTGGAGATTGCATCTGAGGCATTTGATAGCTACCTGATCTAGAGGTTTATGACACCATATATCATTAGATGATTAGTGGGTAGGTTTTTGTGTTATTTTTACAGTATTCAGTATTGGTAGAAATTGTTTCTAGTACATCATTAATCTATATACTTATGTTGAAATATATGGAACTATAATTTTATGTTCTAGACCATCAACTTCATCTTCTGGTTCCTAGGGTGGGAAATTATTCTTTATCATTTATCATCCAGTAGTACATGGTTTCTCTTGTTGGATTCTATATCAATTGCAAAATTTTGGTCATCGCAATGGAACCTCATGACATAATGTTGGGTATGGTTTGGTTGTCCATTGTAAAAGTCAATACTGACTATCACTATTGATGATTCATATGCCTTTTCAATGATGCTATTAGATTCATCATTATGGTTGGGGGATGTCCTGAAGACACAATTGGGTTCTTTAAACTGGAGGCCAAATCACCTCACCCATTAGATGGTGATTACAACCCTTGGTAGTTATGGCTCTATTAGAATATGGATTAATTTAGTTTGGGAGGATTATATGGATGTATTCCTTGAGGATGATTTGGGACTATATTAGAGGCATGAGAATGAGTTTCTTAATGACTAACAAAGCAGGCCAACACTAATATCTTCTATGGGATATCAGATGTCCGCTAAAGAGATCTATGATCTATAGTTGTAGTTGGAATAACATCAATAGAAGGGTTTCATCAAGCCCAATGGGTCTCCCTAGGATACTCCAGTGATGTTTTTGAAAATAGAGGATGAGATATTTCAACATAACATAGATCATCGTCTATTGAACAATACCATGATAAAAATAAAGTACCACTTGCTGAGGATTAAGACATCTTTGATCAAGTGCAAGGAACAAAATATTTCTCAAAAATAGATCATTGATCTTGATAATATCAATTAAGGGTTCACAAGGTTGATATTCCAATATGACCTTCCTATGTCACTATAGACACTATGGGTTCCTAGTGATTTCCTAGGGAATGTTGAATCCCCCCACCATGTTTATGGATCTAATATACCAAATCTTTCAATATTTACAAAGAATAGTTTATGTATATCATCATTGAATATATTATCATATATGTCCACATTATGGGAGGAAAATGTGAAGAAATTGTGGAAAATTATTGATATTCATTGAGAGTGCCAGGTTAATTGGAAGCCCTTAATGATCTAGTTCTAGATTCGTGAGATTCATATTCTGGGGCATGTCATTTCTGATAATGTTTTATCTATTAACCTATTGAATATCTATATAGTGGTTTCATGAGATCAAAATTTTATTTTTTCAAAGGTGTCAATATTTCTTTGATTGGTGGTGTACTACATGAAGTTAGTGGGAGTCCTTTCTATGATTGTAGTCCCTTTGACCACCCTGACATGTAAAGGGAATCCTCTTATATGGAAAAAGTTCTGATGCAAGTAATATGAAGAGTTAAGGATGAGAATAAAAAATTCTCATATATGGAGCATAAAAGAGTAGGGAATGGAGTATATATTGTTTACTTATGCCTTAGGATATGGTCTCAGATGCATGTTTCTGTAGAGGCTAGCAGTTAATGCATACGGCTTGAGGTATTTGAGACTACATTTGCATAAATACACAACTTAGGACCTAGAGATGGAAGCGATAGTTTTAACATTAGGATATTAAGGCACAAACATCAGGGGGGAGTGCATTGTTTACACAGACCATCAGAATACCATGTACATCTTCAGGTTGAGAGAATTTAACCTTTGAGAAATGCGATATTTGGAGTTCTTATATGAATATGATTGTGAGATATTCAATACTCTATGGAATAGAACATAGTTGTAGGTTTCCATATAAGGAATACCAAAAAATTCTTGGTGAATTTGTCTTCAAAACTGTTGAAATAATTTCATCTTTCTTTAGTAGAATAAGGGGATACATTTATCTTTAGTTGATGATGTTGACTCCTACACTTCTTGAGTGTTTGATAGAGTTTCAGCTCAGAGACACGGACATTGATGTCTTGTTGGACCATATTTCAATTGGGGATTCGAGATATGTATATTCTAAAGGATGGAATTATGACATATTATTCCAAGGAATGATAATGGTTCTGGTAATGAGGAGGTAGTAAGTGATTTGAGAGTTCCCCACATCTCCTTTATCTATAAATCCTGATGTTTGGAAGATGTAGAATGGCATTTAATAAAAATATTGGTGATCTAGAATGAGTAGATTTTTTTTAAATTCATCTATCACTTCATCACCTAACAAGATATGAATACTACCCAACATGATCCTGTAGGTTTCATACTACCCCATGATATCCAAGAGTGGATATGTAATGACAAATCCATGTAATTATTCACATACATTTCAATGAATGTGAAGGAAAATGATGCAAGGAACACTTACTTTCTATTTGGGATATGAGTTTAGTCTTCGGTTTTGGGTAGTTGTACATATGATAGTTTGTTCACCAACATGGGATGCTCTCAATTATAGACTTTAATCGAGATCTGTGGTTTATGTCACAGTATTAGAGATGCATGCAGGTGGAATTCAAGATCCATATGATGATGAGTATTACAGTTAATTTCTAGACCAATGGGATTACTATGAGAACAATCCAATTGTAGCATAATATTATCATGGATTTCATGTAAGTCATTGGCTAGTGCTGTAAGGGTCACTTTCCCTTGGTATAAATTTCATACAATAATAGATTCCACTCCACAATCAGCATGTTACCTTTAGAGGCCCTCTACCAGAGTCCTGGTTGGTCACACATATGCTAGAAATAAATCAATGAGACATAACTAGTTGTTGTATGATGGTGAAGGTGGTGATAGAGAATGTCTAGTTCATCTATGTGTAGATGCAGACGACCCTAAGAATGCTGAAATCGTACACTGATCACTATCATAGGCTCTTGGAGTTCAATAAATGATAATGAAGTTTCTCGAGAATATCCCCACAATAAGAATTGTGGAAATGTAGCCAAGGATTCATGCTCTCTATGAGGTTCATTAGGCCATTTGAGATCATGAATAGGGTTGGAGAGGTTGAAAACAACCTCTCCATGCACCGAAAACTGGAACTGTTGCCCGATGTAATCTGCATTTCACAAATGTGACGAATCATGCATAACCCTACATAGATCATCGACTCAGGAGATCTAGAAATCAAGTGGGAGACACATTTCAAAATCACTCATTGGAAATGGAGGACAAAAATGGAACTAAAATTTCATGTACAAATAATCCCATTGGTTCATGTGTTATGGAATCATGTTAATGTGGAGGAGAGTACCTGAGGAAGGACATCCAAATGAAGAATTAGTTTCTTGGGTTTTTTTCTAGTTGTTATTTTTAGGACCATAAATATAGATTTATGGAATGATGTGGATTACTTATTTTTGCATTTATGAAATTGAAATATTTATACACATATTTATAGAGCTAGGATCCGAGACATCATGCGATTATGAGGCCCAATGTTCAAAGAAATGATTTTTTAAATACATTAAATACATTTTATTTTTTTCATGCACATAGTTTCATTAGTTAAATGTTATATCTCTTGAACAGAATTTTAGATTAGAATTCATTGACCAATGTTGAGTCTACAATGCAATGTTTACCCAAGGTTCAACCCAATATAGGTTTTCTAAGGGCTTTTAGATATCTCACATGTTTGAGGTACGTTTACTGGATTGATTAATCTTTTAAATTGCTTACATAATTAATTTAAAAAAATATATTTGATAATAAATCAATAATTATGGTGAATTTTATAGAGTTATCCACATAATCATGGGACCACCGAGAGATTCCTCTTCCACTCCATCCCTTGGTGAATCCCATCCGATGATGACAGACACTAGATCAACGCATATTAGACCGGAGTGAACACAATGACTTATTACATTCATTCAAAGTCATGTCATTCAATTATGAATGATACAATCTCCAATAAATAATTTTCAAAGTTTGGATTAAATACATTTTGATTAAACTAATTTAGCTTATAAATCCGCTTATTTGATCTATGCCATTTACAGCCTTCAATGAGACTATATATCAGATATATAATTATTACCTGGTTTTTTAGACCTCAGATATCAAAATACATGACCATTATCAAAGAACACAGGGAAATGATCAAAAAAAATTTCTTGTTCCTTTCCCCCACAATTACATCATGTTATTCTCCAATTGTACATTGTAGTCATGATTCGACATTGTCAGGTAGTGCTGAGGACCATCAATCCCCTCGAATCATGATGAAACGATGTGTGAGGGATGGATCGTGGAATAATGGTAAGATATGGTATGTTTATGTGATTTGTATGATCAATTGTATTATTATAAATCTAACCATAAATGATAGAAGCATCATAAGGATTCTAGACAAGTGAAAACCCTATAAGAATCGATAGAAGAAATTTCTAACCACTTTATGGATGAGGACGATAGTTGAAGAATAGATAAACTAATTTCAAATGGAAAGGAGGTGAGATCATTAGTATAATAGATGGATTAAGTTTGTTGAGAATGTATATAGGTTTCTATAAAATAACATTTACATATCGTGTAGTTCAATAAACTCACTGAGTGTGGGGCCCAAAGAGTTACAACTAGGGTATCTATGGATTATAACTACCCCACACCCTGTGGGACACACACACATCATATGACCTTATACTGGTGGAATTATTATGTACTCAGGTTCTACATAAGAATGGGAATGGATAGGCAGGCCAGGTATTAATGTATATAGGTATGGGATAAGTACACGATCATGGTATGGATACAAGGACATGACCAAGCGCACATGCAGAAACACGAATGAATCTTTTTTAGTCCATATATACACTATATTAACACCCTATACATGAATAATATTACTCTTTCTCTTTTATTTGGATGAACTACATTCTATATTTGATCTTCAGTCTTTCTATGAATATTCTATCTATTACATATCACCCATCATAATTCCGGGAATCATATTGGATATGTAATACAAAACCCCTGAAAGGTATTTTAATGAAAATATCATATCTTATATAGATGATAGAAATATCGATAGTGATTTCATGGGATCTTATAGATACTAGGTTATTGGTACCATGTGTACTTTTCATAGCTTGGAGAGTAAGATATGGTATCTTATATCAAATTACATTCTAGTTTCAATTATGTTTGGACATTTTTCTTGGTGGGCATGTATTTTTCCCGTTTAAATTTCTATTATAAATGTCGTACTCTTTTACACCCATGATATTTTTCATGATTTGTTTACCTTATATATATTTCATCCATTAGTTATTATTTATTTTCACTTATGTATTGATATGGTTTGATGTGTGCATAAATGTAATTCATGAAGTGACTAACATATTAGGATATTCCATTCAATTCTTGTCACCACCACCTGGACTATGGATATGAGGATTAGGTAGTAATGTCTTGGGACCCTTCTATGGTCGGTTGATGAGGGTTAGGGTGGAAAATTATGAAAACTATGTGCTAACCATGAAAATGACTTTCTCTCAAAATTCATGGTTTCTTCTATGTGGTTTCTTGGTTTTTCCAAACCATTTATCTAATAGTACACCTACCATAATCCCACCATACCAGTTTTCATTGTTTTAGCTAGTATTTTAGTGATTTTTAATAACCAATATCAAACCATTTATCTCTAGTAATGTTTCACTAACATTACAAAATTCTTCTAAACCAACCCTAAATTCACCCAGTGACTTTACATAATTTAAATAATGAAATTATTTGTTAATTTTCAAAAAATGTGGATTCTAAAAATCCCTTTATTTTTGGTATGATTTGATCCTAGATTTGGTTTAACTTTTATGTAGGTTGATTAATGAAAATAATGATTTTTGAGGACACATATAATGGTGATGTCAGTGATTTCTTAAAATATTTATCTAATGACCTACAATTGATGAAGTCTGATGGATATTTTCGCATATTTTAAAGGTGTTACACAACATGTAATAATCGAATAGATGATGTGTTGAAATGGGTATAAAGTGGGAACAGTTACATTCCTTGTACAATTTATTTAATGTGTAAGTTTTAAGAAAATATTATTTTAATTAAAAAAACTAGGGTTTTCAGTGTGTTGATGCCAAGAATGGTATAAAGAAGATCAAGAGGGATGTATATGGGGCTGCCTCATGATTCCCTTTCGTGGAGACCCTTGTCCCCACACTTACCATGGATCAAGGAGAAGAGATGTCTCGTGAACACTGTTGATGTTCACGGGCCCGCCTTAGAGCAAGGATGGGGGATTCCCCACGAAGCCCTATGACATTTGCAGGCCCACCACGAAGCATCGAGGCGGGACACCCAACGAACCCCATTGACTTTCGCGGACCCTCTGCAGAGCAAGGATGCAGGAGTCTTCACGGTCGAATTTGACATTCATGACCCTCAACAGAGAAAACTCTCTCTTCGCGTTGAGCGAGCTCTACTTTGCGGCGCCTGTTGATTATAAATAAAGGTCACTGCTCAATCCCAAAACACAGATGATCCAACCAGTCACCTTTTTTGATCTCAAATCACGATGCACACCTTGTTCTGTGAACCATGAGATACTCAAGGAAATTTTTCTTCACAAATTTCCTCTCCCTCTCATTCAATTGAATTTTTATTTCAAGTGGGATTCCTTTCGCTAATCCCATGAGAATTTACAAAGGAATAAGATCCCCACAAGGACTAAGGTCTTCGTGAAGCGTTTATGATTCGTGAAATGCCCTCTACACACAAATTAACCTCAAGCTAAGGTAGGGTTATTGTGCTTCACAAAGCACATTGCTTCACGGCACCTTGCTTCGCGGGGCACCCCTTCATCATGAGGCATTGCTTTCTGAATGCCTTTCCACTTCGTGAAGATCTATCCCATATGCACCTGTGCCTTATGACTATCGTAGGAAACTTCAATTCACGAAGCACATTCCTTCGCGATGCCCCTCCACTTCATGGAGGACCAGAGCTTCATGAAGCTTCCTATGAACCCCTTTGCTCCACAACTCCTTTTCCCGTGCGTCCATTCATGTTCGCAAAAGTTAAATTCAATCTCCCTTGGACGATACTGAATGTTGTGTTGATTCACCTCATGATTCGACACGTAAGAATGCTAACATCTATTGTTTCATCGCATAGCCACACTTACGTGGACCCCCAATGGGATAACCTCTCAACACCCCATAAACATAGAATTATTGATGCCTTACCTCCCTCAAGAGAGACCGAGTATTAATTATGTATGTCCTAGGTGTGCAGAGTGAACCCGACTCATCCGAGCTACACAATGTCAAACTGCTAAGCACCATCATCCTCAATACATGATGTTAATCAGTGACAATACCCCATGCATACAACACGGTGTTCCCCCACCTAGGACATTCTGCATGCCCAGTGGTCTCCGCAAGAGTGAGATCAATCCTCAAATGTAATGAGATCATCTTTTTCAGAGCGGTGTCTTTCCATGGGGATAGGGCAACCACCCTGGTGTAAGCCCCTATCTTTCCATGGAATACGTAGTACACCAGCTCCTCCTTTCTTCCTTGTTTCCAAATCCCTCTTCTGTTGAGATTTTTCACCATCCGGCCCTCCATTAGGCGTAATCCCATATTTCCAATTTGGGGAACTAACTACGTGTAGTCCCTACTCCAATTCCCAATGACACACCTTTCACAATGTGATAATTAGGTCTTTGTTGTCTCTTGTTTATCACACCAATAATGACTTAGGTGGGATTAGAGTAAGCACCAACCATGTTATCCACTTTGGGATGCCTAGAGTGTAAGCCCCACAACAACACCTGAACTACAATTTCTATGATCCTTTCCAAGGTAATGTACGTAGGAAGCCTCCATGAGGTTCACGTCCATCATCCATTGGTCATCCCGACCATCTTCATGTTGTTTCACCAAACGACACCAGAACTACGAGGTCTTTGATCTTTGAATCCGTGAGGTCCATGCCCAACACCCATTGTTCCTAGCTCCATTCAATTCGATTCACCAACACCTTGGTCTACCACAGATAATTATCCCCAGATTCCAACCACATACCTGAACTACGAGATCATTGATCCTATCCATGTCAAGGTAGGTAGAAATCCCCCCTGAGGTTCAAGCACATCATATATTGGTCCCGACCTTTCACATCAGCCCACCAATTCCTTGGCCACCCTCAGAATGTAATCCCCAAATCCTCCCTTCATAACTACGTGGAACATGATCCTTGTCTCCTAAAAAAGTATGTAGGAAGCCTTCATGAGGTTCAACCTCATCCGGCATTGACCCATCGTGACCGTATTCATTTTTAATCCATCGTAACCTCATCCGGTGACAAGTTGTTATGACCATATCCAGTGGTAATCTATTGTGACCCTGTCCGGTGGTTTGCCATTGTGAACCCATCCGACATTAAGCCATCATGACCCCATCCCGCAACAAGCCGTTGTGACCCCATCTGGTGGTAAGCCGTCGTGATCCCATATTTTGGTAATCCATTGTGACCCATTCCAACAGTAAGCCGTTGTGACCCCATTTAGCAGTAAGCTGTTTTCAACCCCATTTAGAGGTAATCCATTGATATACTTATCCAGTGGGAAGCCATTGTGACCCCATCCGGTAGTAAGCCGTCATGACCCCATACAGTGGAAACTGTTTTGACCCCATCTGACGGTAAGCCATTGTGACCCCATCTAGCGGTAATCTGTTGTGACCCCATCCTACAGTAAGCCATTGCAACCCATTCCAGTTGAGAGCCATTGTGACCCCATTTAGAGGTAATATGTTGACATCCTCATCCAGTGGTAAGCTATTGTGACCCCATCCAGCAGTAAGCCATTGAAATCCCCAACTGTATCAGATGAACTACATGGACTTTGATTCCCTACAATAGGGATATGTAAGGAGCCTCTTCGAGACTAAATCCCATCATCATCATTGTAATCTAGACCACTCCATATCATTATCTATCTAATTAATTAAACCATCCATCACCGATCCAGATTCTTACCTTGGCCAGCACATCTTGGTGGGATCATGCCACCTCATTCCACATTACCTTTAACAACAATCGGGAAGCTATCCACACATTGGCCCCAACATTGGTGTTCCCCCACGAGGTTTCACCCATTTGATCCACTCTAATCTTGGATCAGTCTGATCTATCTATGGTAGACGTTAATATTGTAGAAAACCATGTGTTAACCACTGTAAGCTAAGGAAAACCGCAGATACGTGCCTATAGAATAAAATTACTCACATTCGATGTTGGATGCCTCAGGCTTCTGTACCCTCGAGATGCCCTATAATAAGGGGAAGAAACCCAGACGCGCTAGTGTCCTATTGTCTGGACACACCAGTGATTTCCAATGTGACTACTCTACTGACCGAAGGATTCTTCCTTTATAGGACCCTTTGTAATGTCCCGACAGAAGCAGCGTCATTAACTAGTGTCCATGAAGATATGATACTAGGAACGGTTTCACAAACAATGACTTAAATATATAAGGGAGACATAGACAAGGTGAGTGTTTTCAAGAGAAATCCATGGAGGGATGAACCAACATCCCATATCCCATTTTGATCAATGATAAAACGTCCCTAAAAAGTGATGGATGCCATCCACATTTGGAAAGCGGTAATACGGGGCAACCAAACCGCAAATTTTGTCCATGAACAAGATGGACGCGTGTGCACCGGAAAAAGCATTAGAAACAAAAATGTTTAACCCGACATGAATATCATATATTAAATATAGAGATTAGTAGATTCTGTGACCTTAGTGGATTAGTGTGTCACCGGATCTAGATATACGGTGCTGGGTCCTGAAATGAAAATAGTTGTCCTGGTGTGAAACTCACTAAGAATATGGGGCAGTAGAATGTTGGGCATCCCGATCTGTGACGTTGTCAGCATGGATCCCTCTTAACAGTCATGGGCGATTGAATGATGATGGGGAACTGGTCGGCGAATACCTTGTTTATTCAATACTAATTAGTTAATCTAATTTTATTTTTCAGGAACCTAGATGCTGCACCTGGAGCTCCATCACCAACAGCCCACCGATGTAGGGGAAGGGGTATTACTGGCATGGTAGTTCTACGTGGCTCTTCCGCTTTCGGGACGGTCTTAATGAACACGACTGTACGGAATCCCCACCCTATCTCTCCATCTGAGGTTGTTCAATAGAGGTGTTAAACGACAACATACACTAGTATGGAGAGGAGAGTATTATCCTAACTTGGGATATGGCCAGCCTAGATTTAGAGGCAATTGTGCCCCTTCTTCAACATATCCCCTGAGGTCCGTGCAGGGAGCCACTACTCCCCACTACTACATGTAACCATTTCGGGAGCCTATCCCTGAATTGTCTAGACAACACCCTGCCCTATGCCGATGACGTAAGGGATTTCCAGGTTAGCCAGACCTGAGTCCTTTTCCAGGGACTCCCACCAAGGGCTCCAACCAGAACACATCAACGCTTCCACCTAGTCTTACTGTCCAAGGTGCAGGTAAGCCATGTACCTGCCCTATAGGCTCTGGTCCATATTACTCAATTCCAACATCGGGTGCAAGCTGAAAAGGATGTCCGCCAAGGGGAATCAATGTCATCATATATTGTGGCCTGATACACCGCTATCATAGATCACCAAATCCCTATGTATTCTGAACATGGATGTTCATATGCCTGATTTAGATTGAGGCCCCACCCACCCCACGGGATGGCTCGGTCGACTCTCTTGGTCATCGACACAGGTAGTGGCCGTCGCAGACTAACCCACAATGATTCCACCCAGTACTGAGGTCCTCACCATTCATCTCCCATGTAGAACATGGGACTTCCCCACTTCCAGGATCGGCATGGAGGTCCACCCCATTCCACCATTAATCCAAATGAATATTCTACCTGAAGTAGTGACACATAGTATCAAAGTCTCTCTTATGCCTAGTACACTAGATATAGTGTCATTCCTCCCACCACAGACCTCTGGTATGGGGATGTTTCACATCTTTTAACTCTTCAATGTAGGGACCCTCCCTGTGTCCTCATAGCATCAGGAGAAGGTCCTCCTCTCCCCATAAATCAGAGGGTTGAGGGTCGGATTCACATCATCAGTTCCCATCACGGAGGTTCTACCCGTATTCATCCTGACCAGTAAAAGGACTCTCCTCATACTTATGTCATATGGGGAAATAATCAGGGAGATCCCACATGTTTCTTCCTGCTCCAGTGGGGTCTTTGCCGCTCCATTTTTATCCACATAGTTCCTCCCCGTTTTCCCATTGATATATGTCCCGCTGCCCCTCATACCCCAACTTACTCAAGCGAAGACCCTCTTCTTCCCAGCACCATTATGGATGAAGGACCTCCTCATACTAGAAATATACCATAACATGAAGAGCCATCCAGGGGTAGGATGATGGGTTGTTTCCCCCATAAGTTGAATTTTGGGAAGGTCTAGACAGAGATCAAACCAGTCCTTTTCTCAGAATCCAAAGCAGAGTACGACTCAATGTGGGAAGCCTCACCTCACTCATCCGAGTCAAGGGATAGGGCATTAACAGGGTTCATCATCCTAGAACACATAGAATGTGATGTTCATCAGATTCCCATCTTCGCCTGTAGGTTTATCCACAAGGATGAATATTTGGAAACTCCAAAGGTTACGGTCGTGAAATCACCATCGTCATCACCATAACCACTCATTAAGTTGACAAGAGATCATAGAGAGATATTCTGGGGACCAATATCAGGTGCGTAGTAGTGCTACCTATCACCATTAGCCCTATCCCCTGATCTAGGAATAGTGGCCATCATCCCATCCTTCTCCGATGTGGTTGCTAAGCCACTACACTTTTCAGAGGTAAGCCTGAGATGTGGCGGTTTCTCGGCTCAATCATCATACTCCCCAAAGGCTAGCATAAAGTCCTAGAAGTCTACCTCAACTTTGTTGCAAGTTCCCCATCCTCCTCCGATTGATGAGTGGGGTAATCAGGGGCTAGGCCCTAAATCTGATCGAAGGAGCTTATGGAAAAAACGTGTAGCGGACATTTTCACCGAGGTGTTCTGGCCAATGGCAGCACCGAATTTTTATGCACTAGAATCCCTCACCCTATAGGATTTTGAGTGTTTCCGTAAAACCCTCTGGGCGATGTACATTCCCCTTCATCATAATCGGGTGGATTATCCCAGTTCCCAAAAACATTTTGATGAAATTGGCTATCAATGTCATCTAGTTGATTTGGTCGCACTCCTTGTGACCAAGTGACAAGAGTAACCAGGCCACCATAAGGCCCTCCAATAGTAATGAGTTCATAGTATCAAGTTAATCCTCATGATTATCAAGGAGGATACCCCCCCTTCAAATCTATGTCCAGGGAAAGTATGTTCCATCCTCTTCAGTCATATCCATAAGCAGTCCGACTCACTAGAAGATATTGGGGACATTCCCCCTGGGAGGGTCACAGTCCACATGGATGATATATTTGATGAGGAGAAAATCCATAGCTTCTTTATGGGTACTTTACCCCTTAGGGAATGCCACCACTTCTGAATCCATCTGGAAGAGTTACTTGTTAGTAGAGGAATCTACTGGAGCTCCGTACGCCCACCGAGGTATTGGTTCTCAGTCGGAATCTCAGTAAGGGTAAAGAGCACCTTGGAGCTGCAAAACACTCCAACCCATCTTCCTCAATTAAGATGATAATGTAGGACCCTGAGATGGCCGCATTGCACAAAACACATGTCGAACATAAAAAGATAGTCGACGACCACCTGGATGAACGTGATGCAGAACAACCTCATTATTATGGGGATCTACGACCAGTACTAAAGAGGCGGGAACATAATACCCTCAGAAAGTA
Source organism: Viscum album (assembly GCA_963277665.1). Taxonomy (NCBI): domain Eukaryota; kingdom Viridiplantae; phylum Streptophyta; class Magnoliopsida; order Santalales; family Viscaceae; genus Viscum; species Viscum album. The sequence continues at coordinate 882,165,424 of OY728158.1, forward strand.
GCCACTAAGAGATACTGACCATAATTCCCCCATAGATAGGGTTGAATCCTGATATTATGGAAAGAGGGTGTGGTATGTCTCCCCAAACCCCCTAAAACGGAGCAACAATCCAAGTAACCCTGCTCGTTTTCTGCTAGCTACACTACGGGTCGCTCCCCCAGCCACTCCACGAACAGCTAAGCCACCTTATCACATTGAAGATCCCACCAACATACTTGTGGATAGGGATCACAGTCAAGGTAGGGAACCACACCCATAAGATCTTATCTTGACACTCATTGCCTACCTTCAGCCATTTGAAACGTGTCTGCTAGTACTCCAACATGATGGAAAGAAATATCCAGCAAAGGTTGATGATATGTCAGCACCGCAGAACATCGGGAATGCCACCTTTTCACCCTTTAATTGGACATGGGACCTGCCACTGCACCTGACCCACTTTACCTCAAGCTGTATCCCCATGTTAGGAACTCCAGCGCAGCAAGAAGCCACCAAACTTCGATGTTTTGTATAGACATTAGAAGGCCCTACATTGGTCTGGTACAACCATCTCCCCATCAAATCTGTGACCAGCTAAGAGGACCTCTATAGGCAGTTGCTCTACTAGTTCAGTTCCACCACATGGAAGGAGAGTATCGTGGACCTCTTCAAGTACATGCAGAGGCCAGATGAGCACACCAATGAATTTGTCATCCAGTGGAATAGACTCACGTATTCCCTTGACATGAAACTTACTTAGGATTAATTATTGACGATGTCTGTACGGAATGTCAATACAGAACAAGATCCCTTTTTGATCACCTAGAACTATCCTGATGGATTTCTGGACTTCCCTAATATGGCCCAGCGCCTAGAGGAAGCCCAGGAATAGGCCAACCTGGCAAGTCTGTTGCCACCTGGAATTACCACAAGGAGGGCGGCCATAAATGAGCCCACCATAGTGGCCAAATAAATCCCCCCTGATAGTTGGAATTATTACTAGTGGACTTCCCTTTGCAACCTCACAGAGGCCCTCCACCATAGGTGTAACCGCCAGCCCCGCAGCGGCGGCCACGAAATTGGAAGGTGCCCCCATGTAATGAGCCTCCACCACCTAGGTGGGAAAATCAAGCCATGCCTCCCAAACATGATCCTCCATCACCTCGTTGGGGTCAAGCTCCCTGGGCCCCATTCTGGATAGAAGAAGATGGACTTCATCATTCAATGAGAAATAGATTCATTGCTATTTCTGATATTCCATGGAATAAGAGATTATGCATTTGTCTGAGTGGAGAAGGACTGAAGACGCCAACCTCACTGATCTCCGCAACTACTGACTCTGTCATCAGATCCCAGGGCACACTCTCAAGAGATTTTATGTGTTCAAAGACTTGGTTCAAGACCAGGTCAATAACAACATAGATAGGTTGGGCCTATCCCCAGAAAATGTGGCATGCTTTGTTGTAAGGACAGACAACAGTAGTTACAGCGAGGGAGAGTGGCATCAGGTTTCTAACCGTGAGTCCCATAATTACAACAATTGGATGGCTCTAGATATGGTTTCTCATGCACATGGAATTACCCATGATCACCTAAATCGGCCAGAGACTTCAGAATACACGTCTAATACATCTGCATCGCCATCTCATCCATCCCCTTCCTAGAAGAGGATGCTTCGGCGGTGCTAGGGAAAGCAACATGCCATGCCAATTCTATCATCGTCCCGTAGTATCGGTGACTTCATTCCCCAAAAAATGGATATTCCCACCAGAATATTCCAAGTAGTGGATGACTCTTCGAGTGACAATCAAGGGTATACTTCCGTAAAAACTATGGAGCTGTTAAACACATACATGACTCTCGACGATGGGGAGCGCCAGGCAGATCTCCCCAAATTCCATAGCCGACTATAACGTTGTTGAAGATGTGACTATATGTGTTGTCGAGGAAAATCAGTTGGAACTTCCATCTAGGTTGTGCATTCCACTGAGACTAGAAAATATGCCCATCACAGAGCTCAGCATGCGAAACATTCTCATATGGTGTCCTCAGGCCTGCCTCCACCGTCGTTTGTTCTACTGGACCGAGCAGAGCCACCTAGGACTCTCTTTGATCAGCCGAGCTCCACCCTGGAACGATTATAGTTAGCTCTCCCTAGTATAGATTGTACACCATATTCATCGAATATTGAGTAGTGGGATATTCCCAGCACCATTCAGCCATCAGTCCATCTGGCAGAGGCCACCGTACATCCTGCAGGCAGAAGTTCATGGCTGGTGTGGAAGTACATTGTTCTTAAGAATCATCCCAGCATTAAAGAAAGTCTTTCCATCCTTAAGGCCCTTATCATGTCGTCAGATATGTGTGAGACCATCAGCTAGGATTTAAGAAGACCCCTCCACTTTTAGAGGGAAGCAGCAGCCACATAATCCTTTCATGTGGAGGAGATAGTGAATGATAAATGGCAGGCCATCATTTCCTTCTCTGTAGAATATGAAGGCTCTCTCGTAGAGAGTAACATTATCCCATTGTACTTCCCCAAACAATTAAATGGGGTGGAGGTTCCCCGATGACTTTTTGACAAAGGATCTGGGAATATCTTTATCCTGACACGGACAATGGGGAAATTGGGATAGTCACAAGATGACATGACTCCCGCTGACATAAAAATCCAGGGATACGACAAGACATAGTAGATCCCAGTGGGGAAGATCTAATTGAAGACCCAATTCATGGGCCTAGTTCCCAGCACTAAGTTTATAGTTGTCTCCCAAGACACCACTTACAATTCATTTATTGGTAGACCATGGATCCACCTACATGCAGTGGTTCCCACATCATATCATTGGTTTCTCATGTACACTCTCAATGGTCGAATTGGCGTTCACCAAGGTGACACCTCTCCTTTTTACTCTTGTGATGCCCGCTACCTAGATGCCGACTATTACAAGAGAAAATAAACGATGATTCAGATTAATGAGTTTGAGCAATCCTCAGTTGCAACCGACCCCTGGGCAGGTCTGGATGACGCCTACGTCTTCTAGATCCATCGATTGGAGGCCAAACCCCCCGATATAGGGAAATGTTTTATTGTATTGAGTACAATGGGGAAGCATATTCCGAGGTCCAAGCGACATTGGGATATCACTTCGTATTCTTATATGAATCAAGCCTTGGTGATCTCTAAGCCCCCTACAACCATAAAGAATCAAGATATTCTCCCCATGGAATTGACAATACGTCATACATAGATGCCTTGCCGGGCCAAAATCAACCGACTCAAGCTGATGCACCACCATTAATTTGATATCATCTTGTGTGGCTGTTTGTGCAAAAGAACAAATGGGATCGGGTCAACAGCCTTCATTGTTATAGTTTCGGGAGCACTGGAATCTATTGATGTAGTGACCACTTCCGCTCAGGCTGGTACAAGCCTCTACACATGGTTTATCGAGTCAGTGAAATCTCTTCCCACTGTTGATCCTTCATACACAAGAGAATAAAAGGATTTGGAGGATTCTCCCCCCTCTATTGAGGAGGGAGTCTCAACCACTGTCGATGAACTAGTCTAGGTGAACATCAGAAGAGTGGAAGACCTGAGACTCACATTGATATGTGCTGCCATGGCCCTCGAGGAGCATCAGCTGTACATAGACTTAATGAAAAAAAAATTGTGATGTATTTTCCTTGAGCTACTACGAGATTCCAGAACGTGATCCGCAGGTAGCCGTCCACCGCCTCTATCTCCCTGCAAATCATCACGGATTCAAAAAGCCTCCCATAATGAAGCACACTTCTCATGGTGCCATGGTAGAGGCAGATGTGGATAATCTCATCAGGTCCAATTTCATCAAGGAGGTTCAATACCCATATGGATATCCAACATTGTTCCATTCAAGAAGAAGAACTGACTGATCAGAGTCAGCATCGACTTCCAGGATCTCCGCCAACACTATCCGAAGTATGAATTTCCACTTCTTGTTTTGGAGCTATTGATTGATGCTACAGTTGGATTGCATGCCCTCCCTATCATGGATGGGTCCTCCGGGTACAACCAGATTCAAACGTCACACATAGACGAGCTGTCCAGATCTTTAAGGGCGCAAGAATATAAGTTTTGATACCAGGTCATGCCCTTCGGCTTAATGAATGCAGGTTCCACCTTTCAGCGGGCCATGAATCGCATATTCAAGACAATGCTCAGTACATTGGTTGAATTATACGTGGACGATCTGGTGGTAAAATCATTTTGTTGCCAAGAACATCTCAAGGACCTTCAAAAAGTGTTCGACTTCCTCCGTTCTCTCCACCTGAAGATTAAACCATTGAAATATGCCTTAGTTGTCACCTTTGGGATGTTCAATTCCATTGTTGTTAGATACTGGGGTATTGAGATTGACCCTATGAAGATCAAGGCCATCAACCAGATGTCTCTCCTGAGCAACATTCAGGACCTTCGATGTAACATCACGAGATTTTATATTCTTTTTAATTTCATTAATGTGTTGTGTTGTATGCTACACCAAAAGGAGCTTGCCCAACACACATCCTTGACTTGCCTTGCATTACATGCAATCGCGGCCTTCCTCGATAGCATGTGTAGTACGCAATACCGAGTTTCACTAAACAACGATATGCTATTAAAATATTATTAAAACTAGCCGTTATGAATAGTAATAACCACCTTTTAAAATTTGAGAAATTTTAGCTCTCAAAATGGACTTCTTTTTTGGATTCGGAGTATCGAATTTAGCCTAAGGTGAAATTTTGGTACTTTTCGGAAAACTTTCATATTCTGATTAATAGTGAAAATTACTAAATATTAATTAAAAACAACTTTTTTAATAAAAATAATTAATAATGATAAATTATTAATTTGAGTGGTTTTAAAGTGTATTTAGAATATATTTTTACAATTTAATACAATGTTTGTCATTGGATGTAATTTCACATTTAAACCAGTTATAAACAAGTGTCAATCTTTTGATAGTTATTATCTCTTAAAAACCCGCTATTTGCTTTGACGACAGGTATTAATTATTAAATTAGTTAATGTAGCTGATATGTTTTGAATTTGATAAAATAGACATCATTTTTGAGTTCATAATATCAAATATAGCTTAGGCCTAATGTTTGGTATTTTTCTGGAAACTTTCATTTTTTGATGAATAGTGAAACCACTATGTGGTAGTTAAAAAAATGAATTTTTAATAAAACATAATTTTACCGCTTCTGTGAGTGGATTTTCAAAAATACGAGAGACAAGGTTGATGTTAGTAAGTAAAATGAGATGAAAATAATTTTTTGTGATTAGTAACTTTTTACTTTTTTTACCACAGTTAAAAGTAAATAGGGTAATTAAGGGTAAAAATGATATTATTATTACCCTAACACATGTCCTAATTCTATTGTACAAGTGTAATTCGACCAAAAACAACCTTATGAATAAAATATGACCATTTAGGCCCACTTGGATTAGATTAGGACATTTATTATTAATTTATTTAAAGAAGGGTTAAAATAGTTAAAATCAATGTTTAATAAATAATCATTTTTAATATGTGGTTATACATAAGATAAATTCGACTATAAATATTCATTAGAAATCGAAAAATATTTCCTACATAAAGGTATTTTATTTGTAATTTTTATAAATTAGATAATTTAATTTATTTATGACACAACGATGATGCAATAATTATCTTATTAATGAAATATTGACATAATTGATGTTATAAATACCCAAATAAATATAATTGGAGACTTTTTATGAATTAAACTAATTTTCTAGGTTAATATGACATGTTAGGATTGATTTAATTAACTTTGGTCGAAGTAATCATTCTGTTATGAGTTTCAAAAAAATCAACTATTGAATAGTGTCAAAATTGACATAAAATAGTTTTTAAAACAAATATTATATTATTAATTGTTATTTGATTCCAAAAAATCTAGGGTTCGGAAAAATGACTTATATAAGGATATATATATTAATAAAACATAACTTGGGGGTTGCATGGATGTATATGGTATGTTTATTAACTATATAATATAAAAATACAAAGTGACATGGTAAATGTCAATCTAATTAACTAAGAGTTAAAACTAAAAGATAAGGTTAATATAATGACCTAAACTTGTCTAAATTCTATTGTATGAGAGGATTTCGACCCATCCCCACCTTATCTTCTAAATAAATCAATTTGGATCTATTTAAAACCGAACATGACTTTATAATAAAATAATATTTTTAGTTATTCCAAAGGTTCCCCTCTCCTCCCTTATAAAAGGGTATCTCCTCCCCCTCTTCCTCACACCACTTGGAGCCTTCAAGATCGGCCAAACCCTGCCAATTTCTTCTCTCCACTCCCCTAGAAACATCCTAGAGGTTCTGGTCTTCTTCAAAGACCTATTTTAGTGCCCTAAAAGGAGGTCTCAAAAAAGTACTTCAAAGAAGAGGTAATGTCTGTTACCAATTCTTTCATCTTTATTTATTCTTCCACATCTTCTTATTAGGTTGTTTAATTATGAAGTAATAACATCAGTATCACTTATATACTGATATGTTATTATAATTATGAAACAACCTTATTTCACCATCAATCCATCCTACGGAAAGCGAAATCACCGAGCGTGCGTACGTACGAAATACTGTCTCCACGTCGTGGTGTAATCTATTTTCCAACACCACCTTACTTGGATGGGTATAATGGTGTACATAATAACTATATATGATTATTGTAAAGTGATATTGATTCTGAAATAGTATACATAAACTCCAATAAAATTACTTGATCATGAGAACGATATCATCACTCGTCCGTACGTATGGACTACCGTCTCCACGACGCGATGAGATTCATTATCCACGTTAACCATTCATGAATGATTATAAAGTATATATAATAAGTAATAATGAAATATATGACATAATAATGATTCTGGATTTATGTGTATATATATGTATGTCATCTACTTAATGCCATTCAACACAATAAGGAAAAGAAAACAGCGTTCATGCGTACGAACGGTCTACTGTCTCCATGAACGGTGTATTTCTTTCCATTTACTGATCTATTATATATATATATATATATTATGAATATATATTATATATAAATCATGTTTTATATTTTTAATTAAGTAATCATGATCTAAGTAATCATATGAATAATTACAAGTCAAAACACGGATGACAAATGAAATGATTTTACCCAAAACGCTCTTTAACATTGAATTTACAAAAGAACGGGTAATATAAAGACATAAGTGAACCATATATGATATCATAACAATGAGTATGATTCTGGAATAAGTCAATGACATTATTTAAATCATTATACAGGAGGTTCGGATACATACGAAGCAAATCGGACCTAAGGTAAGGGAAAATATCACAAATTCATTTTTATCCAAGATTGTTTATAATTTGGCATTTACTGGGGTGTATTTTATCATCCACATCCATGTTTACTCAATATGTAATATTATTTCAATTCACCTACAATTGTTTAAATCCTATTTTACCCTTTGGTGACTTTTTAGTAAATGATATGAAAGGAATCTTTTGTCATTTTTCGTACGAGGTACTTATTTTGACTTTTCCGACAAAAGTACGAGAAAAATGTTTTTTAACGTATACGGCACGAATATATTTTTAAAACATTATTTCCGAGAAGATTCCTTTACAAGTTTTCAGGTTTATTTTTATTTAACTTATTTTAGTTTAAAATTGTATGACATGTTAAGAAAGGAAAAATGTTTTTGATGTTGAAAGGATATTTTCCCCAAGAATGGAGCTCAAGTGTTTTATCAAAATTATTTTCCATCTAAGATAATAAAGGGTTCTGTTTCTATCCCTATGATTACATTTATTTGATTATGTTGTGATGGATTTATTATTATGAAAGCTTTTATCTTAAATGAATTGTTTTATGATGTCATGATTTTTAAGATTCCCATTTTTTATTACGTGGGTTATGCTATGATTTATGGTTTATGATTTTATGGCACACATAAGAATGGTATCATTATGAGATGGGTGGGACCTATATCTCCCTCCAATGAATTGGGTAAAGATTTTATATCTCATGAGATAGACATGGCTGGAATGGTAGGATATACCGGTTCAGTGAAACAGGACTGAAACGAGGGTGACTCGGTTCAGAAATGGACTTTGTCCACTAAGATAGTCTTGGCAATGAGTCTTGACTAATAAGATATGATTCTATATGATTATGTGTGTATTCCACAATGTTTCATGTTTTATGTTATGATTATTGGGATTTCATTTCACTACTATGATTTATCCCATGTTATGAAATTATGTTCTCTTTTACAGGTTAAGATTTCCAAAATGTTATGTTCTTATGAAAACGATGTGATTGATATTTCTTTTATTTAACCTTACTGAGAATTTGAGCTCACCCTTTTATGTTTTCTTTTCCTCAGGATATAAAGAATGGTTTTAGGTAAAAAAAGAAGATCTTTATGGGAGATGTTGAAGATCTTTCACCACGATTAGAAGATTATATTCTGAGTTTCCAAAGACAATAAACTATTACGATCCTTATGTGTGTGTTTTTGTTATGTACTATGTATTCCGCAAAAGTAATGTAATGTCCATGTACGTCAAGCTTCGGGTCTCTATAGTTGGTATCAGAGGAAAGGTTTAGTCAACCTTTGGAAACTAGGATGCGAAAACGTTAGTGTGATCCCTAGAGATATTTCTATGGTATGTCTAGGGATGTACCTAAGGTTAAGTATAAGTATATGTTACAGTCCTAGAATTATGCTAATGATCATATAATTAAACCTAAGATGTTAGATATTGAAGGTAATCCCCCTTTATTATGTTGTTTTCCCTAGCATGATTTTTTCCTCTCACACTATTCTTTTTGGGTTTTAGATGATGGCTGGAACCCGAAGGAACCGTGTTGATCAATGCAATGGACAATGCAATGATTGTCCTCCTGAAAAAAAATGATATGGGAGATAGAGTGCAAAATATTATTGCTATACTTACACAATCTATGAATCATTCTGGACATCCAAATGAGAAGAGAAGGGAACAATATTCTATTGAGTCCATCATGAGGCAACGTCAACCATCTTTCAGTGGGTCTTTGGATCCACTTGTTTCTGAACAATGGTTCAGTACTACTGAAAAGATATTTTCAGTTCTTCAATGTTCTGAATATGATAAAGTCATCTTAGCAGTATATCGTTTGGAAGGTGAAGCTGATCAATGGTGGAATCTTATCAAGAATACGAGGCAAAGAGTTGAAATTGAGTCCATGGAATCGGACGAGTTCAAGAACTTATTTTTCAATAAGTACTTCCCTCGTATTCTTCGAACAAAGATGGAGAAGGAGTTTCTTGAACTAAAGCAAAAGGATGATGAGTCTGTTGGTATATATGATGCGAATTTTACAAAGCCTGCAAGTTATGCATCTAGATTTATCATCCAACTTGAAAGTAAAGTTGATCGATTCTTCAGTGGCTTAAAACCAGATCTTTGAAGGGCATTAGCTATAAGAGACTTCGTAGCTATGAATAAATTGTGTGTTGTGCTATCGAGGTAGAAATGGAAGTTGGTATTACTTATCCATCTCATTGTTTTGACAAGAAACGAAAGATGGAGTTCAAGGAGAAATCTCAGAATAATGGTGAAAAGAAAATGAATGTTTCCTTATGCTCAATGTGTGGAAAGAAGCATGGTGGAGATTGTCTTAAAGGGACAAGTAAATGTTTCAAATGTGGAAATGAAGGCCATCGGGCATTTGAATGCCGCAATGATGGGAAGAAGATGTCTAATTATACAAACAAAGGAAGAGATACACAGAATGAACCTACTACACATAAATGATTCAAGTGCAAGGAAATGGTGCATTATGCTAATAAATGCCCTAATCCAAGGGTTAGTGATGATCGACATGAGCAACCACTTAAGGAAAAGGACAAATGGAAGTCACATGCGATCACCATTGGCGATGTTGAATATGGCAATGATGTGGTGGAATGATTAAGTGTTTATGTAATGGGATTCCAGAATAATGTTGTATATAGTATCGTGGAATATTGGAATATTTATGTTTTGGTCTATTGTGGTTTTCAATAATTTTATGGCACCAGTAACCATGAAAAGTGATTGAAATATTTTTGGAAAGCAGATGATATGCGCATAATGAAGGGAAAACGAGAAAATGAAATATTTGACATTATTCATGAGCTCATGATTGATATAAGGACTATGTGATATCATGGTTTGAGTATATAGAATTTTGAGGATTTTGGTATATGGAAAGTGTTATCTTTTAACTGCATTCATGTTTTCACTAAGGTTCAATGGGTATTCAAGAGAATACATTATTAAGGCCTTTGAATGTTTGGAATGTGACCAACAAGACATATCTTATGATATATGGGGATCAACGATGGTATTAAATCTCTGGTAATCGTTTTCACTATATTATGAGAGTGGACTGCAGCATTATGGATAAGCCTAAAGATTAGAATGGATTATGTTGGACATAAGTTAGTATTGTTTAAGTATATAAGTTTTTCAATATTATTGATGGGATGTTATAGGAATGTAGTATTAGAAAAAGTACAACCTGTAGGACGGGCGATAGCCCATCGCATCAGACAAGGTTGTGGGAATCGAACCCACAACCGAAGTACGACTGGCCTTTATCGCTTACCACTGGCCTATAGGAAGTCCCTCTTTAGTAAAAACTAGTTTTATTATATTAATCAGCATGATATATGAAGTATAAGTCCACTTTAGAAACTATATATGATTAATCTCACTATAGATGGACTTATGTATTTTTTTGATAACTTTTCTAACCTTTTGTTTGAGGTAGATGGAATGACCCATCAATCTATCACATGATCTGCTAACACATCACGAATGACAAATTCAACTTCATTTATTTAAGATATGAAGTGGAAATTTTCCAAAGAACGATAAATGGTGAGACTATACCAAAATCACGAAAGTATTTCTTCAAATTTCATAAACATTAGGGAAATGATCTTAAAAACCAAAAATGTTATCCTAGTGCTCTTATATCTGATGAATCAGATGGTGCCTTAGATCGTCACAAATTTATGGCTTTGTGATTTCTGGCTTTTCCATAGCCATGTTCTCTACCAAACTCCATCAGAACATGATGGTTAGATTTCTCTTCCATATCCATATTTTCACCTATGTGGAAACCCAGTGATTAGTTTATTTGGGTAATCGTTACATTTCATACTTTATTTTTTAATGCCATGATTTGGTATTCCTTTTTACGATGTGGGGTTCTATTAAAGAAACTTTAAAGTAGTAAACCATTTATAACCCTGACGAATTTCTACGGCGAAATTCACTTTAAGGGGGGTAGAATGTAACAGCCCGAGATTTTATATTCTTTTTAATTTCATTAATGTCTTGTGTTGTATGCTACAGCAAAAGGAGCTTGCTCAACACGGATCCTTGACTTGCTTTGCATTACACACAATCGCGACCTTCCTCGATAGCGTGTGTAGTACGCAATACCGAGTTTCACTAAACAACGATATGCTATTAAAATATTATTAAAACTAGCAGTTATGAATAGTAATAACCACCTTTTAAAATTTTAAAAATTTTAGCTCTGAAAATGGACTTCATTTTTGGATTCGGAGTATTGAATTTAGCCTAATGTGAAATTTTGGTACTTTTCGGAAAACTTTCATATTCTGATTAATAGTGAAAATTACTAAATTTTAATTAAAAACATCTTTTTTAATTGAAATAATTAATAGTGATAAATTTTTAATTTGAGTGGTTTTAAATTATATTTAGAATATATTTTTACAATTTAATACAGTGTTGGTCATTGGATTTAATTTCACATTTAAACCAGTTATAAACAAATGTCATTCTTTTGATAGTTATTATCTCTTAAAAACACGCTATTTATTTTGACTATGGGAATTAATTTTTAAATTATTTAATGTATCTGATATGTTTTAAATTTGATAAAATATACATCATTTTTGAGTTCATAATATCAAATATAGCTTAGGCCTAATTGTTGGTATTTTTCTGGAAACTTTCATTTTTTGATGAATAGTGAAACCACTAAGTGGTAGTTAAAAAAATGAGTTTTTCATAAAACGTAATTTTACCGCTTCTATGAGTGGAATTTCAAAAATATGAGAGACACGGTTGATGTTAGTAAGTAAAATGTGGTTCAATGAGATGAAAATATTTTTTGGTGAATAGTAATTTTTTACTTTTTTTACCACGGTTAAAAGTAAATAGGGTAATTAAGGGTAAAAATGATATTATAATTACCCTAACACATGTTCTAATTCTATTTGAAAAGTGTAATTCGACCAAAAACAACCTTAGGAATAAAATATGACCATTTAGGCCCACTTGGATAAGATTAGGACATTTATTATTAATTTATTTAAAGAAGGGATAAAATAGTTAAAATCAAAGTTTAATAAGTAAATAATTTTTAATATGTGGTTATACATAAGATAAATTCGACTATAAATATTCATTAGAAATATAAAAAGATTTCCTACATAGTGGTTTTTTATTTGTAATTTTTAGACATTAAATAATTTAATTTATTTATGACACAACGATGATGCAGTAATTATCTTATTAATGAAATATTGACCTAATTGATGTTATAAAAACCCAAATAAATATAATTTGAGACTTTCTATGAATTAAACTAATTTTATAGGTTAATATTACATGTTAGGATTGATTTAATTAACTTTGGTCTAAGTAATCATTTTGTTATGAGTTTCAAAAAAATTCACCTATTGAATAGTGTCAAAATTGACATAAAATAGTTTTTAAAACAAATATTATATTATTAATTGTTATTTTATTCCTAAAAATATATGGTTCTAAAAAATGACCTAGATAAGGATATATATATTAATAAAACAGAACTTGGGGGTCGCTTGGATGTATATGGTATGTTTATTAACTATATAATATAAAAATACAAAGTGACATGGTAAATATCAATCTAATTAACTAAGAGATAAAAATAAATGATAAGGTTAATATAATGACCTAAACTTGTCTAAATTCAATTGGATGAGAGGATTTCAAACCATACCCACCTTATCTTCTAAATAACTCAATTTGGAGCTATTTAAAACAGAACATGACTTTATAATAAAATAATATTTTTAGTTATTCCAAAGGTGCCCCTCTCCTCCCTTATAAAAGGGCACCTCCTCCCCCTCTTCCTCACACCACGTTGAGCCTTAAATCTCGGCCAACCCCTGCACATTTCTTCTCTCCACTTCCCTAGAAACATCCTAGAGGTTCTGGTCTTCTTCAAAGACCTATTTTAGTGCCCTAAAAGGAGGTATCAAAGAAGTACTTCAAAGAAGAGGTAATGTCTGTTACCAATTCTTTCATCTTTATTTCTTATTCCACTTCTTCTTATTAGGTTGTTTCATTATGAAGTAATAACATCAGTATCACATATATACTGATATGTTATTATAATTATGAAACAACCTTATTTCACCATCTATCCATCCTACAGAAAATGAAATCACCGCGCGTGTGTACGTACGGAATACCGTCTCCACGCCGTGGTGTAATCTATTTTGCACCACCACCTTACTTGGATGGGTATAATGGTGTAAATAATAACTATATTTGATTATTGTAAAGTGATATTGATTCTGAAATAGTATACATACATTCCAATACAATTCCACGATCATGAGAACGATATCATCGCTCGTGCATACGTATGGACTACCGTCTCCACGACGCGATGAGATTCATTCTCCACGTTAACCATTCATGAATGATTATAAAGTATATATAATAAGTAATAATGAAATATATGACATAATAATGATTCTGAATTTATGTTTATATATATGTATTTCATATACTTAATTCCATTCAACTCAATAAGGAAAAGAAAACAACGTTCATGCGTACGAACGGTCTACCGTCTCCATGAACGGTGTATTTCTTTCCATTTACTGATCTATTATATATATATATATATATTATGAATATATATTATATATAAATCATGTTTTATATTCTGGAATTAAATAATCATGATCTATGTAATCATATGAATAATTACAAGTCAAAACACGTATGACAAATGAAATGATATTACCCAAAACGCTCTTTAACATGGAATTTACAAAAGAACGGGTAATATAAAGACATAAGTGAACCATATATGATATCATAACAATGAGTATGATTCTGGAATAAGTCAATGACATTATTTAAATCATTATACAGGAGGTTCAGACACATACGAAGAAAATCAGACCTAAGGTAAGGGAAAATATGACAATCTCATTTTTATCCGAGATTGTTTATACTTTGGCATTTACTGGGGTGTATTTTATCATCCACATCCATGTTTCCTCAATATGTAATATTATTTCCATTCACCTACAATTGTTTAAATCCAATTTTACCCTTCGGTGAGTTTAAGTAAAATATATGAAAGAAATCTTTTGTCGTTTTTCGTACGAGGTACTTTTTGCGACTTTTCCGACAAAAGTACGAGAAGAATGTTTTTTTAACGTATACGTCATGAATGGATTTTTTAAACATTATTTTTGAGAATCTTCCTTTACAAGGTTTCAAGTTTATTTTTAATGAACTTTTTTTTCTTTAAAATTGTATGACATTTTAAGAAAGGAAAAATGTAGGATATTTTCCTCAAGAATGGAGTTCAAGTGTTTTATCAAAATTATTTTCCATATAAGATAATAAAGGGTTCTGTTTCTATCCCTATTATTACATTGATTTGATTATGTTGTGATGGAATTATTTTTATGAATTCCTTTATCTTAAATGAATTGTTTTATGATGTCACGATGTTTAAGATTCCCATTTTTTATTACATGGGTTATGCTATGATGTATGGTTTATGATTTTTTGGCACACATAAGAATGGTATAATTATGAGATGGGTGGGACCTATATATTCCTCCAATGCATTGGTTAAAGATTTTATATGTCATGAGATATACACGGCTATAATGGTAGGATATACCGGTTCAGTGAAACTGGACTGAAACGAGGGTGACTCGGTTCAGAAATGGACTTTGTCACCTAAGATAGTCTTGGCAATGAGTCTTGACTAATAAGATATGATTCTCTATGATTATGTGTGTATGAAAAAATGTTTCTTGTTTTATTTTATGATTATTGGGATTTCATTTCACTACTGTGATTTATCCCATGTTATGAAATTATGCTCTCTTTTGCAGGTTAAGATTTACAAAATGTTATGTTCTTATGAAAATGATGTGATTGATATTTCTTTTATTTACCCTTACTAAGCATTTGAGCTCACCCTTTTATGTTTTATTTTCCCTAGGATATAAAGAAAGGTTTTAGGTAAAAAAAGGAAGATCTTTATGGGAGATGTTGAAGATATTTCACCATTATTAGAAGATTATATTCCGAGTTTCCAAAGACACTAAACTATTACGATCCTTGTGTGTGTGTTTTTGTTATGTACTAAGTATTCCGCAAAAGTAATATAATTTCCATGTACATAAAGCTTCGGGTCTCTACATTCAAGGTTTTCAAAGCCACAAATCCTATATACACCGATTCATCTTGAATCTGGAAGGCAAGTGTAATTCCTTTTATAAGAACATGGAGAATGGAATCACCGGTGAGTGTGACGAAGTTTACCAGACCGCATTCATGGAAATCCGGAAGTATATGCTCCATCCTCTGTTCTTAATGTCACCCATCTCCGGAAAGCCACTGGTCCTTTATGTGACTGCTCTGGAATGGTTTCTTGTTTCCATTCTCCCCTATAAGAACAATGAGGTAGAAGAAAACAGCCTATAATACCTTAGTCGTATGCTCAATGATAAGGAGACCAGATACTCCCCCATCAACAAGATCTACATTTCACTAGTATTCAAAGTACATAAATTGTGACATTGCATGTATCACAATGTGGTAGAACTGGTGTCTCAAGTAGACCCACTAAAGTACATTCTGAACTACCCCATGGTGATAGGTTTTCTAGCCCAGTGGGCAGTGATGCTTTGGCAGTTTGATGTCAAGTTTGTACCTAAGAAAGCTATTAAGGGGAAAGCATTTCAATAATTCATTGCTACCCATCAGGCTCATGTAGAACAGTCTTTATATCTCGATTTCACTGATGTGGTGATCATCTCTGTAAACCAATCCATGATGTGCTGGTAGATGCAATTCGATGGTGCTTCCCGAAGCCCCATCAGTATAAGGCTAAATGATCCAATACTCAACACTGTAGGATTGGGTATCATCTTTATTACCCCGACACATGACATTCTTTCGTAGTCATTCATGTTGTCAGAAGGATACACCAACAATGAGGTAGAGTACCAGGAAAGTCACTCATGCCCCTCAATCACAGAACGATGGAGATGATGCCATAACCAGCCTGGCAGCATCATTTGCAGAACCCATGTAGGATGATCTGGTTATCCATGTGGCACATCAGATTTTCATTTCTCCCATCACCCCGGATGATGACGAAAGACTGCATGTGAGACATCTAATTTTTATATCCTTTACATCTGAACCCCCAGATGCAGTAGGTGAGGTGACTCCTGACTGGAGAGCCCCCTCTGTCAAGTATCTCTAAAATGGTTACCTCCCGGATGATCGGGCCGATCGTGAGCGAATCTAACGCCGCAAGTTGATGTTAAACCACTTGTATGGACCTATCTATGAGTGGATCCTCTAAATGCACAGATTTTATGTTTTTCTACTCCATTACATTCAAGGAGTCAAGATTTCTCAGGTTATACAAGAGGTTCACGCTAGTTCCTACAGGTCTCATCAGACAGTGAAAAATCTATCCCATCATATCCGATGACTGGGGTAATTTTGGCCATCTATGGTCTACAATTGTATCATGTTCGGAAAAAGGTGTCATGCATGTCATGTTAATTCCAACTTCATGCATTGGCCTCTAGAGCCTCTATACTCCAACATGTACTCTTTTCTATTTGGAGTGTGGGGATTGATGTCATGGGACCATATCCACTGGTGACATCTCGCCAATGCATGTTCATCAGGACCGCTACAGATTTCTTCTCCACGTGGGCGAAGGCAATTCCACTCAAGGAGTTAAAGGCCCATTACCTCATTTACTTCGTGAGCTCCAAAATAATCTTCTTTATTTGGAGTCCATCATGTCTTCCTCAATTATAATGGCACCATCATCTGTGTAGCTATGTTGAATAAGTTGTACGCCAAATACAACTTTTATTCTAACCATACCTCATGCTACCATGAGCAATCCAATAGGTACATCGAGGCGTTCAACAAGACCCTCTCTAACATATTAGAGAAAATTGTTCGTCAGAACAAGAAGAGTGGGCCAGACAAGATCCACAACACCCTCAAGGCTTATCAAACGACAATTCCTAAGTCCACACAGGTGACCCCATATTCCATGGTATATAGAATAGAAGTTGTCCTGCCTATTGAGCTTCAGTTGCCTTCATTACGCACAACGATCTATGATCCGCATGAGCCAGATAAAGTAGCTGAAATTTTCCTGGCCGAGTTGGATGCACTAGATGAAAACATGCTTCCTTCCCTACAAAATCTATAATGGAATTAGAATAAGATAGCCAGAGCCTTCAAAAAGAGTGTTCACCTTCGCTCTTTCATTCAAGGTGATTTAGTACTGGATTCTAGAATACAAATGATACCTGGACGGAAGCCACTAATATTGGAGCCTAAATGGGAATGACCTTATATAATTCATAGGGCTTACCCCAACGATGCAAACTCACTGGTGTCCATGGATGGTGAGCATATATCTCCTCCCACCATTTCCATGTTCCTCAATAAATACATTCCTTGTGTCGTTGGGTACCACATGAACATAAACTATATGGTCCTTCACGACCATAAATTGGACAGTCCAACATGACCCAAAACTGCATGACAGTCTTGCATGACCCTAAACTGCATGACGGTCCCACAGGAACCTAAACTGCATGATGGTCCTCTAGAACCCTAAACTGCCTAATACTACAAGATCCTAAACTGTCGGGTCCTACATTTCCCTAAAACTCTTCGTCCCACATGACTTTAAACTGTTTATCTTCCCAAAAGGTATTAAAATATATGGATCTTCTAGAACTACGTAAGGCTTGATTCCCATCCTTATGGGAAACATAGTAATTCTCAAATGCTCGGTCCTGAGACCAAGCCCCAGACTCTTCTCTTCAGCTACCCCTCAGTATATTTCTCTCGGGGGGTCCTTGCATGGTATAGTGTAGGATTCCTTAGACCCACTCATATAAGGATTATAGAGGTCACAACATGTGACCCTCCACATTCTTCTATCCTCCCATGTCCTCACCGTAACACATTAAACTGTATGGATTTCTATAACTATGTATGTCTTGATTCCCATCCTCACTGGATACATTAGAATGCCCCAACATTTTGTCTATCGGTCCAGCCCAAAACTCAAAAATCACCCCTTGGGTCAAGATATATATTGTGGTGTAGTATTTTTCCTCAATTCACTTCGAGTTCATCATTGCCCCGACATGCGTTCCACTCCCCAAAGACTTCCACCTCTTTCTCCATCTGACTGGATGATGAAATGAACAGGCATACATACGCTTCACTCACACTGCTTATTTGGCAATATATCACCTTTAATGTTCAAATGGTCTTTTGAATGGCATGGATTCTCAACCTAAGGACCCTCCTGATATTACAGGGCAACATCCTCAAGGAATTCGAATAAGAAATTGACACGAGTCCCTCATTGCGAATATGGCCATCAGGAGATCCACATTTGGTGTTCCCTTTCCATGTCATGCGATATGGACGTTGTGTTTCGAACATGATCAATAGCTATCTGTTGTCATCATCACCATTCCCTTAGGTCCCAAAATATTGAGTGTAGTGGCTCATTTTTCCCCACTATATCCTCAAGCAGTCTTCTCCCTCTGGTGATTATTATTGTATGACACTTATTAGATGGGGATATGCTAACCCTACTCCATGTTTCCAACACCTATCATTTCTCACGTGGTCTTTGGAGATATGATGTGGTGATGCTTTCATGAGAGGCCATATGGCTCTAGTTGGTCAAGGCACCTAGTATTAGGTGCCTCGACCCCTTTGCCCCCTGACACGAGTTCTCATTTTGGATTGTGTGGTATGATATGAAATCTCATACTCATTTATGTTGGGATGTTTCCACAAACCACTCATATCCCCATTAGGCGTACATCCCAGCATTTATGGTTTATCCTATGAGTATAGGCCCATCCATGCTTCGCAAGTCCCATCATTTTGGCTTCCTTCACCTTCCATATCCAAAAGGGCTCCCAAATGACATGGATGCTTAGCCTAAGGGCTCTCCTACAATTATAGGATAATGTCAATGAGGATTGTTCATGGAAAATTGATACAAGTCCCATTATTTAAATATGGATAATGGTCAATGTTTAATTGCTCCCCCCTTCTGGTCACACAAGGATGGATACAGTGTTACGAACCTGGTCAATAGTGGTACCCTATCATCGTCGCCATTTTGATGTCTTACATAGGCGTGGTGATTCAACCTATCTATCCCACACATATGACAGATAACTAGGAATATATGTTCAATGTTATATGAACCTAATCTTAGATCACCTTCGTCCTCACTGGACGATGTTAAATTGAAAACTCACTGGGACATTTCATTCGAGGTGCAGCCTTAGGCCCCATGGCCTTTTCGGGCCCTCAACCTAATTCTCACTTAGGTTTGTATGATGAGGTTCCAAATTATGTCCCCATTCACGTCAAGTTTCTCATCATGCTGTAAAAACCCCGTATAAGGTTCCATAGCCATATCTCGGTCCTCACTACAAGAGGTTAAACTGTAACCCTGACAAGATATTCTGTCCATGGCCAAACCTTATGCCCCTTGGCCTTCCCGGGACCCTGGCACATTTTCTCACTTAGGATGGTATGGTGTGGTTCGAAAATATGTCCTCATTCACATTGGGGTACTCTATGTTCCATACACATCCCTTGTTGAGATACCTTTCCCCTTCTTTTCATCCTTTCCGCAATACGTTAAATTGCACGACACCCCCAACACTATGTGTGGCTTCATTCCCATCCTAATGGGATATTTAGGGCAGCCCGAACGTTTAATATTTAGGTATAGCCCCATCGCATAAAAACCTCCCTACTGTGTAGGCCCCCTTGGACCACGCTATTCCATTAGAGGGATATATGGTGTGCTTTGAGATTATGTCCTCATTCATGTCGATTTTGTAACAACCACGACACACACCTCTTTCTCCAGAGAGATCTTTGTCTCTTTGTTCACTACTCATATTTTCAAATTCTATACCCTCATGTTGATCCCCACGACCCTCTATGATGGTTCACCAATGTTTTCATGAGTACACTGGTTTAGTGCCTGGAGTGTCAGATTCTACCTAGACATGATTTTGCCCATTTTTCAGGCTCCATGTTCCCCTTCATTTGGATTTTCATAATCATTCAAACCCAATGGGACCCCCAAATGGAATGTATTATTGGACTAAGGGTTCTCCTACCATTACAGTCTAACATCTTCGAGGGTTTCAGACAACAAATTGATACAAGTCTTGTGTTGCGAATATGGTCAGCAGCCGATGCTCATTTGTTTTTCCCCATTTCAGGCTAACACAATATGGATGTGGTGTTTCGAACATGGTGAATATTTATTCTCCATCATCACGTCATCCCCTTTAATACTTGAATGTTGATTTCCTGATTCACATTATTTTCCACTTAGTCATGTCCAAATGGAATTTCAACACTCCTGACACTATCCCTCAGTGTGAATTTACACGTTACGAGGACCAAAGATGTAGTAAAGGCATCATTGATGCGTCAGACTGGCTCCCCTTCAGTGTGCATTCCTGGTATTAGAAAATCCTCTTCCACAATTATTTCCCACAATGAGATTGTATCACATGGGCATATGGATCAGGTTCGTAATAGCTGCTCCACATAAAACCCTTTCATAGAGTTAGACCCTACTTCATATCCCACATGACAGTAAACTATATTTTGTAACACAAGACATTAAAAGGATCATTCATGATCTACATGTGGCTTGATTCCCATCCTAATGTGATACATAATTACAACGGGGCATCTCGTCTTTTGGTCCAGCTCAACATAGGGCTAGCCTCTCCTATCCCAAGCCCATTGACATTTTCTGACACATTGGCCAAAGGTTTCATCCTCAGAATCATGAATTCTATAATGTGGACATCTCCCCCATTCTTGTGGGTATTCTTTATCACACTGTGAATGTTCCCTTTGGAAAATCATTTATCCTACATATGTCCGAGCCATATGACTTTAAACTATGCTTCATAGTTCCACATGACTTTAAACTGTTTCATCTATATTTCACTACATTAAAATGAATGGTTTTTCCCATCGGATGACCCTAATCTTGGACATTATCATTGTGGATGCACGACAAAAAACAACATGACATCATGATATCCTCACTTTAGGGGGCATCATTTTTGGTATCAGTCACACACCATACCATTTACCAATGCCTTATATGGATCGATTACTGTGGTGATGCCTAGACTTTCTATCATAGGTCCATCGCTAAAAAACGCATTCATCCTAAAGGAAAAACAAGATCTATCAAATAACGCTTCCTTTGGTGCAATGACCAGATCCACATGACCTCATCATCCTAGGAACTGGTACATTACCATTCCACCCCATGAACTACATGTAGCATGATTACCATTCTCAAGGGATACGATGGAATGCCTGTGCACTTTTCATCGAGCCTAGCCATACTTTTATTTTTGATCCCTCGACCTAAAACATCTCCAAGGAACACATGGTGATCTAGATTCTCAATACTCATTCAGGTCAGGTTATAGAATTAACTCACCATGTTGCCCCTGCTTTCCCTACCATATGGTCCATGCTCTATGAAAATAAACTAAAATAACTTTCTTTCCTTGCCACAAGATGTTAAACTTCCCTACAAGTTAATGAACTACGTGTGGGTTGATTTCCATACTCAAGGAATATGAATGAGAGCGCAGACATCTCGTCTATGGTACTAGCCCTAGTAATCATTGGTCTCATTCCCCCTCTTGTTTAAGTACCTTATCCTGAACACTTTTTGGGAACCATGAAATTGTTTCTCTACACCAAACAATTTCAGGATTCCCCACAACAACTTTGGGATGTGATAGCTTCCTCACTAGAGGAATCCTTTCTAGATGTATGAATGATCAATGATCAGACCGAAATTCCCACCTAACGTGTTTCCTTCATGGTGGTTTAATTTCAAGTGTGTTGGACATCATTTGAACAATCCACCACTCCACCTTCCACGCTTTTTGTGCCCTATATTCGGACCCTAATTCTCTTTCACATCTAAAGGAACCCCCTAACATAATGTATTCTCGTCCTGTGGCTCACCTACTACCGTGGGACAACATTTTGGAAGACTAATGGATGGAATTTTGAGTCAGGACCCATGTTTCGAACATGGTTAGTAGTTGTCAATCGTTTGTCATCCCCATTTCAGGATAATGTAATTAGGATACTATGTTTCGAACATAGTCAATAGTCATACTTAATTTTCATGCCATCCCCAAAGTGTTCTAAATCTGGTGTATTGTGATTCACACTTTCCACTCTCTTATGTTTGGTTTGATTTCACGCACCCCTGGAATTACCCCATTCATGCACAAGGACACATTGGGAAAATGGTCATTTGGCTATTCTAAGAGCCTCATTATCTAGTTAGGTCTCCCCCTTCTCTTCATAGTAATCCCGGTTTGTTTTTAAAACCTCATATACCCAAAAACATGGTCATCACTCTTATGTTATTATGGAATAACATATTTATCATCCCCTTGTTTCTTACATTGGGCTCAACCCGTGTGAGATTAGAGATTGATCACTGGGTGTTTCAGTAATATGATTCATTCATGTAAAAAACATTAATATTGAGACTCATGCATGCTATGGCACCCAAATAATCAATGCATGAAATAATGTTAGAGGGATATTGATCTATATAGAACCTGAGGGTCTATCCCTCACAAAGACGGGTTAATCCCCTAAAAAGAACGATAGAGCTCCGCTACCCTCTAGATTGTGTTATCCTGTATTTTCTTCTTATTGTTCAGTTCCCACATCTCCTCGGAAGTGATGGGGCACAATTCATTGTCTAAAATATGGTCCCACTCTACATCGGTCCGGTTTAAGTTAATCTACACGAAGGCTCGCTTTCTTCCCACTTTATCCATTCTTAGATGGGCCTTCAATCATAATATTAGCCCCAGTTACATGTTATGGGTGGATGAGCGCTCATCCCCCCAGAACATCAGCTTCTGAACCACATTATCAGCCTCCCAAGGGTTCTTGATGTTCACATATTTCCTCCGCTGCTATCCCACACCAAGGCCATGATCATTCTCTCAAATCTTTTACACCATAAGATCTCAGACTGTCATGTGAGGACATTGGGAGTCCACTCCCCATCACATAGTTCAGGTAGTCGAGAGATAAGTTTCTCCGTCTCATCTAGCCATTATTCTTTGGGGGTGTCATCAATGATGTTGTTGATTAAATTCCACGATCAGCGACTGTCTATTTTGTTTTCCTCTTCATCCGAGGACATCACGTCCTAGTCAGTACGGTTGGCATGCTCATATATAAGGAATTCCCCCAGGAACTCGTCATCAATGTCTATATCATGCATTTGATTAGGCACAACGGGCCTTGGGATATATAATCGATACACATCATCGAATCCGACTTCGATAATATTGGGCACTACCCCACTGGCAGTCCCACCATCAATTGGGAGCACCGTAGTTCGGTCAGTCTGGATATCCGCCTCCACGATAACCAACATTACATAAGAAAGATGCTTCCAGAAGCCCAGACCGACTTTTATAAGGCGACCCACTACATTTGACGAACTCTTCACACCAAAAGGTTCATGGAATTTAGTTGACATGGTCTACGGGTGAGATGCATGAATTTGGTAGAATAGACATACAGAGATCGAATTAGTGGTCTCATTCTTAGGTTGATGTTATTAGGACCCCATGGTGTGGCCCCCGTATATGGTCAGAAGGCCTGAAATCTCTGGAGGTGTCACCATAGGTGTCCTGGCCCCACTAGACATAGCAATTGATGTATCCACAAGTGTGGATCTCGAAGGCCTCGCATCTGCATCCACTGAGGGATGAGAATGAGTTCTGTGTATGAGGACCTCCTCCATAGTTCTGATGTTAGTGGGGATTCCAAAACGATTGGGAAGCACACCCTAAGGAAGGGGTTTGGGATTTAATCGAGGGACTCTAAGAAATATTCATGATCTGATTCTTGATCATTGAATTCACCATTATCCAGGGGGCTCTCATAACCTACTTCATACCCCCAGGAGGACTCATTCGATTCATTCGGTAATGTGATGTGATCTCTACGTTCAGTGGCCAACAACTGTGTAGGGACCATATGACCTGGCAGCACCTTGTCATGGTCTGTCATTGGATGAGGGACACCACGAAAATTCACAAAGTCCACCATCTCTATCAGGTATTGCTCCCCATTAACCCGAGACACCACTAAGCCAGCCCTAATAGGGCATCTCCTCAGCAGATCCATCCCATGATGGTTCTAGTGTTTCCACATCATAGATGGGTAGAAGAATTTCTAGTTGAATTCCTAGATGTCCCATGCCTCTGGGAAGAAAACATTATCCAGCATGTATATATAGAGCAACCACTTCCCTAGGGTCCGGATAGAATTCCTACGGAATCCATTCACTGGACTCCTATCAGGGTGACTCTACTCTTCTGGAACTGTTGGGTCTGCTACCATTGTTGGATCTATCATTGTTGCCTCACCCTCAGTGGGTGTCGGTCTCACTGCCATGACAACCCCACCATCACGAGATACCATTTCTACATTCTGGCCCTTGGTTTGAGATTGTGGAAGCACACTATCACTGACCCGAATGGTTGGATTCTTTAGCATCTCCCCCGGGTAGGCCACCTCCCAGCATTGGGCATACTCTATTAACAACCTGAAGACTGTAGTAGGCAGAGGCAGCTCGTTCCACTACTTCCCATCTTACTGAGTGAATATGATCCACATAAACCACATCACTCACCGGTGATACTCATGTAGCACCCAAAGATAGACTATAGGGGTCAGTCAGTACATACACCAAAACTACCAGAAAATGGTGCAGGTTTTAAGGCTCGAATAGGCGCTCACAGTCCACCCTTTACACCAGGAATCCACCTCAAAAGGTCAGGATATTGGATCAGTGCTCGTCTATTCCATGCTCGTCATCAGTAAGAGCACCCATTTGCAATCGAAATTGGTGAAAGTTAAATCCCTCCACCTTGATAACCCAGTTCAGTAACAACTGTGTGGTTAGCTTGGCTGGAAAGCATCCCACGAAATTCAGAATAGAGGGGTATAAATTCTACCTCAGAGGCAAGATGGGATTTTGGTACTCATATACCACCATAAAAAGATCTGTAATCCACCCACAGGGGAGGTGGAAAGGCCCTCATATTCTCTATGTCATATTCCTCCCAGTGATGTGCCACAACATCTTGTATAGCATGGAGAGCATCTGGATCCCAAGGTTAACTCGCCTTATTGTCACCAACATGGAAACCATGATAAATAAGCTGGGTATCATGCCCATGTTTTTTCCCTAATAGGAAGGATCCAACTACAAATTAGATCCCCGATGAATGTCGCTAGCCTAACTATCGGCTGTTGCTCGGTACTGACGCTAAATCACCAGGTATACCATTGGATGTCCTCCAAGAGCCACCAGTACGAGTGATAATTTCCTCGTTGAGCCCCCTTTAGGAATGTATGAGGCCTCACTGGAAACTACATGTCTTCCAGGATGATCAGAAACTACTTGAACCATCTCCTGAAATGGACATCCCTTACGACTTCTTTGTCCTCCCCGAGCACCAACTCCATCAACGACATCACCAGCCATTGAATTTGCTCTGGATCCTCCCACACACCCATGAAGGGGATTAATTCATCAGACATCAACGCCAATATTAGGGCCCCTAAAATCTAGTGCACACCCTACAAGCTAACACCAACCTCCCCTTGGTGTAAGTGGACAGTATTTGTCCATGATGACCACCTACTCAGAAACTCCGGCATCAGCTGCTTCAGCTGAAAGATGTGAAACTGTGAGGCCCAAGTCGCTTCATATTGGAACACTCTCCTCATCTATGCCCCAAAATCATCACATGAAGAACCTACCCTGTAGGCTTAGGCCCAATCATCTATGAAGTTTCCACCTTGGCACAAGGCCCACTCCTCAGACCATCCCTTCCCCAGGATCTTCAAGGATGCCTTCAAGATTGTCTGGTACAAAGGGGGGGTGTCTCCGGATGCAATTCCATCCCATCCACTTTGTTCAGTAGGTTATACATGCAGTTATAATTGACGTGTGTGGCGTCTTCTCGGGCATGGTTGTCATCCACACTGAACAATTGGCACTGACACAACATACTCCTGAACCAGAATGTTGGATTGTCCATACTTTCTTTATCAATGAATACGTCATCCCTCATCCTAAAGTCATACAAAGGCAACCTATTGGATAGTGTATTATTTCTTTGGCTCACTAATAGCAGCTCCACCAACGATTCGTGGTCAGAATGGCTCTGTATTAACTCCATGAGGCCCAAGCTATTCTCCATCTCCTCCAATTAGCCAACGTCTGCAAAAACCACATGGAGGCCTTATGTCGAGCCATTCAATTTTATGTTTGGGAATTTCCTACAGTTGTTTAGTGAATCCCTTTTGCAAATCAATGTCATGGAGCTCGTTCGCGAAGAATGCATGTGGATTTCTGCCCCGGCCATCCATATGAAAGATGTTAACTGCTGTCGCGGAGTTGAAGACTCGTTGTGCGCTGTGAAGCAGATGCCCGGATTCATGGAGAGAAAGCGTGGAGTTTGCGGAGCATTTTGAATCGAGAGATCTACATGACAATATAGTGGAGGAAAAAAATGATAAAATAGAGGTCATCTCTCCTATTTATATGTGACAACCATATGAACTTCGCAACACATCCATGCCGTGGCGAGCTTTTCACTGTGCTCCGCCTGCACGTCGCCTATCCACTTCACTGTCCCTCTTCACGAAAGATCATCGCGGACGACCGAGAGATTTTGGAGATTGACCCATTGACATTGAACCTTGATTTCTCCTTAGCTCAAAGTTTGAGTGGGGAATTTGTTGATGCCAAAATATTGGATAAAGAATATCAACATGGAAGTCTTCGGGGCTGCCTTGAGAAGACATTTCACGGAGCCCCATTGCCCCTTGCCCGTCACAGAGCATAGAGGCAGGACCCCCCAACCCCCTTTTACGTTCACACACTAGATGAGGATCAAGGAGGAAGGATGCCCCGCAAACCCCTATGACATTCATAGGCCTTCCATAGATCAATGTTTCGGGATTCCAAACAAATCCCTTTGACATCTGTGATCCCACCGAGAAGCAAGAAGGTGGGAGGCTCCGTGGCCGAATTTGACGTTTGTGACCCACCACAGATAAATCTCTCTCTTCACAATGAGCGATCTCTTCATCGTGGCGCATCATTCCTATAAATAAAGGGATCTGCTCTATCCCAAAAGATGGATGATCCGACCATTCATTTTCTAAGCTCTAAAATTGAAAAGAACTCCTTGCTCTGCGAACCGTGAGCTCCTCATGGTATTTTTTCATCATGAAGAGCCTCTACCTTTGCATAAATTGAATCCCACATCTAAGAGGGATTCATTTTTCAAAGACCGCGAGCCTGCATGAAGGAAGGAAATCTCCATGGGGACTCAGGTCGTCAAGAAGAGTTTAAACTTTGTGAAATTCCCTCCACACACATATGACCCACTTGTTATGGCAGGGTTATTATGCTTCGTGAAGCACATTGCTTCACAACACATTACTTCACGATGCACCCCTACTTCACGTGGAATTACATGGACTATTCCTTTTCATTTCACTAAGCTCTTCTCATATGCACCTATGCCTTCTGACTAGTCTAGGAAACTTCACATCATGAATAACATTCCTTCACGATGCCCCTCCACTTCATGGAGAACCAGTGCTTAACGAAGCTTCCTATGAACCCCATTGATCTACAAATCCTTTTCCTATGCGGCCATTGAGGTTCACAAGAAATAACATAAAAGTCCCTTGGATGAAACTCCCTGTTGTGTTGCAGTTTCTCATGATTCTTCAAAAAGGGACACTAACAACTAATGATTTTTCGCATAGACACACTATCGTGGACCCCCAATGGGATCACCTCTCGAAACCCCCAACAATAGAATTACTGATGCCTTCATTCCCACAAGGGAGAAATGGTATCTTTTATATAAGTACAAGGAGTGTAGAGTAAAATAGCCTCATTTGAACTGTAGAATGATAAACCGCCAAGCCACATCATCCTCAACACCAGACGTTAAACTATGAGCATGCCCTGTGCGTCAGACATGGGGTTCCCCCACCATGGACATTCTACATGCCTACTGGTCTCCACGGGAGTGAGATCATTCCTCAAATGTAATGAGATTCTCTTTATCATAGAAACATATATCTACGGGGAATAAGAAACTACCTTGGTGTAAGCCCCTAGATTTCAATGCAGGAGGTAGCACCCCTGATCCTCTGTTCCTAGGTTCCATGTCCCTCTCCCACTGGGCTTTGTCACCATCCGGGCCTCCATCCTGGAGTAAGTCCCAATCTCCATCACCTTGGGCTGATAACCAGGCGTAAGCCCCTGTTACCTCTTTCGGATACTAACTACGTGTAACCACCACTCCACATCCCATGGACGCATCATTACGATGTGATCGTCAGGTCTTTGTTGTGTCTTGTTTCTCAAACTGAGCGTGACTCGCGTGGGCATAGAGCAAGCACCGACTATTATAACCTCTTTGGGATCCCTAGAGTTTATACCCCACACAGATACCTAAACTATGAGTTCTTTGATCCATGCCTAGAAAAGGTATGTAGGAAGCCTCCCTGAGGTTCATTTCGACCATCCATTTGTCGTCCTGACCATCTTCATGTCGGTTCACCAAACGCCACCTGAACTACATGGCCATTGATATTTGCTTCCATGTAGTACAAACCCAACACCCATTGGTCCATGATCTTGTCACGTCGGTTCACCACCACCTTGGGTTGCCTAAGAGCGTTTGACCTAAATTCCAAACCCATACCTAAACTACGAGGTTTTTGATCCATGCCAAGGCAAGGTATGTAAGAAGCCTCCCTGAGGCTCAAGCCCATCATCAATTGGTCTGACCCTTCTTGTATGTTCACAAACACCTTCAGATGCCTCAAAATGTAAGCCCCAAATCCTCCCTCCAGATCAACGTGTACTTTGATCCTTGTCTCATAGACAAGGTACGTCAGAAGCCTCCATGATGTTCAATCCAATCTGGCGGTGAGCCATCTTGACCCCATCCAGCAGTCAGCCGTCATGACCTCATCCAGCGGCAAGCCGTTGTGACCCCATCTGGCGGTATGATGTCGTGATCCATCCAGCGAAAATCCATTGTACCCCATCTGGCCATAAGCCATTGTGACCCCATCCAGAGGCAAGCCATTGCAACCACTTCCAGTAGTTAGCCGTCGCGACCCCATCCGACTATAATACATTGCGAACCAATCGAGTAGTAATCTATTGTGACCCCATTAAGCGGTAAGATGTTGTAAACCCCATTCAGCAGTATGCTGTTGATATCCCCATATAGTGTTTTGTTGTTTTGACTCCATCTGGTGGTAAGCCTTTGTGACCCAAACCATTGGAAAGCTGTTGTGACCCCATCCAATGGTAAGCCATTGTGACCCCATTCAGCGGCAAGCTGTTTAGACCCTATCCAACGATAATCCATTGTGACCCCTTCGAGTTGCAAGATGTTGTGACCCCATCCAGTGGTAATCCATCATCACCCCTTCCATAAACAAGTTGTTGTGACCCCATCCGGCGGTAAGCCATTATGACCCCATCCAGCGGTAAGCCGTTGTGACCCATTCTAGCAGTAATCCATTATGTACTCATTCAATGGTAATCCCTTGACACCCCCATCCAGTGTTAAGATATTGTGACCACATCCAGAAGAAATCCATTGAAATCCCAATAGGATGTAAGCCATCATCAGATAAAATACAAGGACTTTGATTCCCTGCCATATGGATACGTAGGAAGCCTCTTCATGACTCAATTCCAACATCACCATTGTCTTCGAGACGACTCCATATCATTTTCCATCTACTTAATTAATCCTTCCATCACCCATCCTGATTCTTACAAGGGCTTCCACATCTTGGTGTGATCATAACACCTAATTCCCCATTCCCATTATCAACAATCCAGAAGATAACCACACGTTGGCCCAAACATCGGTTTTCACTCCAGATGGTTCTCTTATCTGATTCACTCTAATCAGTGTTCTGATCAGTCTGATCATCCTCTAATAGATTTTAAACCTATGGTATACCC
The DNA here is from genome assembly GCA_963277665.1 of Viscum album. Lineage (NCBI taxonomy): Eukaryota > Viridiplantae > Streptophyta > Magnoliopsida > Santalales > Viscaceae > Viscum > Viscum album. Next base: position 882,196,017 of record OY728158.1, read on the forward strand.
TGTGTTAAAGATACGAACCTGAGGAAATCCTCAGATACAAGCCTATTGCTGAAATTTCAACACATTCTACGTGGGATGCCTCAATCATACATTCCCTTGATATGCCCTATAATAAAGGGATTAGACCTAGACGTTCGAGTGTTCTAGTGTCCAGAAATTCTAGTTATTTTCATCGTGACTTCTCCCCTGACTGAAGGATGCTTCCCTAACCGAACCCTTTGGAATGTCCCAATAGAAGTAGGGTTATTAACTGGTGTCCATGAAGTTATGTCACTAGGAAGAGTTTCATGAACAACATCTTAAATCTATAATGGATACCCAGACTAGGTGACTAGTTTTGAGGTGGAATCCATGGATGAAATAACCGAAATCCCTTTATCCTATTTTGATCATGGAGAAAACGTCCTTGAAAAAGAGATGGTTGATGCCCGCCTTTGGAAATCGGGAATGTAGGGCCACAATACCATGCCTTTCATCCTCGAACTAGACAGGTGAGTGCACCCTGAAGAAAGTGTCATAAACATAGTGTATTTTCGGATTGATAATTATAGGGAATGTAATGGAATTACATTCCCAATAAAATTTTAATAATTTGTTTTAAACAATTATATCTCCAAAAAATTTCTTCCCAAACATCCATGTTTCATTATATATAATCTTACATCCATCCCCAATAAAATTTGGTGATCTAAATTCCATTTGGATTATTCATTTAGTGACTGATCATTGTGTTGGTTTTAGTGTATCTCTCTGGGAAAATAGACTTCTTATCTTTTTCACCCATATGTCATTTCCTCTTGGAGTGTGATAATTCATCTTAGTATTGATGGATACATACTTCATGTTGTAGAATATTTTCAAAATATTGGGTTCTATGATCATCTACACTATCATTATCGTTTGTGAGATCCACTAGGGTGTTGTGATTCCATGATATAGGTATGTGGCTTCATTTATGATTTCCCAATTTATTAAACTGCCAATTTCTTTTGTATAAACATTATTTCAATTGAATTGTAAAAAAATGTTCTATGTGAATTGGAATTGAATTTAACTGGTATATATTTTGTGAAAACCCACTTTTACCAGTCAAATTGTAGATTGTTTTGTGTAATTTGAAATTGGAGAAATCAATAAATTTATTATAGAATTAATTTGGTATATTATTTGAAATTGATTTGATAAAAAAAATTATGTATAGTTTTGAATTGAAAACACATTGAAATGATGAAACCCTTTTGTTGTTGTTCGGAATGTGAGTTGGAATTTTGAAAATGTAAAATTGGGTGACTGTGAAGTATTTTGAAATGAAATAATTTAAAATTATTCCATTAATTTATTGATCACATGTCAGCCTAGGTAGTTAGTGGGTTATTTGGGACAAACACGCTTGTTGTTAATTCCCTACCAATATATTTACAATTTACAACTCTAAAAATCCTAGTTCAATATATCTTATGAACAATGGTATATTGGTCGGTACTACTCTATTTTAGCCAAATGGATGTGTGTACAAATAAATTCCATGATCATTGATATCAGTTTTGAGAGTATCCAATAATGTTTAACTATTAGACCTCATTTTATATTTCAATGGTCATTATTTTTACTATTTTTATGTTATATGTCATTTATTGGGATAGTACACTTTTCATTCATAATTATCTATATAAATTTTTTAAATAATGTTTATATTTAAATTTATTTTATAATTATTTCAATTTGATAAATTGAAAAGAATGTATTATTTAAATATTGAAAATTTCATTAATCCCTATTATGATTGAATTTTAAAGGAAAATTTTATGTATTTCTGTACAATATTAATATGTGAAACATGGTGAGACCTTATTGGGGGTTTTAGCTCACACCCTAATATTTCCTTTAGGTGTTTGTAGATTTATTCTACTCTTGTATGAGTAAAGGGAAGGCACCTCTTGGATGAGGTAGATTATTCATATCCCATGGGACATGGAGTAATGTTTCCTTTGAGATTAATTGATTGTGTTTTAATAATTAAGGTACATTGAGGATGAACTATTGGATTTGTTTATACTTATTCAGTTTCTATTACTATAAACTATTTAATTTTTTGAGTGTTCTGATATGTATCCTTATTTTACGCAATTTTATTTTTCAAATTTTCATTACTATGTATTAATTGTATGATTATAGGTTATAGTCACTAACACAAGGGGATCAGTATTTTCCATCAAGTTATGTCAGTGATGGCTGTTCTATCATGCTACCAGGGTTTCTGGGCGGGTTCATGACAACATGTTATCCAAGGGGCACATTGATAATCATTCCTTGATGATTGTATGATGCTTAAATTTGTTTTCGTGAATAATGATAATGTTAATAGTGACATTTTGTCCATATCTCATCGTAATGAACCTTAAGTCACTGTGATTTTTTTTGGGAAAGACATATTAAGGATTAAATCTAGAATTTTCACTACATTTGATCGATATAGTATAAAATCCAAATATTTTTTTATCTATATGATTGGATATATTTAAATTTGTATGTTGTTTTATTTATTGATCTATGTAATATTATGATGTATTCTATGTATTCTAGTAATGTTATGTATTATAATTCCTCAAATAATAAATTTGAATATGATATTGGAGATGTGGTCGATGAACCACTATGATCAAATCCTCCCATGGAATGGAATGTGGTCGAGGATGTTGAACATACTCTCCAGAATCAGTACATGAACCTACAACCATTCTCACTCAATCTAAAGGAATGGAACGATATAAGTATGAATTTCAATATGGTTCTCAAGAATTCAATAGAAACCAACAACATTCCATTGATCTAAAAATCCTTAAGATAATGAGGAATGCATGAGAATGATAGATATTCACATTGAATTCATGGAAAATGTTGATGATATCAAGGTTAAATGTATTAACTTTAAGATTTAGGAAACAATTTGGAGATTTTTGGACTCGATGGAGATTGAAAATATGTAGTTATTTTTATATTTTAAGGTGTTCATTGTTATATTCTCTAAAAATTTCTATCTAAAATCTATTATATTGGAAAATAATTTTGATTTTTTCAATCATGAAAACACTAACTAGACTGTGAATGAGTATGACAACAATTAATCTGATATTTTTTAGTTATCACTTAATATTGATTTGAATGTTAATATGGTGACTCATCGATTTAATATGGGACTTTTACTTTATTCATGAGGCTTTCTACCTATGGTATATTGTTCGATAAGAATTTTATGGTTGAACATGAGCTGGAATGTACGCCATTGTTTATTGGAGATCCTTTTTTTCAGGGTAGAGGTTTTTTCATTTCCCATAATTGAAATAGAATGCATGATAACTTTCATGGTGGATCTCGACAGCAGGTCTCTTCTAGACCACCTGAAGTGCCTAGTAAAAGACATTTGACATACAGCATATAGAAAAAATAAAAATATGAAATGGTGTTTTACTATTAAATAAATGATATTTAGTTCTTGTGGGAACATAAGACACTTGCCTATTTTCTCTTATTTCATATGTGATCAACAAATTCAAATGAGATTGTTATCACCAAAAAGATCAATAATGCATTTAGTTGCTTCAAGATCTTAGGGGTTCCATCCATTAGAATCATAATTATTATACTATACATGGTGTATGAGTCTCTAGAGGTATAGTATATAATTACAGTGATGTTGAGAGGTACCGTAACTATATATATTACTATAGTTACATCATTATTATATACTGTTGTATCACAGTCATTTATATCAACTCGTATTGTGAATATATTAAATTATCCTTTAGAGATTTTATCTTTTGTTGTGGATATTAAAAAAACTCATAGAAAAATGAGTGATCATGTAATCAATTTTTCTAGAAGTGTATTCTCTTTATCTGATATGTATCTCTCAAGGAATTTTTGGGTTAATGACATGAATCAACTTGATGTCATTTTTGAGATGTAATAACTCATTGTTAATAAAACCTAGATTGATTATTATCCTTGATGAGTCTATTTTACTATTATTAATGGGGTATTCTATGATATTCATGATGAAACTGACCCAAGTTCAAGTAGAGATAGATATTTTTATCCAGATTTTTGGAAATTATTATTATTTTTTTCATTTTGATTAAGACTAGTAATCCTTGAGTTGTGATCTCCCTCACTTTTTCATTAAGTTTCATTACATTTTTTCATCTATCTTCCTTATTTTCCACCAGTATTTGAGGTATATTTTAGCATTTATTTAGTACCTAGTACTCAACTAGTATCAATTCCCTCTTATCATATTGCACAAGTTGAATGGAATGAGTCGATCACTCAGCTTTATAAACATTTAGAGAACAAATTTATAATCTTGAATGTGTAACATTGGGAATAACATTTTATCATTATATTGAAATATAGTGTAAAAATGCACTATTTTTTAGATTTATTGAAGATAAATCGATTCATGGTAATGAATAACTATATATTTCCATAGATAAGATTTTTTTTACAATTTAAAGAGGAGAAGTGGTATTCAATGATTGACATTCGATTTGGATTCAAATATTTAGAGTAAAAGAATATGACTATATAGAAAACCACCTTATACTATAGTAATGGTTGCTATTAGTATTGTTTCATGAATTTAGAATAACAAATTATCCTATGGTCTTTATGGATTAAATTAGAATTATTTTTTATGAGTATCTTGATATATTCATGGTGGAATTTTGGAATTGCATCGCATTTTGCTCTATACCAGAGGAGAATCATGTGGATCATTTGAAAGAAGTTATGGAATTTTTGAGAAGAAACAATAATTATTCAAAGCTATTAACATGTAATTAATGGATTTAAGAAGTTAATTTCTTGGTAAACGTGGTCTCAAAAAAGGTATTTCTCTTGAAAAGGTGAATTTGTAAATTTTTACGACATTATAGAAATCTCATATTTTTTTCAATATTCATACGTTCTTTGGATTAGATGGATATTATCAGATGTCTGTAAAATATTTCTCAAGGTTGTCCTCTCTGATGACCATTATAACATGTAATGTAGTGTTGTTTTCTTAGGAAGAGAAATATTAGAGTTATTTTTATTTGCTAAATGACTTTTGACATCTACACTATTGTAAAATATTCAAGAGGCTAGGAACGACTATGTGTTATTCTATGATTCATCTTTTTTAGGTTTGGTATATGTTCTCTATAACACCCATTATTGCATAGTACATTATCTCTTTAATGTAATTCAATAGCTAGCACTACACAAAACACCGAGTTCAAGCACACCATGACATACCAAATTGTTTATTCAAAGAGAGGTTAAGAAAAGTATTTTTTTTAAATTTTTTATACTCCAGATAATTTTAATATCCATATTATGTTTTTCTTAAATATAATATAAAAACAAATTCATTTTTTCAGATAAGGGAAATAGTTTTAAAAAATACAATTTTACCACCTTTTAATGGAGGTAATTTTTAAAATCCAATATCTGTCACTTTTATATGTTTAATATAATTAAATTAAATTCTTATTTAGAAGTAGGACATATAAACATAGTTTGGATAATTTTTTGGTACTTTTTTTACAACTTTCTTATTTTTATGAATAGTTAGAAAATATAATATTTTAGTTGAAAACAACTTTTATAATCGAAATAAATTATATTGTTAAATTATGAATTATGAATTTGAGTGGTTTTAAATTATAATTATATTATAATTTTATTATTTAATATAATTTAGTTCATTTTATGTAATTTAATATTTAAATTTTACACAAATAACTGTAAATCTTTTGATAGTTTTTATTTCTAAAAAAATGTGCATTCTAGTTTTGACAATGATAATTAATTTTAAATTGATTAAGGAAAGTCGTATGTTTTTAATACTTAAAAATAGAAATCAATTTTTGATTTGGAATATGAAAATTATATTAGGGTGAATGTTTGGAATTTTTTTGAAAACATTCAATTTTTGATGATTAGTGAAAAACACTATTGTATTATTTAAAACTATCTTTTGATTAAATAATAATTATTTAAAATTATATTATAGTCAAAATAGATACATAGAATGTATATTAGTTAAATTTAATTCATTTGATTAAAATTTTAAGAATAATAGATATAGAAACTTTTATTGAATTTTTTAAGGTCTTTTACCCACCATTATGGTGCATTTAAAAATTTTCATAGAACCTAATTTTACTATTTCTGTGAATAAGAATTAAAAAAACATTAGAGATATTTATTATATCAATAAGTAAAATTTGGTTCAATAGGATGAAAATAATTTTTTTGTCAATAGTAACTATTAAATTTTATTTTCCACTATTAAATGTAAATAGGGTAATTAAAGGAAAAAATTGAATTATAATTACCCTAACACATGTCCTAATTTTACTGGATAAGTTAATTTGGAATAAAATCAACATTATGAATTAAATATGATCTTTTGGGTCCACACGGATTAAATTAGTACATTTATTTTCATTTTATTTGAGGTGGGCTCTATAGTGTTAAATTCAATGCTTATTAAATAAAAAAAATTATATTGGGTTATACAAAATAGAAATTCGACTAAAATTATTCATTAGAATGAATAAAATATTTCCTATGTAATGGTAACTTATTTATATTTTTTAGAAATTATATATTTAAATTTACACATGATGCAATGATGGTGCAATAATTACCTTATTAATGAATGATTAAAATAAATGATATTATAAATATAAAAATAAATGTAAATTGAGACCTATGATGCATTCCAAGAATTTTCAAGGTTAATATGATATGTTAACATCAATTATATGTATTTTTATGATGTAAGAATGTTTTTATGACTTTCCCAAAAACCAAATACTAAATAATCTCAAAATTGTCATAAATGAGATTTTAAAACATATACTATATTATTAGATGATATAATATTCCTAAAAATCTAATTATTGGCCAAAGGTATTATATATTGATAGATATGTCTTTAATAAAACACTGTAGGTTCATTAGGATTTTTATAGTATGTTTATTGACCATGTAACATAAAAATACAAGAATACATTGTAAACGTAAAACTATTTAACTAAATGATAAATATTATAGATAAGGTTAATATGGTGACCTAATCCTGTCTAAAACATATTTGTTGAGATATGTTCAACCCAGAATAACCTTAGTCTCATAATAAATTCTTTAAGTTCCATTATAAACTGAATATGATTGTATAATAAAATAATATTTCAAGCTTTCCCTAAAGTAACCCTCACCTCTCTTATAAAAGGGTACTTCCCCTTCTCACACAATCACATATCCATAGCCATTTGGATCATCCATCCCCTGCTCAAATATCCTCACAACTACCCTTAACTAATCTTTAATTCTACACAATTTTCATAAAGACAACATATGGAGTCGTTTTGTTCAAATCAAAAGGAATCACCCGAAAAAGAGTTAATTAATTCATCACCTCTTTCAATGTTCTTTTCATCTTCCTATTTTCTGTTCTTTTATTTTTTCCATAATAAAATAATAACTACAATAAGTTATAAATACTGGGATGTTTTTATTAATATGTTACAACCATATTTATTATTATAACCATCTTATGAATGACAATGTCACCATACGTGCATACGTACGACTTACCATCTTAAGGTCGTGGTGTATTTTGTTATTCAACACTTCATTATTTGTATGGGTATAATAATGAGTAAAAACAATTTATAAAATAAATATAACATTTTAATGATTTTTTATATATAATATAGCTCTAATTACATTCAATTTAACAATCAATATAATGATATTGTCGCTCGTGTATACGTACGGATTGTCGTCTCAATGATGCGATGAGATTCATTTCCACAATCACTATTCTACGATGATTATAAAAATATATATATTATTAATAAGTATGTAATATATTAAAAATTAATTATATTATATACATATATATATATCTACATATACCATATTCACTTACTTTCATTCAATACGATATGAAAATGGAAATGGAATTTATGTGTTCGTACGGCCTACCATCTCTAGAAATAGTTATTTCAATTTCAGATATCTATATACTATACATATCAATATATAGAATATATTTGATAAATAAATAATTTTTCTATATTCTAGAAGCAATTAAATAATGATATAAGTGATACGATCAATAATAACAAGTTAAAATACGTACGGTAAAGAAAGTGATTATTACCAAATTTTTTATTTTAAAAAAAGAAATTATTATTAAATGGTTAGTATAAAACCATAAATGAATGAAGTATGACTTCATAAATATGAATATATTTATGGTATAATTTGATAACATTCTATGGTCATTATACCAGTGGTTAAACGTCCCCTCGACCAAAGGAATGTACAAGGTAAGTGTTAATTCCTCAATCTCATCATTATCCGCGATTGTTTTTTGTATGTTTTTAATGTTAATTACTTTTTTATCCGGGTAAAAGATTCATAAAAGAGTTTTAAAAAAGATTATTTTTATGAGACTCTTTAACTAAAGCATCATTTTAAATGGTTTAAATATTTATTCTTCTAAATAATTATAAAAATGTCTATGTTTTCAAAATGATTTTACAAATTTATTTATATGGACATTATTGTTTTAAAATTTTAATTCCTTTAATAGGTTTCAAAGTGGTATGGGATACAATGAGTAAAAAAATTATTTTAATTGTATTCCTTTCTAAATTGAGTGACATTTAAATTATTTCATGAAAACGATAAATTTCTCTCAAAGAGTTTTACTGATCATTTTATACTATGTCAATGTCCTTTAGTGGATATTATTCATGATTGAGGTTTATTTAATTTAATACATTGTTCTATATTTTATTGAATGTGTTACGATATTTTTGACTATGGATGTGCTGTTTTTATACCATTCATGGTTTATAGTTAATGTATTGACATTTCGTATGCTTGTTTTATTATGAATGTTTGTTTATGTTACATTATTTTAATATGAGGAATGTGTTGGACTTAGTAAGTGATGGGTGGAGCACGCTATAACTCCTCATTGAATCTATAATTCTCATGAGACAAATTAGAGTCTTGACATAGGGCCTTGAAAAAATATTTATTTTTAGTCTTGGCACGAGGCCTTGACTATGTGGTTATGATGTCCGACATTATGCATTCCCTCATTATGAAATTTGTTACTACATGTTATTATTCTTCTAATAGAATATACATGTGAATATTAATATGGTATTGTTTGATTTATTTTTTCCACATTATGTTCACGATTATGTTTAAATCGGGTTTTGTTTTTCTTAAAAATATTGTCGTAAATGTATATAGCTTCTGTTAAATAATTTACCCTTATCGAGCATCTGAGTTCACCCCTTTCTTATGTTTTACTTTACCAATATGCCAAGTAGTGTATTATTTCTTATACACAGGTTTAGGCTTGAAGAGAAATATAATTATCAAAAGATTATATATGTTGTGATGTATATTATAAATCATAATGTAATGTTCATGTATGTAATCTATTTTCGCAGACTACAAAACTGATCAGTCCTTCGGGACTTGATTCATTTTAATCATGCCAATGTTTTAAAAAAATGCACTGACTCTGGGTTACTAGGTTCTGGGCTTTACAGTTGGTATTAGAGGAAGTATAGTTGAAACCATTGAAGATTGATTTAGCGAAACCATGATTAGATATCATTAAACTATGATAGACATTGAGGATTAGTATAAAATAACTTCTAAAATGTTGGTAACATTGATATTTTGTGTATTTTCCAAACAATACATCTTTTTATGTATATTGGAAGTAAAGGTGGCTACGTCATAGACGTACCTAGGAGTGAAAACTCTCACAGTGAGTTTCAGGATTGACCTGGGGTATCCTGATACATGACAAAGGGCCCTACAACACTCATGGTTACAAAACTCCCGGGAGATATTCTTAGGATAATTAACATTTTCATTACAATCCATTATGAGAGATTTATGAGTAAATACATCCCCAAATAAAACATTTTTTTATGATATTGGAATCTAGACATAAACTCTTCAATTTATTTTATGTATTTTACAAGATTGGATTTATCCATTGTGATCCATAAACTAACCCAGAGTCTGCCATTTTTTTAGAAATGTTTCCAATTATAAGGGAGAAGAACTCTAGAAATAAATATGATCCAAAGAGTAATAATTATCATATCATTGAGGGTCTTAATACAACATTTATAAGAAAAATAGTCTCCCATATATTCAAATCATATGAAGAAATAATATCACTGCTTAATAAAATATGTGACGAATTTTTTGATTCATATGGCTTTGAAGGGAAGCATGAGGAGAAAAGGATAGTAGAAAGAATGATGGAGAATGGGAAGAATGGAAAGAATGATTTTCCTACATTTGATAACTCTGGAAAGAATCACCTTGGAAAATTCTTGAAGGGAATTATAGTTTTTTATATTGGTGTAGAAAAAGGATACAATGATTTTGAATGAATGTTAATAAAAAGCTTTCAAATGTACAATGATTCATCAACAAGTAGTTGGGACACTACATGAATCAATGTCCCAATAATCAGAGTATACAAAAAATTTTGCTATTGGATAATAATCTTGTTGTGATACTACCACAGATGAATAACAGTTAATAGTGTGTATATGATCTTATTTAAGAATTATATCATTTGTGTGTTGTATCAACGATGTACTAATTATACGAATTATGGAGTATAAATGTACTATACATAAGTACTATTTCATAAAGGATTTGAGATTGTGTGCTACCAAGAAATTTAACTCAATAGCATGTTATACTGTTTGAAATATACATGATTGAAAGAAATATAAACCTGAATATTGTCCAGATATTAAGGTATTTAGTTTGGAATAAGAGATAATTGATTTGGATAAATTAAATTGGATATTATTGACTAACTTGAAACAATTAATGGTTTGTTTATTCTATCATTATTGGAGATTACTACATTTTGGGATTTAATGAGCATATATGTCACGACCTGTCCTCGGGGCCCATGTCGTGACTACCCCAAGCCCACCTTCTATAGGCCAGGGGCTAGAGGCAAGCACCAAAGGCATAAATCCCGATAACTGGGAAGGCATTGCCTTTATAAAAGTAAAAAAACACCACAGAGTACAAGCGGAAGTAAAACACTATGTAAAATTGAAACAAGTTGTGCTGAAAGTAAAGGGTCCGGAAATACAAGCCCAACTATAAAGTACAAGGAAAAAGATTAAATAGCTGAAACGTGACAAGCAGCTCTTGGATCGTCCACCAAGGATCCTACCTGAAGGGTAGGTACAGGTTGCGCATCTCCTGGATCATCCACCATGGATACTACCTGAAGGGTAGGCACATATAGCCTCCTCAATGTCCTCGTCTGTCAACCTCCTCCGGGTACCAACTCGTCGTGAGGTCCACCTCCGGGTACTGACTCGTCATGAGGTCCACAACCAGGTGTCGTCCAGTCCTCGTACACTCGATCTCTGTCATTGTTATCTGTCGTCTGCAACCAGCACAACAAGTTGCAGGCATATCCCGTGCAGGGGTTAGTATATTTATACTCAGTAGGGACCCCGAGACCCTCAATATCTCTCTAAATCCAACAAGGATAACCACAAGAAAGAAACCCAATAGATAACCCTTATATAGGCATAAGCCCATACTTATACCTAAGTTATCAAGTAACCCATCTCATTCATGAGGGAAAACAAGGTTATGAAATCAACGGATAACCTATACCATGGTATATGACCATACATATACCTAACTTATCAAGTGACCCATATCAATCATGAGGTAAACACAAAGGTCATAGTCTCAGCTCAAACTAGGATTTTTATTATCGAAACTGTAACTGGTGAAGAGCCCCGACTCTGGAGTGTATAGTGGTCATGTCACGACTCCGAGGTACTGCTCACTATCCTAAGACAACTGAGGTACTCCTCCTGTCGAGTACTGTGGGCCTGTTGCTACAACCAAGCACTTCCCACCATGGGTCTGCCGCTACAACCAAGCGCTCCCCCTCATAGCCTTCAGAGGTACTCCTTCTGTTGAGTACCACGGGTCTTCCGCTACAACCAATCACTCCTCCACCGTGGGTCTGCCGCTACAACCAAGCACTCCCCCTCATAGCCTCCAGACGTACTCCTTCTGTTGAGTACCACGGAACTGCCGCTACAACCAAGCGCTCCTCCACCGTGGGTCTGCCGCTACAACCAAGCGCTCCCCACTGGGCTATCTGAAACACACCGAGTCAATCGGTCAAGCAGACGTCAAGTCTCAGCCGGCTACACGGTCTCCGTAATCCGCACGTTCGCCTCCGTGAGGGTCCGATCCATGAGATACTGGTCGATACTACAAGTATCACAAAGTTCCACAAAAAAGTATCTCAAAGGACCGCCTCGTCACAGGGGTCTCAACGCAATAGACGACGCGTCAATCAGACGCCCGGTCTGTGTGTTACTAGCCTTTTCATCCTCGGGGCCCAGTTGGTTTCGTGTGCGAACCTATCCGGCCATATCTCAACTGTACCCCAAACTCCCATAAGATAAACTCATAGGGACCGTTTCTCCACGTGATCACCAACGCCTCTGACGGTTCGTCAAACAGACGTCTAGTCAGAAAGTTACCGGCTTTTCCGTTCGAGGGGCCCGGTTGGATTTCGGGTGCAATCCAACCCGGCCCCTATCCAACTGCATCCAAAACTCAAGATAAGTATGCCAAAAGTTCCTTCTCATCAAGAGGAAAACAATGAGACAGATAGCGCGTCAATCGGATGCCCCGTCTATGAGTTATTGGCTTTTTCGTTCCAGGGGCCCGGTTTGATTTCATGAGTGAACCAACCTGACCGCACTTCAACAGCATCCAAACCTCGAGCAGAGTAAGCCAAAATTTATCTCTTATCAAGATGAATTCAACAAAGTCGACGTCACGTCAATCGTACGTCTGGAGTTCATGATATAAGGGTTTCTGCTCCGAGGGCCCGGTTGGTTTCGTATCCGAACCAACCCAGCCAATCCCAAATTTCTCCGAAACCTTGTGTGTAATATACCGAAACACCCGTCTCGATCCAAGGATAGTTAGGCAACTGACAGTGCGACGATCGCAGGTCCATAGCCCATGATATGGGAAAAATACTGAAAGTGATCCGAAAATGGGGGGTCTGGGCCCGGTCTGACCTGGACCAACCCCCTGGGTCGGCCCGAACCGGGTCGATTCGACCAGGGTCAGGGTCCGACCCGGCAGGGCATGACCCAACCCGGCCCGGTCCACCCAAGCTGGCCCGGCTTGGCCGGGTGGCTCACTGGCTCGGCCAGCGAGCCGTGGCTCCGCGGACGCGGTGTACGCCGCTTCCCCCCTGGATCCCACGCGGCCGCCGGATCCATCGGCTCGCCGCCACTACTTCAGCCGCGGTGGTTTCTCCAGGCGGCGCGTCGGGGCACCACCACCTCCTCCGGCCACCGGTGGTGTCTGCGAGCCACCGAAGTAGCTCCGGTGGTCCATTTTCAATTCCGTCTACGCCGATGCTCATCTCGGGTCCCGTTCTTCACTGCGGAAACATTAAATCGTCTCTACGGCCCGTTCCATCAATACCCGTCATTCCACACGTAAAAAGAACAAACTGTGGAGTCCTCCGTTTGCCTTCACGGTCCCAATTATGACCACACTTTCTTTCGGCCTCGACGACGCGGTGTGACGACGCGGTGCGACGGCTCCGCACATCCTTACTGCATTCCTCCAGGTTCCCGCGCGGTGTCGTCGCACCAATCCGCCATCTTTCGAACCGCAAAAACACAACAGCAAAGGGGGTGGAGGGTCAGCCGTGCTTGTGCCGTCCGACCTCCGCCCGTTAGGATGATAACAAGCGGCCCAAAAATATAATACGAGGAACGACAATGGATTTTTCACGAACAAGAAGCAATAAACCCCTACCTCGAGAAAGATCTGCAGTAGCTGAGCACCATGGATGACGGTGTCACAGAAGGGCGGACGTTCGCTCGTTGACGTCGTCATAAGGAAAGAGATGAAGGTGACGAAGGCCGTTAGCGTTCGTCGCTTCCGTAAAGTGCCTTTGATCCCGGCTCGAGCGTCGTTCGTTGGATCCGATGCAGGGAAGACGTCGATGTCAACAAAGATCATTATGTTCGCACCACACCATCGATCCCTCCTCATTCGTCAGTGTCTCATCGGAGAAGATGGAACCTCGATGGTGGTGCAATAATGGAGTAAAGAGAGGAAGTTCTCCAACGGACCCCCATCTCATTAAAAGGCTCCTCCCTTAATAAAATATTAGTGTTGACTAATATTTTTATTAACTCATCCATTTCAAATTCATACACCACCCTCATTAAATTGGAGGTTTCAATTATTAATTAAGGTGGTGTCATGAATTAATGGAAGAGAAGAATGTGAAGAGGTCTCATAAATGAGGTGAGTTATCAAAATTTAACAAGGGGTTTTAAAGAAGGGGGTTTATGAGAGTTAAGGGAAGATGAAATAGTGGGGGATCGTGTGGGCCCCAACTCATAATTTATCCCCTCAAAGGGAGTTAGAACAACAGTGGGTCCCACCCCAACTCCCTCACATGGGCTAAACCACTTAGAAGAGAGAAATTAAGTTCAGACAGAACTTAATTTTCACTTAAACCACTTAGTGATGTATTAAAAATATAAAACATTTATATTTTTATTCCCCATTTTTTTTACATCAACACCCGAGCAAACACAACTCCGGAATAGGTGTTCCTAAAAAAATACCAGCACTGTGGTTTCATTGGTGCCCTCAGATTTCGATTTCGTGCACCAGTTCAATAGTTAGAAAAACCCGCTTGTTCGTTTACTGAACGTACCCGAGCTAAACTTTGGAAATTGATTCCGGGCACCCCGGGCCTCGGAATCTGGCGCCGTCAGAAACAGCATTCTTGTAAAATTCCAAGGAGAATTAAGAAAAAATTTCCCTTGATTTTTATGGGACTTTACATTACTCCCACCTCAGGGCTTTACGTCCTTGTAAAGATTTAACACAAACTAGGGTAACAAAAGTTGTACTGAGCACACACCTGAGGCTTCCGCTCCTATGTGGTCACCTGGAGGTTTCCGTACTGCCAGTGAAAGTGCACCCAAGGAATCGACCGTCCTCGTAGGACCTGATCCTGTCGATCCTCAACCACTACTAGAACCCCGCAATGTCACCCCATCACCAAAGTCCAGCTCCCCATGGCTGATGATATGCATTGGGTCAAGCACATATCTCCCCAGTTGACATACGTGAAAGTCAACGTGCACTCGGTGCAAATGAGGTGGATGGGTCAAGAGGTAATCCACTTCGTTTACTCTAATGAGGACCTGAAAAGTTCCGCTGAACCTCAGAGATTACTTGCCGCCTCGTCCACAACTCCGTAAACCTCATCGAGGTGAGACCCGTATAAGGACGTGGTCATCATCCATGAACTCTAGAGGCTTCCTGTCAGCTCTTTGCAGTCTCATCTACCATGATCCATAGGCGATCACTGCCCACTCCTACATCAGGACACACCCGTGTCCGGTCCCAAATGTGTCGTAGTGAACTATTTAACCAACGCCCACAGGTTGGGCACACCGGTCAACCCAGCTCCTGAATGCTCTACTGGAAGTTGTGCCGCAACTCTGGAGAATTCCGGAACAAAGGTATGTTTGGCCATCTCATGAGTGATCGAATGCACCCTCTTATGCATGATTCCATCATGTGCTGCCGGGGTCATCCTTTTCGCCGACCAAGGAAAAACCCATCCCAATGTTGTAGATAAACCACAAACTTTTTGCCTAATATAGTAAATCCGTGTATGAACTATGGATGCAATCCATACTTAGACCAACTTCGTAAGGCCTCGACGCTGCCACCAAGAGATTTCAACCGAAACTCTCGCCTCGTGGGTCAAATTGCACTGTCGGCATAAGTGTGAATATTTAGTCTCCTCCCATGGTATCTCTAGACATGAGGGTCAATTCAACGGCTTAACCGGAAACTCTAGGTCTGGGACTAGATTCATGGAAGGATGGGATGATTTGTATCGATGTCTGTGGCTACGGAAGCTAGTAGAAGACAAAGTCTGCACTTTGATCCATCCTTAGAGCCCTTTCGGTCACACTCCTTGACCACATGCATCTAATCTCTTCCCCTTCCATCTAGCTCCCTGAGCATGGAAGGGACAAAAAAGGCAGGGGTTGTAACATGTTGAAATGTACACCACCCCATGCTTCTCTCCTAGCTCTGCCTCCATGTCTGCTGCTCTGCAGATTTATCTATCCTTAACATTTCCTCTTCTTGAAACATTCGCACGCCTATGTATATGAGACTGACGCCAGTTCACGTCTTCCCATTGTTAACATTCACTGGAAAAATCCGATCAGCCAAAGAACATTCAACCACACACGTTCATTCTAGTACCCTAACATAAGTAGGAATGCGTAGAAAAAAGAGTTCTTACTCGGATATCCGTTAAACACACCTCGCTCTGAGGTCAGAGCTCTAAATCACTGATCATATTGTAGTCATCATGTACCAAAAAACGATCGGTACGCCTCGATGTCTACTCAGCTACTGAAACATCGTCCTGTCGAAGCTGTATAAGCTCCCGAAAACTCTCAGCCACCTCCTGAAGTCGGTTGTAACAACAGACCAATAGGTAGTGATGTATAGCTGACACACTACCTGAAAGCACTATCTCAGGCATCAAACCATGTACCGAAGCCTCATCGTTATGCGGACCATCCTCATGGTCACTCAATGGAAAACACTAGTAGCCCAGTCCACCATCCACTCCACTGGTGTCTCAGCCAGGCGGAAAACACTAGTAATCGCCTCCATCCAGTCCACTGTTGTCTGGGAATCTGCCTCACCTCGTAACCTCGGAGGCCGCTGCTGCTGGAACTCGTGCAACGTGCTCTGCCAGCATGCACAGTTCTCTAGTATGGCTGGTGGCATCTTCTTCCCAACAGGAGGTGGTGGTGCTGGTACACCACCCGAGGGTGCCAACATAGAAAAATGGCCCCGTACAGGAGCCTCGTCGCTCGGTGGGCCGTCATCGAGTACTCTCTCGGAACTCCAACTGACTGGCTGCATGGAGACATCCTGAACAGATGCGACACGGTCAACTATTTATACATGGTGAGCTTACATGGTTTGAGATGACTTTAAATCTTTTTGAAACACACACGCAATCATTGTTTTCATGCACAAAGTCATAAATCAGAAGTCAGGATCTTGGTGTACAGATACGTCGGCCGCCACACCAATACTGGACTCCCTGAACTGAAGACAACACATGGTACCCTTAACACTATTGCTTCCTAGAAAAGAAAATATCAGAGTTATAAGTCCTGCGGTAGAACCGACTCCTCTGATTCCAATTTGTCACGACCCATCCTTGGGGCCCGTGTCGTGACTACACCAAGCCCGCCTTCCATAGGCCAGGGGCTGGCGACTAGCACCAAAGACGTAAATCCTAATAACTGGGAAGGCATTGCCTTTATAAAATTAAACAAAACACCACATAGTGCAAGCGGAAGTAAAACACAATTTAAAACTGAAACAAGCTATGCTGAAAGTAAAGGGGTCGGAAATACAAGTCCAACTGTAAAGTACAAAGAAAAAGACAAAACAGCTGAGAGGTGACAAGCATCTCCTGGATCGTCCACTAAGGATCCTACCTAAAGGGTAGGTACAGATAGCGTAGCTCATGGATCGTCCACCACGGATCCTACCTGAAGGGTAGGTACAGATAGCCTCCTCAGTGTCCTCATCTATCAACCTCCTCCGAGTACCAACTCGTCGTGAGCTCCACCTACGGGTACTGACTCGTCATGAGGTCCACCACCAGGTGTTGTCCAGTCCTCGTACACACGATCTCCGTCATCAATGTCCGTCGTCTGCAACCAACACAACGAGGTGCGGGCATAGCTTGTGCATGGGTGTGTATAACGATACTCAGTAGGGACCCCGAGACCCTAAAGGTCTCTCTAAATACAACAAGTATAACCACAAAGAAGAAGCTCAACAGATAACCCTTACATAGGTATAATCCCATACTTATACCTAAGTTATCATGTATCCTATCTCAATCATGAGGTAACACAAGGTTATGAGAACAACAGATAACCTCTACCCAGATATATGCCTATAAATATACCTAAGTAATCAAGTGACCCATCTCAATCATGAGGTAAACACAAAGGTCATAGTCTCAGCTCAAACTAGGATTTTTATTATCGAAACCGTAACTGCTAAAAGGCCCCGTCTCTGGAGTGTACAGTGGTCCTGTCACGACTCTGAGGTACTGCTCACTAACCTAAGACTGTTATGGTACTCCTCCTATCGAGTACTATGGGCCTGCTGCTACAACCATGTGGTTCCCACCATGGGTCTGCCGCTACAACCAAGCGCTCCCCCGCCGTGGGTTTGCCGCTAAAACCATGCGCTCCCCCTCATAGCCTCCAGAGGTACTACTTCTGTTGATTACCGCGGGTCTGCCGCTACAACCTAGCGCTCCTCCGCCATGGGTCTGCAGCTACAACCAAGCGCCCCCCACTGGGCTATCCGAAACACACCGATTTGATCAGTCAAGCAGTCGTCAGGTCTCAGCCGGCTACACGGTCTTCGTACTCCGCACGTTCGTCTCCATGAGGGTCCGCTCCACAAGCTACTGGTCAATACTACAGGTATCACTAAGTTCCACTAAGAAGTATCTCAAAGGACCGCCTCGTCACAGAGGTCTCAATGCAACAGACGACGCGTCAATCGGACGCCCGGTCTGTGTGTTACTAGACTTTTCGTCCCAGGGGCCCAGTTGGTTTTGTGTGCGAACCAATCCGGCCATATCTCAACTATACCCCGGACTCTCATAGGGTAAACTGATAGGGACCATTTCTCCACGTGATCACCAATGCCACTGACGGTTCGTCAAACGGACGTCCAGTCTGAAAGTTATCAGCTTTTCCGTTCGAGGGGCCCAGTTGGATTTCGGGTACAATCCAACCCATCCACTATCCAACTACATCTAAAACTCAATAGAAGTATGCCAAAAGTTCCATATCATCAAGAGGAAAACAACAAGACAGACGGCACGTCAATCGGACACCTGGTCTGTGAGTTATTGGATTTTTCGTTCCAGGGGTCCTGTTGGATTTCATGAGAGAACCAACCTGACCACACTCCCACGACATCCAAACCTCGAGCGGAGTAAGAAAAAAGTTAAGTCTCATCAAGAGGAATCCAACAAAGTCGACTTCATGTCAATTGGATGTCCGGAGTTCAAGATATAAGTGTTTCCGCTCCGAGGGCCAGGTTGGTTTCGTATCCAAACCAACCCGGTCGAACCCAAAGTTTTCCAAATTCTTGAGTGTAATATACCGAAACGACCGCCTCGATCCAGGGATTGCTATGCAACTAACAGTGTGATGATCAGAGGTACATAGACCAAGATATGTTCAAAAGACTGAAAGTGATCCGAAAATGGGGGGGGGTCTGGGCCCGGTATGACACGGCCCGACCCCCCTGGGTCGGCCCGAACCAGGTCGATCCGACCTGGGTCCAGGTCCGACCCGACAGGGCACGACCCGGCCCGGCCCGGTCCACCCAAGCTGGCCCGGCTCGGCCGAGTGGCTCACTGGCTCAGCCAGCGAGCCGAGGCTCTGCGGATGCGGCGCGCGCCGCGTCCCCCCTGGATCCCGCACGGCCGCGGGATCCATCAGCTCGCTGTTGCGGCATCATCCGCGGCGGTTTCTTCAAGTGGCGCAACGGGGCGCCGCCGTCTCCGTGCGGCCCGCCGGTGCCACCGCGCCGACGGCCCTCGCCGCCGGGGGAGTCTGTGGGCCACCGGAGTTTCTCAGGTGGTCTGTTTTCAATTCCATCTGCACCGATGCTCATCTCGGGTCCCGTTCTTCACTGTGGAAACATAAAATCATCTCAGCGGCCCATTCGGTCAATACCCGTCATTCCGCACCTAAAAAGAAAAAACTGCGGAGTTTTCCGTTTTCCTTCGTGGTCCCAATTACGACCACACTTTCGTTCAACATCAACGGCACGACGCGACGGCGCCGCGCATCCTTGCCGCATTCATCCAGGTTCCCGTGCGATTCCGTCACACCATGCCACCATCTTTTGAACCAAAACAACACAACAACAAAGGGGGAGGAGGGTCGTCCGTGTTCGTGCTGTCTGACCTCCTCTCGTTAAGATGATAACAAGCAGCCCAAAAATATAAGACGAGGAACGAAAAAGGATGTTTCACGAACAAGAAGCAATAAACCCCTACCTCGAGAAAGATCCGCGGTATCCGAGCATCGTGGATGACGGTGTTGTGAAAGGGCTGACATCGGATCGTTGACGTCGTCGTAAGGAAAGAGATGAAGGTGATGACGGACGTTGGAATTCTTCGCTTCCGTAAAGTGCCTTTGATCCAGGCTCGAGCGTCGTTCGTTGGATCTGACGTAGGGAAGATGTCAAAGTCAACAAAGATCATTTTGTCTGCACGACGCCACCGATCCCTCTTCATTTTTCGGTGTCTCGTCGGAGAAGATGGATCCTCGGTGGTGGTGCAACAATGGAGGAAGGAGAATAAGTTCTTCAACGGACCCCCTCACATTAAACGGCTCCCCCCATTATAAAATATTAGACTTGACTAATATTTTCATTAACTCATCCATTTCAAATTCATACACCACCATCATTAAATTGGAGGATTCAATTATTAATTTAGGTGGGGTCATGAATTAATGGATGAGAAGAATGTGATGATGTCCCATAAATGAGGTGAGTTGTCAAAATTTAACAAGGGGTTTTGAAGAAGGGGGTTTACGAGAGTTAAGGGAAGATGAAAATGTGGGGGCTCGTGTGGGCCCTAAATCATCTTAAATCCTCTCAAGGGAAGTTAGAACATCAATGGGTCCCACCAAAACTCCCTCACATGGGCTAAACCACTTAGAAGAGAGAAATTAAGTAGAGACACAACTTAATTTTCACTTAAACCGCTTAGTGAATAAATAAAAATATAAAACAGTTATATTTTTATTCCCCATTTTTTTACATCAACACCTGAGAAAAAGAAACTCCGGAATAGGTGTTCCTAAGAAAATACTGGCACTGCGGTTTCATCGGTGCCCATAGATTTTGATTCTGAGCATCGGTCCAATAGTTAGAAAAACCCGCTCGTTCGTTTACTGAACGTACACAAGATAAACTTCGGAAATTGATTCCGGGCACACAGGGCCTCGGAATCATGCGCCGTTAGAAACCGCGTTCTTGTAAAATCCCAATGAAAATTAAGAAAAAATTTCCCTTGAATTTTACGGGTCTTTACAATATCTAGTAATCTATGTTTTACTGATTGTATATGGAAGTACATACCTAATAAAATATTCTTTTATGATAATTCATTTTATTACCAAATTTTAAGAGAATACACGATGAAGGTATTCACATATATATTATGTGAACTTCCTTATAAACACTGGGTTGTGATTTTGGATAGACGTATTTTGGATAAGTCTAATGGATGGAATGGATTAAATATGCCATTGTATACTATTGTTAAGGTTAATGAATTTCTTATGATTAATTTTCAATTCTTATAAAAAGTACAACATCATGGTCAAGGAAAAACTCATCACGTCCATCAAGGCATATTGAATGGAACCCGCAATCTAAGTGCGACAAGGTTGCATCACCTACCACTAGCCTACATGATGTACTAGTTTGTATAATTTAATTTTAATTTTTATGGTCTGGAATATGAATTATAAATTCAATGTTTTTTGAAACCTACACTATTAGGAAAAATATAATATTTTTTAATTATATTATCGTTTGGAGTAGAAGATGAGTTTGTGGTAGAATTTAGATGAAGGATTGAATTCTACCTGTCATGTGGTTTTTTTCATTCATTCTTCGAATAAATTAATTCGTATACTTTAAGGATATGATATTAAAATAAAAAATGCATTATCCTAATAAGTTATTTTTTGTAGAACCAATGATATTTTAATAATCATGGATTTATGGATTTTAGGCCCTTAATATCCAATTTATTGGTCAATTGTCTGTGACTGATGACCTCAATTACTCACATTAAATATTTACATTTTCCTCCAATTATGTGTCCATAATTAAAGAAACTCATATGTTTGGACAATGAGAATTCATTATAACTAATTATGGAAAATCATATATTTTGAATTAAGTAATGTAGACTACGTTTTTTGATTCGAAATATCAAATTTTTCTTAGGGGGAATTTTTGGAATTTTTTAGAAAACATTCAATTTTTGATGAATAGTGAAAAACACTACGTTACTATTTAAATTTAATTTTATTTAAATATTAATAATAATTAATTAAATTTATTTAAAATTAAAAGTACATAAAAAATTCCTCAGTTATTTTAATTTAATTCATTGGTGTCAATTTATTTAAATATTATATGTATATAATTTTATGGAAATTTTTAACTTCTTTTAGCCACCTTATATGAACATTTGAAAATTCACATAAAACGTAATTTTACCGATTCTAATAATATAATTTAAAAAATATAATAGTCACGGTAGAAATCATTAATTAAAATTTGGTTTCATAGGATGAAAATAGTGTTTGCTGAGTAGTAAATTTTGAATTTCTTTTCCACGATTAAAAGTAAATAGGGTAATTAAAGGTAAAATTGATATAATAATTACCCTAACTCATGTCCTAAATCTATTGGATAAGTTTATTTAGACCAAAATTAAACATAAAAATAAAATATTATCTTATTTTTGTCTTGTATTAGATTATGACATTTATTTGTATTTTATTTAAAGAAGAGTTAAAAGAGTTAAATTCAACGTTTAATGAATTATCTATTTTTAATATAGGTATATACAAAAGAAACATTATACTGTAAATATTATTTATATTGCTAAATATATTTTATACATAATGATTTTTTATTTATATTTCTTATATGTTAAATATTTAAATTTATTTATGACACAATGATGATGTAATAACTACTTTATTAATGATTGATTAAAATAATTGATATTATAAATATCCAATTTAATATAAATTTAGACTTATGATATATTGCACAAAATTTAATGGTTAATATGATATGTTAATATTTATTTAATTTATTTTTTTAAAAATCAGGTTTTTTTTATTTCACAAAAACCAAATACTAAATAATGTCAAAATTAACATAAATGTGTTTTTAAAACAGATACTGTCTTATTAGATGATATAATATTTATAAAAATATAAGGTGTGGAAAAAATATTTATATAATTATAGATATGTCATTAATGAACAACATGAGTTTCTCTTGGAATTATATATAATGTTTATTAACTATGTGATATAAAAATACAAGAAGAAATTTAAAAGATAAACAATTTAACTAAGAGTTAAATCTAAAATATAATGTTAATATAGTGACCTAATCCTATATAAACAAAATTGGTTGAGAGGTTTTCGACCCATACCAACTATATCCTCGAAATAAATCGTGATGTATCCATTATAACCCTAATATGATTTTATAATAAAATAATATTTCATGATTTTCCTAAAGTGACCCTAGCATCTCTTATAATATCGTACTTCCCCTTTTCTGAAAATCACACCTCCAAAGCCATTTGGCTCAGACAACCCCTACACAAATATCCTCCCAAATACCCTAAATTTTTCATAGATTCCTTAGATTTATCAAAAATTTATTCTATGGAGCCATTTTGTTCAAATCTAAAGGAAACACCCAAAGAATAGGTAATTATTTCATCACCGCTTTCATTTTCCTTTATTCTTCCACTTACTCAATCTTTTATATTTTTCTATAATAAAATATTAACTCCAATACCTTATACATACTGATATGTTATTATAAATATTGTACATCGATATTCATTATTCTATCAATATTATGAATGAAAAATTCACCATACGTGTGTACATATGCCTTAAGATATACACATCATCCTGTAGTTTGTTATTTTAACATAGAAATTATTGTCAAATGGGTAGTATAGAATTAAAAATGAATCAATAATGATATCATAAATATAAATATTGTTATGGTATAATTTTATAACAAACAAGGGTCCTTATACAAGATGTTAAATGTACCATCAACAAAAGGGAAGTACATGGTAAGGTTTAATTACTGAATCTCATTATTATCTGAAATTATTTATGTTTATGTTTTTATAGGGAAATATTTATATTCCATGTCCATGTTTTATAAAATATTTTCCCAAAGAATTATTTTCAAGGAAATATTAGAGTAAAATTATATTTTAAATGGTTTAAATATTTATTCTTCTAACTAATTCTCATAAATTTCTATGATTTTAAAATGGGTTTAATGTTTTATTTATATGGAAATTAATGTTTGAAAATGATACTAACTTTTAAAATATTTAATTTTGTATGTGAAACATTGATTCGAAAATTTCATTTAAATGTATTTCGTCCAAAATTGTGTGTCTTTTAAATTATTACATGAAAAAGGGATATTTCTCTCAAATAGTTTGACTGATCATTTCAAACTATGTCATCATCGATTATTAGATATTATTCTTGATTGAGGTATATATATTTGAAAAAAAATCTTCTATATTGTATTGAATGAGTTTTGATATGTATGACTATGGATGTGTTGTTTTTGTACAATTCATGGTTTATAGTTAAAGTATTGAAACATTGTATGCTAGTTTTAATTCATATATTTATGTTATGTTTCAACCTTTTTATACAAGGAATGCATTGGACATAGTACGTGATGGGTGAACCCGCTATAGATCCTCGATTACTCAGTAGGTCTCATGAGAACAATTTGTGTCTGGGCACAAGGCTTTGACAAAATATTTATTTGTAGTCTTTGAAGGATGCCTTGACTCCGATTTTATGATTTCTCACATTATGTGTTCCCTCATTATAAAATTATTTATTGCATGTGATTATTCCACTAGTAGAATATCTATGTGCATTTATATATCGTAATGTATGATTTATTTTTTCCACATTATGTTCAAGATTATGTTTGAAAGGGTTCTTGTTTTTATTAAACATATTGCCTTAAATATTTATAGCTTCTGCTAAATTATTTACAACTACTGATCTTTCGAGCTCGCCAAATTTTTAGGTATTATTTTCCATGGATTCCAAGAAGTGTATTATGTTTTATACACATGTTTATTATAGATGAATAATGTAATCCTCAAAGTCTTATATATGTTGGGTGTTATTTTTAAAATTGTAATGTAATGTACATGTATGATCAGTCTTTTGGGACACGATTCCTTGTAATCATACCAATTGTAACGCCCCGACCCCAGTTACCCGTAGTCAGTGCATTACTTCGTAACATTGGCATGATAAAAAAGGATCAAGTCTCTAAAGACCGATTAGATTAGTAGCCTTGGAAACACTAGATACATTCAAAAATGATACATTACATCATAAAGTGAAAAACTACAATAACATAGTCTCCATTTTCCACACTCATATCCTCTTCTGACTATCCCTGCAGGTCATACATAAAATACTTCTTCACATCCTAGAAAATATTAAAACATTGAAATGGGTGAGCTCAGATGCTCAGTATGGATAAAAATATAGCGGAAGCTTTCATAAATAAACATTAACATTTAAGGCAATGTATAACTAAAACAAAAGCCTTTTAAACTTGAACTTCAGCATAATATGGGGAAAATAAAATGAAATAATGTCATTTACTTATTCGCAAGGATATTCTACTAGTCGAATAATCACATGCAATATCAATAACCATTTTCATAATGATGGAATGCATAATTCCAGACTATCATAACCACGTAGCCAAGGCCTCGTGCCAAGACTACAAATAATATTTTGTCAAGGACTCATGCCAAGACACTAGTTTGTCTCATGGGATTTGCCGATGCATCGAGGAGCTATAGCGGGCTCCACCCGTACCTTATTAAGTCCAATTCATTCCTCATATGAACAGGTTTAAACATATAATAAACCATAACATAATAATATCATATAAAACATGCATAACGGAAATGTAACATTTCCACATTTCAATCAAAAGATATCAATACAACACATTGTTATAATAAAAACACATTCAAAACAATTTTCGATACTAAAATAAAAGAAAATTAAAACTTGATATTTATTTTTCATTTATAAAATGTTATGGCTTGTAGAGGAAGCCGAAACTCAAAAAATGGTCACGGCGGCAGGGAAGTCGTTGTCGCCGCATACGTAAGAAAGATACATTACTTTTTTCATTTAGTAAAAACGCTTTGTATAAAAAGATTCCTTTTGAATAAAAGTAAAAGTCAATGGGGTTTATACACCATATAAATGAATGTTGTGTATAAAATCAAATATGCCTCAATGAAAGGAGATTGAGATGAAGTCCCTTACAACTATCATTTTTTAAATAAAATAGATCTATTATGTGTATTCACTATAAGTACACATAATGAAAGTGCAAATACAAGATAGGAAAAAATAATATCATGACATAATTTGAATGTAGCAGATTAACCTAAAGAATAAAAATTCTGTTAAGAAGTTCCCTTACAAAGACATTTTTTTTAAATAAAATAGATTAACTATATATATACATAAGGAAAGTATAAATACAAGATAGGATATAATAATATCATGACATAATTTGAAAATAGGAGATTAACCCAAAGAATAGAAATTGGGTTAAGAAGTTCCCTTACCTCGTGTCCGACATGAATCGACCATTCTTTAACCTCCTAAATAATAAACTAGAGATAATTTCTTTTTGCTTAAGAACCTTTTACATGTTCATTATTCCTTTTATATCACTTATTACCATGTTATGAACATTATGTAATTATTTATGTTAATAACGGTCATTTTGTCGATCATTGGTACTTGAGTCAAAAATAACCTTCTTATAATTAAATGTTGTTCATGTGGTGAAATACCCATTATATCCATAATTATATTCCTACATCATATATATCCAGTATATACATGTATTTATAATATTACATAACATTTAGAGGTAAGAAATGAAATGCACCATTCATGGAGACGGTAAGTCGTACGTACGCATGAACGCTACTTTCAGTTCTATTTCGTATATAATGGAATGATATTATAATTATATAAAGTTATACTATAATTCCAGTATAATATAATGTATAATACCATTTACTCCATCCTTTATAAATCCCACATATGGCATTAACGATTCAAATCACTTTGAGGTGGTGGTAGTCCGCACTTCATAAAATGAAAATATCATGTTTACCAAAAATGGAAACCATAAAGGTATGCCATAAATGAAAAATACAGAAGCTTATGTAAAACATAAACAAATTATATATCATATATAAATATAGTGACATCTTAATTTCCACCTTTTAAGGTGTTATATGAGTGTTGAACAATCATCGTTTCGTGAGGCAGAAATTTTCCATCCACAGAAACAGTATGTTCATTAACCATTAGAAGTAGGTGTGTGTAATTGTAGCTCAAATCCTTCTTATAAAAACATACTAGAATATTGAGGATACTTGTTTTGTTACAAAATAAATGAATAAAAATAGTTTACCGGGTTGGAGAAGAAAAATAAAACATAAGAACATAAGAGAACACACTGCCTTTAAAATGGGTAACTCTGTTTTATTTGAGCTCAAGGATTCCTTGGGAAGAATTATACCAAAAGTGAGGCTTCTAGGAGTAAGATAGGGAAGTTGACAGAGTACTTGGGCAGTGGTTGGCCGAGCCAAAAGGCTTTGAAGGTGTGAGTAAGGTTGTAGTGGTCAGGGCCGTTTATAAGAAGAGAGGAGGGCGCTATTGGAAAGTCATGAAATGATACTTTATTATATAATGAGTTTCAGATTTTAAATGTCACAAAATTATATATTTCGAGGATAAGGTGATAAGGGTTCTGAATATACTCATCCAATAGGTTTTGGACAAGTTTATATCTTATATTTTACATTATCTTTTTATTTTATTTAAATCGTTAATTAATGAGTTAATCGCTGCATCATCATGGTGTCATAAATAATTTCATTTATTTAATGTCTAAAAATTATAAAAAACTATCATGATGTAGGAAATCTTTTTAGATTTCTGATAAATATTTATATTCAAAACTATGACTTGTATAACCCCATTTAAAAAATGTTTTAGTAAAACAATTCATGTTTTTCACATTTTTATTTTAACATTAAATAAAAAGTTTTTAATGTCATTTTCCTACCAAAGTGGCTCCATGGGGTCCTCAATTTGACCCATGGATTGTCTCGGTCTTCCATGAATCATCCAATAGGGGTAGGACAAGTGTAAAGGTATTTTCATATTTTTATAATATCATATTTACCTTAAATTTCACTAATTACCTTTAATCGCGATTAATTAAACTTAAAAGTTACTATTCATAAAAAAATTATTTTAATCCCATTAAACCACATTTTAATTACTAATGACAACCATGTATGTCAGATTTTTGAAAATCAAATCACATAAGTGGTAATGTTTCATTTAAACCAAAAATTAGTTTTTTAACTACCACTTAGTGGTTTCACTATTCATCAAAAATTGATGTTTTTCAGAACAATGCCAAAATTTCACCTTAATCTATAATTGATATTCTGAATTCAAAAATTACATCTATTTTAAAAAATTCCAATAATTTAAGTTGCATTAATTAATTTTATAATTAATTCTCGCTGTCACAACAAATAGCATGTTTTTGAGAAAAACAATATATATCAAAAGATTGACAATTGTTTATGTCCAATTTCAAAGTGAAATTAATTTTAAAGACCACCATTGGATAAAATTGTAAAAATATATTCTAATTATACTTTAGAAACACTCAATAGTATATTTTTTCACTATAAAATATGTTGATTAAAAATGTTTTTTTAAGTATTTTTCACTATTCATAAAAAATTGGAAGTTCTCAGAAAAATACCAAAAATTCAACATAGGCTACTTTATATATTCCAAATCCTAAAATGAAGTCCATTTTGAAATATATAAGATGTATAATTTCAAAAAGTGGGTATTACTATTCATAATGGCCATTTTGATTGGTCGCGGTGTGTTAGAATCTCGAACTTGCGTAAAATGCAAGCTATTGCATTATTGAAAGAGAAGCGTATCATGGAAGTTCGGGGTCTTACATTCTCCCCTACTTCAATAAATTTCATCCTCACAATTTAAAATTTACATTGAAAATAAAAGGTTGAAAATATAAAATAACTTTGTGGAAAACCCACATCAGAAATAAGGTTAATAAAAATATACATTTAAAAGAATGAATGATAAGTACAAAGGTCACCTAAGATAGCCCATACTAGGATTCTATAAAAATATGGATATGGAAGAAAAAAAGCTTCATGGTTTCATGGAGAGTTGTAGAAAACTGGATTAGGAGGATGTCAACCATAAGAAAATCACAAACCTGTGATTGGTTAAATGGTCATTGAATCCCCAGTTGGAAATGTTAACCGTCTACATTTTTGTTTTAAGTTACCTTTTATAAAGTTGAGAAGTTTATTTAAGAGATTTACTAAGAACGTAAGGGAATATAAATACTTGTCATGTAGACTTTCAATCATTAATAAATTTTTACCACAAACCCATCTTTCACTCTAAAAGGTAATAGAACTCAAAAATATTCTATTTATCATAATTGTATAAGGTTCCAAATATTAACACATACCATTTAGATTAGGAAAACTTTTTTGTAATAACCAGGGACTTCCTGTAGGCTAGTGGTAGGTAATAAAGGCTTGTTTCACTATGGATGTGGGTTCGATTCCTGCAGCTTTGTCCGACATGACGGGTTATCCCCCGACCTGCAGGTTGTCCTTTTCCTAAAAATATAACATTATAATATTCCAAAAGTAATATTCAGAAATGTTTTAACCTTAAACAAGACTATCCAAAGTTCAACTTAATCTATTCCATCCTTTATAGTTATCAAAAATACCTCTGTCCAGACTTTCTCTAAAAGGTCTCTAAATTCCAAAATCAATTGTAACATCATATTCCCCCAAAAATAGTAAAGTTTCTCTTTTTTTCACATAATAAAATTATGATTACCTTAATCATATTAAAACCTTAATGAAAACAACAAGTACTGCAATACAATCCTTATATATATCACATTATTATTTTAACCAGAATATAATCCTTGAGTCCAAAAGAACCAATACAATAATTATTCCACTTAAACTGTAGTAACAACATGAGATTTTCCTTGATCCCTTGGCATTTTCTGAGGTAAGTTTCCCTGACGCTTAGGACATTCATTTTCATAATGCCCCATTACCCTACAATCGTAGCATTCGACATTGATAGCCTCTTTCTTTCCCTTACAATCACGAGCCTGGTGACCTTTTTCTCCACATTTGTAACAAACTCCCTTTCCTTTTAGGTATGTACCGGGGTGATTCTTCCCAGAATTATCACATAATAGAAAGTAATTCTTTCCCTTTTTCCATTTATCTGTCTCTTGTTCCACCATTCTCTTCTTCTCTTTCTTTACTTTGTTGTCAGAAGTCTTAGAGAATTACTTTTCAGTCTTGATAGCACACGAGACTGTATCTTCTTATGAGAGATATTGTGATACTAATGCTCGATGGAGAAATGGTTTTAACCCATCAAAGAAAAGATTGATCTTACTTCTTGGGTTACGTATATAATCTGCAGCATGCCTCACTAACCTTGTAATGCTAACCTCATACATTGCGACATTCTCATCCTCCTTCTGCCTTAGACTCAAAAATTGCCTTTCCATATCTGCTCGATGGTTATGAGGAAAGTATTTTTCTAAAAAAATTTCCTTAAACTCCATCCATTAAATACTTGATACTTCTTCCTCTTCCATTGTGTTTTAAATCAGCGACCACCATTGATTGGCATCTCCAGTGAGGCGGTAAATAGCCATGGCATATTTATCCCTTTCGCTACTCCCCAAGGCGTGGAATATTTTCTCTAAAGAGTATATCCATTTCCCAGCTACTGATGGATTTGTACCCCAATTAAATTTTGGTGGTTTTTGACCCATGAAGTGGTCTAACATTGATCCCTCATATTGCGAATCAGGGTGCTCCATACGAGTAAGGTTATTATTCATAACCTGAGTGAGTTGTCCCAGTATGGTGATTAGCTGATCAGCACCAGTTGTATCACCAACTCCTTTATAATTATCCTGAGTAGGAGAGAAATCCCTAAATGGAGTGCGTGCATTGATACAGTTTTCATTCCTTCCACTAGGCCCCACTTCTAAATAATGGCATAAACTATATTATTTTATGAATCAAAATATATAATTACAAACATTAAAAACACTTAACATAAATTGAACTATTTATGTATATAATCCCTAATCATTAAAAAGTTTTCTTTGAGGAAGTATATACTCATAACCCTTTATAGTGGTTTGTAAAGAAAATGAGAATTATCCAAATCATATCCCCCGGGTGTGTCGTAACCAAGAGTGAAGCAAGGCCCGTTGTCATGCACAAGTTCCCATTCGAGTCTATCTCAAAGCAGTGTTTTCATGTTTTACCCCTAGGTACATCTGTGCCAGAGCTTCCTCTACCTACTCATATCGAGACATGGATTTATTGCTCGGAAAACTCAAAAAATATCTATAATACCAAAATTCTAGGAAGTTCTTATATACTAATCCTCAAAGTCTATCTTTGGGTTAGGTGTTCTAATCAGAGTTTATCTAAATCTAGATTCCAAGGTTAGTACTAAATTGCCTGTGATACCAACTATAACGCCCCGACCCCAGTTACCTGGAGTCGGTACATTACTTCGTAACATTTTCATGATCACAAATGATAATGTCTCGAAAGACCGATTAGTTTAGTAGCCTTGGAAACACTAGATATATTCATAAATGTTACATTACATCATAAAGTGAAAAACTACAATAACATAGTCTCCATAGTCCACACTCATATCCTCTTCTGACTATCCCTGTAGGTCATTCATAAAATACTTATTTACATCATGGAAAATATTAAAACATTGAAAGGGGTGAGCTTAGATACTCAGTAAGGATATCAATATAGCGGAAGCTTTCATAAATAAACATTAACATTTAAGGCAATGTATAACTAAAACAAAAGCCTTTTAAACTTGAACTTTATCATTATATGGAAAAAATAAAATGAAATAATGTCATTTTCTTATTCACATGGATATTCTACTAGTTTAATAATCCCATGAAATTTCAATAACCACTTTCATAATGATGGAATTCATAATGCCAGACAATCATAAACACGTAGCCAAAGCCTCATGCCGAGACTACAAATAAGATTTTGTCAAGGCCTCGTGCAAAGACACTAGTTGGTCTCATGAGACCTGCTGATGCATCAGGAGCTATAGCGGGCTCCACCTGTCACTTATTAAGTAAAATGCATTCCTCATATGAATAGGTTTAAACATATCATAAACCATAACATAATCATATCACATAAAACATGCATAAAGGAAACATAACATTTTACATTTCAATCACAAGATATCAATACAACACATTGATATAATAAAAACACTTTCAAAACCATTTTCGATACCAAAATAAAATAAAATTAAAACATGATATTTATTTTTCATTTTAAAAAAACTTATGGCTTGTAGAGGAAGCAGAAAATCAAATAATGGTCACAGTGGCGGGGAAGCCATTGTCGTCGCATACATAAGAAAAAAAACATTCCGATTTATATTTAGTAAAAATGCTTCGTATAAAAAGATTCCTTTTGAATAAAAGTAAAAGTCAAAGGGGTTTATACACCATATAAAGGAAAGTTGTGTATAAAACAATATATGCCTCAATGAAAGGAGATTGAGATGAAGTCCCTTAAAAAGTTCATTTTTTAAATAAAATAGATCTATTATGTGTATTCACTATAAGTACTCATAAATAAAGTTCAAATACAAGATAGGACATAATAATATCATGACATAATTTGAAAGTAAGAGATTAACCCAAAGAATAGAAATTGGGTTAAGAAGTTCCCTTACAAAGATAATTTTTTAAATCAAATAGATTCACTATATATACACATAAGGAAAGTATAAATACAATATAGGACATAATAATATCATGACATATTTTGACAATAGAAGATTTACCCAAAGAATAGAAATTGGGTTAAGAAGTTCCCTTACCTAGGGTCTGACCTGACTCGATCGTTCTTTATCCTTCTGAATAATAATCTAGAGTTAATTTATTTTTTCATAAGAACCTTTTACATGTTTATTTTTTCTTTTATATCACTTGATACCATGTTATGAACATTATGTAATTATTTATGTTAATAACGGTCATTTTGTCGATCATTGGTACTTGAGTCAAAAATAACCTTCTTATAATTAAAAGTTGATCATGAGGTGAAATATCCATTATATCCAGAATTATATTCCTATATCATATATATCCAGTATATACATGCATTTATAATATTACATAACATTTAGAGGTAAGAAATGGAATGCACCGTTTATGGAGACAGTAAGCCGTACGTACGCATGAACGCTACTTTCATTTCTATTTCATATTTGATGGAATGAAATTATAATTATATAATGTTATACTATAATTACATTATAATATAATGTATAATACCATTTAATCCATCCTTTATACATCCCACATATGGAATTAACGATTCAAATCACTTTGAGGGGGCGGTAGTCTGCACTTCCTAAAATGAAAATATCGCATTTACCCATAATGGAAACCATAAAGGTATGACATAAATGGAAAATACAGAATCTTAAGTAAAAAATAAACATATTATATATCATATATAAATATAGTGACATATTAATGGCTACCTTTTAAGGTGTTATATAAGTGTTGAACAATCATCGTTTCGTGAGGCAGAAATTCTCCATCCATAGAAACAGTATATTCTTTAACCATTTGATGTAGGTGTGTGTAAGTGTAGCTCGAATCCTTATTATAAAAACAACCTTGTATATTGAGTATACTGGGTTTGTTACAAAATAAATGAATAAAAAGAGTTTAGGGGGTTGGAGAAGAAAAATAAAACATAAGAACACAAGAGAAAACACTACCTTTAAAACAGGTAACTCTTTTTGATTTGAGTCCAAGGAATCCTTGGGAAGAATTCTTCAAAAAGTGAGGATTCTAAGAGAAATAGAGGGATGTTGAGAGAGTATTTGGGTAGTGGTTGGCCGATCCAAATGGCTTTGAGGGTGTGTGTAAGGTTGTAGTGGTGGGGGACTTTTATAAGAGGAGAGGAGGGGCACTCTTGGAAAGTCATGAAATGTTACTTTATTATATAATGTGTTTCGGATTTTAAAGGTCCCACACTTATATATTTCGAGGATAAGATTATATGGGTTCGAAATATACTCATACAATTGGAATTTTACATGTGTAACTCTTATATTTTACATTATCTTTTTATTTTATTTAAATCGTTAATTAATGAGGTAATCGATGCATCATCATGGTGTCATAAATAATTTAATTTATTTAATGTCTAAAAATTATAAAAAAATATCAAGATGTAGGAAATCTTCTTATATTTCTAATGAATATTTATAGTAAAAAATATGACTTGTATAACCCCTTTTAAAAATCTCTTTTGTAAAACAACTCATGTTTGGCCCATTTTTATTTTAACATTAAATAAAAAGGTTTTAATGTCATTTTCCTACCAATGTGGCTCCATGGGGTCCCCAAGTTGACCCATGGATTTTCTTGGTTGGCCATGACTCATACAATATTGGTAGGATAAGGGTAAAAGTATTTTCATATTTTTATAATATCATATTTTCCTTAAATTTCACTAATTACCTTTAATCGCGATTAATTAAACTTAAAAGCTACTATTCACCAAAAATTATTTTAATCCCATTGAACCACATTTTACTTCATAATAAAAACCATGTATGTTGGATTTTTTAAAATCAAATCACAGAAGTGGTAATGTTTCATTTAAATGAAAAATCAGTTTTTTAACTACCACTTAGTAGTTTCACTATTTATCAAAAATTGATGTTTTTCAGAACAATGCCAAAATTTCACCCTAAGTTTTAATTGATATTCCAAATTCAAAAATGATGTATATTTTACAAAATTCCAAACATATAAGTTGAATTAATTAATTTTATAATTAATTTCTACTGTCACAACAAATAGCATGTTTTTAAGAAACAATATATATCAAAAGATTTACAATTCTTTATGTCCAATTTCAAAGTGAAAATTAATTCTAACGACCACCATTTGATAAAATGGTAAAAATATATTCTAATTATACTTTAAAACCACTCAATAGTAAAATTTATCACTATAAATTATTTTGATTAAAAATGTTTTTTTTAAGTATTTTTGACTATTCATAAAAAATTGGAAGTTCTCAAAAAATACCAAAAATTCAACATATGCTAATTTCAATATTCCGAATCCAAAAATGATGTCCATTTTGAAAAAAATAAAATATATATAATTTCAACAGGTTTGTATTAATATTACTAATGGCCATTTTTATTGGTCGTGGTGTGTTAGAATCTCGAACATGCGTACAATGCAAGCTATTGCATAATTAAATGAGAAGCGTATCGTGGAATCTCGGGGTGTTACACCAATGTGTTAAATAATTATCATACTCTAGGTAACATGGTTTGGGGTGTTAAATTCTTATATAGGGTGGCCACATCATGGAAAATTTCACTCTGGATATTACAGCAAATGAGAAGAATTTTCCAACCCATGAGATTAAACATGAACTTGTGATGCATGCAATTATGATTAGGTGGAATTACATTTCAGGGGAAAATATTCAATGTTTTCTAAAAAACATATATTGTGATGTATCTCCATTAAAAAAAATAAATCTTTACAAATGTCATTGGATGGAATACCTTCAATTTTTGGATTTTTATATTGCATATACCCCATGGAAAGAGAATTTTGTTGAATGTTTTTTGTGAATGAAACATCTGACCCAAACTATTAAAGAATAATAATATTTGTTGACCTTCATGAATCTTTTTCACAATTTCAAATTTATATTTGACAAATAGGGTAAATGTCTCTCTTGTTATGTGAAGATTTTACACCCA
Organism: Viscum album; assembly: GCA_963277665.1. Classification (NCBI taxonomy): domain Eukaryota; kingdom Viridiplantae; phylum Streptophyta; class Magnoliopsida; order Santalales; family Viscaceae; genus Viscum; species Viscum album. The sequence continues at coordinate 882,232,163 of OY728158.1, forward strand.
CACTTCTCGAGATTATTCTATTGGAACAACAACTTGATAATGAATTTTGTTTCATTAAGAACTCCCTGTACGGTGGGATACCATTGATGAGTGGTCATTATCTTGGTTGGATATTTTATGATTCAATAACTAATTTTCATTACATTTCCTACTATAGAAATATTAGTTGGGGGACTACCATAATTCTCAATGGGCAGTGCTCCTAGGAACAAGAAATATGTTTTCCAATGTATGGTGATAATTTTAGACGATGGTTACAGGACTATACATTACCAAAATGGTTTCTAATTTTTGTACTTTTATAATGTCATGGTCAAGAACTATATAACATAATGTTTGATACTTCCAATTCTAGTGATGGAATGGATGTTAGATGAGGTTTCTATAGATTATGGTTTGTTTTATATGTACCCTATGAACTAAAAATGTGATATGGGTTTTGATCGATAGGATATCCAAATTGGCACACATTATACCCAATCTTGATGAAACCAATTTTGAGTATATTGTAAATTATTACTTCATAGATATTGTATATATTAATGGAGCTATATCTACTATTGTCTCTAATAGAGATGACCAATTTACTTATCACTTTTTGAGAGGAATTATGGAGGCATTGGGATATCATGTTCATTTGATTTTGGAATACCATTTACAGATAGATAGCCATATAGATAGATATATATTGATTCTTCAAAATATTAATTGTGCATTAATCCTTGATTTTTTTATCATGGGATGACCATTTTAGGTTTTTTGAGTTTCATTATAACAGTATTTTCTATTTCTCATTGAGAATAGATCCTTTTCATACCATTTATGTTTGGCCTTGTAAATCTCTATTCTGTTTTTCTTTTATTTTTTGGACATCAATGGTTAAACCTACCATCATTCAATAAATGATTACAAATATTCAATTGACTAGTCCATGAGTTTTGATATAATAGATCTTGTATAAATATTAGGATGATTGTCAGTGTAGAAAACTATTATTTTTAGATGTGATCTATTGTTCCTAAATGATTCACCTTGATTGGGTCATTGATGACTCTGGAGTAATGAAAATCATCCTGCCCAATTTTTGGGACCTTTTGAGGATGTTGAGTATGTGGGGAATGTGGAATAACTTTTAGAACATCAACCACAATTGATATCAATACATAACATGTTCCAGGTATCAATGATTTGAATGTATCATTTTGATCTATATAATATTTTTATCCAGAGTGATCCTAATGTCGAGCCCTATTTGACAATGACTAAGTAACCAATAAGGAGAGTAGATTATAATACCAAGTTACTTTATGGGATGATGATACATTTTATCCATGTGGAATGGGATCATGGTTCTTGATTCCCATGAGATAAGGGAAAGTTAGGAACTAATGAGATAGCAGTGACTCACCGTTGGATATTGAATAATATTGATTGTTTTTTTAAAGACATGATTCTTTTATGGTCAGGAGGCTGCAACACCAAGATACCATTGTATCATGTTTTTAACAAGGTTTTGTTTTCTATTTACATTTACCAAGAAATGATGATAAAGGATTGAGAGGATAATTATAATGATATATTAAAGGATTTATTTTCATTTTCATCATAAGATATGTTTTTTATTGTATTATTGGGATTTACATGTCATTTAATAGTGTTATATGATGTATAATCATTTCTAGGAAGATGTTGTGATATGGTAACACTGTGTGAATGGTTATAAACATTTTATAGTTTACACAGAGTGTAAATATGAAAATAATATTTAATAAATTTCGATGGTTTTTTTTATTTTATGGGACTCATCAATTACATGATTTGTAATGGGGTTAAACATGATGTAAAATCCCATGTGTTGATATAATATATGAAGATATTCTTTAAATATCATTTCATTCCATTTGGTTTCCTTCCCTATCAATGTATATCCATCCTCATGTTTTTTGTGATCTCCAATCCCTTTGTATCTTATGTATAGTTATTGGTTATCATGATTATTGTAGTGTATCTCTTGGATAATATTTCATCATGATTTTTGTGGTGTATCTCTCGGATAATGTCATTTTCTTTATTCTATCTCTCTTTCTCTCACTTCCAAACTGATATTGTTAATGGATAGTCATATTAATGGATATAAACTCCATTTTATGGAATATTTTTCCAGGTTTAGGTCTAACAATCCTTTTTGGATTCATTCTTATTGGTGAGTCACATAGAATTAATTGTGATAACATGACAAAGGTATATAGTTCCATTTAAATTTTCCAATTGAATAAACAGTTCATTGATTTTGTTTGAAATTTATTTCAATTAGATTGTGAAAAACATGTTTTATCTGAATTGTAATTATAATTTACTTGTTACGCATTTTTAGAAAAACCCCCAAAATTCCATTTGAATAATAGATTGGTCCATAAAATTTGAAATTTAATGAATTTTTAAATTTATTATAGAATCATTTTTTTAAAATGTATTAAATTAATACTATAAAATAAATGATTGATTTTTAATTTAAATTGAATGATATGATGGGAAACAAATGTTTTGGGTTTGAACGTGAATTGGAATTTATGAAAAGGAAACAATTGGTCATTGGGATATATTTTTATATAAAATGATTTCCCCTTTTTCTATTTATTGAATGGGAATATGCGAGGTAGGGTAGTTTGTGGGTTATTTGGTATACACATGTTAGTGTGTTAAGGCCCTAGTAATATAATGTTGATTTAAAAATCTATCAAAAACCTATATTGGCATATCTTATCAATAATGGGATGATTATAGATACTACTTGTTATGATCTTGAGGGATGTGTGTACCCATACAATTCATGATCATTGCAATGAGATATGTGGGGATCACATAACATGGTACTATCCTACCTCATTGATAAAGATCATATTGCTTATTGGGAATGTTTTTATTAACTATTACAATTATTTAGAAACTTATTAACTCATTAAAAATGATTTATACAATCTATATTATATAAAGTATGTATTTAATCCATGTTTTAAATGTTTTTACTACATTTTAAATGAATATAATTTCTTATTTATAATATTAAATGGTACTTCCATGAATATTTTATTATCAATTTAATGCATGAATCGTTTTATTGTTGGGGAATACTATTATGGCACACATGGTGGGACACTATTGGTATTTTTAGCTCACATACTAACTTTTTCAGTATGTGCTTTAAGATTTTTCCCTTACAGGATTGCGTTATTGGATAGAGCCTTTTAGGGGAGGTATATTATCATGATCCCTTAGTGATTGGAGTGATGTGTAATTTTGGGTGTGTGGTTTTTCTTATTATACATTCTCTTACATTGATAATGTACTATTGGCGTTTCTAGTATACATGTTTGGTTTCTAGTAATATCATCCTTTGGAGTATTTGAGAATAATAATATATATTTTTATTTTATTCTTTTTTTATGAAAATTATTTCCCAAGATTATATTGTATAATTCTAGGAATCATTAACCCCTTGATATCAGGACCTTCCATCGAGCAATGTCAGTTTTGACTTAGGTATCACGACTCCAGGGTGTATGGGATGGTTCTCCCCACATGATACTTTAGATTCATAACATCATAGACCTCGATTTCATCTCTAAGTTGTTAATGTATTGTTTTTTAAAAACCATTAATAAAATCCAACCATATTCCATGGTTCATATTCATAAATTTATTTATGAATGTTTAATTTATACATTTATTTTAAATATATATATTTTAACACTCACTGAAAATATAACTCCTCTGTATAATTAAGGAAAATATTTTCATGTCCTACCAAAAATCATGAATTGGTTACTTGTACACATGAAAAATACATATTTATGGGGTATTATTTTTTCAATAAATCATTCATCATGAGAACACATCCAATTCCCTTCATAGATGAATCACTATATATCAAAAAACCCATCACCATTGTTTTTTATGGTTACCATAGTTTCACTAAATGAAATTTTATTTAGTACAATTTTTTTATCAAATTCATATATCTAATGGAACATGGACCTGTTCTAATTTAATATATAGATTGGAGTAGTTAACCAGGAGTAATTCTACTCAAAGAATCGATTATATCAATCAATATAAGAATATTACGGATCCCAATCACTGTGGTATATCTATGATAATGTTCAATAACTCCCATCTATCATGGATCTACTAAATTACTTTTCGGGAGATTATATGACTCAAAAATAAATTATTCTGAATAAAAAACATATGAACCATTTATTTCATACATTATCTTATTCCCAGGATTCATTATTATAATTTTACAATTCAGATAATTTTACTCTGTTGTCGTTAAATATATAATAATTTCACCAGTAAACACTACTAGAAATAGAACCATGTAATATATATGTAAAATATTAATCAAATATATATAGATAACATTATAATTACAATTTTTTTACATTTATAGTAACCATGCCATGTATGGAATAATGTATTAGTTATATAATACATATTTACCATCAATTGATGATAACCAAAAAATGATAATTTATGATGCTTTGTTTCTCTACACAACTGATCATGAATGATGACAATAAAAAAATTTGATAATTATTATTGATTTTCATTAGGATAGGTTTTCAATAATTACTGGAAATTCATATTGATTTAAATTTCTTATTAAGAATAATGACATGTTGGGACCAATGTGATACACTTGGATGAATAAATACATTTTCATGATTCTCCTCAAGTTACTTCTCACATTTTCACTACTCTATCAAGTCCATTCATTTAGAATATATGAAATATTTATAGCACTATGTATTATTGTATTTGATAAGTGATCATAACAATTTTGTGTTAAACTATGAAAATCATTCAAAAAAACATCAAAAAACACATGTATAGTAGGATATATTTGATGATCGGTTTCTCTGATACCATATTAGAAACAAAACAATTTTTTTATAAAAATCAGGACCCATTAATCTGATAAAATCACAATTTTATTTTTATTTTTTATCATGGATATAAGATCATATGTTATAATGATATATAAAATGTTAATTACATTTAATAGAATTTTCAATGGGATTTATGTAATGAAATCCTATATATTCATAATAGAAAATGAAATTTAGCCACTTGGAGAATAACATTGTTATTATCAAACAATTAAGTGTTTTAACCACCAATTTAACATATAATAATAGTGTTGTTATGGTTATACACTTATAAAATCATTTAATATAAAATAGTTGGTAGATATAGATTAATATAAGACATTACTTATTCTAGAGTTGATAATAAATTTTCCTTTTAACACTATGTTTTTTCAATTCACATTGATAGTACAGTTCTCTTGATATTTCCCTATTCCATAGTCTTAAGAGGTTTCTAACATTGATCGTCATCATTATACATTTAGTTTGTACACTACATAGGATAATAATTTTAATTCATTACATTATAAAAATTTTAGTATGGGTGGTAAATTCTATTGATATTCTTCATTATTTCGTTTTTTGTCAAGTCTCTTTATATCACATTAGCATTCAATATCCAAAAAAATTACATTATTAAATATAAAAAATAACCATTCACGGTAATATATTTTACACTTTGTTTTCATCCGCACATTGAGCATAAAGGAATTCTTTTCATCTCTTGTCCATGGTTTTTCTGGTTTATATTGAATTATATAATTTTATAAATAAAAAAATAGATATTAGTTGAAAATTCCTAACTCTATTACTATATTGATACACTATCAGTCAATTTCCACATTAGTATTGTAGTATCATATGGATAACTCTCTTAACAGTGTAGTTTTTATATCATTTATGTAATAATGAATATTAGATTCGGGTATAATGTTAATACCATAAACAAACCATACAAGTCTTGAACACTTATCTCATAGTTACAAATGAATTAATCATCTTGATTATTAATATTTATAAATTAATTGTCTATTTTCATTCAAATAATACATTATAGAAACATATAAAAAATTTTCTATTTATCTAATATCACTTCTTAAAGTGAATTTCTTGGTAGGTCGATAGGTTTTTAATATAATTACTCTGCTGATCAATATATCATTCCAAAGGATAATCCAAAAATAATAATTTTTTCATGATCAGACAAAAGTGAAAAATAATATTCTATTGTATTGGTCCATTTAAAAATAATAATTTAATCATCAGACCTATTAATAGATGGTGATTGTTTCTTCGTAAAGGATTTTAAATAACATTTCCCATTCATTCCTTACATGGATACTTAGACTGACTTAAAAATTGAGATGTATTTCACAATTATAAAAATTCTATTTTTTATTCATATTGTAATAAAATTAGTTTTCATTTGTGTATAATAATATCATTTCATATCACATTCATATTTTTTCCTATTTCACTGGGTTCGAGTCCTCTACTAAAACAAATAGAAATATTTTAACCAATAAAACTCATTATGGGAAACCAGATAATCTTGAAAAATCATTTATTGATTTCCTAATTGAAGACATCATCATTATAATATATGAAACCTTAGGTTTAGAACATGTCATCCATGATAATTTCCAAAACACTAGGATGTTTTACTATACTTACACTTATCTCCATAAATATCACTATTATATTCTCATCGAAATTTTCAAAGGTAACCAAACCATTCAATGATACCAACTATTGCAACCCAAATTTTAATTAGTAAACATTAAATATTATTATATGAATATTCATTACATAATGCATTGATAAATGTGAGGATCACTTAGTTATTGTATCTTTGGGTACATGGATACATAAAAAACTATTACATTAATAAATTACATCATCTCTCACTATATATTTCATAAATAGCACCCATCATAGAAATATCATATAAAAATATATTTCTTCATAACTTAGGGATATAAAATACAAGAAAGGTTGAGGATAGATTATTAGTAAGGGTAATCAAAAGATATATCTACATATCATGTGTATAAGGGCATGAGAACCTGAAAATAGAAATGGAAAATCATATATTTTATATTATAGATTTGATATTGAATCATCGTATAAATAATGTAAATTCAGAATACATAAATCCTAATGTAACCATATATATTGTGCCATTATATTATAAAATAATAATATGTCTCATGTTTATTCACACAAAATAATAGTATTATATTTTAACTCTAATGAAAATCAATGTGGATATATTTACATATTGATATTGGTTTACTTTTCATTCCAATCCAATTTATTTCACAGTATATTCATTATTACACAATGCATTAATGGGGAATATAATTATCGTCACATGTATCTCATAATGAAAACCACAAATACATGTTCTACATGATCATAAAATATGCATAATATCATAACTAATAAAAAATTAATTTTTTTCCATAAACATTTAATCATAGCATAACATATGTAAAACACATGTTTTTATAAAAATTTCATCAAATCATCATTATATAACCAATATAAAAGGTATAAGAATTATGAAATACATTTTATAATAGTCATACACCATGTATATAAATATTAATGATGTAATCCTAACAATGATTTCATATAAAATAATATGTAACATCAATGGATTTTATTATAAATAAAAATTTCTTTAAAATATTACATATATCATTTCATAAGGAAAATAAAATTTTCTATTTGATATCACATTATTAATATAATGAAATTTGTAAATAAAATAAAAAAAATTCATTTCAATTAACCTTGTTAAAATATCATGTATTATTTATGGAAATTAGACGTCATTATATTAGGATATTACACTCATGATATTTACGATAAATAAAAACATTCCCTTCACAAATTTTAAAAAATATATAAAAAATTAAATCATTTGGAAAATCATAATATATTACACTCATGATATTAACAATTGTTTGTTCAAATCACTATTCTATTTGATTATTACATGGGTTTTTATGTATTTTTTTTGGTTCAGTTGTTTTAGACCATGTAATATTGTAATTGACAATTATTATAAAAAATTTATACCATGATAAAATTTAAATATATATTCAATATGAATATATAGATTCATCATCTAAGTTAACTATTTTAAAATGAATGAAACCATTCATGGAGATGGTTGGCAATACGTATAGATTAATTACACGTTCACTTTTCAAATGATGGGAAAAATTAAATAAAAGAAAAAATTCACCATTCAATAATCATTATTATATTAAATAAATAATAATAACTCTAAAACGATTCATTATTACCATCCATGTAATTAATTAATGAATAATGATTCACATACCTTGTTGAAGGTTTTAGCTCCCACATATTCACGACTAATATAAAAATTTCCCATTGGATTTTGATGTTGAAAAATATATATGTCATTTTTATTAAATAATCATATTCCTGTATGAATTATCATGTATACAAAATAAAATGACCATAATATCAATACATAATATATGGTGATGAAATGATAATTGTATCCTTATATTCCATCCATAAGTTATACCTATGAATGGGTGATAATTTTACATCATATATAACAAGAAAAAAGTTTTGATATTGTAGAGTTTACAGATAAAATATAATATTTTTCATTTTGAGGATGCTGGATATTTGATTTTATGATAAATATCAAACAATTAGAGATTTTAAATGATATATAAATATATTTTTCAGTTAATACAATTATCTCTTCATTGAAACAAATCATTTAAATATCATTTCAAGGATCATCCATTATTTATTTTGGGAAGATCAATATATCTAAAATTTTGATGTAGAAGTTTAGTAGGTATTTTTTATCCTTTGTTCTTACTATAGGGCTTATTGTAGTGTCAATAATAGATTAGAGGTGTTTTATTCAATAACATAGGTAGTGGTTGCAGTTGGAATTTTATAAAATATTAAAATATTTTAATTTAATTCTCAATAAAGATTCTTAAAATTTTAATTAATTTGAGGAAATAATTTATTGGTTAAAAAAATATTTCTCATATTATATATATATATATATATATTAATTTATGTATTTTATTTTTTATTAACCCCTTAATAGTTTTAAACCTTAATACCAGTAACAACTATTTTGGTCAAAATGGGTAATAAATGATCAGATAAATAGAATTGTGACTACTAGAGAGACCACTATTAATATTTTAAACAATATTACATTCACCTGGACGATGATAATATTTTCATGAGTTTTATGTCATGTAATAAAATATTATTTTTTATAAAATATTATTCATGTCAATTATGGAAGTAAAACATTTATTTAACATTAAATACACAAATCTAAAGATTGATTTCAAACTAATCATTTAAAAGACATATTATATGTGTTATTTATCAGAAGAAATCATGTAAAATAGTAATTAATTTTATTATTAATACATCCAATATGAATAAATTAGTTTAATTTTTTTCAAATAATTGAATAAATATTGTGTCATCATTTCCTATAAATTTTAGGTATTAAATCTATTAGTAAAAATTATAAATAATAACTTTATTATAAAAATGATTTATCATTAATATAAAACATTTGAATCGAATGTATCTTATTTTTAACATTATATGGAATTTTTAGAAATATTAATGTCATGAGTGTTTAATTTTGTAAATGTTAATTTCATAAATTAATGTAATGGTGATAATTTATCAAATATGGAACCAAGGGACCACATACTCAAGAATTAGATGGACATGTCCAAACTCTTACCATAAAATATGATTAAGGTAAGTGTTAGGAAAATTTTATTTCCATATCCAAATGTTTTAACCACATTTTAATTGTTTTACCCTTCCTGGGGTGGGAATGATTTTTATTGATTACTAATCATATTGAAAAAAACAAAATTGCCTCATTTACAGAATATAAAACTCCAAATTCCCGTTATAGAATATCCTTTTTAACTCAATATAAAAAGGTAGTGGAAATTAAAATATCCTAAAAACAAAACATCCAATGAGAAAACATGTTTTATGAAAAATTAGTTATAATGACTAAATTTTTTTTATGAAAATCAAAAATAATATTTATTCTAAAGAACATAATTGTATAATTCAATATTCTAGGGATTTTTTTATTATAAACTATATTAAAACAAATTATTCCCTATTATATTGTCAAATAAAGAACATAATTTTCATTAAATACCATTACATTTCACTGTCCAGTGGAAAATACATAATTTGGGATAAATACCAAATGTTCATCCTAATAAAGTTTTTATAATTTTTAATAAAAAATTACAATAATTTTATCAAATAAATTTCTAATGGTTTCACTAATTAAAATTAATATTTTCTCTTATAATAAAATTAAAATTTTTCTCAAGGAAATGAATTCTAAAAATAACATAAACTCCCAAAAAATATGATTATTAACTCATATGCATTAATCAATATAATTTCATTGATTAAAAAATATATATACAATTCATAATGATTTTATTATTATTAATAACTACAAATTTAATGACATGGTAAGAACATTAATAATAAATTATGGTACTTTAATTATATATCATCATTATTTTGAACTCAAAATTCATCGTAATGGAAGGTAAAAATGATTTATTTATATTTTATTTATAAAATCCTAGAGTTGCAAAATGGTTACATATGCACAAGAAATGTCATACGAGATATTAAAAAGATTATTTTCTATTATTATTAATGATTAATCTATTAATTACATGATAAAATATTCCATGATCAAAATAATTAATTAAAAGAATATATGAAATTGATAAAAAATGAAACCAAATCCCGGGATCCTCACATAGTATTTATAGTTATGTAATAAAAAATTAATTTGTGAGAAATTATTTGTTCATTGACATATCTAACAATGTCTGTATGTCATAACGTAATTGAAATGATGGAATCAAGATATTATTCACTCTATCAGGGATCCACAATTGTTCCATGAACTATCGATTGTCATTGTAGGAATATCCAGGTGCTAGAACAAAAGATCATCACACTTTTGTTGCTTGCCCTAAAAACCCCTTAGAATCACTTCCAATGGATTCACTATCATTTATCTCTGGACATCAATGTGAAATGTGGAGGAAGATCACTTTCAATCCTTGATAACATTCATGGATTGGGATTTCTCTATGGAAAAAGTTAATTCTCTATTGATATCATTATAAACAACAAAAAACGAATTACCCCAATTATGAATATAATAGAATTGAGTATATATACCGCTAGGATTAGAAAACAATAGTTTCATAATATCCCTTTATTATATACAAAATCACTGCAGAACCCTAGGTCTATAATTATAATAATATAATTATTAATATTTCATGAGATTCGATAAACAGATGAATTTAATAAAATATTATTTATTTAAATGATATTCAATATATATTATTTCTCATCAGACCATTAAACACATTCCTTAATTTCTACACAATATTTATTATTCATTGAATAATTTCAATTTATTAAATGATTAATCATCATTTCAATTTTCACTAATAAATTAATTTCTATATGATTTTTTAAATAAAAAACTATATTTATTAAAAATTCTTCTCACATAAAATTGTCTCAAATAGCAATAGAAAAAATATATGAAATTAATAAAACCTGAATAATTTTTAAACTATGATTGTGAATAAAATTTATTTGACTTGTTAACTAATATATTATAATAGATTGATTAACTGAGATTATGGAAAAACATAATATACATCACTCTAGGCCCCTTTCATAATGGAATTATGCGAATGAACCAAAAATACAATTTTTGCATATAGATGGATTTCACATAACCCATAGAGATATAATTTAATACACCAATTATATAATACCATATATGGTTTCTTACTATGTTATATTATTAATTAATAAGGATATTTATAATCATGTTGCCTACATTTTGGCGCCATTATGCAATGTTCTCAACGTCACTATGATAGTATTTCTAGAAATTGAACTGGAATTCAATGGTTATCGATTTAGTCTATGTATATCATTTAATCTCAAGGCATATTGTGTCAATATTAATTAAATAAAAAAAGGAAGAAGTTTTCACTCATTATTCATTAATGAAATATTACTCGTGACTCACCCAATGAATCATACCTCACCATGAACATATTTTGTCACATGTTTCATAAATGCATAAAATTTTATGACTTATAATAATCATTAATAATAATATTAATTTTTATGGATCGAAAAAAAAAATTGATAAGAACATCTAATAAAACATATAAATATTGATTTTGTATTGGTCGGTCTCATTCATAAAATATCCCACAAAACGTATTAACAAGGGTGTATAATATAAGAAGGTTCCTAGAAGTCGTATGCGTCTTCACCCCTGATGAGATATTTTATTTGTTACTCTAATATTATTTCAGATTACTATACAATATTTCTATATTATAATACAATCATTCTACTTTTGGGTTCTCATCATATAGGGTAACTGTTTTGTCCTTTCTCTGTGATATCTACTCTTAGGACAATATCACATATTTTGATACAATGAAGAAACTTAATTATGTAATAAGGATTTTTTAATAATTTAAACAATGAATAAAATTTATCATAACTTTCATAGAAGTTGGTTCTAGGGAAAAATCTCCAAAATAATCCCAGATGCACTAAACCCAATGGAAAACAACATTCAGTCTAATAGCTCACACATGATACTCATGCTTTTGCTGAGATATGCCATTACTTATGGGATCATCTATATTATAGTCTCTATGAACTCAACCTACATATTCTTCACCCTGTTAGAATTATCCCTCAAGAGATTACACTTTTGGAGTATATTCTATTTCTCTTTGTGTGACAATGTCTCTTTAACATGATCTAACACAGTAGTATTATCACATTACAATGTGATAATATATAGACCCCGACTTATCTTGTATAAACATAACATCTTTATTAGAATTTTTATAACATTACACAAGCACATACCCAAAGACCATATTATTATTTTTTGCCTTTGGAAACATTTAAACACAAACACCGGTTAATTTTTGAAATGAATCATCTCCCTCTAGGATCATAGTAATCATCTAGTTTCTTCGAAAAATGATCTTAATATGTATCATCTTGTACTTGGGTAAAGGGCTAGAAAAAACGTTCACTAATTCTAAAAAGTAGATAAATATAATCATAACATAGACATAATAAAATGAAAAAAATATAAAAACCATTTAAAACCTAACCATACATATCAAATATCATAATCATTTTTCGAGGAGGAAATATTGTATTTTGAAAAGTCAAGATTCATAACGGAATCGAAGAACATGATCCATATGAGAACTAATTTCCATAATACATTACATTATTTCATAAAACTAATAATATAAATCAAATCCATATTGGGAATGGCTCACTTCCAAAGCCATAATAGTGGAAAAATTAGTTCACAATACTTAGTTCACTCCTTGTTACAACCGTGTATTAATTATATAGAGTATGCTACGCATTACAAATATGTGTAATTTATTGAATCCTCTCCATATTCCAGTCAAATATACCTCATAATATAAATAAATGTTTACCCATGTCTTTGGAGGTAGATATTGTTCCAACCACTCAATAATTAAATCATTAATATGTGTCCCATAAGATAATACAAATTCATCATATCATAACCTGTGAAAAAAAAATTATTTTCAAAAAAAATCGTCATATCATAAAATGGGGAAAATAGATAGGATTCATTATTATTTCACTATATAATAACCCATGAGAAAATGGATGTTTCATAAGAAAATGACTTATGTAAGAAAAAATGGTTTGATAAACACCATTCCATAATTGTATAAACCATTCAAATAAATAATATAAATTTTAATAAAAGATTATATCCTTATTAAAGAATGATAAACAACAAAAATGACATCTTAGATTGTTTTTTTGAAGAAATAGTCTAAATCATTGTTTATGGAAAAGATTCTTTTTTATTTAGAATACAGTCCATAAAACATTAATTATTATATTTTCATGGAATATTGCATAGTAATCATTTAAATGATTAGTTTAAAATAATTTAAAACACATTATCAAACATAAATTTATTCAAAAATTCGTTATCATGAAATTTATATTCTAATATTATATAAAAAAAATTTTGAAACATTTTCAAAAAACATCACTTTTGATGAAAATTTAATTTTGACCAAATAAATAAATATTATAAAATATTATTAAAAACCAATTTTCAATTGATTTTTGTTCAAGAGAGTGAAAAAATGGTACCATTACATGAAGATATGATGAATAACCCAATGATATGAATATCAATGAGAAATCATTGGATAAAAATCACATTTTTTTTCATTGGAAGGAAGATTGTAAAGAATATTGATAAATGGTGAGATTTTATCATAAAAATATTAAAACTTTTGTTCTATTTAATCATATGAACCATGAAAAAATAACAAAAAATATAAATTAAAATACCATAAGGATATATAAATTGGTTTTATTACATGTAAATGGAGCTATATGTACTCCACTTGAATGAATATAGGTTCTTATGATGACATGCAACTCAAAGAATAAAAAACATGGAAAATCAATTTACCTCTTTGGTAATGTTTTAACCATAAACCCCATTAATGAGAGATAATAAAATGGATTTTTAGATAAAAATAATTCTCAGTATAATAATCATATAATAATTACATGGGTATTATATACATCATATACATGAAATAGGTAGTCGACGTGGCTTCTTTCTCATGGAAACATAATGTGAGACCAAAATCCATTACATTATGTAATGGCTTAATCTATACCCATTAAATCCTCCTAGAAAATAATATAAGTCTATTAATCATATATTACATAACCATATTCATTTACATGGTATCATATGTGATTTTATTGTAACTTTATTACCCTTTTATTAATATATCCTTGTTAAATTTATGATTCATTTAATAACTACATTGATTTTTTCTATATGTTTTGGTTTTTTATATTTAATTTCCCTAAATATTATTTTGAATTCATCATATCCATATTTATTAAAATATAGAAACCTAACACATATTAGTTACATATTTATTTATGATTATCAATAAATAATTGAAAAATGAAAAGAAATATGTCGAACCAGGAGATGGTAGTTCATACGTTTGTGTGGCCAATATTTGTATTATTTTTGAATTGAAAGAATTAAAATTTTATGTGATATTATCATTAAAAAATATTTTTAATTAACTATATATCACTTCTTTTAATTAATACCATCCTCAGTACACTCCATGTAAATTTTGACTGAAACACATATTATCATGAGGTGATAGTCAGATGTATACACATATGATTTTATCATATTACCAAAAAAATAAAATATTAAAAGTATAGGAGATATTAAAAATTAAAAAATCCTAATTATGTAAAATATTTAATATAATAAAATTAATACTATTATTATTCTGAATGATGATAGGTGGTAATGAAGAGAAAAGTCGGTTCGTGAGGCTGTAGATCATGGTACAAATGAATGATAATTTCATAACACATTTGATTGAAGTGTTTGTGGTTTTAGGTAGTATAATTATCAAAAATACATATATGTATAGTTATGATAATGAATTTTATTAAAAATAATAATTTGAATAAAATTTATGGGTGTGATGAAGAAATAAAACAAAAAACCTTCATTGTTGAATGTTAATTTTTATTTATATATATAATTTTTATTTTCACCAAAAGCATTAGATTAATGGATTTATGAAAATATTAAGGATTGTAGAATTCTATGAGGGTTTTATAGAAGTTTATTTTAATTATCTTGGTGAAAAATTTTAGTTTTTATGGTGTGAATATAGGGGAATATCTTGTGGCGAGATAAATGTGAGGCGATTAAAAATTTTGTAGATTTTTTAAAAAGACAATTACACCCACATTTTTCCATATTATGTGTGTATCATATTGGACTAATGTAAATAAAATATAAGAGATTGTTTATTTTATCGATATAAGAATTTTTTTTAAAATTTTCTAGGCCATTTTACCTATTATGTATAATTTTTTGTCCCTTAGTAAACCCATTTTTCACAGAAATGTTGTGATAAGTTTTAATTTGATTCACTAATGACATTATTTAAAAATAATGGGGAATTTAATAGAGATTATTTAATATTCTAATTTCAATCATGGAATCTATTTTACACGATTCTATTAAAATATGTGTAATAAACTATTTTATGTTTTTTCACGTAGACATGACAAGACAATGATTTTTTATGGTCAAAATCATCAAAGTATTGAAATGTTTTTTTATATAATGTCAATTTGAAATTCTTTCTGATCTCTTGAATTAGATTTATTTATTAATAATTTTACAAATTTTACTTTTTACCATGATTAAAATAAATTATATTATATATATAAATCTAAATAAAAGAAAGTAGTCATATAAAAAGTTGTATTTTTAACTATTCATCCAAAAATGAAATATTTAAAAAAAATTCGAAAAAAATCTCTCTAATAAAATTTATAAAATATAAAATAAAAAATTGTTTATATTTTTTAAAATTTAACTTCTAAAAGAAACCAATTTTTTTATTAATCATTATAGGACATTAATATGTTATTTTGAGAAAATAGTATTTTCAAAAAATATAATGAATTTAGCAGAAATTATATATTTCATTATCAATAATATTTAAATATATATAGATATGATAGGTCATATATAAAAATTAATTATTCATATTGATATTTATATGTTTAATTTATATGATATAAAAATCATATTTGAATTTTTATATTAATATAATGTTGTTTTGTAGAAAAATTGTGTTGAATGTAATGAAAATTAAACTCAGTATTGTGTGAAGCACAAGATTAAAATGGTATTTAATATATGTAAATTCAATTAATAAATTTAATTTAATTTTAAAAAAATTCATAAAAACAATTGGTGTTACATTCTACCCTACATTAAATGAATTTCATGGAATGCATTTTTCACAATAATAAGAACAACTTTATATTATTTCACTCATTATATCCTAAATCTCCCCTGTATGTTAATCAAACATTAGAATTCCACAAAAAAGTGACCTGTTGAGTTTTCTTTTTTTATACCTTTCTGTGTATGATACTAAATATATATCATTTGTTCCACTTTATAAATATTTTCCTATTTTTATATGACCTCTATGATTAGTTTAAGTGAAGTGTTAAAAAATTATATCTTCAAAAGATAAAAATGTAACACACCATGGAATTTATATAGGTTTGGTAGAAGCAACAAATTATTGGATACCTTCCAGATATGATCAATAATATCAAAAGGACCGATATAAAAATATAATAGTTTACCCATCCTTTTGAATGTCATAACCTTCTTCCATGAACTAATTTATAGGAACTCATTATCCCAGACATTAAATTTTATATTTCAATGGTGGTTATCAACATAACATTGCTTCAAACTCTAATCAACCAAGATTTTCATCTGAATGGATATGTCATAATTTTCCATTTCTTCATTAATATCGTGTCTCAATAGCTTTTATTCTTCATCTTCATTCATGAACATTGGTTCTCTACATTTCATTCCACATAGGGATTCATAAGTATCCATTTGAATTATTGTGTAATATGTATATTTGTATCAAAACTCAAATATATGAAGGTGTTGATCCAATCCACCCTTGAAATTAAAAGAATATGATCTTAACGTATCTTCAAGGGCTTGAATTTTAATTTCATAATGAAAATATTTTTTAGGATGATAGTATTGATGAAAAACAAATATATATATAAATCTAAATGAATAAATTTGTGGAACATTTATGTAAATCCCAAATCCCAAACCGATAAAATAGAATGTGGTACTCTATAATAAATTTCCACATGTATAATTTTTATACTTTAAATATGATACATAGTGAAGTATTATTTAATAGAGATAAATGGCACTAAATTACTTAGGTGATCAACAATTACCCATATATAATAACTACCATTAGAGGTTTTGGGGACTCTAATGACAAAATACATAGTGAATTTTTCCCATTACCAGTATAGTAAGGAAGGTGGATGTTACATACCGTTATACTTATTACATGAAGCATTTACTTGTTGACATACCACTTATCGAGATAGAAACTCTATTATTTCTCTCTTCATTCCATCCCGTTAAATATATTATTTCAAATACTAATACATTTCAATACTTCTAGAATTTATATATAAAGAAGAATAAGAGAATACTCTATTAAATCCTTTTTCGGGTCTAGTATTATGAGGACCCGACCTTAAGAATTACATAATCTTTAATTAAATGAATAATTCACATTGAGTATCTTTTCAGGTTTAGTGTATTATATAATTAGAACATCACTATTACATTATATCTCAAAAATTAAAAGGTAGATACCTCTAATAAGTTTCCATTTTTTCCATAAAATAAAAACTCCAGAAGAAATGTGTCATGTTTAGTCCAATGTTTTAGTCATCATGACTTTTCCATGATCCCATATTTGACCATATTCATCTTTAGGTCCTGTGAAAAACATTTCAAAACATAGGATGAGAATAAAAATCTAAATAAGGGTTATAAAACAAGGAAAGAAAACATAAGTTCATCATTGCATACATAACATAAGCTCTTTAACATAACTCATGAAATCATAAGATTTATGAATAACACATAGAGAACATAAATCATATGGGTAACTTGTGGCATCCATATCATACTCACATTAATGCATTAATAGCTACATACACTAATACACTAATGGACATTAGCGACCGCCAAAAGCGGTCGCTAAAGGCCTATTGAGACCGCTTAATGACCGCTTTTGGCGGTCGCTGTTGCTTCGTCGGTAAAGAGCAATAGCGACCGCCAATGGCGGTCGCTAAAGCCTCTATCGAAATACAGCATTTTTTTTTGCGCTGTATGGAACCAGTGGAGGCGGTAGTGGCGATGAGTGATGGTGAAGCTTCACCTGCCGGTCATGGTGGATCTACGGCGGCCGGAGGTATGTGAGTTATGTTGATGGGGCATGTGGACGGTGGTCCGTTGATGTGGGGGGTGACGGGGGTCACCTACGACGGGGAAGGGGGAAGAGGGGGCCGACAAAGGTATTGGAAGGGGTGACCGACAGTGGCGGCGCGCGGCGGCGAGGTGGCTTGAAATTGCAGCGGCCCGAATGGAAGTGGGGAATGACAGGGCGGGAAAAATCCCGCGTTTTTTAGATGGGATTAGAGACCGCCATTGGCGGTCACTAATGGTCTTAATAGCGACCGCCAATGGCGGTCGCCCGTGCGCAGGGGCGCAGATACTCAAATTTCTAGTAGTGATAGGGTGTTACATTTGGAATACCCATAATAATATATTCCTTAAATATCATAGTATAAATATTCACATTTACATCTGTCCCGTTACCCAATTCAATGGAGAGATATTTTTGGCTTACCAGTCCTAGGTTTATAATGGAACCACTTGTATATGTAACAATTCCCAAATACCATAACTATACATAGCACATAAGATATATCTTAAAAGAAATATAATATTTCAGTCACAACCCGTCCTCGGGGCTCGTGCCGTGACTACACCAAGCCTGCCTTCCATAGGCTAGGGGATGGTGACTAGAAAAAAAGGCGTAAATACAGATAAAAAGGGAATGCATTGTCTTTATAAAGAAAAAAACACCACAGAGTATGCAAGCTGAGTAAACACTATGTAAACTGAGTACAAAAGTATGTGCTGGAATGTAAATGGCCCAGAATACAAACCTAACTGAAAGTAAAGTACACCTGAAAATGAGTACAGCAATATAAAAGTAAAGTAGCGAGTCTGAGCCATCCTCTGGAAGTACCACATGAAGGGTGGGTACAGATAGCCTTCTCTGCTCCTCGGCTCAAGCTGTCCGCTCCGAGTAAGTCCCGTTGAGTGATCCACCTCCTGGTACCATCCAACTCCACGATCTCCCACCCCGATTAGCTCTATCCTTCATCTGCATCCAACACAACATAGTGCCGGCATAGCCTGTGAAGGGGTGAGTATACACTACTCAGTAGGGACCCTGAGACCCCCGAAGGACTCCCAGAATCAACGAAGGATAAATCACAAAAGAAAGATACAATCATGAAGTTACAACCAACTCCACTTAGGTATATGCCTATACATATACCTAAGTCATCATTTCCAGTTTGGCTCCAAAATCCGAGCCCAAGTTCGATCTAGTCCACACAGGAAAGCACAACCTAATCCACATAGGAAAGCACAACCCAATCCAAAGAGGAAAGCAAGATAATCATATCGAAGATATTGATTGAAAGTCAAGACTCAGCTCACACACATATAATTTTTCGTAAGGCGATAGAGATGGTCAGATGTATCCATTAATTCATATAATCTATCAGACCCACATAGGATTCAAGGCGAGCTAAGATGTCGGACCAACAAAGGATACAAGACCAGCTACTCTGCCGGACCCAGGTAGGGTACAAGTACAAAGTAAAATACTGTCGGACTTACGTAGGATACTAGAATAGTAGTCAAGAACTACCAGACTCACATAGGATACAAGAATAGTAGTCATCGGTGTCGAACCCATGAAGGATTCCAGCACGGTCGTCATCACTGACGAACCCACAGAGGATCCCAGTATAGTCCTTATCGTCGTTGTAGTCGTAGCCAGCTCTAGGGTTCCCGCACACAGCACGATCAATTCAGGGAGGGTGCACTCCACGAGCCAAGGGGGTCGATAAATCAATGAACACTGTAGTCCAGAGTCGATGTATCCCAAAGTTCCGTCTCATCAATAGGAACTCAACGCGACAGATGATGCGTCAATCGGACACCCGGTCAGAGAAGTATTGACTTTTTCATCCCAGGGGCCCGGTTGGGTTTTAAGTCAAAACCAACCCGACCGTTCTCCAACTACATCCAAACCTAGATAAGAGTATTCCAAAATAACTTTCTCACTAAGAAGAATCCAACAAAGTTTATGGCACACCAATTGGAGGTTCGGTTCTCACGTTATAAGCATTTCCGTTCTGAGGCCCTGGTTTGTTTCGTATTTTAACCACCCTAGTTGGGTTCATGTTCTAACCAAAAGTTCTCCAAAACCATGAGTATAATATACTCAAATTACCGTCACAATCCAAGGATCTCTATGAAACTAACGGTGCATTGATCGGAGCTTCATGGCCCATGTTATGGTCGTTTGAATAGATCCGTCCGAAAACAGGGGGTTTGGGCCCGGTCTGACCCGACCCAATACCCCCTTGGTCGGCCCAAACCGGCATGGGGATCCAGCCCTACCCGACCGGTGCAGCCTGGCCCAGTGCATGCGGCCCGACACAACGAGGAGATTCGGCCTGGGGCATGAGGCCCGGCCCGGTGCCAGCGGTCTGCCCTGGCGCGGGTGGTCCGGCCCAGTGCAGGTGGTTCGGCCCGGTGCGGAAGGGGGGTAGCTGCATCCCCCTTCGAACCGAACAGCGGACCCCATGTGGTCCGCCATGCCATTGATGTCCAGCTCCCCAAGGTCTATGATATGTGTCAGGTCGTGCACGTATCTCCTCAGCTGAGACACGTGGAAGACGTCGTGCCCCCGGTGCAACTGAGGTTGTTGAGCCAGGCGATAAGCCACCTCATATATCCTACTGATAACCAGGAATGGTCCAATAAAGCATGGATATAACTTGCCGCCCCGACCCAATCTCCGTAATCCATGTCGAGGTGATACCTTCATGAAAACATGGTTGCCATCCTCTAACTCAAGTGGTCTCCGCCTCCTATCAGCATAAGACTTCGGTCAGCTCTGAGCTGTCCTCATCCGCTCCTCAATGACTTGGACCTTCTCTTTCGTGGCCTGGACCATCTTTGGTCCCACAAATACTGACTCCCCAGGGTCTATCCAGCACAGAGGTGACCCGCATGGTCGGCCGTACAATGCCTCGTATGGTTCCATCCTGATGGTGGAGTGGTAGCTCTTGTTGTATGCAAACTCCACCAAGGGTATGTGATCATCCCAACTATGACCAAAGTCAAGGACACATGCACGAAGCATGTCCTCGAGAGTCTGAAAAGTCCTCTACGTCTGACCATGCATCTGAGGGTGAAAGGTGGTGCTCATGCATAGCTGCATCACAAATGACTCTTGTAACCCCTTCCAAAGCTGGGATGTAAAGCGGGCATCTTTATCAGAGACGATAGATGATAGCACACGATGAATCTATAGAATATCCTGAACATAGACGCATCCCAAGCTCTCCAATGAGCCCTGTTCTCGGATGGGTAAAAAGTGACGACTTGGTGAGTCGGTCTACAATCACCCAAATGGAGTCCTGTCCTCTGGAAGTACGTGGAAGTCCAGTCACAAAATCCATAGATATCGTGTCCCACTTCCACTTCGGGGCCTCCAAGGGTTGAACCAAGCCTGCTGGTACCTGGTGCTCCGCCTTCCCCTAATGGCAGGTGAGACATCGATAAACGAACTCTGCCACAAAATTCTTCATACGTGGCCACCAGGGCTTCGGTTTGAGATCCTGGTACATCTTCGCTACTCCTGGATGTACCGCTGAAGGGGAAGTGTGAAACTCTCTCATCACCTCCTCCTATAAAGTAGCTGGTACCATGTTATGTGATCTGAAAAGGATGTCATGCTCTCCTCATATAGAGAAACCACGAGGTGCCTATCCTGTGGAAATCTGCTCACGCCGCGTCTCACAGTAAACATCCCCATGATGTGCCTCTCTGACCAACTGATGAAGTGGAGGAGTGACAATGAGTGACTGATGAAAGAATTCTCCATCTCTATCCACGAAGGATATCTGCAAAGAAGCTAGCTGCTCTGTCGTCTCTCAATGTAGCTAAATTCCCGTCCTCCTGTTGAGAGCATCAGCTACTACGTTCCCCTTCCATGGAGTATATACTATCTCAAAGCCATAGTCCTGTGGGAACTTTAGCCATTGTAGCTATCTCAGGTCCAGGTCCTTCTCCGTGAAGATGTACTTGAGACTCTGGTGGTCAGAATAGACTGAAAAGTGCTCGCCCATCAGATTGTGTCGACACATCTTCAGAGCGAAGACCACTTCGGCTAACTCCGGGACATGGGTAGCATTGTTCTGCTCATTCTACCTCAACTGTCGTGATCCATTGGTGATCACTTCCCTCTCCTGCATCACGACACACCTGAGTCGGGTCCCTGATGCATCACAGCAGACTACGTACCCGAATCCCTCCCCCGGTAGCCTTAAGATGGGTGCACTGGTCAATCTCTGTCTCACCTTTTGGATGCTATGCTGACATCTATCTAACCACACGAAGGGTCTCCCCTTCTTCGTCAATGCTGAAAGTGGTGCCGAAACTCTGGATAAGTCTGCCACAAATTTCCGGTAGTACCCAACCAAACCTAGGAAACTCCGCATCTCTATCACGCTCCTGGGTGGCTCCCAAGCTAGCACTACCTCGATCTTCACAGGATCCACCACAAATACCGCCTTAGAGATGATGTGTCTCATGAAATGGACCTCGCATATCCAGAACTGACACATCGAGAGCTTACCATAAATCTGGTGCTCTCGGAGTGTGTCCAGAACAACCCGCAAGTGGTAGGCATGCTACTCCTCAGTAGTCAAGTATTTCAACATGTCGTCAATGAAGACTATGACAAATAGATCGAGATATGGTTGGAAGATCTTGTTCATGTGGATCATGAACACTGCTGGAGTGTTGGTTATGCCGAAAGGCATAACCATGAACTCTTAGTGGCCATACCGACATATGATGGCTGTCTTCTGCACATCTTTGTCTCGAACTCTGAGGTGATGATAGCCTTACCCGAGGTCTATCTTCGAGATCCATTATGATCCCTTGATCTGATCAAATAGGTCTTCAATTCTCTGTAGTGGATACTTGTTCCTCACGGTCACCTGGCTCAGGTGACGGTAATCGACACACATTCGCAAGCTCCCGTCCGCCTTCTTGGCGAACAAAATTGGGGAAGCCCTGGGTGAATCAGTGGGTCGAATGAATCCATTGCCTTACAAGTCCTCTAGATGTACCCATAGATATCGAAGCTAAGTGGGAGCCATCCGATATGCTGGAGTAGATATTGGGACTGTCCCGGGATACATGTCAATATAGAAGTCTACCTCTCTGCGAGGAGGTAGTCCTGGAACATCGTCAGGGAAAACGTACGCATACTAATCCACCACTATAGGGAAACTCGAAATCCGCACATAAACTGCTCCTAGGATGAGGCTTGCCAACTGATGAGTGATCGGCTATCCTCTCCTCTGCCTGAGTTCATCCTGCACTGCAAAGGCTCGCTTCTCACCGGTGAAGGTGAACCTGCTCCCATCAGTGCAAACACACCGCACCTTGCGCCTAATACAGTCGATCTAAGAATGGACTGTAGATAACCAACTAATGACCAAGATGACGTCGTAAGGCCTCGATGCCACTAAAAGAAGATCCCAGCCAAATATCTCACCTCCTAGAGTAAGCCCACACTGCCGTCACCCATGCGTAATCGTCGAGTCATCTCCCGTAGGTGTCTCTAGCCATAAGGATCGAGCCAACGGCTCCGTCGGAATCTCCGAGCTCCGAAAAAGGGTAGCGACAATGAAAGAATGACTTTCTCCTGTGTTTATAAGAACTTTACCAAGGGTGGAGTAGACACAAATAGTACCTCAAATCATCTCTGGTAAACCATGGTCGTAGGCCTCTACTGCCTGAAGCTGAGCCTGCCTCTGTCCACAAGCTCCTTGTGGTCGGGGTGGACCTCATGGTGGTGGTGGTCGTGGTAGAGCATCAAAGCGTCGCGCACCACTTATTGCTCATCCATCTCCTCTGTCTCATCTGCCTGCTCCCTGTGGACCGCCACGGTTGAACCTCTACATCTTCCTGGATGGTCCCTCAACCGTCTGCTGCTCCTCTGCATGGCGGGTCGGGAAGTCACAAGTCATGTGGCCCTGACCGCCGCATGCATAGCACTGTCTGCTCCTTGAAAGGCTTCCTCTACTACATGTGACCCACACCTCTGAGATAGTATCCTTTGGTCGTCCGCCTGATGGTCTGGTCCGCATGGACCCCTGTGATATCCGTCGACTGCCAGCTGCAGAAGACCCAGAAACATGTCGCCCTGCAGTAGGAATCGTTGATGGTTTAGACTCAGCAAGAAAGCTCTCTACGAGAAGGGCTCTCTCCAGTTCTCATGCCTGCGTTGGAATGCTCAGGGAGAGCATCGATGCCCTGATCTCATGCCTTTGTCCCTTCTAGAAGGTATGAGCTCAGAATAATGGGATCTGTACCATGTCCGTCGAATAGCGCGAGAGATCGTTAAATCTCACCGAGTACTGGGCTACCGTCATTCTGCCCTGCCGCAGCTATAGTAGCTCTTGAATGCGCACCACACGAAGGGTGGCTAGGATGAACTCCGATACAAAGAGGCTCCCGAAGTCCGACCAAAGGAGAGATGATTCATCATGCACCTGGAGCATCAGGCTCCACCATTTTCCTGCCACCGCGTGCAGGAGACTCGCTACAAGGATTGCCATAAGGTTAGCTGGTGTCCCTACTAACTTGAAAACTCATACAACAGCCTCCGTCCAATACTCAGCTGCCTGAGGGTCCATCTCCACGTGGAACCTGGGTGGTCTCTAATGCTTTACGTCGTGCAGTGCACTAAGGTGACCAGAACTCTCAGCGGCTGGGGCTGGGGGAATCGGTGGCTCGGCGGGTAGAGGTACCGCCGGTGCCTCAGATGTAACAAGGCCCTACACTGAGGCCTCGTTGCTCGGTGGGCTGTTGTCTCACAAAAAGCTCAGAAACTAGCTAGCTGCCATCGTGGGGCCATCCTGAAAATAAATAGGTGTGCCACGGTTAATACAGTATACCTGGTGAGCTGACACAAAGTAATCACAAATAAAACTTTTGAAACACACATGCAATCAAAGGTTTCGTGCACTGAGTCGTAAATCAGAAGTCAGGGTCCAGGAATATGGATACGTCAGCCGCCGAACCAACACTGGACTCCCTGGACTGATAACCACACTCAATACCCTTAACACTATTGCATCACATAGATGATCGATCAGAGTCCTTAGTTCTGTGGTAGAACCGAACTCCTCTGATACCAATTTGTCATGACCTGTCCTTAGGGCCCATTCAGTGACTATCCCAAGCCAACCTTCCATAGGCCAGGGGCTGGTGACTAGCACCAAAGGAGTAAATCGTGATATAAATGGAAGGCATTTCCATTATAAAGAATACAAACACCACATAGTAAGCAAACTGAGTAAACACTTAGTAAACTGAGTACAAAAGTACGTACTGGAAAGTAAATGTGCCAGAACACAAAACCAACTAAAAGTAATGTAAAACTAAAAGGGGAGTACAACAATAGTAAAGTAAATCAGTGATTCTGAGCCGTCCTCTAGAAATCCCACATGAAGGGTCAGTACAGATAGCCTCCTCTGCTCCTAGGCTCCAGCCATCTGCTCCGAGTAAGTCCCGTCCAGTGATCCACCTTCAGGTACCATCCAGCTCCATGAGATCCCACCTCGATCATCGCTATGCCTCGTCTGCATCCAACACAACGTTGTGCGAGCATAGCCTATGAAAGGGTGAGTATACGCTACTCAGTAGGGACCCCAAGACCCCAGATGGTCTCCCAGAATCTATGAAGGATAAATCACAAAGGAAATAAAAAATCATGAAGAAACAACCAACTCTACTTAGTTATATGCCCATACATATACCTAAGTCATCATTTCCAGTTCGGCACCAACATCCGAGCCCATGTTTGATCTTGTCCACACAGGAAAGAACAACCCAATCCACACAGGAAATCACAACCCAATCCACACAGGAAAGCAAGACAATCCTATTGAAGATATTCATTGAAAGTAAAGACTCACCTCACATAGGTATGCTTTTTCAAAAGGTGATAGAAATGATCAGATATAGCCACAGATTCATCTAAGCTGTCGGGCCCACATAGGATACAAGACTAGCTATGATGTCGGGCCTACAAAGGATACAAGACCAGCTACTATGCCGGGCCCACGTAGGATACAAGTACAGTGTCAAATACTGCCAGACCCACGTAGGATACAAGAACAGTAGTCATGTACTGCCAGACCCACATTGGATACAAGAATAGTAGTCATCGTCATCGAACCCCCTGAGGATTCTTGTACAGTTATCGTTGCTGTCAAACCCACGGAGGATCCCAGTACAATCGTCATCGTCATCGCAGTCGCAGCCAGCTCTACGGTTCCCGCACACAGCACGCTAGATTCCAGCAGGGTCTACACCACGATCCAAGGGGGTCGATACATCAGATGACACGTATTATAGTGTGGGTGTATCCTAATGTACCATCTCTTCAATAAGAACTCAACACGACAGACGGTACATCAATCGGACACCCGGTCTGAGAATTATTGGCTTTTTCGGCCTAGGACCACGGTTGGTTTTTAAGTCAAAACCAACCCGACCATACTCCAACAACATCCAACCTTAGAGCGTAGTAAGCCAAAAGAACCATCTCACTAAGAGGAATCCAACAATGTCGATGGAAAATCAATCGGACGTCCGGTGATCATGTTATAAGTGTTTCCACTCCGAGGTCCCGGTTTGTTTTGTGTTCGAACCAACTCGGTCATACCCAACGTTCTACAAAACCTTGAGTGTAATATACTGACACGGCCGTCTGGATCCAAGGATCTCTACGCAATTGGCGGTGCATCGATCAGTGGTCTATAGCCCTTGTTATTGGCGTTTGAACGGATCCATCCGAAAACAGGGGGATTGGGCCCGGTCCGACCCGGCCCAATACCCCCTGGTTCGGCCCGAGACAGTTCGACCTGACCTGGGTCCAGGTCCGGCCCGGTTGGATGCAGGGATCCAGCCCGGGGCGGGCTGCCCGACCCAGCACGGGGGGTCCGGCCTGGCGTGGGTGGTCCGGCCCGGTGCGGCCGGTCCGGTTCTGTGCGGACGTCCGCTCAAGTGGACGCGGGAGGGGGGGGGGGGAAGCCGACGCCCCCTTCGAACCGAACGGTGGACCCCATGGGGTTCACCCTTCCATTGACTAGGGGTTTCAACCCCTAGTTTTCCAAAGAAGCGGCCGACATTTATGACCAGCTGTTTGGTTCATGCAGGACCCACGGGGGGTCCCGCCTCTAGGGTATGCCGGTGTCTGGATCAGCCGGCCGCCTTCCCGAACCGCCCAAGCCACGGACCGCAGCTATTGGCCGTCCGGCACGGTGCAATGGTGCAACGGTGCACCGCCCCTCCGCCGCGGCTAGCCCCGGATGTAGACCTCCTTGATGCTCCGGCGCGATGGCGCCGCGCCCCCCGCCGCAGCCCGACTCCAGCCGCGACCACTTGTGGTCTCAATGGCGCGGCACGATGGCGTCCCACTCCTTCATCGCGGCCCGCATCGGCAGCGGTTCCGTCGTTTCGCGCGGTGTGACTGCACCGCGTTGCCTCCGTTCCAAACCATAACGATGTACAACAACAAAGGGGAGGAGGGTAGGACCTGTTTGTGCAGTCTCACCTCCTCCCGTTAATTTGATAACAAGCGGCTATTTATTTAACGATGAACTCCAGAAATAACCACGAATGAAAAATCAAACCCCAACCTCGAAGAAGTTCACATAAGCTAGCGTCATGGAAAATGACATCACAGGATGAAGCTCTGTATACGTCAATGGAGAACGTCCGAGGAGGAAGCGGTGTCTCCCTTTCTATGACGTGGAGAGAAGATGGAAATGTGTGCATCCAGGAAGGGAACGCCCTCACACACCAGCTGCGG
Organism: Viscum album; assembly: GCA_963277665.1. Lineage (NCBI taxonomy): Eukaryota > Viridiplantae > Streptophyta > Magnoliopsida > Santalales > Viscaceae > Viscum > Viscum album. The sequence goes on from OY728158.1 coordinate 882,260,958, forward strand.
AGAGAAGAAGAGACGGCTCGTTGACCTCTCCTTGCGGTGACATCGTTCTTTGTCGAAGCCTTGGCGTTCTTCGAGTTCTTCAATCGTAGAGCTTTCTTCCCCAATCCTCTCACAACAAAACAAACCCCAAATAAAATAAGGTTCATCTTTATTTTATAAACACATGCCATGAATTCCAAAACTTCAAAATTCAAACTCCTAATTAAATAAATTGAGTAACTTAAATTAATTAATTTAATGTGAGAGTTGGCATGCAATTAATGTGGGATAGTGGATGAGTTACAAAATAAATGGGGGTTTTCGAACATTAAGAGGGTTAGAGGAGTTAGAGTAAATTGAAGGGATGGGGCTCATGTGGGCCCCACATCACTAATATCCTAACAAGAGGTCTTATGATATTCCCTCACCTGGAAGTTATACAACATAGAGAAAAAATTAAAGTTGTGGCACAACTTTATTTACTCAACACTTAAACCAAAATATTAAACAACTCTTCCCAAGCAAACAGATCTCCAGAAAAGGTCATCTTAAGCAATTACCGACGCTGCGATTTCATCGGTGCCCTCAGATTTTGATTCTGAGAATCGGTTCAAAAGATAGGAAAACCTGCTCGTTTGTTCACTGAATCTACCCGAGCTAAACTCCGAAAATTTATTTCGGGCACACCGGGCATCAGAATCAGGTGCCGTCAGAAACTGCATACTCGTAAAATCCCAAAGAATTTATGAAAAAGTTTTCCTTGAAATTTAAGGGTTTTACAATTTCCACATTTCAATAAAAATATATCATTTAAATATATTGACATAGAAAATCCACTATAAAAACAAACTTCATTACCTAATTAAGTTAAAGAGTATATGATATTTATTTTCCATTTAAAAACATTACGGCTTGTCAAGGAATACAAAGTTCAAATAATACTCGTAGCGGCGGAAAGGTCATAGTCACTTCATCCTTTAAAAAAACAATTCTTTTTTTAAACATTAGTAAAACTCTTCATTGAAAATGACTCCATCTTAATGAATAGAAAATTCAAGGGTTTTTATACACTGTATAAAATAAAGTCATGTATTAAAACAAAATATTCCTCAATGAATGGATATAAAGATGAAGTCCCTTACCTCATGATCAACTTGACCCATTTGTTCTTTAATCTCTTGAATAATAATGTAAAGTTAATTTCAACATTCATAAGAACAATTTTCAAATTTATTATTCCTTTAATATAATTTTTTACCATGTTATAAACATTAGGTAATCATTTATGTTAATAATTGTCGTTTTGTCGATATTTGATACTTGAGTCAAAAATGGACTTCTTATAATTAGAATTTTTTCATGTGGTTAAAAGGTTCATTATATCTAGAATGATATTCATGATTTAGATATCAAATATATAATATATATCCATTAAATAAATGTATTTATAATAGTACATACCATTTGAAGGTAAGAAATGAAATGCACTATTCATGGAGACGGTTCGTCGTACGTACCCATGAACGCTACTTTTATTACTGTTTATTATTTTTATATATTTAAAACATAATGATACATATATATATAATAATTCCTGTATAATATCATATATAATATCATTTTCGCAATCCTTTATACATCTCACATTTGAAATTAATGAGTCATATCACTTTGAGGTGGTTGTAGTCTTCACATCCTCAATTGAAGTTATCGTGTTTACTCATATTGGAAACCATAAAGGTATTCTATAAATGAAAAATAAAGAAGTATAATGAAAAGATAAACATAATATATATCATATATATATACATTTCCATCTTAATGGCCATCATGAGAGGCGGTAGGAGATAATTTAACAATCATCGTTTTGTGAGGCGTTAGTTTTCTATCCACAGAAACAATATGTTCATTACTCATTATATGGAGGTGTGTGTAAGGAAGGCCAATATCGCGGCAGATGCACTTTCTCAAAAATGTAGTCCAAAGGATCTAATGATTCTGTTTTCCTGTTTGGGATCTTTTCATCAAGAGTATAATAATTTTGTGCAGGGTGATTCTTTCGGGATGCATCATTTTAGACTGTCGTGACATTCTCTTCCATTTTGGACTATTGCTCATTTCATTAATAATAAAAAAGACAATTATCGATCAATCAAGGTGTCTGTAATATTAGTTTGATTACATATCACAACAACATACTATTATATTTAGTATACTGGTGTTGTTATAAAAGAAAATAATAAAAATATTTTCATTGGTTCGTGAATAAAAATAAAACATAAGAACTTAACAGATGATGTTACCTTTAAATCAGGTAACTCCATTTAGTTTGAACCGAAATGACATATTGAAGAGCCTTCTGCCAATGTTAATGATTATAGGTGTAAAATAAGGATCTCCAAATCTTATTTGGGTAGGGGTTGGATGAGGCAAGGGGTTTAGAGGAATGTGAAATGGGTTAGAGTTGAGGGATTTCTATATGGGGAAGGAGGGGCTCTTCAAGAAAGTGTGAAAATATTATTTTATAATATAATGATTTATAGTTTCTAAATGTACAAAAGATATTAATGTCGAAGATAATATGACTCTGGGTGAAAATAAAATCATCCAATAAGAATTGGACAAATTATAGATAATTTTCTAATCATTATTATATTATATTATTTAAATATTTTATTAATGAGGTAAACATTGCATCATTATTGTGTAATATATAATTTTATTTACAAGATTTCTAAAATTATAAAAAAAATACCAGGATGTAGGAAATATTTTTATATTTACAGTGAATATTTATTGTCATAATGATAACTTATATAACCCCTTGTAATAATTGATTTACTAAAATATATTTGTTTATGTCATTTTTTCCTTTACATTATGTTAATTACTATAATGTGTCATTAACAACAATTAGTGGATCCATGGGGTCCTAAAATTTTCCCATGGTAGAACATGGTAGGCCATTACCAATCCAATATGTTTAGGACATGTGTTAAGTAAATTTTGTATTATTAGGATATTCTTTTTATCTTGAAATACCCTATTTAACTTTAACTATGGAAAATTAATGTGACAAGTTACAATTCCCCAAAGATTATTTTCATCTAATTGAACCAAATTTTAATTATTAATATCAACCATTCATGTTTTATTTTTAAAATTCAATTCACATGTGTCTTAAAATTTCATAAAATTGAAAAAGTCAGTTTTTAACTACTACTTAGTGGTTTGTCTATTCATCAAAAATTGACGTTTTCAGAAAACTACCAAAATGTCATCCTATGATATATTTGATAATACAAATTCAAAAATGATTTCTATTTTACCAAATAGAAATCATTGAATATGAATTAATTAATTTAAAATTAATTCTTGTTCTCAAAACAAAAATTTTGTTTTTAAGATATATTAACTATCAAAAGATTGACACCTGTTTATGTCCAATTTCAAAGTTAAATTTATTCTAATTACCAACATTGGATTAAATGGTAAAAAATATAATCTAACTAATATTAAAAAAAACCATTGTTGCATAATAGGTACGCCATCAAACAGAGTATTCCCTTTAATGTAAAATTAATATTTAATTCAAAAATATTACTAAAAATGGAAAATGTCTTATTCCTTATTTACATATGATGTTACATCCTTCCCCCATTTATAAATTGGGTTCAAGAAATGTTAATAACTTATACAATAAGTAGGGGTATTTATCCCACATAGTATTTTCTGATTCCCACGTTGCCTTTTTAACCATATGGTTTTTCACAAGACCTTTACTAGTGAGTCTCAATATTCCGTAACAATTTCTCTCTACAACCAAGAATCTGGTCTTTTTTTACTTCATAAGAGAGATTCCCTTCCAACTGAACTATCTATAGGCTCAAAACAGGAGAACGATCTGGCATATACTTTCTCAAAATTGAAACATAAAAAAAATTGTGTACCTGGGATAAACATGGAGGTAAATCCAATGTGTATGCAATTGATCCAATATTCTCCATTATTTCATAAGGTAAAATGATCTTCGTATGCAAATTTTCCTTCATACAAAAATGCATCACACTTTTTAATGGAAAAACGAATGATGTGATCGCCTGCCTCAAAATAATCATTCTTCTTCTGATTATACGTATTACATTTCTTCCAACTATGAGTTGTTCAAATGTGCTTCTGAATCAACTGATCCTTTTCATCCATCTATTCTACCAATTCTGGACCCATATAATTCCATTCACCTACCTCATCCTCAAAAGCTGGAGTTCGACACTGCATTCCATATAATTCTTTAAATGGATCCATATGTATACTGGAATGAAATGTGTTATTATATGAAAATTCAACCAAAATAATATGTTGGTCCCAACTTCCTTGATATTCCAGTGAACAAGCACATAGTATATCCTCCACGGTCTGAATTGTTCATTCTGAATACCAATCTGATTATCGAGGGAAATCTGTATTAAATTTAATTCAATACCCAATGAATTCTGAAGGACATTCCAAAAGTTAGAAGTAAACGTGGGATCACGATCAGATATAATGGAGAGGGGAACTCCATGAAACCTAACTATCTCTTTTAAATTACAACTGAGAAAGTTGACCTAGAAAAAATTATCTCTAATATGAAGGAAATGAGATGATTTATTCAACTGGTAATCAATAACTCATATTACATTATTACATTGATATGTCTTCAGGCAATCCAACAACGAAGTCTGTGGATATATTTTTCCATTTAAACTCTGGAACTAGTAAAGACTGAAACATCCATTTTAGCAACTTCTACAGATCTTTAACCATATAATATGTCAATCTATTCACAGTAAAATCAACAATAACTCTTTTCATTCCATCCCACCAGTAAAACTCTCGAATATCAGTGTATTTATTAGAACTACAAGGATGTACTAAAAATGGGGAACTATGAGGTTTACATAACCACAAATTATTAAAATGTGAATCACAAGCCACAAATGATCTCTTTCCAAACCTCAAAACAAAATTATTTTCAACATTAAATTCTTGCAACATACCCTTCTGAGCCAACTCTACCATTTTATGCAACTCACTGTCTACCATATGCACTTGCTTTATTTTATTTGATGGAGATGATTTCACTGAAACCTAAAAAAATAGAATAATTTCATCCACCGAAAACTTCTATTCCAAATTTCATCAAATAAAAAACCAAAGGACGTCCATCTATATGTAGCATGGTTAATGAAGAATTAATTTTTTGACTCAAAGAATCACCCAGTTTATTTTCATTTTTCATAAGGTAAAGGATTGTGCATTCCTAATCGTTGATTAATTACAACCATTTCATTGGCCTCATGTTACATTATATTTGAGTGAATATATACTTTAATAATTTGTGGTCAGTATATATTTGACATTTTATTCCATACAAATGATGCCTCCAAATTTTTAAAGCAAAAAAACAGCAGCTAATTCCAAATCTTGTGTATGGTAACATAACTCATGGGGTTTCAGCTATCATGAACTATTAGAAATTACCTAATCATTATATATAAGGGAACAACCATGTCATTTTAGTGAAGCATCACTGTAATTAACAAACTCACTATTTCCAGGTGGTAGTTCAAAAAACAAGGGCATTCACCAATCATCATTTAAATTCCTAAAAACAATCATCACATTCTTTTGTCCAAACAAACATAACACCTTTTCAAGTTTACATAGTCATTGGACTAGATAACCATGAAACATTGTCAACAAACCTCTTCTTCTAACAAAGAAAACCATGAAAACTTCAAATCTTAGTTATATTTTTCGGTCTCGGCCATTCTTCTACAACTGTTGTTTTAGCAGGATCAATTGTTAAGCCATTTTTTTAAACAATGTCACCAAGGAGAGAAATTTCCTTTAACCAAAACTCACACTTGATGATCTTATGAAATAGTTTCATTTCATTTAATGTTTGTAAGAAAACACTTAAACAACTTTCATGCTCCTCTTTACTTTTTGAACAAACCAAAATATCATCAATCAACATAACCACAATCATATCCAAGAACTCAGTGAAAATTCTATTCATAAGATCAATGAATACATCAAGTGCATTGGGTAAACCAAAAGGCATAACTAAAAATTTATAATGGAAATATCTAGTACAAATCACAGTCTTCGGAAATCATGCTTCCTTTACTTTCTATGGATGGTGCCCTGACATCAAATAAATCATTGAAAAATAACGAGCTCCCTAGAGCTGATCAATCTAAACATCGATATGATGAAAAGGATATGTGTTCTTAAATGTGACATTATTCAATGCTATATAATCATTTTAAAGTCTCATTGAGCCATATTTATTTTTAAAAAACAAGACAGGAGCACCACATGGTGATGTGCTAGGTAAAATGGAACCTCTATTTAATAACTCCTGTAATATCATCATTAACTGAAAAAGTTCAATATGACCCATTTGATAATTGAGTTTTGAAATTGGCTTAGCATCAAGAACTACATCAATAGTAATTTGAAATTTTTGATCATGTATAATACCAGGAAACTCATTAAGAAACATATTGAGGAACACATTTACCATTGAAACACCATTAATCTGAATAGTTATTTTGTTTTTAACAATATATACAAGTTAACATTCATTTACATCATTTACTAGTTTTCTCAGCTACCTGATATGTTATCAAATGTAAGGGTTCATTCTTGTACACAAAATGAAAATAATCTTGAAAAGAAACTTCTTTAGCTTGGAATTCAATTGTGTAATGATAAACATAAATCCAATCCACCCCCAAAATAACATCAAACTCTACTATAGGAATACAATAAGGTTTTTAGGCAGATTATTTCCACACACAAGGATATAAAGGTTCATATAAATTCTTTTTTGTTTCAACATTTCCTCCAGGTGTTTTTACCATATTTTCGGATTCATATCATGAGATGAAATTCCCAATTTACAAAAAAACTTCTCATAAATGAACGAATGTGTAGACCCCAAATATAAAATCACATTGGAATAATCTATACAAACAAACAGTGTACCTGATACTACTTCATTTGATGGCCCAAAATCTGCTGAATTAATTACAAATGACTTCACCTCCCCTTTCTGCTTTTAGTCTGGATACATTCCCTCAGTTGAGTTTTTCATTGGACACTCGTTTTTATAAAGTCCAATTTCATTTCACTTAAAAAAATTTATTAATAATAAATTATATTTTATGTAACTATTACCCTGCTCTTTTCCAGTGCAATTAGGATCCATATGTCCCATTTTACCACATTGATAGCACAAACAAGAATTCAAAATTAATTCCCCATCATGCTTTTTAACACAATATTCGCAAACTATAAACATAAGTTTCATACCCTAATACTTTTTTGAAAATTTATTCCCTTTAGCATGACACCTCGGCATCTTTATAAATTTTTTTCAAAGAACTCCTGATCATCGGAAAATTCCATTTCCAGCATCTTCTCAAATTGAACAAGTTTTTCAAAACATTTGAACTCATGAGAAGATAAACCCCTTCGATACTATGGCTATAATCATGAGTAAAAATGGTTGATTTTACTATCAACATCTTATATTAAATTTGGAGAATACCATGATGGTAGAGTGAATTTTTCTTTATATTCTGCCACTGAGTTATCCTCCTACCTCAATTCCAAGAATTGTTTTCCATCCTTTTATGAACCACCATAGGATAATATTTTCAAGGAATGATACGTTTGAATTCATCCCAATCAAGAGAATTAATCTCCTCACTATCGTAGATATTTTTCACCATATGCCACCACTAATGAGATTCACCATCAAAATGGTAAACATCGAGACTAACCATTTTTGTGATCTGAACACCCCAAGACATAAAAATTTTTCTACATTGGTTTAATCCACCCTTCAACTTGTAGAGGGTCAGCTGATCCTCCGAATGATGGGGGATGATGCCTCATGAAATGCTCTACTACTGAAATGTTTATATGTGGTTGATCTTGGTGATCTTGTGCATGAATACCACCACCATTTTTATTTTTATTCAATTTTTCCATCACTGCAACAAACTGTTCAGTTCCAATTTTGACCATCTAAGGTTGTTGAATTGGAAGGTTTTCTTCCTCCTGATGTCTTCCTAGCATAGCATCTATTTCTACACTACCGAAATATATTCTAAACACAGAAATATCTTAGGCGAATCAACATGGTAATCAGAAAAGGCTATATCATTTCAATATTAACATAAATTAATTTATGGATATTAATTTAAGAATACCCTAACTTCTAATGTTATCTAAACCGTCCATTGACACAAACTATAAGGAAGAGAACTTATGATTTACACAATCTTGAATTAAATGAATATTTCAAAATGAGGATCTTTTCAGGTTTAGAGTTTTAGAGAATTTGTCCATGAATATTAAATTATATATAAAAAATTACAAGGTAAAAAACTTTTACTCTGTTTCCATGTTCTTTATAAAATATTAAGTCTTGAAATAAATGAGTTTTTCTAGTCCCATTTTTTAGACAGGATGCCTTTTCATTAATCCCATCCTTAACCATATTAATCTTTAGGTCCTCTAAAAATGTTTCAATACTGAGGAGGAGCATAAAAAGCTCAGTAAGGGTTATAAAACAATGAAAGAAAAAATTAGTTCATCATTGAATACATTACATAATTTTTATAAAATACATAATGAAATCATAAGATTTATGAATGTCACATAGAAAACGTAAATCATAAAGGTAACATGTGGCATTCATATCATACAGACATTGTAGCATTCACAGCTACATAGAGAATTACATTTGGAATACCCAACACAATATATTCCTTAAATCACTTAGGAGAAACATTCACGTATACCTCCTTCACGAGACCCAATGCATTGGAGAAATATCTTGGGCTCACCCACCATTTTTTAATCACAGAACCACCCGTATTCATAACAATCCCCAAGAACTACAACATATTCATATCATATAAAACAATCTTAATGGAATGATAAATTTCTACATTTCAATTACAATATATCATTTAAATATATTGAAATAAAAAACCCACTAAAAAATCATTTTCAATACCAAAATACTTAAATTATTTATGGTATTGGTTTTCTTTTTAAAAACCTTATGACTTGTTATGGAATCCAAAGAACCCACAATACTCGCAGCGGTGGAAAGGTCATTGTCACCACTTACATTAAAAAGAATCATCCCATTTTTTTGATTTAGTAAAACGCTTTGTAGAAAAAGATTACATTTGAATGAAATGAAAAGTCAATGGTGTTTATATACCATATAAAAGATTGTAAGGTATTAAAAAAATATTTCTCAATGAAAGGATATTGATAAGAAGTCCCTTACCTCGTGTCTGACATAACTCGTTCATTCTTTAATCTCTTGAATGATAAACTAATGTTAATTTATATTTTCTTAAGAACTTTATTAACTTTTAATATTCCTTTTATATCAATAATTATATTTTTATAATCATTATGTAAACATTTAATTTAATAACAGTCGTTTCGTCGATTTTTGATACTTGAGTCAAAAATGGACTTCATATAATTACATGTTGTTCACGTGGTCAAATGTTTATTATATCCAGAATAATATACATGATTTAGATATCATATATATCATATATATCTATAATATAAATGTATTTTTAATAGTACATAACAATTGGAGGTAATAAATGACATGCACCGTTCATGGAGATGGAATGTCGTACATACGAATGAACACTAATTCCATTTAAATTTATTATTTTAATGGAATTAGTACCTAATTATACATATGTATATTAAAATTTTAATATAATATCATATATAGTATCATTAACCCCATTATTTATATGACCCATATATGGAATTAACATCTCATATCACCTTGAGGGGGCGGTGGTCCGGACTTCTTCAAATGAAATTATCTCGTTTACCCACAATGAAAACCATAAATGTATGCTCTAACTGAAAAATACAGAAGCATAAATAAAATATTAACATAATATATATCATATAATAATATAATTACCTCTTAATGGTTACCATTAGAGGTGGTAGGAGATAATTGAACAATTATTGTTTCTTGAGACGTTGGTTTTTCATCCACAGAAACAGTATGTTCTATACCCATTGGATGGTGGTGTCTGTATGTGTAGTTATAATATAAATCATAAAAAAATCCTAGTATATTTAGGATAATGTTTTATGTTATTAAATAAAATAATAAAAGGACTTTTGGTGGTTGGAGAAGGAAAATAAAACAAAACAACTTAAGAGAAGACATCACTTTTAAATATGGTAACTACCTTTGGTTAAAAAAAGCACATATTGAAGTGCCTAATGCCTAAGTTAAGACTTCAAGGTGGAAGAGATGAATCTTGAGAGATTATTCAGGTAGGGGATGGAAGATTCAAGGAGTAAGAGAGGAGTGAGGAATTGGTCAGTGGTGAGGGATTTTTATAAGGGGGCGGAGGGCTCTTTTAGAATATAAGAAAATATTATTTTATTATATAATGATTTTCAGATTATAAAGGTCAAAAACTTATTAAAGTATAAGATAAAATGACTCATGGTTGAAATAAAATCATCAAATAAGAATCGAACAGTTTTATGATATTGATTTAGTCTTTATAATATTATTTATTTAAATCATTTATTAATGATGTAAACACACCATCGTTATTGTGTCATATATAATAATATTTTATTCATTTATAAAAATTATAAAAAAGTACCATTATTTTGGAAATATTTTTATCTTTAAAATGAATATTCATATATAAAACGATAACTTATAAAACCCATTATGTGAATTTATTTACTTAAATATATTTTTTATGTCATTTTTTTCATTACATTAATTTAATTAATATAAAGTGTCATGGTCACTCTTAGGTGGATCCATGGGGTCCCAAAATAGACCCAAGGATTCCCATGATCGTCCATTACTAATCCAATATTATTAGGATAATTTTTTATGTAATTTTGTATTATTATGATATTCTTTTTACCTTGAATTACCCTATTCATCTTTAACCTCAGTAAATAAAAATAAAAAGTTAATATTAATAAAATATTTTCATTTTTTTGAACCACATTTTATTTAATAATAACAACACTATATGTCAGACTTTCAAAATTCAATTCACAAAAATGGTAATAATTCATTTAAATGAGAAAGTCTATTTTTAACTACTACTTAGTGGGTTCATTATTCAACAAAATTTTATGTTTTTTCAAAAAACTACAAAAATATCAACCTAATATATACTTGATATTCCAAATTCAAAAATGATGTCTATTTTTACATATTTAAAACATAGAAGTTGATTTAATTAATTTAGAATTAATTCGTGTTGTCAAATCAAAAAATCCTGTGTTTATGAAATATTAACTATCAAAAGATTAACACTTATATGTGTACAATTTCAACGGGAAATTAAATTAAATGACCAAAATTGGATTAAATAATAATAAATATAATATAATTACACTTTAAAAATAATTAATATGTAAATATAATGATATAAATAAATTATATTAAAATGTAGTTTTGAATTTAAATACAGTATTTCCACTATAATCAAAAATAGAATTTTATCAGAAAAATATCAAAATTATACCCAATGTAAATTTTGTTACCCTGATTCTAAAGAAGAATTTTATTTTTCTAAAAAATACCATATAAAATTGACCAAAACTATAATAAAAGAGGGTTCACCATCAAAAGGAAATAAATGAATCTTTTAAAGTAAATTATGCTTAAAATTATATTTTTTCACATTTTAAGCCGATAACATTTATTGGATAAATGTAATAAAATTTAACAAATATGTATAATCATATTATAGTTAGTTATATTAATTATCACCAATACAATGACAAGGAAGTAAAAACCTTTTAAAAAAATAATATTATATTACTATTGTGTGGTGTAAGATTTCCAAGAAACCCGTTGTTGCGTATCGGGTACGCCATCAAAAATTCTGTCCCATTTAAAGAAATATAAATATTTAAATCACAAATATTAATAAATACGGGAAATGTATTATTTTTTATTTACATGGGATGTTACAAGTATAGAAGGAACAAATTCTTGATTCCTATTTTCACATCATAATCACATTTAAACTCAACAACATTTATGAAGATATTTTTCATCTGTACATCTTCATCATGTGAAACATTAACCATTACATTGATAGATTTTTAGACATCATGTTGAGTAAGATAATATTTTACCCTTTATTTCAACATTCGTTGATCCATCCCTTGAAAGTCCATAAATATTGGATCTTTTTTATCCTCATCATGGATATGCTAGAATGATCCTTTCAACTTGATGCCTCAGCAACATTGTTCTCTTTCGAAGGGTTGTAATTTATTAATAATAAATAATATTTGATAATCACTTCCCCTCATATTTTACTCGTATTTAAATAATTATGTTTTAATATATATAGTAATATTTTTTAATCGGTATATATATCCTATTACTATTCATCAAGAAAATTCCACTACGTCATTAATGAAGAAATTACCACGTGAAACTCAAAATACTGATTTTGGTAGTTTTTATAACTATAAGTCGATTTTTACAATCAGATATTTATATCAATGTAATTATATGTAATAACACGTATCAATTCCTTCTTTAACACATCATTATATATTAAAAACTCTTTTCTATTGCAGGGTAATGTATATACAAGTGCACTGAGAAATATTGTCTTCCGTTCATTGAATGTTTCCTCACATTCATCAATCCAAAGGATGTTTTATCCCATCTATATATTCTTGGTGAATGAATTACATAGTAATGAGTAATTCTATCAAAACATTCAATAAAATCATGATATTCTACCAAAAATATAGATCATCATCAGTGTGGTTAGTCTCATTCAACATTCAATTGCCTCTGTCATTAATATATCTACGGATAAACCCATTGTTGATATTATATTACTTAATAATATGCATTTTTCACCAAAAAATAAAAACATTGTATAATTTTCATATAATTTAAATTTCAGTAAAATCTTTAGAATATTTACATATATGTCTTCGTACTCATATTTCTCTATTAAATATAAAAGTATATCTTCTATAAATACTACCACAAATTGTTCAATTTAATTTATTTAAACAATATTCATTAAATCCATGAAGATAATATGGTAATTATTAGGTTTTAAAGGCATCACTATTAGTTTATTATGTCCATATATATTTTGTAATGACATCTTATTCATATAGTCATTCGTGAACAACAATTGATGATAATCATATTTGAGTTCAATCATCGAAAATTAATGAGATCCACATGGTTGATTTGAAAAATTGATAAATATGGTGAAAATAATGAATTTTCATTATTCTAAACATGTTTAAATCACAGTAATAAATGTGTAGTGGCATTTTTTCAATCATTATTTTTCAAAAAAAATAGGTGCACTATAAGGTGACAGACACAGAAAAATGAATCGCTTGTAAATGTTATCATGGAGTTACTTCATGAGTTCCTTCAAATCAATAGAATTCATTCTATAGGGATTATATGACATTGATGTAGACACATTTGAGAACACAACATCTCATTTTGGTGGAAGGATAGGATACTCATCCATAAATACATCGTCCAATTTTCGGAACAATAGGCATAACATCAATTCTTAGTTTCTCCATAGCCAAATCAGATAATCACCCTTTCTCAAATGTAATTAAGACCCTTAAATTTTAGGTGATCTCTATTGGAATAATATAAATATTATCACATTGATATATAGTAGTATTATTGTTGAAATTATTAAACCATACATCATATTATGGATAATTGGTGTGCACATTATGATGATAAATCTATTCCACTTTTCATATGACATCATACTCAAAATGAGAAAGAATAAATTTTTTTAAGAACATTCACACAAAGGATTAATAAGTGGGAATCATAGACATGAGATTTTATCATCATAAAACTAAAAGATTTAACATATAAATATATATAGAACCATTTGGGTGGAATCTTGAAATCCTTATAAATTTTTTCAGAAAATAATAAATTGGCAGATCCATAGTAAAATAAACATTAGAACATATAGATTTGATTGTAAGTGTACATTTCATCACATCATTATCACAACCATTGTCAAAAATATTTAACATATGATATTTTCCATTTCCCCTCAACTTATGTGGTTTCTGATATCGACCATTTTAATCAATCTGTAATTTTGGGAATTGTTATCCTAATACCAACTCTCCTCACACCTAAAGCACTGAAGTGGGTGGGGGTATAATCTTTTCAAATTTATCTCTATTCTCTTTATTTGATAACTTTTCCCATCACACCAGTAATCTATTTCCCTATGACCTTCCATTCAAAACATAATATATTTTAATGTAATCTTAATAATATTTCAACAATTATTCTTCACACAATTTTAGCATTAAACAAACATTATTTAATTCTCATCAAGGTTTTTATATTTTCCATTGAACTCCATCATCATTTTATTTTCAAAAACATTATATTATTATTTTTTCCATCTTTTTTTCCCACCATGATATCAAAACTCACAATCACTTTATACATACTAATGTAACATAAAGATAATTCACTTGGTGATTTTGTTTCATGCAATTAAATAAAGACATATCCTAAATTTGCGGGTTCTATGATAATACAAAAAAATCATACCATAACATTCTTGTAAACTTTTCCCATTATGTACTAATATATAGATCATACAGTTCCCATATCTCAACTAACTCATTAGTTGTATCTGTATGATAAACATGAGGACAATAATAATTGAAAATATGTTCTTGACTCATCCAAATCAATGGATTCAATTTCATCATAAGACCTCATACTCATTAAAATATTCTCCAAATTATTTTTATAACCATCTAAATTATAGAATGAAAAATCTAATTTTCATGTTATGAATACTAAAAGGAAGAAAATAGTTTTTCAATGGTAATGATCTATTTTTCATAAACTGGTTCTTCTGAAGACCCATTACAATAATGTGGATGATTCTTCATGATGGAATGAAAATAATGGTGTTCCATTATATTATTATTTTGATGTCAATCATGATTCATATTATAAAAAATTATTATTACAATAGAAATGAGATTTGGAATTCTATCTCCCATAACAATAGGATTCTATAATTATCAATCATTTCATTTTCCATCGATCTTAGTGTTATGGTTGCCTCTTCAAGTTTCATCCACTGGCTAGAACCAAAAGGCATAGTGTAAGAAACAACAATAATTATGGAAACTATAATCATAAAAACCATCATAAATGATGTCCAATTGATGAAACATTATTTATTAATCTATTAAGAAATAGGTATGTCATATTTAATTCATTTTCAAAATCTAGAAAAATCATTCATCATGGTCCGTAATGAGTTTTTTAATTCACAATGAATATCCATTGGATGTTCCTAATAGAGTTTGTAGTAAGGCCTATATTTATTCACTACTTCCTGATCAATTCGTTATTAATATATTGTTTTTAGGATTATTCCGCCTAGGTAGATCTTTACCAGAGCCATATCAACTTGTATTATCTACCCAAGGATTTATTTTAAGTAAACAACTCTATTTATCCTCTACCAAATTCTATTACATTTTCTTATTCATTGAATCATTATTATAAATATTCTTATACAAATCCTTATAGATATTAGTACTATATTGTCATCATATTTTCTAATGATTAACTAAACATATTCTTTGATATGATATATAACAACCCTGACCTCTCATATATAGATATCATGTATTGTTTTGGAATATTTTTAATATAACACATACACACACCCGTATACAATATTATATTAGTACAATTTATAATAATGAATCATAAACATAGATTCATATGTGAAACACACTATCTCCTACTATATTTTTCATAACAATCACTCTTCATAGAAAAATTATACATAATACACATATTCCTATCCTCTGGAATGAAAAAATAATAAAGGGTGATATCTTATCATATGTAGGTATTAAAAGTGAGATACATTAGAATAAATAGAAGATAAGTGTATGAGAAAAAGAGAATAAAATTTTAATGCCATACCTTGCATATAAAAGATCAAAACCAGGTGTCATCACATAATGTTTGGATAAAAATTAGACAGGATTAATAATGGAATCAATGAACATGAAACTTGAGGATATAAAATTTTCATAAGACATGAATTTATTTCATACGCATAACCAAATCAAATATTTTCTATATTAGTCATGGATTTTTACCAGCTCCATCATAGATGAAATATTCCATTACTATGTTGGGTTCACTCATAATTCGAGTCATGTATTACTATATTAGGATCATATATTGTTACATCACTATATTATAGTTCTTGTTTAATGATTCATTCTAACTAGGTCTATCACATTAGATATATTAATCCCTAAAAATTTCATTATAAGGAGATATAGGTCTTAACATTCATATATTAAAATCATATATTTATGTGCCACAAGATCATAAACATTCCTGAAATTATATTCGATGATATTAAATGGGTATCATATAATTTTCAAAAAATTATATCTTTTGGAATTGAGGTATTTTTTATAATAATTTCATTATAGAATAACTCATGAAATGATTAATGTTTTTTTAATAATATGACACATGTAAGAGAAATTTCTTTCTAAAAATAATGCCATTAAAACATAATCCATTATGAGAATGAATATTAATGGTTACCATACATCATATCCCTTATAAATCAGGAGAAACACCAAAGTATTTCATCATAGATAGAAAATAATTTTGCAATATTTATTTGAAAAATATCTTTAGGAAAAAAGCCTATCCACTTTAAAAAAACACATTTTATACATAAAACATATAGAAAATCATTTTTCATGAAAATAACAATGATAACATATAATGGACTAATTAAAAAATATTTAAAAAAAATTTCATGCATTAAATTCTTTAAAAATTATATTTTATCAAATTTATCATAAATTATTAATTAATAACATGTTTTAAAACATTTCAAAAAACATGTGTTTGGGTGAAAAGAAATTTCTCAATGAGGAATGAAATAAAGTCGGTTTTTTCATAAAAACATTTTCAAAATTTAAACAAGTACAAAAGAGTATAAAAATGTTACCATTACATGAATATATCATTAATAAATTTATGATAATAATCTTTAATATAATTTTTATGGGATAGATCATAAGATTTTATCATTGGAATCATAATCATAACATAAATGATGAGACCATGACATAAACTATTACCATATTGATAACATTGAATCATAATCCCCACAAAGTAAAAAATAAAATACCAAATGGAAAATCATGATTATTGATAAATTAATGTTATTAAATATTATATGGTTTGTATATACATCTCATGAAGAATACATGTTCATATTGTAACATAATTCTCATAGAAGAAAAATTAAGATAAAAATCCATTTCTACTTTCATGTCATTTTAAACCTAAAAATCCAAGTAGATGGATCTCAAAATGGATATATAAATCACAATAATTATTAGTATAAGAATCATAAAATATGTTCATGAGATTTATACCCTATCTATAAGATAAATAGGTGGATAAATTGGTTTGTGTCTTGTGGAAAATGAAATTGTGGGGGAAATCACATAAATTAAGTATTTATATATGTTGTACTCATTCAATCATCATGTGTAATAAATACAAGTATATTATTCCTATATTACAGAACCAAATTAATTAATATTATACCATATGTGTTTTTTATGGCCTTTTATAGCAAATTTATAAACAATTCTATGTCAATGTTGTGTTTTGGGAAATACCGTCTTTGTTTTTCATATGTGTTTTGTTTTTTATTTTTCTAGATGACATAAATTAATAATTATTTTCTCATATACATAATGATATAAATGATATAAATATCATATATATTAAATAAATATAACTATATATTTATTTATCACAATCTATAAAAAAATTTAACAGGAAAATGATACACAAAATTCATGTATATGGTAGGTCATATGTTCCCATGATCGTTGATTCCATTTTCATATCAGATTCAACAAAGTAACAGTATAAGAGATATTATAATCTTAAAATAATTTTTATCTAATAAATATCACATATTATTTTAAAAAAATTCTGAAATGTGTTCCATTTAATGCTTTAATAAATTAAATCAATTTGTGAGGTGGTATTCCTCCATACACTTTAAAGATGTTACCATATACCATAAAATTGAAAACTTGGTTGCATGTGTGATATAAAAAAAAGTCATAAAAAAACTATAAAACCCTATTTAAGAAATATAAAAAATATTTTCATCGTTATTTCTATTCTCGATATATGGTAATGAAAACATTAACTATATGAGTTTTCAAGGAGGTAGTTCTCCACACATAGAAATAATGATTTCATAAATCATTTGATGGATGTGTGGGTTGTTGTATGCTTTTTCCAAAATATAAAAACATATTTGTATATTTAATATGGTTTTTTATTATCTAATCATTATATCTAAAATATTTGAATGGTTTAAGGAATAAATATAATGAAAACATTAACTGATTAACTTTCTCATTATTTCATGTATTTATTTTTGGTTTGTAAAAAAGTCATTACATGGTTTGATTTTTGAGTATATTAATTGGTCAATTATTAGAGTATGGAATTGGAAAATTTATTTATTTTGGTATATTCTAAACCAATTTGTTTTTATAGTGTTAATAAAGGGGAAGAGTGGGTGGCATTTTACATGGGAGGTGACTGGAAAAAATGTCTCATTAGGATAGAATTAAAACAATGTGTTGTACATGTTAATTATCTATAACAATAGACCAATGTAGACCTCATCTAATATATGGTCTATATAATTCCATGATTTAGTTGATGGTAAAATCTTATTTTACATTTCAAACCTTAATAATAATGTTTAATCCCTTAGTAAACTCATCCTACTCTAAATTTCTGGGACTATTTTATAATATTTTCATTCATGATATTGTTATGAAATGATGTTGGCCTTATTAGAAAACACAAATTAGTCTAATTAAAAATATGGAATCTATTTTTACAAATTATATTCAAATAAGTGGAATAAATTAATTAATTCATTAATCAATAAGATGGGATTAGACAAAGAATTTTTTAAGTGAACATGATCAAATATTTCGAATGTTATTATAGATAATTTAGTTTTATAATTTATTCAAATTACTTCAATTAAATTTACTAATGTATATTTTCACTTATTATATTTTAAAACCACTCTAAAATAAAATTTAATTATATAGATAAATTAAATGAAAAAGGGGGTTTTATATAGAATACAAAATTTATCATTATTCTTTTAAGAAATGAAATAGTATATAAAATGAAATAAATTCACCATTAAATTATTTTTACAATATTAATTAAAAAATGAATATTATTTTATCAAAAACCTTATTAAGTTTAAAATCATTATTTTAATTATTTTCCCTAGAATGATATAAAATAAATTTGATAATTGAAAATAGTATTTCTAAATCAGATAAAGACATTACCAAATATTATATATTATGATTTAATTATATTTTAATTATAAAAATTCATTATAAACCAATTTTAAAAATTAAATATTATAGTTCATATATGTAAGTTTAACAAACAGGTAATAACTGTACATTTTTAAAAAGTATAATAGTAAAATTTTGTTTTATAGAACCTCAATGTTGAATGTAAGAAAAGTTATCTCGAAGTTTCACAATAAAAATTAACCTAGTAATTATAATAATGATTGAAAATGAAGAAATTTAATTTAATTTAATAAAATTCATAAATACATGTGGTGTTAATAAAAGGATCCTTACATCTACTTTTGACTACAAGATCTTAGAAAAAGGATCGTATCCCCAAATCATACATGAATGCATCAGAAGCCACAATATAACTGGATTGTGCTATAAAATCAGTGACAACTGGCTACTTTGAACTATTCCAATTGGTATCTCATCAATTGAGATAGAATAGATATCCTAATTGAAACATGAGAAAATTGTTATTTATTGGGAAAAA
Source organism: Viscum album (assembly GCA_963277665.1). Lineage (NCBI taxonomy): Eukaryota > Viridiplantae > Streptophyta > Magnoliopsida > Santalales > Viscaceae > Viscum > Viscum album. The sequence goes on from OY728158.1 coordinate 882,281,026, forward strand.
ATAATTATTGTAACCCCTAATGACTAACTCCATATCTCCACTATACCCATGTAATGAATCTTTAGTCCTTCTCAGAATAATATGTATATCCTCAATAGAATACCAATGTTGTTCATCAATATTATCTTGATATTATCCTACCATTCTCAACACATAATAAACTTCATGTCTAATATATAACATGATAAAAATATTGGATCCTATCACTGAAACTTATGGGATATTACTCATTCTCACTGTCTCATAATTTTTATGAGTGTAAATTTCACTATAAGTATGACTACCATGTGAATCCGGGACCAATATACTCTTAGATTTTTCAATAATTAATATCATTACTGTCTATTTGATGTATTAACATTGTCATAGTCTAAACATTCTCTTTGAATCTTTCATGACTGATTTTGATATTTATAATATATGGTTCTTCACCAAATTCCTTCACGAATAAACACTTTTTTGACTAGTACTTAACATATTGTAATATGAGTGTGTTGTTTCATTAATTTAATAGGTTACCTACATATACTACTATTATATTTTCCTCATTCCCGCTAAACCTCTTGAAAATAAATGGATCTTAATAATTTATGATGAAAAAAATTATGTTATAGCTTCATCAAATAGAATTTTCCATGGACTAAATGGTTTATCCAAATTATAAATGGATCCTTGAATATTGAAAACACATTTATGTTGACATGTATTTAAAAAATATTTTGTCTATGTCATATAAAAATCCTTCTAAAGACACACTTTAATGAAATTTGTTTGGAAATCCATCATCAAAATTTCATTGTCATGTTATGACACTATATAATGTAGAATTAGGATGGATTTTAACCAATAAATAGGTGAAAATTTATCATTATATATTTTTTCATTACTCTATTTAAACAATTTGGAAAAAAATTTGGGTTTATAATCACTTAATTTTCCTTCCTTGTCTAGTTTTTTATTAAATTCCCAATTTCACTCTATGGAATTTAAATTAATTTTCATTTAGACCTGTAACAAAACATAATTTTTATACATGGATTCAATTTTATAATTAATTGAATTTCTTACCTCTTATAGCATTGGAGCTCCATACGACCTCTTTTACGATAGAGGTTCATCATTTTAATATATTAAGGATCCACCATTTCCATTGAACAGAAAACCATATCACTCAAGTAAAATTACATATCTAGTGTTCTCATAAAGTAATTATGTATTAGGAACCACTTGTCTATGATGACATATAGAATAAATTGTTATTCCAAACCATTTTTATTATTATAATAATATTTATAAAATTCAATATTAATCCAACTATCATTTTTTTATAATGGGATCCCTCTCATGTAATGTATATTTTTCTTGTGAGAATTAAATTCTAGATTGAGGGTTTGTATAAGAGTTATCAATTTATTTGCATAGGATACTCTATAAAGAAACATTTTGGGCATCATGGTGGAAGTTTTTTCTTAAGCAGGATTTAACGATCTCCTCGTAACCCCATACATGTGCATTTGAAAAAAAAGATTCTTTTTAACTCCAAAATATATTGGGAAATATATTTTCATATTTATAAGAATGTAGGTTTAATTTATATGACTCATTTTTTAATTCATATCCCAAATAGTATAATGGAACATTTGAATGACTAATTATAAAACATAATATGTCTAATAAGGTAAAATGAATCCTTTCATTATCACCATTATTATATGGTGTGTATAGTTGAATGAGTTGATATTGAATCCAAAAAACCTATAAAATGTTGATAAACACTTTTTTATGATATTATACACCATGATCTGATCAAATATTCTTTAAATTATTTCTATATAGATTATCTACTCCATTAATTAATTATTTAAATTTCTCATAAGGATTTTATTTATTTCATATCATGTAGCCATATCCATATCTAATCATGTCATCAGTAAAAGTCATGAAATAATAATACCCAATAATAGAATCTACTATAAATAGTCCACTAACATCAGTGTCTACATATACAAGAAGTTCAATGGCATATTCACCCTATTCACAAAATGGTGTTTTGGTGATTTTTATCTTGAACATAAGAATTAAATAGTTGAAGTGGTTTTCTATCAATGTAATCTATATAATAATCTTTATTGATCATTGCTAAATGATTCGTATTTTCCTGCCCAAAAGGGTGATTTCATATTAGGTTAATATATAGGTCACTCAAAACCTGATTCATAATATATTATCAATACATTGTTTTGGGAAATATTATAAATTAATAGTGTTATTTAACTATATCATATCATATGGTATGTTTTATTTATAAAGGAAACAACATTTAATTAAAAAATTTATGATAAAACAATCTGTATATATTTAGGATGTAGAAATTATGTTATTGGTTACAGTTGATACATGATAAAAATCTTCTATAACCAGTATCCTTAATGTTGTAAATAATATGTGGTAGTAACCAATGTATATATTTATCATCATTCAACTATTAAATACTCATGAATAAAAATATCCATCATAATTCATTCATAATTCCTATGGATCTAACATTTGGATAGATATGTGAGATCCACATGATATATCTAATACCAAATATGTAGATATTGAAATATATTTCAGTTGATAATGAAAACACCTTTATATTCTCCATTTTTACGGGTACATTTCATCATCAAATTTTCATTCTAGCCTCTTAAAAATAAACAATTATGCTTTTCCCATTCCATCCCTCTTGATCTTCCTCTTCATATAAGGATGGTGATGGGTGCTTTAGCCATTTTTTGAGTCTTTTATCATTTCTCCTACTTCATACATCGTTTTTTCAACTTAAGGACCATGGGTGTTTTAATACCACATGTCCTTATACCATTTGAGAATTAGAGTTAATTTTACCAAAAGCCTTCTCTATTTATTTATCATTTAATAATTAAAAATGAAACATGAAATGTTCTTGGGTAGTGAGGAGGATATGAGATCTATGTGAAACTCATCTTACAATTTAATCACTATGATGACTAAAAACTAATTAGAGATAATAATAACGCATACATGATTCCAAAATAGTGAATAATATCTAAGAATATTTGTAAGTTCATAATTTGATATCTCAGATAAATTTTCTCTCTCTTTAACTTGATATATATCCAGAAGCTGAGAAATCATATTTTATGACTTCATGCACTAATGTTGCTTCATAATGTTATTTGTACAGGATGATTGCATGAAAAAAATAAAAATATATGTAATCGTTAAAATTAATTTCATATAGAGGTAACACTTCTTCACTATCCTCATTTCTATGTGCATCAATACTAGGTTTTTCCAGTACATACAATTTCTATTCATAGCGTAGGATAACAAGTATGTGCCTTTTCAACTCTTTGGAATTTTTATTGGTGATACTAATATCATTTTAATGTATGGATCATAGTGAAATGTATTATGAAATAAATATATACATTTATAAAAATATGATGAGAATATTTTTAGTAACTTATCTAATATAATTTTGGAAAAATAATTAATATAATATTTATTAATATCCCACAATTTTATCAAAACCAAATTGGACAGACCATTTTCATTAGAATACCCTATAGCAGGAACATACTTTTGAAAATGATCAATATTTATATTATTATAAACCTAACATTGGATAGTCATTAATGTTTATTGGTTTTACGTAGGCGTTAAAATTTCCAAATTGATTACTCGCATTTTTTTGATATTTTTATTGTAATCCCTAATAATAGAATCCATAAATTGGATTTCCATAACATATAACTCTTAGTTAAACTCTTTCCTACTTTAGTCGTAGAATTTTGAGTTGAATTTTGTTTTATCATCCAAAAAATACAATATATAATTACATGATAATTAGACGATCCCAAACAAGGGATTGATAAGCCCAATGATTCATGGTCTGATTTTAATTAATGTTTTTGAATTATATAATAAGATAATATATATAATTGAGTTATTTTATCTTTTTAGAAAAATTTCAAACTAATTACATTCATTATATTCATGATAATATTGTGTGTATTTTTGTAAGATAATAATAATTTCATAAATATTGTTTACACATAAGTGAATTTATTTTAATTCTATCTTGAATTATTATTAATTCAATAATTAAGTGGATCATGAAAAAAATTATATAAAGACATAAAAATGGGCGATGAATGAAAAATAATAATAAAGTCATAAGAACATGAGAATCTACTGATAGATATTTTATCTATAAGACCATAAACGAACCATCCAACTAAGGGAAAATAGCATGAATCATTTATTTTCTATATTGTATCTTCTAACCTATCCACCTATGTATCTCTCTGGTATTAGTTTCACATGTAATCCTAAAATGAGATTCTGCCACTAGATTACTCTATCTACCAATTACATATTATGATACTAACTTGAATGTGAGGGGAACCAAATGATGGGTTCAAAAGTTTGTGCAATATAAATAATTAAAACGTGTTCCCTTACATAATTTGGGAAAGGATGCAACACATTCCATGAATTTTATTTAAAAATTAATTAAAAGAATCCAATAAAATTCAAAGTTATATTATATTCTCATGATCATACATGTTTATGAAATGAATTTCACATTTAATAAATTTATCATTAAATATTAATAGTTCTTATATAAGATAATTGGATCTTTAAAAAATTAATTAAATAATTAAAATAATGAATAATTTTATTATAATTCCCATATAAATTTTCATGATATTATCATACAACATAATTTTCAACAAATAACATATATTTACTTAAAATAATCATTATACAAAAATGATCCTTATATGATACACATCTAGAACCCCTCTTGACTTCCAAACATGTATTATTCTCATTTACTATTTACTTCTGTGATATGTGGTATACACAACTTATCATACAGTTACATGATGTAGAATATCAATATATTGAAAACACATAGAACATGGTATTTACATAGTGTGTTATGAATCAATTCACATAGTGTATTAACTATTATATGACATATAAAATATATAGATATGATAATTATATAACAAATCAGTAGATTTATATATATATAAATATAATTTTTCATGGAGAGTACTATAAACTTAATGGCCACATACAAAAACAAGTTGAATTTTGTTTTCACAATATAATTATGTAAATTTTAATTCTGCTTAATTTTTTAAAATTATATGATGTGAAAATTAATGTTGCACGATATGTATTATTATCACAATCTTCATACATCACATTCCTTCTGAATCAATGAGTAACTGTACCATGGAAAATAATTGAGTACAAGATGTGTACATTAGATTCATATAATGTTGTTCCTGAGTTACATAGTCCCCATCCATATAAGCTGTGTAAGATGATATTTAGCTCATCTGTGACTAACGAACTGCACTTTCTCTATGGAAGATGCATGGAATGTACTCCGATTGGACATGCACCCGGATGGGCTAGTAAAAAAGATGTGTGTAATTAAATTCACCACATGTAGTAAATTACCACATATTGAATTAATTAAAAATTAATTTATGGTGCATTAACCAACATTACATGATATGAACATCAATGATACATGCCATGGAAACTTCTGTTATTTGGAAAGGCTCCTCAAGACCTCCAAATGATATATTTATAATTATTTTATTCATAAAATTCATCAATTTTTTATATTATTTATAAATTAAAAATAATAAATATAATCATTAAAATATTATTAAAGATATATTTAAGTGGAATTTAATTTTTTTGAAAAACAATTAATTCAAAAAATGATTTAAAATTAATTATAAATTATTTTTAGACTGTTTTGATTCTAAATGAAGGATTCTGGCACAATATAAGTGTTTAATAGGGCATACCCAAAATATATATTTTTTCATATTTAATGATTAATCTATGATTTACATAATTCTATAATACATGATCACAAGAATTGAGTCAAATAATATAATCAATCAATAAATTCATGCTCCAAAGCACATGACCATGAATTTCTACTTAGGGTTCATTCATGAAATTTAAGAATTTACTTTTTGGAAATTATTTTTTGTTCATGGAAATGACATTTTCTCTAAGTGATAAAATCATTTTAATTTATGAATCAATAATATATTTCCTCTACTAGTTATCCACACATGTTCTATGAACCTACAAATTTTTCCATGCGAATTTCTTTATTCTAGCATAGCAGATCCTAATGCTTTCTTCAAATTCCATTTATCTCACAGAGAATCTCATCAATATGATTCTCAAAAATGACTCTCTATAATAAACCATGCAATTTGGATGAACATTTATCTCCACTCATCAGAGAACTCTACGATAGGGATATATATATGGATTGTGAGGATTCCATCCAGAAGATATTTTATACAACAAGAAAAAAAGGATTTATTAGGAATAAAATATAATTTTTTTATATACTACATGATTTTGAAAATAATAATGGAACATTGTCGTTTTATTATTTAATAAATCCCCAAAAATCATCATGTCTAAAATAATAATTTTATCCTTAAATGATGATGGCTATTAAACTCATGAATTAAAATAAATATTATTTATTCCAATAATGTTCAATATAAATTTGTTATCTCATGAACATTAAATGTGGGTCACTATTCCACATCATTATTTATCAGGCCTTGAATAATTAAAACTTATTTAATAAATAAATATCGCAACATTATTATCTAATAAATAAATTTATTTTATATTTAAGGAATAAGAAATAAATATTTTTAAAATATTTTGCTCATGTAATATTTATTGAAGTAACTTGTTCAATAATATATGTAATGAAGAAAGAATGAATAATTATTATACCACAAGATGAAATTATCTTTATTAAAAAAATTGATCATAAATAAAAATTTGTTATTTATTAGGGTAAGTAGCTTTAATTCATAGTCAAAGGTATAAAAACATACCAAAGAACCCATAGAGAAAGTATATAATATTGCAATGACATAATATGTCATACGCACACTCACTACATAATAATTTCCATTTATCCGGATATGTATAATCATGCAAGATGAAGGATGATTCCATATGGCTATATGACCGATGTCTCTTTCATTGGCATTCAGGAAATCTATTATTCCCATAAGACCCCATGGACATGGATTTATTTAATATATTTCATTCCATTCTATGGGCCTAAGATGATATGTTCCAAAAAATTATATAATTTTCCAATCCTTTAATGTATTATTCATTATTCAAAGAATAATTTTTACTCACCAATAATATACAGCCTCATCACGAACACATTTGACCATATTTTTCATTAATACAAAAATGTACATGACCTATAAAAATAATTAATAATTTTATTAAAGTTGATGGATCAATACAAAAATCTATAGATAGTAAATTACAATAAGAAGTATAAATATATATTTCTTAATAATGGTTATTGTTCTCATTATATCTGACACAAGTTGTAACCAATGGTGTACACTTAATAAATTTTCTCAACATCCTATGAGTCTCCACCCTTGATATCATTTATGATATTTTCCCTCAAAATATTTCATCTAGATATATAATATATATTTAATAATGTTGTAATGTTACTTAGTTCCCATCATAGAAGTGAACTACTATGACGCTTCATTATGATAACTACTGATAAGAAATTATCACATATTATGTTATAGAGAAGTAGAATCCGGATGTGATAAGGGGTTTATAAATACTAAAAAATATTATAACGTGATATCTTAATGTAAACAGAAGTTGGTTCTCAGGTAATAGCTACAAAATTTAATTCCATCTAACTAAAAAAATGATAAAAAATGATATATATATATATATATGTTATGTTGTTGAAATCACTATATGATCCCCTCTAACCATGATTAAAACATTATTTTGTGAAGTCCTTATTATTTATATATTATTATTCATACAAATTTTCTTAAAAAACATTAAAATACATATGATTAAATATATTTGGCAGATAATATTTCTATATCTATAGTACTTTTTAGAATCCCTCTTATATTGTCACTAAGTTGATAAAATCATTCGTTGATTTCCCATCATCATAATGTGTTTAACCAAATCTAATATTATTCAAGGGTATCTATATAAATCAGTACTTGTAATGTTTATAGATATATGAATGTTTATAAGTTTAGTTAATACATATTACATGATTTTTATATGGGTGGTTGGAGTGAGATCCTCTAAATTATAATTCAATGTAATGGTTTTTTGTAAGAATTTATCTTCATCGAGAACTATTTTTCTATGATGTCTTGTTTCCATATGAATACCATTTATATAATTTCCATGAATTTATTTGTTCATAATATTATATTTAATTTATATAATTTATTGATCCCTAGGATTTTTAGGCTTCCAATAATTTTTACATTACAAATTTCATTTGAAGTAAGTGTTTTATGAACTAATTTTGGAATAATTAGATCGTATCAATTTATATATGAATATAATTATAATGATTTATTTGATTATATTTTTTCCTTATTTTACATATAATATCATTTTGTTCCCTTGAGAAATTACACTTCATCTTCACCATCAAATTATTTTTTATTTTTTTTTTCAAAAAATAAATTTGGTTAATATGAGTAACTCTCATTATTAACAAAGAATATTTTTTATAGATGATGATATTTTAATTCTCAATAATTTTCAATTCCCTCTAGAGAAAATTAATGTGGATTATTTTTTGTTATTCTCATAAATTTATTTTATTCTTTTCTAACTAAAATTAAATAATTTTTTTTCAAATTTGGTAATAGGTTTATAAAATAATTGAGTATAATGGTTCTATCATATTTTCAGAATGAAATTTATTACCTTATAATAATCCTTTTTTGTATCCTTTGTTTTAGTGTTAATTTAATATTAAATATTTATAAAAATATTATCAACATTATTATCATTACATACTCAAAATGTGTTTTTTATTACAGTTTTGAATTTATGTTTTATTATAATTTTTTTTAAAATCATTCATATTTCATCTATATTAATACTTTAATGATTATTCTTTATGATGTGATGTTTTTTTCATTGAAAATTTTATTTTTATAAAATAATTAATTTGATAAATTTATATTTCTTATATGCAAGGATATTTTTAGTTTAGTTTAAGAGATTTTTTTTGCAATGATCTTGAAATAAATTATTTTTTGACTGGTTCAACAAGATATGATAATTATATTTTTTAAAAGGAACACATATGTTTGTATGATGAATCATATTTCCTATATTTACATCAAATCCATTGGTTATAGTTTTATATCACATGATATAATGTAATGTTTCATGAATGGTATGTTTTTATGAATTTATCATAAGATTGTTTGTTAATGAGATGAATGATGTTTTTACACTAGATAATTATGTGAATGATATACATCAATTGTTTTTCAAAATTTATTACTTCTAATGAAATTTGGAAAGCATAGTTTAGATGTTAATTCTTTAAATTAGATGAGTGATATTTTGTTAAATTGTTTTTAAAAGGAAATAGATATGGGAGTCATTCAACCAATGATTAGGGGTATAATTATATACAAATATAACGAATGAGCCTAGTTTAAGTAAAAATATATACTATGATGACCCACCACATGGTTAAAAAAATAAACCACAAAAATCACATGTATAATTGATGATAAATGAAAGTAAAAATTTTAAATAATAAAAACATATACACGACACACACAATTTAAATAATAATAGATTAAAATATGATATTATTCAAGATGATACTAAAGATAACTCTGTGCGGAAATCGATAACCCCAAAACCATCGAACTATGAAGGTGATGACAAAAGAAAACTCACAATTCCTTATAATGAACATCACTATACCAAATTCTTACGAAACAAAACATATAATTTTGTAAAGGAATAATCAAGGTGTTTATATAATTCCATTTAAGATTTAACTAAAAAATTCATATGAGGTCTTATATCAAATTTGTTTAGTACAATATTTAAAAATAATATTCATAAAATTAATTAATTTTTTAAATCACCCTTTGTTTTTTATAAAAATACATTCATATTAATAAAGAAATTTTTTTGATAAGTATATGTTATAAATAATCAATTGATAATAAAATCATAATCAAAACTATCCATAGATAAAACAATGAATAAATAAGTTAGAAATAAACATTACATAATATATAATTTGAAATTATATAAGAATAAAAGATTAAAAAACACCATATATGCTATAATTTAATAGTATATATGTAATAAATGAATGAAAATCCCCAATCGTGTCTTACAGAGGATCTAACCAATAAAACCTATAGTTTAATTACAAACACTAAACTGAAAACACCACTTTTTCTTTACAAAAAATAATAATTTTCATGATAAATTCCTGATGAAAACGATGTCAATAATTATTCTCAATTCCTCAAAATCATTTAAAACCCCATTATAATTAGTTTTTAAAACATTTTCATGGAATATTATATCATCTTCCAGGCTTTCAAATCAATTTTTAAAATAAAACAACCATTTCAGCTGTGCTTCAAACACATGGTATGAATAATTATGTTTTGAAACAATACCCCAATTGATTATAAGAATATCATCCAATAAAGTTGTAACAATAAAACATAAAGTATTTTCATTGAAGAACCCAAAAAAAATTTATAATAACCAAGATAAATTCCCGAATTAATATTTAATATAGAGACACCTACCTAATGAATGGTGGAAACATTCAGAACTTAATGAATGGACATTATAACTGAGATAATTTGTCTCTAATTATCAAAGCATGAATGAAAACTACAAAATGTTTGCTCAAAATTTCATCAATATTATTATACATTAATGACAATGCACATGATACTACAAAATATAGAACAAGAAATTTGAATAGGGAGTGGAAGATCAAATATACCAAAAGGAATAAGAAAATCCACACTAGTGATAAACCTCATGAAAGAAAAGAAATCTAGAAAATGTTGAATCACAAAAGATACATGATTATAGATATGGATAAAAGGAAAAAATTTTCCAATTGAATATGAAACAAATCAGAAATTAAGTGTTAAAAACAAAATTGATCCTGGATTTATAGAGTAAAAAATTAATTTATGGGGAAAATAATATACTACTAGTTATTTTAAAAAACATTTTCCTTCAATTTAAATTATTCCGATCATTGATTTTTTGATTTTGAAATGAGATTTATAGTGTGGAAGATTAAATGTTGAAAGAAAATTATTTATCTTATTCCCCACACATGATATACATAGTAAGTGAAATATTGATATTGTAAGTTACCTATGTGTCAATCACCCATAACCATTTTCTATATAAATTATAAAAAATAACTATAATCCCATAACAACCTGAAATCCTAGATCTTAAACAAGTAAAAGTTAATAACTTTTTGAATATAGAATTAAATTTATCTCCACTAGGAATTATTTTTGTACCATTAAAATCATCATTATTTTGGGATCAAAAAAAGAGGAGACTAACATTGCCTTATCAACAACACATATTCCAACATATTACATATATCCCATTGGAAATACCAGAATACACATTCCATGGTGATATTATTACTATCATTTATATTTCATCGATGATCCATAATTAGAAATGGTTGATCAAAAATATTGGTTCCATGTTAGAGATAGACATCTTCCAATTAAATCACATTGGAAGGATATAGTTGATACCACTTCTTCTAAAAAACATGATACTCATCTTGAATCTCTTTTTCAAGAGTCAATTAGTCTAATCAATATTCTACCATTCAAAAAAAATTATTGTCACAAAGGGGTCATCTATTCATTATGACATCATACCCTTCATACCAAATTGATGATGTCATTAGCAAGTATGAAATGGATGGAAGACACAATCACTAGCCTCAAACTCATATAGTCAGCAAATATTTCCCACATAGGATTTATTATGACTCTTATTGGTGGAAAATAACATCCATATCGAATGAAACCTTTTATTTATCTCTAGAAAAATTCTCAATCCAACCATGGACCGCTCTACCAAATCCTCTTTGTACAAGTAATAACTATATAGAGGCCCATAAAATGATTCAATGTATTCCATTTTTATTCAATTATGATAAATATTATTATATTAAAATTCAACATTTATATGATTATTTTCTGCAGTCCCAAATCAAGAACACATGATTAGACCATATCCTCAACAGCCTATATAATTTTCAATGTATTCCCATATATTATATATATATATTCATGTTCTTCTATATTAAAATTTAACAAGGAAAACATTTCATATTTAAAAATATTCAAAAACATGGATTTCATCATCGAGGAACTGTTGGATACAATCAATATGGGAACTCCATGTAGTATTACTATCTCACGGACATACTAGAACCGATGGTTCACTAAATTCAACACATTTTAAGAGGGGTGATACTTCCAGATATAAGTAGAAAATCAATAATATTGAAAAAATCAAATCGAACGTGATTATATGGTAAGGAAATGGTGAAATACATAGAAATTTCATCCCACTTCAATAAAATAATGTATATATTATACAAAAAACTAACAAGTATGTGGTTCTATAATTCTGTAACATGTAATGAACAACGATTAAAAAAAAATCAATCAAACACCACATCCCCTTGAAAAATACTTAAATATCATATCATTATGCATCATGTTATTCTGTGGTTGTATTAACCTAATGATATGTGTCCAATGTCTATCATATCTCACCTATAAAAAATTAGAACAACCAAATGATTCCATAAATACAGATCTTTATCATCAAACATTGAACAATCAACAAATATATCCCCACCATTTATGATTATGATAATGTTCTAGAAAATAGTGTTTGAACCTTAATATAACGAAAACAATAATCAAATAATAATTTATCATGAGATTATTCATAAAAAACATACCCACTCATTCCTTCCACTCTGAAACCATCCAAGCAATCAAACTCAATAGAGACCACTCCTCCACTAAAGACATTATGGTATATATTGATAATATACACATCAATTAATTGGAGACACATTCCCCATCCAAGGAGTAAATAAATCTTCAAATACATTGTTTATAAATACCCAATCAAACATCACCATCATATATATATATATCCCTCTTTTTAAAAATAGATTTTATTATATTGTAATAATATATATATTGAAAAAACCTCCCCCAAGTGATTGTGATGCCGTGGTTTTTTTGTATACATAACCGATAATAAATTAAAAAAATTAGTATGGTATTTAATATAAAGAGGGTGTGAGTGGTGAGATCCATTGTCCACCCACTAAAGGTTTACCAAAATATTGACAAAATCCCAAAAAAGTACGAGATGAATTGTAGAAACTTTCTTAACCCAAATATGGTTCACTAAGAATCAAAAATAGAGATTAATTCAACCACAACATTAGTTCACGAAATGATATATTAGATTTTTAATTACCATCAATACAAAATCCATTATAATTTAATCCTCACATCAGAGATTCATGATTGGAGATGTCTGAAACAAACTCCCTATAATATAAATGGTAGGCCAAGAATATGGAGATTAAAAAAAATTATCAAACTCCAAATACATATCTACATTTATCATTTTAGGATCCCTAATACACCCCTCAATAATATACCTGGACCCAGTAAAATTCCCTTTAAAAATCCAACGATCATGTAGTTAAATATCACCATATAAGTGTTGTTTAATCATAGTTTGATCAATGATATAAAAATTATCATAGTTCCCCCCTCTAATATGGAAACAGAAATATAAAAAAAGAACAAAACTACAATGGTTTATAATAACTGATGAATGATCCAGTTCTTCAATGTTCTAAACACGAGAAGAGTATTAGTGATACAAAATAAGATAAATAGATACTTGAAATGCTAGTACTAGATCTTGAATGCTATTTTAGTTATATAATCTTCTCACAGAATAAACTATTAGTACACTTAATAAGTTAAATATTTAAAATCCAACATACCCGAATTTTCATATCAAAAATATCATCAATCATAGGAATTGTATACTTTTCCTTAATAACTAATAGATTTAGATTTTCCTAATCATTAAAATTTATAAGGCCACCATATGAATTCATTTAAATGGGGATATGATATGCCCATGATGAAATGATAGGATGAATAAATCTAATACACATAGGTTTTACAAGAAATATTATAAGTACCATCGTCATAGTAGTTTCCACTTAATTTTATTTTATTCATATTGAACTCAAACGATTGAGTAGGTCAATATGAAACTCAAGGTCTATCTATGGTGAAAACACAAAATATCATCTGAATTGTCTTCAAGGTATTAACACGCAATTTTAGGAATTAGAAAACTAAAATTGGGGTCAAATGTATAATCTCATATATCATACAACTCATATGAGATTACCCCATCATAATGAACAACATGACCCTCCTCTCGCAATCAGTAATCACACTCACCAAAGAAATCACGATTAGAACCATTAGAAGATGAAAACAATAATTTTTTTTATAATAATAAATATTTTACATAAGAAAAAACATTAAATATATTACAAATACTCATGTCAATGATATAAATATCATGTAGTAATATATCTCACACCATATCTATGTTTTTTGACATCACCATATACACAAGGCTTTTGAAACATTATTCAGACGTCATTCCAAATGATATTGAAAGATCAAATAAAAATGAAATAATCTCTAAAAAAATACCAATAAATCATCCAATATTAAATATTTTAAAAAATTATTGTCATCTATATCAAATAATTCAATAACCATATTAGATTATATAATCATTAAACTGAAATTTTTTGAATGTCCTACCTCAAATAACTTTGATGCATACCCCACTGTGTATATACATATGGAATCGGATCATCCCCGATATTTCATAATATAATGTACATATAACATTGACTAAGGATAATACACATTACCCTTAGACGAATCCCCACCTACATATTATATCATCGCGACAGATGATCAATCCTTAAATCCTTGGGAAACTCTTCAACAAAAATGCCTCAAATGACCTTATTGTTTCTGTGATAAAATGTCATGGGAACCTTCATTATGTTAGTAATAGATAGAATATACAATTAATAGTGATTTTATGAAACCTATTTTGTATTATATGGATATCTTGAAACTTGTATTAACGAAATAATTCTACTATTACCCTTTATTGTGGAGATTATTAAACCACCTTGGCTAACAATTGTACCGATTGAAGATCATACCAAAAAAATTCTTTCACTCATTTCTAACTCCTATAATGCAATATTTTATTACTAAAACACATTAATGGGGGAAGTGAGAAACCTTGCAACAACCAGGTTAGGAATCAAAAGAAACTACTGACTTATCATGTAATTTTATTTTTGAAATTTGGACTAAATTTTTCTATATAATTTCCACGTCATTGAATTTACCTAGATTTCTAGGTCAGCATTCATGACATTATTATAGTGCTTCACTAGTAAATCCCAAGAGTGAATGTAACCCTATTTGATAATCTTCTCTATGTGAAAGACTCAAATAAAAATGTGGTGTTTATTCTCTATCCAATCGCATTTCTCAATATTAGCAACCAATTGGACCATTACTTCCACCATTTGATGAACCACTTAATTTGTATCCTTATTTTTTCGGACATCCTCTACCATATCTTCTACAAAATACATGAACATTTCCAAATTGAGGTCTATAGAAATTTATTCAGCTAGTTGAGTACCATTAAGAGACCATTCATCACACTATTGTGTATAAGGGTTCACTACCATCTCCACTAACCCTTCATCCTTCATATGTAGTGGAATCACCCCTAGTTGACACAGACTATTATCAATTTAATCTACTTGAGGAAACTCCAAAACATCTAGGTACCACTACTCTTGTTTCATTGGGGAACTATTTTTGCTACTTGTTGATCCTCCATTCCCCCAGTCATGGGTCCCTTAGCCTATAAAAAATCACTTTATTCCATAGGTTGATGTTATTTTTCATGGATTTACTATCTTTTTTAGTTGAACTTGTCTCTATCAGCATATGACGATATGAGTAGTCTCTGCATCACTTTGATTTCTACATCTTGGTGAAAATGTAATGGTAGGGCTTCATGTTCTCTTTATTCCCCTTCTTCCTCCTCATGTTGTGTAGTACAATACCATACTCTCTTATTTTAGCTGAGGATAGTTCTCCATTTGACTTATCTTCTGAGGGACATGTTTTTTAATATTAATTGCATCATTCGACACATAGTGTATCAAAACAATTGTTCAAATTGAGACAGGCCAAAGTTCCCTTTGGGCCTTATTTATTATTCAACTGATATGTGTCGTGACGTGGCTCCTCCAACTGTTGACCAAAGTTGGAACATCCCATGCCTATTAGTGGAATTCTCTCTCCAGGATTATAATATTTCTTGTAATCACATCCATGGAATAGGTGCTGGGCATTGGGGCCCCCAAGGTATTTAATGTGTTATGCCCATCTGAGGCCATGTGAGTAAGATCACTAGTTGTGTGCCTGTCAACCATTAATCTATTTTGCATAGCACCTGATTTCATGTCAAGGTGGATGGTAGATCTCATATCAATCTACTGAATATATCAATTAAACTGGGATACATAGGTAGCATCATGTCCAGCTTCTAAGACACATTAAACATGATCTCATTATCTACCACCTTCTCTTAACATTGAGATACAATTCTATCATCCACTGCTTCTATCCATGGGGATAATGCAATATCAACATGAAAATCATATTGACGAGCACCAATAAGGGGTAGAATCGGGCCCTTCACCACTTCTTTCTCGACCTCTTGTTCTTCTTTGGAAATAGTGGGGTATGTGCCCATGGTGATAACACCTTGAACAAAAGATCATCTAGGATTCAATCACTAACTATTCCTTCCAGCAAAATTCCTTTCTTATAGTAATATAAACCCATTAAACTGGAGGTCTAGAAACTTCTAATTCAAGACAAATCTATGGGGAAATAGAGTGAAAATTTGATATGGTTCTTTAGTCAGTGAACATGTAGTGTCCCGCCCTATTCCCATGAATGCAGACTATAGAGGGATTATGGAAATGGACAGTGAGTTAGAGAATACATACCAACAACATCGCAGATAGGGAATCACTGTTCATATTGAGAACATAGGTCCATTTGAATAGATAAAAGTGAAGTCCATCGTGTGATCATGGAGCTGTGGACCATGTCGTGATCATATCCTTAATGGATGAGAATAAAATCTTGATTTTTCATTTATTTAGAATTAAAAAAGTGGATTGATCTAGAATTCACCATGATTTGGAAAAAAAGCTATCAAAGGGGTCAACAGAAGGATGACTTACAAAAATAGAGAAAACATTGTGAGATTGTGGAGAACAGAAGCTTCAATTTATTCTGGGATAGAAATCGTTAGCTGATGGAAGCCATCACGAACATCTGAGGCCATAGGAATGCTAGATATTTCACGGAATAATTGTAATAAATCAGGGTTAAAGAACAGAATATATGTGTAAATATTCTCTGAAACAGAAGGGTTCCCCCCTTGGCATGGGATGGGTAGAGATGTTGGTCATTGCAAGCCACCTAGGTCAGGGACAAAGTGCAACACCAACCATCTAATTGTGATTTTACCAATAGTTCAATACTACAACTACTGCTCAGTCATGACTACCTATACAAATGATTCATTACCAAATACATCGTATTTGTTTGGGAGGAAGATAATAATCAACATCTAATGAGTATTGACCCACCATCCTATTTCCAACCTTGTAGCTTTTAGAAAATCATTGGTAAGACGATCTTTTTCTAGGTGAACAAATTCCAAAAACTAGGTGAAATACTCAATCATGGTATGCTCCCCCTATTATATCATCTAAAATTCATAGGTCTTCACAACCCTCAAAATATCAAGATAAAATTATTGGTTTATTATTTTCATTGAAGGAAGCTCGTGAAAGACCCTCATGAAACATCGAATGCACTATAGTGTCCCCCATCTCATCCTAGTCCATCAAAAATATATGTGAAACATGAATATAGGTGGATTATTATTTTTAAATTCTGATCCTTGATCCACCCCACATTATAGGTTCCCAACACATACATGACCTCAAGTTAAAATGTTGTAGATTACGACATCCACCATAGTAAATTCCACAAGATGATTCACGATATGATCCTCTCTCATGGATTTGTCACTAGGAATGGGGAGATCTATTCCAAGATACATATTCAAATAAAAAACAAGGAATAATAATTTCAAAATAATATTCCAAAATCCAAACACAATATACCAAAAATTTATTTTAGTTCATCTAAACACCAAAAATTTAAAGAATATTTGTATTATATGAAAGAAATAGAACAACCTAAAATTTAAATTTTCATTTAAAAGAAACCCCATTTACGATTAATTGAAAAAACCTAAGACCAAAGGTATCAATCTAGGATAAAATATGAAACAACCCATTTTCATTTGGCATCAGTTATAATAGTGAACGTGATATACACCAACACAAATGCTATCTAAACTCTAGCGATCCAAATTACATTATACTAAAGGACTAGAACTAATCCGAATAAGTTTCATTTCAATTTAGACTTGGTATTCAATTATATTTTTTTAATTAAGAATACATATTCAAATTTATAATTCAACTAACATGGCCCACCTAATGGTGATATGAAATAGTGAACCACAAAAGTGTAATGAATAAGTGTTTATCAATCAGTGTAAAATGTGAAAGAAAGAATAAATATCAATGAGAAATAAAAATAATAATAATAAGATAACCATATGTTGAAAAAATAAACTTGAGATTTCTACATGTGAGAATATGTCAACACCAAAAAATCCCACAAATAAGGCAAAGAAAACAAGAGAAAACTATATTGTATAAATTTTCATTCATATAAAATGATTCATGCAAAATAAATAAATTAATGGCATAAAAAATGTAGTGTTTAAGAAAAAATCCAACTGGGGTTTCACTAATGAATTTATATTCTTCATAATGATATGAATTATTTATCCCAATCATTGAATGAAATACAATATAAATTGTATTTTCCTCAAATAAAACTAATTTTTAAATCATTGTTGGGGTTTTCTAAAAAATCCATTCATTTAAAAATAATGAATATTACACGTAAAAATGTGAAATCATTAAAAAATAATCCCTTAAAAATATTAACTAACCATGGATACACTGAAATATATTTATGATTAAAATAAAAAATAAAGACAACATCATGTGAATGTAAATAATAATATATGAAACAGAATACCATTTGGGGTCTAATCGATGTCTAAATATTCGTGAAATTATAGAAATTCCCCAATAAAAGCATAATCTTTTTATAAAAATAAAACCTCCAATTTAATTTCACACAATACAGTGAAATAAAAACCTTTTATGGTATCAAACATGAAAAGTGAGAAATTTATATTTCCCAATGCACACATAGTCACCCAATTTGCAATGTTTGTCAAAACCCTTAAAACTTAATGGTCATATTTTTATAAAATATTTTCAAAGAACTGAAATTCATCTTATCAAACACCCCATGATTTTGAAAATAAATATAATATTGAATGCATCAAGATCTATGTCTCTACAAAACACCGCTTTCTTATAACCAAGAAAGTAATCATTATTTTTTCACCTTTGTTATTTGAATTTTGATAAACTGACATTCATGACTGTGGTTAGTATGATATTTAGAGTCTGATACGACAAACATAATTTTTATTTAATAATAACATACTCTTATGAAAAGTAACATAAACTTATGAATGTTAATGAATTATAATAAATATTTAATTGGAAAAACAAAATATAGAAACTTCACATAGGAATGTATAAATATAATTTAGGTATATTAAATGTGAGTAAATGATCATAATATAAGGATTGAAATTTTTAAATGTCACTAACTTATTTTTTAAATTTTTATGATAAATTTTAAAATTGAAAATTGAAACTTATTTCCATAAAATTTTATTTTATAGTAAAATTTTTATAAGAAACTTTTATGCGACCTTGATTAAAATTTTAATGTGTTTTAAATTGATTTATATATGAAATGTTTTTTTAAATAAATGATGATTATATAGGAAAATAATATTAAATATATATATATAATTATATAAAAAAGTATTTTAATTTTTTAATTCAAAATGTTGATAAATGGTATCAGTGAATTGTCGGTATTTTTCTAAAATACAAGATTTTTGGTTGAATAGTATTATATGATAATTTAAGATAAATGCTAAATGCATGATTTATTGAGTCATAGGTGATTTAAGGACAATTTAAGACCACATGTATTGTAGTAACATGCACATATTATGATTTTTTGTAACAAGAATCAATACTATTCTTTTCATTAGAAATTAATAAAACAATGAGTTAAATAATTGGAAACCCCTCCTCTCCGCCACTATAAATCCTCCTCACTCCAACTTTTCTTCACTCCTTTCAAGCATTATGACTTGTATAATTCTAATAAAATATCATCCCAATATCCCACCTCATTTATCATCCCTTTTTATCATAAAATTACCAAATCTTCTCCCCTATTGAGGCTCTCAAGGATGATTACTTCAATAAGTAAATTCCTCGTTTCATTTCTTTTATATAATATTCAATTATTTTATTTTTCTTTCCCCACAAGAATTCATCCAAATTTTTTAATGAATACAATACCTTACATGTACTATAATTTTTTATGTTACATGAATAATTATTCATCATCTATATTTTCCATGTCATTTATACTAGAAATGAAAACACCATCAGAGGTGGGTTAATTTATCACTTTCATGGATGGTGGGTTTTCAATTACTATTATTTTCTACTATTCCTATCATTAAATCATTTTTATAGTTGAAAAATACAATAATAAATGTATTATAACTAATTTAAGGGTTTTTAATCCTTTTTTACACATTATATAAATTTAGAAATCAAAATGAATTCATTGTGATAAAAAACCACCATTTAAACCAAAAAATTGTCCTTAATGTTTTATGTAATGAATCATCATCACTATCAATAACTAGAAAAATATTATAACCATGTAATATTATGGTTGTTCAAAAATATCATTCAACTTATATTCTACAAAACCATTCTCATTCAACATGTTTATCCATATATGGATATAAGTAAACTGATCAAGAAAATGACGGATGAAAACGCTCCCAAAAAATGAAATTGAATCTCTTAACACATAAAAAGGACATAAATGAACCTTATAATGTTATAATGAAAAAATTAAATATATTTGAGGTTATAGAATAATTAATTTATAATTTTATGTTTTATCATTCATGTAGATTAGATCAAGTGTGAAATTCCTTAAGACATAAGGTATGGTTTTTTCTATGTGTACCTCCATTTTCCTTTGGGATACTCTTTCTTTATCTTTATCACAATTAATTTATTAATTATTCTTATGTACACCCCAAAAATTATGATTTAATATTATATAAATTTTCACAAAAAATAATCCTTATTTTTAATGGGATTTATAATTTTTAAAAGGAAATATCAAAATTATTTCAGAAATACATGATCGATACAATGGAATTTCTCAAATTCTTACCTGTTCTCATTTCCTCTCTATAATCAGTTTTTTGTAAAAATAATTTTCAAATAACCACTCATTTTATAATGATAAAACTAATTTAATTCAATTCTTGTTTTATATGAATACATTTCCTAAATAACTATTCTATTAAAAGTAAAAGAGTTTTTATCTCAATTATTACTTGTTGATTTTTTTTTTGAATATTTTCATTTATTTCAACACTCTTATTGATTCTTATGTATATTAGTGAATAATATTTTAGGTTATCATTTACCATATTTTTTTAATGATTTATGATTAGTTTTTCCATATATGTTCTATCATGAAACCATTCTCTATTTTACACTGAATGGTTAGTGTTTATGTTTTAAATGACTGGGGAAAGTTAGTAACATTTCATTTGATAGATTAAATATTAATGTATATGTTCATTATGATAATCCCCATTTATATGTAGAATTCATTGAACATATTTTGTTATGTGTGGGGACAACTATAGCTCCTTTATGCATCATTAGGTCTCATGAGACAAATAGATATGGACATGGATGAGGCCATGCCAATTTTTTAATATGGTTTTGGCTGAGGCCTTAATAATTTTTAGATACCTTGCCCAATGCCTTTACAATATGTTTCAAAATATCTGACACATGAATTAACCTCATTATTTAACTAATATTAATAGTTCAGGTGGTTAATTGACTAGTATAATTCACACGATTATTTTTTTATGGAATTATTTATTCATCACTTTTTCCAGACATATTATGTTCATGTTAAATTATTTTTAAAGGAATGTATTTTAGTTAGTCACCACGCATAATGTTTTTTTTTATGATATTGTCTTCAATATTTATTAACCATATTTATCATTTTAGCTCACCAATTTATTATGTTTATTTTTCTTATGACATGCAGAAGATTATTAAGAATGACCCGAATGGATAAACATAGAGTTGAGGATGTCCCTAATAAAACATATTGATGCATTTAATTTCCTATTTTAATGTGTTAATTTTGTATATATTTGGATATTGAAATATAATAAAATATTGATTCCTTCAGGATACAACTTTCTTGTATTCATGCCAATATAATGTAATAAGGCACCGACAATAGTACACTATAGTCAGTTCATTATAGTTGGTATCAGAGGATGTTTAGTAGAAAACAAAGAAACTAGATTTAGAAAACATTTATTATGGGAAAACCCCATATGATAATATTTGTTGATAAACATACAAGAACATTCTAATTATTTGGAACGAAATATATTTTGTTTATTGTTCTAGAAAACACTAAATGTTTGGAAAATACAAGTGAATGTGATTCTATGAAAAATATACAATGTCTTGAAAACAATGATAATGAATTTGGGGCTGGACATGGGTATCCTGGTAGAAGACTATAGACCATAAGGTTCCCCTGGTTTGACAAAACTTATGGATATTATTAAGATAATTCAAATTTTCATAAAAAAAATTATTAATGATTTTAATGTAATTTTTCACCCATGAATCAATGATTAAGATTTTGGGATTAGCTATGCATATGATTTCAATTTATGTTAAGAATATATATATATAGAGACAGTACACATTCTGAATCATAATTCAATATTGTGTATGTCATTATTTAAAAATGAATCCAAGTTGAAGTAATGGAAACTGCATGGACGTGCATATCCCATGCAGGGATCTCCCTCATGTGCAAGATAATGATGTTGGCTCTAGAGAAGCTACTAGTGCGGAGCAACTTATAACTACGATGGGTGAATATAATTATATTATGAAAAATAACCTTATCATTATAGAGAATTTAGATCTTGAATTTCGATGAGCTATGTCACATCCCTTTATTTGACAACAACATGCATCATTTAATTGGACTACCAACCCATTTTTAGTAGAGTAGTAGATATGATACTTAGGTAGAATAGTTCTCGCCCTGGGAAGTTACAATAGGGGGAAGGTTGTCATTGAAGATTATCATTTGTTAGGAGATTATAATTAATAATGGAATATAATTCAAAACATTAAGGATGTGGAAGAGATATAAAACACGTGATTGAGTCAATTTAAAGAAATTATCATATAGAAATACATTCCTCATGATCGTCGAGAATATATAAAAGGGAAGTTTCTGAATTTTAGGAAAAAATAAGATGAGAATGTTGCGAAGTATGAAGATAACATAACAATGATATCTAGGCATTATATGGACTATATGCATAATTCAAGGAGCCGGATTGATTTATTATTTTAGAGACTAAATAAATTCCCCAATTGGGAACTTCTTGGACAAAATTTCACATCATTTGAAGAAATAATCTCATATTTGATAAAGAAAAAAGGTGTTCTCTAAATCATCTAAAATTAATATAATGAAATATATAAAGATGGTTACTAAAACTCCATAAAATAAAATAAAGATGTTGGGAGAAGGGATGAGTTGGCTTTTCAATATTTTATAATTGTGGAAGGAAACCCCCAGGCGACTCCTTAAATAGAAAAGGGGGTTGTTGCAATTATAGACAGAAAGGCCATCATGATAGTGTTTGGAAGAGGAATAAAAAAGCCAATGATGTTCAATGTTATAATTGCAGGTATATGTGATACCATTATAATGATTTTCCCATGTGTCAATAAATCATTCATCAGAAAAATAAAAGATAGTTTGGACAAGCTTATGTGATCTCAACTGATGATATTTATGTTCCTAATGATGTGGCTACAGGTACATAAATTGTATCCTCAAACATTGCCAATGATTTATTTGATTCTCGATCATTTCATTCTTTAACATGATCACAGTTTTCCAATAAAATTATAATTTTTTTTATTTATTGTAATAAGGGAGTTGTTAGTCAAAACTCTTAAGGGAAGTATCATTTCATCAATGTTTTTCATGTAGTCACTAGTATAGAATACAAACATGCTTTATCTTATGATGTTGTTATCATAGCAAGGATTAAATTTGACATAATCCTCAATATTGAATGGATTTCAAACCAATATTTAAAAAATTATATCATGAATAATGAGGTTACAAATTTTTCAAATTACGTGGAATCCCTTATCTTTAGATAAGAAACATCACCATCTAATTTTCATATAGATCCACCCCTAGTATCTCTAATTAATTCAATCTCTGTGGAATAAGGGAATGAAAAATCTATGGGTGAGGATTGAATGTTCCACTATAGGATGTACTTATTGTGACATAATATTACGATTTGATTTCATAGGATTTACATGGAAATCAACCATAGAAAAAAATTTTGTTTTCTATTAACTTAATTCTGGATTCAAGGCTCATATCAAATATGCCATATAGAATTTCCACTATTGAATTAGTGTAACTAATGAAACAACTAGATTAATTGACTGATACATGGTTTATTCACCCAATATATTATCCATAGGGATCTCCTATTCTTTTAATGATGGATCTCTGACGTTGTGCATTGATTAAATGGTGAGAAATTCAATAAAAATAAGGAAATGGTATCCCCTACCTAACATTGATGATTTATTTTATAATGTTCATTTAGCGAAATACATATTGAAGATTTATCTTCTATTTGGATATCATTAGTAGCATGTGAGGAATGATGATATTCAAATAAAAACATTACGAACAAGGAATGGTCATTACGAGATTACAGTAATGCCTTTCAGAATTACTATTTCACTCTCCATTTTAATGGATCTAATTAATAGAGTTTTCAAGGAATATCATGATGACTATGTGGGTATATTTATAATTATATATTTTTATACTCTAGATGTTACAATTATCATGAAAATAACTTTTTCAATATTCAGAAAACTCACAGAAGAAGTGAATTATATGGGTTGTTTAGGAAGTGTGAATTCTGGCTTCAATGAGTTCCCTTTCATGGTCACATTATATATAAGGATGGAATATATAGAGATCCTAAAAAGATAAGGGTTGTTCCAAAATGACATTCTCTATATAAAATAATAGAGTTAAGTATTTTTATTGGTTTAGATGGTTATTATCAGAATTATGTTCAAAACATGGCCCATTTAGCCAGACCAATGACCATTCTTACATGTAAAGGGGTTATTTTCATATGGGAAAAATAATGTTATGATTGATTCTATGAATTTAGAATTAGATTAGTGAATGAACTAATCATAAGTATACTATCATGGAATGATGGGTTTGTGATATATAGTGATTCAACAAAGAAAGGAAATGGTTATGTCCTTATTGGAAATTATAGTGTTATTTCATTTGCATCAAGGTAGTTATCAATTCAGGAACAAAACTATTCTACTGGTTATCTTGTGTTTACTACTTTAATCATTGTTCTGAAAACATGGAAACATTATCTCTATGGAAAAAAAATTTGAGATACATACATATCATTAGAGTCTAAAATATTTTGTCCGAAAGAATTAAATCAACATGGGAAAAATTCGATAGCTTAAACAAGTCAAGGACTATTATATTTTCATACACTACCACACCAGAAAGACAAAAAAAATGTATTATATGCATTAATCCGGATGGATCACTGAGATCTCATGAAAAGTTTTACTTATAAAGATCAATTTTATTTTTTTCTAATAAGGATGAATATTATAATTATTAGTGAAGGTGAAAAAATATCTAATTTTTCAAATTGTTTCCCAAATTTTTTTTTTGAAAAAAATAATGCTTCATAATATGATGTTGATAATATTTAAATGAAAAATAATTCTATAGAAGATGGGAAGTTGGATGACTTCTTTTGTGAATATGGAATTATGAAATTTTGGAAGAGGATATGTGTTCCCTTAATACTTGAGATAGAATAACTGTAATTGTATGAATCTCATAGATCAAATTTTTCTATACACCCTAGTAGCACTACAATGTATTGAGATGTTAAATAACATTTATGGTGGGATAACATGAAGATGAAAATTGATGATTATGTACCAATATGTCTAGTATGTCCACACGTAAAGGCTGAATGAAAGAATCCTTGATGGTTTATAAAACCTCTACCTATTCTCCCATGGAAATGGGACATCATCACCATGGATTGTTTCACTAGATTACCCAAAAACTCCATGGAATAATGATGGAATATGGGAAACTATTGAATGAATTATAAAATATACACATTTCCTTGCAATAAGACTGGATTCTTGACATGGGAGCCTAAAACGAATCAATATAAATGATGTAGTGTGACTAAATGGATGATCTATCTCAATTGATTCAGATCATGTTCCATGATTTACCTCAAAATTCTAGAAAAGTATTCACAAATCATTGTATACCAAGAATTGATTGAGTACAACATATCACCAAAAAACTGATGGGCTGTCAAAAATGATTATCCAAATCATAGAGGACATGTTGAAATTTGTTAAATTGAAATTCAATGTATGTGGGATCAATATTTACCTTTAGTGGTGTTTTCCAAAAATAATAGTTTCTATTAAATTAATCAAAGGAAACCATATGAAGCATTGCATGGAAAGAGATATCCAGAACCATCTTTTTGGGAGGACATTGGGGAAAGGAAGATCATGGGCCTAGAGCATGTGGAGGAAATATCATTGAAGATAATTACTATTCAAGGACATATCAAAGTAGATCAATGAAGATAAAAAAGATATATGGATAATTGAAGGATGGATTTGTAATTTCCAACTAGAGATCATGTTATCATAAGAGTATCGCCATGGAATGGTGTTATATGATTTGTGGAAAAGAGAAAATTAACCATAGGTATATAGTCCCTTTTAAAATTATGAATATATTTGGAGTTGTTGAATATTTTTTGGATATTCAACCTAGCCTATATAAAGTACACAATGTAATCCATGAATCATTATTGAGAAAGTACATTCAAGACCAAACTCGTGTCCTCACTTATGAAGGTATATAACTGGACCCTGACCTATCTTACAGTGAAGATCCTATTTGGATTCTGGGCTATAATGAACATGTGTAGAGGAATAAAACAACTCAATAGGTAATGATGCATTGGAAAAATCATAAAATGGAATCGGTAACATGGGATCTTGTGGATATTAAGATGAAAAAATACCAAAATATTCTTGTGAGGTATCATTCTTTTAATATAGTGGACTAATTTTTGTAAGGAGGGGATAATTTAAAACCCCAAGATTTTAAAATTAAATTCAATATTGAATGCATGAAAAATGGAGCATCTACAAACACCACATGGTTATATCATATCTATAATATATAATTTTTCCACCACTATTATTTGAGTTTTGAAATCTGACATACATAGCTGTGTTCAGTAATATATTTATAGTCTGATAAGACAAACCAAATATTTGGTGAATAGTATCATACCCTTATGAATAGTAATAGACACTTATGAATATAATGAAGATTAAATCCGATAAAAAATAGAAAATTCACCCATGAATGTAGGAATACAATTTAGATATCTTGTAAGTGTAGAAATGATCATAGTGTAAGGATTTTTTTCTATGACATAAACATTTTAAATACAATTTTATGAATAATTTCATAATTTAAAATGAAAATTTGTTTTCATAAATGGTAACCATAAATTTTTATTTTATTTTATTATCATTATAATATAATTTTATAAGACCTTGCTAAAATTTTTAAACTATTATAAAATGAGTTATAGTTTAAATGTTTTTTTTAAAAGATTTGGCTGAAGCGTCATTTATTATTAACGCAAAGCAAAGACCTATTTAATTGGGTAGAGGGAGACCAATTACATATCCTGAAGGCCCAGTGATCATTAATCCCATTACATGGCCCATAGACCCATTTTTTGGTACAAATCTCATTCTATGAATTGTACTGCTACAGTACATGTGCTGCTATAGTACTGCACAGTACCCGCCGCCGCTACAGTACCTTGCCACTGCTACAATACACTACCGCCACTGCAGTTCCCTCCGTTGATATAGTGACACCATTTTTACAGTACGTTATAGCACTGCTACAGTACATGCGCCAAATGCTTGTGGTGAATTTTTGGTATTTTTCATTAAACATGAATTTTGGTCTAATAGTAAAAAATGATAATTTATGATAAATGCTAAATAAATGGTTTATTGAGACATATGTCATGTATGGATAATTAAATACAACATGGTTCGAAATCACATGAAAATATTATTATTGGTCACCATAATCATTACTATTTGTAATCATTGAGAAAATAAATAAATAATGATTCAAATAATAGGAAAGTCCTCCTCTCCCATATTTTAAAACCCCCTTTATCACTCATCACTTAACATCTGTAAATCCATGTTCCTTGACTATACTGTACTAAAATTTACTCATACGCTCCTCCCCCATGTCTAGAAGGCCTTTCTCTCATAAAAAGACCGAAAACACTACCTTAAAGAGGCTCTCATGGAAGATTACTTAAAGTGGTAAATTTCTCTTTTCATTTATTTTATTTGATGTTTAGTTAATTGCGTTCCCTTTCCTCACCTCCAATCATTCGAATATTTTGAGGACTTAAGTACCTTACATGTACTGTCTTTTTTTATTATAATTTAATATTTTTTCATCATCGCTCATATCCCTTTATTTTATAACATAAATGAAAACACCATCTGTTATGTTTTAATTCATCACATTCAAGGAAGATGATATTTTAATAACTATTAACATCTTATTTTATTGAATTGAAATAATTTTGATGTTTGAACCGGTCTATAATATATGCATTATACCTTATTTTTGGTTTTGAATTTCTTTTGTACATATGATATAAATTTATAAATCAATATGAGTTAATTGTGATAAAAAACTGTCCATTAACCCAAATAATTGTCATTAATGATTTATATAGTGATTCATCTTCACTTTGAAAAACCTAACTAATTTCAAAATGATGTAATATACTTGTTGTAAACTAATAAGATGAATATTTTATTCTATATAATTATATCATTCTTCTTGTTTATTCTTACATGAATATAATTAATTTGATTATGAAAACCAAGGAAGAAAACACTCACAAATAGTGAAATTTAATATCAAAACCCATCAAAAAGCACTGAATGAACCTAATAATGTTATAATAAATTAATTAAATGTATATTACATTCTAGAATAATTAATTTATTAACCTATATTTTATTATAGCAGTCCTTACGATCAAGTGAGATACACCTTCATAGGTAATTTATGTGTTTTCATATGTGAACCTTTATTTTCCATTGAGTTACTCTTTGGGTATCATTATAACATTTATGTTTTTAATTATTCAAATGTACTCCTAATAAATTATTTCTGAATATTAAATATATTTTTATAAACTAAATTCCTTCTATTGTTTATGGGAGATTAATTTTTTAAAATGATCTTTCAAATTTCATTCTGAAATAGAAGCTCGATTCAATGGAATTTCTCAAATTCATACCAATTTTCAAGGGAACAATATTTTTTTATGTACCATAATTTTAATCAACCACTAATTTTATTATGATAAAACTACATAAATTTTACTTCTATTTTATTTTAATAAATCTTCAAAAGAACTCTTCGTTTCAATGTAAAAGAGTATTTATCTCAATAATTTCTCAATGATTTTGTAAGAGTATTTTCATTTGTTTCAACACTCTTATTTATTCTTATTAGAAATTGGTACAAATATTTTTGGATATCATATAAAATATTTTTGTAATTGTTTATTATTAATTTGAATATAGAAGTACTCTATTGAAACCATTATCAATATTACTCTGAATTGTTATTATTTATGCTTAATGGTTGGGGAAAGTTAGTCAAATGTAATTATTAGTTTCAATATGAATTTATATTTCATTATGTTTATCCCAATTCAAATGAATAATTAATTAGACATAATATGTGATGGTTTGGGCCTTCTATATCCCTTTGAGGCACCAGTAGGTCTCATGAGACCAATAGATATGGACTTTGATGAGGCCTTTCCAATTTGTGGATATGATTTTGGACAAGGAGTTAATCATTTTTAAATTTCTTGGTTGAGGACATTATAATATGTTTCATAATTTCTGGAACATTCATTTCCATCATTATGGAAAAAGTATTGATATTACATGAGGTTATCAAACTAGTAGAATAACAATGATTATGTTTTATTAGAGAATTATTTATTCATCTTTTATTCCTACCCTATTATGTTCTTGATTTATTTATTTTTAAGGTTATTTATTTTAGTTATTCACCATGACTAATGGTTATGTTCTTGAAATCATCAACTGTATTTCCTACCCTTACTGAGCATTTTATGTCACCCATTGTTTTCTAAAGACTTGTAGAAGATTATTAGGAATAACCTGTTGGGATAAAATTAGAGTTGTTGATATTCCAAATAAAACGTATATATTATATTTTATTTCAAATTGTTATATATCAGGATTTCCAAATCAACTAAACCATTGATTATTTCATGATAATACTTTCTTGTTATCATAGAAATATAATGTAATATGGAACAGACTCCAGGAAACTGGTTTTGGGTTATTACATTATCCATGATTGAAATCTAATTTTTGGATCAAAACTTCCATTAAAGATATTCATCAAACACATGGTGTGAAAAAATGTGTCTTGAAATTAAAACCACATTAAAAACATGAATCAATTCAAATAAAACCATTATAATAACACATCATGCAATTCTATTAGAATATCGAATTGAAATTACAAAAATATGATCCAATTCATGATTTAATATTTTGTATACAGACACATACCACACAAATAGAAGAATATCAGTCACATTTAATGATAGAAATATGAAATAGGAATATTGGCCTATGAAATACTAGCCACAATGGATTACTAAAAAGGGTCAATAAAAATCTCGTCATGTTTAATATAATTTGATGAAAAATAAGAAGGAACTTCCAAAATTAGATTGAAAATTATAAATAGGGATATGAGGATAACCTAAACATAGATTATGAAATCCAATCATACTAGTTATCGATAGCACCAAAATAATTTATCTTCAAAAATAGGAATCACCCAAAACCATCTGGATGAGAGATTTTGTTTTAGGAAGGCAGAGAGCCTAAAAAATAGGGGGTAAATAAGATGTCCAACAAGATAAAAACATTTTGGGATAGAGTATATATGATTTAAATATGATATTGAGGCCATAAAGATTTCATAACTCATTTTCATAAAATAGCATGACTCTTATTGCTAAATTATATTGAGAAATGATCTTACGATATAAAAAAAGATATTTATGTGATAAATCATTACACACTATTTTTTCTTCTTTTGGATTATATATCTTCTATGACATTGATCCTAAATAATATATTTATTCCATGACTAAACTCTGCATCAAACCCCCATATCCAGGTTCTGCATGGAATTTCCAGAAATTTCTAACACCCTTTAAACAAGAAATACTTCCACTTAAACAAAAAAATATAATTCATTTTTAACTATGGAATTAAATTAAAATTTCCTACTTAATATTTCATTGGTTGGGTTTGTGACACATTTATAGGTTGTTTATCAAGTGATTTAATTTTTTCATATTTTGTTTACTATCAATGTAATACCATATTTTCAAGATTAGAACAATTTTTTAATATATTTTGTACTCCTTTTTAATTAAAAATCAATTTATGTTAATTAATATACATTTTGATACAATATTTTTATGTATTAATTTTAATTTAATTCAATAATCTATTTATTAATTTTTTTATTATTTAGAATATCTGAAAATTTTATCATACAATGGTTTTTTTTAATCATGTGAAAATTCATGTTTATATTTTTCAATGTCTTGATATGTTATCCTCATACTAAGAATCCAATATCCTTTCTTTGTTATGTTTCTAGTCAATATTTTATGAAGATGATTATATAATGTGATATTCTTATAATGGGTCTGGAGGATAAATATTACATGTATATTTCAGTAAGTATTGTAAAAGAAATTTTCTATATAGGTAATTTCCATATGAAAAAACCTTCTAGTCCTTTACAATGAAAAATATTTGTCAAAATGTATAAATAAATCATCATATTAATTTATTATTTGTAACATTTATTTCATGTATTTCTACAATAGTTAAATGTTATGTCTATCCAAAATTATATTTCATGGCCTTGGAGATTGATCTCATCATTGTATTTAGGTGGAAAAAATATATCTTTTATTAAATCCCATGATGAATACTAAAATTATACCATTCCCTCCACTAATATTGGAAATCTTATGTGTTTTAGGGGGATTAAGATCCATGATCTATTTGGGAATGTTCAACAATTATATGTTAACATTTTAGGTTACAAAAACATCTCTCTTGGTTGATCCTAATAATGAGAATATTATAATAATGAATCTACCATGTGTTTCATTATGAATTCTCATATGAACCCCTCAGAGAATGTAGTTGAACATTCCATTAGCATGGTTTTAAATCATCATCCAATTTTATTGAGTAAATATATAATGAAACAAATGTTGTTTAAAGAGTTTTATATTTAGTTAGTCGATTTGGATACAACATAATTCATTCTGTTGGAATTGTCACCATGTAATGACATGTATCTTTTTTGGAGAAAGTGTTGTTGGGACCACTCTGTGTATACGGATGTATTTGTTGTCATTTGTTGTCAAATAAGATCAAAATAAAGGATATAAAAAAGAAAATAAATGAAATGGGTGGAATAATGATGTATCATCCATATAAGGATAATTGAAGAAGAAAAGCACAGAATTATTAATGATTTCATGAAAACTATGCAAGTTCATACTTGAATAATAGAATTATATGATTTTCAAGAAGTGGAAAATGATGGTTGAAGAAGAATAGAGTGTGTGGAAGGGCTTGGCATTCTGATATGGAAATGTATTTCACATCAAATCTAAATCAGATGATTTTTTTCAAATTAGAATTTAAAAAATATCATATTTCAAGAGAACCTATGATGAAATCCTTATGGGACCTTTAGAATGATTCCAAGTAATGTGATTATACAGTTTATGCAGACAATAGTATTGAAGGTACCATCATTTCCTAGTTCTTGAAAAAAAATTGGCCTTGAAAATCAGAAAATGAAGACATGGGATTTTTGAAAAAGATGAGGGACTCAAAAAGGGAGTGGTACATGAAATAGGTGGATCGTGCATGGAAAAGAGTATGGTGCGCTTAATAGGGGAGCTAGGTTTTTTGTGCAATAGGTGTTTCACGATGAGAAGCTCAAAAATTGGCAACGATATGTGGTGCATAAAAAAACTAAGAATTGCACGAAATATTGAATGGTGTTAAAAATATTAGTGTGGTTCTTGAAATAGAGGATTGGTGTTTTTCATGCAAGAGGTGTTTTGGGATGAAAAGTTTGAAAATTGGAAAATGCATGTGGTTCGCAAAATATTGGATCAGTGTGTAAAAAACAATGGTGTGAGGATGATTGGTTATTCATGAAATGTGGAAGTTTTTTATAATATTGCATGCAATATGGAAATTTGATTATAATATTGTGCGCAATTTGATTTTTAAGATCAGCACTTCAATATTTTGAAAAGGAAAGAGGTGAGAGAAAAACCGAGCTGTACGTGGAAAAATGGCAATGCGCGCGAAAGAAAATGTTGTCCGTGAAATAGCTGGGTGAGTTATTTGCACAAGAAGTATCTCATATCAGAAATACATAAAATTGAAAAAGGAAAGAGGTGTGAAAAAAATTGTAGATGTTCGCACCATGTGCGTGGAAATTAAGACTTGGGCAGGAATTGTTGTTTGTGCTCAAAATGTGGGTTTGATGATTTACACGCAAAGGAGGCTTCATGTTCCGAATGATGGAAAATTGAAAAGTCATGAGGGGCACGAAAAATCATGGTGTTGTGCGGGAATAAAAGTAAGGTGCACATAATATAACGAACTAAGACAATGTTTTACGTATAGGAAGGATTTTTATGTTCAGGGTCAAAGACACATATAAATATGAGGTGAACCCCATTTATTATGAAGAGGTTTGACACATAGGCAAATCTCGACCTCTGACGCATGAAAAAAATTAAACTATAGAGTGGTGCATGAAAATAATAAGTGATGCGCTAATACGAATGTGTTGCGGAAAAAAGAAATGCTTGGTGCGAAATATAAGAGTTGCGTAAAAAGGTTTTTTTGTACCAAAATATATTTTTACATACATGGATTGAATATTATGAGAATATCACTAAGAAGGGTGTGTGAATAATTTGGGGGACATGTAAGCCTTTGACAGGTGCTTAGCAATCTCAAATTGGATTCACAAAGAAGGAAGTACAGTGAAAAATTTGTTTTTAGGAATATAAGTAGTACCACACACACATGACTAGTGATTAACACCCTCATTTTTTGTTGAAAAGTGGTGAAGAAAAATTTGTGCAAACTAAACTCAGATCTGAATAGAAATAAGGATGTATACTAATACACAAAGGTGTTTGTATAAGGAATTAAAGGATGAGAAAAAGGATATTTAGTGCATTAAGTTATTTCACTAAAGTGGAAGAGTGAATATAAAGGAGCATCAATTTAAGACTATGATGCTAGAAATGTCTCATGCTAAATAGGAGATAAAGGATTCCATGCCAATCTGTTGAAGATACCTTCACATTTATAAACTGAGTGGGACTTCACCATAGGCAATGAGTCAGGGGAGTCAACGTGAGTGACCCGACGGTCACAGTGAGATATCCATGAACATTTGTAATGGTAGTGAGCCTTGGACAAAGTTACTGTTCCCTAACCATTATAATCCACAACTTGTGAAGAATATTGGAATTAGTTACAACAGAAAACATGTCGGCGTATGCTATTTGGATGTAGCCTTTAGTGGTGAACCATGTAAAATGTATCATGTTATCTTTCTTTTTCATGTGAATGTTTTATTGATAATAATATCTATCATATATGGTTAACAGGTTCATACCAACGTGGTAACAAGATCTATAACATTAAACGAAATAGCTGACACCCTGATTCACCCCTCCCCTCTCAGGGTATCCTGGGTTCCTAAAGTGTATCATCCTATCCTCTATTGAATGAAATTTGAAAAATTATAATTGGGTTTGATTGTGAATATTTTTTCATTTATAAGTATTTATAATTTATGTTATCAATTAACAGGTCAAATGTGGCTTTAAATAATAGATCTCCATTTGGGAAATCCCTGATAATGTTTGGAAGATGTCGAAATTCATTAGATATATATTTTTAGTGGGTGTCGACATTTTGACTATAATTTTGATGTTTTTTAGTTTACCAATAATATAATAGGATTTATGGTTCTCATGAACTAAAATTTCTACCAAAACCTATCCAATTTTATTATTGTGGTTATTTATAACAACATATTATATTTTATGTCCAATTAGGGTCATTAAAATCAATTTGGGGTTCCTTTATAGCATTTCCATACCAGTTCCTTTTTGTTTATATATAATTTTTATAATTCCAAATCCATGAAGTGAATACCGTGAAGTATGTAGTTATCTATA
The DNA here is from genome assembly GCA_963277665.1 of Viscum album. Taxonomy (NCBI): domain Eukaryota; kingdom Viridiplantae; phylum Streptophyta; class Magnoliopsida; order Santalales; family Viscaceae; genus Viscum; species Viscum album. The sequence goes on from OY728158.1 coordinate 882,317,176, forward strand.
TTTTTAGTTTATTAAATCATGATAAAGTGATACTGATATTTATTTTGTGGATGTAAATAATGTTATTTAGAATTATGTTTTTATGGGGTTGACATGTTAATATTTAATATTCAAGAAATATTTCCCTTTCCAAGATGTGTATTGACAACTCTTACCAGGATTCAAGTGTAATTTATATGGGGAACTATGATCCAGATATCTTTTGGTAATTTAAAATAACAGTTGACATAAACACTTATTTTAATTCATCCGTATGATGATTTAGACTATTTGATTTATTGATATTCATTAGGTATGTGAATGTTTTTTGTTTTCATGTAAGGTGATATAATTGTGGCACATGTTTCAGATCAAAACTAACCACATTTGGTAAATTATCTAATGCATTACATTGATATAACATATATTATGTTTTCCATTAAATATTGATGAATATATCTCATTTATGAATGAACCATAGTATATAATGAGTATAAGATACTTAAATATATTATCTCTCATAAAAATATAATCCATAAATAGAGGTAATTTTTTCAAATAAAATCATGAATTCAATGTTGATATCACATAAATAGTCATTAAAGGGTCTATGATCATTGATTATCTAAGTAGGATGTTTCATAAAAATGAATTGATTTAGTTTAGTGATTTGTATAAGATCGTTAGTATCCATGATCCAATATAATAAATAGAAAAGTAGAATGATTGTATCTTGTTCTAAAAATGTATTTAGTTGATGATTTATCATCCGGGGTAATTCTCTTTGAGATATTTTAAGATAAATATTTACAATAGTTTATTGGATAATTCAGATTTGCTAGACCACATGTGTGAGGATTTAGTATTATGAGGGAATTATTTTTATTTTAAGGGTCCATGGTGTCAATTTATCCTAGAAGAATTTTGTTAAAAAAAATTCATCATTCTCGATGGGGTGTCATGTTTGGTTCCATAGATATGTGTTATTTTGTTATGAATATACACAATAGGATATACATGAGATGTGATATAGTGTATTATGTTTCCCAATACTACATATATATAAATTTTAATTATACACATCATAATGCCATCAATCTACTATGTCCTCTGCCCATACCCACTTGGAAGTGGGATTATATTTCCATGCACATTATCATTCAATTTTCCCATACACATGGGGGTGGATTTCTTTTGTATCTAGTACAAATAGGAAAATGAATATTTATATTTAATTAATATAAATTATTATATAAAGATGAATGAGTTTATACTGTTGTACATATACAAGATTATGATGTTTCGTGGTAATTTATAATATATTTTCCTCAACAGAGTCAGATGATTTTCTTCCATATTTTAGATAGTCCATTGGATCCAATGAGATCCCAATGAATGATTGACACTCACATTCACCCACAAATGGATGTACCAACATTTTACATGATTTAGAATAAAAATTAATTGATTTTCTTATGTATTTGAAAGTAGTGGTTCTACAGAAAACCAACTTCTATATAATGAATATAATTAACATATTTGTTCAAACATTTCAACTAGAATGGATCAATATGATTATCTTTATGGGTGACTTTTTCTATATTCCATTTTTTATAATAGAGTGACTGGAGAATCTCCGGTTGGGTAATCTTAGTATAGTATAAATGTGACTTGATCAAAACAGTATAGAAGTGACTAGTGATATATCATCATCTGCACAGTTTTTACCTTAATTGTTTTAATCATCCTTTATAATTCTCCATTAGTGAATCCGTTTTATAACAATATCACATATTATTGGTTAATGATGAATTTTATGGATTTTTAAAAATTATTTCAAGACAAATGGGTCCCTTATAAATCATAATAAGGGTTGGAATGGAGGATTTAAATATAGAGTTACCTCCTCCACTAATGTTGGTCCATTACTTGTTCCACATTTTACAATTAATGAAATATAACTGTAAAACCTCCCATGATATGAAATGATAAATTCTTTAGAAGGATTTAATTTTGTTTGAATAAGCGTCTATCATTGATTACCAAAAAATTTGATAATGATATTCTAGAAAAAATTTACACAATGGTTTGAGTGATTTTCTAATATGGGAGTGGATATAAGGAGATTCGGGAACTCAAATATTTCATGATGAAACAATGGTCTCACTTATTTATCAATCAACAATATTTTTTATGAATTAATGTAGGTATAATGTTTAATTGTGGGAATAATTGATATAAAAATTATTCCAATTTCTTATGTTAATTCTAATGTCTATTTATCTTTTTCATTCCATTTCATCATTGTTAATATTTTTACAAAATTAGGAAATTGGAAACAATAATTATTTCGTTGTTGATGAATGTATATGGTTAAATATTTTTTAAAATTTTAAAACGTAAATTCCATTATTAGTGGTTATTTTAATGTTTGGAGGATATATTCTATATATTTTGGAATAAAACATGTATCTTATAAGGTAAATCCACTACAACCTAAAACATTGGAACAATGTCTGTAAAAACAGGCCGAAATACATTGTGGTCAGTCGTGAAATAAAATAAATTATGAAATAATGTTAACCCCTTATATGTTTTCATAATTAGTGGAAATCATTTCCCACAATTTATTATATAATCCCTTCACAAAGTGATACCTTATGACCCACAAAAGTCTTCTTAATTAAAAAAAATTCTTCAAAGGATTATTTTTAGATGCCTCTTGGTAGGAGATTCCCATATATTTTCGCGTGTTTAGGACCTACATCATAGTGATATAGGGGAGTACAATATCTATTAATATAGGACATGTTCTTGGTTTTAATGGGGCTGTGATGCCTAAATATTTTTATAGTGTGTATAGATTACCAGTGCTTTGGTGTAATAAGAGAGTACTATCTAGAAGTATATAAACCTAGTCCCTAATAAGAAAATGGATTTTTTCCCCTATAGCTATACAAGTTTAATGGGTTGTGCCCTAGTGCGACATGGGTGTAGCATCTCCATTAATAGTGGAATCAAAACCAGGTATTACATGTGGTTATCGACTATATAAATATACAATGAGTATGTAGAAACCACTCCATGGTGGGATTTAGGAGTACATTCACATTGGAAATTGGACATGTGCCTTCGTATGATAGGGGTTAGTCTCCACATTCTTCAATCTCTTGGATGATCCACCCCACTCACTAGCATAATCATGTGGTTCCTATAGAACTTTCATTGTTATAAGATCTCAAATCCTATCACATAATACAATATAAAGGTATCCATGACATTAGATGTAAAAAATACATAGGATAGGCTACTTTTGAAGAAAAATTAGTGTCCCAATAAAGAAGATATGAGAGGTATTTCCTAATGAATTGCATTGAATGTATGAAAATCCACAAATCATGGGGTCCTTCTTTGTATCCTATCCATGAACCTAGATATTCTTCAGTACTGGTCGGTGACCATTTTCTCCTAGAGGACATAACATTTAAATATAAATTCATGATGAATTCACAAGGATCATTGTCTTTTTGATAAGAGAAAACACAAATCCATGGATATGTGACTATAAAAATCATTTCATGGATAAATTGATCAAATAATTTTGATCCCCCATGAGAAAAAAATAATTATAGGCTATTTATTTTCCCATATTTTCACACCATAAATATTTCATTTCACCAATATTAGCATGAATGCCACTTTGTGGGCCCGAGACACAAGTTTGAATTAAATAATCACAATTGGTGTTAAATCGTTAACCTAAAAAATTTGTTTACATTGTGGATAATGGTTCAAAATTACAATATATTATGATGTTGTTACATGATAAAAAAGATATTTTATCAACAAAAAGAATATTATTATTACTATTATTAGGGACTTCATAGACATGGGTGATGAGTAAAACAAAGGTATCCAATATTGGTCTTGAATTGATCATCATAATTCCAGGATCACGATGATAGGAAATATTCATTAATCATCCTTATTGTTTAAAAGGTATACAAAAACAGGTATTTAAAATAGAATATTAATAACCACTTTATTATTAATATTATTATTTTTATTATCATGTTTTCAAAATAATACAAAAAAATTTAAATTAAAGGTTATAATATCACATTGAAACCATTATAAATTCCTCTAGGGGTCATGGACCTACCCATTTTATATCTCCATCATCATTTATTCAATTTATTTACATAAGTAATTTAAAATCAATTCCACTCCATTTTCATGCATGTCCACACATCACACCCTAATAAGAAAATAATTTTTTTATCACTATCATGTTATTATTATAATTATTATTAAAAATGTGTCAAATTTAATTATAGGGGATCAAATATCATGCATGGAGAACATTATATGCATGGGCCACCCTTCCTCTCCCCACCTAATGGTGCACCACCCACATAAACTAGCATTTATCAATAATATTATTATTATAAAAAATAATATTTATAATATCATGTCCTTGATCAAGAGAAAAAATCCATCCTCAATTGCACTAGATTCCATTGTCATTGGTGACAAGATTCTAGAAACCTATTTCTCTAAAACATCATTTGTTGCTCCTCTAGAGAGAACCTCTCAATATGATAGGAAAACTATCAATTATGGATCCAAATAAATGTTCTTGTTGTCACATATAAACATTCTTCCCATTTATAAACTATATATTGATACTCATGATAGTTATTTGTTTTTTCAAATAAAAAATGCTCAATCATATGTATTACTTGGTATTATTGAATCCTCGGTCATTCGATTATCGACAATGAATTCTATGGACATATATAGAAATAATTTTTTAAAACCTGATGCCCATTTGATATAAAATATATTTAATACTTTTTTTAAAGTAATTATGACATGAACGGGCCTCAGAATCATTAATCATTAGAGAACCTATATCTAAATATATTTAATAATATATTTAAATTTCTCATAATGAAAAAATAAAGCTTCTATATGACATCCTAAACCATTGAAAAAAGTAATGTATGCCATTTCTACATTGGGCTACATCCTCACAAACAGATGTGATCTATATGTCATATCTGTTTTAGATTTATGGAAATAAAGATAAATTAAATAAATATATATGATATTTGAAACTATATTATTCTTCTGTAATTTTGATATCACATATACCTTTTAACATTTATTTTTACTAGGGATATGATAACATGACCCATGTTTATTGAGGACTACCGACTCGTGAAGTGATGTTACACATTTTTCACTAACACATTACCTAGAATAAGAAATGTTTAATTTTATCTATAATATCTGATAAATATGACATAATAATGATCCTATAAATATTATAAAATTTTTACCCTACATTAATTTTTTCCATCATGAAATTAGAAATAGAGTTTATAAATATGTATGGCCCACCATCTCCATGAGTGGTGTATTTAATTTTCTATCTCATGAATTAATATATTACTCAAAATAAATATATATTAAATATAAGTGATATTTATATCAAGGTAATAATTGAGGATTTTAATTAACCATGATCAAATTAAAGTGATTTAAAATTCCATATAAAAATCTTCATGAAGAATTATTAATTAATACTAAAGACATGAATTTAAAAAAATTATTGATAACTGGGAAATAAAATTTCATAAGTATTTCATATATTTAATGGTAAATATAACTATGGTTTTCAAATTTAATTAATATAAAATGATATTTATTATATTGGAGGTGATATTGTGTACAAAGGATGACAAGAGTTAATGCAAATGATTTACAGTCTCTATTTTATTTTAGGGATACATATGCCATACCAAGAACATGTTTCACTTTGGATATGTATATAAACCACATTTGACATGTAATTACATATATATAATTTTATTAATTACAATTTAGGTTTCATTTTCTATTATTATTTATGGGTATTATTATTAAAATTATTACATTAACAAAATGATATTTTTGTCTCCATTTGACTCATTGACACATGAGCTTTGTTATGATACTATATTATTTTAGGTGGTGTACATACATACCCATGAATTGTTAAATAATTATTTACCTTGTATTTATTATATTTGATGTTTAATTTTATTTTATTCTTCAATGGGTCTTATGATTCTAATGTTACCATTGTGGAATGGTTTTTATGATTCAATCACATTATCTATTGGGATTGTTTATAGTTATTCTTTTGATAATTAAATAATAAGATCTATTTATAAAAACATCATAAATTTTATTTTCACAATTTTTTCATTAGTAATACATGTTTTCTGTTCAGTTTCTCCAAATTTTGTTGTATATATTTAAAATGAAAGTTTTAATAAAAATTGACATTATTTATCTCTTCAATTAATTTTTTTCCTCCATTTCCTTGTATTCTAAAAAAATAATGTATATATAAATCTAAATATATGATTTTTCATATCACTTTTACCCTATTCCACTTTTCAAATATCTATAAAAATTGATTCATCGTGTCATTTTATAAGATAGTCTCATTTGGATTTTACTAAAAATTTTAAAGGAACCACTATTTTAACATGTATAACATGAATGATATTTACCAACACCATGACTAACCAATGATTTAAATATTACATTAAATGTATCCATTGAATATTTTGCCTAAATTTTTTTATTTAATATATTTAATTTTTTTTATATTTTAAATAAATAATTTTATATAAAAAAAAGTATTTTCCACAAATTATTATGCCTGTGATATTTCCAAATCAATTTTATTTATGATGAAATCATTACATGTTTCATAATCCTTACTATAGATTAGATCCAATAATACCACAATTTTTAGTTCTCTTTCTTGTTTATGGATAAGATTCCATGATTTTAATGAAACACGTTTATTTTCAATTGGACACGCTAGGATGAATTGTATCATGGAACTGATTTATTTTCATGGGTTCTAATAAGATAATTGTATTTATTATCTATAGGAAAAGAATCAATTATGTTTTGGGTAATACCTACTTCTAATCCCATAGAATTTTGAAGTGATTAATGTTCTAGGATATGAAAGGCAACATGGGAAGCTAACCCAAAACAAAAAATATTGGTATATAAGAGCTTATTAAAATCATAAAAAATAAGGTATACTAGAGGTTTTAATTATCTCAAAGCATGTAAATAGGTGGTTATCCCAAGACTAATATGTTCAGAATTTATTGGTGGATTTAAAATCACATAATATTTTTTATTCTTATGTGGATGAAACAAATTTTTGTATTATGCTAATATTATTCACTCTTGGACGTTTTACATTGATTTTCATGTGATTCATCTATAATGAACAACCATTATTTATTTGATGACTCGTGTTTAATAACTATTGTATGTTGATTTGGTTTTTATAAATCATATCCTCTTATTATCATACCCTTATGATCATTTTATTCAAATGGTATTTATGATGTATCCCTTGATTAGACATTAAAGACCCATATCATTACTATTCAGGTTTGTGTTTTCAATTAATTTTATTTTTTAAGGAGAATGGGATGGGGGAATGTTTTAAGAGTACACATCATGTACTTCCATGTACACGCAGTGTACTCTAGAAATGAGTCAATGTCGTGTCTAGTCGTGCCATGAATGTGTACCCAACCATGTGACAACATGGTGGAACAACATAAAATGGGGCCCGATAATGGAATATACATTTAATTTACTTTTAATGGACATGCAGTGTACATTTATTTTAATTGATTTAATGGGCTGGTGTCCCATCTAATCGACATAATTATCCTTTTCTGGATCTGTCCCATCTAGGGGCGACTGGGAGAGATGATTCTTTTCTGAGCCCCCGATCGATCATCTGTTCATCGAATAATCCACCAACAATTGTGTTGAATTCTACTTGGTGTGTCATTCATTCTTCTGGAGCCTCATCTCTTTAATTGACCTCTTCCGTGACATATCCTTGGTTTAGAATTTAAGTTGTTTTTATACAACATAAAAATTCTTGTTCGAATCAAAGGTTGAGAGTAAACTATATCGATCTTACAACACAGAGGTCGGTGGTTTGATCCTTTCTGTAGTTTTTCATTGAGTAATATGTGAAATATTTTTCAATACCCTAGTTTGGGGTATTCATGTTTAGGGATTTAAACCTTGTTTATCCCATCTATGCTTGTTTACAGAAGTGTGGACTCTTTTTTTCAAATGGGGTTAATTTGGACATGTAATGGATGTTTTTTCCATGTTTGATTTGATATTGACCCTTTATTATAGCATTACCTATTGGACTACATGCATTCTAAGCCTTGTGTTGATAGGATGGAGTGATTTTATCTGACATGCGGTGATATGACTTGTTGATATTTAGAAATGTAGTACATTTAGGTTTACATTGGATGATGAATATCATTTGTGCACGATTGTTTACAGATGGATTTGGTAATTTGGTGTAGATAGAGCATAGGGGGAATGGACACTGAGGGATTCCCCAGATTGTCTATAATACATTTCTTGTTGCGAGACTATAGGGGGTGGATGTGGGTGATCCCTCAGAGGTTTTTTACTTCCATGTTATGAGACCATAAGGGGAATTGGATGTTGAGTGCTTCTCTAGAGTGTACTTTTGTTACTGATAAAATACGACAATGTGATTTGATGGTGAGTGTTTCCTTAGAGAGTTGTTGTAAAGATGAACAAGAGGGGTTAGACTATGAAAACATCCCATAGGGTTTCTCTAGTTTGTATGGTTGTTTTTTAAAAGGGTAAATGAATGTATTTGAAACTATAGGATTCTTCAATTATGTGTATATAATCATTTATTACATTATTTTTCCTATTCCAAGTCATATATATTCAAAGACTGTTAGGAACAAATAATTTGGATGTAACCTACTATGATTTTTCTGACACCCTGTTTGAGTCATGCTTCTGGCCCCGAACAGATTATAATGTTGCAGGGATAAATGAGGGAAAGCGCCTTTCTACATAAGGTGATTGATAACTATGGAGTTGGAAACCAAGGGACCGTGTTGAGGCTTATGATACTGCTAAAGTCATTTACTTGTTTTCCTTGGTACATTGGTTTTATATTATTTTAATGAATTGTGACTTCTTTAGATGATTTCATTGACATATGTGACCTGCCTAATTTATATATTCCCTCCAGTTGTTTATCCACATTCATTATTCAATTGATCATTGTTTCATGATATTATTACATCTTCCACTATTCTTATATGTTATTTCTGATGTGTTGCACTTCCAATGAGGGCATATTCTCCCCCCGATCACATGTAAGGCCCTCACTTATAGTCGGTTTCCATTGGCATTCTGGGAAATGTGGTTGAGGACTTATGTCCAATCGGGTACAAGGAACCTCTAGGCAGCACTGAGAACTAGGATGTTACAAAGTGGTATCACTGAATTATTTTCTGTGATTAATTACTTTATAGAGCATATAGACAGTGATAGGAAGTAATGTGTAGTTAGTAATAGGTAGTTCCCAGTCATAGCTAACCTATGTGCAGGGAAATGCTAATTGACCTCAATATTGTTTTTTTCTTTTTGGGTTTTCAATTATTAATGTTGATTTTTTCACTATTGGATGATTCCCATGTTTTGGGATGTTTTTGTTGATATTACTGAGGTTTCACATGTCATGAATTCTTGTCCTTCCGTTGAGGGTGAATTATCAATTTCATGTTATTGTTATTAATGTTGTGCTAGAGATGCATACATTAGGGATAGATGCCTTGATAAAGTATATTTTGTTTGATACGGTATTACTAACATTTAAAGATTCATTTGAATGAATGCAAAACATTGGTATGAGTGGTTTTATGGGCCACCATGAATTTAAAATTGGTAAATCATGTGATTGATTTCATTGTTATACCTTGAAATACATTTAACAGATGTCAATCATTGATTCACAGTGAGTATGGGACCCCATGGGTCTGAATATGGAATTTTTTATACATATTTCAATGTTTTTATGGGGTTCCAAAGTTGATTAAAAGGCTTAATATCCAAAAAAACCCATAATACATAGTGTGTAGTGATGAATACATTCTATGTAACCATTAGTTTCAGAGGGAACATATATTCAGAAGTACCCTTCGTGTACACATTGTACACGCTATGTAATTCATAAACTGTGTGATAGTCTGTGGGGGGAGAGACACACAGTTGGGAAATCATTAGTGGTACATGTTGTGTGGTGGATGTACACATCATATTGTATAGACCATGTGTACATCCATTTGACTTATGACATAGATGGATGAAACTCAGTTATTACACGTCATGTCTAGCTCGAACACGCCATGTAGAGTCAGCTGTGTCCTTGACCATGTGATTAATGACAGGAGTTGTTGAAATCTATCTAGTACACACTATGTAAGGCATGAAAATGACATGTAGTATTTTTCTAGTCAATCACTGTGTCCTATACATGTAGAGGAATTCAGGCAGGAGGAATTGATTCAAGTACATATTGTGTCCTTTGAAGGAACTCCCCATGTGTTATGATGTTAGATGACGTGTTTTGGTAGCTGTAAAAGCCCATATAAAGGCTTAAGTGAACCGATTGTGTAGGGTACATACATGCCTTGTATTCTTCTTTTGTAAAACACTATTTTTTTCTTATCCTGTTATTTTTTGGAATATCAATGTTTTATTTCAGGATAATCATGAACTGAGTTGTGCGCATTACCTTGTATAGTAATTCAACTGAGACAACCTATGGTTGTTTTATAGATACAAGGCAATGATCTGCGATGAAACATGGCTGGTTAGAGACTACCATCAAATCCTCTCTTCAGGCATGTCTTGGAACTAGTCGTAATTCTAGACACATGTGCTGACACACAATTCCGAGAAGGCTTCATGATGTTTATACAGTCCTTCAGGGGAGCGCCACATCCTGCCCAGTCTATGGTAGAGTTGACATGATTCTTTCTGTAGCAGCATGCTCCCACATTCTAAGGGGATGGAGGATATCACGCTGCAGAATCATTGTTTGAAGCCATGATGTCTATTTTTAAGCATCTAGAGTCACCTCCAGAGAGGAGGGGGAAGCTCGGTACATATATTCAATTGAATTTTGTCAAGATATTTTGGTATGGTATATCTCAGGCATGAAGCCAGCAGGTTATGTCTTGGGATGAGTTCCAGAATACCAAATTTGACTACTTCAACCTGGAGACTTTGATGGCCAACCAAGGCTAATAGTTAATCATATTGGAGTAGGGTACACTATCAGTCATGTAGTATTATTATAGAGTCACAATGCTATAATAATTCATACCAATTATAAGGGGTGATGCATTATTTCTGGAGAGGAATTTTGAGGATGGTCTTAGGTGTTTCATCTGCTCTCAGGTGAACATATTCATGTTGACATCCATTACATCAATAAACAACCAAGAAATGTTCACAGAGCACATCCCAAGGGTTTCGGGAGCTGTGAGCTAGAGAAGTTTGACATCGAGAGATGGTAACACTTTGACTAAAAACAGGAAGCCCTGTAGGGAGTCTACGTGCTGAGATCCAAGTAGAAGGTATACTTCTTCTATTGGTTTGGTGGATTGCTACAAGTGCATGAGGATTTGGAATAGGATGCCACTTTTCTCGTGGGAACCAATTGAGTTCCGATCTGGTGACAATATGGGCCATCGTTTGTGTATCTATTAGATCTTTTCATGATTACCTGGTGTCATAGGTTCTTCTATGACTCCTCATTCAGAAGTGGGACCAGCAGATTCTCATCAGTTAGGGAACAATAGTCTGTCCGGCCCTTCTGGTCGAGGTGGATTTTGTAGTCGTGTTATCATGTCACCATGTTTTCAGAGATAGTAATGTGCATCAACTCTGGGTGGTGAAGCAGGGTCACATGGCCATGATACAGGTAAAAATTTTACAGTGTAGCAGATCGTGTGCGAGCAGGATCCCATAACCTCTACCATTAGAGGTAAGATTCAATATTCCCCGGTTTTAACTTCTTCACTTTTCAATACAAGAGATTCTTATTGTTTCATATCAGATTTTATTGGAGAGAGCCTTAGAATCTGAATCTTTACATATGCTGATTTCTTTTGTTAGAGACTTTTTTGTGGACTAGAACAACTTGTGTACATCAGTACAAGAAGTTACAACTTGAGTTTGGTGGGTGTCCCTAATTATGGGATCTCTATTGCTAAGAGACGACATCATATGATTTCATTCATGAAATAGACTGTTTGGTTCCCTAACATTATTTTTTCGACTTCTATCATCAAATGGTGAGAATCACATGATGAGGTGGCATTTTTTTCAATATTAGGGAGAATGCGATGTCCAGGAGAGAAGAGAGGGACCTGAGTATCATGGGTTGTGTGGAGTAATAACCCATATTTGTAGTCAACATCTAGATGTCCATGGAACATCATTGATGGAAATTCCTCCTATGGTGGATCGTTTTAAGGATTAATCCCAGATGAGATTCTAGGTTAGCCTCTAAATAAAGTGGTGATATTTTCCATTGAGCATGTTCTAGGACTGGAACTATTGTCTATTCCTCCTTATAGGATGGCTACAAAAGTGTTACATGAGTACAAGAAGAAGTTAGAGGATTTAGAGGCAAAGGGTTTCATCAAACATAGTACATGTCCATGGGGTTCTCCTGTACAATTTGTGAAGAAGGCAGATGAAACACTCAGACATTGTGTGGATTATTGGTAGCTAATCAATTTGACCATTAAGAACTGATATGCCTTTATGAGGATTGATGATCTCTATTATCAGCTTCAAGGATCATGGATGTTCTCGAAGATTTTCATGAGGTCCAATTTTCATCGATTGTGTGTTAGACCATCAAATATACTTATTTCATCCATTCGGAGCAGGTATGATCTATACAATTATGTGGTTATGTGGTTCAGTGTCATGAACACACCTGTACTTCTTATGGATATGATGAACCAAGTGTTCCATACCTACTTGAATTTAATTTAGGTTGTTTTTGTTGATGATATCATGGTGTACTCTCACACTCGACACGACCATGACACCCATCATGAGGTTATTTTGACATCCCAGAGAGAGAAGCAATTATTTGATAAGCAGTCAAAATTTTACTATTGGATTGACCAGATTCATTGTTTTGGGTCATTACATCTTAGATAATAGAGTATTAGTTGATCAAGAGAAAGTGAGAATAACATTTTCTTTGGAGCAGTTGAAGAAAATCCTTGAGGTGTAGAGTTTTATAGGTCTGGATGGTTACTTCAGGCATTTTATACATGAAATTTCATGTTTAGCTGGTCTACTGATGGGCATGAATAAGAAGGATGTGATGCACATGTGGATTGATTCATGTGATTCATCCTTTCAGGTGCATAGGGGGGGGGGTTTACTTCTTCACCAATACTAGTTTTTATAGTGTCAGGTAAGATCTATATTATTTACTATGATGATTTTAGTATCATGATGGGAGCAGTACTTATTCAGGGGGAAGGATTCGTTGCGTATAAGTCTCACTAGTTGTGGCCCCACGAGAGGAATTACCTTATACATGATCTTGAGTTGGTTGTAGTTGTTCATTAATTACACTATTAGAGACATTTCCTTTTTGGAGAGATTTTTTTGGTTTTCACCATCCAAAAAATTATCATGTACATCTTTACTCAGCATGACCAGAATTTGAGACAATATAGTTTGGTCGAGTACCTTTTTTCCTTTGATTTTGGGCTTCCCTACATGCCAAAGATAGGCGACATAGTGGATGATGCTTTGAGCAGGAGAACTCACATACATGTAGTTCAGGAGGACAAAAGTTAGTTGATTATTATTGATCTATTCTCTACGATTCATTTGGACATGCATGACAGACAATGATATACATTTCATTTTCATTAGTTATTACCTCTAATGAACAAGATCGAGTGCGAATTCGGGAGCTATAATATTCTGAAGTCCTAGTTCAATGGAAGTGTGTGTCAGGAGAGGATACAAATCTTGGATGGACAATAGGTTAGTATGAGATCTTGATTTTTCATGGGTGTGTATAGATGTCAAAAAATATACGTGATGAGACGATGGATGATTTTCATACTCTAGATTTGGTAATTCATCCTAGTGACACCAACATATATCATGATCTACATAGTTTTTATTGGTGGCCCAGTATGCATAGAGAAGTTACTGGTTTTTTCTTGAGGTGTTTAACCCGTTAGTAGGTGAAGGAAGAGCATCAGTGAACACCATGGCTTTTACAGCAGTTACCTATTACTGAGTGGAAGTGTAATTATGCCGCGATGGACATTGTGATGGTCTTACCGACATCTTATCAAGGGAATGATAATGTTTAGGTTGTCATTGACCTCATGAAGATTTCACATTTCATACCAATCTTGGAGAACTTCAGTGTTGATGCGATGTGAAGGCTATACATCCGAGAGATTGTACATCTAAATGGGGTTCCCCACTCAATCGTTTCAGATAGGGATGCCAATTTTACTTCACAGGACTAGAAGGGGCCACAATGGGCATTTGGTACAAAGGTACTTTTATGTACAACAAATCATCTGCAGATAGATGACCTGTACGAGTGCACAATATAGGTGCTAGTGGACCTGATTTGAGAATGCTTCCTATATTTTGGAGGTTCTTGGGAAAATCAAGTACCTCTGGTGGAGTTAAACTACAATAATAGTTTTCAAGCTACTAATTATATGGAACCTTATGAGGCATTGTACGTTAGGCCATTCCAATCACCCCTATATTGGAAGGAAGTAGAAAAGGTAGCTATGCAAGTACCTCTTCATGTCCAAAATACCACAGAGAAGATAAATATGATTCCGAAGAGGATGGATACATCACAGTAACAACTGATGACTTATGCTATTCAAAGGAGAAGACCACTGGATTTTAAGGTTGGAGATCTCTTTTTCCTACGTGTTACACCAAGGCTGGAACACAGAAGGGTTAGGTGATTGGGAAAGCAATCACCGACATATGTCTAGACATTTGATGTTTTGGAGAGTTGGAGTGACTTCCTATCACCTCTAGTTACCTCAGAGTTACTAGTATTTTCATGACTTCTTCCACATTTCTCAGCTCCTAAATTTTTTTCATACTTGTCTCATTTTTTCAACCCGAAGATGTTGAGTTGGAGTTAGACGCCTAAGTCAAAGAGCATCCTATATGGATCATTCAAAGAAGAGAAAAGGATCTCTACAGTCGGTATGTTCATACAGTACGGGTGCTACGATAGCATGGGAGAGTACAAAAAGAGACTTAGGAGAGGGATGCCAATGTGTGATCATAGTGGCTGGTGCTATTTGAGGATTCATCATCATCCCTACCTTGTTAGGGAAATTTAGGGAAAAATTATCCTTAGGGGGATGTTTGTAGAAACCCAGATCTGTTTTTTTCAGTTGTGAGTTTTATTTTCAAGTTATTTTTGTGGTAAATGCGAGGATGTAATGTTTTAGGATTACATTCTATATAAATCCTTGTGTATTCATTGTACAATGGCACTGAGTCCAGGTCGGGTATTGTGGTGTCATGACCACATACACAACGTTGGGACGATGTGGTAGGACTGCCATAATCAGGGCTTTGTAAAGGAATATACATGCCCTATACTATTATAGTACATTCCATGCAATTTTATTTTAATTGATTAAATAGACCGGGGTCTCATATAATTGACAGAAACAACATCTTCTGGCTCCATTTTTCCAAGATCAAGTGAGTGTGATGATTATTCTCCATTTCCATGATCGATCATCCGTACCCTTAGTCAACCACCATCTATTGTATTAAAATCTCCACGGTGATTTATTCCGTATTCTATTGATTCATCTCTTTATTTTTCCTCTTTTGTTATGAGATATCCTTGGTTGATAGTTTTATATTTTTTGTTGTTCTAAGGGGTTCTATGTTGAATCAAATTCTAATATTCAACTATATCGACCATACAATGCTGAGATAGGTGGTTTGAGATTTTTCATAATTTTTTGTTGTGTTATATGTGATAAATTTCCGAATACACTAGTCCACGGTATTGCGTGTTTAGTGGTTTTTGTAATGTTAATGCCCACTATGTTATTTTTCTTGAGTTGGGAATGATGTTTGAATATAGGTTTATTATTTCCAAGTTATAGAGGTATTTT
This sequence comes from Viscum album, assembly GCA_963277665.1. Lineage (NCBI taxonomy): Eukaryota > Viridiplantae > Streptophyta > Magnoliopsida > Santalales > Viscaceae > Viscum > Viscum album. The sequence goes on from OY728158.1 coordinate 882,333,288, forward strand.
CCATATTTGATTTGATCGTGATCATTTTGTCTAGCTTTTTCTGTAAGGATTAGAGCTATCTATACATAGTGATGGTAAGATGTAGTGATTTTATCTTAATTTTTGTGATATGCCTTATAGCTGCATATGAAAGTAGTACTTTTAGTTTTACATTGTCTGCTGAATATCATTTGTGCACAATTTTTTACACAGGGTAGTGGGAACCAAGTGTAGAATGATCTTAGGGGAAATAAACACTAAGGGATTTCCTAGAGTTTCTAATATACTTTTCTCACTGTGATACCAAAGGAGGGGGTGGACTTGAGTGGTCCCTCAGAGTGTTTGTAGTTTCATGATGCGAGACCACTAGGGGAATTGGACATTGAGTGCTTCCCCTGAGTGTGTGTAGGTTACTGATAAAACATCATATGGTGAATTAATAGAGAGTGCTTCCTCAAAGTGTCTTTGTGATGCCGAAATAGAGGGTTTTGACTGTGAAAACATCTCACATGGTTTATTGACATTGTTTAGTTGTTTTGTCTTAAATATAAATGAATGTAGTTGAAACTATAGTATTTCATACTTTTGAGTACTTCATTGATTATTACTTTATTTTTCATATTGCCTGCCATTTATATGCATGGACAGTTAAGAACAAATCTTTGGGTGGTAACCTTCTGGGATTCATCTCCCATATTTTTTTCATGATTTTGGGAACATACTGATTATATTGTTATAGTGATAGATATGGGCATGCACCATACAACTTCAGGTGGTTGATTGATGTGGTGCATGAGAGCATGTGAACAAGTGAGGCTTGCAATGGTGTGGTATATATTTACTTGTTTTCATATGTACATTGGTTTTGTATTGTATTCTGACATTGTGATTTTTTTGGATTCTTTCGTAGATATATGTGACATGCATCATTAATATATTTGTTCCAGTTTTTTCTCTACATGCAGTCTCTATTTGTTAACTATTACATTATATCGTTACTATGTCCACTACCATTATCTATTATTTTTCTTGTGTTAATTTTTCAATGATGGAATAGTTTTCTCACAATAACACCCAAGGCCCTTGCTTCTATTCGGCGTCCTCTGGAATTTGGGGAAATTCACAAGAGGCCATGTGACTAACCAGGTACGGGGAACCACTAAGTGGCACCTGAAACTGGGATAAAAAAAACATACTGAGCGTCTAACATCACATTATTATGTTATATCGACTAGTTCAATAAAATTGTATTCTATGTGTTAATTGTATAAATGATGTATGAAATGAAGATCTTAGTGGGGGTGATGTATTTTAGACATGAACATTATTTTTGTTTCCTTGTTTCTAAGCATTCAAGACCAAAATGATTCTATCATGGGATGATATGTATTGTGATGAGTATTTACTTATTATAATGTTGTATTTAGGTATGTAAAGTTTATTTCATTACATACAATACTCACATAAAAATAAATTTACCAAAAATATATCATCATAAGAAGACATTTAGTTACCATTATTTCTTATAAACTGTTAATCAATGCTTGAATGATAGTTTATTACTTTTCATATATAATAATTATCATCAAATAAATTTAATATATTAAATAATATATATATATATATTTAAAAATAAATAAATACATATATATTTATGAACTATATTTTTAAATATATTTTTATTTTTTTATACCTGAATAATTTTTTTACATAATAAAATAAAATAATTTATTTAACACATTATTTTTTATTTAACTGGGTTTTAATAAATGGAATTATTTAATGCGACAACTATTTATTAACTTATTTTTATTGTTTAATTTATAAAAATATATAGAATGTGTGACATTTATTTAACATCAACATGTTGAAAAATATTGGTTCTCTAAAATAAATTTAATTGTACCCAAGATAATATTTTTTAACATTATGTTCATTAAACATGTATTAATTTCATCCCACTATCATTATCACATTTTGATGAAAAAAATATTTTTATGAATAACGATCTATCAAATTGTATAATTTATAATATATTGATAGAATAATTTATTTGTTTTATATTTTCCACTAATGTGAATAAATGATATTTCATTATAATGAAAAAAAATTAATGAATAGAGTTAAACTTAGAAGATAACAGAGTGCTGATATGGTTAGATGAATTATGTTTTTGACATTGGTATGTTAAAAGTGACAAGTGATATATTATTAATGTTATCAATAGATAATTTTTATGAAATATCACAAAAAAATTTGTAGTGTTTCTAATCAATTATTATTAATAGTGACATTAGTTACTAGGTGATATCGTTGAAAATAATTTATATTGTTGGATCATATAATGATTATTGTAACACATCGTTCTGAATCACTCATTCTATATGGGGTGAAAATGGCCTCATCAATGACTCACTGTGCACTTGTGGCTATAAAATATATTTTAGATAATAAAAACAACCTTGGGGAGACTATTCCCTTGTTATCAGGTAATTATAAAAATTTCAAAATATAAATAAGATAAACCAGATATAAAAAATTTTATACATTAAAAATGTAGTGGAATGATATAGAACAAACAATATCAACATTATCAACACAATATATGTCAATATGATAATTATATAATGTAAAAAAGTAAAAATGATCGTTATATACAATAATGAAATATAAATAATAATAAAACAAAAAATTTAATTATATATAAATAACTAAATATTATCCATGATCGTGTCCCATAATTTCTTCAAAAGCCCATCCATCAACACAAACTAATCAATCAATCCTAGATAACATTAAAATGATCAAAAAAAATTTATGTGCATCATGAACTCCTCACATGAGTTGGGAATAAAACAAGTAGTATAACAACCATGAGAATTTTTTATAAATGTAGAAAATGTAAATTGTAAGATTCCTAAAATGGGAAAAATGAATAAAAAAATAAAAAAACACCATGACATCTTATAATAACCAAATCACAATATACCCCTAATAATACTTACTATGGCTCTACACATGAATTTTTTTCTTTCAAATATGTAGTTCGACATACAACAAAAGAATTATTACCAATAACTATATTGAATGAATCATTATTCTCATTAACAAATCCTTGAACACTCATGAGGGGTAACATTTAGAACACTATACCATCCACAATTAGTAAATTTAGGTCACATTAGGCACAATGTCCCAAAAAACGATGTCAATAGGGGTGACATTTGTAACACAAACCCATCAAAAACAATCCAACAATGTCACATTTAGAGCAGAAACTAATTCCCTTAAAATAAATAGATTTATCATCAATCATAAAAACCATTACAAAAAATCCTATTAGAGGACACATTAAGCATAATGATATAAGAAACAACATGGAATACAGTTCAATAAAACAATGGAATTCAACACCAATGAAATTACTCTTTTATATTGCCCATAATATCTTAACATGATCTATAACCACTCTCCTATGGTCTAATTTTCTGGGAGGAGAACCACAAAATCTACTATGGAAGGGGAAAAGAGAATTCTAAATAACCAATAATCCTATCATTCCCCCTTTAATGGATATAAAAAAATATTTAGAGGAAAAAACTCCAACATTACTAAAATTAGAAAAAGTGTCAGATGTATATACCAACACCCAAACAGAACAATATATATAACTTCATATTAATTTCTAAAAAATTTGATGACCTCAAACATCAAGTAGGATGTTGCTCAATCAGCATGAATCATCACCTAAACCATTCCCAACATCCAAAATACTGATAAAGAATTGAAGCTATTGAAGACACTTTAATCTAATAATAGTTGACGAGGGGGTCCAAAACATATAATATTAAGGCATTATAGATTTAAATCCAATGAGAGGGTTGAGGGATGCATGGTAGTTGGTTTAGATGATTTCTAATAAAATGTTCTATCTTTTTCCATAATATAACTTCTCATGAAACATTCATAGAACAAAAAAATGGATTACACCATGAAGAATAACATTCATTAGGGATATTTTTCTTCAAGATAAATTTTATAAATGATCAATATCATTCAATATAAGTATTTTTGACCATTGATACTTCCATCTACAACAATCAGGCTTCATTCATAGGATAATTCCGATAATGGTGTCTCTCGATCAAATCCAAAACTATAAAGGTGATAATAAAATCCATTATATTCATGAGAAAAAATTTATATGAAAAAAACATAAAAATAGTTGTATGTTTCAAATCACACTCTATGGACTGCTAATTCCCTATTTGTGTCCCCATGGGTATCACTTGAAAAATAATAGCCACAATGCATATTTAACCAAATCCCATTCCCCTTTCTCCCCATGAATATATCCATTCTCCCATTATACCCGGATCAGAGGAACTCCCATCCTATTATCACCATCCCTAATTGGTCCTTGTTTTAAACCAAATGTACCTCATATTTAGCATCAATTTAAAAATTGAAATCTATATAATTAATCACATTTTTGTGATCCATATAACACCATCACAACTATATCATATGAAAAATAGCATGAAAACCACAAGGAAGTATATGAATAAATAAAAACCAAGTCACTCTATCAATCTGTTTTATAATCTTAAATAAACAAATAATATTAAACATTAACATCTCCTATGTCCTAAATCATTTTTTTACTACATTACGTGACACCTATAAGAAATCTTGATCACAAATGATGAACTCCAAGGAACATCACTGATCAACAGTAAAGGATCAATTCATGTTATTAGTGTTATAAAATAGATTATTAACTTACTACACCCACGTGGAATGCACCAACACTTATCTCATAATTATAACTATAGAATTTTCGGCAACAAGAAACCAAATTTCAATCAATATGGTCAACCAAAATTATCCCCAAATTCAGAAATATTATTCAATTTACAGATTTTGAAATTACATGTTATCTTAGTAAAAAAGATAAAATAACACTTTCTTAGTTCATAACACCATGAATATTTAATTTCCTATCATAAACTATATAAATATATTTAGGTGATATGCTGTAATGATAATTAATTATTACCATATCAGCTCTATATGGTTCATCCAAAACTAAATTTTGATATTTTTATTCTCTTCATACATGATTCTAATATACATATAGTGAAATCATTATTCATCCAACACATATTGAATAGTAACATAAATCAAGGATTGAGACTCCAAAAATTATTAATATATAAGAAAAATTATTCTGCTGATAAAAAAATCATTTCACGTATCATCTAAGTCTTGGTAAACCACATAAAAATTCAAAAGTCCCAATATACCAATTCAACAGTAGCATTGTATTTAGACGGAAAAATCCACCAAGTGGATGGAGGTATTTGTTTCCAGCGGGTATGGTAATGCGTGATAGATCACATAAAATCATTCCTCTTAAAAGGCCATGAAAAAATAATTTTGATCTCATGAAAATTTCTATTCTCATATATACATCCCACTATGATGTAAGGGAACCCATCTTCATATCCTCCCTCATAATTATGGGAACCAATGCCATTCCAAGGATGTTTAAAAAATAATTACTATCATAGGACTATCCAAAAATTAGATATTCTATAATCCAACACAATCACATCATCAAAAATCATAAATCATTCTCCTGTTAATCCTATACTAAATATTACAATGTTGATATAAAGATCATGGGTAATTAGGTCATGCCACGATATCTATGAAAAATCAACCCTTATATTCGATTTGAAAATTAACATCCTTTCACAATCCATCATATGTGTTTGACTCTATTTTTTGTAATATTCAATTATAGATATCCGGAAAATATTTCCATTTTCTCGTGAAATTTCAATTTCAATATCAATCTATTTAATAAATGTGACCCAATTCCATTGTAATATGTTAATTTATCTATGAAAAATTATTAATCATATTATAATGTTATCTATTAATAAAATATGTCTCAGTATTTTCATTATAAGATAAAAAATTCAAAGCATTATCAGTCCATGATAGCTCTAGGGTAATATTGGGGTTGTTTTACTATTTAAATTATAGATGATAAGATCTATAAGTTACTATATAATATCCCAAATCCAATAGAACCTCAAAATAAACACCTAATGTTTTATATAGGATAATATAATATATCTTACGGTATGTAATAACCATAATAAGTATATATTTAACAATTTACTTCACTCCTTGAAGTCCCCTTCCCACTGATACATTCATTTGAAGATTACTTATGTCCTATTAGTCTTAAATATTACTTATTCTATGTAATAGTATTCATGTATAAACTATAAGAAATATAGGCCAAAAAATTAAATATCGGAACCATATACACATTCTATTGAAACACACAAAATATAAAAACCTTTAACTTTTTTGAATCAACTTGTGTTATCAACTCTAAAACTACATTAACCCTGAAATGTCCCTCACTGTACCAATATTTAATGATAAATATCATAATAAATATATGATGTAATAAAATTTTAATTAAAAATAATCATAATATTCCTTTTATGGAACATGATGATTTCTATATATAAAAAATGTCTGCAATAAATAAAATGATGATCTAGTTATGGTAAGGGTGATAAACATAGTTCATGTGAAATATAAACCCCAATGATACATTTATCATACCAAAAGGAATCTCATGGAACACACATAACCCACACCTTCTCCAAAATTCCATTATGAATATTTTAAGTTCCATGAACCACAGATTATCGTGGGCTTAACATAAATAAATCATGTAGAACAATCAATTTCTCCTCAACTGGTCATAAAATTCATCAATTAATCCTAGTGGATACGTATATATCATAATTACATGATACAACAACTAGTAAACACACACAATCAAATGATTCTTTATTACAATTAAATAAGGAGTTGAACAAACAATAGAGAAGTTATCAACTTAATAAATTCAAATAGCATAAGATTATTAAGATACAACATAATCTCTATGAACTATCCTGGTAAAAATCTATAATGTTTAATCTATAAAGGTCATACACTTATCATGAGTTAAATAATTATCTAAATCACCCAAATGGAAGGGTATCTAGTGAAATATACTACAAAATACTTGTGACAAACAACATTATTAGAAAAAATGGAAACAACCATCACCATTCCTATTGTAAAAACTATACGATTCACCGATGTTTTAATGCAACCATTCTAGAAAAAATAATTATAGGCACTTTCTGCCTCTATATATTATTCAATTCTAAGAATTTATTTCTCTCCATTATTTATGGAAACACTAACTCATCAATGACAATAATTGATATTTATTTGGAAACAATATTAAATAATAATTTAAAAATAATACATAAAATGTGATCATCTCTAATATAATAAAATCATATATGTACTCAATGACCACAACCACTATGGTATACTATGGGAACATTTTAAATTTTTATACTCTTTTCCAATATGTGGAATCAATTGGTAACTTCCCCTAGGAAATCATCAATGGATATTTAAATCAAAAATGAATAGATATTAAATAACTTATTTAGAAGATCATTTATTAAACAAAAAATTAAAGAGCATTGAACTCCTAAAAACTATATCTCAATATCATGATGGTCCCTATCCATTATATTTTTGAACATGATCAAATGCATATACAATGTCTTCCTTACAACTCTTCCCCTATATGTTACCATACTCACCACTATGACTTCATGATGCAGAATCTATAATTTTAGACGCTAATTCTATTAGTTTTTTTACCTATATGGATCACACCAACATAACTTTGATTTCTAACATGGGTCTACATGAATAAAAAATGTGGACTATGTATTTATAGAACATCATTATCCACCAAATTGGGATGTCCTAAAATAAATAAACATCTTATATTACAGTTTATAGAACAAATGGAACACCCATTGTTTACTGGTACACATGTGGTTATAATTACTGAATTTCATGTACATTAATAAAATATGTTGAATAACTCTGGGAACTATAATTTATGAATCCCATCATTTCCATTATTACATATCACTATCCTGGTGCATATCCCCTTATCTCTTAACTCTATAACTATAGAAATACCCCAAAATATTACATCAATTCCACCACACATTCCACTAAATATAGATAAATTTTATTCAATAATGTACTCTATTAGACCAATTTCAATTATTGAGGCTTTATAGGGGACATCATAGTATGAGGATTTCCCTAATGTATTAAATTGTGCATTACCATATGATGAATTATCGTATCAAGGTTCATGACATTATGGGCCTCTTTTTTATTTGATACTAGAAAAAAAAGTATAAATATTCCATAACATGTCCAATTTTTTACAACAAAATCCAATCCCTAGTAGAGTTACATAAACTAAGGATTCAAATATAAAATCTCATAAAATCTAAATAAATGATCAAAAAAGGTCATTGAATAATTAATAATTCATTCCCCAACATATTTGGTCCTCATCCACCATGCCCCACCTCCTCTCAGTAATTATGTAAAGTATAAACACCACCAAAATCATTTTATAGTCACCTGGTATCTCTAAATTATTTATTATTCCCTCAATAATCTCAATCTTTACTCAACATCCTATGTACATTCCTTTCCTTAAAGGGATATATGGAATTCAAACTGAATTTATTTTCAAACATCAACCATAAATTGTTTTCTATAATAGGAACTTCTTCCCTTATAGTCTATATGTGAAGAACACATAACTATAGAGACTCAACTACAAGTAATATAGTGTATTCATCTAAATTGTTTCAATCATAAATCTCCTTGATATATATATGTATAAAAATAATTTTCTCTATGTTAGATTGTTAATCCCCATATCCCCTCAATGTCACAATATTACCTCGATGAGATAGAATTAGTTCAAATATTATTTTAAATACTAATAAATTACCAAAAAACAAAAAAATTGCGGGAAAATAATTAATATTTTCATACACTCACAATTATGGTCATATAAAACACACTAGAAGATATACCACAATAATTATGGTTAATATTTTTCTCTAATGTATTATAGAACCCCTAAACTCCAAAGGAATGGTGCCCTCAAGGTGTCTGACATAGGCCACAACTTCTATATATGTATGTCCTTATGTAAAAATAATATGGATTTCAACCACAAAGTACCTTCAAGGAAAAATAAATAATTTGATGGGATGGGAGTATCGTTTAAGATGTACTCTCTTGTCCTTAGAGTGTGCTTGTAAGAGACAATGGTACATGAATCCCCATATATTTTCCTTTAATAAACATTTTATGAAAATAAGGTGGTATTTTTTATCAGGAAAAAATACCTCAATATCCTCTGATAGAAAAGTAATAATTCCATCCACCTATATATTTTATTTTTTACATCCATATGATGGATATGTTATAATCAATTTTCATAACAAATAATTATATTAATTAATACAATATGCCCCCCATATCCTCAGGAAAACATCAGTAAATGATCCCTGAGATCCATGCCTTATAATTTTTGGTTTGAGAACCTATAAGGAAATAAGATGAAATAAATAGACCCATAAATTATTTAAAAATTCCTATAGTCTTATTCACAGGAGTTATTTTGACAGCCTATCATTCCTAATGATTATGGTCATATACCATCATCTGCTAATATCACCAATTAGTACACTTTGAAACTGTCAGATGTAGTATAATAGAATAAAGAGACAATAACATGGTTGTTAATATATATTCTAAACCCTATATATTATTATCATCATCATATATTATATTAAACCACTTTTTATTAAACGAATATTTCATCAATTTTTAGATAAACATAATAGTGTTTGAAATATATGTTCTAAATGTTTATTGTCTTGGGATAAATATATTTAAAAAAAATTATATAATAAAACATAAAAATTTAACAAAGTACATCTAACTTATTTTTAAAAAATATTGTTTTATCTAAAGTAAATATAATCACCTTGGGATATTCACAGTGAAAGTGGTGAGCTAATAGTCAATTAATAGGATAAATATTGGACATTAGTCTATAGAACATGGGTGAGAATAATTCTAATAATCATATAATAATCATAATGGAATAATCATTATCAATAGAGGAACATTTAATAATTTCACAGAATGAGGAATATCTATTGAAATGAAATATCATTACATATTGGCGAAAGAACAAAAAAACTGTGAAAAAAATGAAGACTAAAGTTTAAGCATAAAATTTGTGAAAAATATGTGACATCATCAATGTCATCCAAGATGGCATCATGATCACACATAATAAAACAATTCTCAAATTACATATCAAATTTCATAATACATTATTGTGATATATAATTTTGGGCTCATTAATCACATCATAAATTCTTATAACAATTCATGCCACCGTGAATGTATAATAGACATATTGAAGAAATAAATCTATGAAAGGACACAGATTCATAATGATTTTGTGTAGAATAATATCAACAATGAACATTTGGGTTCCCAAATTATTATTGGAAATAATATTTTGAATATAGAAAACCATTGTTGGGTGAAAATTAAATAATTCATGATCAGTAAAGGATGTGTTTTAGAAAGAAAAGTTTTTTTAAAATTCACTATATATTGATTAATAAATATTTTGGTAAAGATAAAAATATTAATGATCCCAAAAATGTACATAATATTAAAAGGACATACTAATGTTATTATAGGTTCATCCATTCTGAAATCATTTTGAAATAAGATATATCCTAAATTAATATGATTTGGGATTGAGAATCCCTTTACATTAATACCCTCTTTATTTCATATCATTTTACATCCCATATAATTAAAGTATAAAAAATAAAACAATGATAAATAAGTTAATTATTTCTATTTTCATGTTTTTAAAAATTATTGTAACTGAATTATTTCTCTTAATTCACTTAATTTAAGGGGATAAATTTATGATATCATGTTTTATGTAAAAAAGGTCTATTTTACATGATTTGTCATTATTTGTTTTCATGGTAGTTTAAAAATAAGTAGAATTAATTAAATAAGTATAAAATACATATTTTTTTACATTTATATATAATAATAAATTTTTTAATAACCATTCATAAGTTTGGTTTTAATAAAATAAATTGACAACGTCATCATCAATGTTTAACTATATAATATTGGGGTAATTTCTAAAGGGGGTGTGCGCAATGTATAGTGTATAATTACATTAAAAATAATATGTTAAACTATATATACAATATTAGAGTCATGTTAACAAAAATTATAATTTTTTATGATCCTTTTAATTCTAAATCATAATGATAATATAAGATTATAAATATAAATTGAAATAAATATATTAATGGGTATTACATTTTGCATGATGTGGTTCATTTTCCACGGCTCATAAATTCAAATAATATTGGAGTTTTATTACTCAATTACTAATCAAAGGATAAAAGGTTATATTCTTATAGGATTGGGAATATTTTAATCTTTGGTATGTTTGGGAGGAATTTATTTTTTAGGGGAGGGATATGGGTTATATTTAAATGTGGTTAGATGTATTTTTTAGTTAAAATATTGAATAAATTAAAGTATCTATGAAAATCCAAGTTATATTGAAATTAATACAAATATAAATTATATTTTAAATTAATACAAACATTTTAAGAGTTTTAATCATATTTTAAATATAACTAATTAGTTTAGATAAACTAAATGTTTGAAAATGGGAGAATATTATTCTAATTAAATAGGGTAGAATTTTGACTTTCAAATGAACTTTATAGGTTTTAAATCTGGTTTATTGAATTCTAATGTAACATTTATTAAAGTGAATATTGTTTTTCCAATAATAAATTTATTTAAATAGTTAGGTCATTATTATATCATGAATTATGTAATTCTAAGTACACAATTTGTGGGAAATAAATATTTTTATAATTCACATGAAAATTGAAATACTCCTTAATATAGAAAATAATAACTAAAAGAATTTTTTTTTGTATTCATTTAAAACATGTAATTAATTTTAACAAAATAGTTATCTATCATAGGTTATTTTATTTTTTTAATATAAAATTTATGATTCTTATGGAATACCAAAAAATACAATTTATTAACAATATTCATATTTTTTTTGGAGTTTTTGTAAAAATATTTATTCTATGAAATAATAAATTATATAATAAAAACAAATATTTTAAGATATATATTATTTATATCATAATTAATTATTTTGAGCTTAAAATACTCATAAAATGGTTATATTATTATTCCCAATGTATATGTTACTATTCTAATAGTTAAATTAATATACATTAAGTCACATTACTATTAGAGTGGTCATATTACTTCCTATAAATACTAATTTATTCCTTATTTATTTATTCACCTTAATTCTTATCAACGATTTGCATTTTAATTTTCTAAAATGTGGATTAGTTTACTATTATTTTGTATTTTTTCGAAATTTATGGTCTTCTGTTGAATGATTATATCCAATCATGGTGATCTATATTTTCCCATTTGAGTTTTTTTATTTTATTTCTTATTACAATGAAATATTTTGAATTTCAATGAGGATTGTAATTGATTATTTTAATTAATGTATTATTTTTTTGATTTAATTATGTTCTTTATATGTATAATACATAAATAATATAATATAACACATATTTTTTTAAAACACTTAAAATTTTAAAATTATTGGTCACTACATCCCCCCCCCCCTTAAATTACCCCACTTATTTTGGATTTTTTTTCATTTTGAGAATAGGTACATGCACTTATTTTTCATTATTTCATCTTGTTCCAGGTTGAATCTTCATACTTATTGTTTTCTTGGAACACATTCACTATTTTTAATGAATTATTGAATAGATTAGTATTAATACAGGCCAATATCATCACCAAATGATCTTCATTCGAGAGGTCATTCCCTAGTTTTACTACTTCCACATTTAGTACATGGGAGATGTTAGGAATTTATATTATTAATAGAAATTCGTGGACCACATCATGAACATGAGAATTATTTCATTGAAGTGAATTATGATAAGAAATTAATCTTATGAAATATGGATATCAAATTTTCTAATTAACATAAGGATATGAATTATTTTTATTTAAATCCCAATGAATCTCTTCCATAATGATATTTATATGAATCCTTTTTCCCTAACATCAAAATCTATGTCCCTTTGATGGTTTTAGCATCACATATATGTTTAATATATGAATAATTAAAATACTGTTGGATGGTGTGAAAATAATATGATGTAAAAATAACTTGTGTTCACCAAATTCATTAAAAACACGTAGGTGTTCATAATTGAAGGACCCCGGGATGCCCTGAGAGGGGAGGGGTGAATCAGGGTGTCAACTTTTTCTTCTAATGGGATAGATCTTGTTCCCACGTTTGTAGGAACTTGTTGAATCTGTATGATGAAAAAGATCAGAAAGAAAACATGCACATGCATAGAGAAGACACATCCCTTTTTACTTGGATCACCACTAAGGGCTACGTCCAAGGAGCATACACCGACAAGTTGTCGGTCATACCAAAAACCACTATGCTTCACAAGCTGGAGAATACAAACGTCCGGGCACAGTAACTCTGTCCCAGGCTCACTGCCTTTACAAAGGTTCAGGGAAAGCTTACTGATCCCCTCGGGTCACTCCCATTGACTCCCCCTGGCTCACCGTTGTTGATGAAGTCCCACTCAGTTTATAGACGTGAAGGTATCTTCAATTGATAGTCATGAAGTTCATTATCTCCTGTTCAGCATGAGACTTTGCTTGCATCAGAGTTCTGATTTTGATGCTCTGTTATGATCCAAATTCCAACCAATGATTAATACTCCTCTTTCCCATGTCCACTGGGTGAATAACCTCTGAAAGGGTCTTCACATAGTACCCTACTTTGAACGGCTCCCTATTTTGGAAAGCTCAAGCAATTCTGAGCAGAGCCCCTACCTTTTCGCGAAGCTCAATCGCGAAGCTCAATAACGAAGCACTCTCACTATGCTCCAGACTTCGCAATACTTGGCTATCGTGAAGCTCCTGCCTCTCCCCAAAGCTCACTGAGCCAACGCGGGGCGCACGTCTTTCGTGGAGCTAGAATAGCCGCTGCGAAGCTCCTCTTTCGTGAAGCACACTGCCTTCACGAGAGACCTTTGCGAACTAAGAGAAAAGGACATTCTCTGAAATTATCTCTCTCTAATTCGATTGAGGGGGTCGACCTCAATTTATAGGCGATTCCACCGACCCTCGAAATTTCCACGCGAAGTCAACGCCACGTCAGCACCTATCGCGAAGCTCCGAAGTTCCGCTGGAATTCTGTCCAAATCGTGAAGCACCAAGGCACTTTGTCTTTCACGAAACATGACGTAGTCGCGAAGAATCACCGTCAACTTACCTTCACGCCTTCGCTGCGAAGCTCCCTCGCGAAGCCCATCGTCGCCGCGAAGCTCGCCAGCCTCTGCCGTTCGCGAAGCTTGACGTAATCGCGAAGCTTGACATAATCGCGAAGCCTCACCGCCTCTATTCTCCTGGTCTTCGCGAAATCTAGTCCATGCATCCCATCTTCGTGAAACTCATGCCCTTTCCATATTAAATGATGATCTTCCTGGACATCCACTTTTCGCGATGCTAGGCAACTTCCAGATTTTGGACCCCCAAAATTTGACAAACACTGGGAAACGACGCCACCTTCAAAACTGTTGTCTGCTTGAACGGTATGATATCTTTTCTGGTACCTGATCTGTACATCCATTGATGATGGACAACAAACACAAACCACACTCCAAATCATGCATAGAAGACCATGGTTCCAACAATCTCCCCCTTTGGGTTTGTTGGCAATCAGAAGAAAAATTCAACAGATCTTCATCAATGTGAAAACCAAAAAACGTAGGAATCAATCCGGCCACCACTCTAAGTCTACGTGAGCAATACTCGGTGTAGAAAACAAGAGAGGAGGCTTAAATTGGGTTCCACTGTGCTCCTTCTCATTCTTCTCATAAGTCGCCTGAATTTATTCCTTCTCCTTTCTCCCCCATTGACAATAAATCCAAAGATCAGTAAACTTTTTCACGTTCAGCTCAAACCAGACTCCCCCTGGATAGAAACTCCCCCCGAAACCTCCATCATATCCATAAACAGATTAAAACATTTATAACAAACGGGGAGAGGGGTACTCTGTATCTTCCTTATGCACTGGGAGGTGGTCGAACACCGAGGTTCAACCGATGCTTCTCAAACACAGCCGCTGACAGTGGCTTTGTCAGGATATCAGCCACTTGTTCATCTATTCCCACATGATCCAATCTAATCACGCTTTGCTCAAATTTTTCTTTGATAAAGTGATACCTGATTTCAATGTGTTTTGTACAAGAATGTTGAACAATATTCTTCGTAAGATCATTTAAGCTCTTATTTTCATAGTAAATCACCATTGGTTGCGTCACCTCATCGCTAATGTCAGTTAATTGTTGCTTCATCCATAGCAGTTGAGTGCATTCCTTTGTGGCAGAGATATACTCGGCTTCAGCAGTACTAAGAGAAGTACTTTCTTGTTTCTTGCTCAACCAGCCAACACATTTCTTTACAATATAGAAAGCGCCACCACTAGTGGACTTTCTGTCAACTACATCACCAACCCAGTCAGCATCAGAAAACACTGATAATTCACTGTCCCTGCCTGCAGCAAAAAATAACCCGAAGTTATGTGTACCTTGAATGTACCTCATGATTCTTTTTACTGCTGCAATATGTTTCTCCTTTGGATTACTCTGAAAGCGGGCCGCAAGGCATGATGCAAAGACAATATCTGGCCTTGTCGCTGTCAGGTACAGTAGGCTTCAAATGATCCTCATGTACATGGTGGGATCAACAGAGTTCCCATCCTCATGCTTTCCGAGTTTAGTTCCAACTGCAATCGAAGTTGACATTGGTTTGGAGTCTTGCATATTGAACTTCTTCAGCAACTCTCTTGCATATTTTTCCTGAGAAATGAATGTGTATTCCTTCTTTTGAGTCACTTGAAGCCCCACGAAATATGAGAGCTCCCCAATCATAGACATTTCAAATTCTGATTTAATGTGGTTAGAAAATCCATCCACTGTTTTCTGCCTACTGCCACCAAATATGATATCATAAACGTAGAAAAGAACCATGAATTGATCTTTTTGGATAATTCTTCACGTAGAGATTGTGATCAACTCCTCCTCTTTTGAATTCCAACTTCTTGAGATATGAGTCCAGCCGTGAGTACCATGCTCGTGGTGCCTGCTTCAAATCATATTGTGCATTCTTCAGTTTACAGACCTTTGTTTCATCAGTACCCAAAACAAAGCCCATTGGTTGTTCAATGTAGACTTCTTCTTCGATTACACCATTCAAGAATGCTGTCTCGACATCCATTTGATATACTTTATATCCTCTTTAGAGTGCCATGGCAAGGAAAAGCCTGATTGACTCCAGTCTAGCCACTGGAACAAAGGTTTTTTCAACATCAATGCCTTCAATCTGGGAGTATCCTTTACATACCAGTCATGCCTGGTTTCTGATGACACTTCCATGCTCATCAAACTTATTTTTGAAGATCCATTTGGTACCAATAACATTGTAAACTTCGGGTCTCTAGACAAGTTCCCATGTCTGATTCTTGTCGATCTGATCTAATTCATCATTCATGGCTTTCACCTAAGATTTATCTTTTGCAACTTCTTTGAATGAGGATGGCTCTACAACTGATAGAAATGCAGATTGCGTGGTATTCTCTATCCTTCATGTTTGAGTGGGTGCATTCTTGTCCCCAATTATGTTGGATGGATCAATCTCAGCTCTTCGATTTCTCCTGCGATGTTCAATAATATTCTCTTCAGCCATTTTTTCATCTTCAGATTCTTCTTCTGAGTCAACATCTTGATGTGACTGCTGGGTGTTTTGAACCTCTTCCTCTATTTCTGCATTTGTATTTTCTTCACGTTCACATTCTTCCTAACTTTCTATCACAACAGCATATGGTGTCCTTGAAGCATTTGTGGTTTTCTCTTCAATTATTTTAACATCACTGCTTTCCACAATCCTTCCCAAATGCTTGTTGAAACATTTGTAGGCTTTTCTGTTCATTGAGTAACCGAGGAAAATTCCTTCATCTGCATTGTCACCATACATCCCATGATTTCCTTCTTTGTTCCTGATGAAGCATTTACTTCCAAAGACACGAAAGTATTTTAGAGAAGGCTTCCGTCCATGCCACAATTCATATGGTGTCTTTGTCTCACCCATATAGAGTCATGTTCGATTCTGAATGTACACTGCTGCTTGAACAACCTCTTTCCAGTAATGTCGTGGAATACGACTCTCAATCAGCATTGTTCGTGCCACGTTGTTCACCTGTCGATTCCTACGTTCAACAACTCCATTTTGTTGTGGAGTTCCCACAGCATCTACCTCATGCTGTATCCCATGCTTCTCCAGATAATTATCAAATTCAATGGACGTATATTCTCCTCCATTGTCAGATCGCAGCACTTTGATTGTTCATCCAGTATCATTCTCGGCGATTCGCCGATATGTTTACATGCAGTCAAGGACTTGTGTTTCCTATCAATGACCATCACACAAGCCATTCTACTGTAATCATCTATGAAAAGGACAAGGTACCTTTCTCCAAGCATTCCGGCAAAATTTATTGGCCCACAAAAATCTGTATGAATCAGATCAAGAAGGTGAGATGCTCTTTTCTTATTTGGCAGATATGAACTGCAGACCAGCTTCCCACGCATACAAGCATCACAAGATTTTTCATGCTCACGCTTCAGGTTGGGAATGTCCATGACAATTCTCAATTTTGATATTTTCTCCATGTCTTGTTGATTGATGTGTCCTAGTCTCCGATGCCACAAATTGTTTTCTTCTTCAATAGTCATGTAACATACATTTTCTTCACTATCAACCTGATACAAGTTACCTTCTGTTCTGCATCCCTTCATAAGAGAATTGCCAGTCTTTCCCTTGATAGTGCAGCCTTTCCGATTAAACGTGACTATAAGTCCTGAGTCACAGAGTTGACTCATGCTGAGGAGATTATGACATAGGCCATCTACGTAAAGGACTTCAGTCTTCTTTAGCTCTCCATTAGCTAATTCGGTACTTCCACTCCCTTTGATTTTCAGAGCCCCATCATTACCGAATCTTATTGTACCATTGACATTCCTTATGATATTCGTTAGTAGGCCGGCATTACCTGTCATATGAGATGAACAACCACTATCCATAATCCAAGTACTGTTGTTCTTTGTAGCTTTGAGAGCCACCTCTGCAAGGTTGGATTTCTCAATCTTCTTCCATTCCTTCCATGAGACATTAGATCGAGTATAAAGAACTGACGTTCTTTCAATTATCTCTTCTGCATACCCAAGTTTTTCATAGTCAAAGACTTCTTTGAGTGGTGAAAACATGTTTGAAAGAGAAACACTATCTTGCTGACGAGACTTGACTTGCCTTGAACATTTGTATGAGGTGTCCATGTCCCTTCTCTGCCTGCAATTAGCGGCCTTATGACCAAAGTTAGAACAAAAAAAAACAATATCCATAGAAATTATTTCTTCTATAAGAATTAGGATATGAAATTTTTCTCCTTTGCTGAGCATCTATGTCTTCTCCATTCAGATAGCTTCTTGCCTCTTCACAATATGACATGGTATGGCCCAGATAGCCACAGAACTGACACTTGATGAGAGGAACGGTCTTCTCACTTGAATTTCTCCTCACACCTTTTTCCTTTTGAGAATATTAAGACTGCCTGTCATTTCTGAATGTTTGAGGATAATTTGTAGGTCCCCTTTTAGTTTGGATTGAGGGTTCGTTTTTCGGAATTCTAGGCAACGTTTCAGCATGTTCAACTTTCATCTTATCTTTATTTTGGGTCTTTTCACATTCAGCAGTTGATGTCTCAGCCTCACAGCCAATTCCACTCTTTCCCATGCAAGCGGGTCTTTGATTACTCAAGATTTTTCCAACCCAATCTGAACCACACATGGCTCTTGCTAGTAATTCTGCATCTGAGAATCTTCCAAACTGTATTTTCTTCTTCGATTCGTTTGAAACTGATTCAGTCTCTAGTTCTCATCTTAGAGTAACTACTTCTTCCTCAAGACCATCAATAGTCTTGGATTTTTCATCCAGTCTGGAGGTGAGGTCATTGATGACCTTAGCCTTCTCTTCAATTCTTAGCTTTAGATCTACTACATCATCATTACTTTCAATTATTTTATACTGTACCTTCACAAATTCTTCCAGTCGTTCAATTTCAGCTTCAAGTTGATCAACGTATTCAGTTGATACTTCTACAATTGATTTCCACTTATTGCAGCTCTTACATTTAATCTTGAGCTTCCAAACAGCATCCTTAAGTTGTATCTCAGGATCTGCACAAGTCCTCAGTTGCTTTTCTCCTTCAGTATCTTCTGGCTTTTCAACAGTGGCCATCATAGAAGCATGGTTCCTAGTTTTGAATTCTGGTTCTTCGTCACAGAATTCATTATCATCTTCTTCCTCTTCACAGACAAAACGTTTCCTTTGCATTTTCTTACCAGATTTGAAGTCCACCTTTTTAAAGAACCTTTTCTGATGCTTCTTGAGGCTTTCATCCTCATTGTCTTCATCATTGATCATTTTTAAGCACTGAGAGGCAATGTGACCAACTTTTCCACAACAGAAACACGCGAGAGGTAACTTCCCTTTGAATTTCCCTTTCCCCTTCTGGAACTTCTTTGCAATGAGAGAAAGAATTTTTTTTTCTTCGTCATCTTCACCGATACTATCCTTTGAGATTTTCAGTTTATCTATGGCCTTGAATTCCATTTACTTGCTCACCTGAGTCGTAGCATCTTCTGGTTTGACCCTCATTTCATATGCTACCAAGCTGCTCAGTAGATCATCAAGAGAAAGTTTGGAAAGATCCCTTTCCTCAAGGGCTGACACCTTTGCATTATACAGAGGTGGAAGTCTTCTCAATATATTCTTTACAATATCAATGTCTTTGATTTCTTCTCCTAGACCCCAAATTTCTCCAACTACTTCAGTAATTCGATTGAAGAATGAGTCTGCATTCTCGTCTGGATGCGTCTTCAAATCATCAAACCGGTTGTGCAGCACTTTTAGTTTCGCCTCCTTCACTTTGCTATCTCCTTCATAAATATTCTCAAGTTTATCCTACGTAGATTTTGTTGAGGTGCAATTCATCACCTTTAGGTAGATCTGATCAGAAAGGGCTGTAGTGAGTGCATTCTGTGCTTTAGCATCTGCATCAAGAAGTTTCCTGTCTGTTTCAGTCATAGCTAGGCCTGTTGGATCAGTGACTTGTATTCCTTGCATAGTAGAAAAGAGAACATCCATTCCAAGAGATCATAGATGAGATCTCATTATGTTCTTCCAGATCTGGAAATTGCTTCCATCGATGGGAGGGACTCCCCTGACATTGACCGTGTTTTCCGTGACGGAAAATGAAGGTCAGATTCAACACCAGCAACCTTCCCTCTGATACCACTTGAAGGACCCTGGGACGCCCTGAGAGGGGAGGGGTGAATCAGGGTGTCAACTTTTTCTTCTAATGGGATAGATCTTGTTCCCATGTTGGTAGGAACTTGTTGAATATGTATGATGAAAAAGATCAGAATGCAAACATGCACATGCATAGAGAACACACAACCCTTTTTTACATGGTACATCACTAAGGGCTACGTCCAAGGAGCATACGCCGACAAGTTTCCGGTCGTACCAAAAACCACTATTCTTTACAAACTAGAGAAAACAAATGTTCAGGCACAGTCATTCTGTCCCAGGCTCACTGCCTTTACAAAGGTTCAGGGAAAGCTTACTGCTCCCCTCGGGTCACTCTCATTGACTCCCCCTGGCTCACCGCCGTTGATGAAGTCCCACTTAGTTTATAGACGTGAAGGTCTCTTCAATTGATAGTCATGAATTTCATTTTCTCATGTTCATCATGAGACTTTGCTTGCATTAGAGTTCTGATTTTGATGCTTTGTTAAGATCCAAATTCCAACCACTGATTAATACTCCTCTTTCCCTTGTCCACTGGGCGAACAACCTCTGAAAGGGTCTTCACAAAGTACCCTACTTTGCACGGCTCCCTATTTTGGAAAGCTCAAGCAATTCTGAGCAGAGCCCCTGACTTTTCACGAAGCTCAATCGCGAAGCTCAATCGCGAAGCACTCTCGCGATGCTCCAGCCTTCGCAATGCTTGGCTATCATGAAGCTCCTGCCTCTCCACGAAGCTCACTGAGCCAACACGGGGCGCACGTCTTTCGCGGAGCTAGAATAGCCGCCGCGAAGCTCCTCTTTCACGAAGCACGCTGCCTTCGCGAGAGACCTTTGCGAACCGAGAGCAAAGGACATTCTCTAAAATTATCTCTCTCTACTTCTCTTGAGGGGGTCGGCCTCAATTTATAGGCGATTCCACCAACCCTCTAACTTTCCACAAGAAGTCAACGCCACGTTAGCACCTATCGCAAAGCTCCGAAGTTCTGCTGGAATTCTGTCCAAATCGTGAAGCTCCACGGCACTTTGTCGTTCGCGAAGCTTGATGTAGTCACGAAGAATCACCGTCAACTTACCTTCATGCCTTCGCCGCGAAGCTACCTAGTGAAGTCCATCTTCGCCGCGAAGCTCGCCAGCCTCTGCCATTCGCGAAGCGTGACGTAATCGCCAAGCTTGACATAATCGCGAAGCCTCGCCTCCTCCATTCTTCTGGTCTTCGCAAAATCTAGTCCATGCATCCCATCTTCGTGAAACTCATGCCCTTTCCATATTAAATGATGATCTTCCTGGACATCCACTTTTTTTTGATGCTCAGCAACATCCAGATTTTGGACCCCCAAAATTTGACAAACACTGGGAAACGACGCCACCTTCAAAACTGTTGTCTTCTTGAACGGTATGATCTCATTCCTGGTACATGATCCGAACATCCATTGATGATGGACAACAAACACAAACCACACTCCAAATCATGCATAGAAGACCATGGTTCCAAAAATAATCACATCCCATATAGAGCTTCAGATATAGACATATAAATTCTCAATTGAAAGATGTTTTCATATGAGAAATCATATAATAGGATATGTTTATATAATAATCGATAAATTATTATTAAAAAGTTAACATAATTTGTTTGAGTTTTTTAAATATTTCTTTTATATTGGACATCAATCGTCGGGTGATAGGTAATGCTAAAATTATATTCAGTATTAAAATAACATTGAATACCTCTCTAGAAAATTGATGTATAACCTGGATCATTATCCGATATTACTGAGTGTTTCACCTCATGTATGCTGACAACTTCCTTTATATATATATTTTCACTTTTTAAGTGATATATCTTCCAAAATATCAATGAAGTGGTTAGTATTGGTTAGTCAATCCACAAATACCCCAAACACATGGTTCCCTTTTAATGTATTTAAGAGAATAGTGGAAATGTCAATAGTGACGTTCTATTATTTCCATGTGTGTTTAAGAAATAAATTAATCACCCCCTTTGACATATATATCTGTATATTAATAATCTTATATTGAAATCAACTTTAGATATAGTTTGAAAACTCATTCTCTATGATTCCCAAGAGATGTTCTTAGAAAGAGCACGATGCATCATGTGAGACTAAATACGGATAATGAATGATGTTCTATGTTCATTATATAAAAGTTACAACATTATATCAACTAATTAAATCAAATAAATCCTTGTCCCAAAATAAATCACACTATTATCATCTATATTTAATTCATTAGTCATCACTTCCATAAATATTCTAAAATTATTTTGATGCTCCAGGTCATCCCTTTAGGCCTCTATCTTATTCTTTAGGATAGATAGTTAAGAAATGTTTTTTGGAAAGGTAGGATTTTTTCATTACTGTTATTATATCTTGATCCATACTATGCATATTCATGAATATAGGTACTTTGGTAATCCACGTCATGGATTGAGTAGCTAGTTATGTTATTCAAAAAACATCACCTATAATGCTTGTCTTTCTAAAATGGTGTTTAATAGAGAAACAAAGTCTTGTATTATCTTTAAAAATATTCATTTGAACATGGTGAGATCTATATATGTGAATATATACATTATAATCTTATGATCATTATATGTATCACAGTTCTCTCCATTTATTTTGTTCCTCCAAATCATCAAGGCAATGATCATAGTGTATAATTGCAGATCATGTGATGTATAGTTCATCTCATGTACCATCATTTTCCATGAGGCGTATTGTGTAACTATTTCACTCTTCATGATTACACAACCCATGCCATTATTTATAGAATTAATGTGTATCCCAAGAACATATCGACTTAATGGTATTGTGAGTAAAATATAAGTTATTAACCTCTGTTTGATCAATTTTGGTCAATCATTACATTATTATAAGCATACATTCTCTAACCATTCCCATGTTATATTAATTATCATGAAAAAAATATAATCAACAATATATTTAAAAATATAATTAGAACCCTAATAATCTAAGATATATAGGTATTTTCATGACACAAGTGGGACTTATCATTTACTTAATTGGATTTATCATTTAAGGATCCACACAAATCCCATCACTTTTGATAATGTTCCCAAATAATTTAACTTTTTGTATCCAAAAGATACACATTCAAAATATAGATTACATTGTATTCATTCCAAATGTCTCAAACATTATTATTATATGGAATTCATATTCCTCCTAGATATTGGTGTAAATGATAATATCATTATTGAAAATTACCAAAATATTATGAAGGTATTCTGTAAAGATTACATTCATCAAATTGATGATGATTATGGGGGAAATAGTAAATATGAGGGGATCACTAAGAACTCATAGGTCCCATAACATGTACATGAGTATTTCAAATTCATATATTCCTTCTCCATCTCTATATAAAGATATCCAAAATGATGATCCAAATTTGATAAGTGTTGAGATCCTAACAGGTGATCAATCAAAATATCAATCCATTGATTGGGATACTTTTTTATTATGATGATCTTATTGAGCTTTAATAATCATTAAAAACATGAATTTATCCATCATTATCCATTGTAAATATCATTTTTTTACCCAATGGAAATCTAGTAGGGTATATGAATCCTTTCTCAAAATTATGTTGTATTTTTTTTCTTTAAATCTTATAGTTTAATCGGTTCAAAAATTTAGGTTACTTTTTTTGATATATGTGATTATAGTTATTATATCTATTTATAAAATTGACTCATGGTTTAGTGGACATCCTAGTAACTCTTCAATAAAAACTTACGTTAATTCCATAACAATGGGAATTTTCGATATATTGGTTTGGAAACAACTATTATGGAATTTTATTTATCTTCATGGTGTATGAATCCGCACACTATTTAATATTATTTTCAAATGAAGATTCATGATAATCCATTTTGTTATAGAATATAATCGCATTTTTCAGAATATACAAATATATATCCTTTTCATGGTAATTTATTTTTTTCTATATAATGTGAGTTGATCCATGACTATTGTGAAATATAATTTTATTAGAGGAAGGATTATGATATTCTCAATAATCATCATCCCACAAATGATAACAAGAGAATATTCCCACGCATAGGTTTCAATGATGGAACCAACAGTTTTTAAAAAATAAATATACCTAAATGTATTGTATTATTGATTTAATAGCTCCAATGAATTTAAATTATATAATTGAATTCCTAGAAACATAATCATATAAATCATTTTAAATTCATGAATTAGTTGTAGTGTACGTTTTACAACATCATTTCACACTAATATTCTGAAGTGTTAATAGTATTAGTTTTACCATTCTCATATATAATTTTTATTAGTTAATTATCCAATCCCCAAATGGTGCAAGATACAGTTCCTTGTTTTTCATAGTTACTTTTCTCCCTATTGTTGATTCATTTAACTATAGGTTGGTATTTAATAGTTTCATTCCATTTAATCATTAATCGGGACTACATATTCATGTCTCTTAAACATTCACCATCTTTGGGTCCTTATCTTTCATGCTTGAAGCATTTCCCAATCCCCATAAAAAATTCCCATAATACACCTAACCACAGTTTTCAAATGTTAGTGGTGAGATCCTCTATTCTCCTTTGTAATTAGAATAACCATATTGAAACTCCATTATTATTTTCCAATTTCCATAACCATGGGATGATGGTCCAAACACTAAATCTATATTGAGTGAATGTGAACTTTTTATTCATACTCCAAAAGAATGAAATAGCATGAGTCATTTGAATATATGACTTTAAAAAATAAAGAATCTATCTTTTATTATTTTATTCGTAATAAAAATATTCAAGTGTATCTTGAAATATTCTTCTTGTATTTATTTTATGTCCAGATATATTCATTATCCAATGTATTAATCTTTTGAATATATCAATCCAAAATTGATACATGAGTTATATGGAAATACTTAATAATAATTTTTTTCATAATTTATTCATAATCTATGTCCTACAATTTATCTATTATCATAATATTCATTATTAATTCCCATTACTTATTAACCTCTCCATATGAATGATATATAACTATAGTCCCCTTATACTTTTTATATATAGGATTATAGAAATGATATTATCCATTATGTTAAACTACTTTTCCACAATTACTGGACTGGACGATCTAGAAAACTATGATGGTAATTTATTTATATATTACTTAATAGATACTTTATTGATATAAATGATTCTCACCAATAGATATTATATCTTTTAAGATGAATATAAAACACATTAAAATGAAAATGTCTGGGGACCACAATATTTTATTGTCTTAGGAAAAATAGAACAGAGTCTTCTATCCTATTAAATGATATTAAATGTCTACCTTAATGATATAACAGAGTCTTCTATCCTATTAAATGATATTAAATGTCTACCTTAATAATATTCCCTTATATCACTCTTCACAAAAATACCCTACTTCGAAACATCATTCAAAAAATGGGGAAGGGAAACATATGAATGTGGTGATATTGTATTGTCATTAATGATAAACAAGAGAGATATAAATAATATCATGAGGAACATGGATAATTTATAAGAACTAAATATTTTTAAATTATACACAATATTTAAAAGATAATAATCCTATTTCATGTAATAAATATAGGATGTTCAGAAGACTTGAATAAAAAAAACAAATATCATGATCCATGAGAGAATAATATTGACATATGGAATGAAATTTTTGGGATACAGATAGGTGTAGAAAATGATTTCCATATTTATAATGTACAAATTCCAAGACCATATTAGATGAAAAATAATATTACTGAACATGGTTCACGTTATATTCTATCCATGTATTAGTAAATCAAGTCAAATTGGCATTCTATCATTGTATTAAAAAATCGTCTTTACTACACACACCAACCTTATATTACTGAACCGGTTTTACTCTTTTTCCCAGTATTTTCTATCTCATGAGATATATATATTTACCCAACGCACTGGATGGGGATATAGGTCCCAAAGATAAAATAATTAAAAACACACACACATGTAAGTATATGTGTTCACATTGTCAGAAATCATTCATCATATCATAACCCATGATAATAAATGTGTATCACAAAAAATCTATCATTACATAACCCAGGGGAATGTGAAACAATTCATTGACATCATGAAATCAATAACCAAAACCATCTTACGAAATAATAAGGATATTATCCTTGGATATTTTCCCAAATATTTATATATCAATTTGTACTAAATTATTTATATGAAAAATGTTTATTAATTTTCACTTTAAATACCTCATGACGAAAATATCAATTTCATTTTGAAAACCATTTACTTTAAAATCTTTGTAATCATAAAGGAAAATCATTCATTTAAAACATCCTTTATAATTCAAGAAAATTAAAATATATATTCATTAATCATCTAATCATTAAATTATTTTAATATTTTTAAGTTAAATATAGCTTTCCTTTTGTATATTCTTTTGAAAAGTGACCAAAACCTCTTACAGAAAAAAAATGAATAAAAGCCTCCATTAAAATGATTAATACATTGGTATACATTATTTTAAAAAAAATATTGGAGAAAATTTAAATTATTTTTGAATCTATTTTTTAAAAATAGAGACATGTAATAAAAATATTCACCATGGGAAACATAAACATAAATAATCTAGAATAATAATAATATTGTGATATAAAACCTTATCTCATGACTCAGATTTATTTTTCCAAATTGAATCAAATTGTATTATAAATATGCAATTATTATATATTTATTTCAAAAAAACCATATATATATAATACAATGTATAATTGTTTTATAAATTAATATCTACCTTTTAGTAATAAATTTTCTTAAAATAACTGTTCTGGGAGATAATTGCATAGTTTTCCAAAAATATTTTATTTCTACTGTATTTTCCTCTATTTGTTGATCTTGGTTTTTCCCTTTCCTAAATTATAATATCTTTATATTCATAATATATAATATTAATATATATAAATAATATCATTCATATGAATTGTAAATATAAAATGGAATTACCATAATCATAGTGATGGAAGACTGTACATATGCCTGAAATCTATTTGTATTTTACAATTGATGGAATGAAAACAAGGAAGATAATAATTTAGATTTCTAGAATAATTTTTGTATCATATATATATATATATATATATTCAATAAACACATCATAATCCATATACATAAAATATTATAATAAAAATAAATTGAATCACTTATTAATGATTGTATGTCAATGTATGAATGAGTGAAAGATTCACTTATTGTTTAATGGGAAAGACTATTTATAATGGTATTTTAATAATTATTATAAAATCTCAGAATGATGATTATAAATAATTTATTATTTTATAATAAAAATATATACATAGATGATGCAAGAGAGTGTATAAAAAGAAATTGATATGTTAGTGATATTACCTATTATACAAAAGTACACCTTTGTATCTCTTATAAATAGATATAGGGTTTTTATTTAGATAAGAATAACACATCTATAATTTCTCAAAGGAGGTGTATATGATAAATATATAGTATATGGTTGATCTAGATGTATTGATGTGGCGTAACTAAGTGATATTGTTTTTTGACGTTTATAATTGGGAGTAGAGGTAATTTTTTAATTTCCCAAACGAATAAATAATACATTTCTATATTTATAATACGAAATATAATTTTATTCAAATATAATGTAATAAAAAAATTTATCAGTAATTTCAAAAATAATTTACATATATTTTTGTGTAATTTGAATCCTTATCATTTTTAATCCCTTTGATGACATATTTTAATTTTAACAATAGATATATATTTTTCTATAGTAAAAGGATTTAATTTTTCATACAAATATTCAATTGAACCATAATTGGAAAATAGAAGATATTTTATACCATATCATAGTCCCTTTGATTATTTTTAAAATATTTATAATTTTAAATAAAATTAATAAGCCCACGAAATGGATTATTAATCAATTAAATTAGTAGATACCCCTAAATAAATCACATTATTATTATTATTATATTTTTAATATGATTTATTTTATTTTTTATTCAATTGTATAAATAAATCATCAACGTTGTATATGGATTTTCGGTAATTTGTTAATTATAAAAATTATAAATAAATATCAATGACTATGATATATTTTTTAATATTAAAAATAATATTTTCTGTTAATAATGTCTTCTAGTTACCCCTTATTAAAAATATTATAAATATTAAAAATAAAAATCCGACATTTTTCACGTTCATTGATTTTAAAAATAATCTAGATAATTATCAGGGAACAATTTCCATTAAATTTATAAATTTCTAAAAAAAGGTGTTATGTGTGAAACTAAATACATCAAATAATAAATTGGATGAAATAGTCGGCCATTATCACTTATTTTTAATCCATATAAACCCATTTTAATATTTATTGAGATGAAAAATTTAATAAAGTTACAATTCATATTAACAAGAAACACATGATAAATATTTCATTAATTTGACCCACTAATTTAAGAAACTGAATCCTTTTTTTAATCAATAAATGAAATGTTTTAGAATTTAATTTTAAAATAAAAATAACAATTTCGTTTTTAATATTTCATTTTAATGAATTATTTCTTACCATATTATGGTCTAAAATATATTTCAAAAATAATAAACGTATTATTTGATATCAAAATAAAGTACTTTGAATCTACAATTAATCCCAAAAAAATTTTACTTCGTTATATTTTTTTTTGAAGAAAATATAATAATAAATAAAAATAATTATTTTTCAACATTTATTGAAAATATAATATTTTCAAAAACAAAATTTAAAAAAGATTATCATAAGATAAAATAGAAAGTATGATAAAATGAAATATATTTTGTAAAACAAATTTTTTAAAATTTCCAAAATGTTATTATAATATTCATCCATAATAATGATGAATATGTATTTATGAAGATTAAAATCATTTTACTTTATTATTTTTTCTAATCATTTATAAATATTTTAATTTTCAATTGGACAATTATATTTATTTAAAAAATCCTTATTCATTCCCGCTAATTTAATATCACTGTTATAAAAAAATTATAATTATTTGAGGATCACAAAAACATGGATTTGTGTAAAAAAAATCTATCCAATAAATCATATTATTTAATGAAAAATAAATTAAAAATTATATGATTTTATTATTCTACAAACCGTAAAAGGAATTTCCCCCACAAAATTTTCCATATCCATCAAATATTTTACATTTGATAATTAATTCTTAGAAACGTGCATCATAAAAATTATTAATAATACTTCCAATCAATCGGAAATGTTGGGAACCTAAAAGTTACATAATGTAAAAAAATAAATATGTTTTTAAATGGGAAAACATTAGTGGAAAAAATTAATTGCTGAACTTTGAATGAAAAACTCACCCCCATGAATAAATAAGGAGTGATAGAGAATATTTCCTTGATAATGTTAATGAACAAAACCATTGTCCAAATAGGTCTAAAAAGGACATTAGTATCATCATAAATTATATTAATAGGAAAAATAATAATTTAAAAATAAATTTTCAAGATATAATTAAATGATTTCATTTCATATGTATAATCCCAATCATTGATTGTGCCATACTGAATTTTTTCATCATCTCTTACTCCAAAAAATAAAGTTGAAATTTCAACGCCAAAATAACGAGTGGATCATAAGATCCATAATGGGATGATAATTTAATCCTTAATTAACAAGTTTCTATCATTAAATAATGGTTATCTCAGGCTATCCAATTCATATAAATCTTTAAATAGTGAAGTAATAAATAAATATCTAAAACCTCAATCATTGTTTAACATTAACCATATCATAAATCAAAAATAATATGACTCATTTAAAATGATGAAATTCAATACATGAGAAATTCGGTGACATAATTTTCTAAAAAATAGATTATCACTAATCATCCTTACATTAGATGTACTTTATGATTACTATAATCAATCATGCGAATGACTTTATCAGATATTCTACAGAAACATGGTAATAAAAAAATTACCATAATAAAATATTGAAAACACACATTCATTCTCATTCCATAATATGAAGACCTATTATTGGAAACATTCCCTAAATTACAAAATGTATTAAACCCCATCCATGATTGCATGAACCAATTAATCAACAAACTGTTTAAGTATTTCAAGGTTATAAATAATATCAAAATTATAATATTCATATTAATCATCTCTTAATACAAACTAAGAAACATTTTCTAAATATCAAGATAATATTTAGTGTAATATTTTCTTAATTATTTATTTTCATGAAAATATGGCATTTCATTAAATAAAAATTTTATTTATTCAGTAGGATTTAAAATATTATTTCAAATACATAAAGAAAAAATTATACTCAAAATTCGATACATATTTCCTACATTAGGTAATACAATAATTCAATTCTAATATATAAATACTTCTTTCTTCATACAAAAATCTCAAACAATTATTTAATATTTATTTTTTATTCCTAGAATTTGGCTCCTTTGAAATTTTATTTATAGTGTATTCAAAATTATCAATATAACCCTTAATCAAACCAAAAATCCTATTTTCACCACAATAATTACACTATGGATATCAATTTTCATTATTCCAACTCATTCTACATTAAAATCATTCATAAACTAATAATGTCATAGAGAAACCAATATTCACATCCATTTAATTTACCAAAATCTTCATATTTTTTGGTTGCATCAAGAGGAATTATTCCCTTTTCTTCTATTCTAATACCACATCATGTTCCACTAATTTAATTAATATGGTGTTTCTTAATATATTCTAAACACATGGAATTCTGAATCTTCTATTCTAATACCACATCATGTTCCATTTGAAAACCATTTCCTTCCAAATTAGTATAATTATAATGTAAAATAATTTCATTGAAAATAAAAATGTATTATTTAAATGGAAGCTTCAAATAATTATGTACTCCTGAAACTGTAAAAATATTCTCATTCAATATGTTTTTAAGAAACCATTCCTTCTGTATTTTTGTTGGGAAAGTCATAGAAAAACCCTTTTACAAAAATAAATATTAAATAATTAATTTAATAAATATTAAAACATTAGTAAAAATATTTCACGATTTTTAGGATAATGTTAACAAAATTGTACACATTATCATAATTCATGAAAAAGGATGATACATTTTCCAATTTAATGTGTTAAAAAAATTCTTGAATAATGATTAGATTTTGAAATAAACCCTTACATCATGTCTATATTTTGTATACATTTAATCATAATGTATAATAAATATGAATTTATTATATATGTATTCCATAAAATATATCTATCATTCTATATATGAATTTCATACAATATCCTATCACCTATTTATTAATAAATTTTTTAAATAACCAATATGGACGATTCCTTCTTCTTTATCGAAAATTGTGATTGTTCTATAGTCTCAGCTCATATATATTTATCTTTTCCTCATAATTTAATATTTATTATTAATGTTATAATATTAATATATTATAATTTTATGCATATTTATTATAAATAATTTATTATAGAAATATAAAATTGAATTACACTATTCAGGGAGATGGTCAATGTTACATACACATGAAAGCTATTTTAATTTTTTGATTGCTGGAATA
Source organism: Viscum album (assembly GCA_963277665.1). NCBI lineage: Eukaryota > Viridiplantae > Streptophyta > Magnoliopsida > Santalales > Viscaceae > Viscum > Viscum album. Next base: position 882,365,526 of record OY728158.1, read on the forward strand.
ATTGAATGTTAAATAATAGTTTATATTTTACGATTAATTATGATATAATATATATAAAATATCAATATATATATATATTCATTGAACTCATTATAATACACATCCATAATATATGGTGATGAAAAATGATTTGTATAACTTTAAGGGGACTGTAAGTCATATGTATACATGAGAAATTCATTTACTTATTATTTGAGGTCAAAGGGCATGTATAATTGTGTTCTCGAAAACACCCAACCATTTTATACTGTTTTTTGTATTTAATTTCATCGGAAACATACGTTTCATAGAACACCAATCTTAAATTAACAATGATATACGAATAAATATTATTATTTTAAATTATAGTTATAATCTAGTTGGTAAATTTGATAAAATGAATTGTATTAATCTTAATATAAAATATATATATATTATATATTTTTTCTAATATTTTTATATTTTGGAAATTTTTTAGGAGTAAGAAAATAATGAATCCAATTTTACACAGTAATAAGATATATATTTTTAAAGGATGTATTATCACCTTCTATTGGCACATTTAGTTGAAAATTAAATTCTGAAAATTTTATATATTCTATTGAAAAAAAATAACTTCATATTTAATATAATAATATTAAAACATTCATGGGTAAAATATTGGTATTTTTTAAAAAATATTTATTTTCTAGTGAGTAGTGAAAACCATATTTTTCTGAAACATTTATTTTAGTATTACTAAAATAATATTTATGAATTTAATAGAAACTTCATATATTAAAATTTAAATAAAATTTTATTATTTTATAAATGAGAATATTTTATGTTTATTTCACAAAATATTTAAAAAAAGGTTTTTAAAAAGATAAATTAGGTATTTTATTTTTTAGAAACATATATGTTTTTTTAAAATTTTATAATAAATGTTATTATTTTTAAATAAATATATTTTAATAAAATATATTTATATGTTAATACATTTTTTTCCTATGATTTTAAGATTATTTTCTGGGTCCATATTTAATTTTCCAGGTGTTATAAAATCAATTATAATTTCGAAATCTCTTTTCATCTTGTAAATGATGATTTTATTCATCAATTAAAATTATAATATTTGGAACATTATTTTAAAAATTCTAATCAATTTTTCAATTAAACGAACCTAAATATTTTCAGGTTTATTTTTTGAGAAATTTTTAATATAACTGATCTTTTATTGAATAGTGAAATGTAATTATTTATTATATATAATAGATACATGAATTATAGAGTCATAGATAATGTATGAATGACATGGGACCATAATGTAAAACTATACATCCTTAGATTAAAATAATTACTGATAATTATCAACTAAATATTTTTCATGACAGTAAATGATAATCTATCGAATAAAATAACAAAAAAAACTCATTTTATCCAACGATAAATACCACCCCCCACCACCACATTACCTCGCACCTCTTAAGCCATAAAGATTTCTGATTACATCCCAATACTCATATAATGTCTCTTACCCACTACTAGGGGAAATATTCTCACCAGAAGACTAAATAGAATCCCTTTAAGATTGTTCCCGAGGATAAGTTGTTCTAGTGGGAAATCCATATTCTCTTTTATTTTAATTTCTTTTCAAGTTATTTTATTCTCTTGTCTTATTCTAATCACACAATCCACAAATGAAATTATATATCATATATCCATTGTATACTTTAATTATATTTTGATGGGGTAATAATCTATCATTAATTATCTTCCCCACTTCATTTTATTTTTAAGATGAAAACATCATATGAGAGGTTTCGATTTACCACCTTCTTGGACGATGTGTTTTTTATCAATTATACATTAAATCATATTAATAGAACCATATTTATGGTTAAAAACATATTTTAAATATTCAATTTAAATTATTTTAGATTTTTTACCAGTATATATCCATAATATTATTTTATTAAATAAAACAAGTATGGGGTTATCGAATAAGTGCAACAAAAACTCTAAATGATTATCATAGATGATTTATCTATTGAATCATTCTATCCAAAAATAACCAAATATTTTGTATAAACATTTGATCATCTATATGTTCATTAATAACATATAATATTAATTATAGATAAGAATTCTAACATAATGTGTTCATTGTTACATGTATACAAGGGTACAAATCATGAAAAATAAAGAAATGAACTCTCATGAATAAAGAAATTGAATCTTACACCACATAAAAACACAATTAATAAAAATTAAAAAATTATACTAAATATAATACATGATAAATAGGCTTTGAATTAAATTATTAAGGAATCTCATTTTATTATACTTGGCATTTTGTTCAAGTGTACAATGCATTCATACAATAGGGAAGGGTTTTCCCATCACACTTTTAATTCATAAGATATGACATATTCACCATTATTACTTGGATTCGGCGTATTCAGGCTACCCATTATGGTATAATATCATGAATCATTTTATCTTCATGGTATTCTGTATTTCATTTTATCATTATTAATTTTTTGGTGAATAATATTCGATAGATTACAAATTGGTAAAAGATTATCCACAAACCTCTATTTTTCATTTGATTTATGATTTCATTATATTTAGCCTAAAGTAATTAATTATTATATTAATATCAATATTATAAATTATATTTATACGTTCCAAAAACATTTATCTATATTGTTTAATATATCTTTTAATGATATATAGATGTTTTACATGTTTTCCTTTTTAATTTATCTCTATATACATGTCTGACAAAAGGTACCATCCCAATTTCATACTAATTTTCAAGTATACTTCATAATAAATCTAAATAAACCATTATTTTTATTATATTACCCATGGAATCAAGAAAAACAATATTATTTAATTTTTTTTATAGAAAAATATTTTCCTTTTTCACTTTATTGACTATGTTAAAATTTTTGGTAAACTACACCAAAGTGGCATGTTTCTAAACATTAATAAAAACATATTTACATATTGTAAATAATTTATATCTTTATATATGTTCCTCATTTTTATGTATGTTATATTCATTTTTATAATTAGATTTTATGAAATGTTGAACAAATTCTCCAAAATCTCTCTTCTATCAAATGAAAGGGAGAATTTTTTGCGAGAATTTATCAATTATTTTAATAGAGTATTTTTATTTATGAATATAATTTGTATATTTTATACTGTAATGAGACAATTTTATATAAATATAGATATTTAAATAGATTTTTTACACATGAATAATGCATTAGACATATTAAATGATGATCGGTGGCTGTTACGACCCTTTGATGCATCAATAGGTCTCAATGAGGAAAACTATATCAGATATTGGATGTGGACTTGTACATTTATGTATACCTTTTTTTTGAAGAAAATGATGCTATCTTTATATTGCTTTACTATATTCCTTCTTTCAAAATGATATTAGTAATTAAAAGACCATGTTATTAATTTACATGTATAATATCTATGGTTAGGTTTTATGATTATTTATATTTTTTTTATTTAATAAAAATTATCCCATATATATTATGATAATGATAATTGTTTAATTTAATTTGTTTTTAGTTATTCAAAATTCCCTATTATTTATATTTACTTATGAAATATTATATGAAATTAATGTTTCCAACACTTTTTCTAGGGCACACATCCGTCAATGGGGACACACTGGTTAATTGTTTCCCCATATTCCTAGTTTCCTTAAGAGTGTGACATTAATAGATAATTTATTGATGTTTTCTACATGAATGAAATAGGTTTATGGGATGTCGATTTCTCAATCAATGGATTCATAGTCATATTTTGTCCACTATTCTGGGTCTCCAATAAATATTAATAAAATTTTTGTAAAAAACATCCATGTTCTATATCAATGTGGACTCTGGTTAATTACACATCTTCTCTCAGGACATTCTAGGGGTCATGTTAAGGCAGAAACCTTCGGTCAGAGTAGATGGTAACATCAAGCATGTTGGGGAATCTCTCGATCCCTGGACATTGGTGATCCATTATTTATCCTCATAACAGGTAATCTCAATGGCCTTAAACATGATGACTCCCATATTGGGTATGGGGTATCTTATGATGGAGTCAAGTCTCTGTGATTTTCCACATCGTCTGATGTTTAACACATGGAATGACACGAGTTTAATATCATGTGGAGAATGTTATACCAATGTTATAGTTTCTAAGTATATCCTTAGAAATCCCATATTCAATATAGGGTATATTTTGAGTTTAACGTATTATGGTGAATGAATGAGATTGATTAGAACACTCCCTTAAAGTAGATCATATTGATACATACCTAGGAGGAAGAAAATTGTACCTTTACAAGTGGATGGTTCAGAATTCCCAATAACAGTGGACCCAGGATGGTGTGTCACATAAAGGAAAGATATCACACTATGAAGCCTAATCTCGAATCCACTAATGAAGGATTAGAGAGAGTTAATCAATGAAAGGAGGACACCATATGGATAAATCGTAATGCTCACCGAGAGTGGACAAAGGTTAGTGTGTCCCAAAAAGAGAAGATATCACATAGTGGAGTCTTATTTAGACACTAAGGAATGACGATCCTGGAGAGTTTTCCCTTGAAATGGGGACACATGATGGATGGATCAGAACAGTCTGTGAGAGAGGACCCATGGTGGTGTGTCCCATAATGGGATGATATCTCTTTATGATGTGCGACTAAGACACCATTGAGGGAGGATCTGGGATAGTGAACCACAGAAATGAGAACATCTATCATTACCATTGTCTACGATTTACCATATTAGAGGTTTCCAGCATATCGTGTTTAGAAGATAGGGATAAAAACCCACATCTATTAAATAGGTGGTTCGGGGCTAACACACTGAGATGGAAATAGTGCTGTTAGGAATAAAAATCATATGGATGAATTGGGAATACTTACTGAGATGACACAAGTGCTTGTAGGAGTAAAAATTATATGGGTGAATAGAATGCTCTCACCAGGATGTGGCGACCTGGGTAAACATCAGTATGAATAATGGATGACGTAATGAATTAGATGGTGAATGATATGGAACCATCATGATGGTGATAGTAGTGATGGGCTTGATCTTTTATAGGATTCCTATGCACCCTTCATAGAATGATTGGATCAAAGTACATGTAGTTTCTTGGGTTGATGGGGCACCTAAGGAGTCATCTCATGTCAATGGAGTTCATGGATGGGGACCTAAAGGAAATAGAACCTCTAGGTTTGGGAATGATCTTCACAAAACAGAATGGATCAAGTGAGAAACCCAATCAGGGTATGGGTGATGGTCTAGAAAAATAGAGAGGCTTCTTAAATATCCTCATGGTATGGAATAAAAGTGCACATAGTTTAGTAAGTGTAATGGAATCACGGTGTACATAAAGGACAAAAACTGAGATACATACAAGGGCTTACAAGCAGTTGGAATTTATTAATAAGAGGGACTCTGTTTGTTAGAAGTGTATGGATTTATTGTGGGGATTATGCATGGTTATTTTCCCGAGAACTAGTCTGAAAACACTAAAGGTAGAATAATGATATGGGTTCCAACAAAGGGGACAATGTAGTTAACTAGTGTTTGCTATTGAAACTCACAGAGGCTTCCTACAAACCCTATCTAAGAGACATTCATCATAACCCACATAGTTAGATAATATTGTTTAACCAATTGTGGGACGATAGTAAAAAGATGCAATGAGGCCTGCACCGATGGATGATGGGTCTGAACCGAAAATCAGATTTGTATGTACATTTCATGAAATATGAAAAGGATCTAATACATCATGTTCCATAGAAAGGTTCTTGGATAGAAATAATATGCTCGGCCATTTAGGATGTAATGGTTGATGCTTCATCTATGCCCATGTGGGTATGACTCAGCATGGGAAGCAAGAGGCAATGACATAACTAAGGATCATGGAACAAATGTGAATCCACAAAGGGTTGGGAATGGGGCATACACATGGATGTAACCCATGTGCTTTGATGAAGTGGAAATGATAGATACAGAATAATAATGGATGTTATTTGGGAAACACTAAGGATAAATAATGGTCAATGTGTCCTATGCATGGATGTTTCCCCAGTGTTTCTAAGGAGAATATATAATTAATTGGTCTTCCAAATGGATCTTGCCTATGTGCCCCTATGGATAGTAAATAATGAGTGGAAATTATTCATGAAATATTCCTAGGTTTGGTAAAGAATAATAAATGGTGAATGGGGAATACACATGGATATTTCTTGTACTGATACAGAATGACAATGACGAATGGTCTTTACACATGGATGCTTCTTGGGTGATGTTAATGAGCGGCAATGGTGAATGTTTCTTATTCATGGAAGCTGCCCATGAGCCACTATGGAGGAAAAATGATGAATGGTTATTATTCAAGGAATCTTCCCAAGTGCTGCAAAGGAGTGACAATGGTGAATGGGGAATCAACCTCGAAGCTACCTGCAAAGTCTTCTTCATGTCTTGACATCAAGGAATCCCAACTCACTTGTAGGTTTTGGTATTTATTTGGGGCCTCCATGTAACAACCTAAACATTCATTAATGGAAATCGCTCTTGCTCTAATAAAATGTATCATTATGTAAATGGTTTATATAACTTGTTTATGTAAAATGATAACTTCATTGGATTTTTCTGATGAATTGTGATTGTTCCTAATATAGTCGTTGAACAGTAATCACATGATTAGTATAAATATATGGATTTAATGAATCAAAATTACTTAGACAAAGGAAGTGATGACCTCATCCAGTAGAATTTCTCCATAAGAGGCCCATTTGTCGAAACTCGAAAAAGAGGTGGCGTCGTTGGGATTCTCTCTTGACCAATCCCAAGATGAGCTTCATCATGTTAGGCTTGAGTGGGACCTCCTATGAGAGAAGTGGAAGTTGATAGAGATCACCACGTGAACAATGTTATCCGAGACACCCCAACAGTCTGTCACCATCACAAACCTTACCCTTTGGTGTTATTCAGCTGTATTAAGGGGTTATGTAACAAATCCATAGTACTATGGTAATGTGCAGTATTTTTCTATATAATAATGAATTTATTTTCTTGTTATTTTTGTTACCATGTAAATATTTTTTTAAAGCTCAAAAAGTATTTGTAGTTAATATTCAACTAAGAAATCTATTTTTGATGAATTAATTGATTTTTGAATTAAACAATATTTTAATAAAACATTATTAATATTTTTAAATTAGGTTATATTAAATATAAATTATTTTGTAATTTTATGAAAGCAATTGTAATTTTTATTAAGGATTGAAAGCCAATTTTGTCAAAACCCATGAATTTTTGATAAATTGTGGTTTTTATTTTAATAGTGAAAATTAACATATATATCAAATTATACAGATAAAAGTTAATATTATTTGTGGAATCAGGATGTCGAAATTATCAAATGGTGATATTTTCATAATTTTTTGTGACAGTAATATTTTTGGGTGAAAATTAAATACCATTTAAATATATAATGAGTTTAATGACATCATAATGACCAAATAGTGATGTAATAAAATACTATAATCCTCTGATCTAAAAATATATGCATTAACCTTAAAATAATGCGACTTTGGGTTTTTTGACTAATTTTACATAACTTTAATGGAACTTTCAAGGCTAATTAAACATCTTGTCTTTTAAAATTATTTTCCCTGGGAGTGTGACACACCTCCATATAAGAAACCCCATTATTTTAATATGTTCGAACATTGGACATATAAAATATTTTTTTACACTCTCATTTGGAAAAAACAATGAGCAAAATCCTTGGGAGGCATTGTGGTTTGGATAAGTTTAATGTGAGGTGTCCCAACCCTAAATAATAAAAAATTCACTCACCTTTCTTATATAAACCCACCAATGCTCCCACTTTATCCTAACTCAATGCCATTGGTGTTCATCCCACCTCTTCCCTTATCTCTCGTGAATCCTCCCACGGTGCCCCAATCTCTCAAAACGCCTCTCTCAAGCCTCTCTCAAGCTTTTGGAAGCACACTTCCAAGTAAGGGTTTTTTCTTCCCTTCTCATTTTTGTCCAATTTTGTTAATATTGATATGCCCTTATAATTTCAATTATAAATGTTTGGGTATGGTTTTTAACCTCCCCCATAATGCCCTATTTATGTTGGAATTATTGTAGACCCCATTCTCTCTCATTAAAATCCTCACATGTACACAAGTTACAATGTTGAAATTTAGAAAGGTATTTCTCCCTCTTTTTTTACATCAAAGAAATCCTTTGTTATTATGCATCTTACATCGATTAAAATTATTTGTATATGTATTTATATGAACCCCTTACAGTCCATTTAATTTACATATGAAGAGACACCCCTTTATCTCTCATAAACCTTTTTTATGTATTCTTATGTCACGCCATTATACTGCCGAAATTACACCGATTTTCCATGCCAATGCCATTGTGTAGTGAATAACATGCTAATTTATCTATCAAGGGTATCCCCTATTATTCATGTTTACTTATTGATTATAAAGTTTCATGTATGAATTCCACATTCTTTTATCTTGGAATAAATTATTATGTTTAATGAATACATGTTATATGATCCATGTGGCACACTTATGCATGAAAGGAAATGTTTAAGAAGGGTTTCCCATTATAGCGCTCCAATGAATTGGGTAATGTATAGTATCATGATATATCATTTGCAATGGGTGGTGACTCATGTTAATTCATGGCAACGAGGTTTTACTCATGCTTCATTTGCAATGAAGATTTACTCATGCTACCTATGCAATGAGCCTTGGCTCATGCTAATTCCGTGTTAAGTGGTGTTTCCACATTTACATGTTATGATTATCATGATTTTTCATTCTGTTATGTTTAAGAATATATTTTTCTCAATTGATATGCCTATTTTCTAACATGTATTTTATTCCTTATGTTATTCCACAATTATTCCCTTACTGGGATTTATAGCTCACCCTTTTCTTATGTGTGTCCTCAGGTTATCCCATGCAAATTTATTTACGAGGGAATGTAGTGGTCATGTAACGCATATTTTCAACAATGATGTAGTATTTAATGTTTTATGTGTTTACGTAATTATCCTTTTCCCCAATTAAACTATACCTCTCTATATTCCATGTTTTACCAAGTTATGGTTTAATGTAAAAAATGACGTTTAAGTATGAAATAAAAAGCAGGGCTATCGTAGTTGGTATCACAAGATGTGTTCAGTTATTTTTGGGATTTGGATTAGGAAACCATAGAAATCCTTAGAAACAAAACTAATTATAATGACAAAATTCCTAATCTTTAGGGGGTATTGATAATGATGTTTAGCAAGAAAATACATCCCTTTCTATATATGACCAGGTAGAGGCGGCTCTAGCACAAATGTATCATAGTGGTAAAACCCGAAAATAAAGCTTTGAGCTAGACACGAACAAGAAACCGGATGATGAAAATAACCCTTTATTCACTCTTGGTTAAGACACTCCCGGGGGATGTGCTTTGGTAAATTCACATGCATAGTATGAACCATTATCAAGGGACAAAAAATTCTCTAAAAATATATGTTAGAAAGTAGATCATGGTTAACATAGACTAAAGGCAGTAGATTCATTTTTCAGAGAAATAAGAGTTATTTATAAGTCATTAGTTTTGTCCTTGTATTACCCATTATGTGTTACCCCTAACTTTTCTTTTATTTCAGCCTCTGGAAAATAATATGAGGAATATGGATAACAAACATTGAAAAGGGAAACATGATGAATGTCCCTATGAGATTCCCAATCAAATGGGTGCTCAAGTTGGACATATCGTGATTATGCCAAACCAGCTATCAAAAATCACAATTAACAATTCGTAAATTTCTGAATTCCCAAGAAAACCAAGGAAGTGTAATATGACAGCTAGTGAAAGTCCATCTAATAAAGGTGATATGGGATAGAAGACCCAATTTTCGTCGTGCAGTAAATGTGGAAAGAGGCACTAAGGTAAATGTCACAAAGGGACTAAGAGTTGCTTTTAGTGTGGAAGGTATGGGCACAAAGTATCCATTTTCCTTGAAATAATGGATAATGTGATTTATGGAAACATAGATCCATCTATGGAATCTTACATAGTTCATTGCCATAAATGTGGTGATGTTGGGCATTTTCCAAGATGATGCTCTATTACAAGTGCTGAAAATCAAGATGAGAATCAACAATCTCCTTGATCAAGGGAGAAAAAGAAGTCCAATGCTATGATGGATAATTATGAATGAATTATATGTTACCACTACATAAATGAAGATTAATTAATAATTTATTTCAATTCATGTCCTATTAGTATATCTTTTATTTTTTCGAAGAACATTGATTCCCCAGTTGAAATGATATTATGTCATTAAAAAAACATCAATAAGTGTTTTACCACATGTTGATATTTGTGGGAATGTTCTTCTTCAAAATTTTTATGGCTCCCTTTGATGGAATTTGAAGGGAAATGTAAAATTTCATGGCTAATTCCACATGGTATTCCCACAAATTATTTGGAGTTGGAGGAAGTGAACTTTGGTTTAAAAAATTGGTTGCATTATCTCTTTCGGGAGACGTGTGAAATATATACGGACCAAAAAATCCTAAAATATATATTCACACAGAAATATTTGAATATGCTCCAATGTATATTGTTAGAGCTGATTAAAGACTGTGACTGCTCAATCCATTACCACCTTGGGAAAGTGAACAAGGTGGCAGATGCCCTAAGTAGAAAGGTCCTAGAAATTCTATCATTGGCGTGAATTGAAAAGTATCCAATATTTTTAGATTTTATTAGGATGGATATGAGAATTATAAAGAAGGGAACATCATACATCATTTCACAAATGATTGATCAAACATCACTTTTGGAATGGTTAATGAATTCTCAAATGGATGATGTGGGGATTCAGGAAAAAGTGGAAGCTATATGAAAAGGTAAATCCACTGAGTTTGATGTTAATGAAGAAGGAATTTTGGGATTTGGGAAAAGACTATATGTTCTATCAACTCCAGAGCTGAAGAAAGATCTTTTGGATGATTCATATAGTTCAAATTTTTCTATTCCCCCAGGAAACACAATGATATATCGAGATCTCCAAGAGAATTATTAGTGGGATAATATGAAGATGTAGATCAATGAATATACATCAAAGAACCTGGTGTGTTAGAAAGTGAAAGAATAGAGGCAGAAGTCTAATGGGATGGTGCAACCATTTCCCATACCAAAATGGAAATGGGAGAACATCACCATGGGATTTGTCACCGGACTTACGAAGACATCTAAAGGAAACAATGAAATTTGGGTTGTTGTGGATCGTCTTACAAATTCTCCACACTTCATTTCTATTGATGAGGATTTCTCATTGGATCAACGGGAATGGAAATATGACAAGAAAGTGGTAAGGATTCATGGAGTACCATTGTCCATTATTTCAGATCGAGATCAATGATTCACCTCCAGGTTTTGGAAGAGTCTTCAACAGGCTCTGAATACTGAACTGAATATCAGTATGGATTATCATCCTCAAAGTGATGTCCAATCTGAGCAGACTATCAAAAAATTTGAGGAAATGTTGAGAGCATGCTCCCAATACATTTAAGGAACATGGAATCAACATCTTCCTCTGGTTGAGTTCTCTTATAATAACAGATTTCACTCAAGCATCCAAATGGCACCATATAAAGAACTTTATGGGAAATGGTGTAGAATACTAGCTTGTTGGGATGAGGTCGGTGAGCATAAGCTGCATGGAACATAAATGGTCAAAAAATGGTGGAGAAGGTAAAAACCAGTCAGTAGCATATCAAGGATACCGAGATTCAACATAAGAGATATAAAGACAACTGTTGATGAGATAATGAGTTTAAAGTTGGAAACATTGATTTTCTACGGTTATCTCCACAGGAGAAGGTCACGAGGTTCGGAATGAAAGGGAAGTTAAGTCCAAGGTACATCGGCCCATTCAAGATTATTGATCATGTTGGGGTTGTGACCTATCAACTAGAACATCCACCTACCATGGCCTACATACATGATGTATTTCATGTAACTCTCCTAAGGAAGTACATAGAGGACCCTTCAAATGTACTCTCTTTAGAGGTGGTATATTTTGAGGATGATCTATCTTATGAGGAGTAGCCAGTGATGATCATAGATCGAAGAGAAAATGTTCTACGAAATAAGACAATTTCTCTCATCTAGGTGTTGTGCCTAAACCACATGGTTGAAGAATCAATGTGTGAATTAGAGGAAGTTATAAACAGAGTTACCCACATTTTATTAGTGTGGGATAAGGAAATTTCACGGGATAAATTTCTTAAAGGGGGAGAACTGTAACGACCCAAACATTCATTAATGTAAATCCCTCTTGATCTAATTAAATTTCTCTTTATGTGAAATCTTTATATAAAATATCAACTTCATTGGTTTTATGTTATGAAGTGTGACCATTGATTATATAGTCATCGAAAAGTGATCACATGATTAGTATAAATATAGGTCATTAATGAATCCAACGTACTTAGAAAAAGGAAGTGATAACCTCATCCAGTAGAATTTCTCCATTCAAAGAAAATTTTTCAGAGATCAGAAAAGAGGTGGCATCATAGGGATTCGCTCTTGACCAAGCCCAAGCCAAGAATAATCATGTAATGTTTGAGTGGGACCGCCAATGAGAGAAGTGGAATTTGATAGAGATCACCATGAGTGCAATGTTATCTGATCCACCCCAAGAGTTTTTCACCATCTCACACCTACACTTAGGTCATATGCAGTTTATTTCAGGGGTTATGTAACAAATCCCGAGTACTATGGTTATGGAAATTATTTTTTTATATAATAATGAATAAATTTTTATGTAATTTTTCTTACATTGTAAATAGTTTTTTAAAGGTAAAATAGTATTTGTAGTTAATATTCAACTAAGAAATATATTTTTATGAATTATATGATTCTTGAATTAAATAATATATCAATAAAATATTATTATTATTAAATTAATTTTTATTAAATATAAATAATTGTATAATTTAATGAATGAAATTGTAATATTTTTTAATGTTTGAATGCCATTTTTGTCAAAACACATGAATTTTTGATAAATTGAGGTTTTTATTTAAAATGTGAAAATTAAGATATTTATAAAGTTATTTAGATAAAATGACTATTATATCTTGAATAAGGTCATCAAAATTATCAAACGGTGAATTTTTCATAATTTTCTGAGATAGTCAAATTTTTGGGTAAAAATTAAATACCGTTTAAATATATAATGCGTTTTATGACATCATAATGATCCAATAGTGATGTAATAAAATACTACCAGCCTTATGTTCGGCCAATATATGTTTAAACTTTTTAATAATTTTATTTCGGATTTTTTTGACTGATTTACAGAGCATTAATGGACCCTTCAGGAATTATTAAACATTTTGTCTTTTTAAATTGTTTTTCTTGAGAGTGTGAGTCACCTCCACATTATCAACCCCATTATTTTTATATGTTAGTACTTTCAACATATAAAATATTGTTTTCCACTCCCCTTAGGAAAAAACCAAGGGAAAAAACTATGGGATGGTTTGTGGTTTGGATAAGTTTAATGTGAGGTGTCCCATCCCTAAAGAATAAAGAATTCCCTCACCTTTCCTATATAATCCCACCCAATCTCCCACATTATCCTAACTCAATGACATTTGAGAACTTCCAACCTATTACCTACTCTCTCAATAATCCTCCCAAGGTTCCCCATGCTCCCAAGATGATTCTCTCAAGCCTCTCTCAAGCCTTTGGATGCACACGTTCAAGTATGTGATTTTCTTCCTTCCTCATTTTTGTCAAATTTTCATAATGTTTCTATGACCTTTTAATTTCAATTATAAATTTTGGGTATGGTTTATTACCTCCTAAATACTATCCTCATTATGTTTTAATGATTGGATACCCCTTTATCTTTCAATAAAATCCTCCCATGTACACCAGTTTTGATGCAGAAATTTCAAAAGGAATTTCTCTCTCTTCTTTTACATCCAAGTAATCCTTTGGTATTATGCATCTAAATTCCATTACAATTGTTTCCACATATATTTATATGACCACATACTCTAAATTTCATGTACCTATTATTAGAAACCCCTTTTTTTCTCATCAACCATTTTTATGAATTCATATGTCATGCTGTTATGATGCCAAAATTGAACTGAATTTCCAAGCAAATTCCATTGTGTAGTGAATACCAGGCCCATTTCTCTATCAATGGTATCCAAATTTATCCACATTCACTTATTGATTAAAAACATTCATGTATTAATTCCACATTCATTTATCATGGAATAAAAGATGATGTTTTATGAATACATGTTATATGATCCATGTGGTACACTAATGCATGTAATGAAATGTTTATGAAGGGTGTACCTGTATAGCGCTCCAATGTATTGGGTAATGTATTGTATCATGCTACGTCATGTGAAATTGGTTTTGACTCATTCTAATTCAATTTCAATGAGTTTTTACTCATGATTCAAGTGCAAAGAGGATTTACTCATGTTCCATGTGCAATGAGCTTTGGCTCATGCAAATTCCTTGTTAAGTGTTGTTGACACATTTACATGTTATGACTATCATGATTTATCATGCATTTGGGAATATTATTATTTTGTTCTAAATTTATTGGAATCATATCAAACATGTATTGTATTCCTCATTTTATTCAATGATTATTCCCTTACTGTGCTTTATAGCTCACTCTTTTCTTATGTATGTCCTCATGTTAACACATGCAATGCTAAGTACGAGGGAATGCAGTGGTCATGTAAATGATGTTTTCAATAAAGATTTTCTATTTAATTTTTTCGGTTTTTATGTAATGATCCTAAGCCCCAAAGACACTAGAACTATCAATCATCCATGTTGTATCAAGTGAAGGTTTTATGTAAACAATCATGTTTATGTTTGAAATAAAATTCAGGGTTGTCATACTCCACCAATGTTATAGTGCATAAGAGGGATAACCTCATGGGATTTGGAATCAGTAAGAACATTTGGAGATTAAATATATGAATCACATTCCCATCATTCATAATAAAATGGGTGGAACAATAATAAGGGGGATAACCTCTAACCCTATTAGAATAAAAACATCAAAATTTAGTTAGAATGTGATGGAATCAAACAAACAAAGGAAAAATAATTATTGTATTGTAAAAATGGGCCAAAATCGAAGATTCACACAAATTGTTCCGGGGAATTGGGCCAGAATGGTAGGTGAGCTAGTGTGGCATGGGACCAGGCGATTAGGGTGTCCCTTCGGTCACCAAAGAGGAGGACAAACCAAATTAAGGACACACAAAATGGGAGGTGGAGTAATGAAATTATTAAATAGATTCCAACACTTAGAAAATTAAACCACATTAATCATGGAATGAGGTGTCTTATTCTGGTTAAATAATCCATCTCTTATATGTAATAGTAGTCATAATATTATTTAATTATAGGTTATGCTACATTATCATGTCATGTAGTGAGAAAAATGAGAATATTATCCTTGGTGGATAAGGAATCTATTATTCCAAACATGAGGAATTATATATTAGTCACATAGGGCGTACACCAATTTAAATGCATATAGGGAATGATATTGGCATCTTATTGTTTGATCATAAGGATTATATTTCATGGTCTATTATGAAACCTTTCTTAGTCATATATGGTGTACTCCATTTAAATATATATATATTGGACTATATTAGGGATACTAGAAAAGGTTGTTCATTGGACATTGGCAACAACGGCCCTTTCCGGTGGATACTGACATAGGACTACGATGATAGTGATATGATGAGTTACATGGGTAATGTTTTGAATCATTTTACAAGACGAAATTAATGATTATAATATCAAATCATTACAAGGGAAATGTAAAAAGGGGAATAAATAGACTAATGGGTTTTCCTACAGTGCTGAGGAGTATCTCAAATCATTGTATACCATGGTGGAATGTGGATACAAACATGAAATCAAAGAAAAATATCAATGACCCAATGAGAAGGGTTTTCATTTAGACTATCCATATTTTAGGGGGGGTCAGTGACTATAGTTATGTGATAGTCCAAGGGGGCCAGGACCAAAGACGGACAGTGATCCCAAGTTGAGGTGCAGTGGCACAACCTCTACGGTATTAACCGGTGGGTGCGATGGTAAGAGATTCACAATGTATTGGACTTTGAAACAAAAGGGGATTCCAGAAGCTGAAGGTATAATATAGAAATGGGTTCACAATTCTCATAGTCTCATGGAGAAAAGAGCTTCCTGTATTACAATGTCTCACAGAGCAATGGTCTTCATGGAGATCAGGGCCTCACAAAGCTAAGGGGCTTCAAGGATCTAATGATCTTATAAAACACATGGGTTTGAAGAGATCAGGGTCTCCAGGAGCATACCTTAATTCAAATGGGGATTATAATCAAATAAAAAAATCATATTGAAGCCTCACATTCCTCAAACACCATTATTCATTCATGATGGGCATATTCCATCATGAAGGGTATCTCAATTTGCGATGGTGGCTATCTAGAACATAAGGAATTATATTTCACATATCATGGGGGATCCAAGGAACAGGGTGTTTATAGAGAAACTTTGATCCATGAATCAAGTTAATAAGGCTGTGACTCATCACTGTATCCTCCAAAAATGATTTAATGGGGGAGTATTTGTAGCGAAATTGGGTCCCACGATTCTATGATGAAAACCATGAAGCAAATGTTGTGTCATAATCAGAGGCAGATCCATCATATTTGTTTCGTTTATTATACTCGTAAAGGATACCTTCATGACCATTATGACACTCACTGAGGCTCTAGTCATGTTCCATGGACACATAAAGGCTTCTACCAGAACCTTATTAGTGCTTGTTGCGTCTCCTATAATGTTATTTTACATTATGATCATAGAGAGAGATCCGTGAATTGGCTCTGTGAACTAGTTTTACTTCCCACGTCAAATTTCTATAACTCCAAATATATATCTTTGTTCCGGCTATATGACTAGTAAAATAAAATCTTGCGAAATATGATACCCACATTGATCAAATATGAATGTATTTAGAATATAGTTTGGACGAATTTTATGGTTATAAATTTTATTTACTGTTACTAGGAATCTATTATCACGTCTTTATTATGTTTAATATTTCTCTAGAATGTGAAGTTGTATATTATTAATGAAATATAAGGACAATATATGAGATTATTGATGTTTACGATAATGTTTCTACGTTGTATTTAATTAATTTTATCAGTTAAAAATTTGGTTTTATCTAGTTTCCTAATATATCAAAACTATTTGGTCCTTTGGGATATGGACAAAAGTTCATTGTATATATGTAATTAAAGAACATGATCCATGTTATGTGGTTCTGGGACATTACTGTTTGTATCATAGGATGTTTAATATAAACCATGGGAACTATATTTAGAAAACCATGATTATAGAACATAACCATATGATAGACTTTGAGAACAATCATAGAAGAACAACCTATAATTTTTTAAAGGTAGATATTATTTGGGTCATTCTAACATTACATCCCTATCTGGATACTAAAAGAGGGCATGTTTTTTTAAAAAATTACATATGATTGAAAATTGTGAAAAGGTGTTCTGAGCATGAATTGGAGTTACCTAGTAAATGATAGTTGGATGTACTACACTCATATTTTGAAACTCCAAGAGACATTCTTATGATTGTTGTCATTTTCTTTAAATCTGTTTTTATATATTTAAAAGAAAACATTTCCCCATAGAAACCATATTCAAGATTATGATATTAGATATTCATAAAAAATTCCAAATTTTTTACTATTTTACTAGTTTTGAGATAATATATTATGTTACATAATGTTATGATCTAATATATTGTATACCGTAGATTTCAAATGTTTCCTAGAAGAATTAATGAGAGCCACATAAATGCACATAATACAATGAGTAAGAATGAACATTTCTTCTATAATTTTATGAAACTATTTTGATAAGAACTAACTCAAAAACTTCTTCATAATATGGGGAGATAATATAAAATTTTATCATGAAAGAGATATAGTCATTTTATGTCTTATGGATTCCAAACGATATATGAAAATAAGATCAATGCTTTTTAAAATTTTGATAAATAGAATAAATGAATGTTGTTTTTTTTCACATGTGATAATTTTTGAATGTAACACCATGGTTTTTTATTTTGAATAAATGTAGTTTTCTTCATGTATAGTGAAAAAATCATCCATGATCATAATTTCTAGAGATGGAATGAATATTACAATATTCAATGCATCAATTGTAATGATACGGGGAACTATTAAAATAAAAGCCAAAAGTGTAAATTGAATATAGATCAGAAGAAGTAAAGGGATCATGGTAAAGTATAGTCTAATAACTATGAAAAATAGTAATTATCAATATTCCAACATTTGAATTCATGAAATATGTTATTTGATTATTTTATCAATAATTATCTCTATATATGATCCATTATATATATATATATATATTGAGGGTACTACATTATTTTTTATATAAGTAATTATAATCATACATGATACATTAATGATTAAGAGTGATTAATGTATTAATATATTTGGAATGTGAAAATATGAGTTACATTATTTTGGTAAATATTATGTTAAGTGGACATTCAAAATTTAAGGACCTTCCTTTTATTTATTTGTCCTTTAAATTTAGACATTCATATTTTAGATGAGCCTTATGGTTAACTACTAATGAAATAGATTAAGATTATTATCAATTAAGATTAATGTATGATTTATAAATTTGGATAACATGTGATAACCATTTTGATTTTTGTATTCTTTTAAAGGACGATGAAATGGAATGTTGTTATTATGGTTCATAACAGTATTTCATGTGTGAAAAAATCATTTCGGACCTTCATTTCTTGTTGTGAATGGTGAATTGAATGTAGATCGATGCACAACCAATGTATTATATTATGAATATGACATGTAATTTATTGAAGTACATTTATCTGAATATTTAATAAATCCCTCAACACTAGGAAAAGGTTTTTGGTTTTAAAACACAAACTACTTATTTTATATTTCAGAAATCAATTTTCATTTATCCAATCATGATATTTGTGTTTTTACTGGTTAAATTTTAATGAACATGTTCTCTATCACTCACAAATAGAACATGATATTTAAATATCACATCCATTGCCAGGCTATTATTTTACCAATTATTATTACTTACCTGAAATCCTAGATATATGTCGACCTACTATATTCCCATTCACAATTATTATGAGGATATTTTATTTACCATATTTATGATGATGTTTTCCCACAAATAAATTTCAATGTATCAATAATTGATTTCTGAAGTACAATTTCAAATTGTGTGGATTCAATTTTATTGAAGGATGGTATACATCAACACCTCATTATTTTTTTAATTAATATTTTTAAATTTATTTTCTTCAAAAACATAAATTTCACATGACACTAATCTTTAACAAAAAATGATCAAAAAATAAATATCAAACCATTAAAATAAATATCATAACCATGTTAGTAAATTTTCTTGAATAAACAATATTAAAAATAAATAATTTTATACATCATTAATTTTATCATATATTTTTAAATTAATGCTAATGATTTTGTAGGCATAAATAAGAAATATTCTAATTTCACGCATTAAAAGGATATATTTATCTAAATGAATATTATAGTACCTTTGAATTGAGATGTTTTTTTAAAATAATTTCTTGAAACATTATGAAATTAAATATAAGAAAAATATCATAATTTTTAAGAAGGAAATGTTTAATTTCTCATGGTGGTAAAGTCATTGTATTTTAGTAGAAATATTTATTTTCCATTAAATAGTGTAAAACCTTGATTTTTTATAAAACCATTATTTTAATAAGATTAATAATATATTTATGATTTGAATAGAAACATAAACTAAGTAATTTTAAATTTTTTCCATGTCTTAAAAATGAGAATAATGAATATTTATAAAATAGAAGAAATATATAAACATTTTAAAATTAAAAAATTATGTATAGATATTTTGGGGAAACATTATTATTTTTTACAATTTTTTAATTTATATAATCAATAAAAAATAAAAATATTTTAATAAAATAGTTTGAACAAATAATAATATTTTTCTTATTATTATAAGTCAATTTTATGAGATGTTAATTGATATATCAAAGTGTTATAAATTATGTTGTAATATTAAAATCAGTTTTATTTAGTTTGTGCTTCTTTTATTAAAAAAACAAATTTATCATATTTAGAAATTTATTTTTAAAAAATATAGTCCATTTTTTGAATGATAAATTTATAAAAAAGGTTGGGGAGATTTTTTTATTTTTCTAATATAGTTGAATTTTTTAAGAATAGTGAAATACAATAATTTATCCATTTAAATAATACATGAATTATTGATTAGAATATGATATATGGAAGAAGTAATCCGACAATATCGAGCTATATAAATTATTTTTTATAATTAGTTTTAATTATAAAACTATTATTATCCTTGATCCAACGTAATAAATTATTGAAAAAATAATAAAAAACACTCCTCTCCTCCAACTATCAATACTACACCTCACCACATGGTTCCCCCACTCCTAATATGCCTTGAATCATGTACAATTCCAACCCAATTCTCATCAAAAGTAAAATCTCTGCATCCCAGAGCCATTGGTCTCACAAAATGCCAAACACAAGCCCCATAAGGAGGTTCTCAATCGGAATAATATCAAGAGGTAAAATCCTCTTCCATTATCAATCATTTTTATTTCATGTTATTTTCATTTATTATAATCACCTCCACTAATCATCCCAATGTTACATGTTAACTATATTACCATTTATGTAATTTAAATTTTTTTTGGGAATAATCATTCATCAATTGACACTTTTCTTCATTTTATTCTAAATATGAAAATATCATTTGTGAGGTGTCAATTTACAACCTTCATGGACCACATGTTTTAATTTTTCGTTTCCACCTTCATGAATGTTACAAAAACCCTTTTTAAACTATAATCTTATATTTTTATTATAGTATACTTATTTTTATTGGAATATTATAAATACATAAAATTTTATAATGAATCAATTTTTTTTGGAATGATCGAAAAACCAATATAATAATCTCAATTAAGAACAGTACTCTTTTATATAATGATTCATCACCATCCCAAATAGTGAAATGATTTATATAAATGTTTAATATTATGAATATTTTTTAATAAAATATAATTACAATTTTAAATTACTATTCCAATTTCACTAGATCAATCATATGATTATACAAGTGAACCGATCATGACATCAATGGAAATGAAAACTCTTGAACGACAATATTGAACCTTATAACTCTCGAAAAATAACATAAATAAAAATAACAAAATTATAATAAATCAAATAAAACATAAATTTATTTTTAAATAGAATATTAACAATTAAGATTTCATTATAGAGGGTATTTATTAATTGTTCAGCATGCTTTCAGACATAAGGTATGGGTTTTCGCAACACTTTTATTTCAAAAATATAAGCATTATTTACAGCTATTTATTTTTTATTTTGTATTTTAAAAACCCATTGATGTATAATATCATTAATATATTTATATTCATGTTATTAAGTGGTTCATTTATTGATTACTAATTTTATGGGGCTGAAAATTTGATTGATTACAATGAGGTAAGGTATTCCCCCCCAATCCTTATATTTTCATTTGGTTTATGATTTATCTCTTTTTAACACATTGTATTTAATAATTTATTATATATAAAAAGTATAAAGTCCATTTATATGTTCTAAAGGAATTTATCTAGATCATTTATTCTTTATGTTATAAGGAAAGGCATGTTTTTCAACATTCTATGTTCAATTCCATTAGATAAGAAATCCATATTTAAGGGACCTCCCAATTACATACTCATATTGTGGTATACTACATAATATATTTTAATCTACAATTTTTGAAAAATCCCCCGCCTTCGAGCCACAAAATAATTTACCTAAACTCGGTCACCACATGACCTCAAGCACCCCTCATCATACACCAGAGATTGTATACTAGTAGTGAGGGACTAATAGGTCACATGGAGAAACTATACCCTATGTATCATATTAATCCATAGTAAATTTAATATTAATAGAAGAAAAAAATTTAATTATCAATAAAAATTCATAACCAATATCTCCCAAAACTGGGTGCAAAATACAAACTAAAAATAAACATGTCATTCCATACTAATAGTGTCATAAGTTCCAAAAAAACAAAAACATAAAAAAAATGATGAACAACAAAATGTTCTTGACTCCATGTATAAAAGAACATCCATGTGAAACCCACACCCAACTCAACCACCAAGAACATTTATCTTCCCCTTACTACAACCTTCATGAATGAATTCGTCTCATGTACCCAATAGTGTCTGATTTAGGGTGTGATTATAACTCAGTTGGCCAACACTTATGATGTCTACAAAATACATAGAATAGTAGGTATTTAATTAACGAAATGGATAAATGATAAAATAACAAAATGATAACATGGGTACTATTAGTTATCAAATTATTTTTATGACATTCTGAGTGTAATTTCCATTTTTTATCACATTCCATATTCACTAATTATGTCACTTTCGTCATGTATTTAATTGGGTAGGCATATTCATCAATCTCAAATATGGAAGGAATAAATCATGTTCCCTATATCATTAGGGTAAACTCATTATCACATATACAATAAAATCCCCTTGAATATGTGGTCTAGGTGGTCTCCTAGAATTCAACCATTAGAGGAACATAACACCCATACCCTAATCTTTTCATTTGGGGGGGGGTAGTTTAGATATTCAGTACTATATGACTTATAGGCATAGATCATCATGTCAATACCCCACTCTACCAAGAAATTTTCGATTGATTATTTTATATTCACCACACACATACCATATCATGAACAACCATATATAATACCAATATTGATATGAAAATCCATGAAGATAAATAGGGCCATTATTATCAAACCTAATCCATTAATACATTTACCATTTAGGTCACATATCCATTTATCTAAATTCCCATTTATTCTGCCTAATTCACTAACAATATTCCCAATACCCATTAAATAAACAATTTAACATAATAAAAAATTTCCACAAGTAATTTCCCTTAAATAATTTAACATTTCCCATGAAATAACCCACTTTAGAATTTCCACATTCATTTCACAATCAATTTGACGAAATCACATTAATCCCATTTAACCCATTTTCATGAAATTCAAAACAAGCCCTTATTCCATTGTCATCCATCTGCATAATTATTAGTATTCTAATTCCATCCCAAAAACCACACTAACATATACATCATTGTCTCTAAATTATCACTAATCAAATCTACCAAAACATTTCCAATTTATATGTTTCTAGAATATCAGTGCACCCATTGGTGTCCCTAAATCAATAAAATCATTCTACATACATTATATAGGGATCATGAGGAATTAATTTCTTCAATTAGACCCCCATTTTATAAAATCCCATAAATTTTATCAAAATCACATCCATGGGGATTTTATAACACAATTTCATATAAAGAAGCACACTTAAAAACATTGGAATATATCTTGTAGACCACATACCTAAAATATATTAATGAAAACCCCCTTAATTGATGAGTTGGATCCGAATTTAACTTCCCATTCAAGAGTCAACATTTATCTCACAAAAAATTAATGGCTTTAAAACATCATATTGATATAAGAGAAAGATGAAAACCTAAACCCAAGAAGATGTGAAAGGGAGGGATTAGATATACACATATATTAGATACTAATCAAATTGTTATTGAAATAGATATGTGTCGAAGGATAATCACCTATTGGATGTTTGAGTCACTAGGGATCACAAAAATGGCTTTATGGAAGGAAATTAAGAAGAAAAATGAGTTTGAACCTAAAAATACCATGTGGGGGATTTGTAAATTACCAGTTTTTAAAGGGTGTATGGTTTGGCTGCATGGTTTTCCAAACCATCCACCAACATTTTCCTTCTTCAATCCAAGAGGAATGAGTCAAAAAATTACATTGGGAGGGATGCATGTATTCAAATACTATGAAACAATAATGTGGGAGTCACTATAAAAAATTAATAAACTCATCCTCCCACATCACAGAGTTTACATAACCATGTTCCTAACATAGTTTGACCTGATTTACATTTCATTCATGTCCCAACCCCCCCCCCCCCCACGAACACTAATAATTCACTTCATGAACAAGGGATAAATTCATTTACCAAAATGTAAGCGAGTTAAAATGAATCATAATTGAAAACATACCTTATGATTATTAGGTACCTTAAAACATCCCAACCAAAAAATGGCTCATCCTTGATCCATAATCCCACAAATCGACAACCTTCTAATTTTTGAGATCAGTTACTGATCACTTATTTCTGATTCTCACTCTAAAGTGTCTTTTGGAAATATATCATGATACCAAAAAACTCTTACCATGGGAACAACCATACCCATCAAACCCTTAATGATATGATAAAAATAGAATACTTCATAAAGGAAAACTCATCCTGAAGATCAAAATCCAAAAAAATTTCCACATGATATGGATTTTGGTGATACTCAATAAGATATAAAAATGATACATTTCATGAATTCCTCAATTTTATTTTGTAGGATCCAATAAGTGAGCCACCAGTCTAATCCTCTTAGAAATATCAAACTCACCCCCATTATTGTGAACCAAAATACCATGTATGAAAATTTGATGTTGACAGAACATTGGAGACACCCGAAGAAACACACTATCAATCACCCCAAAATCAAGTGGTCCATGATTTTAATCTGTATAAAACATATACCTTCTCTATTATATTTACATACACTTTTTAATCAATTTTAATCTTATATTATATCTCTTATATTAGAATCAGTCCTTAAAACATCATTTCCCCATCCTCTGATGTACACAACAGGGATATACATAGCCTCCCATAGAATTCCTCAAATAGTGCCATCTGAATCATAGCCTTAGAATTGTGGTTGTGTTAAAAATAAATAAGAAACAACAAACTCTCCCACAAACCACCAACATCATTTAAAAAATCTCTCAACATGTCCTTTGAAAACCGAATTGTATGCTCTAACTACTTTTCCTTATATTGGAGAAATCCATACATAAAAACACCTGTCTACCAAATACATTTTGTAATAAATTATAGACATGCGATGTGAAATTAAGATCCTGATATGAAACTATAGTCCTTGGAAATCTGTACAACTGCACTATAAATTGAACATATGACTTTCCCATCATGTTGACAGTGAAAGCCTCATTGATTGGTAATAAATGAGCCACATTTTTTCTATCGATCCATAACCACATAGATTACTCCATTCTTCTAGGGAATCCTCAGATGCCCCAATTTGAAATACATCCTTACATCATCCCACATTCAATCCAGAAAGGGATAATTATATAACAAAGCACTTGGGTGTTGATGTTTTTCCTTCACCTGTTGATAGGGGGAACCACGCCATGAAACATAAAATCTCATTCTTTATTCCTATAAATAAAAAAATATAATGAATTCCATGATACCTCTTCATCACACCTGAGTGCACTTCCCACATAGATTAATGACACTCCAACATCAACTCTTCCAATTTTCCTATTTGTACCAAAAATTATCCATGAACTTGAACAAACCCATCTGTATAAACATATGAACAAGGAAGTGACTCCCCAAACTTAGTTCATTCATTCATAACGAAACAATTGAGACCCTCACATGGGATATCATTGACCCGATTCAAATTCATGGGTTCAACTGATATGGACATGAGGGTAATCTACCAATTCCCATACTATACATGTAGGTGAATCTCCTAATATATGGAAATAAACATCCCCAATGTGTTTTACTCCTAAATTACCAAACTATTAGTCCTTCTACTAAAATTATATATAAGGAAATAACCATCCCCAGTGCATAAACATTCTTGTATTCAAATTATTTCATGTATTCAACCCATATTCACTTCATATAATTCAAATAATTTTATGAGAATATATTCTTAAGGCTTTTATATACTGTAAACACAACGAAAAACTGTTCTAAAAAGTACATCCTCCATCATTTTAATGAATATTCCACCATTGAAATATTAATATCATGAGTAGGTTTAACTCTATCATGAGGTCACAACATTCCTGAACCATAATATACATTTTGATCTTCCTATATCAGTACTATCCCAAGTTCAACACTAGATTAATCACAATATAAGGTGCACCACTTACCTGGATCACGTATGATCATGATCAGTGGAGTTGTAAACCACCTCTTCAACTATGAAAAATTATTCTCTCATGACTCAAACCACTCAGACATAGTTAATTTATTTTTCATGATTAAATGTGGTGCTTCTAAATGCTATAAATCTTGAATGATCACCAGATAATATTCATCTAAACCCATATAACTACATACATCAGAAAGGTTCTTGGGCTTCTCCCAAGACATAACATACGTTATAATCTCTAGCACAATAGAAATACCTTCATTGGAGATGATTTGACCTATGAAATTCACATCATCAATCCATAATTGATATATCCATATCATATCAAATAGTATATTCTATACCATTTTACTCAAGATGATGTCAAGATGCATGGAATGATTTTACTGAGTTAAATAGTACACAAAGCTATTATTGATGAATAAAACTAGGATATAGTCAATAGAGATATGAAAGGTGCAGATCAATAAAGTTCTGAACATTCATGAGGCATTGTTTTTCCTAGATTAGAACATAAAATACTCGTATAAACATACCTACACATGAATGTTTTATAAGACACATCATAAGATCTCTCCCTCAACTGGTGATTCCCCCACCGTTAATCAATCTTGGAGAACACTATTTCACTCCTTAGCTATCAAAATATATTATCAATTTCTGTGAGAGGGTACCAATTCATAACTATCATTTGATTCAAGATCATATATAACACAGAAAACCATAATGCTCAATCTTCCTTCATGAAAAAGAATACGGTTGTCCCCAAGGTGACATGGTAGGAGGAATAAACCATGTGTCATCGAATTCATCTATCTCAGTTTCATATTTCTATGGTTATTCTAGTGCCATTATGTAAAAAAGAATGGAAATTGGTTCTACCCTAGGCTGGATCTCTATCGTGAACACAATTCCCCTCTCATGTTTTATCCCAGTGAAATAATCAAGTAATACATCCTAACATTGATCAAAAATATGTGTAAATTCAATATAATACAACCCTCCATCATTATACATAAGGAAATCCAGAAAGGATGTGAGTTCGCCCATGTGCTAGAAAACCTTCCCTGCCTGGGACACTCGAACATCCCACTCACCATGAATGACATACGTCTCTCCATCGAGAGACCTGAAATGGAAACTACTGTTATTATAGTCAATATCGTCATAATATGTTAATAGGAAATCCATACCTAGAATCATGTCAATTCATAACATATCAATGTTGATAAAGGCCCAAAAAAAATCATACCCACCAACCTCTAAAGAAAATTGTTTGAATTTCCTTTCATTCTCATGTTTGACCCCCAACGATGTATCAATCGACCAGATGCCATACTAACACTCTACTGGTAATCTCAAAACTACCACCCACTGAGCAAAAATGAAAATGTATGTGTAACATGTGTCAAACAACAAACTAGAAATGGTAAAAGCTATAATAATACTATCTCAAACAGTAGATGGCGTAGGCTCACCACATTCTGGTGTATAGTGAATTTTATGAAGCTATCATACCCCACATCCATGTGATCCGGCCTTAGTTCATGGCACTATACTACCCCGATTATACAGATTATCTCACCCCAGTGATAAACATCCACCTACTCGATAAGTAAAAACCATTGAAATCCAACGGTCTTCTTGAAATGGGCTAACCCAAATCCTTCTTGCACTTGGAACCTTTCTCTTGCCAACATATATAATTAGTTATTGAGGGTTACTAAAGAAACTTTTTAAGACCCCATTATTCGACATGACAGGAACTCCACTAGTGGATTGGGACACTGTCTGTGTATGTTCCACAGCTAGACACACTAATAAAAAAACATAATCTCCCCATAAGATACATCTCATTCTTCTAACTACTTAGTGCATGTCCACGCTAATGGAAACTCCAAAAATGATACTTCATTAACATAGAATCCCCACAAGTCTCAGGTATTACTAGTATCACATTCCCACTATCTAACCCCAACTTCAGTTTACCTTATGAGATATGTTTCTACTCTAGTAGCTCTACAAACTAGTTAAATGGAATATTTTCACATGATAGAATATATCATGTCTAATCCCATCAATCAATCTTTTTTTCCTTATATTCCTCAGCACCTACCAATGAAGGAATGAAGTGTCTCAAGTATGTTAAACGGTATGTGTAATCCATAACCTAAATAACCTCTAGGGCCAAACACATAAAATTTTTACCCATCTATTGACTTTAGTATCTATATAAAAATCTCTAGAATATTTTCCTATGAATCCTTTCATAACATTCCTTCATCCAGATCGTTCTAAAACAATATTTCCCAGGACCTTTTCGCCTAACCCCTCAGCATGTATGTGTCCATCAGAACCATCATCTTAGTAGGTGTCTCTAAGTGGAAGATAATCATCTAGATAGAATAAATCTAGAACTCGGATGCTACTAGAACGTCACCTCTAATATTTTCTTGAGGGTTTGTTAGCAGAAACTCCATAGTCAACTCAAACATGCTTTTAATAACCCTTCCTAGATTCAGTTCAATCATTTAAATAAATCATGGAATATTCATAATAAAATACACTCATATCTCCCCATGTATCATCATATTCACTTACTACACTACAAGAGGTACATTTTTGGCTCCTTCCTCTTATCACCCAGTAGAAAGTCAAAATCGTGGTAGCATCTCTCTACAATGCAAAACATGAGTTTTAGAAAACATATCATAAATGTTCTGCATGTTTCATAAAAAATTCTATCCAATGAAATTAGACAACAGTTTTAGATACACTATCCAAACAGAACATATAAAATTCAATCTACTACATAAGACCATAAAAATCTATGTTCATAGATAACATAGTGAAACTAACTCACATGGTCACAAATCATATCATAGACACCTTTTCACAAAAAATTTCACACCAAAAATGCATCCATTTCTACTTGGGTTATTTAATATTCCATACTTTATTACATTTATCATTTAAACCATCTTAAACCTTTTTTATACACCATTAATTATTTAATATTAAAAAATTCTTTTAATTTTTACTATTTTTATCAATTCATTAGACATCATTCTCTTCAAACATTAATGTATGAGTAATAAATTCTAATTTTTATAACCCACAAAACCATCATTTGTGTGCCTATCATTATACATTCCACATACATACATAGGTTCCTAAAATGTTGGATGAATTTACCACCTCATTCCATTGTTTCTATGATAATAAATATCATAAAATGTCACATTACACAACGAGTGAACCACCAAATAGTGAAATATCATCAAATTTAACAACGAACAACAGGATTAACAATTTCCTCCTATGAAACCGGGTTATCCCTCACACATTGGTTAGATACTCCCAAGAATGATCTCATTACCAAGGCCCATAATGTCCTTGTCTCTAGATTACCATCCAAAAAAATGTAAGTGGAAAGAAAAGGAATGTAACATGGATGTAAAAAACACAATTTAACATCCCTAATTTGTGGTCCACTAAACCAGTTTGCCGAGCTGAGTCTCCACATGACCTCATGCACGCCTCCCCAAATGTTTGACATTACTAACTAGCAGAAAGTGTTTAATATTTCACATTGGGAGACTATATCGTCTGTATTAGTGTGACCCATATTATTTACATAATAAATAGATGAATAAAATTTTAAAAACCATTAAACATTCATAACCATCATCTCCCAAAATTAGTTATAAACATAAAACTGACAATAAACATGAAATGCATTACTAATTGTGTTAGTACTACAAAAATATAGAACCTATTAATAAATTTTTAAATCATCAAACGGTCCTAAGAACATGTCTGGAACAACATCCATGTGCAATCCACACCTAATTAAATGGCCGGGAAGAAGGCAGTTTCCCTTACTCGGATGTACAAGCCTGAAATATGATTCTATACCCAACGACCTCTCGGCAAGGGTGTGATTACAACACAGTAGGTAGTGACAATGGTGTTTTAAAATTATCCATCCCAATAGATAGGGAATTAAATAAATAGATAAATGATAAAATAACCAAAAGATAACACGGGTACCATTAGTTATCAAATTCTTACTGGGTCATTAATATTTTTAATACCATTTACAG
This sequence comes from Viscum album, assembly GCA_963277665.1. Lineage (NCBI taxonomy): Eukaryota > Viridiplantae > Streptophyta > Magnoliopsida > Santalales > Viscaceae > Viscum > Viscum album. The sequence goes on from OY728158.1 coordinate 882,396,038, forward strand.
GATGATACCATCTTCATTACATAATTCACTTTAATCCTGTGTTAAATGAGTTATGCACATTCTTCAATCACATTCCTAGGGGAATAAATCATGTTATTTATACCACTAGTAGTAAACACATCCTAACATATACAATAAACAATCCTATAAGTCTCTTTCTATTTAGTCACATTGAATTCAACTATTTTTGGAATTGAAATCCATCCAAATCCTTAGTCTATGGATTTTGTGGTGGATTTTAAGGCTTCAGTCTAACTTGACTTGTGGGCGTAGATCCTCATATCAACACCACAATCTACCTAGCCATGTATACAATATTATTTACCATTAAATACAAAAATACCTCATAACAACCAACCATAACCAATAATAATAATAAAATCATAATCCATGAATATAAATATGGGAATTAATATTATGACACAATACATGAACACATTCACCATTAATGTCACATAAACATTTCGCCCAATTCCCATTTCATTTGGATAATTCCCAAATCATATTCACAATTTCTCTCACATTAACTGTTCAACATATTCCAAATCATCCACATGTTAATTCCATTAACACATTATCAAATATAAAAAGGTATTTCTCTCAATAATTATTCAATGACTTTATTGGATTATTTATGTTAATGATTATGATTATAATCTTTCTATGTGGTGGGGGAAACATCGATATAATGATATCTATTTAAATCAATTATTGAACATTTAGGAATGTATTTTAGTTATTGTGTGATGAGTGGGGCTGATATAATACCTAAATGTATAGGTAGGTATCTTAAGACAAACTAGAATATGTGTTGGAAAATGCATTACCAATTTACGTACACTTCTTGGCTGAGTACAATGTTATATGATTATGATATACGACATTATGAATTACATCATTATGTTATTCTTAATTGATAATCAATGTGAATATTTGACATGTATAATATTAAAGGTTAATTTTACTTCATAATTATATGGATTTATTTAATCAGTTTTTATTCCATCGATATATTTATCAGAATTATGTTTTAATTCCATGTTTTTCTAATTATCATTATTCCATTTTATTTATGTTAATTTATGAGATATTATTCTATATTAAATTCCCTTACAAAGATACTAAACTCAAAACATTTTTAGGTTTTATAAATCCTCAGATGTGAAGATGTATAATATGAATGACTTTATAGGATAATCTATGAGATTGTTGATTTTTTCCATGAAGTTTCAATATTTTTTCCTTTCATGTTATAATGTTATAAATATGTTTATTTCTGGTTTTCCAATAATACAATACTATTCATCCCTTTTGGAAGAGAATAATTGTACTTTTTACCAATCTAATTATTCAACACACTGGCTCTGAGCTACTAGGTAAGGGACATTACATTCTCACAGTCATAAAAATATTTCAAAAATAATAAGGATACTACATATATTAGATTATAATATAAATATTACATTTATAAGTAGTATGAATTACTAAAAAAATAATTTGATCGGTTAGATTGATTACCCCTTCTTCGAAACATATAATTTTGTTCTTCTCTAATGGTATCAATGGTTGGCCTTTTGAGAATTTTAGTACCACTAAGATTTTTATTGATATGTTTAGGATACTGTGAGACTAAAAATTCACTATGAATATTTGACACCATCTTTTCATACTCTATGGTTCCCTCTATTGGGATTTGGTAGGGGAGTCATGTACTCTCAAGAAGTGCATACACCTCTCATCTTATGTTGCTACAACCTTATTCTAATATCCCTTAGAGATCATCTACATTGGAACTATTACTCACAAATTGTTAGAGGTTCCTTGTAAGGGTTTTTATTTCTTCTTTATTTTAGAATTCTTCTGACATGTGTCATCAGTATCAAGTTCCCTTCACAGTCGAACCAACATTTATAGATTTTGGTACAACTTTATTTACTCTTAACATCTAGTTCTTTATTCTGAAAAATTTTAAGATATAAGATCTAGATTTTGGTATGGTATATGACATACTAGATGTGGCATAATCATTTTCCATAGAGCCATGGCTAACAGTAGCCGATGAAGTCCCAGGAGGATTTATTCTTCTACTTCTTTCACATTACGGTGTCAATATTTTTGAAATTTTTTCTAAGTGCCTTTGTTACTTGATGTTAGTGATGATGTTCTTTTGAATACACAAACCACATTCATGTTCATTGTCCAATATAATAATTTCAAACATTTTTTTTTCTATAGCTCATTCCTAGTCTGTCTTGTTTTGTGGCCTCCATGGTGGTTTAGGAATGTGATGTTTGAGCATCAATGGTTTTTAAGAGGTGCATCTGGTAGAGGATTCTCCATATTTGGTCCCTATTGGTTATTCATCTTATAGTTAAATCATTGAATAAGGATTATAAGGCCAATTTATTATTTAACAACTAGTTAATGTTTTGATCAAAAATTTGTTTAAATTTTAGGATCTGTTTGGTATTGTGTAGTTTGTTTTGGGATCAACGGTTTCATTAGTGCTCTCATCAGCATGGTAGTTTCTTAATTTTATACAATGGAAACATTTTCATTGATGGATTCTGACCCCCAATGTTGAGGATGATTATGATGAAATTATATTGATTCAATGTTTTACATTAGAGAGTGTGGCTCAAGGCGACTGATGGCCTGAGGTGTTGATGTGTTGTTTTTTTGAATGTTTTTTCCTATTTTAAAATTTAAATTTGAAATTTGAAATTTATTTTTTATTTTTGGGTTGGATTTTGGAGCATGTTTGTTGGTTATGTATGTTTCATTTGAAATTTTTTATACAGTATTTTGAGGTTCCCACTATATGATAAAGTTTCATTTTCTTGATATTAAAAAAATGTCTAGGTGTGTAGGGAATTGTAGAAGAGAAATTGGAAGAGTATTTTCATGAATTAAGTCTCAATGTGGTTTATGGATGTGAGGGTGGATGTGCCATTTTACAAATGAAGAGATTTGAAATTTTAGAATTTCTCACAAGAATGAATTATAATAAATTCATTTTCATGCCATGTACTACGAAATATAAATGACTAAAATCAAACATAAGATAAACATGTAATATCATCAAACAAAATATATTTATAATAATTTTATATTTATTTTAGTATGACATTATGTTTTGATTAACCCTTGTTATCCTATTTGAATTTTCACTACAGTCACAAAATTTTCCATATTAAATTCTTGTAATTTTATCTTATAATTTGAAAATTGGATAATAATTCTTCAATTATTGGTATTTTCTACACTAAATTATCAGTTATTCCATTATATTATAATTATAATAGTATTAAAATATTTGATTCAATATTATCTTCATAAAATATTGTTAGTGACTATTTATATATAATTCATTACACTGACATTAAATTAATGATGAAAAAATGATAACACTAATTAAAATATTTTGAAAAAACAATAATATTTCAACATCATTTAGAAAATTTGTGTAGCGCCATAATTACTTCAAATTATAAATCATCTGATATTTTTAAATTTATATATTACAATTTTCATTTAATCTAATAAGATCGGTATTTTTATTATGTAGGAGGTTGGGGTAATTTATTAATTATTAAAATGTTAAAATAAACGAACGTACTAAAAAAATATTTTATTATTCAAATTAATATTAATATTTTATATTATATTCTAGATATAATTATAGTAAAGAAAATTTATATATTAAAAATAAGTTTGTGAAACTTTTCAACATTCATTGAATTTAATTATAACATTGTCATTATAATGGAAATGTGTCCATTAAAAAACTCACTATCAATAAATAGGTGTCAATTCTTGAATTAAATTCTGAAATTCGAAAATAAGAGGTAAATTTATGAACTTATCACTTCGTCTTTAATTCATATTATCTTATTTTTTCCATTATCGGGGTTACGAATTTTTCTATGGCTATTATTCATATTGACCAGAAATATATGATAATTATTTCTTAAATTGAGACCTAGTTACTATATATATGGAATCAACATTATTATAAATCTAAAAATTACATTTTTAGAATTTAATTTTTAAAAAACAAATAAACGGAAAATAAAATAGTTTTTATGTAAAAATTCTATTATTTTATAGAAAATTGTTTTTATGTGAAATTTGGGAATAAAATATAGGTCAAAAACTGTAATTTGGTAAATTTAAATAAAAAATAACTACTAAACAAATTTAACATATCAAAAACATTATATTACCATATAAAAATTTTATAATAAAATATAGCTTCCAATAGAAATAAGTACTTTTCAATTTTCATTGTAAAATTTCAATTTTAAAAAAGTTTGGTAAAATATCATACAAGGTAATTTTGACATGATAAAACAAATTTTACTTTTAATTTTGTTAAATTCATTTTTGAAAACATACATACATTAATGATGATATTTATTCATTAATTGAATAAATATAAATTTTTTTAGGAAAATATATTTCTGAATTTTAATTTTATTCTTTTATAATATTATGTTCTATTTATTAATAAATTAATAAGTATTGATTTGGGAAATTTTATTTATATCATATATAATTTATTCATATTCATTCCCTATTTTTTAATATTTATGTTTAAATGTTGAATAATTCTTTTATAATGTCTTGTGGTTCTGTTGAAATCATAGTAGAGTGCAACAGAAGAAATAAAATAATTAAAATTATTTAGAATGAAATATTTCAAAAAAAAATTGGCATGTTACATATTTTATTATTATTTGGGGATGTAAATTAATTCATGTGGGTTTTCTTACTCATCATATCCTGAGGCAAGTTGGAAACCACTGCCATTAGGATTGGAACTCCACCACTAATGGAATTGGTGATGTCCTTCATAAAATCATTGTCTTGTATTTCACATGGGTTGTTGTACAAGTATCTATTGTTTCCCACCAAACATAAAATGTTTGAAATAATATTAGTCATAAAATCATGAATATACTATTTATTACACTATGTAAATTTTTATTACTGAATATATTAAGGGATTATCATGTAAATATTTTTTCTAAATGGATTCATTTGAAATATTTACATATACAAAGACTCATACTTATTTTTTTTCACAAACATATACTAATAATAATTCCATAATTATCTAAATTGTAATTATATATAACTATAGATGCCAAATTTTTTTAACATGCCTATTTCATCACTTTTATGATAAAATAGTAATAGTGTTACTAATCTAGATCAAAAGTTTTAGTTTCAAGGGAAAAATTGGTTCTTTCATATAATATAAAAGAAAACATATTTAAGTCATTCATCGTTATCCATATAAATTATCACATTATATATTGTAAATATTATCACATGATGATATACATAATTTAAAGGGGTTAGCCTATATCCTAGTAAGAGGAGACATATGGGACAAGAATCAATAGATCATGGGTGAGAATGATTATAACCATTAAATCATTGGAATACAATCATACACATAATTATGAGGGAATTATTTTATAATTTAATTGAATGTGAAATATTTATAAATTTTAAATTCATCTCATAGTAGTCAAATTACATAAATTATTTTGAATATGGAATGATCATGTTCACACAAAATAGATCTTTATAATTCATAACATTATAATTATGAAGAAACAAAAAATAATTTTCACACATAAAATAAAGAGATGAATCGCATTACCTAATGAATGTGAGGCATATATAATCATGGTCCCACCTATCACATCATCAATTCTCATAATCATGCATTCCACATAGAATATACACCAAACATAGTCAGGAAATAACAAATGGAAATGATTTAGTTTTACAATGATTTAATAGATAATAAATTAATGAATGACTATTCGGGATAAAAGTTTATTATAGGAAAAAAATTTGGCAAAAATAACATGTTTATTAGTTGAAGAATAAAAAACTAAGTATGAGTCAATGGAGTGTTTTATAAAAAATCTCTGTTCATAAAAACAATTCTATTGAGCATAAAAATAATTTTGTAGAGGAGAAAACATATATATACCCAAAAAGAAAATGGAGATAATATTGAAAATAATTATTAGGGGTATTACAAATACATAATAAAATACATGATAAACATGAGAAAACAAATAATAAATAGTTTGGGTTTGATAATCTTTTTACATTAATTTATTCTTTATATCATCATTTCTTCGTCTTGAAGATAATATATATTTTCCTATTAAAATATGGAGCCTAAATTGAATTATTTTAATTTTTTCAATTTTTATAAAATATAACCATTTTTATATATTTCATAATTAACATAGATAAATGGAAAACAATTTTTTATCATAATTTCTTTAAATATAAAATTTTTCTTCAATTTAACTTTTTTTGGATTTAGGTCATTTGTATATAAATATGAGTAATTATAGATTATTAAAATACAAAAGTTGTTACATTTATATATCATATATAGTTTATTATAAACATTCATAAGGTTTGTAATAAGAAAAGAATTGGAAACATCCTCACTAACAGTTAACTGACCATTAATGATACATTTATCAAACATGAGGTGTGGGATGCCTAATATATGATTATATTAAAAATAAAAAATTTAAAGTATATTAAAAATATAAAGAACATGTTGAAAAATTGTATACATTTTAATGATGTTTTCAATCCTAAATGAGTTGAATATTACATAAGAAAATGAATTTAAATAGTATGATGAAATTATATTACATATTTCACGACGGGGTTCCATTTCAATGGCCCTTAACTACTTATAATTTTATTGTTTGATTACATTATAAATTAAAAATGTATTATAGGGAATTTATGGAAAGTATTTATAATTTTTATCTATTTGGTATATAGGGGTGCTGTGGGTTTCCAAGGGGAGTATAGGTCTTATTTATACAAGAGGGGAAGAGTATTTTTTAGTTTAAATATTGAACATATTTCCAAATTTATGGTTAACATTTTAATAGATATATTGTTAATATTATAAGCCATATATAGATAAAATATCATTATTTTATCACATGGTGTGATATTATTAATTTAATTAATTATATTTATCAAAAGAAATGGTGAAAAAAATTGAAAATATTATTTTAACGTAGTACTTTTGATTGTAGACATTTTAAAGTACATTTCCATATTTGATATTATATTAATTGTACTATAAAGACTATTTTTTAATATAATATATTCATTGGTTGAGACTCATGTTATAAATGTTATTAGGTAATTATTACACTTGAATGCTGTAATTCTAGATATTCCTATTATGAAAAAAACTGTACTTTTAAATGTTTGAAGAAAATTGAAGTATTTTAGAAAATTAGTAACAAAAATAAACGGAAAATTTTATTCATTTTTTTCCAATATTAAATTCATTCTATCAATAAAATTTATTATCATTTTTAATTTTATATTTTTAAAATAAAATTCATGATTTTTACAAAATACCTTAAAATATTGTTTATTAAAAATATTGTTAAAATTACATTGTGTTTTATTATCATGATATTAATTTATTGAAATTATAAAATTTATATTTAATCACATTAATAATCATATATATTATTTATATAATAATTTATTATTTCAAGGTTATTTTATTATTGTTATGGTCTTGTTACTATTCGGAACAATTAGGTTTAAATTCCAAGGGACATATTAATATTACAACATTCAGGTTACTATTTCATCATTATTATTACCTTTTATTAATAAATCATCACTCCTTTATTCATTATTCTCCTGAATTAATAACTTGGTTATTTGGTAATATTTTATATAATATCTTTTGGTTTTTAAATACTTTGTTAATTTTCCAAAAAAAATTATTGTGGTGGGGGGTCATTGTAGACGATTAAAGATTACAAAATACTCTTATTTTTGGATTTTATATTTTATTTCCATTTAATATTTGTAATTTATTTGTATTATTTATAAACTATCGTAATGATTTTCTTTAATTTATTATATATTTTATTGTTTCCTTATGTTCCCAATGTGTATATGACATAAACTATATAATATATTATTATATTATTTTATAATAAATTATCATTTAAATTGTATATGTACACACATACCATAATTGATATTGATGGATTATAATGGCAACATATATCATTTATTATTGAAATATGGAATGGTTTCAGGATATATATTTATAATCACAATATAAATTCTAGTAAAACTAGAATGATATTTATATATTCCTAACCACATTATAAATAGAAATACTCAAAACCTTGTAAAAGATGCATTGATATTTTATGTACATCAATATAACACATTTTTATATAATGATTTGAAACATAATTAATCTCCCAAAAATATTAATATTTCTCATTGACAAGTCCCTCTTTCTACATAGAGGAAATCATAAATTCCCACTCCCAGTCATGAGTATCATATCTATTCTCTAACAGTTAATAAATATATTGATAAGGCTTATGTATTCGGTCAAAATTGATTTCACTAGAATATCGTGGTAGCTAATCTACTTCAAGCTTATATCCCTAACAAATTGATAGGAAATCAGTGTTATATTCATGAGGATAATATTGAGTCTACACATATTTAGAATCCCCCTCAATTGATAAAATGTATTCAAAATATTCAAGTAAAAATAAAACCCCTTAGTTGTCTCTTTTTCTTATCCCAATATACCCTAGAGTTATAAAAAGAATTTTTTATATATTGATGTAATACCAATTATCTCATTACTCATTATATTAAATATGTTTTGTTCATGATTGATTAGGTACTTCATTTGATACCTAAAATCGAACACATAAAGTCCATATAGGTGTATTTGTTTTTAATTTACTCCCCATGATGAAAAATAAAATTGTAATTGTAATATCTCATAGGTATTGAGATATTAAAATACACCATAATATAGATAAATAAATTTAGCATATGTTCAACCTTTTTCCAATATATTATACATTAATCTTAATGACCTTCTACTAGTTTAATTCCAGGTAATTCAATAAGAGGGTAATTTATAATGAATATTTTTTTGGGCCACGTTATAGCTATGAAACAATCTATAGTATAATTACACACACAATAGTGAGATTTAATATATCTATTGAGGCCTTCCACATTCCTTAGAATTTGAATGTCCTCCCTAAAATGGCAACTCACATAGATAAGAATTTCCTCTAGAGGCCACACATGCATTGATGATTCTATCATTCATTTTAGTAATTAAATGGATGATACATACTATATAATGTGCCTCATAAATGATGAAAAATAACTCATTCTGAATAAGTGAAATCTGAAAGTGATAAAAAATATTTTGAAAATCCACTATACAACATATTCTCTATCATAACGGAGGATAGAACAAAAAACGCACTATCCTTAGATATTTATCTTATAAGCCTATATTTTACTCAGACCCATTAGAAAATTCTATCATATTGGATAGAGGTAAAAATTTAATCATGATGAAATATATTTGTTACGAAAATAAAATAGTCATATTCTAGCCCATAACCAAATTCTAGTATTATATTTTGGAAAAACCTCATGGGGAGAATGTTTAAATTATATTTATTCGAAAATGTTGAAAAATCAGGGCCATCTCCAGAATTAAATTATAGGGATTATTTATATAACAATCATGTTATAGGTAAATATTATCCCCAAATAAACTTGGTTGCCTTTTTAAATACATGACCCCAGTGTTGTGGAAAAGGAGTAATTACCTCCAATATGTGTGAATCAATGCTATGAAAGATCTATAATAGTTAATCACTGAATCAATATTATATTATTATATTAGAGTATTTTTAGATTATGAAAAATACCTTTTACCCCAATATATGATGATCATATCCCACAAATGACAGTAACCGATAATATCAATTCCTGGATTAGAATTTCATGAAAATGATCCACATATGTAGACTATTTAGTAAATAAATATCCTGCCAAATAAAAATATAAATAATAGTGAACTCAATCGGAATAGGCCAAAGATAGACTCATAGATCATGACTCTAAAAATAGAAAACAATTTTATCAAATAATAGAAAATACATACATTTCTCTATAATTTTCCTAGAATATATATATTTTATGATAAAAATATACACATCATCTGGTACATTCATGGTTTACATCCCATAAAATGAAGTGGGAATATTCATTATCCACTATTATTTCTACGTGAAATGAATATAATAAAATAATATTACATGAATTGTTTTACCACTTCTTCCCCTTGTATCATAAAATACATAGATGGATTAGATATTTGATGCTGATTGAACAATTTTAATGATAACATTTATGGTTTGGTGAATTTAAATCTCAACCCCCACCCCCAAAGTAGAAATATGATTCTCTAGGAATGGTGAAGAAATACATTATATGCCTCCTGAATTTTCGACTTTTTTTTGTCATTTATTTTATTTTATTTACATTATCACGAACTATCGATGGGTATTCCTTAAGGATTATATTTCACAGATCACTTTTTAGAGAACATAAAAAATGATGTTGTAAATCCTATCATTGGAAATAATTAATATTTTCTTCTATGAAACGAAACAATTAAAAGGATAATGATTTAACTATGGGTTATTAATCAGTTTTTGATTGATCCTCATATCCTTCTTGGTAGTTTATAATACTTCTACCCATTATAAATCAATTAGTTTAATCTATATCGCAAATATCAATATCATAGATAAATTGTAGTATGTGTACATTAATGAAAAAGATAAATGAGTTCAGTACATGGTTCAGACCAAGGAACATGGGGAATATTATAGTAGCTAACAATATTTATCAAAACAAAATATGACCCCCCCAAGAATCATCATCTTTTTCATGCGTGATCATTAGGTATAAATGAAAATGTATGTGTTTGGACATATCTCACCCACCATGAAAGGAGCTGGACACCCTCACCATTTAAGTGATGTTGTCCTATTGTGATATATAGCTAAATCGGTATATATGACCCAATAAATAATTGTATTATGGAATTATACCAACTATATATAATTATTTGGCAAAACATATGTCAGTCATATGATAAATCTTTTTTGATAATAATTATTTTCTTTGTTATTAAGGGAATGACCTATTCACATATTCGTATTGAATATTTTTGAATTTGTATATTCAATCCTAGTAGACAATGTTTTTCAAGGATTTTGTCCACTGGAATGGTAACCAAATTTATTTTAGATAATATAACCCATTTTTACTCATACTAGCTACTCGTATCATACACTAGTGGGGGGAATATATCATAATCCACCCACTAGCCCTACTAGAGGGTCTTCTTAGCCATAAATTCCTAAAAAATATATACTACAACATGTACTTTCCTATATAGAAGGAATAAAAGAAGGTAAATGTGAACCAGTAATACAAGAAAGGAAGACAAATATTTAGTGGGTGCTTAAAACCCTTCCACATAAAAATATAATAATTCTACCGTGCGTATTCTTGAATATAATAAAGGGACTTAATTGAACATCATACACATATTGTGTCCCAATGTTGAACCACAATGGGAATAGTCATGCAATACGAATCATACAATATTATATATATATATGTTTAAATTCATGGAGGGACCTAATTTTCATTGGGTATTAATCATTCATGTTAATCTTCCACAAGGTGGGAATAACTAAATCCTAAATTTCATTACTAGTTATTCAATATGTGGATAATGTCATTGATCCTTGATATATCCATATTAAAATAATCTAACAATAAATTCATCTAAAATTTAATCCCTATATGGAAGGGTCAAACATATGTTTCATATACATAATAGGCAGTAAAAACTATTATACATTATATTCGGAGAAACTCCAAGATTAATAAATGTTTTTTATTTTTCTAATTAATATTTTTTGATAGATTAAATAATTTCTCCATAATGAATTAAATTTTAGGTTTTAGTGTCTATTTCTCAATTTTCAAATCATTTTTTACACCTAATAAATAAATATCATCGAATATAAAAATAGAAAAAAATCAAAACACTCAGTAAATCTCCAACACCAACTATACAATATAAGACCACACAATATAATATTTATCATCAACAAGAATGAAAATAAAAAAATAAATATCAATGTTTGGATGGAATAAATATTATATGGAATCAAATAATAATGATAAAAAAAATTGAATTCTATAGAGAGAATGATTCCTGACACATCATTGAATCAATAGAAAATATTCTGCTCAAACGACCAAGTCCTTGGAATAGAGTTTAATTTATCCCCAAAAACCAAAATTATTATATCCCCAGAAACAAAATTGTCTTTCACACATACCATGATATTTTTTAATTAAACACATATTCTATAAAATGTTTGAATCTGTGTTTTTTTGATTTTTTATTTTATCGACATAATTTTCCTATATATCTGCAATTCCAGAGGAAGAATGAGAGTAGAAAAATACGCATTAAAGGGATCATAATTGTTTTATGACTTGATAAATAAATATTTATTCAAAAAGTAAAATTACACAACCATGGTGAATCTACATAATCGAATTTTAATCCTAGAACCCTCTTTTATAACCAATCCATATTCATATTCCACATAATCCTCCAAATAACTATATTGTATAATTATTTATGACCAATGATATATAAATAATTAACTATCATAAGAACCATTTACAAATCCTAAACTAGTTTAGAAACAATAATATTCTTTACTTTTATTATTAGAATGGTGATAATAATATAATAAAAATTCATTATTAGAACCATCCCATTGAACATATTACTCATTAGTTAAATAGTAATAACATTTTCATATTTTTTTCTGATATGAAAATTACTTCTTCAAGGAATATTATTTATATTATAATTATTTAACCACATAAAATTATATGGTAGGGTGGAGAGGCCACAAAAAAAGAGCTTATAGAGGAAGTAGAGGTCAGAACAAGTCTAAAATTTTAGTAAATGTCTCCAATAAAGACATATATGTTGTAAAATCTTAGGGATATAAACATAATGAGGTTCCACTATAGAATCAATATACTTATAAATCATCCAATTACTATTAATGACGAATTATATTATGAGAGTTCATAAAAATTGATCATTTTGATAGTTAAATTTTAAATATTGATATCCCAGTCATGTCATCTCATAATACTCAAAACTACCCTAAACTATAGTTAGGGGTTGGATCCCATTGATAAATGGTCTAAATATAAAATATTGAGTTGGTGAATAACCTCATTAAAAAACAGTTCGCCTTGATCTGGTATATTCAACATTGAAATAGAAACTTATTAATCATCTCGTGTTTTCAATTCTTTTATACCATCACATTTTAAAGTAAAACTAAGAAGAACTCGTTTGGTATTTACTAATCATTAAATAGTTTGATTGTGAGGTAATTTCCTCTTATATGTATCAAATAAATAATAACACATTATAATTCTACATAATCACCTCTTCAAAATAATGACTAAACATTATATATAAATGGACACATAGAGCAATTAATTATATTCTATGTATTGTATAATATTAACATCCCCCAATAGTTAATGATAATCTTCCCAGAACCTATGTAAATATTTTTTAAAATCTCAAACAATTTCACTATAGTATAGTTAAATTATCATATTCCATATTAAAAAATATTTGTTTTAATTTCATAAAAATCATATTGACTAAATCATTATTATATATTGGTTGGATTTCCTTATATAATATTCAATATTTATGGTTTTCTGTTTGGATTCCACCTTCAATACCTTCTTGAGAAATCAAAGTATTCATTTGCATTTTGTAGTTTATTTTCATCACAAAAAAATTTCTCACATACTCACATAATATATATATTGGATTATTATAAGTTGAAAGTAAAGAATGTTACTCCCTCTAATCTAATTAAATTGACGCAAGATTCAATAAAATGAAAAAATAATAATCTATGACTTTTAATTAGATTTGGATCACCAAATAAAATAGTTTTCATATTAATTTCATCAACCCATTCAATGAATATGGTGATAACGATCTCTTATCAATTAATTATTTAAATTCATTAAGTATCCATCAAGGAAATCATTACTTCATTTTTACCACATCTAGGTGGATACATTACTCGATCACATTCCTATCAAATGAGTGTCACAAGAAATATTTCATTGAATATGTTTTATGGTTAAATATAAATATAAAATCCTACCAATAATGCTATCATGTATTATTTTCATGATTATCTATACATTTCCTCTTCAAAAATTTCAAGAGGAAATAAAATAATGGTTCTTCTATTAAATATACCAATATATGCCCCCTCAAACATTGTGGGTGGTGGGAATATGGTTTTATCACAATTGATCCAATAATCATGAAATAATTTATGCCAACTAAATTCAGTTAATCTGTATAAGGATGATATCTATGAATATATGTTGATTCAATAATTAAAAATTCACCTATTATTTCATTAAAATACTTTAAGATACTTTAATCATATTTATGATTGAATTATAACACTATATCCATCACAGATACTGAAAATACCATTATATCATATCACAAATTTCATAATTTCAATAACTCTAATCATCTTTGAGGATATTAGTATAGAGGGAAATAATATATATAATTACCTCATTCATGACACTCATGACTAAATATCTATTATTTATAAATATTCTTTCTCATGACACATGTGAGATAGAAAAATTTAAATTTCATATTTTGAGTCCTAAAATTTCCCATAGTCTCATATCATTAATGATATTATGGTTAAGGAAAAAGATGACTAAGATAACATAGATTCATATGCCATTCGTTTGTGTATGGTATCTATATAAAAATTGATTATATCTCATAATGAACATTGGTGTAATTTCTCAATTTACAATCATTGATAAGTATTTCCAAGAATCACTATGAGATAGAAACATAAAACATATTTATAAATAATCATTCAGATTTTGTATCCACTAATTTACATAAAATACATTTCCATGATTTAGAGGTTCTTACCATCATTTTGGTCTTTATTAGAATAACCCAACATATATATAGGTACCTAGGAAAATTCACCCGATGTGCACTACTGTGGTAGATAGAAAATTTGATAAATTCATCATGACCCTAATAATTAATAATTTTAAATTACCAAATTATAATTAAAATCTAATCATTATTACGATAAATAATAATAAATTTAGGGATATTAAAGAAATCATGGATCTCAATTTGATATGTTCCATAGAATATTTCACTATACCATCCACATATCAATTGATTTATGAAAAAACATATTTCCAAGCTATTTACATAATGTATCTGTGCTTATGATATAACTAAATCTAGATGGATACCAATGATGAAAAATAAACAGTAATATATGTTCCTTTATGGGTATAATATTTTCATGTTATAACAATTTATTTTAATAATTTTGACACTATATAACAACATTAAATGAGCAGTACCTCCATGGTCCTCTTGGATAAAATTGTTTAATGATATTATGAAGCTTTTTCTGTCATGTATCATAATCTTTATGATCATAATTGTAATAATTAGATCAATTTCAAAAATATCTTGAAGCACAATATGACGTTTAATCCCAATAATATGCCTTTTTGTATAATTTGATTAATTTCTCATGTACATTGTATAATAGGGAGACATTTTTTCAACATCCAAATAGCCTTAGTGTTACTGGAATGATAATTCATTGAAATTGGAAAGAGTAATGATGGATTTAAGGACCACTCCTTTATAAAAAATAATTTTTATTAGACATATTATTTATATTTATTCGATTTTATATAATTTATTAATAGAGATACCTATTTACATTATAAATTTTTTTTGAGCATCTATAATACATTTGGAAATAATTATTCACCCCCATAGTATGAATGATTGTTGTGGAAGGAATTAAAATGAATATATTATGGAACCCATTTAAAATATGCATGGTTCCCTTCATTCAGAACATAATTATTCACAAATAAAATATTACCACTACTATTTTAGAGAAATTGTAATGGATAATGAGACTTGATACTATTAAATCATGATGGATTCCTTTCATTAAAATTGATTATTGATATGGTATGAAAAGATGTGTAACATTATAAACATTATTTACTTTATAAAATTGAGTTAGTCTTTTATATAATTAATTTTATAAATCTAACATTTTTCTTGGTGGGAGTTAATCATGTAATAGTTTAAAAATTTGGAAAAATATTAGAAGTAAATAAAATGGACGGACTAAGACAATTATGATAGAGCACTCCATGTCCCATATAAGTATCATATAAATAAAATTATCCATAATTAAAGTGTTTTATATATTCATGACACTCACAATTTATCATTTTATATAGTAACACTTAGTTAGAGATAAATAGCTTCTAAATATAGATCTACTTAAAAAGAAGTTTCCTTTGTTTATTATAGTCCATTAATTTTGGAGAGTTATATTAATAGTTATTCAAGAATCCTGAAAATGAGTATTATATAATAGATAAAATTAAGTAGATTTATCATTGATATTTTCAACATTTCTTTGGAAATAATATTTTTAACTTAGTTATTCCAATTTTCAATGATATTAACCAATAATGATGTATAATACCATGATCTTACAGTTATCTTGTAGTTTTATCTACAAATATAAATGACCCATATGTATATTAAACGTGACCCATCATTCTTAAATAATTAAATTAGTAGTTAATTTTACATTATAAAATATCATTTAATTCCTATTATTTTTTTAATTGCAAGGTAGA
This sequence comes from Viscum album, assembly GCA_963277665.1. Classification (NCBI taxonomy): domain Eukaryota; kingdom Viridiplantae; phylum Streptophyta; class Magnoliopsida; order Santalales; family Viscaceae; genus Viscum; species Viscum album. The sequence goes on from OY728158.1 coordinate 882,412,811, forward strand.
ATTGATGAATTCCCCTTCAATTCAACAATATCTCATGTTCCGCGATCACAAAACACTGGGTCCAATGTCTTTTCAAATGCACTAATGATAATAAAAATAAATAGAATAAGATCTAATTATAATAATTGTTGTGAAATGCGCAATAATCAATTTATTAGCTAATAATGAAACTGGAGAAATCAATGAAATAAATAATACATTAAATTAGGCTGATTAATTATTGTATTCAGTATATTTCATTATTATATTGATTTTAACAATATTAATCTACATCAAAACCAAAATTTCTTCAAAAAAGATTGATATTAAAGAATATAACCAATGTGGGGTGTGGACACCATCAATTATGATGGTCTAGATTTTAATAATGTTCTCTATCCCAGTTGAATTTATAGGGCCATTCATAGATTAATTTAATGTGGATAGACAATATTTTACACTTTTAAATACATTTTTGTTCTTATAGAACTCTTCTTTCTTGGAGTAATATTTTAAATCAAATTATAAGGTTTTGAAATTTATAGTTATTAATGAATAAATAATCCCTGTATCTTACGAGTAAATGTCATCATTTATAAATTACTTAAAATTACATCCATCAACCCCTAGAAGTATATGACTACACCATTGGTTAATTTCCATTTATTATTTATATAATTTATGTCATGTGGACATATCCCCTAGCTATAAAGAGGATGTTTATTTAAGTCCATTCTACCAAAAACATAATTATATGTTTGATGAATCGATATTTGTCAAGTAAATCTATATGAATTTTATTATAAACTATTTTATTACAAACATCATTACTAAATTTTTTGTCCCTTGTAATATGTTGATGTTTAATAACACTAATTTTTATTTTTATGATTAAAATATAATATCAATATTATAAAATTTCTTCCAACTATTCCACCATTATTATAAGGAATCAAATTTTAATTAGAGGATTTTGAAACTAAACTATCTAGTATTCATCATTATATATTGAAAAAATATAGATATCTTTTCTTTAGAAAAATATTAGGGATTTATGGTATTATCACTACACAACATGTACCAAAAAATACGAGAACCCATATTGAATCATGTATTGGATAATGTATACATTTCTCAAAGAAGTCAAACATCAATTTGTTTTGGACACTATCTACAATAAAATTAATTTATATAATATATCATAGATATTTCATGATGGGATGGATAGTCTCAATGAGAAAATGTTTCATTGATTACAAAACACAATGATTTTCCAAAAGCTAGTTGTGAATGAATTTAGGAATAATTGATTCATCTAATCATTCTGTTAAATATAACACAAAACAGATCTATAAAAATAAATAAAAATATGTGTGAATCCTCCAAAGATCATGATAATGAGGGTTCAACCATACACAACCATTATAATCTAATTTTATTTTTCATATTCCTTGATTATCATAACGGTGGAGTGCATCACACATACCTTCAATGTAAATCATCTCAAAATGCACATTTCATATCATTATCATGGGGATATCTAATTTATGATATGTAATACAGTATACTTACTAAGATACGTTAATGTTATTTGATTTTTAACTAACCAAAACATACCCTCACAACATGATTTTTTTCTTCAAGGTTGTTGTCCTTTCTATATGATTTTAATAGAGACAACTAAGATGCATCCTATATACATGGTATTCAAATGAATTTCATTTCTTCCAAAGTTACATGATGTTAAATTATAAATCGTAGTCTAGGAATCACAAATATAAACATAACAACCAATTTATATCCTATTATTAGAACATAAATACATAAATTGATTCATTCTGTAAGATGATTATTTCAAACATATGTGTCAGATATGTATAATAAAATCAATTAATTCAAAAATATTTTCCTTGTGTTTGAGGTTAATAATTTGGTGGGACATCCCCATATATACTCCACCATACAGAATAAGGATTAAAATTACCCATTTAACTTTGTTATATTCTAGTTTTTTTTTATTTTTTACTCCCATTCTTGTTTTTTCGGTTGTACCACACCCATGAACATTTCTAGATGGCCTCAAAGTTCATGACCTCAACATCATCTCCAAATGAAATTAAACATCATGGTAAATACTATACCCTAAAATGTGGTACTATGTGATCAATTATATCATATACTTCACTCATTATTCACACAAACATAATGACTCACGTGAGATTACATGTTTTTGATGATTGGTCTTGTTAATTCAATTGATATGCCACATGTTCAAAATAATTGAGGAAATTTCATCATAGACAGAAAATTGTAAAGAACAAAATATTATTTCTTATAGGTCAATATAATAAATAAAATTTCCATGAATGTATGTTATTGATAACATAGATGTTAGGAAATTTAGTGTAATAGTTCATTTGGATTAATATCCCCACTTTTGTAAAATTACCCAAACCACGGAAAAATCATGCATCCTAATTCCTATTATCATAGGTTATATAGTGTAATTCCATGACCCCAGTATCCTAGATTTAGTGCTTTGTTTTATTACATTTTCATAGCTAAAATATTAAAATCATAATGAACTGATTAGTTTAGTGTTTTTTTAAAACTAGATTATATAAATGATACCTCTTTTACATTGTGAAAATGAAATAAATAAAAAAAACTAAAAAATCAATATCCTCGATACTCATTCGAAATTTCCATCTTCATATCCTATGAAATAGAAAATAGATAAGAGTGTTCCCAAATTCTTAGTAACAATTATATATAATGAAATTAATTTGGAATCAATGAACCCAATCTACATGGAATTTAAAATCACTAGCCACACATGCCATTAAATAACCTGATTGAGAAAAATTAATATGTTAATAACCAAATATGATTTAATAATTACATATAAATAATCACATGATCTAGAAACATGACCATTGAGATTATAAATATTAAAATCAACACATGTAATAACTATAATGATATTATTCATAATGAAGTAAGTGTAAACTGTGAAGATATATCCTAATGTTAGTTACATTCATGATCTGATATCAAAAAATATATTTCATTTGGGTATAAAACCATGTAATTCATGTTAAGGCCTTCAAATAGACACTAAATTCATGGTCCATTTTTTAGATAGTTAAAAATTTCATTAAAACCGACATTAGGGGTTTTTTGCCAACAGAAATCATCCCATGAGACTACTGATGTGTTGAGGGGATTTTATTAACTTGTTCACAATCCATATATTGTATGTCCAAAATATTCCCTTTATATTTAATAATAAATTTGACAAATGAAAATATTTCCTTATCAAATATTTGTACTGAATAAAAAAATATATTTATATATATTTCCCTAATAAATTATATAACCATCAATATAAACACCGTATTAAAAAATATTATAATAATCAATAAATAATCATATCAAATATATAGTAATGTGTTTATAATAATAAATATAGTATACAATGAAAAAAATTAAATAAATGTGATAAGTTAAAGGGAAATTAATCATTTATAAATGGAATTTAGATTATATGATATATATTACCACATTCTAACTTTTTTTCAAACACCTTGGATGAGATAATTAAAAGTGACACTTGAAATGCAATGAAGTAGGAATGAATCATCATATTTCAGGAAAATGGCGAAGAATATAGACCATATGAATGTGAATTAGTTCATATTATCTAAAAACACTCATTTGAATGTAAATTGAGATTAAATACCTTAACATACAATCCATTTTGGATGAACACCCATTATCCTCCTCTTCATCAGGTAAATGTTTTTGGTTTTCATGTAGATACATTCTTGGTTATATTTAGGAAATATTTGATAATTCTATGTTTGGTTTATGTATTTTTATAGCTTAATTGTTCATGTGTTGGATGAGTGAATGGGCTAGAGATGTGTGAATAATAGAGGGGTTCAGTACCCTTTTATAGTTGGATGATGTGGCATTCTTATATATATATATAGAACGGTAAGACATATTTGGAGGTCTCCATTACATCATTTAACACCAATAATGAACCAAATTTCATATAATACAGTATATGGTATGTCTTATGGGTTTTTGAAACATTTCATGGACATTTTCTATAACAAGAATAATAATTATCCATTAAGTAAACACATTTTCACATTGATCGGTTTAATTAATTTTAAATTCATTTACTAATATTAATGGTCTAAAACATTATTTTTAATATTAAAAATTAAAAATTATTATGAATAAAAATATGGTGTCTTATTTTTAAATTCCAGTCACATAACTGATATACATTAATTAATAATAAATACCACAAACAATATGGGATAGCGGGTTTTTTATGTTAAAATGTTCATAATTTCACAAATTTATTATAACTAATTTCAATTAAAAAATATTTCAAAGGAGGTAAATTATCTTAATTTATGTATATCTTATATAATAAAACATTTTAAAATTTTTTTAATGTAATTTAAAATATCAATTTATAATTAGAAATGTCATTTTTTATTTATCATTCATTTTTTATTATTCATCAAAAAATGGAACAACAATGAAAAATAAAAAACATCCTCCTAATAAAATTTTGACATTAAAATTTTAAAATAAAAGTTTATTTTTTTATTAATAATTTAAAGAGAATCCAAAATTTATTTTTATAATTGGTTCACCATTTAAAGGAAGGAAAACATCATTTAAATATATATAGCATTTTCTTCATAAAACTAGAAATTATTATATATTATTTCAATTAATTCTATTGGATGAGTGTAAAAAACATTTTATTTAATATATAACATATATATATATATATTTCAATAATAGTAATTAAATTAATTTATTATGTCAAAAATCATTTGGGGTCATTAAAATAGATCATTATAAAAAAATTATTTTATATTCAATTCAATTAGTAATGAATGAATTCGACCATATATTTTCAAATGTTTCTTTTTCCTATTCATAAAAATCAATTTAAGGGATATTTATATATCATTATATGAGATAATAAATTTTTAAAAATATATTACATTTCATTAAAACTATGTCTTCTGTGTAATGAATGAAATTATATAATGTCATTGTGGTGTGTAATAGAAACTAACATTCGTATTCTCTATAGAAATAGATAATTTTTTTCACATGCGTATCAAAAGAAAAACTATTTTTTTTCATAATATTAAAAAATTTATTTACATAAATATTTCTTGGAAGAAATTTAAATTTATTCTAAAATAAAAATTATATAATGTCTTGGGGTTTAACATTCAACCCATCATAAATAAATTGCATCCTCATAATTCAATCATGATCTCAATAATCAATGAATTGATATTGGAAATTTATATTTTCGAAATCCCATCATCATAAATATGGTTATTAACACATATTCTTTAATAACATGGAATGGAAATGTTATGGTTAAAAAACTAAGATGTTGAATTAGAGAACCTTATTGAAAACAAGGACATGAAACAGAAATATAATTATCATGTCATGATAGAGAGTGATTGAGAATATGCTCTTAAGAATATTTTTTCCCAAATACCCATAAAATATTGGTGTTAGAATGTTTATTTACATCATACAAAATTATTATAATGGGACAACATTTTTATTCAAGTCCCTATTCCTATTATTTGAATTCTTTACCTCTATAAGAATATAATTATATATGTGTTTATATTTCATAAACACAGTATTATGTTTTAGTGGTTCTTTTCCCTATTTCACCATTATTTGTTATCAGATATTGAATCATATGATGATGTATTACCCAAATCTATAAATCCTCACCCAAATATGAACCTGAAAAGTATCATAAATGGTTAAACAAATAACCCTTCCAAATAACCTGATAAAAAATATTATAATTTGTTTTATGTTAGGTGGTAGTATCTAAATTACATTTTCAATATTAATCATCTCAATATCCAAACATAATTTTCACATCAGTAGGAACATATTAAAGGTTATATTTCGTTGAACCAAGTGTTTTCCAAAAAATATTAACTTTCTACTAAATCAATTTTCCTTGTGATATTTAACATTTGGTCTCATATAATTAATGAAATATTACTACATTATAATCCTTTTATTTATATATATTAAAATTCTTAAAATTAGAAAATCATTAATAAAATACTTTTATATAATACTTCGTAGATCCAAATAAAGAATTACATTAGTCATTTCACTTATGTTTTATCAATAGTAAATGCATGACCCTAATACATTAGATTATTTTGAGGTATATTACTATTAATATTGGTCATTTTATTTGTACAAAGTACCATTTTAGTACAATTGAAACATTTAATAGAAGTATTTATTTACTTATCTTCTCATTATATTTTCTAGTGACCCTTTTCACTACACTTATAACAACCTCTATACCATTTAATGTATTTCATGTGGTGATACATTCTATAGTTGTAACATATTGGAAAAATCTCCATTACCATTAACATTTTATCAATTATTTTTTCTTCCATCATCTTATCTTAATTATTACCTTTGAATCAATAATAAATGGAGAATTAAATCTCTATCTTGATAGTACATGAAAATATTCATCACTGAAAGAATATTTTTGAGAGATTAGTGACCTTTTAAGACATGGTATAAGATCTACGAAAAATGGTAAATCTTAAATTCATGGTCTTATATTATATTTTTAGGATCGCTTGATAACCTAGTAATGGTTGCTTCAATGTTATCAACACATTATCACGCAATTCTCATTATACTATGGACCATTTTATTCAAATAAATTTACTTATTATTATGGATTTTTTTTTCAAAAAATGTAACATAAATGATTTCCCTTCAAAGAGTTTTATTTCATCATCCTTCGTAAAATTTGGGATCAATGAACCATATTTATCACCATAACCAGTGATAGAATACAATTTTAATGTTATCTTTTCCTCTTCACCATGACCTTATTACAAAAATAACTTTTCCAAAGACATAATATATTTCTTAAGTGGAAATAAATTATAGTCCAAATAAATTATAATGAAATCTATTGGCTAAGGAAAAAATCATTTAATGTGCCTATGGAACATGTTTCTCTAACTGAGAATAAAAAATTTTCAAAACAATAATATGATGACAAAATATATCCATAAAATTCTTAGTTTACATTCCAGCAATATCAACCTTGATAGTTTGAAAACCTATACATCATTCATGTCCATTTATACTTATATTTCAAAATATGTCATTTATAAAAAATGGAATACTTCAGTTTATATTATTAAATTATGAAACGTAATGTTTAATCACAAAATATGTGAAGAACATGTCATAAATCGAAAAAATTATTCATGTTTAATCTCAAAATAAAAAATCATGTTTCCTTGGAATGTTCTTATTTACTTATCCTGATATAATGTCTTTATGTTATGTCCCATCATCTAAATTTTCGTAAATATAGTTTAAATTGTTTATTCCTATCATCCTATGACAGTAATAGTAATTATCCACGACAACATCTTATGCCAATTTATGAAGATTACTATACATGTAAAGATAAAGTCATATTATCCCAAATGACCAATCAGTTTAGTAGTATTGGAAAATAGAATTATATTGATTATTCCCATGTTAAATAAGAAAAATAAAATAAATAACAAAAAAAGTAAAATATCATCTTCCATGAAACTGATTCTAGGAATTAATATTCATATGCAGGGATGATGAAATAAAATAATACTAATCTCAAATTCTTATTAATAGTTATGTATAGTAGATGAAAAAATATCTCATTGTGAATAATCAAAATACCATGATAAATAACTAAGCACATATCACATTAACTGACTAGATAGAGTAAATAAATATGGAAGTAATATAACAATATTGACAAAATAAATATAAAAAATAAAATATTCTTAATACATGTCTATGGTTATTCTAACTAATCAAATAATCTCATGGAATAATAATGATGATCGAATGTATACTATTAGTCATCAAAACTATCAAGATCCATATTTAAGATAGTTTCTTTCAAGATCAATTCTAATTAATGATTATATTTGTAGGTATAAACCAATTTGATTTGTTTTAAGACCAACAATAGAAACTAATTTCAAGATATACTATTTGGATGGTTTAATTAATCATTTTAAAAAACATGATGGATTTTTATTCTACTGAATTATACCCATTAAACTACCAATGAAATGAGTAGATTTGATTAATCAATCACAAAAATATTATATATATGCCCTAAATCAACCAAATATATGGAATAATAAATTTTATATATTACAATTTTTCCATATAATGTATCTGTATTGACTACAAGATACAGATTTATAGATATTTCCCTAGTATATTATATAACATTCAAAGTAAAAATCATTTGTACAAATGGAATACAGTTTATAATATTTTCATTTCCATGATATAATAATAGGGATATTAAAGGAATTATTTCAATGAATAAAAAATTATTATAATAAAATTATAGTATCAATATATATATTACAATCAAAAAAATAATTATTATTCTATAATACCATTTACCCCATGGTAATTATATGTCAAATCCCATTCGATCATACATTTCAATGTGAGTCATAAAATATGAAAAAGTGTGAATTAATAGTGAAATTTCATGTCAATGTGACACTATATTAACATACTATAAGTGAATTTATTATTAATAACATATAATTATGAGTGAAATGTGAATTGAGATAAAATCAGTCACCTTAGAGTCTCTTATGGTTCAACACCCTTTAACAAAATCTTCTTCGGGTAATTTAATTATGTTTAAAAAAAATCCATGGTAGGATTTCAGAACAAATGAGGTTACTCGGGTTTGGGTATGGATTTGGGGATCTAATATTTGTTGGGTTTGGATGAGACAAATGGCATAAGATGTATGATGAAGAAAGGGGAAATGACCTTCTATTATGAATGTGGAGTGCCATTGTTGTAAATATAATATATTAATCACTATAGGGAGGTATCCCTTACATCATGTGCTACAATAATGAAAACAATTCTACATATTCTAAGATATGGTTTTAATTTGGAATGAAAATGGGATTTGTATAATTTTTTTGGTCATTTTTCAATTTCATATTAAATTTTAAGCACCAAGTAAACTAATTTTATCTTTAATCATGGAAAGAATTTTAATTTCATTCACTAATATTTTTTTAAATACTAATTTTACGTCATAATAGATGATAAGATATTATAAATCTAAATATGGACTCTATTTTCCCATTTCACAATCCCAGAAGTGGCATAATGTTATTTAAAATTTAACCTATAGATGAGAAAAAATAATAAGGAGGTTTAATGTGATAGTGTTCAAAGGTTCACTAAATTTATATATAAAAAACAAAATATAAATAAATATAATGAAACCAATTTTGTTTATATATGTATAATATATCTAATAAAATAGTAAAAACAATTAAAAAATTAATTTCCCAATATTTATTATTTATATTATATGTTTCTTTTAAATAAAAAATTAATATTTCTCAATAGGCTTCAAAATATAAATATCATAGGAAAATACATAATTTTTACCCTAAGATAATTAACAAATTCCCTATTATGAAATAAGGTTTATTTGTAACCAAAAAATATAAACATGTTCCAAATTGATGTTTTCAAATAGGTGTTCCATTAAAATGTGGAAAATTCATTTAGAAAAATATAAGTTTTATGTATCAAATTTAGTTTGTACTTATCATATTCCAATAAAAAACGATGGATGAATGTCCAAAATATATTATTGATTTATATATATATATATATCATTAATTTAATTATAATAATTAAAAAATATAAATTATTAAAAAATTCATTTTGGAGCCTAAAAATAGTTCCATAAAAACATTTCTTTATATTCAATAGGTTTTTAGTTTGATATATACATAATTTATTAACATTGAATTACATAAATATATTTTCTTGTGTGTTATTTAATATTTGTCATAACTACAAATTTAATATCAAGGTTATATCCAAATACATTAAAACAATAATATTTTCATAATTTATTATTATATAGTAAAACTCGGTCTTCCATATAATGCAATCCATTCATGATAATAAATATTGTGTGTAACACAATATATAATTAGTGTTCCATATGGGGCTATAAAAATTTATGTTTAGTGTAAATGAAGCAAAAAAAATTGTTTAATGTATCTTATTCTTAACATGTTGTTATATATAAATAATTCAATGAATATAAATTTATATATTTTAAATGATAAATATTTTCACGTATAGTTGTGTAATATATATTTTCTCTAGGATCTCCAATCAATGAAGCTACAAAATATAATAAAATGTACATCAATTTATTATAAAAATTTAATGTTTTCATAAATATTGATATTTATGTACTGACCTATATTAATATATAACATTATTTAATTCTCATACACATTAGATTGATGTGTATGAAATGGGCTCATAAGAGTTATATGTTGCTTAATTCAAAATTAAAAAGGATCTATATTGATCTCAAATTGAAAATATATTGTCTATAATGGAATTTATAACAAAACCCATGATTTTATCATATAATTTAGACCACTTCATTCATGATACATTTTTTAACATCCCCGGCCCAATACTCCCTAATGTGGTCGACCTGTGTAGGCTATGTGATGTCAACCATGCCTCCCGAACATTCAGAGGTTTTTCAATAGAAGTGAGGTCATATCGAATAGAGTGGTGTAAATATAAAACCTATAATAGAGTTATTATAACTTCTAAAAAATAATATTTTTATGGGGAATTCAAAATTGATATAATATAAAAAAATGTTTCCTTATAATACTAATGTAAGACTCCCTGAATACAGTAATAATAGAATCATGTTTTTATGTGATTTAAGGTAATTAAAATATTTTTTATATATCATATAAATGAAAGACTACATAAAAATATAAAATACACTAAAATTATTGTCCTATTGCCTATGAATATCCCATAAAAAAATTCAATACGTCTAGTAAGAACAGTAAAAAAAGCGTCTCTTTCCATTGTCCATAACTCCATCCATGAAATATTTTTTTGTACAAAATTGCATTTTTTATGGTATTTGATTATGACATAGTTTTTCAACGACACCATTTATAACCAACATGATAATATAATGAATATAATAAGAATATAATTAGGTGTATTCAATTATAAATTATTAATCGTAAAATATAAAACCAAATAACCCCAGGATCTAGATTCTTAGCCTAGGTTTCCAAAAACATTCTTTTATTCCTTAACATATATATCTATATATTAATGGATCCTCCCTCATTGGAATACCACCATATTTTTGGGGTGATTCTCCTACCAAATGTATCAGGAATAAATATTACTTTCCATTTGAAAAATAATAATCTCTCATTGAGGAATTTAGTAAAACTCATCATCTAACATCCAACTATATTACAATTTACCATTATATGGATTGTACCTATACACCATACATACATATGTTACCTAATGTTTCGTTCGACACAGAACATAACAAAATGTCATGAAAGAGACATGAACACAATAGTTTGGTATTATACAACCATTATACATCAATAATAATGTAAATCATTAAAATAGATAATCCTAGTAATTTGTACACATGACCAGACTCAATGTAAATCAATAAGTGAACATGCCATAATGGTTAATTAATCAAATTAAAATTTTTTAATCCACTTAAAATTATTTTTTAAAATATTATACACCATATAAAAATTACATCAATTTCTATTCAATTGCATAGTTGACCCTTTTGTTGTTAACTATATATTTTAGAAAAAGATAATATAATAAATATTCAAATCTAATTACCCAAGATTTATCAAAATTCTGTTTAAATGATTCTATATGAATTAGTTTGTTAAATTCACATAATTTCATAATTATAAAGATTAATTGAATGTTAAATACAATTTGAAATGAATTTATTTTCTATATTATTCAATATATTATGTGTCAATAAGATCAAGGATAGAACACCTATGGGTGCCTAAATGTGTTGCAAACAATGGAAATAGATCTGATAAAGTCAAACTGAATTCTTATGCATGATTACCTCATTAGGGAGAGAATTATCCAGTTACATATGTCATGTGCATAGTGTACCGATATGATCTAACATATTCCACATAATAATATAACTACAAATATATAATTAGGGATATTTTCTGTATCATAGCCCATAAATAAATTTTTGATACTAAAAATTCTCCATGTATGAGGTAATATTTGGTTCATCATTCCATTTGAATGAACCAAGAACATAAATCTCATGGTCTAGATTAATATGATACAAAGGATAATGATTATATATAATAGATAATAAATTATATGTTTCTTATAAATGGTTTTCATAATGATAAAGGGAGATGAAATTTCCAAAATGATGTGAACTAGATTTAAACATTAGGCTTGGCCAAATTTTTTATGTAAATTGATAATTTAAATCCTCAATTCTATGATAACTCTATCTATTATAAAATGATGATAAAATTGACATAAAATAAGAATAAAATCTTCAATCTATATATCTATTTTGTGGTGTAAATATATGATTCAAAACATGGTATAGTTTTACAGGGTCATACCACATGAGAAATTTATGCAATAAATTCTTAATTTAAATCATAAATTAGGTCTAAAGTTTAAATCAAGAAATCTACATGTAACTCAAGAACATGTATTAGTCCATCCAGATAATGTCCCCATTAACGTGTTTCTGAAAAATCTAAATTAAAAACAATTGAGGTTTACTATAACCTATAGACACACAAACAATAAAATTCACAGGATCTTACAATCTCCCCACATTAAAATTAATCTTCCCAGATCTGATCACGGAACCATTAAGGTGCATCTAAAATCAATTATTTTTATCATGTTCACATTTGAGATTTTCTCACATATGTATCGTCTTTCACACACCCATGATATCACCAATCCCATACGTAAGGTATAATTATCCTAAAAAATCTCTTCTCACTATAGTCTAGGATAGAAATACGAATACTCTAAAAGGATTCATCAATATCAAGATCCATATTCACATCATCTATAAAATGCGAGGAGTCAAGATGATATCATTGAATTCGAGACATGTTAAACACATCATGATTGATTCTGTTGAACTATGTAAGGACAGAATTGTGAATCACTAGACCAACCATTTAAACTATCTCAAATAGATAGAATAAACACATTCCTTTAACCTACCATATTTCTAGATATTGTATTTTCCTATAATATAAAACACATTAATGAAAACAATTGAACAACCTCAATCTCTATAGGTCAGTTTTTATGGTTATATTATGATTTCGATTATTTCTTCATTGTCATTGACCACATTATGAACAATTTTAACTATTTGACACCATTTGTATGAAACTATGTCCTTTACGCATTTATTCACAAATAAATTTCATGAAAATAGTTGATAAACATGGTCATCTATATATGGTGTTGAAAGAAACAATTTGGATTGATTCATTGAAAAAACATTATCTGTGAGAACTGTAATTTATAAACGATTTTTCATCAACCACATAAATCAAAAGAATAACCTTTTAAAAAATTCCCAGTAATTTGAATCATCATCTTTGATTTTAGTTAGTCATGTAATAAATATAAATATTGGGAAAAACTGGAAATCCCAGACTCTTCCAAATATCATTCACAAACTAACATGTGAATTTATGACATTTATTAAACAATACTCCCAATATAGCACCATTTACACAAATTATCTCTCACACAAATAGAATATTATGTAATCAATGATGATATTCTCCCAAATATAAGAAATGAGGGATTCATTTTTTACTTCATCCTTGATGAGCAATAATAAACTTTTATTGTATTTCATTTGTAATATATTCATGAAACCCAAATTTACATCCTCCCACTTATAAACTAGAATGGGAAAAGTCTGTAACAACCCTGAAGGCCTTTTATGACATACCTTCACAAATTTAGATGGGAATCATCCCATCATCATGCTTTCTATCTCAAATTTCTACCCTAAAACTAGTATTTTCTACAAATATCATGATAAATATTTTTATTAATATTATGTTACACTAATTTAGATGCATTAATATACCTCACATGATACTCATGATAACTAATAAGAACCCATACAAGACTAGAGAAAATACGAGCATCAAAATTTTCATGTGCCCATCTTAATGGTGGATCCCCTCATCAAAATTGTCCCTTATACATATTACCTATGAATCAGATAAACGATGTATCATGAGATGGTGTAGATAGATTATAATAACTAATGTCAATGAATAAGATAAAAATTCCAAATTCTCTTGAACATCATGAAACATATATGAGAAGAGTGTCATTAGTAGTAACTCAGCCCAAAACTCCCACACATCTTTTATCAATATATTCTACCCCATGGATCAGGGAAAAATATTTCCCTTTATTTTTTTGTCTTTATATCAATGATGAAATTCTATCAATAATCAACCCCCCTCTTATTCTATATGTTCATGTCTTAAATATAAATGTATTTCCTGATGTACTTGTGGTATGTGTAAGAAAACACTAATGATAAATATAGTGTCACCATTATATTCGTGTATGTACCACATCTAAATACTATATATAATAACATATGTAATTTATATCACATGGTATCATCAATCTGTAGAATTATAAAACCACTTGAACTTCCGGTATTAAAAAATAGATATGATTTATTTTGAAGGTCTCACTCTCAGTGGATGGTAACAGGATCCCAATTAGATCCCGGAGAAGTTCATGGAACCTATTAGTTGAAAGAACATCCCATTTATGCCAAGAGGGGTTACTATTTCTTGACACTCATATAGTTTTTTCTCTGATAATCCCCAAAGAAGTGCAATGCCTCATCACCCATCATCGAATAATGAATAGGAGAACTCCATGGAGATATAATAGGATATAAGAGTACCATTTCATAATGATACTCCAACTAATATTCAAAATTGTAAATCAAATATAGTTCAATTATTTAAGGTTTGATAAAAACTACAATAATTCCAAACACCAACACTATCATGAACTCGGTCTATGGATCATGTGGTAAGATAGAGAACTCTTCAGAATGGAATTCCTAAAAATGGTCCAGCACAAGAAAAAAATAATCTAAATGAATTCCACCATCTTAAAGGGATATACCATTAATATAATAAGTGAGAAAAAAATGGAATGTAATAAATTGGTTCTATATATATTTCTTAAAGATTCCCTTTACTATGGGAGAGTTTCTCCCCCCATTGAAATATAGAATATTAACCCTCGAATAGAACTAATCATGTTACATGTAGATTGCTAGAAAATACCAAGAAATAATCAAATAATATCATATCATTTATAGTACCTAAATGCCTCAAAGGAAATAATATCCACCAATATCAATAGAAATCTACATTAAACTCTTGATAAATTTGAAAAAAACTCACAATAGTGTGTTGAAGGTTTGAACACCATAAAATATCTCCACAAAAAAACCTAGTATATTTTATAAATGTTAAGATAAAATAATGTATTGATAATATGTCAAAAAAACAATGGAAATAGTCAATGATATTTGAATGATACATGTAGTGTTAATTTTTTTTAATCAAGAAATTCTAGAGTACACTATATGGAACACAGGCGACCCCCCCCCCCACCCCGTAGCCCTGGAATATAGCGTGACTCCCATGTAATATTCCCTCACCTTGGTACTTCAAATCATATATTGTGTAACTATTTCTAGTGCCTCATCCCGATCATCATGGGGTACACAACCAATAGGTCTACAATGGGGTACACGAGTCCCTACATGAATTATTTTTATGCCCTCATCCAATTCAACTACTCTGATATAGAATTTTCCTACAGTGCCTTTATAGACGATGCAACCATTCGTAGTCTCGACCATCCACTATGGTGTAAGGGAACAATAATTATATTTATCCCATCCTACCATAACAAAAAAATCCACCAATCCACTAGCATGAGAAATATGCCTCATCACATAGTTTATCCTCCTAGAACATCATTAGTGATAACTGTGAAAGTGGTTCTTTTTGAAGTTAGAATATTTTGATCTTAGGTCACCCTATGAAAACTTCATATACACTACACTGGTAATATATAAGATTTTTTATTGTGATGAGGACCTTAATCTTCACATCAACAAATCTACTCGAGATAAATACATTCTATGTAACACCCCGAGCTTCCAAGATACGCCTCTCTTTCAATAATGCAATAGCTTGCATTGTACGCAACTTTGAGTTCTAAAACACCGCGACTAATCAAAGTAGCCGTTATGAATAGTAATAACCACTTTTTAAAATTATTTAAATTTTATATTTCCAAATGGACTTCATTTTTGTATTCGTAATATCGAAATTAGCCTATGTTGAATTTTTGGTATTTTTCTGAGAACTTCTAATTTTTTATGAATTGTGAAAAATACTTAAAAACAACTTTTTTAATCAAAATAATTTATAGTGATAAATTATACTATATAGTGGTTTTAAAGTATAATTAGAATATATTTTTAATATTTTATCCAATGGTGGTCATTAGAATTAATTTAACATTAAAATTGGACATAAACAATTGTCAATCTTTTGATATAAATTATTTCTTAAAAACACGCTATTTGTTGTGACAGCGGGAATTAATTATAAAATTAATTAATGAAACTTATATGATTGGAATTTTTTAAAATAGTCATCATTTTTGAATTCGGAATATCAATTATAGCATAGGGTGAAATTTTGGCATTGTTCTGAAAAACTTCAATTTTTGATGAATAGTGAAACCACTAAGTGGTAGTTAAATAACTGATTTTTCGTTTAAATGAAATATTACCACTTCTGTGATTTGATTTTCAAAAATCCGACATACATGGTTGTCATTAAGAAGTAAAATGTGGTTCAATGAGATTAAAATAATTTTTTGGTGAATAGTAACTTTTAAGTTCTTAATCGCGATTAGAGGTAATTAGTGTAGTTTAAGGTACAAATAATGTTATAATAATATGAGATGAGCATGAAACTTGTCCTACTCCTATTGGATGAGTCATGGCAGACCAAGAAAACCCATGGGTCAACTTGGGGACCCCATGGAGCCACTTTAGTTGGAAAATGACATTAATATATATTTATTCAATGTTAAAATTAAATTGACACAAACATGAGTTGTTTTACTAAAATAGTTTTTAAGTGGGGTTACACAAGTCCAAATTTTGATTATAAATATTCATTAGAAAGCTAAAAAGATTTCCTACATCATAATAGTTTTTTCATAATTTTTAGACATTAAATAAATTAAATTATTTATGACATCATGATGATGCAGCGATGACCTCATTATTTAACGATTTAAATAAAAGGGGAAGATAATGAAAAATCCAAGGCTTACACTTGTCCAAAGCCAATTGTATGAGGCGATTTAGAACCCTTATCACCTTATCCTAGAATTATATAAGTTTGGGACCTTTAGAATCCGAAAAGCATTGTGTAATAATGTAACATTTCAATCTTTCCAAAAGAGCCCCTCCTCTGCACTTATAAAAGGCCCCCACCTCTCCCACCTTATTCACACCTTCAAGCCATTTGACTCTGCCAAAATCTGACCAAATACTCTCCCAAAATCCCTCTATTACTCTTAGAAGCCTCACTTTGGGCAGAACTCTTCCCAAGGAAGCCTTTGTCTCAAATCAAAAAGAGTTACCTGATTTTGAGGTAATGTCTTCTCTAATGTTGTTTTGTTTTATTTTTCTTCTCCAACCCCCTAAAATCTTTTTATTAATTTATTTTGTAACAAAAACAGTATCCTCAGTATACTAGTATGTTGTTATAAGAAGTATTCGAGCTACACTTACACACACCTACATCTAATGGTTAAAGAACATACGGTTTCTGTGGATGGCGAATTTCTGCCTCACGAAACGATGATTGTTCAACACTCCTATAACACCTTCAAAGGTGGCCATTAAGATGTCACTATATTTATATATGATATAAAATATGTTTATGTTTTACTTATGCTTCTGTATTTCTCATTTATGGCATACTTTATGATTTCCATTATGGGTAAAACGCGATAATTTCATTTTAGGAAGTGCGGACTATCGCCCCCTCAAAGTGATTTGAATCGTTAATGCCATATGTGGGATGTATAAAGGATGGATTAAATGGTATTATACACTATATTATACTGTAATTATATTATAAATTTATATCATTATGATTTCATTCCATTAACTATGAAATAGAAATGAAAGTAGCTTTCATGCGTACGTACGACTTACCGTCTCCATGAACGGTGCATTTCATTTCTTACCTCTAAATGTTACGTGAAATTATGAATGAATGTATATACAGTATATATATGATATATATGATATCTACATCATGAATATAATTCTTTATATAATGTATATTTCACCACATGAACAACTTGTAATTATAAGAAGTTTATTTTTGACTCAAGTACCAAAGATCGACAAAACGACCGTTATTAACTTAAATAATTAAATAATGTTCATAACATGGTAATAAGTGATATAAATGGAATAATGAACATGAAAAAGGTTCTTAAGCAAATAGAAATTAACTCTATTTTATTATTCAGGAGGTTAAAGAACGGTCAAGTCAGGACAAGACGCAAGGTAAGGGAATTTCTTAACCCAACTTCCATTCTTTGGGTTAATCTCCTACTTTCAAACTATGTCATGATATTATTATGTCTTATTGTGTATTTTTACTTTCTTTATGTGTTCCTATAGTGAATACACATAATATATCTATTTTATTTTAAAAATTATCTTTTTAAGGACTTCGTCTCAATCCCCTTTCATTGAGGCATATTTGGTTTTATACAAGACTTTCTTTTATACGGTGTATAAACCCCTTTGACTTTTACGTTTATTCAAAAGGAATCTTTTTATACGAAAAGTTTTGCTAAACGACAAAAGGGAATGTTTTTCTTTCCATACTTATGCGGCGACAGCGACTTCTCCGCCGCCGTGACCATTATTTGAGTTTCGGCTTCCTCTACAAGCCATCTGTTTTTTAATGAAAAATAAATACAATGTTTTAACTTTATTTTATTTTGGTATTGAAAATGGTTTTGAAAGCATTTTTATTATATCAAGGTGTTGTATTGATATCTAGTGATTGAAATGTTGAAATTTTATGTTTCCTTTATGCATGTTTTATGTGATACGATTATGTTATGGTTTATGATATGTTTAAACCTATTCATATGAGGAATGTATTGGACTTAATAAGTGACGGGTGGAGCCCGCTATAGCTCCTCGATGCATCGGTAGGTCTCATGAAACAACTAGACATGGAATTAGCCGAGGCCCTTTCCCAATATGATTTATGGTTTTGGCCGAGGCCTTAATCATTTTAGACGTCTTGGCCGAGGCCTTGACGAAATGTTTTAGAATGTCTGGCATTATACATTCCCTCATTATGAAAGTGGTTATTGTTATTGCATGTGATTATTTGTCTAGTAGAATATCCATGTGAGTAAGTAATGGCATTATTTTATTTTACTTTTTCCATATTATGCTGAAGTTTAAGTTCAATAAGGCTTTTGTTTTAGTTATACATTGCCTTAAATGCATATGTTTTCTTATAAAAGCTTCCGCAATATTGTTATCCTTACTGAGCATCTGAGCTCACCCCTTTCAATGTTTTAATATTTTCCAGGATGTGAAGAAGTATTTTATGAATGACCTGCAGGGATTGTGAGAAGAGGATATGAGGGTGGACTATGGAGACTTTGTTATTGTAGTTTTTCACTTTATGATGTAATGTAACGTTTACGAATGTATCTAGTGTTTCCAAGGCTACTAAACTAATCGGTCTTTCTAGACTTGATCTTTTGTGATCATGCCAATGTTACGAAGTAATGCACCGACTCTGGGTAGCTGGGGTCGGGGCGTTACAGTTGGTATCAGAGGAAGTTTAGTACTAACCTTGGAAGCTAGATATAGATAAACTCTGATTAGAGCACATAGCCCGAAGATAGACTTTGAGGATTATTATAGAAGAACATCCTAGAATTTTGGTATTATAGAGATGTTATGAGTTTTCCGAGCAATACATCCATGTCTGGATACGAGCAGGTAGAGGCGGCTCTGGAACAGATGTACCTAGGGGTAAAACCCGAAAACACCGCTTTGAGCTAGACTCGAACGGGAACTGGTGCACGACAACGGGCCTTGCTGCACTCTTGGTTACGACACTCCTGGGGGATATGCTTAGGATAACTCTCATTTTCTTTACAAATCATTATGAAGGGTTTATGAGTATATACTTCCTCAAAGAAAACATTTTTATGATTATGGATTATATCCATAAATAGTTCAATTTGTGTTAAGTGTTTTATAAGTATGGGATTATGTATTTTGATTCATAAACTGATCTAGTTTACGCAATTGTTTAGAAATGGCGCCTAGTGGAAGAAATGGAAACTGTATCAATGCACGCACTCCATGTAGGGATTTCCCTCCTGCTCAAGATAATTATAGTTGGGCTGGGGATGCAACTGGTGTCGATCGGCTAATCACCATACTGGGACAACTTACTCAGGTTATGAATAATAACCTTACCCATATTGAGCACCCTGATCCACAGCATGGAGGATCAATGTTAGATCGATTCATGAGGCAACAAACACCAACCTTCAATCGGAGTTCAAATCCTATAGTAGCTGAGCAATGGATAAATTCCTTAGAGAAAATATTTCATGCCTTGGGGAGTAGTGAAAGGGAGAAGGTTGTCATGGCAGTTTACCACCTCACTGGAGATGCCGATCAGTGGTGGTCGCTGATTCAAAACATGAAGGAAGATGATGACGTATCGAATATGGAATGGAGGGAGTTCAAAGAGCTTTTCATAGAAAAATACTTTCCTCGTGATCATCGAGCAGATATGGAAAGGAAATTTCTGAGTCTGAGGCAGAAGGAGGATGAGAATGTCGCAAAGTATGAGGCTAACTTTACAAGATTAGTGAGGCATGCTTCCGATTATATACGTAACCCATGAAGTAAGATTGATCGTTTCTTTGATGGGTTAAAACCATTTCTCCATCGAGCTTTAGTATCACAATCCTTCTCATCATACGAAGATATTGTCTCGTGTGCTATCAAGACAGAAAAGGAATTCTCTAAGTCTTATGACAACAAAGTAAAGCAAGAGAAGAAGAGAACGGTGGAAGAAGAGACAGATAAAGGGAAAAAGGGAAAGAAGTATTTTCCATTATGTGATAATTGTGGGAAGAATCACCCTGGTACGTGCCTAAAAGGAATGGGAGTTTGTTATAAATGTGGATAAAATGGTCACCAGGCTCGTGATTGCAAGGAAAAGAAAGAGGCTATCAAAGTTGAATGCTATAATTGTAGAGAAATGGGTCATTATGCAAATGAATGTCCTAAGCGTCAGGGAAACGTACCTCAGAAAAGGCCAAGGGATCAAGGACAATCTTATGTTGTTACTACAGTTGAAGCAGAATAACTAATGTATTGGTGCTTTTGGACTCATGGATTATATTTTGGTTATTAGAATAATGTGATATATATATATAAGGATTGTATTGCAGTACCTATTGATTTCAGTAAGGTTTTAATATGATTAAGGTAATCATATTTTTAGTATGTGACAATAAGAGAAACTTTTCTTTGTTTGGGGAATCTGATGTTACAGTTGAATTTGGAATTTAGAGACCTTTTAGAGAAAGTCTGGACGGAGGTATTTTGGATAACTATTAAGGTTGGAATGGATTAAGTTGAACCATGGATAGTATTGTTTAAGGTTAAAAAATTTATGAAGATTATTTTTGGAATATTATGATACTATAGTTTTAGGAAAAGGACAACCTGCAGGGTGGGGCATAACCCGTCGCGTCGGACAAAGCTGCAGGAATCGAACCCACAAACATAGTGCGACAAGCCTTTATTTCCTACCACTAGCCTACAGGAAGTCCCTGGTTATTAAAAAATAATTTTACTAATCTAAATGGTATGTGTTAATATTTGTAACCTTATACAATTAGGATAAATAGAATATTTTTGAGTTCCGTTACCATTTGGAGTAAAAGTTGGGTTTGTGGTAAAAATTTATTAACGAATGAAAGTATACATAACAAGTATGTATATTCCCTTACGTTCTTAGTAAATCTCCTAAATAAATTCCTTAACATTATAAAATGTAACTTAAAACAAAAATGTTGTCGGTTAACTTTTCCAACTGGGGATTCAATGACCGTTTAACCAATCACAAGTTTGTGATTTTCTTGTGGTTAAACTTTATCCTAATCCTGTTTTCTATAACTCTCCATCAGACCTTGATGGTTTGTTTCTCCTCCATATCCATATTTTCATAGAATCCTAGAATGGGCTATATCAGGTGACCTTTGTACTTATCTTGCTTTCTTTTAATGTTATATATTTATTAACCTTATTTACGAT
This sequence comes from Viscum album, assembly GCA_963277665.1. NCBI lineage: Eukaryota > Viridiplantae > Streptophyta > Magnoliopsida > Santalales > Viscaceae > Viscum > Viscum album. The sequence continues at coordinate 882,435,312 of OY728158.1, forward strand.
GTGGGTTTTCCTCAAAGGTATTTTCTCTTTTCAACCTTTTATTTTCAAAGAAAAATTTCAAATTGTGAGGATGCAATTTATTGAAGGAGGGGAGAATGTAACACCCCGAGCTTCCACGATACGCCTCTCTTTCAATAATGAAATAGCTTGCATTGTACGCAACTTCATGTTCTAAAACACCGCGACTAATCAAAGTAGCCGTTATGAATAGTAATACCCACTTTTTAAAATTATTGAAATTTTATATTTCAAAATGGACTTCATTTTTTTATTTGTAATATCTAAATTAGCCTATGTTGAATTTTTGGTATTTTTCTGAGAACTTCTAATTTTTTATGAATTGTGAAAAATACTTAAAAACAACTTTTTTAATAAAAATAATTTATAGTGATAAATTATACTATTTAGTGGTTTTAAAGTATAATTAGAATATATTTTTAATATTTTATCCAATGGTGGTCATTAGAATTAATTTAACATTAAAATTGGACATAAACAATTGTCAATCTTTTGATATAAATTGTTTCTTAAAAACACGCTATTTGTTGTGACAGCGGGAATTAATTATAAAATTAATTAATGCAACTTATATGATTGGAATTTTGTAAAATAGTCATCATTTTTGAATTCGGAATATCAATTATAGCTTAGGATGAAATTTTGGCATTGTTCTGAAAAACTTCAATTTTTGATGAATAGTGAAACCACTAAGTGGTAGTTAAATAACTGATTTTTCGTTTAAATGAAATATTACCACTTATGTGATTTGATTTTCAAAAATCCGACATAAATGGTTGTCATTAAGAAGTAAAATGTGGTTCAATGAGATTAAAATAATTTTTTGGTGAAAAGTAACTTTTAAGTTCTTAATCGCGATTAGAGGTAATTAGTGTAGTTTAAGGTACAAATAATGTTATAATAATATGAGATGAGCATGACACTTGTCCTAATCCTATTGTATGAGTCATGTCAGACCAATACAACCCATGGGTCAACTTGGGGACCCCATGGAGCCACTTTAGTTGGAAAATGACATTAATATATATTTATTTAATGTAAAATTTAAATTGACACAAACATGAGTTGTTTTACCAAAACAGTTTTTATGTGGGGATACACAAGTCCAAATTTTGATTATAAATATTCTTTAGAAAGATAAAAATATTTCCTACATCATAATAGTTTTTTTTATAATTTTTAGACATTAAATAAATTAAATTATTTATGACATCATGATGATGCAGCGATGACCTCATTATTTAACGATTTAAATAAAATGGGAAGATAATGAAAAATCCAAGGCTTACATTGTCCAAAGCAAATTGGATGAGGCTATTTCGAACACTTGTCACATTATCCTCGAATTATATAAGTGTGGGACCTTTAGAATCCGAAAAGCATTGTGTAATAATGTAAAATTTCAATCTTTCCAAAAGAGCCCCTCCTCTCCACTTATAAAAGGCCCCCACCTCTCCCACATTATTCACACTTTCAAGCCATTTGGCTCGGCCACCCTCTGACCAAATACTCTCCCAACATCCCTCTCTTACTCCTAGAAGCCTCACTTTGGGCAGAACTCTTCCCAAGGAAGCCTTTGGCTCAAATCAAAAAGAGTTACCCGATTTTGAGGTAATGTCTTTTCTAATGTTGTTTTGTTTTATTTTTCTTCTCCAACCCCCTAAAATCTTTTTATTCATTTCTTTTGTAACAACACCAGTATCCTCAATATACTAGGATGTTTTTATAAGAATTATTCGAGCTACACTTACACACACCTACATCTAATGGTTAAAGAACATACGGTTTCTGTGGATGGCGAATTTCTGCCTCACGAAACGATGATTGTTCAACACTCCTATAACACCTTCAAAGGTGGCCATTAAGATGTCACTATATTTATATATGATATAAAATATGTTTATGTTTCACTTATGCTTCTGTATTTCTCATTTATGGCATAGTTTATGATTTCCATTATGGGTAAAACGCGATAATGTCATTTTAGGAAGTGCGGACTACCGCCCCCTCAAAGTGATTTGAATCGTTAATGCCATAAGTGGGATGTATAAAGGATGGATTAAATGGTATAATACACTATATGATACTGTAATTATATTATAAATTTATATAATTATGATTTCATTCCATTAAATACGAAATAGAAATGAAAGTAGCGTTCATGCGTACGTACGGCTTACCGTCTCCATGAACGGTGCATTTCATTTCTTACCTCTAAATGTTACGTGACATTATGAATAAATGTATATACTGTATATATATGATATATATGATATCTACATCATGAATATAATTCTGTATATAATGGATTTTTCACCACATGAACAACTTTTAATTATATGAATTTTATTTTTGACTCAAGTACCAAAGATCGACAAAACGACCGTTATTAACTTAAATAATTAAATAATGTTCATAACATGGTAATAAGTGATATAAATGGAATAATGAACATGAAAAAGGTTCTTAAGTAAATAGAAATTAACTCTAGTTTATTATTCAGGAGGTTAAAGAACGGTCGAGTCAGGACAAGACGCAAGGTGATGAAATTTCTTAACCCAACTTCCATTCTTTGGGTTAATCTCCTACTTTAAAATTATGTCATGATATTATTATGTCTTATTTTGTATTTTTACTTTATTTATGTGTTCCTATAGTGAATACACATAATATATCTATTTTATTTTAAAAATGATCTTTTTAAGGACTTCGTCTCAATCCCCTTTCATTGAGGCATATTTGGTTTTATACAAGACTTTCTTTTATACGGTGTATAAACCCCTTTGACTTTTACGTTTATTCAAAAGAAATCTTTTTATACGAAACGTTTTTCTAAACGAAAAAAGGGAATGTTTTTCATTCCGTAATTATGCGGCGATAGCGACTTCTCCGCCGTCGTGACCATTATTTGAGTTTCGGCTTCCTCTACAAGCCATCTTTTTTTTAATGAAAAATAAATACAATGTTTTAACTTTATTTTATTTTGCTATTTAAAATGGTTTTGAAAGCGTTTTTATTATATCAAGGTGTTGTATTGATATCTTGTGATTGAAATGTGGAAATTTTATGTTTCCTTTATGCATGTTTTATGTGATACGATTATGTTATGGTTTATGATATGTTTAAACCTATTCATATGAGGAATGTATTGGACTTAATAAGTGACGGGTGGAGCCCGCTATAGCTCCTCGATGCATGGGTAGGTCTCATGAGACAACTAGACATGGAATTTGCTGAGGCCCTTTCCCAATTTGATTTATGGTTTTGGCCGAGGCCTTAATCATTTTAGACGTCTTGGCTGAGGCCTTGACGAAATGTTTCAGAATGTCTGGCATTATACATTCCCTCATTATGAAAGTGGTTATTTTTATTGCATGTGATTATTTGTCTAGTAGAATATCCATGTGAGTAAGTAATGGCATTATTTTATTTTACTTTTTCCATATTATGCTGAAGGTCAAGTTCAATAAGGCTTTTGTTTTAGTTATACATTGCCTTAAATGCTTATGTTTTCTTATAAAAGCTTCCGCAATATTGTTATCCTTACTGAGCATCTGAGCTCACCCCTTTCAATGTTTTAATATTTTCCAGGATGTGAAGAAGTATTTTATGAATGACCTACAAGGATTTTGAGAATAGGATATGAGGGTGGACTATGGAGACTTTGTTATTGTAGTTTTTCACTTTATGATGTAATGTAACGTTTACGAATGTATCTAGTGTTTCCAAGGCTACTAAACAAATCGGTCTTTCGAGACATGATCTTTTGTGATCATGCCAATGTTACGAAGTAATGCACCGACTCTGGGTAGCTGGGGTCGGGGCGTTACATTCTATAGAGGAAATATCTTGTACTGAATACCATCATGGAATTTCCTCAATATAGTTATATCATCAACTTCAAATGATGGAGAAAAACATCGTAGTTCTATTAAGTAACTATAGTAGCCCATCACTAACATTCCCTATTATGTAATTTTCATGAACATGTGAGCCCTATCATCCCTCAATGTATCTGAATAAATGTTTCTTTAGAACTTCTACCCATGGAATTTATAGGATAAAACTTTTTTTTACCAGTGTTTCTCAAGATTGGACCTTAAAAAATCGATGGTCATAAAATCAGGTAAGCATCATTCATCACTATCATATCTAGATGTGTCTCAATGTGAATGAATATCATTTGTATTAAATTAATATAGAATACATTCTCTTAATGGACTCTCTCAAAATTGAATGTTGGATGATGTTGTAGTTGGAACTCTCTTTTCATCTCAAGCATTAAAGTTATTATCTATACAGACCCCCTCCCCATGGACCCCATGACCCACAAAAAGTTATTATGGTGTTTTTATCCGTTCATATTTTCTAATTCCATAATTATATATATATATATATATATATATATATATATATATATCTTTTCACTGTATTGATGGGGAGAAATATATCTCTCCATATCCTCAATGTGAATATTATGCAGTGGAATTCAATACAAGTGTTTAACACACACTAAAAATCTTAGACTAGACAGTAATTCCAACCCTCTACTAAAAAAATTATTGAGGACAAAAATAACATGGTTTTTAATATATGGATAGAATATTTAATTTTTATAAAAAAATATTCCATCCACTTCTTTTATGAGGAACAACATGAAATTTCATTTCACCATTCATGTGGGATACTATATCACATTCATCAATGAGGTTCCAATCAAGAACAATTCATTTCCACTTAAGACCCTGAATTCCTATCATGATTCACAAATACATATTTTTTTATCATATTAGAACATTAGTAAAATCACATAAAATGGTAACATCACCCAATAAGTGAATCACCCCGGTTGAAAAATCAAAAAATATGTAAAAATATAATATCAAAAAAACAAAAAATCCATGGGAATGTTGATTCTCCCATGTATATGGGACAACCACATCCAGGAAGAATCTCAATAGCATGTCATAGCACATACTAGTCTCTATCATTACATTCAACAATAATAAATCTATAGAGGAGAATACTATTTATGATACCACATTGTAACATTCCATTCTTGATAATGTCTCATCTGACTATGCCTGGTAGGATATGTTTCTCAGGTGGTACCCCACTCTTATTATAAATGATATTAAATATTAGCAAGTGTGTTCATAATATAATGGGGAAAATATTCCCTCTAGAAAAGAATTGTAACAAACGAGTAAAGATAATACTGTTGTGGAAAACCTTGAGACAATATTATCAATAAATATAAAACCATATAAAATTAAATAATAAGTCATGGAATTCATTGATCATAAAATTATGATATTCCAATATTTAATGTATTTAAATGATTTGTGATATGTCATAGAAATAATAGAAATAATAGAAAAATCCAAAAATAAAAAATAATCTATAAGTGGCCTTCATCCTTATATAAGAACCATTCTCAAACACTAATACCTCCAATAATAAACAATAAGCAATAGGAACCCTTCCCCATGAAATTACCTACATCCATTACATAAATCCTTATAATAAAAAAGGACTTTCTAGGTTGTGAGTCCAACTTAGTAGCTTAAAAAATTGTCTAACTAAATCTACTAAAAAATTAATATTCAGTAAATAGATTGTTAAAAATTGGAATTTTATAATAAGTAAATATTTATTATTTAATAAATCCACTAAAAGTAATGATCAATATTGACACATAAGGTTAGAGAATCCCTATTTGTCTACATACCAGATATCACTGTATGAGGATTAATCCTCCTTTTTCAGGAAAGATCAACCAATTTAGTGATTGTTTCTCTTAACCATGTCAAATTTCACATAACATATCGTGAATAAATTTTTCATTCGCACATGAATATGTGATCCACCATAAGAATCATGAAAATATCTCCCTTGAGAATCCAATTATAGTTAATATATACACAATGAGACCATACTCATGCACTTTACCCTTCTTTATTAGAATTTGTTATATTCTAAACTCAAAAAAATCATATATATTCCTAAAAGAAGAATATAAATGGAATGAAAATTATATACCATAGGGTTAAATAATCTATAAAATGACTAAAATTAATTATAATAAGAAATCCAAATCACCATTTTCCAAAAAAACAATTCAGCAGACCATAATGCTTAATTCGCCCAATTTTTATTTATTTATTGATATTTATTTCTTGATTTAATGGCCCCAGATCTGGTATCTCATATATGGTTGTTAAATAATTACATTGGACCATGTTACGAGTTATCTCTTCAAAATGTTAAAATAGTTTTTCAATCTTATAAAACTATATACATAACTGAATTTTATATTAAATTTTAAAGTATAACATTAAACATGTTAATTACCTTAATAACATCTTAATTACCATTAGAATATCACTAAATATCAATCGTTAATAACATTACTTTATCATGGTAATGGAAACAGTAGAATGGGGTGAGCTATTATTCTCATTAATAGTATGAATTCAATGAGAGATTTCATTAGTAAATATGAAATAATAAGTATGGAATTATCAATCATTGGAAACAAATTCGTTCTTTTTAATAACTAGAAAAAAAAATGAATCCACATATACTATCAATTCAATAATATAATATATAATAATAATTAAAAATTATTAACGAACTAAATGAAAATTATTAGATGTCATGATCGATGTTGTAATAATTCCATTACCATCACAACCTTGAACCATGTCAATTTAATTAAATAGATAAAACCCATTTCATTCGTCCAACTTGATTGTCTCAAAAGACCCATTGACTCATCAAGGGTATATATAATTTTGGGATCCACCTATTACTTCATATCCAAATCCGTACTCATATACAGAATTATAAATTTAATATGAATATTATGTTCCTTATAAAAATAATCAATATCGAGTAAATAATAAGTATTATCAATAATTTCCTAGCCAATAAGATTCAATGTAAACCACTATATAACAAAATGGTATATAGTTTTGGAAATAAGAAGATCCATGATATAATGATTATGATTTTTTAATAGAAATGTAATTTTCATTGAATATTGATCATAATTACATATAATGGTAAATATATTGATGATATAAAATAAATTAGTGTATTGTATTAATATATTCCTTAATAAATGGAAATTGAGATATAATCCACATAAAATGTTCATTACATTGACATGGGAATAAATAAATAAAGTATTTATGAATGAAAAATACAATTTTAACAATAATAATGGAAATAAAATATTTCATAGTCATTCGTTACTTCAAATATAATATTAGCATGCCATAATAAATGAAGAAGTGATATAAATAAATGAATGAAAATTTGTGTTAGAAACCCCTAACATTATGTTTGAGTTCTTTCATATATGTTAAAATATATTATATCATAAATATAGATTTATTTTATTTCTATTAAAACCCAATAACATATATATCATACCATATATGATATTATTTTATCATTTAATCACAAATAGATTAATAATTATATTTTATAATAACTGTTCTAGATGATAATATCTTAATTTTTCACTTATTTTTTCATTTGTTTATTTTTGTACATGTACATTTATCATGGTTTATTCATATATATAATGTTAATAATGATTGAGAAACCATATATATTAATTATATACATATTTAAAATCATCAATAAAAATATATATAGAAAAATAAATTACACCGTTCATTGGGATTTTAGGTAGTACATACTGGTGAATAATATTTCCATTCAATAATGGATCGAATAAAGGAAACAGAAATAATAAAACAAAATTATATAAAAATTGTTATATAATATATATTTGATATATATTCAATAATTCTATCTTTATTACCATCCATGAGAAGTAAAAATGAGATATGAATCACAACTCGTTATGTAGGTGGTAGTCCACATGTGTTCATGTGTGATGTTATAAATTTTATATTTATTTGATTTTAATACATTATATATATGATATTGTTAATATAGAATCATATTTATGTCAAAAATATCAAATAAAATTATTTTTTACATCATTCAAACAATATATACATTGTAGTGAGGGAAAACATATTAGACCGCTCTGTGGAGATGGTTAGTTGTATGTACGAATGGGAATTGTTTTTTGCATTTAGTATGATGAAAAATAGATAGTATATATAAGTAAAATAATAATAATAATATATTAGTATATTTATAATATTGGATTTAACATTTTATAATTTTTAAAATCAATTATGTTGATGTAGAGGAAGGGAGAAACATTAATAGTCAATAAAGATGACAACCTCTTATTGGGTAGACATCCTTGAAATCCCTTTGTATTGGTATTAGGGTTGGAACCCCAGATGTAATATAATCTATAAAACTTTTATATGTATTTTTATTAGTGTAATGGTTAGGTATTGGTTGTTATTTACGGTTAAATGTGTTGTAAATAAGATAAAATTGAGGTGAACTTTTTTTACTAAAGGGGAGGAGAACACATGGAATATTCAAAAATATTAAATTATTATCATTTATTTATTATATAAAAATTATTCAAAACTAATAATATTATAATATAGTAGATTTTGAGTGTATATAATCTCCAGAAATAAAATTTATACAATTTTTATAGCATTTTTATGCTAATCATTTTTTCGTAACCCTTTATTATCTTCATTGTTATTTATCATAATATTTATGATTTATACAACATTTTGTTTATTGATATTACAAAAAATTTTAAAACATTACATGAAAGGGAAATGGATTAATTTTATAAATATATATCATTAATTTGGAAGAATTGTTTATTTTTATGAATATAAAATAATTTAATAAAATATTATTTATTATATAATATAATTAACATAAATTTTTGGTGTATTCATTTAATTTTATATTTAAAAGAAAAAGAAAAAATTGAAATTAAAATATATTTATTTTAATCTATTATAATATGTCCCATATATATTTAAAAATAATTTAAAAATTACAAAAAATTAAAATTTTCCCATTCTCAAAATCATTGTAATAATTTTTTTACTACTCACTCAAGCACTGCATTAGTGATTAAATTAAATATAATGAATTGAAAATATGTTTTTTACTTTCATTTTGTATAGTTAAAAAATTACCAGTTGTGCAAAGGTTCTGTATTTTTTACTATTCAGTAAATGATCAATATTTTTAGGAAAATTTAAATATTTCACCCAAAGACAATATTTATTTCATAATTTTCAAATTTAAAACGTTTTTATAAAATAATATTTATATAAGATAAATAAAATAATTATAATATTTCTTATGAAATTCAGTAAACATCATTTATGAAAAACCTATTATTGATGAATAAAAAAGCACTAAAGAAAAACGAGTGTCTGTTTTCATAGGAAATAATCAGTAAATTTCAATTTATTTCCTATATTAAATATATAATTCCTAGATTAGTAAATAATATTCATATACGTAAATTTCAATAGATACGTAATATTGGACATTTTTAAATAATAATAATTTTTTATTTGTTTATTATTGGGGTTTCATGTCTTATACAGTATCAAACCATATATTCTTTCTTTAATATCTCTCGATGTAAAATACTATTCCCATAAATAAATTGTTATCTAAAACATTAAATTTATGCAAGTTTATTTGGGTAGTACATAGGTGAATTTCAGTGTGGAAACATCACATCATTAAATGGTTAATATATCATTATATTGAAAATAGTTTTAGGTAAATATAAAGGTCATTTAAAATTACAAACATCTTGAATTACAGATAGGGTTAAAATTATTGGTAATTTAATATATATAATTAAAACATAATGTCCATATTAAAATGGTTAGTGACATAGAATAGTGTTCACTTGATTATGAATTCTCACGAGAAGTTAGTGACCACAAATAATACATTGAAGATGTATGAAAATACTCTCAATTAATTTAAATTAATGATTATAAAAAAATCATATTTTTATATCATATAAATATATTTGATTAATTACATATCAAGATATTGAAATAATATATGGACGTATACATACATGAAATGATGGATTTTTTCCTTTTGACAATTACTCCATAATATAATCTATCTCTATAAATGATGAGTATCTGATATGAATATTTTATGCATGTGGAAACAAAAGTAACAACAGATTTATCCTAAGATCCTAAATATTATGAAAATTCATTACTCCTATCATTATATATTTTTAAACCAATAATGGTTAGTAAAAGTTATCCAATGTTAGTTTAATCTATAAATACTCAATTGAAACACTCAATGTTTATAATATTGCATTCCATAAATGGTTAACCTTACAAACCCTCAAATAAATGAATGAAAAAAATTTAAATTCAACTAACCAATAAATTATAAAGTAGCTCTCAGTTTCTATGTGATAAAAGTGAATAAGATTACCACGTATTCTCCAGAAAGATAGTATTTACCTTTAATTCTCAATGATAACATGCATGCTTCAGAATATTTACTCTCTCATCACTCATTATGTAAAATTTCATAATATCGAGAATGTTTTATAAATGAAAAAAAATTGTGAATTACATTATTAATATCATTTCTATAAAATCAATATATTCATTATTTCCCACGAATATAATACCAAATAGTCAATATTAACACATAATCATGGACTTATTAAATATAATATTTTCCTTATTCATGTGATCTATAAACTACCACCTTACCAAAAAATAAAATTTCTTGGTTATTAGTATTATTCAACGTTTTATTTAAAATCCTCAACCATAAAAAAACTATAACACAATCCATATACATTTCTCAACATTATGACAAAAATTTAATTGATTGAGTAATTAAAAAACATAATTATTGAATCAAAATACATAATATGTTTAGTCATTCCACATTTTTATTACTATGAAAAAATATAGGACATGATATCATAGCTTCTTCTGATGTATATTCTCTTTATGTTTGGGGGATTTGAGATTTTTTATTCCTTGAATCCTTAATGATGAATCACAATACATTATATGTATCTTTTATACCATAATATTCACACACATAATGACATATCTCCCCACATATTAAAAAAAAATCAATTCAATAATGTCTTAGTTTGTTTCATTCATGAATCATCACATGTGGTATTATACTTCATCCTCTTCTTCATATTACAATTTATTAACTTCCTCCACCTTATTCACTTTCTTTTATGTATATATATATATATCACTTGGGGAATTATTTATCTATTTAAATAGGAAAAGGAATTTTATCATAATTTAATTTGAATGTTGGGGATACTATTTCCTATCAGAGTAATAGATTAAACCCATCGATAAAATTTTCAATTCTACACTTTTTATTCAATATATAGCCTTTAACATTCCTTGTTAAACTTGTGTTGTAAGCTTCAAACATTGATATATATTCCTCAACCATTAGACAAGGACTCATGAATTGTATCAACATGTCAATATATTGTTTGAGAGGGAACGGATTCCTATTAAAGGATCTATAAAATCCTTACATTCCATGTTGGTTATTTCTTCCTCATCATTAGTATTTTTAATCATGGACCACCATTGATTTGAATTCACCATGGGATAATAAATATCTCAAAAACTATCTCGCTTTCATTATATCCTTTACTGTGAAATATCTTATCTATGGTAAAAATCCTTTTCCTTTGTAATTTATTTATAGTACCATTTAATGATGGATGTTTCTAATACATTATGAAATATATTATTGTTACAATACATTTTGGATCAACATGATTTTCCATACAATAATTTCAATTGGTAATAACCAAGTACAATTACCCCAAAATAGTTATATATTATTCATCTCAAAATGTAGCTCTAACTCTAGAAATAGTACCATTATCTACTTCATTATCATTCCCATGAGAAAAATCCATACACTTATTATGTGCATTATACTATATTCTATTCCTCACATTAGGCGCTAGTTCTATAAAATGGTACACACTAAAATATAACATATCATTATGATCCATAATGCTAAATATAAAATCATTTGAAACAATTAACCTAAATTGAATATTTAGGTGTAACTAATATGAAAACACCATGATTTATTTAAGTTGTGTTATTTTTATGGTTTTCATTGAGTGATGTTACCTAATTTTTGATTTCCTAAATCATTTTTGCAATGATTCTAATAAACTAGAATTGATTCCAATTGTAATGGTACTATCCCTATTATCCCACTATCTGTGGTGACTCTATTATATTGGTACTATATAAAATTCATCTCATACTAAATTATTGTATAGTATTATAATATTTTAAAATATATATATTATTGAATTTGAAATTAAATTATAAAAAATAAAATTCAACATATTAATTCCACTCATAACATTACTTCACCATTATAATATCTCGACATGTTAGTCATATAGCACATGCCAAATTCTAGGGAATAGAAACAGAAGAATGTGGTGAGGTTATATTATTTGTAATTTTATACCATTTGTTGAAATTATCATGAATAAATATTAAATAATGAATATGGAATGTTATGTAATGGGAATCATGTAACACCCTGAGATTTTATGAAAAATATTATTTTTAATTTTATTGATGTCTTGTGTTTTATGCTACACCAAAAGAAGATTGAACTACATGCATCCCTGACTTGGCTTGCATCACACACAACCATGAAATTCCACGATACCGTGTGTTGTACGCAATACCGAGTTTCACTAAACAATGATATGTTATATAAACTAGCCGTTATGAATAGTAATACCCATTTTTTAAATTTTTTTAAATTTTATCTTTTGAAATGGACTTCATTTTTGGATTCAGAATATCGAAATTATCCTAGGGTGATTTTTTTGTATTTTTCTGAAAACGTTCAAATTTTGATGAATAGTGAAAACACTAGTTTACTATTTAAAAACCGAATTTTTATTTATATAATTATTTATTTTATTTAAATTTATTTTAGGTAAAAAATGATACATAATACCTATACAAGTACAATGTAATTCATTGGATCCAATTTATAATAATTTTAGATATATAAAATATTTTTTGAACTTTTCACAGTCTTTTACCCACCTCCTAAGAGAATTTGGAAATGCCCATAAAACATAATTTTACTGCTTCTGTAAGTGGAATTTTAAAAATCTAAGATACACAGTTAATATCAAGTAATAAAATGTGGTTCAATGAGATGAAAATCTTTTTTGGTGAATTGTAACTTTTTACTTTTATTTACCACAGTTAAAACTAAATAGGGTAATTAAGGGTAAAAATGATATTATTATTACCCTAAAACATGTCCTAATTCTATTGGATAAGTTTAATTCGACCAAAACAGCCATAGGAATAAAATATGACCATTTTGGTCCACTTGGATTAGATTAGGACAATTAATATTATTCTATTTAAAGAATAGTTAAAATAGTTAAAATCAATGTTTAATAACTAAAACATTCTTAATATAGAGTTGTACATAAGAAAATTTCGACTATAAATATTCATTATAAATAAAAAATTATTTAATATCTAATGGTATTTTATTTATAATTTTTAGACATTAAATAATTTAGTTTATTTATGACACAATGATGATGCAGTAATTATCTTATTAATGAAATATTGTCATAATTGATGTTATAAATACCAAAATAAATGTAATTTGTGACTTTTTCTGAATTACATTAATTTTCAAGGTGAATATGACATGTTAGTATTTATTTAATTAACGTTTTTTGAAATAATCATTCTGTTATGATTTTAACAAAAAATCAATTAACAAATAGTGTCAAAATTGACATAAAATAGTTTTTAAAACAAATATTATATTATTAATTATTATTTTATTCCAAAAAATCAAAATATCATTTAAATGACTTAAATAAGGTTATATATATTAATAATAATCAACTTGGGGATCTTTTTCCTTTTTTATTGTAAGTTTGTTAACCATACAGTGTAATAAAACAGGAAGACACGGTAAAAGTAAAATTATTTAACTTAAAGTTAAATCTAAATGATGAGGTTAAAATAGAAACCTAAACATGTCCAAATTCTATTGGATGAGTTCATTTTTGACCATCCTCACCTTAACTTTGAAATAAATCAATTTGGAGCTATTAAAAACCGAATATGACTTTATAATAAAATAATTTTTGAGTTTGTTCAAAGGTGCCTCTCTCCTCCCTTATAAAAGGGCACCTCATCCCTCTATTCCTCACACCACGTTGAGACTTCATGCTCGGAAAACCCATTCCAATTTCACCTCTCCACTCCCCTATAAACATCCTATAGGTTCTGGTATTCTTCTAAGACCATCTTTAGTGACCAAAGACGAGGTTAAAAATAGGCACTTCAAAGAAAAGGTAATGTCTGTTACCGATTCTTTCAACTTTATTTCTTCTTCTACTTATTGTTCATTAGTTGTATCATAATGAGGTAATAACATAAGTATCACTAATATAATGATTTGTTAATATAATTATGAAACAACCCTATTTCACCATCTAACCATCCTACGAAAAACAAAATCACCATGCGTGTGTACGTACGGAATACAGTCTCCACGTTGTGGTGTAATCTATTTTCCACCACCACCTTACTTGGATGGATATAATGGTGTAAATAATAACTATATATGATTATTGTAAAGTGATATTGATTCTAAAATAGTATACATACACTCCCATACAATTCCAAAATCATGGTAATGGTATCATCGCTCGTGCATACGTACGGACTACCGTCTCCACGACACGATGAGATTCATTCTCCATGTTAACCATTCATGAATTATTAGAAAGTATATATAATGAATAATAATGAAATATATGAAATAATAATGATACTGTATTTATGTATATATTTATTTATTTCATCTACTTAATTCCATTCAATTTGATAAGGAAATGAAAACAACGTTCATGCATACGTACGGCCTACAGTTTCCATGAACGGTGTATTTCATTCCATTTATAGATCTATCATCTATATATGTATATTATGAATATATATATTATATATAAATCATTTTCAACATTCTGGAATTATGTAAATCATGATATAAATAATAATATTAAGAACAACAAGTCGAAACACGTACATTAAATGAAACGATTTTACCCAAGTCGCTGCTTTTACATCAAATTTAGAAAAGAACATGTAATATAAAGTCATAAGTAAACCATATATGATATAATAAAAATGAATATGATTCTCTAATAAGTCAATAATTCTAATTAAATAATTATACAGGAGGTTCAGATACATACGAGGCATATCAGACATAAGGTAAGGGAAAATTTCACAATCTCAATTTTTATCCGAGATTGTTTATACTTCAATATTAACGGGGGCATATTTATCATCCACATCCATATTTCTTCAATGTGTAAAATTATTTCTATCCTACTACAATTTTTTAAGTCCAATTTTACCTATTCAAGATTTTTTGGTAAAGATATGAGCGTAATCTTATGTCATTTTAAGTAAGATGTTCTTTTTGATTTTTTTGGCAAAAGTACGAGAAGAGTGTTTTTTTAACCTATACGGCATAAAAGGAATTTTATGTTATTATGAAGCCTTATTTTCGTGAATCTTACTCCAAAATATTTCATGAATAATTTTAAACAAAATCTTTTTCTTTTAAAATTTCATGACGTTTTGTGAAAAGAAATTGATTTTGAAGAAAAATGGATATTTTCCTCAAGAATTATTCTCAAGTGTTTTATCAAAACCATTTTACATATAAGATGACATTATTTCATATGTGTATGTTTCATGTACAATGTATCTATGATTTACATGGTTTCACTTTTCTTATTATGAAATTATATCCATTTTGTTTTATATGCATTATGTTATGATGGGATGATGTTTATCAAACCCATTTTATTCATTGGGTTATGATGAATGATTTATGATTGTTTTGTGGAATACGTTAGAATGATTTCGATATGAGATGGGTGGGACCTATATCTCCCTCAATATTAATTGTGTTTAGATTTATATCTCATGAGATAGACGTGGCTGGAACGGTGAGTTAATCCAGTTCAGTGTTACAGGACTGGAACAAGGAGTGAACTCGATTCAGAATGGGACTTTGTCCACTAAGATTGTCTTGGCAGCAATGCCTTGGCTACTATGAAAATCATTACATGTTCATATTGAATTCCACAATGACATGTTTTATTACCATGCTAGTTTATCATGACAAATGTTCCTTTATGATATATTCCTTATGTACTTCCAAGATTTATGTCGTTGCTCATGATTTTGATGTTTAGATTTTATATTCATGTTTATGCATTCAAATGTTTATAGATTGTTTTATGTTCTCTATTCTTACCGTTACTGAGAATTTGAGCTCACAATTTATATGTTTTATTTTCTCCATGATTTAAGGAATTTTTTAGGTAAGAAAACAAAAGGGAAATATCTTTATGGGAGATGATGAAGATCATTCACCACGATTAGAAGATTATTTTCCGAGTTTCCAAAGAAACTAAACTATTACGGTCCTTGTGTGTCTATTTTCATTATGTATCAATTATTCCAAAAAAGTAATGTAATTTCTATGTACATAATGCTTTGGGACTCTACGGTTGGTATCAGAGGAAAGGTTTATTCAACCATTGGAAACTAGGATACGAGAACATTAGTGAGATCCCTAGAGATATTTCTATGGCATGTCTATGGATATCCCATAAGGATAAGTATAAGTATAGGTTATAGTCCTAGAATTATGGAAATGATATTAGAATTAAACCTAGGATGTTAGATATGGAAGGTAATCCCCCTTTATTATGTTGTTTTCCATATCATGATGTTTTCCTCAAGCTATTATTTTTGGGATTTAGGTGATGGATGCAACCCGAAGGAACCGTGTTGATCAATGTAATGGAGGAAGTAATGATTGTCCTCTGGAACAAAAAAATGTAATGGATGATAGAGTGAAAAATCTTATTTCTATACTTACACAAGCTATGAATCATTTTGGACTTCCAAATGAGGAAAGAAATGAGCAACATTTTGTTGAATCTTTCATGAGGTAGCGTCCACCTTCCTTCAGTGGGTCTTCTGATCCATTAGTGGCTGAATAATGGATCAGTACAACTGAAAAGATATTTTCATTTCTACAATGTTCTGATCATGATAATGTCATTGTATCAGTATATCGTTTTGAAGGTGATGCTGATCAATGGTGGAATGTTATATAGAATATGAGGAAAAGAGTAGAAATTGATTCCATGGAATGGGATGAGTGAAAGAATATATTTTTCAGTAAGTACTTCCATCGTATTCTTCGAAAAAAGATGGAAAAAGAGTTTCTTGAGCTTAAACAGAAGGATGATGAATCTGTTGGTATACACGAAGCGAATTTTACAAGACTTGCAAGGTATGAATCTGGCTTTATCATCCAACCTGAACGTAATGTTGGTTGATTTTTTAGTGGTTTAAAACCAAGTCTTTGAAGGGCGTTATCTATAAGAGACTTCAGTTGCTATGAAAAAATTGTGCGTTGTGCTATCAAGGTAGAATTGGAAGTTGGGGTAACATATCCATCTGATGGTTTTGATAAGAAACAAAAGATGGAGTTCAAGGAGAAATCTCAGAATAATAGTGAAAAGAAGATGAATGTTTCTTTATGCTCAATGTGTTGAAAGAAGCATGGAAGAGATTGTCTTAAAGGGACTAGAAAATGTTTTATGTGAGGAAAAGAAGGTCATCGAGCAGCTGAGTGTCGAAGTAATGGAAAAAGGGTTTTTAATGATGTGAATAAGGAAAAGACTGCAGAGAACACACCACCAACACTTGAATGCTTCAAGTGCAAGGAAACGAGGCATTATGCTAATCAATGCCCTAATCCAACGGTTAATGATGATCAACGTGAGAAACCTCTTAAGGCAAATGATAAAGGCAAGTCACATGAGATCACTATTTGTGATGTTGATTATGAAAATGATGTTGTGTAATTATTAAGTGTTTATATAATGGGATTTCAAAATATTATCATAGAATATCATATATAATATCGTGAAATTTTGAAATATCTATGTATTGGTCCATTGTGGTTTTCTATAAGAATATGGTATTGGTAACCATGAAAATTGATTCAAATATTTTGGAAAGTATATGATATGCGCATAATGAAGGGATAAGGAGAAAATTAATTGATTGATAGTATTCATGAGCTCATGATTCTTATAAGGAATAAGTGATATTATTGTTTGAGTATACAGAATTTTGGGATTTTGGTATGTGGAAAGAGTTAACTTTTCACAACACTCATGTTTTCACTAAGGATCAATGGGTATTCATTTTTCTAAAAAATATATGATTAAGGACTTCAAAGTTTTGTAATGTGACCAACAAGACATATCTTATGATATATGGGGATCAACGATGGTATTAACATGCTTGTTATATGAACTCTCTGGTGATCGTTTTCACTATAATATGAGATTGGACAGTAGTATTTTGGATAAACCTAATGATTGGAATGGATTATGTTGGACATAAGTTAGTATTGTTTAAGGCTAGAAATTTTTCTATATTGTTGATGGAAACTTATAATAATGTATTTTTAGAAAAAAAAGGAAAACCTGCAAGACGGGCAACAACCCTTCGCTTCGGACAAGGCTGTGGGAATCGAACCAACAACTGAAGTGCGACATGCCTTTATCACCTACCACAGGCCTACAAGAATTACATGTTTATTAAAAACTAGTATTATTATATTAAGAAGTATGATATAAGAATTATAAGTCCATTTTAGGAAAAATATATGATTAATCTCACTATATATGGACTTATGTATTTTTGATAACTTTTTATAACCTTTTGTTTGAGGAAGATGGAATGACCCATCATTATATCACATGATCTTCTAACACTTCAAGAATGAAAAATTGAACTTCACTTCTTTAAGAGATGAAGTCTAAATTGTCCATGGAACGACCAACGATGAGACTGTACCAAAATCAACAAAGTATTTCTTCTAATTCGAATTTCGTCAACTTTAGGGAAATGATCTTGAAAACCAAAAATGTTGTCATAGTGCCCTTATATCCGATTAATCAGATGGTACCTTAGATCATCACAAATAAATGGCTTTGTGATTTCTGGATTTTCCTTATACATGTTCTCTACCACTCTCCATCAGAACATGATGGTTAGATTTCTCTTCCATATCCATATTTTCACCTATGTGGAAACCCATTGATTAATTAATGTGGGTAACCAATAATTTTCATATATTATTTTTTAGAGATTGGTCTTGGTATTCCTATTAATGATGTGGGTTTATATTAAAGAAAATTTCATGTAGTAAACCATTTATAACCCCGATAAATTTTGAGGGCAAAATTCATTTTAAGTTGGTATAATGTAACATCGCGAGATAATATGAAAAATATTCATTATAATTATATTCATGTCTTGTTTTTTACGCTACACCAAAAGGAGTTTTCACTACATTTATCCCTGACATGGCTTGCATTACATGCAATCACGACCTTCCATGATAGCGTGTGTTGTACGCAATAACGAGTTTCATTAAACAAAGATATGTTATATAAAATAGCCGTTATGAATAGTAATACCCATTTTTTAAAATTTTATAAATTTTATCTTTTGAAATGGAATTCATTTTTGGAATCGGAATATCGAAATTAGCCTAGGGTGAATTTTTCTTATTTTTTTGAAAACATTCAAAATTTTATGAATAGTGAAAACACTGGATTACTATTTAAAAACATATTTTTTATTTAAATAATTATTTGTTTTATTTAAATTTATTTTAGGTCAAAATAGATACATGGTACTTATATAAGTTCAATTTTGTTCATTGGAGTCAATTTATAACAATTTTAGATATATAAACTTTTTTTGACTTTTCACCGTCTTTTACCCACCTCATAGGAGAATTTGGAAAGTCACATAAAACATAATTTTACCGCTTATGTGAGTGGAATTTAGAAACTCCGAGAGACACTGTTAATATCAATAAATAAAATCTGGGTCAATAGGATGAAAATTATTTTATGTGAATAGTAACTTTTTACTTTTATTTACCACGGTTAAAAGTAAATAGGGTAATTCAGGGTAAAAATGATATTATTATTACCTTAACACATGTCCTAATTCTATTGGATAAGTGTAATTCGACCAAAAACAACATTAGGAATAAAATATGACCATATCAGTCCACTTGGATTAGATTAGGACATTTAATATTATCTAATTTAATGAATAGTTAAAATAGTTAAAATAAAAGTTTAATAAATAAAACATATTTAATATAGGGTTATACATAAGATAAATTCAACTATAAATATTCATTAGAAATATAACACAATTTCCTACATAATGGTATTTTTTTTATAATTTTTATACATTAAAAAATTAAATTTATTTATGACACAATGATGATGCAATAATTATCTTATTAATGAAATATTGACATAATTGATTTTATAAATTCCCAAATAAATGTAATTTGAGACTTCTTATGAATTACACTAATTTTATAGGTTAATATGACATGGTAATATGGATTTAATTAACTTTGTTTGAACTAATCATTCTGTTATGATTTTCACAAAAAAATCAATTTCCAAATAGTGTCAAAATTGACATAAAATAGTTTTTAAAACAAATATTATATTATTAATTGTTATTTGATTTCTAAATATCTAATGTTTGGCCCAATGTCTTAGCTAAGGTTATATATATTAATAATAAAAATCTTTGGGGTCGTTTGGAATGTTATAGTATGTTTATTAACCTTATAGTGTAATAAAACAAGAAGACACTGTAAAAGTAAAATTATTTTTCATAAAGATAAATCTAAATGATATTGTTAAAATAGAAACCTAAACTTGTCTAAATTCTATTTGATGAGAGTATTTAGACCCATCACAACCTTATATTCTAAATAAATCAATTTGGAGCTATTAAAAACCGAATATAACTTTATAATAAAATAATATTTTTCTGTTTTTACAAAGGTGCCCCTCTCCTCCCTTATAAAAGGGCACCTCATCCCTCTCTTTCTCACACCACATTTACCCTTCAAGCTCATCCAACCCCTACCAATTATCCCTCTCCACTCCCATAGAAACATCCTAGTGGCTCTGGTCTTCTTCAAATACCATCATTAGTGCCCAAAGAGGAGGTTAAGAAGAGGCGCTTCAAAGAAGAGGTAAT
Organism: Viscum album; assembly: GCA_963277665.1. Taxonomy (NCBI): domain Eukaryota; kingdom Viridiplantae; phylum Streptophyta; class Magnoliopsida; order Santalales; family Viscaceae; genus Viscum; species Viscum album. The sequence goes on from OY728158.1 coordinate 882,456,518, forward strand.
GTTCGTTATTGATTCTTTCAACATTACTTCTTCTTCTAATTATTATTCTTTAGTTGTTTAATTATGTGGTAATAACATCAGTATCACTAATATACTGATATGTTATTATAATTATGAAAAACCATATTTCTCCATCTATCCATCCTATGGAAAACGAAATCACCGCACGTGCCTACGTAAGGAATACCGTCTCCATGCCGTGGTGTAATCTATTTTCCACCACCACCTTTATTGGATGTGTATAATGGTGTAAATAATAACTATATATGATTTTTTTAAAATGATATTGATTCTTATGTAGTATACATTCACTCCCATATAATTCCATGATCATGGGAATGGTATCATCGCTCGTGTGCACGTACGGACTACCGTCTCGATGACACGATGAGTTTCTTTCTCCATGTTAACCATTCATGAATGATTATAAAGTGTATATAATGAATAATAATGAAATATATGACATAATAATGATACTGGATTTATGTATATATATTTATTTCATTTACTTAATTCCATTCAGTTTGATAAGGAAACGAAAACAGTGTTCATGCGTACGTTCAGCCTACCGTCTCCATGAACGGTGTATTTCATTCCATTTATTGATCTATCATATATATATGTATATTCTGAATATATATATTATATACAGATATTTATTTACATTATAGAATTATGTAAATCAGGGTATAAGTAATAATATTATGAACAACAAAGTCAAAACATGTAAAATAAATGAAATGATTTTACCCAAGTCGTTGCTTTTACATAGAATTTACAATATAACAGGTAATATAAAGTCATAAGTAAACTATATATGATATCATAACAATTAATATGATTCTGTAATAATTCAATAACATTATTTAAGTCATTATACAGGAGGTTCGGATACATACGAGGCATATCAGACATAATGTAAGGGAAAATTTCACAATCTCAATTTTTATCTGAGATTTTTTATACTTCGATATTCACTGGGGATCATTTATCATCCACATCCATTTTTATTCAATGTGTAATATTATTTATACCCTAATACAATTTTTTAAGTCCAATTTTACCTATTAGGAAGTTTTTTCTAATGATATGAACAGAATCTTCTGTCATTTTCAGTACGAGGTTCTTTTTGAGTTTTTTGGAAAAAGTACGAGAAAAACGTTTTTTTAACTTATACGGAATGAAAGGATTTTTATGGTTTTATAAAGCCTTATTTTCATGAATCTTCCTCAAAAATATTTCACGACTAATTTTCAACAAAATATTTTTCTTTTAAAATTTCATGTCGTTTTGTGAAAAGAAATTGATTTTGAAGAAGAAAGGATATTTTCCTCAAGAATTAATCTCAAGTGTTTTATCAAAACCATTTTATATCTATGATGACATTATTTCATATTTGTATGTTTCTAGTATAATGTCTCTATGATTTACATAGTTTCAATTTTCTTATTATGAAATGATATACATTTGTTTTTATGGATTATGTTATGATGGGGTGATGTTTATGAAAACCATTTTATTCATTGGGTTATGATGAATGATTTATGATTGTTTTGTGGCACACATTTAATGATTTCAATATGAGATGGTTGGGACCTATATCTCCCTCCAATTCATTGGGTGAATATTTATATCTCATGAGATAGGCATGGCAGGAATGATAAGATAATCCGGTTCCGTGTTATAGGACTGGAACGAGGAGTGAACTCAATTCAGAATAGGACTTTGTCCACTAAGATGGTCTTGGAAGTAATGCCTTGGATACTATGTAAATCATTACATGTGCTTAATGAATTCCAAAATTACATGTTTTATTACCATGCTAGTTTTTCATGACTAATGTTCCTTTATGATCTATGCCTTGTGTACTTTCAAGATTTATGTCGTTGCTCATGATTTTGATGTTTAGATTTTATGTTCTTGTTTTTTACAGTCAAATGTTTATGGATTGTTTTATGTTCCATATGCTTACCCTTAATGAGCATTTGAGCTCACCATTTATATGTTCTCTTTTCCCAAGGATTTAAAGAAAGGTTTTATCTAAGAAAACAAAAGGGTAAGATCTTTATGTGGGATGTTGAAGGTATTTCACCATGATTAGAAGATTATTTTTGGAGTTTGCAAAGACACTAAACTAGTATGGTTCTTGTGTGTCTTTTTTTGTTATGTATCAAGTAATCCAAAAAATTAATGTAATGTCCATGTACGTCAAGCTTTGGGTCTCTAAAAATCACATGGAATTTAATTAATAACATTAGTAAGAAATAACTCAATGTATAATTTAAATTTAAATTTATGAAACTAAATTATAATAGGTTAATTTATATAATTAATCATGATATCTCTACTATCTGTAGTTGAACCATCATAGTTTCATACTACGAGAAAAACTCATTCAACTTTCCAAACCGAAATTTATCTTTAGACATATCAATGCATTGAGGGGTCATATAAATTTGGGCCCCACCCATCATTTCATGTATAATGAATTCCTCAATTTTTAAATGATATATTTAATTCATGAAATATATTTCTAATCAATAATATTACCTATCAAGTATATAATATTAATTATCAAAAATTCCTCAATCTGTAAATTTTAATGTAAAACATCTTATATAAGAGTGGTATACTATTCCAAAAGTATGTATATCCATGATACAATTAATATTGATATTTTTGTGATTTGTGATTTCAATTACATAATGATAATTAATAAATCAATTGATCAATATATAATTCTTATAAACAAAATTAGGTACATAACGTTTAAATATTGGACATGGATGGAAATTAATATGAAATTGAAATACCCAGGTAATACTATTAATGTGACCAATAATAATTGAAGTAATTGATTATGAAAAATTATCATAAACACAATTAAATATAAAAATATATATATTGAAATAAAATTTTACTTCTCATATTCTCATGGCATGGAATAATCAATGATGAAGTGGTATAACCTGATGAATGTAAACGACATTGAGAAACACCGTACATCTTGTATATCATTCATCATACACATTGGAATCTCTCCTATAATAAAAAAATTTACTATACATTTATTGTAGAAACATTTACCTATATAAAATACCAGTAATGATTTATATATATCCCCTTATGGACAGTTTGATAATAATTATTTAATAAAATAACAATTCTAGGTGATAATGACTTTTTCTCACATATGTTTTTCATTAGTAGTTTTTGTCCTTGTAAATTGATAATTTAATCAACATCTCTAGACTATCAATTATGAAATTAAAATATTCATAAAATGAATATTTATAGATGTTTATAAAATGTATAGAAAGAAAATTGAATCACATTATTCATGGAGATTGGTGATTGAAAGTACGAATGAATGATATTTCAATTTTCAATGTATGAGTGAAAAATGTGGAAGATACGAATACACATTTATACAATAATTAATATATAATATTGGTATTATATAATTAAATATATACATTATATCTATCAAAATTATGATAATGTCTAGTGGAAATGAAAGAAAACAACAAATCTTTATGGAGTTGGTAGTCCAAACCGAAAAATGAGTGATACAATCATTTTCTTCAATATTATATATTACTGTGGAATAAAAAATGAAATTATAATTTAAAATATAATTAATTTCAAAGATATAATATATTATAATTATTTCAATATTTATACAAATCAATGTAATGCAGTCATAAATGAGGAATTAGACTACTATATAGAGATAAAAAGATGTGAATATGGAGAATTGATATTTTATTCTTTCATAGGATTGAAAAGATATGAAATATAGTTGTCAGAAAATCATATAAATTTCACATATATTTATGTCAATGTAATTATCATTATATTTTTTGTAAATCACATTAAGAGGATGTAGAATACGAACTATACTTGAATGAGTTGGGTAAAAATTATTTCCTATGCTTTGGTTGACATCCTTTATGTCTATTTTAAGGGACGTACATGTTTTTTTAGATGTTCTACAATACCTTGAATATTAATAAGGATGTTTAGATGAAAAATGATAATGATTTTTTTAGTCTAAATGTCTCAATGTGGTGAATAGTATGGGAAGGTGTCTTGTCCCTCTATAATTTTCTAAAGGGGAACTTTTGGAATTTCATAAAATATTAAAATAGTATAAATTAATTTTGAGGACTAAATGGATAAAAATTTAAAATATTTGATAATATTCTGTGGCAATGTTCAAATAAAACTATCCATTAAAATTTGAATTTTTTCCAAATTATATTTTTACCCTTATCACTATATTTTAAATCATGGTTAACCCTTTTGAAAATTATTAATCTTTTTACCCTTCAGGGGATATTAATGACATAATAAAATAAAAATATTTCCATAAATTGATCATGTTTAATGTTTAGATCAATGAAAGATTAATATTTACTAAAATATTTTTATGAATTTTTAAACAATTAATTCTATATTATTTACATTAAATGTCATAATTGTAAATTTGGGAACTGTAAATTTATTATAGAATTTAAACTATATTAAAAGTAAAGGATTTTAATAATTTTAATCCATATATCTATAATTTTATAATATTAAATATAAATATAATTAAGAAAATATCTCATATAATATTACTTTTACAATTTTTAATATTATTTCAATTATTTTTATACTTCTGTATAGACATAATTCTAGTGTTTCAAATTCATTTAATTTAATAAATTATTCAATAAAAATTATAAATAAATTAACATGAATACAAAAATTATTTATCTCTCTAATAATTTTTTATGACATAAAATATCCTATACATATCCCAATGTCAAAAATTTAATGATAATAAAACAATGAAAAAGTCATTTTTGATGATTTTTTCAACTATATCATTAAAAATATTAACATATGGGAAAAATAATTAAAATACATTATATATCGTTAGTGTGGATTGGTATGGTTGTTATATAATCATCAAATAAAAGTAAGTAATGTGTTTGGTTCATTTTTTTGTTCCTTATCATTTTTCTTGTAAAATTATTTACATGTTTTAAATATTACCACGGTAACAAATTTCAATAGTTTCTAATCATAATGTGAAAATATAAAAGGGTCCAATTTATATAATTTATACCCACTAATTTAAAATATGCTCCCAATTTTTTAAAAATAAATATCAATAGGTATAAGAACTTTCTTTTATTATAAATACATAAAATGTAATGGGAAATAATTTTTATAATCTTTTTTAAGTCTAAAAATGTACTTATAAAAACATAACTTATAATAATGATTAATATTAATCTAATTAGAATATATATATAATGAAGTAATATTAATTTTACTTTGAGAAAAAATTAATTTATAAATGGTATATTTTAATGAAAATAAAAATTCATTTTTACAAAAAACATTATATTTACTCTTCACTAATATATCAATATTTTCAAAAAAATAACTAAATTTCACCATATATTAATTTTTATTTTTTGACTTAAAAATGATATCCTTTTTGTTTAAATATATTATAAAAAATTCTAGATTATATTTATTAAATAATATCAAAATAATAACAAAACTAATTGTTGAAAATAAACATATTTCTAAAGCATTAAATAATTTTACTGAATAAAATGATATTTTCTGATTCCAAGATTATGTCATTTTATTTAATCATGAAATTTATACTAAGTATGTGATTTTAATATATTCAATAATCCATTTAATACTATTTAGTCATTAGATTTTAAATGGGCTGTTTATAATAACCATATTTATATAATAAAATTTTGTTTTTTGTTTAAATTATGTGATGCAAGTTATGTACAATATCAAACCTCATTTTAATCTTCTATAATCATGTGTTATTAGATAAAATATAATAATTCGCATTATCATCTTAATTTCATCAATTCTAAATACATTTATCATTTACCCCTAATGGAGTTAGCATGCTAGTTTAGCCACAACTCATAAAGTAAACAGGAAATTTCGATTACAAATCATCAATCAAATAGAAAAACATATAATTTAATCCCATCTAATCACTAAAATTAAAATATTATTACAAAATTTTTAATTAATGGAATAATAAATCATAATTTAAAATTTTCTCTTGGTGTTATGTTTGAACAAAACAAGTCCAAATGAGTCCATTTTTGTCACACCAATCATGGGCCTCATTCCTTGGTCTCAATGAAAATGGATCCAAAATAATAAAATGGGATGTTTATAAAATTTTCACCCAAAAACAATAATTATCCAACTACAAAGTTCACATTCATGATACATTAGTGTAATATCACATACTTGACATACTAGTTCATTTAAACGGAAAATTAGTGATAAATTATAGACCACCCACCTCAAAATCAGTGAATATACTAATAGGATTCCATGTTTGAGGTAATGTAGGTTCTTCCACCCAATAAAAAGAACCAATATATTATTTCCAATATTTTGTAACTCCATGAACTTAATTAAATATCATTTTTAATTTTATCATTTATCTTTTAAATAAATTTGAATGGGCATGAGTTGGGTTACCAATTGAAGTATCACATTGTAAAAAACATTGTCAAACTGCATGACATGTGATCTTTCAACAAAAAACATAAAATACTGAGCGAATACCACATTATATGGCCTATAAATCTAATAGAAGATCAAGATATGTCTTTGAAATACTCTATCACATTGATATAAATCCATGGTTTCAGAATGGAATTTTTTTTCAACACTTATGTATGTTCTAGATCCATATGTAATTATTCAAAATAGAATATAATATAAACACATTCTGTGAATGAGTTCCCTCATATGAATAATGTCATCTTACCTAAATAATATCCTTTTATCATGAACACTTCAATGTGTGTGTTCATTATCCTCCTTTTTTTAGTAGATAACAAAATAAATGATAAAAAATAAATAAAAACACCCAAAAACTTATATTTTATTCCTCTTCATTTACATAAATCTCTCTTACTAGAATTTTACAGTATGACCTTGTTTGATTTATTTGTAGATTCATTAATATTCATATAAAGTACATTATGACATCAATATCTCTAATTCTATTATCTAATAAAAATTTAATACAATACCCATAAAATATTTGACCTATTCATTATATATTAATTCCCTGTACATGTATGAAATGATGTAATATTATTTTCATGTGGGCGTCCCTATTAGTAATTTTTATATTGAAAAAAATATGGAATACACTGAGTTAATTTAAAAAGACAAAATGAAATGTATATTTCAAATGATTTTAATTTACATAAAATGTATTCCGTGTTCAATGACCCTAAATTGAAGAACATTTATGTGATTCTCACATATCATTAATATAATTAAAATATTTTACACCCTACAAGAACATAAAATAAGAATATCAATTATTTCCTTATATATCATCATCAAAATTTATTATCTAGATCCATAGTAGATAACATGGAATCTAGGAATAACACCTTTTTTAAATTTCCTTATGTCTATTAAAAATTAATGGTGTTTTTGTTACATATATCAATATTTATCAATTCATAGGTGATATTTTCGAGATAAAACATTGAGGTACATTGAGATTTAAATCCCAAATGAGGATATTAATAATTTACCACATCATAGAATTTGAGTTAGAATAGTTCATGATATGTTCATCACAAGAACAACATGTTTCTTGATTAAAATTCTTGAATAATATGTTTGGAATTATAATCAATATATTCTATAATCATCCATGTGTTATCTATTAGAGTCACACTAATATAGTGGATGAAAAAATCCTATTACTTGAAAATGTTATTTTATAATACCCTCCTTACAAATATTCAACATCTTCTCTGACTATGTCACAAATCAATCATTGAGGTTATCATACTTCCCTTGATATTTGATTGATATTTGTAACAATTGAATTTGGATCAATGAGAACCTTCTATTTTAAATACCATACATTACCCAAACTACATTATTGATCAAAAAATGAACCCCCAATATGAAATTCTATTATGAATGTAATTTTAGGTCAGAGGGAAAGGGATAAAATATTTATAATTTCCAAAAACATTTTATCAATCCCATCCACCCAATGTGGTGGAAAACAATTCATTTTGTACGTATCCCTTATCATTATTACTAATCCAAAAACAAACATTCATGATTTCATATTTTCCATTCCCATATTAAAATATATAGTGTTATCTTTTCCCATGATCCTTATTTGAGTTATTCATTCACACATGTTTTGAAGAAAAAATAAATTAAAATATGAACCCCTTCTCATTAGCTTCTCTATAAAGTTATATATATGATTTCATTTGCATTTACTGATACTCTTATAAATCTATTTGTTGATTATGTCATTTTTAGTCAAGATTGTATGACTATAAACATTAATAATGTTGGTTATAAATATAATACATTAAACACTATAAATGTATAGGTTCAGACTGCTTAACCATAACTCATATTTGAAGGAAAAAAAATTAAGGCTAAAAACTTGTAATGTGTATCCCATGAAGAAGTATAGTCAGCACTCCTTATGAATTGAAACATTATGGATTTGGCAATATTTAAAGTAGACAAATTAAAATGGTACAAATCTCTGGGATCCCAACATTTATACCTTGGAAAATATGAGTTATTACAACTAGAAAATGTGTTATAGTTAATGTTACATCAATTTAAGGTGATATCTCTCAACTCTGAAAATGAATTTGATATAATCTGTCAAAAGATTTTGGATAATTAATTCATCCAGGATTATTTAACTTTTTCATTAACTTTCAACATATGAAATGTTTTTGTATTCTCAAAAATAATACATTTATATCCTAAAAATGTATATGTTAATCCCAAGGAAGTGTTTCACATCTTATTTATCCATTCCAAAATATTTTATTTCATAAGAGGCTGAAATATATCCTTCTAAATAGATGAAAGCATTAGTCCTACTGAGAATGTCCAATAATTTATTATATTCATCATTCCAAAAAAGTGGAATCTTTTATTTGGATAATTCCAATGTTTATAATTTATATTCTTATACCAATTAATTATTCCTAATAAGAAACTATTAATTTTTATTTACACATACCATAATCCAAATTTTCAAATTTATTCTATACTATTATTTTACATTCATAGGTCATAATCTCTTTGAAATAATAGATATAACAAATAAAATTTTATTCATTGTATGGTCATCATTGCATGACCCAGAATTGCATGATCTATTTCTTTAATCATCATAACCAAAATTTTATGAACCTCCTATTATACATCGTATATTGCTCAAAATTGGATCTTTGTTCTCAAAGATATATTTCATGACCTTCCTAGATAAATAATTTCTCATTTTCATCAAATCTGTCTAGTCATATACACAAGGTACATTGGCATGCAAAACTATAGACTATAAAAGGAATGAGACATATTACACTCTACATTGAAAATAAAAAATTCGGTTTTTAAAAATGTTGAGTCTATTCTTTATGACCATAAGCATATAGGATATATCATCATTTATGGTTATAAAAATATATAATGCATTAAATATTTTACAATGAAAACCAATATTGAGTGACTTATTTAAATATATTGTTTACTAATGCCAATAATCTCCCATATGAATCTAATTTAAAATAAAGTGGATATAAATAAAATAACTACTACATGTGATACCGACTATATTATCACAATAATAATCAATATGTACGTTCTAGTATACATGGGTAAATGAATATTTAATTAATTTCATCATAATTGGAAACTATATTTGAATGATATATGAAAAATTTATTAGTATATACTAGAAGGGTCTAAGAACCATTTTAAACATTAGAATAATCATCCCATTACCATTTCATCTATGTCATCTTCAAAATTATACATATTCTCCCATAAAAAATTGGTATTAATCTCGTGGTAAAATGATGGAATTTGTTCCTATACCCACTAACGATCTAGAACTATTTATACATCACCCCCATAAAGAAATAGAATAACTATATAGCTATAGTGATATTACATCTACCTAATTATGTTCATCAAACAATATTGGTAGGAAATGATTTCATATATAAACGAACCTACTATATATTCAGTTTCATATAAATTATTTTTATACCCATCTATGAGACATATTAAAGAGGAAAACATTGTGAATTAGGTCTTTTTAGACATTATTTTCTTAATCCAATACAGATTAAATGGTCAAATGGAGAATAGTTACCTTAATATGATATATGAGAATTTTTTAAAATATAATGACATGATAATAAAAATGAAATAATGATAATTTAATTTAAAACAAAATAATAAAAAATTAATTTTCATTCAAAATGTAGTGGATGTTGTGAAAATGCCCAACATAGACCATTTATAATTAAATGTATTCATGGATGAATGTTAATATAATATTATATAGAACAGAAAAATAATTTATAATGATTCATCATTACATTCTCAATGATGAAAATATATTACTATAATTTCATCAGCTTCTCAGATTCGTCATCTTAACAAATCTCCAATTCCACTACCCCAACAATATCATCCATTCCCAACCGTTATTCCTATATAATAATTAATTGATAATATACTATTTCATTTTTTTAAAATTTCATGATCATATTAATTGGGGGATATCTCTTGTGGACGGTGACCCACCAAGTCCCCGACATTAGGAACACGTTTTTATAACCTAGTAACCACAAAAAAATGAGGACTGTTTTGATGTTTCCAATGATGAATATGGTGGAATAGGATGATTATTTTTAAAATTTTAATTTTACCTATATGTGACCAATCATTAATTTGGATAAATATCCTCCATCACCTAGTCATGAAAATTTCATAAGTTCTTCATGTCAAAAAAATGTTGATGAACAACTATTAGAGAAAAATTTTGTGACATCCATGTTCACCCATGGTGTACATGAGGATTAACTTTGGGATCCTTTTGAATACAATAAACTATGTCTAAAACTAAATTGTTATCTCTTATACTTATATAAAAATTAATTAATTGGTATTATGAAATATTCTGAATCAACATCACTAATGGAGGGTAAAATTGTAACAAATCCAAGATACTCATGAAACATAATGATTTCCATCGCACGCGTTCCTATGTGTTTTTTCCATAAAGAAATTAAACATTGTGTTCTTATGGATGTTATTAAGGTCACCATAAATCATATTAAAATCATGATAAACAATAAATTATAAAGGTTCAAAAGAAAAAATTTGAAAACATTCACCATAATATAGCTGAACCTTGGTCCCCTCTACTAATATTTCTCTATTTATTAGTGTGGTTTATTGGTCCCATAGTTTCAATTCCAATATTGGGCTACCAGGATCGAAAATGTCCATAGTGGGAATAATAACCACTTCCTTTATCAAGTTAAATGAAACCCCTAATAGGGAATTGATCATGTGAAAATCCTATAACCCAAGATAAATTTATCAACAATATTCATTTCCACATATAATAATGTACATGTCAAATCATAGTTAATTAATTAATTGACTAATATATGGGTCTCTAACCTTATTGTAGTGTTTGCAATATTAAATCATGATCAATAGTGGATCAATGATTAATTAATTGGTTTTCTATGAGATCTTCCAATACCCCTATTTATATATTTTTGAAGGTCATCACTTGTGGATTGGAATAAATATTTAATCCCGATTGAAATTTGTTTTGGATTCATTTATTGTGTGAAATTACACAGATCAAAAATCTATAAGAACATGAGATCTTATTATTTTTTATGTGGTCATTCATGGAATTTAATCTTTTATATAATCATTGAAAAATATTTGCTCATTTTTAATTATGTATAGAAGAAACAGTTTCATATCAATTTTAACATTACTTAATACAAATGTTATAAAATTGTTTTGTAGAATAATAGGGAAGAAGTTTCATTAAGAAGCTAGTATTCCCAAATAATTTCCAACTAAATTGTCTTTTTCTCCATATATATAATAATAATTTTTTTCTCTATCAAATTTCACCCTCTTTGAATACTACATGGATTCCACCTTTTAGAGTACAACCTAAATACTTTTATTACTATTAGTCGATGAGTAGTTTATCATTTTTTAGTTTTCGTGATACACAATATATATTGGGGATTGAGTCTTTAAAACTCAAGGATTTTATAAATATGTGTTTTATAGATTATCATGTGGATGTTAATGAAGGGTATTCATATTTTAGTGAATATGATGTTTTCATCAGGAATATAATGTGATACAATAAAAAACATTATGGGAGAATATCTAAAATAATAGGAATAATTTCACAACACATAGTATATTAAAAAATAAGATGAACTGGTACTACACCTTTTGTGTTATAGTTCAATTTTCTTATTCAAGAAATATTATCTTAAAAAATACACATGTTTTTTAATATGATTGATAATACTATATGATATAATATAACATTATGTTAAATATATGATATTTTACCATTATCAAATCTGTATCATTAACTATAATATGGGAATATCATATAAAATGTGTGTGAGTGGATTCATATTGAACAATCCCCAAAACCCCCGAAACAATTCATAGAGTGCGGACATTGAATTATCATATAAAATAATATACCAATTACTATTATGATTAACAAAAATTAAATAATTGGGAACATTATATATTTAATATTGTGTTGATGTGAAGAATGTGAATACAATTTCAGTATTCCTCATGCATTTTACAAAACATGAATAAATAGTGATCTTAATCTAGAATTTCCCATGTGCTATGTATGATGAAATTTATCATGGGGATGGGTTTAAGGAAACATCTATTGTTTAGGCTATTAAACACCATTACATGCTATGGTACTCTACTTATCATATATTTGTTATCAAATAGAATATTGTGAGATTGATATAGGGACCATCTCATTTAATGGGTAATTCGATTCGTCTTGTGGATACATTATAGATTATGGAGTTCTTAAGCTTCCACAATTGGTTGATAATATAACACACTATTATTATATTGAAAAAAATTATTTTTTAAGTGGTATTTTGTTGTTCTTCATTCTTTTTATATAAAAGACATTATTTTTTAATCATGTTAAACCAAAAAAATTGGCCTTTATTATAATTTTCAATACCTTGAAAGTTATTCAATTAATATATAAATATCTAACAGATAAGCAATACACTAGAAATTTTTTTAAACACTTTAAGGCCTGACCTACCATATGTGAAAAAATAAAACATGCACATATTTAATAAAATTATATACTTTTAAATTACACCAAAGAAACATATAAAATTAGTTCTAGTCAATATTATTTATGAAGATCCTATATTGATTTCTGAAGGAATCACTTCTCTAAATTGTTTACATTAATTGAATATATCATCAAAAAAATGGTAATGAATATCTATCAACAATGTTGTTCCAATCACACTTAGGAATATAAGATAATGCAAAAAGATTATTTGATAGTATGAGGGAGTATACAATGGCCTAGTAAATCAAAATCTCATCCATCTCCTGATGAGTTACATATTATATATCACCCAGTATTACTCTATGAATACAATCATTCATATATAAAATTAATGATCATTTATATGATCATTCATGATTTCATTTTAGTATTCATTGATATGGTGTTTCCAAGAACATTCTTTTCATCTTTTGGTGATCTTAGAAATAGTCGTTACATACAATTCTTTATATAAAGGGAAAAATCCTAGATATGAACGCCCATAATTAAAATATTTATGATTATTTAGTCTCTAATATGTTTTGGATAATAGAAGGATCATATAAAAATTAATTTAAAAAAAATGTTAAAATAAAAATAAATTTTCATTATATTAAATGGATAATTTTCCCATTTTATATAGAACTATTTAATTCATGAATTGTCTTCAACCTTACCAAAAAAATTAATTTTCAGATTTTATCCATCTAAAAATTTCACATGTGTTAAATTTAATATGAAAATAATTAAATTGAAATGTATGTATTCCCATTTTAATATGATTAGTAAAAGAAATATATAACTGATGTAATTGTTGTATCAAATGAAATAATTTTTTTTTCAAGAATAAGTAAACTATTTGATTCATGAATTAACATGAAACTAGAATAATAATATATTCATGAAAATATATGAAAAAATTAATATCAATAATATTGATCACATACTTATAGAATACAAAATTATATACATAAAGAAAATATTATCAGTCCCATGTACAATGAAAATTTTATTATCGTCAACATTATGTTCAAGAAATATAGTAATCATAGACTTTTGAAAAGTAATTATCGTGATGTTGTAAGAGGAATAACCCAAAACGACAAATTTTTTCACATATGATCTATTTATTTTCTTAAGGGTAATAAAATTTTATTCACCACCCATAACATGATTATTTCCAACGCATTAACCATTAATGTCAATAAAAATTTTCATACCATTCCATATGAAATTTCTTACTTAATAAAAATATTTTTATACATATACTGAATGATATTTATTATTAATTTATAGATATAATATGTTATTTTTAAATAATTATCATGATATTCAATACATTTCACAGTTTCGATCACCATCATACGAATAATAATGGATGGATAATCAATACTAAGTAAATATTCCAATAATTATCTGTATTAGAATATCACAATATTGAATACCAACAATTTAACTCAAAAAATAAAATAAAATTTGTTCTAGATGAAATTTATCAAATACAAAATAAGTAAAATATGATAATTACATAGAATGGAGAAATGGGTATATGTATAAATCAATTTTGATAACACTTGATTATAATCTATCCAGACTAAGAATGTGAATTGATATAAAAGAAAATAACATTAGAATAATGGAATGTTGATCAACCGTTTTATGTGGTAAAAATGCATATCACAACAAAAAAATGAAATAATGCCACATAATATGATATAGGGTAATATGAATCCAATATTACTCCTCGAAAAAATTTTATACGTTTCTCTTCAAATATATTTAATTTCATTGATATCATGTCAGACATAAAAACCAAAGTCTAAATGAATTATAATAAAAAATTATTTTTGGAATTGGCCATTAAATTTTTGATATGAATATTTATGATAACAATTTATGAATTTTTTAGAGTATTTAGATAATTCAAATATATTTATTAATATTCACTAAATTTTATGAAAATTAATTATATTCATTAGAAATGAATATTTCATAAAAAATGGTATATATTTTATTTTGTGAGAAAATAATATAATTAATTCCTTCCTCGTTATATAATTTATCTAAAAAATTAATTGAATTTTTAAATCTTATGTTTATAATTTATTGGTGTGATGTTTAGACAACTTTCTATCAATATTGATTATTTTTTGAACAGTGAAAATTACGAATTTTTATCGATAAAATTCCTTTCATTTCAATTATTTATTATGATCTATATCATTGTAAAATGGATATAAAATTAAAATTAATTCATTTATATTACTAGTAATATTATTAATTTAATTTTAATTAGTTTTATATATGTCTTGGTATTATATATTTTTATTTGTTAGATATCATTTTTCAAGAAAATAACTTTTTATCATGTTTTGTTTTTATGGTTTTATATAAAATAATAATAATTTTGAAAATTAAAATTTTAAATTTTTATAATATATATATATATATATACATATATATATATATATATTAAATATTCAACATAAATTTCTTCAAATAATCATTAGTAAATACATTAATAATTTCTAATAATGTATAATGTTAAAAAGGGTACCTCGGGGGTTAAAAAAAGAGATAAGTGAATGTTTTGAAATTAAACATATATAAAATCTATATTATGGAAATATTTACATCTAATATTATTCAACCTTTTAATACCAATCCATTATTAATCATTTTATTTATTATGAAATGTTAATATTTAAATATTTTTTGACTTTCCAAGTCTATCATCTCCCCCACTAAAAAGAGAAAGTCATATTTGCTCTTATTTATTACAAATTGATGGATATGGTAATAAAAACGTAAAAGTATATTTTTACAATCCCAATACAATATTTTGAGGTTATAGAAATCTTAAAATACAATTAGGAGGTTCATTGTTAAGTTATCTAATGGAGAACTACTTTAGAAGAGGCTATCATCCTACCTGACCACAATTAATTTCTGTCATTTTCCACCAAATTTAAATTTATGTTATTTGTCATGATGTAAATATTTTAAAAAATATATATAAAAATATATAATATGATTATTAAACCAATACAATTCACCCACTTATCCAACAAATGGGATTTGAAGTTTTCACTCATGTGTATATGTGGACTACCCCCTCGACATACGAATAGAGAACATTTTTTATCACTACCCTTCCTGGATAGTTATAATTATGGGTTTAATGTTTTTATATAAAATTTAATAAATTTTTAAAATTTTTAGTTATTATATAACTTATCCCTTCATTTAAGAAAATCTATTGAAAAATGATAACATGGATTTTGCGTAGTTGAGGACGACCACATCTACAAAGTGATGTGATTTTTTCATCATTTATTTTTTACCTGGATTGTAATAAAGATATATTTAGCACACACACACAAAGATATATATATAAAAATTTATATTTAATTATCATATAGTTATGGTTCCTTAAATACAAAATAATATATTTCATTATTTCATTCTATTTGTAAGAAAATTAAAATATCATTTATGTGTACATACGACATACACTATCCTAGAAAAGTGTAAATACTTTTTATCATTTACTATAATAGATTAAAATTAATAAATAAATATATAAATATAATGAATATATATATAACAAAAAAATTATTTAAATTATGATAACATGATCAATGAACATGGAATTGAACAACTGAACTAAAACTCTTGTGAAATAAATAACAGATAACACCCATAAAAAATACTGAAATAAAAAATTATTAAAAAAACTGTGCAGAAATGTTATCATTGGAAAATTAATTATATTATTACTACTTAAATTAATCCAATATATATATATATATATATAATAAATTTTTATTTATAATAATGGTTATTAAAATATATTTTAATAAAATCAAACATATGGTAAGTGTTTATTTCACAATCTCATCATTTTTCCAGATTGACTATGTTGTAGTCTACATATGGGGAAATAATTTCACATTCCAACGTAAAAAATATATATTTAATATTCTTATATATATTCATGGAATTTTTCTATTATTATTCTATTTCCCTCCCATTGGAAGTTAAAATGAATGAAAAAGTCTTCATTAAAATTAAAATTTATTTCCACGTGCATTAGAAAAAAAATCAACCATATCCATGTTTATTCATGTTTTTATGAATTGTTTTACTCGTATTAAACTTCTATTTAATAGAATATTTCATAATGTTTTACATTTGAAGTATTGGTTTTTAATGGAATCCTCATATATTGCTTTTGAACAATGTACCATTGAATTTTTTCTAAAAATATGAAAGGAATAATTATTTGTACATATATTAAATGAATGTAATTTATCACCTTTATGAACACAAAATAATATGAAGATTCATTTAACTGATTCCATTTTTCTATCAAAATAATTTTTTTCTTAGTAATTGAGATACTTTTATATTTTAAATAAGAGATTAAAATATAAAAAAAATTATTTTTCTAAAAAAATTTATTGTGATCTTGTAAAAGGATTTTTATAAATTTATTCATTATTTAATGAATATAATTATTTATAGATTATATAATCAAATGATAGTATCTAAAATATTCTGTTTCATAGTATATAATTAGTTTTTTGTGGAATTTATTGAAATTATTTATGTCAGTTCTTCTAGTGCACACATATATTTAGTTTTTGTAATATTTTCTATGTTTTAATAATTATTTATATGATTAATGAATACGAAAAATTAATAGAATCTTGGGGAGATAAATTATATATCCCTTTATATGAGTTTATTGGCCTTTTGAGACATAAAATTGGAAATTTAGTTGCCACTTTACCAAATAATTGAAACGTTTTTATTATGCAGCCTCAAAGTTATGATTATAATGTTCAAAATTATGAATTCCATTAATATCAAAACTAGGGTGGATTAACATGTGATTTCTACAATATTTTTTTAATGTATATGTTTCATGATTATGTGACAAAATATGTGGAATTATGTAATCATCATTTATTCACAAAATATTACGCTACTTTATTTTTTATATAATATATTCCACAATACGCATTACCCTACATAGAATCCGGTATTTCTCTATTATTAAGTTTCATTTTATTATGAATCTCATAATTATATTATGATTTATATACAAAGATATTCTATATGGAATAATTAATTTCAAAATGAATGTACAATTTTGTATTTTACAATGTTAATTATAATGCGAGATTCATATATTAATATATTTTTCAAAGACTAAAAAAATATTCAGTATAATTAGATTTGATCATTAATATCTACATTTAATGTAATATGTAATCCACCGACGGTGGTATACAACTATTAGGGTCTTTATAGTTGGTTTCAATGAATATTTAGTTGAATACATGTGAATTATATTTAGGAAAATAGTTTTTTGGGAACGTAACCCTTTAACAAAACTTTACTATGTAACTAATTAGTGAATAATATTATATTTTTTCTTTTGTACTGTATAAATTTTAATTTTTCCATGAAATAAATCCATGTCTTCATATTAAAATTGTATGTAGTGTTGGGAAAAATGATTCTATGGGTTATAATACCAATAAGATGTGGTCATGTATATATTGTCTATCATTATATTACATGGGCAGGGGAATCTTACAACATTCATGGTTTTGAAAATATGGGGGATATGTTTGGGTTAATTCATATATTATTTATAAACAATCATGATAGATTTGAAAATATTTTTAAATTATTATAATCATCACAATGTAATTAATATTATGATTTCAAATTTTTTTATACATTAATTTTCTATTTTTTTCAGGAATTTATCATGTATCAAAATAATACATTTTCTTAGAAAAATTAAAGAACTCATATATTTTATTTCATTGTCTATAAATTAATCATAGTGAATTTAATTGAAACAGATCCACTTTATGTATTATCTATAGGGATTTCCCACTTGGGAACGATAATGAAAATGCATAATGAACTGTATCTCTAACTAAACATTCAATGACTATATTGGTGTATCAAACTCTAGTTCTCACAAATAACCATACACATATAAAGTATCATAGAAATAATTAATGCATTGTAATAATTTTATCTTATATTTTGACAAAGTAACATCTATTGTTCAATAGAACCATATACCCATTTATTTCTGAGAAATGTATTACATCATTAAAAAAACTTTCTTTAGTATATAATAGATGGGTAAATATTTTCATTATTTTTATCATATATTACTTGATACATATCAATGAATTTCATTTATTCAAAACACTAAGAATATATAAGAAATAATGATCATGGATGGAAGGATTTTAATGTATGTTTCTTCGAAAAAATATATTCCCCATGAACACTGAGTAGATATGGATAGAGAGTTCCTAATTCAAGGAAAATGAATTTGGAAAATGTTAAAGCTTTCATCACATTATTAAAAATGAAGGTTTTGAATTACATATGTAATTTAAATAGTTATATTTATTATATATTTCATTAGGATAATGAATATATTTCAACGGGAATTAGTCTCCCAAAAATTCCCCCCATATAAGAAAATAATATCATTTTGTATCAAGATAGATAAATAAATATAAATTTAATATCATTAATTGAAATCAATATAAAAAAGTCAATTTTATTGTAAAAAATGGAAAATTGGATGAATAGAAAGAATGTTTTTCCAACTTGTGATACATATGGAAAGATACACTATCATATATGATTATAGTGAGATGTCTTTTGTACAATGCTATATGAAAACCAAAACATGATATCTAATTAAATTGTATTAGATATATTGTCATTGTGCTTGGAATTAACTATAATAATGTGGGGATCTATTCAATACAATTCCCCATATGTTATGGAAAAATATCATTATATAATCCTTGTGGAGAATTCCAATATTGTAAAACTATTGTAGTATATATGGAATTCCCTAGTGATATAGTGAATGATATACTTATCATCCACTCTGACATTGAATATGAATTATTTTATTCAGTTTCAACCGACCTATTTTATCTAAAGACTTTTCTATGGGTGTCACATCACCATTTAAATAATTAGATGATGAGTTTACAATAACATCTATTAATTGTAGGACATCCACCTTTAATAAATGTGCTATACTTCATTAAAATTTATATGGAATTTAGATCCTATAAATCATTATATTCTTACTCAAATTTTATTTTAAATAAGTTTAGGTATGAATTACATATATTAGTATTTAGACTATATAAATTATCAATGAAGGGATGTTACATTGGATATTCAAAATTTACCATTTATCGTATATAAGGGAAAGTATTGACCTAATCTTCTATTCGATATTACATAGATCATATGGATTTTACTACCACTTCATGTAAATATATTTCAGTGATGGATATAGATAAAATATTAATTGATGATAGGATTTCAATAAGGGGATTAATTTATTTCATTCTAATATTATTCCAATTTCATCCCCCAAATTATAATTTTTAGTTTTCGATATAACTGATATATTGAGAAACAACTATTTTGAGTTAACTAAATTAAATAGACATGAATGAGTTTCATGAATTAATAATGGAAAATGAAGAGAATATATAAAAGTGACTCATACATCCCTGTTCTTTTCCATGGGGTGAACCAATGTTTTGTTATGAATAAATATGGGTCAATTTTTTTCATTTATTATCATAATCTTATCAAGACAACGTTTAAGAAATAGTTTACCCTTCTAAAAATAAATCATTGATTTAGTCAATTATGATGGCCTCTTTATACTTCAAATATTGATAATCAATTTAGATATCATCATCTAAGGGTCATGATAGTGGTTTTTCTAACATCCTTTCAAATGATGTATGATCATTGTGAATTTATATTAGTTTTATAAGAACATACTAGTTTTCATTCTCTCATTGTGTATATAATTAATAAAATCATTGTGAAATAATATGTTCAGATAGTGGGATTGATTATATATGATATTATTATATATATATTTTTGGAAGTAATAACATCATTAAAATTTAATAATTGTTCTATTGATGTTGAGGAAAAATAATATTTTCAATATTTTTACCATATCGGATTTTTTACATCATAATTTTTAATACATTGGTCATATAATCACATTTGAGGGTATATTAGTGCAACCTTAAATAAAAGGATTTATTAAAATATGCCCTGGAAAAACCTTGTTAATATAGATAAATATATTTTTGTAGTTAAATTGGTAGTACTAGAAAATTGTGAGATATTTTTAATAGCTATCTAATACACTTACTGAATGAATCAAAATGAGACAATGTGCTACTTGATAAATGAATGATATGATGGTTTTATTGAAATGAAAACAAGGTTTCTTATCATTAATTATAATACTCTTCCCTATAGTGAATATGAGTATATGATATGTAATTATGATAAAAATAATTCGATTTGTATATTTCCTCATGAAAATGTCATTATTATTGAATATGTGTATCACTAAATGAAAATTCAGGATATTATTTACTCAAATCATGATATAATGTTGGAAGTGGTAATTTTATCATTTATGCTATAGAGGTATTATCTATATAGTGGATATATATATATATATTAATCATAAAATAATAAATTATATATTTACACGGATAGAATTAAATATGTGTCATTAAAGATCATTGGGGTTTGTAACTGTTATGACATATAAAAATATTAGTACCTAGTAAAAGAGTCAAAGGTGTCTGATTCATTGCGTTATATAGAAAATGATTGTTTGTACATGAAAAGGATTAAAATATAACAAATATTAATGGATTTTTAGAATATGGTAATAGAAAGCATTACGATAGATCATATATATTATCATTATTAGTTGAATGATCAATTTTATGTCCTATAATTTATTAATATGGATTGGTTGGATGATATGTCATTGAAAAGGATGTGGATTAATTACCATTAGTTTATCAATGAACATATATGAATTAATGGTTTGAGAACCGAGTATGTGTCCCATAAAAATTATAATTTTTATTTATCTATTGAATAATTATCAATGTTCAATATGGGTTTATGAAGATTAATATATATATCTGATATTTCTTTATAGTGGGATAAAATGGAAATTTATATTTTATTTTACATATACAAACATACGGTCTGTTTGTAATTTATGTGTAATATAAAAATGTATTAGGGAATGTAACATCCATTTACGCGACCAAAATATAAATGGAAATACATTACCATGGATTTTGTCATCAGTTACCCTGAAGCATCGAAAGGGAATAATTATATTTTGGTATTAATTGTCACATTCAGTTAATCAGTTCATTTAGTTTAAATTAGAAAATATTTATCTCATAGTATTCTAGTTTGGGTATACATTATAAATGTGGTAATATTTCAAGGATTGCCACTCAAAATTGAATGTGAATGGGATTTTAGAATTACATTGAAATTATAAGAAGACATAAATAGGCTATAAAAATAGAGTTGATTTTTAGAAAATTTTATTATCATAAAATATACTTCCATTTTGGTAGGACCATTCATACTAGAAACTTTATTTGGAAAACTTGATATATTTTTTTAAAAATGTATTTGGGATAAAAAGATTATATTGGTGAATCATTATTAACTAAATATATTTAAATAATAAATATAGAAGAATAATGTTTTATCACTCTGTACAAGTACATAAATTTTTTTAATGGTAGGGAATGATTTTGGAGAAATAAATCTATTTCGACTTGATCTACCTTGGGATATTTTATTGATTTTTTGATCCAATCAACAAAAAATAAGGTTTTCTCATAAATGTTTGTTTTAAAAATAATTAGAGATATCTAGTGTTTCATTTCAACAAAAATATAATATTATAAATCTATATCTCAATAAAGGATATAATTTTTGGAATGAATGAAAATTTTAACACATGATATGTTAATCCATTTTAAATAAATGATCATATCAGTATGGTATCATGTAATTTGGTGCTTCCAATGCATCAATCTCATGTTAATTATTTTTTCCACATATCTCTTTTGATGATATACATAAAATATCCATCAAATGTATGCAACTATGAGTTAATACCCCTGGTGAATGATATATATTATCAGAAAGAACATATGGATATTTTGTATCATAGAGATAATCATTTTATAAATAAAGAATACTGAACTGGAAGATGTTGCTGGTGAGGCTATAAATTTAAGGGGTTATGTGGGAACCTTATTATATAATGATGTGGAAGAATTCTATTTTTTTATTATAGTGGATGAATTTTATGGAAGAAGTTAATTTTGGGATGGGTTTGAATAAATCATATTTAAATTACAAGATACATTTATTTTAAAAAATCGTCCTTTTATAACAATCAATAATCGCAATCCTGAGTATAAATGAACTCTAATATTATATACTAATACAATATTTATATGAAATCCAAAATATTAATATGAAGATGAAAATATTAAAAAACATATTTGAATTTTTTAGATACATATAATATATTTATTAATAAGTATCTAATTTATTATAAATTCCTTATATATATCAAAAATATATTTTACATAGAAATTTTGTTGTTACCTTATGTGAAAAAGTATTATGAATTATTAAAACATTAAATTTATATATATAATAATGGAAATGATTTTTTAAATCAATCCATAAGAATTATCATTCATAAATGTATGTAGAGCATTCTAAAAAGAGTTTTTTCGATGAATAGTGAAAAAATATGTTTATTGAAAAATATTTTTTTATTTATGAATTTTAAATGATAATTTTTTAAAATAGTCATAAAAGTAAAATTATAAATTTGAAATTATGAATTGAATAATAAATTAAATATGAATTAATTATTTTTGGATTCTTGAATAAAATCATTTAATACATGAGAATATTTTTTCCTAGAACAATTATTTTATTAACATTTCATGGGATTAATTTTGAATTACATTATTAAACATTATTGAATTATTTTTGGTATAATGAATTATATATTTATAATAATCATATTAATTCATTTTAATGAGTATCATTATATTTTTTGTCTTTATAAATAGTAAAAATATTAAAAAGTTTTCTATTATTAATATGGTTATAACTAATTTCGTGAACATTATACTGAGAAATAAGGGTATGTTTCCATATCATACACATATAAATCCCATTTTTAGGAATCATTTAAACCTATTATATCCAATATTTTATTCCATTCCCATTTATATTAAATTTCACTGAGCATAAAAATATTATATTATTTCTTTTTTTATATTCCAATTGTCTTCTCTCCCCCACATATAAAGGGGAACCCATATTTTATCTTATGTTAACTATATTGATCCATATATCTCAACCAAAACAAAAAAACATTATATTCCCAATTTAAAAATTCATGAAATAGAGTTATTTTCTAACTAAAATATCATTTGATGGTTCTTTAAGGAAGCATATAATGGTGGGATTCCAATGAACTACCACAATTTCCTAATGAATGAATTAATTTTCCTTCACCATAATTCATGGAAGCTTATTATTATATGATTAATTTTTATAAATAATATTTTTTAAATAATTATTTTTATTGATATACAATATCATACCTAACATCCTATCTTCCATTGTATTGTAAAAAAGAGTGAGTCGCTCGTCCGTATATGAAGACTAGAACCTTCACCAAGTGATGTGCTTTATATTTCATTTCAATTTTATGTGGATGGTAATAGGGATATATCTAATTCATATATATATATATATATATTTTATATAACTATAGTTCTATAATGGTAAAATATTTTCTATATTTGTTTCCTTATTTTCTTCGGACAATGCTAATAGTTTACTAGCCTACGTGTAGCCTACTATCTATGTGAATGCTATAAATAAATTTTCTTTATATAAAATTTATTGATAAATTTTATATAATTAATATTTTATATATTAATATCATAAATAACATTATGAATATTTGTTTATGGTGATCAACATACATGTACTATAACTATTGAACTAATACACTCATAAACATAAAGAAGGTAATGTAATCAAAAAACCATTTTAATAACGAATTATTTATAAATGTTTATATAAATTAAATAAGTGTATTATTTATGAAATTATATGTCATAAAAATTAATTTGATATGAAATTATAAAAAAAATAAATTTATTATAAATGGTTTAAGTGTACTTCATAAGGATGTCGTGGTTGATATAACAGTTTTTTTTTACAATTTAATTATTATTAAATATTTTTTTTCTTTATTTCCCCATTAGTTAAATTATGTGATGCTTCCATATTAAAACAATTTTTTTCATATATTATATTTATTCATGTTTTAAACTTATATTAAAATTTACTACTCTGTGGTACATAAAATGATTAGTAATATGCCTTTACGATTAGGAAACATTGTTCCACTTTTTTCAGTAGTCTATTTTTAACATCCATTATTTCTAAAAAAAATTTAATAATGTTATAAATAATATAAAATTAATGTAAAATGTAATTTTGACCCATTTTTTAAATTATTTAAATAATTTAATATAATCTTATTTTGTTTTTTTGAATGTGTAACTTTTGAATTTTTTTCAAAAAAGTGAAATGAATAATATTTTCATATACTTCACAATAAGAATCTCATTCCATTGTAAATTATATATAAACTAATGAATCATATAAATTTTTACATGTATAATTCAAATTAAATTTCTTATTGTTATTAGTATTTTAAAAATTTGGAAAATAAATACAAGACCTCACAATGAAAATGTATTTTCTCAAAAATTATTCTAGTGATATTTTAATTTGTTTTTCTATTTAAAAAAAAATTGATAAATAGAATAATTTTAAGTGGATAAAATATAATTATTACATACAAATTATTACATCTTATGATTTATGTATGTTTTACAAGATAAATTATTGACATTATGTATTTTATTTCATCCAATAGAGAATGTTATTTATTTTAGGGAATGTTCATTAAGATGTATTATTTATTCATATGTTAAATGGATTTGGGTTATTCATAAATATGTGGGGCCTTGATTTATTTATCCCCTTGCTACATTGATATGTATCTTGATACCAAAGAATGTAGTTATTTGACTAAAGCCTTACCCAATTATATAATATGTTTGTAAAAAAGGATATGATAGTATCATTAAGATGATTGAAATTTCAAAATACATTATTATGAAATAATTTATTTATTTCCATGTATAAATTTTTATCATTTATTCATCCATAAATAAAATTTAATATCATGTGAATATTTCAATGTCATTATCTAATAATCAATTATTCATTCCAAATTATTAGTTCTTGATTTATTCATTTATAACTTTCATTGAATACACTAACTTACTGGCCACCAAACCACACACCATTATAGTATTACATTTCTGTATGTTTGTATGATTTTTATTATGATTTATATCTTAGTATATAAAATTAAGAATAATGATGGTATCAAAAAAAATACTATGTTGTATTTTATATTTTAACTTGTAATGTGTGATTGAAGTACATATTATGTTCATCAAAACCAAAAATCTGTAATATGCTTAGGGATGTGAATTATTTTATCAAGATAAAACTTAATAATGAAAATATAAGAAATATTCTTCTAGGATTTGTAATTCGCATTCCCTCATTCCCTTTTTAATTGATTTTTAATTATTTTATTCTACGGAATGTTTTTTTAACATAGGATATATTAGAAATTTATTCCTTGAATACCATGAAATTTTTTTTGAAGAAAAAAATTATTCATTAGTGGGGGGAGAGTATAATACCCAAAAAATATATTTTAAATTATTATTAAGAAATATATATTTCTTAACATGAGGTATAATTTTTTATGAATATTGTAAAATACTATAAAAAAATATTAAATATTAAATATGATCATTATTATAATGCAATTAAATATTTTTTAAAAAAATAATGAAATTTTCTATAATAATATGTGTACAAATTTTATATAATTATAATGTTCTGGATCCGAATGACAAAGAGCCTCATGAACATCTCCCTAAACACAAGAGGCTCTTTTCTAGAATCAATGGTATAATGTGTGTTTTTGTGGACATTATCCCTCATTTCAGAGTGTAAAATAGTGGAATTAAAATAACTGTAAAAAACAGAATACGTATAAATATGGATAAGCAACATATATATATATACATACTCTAAGTTACTTCAAATAGATTTTTTTTATCATTTATAGTTTATAAATATCATCAAAATATATATATATGCATTAGTAAAAGACGTGTATCAAGATAAAAAAATGTTAAAATGTTGTCATCTCAAGATAGTATATTGAGCCCCACCTTGGCCATTTTCTCCTCAACAAATCATCATGGAACAAAGTGAAACATCGAACTGTGGTTTCTTTCCTAGATCCCTACCAACAACTAAATTCTATATCCATTTACCTAATGGTATCCCAAATAGGGTGTGAAATAAAATCAGAGTAGGAAACCATCCATGTTGTCTAAAACAATTCATAGATTTGAAATACAAGTAAATTAGGAGTTCAAGGTATATAAAATATTTGATTGTAATACAAGTAAAATTACCACGATACATGTAAAATAGGTATTTAAATCTATATATCCAAACAGTTATCACTTCAAAATGATACTTAGACTTTAATAATATGGTTGTATTAGTGAAAAATATTGTAAATACTATGACCATTCCTATCACAAACTAATGTGGGATGTCCCTAAAATAGCCTCCCAAGATGATCTGATAGAAATCCCAAAGGGAATTCCCGATGCTCATAAAAATGAAAATATTGTATGTAATCCAGTGAGAGACAAGGGAATGATTTAACCTAAAAAATTTAACTTTATTTAATATTATAAATATAAAAAAAATCCCGAATAATAATTAAATATCAAAACTATATTTCATTTACATAATCTGAAATTACAAAAAACAACTCAATAAATCCAATCTGATAACAAAATCCCCATGTGACCCTCATCATCAGTCTCCAAAACCAAGAAAACCATTTCCATAGAGATTGAAAACAATATAAAACCTACATCATAATCAAAAAATATATAGAACTACATACATGGGTATTAAAACACAGAAGGCATTTCTGACCAATATATTCCCATTGAAAATAATATAAATTTTTAGAAATATCAATTTCATGTATTGAATATAATAAATAAAATTTGTTTTATTTATCCCAAATTTCTATTTTAAACTGAATTACGATCCATTTCCATTTATCCATTACGAAACACAATCTTTTTCTGTTATGGAATCATTAGTAATTCAAAGAGAATCGATATAAGAATGTGTAATGTGCTTTCCAATAAAAATCATTAATCAATAGAAAATAAGTTTATCCTTTTTAGAAAGAATAATCACTTTTAAAAAAAATAACAATAATTATTCAATATGTGAAAAAAGAAGATATTAGTGTCCAACCAATCATGCATCTCAATCATCCATCAATATTATCTGAGTGCCAATATACCTCGAAGAAACCGTGGAGCTCATGAATAATCCATAACATACTAATACATGATGAATCATCATATAAAGAACTTGTCACAGGAGGACATCAAATATCCCAATATTCTCATCCATAAATCACTAGGTAAAAACTAATATGATAGAAATAAAACTCAATATATCTTTATTTTATGGGCCACTTGCTAGAATTTAACCTAACTAGTTCCACAATGATTCAGCGAATATTTAACAACCATTAATGTTTATCATTTTCAATATTATGGAAGGGAATGATCTAATAGATTAAAACTACATATAGAATTTAATAAATATATAATAATAATTCACACAATAGGAATCCCCTAAATCACCCCAAGAATTAATCACATTCCAATAAACTCATAGATTAAAAACGATTCCACACCGAGGATCTCATATTTATGCACTACGTAAATAACACATAAGTATTCCATAGTGAGAAAAAACCCATCCATTTACAACAAACATAACAATAGGATTATCTAAGGAGGGTTTTCATGTCAAAAATTACCACCACTTTTTGAAAATTGTCCAACATGCATTAAGAACACTTCACAAAATCATTAAATGTAAAGAAACTAAATCCATCTTTCAAAAAAACAAAAAATAAAAAACATATCATTTAGAAACCATTTCCTATAATCATCATTTGGGTATTGATATGACATTTTTTGGTCAAATTCATTATCATTAAAATTCCAAAAGGGCCATTTACCCCTACCGCATGCCATATCATTCATAAAATTCAAATAAACATTTCTTTTAAATCAAAACCACATTTAAAAGTCTTTTATGAAAACTGAATTATCATTTAACACATCATAAATATATTCAAAATGTGAAACCCTTATTTAGATGTCACAAAGAATGTGAAAAATCATATCCTGGAATCAAATATAATAATTGGCATCCAATATTTAACCAAAAAAAACATGTATCCCATAACAATGGGTGAAATGACTACTTTTCCCACCAAGTATGAATTTCAAAGACCACCGATCATTTTTTACATAAAATTTTTAGGATATAATATGAAACCTATGTATCATAAATTATAATTAATGTCCAATGGGAACCCTACATAAAACAACCACTGCATCAAAAATGCTCACCTTAAAAATGATAGAAAGGTTCTAATTACCATGATCTAACAAGGGGAACCTTAAAAAACAAAGGCCTGAAACATAGATCATGTGGAAACCCCCTGATCCATATTACCATGGAGAATCATATATCAATAAGAAATAGATGAATAAAGAATAGAGATAAGAGAGTATTGGATTACCTTGAAAAATTTCCCATAATAGTAGAATAATTCAATAAATCAATACTATGTGATGAAAGGGGAATCATTGAGAATTAACAAGGAGGCCCCTTAGGGTTTCACATAGCATGGGAGAAATAGGTGGAATTTTTATTCGAATAACATATGTGTAATAATGTAACATCATAAATTATTAGATCTTGGCTGTTAACATGGTTTACCAACATAGTTTTCCAAAATATACCCCTACCACACACCCCACATTGGAAACAACTTGGAAGCTGCACTGTTTGGCTGTATGAGTTAAAAATAGATCCCCAAAAATTCCAAATTTAAATCTCCAATGAGAGATCCTCCATGAATTCATGCCTCGTAGTTTTATAAATTGTAATCAAGAAACACTCTTTTCATGTGCCACCAACACATATCAACATGATTTCCTTGAGATGGATGTATAGTTTTCCAAATACCATTTTCTGAACATGTTTCAAGAGAAAAACTCTTTAAACCTCACCTTTTAATCTCATCTCACCTATGATGCGAGCCATAACCCCATTAAAAAAAAGATAAACTAGAACATTGATCGAAAATATAGAACTTAGTGGGAAACATCTCTCCACTATTAATGTTTTTATTCACTAGGAATCCGCAAATATAATTGAGTAGATCGATCAAATACTAATGATTCCATCACCACATGATTCAACCTCTTAAACCAATAAAATTTCAACCAATACCAATGAATCATATAAAACCTTCCAAACAAGATCAACAACTGAAACCTTTCCCTATGGAATAATGGAGTCATGAGCCACTACATATAACACAATGCCTCAAACAATATCATTATAACAATCCCAAAATGCCAGTGTTTAGTAAAACTGAAATGAAGTCAAAATAAAACACCTCTAGAACTAAATTAACTTCCAATAGAATCCCCATACAATACCAATCCTAATTCTCAACAAGGGAGAATAGAAAAAAAAATGGCCACTATAAGAAGCCAACTTGAATAAACCATGTTTAAATAGACGATAATGAGTCCCATGTTGTGTCTCCTCACCATTAATAACTAACTAGTATTGGCTGAAAATGCAGTTCAAAATAACAATATTCCATCACAGACCAACCAACCAAATGATAAGAGAACCCATTCAACCGAACTCAAGATTTTCATAAATTAAATAGATATAAGGAAAAAAATATTGAGCCATAAAATACCTTTATTACCTCCCTGAAGACAAAACGATACCACTTTCCTCCAAACCTTGAGTGTTCATGACTATAGATGTCCATCACTCAGGGGACTATGGATAGAGATTGTATGCTTAATAAATAACCTACCTCAAGGATAATAACAAATAATATATCATAATCAAGACAATAATTAAAAATATTGACAAAGAAGGACACCACCCTTTATAAGGGAGAATGATTTTAAATTTTATAAATAATAAGCCACTTTAATAAAAATATGATTTCATAGGATACCCACAAAATCTCCTAAAATCCCAAACAACATAGAACACTATAAAGAATTACTACCACAAAATAAGGAAACATTAGAATTGGAAGGGACAATAAACTGTCATCGAGACAACACACTACTCCTACGAACTAGAACCATCTCACTTCTTGGAGGCACACTAATAGAACAATTATATATTTAATATACACGAAGGAGCTGGAATGATCATTAGTGTTCTTGGGATAAATTAATTCCAATTATTTGTCTTTCCGCACTGATGGTGTGAAATGTTCCTGTTCTTATTAGAAGAAAAAAAATATCGATGGTAAATTTAATTACAAAACATAAACCAACAACTTCAGGTTGATCCCCATCCTGTTATTAGAATTCACATCACTGTTTCATGAGACTATAATAAAGAAGTGTATATCAAGAACCCATGCCATCACATCTTATAAAATAATAGCATTCTTCACCGTGTAGGAAAAATAATTTAGATTGAACTCCAACACAAACAACTACTAATCAGGACAAATCCTATATTTTAAATCCCAAGCCTTTGAGGAATCATTCACAACATTACTTGAGTCATATGGAACTAGGTATACCTTGAAATTATAGAATTGCAGCACTTACCCATCAACATACTTTACCAAACAAATCTCTATTTCCTTCCTCAACATCATCATCTCCAAACAATATTGTTGAGTGAATGAATCCAAGAAGAAAACCCTTATAAATATCTACATGTGTCCTGTTATGAGTTACTGACTTCCACCACATCCAATATGATCCTTCTAGTAATAAAGTTGAAAACATTACATTTAATGAATCAGGAAACTCATTTAATAATGTCACTTATATATTCCTGCACCTACTCTTCATCTTATAGAGGATACTATTCATCATAAAATAGAGGAGGATTATCTTCATTAACTCATGAAAAAAATATGTTTTTTGGTCAACCAATACTCCTTCTAATGAACAATCACCCATTTTATTAAAAAAAATATCCATCAAATATTTCTGATGGAATACATACAACAACAAGAAAACCAAGATCTCAATAAAGGCAAACTCAACATAAAGACATCTCAAACACAAATATTTGCACAATAATCAAACCCCAATATAAATAAATAGTACACACAACCACTGGATAACAAACAACAACATTTTCCAATTCAAAACACTTTTGAAATGAAAATAAAAATGGTGGTTTCACACATTCACACATGATCGTCCTTAGGTCTCACTCAAATTCACATTCTCATGACACTCAATGAGAATTCAACTTAATACATGCCATGAAATAATCCACCCACGTCATTATCTAACCAAATTCCACCCAAATCCATGCATGTGACCACCCATGGAGATAATAATGTAAAATATAATAATTTCAATTTTCCAAAGAAAAACATTACACTCATGTTTCCACAATCACAACCCACTAATCACTTAAAATAAATACAAAAAAATTCAAATGATTACCACCCCAATAAAAAAAACATTTTAAAAAATCCCAGATCAATAAATTTTATTCCATTATAAATATCTATTTATAACATAAAAAAGATTTTATATAGCTGAAAAATTCCATCTTGATCTAAATTTTTATATCAAAAAACAATCATTTCCAATTAAGAAATTTTCATAAACAATGTTTCTATTTTTGAATAATTATATTAAAAATAAAATAGAATTATATTTTTTCATCTTCCCAAAATGAAACCATTACCATTTAAAAATCCATTTTCCGCAATACCAAAATAAATGTTCTGAAAGAAATTTTCAAAATCAAGAATGATTGAAATCTATTCAAAACAAGAGACTGGTTTTAATAGGTGATTTGAACATATGATTGGATTTCATAAGACAATCACTACACAATAACTGAGAGTATTTTATTACCATGTCACTAACTCAATGTTGGTTTCTATGCCCTATGTTCTCATCAGAACCACTATCCCAATGCCCTTTACATATCCCCAACACCAAACAAGCACAACGTACACAAAAAATGAAACAAAACCCAATATAACATGGAATCACAATTCATGGCATAAAATTTGTTGTCCATATACTCCCTCCCACCTAATACTCATTATTTCAACAATCATACTCCATCTACCTTTCCATACCAAATAACATATGAAACCCAAAAGAATGTCCTCTTAAGGAATCCTCCTCTTATTCCATTTTATCACAATACAAACTAGGTCGGACCGGAACTGTTCTCATGGGATGATTCGAGATAAGGCCCATAAGAAATTATCGATCCCCATTGGACAGAATCTACTATTGGGAATAAAGAAATAGACAAGGGAATGATTTCTCCTAAAATGATTATATAAACTAAATATTGTAAAAATAGACAAAGAACACCAAATAATATAAAAATATTAAAACTGAACATCTTTTACGCACTCTGAAAATAAAATAAATAAAATTAAATTAAACATGGGGACCAAAATTTCCCTATGATACCAAAAGGGTCACTCTATGATACGAAGAACCACCATCACCCATGCTAAAAGACACCAAGATGAGAGAAGAAAAAAAATAAAAAAAAAGAGTGAACTATATGGGTAAATATTAAAACTCTAAAGGTGGTCCCATACAATATATTACAAATAAAAATATATGAAAATAAAATATACATCAACATCATGTTTCAAATATATTATATAATAGTAATCTTTTTTCCACACAATTTTACACATTAATATAATGAATGGCCCATTACCATTTTATATTAAAAACAATAATATTCCATGATAGAACTATTATTATTCCACAGGTAAAGGATAAATTAATGTTAAAATAATTTTACTAACCGTTTTCTATAAACACTAAAAACCCATTTTTTCATTTTTATTGTAGGAAGTAACACTATTCAATGAAACACCCACCAAAATTATACAATAATGGTGGTAGAGGATATCACATAAGTTTATCCACCCAGTTATGCATCTCAACCATCCATCGCAAGTATCTGAGTTCCAATAGATATGAAAGGAACCTAACTGCTCATGAATAACACATAACATTCAAATAAATGTTGACTCAACCCAAAAATCTAGCCTCAATCAAAAAAATAATATTTACAAATAATCATAGACACACCTCACATGGTTTACACTGAGGGAAATAATCCCATAAAAATAATACACAAAATATCCCAATGTTATCAGCCACTAGCTATTGTGTATCCTAACTAGAGAAACAATTGTCCAAATAAAATTCAATAGCGATTCCATGTTATCCATGTCATGAGTATGGAAGATGGTGAGAAAACTGATCCCAACCATGTGTCTAATCACATGATAATATAATAATAATTTTCCAAACATCCATCACCTGATTCAAACCAATGAATAATATGGTACTATAAAAGATATTGATCCAAAAGGAGTCTATACTAAAAATCATCCTTTTCATCAATAACTAAACGACTAATGAGTATTAAATAATGTGTACATAACTCACATTTAATATAAACCTGGAACGATAATTATACATGGAGTGTTTTCTGGATATTCATTTTGACCTTTTTTTAAAAATTTCCAAACGGACCTCAAGAATACTCCATAGACCCATAAACATAAAATAACCAAATTCACCATTCTGAAATTAAATAAATACACCATTTCTCATGTCACAAAAATTTAATAAAATAACTTTTTTTGACATTCATATAACATTATAAGTCCAAAGCTATTTTCATTAATATTTGTAACATGTTATTTACCACCAATACATTCCAAACCATTCATAAAATCTAAATACACCATTCAATTAAATAAAAATCACCATTTTAATCTCGTTTAAGGAATATGAAAAATCATTTCACATACCATAAAAATATTTCAAAATCCAAAGCATTCTTTAGATATCAAAAATCATGTAAAAATCCAATAAAAATTTAATCAATCACTTGGTGTGCCTATTTAATAAAAAATCACATCATCACATAACAAGGTAGAGACCATTACTTTTTATAAAAAATAATTATTTAAAATATCACCCATCATTATTTACAATATAAAAGTTGTTTGAAAATAATTAATCCAATTAACTATAAATTATAATGGCGAGTGAAAAGGGAAACCTACAGCAAACCATAAAATCTTCAATAATAGACACAAGAAAAAACCCCTATATGGTTCAATGATCCACGATCTACAATGATGATCATAAAATACAAACCCCTCCCCACAAAATCATAAATCATGTGAGAAACCTATATATGTTGGTCCATGGGGGTATGATATCTCAAGAAGAAATAGAATAAGGAGAGTGATGAAAACATTAGGATAATATTACCGTGAGAAATCCCCCATAACTTAGGAATAAATCACTGGTCTGCACTAAAGGAAACAAGGATTAATCTTGTTTTCCCACGAATGATTCCCCATAGAGTCAAACATTCCATGGGGTGGAGAAATGGTCAGATGTGGGCCTAAAATCTCGAAAGAGTATATTTGGATTTTCATTAATATTTTTCTCTGGGAAACTTACATGGTTCACCAAACGATGTGATAACCATGAAGACCACACTGGACACACCTAGGGACCTATAATGTTTTTCCACATCGGGTTTTAACAATGCACTAATAGTGCCATTTGACATTTTCCACATAAGACCTCTCCACACACTTTTCATACAGTTTGACCAATCATTTGAATGTTGTGCATTATACAGTTAAAACCAACCATTGAACTTAAAGGATTAATGGATAAGGCCACAAAGTTTTCTCAAATAGTTCCAACTAACATAAAAGATATAAAAACCAAGAAACCTATAATTAAAACATTTCATACTATGGACTTGATAAATTACCCCAATGCAAAAATATAAACTAGTTTAGAGGTAAAAAATAGAAATCTGGGTGTTACAATGTCTTATAGACTATATATCATATAATCAAAGACCCCTTCATATAACCATTATATCAAAAAAAACCATGAACATTATGTATAACCACAATTTTTATAAACACCATGGTTGAGACGTATAATCAACAATTTCACATTTACCATAGCTCTGATATATAATCTAATGTGTTAGAACATAACAGAGAGATCCAAGGAATTTTGAAAAAAATGAATCCTTATTGTGTCCTAGGATCATTACAATGGAAACTAAGTTAGACATGAATTTGGTTCCAAGTAAAATATAAATATGAAATTTCCACTACGATCCCATTCAATTTAGATTCAGGGGGTTGAAAGGCCCATGGAATACCACTGAATGAAGACACACATAGCATTCTCATCAACAGAATCAACCACCACTATCATGATACAAGTTATATTGTCAATGTAATATAATTTAATTATTTATCATTCATTCCACTTATAAATTAACAGAAATTTAATTCCATGATTTTAACCAATCACATAAAAATTCGATAAAACCCATTTAATAACATGAATCAACATGAAAAGGAGGAAACAAATCTATTAAATATTTGGTTAAATTAAATTAATTTATTAATTGGATTCCATTACCTATAATGATGTAACAAAAACACCATGGGAATCATGATATGGGAAATTTTTATTTCACACCCTATGGGTGACCATTGTTGGGAAAACAACCTCCACGAAGTCTCAAGGATCTTCTGGGTATCAACGAAAGGATCCATTAAATTTAATTCAAGAATTCAATTCAGTTTATATTTGATGAATGATATTTTGGTTTTTCATAACAATGTATCCTATATCTACAATGAAATAAACAATGTTTATAGACCACATATTGTATATCTGTATTAGAGTGATCATCAATTATCTTCATCAAATTTGACTCATATAGAGTTAAAAATTAAAAATGGATTGTGAACCTGGAAATATATGATATTAACTTAAACCTAAATAACACATTCAATGTAAATAAGAATGGATAATGGAACAAATTTAATGGATTAACAACTAGACTAAATCTAATGTGACTTATGACTGTCAATTCCAATATCAAACTGAAGAACAAAATATAAATCTATTAGTGGTCTTTAGAATAGCTCCCATAAATGAGCAACTTTATAATTGATGAGGAATGAAATATATTTATGGTTAGAAATTAATTTTCATTAAAATTGGTAATTTTTAAAGAGACCAACTCTATTATCATTGATTCAGCGAATTATGTAATGAAATATTCTACCAATAAGAAGTGTTCTCATCACAATGGATATAATAGTTTAGTAGTAATGGATTACCAGATTCAATAATAATTGTTACATTAATAATTTAAAGGAAAAAAAACTCCACTTGAATAATCCACAAAATCCATGATTAACCCTGTAATTAATTGATAATATACATATTACCATGATAGTAAAAAATAATGAATATGAAATGGGTGATCTCATATACTCTATATGGGTAAATAATATAGGGAATGCATAATGTTTAACATCATAAACCAACCATCATGTACTAATCCGATATTTCTATATAAATTGGTACGGTCATGGCTGAAGCCCAATCTTGTTTGTCTAATTAGACATATAGATTCCTCGAGAGGCTGTATTGGGAACTTCCCATCACTTATTATGTCAAATGTATTACTCATATGTCGAATAATATATTTAAATAGATACCATTAAATCAATGTTTCAAATAACACTTTAAAATTTATTAATCATAATCATAGATGAAAATACTCCAATTATGTCATTTATATATTCTTTAGATAAATACACTTTTACTTTAGAAAAAATAGTTCGTTTGGAAAATCTTTTGTATCTGTCATTACATTAAATTGTAATAAAAAATATCACAATAATGAAATGTTGGGAAAAATAATTATATTTTTGTCATTAATTATTTTTAGCATATGTGAAAACATTATAAAAGGGGGTCTTAAGAAACAAAAACAATTAGGCTATTTTGTGTGGTTTAAGAAAAATATTAGTATATTTCTATAAGAAAAAGGCATAAAAGGTTTTATAAAAATATAGATGAAAAATATGTTTCACATGAAAAAATATTGATTTGTGAAATATATTTTTATCTTAAAATATATTATCCAGTGTACATGAAAATGGGAAAGAAATTGTGAAATATCTATTAATCGGTCTTTTTTATCAGGATTAATTGAGAAAAGAACCTTATAAATGATAAACATTTCAAAAATATATATATGAATTGATATAGGTACATATATAATGAACATAATTAGAAAATTTAGGAGTATAAAAAATAGTGATTATGAATTAGATTTGAGTGAGGAAAGAGAAAGTGTAACCCAAAGGTAAAAATTAATGTTTGGGAAAAATCCAATACTGCATTATTGTCAATCAATTCAAATCCCCATAATAATAATAATATTCAAATGAAATATTAAATTTCCTTAATAAAATTATATTTATGTTCTGATACATAAAATTTCAGTACATATAATCCATGCATACAAAATACTGATGAATACCTAAAATCACATAGAAATGAATGTGAGATTCGAAAACCTATTCATTATGTCTCAATGTGTTCTGCACTTGCGCATAATGTTCTAGTCAATCAAATTTAAATTCATAAATTAATTAAACAATAACATTTTAATCATGTATTTTATTTTGTATAATTTTATAATGTGAATTTCTGGCCTATTTGATGAGTTAAAATATATAATTTCATTGTTCGAGAGCATTCACTTCCTTGGAATTTACGATTTTGTTACATGTTTATATGTGTGAATGATCATGAGAAATAAGAATAGTTATCTATATTTTAAATTTTATGTTATTAATAAAAATATATAACATTAAATGGTTTGATATATCATATGTTAATTGGTGGTGAGGATGAATCAATACGTAAGACATTAGAGATAATTGTTTACATTATTTTGTGGTTTTTTCCATCCTTGCAAACAAGTTTGGTTTTATTAATTAATATTTTTTATATATAATGGTCCCAAAAAATTAAATAATTTATAAATAATATAAAAATTTATTTTTATAACCATAAAAATTTGTTTATTAATATTACTAATGGTGTAATTGAAAAAAACACATCGACCACGAAGACAGTAAATTTACACCTCATGTATGATATTTTCATCTTTAGAATAAATTGTATATTATAATAGAATTGATTATGTATAATTCCTTCAAACAAAATAAATTTAAATTATTTAAAATATACTAGAGTTATCATGTCAAATTGGGATATATAGGCGAGGATATGATAAAAAATAAAAGAACATGAAAATAAATTCAAGGAAAATAGAAGACGGATTACCTATTGATCATCTTCTCATTGAGAAACTCGTTAAAGGGATTGGGTTTGGTCTTTTGGTTATATTAAAGGATACTATAAAGGGTAAAGAGTAATGTGAATAGTTTTGGGTCATAATTTGATAATTGATAGGGATTGTGAGGTTTGAGGATATGGGGTGGTGAGAGGTGTTTTATAGTAAATTAGAGGTGTGTTTTCTCAGTATTATATTCATTTGATTATTATGTTGGGTAAATAATATAAGTTTTTTTGAGAATTATCAATGCATATACCAATATAATGATGTTTATTTTGATATTATGGGATTACTTCAGTCACACATCATCAATGATTCAATGAATTATGTATTTGAAAAATACAACAAATTATTGTATTTCACTATTGACTAAAAATTAAAATATATTTTGAAAATACCAAAAATTGACTATAACCATTTATTGATGTTTATAATTTAAATGAGAACTCCAATTATTGAAAATAATATTCAAAATATGATAATTTTCTTAATTAGTATAATAATTAAATCAAAAAATACATATTTGAAAATTATAATTGAATTTTTAACACGTTTAAAATATAATGAAGATATATTAAAATAATGTAATAATAATAAGACAAAAAAATATTAATTTTTCATTCTATTTTATGAAAATAATTTTTTATAAAAAAATAACATTAATTATATAATTTTAAATATTATTTATGTTTCTCATAAATAAAGACACTTAATTTATCAATTCTTAAATATTTATTTACTTATTATATGATTTAAAAGTACCAAATTCTAATTTTCAATATTCCTAAATATTATTTAATCCTTAATAGGTGAGGTTATTGTTCAAATGGGAACATTAGTATTCCTAATTTTAAAATTATTTTTTCAATGGTCACATAACAATGAATCAAATAATGAAACATATCATATAAAATTCCAAACATTAACCACAATGATGTTTGAATTACCCATTTATAAATATTTTTTATTTTTCAGATATAACTAAAAAATATATAAATTTATAAATTTTAAAAAAATAAATATTAATGAGTTGTAATATATTAATTAAAATAATATAGGTTTTTTGGAGTAAAATTTCATATATTATTATATTATGGGTGTAACAACATTTTTAATGAATGTAAAAATATTTGATTGAATACATAATTTTTAAAATGAATTAATAAATTTCACTAATATTTTAAAATGAAATATAGTTGTAAAAATAACAATTCAACCTTAAAGTTTAATTTTATTTAATTTCTAGTTAATTGGTATACAATGAATTAATTTCATAAACATGTGTAATCTATATTATCATATTTTTTTAATCTCGTCCATTCACTCAATTCCTAACACATAGGTGATAACTATAACAATTAAAAAATAATATTTAATCGTTTTCTGGATTGTATGTAATTGAAGAATTTAAATTTAAAAATAGGCATAACATAATATCATTTGGTGATACAATCTCTCCTATTTCAATAAATAACCTTCACGTAATTTGAAAATGTACATAAATTTCAAAGGTTGAAAATTTAATGATCGTTTTTGGTAAACCCCCATAATAAATTAGAATAATCGAAAATCATCATATTTATAGGGAAATGGAAATGTAATGACACCGAAAATCTAGGATTTCAGGTAGGAAAACATTTTAGCAAAGTGTTAGCATAGGCATGGAAGGTAAATATAAATTTTAATATCTAATGGAGAGTGATATATTACATCTTCCTTAAAACGATAACCATAAAAAACCATAAATCTTGTTATTTATTAAGATACCACTTACTTATCAGAAATAAATTTTAACAGTTAACAATTTTGTTCAAAAATATTATTCATGAGTTTATGGATTATTTCTATATTGATATGAAATTACATTATTACTATCCATATTATAAGAAAAACATCATCCTTTGGTTGTTCTTTGATATAATTTTACTACATTCCTTACACCAATAAAAGAATGTTTAAATTGATTTTTTCACAATTAATGAACTTTTATGACCGATAATATCCGAAAGACATTTTTTCAACATATAAATGACTTCCAAAATAAAAATGGATGTTGAAATTATTCAATATTATAAATAATACATTAAAATTTATTAATAATATCAATAATTAATTCTATATGTAGTTTAGCATAATAGTCATCCATAATATGTCAGTAAAAAATCCAAGACCAAAAAAATAACAAGGAAGGTCAATAAATTTCAAAAATAAAAAAAATAAGATTTCCCTATATAATGTTATTTTTATTTTAACACACCTAATATAATAATACCTTAAATTTGATAAATCTTATATGAAATATTCATGTTTAAAATTTTTTATGGATGAAGAAATTATATATAATCCATTTATATCATATAAATATTATAAATAGATAATTGATGATAAATAATCAAATAACATAATTCTTGAATACAAACATAGTAAAATTAATAATTCCACTTCATAAAATGTAGTAGAATAAACATGACCATGATATCTATTTTATTTTGAGATATATTCCATTGATTATTCAAATATTCATATTTTTAGTGACCCATATCATTATAGTTGAAACATTTAATATTTGAAAATTCAGTATGTCCCTTCCCATTAGGAGAATTATGATTTTTTCTACCGCATGATGAACACTCATTTTCTTCATAATCATATATAAAGGTGTTTCATTCCAGAATTATCACAATTGTGAAATTACATATTTACCTTCCTCCCTTAATCCCAATTCTACCTTATTTACACTA
Organism: Viscum album; assembly: GCA_963277665.1. Taxonomy (NCBI): domain Eukaryota; kingdom Viridiplantae; phylum Streptophyta; class Magnoliopsida; order Santalales; family Viscaceae; genus Viscum; species Viscum album. The sequence goes on from OY728158.1 coordinate 882,498,992, forward strand.
ATTCTCATACTTCCTTCTAAATCTAAAATTTATATAATACTCTTCCTCATTGTTGTTATAAGATAATATTTTCTACTCATACGATGAGAAATTTTGGGAGACTTGATTATTTCAAAATAATGGGTTAAAATTGTCAAATAAATTGGCATTCATACTAATAGGAATGCGTACATTGATGTGGTTCACATTCCATCCACTAGGTGTGATTTCCAAAAAAAATAGCATACACTTGATAAGATAATATCATTAAGAAACATAATGTATAATACAAAAACAAGTGACATAGATAACATAAATTGAAAATATTATCTATATCTAATCTCTTAATAATAAATGTATTTTCTTAGGGGATATGTTTAATTTTTATTCATTTATAATGGATTTAAAAAAAATTATTTGATGCGTATTTCATGTGAGTGTCACATCTAGAGCACAATAATGCACTTTTTTATATACCAAGTTACATCGGGTTAGGCTCAAAAAAATTGTCGGTGTTGTTACCCCTAGGTATATCTATTACAAAAATACATCTATATATAGTGTCCAGACATGGATTTATTTCTAGGAACACCCACATAATCTATACCTTACCAAATTAATAGGGTGATCATCTATGAAAGTAATCAAAGGAAATACTTTTGTTATGATCCCTAATATCTGTTTTATAAACATAGTTTCTATGGTTCTTATGAAAATCCCATTGAAAACCACCGTAAAGACCATGACCCCAGTTGCTTGATGCTACTGCCTTAATTAATTAATTTTTTACTAAGAACAATTGGTCACATCCCAAATAACCAAAAAAATTAGATTTATTGTAAACACATTTACGTAAATAGGTTTTACAAAAAAAGTTAAATGAATAAACAACAATGAAGCTCCATTAGAAAAATCCATAAATAGATAGTGTATCCCTACATTTCATTAATAATATACATGTTCACATCTGGATGAAAAATAAAACATAATAATTGGACGATGTAAGATTCATTGTAAGGGCAATTAATATAGTGGAAATTATCATAAATGAATATAAATAGTAGGTAAATCAATATAAAAAACAAATTCCATTAAAACACAATCCTAAGTATAATGTGAAAGGAATAAAATATAACTATAATATGAATTATAAATTACCATAACACATAAACATGTATATTCTTCTATTCCAATAATAACATGAATTATCAATAAAAAATATCATAGTGATGGATTGCATAATTATGTATATAATAATCCTAGAATCATGGCCTCATCCAATAAGTGTACATATATCGGAATGGTCTTAGATAAAATCCATTCAAGTGTGTCTCATGAGTCCTCCTAATTCCTTGAGGTGATATAACAGGCCCCAACCATCACTTACTAAGTATAATTAATTACTCATAAGTTGAATAAGAATCATAAAAATATATCGTTTTACAAATTTATCCAATAGAGATTAAAAATATTTGAATCATAATCAAAGGTAAAAATACTCTAATATAATCACTAATTAATTCTTCAGAGAAACATGCCTTTACATTGTAATGAAGAGTTATATAAGAAAATCATTTTCATTTTTCCTAAAATTTGATTATAATCATGAATTTGAAATAAAATAAAATGGTGGAAAATGAAATTATATTTTAGTGATAAATTAGTTCCCATGGAATTGAAAACATCTAAAAAGAGTTTTTAATAATCATTATAAATGAGTCTTTGTAGTGAGTTTTATTAAAAATATTTAAAATAATTTACCTAAAATCATGGCATAAAATATTTTACAAAACCTAAAAATAATAAATATAGTTTATCTTATTAAAATTAGTGATTTTAGAAAATTATTAGTTTCTTAGGAAATTAATTATTGATCATGAAAATCAGTATGAAATTTGAAATTTCCCATTAATTACGATTACATATCAGTAAGAATTGAGAGGATAACATAATAAGATATATATGTTCACAAATAATATAGAATAATTGAGATGGGTATATAATTTTTGAAAATTTATATAAATTTTATATAGATTATGAAATAATAGTTAAGAATTACATTTCATTAAAGAGAGAGAAGGAGTATCCTGAAAGAAAAAGTGGATGTTCTGGGGAATCTCTTACCATTATATAATCAATCAAATCGTATTCCATATAAATTTAAAAATAAAAAATGAAACATTATATCCCATAAATAAAAATTTATTCCTGATATAATACAACATAGGGGATTACTCTCACACCATATATAATAAATAATGGTGAATAAATTAGATTTCACTGAAAAGAAACTGAGATGAGAAAACCCATAGATTATGTCTAAAAGATTTATGAACTAGAAAATAATGTCATGGATAATAAGAAGAAATACATTAATTAATTAATTAAAACACATTTATGCATATATTTGAATTATTATAATATTATTATCCAGTTTTATTGAAATTATATGAGTTATAAGATATCATTTTATCATTTCACGTTGTTCGTTTCCACGGGTTAAAGGTTTTGTTCATCTATATTCTTGTACAAAAGATCATTTGAAATGTAATAATTTATCCAAAATTTAAAAAATATGTTATTAATGACAATGTATAATATAATATTGTTATCTAAATCATTTTTTTGTTTAAGGATGAGTCATTAGATAATACTTTTGTTATAATCATTTGAAATATTTTGGCAGTTATTTTTTATTCACAAACTAATTATCTTTCATTAATTATTATTATGTATATAAATTGTTAAAATAATTTAATAAAATTTAATCCATATAAAAATATATTGTTTAACATAAAATGGTTTATTGAATATCCTTGAAGGTAGACCTAAAAAATGAAAACACGTTGTCTGTGAGGGTGGTAAATCTGCACCTCATGGAAGATGATTTCATCTTTAGAGTATAAGGAAGATGTGATGAGAATTGATGATGGATTATTACCTCAACATTAAAATATTCCTATATATAAAATATAATTAAATTATCATGTAACATTGAGATATAACTGTGATGATAATATATGAAATGAAAAAAACATGAAAAGAAATAAAAAACCAAAAGAGGATTTTACCTCTTAAACATCTTCTCTTTGAGAACATCCTTATGGAGATTTAGTATCGTATTTTGGTGAGAAAAAAGTATCATGGTGTGGTTTATAGACTCTTAATTATAATTTCGGTGGAATTGTTCAGTATTAAATTATTATGTGGTGTGAGGAGATGAGGTTTTGAAAGGTGTTATTTATAATGGATGAGAGCGGTGTTTTGTTAGTATTAAATTCATTAGTTAATTATATTGGCTAAATACTATGATTTTTTTAGGATTATCAATATATATATATTAAAACGAATAATTATATTTCCATATTATGGGATAATATCATCCATACATCATCTACGACTCATCAAATCAGGTATTTGTTAAATATCACAAATTATCACATTTCACTATTCAACAAAAATTTATACATTTTTGAAAAATCCTAAAAATTCACACAACCCAAATTTAGACATGTAGAAATATAAAATAAACTCAAAGTTTTTAAATCAATTTTATAATTATGACAAATTAAATTACTAATTAAATTAATCTTTTATTCATAAAAATATCAATTATTTATTTTTTAGTAATTTTATAACACACTGAAATTGTCAAATTATTATTCCAACGATCACATTACTATATATTTTCATTTCTATAATAGTATTAATTATTAAATTTTAAATTACATTATTATTTCACAAATATACTTTCACTTAATTTATCATTTAAAAAAATTATTTACATATTCAATTATATAAATATAATATATTTTATTTTTTAAGATAAATAAATTTTATATATGAATTAATAGAAGGGTTTATATTTCGAATGTCCACATTACTATTCGAAATTGTCAAATTATTATTCCAACGATCACATTACTATATATCTAAAATGAAACATATTAAAAAATAGAAAAACTTTACCAATGTAAATTTTGATATTAGAAATTTAATAATATTCTTAATTCTTTCAAATATTATTTATAAAATTCTAAGTATCTATATTTAAAAAAAGATCACTATTAAAAGGTTTTAAAACCGTGCTTATAAAAATATAATCTTTTTTGTGTAAAATTGGATTTATTCCTTTTTATTTCCTATAAAATACTCATGATTAATTTAAAAATATGTGATAAAATATATATAATATATACGTTTAATTTGTTTATTTTACCAATAGTTGTTAATAAAATTTCATTTAGTTTATAAAATTACATCATTTATGTTTAATTAGAATAAATTTTATTTAAATTGGTAACCAATGAATAAAATTTATTTACATGTGTAATATATTTTTTCTTAATATTCATAATTAAATTCAACCCATTATTACCGAAATCTTGGATATAAATATAACAATTAATTATTATTATTTAATTATTTTTAGGCTCACAAATTATAATATAACATTAATTAATTAGTGGTATATCTAAAAATCATGGGTTCTTACACATTTTTCTTAAATAAACTGGATTTCATGGTTTGGTAGAATGATTGGTTAAACTATTACTCAACTGTTTTCCCATCATTGTATGGACGGGGACCACACACATTTATTGCACACTATTTCTCTAACCAAGTGAAAAAATATCCTCTTACAGTTTTCCATAAGATCATGGGTCCTATAATGAGAATGATTCCCCATGAACATGATTTCCTCAAGCTGTGGTGCTCTATGATACCTTCATAAAGCCCCATATGGTTTCACCAAACCATGCATCTAGGGTCATAGTGTTTCTTTTGTCATTGTGGTCAAGCTATTTTTATTTTATTTATTCATTCCAGACACTGAAAAATCATCATACATCCCTGATATCCCCATGACCTCAATGGGTATTAAAATTATCACATAAAAAATACTTTAAAATGAAATTGTGGGATATGTAACATTTATAGAAAAACTAGATATTTGAATAACCCCAACTCCTCATAAATTAATTCATTCAAGATTTTTCATCTCCATTGTTGTAAAAAATTATAAAATAATAACTGTAGCCATTGATTGTATACATCATATTCTCACTCCTAACATTTATCATGTCAACGGTTATGCTATCTTAGCACCTATAATAGATGAATAGAACAACATTAGAGAAACATTGAACTCTTATCGATGATACGTATCAGATTCTATTAAATTTATGAATATAATTATAACTCTACACCATAATAATATAGAGTGTGAGATGGTTCTGAGTGACAATAATTCAGATGAGATACATGGGAGATGCCATGCTTCCCAAGGTACCGCTAATGTAAGTAAACCTGATTGGATATCATCATGACTCACTTAAGAATCTTGAATTTCCCATCATATTATGGTGAAATAATACCTTGTCTAATGATAAATCTATGTACTAACAACTGTGTGATCTGTAAAAAGACAAAATCCCTACCTTAAAACACTATAAATCATATGTGGAGATCTGTATAGGATTTTCATTGATACAATTTAGTAAATATTTTCGTTCTGATAAACTAGTCCTTTTTAGAAGTCTCATGCATGGTACGTGGTCCCAGAAAATCACCCTATCATGAATATATATTGAACATGGGTAATTAGAATGTCCTACCATAACAATTATCATAAGGTATCATCTGTATAACTACTTGATAACTATTGTTTTTTTTTTGAACACATACATGGGTATATGCAGCCCCCAAGAGCCCCTAAAATCAATGATTAATTTTTGTACCATTTCAACATGAACATGTATCATATTCATTGAAAGTAAATTTGTTTTAGGGTATTATTATGTAATAAGAAGAAACCTATGTACCAAACACCCTATGTATTCTTCTATAAACAATACATAATCCATGAAAAACTATCTAAAAAGATAGTATAATGGACCCCATGAAGTCGTACTATTTCACAGATATACAACCACCGAAGATCATCCATATTTAAGGTTTCCTTAATTATATGTAAATGTAAAATCATTTTAAAAATTAACACAAAATCCAATACAACATCACAACCTTGATCCAGCCTTCAAAAAAATTTCATAAAATCCATAAATACATCATCCAATTTACATTCGAGAGTCAGTAAATGCTTCAAAAGGATTACTGGTAAATGGTGTTTATAATTCATAATATAATAGGTGGAACATCTAACATCAAATCTATCAACCACACTTTTCGTCTCAGAAAACCAATACTAACAATGAAAATCACAATACCATTTTGTAATTCTTCTATTTTTTATCCAAAATGAGGAATGTAACTCCCACATCAACTCCTCATGTAGTTACACTAGAACCCAACAATGATCATGGATATGTCGGTTCTCAACCTCACATTCCATATATCCATGATATAGTTACTCACATACCACACTCTTCAATTGTAATAGGCTATCTAAATGTCATAATTTCGATATTTTTAATCAATTCAAAAGCATATCAGAAACAAAAATGGTTGAAGGAAAATTTTATCGAAGACTTCATTCAACCTCCATGTGGATCTCATAGAATTAATCCATAATATTCCACCAACTAAGGCCTCTGTAACATTCTGTATGTGAGTCATTCTACCTAGTGAATTGACTACTACATTTACCATCCCTTGTGTATAGACTATATCAATGTCAAAATATAGTAGGTACTCAACTCACTATTGCTACATGAGATTCAGATTTTTTTTAAAATATTTACATATGTATTTTTTCCCATACACAACATAATGATTTATTAGTAAATAATGTCTCAAAAAAATAAATTTATGGACAAATTCAGCCAACATGAGATCAAGCTACAGGAAATTCCTCTTGGTGGTATCAACTTTCATGACCCGTACATCATAACTCTACCCCCAACATTACAAATACTGAATTTCTGATAGTTTATGAATCATAATAAAAAATGTATCACATAAATTTCATAGGAAGGATTCATATTAGGGATAAAGTAAATATCTCTTTAAACACTAGAATGATTTTCTCGCAGGAATCTATCCCCACAAACATCACACCATTCATATACAATATAGTATGCAGTACTTCTATGCATGATAAACAAAACATGAAAATCCATTAATATATATCAATCCCTATGAAACTCTACACATCAATCTTATTATTGGCATGCTCCTAGGAAACTACAACTCTCACATTCTCTTGGTCTACTAATTCATATTTTTTTGATATAATATTTCCTAAAATGAATATTATTAATCTAGATGTAGATATTTGTGATATAAACATATAAAGAGTCCCTTAGAGTGTATCAAAATTTATATCAATATGTCTCACATGGAATTGCAATTTTTTATCATACACCGATATATCTTACACATAAACAACCATAAAGAAATCTATATAAGGATGGAAATATTTTTTCTTTAGATCAATATAGAACTATGGTGTGTTCTTGAGAATGATGGACTTATCGAAAGACTCAAATAGATCACATACGCTACAATAATATGAATGAGGTTTGTCAATAAGGGGATCCCACACCAAATGACAACCAAATTTCATATTAATTCACAAGAATACCAAAGGTCCATTGATCTGGTCAAAAATATTAATATTATTCTATAAGGGATAATGGTTTTTAACCATCAATTGGTTCATTTATATTATAATACAAAAAATCCTAAATATACCATCATTCATATTAATGAAATGGTCTACAAAACCCCATGGAAAAGTATTGGTTTACATAATCTGTATTTCTTCTATGTCTTATTGCTACCTCTTGAGCTACTGTAACACAATGGTATCAATGCTTTAATGATAAATGGATACAATACCGTCTCATGTAACTATATCAATGGAATACTACAACAAAATATTAGGAGGAAAACCAATAAATACATCTAGGATGACATACATGAATCGATATTCCACTGGAGGTAACTATTTTAGGCATTCTCCCTTAACATCTACATATATAATAGAAATATGTGTTATCATTTGGACCGTATAACAATATTGTGGTCCATATTTTCTTTCTTAGACATCCCATTCATCCTTATTAGTATAAAACACTCCATTTGGTTATGTGAAATTCACCTTCTAGCAATAACAGTCAACATCAGATAGATAATATGTTATATAATATATCATTAGTATGACATAAAACTCAGTCATTTTGAGGAAATTATATTTCATATTATGTAAAAATTGCTAATATTATGTTGAAACTCCCAAAACGAACCTACATCCTCTTTTCTAGTCCCCAATACAGTGTCTAGTATAATAACAACCACAGAAAACTAAATCACAAACCCAATGATTTCCTCCTGATGTACATCTATGAAACTATGTGATGAAAATGTATGAATTATTGAGATATATATGATTTGAAGATACTAATATCATACCTCTCAATGTAGATGTCCCGAAACCCTTCTATCAGATTTAGGTCACACAAAATATATATTACATAAACTGATCCTCTGTGACACCAACTGACTACTCAGAGTAGGCTCACTCTATTGTCTATAAACCTCTACTATATGGATGCCTCATCCATGACCACCACCACATAGGCAAAAAAACAAACATTTCTCCATCTCCCTACAAAATGCTGAGAGGTTAAAACTTCTCCAAAACCATGTTTCAGAGCTGACCCCAACCACTTACTCCATGCTATAATGTAATTTTAGAATATTTTACATGAATGATGATACTATAAGATAAAAAGTGAGTTGTGTTGTAATAATACTGATTCTTCACATGTCTTTATCTTATAAATTGATTTAATATGTCTTCACTTCTAGCACCAGCAACCAGGATGGTACTCATCTTACAGGAAGCCTCAAAATATCACTTACTTCCATTAGAAGTAAATCTATTGGGATGAAAGACTATAATTCTTTATTAAGAATCCCAATATTATATTTTTTTTGTTAATTAGAACAAGATTTTATACATCATAATTAATCATTAACCAGATCACATTGTATAATGATCGATATGAATTTTGGATAACTTTTCTGAAGTGTATCCCCATATACAGTTCATCACCAAGGTATGTTATCACTAAATATTGGATCTCTATAAACGATTTTGAATACTCTAAAATAGTCATTGTACCTTTACCTAGATGCACAAACTCAATGTCCCATGATATTCAATGGGTCTCTGGGAAAATGTATCCATATAACCTGATTTTGAAATCATCCCAAATAATATCTCAAAAACAATCATCCTAGTTAAACATATCCAATAAGTGATTTGATTTTCCCTTTAGCATATTAGTCATGAGAATCACACTCCTCTATAGAGATTTACCTAGATAAATTAATATTGACTGAGTAGTCTAAATCTATTGATCAGCATCATTTGTGCCACCATCCTTTGAAAACATGAACTAATATTGATGCTAGAACTAATGTGTCACCTCATTCGAAGGCATGGATGGTTGTGGTTCTTACTAAAGTATTCTTAATGTGTAAAAATCCATCATGTAACTTTTCATTGACACATGATTCTTGATCAACTGATGATTCCTTAGCTGGAACTATTGGATGATCCACCAGTATCCCATTTCGCACCACCTCTGTTACATGGTCTTTTCCACCCTACTAGAATATGAATGAAGGTACTTATGGTGGCATGTCTCAATAATTCCAATGTTATTTCATAGAAAATATAAATAGTAATTTTCACAGTGAAAAGCATTGGACATGTCAGAACCATCCAATAAATAGTTCATACCTCAAATCCAAATCATAAATCCAAGACTGTTAAAAATAAATAGTCTTAAGTGTCACTAGTGAGAATTCCTACCACCCACTCAAAAATATATTCATGTTTCATTTTCCAATTTCACAATTCAATTACCATTTGAATTCATATTAATTGCATATTTCATTTTAAATGGTTGAACCAAATGGATCACCACTTTTGATCTTGAAGAGACTATACATCTCAGGAACTGAATCATGGATTCTCTCGAATACATACCATAACCTATTCCAGTCTATGAAATACATGCTCCATGAATCAATGGATCATAATTGGATATATTGTGTTTTTTTATTGCTCTATCATGAAAATACTTCTTAGTATATAATATGCACTAAATTTACAAACAATGTATTCCAATTAATTACATAGAGTAACTACAAAAATCATATTTATACTGAACAAGGAACATATCACAAAGTCATTCAATCATGCAGTGAACCCTATATTGTATGATATATTGCATGCAATGTGATTACTATAAAATTAAAAAAAATTATACATATATAGTATAGCAAAATATCATTAGTGAATAATAAAATATAACACTGTATAATATCAATGACAATATCAAAATTCAAGTGCCTCAGCCAATAGTGGAATCAAATCAACTATACAAGGTAAAATGTAGAAATAATAATTTCAACTCAAGGAAAATTAGGTTTTTCAAATATGTGGGTTAGAAAATCCTACGTACAGTTCATTAGTAAATTATAATTCTTCACAATCCAATTCATATTATCTAAAAAATATAAATGAATGTAGAAAAAGAACCATCCATTATATCATATTGTAACATCCCATACACAATGCAACATAATGGTGCCCCGATCAATGTTGGCCTCAGAGCCTCAAACTTTTCTCCCCAAATGTCAGAGGCTACTGACTAGAAGTTAGGAACATGGGTGTGTTTTTTGGGATACTATGTATATGTGTTTGAGCGTAACACAATAGAATAATAATAATATTTAAAATAATAAGAAATATAACAATGGATAAAATATAATAAAATATATATATATAATTATCCTCAAATACAATGTTGATCATTTCATGTAGGTATAATGATTCAAAAACTTGTATAAATGCATTTTTTTAATACATGTATCAAAATAATAGATGGTGTTGAGTTAAAAGTTTTTTATACAATAGTTACATTCCATTAGGTTTGGAAATCACAAACTGATTATTAAATACATAACTACTATATTTTTATTTCCAATTTAATTTTTAATATGTTTTTATAGAAAACGTAAAACAATCACCGTAAAAATAAATAGTTTTTTAAAAAATAAGGATATAAACTTACTTTATTCATAATGATAATCTTAAGGGGTATCATAACAAAAATTAATTGCATTCTCCTTTATCCGGTCAAATTTAAGACTTTATAACTATTCATTATACTAATAAATACATTATCATTGTATGTATAACAGAACAAATAAAAAACAGATTTGTAGTCATAAGGCTTTTCATTGTGAAATTTTTAATTAAGTCCACTGGATTGACTGAGATTAAATTCTAAATATGAGAAAACTAATTTATGTCATAGTGTAACATATTTTACATTATAAAGGTGTGAATCAATTAGAAATAGGATATTTTTTACAAAAGTGTTGTTGATGTACTAGTTGTCTATGTTGATGCAAAAAACTAAGAGAAAATATGGTTGTTCGAGAAAACATCATTTTATGGTAGGTTGCTTATAAATAACCAGTATTTTCAAGAGATAAGATATGATGATTCATTTTCTATATCAATTTTTAAAATGTCTACAAATAGTTAATATATTGTTCTTAGACTCTTATACTTAATTCATGAGTGTCTTTATTAAGAAAAATAGGTTATATTCTCTTATTATGAATGATATTTAATTTCTTTGTACAACCAATTCTTTGAATACATTCAAGGTCTTCCAATGATAAGAATGATGAGGTACTAATCTTCCCATTAGTGGTCACATGAGGATAGTGTTATAGAATATGATAAGTAGGATCAATGGATGATGGAGAAATGTAGAAATATAACCTTATCATCATATCATGAGATTTCTATGATGAGTAAAGATGAACATGATATTATATATAAAACAATGGAATTATTTAGTCGAGGTTTGTGGATACCATAATCATAATGTTAAATTAGATATATTTTATTTTTAAATTACCATTATTCATTCTAATTGTTTTTATTATTTAACAACATTTTATAAGATTTTTATTATGTTGTGGATGTATGTAATATGTTTATCATAATGACTCTCATTATGAAAAATGGAATATGTTTTACCAAAAATATTTTCAATGAATTAGAGACATAATTTTTTATTCATATCAATCAAGAATAAAATTTATTTAATATTATTTAATCTTATACATTATGATTATGATTTATTAACATTGATAAATTGAAATTTATCTTGATTATAATAAATTGTAAATAAAATTGATCCTATACAAAACTTTTACCTTTTATATTAATTTTTTTTTGAATTGTTTTATGTTAATTATATTTAATATATGATTTTTAAAAATAAATTTCACCCTTCCCCCTCTTGTAATTGAGTTATCTTGAAGATATTACTCAATGAAAATTAGTGTTAAACAAATATATTAATAGGAAAATGTTATCAAAGATAGTTACAACTTCCCAAATACTTGTTGAAATTTTATGTTCATTACTATTTCAAATTTATTTGAATTTTTATTACACTAAGATGATTTGTGAAAAATAATTTTTTTATCTATTTTGAAATAAGGATCAATTACAAGTGGGGGTGAATTTTTGTTTTAAAAACAATGTTTAAATATTTTTAAAACAAAAACAATTCACCAACCTCTACATAAAAGAAACAAATTTGGTTGTGGAATAGTCTTCTTTACAATGTATTGTAATCATGGTATATTTTTTATATAATAAATATAAAAATCATAATAACATTGAACACGATTAAATCATAGTATATAAGTTGTACTTAAGATAGACACAATTAATTATATATGTGGGAGATTCACTGCAAATCTTTTTAGTAAATAATTATATATTTATCTTGATGATATTTTTAACAATTAAACCACCACATGCATTCCCAAAATAAAAAAATAATTATAAAAAAAGGAAAAAAATTATCGTTATAAGAATGAATTATAGATATATAAAAATTGTAGTGTTATTTTTTCTTATTAAAAATTAGGTAGTCAAAAACCTTGGCTAACAGATACCATTGTTTTATACAATCAAGAATGTTTACTGTATACTTACTGAGGAACATTTTTTATATGATGATAAAATTCTTAATCTACCGAAACCCAATAACCCTCAATCCAATGGAGTAGATTATATCACACTATCAATGTGTTCCCTTGATCAACAAGAGCAGTAGATATGTCTTCGAAGCCTGAGATGTAGAGACCCGAAGCTTGACATACCTGGATATTACATTACATTTTCGGAATACATACTACATAACAAAATCCAACACTCAAAGATTTTAATAGTTTAGTGTTTTTTGAAACATGAAACATAATCTTCTAATCATGGTGGAAGATCTTCAACATCTCACATAAAGATCTTCACCTTTTATTTTATTACCTAAAACTTTTCTTTATATACTGGGGAAAAGAAAACATATAATCGGTGATCTCGAATGCTCAGTAAGGGTAATCCTGGAGAAAATAAAACAAACCATGTACAGTTTAACATAAAAACATGAACATAATGTTTAAACATGAAGATCTTGAGAAATGACATAAAACATGGCAGTACGTAAGGCATAAATAATAATGAAACATAAAACATGATTAAATAGAATGGGAATTAATATTTTAATTGGGGAAAAACATTAAAACATTATATTAATTCCATAGTAGTCAGGGCATTGCTGCCAAGATCATCATAGTGGACAAAGTCCCTTACTGAACCGGGTTTACTTATCGTTCCATCCCTGTATTACTGAACTAGATTTACATGCCTTTTCTTCCTTGTCTATATCATGAGATATAAATAGTTACCCAATGCATTAGAGGGAGATATGGTTCTCATCCATCACATAAGTAATTCTTTCTTTCATGTTCCACAAAATAGTCACACATCATTCATAATAACCCTATGAATAAAATGGGTTTCAGAAACATCATTCTATCATAACATAATCCATATAAAACAAATGGATATAATTTAATCATAAGAAAAGTAAAACCTTGTAAATTATAGAGACATTATACTCGATACAAAAAATTATTAAATAATTTCATCTTAGATGGAAAATAGTTTTGACAAAACACTTGAAATGATTTCTTGATGAAAATATCCTTTCTTTTTCAAAATCATTTTCTTTTCACAAAATGGAATTCAAATTTAAAATAAAAGGATTTTTTGAAAATATTAATTAAATCATGTAGAGTATGCTTCATGAAAATAAGGCGTTATGAAATCATAAAAATCTGTTCATGCCGCTTTAGTTAAAAAAACATTTTCCTTGTACTTTGGTCGGAAAAGTCAAAAAGTACCTTGTATGGTAAAAAAACCGAAAGATTCCTTCCATAACACAATGTAAAAGTAAAAGAGGGCAAAAAACATCTTTAAATATAAATGTAATAATATTAAAAACTTTATTAAAAACCATTTATGGACATGGATGAAAAATATAACCCCAGTAAATACTTATGTATAAGCAATCTCGGATAGAAAACAATTGAGATTGAAACATTATCCCTTACCATAGGTCTGATATGCTTCGTACGTATCCGAACCTCCTATATAATGATTTAAATAATGTCCATTACTTATTACAGAATCATATTAATTGTTATGATATCATATATGGTTCATTTATGACTTTATATTACCCGTTATTTTTTAAATACATGTTAAAAAAGCGTTTTGGGTAAAATCGTTTCATTTATCATACATGTTTCAACTTTTTGTTCTTGATATTTTTACTTATATCATGATTTACTTAATTTCAGAATGTAAAAAATGATATATATATATATATATATATATATAATAAATATTCATCATATACATATATATTATAGATTGATAAATGAAATGAAATACATCATTCATGGAGACGGTAGGCAGTGCGTACGCATGAACGCTCTTTTCGTTTCCTTATTGAATTAAATGGAATTAAGTAAATGAAACATATATGTAATTAAAAAAAGTATAGTTATTATTTAAAATCATTCATGATTATTTATTATATATACTTTATAATCATACTTGAATGGTTAATCATGGAAAATGAATTTAATCGCGTTCATGGAGACGGTAGTCTGTACATTCACACGAGCGAGGATATCATTACCATGATTGTGGAATTGTATTGAAATGTTTTTATACTATTTAAGAATCAATATAACTTCACAATAATCACATATAGTTATTCGTTACACCATTATACCCATCCAAGAAAGTTGGTGGTGGAAAACAGATTACACCACGACATGGAGACGATATTCTGTATGTAAGCACGTGCAGTGATTTCGTTTTTCGTAGGATGGATAGAAGGTGGAACAAAATTGATTCATTTTTATAATAACATATCATTATATTAGTGATAATGATGTTATTAATTCATTATGAAACAACTAAATAAGATGAAGTAGAAGAAGAAATAAATTTGAAATAATCAGTAATAGATATTACCTCTCCTTCGACACGCCTCATTGAAACCTCCTCTTAGGGAACTAAAATTGGTCTTTGAAGAAGACCAGGACCTATAGAATATTTCTAGGGAATCTGAGAAGGGAAATGGTCAGGGGTTTCCCGAGATTGAAGGTTTAATGTTGTGTAAAACTGATAGTGAGGAGGTTCCCTTTTATAAGGGAGGAGAGGGGCACCTTTGGAATCCTCAAAAATATTAGTTTAATATAAATATAAATCCAACATAAAACCGCCAAAAATGACTTAATTATAAGATAATATGAGATAGGGTTGTAATAGCATCAACCTATCAAATTTATACATGTTTTGATCTTATTTTAGACCTTATCATTTTGATTTATCCTTATTTAATCTATTTAATTTTATTTGTGGTAATAAAATTCTAAATTTTAAATGGTTATAAATAATCACTTATGTGTTGTTAATATTCCATAATTGGATAATTTATGACATTTTCGACTTTATAAATTTCAATTTATAATTTTTAAATATTTTTGTGATTTTTAAAAAATTTAATAATGTGTTATTTTTATAAAATAACCATAGTGTCAATTTTGACACTATTCATTTATTTGAATATAAATAAAATCCAAATAGAATATATATTCGAACTAAAATATTTAATAGGTTCCTAACATGTAATATTAATGTAAAAAATTAGTGTATCACATTATATAGTTCATATAATACTTATTTTACTATTTGTAAAACCATTTATTTGATACTTCTCTTAATAAAATATTTTCTACAACATTTTTGTATAATTATTAAATATACTTATAGGTTTCATAAAAATTAAAAATAAAATACTAGGATGAAGAAATATTTTATATATTATATTGTAATACTTTTATTCAGATTTATATTTTAAAACACCCATCATTAAAAATGTTATATTTATTAAATTATGAAGGTGACAACTTTGACATCATTTAAAATAAAATAATATAAGTGTCATAATAAATTATATTAGACTCCAAAGGGTAATTTATTCTGTAATTGGATGATTATGGTGTATATATACACTACCAATAAGTTTTGGTCAGGTTTGGGTTCCTTTTAATGGCTGTTATTATTTCAATAAAAACTATATTACTTGTTTTTCACTAAATAAATATTTTCTGCATAATTAATGTATAAGATATTAAGGTAATTAAAAATATCATAAATATTATAAATAAATAACCATTATAAATAAAATCATTTTATCTTTCAAATTATTATTTGTAACCGAATTTATATTCTATATAAATTTATATTATAAATACATTAATTTTTAAAGTTGAGTGAGACATATTTCATTTTCCATTAAATAAAAGAAACTAAAGGTCTTAATCACCTCCATGTGGTTTCTAATGGATTCCATTTCGACCCAATATTCCTTAGGATGAAATATAAGCATCCAATTATATTATAAAAAGTGTTAGGGTAATATTATAATATTATATTTACCATTAATTACCTGATTTACCTTTTACTATGGTAAATAAAATTTACCGTAGTTACTATTAATAATGCCCAAAAATAAAAAGTAGCGTATTAACATAATTTGGACCCACTTTTTCCAAATATCTAATCAATTTTTATAAATTCAATACAAAAAATATGCAGAAATTAATTTAAAATTAATCCTGTTTTTATGAAAATGAGATTTAAAAGTTAAAACATTGCAAAAGATTCAAATGATTTTACATATGAATTCAATGTAAAATAAATGCTAATGACATAAATTATATTAAATGGTAAAAATATATTCTATATATACTTTAAAACCATTATATATTATCATTTAACAATATAAATTATTATGATGAAAAAAGTTAATTTTAATTAAAATACAGCGTGTTTTTACTATTCACTAAAATATGAAATTTATCAGAAAAATATCAAAACATTATCCAATGTGAATTTTTATATCCTGATTCAAAATAAGAAGTTTATATTGTAAAATATAACTTATAAAATTTTCAAAAATTATATTTAAAATTGGTTCCCCATCAAAAGGCGGCAAAACTGCATTTTTGTAAAAATACTTATTTGACCCGAAAAATTTATTTTGTTCTCATACCATGTTCTATGAAATGTGTAAGATAAATTATAATGACATAAAATTCAAAATGTATTTACTAAAATTCATAATTTCTAGTTTATAATAATATTATAACATATATCATGGTTTACTGAAACCCGGTATTGCGTACAACACACGCTATTGATGAAGGTTGCGATTGCGTGTAATGCAAGCCAAGTCAGGGTTCCGTGTAGTGCAAGACTCCTTTGTTGTTGTGTATAAAAAAATCAAACCCAATTTCATTTATACATTGAATATATATATATATATACACACACACACACTCAATGTTGTGTAGAATAACTACTATAAATAAAACATGAAATTGTGTGTAACACGAACCAAGATTAGTGTTGCAAATACTACAAGCTAATACGGTATTGCATATAGTGCAAGATAATATTGGCGTAGCGTATAATAGGAGATATTAAAGAATTTAAAAAGAATATATCTTATAAAATCTCGGGTTGTTACATTCTACCACCTTAAAATGAATTTCTCCCTCGAAATTCATCGGGGTTATAAATCAGTTACTATTCATAGAAACCCTCATCGTAAAAAGGAATATTAAAACTTAATTTTAAAATCTAATGTATGAAACGTAATGATTACCCAAGTAACTCATCACTGTGTTTCCATATAAAATAACATAATTGAAAATCTGGATATAGAAGAAAAATATAACCATCATGTTCGGATGGAGAGTGGTATAGAACAGGGCTATGAAAAAGCCAACATTCACAAAGCCATAAATTTATGATGTTCAATGGTACTATATGATTCATCAGATATGAGGGATCTAGGACAGCATTTTTGTTTTTCAAGATCTTTTCCCTAATGTTTAAGATTTATCGAATCAAAAGATATACATACATGATTTTGGTATAATCTCACCGTTGTTCATGCCTTGAAAATTTTCCAGTTCATCTCTTAAATAAATGAAGTTAAATTTTTCATTCATGAAATTTTAGCAGATAATATGATAGAATGATGAGTCCTTCCATCTGTTTCAAACAAAAGGATAGAAAATTTTATCAATTATACATAAGTCTGTCTATGGTGTGGTTAATCGTAGATGATTCCAAAAATGGACTTATACTTCATCTATCATACAGCTTAATAAAATAAAACTGGTTTATACTGACTAGGGTCTTCATGTAGTCCAGTGGTAGGCGATAAAGGCCTATCACACTTCAGTTGTGGGTTCGATTCCCGAAACATTGTCCGACGCGATGGGTTTTTGCCCGTCCTTTAGGTTTCTCTATTTCTAAAACTGCATTATTATAACATTCCATAAATAATATAAAAAAAAGGTCTAGCATTAATCAATTCTTACTTATGTCCAACCTAATCCATTCCAATCTTTAGGCTTATACAAAATACATATGTCCAAGATCATAGTATAAATAAAACAATTACTAGAAGTTTCATTAACCAAGCAAGTAAATACCATCATTTATCCACCATATATCATACGATATATCTTGTGGGTCAAATTACAAACATGTGAATACCTTAATCATGTATTCTCTTGAAAAATGAATACCCATTGAACCTTAGTGAAAACATGAATGTTGTCAAAAGTTAACACTTTCCACATACTAAAATCCTAAATATTCGATACACTCAAACCATGATATCACTTTGTTTTTATATCAGTCATGATCTCATGAATACAATCATACATATTATTTTCTCCTTATCCCATCATTATACGCATATCATCTACATTCCAAAAATATTCGAATAACCTTTCATGGTTACTGGTACCATTCAACATATACTGTCAAATACATAGGAAAAATAATAGTGTAATAATCCTTAGATGTTTATTTATTCCATAGTACCATTACCTATACAACATAACTCTTGATAAACATAAATCATTCCACTACCTTCTTAAACCATTGATCGAGCTTCATCATTGTATTCCTCAACACTTCTTTCATATCATATACTATTTGTAGTCTCTTCATCATCATCAACATAAATACTACCCATATAACCATTCTAGTTCTCTTCATGAGATTTTCCTATAGGGAATTGGTTTTCATAATGCCCGTACATTCCACATTTAAAACATTTAACTATTGTTGATGTCTTAGAAATAATATTATCCTATTCCATGGTGTTAACTGATCCTGTTCCTTTGAAATTACCGGCTTTATGTCCTTATTTTCCACACCCAAAGCATCTTCCAGTTCCTTTGAAACATTAACCCTGATACATCTTCCCACATGACTTACATGAGGGAAATTTAACTTTCGTTTCCTTTATGATCATCATGAAACTCCATCTTTCTCTTATTATCTGAGCCAGAAATCTTATCAATGTTGAGATTATTGATCATATTATGAGATTACTAATTATCCATAATAACAATTTTTCACCTTCCAAATTCCATTTCATTTGGTAGATCATGATTAATAACATTACATTGTCCATCATATCCTCTATTATACGGAATCCTACTATTTCCATCCAATTTCAAAAACCCAAAAAGAATAGTGTGAGAGCCAAAAATCATGCAAGGAAAATAGAATAATAAAGAGGGAGTACCTTCAATATCTAACATCATAGGTTTAATTCTAATATGGTTTCCATAATTCTATGACTATAACCTATACTTATACTTAACCTTTGGGACATCCCTAGACATACCTTATAAATATCACCAGGGATTTCACTAAAGTTTTCGCATCCTAGTTTCCAATGTTTGACTAAACCAAACCACTGATACCAACTGTAGAGACCTGAATCTTGACGTACATGGACATTACATTAATTTTGCGGAACACTTAATACATAACAAAAACCAACACTCAAGGATCCCAATAGTTTATTTTCTTTGGAAACTCGGAACATAATCTTATTATCATGGTGGAAGATCTTCAACATCTCCCATAAAGGTATTCCCCTTTTGTTTTCTTACATAAAAAATTATTTTATATCCCAGGGAAAGTAAAGAATATAAAGGGTGAGCTGAAATGCTCAGTAAGGGTAAGAATGGAGAAAATAAAACAACCCATATACATTTGAACATAAAAACATGAACATAATGTTTAAACATCAAGATCTTGAGAAATGACATAAAACATGGTATTGCGTAAGGCATAGATCATAATGGAACATAAATCATGATAAAATAGAATGGGAATAAAAAATTTAATTGGGTCAAAACATTATGCACATAATATGATTTCCATAGTAGCCAAGGAATTTCTGCCATGACCATCTTAGTGGACAATATCTGTTACTGAACCAGGTTTACTTGTCGTTCCAGCCCTATATTACTGAACCAGATTTACATGTCATTTCAGCCATGTCTATATCATGAGATATAAATCTTTACCCAATTCATTGTTGGGAGATATATGTCTCACCCATCTCATAATGAATTCATTCTCTCCTGTGCCACAAAATAAACATATATCATTCATAATAACCCAACAAATAAAATTGTTTTCGTAAACATCATTCCATCATAACATAATCCATATAAAATAAATGGAGATCATTTCATCATAAGAAAATTGAAACCATGTAAATCATAGAGACATTATACTTGAAACAAAAACTTATTAAATAATGTCATCTTAGATGGATAATAGTTTTGACAATACACATGAAATGAATTCTTGATGAAAATATAATTTCTTATTCAAAATAATTTTCATTTCAAAAAATTCCATTAAATTTTAATAGAAAACAATTTTGTTGAAAATATTTACTAAATATTGTAGACTAATCTTCAAGAAAATAAGGCATTATGAAACTGTAAAATTCTGTTCATGCCGTATAAGTTAAAAAAAACATTCTCCTCATTATTTGGTCATAAAAGTCAAAAAGTATCTCGTATGGTAAAAAAAAGAATGATTCCTTCCATAAAACAATGTAAAAGTCAAACAGTGGTAAGCACAACTTTAAAAATACATGAAATAATATTAAACACATTATGAAAAAAAATTATGGGCATGGATGAAAAATATTACCCCAGTAAATACTTACGTATAAGAAATCTCGGATAAAAAACAATTGATATTGCAACATTATCCCTTACCTTAGGTCTGATATGCTTCGTATGTATCCGAACCTCCTATATAATGATTTAAGTATTGTCATTGACTTAATATAGAATCCTATTCATTGTTATGATATCATATATGGTTGACTTATGACTTTCTATTACCCGTTCTTTTGTATATCAATGTTAAAGCAACATTTTGGGTAAAATCGTTTCATTTATCGTACGTGTTTCGACTTGGTGATCTAGATATTATTACATATATCCTGATTTCCTTAATTTCAGAATGTAAAACATGATATCTATATTTAATAAATATTCAGAATATATATATATATATATATATATATTATACATTGATAAATGGAATGAAATACACTGTTCGTGGAGACGGTTTGCGTACGCATGAACGTTGTTTTCGTTTCCTTATCGAATAAAATGGAATTAAGTAAATGAAAAATATATGTACATAAATCCAGTATCATAATTATTTAATTTATTTCATGATTATTTATTATATATACTTTATAATCATACTTGAATGGTTAATCATGTAAAATGAATCTAATCGCGTTCGTGGAGACGGTAGTCCTTACGAACGCATGTTCGATGATATCAGTCCCATGATCGTGGAATTGTATCTAAGTGTATGTGTACTATTTAAGAATTAATATAAATTTATAATAATGACATATATTTATTCTTTACAGTCTTATACCCATCCAAGTAAGGTGGTGGTGGAAAACATATTACACCACGGCATGGAGACATTATTCCGTTAGTACACACGCGCAATGACTTCATTTTCTGTAGAATGGATAGAAAGTGGAATAGGGTTGATTCATATTTATAATAACATATGAGTATATGAGTGATACTTATGTTATTACTTAATAATGAAACAACTAAATAAGAGGAAGTAGAAGAGCAAATAAATTTGAAAGAATCAGTAACATATATTATATCTTCTTTGACACGCCTCCTTGGAACCTCCTCTTTGGGAACTAAAATTTGTCTTTTAAGAATACCAGGACCTCTAAAATATTTCTAGGGAAGTTGAGAAGGGAAATGGGCAGGTTTTGGTCAATCTTGAAGGCTCAATGTTGTGTAAATATGATAAGGAGGAGGTTCCCTTTTATAATGGAGGAGAGAGGCACCTTTGGAATCGTCAAAAATATTAGTCTAATATAAATTCAAACCCCAAATAAAAACCTTCAAAAATGACTCAATACGAAGAGTATATGATATAGGGTTGTAATATCATCAACCAATCAAATTTATACAAGTTTTTATCTTATTTTAATCATTATCTTTTTGATTTATCCTTATTTAATCTATGTAATTTTATTTGTGGTAATAAAATTTTAAATTCTAAATGATTCTAAATAATCACATATGTGTTGTTAATTTTCCATAATTAGACACTTTATGAAATTTTTTACTATATAAATTTCAATTTATAATTTTTAAATATTTTTGTGATTTTTAAACAATTTAATGATATGATTTTTTATAAAATAACAGTAGTGTCAATTTTGACATTATTCATTTATTTGAATTAAAATAAAATACACACAGAAAATATATTCGAACTAAAATATTTACTAGGTTTCTAACATGTCATATACATCTATAATATTAGTGGATAACATTAAATAGTTCATAAAATATTTTTTTCACTATTTGTAAAACAATTTATTTGATACTTCTTCTTAATAAAATAATTTCTACAACATTTTTGTATAATTATTAAATATACATATTTGTTGCAGTAAAATTAAAAATAGAAAACTAGGATGAAGAAAAATCTTATAGATATCATAATAATTCTTTTATTAGGATTTATATTCTAAAACACCCAACTTGTAAAATGTTATTTTTATTAAATTATAAATGGGACAACTTTGACATCATTTAAAATAAAATAATATAAGTGTCATAATCACATTTATAAGATTCTAAATGGTCATATATTTGGTATTTGGATGCTTATAGTGTATATATATATTACCAATTAAATTTGGTCAGGTTTCTGATCCTTTTTATGGTTATTATTATTTCAATAAAAACTATATTACTTATTTTTCAATAAAAAAATAATTTCCTCATCATTAATGTATATGCTATTAAGGTAAAAAAAATATCCACTAAGAATTATAAATAAATTTCCATGATAAATAAACACATTATATCTTTCAAATGAGTATTTATAACCAAATTAATATTTTTTATTAACTTATATGATGAATACTATAATTATTAAAGTTGAGTGAGACATATTTCACTATCCTTTAAATAAAATAAACTAAAGGTCTTAATCACCTCCAAGTGGGTTCCAATGGATTCCATTTCGACCAAAATATGCCTTAAGACGAAATATAAGCATCCAATTATATTAAGACAAGTGTTAGAGTAATTTCATAATATTATATTTACCCTTAATTACCTGATTTACCTTTTACTATGGTAAATAAAATTTACTATAGTTACTATTCATAATGCCCAAAAATAACATAGTAGCCTATTAACATAATTTGAACCCACGGATTCCAAATATGGAAAAAAAATTCTAAATTCTATATAAAAAAGTTGCAGAAATTAATTTAAAATTAATCTCGTTGTTAAGAAAACGAGTTTAACAAGTGAAAACATTGCAAAAGATTGAAATGATTTTACATATGAATTCAATATAAAATCAATTCTAATGAAACAAATTATATTAAATGGCAAAAATATATTCTATTTATCCTTTAAAACCATTAAATATTATAATTTAACCATATAAATTATTAAAATGAAAAATGTTTTTTTTAATTAAAATATAGCGTGTTTTTACTATTCATTAAAATATGAAAGTTATTAGAAAATTATCAAAACTTTATCGAATGTAAATTTTTACATCATGATTCAAAAGATGATGTTTATTTTGAAAAATTTAATTTATAAACTTTTCAGAAATTATATTTAAAATGGGTGACCCATCAAAAGGCGGCAAAACTGCATTTTTTGCAAAATACTTATTTTACCCGAACACATTATTTTGTTCTAATACCATGTTCTATAAGATTTCTAAGATGAATTATAATGTCATAAAATTCAAAATGTATTTATTAATATTCATAACACCTAGTTTATAATAATATTATAACATATATTGTTGTTTACTAAAACATGGTATTGTGTACAACACATACTATTGAGGACGGTTGTGATTGTGTGTAATGCAAGCCAAGTCAGTGTTGTGTGTAGTCAAGGAATCCTTTGTTGTTGAGTATAACAAAATCAAACCTTATATCATTTATACATTGAATATATATATATATACACTCAATGATGTGTAGAATAACTACTATCAAACAAACATGAAATTGTGTGTAACACGATCCAAGATTAGTGTTGCGTATACTATAAGCTAATATGGTGTTGCGTATAGCACAATATAATATTGGTGCAGCGTACAAAAAAAGATATGAATGAAATTAAAAATAATATATCTTATAAAATCTCACGTTGTTACATGAAAAACCCCCAATCTTATTCGCACAATTGGAAATAGAAACTAATTGTAAAATACATCATAAGAATATTTTCTGAAATGGGTTTCATAAGAAATAATCTTTCTTATAAAATACAAGAGAATAAAAAAATCTACAAATTATTTTTATACTGTACAAAATCTGAGGGAAAATGGAATCCTCTTCTCAAAAATCATCTATTGATTGAGTATTAATAAGAAAAACATCAAATGATCCTATTTTCTCCAAATGTCATATTTTCTTCATGTTTATTGCATTGACATGGATACATGGAACTTCAATGGATATTTTGTGTGTAATAATCCCTTAATGTATTGATTCTCACCATTATAGTGTACATTTTTTTCATTTACTATAAAATAAGGATTTTCTATATTCAAAAAATAAAAATAGTCAATATGATGGGATTGTAACACCCCAGGTAAATAAAGAATATGACAATTTCATATTTATCCATATTTTTGAATAAAATATTAATATGACTTTAAAGGGGACGCTATGTTCGATGGCGTACCCAACACGCAACAACGAGTTTCTTGAGAATCTTACGTTTCACTCTAAGAATAAAATAATATTATTTCAAATGGTAGTTAACAAGTAGCCGTTGTATTGGCGGGAATGGATAGAAATAACTAAAATATGATTATATATGTTTTTTAATGTTTTTAAATTTATCCAATAAAAGCTAAAGGTTTAAAATACGGAAAGAATTAAATTTTAGGTGTATATGCCCTAGTTTTCACTAAAGGTTCACTTATCGCCTTTTAATGAAAAACTTTCATTAAATATAGTTTTTTTCACTCATAAACATTCTTTTGGACCAAATAAAACTCTTATTAAGAATCGGGACATCAAATTTTACTTTGTGCAATTTTATGGTATTTTTCTGATAAAGTTAATTTTTTTAATGAATAGTGTAGAATGTTGTGTTTTAATTCAAAACCTCTTTTTAATCTAATTTATTTATATGATTATATAATATTTTGAATTGGTTTTAAAGTGAAATTAGAAAATATTTTTACCATTAAATCCAATAGTTTTCGTTGGAATTAATTTCACATTGAAATCAAACTTAAACTAGTGTCAATCTTTTGATACTTATTGTTTTATAAAAACACGCTATTTGCTCTGACAACGGGAATTAATTATTAAATTAATTAATGTGACTAATATGTTTTGAATTTTGTAAAACAGACTTCATTTTTGAATTCGGAATATCAAATATAGCTTAGGGTGAATTTTTGGGATTTTTCTGAAAAACTTCAATTTTTGATGAATAGTGAAACCACTAAGTGGTACTTATAAAAGATGATTTTTTTGTTTAAATGACATTTTACCACTTATGTGTTTTGAATTTCAATAATCCGACATAAATGGTTGTCATTAAGAAGTAAAATGTGGTTCAATGGGATAAAAATAATTTTTTGGTGAATAGTAACTTATTAAGTTTTTAATCGCGATTAGTGGTAATTAGTGTATTTTAAAGTAAAAATAATGCTTTAATAAAATGAAATGAACTTGAAACATGTCCTAACCTCATTGGAGGTGTAATTTCCGACCAAGACAAGCCATGGGTCAACTTGGGGACCCCATGGATCCACTTGGGTTGGGAAATGACATAAATAACTTTTTATTTAATGTAAAAGCAAAAATGACACATACATGATATGTTTTACTAAAACAATTTTTAAGTGGGGTTATAAAAGTCATAGTTTTTATTATAAATATTCATTGGAAAGCTAAAAAGATTTCCTATATCATAGTATTTTTTTTATAATTTTTAGACATTAAATAAATTAAATTATTTATGACATAATAATGATGCAGCGATGACATCATTATTTGACGATTTAAATAATATGGAAAGATAATGTAAAATATATGAACTACACATGTCCAAGACCTATTGG
This sequence comes from Viscum album, assembly GCA_963277665.1. NCBI lineage: Eukaryota > Viridiplantae > Streptophyta > Magnoliopsida > Santalales > Viscaceae > Viscum > Viscum album. The sequence continues at coordinate 882,525,930 of OY728158.1, forward strand.
ATGGGTGGATTTCGAACCCTTAACACCTTATCCACGAATAATAGCAATGTGGGACCTTTTAAAACCGAAACACATTTTCAAATAAAGTAATATTTCTTACCTTCCAAAAGTACCCCTCCTCTCCTCTTATAAAAGGCCCCCACCTCTACCTCATTTCACACACTACTCAAGCCTTTGGCTCGGCCAACCCCTGCCCATTTCCTCTATCCACATCCCTCTCCTCATCCTAGAGTATTCCCTTTGGGCAGAATCCTTTCAAAGGAATTCTTTAGGATCAAATCAAAAGGAGTTACACTTTTAAAGGTAATTCATTCTCTCATGTTCATTTGTTTTATTTTGCTTCTCCAACCCCCTAAACTCTTTTTATTTACTTCTTTGGAAACAACACCACTATATTCAATATACTATGATGTTTTGATAATATTTATTCGAGCTACACTCTCACACAACTACATCAAATGGTTAAAGAACATACGGTTTCTGTGGATGGCGAAATTCTACCTCCCGAAACGATGATTGTTCAATAATCATTTAACACCTTCAAAGGTGTCCATTATGATGTCACTATTTTTATATATGATATAAAATATGTTTATGTTTTACTTATGCTTCTGTATTTTTCATTTGTGTCTTACCTTTATGGCTTCCATTATGGGTATACGCGATATCTTTATTTTATTAAGTGCGGACTACCGCTCTCAAAGTGATGTGATTCGTTAATGCCATACGTGGGACATATAAAGGATGGATTTGATGTTATTATATATTATGTTATACTGGAATTATTATATACCTATATATCATTATTATTTCGTTCCATTAAAGTATGAGATAGAAATGAAAGTAGCGTTCATGTGTACGTACGGCTTACCGTCTCCATGAACGGTGCATTTCATTTCTTACCTCTAAATGATTATGTAATATTATAAATACATGTATATGATGGATATATATGATATATATGATATAAAAATCATGAATGTCATTCTGTATATAAAGAACCTTTGACCACATGAACAACATGTAATTGTAAGAAGTCCACTTTTGACTTAAGAACCAAATATCGGCAAAACAAATATTATTAACTTAAATGATTACATAATGTTTATAACATGTCAATAATTGATATAAAAGGAATAATGAACTTTGAAAAGGTTCTTAAGCAAGCATAAATTAACTCAAGTTTATTATTCAGGACGTTAAAGAACGATCGAGTCAAGTCGGACCCGAGGTAAGGGATCCTACACCTCTCTTTCTTTTTAAGTACACTCTTTTATGTCATTCCTTTTAAGCTCATCTTTCTTATGACTGGGATTTTATTTTATATTACTCCCACTGTACTTATTATTTTCATATGATGAGAGACCCTATTTCCTCTCATCAATCCTTTTTGGAAGTTTTAAGTGGCGTCGTTAGGCTGCCGAGTTTCCGTAAGAGATGTTTCATCTCACTTTTATTCCCGTGAGATTTATGCTACATTTGCCATAATTTCCTTTGAGTGGTTTATGTACTACCCATTATTACACTCCTTTTTTAATATAATTCCATTTATGGGTATTTACATATTCATTGTATGACACTTCTTCAATGGGGTGTACTTTTCGAAAGTTACCCAAGTCGGTAAGGGGACCTTTCACCCTCCTCTTTTTTTTAAATACTTCTTTTGTTGGGTCTTTTAATTTACATATTGTTATGTTGGGATATGTTCTCATATATCCTTATTGATGTAAATTTTATGTCCCAGTGATGAGATACTCTTTTTATCTCTCATCAACTCATTTTGATGTGATGCTGTTAGGCTGTCAAGGGAACTTTTTAACCCAATTTCGATTTCTTTGGGTTCAACATGTAGTCATTGAATATGTCATCCATTGAATATGTGTGAATGACCTTTTATTGTTTTAAACTTAATATCCACTTATATTGGGTGTATTTATATTTTTCACACATTTTTTGGAGATTGATTTGTCCTTAATTTAAGGATACCTTCTTTATAAGGGATTTCATCACATTTGACATTTCTATTGAGGGTTCATTGTTGTTATGCACCAATTCAATCTTATATAGTGTATATACTATCCTTTGGAGTATTATATCATGAATCCATTTATTCTCATGATATTATAAAGGTCTGACTAAATTTTATTCCTCAATTATTGTATTCAAGTGTCTCTAATTTTGGTAAAACCCCTTTAACCAAAATATCGTTTTAAATGTTTTAATTATTTGTTCTTATTAATATCCATGTTTTCAAAATGGTTTTAAGGATTTATTTATATGGATATTAATGGTTTAAAATTTTAAGCTTCAAGGTGGTATGGGACACTTGGATTCAAAAATCTCTTTATTAAATGTTTAAAATGGTTTTGGAAATGGTTTCTTTTTGAATGGATTCATTATTTCAATATACTAAAATGTTATATTGTGATTGAAATGTGGAAATGTTATGTTTCCTTTATGAATGTTTTATGTGATAAATTTATGTTATGGTTCTTGGGCATTGTTATGAAAATGGGTGGTTCCGTGATAAACTAAGGGCGGGTGAGCCCGATATAGCTCTCCAATGCATTGGGTAACGCGAAGGGGTGTAACATTAAGGTTTCTCTGAAGAGAATTAGGGAATATACTGTGATGGGTATTCCAAACGTAACCAAGAGGGTTACTCCCTACGTAAGAATGTTATGAATGCCTTAAGTTACCTTTATGTCTTATGTTTTCTATGATTTATTCATGATTTGATATGCCTATGTTTTATGGGTAAAGTGTGATTTCATTCTAATGTATATATGAACTCATGTTTCCTTTCCATATTTTTATAACTCTTACTGAGCTTTTTATGCTCATCCCATGTTTTTGAAATGTTTTTCACAGGTCAAGGGAAAGGTACATGATGTGATGATAGAGTCAAGGATGTGTCAAGAAAGAATCCTTGTTTTATTTTCAATATGTTTCCGTTGATGAGAAGAATGAATACTGTCTTTTATGTAACCACTTTGTTTAAATGTGGAATGTAATGCAAGTTTCATGATCTAATTCTCTAAAACTCTAAACCTGAAAAGATCCTCAATGTGTAATCTTGTAATAACTCAAGATTAAGTAAGGATTAAGGTTGGGGCCTTATAGTTGGTATCAAAGGTCGGTTTAGATAACTTTAGAGGTTAGGGTATTCTTTAAGCATAAGTGACATTACTATAATGGTTAGGATTTCAGAAAGAGTCCTAATTTTAGATAAAGTGAATGAGTAAGTATATCTTAGTGTTTACCTTCCTCATTAGTACATGATGGTTTTGTTGATATACTCACACTGAACTTTTTGGTTTTAGTAAATTGCTGGATCTAGCAGGCACCAAAGTGACAATGGGTTTGAAGAAAACTGTGGTGGTTCTCTGATTAAGATACTGGATGAGATGGGGGATTCAATGAGGAATCTCATAGTTGTTCTAAACCAACTATCAAGGAGTCATGATCAATCACTTCAACCTTGGTGAGTTCTCTAATGGATCATGTACGAGATGGCCAACTCGATGTGGAAATTCAGGTAATAATTATTAAGGTAACCATTAGGGTTTATATGATCCTTACTTTTTAGGTAATTATGGGTTACTCTATGATATGATGGAAAATGAAAGGAATGAGATAAACTTGAGGTTAAAATATGTTATGATTATTCTTGAAGATTTTATCTCATTTTGGGGAATGTTTTAAGAATTATATAGTTTTGGAAAAAGGACAACAAGCAGACCGTGTGACATCCCGTCGCGTCGGACAAAGCTGCGGGGATCGAACCCACAACCAATGTGCGACTGGTATTTATCGCCTACCACTGGACTACCTGAAGTCCCTGGTTAGTTTGACTGATTCTTTCTAGTTATATGATTTTATGAACTAAGAGTAAGTTGATTTTGGTTTATTTATGAAAATGATTAACCTATCTTGGAGGGTATGTGATTAGGTTAATTACTTTTCAATACGAGACATTAGGGGACACTTATGTTGTTTGGAGATAAATGTTACGATTTAACTTGGAAGACTATGTGACTAAATACTTCAAATATTTGGGTTTCAATCTTATATTGGTTTAATTTGAAGAATTTTATGGACAAATTGATTATAGAATGGTCCTCGTTGAACTTTGGGTTTTGTTGGACAAATTTTGGAGGTTAAGAATAGATTTTCTTTTTATAAAGGGTTATCCTTTTCTAGATTATCTGACCTTGTACTAACCTTTTTGGTTTTGGTTTTGGTTAAAGCCTAAGCACATGGGATGTATATAGTTCTATTTGGTGGATTAGGTGATTCTCTAGAAGTTGATTATAGTACTCTTAATGTGAACAAGTCTCCCTAAATACTCGTCTTTTGGAAAAACAAATATGAGTTTGATTAAGGAATCTATTAAAATTTGAGAGTCAACATGATAAGTGATTATGTTTCCTTATGAATTCCTCAATAAAAAGTAAATTAAAACAAAAATGTTTTCTATTAACTTTTCCTACTGGGGAATCGAATACCGTTTAACCCATCACAAGTTTGTGATTTTCTTGTGGTTAACTTTCTCCTAAACATGTTTTCTATCACTCTCCATCAGAACATGACCCTATGTTTTCTCCTCCATGTCCATGTTTTCCTTCATGGAATCCTAGTATGGGTTAACTCGGGTGACCTCTGTACTTATCTTCCTTTATTTTAAAGTGATTGTTTTACCGACTCTTGTTCTGATGTGGGACCTTCGTGGATGTTTCCAAGCTCAATTTTAAAATTGTGAGGACGCAATTCCCAAAAGTGGGGATGGATGTAACACCCCAGGTAAATAAAGAATATGACAATTTCATATTTATCCATATTTGTGAATAAAATATTAATATGACTTTAAAGGGGACGCTATGTTCGATGGCGTACCCAGCACGCAACAACAAGTTTCTTGGGAATCATACGTTGCACTCTAATAATAAAATAATATTATTTCAAATGGTAGTTAACATGTAGCCGTTTTATTGGCAGGAATGGATAGAAATAACTAAAATATGATTATATATGTTTTTTAATGTTTTTACATTTATCCAATAAAAGCTAAAGGCTTAAAATACGGAAAGAATTAAATTTTAGGTATATATGCCCTAGTTTTCACTAAAGGTTCACTTATCGCATTTTAATGGAGATCTGTCATTAAATATAGTTTTGTTCACTCATAAACATTCTTTTGGACCAAATGAAACTCTTATTAATAATCGGGACATCAAATTTTACTTTGTGTAATTTTATGGTATTTTTCCGATAAAGTTCATTTTTTTTAATGAATAGTGTAGAATGTTGTGTTTTAATTCAAAACATCTTTTTAATCTAATTTATTTATATGATTAGATAATATTTTTAATTGGTTTTAAAGTGAAATTAGAAAATATTTTTACCATTAAATCAAATAGTTGTCGTTGAAATTAATTTCACTTTGAAATCAGACTTAAACTAGTGTCAATCTTTTGATACTTATTGTTTTATAAAAACACGCTATTTGCTCTGACAGCGGGAATTAATTATTAAATTAATTAATGTGACTAATATGTTTTTAATTTTGTAAAACGGACTTCATTTTTGAATTCGGAATATCAAATATAGCTTAGGGTAAATTTTTGGGATTTTTCTGAAAAACGTCAATTTTTGATGAATAGTGAAACCACTAAGTGGTACTTATAAAAGCTGATTTTTTGTTCAAATGAAATTTTACCACTTATGTGTTTTGAATTTCAATAATCCAACATAAATTGTTGTCATTAAGAAGTAAAATGTGGTTCAATGGGATAAAAATAATTTTTTGGTGAATAGTAACTTATTAAGTTTTTAATCGCGATTAGTGGTAATTAGTGTATTTTAAGGTAAAAATAATGCTTTAATAAAATGAAATGAACTTGACACATGTCCTAACCTCATTGGAGGTGTAATGGCCGACCAAGACAAGCCATGGGTCAACTTGGGGACCCCATGGATCCACTTGGGTTGGGAAATGACATAAATAACTTTTTATTTAATGTAAAAGTAAAAATGACACAAACATGATATGTTTTACTAAAACAATTTTTATGTTGGGTTATAAAAGTCATATTTTTGATTATAAATAGTCATTGGAAAGATAAAACGATTTCCTACATCATAATAGTTTTTTTATAATTTTTAGACATTAAATAAATTAAATTATTTATGACATAATAATGATGCAGCGATGACATCATTATTTGACGATTTAAATAAAATGGAAAGATAATGTAAAATCTATGAACTACACATGTCCAAAACCTATTGGATGGGTGGATTTCGAACCCTTAACACCTTATCCACGAATAATATCAATGTGAGACCTTTTAAAACCGAAACACATTTTCAAATAAAGTAATATTTCTTACTTTCCAAAAGTACCCCTCCTCTCCTCTTATAAAAGGCCCCCACCTCTACCTCATTTCACACACTACTCAAGCCTTTGGCTCGGCCAACCCCTGCCCATTTACTCTATCCACATCCCTCTCCTCATCCTATAGGATTCCCTTTGGGCATAATCCTTTCAAAGGAATTCTTTAGGCTCAAATCAAAAGGAGTTACACTTTTAAAGGTAATTCATTCTCTCATGTTCATTTGTTTTATTTTGCTTCTCCAACCACCTAAACTCTTTTTATTTACTTATTTTGAAACAACACCAGTATATTCAATATACTATTATGTTTTTATAATATTTATTTGAGCTAAACTCTCACACAACTACATCAAATGGTTAAAGAACATACGGTTTCCGTGGATGGCGAAATTCTGCCTCCCGAAACGATGATTGTTCAATACTCATTTAACACCTTCAAAGGTGGCCATTATGATGTCACTATTTTTATATATGATATATAATATGTTTATGTTTTACTTATTCTTCTGTATTTTTCATTTGTGTCTTACCTTTATGGCTTCCATTATGGGTATACGCGATATCTTCATTTTAGGAAGTGCGGACTACCGCACCCTCAAAGTGATGTGATTCGTTAATGCCATACGTGGGACGTATAAAGGATGGATTTGATGTTATTATATATGATGCTATACTGGAATTATTATATACCTCTATATCATTATTATTTCTTTCCATTAAAGTATGAGATAGAAATTAAAGTAGCGTTCATGCGTACGTACGGCTTACCGTCTCCATGAACGGTGCATTTCATTTCTTACCTCTAAATGATTATGTAATATTATAAATACATGTATATGCTGGATATATATGATATATATGATATCCAAATCAGGAATGTAATTCTGGATATAAATAACCTTTGACCACATGAACAACATGTAATTGTAAGAAGTCCACTTTCGACTTAAGAACCAAATATCGGAAAAACAAATATTATTAACTTAAATGATTACATAATGTTTATAACATGTCAATAATTGATATAAAAGTAATAATGAACTTTTAAAAGGTTCTTAATCAAGTATAAATTAACTCAATTTTATTATTCAGGACGTTAAATAATGATCGAGTCAAGTCGGACCCGAGGTAAGGGATCCTACACCTCTCTTTCTTTTTAAGTACACTCTTTTATGTCATTCCTTTTAATCTCATCTTTCTTATGACTGAGATGTTATTTTATATTAATCCCACTATACTTATTATGTTCATATGATGAGAGACCCTATTTCCTCTCATCAATCCTTTTTGGAAGTTTTAAGTGGCGCCGTTAGGCTGCAGAGTTTCCGTAAGAGATGTTTCATCTCACTTTTATTCCCATGAGATTTATGCTACATTTGCCATAATTTCCTTTGAGTGGTTTATGTACTACCCATTATTACACTCCTTTTGTAATATAATTCCATTTATGGGTATTTACATATTCATTGTATGACACTTCTTCAATGGGGTGTACTTTTCGAAAGTTACCCAAGTCGGTAAGGGGACCTTTCACCCTCCTTTTTTTTAAAAGACATCTTTTGTTGGGTCTTTTAATTTACATATTGTTATGTTGGGATATGTTCTCATATATCCTTATTGATGTAAATTTTATGTCCCAGTGATGAGATACTCTTTTTATCTCTCATCAACTCATTTTGATGTGATGTCGTTAGGCTGTCAAGGGAACTTTTTAACCCAATTTCGATTTCTTTGGGTTCAACATGTAGTCATTGAATATGTCATCCATTGAATATGTGTGAATGACCTTTTATTGTTTTACACTTAATATCCACTTATATTGGGTGTATTTATATTTTTCACACATATTTTTGAGATTGATTTGTCCTTAATTTAAGGATAACTTCTTTATAAGGGATTTCATCACATTTGACATTTCTATTGAGAGTTCATTGTTGTTATGAACCAATTCACTCTTATATGGTGTATATACTGTCCTTTGGAGTATTATATCATGAATCCATTTATTCTAATGATATTATAAATGTCTGACTAAATTTTATTCTTCAATTATTGTATTCAAGTGTCTCTAATTTTTGTAAAACCCCTTTAACCAAAATATCATTTTAAATGTTTTAATTATTTGTTCTTATTAATATCCATGTTTTCAAAATGGTTTTAAGGATTTATTTATATGGATATTAATGGTTTAAAATTTTAAGCTTCAAGGTTGTATGGGACACTTTGATTCAAAAATCTCTTTATTAAATGTTTTAAATGGTTTTGGAAATGGTTTCTTTTTGAATGGATTCATTATTTCAATATACTAAAATGTTATATTGTGATTGAAATGTGGAAATGTTATGTTTCCTTTATGCATGTTTTATGTGATACATTTATGTTATGGTTCTTGGGCATTGTTATGAAAATGGGTGGTTCCGTGATAAACTAAGGGCGGGTGAGCCAGATATAGCTCTCCAATGAATTGGGTAACACGAAGGGGTGTGACATTAAGGTTTCTCTGAAGAGATTTAGGGAATATACTGTGATGGGTATCCAAACGTAACCAAGAGGGTTACTCCCTACGTAAGAATGTTATGAATGCCTCAAGTTACCTTTATGTCTTATGTTTTCTATGATTTATTCATGATTTGATATGCCTATGTTTTATGGGTAAAGTGTGATTTCATTCTAATGTATATATGAACTCATGTTTCCTTTCCATATTTTTATAACTCTTACTGAGCTTTTTATTCTCATCCCAAGTTTTTGAAATGTTTTTCACAGGTCAAGGGAAAGGTACATGATGTGATGATAGTGTCAAGGATGTGTCAAGAAACAATCCATGTTTTATTTTCAATATGTTTCCGTTGATGGGAAGAATGAATACTGTCTTTTATGTAACCACTTTGTTTAAATGTGGAATGTAATGCAAGTTTCATGATCTAATTCTCTAAAACTCTAAACCTGAAAAGATCCTCAATGTGTAATCTTTTAATAACTCAAGATTAAGTAAGGATTAAGGTTGGGTCCTTATAGGGATTCTTTATAAATTTAATTATATTAATAATTTTGAGTATGAATATCATTTTTATTAGTTTTGTTATCTGTCTAATGATAAATAATATTCAGTAACAATATGAGATAGAATATCCTAAATCTGATCAGATAAAAATAAATATGATGATTGTCAGACCCACACCTTTTATGAAGATTCTAAAGAAAAAAGTATGTTTTTATTCATGATTTCTATAAAATCAAATTCTATATATTTAAAATATATTATGATTTTTATAAAAACATTCTAAAAATAATATTGAAGTAAAAAATCTGAAATTATGTATTTAAGAAATACATTTAGATTTTTTTTAAATGAAATGGAAAAGTCACAAGAACAACATTGGACCAAATAATCTCCTCCTTTTTGGGATGCACAAACAACAAGACATAAATAGAAAATAACTTCAATAAAAAATATCCATCCATTATCATTAAGTACCTAAAATTATATATATCTTTATCTCTCTGTGAGTTTATATGTAAATTTATTTTGATGAGTTATATAAATATATCACCCTTAGGATAAATGCTCTCTCGAATGATAATGTTATCCACCTTTATTTGTTCTCTCTCTATTTTTATAATTCTTAATTATGATATTTTTTCCCGTAATTAAAACATCTACCTCATTCCTTAAATTATATACCTTTGGGATTTTCAAACATGAATGGAGATAATTCTTTAATAACTTGAACAGTGTTAAAAAATGATAATATAAAACAATATAATTAACTAACAAATCATCCAGGGAAATTTTTGAAGAATATCAAACCAATATAAATTGGGATAACATTCAGACATTCATATTTGGTTGAACAGATTATTCATTTAAAATGATTTCATAAAAGTATACTATAGAAAGGATTTGAAAGGAAAAGGATGTTTAAATTTTAAGGTAAATTATCTTACTATTCTAATGATCCGTGTTTGACAAACATGGACATTACATTTATTTTCCCAAATACAAAATAGATTACAAAAATATACCCCCAAACGCCATATTAGTTTAGTGACATAATAAACTCAGAACACATTCTTCTATATTGTAGATAGATCTTCAATAGCTCCGATAAAGATCATCCCTGTTAGTTTTCATATCTAAACCCATTCTTTGTATCCCTTGTAAAAATAAAACATAAAAATGACGAGCTCAAGATCTATGGTAGGGTAAACATGATAAAAATCAAACATATAATAAATAAAATAATGTAAAAAAATGTACATAAATTTGGATTATCTGAATTGTGAGTCATGAAATAAATCATGGTAGTTCATAATAAAAAAATTATAAATGAACATGAACCACGATAATATAACATTAACATTAATCATAGAATTGAGGAATAAAAATATGCAATCAATACGATTTATATAATAGCCAAGGCATTGATTTCAAAATTGATTTAGTGTAAATGTCAATAACATAACTAGTTATACTCACCATTCTATATATGTATTATTGAACCAGATTTACATGTTATTCCAACCCTATATTTTTGAACCATATTTACTTGTCATTCCAGCCATGTATTACTGAACCAGATATACTTGATGTTCCAAGCCTATATTACTAACCATATTTTCTTTCATATCCACTCATGTATGTATAATGAGATATAAATCATAACCCAATACATGGGAGGAGGATATAGGTCCTACCAATATCATAGGGAAATCATTCTTACATGCTACACGAAAACATAAATCATTCATCATAGAATTACCCATTAAATAAAATGGGTTTCTTAAGCATCATTACATCATTATACATATAAAAAAATGGATTTCATAAAAATTATTCAATAATAAAAAAAATAATAAGAATTTATTAATAGGGGTAGTATAATAACCATATGTCATCTAATTTGGAAAAGGTTTATGATAAAACAGAAGAACATAATTCTTGAGGAATATATACTTTATTCATCAAAATTATTTTATTTTCTCAAAATGGTGCACAATTTTGAAAGAGAACAATTTAGTTGAAAATAAAATTGAAATCAGGTAATGTAATCTTCATTGTAATATGTGATTATGAAGATGTAAAAAAATATTCATTCCTTACAAGTTAAAAAAAATCTTCTCATACACTGTCTATAAATGTCAAAAAGTACCTTGTATGGAAAAAGAATGAATTATTACTTCCAAACTTTTTAATGAGTAATTAACTAATTGGTAAAATTGACATTAAAAAAAGTGAAATAATAGATATAATATTAAATATTTAAGACACATGGATGTGAATTATAAATTTTATCTAATTAATACATACAAATAAATAATCTCGGATAACAACGAGAATGCTAGATTGTCCCTTACCTTAGGCCTGATTTCGTTCATATGTATTGAAAACTATAGTATAGTGTTTTTAAGCATATTATTAATAAGTAAAAAAACAACTATAATATTTATGATATAATATATTATTCTCTTTTGGCTATATATTACCTATTTATTTATCAATTTTAATGTTAAAGCATTGTTTTGGTTAATAATCATTTTATTTATCATACATGTGTTGACATTTTATTCTTTGTTAATTTAAAAATATTAGGATTTACATAGATCCATAATGTAAAACATTATTTATATAACATAAATATTTAGTATAGAAATATAAATAATATATAGATAAATTAAACGGAATACATCGTTTATAGAGGCAGTAGGCCATACGTACACATAGACACTGTTTCTGATTCCTAATTGAATAGAATGGAAAAATGTAAATTAAATATATATATTAATGACCCCCATAGAGAAATTAATACATATATTTCCTGAATTATTATTATATATACATTATAATAATTATTGAATGGTAATGGTTGTGAATAAATCTCATCACATCGTGGAGATGATAGGTCGTAATGACCCACGATAGATGATATCATTCACTAAATAGTTAAATGGTATGGAATTGAATGTTATATTGATTATAATGAATAATTAACATGTTATAATAATTATTTAAATCCATTATAATCATCAGTATACCCATAAAAATTATGAATTATTGAATAACAAATTACACCACAGTGTGGACACGTTTTGTCGTACTTATACACTCATAGGGACATTGCTATTTGTTGGGTGGATAGAATAAAGTATATGATTATTCGATAAAAAAATATCAGCATGTATAAGATACTATTTTTATTACATTTTTATAGAAACAACATTAGGTATGGATGTAGATGGGTAAAATAATTTAAAATTGATGATAAAAAAATTACCTCATTTTGAGTATCTCCATTTTTTGCATAACAGGTATCATTAGGATGGATTTTTGCCCATAAATTTTCCATTACGATGAACTGTGGGATTTTGGGAAATTATTTTTGCCAATTTTGGATGAGCCATGTGGCTTGAACGGTGGGATTAAGTGGGTAGAGTTGGTTTCCTTTAATAAGAGAGATGATGGTCATTTTAGGATGGTATTAAAATATTATTTTATTATAAATTGTTTATAAAATTATAATTCAACCAAAGTGATATATATAGAGGATATGATGAGGTTGTGTGAAAATCCTATCAAGCAATAGTTTTAGACATGTTTTGGTAATAAATTATACTTATATTTTAGCTTTAACCCTTTTTAAAAAACATTAACTCTTACTATGTCTTCTTGATTTTTCATTATACAATGTTACTATAGTTATTATAAAATTCCATGAGAACCCCCAAAAGATAGTTTATGTCATTTTTTTAATTATATATGCTATTTTTTGGATTATTATAAATTTAGGATTATTATATCGTTTTAAAAAATATTATTTGTTTTAAGAACACATTTATTTTAACTTTAACACTATTTAGTAATTGATTTTTTAAAGTCATAATAATTTTATTCCTTAAAACCAAATGAATAAAATAATCCATAACATATAAATTTCTGCAAAAAAATTGTTTTATGTCAACATTTTTTTTTAAATTACTATTATTTTGTATTTATAATATCATTAGTTTGAATATTTCATTAATATCGTAATCAGTAAATCATCATTATATCATAAATAACTGTATTTTTTATGTCAAAAATTTATAAATAAAATACCATGTTCTTGGAAATAATTTTATTTTTATAATGACTATTTGTAGTCAAAAAGATCAATTACATAATGCCACCTTAAATTTTTTAGCAAAAAGGATTCATGTTTATGTTATACTTCCCTTTACATAATATTAATTATTATAATATGCCATTTTCACTCCTTAGTGGTTCAAAAATGCCAAAATTTCAACCTATGGATTTTTTTGTTTTCCATGACTCAAAAAATAATATTAAGATATTTGTTACAGTATTTTTATATTTTTATAATTTTATTGGTTACCCTTATTTAATTGATTTAACCTTTAACAGTTGTAAATACAAATAAATTCTAAGTTAATATTCATAATTACTAAAATAAAATATAAATATTCACCAAATTTTGACCTTCTCCGTCCAAATATGAAAAAAAAAATCTAAATTCAAAACCCGGAATTTTTATAAATTCATTTAATATTATTTGTCTTTTTAATTGTAAGAAAGAATGTTTTTAAAAAGTAATAACTATCAAAATATTGACACATGTTTATGTCAAATTTAAATGTCAAATTAACTATAATGAAAAAAATCAGATTAAAGGATAAAATCATAATTGAATTACTCTTTAAAAACAATTAAAAAGATAATATAGCTAAATAAATAAATTTTATGAACATCCAGTTTTGAATTAAAATAAAATATTTTTCAATATTCATTAAAATATCAATTTATTCAGAAAAATACACAAAATTATAGATAATTATATTTTGAGGTCCTACATCCAAATAAAAAACATATTTTATCAAATAGAAAATATAAAAGTGTTAGAAACTAGATTTGAAATGTATGTTCCATAAAATGGCGGCAAAACTACAGTTTTTGAAAAATACTTATTTTATCTAAAAAATTGAGTTTGTTCATATAAAATTCCAATAAAATACATAATATTAATGATAATTTTATATAAATTTAAATTTTTTTAATACTATTAAATTTTTTTTATATAGGATTAAATAATTATATTTTAAGAAAATATCATTATTTTGTGAATCGATGAATTACACCCAATGCAAGCTATCGACGAAGGACACTCTTGCAAGTAACAACAGCCATGTAAGTGTTGCGTATAGTGAAAGCTTCCATTTATTGTTCTGTCTAATAAAATCTAAACATAGTTCTTTTAGAAATTGATCAAAATCTATACTCAGTGTTGTGTGTATTGTAATCCAACTCGATGTTTTGGGTAACATACGACGAGTTGTTTTATTGGGAAAGGAATTTTGGACTTAGTGAATTACAAGATATAAGTGAAAATTATATTTTATTCGATTAAAATGGTCTACAAAAACAAGGTTTGTTATATTCTATACGCCTTAAAAAATTCCCTATAAATTAATCAGGGTCGTAAAAGGTTTACTACATGAAAATTTCTTTCATAGTAACCCACATCATAAAAAGGAATACTAGAACATCATTTTAAAAAACTACGTCAGAAACATAACAGTTACCCAAAGTAACTCATCACTATTATTGCACATAGTAGAAAATAGGTGGGAAGTAAAAACATGGATATGGAAGAAAAATATAACTATCATGTACTGAAGGATAATGATAGGGAAAAAGGTTTGGAGAAAGTTATCAAGTAGAAAGCAATAAATTTGTGATGATTTAAAAGACCATTTGATTCATTGAAAAAGAAGGTACTAGGGAAACATTTTTGGTTTTAAAGATCATTTTTCTTAAGTTTAAGAACATTAGAAGAAATACTTATTTGAATTCAGTACAATCCCATCATTGGTCATGCCTTTTACAATTAATACTTTATATCTAAATCAATGTAATTAAGTTAAATTTTTCATTCATAAATAATTAGTAGATATTATGATCCATAAATTAAATAATTGGTCATTCAATCTATATTTACCACAAAAAGTATATCATAATTTAACAAAAAATTATAATTCTATATATGGATAGATAATACATTATTATAACCATTATACGATGTTTAAACATTACAAAAAAAATTAACCTTACAATCCTTCTGAAAGATGAAAATCAAAAACTATATAAAGAGTCTCAAAAACATAGATTAACATTTATCCCATGTATATCATATGTTATATCCAGTTGGTCACATTCTAAAAAATGTAAAATCTTTCAACATTTTTTCTCTTAATTCATGCTAACAATAGGAATTATCATATATACAAATTGAAAAAACTAATTGAATCCTTTTTCAAAACCATATTGGATATATTTTTTATGTTCCAAAAATTTATATAATTTATTAATGATAGCATAACGATTTTATCAAGAAATCTATAATTAATTCTCAAGAGAATATTATTATCAAATTTACTTATTCAAATCCAACATATCATTATTCAAACATCATTATCCTAATATAAGGGTCATATTAAGGGTTAATTTTCTCTTAATCATGTGGTCTCCATGTGTATCACCATACACTTAAGTCACTTTTAAGATCCTTATAACTTTTCAACATATCTTTTCCAAACCATAATGAAAAACATATTCTAAAAACACATATATAGTTTATGATTCATATATCATAATATTTTAATGCTATGGCATATAAACCTTAATCATCCAAAATTATTCTTAAACCATTTATCAGGATCCACCATATTCTTATTTACTAATATATGAATCTCATATTAATTTTTCTGAACCCTAATATTCTTATGTTTAATTTATACAATACTGGAAGAACATCACATACCATTCAAAAATAATTTATAATCTCTTTATCATCAATTGTATGACCAATACTCATACCATCACAATCATTCTCTTCTTGATAAGTTCAATTAGTAAATAGAAATTCATTATTCCCATAATTTCCCCATTTGAAAAAATCAATATTTAACCATGTTCTTTGATGTTTGGGATTTTAACTAAGACAAGAAATAATAGTGTGAGAAATATATATTAGAGATTAAAAACACATATGTATGTTTAATTACAAAAACTATTTCAATCAATAATATCTTAGGTTTAATCCTGGGTACTTAATGATTATCACAAATACAATAGGATTCTATCCAATACTTAAATTATCCTTAAGACATCCAAATACATCTCCTTAGAAAATCTGAATGGGTATTACTAAATATTTCACATCATATTTTCCAAATGTTAACTAAAATATCCTAATGATACCATCTATACGGATTGAAGTATCATGTACATGAACATCACATTTCTTTTGTGAAATTCATAATATATTAAAAATATATATAACCAATGATCATATTAGTTAATTTTCTATAAAAACTCTAAACACTTCCTCTAGATCTATGATTGATCTTAAACAAATCCCATAAAGATCATCCGCATTTGTTTTTCTACATAAACTTATTCATTATATCTTGGGGGAAAGAAAACATAAAATGGGTGTGCTCAATTTCATAGTAATGGTAATTATAAATAACATAAAAAAACATAAACATAAAAACATAAAATCATGAACATAAATTTTGAATATAAAAATGTTTAGTCATGAAATATATCATAGAAATTTTTAAGGCATAAATCATTAATGTACATGAACCACGATAAAATAACATTGACATAAAACATGTAATTGTGGTAATAAAAAATGCACAAAATATTTTTTTGATACAATCAAAGGCATTATTGAAAGGACCAACATTGTTGAAAAAAATTCTTTACTGAATCGAGTTTACGTGTTGTTCCAGCAATGTATTGTAGAAATGGATTTACTTGAATTCCAGACATGTATTGCTAAATCAAATTTTCATTACATTCAAACCATGTATTACAAAACTATATTTCTTGTCATTTTAACCATGTATTAATAAACATGAATTTTGTTCCATTCCAGTCATGTCTATCTCATGAGATATATATCATTTCCCAAAGTATTGGATAATTATATAGGCCCCACCCATATCATAGTGAAATAATTATTACATGTACCACAATAACATAAATCATTCATAATTGCATAACCCATGAAAAAGAATTGATTCCTTTAAAATTATTCAATCATAATTTATATAATATAAATTTAATACATAGAATAAATTCAATCATAAAAAATAAAATAAAATTATTAATAGGGATAAAAACATAACCCCATGTCATCTTAAATGAAAATTGTTTTTTTATACTACACTTGAGCATAGTTCTTGAAGAAAATGTTATTTCTTTATAAAAAAAGGTTTATTTTAACAAAATATTGTGAAATTTTTAAAGAAATGTATTTAGATGAAAATAAATGTGACATCAAGTAGAGAGAAAATCGTGGAAACAATGAATTATGTATATGTAAGAATCCATGCATTTCATAAAAGATAAAAAATAATCTTCTCAAACAATTGTTGGAAACATCAAAAAGAACCTCGTATGGAAAATGAAAAAATGATCCTTTCCATAACATGTAATAAAAACGAAAATAATGGGAAAAACTGTTATTCAATAATATTTGAGGAAAATAAATAATATTATATATTCAGGTAACATGTATGTGAATGATAAACATACCACAATAAAGACTTATGAATAAAATATCTATTATAATAACAGGGTTGAAAAATTATCCCTAACCTCATATATTATTATTTTTGTCTATGTCCAAAACACTTTTATAGTGTGTTTCAACATATTATTAACTTATAAAAGATGCATAATATTGTTAATGATTTCATTTATGATTCACTTATGACATTATATTACCCGTTTAATTATTGATTCAATGTTGAAGCAACGTTTTGTGTAATAATCATTTTATTTATATTACGTGTTTTGACATTTTATTCATGATCATATTTATTAGATCATGATTTCAATACATCCATAGTGTAAATAAATATTTATATACAATAAATATTATGTATATAAATATATATAATATATAGATAAATGAAATGGAATACACCATTCATGGAGATAGTATGTCATACATTCACATGAATGTTGATTCTGTTAACTTATTGAATTTGAATTGATGCAATAAAATGAAATATATATATATATATAAAGTATAATTATTATGTCATATAATTCATTATTAATTTTGATGTATATGTTATAATTATTCTTGAATTGTTAACATGGAAAAATAATCTCATCACGTCATGGATACGATATACCATACGTATGCACGAGCAATGCTATCATTCATTTTATGGTTAAATGGTACGTAGTAGTATAGTATTTAAATGATAAATAATAATTATCCTGTTATATTTGTTATTTACATACATTATACTATCTATTATACCCATATTTATTATGTATTATTGAATAACAAATTGCATCCCAGTGTGGAGATTGTAAGTCGTACATATGCACACATGGTGATATTGTTATTCATAAGATGGACAAAAGGATGTATACTATATTCTAATATTATAATCTCTAAATTTATAATATATTGGATTTATTTATTTATTATTGAAACCACATAAGAAGAGGAAGTATAAGAACAAAATAATTCTGAAACACATGAAGAACGAATTACCTCTTTTCTGAGTATCTCCATTTGATTTTACAAAAGGTGCCCTTAGGATAGATTACGGAAAATATTTAGGGCTCTAATGGAATGTGGGAAATTTTGGGAGATTATATGATCCGAACCTAGTTTAGATATGGGGAATTAATATTGTTAGTAAGTGGGTCGAGGTTGTGGCCTTTATTAAGAGGGAGGAGGTGCACATTATGAATGTATTGAAAAATTAGTTAATTATAAATCTATTTTCGAATTCTAACAGTTATAAAGTGATATAGTTAATGGATAATATGAGGATGTATAAAAATACACTCTACCAATGGATTTTAGACAATATTAGATAAATTATCCTTATCTTGTAGCTTTAACCCTTTGTTAAAAGCATTAACTCTTACCATGTCTTCTTGTATTTTCATAATATATGATTACATTATTTGAAAGAAAATGTAATGAGAAACAAAAGTGGATCATTAACAACATTTTAAACAATATATTATCCATTTTTACGAATTATATTTCTTAAGAAATATTATATCATTTAATAAAATAGTAATTTTTGAAGCATATTTATGTCAATTTTGAAACAATTTAGTAAATTTTGTTTTAAAAGTCATAAAAATCAGATTCATCCAAAAAATTCATTAACTCATCCCCCACATGTCAATGTCATCCAAAAAATCATTTATGGCATCAAAATGACCAAATTACATTTATTTTTATATTTATAATGTCATTTTTTTAATATTTTATTAATAAGGTAATCATTCTATCATCATGGTGTCATAAATAAATGTATTTATATAGTTTCTAAAAATAATAATTAAAAAAATATAATGTTGGAAATATTTTTAGCATTCTAATTACAATTTATATTCAATCTGATAAATTATTAATCCTGAAATTAATATTTTTTTTGTAAAAAGATAAATTTCTATGTTATATTCCCCTTGAAATTCAAGTAATTTTTATAAAATTTTATTTTGAAATCCACGTGGTTCTCAAATGCCCAAAATTTGGTGTACGGTTTGTTTTGGTCACCCATGACTCTTCAAATAGTATTTTGACATGTGTTATAGTAGTTTTATTTTATAATAATATTTTTTTTCTTTATTTACCTGATTTATTCTTTTACCATGTTAAATAAAAGTATTTACTGATGTTACTATTCCTAATGTAAAAAAATAAAAGGCACATATTTACAAAATTTGGACCATATCACATAAAATATGGAATATATTTTTCAAAATTCAAAACAAAAAAATTGGTAGAAATTAATTTCATTGTAATTACTGTTGTCAAAACCAAAATGTGAGATTTTAAGTAGTAAAACCTTTCAGATGATTGGCATGTGTTTTTGTAATCATTAAATGGATAATTACTTCCAATGACCAAAAATGGATTAGATGACAAAAAAATAATCCAATTATCCTTTAAAACCAATTTAATGGTTACAATACCTATATAATAAATTTTATGAAAAGGAAATTTTTATTTTAAATATAGTATTATTCATTTCTAATTAAAATATGAATTTTAATATATAAACACAAAAAAAATCAGCCAATATAAAATTTTATGTCCCAATTATAAAGAAGAAGTTTATTTTTTTTCATTTATAATATATCTAATTGTAAAAAACAATATTTTATATGGGTTCTATATCAAAAGGGGGAATAACTTGTGTTTTTTAAAAACACTAATTTTTTCTAAAAAATTCAAATTTGTTTTTATAACATGTTGAGATAATACATAATATTAATGTGAATGTATTATAAAATTTAAAATTTGGTCAATAACATTCATAATGTCCAGATTATATCCCATTAAATTATAATATTTTAATAATATAATTTTGATTAGTAATACTCATAATCGGGTATAATTCAGGATATTGAGGAAGGTGTCTCTTGCATGTAACAAAAGCCATGCCAGTGTTATGTGTAGTTAAATATTACTTTGGTGTAGTATATAAAAGATAACATAGTTTATTATACATTGAGTAGAATTTATACTATGTTTTTCATGTATTGTACACCAACTCGACATTTTGTGTATCATACAATAGTATATTTACTGTTAAAGGATTGTGTGAATTAGTTCATTATAAGATATAAATAAAAAATTTATTTTATTCAAAAAAATTCTCGATAAAACTCATCATGTTAAAATTATGGTATTTAGAATCTGGTTCTTGTTTCTATCTCCCTTGTGCATTTATATAATCTGTTTTTGTGATATTCTTTTTCTTCTTGAATTCAGAGTCATTCTCGGTTAATTTGATTTTTCTCTTCCTGCATCCGTCTTCTCTCATCAAAATATTCATTCTTATTTTTAAAGTATATGATTTTATCCTTTACAATTTAGATTCGTAAACTATAAATAGACAATTATTTCATTTTCTAATTAACTTATTCCACATATTGAGTCTGACTATCATCCATATTCGTGAATGGATCCAAAAACTTCACCCTACCTAACATATTTTAGAATATTTCATTGAATGATTTTGTGGGCTCATCCATGTATTTCATTAATTTTTAAATGTATTTTTTATGCACATTGATATAGATATCATCATTATGGTAACAGTTATCCACTTTTTTTACTTTCCATCTTATGAGCAAGACAAATGTTTTAATGTATTCTATAATCAACATTATTCTAAAGCTCTCTGTTAAATTACTCATTGGCTAACTATGAATTTTGAATTTAATTTTCATGAATCATAACGAACTTTTCTTAGAGACATGGAAAGTAATAAATACATCAATCAATTCTTTATAGAGCCTGAAAAATATAATGAACTCCATAAAATATCAGTGTATCAAATGAATAAGATATTTCAATATCAGGCAGTTGATAATGAAAGGTTCCGACTTCCATTGAGTTTCTCTTTCATTTTTAAACAACAATTAACACTAATTTTTCAAATATGTTTTCAACATTCGTTCCATCTGTTATTTTAGTAATGTCATCATGTTTTTAGCATTATCACCTTCAGTCATTGTTTCTCAATATTTCTATGATTTTTTAGATGAAGATGTGGCTTCCCCCTCTGAGGAATTATTCTTTTGATTACTATTGGATTTTTCATAATGATTGGTATTGAATATAAATTTTAATGAAGATACATATTATGTTCACTAATATATGTTATTAGATTTATCTTCATTCTGATCAGAATTTATATTTTCATCCTTGTCCTATTCTTCTTCATCCTTATTAGATTCATTAATTTCATTTCCATCCTCTTTTTTTCTTCTTCCTCCTTTGCGTTACCTATGAGGACCCGACCCCAGATTCCCAGATTCAGTTCCTAAAACATGGTTTGTAATATTTTGTAAGGACATGAGGATAATATTACACATCAATCTCCATCAAAATTAATCTTCCCAGTTCCATTTCTATAAAACCAGATACAGTTTATTCATTTCAACAAAATCATGTCAAAGAAAAGCTCTATATTGTTTCCATCACATAGGAGTAATGAAATCTTGAAAAATAAAATACCATGTTTAAAATTGATGTGAAAAACTATGGGTGAGTATTTTAAATTTCCAGTAATGGGTTATCATAAAAATAAAGGAAATTTCTTTTAAAAACTTCATTTAAAATAATTACGAATGTTTTTATTAAAAGGTAAACAACATTTCCTGAAAGAATGTAATCAACATTTTTTAATTGATAGTTGAAAATATTTCCCAGAAAATTTCATAAAAAAGAAAATATATATTTATTTAAAATTTACATAGAAATATCAAATTAGAGTATGCATACATGTACAAAAATTCATGGAATGCTGCAAAATTTAGAAATTGATCAAACTAATTTAATGGTGAAAAGAAAGTGTGAAGGTATAAAATTTATCCCATGTAATTGTAGTTTCATAGAATCTCACAAGTAAATAAATAATTAATCACATACCACATAATTGGATATTCATTAAATGATAGATGTATTTCTTACTTTTGTATCAATGTTCTGAAAAATAGATGCTGCACTTTCTTTACAAATATCTTCCCAAGAATATACATCATTATCCAATGGTTAATTTTTACCAAATCATAAGTAATGGATTATTTACCAAGGATATTATATTAGTCAAAAAATAACTTGGTTTAATTATTAGTCACATATTTTGAAAATAAATAATTTCAGACAATCATAACATTATGTCGAGGCCTAGTGCCAAGGCCGTAGATAATCAATAGTCCAAGGCCTCTTGCAATGACTTGGTTGGTATAAAGAGACCTATCAATTCATTGAGAGGGTATAATGGGCCTTGACCATAAAAAAATAAGATCAATGTATTTTTTATATGACAAAATTTCTGAAATCAATGTGTCACATACCACATTGATTTATTAAATTATGACTTTTATTTGAAGTGTCCCAAACCACTTCAAAAAATTAATTCAGGTCTTTTACTCGAAGTGTCCCATAAGACATTGAATAATTAAATTCTTAATCTATAAGATGTTATACGGGATAAATTCCATTTTTAAAAAATTCCATACTAAAAAATGAATAATGCATTAACAGTAAACATTAATCTAAATACTGCATGTACACATATACATACATTTGTACAAGTGATGATAATTAGAGAACATAAATAATTGTATTTATTGATTTTTTCACATAAAATAAGATTGAATTCATTAAAAACCAATGTTTCCTGAAATTAAACATCTTAGATATAGAAATAATTTTTTTAATTTAAGATTCATATTTTCTATACAATAATAAATAGTAGAGATAAAAATATCAAATTGTGACCTTAAATAACTGCTAGAATTCATTTGGGCATGTTCATCATGAATTTAAATATAATTAGTATAAATTTAAAACAATTATTTTTTTGGATGTATTCATTCATAAGAAATTAATTAACTATATTACCTTATAGGTGATTGTGTATGTATTAACCTTTATGTGTAATGAAAAAAAATTATTCTAACTTACTATAATAAAATTTATATTTTTAGGATGCGTACATGTAATATAAATGCATTACCTTCTTAAAACATTTAGGCAGATAATATAAAAACATGGTTTTGTAACTAACTACCAATTTAAAATTTTATCTGTTATATTGTATAATACATTTTTGAACAAATCAAAATATAAATATCAATCCTAAATTTATAACCATGTTAATACCATCAATACATGTTAAAATAAATATCTACCTGTATATGTGTAATTTTGGTTTCTATTTATACATTTGGGTTTGATAATTGTATGAAACCATAAATACACAATGTTTATACATGGAAATTTAATAATCAAAATATGTTTTGATAAGTCCTTATATGATTCATTCATTTCCAGAAACATAATTTAATAACTAAAATTAGTTTTATGAATTCTGAATTATGATTATAATTAAAATATATGTGTGTATATATAACAAGATATACACAATGTGTATATATGGGTTTTACATATCAAATTCAAAACAAAAAGAACCATTACATTTATTACATGCGTAAGGAACATCATATTGACACTCATCATTCAAAAAATATTTAACAAAATATGTTATATATGTATATAAACATATATATACCAATATATAAGGGTAAATGAACACACAAAAAATAAAGAAATACTCTTATATAATTCATATGCATCAAGAATATCATTTTAAGAAAAAGGTCAACATTTGAAGATCCTAAAATCCTGAATAGTTTTTTATATTTGTAAATGTATATACATATATATGTATATATATTTATGTATGTTATATAATCATACACATATAAAAAATAATCCCTTACTTGACATCAAAAGAAGGGTGGAGCCGTGCAGAGGATGGAGAAGAGTTCGGAGGATGAAAACCAATAGGGTGAAGGTGAAAATGTAGATATTAATACCCAATTTATATATACTATATATATATAATATTAATATAAAACAGATAAATCAGAAATATTTAAACAATGAAATATAATGAAATCCTAATCTAACTACTCAGGCGGGAAAAAACAGTAATTAACACATATATTGAATGGATCAGTTGTCTAATAAAAAATATATATAATATGAAATGTTAGTATGAAAATTGTTCTTATATGTATTAATATAAAATACCCTTGTATAAATTTTGAGAAAATAAAGGTTGATGATAAGTTATTAGAGAGGGATAGGGGGGCACACTGGAGAGGATGTAGGAGTGGGTTGAATGTGATGGCTACTGGTGTTGTCATGAAAAAGAAGAAGAATGTAGTGGATTTGTGAAAAAATAATTGAATACCATGATTAGGAATGGAAATATGGGTTGATTGAGGAGAATTATATTATTCAACAAAACTGATAGATGTTTGTGATCAGTTATGGATAGATCGGATGATCGTGATTAACAGCATGTTTTAAACAATGTTGAGAAGGTGAGATAAACTACGTCTCGACTGGAAGGATGAAAAAAATGATGAGAAATGGAGTGTATAGTGGAGTTAAATGATGAGACCATATCGTACAGAACATATCTCGTGCGACAATATTGAACAACTAATAATAGATATTCATTATAAAACCATGTACCACATTGAAATGAGGAGAGAACTAGAGCCATCAAATAATACCTAGTGTAGTAGACACAATCCAAATTACTCCATTCCCCCTCCCCGATAATACCTCATTTATGTTTTCTTGAGAGCATGTTCAGCATCCACACTATGCCTCAGTGCCACCCCACACGATGGCACTTCCATGGTTCTTCCTTGCACCCAAAGTGGGATTGCACTAGAGTGTCACGACCCGACCCAACGGGGCTCGAGCCGCGACTCCCCAAGCCCGCCTCAAATAGGTCAGGGGCTGGCGACCAGCGCCGAATAAGCTATCACACACATGGGAGGCATTAGCCTAAGGTACCTGTACACACGCACCCACAAACACCTCCATGCAACAGTGTAGAGATAAAGAAACTGAAATGTAAATGCATGCATACAATCTATCCCAAACCAGAGTGCAACAACAAAAGTACAAGGGCAAAATAGGTCCCACCAAAAGAAAACTACAAGTGCGTCCAACCTGCTCTGAAGAAGGGGAACGCTGCCACAATCACCCGCCGGAAAGCTCCCTCGGCACAGTTCCGGTGAACACCCCGGTCAACTCGCTCACTAAGCTCCGCCTGCTCAGGGTCCTCCTGGGGCTCCGTCAAAAGGCCTGTGGTCGGCACAAGACACAAACATGTGCGGGCAAAGCCCGTACAGGGGTGAGTATAAACATACTCAGTAGGAACCCCAAAAACCCAAAACCCAAGGGAGAAACTGAAAGGCAACAGTCCGCTCAACCCAGCCAGAGGGAACCCAGACGAGAGAGAAACTCCATCTCGTGACCATCCTCAGCTAAACACAACTAGTCAGCTCATCTCAGCTTAGGTGTATGCCCATACATACACCTTGAACAATCCATATATACACAGCTCACGCCACAAAGCCACAAGAGGTACCAACCTCACCACCAGCAACTGTCTCAACCAGGAGAGTACACCACACGAATACTGTCATACTAGATGACACTCATCCGAGAGATACACTCCATCGGGATAATCGCAAGCATCTCAGACGCTCACCCGAGAGACCACGCTCGTTGGATAACATCACTGAGGAAACATAGCTGAAACACCATTATAAGGCCCCAGCCATAAAACTTACTTAATATTGAATTAAAAGAATAATTCACGTTGAGGATCTTTTCAGGTTTAGAGTTTTAGAGAATTATAACATAACTATTACATCTTAAAAGATTACAAAGTAGACACTTCTACTAATTCTCCATAAAAAAAACTCTTAAAAAGAAAGATGTCTAGATTCCATGTTTTAGATAGCTTGAAATTCCCTTGATCCTATACTTGACCTTATTCCACTTTAAGTCCTGTGAAAAACATTTCGAAAAACTTGGGGTGAGCATAAAAAGCTCAGTAAGGGATACAAAAAGAATGAAAACTATTAGTTTTTCAAACATCAAGTAAACCATGTATACTATATCAAAGTAATACCTTCACCTTCATGATGTAGTAAAAAAAATCTTCACTGAATAAAGTATCATTACTTACCTTTTTGTAACCAAAAGATTACCATAAAACCCATATAAAGAACACATAGAATATATAAAGTTAACTTGGGACATAAACATACTTAAGTGGAATAACCGTACGGTCGACTTCCACACATATCACTTAATGGAATATCCATACGGCCAATTTCCATACATACTTAATGGAATAGCCATATGGCCGACTTCCATACCCAATGCATTGGATGTTATAACGTAACCACCCATCCTGGTATTCACGGCACCACCCTTCATATGGTTTATAACGTAACCACCCGTTAAAATGTCCAAGTACCAATATAAAATCATAAAACATAAAACCAATATAAAGGAATGATAACATTTACTCATTTCAATCACAATATATCATAAATATATTGACATAATAGAATCCTTTTTCAAAACCATTTTCAATACCAAATTACATATAATAGTATATGGTATTTATTTTATTCTAAAAACATTACGGCTTGTTGAGAAAGCCAAAGACCAAATAATACTCGCGGCGGCGGAAAAGGTCGTTGTCGCCGCGTATGTTAAAAGAAACATTTCTTTTTGTCATTTTGTAAAACACTTCGTAGAAAAAGATTCCTTTTGTATAAAATTAAAAGTCAAAGGGGTTTATACACCGTATAAAATAAAGTTGTGTATAAAACGAAATATGCCTCAATGAAAGGAGATTGAGACGAAGTCCCTTACCTTGGGTTCGACTTGACTCGATCGTTCTTTAACGTCCTGAATAATAAACTTGAGTTAATTTATACTTGATTAAGAACCTTTTTAAAGTTCATTATTCTTTTTATATCGCTTATTGCGATGTTATAAACATTATTTAACCATTTAAGTTAATAATGTTTGTTTTGTCAATATTTGGTTCTTAAGTCGAAAGTGGACTTCTTACAATTACATGTTGTTCGGGTGGTCAAAGGTTCTTTATATCCAGAATGAAATTCCTGATTTGGATATCATATATATCATATATATCCATCATATACATGTATTTATAATATTACATAATCATTTAGAGGTAAGAAATGAAATACACCGTTTATGGAGACGGTAAGCCGTACGTACGCATGAACGCTACTTTCATTTCTTTGTCATATTAGTGGAATTAAAACTAAATGAGAGGTATGTATATTTTAATTCCAGAATTATATTCATCATTTAGATATATCATTAATTATATATATACATTATATACATGTAATTTTAATAGTACATTACATTTGGGGATAAGAAATGAAATGCATCATTCATGGAGACGGTAAGCCGTACGTACGCATGAACGCTACTTTCATTTCTATCTCATACTTTAATGGAACGAAATAATAATGATATAGAGGTATATTATAATTCCAGTATAACATCATATATAATAACTTTAAATCCATCTTTTACACGTCCCACATATGGCATTAACGAATCACATCACTTTTAGGGGGTGGTAGTCCGCACTTCCTTAAATGAAGATATCGTGTTTACCCATAATGGAAACCATAAAGGTATGCCAAAAAATGAAAAATACAGAAGCTTAAAGAAAACATAAATATATTATATATCATATACAAAAATAGTGACATCATAATGGCCACCCTTGAAGGTGTTAAATGAGTATTGAACAATCATCGTTTCGGGAGGCAGAATTTCGCCATCCACGGAAACCGTATGTTCTTTAACCATTTTATGTAGTTGTGTGAGAGTGTAGCTCAAATAAATATTATAACAACATCCTAGTATATTTAAGATACTGGTTTTGTTACAAAAGTTGTAAATAAAAAGAGTTTAGAGGGTTGGAGAAGCAAAATAAAACAAATGAACAAGAGAGAATGAATTACCTTTAAAAGTGTAACTCCCTTTTGATTTGAGCCTAAAGGCTTCCTTTGAAAGGATTATTCCCAAAGGGAATCCTCTAGGATGAGGATAGGGATGTGTAGAGAGTAATTGGGCTGGTTTTGGCCGAGCCAAAGGCTTGAGAAGTGTGTGAAATGGAGTAGAGGTGGGGGCCTTTTATAAGAGGAGACGAGGGGCACTTTTGGAAAGTAAAGAAATATTACTTTATTTGAAAATGTGTTTCGGTATTAAAAGGTCCCACATTGATATAATTCGTGGATTAGGTGATAAGGGTTCGAAATCCACTCATCCAATTGGTTTTTTCCATGTTTAGGTTTTATATATTTCATTATCTTTCCATTTTATTTAAATCGTCAAATAATGATGTCATCACTACATCATTATTATGTTATAAATAATTTAATTTATTTAATGTCTAAAAATTATAAAAAAAATACTATGATATAGGAACTCTTTTTATCTTTCCAATTACTATTTATAATAAAAATTTGGACTTGTATAACCCCACTTAAAAATTATTTTAGTAAAACAATTTATGTTAGTGTCATTTTCACTTTAACATTAAATAAAAATATATTAATGTCATTTTCCAACTAAAGTGGATCCATGGGGTCCCCAAGTTGGCCCATGGCTTGTCTTGGTCGGCAATGACTCACCCAATAGGTGTAGGACAAGTGTCATGGTGTTTTCACATTCTTATTATATCATTTTTACATTAAATTACACTAATTACCTCTAATCGCGATTAAAAACTTAATAAGTTATTATTCACCATAAAATTATTTTATTCTCATTGAACAACATTTTAATTCTTAATGACAACCATGTATGTCGGATTTTCAGAATTCAATTCACATTAGTGGTAAACTTTCATTTAACTAAAAAATCAGTTTGCTTGACTACCACTTAGTGGTTTCACTATTCATCAAAAATTGAAGTTTTTCAGAAAATTACCAAAAATTCACCCTAAGCTATATTTGATATTCTGAATTCAAAAATGAAGTCCATTTTACAAAATTCAAAACATATAATTCAAATTAATTAATTTAATAATTAATTCCCGCTGTTATGACAAATAGAGTGTTTTTGTGAAACAATAAGTATCAAAAGATTGACACCAGTTTAAGTCCAATTTCAAAGTGAAATTGATTCCAATGACCACCATTGGATTAAATGGTAAAAATATTTTCTAATTTCACTTTAAAACAAATTAAAATAATAATCTAATCATATAAATAATTTATATTAAAAAGAGGTTTTGAATTAAAATACATCATTTTACACTATTCATAAAAAAAATGAACTTTATCAGAAAGGTACCAAAAATTTACACAAAGTAAATTTTGATGTCCCGATTCTAAAGAAGAGTTATATTTGGTCCAAAATAAAGTATAAGAGTGATCAAAACTATATTTAATGACGGTTCACCATTAAAAGGTGATAAGTGAACCTTTAGTGAAAATTAGAGTATATATGCCCTAAAATTGAACTCTTTTCGTATTTTAAGCCTTTATCTTTTATTGGGTAAATGTATAAACATTTAAAAACATATCTAATCATATTTTAGTTATTTCTATCCATTCCCTCTAGTACAACGGCTACTTGTTAACTAACATTTAAAATAATATTATTTTATTACTAGTGTGCTACGTAAGTTTCAAAGAAACTCATCGTTGCGTATCGGGTACGCTATCGAACATAGCAACCCCTTTAAAAAAAATTAATATTTAATTCGTAAATATTAATAAATATGAAAATTCTTTATTCTTTATTTACCTGGGATGTTACATCCTTCCCCCCTTTTGGGAATTGCGTTCTCACAATTTTATTCACTTATCAAAATAAGTGGGGGTATTTATCCCTCATAGAATTTTCAGATTCCCACGTTGCCTCTTCAATCACATGGTTTTTCCACAAAACCTTTACCTGATGAATCACCTTATTCTGTAACACATGTTCCCTGTGGTCAAGACTCTGGACCGGTTGTTCCTCATAAGAAAGGTTCTCTTCCAGCTAAACTACCTCTGGACTCAAAACATGAGATGGATCTGGCATATACTTCCTCAACATTGAAACGTAGAAAACATTGTGTACCTGAGATAAACTCGGAGGTAAAGCCACTCGGTATGCAACTGATCCAACTCTTTCCAGAATTTCATATGGTCCAATAAACCTTGGACTCATCTTTCCTTTCTTACCAAATCTCATCACACTTTTCCAAGGAGAAACATTGAGAAAAACATGATCACCTACCTCGAAAGATAGATCCTTCCTCCGGTTATCCGCATAACTCTTCTGCCTGCTCTGAGCTATTCTCATGTGTTTTCTGAATCAACTGAACTTTTTCTGCCATCTCTTCTACCAATTCTGGTCCCATCAGCTTCCTTTCACCCACTTCATCCCAGAAAGCTGGAGTTCGACACCTCTTCCCATATAATGCCTAAAATGGTGCCATCTGTATACTGGAATGAAAAGTGTTATTATATGAAAATTCAACCAAAGAAAGATGTTGGTCCCAACTTCCCTGATAATCCATAGAACAAGCTCGTAGCATATCCTCCAATGTCTGGATTGTTCATTCCGACTGCCCATCTGATTGAGGATGAAAAGCTGTACTAAAATTTAATTCAGTACCCAAAGACTTCTGAAGGCCTTTCCAAAAGTTAGAAGTAAACCTGGGATCACGATCCGATACAATGGAGAGAGGAACTCCATGTAACCTGACTATCTCTTTAAGATACAAACAGGAAAGTTGATCAAGAGAGAAATTATATCGTATAGCAAGGAAATGATCAGATTTGGTCAAGAGATCAACAATAACCCAGATTTCATTATTACCTCGAGATGTCTATGGTAATCCCACAACTAAGTCTATGGATATATTCTCCCATTTCCACTCTGGCACTAGTAAAGGCTGAAGCATCCCTTTCGGTAACTGCCTCTCTACTTTAACCTGTTGACATGTCAAACACTTCACAGTAAAATCAGCAATGTCTCTTTTCATTCCATCCCACCAGTAATACTCCCGCAGACCTCTGTACATCTTTGTACTACCAGGATGAAAAAACAACTCATTCTTCAACTGTGAATCACAAGGCACACATAACCTCTTCACAAACCTCAAAACACAAACACAAACTTATCCAAGAACTCATGGAAAATTTTATTCATAAGGTCCATGAATACAGCAGGTGCATTGGTTAACCCAAAAGGCATAACTACAAATTCATAATGGCCATATCTAGTATGGAACGCAGTCTTCGGAACGTCTGCTTCTTTTACTTTCAACTGATGGTACCCCGACCTCAAGTCAATCTTCGAAAAATACTGAGCTCCCTGGAGCTGATACCACTTCATTCGATGGCCCATCATCTCTTGAAGTTGTTGCAAATGATTTTACCACCCCTTTCTGCTTGTAGTCTAGCTGCATTCTCCCAGTTGAGTTCTTCGTTGGACACTCGTTTTCATAATGACCCATTTCATTACACTTAAAACATCTTACCGTTGGCTTTTCATTTCCTGCTTGATAATCTTCCTTACAGTTACGAGCAATATGACCAGACTTACAACACTGAAAGAACTTACCAGATTTGGATAAACATTCTCCAGGATGCATTTTACCACACTTCTCACAGGATGGATATTTGGTTTTCTTACATCCTTGCTTCTTTGATTAATTCTTCCCCTTTGCCTGCCAACTAGGCCTCTTATTCTGTTGTTCGTCATAAAACACCTGATCATCGGCAAACTCCATTTCCACCTTCTCCGCACCTCGAACAAGTTTTTCATAACTTTTGAACTCACGAGAAGCTAAAGCCCTTCGATACTTTGGCTTTAACCCTGAGTAAAAACGGTTTATTTTACTATCAAGATCTCATATGATGTTTGGAGCATACCTTGCCAATCAAGTGAACTTTTCTTCATAAGCAGCCACTGAATCATCCTCCTGCCTCAATTCTAGGAACTGTTTTTCCATCCTAAGACGAACCACCTTAGGAAAATATTTCTCAAGAAACATACCTTTGAATTCTTCCCAGTGAAGATCCTCAATCTCATCACTATCCCTTATATTTTTCACCATCGACCACCACTGATCAGCTTCACCTTCAAAACGGTAAACAGCAAGACTAACCTTTTGATGTTCTGAACACCCCATGACATCAAAAATCTTCTCCAGTGCTTTAATCCACCCTTCAGCTTGCACAGGGTCAGATGATCCTCTGAATGATGGGGGATGTTGCCTCATGAAATGTTCCACCACTGACATGTTCCTCTGCGGTTGATCTGGCTGATCTCATGCATGGATACCACCACTATTTATAGCCTGAGTCAACCGTTCCATCACTGCAAAAAACTGTTCAGTTCCGATTCCAACCATCTCAGGTTGCTGATTTGGAAGGTTATCTTCCTCCTGATGTCGTCCCAACATAGCTGCTTTGTTTCCTCTACAGAAAACCATTCTGAACACAGAAATATCTTAGGCGAAGCAACATGGTAATCCGTAAATGCTATATCATTTCAATCATATTATAATTTAACACTTTTCTAACTCCTAAAGTTGTCTAAACTGACCTCTGATACCAACTATAAGGCCCCAGCCTTAAAACTTACTTAATATTGAATTAAAAGAATAATTCACATTGAGGATCTTTTCAGGTTTAGAGTTTTAGAGAATTAGAACATAACTATTACATCTTAAAATATTACAAAGTAGACACTTCTACTAAGTCTCCATAAAAAACCCTTAAAAAGAAAGATGTTTAGATTCCATGTTTTAGATAGCATGAAATTCCCTTGATCCCATACTTGACCTTATTCCACTTTAAGTCCTGTGAAAAACATTTCGAAAAACCTGGGGTGAGCATAAAAAGCTCAGTAAGGGATACAAAAAGAATGAAAACTGTTAGTTTTTCAAACATCAAGTAAACCATGTATACTATATCAAAGTAATACCTTCACCTTCATGATGTAGTAAAAAAATTCTTCACTGAATAAAGTATCATTACTTACCTTTTTATAACCAAAAGATTACCATAAAACCCATATAAAGAACACATAGAATATATAAAGGTAACTTGGGACATAAACATACTTAAGTGGAATAACCGTACGGTCGACTTCCACACATATCACTTAATGGAATAGCCATACGGCCAATTTCCATACATAGTTAATGGAATAGCCATACGGCCGACTTCCATACCCAATGCATTGGAGGTTATAACGTAACCACCCGTCCTGGTATTCACGGCACCACCCGTCATATGGTTTATAACGTAACCACCCATTAAAATGTCCAAGTACCAATATAAAATCATAAAACATAAAACCAATATAAAGGAATGATAACATTTCCTCATTTCAATTACAATATATCATAAATATATTGACATAATAGAATCCTTTTTCAATACCATTTTCAATACCAAAATACATAAAATAGTATATGGTATTTATTTTATTCTAAAAACATTACGGCTTGTTGAGAAAGCCAAAGACCAAATAATACTCGCGGCGGTGGAAAAGGTCGTTGTCGCCGCGTACGTTAAAAGAAACATTCCTTTTTGTCGTTTTGTAAAACGCTTCGTAGAAAAAGATTCCTTTTGTATAAAAGTAAAAGTCAAAGGGGTTTATACACCGTATAATATAAAGTTGTGTATAAAACGAAATATGCCTCAATGAAAGGAGATTGAGACGAAGTCCCTTACCTTGGGTCCGACTTGACTCGATCGTTCTTTAACGTCCTGAATAATAAACTTGAGTTAATTTATACTTGATTAAGAACCTTTTTAAAGTTCATTATTCTTTTTATATCACTTATTGCCTTGTTATAAACATTATAAACCATTTAAGTTAATAATGTTTGTTTTTTCAATATTTGGTTCTTAAGTCGAAAGTGGACTTCTTACAATTACATGTTGTTCGTGTGGTCAAAGGTTCTTTATATCCAGAATGAAATTCCTGATTTGGATATCATATATATCATATATATCCAGAATATACATGTATTTATAATATTACATAATCATTTAGAGGTAAGAAATGAAATGCACCGTTTATGGAGACGGTAAGCCGTACGTACGCATGAACGCTACTTTCATTTCTTTGTCATATTAGTGGAATTAAAACTAAATGAGAGGTATGTATATTTTAATTCCAGAATTATATTCATCATTTAGATATATCATTAATTATATATATACATTATATACATGTAATTTTAATAGTACATTACATTTGGGGATAAAAATGAAATGCACCGTTCATGGAGACGGTAAGCCGTACGTACGCATGAACGCTACTTTCATTTCTATCTCATACTTTAATGGAAAGAAATAATAATGATATAGAGGTATATTATAATTCCAGTATAACATCATATATAATAACTTTAGATCCATCCTTTACACGTCCCACATATGGCATTAACGAATCACATCACTTTTAGGGGGCGGTAGTCCGCACTTCCTTAAATGAAGATATCGTGTTTACCCATAATGGAAACCATAAAGGTATGCCAAAAAATGAAAAATACAGAAGCTTAAAGAAAACATAAACATATTATATATCATATACAAAAATAGTGACATCATAATGGCCACCTTTGAAGGTGTTAAATGAGTATTGAACAATCATCGTTTCGGGAGGCAGAATTTCGCCATCCACGGAAACCGTATGTTCTTTAACCATTTGATGTAGTTGTGTGAGAGTGTAGCTCAAATAAATATTATAACAACATCCTAGTATATTGAAGATACTGGTGTTTTTACAAAAGAAGTAAATAAAAAGAGTTTAGAGGGTTGGAGAAGTAAAATAAAACAAATGAACAAGAGAGAATGAATTACCTTTAAAAGTGTAACTCTCTTTTGATTTGAGCCTAAAGGCTTCCTTTGAAAGGATTATTCCAAAAGGGAATCCTCTAGGATGAGTATAGGTATGTGGAGAGAGTAATTGGGCAGGGGTTGGCCGAGTCAAAGGCTTGATAAGTGTGTGAAATCGGGTAGAGGTGGGGGCCTTTTCTAAGAGGAGAGGAGGGGCACTTTTGGAACGTAAAGAAATATTACTTTATTTGAAAATGTGTTTCGGTTTTAAAAGGTCCCACATTGATATAATTCGTGTATAAGGTGATAAGGGTTCGAAATCCACTCATCCAATTGGTTTTGGCCATGTTTAGGTTTTAGATTTTTCATTATCTTTCCATTTTATTTAAATCGTCAAATAATGATGTCATCGCTGCATCATTATTATGTTACAAATAATTTAATTTATTTAATGTCCAAAAATTAGAACAAAAATACTATGATGTAGGAAATCTTCTTAGCTTTCCAATGATTATTTATAATCAAACTTTGGACTTG
Organism: Viscum album; assembly: GCA_963277665.1. Classification (NCBI taxonomy): domain Eukaryota; kingdom Viridiplantae; phylum Streptophyta; class Magnoliopsida; order Santalales; family Viscaceae; genus Viscum; species Viscum album. Next base: position 882,562,169 of record OY728158.1, read on the forward strand.
TATAACCCCACTTAAAAAGTATTTTAGTAAAACAATTTATGTTAGTGTCATTTTCACTTTAACATTAAATAAAAATATATTAATGTCATTTTCCAACTAAAGTGGCTCCATGGGGTCCCCAAGTTGGCCCATGGCTTTTATTGGTCGGTCATGACTCTCCCAATAGGTGTAGGACAAGTGTCATGGTGTTTTCACATTCTTATTATATCATTTTTACATTAAATTACACTAATTACCTCTAATCGCGATTAAAAACTTAATAAGTTACTATTCACCAAAAAATTATTTTATTCTCATTGAACCACATTTTACTTCTTAATGACAACCATGTATGTCAGATTTTCAAAATTCAATACACATTAGTGGTAAACTTTAATTTAACTGAAAAATCAGTTTGCTTGATTACCACTTAGTGGTTTCACTATTCATCAAAAATTAAAGTTTTTCAGAAAATTACCAAAAATTCACCCTAAGCTATATTTGATATTCCGAATTCAAAAATGAAGTCCATTTTACAAAATTCAAAACATATAATTCAAATTAATTAATTTAATAATTAATTCCCGCTGTTATGACAAATAGCGTGTTTTTGTGAAACAATAAGTATCAAAAGATTGACACCATTTTAAGTCCAATTTCAAAGTGAAATTGATTCCAATGACCACCATTGGATTAACTGGTAAAAATATTTTCTAATTTCACTTTAAAACCAATTAAAATAATAATCTAATCATATAAATAATTTATATTAAAAAGAGGTTTTGAATTAAAATACAACATTTTACACTATTCATAAAAAAATGAACTTTATCAGAAAGGTACCAAAAATTTACACAAAGTAAATTTTGATGTCCCGATTCTAAAGAAGAGTTATATTTGGTCCAAAATAATGTATAAGAGTGATCAAAACTATATTTAATGATGGTTCACCATTAAAAGGTGATAAGTGAACCTTTAGTGAAAATTAGAGTATATATGTCCTAAAATTGAACTCTTTCCGTATTTTATGCCTTTATCTTTTATTGGGTAAATGTATAAACATTTAAAAACATATCTAATCATATTTTAGTTATTTCTATCCATTCCCGCCAGTACAACGGCTACTTGTTAACTAACATTTAAAATAATATTATTTTATTACTAGTGTGCTACGTAAGTTTCAAAGAAACTCATCGTTGCGTATCGGGTACGCTATCGAACATAGCAACCCCTTTAAAATAAAATTAATATTTAATTCGTAAATATTAATAAATATGAAAATTCTTTATTCTTTATTTACCTGGGATGTTACAACCATAACCACCAAACTCCTCGGATAGGGGATTGCCGCTAGGGTCCGCTAGGGGATACCAAGACCCACTCCGGTATACGTAGCTCACAGATAGGGGATCACTCCCAGGGTTCGCTGGGGGATACCATGACCCGATCTGGCATACATAGTTTTCACAGATAGGGGATCACACCCAGGATCCGCTGGGGGATGCCACAACCCGATCTGGGGCTCGACAGAAGCTCCAGACACATATAGAGGATCATCGTCCAAATAAAGATGGTTACGACGATACTGGAACCCTATCTGGTATAACTCGCGAGTAGGGGATCGAACCGATGATGTCGCAACCCTACCGAAACCACGGGCTGAGTAGGGGATCGTATAACCAACGATACCACAACCCTACCATAAACATCATGCTGAGTAGGTGATCGTAAGCCCGACGATACCACAACCCTACTGTGCACGACCCACCGCGTAGGGGATCATATGTCCGATGATGCCACACACCCTACGGGGTTAACCTGCTAGATAGGGGATCGCTGCCCGTAAATAAGTGGTCACAACGATACCAAGAACCCGATCTAGGTAAAGATGTTAGAGGATCCACTCCGGGCCCACCGGAGGGATACCACAACTCTAACCGTTTAAACATCCCATCGAGAGGATCACAAACCCATACGAAGGTTGTGATGCCACACGAACCCTCGTGGGAACGAACCAAGGGAGAACCCTCAACCACTGCTGGTCCAAACGTCGCTAACCCGAGCGACCTGCCACAACGCCACACTGCACACCTCCTAGGCCAAAACCAAGGCCACCATCGCGTTCCACGCGGAAAAACACGCAGGATAGGCTGTTTACTCGCCCGAAACGGAGCACCGGTGAAAAAGGCACTATTCACCGTAGCTAGCTCGTGCGGGTCCGACACAACGATCCCGAAACCCATCGAGCGGATCACACCACGCCGATCCCCTCAGAAAAACAAGCTGAATCGATTACTCGCTCGCCCAAAACAGACACCCGGTGAAAAAGGTACTATTCACCGAAGGCCGGCTCGGGTGGGGCCCACGCCTGGTTTCCGAAACTCATCGAACGGATCGCACCATTGCGATCCTCTCGGAAAAACACACAGGATCGACTATTCATCCGCCAAAATCGGACTCCTGGTGCAAAAGCTGCGTTTCTCCGCAAACGCCAAAACCTGGCCTCGTGGGGCCTGCACCCCGTCCTCATACCCAAGACCCGGAAACCATCTCAAAAAGTCTGTCGTACCATCAGGGTCTCAACGCCACTGACGGCACGTCAATCGGACGCTCCGGGTAGAAGTTACAACGGCCCGAAGTCGTAAAATAATAAAATATTATTATTTTATACGATGTTTCAACCTCCCGGGCCACGATCCCGAACTTTTAAACCCTCGAACCCATACCGGAGGGTTCACCTCGTTGTCAGGGTCACGTCGCCGCAAACAGCGCGCGAATCCGACTCCCGGAGTGCAAGATACGGGGGTTTTAAGACCCTCGTATACGAAAAGTGGCCGGACCGGCCCCAACCGGCCAGTCCGGCCGGCCTGGAACGGCCGGCGGCGCTCCGCCGCGCCGATGCCGCGCCGACGGATCTTCCGCGGACCGCCGGGGGCACCCCGGGGGTCCGTTTTGCGATCCGGAGGCATCTACATGACCCTCGGGACCCGATCTACACTGCTACGGCTTCAATTTGCAGAAAAACGCAGCAAAAACGGGATCGGGGGTTAAAACTCAAATCCGCCTACCTCGCGGGCGAAACGCCGACGTTCTGCCTCAGATCTGCGCTCTCGAGCTTCCGTTGCGCGCTCCTGGAACGTCCGCCATCGAATTCTGATCTCTTGGGTGCTCCATTTGCTCGATTCGGCGGAGTGGCAGCGAAGAACGGCAAAGAACGACGAAAAACGATAAAAGGGGGGGGGGGCTGATATTTATATCAGCCGCCCGCCGGCGCCAAACCAGCCTCGGACCCGACGCCCGATGCGCACAAAAGTAAGGTCACCCTTAGGATAAACGCGCCATTATGAACGCAACAGCGGTCTCGGATTTTCCATCCGAGACTCCGTTCAGAAGTTATTTGAGCCGACGCCGGCACACTGACTTGCCACTTATTTACGGAAACGCCCCTGGTGGCGTTTCTCACCGCAGGCCCACGCCCGCAAAGATTAAACCCCTCCTAGGGTAAACGGCACGTTCCGGACGCAACTGTGCCCTCAGATTCCCGTTCTGAGCTACCGTTTAGGAGATATCACACCCTCGCTACGTGCATAGTATAAAAATATTTAATATTTTTATAAAATTAATTCTGGGCACACCGGGCCTCGGAATCGCACGCCGTCTTCGCGCCTAGATCTGGAATTATTCGTAGAAATATTCCAAAGTCTGACAGGGCCAAAAACCCGAGTCGCTACATCCTCCCCCCCCCCCCCCCCTTAGAACTTTTCGTCCCCGAAAAGCCCTAAGCACAAGGAAAGCGACTAGACTCTCAACTGGGTCTCACACACCAGTGAGCTCACCAAAAAACAACCACTCAGGGTCTTACCAACGCCCTGAAAAAAACTCGAGAAAGCAACAAAAGGAAAGAGTACCGCTAAACAATGGCTGACAAACTACTGCAGTAAGTAGAAAGGACACATGGCGTACCTCTATCCATCTGCGGTGCCTCTAGGTCAACAGCCTCCCGGGCATGCAGCTGCCCTCGCCCTCAACCACCAGCTCCCTGAGCTTGGCGTGGACTACCTGGGGGTGGGGGTGGTGGCAACTGGTACTGTCTACCACCGCCTCCCGCTGCACCAGCTCCGACGCCACGTCCGACGCCCTGCGGACATCCTTGATCGAGACGATGCCTCTGCCAAGGCGGTCCATCGACCGGCTCCCTCTCAGCAGCACGTCAGGTCGGACAATCTCTAGCAAGATGTCCCCGACCATCGCAAGCGTAACACCACCTTTCCAGCGGCTGACCAAAACTGGCCTGTGAGCCCTGTGAGCTCCGAGGCTCAGATCCTCCATCCTGGGGTCGCCTCCTGTATCGTGGGCCACGTCTAGACCCCTGAGTCTGTCGTCGGCTACCAGATGCTGATCCGACCGACGAAATCTCAGCTCTCGAGTGCCCAGCACTAACAGGGGGAAACTGCTCAGGCAGAAAACTCTCCACCACCAACGCTCACTCCAGCACTCCAGCATAGGTGGGCAGGCACAAGGAAACCACACCTGCTCGGATGTCCCTGCGTAAGCCCTGCTCGAAGGTCCGAGCCCTAAAGAACGGGTCTCGAACCATATCCAGGGAGTAGCGCGACAGGTCTGTAAACCTCGCTGAGTACTCCGACACAGTCATGCTCTCCTGACGAAGCTGCAGAAGCTCTTGGATCCGCACTGACCTCAGCGTCACCGGATAGAACTCTTCCCTGAAGAGCCGCTCAAACTCTGCCCACGTGAGCGTCTCCTCGTCATGGGACTGTGTCACCAAACTCCACCATCGCCCGGCCGAACCATGCAGAAGGCTCGCCGCTAGGACCACCATCTGATCAGGAGGTGTCCTCACTAGGCGAAAAACTCAAGTAACTGCCTCGAGCCAGTCATCAGCTGCCTGGCGGTCTGGATCACCCTGAAACCTCAGAGGTCACTGCCTCTGGAACTCGTGCAACGCACTCAGCCTGCGTGCAACATCGTCCTGCACCGCCGGCACAACCAGCTGCTCGAAAGGTGGTGGCTCAACTGGCAGACCACCTGGAGGTTCAACCTCAGAACCCGCGCCTTGGTCCACAGCCACTACACGGGGCGGGTCATCAGCACAATCCTGATGCGGAACCCTCGCTGGCTGTCGTCGTGGAGGAATACTAAAATACATTCAAGACGCACCATAGTCAAAGAGTATATCTGGAGAGCTGACTCAAGAAGGAAAAGGAAAAAAACCAAAAACCCAGTCCTATATGATGCATGTACCATGATGTCCCCGCGACCAGTGTACGAATGTCCCGAGTCGAAAGTTAGGTTATCAGAGTCCTAGTGTATGGATACTCGGTCGCCGCACCAACACTGGAGTCCCTGGCCTGAAAGCTGAACTCGAAACACCCTAACACTGCTGCTATGCAACCCAAACCAAACTCACCGCTAGACCAGCTACGCTCTGAGATCCCAAAGGTGGAACCTCCTCTGATACCACTCTGTCACGACCCGACCCAACGGGGCTCGAGCCGCGACTCCCCAAGCCCGCCTCCAATAGGCCAGGGGCTGGCGACCAGCACCGAGTAGGCTATCACACACATGGGAGGCATTAGCCTAAGGTACCTATACACACGTACCCACAAACACCTCCATGCAACAGTGCAGAGATAAAGAAACTAAAATGTAAATGCATGCATACAATCTATCCCAAACCAGAGTGCAACAGCAAAAGTACAAGGGCAAAACAGGGCCCACCAAAAGAAAACTACAAGAGCGTCCAACCTGCTCTGAAGAAGGGGAAGGCTGCCACAATCACCCGCCGGAAAGCTCCCTCGGGACAGTTCCGGTGAACACCCCGGTCAACTCGCTCACTGAGCTCCGCCTGCTCTGGGTCCTCCTGGGACTCCGTCAAAAGGCCTGTGGTCTGCACAAGACACAAACATGTGCGGGCAAAGCCCGTGCAGGGGTGAGTATAAACATACTCAGTAGGCACCAAAAAAACCCAAAACCCAAGGGAGCAACTGAAAGGCAACAGTCCGCTCAACCCAGCCAGAGGGAACCCAGACGAGAGATAAACTCCATCTCGTGACCATCCTCAGCTAAACACAACTAGTCAGCTCAGCTCAGCTCAGGTGTATGCCCATACATACACCTTGAACAATCTAGATATACACAGCTCACGCCACAAAGCCACAAGAGGTACCGACCTCATCACCAGCAACTGTCCCAACCAGGAGAGTACACCACACAAACACTGTCATACCAGATGACACTCATCTGAGAGATACACTCCATCGGGATACTCGCAAGCATATCAGACGCTCACCCAAGAGACCATGCTCGTCGGATAACATCACTGAGGAAACATCGCTGAAACACCATAGCCACCAAACTCCTCGGATAGGGGATCGCCACTAGGGTCCGCTAGGGGATACCAAGACCCAATCCGGTATACGTAGCTCACAGATAGGGGATCACTCCCAGGGTCCGCTAGGGGATACCACGACCTGATCTGGCATACGTAGTTTTCACAGATAGGGGATCACACCCAGGATCTACTAGGGGATGCCACAACCCGATCTGGCGCTCGACAGAAGCTCCACACTCAGATAGAGGATCATCGTCCATATAAAGATGGTCATGATGATACCGGAACCCTATCTAGAATAACTCGCGATGTAGGGGATCAAACCGACGATGCCGCAACCCTACCGAAACCACGCGCTGAGTAGGGTATCGTATAACCAACTATACCGCAACCCTACCATAAACATCATGCTGAGTAGGGGATCGTAAGCCCGGAGATGCCACAACCCTACTGTACACGACCCACCGCGTAGGGGATCACATGTATGATGATGCCACAAACCCTACGGGGTTAACCTGCTAGATAGGGGATCGCCGCCCGTAAATAAGTGGTCACAGCGATACCAAGAACCCGATCTAGGTAAAGATGTTAGAGGATTCACTCCGGGCCCACCGGAGGGATACCACAACTCTAACAGTTTAAACATCCCATCGAGAGGATCACAAACCCATACGAAGGTTGTGATGCCACACGAACCCTCGTGGGAACATACCAAGGGTGAACCCTCAACCACTGCTGGTCCAAACGTCGCTAACCCGAGCGACCCGCCACAACGCCACATTGTGCACCTCCTAGGCCAAAACCGAGGCCACCATCGCGTTCCACGCGGAAAAACACGCAGGATAGGCTGTTTACTCGCCCGAAACGGAGCACCGGTGAAAAAGGCACTATTCACCGTAGCTAGCTCGTGCGGGGCCCAAACAAAGATCCCGAAACACATCGAGCGGATCACACCACGACGATCCCCTCGAAAAAACAAGCGGAATCGACTACTCACTCGCCCAAAACGGACACCCGGTGAAAAAGGTACTATTCACCGAAGGCCGGCTCGGGTTGGGCCCATGCCTGGATTCCGGAACTCATCGAACGGATCACACCATTGCGATCAACTCGGAAAAACACACAGGATCGACTATTCATCCGCAAAAATCGGACTCCTGGTGCAAAAGTTGCGTTTCTCCGCAAACGCCAAAACCCGGCCTCGTGGGGCCCGCACCCCGTCCTCATAGCCAACACCCGGAAACCATCTCCAAAAGTCAGTCGTACCATCAGGGTCTCAAAGCCACTGACGGCACGTCAATCGGACGCTCCGGGTAGAAGTTACAACGGCCCGAAGTCGTAAAATAATAAAATAATATTATTTTATACGACGTTTGAAGCTCCCGGGCCACGATCCCGAACCTTTAAACCCTCGAACCCATACCGGAGGGTTTGCCTCGTCGTCAGGGTCACGTCGCCGCAAACGGCGCGCGAATCCGACTCCCGGAGTGCAAGATACGGGGGTTTAAAGACCCCCGTATACGAAAAGTGGCCGGACCGGCCGCCGCCGCCGGCCAGGGCGGGCCGGCGGCGCTCCGCCGCGCGCCACCATGGCTCCGCCGCGGGCCCCCAGAATACGCCGGCGCCGGCGCCGCCGCGCCGGTGCCGCGCAGGCGGATCTTCCGCGGACCGCCGGGGGCACCCCGGTGGTCCGTTTTGCGATCCGGAGGCGTCTACACGACCCTCGGGCCCCGATGTACACTGCTACGGCTTCAATTTGCAGAAAAACGCAGCAAAAACGGGATCGGGGGTTAAAACTCAAATCCGCCTACCTCACGGGCGAAACGCCGACGTTCTGCCTCAGATCCGCGCTCCCGAGCTTCCGTTGCGCGCTCCTGGAACGTCCGTCGTCAAATTCTGAGCTCTTGGGTGCTCTATTTGCTCGATTCGGCGGAGTGGCGGCGAAGAACGGCGAAAAACGGTGAAGAACGACGAAGAACGATAAAAGGGGGGGGGGGGGGCTGATAATTATATCAGCCGCCCGCCGGCGCCAAACCAGCCTCAGACCCGATGCCCGATGCGAACAAAAGTAAGGTCACCCATAGGGTAAACGCGCCGTTCTGAACGCAACAACGGTCTCATATTTTCCATCCGAGACTCCGTTCAGATGTTATTTGAGCCGACGCTCGCACACTAACTTGCCACTTATTTATAGAAACGCCCCTGGTGGCGTTTCTCACTGCAGGCCCGCGCCCGCAAAGATTACACCCCGCCTAGGGTAAACGACACGTTCCGGACGCAACTGTGCCCTCAGATTCCCGTTCTGAGCTACCGTTTAGGAGATATCACACCCTCGCTACGTGCAGAGTATAAAAATACTTAATATTCTTATAAAATTAATTCCGGGCACACCGGGCCTCGGAATCGCACGCCGTCTTCGCGCCTAGCTCTGGAATTATTCATAGAAATATTCCAAAGTCTGATAGGGCCAAACACCCGAGTCGCTACATAGAGCTCCACAGGTAGCCTATTTTGGATGGCTGGGGAGTCAAGGAATAGTCTCCCCAAACGTAGTGGTGCGTGCTACCTCCCCCAACTAGCTTGGCATGTCATACAAATGCCAATTTTGTAGAACCCAAAATAAACAAAACTCATACTAATAAATAATTTAACATTTATATTAATCAATATATATATATATATTCTTTCATTTCACAAAATGACATTATTTTAATTTGATTTTATTAATTTTTACATTCCAAACATTTCATTTCAAAATCAATCCTAAATAAAAAGCCATTTCATTACATCAATAATTGTATGTTTATTTTTAAAGAAACATCATGATTTTAAAACTAACACTATATCATTATTTTACCAACTATTTATCCATAAAAGTTTTTAAGCATTTTCACACACTTGAAACACATATATATTAATTTATAAAATAATTGATTACATTCCATTTCAATTTAATGATAAATAAGTATACACATTTAATACATAGGAATTCATTTTTTCAAAGCATTACATTGACATAAAATTATACATTAGTTAACTAAATTATTACATAACAACATTAAAAACCCTTAATGTTCTTAAGGCACTTAAAATATTTATGATACATCAAATACATAGAATATTTATAATTCATAAATACCTAGAACACATAAAATCATAGTAAACTTAATATAAATAATAGTTATAAAATTTTATGACTTCTACAAAAAAACCATTAATATATAACTTCAAGGCCTTAAAATTACTTGTTTAGTGTGTTCCAATTTTTTAAAAACTTATTCCATGAAGTTGGTTCTCTATTTACACTTGATACATAGTACAGTATCCATTACACATGCCATAATGTTATACCAAGTGATATATCTAGAGGAATGTCACTATTTTCTTGGTCTATTTGTTCTGTTTGGTGGTCTCACATTTATTTTGATGGGTATCCTAATAGGTATTTTACATTATGGATGGTTTTTTGGACTTATAGAAATGTATGGTTTCACCATTTCTATTGAATAAAACATATATTATATCTATTATACATGCATTTATTTTCAATTTAACCAGTATTAATCAAAACAAGAAATTAATAATACTAATAATTTAGAATATATTATTTTTTATAAATGTAAATATGTTTAGGGTGTTATACTATCTCTCCTTCAAAATAATTGTATCTTCACAATAACGTTGTAATCCCAATGACCCTCACCACTGTCCCACAAACATCACTATTGATGTCCCTACAAAACATGTTTTATTTTTTATTTATTAATAATATTTATTAGAAAAAAATAATTTTTAATCATTCACCACTTCCATAGAATTTGGTGATTATCTATTGTCATGGTTGCCATGGTGGTTCTAAAATTTTCAATTTCTTTGGTCCAAATACACCATATGCCACTGGAATCAAACTCATATATGAAACGATCAGACCATAGGTATAAAAAAACATGCGATGAAGAGCTTAGAGCTATTAGAGAGGAATTAATTCTTATAGACCATCTGATCCACTATGTATTCTAAAATTTTAAAATCACAAAGCCTCCCATATGAACTGATGTTTAAGAGTTCAAATAGATAACTTTCACAGAGGTCTCCCTATTCTGTATCGTCCTATAAATTTCCCAATGATAGATAACAATCAATCATGGAAAAATGTATGAAGAGATCCTCAACAGAATTTACCCTTCATTCATAAAATTCATGTTGTGCATGCACTATGAGAAATAAACGAAACCTGACCACCAATAGAATTGGTGTATACTAGGGGTGTTAGACATTTGATAATGTCCTTTTGAAGAAAAATGAAGGTTTCCAAATGGAATGTATACCTAAAAAATATGACATTAACATTATTGTTTCAAGTATCTCTTTTTGAAAGGATAAGATATTAGATCGTGACTCTCAGCCTTCCGTCTAGATATTTTAAGAGAAAAAATATACTCAATGATACAAAGAATTTTTTTTATTTTGTTCCAAATTCCCAAAATTGTCGAAACCACTCCTTTTATTACAACTATGAGAAAATGACCCCAAGAATCCCTTACTAAGTTCCTAAAACATGGTGTCTAATATGTTTTTTTCTAAAAACATGCTAATATAACTACACATCATATTACATCAAGTAGAATCATCTTTGTTTTTTTCATTAAATCCATATACAACTGATAAAATTCTTTAAAATCTCGACAAATATAAGATTTATATTTTTTTCATCACATAGGAGTAATCAAATCATAACAAATCTACTGCCCCATAAAAAATAATTGGAAATGTAGGGTGATCATTTAAAACTCTTAGTAAGGTGTTTTAAAGTAAATTAATGAAATTCCTTCTTAAAATGTCTTTTAAAATAATTACAAACATTTTATTAAAAGGTAAAAAACATTTCCTTAAGCACCTAGTAAACATTTTTCATAGTTTACTTGATTATAGTTTCTAGAAAATCTCTTACATAAGAAATTATATATTTATTTGAAAACTATTGATAAAACACATATCAGAGTATGCATTCATGTACAAATGTGCAGGGAGTACTATTTATTCTTAAAATTGATCAAACTAATTTAAGGGTGACATGAAAGGGTGCAAGGACAAAATTTAGAACATTTAATCATACATTCAAATAATTTCACAAGTAAAAAATAATTTTTCCCCAAAAATATAACTTTAAATTTATGAAATGCTATATGTATTTCTTACTTATATATCATTGTTATAAAAAATATATGCTACCCTTTCTTTACAAATGTATTTTCAATTATATACATCATTATTCCAAGTGTACTTATTACAATAAAAATATGTAAAGGATTTGTAACCATGGATATTCTACCAGACAAATAATATCATGGTTTAAATATAGATCCCATATTGAGGAAGTGTATAGTGTCAGAAAATCATATCATTCTGTTAAGGCCTCATTCCATGACCATACATAATAATTATTTCTAGGCCTCGGGCCGTAACCTAGTTTGCCTCATGAGATCTACTAATTCATGTAGACGTTATAAAAGGCCTCACCTGTCACATAATAAGTCCAATTAATTTCTCATATGTTTAAATGTGTTAAATCAATGTGTCACACACCACTTTGAATATTTAATTCAGGTCTTATATTCAATGTGTCCCATACCACTTCAAATAATTAAATTACTAATCCATATAATATTATATGATATATATTCCATTTTTCAGTTAGTACATATTTATAAATAAACAATGTTTTAAATATAATTATTAAAAAAGACTACATGTACACATAGACATAAATTTGCAGAAGTGATGATAACTGATGCATGTAAATAATAATTTATTTGAGATTGACAATGTAAATAATTACAATTAAATGCAAAACCCATGTTTCTTGAAATTAAACATCTTATATACAAAAATACATGTTTATGAATTTACGATTCATATTTTCTATACACCGATAAACAGTAGTGCTAAATAGATCAAATCATAATCTTTAATAACAAATACCATTACTTTTGTCATGTAAATCATGAATTGACATATAACAAGTATAAATTTAAAACAATTATTTTTCTTTATTTTTTCATGCATAACAATGTAATTCAACATATTCCACTACATGTGATTTTTCATGTATAAAACTTTATGTGTAATGAACAAAATATTTTTCCAATGATCTATCATAAAATTTATAACATGGGGATGTGTTCATCTAATATAAAAGTGTTTCCTTCTTAAAAAATAAAGGCACAAAATATAAAAAAATGGGTTTGTTATTGACTTACAATATATAATTTTATCATCTGTATTATATAATACATATTGAAAAAAATATATTTAACATTCAGACAAAAAATTATCACTAGGTTAATATCATCAAATCTTCTTAAAATTAATAAAGACATGAATATGTGTAATTGTAGTTCTTACATATTCATGTCAGTTAGAAAATTGTATAAAACCATCAATACAAATTGTGTAAACATATAATGTTAAAAAAAATGGTTTGAAAAATCCATATAATTTTCATACATTTCAAAAAATATAATTTAATCACATCAATAAATTTTGCAAAAACCAAATTCAGATTATAATTAAAAATGATAAGTATATATATATATATAACTGTATATACACATAATGTATATATGTGTTTTACATATCAAATTTGAAACTATAATAAACCTTACAAGTATTTAATGAGTAATGATCATCATACTTATACTCATAATTCGAAAAATATGAAACAAAATAAGTTATATATATATATATTTATATATATTGGTTAATCAATCCAAAAACAAAACTAAATAAATACCCTTATATATTTTAGGTTCAATAAGAATATAATTTAATAAAAAAGTTCATCAAATGAAGATCATAAAAACTAGAATAATATTTTTTATAAATAAACGTATATACATATATAGGTAATTTTTTGTATATATATGGTTTAATCAAGAACAACAAGAAAATTACCCCTAACATGACGTCAAAAGAAGGATGGGGATGTGAAAATGATAGAGAGGAGTTTGGAGTATGATCATCGGTATGGTTAAGGTGAAAATCATGGTTTTAAATACTGATTTATTTAAAATGTATGTAGATATAAATAATTTTAATATATGACAGTTCAATCATAAATATATAAACAATGAATCCTAATGAAATCCTAAACTAACTATTCATATAGAAAAAAACTATGATTAACCCACAACTCGAATGGATGAATTGTATAATAAATAAATATATATATATATATCTTAATGAATGCTTACATAGAAATAATTCGGGTCATTATTAATCAAAAATTCCCTTGAAGACTTGTGAATTGAATAATGTAGGACGACTGGGCCATGGAGAGGGATATGAGGTCTTAAGGGAGGAGTTTTGGGGTGATGTTTATGTCAACTGGTGTGGTAGTAATGAAATTGAAGAAGGAAGGGGAAGTGTTTAAAATGATATGATATCCACAATTTGGAATGGATCAATCAGATGGGTGAGTAGAGTTCTTTTATTAAAAAATTGATGCATAGTCATGATCAGGCATGGATTGATCGAACCTTCACAGTTAACTGCATGTTTTAAACAAGGATGAGTAGATGAGATCAGCTACATCCCAATTGGATGGCTAAAAAAACATAGGGAAAGTGAGTGGTTGGTGGAGTTCGAAGAAGACACTGGGATATAGATTCTAGATCTAGTGCAGCTATATTAAATGACCAAGATAAGATTTTCATTAAAAAATTGTGTCCCCCATCGAAAAGGGGAGTGAACGAGTGTTTCCTTATAATACCCAGTAAACCATCAATAAGATAATTAACTCTCTTCCCACTCCCCAGTGCAACACCATACAAGTTCCCTTATGGGCCCACTTTTTTGACCAACCAATCTTGTTCTGACTCCCTTCTTGGTAGCGCTACCTTAGTTCCTCCTTATGCCCCCATGGGCATGCACTTGCACCCACAAACAGCCAGCATATGCTGGCAATCTGGGGAGTCAAGGATCAACCCCCCAATCTTAGTTGGGTGTTCTGCCACCCCTAGATAGCATGGCATGTCAAGCCAAGGGCTAGTTTTGTAGAAACCCATAAAAACACATACATTTAAAAAACTAAACTTATATATAAATCAATATATATATATATAAATATATTCATTATTTTCCAGAATTCCATTATTTTAATATGTTTGCAATTAATTTTTTTTTCAAAACAATAAAATTAAAAATCTAACATCAACTAAAAAACATGCCATTATATTTATAAGTATGTATTTATTTTAAAAAGAATCCTCATGGTTTTATAATTAAAACTATGTCATTATTTAAAAAATTATATTAAATTAAAATGTTTAAATAATCTTCAAACATTCCAAACATATATATTTCATTATAAACCTATTAATCACATTTCATTTATATTAAATGCTAAATAAGTTTACACTTTAAATATATATGAAGGTATTCTTTCAAAACATTACATTTACATAAAAACATACATTTATTGACTACAATCTAACATTAAAACATCTAAAACCCCATAAAATTCATAAGGTACTTAAATAATTATGACACATCAAATACATAGAATATTCTAAATACTAATATATATATAATACATTAAAAAAATTAAAATAACTAAAATACCAAACATTTATAAATTTTTTTGATCATTAGAAAACTAATGGCCATATTTAACATCATGTCTCTATAGATACTTGTTTAGAGTGTTCCAACATTTAAAATATAAAATTCAATGAAGGTGGTTCTTTATATCCCCTTGATTCATTGTATAGGTTTCTTTGAATATTCTATAATTTTCATTATAGTGATAGATCCAAAGTACATTTACAATTTTTATGGTCTATTTTTTGTGTATGGTGGTCACCTTGGAATTATGAGAGGTCCTCTAGTAGGTATTCATGGTTAGTGAGGGTATTTTGGCCTTATAGAAATGTAAGGTTTCATCATTTCTGTTGAATATAAAATATTTATTTATATTCTAAAAAAATTTAATTTGAATGTAATCAATACTAAACAAAAAATAATATTAATAATATTAATAATTAACTAAATAATGTTATTAACAATATAAATATATTTGGTGAGTTACATTACCTTCATTATCTTCATTTCCAAGAGAATATTCTAAAATATAATTTTAATATTCAATTCATTATAACCCGTGAATTCCTTCTGCATTTTCATTCTATAACATTAATTCCTAATTTGAATTTTCACATTTGTTTTTGAAACTCCTCATGGAGTTGATCATGTGATCTTAAATAGGCTTGGCCATCTTGTACCGATTTTGGTTCTCGTTATTGACATTGAGTAGGTGTCTATTCAATACTTATTTTATCATACCATTTTATATCATAGAGGGTATACTAGAATTAATCATATTTGTTTTTTGAAATGGAATACCAGCATTAGGAATTGGAATATCAGTTTGATTATAATGAATTATAACATTTTTAGATTCCTCCTCAACATCATTCATCAATATTTCACACATTTATGATTTAAATTACATATTGATAATCTTTTCACTTCGTTAATTATTTTTCTAGAGTATCAAATTCATGACCTCTTAAGGATAAATCATCATTTAGACTATGTCTGAATAAGGGAAATTATCCTATATTTTCAACCTTTTTCTTTCCCCATTCCTCATCCACTTCATCAGGAACATTCATTTTTTATTTAATTTCCAAGGAGAGGAGTTTTAGCTTTTATTTTATGAACCTGAATACCCTTCTCAACTTCCATATTTATATTTTTCTAGCTCTATTAATTATATTTGTTATTTCTCTTCTCAATATACATTTACTATGTCTTAAAAGATTCAAATGTAGGAAAAGGGAAAAATATTATTTTAAAGAAAATGAAAATTTAATCATTTTCAAATTATATTCAATGTGGAATATTATTTGTTTATTTTTAGTTTTTGAGTTGTTTTAATTCGTGAAATATTTCATGGATTCAAATATTTAATTACTCATGATAGTTGGAAAATTTAAATTCTGAGAATTAATAGCTCTGATATGGATATATTTGAAAGTATGAAAGATGAATCCAAATAAGTCTATTTATATCATGTTAATTAGGATATCCAAAATAAATAAATTTCTGAATTTCATGCTATTACGCTCACCATTTCTCATGATTAAATTCCTTTACAACAACAAGGAAAAATACAAATATTATTTTGGGTGGAGAAATTACATAATATTCATCTTTTGGTCAAATAACTAATCCTCAAACATATCTTCATTAAAATAAATTTATTCTTCCAACAACTTGTGTGAAGAACCAAAAATATCATCATCCAATATACATGATCAATTGATCATGGCGATATACTAATTGAATCCAATCCATTAGAATGGGGGATATGGGGAAAGGGAAACTGAGAATCTGATAATAGTATCAAGGGATTCCCATGTTAAGGAAAGATATAAATTATCATAATTATAAAATAATAAAAACATTAGTCAAGGATTGTGGCTTCCATACATTTTAGGTGAAAATATATCTATTCAGTTTATAACTATCAATAATTAATTCTTGTTTTTTTAATTGTTTGATTTCTTATGAAATTATTTTATTCCAATGTGTATGTAGTTGATAGTTATATTGTAATGAATCTCATTATGAAAAATATACATTGTTTTACATATCATAATGTTTTTTATTCATATAGATACATTTTAATCATATCTATCTTGAATATGAATAATTTAATCTCATTTAATCATATACATTGTGATTACAATTTATTATATTTTTTTTCAAAACCAATCATTATTATGATACTTTGTTAATCAAATTGAACTAAGAGTAATTTTTTTTATTTTACACAATAAGGTTTGGTGAATTGTTTTAGTTTTAAAAATATTAAACTAATGTGTTTTAAACATCAAGTCACCCCCCTCTTGTAACTGATCCATCATTAATGCATTCTTAAATCCTAATCCGTATAATTCAAATATAATGATACAACTAAAATGAAAAAACACTATCTCCAGATACCATCACAAGCCATAGAACAGTCTCGTTCTCCCCTTCATCTAATCATGTCATAATGTTAAACATCAAATTGTGAGATCTTATGACGATCACCACCTATATCCAAATAGTCTATTATTGTTCTTGACGACAGCAAGAATAAGGTTTGAGATACAATCCCAATTCTTCACCATGAATGGTTTTTATATCAATTCAATGTTGGGATTACAAAATACATCATAGTTCTAGGTATATTACATGTATAACTATAATACAAGTAAAAATACCATTGAAAATGTACAATAATTAAGAAAATATATTTAGAAAAAACAATGTTCCCACATAAATTTGTGTTGAGATCTTATATTATGGTAGATGTAATGAAATAGAATATAAAAACTATTTTCTTATAGAAAACATAGAATAATATAATTCCCATGACCACACCATAAAAATTTATATCAAATCATCTATGGCCTTTCAATATTACCTGATATGTGACTATAACAAAGGATGAAATGTATAATCATTCATGTAATATTTAAAACTCCCATGTAATATAATATGGGTTTCTAGACATCATGGGGCTATATCCAAGGTTCAATGAAACAAGTAATACTCACTATGTCTTTGGTGCATCATGATGGAAACATGATTAGATATGATTTGGTGTACGAGGTGTATGTGCACTGCGAGGGCAAGAAATCTACATCCATGCTCTAGTAAGGCCTAATCCATCCCTTGAAATCAAGTTTTATGGATAAATCTCATCCCTGGCATCCATTACCAGTACCATGATCCAGGGAATAAAATTCAATAAATATGATGGAATCATTCATCATTTTTTTATTTATCAATTCAAAATCATTCAAATCCATAAGTCTAACAACCTATATAAATAATCCATATGATCCACTTAACCAAATAAATAAAAATTCTATGAAGGAAACCCATATTCTAAATAATGAATTCAGTTTAATTCATTTATAAATGGGATTCTATTAATATGAAAACAAAAAATATAGAACTGGTTCTACAACAAACGAAATGTCAAAGACTACCACATTGGTGACCTTGGATGGGGAAAAACAATCAATAACCCTCAACGAACAAGTTGGAATCCACAAAATGTTCCATTATATTTAATTTGAACATTCAACACATTTTAAGGGATATTCTAGAATTTACGGTGCAATAGGTAAATAGATAATAGTTCCATAATATACCAGAAGACAAAAAAAGTATAATCCACCCATGGTAGGTCTATAATAGAGTTATAATCTAGTATCAAAATATTATTAGGCCTACATTAAGGGAAAATTTAAGAACGACTAATGAAACTAGAAATATGGAACTATATATTGCACATGAAAAATAATGTTGATACCAAGAAGAGTGATGACTGTAATTAAAAGAATGGACTACTGACCGAAAAAGATCTAATGAGATTGAAAATTCTTGATTCTATGATCTGATAGAAGAATCTAATAAAAATTTATGAGACTTTTAAGAGGATATCCCACACATGATCTTCTATCCAATGAGTGTGGATTTCTATATATTTAGGGTTATAAAATAATATATTATAAAATTGGTTATTTTTGTTTCAAAACACTAGGATCCATGCTTAGGCAGAATAATTGGCCAAACTGTGTTTCAACAATGTGACCATAAGCATATGGAGGGGAACCATTCATGGTTAGTGTGTGCAGATTTTCTAACCATGTACAAACCAGGTCTCATCACACTGTATAAAACTATTGTGGAAATTAAATTAGCAAGCATCCCAACCATAGAGTTTCCAAAAAATGTGGGGCTCATGGATCCCTCTATCCTGGCCTGAATGAGTTCCCGTAACCATAAAACCGAAATGTTTTTTTACGAGGGTTAGGTTCTAGACGACAGAAAAACCATTGACACACCAAACACAATATGACTTCATATCGTAATCACGTTTGGACTACAAAATAATTTAAACTAAAATTAATGGGATCTGTACTTGATAAGAAAACTGAAGATCTTATAATAATGATAATTTAATGATTCATACATAATATATGTGTTTTTTATTTTCATTAATGTAAATTTATGATTAAGAAAAAAAATTTCCTCTATAATAATTTTTTATATATTTTATTAAATCTTATTATAATTTATTTCTTCCTATTAATTTATTATATTTTAAAAAAAGAAAAATATTTATTAAATTATAAAATGAAATGTTTCTTATGATATAATTTTGTGATTTATTGTAAATAATGAGTAATGGAATATATTGATTTCTTAAAAAATATTATTTTCAATTCATTTATTTATAACTAAAAAACTATTAATTATTTTATAAAATCATTAAAATACGAAAAAACCCATTTTTCTGTAAAATCGATTACATTTTGTTATTATGGGTTTTTTATAATAGTTATTTCTGACCATTGTAAATATTGAATTTGAAAAAAGAAATTAAAATTTTTCATTAATAATTTATGAATTTTCTATATATATTAGGTTTATTTTCTAATATCTAATATTATCTTTTCTAATAAAATTCCACGTGGTTAGGCTAGAACTTATAGAAAAAGTAAAATAATATAAAATAATTTATTATTATCTTTCATAAACATTCTTATATTTAATTGGATGAGAATAAGTATTACATTATGTTTATATATTCTAAAATATGTCATTTTGGTTCACCTGTAAATTAATTAGGACTTAAATATTATTTTACGAAAGGGAAATTTCTAAAAAATTTCATTTAGGATTACAATATCTATAATATTTTGTGATGAGGATAAAAACCAGTTTCGAATAGTTCCAATTTGCTATTTAGAATATAAATAAATTTATATATATTTTTTAATTTAAGATAATAGTTTATTAAATGAATAATTATAATAAATTCTTACATAACACTGACATAATTATTGTGAATGAAATATAAAAAACTACTCAATTGTTTTAAAAACACAAAAAGATCATTTTTTCTGGTAATGATATCATATATACCAACAATATTTAGTGATATTTTCACACTTTATATTTGAATTAAATTATTTTCTTGATATTTTTTAATTAAAAAACATGTCAACAATTAAAAAAATGTTTTTACTAGTAATTAATGATAAAAAATATATTATTAAATTATTTAAAATTTTTTTACATCATATCATTGTAAAAATGAATGTGAAATATATTCACATATGTATTATTTTATAATTGTGGGTAAATTTTTTGTTTAATTTAATCTTCCTTCCCCTTAAATTATAAAATTTATTTTTCCATGTAAATCGTTAAATAAGTATATGATATGTTATAACTAGTTAGTATTTTCTCAAACATCACCTTAACATGTAAAATTATTATTTTTTGACATTATATATATATATATTCACTATATATTATAAATATATAAATTATGATCCATGTTGAGATAAAAGTTATTATAATTTAATTTATAGCAATGACTAATTCCATGTCTATCATTTCAGCCCCTAAAAAAAATTGTACATCTTATCTAATCTTATTCACACCCCATGAAAATCAAATATAGACCAATCAATACCAAAATACATTCCCAACATTCATTCTTGTATCCAACTCTCTCTTTTATAATAAATTGGAAATCTTATAAGGCTTAAGGACTAATCAAAAAGTTGGTTGTATAAATAAGACACACAAACTCTCACCAGGTGTTTTCATTTTATTTTTGTACAATACCTATAAATAATCATATCCACCCATTATCACATAATACAATCAGTATAATCGATATTTGGAAGTATTATTATTTTGGTGGAACATCCCTTATTGATCAGATTTCCATTAATGGATAATGGTAACATCACTCGTCAGTGTGAATTTCTAATCATCTCCATATATCATTTAAATTCATATTTTTTCACCATTTACATGAATTGTTATTAAAATTAAAAGTTATTAATTTATGTTGTATTTGTTAACTTATTATTATAATATAAATATAATAAATTTTTTCCATTCACACCCTTCCACTAATTTAATGATGATTAAATTGCATGACACACACTTTCCATAACATGTGGGGAAAATAAATTATTTTCCTAATATTACATATAATATTTTTTTGGGAATCTCACTAAGGGAGAACCCTATTTGGTTCAGTCATTCAGTGTTTTACACCTAATGTAATTTTTTTGTTTTATATATTTATGAAAAAAAATCATTTATAGAACTTTTAGTTTTGAAGAACCAATGAAATGGAATAAAATAACACATTCCTAAAATCATGATGCGACAAAAATGAAATTATTGAAGAATGTTTGGGGTCCATGTTATTAAAGCTATAGTTTATTTATTATTATTTTTAAATGAGTTGGAAAATTCTATGACGTCGTAAATGGATTTCTAATCTCTTTCATGATTGGTTATTTTTATTTAATAGGAAAACAATTTAGAGAAGAAAACGTTTACTTCCTTTTGTTGTAATTATTAATTAATTAGAGAATAATTTCATGCTTGAAATTCATAACACTCATGTATGTCACTATCAATCCCACAAAAAGAATAAATGAATAAAATAATTTAATTGGAAGTAATAATGAAAAATATGAATCCTCCCACAAGGTCATGGAAGGGGTTAGTCACAAGATATTTGAAAATGAGAAGATATCACAATAGAAATAGGGGAACGAGGGAGACTGATATTAGGGCATGAAGTGAAATATGGAATGGAGGATAAATGTGACTCCTATGAATTAAAATATTTATGAATGTGTCAAATTTTAAATTAAAAACCATAAAATGGAAATAATTAATTCCTAATGCTACAACATACCTACAGTGTAGATAAATAGTGGATCCATATGAAATTATTTTTTATCACTTAGCCATAACATGTATTTATAGGCCTCAATCCACCTTGTGTTCCATCAATGGATTCATTAATGGGTCATTAAGTGACCTTGGAGTGTATTGTGGGTATAAACATTATCTTCTCCAATAATTACATTTAAATTGAAAATTTTTTATCCAATCCTAGATTTCCCTTTGTGTATGTGATATTCATGAAATTTAATGTGAGGGGAATACATATTCATGGTTTAATTCAAGGAATATTTCACCACAACTTACACATCATAAATATCTATTACACGATATGTAAACATGGTTATTCTTATCGTTTCACACTGAATCAACCATGTTCATACTTTTTGACATATAGTCGTTGGCCTTAAATTATACTTGTCTTCATTATATCTTCAGTCATTCTTCTCAAATCTGAAATCATGTCATGCCTCATCCTTAAATTTCACGAAGTGTCATCACCATTCTAAATCATTTTTTTTGTATATTTAAAAAAAATAGAATACTAGAATAAATATATATAAATAATTTCATCATGAAAAATAATTTAATTTTTAAAAACATCAAGCATTAGAGACACAAATTTTTGAAAAATATGACCATGTCATTGCCCGTGTAAACATAATAAATGACAACTCCAATATGTGATGTTTTCCATCTTTATGTTTCTCATTAAAGGACTAATATAAATTTGTATGTGATAAATATACATGATATTTAGATATATGTTAATAATTTGTAAATGATGGAACCATGAACAAGATTCAAGGAATAAATCTAATAAAATGAGTTTTTTTACTAAAAATGATATAATTAGCACTTATAAAAAACAATTTTAAAATTTATTACTAATGAAATAGTGTTGAAATATTGATATTGGATCATGAATTATTCTATAATAATGTATATTTTTATATGATATAATTATATAAATTTTAATTAATTATAAATTATTTTAAAAGAACATACAATGAATTTTGGACCTATGATAAGGCATTTCGCAACACAATTTATTTTATTTTGGTAATACTACATAATAATTTCCTTTTTCCAATATTATGTTTGAGGTGACCTCTAATTTATTTGTGTTTAATTTCCCCTGGTTTAATGTGAATAAATAATTTCTACACATCAGCAAATTATTTATTTCTTCCCACATCAATGATATGATTAATTTATGGATTTTCTATTTCAATATTTGTTTTGAGACATGTATGATGTCATTCCCCAATTTATGTTTCTATGGTGTATATAATTCTCTTTAAACATGTGAAATCATTAATCATTCATTATTTATTATACGCAAAATTATAATTCAAATAATTTCACCCATTATTAATTTTTTGTGGGGTGTACAATATTTTGAAAATATTTATTTATTTCTATTCTTTGGAATAACATGTTATTTAGTAAAATGATTTGTAACGGCTTTTGTATGTAGGTAATTGTAGATGTTTTCAATGCATTGTATATTAATACACTGAATAATAATTTTTTATAGAAATGATTCATATATATTAAATGAATTTTAAAATCCAAATATTAATGGGTGGTGATAAAAATTAAACACATTTATCATGGGGGTTATAATTCACACATATGCATGATAGATGGTTACATTTCATAATAAATGATATTGAATGAAGGCATATGATAATTTGACATTTTGCAGTAATATTTTTTATATAAATAATAAATATTCATCCATTACAATATAAACTAATTTTGTAATAACTAATTGTAGAATGTTTTTAATTTTGTCAAAATTAAATTAAAAATGTTTTAAATTCATATATTCCAAATAATATTATATATATATAATAAGATGGAAAATTATTAATATAAACATATTCAATTTTATCTAATATTAAATATTTATTTTCTAAATGTAATTAATAACAATGCTCTACAATAATTGTGTTTATAATTTCATTAATAATAAAAAAAATATTTCATTGATTTTTTACATTGGGTGTCGCACGAAGAATAGTTATTGAAAAAAATGTGTTATTTAAAGTAAATGATAATTAGAGGGTATTATATTATCCACCTTAAATAATTTACATCCATTAAATTTCAAGGATAATATTAGATAAATTTGTATAGTAAACGTATAATTACCCATAAACCTCAATATGATAATGACTTTAGTTTAGATGTGCATTGAGATTTAAATATATGAAAATCATTATAAGTTATTTATAAATATAGTTTACTCATTAATAATTTCACATTGTATTCTACTAAGGTATGTGGATATGGAACTATAAGTAATAATATCCCATAAAAATTTATAATTATAAATATGATAAAGAAACAAAATTAGAATTTTCTAATTTATAACAATACATATTGTATTTTGGAAGACATACATGAAAAGAGATAGTAGAAAATATATAGTAATAAATAACTATCAGATTCATTATTAGTAGTTTCATACATATATCAATGTTCTTATAGTTCTAGGTTACTTTTTACATCATTTGACCATTGGATTGGAAATTGGGGAATATAATTCCTATCTCAATTCAAATTAATGAAAGATATTTTTTATAGCATCAAACAATCCGTTACACATGTGTGCTTGATGAACATCATCACATTATAATATATTAGACTCCATCATTCATTCCATTACTATTTATGGAAAATTGACTATGTTCATATTGATAATCCTATTCTTTGAAAACTTGTTTGGAATAACCATTACATTTCTCAACCATGATCTAATTTTATTTTGGTTAGTCATTGTTGAAATCCCCGCATTTTCCTTCATTTCCATGGTATATTCTAGTTCTATCCATTCATAAAACTGATTGGGGTCACCTGAGTGAGGAAACATTATCAATATGATGTAATTTATATAATCCATATCGTTAAAGGGTTTCAACCATAAAATTTTTTACATTTATCATCATGTTATCATGTAAGTTCTTTAGTTAGAGAAATACCCTTCATATTTTTACCTATATAATTATATTATTTAACTATGTTACTTTGAGTTGGGTGGTATGATAATTAATAATCTAATTCTAAATATAAAAATTCAAAATTATTATTAAGGCTTTTAAAATATATTATTCCCAAAAATCATTGAAATATATTATTCAATAATCTAAATATTATACTTTAAACATAATATTTCATTACTACTTTCATATACCAAGTTATGTATATACAAGTACAAATATTCAAAATAACATTCCATCCCAAAAACCTATTTTACTACCTCTACATTTTTAAGCATTGATATAATATATTCCTATAAAAAATACCTCTATATTTTTCCATGATTCCACTTGAACTTCACACCTCATGAAAATTTTTTAATCATGAACTGTTACCAAAGGAAATTTGAAAGGAACTGAAAACACTGAATGGTTTTATATCAAAATGGAAATGATTTCCAATTTTAGGGTCTCATTATGGATTATGGAGAATAATTGTTATGAAATCAATTTTTTCATGAGGATGGGAGGTCAGACTCATTAGAGCCTTTTGGGTGGAATTATTACCTACTATATAAATCAATTATATTATTAAAAAAATAATCTTGAATCTTTTATTGATTCACAAGTATGATGTTTGTAATCATATATCTAAAAATAATTTATAATCATATATAATCCTCGAATCATCTATATGTATATGAGGTTCTATATAAATGGTGATACCTATTTTTATATGATGTTCTCCATTGATGGTATCCTATTATGTACTACTTAGATATTCATTTGTTGTTATTATGATGATGTGGGATTTATATTCACATAGTGTGGAACTCTATAGTTTATCATCATCCAGATAGATAGGAGATATTTTTATTTTGGTTCAAAACCTTAAAGAAATTTCCTAAAAATAACTGTGAATGGAATCATAACCCACATACTTCAACTCCATTTAATTGGATACACCATACCTTTTAAGGTCAGATGATAAGAACCCAACAATATAGTTCAATTTCATCTAGAATGTAATTCAGGGAAAATTGTTCTAGGTCAAATATTTGTGTTGAAATTATAACGAAGCTACCCAGTGAACCTGAGAGAGATGTGGATTCTAATGTTGACATAGACTGTGCAAGGAATTTGGCCAGAAAGGATATGGTTGATTTTCGGTGTTGGGAATTTACTTGAGGTAGGATTCAAGTGTATACAATTTGGGGATATTAAATGCACTCATAGTTATGTTATGAATAACCAATCTTGTAGATTATTTTGAATGGTTTGTCTTAGAGGATAGTATGACCCATTGAGATGGGTAATTGGAATTTTTTCCTGAAATAAATGACCATTGAAAATGGATCATGAGGAATGTCGACTCATATTGATCTAAAGGCTTGTTTCAGGGATTATTTTTAACGAGGATGCCCATATTAAGGAGGATACAATTGGGTCTTACTCTAGAGGAGGATTCCCATTGAACTTGTCCCTATGTGGGCATCCCACATATCATGATTCATACAGAAATCTTAGATCTCATATATCAATACATAGAATAGACAATCTATATGTAGTGATCATCATCAACCTAAATCCCCACATGATTCATGCTAGGGGTGAGGAAAAGTGGAAATTATAAGATACTATATAAAACCAAATCTACTTTTTCTGAGGGTGTTCATGGAGGAAAATTTAAAAGGGAGAGGAATGAGGACTTGAGTGTGATACATTCTTTTCCAAAGAACAACTGAGGTAGAGGTTGAGGTCACAACACTTATGTCTCATAAGATTATCCATTAATGGGTCTAGGGTATATATACTTAGGAGGAAAGGTGGCTGGATAGAAGGAATAGGGCTTGAGACCCCATCCCTTCTCGGACATCGTGGCCAGGAAGAATGAGGGATAAATTATGCAACCTCTTATAAGGAAAAGCACTTACGCCATGAGGGATTCCCTAAAATATATTTCATGGAAATGGAGGAGGATGTCATTATATGTTGTATAGTAAATCATGAATAATACTTAAAATCCCTTCATGTTAATGAAGACACTGATACATAGAGATGTGAAGGGGAGGACATGATCATAAACCATGTTTCTAAGACCACATACTCCGGTAAACTTTCTCTAGGGTATGGTTCTCTAGGGCCATGGAACTATTAATCCACACACCCCCTAAAGATAATAACAATTTGGTAGGATAATTATAGGATCCCAATGACTAGAACTACAAATCTAATCTTGATACACGATTTTGTGTCATTTTTCCATGGGAATTCATGTCCAAAGGCCTCGATGGACGTACAAACTCAATTCATCTCAGAAAAGGGAGATAATGGGAAATGATCCCTACCATAAGTGGTTGGTAAGAAGGATCCAAGTGTTCATTCAGATGGGATTAATGGTAAGGAGATCCATGTTGGATCACATTGCGGATTCTCTGTGAATGTATTCATGGGTTAATTGGGGGATCATTTGGCGAAAAACCACATAGGAAACAAAACTTGGACGACATATTTCTGAATCTATGTAGGGTCTCAACTAGTTCTGCCAGAGGTGGCTCACATAAGTTCATGTTTTATTAATGGTTTCTCATGAAATTCTCCATTAACCCCCAGTTGAGAGAATTCTTCATTTGTGTATTGATTATTTCTAATCTCTGGGATTACATTCATTTCATTATCACACTTTTAATCCTCTCTTCATCAGGTATTATAAATATACATAGAATATTTTTTGGACAAGAGGGTAGCAATATGGAGAGAAGATATACAGTTTTCCTTTGATAATTTCCAATCATACAAAATAATACACTATGGTCCTATTTTGGAGAAAATATTGGACTTTGGGTGAAGGTTTAGTCACTACAATTTGTTTCATGATGGTTCTCACATTGGTCGGTCGCACATGGTTCTATGCATGTAACTTTCACATTGATGTTCCTTATGGTCCTTTGAATAAATTTCCTTCTACTTATTTTCTTATCCTTGGATTTCTTTATTTACCCTCTTTTATCCTCCATGAGTTATTTCCATTTGATTCTTTTTAATCCTAAATAAAAAATATATTGACCACAAAATCCCTCCTAGAGATTGTATTGGATCGATAGGAGGGGTTCATATCTTGAGGTAAATGGATGAAATGGATGGATGAATTGATTCGTTGACCTGTGATGGTTATCCAGATAAGTCTTATGTGCTTGTTGTCTTCATAAGCCAATTGTGTGGGTGGGATTCACATGTGGGCTATATTGATGGTTTCAATATCTATAAATAGGGATCTCATTTCAACCAAATACTCTAATGACTCTACACATTATAGTCTCCCACCAAAATTCTATCATGCATACACACTGTTGAATCTTTTTTACTAAAAGGATCATTCTCGTATACACGGTCTATATTTAAATGCGAGATTTATGTGACCATGGTATTTCCTTCTGTAGGTATATTGTGCGCTATTCCTTCACAGTGAACATGCTTGTTTCACTAAAAATAATGGTTTGTGTGAGTTCATGATTTTTCAGAATTTTCTTATTTATTTGTATTTCATTAAAATTAACATCCCTGAAAATAAACTTTATATCTCTTTGCGGAATCAATGGACACCAGGATGATTTTAGATTTTGATTAATGGGATAGTAATGTCATTAAATATATGATGAATTTTATTGTGCAGGGTTATTACAATGTTTTTGATACAAATATTTTTTATGTGGTGGGATCCTTGATGAAATATCATAGTGACATTCCAGATATTGTTAATTTAATACTTTATGGTAATCGAAATATGTGGGTGGTTCTCACACCATGTCACACCTATTTTTATTTATTTATTTTAGTTATTTTATTTATCTTAGCGTCGTGTGATTTTTCATGTGTGCGGGCGAGTCCCGGTTGAAAATTTTAATGTTTGGATGAGTTTATGGTTTGGGATAGTGCGTGAACACCATACTGTTGTGACGCACAACCCATTTGCAGTCCACTTGGGTACCGTACGGAGAGCGCGTACCCTGCGGTCATTCAGTTTTAACGTTATTAAATTTGATCGTTTAGCGGATTAATATAAATATATATATTTGATTATATATGTGTACAAATATGTATATGGGTTTATATATGTGTATGTATATGGGTATATATGTTTATACATTATTTTTTAACGTAATTTGCATATATTTAAGTTTATATGTATATATATACATGTATGTTGATAAATATATATGTCGTAACATTATATGATTATGAGTAAATGTGTTTATAGATATGATTATATATGTATATACGTTTATAATATGTAAGTATGTTCTTATATGTATGTTTATAAAAAAATTTATGTAGGTTTATCTATATATGTTTATATATATATATATGTGTGTATATATGTTTGTAATTATAATAATAATTATTATTGTTATAAATATTACTATTATTATTATTATTACTCTTTTTATTTACTATCTTATTCTATTTTATTTTATTTTATTTATTTTTTATTATTATTTTATTTCTTTCTTTTTATTTCATTTTCTTTTTTTTTCTTTTTTCCCTTTTCTTTTTCTTTCTTTTTTCCCCTCTTTTCTCCCTAACCCTAATCTTATTTTTTTTTCATGCGCTGCCACCCCCTTTTTTTTCTCTGCCCCTCCTCTCTCTTTCTCTCTTCCCTCTTTCTCCCTTCTCCATTCGCGCGACCCTCTCCCTCTCGTCCCCCCCGGCGCGTTCCAGCCGTGCGACCACCCTCCTCCCAGCCGGCGTCCCGACCTCCCCAGGGCGGCTGCCTCCCTAACGATCCCCAGCCGGCTCCTTCCTCCCTTGTCGGACCGCTCTCACCTCCGGCCGAAACCCCCTTGCCGGCTCTGCTCTGCAAACCAACCCTGTCCCTCATCTGGCCTCCCTCCTCCGGCCTCCTCCGGCGCCCGAACCGTCTCTGGTAGCACCTCCCGTCTGCACTGCCCTACAAACCGCCCCCATCTTCGGCCAGCCTTCTACTGGCCCGCACAACATCCAGTAGGCCACCCCGGTCGCGCCACATCCGGCCAGCTCGCCCCGGTCACGCTGCCTCTGGCCAGCCGCCTCAGGCCGCACCGCACTCGACCTGCCCTGCTTTCCGCACCCATCACACTCACTTCGACCCGTAGGCCTCCCGCGGCATCAACATACTCTCCGGCTAGCCACTCGAAGTGCCACTACACTGTCCAGCACCACTTCTCCTGTTGGCGTGACCAGCCACGCACCTCGTTCCTTTCTAGGTGTGCATCAAACGCTTTCCGCCGAAGGTGAGCAGTTTGGATTCACTGTTTCACCTGCTCCGGTGTCGAGGTGTGGTTTTAATTGATTTTTCATGGATTATTTTATTTCAACGTTTATATTTATATATTAGTTATTTATGCTTTCTGGATTCATATAAATTATTTTATGTTAGCGTTTATGTGATTTAGTTATTGTGCATATGTTGCAGCGTGTTGGTGAGGAAACCCCGCATTACAGTCATTGTCTTGCGTGTGTTAGAGAACCTGTGTGAGGCGGGTCGTTTCATTGTGTTTGGACTACGTTTCGAGGTAGGTTCCCCTGCACATGCCTTTAAATTTAGAATTTACTGATTCTCATCATTTCATGAATTTTTATTAAAATTGAAGTAATATAGAGTAATTATAATTAAAGTGGTGTTTTTCTAGAATTGGAACTGTATATTCCTTTGCATTATACTAAAATCATATCTCTGGATTATTTGTTGCACAGTAAATAAAATGTGTGTTTGGCACTTAAAAGAAATAAAAATGTTTTCTTTTAAAATGTGCAACATCAGGGTTGATAAAATGCCTGGTTGGCCCTTATAAATACAATGTGCATCTTTTCAAGAACGGCTTGGGTTGCAATGTGTTCATCTTTATGAAATAGATTTCTTTAATGGGGTTTCAAATGATTTTTCCGAGGTTGAATGTGTTCCTTTGATTCTTGGAAATGATTTAGTATTAAATGAGTGCATGAGGCCCGTTTGGTACTTTTAATGAAATTAATGTTTTGAAAAGTCTCTCTGGAGTGATCTTTTGTGTGTGTTGATTGGGTGCGCTGAGTATGTGATGCTTGTGCATTGTGACTAGTTCTACATTGTTGACTCACTCCTGATGATTATACGTGTTGACATGGGAACCTGACATAGTGCGTGAATTCTATGAGAACAATTGTTGCACTAGTTTAGATTACGCACTGGCTAGTGGCCCTTAGTGTGGTTGGAACCTCTATGGGATTGGGCCCCTCAGTTAGGCCAGGTAGGGCTATAACAAGCATTTGGGCGTTATGACGTCATCTAGAGTTGGCATGCCTTCAGGATGAGACAAATGTATAGTACGTTCTGGTTTTTTCACGATCTACTATGTTTGACCCATGTCTCTTTTAGTGTTTATTTTTATGTGGAAGATGATTTAGAGGTCTAGTTTGGGTTATGTCCCTTGTGTGCCACTTTTTCCCATTTCCCTTAGTGTGTGTTGTGTGTCATTTTCCTTTTGACTAACAACTAATGTTTGGATTTCTAAATTGTTTGCAAAATCTTTTAAAATGTAATTCACCTATTTCTTTCAACATTATACTTGTTCTAAATTAAAAAGGGCAATGGACTGTTACTTTTTTTCAAAATGGAAAGTTTGTGTGTGTGTGAAAACCCATATTTCATATAATGTAGTTTAAACTTGAAGTTGGAAAATTCTTCTTTTAATGGTAGTGCTTTGGGAATAGATTTATCGGGCTAGCCTACTGAGTTTTAATAATCACGCCTATAGTGTTGTCGTGTTTTTAGTTTCTCTTGAAAGTTAGACTCGAGCTTGCTCGCTGTGGATGAGAGTTGGTTGTAGTTTTATGATCGAATCTCGGGGTCGTGAGGAGTTTGGTTCGTGGTAAGGTGGGTTATGTTATTGGCTGTTTTATTTTATTGTTGTTTATTTGTTTCTGCTTCTTAGTAAAATTTTATTGGGAGAAATCGTTCCCACGTGTACTTTGTGATGCCATGGAGCTTGTCCCCAGCCCAAGATGATCGGGAATACCTCTTGGGGCATGTCGTGGATTGGCTCAGGTGACCGGTTCGGGGTCGACCCGGGTTGATTCGTGACAAAATGGTATCAAAGGAGGTTGGCTCCTGAGCAGACCTTGTTTTTTAGAGCGCCCATTGCTATTTGGAGTTGTCATGGTAATGGGAGTAATGTTGCTCGAACTCAAGGCATAGGAACGAGAAGGACGTCATGAACCCTTGCTTGTTCTGAACCTCGAGTTACAATGAGATGTCCGGGTTGTTAGTGACTTTTGGGTCTTCTAGATTGTCTTATGATGCGAAATGAAAAGGAAGTTGGGAATGTATCTTCGTGAGATTGTAGGGCCTGACAAGCCATGTGGGGTCGGAGACTTCACCCTACAATTCTCTCTGTGTCAGTGGTATGGTTGACGTATGGCCGCCAACCATATGGTCGAGTCACCCATCATTACTATTTTACCCTTTAGTGAATGGGTTTTTCCTTCATTTTTAAGGCCATTCAGCAATGTTGAATTTAAAGTGGTATTGATTATGATTTGATCAAGTTCCTCATTTCTTTGTTCCGTAGTGTTCTCCCCCACAAAGGATCGATGTATTCTCCAGGTGAAGCTTCAAGTGGTGCATCCTCAGCTAATCCTCCAGTTGATCAGCCCATCGATTATGTTTGGGAGTTCCGGAAGACGAACCATCCTCTCTTTTATGGAAAAGCAGGGCATATTGAGGCAGAGGAGTGGTCGCAGAAGATTGAGAGGAAGTTCAGTTTCATTGGGCTACCTGAGTCATTAAAGGTTAAGTTGGATACCTTCATGATTGAAGGCCCAGCATGGAAATGGTGGAAGTCCATGTCTCGGAACAAGCTGGGGGAAGATCTGACATAGGTGTTTTTCAAGTCATCGTTCATCCAACAACACTTCTCTGAGTTGAGGAAGATGAGGAAGAAGATTGAGTTGTGTTGTCTTCAGCAGGGCGTTGAATCGGTACTAGAGTTCTATCGACATTTCGTAGACCTATTTCCGTACGATCAATGGTTTGTTGCAAATGATCCCGGGAAGCCTCGACAATTGGAGTCGGGGCTTCGACCTGAAATGCGATCGAAAGTGGAAGAGCTCAACCTAGCCACTTTCTCGGATGTTGTGGTGAAAGCCTTTATGGCTGAATCTGAGTTACCAGGAGAACATGATGTTGAAAATCCTTCCCCGACCTTGGGTGACAGTGCAGAGGTTGATGATAGGAAGAAGGGGAAGCAACCTGACTCTAGTGGCTCTAATAGAGGAATCAAGAGGCCCTTAGGCCTTCAATCAACTTCTTCGTAGCGTAATGTCGTGACCTATCACCAGTGTGGTAAGCAGGGTCCCAAGAAGCCGGTGTGCCATGGTGCTCCAAGGCCCTGCCACACATGTGGACATCTAGGTCACTTGAAGCGATTCTGCCGAGGTGTTTCCAAGAAGCGCGCTAAAGCCCGACCTGGATCATCGAAGGTCACTTCAGCCCGTCAGCAGGATTAGGGAGATATTGGTGGATGAGCTTGATGTTTTCTTCTTGTGATGTTTCTTGGATGTATTAGTCGTTACCTATATTGTTTTGTGGTGTTCTATTCTTTCAGTTAAAAGAATGGTTGTGGCTGAACTCTTTTAAACCTTTGATCTTATGGATGTGTGATTGTTAAAAAATTCTGGTTCTTGTGTCATGCTTCTGTGGTTTCATAAACCTAACTGCGAAGCCGGAAGATGCTTCATTCAACTGAGCTCCAGCCACAAGCCTCGGAGTGCAGCTACTGCGTAGTCAGGGGAACTCCAATTAAAGGCGAAGTCTTGCGACAAGGTGTCGTTCTAAGTAAGAGCGCGTAGTTGGAATCATTTTCCTCCTTATGCCTAGTATGTGTGTAAGAACATCCTAGTCATGTCATTGCTCTCGTTTATTAAGAGGTGCTCGCTTTATACTTTCTGTGTGGTGGTGGTGTGTTGGACAGGGCCCCCCTCCCACCCGTGGGAAGTGATTGCTGGTGATGATTCTGGGAGGTCCTCCTATTCTTCTCTCCTTGAAAGTTTTATGGTGGGGAGTCCATCCGGCCTCACCATGTTTAAAATTCTTGTGATCATGAATTTTTTCTCAGGTGATGGCGTTCTGGTCCTATTTCAGGAACTGACTTGACTCTTATGGTGGGGGTACCCTTTACGGGTCTCATTGAATGCAGTTTGGCTTGTCTCCTATGGTGGGGAGTCCGTTCGGACCTCCTGTGTCAATCTATCATTTTCATTCTGGGTTTTGGTTGAGTTCTGTTGAATTGTGTTATGGTGTGTGTATGTTGGCCCTGAATTTACTATAGTTAAAGTTCTTTGTCCTTTAATGCGATCAACTATAGGTGGTCACACTTTTGGGGGCGGGTGACACATAGTGGGTAATTCGTACCTATTACATGAGTTCTTTTGGTTTATCTCTTCCCTTTTGGGAGTGTATCAGGATCTCTTTGTTGTCTCTCTTTGGATGAGTTTATGGTTTGGGATAGTGCACGAACAGCATACGGTTTTGACGCGCAGCCCGTTTGCAGTCCACATGGGTACAGTATGGTGCGTGCGTACCCCGTGGTCATTCAGTTTTATCATTTTTAAATTTGTTCATTGAGCTGATTAAGATATATATATATATATATATATATGTGATTATATATGTGTACAAATATGTATATGGGTTTATATATGTGTATGTATAAGGGTATATATGTTTATACATTACTTTTTTTAACGTAATGTGCATATATGTATGTTTATATGTATATATATACACGTATGTTGATAAATATATATGTCGTAACATTATATGTTTATGCGAAAATGTTTTTATACATATGATTATATATGTCTATATGTTTATAATATGTATGTATGTTCATACATGTATGTTTATAAATTTTTTTATGTCGGTTTATCTATATATGTTTATATATATATATATGTGTTTGTAATTATAATAATAATAATTATTATTATTAATATTACTATTATTATTATGATTACTCTTTTTATTTACCATCTTATTCAATTTTATTTTACTTGATTTATTTTTTTATTATTATTTCATTTCATTCTTTTTATTTCATTTTCTTTTTTGTTCTTTTTTTTCCTTTTCATTTTCATTCTTTTTTTCCCCTCTTTTTTCCCTAACCCTATTCTTCTCTTCTTTCCATGCACTGCCACCCCCATTTTCTTTCTCTCCCCCTCCTCTCTCTTTCTCTCTTCCCTCTTTCTCCCTTCTCCCTCCGCGCGACCCTCTCCCTCTTGGCCCCTCCGGCGTGTTCCGACTGCGCGACCACCCTCCTCCCACCCGGCGTCCCAGACTCCCCCGTTCGGCAGGCTCCCTGACGAGCCCCAGTCGGCTCCTTCCTCTCTCGTCGGACCGCTCCCGCCTCCGGCCAAAACCCCCTTACCGGCGCTGCTCTGCAAACCGACCCCGCCTCTCATCCAACATCCCTCCTCCTGCCTCCTTCGGCGCCCGGCCCGTCTCCGATAGCACCTCCCGCCGTTGCTGCCCTGCAAACTGCCCCCATCTCCGGCCCGCCTGCTATTGGCACACACAACCTCCGGCAGGCCACCCCAGTCGTGCCGCCTCCGGCCAGCTCGCCCCGGTCACGCGGCCTCCGGCCAGAGGCCTCAGGCCGCGCCGTACTCAACCTGCGCTGCTCGCCACACCTGTCAAAATTTCTTTGACCCGTAGGCCTCCC
This sequence comes from Viscum album, assembly GCA_963277665.1. Lineage (NCBI taxonomy): Eukaryota > Viridiplantae > Streptophyta > Magnoliopsida > Santalales > Viscaceae > Viscum > Viscum album. The sequence goes on from OY728158.1 coordinate 882,598,009, forward strand.
ACGGCGTCAACGTACTCTCCGGCTAGCCACTCGTAGCGCCACTACGCTGTCTGGAAACACTAATCTTGTTCGTGTGATCATCCGCGCGCCTCGTTCCTTTTTAGGTGTGCATCGAATGCTTGCCGCTGAAGGCGAGTGGTTTGGGTTCACCGTTTCACCTGCTCCGGTGTCGAGGTGTGGATTTCATTGATTTTTCATGGATTATGTTATATCAACGTATATATATATATATATTAGTTATTTTTGCGTTCCTGATTCAAATAAATTATTTTAAGTCAGCGTTTATGTGTTTTAGTTGTTGTGCATATGTTGCAGCGTGTTGGCGAGGAAACCCCGCATTACAGTCATTGTCTTGCGTGTGTTAGAGAACCTGTGTGAGGCCTGTCGTTTCAATCCGTTTGGACAGGGTTTCGTGGTAGGTTCCCCCTGCACTTGCCTTTAAATTTAGAATTTACTAATTCTCTTCATTTCATGAATTTTTATTAGAATTGAAGTAATATGGAGTAATTATAGTTAAAGTGGTGTTTTTCTAGAATTGGGAATGTATATTCCATTTCATTACACTAAAACCATATCTATGGATTATTTGTTGCACAGTAATGAAAATTCGTGTTTGGCACTTAAAAGAAATGAAAATATTTTCTTTTAAACTATGCAACATCAGGTTTGATAAAATGCATGGTTGTCCCTTATAAATAAAATGTTCCTCTTTTTATGAATGGCTTGGGTTGAAATGTGTTCGTCTTTATAAAATAGATTTCTTAAATGGGGTTTCAAGTGATTTTTCTGAGGTTGAAAGTGTTCCTTTGATTCATGGAAATGATTTTGTATTAAATGAGTGCATGAGGCCCATTTGGTACTTTTAATGAAATTAATGTTTTGAAAAGTCTCTTTGGAGTGATCTTTTGTGTGTGTTGATTGGGTGATATGAGTATGTGATGCTTGTGCATTGTGACTAGGTCTACATTGTTGACTCACCCCTGATGATTATACGTGTTGACATGGGAACCTGGCATAGTGAGTGAATTCTCTGAGAACGATTGATGCACTAGTTTAGATTACTTATTGGCTAGTGTCCCTTAGTGTGGTTGGAGCTGCTAGGGGATTGGGCCCCTCAGTTAGGCTAGGTAGGGCTATACCGAGAGATTGTTCATTATGACATCATCGAGAGTAGGCATGCCTTTAGGTTGAGTCACATGTATAGTACGTTCTGGTTTTTTCACGATCTCCTAGGTTCGACCTATGTCTTTTTTAGTGTTTATTTGTATGTGGCAGACGATTGAGAGGTCATGTTTGGGTTCCGACCCTTGTGTGCCACTTTTTCCCATTTCCCTTAGTGTGTGTTGTGTGTGATTTTCCTTTTGACTAACAACTAATATTTGGATTTCTAAATTTTTTGAAAAATGTTTTAAAATGTAATTCACCTAGGCTTGTTTCTTTCAACATTAAACTTGTTCTAAATTAAAAAGGGCAATGGACTGTTACTTGATTTCAAAATGGAATGTGTATGTGTGTGTGAAAGCCCATATTTCATATAATGTAGTTCAAACAAGAAGTTGTTAAATTATTCTTTTAATGGTAGTTCTTGGGAATAGATTTATCTGGATAGCCTACTGAGTTTTAATACTCACACCAATAGTGTTTTCTTGTTTTTAGTTTCTGTTGCAGGTTTGACTCGTACTTGCTCGCTGTGGATGAGAGTTGGTTGTAGTTTGACGATCGACTCTCGAGGTCACGAGGAGTTTGGTTCATGGTCAGGTTAGTTATGTTTTTGGCTATTTTATTTTATTGTCGTTTATTTATTTATTCTTCTTAGTAATTTTTTATTGGAAAAAAGCATTCCCACGTGTACTCTGTGATTCTTTGGCGCTTGTCGCCAGCCCGGGAGGATCGGGAACGCCTCTCGGGTCATGTCGCGGATTGGCTCGGGTGTCCGGTTCGGGGTTGACCCGGGTTGGTTCGTGACACACCATCCCAAATAAACTACACCTATCTCTATTGGTTTTTAAAATATAAGAATTTTTCAACAACCAACAATTCAACCATGGGTGAATAAATAATTTTAGTGACATCATCCAAAACCTATGATATGTATCATAGCCAGTGTATAGCAGATCTAAAACTAGACATGTTTGAATATAGGCTACATTTTTATTCATCAATATTTTGGGATTCTTGTACATATTATTTTATGTGATTGAGTGGAGACTTTTACTTCTTCCCCAAATAGGGTTTGAAGCCTACATGGATATATACATGTTTTCTGGGCCATGACTATGCATAATTTGTTGAAAAATTGATGTTTGTGATCATATACAAAGCCTTAAGGGTGAAAAAATACTTCAATTTATAGAAATGTCATGTTTATTCTGAAGCTACAAAGTAGGTGGAGACCACAGAAGAAATATTTATATCAGATGCATGGAAATGTTTTTATTATTTTTTGGGATATTAAAATGATCAATGGGGATCTGATACTTAATTATATGTATGTTGAATATATCCAAGTGAGGGTTATGTGGGGTGATATAGATAGGATTCCATCTTTAGCATGTGTGCTCCATAAAATAGATCATGATATTAAGAAGGAAGACCACTGCCTAAAGGGGGATAATCATCTTGAGGTGTGTATGAGAACATTCCAAAGGAATATGTGGGACGGTCCCACATAAAACTATCCAAAATGATGTCTTAAGGGGTTATGTGAACATCACATGTCACATTCTTGAAGAATATAGAGAAGGGAGAGTATGGAATGTGCTGATATGAGATCAAGACTAATGTTTTATCTACGATATACCTTGGGTGATTTTAGACATGTGGCATAAAACCTATTTTCTGCCTATCCTTGATTCCAATAGTGAAATAAGGATGGGAACTTTCTATTATAGTAGCTATGATGGTGGATAAAATGTTTTTGCGGTTGGCCATCCCTATCATGAAATAAATCCACAAAATCCAAGTGCATGTTCATGTAGGGAATGATATTTTCCTAATCGAAGAATCATTCTAGCTTTTGAGTTGATGGATCATCTCCCAAATAAAAACATACATCATGAAAAGAGGGATCAGTGTTCTCGGGAGAGCGTTTCGGCCATATGTTTTGGTTGTATCCATTATTCCTCTGTAGTCCTTGAAAAACAATGAAATCCAAACAAGGAAAATATTATTTATTGAGTTAAACTTCATACCTATGCGAATACTCCCCTGTAATGATATTATGATGGTGAGATGTTTATTGATGAGATAATGTCATACAGCTTTCTGTGATGTTTTTAATGTGACCCGGATTGATGGTGAGATTTTATGCAACACATATTCTCCCTACATTTTTTCAAGCTAGTTTATGTTCTAATAGCAGATATATGTATCGCACACTATATATCTGATTATAAATTCATCTTATGGTATCATAAAATCTATTGATTCTCTCAACGATGTAATTGATGAAGGTTGTGGTCATCATTCCTCCAAAGGATGCAACTAGTGGGTTATTATCCTAGGATTCCAAGACCTGGAATGTATTGTACCATTATGGTGTGGTGGCAATTGTTTTTCCTATGTTTAAGAAGATGTAGATGTTTATGAAGGAATACCCTCAATTGGAAGGTGAATCGTCTCCATATTAGGGATATTTCTCTACATTAGAGGGTGAGGATGATGAGTTTCCTAGCTCACCTATAGGACCACAAATGAGGTTAAACCCGCCAACTAGAATCAAATGGGATACATAGACATAGATAATACCCAAACTATCTAACCATTACATTCAAGAGGAGACTAGAGTTCTATTTTTCCATCCTTCATATATTATATAAAGGCTTGGGAAGATAATGAAATATTTGGTTGATGAATAATCATCATGGTATATTGGTATGGATTCTAAGTTCGTATGATCGGAGGTAGTTCAATTCTAGAAAGATATGTATTGTAAAGCTGAAATAATATAGGTCTCCTTTCTGATATCTTAATTATTACATTTATTGAAGACTCTTGAGCCCCACCCAATATCTTATTCATGTAAAATACTACTGAGGTGTATATTTCTGTCAAGAAGATTAAGATTCTCATTTAGGAAACTGACAACCAGATTTCTACTATGAGATGGGTTGAGGATATAATAAGATTTTGTGATATGAAAGGGGTGACCAATTATCTTATAAGGAATGGTTTTTGTAACACCCCAGGTAAATAAAGAGTATGAAATTTTCACATTTATCCATATTTGTGAATAAAAAATTAATATGACTTTAAAGTGGACGCTATACTCGATGGCATACCCAACACGCAACAACGAGTTTCTTGGGAATCTTATGTTGCACTCTAATAATAAAATATTATTATTTTAAATGTAGTTAACATGTAACCGTTGTATTGGAGGGAATGGATAGAAATAAATAAAATAGGATTATATATGTTTTTAAATGTTTTTACATTTATCCAATAAAAGATAAAGTCTTAAAATATGGAAAGAATTCAATTTTAGGCGTATATGCCCTAGTTTTCACTAAAGGTTCACTTATCACCTTTTGATGGAGAACCGTCATTAAATATAGTTTTGTTCACTCTTATACGTTCTATTGGACCAAATAAAACTCTTCTTCAGAATTGGGACATCAAAATTTACTTTGTGTAAATTTTTGGTATCTTTCTGATAAACTTCATTTTTTAATGAATAGTGTAAAATGTTGTATTTTAATTCAAAACCTCTTTTTAATATAATTTATTTATATGATTAGATTATATTTTGAATTGGTTTTAAAGTTAAATTAGAATATATTTTTACCATTAAATCAAATAGTGGTCGTTGGAATAAATTTTACTTTGAAATCAGACTTAAACTACTGTCAATCTTTTGATACTTATTGTTTCATAAAAATACGCTATTTTCTCTGACAGCGGGAATCAATTATTAAATTAATTAATATGACTTATATGTTTTGAATTTTTAAAATAGACTTAATTTTTGAATTCAGAATATCAAATATATCTTATGGTGAAATTTTGGGATTTTTCTGAAAAACTTCAATTTTTGATGAATAGTGAAACCACTAAGGGGTACTTATAAAAATTGATTTTTCCGTTTAAATGAAATTTTTCCATCTTTGTGTTTTGAATTTAAAAAATCCAACATCAATGGTTGTCATTAAGAAGTATAATTTGGTTCAATGGGATAAAAATAATTTTTTGGTGAATAGTAACTTATTAAGTTTTTAATCGCGATTAGAGGTAATTAGTGTAGATTAGGGTAAGAATAATTTTTTAATAAAATGAAATGACCTAGAAACATGTCATAACCACATTTTATGTGTCATGGCCGACCAAGAAAATCCATGGGTCAACTTGGGGACCCCATGGATCCATTTTGGTTGGACAATGACATAAATATCTTTTTATTTAATGTTAAAGTAAAAATGACACAAACATGAGATGTTTTACTAAACCAATTTTTACATGGGGTTATACAAGTCATATGTTTTACTATAAATAGTCATTGGAAAGCTAAAAAGATATCCTACATCATAGTAGTTTTTTTATAATTTTTAGACATTAAATAAATTAAATTATTTATGACATCATGATGATGCAGTGATGACCTCATTATTTAACGATTTAAATAAAATGGAATGATAATGTAATATCTAAGACCTACACATGTCCAAAACCTATTGTATTATTGGATTTAGAACCCTTATCACCTTATCTTTGAAATAAATCAATGAGGGACCTTTAATATTCGAAAATCCTTTGAAAATAAAGTAACATTTTGTAACTTTACAAGAGTGCCCCTCCTCTCCTCTTATAAAAGGCCCCCAACTCTACCTCCTTACACACACTCCCAAAGCCTTTGGCTCGGCCAACCCCTGCCCATTTTGTCTCTCCAATTACCTCTCTTACTCCTTGAAGCCTCACTTTTGGAAGAAGTCTTCCCATGGAAGCCTTTGAGCTCAAACCAAAGGGAGTTACCCGATTTTAAGGTAATGTCTTCACTTCTGTCCTTTTGATTTATTTTGCTTCTCCAACACCCTAAACTCTTTTTATTAATTTATTTTGTAACAAATACAGTATCTTATATATACTAGGATGTTTTTATTAGAAGTATTCTAACTACACTTACACACACCTACATCTAATGGTTAAAGAACATACTATTTCCGGGGATGGAAAATGTCTGCCTCCCGAAACGATGATTGTTCAACATTCTTCTAACACCTTCAAAGGTGGCCATTAAGATGAAACTATATATATATATGATATCTAATATTATTATTTTTAACTTAAGATTCTGTATTTTTCATTTATGGCGTACCTTTATGGTTTCCATTATGGGTAAACGCGATATCTTTATTTATGGAAGTGCGGACTACCGCCCCCTCAAAGTGATTTGATTCCTTAATACCATATGTGGTACTTATAAAGGATATATTTAATGATATTATATATGATACCATACTGGAATTAAAATACTATTATGTATCATTATGTTTTAATTCCATTAAATATGAAATAGAAATGGAAGTAGCGTTCATATGTACGTACGGCTTACCATCTCCATGAACGGTACATATCATTTCTTATCTCATAATGTTATGTAATATTATAAGTACACATATATAATGGATATATATGTAATATATTACATCTAAATAATGGATATCATTCTGTAATTATAACATATATATATATATCTCTCTCATTTTGTTTTAATTCCATTAATATGACAAAAAAATGAAAGTAGCGTTCATGCGTACGTACGACCTACCGTCTCCATGAACGATGCTTTTGGTTTTTTATCTGCAAATGATATGGAATAGTATAAAATTAATATTTACTGGATATATATGATACATTAATAATTAATACTATTCTGTAAATTATTTACATATAACTACATGGGCAATCTTTTTTCAAACAAGTTCATTTTTGACTAATGTACCAAACATCGGCCAAAACGTCTGATATGAACTAACATTATTAAACAATTATTATAACATTATAATATGTGATATTAACTGAATAATAATCTCTAAATGAGTTACTTAAGAAAATTATTTATTGAATAGAGTTTATTATTCAGGAATATAAAGAAACAAACAAGACAAGTTGGACTTGAGGTAAGGGATCCTACTCCTCTCTTTCTTTTTAAGTACACTCTTTTATGTCATTCCTTTTAAAGATCATCTGTATTGTATTTGAGAAGTTCATTTATATTACTCTTAGTGAAATTTTTATGTTCATGTGATGAGAGACCCTATTCTCTCTCATCAATAAATTTTGGATGTTTTGAGTGGCGCCGTTAGGCTGCCGAATTTTCGTAAGAGATCTAACCTCGCTCTATATTTTTAAGTACTCTCCTTTATGTCACTTCTTTTAAGCTCATCTTTGTTATGATGGGGGATGTTCTTTTATATTACTCTTTCTATAAACTTTATGTTAGTATGTTTAGATAACCTATTTGATCTCATCAATCCATTTTTGTAAGTTTTATGTAGCGTCGTTAGGTTGCCGAGTTTTCGTAAGGGATTTTTCATCTCACTTTTATTCCCGTGAGATTTATGCTACATTTTCCACAATTTCCTTTGAATGGTGTATTTAGTGCCCATTATTCTACTATTTGGGTAATATACATTCGTTTATGAGTATTTACATCAATGATGTATTGTCCTTCTTTCTTGGGGTGTATGTTTTGAAAGATACCCAAGTCGGCAAGGGAACCTTTCACCCTCCTCTTTTTAGAAGACTTCTTTTGTTGGGTCTTTTAATTTACATATTGTTATGTTGGGATATGTTCTCATATATCCTTATTGATGAAAATTTTATGTCCAAGTGATGAGATACACTTTTTGTCTCTCATCAACTCATTTTGATGTGACGTCGTTAGGCTGTCAAGGGAACTTCTTAACCCAATTTCGATTTATTTGGGTTCAACATGTAGTAATTGAATATGTCATCCTTTGAATATGTGTGAATGACCGTTGATTATTTTACACTAAATATCCACTTATATTTGGTTATTCATTTGTCACACATAATTATGTAATTGATTTATCCTTAATCCAAGGATACCGTCTTTTGTATGGGACTTCGTCTTAATCTCCATTCATTGAGGCATATTTTGTTTTATACACAACCTTCATTTATACGGTGTATAAACCCCTTTGTCTTTTACATTTATTCAAAAGGAATCGTTTTTATACGAAGCGTTTACTAAACGACAAAAGGGAATGTTTTTGTCGTACGTATGCGGCGACAACGACTTCTCCACCGCCGTGACCATTATTTGAGATTCAGCTTCCTCTACAAGCCATACTTTTTTTTAAAAGAAAATAAATACCATGTTTTACTTTTCTTTTATTTTGGTATTGAAAATGGTTTTCATAATATTTTTATATCAATGTGTGTTATTGATATCTTGTGATCGAAAGGTGGAAATGTTATGTTTCCTTTATGCATGTTTTATGTGATACGATTATGTTGAGGTTCTTGGGAATTATTATGAAGACGGGTGGTTCCGTGATAGACTAAGGGCAAGTGAGCCTGATATAGCTCTCCAATGCATTGGGTAACGCGAAGGAGTGAAATTTTATGGTTTCTCCGAAGATATTTAGGGAATATACTGTGATGGGTATTCGAAACGTAACCAAGAGGGTTACTCCCTACGTAAGAATGTTATGAATGCCTCAAGATACCTTTTATGTCTTATGATTTCTTTGATTTATTCATGATTTGATGAGGTATGTTAAAGTGCCTATGTTTTATGGGTAATGTTTGATTTATTTCTTATGTATATATGAACTCATGTTTCCCTTCCATATTTTTATAACTCTTACTGAGCTTTTTATGCACATCCCAAGTTTTTGAAATGTTTTTCATAGGTCAAGGGAAAGGTACATGATGTGATGATAGTGTCAAGTATGTGTCAAGAAAGAATCCATGTTTTATTTTAAATATGTTTCCATTGATGGGAAGAATAAATACTATCTTTTATGTAACAACTTTGTTTAAATGTGGAATGTAATGCAAGTTTCATGATCTAATTCTCTAAAACTCTAAACGTAAAAAGATCCTCAATGTGTAATCTTGTAATAACTCAATATTAAGCAAGGTTTAAGTCTAGGTCCTTATAGTTGGTATCAAAGGGAGGTTTAGATAACTTTAGAGGGTAGGTTATTCTTTAAGCATGAGTGACATTACCATAATGGTTAGGATTTCAGAAAGAGTCCTAGTTTTAGATAAAGTGAATGAGTAAGTGTGTCTTAGTGTTTACCTTCCTCATTAGTACATGATGGTTTTGTTGATATACTCACACTAACATTTCTGTTTTTAGTGAATGGATGGATCTTGCAGGCACCAAAGAGACAAATGTTTGAAGGAAACTGTGGTGGTTCTATGATTAAGATACTAGATAAAATGGGGGATTCAATGAGGAAAGTCGTGGTTGTTCTAAACCAACTATCAAGGAGTCATGATAAACCACTAAAACCTTGGTATGATCTTTAATGCATCATGTACAAGATGACCAATCGATGTGGCAGTTCAGGTAATAATTATAAAGGTAACCATTATAGTTTATATGATCCTTACTTTTGAGGTAATTATGGGTTACTATATGTTAAGATGGAAGTGAAAGGAATGATATAAAATTGAGGTTAAATTATGTTATGGTTATTTTGATGATTTTATCTCTTTTGGGGAATGGTTTAAGAATTATATTGTTTTGGAAAAAGGACAACACGCAGACCGTGTGACAACCCGTCGCGTCGGACAAAGCTGTCGGAATCGAACCCACAACCAAAGTGCGACTGGTATTTATCGCCTACCACTGGACTACGTGAAGTCCCTATTTAGTTTGACTGATTCTTTTTAGTTATATGATTTTATGAATTAAGAGTAAGTTGATTTTGGATTATTTATGAGAATGATTAACCTATCATAGAGGATATGTGATTAGGTTAATTACTTTTCAATACGAGACTTTAGGAGCAACTGATGTTGTTTGGAGATAAATGTAAAGATTTAACTTGGAAGACTATGTTACTAAATCCTTCAAATATTTGGGTTTCAATCTTAGATTGGTTTACTTTGAATAATTTTATGGACAAATTGTTTATCGAATGTTCCTCGTTGAACTTTGGTTTTTGTTGGACAAATTTTGGAGATTAAGCATAGATTTTCTTTTTAAAGGGTTATCCTTTTCTAAATTATCTGACCATGTACTAACATTTTTGGTTTTGGTTTTGGTTAAGGTCTAAAGATATGGGAAGTATATAGTTATTTTTTGTGGATTAGGTGATTCTCTAGAAGTTGATTATAGTACTCTTAATGCGAACAAGTCTCCCTAAATACTCGTCTTTTGGAAAAAAATATGAGTTTGATTAAGGAATCTAGTTAAAGTTTAAAGTCAACATGATAAGTGATTATGTTTCCTTATGAATAAATTCCTCAATAAAAAGTTACTTAAAACAAAAATTTTGTCTATTAACTTTTCCTTTTGGGGAATCGAATATCGTTTAACCCATCACAAGTTTGTGATTTTCTTGTGGTTAACTTTCTCCTAGACATGTTTTCTATCAATCTCCATCAGAACATGTTTTCTCCACCATGTCCATGTTTTCATACATGGAATCCTAGTATGGGTTAACTTGGGTGACCTCTGTACTTATCTTCCTTTATTTTAAAGTGATTGTTTTACTGACTCTTGTTCTGATGTGGGATTTTCAATGATATTTCCAAGCCGAGTTTTATAATTGTGAGGAAGCAATTCCCAAAAGGGGGGAAGGATGTAACACCCCAGGTAAATAAAGAGTATAAAATTTTCACATTTAACCATATTTGTGAATAAAATATTAATATGACTTTAAAGTGGACGCTGTGCTCGAGGGCGTACCCAACACGCAACAACGAGTTTCTTGGGAATCTTATGTTGCACTCTAATAATAAAAAATATTATTTTAAATGATAGTTAACATGTAGCCATTGTATTGGTGGTAATGGATATAAATAACTAAAATATTATTATATATGTTTTTAAATGTTTTTACATTTATCCAATAAAAGATAAAGTCTTAAAATACCGAAAGAATTCAATTTTAGGCGTATATGCCCTAGTTTTCACTAAAGGTTCCCTTATCGCCTTTTGAAGGAGAATCATCATTAAATATATTTTTGTTCACTATTATACAATATATTTGACCAAATAAAACTCTTCTTAAGAATTGGGACATCAAAATTTACTTTGTGTAAATTTTTGGTATCTTTTTGATAAAGTTCATTTTTTAATAAATAGTGTAAAATGTTGTATTTTAATTCAAAACCTCTTTTTAATATAATTTATTTATATGATTAGATTATCTTTTGAATTGGTTTTAAAGTGAAATTAGAATATATTTTTACCATTAAATCCAATAGTGGTCGTTGGAATTAATTTCACTTTGAAATCAAACTTAAACTAGTGTCAATCTTTTGATAATTATTGTTTCATAAAAACAGGCTATTTTCTCTGATAGCGGGAATTAATTATTTAATTAATTAATGTGACTTATATGTTTGTAATTTTGGAAAATATAATTCATTTTTCAATTTTGAATATCAAATATAGCTTATTGTGAATTTTTGGGATTTTTCTGAAAAACTTCAATTTTTGATGAATAGTGAAACCACTAAGTGGTACTTATAAAAAATGATTTTTCCGTTTAAATGAAATTTTTCCATCTTTGTGTTTTGAATTTCAAAATTCCGACATACATGGTTGTCATTAAGAAGTAAAATGTGGTTCAATGGGATAAAAATATTTTTTTGGTGAATAGTAACTTATTAAGTTTTTAATCGCGATTAGAGGTAATTAGTGTAGTCTATGGTAAGAATAATGTTTTAATAAAATTAAATGACCTAGACACATGTCCTACCCTCATTGGATGTGTCATGGCCGACCAAGAAAATCCATGGGTCAACTTGGGGACCCCATGGAGCCATTTTGGTTGGAAAATGACATAAATATCTTTTTATTTAATGTTAAAGTAAAAATGACACAAACATGAAATGTTTTACTAAAACAATTTTTACATGTGTTTATACAAGTCATATTTTTGCCTATAAATATTCATTGTAAATCTAAAAAGAGTTTCTACATCATAGTATTTTTTTTATAATTTTTAGACATTATATAAATTAAATTATTTATAACATCATGATGATCCAGCGATGACCTCATTATTTAATGATTTAAATAAAATAGAAAGATAATATAATATCTAAGACCTAAACATGTCCAAAACCTATTGTATGGGTGGATTTAGAACCCTTATTACCTTATCCTAGAAATAAATCAATGTGGGACCATTAAAATCAGAAAATCCTTTGAAAATAAAGTAACATTTTGTAACTTTACAAGAGTGCCCCTCCTCTCCTCTTATAAAAGGCCCCCGCCTCTACCTCCTTACCCACACTCCCAAAGACTTTGGCTCATCCAAACCCTACCGATTTTGTCTCTCCAATTCCCTCTCTTACTCTTTGAAGCCTCACTTTGGGCAGAAGTCTTCCCAAGGAAGCCTTTGAGCTCAAACCAAAGGGAGTTACCCGATTTTTAGGTAATGTCTTCACTTGTGTCCTTTTGTTTTATTTTGCTTCTCCAACCCCCTAAACTCTTTTTATTCATTTATTTTTTAAGAAATACAGTATCTTAAATATACTAGGATGTTCTTATAAGAAGTATTCTAACTACACTTACACACACCAACATCTAATGGTTAAAGAACATACTGTTTCTGTGGATGGAAAATTTCTGCCTCCCGAAACGATGATTGTTCAACATTCTTCTAACACCATCAAAGGTGGCCATTAATATGACACTATATTTATATATGATATATAATATGTTTATGTTTTACTTAAGCTTCTGTATTTTTCATTTATGGCATACTTTTATGGTTTCCATTATGGATAAACGCGATATCTTCATTTAAGGAAGTGTGGACTACCGCCCCCTCAAAGTGATTTGATTCGTTAATACCATATGTGGTACGTATAAAGGATATATTTAGTGATATTATATATGATACCATACTGGAAATAAAATACTATTATGTATAATTATGTTTTAATTCCATTAAATATAAAATAGAAATGGAAGTAGCGTTCATGCGTACGTACGGCTTACCGTCTCTATGAACGGTACATATCATTTATTATCTCATAATGTTATGTAATATTATAAGTACACATATATAATGGTTATATATGTAATATATTACATCTAAATAATGGATATCATTCTGGAATTATAACATCTATATATCTCTCACATTTTCTTTTAATTCCATTAATATGACAAAAAAATGAAAGTAGTGTTCATGCGTACGTACGACCTACCGTCTCTATGAACGATGCTTTTCATTTTTATCTCCAAATGATATGGAATAGTATAAAATGAATTTTTACTGGATATATATGATATTTTAATCATTAATACTATTCTTTATATTATTTACATATAACTACATGGGAAATCTTTTTTCAAACAAGTTCATTTTTGACTCATGTACCAAACATCGGCAAAAACGTCTAATATGAACTAACATTATTAAACAACTATTATAACATTATAATATGTGATATGAACTGAATAATAATCTCTAAAGGAGTTACTTAGGAAATTATTAATTGAACAGAGTTTATTATTCAGGAATATAAAGAAACGAACAAGACAAGTTGGACTTGAGGTAAGGGATCCTACTCCTCTCTTTCTTTTTAAGTACACTCTTTTATGTCATTCCTTTTAAAGCTCATATTTCTTGTTATTTAGATGTTATTTTATATTAATCTTAGTTAAATTTTTATGTCCATGTGATGAGAGACCCTATTCTCTCTCATCAATCCATTTTGGAAGTTTTGAGTGGCGCCGTTAGGCTGCTGAATTTTCGTAAGAGATCTAACCTCTCTCTTTCTTTTTAAATACTCTCCTTTATGTAACTTCTTTTAAGCTCCTCTTTGTTATGTTGGGGGATGTTATTTTATATTACTCTTTCTATAAACTTTATGTTAATATGTTTAGATACCCTATTTTATCTCATCAATCCATTTTTGTAAGTTTTATGTGGCGCCGTTAGGCTGCCGAGTTTTCGTAAGGGGTTTTTCATCTCACTTTTATTCCCGTGAGATTTATGCTACATTTGCCACAATTTTCATTGAGAGGTGTATGTAGTGCCCATTATTCTACTATTTGGGTAATATACATTTGTGTATGTTTATTTACATCAATGATGTATTGTTTTTGTTTCAGGGGGTGTATGTTTTGAACGATACTCAAGTCGGTAAGGGAAACTTTCACCCTCCTATTTTTAAAAGACTAATTTTGTTGGGTCTTTTAATTTACATATTGTTATGTTGGGATATGTTCTCATATATCTTTATTGATGAAAACTTTATGTCCAAGTGATGAGATACACTTTTTATCTCTCATCAACTCATTTTGATGTGACACCGTTCGGCTCTCAAGGGAACTTCTTAACCCAATTTCGATTTCTTTGGGTTCAACATGTACTTATTGAATATGTCATCCTTTGAATATGTGTGAATTACCTTTGATTATATTACACATAATATCCACTTATATTTGGTTATTCTTTTGTCACACATAATTATGTAATTGATTTATCCTTAATCCAAGGATACCGTCTTTTGTATGGGACTTCGTCTCAATCTCCATTCATTGAGGCATATTTTGTTGTATACACAACCTTCTTTTATATGGTGTATAAACCCCTTTGACTTTTACCTTTATTCAAAAGGAATATTTTTTATACGAAGCATTTACTAAATGACAAAAGGGAATGATTTTGTCGTACGTATGCGGCGACAACGACTTTTCCGCCGCCGTGGCCATTATTTGAGTTTCGGCTTCCTCTACAAGCCATACATTTTTTTAAAAGAAAAATAACTACCATGTTTTACATTTATTTTATTTTGGCATTGAAAATGGTTTTTATAATATTTTTATATCAATGTGTGGTATTGATATCTTGTGATTGAAAGGTGGAAATGTTATGTTTCCTTTATACATGTTTTATGTGATACGATTATGTTGAGGTTTTTGGGCATTATTATGAAGACGAGTGGTTCCGTGATAGACGAAGGGTGGGTGAGCCTGATATAGCTCTCCAATGAATTGGGTAACGTGAAGGAGTGAAACGTTAAGGTTTCTCCGAAGATATTTAGGTAATATACTGTGATGGGTATTCCAAACGAAACCAAGAGGGTTACTCCCTACGTAAGAATGTTATGAATGCCTCAAGTTACCTTTTATGTCTTATGATTTCTATGATTCATTCATGATTTAATGAGGTATGTTAAAGTGCCTATGTTTTATGGGTAAATTATGATTTCATTCTTATGTATATATGAACTCATGTTTCCCATCCATATTTTTATAACCCTTACTGAGCTTTTTATGCTCATCCCATGTTTTTGAAATGTTTTTCACATGTCAAGGGAAAGGTACATGATGTGATGATAGTGTCAAGTATGTGTCAAGAAAGAATCCATGTTTTATTTTAAATATGTTTCCGTTGACGGGAAGAATGAATACTATCTTTTATGTAACCACTTTGTTTAAATGTGGAATGTAATGCAAGTTTCATGATCTAATTCTCTAAAACTCTAAACCTGAAAAGATCCTCAATGTGTAATCTTGTAATAACTAAATATTAAGCAAGGTTTAAGGCTGGGGCCTTGTAGTTTTAATATTTTAAAATCCAATATGTAATTTATCATATTCTCATAACCATTAAATTATTGCCTCTATATTTTATTAATTGCATTATATATAAGGTGGAACACCATATTAATTGTTTTAGTGGGATAGAGGGAGACCAATTAGGATTTGATTTCCATGGTATAACCATTCTGGTAAACCAATTGGGGTTACAAGATCACTCCATGAATGAAGTGAGTTATCTATAGGAGAAAATCCCATGGTGGTTGAGATGGATGAACAAATTTCACTACTACCGATAATAATTTTTCCCATGGAGGTTGGTTCCTGCACTACACTACCAAAAAAAATCCATCGAGGAAGAAAAAAATTGCTTAGATCTCCTTCTATTAGTGGTGAGTCATTGTATTACCATTGACATCATCATCAATCCACAAAATTGTGTAACCCTTCTTGTGTTATAGGAACATCTTTATGATCTTCTATTAAGGGGTTACAAATGAGCCTTCATGAGCTGATGATGAGATTTATGGTCAAGCATCGATCTCTTTTAGTGAGATGGCTCCCTCGAGAGAATATGTTTTGATGGATAAGGTTGAATCATCATTTCTTATCATCACTCCTATCATAATCACAATCATTACTGAATATTGGGAGGAGGAATCTATTAATTTAATAGATACATTATAAAATTTATCATTCCAATGAACTACTTAAATTTATGTATCATTTTGTGTTCATATCATACACTGTATGACCCTGAGACAAATGATGCTGACCCGACAGCTATAACAAATTAATTTGTTCGTGGTCTCAATTTGTACCTGGAAGGTGAGGTGTCATGCTATGAGACAACTGTTCTATGTGTCTCCAGGGGTGATATTACCATGATGCCTCTGAAATCAATAGAATCCTAGAGAAATATTTTCATGACCAATTACAAAATACTAAAATATATTAGAGATCCCAATACAGTATATGAATTTTTTTTCACTTTATGGTGAATTAAATAGACATGAGTCTTTAGTATATTTAGATGTATCTATTTTCATGATTATCATACTATTTTACTTTCAATCACGTAGTTCCAAAAAATGGAGGATTCTATATAATAGGAGGCATCACAAGACCTCTATTTAAATCATGGCACCAAGATTGAAGAGGGTGGTGTTTAGTTGGGTTTGAAACAAGACCTCTTTCAGAGCCATCTTAGAAAAATTCTAGCCAGACACATTTAGGTGCCTCTCATCAAAAGGTTGTAGCTCAGACTGTTGAGGCTGAAGATGTTAAGGAGGAATCCTCCTATAATTATGACATTCAAATGGGTAAGGGTCACAAACTATTGTGATTGTTCCATATAATCACTATTATTTTGAGGCAGAATTTTTTTCTTAATCATTATTTAGGATTATCAGGATATTCGACTTGGTCTATGGGTTGACCTACTATACATGCTCATCCAGTGTCAGTAGGTGAGGAATCCAATGTATTTGAGGGAGTATATAATGGTGGATTATTTGAGTTCTCTATTCCCATAGTATATTCCACCCACTGATTGTGGATCTGAGATAGACATGGAGTTATATGATACTCTATGTATCATATTTAGTAGGGCTTGGAGGATTATTTGTATGATAATTGGTCAGACATCACAAGAAGACATTCCATCATTGCTTGTATAACATCTAGTTCATTCGGGAATGTTTGGATTTCAGGGGTTTGATTACCATCCCATCGACGTTGTAATGAAATAGTCTTTTATTAGGATATTATAAGTGAATAAGTTCCAAAAAGTCCTCAATAAAGCCAAAATGCTCACCAATGTTGATGATTTTCGACCAATATTATCGTTGGAGGAAGCCATCCATAACCTTAAGTTGGTAGTATTATAATGGGTGGTCAAATGGAAGACCATTCACGAATTGAACCATTAGCAGAAATTGGATGATTTTTAGGGGGAACATAGCAAAACCATAATTTATTGGTTGAATCCCAAAAAGAAGGGTCAAAATCCATATCAATCGCTACAGAAGCACACCATCTATCTGAGGAGAATAAAGATAACTGATTGAAAAATCATAAACAAGTGTCTAATTTGGATCAATATGTCTTTCAATAGATGAGGAATTACATTGAATGTATTTTGTAACTTGTGACATGGATATTACTTCTTGATGAGGCTCCAATAGTTTTAATATGTCTCGTAATTGAAAATGATTTTATCTCCAATCATTTATATCATTATCCCCGCTCTCTTACCATGATAATAACATTGAATATAATATTTGAGGCACGAAATTTTCATACAAAATAATTATAATCATAATGATAATGATGGGGCCCTCAAATGGATTACCAAAGATAAGGGACATAGTGAGAATAGTTTGACTGTTACTAGGGATGTTTGACCAACCCTAGAAGATTTTTATCATTTGAATTCATCATTCCAAATATTTTCCAAAACATAATATAGAGGAGAAATAGTAGTAAAGAATTATATTTTTATTAGGT
This sequence comes from Viscum album, assembly GCA_963277665.1. Taxonomy (NCBI): domain Eukaryota; kingdom Viridiplantae; phylum Streptophyta; class Magnoliopsida; order Santalales; family Viscaceae; genus Viscum; species Viscum album. Next base: position 882,616,229 of record OY728158.1, read on the forward strand.
TTTCCTTTTGGTGTTTTTACCCTAACATGTATTCTTCCTCTTACATTTTTATAGGTTGATATTTATATTAATTAATGTAGTGAATGTCTAGAGAGTAGGGACTGACCATTTGTCTACAATGTGGTTTTTAGGTTTCCAATCACATGATTATTATCTTTATTTTTAAATGAATTTTCAATAAATTCAATTTAGACTAATAAGTCTAGTGTTTTTCGCTGAACAACATTGAAAATATATTATGAAATATATTCCCTAATTTTTATTGTGGTATGAGAATGTTCTGAAATTATTTAGATATGTAGTGAGGAATATTGAGGCACAATTTTGATTTTTCTAGATCTAAAACATGATATTATGAATTTAAGGGTGACTCCATAAAATAAAGTTACCCCAGATAGGAAAACCTGTTTTTCAGGCAGTTATATGCAAGACCAACTAGGTCACATTCTACATATTCAACATTGGAACCCATTGGCTAATAAGATAGGAATTTTGTAGTCAGCTTACACAATACCAACTAGGAAATACTAAAACATATACAATAAAACAATTTTCTATGAATTCTGACATTATATTTCTTTTGGTCAAGTATTAAGATAGAGAATACTCAAGACCACGATCAATGGTTTTTCTAAATGGAGATGTCTGAGAATTGAAGGAAATATCTACAATGGGATTGGAAATAAATTGGAAACCGATCCTATGTGAATTATTTGTGTGGAGGAAGGTATATTTATTTATAATGTTAATTTTTGGGGGAATAACCATTTTGAAAATAAAGTTCCACTATTTTCCAATTTAGTGTCATGATTTTAGGACACTAACCATATAGTATTAACATCTCATGGAAATGATGTTTTCTTACGTTGTTTGATTTTGTGTTGTAGGTACATTATGATTTACAGTTTAATGTCATATATGAAGGAAATTATGTAGTCCAGTTTAACTATATGTAGCATGGAAATTAGGTGGATGTGATTTATGGTCTTCAAATTTTACTTAACTAGTGGTGATTCTCTCATTCAAGGTAATCAATTTTGAAATAAAATTCCATATTTTGAAGTAAGAGGTGAAATTTTAAGGTATGATTTGGATACTCCAATATTCTAATAGTTTTATGGGGAAAATGAGTCAGGATTTCAATGTTGATCATTCCCATTGATGAAGTTACTATTAGTTAACAAATATTTTTTGTTGGTTTTTTATTTATGTCCAACTACAACCAGTACTCTAAAGTCCATATTGGTATGCATTGGATAATAGAATCTGATATATTTGAGAAACTAATTAAAATCCAAATGTTTAATAGTAATGAGTAGTCAAAAAATATGTAACATAATAATTCTGACATTTTATCATAAAAAAATGATGTGGATGTTTTTTTAGAATCATTTTTCCTCAGGAATATAGTTTTTTTGAATGGAATGCACGGGAATATGAACGGATAATTTCTGACCTAAATTTACATGGATCCAATAGAATAGGATATCTATATAGTTATGATCCAAGTACATGGATTGTGGTTCTTAGTGTTTTAGGTCATACGTCTAGGTCCATAATATCATAGAAAATACACGTGATAAATGGACTTTTCGGATCATGGTTATTCTACAATACTGTGGACATGAAGGGGTGAAATTATAAACCACGACCTTCCTGGTTTTTATATCTAGATATATAACATGGGAAAATTGTCCTTTGGGTGTCCACTAAAATTTAATCACAAGTTATATGAAATTTTATTCAAACATTACATTTAGGAAAGATAATTTCCATCGGCCGAAAATTACTATTATTTTGAATATTCATTTTTTGGGATATTTTATGCACGAGTTACTAGAGAATTTAGTGCATATTCAAACAATGTCAACCTATATCTATCTATCAGATGTAGTGGAATGTTTTAGGAAAAACCAACCAGGTATTATTTCATAATTGAAAATAAAAAAATAGATCCTATTTATCAGATATTATTCTACTGAAGATGAGGAATGATTATGAAGATCTAATAGCGATCATGATGAAGAGTACAATATGCATAATTGATATTTTTGAGCACAACAGATGCATTTGAACTAATATTTTCCATGATATAAATGTATTTTTTATATATCTAACTCATATTTAGATGGGGACCTCTTAATTTCCGTGATGGGCCCCCCAAATGAGAGGACTAAAAATGAAGGCTCTCACATGGATGTTTTATTATATGGAAAAGGGGGATTATTCATTACTGCATGGATTGAGCTTGGATTAGTTCCAAGTATTTACCACATATCTCAAATATACGAGATTCAATCAACATAATGTTTTTATAATAATTTTCCCCCATACTGATAGCTTTCACATGTGGAGGACATGAAGGGTTTTGATACATGTTCACACATAGGTTGAGAACTCATATTGGATATCCTCATTTATATTTGACTCAAACATGGATGATTATTGGAATTTCATATGTTTTTTTGCATTGTCCTTGTATTGAATATCTACACTTAACAATGTATCTCATAGGGGCGATAAACAAGCGATACATAGTTCTTGAAGAAATGTGTAGTTTATCGTCATGTGGAAAGGATGTAGTTTATTAATGAAGTGAAAAGGAATATCATTGCTAGACCATGGTGTCAGACCAAAGAATAATTGTGTATCATTATTCAAAAAGAATCAATCTAGACATATTTCTTGAAAAAGAGATTCATTGTTCGTGTTTGAATTCTTATATAGGGAGTAAAATGGATTTTTAGTTTAATTGTGACTATAACAGTTATTAGATAAATGGGTTTCACTACATACATAGTATATGTAAGAATTGATTCATATGATTCTCTTGAAAATGTTCCATATGTTGGTATGATCTATACATATGGATTGGTGGACTCTTTTTTTCTTGAGGAAGACACAAGACACAATATTATGGATCTAGGAGTTATTATGTGTCTTCGTGTGCAGTAATCAATCCACATGTTGTTCTTGAAGTCGATTCCTCACTCCAACTATATTTTTAAATTGTGATTGGGTATTTAAGTATTTTATATATTGATGTTCTTTCCCATGACATGAGGTCTATGTGCCATTACACATTTCTCCATAATGGGTTTCAAGCCATATTTTCTGTAAAAAATTTTAGTGATGATGTTTCTTGTATATAAGTAAAGGTAAAATTATCATTGTGATAGATAATGTAATCAATATTGAAGATCCATATATCACTATGTATCTCACTATAATGAGAATCAATCCAAATTTAGTTCATTAAATCTCATACAATTTAACATCATGTGTTAAGGATAGATATTAACCAAGATGGATGGATAAAAATGATGTAGATGAACCAAGGTGTAGTACTCTGGTGTCATTAGATGTATTTTTCAATAAATAATCATGCCAATAGTAGATCTTGGTGATATTGTCCCCACATAAATCAATAATTGATGTGGTAATGGGGCTCTATGATTTTCAATATACTGGCTGGGCATAAAACATGATGTTTAGCGTCATTTTCCATCCAAATGTAATAGGAATCAAGACACATGTACTAGATAGGTTCTTTGTGTAGATCAAATTCATTCATGTGGAATAATATAGGGGTATTCGTTTATTTGATCATTGATGCACCCTAGATAGTAGAACTGGGTCTCAGTATGTACCTCGTTAACATGATAACCAAATGATAAGTAGTTCTTGAAAACATTACCTTTATAGATTAGATCAATACACTTATGAATTTATGCGCGGTTTTCTTTTTTTGTGATCACTAATAGACTCATGATTAGACATTCTATCATCACTATATATCTCATTAGAATTATAATCAAGCCAATAATAAATCATGGAGAACCATAATGTTTAACATCATGTTATTATAACATGAAAACATTGGTTGTTATACCTATATTGGTGACCAAGTGCCACTATAGTGTGGTTGTTATGTGAATGGAGCTTCAGCATGGGAATTTACCATCCAATCTTCATCATATTCATGGGACCATAGGGGGTGTCATCTTCTGGTATTTTGGGTGTATCTTGAAATATAATAATAAAGAATTTTATTCTGCTGTTTAATTCCATATAGTAAGGATAAATGATATCTTTTTGTTTTGGGTATTATGACATAGAAAAACTACATTGTTTATCATCTTGTAGTGGGGATGTGTATGTTTCTATTTAGTTTAACTTCCTAAAACAAGGAAAAACATCATATTCATATAGGAATTATTTATTTAGAAACCTTCAATAAATTTATGTTCTAATTCCATCACTATACATTTAGATCAAGGAATAAGCTTTTTGGGTTCATATTTTTTGTAAGGACTACGTTCCCACCCCCACTTTGGCTATCACCATGGACGATTTTTTGTAGGTATCATTGGTTTCATAAAAACCAAACCAATTTTCCTCATAGGAATGAACAATGAAGGAAATTCTTATTATTGTCTAATTTTATTTGAATTTGGTATGAAAGCATGTGATGAAAGGCGTGTAATATCATTTCATCTAGTCATACCAATTCGGCTATCATTTCTTGGATTGTTCATTTGTAGATTTCTAGTCATATATTGAAAAATAGAAACATGGAAATTGATCCTCAATTGGAAGGATTTCTTCAATTTTAGAATCCAATGAGTATGGGGTCATCCATGATTTAGCGCATGTTCTAGTTGGATTATCCCATAAGTCAAGAAAGCGCTTTTCAGGATGAGACTTTTTTTCATTGTCCTCAAACATTTGTATAATGTTCAATATGGTCCTATTAAATGACAATATTTTTCCATTAGAACTTTCTTTAAAGTAAGATGAAAGGATGGATTTAATATTGTTCTCATGATATAACATTTATATAACATTGAATAATAAATTGGTTCGATTATCAATTTATTTTTTTATAAGGGACAATAAATATTTAAATGATGTTAGTTTTCAGGAAACAAGAAATAATTGTTTCTCCAACTTATTTGATGGGTATAACCTATTTTCCATTTTGACTAGAAATAAGTTGAGGCTGTTATGTATTTCAATTCCATTGTCGTGGATAGAGGGTATGGCACCACAAGATCCATTAACAATATGGAAATTTTCCTGGAGTATTTATATATATGTTTGTACTAAATGGATTGATGGATGATGTTTGTGTTCACTTTACAAGAATGAAATTTCAAAGTGAAATCTATATACTTTTGATTCATCAATGGCTCTAAGTATCTTAGAATTAGGATTTAATAAAAAATACGGTACCCTGGCTAGTGGGAACAATTGGATCTAGTATGTAATTCTTCGATAACATCCACAGTCTCTTCTCTATTGAATCATTTGATAAATACTCCATCGAATCATAATGTTTATATGACTTTATGGAGATTTGGTTCATAATAAAGAATGAAACTAGCTTCTCTTTTTAAGATATTCTCTTTTGCAGATCTATCTAGTGGGAGAACCACCTCCTGAATGTAGTCCATTATTGAAATCATCAATCCATTGGTACGACCATATGGCTCAGAAATACTGATGACCTCATTAATATCTACCATTATTACATGAACAAAGGTAACACAAATCGCCAATGGGAATTAATAAACATTTTTTTATTCTATATTGGATCTTTCAAAGTTTCAGTCACATTTTCTAATGCATCTACCATAGCATACTATATTCATGGGATGTTATATAATTTTGGTTTTGAGGAAAATTATCATATTAAACATTGTTCATAATAAAAAAGGTTAATTATACCATCTTTTATGAAGGTTTAATCCCAATTGATATACATTATAACAAATATTGAGAAATCATTCACCTCAAATTGGTTTTTGTTATTTTAAGTTTCAACTATAGGACGTTATTGATAGCTTGATATTAAACCTCATTATTGGCACAACCTTATGTTAACAGGAATGTGTACGGAGAAATTGAACTATCTAGGGAGATAATCGCAATCCCTAACAATACTTTATTGATTGTAGGGTCTTCCATTCTCATACATGATGGGATACTGTACACACCAACAAAATACATTTCTAACCATTGAGTTCCCCATGAATTGATAATATATCTTCATTTTAAAATTAAATATTTTACGATGTCTCTTCTACAGATGGGGGTATAAAAAGGTAGTACACTAAGGTTTGACCATTCACTTCTTACTAAAGAACCAACTATATATCAAACTATTTCCAAATAAATTACCAATAGGCCTGATGTCATATTATAAGAGAAAGAATTATAATAAATTGTTGGGGGTTATTATGGGAAACCAATTTGACCTTGTAGTGACGCATATACTGACTCGGATTCTAAAAGACAATGACAATTATGAGAATTCACTTCTATATATCTTAATAATTAGTCTCATCATCGATCAGGGTTCGAATGAGATAACAATGTGCATTTTAACACATAACATCATTCTGTTTACAATGGAAGACACCTAGTGATCTCTTCAATTATTTCACATATGAAATGAGTTCCTTTCAATCAATAGTTTTCACTAATATCAGTGGACTCAAGAGGTTAATGTTGGTTTTATCAAATTCTCTTAGATATTTACCAGTCCACTACTTTTTGTCCTCTTTATTCATTAGTTTTGTGATTGATAAACCCTTTCTTAAATGAAAAACTATAATTTTTTAGATTTATTCCAACTATATGTGAAATCCTATAATCCATTTTTGGTTTTTAGAATGCAACATGAATGTGAAAACATTATCATCAACATCAATACCAGGATGTCATTCTATAATGGAATGAAATTTCACTGATTTTACACCAAGATTACATTTCATGGGGTTCATGTTTATGTTATGCTACTGAAGCCTTTTAAAGATTGATTACAAGTCAATGATGTCATCAGAACATTTATTAAAGATGACTACAAAATCATAAACATATAATTCAACAAACATTCCATGATGGTTTTGATAATGTGATGTATGGTATGTTGGTATGTAGTAAAAAAATCCTAGAATCCCAATGGAATTACAAGATATCATAATAAACCCAAGGGAACAATGAAATTTGGAGCTTCTTCCTATTATGGGGATATAATTATTTTTTATACATTGAATTGGAATCCATGATGTAGAGGGATTGATAAATAGTATTTTCATCAATCATTTTTTATTTAATTGTAACAATGAAATCATCATTGGAACAATGCCTGATGAGATCTATAAAATTTATGAAAACCCTTTTTTTCTCATTCATATTCATTACATAGAATATATTGGGTAGCTATTATGGGTTTTGTACCTTCAGAAAAATTCTCCCTTTATGATCTAGTCCACATTGGGGTCAATTTTAGATGCATGAGTCTGGTTTTTCATTTCATTTGCCTAATTCTATCCCTGGTGATCATATGGAAACCTCAAATAATGGGTGGCCACTTGAGGGTCAATGCCTGGAATCACTGTGAAATTCCAACAAGACATGTCTATGTGATTCTTCTAAAAGGATGCATACACCTCATATTCTTCTAGAGTCTTGGACACACATATCAGATGGGATGTGTATCATCTTTATGTACGCAGATTTATCTCATTATGATCATCCATGGTTGTGGATATGGCTTACTAAAAAGATCTTCGAGATTCCATAATGACATCATCTTCCCTTATTCCACTTGATTTACATCATTATAATCTTCTTGGTAACTAGGTGATGAATCAATAATTTATAAGTTTGGAGAGGAATTATCATTTGGAAATCCAAGAGATTCAGTCATCATTACTGGTCAAATTTATGATGATGCTAATTTTTTTGAGTTTTGAAAGGATGATGAGGGAATGATAATGAGAAACACTAACTTATTCTATTAAAGAAACTAAATTACAATTTTTAGGTTATGAAACATGAATTTTATAATGATTATGGGGTATATTGAATACATTTCCATATATGATCTCTTTACTATTCATATAGTTAAAAATTCATAGAAATATTTTGATTTAGTTGCTACAAATAACATTTATGATGGATCAGAATGATTGATGGAATTAAGAACCACCCATCCAATTATATTATTGGGAATCACATGATTTCTACTAATCATATTGAATGGGTAATCCAATATCATAACTAGGTCATTTTGGGTATTTATTCGAGCGAAATCATATTCCTATGAATATTATTCTCCCTTGAAATATTATCTTATGTCAATGTATTGTCACGTACATGATTTGAATACTGACTATTAACCATGAAATCTACAAATTTGACCATTTATATAGTATTTGTTTCATTGGTGGTATAATGAGGGAATGGATACATATAGATGAAACTATGTCTTTCGGGTATAACATTGAATGTTTAATCATGCCGAAGAACCATGAACTCCGAGTCAGACATGAGATCCCTATACTAGGTTCTGAGTGTAATATTTTCTGGAGGCTCTTTCTCATTCTTGTCATAATATTATACGATCAGAGTGAAGGGGACATGTGAGATTCATTGTGACCCAATTATAAAAGTTTCTCAACTAGATTTATGTAGACTTCTAATCCATTATAAATTATAGTTAATTATATATCATTGTAATTTACCTTAATAGATATATACAAGGGCCTGACATGCCTCTTTATGACGTCATCATCATCATGTTCAGTGAGGTAGATAGTTTCATGGAATTCTATAGTATCATTTTCTTCCTGATATACACCACCAACAACTACATAAACTTCAAACTCTCAATGAACTTACATGTCTTGGATTAGTGATTCACGATGAACTTTTGATATACTAATGCATCAAGGATTTATAATATAGTAGACACATGGGCTAGTTGATTCAATAAATAACACTTATGGTCCAATGGTTTGTTATTTATAGAATGGTGATGCTCTTTTCTAGGCACATTAAGTGTTGATGTTCAAAATCTGGATGGTTCATCTCCTGGGGTAAGAGATGGGTGTACTTCTACTCATAGTGGATTAAATCTTCTTAGTATTGAAACACATCATTTAGGTGATGGTGTGTCCTTTTATTGATATTTTAGAATAACCACGTATTGGAAAAATCATGTCATGTGTGGATGAATAACTATTTTGTTCCTACTGAGAATGTTAGAGAGTGTTCCCATGAGTTTTGAATAATCATACTGGTTGATCCAGGGATTGGTTGAATTAGGGAATTATGGAATGACCATATCTTCCCAATTATCCTTATATCTAAAAGCCTATCCCAATAGTAAATCAATAACATGTGATAAATATGGGTAATAATTAGATTAAGAAATTGTGAAGGGATCCATTAATTTATAATCATTAATGGAACCAAAAAATAAACTCCTCATTGGATGGAAATACCATCTGGCGAGTAGAATATTTTTGTTCTTTTTGGCAGAGCAGTACTTGTGTTTTTGGGACTATGGGAATGAATTATTACCATGTAAATGATATATTTTGATTTGGAACAGTATTATATTCCTATTATGTTTTCTTTACACTTCTCGATATGTCATGTTTTGGAGGTTGGGCAATCATAGGACTGACCTGCTGATAGAGATGGTTGTGTTGGGGTGGAATATTTCATTGGAAGAGTTATCTATTTTGACTATGGTTGGAGAATTTTTTGAGTCCGGATGATCGTTTTTCTGATCATCCTGTCACTGATCTTACGAATAATATTTATTATATCCTTTTTCCAATCATATTCCTCCTCTATTCATATTGTAGAATCATGTGCCACAAGAGAATGAGAGTTTCTAACATTACTTTTTTAGAGTCCACTATCATTGGCATGGGGTATTTGATGAAAAAATAATCCTAAAGGTGGCGTGCCAGTATTTGATATATGAGTATATAGTTTTGGAGATCTTCATCACCTTCTTCTTCAGACTTTTGGGGAATTGGGAACATGGAAAATTTGTTTTCCAATTTCATGATAAAGAAGATGGGGAATATTATATTTGAAAAATAATATACATTGTTTTCTATCTACTTAGACTATTTCTACATATTATATCTATGATCATCCTATACTGGAGGGTGTTACTGCTAACTCACGGGATGTGGATCCATAGGATATGGTGTTTGATTTGATGTAAGAGAGGGTTCATGGGACTGCTTAAGTATAACTACAGTGTCCTTTTCATTTCTAGTTCATCTTCCCTATTTTGAATAAATTACATAGGACATAGCTTTGGTCATTATATTGTAATTTTACTCTAGAATTAAAATTGAGGTAAGGTCCCCGAACCCTATTATTTATTTCATAGGGATCAATATAGTGTCAATTTAGTCATGTGGATTCATTGCACTGATTAGAAACATCTCTTCTTAAAGGAATGGATTGTTTAAAGAGTATGTCAATGATTTCCACAGAGCAATGAAATATAAGACAAATTCATTCTCATGTTTCATGAAATTCATGAAAATTAATATTGTTGTCTTTTATAGTGTTGAACTGAATTAGAAAAGGGATTTCTAATGGAGTTTTTCCCATCCATTCAGTGATAGAGATTACAAACATGTGTTTCCTAAGACGGTTGGTCCTTGAAGTGACTGCATAAATAACCTCAATTTCACTACCTCATGTTGTTTAGGGGTACCCATCGTGATATCACAATGAGAGAAAAAAATCCATGTTCCACTTTGGTCTCTAATGGCATTGATGATTGGAAATATAGGATTCCAAAAAATTTATGGTGGAAGAGTAAGATTAATCCATTTAGGATTTGGTTTGTTTGATTGCTATATCAGTGCATGTCATTCCTTCATGGAATCCAGTCGATCATTTAGTAACTCAATTGTGTTCACAAGAATTAATGGAATGTCTGGTTGTGTTGGGACCTACAGGGGTCTGATAGATACAGCATGAATGAGTGAAACGTCTTGTAGGAGCATAAGTGGAAACACTATTGGTATCTATCATGAGAAACCCTTTTGGGATGACCTAGATGTATACACCTAACCCTTCTATAAATTCACTTGAAACTGGGGTAATTAATGATAAGCTAAAATGTGATTTCATATATATGTGTTTGGTATCCTTAGTTGATCATAATTTCCATGTATAGTTCAGTTGTAGCCTCAAACAGACATTATGGAGGTTTGGAATTTGAAAGTGCAATTTGAGTATCTTATTGCATGAAAAACCTAGCAGGAAGGATTTCTCAAAGAAATTATCCATTGAGAATCTTTAATTATTTCAGCTCTTCTTATTACATAGTAATTCTTTCCTCCATGTAATGTTTCATAGCCTCTATAGGAGAAAGGTGAGACATGATTTGATAGTTACATTTTTACGATAGAAGAATTCCAATCAAGTAAATGTGGATTTATTAGAGGGAGTTCCAAATTTATAGGAAAATTAATTAGTTATTAGTATTCACAGCTCCTTCATTTGTTTCATTATTGAAACTATTATGAACCAGAACATCATCACTAACACCTAGAAGTTTTCCACATGTTCTACAGAATCTGGGATGGGAGCACTGATGATATTACCTTATAAGAACTCTTCTATTTATAACATAGTTAAACCTGATTTATTACATAATTATTCACTTAATATAACTTTCATGATCGATTTGTCTATTGTATTTGTAAATTTGGAACATTACATAACAAATTAAACATAAAACCCAATATCATTATTGAAAACATCTATTACCTGACCACAAAAATCCTTCGTAATTAGTATTACATGGTATAACCTGAGGACATGCATATAGAAAGGTTGAGATATAAAGCCTATTATGGGACTAAACAAGGAATAAACTGAATATTATAGTACATGTTAGGGAATATTCATCTCAATTGATCAAAATAGAAACATGTTAATGAAGGCTTGATAAATCAAAATTATCATAAATAGAAATGTGGCAACAAAATTTAATAATAAATTAGCATGAGTCAATTAACATTTCACACAGAGCCTGAGTTAACCCTCATTGAACATGAATTATCATGTGTAAACCCTCATTTAACTTGACGTATCATGATAAAATTATTTACCCAATGCATTAGAGAACTATCAGGGCACACAATTCATAAAAATTTCATTTCAGGTATAAGTGTTCTACATTTATCATATAACATGGATTCACTATAAATCATCATTTATTCCCCTATTAAGGAATGTGTAATTCCTAAATGAAAATATATAATAAATATGTAAATTTTTATAAATATCTATAACAATTATAGTGAAAATACCATGTTATTCACAACACAAGGACTTTGACCTATAAAATCACGGTGCAATTTCGGCAGCATAACAGCATGACATGAGAATTCATAAAAATGGTCGATGAGAGATAAATTGGAGTATCACCATATGAATATGAAAGGTAAATTAATAGTGAAAATATAGATACATTTCCCAATAAATTTAATTTATAAATAGAATGTGTAACATAATAATGAATCTTTAATAATGAGAAGAAATGAAATAACTCTTATAAAATATTACCATAGTGACATGTGTACATGGGAGGGATTAAAGAGAGTAATAATAGTACCTAATCATTAAAAATAATTAAAGACTTATGAGGGAGGTGTGAAATCATACCCCAAAAACTGTAAATGAAAATAAACTGAAATAACAACATAAAAATGTGGATAAAACTTAGAATGGAAAGAATCCCTTACTTGGTAGTGTTATCCCAAAGGCATGTGAGATAATTGAGGGATGTTCATTGGGAGGATAGGGAACCTTGGGAGGATAATAGAAGCAGTATACCTAGGTAGGGTTGTGCTTTAATAGTTTTGAGTGAATATTTATGGGATATTTAGTGGGATTATATAGGAAAGGAGAGTTAATTCATTATTATTTAGGTTTTGAAAAAAACACATTAAACTAATCAAAACCACAAACCATAATATACTGTTTTCCCACTATTTTCTTCAATGTATATTTGAAATTATTATTTAATAAGTTTAATGTTTGAAATTATTAAAATATTAGGATTTCTTATTTTGAGGTGAGTCACACACTCATGGAAATCATTTTGAAATGTTAAAATGTATTAAAAGTCTTTGAGGGACCACTATGATTTTTTGAAATGAATCAAAAATAAAAAAAAATTATTGTTAAAACATATATTGGCTGAAAATCCATTTTATAGTTTTTTATTACATCATTATTTTGTCATTATGATGTCATAAAACACATAATATATTTTAATGGTATTTAATTTTTTCCCAAAATTTTCACTGTCATGGAAAATTATAAAAAATTCACCATTGGATAATTTTGATGCAATGATTCAAAAAATAAAATTTATATTATCTAAATTATTTTATAAATATGTGATTTTTTACTTTTAGAATAAAACCCAAACATTATAAAAAATCCATGGGTTTTGAAAAAAACAACTTTCCAACCTTAAGAAATTAAAATTATATTAAAAAAAATATTGTACGATGATTTAAATTTAATAAAAATTATTTTATATTTTATCAAAATATTATTTAATTTCTGAAATACATTAATTCAACAAACTTATTATTTAATTTATTATTAACTAAAAATACTATTAGATATTTAAAATATAATTACAAATTAAAAATAATAAAATGAATGAATATTCATTATTCTATACAAAAAAAAATGCACATTACCATAGTGTTAGGGTCATGTTACATATCCCCTTATAACACCCACATAAAACCTAAGGGTATGGTATGTGATGGTGATAGACTCTTGGGGATTTTCAGATAACATCAGTCAGGTGGTAATTTCTATTAACATCCACTTCCCTAATAAGAGATTACATTCATGCTTCATGTATTGATTCTTAGTCTAGGATTGGTCAATAGCATAGACCAGTGATGTGACATTCTTTTCCAAGAACTAAAAAATGGGATATTATGGGGCAATTCTATTGGATGAGTTTTTTTGTTTCCTTTTTAAGTTTAAACTTGATTTTTTAATGCCTCATATTTATACTAATCATGTGGTCACTATTCCACTATTATATTAGAAATGGTCACATTTCTTAACTATATATTAACATTCAAAAATACATAATACCAAGGAAGTTTATATTTCTTAAATTACAATTTTACATAGTAATTCATTTAATCAGATCAATAGAATTTTTCATTAATAAAATTTTGGGTCATTAAAATATTCCCCCCTTATGAAATTTCTCCTTATAAATTTTTTTCCCACACAAAAATAGATATTGGTAACTCTAACTCATCACATCCACTGGTCCAACATAGCTTTTTCAATCATGTGGATTACCCAAAACACCTTGATGGGGGTCATTGTATTATTTCATCGAAATGTTTCCATAAAATATAAGATATTCACCATCATCTATTTATTGGATATGTCATTATACAATGGAACCACCTCTAGATTGAGTATTTGTATTAGTTAGGGTATATACTTCCTCAATAGTGATACATAGAATACATCATGTACTTGATATTGGTTCAGTGGGAGTGATGGTTGATATGCCACTTCTCTAATGTGATCACTGATCTCAAAAGGTCTGACGTAATGTGGAAAAAGATTTCCCTTCACCAAAAAACTCATAACACTCTTCCACATCAATATGTGGAGGTATAACTTGTCTCCAACATCATACTCAATGTCTTATTAATGGTTATCATCATATAAATATTTTCATCTCTGAGTATCTTTAATATGTTGCAGGATACTACTATCCTTCTCCACAATTTCATCGACCATTTCTAGACATTGGAATTTTTCCCCCAACATCATCACTACATGATGTTGTTATTCACCTCATCCCATAAAGGGATTCATAAGTATCCATTTGTATGCTTGAGTGTAAAATATTATTGTAAGATAAATTAAACAAAGGAATATGTTGAACTCATTATCCTTTGAATTCTTTCTAGCATGCTCTCAACATATCCCCAAGTGCTTTGATAGTCTATTCAGATTGGCCTTTCAAATAAGGATGATAATCTATATTGATGTTCGGTTTAGTATTCATAGTAAGTTGAAGACTCTTCCAGAACAAAGGGGAGACTGTATGAAATTGATAGGATACCATAGTTAGTGTTACTCTATTCAACTTTAAAACATTTATAATATATATCTATCCCATTTTATCAAATGAGAAATCCTTCCAAATTGTATTGAAGTGTTATGTCATTGTAAGATGATCCATAATAACCCAGATATCTTTTTTTCCTGTTGATGTCTTTGGATGTCTTGTGACAAATACAATGGTGATTTTCTCTCATTTTTATGCTTGTATCGGAAATTGTAGCATCTTCCCCGTATACTTCTTCATCTCAGCATTCATTTGATGAAATACTAGGCACATTATTGTATACTCAAGGATATCATTTTTCATATTATCTAACTAATAATGCCCTCAGATATCCTGCTACATCATTGTGTATCCAAGGTGAATAGTGAAATTCAAACAATGTGCAACATCCAAAATTTCATTCTTTATCTACATATTTGATGGAACACATAGTCTTGACCCAAATCTCACAATTGATTCTTCATTAACATTGAAACGTGATGATTTACATTTTCATATAGTTTCCACTTTCTTATAAATTACCAAATCATCCCTTTGAGTATCCTTTAACCATTACAAAACATATGGTTGGGAAATCATTTCTAGAAGGATTGAGGATGTTCCCTTTGTTTATTATTCCCATTCCCATCATCATCAGTAGGGAATATCTAAAGATTCTATACATCAATTCCATAAAAATTTATACATCATTTGAGAGTCTTAAAGGCATTACTGGGAATTCATAGTGACCATATCTTCTAAGAAAAGTAGTCTTGGTGAAATCCCCCTTCTTCACACTTACATGGTAATATACCAACCACAAATACATAATGGAGAATAATTTTGATCCATATAGCTAATAGAACATGTAATCAATTCATGATTGGGGATACATTTTTTATCGTGATTATTTATAGCACGATAATCGATGCAATTTTGTATCGACCCATCCATCTTCTTAATGAAGAGTCCTAGTGAACCCCATAGGGAATCACATGGGATTATAAACCATTTATCCAAATTCTCTTGTTGTTGTTTCATCAGCTCCTAATTCTACACAAAATCCATATATACTATTTCCTAGATATTGGCAATTCCCCAGATATAATATCTATTAAGAGTTCAACATATCTTCTAGAAGGAAGAATAGCCAATTCCTCTAGTAACAATTCAAATAATTGCCTCACAAAATTCCGGACATGAAGGATGGTTTCATCCATAGACATAATCATATGTGAAAGATATATGTGCTCATAATGTATTAATATCAATGAATGACATGATGGTTCTATGGAACAATTATTCTCCTCCTTGCACATTTACAGAATTGGGGGTCGATACACCATATGGAGTGTGATTTACCTATCATGGAAATTTATACTGATCTATTTAAGGAAAGAAAATACATTCCAGGAATTTTTTCACATTACACCAGAGGGAGTATGAAAAGGTTCTCTGGAATAAAAAATCCATGAATTATGATAGGGGAGGAGTTATATTCATGCAAATCAATGATTTCTCCATTTTCCATTCTGACCAACATATTCACTTCCAGGTTTTTTAGTAGTGTAGGGATTGTCATAATATAATTTCAGGATATAAATGAATGTGTTGAACCTGAATAAAAAATTAAATTCTCTATTCTTGAATGAATATCTAGTGTACATATCACGACATAATTTTAATTGTTCACTTCTGCGATAGTGATGGAAAAAGATCCCCCATGCAGCCTTGGATGTTGTCGGTTGACTCCAAAAACACTTATAATAGGGACTAGTTATCAATGTTCCCAAGTTAATTATGGTTGAAGGAATGAAAAATATGTTTAGGGTTGAACAATGTGTTCCTCTATTTTTTCAAAGCTGTAGGTGTTTTATGTCAGAACACAATGGCTCAGTGCCCTTCTCTTCCACTCCTAAAGCATTTTCACTTCCCCTTCAGGCAATTTCATGGTTTCTTAATTCTGCACAATTGGAAAGTGGGTGATGTATTTCCATAAAACCATTGGATTTTTCCATCAAACTACCTAAATTAAATTCTACCATACACATAAAATCCAAATTATAACCCTAATATTAACTGATCTTTAATTCGACCATGAGGGAACATTAAACAATTTCCTCATAGCTCTCAATGTCATGGATCACTAGGACTTTTCGTAGACCAGGTTTTAGCCTACCAATAAAGTGGTCAATGTTGCATTTGGGGGTAACCAAAAATACGAAGACATATTTTTCAATCCCTGTGAATATTTCCAGGTAATCATAAATGGATTTGACATATTTTTTTTTATTGAGGGATAGGATGTCGATTTCCATTTTATGTCGGAGGGTGGGTGTAAAATATTTTTCAATAAACATTTTCTGAAAATCATTCCATTCCAAAACCACAATCTCTTCCTCAGGCATAATATTTTTGATTAATGTCTTCCAATTATCTGCATCACCCTCTATATGATAAGCAACCTGAATAACCTTATCTTTCTCAGAATATTAAAGCATAAAGAAGAACTTTTCAATGGATTTGATCTATTTTTAGGAAATTTTGGGATCAGATGATGCATTAAAATTACGAGGTCATTGAATCATTAGTCTTTTGACTGTGAATTAATCTTTATTATGGGGGGTTTAACGTTCTTCATGACCCATGTTTCTACTAAAAAATTTAGTTATCTATTTGAGTATTTTGATAGTGTTTGTAATTCCCGCTCCCATAAGATTTGGTATCTAATTAGAACAATCATCACATTGATCATCGCATTGGTTTGTTATCCTGATTCCTTATATAACTAGATATTGGATTGTATAAAAAGAATGTTAGGGGTGACACATAAATGGGAGTCCAATGATAAAAAGGGATAACTTATATATTACATTTATTTCCATAACTTATCTATGTTATCCATGGTCTACATCGCAACATATATTCATAAGAGAGATTTTTTAATTCCATAAATAAGGGTTCATATTAAGCTTATGAATTTACCGAATAATATCCCCTGAGAGTTCCATAACCAAAAGTGCACCAAGGTCCATTGTCATGCACCAGTTCCCATTTGAGTCTTGTTCAAATTGGTGATTTCAGGTTTTACCCAGAGATGAATCTATTCCATTTCCACATCTACCTACTCGTATCTAGATAGGGATATATTTTCCAGATACAACATTACAAAATACTCAAAAAAAATGTTGGGATGTTTTTATTATAGGTAGTTTTATTATTAATGATTTCACTAGAGGTTTCTAATCCTTATCCCAATAATATCTAATTATATCCTCTAATACAAACTATAACCATCCTACTAATTATTTCACACATAAACGTGATTTATTACATTAAAAATCACATAATACAACTCTAAGGATCAAGAGGTCTAGTGTTAGGGAATATTAAGAACATTATATAACAACATAAAAAATAAATCCAAACATCTATATTGAAAACAAATTTTACATGACCACAATATTCCTTATTACTAATCATTGCATGGGATAACCTGGGGACTTGATTATGAAAAGGAGGAGATATAAATACAATTAATAGAGTAAAAAAGGAATTACATGAAAATTATAGTACATTTTATTAAATAGTCATATCAATGGAGCTTAATAGAAACATGACAGTAAAATTATGATATAGTATGATTATGATAACATGACAATGTGGCAACAATATTTAACATTATATTAGTAATATCCAAGGATCATTGCACATTGAGCATGAGTAAAACCTCATTTCACTTCAATAATACTGAGTGAACCCTCATTATACATGATGTATCAGGATACTACTCTTTACCCAATGTATCTAAGCTCTATTAGGGTGCACCCATCTCAATCATTTCATTTTAGGCATAAATGTGCCACGTGGATAATATAACATGGATTAATTTAACATCACCATTTATAGGATGAAAAATTATTGTTGAGTTCATACATGAAATTATATTATCAATTAGTAAATTTGTATTAAATTGAATACTCTTGATAGAAAAATTATCATGGTATTCACTATACACTGACATTGGCATGGAAAACAATAGTGCAATTTCGGGAGTATAACTACATGACGGAATAATTCTTACAAATGGATGATAATAAGAGAAATGTGTGTCTAATAATATATAAATGAAATGGACAGTAATGGGGTTCATATAGATACATGTCCCAACATATGTAATTTTGAAATAAAATGTGTATCATAACAATGAAACATGAAGAAATAGGGGAAATAGAATAACTCTTATGAAATTTACCCATGGAAACATGTGTACATGGAAGGGATTAATTAGATAGAAATAGGTATATAATCATTCAAAAAAAGGATGAAGGTATGGTTGATGTTCAAAATCATACCAAAAATTATTAATTAATAATAGAAGGAAATAAAAATATAAAAAATATTGACATGAATGAGAATGCAAGGAATTCCTTACATGGATGTGTGATTCTAATGGCATGGGAGAGGCTTGCGGGATGCTCCATTGGACCATGGGGCACCTTGGGAAGATTGTAGAGAGAGTAGGTTAGGGTAGCGATTTTCTCCAAGAGTTTTTATTGAATAGGAATGGGTGATTGAATGAGTTTATATATGAAATGAGAAGGAATTTTTTATTATTTAGATTTTGGAAACTACACATTAAAATAATCAAAAACACAAACCATTCCATAGATTTTGACCACTGTTTTTTCCAAATAGGAGTGGAAAAATATTATTTTATATGTTAAATTTCCAAACATATTAAAATATTACACATGCTTATGTGAAGGTTAGTCACACTCTAAAGGAAATAATTTAACAAAACTATTTTATAGGTCTTAGAGGGTAAACTATGGCTTAGATAAATATATCTAAAATCCCATTTTTATGTTAAAACATAAATTGGCCAAGAATCCCTTTTATATTGTTTTATTAAATCACTATTGGGTTATTATGATGTCATATAACACATTATATATTTAAACGATATTTAATATTTACCAAAAAATTTGACAATCTGTTAAAATTATTAAAAATTAATCATTGGATTATTTCATCATCCTGATTGCAAATATTATATTTATATTATCTAAATAATCTTTAATATATGTTAATTTTTACTTTTAATAAAAATTGACCTTTATCAAAAATTAATGTTTTTTGACAAAAATAGCTTTCAAACTTTAATAAAAATTATAATTGTATTTATAAAATTATTATATTATCATTTATATTTAATAAAAATTAATTTAATATTTTAACAAAATATTATTTCATTCAAAATTCCATTAATTTATCAAAATATATTTCTCAATTAAATATTAACTAAAAATACTATTTATGCATTCAAATCTATTTACAAAGTAACAATCTTATAGTGAGTGTATATTATTTATTCCATATAAAAATAATGGATGTAATAATAGTGCTAGGAACTTATTTCATAACAATATATATCACCCTCATAGGACCTAAGGGTAAGGTGTGAGATGGTGATAGAAACATGGGGAGGCTCCGATGACATCGCTCAGATGGTAATCTATATTAACTTCCACTTATCTCATATGTGACTCTACTCCAACAGAACGTGTTGAATCTCAGTCTAGAGATGATCATGAATGATTCCTAGTGACGTTGCCTCCTTTCTGAGCTCCAAAAAATGGGATTCTTATGGACGAATTTTAGTGGATGAGTCCCTCACATCATTTTACTGGGTAAATTGGATTTTTTAAAGCCCAATATTTTATAGTAATCATGTGGTCACTTTTCAAAAACTATATTACAAACAGTAAAAATTCATAATTGTTTTTTAAAATCAAAAAAATATAATAACAAGGAAGCGAATATGTATAACATTACCATTATACATATTAATACATTTAATCAGATCAAGAGGAAATTTCATTAATAAACTTTTGGGTAGTTACATAACTGATTAAAAGGCTCTATTGTCATTCTATTGGCGCATTTGTGAGAAAGTATTTTATGTTCCTTCCACAATATCTTATCCTATACATAGATGATTTTATGAGAAATATTTGGTAGATATTATCCTAAAGGTAATATCTAAATAGTTCAGTCATGTGTGTTGCTAATGAAAGTAAAAAATCACTATATTGGATGACCTATGAGGGTTTATTCTATGATAACATTTATAATCAAGGAAAATACTGATTCCCAAAGAGTAAGTAGTTGTTGAGAGAAAATATCCACCAACTTTGTGGTTTAGGGTTGTTCATTATTCAAATTCACAACCCTTTAGGCATAGTTTTCCAACCTCGAGGGTTTGGTAAAACAATCCATCGGCTTTAGGGTCTATGGTTTTTTCAAAACAACCATGTATTATATTAAACTAGATAAGAATCTGATTTTGTGTAGTGTTTTTTCAAATTATTCTTAGGTGCATCAATTGACACACTAATAAATGACAATATTTGAATAACATTGTGCAAATTTTGACATTTTTACTCTCCGACGGCTGACATCACCTATGTGGTAGAATTTATTGATATTCTCATAAGGGTGATGAAAAATTATTTTAATATAATTCCCTCTTATTTAATTACATCATTTTGTGTTATTTGAGGAATTTTTTTATTGATTATGTATTTTTTTATAAAAATAAAACATTTTTGTACAGACCTAAGGCTATTTCTTTGCATGATAACACCTTTATTCAACTATTAAGGTTGGGGAACATTGATAAATGCTAGTCTCCATGTACTCCCCATCCTATAATACAATAGTTGGACAGAGTATCTAGGATTAGATATCACAACATCATTAATGTGCTGAGTACTTCACATTGAATGAGTCATTTCTATTTCCCTATCATTGGATTTTCTGAATTTTTCATAGAATAAAACTCAATATAGGGATTATCCCATTTGAATTCCATTTCATTACATCTATATACCTCAAAATTTAGTACATTTTCTTTTATGTGGTCAAATTTTTTCTATATGATGAGACATATTTCATTCATACTAAATTTCAAAAACGCCTCTACAATACTGTAATGAGTTGTGGACAAAGACAAAAACATGAATGATATTTCATCCAAATCCAATTATTTCATCATTCATATAATGGATTCTTTATAATTTAGTAGATGTTTCACTACCTATTCTGACCATTTATTAATTTTTTTAACCATTTTATCATAAATGGTGAGATTAATTGGTACTTATTCTATTGAATAGGATGTTAAGTCACCTAAGGGTAAATTAAAGAGTGAATGTAACCTTAGGTTGTCTTTTTTTTTTGAGAATGTATTTCACATTCCATTGATAAGTCTTTATACATAATTTTCCATGATTTTACAAGTGCCTCATCATAGGATTGATTTATCATCACTACATTTCCATTTGGATAATTTTCATCACAAATTGGAACACCTATATATATTAAACATTCACAGTGAATGTTATCATGGTGAGGATCACCATGGTTGATTACAACTAGTGGATTATCATCATTATCATCGATCTTATGGTCATGAAGAGCACTACCATGGATCTCCTCAAGAGATGGGATTTTGAGATCAATCAAATAATATGAATGAAGATAGAGGTCATAGTGGTGTTTTTGAAGACATCAATAAGAATTACTTCTATATCTCAAATAATTTTTTAATGGGTAGCAGGATCATTATCTATGATAGATAAGAATCTAAGGGATTCATGATATCCAACATAAATATAATTTAATTTATATTTCAGATCGTGATTTTATAATCTTGGTTGATGAATCTTCTTCATGGATTTCTTATTATGACTGATTGAGGACACTTACTCAGATATGTGGTTTTCATGGTATGTGTTTGTGCCTTCCATGGAGTGGCCATTGGGAAAGCCAGATTAACTCTTGTTGAAGAAGGTTTATTCCCATAAACCTTTAGTTATAATAATATGGGAGATATTTTCCAATAACCCCATGGGAGAGATGAATTTTTTTATCTAATATAGGGTGAAATAATGATGATCTATTCCGTTTTTTTGATATATTTGGGAGTCTGGGACTCATGCAATGTTGTCCTCATCATTATGATGTCTTGGAAATTATGTAGGAAGTTTGATGGAATATGTGTATGTACTTTCACAATTTCCAAGATATTATTATTGACATCAGTGACTGAAATAAGGATAAATTCCAATTCCTTATCTGGATTAGGTATAGATGTTTGTTCCTACAATTCCTTTTCTTTTAGTGGGAACTGAAAGTAATCGTGTGTGGGGATAGAGAGTTGAGATTCCGCCTTCTTATCATTAGATAATTTTCAAAAAACTTCTTTTGGTTCTTCCAAATGAGGATTATAAAAGGATTTGTGATTTTTAGATAATGTATGTACCTTATCATTGTATGCCACATTATTTTGATAGGGGATTATTTTAATGACACCAGAAATGTCTGGTAGCTGGTAGCATCTAGGGGAATCAGTGTTTATTCCCACTTTCAATTTACGACCAAATTGGGATCGTAAGTATGTTAGTAGGGGAAATGGTGTGATCGTTATACTTGAAGAACATTTTTAATCCCCAATTATGCACTAAAAATTATTGGGATTTATAGAAATTGGACAGACAACCCAATAAAACACCCTTATCATGTTAAGGTTTCACTACCGGGAAGAGTTGGTAGGAGAGTTTACATGAAGGATCCCTTAATAAGGACCACTATGATATTTGTATGAGCCTATTTATGTCCTCTTTATGAACTAACCTATCATATGGAGGTACTGGTTGTTGAGTCCATAGTACAAGACCCTGAAATGGTGGACGATTGTGGTTGGTTTCATCTAAATTAACATCACTGGTGGTTATTCACCAGATGATTGGAAGAGAATATTAATTGAGTGGGATTGTCAGGCAGCCTCTTGGGTTATAATCATATGTTTTTTCTAGTATTCCTATACCATGTATTCCATGATCCAGTGTTGATGATGCTGGGAGTTTTATTGCATCCTCCTTATGGAAAAGGAACTTATGTTTCTAGAACCCCAAGAGTGCATTGGTGAAACATTGAATGATTTCATTAGATTGAAGGGGGTTATTGGAATTAAGTTAATATATACATTAATAACACAAATAAAGAACTCTGTGAAAGTATGTTATAATTTGAATGAACACATACATGATTGATTTCATTCTATGGCCCACTATTATTAATTTCGAAGGGCTTAGTTAAAGGGTGTCACCATCATATTGGTTATGGATTCTCATTAATTTTCCCATTTTTTCCATGTAATTCATTACTCGGGTATATTTCCCATTTTGGATCAGCTTCTAACATGTTTTTTGAGGGAACAAAAAACATTCAATGGTTTTATTTCCAAAGGGGAAAACATTTCAACGTTAGGTTCTCATTAGTGATTTGGCCCAATGATGCTTAAAAACTAACATTTTTCACATGGATGGGAGGTCAAGCTCATCATATCCTTTTTGTGGGAATAATTTTCCTACTCTAAGAAACTGTTTTAGATTCAAAAAACTTACATGAATTGTTTATTGATTTCAATGTATGATCTTGGTTATCAGTGAGTCAATAGTCACTTATTGTCATTTATATATATCCTATAATCAATTGTATGTATTTTATTTTATTTATCAATTGATTTATATGAATTTATTTATGGCTCCCCATTTATGGTATCCTCTTATATAATACTAAAAAATCTATGGAATTTATAATTATGATGCTAGTTTCCATGAAACACAATGGGGAAAATGGAGTGGGTCGTCATACAGGGGGACATGAGTTGTTGGGATGTTGGGATTGAACTCTAACACGGGCTTCTTATGTATCATTATGAAAGGAATCAGAATCCACATACTTGAGTGTCCCTTCATGCGACACATCAATCCTTTTATGGACTTGTGACATGGACCAAACAATACAATTTAACATAGTGTGGAAACAAAATCTAGGGATAAGGATCCTTTTAAAATATTAGTGTGGGACTTATGATGAAATGTCCTAGGGAACCTAGGAGAAATATGGAGTCTCAAGTTGAATTATACAATTCATGAAGTATAGAATAGTATGAATATGGATGATTTGGGGGGTTATGATTGATCCTAAAAGAGTTTTGCAACATTTCTAGTTTTAAGGGAATCAATTCCATCATAGTTCATTTGTCAAGAACCATTCATATAGGCGCATTTGATAGCGTTTTCCCATAGTGGAGTATGGACATATGATATAATTAGTTGGGGAATTATTTATAAAAATGATTCTGACTGAATAAGGTCCTTGATGAATATAAAATAAAGGTGTTATAATGGATTTGTTTAGGTATTATTTATATTAAGGAATCATAGATTAAATAGAATACGATTGATTCTTACTCCATGTGAGGATGCATACTGAGATCGGGACCAATGTGGGTGTCATACATATCCTGATTGTAACTTGATTAAGATTTCACGTAGTTCAATAAATTTAAAGTATCATAGATATTTTATGATATTAATTAATCACTTATCCAATATGAGTGATGATAGATGTGAGAAACAAGGGGAAATACAAGAACAGTGAAAAAACAATATATATCTATCAGTAGGTGGACATGGTGTAAAATTACAATGGGAGATGAATGATGTGTTCAGTGAACCCACTTTCTCTTCTTTTTGTTGTTGGTGGAAGAGGATGAGGGTACGGAAAATTCTTCTCTTCAATTTACCCTATAGTTGGTGTATAGTATAGAGACTGAGGATGGAACAATTCTGGAGAGAGGGGAGTGGGCTAATATTTACATCCCCACTCTTAAAAAATTGCCAGTATGTACAGAGGAGCAAGTGTGGAACCCACAATAAAGATGGATGCAGGCTTACAACATGATAGATTCCCTGAAATTAGATATATCGAGAGGGACAAGGATGTTGATCATTATGTAATGTAAAATAATGATTCAATCCCAAAATTCATGATTTGAATAGTAGGCTACTAGTATTATATATGAGAATGGGGGTAAATGGGCATAACCCTTATTTACAAGACCAAGAACTCGAATAAAGTGACCCTATTGTATGGGTCCTCGTGATGGTGGAAATACATATCAAGATGTTCATTTAGAATCCTATCTATTTTTTAGTACAAGTGCTAGATTCCACTCATCATAATAATGAAAAAATAAATGGAATACACAATTTTGTTTTCATATTTCAGGGTTCTGCAAGCCCGGTGACCTTAGTTTATGGTTTGACATAATCCCCCATTAAAAATGGAGATAGGGGAGAGGAAACCTTCCATAGGTGGCGTCAAAGAAGGCTCAAATTCATGGCATGAACAAGCTAAAGGGTAAGAAAAAATAATAATTCTCATGCATGGGTTTCTCCACATAGGTAGTCTAGAGACCATTGGTGACAACATGGATGATGGAACACCCTAGAAATTACACTTTGGTGGGATATTTTTCAAGACTAAATGGCCCTCCACAGGTGTTACCTGTGGAAAATCATGTAAGTACCTAGTTTTTGGAGGGTACCTAACAGTAGTCTTTGTTAATTATTGGGTGAGAAATTTCCTAATGTAGGTATTTATTAAATCTAAACCCTTAGAGTACATTTATTTCATTATCCTGCTTTTTAAACCACTTATTCATGTTTTATAAATCTACTAAAAATATTTTGGGGGGCTTCATCCATGGACTAAGGTGAGGAGATCTCTAGTTTATACTCAAAAATTTTAATCCATACAAATAATGAACCTAGTGTCCTAATTATTAGAAAATATTCCACATTTGGAAAAAGGGTCCATCTCAATCAGTTGTATCGTGTAGCTGCTCACATAGGTCGGTCGCATATGATTATGCATAGGTACCTTACGGGTCTATGGTTCATAGGATTCTTTGTCAAAATGGATATTCGAATATTTTTTTATCCTTTCCCTTCTTCATTTAACCTCTTTTCTTTTCCATAAGGTATTGAATTTACTTCTTTATATTCCACACAAAAAATTAAAGTGTTAACAACCCCTCAAATGGTATTAACCTCTACATCATTTTGTCACGCACTAGTCACTATATATCTTAATAAAAACATTTAGAATAACTTCTCTAAATTTATATTGAATCAACTATGATTCCCATGGTTTCCAAAAAATATCTTCATTACTTTTTAAAAATTAATCCATCCATTATTAACCAAAAAAAGGTGTGCATAAATTTTAAATGTTATGCATAAATCAGTCATCTTTTATCCAATAGTTTTCCAAAAAAGTAAAAAATTTCTACAAAATCTTATTTCAATGTCATTAATACCATTTAATATATATTTCGAAAAAATTACAGTAGAAATAGATAGTTACATTCCATAAATTATCCACATTATCCTCAATGAAATATAAAATATAAAAAAAAATCTATCAATAAATATCACTTCTCGTATAAAAATAGATTATAGTGTCAAGAAAAAAATTATATTATGATATTAACCTCAAAAACATTAGTAAAATATTGAAATACTCATTTTACATTATAATAGTCATTGAAAATAATTATTAACCATTTTCTTATGAACCCATATTAGGTAATAATACATAATGGATTATTGAACATACCTTTCTGATAATCATTATTATGTTATTGTTTCAACCGATTTCTACCACAAAAAGTCTTATGATATTATCCAAAATATATTTGAAAATATAAATATAGATTTTTATTCTATTATAAAACATGTTATTAAAAAATTATACTTTAGAATAAACCTAGGACTCTTATTTGTTGAATACATCATTAATTATATTCATTTGGTTAATTGGTTTGGTTACATGATTACTTAAAATTATTAATAAATCCATCGTATTGGTCTATTAATTTAGTGTGATTAACCAAAGATTAAATAAAATGAATTCCATGTAATTAGTGTAGTCACATAAACACTCATCATGCATCAGAGTGATGATGTTTTAATTATCAATAAACCAATTTCATAGTGATCTTCCCTATGTGTATCTATTCCACAATGACTTCAACATTCTAGTATCTATAAGGGTGTTATTTTTCAGGAATGAGACATAATATCTATTTTACAAAAACATCATGATTTTATCCACCAATTATACATATTCATTGATCTTTCACTAAAGTGTTATGAGCTTCATGTTGGGTCAATAAGGGTTCATTATGACTTTTCCATTCCTCTATGTTTTGAAAATCACAAACACATTATTTTAAGGAAAATTTTATTTACCGAATGTATTATTTTTTTAAGGAAAATTTCAATTCTCAAATGAAATTTTCCATTCCCCAAGGAAATTTTTATCCATACCTCTGTTTTCATTCTTCATTTCAAATTATCTATAAATTTAAATCATTTTATTACTAAGGAAATATTTAGTTTCATATAAAAAGTCTTAAAATCCAATAAATTATTATATAGAGAGAATTCTATTTTTGGGTTCTAAATTCTATGAAATTCAGTTTCAAAATTCGTTGAAATTAATTATTCAAAATCCCTAAAATTCAGGTTCTGAATTCTATAAAATTATGGTTATGAATTCCACAAAATATAGACTGGAATTACATGTAATTTAAAGTACATATTTTTGAGAATTGAGACTCTGTATTACCTATAATTCATACCGAGAATTCATTATAATTGAGACATCGAATTATTTAGAATTCAAATTCTAAATTCATTGGAATTCAGACTCCTAATTTCATTTAATTCCGACACCGAATTCTATAGAATTCATATTCTGAATTCATTGGAATTCAAACTCTAAATTTCATGGAATTGATACACCAAATTTTTCAGAATTATGATTAGGAATTCATTTGAATTTAGTCTCCAAAATCTATAGAATTAGGTTTCCTAATTTCATGAAAAATAGAATCCTAATATCAATGATTTATAGTCTCAAAAAATTTTATTGGCTATACTCCATGAATTATTTTTCCTACGACTCTGAAAAATATTTTTGGTTTGGCAACCTTGTTTTTCATACACTTGTTATAGTTATGAAACGATGTCATATGATATGATTCTAACTAAATATTTTTTGTGTCACATGTTTACTAGTTCTTCTGAGATTAAAGGAAAAATATGAGAGTTGGAAGAGGGTTCCAAACATTGGAGAAGATCCCATAAATATGATCTCATTTTAACGATCTAAAAAACCTGTTGATCACTCAAGAGATTACATGTCGTCGAAGTGATTTCTAGAGAGTGTGTCTCTCATGCTTTGTGAATACTGAACATCAAGTTCAAATTGCTTCATTTCACACAGATTGTTGTTGAGATCAATCGAGGAATTATGGGGATAAGAAGACAGATGTGTCGACTACCTAAAAGTTGGTTGACTTCCAGGGATAGAAAGATAAAAGTTCCGACTACCATAATTTTCAATGGATTATGATGATAGAAAGAAATATTTTGATATTCCTATCAAGGGATTATCCTAGTGTGGGTAAGATATACATTCTTGAATGTATAAATCAAGGGACAATTATTCTTGGTTTTTATATACTCTACTCTTGTGTTGAATGATTTTATAGTTGTTACTTATTTTTTTTTGACATTACATCTATTTTTGTTATTTGATAAAGGAAGAATGTAAAACCTACTTATACATTCATGTAATATTTTTACTCTGTTACTTAAGATTCTATAATATTTAAGGTAGAATCCATTATTCTAAACATTTCATAAGTTTCTTTTCTAGAGCCTTATTCCTAAAAATTGTCATGTTTCTAGAACTAAAGGTAGTTTTGTGAGTTTACATTCTTTATACTTGTTAAAAATTGTTTCCCTTAAGGTTAAATACAAATGTTTTAAACGTACAATTCACCCCTCTTGTAAATTGAACATCTACATCATTATTTCTATTCTGAAATTCATAGAAATAATCATTATATCCTTGTATGTAGTTTATATACATATTGTAAAGGGCAATCAATTATGATCAAACATGACATATTGACCCTCAATTTATCATAAAAAAATAAAAATCTATAATGTTTTTTTAAATATTTTATTTTATAAAAAATTTATGTCATAGACCCTCTATCCTGGATTAAGTTATCATTGACACATATTTTTCATACTTGCATCGATAATTTTTATAATTTCATTCATATAACCACACATTATTATGACATTAATAATTATAATAGAATCTGTTACGACATATTTATATTTTTATTTTACGATACATGATATACTGGGAAACCATGAAACTTGGAAAATTCATTTTTATTTGTAAAAAATAGAATATATACTCATTATATATGAAGAAAAAATGAATCCTGAAAAGTCCTTATTGTCTCCAATGATTCTCTGATACATGTTATATTTATAAATATTTCATGTGTACTAACATTATCTATCACCAATGGAAATAGAAACATAATAATGGGTGCACAAAAACACCCATAAAGAGAAACATATAACTAATGAAATCGTCTCATAGATATTGGATAACCATTATGTCATGAAAAAGGTAATACACTAAATCATAATCAAAGAGAAACTAAAATCATTTTATATATTTTATCATGAATGAAAACTTAGATACCATGAATACATATATCATACCTATGAAATGAAATTTTTTTGACTTATATAAACCTATTTTTAAGGCCATGTGAAAAGAAACATTACATATTGAAGAGACTGTGGTCTAGATATCATGTTTTGAAGGCCTAGTTCTAATAAAATATCATGTTATTTGGAGAGTTATATACCAATATCGAATTTTTTTTCTCATTAGAACAATTGATCCATTGAAGATATATATATATTGTATTCCCAACTCATCACCTAATTATTCCGAATTAAATAACTATAAGTGTCGATAACAACTCTAAAAATAATCATTAAGGATAATCTTACTGAAAAATGGGTATCCATGTAATAAAATATATTGAATGAATATAAATGAGCATACTATGTTAACCATCACTAATTATAATAAATTTAAATAATTTTCTTGATATCAATATTATGGAATATATGATCATAACACATCCCGATGAATAATTATGATGGTTAAAAAACATACTAAAAATTCCTATAATCATTCATATTATAATATCAATATAAAGAATTCCAATTATGTTCCCCAGGTAAATAGAATCAAATTATTTATAGAAGAACATCATTCGATATAGATTCATCAAAATGTTATTCTCACACCATTAATTGAAATTGGTATAAAACTACTATAATATAAGATTTAAAATATAATAATCCATCTTGAGAATTTAGATAGATTGTCTATAAAGGAAAAAACCTATAATTTGGTGAATATTTTTTAAATTTAATTTTTAATAGAAATATATATCTATTGAAACTAATTATAGAATAAAAAATAAAAAATTCCTTAGAATAAAGTACCAATATTATGTTAAATAACTTCAAGAGAATGATTGTTAATCAATGAATAAAGTTGGGTTACCAATAAAATTTACTACTGTGAAAGAAAAATCAACACACATAATAATAAGGGAACATGATTTGTGTAGTATAACCCATGAAATAATATTAATATGATATAATTATATCAATGGGCAGAAAATTAGTAACAAAAAAAGAAACATGGTTCAAAAAATGTGTTATGTATAAAATAATTGGAATTGAAAAAAAAAACCCTTACGACATGAGTAACACGATAATAAAAATCTCATAAATGAGAGGGACTATAATGAAGCATATAATATATCTTCTAAAAGATAATTCATCATAAGATATCACGTAAATGAATTATATACTACAAAAATATAAACTATGTGAATAATATCAATCATATCTAAAAGTGAATAATTTGATATGAAAAATGTTACATCATTAGAAATTTTTGAATCAAAACATCTTAAATGATAGGGAATGTAATTAAACATCATATACACTGATTAGAATATAATTTATGATTGGATTTTGATTATAGTATTCATATAAACATTATTTAAGAAATTTAGTTCATAATTACATGAATCTATACAAGAGACTTATTTATGAGAAAATACCATTACCTTATTCTAGATTCGTTTTTCGCAAACGATTGACATTAGGAATAATAATATCAGCTTTATCAGATACCTTTCATGGAAAAATTAATTTTATTCATTTATTTTAATAGAGACCACTAATTCTCATTTTCTTTTATGTTATTATATAAATTTCAATAAAATATAGTTAAAATTTGGTTATTCGGTAAATTTTTTCATAATTACTCATGTATGTTATCTATAAGAGAATTAATGTTATAATAGTTTAATAAAATCAATAATAATAATAGTTTAATGGAACCAGTATATTCATATGAAATTTATTTTTGAAATTGATGATGATGTTTATTGATGAAAAATGAATCTCATTGCTCATTGATGTGATTTCTTTCTTGTACGGATGACTACTGTTTACTTATATCTGTGAATGTATGCTAAAGAAGGTAAAGGTATATTTGGCTTTTTAGGATCATATTTTTTTTGATATCATATTTATTTATCCATTAAACATTGAGATAAATTTTTTGAGTAATTCAAGAAATAATTTTACTCTTTCATATTTAAATTATTCAATTTCAAAATTTACCTTTGCAAAGAAAATATATAATATAATGAAAATGGATTTTATTAAAATATACATTTCAATATTAACTCATATTAATTATTAACATTGAAAAGGTAGTAAATATAATTGGATTAACATCATATTATTTATTATAGCTTTTCTAATACAATATTATTGACATGTAGGGGTTTTTTTAGTTGGGTGTAGCCTAAATGAAAATGTATCAACAACATTGACTTGTTGAATTGAAATTGAAATTTTACTGCATTATAGATTCATTTTTGGAAATCAACATAAAATATGCCCATACTAATGATTAATATTTTTAATTAATCTTGATTAATAATAATTTGAAATTTCTTTTCATCATTATTCTAATATAGTGGATTGTTATCATATTATATTGTTTAATATGTCCCTTTTATATGATTTTAATTAATTGAAGCATGTAATCAAATATGATGTCAGTATATAATATGATATGATATAGGAATTATGGTGTTTCTCATTAAATATCCTATTTTCCTAATTTACATATAATTATTATTTTATTTTCCCATTATATGTATCATAGTTTTTATAAACTCTATCCAATGACTTTTAAGACAATTCTGAAAACACTATTAGATTGATATTTAGAATTTCATCTAATAATACATCATATTTATTATTATGTTATCACACTTAACAAACTCATATTTTATTTATATTTGATATTCATATAGTCAATACCAATACACTCATAAGATATGTGAGATCCCTTAAAGAATTTTATGTGATAGAAACAATTCTTTTTTCTAGAATAAAAATATACAATATAAATTAGAAATCATTGGAAAAAAACATATGTACTCATGAATTAAAGAAATATGGAATGATACAAATAAAAAATAATGTTCGTTGTACATATTTCCACTAAATATATCATTATAATGAATTATTATTCATTTTATCTGTTAGTCTATGTCATTGATTGATCATATGATACATAGTATATCCAACAAATATATAAACTCATCAATTCTAGATTCTCCATTTATAGATTGACCTAGAGAATAAATACACAAAATATCACTCACCCTATGGATGCGAATATCTAATGTATCACATCCTATAGAAAATAGCTTATATATTTTCTAGTTATGATTGTACCATTACAATGTCTATATAAATAGTGATCATAGATGATTTACCCATCACATGATAGGAAAATTCCATCTTTCTTATACTCCAACTAATGCCATGTTCGACAATATAAACAACCATCACCTGTTTATTTAATCCTCAAATATAGAAAAATGATTTCAATGTATCTTGTTTCTGATGCATAGTGTCCCATGTTAATCAACAACTATGGACATTACCATTGAATTATTCATAACATTTTTACATGATGTAGTGTTTATAACAAAATATGTTACATACATCGTAGGATATATGGGAATAAATTTTTTTCACATCCAAAAAATAATATTTTATATCCCAATACATGAATCATTTATAAACTAATCATATCTTTTAAAAATAAATACAACTCTATGACCATTATCAATTATCATTAACTCAATATCCGATTTTGAGGGGTATATAATCATTCCATATATTGATATAAAATTGTTAGTAGAAATTGTTGAATAATTTTAAATTGTAGAGTAAATTTTATAATTCATAGTAGATATAACAATCATAAACACTCTTATGAATATTTAGAAATATCTCACAATATATATTATGTAATATATCATATATAATAGACCCCAAATTAAGCATTATGATTATTATCCTTTCAATGTTTTTAATTCATTCCATTTGTATGCCTTACCTACCACATCAAAATTGGATCATCTGAAAAAGCCCTCCAATAGAAATATTCTTTAAGAGACATGATTAATTTAATCTATTAAGAATAATGTTGTCTTATAAAAATTGTATTACCAATTCTCAACTCATTCAACGTATTATTTAGACTTTATTACATAAAAAACACAATATTTTATGATGTTTAAAAATTTTAAACTGTGTTTTCCAACCATTATGTAAAATATCATAATTATCATTAAAATTTTACCTATTAATCATTTCTATGAAATAATTATGGTAACATCAGAATATATTTAAATTAATCTTCTATACATATACCATAAATAATTTATGATATAATGTGATAATTTATTTTAGAAATTTGAATAACATTTTTTTTACATTTTAAATTATCAATATAGAAAATATAACCACTAGACTCTTAGAAAATATTATATATTTAAAATATATTTATATAAAATAGAAATTTCTCTGTCATAAAAAATAACTCTTATTATTTTAGTTAAGTATTTTAAAAATAATTTTATTCATTATGATTTATTAACGGGTCGGGGGTTATAAAATCCCCAATATATTATCAAACAAGTGGATAAAAAAATTTACACTTGAATGAACATTTAAACCCTTAACATATTATTAACATATGTTATTTCATTTTATGAATCATTATCTATATGAATTGAGTCAATAATCATATATTATATATATATATATATATATATATATATATATATATTATTTTGAAAAAATTTATCTTAATAAATGTTGTATATAAAAAGTATGAATATATTCTATATAATGATCCATAGATTATTTATAATTTTGTTTTTATTCATCTGAATGATTTAACAACCATTTTTTATGAATTTATTAAAACTAAAATATCTATGAAAAATTTTCATTGTTTTAAAAACTAATATATATATTTATATATCATTTATATCATTTTCATTTTCTAAAATATACACTCAAATATAAAATAATTTATTTAAATATTGTTTATACTTCACACAGATATTCCATTATGTTTCCACACACCTTTTGGAATCCTTGATAATTATCCCACATTAAAATTATTTTTTTCATCAAAAACCATCCATTCAAAATAAATCACATCAGTTCACTATGTCATAAATCCTTTGTGGAATATCTAACTATCATTTATTCATTCCAAATAAAAATTTATCAATATTTAATACAAATTAAGTAAATATATCAAAACATTAATTTTCTATTAGATATTTTTGTTTATGTTCCACCCTATACACTAGCATCCAAATCTAGCACTAAGAACACATCCATTAAATTATTAATTATATAAAAAAACAATAAAACCATTATAAAAATATAACTACTTTATATCATCTCATGAATTTAAATATTAAATCTCACAAATTATATAATATTCCCATTCACTGATTACTTTGTTACAATAAAGAAAATCTATATAATACACTTATTCTATAACATATGTGAATATATTACAATATCTAAAACAAATCATACTCTATTTTAGTCTTCTCAAATGTTATACTCATCTTCATCACATGTGTAACATTATAAAAAATTAATGAGATCAATTTACTAGTAATGGTAATTGTATGAGATATAAAACGATTATAATTTTTTAGAATATGATAAGAATGTGGCTATTAGATAATAATCAGTATTCATAAACCTAACATGAATAAAAAATTTCAAATAATCATGGATCCTCCTTCATTAAACAAAGAATAAGTTTTTATAAATAAATATTATTTTTATTCATTAAATATCATTTTTTAGGATGACATGTATTGTGGTAATTGAATATGAATCATATTGTTTTGTTTAAGAAGTAGTCTGCACGTACAGATGAATGACATATTCATTTTTTGGTGAGAAAACATGAATGGTATATAATAATTATCAAATAAACCTAAAATCATAAGAAATACTAATTTCATTATATAAAAATGGAAATAACTTTTTATGATGTTAAAGATATACAAGGAAAAATTTATATATGGGTTTTTACTCAAATTGATTACATGGGATTTCCCATATAGTACTTCATCCAAATGGAGGAAAAATGAAAATATTATATTACTAAATGATTATGGTAGAGGAAGAAGAGTCTTTGGTGGCGAGCATGGGTAAAATTGGATCTTTTTTAATATTAATTATTATACTTAAGATTTACCCATAATGGGTTCTTAATGGAAACTATTATAAATGGATGGAATGAACTATTTGAAAATATAAATTCTTATTATTAATAGTGAAAAAGTTTCAAATTGAATGTGATATCCAATGATGATTTTACAGCATATGATACATAGTTTTGTTGAGCCTCACATTAACAACTAATTATAATAATTGTCTTTGTCATGTTTTATGACATTTAATCCATATTTTTTTAATTTTTTCATTTTATGTCTTAATCATTGTAGATAAAATTTACCTATGAAATTTTTTAATTTAAAAAATAAAATGAAATAAATTTCAAAATTTGATCCTACTAATTAAAAATATTTTAACTATCATATAAAATAATATTTATATGGCTTACAAAAAATTATTCATATATTAGAACATCATTGGTACATTATTAAATGAAATGGACAGGAAATATTTATTCATCATATAAATATTGATTTTATTTTAATCATTTACTATTGTGATTGAAGATTCAATCGTATTATTTTTAAAAAAATTCTTCAATTAACTTATTAAATTCATATTTTTTCATGAAATATCTTTTATATGATTTAAATTAAAACATAGATTATGAAAATTTATAAAAATATACGATATGGGTATAAGATTGTTTTGGAACTATTCACGTAAAAATTAATATTAAAAAATCAGATAATTAAATTAATATATTATTAAAATTCATGCCCAATGTTTAAGTATCTTTATTCTAGAATAAATTCTAAAAATAAATAGTCTGTCTTGAAAATAAAAAATTAAAAAAAACGTTTTACATAGAGAAATAAATTTTTTAAGGAAATATTTTTTATTTTTTAAAAATACAATCACATCAATATTTAATTATATTGCTGAAATATATTATTAAAATAAAAATGTTTTCTTACACATAAAAATTTTTATATATATATATATATCACATATAAAAAAAGTTTAAAGAAAAACATTTAGAAGGTAATATTTCTAGTTATTTAGCTCCATTATTTTAATTATATAAATGGAATGCCAATAAAAATTATTCATTATTTTTCAAATATATATATATATATATATTTAATAATCTAATTATAATTATTTATAACCAATATCTTAATCGCTATAAAATAAATAATATATTTACTTCTAATATGTTTATCAAAATAAATTTTATCATGGTTTATTTTGTTTAAGTATCTCATGTGAAAAAAAACATTTTATTAAATTAGTATATCTACTAAAATTATTTGTAGTTATACATACCACATTAAATTTATTATGTCCCCAAATTATTAATTATCATCATTAATGTATTTATTATTAGGATATATAAATGATATAGATGACTGATGGTATAATTTCTATTGATATATCTACAATCAAAATATTGGAAATATATATTTTTCTTTAAAATAGGTTTAAAATCAATTTTGAGGATTCCAAATCATTTTTGAACCAATTCTGTATATTTTTCAATATTAAGACACACATTGTAACACCCATAATTTTTTTGAAATATTTTATCTAAATAATCTTAATTCTTAAATATGTTACATTACATGTAGTTGTGAGTTTAATTGAGCTGTGAGATTCCCTTATAATAAAATGACCATTTCATCCATGCTGTTACTTTAGTAGAAATAAATATAACTAACATTTGAAAATTTAGTCAGAATGCATTCACTAATAACTGTTTATGATAAAATATATGTCAATTATATATATTTATTTTTTCATTAAATGAAATGAATTATATTTAGTAAATTAATTACATGAAATTTATATGTTATATATTTAATAATATAATTTTTATATTCATCCAATATTTATTGTGTTCCAAGGTTATGAATAAACACAATATGTTGTATAAACCCTATATTTTTAAAGACTTAATTTTCTATCTTTTAATGGAGAACAATTTTAATATTATGATTTGGATTCATTAATAATTTTTATATGAAAATATATACATTTTATTTTGAATTTGTATATTACAATATTATTACTATTAATTTTCAATATTTGTATGATAACTATCAAATATAGATTAATAAAATAATACACAATCATTTAATTGAAAAAAACTTTTTCATTGAAATAAATAATATAGTAAAATTATATTATTTAATGTTATTAATGTATAAATATAATGTATATTTATCATTGAATATAATGTCTGTTTTTATCATTGATTTTATATTGAATTCAGATATAAAAACATTTTAGTCTTTTGCAGTGTTTTAACTTTTAAAACATGTTCCCTCTATCCAACAACATGAATAATTTAAAATTAATTAATAAATCATCTATGTTTTTAATTTTTAAAAATTGATTCCAAATTTGGAATATATATTACTAAATTATGAAAATATATTCATTCTATTTTTTGTCATTATGAATTGTAACTTTGGTAATTTTTATTAGTACTATAATATGGTAATTTAGGTTATTATGGGTAAGAATACTATTATTAAAATACCCTAACACTTTTGTAAATATAATTTTATGTCTTTTTTCCACCTAAATTTTCCTTGGGTATTAATGATGTCATTTAGATGTTGGTTGTATGAGATTAGGACAATTATTTTATTTTATTTAATGAAAAAATCATTTTGTATAACTCAAATTTTAATAACTATATCATTTTATATATATTGTTATGAATTAGATAATTTTATTATAAGAATTAATTTTAAATATAATTATTTATTATTTATAGGTTAATTTATTTTATAAAATTTAGGAAATAAATAATTATCTTAAATCTGTATACTTCGATGAGGTTAAAATATTATTAATTGATGAGAAAACAATAAAACAATTTTTATTAAAAATTTAATAACCATAAAAAGACCAATACAGTTGATAAAATCTTTTCATTAGTGTTTATATCGACCATAACCATCCATGGGAAATGTTAGTGACCTTTTGGATCCATTGAGAAGATATTTAAACACATGTTTTATTTTATTTAATGTTATTACAGTTGTAACATTCATAATTTAATAAATATGACATTCTAAATTTTGGATTTTAATGAAGATAAAATAGACTAATAATATAATTCAATAATATAATATATTTATATTCATCATATTATTTTAATTTTAATTTTTATTCCACATGTTTTTATATTTAATAAATAGAAAAAATTGATGTAGTAATTAATCTAGTATTAGAGAAAACAAATAAATTATATTAAAAATATTAAAATAAATATATTCTTGGATAATTGATATTTCTAATGAAATTTCAATATGACCATCACCTATATGGAATATAAAAAAAAATTTCTAATATAAAATTGAATCTTAATAATTTTAAAAATCCATGAATTGGATAGTTTTAAAAATGAAACAATTGATTATTTAACAAAAAATGTATTATTAAATTATATAAAAAAATTTAAAAAAATTATAGATTAATTATTAAATATTATAAACTGATATATTTTATTTTTTTTAATTTTCAACAATGAATTAAATATTTTACCCTTTAAATATGTAAATATTTATTTCTATATTTAAAAATTCAATATTATAACAAAGTGTTAGTTATAATGATAAGGATTAAATTGAAATGAAAACATGTCAACAATATATTTTTTATGACATTAAAACCCTATCTCATCTCAATAATCCAAATGGAGAAATTTTTTAGTTTTTTGGATGGGGTTAGATTTTATTATAAATTAATAATTTTGAGATTACAAAAGTTCATCTCAACCCAATTATAAAAATGCACCTCCTCCTTCACCTATAAAAATCACATTGAGCGTTCATGATCATACATACCCTTCCCTTTTACAATTTCAACATCCATAGATACATTCTAGGGGATCTATTTTTTTCAAATACCAACTCTAGTACTCTATGTTAATATTTAGAAAAAGCACGTCGAAATGAGGAAATATCCTCTACAGTTTCATTCAAAATTATTTCTTCTTCGACTTACTATTCATGAGATTAATCGTTATAATGTAATTAGTCTAGTTTCACTTATATAGTGACATTTTATTATGATTATTTAACAACAATTTTCAACTTTCAATCCATTGTATGAAAAAAATTGATCATGTTTGTGTCTTTATGACATACTATCTCCACGCCTTATTATATTATAGTTTTCACCACCACATTACATAGAAGTGTATTATGAATAAAATAAGAAATATATATTACTATTGTGAAATTATATTTATTTTGAAATATTTTACACCATTAACTTCAATACACTCAATATTTTTGGAAATGATAATGTCACTCATGCGTACATATGGCATATTATATCAACAATGAGATGTGACTCATAATATGTGATATTAAAAAATTAATGATTATATAAATCTAAAAAAATGAATATATATATATATATAGTATATATTATGTTCATATTTTTTTTATTACTTAACAACAAAATAAGAAGAATAAAAATATCTTATTCAACAAAACTAGAAATTGCTGATGAAGTAGTTAATACTTGAAATAAATGTAATAATTCATTTTTGTTAACAAATGGATGATAGTATTATCATACATGATATTATAAAAATGAATATGATTCTAGAATTTTTCGTGGACATTATTTTAATGATTATACAGGTGTTTTGTATTTATATGAAAGATATCGAACCTATCTTGAGTGATAATTTTACATTCCCATTATTCCCCACGAATATTTATAATTATTTAACAGGGTATAATTCTCATCCATGTTAATGTTTCCAAAGTACGTTATATTTTTTATATTCCCTGTCAATTTTTAATTTAAATTTTACCAATTAGTGAATATTTATAAAACGGTATGAAATTATTCATTTTTCATTATTCTATACGAGGTATTTTTTGAATATTTCCAATAAAATTATGAGGAGATGTATTTTAACATATATATAATGAACTATTTTTTACATATTACTATTACCTTATTTCCATAAATATTATCCTAAAATTTTTCATGTTATTTTTATATAAATAATTTTATTTTAAAATTTTGGATTATTTTGAGAAAAAAATTTTGTTATGAAGAAAGGATATTTCCATAAATAATTATTTTCAAGTGTAATATGTAATGTATTTTCCATTAATGATAAAATTTTGAAATAGGGTTATGTTTCATGTACGATATCCTAATATTTCATATTATATTTTTATATTTATGATTGAATATTATTTAATATTTATTTTTGTTTCACATAGATTATGATATGATGGAATGATGTTTAAATAAAACCAATTTATTCCTTGGGTTATGATTAATAACCTATGATATTAGGGAACACATATGATTGATTAAATAATTTAATGGGTGTGAACTAAATCTTCCACCAATACATTGGGTAAATTTCTACATGTCATTATATATACATGGATTGAATGGGAGATGATCTTGGTCGCATTATACATGGCTAGAAAGGTGAGTGAACTATGTTCAGTAATGGACATTGTCCACTATGATGGTATTGTAAATGAGCCTTGACTAATATGATGTATTTTTATTTTTGAATGTATATTTCAAAAACCCTCTTTTTTTATTTTATGACATTTTGGATTACGTTCAATGATTTTTATGATAATTCATGATTTATCCCATGGGATGGTATCAAGATATTTCATATACAAGATAATACTTTAAAATGTTATATATTTTTGATATGATTGCGATCTCAATTGATTACCCTTGTTGAGAATCTAATCTCACCCTTTATTTTGTTTCTTTTACCCAGTTCATGAAGAAGGATATTATGTTAGATATGTAAAAAAGCTTTCTAGTTATGAAGAAATAAGTGTGAGACAATAAAGATGTCTTATGAACCTATTGTTGATGTTTCATAGTTTCTAAAGACGTTGTTCTTATACAGTATTATACTTTCTGTTTTATAATTTTTAACGAATATACATCACCATTGATGTAATGT
Source organism: Viscum album (assembly GCA_963277665.1). NCBI lineage: Eukaryota > Viridiplantae > Streptophyta > Magnoliopsida > Santalales > Viscaceae > Viscum > Viscum album. The sequence goes on from OY728158.1 coordinate 882,658,581, forward strand.
CAATGTATATAAATTATGACTCATTATTTTTGGTATTAAGGGAAAATTATATTTAACATCTAGAAAATAGGATGAGAATCCCGTAGTAAGAATCCAAAGGATATTTTAATTTATAGTATAGAATCCATGTTTTTTATAAGTAATTATGTATTGCCACACATAAAACCAAATCTGTACTAAATTGATAATTTGTCCCTGATTATTTGGTTTTCCCATTATGATTAGTTATTATCAAACTATTCCAATTAGTTTTTGTCAATGGATAGAACTCGATGTATCCATGTTAACACAAAATGTGACTAGAAATGAAATGATTTACCTTTTGAGAAATCAATTGTTATTAGAGATTGAATATCAAATATTGATTCTCTAATAAAACAACTTTATAAATATATTAATCAAACAGGACTTGCAAATGGGAAATGTAGGGAACAAAATTCGGGTGATTCCTTCATGAGTCAACATCCACCTTCTATCAGTGGGTCTTCAGATCCACTACTAGATATACAAGCGATCAGTACCAATAAATAGTTATTTTTAGTTCTCCAATGTTTAGAACATGATAAAATCATCTTATTGGTCTATCATTTTAAATGTGAGGCTATTAAATGGGGAACCATACCAGGAATATGAGGAAAATAGATGTAATTGAATCCATGGAGCAAGACATGTTCAAGAGAAAATTGTTTATGAAGTAAAATTATTATTTTTTTGATAAAATATTTAGAATGAGTTACATGAACTTATGAAATTGGAATATAAATCCATTGGTACCTAAGAATAATATTTTACATTACTTTCAGGGTACAAATCTAGAATTTTTATCCCAACTATTACTGAAATTGATCTATTCTGTAGGCTTAGAAAACCATGTATTCCTTAGGGAATAGCCATAAGGGACTTTGTTAGTTATGAATTAATCATTTACTATTTTCTCATGGTTTAGAAGGATATTGGAATAACCCATAACTCCTATGGGTTTTATAAGAAGATAAAAATTGAATTCATTGGAAAATCTAAGGAACAAATTGATAATAAGAAGAGTTCTACATTATGCTCAATTTATGGAAATACACATGATGTAAATTGTATTAATGGGACATGTAAATTTTTTATTTAGGAAAAGGATTATCATCATGTATTTGATTGCAGATGTGATGTGAAAATTATATTTAATAATGTGAATAAAGAAAAGGATACATAGAAATGGCCTCTTAAACTTCAATGTTACAAGTAGAATGAAATGAAACATTAAAAGATTTAGTGCCCAAATCAAATGGTTATTGATGATGATCGATGCCATAAATCACTAAATTCCAAATTCAAAATAAAGTTACATTCGATTACCATCAGCATTGTGGAGTAAGAATATGAATTTTTCAAAGGTACACTTACTATCCACTAAAATGTATCGAATGTTTCATCTGATTCAGGATTAATACACTGTATTATCTATGAAGTATTTTGTAACGGTATCTCCAAATTTCCAAAAGAAATAGATATTGAGTTAGTTTTTTCAACTCATAATTTCACAAAGGTCTAATTAAAAATTTATAATTCTCCTTCGGTTAATGATTGGGATAATTTGATTCAAGAAAATCTTGTTATCCTTCATATAGTTGAATTTGATTTGTTTCATTAAATGGATTTTTATTCTCTATATATATCTCATATCAATTTACCAAAATGGGAACAATAATTTCATATTCTAGATCAGTCTATGATCAAATTTAGATTCAAGGATGAATATTACCTTCACATAGAAATTTTTTCCATCTTATGGGTATTGATATGTATAAATAAATGTTATCTATCACAAATAGTTTGGTAGAAAAGAAAAATTAAGAGTACACCAATTGTACAAGAGTTTGATGATTTCATTTTAAAAAATTACAAATTATTCCATTGAAAAATGATGTTGAGTTTTTAATAGATCTCATAATGAGTGTTATTCCTATTTCAAATACACCTTTTAGAATGTCCCCCAATTGAGTATTCATAATTGAAGTAGAAAATAAAAGATAATATTTTCAAGGGATTCATATTCCCTAATGTATCACCTTGGGTTGAACATGTTTTATTTGTCAATAAGGATGATATATCAACAGAACTCGACATTTTTAATCTTTAACATAAAAAAGATCACTATCATGAAAAATATCATATTCCTCTCATTGTTTTCTTATTCAACCAAAATTTTGGAGCTCATCACTTTTCAATAATTTATTTTCTTTGGGTATTTAATCAATTGATGCTCATTAAGGAGGATATACCAAATATGAAATTATAGTCAAGTTATGGACACTATGAATTTATATTTTTTCATTTGGATCTTACTATTTCTCCTGCTATAATCATGGATATAATGAATAAAGGCTTTAAAAAATATATTGATCATTTTTTGGATGTATTTAAAGATGATATTATTGTATATTATAAGACAATGTAATAACATGAATATCAATTTAGAATTGTGCTGAAGACCATAATAAATAAGACGCATTATGAAAAAGTTAACATGTGTGAATTTTGGCTTAAAAACATTCATTATTGATTCACATAATCTCAAACAAGAGGACATTTTTAGATCCAATAAAAACATAAGTTATTGAATTTTTTTGAGACATCAACAATGGTAATAGTGATCTGAATGGTTCATAATTTGGGTAGATATTATCGAAATTTTTTAAATAATGTTTTATGATCATATAATTTACTCACCATGTGTAATTGGAAAGGATTTATGTTCATTTGGATGGATGAATGTGATGATAATTTTAAATAACTCATGAAAGGTCATCTATTGCACTAATACTCACACTGATTTGCTATAGGTAATGGTTTGTGATCTATAGTGATGCATACATAAATGGGTTGGTATGTGTTCTCATGTAAATTTTATGGTGTTATCTTATTTTAATTATAATCTAAACTAAAGAAGGAAAATTACCCATATCATGATTTAGAGTTAACTATGGAAATATTTTCCTTATTGATATAAGGATATTACCATAATGGTGAAAGGTGTGATATTTATAATGATCATAAAATTTTAAATTATATTTTCCTAGAAAAGATTTTTAATATGTTCCAAATAATATGGTTATAGTTGATTAAATATTATTTATACTCAATACATTTCCACCCTGGGAATGTGAACAAGGTGGTAGATTCTTTGAGTCGAAAAGACCATGCAAACCTATCCCTGATTAGGATTAGAATATATCAAATATATATGAATTTTCAATGTATGAATCCTGAAATTTTAAAATAAGGGAAAAATAATATCTTTTACAAATGAATTTTCAACCATAAATACAGTTGATAATTAAGGATGTCCAGAAATAAAATGTAGATAAAAAAATAATGTGAGAATTGTTCCTGAATTGAAAATTTATTGTGATGAAATTATAATCTTTTTAATTGGTTTTGTATTCCTCCAACAATGGAATTAATGGGGGAGATGTCCGATGATTCTCATATTTCTTCCTTCTCTACTCACCATGGAATCAAAAATAGTACATGGACCTAAAAGAGTATTTCTGGTGGGATGGAATGAAATATGATTTTCTCAAATATGTATCTCCCTGCTGGATTATCAGAATGTTATGGAGAGAGACAAAATACTAATGGTATGTTACTACCATTACCCATACTATAATGAAAATTGGAAAACATCACTATGTAAATTGTCATCAGACTTCACAAAACATATGATGACCATAATTCTATATGGCTTATAATTTATTTCCATAAGAAGTCTCCAAACTTTATTAATATTTCATATGATTTCCTTTTTGATCATTATTATAAGATATATGTACATGATGAGGTAAGATTTCCTAAAGTACCACATTACATTATATTTGATCGGGATATGAGGTTTACCTCTATGTTATACAGAAGTCTTCATCAGGGTGTGGATATAGTGTTCTTGTCTCAACATTAATTATCATCCTCGGATAGATGGTCATTATTAGAGGAAAATTTATACTCTCGATGATATGATAAGGGAGATATATCATCACTTATTTTTATCCAAGTGACAAATTCTTAGGTAAAAATTCAGTTTAAGGGAGAGATATCATCATATATTTGTATCAAACTATGATAATTTTTATTGACATGGTAAATTGGTAAATCAGGTAATCAAGGGTATAAATAATTTTATACAATTACCCTAAAACATGACTTCATTTAATTTGATGTGTTTGTTTTATAATAAATCATACTTGGTTAAGAATGGTGTCTTTTTGTATCCACTTCGATTTGATGAGGAAATTTGATTTAATTTATTTATGGAAAAATGTAATAAATCTTATTAAAATTTTAATAACAATATAGTTTTTTATATAATGATATACAGATGAAACATTTCATTAAAAATACTAACATGAATGATAAATTGTTTTTTCATTATGATGGTTATTTATTTGTAATTTTTTTGGAAATAAGTAATTACCATAAAGACTTATACAATGATATTGTAAAAATTAATTAAATTATGAGAAATAAATAATACACTATTAATTTTTATGTTAATCACAATTAAAAAACCCAAATTGTTGACCAAATCATATGAAATGATTATATTATGACAGATACCATCAAAGGGTTTAGTTAGTGTCCTTTTGGAGCCTAATAGAATTGAATGTGACACTTATATTATGTTCTACAAGGCAAGGTCAAAGTTTTCACCTTAAAAAAATATTAATTATAAAATTTTAAATTATAGATTTTATAAAATAGAACATTGAATAATAATATTCTTATGAAATATTGTATAATTATCTTCATAATTGTATTTTATTTCAGATTTTTATTCAAATAACTATTATATTAAATAATTACACAAAATTGATGTAGTAATTACATTATTAATGGAAATAAAATAAATTGATAAATGTATTTTTGAATAATATAGCTTCCTAATGAATTTTATATATGAAACTGGCCCTATAGTAATATAATAAAATAGACTGAAGTTTTCTTGTTATCATAATAGTTTTAAAAATCCATTTTTTGGGTATTTTCAAAATTAAAACCTTTTAATTTTTATCAACAAAATGTTTTATTAAATTATTTAAAAATAATAATTAATTTCTTCAAAATATATAGTAATTATTATATGTTCTAACTTCTTATAAATTATTTTCTTATTTCCTAATTAAAATCAAATAAGTTAATTTTACACCCTTTTTATATTGAAATGTTTTTTTAAATTATTAAATCATAAAATAGAATAAATTTTTGTTAATTAAAATGATAAGTATTGAATTTATTGAAAAACAAGTCTAAAATCTATTTTTTATGATATTCAACACTATATATTCACATATTCAAAATTGAGACATTTTATAGGTTTTTTTATTGAGTTGGATTTTATTATAAATTAATATTTTTGGAGATCCCAAAAGTTCCTCTCACATTAATTATAAATGTGCACCCCATTAAACACCTATAAAAAAAACATTGATCATTCAGTATTATAAATCCAATTTAATTTTCCCTAATCAGCTTCTAAATTTAAATTCTATTGGATTCTATATTCCTCAAATAAAAAATCTATTTTTTTTATGTTGATATTTTGTGAAAGCAAATTAGAGAAGGGGCAATCTCCCCAATAAATTATTCAAAACTAAATTATTATTATACTTAATATTCATGATTTGTATAATTATAACATCATATCCCTTGAATCACATATCTACTAAGAATTACTTATTATTATGTAACAACCATTATCTATTTTCTATCCATGCAACGAAAAATAAAATCACCAAGTCGATGTTTGCACAATTTACACTCTCCAACACACGGTGTATTCTGTTTTTCACCACCACCTCATATAGATGTGTATAATAATTGAAATAATAACATTATATGATTAATATAACATGATATTGATTATTAAATCTTATACACCATTCAATTCAATACCATTCAATAATTATGGGAATGATATCGTCACATGTTTGTCTGTACAACATACGGTTTCCTCCTTGCAATTCAATTCATTCGACATGATCATAATTAATACCTGACCATTTCATTGTAAGGAACAAATAAATATTATTTAAATTATTTTCATATCAATTATTATTGATATAAATCTCTCTTAAGAAGGATAATTCAAACTTTTTTAACCGAACATGCATAAGAAAATGAAGTAGTTAATACTAGAATAACATGTTAAAATGAAATGTAATTAACAAATGAAAGATTATATGATCAAATATGATATCAAAAAATGACTAATGATTATATAATAATTCAATTAAATTATTTAAATCATTATTCAAGAGGTTCATATACATAAAAAGGATATCATACCTATGGTACAAGATAATTTTTCAATAACATTTTTATCCGAGATTATTTATTTGTAAGTATTTATTGGTATATATTTTTCATCCAGGTCCATGTTTAAAAAAATATTTAATATTATTTACAATCTTCTACAATTATTAATGTAAATTTTATCCATTGGGGAAATTTTATTAAACTATATGACATGAATCATTTTTCATTACATGATACACGATACTTTTTACTATTTCTGGAAATAGTATGACGATAATATTTTTTAAATATTTACAACATGATCATATTTTTAATTATCCATAAAAACATATTTAAATGAATCTCCCTCTATAGGATTTCATATTTATATTTATATAAATTCTATTTTAATAAACTCGTCAACCATTTTGAGAAAACAAAATGTTTTTGAGGAAGAAAGGATATTTTCCTTAAGAATCAATTTAATGTGTTATATCAAAATTATATTCCCAAAAAGATGGAAATATTTTTTAGGTTTATGTTTCATGTATAATAACCTTAATTTTCATAGTTTTTTGTGTGTATCTCTAGTTTTTATTTTTAAAATGAATTTATTTTACATGGATTATTTTAAGGTTGAATGATGTTTTATGAAACCCATTTTATTCCATGGGTTGTAGTGATTGATTCATGATGTTGTGGAAAACATAAGAATAATTTAATTAAGATATAGCTGGCAGATATATATCTCTCCAGTTAATTGGGTAATGATTTTTATCACTTGAGATAGAAATGGAATGAATGGGAAATGCTCTTGGTTCAGCAATACATGGATGGAGGGAGGAGAGAACTCAGTTCAGTAATTGACTTTTAATGCTATGAAAGTCATGGGAAAGAGCATCAACTAATATGAAATGAATTTATAGGCTTATGTTTATTCTATAAAAAATCATGACTAATGTTTTTAATTTTGGGATTACGTTCGTTGATGTTTGTGAACTGCCCAGATTTATTACATGCCATGATATAAAAATCTTTCATATGCGGAATAATATTTTAAAATATTATATGATTATGATATGATTGATATCTACCTTATTTACTATTTTTGAGAATCTAAGATCTCCTTTTCATATGTTTCTTTTTTCAGGTCACGAATAAGCTGATAATGTATGATATGTCAAAAGGGTTATAGTTATAAGATAATTATGTTGGTGATAATGAAGATGTCTTATGAACCAGTTGTTTATATTTACTAGTATCTAAACTAATAATACTTATATAGTCCATTCCTGGGGTTGTTTTATTTTTAAATGAATATTTTTCATCTTTAATGTAATATAAATGAATTTAAATTTTTTTTAAAAAAAATTGTATAGTTTTTTTCTTAGGTGTGTTTATAATCATATATACATTGATAATCCATTATAGGTAGATAAAATGTTTGACTTACTTATTCAAAATATCAGTTCATATTTATTGGAAGAAAAAAACAATTCAAAAGTAATATTAAATTAAATTAAATAAAGGAAACTAATATTTACATGGAGTATATTCCCCAATATATGTTGGTGTAATGGTACAACCCATTTTTTTATTAGATAATCCATTATAAAATATCTGGGTTATTATTTGACAATCCATTAAAACATTCTGGATATAATTGAGTGCTTAGAATATTACAATAGTATGAAATACATAACCCAATGGGGTTTGATAATTTCATGTTATTTATCGTAATCCCCCTCATTAATACTCATTTACAAGGTATTTTTTTATTCCCCATTTTGTGGAAGTTTTCTATTTCATTTAAAGATTATATTCTAGGGATAGGGATTCCATTTAAATAATTCTGAAACATCATGATTTAAATTCTTTGATGTGTGGATGGAGTATTAGATGGAATTTATAATAATTTCCTCTATATTGGTTGAATTCTTTATCACTCATTGAAAAACATAATCTCATTGTACAATCCATGAATACTAGAAACATTTTAGTGATTCATTCCACAAATAAATTATGTGACTATTTCAACAAATCTGACACATAGGAGGTTAGACATTCATTCCATCATTGTTTTTATCATGTCAACATCCATCAGACTATATGACTTACTTAATTACTATGTTTTATTTATAAAAAAAGTAAATGATTTTAATTATAAATCATGATATATGTTTAATAATAATCAAATGCATTCTCAATATTTCACTAATTATATTGGATTTATAATTTAGCTAATCCTTATATTTTTGATCAATTAAATAAACAACATAGTTACTTCTGACTCCATCCATTACTAAAACAAACGTTTTTCAATGTATATAATGAAAATATAATATTGTATGTGAATTGTCATAAATACTCTCATTAAAAACTAAATATTGTTTTAAAAACATTCGCAAGAACATTTAGTGACACCTAATCAACTGTCATTTCAATTTAGTGTTATTTAGGCATGGATCCTTCATGAATAATAACCTAATTCCTTAACATTAAAAATATTTCATAATTTCTCATAAGAAGTGTGTGATTAAGAAAATAATATCCACAGTAGTGTCATAACAGTTTTCAATTTTGCTCTATGTCATGCTTCTTATCATAAAAAATTTAGATACCAATATGCTTTCTTCATCCTTACATCAAATATGCAAATCTATAATAATGAATGAAACCACATATAGTGTGGAGATGATTATCTTATTTCTGTGAAAACAAAAGAAAATTATTTCGTTTACCAAAATTAAAAAAAATTACAATATTCTTACATATGTCTAAATAGGTTTAATTTGTTGTTTATAATCCTAACCCCAAAATGAAGTACGCTAATAAAAAAATTATCTAAATCATACAATAATAAAAAATGTGGAACCCAAGATCAGAATTTGAAATAAATGTGCTAAAAAAATTCATTATTCACATTATATATAATAGGAATTATAGTAACCCATTAATAAAATATAATTATTCTATATCATTTTACATATTTTAAATAATATCTAATAAAAAATATAAAAATATCATTTTAATAAGGTTTATTCTATTTTATATATTGATACATTAGAATATTATTTGAAAATTCTTGTTAAATTATTTTAATAATAAATCCCCACTTATCGCCCCTATAGACTTCTCATAATTTATATTCTTCTTCATAGCCTTTGAAATAGATGCAATAGAAAAGGATTTACCAATATTCTTTTATGGGGTAAAAAATCAAAGATAAAAAATAATATTATAAGTGAAAATATAAATAACATTAGGGTATAATATCATAGTAAATTTTATTAAATATATAATTATGTAACTATAATCAAATAATAATTGATCAAGAATCCTAAATCAATTCATTTTCATTAGATAATAACATATAAAAGAGTTATCGTAACAGGAATAATTTTCTTAACATAAAAGTGTAGCACAACCATAATCATTGAAAAAAATATATATCATCACAAAATTATTCATATCAATAATTTCATTACACATAATACTTCACATTCCATACTACCAAAATATATGGAATGGAGAATTTATTTCTGTCTAACAAAAATATGGGGCATCGAGAATCATGTTACATAATATGAAGGAATTGGGAATTAGGATTGACATTCCAACCATTCAAAACCATGTGGACCAAGAATCAAGTTACCACAATAAAAAATATTTTTAAATAAGTTTCATGAATATTTATTACCATAATTTATGCATATTGATTCATATTACATACAACCATTTCCAACAATATCTCGAATAGTGTTCCTTCGTACCTTAATTATCTCATTAAAGGTCATAATTTACACACTTATGTTGATTTATATATAAATATGTTCCAAATTATAAAATTTTATAAAACATATATATGTGTTTAATCATAACATTAAATCATTAATAAATTTATATCATTTAATATACCACTGAAATGATTTGGGACTCTTGAAAAATATTCAAAAAAAATTCAAAATAAATATTGAGAAAGAAGGTAGATTTTATCTGAAGGATAAAACCCTAATGAATCATAAATACTTTAATGGATGATAATATAGATTATGAGTAACCATATTATATGAATATTTATAATGTTAATAAATAATATTAGATAAAAACATTATAATCTAATATCTCATGTTTAATCATTATGATGAAAAATAGTATAATTTAATGTAGTGTGTGATTCCTGATAAATTTTCTCCATGCTAATTTAAATATTTATATATAATTTAATGTGTAAAATGATACATTAAAATAAATTTACAAATTGATTATAATATTTTCATATTATATGGAGTTATGGTTCATATTCAATATATATTATCATAAAATGGATGTGAGATATTATTAAATCTTAAATACTCATTATTCTTTGTTATTGATGATTACTTTTTATTAATATAATTTTATATTAATGGGGGTTTGAAAGGGATAATCGGAGGTTTTGCGATAATTTTTATGTTTATGGTCTCAGAGTATCCGATTGTGGGAAGGCTAAGCATGTTGCATTGTTATTTTTTATTTTTTATTAACCATGCATCTTAATAATGTGTCTCCAAATGGGAAAAAGTATGGTTTTTCAAAAAATTACAATGTTATGTGTAAAATATGAAAACTAGTAATTTAGATTAAATTTACATAACATGTATTTCTTATTATTTTCCTAATTGTTCCCTTAACTAATTAGGTTGAGGTTTTTCTAGATAGTAGTGTCACACGATTTGTCCAACCATGTTTCCAAACCATGCTCCATGTTAAAAATTGATGGAAATTTTCTTTTTCCCTTCCCATGTTTTATTTTCAACTATTAAATCTTCATAAAAACTAATAATGAAACTCATATGTAGGTTTCTCCTCATAAAATCTTACAAACATGCTATTCCTCCGACATATGTCCTCTATTTCAGCTTCTATATGACCCATTAGATGGCCCATGGTATGGATATCATTCAGTTACAATATTATCCAGCTATTTTCTACTTCCTAAAAACCATTAGTATTTTTTGATATTATTATAATAAAATAGTTGATATTTTATTGTTATTTATATTCCATAATAATAGTTTAAATCTGATTAAAATACCATGTTACATGTCTTCATGGGACAAAGGATAGTCTTATCTATGATTTTATAATATTTTTTAACGTTGGGGATGAAGCGTCATTTTATATAAATGTTTGGAATTTTATAAAATGTTTTACAGTTTCAAATGCTTCTCATTATTAGTATTGACCATATAATTTATATCCATTTAATGTTTTACCTAATTATATACCATGATATATAATGGGTCTCTTAAAAAACATTGGTGGTTGACATTAAAAACCCCAACTGTCCAACTAATTTCGTTTTTCCTATAAAAAATAACAACAATTATTTCAATGTTACTAAAACATTATATTTTGTGTGTTAGATTTTACAATAAATGATGGAATTCATAATAAGGGAAATTGGGTAATATTTTTGTAACATAAACATAGTTAAATGAATTACTCAATCATTGATAAATGATAGATCTTTAAAACCATAATTGTTATTTAAATCAAATATTATAGATTCATTTAATTTTCAAATTATTTGGATACTATGACACCCTAATATTTTTATGAAATATATGTCAATAAAATCCATCATATCGATGTATCCAATTTTAATATTTCAATTCCCGCAATAACTTCTTAGCATTCGTTATACACAACATTGAGTTTCTGTGAACAATATTTTATTCAAATTATTCAGACATTTAAATTATAACATAATAATTAAATTGTAGATAGTTAATTATGAAAACCACGACAAAAAATTATATATATTTATTAAATAATTTTTTTTGACATTTTTCAAAAATAATTTGTTTATATTAGATTAGAATATAACCAATTTTATGGATTAAAATTTATATTCTTTTAAAGGTAGATTTTTTATTTTATAATAAGGATAATATTTTTATCTAAATATTAAAATTTTTATAAATCTCATTTCAGAAAATTAACATCATTATTTAAATGAGAATGAATAAATTATCTTTGGGTGATTTTTTTTGTATTTTTCAAATATACATCTTTTGTTGACGAATAATGAAAATAGTTTTTCTACTCATTATATTTTCATTTAATGTAATTACAAGGTGAAAATTATTCTCTTATTAGTTTTACTTAGTGATTTTTATCATAATGAAATAAAATTTTTGTTTTTAATAATTATTTTATATAGGTATTTATAATAAAAAATTACATTTTAAAAGGACCTATTTTTTGAGAAAATGTGTTTCATGGAATTAGAATGATTAAAATTTAAATTAAATTCATGAAAATATGTATTTTTTATTTTATGAAATGGATAATAATTTTATATCCATAAAGTAAAAATAATTTAATATTTTCCATTTATTTTTTTGTTTTATATACATAAAAACCAAGTTCAATTTCATCACAATGATAAATGGTAAATTGGATAATTTAGGCTATAATAAAAATTATAATGACTATAAAATGACTCTAACATGTGCCAAGATTTATTCTGTATAATGGAAATTCATCCCATAGTACATAAGGATCGAAATTATTTTTTTAATGGACTCTAGTCCTTGAAAATGTCATATATAATATTTAAATCAATGAAAATCACAAAATCTCTCTTTCAATGCCTTTAATATCTATTATGTGTACAAATGGGGAACTAGTTATGTAATGAATGAGTATAAAAATAAATTTATAAATTTATAATCTTATATTCATTATATATATTTATTTTTTACATTTAGTGTCATTTGGATGATATTATGGTATTTATAATATTTTATTTAATAAACATTTAAAAATGTCATATTCATGATTAATAAACTATATCCTTTTATATATGGGTTCAAAATCAGGATATACCAGAATATTAATATTCAAGTAAAGTATAAATGATTTATATTTGTCATGGTATTTTATGATAAATTTTTTTGTGAAATAATGAGTATAATAATAATCACCGAACACTAATGTAGTAATAATTTAATTAATGAAAATAACAACTAAATGTTACAAGAAATATTAAAAAATTCCTAATTTTATATATTTAATCATGTAAAATAAAATTTTAATTAATTTTTCCAAATAATTATATAATTTAATATTTTTTCATTGAGTTACCTTGTTATTTTGATATTGCTAAATATATTTGTAAAAAATAGTGACAACATTGACCCTTTTGATATTTTAAAAAATTAGATTTTATTAAATTATATAAAAATAAATAAATATTTTAAAAATTATATAATATTTTACAATTTTTTATAATTTTTTCATTTATGATTTAATTTATATAAACTAATTATATTTACAACAATTTAATGTTCAAAATGTTGTTACTGTAGAAATATTGAAATAGGTTAACTAAAAGTTATTCAAAATGATAAGTTTTAAAATAATACAAAAACATGTCTAAAATAAATTATTTTCTGAGATTAAAACCATATATCCTCTTATCATCGAATACATGGAATTTTGGATGTATTTGGAATTATATTTAATTTACTTAAAATTAATATATTTTTTTGAAATTCAAAATGTTTTCCTCACCTAAATTAGAAAATTATACCGCATGCATCACTTATTCAAATCCCATTCACAATTACATATCGACCATACCATATCATTATCCATTATAAAATTTCTGAGATACCATATAGAGGTTCTAGGCCAAAAAAATATCAACCCTAGTTTCCTTAATAAAATATAAAAATGATGTTCTTAAAAGAATATATAAACATATTTATCAACCCTTCCAATATTATTTTTTATTATACTGCATGTTAATTTTTTTGTCATTATAATTTAAAAACTTAAATATCTTAGATAATATTTAATTTTATTATAGTTATGGAACATCCATTTTCCAACTTTTACCCATTTTATAAAAAATGAAAATATCATGTGTGTGAACATACGACATACCGTCTCCACACTCAGGTGTAATCTTTTTTACATCACTACATTACATAGATTGGTATAAAGATGGAATATATATATATATATAATAACTGTAAGATGATATTTAGTTTTAACCAATTATATATCATCCACTTATTTACCATTGTACTAATAATGTAACTATACCAACCTTCGTGCGCATGTACGACCTATCATCTCCACTACGTGATGTGATTAATTTACCATATTAAATATTAATAGATGATTGTATAAATTTATATAATACTTTAATAATATTTATATTACCTTAATTATGGAAGTAAGTTTAATTATCATATTCATAATAATTGGTACAAAAAAGAAAAGGCATGCTTTGGAAAATGAAGTAGTCAACACCCTAATGATGTGTAATAATGTAATTTTATTAAAAATGGTGATAATATGATAATTTGGGATATAAAAAAATATGAATATATTTACACAATATGTTAATAACATTACATAATACAATATAATTTTGATTCAAATAAATAAAATGGAAATATGACCTAAGATAAGGTATTGTTTCTCACATTTATTTGTTCGGGATAGATACCATATACAATATTATGTCTTCTACCTATTAATATCATTTAAGAAAAATATCTTGAAGGTTTTGGTATTTTAAAATCCATATAATACTTATTCATTTGTGGGGCATAATATTCTATAGATTATAAAGTGATGGGTATATATTTCATAATATCATCATTCTTCGGGAATCATTCATTTTAAGAATCCTTTGAGAAATTTTAATAATCCATGTTCATGTTTCTTAAAAATATCATCTGAAATATTATTAATATCATTCCACAATATTTATTGTCATATTTACAAATTATTTATGATTTAATAAATTATTTTAAAGTAATATATATTTTTCCTAATTACGTACTTTTTGACTGTTCTAGCAAAAGTACAAGGGGAATTTTATTAACTTATATAGAATAAATATATTTTTACAAATTCATGAAGACTTATTATATTGAAAAATATAATAAGTTTATAAAATGTGATTTTCATTGAAAATTATTTTCTTTTAGGAATGTGTGAAATTTTATGATAATAATACGTTTGTAAGGAATAAAACATATATTTTCGTAGAATTATTTTCATGTGATATTGAATAGTTATTTTCCACAAAAATTACATTATATTATGTTAATTATGCTCTACATAGAAATATTATTCAAGAATTATATACTTTTTATTTCTATATATGTTTACTTTTTATTATTGAATTACATTTATGAAATTCATTTCTTTTCCAAGGGTTATATTATGATGGAATGATGGTTTTGAATCCCATTTTTTTAGGTTCTGATATAATGAATGAATTATGTTATTAGAGAACCAATATATATAGGTTTCATTAATTCAATGTTGGGACCTATATCTCCCTCTAATGAATTTGATAATGATTTATTTCTCACAACAATTAATGTATTATAAAATGATATGATATCCGTTCATTAAATTCAGGGATGTAATGAGAATTAAACATCATTCTGCCCCATAGGGTTGGAACAATGAGTAAATCCAGTTTAGGGATGGACTATTTCAACATTAGTATTATTGGTAAAAAACCGTGAATAATCTAGAAATAATTTTATATTGTTTTTATATTCCACAATTTCATGTCTTATGTTATGTTCTCATGAAATATGTTCTTTATTAACTTCTATAACTTATTCCATGGAATGTTATCATGATATTTATTATGACTGATATAATTTTCAATATTTTTCCATACATTACTATGTATCGTGATTATGATTTGATGAAATTATCCTTTTTTCACAATGTGAATCAAAGCTCAACCTTTCTTATGTTTATTTACTCTATGTTATAACAGTTTTTTTAGGAAGAAATACTAAAGGGAATTTTATTTATGGTAGATATTGGAGATCTTTCATCAAATTAGAATATTGGGTTCCATGTTTCTAAAGGTATTAAACTATTACAGTCCTTATGATTCATTTTTAATTTCATTAATATTCTTTAAAAATGATGTAATATCAATGTATGAAAATCATGGGTATTTTTCATTCTTATTATTGAAATGTTTTATTTAACATTTTCAATCAAGGATGCGAAAAAAATAGGTAGATATCTATTTATAGTTAAATGCGTATGTCTAGGGGAGACGATATGATAAGTATATCTATAGATCATAATAATAGAGTATTTATAATAGCCCAGGATAACATAGTATTAATCCTGAGGTTCCATAAATTGAAATATGATAAGTTATTTCCCTGTAACTATTGATTTTAACAATAAAATTAGTGTTTATCTCATTATTGTTTCTTGTTTTATTCAATGGATTGAACCTGAATGAATAATGATAATTATGAATTCAATGGTAAATGCATTGATTATAATCCTAAAAACCCAAATTAATGTTGATCTATAATGAAAAATAATATCGTTTAATGTACATAATATATGAGTCATTCTTCACTATAAAATTAGCATAAAAGTGAAAAAATTTCAATTGAGTCCTTCATGATGGATTTTCAGAAATCTTCAAATGGATATTTTGATCCACCAATTATAGAAAAATGTATCAGAAAATTAAAAATATATCTTACATCCATTACTATTTCGAACAGAAAATTTCAATTTTTGTTGTCAATAATTTAGATGGTGAATCGTACCAGGGATGGACTATAATCAAGAATATGAGTAAGAGAGGTGAATTTTAATAGTTGAATTTGTGTAACACCCCAATATTTCATAGTATGTTATTTTCTTTAGATTAATTCAATGCATGCGTTACACGCAACACTGATTTTGAGCACACTAAAACATACCAAACCAGTCATTCAAAAGAGTTTATGAATTATATCAACTGTATTTTGAATTCTATATACTCAATATAATTGTAGAATCCATATTATATGTTTTATAGACACAATATAAGAACAAATTCATTTTTTCAAATAAAAATGTTTTATTGAAAAAATGATATTTTAATACTTTCTAATGGAAAACAATTTTTAAAACCAATATTTGACACATTTATAAATTAAATTTAATTTAATTTAAATCTTATTTATAATAAAGTCATAAAAATTTATTTTGAATAAAGTTTTGGTAATTTTCTGAAAACATTCATATTTTGATGAATACTGAAAAATTGGAAATTTTAATTTAAAACAACTTTTTTAATAGAAATTATTTATATGTTTTAATTATGAATTTTAATGGTTTGGAAGTTTAATTAGATTATATTTTTTCATTCAAATTATGTAGGTCATTATAAGTTATTTCACATTTAAATTTGACATAAACACATGACAATCTTTTAAAAAAATTTACTTTTTAAAACATGGATTTCAATTTCGACAACATGTATTAATTTTAAATTAATTTATGAAAATTATATGTATTGAAATTGGTATAATAAAATTCATTTTTTAATTCAAAATATAAATAAAATCTTATGGTGAAATATTGGTATATTTCTAAAATCAATCAAAATTTGATGTATAGTCATAAACAATGTGTTATATTTGAAAGAAGAATTTGTATATAAATAATGATTTATTTTATTTAAATTTATTTTAGGTAAAAATATATATATAATAAATATATAAGTTCAATTTAAATTATTGGAGCCATATTATAATTAAATTATCTGTATAAAATTATGTTGAACTTTGTACCATCTTTTACCCACCTTCTAGGAGCATTTTCGAATTTGGATAAAATTTACTTTTAGTGCTTTTATGAGTTTAATTTAAAAAATAAAAGAGACATGGTGGATATTAGTATGTATAATATTGTTCAATAATATGAATATATTTTTTTTGAATAGTAACTGGTGGATTTTATTTACCACATTTAAATGTAAATAATGTAATTATGGGTAAAACTGCTATTATTATTACCCTAACACACGTTAAAATTTAGTTGGATAACTGTAATTAAACCATAACCAACCTTAGGAATAAAATATCATCCCATTTAATCCAATTGGATTAGATTAGGATATATATTATTATTTTATTTAAAGAGGAGTTAATAGTGTTAAATTCAATGTTTAATAACTAATTTTTTTTTAATATAGGGTTATACACAAGATAAATTCATCTATAAATTTTCAATAGAAAGATATAACGATTTGATTCATAATGGTTGTTTATTTATAATTTTTACAAATTAAATTATTAAATTTATTTATGTCATAATGATGATGTTGTAATTACCTTATTAATGAATGAGTAAAATAATTGACATTAGAAATATCTAAAAAATATAATTTGAGACGTTTGATGAATTACACTAATTTTTTGTATAATATGACATTATAGTGATTATTTAATACTTTTTTATCTATATAATGATGGTGTTATGATTTTCACAATAACCAAATACTATATAATGTCAAAATTGATATAAATGAGTTTTTAAAACAAATACTATATTATTGGTTCATATAATATTATAAAAAATCAAATGTTTAAAAAAGGGGATTAAATAATATTATATTTGAAATTAATTAACCACTATAGGATATTTTGGAAATTTATAGAATGTTTTTTAACAATATACTGTAATAATACCGGGAGACATAGTAAAAGTCAAACTATTAAACTAAGTGTTAATCTTAAAAGATAATGTTAAAATGGTAACCCAAACATGTCTAAAATCTATTGGCTGAAAGGTTTTCGACCAATACCTTCCTTATCATATAAATAAATCATTTTAGGGCCATTATAAAATGAAAACTATTTTATTATAAAATAATATTTCAAGGTTTTCCTATAGTGACCCTCACCTATCTTATACAAGGGCCCTTCCATTCTCTTAATTTCACACCTCCAAAGCCAGTTGTCTCGGCCAAACCCAAACCAAATATCCTCCCATCTTCCATAAAATCATCCTTTAATCATTACAGTGATCATAAAGAAAACCTAAGGATCTATTTTGATCAACTCAAAAGGAAACATAATAATTTCAAAACCATCATTCATGTTCTTTTGTTCGTCCACTTCACATTTATTTTTTGTTTCCATACCAAAATATTTACTCCAATACCATCTACATAATTTGATGTGGTTATAAATATGGTATAACAATATTTGTTATTCTATCCACCCTATAAATGAAAAAATCACCATACATGCATACGTACGGCTTACCGTTTCTACATACTGGTCGAGTTTGTTATTCAAACACTTCATTATTTGGATCAGTATAATAATGAGTATAACTAAATTAAATTATAAATATAACATGATAATAATTCTGTGTATATGTTATAACATTAAATTACATACTATTTCACCATAAATATAATGATATTGTCCCTCATGCGTACGTAAGGATTACTGTCTCCACGAATACGATGAGATTCATTCCCAATCATAATAATTCATGTAGAATTTTTATTTTATGATTAAAAATAATTTTTATGAACTTAATTTCAATATTTATTATAATCAAATACATCATATCCACAAAAAACATCGCACACTTAACCAAGCATATAAATGAAAACGAATCAGTTAATAACTGAAATGATGATACTACTGAAATAATATTAACATGGCTATATTATAAGATCATATATGATATCATATTTATGTATTTGGTTCTTATAAAATTTAATAACAATGATTTAACCATTATTAATGTTTTTAACATACCCTATTCTAAGGAAAAGTACAAGGTAAGGGGTTTCTTATATCACTTTTAATTCTGTGAGATTTCCTTTATTCCACACTTTTTTATTGCATGTGGTGTATTGTGTACTGAAATTTGATAGATATTATCAAGATTCAATTTATATTAATTTCATTATGTGATTAATTTGGATATTATTAACTTTTTTTTATATGACTCGATTTATTAAAATGTGTTGAGGGTTTTTAATCTCACTTTTTTCTCTTTAGATTCTTACTATATTATAAAGATTTTTCTTTTCTGTGTTGTATGTAATGACCATCATTGTATTATTTGTGAAATATTCAACAATTAATGGTTATTTACATATTCATTTTATTATCTTTCATTCATGGTTTTTATGTTTGGTGAGTCAGCGAATCGGTAATGGAATTTCTAATTTCGATTTTTAGTCAATGGGTTGAACGCAAACTTCATTGATTATTTTACACATAGATTATGTGTGAAATCACAATTTGTTTATTTATGTATTATTTTCCTATAACCTTTGTCTGTATATTCTTTTGATACACATAATAACTCCATTGATAAATTCTCAAGGCATCTATATGAACTAAATAAGAGTAATATTAACTCAATTTTCATTTATTGAGGTTATCATTCATGTCATTGGCGTTGTGGTTACCAGAATATATCTGAATTTCTTATGATTGTTTTACTCAAAATATCCAATAATATATAGAATATTTATATTTTTTCACACATAATTATTTCATTTATTTATCCTTAACATAAGGATATGGTCATTATAAGATATTTCATCTCAACATACATTCCATTGAGACTTCATTGTTGTTATGAGCCAATACAAATTTATTTAGTGTATATAATATACATTGACATAGTATATTGTGAATCCCATTATTCTCATAATATTATTTATTTATTATTAACTCTATTATTTTTATTATGTGTCTCCCATTTGGTTAAGAAATCTTACTAAAATATCATTTTAAATGTTTTAAAAAATAATTCTTCTAAATTGTTCTCATTAATATCCATGTATAAAAAATGGTTTTAAAGATTTATTAAAATTGAAATTAATTTTTCAAAATTAAAATTCTGTTTAAAAGATTCAATTTGGTAAGGGATACTTTGTTTAAAAAATTTATTTTAACATCTTTTAGATAAACAGTGATACATTTAAACGTTTTCTAGAAAAAGCTATATATTTCTCTCAAATAGTTTTGATGGTTATTTTCATCAATGTCAATATCCATCATTTTTCTCGATTGAGGTTAATTTATCATTATAAAATCATCCATATTGTATTGAATGAGGTTAGTTTTACTGTGTATGTGCTATTTTTATATCAGTCATGTATTATGGTTAATTTCTTGACATTTGTTATGCTAGTTTAACTTGAATGTTTATGTTATGCTTAAAAATATTCATATAAGAAATGAATTATACTAAGTAATAGATGGGTGGATCCTTCTATAGCTCCTAGATGCATCGGTAGGTCTCATGAGACAATCTATTGTCTTATCACAAGGCCTTGACAAAATATTATTTATAGTCTTGGGAGAAGGCCATGACTATGTGGTTATAAAGTCTGGCATTATGCATTCTATCATTATAAAATTGGTTATTTATATTACATGTGATTATTCGACTAGTATAATATCTAGGTGAATAAGTTAATGGTATTATTTGATTTATCTCTTCCATATTATGTGGATGTTTATGTTTATAAGGCTTGGGTTCTAGTTTTATACATTGCCTTAAATGTTTGTTCTTATTTATTATAGTTTCCTCTATATTGTTATCCTTATTAAGCATCTAAGCTCACCCCTTTATTATGTTTTATTATTCTAGAATTAAAAGAAGTATATTAAGATTAACGTAAATGAATATTATATGGTATATAAGAGTTTTCAAAGGGGACACTATTTTATTTTATTTATTTCAGGAAGTAATGTAATACATATATATGTATATAGTACTTCCAAGGTTTTTAAAATGATAAGTCTTTTGAGACATGATTCCTTCTATCCTATCAATTTTTTTTAATAATGCACAAATTCTAGGTAACTGGGGTTAAGACTTTACATTTGGTATCAGAGAATGTTTAAAACAATCCTTGGAATCTAGATTTAGAAAAAAAAACTCTGATTAAAAAACACTACCCTATGATAGTCATTGAGGATTTGTAAAGGAGAACATCCAAAATTTTTGGTAATGTAAAATTTATGTAGGTTTTACAAGAAATACATCCATGTCTTGTTACAAGCATGTAATGGTGGCTCTGAAATATATGTACGTAGGAGTGAAAGATCTGAAAATGATTTTTGGTATTGACCCGAGGTATCATGGTACATGACAATAGGCCTTGCTGCACATTGGGTTACGACACTCCTGCGGGATATGCTTTGAATAATTTACATTTTGTTTAAACACTGATTGGAAAGATTTTAATTTATGATGAGAATAAATAAACGCGGTTAATACTATTGTGTTTTAGATTGAAAATAAGGTTTTATTATATTCTCTAAATGATTTTATTACTCACATTATGTATTATTAGGTTTGTTAATGGATAGATTCTAATGATGTCACTGTTACATTGAACCCGTTGTACAATGCGTGCATGGTGGTGGAAATGAGAAATGAAATGGATTATTGATAGGTGTAAAATATATCATGTTCATGCTAAATCAGTTTTCTAATAATATGATCAACAACATATATATTTACCAACTCTCAGACTCAATAATGATGAGAAATGAGGTGAATGATAAAATCTCCAATAGTGGAGACCATGGAGAAATGAAAGCTAAATTTCCATCATGTAGGATATGGGGATGGAGAAACATAGTAATGTGTCTCAGTGGAACAAATAATTTCTCTACGTGTGGGAAACAATGACATAAATTAATGTATTTCCAAGAAAATTGATGAGTACTATGGAAGAAAATAAAAATGATCCCAAGAATCAATTTAGAGTAATTTGTTGTAAATGTAGGGGACCTGATCATTACCTGAGTGAATAACCTATTCATTAGGATAAATTCTTGGTCAAATAAGAACATATATTTAAATAAATGGGCGGAGAAATGTTTTAATGTATTAGTGCTCTTTGTTATGGGATTACATTGGAATAATTTTCTTTCATATGTATAACCATATAGTTTGTTATGTGAAAATGATATTTTAGTAAGAATTATCTTTTCTATTATAGTTATAAATTACCATTTTTTGTTGATTTGATCCTTGAATTTTAGGAAATTACATGTTATTGAATTTTGGGAAAAAATGTGAGTTATGGGATAAAATTTGTAGTGAAATTATGTTATGGTTATTTTGAAGAAAATTAATCAAATTGGGAATGTTATAAAATTATAATTATGAGAAATGACAACACACAGACCCTGTGACAACTTGTCATGTCGGACAAAGCTATTGGAATCAAACACACATAAAGAGTGCGATTATGATTTATCACATACCAGTAGACTATGTGATGTCCCAGGTTAGTGTGTATAATTATTTTTAGTTAAATGATTTTACTAATCAAAAATATATTGATTTGTGATCTTATGTATTATCAAATATATATCCTTAGTATCAGAAAATGATTTGGTGATTAGGTGATAATTGTTGTTTTGGTAGAAGTTCACTCTGTTTGGAACACTAATGGCTAACGAAAATTGAATACTATGAGATTTCACTTGAAGATTAATGGTGGATTTTTTTACCTAGGTTTTTATTCTGGATTTATAGCAATTTGGGTTATTTATCGAAATGATTAACCTATCATTGAGAATATGTAAATAAGTTAATTACATTAAGTATGTGACATTAAGTGTAGTCAGTGTTATTTAGATATATAATTTAATGTGGAAGACTATGTAATAATATTATTATATGATTTGGGTTTCAATATTAGTTTAGATTATATTGAATTATTTTATGGTCAATTTTTTATTGAATGGCATTTATTGAACATTGGATATTTTTCATTTAATTTTCGAAATTAATATTAATATTTCATTATCTAAAGGATTATCCATTTTTGGGATCATCTGATCTTGTAATAACCATTTTGGGTTTGGATAATCTATAAAGACAAAGTAAATATATATTTTTTTCTTTTGTGGATCATGTTATTCTCTAGAAGTTGATTCTAGAGCATCAAGTGTGACCAAGTTATCTTCAATAATAATTGTTTGAAAAAATGATTAGTTAGTGGTAGAAATTTATTACTGGATAAAACTATACATAAAATTTAATTATATCTCTTTATATTCATATTCAACAACATAAACAAATTTCTCATCTTTATGATATGGAACGTAAAAGAAAAAAAATGTTGCCTATTTACATTTCCTACTGGGAAACTAATGACCGTTTATTCCATCACATGTTTATGGTTTTCTTATTGCTAAATTTCTACTGATCATGTTTTCTATCACTCTTCATCAGAACATGACACTTATTTTATCATTCATATCATTGTTTTCCTACATGGAATAATAGTATGGGTTATCTTAGGTGACTATTGTACTTCTCTTTATTTCATTTAATGTGATTGTTTTGCTGACTCTTTTTCTGATGCGGGGCTTTCAACAAAGTTACCAATCTCAATATTAATGTTGTGAGGATGCAATTTCCAAAAGGGGTGAATAATTTTACACCCGAATATTTCATAGTATGTTATTTTCTTTAGAGTAATTCAAAATCATGCACTCCACACAACACCGATTTTGAGCGCACCATGACATACCAAACAAGTAGTTCAAAAGCGTTTATGAATAGTGTTAACTAAATTTTGAATTTTATATACTCCATATAATTTTAGAATATATATAATTTTTTTCATAGAAATAATATAAGAATAAATTTATTTTCTAAATAAAAGAAGTATTTTTAAAAAAATTGCAATTTTACCACATTCTAATGGAAAACACTTTTTTAAAATGAATATTTAACACCTTTAAATATTACATTTCATAAAATTAAATTCATCTTTTGAATCAGGACATATAAATTTATTGTGAATAAATATTAGGTACTTTTCTGATAACTTTCATATTTTGATGAATACTGAAAAATAATAAATTTTAATCGAAAACAAATTTTTTATTCAAAATAAATTATAGGGTTAAATTATGAATTTTAATGGTTTTGAAGTATAATTAGATAATATTTCTATCATTTAATAAAATTTATGTCATTATAAATAATTTCATATATAAATTGGACATATGCACATGCTAATCTTTTTATAGTTTTTACTTTATAAAACCCAATTTTCTGTTTTGACAATGGAATTAATATTAAATTAATTAATGTAAATTATATGTTTTGAATTTGGTAAAATAGAAATCATTTTTGAATTTAGATTATCAAAAAAAATATGGGGAATTTTATTTATATTTATGAAAACATTCAATTTTGGATGAATAGTGAAAAACACTACATTATAGTTTAAAATTGACTTTTATGTAAATAATTATTTATTTTGTTTAAATTTACTTTAAGTCAAAATAGATAAATAATACCTATATATTTTCAATGTAATTAATCAGAGTCATTTTATAATAAAATTAGATGTATAAAATTATGTTGAACTTTTTACAGTCTTTTAGCCACCTTCTAGGAGAATTTGAAAATTTTCATAAAACATAGTTTTAATGCTTCTATGAGTTGAATTTAAATAACCCAACAGACACGGTTGACATTAGTTTGTAAAATGTGGTTCATGAAAATGAATAAAATGGTGAATAGTATCTTTTGACATTTATTTAACACAGTTAAAAATAAATAAGATAAATAAGGGTAAAATGATATTATAATTACCCTGAAACATGTCATAATTCTATTGGATAAGTTTAATTCAATAAAAAAATCTTAGGAATAAAATATTATCCTCTTTGGTCCACATTGATTATATTAAGATGTAACGTCCCAGACCCGGGTGCCACGCAACGGGTGCCCCGAGCCCGGTTTTCCACGTGACCTCAAGCGCATTTCCCCAAATGCCAGAGGCTACCGACTAGCAGCGAGGGCCCAAGTCTGATAGTGGTGAAACTATGCCCTCATTTGTCAAAGTGTAGCATAGCGAATTACCAAAATAATCATACAACAACAGCGGAAGCAGTAAACATACACAACTAAAATAACTACAGCAGTGGATATAATCAACAGTATATAAGTGATGATGCTATATGATTCATGTTCTAAGAAAACAGCCAGAACATGTTATACATCAATACAGTACATCAGAAAAATAGAGTACAGTAATGCAAGAAAAACAGCTAGCAGTGGCATCGTGAGCCTAGGCTCAGTCCTATTCCCTCCTACTCCCCAGCAACAGTCAAGTACCTGTATAGGGACTCTTGCCCCTATCTACACCTCCAACAACGTAATCTGTTTGGGCTGAAAAGCGTGACCCAAACAGGGTGTGAGAAATATATCTCAGTAGGCACCCACCAAAGGCCCCTGCCCAACATTGTGTAAAACATGAAACAAGTGTGCAGTAGTAAAATGCAATAACTAAGCAGTACTCAAAATTAACTAACTTAACAGTTAAATTTCCATTTTATTATTCATTTAATTCCTTTAATTTAGTATCATTTTTGTGCTCAACAGCACCAAGCCCTCATGCCAACCAGTATCTCGCCCTCAGGATAATATAGTGAACCACACCCTCAGGCTGTATAGAATCTCTCCCTCAGGCATTGTTACAGAATTCACGCCCTCGGGCATAGGAAGTGTTTCCCTCAAGCACAAAAGTCAAGCCCTCAGGCACGAAAGGTTGCCCACACGCGGAATAACGACAACCCTTGGGCTAAAACAGTCACACCCTTAGGCTGAAATAGTTACCACACCCTCAGGCTAAAATAATAACCACACCCTCAGGCTTATCACAACAACGCCCTCAGGCTAAAAAGGTAACCGGGCCATGCCAACATAACAAAATGCAGTAAAAAAGAAATTCCTCTCAAGGAAATTCTACAGTTACTACATTTATGGCATACCCTCAGGTATCCTGGACAAACGGCTAAACAGAGGAACACACCCCTCAGGATGGTCCTGGATCCAAGAAAAGATCCCAAACATCATATTATTATCACAATTTAATCACATATTCAATTATAGGCATTAAATATAGCATCGTCCTCAGCCACACGACACCCCAACATGGGTTCGTAGCATGAAAATGCACAAAAACGTACGACAGTTGGAAAATAAACACCAAGCCACCTACCTTATATGCCAAGGAATGCTATTCTCAAACGCCGGCTCCAGAAATGCCCAACAATGGTGTAGATCTAACGAAGAACAAAACCCATTCAAATGTAAATAACTTACTTTGGGAGAAGAATGGGAATGAACGGTACCAGGAGAAGGAAGGGCTTACCTGTGTGGTTCCAACAAGATCGTCTGAAGCCGAATCACATTCCAGATGAACAACCAGTTGATATTCAAAGGTTTGGCCATCCTCCTTTGCTCAAAAATGGCTCAAGTTCCTCCTCTACCAAATAAGGAGGCTACTGCCTATTTTAAGCTGATAAAACAAAGTACACGGCATGTACTTCCAAGTACACGGCGTGTACTCCCTTCATTTAACTGTTAAAAAGGCAGCACCGACATTGTTCACCTACCGACAAGAGTACACGTCATGTACTCCTGAGTACATGGCGTGTACTGCCGCCCAGCTGGCGGCGACTCCACCGCCTTACTATTCAAGCATGCCGACTGACTACACAGCGTGTAAGGTACCACTACACAGCGTGTAGTCGGTTCCTACACCCCTCGTCGCCGACAAGGCTACATGCCCTGTGTACTCATCCCAACACGTCCAAAAGTACACGGCTTGTGGATAATGTACACGGTGTGTAGTTCTAAAATTAAGGATTTTCCCCATTTTCCATGTTTTCTCAAAATCACTTAAGGAAAATAAGAAGCCCGTACCTCTAAAACAAGAACTAGTTTCTTACAGAATTCCCCCTTATAGAAATTCATCCTCGAATTACCCTTTCAAGGGTGGCTAAGAGAAAGCTCAGAACAGCTCTGGCCACTGAGCACGTACGTCGGCCTCTCGCTCCCAAGTCTTTTCCTGCACGAGGCCATGCTGCCAATGTGCCCGTACGAGAGGAACTGGCCGGCCTCGGAGAACCTTCGTGCCCCTATCAACGATACGGATTGGATGCTCCTCAAAGGACACATCATGCTGAAGCTCAACCTCCTCTAGATGAAAGGTGTGAGACGGGTCTGAATGGTAGCGACGCAACAGATACACGTGGAAGACGTCGTGCATGGCTCGGTACCGCTGCGGTAACTGCAACCGATAGGCAACCGGCCTAACTCTCTCCAGAATCTCAAATGGTCCCACATACCTTGGTGAATGCTTACCCTATCTCATGATCCGTTTGTGTCCCATCCTCGACAAAACACGCAAGAAAACTTGATCCCAACCACGAACTCCAAAGGTCGTTTGCGGCGATCAGCATAAGACTTCTGACGAGACTACGCAGTAGCCATCCGCTTCCGAATCAACTGGACCTGCTCAGATGTCTCCTGCACGAGCTGTAGTCCCAGTAAGGCTGCCTCACCTGCCTCTAACCAGCACAAATGTGATCGGCATGGACTACCATATAAAGCCTCGTATGGTTCCATGTCAATAGTTGCCTGAAAACTATTGTTATAGGAAAACTCGACTAATGGTATATGCTTCTCCCAAGAGCCCCCAAAGGCTAGGACGCATGCGTGCCACATGTCCTCTAGAACCTGTATAGTCCGCTCTGACTGGCCATCTTTCTGAGGGTGGTATGTTGTGTTCAGAAGCACCTGTGTACCCAGCGCCCTCTGAGGACTCTTCTAGAAACGAGATGTGAAGCGGGCGTCCCTATCTAAAATGATAGAACGAGGGACCCCATATAGACGTACAATCTCTTGGATATACAACCTTTTGAGCTCATTCACACCAAAGGTCTCCTTGATCAGCAAGAAGTGATCTACCTTCGTAAGTCTGTCCACAACAACCCACACGGCGTCATTTCCACGAGGTTACCTTGGCAATCCCATCACGAAATCCTTCACGACATCATCCCATTCCCATTCCGGAATGGGCAACTGCTGTAATAGCCCAGCTAGCCTCTGATGCTCTACCTTCACCTACTGACAGGTGGAACACCTCGTAACATAACCAGCTATCTCTCTCTTCATACCCGTCCACCAGTACTGACGTCTCAAGTCTCATTCCATCTTAGTAACCCATGGATGAACTGCCCAAGCTGAAGCATGAAACTCCCGCATCAGCTCCTCACGTATATCCCCTGGAACCCATAAACTTCCACAGAAATGAAAAACCTCGTCATCGTCTATCGTCCAACTGGGAGGAGGGTCCTCACTTTCCACCGAATCCCATAGAACTAGGCATTCTGAAATCGATAGCTGCCTCATCCTCACTCTGTCCAGGACGGTAGAAATCACAGCTAATGAGGATAGATAAGTCTACCCCTGACTTTCATGAACCTCCAGATGCATCTCAGAGAACAAATCCATAAGCTGCCACTCACCACTGGCCTCCTGCATTGCATTTATCTGAGTCTTCCTGCTCAGTTCATCGGCTACTACATTACCTTTAACCGATGTATAGGAAAGCTCAAAATCGAAGGATTGTAGGTAATCAACCCACCTTCTCTGCCTCTGATTCAGGTCACGCTGAGTATAGATATACTTGAGGCTTTTGTGGTCGGTGAAAACCACAAAATGATCTCCCAATAGGTAATGACTCCAACAGCGCAACACATGCACAACTGCAGCCAACTCGAGATCATGAGTCGGGTAATTCCTCTTATGTGGCCTCAACTGCCGAGACCCGTATGCCACAACTCGGTCTCCCTACATAAAAATGGATCCCAGCCCAATCCCTGATGCATCACAGAAGACTGTATAGCTCTTCCCCTGCTCTGGGAGTATCAGTATCGGTGCTGATGTCATCCTTCCCTTCAGGTCCGGAAAAGCTGTCTCACAAGCTTCTGACCAAACGAACTTCACACCCTTCTTAGTCAGACCAGTCAACGGTGCTACTAAGCGGGTGAAGTCCTGTATGAAATGTCTATAGTAACCAGCCAACCCTAAGAAACTTCATATCTCAAACATGTTCTTGGGATGATCCCAGGAAACTGCTGCTCTCACCTTCTATGGGTCTACTGCAACTCCTGCCTCTGAGATAATGTTACCCAAGAGGTGAATCTAATCCATCCAAAAGTGGCATTTTGAGAGCTTAGCATATATCTGAGGCTCTCTCAGTGTACTCAATATGATCCCAAGATGGGTGGCATGGTCGTGTCGAGTGTGAGAGTACACCAAGATGTCATCCACAAATACTACCACAAACGAATCAAGATACAGATGGAACACACAATTCATCAAAGCCATGAAAACTGCTGGTGCGTTCGTCAGTCCGAACGGCATAACCGTATACTCATATAGACTATACCTACTCATGAAAGCTATGAGAGGTATATCAGAAGGTCTTACACGCAGCTGATGATATCCGGAACTCAAGTCAATCTTCGAGAACACTCGTGCTCCACAAAGCTGATAAAACATATCATCTTTACTCGGAAAGGGATATCGGTTCATAACCATCAACTTGTTCAACTTCTGATAATCCACACAAAGTCTAAGGGTACCATTCGCCTTCTTCGCAAAATGGACCGGAGAACCCCAAGGAGATGTACTGGGTCAGATAAAACCCTTTGCATGCAACTCCTCTAACTGCATCTTGAGCTCCTGTAACTCAGGCGTGGCCATCCTATAAGGAGGAATGGACACTAGTGCTGCTACTGGCACAAGCTAGATAAGGAAATCCACCTCACGCACTAGAGGTAGACCTGAAAAGTCGTCTGGGAAGACATCCTTGAAACAATCGACAACTGGAGGGAAATCCGCTTGACAAGTACCATGGTTATCCAGATATAAGCTTGCAATCTGGGCTGTGACTCCACCTCGCCCATGATACTCTGGTCCAGCTCGACTCGCCTGAACATCCCACTCGCCCTTGTATAGAAACTACCCGCTCTCTGGTGACGTGAAACGCACCCTGCGATGATAGCAGTCTACAAAAGCTCGAAAGGGAACCAACCAGTCCATCCCTAAAATGACGTCATAGCTCGTCATCTCCAGGACATAGAGGTCCCAATGGAAGTGACACCAACCAACCTCAAGGGGGAACTCCTTGAACTGATGCACACCAACCGTCCTAGTCCCCAACGGAGTGTCTAGCATCAAGATAGCAGAAGAAGTAGAAACACTGAAGCAAAGGATCTCCACAACGGGTACTGATATAAAACTATGTGTAGCACCCATATCAAAAAGTACTGAAGACAAGACATAAGCTACTAGAATAGTACCCTTGACTGTTGAAGGTCCAGGATCCTGCCCCTGCTGGGTCTGTTGCACTGCATATGCATGTCCAGTGTCATGGCCCTGAAACACAGCCTGGCTACCCTGAGCTGTCTCGCCCTGTTGCCTCTGAGATCCTGGTGTCTGGATACCACGGCCACGACCACCATCTCTTCCTGCACGCCCTGACGTATTGCAATTATCTGAATAGTAAAAAGCCACTGGTCCTGCTCCCGCACGCGGAGTTTGCACAGAACCCCTCTCACTAGCCACTGGGGGATACGCCCTACAAAAGCGATGCAGATGACCCATATTTCCGCAAGCTTGGCACTCCATTGTGTCTCGTGGACACTGCGGCCTCTTGTTCCCCTCTCTACCACACAGGTAGCACCTGATCAGGCCACCTGAAGAACCTACATGGATGGTACTGTCGCCCTGAGAGAAGTACATCTGTCTCTTCCTCTTTCTAGAAGAAATAGTAACAGTAACTGGTGCTAAACCTCTCTAGCCCAGACCACTAGATTCTCGCAAGTTCCTCTCTGTAATCAATGCCTGATTCACAATCGCATGTATAGTAGGAAACTTGAAAACATTTACCAGCACTCGGATGTCATACCGAAGACCATCCTCAAAACGTCTAGCTCTTAGCGTCTCATCACCCACCAGCATGGGTGCAAAGCGCTGAAGCTCCGTAAAATGAGCAGAATAGTCCATAACCGACATAGCGTCCTGCTGCAGATTCATGAACTCTCGAGCTCTATCTGCCCTCAGTGTCTCGGGAAAGAATAAGTCATAGAAGACTGTTCGAAAATCCTCCCACGCCATGTCCCTGTGATGCTCTGACTAGGTGGTAACATCCCACCACCTCTTGGCGGAATCACGTAGCATGTAAGTCGCGAGCTTGACCCTCCGCCCTGGAGGCGTCTCAAGATGCTCGAAAATAGTCTACATCGATCCTTGCCAAGACTCTGCAGCCTGCGGTCCGCCATCCCCTGAAAACGTAGGCGGATGATGCTGCTGAAAAATATGCGTCATCTCGGCCATAGATGTGGCAGCCTACGATGATTCCTGAAAGTTCTGTATGAACAACAATAAGCCTTCACGGAACTGCGCCTCCATGCCTGTGTCGGATACAACAGCTGGTGCCACATCTGGCTCTGCCGGTGGATCAACTGGTAGCCCATGTCCCACCATCTCTGGAGTATAATCGGCACTGCTTTCCTGGCGAACAACCTGTGGTCGTCTAGGTGGCATGACTCTACAAGGTCAAAATCACGCCTCAGATTCAAGATTATCAAGACTAAAACAACGGAACCACAAAGGAACAAGAGGAAGAAGGAATTAAAAATTTTGCAAAACAAGACTACACGGCATGTACACTGACTACACGGTGTGTACTTGACTTCCTTTCCTTTTCTCGTGTCCTTCAACATGGCTAAGCAACACAGATTCCGTTCAACAAAACTACACGGCGTGTGTAATATCTACACGGCATGTACGATGTTATTTTCCAAATTTCTGTGTCGTCTGTGACACGGCTGACTACTCGTCTTAACACTACACGGCGTGTTACACCCGTACACGGTATGGACAGCACCCCGTTTCTCAGCCACACGGCTAAGTCCACAGGGTCTTTCCTCGGACAAGACTACACAGCGTGTCCCATATGTACACGACGTGTTAAAAAGGAGGTGACACCAGCCCGTGTTATTATTTACATGACTGAGTCCCCAGGTCACACTACACGGCGTGAGCATCATTGACACGGTATGTTCTGTGAATGAGTTCACCGACCCATGTTGTTGGTTACACGGCCGAACTCCGGGTCAACACTACATGGCATACACATACCTACACGGTGTGTTTTACCCAACTTCTTCTCTACCCCGTGTTGCCGCCCACACGGTTTGTGACACGGGAAGAGACTACACGGCGTGTACTCAGGGTACATGGCGTGTACTCAAAAAGTTCATTTTCTTCCCAAACATAAGAACATACACGGCGTGTATAAAAATAATACATGGAGTGTATACTTGTTTTCCGGATAGTATGCCTCAGAAACTTCTCCAGAACCCATAAAATACTGAAAATCAACAACTAAGTGTCAAATTCTGACCCGTGGGGGCACATACACCCCACGAATCAATGTTTGACATCTTATTTGTGTTATAACCAATAACAAGTCAATGATCCACCAAATTCCAGTCAATGGGGGCCCATACTCCCAAAAAAACCAATGTTTTGCGTCCATTCTATAAACAAGCTCAAACAAAAATACCATATCACCAGGCAGGTATTTATCAAGAAGCTATAACAACAGCATGCTTTTCTAACACAACAACTATCACAACAACATGAAAATTCTAATGCACCTACATTGCATGGAAACTATGCATGGAATGTGATATCTAGAATGTGCCTATATGATGCATGAGAAGGCATACCCTCATCTAATCGGGCTTCAACTAAATAGAACCCACATATAAAATATAACAGTACTATCCAAGTGCGTCACCCAATGGTGAAAACATATCAACCGTAAAATTGCAAATCAAATAATGCAAAATATGAGGTAAACTGGCTTTTCCCTATACATGGGTGAGCTACGCCCAGGCACACCTTATTACCAACTACCGTTCTGTCCTGTCCTTGACTACGGCTCCAAATAGTAAGTCAAAGAAAAGAAACTCCTCTGATACCACTTTGTAACGTCTCGGACCCAGGTGCCACGAAACGGGTGCCCTGAGCCCGGTTCGCCACGTGACCTCAAGCGCATTTCCCCAAACGCCAGAGGCTGCTGACTAGCAGCGAGGGCCCAGGTCTGATAGTGGGAAATCTATTGCCTCATTTGTCACAGTGTAGCGTAGTGGATTACCAAAATAAACATACAACAACAGCGGAAGCAGTAAACAAACACAACTAAAATAACTACCGTAGAGGATATAACCAACAGTATATAAGTGATGATGCTACATGATTCAAGTTCTAAGAAAATAGCTAGAACATGTTATACATCAATACAGTACAGCAGAAAAATAGAGTACAGTAATGCAAGAAAAATAGCTAGCAGCGGCGTCGCGAGCCTAGGCTCGGTCCCATGCCCTCCTACTCCTCATCAACAGTCAAGTACCTGTATAGGGACTCTTTCCCCTATCTACACCTGCATCAACATAATCTGTTTGGGCCGAAAAGCGTGATCCAAACAGGGTGTGAGAAATATATCTCAGTAGGCACCCACCAAAGGCCCATGCTCAACTGTGTGTAAAACATGCAACAAGTGTCCAGTAGTAAAATGCAATAACTAAGCAGTACTCATAAGTAACTAACATAACAGTTAAATTTCCATTTTATTATTCATTTAATTCCTTTAATTTAGTATCATTTTTGTGCTCAACAGCACCACGCCATCAGGACAACCAGTATCTCGCCCTCTGGCTTATATAGTGAACCACGCCCTCAGGCTGTACAGAATCTCTCCCCCAGGCATTGTAACAGAATTCACGCCCTCAGGCATAGTAAGTGTCACCCTCAGGCATAGAATTCAAGCCCTCAGGCACGAAAGGTTGCCCTCAGGCGGAATAACGACAGCCCTCGGGCAAAAACAGTCACGCCCTTAGGCTAAAATAGTAACCATGCCCTCAGGCTAAAATAGTAACCACACCCTCAGGCTTTTCACAACAACTCCCTTAGGCTAAACAGGTAACCGGGCCATGACAACATATCAAAATTCAGTATAAAGAAATTCCTTTCAAGGAAATTCTACAGTTACTACATTTAAGGCTTACCCTCGGGTATCCTGGCCAAACGGCTAAATAGAGGAACACACCCCTCGGGATGGTCCCGGAACTAAACAACGATCCCAAACTGCATTTTATTATCATTATTTAATCACCTATGTAATTCTAGGCATTAAATATAGAAATGGCCTCGGCCACATGACACCGCAACATGTGTTCGTGGCACAAAAACGCACAAAAACGCATGACAGTTGGAAAATAATCACCAAGCCACATACCTTATATGCCAACGAACGCTATTCCCGAATGCCGGCTCCAGAAACGGCCAAGAACGGCGTAAATCTGATGAAGAAAAATACCCATTCAAACGTAAATAATATACATTAGGAGAAGAATTGTCATGAATGGTACCAGGAGAAGGAAGGGCTTACCCATGCGGTTCCAACGAGATCATCCAAAGCCGAATCAGATTCTAGACGAACACCCGGTGGATCTTCAAAGGTCTGGCCATCCTCCTTGGCTCCAAAACGGCTCAAGTGCCTCCTCTGCCAAATGAGGAGGCCACTGCCTATTTTAAGCCGAAATAACAAAGTAAATGGCGTGTACTTCCAAGTACATAGCGTGTACTCCTTTCATTTAAATGTTAAAAAGGCGAAACCGACACTATTCACCTGCCGACAAGAGTACACAGCATGTACTCCTAAGTAAACGGCGTGTACTGCCGCCTAACAGGCAGCGACTCCACGGCCTTACTATTCAAGCCTGTGGACTGACTACACGGTGTGTAAGGTACCACTACACAATGTGTAGTCGGTTCATACACCCCTCGTCACCGACAAGGCTACACACCCCGTGTACTCATCCCAACACAACTGAAAGTACACGGCGTGTGGATAAAGTACACGGTGTGTAGTTCCAAAATTTAGGATTTTTCCCCATTTTCCATATTTTATCAAAATAACTTAAGGAATAGGAAAATAAGAAGCATGTACCTCTAAAACAAGTATCAGTTTCTTACATAAGACATTTATTATTATTTTATTTAAAGAAGTGTTAAAAGAGTTAAAATCAATGTTTAATAACTAAACCATTTTAATATTGGGTTATACATAAGATAAATTCTCCTATAAATATTAATTGGAACAAAAAATATATCCAATATAATTTTATTTTATTTATATGTATTAGACATTAAATAATTAATTTAATTTATGACACTTTGATGTTGCAACAATTAGCTTATTAATGAAAGATTATGATAATTGATATTATAAATATCCAAATAAATATAATTTGATATTTTTGATGAATTAATAAAATTTTCTAGGATATTATGACTTTTTAGTTTTTATTAAATAATTTTTTTTCTATGTAGTCATTCTGTTACATTTTTCAAGAAAACCAAATATTTATTGTGTAAAAATTAACATAAATGGGTTTCAAAAATACTATATTATCAGTTACTATAATATTCCAAATAATATATTATTATTAAAAAAGGATGAAAAAATATTTTATATGTCATTAATGAATTACTTTTGGATCTTTTTGAAGTTTAGAGTATGTTTATTAACCATATAGTGTAAGAATACAAGAAGACATGGTAAGAGTTTAACTATTTAACTAAGTGTTATATCAAAAAGATAAAGTTAAAAAGGTAACCTAAACATGTATAAAAATTATTGTTCGATAGTTTTTCTACCCATCTCCACCTTATCAATGAAATAAATTATTTTTGAGCTATTATAAATAGAAAATTATTTTATTATGAAATAATATTTCAAAGTTTTTCTAAAACGACTCTCACCTCTCTTATAAAAGGGTACTTCCCCTGCTCTTAATTTCACACCTCCAATGCCATTTGGCTCGGCCAAAACCTACCCGAATACCCTCACAACTTCCCTCACATGAACCTAGAATAATTATTTTGAAATTTAATCCATACAATGGATCCCTTTTGGTCATCTCAAAAGAAAACACCCGAGGAAGAGGTAATAAATTCACCATCATTATTCAAGTTCTTTTCTTCTACCAAATCCTCTTTCTTTTTTGTTTTCATACCAAAATAATAACTCATGTACCTTATACATACTGTGATGTTATTATAAATATGGTACAACCATATTTGTTATTCAATCAATCCTATAAATGACAATGTCATCATATGTGCTTACATATGACATAATGTCTCCACAGCATGGTATAATTTGTTATTCAAACACTTCATTATTTGGATGGGTATAGTAAAGAGTATAACAGATGTAAATAATAAATATAAAAATATAATTATTTATTATATCTGAAATACAATCCAAATTAAAAATTATTTCACCATCAATATATTTATTTTTTTCGTTCGTGCATACGTACAGATTATCAACTCCACGAACGAGATGAGATTCATTCCCCATCGTAATCATTCAAGAATAATTTTCAATTTATGATTAAAAATAATGTTTATGAACATAATATCATTATTTATATGAATCAAATACATCATATCCGGAACAAACACGACTTACATAACCAAATATATAATGGAAAACGAATCATTTAACACCTGAAATGATGACACTACTCAAATATTATTAACAATGAAATATTTGAAGATCATATATGATATCATATTTATGTGTTTGGTTATTTTATTTTTAAAAAAAATTATTTCAACATTATACAGTAGGTTAAAATACCCTATACTAAGGAAATTTATAAGGTAAGGGGTTTATTATCTCACATTTAATTATGTGAGCTTTCCATGGTGCACCACTTATTCTTTGCATGGCGAGTATTGTGTACTGCCATTTGATATATATTATCAGGATTATATTTATATTCATTGTATTATATGATTCATTTGGTAGTTATTAACTTTTTTTTCATACGAAATGATTGATTACAACATGGTAATGTTTTTTAATCTCACATTATTTCTCGTGAGACTCATGTAATATTAGCCAATATTTCTCTTTCTGTGGGGTATGCACTACACAAGATTGTATTATTGGTGTAATATAATTTAATTTGGGGGTATTTACATATTCATATTATTATCTTTCTTTCATGGGGTGTATGTGTTTTATGTCACCAAATTGGTGAGGGAATTTATAATTTCTATTTCCAATTGCTTTGTTTTATGCAAACATTATTGATTATATTTCACCAAGATTATGTATAAAATCACTATGTATTTATTTTTGTTGTAATTTCTACTACCCTTTGTGTTTATATTCGTTTGATACAGAAAATCAGTCAATTGATAAATTCTAATGTCATCGATATAAACATGATTGGAGTAATCTTAAATCAATTTTCATTCATTGAGTTCAACATCCAAGTCATTGGCATTGTTGTTACCTGAATATCTGTTAATATCCACTGATTCTTTTACAGTGAATATCGAATCATATATAGTGTATTTAATTTTTTCACACATAATTATGTCATTGATTTATCCTTAACCTAATGATACAAACATTATGAGGTATTTCATCTGAACTTACTTTACATTAACGCTTCTTTGTTGTTATGTTCCAATTCACTTTTATTTGGTGTGTTTATTATACTTTGACATAGTATATCATAAATCCCTTTATTATAATTATATTAAAATGTTTTGATTACCTTAATTATTTGTATTCAAGCATCTCTCAATAGGTTTGGAACTCTAACTGAAATATCATTTTAAATGATTTAAAAATTTATTCATCAATTAATTTGAATTAATGTCCATGTTTTAAAACTGGTTTTAAGGATTTAATTATATGGTCATTAATGTTTTAAAATTAAAATTCCTTTTAAATTTTTCTTAGTGTAATGGGACACATAGATTCAAAAAAACTATTTTAAACCACTTCTTGATAAACAGTTACACTTTTAAATGTTTTCATGAAAAAGGATGATATTTCTCTCAAATAGTTTTGATGATTATATTCATATATGTAAATTTCCTTCATTATTCTATATTGAGGATAATTTAATATAATACAATCCTCCATATTGTATTTTATGAGTTATTTTTGACTGTGGATGTGCCATTTTTATACAATTCAAGTTTTATAGTTAATGTATTGACTTTTCGTATTATTGATTAATACAAATGTTTATGTTATTCTTTAGAAATTTTGTATGAGAAATGAATTGGACTTAGTAATTGAAGGGTGGGGACCGATATAGATCATCGATGAATGGTTAGGTCTCATGAGACAAACTAGTGTCTTGGCACAAGGCCTTGAAAAAAATTTATATATAGTATTGGGAAAAGGCCTTGAATATGGGGTCATGAAGTCTAGAATTATACATTCTATCATTATGAAATTGGATATTTATACTAGAATTGATTATTCTACAAGTATAATATCCATGTGAAAAAAGTTAATGGAATTATTTGATTTAAAATTACCATATGTTGTCAGTGTTTAATTTTAAAAACCTTATATTATATTCTTTTACATTACCTTAAATGAATGTTCATATTTGTGACTGTTTCCGCTATATAGTTTTCTTGACTGATAATCTGATCTCACCCCTTTCTTATGATTTATTTTTTGAGGATGTTAAGAAGAATTTTAAGATTAACCTGCAGGAATATGCTATATGATATAACAGTGTTCAAAGGGGACACAATGTTTTTTTGTTATTTCATGGTGCAATTTAAAACTTGTTTATGTATCTATTACTTCCAAGGCTACAAAACTGATGAGTATTTCTAGACATCATTCCTTTTATCATGGCAATGTTATGTAATAATTCATCGATTCGTAGTAAATGGGGTCGAGGTGTAAAAATGGGACTTGTTTAAGAACTTATTTTTAAATATGTATATTTCTATTATTCATTGCACAATGATGGAAAAGGATTTACATGATCTCAAACATAATGATGATGATTATGTTGGTACCTATGAGTCTAATTTTACAAAACATACAAATTACACTTCTTGATTTATCATCCATCATGAAAGCAAGGATGCTATATTTTTTATTAAATTAAAATAATGTATTCTTATAGAAATATCCAGAAGATACATCACTAGATATGAAGATATTTTTCTTTATGATTTCAATATGGAAATAGAGATTAGAGTTACATATTTATCTCATGGTTCTCACAAGAAGTGGAATATAGAGATTAATGGAGTATAAGAATACCATGATGAAAATAAGTTGATATTTATATTATGCTAATAGTGGGGAATGTAATATGAATTCAATTATCTCAATGGTGATAGTAACTACATTATGTGTAGGAATGATGTTCATTGTGAAATTGAATAATAATGTTAAGGGAAAATGATAGATAATAATGTAAAAAATAGGAAAAGATTCAAATAATTCACTTCCAAAACTTCTATGTTTCTTGTGAAAGGAAAATGACCATTATGATTAGCAGTTCTCTAATCTATGGGTAAAAATTGATAGAAATCAAAAAACTGTCAATGAAAAAGTCAAATCAAAATCACATATGATCTCTATCAGAGATGAAGAGTAAGACAATAATGTTTTGGAATGATTGAGTGTTTTTGTAATCGAATTTATGAAATATATTGTAGAATTTCTTTTTTGGTATTATTTAATACTGAAATATAAATTTATGGTTGTAATATAGTATTTAAATAAAGATTTATGAACAAATGTTTCATGGTATTGGTAACCATGAAAAGTGATCTAATTTTTAACGATATATTTTTGACAAAAATTGATTATGCAAAATATTGTAGTTAATATGTCTATGTTGTTAGGATAATAAAATACTGAGATGTTTGATGATGATAAAATAAATGGGAAATTATTAATAACCAAGAGAATGATAACATAACAAAGTGGTTTGTAATGTATGATATTTATTTTATATAATTTTTTGATTTTTTGTGTATGAAAAGAGTTAATATTTGAAATAAGGAATGTTTTCACTAAGGTTTTAATGTAGTTAAGTTTATTACCATGTTTCAAGAGAATACATGATGATCTTATTAACATGATTGATGTGTGACAATTAAAATCAACACTAATTTTTTTGGTGTATTATTGAAGTGTTTATTTTTGAAACATAGTTATATTAATTACATTGGTTTTGATGTTATTATTTGGTATACATAAAAAATGTAACCATTTATTATCTTTTTTACATTGTAATTTCTATAAGGATTAAATGATTAATGTATTATCTATCTATATGAGGACTTATTCATATAGAATAATGAATGTTTTGGTGTATGTTGTGAGGTTATCTAATGATATATGTAATAACCTATCATGATATTTATGGATATCATGATTTGAGAATACTTTAGTAATTAAACATTCAAATTAATTTCATGGAATAAGATAGAATGTTGAACTTGATCAAGTCACAATTAAATGATTATATTTTTATTGTCAATTTTAATAAAATCATGTAAATATATTTTCCAATGAATATCCATATACTATAGGAAATGGATCTGGAATCAAAAAAATAATATCCAATTAACTTCAATTCTCATGAATAAAATTTCCCTTAAATTTACTCATTTTTATGGCATTGGGATTATAAAAATTCTCTTTGAAATGTTCTTTATCGCACTCTATCGAAACATGATAGTTAAATTTATTTTAAATTATTATTTTTTTCACATAACACATATGTTCTCATCTTTGGAAGCCTAATTATAAGTTACATTGGGTAACTATTTTATTAAAATCTTCAAATTTTAAAGGGAGTATTTTTATTTATTTTTATGATGACATGTTTTTTATGAACTGAACATTAAATTATTAAACATTTGATGACACTAACGGATTTCAATACGGAAAACATTTTAAGGGATGCATAATGCAACACCAAGAGATTTTAATGTAACAAATTTATTTTGTATCGTTCATTTCATGCCACACTGTGTTAATCATGCATTACACGCAACATCGGCATAGCTTGTGTTTTACAGAACATTATGTTTCTAGAATAAAAAAATTTTATTCTAATTATTTATATGTGACAATTATAACCTAAACATTAAATTAAAGGGTGTTATTAGTATAAACACACTATGAAATTTATACATGTTTATTTAATAAAATTTTTTGTCCTTCATCTAATAGATTTTACAGACATTAGATAAGAATAAATTCATTTTTACGCATAAAAAGGTATATTCATCTAAAGGTTTTTTATGAACATTTAATGAAGAACCTATTTTAAAAATAAATTTTTGATATATTAAAATTTTTGATTTAAAAATAATCTTTATTTTTGAAAGAGGAATTCCAAAAATAGCTCATAGTGAAGTTGTTGTAAATTTCTCACAAGTTTCGTCTTTTGACGAATAATGAAAATACTTGTTTTTATTGAAAATTATATTATATTTTAATGTATTTGAATGTAAAATTTATGTTTTTATTATTTTTAATTATTTTATTATCATTTTATATAATCTAATTAGAGTTTTTGAAATGGATTTTATATATGAATCATCTATAAAAATAGTGCATGTTTTAAAGGGGAATTTGTTTTTATAAATTGTTTTTCATGGTATTTACCTATTTTTTGTTACATTAAATTTTGTAAATAATGTGTTACGAATTTTGAAAAATTATGAGAAAATTATGCTCACAATTTAAAATTTAGTGAATAAGTCCCTTTTCATTTTAGCAAAAATAAATAGTAATGGTGGTAATTTGTTTTACAAAAATAAAAGATACATTGGATAATTTAGGTTAAATATAAAATAATAAACACTATATATTTACACTAAATCATAAAAAAATAGAAAAACAAAAATTGAAACCTAAAAAATTTGGATCTAAATTATGTTTTTAATGGACTCTTATACCTGAAAATAGCATACATGTTATTTAAATCAAATAAATTAACAAAATGTAAAATCAATTGTGTTTAGTATAAATTATATGTTGAAAATGGGAAAGAAACTATTTATGAAAGAATATAACAATGAATTCGTAACCTAATAATCATATTTTATAGATATAAATTTTTCTTTCTCCTCTAGATGAAATTATATTATTTATAACATTTTATTTAGTTAAAATTCAATGATTTCACATTCATGTTATTATTAATATATCATTATTTATATATTTTAAAAGAAAATATGTATTCTAATGTAAATATATAATGAAAATAATAAATATTTATATTCATCAAGTTATTTAATTAATAATATTTTTTAAAAAAATAATTATATTAAATGACTACACAATACTCACGTAATAATAATTTTATTAATTTAAATATAAAATAAATGTTGATAAATATATAAAAATAAATAGAATTATAGATACATAATGTTATGATATAATATATTATATTAAATTTACTACATATGTATTAATTAAATATTTTTTTTAACATGTTTTCCTGATATTTTTAAAAGTACAATTAATGAATAATGCCAAATTTGTCACTAATGTTATTTTATCCAAATAATATTTTCATAATTTATTTCTAAATTATTAAACATGTTTAAAAAAAATATATATGGTATAAAATGTTAAAATATTCCACTAATTATTTAATTTATATGATATAAGTAAAATTTACAATAATTGACCTAAAAAATATTGTTAGCGTAATTATAATTAAAATAGGTTAAGTAATGGTTAATCAAAATGATAAGGCTGAAAATAAAACCAAAACATTTTTAAAATATATTGGATGATGAAATTAAAACATTATATAGTCTTATCTTTGAGTACACATCCATTTTTATGTATTTATGTTGATGTAGAAGATATTTTAAATTAATATTTTTACAAATTTCAAAAGATCCCATCAAATCAATTATAAAAGGGAACATTTTCCATCACATTTTCACTTCCTATATTCATTAAAAGAAGACCACCACTTTCCATTATCCATTCGAAATATCAATATAAAAAGTATTTGGAATCTTATCTTCTTAAAATACCATCCCCATTGTCCTTAAAAGAAGATATGACGAATCTTCCCCAAGGAAGAGATCATCGTCTTTACCGTCTCATATATAATTAATTATTCTTCTACAATATATTAATATTTTTATTATTTAAATTATAAATTAATAATCTTATAATACCATTTATTATGGGAGTTCATTAGGATTATTTAACAACAATACTCAACATTTTGCCTATCCTAAAAAAGGAAAATACCAGGTGTGAGTATGTATGACTTACCATCTCTACACTGTGATATAATATTTGTTTCTATAATTTCTTTACATTGGCAGGTATAATGATGGAAATAATAGATATATATTATAATAATATCATGATATTTATTCGTGAATAAAATATATATCACCCACTCCCATTCCCATTTTCTATTAAT
Organism: Viscum album; assembly: GCA_963277665.1. NCBI lineage: Eukaryota > Viridiplantae > Streptophyta > Magnoliopsida > Santalales > Viscaceae > Viscum > Viscum album. The sequence goes on from OY728158.1 coordinate 882,702,914, forward strand.
GGAATGGTATCATTTTTAGTACTTATGCACACCATACCATTACCATTACATGGTGCAATTCATTTTAAATAGTTACCATTAAACAATTATAATATAAATTTAGATAAAATTTTCATATGATTTATGTTTCATTAATTATATATTATGGGACTATATCCAATTCAAAATAATATGTACTTATATAAAAAATCATTAATTGGGAAATGGAGCTGCAAACATCTGAAAAAGAGTAATACTGAAATATTATTAATGAACTTGTTATAATATGATCATATAGGATATAATAAATATGAATATAATTATCTAATTAGTTAATAACAATATTTTATCCATTGTATTTTATAACAATATATGTAAAAGGGATATATAACCTACTGTAATAGATTTTTGTCTCACATTTAGTAGTGTGGGATATATTCCAAGTAAACTACTTTTTTTCTTTTACGTTCTGTATATAGTAATAATGAATTTATTTTTTGAGTATTATCCACAAATTACTGTTTTTAACAAATCTATATAGTTTTTTTCTTACATGGTTCATAAAATTATACTAAATATAATGTTTTGAATTTTTATTTCAGAATCTCACCAATATTTCCTATTATTTCCTTTTAAGTATCTAATGAATAATATTTATCTTCCATGATCATGTTTCATAAAAACAACCTCCCAATTATTTTTAGTATTATTAATCAATTTTTAACATCAATTTTACCCATCTTTAATGTTTTACTAAATGGTTTGAAATGATTTTTTTTATTTTCCTAACAACTTACTTATTACATTTCCAACAAAAGTACAAGAGGAATGTTTTTTACATATCAGGACTGAATATGTTTTTAGACATCCATGATTCCATAATTACCTAGAAGTTCAATTAAATTTTTATGAGTTTATTCCCATGGAAAATTATTTCATTAAAAATTTCATTAAATTTTTTTAAAATAAAAAAATTTAAATATTGAATATATTTTTTTCTAATGAATTATTTTCATGTTATATTGTTGAATTATTTATTACATAAGTTGTAATGAGTTTATATTAGTTATTCTCAATTTGGGTCTATAATTCCTGTATACTATCATTATTCATTATTATATTGTTTTATATTTATGAATGAATTATATTTATGAAACTCATTAATTTTCAATTGGTTATGTTACGATCGAATAATGTTAATGATGCCCATTTATTTTTATGGGTTATGATATGATGAGTGATTTATTTTATTTGTAAATCGATATCTATAGTTATAAATAAGTGAATAGTGGGACATATATCTCCCTAAAATTATTTTTTAATGATTTTTATCTCCTGAAATAAATTTTAATTGAATAGGAAATGATCTCAGTTTAGTTGATAACGACATGAATGGTAAGTAAATGTAGTTTAGTAACACTGGGAACAAATGTGGAGGGATCCCAGTTTATCGCATGCTATTTACCACATATTATGTTCATGGAAACAATTATTTTCAAATATGAAAATTATGTAAAATTATTATGTGTATCCCATAAGTTTATGGGTTATGTTATGATGTCATGAAATATGTTCTTGACGAACTTTTATAATTTATCCTAGATATTTATATCAAGATCTATAATATATGGGATATAATTTTCAAATAATTTTTTTTGTTATTTGTTCTTATTATTATGAAATTATTGGTATATCCCTTGTTTACTCTTAGTGAGAATCATAGAAAACATATTATTATTTTCTATTTCTTCAGGTTATAAAGAATAGTTTTATTTAAGAATACTAAATGGGAGATATTTAGTAGATATGTTGAATATATTTCCACAAACTAAAATATTATGTTCCATGTTTCCAAAGGCTATAAAAAATTATAGCCACCAAGAATTGTTTTTCTGTAATGTAAGGATTATTAATCTAAAAAGATGTAATATCCATGTACAAACATCCTGTGTTTATATAAGTATCTGATGGAAATTCATGAAAAGTAATTCTATAATTGTGTTTTTAATTCTAATAAAATCCAAAACATATAAACTTTAATTGGAACATGTGATTGTTACAATTCAAATATTAATTTCATATTATGGAACTTCCACACCACATAAAGGGTATCACAAGCCTTAATAAATCATTGGATTTCAAATTATGAATGTCTTGAGTGGAATCATTGGATTCCACCCATTGAATTAATTTGAATGCCATGATGTAATCTTTAAAATTTTATGGAATGTATTACTATCATAAATTACATTTATATTTATCAAATATTTAATTTGATCCTAAAAAACATTATAACACTCCAAATGATCTACTTGGTTCATCTTGATGACCATATGAAAGGATTTCATTGTGTAATAACCTTGGATTTCCTTCAAATATAACCTTAAAAGCATGGATATGAATCTTATTATCACTTAGATACACTCTAGTGAATAAATACAATTCTTTTACCCTTATATTCCACTCAATACTAATAACCCAAAGTTACCGATTTATCTCCATATGTTTCCTTAAAAACTCATTATATAGAATTCCATTAGAGTTCCCTAGATTCAAAATAAGTGGTATTGGAATGAATTTTCTTATTAGTTTAGTGGATTCCTCATCATTATTTATTCCTATAGTCTATATATAAAATTATTATGTTCCCAATATAATTGAAAAGTTATGTGATTTGAGCCATCTAAAATAGGTTAATGAATGTAGGGTCAACTAGCTATCAAATATTGTGCCTGAGAATAATGATTGTAATATCACATTAATGATAAAAATATATAAAATCTTCCACCACTCTATATGGTACTCATAGATTATATTATCATTATAGGTCATTTTTGTGTCCTATCGAGTACTAATCACATCCTATTCTGGCCACCACATTGTATCTATGATGATTTCAGTGTTGGGGAAAATGATTAAGGAAATCACAATATAGTGGATGATTACGTCTATCAATGATTGGGAGTAATAAAATAGATGACCAAACAACATAATAGGATAATCATATTCCATACATTGGTTTTTAATTTGTTTAATTTTCATTTCCAAATATTTCTTGTATAACCAATTCAATGACACACTTACATGTATTATACACAAACGTGATTCCCTCTATATATATTGATAATTTATTACTTTATTCTTATTTGTTTACTATTTTTCTTGATTTTCTGGAATGTATTTATATTATATTATAATATGATTCTAAGGTTATATTATGTCCACGTTACTACTATATGATATCCATTCTATTTTGAATCCCCTGGTGCATGGGGTAGTGTTCTTGTGGAATGAGGGCTATAAGAACAGTCACTTATTAAGGAATCAAGATTATGAAGTCAAAATATGATATAAAATACAATATTTAAAATTTGTCATTTCATTTCATTTTTCACAAGAGTTTAGAGGGTGTCATATCTTAGTAAAAAATTCCATTTTTATGAGTATAATACCCATGTAAAATGGAAAGACCGCATTTATATGGATGAAACATGTCATTTTATAGTTTACTTATTATAGTTATATATTTTCTATTGTTGATGATAGACATGATATATTGGGTAATGTTTTAAATAACATCTACCCTTTAGATTGTGTGGATGTAGATCTTTATAACTAGGATCATTACATAAATATAGGGTATTATTTATCATTCACATTCAAATTATTGAAAAGATCCATTTTAATAAAACTTTTCTCCAACTATCTATTAATGGGATTATTTGTAATAAATTTCTATCATTTTATGAACAAAATTAATTTTATAATGTTTTTATATAAGCCTAGATATTATTTTCCCACATAAGAAAAGAATTTTATTTAATATTTATGATTTTAATATAATAAATTCGTTAAAATTTTATTTATATGATCTGAAAATATAAACATTTTATGGTTAAATACACTATAATTTACAACATATTATGTGTATAACTCTATAACATGGGAATTAATATCATCATCAGTGAACCATTTTTTTAAACTGCCAATATTCTTACATCAAATTTAAAAAAAATGATAACTGTTGAAAGGGATTATAATTGAATCATCAATGGTCTTTAATAGAATAACATTGATATGGTAACCAATATAACAAAGAAATTATGAAAGGGACATTAAATGTATCCTTATGACCTGACCCCATGAATGGGATGTTGGGTTATAGCAACTTCATGAATATAAATGTTTATGGAATAATGTTTATCACTAGTAGTGAGGCCATATGCTGATTAATACATTCACTGTTTTTAATTTTATTTTCTGTAGTAATGGTTTTTGAGGTATATGATTGGAATCATTGATAATTGCCACCGTGAATACCTAATGCCTTGTTTGATAAATGTGGTGATGACCTCAATAATAAGGTATTGATACTTTAATCTACTATGGATCCTCTTACAGTTCCATTTATGGCACATCCCACTATATCATCCATTATTCATGGATTTGGTTCGAATGTGAATCATTGAGAGGGGTTTTCTACTATTAGTACACTATATGGAATGAGGATCATGGGTGGTTCCCACCATATTTGAGTTGACTAGGATGTTCCCCAGGTTTCACATACCAAATTTCATGTGTGGATGGTATCCCCCAAGAGGTAGATCTTTGGTTTGATTATATACATATTAGGATTTAGAATTCCATGACACCGATATATAGAAGGCTAAATACTATATCTTTCATCCATCATGGATCTTCAAAGGGATGGTGTGGAGATCTTGCTCATGTATATTAAAATCATGGAATTATTTGGAGGTTCATGAAATATAAATTCTTCAATTATTGATATCCATATTCTCTAATGTTTTATTGAGTGGTGATATTTAGGTATCTATATCTAGGTAACATTAATGTCATGAATTTCTCGTCTCATTTCATTGTTGTCAAGTTCCTTTCATCCCTTCTTGTTGGTGATGATATTTCTAAAGTGTGATTATTTTTTGGTGGAATTATGAATTACATTTGATATTATGTAAATAGGTTTCTGTTAACAGATATCTCTAAGATAGTGAACTAGGCTCTTATCTCTTTTTGGGGTCTATGCGAAGCAGAATAAAAATGTATGAGTACTCTGGCAGCTAGGAATGGATGACCATCATCCAATAACAAGAAGCATAACCATGAGACATCTCCAAAGGGTAGTGTAATCTTGGGATTACATACCATTATTTGGGTATTATTTCGAAAGTGTGGAATGAAGGTTCAAATAAATTTTTATTATGTTCGGTATGCATTATAATGTCATTTATATGGTAAAAAGGGATTTCTACAAGGGACATACAGGTCCCATCCCCCATTTTCTAGTGATAGGGGATCTTCACTACTTATATATTATATAACAGTATATATGGCACCACAAATGGACTGATGTTATAGTATTATTGGTTTTATAGGCTATATATGTGGTTCATTTTATGGGATCTTGAAAAGTGATGTTCAATTCTATGAGATTTTACCATCTTTGAGGGGGCATGTTTTAGTATAGTGTTTTAAATAATTCCAACTACATGTAGTGTATCATACACATGTTGAGAAGAGATATAAACCATCTACAGTGATATGTATTATCTCATCATTAATATGTTAGTTTCTATATTTCATCACACATGTGAATATTACTCATTTATATATTCATCATTGATGGGGTCCCTTGATTTTGATATCGAATACTATTAAGGGTTTGTGCCACAAAAACATACCTAAAAATCCAATTAGATGAAGATCACTATATTTGGGAGTTACCAAAATGACTGGTCTCTAAAAATTTCAATTGGACCAGAACATCGTTGGGGTGATATGATTTGAATTAATTCATTAGGTGGAACGGCTAATAACGTTTTGCGCACAAGATGATTGATATTTTTTAAGGGTTTCTATCTCTTAACATAAGGATGGTAGATAAGTTTTCATTTCAGATTTTTATTTCTAGGATAGTATTGTTAGAGGAAATCATTGTGGAATGGGAGATGTGTTGAACATAATTTTTGGCCTTTTACGGAATGATATGGGTAAACCATAGGTTATCCTTCCTTTATTTGTAGACTATTTAAATGAAATATTTGAGGATTGATTTTATAGGATACCTATTGGAATAGTGTTATAATTTACAATTGGGATTATGAGAATATAAATTTGGTATGCATTCATTAATACTATATTGATCATATAGATTAATAGTAACTCAATAAGATGTTTTTTTACATGGATTTCGTGGACATTATTTCACCCATTAATTTTAATTAGGATTCACGGGTACTTTTCACCAATAACGATGATGGCAATATATGTCAATTTGTGGTTTGTAAATGGAATAATTAATTTATTGATAAAAACATAATATCTTTTTCCTTTGGAGGATCTACATGATCATCTCTAAGGCAAAACAGTATATTTTATATTTTATTTGAGATCGGGATATCATCTGGTAAGAGTAATCCCAAAAGATATACCAAAAACATCATATGAAAAAATAATTTTTTATATGTGTATTTTTATTATCATTTGGAATAACAAAAAATCCTATTATCCTTATGAACATAGTGAATTTATTTGTACACTAGTATTTTGGTTACGCAGTGGTTATTTTTTAATTATAATATTATAATAACCTGGATCTAGATGCCACTCAACTAGTTCCCCATACCCTGATATCCACATAGCCTCAAGGCAATTTTCCCAAATGAGAGATGGTTATGAATAACATTGATGGACTAGGGTGTGATTGTGTAGAAACTATGACCTTATTGGCAGAGTGTAACAAATCATAATATATAATAATACAATAGTGGAAGTAGTAAATAACATATATTTTAAATAAATTGAAGAAGACTGATATGAAAAATAACAATGAATCATTTCATACAAAAGATGATGCAATATATTAGGTTTAATAATAATATACAAAACATGTACTGTGTAGAAATCAACAATATATGATCCTAAATAGAAAAATAACCAAAGATAAATAAGAAGCATCGCAAGCCTTGGTTCAGTCCGATGATATCTGGCTCCTAAAAAGCATCTTAAGTACTTGTAAAAGGACTATTTCCCTTATTGACGCCTGAAAAAATAAAATATTTTTTGGCCCAGATGCATTACCCAAACAGGGTGAGAGAAATAAATCATATTATGAAACCACCAAATATTTGTGCCTATCTATCAGTGAGTATATGCAATAGGTAGTATACAAAAATGAAAAGTAGTAATCTAGTAAGTACTCAAAATTAAACACTCCTACAAGTAATTTTATCCATTTATATTCAATTCATTTTCAATTGAAATTAAATTTTAATGAATTATATAAGTATTAGGATCTATCATTTGTCCATCAATCCCCTATATAAGGTATTGAAAACAAATACCTTTATACGCCATCTACAGATAAATAAGTGATGACCGAATCAATGGTTGTTCTTTGGATTGGATGATGCCTTATAGGTCATCCCTTTTTGATGTTCTATTTAACAAATCACCTAAAGGAATATTGAAACCCCACCCATAGGCATAACCAATCCTCTCCCATAGGGATAACAATCCAGCACACACATGCATAACAAATCCGCACCCAGATAAATAACAAATCCTCAATCATTAGCATAACAAATCATTAACCTCATGTATAAAAAATATATTCCTATTGGAATAAAATCAACGGGGTCGATCCTGGTATATCAACATTTCAGCATAAATGACAAGACATCTAAATTACAATATTACAACATTCACATTATAACAACTCATTGGGGCATCATAAAAAACAAGAAACAAGTGAATTTAAACTATCACAATGATTATACTATAATAATCACATTGAAATTTAATATCACAATACTAATATAATATAAAAATTAAAAATTTAAAAAAAAATATACTCACATGGGAACTTCAGATCACAATCCTATTGTAATCTTAAAATTACAAGGCTTTAACAAATATACTCAGATGGGAAGTGTTTGTATCATAAGAAATCATGTGAATTAGACTACAGCAATGATAAAGAATAATTTATATCACGTGGAAAACATTCAAATAACTAATTCCATTTTATAAAACCCTAAATTGGGGATTAAAGGTATTCTTATAGGCGTCCTATTTCAAATGTATTAACAATGGTCATATGAGGAAAACCGAGCCACGTGGTGTCACATAATCAAACAGAATAGCTCAAAAATGCATAAATTAATTTAATTCATGAAGTAATCATCATTAAGAAACATCAATGTTCTATTTATATTCTAGTATATACCCTAAACAGGAGAGAATTACACTACAATACATATAAACTACTCAATAATGAGAAAACGACACATGACCAATTACCACATCCTAGTTCAACTCTCCTCATCTAGTATAAACCTCCATATCAATCTAGAAATATGTATATATATATAATTATTGTAAACATTCATCCTTAAATAAAATCATCAAGAAAAAAAATCATAACGAATAGATCAAGAGTGATTGAGGGCTAACCAATCAGTTAATTACCCATTCAACGACACTTGAATTAGAGTTCAGTTTGTTAATTGGGAGGAAAATTCTCATTTGGCGCTAATTTTTGCATAACGGGGTGACCCTTTATCCATTTGATGGAACATGGGGCTACTTTATAATTTAATCAATAAAAGAGTACATGGTGTGTACATTATACTACATTTCATGTCTATAAATATTTTGGTCAGACCGTTACATGGTTGTATACTAAGATTACATGGAGTGATGCCTTCCAAAAACGAGGTGTAGATATAAGTACATAATGTGTAGTTCCTAGTGACATAATTTAATAGGCAAGAATCCTTCCAATGATCTCTTTTTCACAATTTTTATATTTATAAACTGTACAAAATAATATGTAACACAATGGATGAACCGAGTTCGTACTAACATCAACCCTTAAAGTAATTTATCTATGGATTTCTCTTTCAAGGGTGATAAATAAATTATGAGATAAAATGTGGACACTATAAAAGTATAGTGGTCTCCCTATCCATGGTCACTTTCTGTACTCGGTCGTGCTTCCATAACACTCATACTAAAGGAACCATCCAACCATGGAGAATATTTGTTCTATGGTCCAAAATACATAGCAGATGCTTCTCAAAGGACACATCTTCCTTTGACTCCATTCCTTGGGCTAAATGGTGTTAGACAGTTTAAAAAATATACGCCACAAAGAAAAATCATGGATGAAATAATGAATAGTATCATACCTCTATGGTTAAAACAATCGATAGGAAACCAACCCCACCCTCTCCAGAAACTCCAACAGACTGACGTATCTCTATGGAAGCTTACCATGTCTGTTGATTCTTTTCCTTTCCCTCAAAGGATCAACATGCAATAAAACTCGATCCCGAACCTCAAACACCAGATGCCATCAATGGTGATTATAAAATGATTTCTTATGAGATTGTGTTGTACATGTCCAATTTTGAACCAACTTGACCTGCTCAAAAGTCTCATTCCCTAGACGTGTTCCCAATAAAGCTATCTTGTCCACTGCTAGCTATCACATAGGTGATCGACATGGCCTATGTAGAAATCCTCATATGGTGGAATCTCTATAGTCACCTAGAAATTATTTTTGATTAAAAACTATAATAGTGGGAACATGCTTATCCTATGATTCTCTAATGTCTAGGACACATGCTCGCAGAATGCCCTCCATTACCTATATCATATGCAATGACTGGCTATTAGTCAGAGGATTGTATGTTTTGCTCAGAATAATCTATGTACCTAGTGACCTATAAAAAATCTACCATAAATGTGTATTAAATTATTTATACTTATCTAAAATTATTGTATGTGGGACCCCATGAATTCATACCCCCTCACAGATGTAAACATTCTTAATATCATCAATACAAAATGTCTCCTTGATCGACAATAAGTGAGCTACAATAGTGGGTCTTCCCACCACCACCCACACATCATCGTTACACATAGGTGACCATGGTATCCTAGTCACGAAATTCATCGTGATATCATAAGATTTATAATCCATAATAGGTAGCTTTAGTAAAATCGGGGCTCACTGCTGATGTTATTCCTTCACCTACTGACAGGCGGAAAGCCTCATTAAAAAATAAGCCACATATCTCTTCACACCAGACCACATGTACCGATAATGCAAGTCTTGGAACATATTGGTAACTATGGGATGTACATACCAATATAAAGTAGGAAACACCCACATCAACACCACACGTATGTCCACTAGAACACATTCTTGTCCATGGAACGTCAAGATCTCATCATCATGTACCGTCCAACAAGGTGGTTGATCATCACCAACCACACTCTCTTGTGGGACTAGCCCCTCAGAATATAATAGTTTTCTCATCCTCCGTATTCATATAAGGGTATAATTCATAGCTAATGAAGAAAGGGAAGTATTTACTTGACATTGATACACCTCTAAATGCTTCTCATATAAGAACTTCATAAGCTTCCACTCACTACTGTCCTCCTACACTACCTGAATCTGAGTGCTCATGCTCAAAGAATCAGAAACTACATTGTATTTTATAAACATTTTGTAAAGAGTAATGTTGAATGTATGAATGTAATCCACTCACCATTGATTCCTTAAATTTAGATCACATTTATTTAAGATATAATTATGATTTTTGTGCTCTGTGTAAACCACAAAACTCTCCCCCAAATAATAATAACTTTAATTTGGTAATGATTGAATTACTGTAGCTAAATTAAAATCATGTTACAAATATTTCCTCTCACATTTCCTCAAATGTTGATAACCATACACAATGAATCGTTCCCCCTACAAAAGCACCTCTCCTAGCATGATTCCTGATGTGTCGTAGTACATAGTGTAAATCATTCATGGCTCTGGAAAAATTAGTATCGGCGATGACATTAATCTCTCTATAATCTCTTGAAAATCCATCTCACAAGACTCTTATCATACGTACTTCACACCTTTATTTTTCGAGCCCTTAATTGGCACAAAAAAGAATGAGGATTCTTATATAAAATACATGTAGTAACCATCCATCCCTAGAAAACTCCCATCCTTGTAGATAATCTTGGTATTATCCTAATTAACTACAACTCTAACATTTTATGGGTCCACTAATACCTCAATCATTGAGATGACATGACCCTAGATGTGAATCTGATCCATCCAGAGGTGTCACTTTGTGAGATAAGTATATAGATTATGCATTTGTAGTGTATTTAAATGATCTCAATATGGTTGGAATTATCTTGTCATCTATGAGAATACACCAACACTTCATCTATGAAAACCACAAAAAAAATATCCATGAATTGATGTAAGACTCAGTTCATTAATGACATGAAAACCACATTCTTTTTTTAAGACCAAAAAACATAACCAGGTACTCATATAGACCATAACTACTATGAAATGTGGTGTGAGGATTGTCTGAATGTCTAACACATACATAATTATATCCAGACCTCAAGTCAATTTTTAAGAATAGTCAGGATATTATAAAAAGATAAAACATGAATTCAATCCATAGAAATGGATATTGGTTTTTAACCATCAAATGGTTTAGTTTCTAATAGTCCATGCATAGACTGAGGGTACCACACACCATTTTAGAAAATGGATCAGCAGACCCCACAATTAATTTCTGGGTCCGATAAACTTTTTTTTCTTATAAATCCTTTACCTCCCTCTTGAGGTCCTTTAGAACTATCATTGACAACCTGTAAAGATGAATTGATACTGGTGCAGCTCCTGGAACTATCTCGATCATGAACTCTACCCTCTCACAAAAGGTAATAATTAATATTTATATGGGATTACATCCCAGAAAAAATATACCATTAGAAGGAACTATAGATTACATGAATCATGGTCATCCAATTTTATACAGGCTATTTGTGTTGTCATCCAACTGAACCCACATTTCTATGGTCCATCTCATCTCTCTAAGACATCCCACTCTCCATTTTATGGATATGATCGACCTTCTAGTGACCTAAAATTAACCCTACAATGATATCAACATATAGAGGCTGGAATGTAGATGAACTAGTCCATTTAGAATATGTCATCAAATTCGATCATCTTTAAGACATAAGGATATCAAAATATGTGACAACCACCAACCTCAAGGGGTAGTGCTTACACTGATTCACACCTTCTTTACCTATCCCTAATACCATTTATAGAGTCATAACTTCATCAATAAATAAAAAATATGGCCCAAGGCTCTCCATAATGTTCATAGATATATAACTATGTGAATAACCTATATCAAAGACTGTAGAAGATAAAACAAAGGTTTCTAGAATAGTATCTATAATAGTTGAAGGTCTAGGATCCTACTCATGCTGGGTATTTGAATTGTACATATCTAAACTATACTGTGACCCATAGACACTATGTTGCTACCCCGAGCTAACCCGTCCTTCTGTCCCTGAGATCCTTGGGTCAATCTACTATGACCATGACCATCCCCTCATCTCGAACATCTTGACGTATTCTAATTCCGTGAGTAGTGAGAAGCTTCTAACCCTAGTCCTAAACATGGAGTCAGTGCAGAACCTCAAACACTAGACACTGGATGAAACCCCCTACAGAAGAGTTGTATATATACCAACATGTTGCAAGATAGGAACATGATATGGTCTATTATAGAATGTTGTCTCATATTCCCGGCTCGTCCAAACTTGTTTCACCTCCCCGTGTTACAAGAAGAATATTATAACTAATGGTATCCGTATGAGAACCTTCCATATGATGCTTCTTGATCCTGGTCGAGACAACCCTAGATCATGGTGATGAATGGCCCTAGTTTTCACCTACAGCATCCCACAGATTCCACTCTTTAAACAGTGCATTATTCATGATGGAATATATAGAAGGAAACCTGAAACATTTACCAATGACTACATTTAGTACCTTAGACCATCCTCAAGTCTCCTTGCTCTTGATGTCTCGTCACCCATAAGAATGGGACTGTATATATAAAGCTCAGTGAAATGGGTAGTGTAGTCCATCCATAACATAGCTCACTAATCATGATGTATGAACTCTCGTGAATTATTGGCCCTTAGTATAACGTGAAAATAGTTTTCCAAACAGAACTTCTAAAAATCTCACCATCCCATATTCTTATAACGTTATATTTGATTGATAACATCCCACCACATCCTGGATGAATCATGCCACATATATGTCACGATCTTGACCCCCCTATCAGGAGGCATTTCAAAATTCATGATGATTGTAATCATGGAATACATCCATGAATTTGTAGCTAGTGGTCCATCGTCCCCTAAAAAACTTAGTGGATGTAGCTTCTAGAGTACCTGTATTAGTTCTTCCATAGACATGGAAGGTTGAGGTACTCTCTATAAGGTCTGTATAAACATCATGAAGCCATCAAGAAAATTTTCATCATCACGTGTTTATAGTATAACAATCATTAACGAAACTGGAACATCTGGAGGGTCCATAGGTACCCCATGGACTAACACTTCTAGGGTATGATCATCACTACAATTCTGGCATACAAATAAAGGTTATCATGGTTTAATTTATCTATAATTTCCATCATACACACATGCATATGATCTTATTCATCAGGGTATGAATTTTAAGATAATGATAACTAAATATGAGAATAAAACTCTCAATATTTTACAAATGATGAGTACACTGCATGTTGGAACAATACCAGGCATGTACAAATAATTCCATACATGGTCGTGTACTCCTTTCGGGCTAGGCATGTAAAAACACCATTAGAGGACATGAAGAGACTATAAATGTTGTGTCCCCTTAAACTCTCACAAGGGAATGTAACTCCTCCTATCATTGTCATGTAAACGACCTATGTATATTGTGTGTCAGGCTGAAACGCGTTGTGTACAGAAGACTTATTTCTTGGTAATGTAATTTTACATGGACAGTGCTACTGGGGACATCCTATATAAAACTACACGGGGATTACATAAGTTACATGGTGTGTTATGATCAAAAATCAACAACAAGGGTTTCATATCACATGGTAGGTGACACAACCATCTACTACATGGCATGTACGCCGAGTACATGGTATGTACATGAAAATGTTCTTTTCTTTCTGAATAGAAGAACATATGGATTGTGTTCATAGGTGTATATACCATTTTGTCTAGGTTTTCTATATTAAGACTTAGAAACTTATCTAAAACCTCTATTTTATCAAAATAATGCAACGGTGTGACAAATTCAAATACATGGGGGCCCATACTCCCCCATGAATCAAGTATTAGAATCCACATATAACAAATAACATCACAATTTTAATCCCATTGGTGAAATTTGATCCCCCATATTAATGTCTAAGATGGATCATAAATGTTATGGACCAATGTTTGGCATCCATCCAATTCAACCATAACATGTACCAATACACCTATCAAAACAACATACATATCTGTCAAAGTATCTATCAAAAAAACATGTATATCTTACACGAAGTCTATCACAACAACATGCAATCTATTATTATCTCTAAATGGCTTGACAATAATGCCTGAAATGTCATTTATAACAGGTACCTATATGATGAATTATATAAAATTCCATCATCACATTGGGTTGTAACATATAAGAACCACAAAGATATTAGTAATAATAGAACAAAACTTGTGTGACATCCATTGGTGAAATCAAATCAATTGTAATAACTCCAAATCCAAAAATCACGATTCAGTTCGAGGTTATATGATTTCTTCCATTAAACGGGGTGTCTCATCTAGGGAATATCATGTTACCACACTCCACTTCCTTCCAATCACTTTAAAATGTCTCCAAACAAAAATTGAAAACCAGAAATGAAAACCCCATATGATACAACTTTGAAACGTCCTAGATCTAGATGCCACAAAAATGTTTCCCCGTACCTAGTAGGTAGCATGGGATCAATCACAATTCCCCAAATTCCATAGACTGTCATCTATCAGTAAGGGCCTAGGGTGTGATATTGGGAGAAATATTCCCTTATTGTGAGAGTATGATACTTTGCAATAAATAATAATACAATAGCGGAAGTAGTAAACAACATACATCTAAAATAAATTGGGCTCGAATCATTATATAAATAATGATGAATTATTCCATACAAAAAATGATGAAACATATTATGTTCTAAGAAAACATACAACATAGGTACATAATAAGAATGCAAAATATTTTTTCTAATTGAAAAAATAAATAATAGGTATCTTAGAAGCATCGCATGTATTGGATCGATCCAATGATATATATCTTCTAAACATCATCTAAAGTACCTATAGAATATTCTTAAACTATCAAAACCTTCCAAAATATAATTTTTTTGGCCCAAAGGAAAGACCCAAAAATGGTGTCAGAAAAAAAATTATGTGTAGCCGACAACAAATCATTTTTCATATATGATAATATATATATGAAACTAGTAGTGTACAAAAAGGTATAACAATAAATTATGAAGTACTCAAAATTAAACACTCTTACAAGTAAAAATTTATATTTATATTACATTCATGTTCATTAGTAATTAAATTTCATTGAATCATATAAGTCATGGGATCTGTCCTATGCATGTAAATCCCCATTAAAATTTATTAAAAAAATACCTTAGTAGGCTATCCATATAGAAATAATTGACGAATGAATCCAAGATTGAGCTTTGTCTTGGAAGATTCATCATAGTTCATTTAATTACAATATTCTATTCGACACCATTATCATTATCATAGTGAAACCCCACATCTAGTCAAAACCAATCCTCACCCACATGCATAACAAATCATCATTTGTGGGAATAAAAAATCCTCATAGCAGTCATAACTAATCCTCCCTTGCAAGCATAACAAATCCTAAACCACGGGATTAACAAATCCTCCCCCATAAGCATATAAATAAATAGGATTGAGAAAATTATATCATCATTTCATCATAAACTAAAAACATGTAAACTACAGAGTTACATGTTTAACATAATAACAAATCATGTGGGAATAATAAAAAACAATAAAAAAGTGAATTTAAAATATCACAAGGATTAAATTATTATACTCACATGGAAAGTTCATATCATAAGCCTAATGTAATATAAATATTAAAATTCATAAACACATATACTCAAATTTTTAGTTAATATATCAAACCTAATATAATCAAACAATTACAGGGCTTAATAAAATATACTCACATGGTTTTTTTATGTATAACATGCCAACATTTGAATTATATGATCACAACAGTTATGAAATTGTAATGTCACATTGGAAAAGTTCAATTAACCTATTTCATTTTAAAAATCCACCAAAAAGAAAATAATGGAATGACCATGGGAATTCGAGTCCAAATGGCCATGAAATGGTCATCTGAGGGAATGACAATAACATTGTGTCCCATAATAAAACCATCAACCTCAAAACATGGTTAAAATAATTTAATTCATGACCTATTCAACATTAGGCAACAACAAGTTCCAATTTACATTAATTTATATACCCTAAAAATGGGATAATGACACTAAAAACATATAAAACAATAAATATTGAGTTAAAGGCGCAAGACCACCTACCTATTCGTAGTACGAGTCTCCTCATTACGCCTCAACCTCAATTTTAATATAGAACAATGTAGATCTATGAAATGATGATACACGAGCATCCTTATATAATATTATCGGGGGAGAAATTATGATGAACGAGTCAAGATGAATCAATGGAATACAGATTGGGTTCAAACACAATTGATGATGATCAAATCAATGATCAGATAGAGAATATGGGGAAAAATCTCATTCATCACTGATGTTCGTGTAACAGGGTGATCCCTATATATGTTTGAAGAAACATATGGCTACATATCAATTTTATTAGATAAAAAACTACACTACCTGCATATGGGAATACATGTTGTGGCTATATAAATTCTGGCCAGACAATTACAATGTCATGTATCAGGTTTACCTGGTATATAGCATTCTATACACAATGTGTACCCATATGTAAATGTGGTGTAGTTCCCATACACGATGTGTAATATGAATTCATCCAGCCCTTGACATCTTTTCCCCCATATTATTAATTAATAAATAAAAAGGAATCATCCATTCCTTAAAGGAATAATTGGTTTATTAAAACATTGGGGTACTGTTTGGTCATTGGAGGACAACATGTGACATATTGAGGTAATTTTATTTTAACATTAACAAGTATTTCAATTTTTAAAAACTCATTAAGTGTGTCATTTGAGTTAATAATTATTACCTTGTTTATTACATCATATGTGATGTTGTTGTATCAATAGATCTTGATATCTAGAGATAAGTTCATTCTTTAGAGCAACATAAGAATATAGATGGTGTTATCTACTTCCTGGGAATGGCTTGTTATTCCTATAAATATAGTTAGAAATATTATCATCATGATGTTCACATATATGGATATAACTAAATAGTTTATAATTTATATGGTTTTATGATTTTTAAATAAAATGTCAGGTGTTGATAAAAAGGTTTAACTTATCCTAAATGTGGTTTTTTTAGATTTCTAGAAATGGATACATTTTTTGTGTGAAATAAATCATTTGGTTGGGAGTTTTATTGATTCTAGGGGAACTAGTCATAACATAAATGAATTTAACATTGGGTACATTTTATAAAAACTCTTCGAAGACCTTGTGTTAGCAGATTTTTTTATTCTCTATCTTGTTTGAGACATTAAATATGTGTTGAGCAGTTCATGGAATGCATAGATCATAAGAGCCTCAAAGATAAATTTTATTAGTGGAACCTAATCCTACTAAATTATTATTGGGAAGAATATATTAATTATATAAACATTGATACATCATATATTCCATAGGTAGTTGTTTTAATCATTGATTCAGTAAGCTCAACGACTCTGGATTAAGTGGTTCAAAAAGCCAGTACTAAATTAAAGTAGATAGAATTATTTTTTATAAGTCAACATGATGCCAAGTAGTGTTAGAGGTGGACAATCATCATTTATTTCTCAATTCATAAATCAAATCATAATTTCATTAAATTTTTATAGATTTATATTCTTGATAGATTTTTCACGTGGGACAATATTATTGGGGATGTTACACTTCAAGGAGGAGATATAGACAAGAATGAAATTGTCAATGTTCAATGATGCGATTGGTAACATATTTGAATATGATAGGAATTGAATTTATTGATAACATTCATCTATGTTGGGATATTATGAAACTATGAAAAACATGTGTCATGATTTTTTCTATATTTATTTATTGTTTATGATGAAGATGGAAATATAGTGATTTATCACATGGTATTCCATGTTTTATCAGGTGATGGTTGGAAACTAATTGACTAATGTAATTTCTCATAAATTACCCATACCATAATATAAACAATAATATGTCTCTATGGTCTTCATGGTAGTTTTATTTATATCACCATAAATTAGAGGAATTGTATTGGTGATTCTTAAATGGATAATAAAGATCACAATTTTCATCTCTATGTTGGATTTTGTCTTAGTATAATACATTTGGAGATTAAATGATTAAGAGGTTATTCAGAGTCATGGTATTTAGCATATATTTTTTTTAGATAGGTATCCTCTATTTTTTTACTTATTTTATAGGTTTTTGAAAATTCCATTTGTACACTAGTACCACATAGTGTGTTTTACCACCTTCAAATAAATTACTAGACTAGAAATACAAAAAATGTAATATATGAAAAAGTCTTCATAATGAATCGTTTATTTCATAGGCACATGGGTGAAATAATTTCTTCTTTGGAATTAATAATATTATAATATCTTCTAAGAGAACATTCACTTGTCTCTATAAAAGGATATATATGGTAGGACATATTTTTCACCCATCTAGTGGTTATAGGATGGT
Organism: Viscum album; assembly: GCA_963277665.1. Taxonomy (NCBI): domain Eukaryota; kingdom Viridiplantae; phylum Streptophyta; class Magnoliopsida; order Santalales; family Viscaceae; genus Viscum; species Viscum album. The sequence continues at coordinate 882,721,785 of OY728158.1, forward strand.
TAGGAAGTGATTTTGGATCTATTTAGCATTCAAGATTCGTTAGAGAAAGCAAAACCATTCATGAGGGATATAATTATGTCTCAATCAAGAAAAAGACATATTTTAATCTAAATAACTAACTATTGGAGTTTGAGGTTGGGGATAAGGTAATAATAAATGTTTCTCTAAGAACATTTCAATAAAGGATCTAGTGGAATGGAATGTTGGCATCAAGCCTTTTGCAGCTATCATGATTTTGGATAGGTTCATATTTTTAGCTTATATATAAATACATCCTTAGATGGATAGTGATATCTGTGATGTATTATATATATATACACTCTAATTTCACTATATCTACAAGTATATAGTATTTTTCCATAGGAAGATGATTTATAGGACAACAATCTATCTACGGATTATCCATTGTTTATGATTTACTCTAGAATTATTTCTCTATTGGGATGAAATGTTCCTCCAATTTATGTGTCATAGAAACTTGACCATGTTTTAGTGGATACAAGGGAACATATCTATGATAAACATTCAACGCAAAATGATTATTATCTGATGTAGAATAACAAACATAAAAGTTACAACCCTAATATGAATTTTCTAAAATGGGAGAGGATGTATCACCCTACTAATCATTGAGGTACAAATTAATTTTTTTTGTCGAAATACAAATAATTTTTACCTATAATGGTATATCAAATAGGGAAAAGAAGTTTGTTGGATAATTTTTATGGTCATGTTCTTGGAAATTTGTTTTTTGTGTATGAATATTAGGGAACACATTTAACACATAGATTATACTAACTACATGACATAAGCATGTTAATTAAAAAGGGGTGGAATAATGTTTTAAAATTTTATTTCAAGGGATTTTAAAGAATTGAAAATGGAATAAATTTTTATAGGTTAAATTAGCATAGATTCCATATAGTTTTTGAAATAGTTCACTGAATCATGATGTTTTTAGGGATTTTTGACTATATAGTAACTTGGTTGGTTCACATTTTTACAAATTGTTCAACCAAACCATTTCCATAGAAAAAATTTGGTTAAAATTAAATTTTACCTTATTTTCTTTTATCATAAGTTCTTTCTCCCCTATACCCCTCATTCAAGGACAATATATACTTTTTTAGGATTCCTCTCCTCGAATACTATAAGTTTAGTGGTAATCCCTTATTCAACCTCTATAAGGATTTATTCAATAGAATTATAAGGACCATTGAATATATATTTTACTATTTCATTCTATTTGATGTATTTTATATTTCTCATTTTATTCTTCTTTTATTGGTAGAAATAAACTTTTTTCAAGTAATTCTACTACTTCCCCATTTTCTATCATTTCATATCATATTTTATTTGAATAACTGTTGGGGTGTCTTCCATGGGCCCTAGGTAGGTGATCTAATACATTTTCCCTAAAATTTTGTGATGTATAAATTGTTTCAATATGATACATTCTAGATATTTTGAGAATTTCTCCAAAAATTCATATTTATATACTTGTTCAAAAAATGCATTACCTTGACGTAGTTTGTTCTTCCCAATCATAGTTCATGGCTATGAAAATCGACCCAAATTACACCTAAGGTTGTGTTGGGCATAAATACAAGGTGAAAAATTCCATAAATGTATCTAAACCATGTAGAGGTATTGAGTCATATCATATAATATGATGATTTCAAATAATTTTTTCTATTGTTGTTTATTCGGTAATATAGACATGGTAAAATGAATTTTGGTTTTAAAAGAAAATAAAATATCTAGAATATGATAGTTTCTGGTTAATATAATAAGAAATAACTAATTTTAATTGTGAAATGATGTGTGTATACTATAGAAAATGATGATAAATACTCCCAAGGTAGTGTTTATAATTTTGATTAAATATATGAAATGCATATATTACATGTATTGTCTGATTTTTACTATAGTTTTATAGGATATTAATTTCTCATAGTCATCACAACATGAATGGTGAGTCATCCCTTGATCAATCCATGAATCCCCACTTTGGTATGCTTTAATTAGACTCATGACAAAACACTTGATACATTTTTTTTTGTTAATTCAATATTTTAAACCAATCATGCATTTGGTTGAACCATTGCACTCGTGAATTCTATTTATATTATTCACGTATGTTTCAGAAATTCATGAAAATATAGACTGATGAAAATGATATAAAATGTTTTTCATGATACACTCTAATAATGAACCAATAAATTTATACAATTAGATTCCAATCGAGACCTATATCCAATAAAAACATAACATTAATTATTTAGATTATAAACTCATAGTGTTATAATTTCATGGTTTCATCAATTGGATTCCTATAAAAAATATAGATATATCATCAATGACTTATCATCATAATATATCTAGAAATAATAATAAAATGGATCTATTAGTATGGTGTCATGAACCAATCCAGATACCCTATTACCATAATACCCATTCTGGTTCTAAAATGGCCCGATGGGTGTCCTGCTCCCCACAGATTTGATAATAGCCACGGAGATTATAAAAGATACGTGAAGGAATTAATTTTCTGCAAAATAGCAGAACTAAAATAATACATATTTGTATGCTCAAAATCATCAAAAGGAGAAAGTAATAGAACCCAAATAATTATATAAATAACCCAAATAATATATAATCAATATACATGAAGTGTAATAATAAAAAATAAACATTACAAATTACATGTCACTTCATGCACCAATGGATCATTAATATCCACCTCCTACTACTATTTCAATCCCTACATGTGGGCCTATCACAAGAAAGTATAGAAACACCCATGTAAAGGGAGGATGAAGATATAAAAATATAAGTAGGATCTCACAAAGTGTTCCATAATATAGTGAAAAAATAATAAACAAAATCATGATTTTATTTTTAACAAAAATAGGCATGGTAGTGTATTTTCATATTTTATAATAAGTATAATTTTCATTTCAAATAAGGAAAAATATTTAAAACATGGATAAAAGAAATGTTATATATATATATATTAGTATATATAAATCCTCAATAATGAATACAGTAGTTCTATATCAATGGAATATATATATATATATATATTAACAACAAGAATCATGGTCATATGTCCTATGGTAGGATTGTTTGTTGTTATGGGATCCTCACACATATCACATCATTGATCTTGAAATTTATGCATACACACATCCCATATGTTCACGCTGAATAGTACCATTAAACACCCCCTTAGGGTTAATATAAACAGAACTTGGTTTTTTAGAGTTTTAATCATCGATATATTGTCATTGAATTACCATTCATGAAATCCTATCCAAAAATAACACACTAACTTCCCATGATTTGTTTTCACAATGAATCAATTACCAATGGGAAATTTTTGTAAAATTAGTTAAAACAAAATTTCCCAATTTTTTGTTTCAATGTTCCAATTTCATTTCTAAATAAATTAATTATTTTCCATAATTTAATTCCTTATCAAACCAAAACCAATCATATGTTTTAATAAATTCCATTCTATCCATTTCTCTCATTAAACAATTCACAATTCCAAAAAAAATTCAAATACACCTTAAATATTCAACTAAATTGTAATTGGGGGGATTAAATGAAATCTATACCATATCAATTTTAATCCAAATTTGTATCAATGTGGGTTTTCATAAATCAATAGAAATTAATTACAAACAACAATAAATACATTGATTAATAAATTGCACAAATATAAATGGAACCACCTAAGATTTACATGGAAATTTCAATGCCCAAAATGGGACTCGAAAATGTGAAATGATGACAAGGAAGATATATGAACACTGCCTAGAGACAATTCTCAATAACATGGTGTTTATATCCTCCAATTCCATGATAACATATCGAACTCCAAGGATGAAAATATATATAATTAGGATACATGAATAAATAATACCCATAGAGATAAATCACGACCATCATGAAGTGTAATCATCAAAATTATTTTTCAGAGGTATTATAGATATCAAAAATTTGCTAGGGATCGCTCTATGTCTACATGGAAAGATACCAGTATGAATGAAATAACTTTTTCTATTGAGTGGTCTGTTTAAAACCGAAACTAAGGATTTACATTGGGTGTAACCCCATTTGACATCGTGTAATTTTTGAGACCTAGATACGTTGAAAACAACATCCCTTATTTAATAACAGATTACTAATATTTACACATTATATAGTAATTTCACGGTGTGTAGCCTTTTATGATTTGTAATTATTCTTATAATCTTCCATGTGATTATTACAATTCATGTAACCCCTTTAAAATTCATGTAAATCCCTAGTAGATAACCATTAATATAATATTTATTATGAAAATTATACAAATATGCATCTTCAACATTTTTGTAATACTCCGAATATCTTCTTGGACTTATGTACAAAATAAAAAATGATAATAAAATCAATGTTTACAATGTACTATAAAAAAGGTTACAGGGTCTTTCAAAATCCTCATTATAAAAACTTCATTCCCTATAAATACTATTTATAAGTATATTAATCTAAATGGTGAGGCCACTACTCATTCATCATGGCATCACAATCCCACATCTCATGAGAATAATAACCATTCTTCGTTAGAACTATGACCAAATTTATCATGCTCCCATGTAGTACCATGGTTCAAAATCTACTATCTAGAATGGATTCATAGTCACATAAAAAATAGGTTTATCATCATAAACGATCAATATAAATACATGATATTAGTCATATACATACTTTCATAGTTGAAATACATGGAAATTCATGTGTCAATATCAACTATTGTTGATGTTATAAATGAGATTTGTAATTTCCCATATTTTAAACAACCTTAAATGGTCCCTAAAATTTAGGAGAATGATTTACTTGCATACCCACCATACAATTACATAAATGTGGATAAACATTCAAGAACACGATATTTCTGAATTAACAATCAAACTATCTATATTAGGGATCATCCAAATATTTATACCATCTCTAAGTCTTTAATAACCTTTGAAAAATAAACTAAATATTATCTATCATCCATTAGATGAATCTCAAACTGACTAGGGAACGTTCATTGGACAGACAAACACAACCTAAATTGATAAGTCTTACCGTACAAGGACTCTAATGACGTCATTCTAATCACATACTGGTAACTATTTGTATAAAAAATAATGTACCACAAAAATTCATCCAATGATCCAAAAAATAAATGTTTTCAAATCATATCCTCAAGAATTATTGTATCTTTATTTTATTATCCATCCATCTGTGGATGGAATGTCATACATAATGAACCTGATATCCTAGTTCCTCGAGAAGGAATCTCCATGATTTCAATTTTTTTTAAAAATAACCTCTATCAGAGACTATAGGTGAAATAATATAGTGAAAAAAAAATTCTCACTCACTTAGAGAATTCCATGATCCTCAACATTGAATATATCATGAATGGGTACAAAGTGAGAATATTTAGTTAGCCTATTTATCACAACCCAAATAAAATTATTCTTTAATTGGGTTAAAAAAAATTAACAAATATTCCCAAGATATCTCATCTCACTTCCACGTCATAATTGGATTTTGGTTGTGAAAACCAAAAAATATGTGACGATCTGTATTGACTTTTTGTCAGGAATAACAGAGTAAGACAATGTATTTGTTGTCTCAACTATTACCATCCCATATAATCATTATCATGTATTATAAAATATTTTTGTGGAACCAATTTTCACATCACACTAGGAATTATATAAATCCAAAAAACATCTTTTCTCTCATATAAAAATATTATGAACCATTTTCAAAGAAATTACCCACCCTACGTGGTGATTGACCTCTCAAAAATGGTTTCTCTACTAAGAAGAGAGTATCTAATTTTATATAAATTATCATCAATCTATTTTTCATGAATAATCATATCATGATTTGTGGAGGTCCACAAACCAATATTAAATAAAAAACCAGACAATATTTCTCATACTACAATACGAAATACTGAAAAAATATCCACCATCATCCACTCTTATAATGTTTTCGTTCATGTCCTTAGTAAGAAGTTTCCCATCGAAATCATTGGAAATTGAATTTTATTTTCCTTTATTATTGGAAAGATTAGAATAATGATATTGTAGATAATCCACCAAATAGATCTAGAATAAATTCAAATATTTTTTTAGGGAAGATATAACTCAAGCTATTATGGTCATAATACACGACAAAGAATTATTTAAAAATGTAATATTGTGAAATATTAAGCACATGCATCAAAATTTAATATTCAATCTATTGTGATTGATAATTATTATCTTTTGACTTGTAGTTATTTGTTACATAAAAAATGATGTGATAACTGTGAATAAGGATATATCCCAAACAAAAATTGTTGCATAATAAAAGTCCAGATATCACTTTCAAGCCCCTAGAAGTGTAAATAGAAGCCCAAAAACCAAAATAAATTTCAAATTAACAAAATAACTATGACATTTACCATAAAAATAAATAATTACACAGTTTTATGTGAGACTGGTTATCAAAGAATCCAACTTATAAAAATTCTTTTCAAAATGGTGACAATGTCATTCAAAATCTATGAATTTTTAAATCTTGAAAACATTATGTGGATCCACCCATGTCATAAAATAATTCACCTTCTCTAGATCAACTTAAATATCTTGTTATTGGAGAATATGTCCCAGGAACTAAACTTCTCGAATGTAGATATCACATTTTGATAACATGGAATAATATCGCAAATTTATGTGTAGGAATAGAACAACTCTGAAATGAAAAACATGAAACTCCTAGAACATAGATTAATCCAGGTTTTTTTCCATAAATACCAATATGAATGTATGATGATACCCAAGGAATATCAGGTTCATTACATCCATTATGTTTTCAAGAGCATCATATAATATTAAATGCATGAAAATTTATTTGTAATGGTCGTGCCTACTCTGAATGTTAATTTATAGAATTTAAAATTCAATTATTCTATACATGTAATTACCAAATATAACATAAATCACCAATAACCATTAATTTCATCCTAACTAGTCAATAAGATCATAAATAGTTGGAAAAATCTATTTGTTCTATAAAAATTATTGGTTGTGTTTTTTTAACAAACACATAGGCGAACTATTCCATCATATTTTATAATGAATAGATAATATACCATCATGGATGCATGCACAAACATACAAATCCTTTATCTAAAAGATCATCTAAATGAGTCTTACTCTCTTTCAATTCAGTTTGTTCCTTAAGGTAAGATGGATGAGATATTGTATGATTACTAGACTCTAAATCATTATAAAATTATACCTCAATTACCCCTAGAATTCCCATGAATTTAAAAGAATTCATGTTGGGAATCATGAAGTAAACATTAGGTAGATCACCGCTCAATGATTTAGGAACTAATTCAAAAGTGAACAATGATATCACTTTCTACTTATTTTGATATAGAGCCCATTCTCTACTCAAATATGGGTCCCATGCTCCATGAAAGATATGAAACATTATATAGGGTGTAGTAATGGATACATGTTGAATATAGAAATAAAACTTGCATTTATTGAAGATAAGTAAATCCAAAACAAAGATGACCTAAATATTTTACATGTTGAGAATGAAGTAATACCTATATATGATAAAAAGAAACAAAATTAGGAAAATGGAAACCCCTCATACTCTGTATTCTAAGGGGTGTATTCATATTTATAACATAAGAATAAATATCCAAAGAAATACATATCATATTCAAAAAATGATCTGATATAAATGAGTTAGATACACTTGTATCAAATAATGTAATCACAAAATATGAATCTATAATTTTGTCTCCCATCATAGTCGTTGGACCCATATGTAATTACACTAGAGACTCATACAAATACTGATGAATCTATATTCCAGATTCAAATGGATTGTAACAATTATATCTTCAATCATCATAATAAACAATACACCATATAACCTTTTGTTTTTATTGATCACATGCCACTACATGGAGAAGAATATTTATAATAGATTTTTGGTATGTGTCTTAAAATACGACATGAAAAATTAATTTTCAAAGTTTTCATGAACAAATATTTCAAATTACCCATATTTCTACAATGTAAGATTGTCAAATTACCTTTTCCAGCAACTATAGATGGTCCCATTTATTAGCATTTTTTGTTTAATGGCACAATCTTGGGTAATAATCGTTTCATTATTCATATTTTTTTTGTATAGAAATTTTTGTTAATTTTTATAATATTGGTTACATAATATAAATAATTTTAACCATAATTTAAATATTATATATATTCATTAAATATTATATTAGAGAAATATATAAATATAAATGATTGAAAATGGATTATGTTGTTCATGGAGAAGGTAATTCGTACATACTGCTGAATGTTTTTAGCATTTTTCATGATTCATGGAAATAAATTAAAATGAATATAGATTTAAATTCACAAAATAATTATTATTATATATATATATATTGTTGATAAATCAAATACATACTTTTTAAAATCATTGAAAAAAGTAATCTAAAAATAATTTCACATTGCTCCATGTAGGTGGTAATCCACACATACACAAGTGTGAAATTATTGTTTTCCAATAGATTAGAATGTAAAATGAACAATTAAATATTGTATTTAAAAAATTATTTTCAACTAAATAATCTCACATATATTCATTATCATTATACATAATAACTTATTTGTAAATATTATTTGAAAAAAACAAATCACATCACTTCATGAGGCTGTACTCTACCAAACAGAAAAAAAAATGTATCTGTATCCCCCACTGAATTGTATGGAAGATGGTATAAGTGATACCATAGTAATAAAAGTATAATTATTTCATAAATATCATTTACATAAGTTATATTATTCATCAAATCCTTCCTTGGAATGGTTTTAGAGAATAATTAATAACATATATTCGTCAGGTAATAGTTTTCCATATATATGTTAGACCATTTCATTTCCCATTTAAAGAATGTGGATGTGTATATCGATTATAAAATTAAAATAATAAAATCTTAGTAAATAGGGGATATTTTTATAATTATATTAACCTAAATGATCAAAATTAGAAAGACGTGGAAGATGAAATAAAATTATAATTCATGTTTATGAATTTTAGCTCTTCTTTATGGAGTCTCTTTTTGTATATACGAAACTCATTAATAAGAGGTATAACTCAATAAAATAATGTCTCTTTTATGTGGTAATGGACATGATGTAGGTAGTTCGGTATGACCTTACTGATATAATGGGATTTCGAAGTGTAAAGTGGGGATGAGATAGGGTGGCTTTTAATAATGGGGTTAGGGGGAGAACAAACAAGTATTTTATTAAAAGATATAGTGATAAACACATTTTTCTCATAGAAATTTACAAAAACATACAACTTTATAGAACCTCTGAGGTTTTAATTTTGATATATGTTAATTGAATTTTTATTTAATATTATTATGTAATTTATAACCCTATCTTCTTATCCTAACCCCCTGTAAACCGATCAAAACTCTAACTACGATAAAATAACTTTTTCTAGTTTAAACAATTCAATATTGTCAAAAACATATATCTATATTATATGCTATAAATTATTCTTATAATATATAAGGAATTTATTTATTTTCAAATATAGTTCATATTACTGTAATAAATCATTTAAAAGCAATGTCCACTATGACTTTGAAAAAATTGTATCTCCAATGAAAAGTGTGCTAATGTATAAAAAGAATTTATATCGCAATTTAATATTAAATTGTTTCTAATGGTACATTTTAACCAAATTGTAAAATAACATAACTTATTTTACTTTTCATAAATTATAATATAATATATCATTGTAAAAAATAATATAAAAATGAATTTTAAAAAATAATAATTATTTTTTAGTATTTCATAAATAATAGACATTTTTTAAACATAAAAAACACAAAAATTTATTTTTGACAGGTAAATTAATAAATTAAATTATATTTTTGTAAATAAAATTTCAAAAAAATTTATAAAATTAACTTTTGAATTATGTTTCCAAATATTGAATTAAAAAATTTGTAGAAAAAATTATTTTTTCTTAAAAATAAATTTTTTGTTTCAAATAAATATTATCAAATTTATAATCAATAGATAACAAATGAATTCATTTTATAAATTTTTAATTTATAAAATATTCATTATGTTGTCCTTCCTATTCATAACCATAAACTTAAAGTATATGTAATAATGATCAGGATTAAATAATAAAATTTTAATGGATTTTTTTGTCGCATTTAAACATATCATTTCTTTCATTAGAAAGTCTAAAAGTGTATAAATTTTGAAAAATAAATATATCGTAATGTCTTGGGGTGTTATATTCCCTTCATTGTACGGTTTTTCTTATAATACACTTCATTTAAGCCAATTAACATATTTTAATTACTTTTTGTGTTACACATGGTCTACACATAATCATGAAGATATGAAAGTAATTTCTGTCCCAAAATATATAGACATGACATCTAGGTCGATGAATAATCTTATGGAACTGAAAACTAGGTCCATGCATAAATTTTTTAACATGGATTTTTGTTTATAATTAACATATTTATGGAATGATTTACCCTTATTTATGTAATTTATTGTATTGATTTAACATAACCAACCACTACATTACCTTAATCCATTCATACAAATTATACAATATCATAAATTATTCATCATAACATCATATTAGAACTAATGAAAAAATATCTCAGATTTATAAAAATCTCATAATAATGATCAAAATTTTCCTAGAGATAGAATAAGGATGGTATCAGATGATAATATCCCTTCTAATGAAAATATAATATCATTTAACGTTTCCATATTTAAAAAAAAATATTTTCACATATTAGAGAATTTTTTATATTGAATATTACATTTTCATTTTGAAATCACACATTAAAAATATAAAAATTTAGAAACTATTATTTAAATCAAATTTATTTAAAATAAATTTGGATAAATATTGTAGAATCACAAATTTAATGAAAATTCATGGTTTGGTGGAATTTTAATAATTACATATAAGTTAAAATTTAAAAAACCTTCATAAATTTTATAAAGATGTAAAAAATATATTGTTTACAAAATAAGAAGATGGTGAAATTTAAAAAAAAATAAACCATCATTAAAATATAATTATAAATAAAATAATATATATAATTAAAAAGTGAAACTATTCATAGAATAAATTCATATTAAAGGAAAAGTGGTTTTCCCAATATGATAAAAAATGTCAATTTTTATTAAAAACATTCATTCAGTCCAATGAAATTATAAATTGAGGAATATGGAAGGATAAAATTTAATAACTATAAATAAGTAAAAGAGATGAAAATTCGTGATTTTCATTGGAGGTGTATCGTAATGTTTCACTGTTACAAATGTCACGACCCGTCCAAGTGGGGCTCATGTCGCAACACTCCAAGCCCACCTCCAATAATCCATGATCTGGTTACTAGCACCGAGTAGGCATGTCACTAATATGGGATGCATTTCTTATAAACCTGTACACACACACACACACATCTCAAAGCCCACAAATCTAAAAAGTAAAAAGTACTAAAAATGGAAATTCATGCATACATTAATATCCCAACCATCAATGTACAACAGGAAAGTAAAGTACATAAATTTAAATCCCTATGCCAAAAGTACAATCCCACCAAAAGAAAGATTGGGACAGGGTCCAACCAGTAAATAAAGGTACTGGGATAGCAATCTGTAGCCTTAGGAACACACCTCGGCCTGCCTGATCTCACTGATCTTCGTCCTGTCCTGGTCCACCTAGAATCCTTTCAAAGGCTCACTCGTCTGCAAAAGACATGACATGTGTGGGAAAATCCCGTGCAGGGGTGAGTATAACAATACCAATTAGGTCACCCCGAAAACCACAAAGGAATACAACAAAGGAAATACTACTAAGGAATGATATAGTCCACTCTACATAGTATATGTTTACCGAACATATAACATGAATATCTAGATATACTCATACGCGATCAACAATCGTGAAACCACCAGTACATTCCAACTCAAGGATTCCACTAAGCACATAACAGGGAGAAAACACTCCTAGGTATGAAGAGATAGTTATGAATTACTAGTTCTATAAATCTAACTCAACAAGTACTTAATAATACAATGATCCGATGAGGAACACAACAAATAGCCATGGGGTGATTCCAAAAACTCAGTATGATCAAACCTGTTACGTAGAGGATTGGTGCCCGGGTAAAGAAGGACACGTCGATACCAAAGACTCTACCATGGGTGACATGAAGGAATAGAGGATCCGACTCTAAGCCTCACAGAGGGTATTCCAAAAATTCGATACAGAAAATCCAGCTGAAGGGATCATACTCCAGTACATATGAAATGATTCTAGAAACCATCAGGAGAAATACCAAGGGGACGAACCCTAAGAAAGCTATTCCATGTCACCGAAGACAAATTGCTCAATCCATGTTAAAACAGGTTACACGGTATGTAGTATGATCACACTCCGTGTTCCTTGACTCCAGGTACTGCCCGTATAAACGTCTAGTGTCTCTAGTTCAGGTGTGTAAAACTAGACTAGATGCCCTATAGAATTATCACACGCCATGTCCAAGAACCTGGGGTTCACTCCGTGTACGCTGTCCATGTGCCCGTACACGATCTCTGTCCGCGCTGCCCTGCTCGTGTATCAGTACATGTGGTATCCCGTGTATCTGGCCCGGTCTGGTCAGGGAAGGGAATACACGCCATGTCCTTGGCCATGTACCCAGCCCGTGTCCATGTACTCCTAGAGTACACACCTGGTAGTCCATCGACGAACACATGCTGTGTAGCCCATACTACACGCCTTGTATTCAGGATTTTTCATGAACTGTCATCTTCCTCATCGCACCTCAGTCAAACCTCTGGATTCGCGATCTATCATTAGTTTTCTACAAAACACAAGATCTCAGGTCACCTCACCATTTGGATGCCGATCTGTGGGTTTCAGCCCTTTGATCTGATATGCATTCTGATTCTGGTCACCCGTGATGGAATTGTTCGATGAACGGTATCTTTCGATCCGCTTCAATCATCCATCGTCACCACAGTCACACATCCATGGGGTTTTCCTGATTCCAGATCTTCAGTCTAGGATCGTTGTGTCGTGAAAAGGTTTCACAACGATACTTTTTTCATATCTCCATGAAGAATGTGTACAACACATATGATGAACATGAGAAATTGGGGAAGAAAGGCACAATAAATTGAGAGTGACGAACCTCGATCAATTTTCCTGTCGATCATGGTTTGTCTCTGTTATAAGTCTAAAAAAAACCAAAATAACCTTCATGAATCAATCCTCAATAGATCCTGCATATATACCATCCTGCATAATGATCAATCAGAAGGCCCATCTTTTCGTTGATTCATCTTCGTCCATCGTGGAAATCAAGAATTGTAAATAAATCACAAAGAGATCAAACACCCTACTTTAATCTGTGGCGTTTATTAGCGAAGATCTGGTCACCGCGTCGTCATCGCCAGCGGAACTCATCAAGAATGTTTTCACCACGTTTGGAGGTTTTCTCCAATGCTTCCCAGTGACTCTAGTGGAAATTTAGGGTTATGAGATCTGTAACCCTGATCCACTACGAAATCTATAATTTAAAAGATTAATAGACTTCACTGCAGAATGATTTTATAATATATTTTTATCACATATTTTATTACAGTTACTTCCAAAAACTAGATTTCACCACCGACCTACACTCACCTATGTTAGGCCCTGCATAAGGTAAAATCGATTCTATGAATGCAATGGTGACCTCAGATTTCTAATCTGATATCCCGTTCAGGAAATATTCCACTTTTCTGGGAAAACCCCACCCGCGTGTTATTTAATTATTTAAATAAATTCATACATTTGTTCTAGGCTCACTGGGCCTCAAAACTACACACCATCTCAAAGCCAGGTCTTGAAATAATTCTCATATAATATTAAAATAATAAATGGTAAAATCTGGGACATTACATCCTCCCTACCTTAGGTCATTACATCCCCAAAAAGCCAAAATAAAGGCTACTCAAAAAGATGAGGGTACTGCGCATGGATCTGAGCCTCCTGATCCCATGAACTCTACTAGAGATTCTCATGCTGCCACCATACATGAACCAAGGGAATATATCACCCATGAAGGATCTTCAATTGTTGATCCTCGATCTCCACTTGGTACTCAGCAAAGGTCGCTCCATCATCGATGTCCAGCTTGACCCAGTCGATAACATGCGATGGATCATGCACGTACTTCCATAGCTACAACACATAGAAGACATTGTGTACCTGGTCTACATGAGGAGGTAGAGCAAAGCAGTAGTCCACCTCTACAACTATACTTAGAATATGAAAAGGGCCAATGATCCTCAGAGATAACTTTCCACCTCGTCAAAATCTCATCAATCCCTGTCGAGATGGGACCTGAAGGAACACATGGTCTCCCTCCTCGAAATCCAAGGCCTCGGTCTCCTGTCAGAATAAGGATTTTTCCTACTCTGTGTAATGTCTATCTGCTCCAGGATTACTTGAAACTTCTTTTTAGTAGCTCACACCATCTCTGGACCCATGAGTGCTGACTCTACAGGGACAGTCCAACAAAGTGGTGACCTGCAAGGTCACCCGTACAGAGCCTCAAATGCTGCCATACCAAATGCAGAATGATAACTTCTGTTATAAGAAAAATCCACCAGTGTTAGGTGATCCTCCCAGCTATGAATGTAGTCATGTATGCAAGCTCATAGCATATCCACCAAAACATTGATGGTCTGCATCTTGTATCCATCATTAAAAGGATGAAACGTTGTGCTCATGCATAACTGAGTCCCAAAAGCTTCATACACCCCCTACCACAAATGGTATATGAAATGAGAATCATGATATGAGATGATTGTTGATGTCACTCCATGAAGTCAAACTATCTTCTACACATAGAGGTGTCTCATTCTCTCTACTGAACTCTTCCCTTGTATGGCTAGGAAGTGGGCTAACTTGGTGAGTCATTCAATGATCACCCAGATGGAATCGTGTCCCATATATGCAAATGGTAAAACAATAACGAATTCCATGGATATCCCATCCCACATCAACTCCAGCACCTCAAGGGGCTGAGTCAAACCTGATGGAACCTGGTGCTCATCCTTTACTTCCCGACAAGTAAGGCACCGGGAAACAAACTCTACCACACTATTATTCATTCCTGGAAACCTAAATTGATGTTGGAGGTCATGGTACGTCATTGCCACGCCTGGATTCACCACCAAATGAGATGTATGGAACTCCCTCAGAACCTCCTCCCGCAATGTCATTGGTACTATTGTGCACCCACTGAAAAGAACAATGTGCTCCCTACCTTTTTAATGTCTATCAATAGCATCACTTGTGGATATCTTAGAACATAGAGTCTCACAGTTACCATACTTGAGTTGTGCATCCCTGAATTGTTTAAGAGTAGATGGGTAACAACCATCAACTGAAGGTAATCTCCCTAATCTCTATCCATGTAAAATAACTGTAAAGAGGCCAACTTCCATGTCACCTCATCCAGCAACTGCGAACTGGATTTCTTTCTGAGAGCATCTGCCACAATGTTACCCTTCCATGGAGTATAAACCATTTGAAATTCATAATCCTGGAGGAACTCAATCCACCGCCTCTTTCTCAAATTCGTATCCTTATAATAAAAGACTTATCTAAGACTCTTGTGATCAGAGTAGATGGTAAATCTCTCACCCATCACGTAGAGTTGCCACATCATAAATGCGATGACTACCACTTCCAACTAAATATCACGGGTCACGTAGTTATTCTTGTGGGGACTCACCTGACGTGATCCATAGGAAATCAACACTTGCCTCTACATTTGGACACAACCAATCCTGGTTCCTGAGGCATCGTAGAACACTACGTACTCGAAACCCTATTCTAGTAGTCTCATGATCGGGGTGCTCGTCAAACTCTATCTCAACTTCTGAAAAGCCTGCTGGCATCTCTTGGTCTACACAAAAGGCTTCCCCATTTGAGTCAAAGCTATCATGGGTGATGAAATCCTACAGAATTCCAGAATTAATCTAAGATAGTTGCCTGCCAACCCAAGGAATATCCGCTCCTCTGTCATGCTCTGGTGTGGATCCCATGCTATCACTGCCTCTACCTTGGATTGGTCCACTGCTACAACATCTGTTGAGATAATGTGTCCCAGAATGTAGACCTCATGTATCCATAATTGACACTTAGAGAGTTTCCCGTACAACTGGTGCTCTTGGAGTGTGTCCATAAACATCCATAGGTGCCTCGCATGCTCCTCCTCAGATGTAGAGTACACAAGAATATCTTCGATGAAGACCACCATGAACAGGTCTAGATATGGCCGAAAGTTACGGTTCATGAGTCCCATAATCACTTCAGGGGTGTTCTCCACGCCGAAGGGCATCACCAAGTACTCATAGTGACCATTACATCATCTAAAATCCATCTTCGGTATATTCTCATCCCGTACTCACAACTGGTGATATCTTGATCGTAAATCAACCTTCGAGAACCATCATACCCCTCATTACTAGTCTAAGAGGTCATCGATCCTCGGAACTGGATACTGGTTGCTCACGTTCCCCAGATTCAACCGCCGGTAATCCACACACAGCCTCGAGCTCTCGTCTGCCTTTTGGAAAACAACACTGGGTCTGCCCATGGTAAAACAGAAGGTCTCATGAAGACCTTATTATTAAATTCTTCCAGCTACACCCTCCGCTCACGAAGCACTACAGGAGCCTTCCGATATACTGATGCTGATATCAGTGTCATCTCGGGTTTCAACTCAATGCATAAATCTATATCCCAATGGGGAGGTTGTATAGGGACATCCTCCGGAAAGACGTCCTCGTAATAAGCCACTACTGCTAGAACTGAAAACTTGTATAATCTACAGTGTCAAGTGTTAGAAATGCCAACTTATGCGAAATTGGTTGTACCTTCCTATGCACAAGTCCATCCTATGATTCCTGGGTCTCCTTTTCACCGGTGAAGGAGAACCTCATTCCATCACTATGGACACACTGCACCCTTCACCTAAAACAGTCGATCTGGGAATGAACTGTGGATAGCCAATCCATACCAAGAATGACCTCGTAAGGCCCTAGTGCTACCACCAAAGGGATACAACCAAAACTCTCGCCTCCAAGGGTTAATTCACATTGTCGGCAAAGGTGTCTGATCTCTGAATCATCTCTAGTTGGTGTTTCTAAGAATAAGGGTCGGTTTAATGACTCAACTGGAATCTCAATGTCTCGAAAAATATAAGAAGCCAATAAAGAATGAATATCACCTGTGTCTATTAATATGAAATCCAAAGTATAAATGACACAGATTATTCCAGAAATCATTCCAGGAGTACCTGGGTCAGATGTCTCTACTGCCTGCAGTTGTCCCTGCCTCTTTCCACCAGCTCCCTGAACCTTGGGTGGACCTCCTGGGAGTGGTGGTGGTAATGGGTCAAAACATCGACCACCTCCACCTGCTCTCCCAGCTCCTCTACCATGTCCACCGCCCCCACGGATATGTCTACTCCACACGTTTCCTCTACCTCTGTGGCCCATGCACTCCTTCCATGTCAGTAGTATAGTGGGATGAACAATCTCGAGTGAGATGTCCCCTGCCATCACATGAGTAGAATCCCCTCTCTCGAGGATGGCTGGATGCGCCCTGCGAACCCTGTATGGAAGATCCTATATCCTGGGATCTTATTTGAAAACTTCTCATATACCTAGGTCCCTGACATCGTCTCCCTACTTCCGAGGTCTCTACTCCAGCTTTCTCACTACTGACAACAGCTGGTTGTCTCTACTCTGCCAAGAAGCTCTCGACCACCAAATCCTGCTCGAGCACCCCATCATAAGTAGAAATTATCATGGGGAAGATGCTATCTCAAATGTCTTTGTGCAAGCCCTGCTCAACTGTCCATGCTCTAAAGTATTGATCCCTAACCATACCCATCGAGTACTGTGATAGGTTGGTAAACCTCAATGAATAGTCACCCACTGCCATGGTTCCCTAGTGGAGCTGGAGAAGCTCCTATATAGGTACTTATCCTAGTGTAAATGGTGAAAAATCCTCCCTCAATAGATGATCAAACTCTGAAGATGCATGAGTCACCTCTTCGTGAGTCTTGATAACCAAACTCCACCATCGCCCTACCGATCCCTGTAGAAAGCTCGCTGCCAGGATCATTATCTGGTCTGTTGGTGTCCTGACCAAACAAAAGACTCTGGCCACTTCCTCAAGCTAGTCCTCTTCTTCCTGAGGGACAGGCTCACCTCAAAACCTGAGGGGTCTCTCCCAATGAAACTTGTGGAGTGTGCTCAGCATGCGCTCCTCCTCTACTGGTAGAGCTTGCACTGAACACTGCTCCACAAGTGGTGGAACAACTGGCACACCACCCGAAGGTAAAACTGGGGGATGTAGTCCCTGTATCGAAGCATCATCGCTGAGGGGGTCATCCTCGTGATTGAGATAATAGATCCTAGAGGTGCATGTCACGGAGGAATCCTATAAAGAAACAAGATGTATCACAATCAGTGAGTATATATGGAGAGCTGACTCAAGACGGACATGGAAACCATAACACATTCCTATATGATGCATGTACCATTATTTTCCCCAACAACTAGTGTTCTCATGTTCCGAGTCTAAAATCAAGTTATCATAGTCTGGGTGTATGGATACGTCATGCCGCCCGCACCATCACTGGGGTCCCTGGCCTGAATGATGTATTCGAAACACTTAACACTATTGCCACAAAAAAACTCACAGACTCTCGGTCCCAAGGTAGAACCAACCACCTCTGATACCACTCTATCACGACCCATCCTAGTCGGGCTCGTGCCGTAACTCCCCAATATCACCTCTAATAAGACAGGGGCTAGTGGATAACACCAAGTTGGCATGTCACTAACTTGGAAGGCATTTTCCTATAAACCTGTACACACACACATCTCCAAGACCACAAAGCCGAAAAGTAAAAAACTATTAAAAATGGAAATGCATGCATACACTAAAATACAAACCAATAGAGTATGACGGGAAAGTAAAGTACATAAATGTAAACACCTGGGTGAAAAGATTATGCCCACCAAAAATAAAGTCTGCAATAGGGTCGAACAGGTAAAAAAGGTACTCGGACTATAATTCGTAGTTGTAGGAACAAAACTCGGCCTGCCTGATCTCACTAAGCACCGTCTGGTCCTGGTCCACCTATAATCCTGTCAAAGGCTCACTCATCTGCACAAGACATGACATGTGGGCAAAGCCTGTGCAGGGGGGGAGTATAACAATACCCAGTAGGACACCCCGAAAAGCACAAAGGAATACAACAATGGAAATACCACAAAGGAATGATACAGTCATCCCTACACAGTATGTGTTTACAGAACAAAGAATTAGAATATCCAAATATACTCATATGTGATCAATTATTGCGAAACTACCACTAAGATCTAGCTCGAAGATTCCACTAAGCGCGTAACAGGGAAAACACACTCTTTGTCTGAAGAGAGTGATGTGAATTAATCATTCCTGGAGAACTCAATCCATAAGTATTTAAGAATAAGATGCTCAGATGAGGATCACAACCAATAGTCATGGGGTGATTCTAACAACTCAGTATGAACTAACCTGATAAGTAGAGGATCGGTGCCCAGGTAATGTAGGTCACGTCAATCCAAGAACTCTACCTAGGGTACCAGGAAGGAATAGAGGATCTGGCTCTATGTCTCACAGAGGGGATTCTAACAGATCTATTCAAGAATTCTTACTGAAGGGATCATACTCTTGTACGTAAGAAATTATACCAGAATTCTTTAGGGGAAATACCAATGGCACAAACCCTAAGAAATATAGTCCAATTCATGGAATAAAAATTTCTCAAGCCATGTTAAAACAGTTTACATGCCGTGTAGTAGGATTACACGCCGTGTTCCATGACTCTGGGTACTTCCCCAATAAACGGCCCGTGTCTCTAGTCCAGGTGTGTAAAACTAGACTACATGGAATGTCCAAGAACATGGGGTTTGCTCCATGTACGCTGAACATGTGCCCGTACATGGTCTATGTTTTTGTCACCCTGCCCATGTACCGGTACATGAGGTATACTATGTATCTGGTCAGGTTTGCCCAGGGAAGGGTATAAACGTCGTGTCATTTTACGCATAACCAACCCGTGTCTATGTACTCCTGAAGTACATGACAGGTAGTCCGCTGATGAACACACGCCATGTATCCTATACTACACACCATGTAGTCAGGATTTCTCCAGAACCGTCATCTTCCTCCTCGCACCTCGTTCATACCTCTGGATTCACGATCTGTCATATGTTTTCCATGAAACTCGATATCTCAAGTCACCTCACTGTCGGGATGCCGAATCCGGGGGTTTCGAGCCTTCTATCGGCTCTGAAATCCGATCTTAGTCCCCAGAGTGGAAATTGTTCAAAGAACGATATCTTCTGATCCGCTTCAATACGTACATCGCCAGCGCAGTCGCACCTCAATGGGTTTGTCCCGATGCCAGATATTCTGTCTGGGGTCGTTTTTTCGCACAAAGGATGGACAACGATCTGTCATTCAGATCTCTGCAAATAATTCATAGAACGCACACAAAGAACGCGAGAAACTGCGGAATAAAGGCACAAGAAATCGAGAGGGAAGAACAACGATCGATGTTCGTGTCGATCTTTCTTCTTCACCGTTAGAAGACTAAAAGAAACCAAAATAACCTTCAATAATCAATCTCCAAAACGTACCACAGATAACCCATCCCGCATAATGATCAATCCACAGTCCAATCTGTTCGTTGATTGGTCTGTGTCTGTCATGGAAATCATGAACGGTGAAAAATCACAAAGTGATCAAATTCCCTACCTGAATCCACGGAGTTCGTTGGCGAATATCCGGTCATCGCGTCATCGTCACCGGAGAAACATGTCAACAACGTCGTCACTGGGTTGGGAGGTTTTCTCCAGAGCATCAGAGAGCCTCCTAGGGAAATTTAGCGTTATGAGATCTGTAACATTAATCCCCTGCGAAATCATTAATTTAATGGATTAAAAGACATTGATATAGAAATATGTTATAAAATATATTTCTTAAATATTTTATAACAGTTATGTCCATAAACTAGATTTCACAATCGACTTGTGCCAATAGATGTTAGGCCTCAACTAAGGTAAAATCAAATCTCTGAACGCAACGGTGCCCTCAGATTTTTGATCTGAGTACCCATTCAAGAGTTATTCCACTTTTCCAGGAAGACCCCATGGTGGTGTTATTTAATTATTTTATTAAATTCAAACATTTGTTCAGGGCTCCCCGGGCCTCGGAACTGCACGTCGTCATAAAGCTTAGTCTCAAAATAATTCCCATATAATATTAAAATAATACTTGGAAAATATAGGAAATTACAATAAATTTAATCATATATAATCTCCAAAAAATTAGAATTGAAAATAAAACCACTTTCACTTTAGTAACTTTTCAATCATAATCCCATGAAAAAATAAATAAAATAAATATTTAAATATTTCTAAATGAAATAGAATAAAGATATATTATATTAATGGGGAATTATATACACCACACGAAATAAACATTTGGTGAATATATCACATATCTCTAAGAAATAAATTGAAGAAAAAATTTCCATTAACACATTTTTGAATTTCATTGTTGGAGATCCATCCTCCTATTAAAAAAATTTAAATTAATTTAAATTAGTATAAAAATCATTAACACATTTAAAAAGGTATATTTGCAAATTAAAAAATTAGAATAGAAATTTTTAAAATAATTCATCCATTCACCCATTGTTTCTGAGTGTTAACTATTTCATTTTATTAAATTTTCAGTTTTGTAGTTCTTATCCATCAATATTGATCCTGGATAGATCAAATACAAAATTTAAATAATTATATACATATAAAATTTATTAATATATATATATATATTTATATTCATCCATAAATGATAAAGACATAAAAATGACATACACTATTCGTGGAGATGATATGTCGTACCCACATACGAAATTATCATTCAATTTTAAAAAGAATGAACACATGAAATGTAAATAATAATTAAAAAAATAGAATAAATAAAATATTATATGAATATTATATATATATATACTAATTAAATATATCATTATTACCATCTAATTAAAATCGAAATGAAAAAAAAGATCAATCATCTTCCTTTATGTAGTTTTCCACACATATGCATGAATAATGTTATTGATTTAAAACAGATTGCATGGTAAGAATGAAGATATGATCTTATCCTGATTAAATTATAATCATGTAATAAATATCATATATAAACATTAAACAAATTATAATTAACATCCATGATTAATAGTGATGAAAAACAAGTTCCACTACTACACAGAGATGGTAAGACGTGCATACACACGAGTAATGTTTTTTTATAATAAGATGAAACATAGGAATAAAATGGTTACCCAATAATAATAATAAAATTATTTAGAATTAATGATACTATATTACTTAAAAATGGGTAAACTATATTTATAGAATGTAGAATAAAAACTAAAAATGAAATGTACTGTTAATATTATAGACACCTCTTCGGTGGAAAATATTTATATATCATCTTAATGGACCTATTGTTAATATATTTTGAAAAATATAACCTATTAAAATGGTCTATGGATACAGATGAGTGAAATATTTTGCAGTTAGTTGAGATAGATGTTTTTTTAAATTTAAATAAAGAGATAATGGTTTATATTATATATTTGAGTGAGAGATAGACGTAGAATTACAAAGAAGATTAAATTATATCATTTGATTCACAAAACAAATTCATCCAAATTTCCTAGGTTATGTATATAAAGAGTTTTAGGACAAAATAACATCAAAAAATAAAATATATACTGTTTTTCATATTTAATCATTTATATTTTTATTTAACAGATATTTTTATATAGTTGTAGTCAGAACCATTTTTATGATTTTTTATATTAAATTGTTATTGTTTTTTATATAAAATAAAAATTATATAATATATTTTTCATTAGTGAAATTTAAGAAAAATTTACACCCTCTTTTTCCACATGCATGATTTTATTTTTTATTTTTTAAAAAAATTTAAAAATGTATTTTTATCATTATATATAATAATGTTATTTCAATAACAATTAATATAATTTCACTAGGAAAAGAATATGAATACAATAGATTTATAACAAAAAACCAGTACAGATATCACATATGTTATTTAAATATATTAAATTTTTTATAAATTTATTTCTCCCAAATATCATTAATTTTTTTATTTATATAATCATTTTTTTCATTTTTCCTGGAGCTGATTAATTTAAACATCGATACAGAGTAAGAAATTATGATAATTATTTAGATAAAAATATTTAGAAATAAATAACACTTTATATAAAAATTTATTCATTATTAAAATAAAAATTAATAACTTAACATACCATATTTTTTTACCATATGTCAGTTTTTTGATTTATTAATGTTAATAGAGTGATATTTATTATTTTTTATTTTCTCATATTAATCTAAGTGTCTTATTCAGGAAATACAACACTGAATTTCTATATATTATATATGTGGATAGAAATAGTCAATCTAAACTCAACTAGTATGACTAACGTATGTTCAAGTTATATTTTAAAGCCTCATCTTGATTTTTAACTCCATTTTACATATTTTTTATTATAGAGGGGACAGAAATTTATAAATGTTCTAATTAATATTGACAAAAATAGGTGATACAAAAAATTCAAAATCATGATTCTAAATATGGGATAAATTTTTCCAGATTTCAATCTTTTTGGTGGATGTAATTAAATTATGATTAAAATGAAAGGAAAGACAATTTTATAAAAAAACTAAAAATTTATGTAAGAAAATGTTTTTATGATCAATCTTACCATAATATTGATTCCAATGAAATTAATAGGATTACTGGTGAATATAATTTTTTTCATTTTTAAAGGCCAATTTATGGGTTCTTGGTACCCAAACATACAACCACAAACACAATCAAGTGAAACAAAAACATCAGACAACTCATACCAACATAGAATTACAAATCATAATAAACATTATCATCCCCTCATTCCATACAAGAGTCATCTTCTCCAGTAGCTGATTACCATTATTGAGTCCTCAAAAAACATTCACTTTGAACCCGACTCCTATGCTGATCAAGTACGTGTTTCTCTGGTGATGCCTTCCTAACTATGATACACTTTTTAAAAGAAAAATTCACCTCACTCTTGTGCTTAGATGCAGATCGATTCTGCATCGGCCACAGAAGATATGAGTAATCTTTCCCTAGACATCTTCATAGTGTAGAAGAAAAAGACCATTTAGTTGTAGCCATCTTCTTATTCCCACTTTTAACAACATCACTGAATGAAGGACCGACTAGGCCACTCACATTTCCTTTCCCTCCCCCAGAACTCTCCCTTTCTATACCGGCTCACTCCCACAAAACAAAGTCAGGAATCTCAACGATGTTCCCCCACCTCTGGTATGAAGTGATAATTATAATGTTAACATTGAAAATATAATTTTTTAAGGAAAAATATTTTTGAAATAAAATTACATTACAAAAAAATTATCTCTTACTTACTACGGATTTATAAATAAATGATTTTTTAATATGTACACCAAAAATTTTCATAATTACTTTTAATTTATTCATAATAACAAATTCAATAGAATTTTTAAAATGTTAATAGTAATATTTTATGGTTTTTAACAGCAAATCTGTTTGTTTTGAAAACTACCAAACATTGTCTACATTTATAATATCAGGATGATATAATATACACCTTGTAATAAATTGCAAACTCATTCTTTTATTTAGGTGAAAATTTTATTTTTAATTTTAAATTTCCACTATTTAAATTCACATAAAATAAATGGGTTAATAAAACATCCTTTGAAAATAAGATATAGGAAAAATAACAGTTACCTAAAATTACACATAATTATTCTCCTATATAATGTGAACAGTTGAGGGAAGATAAAATTTTGTGTTGATAGAGAAAAACATGTGTACAAATAGTGATATTGAGTGGTAGAGAACAAGGTTATGAAAATCTTAACAACCAAAAATTAAATAATGAGTTATGGGGGATAAGACAAAGAAATAATTGTAAATAATGTTAATTGAAAAAAATTTACAGAGATCACTTTTTTAGAGTTGAGGTTTTTATTTGCAATCCATTCTTAAAAAAATATTGAAATAAACATACTTTGAATGTATAATTTCATAAATTATAAAATTTATACAAAAAAATCATATGTTTATCCAAAAATTGTTATTAAATATGAATTTATTATACTTGCCGCCCAAAAATTATATTTTAATGTATATTATGATCGTAATGTCATTCCCTTAGAAAATCGAAATATACCAAAACAAAAATCTTTATTAAAATTAAATATTAATATCAAATTCTATGATAATAACATTCAAAATTCAACTAAAAACATTTTATATATTGTTACCCTTATAAATCAACATTATTATTTTTGACCAAATTCAATATTCTTACATTTAGACATATGGTCACAAAAATAACCAAAAATAACATAAAATTAACACCCCAAACAATGAAAAATAAATATATTATTGTCACATAAAAAATATGTGAATACGTTGATTCTATTATATGTTTATAATAAATGAAATCACTATAAAACATCTATTAAAACATCTATGCTTCAAAAAAATGAAACACACATTATTCCAAATATATAGTCCTTGATGATAGTAAGTAGTTGAATATGAGGCATCAATTTGGAGGTAGGCTACCCCCCACCAATAATCCCCTATCTAAAAATCTAAAATTATAATTAACTTGTAGTGCCGCTCTAGGATTTGGAAAAATGATAGAGGTATCATACGGGAATAATTCAAAAAATCATTTTTCTTCTTTTCTACTCATCTTTTTATGCTATTATAATTTTACACATTTTAATTATACATTTTTACTAAAAGTTATCAGTGAGAGTGATCAATGTGGGAGAAATTTTATTTTTCTATTTTTAATGTTAATCTCCAAATCAAGATGGATAGTTCATATTATTTTTTTTGATAATACTCATCATTTTCAATACCTAGTTGAAATATTCAAATTATTCATATAATATTATTTATTTCCCACCAGATTTAAATTTTTATGTGTTTTATTTAATTACAACCATAAAGGTAAAGTTTCTACATATTTAGAAGGTTGTAATATATTTATTTTTTACCACATGACTTAATGATATAATAAATAAATCAATACATGATACAAATTATTAAACTATTTATGCATTATATTAATATATTTATATCAAATCCTTGCTTGAATTATTTATTATCTGATTATGCTGAGATATGTATATAAAATATTAAATGATAATATTTTTAGGATTATAATATTTTTAATAAGATTGTGTTTTCATTATGACAAAGGATAATTAATGTTCTATCATTATTTTGATTAATAATAATTTTTCCCTCTCTCTCATAATTATCATCTTGTCAAATATTTCAAAACATTAATTCACTATTCTATATATTATCAGATGTAATTAAATGTCAAGGATGATAGACATTGAAATTCATATTGATTCAATGTATATCAACAAAATTAGTTAGGAACAAAATTTACAAACTATCCAAAAAAATAAAATAATTTGATATTTTGTATAATAAATCTCGATGAGGGTTTGAAATGTGACTACTTCATAGAAAGAGTTTCTTGTATGTTATGGAAGAGTGTTAAATAGATTTATTATAATCAAAAAAATTTTCTAGAAACCTATGATGAATAAAATTATTCAGACATCAAAAACAATAAAAGGGTTAATGATTATAGTTATAAAGTGCATATAAATGTATCATATGTAATGTAATGTGTTATTTGGATTATGAATACTGATATGCTATAAAAGGAAAATACCACAGTTCATGAATCTCATGTCACCCTACAAAACCAATAGTTCTTGTGAGGTTATATAAAAAATTCCAATCACATATAATCATTAGTAGTAGTAGATTACAATAATGATGTTTATATTTCAAATCATTTGTATCATCTTACTAGTTTAGAAGTATAATTTCTAGAAGAATATTATATATTTCTATTAAATATTCAAGGAAGAATTGTTGGATGTGATTCTTGTGCTGGATGTGGTCTAATTGATCATCACAATTGAGGATGTGGTCGTAACCATATTCCTAATATATATACATATTATAATCAATGAAATATCACCTCAACCAATCTAGGGAATCATGAAGATTCATTGGATTGGTGTTGTTTTAAGGGTAATTGTTATCCATTTACAAAACCCTGGATCATCTTTTTAATAAATATATGGAATATCGTAAATTAAAGAATAATTAATTAAAAGTTTCTATTACATACATTAATGGGAATGATTAAGAGTTTAATTTTATAGAGAATGATGATCTATCAACTCATATCTTAACTTTAAGTGATGTGGGTTGTTTTATTGGGGAATTTGATTAGTTAAAAGATATAAATAATTTATAAAAATTATATTTGGTACTATAGAATATAATCTATTTTATTCTATATGATTTTATTTTTTGATTTAATATTACTTGAATTGGAAGAAGTTTTTTATATAATATTATTGTGATTACATTGAAAATAGAAATGGGTTTCTAAAAATGTAAACAATATTTTCATACTCTATAGTTGAAAAACACACACAATTCTTATTAACATAATTTTTTTTATAATCTTAATCCATTAGGAGTAATAATGAAAAGTATTTTTTTAATAGATTTGATTTAAAGGACTGTTATAGAATGATTTGTTTACCTAGTAGAACAAATAAAATACTAGGATATTCATGGTTTTCAACATAGTATAAAAGATACATTTTAGGAGTCAAATCTATATATCATCATGCATATGATATAGAAATTACATCATAGAATAATGAAAATTACAGGTGCATTGCCATTTAAAACTCTATTAAGAGTCAAGTACATTAAAATTAAAAACAATTTTCATCTAGATTGAATTACACTCACATATATATATATATATATATTTGTAAAATTGAAATAGATAAGGTAGTATATAAGGGACCACAAATAATTATTTTGTGTGAAAAATAATTTGGCCATCCTTATTCAAGATTAATGTGAAAAAAAATTGAATGTTCTCATAGAAATAAAATAATGGTCTGAGAGATCTCTCCAATATACAAAATTCAATGTGAGGTGTGTTATCGTGGAAACCAGATTTGGGGACCATATCCAACTATGATTAATGATGAAATTCCCACCATTATTGAAACAATTCAAGGGGATATATGTATACCAATTCGTCCCCCATGTCTTCACATTAATTATTTTTTGATTTTAATCAATTAATTTATTAAAAGGTCTCACATATGTTTTCTACAAAAATATAAACTTTAATTTTTCTGATTTCATGCTAATATAATTTAATTGAGGCAACATTACATTTGTTATATCATCTTGTAATAAAGACTCGATAATGTTAGAGAATGTACTCCTCGTGATTTCAATGATTATTGTATGGAAATGGGGATCACTATGGTCTATCAAGTATCCCATTAGTAGACACAAAATATATAATCTAAATTGATGGTAAAATTCCTGAAACAAATTGCAAGACCCTTAATAATGGGAACAATGTGGTCAAGATCCATAAGGGTTCATTCAATATTTCATTATATGGAATTAAATCACATAGTACAAGTGTATACCATCTGAACTCCCTTTTCAAATTTGAATTTGGATAACATATTGTTATCTCACACTTATTAATCATTGTTTGTGGGGTCAAGTACAAAACTTTCCTCTTCAACATACAATGTTTGGACATCTAAGGATGTTTAGAATATGTGTAGGATATATATACTCATCCATCATCAGATATATTGAACAACAAGTAGGTGAGTTCTTAACATCATATTTTTTTATGGTCACATCATTAAAGAATTGAACAAAATAATAGGTGGGGAAAAGAAACAATGGGATGATATTTCCTTGAATGTGAAAAGGTTATATTTTCTTTATCCCCAACCTAATAGTGTGATGTGATAGTTAAAAATATTTTATATTTTAATGATATTGAATATAAATTTCCAGATTATTTTTTTGATTCAAATGGCATAACTAAATCACATATAAAAAATATATATGAACATGATATAATTGATGTTCCAATACACAATAAAATATTTATGTTTTGAAAATATAAAAATAGTTCTTGACGCATTGAATAATAATTAGATCATAAGAAATGAATCCTGTAAAATGAAATTAATTGAGTATAATTAAAATCTCTATTATAGAGTCATATTTTCTAGAAAAAATATGTAATTTAGGTGTTCTCGAGGAAACAGATGATGAAAATCATATTAAGAACTCATATATCAGAAAAACATTAATGGTTCTTGAAAATAATGAAATATAACATAATTATTCATCTACATGTGATATATGGAATAGAAGTAGTGTGGAATTTACTTATTAAATTTTTTCATATTCTATGTAACCTATAATGGAAAATAAAGTCATTGAATAATGGTATTTTATAAAATGCCATGAATGACCAGATTAGAATAAACGTTTAGACACAATGAGAGTTGAATTAAATTAACATAATAAGTGCAGAGTTTTTTATCTTATCATGACCAGACAATATGTTATGAATTATATTGGATATAAATGAATTTTTATTCATAAGAATAATGATAAAAAAGAGATTATATGATTCAATGATCTTCTTTTTACACATGTTTTTCCTCAAATACTAGAAATTTATTCTACGGAGAAATATTCTTATGTTATTTATTTATTACTTTTTCAAACCTAATCATCCCTGTTGTAGTTGAGAAAGAAAATATAGATATAATAAATATTGTTACAACTTATTTACATTATCACATGATTTTTGAATATATATGAGGGTCTATAAATGATTCAAAATACCCAATGTATAGAAATAAAACCCAACGACATAAATTCAAATAAATATCAAAAATCATGGTATAGATTAAAAATATATGTTGATATATGGTAAAATTAGTAGAGATAACATTTGTTACATAATGTTTTGGTTAATAATAACATATGATAATGTGTTTTTGTTAGGACTAAAACACCTGGGTTTGATATTATCACGATCCGCCTTAACCAAAAAAAAGGGAAATGACATCAGATTTCCAAACCCTTCCATTTTTATGTTGAAGGAGATATAATGACCCCCGATACCTGCCTTCAATAGGTCCTAGAGTGTTGACTAGCACCAAGGGAATAGAATCACACACAAGATGGAAGGTATTACCCTTTTTATTTTAGTAGGATCGGGAGATAATATATCAACCACAATAACAGCAAAGCTGAAAGTAATGGTAAAGCCAAAAGTAAACCATTCCCCTATGCATGTTCAAAAGTAAGGGATACAAGCCACAAAACTCCAAAGGAAATATACCAAGAAAATGAAAATGACAAAATAAATTTCCCCAAGGTCCGAGCTAGTACGGTCCCACACGATCCCTGAAGTCCTCCTAGAAACGTGAAAACAATTTTATATACGTAGGGTGAGCATACAAGTACACTCAGTAGGTAAAACCAAAGACTCTCACGCACAAGTTGAGAGGAATTCTAATGCCTTGTGAGAATGTAAAACCAAAGCACCTAGCAATAAAAAACTATCCACCCATGTCTCACCAAGGCACACTCCCAAAATAACGCACGACAAGTAAAGTATAGTAATAGCACCTCGATATTTGGGTACCATGTCCCACATTCCCACTAGTTGTTGAAGACATCCTATGCATTGAACCAATCCCACCTTTATCACTGCAGTCCCAATGCCATTCCCCACCCGCACACACCTGTGCCATTACCTCACCACAGTCCCACTGCCAAATCACACATGCACACACCTAGGCCATAACCATTATCCCCCCCATAGACACCTGGGCCACAACCATCATGCGTAACCACACCCGCAAACACATGGGTCAAAACAAATACTGCCACGCCCGAAAACAATTGTGCCTCTTCGCGAAGACACTTGGGAAACAACCTGCTCGCAAACACCTGGGCCAACCACCACAACTACTCTTCCCGAAGGTTCTTGGGCTAATAATGCACTTCAGGCCATCACAGCCTGTACAAAGAGTCTTGGGCTATTCAGGAAAGTGATAATAAAGGAGATAATAACCAGCCACTCATAGGAGTGTTGGAAAAAACACCCACCCCCATGAAATGGGAGTGTTCAGCACTTATGTTCTCATCATGGGTGCAGCGCGAATAAGAAACATAAAAGCTACAGATATAGGTTTAGGTAACAAGCACTAATCCCAACCTAGGGGTTCTAAAACCTACGCACAAACACCCTTGTTTCTATTAATTCATGTAATATCATCACGACACTCACGACCAAGCCACAAATCATTCTGAAAACCAATTCTCATTCAAACTTTTCATGTTTTTATGTACAAGTAACCCCATGTAGGTGAATTCTACACTACTGGTAAATTAACAGGATTAACCGCAAGCCAGAGAAGAAGACAGTCAGAAAGAAACTTCAACATTCACACCTGGTTCTATTGTAAAGTCACAACAATGAAGGGATAAGTGAGATCCCTCGATGTACTGGAACCAAAGAATGCCCTGAGATACAACCCCATGTCCCCAAAATCTAAAAGCCAATGATTTCTTCAGAACAGAAGATTCCACTCCAATTCGTGATAAAAGCAGAGTAACCACACATCCTCAAATTCACAACTATAAAAAGTATAAAAAATGGGTATCACATCCCCAACCATATCACCCAGCAATCGGCCCTTGTAAGTAACAACCAGCTGCTATAGCCAAAACAAGGCAGGCCCATTCAGGTATTATTAGATTTAAATGATTTAAGAGACTCCATTGTTTCAATTCCACTGTGCTTTAACCAGGGTTATCAAAGAAAAGGGTTGATCCTGGTGTTTTCAATTTAATTAACCAATTATACGTAATTAACCAATTCCATGTTACCATTATTTAAACATCCAAGAGCACTGAGGTTCATTAGTGAATTGAGAAATACCACAAACGTCCATGATTTTTGGTGAGTATAGGCCCATAAAATTCACAACACATAACAACATAAGGATTACTGCAGAACATCGATCACACTCCCTTTCATTCTTTAAAGGTACATTCATTATATTCATTAAGTTCGGTTTCATCAATTTCCATAGAGGCAAAAGCATTCACACCCCACATGAGACATAGAAAAGAGAGATGAAGGAGAAAACACCTACTTGATTTATCAGAGATCAATTATTTTCTCCATGCTCCAGGAAGAGGGGATGCGCGACTTGCATGCTAGGGGCATCGGGAACTCCAAGGACGAGCAGACAACTTTATCCTAGGAGAACCACAAGTCTTAGAAAGGAGGGGCTTCAAGAACACCAGGGAGAAGAGAGAAATCGGCCAAAATAATTAATAAGGAAGAATAAATTCTGGTGCAATATATAGATATGATCTTGTAGTTACGGGATATGGGATTCGAACAACATTAAATTTGGATCGTGTTTTCCTCACGCGGTTGGGTGGTTACACACGACAAAATTAGTTGTTATTTACTGATCCCCATTGGAATGGTGGTATCAGCTGTGATTTTAGAGAATTTAATAAAACCGAGGGGCATTATATGAGAATACACAGCTTGGTTAGTTGGGGAGGTCGCTCCACCTTCAGGATTTTTAAAACATTGATTGAGGGCTTAAAAATGTCCATGAACCACTCTCAATGGTTAAAAGGGCCTAAAAGTGGGGTTACTCGGGAGGTTGGAGAAGAAAAGCCCATAAAGGATGGGTGACACCGATCGGTCACACCGATCGGTCACCCACCCGATCAGTCACATCGATTGGTCACTCAAATCGGTCTCACCAATCAGTCGCACCGAAATTTTTCAACGGAAGGGGTTATGAGGTTATTTTCTATTACATCAGATACCTCTCAAACTATTCACGCCCTCGAGAATCAGAAACCAGACCTAGAGGAAAACGGGGGGGGTCAAACAACCTCCCCAGAAGATACCTCTAAAGAGTGAACCACATCGACATGGGAACACCTTTAACAATCACGGATGTCCTACCGCTCTTTTCATCGTGAAACTATGGAAAAATAGGCTAAATCATACGGTCATATGGTAGAGAGTTTTCCCTTCCTCTGTGTTAATATACTATCCACTTTGGTCGGCACTAACTCAGTCGCACGGGTATAGGTGCATCCACTTTAATGAGTCTTAACTAGGGATCAATACCTCATATCTCCATCCTTTAAGATACTTCACACACATTCATAAAAAAGGAACTTCACATCCCATAATCAATAAGGCCAATAATTACATAGTGAACAAGTACTTACCAAATATGATAAATCTCAAAACAACTCGGGGCATTGGGCATGAATCTATGCATCCCTCTCCCAGATACTCTCCTCAAGCCCACCATGTCTCCATAACACACAAACCAAGGGAATGGTTCACCCATGAAACGCATTCTCATCACGACCCTCGATCATCGTTGGTCGCTCCAAGAAGGTTGCATCGTCTTCAATATCTAGCTCTCCCTAGTCGAGGACGTGTGAAACATCATGCAGATATCGTCAAAGCTGGGACACATGGAATACATCATGTATCCTCAGTAGCGTCGGTGGTAGCGCTAGCTGATAAGCCACTTCATCAACCCGCCGCAACACATCAAAAGGTCATATGAACCTGGGAGAATTCTTACCTCCCATGCCGAACCTCTGATGTCCACACTGAGGGAATACCTTCAAGAACACGTGGTCCCCGACCTCAAATTCCAAGGGACTCCTCCTATTATCAGCATATTACTTCGGCCGGTCATGAGCCGACTTCATCCTCTCTCATATAAGATGAACCTTCTCTGTAGTGCTCCGCACCACCTCCGGGCCACGAACACCTGCTTCCCCAACCTCAGTCAAGCACACGGGTGAGCGACACAGCCATCTATATTGGGCTTCGAATGGTGTCATGCCAATGGTAGAGTGATGACTATTATTGTTGTCGAACTCGACCAGAGGCAATTGTCGCCCCCATGATCCCCCAAACACCAAAATACATGCTCAGAGCATATCTTGCAGGGTCTGGATGGTGAAGTCTGTCTGCCCATCTGTCTTGGGGTGGAAGGTAGTGCTAAGGCGCAGCTGGATGCTGAAAGCATGCTGCAAACCCCTCCTGAATCGTGAGGTAAATCATGCATCCCTATCTGAGACTATAGAACTCAGAACTCCATGCAATCGCACTACCTCATCCACACACTTCCATGATATAGAGTCCACTTCACTTGACTCCTTAATCACCAGAAAGTGAGTGTATTTCTTCAACTGGTCCACTACTACCCAGATGGCATCGCACCCCCTTCCACCTTGGGTGGTCCTGTGAAAAAATCCCTCGAGATTTCATCCCATGTCCAATAAGGGACATCTAAAGGTTGCAACAACGCGCTTGGAACACGGTGTTCAGCCTTTACCTGCTGGCACACTTGGCACTTGACCACAAACTCTGCCACTGATCACTTTACTTCGGGCCTCAAAAACTGTCTCCTCAGACCCGGATACCTCGTGTAATATCCTGGGTGTACTGCTAGTTGTGATTTGTGGAACTCACTAAGAACCTTGCCACACATCGCCTATGGAACAAACATCTTCCCCCAGAAGAGTATACGATTCTGACCATCCTCCCTCCATCCTTCTGGAGCATCGCCCTGGTCAACTCGATCATGAATCACTTTGCACTCTGGGTCTACCCACTAAGACTCCTCCACTTTCTGCAAGAGATAAGACTGCACTTTCATCTGATATAGGCAACCTCTACCACTATCCATCCTCTCATCCAGGTGCATGTCAGCCAAATAATCCATCAGCTTCCAAGTGTCTGTCAACTCTCGGACCGCATCCTTCTATGACCTCCTATTCAAAGAATAGGCCACTACATTCCATTTTCCTAAATTGTAGGAAATATAGATGTTGAAATCCTGGAGGAACTCCATCCACCTTCATTGTCATAAGTTTAGGTCCCATTGGGAGAAGATATACCTCATGTTTTTGTGATCCGTGAAGACCACAAAGCGTTCTCCAATGACGTAATGCTGCCACAACTTTAGTGCAAAAATGACCACTGCAAGCTTCAGATTGTGGGTGGAATAATTACACTCATGAGGGAGTATCAGTCTAGACCCATAAGAGATCACTCAATCTCTTTTCATAGACACACACCAGAGGCCTTGTCCTGAAGCATCACAGAACACATCATACGCCATCCCTTCTTCAGGAAATCTCATCACTGGGGCACTAACCAACTTATCTATCATGGAGATGAGGGCTGCCTCACACTACTCAATCCATATGAAAGCCTATTCTTTCCTGGTCAAGGCCGTCAAAGGTGCCGCAACTCTAGAGAAGTTGGGTACCAGCCTCTGGTAGTAACCTGACAACCCGAGAAAACAATGAACCTCTGCCACGTTCTTGGGTACGGCCCAAGAAACAACCACCATGACCTTCGATGGGTACACAATTACTCCATGATCGGACACCATGTGACCAAGGAAGTGCACTTCTCGCATCCAAAACCTGCACTTCGACAACTTCCCATAGAGTTGTTGATGTCGGAGGACTTCCAAAACCATCCTCAGGTGCTTAGTGTGGTCTTCCTCTGATCTTCAGTAGATCAGGATGTCATCAATGAACATGACAACAAACTGATCTAGGTATTCCCGGAAAACGGAGTTCATGAGTCCCATTAACACTGCTGGAGAATTTTTAATGCCAAACGGCATGACCACGAACTCGAAGTGCCCATATCTTTATCTGAAGTACATTTTTGAGATGCCTCCCTCTTTCACCCTCAATTGGAGATATCCAGACCATATGTTGATCTTCATGAACCACCCTTCCCCCTTGAGTTGTTCAAAGAGATCGTCTATCCTCGGAAGAGGGTAGAGATTCTTGATCATCACCTGATTCAGCCTTCTATAGTCTATGCACAACTTGAGACCATCGTCTGCCTTCTTCGCGAACAAGAATAGAGCACCTCATGGTGACACACTTTGTCGGACATAACCCATCATCATCAGATAATCAATCAGAATCCGCAACTCTCATAGCTACGAAGGTTCCATCTGGTAGGGAGCCATTAAATTCAGATGGGCACCGGGCTACAAGTCTATCCCAAATTCGATATCTTGTCGAGGGGGTAGGGTCGTCACCTCCTCAGAGAAGACTTCCATAAACTCACTGACGATCCCTGGAACATCCACCATCATTGCATCCACTGATTCCACTGATAGATCAGGTAACAAGAAGTGGAAGGATTCCTCCCGTCTACAACTTTTTGGGAAACCCTGTTCACCGATGAAAGTCACCCGTCAGCCACCCATGTCTGAAAATAAAACCCTTCTTCTGAATATTCAATGAAGGCATAAACAGATAACATCCAATAAATTATTAGGATGAAATCATATGGTTTTATCTGCAATAGAAGGAGATCCCTGACTGACTGATGAGGCCCTATCATCATTGTGCATCTTCGACAAACATTTGAAAAGTCGGTCTGACCTCTGACTGGTGTGCTCTTCACCAGGGGCACTGGAAGTCTCTCAGCATCTAATCCCAGATCATGGGCCAGACTGGGTGTAACAAAGGAGTGTGAATCTCTTGTATAAAACAATGCATATGCAAGGGTACTAGACAAGCTGATCATTCCTTGAACGACCTTTGGCACTGCTGGAACTACTGCCTCTGTGGTGTGCAACTGCCCACGCCGAGCTCCTCTGCCATCCGGTTGTCCGCCGCCTCCCTGACCACGCCCTGGTCGAGTTTCCTGAGAAGCTCACAAGGGGTGGACACCTCCTGTAACATCTTCCCTCAGAGGAGCGGGAGCTCGATGCACCTGCTGCTACTGCTGAAAGGGCCTTGGTGGATGCTGCTGTTGAGGTGGGTGTTGGACCTACCCACTACTGTCGTATTTCAATCTATCCAGGCACTATTTTCAATGGTTCTCATGGCTTCCACATACGAAACACCTCGGTCCTGGGCCCAAAGTTAAAGGGTGAGGACCAGGAGTCCTAAACTATAACAACTACGGCCTACTCCCTACCGGTCGGAACCTAGAGGACCATGTTGCTGGAGGCCTACTGCTGACGGCCTTTCCCTTTGACGAGCCCAACTGAATCCCCTCACGTGACGCACCTCCCAGCGTGTGCATCCTCTCCACCACTTCATCCTTCTTCTTCACATCCATGTATGTCTTTAGGGTGAAGGTGGTAATAGCGTACTGAAGAGAAGGTCGGAGTGCCTCCTCTAAACGTCTCTCCTGAGACTCTACATCCGAAAATAGGTCAGGAGCAAAGAGAAGGAGATCATTGAACATGATTCCCAATTCTCTCACTGACATACTCCCATTCTCGGGGGAGAGTATCTCTTTCCTCTTCTCAGAATTTATCGTGGAAGAGAGGAATTATACTCGGAACTCATTCTTGAAATCAACCCATATAATCTCAGCCTCCTTCCATTCCCTGAGATAATGCATCCACCACTGACGAACTGCTCCCAGAATCTGGCTGACGGCCAGAGGAACCCAGTACTCTTTCGGAGCTCGAATCAAGCCGAATCCTATAACAAGCTCATTGAGCCAGCTCTCCGTCTCCATATTTGAGGTGTTACCATCATACTTCCTGAGGGTATGTCACTGAAAGGCTCGAAGCGTCATCTTCCACTAATCATACTCCTTCTCTCGGACGATCTTCTACTGATTGGCCAAGTACACTTCCTAGGCCTCGATCGCTCGAACAACTCATGGTCGTCTCCCAGGTGCCATAGCTTCAAGGTAAACAATGATTGCCTAAGCCCAAGTAGTGTGGAATATTGTTATTAAATTTTACAGTAATTTATTATTTATTTTAATTTCACAAAACACCCTAGAAACATGAGAAAACTTGTAATTATGATGCATATACCTTTCCTAGGGTCTCTACCCTGCAATCTGTGTAGCCTCACTTGGTCGTTCGGTAGGTCCAGAGTCCTTGCATCGAATCACAGGGGGCCCTAAAATCCCTGGTCCTAGCCGGTACTCCCTGGACTAATTCACACACCAAGGTCACCCAACACTGTTTCCCTACCATCCCATGCAATCCTCATTGTGCCTAACTCCAGACTCCATCCAATCTCTCAACCTCCACCTCTGATACCATTCTGTCACGACCCGCATTCACCAAAAAGAGGAAATGTATAATAGATTGGTAGAACCTTACTTCATTAAGTGGAAGAAGAGATAATGACCCTCGAGACCCACCTTAAATAGGTCCCATAGTGGTGACAAGCACCAAGGGCATAGAATCACACAAAAGATGGAAGGTGTTACCCATATTATTTTAATAGGATCGAGAGATAAGATAACCACCCAAACAACAACAAAGCTGAAAGTAAAGGTAATGTCAAAAGTAAAAAATTCCAATATTCATGTTCAAAAGTAAGGGATAAAAGCCACAAAACTCCAAAGGTAATGTTCCAAGAAACATAAATTGATAACAGCAACTGCCTCAAGGTCTGAGCTAGTACGGTCCTGCATGATCCCTAAAGTCCTCCTAGAAAACTGAAAACAGTTTTATATACGTAGGGTGAGGATACAAGTACACTGAGTAAGGAAGTCCAAAGATTCACGTGCACAAGTGGATAGGCATTCTATTGCCTTATGAGAAAAAAAACCAAAGCACCTGGAAAGGAAAAACTATCCATCCAAGTCTCACCAAGGCACACTCCCCAAATAATGCACAACAAGTAAAGTATAGTAAGAGCACGTTGATATTTGGGTACCCCGCACCACATTCCCACTGGTTATTGAAGACATCCTATGCATCCAACCAATCACGCCATTCTAACCGCAGTCCCACGTCTATAACCCACCCGCACACACCAGGGCCATAACCTCACCGCAATCCCACTGCCAAACCCTGCACGCACACACCTGGGACATAACCATTATCCCACTCGCATACACCTGGGCCACAACCACCATGCGTAACCGCACCTTCAAACACCTAGGTCAGAACAACTACTGCCACACCTGAAGACACATGGTCCTCATCCCAAAGACACTTGGGAAACGACCTGCCCACAAACACCTAGGCCAACCACCACAACTACCCTGCCCGAGGGTTCTTGGGCTAATAATGGAATTAATTCTATTACAGCCTTCCCGATGAGTCTTGGGGTATTCAAGAAAGGGAGTAGAAATGAGCTAATAACTAACCACTCATATGAGTGTTGTGAAAACACCACCCCCCATGAAATGGGAGTGTTCAGCACTTAAGTTCTCAACTTGGGTGAGGTGCGAATAAGAAATCAAAAAGCTACAGATATAGGTATATGTAACAAGCACTCATCCAAACCTAGGGGTTCCAAAACCTAAGCACAAACACCCTCATTACTATTCATTCATGAAAGAACAGCACAACACTCACGTCCAAGCCACAACTCATTCCCAAAACCAATTTCCATTTAAATTGTTCCGGTTTTTATGTCCAAGTAACCCCATTTTGGTGAATTCTACACTATTGGGAAATTAACCGGAAAAAACCGCTTGCCAGAGAAGAAGACAGTTAAAAAGAAACATAAACATTCAAACCTAGTTCTCTTGTAAAGTCACAACAACAAATGGATAAGTGAAATCCCTCAATGTAATGGAACCAATGAATACCCCGAGATACAACCCCATGTCACCAAAATTCAGGAGCCAATGGTTTCTCACCAACATAGGATTCCTCCCCAATTCGTGATATAAGCAGAGTAACAACACAACCTCAAATTCACAACCCGAAAAAGAATAGCAACATGGGATCCCATCCCCACCCATATCACTCCGGAAATCGGCCTGTGAAAGGAACAACCAACCACTACCACCAACACAAGGCAGGCCCATGAAGGTATATTCAGATTTAAAAGATTTAACACACTCTACGGTTTCAATTCCACTGTGTTTTAACTGGGGTTATCACAGAAAAGGGTTTATTCTTGTGCTTTAAATTTATTTAACCGAGTATAAGTAATTAACCAATTTCATGTTACCATTATTTAAACTTCCAAGAGCACCGAGGTTTATTAGTGCACAGAGAAAGACCACCAATGACCATGATTTTCAGTGAGAATATGCTCGTACAATTAAAAACACATAACACAATAAAGAGTACAACCGAACATCGATCACACCCCCATTCATTCTTTAAGGGTCCATTCATTATCTTCATTAACTTCAGTTTCATCAATATCCATAGAGGCAAAAGCATGCCCATCGCACATGATACATATAATGGAGATACGAAGGAGAAAATCCCTACATTAGTGATCAAAGATTGATGTTTTTCTCAATCCACCAGGAATAGGTGAAGCGCGGCTTTCAGGGGAGGGTCGTCGTGAACTCCAACGATGAACAAAAAACATCAACCTAGGCGCACCACAAGTGTCGGAAAGGAGGGGCTTCAAGAGCACTAGGGAGAAGAGAGAAGTCATACAAAGGGGAGAAGAAGGAAGAAGAAATTCTCATGCAATATATTTATAATATCTCGTTGCTACGGGATATGAGGTTCGAACGAAATTAAATTCGGATCATGTTTTCCCCACGCGGTTGGGTGGTTACACACGACAGAATTAATTATTATTTAATGATCCCCATCGGAATGGTGGTATCAGCTGTGAGTTTATAGAATTTAATAAAATAGAGGGGTATTATATGATAATACACAGCTAGGTCAGTTGGGGAGGGTCGCTCCACCCTCGGGATTTTTATAACATTGATCGAGGGCATAAAAACGGACTTGATCCACTCCCAACGGTTAAAAAGGCCTAAAAGTGGGGTTACAAGTGAGGCTGCAGAATAAAATCCCACCAAGGCTAGGTGAAACCAATTGGTCACACTGATCAGTCCCACCGATTGGTCGCATCGATTAGTCCCACCGATCGATCACAACTATGGGTCTCACTGATCGGTTGCGCTGAACAGTCGCGCCTATCAGTCTCGCTGATCGGTCGCGCAGATCGGTCGCGCCGAAATTTTGCAAAGGAAGGGGTCAAGATGATCTGGGCCATTATAGATATCATTTTCTATGATGATGATTTAAACATTATTACAACTCTATTGTTAGTCAATTTAGTATGGATAAACATAATAGATATATTTGAAATTAATATCTTGGGAGAATCCAAGTATTTTCTTTGATTAAAAATTGATCATAGTATTTGAGGTATATTTTTTAATCAGTAAAATTGAACATAAAAAGTCCTAAAATAAATTATTATCATTACATTTAATTCTTTAGGTACACAACCGGTAAATTATTCATTAAATATAGAAAATGATCAGTATCTACCATGGATAGAAAATGAAAAGTTGTTGGTCCATAAATACCATACATATATCTTGTTGGAGCACTAAGTTTCATTATAATTATAATCATCATGATATATATATTTATTGAAAAAATTTATGTTATCCCCTACTTAAAGACACTTGAAAGGAATTAAAAATATTCTTCATTATCTTTGTGGTTTTATTGATTTCGGCTTATTTTGTTTTAAAAAATTTGAAATGATGTTTGTAGGTTTTTCAGTTTCAGGTCATTTACCTAATAAGAAAAATGAATGATCAAAAATTAGTTATTCATTCATTATTTTATGTGATTCCATATCTTGGAGATCAAAAAATAAGGCACTCATTGAGACATCTTCAGATAATTCGAATGTAATCACCTTACACAAAGCCTGATGAGAATGTGATTGGTTTTAGTAAATAACTCAAAAAATCTAAGGGGAAGGTGGATTTATAATGGATTGTAGCAAATAATATTATTAAAATATATTATTATGTTTATTTCACACTTAAATGAAGGTTTCATTACGATTTACTAGACAAAACAAATACGAAAAAATGTTCTCTCCATCAATGATAGTTAATGAAGAACATAGATATCATCCTGCAAAGTGTTTGATCTAATGAAAATCATGAAAATTCATATACAAAGTCACCACCGACTATTATATTTATGATGTGTGTAACTGGTATAGGGATGCATAGATAGCGAAATTTTAAATGTAATGTAATATTTAGGGGGATTCTATATGACTGTACTCTTTTCCTTATTCCAATTTTTATCCCACTACTTGATTCAAATTTTTTTAATGAGGACTATTTAAATACAAATGAAATTGGTAGGGGTTTGAATCCAAAATGGGTGTTTGATAGGTTATAGAAATGATATTATAATATTTTTATGGACTTGGGCTTCCCACCCCCACCAATCTCGTATCTACCATGATTCAATTCCTATAAAAAAGTATGTGCAACACCCCTGATTTGTATTGTTGATAGAATTTTGATACCAGATGTATTATGACAATTGATTTTCATCTTTTCTAATCACCATTCATCACTTTTATAATTTTACACCTTTCAATTTATTTCACATTAATAGTATATTTAATATATATCTTGAATCTGGGAATAATATAAACTCCTTTAACAATAACCTAAGCAAATTTTTTAATAAAATATATTATTAGTTCCATGTTCATCAATTCAATCTTGATTAAAATATCAATACTAATCATATATTTATATTAATGAAATATTAAGATATATTCATTAGGATCATTTAAATTTTATCTTTTCAACAATAATTTTTTTATATAATATCATAATAACATTAAATCAATTTTCTTGTTGATTAATAAATTTCAACATAATGTTTAAAATCCTTAATGAAATACTAATATAGAAAAATAAATAGACTTTTTAGGAATCTAATCACGTGAATATCAATAAAAATAATAATTCTAAAAAATAATTCTATAATTATTATAATTAATCATGGTAATCATTCCATTTCAATGATGGGAATAATATAATTTGTTCTTTAGTTTTTTATTTAGGTCTTCGATTTAGGCATTGAATAGAATAATTTTTGTATACCCCAAATATAATACAATAAAATATAAATGATACATTATGATGAAAATTGTATACCTAAATAAAATGAAGCATTTTATTTTTTTATTATGTTATTATATACCTTATTTTTCTATAGGTAAACCCCATTCATATTCTATTATTACATTTTCCTCAGTTATTCCTCCCATAAACATGAATTATCAGAAGTATATCTCCATCCTACCATAGTCCCCATAAAACACCTTTATTCAATGACTAGGTGTGATGGGAAACACACTACATACACCCTGATATTTTAAATGAACAATATATTTAATGGAATATTCAAAACGCATCATTGAATTTAAATGAAGAGATATATAATATAAAAATTTCCTTTCTTTGATATGATAGATAAAACGTATATGATAAATTAAAAATTATTAATAACATTAAATATATTAAAATTTTAATAAAATGGCGTTAATAAATATGAATGTATTCATAAATTCTTAATAAAAATGAACTTTTTTAAAATATGATTGTTTTTACAGAAAAAATATTTTTCCTTAATAATTATTTTATTTTTTTAGAAGAAAAACCAATAATAAATTTATGTAAAATTTTGATATTCTATATTATAAAAGTAACACCATTATTGAAATAAACATTTCAAAATTAACATAGGTTAAAATTTTGGTATTTTTCTGATATCGTTAAATTTTTATTGAATAGTGAAATTTAAAAAATTTCCAAAAAATTGTAATTTTATTTGATTTAATGAATTAATTTAAAAGA
This sequence comes from Viscum album, assembly GCA_963277665.1. Classification (NCBI taxonomy): domain Eukaryota; kingdom Viridiplantae; phylum Streptophyta; class Magnoliopsida; order Santalales; family Viscaceae; genus Viscum; species Viscum album. The sequence continues at coordinate 882,765,742 of OY728158.1, forward strand.
AAAATTTTATTTTGTGTTTAGAAATATTGCTTATTTTGGAATGTTATAATTAAAATAATTTATTTAATTTAATTTCATTTAAATATTTTCATAATTTTAGAATAAGTTAATATTAATTCATAAAGACAAAATTTTCAAAAACAATTCTACAAAAAATGTGTTAAACATTTTCAGGAATTACAATAACCTAATTTGGGAAATATTTATATTTAATTCATAGTTTATAGATTGATTTATGTTATTTTAAATTCATAAAATGATTATTTTTAGTCATTTATTAAATATATGATCATTTATTAAATAAAATATATACATAAATTATAAGTAATTCAAAACATAAAAGGATATCTTTATTTAGTAAAACTAATAAAAATTATTAAACGAAATATATATTATGAAAAAATACTTTTAAAATAAAAATAAATTATTCTGAATCGAGAAAAAATCTAAAAATTATTATAGAAAAAATTTAATTATGAAATACCATGGATACTTATAAAGGACGCTTCAAAAAATTGGTTAGTCATGATGGTGGGAAATTATTTACATGTTATATAAGACAAGTAATCATTTCTTCTATGATATTATAAAAGTCTAAAATACACCTATTTTATAAAATAACACCAATATTACATTCCACCCATTTTTTTGAAGTAACGTGTGTGTGAAAATATATTTGATATATTATTTAAACAATATTAAAATAATGCATGTAAATATTTTCCAAAAACATGCATATAAAATAATAAGATGATATTTAACAAAATTGAATGTTAAATTCATAGTTTCTTAAAAAATAAAACATTTTATGTAACTAGGAGTGAAATATGATATCATTTCATGAAAATTCCATGAATAATAGATAAGATAAAAATAAAACGGTTTTTTTGGAAAATTTTCAAATTAATTCATAAAATGGAAATTCAATATTAATTAACACTAATTTAAATGAGATTAAATAATATACCCTTACTAATATAATAACATTTGAATCATTACCCCAATGAATAATGAAAATTAATTGTTACATATAATATCATGATGTATAAAAGTTTCCTGATATAATATGTATAGGGGGATTATATAAACAATTAAAAATATGTTTCGTTTATAAAATAACAAGTGACTCAAAGATGGATGTTTTGAGATTAATCCCATATGAAATGTCCATAATTCGTTATATATGTATTTTATCTATTGTATAATAAACACTTGTCAATGATTATTTTTTATAAAAAACATTTTCAAGATTTAACACATATACACACACAATTTAGTTTTTAATGACTGTGACCTTAGAATCCCAACGATTGTGGTTATCTCATACAATTTTCATGAAGATAATATGAATAATATACTAAAAGAATGAATGTTTTATTACTCCTGGTATGTAGATAAATACATCAATATCATTTTAAAACTGAAAACAAAATGTAAAGGTTCATTTTTTTGTTCAAATGAATCATTATTTCTAATAGTGTAACCCTATATATCAATGATAATTATAATTCTGGTATCATATGGAATGAAACATAACAATAAGGTGATATTAAATAGATATAAATTGTTTGAGTATATTATATGACATGAAAAAAATAATTACAAAACTATATGGAATCTTATAGAACTTAATAAACAGTCCATTTAATCAATAATATCAGCCTAATATTACGAGAATAAATAATGATAAAATAATTCATTATACTTAATCACATTATATTCATAAATATATATATATCATATCTTTTGAATATGAACATGGAAATTAATGAATAATCATATAATGATGAAATGTATAATGGTTGACATTATAACAGTGTTGTCAATGAGTTGTGAAATGGTATTTTACATAAAAGTGTGTGCCCTCAACTAAAAAGTTGAGATAGATTGTCTCATGATATCTACCAATGCGCTGCAAGGCTATAGTAGTCCCCACCTTCCACGTAACATCCCTATTTCATTCATTCTATGAAGGGGTGAACCATAATCAATATAAACATCCGTATTTAGAAAACTATATCATGATATATTAACACTTCCTATAAATAAACAAAAAATAATTATAAACCATTCAATATAATTTAGGGAATGGTTTCCAAATAGTATGTCCTCACTAAAATATCTCATTAACCATCCAGAAAAGTAATAAATATTGTATCATTGTATTATGAAGTCATTAATATTTATGATACATTAAATTATTTCATCTAAAATGTGAATTTTTTTCGAAATTTCACAATGAAATTTTATTGAATAAAATAACCTTTATTTGAAAATAATATTTTAAAACATAAAATTTTATAAATATATTATAAAAAATTTCATTAATAATATCCCTTGAAACACATATTGTAATATTCTATGAAAATATTGTCCATGATGTGGGAAAATTTAGTCAATGTTGAATTAGATAAAAGAAAACATTACTTTCACACAGCAGTAAACAGTAAAAATTACTCATTCGTAAAATTAAAAGAATATTCCCTTGATAAAAATTCTAAAAATAATATCTTTGATAAATGATTCATTAATTTTTCTTTGGAAATTTTAATTAATTTTATAAAAAATTTAAAAAAAATGTGTATGGATGAAAACATATTTTCAGATGAAAAATGAAATATTGATGATTTTTTCATTTAATTTTTCTTTTGAACTATTGAGTAAATAAAGTGAGAGAAATTTATTTAAGAAATTTATTTTCATGATGTTTTCCATGATAATAAAATTAATGATTTTTTTTTAGAGTCATATCATAATATCTAATCATCAGAAGCATAATTACTAAAAATCATGATAAACTCTATGATTGTACTTTAAAAGCGTTATCAGGGTGGAAAAAATAAATCAATATAACAATTAAATAATTAAAATAAATGAAACATAAAATATTATGATAATAAATAAATTTATGATAATACAAATCAATTTTCATAAATTAAAAATTATTAAAGAAGATGGGATCATAGCAGCACATATGTCTCAAAGAAGGAAAATTGATTAAAAAATCCTCTACCATAGGTCTAATTTATTTTGTATAAGTTCACTCTTCCGATGTAAATAATATGGTTTTATTATAAGTATACTTCATAATAATTTTCATATATATCTTACCATATATATTTTACCTACAGTCCCTTCACACCAATTAATTTCCAACCCCTTGTCAAATTCACTATGTTAGGTTAAAATTTCATTGTTTTCACATATGGTTTGGTTTGATAATTTCAATCTTATTAATATAATCAAGTTTACATATTAAAAATAATTCAATAAATTATATTAATATATTATATATTTATTATAAATTTATTTGGATTAATCTATAAAAATAATAGAAAATAAATATATTTAACTGTTCACGGGGATGGTAGGTTATACGTACTCTTGAATGCACATATGGCGTTATTTTTTTCAAATAAAATAGATTATAACTATATAGTTTTTATAATATATTCCTAAAATTATATTTTTTTATAAATATCATATATATTAATTATTTTTATCCTTAATTCCTTTTATTTAATGTGTAAGTGAAAAAATACTCACATAGCATCGTGATGATGTAATTTTTCACACACACCAAGAAATTATATCATATGCCCAAGGGAATTAAATGTGTGAATGTGTATGATATCACATTAATACAAGTGTATTATATTTTTATAAATATTACATATATATATATATATATTAAATTCAACATTATATCCAGCCATTAAAAGTGGTGAAGGAAATCAAATTACATTAGTTCACAAGAAATTAGTTGAGCATACACATGATCAACTATTTGGATTCAAATTTGATATATTAAGATATGTATATATGTCATTAACTTAAAATAACAGCATTTATATATATAATACACTATTGTTATAATATTTTCATATTTTATGAATATTAGAAGGATTTATAAGGAGAAGTAACATGAAAACCCATAGTTATTCACACCACATATTCTTTGGGAAACCTTATTAGGTTTGCCATAAATTCATCAAGGATTGAATTTCAGATCTAAAAAAAGTCTTATAATTTATTGGCATTGAAATAAAGATCGTTTTTGTGTATTTAATTGATTAATAAAATGTATTTGAGTGTGTCATCTAAAAGGGAGACTGTGTGACCTTTTATAACTAGGGGAGAGGACACACATGGAATTATCGAAATGAATTAATTATTCCCATGTTTATATAAATAAATATCATTCCAAAATGGGTAATTATATATACATAATAGTTTTTTGGTTTACATATTTCCATCCAATGGTTTTTGTACATGTTTATAGGTTATTTTAACCAATGTTAATTTTTGTTTAATAGATGAAAAATCAGTTTTTAACCTAAAAACATTAATTATTTTTTATTATTTAATTTATTAATTATGGTTGAAAATTGAAATTTTTAGATAATACTTTTTTATTCCAAATATTTCATCAATTTAACATATGTGAAAGTACATTGTTTAAAATAAAACCTGCAGTTGAGAAAACAATACGCTTAAAAATAATTATTTCACACATATATGAAATGTTTTTAATTTGAAATTTTATATAAAACTAATTAAAATCATATAAATTAGAAAATGATAATATATTTTATCTAATTTGAATTTATAAATAATTTAAAATATTATTTTATATTGTAAATAATTTAAATGAAATTGATTTTTTAATAATAATAAATAGGATTCTCTATTTATTAATACATTAATATTTTCCTAAAATTCCGAAATTACAACTGAATGTTAATATTCATATGATTATTTTAAAAAAGTCATAATTTCATGTAAATTTTTCAAGAAAATAAAAAATAATAATTTAAAAATAATTTCTCAAAATTTGATGGGACCGTTATGTATAAAAATTATTTTTCTCCCATAGTATTTTTTTAATCCAATTTTATTATTTTTATTTATAATCATATGATAATTATAGAATTTAATTGATAAATATTTAATTTTAAATAATTTAAATTCATATTAATATTAATAAATTTATTGGTTGGGTTATAATGGTATAATAAATTACAGTTCATTTTGGAACAGTGTTTCTTATTATGAATGCTATCAGAGTGAATGGGGTTATATAACATTAAATATATCATAATGTGATAGGTTGTTATATTATTCTAAAAAATAAGATATTTTTCATCCGAAATTCAATAATTTTACCTCATGTCCTTATTTGGGTATTTTTTTATCATAATCATTTTGGTCCTTAGGCCTCTTATTCTCTCTTATAAACATTCCAATGTAATTTTACTAGACAAGTCATATAATTCCATTAAAACATGATCTATAGTCCTAAAAATCATTATTATATCATTAAATAATGAAAAATCATTATTAAAATGAAATTATTAGGATGTGTATACATGCTATTGGTTTAACATCAACTTCTATAACAAAGACATATGTATCAAATGATGTACTTTAGGGAGATATAAAAGCTTCAATAAATGATAAGGCGCATCTCCGTTCCATTCAAAAATTTCGATATATTTTATGTACATGGGGATCATTTTTCCATTAATAATTATCATTATTACACCCTTTTATGTAGATAATTTAAATAAAATGTCATATCAAACTTGAAATTAAAAATATTTACAATGGTTTTCAACATAGATATTATTTCACCTTTTTTCTGATTTGATATGGTTTTAATGGGAATTAACATGAAATGAAATCCTCGACAAGTTCTATGCCAAAAAGATTCCTTTGAAATATTTTTTACCAATAATAGGATAATGAAATTTATTTCAATATAATTATACATACAACACAATTTATGTATATAAATGGAAGGTATTATTATTATAAAACTCCACTCTAGTGAAATTCCTATCACACATGCCTTGAATGTCAAAATAGTATGGACAAAAAATATTATATTAATTAAATCATTCATTAAAAATTCCCATCATTTTAACATTATTAAGGTGTGATCAAATGGAGAATTGTATGAAGGGCCTCGTAAGTACATGTGTTTATTTTTTTACGTAAAACATGGATCATAATAATACACAATCTAAAGACTTGTTCCATTAAGTCTTACCACATCATTTATATAGAGTATTTTATGGTACTATAGATGTAAATACTCACTTAGGAAGATAATTTGATTGGATTTAATGAGGATAACAACACAAAACATATTTCATCATTCTTACTATGATTGTATTTTAATCGTGTCAAAAATAAAATAGAAATTTAATACCATTTCAACATAAGAATAGATTGACGACGTAAGACATGTCTTTAATGTTTTCTTTTAGCCTTTACTTATGAAATAAACATATTTAATCATAATTATTAATTTACCAAGTCATGTTATCCCACCAAAACAATTTATTCAAATCACTATTTATATTTTTGAAACTAAGGTGTATTAGAAGTTCAAGATATGAGCATCATCCAGAAATACACTTTTCAGCTCGTGTATAGATATAATACTTATCATATTTCCTAATTTTAGAATTCCAAATTCAGAAAATATTTATATCAATTCCTCCTTATTCCAATCTATAATATTTTTTGAAATAATATCATCATAATTTTACATAGTTTTAATCATTTCCGTCAATGTTGGTTTATATATAATTTTAAAATGATTGATTTATCCCCATTCATAATTATTCACATAGTTAGCATTAAAAAATCCTTCAATATATGTTCCTTATAAATCCCTATTTTTTCATTGATAACATGATCATTATATATAAAATCTTCTTCAACTATATTTTCCATCCAATGGAGTTAGTGTATTGAAAAATTATAGTCCATGGGTAGCGCGATAAATCTACATTCCCCCTTTTTTATATATCTATAAAAAATGTATCTTAAAATATTTTGACATGTGTATATCTCAAGTCATCCCATAATTAAATTGTGTCACCACATCATTAAATCAATGAGTACAACTACCAACTCAAGATCCTATGCTAAATAGTATTATCCTAAATTTAAACACTTTTTTGCTGATTAACTGATAACATTATCTATCATTAATTGTAAATTACCTAGTTCTATACTTGATATCTCGCTATATATTTTGGAACCATAATATCTCAATGGTATATCCCAAATTAGGTAATTATCCAATATTCACTTCATTTTTTCAAAATAGTCTTTACATTCATTTTTTCAACCAATATTAGCCCCTCTATGTATATTCTTGGTTTATGTATTATGTAATTGGGAAAAAATTTAAACAATAATTGTTAGTAGCCTAAAAAATGAATGAAACATCATTCCATAGATATGTTCATTTGTATATGAAACTCGTGTAATTGAATTTTATTTTATACGACATACATAGATTTAATTTTTAGTGATAATATGGAAAATAAAAGAAACATTCTAATTCTAGAATTATCATATGATAAATTTTACATATAACTATTTTCTTCTATGAGCCTTAAAATGATCCTTAGGTAACTATCATGGTCCTATGAGAAATTAGAGTTTACTAAGTTATAATAAACATATACAATAACAAATTCATCATGATATTAATTGAAGGATATATTAATTATATCCATAAAGGTAGAGGGAGAATAGTTAAATCGAAATGTCACTAATATCAACTTTTATTGTTCATTACTCCAATTAAATATTGCATATGTAATTTCATCCTTCATTAAATAGAAATTGATGATATCTAAATAGAACGTAAGTCATTGAAAAATATCCAGATCATTGGATTTTATTGAAAAGGTCTTAAACTTGAGATCTATGATAATTATTATTTATCATAACAACATTAATTTCTATATAATCAATACAAGCCAACACTGAACAACATTTATTCTCATTGAAAAAAAGTAGGTCTCTACTAGGTGAAATACAAGGTCATAAAAAATTATCTCTAATATCCTCTATCTTTTTCTTAAAATAAACTAATTCCATAGTGGCCCATATATATAGAGTCTTCATTATTGGTATTAAAACATTGATTTATTTAGGAGAAACAATCACTTTAATTTCTGTGAATGTTTAAGAAATTCCTTGTGAAATACAACAATGTTTTTTTCACCATAGGCACCTACAAAATTTGAAGATTAAATACTACACGCACAAATGGTGTCTGCACTAATTACTTTTGAATTTCAGAATGAAGATCTACTATGGAAGATCTAGACAATAATTAATAAATGATTTCTAACCTCAATATAAAAGGAATTCAACATATACAGTGTGAATCATTAATTTTAGTCCAATATAATAGATATTTCATTGATATTTTTTAATAAAATCCATACAGTGGATTATATAAAAACTAACAATATTTATTATGATACTTTTATAAAAGTGGCTATGATAAAATGATATAATAGTAATTTAATAAAATTACCTCATTGTTGTGAGCCATCAATTGGAGTCTTAAATTATTACATACTTATTAAGTTTGTTATAATATGATTAATTTTCCCAGAAACCATGAATGGTGTTAATGTTTTTATAGATACATAAATAAGATAAGTATTTTCTAATTTTTATTGATCGATTAATGTACATTCTAAAAAATCATTAGGGTCTTAATGCTCAGCTATTGTGATCGTATAAGCATGACTATTCCCCCTCATACATTTTTTTTGTAAAATTCAACTGAAGTTATGTATAGTAATTTAAATAATGTTCCCAATATTTATAGGTGAATAATAAAACATTTCATTCTTATTTTATTTCCTTGAAATCTTGTGAATTCTGGCCTTTCACTCCACACTTGTAGTAAACTCCCATTCCCCAAGAGATTGTTCTATTGGTTGTTTTTCATCATTTATTAAAATTTGGAAACACCACAAATAACATTAACAATATTTCTATATTTCTTGTAAAAATGTGGTCTACATGGATATTATATTTATTTTCTTTGAATACATAACAAATATATAATTATTTTTCATTATTGAATAATTAAGTTATAATATTCTTAAATGATTATAATGTTATGGAGGATGATACTCTATAAAAATCAGATGAATCCCAACAATTAAATAGTTAATCATTCAATTTTGATTTATTATATAGTCCATAACATTTCTTCATAGACCTGTAAATTGTCCTTTATAATTAGAAAAAAATTCAAATCATTTTTTCTTAAACTCATGAATTATCTTTCCATGTATGCTCATTTCCCATAATGAAAATAGTGTTCAATTATGTGTAACTTGAAACCCTTAAATACCATTTTTTAAATTCCATCATCATAATTAGTGTTTTTGAATAAACAAACACCATTAATATACATCTATATAGATATTATAATCTTCCATATTAATTAACTAAATTTCATTACATTGTAGAGTTAAAAATATCTTTTCTATTGATATTTTCCGTTTCTCAGCTTCAAATGGATTTATAGTCATGTTGATTAATTGTGGTTTTTAATATATGAATCATTTTAACATTATTAACCCATGATTTGGATAATATATTCTATAAATGGAAGGTATTTACTCATATCACAGGTGAGATTCCAAAATATGGCTAAAATTTGATAGGTTCATGATGTGTTCTATCATCTGCTTCATTATCTTGACATGGAAGGAAATTACTATATGTGGTATATGTATTGGTATCGCTCCAATTCATTCCACTAAGTTGAATTTATGATAAATGTAATATGAATTATTAGATTATAACAAAATAAGACATAATTTATAATCTAAATACAAGTGAAAGAATTAAAATAAATTGAAAACTTTATTTTATGATAATCTCGTTGTTAGAAACAACAACACATTTAAAAAAAATTTCAAATAATTCAACTATTTCAAAATTCATTATAATGTTTCAGAATTAAAATGTATATTTAATCAATGATATCACTTGATATTATCAATACATGTTTGTAGTAAAGATCATTCTAGTGTACCAGGTAATGCTCGATTCAATCCTGACACATCTTTTTTAGGATTATTACCCAATCGTATATCTAATAAATAAACAATTTCTACCTGTATTATCTAGAGATGGTTGTATTTATATGATTAACTAAATAATCTTTCCCTAACAAAATCCTTATGATGATATTATATTTTTATCTTAAAATTCAGTCTTAGGGTTCTATTATCTAATATATAGTCTCCAATATCTATTTCCCAATACTTCTACTGAACATCATATGATAGTAATTATAAGGACCAAAAAACCTAGTAGCTCAATGATAGTGGTTACATTATTATATTTGTATGTTATACAAGGAATATAACCCCAATGCACCAAACTGTTTAGTAGACCGATTAAATACATATATACACAAATTTCATTTTACTAATTGAATCATAAATTATAAAAAAACATTTCTTCAAGTGCCAAATTATTTTATAAATATTATCCATATGCATCAACCATAATACATAACATAGAATAATAGGGATTGAGAAATATGAAATGGGTGAGCTCAAATACTCACTAAGGGTATGAGTATAATAGAAACTATGAATAAATCAACAATAGTCAATATAGAAGGGTAAATAACTAAAAAATTCCATTTATTTTGTATCTTTAGAATAATATGTTATGAATAAATAATGATCAAATAAGGCCTCAAAAATAATCACTTGATCTTGAAACATTTCAATTGATAATATAGCCAATTTAGTAATTACATTTACATAAATGACTAATATGTTAATTGATGGATTCATAATGTCAAAAATCATAACCATTTCATCATGGACTCTTATAAATACATCATACAAAATTGATTAATTCCTCATCCAAAAACATAAAATAGTTTTTCTCAACCGACCAACTATCTCATCAAAGGGATAATTCATTCCCCATACATCACATTATTTGTCAAATGCATTCCAAAAATAATGGGGTGAAATGAAATACATATAAAATATTATATTGTGAAAACTATATTCTTAAATTTTAATAATTTCCTCAATCGATAAACATAATTGTAATCTATTCAAAATAATATAGTGAATATTATCAAAATAGTACCACCCTAGTTAAATTGATTATAAACCATCTGAAAAAATAATAAGGATTGTATCAGTTGATAATGTCCCCATTAATTAATAAGTAATATATATTTATATCTTCTTATATTGAAATTTATTTGGAAAGACCACTTGAATCATTTATTAATGAAAATAAAATTTATTTCAAAATAATAGTTTAAATAATGAAAATTCATCAAAAAAATAGTAAAATTCATTTCATATTAAATCACCATATTATCATGTAAATTAATATTCCATTAAAATAGTGGGCATGATCACATATAATTATTCCCATTTTATACAAGTTAAATTAAATCATTTCATTCACACTTTGGTAAAATGAAAAGATTTTCCTTGTTTAGAAATCAACCAGAAGATTCCTTTTTAATAATTTTTTTATGCCAAAAATGGGTAAAATTTTGATATATAAATCTATTTAGTTTTAATATAACATTTTATGAAACATATTTTGGAACAATTTTTATGGATGAAAATAATGTTTCAGTAGAAGAGGGAAAAAAGATGTTTTCTTTAATGTTTTGGACTCTTTAATATAGAAAGAGAAGAAAACATATGCAAAAAAATTATACACATGATAAAACTATATTATAAAAAAATTAATTAGTTTCTTGTGTTATTTTGTATAACATATCTTCATCAAAAGTAAAAATATAATCAAGTCCAATAAATGGTGAGATTGTACAACAACCCATTATTACATTTTTTACAATGAATTATGAGACCCATGATGAAATATATTTATATAAAAAATAAAATATATTTATAATAAATAAATATATTATATATTATATAATGTTTCTTATATATAAACATCATAATAAAATATTGGTTCATAATGTAACATATGACTAAAAGAAGGGAAATAGAAACAAAAATCCATTAAAATAGGCTTCACATCCAACTTACATTTTCAAACCACCTATATTATAAATATTAAATTACTATAAAAAAATTACATTAAAATAATCATATATATCATATAATAAATTATTTATTTATTTTTATATATCATCTATTCATTAAAAATTTATTGTTAAAATCATAACTTCTCTGGATAATTTCATTTTTCTTCATGTATGTTTTAGTTTTGTAATATTATTCCCTTTATGATGATCATGGATCTGTTATCTAAAAATTAACAACCATTATATAATTATAATATATATTCATTAATTATGTATTGACATTAATATATAAATCTATATATGGGAAATGGATAACATTATTCCGGGAGATTATAAGTCATATATACAAATGAACGTTGTTTCAAATTTAATGATGGTTGGAATGAAAGGAAAATATATATTCATTAAAAATATAATTATTATGTTATATATATTATTTATATTAATAAAATTCATCCGTATTACCATCCTTGAAAATCAAAAGTTATAAATATTTCACATCACCATGGGGAGATAGTAGTCCACATGTACACATGGGAGACGATATTGATTTACCAATGGATTGGATGTTAAGAAGTTTTATGAGGTATTATTTTTATAATAGTATTTTTAGGACATAAATATCATAAATATTTATTATAATTATTTTTAATTCTATCCCTATTAAAAATAATAGAAAAACTAATCTAACCACCTAATGAGTTTGTAGTCCACCGTTGACACGAGCAACATTATCGTCTACCCCATGGAATAGAATGTAAGAAGGTATGTGATATTTCATAGTCTCAAAATTATAATTATAACATAAATATAATATAAAAATATTAAATTAAATATTAAATCCATCATTTAATGGTTGTGGGGGAAGATGAATTGCATCGATCAGTGAGAAGCCAGCCCATTGTACACATGATTGAGAGCTCCATATCCAATTTGATTAAAGAGAAGATGGGTATGTATCATTATCATAATATAATAAAATCATAGTATATAAAATATATTTATTTTATTAACTTATCATATATTATTAAAACACTAAGGATATATAATAATAATTAAAATGAAAATACATAGTTAAAAACATTACATCTCCTTTGGGAAATGTCATTAGGAATAACTTGAAGCCTACCGATATATCATTAATGATATATAAAATTAAAATAAGACGAGGAAAATTAAGTAAAGAATAAATATTTTTAGGTATTGGATGATCTAGATGTATATGGTACTGTTTATAGGAGGGGAGAGTGGGGGCCTTTTATATGTGGGGGAGTACAAGATTGGGATTTTTTAAAATAATCAGTTATAAACACATTTTTAAAAGAAAAATCATTATATGTTTTTTATTTTTAAGATATATATGTTTTATGATAGTAAAATGGTTAGTAAATGGTATTTGGAAAATCTGATAGTTATTTTTTAACCATAGCATTTTAGTTTAACAACCATGGAAATCATTTTTTACCATAACCTCAATAATTGTTTTTTATATTTTCACGAATAATTATTGTAAAATATTTAGTTAAACATATTTCTATTACATAATCCATTTTTAAAAGTTCAATTATTTCATGTTGAATAACTAAAATTAAAATAAATACCACAAATATGATAAAAAAGTTGTTTTCTAAATAGAAGATCTTATAATTATGGAATGATTAAATAGGGAAAATAACCAAAACATTGAGCAAAATTTAAGAAAAAAGTTTAGTTTTCAAGTAATTTATATAAATTTACTTTATACATAATTTTATTATAATTTAACTTTTTAAATAATTTAAAAAATAATTTTTTCATTAAATACAAGTATTTCTCAACATTCATTGAAAAATTAATCATTATACATAATTATAAAAATATTAATATATTAATTTATATAGGATTATATAGAAAATATTACTATTTAGAATAAATTAGATATTATAAAAAAATTATTATAAAAAATTCTTAAAATGTGATCAAATTGCTTCATAGGGAATAAACAGTTTTTTAAAACAATTTCATTTTCTATCAACAGTGTTTTTATTTATTTGCAAAATTCAATATCTAAAAATATAATTTATTTTATACATGTGTAAAACATATAATTTTCACAATCCTGTTATCCATATTCATAGCTAATTATTTAATATTTGGTTATAATAGTATCATATATTATTATTTATTTAGATACATTTTTTCATGTTTATTATGTTGCCAAAGGAAACTATGTTTTCTAAATGAAATGTATCTAAATCAAATTTGGTGTTACATACATCATTTAATTTAATATAAATATTATTTACTTATTTTATTATGTCCATGCCGATTTTTTTAATAATGTATATTTACTAATTTCCTAATTGCATCGAATTATGGTGATAATTTTCAAAGCGTTGTTTTATATGACATATAGAGTATTAATAATGATATAATTATAAATAATATATAAATATTTCAATAGTAAAATCATCCAATAAATATTGTGATTAAAAATGAACTACAGTACAAACATGGAGAATGTAGGTGATACGTTCACATGAGTATCATTTTTTTCAATGATCATGATGGAATAAAGTCATGTGTTATTTTATATTTTTATAATGATAAATAAATCTAAAATACCATAATATTTCTCTATATATATGTAAAATAAAATATCCATGTGATTCAGAAATAAAAAAATGTATCATATTTCTTCACATAGTGGCAGTCTGTAATCTACACAAATGATGATATCATTTTTCAATGGATGGTAAGGAATGAATATATTTTATATTATATATATATATATATTTAATTTATAATTTATAATTAATTTTTTATATGTCATTCAATTATTCTTGATGAATATATGTGAGAGGTGATAATGTAAAAAATAACATCATTCTGTGTGGTGGCAGTCTTCCATAATCAAGAATAGTGGTTTCATTTCCCATTTGATAGAAAAAGAGGTGGATAAATATTGTTCCATTAAAATAATAATGTATCTTTTTATTAGAGAAACCAGTGTAATTATTTTCTACTTTTTATGACATAATTTAATGGGGAAAATAAAATGTAATAAGAAAGAGTTCAGTGATGATTATTATATTAACATTAAAATAAATAATTTAGATATATTATTAGGGATCCTAAAGATGGTATTTTGGGAATAAAACCTGATCTAAAATGATTATATGAAGTTTGTGTATAGATTTATTATCAGGTTTTTAGATATTTTGATTGATTTGAATGGATAAGTGAGAATAATATAATCCCTTTTATGATTGAGTAGGACTATAATTTTCATGAATACTCAAAACAATTCTACACAGGGATGTCACTCCCAATACATGTGCCACAAGATTTGATAAATAATAAATATTAGGGTTGGAAATGTTGTTAAATAAATAACAAATCGATCATGAAAAATTTTATAAACCTGTTATATCATTTACTAATATGGTTACTCGCTTTTAACTTTTTTGTTTTTCGACACAGTAACTAGTTAATTATCATTACAATTTATTTGGGAAAAAATAATTAGAAATTATTTTCTAATATTATTTATTATCATTCAAAATATAGAGTACAATTATTTAGATTTAAAAAATCAAATTTTGATGAATTAAATTTAAAATTAAAACAACCAAACAAGCAAAAAAATGTTTTTCAATAAATTAGTTTTCAAGAAACAAATGATTTTATATTAACACTATGACAGTAAATCAACATTATATGAATATAAATTAATTTACACTCAATCATTATATATTAATTTCATTGAAATAATTCTACTGTATTGGTAACATTAATTAATTAAAATTTATATAATTTTTCACATGAAAATAGTTTACAGAAAACTATTTTTATAATCTAAAAATAAACATATAAGAAAATTAACAAATTTATATTTAAAATAAAATTAAATTATCAAATATAAATAAAATAGTTCACATTTAACACTAATACATTATCAAGAATATAATCATTATTTTAAAATTCTTTATTCAATTAAATGAAATGTATGTTTTTGTAAAATCGGTAATTATGGGTTTTCACTAAGAAATTAGTTATTTCAAAAAGATACTAAAAAATCACTCGAAGGTAATTTTTATATAATTATTTCATAAATTAGAGAATTTTTATTAAATATAATTTATTATATTTTTATTAATCATTATTAATATTTTTCTCACTAAAATAATAAAAAATAGGTTTTGAAGGAAATGTATCTTTTGGAGAAAAATTTGTATATAAAAAAAACGGAACATAATTATGATGAACTTATCAATAAAATGATATTGATTAGAAAATTAATATAAATTTAATAAATTAGTTATTCCTATTCATATATTTCTATTTAATTATTATGTTTTATCTTTGACGTTTAATTAGTAATATAGTAATGTAGAGTCATGATCATTTAAACTCATTATTGCTTTTTTATATTCCATCGAACATAGTTTAATTTTAATATCTCTGGGATTTACATTATATTAAAATTTAATAATTGATTACTCACAATTTGAACATGTTCTTTTAATCAATGTTAAGACATTCAAAAAGTTCATTATGGAAAACCAACATCATAATATCGGTTAATAAAATATTCACTTAAAAAATAATGTAAAATACGAAGTCCATCACATAAATATGTTTCCAAATAAGATAGATTTGGATGGATGTGTAAACAATTTTATCGGAATAATACCAATTAATTTGTAATTTTGTATGTTTTTAAAACTTAATAGAACATGATTTTTTTAAAAATGGTTAATATTTTAATTTCAAAATGAATTTCATTAAGATGGGAGATTCTTTTACTATATAGTTAAATTACATAATCATAAATACATAAAGGAAAAGTATAATTTCATACCATAATCTCTTTTTACTAAATATCATATATTATTCACATAAATATATATTCATGATGAAATTTTTTTATTCCAACAGCATTATACTTAATATCTAATTGATCTCAGAAATCAGCCAATAGAAATCCTGATAATCCTATTTCCTTTTGAAATATTCCATTAACGAATAATAGCTCTCACGAGGTTAGAAAATTTAATAATTTAAAATATTTTTATATTTTTCATCAAATTAAATTTTCATCTTAAAATATTCCCTAACTAAATAAACCTACATCAAATATATCCTCAAAATAAAAATTTTTAAATATCTTTTCTTATGTAATCATCCCTGATAAATAACATATCTGACAAATGCTTTACATATACCTTAATCGAAATAAACTATAAGGCCCCAACCTCAAACCTTTCTTAATCTTGAGTTATTACAAGATTACACATTGAGGATCTTTTCGGGTTTAGAGTTTTAGAGAATTAGATCATAAAACTTGCATTACATTCCACAAATAAACAAAGTGGTTACATAAAGATAGTATTCTTCATTCCCATCAATGGAAACACATTTAAAATAAAACATGGATTATTTCTTGACACATCCTTGACTCTATCATCTTATCATGTACCTTTCCCATGACCTGTGAAAAACATTTCAAAAGCTTGGGATGAGCATAAAAACTCAGTATGGGTTATAAAAAAAACATGGAAAGGAAACATGAGTTCATATATACATAAGAATGAAATCATACTTTACCCATAAAACATAGGCACTTTAACATACCTCATAAAATCATGAATAAATCATAGAAATCATAAGACATAAAGGTAACTTGAGGCATTCATAACATTCTTACATAGGGAGTAACCCTCTTGGTTACGTTTGGAATACCCATCACAGTATATTCCCTAAAATCTCTTCGTAGAAACCTTAACGTTTCACTCCTTCGCGTTACCCAATGCATTGGAGAGCTATAACGGGCTCACCCGCCCTTAGTTTATCACGGAACCACCCGTCTTCATAATAATGCCCAAGAACCATAACATAATCATATCACATAAAACATGCATAAAGGAAACATAAAATTTCCACATTTCAATCACGAGATATCAATACAACATATTGATATAAAAACATTATGAAAACCATTTTCAATACCAAAGTAAAACATGGTATTTATTTTTCGTTTTAAAAAAATGTATGGCTTGTAGAGGAAGCCGAAACTCAAATAACAGTCACAACGGCGGAGAAGTCATTGTCGCCGCATACGTACGACAAAAACATTCCCTTTTGTCATTTAGTAAACGCTTCGTATAAAAAGATTCCTTTTGAATAAATGTAAAAGTAAAAGGGGTTTATACACCGTATAAAAGAAAGTTGTGTATAAATAAAATATGCCTCAATGAAAGGAGATTGAGACGAAGTCCCATACCTCGTATCCGACTTGACCCAACCGTTCTTTAATCTCCTGAATAATAAACTTGAGTTAATATCTACTTGATTATGAATCTTTTTCAAGTTCATTATTCCTTTTATACCATGTTATGAACATCATGTAATCAGTTAAGTTAATAATGTTCATTTTGTCGGTATTTGGTTCTTAAGTCAAAAATAGACTTCTTACACTTACATGTTGTTAATTTGGTCAAAGGTTGTACTTACATGCATTTGTAATATTACATAATCATTTAGAGGAAAGAAATGAAATGCACCGTTCATGGAGACGGTAAGCCGTACGTACGCATGAACGCTACTTTCATTTCTATTTCGTATTTTCTGGAATGGAATCATAATGATATAAGAGTATATTATAATTCCAGTATAATAACATATATAATATCATTAACTTTATCCTTTACACATCCCACATATGGTATTAACGAATCAAATCACTTTTAGGGGGCGGTAGTCCGCACTTCCTAAAATGAAGATATCGTGTTTTACCCATAATGGAAACCATAAAGGTATGCCCAAAATAAAAAAAACAGAAGCTTAAGGAAAACATAAACATATTATATATCATATATAAAAATAGTGACATCATAATGGCCACCTTTGAAGGTGTTAAATGAGTGTTGAACAATCATCGTTTCGGGAGGCAGAATTTCGCCATCCACGGAAACCGTATGTTCTTTAACCATTTGATGTAGTTTTGTGAGAGTGTAGCTCAAATAAATCATATACCAACATCCTAGTATATTTAAGATACTGGTTTTGTTACAAAAGAAGTAAATAAAAAGAGTTTAGGGGGTTGGAGAAGCAAAATAAAACAAACGAACATGAGAGAATGAATTACCTTAAAAAGTGTAACTCCTTTTGAGTTGAGCCTAAAGGCTTACTTTGAAAGGATTCTGCCCAAAGTTAATCCTCTAGGATGAGGAGAGGGATGTGGAGAGAGCAAATGGGCAGGGGTTGGCCGAGCCAAAGGCTTGAAGAGTGTGTGAAATGAGGTAGAGGTGGGGGCCTTTTATAAGAGGAGAGGAGGGGCACTTTTGGAAAGTAAAGAAACATTACTTTATTTGAAAATGTGTTTCGGTTTTAAAAGGTCCCACATTAATATAATTCGTGGATAAGGTGATAAGGGTTCGAAATCCACTCTTCCAATTGGTTTTGGACATGTGTAGGTTTTATATTTTTCATTATCATTCCATTTTATTTAAATTGTCAAATAATGATGTCATCACTGCATCATTATTATGTCATAAATAATTTAATTTATTTATTGTCTAAAAATTATAAAAAAATACTATGATATAGGAAATACTTTTAGCTTTCCAATGACTATTTATAATCAAAATTTGGACTTGTATAACCCCACATAAAAATCGTTTTTGTAAAACATATTATGTTTGTGTCATTTTCACTTTAACATTAAATAAAAAGTAATTTATGTCATTTCCCAACAAAAGTGGATCCATGGGGTCCCCAAGTTGACCCATGGCATGTCATGGTCAGACATGACACAACCAATGAGGTTGGGAGATGTTTCTAGGTCATTTCATATTATTAAAGCCTTATTTAGACCTTAAACTACCCTAATTACCACTAATCGCGATTAAGAACTTAATAAGTTACTATTCACCAAAAAATTATTTTAATCTCATTGAACCACATTTTACTTCTTAATGACAACCATGTATGTCGGATTTTCAAAATTCAATACACATTAGTGGTAAACTTTCATTTAACTGAATAATCAGTTTGCTTGATTACCACTTAGTGGTTTCACTATTCATCAAAAATTGAAGTTTTTCAGAAAATTACCAAAAATTCACCCTAAGCTATATTTGATATTCCGAATTCAAAAATGAAGTCCATTTTACAAAATTCAAATCATATAAGTCACATTAATTAATTCAATAATTAATTCCCGCTGCCAGAGCAAATAGCGTGTTTTTACAAAACAATAAGTATCAAAAGATTGACACCAGTTTAAGTCTAATTTCAAAGTGAAATTGATTCCAATGACCACCATTGGATAAAATGGTAAAAATATATTCTAATTTAACTTCAAAATAAATTCAAAACATAATCTAATCATATAAATAAATTATATTAAAAAGCAGTTTTGATGTAAAATGCAGTATTTTTCACTATTCATTAAAAAAATGAACATTGTCAGAAAAATACCAAAAATTCACACAAGGTAAATTTTGATGTCCCAATCAAAAGGATAAGTTTATTTTGACAAACATAGTTTATAAAATTGTCAAAATATAGATTCAAAAATGGTTTGCCATCAAAAGGCAGTAAAACAATCTTTTAAGAATATTAGTGTATTCCATGCATAAGATTGTATTTATTTTCATTTTAAGCCTCTATAACACTATCTTAATCATTAATAGACATAGATAAAAATATCTATTATTCATTACTTACTTGGGATGTTACATCCTTCCCCCCTTTAGAAAATTGTGTCCCCGCAATTTATTTACTTATCAAATAAATGGGGGTACTTATCTCTCATTGCATTTTCAGATTCCCATGTTGCCTCTTCAATCATGTGGTTTTTCCACAAAACCTTTACCTGCTTAATCACCTTATTCCGTAACACTTGCTCCATGTGGTCAAGAATCTGGACCGGTTGTTCCTCATAAGATAGGTTCTCTTCCAGCTGAACTACCTCTGGACTCAAAACATGAGATGGATCTGGAATATACTTTCTCAACATCGAAACATGAAAAACATTGTGTACCTGAGATAAACTTGGAGGTAAAGCCACTCGGTATGCAACTGATCCAACTCTTTCCAGAATTTCGTATGGTCCAATAAACCTTGGACTCAACTTTCCTTTCTTACCAAATCTCATCACACTTTTCTAAGGAGAAACCTTGAGAAAAACATGATCACCTACCTCGAAAGATAGATCCTTCCTCCGATTATCCGCATAACTCTTCTGCCTGCTCTGAGATGTTCTCATCTGTTTCTGAATCAGCTGAACTTTTTCTGCCATCTTTTCTACCAATTCTGGTCCCATCAACTTTCTTTCACCCACTTCATCCCAGAAAGCTGGAGTTCGACACCGCTTCCCATATAATGCATGAAATGGTGTCATCTGTATACTGGAATGGAAACTGTTATTATATGAAAACTCAACCAAAGAAAGGTGTTGGTCCCAACTTCCCTGATAATCCATAGCACCAGCTCGTAGCATATCCTCCAATGTCTGAATTGTTCGTTCTGACTGCCCATCTGATTGAGGATGGAAATCTGTACTAAAATTTAATTCAGTACCCAACGACTTCTGAAGGCCTTTCCAAAAGTTAGAAGTAAACTTGGGATCACGATCCGATACAATGGAGAGAGGAACTCCATGTAACCTGACTATCTCTTTAAGATACAAACGAGAAAGTTGATCAAGAGAGAAAGTATCTCGTATAGCAAGGAAATGGACATATTTGGTCAAGCGATCAACAATAACCCAGATTGCATTATTATCTCAAGATGTCTTCGGTAATCCAACAACAAAGTCCATGGATATATTCTCCCATTTCCACTCTGGCACTGGTAAAGGCTAAAGCATCCCTTTCGGTAGCTGCCACTCTGCTTTAACCTGCTGATAAGTCAAACACTTCACAGTAAAATCAGCAATGTCTCTTTTCATTCCATCCCACCAGTAATACTCCCGCAGATCTCTATACATCTTAGTACATCCCGGATGAACTGAAAACGGAGAACTATGAGCTTCACATAACAACTCTCTCTTCAACTGTGAATCACAAGGCACACACAATCTCTTCCCAAATCTCAAAACGCAATCATTATCAATGTTGAATTCAGGCAACTTACCTTTCTGAACCAGCTCTACCCTTTTCTGCAACTCACTGTCTTGCTTCTGTGCTTGCTTGATTCTATCTGATAGAGATGATCTCACTGATACCTGAAACAAAACAGAAGGACTTCCTGCACCAACAACTTCTATGCCAAAGTTCATCAAATCGTTAACCAAAGGATCACGTTCCAAACGCAACATTGTTAATGAAGCATTACTTTTTCGACTCAATGCATCAGCCACTTTATTTTCTTTTCCCGGATGGTAATGAATTGTACAATCATAATCTTTGATTAATTCCAGCCATCTCCTTTGTCTCATGTTTAACTCTTTCTGAGTGAATATATACTTTAAACTTTTGTGATCGGTATATATTTCACACTTTACTCCATACAAATGATGCCTCCAAATTTTTAAAGCAAAAACAACATCAGCTAATTCCAAATCATGTGTAGGGTAATTTAC
The DNA here is from genome assembly GCA_963277665.1 of Viscum album. Lineage (NCBI taxonomy): Eukaryota > Viridiplantae > Streptophyta > Magnoliopsida > Santalales > Viscaceae > Viscum > Viscum album. Next base: position 882,788,196 of record OY728158.1, read on the forward strand.
CTCATGAGTTTTCAACTGTCGTGAAGCATAAGCAATTACCTGATCATTCTGCATTAGAACGCAGCGAAGCCCTTTCAATGAATCATCACTGTATATAACAAACTCACCATTCCTGGAAGGTAGTGCCAAAACTGGAGCATTCACCAATCTTCTTTTCAATTCCTGAAAACAATCATCACATTCTTTTGTCCATATAAACTTAACACCCTTCCGAGTTAGCTTAGTCATTGGACTAGATAACCGTGAAAAATTTCTAGCAAACCTTCGGTAATAGCCCGCCAAACCAAGGAAGCTACGAATCTCGGTTACATTTGTGGGTCTTGGCCATTATTCCACAACTTTTGTTTTTGCAGGATCAACAGTTATTCCATCTTTAGAAACAATGTGACCAAGGAAAGAAATTTGTTGCAACCAAAACTCACACTTGCTGAATTTCCCATACAATTTCTTTTCTTTTAAGGTTTGCAAGATAACCCTTAAATGTTTTTCATGCTCCTCTTTACTTTTAGAAAAAATCAAAATATCATCAATGAAAACCACCACAAACTTATCCAAGAACTCATGGAAAATTCTATTCATTAAGTCCATGAATACAGCAGGTGCATTGGTTAGCCCAAAAGGCATTACTACAAATTCATAATGGCCATATCTCGTACGAAACGCGGTCTTCGGAATATCTGCCTCCTTTACCTTCAGCTGATGGTACCCCGATCTCAAGTCAATCTTTGAAAAAAAAACTGAGCTCCCTGGAGCTGAACAAACAAATCATCGATATGAGGAAAAGGATATTTGTTCTTAACAGTGATTTATTCAAGGCTCTATAATCAATGAAAAGTCTCATAGAACCATCTTTCTTTTTAACAAATAAAATTGGAGCACCCCATGGTGATGTGCTAGGTCTAATGAAACCTTTCTCTAATAAATCTTGCAATTTCTCCTTCAACTCTAAAAGTTCAATTTGTGCCATTCGATAAGGGGGTTTTGAAATTGGCTTAGCATCAGGAACTAAGTCAACAGTAAACTCAACTTCCCGATCTGGTATTATTCCAGGCAACTCATCAGGAAAAACATCAGGATACTCATTTACCACTGGCACATCATTAATCTGAACAGTTCCTTTATTTTCAACGATGTGTGCAAGGTAACATACATTTCCATCTTTTACAAGTTTCTCGGCCTCTTGATATGTTATCAAAAGTAAGGGTTCATTCTTTTAAACAAACTGAAAGTCTTTCTGAAAAGAAACTTCTTTAGCTCTACAGTCAATCTTAGCATGGTAAATAGAGAGCCAATCCATACCCAGGATAACATCAAACTCTACTAGAGGTAGAACAATAAGGTTTGCAAGTAGGTTCTTTCCACAGATAAGGATAGGAAGATTCTTATAAATTCTTTTTGCCTCGACACTTCCCCCAGGTGTTTTTACCAAAAGTTCAGGAGTCATTTCTTGAGATGGTATTCCCATTTTACTAGAAAAGGTTTCAGAGATGAAAGAATGTGTAGACCCCGAATCAAACAACACACTGGCATAATCTGAAAAAACAAACAAAGTACCTGATACAACTTCATTTGATGGCCCGACATCTGCTGAAGTAGTTGCAAAGGATTTCACCACCCCTTTCTGCTTGTAGTCTAACTGCTTCCCATCACTCAAGCTCCTTGTCGGACACTCGTTTGCATAGTGACCCATCTCATTGCACTTATAACACTTCACTAACTGTAAATCAAATTTGTTCTTACCTTCAGCTTGATCCTTTTCAGTGCAATCACGAGCCTTATGTCCAATCTTACCACATCGGTAGCACTTTCCAGAATTCAGAAGACATTCCCCAGCATGCCTTTTGCCACATTTATCACAAACTGGAAACTTATTTCTCTTACCATCAGACTTTTTTGAAGAATTCTTACCTTTCTCCTGCCACCTCGGTCTCTTCTTCTGCTGGTTGTTATAGAAAACTTGGTCATCGGCGAACTCCATTTCCACCTTCTCAGCACATCGAACAAGCTTTTCATAACTTTTAAACTCACGAGAAGCTAATGCCCTTCGATACTTTGGCTTTAATCCTGAGTAAAAACGATTGATTTTACTATCAAGGTCTCGGATAAAATTTGGAGCATACCATTCCAATTGAGTGAACCTTTCTTCATAGGCAGCCACTGAGTCTTCCTCTTGCCTCAATTCCAAGAATTGCTTTTCCATCCTAAGTCGAACAGCATTAGGAAAATACTTCTCAAGAAACACACCTTTGAATTCATCCCAGTCAAGAGCATCAATCTCATCGGCGTCCCTGATATTTTTAACCATAGACCACCCCTGATCTGCTTCACCCTCCAAACGGTAAATAGCAAGACTAACCTTTTGATTGTCTGAACACCCCATGACATCAAAAATCTTCTCCAGTGCTTTAATCCACCCTTCAGCTAGCACATGGTCAGATGATCCTCTGAATGATGGTGGATGTTGCCTCATGAAATGTTCCACCACTGACATGTTCCTCTGCGGTTGTTCTGGCTGATCTCGTGCATGGATACCACCGCCATTTATCGCTTGAGTCAACTGCGCCATTACTGCAACAAACTGTTCAGTTCCAATTCCGACCATTTCTGGATGCTGATTCGGAAGGTTATTTCCTTTTGTATGCCTTCCTAGCACTGCTTCCCTATTTCCTCTGCGGAAAACCATTCTGAACAAACATGTCTTAGATGAAGCAACATGGTAATCTTTAAATGCTATATTATTTCAAAAAAAATATTTTTGGATAATCATTTAATAGAATTCTAACTCCTAAAGTTATCTAAACCGACCCTCTGATACCAACTATAAGGCCCCAGCCTCAAACCTTGCTTAATCTTGAGTTATTACAAGATTACACATTGAGGATCTTTTCGGGTTTAGAGTTTTAGAGAATTAGATCATAAAACTTGCATTACATTCCACATATAAACAAAGTGGTTACATAAAGATAGTATTCTTCATTCCCATCAATGGAAACACATTTAAAATAAAACATGGATTATTTCTTGACACATCCTTGACACTATCATCTTATCATGTACCTTTCCCTTGACCTGTGAAAAACATTTCAAAAGCTTGGGATGAGCATAAAAACTAAGTATGGGTTATAAAAAAACATGGAAAGGAAACATGAGTTCATATATACATAATAATGAAATCATACTTTACCCATAAAACATAGGCACTTTAACATACCTCATAAAATCATGAATAAATCATAGAAATCATAAGACATAAAGGTAACTTGAGGCATTCATAACATTCTTACGTAGGGAGTAACCCTCTTGGTTACGTTTGGAATACCCATCACAGTATATTCCCTAAAATCTCTTCGGAGAAACCTTAATGTTTCACTCCTTCGCGTTACCCAATGCATTGGAGAGCTATAACGGGCTCACCCGCCCTTAGTTTATCACGAAACCACTCGTCTTCATAATAATGCCCAAGAACCATAACATAATCATATCACATAAAACATGCATATAGGAAACATAAAATTTCCACATTTCAATCACGAGATATCAATACAACACATTGATATAAAAACATTATGAAAACCAATTTTCAATACCAAAGTAAAACATGGTATTTATTTTTCATTTTAAAAAAAAAGTATGGCTTGTAGAGGAAGCCGAAACTCAAATAACGGTCACAACGGCGGAGAAGTCGTTGTCGCCGCATACGTACGACAAAAACATTCCCTTTTTTGTTTAGTAAACGCTTCGTATAAAAAAAATTCCTTTTGAATAAATGTAAAAGTCAAAGGGGTTTATACACCGTATAAAAGAAAGTTGTGTATAAATAAAATATGCCTCAATGAAAGGAGATTGAGACGAAGTCCCATACCTCGTATCCGACTTGACCCGACCGTTCATTAATCTCCTGAATAATAAACTTGAGTTAATATCTACTTGATTATGAATCTTTTTCAAGTTCATTATTCCTTTTATACCATGTTATGAACATCATGTAATCAGTTAAGTTAATAATGTTCATTTTGTCGGTATTTGGTTCTTAAGTCAAAAATAGACTTCTTACACTTACATGTTGTTAATTTGGTCAAAGGTTCATTATATCCAGAATGGTATTCATGATGTAGATATCATATATGTCATATATATCCAGTACTTACATGCATTTGTAATATTACATAATCATTTAGAGGTAATAAATGAAATGCACCGTTCATGGAGACGGTAAGCCGTACGTACGCATGAACGCTACTTTCATTTCTATTTCGTATTTTCTGGAATGGAATCATAATTATATAAGAGTATATTATAATTACAGTATAATAACAGATATAATATCATTAACTTTATCCTTTACACATCCCACATATGGTATTAACGAATCAAATCACTTTTAGGGGGCGGTAGTCCGCACTTCCTAAAATGAAGATATCGTGTTTTACCCATAATGGAAACCATAAAGGTATGCCCAAAATAAAAAAACAGAAGCTTAAGGAAAACATAAACATATTATATATCATATATAAAAATAGTGACATCATAATGGCCACCTTTGAAGGTGTTAAATGAGTGTTGAACAATCATCGTTTCGGGAGGCAGAATTTCGCCATCCACGGAAACCGTATGTTCTTTAACCATTTGATGTAGTTGTGTGAGAGTGTAGCTCAAATAAATCATATAACAACATCCTAGTATATTTAAGATACTGGTGTTGTTACAAAATAAGTAAATAAAAAGAGTTTAGGGGGTTGGAGAAGCAAAATAAAACAAACGAACATGAGAGAATGAATTACCTTAAAAAGTGTAACTCCTTTTGAGTTGAGCCTAAAGGCTTCCTTTGAAAGGATTATGCCCAAAGGGAATCCTCTAGGATGAGGAGAGGGATGTGGAGAGAGCGAATTGGCAGGGGTTGGCCGAGCCAAATGCTTGAAGTGTGTGTGAAATGAGGTAGAGGTGGGGGCCTTTTATAAGAGGATAGGAGGGGCACTTTTGGAAAGTAAAGAAACATTACTTTATTTGAAAATGTGTTTCGGTTTTAAAAGGTCCCACATTGATATTATTCGTGGATAAGGTGATAAGGGTTCGAAATCCACTCTTCCAATTTGTTTTGGCCACGTGTAGGTTTTAGATTTTTCATTATCATTCCATTTTATTTAAATCGTCAAATAATGATGTCATCGCTGCATCATTATTATGTCATAAATAATTTAATTTATTTAATGTCTAAAAATTATAAACAAAATACTATGATATAGGAAATCTTTTTAGCTTTCCAATTACTATTTATAATCAAACTTTGGACTTGTATAACCCCACTTAAAAATTGTTTTCGTAAAACATATTATGTTTCTGTCATTTTCACTTTAACATTAAATAAAAAGTAATTTATATTATTTCCCGACAAAAGTGGATCCATGGGGTCCCCAAGTTGACCCATAGCATGTCATGGTCGGACATGACACAACCAATGAGGTTGGGACATGTTTCTAGGTCATTTCATATTATTAAAGCCTTATTTAGACCTTAAACTACCCTAATTACCACTAATCGCGATTAAGAACTTAATAAGTTACTATTCACCAAAAAATTATTTTAATCTCATTGAACCACATTTTACTTCTTAATGACAACCATGTATGTCGGATTTTCAAAATTCAATACACATTAGTGGTAAACTTTCATTTAACTGAAAAATCAGTTTGCTTGATTACCACTTAGTGGTTTCACTATTCATCAAAAATTGAAGTTTTTCAGAAAATTACCAAAAATTCACCCTAAGCTATATTTGATATTACGAATTCAAAAATGAAGTCCATTTTACAAATTCAAATCATATAAGTCACATTAATTAATTCAATAATTAATTCCCGCTGCCAGAGCAAATACCGTGTTTTTACAAAACAATAAGTATCAAAAGATTGACACCAGTTTAAGTCTAATTTCAAAGTGAAATTGATTCCAATGACCACCATTGGATAAAATGGTAAAAATATATTCTAATTTCACTTCAAAATCAATTCAAAACATAATCTAATCATATAAATAAATTAGATTAAAAAGCAGTTTTGATGTAAAATGCAGTATTTTTCACTATTCATTAAAAAAATGAACATTGTCAGAAAAATACCAAAAACTCACACAAGGTAAATTTTGATGTCCCAATCATAAAGGATAAGTTTATTTTGACAAAAATAGTTTATAAAATTGTCAAAATATAGATTCAAAAATGGTTTTCCATCAAAAGGCAGTAAAACAATCTTTTAAGAATATTAGTGTATTCCATGCATAAGATTGTATTTATTTTCATTTTAAGCCTCTATAACACTATCTTAATCATTAATAGACATAGATAAAAATATCTATTATTCATTACTTACTTGGGATGTTACATAAACATTCCCAAAAGATGATTAATCTACAGAAAATCCAAAAAAAATAACGTTTGATCGCAAACTATGATTCCCAAAATTAAAATAATATTCCTCTATAAAAGTATTCAAGTAAAAACTCAAACCAACCAGTTCACCACATAGGCTAAGGGTAGATGGTGCACCCTTTTCATCATTAATATGTTTTTTCAATCCCTAAAACCTTGTTAGATGTGATGGGTAGCAACACTTTTAGTTTTAATTTTTATTAATTTATTGAAAAAAATGATAATCATAATCAAAATTTATCTTGATCATATAACATTCTAAAAAAATATAATTAACATCATTAAATATAATAATAGTTACAAAATAATTTTTTTCAATTTGAAGGTTATTTGTAAATCTCATTATTTTCAACAAAAATAGTTTACATTAAATATAGTAACTCCAATATAATGTCCATATAAACTACTATCTTTTCCATAATAATGATCTTTTCAATAAAATCTCAATTTACCATTAAATCTCATTTTTAGATCATTAGATTTATTCTATATATTCATTAAAATCCAAAAATTTTAATTCTTTAAGAATATTCATTATTTTATTATTGAATATTATTTAGAGAATTACATAGACAAAAAATATTTCTCCTTCATGATTCTTGATTTCCAACACATGAACTCATCAATAATACAACATTAATGATTAGTATAACATAATAAACTTTGAATTATATAAAAAACACTCCATCCAAATATACCTCAATGGAGAGAGAGGGATAGTGACCGTCAAGTCCCACCTCTTATAGTGACCGAGTTGAGGATATCATCGAGGGTATAGAACTGTTACGTATGGGAGGAATTACCCTCTATCATAAAATAATATTGGGAGATAGGATAAATCCTTAAAAATAAACTCTTTCGAAATAATAAAAATGGAAAATAAAATGCTCCCACGATGCTTGTACATTTTCAATAGATATATATAAATATATTTGTAAGTAAATACCTAAAATAAAATCTCATGGAGTTACACGATAATAGTCCAAAAATATGAGCTTTCAATGTCCTGCATAGTATATGATGTCTTCCAAAAATCATAATCATTAATTTATATTTAATGGGTGAGCATAAATGTACACTCAGTTGGAATGCAAATTAATCAAATGAACCTGATAAATTAAAAAACTTATACAACTATGAGAAAATATTATAACTAATAATAACCAAAATAGTAATACAATCTATACAATACTCCCTAAGGATAACCCACTAGATTACAAATTATATACATAATAACATAATATGATTTATAACAATAAAGTGGAACCCCATACAACATTCCCATTGATTTTCCACCCTTACATCCCAACATCATATGTCGAAACACTTATATCCCATCTATATAACATATTAATTATCAGTACCCAATGAATTGTCACAACACATACCCCCACCCTACAACACTATCATATCATAGACCACCACATGCAAACTCATGGACCATATCATCTTATCAGCTACAGTAAAATGAGTTGTATGGTATCATGAAAATTAAATACATCTACCTCATTCCCTCCTCATTAAATTCATGACCACCACTATACTCCATCCAATAACACATTAACATAACATAACACACCACACAATAGATTCATATAATGTATCACATCTATTCACCTAGCCCATCACCCAGTGTTCTATCAGACCTTTGGCCACCAAATCCTTTGAATATCTAATCCCCTATAGGATAAATTAGAAAACAATTTGTAACCATCCATCCATAATCACAACTAGGATATTGTAAAACCACCACCAATATGTTTTATGGGTTTTTGTATAGGGAGATGAATGTCAGTTGGGTGTGTATCAAAGAAAAAAGGGACATTAAAAAGTATTTATATCCTAAAAACTACCATCTTATGGGATTAAAACCAAAAATTACAACAACCATATAAAAATAATATTTCACTAATACTTCAAAATTCACAACAACAAATATTAAAACATAATCCACATACCAGTTTCTAATTTTCATTACATTACATGAAAAATAATATTATCTAGAAATTTAATTCCACATTATTATAATATTTCAAAACATTACATTTATACTTAAAAATTATCATTATTTACAAATTATATTACAAACTAGTAATTTAACAAACCACACCACATCCACCACACACCATCCACATCTCAACCACACATCACCACACTACATCACAAACACATGTCACCACCCCACATAACAAACTCATACCAACTACACGACCTCTAAATTTCTCATAAAAATAACAAAACATTACATATCAAGAAATAACTACCAAATAGAATAGTGAAATCTCAAATTACAACTATTACCCATTCAAAAAACACACATCATCACCCTATAGTACATTCACGCCATAACACATAACACAAAAATAATATCTAACATGTTTATGCAATGAGTGATTTCATCACATTACACTAATATTTTTATGTTTATTTTCAAGGAAGACAAAAATTTTATTGAAACCATATTATGTAAAAATTCTATGTGAATAAAAATACCATTTATCTTTTTTGGAAAAAAATCAAAAAAATAAATGTTTCAGTGGATCATCAAATACATTACAAAAAAAATCCATTAATGAGCTTGATTTTTCATAGATCACATTGCCCGTACAATTAAAATATCCAAAATATTTTCAATTAAGAAAAAATATATAATTAATACCCTTTTAAATTCTATTTAAACTATAATCAATTCTTTCTCATTAATTATTATGATGAATTTTTCATCCCAATAGATGATAAATTTAAACCACTCCAACATGATATCAAAAATTTGAAATGATGGGTTACAAACAAGAAATGATATTTCAAAATCCATTCAAACAAAGGGGTTAAAAAATACATTACCTCAAACCCGAACCTCATAAAAAAATAGATCAACATACATCAAAAAAAATAGTTATCCAAAAAACATCAAAAATCACCAAAAACTAAAACCAAAATTTTATTCAGTATCACCCAGATAAATAACATGTCATAATATGTTAGGAAAATTGGAGAGCACACCAAATTTTTTTGAACCTCTACCACCATAACCCGTAGGACAAATAATGTGACGATATGCTGGATGATCCTCTAAAATCACCGAGGGTCAACCACATAATGAGAGTGAAGTTCTCGGATATGTGTGATCACTGAGAGGGGGAGGGGATGAATCAGTGATCCTTTTAAACTTTTTAATAATTGATTCTTTATCATTAAACCTACATGTCCTGTTAAGGCCTTGATCTACTTTTCTTGTATCTCTCATCCTGTCCTCAAGTGATGCAGTAAATGTAAAGGCACAGGACACAAGGATTTACAAGGTTCGGCTCCAAAGGATATTGTCCTTTCCATGTTGGTTAAACGCCCCAACATGGTTTCTCTACTATAAGTCGGTTAGTAATTACAATGGTCGATACAGAGTCACACTGTATCTCTGTTAATTCCCACATGAGGTTCTTTATACTGCATCCCACAGTGTTACCAGATTCCCACTGGCCTGCTTAAGCTTTCACTGAACACTTCTCCACCCTAAGTCTCACAGGGGGTCTTCTCCTGGCTCCTCGAGTAGCTCTTCTTGTTTTGATGTTCTTCAAGAGTCTTCAACAACCATGGATATAGTCTGTTTGCCTTTCTCACTTATTCGTATTACTTGTTGTGATCAGGACTCATCTTCTTTTCTCAGGCTTTTATCTCCTTCTTCTAAGGATGACCCGACCTCTATCTTCAAGAATCATGATGTGCAAATATGTTCTTGCACTGAGTACACCCACTCAATCTTCTTGGTCTTCTCAACTACTGAAAAATCAGATGAATGATGCCTTTAACTTCAGTCTAGCTTCAGTCTCTCTTTAATTCAACTTCATGCATTGAGTTCATGGCATCTCTGAATCTTCATGCGCTGATTGCATGGCTTCTCCATCATCATGCATGACTTGCATGGAATCTCAAATATCTTCAAGAACCTTTGTTCTTTGACTTCTCAAATGCAAACACACTGATTTAAACATTGTTTACATGTGCATGTGCATTCCTTGGAAGCATGATCTCCCCTTTTCATCATGGGGTGATAAACACTTAAAGGGTCTAATCTCTTTTAGCACACACACCTTATTTTGGGAGTCACACCGTTTTATTCTTTCTATCACAGAACAAATTTTGTGTGGTTATTTAGTGTGAATTTATCCTTCTCTCTTACTTGTCTAGTTGTTCACCCACTTTTTCACTTATTCATACATGCATGGATATGCATGTATCTTCTTCCTTCACTTGGGCACACACAAAGGCTTCGGCCTTCGTGTTTCTTCGCACACACACACTAAAAGATGGTGTGGCCTTCATCTCCTTTTGTACACACACAAATGATTATTTATTTCTTCTTCTTCAATGTGTGCATACTCCACTTCTGCACAGACTCCTTTTTTAACTCATGCACACACAACCCGTAGGTGTGCACTTCCTCTTCAGCTCGTTCCCCTCAGCAACAGAGGGCGCACCAATGATGCAGCCAACTCCTATCTTTAACCGCACATGGTGTGGGAGTGGATTCTACCATGCGGGTGATGTGGCACCTTCTTCTGCCGTGCAAGTGCTTGAGTACAACAGTCGTGCAAGTGCGACAGCTCCCTCCTACCTTGAAGGTGGTGTGGTGGCTTCCTCCTGCTGTGTGAGTTCGCGTGCACAGAGGGTGCGCAGGGTGCGGCCACATGCTACCTCGCAAGTGTTTCCGGCGGCAGGCGCGCAAGGCCCAGCTTCATCTCTGTCGCGCAGGGGAGCATGCAGGGTGACCTTCCTCCTTACTTCATTCACACAGGGGTACCGTGAAAGGCTCTCTCAAAGCCTTGGGTGGCTTTGGGCTAATCTTCCAAGCAGGTTGTGCGCAGAGCTTCAAGCTTCACAATGCTCAGGAGCTTTGCGGGACCTTCGTTTTTCTCAAGTGATCAGCATCTCCCTTCAAGGAATCTGCTCCTCCTCTTATAAGAAGAGGATGTTCAATATCCTTACATGAGTCGTCCGAGATTTATTCCTTTGAATAAATGAGATATTTGGTTCTTTAAAAACATTCAACTTGCGGTCAAGTTTTTCCCCGTATCTCTTGTGTTTCCTTTTTCCAAACGTGGGATCCAATATTCGTGTATGGATTCATGATCGTATACCCGATTCTCGTGCATGAACTTCGCACAGATCCACATGGCCTCAGAAACTCCATATGCCTCAGCCGAATCTTCTAATTATTTATCTCGTAACATGCATCAGATTTTTAATGCAGGCATGTGTTCGCAAAGGGGAGACGAACACAATGATGGGCCTATCTTCATTAGAGACGACCGTGAGATCTATATACCTTTCTCGGGTGGCTCTGGTTCGCGGGAGACATCACGGGATGACCCTCAACCGGCAAGAGGTTGAAGACAACCCCACAGCCATTGGATCTGCGTTTAATGATTACGGACGGCCAGGATTATAACGTTGTGTGGAAAGATGAATCATGCGGCTGAGATCAGATGAGAGATCAGATGGAGGGCCAAGATTATATCTGTGTCATTGAAATGTCTCCCCACATCTAAACACGCCTAGATTTTAGCGCGGTTTAACAAACAGCCCCTCCCAACATCAGCTCATAATTCTCCTCTCACGCCTTCGGTGCCTCCCCGCACCGGTTCTCCTGCGGGCGCACTCTAGCACCCACTATGTTCCACCATGGGCGTACCCTTGGCACCCACGCTGTGCTGGCTTTACCTCCGTGTGACTTGGGCTTACACACAGCCCGACCTCCCGTGGGATGGCTCTGCCTAAGCCTCTTTATTGGCGCGGTCGACCCCTTGTGGTCCCGCACGTGCCTTGCATTGAATCTTGGGTAGCTAGCTCATGGGCATACCCCAACATTTATATAAACTCCACTTGTAAACTTGGTTAAATAACCTTGTATGAACATGTCTTCTTCATGCCATTCTCCTCTCCCTCACCTCCTCTTCTTCATTGGAATTCTATACTCCTTCTATCTTCCTCAACATCACTTCTTCTTATCCTATTAGGAGATGGAATTCCCAAGAATCTATCAAGTATCTTCATCAATTATTAATCATAAATCACTTGATCTTAAATGTTCTTCTTTGATCCAATCATATATTAGGATAGATCATCATTAAATATCCATGCACAAGAGATAGTGCATGGCCATTTGCTAACCACTTCATCCACTTAGTAGCTATGAATGGTTCATCTTTTCACTTCATCCACTTAGAGGTTGTGGATGGATCCCTTCTTCATTCCTCATCCTCTTAGTGATAGTAGATGTCACTTGTTTATCTCTTCCTGAATTATGAAGACAATGCATGGACTTCTAACAATGTTGTGACATTATATCTTCTTGATACAAGTTCTTTGAACTTAAGATCAGCTCTACAATCATCTAATTTATTATGGAGAATGTTTCAACCATTACCTCCTATGCCACGTAGGGATTATCCTAAGTGACATGATTCTCAGTACCATGGCCATTCTCCAATCATCACCATCACCTTGTCATTCATTCAATCCTTGACATCTTTTTGACAACATCACCATCACCGTCACTTCCTTTGTCATTCATATATTGACACTCCTTGTCATCCATTAAATCCATGAAACCTTATTGAGAAAAAATGCAACACAGTGCACAACAATCTCCCCATTTGTATTTGTTGTCAATATCACTAGAGCACATATGAATGGGTAAATATGTGTGCCAAGAATTTCTCCCTCTTATTGTCAACCAAATGAAAAGGTGTGGTGTAGTTCTCTTCAAAATATTTTTTCCTCCCTTTGAATTGCATCTACTTGAAAATCACTATGAGAGGGATGATGTCACATGTTCACATTAGCAATGAGCCCTTAGTAAATCATCTCTATGTCAACTTGGGCTAACCTGGTGTATAAAATAATAGTGATGTAACCAAGGAATTCCATGTTGTCCACAATTCAGTATACATGTGAGATCATGCTTAGGCTTCAAGGGGATGAAATTTTTCTGATATATCAATGAATTGCTAAATCCTGCACATACTTCACCAAACTCATTAGAATGTTCAGGTGAAAAGATAAAGCTCCACCTTTCTCCCATTTGTCTTCAATAAATTACTCCCACTTAATTGACATGTTAAATAAAATTAAGAAACAAGGGATAGAAGTGTGATTAGAATACATTCATTCTTCACAAAATGATATGAATCTCGAAACATCATCTTCTTCATATTAGCACCCCCTCAAGGGGTGCACTCCATTCTTTCCATACCATTCTCAATTTGAGAGTGATCATCATCTTCAGTTCCAGGATATGTAAGCACATGTATATACCATGTCACGACCCGTCCTCGGGGCTCGTGTCATGGCTACCCCAAGCCCGCCTTCCATTGGCCAGGGGCTGGTCACTAGCACCAAGGTGTAAATCCCAGAAAAAAGGGAAGGCATTGCCTTTGAAAAGTAAACAAGCACCACAGAGTATGCAAGTGGAATAGTAAACACTAAGTAACAACAGAGTACAACTGAACGTGCGGAAAAGCAAATGGGCCAGTATACAAACCCAAACTGAAAGTAAAGTACAACTCGAAAGGGAAAACAGAAACTGTAATGTAAAAGATGCTACACTGAGATGTCCACTGGAGATCCCACCAGAAGGGTGGGTACAGATAGCTCCACTGCTCCTCGGGTTCCTCCGTCCGCTCCGAGCACATCCCGCCCAGTGGTCCACCTCCAGGTACCGTCCTGCTCTGCAAGACTCAACCACGATCAAAGCTGTCTGTCGTCTGCAACCAACACAACGTAGTGCTGGCATAGCCCGTGCAGGGGTGAGTATAACGATACTCAGTAGGGACCCCGAGACCCTCAAGGTCTCACTAAAACCAACAAGGATAACCACAAAAAGATCTCAACAGATAACCTCAACTTAGATATATGCCCATACATATACCTAAGTTATTAAGTAACCCATCTCAATCATGAGGAAACACAAGGAATGTGAAATCAGCGGATAACCACTACCCAGGTATATGCCCATATATATACCTAAGTTATCAAGTGGCCCATCTCAATCATGAGGTAAACACAAGGTCAAAAGTCTCAGCTCAAAACAGGATTTTCATTATCGAAACCGTAACTGCTGAAGAGCTCCGTCTCTAGAGTGTACAGTGGTCCTGTCACGACTCCGAGGTACTGCTCACTAACCTAAGACTGCTGAAGTACTCCTCCTGTCGAGTAATGCAGGCCAGCCACCCAAACACAGTAGTGCTTCCCGCCGAGGAATGTCACCCAAACACAGTAGTGCACACCCCCCTAGTAGCCTGCTGAGGTACACTCCGGACGAGCACCGCGGGTCTGCACTGTCACACAGGTAGTGCTCCGTCCTCTATGGTTCTGCACCTCAGAAAGTAGTGCTCCGTCCACTGGGCTAGTAGAGTCACTCTAAGTCGAGTCAGTCAAGCAGTCGTCAGGTCTCAGCCAGCTACACGGTCTCCGTACTCCGCACGTTCGTCACTGGGAGGGTCCGCTCCACGAGCTACAGGTCGATACTCCAAGTATCTCAAATCCCCACGAAGAAGTATCTCAAAGGACCGCCTCATCATAGGGGTCTCAACGCAATAGACGGTGCGTCAATCGGACGCCCGGTCTGTGAGTTACTAGACTTTTCGTCCTAGGGGCCCGGTTGGTTTCGTGAGCAAACCATATCCGGCTGTATCTCAACTGTACCCCGAACTCCCATAGGGTATACTCATAGGGACCGTTACTCAACGTGATCACCAATTCCACTGACGGTTCGTCAAACAGACGTCTGGTCTGATAGCTTTTCCGTTCTAGGGGCTCGGTTGGATTTCGGTGCGATCCAACCCGGCCACTATCCATCTGCATCCAATTCTCGGGCGGAGGATGCCAAAAGTTCTGTATCGTCAATAGGAACTCAAAGCAACAGATGGAGCGTCAATCGGACGCCCGGTCTATTAGTTATTGGCCTTTCCGTCTCACACCCACCCTGGGAAACTTCCCAGGAGGTCACCCATTCTGATCACTACTCTAGGCCAAGCACACTTAACTATGGAGTTTTATCCATGTAGGTTCCCGAAAAGAAAGGTGCACCTTGAGTATAGTATACCGAAATGACCGTCTCGATCCAAGGATCGTGTTGCTGCTGACGGCGAGTCGTTTGGAGGCCCGTAGCCCAAGATATGGGCATTTGACTGAAAGTCGTCTGAAACTGGGGGGTCTGGGCCCGGGCCAACCCGGCCCGACCACCCTCCCCCCCCCCCTGGGTCGGCCGAACCGGGTCGACCCGCCCCGGGCCGCGACCCGGCCCGACGACCCGGCCCGGCTCGGAAAACCCGGCCCGGCCGGCGGCGTGGCGGCGCGGTCCGGTGCGGCGGTGCGGTCCGGCGCGGCGGCGCAGACCGGCGCGGCGGCGCGGACCGGCACGGCGGCGCGGTCCGGTACGGCGGCGCGGACCGGCACGGCGGCGCGACCTGGGAGCCGTTCGGGTGCCGCGCACGGTGGGCAAAGCCCCCCTTTGAGAACCACGGCCCCTTAATTGGGGTCGCTTTTGAGACCCGGCCGGGGGAAATTAATTTCCCCCGGTCTCCACTGTCCGGCCGGCTCGCACTGGCCGGCCGGTTTCGCCAGCAAGGACCGGCGACGGCCGGTCCTTCCTTCGCCGACACCGGCGGCCCAGTGCCGGCCCCCGGTCATCTTGCTCCGCCCAGGCCCGGAACAGGCCGCGGCCTATGCCGTCCGGCGCGATGCGACGACATCACTTCCCTCCGCCGCGGTGCCGCTCCGGCCGCGGCGCCTTTGACGTTCTTCGATGCGACGCGACGGCGTCGCGTTCTTGGATTTCTTTCCACGGCGCGGCGCAACGGCGCTGTGCGTATCTTTCGCAATAAAATCGCGTGGTGCGACGGCACCACGTTTTCTCGTATCATCCTCAAGAAATCATCACGAAAAACAAAGGAGGAGGGTCGGCCGTGTTTGTGCGGTCCGACCCCCCTCGCGTTATTCGATAACAAAAAGGGTTTTAATCCACGATCAACACCAAGTTTGTATTCACAAACAATTAAATAAATAAAAACCCTCAATCATCAACCGCTTGATCAGACGATCCGCGGATCAACCCGATATTGGTTGGTCTGCGCTCATCATTCTTTTCTCAAAAGATAAGAGAATTCTAAAATAAATTCCCCTACCTCGGCTTCAAGAACGGGGTTCTTCAATGACCCGCATAAGACAAGCGTCGCGGAGGTCGGGCTTCGTTCCGTCTAGGTTGGTGGGAGAAGAGCTCGGCGAAGTCGATCCGAGACGTCACCCTCTGTATACATAGTAGACGGCGGTGCTTCCCTTCCTTACTCCGGTTGAAGATGGTCGGAGGTGTTGCTTCACGTTCTTCGGAAACGTGGAACGTTCATCCTCGAGAGGTTGGTGATCTTCCAAGAGTTCTTCTCCTCTCCTTAGTTCTCCCCACAAGGTTTATGCCAACCCAAAAAGAAGAATATAATCTCTCTTTTTAATGTTGGCAAAATGATTTCAAAAGAATTCAAACACTCAAAATAATTAATTAAGATGGTTTAATTAATTGATTGCAAAGTGTTGGCAAGAATTTCAAAAGATTGAAATTCAAATAAACCATACATAACTCACCTCATTTATTAATCAAGTTGTCAAATATTAAAGAATGGGAGTTAATGGGGAGTTGGAAAGTGAGGGGTTAAGAGGGTTAGGGAGTTTAAGGAATTTGAAAAGGTGGGGAGGGGTTCGTGTGGGCCCCACCCTTTCAAATATCCACACATGGGAAGTTGGATGGATGTGGACCCACCACCAACTTCCCATGGGAGAAGTTAACAACTTCACATGAAATAAAATTGAGTTAACAATTTTATTCACTTTTTTAATTAAACCCCAAAAATTAACTTCTCCTCCCGCACAAACGCAACTAAGGTAAAGGTTCCCTTAAGCGATTACCGGCATTGCGAGTTCATCGGTGCAATCGGATTTCAATTCCGAGCACCGGTTCAAAAGATAGAAATTTCTGCTCCCTCGTTCACTGAACGTACCCGAGCCAAACTTCAGAAATTAATTCCGGGCACACCGGGCCTCGGAATCAGGCGCCGTCAGAAACTGCGTTCTTGTAAAATTCCAAAGGAAATTAAGAAAAAAATTTCCTTGAAATTTCTAGGTCTTCACATACCAGTGATTAGGGAATAAGATGGAACCTCCTTTGTTCATCAGTTTGAACAACAAGGTTGAAAAGATTCTCTCAACCGAGATGTTCCACTTTCTCCATTCTTCACACTTTTGCATTTGATATTCAATAATTTTTTTACTGGTGTGGATATAAACACCTCTTCATCTTCTTTGTGTGTGACTCCTCTCTTTCTAAGTGCCTTATGAGGACTAGAATCTCCTGGTGAAATCTTCATTCTCTTGAAGAATTCTTTTTTGAGATGGAATGAGTGTCATGCATTTATTACAAATATTACCAGCTTTATTGCACCTCACACCCAAAACATCATCTTCATGTTAAATATTTTGTTTTACTTTTGCACTAGCTTTGGCATGAGAATTTTCTTCCTTTCTCATTATTTCCAAATATTCAGGCCAGAAGATTAATATGTCATTTGGAAGTGAGGCATCAGATTTGGATGTTCCACATGGTTCCTTTGTTGAATTTAAGTTACTTTTCTTAGGCATCTTATTTTCAATCCATCCTTTCTTCTTTTTCTGGATTGATTATCCTGTTGAGTGCAGTTTTATTATATTTAGTTCCTTCTCTTGTTTACAAGGATCCATGGTATGATCTTTCTTTCCACAGTAGAAACATTTTTTCATGGTGGTCCATCTAGATGCATCACCCTTCTTGGATTTGGAATCCAAGGACTTCTCTTTCTTTTTCAAAATCTTCTTGGGAGAAATTTTCAACTTTCTTCTGCTGGCTTTCCAAAGATAATTCTTTTATCTAAGCCAGGTTATGTGATATTCACTCGTTTTCAGCATTGGAAACATTTGGAGATAGGTATGTATCATTCTTGTGACCACCTGTGCATACACACCAGATGTTATCAATCATTCTAAATCTCTTTGCAGTAAATAGATGTTTCTGGACCTATGAATGTTTCTTTTTCTTCTCTAGATTTCTCCCCCTTGTCATGGGCTTCCATTGTGCTTTTTTATTTTGAGGATTGTACCAACAAACCATTGCATAGTTCCCATACCTGTTGCAGCACCAAAATTGACCTACAGATCTTGTCTTCTTGACTTGTTCTGATTGTTGGGTCTTTCTCTTGAGTTGTTGTGTTTTTTTACAAGAGCTCTCTTTCTTCATCATCTTCATCGATACTTGTTTAGATTTATTCTTCTATCCTGAACTTTTTCTGGAAACACATTTATAATCATTAGTACAAGATGAGATGGAAGGTACCTTCTTCTTGGTAGATGATTCCCTTTCATTAGAGGATGTCCTTCTTTTGGAATCATCCTTCTCAATGCACACTTGAGTGGCAATATTTCTACTTCCAGCTGACTGGGAGGTTTCAGCTTTGGGTAATTGCTGATTTTTCAATATCACCTCTAGTTCTAAGCATTTCATGTTGTGAGAGTTATTCTCATCCTCAAAAAATATTAGCCTTCCTTCCCAATTCTATTTCAGTTGTTTCATCTGGTCTTCATGAACCTTCTTCATTTATTTCAATGAATTTTCAAGCTCCTTTATCCTTTTTACCTTGTCTTCTAGTTGAGAATATTTGACTCCCATTGAAACTCTATGCCTCTTTTCCAGTGCATGGAAAACTTTATTAAACACTATCTCAATGAATTGTTTCTCAAAAATGCTTCTTTGTATTTCTTCAGTGACATTATCAATTCTTTCACTGCAAAGTTAAATGGTTTAATCTTTAGCCTTCACCAACTTTGTGAGAGTGTTGGTTATGCCAACCCTTCTTGCCAATTGATATTCCATAGAATTGGATTCTTCTTCTAGCTGTAATTTGTTTTATTCAAGATCATGGATACTTGAAGCAATACACATTGCCACATCCTTGGGGACTGTCTTCCGAAGATATTTGAGTGCATTTGTAAAATCATTGATTGTTCCATCATCATCACAGCTAGAGCAGGGTTCATTAGAAGAGTGATAAAAGGAATTGTCATCTTTTGTGACTTTCACATTACCTTCAACTGACGGTTTTTATCTATTAGAAGAAACCTTGTTCTTCATCTTCTTGGCTTGATTCATCTTTCTATTTTTCTGAGTCTGGGAAGATATCTCCTTTTGAGGGTGTTCTCTCATTTCCTCAAATCTGCACTTCATAATGAATCCCTTGGATCTTTTAGAGGCAACCTCGCTCTGATACCAATTGAAGTGCCCGGATCAGTGTGATCATTGATAGGGGGTGGGGGTGAATCAGTGATACTTTTAAACTTTTATCTAATTTATTTTTTATCAATTAAACCTCTATGGATTGTTAAGGCCTTGATTTACTCTTCTTGTATCTCTAAGCCTTTACTCGAGAGATGCATTAAATGTAAAGGCACATGACACAAGGATTTACAAGGTTTGGCTCCAAATTCCCACATCCTTTCCATGTTGGTTAAACGCCGCAGCATGGTTTCTCCAATATAATTAGGTTAGTAATTAGAATGGTCGATACAAATTCACACAGTATCTCTCCCGAGTCTCATAGGAGGTTCATTATACTGCATCCCACAGTGTTACCAGAGTCCCACTGGCCTGCTTCAGCTTCCATCGAAGACTTCTCCACCCTGAGTCTCACAGGGGGTCTTCTCCAAGCTCCTCGAGTTACACGAGTAGCTCTTCTAATATTGATGTTCTTCAAGAGTCTTCAACATCCTTGGATAAGGTCTGCTGGCCATGGTCACTTCTTCTGATCACTTGTGGTGATCAGGACTCCTCTTCTTGGCTCAGGCTTTTATCTCCTTCTTCTAATAATTACCCGACCTCTATCTTCAAGAATCATGATTGGCAAATATGTTCTTGCACTGAGTATGCCCACTCATTCTTCTTGGTCTTCTCAACTACTGAAAAATCAGATGAATGGTGTCTTTAACTTCAGTCCGGCATCAGTATCTCTTTAATTCAACTTCATGCACTGAGTGCATGGAATCTCTGAATCTTCATGCGCTGATTGCATGGATTCTCAATCATCATGCATGACTTGCATGGAATCTCAAATATCATCAAGAACATTTGTTCTTCGAATTCTCAAATGCAGACACACTGATTTAATCTTTGTTTATGTGTGCATGTGCATGCCTTCCTAGCATGCTCTTCCCTTTTCTTCTTGGTGTAATAAACCCTTATAAGGTGTAATCTCTTTTAGCACACACACCTTCTTCTTGGAGTCACACCCTTTTATTCTTTCTAACACACACCAAATTGTGTGTTGTTATTTTGTGTGAATTTTTCCCGCTCTCTTACTTCCCATGGTGTTCACCCACTTTTTCACTTATTCATACATGAATGGATATTCATGTATCTTCTTCCTTCACATGGGCACACACAAAGCCTTCGACCTTCTTGTTTCTTTGCACACACACACTCAAAGATGATGTGGCCTTCCTCTCCTTTTGCACACAAACAAATGATTATTTATTTCATCTTCTCCAATGTGTGGATACTCCACTTGTGCAAACACTCCTTCTTCATCCGACGCACACACAAACAATAGGTGTGCACTACCTCTTCAGTACATACACCTCACCAACGGAGGGCACACAAATGATGCAGCCAACTCCTATCTTCAACTGCGCAGGGTGCAGGATTGGTTTCTACCGCACGGGTGGTGCGGAACATTCTTCTTCCACGTAGGTGCATGAGAGAAATATCCTTGCAAGTGCAGCATATCCCTCCTACTGTGCAGGTGGCGTGGTGGATTCCTCCTTCCGCTTGAGTTTGCGGGCAGAGAGGGCGCGCAGGGTGCGGCCACTTTCTACCGCGCAAGTGTTACAGGCAGCGGTCGCGCAAGTCCCATATTCTTCCCTATCATGCAAGGGAGCGCACAGGTTGGCCTTCCTCCTTACTTCTTTAGTATAGGGGTAGAACTAAAGGCTCTCTCGAATCCTTGGGTGGCTCTGGACTATTCTGCCACACAGGTTGTGCACGGAGCTTCATGCTTCGCGATGCTCAGGAGCTTTGCTGGACCTCTGTTTTTCTCAAGTGATCAGAATCTCCTTTCAAGGAATCAGCTCCTCCTCTTATAGATAGAGGATGTTCAAGATCTTTCCATGAATCGTCCGAGATTTATTCCTTTGAATAATCAAGATATTAGGTTCTTTAAAAACATTCAACCTGCGCTCAGGATTTCCGCGTATCTCGGGTGTTTCCTTTTTCCAAACGTGGGATCCAATCTTATTGTATGGATTCAAGATCGTATGCCTGATTCTCATTCATGAATTTCACACGGATTCACATGGCCTCGGAATCTCTTTCTTCCTCGACCAATCCTTCTAATTCTTTATCTCGTTGCATGCATGCGACTTTTAACGCATGCATGTGTTCACGAAGGGGAGACAAACACAATGAGGTTCCTATCTCTATCAGAGATGGCAGGGATCTCCATCTACCTTGCTCGGGTTGCTCCGGTTTGTGGGAGATGTCGCGGGATGACCCTCAGCCGGTGTGAGGTTGAAAAAAACCCCATGGACGTTGGATCCACGTTTAATGATTGTAGACGGACAGGATTATAACGTTGTGCAGCGAGATGAATCATGCGGCTGAGACCAGATAAGAGATCAAATGGAGGGCCAAGATTAGATCTGTGTCTTTAAAATGCCATCCCACATCGAAACGCACCGAGAGTTTAGCACCGTTTAAAAAACTTCTCCTCCCAACATCGGCTCAAGATCCTCCTCTCCCCCCTCCGGTGCAGCCCTGTACCAGTTCTCCTGCGGGCGAGCTCTAGCGCCCACTATGTTCCTCCACGGTCGCGCCCTTAGCGCCCACACTGTTCGGGCTTGACCTCCACGTGGATCGGGCTTACACACAGCTCGACCTCCGATGGGCTGGATCTACCCAGGCCTCCTCATTAGCGTGGTCGACCCCTTGTGGTCCTGAATGTCCCTTGGGTTGAAGCTTTGGTAGCTAGCTCGTGGGAAGGCCCCATATTTTACATAACCTTCACTTGTATACTTGGTTAAATAACCATGTAACAACATGTCATCTTCATGCCATTATCCTCTCCTTCACCTCCTCTTCATCATTAGAATTCTATACTCCTTCTATCTTCCTCAACTTCTCTTCTTCTTCTCCTATTAGGAGAAGGAATTTCCAAGAATCTCTCAAGTATCTTCATCAACTATTAATCATAAATCACTTGATATTAAATGTTCTTCTTTGATCCAATCATATATTAGGTTGGATCATCTTCAAATCCTTACGCTCTAAGAGATAGTGCATGGACTTTTTCAACCCACTTCATCAACTTAGTGGTTATGGATGTTTCATATTTTCACTTCATCCACTTAGAGGTTGGGGACGGATCCCATCTTCATTCTTCATCAACATAGTGACAGTGGATGACACTTCTTTATCTCCTCATGCATTGTGAAGAAAATTCATGGACTTATAACAATGTTGTAACATTGTATCTTCTTGATACAAGTTCATTGAACATAAGATCAGCTCTACAATCGTCTAATTTATTATGGATAATGTTTCAACCATTACCTCTTATGCCACATAGTTATTCTCCTAAGTTCCATGCTTCTCAGTTCCATGGCCATTCTCCAATAATCACCATCCCCTTGTAATTCATTCAATCCTTGACATCTTATTGATAACATCACCATCACCATCACTTCCTTTTTCATTCACATATAGTCACTCCTTGTCATCCATTCAATCCTTGACACCTTATTGACAACAAATGAAACACATTGCACAATAGAGAGAGGGTGAGATATTGTTCTATGAAGGGTAGTAATCTAGAAAAAGAATAAAAAACCTTTAATTTTCTAATTTAACATCATGGGATTCATTTAAATTACCTGAATTCTACAAGGGGTATGATTAACTATTATAAAATATCATATTGTTGTGAAAAAAATATTTCCCAATTCCTAAAGAATTCAAGATTCTAATAGTATATTTTATTACATGTCATGATAATTATAGTCATATTTTAATTCAATTAAAAATACTCACCCACAGCCCATAAACAAGTCATGAAAATAAGAAGTAATACAAGATGTGAATTTCCAACTCAGGAAGTGAATCCCATTCAAATAATGAACCATATGATGTAATACTCTTATATAACTATCCAAACCAAAATATTGGAATCTACCTCTAGCCTCCTTCAAACTCTCACTGACCACAAAAACTATAAAGTTAATGTTCTTGAATAATGGACCCTTACATCATATACATAGTAATTTTTTCATGTCCTAAAGAATTTATACCAAGTCTAATTAAATAAGACTGCTCCCAAAAACTACTCCAAGAGGTACCAATCAAGATTTTTTTTAACTCTATAATGATTACATGTGCTAAACTCACCAATCAAAATTACTCACCCAACTACAAAACCATGAAACCATTCAACCATTTCTCACCATGCACAACACCATACCATCTGGTACCTTCTAGAAACCACTAAATAAACATATCAACAAAAAGACAACCTAATAAAACAAATTAAATGACCAAAATAAATCACTAACATTTATGAGGAAATAAATTATGGAATATCATCTACAATTTCAAGATACCACCATCGTTATCAAGAACACACATTAACAAAAAAAATTATCAATCCATTTTATAATGAATTCTTATTATATTTCAGTTCCATCATTATTCAAATACAAAATCATTTGTTACAAATATCATTTCTAGGAAAATCGATTATATTATAAAACACGAAGGCCCAAACATTACATAACTAATAATATATGTGAAAGAATAAACATAAAAAATCTCTGGGTATAAGGAATCCAAATTTCTATCCCACTCCCAAGTATTGTCCTCCAGAAAAATGTTCCTCTAGAATTGGAAAATCAATGTAATGATTCAACTATATGAAACGTTATACTAATGGACCTAGATCTTTACTAGGAAATCCATTAACATCAAATCATCCTCAATATATAACTTTTCCATGTTAATAATGTCGGAGTACTGTGAGGACACCAGTGATGCTCAGACATGTGTAAGATGTTATGCAAAGTATCCAACCACTATTGAAATTCCAAACGATGAACCACATATCTAACTCGATAAAACTCCTCAAAATCCCAACAATCATGGTGTATATCATAACACCACTACCAAATCAGCACATCCCATGTTGAAGGAAGAATCTAAAAAACAGATTTTCTCTAACCACAATAAATAGACTACCCATGTGATAAGAATATGCCCTGTATGGGTCTTGCCATTTTTTCATCCTCTCATTGAGAAGGTTGACCTAATTTGACTTTCATTACACCACATAGGGAAAACTAAGTCATGACTCCCCATAATCCATTTAACACAACGGATAATTTCGTGTCTAATAGAAACATTCTTCCAATAAAGCCATACAAATAGAATATTTAGAATTTTCTTATAAACTAGACCAGGGGAATATGATTTACCATCAATCCTCAAAATACTATGATATATTCCTAAAACACATCCTCCCACATTTGGATCATTTATTCCATATTCCTTTCCTTCTAAGTGTGTAAAGTATTGTAGATCTGTAACAATGTTCTAGTGGCATGATAAAATACCCTATACACTAATAAAGTAAATTTGGTACCCTAAGACAACATAATATACCTTGTAATTACATGAAAAAAACCTTATCTATATATATACAAGCCAAAGCATCCATTTTTCTCATCGAAAACATTTTTAGAATGTGAACTGATTTTTTCAATTGATGCACTATTTCCCAGATAACATCATAACCAACCGTATAATAGGGTAACCCGATGACTAATTTCAGTTATATTTCATCCCATTTATAATCTATAATATCTAATAGTTGTATCAAACTATTATTAAAACAATTATTTTTATTTACCTACAAGAATACCAAACGGTGAGCCACAAACTCCGCCACAACTCATTTCCTCCTTATCCATTAAAATAATTTATTCCATCAAATGAACATATTAATCACTTCTATATGTACTAAAAAAGTTGATATACCGAAACCACATTGGACTCCCACATGAATACATTCTAGTATAATAAACCTCCCCTGAATCAAAATCAAATTCTGACCACCCTTTTACCATCCCTTTGGAAAAACAAATTTCCCAACATGATCGCGAATCAAAATTACCTATGAGTATACCCACTAATAAAACTCTACTCGATGGATCATATAAAACTAAAAATTAATATAAATTAGAAAACCACCACTATATAAATTCCTCACAAAAAATATTAAGTTTGAAAACACTTACATCGACCCCCAAGAATATCTAGACACCCATCCCACATCTTTTTTGGACATCTTTATAAATGAATTAGTCTCAACATTTCACTATTCATTAAGTGTATAAGGTCACTAATAATAATCTTGGTGAAACTATATCCACCTTCAGAGAAATTTATTTACATCATGTTGAGAAAAGATAGAACTCATACTCTTTTCGTCTCTAAAAACCATAATGTTCTCCCAAATGATGTAATGTTTCCATAGTTTCAGTGAAATGAAATTCACTACTAAATCTAGCTGATGGGTGATGTAGATATGATAATGGGGATGACATTACCTAGACACATAGGATATGAAAACATAATGTTTCATCAACAAACATACAAATACAATACAGAAAAAAATCTAAAAAACTCAAATAAAAAACACTCTTATGGAATCCAAATAAATGGAACACTGGTCAGCTTCTCTGTTAGAAAACATTACAAAACCAAAATCTAATCCTTCCATAAAAAATAGGGTCCTTCATAATCAATAATATAAGAGGGTATTAAGCATGAGACAAATCTGATACAAGCCTTTGAGAATAGATGATATGACAAAGGAAATTATGACCTCTTCAAAATTGTTATGTCCTTTTGAAAAAACGACATTAAACATCTATTTGTTCACATTCACACCCAACTGGTTCACCACATGACAAAATAAATGATCTAATTTGGTATAAAACATAATTTAGGAAGAATTTCCATATCTCCGGTGATGTTGTAAACATTCAATACGTCACTTGGATGATGGAAATGATCCTCCAATTACTTTGAGTAGATCAATCTGTATAAAATGAACTCAACTATAAACTGGTCTAGGAATTCAAGAAACAAGGATTTAAATAGTCCCATGAACATCAATAATTATATTGTCTTATTGACTAGAATCTTAACTAAAATTAAGTTATATACACCCATCTAAATAATTATTTAAAATATATTCCTCATTCGCACTCAACTAGACTAGACCATAGATCGGTCTTAGAAAACCTACTAGATCTTCTGAACTCGCCTAAAGGATCATATATCATCATAATATGTTAAAAAAAATTCGTCACATGACTCAATATTCTGTAGTCTATAAAATGTTTTATAATATCATTCATATTCACAGAGAGAAGTTGTAGATCACCAAATAGAGACACAATGGGAAAGATGAACCTTGCAACATCATTTCATCTATCAGAGTCCTCAGTTCCCATAACTAAGAATATTTCAACTGATAGAGATCCATTAATATTCCAGTATCATGTTGTATTTCTGTAGTGAAAATGACATATTTTTTATGGGGTCCCTTAAAACCTCTGCAAAACACAACGAAAACTACCAAATGACCATGATAATATATATCATCCTAGCATCATCTGAATCAGCAAACATATAATCCATTATAGAATAAAGGGGCTATATAACACCCTATTATCATGTGAAGGAAAATATTTCAAATTAATTTATTCATTATGAAATTTAAACAAAAAACTCAACACTATGTTTATATTTTGTTACATAGAAGACTAATTTTTTCTTTCATTACTTCTGACCGAGATATTTTCTTTTCATACATGCAACACTATGTTTAAATGAAATGTGACATATTATCAAAATTATTAGTATTTAATATGATTTTTGTCACTAATAATTTGGAATAATGTGTATGAATAATAATAACTGAAAAATGAAAAATTGTTTTACACAATAATTTAAATAAATTCTTTTGTGATCTATTGATTGGATATGAATATGAAAACCTTTGGAAATGAAATTGAATTATTTCTCTATAAAATATTTTTATCCACACAAGAGTGTTTTATATGAGTTCATAAAATTCTATTTAATTATTGTATATAAATTTATATATTATATATTCTACCAATAATTTTACATTCATCATATATTTTATCTAGATATTTTCATATAATATTTCTAATTTTACGCTTAAAACTATATTTTTTAATGCGATTTTGTCCACATTTGTGTACATATATTTTCATTAATTGTTCAATATTTTATAAATTTAATTTGATAAAATATGATTAAAATTTTGAAATATTAATTTTAAAATTTCCTTTAGGTTTATTTTTTGTATCATCAAGAAAACATTTATTTTTTCATTAATAGAGGAAAATATTGTATTTTAGCCGAAATCCTATTTTTTAAATTTTACATATAAATATAATCATTCTAATTTGGCTTTCAAATAACATTTATTAATTTATTCACCAATTAATCCATTTATGTTTTTTTGAATCATTTACATATTGACGTCTTATATAAAAACATTGTTTACATTTGATATTTTTCTCTTAAAAAACATGACGTCTTGTTGGTTATGAGGGATTAATTTTCCATCAATTTTTTCTTCTTCTATGAATTAAAATTGGGAAATTGATTCAATATTTGGAATAAAACAAATATCAAATGACTAATGAGGTAAATTTAATTTTTTTTCTAAATTAAATAGTGAATTAAATAAAATTTCATTGTCATAGTTAATGTAAAAATATGTTTAATGTGTGTTAAAATAAAATGATTATTGTAAAAATTTCCTATATAATTTCCTAAAAACTATTTTTTTATATTTAGATTATTAAACTTATATTTTTACAAAATTTCATAATTTTGACAATTTTGAACATTTAAAAAGATGGGATCACTTACTTATTTTAAAAAAATATCCAATGCTTACTCTCAACTAATTATAATAGGCCACCCCCTATCCTCTATTGTTAACATCTTAAAACCTCTTTGTATTGAAAAATAGATGAATAAATATCATAAAAGATCCATCATGTCAGCCTATAATACATAGTTTGAGCATAAATACAACCTATGAAGGCTTTAAAAAAAGTTAAGATGGATACCCGAAGAACAAGTAATGATATTCAATTAGCATCTTTATTTTAATTCTTTATCCACCTTCTTCTAATAATTTTAATGATATGTGATATTTAAAATAATTATAATCCATATAATCAGATTTTGTTATAATATCATCATTCCTACAACCTTCTCAAATTCAATTATAAGTTTTAAAAATAATCATTTTTGTGTTTGGCGGGCTACCGCCCCACGAACTGATGTTACTTTTTTGTCCATTACCACCACAAATGATTTAACACAGTGATGAATTTCATAATTATATATGATATATATGATTTTATTTTTCTTATGGAACTATTATATCACAAGAAAATGTGTTCTTTCTATTTTTATAAATACGATAATATCCCTCGTGTGTATAGTAGATTACCACCACGTAATGAAATATGATTCTTTCATGCCATATAAAAATGATGATAAGGGTAAATTTAAGGATTTTAGGTAATATTCTTGAAAAAATTAAGATATTAATAAAATATTTATCATCCTCAAGGGTAAATATATTTCATTTTATTTCTCACCTCTTTCTCTCAAAAAATGATATTAATGATTCTCGTGTACTTGTGCACAATAGACTTCACAAAGACATCTAAATCTATTTTAACCAAATCACGACATATATTATATTTATAACTATAAAAAATGAAATAATATTTATTTTATTTTATTTTCATTCAACTATGATACAATATTATGTTTCACTTTTTAATGGATCATAAAAAAGGGAATTGTTACACTTGTGTACATGCAATTTACACTCTCTAGGATCAACACATAATTTATTTCCCAACCCAATAATTATTGATTAGAATTAAAATTATTTATTTTGTATAATTATTATAATTATTTCAGTTTTTTTATTCTAATGGTGATGTGACCATGATGAATATAGGAGGACTAAAAATAGAAAATCAACTAATATATGACAAAAAATGTTGTTATTTTTTGAAATGTTACTTTAATAATGAATTTTTATTAAATGTGTAATAAATGGATGTAATTTTGTTATATATGGTATGATATATATTCTTATTGGTCTTAAAAAATATATAATATACTAATATAAATTATAAGTGAATATTGAGTGAGTGGAATGTAATTTGGGACATTCATTAAGGTATTTATAGTCTCTCGTTTAATTTTTGGGAGACAAATAACAATTCACCACTTATTTCATTTGAGAGGTGAATATACCAATATATTAAAATGATATTCCATTGAATATCATTTCTTACATGATAGATGATGTTTCATTTTATTTTATTTCTTATTAGGGATTATGATTCAAAATATTAATAAAGCAGAAAGGGAAATTTTGATAAATTTTTCTTCTTAATTACATATGTTATGTGTTGCGCCTATATTAGTATAAAAGGTATATATATTATCATCTGGAAATTTCATATCATGAATTTATATATACTCATGAAATTTTATATACCGTTTTAGGTTATTCCATTATATGACTTATGATTAAATGTTACCAAAGTGGTAAGGATTTTATCTTCCAATCTAATATTATATCAATATTTATTATGATTATTATTAAATTTATGAATTAATATAATTAATATCTCAAGAAAATTTTGAATTTATTTGTTATATGGTGATTTTATTAGAATAATTCCCCCTCATTTATCTCACTTTATGTAATCAAGATTTCAAACGAAATTTTTTTGAGGAAAAAATAATATTTCTATTCAAACTCCTTTTTATACCGAAAAATAGTTCATGAATTTGTTATGAAAACAAATTTAACATTTCATTAATTTAATTTATTATTATAATTTTATCCATTCATTAATTTTGAATTTTTTTAAAAAAATTATCTTAATGTCATTTTCAAAAACATTTCTCATGTGGCATCTACAAAAATGTTAAAAGGAGTCTTATCTTCAAATAAGTCTGAAATAAATGATACTGCTTTTAATACTGACCATTATTTTTAATGAATCTTTATTTATATTATTTTATGGAAAATTTCAGTGATAATGGATTTTAAAACATTTTATGTTTAATATAATATTTTTTTACATAAAATATTATTTTACATAATAAATTATTTAATTTTTTTATAATTATGTTACTAAAGACTCATTTTTTATATTTCCAAATAAATAAAATATTTCAATATTTGTAGAGTAAGACCAATTACATAACCCATAAGACCATGTCCATGTTGCCCACGATCATGGCCCTAAGGGAAATGAAGCATCTTGATTACATCATCTTACTTATGTTACCAGGCCTGCATCATTTCTAAATTACCACCTGCATGCATCATGGCTAGTTCAACATACTTCCATGTCTGGACATCATCAATATTTGTGTCCTAAATCATCCATGGGGATTTATAGTATTCTAACTCTAGTTTTTAGTGCATCATTAAAGGTATTACCACTTAAGCACCACCCATCTGCTAAAAAATGATTTAAATTATTTTTATAGATTCTATTATATGATTTCTAATTTATAAAAAAATATTTCTATAATATTTTATATTACAAAGATTTATTTTCAAATTAAGGTCACATTCCCTAAAAAATATTCTACGTGATATTTTACAATCCTTCTCCATATAAGATGATATGCATGTGTAATCCTAATGAAATGTTTGGGATATAAACCAAGGAAATCTTAATTATTATCTCAATGCATTGTTTATATTTTCGATGAAATTATATTTCTAAAACCCACGTCTGTCCCATGGTATGGACAACGAAAACATTCTTGTGAATCCTACATATTTTATATGGGTTGTAATATAATGTAATGATGAAATTATAATGAAACCTATCTAATTTCAACATGTTATGATATAAGAAAATATTTATTAAACTCATTTCATTTCATGTGATTTGATATGATGGTTTTTTATGGTCTTGTGGTGAACATATGTATGATATTCATTTTGAGATTGTGGTTATTTTTAAAAGAGTATTATGGTTACCTTATAAATAAATATAGATGGGACCTATATCTCATCCCAATGAATTATGTAGAGACTTAAATTTCAAGGGATATAAAGAAAATAGAATCGGTATTGAACATTGTTTAGTGAGGGAATTTATCCATGATCATTTTTTGGGAGTGAACCTTTACTAACAAGAAGGTTTGGGAGGTTATCTCATTCCACTGTGAGGAATGATCTACATCTGTTGATGGTTATGCATCCCACCCTATAGGTGTAACCCATAAAAATGAGGGTTCACATGTTTTTAATACAATCTCGAAGAAAGTAATCTTGTGCATATCGCAAGCCTTCCCTGTTCAGAATTTAGTGGTCGGTGCCCTTCACATACAATTTTCTATTATTATGTGTATTCCAAAACATAATTCCTTATGGAAATTATTTTCAATTCACTACAATTTTCATTTATTCACTTATGATTCATGTCATATGAACTACCAATATTTATTCCATGACCCAATAGTATGATTGTTGATATGAATGGTAGGGTATTCAAATGTATTTATCATGTTCTCAGAGGAATATGTTCATTTTATACTTATGTGTCTCCATTGTATATCCATACAATGAATATGATCTAATATTTTCTTATATTTCTTCTCTAGGGATTTAAAGAAATTTTATTTTGTGTAAATTCTAATGGGGATGGTCTATGTGGGATACATTAATGATCCTATATGAAAAAATAATATTTCATTACATGTTTCTCAATTAAGTAAACCACTAAATAATGACTTTTTAATGTAATATATATTCATCTAATGAGATGTAATATCTATACATGAGATTACCTAGTTTTTATAGTCTATACATTCATACCTCCCACCTAATAAAATTTCTCTCTTGGGAAGACCACACACAGTCCATCCACATCTAAGAACAAGACTCTCCATCTGAAGAAGTTGAAAACAGTAGGATAAAAATGCATCTACTAGATATCTAGGATGAAATCATACATATATATATATATAATGCATGAATATTTTAACATGATATGGATGTGTCCCTATAATCTTTATACACCATTGAAACACATCAAACATGCCAATTTTGCCTCTGACTAGTGTATTCAACTATTGATGGATGAGATAAATCTCAATGTATTTTCCTATATCATGAACTTGAGTTGTTGTAAAAAGGGATTATGATGAACTTTAGACATTTAAAAATAAAACATAGTGGAATAAAAGATATGAATTCCCCTAATGATCATTTTCCCCTATAGTAATACCACCTATACAACCTAAATCTTTCCATACCCTGATCCTCTACCTATATTCTAATGGAAACCACTACAACCTCACTGATGTCAATTTCCATGAACTATAGGAATATCTTGTGTTCAACACATACCTACACCATCTCATATCAATGGATTATAATCATGTTGACCATGTAATTGAAATAGCCTCATCGACAACTACTTCTAAGGATGATGTTGAACCTGACAACCCCTAAAAAACTAATCTTTTAGAACCACTATGCACTATTATTGGTGATGTACATGAAAACAATAAATGAAAATTAGTTTCTATAAAACAATAAATATTAAAAAAGAAATGAAATTATTTTGAAAGAGTTCAAAGAAGCAACTAAGTTCACATTCTTGCTAGTCAAAACCACAACAACCCTTGCACATGAGATTAGCCACTAAAAACCCAATCCAATGAGGAAAACTACTGATCCTTCTCTAAAGTATACCATCATAAAGGTTAAAACATATCTATCAGTAATAAATGTTTCTTAACATTTATATATTTTAACAACATATAAGATGTAACCTTATATAATATCAAAGGATAGAGTATATCCTTAAGATATCTCGCAAGAGACTCCTCGTAATAAAAATGATTTGGGAAAAAATATTGATGGTCATTGAACATTATTCCCATCTCCCGCACTGACATACCCTAATAATGAATATTAGAGATGTTATTGATGATTAAATTCAATCAAGGTAGATTTGCATACCTTTTCACATAAAACATTCTAAAATTCGAACTTGGATGCATCTCCATCCTTATACTAACAATGTTACATCATCAACTATAAATTCATTTATATACACATCTAACTAATTGTCAAAGGGAACCATTACTACACCAAGTCCTGAATCAGACTAAAAGATATCTCCTACCACACTTATAATCTATCTATGTTCACATTGGAGACACATAAATTATATACCGAAAAATCATAATTTCATAAATCACAAAATATCATTTACAACTAACCCTCTTACCCATTCGGAGTAACCCTCGAACATTAAAATTGATCATCCAACTATTCTTATGATTCTTGAAATAAAATGTACAATAAATATAATCCATCCGAGAATTATATATTTTCTATTATTATTTTATTTATTTTTAACATTCATATAACAGAGGCCACCAAATTAAATCAAGGAAAAAACCATCATGATGTCTGTTCCATTCCTAGGTCACTACAAAAAAAAATTGGTCCACAAAACATATTCATTTAACAAGATCATAGAATGTTAAACATATGAGAAGTTGGGATAAAATTACATGCACTAGTCGATCACCCGAAACAAACTCCGAAACTAAGGTCAACTGGATCCATTTCCTTTCAAACCCATATAATCCTCATTGATCCTAACTCCAAACTCCATTATATATTTCAACCATAATCTATAAAATAACATTTCCATGACCAACTCCCTACATTTTTTTTGCAATTATGGGAGAGAGATAATGACCCCTACATCTAACTTTTAGTATGTCTAAGTTGGTTACTATAATTGTGGGTATAAAAATATAATGTATGGGGTGCATTATCCACTAGATTAAAACAATATACGAATAAGATATGAATAAAATAAATGAAAATCCAATACATAATACCATATAAATCAAATACAAATAGCTAATTATTTTATAAATAGAAGACAGACAAATAAAATTATCCCAATGTAAGAACATAAAACAAAATATAAGGGGGAGATAATGTACATTCCAATTATCTGATCTAGTAATGTACTTAACAATTCACAAATTCATGTGTGGAACCTTCAAATAAGTTTATATATATAGGTTTGAAGTCATGTATACTTCACTGGAAAAAATTCTATAATGAAGAACTAAAATATTCATAATAATTCACCCATGAGTAAATAGTGGAAACAATAAGCACTTAAACATGAATATTATTCATCCCATCCTTAGCAACGTTCAATAGCAAAATAATAAATGAAAGCTATTATAAACTAATATGAATCATATCATTACTGAGGTACTCCAGACAAATTTACCTCTAATTTTATTCCCTCATACCCAATAATCAAACATCACCACAGTCCCTTATCATATATAGCATATGAAAAAACCACTACCCCACAACCCAGTCACTTCACATATCACATCCCTTTAACATGACAATAACTCATACCACTACCCAGAAACACGGTCTACATCGGATCATATCCAATTCCATAAAAATATTAGTAGTGTATAATGAACTTTATGGATATGAAAATCATACCATCCTCACACCATTCATGAACCCCACCATGATCCACCCCACTACACAGTCATACCACATCTCACCACACAGAACACAATCGTATCACATCACACCTATAGACACCTAGGACATCACCTAATGCACTATCAGAACTCTTTCCATCATGTCATTTTAAAAACTACTCCCCTATAAGAGACATTAAGAATGAGAGGGTGTCCATACATCAATTTGATCCATCGATATGTTTGATAAATCACACCCCACACACACACAAATCAATTTATATGGGGTTCTCCAAATATTTCTCAACCAGGATCGTTTGTGTATTGAAAATTTTAAGAAATATAGAAGGTATATATTTATATATATCCACACTAAAACCCAACCTATGGGTTCTTAATCTAAACATATAATAACAAATTCACAGAAAACACCTCTTTTCCATATATAAATTCATAACACCACATAAGAAATTCACGACCCCAGAACTACTTTTCACTTTTAATTATATTCTATGGAAAATCCCATTTTGTATACCATTTAATTATATATTACTATATCATTTCAACATATTTCATTTTTTGATTTAAAGTTATCATTAATTAAAAATTTCATTACCACTTTGTAAATTAGAATATCAAGACACATCTTTCACTCACCTATCACATCTCAACCCCACATCAGCACCAAAAAATCATAGCCACACATCACCGTCCCATTGTAGAACCTCATATCAACCACCATGTATAACACCACCCAACATCATGGTAAAACAATAAAACATATCAGCACTTGAAATCCTTATTTTATAGTCAGACCTCACCTCAAACCACTTCTTCAGAAGACAAACTAACATTGACACCACATAGCTCAAACATAACATTTTCATGTTTTATGAAATTGGTATCTTCATTATATTCACATACTTATTTAATGAAATTCCCACATATTTCATAAATTATATAGGAACCATTTTATAAAGAAATTATATGCGATTAATGAATCCTAGAAGATGTGATTCTATATAATTTGATCAAAAAAGAATTTGGAAACCCATCAAATATAGTGAAAAAAATTCCACAACGACCACAAAAATTAGTACGAGAATTTTTTCGGTACAATACTAATATCAATAATATTACTAAATTTTATATGACATGTGAAACTACCAATTACCCTTTAAATATAAAAATTGACAGGTCCTTTAACATTAATTAAGTTGATTCGGTCATCTTTACATTAGATAATTGGAGTAAATCCCTCTCTCATGATACAAAAAATAATAAATGATATATTCTAAATATAAATGGTTATTTCCGTTATCACTGTACACTATAGGGAAAATTATAAAAAAATATAAAAAAATGACCATATGAATAACAAAACTGATCATCCTAAATCATTTCAAGTGAACACATCTGAAATCATCCACAAAATGAAAGCACAACACTACATCAGATCACTTAGAAGACAAATAGAATGAAAAACATGGGTAATAAAGGGGAACTCAAAATTATTGCTGAAAAACAACCACTAGAACCTATATTTCGAACCATGAGAGGAGAGGCTCTAAGATATAAAAAGTAACATACTATTCTCCATAAAAATGATATATAGTGGCACACATCCAAATAAATTTTAATCATAAAAACAAATAATTAGAAACCTATAATTTTAAATAATAGAATCATGAATTCATTTATCATGGTGAGAATTATTTGGGGTCCATTGTTTAAAAGTTACGAATTAGTTCTAGGCCATGAAACACCATTTTTCTAACATATTCAAAAATTTATTTCGCCTTTATTTTATTTAAGTACATATCATATTTTTCATTTGTAAATGTGAATAAATTTCATTAATTTAATTATATAGTACAAAATAATGAAACTAGGTAACAATAATATTTCTCAACATCAAAATCCTTATGAGAATCCAATTCAAATTTCAAAACATAAATAATCACAATAATATATATCCAACCCCTCTAAACTCATTGAATCCTCCTCAATCCACCTTCTAGCACACTCAAACCACCATAACGAATAATTTAATGGGTTCATAAGGAACCTACCATTAAAAAATAATCCATTATTAATGGTACTTGCATTGGTAATGAACATGTTTCTCGTATCTCTGACATTGAACTATTAATGGATCATTTTTTTGAACATTATTTCCCTACATCTTGTTAAATTCACTATTAATTATCATTATAAATTAACTGCATTATACACAATTTTCTCACACATAATGAATTTACCCATTCCATTATGATTTTTTCCATTGCTAATATTCACACATTTCTAACATATATGAAATTTAATAATATTTTATTAATTAACATGAATAGTTGAAATTACATAAGTCATCATCCTACAATTCACTGATGTAATTGGATACCCAACAATGTTCTAGATGTTAATCATAATTAAATAGATCTCAATTAGCATTATTGACGAATGTATAATTTCAATTACAATTAAGTAATGAATATCATTTGTAAAATAATTATATTTCACATCATATTGGTTTTTGGGATGATTTCTCTTATTTCATTCCATTATTTAAAGTGAATAAAACAAACAATTTAATAATGCTTTAACATTCATAAGTGTAGAGTTATAACCATATAAGGAAAAACATATATATGATAAGTATAATCTAACTTATGAGATTCTAGGTTTCAATCTAGCTCATCCATGGTAATATTCACTATTGGATACTATGGAAAAAATATTTTTTCAACTCTAGCATAATCATTTTTAAATAGTTTTTTTAATTTCAAAATATTTTCCATCAAGAGTGCTAAACTAAATCTAAAGAATATCTAATTATTGTGGACCAAGTGATGATTGAGTCCATCCCAAATCACCCTATTCATATTTAGGACACTATGTACAACACATATAGAGAAACATCCAGTTTTAGAATCATGATAAGGATGCCATTTTATGGAATCCACTTAAACTATACATCACCAAAATTATGATATAATATTCTATATATAGGATTATCCTTAGGGATCTTATTAAAGTAGTCTATTCCTAATCCTCAAAAGTGACTAGAACTTTATCTAATAAAAACTATAGTGACCCATACATTGTATGCATATTAAATAATGTTATTAACATGAATATCAATTAAGAAAATATATTGATAACTGAATCCTTGTGTCCTTGTAACTGATTGTACATAAATAATCAAAAGAAACTAAATAATAAAATTTTCTGTCTATTCATTTTTGAGTTATTTAGTCTCTCATAACATTAAAAACTACATAGAATAACCAAGTGAATATATTAATAAGGTGTTTTCTAAAACTCAAAATAAAATAGTATAACTTTTTAAGGAAATATAACACATGAGTCAAAATTATAAAATTATAGAATTAAAAATGGGGATCATGAGTAATCACTTTGGAACATAAAAGGGACCAATTGTATTTAAATCATGAAATAATTGTACATGTATTATAAACACATAACATGACACAAACATGAGTCCTGGATAACAACCATGATAATATCCATGGTGGGAAAATCCCATAATGGATAAATTTTACTCTATATTCCCATAATTGATGCATCATTATGCTAAATATTTTCCCTATGCATTGGAATGATATCTAGGTTCACCCATCATACCATGTTCATGATTATGTGTTATTAAAAATGGAAGTAAATCATAAGTAATAAGTTAAATAATTAACCCTGAAATGGTATTGGTTTTTAAAATTTAGTCATATATCATAATTAAAGAAAATTATGTAATTAATGAATATGAGAGATGAACATAGGTAATGTATTACATTATAATGTTCTTAGATAATAATATAGGTATATATTTGAGAAACAAATATATATTATTTATAATAATTCTATAAAATTAATGGTTTTTATCACAAATTAAAATATCCAAATAGATTGCACGGAATATTTGTTTTGAAAATACCCTTTTCACATCCAAATCACTTCATTAAAATCTATATATTTACAAAATAATATTACAAATATTTTAATTATGAATATCCATGTAAATTTATAAATTTAAATTTTAATTATTGTGTGTTAATTATTGAGAAAAAAAATCTATCAATGTATTATTGAAGCATTTTTGAGGTGATTGTGTTTGTTGACAATGTGGGCCTCCGTTTTGTGTTTGTTGACAAAGCAAACCATGAGGTACCAATTTGTTGACAAAGGGGATTTTATAGTGGAATGTCGATTTCAAGGGAAGTTTTTACCGATCCATGATTGATTCAAGAACGTAGACAAAGGAAATGGTCGATCCGGAGATGGTTCAAAACGAGAAGATACAAAGTGGCGCCATTTTCCAGTGTGCCAAATTATTGGACCTCAAAAACGACAAATGGAGAAAAGTGTTTCTGGAAAAGTGACATTCGGGATGGTGTCTTGGAGGCTTGGAATCTTTCACAACATATTATTTTCAAGATCATAACATCAAAAAATGTAAATGGAAATATGGGCACTCACGTTTTGGGTTTGTTTGCATATGTGACTTACACGATAGAGACTACGGCGGCTGGACTTTTCCGCCGAGAGGAAACTTATCTACCAAAGCTCAGGGTGTCTAAATGACTATAAATAGAGGTTTAACCCTCCTCAATCAGCGCAAGTTCAACACTTGGAGAAAATCAGGGCTCTTGTCATGTAGGTGTAGTGGTCGTGCAAGTGGCGGTGTCGTCATAAATGTATAAACTCATTCAGAAGTTGTGCACCGGTTGATAGTTGTGTGCCCGAAGTAGTTTGGGAGAGAATGGTTGTGAGTCGCCCAAGTTTAGATTTTACGAAGCGGCATCTTACAAGTGGTTTGATGACACTTAAAAGCATGGTTTTGATGAAGCACGACATTTGATAGTTGTGCGCCAAAATTGGTTACGGCGTACAGGGGTGTGAGTCGCGCAAGTTTGTAGTTAAAGAAGAGAGTGCCATGAAAGTGGTTGAGGTGAACTTGCGCGTTGGCTCAGAGAAGAGTGCTATATATGGTAGAAGAAATCCAATCATTTTAGGGCTGCACGAAAGCTGGAAGATTTCTCGATAACTTCGGTGCAATGTGAGATTCATCTATGGGTGAAAGTGGGACTTCAACAGAGCATCTTCATAAAATAGAGGATTCATTCATTGGTGATAATGACTAGACCTATAGGTCTACAAACTTTGATTGGATCCTTTACAGAGTAGTGAGCAAAAGATGAGGAAAAAGGTGATCTTCTTTACCGGCAGTGACCAGAGAGAGAGAAACAGGAAGTGACCATTGGGAAAGCAGTGAGCTGACCCTAAACATTGTAATGGTAGTGAGCATGGGATTAAAAGTGATCTATCCCAAACTTTATAAACAGCAGAGTGCTTTTATTAGATTTTGTACATCGGCACATCGACGGTGTATGATTTTTGGACGTAGCCCAGTGTGGGTGAACCAAGTAAAAATTGTTGTGTCCTGTGCATGCTTTAGTTTTTTTTATACTCTACTACAGTAAAGAGAGAGAAGAAAGTCTTTCTTAATAGTGAGACAAGATCAATAAGGGTAGTTTTTTTTAATTTTTCATACCCTGATTCACCATCCCTCTCTTAGGTTATCTAACCTAGTGCACCTAACATTAATGATAGAGTAAATTTTTTACATGGTTTATATATTATAAAAACATTCCATTCAAACAGTTATAAAAATGGTTTAAAATAGCCTCATTTGGAAAATGACAAGACTATTCCTTTCAATAAATATTATAAACTCTAAAAAATGGGTTAAAGATTATTTACTAAATAATTTATATAAATTTAAAAACATTCTATATACCATTCATAGAAAACATGGTTATGGATGAAAAATGATTTTAAAATGAATCAATAAATAATGTTAACATTATTAAAATAAATTTCTCATTAATTAAATGCATCTATGATTGCAATATAGTTCTATTACATGATTATTTGTGTAATAACTTGAAAATATTATAATTAATGGGTTTTCTAGTAAATGGTTACAAAATTTCAAACAATTTAAATTCATTAAAAAAAATCATGATTATAAAAAGATTGAAACAAAAACCCTTATAAATTTGTAAAAATTGGAATCATAACAGCCATGGGATATATAAATGAGTTTTTACATAAAATATACATAACTTTGAGTTATTCATGATATAATATGTAAATCGAAATTACATCAAGAATATAAAATAAACTATGTAAAAAATAATATGTCTTTCAAAGAAGGTTTTCATGAGACGAAATCCTTACCTCATGACTAGATATTGTCATGTACCAATTTTATATTCTATATAATGAAAGAAATAAATATTATTTCACTTAATAAACTTTTTCAGGTATAAACAATTTTAGGTAAACTAATTACCTCATTAATATTTCATACACATATAATTACATAATCGGTAATGTCTACAAGGAGTTAATTGAGGTTGATCAATTTATAATTTTAAAATGGAATCAGTTGGTTTAACATGGAGTAAAGGGATATTGATAAATCATATAAATAATAATAGTCATGAAATAGATATCAATTTTATAAATCAAATAAACTTTTAAAACAAACTCGAATTATATTTATGTAAAATGAACTACATTACAAACATATATATGGTATGATATACGTACGCATTAGTAAAATTTAGATTTTCCAAAGATGATGATGGAATGAAATAATATATTATTTTATAATTCATGAGATATTATTTAAAATAAATATTATAAAATTTAATTAAATAAAATTATATATACCATCCATGTGATGTTGTAATAAAAAAGGGCTAGCATTGCTTCATGAAGTGGGAGTTCACTGTACACGGTAATATTGTATCAATTTTCAAATGGATGGTAAGGTAATAGTTTATATGATATGATACTTTAAAAAAACATTAAAATGTCATGAATATTATATTAATTCAATAAATCAATCAACGGTAATTTCCAAGGGTGTAGATGATGGTAAATGAATTAAATAGGTTCGTGAGGTGGTTGTCAGTTGTACACATGAATTGATGGTTTTATTTCACGTTTGATGGAAGAGAATATGTATAAATATCTTACCATAATAATAATAAAATAATAATAAATATTATATATTTATGTTATTATATTTTAATTTTTAATTCCTAATTTATGGTTGATAAATAAAAATTAATAAGAATGATCTCGATAAAGATAATTACATTAACTAAGAATAAAATCATTTTGATATCATACTAAGAACCCGAAGGTTGTTTTCTAGGGAAGTATAGAAGAACAATAATGTGGAGATGGATATTTGGTGTATATTTTCCTATATTTCATCAATGAAATGATTCTTGATATGGGTGAATAAGTCAAGGTAGTGGTTTCTTTTTATCATATATGTGGAGTGGAATTTTTGTAAATACCTAAAATGGGTTAAAAATGTGAATTAAATCTGAATAAAATTTACAGAAAAAATTAATAAATAATAGAATATAAGGGTGATATACTCATAAAATAACTTCACCATTATAAAATATAATTCATTATACTTGTAATTCCGTTTACATATAAGGTTACTGATATTACCATTTCATATTTTCGCTACAGTAACTAATTTATTTACTATTTTTACCATTCATTATGTAGAAATAAATTTAATATATTACCTATAAATATTTATTCTCATTAAAAACATGTTTTACATTTTCTTAGATTCAAAACATGTAATTGTAAAAATTAAATATATATTTTTACCAACAAATAAGTTGAATGTGGGGTTTCATTTTCTTAATGTGTTCCAGACACAATATCATGGTTCTTAACATTAATTACCATGTTACATTAGTATATAAATATATTCAAAATGAATTTAGTAAAAAAAAATTCTTATAATAGTTATAATTTCCCATTTACAATATCTTTGAACACATCTGAAGAATTTATTAACTAGGAAGGCACGATAATATACTAATACACTCCATCTATTCAGTCAAATGTTTTTTAGGTATATACTCTTCTATGGTATAAAATTGGTGGTAGAATGATTTCTATTAGGATATTGGAAAACCATCCGGCTCTCCAGAACAGATAAAAAATCATCAATTCATATTAATAGGTGCTTCTTCTCCACCATAATCAGATTCAAATTTCTTACTACCATGCACAAATAATTATTTTTATCCTCATTCTTAGTGAATAAAATTGGATCACCCTAAGGATATGTTCTCATAATAATAAATCCCTTTGGATAAATGTTCTCAAGATTCACCATTAATTCATTTTACAATGTTGATACCATATAATGGCTCCATCCTGGATTACGTTTGGACACATATATACTGACATATCTATCCCCTGAATTTGTACATTAGTTCAATTAATTCAAATACCCCAATGTAATTTTTTCCAATTACTAAGATACCATATCCATCATAT
Organism: Viscum album; assembly: GCA_963277665.1. Classification (NCBI taxonomy): domain Eukaryota; kingdom Viridiplantae; phylum Streptophyta; class Magnoliopsida; order Santalales; family Viscaceae; genus Viscum; species Viscum album. Next base: position 882,831,794 of record OY728158.1, read on the forward strand.
GAATTATAAATTGCATCTAACACTAACCACTATAGAGACCTAAATGTATCACACTTGAATGAAAACATTGATGATAACCCACATTTCTACATTGATTTCACTTATTCAGTTATTCAAGAAAAACATTTGATAATGTATTCTATATAAAAAATCAAAACATGGGATGATATATTATATCTTGTAGTGTTTTTAAGTGAAATTTCTCTTCTATGACTTTATAACACAACCCTCTTTCACCCCATCAACAACCCTCTTATTAATAATAGAAAAGGTTCTCAAATTATTATATTGGAGTTCCTCTCACTAGAGTATAAGGTATAATAAAATTATAGTTACTCTTTCTTCCTATAGACTTGTCACAGTCCTCATGGTTGTGTGTTTCAACATAGAACTAATCATTGTGTTATTTCTCTTAACATTTAACATCATCTCGGGTCAAACGACAGACATGATGTTTCAGGAGTTTTTATTCATTCTCATCCAAAAGTGTAATTAAGTGATAAATCTCTATGAAATGATTACAATATGTATACCCTGATATTATCCACAAATGAATGTCGATAAACAGCTGATATCGATCCATGTTTTTCATATATAGTAAAAAACAGAAAATAATAAATCCATTAATGATTCTAAAGTACATACATCATGTATCCCCATTACCTTTATGACAACCCACTATCACTATTCATGACATTGAATTAACAATGTAGTCAAATCATCCCATTCATCCATCTTACTCATTTCTATGTAAAATATTCCCTCTTTATTGATGATCCAATCCTGATCATCTTGGGGTAACCTAGTACTCTAGAATGATTGATGATTCTAAATATTCAAATCCTAAGACTAATCAAATATTTTTATATGATATCCTCCACTTTGAACATGAACAATATAAAAGACTATATGATGAAGTGATTCAGTAACCAAAACTGATGGTTTAGGATTTGAAACAAAATTAGTTGTATCCTCTAACATGCCTGATGGTATGACATTAATTTCCTCACATATATGAGGATTCCAATGTTATTCTCTAGTAAATCACATAAGGTAACTCCTATCCAACATTATAAGGAATCCATTTTTTTGATGTTCCAACCTTTATCACTTGAAAATAGTAAAAAAACTAGTTTCCACATGACCTCAAGTGCCCCTATCTGACAACAAATTAATCTTCCTTGTAAAACATGTTTGTGATGATAATGTGTGTATATTATAACCCATTATGTTAGAATAACACATTTTTGAGATATCTTATAAATATAAGAATCATAATAATGATAAAATAATCTGTATATGGAAATCATCTAGATAGTAATAATAAATTAATTCAAAATAGGCACCATATCCAAATGATGAGTATGTCATAGAGTTATAAAAAATATAGTTACACATAAATACATGAGAAATATAATGAGAAAGAGATGAAAAGGGATATAAATTAACAACATTATCATAGGATAGTTCCCATAACTCCATGCTCCCATCTTATATTCAATAAAGTATACAAGACTGGTTTTTTTCCCTTATACCAACATATATACATAAATTCTATCCTGGAATGAAATATTTTCCTCAAAAAAAAGAATGATATGTATTTATTCAGATACCAAAAATTCTATCTACAACTATAAATAATATTCATATAATATTATCAATGCACAGATATAGTAATGGTAATGTTGTATTGTAAATTATATAGGGTCTGAATGATGTTAGGATGACACTACGTACATTGGCCCATGTTAGGAACCCACTAAACTAATATCACCATAATCATATACATATAAGAGTATATTCATCTATTTATATATATACTATATATACATAATGTGTTTTATATCCATAAATTTTTATAACTAGTGATATCTAGGAATGGTATATAATTCATGAATCAATGTATAGTCACTATAGTTTCATAATGTTATATGGGACAACATTCCCTAGTATCATAAGTCACAAGGGTCTCCATTCCAATGTATCACAGGTATAGGTGATGGAATTCCTATATATCACAAGTATATGGGACACAATTCATGAGTATGATAAGTATATGGGATGCCACTTCTGAGTATTGTGTGGATATTGGATTCCATGCATTATTATTACAATTATATTGGACGCCTAACATGAGTATCTCATGTATATGGGACTCGATTCCAAAGTATGAAAATTATAGAGACAATTAGGATTTATGATTCACTAATGTTCCACATATATATGTACATGCCCATTGATTCTCTAAAATCTTATAACATTGTCATACCACTCACATCACATTCAATTGAGTCGTTTATTTACATTTAAGATCCAAGATAAAACCCTATAGAAGATTGTTTGGCCACCCAAGAAGAAAATACAAACACCCTAAAAATAAATCATATGATATTTCACCAATATAACACACAATAAAATGTGATAATCAATGAACATAATTGATTGGATTGAATCTCCTATCAATGAAGATCTCACGTGATCGATGACATTCTAAACAGAGGTTTGACCAAGGATATGGATCAAATCCTACGGAAGATGAATGTGGGATCTCCCTAGAAATTGGTCCACTAGGAAATAAAGAGAGAGAGAAAATGTGTGAGTTATTAAATAGACTCTGGTAAAAACAATATTTCCACACAATAATTAATGGTTGTACGGTTTGGCCGCATGGTTGCCAAACTATGCACCATGTATGTGTACCCCACTATTGAATTGACACAACCCTCACTACATTCATGAGAATGAATAAAAAAAATATGTGAAACCCATGTGAACCCTCTATAGTAGAGCCTCATTTCCAAATTATCCTTTTCATGGTTTAGGAAAACTATTTAACACACTTATAGTGCTTCGTTGTTTGAGGTGTATGACTAGAACTAACAATACGCTAATCCTGTTCCATACCAGTTTTCTATAAAAACCAAATATATGACCTCTATAAAATAATGTAAGTCTCTCAAACTACTAGTTAAACCATAGGGAACATTTAAGAGGATAAAAATAATGGTTTATACCAAGAATTCTATCTTCCATAACTAATGAGAATAACAAGGGTCTAACAATACTGCCCCTTAAAAGTAGCTCAACCTGAGTTTCCCGTACATGGGTAGAAAACATTCCTCTAATAATAACTTCAGCCACTTATCACGGACATCGACATAACTCTCACATTTATCACCCTCTGCATAGATGTTCTCCCATAGAACACATTCCATACTTAAATCAAATAGTTGAAGAGAATTTTATGCACCAATTGATTATATGAAAATGATTCCCCAAAGAGGCATCAGCCACCAACAAAACATATTTTTGATCTATATTATTAAGTGGGAAGACCGGATATAGGAAATTAGGTGGTATATCGAAGATTTACTACATTTTTTAGTACCTCTGAAAAGATTTATGTAATAAACATCATGGGAGTCTCTCTCCAATAAATTTACATGCCATTCATAATGAAGTGATAACGTCTACAATCATTGGATCCAATTATTCCCACATCTAGGAAATAAAATTATAAAATAAGATCCGTGACATAAAAGTTTATAGGTATTAAATTGTGATTTGAATATGAAATATTTTGGGAATAAGAAGAAAATGTATGCTTCCTCATATGATGTTCAAGCACAAAATTATATTGAATGACCTGTGGTATTGTAGTGTTTCCCACTTCCTCTTACTATTACAGATGTGATTGACATGAGCTATCGAATAGAGACTCGTAATGATCCACTTGAAAAGTAATATTAATGAAAATATTTTATGATAACATAAAAATATGAATGTTTTTTCCAAATATCATTCTAAATTTTATAGACATTCATGAAGTATTGACATCAGTCTACATTTCTATTAGGGCTCTGTTGTGTCTGAAGGAAGGAAATAATCCGAATGAAATGTTGTATCGAATGAAGAAAATAGTGAAATACATTCATATTTTTGAATGTAAGTTCTTCATTCTCAACAAAGAAATGAATAGGATGTTTGAATCATGTGGAGATGAGGGAATATTTCTAGGCTAATCAGGAAAAAGCAATGCATAAAAATTCTTTAACAAGAGACTGAGAAAAGTAGTTGAGAGCAATGACATCACTATTGTGGGAAATGAAGAGAATATTCAACACCAAAGTGAACAGTTTCTTGATGAATGTGATGAAGAGGATAGTAACACGGGAGGAGAAGAAGTGGAAGATACAGACATAGAAGAAGACACTGATGATGAACAAGAATGTGTCATGTCTCTGTCTGCAAGGAAGCCCAAGATTCGAGCGATATTGATAGGAAGACTATCATTGGTTATCCGACAGCTCCAGTTCAGACAATAAGAATGATGTCACTGCATTAGAAATCTTTCCTATCTCATGTAGAGCTGAAATGCATTGCTGATGCAGCTGAAGATGAAAACTTGTTTTAGGTTATGAATAAAGAGCATGGTCAGATTGAGAAGAACCAGACATGAGAGATTGTTCTAAGGCCAGCAGATAAGAATGTCATTGGGAATAAATTGGTCTATCACAAAAAGTTGGATAAATATGTAGCAGTGGTTTAAAAAATCATGAATAGTGTGCAAAGGAAACTCTCAGATAGAGGGAATAGTTGTTGATGAGACATTTTCACCAGTTGTAAGGCTAGAGGAAATCAGATTATTCTTATCCATTACAGTGCAACAGAAGATCAAAGTGTTCCAGATGGATGTCAAATCTACATTCTATAATGCTGTTCTGGAGGAGGAAGTGTATATTGAGCAGCCAGATTGTTTCCTCATTCATGAGGATTAGAACACAGTTTCCAAACTGAATAAGGTGTTTTATGGGATGAAACATGAAACAATATCATGGTACTCCAGGCTTGATAAGTACATGAAAATGATTGGATTACATTGTGTGGTAGTTGATTACAATCTCTATATCAGCAATGACTGTAATCAAAAGATGATGGTGTTCATTTTTGTCGATAAAATAATATTTTCTTGATCAGATGAAGCTCAGTGCAGATAGTTTTCCGAATTCATTAAAATAGAGTTTGAAATGTCAGTGATTGGAGATTTAACGTTTTTCCTTGGTCTACAGGTGATGCAAGGAAGGAATGGAACATTCATTTCTCAATTCAAACATGGCATGGAGGTTTTTAAAAGGTCTAGAATAGAAAATTCCATTAAGATAAAAACTCATGTTGCTACATGGATGAAACTATCCAAAGATGTCGATGGAAAGGAAGTTAATATCAAATAATATAGGAAAATTATTGGAAGTATGTTGTACTTGACTGCGAAAATACATGATATTATCTTCTCCACATGCCAAGAAGTGAGATATCGGAGTAATCCCTTGGAATGACACATGCTTTCATTGAAAAGAATACTTTGGTATATCAAGGGCATGATGGACTTCGGCTTGACATATAATGAAAAATCTCAACCAGAGTTATTGGGATATACTAATGTAGACTGGGCCAGTTCAGTGGATGATAGGAAATCAACGTCAGGTGGTAATACTATCTAGGTGGATTGTGTATTTCTTGGCTATGAAAGAAGAAAGATTTCATTTCATTGAGCACCGTGGAGGCGGAGTATATTGCGGCCACTCAAGCATGCACACAATTATTGGGGATGAAGCCAAATCATAATGATATGGGAGTTGAAGTGAGGTCTCAAATCGTAATCTAGTGAAACAACTCAAGTATTATAAATCCTAGCAAAAATATCATCCATCATTCAAGGACAAATCACATTCAGATAAAGTATCATTTTACCAAGGAGAAAGTTGATCAAGGAATAGTAATGTTGAAGTATGTGCCTATAGAGCTACAGGTTGAAAACATACTGACAAAGGTCATACCAAAGGAAGCGTTTGAGAGGAATTGACATGCTCTAGGAGTTCAGTCGACTCCCCGCACGTGAATAAGAGTGGATGTGGGCCCCCCTTTCCCCGAGGTATGATGTGTTTTTTCCTAAAGTGCTGATATGTGTCCTCTACTCTGTTACGGACTACAAAAGAGTGACCACTAGGTTCATTGACAAAGGGGGAGAAAATAGTGCTTTTTTCAACTGGGAGATATTTTGGATATTTGAGAAATCATGACAAATACAGGGAGAGGAGGACAGGTGGAGCAGTGTGATAGGTAATTGTCCAAGGGGAGATAGTGTGGCTATTTGAGAAATCATGATAGAAACGAGGAGAAGCAGACAGGTGGAGTAGCCAGAAATTTGGTGTATAAAATTCGACGATACTAGAAGTGATTGGTCAAAGAATCTATATCATGATAGTTGTGGATTGTGATAAAAGCATTAGGGTAGTTTTGGAATGCGGTAAGAATATTTCCAAAAATTGTAATCAGTTTGGTGTCAACAGTGGGTGTCAGAGTTGAAGTTATTCATTGATGAAATTTTCATTTACTCTTGTTTCTCACACCGAGTATTTCTAATGTGGGCATAGATTTTGTGTTGAGTAAATCCTTGATATCTATCACAATCAAAATAAGTGAATGGTGGATATAGAATTAACAATGTATCCTTTTATAGAAGTGTTTCCAACAAACCCATAAGGGGAAATTTATGGGAAAAAGTCAATCAATGTATCATTGATGAATTTTTGAGGTGATTGTGTTTGTTGAAAAAGTGGGCCTCTGTGTGGTGATTTTTGACAAAGAAAACCAAGACAATCAAATTTATTAACAAAGGGGATTTAATTGTGTAATGTCGAGTTCAAGGGATGTTTCTAATGATCCATTATTTAATGAAGAATTTTGACAAAGGAATTGTCGATCTTGAGGTGGTTCAAAAATATCAGATACTATGTGGCGCCGTTTTCTAGTGTTCCAAATGTTTGGACCTCAAAATCGACAGATGGAGAAAAGTGTTTTTGGTAATGGGAGTTGCGTGTAGGTGTCTTGGAGGATTGGAAACATGCGCGCTATATGTTTTCCAAGATCATAACATCATAATATGGAAAATGAAAAAGGGGCGCTCACGTTTTGGGTTTGGTCGTGCATGTGACATGCGCGATAGAGACTAGGGCGGCTGGACTTGCGTGCTGAGAGGAAACTTGGTACTGGCACTCATGGTTTCCAAATGCCTATAAATAGATTTCTTCCCCTCCTCATTCGGCATGATTTAAACACATTGAGAAAATCAGAGCTCACGTTGCCCATGTGTAGCGGTCGCGCATGTGGTGGTGTGGTCGTGCAATTATAAAGAAATTCAGATGATGCGCTCCAGTTGATAGTTGCATGACCAAAGTGGTTTGGGTGAGAAAGGTTGTGAGTCGCCCATGTTTAGAGTTCAAGATGGGGGTTTCACCCAAGTGGTTTGGTGACACTTTTACGCTAGGTTTTTAAGAATCGTGACAGTTGATAGTTGCATGCCAAAATTGGTTTGGGCGTATAAAGGTTTGAGTCGCGCAGGTTTGGAGTTAAATAAGAGAGCTTCGCGCAAGTGGTTGAGGTGAAATTGTGTGTCATATTGGAGAAGCGTTCTAGGTATGGTATAAGAACACCAGTCATTTTAGGTCTACACAAATGCTTGATGATTTCATGATACCTTCAATGCAAAGTGAGATTCATTTACGGGTGAAATTTGGACTTCAACAAAGCATCTATATAAAACAAAGTATATATTCATTAGTGATAATGAAGAGACATACATGCCTATAAACTAAGAGTGGATTCATTCCAAATCAATGAGCAATGGAAGAGGAAGAAGGTGGTCCTCTCCCCCAGCAGTGAGCCAGAGAAAGAGAAATAGGGAGTGACCCTTGAAAAGTAGTGACCTAACTCTATGCATTGTAATGGCAGTGAGCCTAAGATTAGAAGTAATCTATACAGAGCATTGTAAACAGATATGTGATTTTTGTGGATTAGTAACATCGGCATATCACCGGTGTATGCTCCTTGTACGTAGCCCAGTGAGGGTGAACAAAGTAAAAATCATTGTTTCATGTGCATACTTTGGTTTTTGTTTATACTCTGCTATAGGAAAGAGAGAGAAGAGTGTCTTGTATAACTGCGAGACAAGATCAATAGGGGTGGTTTTTTTAATCTATCAGACCCTAATTCACCACCCCCCCTCAAGGAATCTATCCTAGTGTACCGAAAAATTGGTAACTGAGGGAATGGTTAATATAAGTAAATCTTCCTCAAATGAAGGTCACTAATCATAAATGGATTCTAATCATTTCTGGGAACAATTTTCAGCTGTGGAAAAATCAGATGCAACACTACATACGATCATTTGGAATCCATGTGTTCATAGCAGCAATCCATGGTATAACAGCTGACATCAACAGTGGGGCCTTTTCGAAAGCCGAGAAAAGAGAATTGGATTCTGACACCAAGGGCATAAATGGTTTAGGGGGAGCCCTCTCCAATGTTATATATACGAAAGTGAATTCATGTAAAACATCACATGTCATGTGGGATATGCTTTTGAATATATATGAATGAGATACAAAGGTCATAGAGGCAAAGCTACATGTTCTATGTAATAATTATGAAGAAGTCAAAATGAACCCAAATGAGTCTACTGATGCATTATTTGATAGGGTAAATAATGTTTTGGAAGATATTAGAGGTCGTGGAGAATTTGTTGAAGACATAAAGATCGTAAAGTGCATCTTGAGGAAACTCCCACCTTGGCTCAATCCGAAAGTATCATTATTATAAGATAAAGATCGAAAAGAGTAGACACCTGACAATTTTCATAGTACCTTGGTTGAATATGAAATTATTAATGATGATAAAGTGGTTTTAGAATAGGGGAAATCCATAGAGGTGGAATTTAAGGCCATGAAGAAGTTCTCCATTGAATATTCTCCGAAAGAAGAAGAGACATATGAGGTAATTTCATTCCTTTCCTAAAATATTCAAAGAGGAAAATGAATGTTCAAAGGAAAACATCAACTAGCTTTCTTTAAATGTGGAAAAGTTGGTCAACTTTCCACAAGGTTCCCTAAAAGGTTTCAAGAAGAAAATGATGATGATGAAGCTGAAATTCCCAAGAAGAAATATTCAGCATATGTGTAAGGGAAGAATCAGTTCAAGAGAAAATTTTAAAAGAAGAATAATCTTCTTTCACAATAAATAGACTGTTCACATGAGACTGAGGTTTAATAGGTTGAGGAGATTGAAAATTGTAAATATCGTGGAGAAAATGGAATGGTTGCTATTTTTGGCAGTGCTCAAGAAATGGCTGAAACTGATTCTTATGAAGAAGAAGAATAAATTGAAGGGAGAGATGACATGGAAGCTCAATTAGAAGCAGATCTTGAAGAGATATATTTTTGGAGAGAAAAAACATATAAAGTCAACAATGTGGTACATGATTCTAAACTGTACATGCAACATCTGGAAGAATAGAAGTATGACCTAGTGAACAAAACCAAAAACCTTAAGTCTTCCATCCCGGGAGCTCAGAAAAGGTTGTTGAGCATATGTTGAAGATTGAAGAACATAAAACGGAGATTGATGGCTCGAATTGAAAAGTGAAAGATCAAGCCAAGTGTATCAAAGAACATGATGATGAAGTGGTCAGTCTGCGATAAAAAATGAAGGATCAAGATAAACTCTTGACTACCAATGTGATATCAGGAAAGCAGGTCATTCAGAGGACATAAAAGATGAAATAAGAGGCTAGTAGTTCAGCATGAAAGAAGCAGAAATCATCCTCAGATACTAAGGCTGAATTGGGGCTCAAAGAAAAAAGGCTCTAAATATTTATGTCAGACCTCAATCACCCATTTCAAGATTGAAGGTTTATTTTGGTAGAAAAAAGAATCAAACTATTCAAAGATCACAATGAGAAACTAGTAGTGTAAAAGTGACCTGAAGAAATGAACCTTATATCAGGTGTTATTGTTGTGGAAAGATGGGACATTTACAGTATGTGTGTTCCATATCCAATAGATATCAAAAGGCACAAGAACATAGGTGGCATCCAAATAGAGAACAGTTCTCTAGAACAATTTTTGAAGGACAATATTTTGGGTGCAGATGATTTGGGCACATGGCCAGATACTGCACATCAACCGTAGAGAAGAACGCTCCCATGCAGAAACAAAATGTTCACAAGAAGCAAATCAATGAACCAATAGGTGAGTTGAAAAATGAAAAATCGATTTGAAGCTTTGCAAGATGACTCCATCCCATCATATTTTGAGAAAGATCAGAAGTCTCAATCAATTCCAAGTGTGAGCACAAAAAAATGGACCATAAATAAATGTGCAGAAAAGGTAGTGGTTGCTGAAATTTTCCGTAATGCATAAAACTGAACTAGTGTTTGGATCCTTGACAGTGGTTTCACATCTCACATGACAGGTAATAAGAATCTTGTTACAGGCATAAAATATGACAAATAAAGATTTTTCAAGTTTGGAAATGATGAAGGCCTGAAGATTATTGGCTCAAGAAAAGCCATGTTGGGGGAAATGAAATAATACATGCTGATGTTCTGGTAATAGAAGGCCTCAGTCACAATCTGCTCAGTATAGGTCATCAATGTGACTCATGACATTCTATAAGGTTTACTAAGAAGATGTGTACAGTCAATGTAAATGATGGGGATGTGGTTCTACAAGCAAAAAAAATGGAAATCGCTACCTTGTAAATGGAGAAGATGATATCTGATTTTTTTCCAGAGATGAATAAAAATAATTATGGCATAAACGACTTGGTCATCTATGTCAACCATCTCTAGAAGATCTGGTAATGTGTGAAGCAGCAAGAGACCTCCCTAATCTATCACGTTATCGTACACATATGTGAGACACCTATCAACAAAGGAATATCATCACAAATACATACAAAGAGAAGGAAAAGAAGTCAACAATAGTGATTTAATTGGTGCATGCTGATGTCTGTGGACCTATTTCACCAAGATCCATTAATGGGAAGAGGCATTATGTTCTTTTAATTGATGAGTATAGAAGAATAGAGTGGTTATTTTTTATTTCCAATAAGTATGATGTGTTCAGCTGCCTAAAACAGTACCGAAGGAAATCTAAAAACTTGCTTGGATATAGATTTCTGATGTTTCGTACATAAAATGGTACTGAATTCACAAATATTCAGGTGAAATAGTATCCAGAGAAACATGGGATGAGGAATTTTGTTTCATTAGTAATAACTCCCAAACTGAATGGAGTGGTTGAAAGGAGAAATCAGATCATTAACAATATGGCCAGAACAATGCTTATAGAAAAGGACCTACTGGAGACGTTTTGGAAGGAAGCAGTATTAACATCAGTCTACATTTCTAATAGGGCTATGTTGTGTCCTAAGGAAGGTAATACTTCATCTGAAATGTGGTATGGAAAGATGTCAATAGTGAAATACTTTATAATTTTTGGAAGTAAGTGCTTCATTCTCATCAAAGAAAAGCATAGGATGATTGAATCACATGGAGATAAAGAAATATTTCTATGCTACTCAGGAAAAATCAATGGATTCAAATTCTTTAACAAGAGGATATGAAAAATAGTTGAGAGCAATGATGTCACTATTGTGGAAAATGAACAGAATATTCAACAGCATAGTGAATAGTTTCATGATGAAAGTGATGAAGAGGATATTAACACAGGAGGAGCAGAAGTGGACGATGCTGACTCAGAAGAAGACACTGATGGTGAACAATAATGTTTCAAGTGTGTGTCAGCATTGACGCAAAAGAGTCGAGCTGAAACTGATAGGTAGAATATCATTGGTGATCATACCACTCTAGATCAGACAAGAAGAAAGAATTCACTGAAGCAGACACCTTTCCTATCTCAGGTAGAGGTGAAATTCTTTGTCGATTCATCTGAAGATGAAAACTGGGTTCATGATATGATTTAAGAGCTTGATCATATTGGGAAGAACTAGACTTGGGAGATTGTTTCAAGATGAGCAGATAAGAATGTCATCGAGACTAAATGGGTATATCGCAAAAAGATGAATGAATATGGAATAGTGGGTAGAAACAAAGAATGACTAGTGTGAAAAGGACACTCCCAGATAGAGGGAATAAATGTTGATGAAACATTTGCACCAGTTTCAAGGTTGGAGGCAATCAGATAATTCCTATCAATTCCAGTGAAATAGAAGTTCAAAGTGTTCTAGATGGATTTCAAATCGGCATTCATGAATGGGGTTCTGGAGGAGGAAGTGTATATTGAGCAGACAGATTGTTTTCTCATTAATGATGATGAGAAAAACATTTGCATATTGAAGAACGCGTTGTATGGGCTAAAACAAGCACCAAGAGAATTGTACTCAAGGCATGATTGGTACATGATGAAAATTGGTTTCCAGCGTGTGGTAATTGATTACAATCACTATTTCAGTAATGCTAATAACCAAAGAATTATGGTGTTGGTTTATGTCGATGACATAATATTGGGCGGATCAGATTAATCTCATTGCATACAGTTTTCCAAATTCATGAAAAGTGAGTTAGAAATGTCAATGATTGGATACCTCACATTTTTCCTTGGTCTACAGGTGACACAAGGAAGGAATGGAACATTAATTTTTCAATACAAATATTACAAGGATGTTTTGAAAAGGTTTATAATATAAATTCCAAGGAGATGAAGTCTCCAGTTTCTACTCGGACAAAAATATCCAAAGATGAGGATGGAAAGGCAGTTAATATCACAAAATATAGGAAAATTATTGGATTTTTATTGTAATTGACCATAACAAGGCCTGACATTGTCTTCGACACATGCCAATCAGCGAGATATCAAAGTAATCCCAAGGAAATCCACATGCTTGTATTGAAAGGAATTAGTCGGTTTATCAAGGTCACGGTGGACTTCATCTTGACATATAATGACAAATCTCAAACACAGTAATTGTTATATACGGATGTAGATTGGGCCGGTTCAGCAGATGATAGGAAATCAACGTCTGGTGGTGCTTTATACCTTGGTAGATTGTGCATTTATAGGCTATGTAAGAAGAAAAATATCATTTCATTGAGCACCGTAGATGCTTAGTATATTGTGTCCACTAATGCATGCACACAATTATTGTGGATGAAGCAACAACTTGATGATATGAGAGTTTAAGTGAAGTCTCTGAACAGAATCCAGTGCTATAAGTCAAGTACTATAAATTTTATGAAAAATACCATCCATCATTCATGGGCATAGAATATTGAGATAACATATCATTTTATCAAGGAGAAAGTTGAGCCGGGAATCGTAAAGTTGGAGTATGTGCCTACAGAGCTACAGGTTGCAGACATTCTGACAAAGGCCTTACCCAAGTAAGATTTTGAGAGGCATCGACTGGCTTTGGAAGTTCAGTCGACTCCCCGCACAAGAAAAGGTGTGGATGTAGTCCCCCCTTTCCCTGAGATATGATGTGTTTTTCCCTACTGTGCTGATATGTGTTCTATAATCTGTTACAGACTTCAAAGGACTGACCTTTGGGATTATTGACAAAGTTGGAGAAAATTGTTACTGTTCAAGGGGGAGACATTGTGGCTATTTGAGAAATCATGAAATATATGGGGAGAAGCTGACATGTGGAGCATCCAAATATGTGATTGTTCAAGGTAGAGACAGTGTGACTATTTGAGAAATCATGACAGATACGGGGAGAAGCTGACAGGTGGAGTATCCAGAAAGGGGGAGTAATAAATCTGACGATGTTAGAAGTGATCGATAAAAGAATTGATATCACAAAAGTAGAGGATCGTGATTAAAGAAGAAGAGTGTTGTTATAATGTGGTAAAAATATTTCCAAAAATTTGTATCAGTTTGGTGTCAAAATTGTGTGTCAGAGTTGAAGTGATTCATTGATGAACCTTTCAATTACTCTTGTTTCTCCCACCGAGAATTACTCAAGCGGGCTTAAAGTATGTGTTGAGTAAATCCTTTATCTCTATCATATTCTTAATATGAGAATAGAGGATGAAAAATTAACAATGTATATTTTTAAGGAAGAGTTATCAACAAATCTAAATGGGGAGATTTCTGGGAAAAAATCCATTGCGGTATCATTGAAGAATTTTTGAGGTGATTGTGTTTGTTGACAAATTGGGCCTCCGTGTTGTGTTTGTTGACAAAGAAAACCATGATGTACAAATTTGTGTTCAAAGGGGATTTCATTGTGTAATGTCTAGTTCAATGGATGCTATTTATGATCCATGATTGATTCAAGAATGTTGACAATGAAACGGTCGATCTGGAGGAGGTTCAAAAATAGGAGATACAAAGTGGTGCCATTTTCTACTGTGCCAACATTTTGGACCTCAAAATCGACAAATGGAGAAAAGTGTTTTCTGGAAAGGGTCTTATGAACTGGTGTCTTGGATTCTTGGAAACGTGTGCACCATATGTTTTACAAGATCAGAAAATCATAATATGAAAATGGAAAATGGGGCACTCATGTTTTGGGTTTGGTCGGGTAAGTGACTTGCGCGACAGCGAGTAGGGCAGCTGGACATGCCTGCTAAGAGGAAACATTCCTACGGGCTCTCAGGGTGTCAAAATTCCTATAAATAGAGTTCGAACCCTCTTCATTGGTCACATGTTCAACACTTGGAGTAAATCATAGCTCCCGTCGCACAGGTGTAGTGGTCACGCAAGTTGTGGTGTGGTCGCCCATGTATAAAGATATTCCAAAGTTGTGAACTAGTTGATAGTTGCATGCCCAAATTGTTCTAGTTGAGAAAGGTTGTGAGTCTCCCAAGTATAGATTTGAAGAATGGGGCTTCGTTCAAGTGGTTGGGGGACACTTGCGCACCAGGTTTTGAAGAAGTGCCACCGTTGATAGTTGCGCGCAAAAATTTGTTTGGGCGTAGAAGGGTGTGAGTCGTGCAACTTTGGAGTTGAATAAGCTAGTGTCATGCAAGTGATTGAGGTGAACTTGTGCACAGGATTGGAGAGGCATACCAGGTATAGTAGAAGCACACCAGTCATTTGAGGGTTGTGCGAAAGCTGGATGATTTCCTGATACAATTGGTGCAACGAGAGATTCATATAAAAGTGAATGTGGGACTTCAACAGATCATCTACATACAACATATGATACATTAATTAATGATAATGAAGAGACCTGGAAGTCTTTAAACTATGAGTGGATCCTTTTGGAGTAGTGAGTAATGGAAGAGGATGAAGGTGATCCTCTCCACCGTCAGTGTGCTAGAGAGAGAGAAACATGGAGTGACCCTTGGGAAAGTAGTGAGCTGACCCTAAACATTGTAATGGTAGTGAGCTGGGGATTATAAGTGATCTATCCCGATCTTTGTAAATAGAAGTGTTCTTTTAGTGGATTTGGTACATCGGCACATCGGCGGTGTATGCTCCTTGGATGTAGCCTAGTGTGGGTGAACCAATTAAAAATCGTTGTATCATGTGCATGCTTTAGTTCGTGTTTATACTTTGTTGCCGGGAAGATAGAGAAGAGACTATTGCATAACAGTGAGGCAAGATCAATATGGGCAGTTGTTTTAAACTATCATACCCCGATTCACCCCCCTCTCAGGGTATCTAACCAAGTGGACCTAACATTAATGATAGTGTAAATTTTTTTACATGGTTTATATTTTATAAAAACATTACTTTTAACCAATTAAAAAAATGGATAAAAATCGCCTCATTTGGAAAACGACGAGATTATTCCTTTAAATAAATATTATAAAAAGTAAAAAATGGGTTAATTTTTTTTAAATAATTTATAGAATATTAAAAACATTCTCGATACCATTCATAGAAAACAAGGTTATGGATGAAAAATGATTTTCAAATGAATCGATAAATAATGTTAACTTTATTTAAATAATTTTTTTTAAAAATAAATATATCTTTGATTGAAATATACTTATATTACATGATTATTTATTTAATAACAAGAAAAAAATATAATTAATGGGTTTTCAAGGAAATGGAAAAAATGTTTCAAAAAATTGATATTCATTAACAAAAAATCACAATTAAAATGAGATTGAAACATAAACCCTTATTAATTTAGAAACATTGGAATCATAAAAACCATGTGATATATAAATGAGTTTTTATATAAATAATTCATTACTCTAAATTATTCATGATATAATATGTAAATTGAAATTGCATAGAGAATATAAAATAAGATAAGTAAATAAAATATCATGTCTTTCCAAGAAGGTTGTCTATAAATGAAAGACTTACTTCAAGTCTAGACATTGTCATGTAAAAATTTTATATTCTATATAAAGAAATAAATAAAATATTATTTCACTTAAAAAACATTCTCAGGTATAATCAATTTAAGGTAAACGAAATACCTCAATAATTTTCAGTACACAAGTAATTACATAATCAGTAATGTGTATGATGAGTTAATTGAGGATGATCAATTTATAATTTTAAAACGAAATCATTTGGTCTAACATGGAGTAAGGGGATATTGATACATCATTTAAATAATAATAATCATGAAATATATATCAATTTTATAAATCAAATAAACTTTTAAAACAATCATGAATTATATTTAAGTAAAATGAACTAAATTACAAACATATAAATGGTATTATATATGTACCCATTGGTAAAATTAATATTTTTAAATTATCATGATGGAATGAAGGAATCAATTATTTTGGAATTCAGTAGTTATTATTTAAAATTCATATAATAATATTTATTTTTATAAAATTATATGTACCATCTAGGTAATGATGTAATAAAAAAGGGCTCACATCGCTTCATGAAGTGGTAGTTCACTGTACACATGAATATTGTATCAATTTTCAAATAGATGGTAAGGTAATAATTTATGATATATGTTACATTCAAAAAAACATTAAAATGTCATCAATATTATATTTATTCAAACAATCAATCAACAGGAAGTTCCAAGAGTGTAGATGATGATAAATGAATGAAATCAGTTTGTGAGGGGGTTGTTAGTTGTACTCATTGTTTCCCTCTAGAACTGGGGATGATCTCATTGATTTATGATTCAAAAATTCCAAGAGGTTTCTAATAGGTTTGTTCGTAGAATCGGAATCATCCAATGATTCCATATCCATTTGAACATACTTTACAAAGGTAGGAGCTCATTAGTTGTAGACTGATGAGGCTTAGGAATTTGCATTGGTCAAGAGGATGGGAGGTCGGACTCATCACACCTTTTTGAGGGGAATTATTGTCTACTCCAGGACTCTCATTATTGATTTAAGTTATTTTCATGAATCTTTATTACATTAACAAGTATAAAATGAGTTTTCCATTAGATCTGAAAATCAATGATTGATATGAATGCAATTTAAAGAATCTATTATATGTATTCGAGGTTCTTCATAGATTGAGAATCATCTGTATTTGTTTGAGATTATTATTATGTTGGATTCACCTATTTTGATTATCCCAAATCATGGTTAAACATTGATCATGACGTATTAATCCTTTCACTAATCTTGTTAATTTATTCTTAAACTCACATCATCCTAGACATTTTATGCTCTTACTCTCATGACTTTACTGCAATAGATTACAGTTACATTTAATAAGTTCACCATTGATGGCTACTGGTAAAAGCCTTATGTTCAAAGTCACAGTTTCTGCTAACTATCACTTTAAGTCACCATTGCAAGAAGATCACGGTTGAAGGTCTACTGCTATGATTAAGAAACTACAAATACAAGGTTACAGTCACAAGACTATTGCTTAATCATTTGTCAAAGCTCACAGACAAAGAGCCACAGTTGTAAGGTTACTGATATGACAAGGCCTCTGTTAGAAGTTCACTGTGTGACTCCTTCCTTATCGAGTCTTCTGTTGAGAATTTATTCGATCAAGCCTACAGTCGCATGAGTCTACCGTTAGTAGAGGACTACAGTCAGACAGCTTCCAATATCGACTAAGTCGACTAGCAATCGAAGTCTACAGTTGAAAAGGTTACAGTCGCAACAATTTGTTGTTACAGATTCATCATTGAAGTCTATCGATATGAGGCTACAGTTAAACAGAAAAACAGCTACCATTGTAAGCCTACAAACAGAGAACCCACAGTCGAAGTCCACAGTTAGAAAAAGTCTACATTTGGAAAGACCTCAATTGAAGTCTACCGTGTGACCTGAATCTGCGACCAATCTAATGATATTATATTATTTCTCTTTTTCAAATTTATTAATACTATTATATAACGGTCATGTCTGAACAGATTAATACACCTGACATTATTTATTAATCCTTGCAGGTATATCAGGAAACACTACGATGTACGAGGAAAAGCACACGTGATTGGGTGAAAAAGGTGGAAAACACGAGATAAAGATTTACAGAGCTTAAACAGCCAATTTTCTATAAAAAAACCAAGAAGACAAGCATCAATAATTTTTTTTTTGGACACAATACTCTCGATCATTCTCTTGCAGAAGAACAAAAAGAGTCTCAAGTGTACCGACTGAAAGAACCCTCTTTGAGCTATGCTGTGACACACTCAAATCTCAATGAACTGATCATCTATACATCTGGAAGTTGGGACACTCCGTTTTTGGATTCAACTCTCAGAAAAGGACCAAATATTCACCTCATCCATTCCAACGAGTCCAGAGATGATCTGCCAACACTACAGACCATTATAAACATATTCTTACCATCTTTTAGCTCTGTTGTCTTTAATGTTTTTTATTACATTTGTGAGCAGTGTGTTTGTATTACACACACACACACTGACTTTTGGGCTTAAACCGAGGGATACTAAAAATCCCTATTCCAAACCCTTTTTACTTTTGTTACCCACGTACAACTGTGGAAGAAGCCTGGTGTGGCTTGGTTATTTTGATTTCCCACGTGTAACTGTGGTAGAAGTTGTCAAACCTCGACAGTTTGTGAAAACTGTTTTAAAGCCCGATACAGGTTGTGTATCAATTTTTTTATAAAATTACTTGGTGGAAGGTGATCACCAAGTGGAGAGGACTAGGTCTTGGCTTAAGACTGAACCTCTTGTTTAAATTAGCTTGTTCATCTTTTCAGTACTCTGTTTTTTAATACTTATCTGATGTGCTTACATTCAAAAACAGAAATCCTTTTTATTTACTCTGATAGTTAAATTTGGTTAGTGTCTATACAAGATTTGATTAGTAAACTTGTTTCGAAAGTCAAATTAGTTGTCATACTAATTTCACTGAGGAGTAATCAACCTTTGAGAAACCTGTTGAACAATAAGTAACTTATATCTCTACTACCTTAATTAACTAGGCCTCTATTAAATTGGGGGATTTTAATCCTATAAGTTTTTAACAGAAATTTTGAATGAATACTCAATTCACCCCCCCCCCCCCTCTTGAGTATTCACTCCGACTAACATTTGGTATCAGAGGAAAGTTAATATTTTCTAAAGTACTCTGCTTTTAAAACTGTGATTTTAGTTTTATCCTAAAGATCTTAAATTTCTGTTATTTCTAAATTTTTATCTCTTTAAATCCTTTTTCAAAATCTAGTTACGGATAATAGACTTGAGGGTGATGCTACTAACCGGCCACCTTTCTTCAATGGAAATAACTATGCTCAGTGGAAAATTAAAATGAAAATCAATTTAGAAAGTATGGGTTTTGATATCTGGACGGCTATGGAGTCTCAATACAAAATTCAAGAAACTGAAAGAATAACATGGGATGAACCTACTAAGGCCGCTTACAACAATAATTGTAAAGCTATGAATTCCCTCTACTATGCTTTAGGAGATGAGGAATTCAATAGAATTTCTGCCTGCAAATCTACTTTTGTAATTTGGGATACCTTGGCTGTTTCTCACGAAGGAACAACTAATGTTAAGGAAATGCAGTTAAATACTTATACTATTAAATATGATAACTTTAAAATGAAAATTGATGAACCCATTTCTGATATGTATCTCAGGTTTAATGAGATAGTTAACACAGTGAGCTCACTTGGAAATTTTGTTCCAGCAAAGGAACAAATCCTGAGAATACTGAGATGTTTTCCAGATAGATGGAGAGGAACATCTATCTCAATCAGAGAATCCTGTGACATTGGAACACTGCCTGTTAAGGAGTTAATTGGTAAACTAATGATGTATGAAGAAGAATTGAAGGTGAACAAAGAAGAAGATGATGAACCCAAGAGAAAATCCGTGGCATTTAAGACTACTGAATCAAAGAGTAAAGACAAGGAGAAAGTACATGTGCCTACTGAAAGCTCATCTAGTGAAGTTTCATATTCTGACAGTGATGAAGAAATGGCTCAAATAGCCAGGAGATTCAAGAAGTTCTATAGGAAGAAAAAGTTATTCAGAAAACCTAACTACAAATGTAAGTATGATCAACAAGGCAAGTGGAAGAAGGATCGGAAGAAGTCAGATAATGAAGATGATATAGTCTGCTATGAATGCAAGAGGAAAGGAAACATCAAAGCTGACTGTCCTAATTTAAAAATCAAGGGAAAATATGACTATAAGGACAAGAAGTACAAGAAAGCTATGAAAGCAACCTGGAGTGCTTCGGAGGACAGCACAAGTGAATCAGAGGCTAGTGAATATGAAAGAAATCGTGCTAATATGTGTTTCATGACTAACACATCTGAGGTACCTATTTCACCAGTTTTAAATAATTATTATTCTGGAAATGACCATGATTCAGACAATGAGGAAAATATGTCTAAAGTTGAACTATTTGAATATTGCAATATGTTGGAAGATACTTGCAATGAACTAAAGACTAAATATAAATCTTTGAAGAAACAGCATGCTTTGACTAGTAATATTAAAATAGATTAAAGTGTATAAAAAGAGAAGTATGCTCAACTATTGAAAGAGAACACTCAACTTAAATTATCAAATGAACAATTAAGAAATGATATTGAAAAGTTCACTGCTGGTAGGGATACCTTGACACAACTACTAGGAAAAAATATTGCTCCCAAATATACAACCGGTCTAGGATATCAGCCTGGATAGAGACAAGTAAGTAAAACCAAATTTGATCCAAAATCCGGACAGTTTTCTGCTAGTTCTAGTTCAGGACCATCTTATACAAAACAGTTTTCTAAAGGACCCAACAAAGTATTTTTGTCTCAAAATATGCTTTCTGGTTTTAGAAAAAATATAAAGCAAATATGGGTTCCCAAAGTTTTATTAGCTAACCATTCTAGACCCAAAAAGATCTGGGTACCAAAATTATCCTATGTCTAATCTATTTTGCAGGGAAATTGTTTAAAGAGCACCTGTAACACTCTATGGTATTTCGACAGCGGATGTTCAAGACATATGACAGGAGACTATTCTTGCATCAAGAGTTTGATTAAAGTAGATGGTGGGCATGTCACCTTTGGTGACAATGCAAAAGGAAAAATCATCGGCTTAGGCCAGATTGGTAACCCTGATACAATTTTAATTTCTAAAGTAATTTTTGTTGATGGATTAAAGTATAACTTACTTAGTATATCTCAGTTATGTGATGATGGTTTTAATGTTAAATTTGAAAATGATTCATGAAATGTTTTTAATTCAAAATATGACATAGTTTTCACTGCATCTAGAAACAAGAATGTATATGATGTTGATCTAAATTCCTTGGTCAAACAAAATGTTTCCTGCTTAAATGCTTTCTATAAAGAGTCTTGGTTGTGGCATAGGAGACTAGGAAACTGTAATGTTCACTCACTTAGGAAACTTTCTAAGAAATGATTAGTTAGAGACCTACCCAAATTAGAATTCCAAAATGATAAAGTGTGTAATACCTGTCAAAAGGGAAAACAACACAAAGTTTCTTTTAAACCAAAGAAAGAAGTTTCAACTTCTCAACCACTTGAATTGGTTCAAATGGATTTTTTTGGACCTTCAAGAGTTTCAAGTTTAAATGGAAAGCACTATGATTATGTTCTTGTAGATGATTTTTCTAGATACACTTGGGTATACTTTCTAGCTCACAAGAGTGAAGCATGTTCCTACTTTGTTAAATATTCCAAATCTGTAGAAAATCTTAGTGGACTCAAAATTAAGACCCTGAGAAGTGATCATGGGCGTGAGTTTGAGAATCATGAATTTGAATCCTACTGCTCACACAATGGCTATAATAACAACTTTTCTGCTCCTAGGACACCCCAACAGAATGGTGTAGTGGAAAGAAGAAATAGAACCCTTCATGAAATTGCAAGGACTATGCTTAATGAGTATGACTTACCTATTTATTTGTGGCCTGAAGCTGTAAATATAGCTTGCTATGTCATTAATAGAGTTTTAATTAGACCTATTCTAAAAAAGACCCCTTATGAACTTTGAAATAATAGGAAGCATAAGGTTAATTACTTTAAAGTTTTTGGTTGCAAAGTCTTTATCCGTAACACTAAATATAATCTTGACAAATTCGCTCCCAAAAGTGATGAAGGAATTTTCCTGGGTTACTATATTTCAAGTAAAGCCTATAGTGTATTCAATAAGAAAACCAAATGTGTGGAAGAATCAGTTCATGTCAAATTTTATGAGACTGATCCACATGATCCTAAAACCTACCCTGAAGATCTTGAGGAAGATTTGTCAAATCTGGACCTTAATGATAAGAATACCGAATCCCCTGTAAAAGAATCCAGTTCTGGAAATTATCCAGAATCTGCTCATACCAATTCCAGACCAGCAGACAACCCTGATGAAGCCCGTTCAACTCCTTATAGAGGTGTTAGAACTCTCAAGAATCATCCTCTTGATGCTGTTGTAGGTGATTTAAATAGAGTAACACAAACTAGAGCTTCTCTAAGAAATCAGGTTGAATATCAAGCTTTTCTCTCATAGCTTGAACCCAAAGATATCAATGATGCTATCAATGATGAATTCTGGGTAATGGGAAAGAAGAACTAAATCAGTTTAAAAGAAACAAAGTTTGGGAATTAGTGGAAAGACCTAAGGACACTCCAACCATAGGCACTAAATGGGTGTTTAGGAACAAAGTTGATGAGTCTAGAAATATCATTAGAAACAAGGCTAGGCTAGTTTCACAAGGCTATAGTCAAGAGGAAGGAATAGACTATGAGGAGACCTTTTCACCTGTGGCTAGATTAGAGGCCATTAGGATATTACTTGCTTATGCTGCTCATCTGAATTTCACACTCTATAAAATGGATGTTAAAAGTGATTTTCTAAATGGATATATAAATGAGGATGTATTTGTTGAACAACCTCCTGGTTTTACAAATCCCCATTTTTCCAATCATGTTTTCAAACTATCTAAAGCTTTATATGGTTTAAAGCAAGCTCCAAGAGATTGGTATGATAGGCTCAGCTCTTTTCTTATTTCAAAAGGATTTACTAAAGGAATAGCTGATCCTACTCTTTTCATTAAATGGATTTCTAAAAATGTTTTGATAGTACAGATCTATGTAGATGATATTATTTTTGGATCTTCTAAAAATTCTTTATGTATTGATTTTTCAAAAATAATGCAAAATGAGTTTGAAATGAGCTTAATGGGAGAACTCAAATTTTTCCTTGGATTTCAGATCTTTCAAAATAAAAATGGTCTTATTTTGAATCAAAGTAAATATATTAAAGATCTTCTAAAACGTTTTTCATTGGATAGTAGTAAAGGCAGTGATACACCTATGAGTACCACCTATATGTTGGATAGTGATGAAACTGGAGAACCAGTAAATCAAACCAACTACAGAGGTATGATAGGAAGTCTACTATACCTTACTGCTAGTAGACCCGACATCATGTTCAGTGTATGCATGTGTGCTCGATTTCAAGCCAACCCAAAGGAGTCTCATTTGACTGCTGTTAAAAGAATCTTCAAATATCTTAAACATACTCCCAACTTAGGACTATTTTATCCAAAAGGACAATCATTTGATTTATTGAGTTATTCTGATGCTGATTTTGCTGGCTGTAAGTTAGATAGAAAAAGCACCTCTGGAACATGTCACATCTTAGGCAAATCGCTAGTATCTTGGTGTAGTAAGAAGCATAATTCTGTTGCATTATCTACTACCGAAGCTGAGTATATATCTGCTGGTAGTTGTTGTGCAAAATCTTGTGGATGAAACACACTTTACTGGACTATGGATATCAATTCAAACATGTCTCTATAAAGTGTGACAATACAAGTGCTATTAACATTTCTAAAAATCCAGTATCTCATGCTAGGACAAAGCATATTGATGTGAGACATCACTTTTTGAGGGATCACTATCAAAATGGTGATATCAATCTTGAATTCATTGGCACTGAACATCAGTTAGCTGATATTTTTACAAAGCCGTTGAATTCTGAGAGATTAAATTACATCAAACATGAGTTAGGTATGATTAACTATAGCACAGTTGAACCTCACAGTTGAACCTCACAGTTGAACCTCACAGTTGAACCTCACAGTTGAACCTCATAGTTGAACCTCACAGTTGAACCTCACAGTTGAACCTCATAGTTGAACCTCACAGTTGAACTTCACAGTCGGACCTTACAGTTAGACATCACCGGTGTACCTCACTGATACATCTCACTGTAGGCTACTTTGATGTTTAAATCGTTTTTTTTTTTGCGGAAATTCAAACCGTTCTCTTTATTTCTAATCCCTAAATGAAAAAATTAAATGCATCGAACCCGACTCAATCCACTTCCTTTCTCTATCTCGACCCTTGCTCTCGAACGACCTAAACCCTAAGCCTTAAACTAAACCTAGGAACCTCGTTCAAATCCCATGGCTAGAACAAAGCGACCCCCGTCTGTCAATGAGAATGTGCCAATGCCGAAGAGAACTCGAGCCAAATCCAGTGGCACTAGTAATACCCTAACAAGATTGCAAACCCGCATCTGACCAAGAGATAAATCTTTGCGGAAAAGGAGATATGTGAAGAATAGTTATTGTCGAGCAAATCATTAGTACTGGAAGTACTAAATATGCAAGGATGGACCGAATGTTTCACCAACAATAATAGACCGTACTACCCAAAACATGTGAAAGAGTTCTATGAATTCCTAAAGTTCGAAGACGAGGATGATATGCATAGACTAATATCCAGAGTAAACGACAATGAAGTTAGTTTCATGGATGTCGAATGGGCTTCCTGTTTAAGAGTTCCTCATGAAGGAATATATGACTACTATTCTAGAGTAGCTCCTCCGGATAGTGGTATATTTGAGTATGAGAAGGCTCTATAAGAACTGACAGGTGATGGTAAGTTAAGGAAGATTATTGCTACTGAGATGAATGGAGAAGATAGACTTCTGTTTAAGTTTGTTTTGCATGTACTATGTCCCAGAAGAGGAGACTTTGCAGCACTGAAGTACCAGGACATATTCCTGATGTACTTACTGAAGCATGGAAGGAAGATCAACCTATGTAGGTTGCTGATGGCACTGATGGAAGATATGATTAAGGCCAGCTCAAAATCCAATGCCTTGTTTCATGCTAAGCTTATTTCGGTGATGCAGAAAGTAAAGGGTGTAGCTGGAAATCAAGAAGAAGTAATTGTGGCTAAAAATAGTGTATGTATCTCAAAGGTAATCTACAAATTCATGAAGATCAGCTGGAATCCCTGGAAGAAAGCATGGGTGAATGATGAAGAGAGAATTTATGAGAATTTTGATCCCTCTACTCATCCATCTAGGACGAGAAACAAAAGAGATCCAGGATTAAAGCCTGATGAGCCAGAACCTGTGTATTCAGATGAAGAGGAGGCTGAAGAAGCTAGTGACCCTACAAGAGAGAACACCCCCATTGATGATGGAAGTGACCCTGAACTACCTCACAGTACTGTCAGGACAATAACTTTTGGAACAACGAGCCCTTAAAAAGAACTGCCAAGTAGGGAGACTGTTCTAAGGGACAGTAACACTGAGTCTACTGAAGAAGAAGAAGATGAATCTCAATACGTTTTCAGAGATACCTCTAAAGAGGATGAAACTGTTGAGACAGAAGAGGCTGGGGCTAAGAATGAGAAAAATGAAAATGTTGCTGAAACTGAAGAAGAGGACAATGATGAAGAGAAAGAAAAAGAGATCAGTTTGAGCCCTCCAATAGGTTATACAATTAAGTCGGTGTCTGGCCAGGAAGCAGGAGTGGCATCCACTGCTGTTGATATGGAAGACATTGTTGACTCAACAGAGAAAGAGGCTAACCTCACTACTGAACCAACAGAGGCAACTACAGTCGAACCTGCTGGGACTGCAGAATAAAATATGGAGTTACCCAAAGCCGAACAGATAGAGGAAAATTCTCAAGAGAAAGCTCCAAGTGAGGGGGAGAATTTTGGTTCAGTCTTTGTACATTATGATATAGAAGGATGGTCATCAGATCCAGGATATATAGTCCTTGGACATAACTATGAAGATTCGTATGAGGAAGACACGCCACCAAGGGATCCAGTTATCCTGACTAAAAACCTTCCAATGCTTGAGACTGACAAATTGGCAACCAAGGAGGACCTTGAATCCTTAAAGGTTGAAATGAAGGAGGCTATAAGACAATCCATGGAAGAGTTGAAAACCAGTCTTTTTGATGAGATGAAAAGTGTGGAGCAATATTTAGAATTATCCCTGGGCTGTGTTGTGGCAAGCCCAGTAAAAGAAACGATGAATGAAGTTAAAGCATGTCATACTCAGATTGAAATTTGGAATGAAGCTGTGGTTGCCGTAAGACAATCAGTTGCTTCTTTGACTGCCATGAGCATTTCTCAAACTCAAGTGGCCACTGAGATTCTGTACATCAGAGAGGTGGTCAAACAACTTGTGGAAGTGTTTGAGCGTTTCAAGAATTCAGTCAAAGAACACTTAAACAGCCAAGATGCTCTTGTTCAGAAGGTGGTTGGAAATTTGACTCAGTCCTTCAAGGAGACAGTGGCTTTCTCGGTCAAATCCCTTCCTTCATCTAGCTCTCCTGTAGACCTTGACCAGTTCCGGAATGTAATCAAAGAAGAACTTTCTAAGGCCAGCACCAGTGACACCTCTGACTTACAGATTCTTGCTACCACTAGGGAAGTAAGTGGCTTTGTTTGTGAACAACTGAAAGCGGCTACCGCATCTCAAGAGGCCATTAAGAACAAGGTTGACTATTACTTTGATAGGATTTATACCAAGCATCAGTTGACCAGCCACTTCAAGCTCCTGATAGAGAATATGAAACTGCCTCCTGTGAATCAAGCTTTTAAACAATAAGTCAGCAAATTAAGTGAATTGACCCCTGCATTGGATAAATTTTTGAAAAATAAGAATTATTTTTTTATCTGTCATGGACAGAGGAGGAAGCATTATCATGGATTTCTGAAACCTTCTTCTACCCTTTCTCCATGTGGATTTCACACCTGTCATAGTACCCCCTGCCTTTCCTGTCTCAACTCCCATCGGTTCCTCCGTGATGTCTCCTGCTGATGCTGTCCGAAATCTTCGTCCCTTGATACCTCAGCAAGCTACTCACTAAAGATCCTCAGGAGCCTCTGTTGCTGCTCCTCCAGTCATTCCTGCTGCCATTCCTAAACCGGCTGCCTCTCTTTCTCCATCTTCTTCCTCCAAAGGAAAAGATCCATTACCTATCGATGAAGAGGATTGAGTCTGTCTATGTATTTTTGATAGGGATCTTGTACTTTTTTTTCAGTCATGTAATGTCCTGATTTCTTTTAATACCCTATTTCTTAAAAAAAAATGCTAATCACAAAGGGGGAGACATATAATTAATTGGGAGAAATATAATTGGGCTAATTCTAGAACCTCAAATTAGGCTTTTGCATTCCGTTTCTCTACTACATCTATACTTTATATCTATGCTAACATAATTTTTGATTATCAAAAAGGGGGAGATTGTTGGATTCACCTATTTTGATAATCCCAAATCATGGTTAAACATTGATCATGAAGTATTATTCCTTTCACTAATCTTGTTAATTTATGCTTCAACTCACTTCATCCTAGACATTTTATGCTCTTACTCTCATGACTTTACTGCAACAGATTACAGTTACGTTTAATAAGTTCACCATTGATGGATACTGGTAAAAGCCTTATGTTCAAAGTCACAGTTTCAGCTAACTGTCACTTTAAGTCACCATTGCAAGAAGATCACAGTTGAAGGTCTACTGCTATGATTAAGAAACTACTAATACAAGGTTACAGTCACAAAACTATTGCTTAATCATTTGTCAAAGTTCACAGACAAGGATTCACAGTTGTAAGGTTACTGATATGACAAGGCTTCTGTTATAAGTTCAATGTGTGACTCCTTCCTTATCGAGTCTTCTGTTGAGAATTTATTCGATCAAGCCTACAGTCGCACGAGTCTACAGCTAGTAGAGGACTACAGTCAGACAGCTTCTACTATCAACTAAGTCGACTGGCAATCGATGTCTACAGTTGAAAAGGTTACAGTTGCAAAAATTTGTTGTTACAGATTCATCGTTGAAGTCTACTGATATGAGGCTACAGTTAAACAGAAAAACATCTACCGTTGCAAGCCTACAGACAGAGAACCCACAGTCGAAGTCCACAGTTAGAAAAAGTCTACAGTTGGAAAGACCTCAATTGAAGTCTACCATGTGACCTGAATCTGCGACCAGTCTAATGATATTATATTATTTCTCTTTGTCAAATTTATTAATACTATTATATAACTGTCATGTCTGAACAGATTAATACACCTGACATTATTTTTTAATCCTTGCAGGCATATCAGGAAACACTACGATGTACGAGGAAAAGCACACGTGATTGGGTGAAAAAGGTGGACAACACGAGATAAAGATTTACAGAGATTAAACAGCCAATTTGCTATAAAAAACCAATAAGACAAGAATCGATAATTTTTTTTGTGGAAACAATACTCTCGAGCATTCTCTTGTAGAAGAAGAAAAAGAGTCTCAAGTATACCGACTGAAAGAACCCTCTTCGAGCTATGCTGTGACACACTCAAATCTCAATGAACTGATCATCTATACATCTGGAAGTTGGGACACTCCGTTTCTGGAGTCAAATCTCAGAAATGGACCAAATACTCACCTCATCCATTCCAACAAGTCCAGAGCTGATCTGCCAACACTACAGAGCATTCTAAACTTATTCCTACCATCTTTTAGCTCTGTTGTGTTTAAAGTTTTTTCTTACATTTGTGAGCAGTGTGTTTGTATTACACACACTGACTTTTGGGCTTAAACTAAGGGATACTGAAAATCCCTATTCCAAAACCTTTTTACTTTTGTTACCCACGTACAACTGTGGAAGAAGCCTGGTGTTGATTGGTTATTTTGATTTCCCACGTGTAACTGTGGTAGAGGTTGTGAAACCTGGACAGTTTTTGAAAACTGTTTTAAAGCCCGATACAGGTTGTGTATCAATTTTTTTTTATAAAATTACATGGTGGCAGGTGATCACCAAGGGAGAGGACTAGGTCTTGGCTTAAGACTGAACCTCTTGTTTAAATTAGCTTGTTCATCTTTTCAGTACTCTGTTTTTTAATATTTATCCGTTGTGCTTACTTTCAAAAACAGAAATCCTTTTTATTTACTCTGATAGTAAAATTTGGTTAGTGTGTATACGATATTTGTTTAGTAAACTTGTTTCGAAAGTCAAATTTGTTGTCATACTAATTTCACTGAGGAGTAATCAACCTTTGAGAAACCTGTTGAACAATAAGTCACTTATATCTCTACTGCCTTAATTAACTGGGCCTCTATTAAATTGGGGGATTTTAATCTTAGAAGTTTTTAACAGAAATTTTGAATGAATACTCAATTCACCCCCCTCCCCCCTTGAGTATTCACTCCGACTAACATATTCAATGGTATCCTTTGATACATAAATGTCTATTGGTCATTATGATGACCATACTGGTTCTAAATCCACTCAGTGGGGCACTTGAAGTTTATTTTCATTCAGAAGGACATGAATTATTTCAAAGTTTTGATCGTACCTGCAGATGGGCTAGATACATATCCTTTGTTTTGGAAAAGGAATCTGAACCCAAGTATTTCGAGTAAGACAATATGATGTTTATGATTGATGGCTCAAAGAAAGATGTCATAATTACTTTTACACTCTAGGCTCACGTGAGTCATGCTCGGTGTGAGAAACAAGAGGTATTGGTAAAACCAGACAATTGTGCCATAAAAGATGCAATCATAAGAAATGATTTGGGGATTATGTATGTATGACTGCCCAAATAGAAGAAGATTAGGATTTACTTTAGGGATGAAAACCAGGAACAAGGTCCATAAAAGGTATATGTACTTTATGGAGATTTGGATACTCTAATTTGGGGTTTACTCCTGAAATGGAGGCCCAAGTTAAGAGGGGACTTATGATTGGGTTTTGTTCATGAGAAGGAAGTCCAGATCAAATTTAAATTAAGACTGGTTAAGGGACTTTGGGCTTACTCCTAAGGTGGATGCCCATATTTGAGAATGGGGCTTATTCCTGAAAAAGAAGCCCAGGTTAAGAGAATTATGGTTGGGGATTACTTCTAAAGAGGATGCCCATCATTGAGACTGGAGCTTACTCCTAAAAAGGAAGCCCAGGATAACAAAATTATGTTTGGGGATTACTCTTAAGGAGGATGCCCATATTTGGGAATTTTAAGATTGGGGCTTACTCCTAAGGAGGATGCACAGATTAAGGGACTTGGGGTTTACTCCTAAGGAGGATGCCCATATTTGAGACTGGGGCTTATTCCAGAAAAAGGATGCCCAGGTTAATGAGGACTTGGGGCTTACTCCTAAGGAGGATTCCCACATATGAGAATTATTACTGGGGCTTATTCCTGAAAAGGAGGCCCAGGTTAATTAGGACTTGGGGCTTACTCCTAAGGAGGATGCCCAGAGTTAAGAATTTTTACTGGGGCTTATTCCTGAAAAGGCGGCCCAGGCTAATTAGGACTTGAGGCTTACTCTAATGAGGATTCCCAGATTTGAGAATTATGACTGGGGCTTATTCCTGAAATGGAGGCCCAGGTTAAGGGGTTCTCTCATCTTAAAGGATGAGGTTGAATGAATGAAATCTCAATCTTTAGTGACATAAAGATGTGTAAATCACTAGGTTTTGAGGTATATTCCACAAAATTACTTTCATATAAGGAATGTAATCAAGAAAACATGCCATAAATGGATTTGAAGAATTTCTTGAAGACTGAATCTTTAATAGGAGAGGTGGAAAGGTATAAGAGGGGTTAAATGGGAAAGAAGGGAACCCAAAAATGAAGGGGCGTGCACGTCCTGGCAGGTGCGTAGGTACTGTGTGGGCGCGCAAGTCATGGTCACGCAGGTATACATGTGCGATACATGGGTACTTGCACAATTGTTAACTAGTAGGGTAACATTTGGGTGATCCTTGACCAAATCCTTTAGAAATATCCTGAGGTACTTCCAGAAGAGAGGCGTGCAAGTTTTGCTGAGGAAGTAGGGCAGAACACAAGTATGTTCATTTCCTTTAAGGGTAAAACACCTTAGGCACGCAAGTGTTAGTGAATTATAACACTTATACCTTACTCCTCTTATATAGACCTCCCATTCTAGGTAAATAATTACTTTAGAAGTGTTTGGAAGACCTGAATAAGAGACAAGGGTGTTTATAGCACTATATCTGAATTCTGGAAAAAATCATCCTTTATATGGGGGGCCCACAGGGTCTATTTATAGGGTGGATAATAGTTAGGGAAGTTATCATTTAGGGCACGCAAGTCAGTTGTGCGACCATTAGGTGGCGCGCAATTATACTTGTGGAACAATGAGGGAACTTGCGCGACCATTGTGCATTTGAAGCCTTGTTCATGCCATTGTAGATTTTTGAGGTTTTCTTCAAAGGATGAATCAATTTGTGCTAAGTCATTTTCCTTTAAATTCTTTTAGACAATGTGACGAAAAAGGAGCATCAACAAAGGTCCCCCCTCAGAGTTGGATCCAAAAGAATAAGGATGTGACTCTGAGGAAAAGAAGAAAACCAAAGGGAAAGTGGCATGAAGGTCTCGTCGTGAATGCATCATCGCGGAGGTGAGAGTCGCGAATGGTTGGAGCATGCCGGCTATAGGCGCATAGGTGGGTAGCCTGGCCAATAAATATGCGATCATTGATCATGCATAGCACCTGACTTCTGGATTTCCGAGATCTCGTCATGCAGGTCTCCTTCTCCGCGCAAGTTGCTCGTTTTCTGATGTTTTTTTGCTTTCGCACTGTTGTCAAGGTAATAGGACTTGCACAGTTATACTTGCACGCCAATAACTTGTGCGGAAAATTAACACTTGCACAACACATCCATACATGCGCCCCATGTTTAGACTTGCATTCCTTAATGCCTTTTCCATTTTTCTGAAATTCCTTCACAAATTTTAGGAAAAATCAACTGACTTAAGAGTTAATTTATTCATCTTTTGTACAGAATCAATGGCTCTTAGAACCGGAATAGCTGATGTACTGGAAAGAAAACGTCTAGATGATATGATGGATATAATTGGCCACGATTATTATACCGTCAAAAGTAGCACTCTTCCGGATTTGGATAAATATCTGAAGAAATATTATCGATGCTTCCCCAAAATCATTTATTTGCCTTTGTATGGCTATGTTCATCTGCGAGGAGTTACTATTCTAGAAGCAAAGAAATATCTCCCTTTTTCATGGTTTTAGAATTATAAGAACTTTGCTTCAGCAAATATATCATGCGGAGGAGGATTTATAAGTGATGGAACAGTGGAGAAAGCTCACATGATGCATCATAGCCCTTGTACGCCAGATTTAAAACCTCATATGCCTGAGTTGCAAATAAATTTTCATTTTCAATCTTCCGAAATGCTCAGATGGATCAATCCAAAGGCTGGAAGAAAATTTGGGACTTCCGTCTTGGGGGAGGTGTGAAGCCTACTTGGATGTGGGCATACTGGGTGCGACAAACCTGTGCAGAGTTTGTCGAGGATGTGAAAGGAGTTGGGATATACGAAGCTGTTTGGGTTGGGCAAACAAATGTTTACAGACATGATAACTTCATGTCGGAGATACTCAGCCACTGGAGCCCAGAAACTAATTCATTCCATCTGACTCATGGAGAAGTAGGTATTAGTCTGTGGGATGTCCACGAGATCTTAGGAGCTCCAATTTTGGACGACATGTATGATAAATTCATTCCACCCAAGGTGACTTGGAATGATTCAGAGAGGACTCCAACTTTAGGTTGGGAATTATTTAAAATCTTCCACATGCTCAAGAGTTTAGAGACCTCGTTAACTCATTCTAGAAAGGATATTCATCTGGAGTAGTGGATGAATATATTTCTTACTGAGAAGAAAGAGAAGGATCCAAAGGAGAAGGAGCCGAAGGAGAAATGATCCATGAAAAAGAAATCCAAGGATAAGAGGCCCAAACATCCTACCACTTGCCCAACACTTGAAAAGAGGGGAGCTCCTGGATCATTCTTGCCAACTCTTCATAGAAGGAAAGTTTGAGAAATGGTGATATGAGGTGAATCATAGGATCCCGAGGAAGACTAGTTTGGTAGGATTCTTGCCTTTGTGGCTTAGCGTTTATCTTTTGCCAGTCATGGATTCGATGGCAGGCGTCATGCCAGAGACCTTATTCATTGTAGGAAAGTTGGATGAGGGAAAAATGGTTGGGTTGGCTACCCCCATTTTAGAAAATATTCATAACATTTTACTTCATGTCTTCCTTGGAAAATCTCCTTTAAGAATAGTGGGATCATTCCATGTTTTATGGGGATGGATCGCCACTCACTTCAAAACTTACAATATACAGAATGGATTAGAAATTCCTGGAAGTTCGTTCAGGTCGTTGGTGCAAGAGTTCTCTGAAGTTGCTCCATTAGATGTTAATGCCTATGACATGAAAGTGAGGTTGAGCATGTTTAAGGAATTCAACTTCTTTCCCTATGGAAATCCGCCAACCAGGCGGTTTTTTGATGATGGAACATCCCATTTGGATTTGAGGTCATACTTGCTAACTTGTAGAGATGGAGTGAAAGTTCCTAGGATTGATGGAGAAATTATATGTGAGGCCTATGATCCATATAGATTTTCACGTCAATTTACGTGTCTGGAACAGATTGTTGTATCTCCCCCAGTACATGTTAGGTTTGAGAAACATCTGATGGTTTCTCAGCAACTGTGGTTGATGACGTCAAGGGAGAAGACTGGGGCGGTATTTGATCTACCAGTTGACAAAGAGGCACATAACATGACTACATATTTTGTCGAGCACTGGATATCATCATACCCAAAATGGGTGCTGAATCACCCAGTTTATCAGGTGGGGAAAAAGAAGAGGAATGTAGAGAAAGAATCCCTTCCTCATGAAGGTGATGCTTCCCGATCTGATGTTGATTCGCCAGATTCCTTCTCTATGACTGATTCCCCAGATTCCCATGATGGGGATGATGAGGCACAACAAGTGGAAAAGCAGCCTCGTGCCCGATATAATCATTCAGTTAGAATAAAGAGACCTACTCCATCAACTCCTGGTGAGTTACTTCATTGTGGTAATTTAATCACTACAACTTTATAAAGAAATAAGTCTTATTTTCTTAGTCATTATATGATGTTGCAGGAGCTGGGAAGAAACTGAAATAAAAGATTGTAGGACCTTCCACGGAGCCTTCATATCTAAGACTAGAGGTTTTCCAGTAATGGTAGACTTTATAATGTGGTACTGAGGCCGCCTGGATGGATTTGTGTAAGGGCCTACAACTTCCTGGAATAGAGAATATTCTGGCTTCTACAGATATCCAATACGAGGATAACCCTAATGAAGTGCGGGCTTATATCAGAGAGCTGTAAATGATCATATATGCCACTGATGAGTCCATTCCTGTCACTAGGAAGGTGAAGGAAATGATTAATAGTAGTGCCGCTGGGGGATTGATGAGGAGTGGCATGATTACGTGGATCTTGAAGATGTAAGTTTTCATTCCTTATTTTCTTTGCAACTTGATTCCAGTCGAATATTTGTTACTTAAGGAATTTATTTTCTTAATCTTGCATCTTTCAAAGAATAGAACTACTGAGGTTCCTTCGCCACAGTATAGCCCTAGTGGTACTGCCATCGAGACTACTGCTGAATCTCCTTAGGAACTAGGCAAGATATCTCCATGCTAGCAGGCCATGGATGAGGAGTTTCAAATGGCTTTCCCCTCTCCCATTCTGGTACCTATAATGGAGACTGTCGATACTCCCAAAAAACCAAATAATCAAAGGCAACGAAGGAGGAAGTCCACAGCTAAATGCTTCATTAGTAGCGGTATGTCCTTCGGGTAATCATGAGTCTAAACCCATGAAAAGGATTCTCATATTTCTAGGGATTGTAGGGGATTCTCAATTTCCCATCTGAGGGAGAGGACTGAACCTCTTGTGAGGACTACAGAGGATGTTGTGGAAGAATTGCAAATTCAAGCTAACTTGGCTACTCCCCGAGAAGATCCAGCATCTTTTCCCAGTATCCCTCCTACTGCTGTTTCAAGAAGAGAAGAACCTGTTTCTGGTAAGTTAACAATGATTTATAAAAATGTTAAAAGAAACACCGATTGACTTCCCATATGTGATACTTCAGGTTCCACTCCACCATTAGAGCTTATGGCTGCTGTTGCAACTGATTTCATGATTTTATCTGAAGATGTTGTCCAGGGTCAGGGGCCGCAGGACCTAAGTCGTCCAGAAGACAAATCAAATTCTCCCACTTGTGAGACTAACCAGGATTCTAAAATATCATTGGATGAAATGATGAAGTGTGGAATCTCTTTCGAAGAATTTTATGTTCATGCTAAGTTATCATGTGATTTATAAGACCTTGGGCGTGAGTTTTATCCTTCACCCAATAAATTTACATATAATTTAAACTTCTAATCATGAATGAAAATAACATGTCGTTCCAACCATTGAAGCCGTTGAACTGTCAATGCCTGAAGAGGGTGCGGACATAGATTTCAACCCTACCATTGTAGAAACATTAGCTCAAGTAGATATAAACCCAGTGAACCCTCCTGAGACCCATATTGAAGATTCTGTTGAGACTGGGAATGATGGGGAGGAGTCTTCTCAGGTTGTTGATCTACCATCGGGCAAGGGTTAATAATATTTGTGATTGTATTTAATTTGTATTTCAATCAATTCTTTTTTTATCCTTTGAAACTAAAAAAATCTTTCAATGAATTATGTAGGTCCATCAACTGCAGTAGCTAGATCTAGAGGTGAGGCCTCAGCCTCTGCCTCAATGGAAATTTAAAGCGAAGAAGCACATGTCAGGGGGGAAGGAGCAGAACAAGGCACTTCCTTAAGTTCATTAATCCCATATTACATGCCCCCCTATGACGATGATGTTGAATCAGACCTAGAGGTGCTTAAGGCGCTCAGTTTTTCACGATGCAAGGCAAGGAACAACATATGGAAAATCATATCTAAGGTTCCTTTTGAAGAGCTATAATCAAAGATCCATTGATTGTCATCCCAGTTCGTCATTCTAGGACTCAAAAGTTTTGGATTCCAAGAGATCCATACCG
The DNA here is from genome assembly GCA_963277665.1 of Viscum album. NCBI lineage: Eukaryota > Viridiplantae > Streptophyta > Magnoliopsida > Santalales > Viscaceae > Viscum > Viscum album. The sequence continues at coordinate 882,868,184 of OY728158.1, forward strand.
CGGTGAACCAAGTCTTCTTCAAGAGGGAGCATGAGCAAGAGTGTCGCGAAGATCTGACCAGGGGGAAACTATCAGTCAACATCGGCGAAGCTGAGGCTGTTGTATCCCGAGCTGAGGCCGACTATGCTTCCAAGATTAAGGATCTGAAGCATAAAATCAAAGAAAATGTCGTCCAGAAGATGCACCTTCTGCAACAGTTAGATTCTGTTACTAGGGAACTTGACCAACTCAATAATTCACTGGTAGGAGTTCAAATGAATGGTATGAAGGCCATTGCAGATGCCATTAAAGCACTCCATCAAGCTAAAAAGAGTGAAGTTTGTCGAGGGCATGAGCTTCAAGTAGCTGCTAATGATGCTCAGGATGTGGTTCATCAAGTTATGACTTATGTCGACAGCCTTTTGTAATTTCGTGAAAAAAGAGAAGAGACTCCAATTTGTGTATATACTTCTAATTCTTGTGCATATCCTTCTAATTCTTGTGCATCAATGGAGAGTAATTTTATCTTCCATCATTTATTCATTTATTCTTTCGCTACCTGCTATAAATTTTACCTAATCTAATGGGCCTAGTAAGCATCGTTAGATTTTTACTAGGATTATTATAAATAACCCTACAAACCTTGAATCTCTTAATTGGTCAATATTACCTAAATCATACAAAATGTGTGTTTAGTGAGCTGGAAGATGACTTTTATTCAGAGTTCCTTTGTCTTTTTTGGGCAGTTTAAATTCATGCATGTCGGACAAAAAGAGGCTAATGTTTAAGGTCAAAATAGCTTTGACTAAAATGCATTAAAAGTCAGTCAATTCCTTGAAAATTTATCTGAAAACATTTTACCATACTAAATTATGAGGGAAAATATGTAAGCTATGACTTAAGAATATTTTTATCTGAGGAATGATATAAAGAAGAGCTAAAAGGAATTAGAAGAAGTAGTTCCCAAGAATGAAGTTACCATTATCTAACAAACCTGTTAGGGCGTTGAATTATGCAGGGCCACCTAAGGGCATTGGCTTCATAGTCAAATAAATAGAATCTATTGGATGGTAGGTCTGTTATGTAGACTATTTATGCAAGGCCACCTAAGGGCACGTGCTTCATAGTCAGGCAAAAGAAATCTTAGAAATTTACTTTTGTAGTGCTAAAAATCCAGTGAAAGTTTATGGAGATTCAAATTTTCCAAAGTATAAAGTGTGATGTATGGAAAAAGATACATGAATATGAAGATGATATTTCCAAAAAATATTATCAAAGAACTATTTGGATATAACTCCTATGAAGGTCTGACCCAAACGTAGGGAAGGATAATATAAACCGTAGACTTGAATACTTTCCGATCATGGAAAAGGATATGGGAAAAATATGTTAAGGATGGCTATTTTTGCGGATCCCTACATATTTTCATTTAATACAAATAAGGACAAAAGAGGCTTGCTTCCCAAGAATGAAGTTACCAGTATCTGAAAAACCCAGTAGGGGGTTGAATTATGTAGGGCCACCTAAGGGCATTGGCTGCATATTCAAATAATAGCATCTTTTGGCTGAAAAATCTGTTATGGAGACTGTTTATTCAAGGCCGCCTAAGGGCACGTACTGCATAGTTAGGAAAAATAATTCTCAGATGTTTGACATTTTTGTGACTAGAAGTAAAGAAACGGGTTATGAAGATCATAAAATATTTAAGGTTAGGATTATGACACATAAATATGGGTATTGTCCAATGTATGCAGAGATACATAAATCAATACTAACCATAATCATGTTGTGGATGGGTTCTGAATGGAAATGTTTGACTTCACTACGTATCTCATAAGGATGGGAATCAAGCCATACATAGTCCTTGAACTAAAATTTAACATCGTGTGGGACCAAAGGATTGGAGATCTTAGTTTAGGGTCATAGAGCTTGGACCATTATAAGAAATACACAGTGTGTGTTTTATTGGGGACTTTTCAGCCAGGGGACTGAAAGAGGAATTTGGGTTTAGGCCCAAAAGACATGGGGTTGGATTTGAGGGACACTCAAATGTTCCTTCGTATCCCACAAAGATGTTAATCAATCCCACGTAGTTCTAGAACTACCCTATGTACAAATTTGGTTCATACATGTGAAGGGTGAAAGGGGACTTTAGTGCAATGATGGTTTGACCCAAGATAAAAAAGTCGGGGCGTTTCCATGTATGCAAATAGTCTTTGAATTAAATCATGATTGAAAATCAATGTAACTAATGATTCCCTCTCGGGTGAGGGTATCAAAGAATATTGTAGTTTTTTTTCATACTCGACAAAATTGTTGTATAGTTTAACGTCGTATATCAAGGACAAATGTGAACCAATGTAAAAATATTGATTCTAGGGGCAGTTTCATGAATCAACAACATATGAGATGGAGGTGAACTGATCCGAAGAGATTGTTTTTAGGCTTGAACCTTGGGAGGCTTCCTACGTACCAAGCCTAGAAGGCAGGGATCAAAGTCTGTGTAGTTCAATTACAGAATGAATTAGTGATCAAGTTGTTTTGGGGAACAACGATTTAAAAAACAGTGTTGGGACTTACACATGGTTAGTAGCCTAGAGAGAGTGTTATGGTTGAAGTTTGCTCTAAGCTCACATGAGTCATACTCAGTGTGAGAAACAAGAGGTAACAACAAACTTAATGACACATAGTTTAATGTCATGTAGGACATATGAATGGACTATTCCGTTTAAAGTCTTGCAGTTAGGACTATTGGTGCTGCACAGTTTAGTTTCATGTAGCAGAGACAAAATATAGTTTAACGTCATGTTGGACGTATTAAAGGACTTTCTGTACAGTTTAGTGTCATGTAGTTAGGACGATGGGGACAATACAGTTTAATTTCATGTTGGACAAAAATAGGAATGAGTAGTTTAATGTCATGCAGTGAGGAAAAAAGAGTACACCATATAACGTCATGTCAGACGTATTAGGGATTTTTTCACTGTTTAACGTCATGTTGGATGAAAAAAGGGATGATAAAGTTTAGCGTCATGTTAGACGTAAGTACCTATAGTTTAAGGTCGTATGCATTGACCGTTGGTTATGAAGTTTAACGTATTGCTAGATGTAAGGGACATCTATATAGTTTAACATAATATAGCAAGGATGATGAAGGGGATATAGTTTAATGTCATGTTTTCTGGACATGATGAGCAGTTTTAATGTTATGAAGGATGGTGGTGCAGTTTAAGGTCATACCAGACCAATGATGATAAATTTTTTGTTTATACAAAATATTTATTCAAAAATCTGGCTTTTGTTGGAGTAGTTATGAGTTCTACATCCATCGAGATTAATGAATAAGCTCCATTAGATTAGACCCTACGTATTGAGTAAGGTCCATCCCATTTTGGCTTAAGCTTGGGAAGTTTCTTTCTGGTATCATTGGATTTCGGAGAACTAATACCAATTCTCCCTGAGTGAATGAACGAAGATGAACTTTTTTTTGAAAGCTCGTGCTATTCGATTTTGATAGACTTCCAAGTGGTGAAAAGTGCACAATCTTTTCTCATATAACCGTTCCAATTCATTCAACCAATTTTGAGATTATTCATCTGTAGATGAATGATCACAAATAGCTACTCTGAGTGAGGGTAGTTGAACTTCAATGGGCAAGATGGCTTCTGTTCCATATACTAGTGAATATTGAGTAGACCGCGTTACAGTGCGGGTGGTAGTCCGATAAGACCATAAAGCATGAAAGAGTTTATCAGGCCATGATTTCTTATCTTTATCCACCAACTTTTGTAGTATATTTTAAAGAGTCTTATTAAAGGCTTCTATCTGGCCATTGTCCACTACATGATACTGAGATGAATGATTGGATTTGATGTTGTATTCTTGATACAACTTTTCACCTCGGATGAAAAAAAGTTGGTTCCATTGTCCATCAATATGGTATGAGGGACACCAAATCTGGTAATGATGTTAGACATGATGAAACTAACAATGAATTTAGAACTGACTTCCTTAAGAGGTATTTCCTCTTCCCATTCGAAAAAGAAATCAATAACAGTAAGAATATACTTAAACTGCTTGGTCGTAGCTGAAGGGTAAGGTCCCACCACATCGATTCACCATGTAGGAAATGTCCACGAGTATTTAGTTGTATGAAGCAACTCTGGATATTGATGAATGAAGTTTCCATGTACTTGGCATGAATGACACTTCATTTTGAAATCAACACAATCTTGTATCATTGAAGGCCAAAAGTATCTAAGCCTTCGAATCTGATCAGATAGTCTATGTCCAGACTGGTGGGGACCATAGACTCATGCATGCACTTCATTCATGACATCCATTGACTCTTCACCATCAATGCATCTGAAGAGAAATCCATCAAAACAACATTTGTAGAGAATTTTCACTAGGTGATCTGGACTATCATAAAGAGTAAAATTGACCATACATCGCCGGATTTGTTATTTCTCGGCTCTATTAGGTGGAAGTGTTCCATTTTGAATGTATTCTCAGATAGGTGACATCCATCCTTTAGTATGACCATATGGTTCAGGAATGGGAATAATTTCATTAATTTCCTCTATTCTGATTTGAATAGAAGGTGAAATTTCACGATGGTGGGAAATACTGATGGCTGTCTCATCCCGATTTGGATCTACCAGAGATGTGGCTATATTGGCCAGTGCATTAGCTTGAGCATTTTGTGTTCTCGGGACATATGAAAATGTCAGTTCCTAAGGGAATTTCTCCATTAACTCTCTGACGTAATCATACAAAGGGATTAGTTCTTCTTTTCTGATGGCATAATCCCTATTGACTTGTTTGATTACCAGGTCTGAATCACCTTTCACTTTTAAGTGATTCACTTGTGCTTGAAGAACTAATTCCAAGCCTACGTTGAGAGCTTGGTATTCTGCTTCATTATTGGTACCACCTTCCCATAATAAGACGAAATAAGGTAACACTTCCTTTTCAGGAGAAATGAGCACAATTCCTAAGCCAAAATTGTTGAATTCAGGATTTTTCATTTTCCTCCCAGTTGGACTTCTGGAAGCACCATCAAAATACATTTCTCATGCCTTATGACTTTCTTGAATAGAGAATCCTTACTCATCATGGAGTTCAATATTTGAAGATGTGTCTTCCATTGAAGGGTGTTCTGCCAGGAAATCAGCCAGATCTTGGACCTTTATTTCCTTTTGAGGAACATACTGGATGTCAAATTGCTACAAAATAACTGCCCACCTTTCCAGACATCCTGTAAGCATTGGACGACTAAGGATGAATATGAGCGGGTTATTGAGAGATACCAATTGGACCTCGTGATGTTGCAGGTTGTGTCTCAATTTCCGAACTGCAAATAATAATGCCAGGCCGCACTTCTCAATACTTGAATACCGGGTTTTTGCTTCAAGCATAGTCCGACTGAGGTAGTGGAGGTTGTTTTCATTCCCAACGTCATTTTTATGAGCAAGAAAGGCATCCAATGATTGCTCTAAAGCTATCACGTAGAGGATAAGTGGTCTTCCTTCAATAGGTGGCATGAGTACCAGTGGACTCAAGAGGTATTTATTGAGAATATTAAATTATTCTTTACATTCTTCCGTCCACTGGTATGTGATTCACTTCTTCATCAATTTGGTGAAGGGTAATCTTTTTTCCTGCCAAATTGGTGATGAAACGCAGAATATAGGCTATGTGTCCTTAAAGACCTCTTAATTCATTAAAATTATGACGAGGTGACATACCAAGGATTGAATTTTTCTTCTCAGTATCGACATCAATACCACAATGGAGTACAACAAACCCGATAAATTTTCCTGAGGTTACCCCAAAAGCACATTTTAAGGGGTTCATCTTCAAATTATATTGCTGAAGTTTTCAGAATATGACTTCTAAATCAGCCAAGTGATTACAACTTTGTTTGTATTTGACCACCAAATCATCCACATAGCATTCAAAAATCTTCCCTAAAAAAGGGTTTGAAGATACGATGCATGGCACGCTGATATGTTGCGCCTGCATTCTTTAATCCAAAGGGAATTACCCAGTAGAAAAAAACACCTTAAGGGGCTCTGAAGGCTGTGGATTCCTCATCTTCGAGAGCAATTTGGATTTGATTATATCCAGAATATACATCAATGAAGGAAAGTGCTATATATCCAGCTGTTGCATCAATTAAAAGTTCTATAATCAGAACTGGGAAATCACTCTTAGGTTAATGCTGATTAAGATATCTGAAATCAATGAAAACTCTAATTTGTCCGTTCTTATTTTTCACAGGGATAATATTAGCCAACCACTTGGGATATTGAACTTATCTGATAAAGTTATCTTTGATAAGATTATCCACTTCAGATTCATTTTTGGAAGCATAAGTTGGGTGTGATATTCATGCGGATTGCTTAAATCCTCGATGCTCTTCTGGTAATCTCAAATGATGAGTAGAAACATCAAGATCATGATCGGGAATCTCTGTATAGTTCCAAGAAAATATATCTCGATTTTTCTTTAAAAAGAAAATATACATATCTTTTTCTTCAAGAGTCATGGCCACACTGGTTAAATTTGGGCGTGGATCTTCTTTTGTACCCAGATTTCTTTCTCTGAGTTCATCCACGGTGGTAGAGATACCCTCTTAAAATTCTGGAGGAGCATCTCTGAGATCTTCCTCTTCTTCTTCATTATGTGTTATTTCTTCTGTTTCTACTTGCATAGTAGATGATAAAGCAGAATTTCTATGATCAGAAGAGATGTTAAAATTTTAACACCTTGAAGAAGAAGCTTCCATTTCTAACCCAATTGATGATGAAGGGTCTTAATTGGGAAATAAATAGGAGATGATGTATTGATAATCGACATCATTGTTCACCTCCGATGTTGTTATAACTTATTCTAGACTGATTGGAGAATTATAGACTGGTTGGATTTCAGCAGAGGAAATGAAGACGTCACCATTTGAGATTTCATAACTGATTGGTGGGTTACCAATTTCTACCATGTTGTCTGGTTCGATTTCCGTAATTGAGATTATGGATCATTCCATAAGAGTATTTTGATTTGGGTCAATCATGTCAATTTGACTGATAGTCAATACATAATCTGTACTCACATGTGTAAATGGATTTACTAGAATATTCTCCAAACCATATGATGCATTAACTTTGGTAAGCTCTCTTGTTGTAGATTTATCCTTTCCCTTCATGTGATAGAATTCCGCCTCAATATATTGAGACTCACATGTCTTGAATGGGGACTTACCACCATACAATGTCCCAAATTGACCATCGAAAAAATATTTTAGACATTGATGGTATGATGAAGGGATAGCTGCATGTTGATGTAGCCAGGGTCTTCCAAGAAAGATGTTGAAGGCTAAGTCTTGATCAATAACCATGAAATCTGAATTAGATACAAGATATCCAAACTGAGTTCTGAGTGTAACCTCGCCCAGTGGTTCTTTGTCATTTTTATCATATCCTTGTAACATCATGGTAGAAGGAGATAAATCAGATTCTGTGAGGCCCAATCGACGAATTGTACAAATGGTCATGACGTTGACTCCTGAACCATTATCAATGAAAGATCTTCGGACATCTATGCCATTGACCTTTCCAGATAAGTACAAAGGTCTAATATGTCCATGCACGACATCATCTTCATCTTCATCAGTAAAACATATTATTGCATGGCATTCCGTAGGATTATTGTCTATGTGATAGACTTCAGCTGTAGTAATTTCAGTTTCAAACTCCTGAGGACATGACAAAGCCTCGATGAGTGCCTCCCGAAGATCTTTTGATAAATTCAAGGCATCCAAAATTGATAACATGGCCAGTACTTGGGCCAGGTGTTTCAATACATCATACTTTTGTTCCAATGGTATGTGTTTCCCAATAGGAGCATGTGGTTTAGCAGGTCCTTTAGAAGTTGATACATCTCGTATCGGGATAGGAGTTGGCAATATTCCTGGCTTTGGAAGATTAAACTGATTAGATCCATTTACTTGTTGAGAGGAAGAAGATAGAACCTTCAACTGGTCTTCCTGAATAACTATGCCAGGACTTAATTTTCTATTGATGGAAGAACTTGCTTGTTCTTTTTGAGCTCGCTGAAGGGCTCTGCCACGAGTTTCTGCTGCATTAAATGTTCTAGAAGGGGTAGAATTGGAATAGTGTCTTCTGAATGATCCATGTCTTCCCATGTATCCTGAGCCTCTGCAACTTCCTCTGATTCCTCTGTTTGATACAGGGAATTTAGGCTCATCGAAATCGAAACTACGATTGGAATATGTATCTATTAATTGAATCATATTAAAAGAACCAAAGATTATATCTTCATCCAATGAGGACTCTGCTTCAGTATCCAATTTAGGTTGTGCCTTTTGGTGGGACGATGCCCGTTTATTTGAAGTATATGGCATGAAATCTACCAGAGTCAAAGCCAACTTAGGCTTTGACACATTCTATTCTTCTTCTGATTTTTCTTCCTTGGAATTATGTCGTTTCTTTGAGGATTTTCCCTCTGATAAATAGGGTTTTTCTACGGCATTCATGGCAGAAGGATCAATTGGTTTCTTCAATTATGTTTTCAAAATAGAATGAGTTTGGTTGATCGTCTCTCTGACCACCCAATCATCATATTTTCATGAATTTTTTCTTTTAACTTCTTCCCACTCGCATTCCTCCTCTGGAACTATAGCAGCAACACATTCTACATGAGCTGAAGAACCTTTCAGATTAACTTGTCACAAATCGACCATTTTCTACAGGAGGTCCTTAAAAAACACTCCTCAATGGGATGCCCCAACATTTGATGATACATGAAATATTTGGGATGGTCTTCATCTCCTAACTTGTTTGGCCTCTTGGTCATTGGCAATTGAACCAAATTATTTCCCAAAGCTGAAATGAAATAACTAGGAACTTGTTCATTTCGGAAAGAGAAAAATTTTCTTTTAAAGTACTCATATTGTTTTCTTCTTTGATCTCTTTGATTATCTTTACGAAATGGCCTCTATTGTTGGCACTCAAGAGGTGGATCCCATTGGGAAGATGAAGGTTTTGAAGTAGAAGGAGGTACAGGTGCTTTCTTAAACATAATTGTGGCAGTCTCTCATTTACCCATTCTCCTTCCTGGAGTTGATGGAATTACACGAGATTAAGCCTTAGTCTGTATAAGATAATCTTCAATCTATTGAGTGATTGAAGTAAGGTCTTGAAACCCTCCTGTGTATTTCACAGGGATCAATGGCATGCGTAATTCGTCACACAGATTTTCCACACATATTGGAAATAGTTCCACTTGAGGAAGTGCTAAGCTTAGAGAATATGTTAATCCCTTCCAGCGAGCAATGAAATCTGAGACCCTTTCATTATCCATTTGATTACAATTTGTAAGATCGAAAACATTTTTCTTTGGAAAATTTGAGCTGAATTGAAGAAGAAATTGTTGATGGAGATCTTCCCATTCGGCAATTAACCAGGATTGCAAGCTTGTGTACCAGAAAAAAGGCTGGTCCTTGTAATGTTCACACGAAGAATTTGAGTTTCACTGATTCTTGCTGCTCTGGAGTTCCCATCATTGGATCTCAACAAGACACGTAATGTGTCAAATGCTGTTCAGGGTCGCCTGATCCATTGAAAATAGGGAATATAGGGTTCCCAAAAAATGATGGGGGGAGACCGAATATACCCATTCAGGGTAAGATTTCTTTTCTAGTTAAACCTGCGCACACTTCCCTTCCATATTCTCTAACCGAGCTGTTAGTGACTCAATGGTTGTTATTAACTTTTGAGAAATATCCTGTTGAACTTGGACTTGGTTACATGCAATGACTGGAGTTTGGACAGGTATGGCAGCTGGTGCTGCATCTGATTGCAGCACTGCCAATTGTTGTTGCACTTGACCCATAGGATTAGACCTATGAGGGTGTACTAATAAAGTAGGGTATTCTTGATCCATCTCAGTTGCTGCAACAAACTCCCTTGGCTAACTAACTCTATCACGCTTAAGAAGAATACTACCCTGAAGTAGTTTTGCATTCAACCTCCTCAATTCCTTCATTTTTTCCTCCTATTTTGCAATCCTTTTCTATAGTGAGAGCGATTGACCTTATCTAGAGGAAGGATATGTAACATGATTCTTTCCCTTCCCCTTGTTGGATCCTTTTAGGAGAGGGGGAAGTTGGTTATTTGAAGGATTACCTAGGTTCTGTGTAATCCATTGATTTCTTGTACGCCCACCTTCTTCATTTGTGTTTGTACGTACATCTTCTTGAGCAGGAACCTCTTAATCTGAATTCCCTAAGTGAGCCTCATCTGATGGATCAGCAACAACGACATTGATAACATTGATTGATGCATAACGCATCACATACCTTCTATCATCATTTCTATGATATTTTCATCTACCATGCCTTTGATGAGACATTGCCTTTTGATGATTCAAGCCATTAGGAAATTATTGACGAACCATAATTTTGAGGGAACCTCCTGATAATTTGGATCTATGTTCCTCCTGTGGCTTCTTCCCCATTCGAGAGAATACTGACATTTGCTGAGGAGGTCATTGATGATTTAAAAAATTCCCCAGTCCAATAGACTGGGGTTGTTCCTGTTATCTTTTCTCAACTCCTCGAATCCTATTTGTTGATTCTGAAGGTTGGTTTAAAAGATTCCCTAGTCTGGAAAGCTGGGTGGCTCTTGACATGCTATGTCTGTGACTTTCTTAAAATCTCTCCTGATCATGTGGACCTTAGTCCTGAAAGTAGCTGGATGCATTAACCTGCATCAACTTTTGTCACCCAATTCAAAAGACCATTGGATGATTTCTAACACATCTATCATTTGGTGATGTGCTTGCTCCAAATGAGAGGCCTGTTCATTATTCTCGTTTTCTTGATGCAAGAGTAATTCAACAACTTGTTCTCTGCATTCTTTATTTTTAGAGGAACTAGTTGAAGACTATTCTTGGCTATGCTTTTGATTGAAAACAAAGCCTGCTATTTGTGGCCGTCCATGGGAAATAACATTGCATGAGACCATTTTTGATGGGCTTTGCTGACTAGAGAGCACATTGAAATGTAGTGATCCATGAAAACCCCATCCTCTGATATGAATACCAGATGGGGCTTCGAAAATTAACTGGCACAGTCTTCTTTAGTGCGCCAAGGCATGAACACTGAAGGGCTCTCTACTGCTTTTAGCCCTCGGATATCGAGAAACTGATAGAGATTCCAAGTCAATTTGACGTTGTAACCCTTCTATTATCATAACATGATTTTCATATTCATCATAAGATAAAACTTTCCTTTTCAGCTGACATAGAGTTTTCCTTATGTTGATACAAATATCATGAATTCCATCTTCCGTCAACATATCTAGAATATAATATTGAGAGTTATCCAGAGGCCAAAACATGACTGGTACATCACATTTTTCTAGTTGTTTTATCATGTTTAGCATTTCCTCTTTATAATTCAATGAAGATTCTTCTTCCACATTTGACCAGATTTGGTGCTTCCTTGTTGCTTCATCGGATTCGACAAGATTGGTAGAGAAATCACAGATCAAACTATAAGATGCCTGAATTAGGGGTGGTTCAGAGAATGACCTACACCCCGTTATATCTTCTGAATGAGAAAGTATTTCACCTGCTATCGATAAAGCATCAAACATGACTGGTTTCACATTTGCAAGTGCCTAAAGATAATAGGGTTTTCATGGCACTACATTGTCCACTGGAGCATTTTCCAGGCAATGTGCATCACTACTGCGGAGAGGAATTTCGCAGAGAAATTCATCATTATGGGGAGGACCACCATGGTGGGTTACAAAAAAAGATGAGATCTCTTACTCCTTGGTCTTCTAACAAAACATAGGGTTCCTGTTTCTCTCATCTGATGATGAAACTTAAAAATCGACCAAATTTTCATGAAGAAAGCCTACATGAGGAAGTGTCTGTTGAAGACCTTCGGAATTAATGTTCCCACTATTGGGAAATGGGGGAGTAGAATCTTACATTCAAACAGATAACTGTCTGAGTGCTTCAAGAACTCCAACATCGAGCAAGGCCTTGTTAGAGATTGGCTCTTGATTTCTTGATTGTTTTGGGATCGTCTTTTTCATAGACGCCTTCTTACTCAATTTAGTAGGTGTGTGTTCCTTCTTAAAAGAAATGATCAGGCTAGGCTGATTATCTCCACTCAAACCAGGTGTATGTGCCTAACTTGGTTGTCCATATGATATGGGGGAGTACGCCCCACAACCCTCTTGGACTGGAACAGATGTGTGTGTCTATTCCGGAGTGAACTGTTGATGTTTCATTCCACTGGTAGGGATATATTTATGTGTCTTTACATGAGATGTTGCTGAAGCTGTTATAATATCCTGGAAAGCAACTACAATATGAGCAGAGATTTGCTTCAGCTCTTTCACCATTGATAGAATATTCTTGTTGACTTCAACTGCCGGAAGGAGGATATACGTCCATTCCATGCTTGGAGTAGGTGTTTGTGCCTGCTCCTATCCTCCTTTTCCGATCAGTGAATCCTGATAGTACACAAGTGTGGGGGTAGAGAATTGAGTCTGCCTACTGTTTGTCTCCGGAGCTTTCTGACAGACTTATCCATGTGATACCAAGCGAGAATGTTAGTAGTCTTGATTAAAAATATCAGGTGTATGTTCCTGCTGATTGCACTTCGCCGAACGTGGTCAATGAGATCCATCATATGTAGTCAGAAGAGCATGCTGACAAGCTGATGACGTATAAACAGGTGTATGTTTCTGTCAATAATACTCTGCCAGAATTCCCTGGCAGGATTGGCATGATGATTCCAGACAAGTCTGCTGGACAGCGGAATTAAAATGGGTAGGTGTGTGTGCCTACTCATTGCATGCCACAAAATTAATTTGGTGGACTTCTCCGGAGATGGCACAGATGAGAACCTCCTCACTGTTAATCGGATTTTTCCTCTGGATATTCGTCTTGCATGTTCGGGTTCGAGGAACCTGAGCGGAACGCCTGGAGTCGGTACCCTCATCATGTTGAGAGTGCACTGTCGCACGAGTCTGATAGAGATTGTTGATGGGAGCCATCGGGAAGGACTCATGTCTCGTTGAATTAAGGCCCTGAGGGACCTTCTCATTTACCTCCTTAGAATATGGGAGTGAATGATGATTGCGTTCTAGGGATAACGACCTGAAATGGTTTGAGACGGTGGTTAGCACCACCTACTTCTTGATCACTGGTTGTCGCTGTCCAGACAACCAGGGTGAATTGTTTACTTGGAGGGCTTATCGGGAAGCCTCTAGAGTTGAAATAGTACCGTTTTGACGGTACTCCATAACCAGCGTGTTTGATATCCAGCGTTGAATATTCTGAGTAGGTGATATCATCCTCAGAGCAGACGATGATCTAGTAGGAGTAGCAGTAGTGACGTTTTCAGCTGATGTTTTGACAGTAGACGTATTCACAGAAGTGAACATAAGTGAATCCATTTTGGAAATGCAGAAGATCTTGGAATAGAGTGCATGTTTGATATAATGGACATAATCATGATAATTTCAGCCACTAAATCTTTTGGATGAGAACATATGTCAATGATTTTTTTGTTGGCCCTCTCATTTAGTTTTAAATAGGGGCCTAACAAATGAGAAAACCATCATTTTGACTTGGTTAAGGATTCACATCGGGTTCACCATTTTTTGTTTCCCTCTGGAATTGGGGATGATCTCATTGATTTAGGATTCAAAAATTCCAAGCGGTTTCTGACGGGTTTGTTTGTAGAACTGAAAACATCCAATGATTCCAAATCCATTTGAACCTACTTTCCAAATTTAGGCGCTCATTAGTTGTAGACGGATGAGGCTTATCAATTTTCATTTTTCGAGAGGATGGGAGGTCGGACTCATCTCACCATTTTGAGGGGAATTATTGTCTACTCTAGGACTCTCTTTATAGATTTAAGTTATGTTCGTGAATGCTTATTACATTACCATGTATAAAATGAGTTTTCCTTTAGATCTGAAAATCAATGATTGATATGAAGGAAATTTAGAAAATCTTTTATAGGTATTCTAGGTTCTTCATTGATAGAGAATCATCTGTATTTTTTATAGATTCTTAGTCAATGGTATCCTTTGATACATAAAAGACTCTTGGTCATTATGATGACCATACTTGTTTTAAAGCCACTCAGTGGGGAAATTGAAGTTTATTTTCATTTAGAAGGACATGAATTATTTCAAAGTTGTGATCGTACCCGTAGATGGGATACCTATGTATCATTTGCTTAGGAAAAGGAATTAGAACCCACATAGTTCAAGTAAGGGAATATGATGTTTATGATTGATGGCTCAAAGAAAGATTTCATAATTACTTTTACACTCTAAGCTCACATGGTTCATTCTCGGTGTGAGAAACAAAAGGTATTGGTAAAACAAGACAATTGTGCCATAAAAGATGAAATCATAAGAAATGATGTCGGGATTATGTATGTATGTCTACCCAAATAGATGATGATTAGGATTTACATTAGGGAAGAAATCCAAGAACAGGGTCCAAATGGTATATGTACTTTACGAAGATTTGGGTACTCTAATTAGGGGCTTACTCCTGAAAAGTAGGACAAAGATAGGAGGGGACATATGATTGGGTTTTAATCCTGAGAAGGAAGTCCATATCAAAAGTAAATTAGGACTAGTTAATGGACTTTGGGCTTACTCATAAGGAGGATGCCCATATTTGAGACAGGGGCTTATTCCGGAAAAAGAATCCTAGGTTAAGAGAATTATGGTTGGGGCATACTTCTAAAAAGGATGCCCATCTTTGATACTGGAGCTTACTCCTGAAAGGGAAGCCTAGGTTAAGAGAATTATGGTTGGGGATTACTCTTAAAAAGGATGCCCATATTTGGGAATTTTATGATTGGGGCTTACACCTAAGGAGGATGCCCAGATTAAGGGACTTGGGGTTTACTCCTAAGAAGGATTCCCATATTTGAGACTGGGGCTTATTCCTGAAAAAGGAGGCCTAGGTTAATGGGGACTTGGGGCATACTCCTAAGGAGGATGCCCACATTTGAGAATTAGGACCGGGGCTTATTCTGGAAATGGAGGCCCAGGTTAATGAGGACATGAGGCTTACTCCTAAGGAGGATGCCCAGATTTGATAATTATGATTGGGGCTTATTCTTGAAAAGGAGGCCCTGGTTAATGAGGACTTGGGGCTTACTCCTAAAAAGGATTCCTAGATTTCAGAATTAGGACTGTGGCTTATTCCTGAAAAGGATTCCCAGGTTTATGGGTTTTCTCATCTTAAAGGATGAGGTTGAATGAATGAAATCTCAATCTTTAGTGACATAAAGGTGTGTAAATCACTATGTTTTGAGAGATATTCCACAGAATTCCTTTTAGATAAATAATTTAATCATGAAATCATGCCATAAATAGCATTGAAGAATTTCTTGAATTCTGAATCTTGAATAGTAGAGGTGGAATGGTATAAGAGGGGTTAAATGGGAAAGAAGGGCACCCAAAAAGGCAGTGGCGCACAAGTCCTTGTAGGTGTGTAGGTACTGCGTAGTCGCGCAAGTCATGGTCGTGCAGGTATACCTGCATGACACATGGGTACTTGCGCGATTGTTAACTAGTAGGGTAACACTTGGGCGATCCTTGACCAACGCCATTAGAATTATCTTGAGGAACTTCCAGGAGAGAGGTGCACAATTTTTGGTGAGGAAGTAGGGCGGCGCGCACGTATGTTCATTTCCCTTAAGGGTAAAACACCATAGGTGCGCATGTTTTAGTGAATTCTAACACTTAAACCTTACTCATATTGTTTAAAACATCCATTCTAAGTAAAGAATTACCATAGATGTATTTGGAAGACCTGAAGAAGAGACCTTGGTTTTCAGAGCTCTATATCTAAATTCGTGAAAAAATCCTCCTCGAAATGGGGGGCCCACAGGGTCTATTTATATGCTGAAGAAGACTTCAGGTAGTTATCACTTAGGGTGCGCAAGTCACTTGCGCGACCATTAGGCGGCGCGCAAGTATACATGCGTGACAATGAGGGAACATGCGCGACCCTTGTGCATTTGAATCCTTGTTCATGCCTTTGTCGATTTTTGAGGTTTTCTTCAAACGATGAATAGATTTGTGCTACGTCATTTCCCTTTCAATTCATTTAGACAATGTGACGAAAAAGGAGTGTCAACACTCATGAATGATGGTTTCATTTCACGTTTGAAGGAAGAGAATATGTATAAATATATTACCATCATAATAATAGAATAATAATATATATTATATATTTATGTTATTATATTTTAATTTTCATGACATAATTTAAGGCTCATAAATAAAAAATAATAAGGACCTCGAAGAAGATATTTACATTCACTTAGAATAACATCATTTAGATATCTTATTAAGGACCCCAAGGTTGTTTTCTAGGGAATTATAGAAGAACAATAATTTGGAGATGGATATTTTTTGTATATTTTTATATATTTCATCCAAGAAAAGTTTCTTGATATGTGTGAATAAGTCAATGGAGTGGTTTCACTTTTACTATATATGAGTAGAGTAATTCTTGTAAATACCTAAAATGGGTTTAAAATGTGAATGAAAACTGAATAACATTTACAAAAAAAAATTTAAATAATAGACTAGAAGGGTTGTATATTCATTAGATAACTTCACCATTTTAAAATATAAATTTTCAGTCCTGTTATTCAATTTACATCTAAGGATACATATTTTACCATTTTATTTTTTCACCACGGTAAATAATTTATTTACTATTTTTACCATTCATTATAAAAAAATAAATATAATATTTTACCTATAAATAATTATTCTCATTAAAAACATGTCTTAAATTTTCATAGATTCAAAACATAGAATTGGAAAAATTAAATATATATTTATATCTACAAATAAGTTCAATGTGGGGTTTCATTTTCTTAATGTGTAGTGAACAAAATCTCATGGTTCTTAACAAGAATGAACATGTTCCATGAGAATATAAAAATATTCTCAATTAATTTTATAAAAATTTATTACTATAGTAGATAGAATTTCCCAATCACAATATCTGTGAACACATCTAAATAATTCATTAACTTGGATGGCACAATGAGATACTAATACACTCCATCTATTCACTAAAATGTTTTTAGGTATATAATATTTGAGGGTATTAAATTAGTGGTAGCCTGATAGCTATTAAAATATTGGAAAACCATCTGGATCTTCACAACTGATAAAAAAATTTATTGATTCATATTAATTGGTGCTTGTTCACTACCATAATCAGATTCAAATATCATACTTCCATGCACAACTAATTATTTTTAAACATTTTATTAGTGAATAAAATTGGATCACCCTATAGTTAAGTGCTCATAATAACAAATCCCTTTGGATAAATGTTCTCAATATTCACCCTTAGTTCCATTAACTATGTTGATACAATATAATAGCACCACCTTGACATATGTTTCATCACATATATACTATCATATCTATCCATGAAATTTTTACATTAGTTCAATTTATTCACATACCCCAATGTAATTTTTTCCAATTACTAAGATACCATATCCATCACGTGAATCCTATATTTCATCTAACACGAACCACTATAGAGACCTAAGTGTATACCACATGAATGAAAACACTAAAGATAACCCACATTCCCACATAGAGGTCACTTATTTGGTTATTCTAGGAATAAATTTGATAGTGTATTCTCTAGTAAAAATTGGAACATGGGATGATATATCATACCTTGTAGAGTTTTATGGGAAATTTCACTTCTGTAAATTTATAACACAACCCTATATCACCCCATAAACAACCCTCTTATTAATAATATAAAAGGTTCTTAAATTATTCTATTGGAGTCCCTCTCACAAGAGTATAACGGATAATAAAATTATTGTGACTCCTGCTTCCTATAGACTAGTCATAGTACTCAAGGTTGTGTGTTTCAACATAGAAGTAATCATCTTGTTAAATCTATTAACCTGTAACATCATCTCAGGTCAAACGATGGTCATGATGTTTCAAGACTTTTTATTCATTCCCATGCAAAAGCGCAATTAAGTGACATATCAGTGTGAAATGATTACAATATATATACCCTGATATTATCAAGAAATGATTTTTGATAAATTTCTGTTATTGATCCATGTTTAGAATTTATAGTAAAAACATATAATAATAAATCCTATAATGATTCCAAAGTATATCCCTCTTGTATCCCCATTACCTTCATGACACCCCACTATCTCTTTTCATGAAATTTAATTAATAATGTAGTCAAATCATCCCATTAGTCCATCATATTCTTTTCCAGGTAAAATATTTTGTGTTTCTTGATGATCCAATCCTGATCATCTTGGGGTACCGTAGTACTCGAGAATGATTGGTTATTATAAATCTAGAAATCCTAAGAATAATCAAATATTGTTATATGATATCCTCCACTTTTAACTTGAAAAATATAAAATACTATAAGATGATGTGATTCAGTAACCAAAACTGCTGGTTTAGGCATTGAAACACGATTAGATGTAACCTATAACTTGCCTGATGGTATGACATTAATGTCCTCACATATATGAATATTCTGATGTTATTCTCTAGTAAACCACATAAGGTATCTCATATCCAACATTATAAGAAATCCCAAATTGTTTTTATGTTCTATCCAAATCACTTTAAAACGGTAGTAAAACTAGTTGCCACATGACCTCAAGTCCCCCAATCTCACAACAAATGCTTCTGACTAATAAAAAATGTTTGTGATGATTATGTGTGTAGAATATAACACATTATGTTAAAATAACACATTTTTGAGATATCTTAAAAATATATGAATCAAAATAATGATAAGAAGATATCTATATGTAAATCATCCAGATAGTAATATTAATTTAATCCATAATAGGCACCATATCCAAATGATGAGTAAGTCATAGAGTTATAAAAAATATAGTTATACATACAAACACACTAAATATAATGAGAAAGAGACCAAAAAGGATATAAACTAAAATCATTATCCTAGGATAGATCCAATAATGCGATGCTCCCATATTATAATCAATCAAGTATACGAGACTAGTTGTTTTCCCTTATACCAACCTATATACATATAGTCTATCCCGGAACAAAATAATTTCCTGAAGAAAGGCATGATATGTACTTATTAATATACCCAAAATTCAACCTACAACTATAAATACAATTCATTTTATATTATTAATGTGAATATATAGTAATGGTAATGTTGTAGTGTAAATTGTAATGGATATGAATGATGTTAGGATGACACTACATACATTTGTCCATGAATGGAACCCTCTAAACTAATATCACCATAAACATATACATATAAGAGTATATTCATTTATTTATATATATAATCTATATACGTATTGTGGTTTATAACCATAAATTTATATATCTATTGCTATATTGGAATAGGACAAAACTCATGAATCCATGTCTAGTCACTATAGTCTCATAATGTTGTATGGGACACCATGTCCTAGTATCATAAGTCACAAGGGTCTACAATCCAATGTATCATAGATATATGAGATGGAATTCCTATGTGTCACAGGTATATGGGACACACTTAAGGAGTATGATAAGTAAATGTGATGCCACTTCTGAGTATCACATGGATATTCGATTCCATGCTTGAGTATAACAATTATATTGGACGCCCTACATGAGTATATCTTGTATATGAGACTAGTTTCCCATGTATTAATAATATAGAGTCAATTGGGATTTATAATTTAGTAATGTTCCACAAAAATAATTACATAACCATTTATTCTATAATATCAGATAACATTGTCATACCACTCACTTCACATTCAATTGAGTATTTTAATTACATTTAAGATCCAAGATAAAAGCCTATAGAAGATGGTTTGGCCACCCAAGAAGACAATAAAAACTCCCTAAAAATAATTCATATGATATTTCAGAAATATAACACACAATAAAATTTGATAATCCATTAACATAAAGAATTATATTGAATCTCTTATCAATGGAGATCCCACATGACTGAAAAAATTCTAAACAGAGGTTAGACAAAGGAGATGGATCAATGCCTACCGAAGACAGATGTGGGATCTCCCTAGAATTTGGATCACAAGAAAATAATGAGAGAGAAAAAAGGTGTGAGTAATTAAATAGTCTATGGTAAAAACAATATTTCCACCCAATAATTAATGGGTGTATGGTTTGGCGACATGGTTTCCAAATAGTGTACCTACTGTGTGTACCCCACCATTGAAGTGTCCCTACCCTCACTACATTCATGGGAATGATTAAAAAACTATGTTCAACCCATGTACACCTTCTATTGTAGAGACTCATGGCCAAATTATCATTTTCATGGTGTAGTAAAACTATTTATCACACTTATAGTGCTTCATTGTTTGAGGTGTACAACTAGAACTAAACATACACTAATCATGTTCCTAACTAGTTTTCTATAAAAACCATATACATGTGCTCTAAAAAATAAACTAAGGCTCTCAAAATCTTGGTTAAACCATAGGGAACATTTTAGAGGATAAAAATAAGGGTTTATACCTAGAATTCTATGTTTCAAAACTAATGAGAACAATAAGGGTATACCAATATTTCCCCTTAAAAGTAGCTAGACCTATGATTCCCTTACTAGGGTATAAAATAATCATCTAATAATAACTTCATCCACTTATCATGGACATTAGTATATCTCTCACATTTATCACCTTGTTCATGGATGTTCTCCTATTGAACACATTCCATATGTAAAGCGCATCCCTGAGGAGTATTTTATGCACCATTTGATTATATGAAAATGATTCCCCAAAGAGGCATTGGCCTCCAAGAAAACATATTGTTGATCCATATTATTCCACGGACAGACCTGATATAGGAAATTATGTGGTATATAAAATATTTACTACATGGTTTAGTACCTCTAAGGAAGATTTATCTAATAAAAATCATGTGAAACTCTCTCTAATAAATATGCATGCCACACATAATGAGGTGATAACTTCAACAATTATTTGATCTAATTATTCCCCCATCTGGGAAATAAAATAATGAAATAAGGTCTATGACATAATATTTTCTAGGTTTTTAATAGTGATTTGAATATGACATATGTCGGGACTAAGAAGTAAACATATTCTTCCTCATATGATTTTCAAGAACTAAACTATATTGAATGACATGAGGTATAGTAGTGCATCCCACTTCCTCTAGAAATTACAGATGTGATTGACATGAACATTTGTATATAGACTCATAATGATGCAGTTGAAAAGTAATCATAATGAAACTATTGCAAGAGAACATGAAAAAATTGTATGTTTTTTGTTTCAAATATCATTCTAAATTTAGTAAAAATTCTAGATGTTTTGAAATAAGTTTACACTTCTAATTGGGCTCTATTGTGTCTAGAGGAAAGAAAGTCTCTGTTTGAAATGTCGTACGGAAAGAAGCCAATAGGGAAATACATTCGAATTATCGAAAGTAAGTTCTTCATTCTCAAAAAAGAAAAGAATAGGAAGTTTGAATCATTTGGATATGAGGGAATATTTCTAGGCTACTCAGGAAGAAGTAAATCATACAAATGCTTTAACAAGAGGCTGAGAAAAGTAATTGAGAGAAATGATGTCACTATTGTGGTAAATGAAGAGAATATTAAATAGCACTGTGAACAGTTTCTTGATGAAATTGATGAATAGGATAGTAACACTGGAAGAGATGAAGTGGAAGATGCTGAATCAGAAGAAGCCACTGATGATGAAAAATAAAGTGTCAAGTCTACATCTGTAAGGAAGCCAAAGATTCAAGATGAAATTGATAGGAAAAATATCATTGGTGATCGACAGTTCCAGTTCAGACAATTATAATGATGTCACTACATCAGAAATCTTTTCTATGTAAGGTACAACCAAAATTCTTTGCAGATTTAGCTGAAGATGAAAACTGGGTTCAGGCCATGAATGAAGAGCTTAATCAGATCGAGAAGAACCAGATGTGGGAGATTGCTTCAAGACTAGTTGATAAGAATTTCATCGGGACTAAAAGGGTTTATCACAAAAATATGAATGAATATGGCATAGTGGTTCAAATAAAAGCATCACTAGTGTGGAAAGGATACTCCTAGATAGAGGGAATAGATGTTGATGAGACATTTTCACTAGTTACAAGTCTAGAGACAATCATATTATTCCTATCCATTATAGTGCAACTGGAGTTCAAAGTGATCCAGATGGATGTAAAATATGCATTCTTGAATGGGGTTCTAGAGGAGGATGTGTATATAGAGCATCTAGATGGTTTTATCATTCATGAGGATGTGAAAATGGTTTGCAGACTGAAGAAGGCCTTGTATGGGCTGAAACAATCACCTAGAGAATGGTACTCAAGGCTTGATCAATACATGAAGAAGATTAGTTTCCAGCATGGGGGAGTTGATTACAATCTCTATTTCAGCAATGACAGTAATAAAAGGATGATGGTGTTGGTTTATGTTGATGACATAATATTTGGCGGATCCGATGAAGCCCAATGCCGACAGTTTTCTAAATTCATGAAAAGTGAGTTTGAAATGTCATTGATTAGAGATATAACGTTTTTCCTCGGAATATAGGTGACATAATGAAGGAATTAAACATTCATTTCTAAAACCAAATATGCAAAGGTGGTTTTGAAAAGTTTTAGAATTGAAAATTCCATGTAGTAGAAGACTCTATTTTGCTACCCTGACAAAACATTCCCAAGATGATGATGGAAAGGCCGTTAATATCACAGATTATAGGCAAATTATTGGAAGTTTGTTATAATTGACCACAATAAGGCCAGACATTTTCTTAGCCACATTCCATGAAGCGATATATCAGATTAATCCCAAGGAAAGCCACATGCTTGCAGTGAAAATACTAGTTCCATATATCAAGGGCATGGTGGAAATCTAAATGACATATAATGAAAAATCTCAAACAGAGTTATTGGGATATACTAGTGACGAATTTGCCGGTTCAGTGGATGATAGGAAATAAATGTCACGTGGTGCTTTCTATAATGGTGGATTGTGTATTTCTTGGTTATGCAAGAATCATGATTTCATTTCATTGAGAACCGTAGAGGCTGAGTATTTTTCAGCCACTCAAGCATGCACAGGATAATTGTGGATGATGCAACAACTTGATGATATGAGAGTTGAAGTGATGTCTTCGATCAGAATCTAGTCTGATAACTCAAGTGATATAAATCATATAAAAAAATCCATTCAATCATTCAAGTAAAAAATAAAATTTAGATAAATTATCATTTTATCAGCGGGAATGTTGATCAGGGAATTGTAAAATAGAGTATGTGCATACAGAGCTATAAGATGTAGACATTCTGACAAAGGCAATACCCAAAGAAGCTTTTGAGAGGCATCGACTAGCTCTGGGATCTTAGTCGACTCCCTGATCATGAAAAAGTGTGGATGTGGTCCCCCCTTTACCCATGGTATGATGTGATTTTCCCTAATGTGATAATATGTGTTATCTAATTTGTTACATAGTAAAAAAGAGTGGCCTTTTGGTTCGTTGATAAAGGGTGAGAAAATAGAGATTGTTCAAGGGGGAGACAGTGTGGCTATTTGAGAAATCATGACAGATACAGGGAGAAGCAGATAGGTGGAGTATCCAGATAGGTGATTGTTGAAGGGGGAGACAATGTGGCTATTTGAGAAATGATGACAAATACGGGGAGAAGCTGACAGCCGGCAGAGCTAGAAAGGGGGAGTATAAAATATGACGATGCTAGAAGTGATTGATCGATGAATAGATACCACAATAGCTGAGCATAGTGATAAAAGTAGAAGAGATGTGTTGGAATGTCGTAAAAATATTTCCAAAAATTGGTATCTGTTTGGTGTCAAGATTAGGTGTCAGAGTGGATGTGATTCAATGATGAACTTTTCATTTACTCTTGTTTCTCACACCAAGCATTGCTCATGTGGGAATAGAGTATGTGTTGAGTAAATCATTGATTGCTATCGTAATCGAAATAGGCGAATGGAGACTGAAGAATTAACGATGTTTCTTTTTATGGAAGAGTGGTCATCAAACCCAATGAGGGAGATTGTTGGGAACAATTCCCACAATGTATCATTGAAGAATTTTTGAGGTGATTTTGTTTGTTAACAAAGTGGGACTCAGTGTTGTTTTTATTGACAAAGAAAACCATGACGTAAATATTTCTTGACAAAGGGGATTTCACTTCGGCTTGTCGAGTTCAGGGGATTTTTTCAATGTTCCATAATTGATTCTAGAATTTCGACAGATGAATGGTCGATCTGGAGGCAGTTCAAAAAGAGCAGATAAAAGTGGTGCCGTTTTCTAGGGTTCTAAATTTTTGGACATCAAAATCGAAAAATGGAGAAAAGTTTTTTTTGAAAAAGGGACTTGTGTGCCGGTGTCAGAGAGGATTTAAAACATGCATGCAATATGTTTTTCAATATCAAAACATCATTATATGGAAGAGGAAAAAAGGGATGCTCACGTTTTAGGTTTGGTTGCGCAAGTGACATACACGATAGAGACTAGGGCGGCTGGACATGCGCGACGAGAAGAAACATGTATGCCAGTGCTCAGGGTGTCCAAAAGCCTATAAATAGTGGTTTACCCCTCTCCATTCGATGTGAGTTCAACACATTTTGAAAATCAGAGCTCCTGACGCGCAGGTGTAGTGGTCATGCAAGTGGTGGTGTGGTCGCGAAAGTATAAATATATTAAGAAGTTGTGAGCCTGTTGATAGTTGTGCGCCCAAAGTGTTTTGGGAGAGAAAGGTTGTGAGTGGCCCATGTTTAGAGTTGAATAAGGGAGCGTCGCATAACTGTTTTGTTGAAACTTTTTTCCAAGTTTTGAAGAAGCGCTACAGTTGATTATTGCACACCAAAATTGGTTTGGGAATAGAAGGGTGTGAGTCGTGAAAGTTTGGAGTTGAAGAAGTGAGCGTCACACAAGTGATTGAAGTGAACTTGCGATGCAGCTTAGAGTAGTGATCCATGTATTGTAGAAGCACACATGTCATTTTAGGGCTGCGTGAAAGCTAGAAGATTTCCTGATACCATTGCTATGATGTGAGAGTCATCTACGGGTGATAATGGGACTTCAACAGTGCATCTAAATACAACAGAGGATGCATTCATTAGTGATAATGAAGATTCCTACAGGTCTATAAACTGTGAGTGGATCCTTTCCAGAGCAGTGAGGAAAGGGAGAGGAAGAATGTGATCCTCTCCACCGGCAGTGATGCAGAGAGTGAGAAATAAGGAGTGACCCTTGGGAAAGCAGTGACTGTCCCTAAACATTATAAAGGTAATGATCCTGGGATTAGAAGCAATCTATCCCAAACATTGTAAACAGATGTGTGATTTTAGTGGATTTGGTACATCAACACATATCCGGTGTATTCTCCTTGGATGTAGGCCATTGAGGGTGAACCAATAAAAATTCTTTGTGTCATGTTGTTTAGTTTTTGTTTATACTCTTTTGCAGGAAAGACAGAGAAGATAGTCATGCATAACAGTGAGACAAGATCAATATGGTCAGTTTCTTTTTTCTATCATACCCTGATTCACCCCCCTAGGTTATCTAACCAAGTGTACCTAACATTAATGATAGAGTAAATTTTTTTACATTGTTCATATGTTATAAAAACATTCCTTTCAAACTACTAAAAAAATTGTTAAAAATTGCCTCATTTAGAAATTTAAAAGACTATTCCTTTCAATAAATATTATAAAATGAAAAAAATGTGTTAAAAAATATTTATTAAATAATTTATAGAATGTTAAAAACATTCTATAAAACGTTCATATAAAACATGGTTATGGATGAAAAATGATTATCCAATGATTCGATAAATAATGTTAACTTTCCTTAAATACATTTCTCAAAAAATTAATGTTTCTCTGATTGAAATATAGTTCTATGACATGATTTTTTTTAATAACAAGAAAATAATATAATTAATGTGTTTTCTAGGAAATGGTATAAAATTTTCGAATAATTTAAATTCATTCATAAAAAATAACGATTAAAATGAGATTGAAATATAAACCCTTATAAATTAGAAAATGTTGGAATCATAACAACCATGGGATATATAAATTAGTTTTTATATAAAATATACATAACTATAAATTATTCATGATATAATATGTAAATATAAATTTCATAGATAATATAAAAGAAACAAAGTAAATAAAATAACATGTCTTTCAGAGGAGGTTTTCTTGAAATGAAAGCCATACCTCATGTCTAGAAATTGTCATGTACCAATTTTATATTATATATACAAAAATAAATAAATTATTATATCACATAAAAAACTTTTTCAGGTATAGAAAATTTTAGTTAAACTAATTACCTCATTGACATTTAGTAAACATATAATTACATAATCGATAATGTCTACAATGAGTTAATTAGGGATGGTTAATTTATAATTTTAAAATGGAATTAGTGGATTTAACATGGAGTAAGGGGATATTGATACATCATTTAAATTATAATAATCATGAAATATATATCAATTTTATAAATCAAAAAAACATTTAAAACAAACCCGAATTATATTTATGTAAAATGAACTATATTACAAACATATATATGGTATGTTATACAAACGCATTAGAAAAAGTTAGATTTTCCAATGATCTTGATGGAATGAAGGAATATATTATTATATAAATCATGAGTTATTATTTAAAATAATTATTATAAAATTTAATAAAATAAAATTATAGGTACCATCCATGTGATGTTATAATAAAAAAGGGCTCTCATTGCTTCATGGAGTGGTAGTCCACTATACACATGAATATTGTATCAATTTTCAAATATATGGTAAAGTAATAATTTATATGATATGTTACTTTCAAAAAAACCTTAAAATGTCATTAATATTATATTTATTCCATATATCATTCAATAGGAATTTTAAAGAGTGTAGATGATGGTAAATGAATTAAATAATTTCGTGAGGTGGATGTTAGTTGTACACATGAATAATGGTTTCATTTCACATTTGATGGAAGAGAATATATATAAATGTCTTAACATGATAATAATAAAATAATAATATATAATATATATTTATGATATTATATTTTAATTTCCAAGTCATAATGTATGGTTGATAAATAAAATTTATTAAGAAGGACCTCGAGGAAGAGAATTACATTCACATAGAATAACATCATTTGGATATCATATTAAGATCCCCAAGGTTGTTTTATAGGGAAGTACAAAAGAAAAATAATGTGGAGATGGATATTTGGTTTATATTTTTCTATATTTTATCCTTGAAAAGTTTCTTGATATGTGTGAATAAGTCAATGTAGTGGTTTCTCATTTACAATATTTGAGGAGTGGAATTAATGTAAATACCTAAAACGGGTTTAAAATGTGAATGATCATTAAATAACATTTACAAAAAAAATTTATAAATAATAGACTTTTAGGGTTCTATATTCATAAGATAAATTCACCATTATAAAATATAAATTTTTAGTCATGTTATTCCATTTACATTTAAGATTACAGATTTTACCATTTTATTTTTTCACCACGGTAAATAATTTATTTACTATTTTTATCCATCTTTTTGAAAAAATAAATATAATATACTACCTATAAATAATTATTCTCATTAAAAACATGTATTAAATTTCCATAGATTCAATACATAGAATTGGAAAAAATAAATATATATTTTTATCTACAAATAAGTTGAATGTGGGGTTTCATTTGCTTATTGTGTACGGAGCACAATCTCATGGTGCTTAACATGAATAAACATGTTCCATGAAAATATGAATATATTATCCATGAATTTTTTAAAAATTTATTCTGATTATAGATTGAATATCCCATTCACAATATCTGTGAACACATTTGAAGAATTCATTAACTCGGATGGCACGATGAAATACAAATACAATCCATCTGTTCACTAAAATTTTTGTATTAATATACTCTTCTATGGTATAAAATTTGTGGTAGCCTAGTTGCTATTAAAATATTGGAAAACCATCTGGCTCTCCACAAATGATAAAAAAACATCATCGATTCATATTAATAGGTGCTTATTCTCCACTGTAATAGGATTCAAATATCATACTTCCATGAACAACTAATTATTTTTAAACTCCTTCTTAGTGAATAAAATTGGATCAACCTATTGTTAAGTAATCATAATAATATATCTATTTGGATAAATGTCCTCAATATTCACCCTTATTTCCATTAACTATGTCGAAACTATATAACAGCACAACCTTGGCTTATATTTGGTCAGATATATACTAACATATCTATCCCCTTATTTTGTAAATTAGTTCAATTAATTGACATATCCAAATGCAATTTTTTCCAATTACTATGATACCATATTTATCACGTGAATCATATATTGCATCTAACACGAACCACTATAGAGACCTAAGTGTATCCCAATTGAATGAAAACACTAAAGATATACTACATTTCCACATCGATGTCACTTATTCAATTATTCCAGGAATACATTTGATAGTGTATTCTGTATTAAAAATTGAAACATGGGATGATATATCATACCTTGTAGTGTTTTAAGTGAAATTTCACTTCTATGAATTTATAACACAACCATATATCACCCCATCAACAACCCTCTTCTTAATAATAGAAAAGGTTCTTAAATTATTCTATTTGAGTCCCTCTCTCTAGAGTATAAGGGATAATAAAATTATAGTGAATCTTTCTTACAATATACTAGTCACAGTCTTCATGGTTGTGTGTTTCAACATAGAACACATCATCTTGTTAAAGCTCTTATCCTTTAATATCATCTCGGGTCAAACGATGGTCATGATGTTTCAAAACTTTTTATTCATTCCTATGGAAAAGTGTAATTAAGTGACATATCCCTATGAAATGATTACAACATATATACAATGATATTATCTAGCAATGATTATTGATAAATAGTTGTGATCGATCCCTGTTTAGCATATCTAGAAAAAACAGAAAATAATAAATCCTATAATGATTCCAAATTATATCCCTCATGTATCCCCATTACCTTAATGACACCCCACTATCTCTTTTCTTGACATTGAATTAATAATGCAATAAAATCATCCCATTAGTCGATCATATTCTTCACTAGGTAAAATATTTTGTGTCTGTTGATGATCTAATCCTGATCATCATGGGGTACCCCAGTACTCGAGAATGATTGGTGATTCTAAATCTAGAAATCCATAGAATAATCAAATATCTTTATATGATATCCTCCACTTTGAACATCAAAAATATAAAAGACTATAAGATGATGTGATTCAGTATCCAAAAACACTAGTTTAGGCTTTGAAATAAGAATAGTTGTATCCTCTAACATGCCTAATTGTATGACATTAATTTCATAACATATATGAGGATTCTGATTTTATTCTCTAGTAAATCACATAAGGTATCTCTTATCAAAAATTATAAGGAATCCCAAATTGTTTTGATGTTCCATCCAAATCACTTTAAAATAGTAGCAATACTAGTTGCCATATGACCTCAAATGCCCTTAACTCACAACAAATGCTTTTGACTAGTAAAAAAAGTTTGAGATGATAATGTGTGTAGACTATAACCCATTATGTTATAATAACACATTTTTGATATATCTTAAAAATATAATAATCATAATAATGATAAGAAGATATATATTTGTAAATCATCCAGATAGTAAAATTAATTTTATCCATAATTGGCACCATATCCAAATGATTAGTATGTCATAGGGTTATAAAAAATATAGTTATACAGACACAAGAAATATAACGAGAAAGAGAAAAAAATGATATAAATTAAAATCATTATCCGAGGATATATCCCATTATTCCATTCTCCCATATTATAATCAATCAAGTATAGAAGACTGGTTTTTTTTCCTTATACCAACCTATATACATATAGTATATCCCAGAATGAAATAGTGTCCTGAAGAAAGGCATGATATGTACTTATTCATATACCAAAAATGCAATCTACAACTATAAATAAAATTAATTTAATATTATTAATGTGCATATACAGTAATGGAAATGTTGTATTGTAAATTGTAAAGGCTCTGAATGATGTTAGGATGATACTACGTACATTGGCCCATGCTAGGAACCTTGTAAACTAATATCACCATAAACATATACATATAAGAGTATATTCATGTATTTATATATATACTCTATATACGTGATGTGGTTTATATCCATAAATTTAGATATCTAGTGATATCTTGGAATGGCACATAACTCATGAATCCATGTCCAGTCACTATAGTCTCATAATGTTTTATGGGACACCATACCCTTGTATCATAAGTCATAAGGGTCTCCATTCCATTGTATCACATGTATATGAGATGGAATTCCTAAGTGTCACAGGTATATGTGACACAATTTTTAGAGACCCAAAGCTTGACGTATATATAAATTAAATTACTTTTGTTGAATACTTAATACATGAAAAAAATAGATTCCCAAAGATATTATTAGTTTGGTGTCTTGGGATACTCAGATCATAATCTTTTAATCATGGTGAATGATCATCAACATATCCAATAAAGAACATCCCTTTTGGTTTTATTACCTAAAACCTCTCTTTATATCTTGGGGACAAGAAAAAATAAAAAGGGGGTGCTCAACTGCTCAGTAAGGGTAATCATGGAGAACATAAAAACAATCCATAAACATTTGGACATAAAAACATGAACATAAAACATCAAAATATTGAAAAATTACCTAAATTTGGAAGTACATAAGTCATTGATCATAAAAGAACATTAATAATTATAAAATAAAACATGTAATTGTTGAAAACCATTAAACACATGATATGATTTCCATAGTAGCAAGGGCATTGCTTCCCAGACCATCAAAGTGGACAATGTCCCTTACTAAATCGAGTTCACTCCTTATTCTATTCCTGTATCATTGAACCAGATTAAATTGTCATTCCAGAAATGTCTATCTCATGAGATATAAAAATTTACCCAATTCAATGGAATGAAATATATGTCCCACCCATTGTATAATGAAATCATTTTTTTGTGTGCCACAAAATAAACATACATCATTCATAATAACCCAACAAATAAAATGGGTTTCATAAAAATCATCCCATCATAACACAATCCATAAAAACAAATGGATATCATTTCATCATATGAAAAATAAAACCATGTAAATAATAAAGACATTATTATTGAAACATACATACTAAATAATGTCATATTAGATGTAAAATAGTCTTGATTAATATCATGAAATTAATTCTTGAGGAAAATATCAATTATTTTTCCAAATTATTTTCTTTTAAGAAAATTCCATGAAATTTTATACGAAATTGATTTTGGTTGAAAATAATCATGAAACTATATAGTTGATGCTTCATGAAAATAAGGCATTATGAAACCGTAAAAAAATATGTTCATGCCGTATAATATAAATAAACATTCTCCTCGTACTTTTTCCAGAAAAGTCAAAAAGTTCCTCGTATGGTAAAAAAAAGAATGATTCCTTCCATAAAAAAATGTAAAAGTACTAAAGGGGTAAAAAAAATTTAAACATACATGGATGAATTTTAAACACTTTATGAAAAACAATATATGGACACGGATGAAAAATATACCATAGTAAATACTTGTGTATAATCAATCTCGGATAAAAATTATATTGGAAAATTATCCCTTACCATAGGTACAATTTATTCCGTACGTATCCAAAACTCATGTATAATGGGTTTTAACATATTATTAACTTGTAACAGAACCATGATAATATTTATGGTATCATATATGATTCACATATGACTTTATATTACCCGTTATTTTGTAAATTCAATGTTAAATCAAGGTTTTTGGTAAAATCATTTCATTTATTGTATGTGTTTCAACTTTTTTTCTTGATATTTTTACTGATATCCTAATTTACATATATCCATAATGTATAAAATTATTTATATATAATATATATTCATCATATAAATATATTTTATAGATCGTTAAATGAAATGAATTACACCGTTCATGGAGGCGGTAGGTCGTACGTACACATGACCATTGTTTTCATTTCCTAATTGAATTGAATGGAATTAAGTAAATGAACAATATATGTACATAAATACCGTATCATTATTATGTAATATCATTCATGAATATTTATTATATATATACTTTATAATCATACTTGAATGGTTAATTATGGAAAATGAATCTCATCGCGTTCGTGGAGATGGTAGTCCGTACGTACGCACGAGCAACAATATCATTCTTTTTATATTAGAATCTTGTATAATTGGAAAGAATATCATTTAAATAGAATAATTATAATGATATATTTATTATTTATATCATTTATACTCATTAGTATACCCATCCAAATGATGAGATGTTTGAATAACAAACTACACCACGACATGGAGACGGTAAGCCGTACGTACGCACGTGTGGTGACTTTTTCATTCATAGGATAGATAAAATAACTAATATGGTTGTAAAATTTTATAATTAAATAAATTTATATAGAATATACTCGAGTAATTATTTTATAATTGAAACAAAAAATAAGAAGGAAGTGGATGAAGAAATGAACTTCAAATAGGTTGTGTGATATTTACCTCCTCTTCGGGTTCTTCCTTTTGATTTGATCCAAAGGGCTCTATAAGATGGCTTTATGACTATAGTATGGACCCTAGGATAAAGTGAGGAAATTTTAGAGGGTATTTGGGTAGTTTTTGGCAGAGTCAAATGGCTTTGGAGGTGTGAATTAGAGATAGGGGGTTCTGTTCTATAAGGGGGTGAGGGGCACCTTAAGAAAAACTTAAAATATTATTTTATAATAAATTCATATTATATTTCTAATGGCTATAATGTGACTTATTTCAAGTCTAGTGTGGGTAGGGATCTATATCATCTCATCTAAAAAGTTTTAGACAAGTTAGGATACCATTTTAACCTTATCATTTAGATTTAACTATAAGTTAAATAATTTAACTTTTATAGTTTCTACTTGTATTCTTACACTATATAGTTAATAAACATACTATAAACTGCCAATAGAACCCAAATTGGATGATTAATATAATTTATATTATTATATAAGACTTTTGGCCGAACTATAGAGTTTTAGGACCATTATATCAATTAATTATATATATTTTTTTAAAAAAATATATATTTTATGTCAATTTTGACACTATATTATATTTTGTCTCTTCTAAATTAATAACAGCATTATTACATCTAAAAAAATTCATATAACAAACCCTAATATGATATATTAACCTATAAAATTACTGTAATTCATAAAAAGTCTCAAATTACATTCATTTGGTTATCTATAATATCAATTATGTTAATATTTATTTAATAATGTAATTACTGCATCATTATTGTATCATAAGTAAATTTAATTATTTAATTTATAAAAAATATAAATAAATTACAATTATATAGGAAATAGTTTTATATTTTAAATAAATATTTATAGTCAAATTTATCTTATGTATAACCTTATATTAAAAAAGTTTTAGTTATTAAACATTGATTTTAACTATTTTAACTTTTATTTTAATAAAATTATAATAAATGTCCTAATCTGATCCATTTGGAACTAAATAGTAATATTTTATTCCTAAGGTTGTTTTTGGTTTAATTAACCTTATCAAATGGAAGTAGAATATGTGTTAGGGAAAAAATAATATCAATTTTACCCTTAATTACAGTATCTAATTTTAATCGTGGTGAATAAATGTTAAAAGTTACTATTCACCAAAAAATTATTTTCATCTCATTGAAAAAAAATTTACATACTGATATAAACTGTTTCTCTTGGATTTTTGTAATTCAACTCATAGAAGAGGTAAAATTATAGTTTATGTAAATGTGCAAATGTTCGGAGAAGGTGGGTAAACGATGGTAAAAGACTCAATATAATTGTTATATATATACAATTATTATAAAATGACTCCAATGAATTACAATGAACTTATATAGGTATTATGAATCTATTTTGAAATAAAATAAAATAAAATAAATTATTAATTATTAATTAAATAAAATGTCTGTTTTAACCAATAACTTAGTGTTTTCACAATTCGTCAAAAATTGAAAGTTTTCAGAAAAATACCAAAAATTTACCACAAGATAATTTTGACATTCTGAATCCTAAAATAAAGTCCATTTTCAATGATAAAATTTATAAAATTTTATAAAGTGGTATTACTATTCATAACGGCTTCTTTATATAATATTTTAATAATATATCATTGTTTAGTGAAACTCGGTATTGCGTACAACGCAAGCTATCGAGGAAGGATGCTCTTGTGTGTAACGCAAGCCATTAAAAGTGTTGTGTATAATACAGGATAATATGGGGTTTCATATAGCCCAAGATTATCTTGATGTAGCGTACATCACAAGACATAAAAGAAATTAATATTATTTCCCATAAAATCTCAAGGTGTTACATTCTACCCCCCTTAAAATGAATTTCATCCTCGAAATTCGTTGGGGTTATAAATGGTTTACTATTTGAATGTTTTATACATAGAAACTCACATCGTAAAAAGGAATACTGAAACATAATTTTAAAAAACAATGTATAAAACATAATGATTACCCAAATTAACTAATCATTGGGTTTCCACATAGGAGAACACAGGTGAAATATGGATAAGGAAAAGAAATCTAACCATCATGTTCTAATGGAGAGTGATAGAGAACGTGGATATAAAAAATCCAAAAATCACAAAGCCATAAATTTG
Source organism: Viscum album (assembly GCA_963277665.1). NCBI lineage: Eukaryota > Viridiplantae > Streptophyta > Magnoliopsida > Santalales > Viscaceae > Viscum > Viscum album. The sequence continues at coordinate 882,903,066 of OY728158.1, forward strand.
TAATGATCTAAGCTACTATATAGGACATCGTTTTTGGGATTCTAGATCATTTCCCTATATTTTCAAAAAAAATTGGAATAAGAAGAAATACTTAATTTCTTTTTGTACAGTCTCACCGTTGGTCATTCCTTGAACAATTTCCACATCATCTCTTAATGAAATGAAGTTGAATTTTTCATTCGTGAAGTGTTTGAATATCATCCGATAAAATGATAGGTCATTGCATCTGTCTCATATAAAAGGTTATCAAAAGTTATTAAATATACATAAGTCCATCTATAGTGAGGTTAATTGTATATGATTCCAAAAATGGAGTTAGACTCAAAATATCATACCGCATAATAAACTAAAACTAATTTCTACTAACAAGGGACTTACTGTAGGCCAGTGGTAGGCGATAAATTCATGTCACACATCAGTTGTGGGTTCGATTCCCGCAGCCTTGCCTGACGCGAAGGGTTGTCTCTCATTCTGTAGGCTTTCCCTTTTCCTAAACTATACTATTATAACATTCCAGAAATAAAATCGAAAAAAATTTCTATCCTTAAATAGTACTATCTGATGTTCCACTGAATCCATTCTAACCTTACGACTTATTGGAAATACTTTGGTTCAATCTTATAGTACAATGAAAATCGATACTAGAAAGGTCATCTGCCAAGCATGGGAATACCGTCATTTATCCCCCATACATCACAAGATATATCTTGTTGGTCACATTCAAACATTTTAATTCCTTAATCATGTATTATCTTAAAATAGGAGTTACTATAGAACCATAGTGAAAACATGAATTCTGTCAAAATTTAACTCATTCCACATACCAAAATCCCAAAAATACTATATACTCCAACCATGATATCACTTGGTCCTTATATCAATCTTGAGCTCATTAATAATATCCCAAAAATTATTTTCTCCTTATCCCGTCATTATGTTCATATCATCTTCTTTAGAAAATTATCTGAAGAACCTTTCATCATTATCGATACCATTAAACATATACTTTCAAATACTCAATGAAAAAAATATTGAATCAATCCTTATATGTTTATTTATTCCATAGTACCATTAAATTACCTATACCCCATTAATCTTGATTAACTGAAAATCCTTCCACTACTTTCTTAAACTATCGACCGAGCTTCATCATTTTATTCCTCGACACTTCTTTCATGTCATATATCAGTTTTAGTCTCCTCATCATCATCAACATAAATACTAACAATACAACCATGATGAATCTTTTCATGAGACTTTACCTTAGGGAATTGGTTTTCATAATGCCTGTACATTCCCCATTTAAAACATTTAACTATTGTTGATGTCTTAGAAATACCATTATCCTTGTCCATAGTGTTAATTGAACCCTTCCACTTTCAATTACTGGCTTTGTGTCCTTCTTTTCCACCCCCAAATCATCTTCGAGTTCCTTTGAAACATTCTCCATGATGTCTCCTTCCACCTAATTTACATGAGCAAAATTGAACTTTCTTTCATCTATGATCATCATGAAACTCCTTTTTCTATTATTAACCGAGTCAACAAACTTACCAATGTTGATATTATTGATCATATTATGATAACTCTGATTAGGAATTATAACAATGTTTCGCCTTCCAAATCCCATTTCATTTTCTTGATCATGATGAATATCATTCCATTTTACATCATATTCTCTATTTACATGAATCTTCAGGTTCCCAGTCATTTTCTAAAACCCAAAAATAATACTGTGAGAGGAAAAAAGCATGCTAGGAAAATGACATAATCAAGGGGAGCACTTTCAATATCTAACATCATAGGTTTAATCATAGGTTATTGATGATTGTTATCTTAATTCAACGACTGTAACCTATACTTATACTTAACCTTATGGACATCCCTAGAGATACCTTATAAATATCTATAGGGATCTCATTAATGTTTTAGGATGCTATTTTCCAAATGATAACAAATACTTCACTTTGATACCAACTATAGAGACCCAAAGCTTGACGTACATACGCATTACAATACATTTTAGGAATACTTAATACATGAAAAAAACAGATTCCCAAAGACCATATTAGTTTAGTATCTTTGGAAAATTAGATCATAATCTTCTAATCATGGTGAATGATCTTCAATAACTCCAATAATTATCTTCTCCTTTCGTTTTCTTACCTAAAACCTTTCTTTATACCCTTTGGAAATGATAACATAAAAAGGGTGAGCTCAAATGCTCAGTAAGGGTAAACATGGATATCTTAAAAACAATCCATAAACATTTAAACAAAAAAACCTGAATAGAACCCATCAAAATCTTGTGCAATGACATAAATCATGGTAGTACATAAGTCATAGATCATAATGTAACATTAATAATGATAAAATAAAACATGTAATTATTTCAAACCATTAATCACATGATATGATTTCCATAGTAGCCAATGAATTTCTACCAAGACTATCATAGTGGACAATGTCCCATACTGATTCGAGTTCAGTCCTCGTTCCAGTCATGTATCAGTAAACCGGATAAACATGTAGTTCTATCTGTGTTAATCTCATGAGATATGAATATTTAACCAATTAATTGGAGGGATTTATAAGTCCCTCCCATCTCATAATTAAATAATTCTTTTGTGTGCCACAAAATTAACATACATCATTCATATTAACCCAACGAATAAAATGGGTTTCATAAACATCATCCCATCAAAACATAATCCATATAAAACAATTGAATGTCATTTATACATATAAAAAACCATTAAAATAATAGACACAATATTCATGAATCATAAACATACTAAATAATGTCATCTTAGATGAAAAATATTCTGGATAAAACACTTGAAATGAATTCTTGTGGAAAATATCCTTTCTCTTTCAAAATTAGTTTATTTTCACAAAATTCCATGAATTTTTTTTAAAATGGGATTTTGGTTGAAATTAATTATGAAATATTATAGAATAATATTCATGAAAATAAGGCATTATGAAACCATAAAAAATCATTTCATGCTGTATAATATAAAAAATCATTCTCCTCGTACTTTTGCCGAAAAAGTCAAAAAGTTCCTCGTATGGTAAACAAAATAATGATTCCTTCCATAACACGATGTAAATGTAAAAGAGGGTTAAAAATGTCTTTAAACATTTAAGGATGATTGTTAAAAAATTTATGAAAAACATTTTATGGACATGGATGATGAATATATACCAGTAAATACTTACGTATAAGCAATCTCGGATAAAAACGAGATTGCAAAATTATCCCTAACCTTAGGTCCAATTTCATCTGTACGTGTCTGTAACTCTTGTATAGTGGGGTTAAAAATATTATTAACTTGTAACATGACCATAACAATATTTATTATATCATATATGATTCACTTATGACTTTATATAACCCATTCTTTTGTAAATTCCATGTTAAAGCATTGTTTTGGGTACAATCGTTTCATTTAACGTACGTGTTTTAACTTGTTGTTCTTGATATTATTACTTATATCATGATTTACGTAATTCCAGAATGTAAAACATGATTTATATATAATATATATTCATCATATAAATATATTTGATAGATCGATAAATGGAATGAAATACATCGTTCCTGGCGACGGTAGGTCGTACGTATGCATGAATGATGTTTTAGTTTCCTTATTGAATCGAATGTAATTAAGTAAATGAAACATATATTAACAGAAATATAGTATCATTATTATGTAATATATTTCATGATTATTTATTATATATACATTATAATCATACTTGAATGGTTAATCATGGAAAATGAATCTCATCGCGTTCGTGGAGACAGTAGTCCGTACGTACGCACAAGTGACAATATCAATATTTTGATATTAAAATAGTGTATAATTGGATGGTATATCATATATACAGAATAATAGTAATGTTATAATTATTATTTATTTCATTTATAATCATTATTATTCCCATATAAATTATGAAATATTTGAATAACAAACTACACCGTGACGTGGAGACAATAAGTCGTACTTACACACGTGTGGTGACTTTTTCATTCATAGGATGGATAATATAACTAATATGGTTGTATAATTTTTAAAATATAATAAAAGTATATATATGATACTAGGGTTATTATTTTATAATTGAAACAACAAATAATTAGAATGTGGAAGAAGAATGGAACTTGAAATAGGTGGTGATATATTTACCTCTTCTTCGTGTTCTTAATTTCGATTTCATCAAAAGGGCTCCCTTAGATGGATTTATGACTAAATGAAGGCCTATAGTATTAAGGGAGAATAGTTGAGAGGGTATTTTGGTAGGGTTTGGAAGAGCCAAATGTCTTTGGGTTTGTGAATTAGAGAGAAGGGGGATTGCCCTTTTATAAGAGGGGTGAGGGGCACCTTAGAAAAAATATAAAATATTATTTTATAAAAAATTCTTATTCAGTTTATAATGGCTCCAATGTTATTTATTTCTAGGATATGGTGGGTATGGGTCGAAATTATCTCCACCAATTGGTATTATAAAGGTTTAGTATATCATTGTAACATTATAATTTAGATTTATCTCTAAGTTAAATAATTTTACTTTTTCCATGTCTTCTTCTATTCAAACACCATATGGTTAATAAACATAGTATAAACTGCTAATAGAACCCCAATTAGTTCAATAATGTCATATATATTTTTATATTAGTCTTTTCAAATTACCATAGATTTTTAGGACCATTATATCAATTAATAAAATAATATTTGTTTTAAAAACAATTTTATTTCAATTTTGACCCTATTTGGTATTTTCTTTTTTCTAAATTCATAATAGCATTATTACTTCAAAACAAATACATATAAACAACCATAATATGTTATATTAACCTATAAAATTATTCAAATTCGTAAAAAGTCTCCATTTACATTCATTTGGGTATTTATAATATCAATTATGTTAATATTTCATTAATAAGTTAATTACTGCATCATTATTTAATCATAAATAAATTAACATATTTAATGTCTAAAAATATAAATAAATTACCATTATATTGCAAATAATTCTATATTTCTAATTAATAATTATAGGTGAATTTATCTTATGTAAAACCCTATATTAAAAATGTTTTAGTTATTAAACATTGATTCTAAATATTTTAACTATTCATTAAATAATATAATAATAAATGTCATAATATAATCCAAGTGGACCTAAAGGGTAATATTTTATTCATAAGGATTTTTTTGGTTGAATTAAACTTATCCAATAGAATTAGGTCATGTCTTAGGGAAATAACAATATCAATTTTTCCCTTAATTACCCTATTTAGTTTTAAACGTGGTAAATAATAGTTAAATGTTTCTATTCACCAATAATTATTTTCATCTCATTGAACCAAATTTTACATAATGATATCAACCGTGTCTATTGGAATTTTGAAATTCAAGTCACAAAAGCTGTAAAATAATGCTTTATGTAAATTTCAAATGCTCCTAGGAGGTGGGTAAAAGACGGTAAAGAGTTCAATAAAAGTTTTATATATCTGAAATTATTATAAAATGACTCCAATGAATTACAATGAACATATATAGTTATTATGTATTTATTTTTACCTAAAATAAATTTAAATAAAATAAATAATTATTTAAATAAATATTCGGTTTAACTAATAAATAAGTGTTTTTACTATTCATCAAAAATTGAATGTTTTCAGAAAAAATACCAAAAATTCACCCTAGGCTAAATTCATTATTCCGAATCCAAAAATGAACTCCATTTTGAATGATAAAATTTATAAAATTTCAAAAAGTGGGTATTACTATTCATAATAGCTAGTTTATATAATATTTCAACAACATATCTTTGTTTAGTCAAACACGGTATTGCATACAACGCAAGCTATCGAGGAAGGTTTCTATTTCATGTAACACAGGCCATTAATAGTGCTGCATGTACTACAAGCTAAAATGGTGTTCCGTATTGTGAAATATAATCATAGTGTAGCATACAACACAAGACATCGATGAAATTAATATCATTTCTCATAAAATCATGGGGTGTTACACAATTCATGAGTATGATAAGTATATTGGATGCCACTACTTATTATCGCCGGGATATTGGATTCCAAGATTAAGTATTACAATTAAATTGGATTCCCTGCATGAGTATCTCATGTATATGGGACTCGATTCCCAAGTATCAAAATTATAAAGTCAATTAGTATTTATAATTCAGTAATGTTACACATAAATATGTACATAACCATTGATTTTATTAAATTAGATAACATTTTCATACCACTCACTTCACATTCAATTGAGTCTTTTAATTACATTTATGAGCCATGATAAAACCCTATATAAGATGGTTTGGCCACCCAAGAAGATAATACAAACACCATAATAATAATTCATATGATATTTCACCAATATAACACACAATAAAATGTAATAATCCACGAACATAATGAATTGTATTGAATCTCTTATCAATGTAGATCCCACATGACCGACGACATTCTAAACAGTGGTTAGTAAAAGGATATGGCTCAAAGCCTACGTAAGAAGAATGTCGGATCTCCCTATAATGTGGTTCACTGGAAACAATGGAGAGAGAAAAATGGTGTGAATTATTAAATAGGCTATGGTGAAAACAATATTTCCACACAACAATTAATCGGTGTATGGTTTGGCCACATTGTTGCCAAACTGTGCACCATCTGTGTGTACCCCACTATTGAAGTGACACAACCCTCTCTGCACTAATTGGAATGATTAAAAAAACTGTGTGCAACCCATGTACACCCTCTATAGTAGATCCTAATGGACAAATTATACTTTTCATGGTATCAGAAAACTATTTAGCACACTTATAGTGATTTATTGTTTGATGTGTAAAACTAGCACTAACCATAAGAAAATCATGTTCCTCACTAGTATTCTATAAAAACCAAATACATGTGCTCTTTAAAATAAAATAGGGATCTCAAACTATTGGTTAAACCATAGGGAACATTTAAGAGGAATAAAATATGGGTTTATACATAGAATTATATTTTTCATATCTAATGAGAATAATAAGGGTCTAACAGTACTGACCCTTAAAATTAGCTACCCCTATGTTTCCCTTACAAGGGTGGAAAAAATCATCTAATAATAACTTCAACCACTTATCACAGACATCAGCATATCTCCCAAATTTATCACCATGTGCATAGATGTTCTCCCATAGAAAACATTCGATTCGTAAATCGTATCCTTGAAGAGAATTTTAGGCACCAATTGATTATATAAAAATGATTCCACAGAGAGGCATCATCCTCCAAGAAAACATATCGTTGATCCATATTATTCAATGGGAATACCTGATATAGGAAATTATGTGGTATATCGAAGATTTACTAGATGGTGTAGAACCTACGAGGAAGATTTATCTAATAAAAATCAGGTGAAACTCTCTCCAATACATCTACATGCCATTCATAATGAGGTAATAACTTCAACAATCATTGGATCCAATTATTCCCCAATATAGGATATAAAATAATAAAATGAGATATGTGACATAAAGTTTTATAGGTATTAAAATTTGATTTAAATATGACATATGTCATGACTAAGAAGAAAACATATTCTTCCTCATATGATTTTCAAGCACTAAAGTATATTGAATGACCATAGGTATAGTAGTGCTTCCCACTTCCTCTAGCTATTATAGATGTGATTGACATGACTTATCGTATAGATGCTCATAATGATCCACTTGAAATCTAATCTTAATAAAATATTTTAAGAGAACAAGAAAATTTTATATTTTTTTTCAAATATCATTGTAAATTTATTAGCAATTCTTGAAGTATGTCGTCCAATGCATGAATCATCTATTTTTACTAGAAGTAAGTATATGAGTGAAAAGTTGTGCTCAAAAACACGTATGCCTTGCAAGACTCCTGTAACCCATGATAGATAATCCACATAAAATGAGTATCCCTATCTGATTTAATGTAATGAGTTCTCACTTATTAGAATATAATTTCATTAATATATAACCCGCATCATCATCCACTAAGAAGGTCTTCCTAATAGGTTTAAATTTCAAAGACATATTTTTCTTGTCCATGTATACCCAAACATCATTCCTACCATTGGTATACCTCATAAAACTAGACACACAATACATAAATACATCATTTTATGCTAAAAATTTCAAGTTCCAAAAATCCTACTTCTGTCTAAGATGACCACCCAAGGAATAGACAAGAACTAATTTTAACTCCAAGACTAAGAACATCGACGACCACTTGTTAGGAAAGAACCGAACAAGCTGATGCAATTTTTAATGACCCACCAATCCTCATTGGCTTGAGTGTACAATGCATCATTACTAGGCCTTAAGCAACATCCCCAAGATGCCAAAGGATGGAAATAAATGCCGAAGGGTTTCAAATACAAGTGGGGGACGATTTACCCTTTATGAACTCAACCCATCCATTAACCATTCAATATATTATGCATAGAAAAATGAAAGACCAAACAAAACATCATTTATATTAAACCACATCAGAGTACACAACAACGGAAGATTGAACCAAACATCTAATTACACAGAAGAAAGAAAACAACATAAGAATCCCAAAGGACACTATGACTTAGTGGTCCACAAGCTCCAAGCTCCACAGAATCTATCAAACATCAACACAGGCCACTAGTAATGAGATGCTTTACCTTTACATGTGTATCATAATAAAACATCTACAACAGCACCAATGTGCCAAAGTAGGGGTGAGTATTAAACTCGGTAGGATTTCCACAATGACTTCCCTACTCATGCCACTAGTATAGAAAAGTTAGCCACATTTATATAAAATAGTATACCCAAAACATTTTCATCAAAGCAGTTTACAACTAAATATAATCTAGTTTTTCCAAAACATGCATGCTCTAAAGAATCAAAGTGAAATTTAAACCAGCTTTTCCAAAACATTATTTTTCTAGAAAAATAACCAAATAAGTTTCCAAACCATTTCACAAACATCTCGTTTTGGTATTCCCAACCATTTCTCAAACCCGTAAAATCAACCATACATGCATCGTTATGAAATTTCCATACTCATGAGTGGTCTCTCATTGATCTACCAAGTCATCACAATGTAATTATTTCCCATGTGCCATTACACCTTTGGCACCGAGCACACGGTCATATTTAAACAAAGCCTCATACATATAGTTAACATCATACCATTAAACGTTTGGAACCGAGCACAATGTCATATTTCAACCAAGCCTCGTACAATGAAATATGAACACACCCTAAACATTTCCAAAAATCATGCTAAACCATCCTTCCAATAAAACAACTTTTATTGAAAACCATTTTCCATCCAAACCATGTGTGTTCAAACAATTCAAACCATTTCAATAAAGATTCCTTTTTATTGAAAACAAAATCAATCAAAACTATTTCAATAAAACACCATTTTTATTGATAAACCATTTCTCATAAAACCATTTACAATTTCAGCAATTTCATAATTTATAATTAAAATTTTAAATTCAAATAGCCAAACCACTTTGCACACAATTCACCAAGATTTCACAATTTCAACAAAACCATAAATAATTACTAAAGAAGATTTATTCCAGGATTTTCACAATCAATTCCATTAAAATTACCAATTTGATACTAAGACAACCAATTATAACAAGATGAGTCTAGAGTGAAACCATCTACCTCAAAAAATCAGAGAAAAAAAGCAACGGATGGAGAACTCTCAAGAACACCGGGTCAAAACAACAAGAATCCTCTTTAGATCTCTTCTCCTAACACAACCAAGACCAGAACTCATCATGTTTGGAATCCACACGCTTAGATCTACCCATAATAGGGAGAGATCTAAGAAACCAAGAGAAGACAAGAAGTAGATCTAAGTAGATCCAAAAACCATTCATGAAAGAAGGAGAACGATCACAAACCTCAAGAATCTAGCTTCGATTTACCAAGAGAAGCCTTCAGATCGCCTCTGGAATGATGGGAAAATCCTTTTTGACCTTAGGAGATCCAAAATCCAGATTTAGGGCTTCTTAGGAGCTTTAATGGGATAATTAGAGGCAAAAAAAGTTAGATCCACAATTTATGGATCTAATTTTAAGTGACCGCACGGTTAGTCCGCAAGGTTTGAAAAACTGTGCGCTAACCGTGTGTTGGTTACTGTCTCGGCCACCCCTTAATGCAGGGTTTGGCCCCATGGCTAGACAAACCGTGTGTCAACCGTGCGGAATCCACTGCCTCCTTAGACAACCACGCACGGTTTGGCCACACGGTTTTGACAAATTGTGTGCCTCCCGTGCGACTTCCCCTTTTCATCAAAACATCATTCAAATTTCTCTCGACCCTACCATTCAACATACATAACTTTAAAACCGTGAAAAGCATCAAGAAATGGTTACATACCAGAAACCGGGGGTAATACAATAGTAGTTGGAATCTATCTGTAATGTTGCAATACCCTATGTATCATATGTCATATTGGTCACGTTGCATTAGATCCACATGTATATGGGATTCCATGCAAGAGTATTATGGGTATATGTGATTATAATATTTAGTATTATATGTATATATAATTTCATTCCTGATTATATAAAATATAATAAGTAGGTTAATATTAATAATTCATTAAAGTCCCACATAATGAGTGGAATAACCATTGTTTCTTTAAAATCACGTGACGTGGTTGTACCACTCACGTTACATTTAATTTATTCTAGTTACTACAATTAGTTTAAATAAAAAACCTCTAAGAAGTTGGATTTTTCATATAAGAATTCATAAAACCATGTGGTAATTCTATATGCACGCCTCAATGGGTGGTGTCAGTCCACAGGGACATATCCCAATATGGAAAAGGAGGAACCAGTCCATTTCAATGATGATAATAAATTAATCAATGGTTATGTGTTGTTTTATAGAAACACACATAAAATAAAAAATATGAAATCAATACACATAATATAAAATAACAATATCATAGAGATAACCATTATAAAAAATACCTTTCAGAGGTAGAGGTACACTGGTCTAGTATCGGCTTCTGACTTATCCTAGAATGAATGATGTTAGAAAAATAAAAAAACACCATAAAATAGGTGATATGAGATCTCAAAAAAATAGAATAGTTTATTTCAAGATAATATGTGAATATATGGATGTGGATTGGGGCTTGTAGCTATGAATATCCAATGTGACAATCAATGTCTTCAAAAATGGACTGACAAGGGGATAACTTAAATACTATTGAAGAGGGAAGATTGATATCACCATAATCAAGTCTACTAGACAAATATTGGGGATGGAAAATGTAGAAGAAGTATGAAATATAAAAAGATAAAAAAATTCATTTTAACAAACATTTAAAGGGTGAATGCTTTGACCAAACAGTTTGTGAAGTTGTGTGCCAATCGAGCCCAACTAACTTTCTACGTAACACAACCCACAGGACATCGAGCTCATGATTATAAAAAAATTTGCATCCCATGCATACCATATTTTGTTTCCTCCCTTGGGAATATCTTTCTCTACATTATTTATAAAAATTTTGTAGCACCATTATAGGGCCATATAGTTTGAGGATCACAGCTTCTACTAATTTTATCCTAACAATTCACCTATCATGTTTTCTTCGAAAATTGTTGCTCCAAACTCTGATCAAGCCCCGATGATCTTAAAAAGATTGTTATACCATTGAAAACTTGTATATTGAAAAAAGGGATTAAAAACATAATTAGAAGGTTTTCACCTTACGAGAATAACAAGGGTCTTACATGAACATATAAAAATATCTATGATAATGCCTTTAGTTTAACAACATAGGTAGCTTATAAGTGGGAGGAAGGTATTTATTCTAGTATACATATGAAATAAGGATAGAAAAATCAACATTTAATAAACCCCATAGCACCACTAAGGGACTATCCTAGGTCTCTATAACAAACACATCAGTCACAATTATACTCATTTAAAGAAAACATAAAATGATCAGTTTAATAAATTTATATTCTAATACATATATTTTTCAAATTAGCATAATATATTTCCAAATTAATTTAATTAATCTAATTAATATGTTTGAAAATATAAATTTAATTTAGGAAATGTGGACTTACATACCGATTCAAGATGAAAATACACATCAAAATCTCATAAACAATAATATACTAGTAATACATAGGATCATCATGAAACATAAATAATGTAACATGTAAAATCCATCCTATGAAAAATTAATCAGTGTTCAATTACATAAGAGATATCCAGGAACTCATATGGAACCCCTAAAAATGATCCATACAACCTATATCAGTTCTCCCTTTCCCAAAACACAATCATGATGAATTTATTGGAATCCATTTGAGGATTATATATCAACCCTAATTTTTGGAACTGTTATTATTTTTACTATTATTTTTATATTTTTAATTTAAATTTATATATTAATTCAAAATGAATGAAACATACTTATATTATATAACCTATAATATTTGAATAACACTAAAGTCACTTTATTCATTCATGAGTGGGATATTACAATAATATCCTATTACACATTATGCCACATGCTATGGATTTTTACTCCACATGGAATAACGATATCCATTAAAAGTGAATTAATCGGTATGTGATATTATACTGAAAAGAATAAAATAATCATGAATAAATAATCTTTATTATCATATTCAACCCTGAAGATCACTAATGAAAAAATATTACCAATAATGCAGATGTACAACATGAATGGATAAATCATTATGTAAAATTAAAAATATAAACTAAGAACATTTCAATTTGATGTGGGTGTATATTGAATGAATGATTTAGTACGTATATATATAGGTAAGAAGTCAGTTCATTATATATATATTTTTTGAAAATATTTTTGTTCCAAATATGGTAATTGAAGATATGGTCTTTCAACTTTTATTTACTAGGTATACTAGATTATTTTATTGTTAAGTTATAAATTCGAACTATAATAAGTCACGTTGAAAAAAATATGATATTAAAATATCATAAATATATGTGAATAATGTATAAATAAAACCTTGTTATTTTGAATATATGATATGATGTATTTAATAAATTCAAATAATGTTATGAATATCAATGTAGTAGTAAAATAAAATTTTAGAATACAAATAATTATTTCAATAGATTTTTTTAATGACATTATTTTTATAAATATAATATTTTAATTTTTCAAGTAATTATATTGTTATGTACTGAATATTTTATCGAAATAGATCAAATAGTAAACTTTTAGAATATTATTATATATAAACTACCACATTATTATCCTTTAAATTGGAAATTTTTGTGAAATTTATAAGAACTCTTTAAAAACATATTTTTTTTAATAAAATTAATTTAATTACTAAAGTAATTTTTTTTCTAAAATAATAATATGTAAATATTAAAATTAAAATTGAATAAAATAAAAATAATTTTTGAATTATTTAAATCAAAATTTAATTGGAATGATTTTTGAAATAATAAATTTTTTGTCCGATGGTAAAAATACATATTCTATTTGAAATTATCACTTTTATAATACAAGAATGACCAGAAATATTTTGAAACCATTATTAATAAATAAAATATATTTTATAATGATAAATTAATTATTTTAAAATATTATGATGATATATAAAAATCACACTTTTAATATTATAAAAATTATGTAAAGTGTTAAAGAAAACTGTGTTTAGTCTTTTTATATTAAATAGGCCACATGATGGAATTTGAGTTTTAAATTTATTAAAATATATAAATATTATTTTAATGAATAAAATTAAATTAAATACAACATATATATCTATTATCACTTTATCTTAATCTTAAATCTTATGCATGAAATTAAACTTTTATACCAATGTGTTTTTGCGCATTACATGTACTAATGATAAAATTATTTTTTCTTTTAAATTAAAATTTTATTGATTTTATTTGACAAAAAATTATATTAATTAGGTTTAAATTATTTAATATCCCCCATTTTTAGTCATTAAAAATAAATTACATGAATAAAAATTATTTATTATTGTAAAAATCCAAAGTGGAAACATTATAAATATATGAATATAGGGCATAAAACATCTGTGTAAATATATGGTTTTTTATTTATAAACCATTCAAAATATAATAATATTTAATTGTTAACTATTGCTTCACATTCAATTTGAAAATTGTTCTCCATTTTATTTTACGTGTTTTATATGCCCAAAAAATTTATTCTCTTTAATTACGAAAGGTACAACAACCCCTCCATATAGACACACATTAAATGACCCTTATTATTAGTCCATACTCAAACATAGTATCTCCTAAACCATCTACCCATTTCCTAAAGAATTGTTCATTACAAAACACAATTCGGTGCCACCTTATGTTGGTGACCAATAGGGAACATCCAAAATGAGATGTAATATTTTCCTCTCCACCATCAAAATTTTATTTCATTTCTATATTCTGAAACCCCTTATATCCCTGAGACAATGGTAATTTCAGAATTATTAATATTATTAATTGTGTTATGCAAATGGAACATTACTTTTATGTTGTTATCCGAATGATTTTGATTTGTGAGGACATCCTTATGTCTAAGTGAGGACTTCCACCTCCATTTAGTAGTGTTTCTCTTAGATTTTTCATACAAAATAATATAGGTAGAATAAATAAATTAGGAAATTTATAAAAAGGTTATTTTCTAAATTGATTAAATTGTTTAATGATAATTTTAGATATTTCTTTGGTGTTATTAATTATAAATGGTTACAATAAATTTGAGCACAAAAAATGAAAATTCAAAATACATTTTCTAATATGATAATATTCATCGAACACCTTTTTTAAATTATAAATTATTATCAAATAGAATGATAAAGTAAATATAATATAAAATTATTGATATTATGAATCCATTTTACAGCTCTTTTTCCTTTTTCAACTAACCATGAATTCATCTAATAGGTTTACTAATGAACACCATGTAACTGATAGAAGAACAATCGATATAATAAATTGATGACATATAAAGATAAATAGACCATGTTAAAAATATACATGTCGTTGTTTCTTTGAATATATTTCAATAAACAAATTTTCATTATTATGGTTGTTAAGGGAATGTTGATAGATCATTTGGAGATCAGGTAAGGGTTTCAATATCAATCACCCTTCATTAAGGCTTGAAAATATATTGTGAACCAATATACATTTTTATGGTGTAAGTGTTAATAATAAGAATTAGAATATCAATAAATATTTATTAAATTATAATGATAACTAAAAATTATTATCTTCCTTTTAATAAATACAATTGACTCATTCCAAAAAATATAATAGTCTTCCAAAACTCAATCTTATTTCTTTAGTTATAACATATCTCCTTTAGTTTTTCATTAATTTCATTTCTTCTCAAAAACTTATATCTTTTGAAAATAATTTTTAGGGAAATATTTATTATTTATCTATAACAATTATTTATTAATATGATATTTTTATATGATTTATTATTATCCACATAAATGACAATTTCCCCTCATTGTCAATAATTTCCCTTCCTAACAATGTTTTATTTTTAATTGTAAGCCTAATTATGTGTTATACCATTTGAACATCAGATTTATCTTCTCCTATATTCGTAATAATGTATTGTTATATTTTTATTTTTTATTTTATCAAATATTTATTAAAACATAAAAAATGATATTCTTATCCCCCTAGAAAACTTATGGTTATATAATATTTGTAAATCATTAATTTCTATGTAATAGTGTTCTCTAGAAAAGATTAAATATTTATATATATTTAACATATCAATATAAGTATTTAAATATAATTTTTATTTTTGGGGTTAAACAATTGTTTAGATCACTTTGAAATTCTCACATTCATATAAACCTGATTTTTATGAAGTTTCTTATTTATCGTCTCATGTCAAGAATCACACCCATCATATTTTTTAAAACCATGAATAAATTATAAAATATATCACAACATTATATAGAACCACCTTAGTTAAATTTTAGATTTATAGAAAATAATTATTCTTCTCATATATAATGAATATTTTTACTCTTTTCAAAATAATTTTCGCAAGTGGTATGTTTTTTGTTCATTCTTCTCAAATATCATTAAAATGAATGCACTATATTTTAACAAAATGATTAATACCTATGATTAATTATCAAAATTGAAAATCCAAATAATAAAATTATTTTTTCTAATGTTATTAAATATTATTTAGCATTCAATTGTTCTCTGAATTGTAATTTTGAAATTAACATTCTTCCCATTTACTGGTTCATGATTTTGAGTTATGTATGGTTTATTTTCTCCATGGGTACACAAATATATTATTTTCATTAATATAATGGATGATAATATAATTACATATCCCAATAATATATTTTTATATGATTTATTTCTTCTTCGAAGTTATGAAATGGTTTACTAATTGAATTCAATCCACCATTGGAAATTAACAACATTCAGTTAATGGTCCTAGGAGAGACCTTTGAATTATGAATATAACAACATGGTTCATTTGGATTCTACATGTCTATGATCTTAAGATATAATTTTCAAGGTCCATTTCAATATTCATTGGACTATTACTTTTATGAATCTAGGTTATGTCTCTTTACTCTCATGATATTTTTTATTTCCATGTTTAATTTTTTTTTTGTTTTCATAGTGATCATTTTAATATATAAATATTGAACATGATATCCTAAAATGTTTTTAAAGATATATGGTTATTAGGATCACTTTATAGAGTCTTAAAATATAATAAATATTTATATTTTATATTATTTATATGTATGTTTTTTAATATAGTGTCATTAGACCACTAGATCCTTAGTATGTACTTTTTTGAAATGTTTTTTTAAGAATTATAAAATCATATGTTTCTAAGTCGTAGAACTCTAGTGATTTTATTAAGGGATGGTAAATTATTTTTAAGATATTAAGACGATATAAATGTTCTGAAAAAGATATGGAGACATCTATGTGATAATTATATATATATGTGAGAAATTCATAAAAATTTGCTACATAGGTATTGTTTAGTTTTTTTAATTTCATCCATATAATATACTAGAAGGTGGATACATGGTCTATAAAATTTGAACCTAATGTTACTAAATCATAAAATGGAGTGTTGTGTATTAACTCATCCATGACCAGTTTAATGAAAAATAATCAAAACGAAACACTTATATGGACACCCTGATGGGATATTAGTTTGGATAATCTTATACTATTTAATAACAACTAATGATGATTGATTGTATAGTTAAATTGAGACAATCTGTTGAGAAGTATAAAATTTCCCAAATTAATTGAACCATTATTAACCATACAAATTCTATATGATGAAATAAAGGAATTATAAATAGAAATGATAATGAAAAAGGATAAAAGTATTTAATGTTGAATAAATATTATGTTATTAATCATGAAAATCACCTTATAAAGATAAAATTCATCATTCATATCAACTATTTTGGTTTAAAAGAATTCTAGAAACCAAACAAAACATATTTCTTCCTATGTTTCAGGTAAAATTAAATTATTACCTCATCGGTTATCCCATTATAATGGGTTATAAACTTTGAAATATGATTATTATGTAAAACTGACTACCATGAAACACAATAAACAATGTAGCTAAAGATAAAATCACTTGTTCTCAAAAGAAATGATTGATGTTGGTTCATGGAAATATGTGAAATGTAAATGATGAAAGAATTGATATTTATCCAAATAGTTTTAAAGATTTTGGGAAAATGTGGAAACGAAATTTCGTTAATGGGGACTGTAAAATTATTTAATTCTAGAACATGGGTCATAAAGCATCAAACACTCAAAAAAATTTAAAATGCTAGTTAGAATGGTGTGAGTGGAAAACATGATTAAAAAAATCTAATGTTACAATTCCTTATATGATCAATTCTTCACCATTAAAAAATGTAAATATAATAAATCCATGGTTGATAATATTTACAATCTTGAAACACACCAAATCTAATATAATATTCTGGATCTTGGTCAATGACTATCAATAAGATTAATTATAGATATTAAATTATCCATATCTGAACTATTAATATTCAATATTTATTCTATAAACTATATTTCCATAAATATGATATTTGTGTAAAAACATGATATTCCATTTCTGAAATAATGTTTCTTATGGTATGAGATTTTAATTTTGATATTAATGTTTATAGAAATAGAAATATTAATATAGGTACATTAGATGGATCTGATGTGATAATCATAATGGCATAACTTTTAAAATATAGAATTTGATTTCATCGATAAAGATCACTGTAACACCCCGAGATTTTATGAAAAATATTCTTTTTAATTTCATTAATGTCTTGTGTTGTACGCTAAACCAAAAGGAGCTTGCATAACATGCATCCTTGATTTGCCTTGCATTACACACAATCGCGACCTTCCTCTATAGCGTGTGTAGTACGCAATAACGAGTTTCACTAAACAACAATACGCTATTAAAATATTATTAAAACTAGCAGTTATGAATAGTAATAACCACTTTTTTAAATTTTTTAATTTTATTTTTTTCAAAATGGAATTTATTTTTGGATTCATAATATCGAAATTAGCTTAGGGTGAAATTTTGGTACTTCTCGGATAACTTTTATTTTCTGATGAATAGTGAAAATTACTAAATTTTAATTAAAACCAACTTTTTTAATCGAAATAATTAATAGTGATAAATTATTAATTTGAGTGGTTTTAAAGTATATTTAGAATATATTTTTACAATTCAATACAATGTTGGTCATTGGATGTAATTTCACATTTATACCAGACATAAACAAGTGTTATTCTTTTGATAGTTATTATCTCTTAAAAACACGATATTGGTTGTGACAGTGGAAATTAATTATAAAATTAATTAATGAAACTTATATGTTGGGAATTTTGTAAAATATAAATCATTTTTGAATTCGGAATATCAATTATAGCTTAGGGTGAAATTTTGTCATTTTTCTGAAAAACTTCAATTTTTGATGAATAGTGAAACCACTAAGTGGTAGGTTAAAAACTGAATTTTGCATAAAACATAATTTTACCGCTTCTGTGAATGGAATTTCGAAAATCCGACAGACACGGTTGATATCAGTAAGTAAAATGTGGTTCAATGAGATAAAAATAATTTTTTGGTGAATAGTAACTTTTTACTTTTTTTACCGTGGCTAATAGTAAATAGGGTAACTAAGGGTAAATATGATATTATTATTACCCTAACACATGTCCTAATTCTATTGGATAAGTGTAATTCGACCAAAAAACAACCTTATGAATATAATATGACCATTTAGGTCCACTTGGATTAGATTATGACATTTAATATTATTTTATTTAATGAATAGTTAAAATAGTTAAAATCAAAGTTTAATAAGTAAATCATTTTTAATATGGGGTTATACATAATATAAATTCGACTATAAATATTCATTAGAAAGATAAAAAGATTTACTACATAATGGTATTTTATTTGTAATTTTTAGACATCAAATAATTTAATTTATTCATGTCACAAAGATGATGCAGTAATTATCTTATTAATGAAATATTGACATAATTGATGTTATAAACACCAAAATAAATGTAATTTGAGACTTTTTATGAATTCCACTAATTTTCTAGGTTACTATGATATATTAGTGTTGATTTAATCAACTTGGTTCGAACATATAATTCTGTTGTGACTTTCACAAAAATCATATATCAAATAGTGTCAAAATTGACACAAAATAGTTTTTAAATCAAATATTATATTATTAATTGTTATTTTATTCCTAAAAATCTAAAGTTCGGACAAATTAATTAGATGAAGATATATATATATATTTATAATAAACAATTTGGGGTTCTTTTGGCATGTTATAGTAAGTGTATTAACCATATAGTGAAAGAAAACAAAAAGACATGGTAAAATTTAAATTATTTAACTTAGAGTTAAATCTAATTGATAAGGTTAAAATAATACCCTAAACTTGTCTAAATCCTATTGGTTGATAGGATTTCGACCCATCCCCACTTTAGATTCGAAATAAGACCCTTTGGAACCATTATAAACCGATTTTGACTTTAATATAAAATAATATTTTGAGATATTCCTAAGGTGCCCCTCTCCTCCCTTATAAAAGGGCACCTCCTTCCCCTCCTCCTCACACCAATTTGAGCACTCAAGCTCGGCCAACCAATGCCATTTTCTCCTCTCCACTTCCCTAGAATAATCCTAGAGGTCCTGGTCTTCTTAAAAGACCAATCTTAGTTCCCTAAGTGGAGGATTCAAAGAGGCGTTCCAAAGAAGAGGTAATATCCATTACCGATCTTTTCAATTTCTTTCTTCTTCAACTTCTTCTTCTTTAGTTGTTTCATGATAAAGTACTAACATCAGTATTACTTACATACTTATATGTTATTATAAATATGAAACAACCCTAATTCACCTTCTATCCATCCTACGGAAAAATGAAATCACCGCGCGTGCGTACGTACGGAATACCGTCTCCACGCCGTGGTGTAATCTATTTTTCCACCATCACTTTACAAGGATGGGTATAATGGTGTAATGAGTAACTATTTATGATTATTATAAAGTAATATTGATTCTGAAATAATATATATATACTACAATACAGTTCCACAATCATAGGAACGATATCATCACTCGTGCGTACGTACGGAATACCGTCTCCACGATGTGATGCGACTCGTTTTACATGATCATCATTACATAGTAATTATATAAATGAATTGAATGAATAAATATGATATATGTTACACTAATAACATTCTGGATATAAGGTATCTATAACCTTAAAAGAAGAATAAGAATGTATTTGGCAAAACACGCATAAGAACAAAAGGCAATAAAGACCCGAGTAACAAGTAACAATGAAATATTACTAACAAGAAGCTAAGAATATGACCATATATGATATCATATCAATATGTATGATTCTGGAATAAGTCAATAACATTATTTAAACCATTATACAGGAGCTTCGGACACGTACAAAGCAAATCGGACCTAAGGTAAGGGAAATATCACAATCTCATTTTTATCCGAGATTGTTTATTCGTAAGTATTTACTGGGGTGTATTTTATCATCCACATCATGTTTCATCAATATGTAATATTATTTCCATCCACCTACAATTGTTTAAATCCATTTTTACCCTTCGGTGAGTTTTTAGTAATATCTATGAAAGGAATCTTTTGTCATACGAGGTACTTTTTGACTTTTCCGACAAAAGTACGGAGAATGTTTTTTTTAACTTATAAGGCATGAATGGATTTTTAAAACATTATTTCCAAGAAACTTTCTTTACAAGTTTTCAAGTTTATTTTTAATCAACTTCTTTAATTTTAAATTCTTATGACATGTTATGAAAGGAAAAATGTTTTTTGATGAAGAAAGGATATTTTCCTCAAGATTGGAGTTCAAGTGTTTTATCAAAATTATTTTCCATCTAAGATAATAAAGGGTTCTGTTTTTTATCCCTATTATTACATTGAATTGATCATGTTGTGATTGAATTATTTTTATGAATTCCTTTATCTTGTATGAATTGTTTTATGATGTCATGATGTTTAAGATTCCAATTTGTATTACATGGGTTATGCAATGATGTATGATTTATGATTATGTGGCACACATAAGAAAGGATTCATTATAAGATGGGTGGGACCTATATCTCCCTCCAATGCATTAGGTAAAGATTTTATATCTCATGAGATAGACAGGACTGGAATGGTAGGTTATACCGGTTCAGTGAAACAGGACTGAAACGAGGGTTACTCGATTCAGAAAGGGACTTTGTCCACTAAGATAGTCTTGGCAATGAGTCTTGACTAACAAGAAATGATTCTCTATGATTATGTGTATATGTCACAAAATTTCAAGTTTTATGTTATGATTATGGGGATCTCATTTTCACTTCTATGATTTATTCCATGTCAAGATATTATGATCTCTTTTGCAGGTTTTGATGTTCAAAAAGATATGATATGATTTTTATTTCCTTTATTTGCCCTTGCTGAGCATTTCAGCTCACCCTTTTATGTTTTCTTTTCCCCAGGATATAAAGAAAGGTTTTAGGTAAAAAAAAGGAAGATCTTTATGGGAGATGTTGAAGATCTTTCACCACGATTAGAATATTTTATTCCGAGTTTCCAAAGACACTAAACTATTACGATCCTTGTGTGTGTGTTTTTGTTATGTACTAAGTATTCCGCAAAAGTAATGTAAAGTCCATGTAAGTCAGGCTTTGGGTCTCTACAGTTGGTATCAGAGGAAAGGTTTAGTCAACCTTTGGAAACTAGGACGCGAAAACGTTAGTGAGATCCCTAGAGATATTTCTAAGGTATGTCTAGGGATGTTCCTAAGGATAAGTATACGTATAAGATACAGTCCTAGAACTACCGTAACGATCATAGAATTTAACCTAAGATGTTAGATATTGAGTATACTCCCCCTTTATTATGTTGGTTTCCCTAGCATGATTTTTGTCTCTCACACTATTCTTTTTGGGTTTTAGACGATGGCTGGAACCCGAAGGAACTGTGTTGATCAATGCAATGGACAATGCAATGATTGTCCTCCTGAACAAACAAATGTTATGGGATATGGAGTGCAAAATCTTATTTCTATCCTTACACAAGCTATGAATCATTCGGGACTTCCAAATGAGCAGAGAAAGGAACAGTATTCTATTGAGTCCTTCATGAGGCAACGTCCACCTTCTTTCAGTGGGACTTCTGATCCACTTGTTGCTGAACAATGGATCAGTACCACTGAAAAGATATTTTCAGTTCTTCAATGTTCTGAACATGATAAAGTCATCTTAGCAGTATATCGTTTGGAAGGTGAAGCTGATCAATGGTGGAATCTTATCAAGAATACGAGGCCAAGAGATGAAATTGAGTCCATGGAATGGGACGAGTTCAAGAACTTGTTTTTCAGTAAGTACTTCCCTCGTATTCTTCGAACAAAGATGGAGAAGGAGTTTCTTGAACTAAAGCAAAAGGATGATGAATCTGTTGGTATATACGAAGCGAATTTTACAAGACTTGCAAGGTATGCATCTGGAATTATCATCCAACCTGAAAGTAAAGTTGATCGATTTTTCAGTGGCTTAAAACCAAGTCTTCGAAGGGCATTAGCTATACGAGACTTCAGTAGCTATGAAGAAATTGTGCGTTGTGCTATGAAGGTAGAAATGGAAGTTGGTGTTACATATCCATCTCATGGTTTTGAAAAGAAACGAAAGATGGAGTTCAAGGAGAAATCTCAGAATAATGGTGAAAAGAAGATGAATGTTTCCTTATGCTCAAAGTGTGGAAAGAAGCATGGTGGAGATTGTCTTAAAGGGACTAGAAAATGTTTTAAGTGTGGAAAAGAAGGTCATCGAGTAGCTGAGTGTCGAAGTAATGGAAAAAGGGTTTCTAATGATGTGAACAAAGCAAACACTGCAGAGAACGCACCACCAACACTTCAATGTTTCAAGTGCAAGGAGATGGGACATTATGCCAATAAATGCCCTAATCCAAGAGTTTGTGATGATCAACATGAGCAACCACTTAAGGCAAAGGACAAAGCGAAGTCACATGCGATCACTATTGGCGATGTTGAATATGACAACGATGTGGTGGAATGATTAAGTGTTTATGTAATGGGATTCCAAAATAGTGTTGTATATAGTATCGTGGAATATTGGAATATTTATGTATTGGTCTATTGTGGGTTTCAATAATTTTATGGTACCAGTAACCATGGAAAGTTATTGAGATATTTTTGGAAAAAGAATGATATGCGCATAATGAAGGGAAAATGAGAAAATTAAATATTTGACAGTATTCATGAGCTCATGATTGATATAAGGACTAAGTGATATCATGGTTTGATTATAAAGAATTTTTAGGATTTTGGTATGTGGAAAGTGTTAACGTTTAACTGCATTCATGTTTTCACTAAGGTTCAATGGGTATTCAAGAGAATACATGATTAAGGACTTTGAATGTTTAGAATGTGACCAACAAGACATATCTTATGATATATGGGGATCAACGATGGTATTAAATCTCTGGTAATTGTTTTCACTATATTATGAGAGTGGACTGTAGTATTATGGGTAAGCCTAAAGATTGGAATGGATTATGTTGGACATAAGTTAGTATTGTTTAAGGATAGAAGTTTTTTTTAGAAAAAGGACAACCTGCAGGACGGGCGACAGCCCATCGCGTCGGACAAGGATGTGGGAATCGAACCCACAACCGAAGTGCGACTGGCCTTTATCGCCTACCACTGGCCTACAGGAAGTCCATGTTTAGTAGAAACTAGTTTTATTATATTAAGCAGTATGATATATGAAGTATAAAGTCCATTTTAGAAACCATATATGATTAATCTCACTATAGATCGACTTATGTATATTTAATATCTTTTGCTAACCTTTTGTTTGAGATAGATGGAATGACCTGTCATTCTATCACATGATCTGCTAACACTTCACGAATAACAAATTCAACTTCATTTAATTAAGAGATGAAGTAGAAATTGTTCAAGGCACGAACAACAGTGAGATTGTACCAAAATAAAGTAAGTATTTATTCTAATTCAAACTCTTCAACTTTAGGGAAATGATCTTGAAAACCAAAAATGTTGTCCTAGTGCCCTTATATCTGATGAATCAGATGGTACCCTAGATCGTCACAAATTTATGGATTTGTGATATTTGGCTTTTCCATAGCCATGTTCTCTACCACTCTCCATCAGAACATGATGGTTAGATTTTTCTTCCATATCCATATTTTCACCTATGTGGAAACCCAATGATTAGTTTATTTGGGTAACCGTTACGTTTCATACTTTTGTTTTTAAAGATTGGTTTTGGTATTCCTTTTTACGATGTGGGTTTCAATTAAAGAAACTTTCGAATAGTAAACAATTTATAACCCCGACGAATTTCGAGGGAGAAATTCATTTTAAGGGGGGTAGAATGTAACACCCCGAGATTTTATGAAAAATATTCTTTTTAATTTCATTAATGTCTTGTGTTGTACGCTAAACCAAAAGGAGCTTGCATAACACGCATCCTTGATTTGCCTTGCATTACACGCAATCACGACCTTCCTCTATAGCGTGTGTAGTACGCAATAACGAGTTTCACTAAGAAACAATACGCTATTAAAATATTATTAAAACTAGCAGTTATGAATAGTAATAACCACTTTTTTAAATTTTGTAATTTTATTTTTTTCAAAATGGAATTCATTTTTGGATTCATAATATCGAAATTAGCTTAGGGTGAAATTTTGGTACTTTTCGTATAACTTTTATTTTCTGATGAATAGTGAAAATTACTAAATTTTAATTAAAACCAACTTTTTTAATCGAAATAATTAATAGTGATAAATTATTAATTTGAGTGGTTTTAAAGTATATTTAGAATATATTTTTACAATTCAATACAATGTTGGTCATTGGATGTAATTTCACATTTACACCAGACATAAACAAGTGTTATTCTTTTGATAGTTATTATCTCTTAAAAACACGATATTTGTTGTGACAGCGGAAATTAATTATAAAATTAATTAATGAAACTTATATTTTGGGAATTTTGTAAAATATAAATCATTTTTGAATTCGGAATATCAATTATAGCTTAGGGTGAAATTTTGGCATTTTTCTGAAAAACTTCAATTTTTGATGAATAGTGAAACCACTAAGTGGTAGGTTAAAAACTGAATTTTGTATAAAACTTAATTTTACCGCTTCTGTGAATGGAATTTCGAAAATCCGATAGACACGGTTGATATCAGTAAGTAAAATGTGGTTCAATGAGATAAAAATAATTTTTTGGTGAATAGTAACTTTTTACTTTTTTTACCGCGGCTAATAGTAAATAGGGTAACTAAGGGTAAATATGATATTATTATTACCCTAACACATGTCCTAATTCTATTGGATAAGTTTAATTCGACCAAAAACAACCTTATGAATATAATATGACCATTTAGGTCCACTTGGATTAGATTATGACATTTAATATTATTTTATTTAATGAATAGTTAAAATAGTTAAAATCAAAGTTTAATAAGTAAATCATTTTTAATATGGGGTTATACATAAGATAAATTCGACTATAAATATTAATTAGAAAGATAAAACGATTTCCTACATAATGGTATTTTATTTGTAATTTTTAGACATCAAATAATTTAATTTATACATGTCACAAAGATGATGCAGTAATTATCTTATTAATGAAATATTGACATAATTGATGTTATAAACACCAAAATAAATGTAATTTGAGACTTTTTATGAATTCCACTAATTTTCTAGGTTACTATGATATATTAGTGTTGATTTAAGCAACTTGGTTCGAACATATAATTCTGTTATGACTTTCACAAAAATCATATATCAAATAGTGTCAAAATTGACACAAAATAGTTTTTAAATCAAATATTATATTATTAATTGTTATTTTATTCCTAAAAATCTATGGTTCGGTCAAATGACTAAGATAAGGATATATATATTAATAATAAACAATTTGGGGTTCTTTTGGCATGTTATAGTAAGTGTATTAACCATATAGTGAAAGAAAACAAAAAGACATGGTAAAAGTTAAATTATTTAACTTAGAGTTAAATCTAATTGATAAGGTTAAAATAATACCCTAAACTTGTCTAAATCCTATTGGTTGATAGGATTTCGACCCATCCCCACTTTAGCTTCGAAATAAGACCCTTTGGAACCATTATAAACCGATTTTGACTTTAATATAAAATAATATTTTGAGATATTCCTAAGGTGCCCCTCTCCTCCCTTATAAAAGGGCACCTCCTTCCCCTCCTCCTCACACCAATTTGAGCACTCATGCTCGGCCTACCCCTGACATTTTCTCCTCTCCACTTCCCTAGAATAATCCTAGAGGTCCTGGTCTTCTTCAAAGACCAATCTTAGTTCCCTAAGTGGAGGATTCAAAGAGGCGTTCCAAAGAAGAGGTAATATCCATTACCGATCTTTTCAATTTCTTTCTTCTTCAACTTCTTCTTCTTTAGTTGTTTCATGATAAAGTAATAACATCAGTATTACTTACATACTGATATGTTATTATAAATATGAAACAACCCTAATTCACCTTCTATCCATCCTACGGAAAAATGAAATCACCGCGCGTGCGTACGTACGGAATACCGTCTCCACGCCGTGGTGTAATCTATTTTCCACCATCACTTTACACGGATGGGTATAATGGTGTAATTAGTAACTATTTATGATTATTATAAATTAATATTGATACTGAAATAATATATATATACTCCAATACAGTTCCACAATCATAGGAACGATATCATCACTCGTGCGTACGTACGGAATACCGTCTCCACGATGTGATGCGACTCGTTCTACATGATCATCATTACATAGTAATTATATAAATGAATTGAATGAATAAATATGATATATGTTACACTAATACCATTCTGGATATAAGGTATCTATAACCTTAAAAGAAGAATAAGAATGTATTCGGCAAAACACGCATAAGAACAAAAGGCAATAAAGACCCGAGTAACAAGTAACAATGAAATATTACTAACAAGAAGCTAAGAATATGACCATATATGATATCATATCAATATGTATGATTCTGGAATAAGTCAATAACATTATTTAAACCATTATACAGGAGCTTCGGACATGTACAAAGCAAATCGGACCTAAGGTAAGGGAAATATCACAATCTCATTTTTATCCGAGATTGTTTATTCGTAAGTATTTACTGGGGTGTATTTTATCATCCACATCAATGTTTCATCAATATGTAATATTATTTCCATCCACCTACAATTGTTTAAATCCATTTTTACCCTTCGTTGAGTTTTTAGTAATATCTATGAAAGGAATCTTTTGTCATACGAGGTACTTTTTGACTTTTCCGACAAAAGTACGAAGAATGTTTTTTTTAACTTATACGGCATGAATGGATTTTTAAAACATTATTTCCAAGAAACTTCCTTTACAAGTTTTCAAGATTATTTTTAATCAACTTCTTTTATTTTAAATTCGTATGACATGTTATGAAAGGAAAAATGTTTTTTGAAGAAGAAAGGATATTTTCCTCAAGATTGGAGTTCAAGTGTTTTATCAAAATTATTTTCCATCTAAGATAATAAAGGGTTCTGTTTTTTATCCCTATTATTACATTGAATTGATCATGTTGTGATTGAATTATTTTTATGAATTCCTTTATCTTTTATGAATTGTTTTATGATGTCATGATGTTTAAGATTCCAATTTGTATTACATGGGTTATGAAATGATGTATGATTTATGATTATGTGGCACACATAAGAAAGGATTCATTATAAGATGGGTGGGACCTATATCTCCCTCCAATGCATTGGGTAAATATTTTATATCTCATGAGATAGACAGGGATGGAACGGTAGGTTATACCGGTTCAGTGAAACAGGACTGAAATGAGGGTTACTCGATTCAGAAAGGGACTTTGTCCACTAAGATAGTCTTGGAAATGAGTCTTGACTAACAAGAAATGATTCTCTATGATTATGTGTATATGCCACAAAATTTCAAGTTTTATGTTATGATTATGGGGATCTCATTTTCACTTCTATGATTTATTCCATGTCAAGATATTATGATCTCTTTTGCAGGTTTTGATTTTCAAAAAGATATGATATGATTTTTATTTCCTTTATTTGCCCTTACTGAGCATTTGAGCTCACCCTTTTATGTTTTCTTTTCCCCAGGATATAAAGAAAGGTTTTAGGTAAAAAAAAAGGAAGATCTTTATGGGAGATGTTGAAGATCTTTCACCATGATTAGAAGATTTTATTCCGAGTTTCCAAAGACACTAAACTATTACGATCCTTGTGTGTGTGTTTTTGTTATGTACTAAGTATTCCGCAAAAGTAATGTAAAGTCCATGTAAGTCAGGCTTTGGGTCTCTACAATTACATTACCAAAAAAATCCTCTATATTATAAAAAATTATAGTGGTATATACAAAAACTAGCAACTCCCATAAAAAGATCTTAAAGTCATGAAAATTTATGGTAATAACAATGTATTTTCATTATCTTTATCTATCAATGAACATCCTCTTGGTTTTGGAAATGATTATTTTATCGTTAATGGAAGTAACATTTCTATGGTTTATGTATAATATAACCCTGCACCTCTACCACTAGCATAATAGGACACAATGATTTTGTGAAAAATAAAGATTCCATTTGTGACCTTGAAATTGGGATATTTTCAAGAATTTGGTTTTATTCCTCATAACTTGTGTGACCATGAAACATTTCAAATAAACAGTTTAGGTCATAAAATTTCCTTTTTGGGCACATGAAGAGTAACCATAAAATTTCAGGGTGGGGCATCCATACCACTTCATAATTTAACCATAAGGGATTTGAATTGAATGAAACAAAGGTATTAGCGAAATAAGTGGGCATAGAGAAGGGTTGTTATTAGTTGAGGCCTGAGGTATAGGAAATGGAGAAGCTAGAGATGGTTTGGGAAAATGTTATTGTATCCCAATACAAGAATACATGGATATTACATTATTTTAGAAGATTTTTTAATACATTAAAAAATACATGTGACCAGATAATAATATTTTAATGTCTTGGATACATAGAAACAAAATCATCTATTATAGTAAAAGCTCATCAGTAACTACCATAAAAATCTCCAACTTTAGTAATTTTACCAAGAACCATTATTAATATCATTGGGAATGAAAACATGGAAATGTGGGGAGCATAGATTCTTACTAAGGGTAAATAATGGATATGAATATGTATAACATGAAAAAGGTAAAAGAACATCAGAATGACATTTATATATAATTTCTAAAATATAATATATCATAATAATTATTCGAAGTTCATAAGACAACGATCAAAATATTATTAATAAGATATTTCCAAAAATCCAAACATAGGAATAACACAATGATTTTGTGGAATGCACTTTTTTATAACGTTTTAAACATGTATAAGTAGAAATAGGTTCACAAATTTAGTTTAGGGAATGAAATAATTCCCCCACAGAAACATATTAACATTCTACTAGGTATAGGAATTAAATGTTGAATATGTATTCATGTTCATGCATAACCATCTGGACATGAAACCAATTCCATGCATAACATTATAAACATGAAATTAAGATCACACATAACATTTTAAAGATGTAATTAGGTTGAAAAATAATCGTATGTACTTGAAACTAGGTCTATGATTATAATATTTAACATATAATAAGGTTCACTCATAACATTATGAACATGTAATCAGGTTCACACATAAATTATGGTCATGAAACCATAGCCATGCATAGAACATGGATCATGTAATCAGGTTCATGCATTACAATTATACAAATGAGTCATACAGCATTAGCCAATGCATTGTAGGGAGACATAGATCCAACCTAATACATAAAAAATAATACATACATGTTCAAGAATATTATACAACTTATCATATCATGACCCATGAACTAAGAGACACGTCCTGAATATTAATCATATCCTTAACTATGGAAAAAGCTAGGCCTCATAATCACCACCCATGAAATGAAGTGAGTTTCAAAAGCATATAACTCATGAAAGATAAATGAGTTTCATAGACATCATGCTATCAAAACATTAACCATTTATAGAAAAAAATTTAATGGATTAATTAAATCATTTCCCCAGAATACATGATTCACATCATCGAATGTTATAATATATGTGAATTAATGATGAATTATTCTTCAAAAAAATTTCTTGATAAAAAAATATATTCATCAAGAAAAACTATTTTCAGAAAACAGAAAACATGTTAAAGAGAATTTTCATTTAAATATTCTAAAACTATATTGAAAACAGTTTGATAACTATTTCTTTGAAAATACATGGAAAACACATTAAGAATAATGGAAGACAATTTGAATGACCATAACTTGAAAATTAAGAATTAATATTGAATGCATTTTCAAAACCCTTTTGTTTTAAAATACAATAAAAATTATTTATTACTATTAATATTACTATGTTTATGGGTATGATTTAATTATATCATTTAAATAATTCTATCAATAAAATTATGTTTTATGTAATCTATGTGTTTCATGCAACAGACACAAATTTGGTGTTAATTCTAACATACACCATGTTGGTTTTGTGTGTTACATATTCCCTGACGATTTTCCATGTAACTTATGACAAGTTAGTGCCGTGTGAATGGAGTTTTTAACTTAGTGAGTTATTATAATAAACTATTTCTATTTCTACTTGAAAAGAAAAATATCAAAAGATTAAATTAATGTGAAAAAAAATATTTCACAAATTCAAGGGATATTACATTCTACCGCCCATAAAATGAATTTCTCCCTCAAATTTTCTTTTGGGGTATGAAAGTATTAATACATGAAATATTTAATTTTTTAATCCAACATTATAAAAATGAATACAAAAACATAATTTAAAAATGGAATGATAATGTCCAAATTGTGAATCAACATAATATATAATTAGGTTTCTATACATTAGAAAAAAGGTGGTATGTGACAACATGGACCTGTAAGATAAATCAAGCCATAATTCTCTCATGGAGAGTTATTGATAACATGGTTAGGAGAATGTTAAAAAAAATCAATAAATCTATTAAGATCAATGCATCTATTTGAATCATCATAAATGAAGGTTTTATGGTATCCTTTTCGATTTAATGGATCCTTCCATAGATTTTGATAATTATCTCGAGAATTATACATACACAATTTTATTCCCTTTAATATGGAAAATATAACCATTTTTTGACCTAATAAATTTAATCATCATATTTTACCCTAAAAAATTATTGAGAAATTTTTTTCAATCCAAGAGTACAAGAATACCATGAGTTCCATGATAATTCATCCCATCTATCTTCAAATACCATCAACAAAAACAAGTTATCCTATAGGTATACTTCATCATGTGGTGAGATAATACATTAATCTAAAAAATATATTTGAATATTGAGTTAAACATCCCATAAATGGTAAAGCTAATTATATCCATTCAAATATACAATTCACCATTTCTTCATTAAATGTGATCTTATATTGTAACAAATATAAATTGTTTGGATATTTGGGTTCATCCTTGCACCGATAGAAAATTAAATTTTATTTATTTATTCCAAAATCCTTGGATTGGGATATAATCACATGAAACCTCACTAAACTATGAAAAAAATATTATCATATGGATTATTTAAACAAAATAAAACATTAACTTTCAAACATCAAATGGGAATAATATGTTTCCCTTAATGACCATAAATTCACATTATCCATTTTGATTGCATAATCATTCCCATAATCACTTTTTCTTCCTAGTTTGTTGTGTTTTATCATCCATATTATACCTTGGATAAGAGAATTGATTCACATAATGAGAAAACTCCATAAACATGAAACACTAAAGAGGGGGTGTTTTATTCTTTTGAGATTTATCTAATATAATTTTATTGAATTTTCTCCTCCCATAAAAATTATATTATTTTGATCAGTAACCAGTTTTCCTACAGTTTAAACACCTTCTTATTCGATTAAGATACTTTAATGTGTTCCCATTCAAATGGGATTGGCGCGTATGAGTTTGGATCCTTTTCTACTCACTATGGTGTTTAGATTCTCCATTTAACCCAATCTTAATGTTCTTGTTAAAACCGTGAGTTTTAGGCTTAACAACAACCATTATTTCCACATTGATTACACTATTCATAATCACATCATAGCTAATAGTGTCTATAATGGAAAAATACCTACTAAGACTTGTATCTAATCCACTTAAGAAACTACCACCATTAATTTTTGATTGGTGGATAATACCAAAATAGTACCTCACTAGTATTGTGAAATTAGCATTGTATGTACCAAGAGCTTCAATATCCATTTTCTCCATCTCAAGAAACACATTTTGTATCATTGAATGAAGATTAAGAAGAAATTATTTATCAAAAAATATGTTTTTAAAGTCATCTCAGTACATTGATTCAGTGTTATCATTCTTCTATGTATTCTTGATTAGAGACCACCATTGGTCTGCTCCACCTTATTATCACTAAATAGCCTGAATGATTTTCTAATTATCTGAACACTAGTGAATAGAGAATATTATTTAAATGGAACTCATTTATTGTTGAAAAACAAGTGGATCCTGAGATGTACTGAAATTAGTTGGATGTTTCAACATGAGGGACTCAAAAGAACATTGTTCACTCATTGTTTTATACGGATGCTCAGAATGATTTGTAGCCAGTTAATTCTATAATAGTATAGTAATGTGATTTTTTATTATATACTCCGTAAAATTCATATAACCAGAAGAACAATCATTACATTGTATAATGTAGTCAACAATATCATTGATCTATCAGGTTCCATACATTTACTACATCCATAGAGTATGAAATAGTTATAATAATGAGAAACCATGTACTAATGAAATTTCACTTATATGATGTCTCAATTAAGAAATATTACATAATATATGACAACTTAGGTTAATCCTAGGTTATTCATGCCCATCATCTATTTAAATCTGTCATTAAGATTGGTGAATAATTTTTTAATTCCCAAAGAATATCCCATTAGAGTGTCAAACTAGGTGTGTAGCAAGGCTCGTTGTCATATACCTGATTACCCAGAGTCACACCCAAAATATATTGTCTATGTTTTCAGTCCATGACAAACCAATTGTAGAACCAAATCCACTTGTAGTATCAATTTATGGATTTATTTCTAGAAATCCATGTAGTCTATTTATAACTAAAATTTCAGGACATTTTTCCTAGACATTAACTCATCCTTATACATATCCTTAGAAACATCCCTAGACATATCCTTAGAAATATACCTATGGAAATCACTTTTGTTTTTCATTATATTTTCCTATGTATGACTAAAAATTTCATTTTATACTAACTATAAACAACCACGATATAGACATTACATCAATTTAGAAGAGTATTTTGTTCAATATTGAAATATGTACCTGAAGGCCATAATAGTTTTATATATTTGAAAAAATGGAAAAAATTTCTTCAATCATTTTGAAATGTATTTAGAAAATCCCAAAATGATATCCTCTTATTGTATATAAAACTAAAAAAAATTATTCCTATCCCGGAGAAAGGAAGCATAATAAAGGGTTATGATCATATGCTCAGAAAGGGAAAATAGAGGAAATGTGTACTCATTACAAAAAGGGAATAGGACATAATCTTAGAACATTAAAATCATACCCTGAATATTACAGATCATTATAAGGATTTTATTTTCATAAGACAAAAATCATAGAATAATTAAAATAACATTTCATGAAACCAAAAAATAAAAATATGATAGAGAATTTGATTAATGCACATTTTTTTATAGAATTTTTAACATGTATACTCGAAATAGATTCACTAATTAAATTAAGGAAAAGAAATCAGGCCCTTATATCAAATTATAAAAATTCAAATAGGTATATGTATAATATTTTTAATATTTAATCATTTTCCTTCATAACCTTATGAACATGAAACTTTGTACATACATATCATGGTAAACATGTAATCAGGTTAATGCAAAACATTGGAAACATATAATTAATTCCACACATAAACATATGCACATGTATCCATGTTTATGAAAGACATTGTGAACATGTAATATGGTTCAATTGTAACGTTGTGAACATTTAATAATATTCTCAAAAAAAATATGGACAACAAACCGGGTCTATGGATAACATTGTGTACATGTAAGGAGGTTCACACATAACATTTATACTCATGATTCATTCAACATGACCCAATTAATTGGAGAAATAAATAGATCCAACCCTAGACATAAAAAAATCATTCATATAAGTACTACATTATTATAAATAATAATTATATCATTACCTATGAAATAATATATTAATCATGAAAATTTAACAATATCATTACCTCTAGAAAAGTTGTAGGTCTCGCAATCACCAACTGTGAAAGTAAGTGAGTATCAAAATAATATAAAACATGAAAGTGAAACTGGTTACATGAACATCATGTAATGAAAATAGTAACCACTCAAAGAAGGAAATCCTTGATACAAATCCCCCAAAAGGAATGAGTAAACCAATATATATTATCTTAGATATTTATTAATTATGAAATATATTTTAAAAAAATATTTTGAGGAACATATCATTTCTATATGAATCTTTTTTAAATAAAACATGTTGAAATTAAATCTTTTAAAACATATAAAATATTCTTTAAGACGTTTTAAAATCTATTTCATTGAATATACATTGAAAACATATAGACTGATTAGAAATTTATGATTCCCTATCCATTGAAACCGTCTAAAATAATCATGAAAACATTTGTTATAAAATTTTATATGAAAATAATTTATAAATAATAAATAATCATAAAAATAAAATGATAAACATTTAATTGAATAAATATGAAATAATACTATAAATATTTTATAAATATTTTTTATGAAAATAATTTGAAAATATTTAAGTGAATATTGAAAAAATGAAACAATTTTACAATTCCATTTCCATGAAATTTATCATCAATGATAATTTGAAAACATTTTTTAATAATTTTTTTAAAATAAAATGATTTCTAACAAAAAAAGTAAAATACTGTGTGATTTAATTAAAATAATTTCTTAATAATCATAAGTTCTAAAGATTGAATAATGGTTCGAATGCCTTGATATATTAGATTTAATATATGATAAAAAATATCACATTTTATTTTGAGATATTTATCAAAATATTTTATCTAAGATTGATAATTAATAACAGTCATGGAAAGTGATGAGATAGTTTCAATAAACTCTAATAACACGGTTACATGGGATCATACTCACCAATTATGAAAAATAAATTACATTAATTTTAGAATATAATAATAATAATATATATATTCATGTTTTATCTTTTTATTGAAGTATAAATACCTCCAAAAAGAATTTAGGTTCATAATCAAACATTATCCTCAATTAAAGAGAATTGATACAACACTATTTTACCAATTTTTTATCATTCTAAACATAAACACAATGAATTAAAGATCATATAATGGTTATTTAAATTCAATTTCTTTTTATGTAGGAGTAATTTATATTTAATTTATTGGAAATACATACACTATAAAAAATAAGTGAGTGGTAATTAAGGAATCTATCTTCCAGAAATAAAAGTGAGATGAAATTCCCTTTCATTTTATCTTGACTCTCTTCATACTTGTACTAGAATCGCATATAATAAATGTATGTTAATTATAAATATTTAATTAAATAATATTCTTTTATCGAATACTATTTATGGTTTTATTAAGACCTTATATTAACCTCCTTTTAATAATCCTATGTTAAGGTTTCACTTCGTGTAATATTTGGGTTCTTCTTTAGATGTGTCTTAATTAGTTATATCATTGGCCATTATACTGATATCTTAATTTAACAAATTTATAACATCATAAAATATCATGCATACATATTATATTTTTCTTATAATAATATATATAATATATAAGTATGAAATAGAATACACTGTCTACGGAGATGGTTAGCCGTACATACTCATGAATGTTTCCATTTTGTTGTTGTATTGAATGAAAAATAGAAAATGACATATAATAATCAATATAACTATATATATATCATTATATGAGTATAATTATTATATAATATATATAATAAATGTTCACTAAACCCAACCGTAAAACATTCCATGTAATGTGTGAACGAATAACATCGCTTTGAGGGGGCGGTAGTCCACACATCCTCAAACGATGTTATCCTATTTACACCAAATAGAAAACATACAATTATTTGTGGTAAAATGAATAAATATTAATATATATTTAATATATATATTATATGACATATAAAAATTGTATTTATATCCTAATTTCCACAATGATAGGTAGTAAATAAAAAATGAATAATCATCATTTAGTGAGGCGGTAGTTCACTTTACAAATAAACAATAAGTTTATTACCAAGTATATTGATATGGGGGTATATTTAGGTAAAAAAATTCAAATAAACCTAGTATATTGATGATACGGGTTCTATAATACATGAATGGATATGAAGTACGGTGGGGTTGGAGACATGGATTAACGGAAAGGAGCTTGAGAGAAGGAGTTGCCTCTAAATTGGGTAACACTTTCTACTTTGTTCCAAAAGCCTTAAATGCATATAATTTTTCCAAAAGGGAAAATCCAATGTCTAATGGAGGTATTTTGGGAATTTTATTTCATAGATAATAGCCTAAATTAATTTTTTTAGAGTTTTAATGAAGATAAGAGTTTTTGTGGCCTGTTATTGGGAAGGGAAATGACATACTTGGATTTTTTTAAACAAGATAGGTGTGACCAAATTTTTAACTAAAAAACCATAAAAATAGGAAAAATAAATAATAGAAGGTAGGTGGAAAAAGAATAGAAATCCAATGGGTGTTGGACTAATGTATAGGTCACTTTGTGTCTTAAAATTATCGTTTAGTAATTTATTGACCTAATTTTTCACTTCACTATTATAATTAATTGTAATCACTTTCACTAATAATTTGTGTGAAAAACAATGTTGAAATTATTTAAATTTATTTTATTTGATTATCAAAAATATAAAATCCTTTTTTTCTAATTTCTAATAACAAATATGAAAAAAATTAATTAAAAATTACTTTCATTGAAGGGATAATAATTATTTTTTAAATGAAAAAAAAAATTTAAAAAATTCTATGTTTATATACCCAACTTCAATGTGATATTTATTACAATTTCCTAAATTGGTGTAATTGATAAAAATATAATCTTATATAATATTTAAACGAATCTATAATATAATTTAACTATTTATGTTTTTGTGAATGTTGATTCTTTTTACACATGAACTTTTCTTTTTTTGAGATGGGAGCACGTTTATTTGATCATAAACATGTTTTATCTTATTTATATAAATATGGGAATTTATATTGAATTATTAAGATATTTAAAATAAATATTGAGATATGGAAAACGTTAATAATTTTTAGTCAACAACATATCTGATGAGAAGCTAGTTGAATCGTGGAAGATGAAAGAGTTTTTAAAAAGACGACCAAAGGTGGCATAGAAATCTTATTTTTTATTTTTTGAGTATTGGATTAAAGGGGTAATAGTAATTAGAAGATCAGATGATGTTTTCATAATAAAATTCATCATTATTAATTTTTTATTATTATAAATTATATTGGTTGATGTTGATTTTGGGACTCACTATGCACCTGTAATGAATGTTTTGAATGTTATGAGGAGTTTTATTATTGTCCAAATGTCTCTATACAGTATGAAAGAATTATTTTTTTGGATTTCTTATAAATCATTATTAATCGGTTGTACTTGTGATCCATGATTTTTGTAAGAAAGGGTGAAATGGTTATCCAATTTTTTTGAGTGTTGGTAAGAAATAATTAAGATGATCGAATTATAGAAATTCTTAATTCATTACAATGTATGTTAGATGATAAAATTAAAATCATTATGTCCTAAAACACATGATGAATTCCTAATACAATCATATTTTTAGTAGAATAAATTCTATGATGTTTTTATTTTTCCCAAAATGTTGATACTAGTCCATTAGATGCGGTGTGCCACAAATTCATCAATGGTTTATCTAAATTTATCTGCGTGATTTAAAAAAATAAGTAAATTTGTGATAATGTAATCAAAAATGGTAATACCACAATATTATGTACCATACTGAAATCAATGACCTATCAAACTGATAAAGATCAATAATGTAGCCAACGTTTAGCATAAAAAACAACGATGGTAGTAGTCTTCTATTGGGACAATGGAAATAGAACTCTAAGGTGT
This sequence comes from Viscum album, assembly GCA_963277665.1. Lineage (NCBI taxonomy): Eukaryota > Viridiplantae > Streptophyta > Magnoliopsida > Santalales > Viscaceae > Viscum > Viscum album. The sequence goes on from OY728158.1 coordinate 882,942,105, forward strand.
TATCAATGTTAGTAAATAATCCTTAGTCTAATGTAGACATTGGTTCATCACATAGATATACAGACTCAACCATCAGATGAATGCTGACAATGATATGTAATCGAATTCTTAATTATCTAAGATGTATTCTTAGCAAGTTGTAGACAATTGGTTTTATTTGAAGAGGTCAGTCTCATTTTTTTTCCATGATGGATTGAATCAGTTAATAAAATGTTTCCAAGGGGCGATTATATATAAATATTATTCTAATATATTTATGAAAAATGAAAATAAAATAATATCTAATATAATTTCATTAATTTTTTATTTTATAATGTTTTCAATGTTTTTATAATATGTTTTTAGTTGGTAGAAATAATTTGTATTAGATGGAATTCAGTCTTTCAAGTGGACATCATTCTGAATATTCATAAGCTCATTTTTTTTTCATCATAATGAACATGGAAATAGGATGGAAATTGGTTGGAATGTCTAAAGTTTTTTAGTTGTTAATATATTGAGAAGGATTGAGAATATATTTGAATCATTGAAAGCATTAATGATAAAGTGAAAATGAAATCATAATTGAATTTTCAAAAATATTGTCGAGAATTATTGTAAATTAATTTTCCTTTCCATTATTCGCCTAAAACACCAATTTATAAATATGAGTAGATTTTAAATTCTAAAAACAATGCTTTTTCAATTACAATATGTGAGAGACAAGTGTTGTAGTTTTAGAAGAATCATTTTTCAGATTTTGATTTCATGAGGAAGTTTTTTGGAAAAGAGAGGCATAACAATGAATAATCACCATTGTTACAAGATCAGAACAATTAAAAAAAAATATCTTTATATAGAATGAATATGTAGTTCATATATGAATATAAAATATTATTCCTTATATGATTTTTAGATTGAGAAATTAAACATTAAATATATATTTAGTTTTCATAACAACATCCAGTGAGGTTTTTTCTACTGGCTACTTGGTAGAAAAGTAAAGAAATATGTTTTGAAGGTCATATAAGTGAACATTGATATGGCTACATACTTACCTATTTTGAAAAAAGATGTGATGATTTCATTAAATATTAAGCTTACATATATTGGATCATTTGTTCTAGAACAAGTAATTGAGTGTTTTTATTGGTCATAGTTCTACACCATTGTAACAATATTTACTACTTGTTTTATCTACTTAATAGTTTTATTTTTTAGTAGATTCTATGGTATTTGATTTTTATCCCAAAAATCCAATGATGTAGATAGTAGTTTTGAGTATTGAAACATGTAAATATTTATGTTCCCATGGATGTGTGAATGTATTCTTTTCACAAATGTGATAAATATTGAATAATATTCAATGTTTGTTTAAAAAGAAATTTAAAATAAATAAAAAGATATCACTTATTCACCACCTCCTCATATTATAGATACATCTATCTTGGTTAGGAACTATCACACAAGACATCATAGCCACTACATTTATCAGGTCCCCAAAAATTCCTTCCATAGAAATTACATACTCTTGGAACTGTAACACCCAATAAAAAACTCTTCAATACATTTTTATAAATCTGATTCACTTAATAGTTATCTGAATATGATCTCAAGGAAATGAGAATCCATATATAAATTCATTGAAAATACTATTATATCATACATGAATATTATAATAATGAAGTAAATATATGGATGGAAATGCCTTTTCATGAAATCTGTGAACATCTCTAGAGAAATCATTCACTAAAATTGTATAATATGATACCCAAACAATCAATATCTATTACCAAAAGTTTTTTGGGGCATATCATCCTCTATGATATGTATTTGATGGTTTTTGGAATAAATATAATTCTTGGGAAGCTATAGGGGTCTATATTATTGATCAAAATAATAATCAGTTTTTGGGTATTTGTACTAGTTCTTCACTATTACGTTATTTAGCTTCTTGTATTCTACATATTTCTGTATACAACCTTATAAATTATTATAAATCAATACTAGTGAACCCTGATGAGAATTAATGAATCATATAAATACATTTTTCCACAAATAAAATTGAATCTTCAACTCTCTCAACACATATTGTTCCACACAACAAAGAGAAATTGATATCGGTTCCACCCAATGTATAAGGTCTATCTCAAAAGAAACCCTTCTCCATATAGGAAGTCGTTAGAGGGAATCTAGGAAAACAACTTGATAATGATATGTCACATGAAATAAGATAAATGGTATTCTATTGATGTTTCTGTAAGATCCAACCATTATTGTAAAACCATGATATTTCTTTTTTTTGGATCTATTATGGTCTCAACCTACCAGCTCTAAAATCCCACCCACCAATCAAAATGATCAATTAACCTATAGGAATGAGGGTAGATATAAATATATGTAATGGTTGATATGACATTAGTACAATTAAACTAGTTCATAATCAATATAACAAAAACTATAGCCATCTAGAAGATCATTAAGTCCCATTGAATTCCATTTCATGAAACTGCAATGGGAAAACCATGATATCAAAGGAGATGGTATAAATTCATTAACTAAGGAATACTAGTAGATAGAAAAATATAATTTCACATATATGATGAATATATACCATTAATTACAATAGAAAATTTAAAATAATTGAATGATATTATAATGAAAAATTTATAGATATATTAGAGGTAATGAATACTATAACTCTAATTATAGAATGTCCCTTTTCACGGATGAATGGAACCAACTGTATCTTATACACCCATCATACAGTTGGGGCATGATCATACTTATGTGTTTTAAGCTTATCAAAGTCACTCAGATGTATTGTGTATGAAGCTTCTACAGATAACTCATAATTGAACCTTGACCAGACCTCCTAGAATCTACATATTAAACGTTAGAACAAAATAAATGGAGATGACCAACCATTAAATATCAATGAAATACCCTTAAATTCTTCATTATCAATGTAGTAAATTTTCCCGTTACAGAGCACTTCTAGAACCATGTAGAACATCCTATCGTGTATGGAGTAGAAGAATCCAAAATCTACTATTCATTCCAACCACATAGTTTTACTTCAACACCCTACTTATTATTAATACTGGAAGTGGAAGTCATATTAGTACAAGAATATTTTTTAAAAAATCACCATATGAAAAATTAAAAATTCATAGCTTGTACTAATTTATACCCTTCTCAAGAGACATGGTTTTTTGAGGAAACTCAATATATTTCATCATGTTAACCCTTATATCCTAACGTCAATTCTTTACATGAATGTGAAGTTCAAACTTCATAGAATTGATTGCCTCATCCATTTCATAAATATAGTAAAATAATAGAAAATATGAAATAAATGAAATGAAATAAGAAATATACATCATCCCTAGATGATGAAAAAAAAATCCTGTAGTCATTCATGCTTCATCAAGTTAAGATAGAACTCATTGATGATGAGTTCCTTTTTTATCTCCAATTTAATACCCTCATGATTTCCCTCTAGTCCCATAATTCCTCACCATCTCCTGGTGTGTCCATAATTTATAAATATATTATTATTTACCAACATATCCTAATGAGTATCTATAATATCCAAATTTCGAAAAATAACACAAATCCATTTCTTCACATCATGAGGAACACAAATTCCCTAGGAGGATGGTGGATATAGGGGCTATAAATATCACACATAGTCAACCATCATCTATTGTGCCTCTCTAACCTTAGAATTTGTAGTCTGAAATTCCACAGAATGAGGTTGATTTGTCACCTAAACCACCATATACAGTATGGGGGATACTAAGTTAAATAATACAATAAATCCTATGGTTGAAATGAAACATCCTCTATAGTGGTATCATACTATCATTCTTCTCCTAGTGGTCCCATGAAATATCAACAATGTGGAATTCTATGAAATTCGAAATGAATTATTAAAAATACATAAATGTATTTAATATGAGAACACATTAACATTCTATATTGAACACAAATGGAATATATATAGGACTATATGTCCTAAGAAATACATAAAAATAATTTATAAACCCATATGTAGTATACAGTAGTAAATCATAAACTTTACTTCCAAATGTTTTTCACACTCACTCACACACAGACACATATATATACATATATATCACATAATTTATAAGTTCATCCAACGAATTCAAGTATGAATATATCTCAAATGAAAAAAATATAATTATATCAAAAAAATCAAAATCAAGGAATTTATTTAAATATATAATAAGTGTCAAATGATAGATTTATATATTGCATGTTATCCTATATGCATATTCAGGATGCATGAGAACACCCACATCCCCTCACCTGTAATCGAAATCACATCTCTTGAATTAACGTGGTCTATTACACATGAGTTGTCCAAGATAATGTGAAATAACTAAATTGAGTAACAATGGCCAATCCCCTTTCTACCAAGTCCCATAAAATATATATAAATGAGAAAGAAAACTTCTTTCTAGGATTCCATGTGGTAAAAACCCTACATGAATCGCCATGTTTGATCTCAAGTGACACATAACCTCATGTGCAACTCAGAAGATTCATCATATTACAACTGAGAGTCTATAAGTGACTTGTGGATACTATTCCATTGGATATTGTATCCATACACTAGGATGAAATATAATAGTCATAATCCCACAGAACCTCATAATATAAATTAACATATCAATTTACAATAATAATTTTCATTTCAGGTTATAAAATAAAATACATTGGACACCTTATATGGAAATTCAACAAATATAATCAGTTATATTGGAATAAATAAATAAAATATTATATGAAATTTCCCATATAATTGTATGGTTCCACATCCATCTCTAAATTCCAAAATCCATTGTACCATATTTTTGGTCTCATTCTTCTCTCCAACTCCCAATTAATGATGTGTACACAATCACTGAGATTCCTCTGTAGGGTGTGAGTATAAACGCATTAGGACATCACCAAAAGTCATATATTATTTGTTCATGGGTATATTGATTTTTATGTCATCATAGATAAATAAATTTTCGTCCATAAACACAACCAATATTATATTGAGCTATCAAAACTAACCATGAATCCTCAAAACCCATTCATACTAGTTTTAGTGTCATTTCAGACAATATCATAAGTACTAATTTAATTCTATAGATCATTCCATGTACCTCTATTCACTCTTTATGGAAAATAATTTTTCCGCCATTAATGAATAAATCCACAAAAATAATTAAGGTAATGTCACTCCCATGAACCTTGGCTACCTACTCTCTTATGACGATAGACACACATGGCATTAATAAATCATTGAAACTATAAAAAAATCATGGATGTTACCCATTGGCAGATCATGCTGTAATATTATCCTTATTCCATGGGATTAGGAAATCCACCCCCAACATAGACAATGTTCATTCCATGTTATGGAATATTCCAATATGTTTCTAGTTCCACAATTTATGTCCCCTGTAATATAATATCAACAACTAAAGGGCCTTTTATGTATATTCAACCACAAAGGGGCCACATGTCAACCTGATCGGTAAGATGGATATTTCAATGGATTTGTAAAAATACTAACACAAGGAAAATCATAGTATTAAGTAACAAATATATATCAAAATGGATATTATATAAGATATAAATGGAATATAAAATAAGGAATGTCATAGAAAGAAAAAAACATGACCTAAATACTATTTTATGGGTTATGAATTTCAAAATAAAAAACTATGACATCATAAGGAACACATAACCAATACCATCTAAGGGATTGACAATGTACCCATGAATTAAAAAAATTATATATCAAGAAATGATCCCATTAATAGTCACATACAGTCTATCAGAGCACATCAAAGAACTCCATACATTAAGGTAATGTCACTCCCATGAAACCGAATCATGCATGAAATCCAATGACACCCAACAACATTTACTCTAAAAGGCCAACATAAATTCATTATAATGAGTAAAACCTTTATCATATCAAAATAGTTACTTGGGAATAAGAATATGACATCACCTAGAGCCAAGATCAATAGGATACTACATTATAAATTTAATACTATCAAATCAGATGCTCTAGTAAAATAACTATAATTCTAGGGGAATAAATAATGTTATGATTTTATGTGGAAATCAATTTTTTAGTTTGGTCTTTGTGGGGTGGTGCGAGGACATATTTATAAGGTTTGATACTATATTTTTTTAAATATATCATCATAATATAAATTGATATTATCATTCACATGTCATGAAGACTCACAAATTGATAATAATTCAGGGTTGAATAACAAAATGTTTTCAATTCCTCAACCATTCATTTCCAGACATGTTTTAAACCTATTTTCGATTCATTTACTCTCGGATTTTTTTAAATAACCTTTTTTTATTCAATAGTAAACAATATATACTAATGTAATTAATTTATAATGATTGAAAATAAAATAAAACATGATATTATATATAATGCTACAGATTCTAAAAATGAAATAAATTTTATTAGATAAAATTTTATTTTTTAATAAAAGTTAATTTTAACATTAGAGAATGTAATTCTTATGACCAAAATTTTATGAAATTTTTTTTTATAGATTACTACGATCTAAAATATTTTTTTATAAATAAAATAAATATTCTCTAGATTTAAAATCATTCCAAAAAAGTCTAAAATAAATACATTTTATAAAAACAAAAGAGAAAAAAAATTATTTAATGAAAAATGTTACTAATGTGTTTATACAATGATCATCTAAATATAAAATATTATTTTAAAAATTCAAGGGTTTTCTTCTAAAATACATACTTCAGTAGTTAAATTTTTTATAAGAAAATAGATCTTTATACATGATGATAGAATCATAACATTTTTATTTTTTCTATAAAAAATATTTTTTCAATATTCACCTAAAATAAATTATTACTTTAAAATAAAAAAATTCTATTATTAATATAATATTGAATTTATAAATCTAAAATTGAATCTCATTTCCCAAAATTTTATGAATTTTTTTATGTACATGTTAATTTCTAATAAAATATATTATTTAAAAGTGATTTCATCCAAAAAATGTACATTTAATAATTAATTGTATATAATATTTTTTTTAATAAATTTATAAATATATTTTTATTGACAAATTATTTAAATTTTTATAAATATTTCATATAATTAACTTTTAACCATTATCATAGTAGGGTAATATATAATGGTTCATTGACTGAAATCATTTTTGAAAACCATGATGATTAATAATATGAAATTATTTGAAATTATTGATATATATATATAGTTGAATGTTTATTTATTTTTTATATAGTTTTATGAGAAATATATTTTATATATTTTTGTAGAATTATTATTTTTTCATGTAATGTTTATAGAAATTATAGAATATATTTAGATGAGCCAAAGTCTTTGGTTATTGAAGTATTTCATTTGAGTTTTATATAATGTCAAAATATATAATTATTTGAAAATAAAAAATTCATATTTCTTAAAAAAATATGCCACTAAAAAAATATAATTTTTTTCAAAATGTATGTCTTTGAAGCATTTATATAACATTTAATAAATTAAATGACTTTAAAACACTTGAGATGACATTTTCCTTTTTATAAAAAATATTTAACTATATGTAATAGTCAAATTTTTATGAAATATATTTGAAATTATAATTATCCACATTAAATATTATATAACTACTAATGTGAGGTTTTTTAATTTTCTAGAAATTAAATAAACAAATATAAATACCAAAAATATTCCAATTAATTAATCATAATATCATTACCAAAAATATTATCCTTTTTAAAGTATAATACTGAATAATATTTCATAAAAACTTTCCACATTATTAATATCTAGAAAATTTCTATGATAAAAAACCTTGTTTCTTTGAAAATATAAATCTTGTGATTATCAATCTATAAAAAAAGGAAACAGTAATGAGTTAATAATATGCTATATGATCTAAAAGTCATATAAAATTATGAATAAAATAAGTAATAAAAAACATACATTATAGTAGTTGTAAAAAATTACCTCCCCCCACCAAATAATGCATGAAATAATTTAAACTAATATATATATATATAACCTATATATATAGATATTCAATAGAAAATAAATAATATAACTTCATCAATCCAAATAAATTTTTGTAAACATATATTGTATAGTAGTGTAGTAATATACATTAAAATAAAATAAATATTTCAAATTTCAACATCTATAGAGTAAAGTTACATCATATCAAATATAAAATTTCTTTTTCACCATCAAAATATTATGTGGTTTAGTAAATATATCAAGAAGATGATTTTTATTGGAAAAAATTCCAATCTATTATCTTTTTTTTAACATGATCCCTTATTAATAAAAAATATAACATAAATATTCATTGTTCATAAATGTTGTAAATAATTATTTGAAATTTATATTTTAGATGTATTACCACCAAAAGTATAAATTTATCAAAATAAACATTAAAATTAGATAATAATTTATTTTAAAATAAAAATTATCTAAAAAAATTATCAAAATATATGTCCACTACATCAGCAATGGACAATGAAATTGTCAACTTACTAATCGAAACTGATGAAATCAAAATTTTACCATGGAAATGAAAAAAACATGATTTACATTTTTTTATCAACAATACACCCTCCAAAATTAGAATCATAGTAAAATATAGAAACAAAATAGTACTAATATAAAAATAAACCATTATTTGTAGTTCCATTAAAATATTTATTATTTTATTTAATATCCTTCAAATAACCTTTATTATTATTGGACTGAAACATTCAATACATGAAAACACATGAAAAGATATCATGTATATACATAGTAAATAATATAAACTAAATTAGTATATCTCTAAAAAATTAATTATCTACATTGGTCGAGATTCATAAATGGATAATTATGAATTTTTACAAATGGGGTTATAATTATTTAATAGAATAATGAATTCAGATTTTAAAAATATCTTAATACTACTTACATTAATTAAAATATATATATTGAGTTCGTTAACAAATATTATCATGGAAAAGAAATATTAATTAGAATATTATTACCATATCAAATTCATAAGTAACCAATATTTAAAATTCAATACATAACACATTACTTGAAGATCCTAACATAATATAATAAAAAAATAGTTGAATTATTAAAAAGGAATTTCAGTCATTCCTTTTAAAAATTTTCGGATCAGATATTCTATAATGACATCATTTTTTCTAAAACAATTACAATATTCAATCATACGAAACACTATGGTATTTATTGAAAACATATACAAAATTTGAAAATTTTGAAAAATTATTTTGAAACCATTCTTGTAAAAATTTTGTTGTTTTTTAAACATGTAATTATTTACAAATAAATATATTTCATAACTCACTTTTTACATTTATTTGAAAAAATTTAATACAACGAAAAATTAATGTAAGTAAAATAAAAATAGATTCAATCCTAGAAACATAACCCAAATATTCATTAAAAATTATCCCTTCTTCATAAAAATATCATTAGGAATCTAATCATTATTTATTTTTATCTATATTAATATATTAAATATATTTATTTAAAATTTTCCATTTAGTTTAGATAATTGGATTTTCATTAGGGGTTTAACAACTTCTAAATAATATTAATCTAGAAATGTTTTAATATTCTCATGATTTGTTTATCCAATTATTATTTTTCATATATTTTAAAACATAAATATTTAAAAATAAAATAAAATTTCGTTACCACAAAACAATAAAACATATTTTGTGGTTTATGTTTTAGAATCAATATTTCCATTTACTTTTTCAATAATGTTGCGTTTAAGAGTATTATATACCAAATGTTAAGATTGAGAACATATTTTATCCCCCTAAACTATTACATCTTTATTTTTATGTACATTTTCACCAATTAAAAACTCTCTAATTTACTCCCAAATATTATTTAAATATGAAATCATAATGCATTACTCTAAAAAAAATATTTATTTTTTAACAACATGAGTCATCTTATTAAAAAATATATTTTACTTACTAAAATTATATAAATATTGAAATATTCAATCTCTATATTTATAATAGAACATGTGTTTATTATCATGTTAATTAATGTTAAAAAGTCCATAACCTAATAATATAAAATATCCAAATTTATGATTTTTTTCATTAAAAACATCATAATGAGTATTATTACAATTAATTCTAATTTAAACTCCATTTAAAACAATATATTTTGATTTAAAAACTATATCCCAAATATATTTTGTAAACATATATACATAATTAATTTTTTATCATTTCATAAAAAGATATACATTTCCATTATTAAAACCCATTTATTTTGTGTTTTAGGAGATGGATAATTATTAAGATCACTAATTTCCAAACCCAATTTCCACAAATACAGTTTTTTAATTCACCAATTATATCATACCTAATAATGATTAAAAAATTGACATCTATGATATTGATATAATTTAAAAAAGAATCACACATATATATTTTTTCAATTTTATGAGTGAATAAATCACACTGAATGAATATTATAATTAATAAAAAAAATTAAAAAACACACTTCTTTCCACCTAAAATAGTTGCATGTCAAATACAAAATAAATCTAAATTTAAAAATTTACAGGGTCCACAATATTTACAATCAATAAAATATTTAAAATATATGTTATCTTTAATAAAATTTATACAAAATCTAAATAAGAAATAAAATTATTTTAGTTTAGGTAGATCAAGAACATATCCATTCTATCTAGTTGTATATAATAAATAAATGATTACCTTCACATGTCACAAATTAAATAAAATATTATTTTTTATTTTATAATATAAAACATTTAATTATGATTTTTTAGTTATGAAAAATAATTTATGTAAATATTGAATTTAATATTTTCATAAAACAAAATAGTTTCATTCTTGAAATCCATACTCCAATTATTTTATAACATTTCATTCATTCCTTCACCATATTGTTGAGATTTAAAAATTAAATTTTTTTTAATGCATCAACAGAATACATAACTTGATAATACAATAGTTTTAGAATGTCATACTTCTGCAAGACCACTAATCATACCACTAAAATTGTCACTAAAAGTGGTTGTGACTCCATTAAAGGAATTAAAATATAAAAATTTATAAAGGAAACTTGTGATGGTTTTGGATTATATTTTCAACATGTACATGGAAACATTGATAATCATAAAAATGATTAATTGAAATCAATCAGGAAGAAATTTTTTCACACCTATGTTATTTGGTGGCCGATAATATTAATAGTAGAGTTATTAGGTACTCAAAATTTTATAAACATTTATTTGGTCGTAATATTTAAAATAAATTATTATAGTTTTATTATTTGACATGACCAAAGTAATTAATAATTATCAAATAATATACAATTTCATAAATTAATTATATTTTACACTTATAACATGTATCGTTAAAATAATTAATTTTTTTAAATTTAATAATGTAGGGTTTCATCATTCTAGGTAATTAAATTTTATAACTAAAACAAATATAATTTATTACTGTTTCATAATTGTGATAATTTTATAATATTTTCCATTTCTATAATGAAGATTATATTAATGTTATTTTTATCACATATTTTTATTTTTATTTTTCAAATTTTTTCATTTTATGCCATCTAAATAATCACATACATTTTCATGTGAACATTATATTGTATTTTGTAGGTTTTTATTTTGTTCAATTATATTATTTAATTAATTATCAATTTGATTTAAATTACCTGATAGTAATTTATATTTCATTTATTCATCTTCATTATTTATTGATAAAATTTGCAATTTTACCATTTTCTAATATAATAATAAATACTTTAGAGTCAACATATCATAACCATTCAATATTAATTGATACTACCTATTTTTTAAAAATAACATTCATATTATATGTTACATTTTTTCCATATTTTCTATATGATTATTTTACCACTCGAAAAATATATTACCATATTTCTACTTTTCATATTTTTTCTATGATTATTTAACATCTTAATTTTTAAATAAAAAAACATATTTATAACTGTATTAAGAATATATTTTCATTTCATCATTAAAAATTATAATAAATATGTGGTTTGGATTAGAAAATTCATTAATAAATTGTTTAGTTAACATAGATCATTTATTCATCAATATAGGGTTAGTATCCAAATTTTATAATTTAAATTCACTATTCAAATAAAAATTATAAGTATAGGTCCATCGATAAAAAAGAGATCAGTTTTACATATTTCTTGATCTTGAATTTCCATAAATTGATAATTTTTTAATATTTTAATTAATTATACAATCAAATAAAGTTATAACGAAAATATTATAATATTTACGGGTTTCACCATTATTTCATTATATGTTATTTTTGGTTCAAAAATTACGTAGAATATATGAAATGTTATCGTAAAAGTTATAAAAAAATTGGTCACATTCATTACCTTTTCATTCTGACTATGTTGGGACTATGAAGTAGAGGATATATAAGAAATTTCCATATTGGATTTAAATTTAATACATTTATTTGTTATGTTTTCCATATTTTCAATATTCGTCAATTCATTTTCATATTGAAGTACTGATCCACTGAGTTAATACAATGTATTATCCATAATGTTCTTACTCTAAATAACCTCCACATTCACAGAGTTGTTATTTTTAGGAAATGACCACAAAATAAATCTTATCAATACATTATTATCCAAACCCACTACAAGTGTATCCCAATTACGATTCTTATGAATCTATAAATCATTTTGTTCATAGATATATCCTCTCACATCATAATGTCTTGATATTTCCCATATAATCTTCCAAAATTAGTTTTATTAAATATGTCTGACCCATAGTGTGTGACTTGTAGAATCCTCCAATTGTATTGAGCAATATTACATGAAAAGACATGGATATATACACATCATATAATAACAAGACATAATTTTTTCATTACATTATCATTATTATCATACATTATCACTTCATTATATATTAGTGTATCATGATAAACATCTAATTGATTATATGGTTAATTATTATAGTATAGTGATTAATACGAAAAGGCATGAAATGTACCTCAATCATGGATTAACATGTGTTCAAATTTTTCATTTTTTATAACATATTCATGTTATATGCCATGAATATTTCCTACTATTTTTTTGTTTATTATGAATCCAAAAATTATTCCCATATTACTCGGGTAATTTTTATGATTTAGGTGAAAAAATATGACATTAAAACATTTTATATTTTTTTTAAAAACAGATGACCTTGAAATATTCTATATGAATTTTAAAATAATTTATTTCTTTAATTCATTAAAAAAAATATTTTTCAATTTACAAATACATTGTTGATTGATGAATTGAATTCAAAGATAACAAATCTATGAGATAATGTAATTATCCACTGATTATATTATCTAAATATTAGTTTGTGGTACCGTAATAGTCCAGACATAAAATAATTATACATCAACACCTAAAATGTCCAAATAAATAAAACATAATCATACTTAAAATTTTATAGTTGTATAAACCATATCTAACAAATAATCAGTTTTTGATACATATTGTTTTTAAATGGATTTCAACATAAAACTCAATATTAGTTTTCTATTTCACTATATAAAAATGATCATCTATGTAAAATAACATCATTAACAATGTCTTGGCCACATTTGAGAAAATAACCTAACATTCCGGCTGATGTGAAAGTTAGAGATTGTGAGATATCTTCAATTTCATATATTCACATAAATGTAACTTTCAAAATCAAAATGTGGTACAATACATTCAATGTTAACCTTGACGACATGATGATCCTCAAAAAATTATTTATAATCATAGACTATGAGTATTTAAAAAATAAACAATATTGATTCATATATATTAAGATCTAAAGACTACCAAAAATTCATATCCTTTCATGGATTATTATGATATTGTTTTGGATGTGTTAGAAGCATGATGTACTGGGAGTTATTTATAAAATTTCATCAAATATATGATTTCATTGAAACCATGAGTGAGGATATTACATGTCAAATTTATAATGATATATTTTAATATCAGAAGAAATTAATACATGGCTTAGGAACAATCATCTTTGATGAATTTTAATCATCCTAAAATATCATATTTTTTATTTAAATCATAGTGAAATTAGGATCCAAAGATAGAATTCATCTAGTGATGACACAAACATGCTCTTATGACATCTGTGAAATGTCACTCGATACAAAAGAACTAATGTCCAGAATCAAATGACATACATTATTCATTCTTGATTTATCATTCTTTTGTATCATATAAATATATCTTGTGTTTCTCAATCTTGAGATAAAGAGAGAGGATAAATTCAAAAGAAAAATCATTTTGCACAATAATTCTCTCTTTCAATTTAACACATATTGATACTCTACACAATATAAATAACTATCTACTTATTTACCTTGGGTTTATGTTATATTTATTATTTAATTCAATTATCATCATTAAATATTATATTAATGTTTTATACACCCGATGTGACATAATAAAATAGTAGCATTATTATTTTTTGGTGTGTTCCAACTCTCGTAATGACATGTATTATTTATCCAACTTGTTTATTCATATTTGTTACCACACTCAGTCAACTCCTATTCAAACTTTATAATTTTTTTAATACTCGAATTTAAAATTTTATTATTTAAAATAAACCTTTTATTGACAAAATAGAAAATAATATTTATTAACTATCCAATTAAATAAATAAATATTCATAATAAAAAATCCAGTGATGGAATATTTATTTAATTTATGCAATCAATGAAACATGAATAAAATTATTCATAGATTTTGATTACAATACTTCTTATATTAATACAAATGAAATATAATTTTATTCTATATGTATGGAGACACTTATTTTGTGACCAACTAGGATTCAATATCATTTGAATTTGGTGGGCTTAAATTATGTCCAGCATTACAATCTAGCAAAGAGTCAAAGATCCCAAGAGAATGAAAATAGTGTCACAATGTAGAAAACAAAATATAAAATATCATATTGTAAAATTATCCCTTTGTATCTATATCACATCATGTAGGTTACACATATTTTTCACCAACCTGTTCGATATATATTTATTTATTTTACTCCAACAAATAAATATTGTTACATAATGGCTAAGAAATTTATTATGATGGTCATATTCCTATCAGAGTGATGAGAGATAGAACTCCCTAAATTAGGAATATAAAATCATTCCTGGACTTATTCATTAATTACATGTCAAACATGATGGGCCATACATACCCTACATCCAAGCATCATTTTTTTGTGTTTTTGGTAACTAAATATATGTGTTTGAGTTATGACATGAATCATTGATAATCATATTATCTAATGACCACATAATCACAGATATGAATATCTGATGATACCAGAACATGTGTAATTCCAAATAATGTTTATTTTATCATAATATCACACCCTGGAGAATACTGTGTGTGGACATAATGAGAATAATCCTTATGCACTTATGAGTACTCGAACATGACGGTCTACATATCAAATGTCTTATCATAGTATGTTATTAATCCACTGAACAATATTTAATAGATATATCCTTAGTATATCATGGTTATTATCATAGAAGGGTACATATATGTTCTTATAAACATAAAATATACTCTATTATGTTATTATATCATTGATATGCATAATATTAATCAATTTTGGAATGTTTATTTATATTAATATTCACTAATGTGAATATACATGTATTCAAATATAAAATTTTGTTAATTTTATGAAAGTAAATACAAAAAACTCTTACATACACTAGAGATAATTTCATCTGAAATTAGTATCCTAACATGATAAACATGCTTATGTAGAGTATAGGTATAGCTTCTAGGAATACCATATTTTTATGGGTAGGGTTGGTTAATCTACATGTATATATTTAAGATCTTATGACTATGACATAACTATCTTGAGACAATATCTTAGGCATATATTTAACTATGTATCCACCTCTTATTCCTAGGTGAAACTCCTGAAATTTGGACTAAGTTAATAGTAATTTTTTATCATAACATGAAAAACCACATGCCTTCTCCTATAACCCAAAAGTGGAATTTCACATTTCTTGATAGCTTCTTAAGCTATATTAGAATCTGCCACATAGATATTGTAGACATATAATCCCCTAGAAGTAGTATGTTTTTTCATGCATATTACTATATAAATATAAGTTAAAAATATTAAATTAATCTAAATACTGATTTTTTATTTAATTCTCTTGATCACTGGTATTATCACATCTCAAGACACTATAAAATATTCGAGTTTTACGTTCAATGTGTTGTCAGATAGTTCTAACTACAGTCCAATGAAATTATGTTTCATTTATTTGATATTAACTGATTATTGTTTATGAATTAGTAATATCAGAAATCTATAAAAATCATTGAATATGAGTTAAATTCAAACAAAAAAGCATGTGAAAATATTTTAATGTCTAAAATCATGTACCACTACCATAAATGTTCTAATAGAATAAATATATGAAATTAACAATCATTTTAAAATATTTTTTCTACTTGTATTTTTAAATAATATATTAATATATGTTCTATAAATAGATTTAGAAACCACATAGACCCAGTTTTATAGATACTATTCCCAAGAACATAGTTTCTACTTTATGTCAAATTTTGAATAATTTAATTCAATATTCACAAAAAGTTTTAATACATATCAAATTTATTTATGTTTTAGTAGCTTATTTTTAGTGAAAAAATATAGGGATTCCACTTTCCAGTCTGAGATACATGTTACTCTTTAATTTTGAGAAAAAAATACCTAGGATCAATATGCATGATTTTTTCATAAATAAATTTATTTAATCAATATATCCTATAGGAGTTTATATATTTCATCAATCCCTTCAATAATTCCTTTTATACATATATCATTGGTTCTCTTTCTGGATGCATATTATAAACATCATCCATAATGATTTCACTAAAATAATTTTCTATTGTAATAAATAGCCTAATATGATGATCTAATAGAAATTACTTGATTGGTAGAATTCCAAAATAATTTATGTCATGATGTGTGTTCAATTTGTTAATTTATAGAACATGACCTACAAAAAACAATAATACTTTATTATTGCCACCTAGTAACATCTATGCTGATTTTCTCTTTAATAATCACCAATATTATCAATTATTTTAAACAATAAAAATATGGATTCATTATTCATGATACATAGACTCCATTACATGAATTTTTATATACATTTAATCCTTAGAATATTAAAATTTTATCATTCTATATATTAATCAATATTCTGAAATAGTAGTGCATGTATCACACACTGTGGTGAACATAAACCAATTATTTGGTTATAAATTAACAGGATGTATGTGTCTCAAGAACTAATCCTTTCACTATGCTTAGTGTATTCCAGTATTCCTATGCCAACTTATGATCATTCAGTTCCTTAACCCATATATGTAATGTCTTATCTCACTATCTTCAAAGATAATGGTTTCCTTTATGGAATTTTTTTAATCATCACTACGTGAAAAAAACTTTAATGGATATAATATCATTATCATAAATCCTCTATTGTGTTTTAATGTTTCTGTTTAGATAAGTCTAGATATTAACAAACATTTTTCATGAAACACCTATGGTCCTATATATATTGATTTACACCATATCCAAATTTGTATGATATCTATTAGGAAAAAATAGGTGTAGTAGGATAGTTAGTTAACTTCAAGTTTCATCATATTTTAGGGATGATATTGTAAATGATTTTAAATTTATATAATGTTCATCATTTAACATCCTTTTAATATAACCAATTCATTGATGTATAACAGAAATGTGGGTTTTTGGATAACCTTTACACTACATGTATAGTTAATGACTACATGGATTAGATGTTATCTGACGTGAATGGTCGGATATTATTCTATCATTTCCAAGTCGACTCATATACTTCACGAAGAAATTATTAAATTTTTTAAGGTAATATCATATAAAATATAAATTTATATTAATCTTTATAATATATCACAATTTCATATTAAAGAAATTTTAGAATCATTGTTAAATACATATTATATATAATGGTTTATTTATCTAACACATGATAAGTAGTTTGTTCATAATAAGATTACCTTAGCTTAATTGATACTAGAAGACATTAAAGGGAATAAACAATTAAACTACATTCCTTTTTTCAAAATAAAATAATTGTCATCTCACAAGGAGGTAAAAGTCATGTATTTTATAATCATTCTGTTTTCAATATATTTATCAAATATTAGTGTTACAAAACAAATAGTTCTATATTTAATGTAATATAATTTTTTTAAAAAAATAATTAAATTATCATTGTTTTCATATGGAAAGTAAAATAATTTTTAATTAACACTTATTTCACACATTAATATATCCAAAATGGTAGTGAAATATAATGAACTCCCATTGGATGAGTTAGGAATCACCATTTATCATTTTATTTTGATTTAAATATTCAACATTTTTATTCATTGTTATTCATTGTATTTAAAAAAAAACATTCTTTTTTAATCATGTTTTTATTAATAAAAATGTTATGAATAATAACATTATGTCTATAAATAATTTCCATTAGACTTATTTATTCTTCATTTCATTGTAATTAACGTTCCAATGAACATGAATTCCACCTAATAAGAATATACCCTCCTTTTTATTCTTATAACTTCGTTTATTTTTTCTCCTTGACGGACATCATAATGGATATTCTAGATATTGTTAGTCTAAGGAATCATCATACATTTATTTCAAAATAATTATCAAAAATGGTGGAGAAACATGTTTCAAATGGTCGTTATCAACATGGTGATGTGTGGAATAATGTTTCCTAAGAAACTCTGTATTTTTTGTCAAGAGGTAAAGGAATTAGGAAAATCTTGTTGGAAAGGATAATAAAATAATATTTATGGATAATGTATTATATGAGTTGAAGACTAATTTCACTAATTATTCAATATACCCAATCAATTTGAAATCATTAAAAGTTGTTGTATTTCCTTATTCCAGTTTACAACAATATACTACATTGATAATCTTTTTTATTTCATGATTTTCCTTTAGATTGTTAAGATATTGAAGATTTTTTTATATGGTGCAACAATCCATGTCAATATTTTTTATCCTCAAATCTCAAGAAATAGTTGATAATATAATACAAAAAACATAAAATTAAACCTATACCAATATATAGTACGATTACATATCACATTCACTCACCTGTTGGGGTAACAGAAAATGGATATTTGATTCCAAAACATATTACAAAAATTCTGATATTAGTTAATCACAATAATGATTTTACCACAATAGATAATTTGTATTTTTGAGGAAATAACCAATGTTTTGGAATGATATCACTTCATTCTTAATTTTTGATTTCATTTTCTATAGTTATTAAATGTGATTATTAATACATTATTTGATTGAAAATTATTTTATAAATAATAATAATTTATTTTATTAGCTCCCTATATGTTATATCAAGTCATGAAATCACTCAACATTGATCATGGAATGTATAGATTCTAGGACATAATAGTGTCAAGGGTGAACATTACCCTTTTAATAACTCCAACACAGATTGGCCAAGCCACATGAATGTATTTAGTTAGGTAGGTTGTTACTAACTACTAGGTTATATCTCCATGATATATTGAGTGGATTCCACCATCCTGAAATCATAACATAGATTTACTCATGTCTTGGATCCAAAATTCACAATGTATATAAAGGATTATCCTATTGATATAAAATTGTTATGTCGTCCCAGAAACATTATAAGAACTCCTATTATAAAACTAATTTTCTGAAAAATTCTTGGGCCATAACATACTTCTAATGAGTTTTATTCTTAATCAAGAAATAGAAGGCAAAGTTTTACTATATCATTGATTGATGGAATTTAATTTTCTATCCATAAATTGTATCTTATTTTATCCATTTCATGTCTTGTTAATATTGAGTGGATGTTTTTTAATTAATTAAACATGTCGTATAAAAATTTACACAGAATTAATTAGTCCAATTTTCATCTTTGAAAAGTAATTCTTTTATTATTCTTATTTTGACCATGAATCCATAAAATAAATTATTATATAGGAATCAATAAATAATTAATAAAACAACCCATGCATAACCATAATCCATCAGCTGATTTATTTAGATAACATTAAATCAAGCATTGACCAATGGGAAATAACTCCTATTTCATGACATAGAATGACTTACAACCTTCTATATATACACTTGTGTATCACCTGATATTACATCATATGAGTTTTTATTTAACTTCCTCAATGTATCTTGAGATACATCATTAATTGATTGAATTTATAACATTGTGCATGATTAGTGGATAAAAATGTTTGGTTAAACGAGGATTTCATAAATATCATTAGACACACATGTACTACAATATATTTGAGAGAGGGATGAATCATAGGACATTATATTTATTTTAATAATAAATAATTAAAAAAATGAAATAAATAAAATTTTAGAATCAAACACATACCCAAGTCTTGGTCAATTAAATGATATGTCATAATAGAAAAGAATAAAAAAATGTAGCTAGCATATATTTATTTCTTTATCAAGTATTTATTCATAAGATTAAGACATATTAATTAATTAATTAATTTCATCTTAATGATCATCAAAAAATTATTTTAGAACCCTATAATTTATTTAATTCATTGTAAATAATAAAAAAATAATAAAAACGTATATTTATTATAAAAAATTAATCTATCATTTAAAACTATTTAAAACAACTATTAAATATTCAAACACACAATGGTGTGACAATTAATATAATATGGTTTTAATGATAATTGTTTTTAATTTAATTTTATTTAATAATGCATTCAATTAATGAGACATTATATGGTGTGTACATCCATATACAAGCCAGGTTTCTAAAATTCCATGTATTCAGGATATACTCATGGGACTACAACATGTTTCTTTCTCAGATATGATAATGTTCCAATACTAGCTATATGTTGTTTTTTCAACCATTTCTATTTATCAGGATCATTCTTGGATCATAGGGGAGTTTCTTGATAGAACTCATGATGTGTACATGCAGGACACATGGCGTGTATATCTTTGAATCTTTCATATTTTTTTCTCACAATGTTGGACAACTTGTTATTTACTTGTGGGATTTGATGAACTACACATCATGTACACCACATTCATGTTGTGTATATCACAAACTCATTTTTATGTAATACATATCATTTTTTTACCTTGTATAATGGCCACACATATTTTCTAATTTACGCCGCTATACTTATAGACTATTTGACATGTACATGAATTCACACTGAGTAATTTGAAAAGTAACTTCCATATTGGATGACAAACATTATGTGTAAATGGTCTGTATTTAATACATTGTTCATTGTGTTTTCCACTGCGCATCTAAATGTAGTGGACAAGGGTATATATTGAATTCTTATGAATATACTATTTGTAAACCTATCTTATTGAGAAACAATTGTCAGTTTCTTGATGGAATCTAAGGTTGTTCTTCATTTTTTTCATAATCATTTAAGTAACACAAACACTAAATGAATCATTGTTATTATTTCAATTAGTTTTATTTAAAATAATATGAGTAATTTAATAACATAAAATGAATATATTTCAACAATTATGCATAGATCAAACAAAAATTAAGTTATTAAAAAATTAGACATGACCCCACTAATACCCATTGTTGGCTCCAAGTTCCACGGAAGAGTCTGGTGGTTGGACATATATTAAATTTTATTTTTGTATTCATGTTTCAAAACCCATGAGCACATATCTTGCATGTCTATTTGAAATTTATTAAATTTAAAATCTAATGAAATGAATAGATGGGAAAAAGAACAATCATCTTGGATGAATGTGTATTTTCTAAAAAGTCCCCTTTAGATTACACACATTATGTTCTAAGGATCCAAGGATAGAATCCCTCTAGTATTAATATTCACATGCTCTTAGGATTTCCTAACAATGAAACTCAATCTCTGGGTGCTATCATTGGGATTTCAATGTCTTGAGTTATTCATTCACGATTACACATTCATTATTCTTGAATAAATATCTATTGAATTTCTAATTCATTACTGGGAAAGAGAGGCAAGATTTTCAATAGAATTCAATCTGCACAAATTTTCACTCATTCAATTTCACAGATATATATACTCTACACAATATACAAAATCGATGATTTATAAAGTTATGGTCTATGTAAATTAATTTTTTAGATTATTATGACCATTAAATAAAACAACAACATTTAATAATACACATTAAAAAAATAAATTATTATTATTATTATTATGTTTTAGATTGCTCGCACAGAAACATCAATTATATAACTGATATGTTAATTAATATTTTTCATTATAATTTTTATTTGTCCATTAGAACTCTTCTAATATTTACTAAATTCCCAAAAAAATTATTATATTAAATAAATATTTTACTATAAAAATATTAAATATATATTTTTTAAATATCAAATAAAATAGAAAATATATTTTATTCATAACAAAATTACTGAATATTTATTCAATATATACGATCAAAAAAACTTGAATAAATTTAGTCATTGTTCTTGAAAATAAAATTTTTAACATTAATTATTTAAAATATGGTTTAATTGAAATCAATGAAAACACATTTTCTACTACCTACTAATGTCCTTTGTCATTAGTACGTGGCCAGCATGTACATCGACCAACATTATTTTCTAAAAAAGGTCAATTCAATAAAGAGAAATATCATAATATCCCAATGATTAAAACCACATTCAAATTCTCCCTAGGTAATATAATCAGTTTTTCACAATATCTCATCAAGAAGGTTTCACATCATTGTCACCTTCTTATATAGTCGGTATTCCATTATTTAACTATATGAAAAAATCATCATTACACCATGGTTATGGAATTTAATGTGACCATTCTATTCCAATAAAAGGTTTGAGATAACAACTTCCATATATTTGTAAGGGAAAATACTTCCACAACATATTCATTATTGACATTTCAATTTTGATGCACCCAACGTACTATACATCCTAAAAAATTTACATTTTTGTTCTTGTTAGAAAATATAGGGGAACAATTCATTACATACATAAATGATAATTATAAATTCTAAGGACCATTACACACACTCGCGGATATGAATAGAGGATGAAACTGAAACATGTGGAATAGATACTGGTAGGTCTGTTCTCATAACCTCCACCCATGGAGATTACCAAGGGGAATCTTCTAGAGAAGAAGCCTCATATACTTACAAGTTATTTAACCTAATTTTCTACAAACCATTTTCCCATTCATACTATGTTATCCAACCATTGAAATATATTTAAGAGATATCACCATAGCATCACATGTTTCTCTTCGTTACTAAAAATTTATGTGATCTTATCAATGTGATAGATACTATATTACATGATAACATCAATGTAATGAAGAAGAAAAATCAATATGTGATAATTTATTACTATATAAATTCATATAGTTGAATATACAATTAATATAAATCTCAAAATAATTGGATATGGATCACTAAATTCAACATAATAAATCCTATATAACAAAAAATAATTGATATTCTAAAATATAATTAACTATAAAAATAGATTTTTAATAAAATAA
This sequence comes from Viscum album, assembly GCA_963277665.1. Taxonomy (NCBI): domain Eukaryota; kingdom Viridiplantae; phylum Streptophyta; class Magnoliopsida; order Santalales; family Viscaceae; genus Viscum; species Viscum album. Next base: position 882,965,929 of record OY728158.1, read on the forward strand.
ATTGAACTATGAAATATCATCCCATTATATCATGATTAACTATTATACTAATAATACAATTGATAACTTATTTAACATAGATTGATATGTTATAACCTATCTAGATATTAACTAATTCTTGAATAAATTGAGAGATGCAGTACCATCTTCTTTAATCCCATATATTCAAGTGCGTTTTTTTAGTAAATAAGCACTATCAATTGTCTTGATGACTAGTGTGATAAAAACATATAGACGGTATATATCTCTTGGTTTATTATTCTATTTATTACCAAGTATAAATATTAATACAAATATAAAATCCTCAAAATAAAAAATTTCACTATACACATTATTAGATAAAAAATATCAATCTAGTTTTCATTACGAACCTATAATAAACTCATTATGTAAATAAGACCTGTAATCTCACCAAAAAAATTATAAAACCCTATAATAATTTTATGTATTAAGTTATTTAATCATATCAAACTTGAATTTTTCTAAATTCAAAAAACAATGAAAAATGGTGAATGTATGGTTACCTTAAAAATAGTATCAGGAAGATGAATATCATGATTGTCAAATTGCCTCTAACAATTTCCTTTTTCCAATGATCTAAAAACCTTGATTTTTGAATAATCTTGTATTCTTACATATAATTCTATGAATATTGTTTCAATATGAACCATACATGTGTCTTAAATAAGATAAATAATTTCACAATCTAATTAAAAAGATGTCATATTTCAATTTCATAGGCTTCCATTATTATTAGATTACTCTTAAGTATCAGCAGCTTGGGTATCAATATTTGGATTGGGTCCTAGAATCAAAAATTGATCCCGGACATTCCTTATATGAAAAATAATATTCATTTTAATTCTTCATATTAAATGTTATATTTTATTTTGGAATCAATTATTCACAAAATATTTCAATGGAAAATTCATGTATAAATTTGTATTATTTTGTATCTCCAAAAATATAAAAATAATATTCAAAAAAATTAGTCAATATTAAATAGTAAATTCCTAACATGATTTATTTACAAGTTTTATGGTAGCTAAAATAAAAATAAAATTATTTAAAATAAAAAATCTTAATAATTAAAATAATTTATTTAAAATGATATATCTAGAATCACTAAAAAGATTGAAAATGATCAGAATATTTTTTTATTATATATAACAAACAAAAGATACTCCTCATTGTTAAGAGCCCCAAATTAGATACAAATATCACTCTATTTATTAACACATATAGAACACCAGGATATATAAATATTATGTAACATTATTATAGTCATTGATATTATGTTCCATTCTTCAAAACATAAGAATATTGTCACTGTCTTATATATATTAATAATCCAATGTCAAATATTATGTTTGAAAACAAAATTTCAATGACCAAAAAATGAATTCTTCAATGTTCCATAACAGAATACATTGTCTAATATCTAAACCAAAATAATAATTAAATTATCTTTAAAAATCTTCCTTCAAAATACCCTCATGGGAATCTAATAAACATGAGTGTATCTCTTGAGGCTAGCATAAAATATTCCATTGGGGTAGACTAAAACCAAGGCTATTAAGCAAACATTTTTTAGGAGTCACACTAAAAAATACCTATGTTATAAGAACACCCCTCAATAACTGCAATAGAAAATTTATGATAATATCTTAATCCCACAATGCATGTATTTCAATAAATAATCCTAAAATACATAAATAACTTTTTTCTCTTAGAAGAAACTATAATTCGTAATAAAAAATGCATTGTGAACTAAAATGTTCAATCAAAGTAAATAACTCCATAATAAAATTCAGATAAATTTTTATGTATAATAAAGAGAGAGTGTGTAAAAAATTTATGCACTATTTTTTTCTTAATATATTCTTTGATGAAAATATGAATTATTCATACAAAACCATATATAAATAAATTATAAAACCAAAACAACATATATAGCACACCATTAACCATCCAATATAAATAATTCATTCCCATTAAATCATCATAAAAGAATAAAAATTTAATAACAAGAAAACAAATCAATAACATTTTATGAACTCATTGTTCCATTGCACTATGCACCCTAATTCCATGATGTCATATGTTCTAAAACTCAAATCCCTTCCATAAATACATATCATATATCTTATATATACATTGCCATATCATAGACCAAACAGCATTCCATAATGACTACCTCACACCCCATTCACTATCATATCATCTCGATAACTCCATATTACATAACATTAAGACATCACATCGTATTCAATATTTAAAAGAGATGGAGTACTTGGTGGTTTACCTATACATTAGAAGCATTTATAAACTATATTTTTGTGGTCCACCCTAATTCCAAAAACACATGTGGGTCAAGATTATTTTAATAAAACAAAGTGGTGGTTTGTATGAAATAAATATACTTGGATTAATATATATTACACTTAACCCCACCTAAGGGTCAACCCAAAAAGAAAATTTTTCAATAACCATATCATTCACCATATCATCACTATTTAAAATCATAAATAACTAATACCTACAGAGAACATATTAACCAATAAAAACCCATTAAATAACCTCAATTATTCATCCCATGTCTTATATAAAAATATTTCTGGATTAATAAATTACTAGACACATTAAAATAATTATTCATTTTACTAGTTGAAATTTAATTTCACTAATCCACTTAAAATATTAATAATTATTTTTACCATATTTAAAGTACCCTAAACTATATATATTTCCATCCCATTCATTTTTTCATCACATTTTATTCCAATTATTTATTTATATTATTTGATAATCATTTAATAATCTTTGAAACCATCATATAATATTCTACAACTCAGTATGCCATAACAGAAAGATATTCACAAAATAATTCCAACATAGTCAATTCCAGATATACATTATTTGATTACATTTTTTATTTTCTTTTTTCTTTTTTAATTTTATTTCAACACATAATGATCAATAAAAAATTATATAAAATATTCATCACAAAAATTTCAATAAACAATTAAAAAAACTTTGAAAATAAAAAAACAATAATTATTTTAATTTCTTTATTATTTTCAATTTTTTTATAAATTTTTTAAATTTCTCCAAAGTATCATTGAAATATATAAAGGAAATGAATTCCCATTAAACCTGGTATATAAAAAGAATAAAATATGAACATCCTATATTGACATGAATCATTAAGTGAATGAAACAAATATTATGGGAAAACAACAACTCAACACCAATAAACATGAATTTTTCTTTATCCAAAACTAAAACACGTTGATTATCATAAGACTATAACCTCAATTATGTTTGAAAAATTCCACTATAATGAAAAAAATAATTTGGGTTGAATAAAAATGAATAAAAATTTAAGAATAATATAAAATAATTAAGATATATGAAAACACTTGTCTCCTAATGATAGAAGGGTTTCATAATTTTAGAACATTGAATAGAAAGAAAAATATATAATCCATAGTGTCTCAAATGGTTTCAATAGGAAAAGAAACCCCTATAAGAAAACAAATACAGAAAAAATTAAAAACATTATCTTTGGTAATAATCATTGGATGGTCCATTTCAACACAATATTTCGTTGTCAACAGATCTAAACCAGCATAAGCTACAACTCACCCCCACCCCCAATGACTACCGAAAATTCCATAGCAATATATTCAAAGAGAATAATTTCAAAAAACCCGTCAATATATTACAAATATTAAACATCTTTAAACCATGGCTCAAACATCAACAAAATTCAATATCAATTCTTCTCACTCTTCATCATTTTGAATCAACCCAAATAAAATAAAAGATAAATATTATCTACTCTTAAGTATGAAAACTAAAAAGAGTCACATAAAATAATTATTTAATTACATTGAATGTGGAAGATAACATCTTACCATATAATACTGCATAACAAATTGGTACTATTAGGGATGGATAAATACATATTATATTTCTATAACAATAAACACATCATAAAATGTAAATATATTCACAATGGGATTTTTTATTCCATGTGAAACTATTGTTAAACACTAGTTTTCTTCCGAAATATAAGTCAGAAAAGATTTGAAATCACCTCCTTGCAAATAGAAAAAAAAATATTGGACTGGAAAAAATCCAAGAATTATTAATTATGATTTTTATGGATATATAGGAAATAATATTGGACATATCTATTTATAGTGTTATTTAATTTCAAAAAAACTTATAAATGAAACTAAAAATAGAGATGAATAAGGGAATGTTCTCTAATGTGTAACACATTGTTTTATTGTAACATCATAAAATAAAACCTTTATCTAAGTAATATGAATAGATATTATCTAGTCTCTATGTCTAAATAAGAATGATTCTAGAAGCCTGTATTTTATAAATTTCCAAATATATCTATATCAATAATGATATATTTCATAATATTTTTTAATGATATGTTTATGAGTGAAGTGATCTGTGATAGATAATGTGGTAGTTTAAATTTTATTCATCTAATGCTAATTCTACTATTTAAAATTTTATGATTGTTATGTAAAATTACTATATGTATCGGTTTTAAAATTAATTTTGAACTGAGTAATTCATGTATTTTTTTTTAAAAAAAATTAACTCATTACATGTGAAGGGAGAGTTACTTGAAGAAAATTATACATTATCTGATAATGAAGAGAATATTGAGAATGATGTATAGTGATGAATTTATAAAATACAAATATATTAATTCCACCACACCAAAATCAGTTATTTCTCCAAAGGCCTTAGTATAATAAGCCATTATATAATGTTAAATGACTGAAGATAGTGGATCATAGATTAAATATTTTCTAAAATCATAAAAGTTCTCTTATTTATTGTCAATGAAAAAATATATGAGTAAAAATTGGTGACACGAAAACCTAATTATATAATGAAATAATGAAATAATTATTTTCTCTTTTAATATGAGAAGCATTTAATTTGGATATATAATTTTATGAAAATGATAAAATGTAATGAATTAATGTTTTACATTAAAAGGAATTCATTAAAAAAAATTAAGTAGGGATAATTTGTTTTTACTAAAATTAAACATAAGAAAACCACTGTTGAATTATTTCATTATAATATAGATAAAAAAGTAAAATATCACTGTATTTTCAAATAATAATATTTGGAAATGAAAAAAACAAATAGAAAATTTTTGTGAAGAAATCAAGTTGTTATAGTTTCAAAAATATATCAATGTCCCTATGGAAAAATAAAAAAAATTTATCAATATGTTAGTGAATATTCATTGAGATATGTATAAGTAAATTATATGTGTTTCATCAAGATATTTATTTTTGGGAATATACATGAACATGATACTGTGATGTTTTTATATATATTTTCAGTATGTAGTAGTCACACTATAAAATAATTTACTTGATCCCATAGAAAAGTGGTGACGAATTACATATTTTTATGATAAAACACAATTCCAAAGGATATTATGTTTTGATTATTATATTTATTATCACCAAAATGTACATTATTCATAAGTTATAAATTTGGATATTAATTATTCAATAAAAAAATTATTTAAAAAATAACAAGACAAATTATTTTAAAATGTTAATTTTCAAATATATTTTATCTAATGATAAATAAATTATTAATAATTATTATTTATATACAATTTTTAACCATTAGAAAACATAAATTCAAATTAACTATCAAATAAAAATAAATATTTTACCTATCATTGAGTATATGTTAATTAATTAAGCAGTGCTAAAATTTATTTTTAACGAAAATTCACATGGTTATAAACATGAATTAGGATATTTATATTTTAATAATTTTTCATGATATATATATTATTAAACTATAAATTAATAATTTAAAACCCACATAAATTCTATATTTATAAATTATGAGAATGGATATTTGTGAATTATACTTGTTTTTCTGAAATAAATGATTTTCTTTTATAAATTAATATTGACCACGTTTATTAATTTTATATCATCTAAAATATACCCACCCCTCATATTCTTATTATAGTGGAAAATATACAAGTTATATGGTAAACTAAAACCCTTAAATAATCAACACATGAAGAGATTCTATTTTTTATTTTATTACTCATAGCCACTAGATTATAGAAATAAGATTTATTGTAACATCCTGTGTTTTGAACCATGCACATATTCACTAGTGGATTATATAATTTTCCATCGGTGGATGGATAGTTCATAACATTATGAAAATATGTGAGGTTAGAAGGATTTGATAATCCTAAAATTATGTTTTCAAATGTGGTTTATGTTTTAGTGGAAACCCTTGGTGTTTGAGAAATCATAGGGGGAAGATTGGGCACGTCCAGCTTCAAAATATAGTTACTTTTGAACGCATATTCTGCTATAAATTTATGTTTTATTTTATTATACATGACGTTAATGTGGATCACTGGGTGTGGCTGGTATTTAAATGATGTGACATATCGGCGAGGTGCAACTGAAGGATTTTATGACATGTATGTAAATATCATCATGTACTGTGGTCAATTTAAATATTTGATGCATAATTTTTATAGTGCAGGAAGCCCTTCAGAAAAAGGGAAAAAATTGATTAGACAGTTAATTTTCTCATCACACATGGTGTTTCCCAGGAACATGAAATTGAATCCTTTACCACCTCTAGGGATCTTGATATCTCATCCTTATATAATTTTTTTTCATTACACTATGGGAAAAATGGGTATTTGCGACGGGATTTATTCCCATCACAAATAGTCCCGTTAAATAGTTATTTGCGACGGGGGTATTTGCCCGTCGCAAATAAGTAGCCTTTTGCGACGGGGTAGCTTTCCCCGTCGCAAAAGGACTGGCGTGCTTTGCGCGCCAAATCACGAGAAACTTATTTGCGACGGGGGAATATTCCCGTCGCAAATAACCGGCGGCGGTAAAAGGTATTTGCGACAGGAATATTCCCCCGTCACAAATAGTATGTCGGCAGGTGGTTATTTGCGACGGGACCCGTCGCAAATAACTATTTAACCGTTGACCGTAATAAATGATGGCTAAGGTATTTGCGACGGTACCCGTCGCAAATAATCTAACCTATAAATACCCCCATCCGTTTTTTTCAAATCATTCTCAAACTCAATCTTCTTCTTCTCTCAAAATTTTCTTTCTAAAGTTCAGTTTTTCTCAAGTTTAATTTTTTTCTCCGGAGTTGATATTAAAATTTTGAAGAACGATCAAAGATCAACTTCAGATCAATTTTCAAGGTATTTATATTCATTTTAATTTAATATTTATTTTTAATTTTTTATTAGTTTCAATTATTCTTAATTAGTTGTAATTTAATTATGTTTACATTGTTTTATTACTTAATAAATTTAAATTATTAGTATTGTTCATAGTTAATGGTAATTAGGAATAATTAGTAAATTTTTTTAATAATTAAGAATAAATATTAATAATTAGTAATAAATATCAATAATTAGGAATAATAACAATATTATATTATTAGTATATTTTATTATTAATATTAAAATAATATAATTTTTTATATATATACAATTCTCTTTTCATCTGTGTGTTTGTTGTCTCCACATGTATTATTTGTGTGTGGAGATAGAAAACACACAGATGAAAGGAGAATTGTATATAAATTAGAAAATTATATTATTTTAATATTAATTATAAAATATACTGATAATGTTATTATTCCTAATTATTGGTAATTATTCCTAATTATTGGTAATTATTCATTTAATTACTAATAATTAGGAACAATTAACAATAATTATCAATAATTAGGAATAAATATTAATAATTAGTAATAATTACCAATAATTAGTAATAATTACCAATAATTAGTAATAATTACTAATAATTAGTAATAATTACCAATAATTAGTAATAATTACCAATAATTAGTAATACTTACCAATAATTAGTAATACTTACCAATGATTAGTAATAATTACCAATAATTAGTAATAATTATTAATAATTATCAATAATTAGGAATAATTAGCAATAATTAGTAATAATTAGTAATAATTAGTTATAATTAGTAATAATTAGTAATAATTAGTAATAATTAGCAATAATTAGGAATAATTAGCAATAATTAGCAATAATTAGCAATAATTAGCAATAATTAGCAATAATTAACAATAATTATCAATAATTACCGGTAAATAGTAATAATTACCGGTAAATAGTAATAATTAGTAATAATTAGAAATAATTACAAATAATTAATAATAATTACCAATAATTTGTAATAATTACCAATAATTAGTAATAATTAGTAATAATTAATAATAATTACCACTAATTAGTAATAATTACCAATAATTAGTAATAATTACCAATAATAACCAATAATTAGTATTAATTATCAATAATTAGTAATAATTACCAATAATTACCAATAATTACTAATATTTAGTAATAATTAGTAATAATTACCAATAATTAGTAATAATTACAATTAATTAGTAATTATTACCAATAATTAGTAATAATTAGTAATAATTAGTAATAATTAGTACTAATTAATAATAATTACCAATAATTAGTAATAATTAGTAAAGAGAATATTTCAACCGATAAAAGCTTGAATCATCCAGCTGATGGTGATTCATGGAAACATTTTGATAGAGTGCATTCTTCCTTTGCTTTAGAAGCTAGAAATGTTCGACTGGGCCTTTCCACTGATGGTTTCTGTCCATTTAGATCTTATGGTAGTCAATATTCATGTTGGCCTATTTTTTTAACTCTGTACAATTTACCTTCATGGATGTTGATGAAGGAGCCATATATCTTTTTGACTTTACTAATTCCAGGACATCCGAAGAAAAATATTGATGTTTATTTGAAACCATTGATTGATGAATTAAATTTATTGTGGAGTACTGGTGTTAGTACATATGATGTTGCAATGAAATATAATTTCATACTGAGAGCAGCATTGATGTGGACAATAAGTGACTTCCCGGCTTATGAGATGTTATCTGGCTGGAGTACACATGGTCAGAAATCATGTCCTTACTGTATGGGAGAGAACAAAGCATTTATGATCATTCATGGAAAGAAACCTTCTTATTTTGACTGTCATCGCAGATTTCTTCCAGCTAATCATCCATTTCGCAGAAAAAGATCTCATTTCAGAAAAGGAACTGTTGAAAGGGATGGACCTCCAAAAATGCTATCAGGTTCGGAGTTAAAATCAGTTGTATTTTCATTACATCCCATCACTTTTGGTCCCACAATAAATCAACAGAAAATTTCTGGTTTTGGTAAAGAACACAATTGGATTAAACATAGCATATTTTGGGATTTTCCATATTGGTCTGATTTGTTGGTCCGACACATGTTAGATGTCATGAATATTGAGAAGAACTGTTTTGATAATTTGTTTCATACAGTTTTGGATACGCCAGGAAAGAGCAAAGACAATGTAAATGCACGTTTAGATCTTGCCCAAATTTGCAGGCATCCAGAATTGGAACTATTTGAGAATGTCAGAACAGAAAGGTTACTAAAACCAAAAGCAGCTTATACACTGTCTAAAGAAAACTGTTTATTATTTTGTCAGTGGATTGCATATTTGAGACTTCTAGATGGATGTGCTTCCAATTTGGGTAGATGTGTAAAGAATGGTCATATTACTGGATTAAAAAGTCATGATTGTCATGTTATAATGGAAAGACTTCTACCCATTGGATTAAGCGGTCTGTTGAATTCTGTGATTTGGGATTCCATAACAGACATGTCTCATTTTTTTCAGGAAATATGTGCGGCTACAGCAGATTATGATGCTCTAGGAAAACTTGAAGAATATATTGTTGTAATTATATGCAAACTGGAAAAAATATTTCCGCTGTATTTCTTCGACTCAATGGAACATTTGATGTTACATTTTCCATATGAAGCCAAATGTGGAGGTCCAGTACAGTTTCGATGGATGTACCCATTTGAAAGATGCATGCAAAAATTGAAAAGAAAAGTACGTAACAAAGCATCTGTTGAAGGATCTATTGCAGAAGCTTATTTGCAAGAGGAAATATCTTTTTTCTGCTCCCATTATTTTGAATCTGAGTATCCTTTAAAACACAACCGAATGGGACGGAACGAGAAGAATATTGATGAAATCGAAAATCAATTATCTGTTTTCAACCAGCCAGAGCTCGGTTTTGGTGGAGTTTATAAACGCTGGCTTTCAGATGATGAACATCATAGAGCTCATACGTATGTTCTGCTCAACTATGAAGAGATGATATCAGTTGTACTGTAAGTGTTTATATCACTTATTCTATCATTTATGTTATAGTAAATAACTTTGGTTTTTATAGGTTGTATGATAATCATACCAAGAAACAAATTCCACAAATTAAAGCAGTTGTTCTCGAAGAACGTCGACTGAAAAATTTCTCTGAGTGGTTTCAAAAACTGGTAACATAAATTCTTTATCTTTTAGCAACTCATTCAATTTATAGTTTACTATATTGATAATAATTTCACAAATTTTCAGGTGTCTCGACATGCTGATAAAATTGACAAATGGCTGTGTGTATTGAGTAGCCCACCTTCCAAACTTGTTAAAACTTATAATGCATATTTGGTGAATGGATTTCGATTTCACACACATGCATATGGGGAATAGAAAAAAACAATGAACAGTGGAGTTAGCTTGAGAGGATCTCATCATCGAGAAAATGAAGTTGACTTTTATGGCATACTTGATGAAATCATTGAACTCTGTTATCTTGGACAACATTACATAACCATGTTCAAATTTCGGTGGTTGGATACTGAGAGAGGCGTGCGTGTTCATCCGACTCATGGAATCACCGATATTAAATGTAGAAGTGTTCTCGCAGTAAATGAACCATTCTTATTGGCTCAACAGGCACATCAAGTTTATTATACAAAGTACTGTGCTACATCAAGAGACTTGACTGATTGGTGGAGTGTAATAAAAATAAAAATTCGAGACAATCAGTTTAGTCAAAGTGAATGTGCTTTCACTGATGTGCAAAGAATTTACGTTTTTTAAGAGAGTACTCAAAATCAATCTTTTTTACAAAGAGACATGAGTATCGATGACGACACCCCACATTTAAGAGTCAGTGATGACGATGATGTTAATGATGTCACATATGAATTTGAAATGGTAAGAGATGAAGCAACTGCAACTCGAATGGATATCGATGATGTTGAGGAGGAATATGAAGATGACATTGACATATATGAAGATGATGATGAAGATGAACACTGATAGAATTCCATGGTATTTATATACAATCATAATATGTATATATGTATATATAATAGTAATTATCAATTATTTGCTAACAAAATTAACATTTTCTATTTCAGACGGACGACGCCACATTTCGTGAGTTGACGGATGCTGACCTGACTTTAGATGCGGATGAGTTTCTGACAGATGACCCTCAGCCTGCAGGCGCTCCAGGGAGTACACGGAGGGGGTGCGGTCTTGCACGATTGATGATTCCTGACCTCGTCCCCGAGCGATGTCCACGTCTTGGGTTTGATCCACGCACACGGAGGTGTGATAACCTGTGTGATAACCAGTGGATTTGACTAAGATTTCATTAATCTATTCACATAATAAATGTTTATTATTTTTACAGTTTTCCGCATATAGCAGTCGGTCAGGGCAGCGCTATTTTCTGCAACTATTTCTCTCAGCTGTGGACCACATGGGAGAAGATTCCCATTGATGTGCAGAAGGCCATGTTCGGCCATTGGTTGGTACGTACATAAATAAATAATTTTTATTTTGAAAATTATTTCATTTCTAACTTGATATTTTGATTTATTTGTAGGTTTTATGGTATCCGATCGAGGATACCATGCGTGACGCCATCCACAAGGCATGGGAGGTGGCTATGCGTGATCACCTTCGTCAGTTTTTGCACAATTTAAGAAAAGCTGTGATGAAGAAAGCAGGAGTGTCAGATTTTGATGAGTCATGTAGAGCACACCGACCAGAGTACATTTCATCCCATGTATGGGATGGATTATGTGCGCACTGGTTGAGTGATTCCTTTCAGAGGAGATCATCGGTGGGGAGGCAGAATCGGGGGAGACAGGAGGTGACTCATCGAGCTGGGATTCGTTCTTTCAGTACTCATAGATAGCATCTGGTACATACATTATTTATAAATATTTTATATAACTATAAATATTAACAGTTTATTTTTTATTCTTATAGGTTGTCGAGCACCCCGATATTACGGAGTACGACGTATATCAGAGGATATATAGTGATCCTGCTACTGGGGAGCTCAGAGGTGATCTTCAGCATCACATTGTGGACAGTATTATTTGTTTTCAAGTTTAAAAATTAACTGCATATAATATATTCACAATTTTAATTTTAAATTGCAACTACATGAGTCATATGAGGCCGCAGCGTCACAGGCCCGGCCTGAGAGTCAGGCCAAGTCATTAGATCAGACCACTGGCCGTCAGTTTGATGAGGCGGCATGGATGCAGGCCACCCAGTATGCCTTCGAGAAGGGCCGGGTAGTTGGTATCGGCTCTCGACTGACTCCCGGAGATTATTATGGCAGTGATGCGATATCGGCGTCCATCTCGAGAGGAGCTCGTGCATATTCTTATGCTACACAGTATGATGATCATTTGTGATCTCAGACTGCACTGATAGAGAGTCTCCAGCAGGAGCAGGAGCAGATGCGTCAGCAGCATGAGGAGGAGCGTCGACGCAAGCAGCAGCTGTACGAGGAGCAGACGAGTCGGTGGCAGCAGCAGCATCAGGAGCAGATGGAGTACATGTGCCGACTCACTCATGCTTTAGGGATGGAGTTTCCTCCACCACCATCTGCAGATCCCCCCTCCCCCCCTCCTTCAGATTAGAGTTTGTATTTATGTTATAAAATTTGTGAAATCAAAATATGATTTTTTTCTATTCATAGTTTCTGTCTCATTATAAAATATTAATAATATTATATTTTTAAATAACAATATTAATATGAATAATATTATTATTTATATTTTATAATATTAAATTATATATATATATTAAAATTTTATAATATTATAATTTAATTATATTTTTTTGTAATACATGAATTATTTTAATATTTGAATGTAAAATAATTCTATTATTTTTATATTAATTAAAATAACTTATTAATATTTTTTTATTTATGAATTTTAATTCTAATATTATTATATTAATTAAATCATTTATTAATATTCTATTATATTTTTTTTGAATTATAATTCTATTATTATTATATTAATAAAAATAATTTATTATTTTTATTTGTGAATTATAATTCTATTATTATATTAATTAAAATCATTTATTAATATTTTATTATTTTTTATTTTTGAATTATAATTGGATTATTATTATATTAATTAAAATAATTTATTAATAATATATTTTTTTTATTTTTTTATAGTATTTGCGATGGGATACTATTCCCGTCGCAAATAGTATTATTTTGTTTTTATTTTTTAAAAAAGTGTTTTTTGCGATGGGTCCCGTCGCAACAACTATTTGCGGCGGGCCCGTCACAACAGGTATTTGCGATGGGGCTCGTCGCAAATAGTTTTTTACAAATATACAGAGTACTAGTTGCGACGGGGATTCTCCCCGTCGCGGAAAAAGGCTTTAGCGACGGGCCCGTTGTAAAAAACTGTTGTTGCGACACCGTTTTCAGCAACTGGTCATTTGCGACGGGCCCCCGTCGCAAAAAGCCATTTGCGACGGGATCCCTTCACAAATGATCCGTCGCAAATACCTATTTTTCTAGTAGTATTAGTATTGTGGGATCCGTATTGGTAACCCCCAACAATTATACAATATCTTCTTCATTTATCTCATCATATTCTGTCTCGTTAAGGTTTGAAAAGATTCAATCAAATTTAAATGCATTATTTGATTCTTTTGTCCTCACTTTTTTAAGATGAATAGAAAGAATGATATTGGGCGAGTAGAGTGTCCTGCATAAATGGTATGTGATCTATAACTTTTTTTAATTACATTATAAATGTTTATATATAATTATTTTCTGAGATGTACCAATATTTTAATATAATGCCTCATAAATAAGAAATTAAATATGAATTAAAAATTTCCCAATATCTAAAACAAAATTTTTATTAAATTTTTATTAAATTTATTCATGGATGTGAATTTTTTACCACTCATTAAGGGTACATTCATTGAGTTCCATTAATTAGTCAATTGTTTTCAAATAGTACCACCTTCTGAGGTGTGATATCTTATAACAGGTAAATGGATAAATTAATTGTAATGTTTAAGGATATGAATAAAAATATAATATTTTCCTATTTAAAAAGACCGTATCAATGTGGTAGTGGAAAATTATTTATGGAAGGAACCTTTGTAATTTTTCTGGAATTCATTTTAGAATGCCCTGTCTTATAAAATTTTAAACTTGGTGTTTTCCTATTTATCAAAAATTCAACTATCCCCAAATAGATATATTTTTTATTTCCCATATTATTAATTTTAATTATTTTAGAATTTTTCCCAAATCCTTATCATTTATTATTTATTAAATTATGATGAATGGAATTAGTAATACTTGACCATTTTTTCTATATAAATGATATCTGTGTGTGGGCCTCTTTATGTATTCATGGATGATAATGTAGAATGTTTATAAATGGATGTTTAATAATTCTTAAATATAAATTATGAAATTAAATATGAATGTATTCATTTATGCATGGGTTTCGGTTTTACGAAACACTATGGATGGGTTCATAGGATTTTCGAAATTATATGACCGATTAGAGATACATGGTTTTCCTTTATAAATAATTATAAAGATGTTCTCATAAGTTACATTCATCATTTTCTTCCTTGTGTGATACATTTGATTCTTAATTATGGAATTCCTTATGTAGCATCAAGGACTCGGGTTCAACTCAACTATGTCCCGATCCAAGTTAGACACATGACCATAAGGTAATCTCCCCAAACTCCAAATTCTTACAACTAGTGGTGAGGGCCTAGGGTGTGTCCATGGGTAGAATATGGACTCGTATATTGAAGTATGGATGATGATAAAAATATAGAATATAATTTTGGAAGCTCATAAATAAATATCCACCAGCCTATGTATTGGAATAATCCATGAAATATAACTGAACAAATGGATGAAGAAGAATACCAACTATAGATACGAAAGGATGATTTTTATTCCATGATGTTATAAAAAATAAGAGTGCATGGGAATATGGGTACAATAATTTAATACATGACATGAAAAACTAAAAATTACTTGAAAAAATCTAAATTATCATCTCAAGAATAAGCGTAGTCCCCAATTCATACCTCCAGCATATGAATAAGGAAAACCAAGCATTAAAAGCAACACACTTCCCATTACCACTAAAAACAATTATAAAGACCACACATGATATAAACACTGTCTGAATAGGGAGTGAGAAAATAATCTGAGATGGATGGTATCCATGATATCTAGGATGATCTATTTCATTTGAAAGATAAGTAAAAGTCCTTAAGATTATAATAAATACTAATATGTAAATAAATAAATTAACTACATTTTGGAATGGCTTCGCAAATAGAAACCCTTCCCATACCACCTACTTCGGCCTATGATAGATGTGTGAACAACTAAAATGTGCAAGAAAATTATGTATACAAGTTCCAATAATGAACAGGGATACGTGGGATGGGAAAAACCCTAAATTCATGCTTTTTCTTGGGGTCTAATTCATATGTTATAATTTTTGTGTGATAGTATAATAAGGGGAAGTATCACATGTTCCTATGAATTGTCATTAAAATAATAATAATAGATGATACTCTTATGAAAATTAAATCAATCAACCTATGAAATCCACTAGTGGTTTCTAAGACTATATGAGTCAATCAAAGATGAATTTAAAGGGTCAAAATTAGACATCTAATATAACCCAATACCACCGAGTCCTTCCATGATGATCCATATGAATTCCCTTATATCACTGATGACATAGTGACTTTGAGTCGGTTTAATGTATCACACATAGTGAAATAGGTATCGCAAATTTCATTGTTTTGTCATCATGCTAATGGGGTCCTCCTCAATTTCTTCTATATGGAAGTAGTGTTACTGAAAAATATAATAAACCAATTTCTAATACCATAACTAGAATTCGAAAGAATCTCTTCCAACACATCGAGTTGTAACCAACTGAGCATAAAAAGTCCATCCATGGTATCCTTAATGTAGGGACCATGTTCTCTCTTGGCTTATATCATGTTATCTATATCATGTATGTAACATAAAAAATAAAGTGAGTATATTTAATCATATTCACAATAGGGAGTATTTCAAAATCACATGCTCTCTATTTTATCATGTTGTGGAATTTAATCCGAACAAAAATAGAACTATTTATATAGAAATTAAAGAATCATAAGAATGGAATTCAAACATGGGCACATGAAATTAAAATTCCTTTGACCATATTTCATCAATTACATATCAATAACTCAATCTATCAGTGATGCCCAAGAAGAGAATTTCAATTCAAGACATTCACTTATAGCCAAATGGAATAAGAACACCATAAAGCATATTGAACAATGATCATTGAATAACATAATGATGAGAAAATGAATATATAAACAATAAATACATTCAACCAACATGAAATAAAAATTACATTTAATCTAACGTATGATTCATGTGAAAAATCAATATTTATTTATATGTGAGTGTTGAAGCATAAATCTCAAGGTCTTTCATCTTAATTAAATTTATCAAATTATAAAATTACACAATGGTTCCACACACACACACACACACCAAAGAGACACTACAAATGTCATATGATAAACATTAATCATTTAGGAAGAAACACTGAATTGTGTGTCCATATACAAGGAGAATACCCAAGGATGAGTTTCGTCATATGGAAGTATCATTACAATAATAGTAAAACGTTTCAATTAATTTCATATGTTAGAGTGAAGATTATCTAAACTGATATAGAGAGTGGATAAACAATTAGACATGGAAAACATGAAGAAATAATGGGAAATAAGATTATAAATACTATGTCATAATCATACTATTCAATATATCAAATATAAATACATGATTCATCCTAATATAGAATTAATCAATAGATATATAAAAACATTGATTATATGGAAAAAAATTATTTCGCATCGTGATACATTAACAGTTTATAGAGAAACCATGAAATAATGGATTGCTAATGATAGAGCTTACAATGATGAGTCTGTAGCTTCTAAAACTAAAGGAAATAATAGAGAAATGAGGGACATATCCCTAACCCTTTGAGATGGAGGATTAATCCACCTGCATGAAGAGAGAGGAGGAAATATATTGGAGGGATGAAAATGGGAAGGGAGGTTTAAATTTAATTAAGGGTAGTTTCTTTTGTTTCACCTACATAGTATGGGTCACATGATGTTTCCCACGATTGTCCAGAAAATTAACTAATAGTGTAGGACCTCATTATTAAAAAACTACAAGTGGTTGTATAACCGAGTGTACATGGCCATATGTTTGTAGAAAAATTGTGCATCCCACTATTCTTCAACTAATTTTATCTCATAGTTTAAGAAAACTATGTGGGTGGGGTGATATGATTTTCTCGAATAATTTTGCCCAGTCTATCACCTCCCATTTCAACGATCTGTGATTTGAGTGATTCCTAGACAGACCTGGAACCTCCCTTAACCTCTTGGGAATCATTAATAATACCATTTTAATGAACTAAATATATTTAATGGAACATATATTTGGATAAAATGGATATGCTACAACCTAACATGAATATAAAATCATTTGTGAGTTTCTGTCCTTGGAGTGTTAGAACGTTATTTGAGAAAAGATCCTACCATTCAGAACATACATTATCCTCACACTCTGTGGTTTCATCAAGAACATGTATGTACTACCATATGACTCTGACCAAAGGAATTGACTTTCCTTGTAGAACCATTAAGAACTAATCAAATATACGAATTGGATTCTCCTCGAAGGATGTGTCCTCCTCAGGCTTGCTATAATCAGGATCAAGCTACTGGGATTGGTCTGGATGATACAATCGAAGCTGAGATACATGTAATAATTCATGGATTCCACGATATATCTATTGTAAAAACTAAAAATAGTGTAATGGTGTGACTCTCTCCATTATCTTGAATAGATTGAAATATTGAGGTTATAACTTTCCCTCTTGTCTATTTTATTTATGAACCATTCTAAGAGATACATTAAGAAAGAATTTATTTCCCTCCTCTAACACCTGGTGTCAGTGGTAATGATTGTTATTTGTCTTCTACCTGGACGGAGCTATATCCATATGCTTCTGAATAATTTGACCATTCTTAGATGTCTCCTGAATGAGACATGGACCCAGTAGATATGCCTCACCAATCACATAAAAACATTGAGGTGAAAGATATGGTCTATAGTAGAGGGCCTCATACAAGTCCATATAAACTATTTCTTGAATGTGTTTATTATACAATAAATCAACTAGAAGAATATTCTTTTCCCCAGATCCTCCAAAATCAGGGATATAATACAGATTCATTTCTTCTTTCACTAGAACCATCTACTCATACATACCTCAGGTTGAGGGTTATATGAAATACCCAATAGAACATGTGATCTCAATGCCCATTATAACCATTTCGGGAACTGTGATGTGAATCTTATATGTTGGACTAAAACAATGGAACAATGTACACCATGAAGTCACACTATCTTCTAGATGTATAGTATTTGTAACTCATCAATATAGAATTACTATCAGATTAGTAGGATGTGTGAAACATTGGTAAACCTGTTAATGATGCCCCACACATCTTCACTCCCATGAATAGATAACATCAAGACTGTCATAACAACCATGGTGATGTAGTTCCAGTTCCACTCAAGAATGGATAATGGATTTGAAGGACTTCCAAGTTGTCGGTGCTCAGCCTTCACCTTCTTAAAGGTGGAGTACAATGTTATAATTCCTAAAATCTACCTCAGATTCAGGTCAAAATGAGTATAGATATATATGATAATTTTATGATAAAATCTAATAAAATTTCATTCCCCAACATATATTACATCCAAAAACATAGATCATGAATTAGAGAATCTTTCATGAGTTCGTGAATAGGTTATTTACTCCCATGGGGTCTGAGATGGTGATATCCATATTCCATGACTTGGTCACATTGAACCCAAACTACACCCATCCTATTTTATAATTCATTAGAGTATATATATAACTTCTTCCCAACTGATGAAAAATCAGAATCAGATCGGATGTATGTCTTCCCCATAACCATGTTTGTAAAAGAAATTGTTGTGATTGATGATTCATTACATGGGTTGGGTTTTGTGAACTCAATGATTTCTGGTGAAATATCTATGAATTCTTTCCAATAGTTTTTTTATGATGTCAGAAAACCCTTACAGTTCTCTAATATATGATTCATGGACCTGATTTCTAAATTCTGACAATCATTTGATTATTAGGAAAATAACACATAGGATCTCACATTTGTCGATAGGATGGAAAATCCAGATCATAACACACGTTTTGGTGGATCTTTTTCATATTCCTATACTTCCTTATAGATTTTATCAATGTTAATCTATTCTTGAATTTGTTCATACCAAATCACGGGTCTGTACTTTATCCATTGGTATGATTGATCATAAATACACATCAGTTGGGAATTATGTGTATGTATCTGAGGTTACTCATAAATGAATATATCTATGTGTATCCATGGATTACTATCAATTTTACCATTTTGTGGATAGATCACAAATTCTATAACCATTTACTTAGATAATGCTGGTTCAAGACATATGATGAGGAGCTCTAGTTTTTACCATTATCATGGGGGACTTGAAATGATTCAATGTTATGAACGAACACGTGAGATGGGTTTCTTATAAATCATTGTAAGAGGAATCACAACCCATGTTGTTCTATTCCACATAAAGAGACACATCACCTTTTCAGGTAATGAAATGGGAATGCATCCATATTGATTAATGTCATGCAGCGGGGACATCTAGGAAGATTGTTCATAGTTACATATTATTGTTGGACATACGTCGTGGATACCTATGGAACCCTAAAAGATATGTGGTCATCTTTTGAGGATATAACCCTACTATGGATGTTTCTAAAGAAAATTATAGTAGATTTGGGAGTATATTTTTAACTCATGGTGGTTTTCTACATATCAAAATTTGAGGAGAGTTAATGTACTTGTAATTCGGTGGCCCATGTAGTTTAAATTCATGTAGTAAGGATGACTATAAGAAGATTTGAATATAACATTTTCATGATTGAACCTGGGGGAGCACTCCTACATATTCCAATTGGATCTGAATAAATTTCCACATAGTTATGATTGATGAAGCGTATGCATAGAAGCATCCCATTAATGGGACTTGATGAGTGCATTCTCCAAATAGGAGGACCACTTCACTCGAATCTCCCTTGGTATTATATGTTATGGGGATTAAACATATGAGTTGATATTTTAGTATATTATTGGGCTTTATATGTGGAAGTGTCACATTTTATTTATGGTTGGGTCTTACATTAGTAGATAATTTGCTTGTTCTATTGGTGGAATTATTAATTTCATGATCACCACTAATCTCTAAGCCCAAATGAGTCATGCTCGGTTTCAGAAACATAAAAATTTATTTTATCTGATGATTTTGAACCCATCCCTATATTATTATGGATCGTACTGGAACCTAATGGGGGAGAGAGGTGCGCTTGATGTGTGCCCATTTCCTATATTGTTTTCATATCCATGATAGACTATTTTTGAAATCTATCCAGATGTGTCCCATTATAAGGTTAATAGGAGCAAGAGTGATACATCCCATAATAAATGATAGGGTTTTAACTCAGGTGGTGTTTTTTAAAAAAATTGAGAAAGTGGGGGAGTGTTTTTTCTTGTCAATAGGAAATTTATGTGTGGTGTCATTTGTCAAATAATCACCCTCATAAAAGATAACAGACAATGATTCCCCTAATACCTATAATGGGGAGGTTCACATTACTACCCCAAGGTAGGATCCTAGGTTGCCATGGGAATATATTCATAGGAACATTATAGTTATCTATCTTATTGAAATAATAACCCTTCTGACTCTGATGACCATGGTTATGAAGACTCATATGGGTGTGCTAATGTGCCCAATGCTCTCATCATACATGTCGGGTTGCTATGGGATAAGATTTTTCTCAATGTTTTTAGACTGCCTTATAAAGGGACTGCAAATAACATGACATAAAAGGTAGGAAATGACATGAAGTGGAGTATAGAACTCCATAAAATTCCCTATTTTGTATTTCATAACCTTACACATGATGGGGTTTCTTCTACATATCATATTGTTATGAGGGTTGGGGGAACATCTTCATACCAAGGTGCTATATAGACCTTAGATTGGTAAACTTGATGGTTTGCTACATGGGGCCATATTCTATCTTCATATCTTGGTGAAATGTGGGGATGAGTTCCATAATTGTAGTGGTTATCTACACGGGTAATTATTACGCCCGTATAGCTATTTTCTATGGGGATTCCTAACTGCAAAATAGGCATTGGCTTTTCACATCACTAGAAATATATTTGTAAAATATGTGGGGTTCATGGTGTTCTAATTATTTTAGTTTTTCCTCTTTTATTATTTGTATTGGGTTTTACCTTCCATGAATGATCAAATGGTCCATTTTTTGTGGCGACTTATCATTTTTTTCATTTGTTGATCGATCGATCACTACACTCTCCATTTCTAACCGAATTAGTATATATTTATAGGGATGTTTTGAATTAGATACCATCATTGTGGGTCATCTGGGAAGAGGCCTCTATCCCTATTTTACCTAATCCCATGAATGAAACCAAGCCTATGGATTTCTTGGTCAATGGGGGTATAGTGTTATCATATTTTGTGGTGAGAATCATTGACTCAGTCCCGTGAATGACATATTTTCATTCATGGGGAGCTGATGGATTCCTCTATAACGTGAACTATGTTAGTTCAGTGAGAAAGTCGTCTATGGGGATAATATCTCCTCCTATTCATGTAATAAATTTTTATTTCTATCATAGGAGATTTAACTCGCATGCTATTCCCATGAAATAATTTGTTTCTAGATGCCATGGTGAAGCAGACCACCATGAAATGTTGTTGTCTTTAAAAGTTTTATACATTGTGGTTCCATTCATTCATTTTCCCTTTTTTCAATTCTTCAAACATCTTTCCATCAATATGTCCATTAATTTTTTCATTAGTTTTCAAAATCCATAGGATTTCCTTGAAATAATTAATATTTTTTCATGGACCCAACAATTTCCCCAATCGTAATGGGTTCCCATCAGGATGAAAATAAGACTATTCTGATGTAAAAAATGTTATCTTGAGTAGAAAATGATTGTGGTACACTAGTAGACTCATAGGATCATACCACACCTATATATTGGGGGACCAAATACATTGTTCCTTAATTTATTTCTCAGTGAATTTTATGATGAATTGGATCTCTAATAGTTATATTTCCATTGTAATTTACACCATTTGAAGAATCATTTACTAAAAAACAGATATTTCACATCCTTAAATGTTATGTTATATTATCCGCAATGCAGGAAATGCTTTATGAGTTTATCATTCCATGATTAAAAGTTTCTCTGGAGGCTACTTTATGGACTACCAATTTTTGGAATGATGTTTTATAGGATGATGAAATCTATAGATCATCAGTTTTCATACATGACTTTTCTATTTCATTGCTGATTTTTTGAGAATAACTTTAAATAATAAATTTTAGTTATTATAATGGATATCTATACCCCGTGAATGAATTTTACTAGAATTATGGTATCTATGTCCAAAAACATTTATTAAAATCTCAGGTCCTATGTTATCCCGCAATAGTGTAACCTAAAAGACCCCCATCCACCATGATTTATTGACTACCATTTGTGTAGTCAATTTCCATTTTATAAATTTAGTCTCAAATATGATTCTCCTTCTCTATAAGTCGAACAAAAAATTCAATCTATTCGTCTTGAGATGACTATGGGGCCTGATCAAGAAAATTTTTCTTCCATATGGGAGATCATAAATAATTTTATGAAAAATTAAATGTTTATTTATTGATAGATCCATGTGGATAATAATTAGTCGACATGGTTGTAATTCATCCTTCAAATATATCACCTATGATTAATATTCGTTTATCTACCTTTCATGAGGCAATAAAAATGCAGGCTAGAGAATCAAATTTGATCTGTGGTCTAGATGGTGATTTTGTAACAACTAGGCATGGGCCTTCAGGGTTCAAAAAAACAACCTAGAATATTCGGAATAGATCATTAACTTGTACTAGGTAGTGTGGGTTTCTCAATGCTCAATATATTAACCATGTGAAATGATTCTTAAACTACTTATTCATTGACGTTCATGAACCAATACCTTCCAATATTTGCATAGGGAATTAGGAATTATCTTTGGGGAAATTTACTAGTTAGCAGGTGTTCCCATTCATGGTCATATGTAGGAATTATTCTTAATAGTGGCCAATACCAAAGAAAGTTTCTCGTAGGTTTCCCTACTAGAAAGTGATTTTCTGGTCACATAAAAGAATATTCATGGTCAACCCCTGCATTCTCTCCCCCTCGATCCATTTTAATCATGGATAATGTAGTTTCTATAAGTGAATGGGATATTACCAAACATTTTTCATTCCCAAATGTATCCAAAACAACAATCACAATTCAATCTAAGATCATACTATGCATCCTTTAAATTATTCCAAAACAACTCATGATGTTTCTAGTTTTGATCAGACATATCATATGAGCCCTAACTATAGTGTTTATTCACCATGTTCTTGAGTGCATGGATTTTCCCCTTCTGACATCAATACAGTTGACATAGATTTCACCTTGATGATAGAATCTAAATTAGCTGAAGGAAATTCTATCAACCTTTCCATTCCCACCATTTCTATTAAATATGAATTAATAGGGAAGATATAGGAAGTGAAAGCTTCGTATTGCCTTAGCAGACCATTTAAATTGTTTAATGTATGGATGGCTAAAAATTTCCTCTTCTATGAGTATCGGGATACGATGAAGGTTCTTCATTTTGGTTTCCATTTGGCCATACTAAACATCATTGTTGTTCGTCCTAAATCCTAGATTACTAACATCATAATTTAATTGATAACTCATTTAACCAATTTTTATTTTGAGCCTCACCCCATACCTCATGGAGTTGTGGTAGATTATGGAATGGATTTATCTAAAGCATTTTTTGACATCACAGTGATTCTTGAGGGGATCATAACCGCATACATATAGTGTATAGAAATTTGTGAAACATACACTCTATACCTATTTTATAGGTAATTAGGATGCATGTAGTAGGTAAAATTTCTCCTGTTACTCTAGTTAAAAGGGAATGTAACCCATTAATCCTCTATCAGTTACTGTTGATGGGGATGCCTCAAGACTCTATCATGAACATCCTTATTCCTACCATAGTAGTTTCAACATACTAATCATGGGAGAATGATCAAATGTTGGTGTATTTTATCCCAATAGAATATTGGAAATGTTATTCGATGAGCTGAGAGACCATTATAATCTTCCATTCCTATTCTTTTGAGCCATCATCCTCCATTCCTCCAACAAAAAGGTGTTTTCATCTCTATTTCTTTTGTTTAGATAAAACATTTTTTATGCATATTATATCAATGGGGAGTCACTCAGACCCCATCTCTTTGGAAAACATTTTAGGAAGTCCTCCTAAGGTTGGACCAAGTAGAACATCACCAGGAATTCTTGATGTCGCAGTAGGAACCTTGTTAATAGCATCCAAAATTGAAACACCGATATAAATTAAAGATTTACCTACTTAGGTAACTTAATTTAGGGTTACATCATCTATCTTTAATGCACTTAAATATTATATACTCATCATGGGGGAGGAGAAAAGATGAGTGTCCAATAATTTTACGGAAGACTGGGCTATGTATAGATAGACATGACATCAATTTTGTAGTATCATCAAAGAAACATCACTAGAATATATTTTTTGTGATGAGGACAGCCTATAAAATTTATCACCAATTTCATCTCAGGTGGATTTAATTATCTTCATGTGTAACTTCTTATTTACTATATAATTATGGCTCAATATGATCTATATTTTCATTAAGGAATCCATGATTTTTTCAATTCCACTCATCATCAATCATAGTAGTTTCACAATATTGCCTATGATTTTCACCAATTTGTGGCTAAGGAGTAAAATTCTTATGAAAACTTTATTTCCCAAATTTAGGAGTTATAGGTGTGTGAGGATCCTATGTCTAGGTAAAAGGCATAATTATATTCATTAAGTAATAATTTATACACCATTACATTGGAAGGAAGGTATCTCATGTCCAATTTTTAAAAAGTAAATCTAGTAGTAAAAGATAAAGATGAACAGATGGATTCACTAGAACAAGAACTTAAAGTCCCCTTTCAGACAGTGGTCGGTTTACTGGCCTATGTGAGTCGATACACATTTTAAATTTTGTGGTATATTCTTTATTCCCTGTATTTTTTAATTAATATTAGGGGAAATCTCCATGGTGTGGATTATCCTCTATTTCCATTTAATTGCATGGAATAAATCTTTTCCCCTAGTGATTTTATATTAATTCCTATATTGACAATCAATATGAATTGATCAGTCATTGGATGGTAGTCTTAACTGAATATTGATTTGAATCACGATCTAGGATAATGAACTAGAAATATTCATATAATGTGGTTATTTATTCCTAAAACTGGGGTATCAATAAATCATAGTATGAATGCTTCTAGTGGTATAGGGAAAAACAACCAAATTTTGTGTCATTTTTGTAACACTAATTTTTTTTCTTAAATCCAATTTGGTTTGAGAATAGCATATATAACATTTAAATTTCATAGTTCTCCCTTTGATACATTTTCACATACCATCCCTTTGTAAATCATTTGTTTCTCCTATTGTTTGATATTTTCCATTGAGCATTCAGAGAGTAAGTTTAGTCAGCTATTACTCAACTTTTTTCCAAGGTAACCATTGCAGGATTTCATTTTGGTGTGTTTCAAAAAACTTTCGACTGCAATTTTAGAGTTTTAAAAAATAGGAATAACCTTACTGATATCATTGGATGAATATCATTGACCATACCTTATTTTTTGGTTGAAATACATTGACCATAAATTATGGGGAAAGGGCCCCAATCGGGTTTATTAGATGAGAATGCCCCAATATTAATTATATATTCATTAAGGTTTTTTATTTATCCTAGTTTCTTTTCTAATGATGAGAGGTAATTTATGGTGAATATGAGGAATTGTCGTGTATATAAGTAGGAAAATTTTCTCCTCAAGACAATTTTTTTCCAGTTGATAGTCCCATTTTGGTGGGAAACATATGAAAATCCACCGTGGCATATATTTCATAGTAAACGAATGGTGTCCTTATGGAAATGACATTCCACTTATGAAGGCATTGTAATATTATTGTAATTTTAATTTCTCAATGCCACCATGGGTGTCATTTCATATTTTTTGGGTCGTAAATGTAGGAGGTAATTTTTACCAATTGTAATCATGAATGATATAACACTGCTACATGTAATTAGCTTGCAAAATGGTGGGTTAGATAATTGTGTAGTTTAATTTTGTGAAACTATGACATTTGAATCATATGATTTAATATAGTTTTTAAGTGACCAAGGGGGTATACAATTATTCCTTCTCATTGTAATATGACTAGGTATGTTATATTTTTTTATGCATGAATAGTAAGATAAGAGATAAAATGTAATCTAGGAGGATTTAAAAAAAATAGTGAGTGATGTGGGATGAAACAAATAAGGGAATGTGGATGTTGAAAATGAGTCTCCTGAGGAAGAAACATCCTTTTGATTGCATGCATTTTTGTGGGAAATAGATTGTGATCCACTAGGGCATATTGTCCATAGTCGATGAAAGATGACCTCAGGACAATGACCTTCCATATCCAATTTCTATGGATGTTTATGGGGATTTATACAATTGTGGACATTGTTTATGGTTTTTGAAAATGGTGTGACATAACATGGAAGGGTAATATTGTGCCAAAAATTTCTAGGGATATGAAATTAGGTTCTCCTAATAATGATACCAAGAGGTACCAAGAATAGGTCCAAACCTTGTGTAGGAAATGGGGGGAGAATTTTCTTTCATGGATAGACCTAAGATATTATATTTGGGTGTTTCTAAATACCCTATGATAATATGAATCAATACAGAAATAGCTCATTTAAGGTTACTCCCTATGTTGATCTTATTCACATATATGAATGTGAATTTTCGTCTTGTATATTATCTCACCAATACGATGAGGCTCATAATATAATTACATAGGTATAATTACTCCATGTATAATAATATTTGGCGAATATAATTTTGTGTTCCTTGAAATTTCCCATGTAGGTTTGACCCATAGAAAAGGATGTGGTATTAGTAATATTTTATGCAACTGGGACCAATGATTAACTGTGGGTATTAGACATCATGTAGTCTTGATGTCATCTGATAGGCACATTGATATAAAATCCTTTATTAACTAAATGGATAACCGGACTATGATGTTTTGATATGCCCAATACCTGATGGGAGTTGAGTGTAAACCATTGATAATGGAGTTCTCAAATCAAGAGAAATGATATGGGGCATGAAATCAATTAGCGAGATTCAAATGTTGTAAAATTTTCTACTGAGGAGGAATTTTCCTTAGTTTACAAAATATATTTATAGTAATCATATGTAGTGCCACATGGGCATATTGTTGATAGTAAAATCTAGGTGTCCTTAGGACATCGAAAATCTATTAATGATGTATATGGAATTTTATGCAAAGTATATGTTTCCCATGGAATGGAATTTGATAAATGGAAAAGATATTTATAGACATATTAAAAATATTGAGGCACCAATTTTCCATGATTTTACGAATTCTATACAAATATCAAACTCGCATGTCGGTCCATTATAATTATTTTTTTACATTCAGACCCAAATGTGAAGATCTGTGCTCTACTATAAATTATATGATAATTGCATTGAATATGATATTAGTTCTTAATGGTAAATTTCCATTCATATCTGACACATACACATAGTAAAAGATGGATTTTTATCCCTTCTTTTTTGGTGGTTGAACCCGGACATTCAATCTATTATCACTGCTTATCTTATGTGGACATGAATTAATCCATATGTAGTTATGTAAGAAAAACTTTTAGGTGACGAATGCAAAATGAAACATCCAATGGGTGAAAACATTGTGATCTTATGTAGTTTAGTGTCAAACGATAAATGTTTTTTCATGTACATTACCGTCATATGAATAGAAATATTTCCATAGTGTTTAATGTAATGTATAAAAGGCATAAATTAACCAATAAGAAATATAGTGAATGTGATTATTCTTGAAATGGTCATGCATGTTGGGCCTCTTTGGATCCCACTTATTTGTGATAGTTTTTTTGAAGAGGAATTCACATTGTTATATCCTTCATGGTCGGGTTTGGGATATGGGATCCAGGAATAACTAAATATATCATGGGATGGGAATCAAGACAAATATCATTCTATAAAAAAGTCCCAGCATAGTTCTTACACATATGAAATTTTGGTATATTTCACTTTTAAGTTGGTTAGGATAGGATACAAATACAGGTGTTATAGTGTATCCTTTTAAGGATGGAATTTAACTATAGGTAGTTCTATGGAATCATCCTATTAAGATATAAGTCATACATAGGGAGGTGGAAATTTGATCCTATATTATGTTTGGACATCGATATGGAGATCCGGGCATCATTAAATATTAAACGGAGTGAAAATCATTCTATATGTATCTATTGATGTTCGCTGCAATGGTCTAACCCATTCATAAGGAACAAGAATATTGGGGGATGTGGCTAGACCTACATGTCGAATCTAGGATTCACTACATATCCTATGTAGACATGAATCAAGTTTTATGTAGTTCCATTAGATGGAATGGTAGGTGAATAATTCTGGAGGAAATTTCCTCTTAAGGGAGAACACTGTTAGGCTATACATTTAAACTTCATGAATAATATAGATTTTGGCCATATAATTTAATATAATTCCATGAGAACATTGAGATCACCATTTAATTTCATTTTAGATGTAAAATTATCATATAAACCATGAATGAATAGGGTCAAGTCCGTTTGGGATATATTTTTTCATAATCTTAATGTAATGGGTAATTTAATTGAAAAAACAAGGTTCTAGGAGTTCGTGGATCATGATAAATGGTACTGGTCTTGGAATCCATTAAGCATATAGAGGTAGGAAAAGCCTCTCCTGAGAAAAAATTTTCCTTTTGTTAAGAGAACGTTTTATGGGAATCTTATATAGAGTCTCTAGGGTGTATTTTTCAATGTGAAACTATGGTTTCCTCAAGACATGGTATGTCCATTTCAGATACCTATGTAGGTTCATGATTTTATGATATTTTCAAAAGGATGCAGTTTTACTGAAAAAAATGGTTCATCTAGAATCACAAAAATATTTAGACCACAATTAGTTTTGAAAAATGGAATTCCCTATATAGATATGACATGTTTATATTGGAAATTGATTCTTTAAAATTTTTCAATTTGGATATAGGGTTAGGAATCTCCTGCGTTGATTTTTTTTATGTGTAGGACATCAAGGTTGTGTTATTTCCATTACTGGACCCAATAACAAGACTTGGGTGCCAATAAATAATTCTGAGATTCAATAAACATGTAGTTGTTGACATACCATGATGTTTTTTCAGTTGGTTTGTTTGTAGGTTCCTCATTGTGAAGTAGAAATACTAGGTGTTACCTTTGTAAGTCTTACTACCCTGAACAGGGTACCCTTGCAATGGATTGATACATCTTGACTATGTGGGTGAATCCAAAGTTGAAACTCCCAGCTAAAAATAATTGTGCTCGATGTGATAAACAAGGGGTGGTAAAGGATTTTTTCACTATATAGGGTTAATGTTTCCAAGGATGTGGGAATTTTATGTTAGATCATTTTTTGTAACTGGGATAGAGTATTGAGACCTAGATGCCACTATGTCTACTAATAGTATTATGATGAATACATATGTATCCCTATGAATTTCCATGTTCACATTTGTCCAATATTAATCGAATGGTCATTTCATATTTTATGGTGGTGGCTAGGCTAAGAGGTAGAATCTAGGAATTAGTATGTATATTGAAAAAGAAGGAATCAAGGAACAAATAGTTTTAAAAGTATGTTTCATATACTTTTCTAACCCATTCATAGGTAAGATTCTTTCACAACCATTATTTTGAGATGATAGAACCGTCTCGTACCATTAATCTATGATCATCTGGGGGAAACCCAAAGTTTAAATTTCTATGGTCATGTGATCTATCCTCTGTTTGAGAAAGAATGAATAGAAATGGTTTTTAATACCATGTAAAGTTATTTGAGAGTACAAATAATACATTTTGTGTCATGTGGTGGTTATACCATGCTATGGGAAAGAGGAATCTCTTCATAATTCATTGGATATGAAAATAATGGCTTATGTAGTACTGTGAAGAAATCTCACAGCATTGGTTTTTTCCATGAGCAAGTAAGGGAATTTTTTATTATGGGGCACCCATCACATAGGTTTTATGAGTCACTACATATCCAATATGAATGAGAATAATGAAACATGTAGTTATGGAGAAGGAGAGTTCTCATATGGATTTTACTCTCACATAAGATCATGGACATTTCTTCATTCTCCCACATTGATCTGACTCATGTGTGATGAATAAATAATTGGAATAAATGACCTCATTACATTTTAACAGATATGTTGAAAACACCTAGTTTAAGGTCATAATGTGTGAATAGAATGCCTAGATTAATATAATGTGGTAATGACATTCAAGAAAATGTTTAACTTCTTGTTGTAAGTATGAATTGCATAAAGGTTAACATCATTTTGATATGAAATAGATTCTATATAGTTTAATGTTGTGCAGAAAAGACATTTTAACATTGTCATTTAACATTTTGTAGTGAGAATGGTTCCGGATAAGTTGTTT
This sequence comes from Viscum album, assembly GCA_963277665.1. NCBI lineage: Eukaryota > Viridiplantae > Streptophyta > Magnoliopsida > Santalales > Viscaceae > Viscum > Viscum album. The sequence goes on from OY728158.1 coordinate 882,997,173, forward strand.
TACATCCTAAAATGATGGATTATTATCGCACAGTTTAACATCATACAAGGAGTACGTTTTATCATAATGTTAAACATCGTTCAATTTTTATGTTTCATCTTATAGATTGCTGTCATTAAATAAGGACATTTCTTCTTGCAATTTAATACCATACGATTAAGACGTTTCATCTTGCCGTTTAGTTTCATATGATTACGATGATAATATTGACTACATGAAATATTTGACCATGAACCATGAAATGTTAAGAGTTTTACTATGTTTTCCATCCATTTAAATTAATGAATATGATCCATTGTAGTAGAAACAATGTATTACACCCAACACCTCCAAATTTGGTTCTATCTTTTAGAGGTTTCATTCAGAGTATCATGAGAGTTATGAGGACCAATACCAATTATACATTAAGTAATGATTGAAGTGATTCCTTTTTGTTGAGGTCCCTTGTATTCTGGTTTTGGTTAATATTAAAATAGTGTGTAGTATGAAATTTTTTTGCATCCATCACTCCAACTCTTTGTGTCATTTTATAGATTTCTCATCAGAAAATAGATAATAACATATAGAAACCTGGAGGGAGGGTAATTGGATCTTTATGGATAGAATTTCATCTTTTCCACATACAAATTGATAAAGGGTTGCATGAGTGGTGGTGTGGGTTATGGTCTGGTAATACCACATAGCACGAAGGACCATTTCCAGGGATGATTTCATATCCTTATCTACATTATTATATACTATATTGGATAGGGTCCTGTTGAAGGCTTATATATGCATGTTGGCCACATCATGGTAGTGGTTTGAATGGTTGGTCTTGGTGTTGTACTCTTTATTTAATTTCTCCAATTCTGCAGAGTAGAAATCGTGTCTAGTATCCATTAATATTGTAGTAGGGACACAAAATCTATTGGGGATATATGATTTCACAGTGGTAACAATTCTTCTTACTCTGACAACATTGAGGGGTACATATTCAACCCATTTGGAATAGACATTGGAATATATGAGAATATAAAATATTTTTTTAGCAGTAGGGGGGATATTAACCCATGACATACATTACACATTTTCAAAATGTCTCGGAGCACATGTCTTTATGAGGTAACTCCAGATGATGGTGGATGAAATTTGAATGATTTTAAATTGTATGGAACTTCTTATTGAATTCATCCAAATACTACGTAACACTAGGAACATGGTATCTGAGACTCTTAATCTGGTGGGAATTATTTGATCCTGATTGATGTACAACATAGGATCTACTGTGTACTTCTTTCTTAATAGTCACAGTCTCTTGTCCATCAATAGATCATAGAGGGATCCCATCAAGGACTAAATTTTATGTGAAATTTTTATTATTAATGCCAACATATAGATAATAATTAATTTATATTCCCTAGATATTATCCCCTCCATCCCAATCTGGTGGGTGTTCTCCCTTTTAATGGTTACCCACAATGGGATTCTGCCACCTATTGGTAAGACCATATGGATCAGGGATAGGACTATTAATATAAATTACATCCATGTTGGCCTAAAAAATGGTAAGACAATTTGATGGTGGGAAATACTTGTTTCTGACACTTTCTCTGGGGTGCATGCATCCATCTGTTCTTTGTTGGCGATGTTTTTTGTGGCCACTCATTCCTGCTTACCAAAGGATGTAGAAATAAGTTCTTTATATAGGTACATTTTTCCTTGATCGAAATGGGATGATGAGATGTCGGTTCTTCCTTCTATGGATTAATCCACAGAACTCATCACCTAGTTCAATTCTCCCTCATTGACATAAGACGTTGTTCGTGAAATTCTCCCTTGTGCCATATATTCATGGAAAATAGTTATTTACACTACTTATTTCGGGACATTCCATGAGTTCCGGGCATGGGAACAACCTTTAGTTGGGGGATTAGTCACTTTGGACATCACTACCATATCTGTATGACGGAACACTAGCGCATCTGATTTTCTTCAAATTATTATAGGGCTTCTCGAGGGCGCAGAAGCTCGAGGAATCCTGCATCGAATACGTGGGATTATGTGAAATATTCATATATATTAGGTTTTTCAATCATCTCATTTTTAACATTGGGTATTCCAAATGTTTAAAATTTAGAGAAGGCAGATCGGGATGATCAAAACACAGAATAGAGTGGATCATGTGAGTGTAATCTTGGAGGGAACCCTGATGGGGGGGGCTTATGCATGGTTAGCTACCCGGTTGATGTTAATGGGGATGGGTAATACGGTGGAATGATCCAACCATGATGTGGTGGCCCATGTAATATTCAAAATGGATAGTGGCTGGTTATGTGGAGTGGGTGGATAATGAGATGGAATCAACACGGGGACGACTGTGATGTTGGGCTTGAGTCTCTAAGAGACATCCTACATATCCTTGTGGCAGGTAATCAATGTCCACGTAGTTCGGTGGGATGATTGGAAACCTAAGGTGGGGGTCATGAGAATGGACGCATGGATGGGATCCAGAAGAAATAAAACCTCTAGGTTGGGGAATGATCTTCCCAAAACATATGAGATTGAGATATAGATTAGGATGAGTCATGAGTGATGGGATTGAACCTCAAAGAGTCTTCCTAAATATCTCCGTAGTAGGGAATCAATGTCCATGTAGTTCATATGAAGACGGCTTACCATTGATTAGGGACTTCAACAACTTACCGTCTATTGGGGGCACAACTGATTAGTGATAGATGGGGTGGAAAACAGCATACCGCTAGATGGGGTCAAAATAGCTTACCCCTGGATGGGGTTGACAACAGCTTACCGATGGATGGGGTCACAATGGCTTACCATTGGATGGGGTCAAAATGGATTACCACTGACAGAGGGTGACAATGACTTACCACTGATTAGGGTGAAAACGAATTACTACTAATTGGGGGTTGAACTTCATAGAGGCTTCCTACGTACCCTATCTAGGAGACAAGGATCAAAGCCCACGTATTTCGGTGTAGTGGATGCAGTTTAAAGTCATACATTATGAAATGGGGCATGCATTTTTATGTCATGAATGATGAAGGTGATCTAATGTGAAGGGGTTTGAAACTAATGGATGGTGGTCTTGAACCTCTAGGAGGCTTCCTATATAACTTTCCATGGAAAGGATCAAATACCACGTAGTTTAGGATGGGTTTGGTGAACCAACATGAAGATGGACGAGACCAAAGGGTGTTGGGCTTGAACATTAGGGTGGATTCCCATGTACCATACCATATAATGAAAAAAATACCTTCTTGATCATGTTGAGATCGGTGAACGAACATGAATATGTTCGGGATCAATGGTTGTTGGGATGGAACCTCCATGGGGTTCCTATGTACCATGTCATTTCAAGGATCAATGACCTCATAGATCAGATTGAGATTGGTGAACCAACATGAAGGTGGATGGGACTAATGTGTGATGGGAATGAACCTCAGAGAGGCTTACTACATACCTTTCTATGGTAAAGATTAATGACCCCATAGTTTAGGACAGGTTTGGGGCTTACACTCTATGGAGGCTCAGAGAGGATTTCATGGTTAGTGCTTGCTCTAAGCCCCTGGGAGTCATGCTCGGTGTGAGAAAAAAGGGGCAGAAAAGACCGGATGATCACGTTGTGGATGGTGCATCCAAGGGAAGTGGAATGAGGTCTTAGACAAGGTTACACTACTAGAAAAGGGGGCAGTGGAGCCCCCCAGACTCGGGCGACCGCCATTGGCGGTCGCTATAGCTTACCATTAGCGACCGCCAATGGCGGTCGCTAACCTGCATAAAAAAATTCGGGGGGTTTCTGCCCCCCCCCCCCCCCCCGCGCGCCCTCGATCTCCCTCCGCCCTAACCCCCTCCTTCCCTCGCCGCCCTCCCCTCCCCCGCCGCCCGCCCTCCCCCGCCGCCCGCCCTCCCCCGCCGCATGCCATCCGGCCTCCGGTCACCGCCCTCTGCCCTCGGGCCTCCGGCCGCCGCCCTCCGGCCTCTCGGCCCTCCCCCCCCCCACCCCGGATGGCACCCGCACCCCGGACAGCCCCCGGCGCGCACTCCGGACCGCCCCCCGCACCCCGGACGCCTCCCCGCACCCCGGACAGCACCCCCCCCCCCCCCCCCCCGCGCACTCCGGACCGCCCCCCGCACCCCGGACGCCTCCCCGCACCCCGGACAGCCCCCCCCCCCCCCCCCCCCCCGCACACTCTGGACCGCCCCCCGCACCCCGTACGCCTCCCCGCACCCCGGACAGCCCCCCCTGCACTCGGACACCCCCCCTCCGAACCCGGACAGCCCCCCCGCACACCGGACAGGCCCCCCCGCACCCCAGACACCCCACCCCGCACCCCCGACAGCCCCCCTGCACCCCAGACAGCCCCCCCTCCCCCGCACCCCGGACACCCCCGCACCCCGAACACCCCTGCCCGCACCCCTGACAGGCCCCCGACACCCCGGACACCCCTCCTCGCACCTCGGACAGCCCCCCCCCCCCCGACCCCGGACACCCCCCCCCTCACTGCCCGTCCCCCGTCCCCTCACCGCCTCCTCTCCTCCAGCTCCCCGCCGCCGCCGCCGCCGCCCGTCCCCTCCCTTGCCGCACCGCCTTTGGCTCCGGCTCCCCTTCGCTGCCTCCTCTCCCTCGCAGCACCGCCTTCGGCTCCCCTCCCTTTCAGGTTTGTAGCTCAATCAGGTAACATGAGCTTTCAGTTACATTATTATTTTATCAATGGTTCATAAACAAATGGTTAATATTTATTTTGAATATAGTTGATTTGAAAAATGTAAATGTAATAAGTATTGTGTAAATGTTTGTTATACAGATATTATTATGGATAAGAGTTGGATTGATCTTCCAAATCGAACGTCTAGAGAATATTTCAATGGCATTATGCAGTTTATTGACTTCACGAGAGGATTTGAAAGTGACTATATTAGTTGTCCATGTAGAAAATGTGCTAACAGATATCAATTCACACGAGATACTGTGAGGGAGCACCTTTTCTTTAATGGATTTCTGAAAAATTATAAGAGTTGGACTCGTCATGGAGAAGAATATGTTCGTTGTCAAAATACAGATGCATCTCAGATGGATGTTGATGCAAGGATGACTGATCCAATGCATGAAATGCTTACTGAAATGGTACGTGGGTTTGATCCTGAAGGCATTGACATCCAGAATCTTGAGACCGGTGAGATAAATCTTTGCTCTGGTGCAGATCGTGATTCGAGTAGGTTTTATGAAGTACTTGATGATGCGAAAACAGAATTATATCCTGGATGTACTTCTTACAATAAACTGTCGTTTATCGTGGAGTTGTTGCATTTTAAGACTTTGAATAATTGGTCAGACACATCATTCGACATGCTTTTGGTTTTATTGAAAAAAGTTCTTCCTATCGATGCTAAGATTCCTGAGTCGTATTACTATGCTCGTAAGTTGACAGAGAACTTAGGTTTTACATAAGAGACTATAGATGCATGTGCAAACAACTGTATGTTGTTTAGAAATGAAACTGCTCATTTGGATATCTGTACGGTTTGTGGCGCTTCCAGGTGGAAAGAGAACAGGGGAAATAAGACTCATCAAAGTCAGATTGCGGTACAGGGGAAACCGATTGCCGTAAAGCAAATGCGTTACTTTCCCCTTAAACCGAGGTTGAAAAGATTTTTTATGTCATCTAAAGTTTCTAATTTAATGAGATGGCATGCAGAAAGAGTTCATGAAAATGACATGTTAACCCACCCGGCAGACTCTCATGCATGGAAGGATTTTGATAAGATACATCCCGACTTTGCTAAAGATGTTCGTAATGTCCGATTGGGATTGGCAGCAGATGGTTTCAATCCATTCAAGTCTATGGTTGGTGCAACTCATAGCACATGGCCCGTGGTGTTGGTTCCATATAATCTTACTCCGTGGCTTTGTATGAAGCAACAATTTATATTACTTTCCACTCTTATTGGTGGACCTAAAAGTCCGGGGGATAAGATTGATGTTTACCTTCAGCCATTGATTGATGAGTTGAATGAATTTTGGGGCGATGGTGTGATGACTTATGACAGAGAAACGAATGAAATGTTCAAACTGCATGCTGCTTTATTGTGGACAATCAATGACTTCCCAGCTTATGCAAATTTATCAGGCTGGAGTACGAAAGGGGAATTTGCTTGCCCTTTTTGCAATAAAAGTAAAAAATCTGTATGGCTTAAACATTCCAAAAAATGGGCATACATGGTTCACAGGCGTTTTCTGCCTCCCCAGCACAGGTTCAGAAAGGACAGAGTGGCATTTGATGGTTCTAGAGAGTTCATCTCAGCACCAAAGATCATGACAGGAGTCGAAATGTTATCGCAGATTAAGGAAGAAAACATCCACACGGTATATGAAATTCAGGATTTGGTGGCTCCTCCAGTACGTAATATTCGTGCTGCGGGTAGGCAGCGCAGTCACAATTGGAAAAAGAAAAGTATTTTTTATAGTCTTCTGTATTGGAAAACTAACATGTTGAGGCATAATTTGGATGTCATGCACATTGAAAAAAATGTTTGTGATAACATATTGTGGACCATTTTAGGTGTCAGTGGAAAGTCAAAGGACCATGTTAATGCACGCCGTGATTTGGAAGAAATGGGTTTAAGGAAACAGTTGCATTTACAGTTAGCTGAGGGAAACAAGGCATATATGTCTGCTGCACAGTATTCGATGACTACAGAGGAGAAAGAGACATTTCTTTCCATTTTGAAGATGGTCAAGGTGCCTGATGGTTACTCTTCTAATATTTCAAAGTGTGTGAATCTGACGAGCAAGACATTGCAAGGGTTGAAAAGTCATGATAATCACATATTACTTCAGCAGTTGATTCCAATCGCAATTTGTGATTGTTTATCCCCCAATGTTGTTCAGCCCTTTATTGAGATGAGTAATTTTTTTAGACAGCTTTGTTTAAGAAATCAACGAATGAGTGATTTAAAAAGTTTGCAGGACCGAATTGTACTTACGCTTTGTCACTTTGAGAAACTTTTCCCCCCCTCATTTTTCGATGTTATGGTCCACTTAACAGTGCACCTAACTGATGAAGTAATGGCTGCTGGTCCAGTGCAATTCAGGTGGATGTATCCTATTGAACGGTATTTGAGTACATTGAAAAGATTTGTACGCAACAGAGCTCGTCCAGAGGCATCAATAGCCAATGGTTATTTGATGGATGAGTGTACTACCTTTTGTGCAGAATATCTTACGGATGTTGAAACAAAATTAGATAAGCCCTCTCGGATTCATGATGGTCCAGTTGGAGAAGGAACCACATTTGATATGGACAACATCGAGTGGATACAAGCACATCGATATATCTTGTTCAATACTCCATCAGTTGCACCATTAATGCAGTAAGTATCTTATCAATGTGCTTGTATAACTTTTACATGTTTTCTTTGCATAAGTTGATCTTTTAAACATCGCGTAATCATTTGCAGGAAACACATTAATGAGATAAAAGAAGAGATGCATCGTGCGACTGAGTTGCAAATTCAACAATCTCATTATGCGGCATTTCATGATTGGTTCAATGATTATGTATGTATAAATTGATTTTCATTATGAGTGAAGTATTAAACTAATTCTTTCTGCATATATCAGTATTGATTTTTATAAATTATGTAGGTTCGTAAGCTGAGGGAGTTAGGGGACCCCACGCTACCTGAAGTATTTATCCAACTGGCTGAGGGTCCATCTATAATGGCTCGTCGTTATAAAGCTATTGATGCTAATGGTTTTCGATTTCGCATTAAAGATGTTGACGACAAACGAGCAACACAAAATAGTGGAATCAGTTGTCCCTTTGTCGATTCTGGTTATTACTATGGTCAACTGATAGACATCATTGAAGTTGTATACACACACGGTTTGAAGTACATATTGTTAAAGTGTAATTGGGTTGATCCAGTGCGTGGATGTAAAGTCGATCAATATCAGTTTTCATTGGTGAATTTTAACTATATGTTATACAGAAATAATGAACGAGTTGAGAATGAACCTTTCATCTTGACATCACAAGCGGAACAAGTATTCTTCGTTACTTTGCCTTCGGATCCAAGTTGGCAAGTTGTTGTCAAAATGTCTCGGCGAGGAGTGTTTTTATTTGAAGAAGATGAACCCGAGACTGTTCCGTTTGTTTACCAACAACTTGATCAACATACCGTAGTTCAACGTGAAGAAGATATTTATTGGGTCAGAGCGGCTGTTGAAGGAGAAACGGTCGATTTGCATGCTTAATGAAAGGTATAATTGTTTTCCCGCTATTCAGTAGAATGTCCTAGGATATCATAAATTATTTAATCATTTTATAAATCCTTATAAGTTTTAATCCTCACTTTTGTAAGTTAATTCAGTCATAAATATTTAGGTTGATTAACTTTCTGATTTTTTAAAATTCATTCACAACTAATTATTCAATCCATTTTTTGTTTGATTAACAGTTGTACAAGTTTGATTTATTAAGAACAATCCAATTTATCTTTTAAACACTTTGGACTCATTACTGATATTTTGTATGACTGCAGACATGTCAGGGGAAGAGGCAGAAAATTCACATCATCCATCTGAGGCATCTACGTCTCAGGGTCGAGGTATGTTTGAATGTCATTGTCTATATTTTTTATGTAATTGACATATATATATATATATATATATAACATTTGTCAATTTATATATAAAATTGTTTTCAATAGGATCAGACTCGGCTGCTTCTTCCTCTCGCAGGAGAGGCCCTGGTCGTGGCATATTAGCATGGAATTCCGACACGAAGATAGATGTTTCATTTGATGAGGTATTTCATCCCGTGGGACCGAATGCCCCGACATTTATTCGTCAGCTGGGTCATATCATACGTGACCCACATCGATTTCCATTGACCACGCGTGATTGGGCTTCTATCCCTCAGGACACATTAGATCGTCTATGGAGGGAGGTTCAGGTAAGAAAATAATTTTACTTTATTTTCTATTTATAAATAATACTAATATGTTTGATTATTTTCATTATAGAAAAATTTGAAAGTATGCCCTGAAAAGTTTCGGCCCGTGTGTATGAGCAAATGCCGTAAGCTGTGGAAAGATTATAAAGGCAAAGTGAAGAGGGACCACTGGGTACCAAATGTGGGTGCCCTTGACATTTTGGAAAAAGTCCCGAGAGGTGTCCTCCCGGCTCAGTGGCGTGACTTGGTTGCATATTGGTCTACTGAGGGTGTTCCGGTTTGTATATTAATTATTTTGATGTATATATATTTTCAAGAATATGTGATTTGTTTGAAATTTGAATGAATTGAATGTAGGAGGTGTCAACACGCCATTCGGAGAATCGAGCGTTGCAGGGACCAGCTCACAGGCTCGGGACTCGTCACGTGTCTCAGATCCGACATGAGGTATATATTATTCATTTTTTAATTTATTAATTAATATGGTTTTGTGTTTATATTATTTTAATATACAGTTGCGAGGGCAAGGTGCAGCAACTGATAAAATGTCGGTGTGGATAAGGACTCGTGATCGCAATGATCCAGAGGTTGCAGCATTGATAGTAAGTGTATGTACTTACCAATAATTACATAAATCTTTATATTAACATATATATATTTATATATATTTAAATATTTCACAGGATCAATTTGAAGCTGAGTTAGAACATCTGCCAGAGGACCAGCGACAGCTTCCCATGCGACGGGATGAGATCTTTCATCGCATTATTGGTCGGGACGGGCATGGCTATAGTTTGACCTATGGAGCAGGGATTCCTCGTTCTGTAGTGTCACACGCTGTGGTTGTCAGTCCTGCTGTTGCTCATATGACACAGCAGATGTCAGATTTTGAGGCACGGCTGCGCGCTTCCGAGGAGACAAATGCGCAATTGACAGCTGAGGTTAGAGCACTGCGGGAATATGTGCGTCGAGCTGATGGTACAGGGGATCATATGACGCAGGTATATAATGTATTTATTTATTTAATTTAAATTATTTTTGTTATTAAAATATTTATAATGTTTATTTGTTGTAGGCACCTGGCCCACCAGAAGGAGGTAGCAGTGATGGCAACGCGTGACGCACCATATATTCACGAGATATGTTTTTTGTTTTTACTGGTAGGGTTGACATTGATGTACTGTATTTATTCATTTAAGTAATGCATTATTACCATCCATGGTGGTCTTTTAAATATTTTATACACATATTGAGTTTTTGATCAGATAATCTTGAATGATTCTACATTTGAAAAAGTCGAACTAATTCCAACAGATCAATAAATCGGATATTAAAGATTATGTATTATCCAATATATTTTTTATAAATTTCTGTATGGTATCGATAAAAGAAATATGTATTAATTAGATGTTATCACTTTTATTTTTCACTTTTGTAATCAATGGGATGGCCTTTGCACCCCCGGAGAGCCCCCCGCACCCCCGTACAGCCCCCCGCACCCCCGTACAGACCCCCCCCCCCCCCGCACCCCTGTACAGCCCCCCGCACCCCCGTACAGCCCCCCCGCACCCCCGTACAGCCCCCCCGCACCCCCGTACAGCCCCCCGCACCCCCGTACAGCCCCCCGCACCCCCGTACAGCCCCCCGCACCCCCGTACAGCCCCCCCGCACCCCCGTACAGCCCCCTGCACCCCCGTACTGAACCCCGCCACCCCCGTACAGCCCCCCGCACCCCCGTAGAGCCCCCCCCTCCACCCCCGTTCAGCCCCCCGCACCCCCGTACAGCCCCCCCGCACCCCCGCACCCCCGTACAGCCCCCCCCCCCCCCCCGCCCGCACCCCCGTACAGCCCCCCGCACCCCCGTACAGCCCCCCCGCACCCCCGTACAGCCCCCCCTGCACCCCCGTACAGCCCCCCGCACCCCCGTACTGCCCCCCGCCACCCCCGTACAGCCCCCCGCACCCCCGTACAGCCCCCCCCCCCCCCCCCCCCGCACCCCCGTACAGCCCCCCCCCCCCCCCCCCCCCCGCACCCCCGTACATCCCCCCGCACCCCCGTACTGCCCCCCGCCACCCCCGTACAGGCCCCCGCCACCCCCGTACAGGCCCCCGCACCCCCGTACAGCCCCCCCCCCCCCCCCCGCACCCCCGTACAGCCCCCCGCACCCCCGTACAGCCCCCCCGCACCCCCGTACAACACCCCGCACCCCCGTACTGCCCCCCGCCACCCCCGTACAGCCCCCCGCCACCCCCGTACAGCCCCCCGACACCCCCGTACAGCCCCCCGACACCCCCGTACAACCCCCCGCACCCCCGTACAGCCCCCCGCCACCCCCGTACAGCCCCCCGCACCCCCGTACAGCCCCCCGATTGTGTCCGTTTCAGCAGCGCGACGCGCGTTGAAATGACACGTTGGGGGGTCAAAACCACCCGAACGACGTCCGAATGCCACGAAACCGTACGACAACATCCGGGGCGTGAATTGTGAAATGGTCGGCCAGACGGAACCTCATTCGGAGGTGCCGTGTGACCGCGGCGGCCGGAAACGCGTTTCCGGCGCCATTAAACACCAAAACGGCGTGCGGCGGTCCAATTCGGAGTAAACGTGCTCCGAACGACCTGAAACCGCACGAGAATGATAGAAATATTATTCCTGAGATGCAGGAGGAGGTCGCACATCCATCGGACGTGCGGTGCGCACGGCACGTCCGATTGTGTCGTTTTCAGCAGCGCGGCGCGCGCTGAAATGGCGCGTTGGGGGGTCAAAACCACCCGAACGACGTCCAAATGCCACGAAACCATACGACAACATCCGGGGCGTGAATTGTGAAATGTTCGGCCAGACGGCACCTCATTCAGAGGTGCCGTGTGACCGCGGCGGCCGGAAACGCGTTTCCGGCGCCATTAAACACCAAAACGGCGTGCGGCGGTCCAATTCGGAGCAAAAGTGATCCGAACGACCTGAAACCGCACGAGAACGATAGAAATATTATTCCTGAGATGCAGGAGGAGGCCGCACATCCATCGGACGTGCGGTGCGCGCGGCACGTCCGATTGTGTCGTTTTCAGCAGCGCGGCGCGCGCTGAAATGGCGCGTTGGGGGGTCAAAACCACCCGAACGACCTCCGAATTCCACGAAACCGTACGAAAACATCCGGGGCGTGAATTGTGAAATGGTCGGCCAGACAGCACCTCATTCGGAGGTGCCGTGTGACCACGGCGGCCAGAAACGCGTTTCCGGCGCCATTAAACACCAAAACGGCGTGCGGCGGTCCAATTCGGAGCAAACGTGCTCCGAACGACCTGAAACCGCACGGGAACGATAGAAATATTATTCCTGAGATGCAGGAGGAGGCCGCACGTCCATCGGACGTGCGGTGCGCGCGGCACGTCCGATTGTGTCGTTTTCCGCAGCGCGGCGCGCGCTGAAATGGCGCGTTGGGGTTTCAAAACCACCCGAACGACCTCCGAATGCCACGAAACCGTACGAAAACATCCGGGGCGTGAATTGTGAAATGGTCGGCTAGACGGAACCTCATTCGAAGGTGTCGTGTGACCGCAGCGGCCGGAAACGCGTTTCCAGCGCCATTAAACACCAAAACGGCGTGCGGCGGTCCCATTCGGAGCAAACGTGCTCCGAACGACGTGAAACCGTACGGGAACGATAGAAATATTATTCCTGAGATTCAGGAGGAGGCCGCACGTCCATCGGACGTGCGGTGCGCGCGACACGTCCGATTGTGTCTTTTTCAGCAGCGCGGCGCGCGCTGAAATGGCGCATTAGGGGGTCAAAACCACCCGAACGACCTCCGAATGCCACGAAACCGTACGACAACATCCGGGGTGTATATTTTGAAATGGTAGGCCAGACGGCACCTCATTCGGAGGTGCCGTGTGACCGCGGCGGCCGGAAACGCGTTTCCGGCGCCATTAAACACCAAAACGGCGTGCGGCGGTCCAATTCGGAGCAAACGTGCTCCGAACGACCTGAAACCGCACGGGAACGATAGAAATATTATTCCTGAGATACAGGAGGAGGCCGCACGTCCATCGGACATGCGGTGCGCGCGGCACGTCCGATTGTGTCGTTTTCTGCAGCGCGGCGCGCGCTGAAATGGCGCGTTGGGGGGTCAAAACCACCCGAACGACCTCCGAATGCCACGAAACCGTACGACAACATCTGGGCTGTGAATTGTGAAATGGTTGGCCAGATGGCACCTCATTCGGAGGTGCCGTGTGACCGCGGCGGCCGGAAACGCGTTTCCGGCGCCATTAAACACCAAAACGGCGTGCGGCGGTCCAATTCGAAGCAAACGTCCTCCGAACGACCTGAAACCGCACGGGAACGGTAGAAATATTATTCCTGAGATGCAGGAGGAGGCCGCACGTCCATCGGACGTGCGGTGCGCGCGGCACGTCTGATTGTGTCGTTTTCAGCAGCGCGGCGCGCGCTGAAATGGCGCGTTGGGGGGTCAAAACCACCCGAACGACCTCCGAATGCCACGAAACCGTACGACAACATCCGGGGCGTGAATTTTGAAATGTTCGGCCAGACGGAACCTCATTCGGAGGTTCCGTGTGACCGCGGCGGCCAGAAACGCGTTTCCGGCGCCATTAAACACCAAAACGGCGTGCGCCGGTCCAATTCGGAGCAAACGTGCTCCGAACGACCTGAAACCGCACGGGAACGATAGAAATATTATTACTAAGATGCAGGAGGATGCCGCACGTCCATCGGACGTGCGGTGCGCGCGGCACGTCCGATTGTGTCGTTTTCAGCAGCGCGGCGCGCGCTGAAATGGCGCGTTGGGGGGTCAAAACCACCCGAACGACCTCCGAATGCCACAAAACTGTACGACAACATCCGGGGCGTGAATTGTGAAATGTTCGGCCAGACGGCACCTCATTCGGAGGTTCCGTGTAACCGCGGCGGCCGGAAACGCGTTTCCGGCGCCATTAAACACCAAAACGGCGTGCGGCGGTCCAATTCGCAGCAAACGTGCTCCGAACGACCTGAAACCGCACGGGAACGATAGAAATATTATTCCTGAGATGCAGGAGGAGGCCGCACGTCCATCGGACGTGCGGTGCGCGCGGCACGTCCGATTGTGTCGTTTTCAGCAGCGCGGCGCGCGCTGAAATGATGTGTTGGGGGGTCAAAACCACCCGAACGACCTCAGAATGCCACAAAACCGTACGACAACATCCGGGGCGTGAATTGTGAAATGGTCGGCCAGACGGCACCTCATTCGGAGGTGCCGTGTGACCGCGGCGGCCGGAAACGCGTTTCCGGCGCCATTAAACACCAAAACGGCGTGCAACGGTCCAATTCGGAGCAAACGTGCTCCGAACGACCTGAAACCGCACGGGAACGATAGAAATATTATTCCTGAGATGCAGGAGGAGGCCGCACGTCCATCGGACGTGCGGTGCGCACGGCACGTCCGATTGTGTCGTTTTCAGAAGCGAGGCGCGTGCTGAAATGGCGCGTTGGGGGGTCAAAACCACCCGAACGACCTCCGAATGCCACGAAACCGTACGAAAACATCCGGGGCGTGAATTTTGAAATGGTCGGTCAGACGGAACCTCATTCGGAGGTGCCGTGTGACCGCGGCGGCCGGAAACGCGTTTCCGCCGCCATTAAACACCAAAACGGCGTGCGGCGGTCCAATTCGGAGAAAACGTGCTCCGAACGACCTGAAACCGCACGGGAACGATAGAAATATTATTCCTGAGATGCAGGAGGAGGCCGTACGTCCATCGGACGTGCGGGGCGCGCGGCAAGTCCGATTGTGTCGTTTTCAGCAGCGCGGCGCGCGCTGAAATGGCGCGTTGGGGGGTCAAAACAACCCGAACGACCTCCGAATGCCACGAAACCGTACGAAAACATTCGGGGCTTGAATTGTGAAATTTTCGGCCAGACGGAACCTCATTCGGAGGTACCGTTTGACCGCGGCGGCCGGAAACGCGTTTCCGGCGCCATTAAACACCAAAACGGCGTGCGACGGTCCAATTCGGAGCAAACGTGCTCCGAACGACCTGAAACCGCACGGGAACGATAGAAATATTATTCCTGAGATGCAGGAGGAGGCCGCACATCCATCGGACGTGCGGTGCGTGCGGCACGTCCGATTGTGTCGTTTTCAGCAGCGCGGTGCGCGCTGAAATGACGCGTTGGGGGGTCAAAACCACCCGAACGACCTCCGAATGCCACGAAACCGTACGATAACATCCGGGGAGTGAATTGTGAAATGGTCGGCCAGACGGAACCTCATTCGGAGGTTCCGTGTGACCGCGGCGGCCGGAAACGCGTTTCTGGCGCCAATAAACACCAAAACGGCGTGCGGCGGTCCAATTCAGAGCAAACGTGCTCCGAACGACCTAAAACCGCACGGGAACGATAGAAAAATTATTCCTGAGATGCAGGAGGAGGCCGCACGTCCATCGGACGTGCGGTGCGCGCGGCACGTCCGATTGTGTCGTTTTCAGCAGCGCGGCGCGCGCTGAAATGGCGCGTTGGGGGGTCAAAACCACCCGAACGACCTCCGAATGCCACGAAACCGTACGAAAACATCCGGGGCGTGAATTTTGAAATGGTCGGCCAGACGGAACCTCATTCGGAGGTGTCGTGTGACCGCGGCGGCCGGAAACGCGTTTCTGGCTTCATTAAACACCATAACGGCGTGCGGCGGTCCAATTCGGAGAAAACGTGGTCCGAACGACCTGAAACCGCACGGGAACGATACAAATATTATTCCTGAGATGCAAGAGGAGGCCGCACGTCCATCGAACGTGCGGTGCGCGCGGCACGTCCGATTGTGTCGTTTTCAGCAGCGCAGCGCGCGCTGAAATGGCGCGTTGGGGAGTCAAAACCACCCGAACGACCTCCGAATGCCACGAAACCCTACGACAACATCCAGGGCGTGAATTGTGAAATGTTCGGCCAGACGGCACCTCATTCGGAGGTGCCGTGTGACCGCGGCGGCCGGAAACGCGTTTTCGGCGCCATTAAACACCAAAACGGCGTGCGGCGGTCCAATTCGGAGCAAACGTGCTCCGAACGACCTGAAACCTCACGGGAACGATAGAAATATTATTCCTGACATGCAAGAGGAGGTCGCACGTCTATCGGACGTGCGGTGCGCGCGGCACGTCCGATTGTGTCGTTTTCAGCAGCGCGGCGCGCGCTGAAATGGCGCGTTGGGGGGTCAAAACCATCCGAACGACCTCCGAATGCCACGAAACCGTACGACAACATCCGGGGAGTGAATTGTGAAATGGTCGGCCAGACGGAACCTCATTCGGAGGTGCCGTGTGACCGCGGCGGCCGGAAACGCGTTTCCGGCGCCATTAAACACCAAAACGGCGTGCGGCGGTCCAATTCGGAGCAAACGTGCTCCGAACGACCTGAAACCGCACGAGAACGATAGAAATATTATTCCTGAGATGCAGGAGGAGGCCGCACGTCCATCGGACGTGCGGTGCGCGCGGCACGTCCGATTGTGTCGTTTTCAGCAGCGCGGCGCGCGCTGAAATGGCGCGTTGGGGGGTCAAAACCACCCGAACGACCTCCGAATGCCACGAAACCGTACGACAACATCCGGGGCGTGAATTGTGAAATGGTCGACCAGATGGCACCTCATTCGGAGGTGCCGTGTGACCGCGGCGGCCGTAAAGGCGTTTCCGGCGACATTAAACACCAAAACGGCGTGCGGCGGTCCCATTCGGAGCAAACGTGCTCCAAACGACCTAAAACCGCACGAGAACGATAGAAATATTATTCCTGAGATGCAGGAAGAGGCCGCACGTCCATCGGACGTGCGGTGCGCGCGGCACGTCCGATTGTATCGTTTTCAGCAGCGCGACGCGCGCTGAAATGGCGCGTTGGGGGGTCAAAACCACCCGAACGACCTCTGAATGCCACGAAACCGTACGACAACATTCGGGGCGTGAATTGTGAAATGGTCGGCCAGACGGCACCTCATTCAGAGGTGCCGTGTGACCGCGGCGGCCGGAAACGCGTTTCCGGCGCCATTAAACACCAAAACGGCGTGCGGCGGTCCGATTCGGAGCAAACGTGCTCCGAACGACCTGACACCGCACGGGAACGATAGAAATATTATTCCTGAGATGCAGGAGGAGGCCGCACGTCCATCGGACGTGCGGTGCGCGTGGAACGTCCGATTGTGTCGTTTTCAGCAGCGCGGCGCGCGCTGAAATGGCGCGTTGGGGGGTCAAAACCACCCGAACGACCTCCGAATGCCACAAAACCGTACGAAAACATCCGGGGCGTGAATTTTGAAATGGTCGGCCAGACGGCACCTCATTCGGAGGTGCCGTGTGACCGCGGCGGCCGGAAACGCGTTTCCGGCGCCATTAAACCCCAAAACGGCGTGCGGCGGTCCAATTCGGAGAAAACGTGCTCTGAACGACCTGAAACCGCATGGGAACGATAGAAATATTATTCCTGAGATGCAGGAGGAGGCCGCACGTCCATCGGACGTGCGGTGCGCGCGGCACGTCCGATTGTGTCGTTTTCAGCAGCGCGGCGCGCGCTGAAATGGCGCGTTGGGGGTTCAAAACCACCCGAACGACCTCCGAATGCCACGAAACCGTACGAAAACATCCGGGGCGTGAATTGTGAAATGGTCGGCCAGACGGCACCTCATTCGGAGGTGCCGTGTGACCGCGGCGGCCGGAAACGCGTTTCCGGCGCCATTAAACACCAAAACGGCGTGCGGCGGTCCAATTCGGAGCAAACGTGCTCCGAACGACCTGAAACCGCACGGGAACGATAGAAATATTATTCCTGAGATGCGGGAGGAGGCCGCACATCCATCGGACGTGCGGTGCCCGCGGCACGTCCGATTGTGTCGTTTTCAGCAGCGCGGCGCGCGCTGAAATGGCGCCTTGGGGGGTCAAAACCACCCGAACGACCTCCAAATGCCACGAAACCGTACGACAACATCCGGGGCGTGAATTTTGAAATGGTCGGCCAGACGGCACCTCATTCGGAGGTGCCGTGTGACTGCGGCGGCCGGAAACGCGTTTCCGGCGCCATTAAACACCAAAACGGCGTGCGGCGGTCCAATTCGGAGCAAACGTGCTCCAAACGACCTGAAACCGCACGGGAACGATAGAAATATTATTCCTGAGATGCAGGAGGAGGCCGCACGTCCATCGGACGTGCGGTGCGCGCGGCACGTCCGATTGTGTCGTTTTCAGCAGCGCGGCGCGCGCTGAAATGGCGCGTTGGGGGGTCAAAACCACCCGAACAACCTCCGAATGCCACGAAACCGTACGACAACATCCGGGGCGTGAATTGTGAAATGGTCGGCCAGACGGCACCTCATTCGGAGGTGGCGTGTGACCGCGGCGGCTGGAAAACGCGTTTCCGGCGCCATTAAACACCAAAACGGCGTGCGGCGGTCCCATTCGGAGCAAACGTGCTTCGAACGACCTGAAACCGCACGGGAACGATAGAAATATTATTCCTGAGATGCAGGAGGAGGTCGCACGTCCATTGGACGTGCGGTGCGCGCGGCACGTCCGATTGTGTCGTTTTCAGCAGCGCGGTGGGCGCTGAAATGGCCCGTTGGGGGGTCAAAACCACCCGAACGACCTCCGAATTCCACGAAACCGTACGACAACATCCGGGGCGTGAATTGTGAAATGGTCGGCCAGACGGCACCTCATTCGGAGGTGCCTTGTGACCGCGGCGGCCGGAAACGCGTTTCCGGCGCCATTAAACACCAAAACGGCGTGCGGCGGTCCAATTCGGAGCAAACGTGCTCTGAACGACCTGAAACCACACGAGAACGATAGAAATATTATTCCTGAGATTCAGGAGGAGGCCGCACGTCCATCAGATGTGCGGTGCGTGCGGCACGTCCGATTGTGTCGTTTTCAGCAGCGCGGCGCGCGCTGAAATGGCGCGTTGGGGGGTCAAAACCACCCGAACGACCTCCGAATGCCACGAAACCGTGTGACAACATCCGGGGCGTGAATTGTGAAATGGTCGGCCAGACGTCACCTCATTCGGAGGTGCCGTGTGACCGCGGCGGCTGGAAACGCGTTTCCGGCGCCATTAAACACCAAAACGGCGTGCGGCGGTCCCATTCGGAGCAAACGTGCTTCGAACGACCTGAAACCGCACGAGAACGATAGAAATATTATTCCTGAGATGCAGGAGGAGGTCGCACGTCCATTGGACGTGCGGTGCGCGCGGCACGTCCGATTGTGTCGTTTTCAGCAGCGCGGTGCGCGCTGAAATGGCGCGTTGGGGGGTCAAAACCACCCGAACGACCTCCGAATGCCACGAAACCGTACGAAAACATCCGGGGCGTGAATTGTGAAATGGTCGGCCAGACGGCACCTCATTCGGAGGTTCCGTGTGACCGCGGCGGCTGGAAACGCGTTTCCGGCGCCATTAAACACCAAAACGGCGTGCGGCGGTCCAATTCGGAGCAAACGTGCTCCGAACGACCTGAAACCGCACGAGAACGATAGAAATATTATTCCTGAGATGCAGGAGGAGGCCGCACGTCCATCAGACGTGCGGTGCGTGCGGCACGTCCGATTGTGTCGTTTTCAGCAGCGCGGCGCGCGCTGAAATGGCGCGTTGGGGGGTCAAAACCACCCGAACGACCTCCGAATTCCACGAAACCGTACGAAAACATCCGGGGCGTGAATTGTGAAATGGTCGGCCAGACGGCACCTCATTCTTAGGTGCAGTGTGACCGCGGCGGCCGGAAACGCGTTTCCGGCGCCATTAAACACCAAAACGGCGTGCGGCGGTCCAATTCGGAGCAAACGTGCTCCGAACGACCTGAAACCGCACGGGAACGATAGAAATATTATTCCTGGGATGCAGAAGGAGGCCGCACATCCATCGGACATGCGGTGCGCGCGGCACGCCCGATTGTGTCGTTTTCAGCAGCGCGGCGCGCGCTGAAATGGCGCGTTGGGGGGTCAAAACCACCCGAACGACCTCTGAATTCCACAAAACCGTACGAAAACATCCGGGACGTGAATTGTGAAATGGTCGGCCAGACGGCACCTCATTCGGAGGTGCCGTGTGACCGCGGCGGCCGTAAATGCGTTTCCGGCGCCATTAAACACCAAAACGGCGTGCGGCGGTCCAATTCGGAGCAAACGTGCTCCGAACGACCTGAAACCGCACGGGAACGATATAAATATTATTCCTGAGATGCAGAAGGTGGCCGCACGTCTATCGGACGTGCGGTGCGCCCGACACGTCCGATTGTGTCGTTTTCAGCAGCGCGGCGCGCGCTGAAATGGCGCGTTGGGGGGTCAAAACCACCCGAACGACCTCCGAATGCCATGAAACCGTACGACAACATCCGGGGCGTGAATTTTGAAATGGTCGGCCAGACGGCACCTCATTCGGAGGTGCCGTGTGACCGCGGCGGCCGGAAACGCGTTTCCGGCGCCATTAAACACCAAAACGGCGTGCGGCGGTCCCATTCGGAGCAAACGTGCTCCGAACGACCTGAAACCGCACGGGAACGATAGAAATATTATTCCTGAGATGCAGAAGGAGGCCGCACGTCCATCGGACGTGCGATGCGCGCGGCACGTCCGATTGTGTCGTTTTCAGCAGCGCGGCGCGCGCTGAAATGGCGTGTTGGGGGGTCAAAACCACCCGAACGACCTACGAATGCCACGAAACCGTACGACAACATCCGGGGCGTGAATTTTGAAATGGTCGGCCAGACGGCACCTCATTCGGAGGTGCCGTGTGACCGTGGCGGCCGGAAACGCGTTTCCGGCGCCATTAAACACCAAAACGGCGTGCGGCGGTCCAATTCGGAGCAAACGTGCTCCGAACGACCTGAACCCGCACGGGAACGATAGAAATATTATTCCTGAGATGCAGGAGGAGGCCGCACGTCCATCGGACGTGCGGTGCGCGCGGCACGTCCGATTGTGTCCTTTTCAGCAGCGCGGCGCGCGCTGAAATGGCGCGTTGGGGGGTCAAAACCACCCGAACGACCTCCGAATGCCACGAAACCGTACGACAACATCCAGGGCGTGAATTGTAAAATGGTCGTCCAGACGGAACCTCATTCGGAGGTTCCGTGTGACCGCGGCGGCCGGAAACGCGTTTCCGGCGCCATTAAACACCAAAACGGCGTGCGGCGGTCCAATTTGGAGCAAACGTGCTCCGAACGACCTGAAACCGCACGGGAACGATAGAAATATTATTCCTGAGATGCAGGAGGAGGCCGCACGTCCATCGGACGTGCGGTGCGCGCGGCACGTCCAATTGTGTCGTTTTCAGCAGCGCGGCGCGCGCTGAAATGACTCGTTGGGGGGTCAAAACCACCCGAACGACCTCAGAATGCCACAAAACCGTACGACAACATCCGGGGCGTGAATTGTGAAATGGTCGGCCAGACGGCACCTCATTCGGAGGTGCCGTGTGACCGCGGCGGCCGGAAATGCGTTTCCGGCGCCATTAAACACCAAAACGGCGTGCGGCGGTCCAATTCGGAGTAAACGTGCTCCGAACGACCTGAAACCGCACGGGAACGATAGAAATATTATTCCTGAGATGCAGGAGGTGGCCGCACGTCCATCGGACGTGCGGTGCGCGCGGCACGTTCGATTGTGTCATTTTCAGAAGCGCGGCGCGTGCTGAAATGGCGCGTTGGGGGGTCAAAACCACCCGAACGACCTCCGAATGCCACGAAACCGTACGACAACATTCGGAGCTTGAATTGTGAAATGGTCGGCCAGACGGAACCTCATTCAGAGGTGCCGTGTGACCGCGGCGGCCAGAAACGCGTTTTCGGCGCCATTAAACACCAAAACGGCGTGCGGCGGTCCAATTCGGAGCAAACGTGCTCCGAACGACCTGAAATCGCACGGGAACGATAGAAATATTATTCCTGAGATGCAGGAGGAGGTCGCACGTCCATCGGACGTGCGGTGCGTGCGGCACGTCCGATTGTGTCGTTTTCAGCAGCGCGGTGCGCGCTGAAATGGCGCGTTGGGGGGTCAAAACCACCCGAACGACCTCCGAATGCCACGAAACCGTACGACAACATCCGGGGCGTGAATTGTGAAATGTTCGGCCAGACGGAACCTCATTCGGAGGTGCCGTGTGACCGCGGCGGCCGGAAACGCGTTTCTGGCGCCATTAAACACCAAAACGGCGTTCGGCGGTCCAATTCGGAGCAAACGTGCTCCGAACGACCTGAAACCGCACGGGAACGATACAAATATTATTCCTGAGATGCAGGAGGAGGCCGCACGTCCATCGGACGTGCGGTGCGCGCGGCACGTCCGATTGTGTCGTTTTCAGCAGCGCGGCGCGCGCTGAAATGGCGCGTTGGAGGGTCAAAACCACCCGAACGACCTCCGAATGCAACGAAACCGTACGACAACATCCGGGGCGTGAATTGTGAAATGGTCGGCCAGACGGAACCTCATTCGGAGGTGTCGTGTGACCGCGGCGGCCGGAAACGCGTTTCTGGCGCCATTAAACACCAAAACGGCGTGCGGCGGTCCAATTCGGAGCAAACGTGCTCCGAACGACCTGAAACCACACGGGAACGATAGAAATATTATTCCTGAGATGCAGAAGGAGGCCTCACGTCCATCGAACGTGCGGTGCGCGCGGCACGTCCGATTGTGTCGTTTTCAGCAGCGCAGCCCGCGCTGAAATGGCGCGTTGGGGAGTCAAAACCACCCGAACAACCTCCGAATGCCACGAAACCGTACGACAACATCCGGGGCGTGAATTGTGAAATGGTCGGCCAGACGGAACCTCATTCGGAGGTGCCGTGTGACCGCGGAGGCCGGAAACGCGTTTCCGGCGCCATTAAACACCAAAACGGCGTGCGGCGGTCCAATTCGGAGCAAACGTGCTCCGAACGACCTGAAACCACACGGGAACGATAGAAATATTATTCCTGAGATGCTGGATGAGGCCGCACGTCCATCGGACGTGCGGTGCGCGCGGCACGTCCGATTGTGTCGTTTTCAGCAGCGCGGCGCGCGCTGAAATGGCGCGTTGGGGGGTCAAAACCACCCGAACGACCTCCGAATGCCACGAAACCGTACGACAACATCCGGGGCCTGAATTGTGAAATGTTCGGCCAGATGGCACCTCATTCGGAGGTGCCGTGTGACCGCGGCGGCCGGAAACGCGTTTCCGGCGCCATTAAACACCAAAACGGCGTGCGGCGGTCCCATTCGGAGAAAACGTGCTCCGAACGACCTAAACTCGCACGGGAACGATAGAAATATTATTCCTGAGATGCAGGAGGAGGCCGCACGTCCATCGGACGTGCGGTGCGTGCGGCACGTCCGATTGTGTCGTATTCAGCAGCGCGGCGCGCGCTTAAATGGCGCGTTGGGGGGTCAAAACCACCCGAACGACCTCCGAATGCCACAAAACCGTACGACAACATCCGGGGCGTGAATTGTGAAATGGTCGGCCAGACGGCACCTCATTCGGAGGTTCCGTGTGACCGCGGCGGCCAGAAACGCGTTTCCGGCGCCATTAAACACCAAAACGGCGTGCGGCGGTCCAATTCGGAGAAAACGTGCTCCGAACGACCTGAAAACGCACGGGAAGGATAGAAATATTATTCCTGAGATGCAGGAGGAGGCCGCACGTCCATTGGACGTGCGGTGCGCGCGGCACGTCCGATTGTGTCGTTTTCAGCAGCGCGGCGCGCGCTGAAATGGCGCGTTGAGGGGTCAAAACCACCCGAACGACCTCCGAATGCCACGAAACCGTACGACAACATCCGGGGCGTGAATTTTGAAATGGTCGGCCAGACGGCACCTCATTCGGAGGTGCCGTGTGACCGCGGCGGCCGGAAAGGCGTTTCCGGCGCCATTAAACACCAAAACGGCGTGCGGCGGTCCAATTCGGAGCAAACGTGCCCCGAACGACCTGAAACCGCACGGGAACGATAGAAATATTATTCCTGAGATGCAGGAGGAGGCCGCACGTTCATCGGACGTGCGGTGCGCGCGGCACGTCCGATTGTGTCGTTTTCAGCAGCGCGGGGCGCGCTGAAATGGCGCGTTGGGGGGTCAAAACCACCCGAACGACCTCCAAATGCCACGAAACCGTACGACAACATCCGGGGCGTGAATTGTGAAATGGTCGGCCAGACGGCACCTCATTCAGAGGTGCCGTGTGACCGCGGAGTCCGGAAGCGCGTTTCCGGCGCCATTAAACACCAAAACGGCGTGCGGCGGTCCAATTCGGAGCAAACGTGCTCCGAACGACCTGAAACCGCACGGGAACGATAGAAATATTATTCCTGAGATGCAGGAGGAGGCCGCACGTCCATCGGACGTGCGGTGCGCGCGGCACGTCCGATTGTGTCGTTTTCAGCAGCGCGGCGCGCGCTGAAATGGCGCGTTGGGGGGTCAAAACCACCCGAACGACCTCCGAATGCCACGAAACCGTACGACAACATCCGGGGCGTGAATTGTGAAATGTTCGGCCAGACGGAACCTCATTCGGAGGTCCCATGTGACCGCGGCGGCTGGAAACGCGTTTCCGGCGCCATTAAACACCAAAACGGCGTGCGGCGGTCCCATTCGGAGCAAACGTGCTCCGAACGACCTGAAACCGCACGGGAAAGATAGAAATATTATTCCTGAGATGCAGGAGGAGGCCGCACGTCCATTGGACGTGCGGTGCGCGCGGCACGTCCGATTGTGTCGTTTTCAGCAGCGCAGCCCGCGCTGAAATGGCGCGTTGGGGAGTCAAAACCACTCGAACGACCTCCGAATGCCACGAAACCGTACGACAACATCCGGGGCGTGAATTGTGAAATGGTCGGCCAGACGACACCTCATTCGGAGGTGCCGTGTGACAGCGGAGGCCGGAAACGCGTTTCCGGCGCCATTAAACACCAAAACGGCGTGTGGCGGTCCAATTCGGAGCAAACGTGCTCCGAACGACCTGAAACCGCACGGGAACGATAGGAATATTATTCCTGAGATGCAGGAGGAGGCCGCACGTCTATCGGACGTGCGGTGCGCGCGGCACGTCCGATTGTGTCGTTTTCAGCAGCGCGGCGCGCGCTGAAATGGCGCGTTGGGGGGTCAAAACCACCCGAACGACCTCCGAATGCCACGAAACCGTACGACAACATCCGGGGCGTGAATTTTGAAATGGTCGGCCAGACGGCACCTCATTCGGAGGTGCCGTGTGACCGCGGCGGCCGGAAACGCGTTTCTGGCGCCATTAAACACCAAAACGGCGTGCGGCGGTCCAATTCGGAGCAAACGTGCTCCGAACGACCTGAAACCACACGGGAACGATAGAAATATTATTCCTGAGATGAAGGAGGAGGCCGCACGTCCATCGGACGTGCGGTGCGCGCGGCACGTCCGATTGTGTCGTTTTCACTAGCGCGGCGCGCGCTGAAATGGCGCGTTGGGGGGTCAAAACCACCCGAACGACCTCCGAATGCCACGAAACCGTACGACAACATCCGGGGCGTGAATTGTGAAATGTTCGGCCAGATGGCACCTCATTCGGAGGTGCCGTGTGACCGCGGCGGCCGGAAACGCGTTTCCGGCGCCATTAAACACCAAAACGGCGTGCGGCGGTCCCATTCGGAGCAAACGT
The DNA here is from genome assembly GCA_963277665.1 of Viscum album. Classification (NCBI taxonomy): domain Eukaryota; kingdom Viridiplantae; phylum Streptophyta; class Magnoliopsida; order Santalales; family Viscaceae; genus Viscum; species Viscum album. Next base: position 883,022,759 of record OY728158.1, read on the forward strand.
GCTCCGAACGACCTAAACTCGCACGGGAACGATAGAAATATTATTCCTGAGATGCAGGAGGAGGCCGCACATCCATTGGACGTGCGGTGGGCGCGGCACGTCCGATTGTGTCGTTTTCAGCAGCGCGGCGCGCGTTGAAATGGCGCGTTGGGGGGTCAAAACCACCCGAACGACCTCCGAATGCCACGAAACCGTACGACAACATTCGGGGCGTGAATTGTGAAATGGTCGGCCAGACGGAACCTCATTCGGAGGTGCCGTGTGACCGCGGCGGCCGGAAACGCGTTTCCGGCGCCATTAAACACCAAAACGGCGTGCGGCGGTCCAATTCGGAGCAAACGTGCTCCGAACAACCTGAAACCGCACGGGAACGATAGAAATATTATTCCTGAGATGCAGGAGGAGGCCGCACGTCCATCGGACGTGCGGTGCGTGCGGCACGTCCGATTGTGTCGTTTTCAGCAGCGCGGAGCGCGCTAAAATGGCGCGTTGGGGGGTCAAAACCGCCCGAACGACCTCCGAATGCCACAAAACCGTACGACAACATCCGGGGCGTGAATTTTGAAATGGTCGGCCAGACGGCACCTCATTCGGAGGTTCCGTGTGACCGCGGCGGCCAGAAACGCGTTTCCGGCGCCATTAAACACCAAAACGGCGTGCGGCGGTCCAATTCGGAGAAAACGTGCTCCGAACGACCTGAAACCGCACGAGAACAATAGAAATATTATTCCTGAGATGCAGGAGGAGGCCGCACGTCCATCGGACGTGCGGTGCGCGCGGCACGTCCGATTGTGTCGTTTTCAGCAGCGCGGCGCGCGCTGAAATGGCGCGTTGGGGGGTCAAAACCACCCGAACGACCTCCGAATGCCACGAAACCGTACGACAACATCCGGGGCGTGAATTGTGAAATGGTCGGCTAGACGGCACCTCATTCGGAGGTTCCGTGTGACCGCGGCGGCCGGAAACGCGTTTCCGGCGCCATTAAACACCAAAACGGCGTGCGGCGGTCCAATTCGGGGCAAACGTGCCCCGAACGACCTGAAACCGCACGGGAACGATAGAAATATTATTCCTGAGATGCAGGAGGAGGCCGCACGTCCATCGGACGTGCGGTGCGCGCGGCACGTCCGATTGTGTCGTTTTCAGCAGCGCGGCGCGCGCTGAAATGACTCGTTGGGGGGTCAAAACCACCCGAACGACCTCAGAATGCCACAAAACCGTACGACAACATCCGGGGCGTGAATTGTGAAATGTTCGGCCAGACGGAACCTCATTCGGAGATGCCATGTGACCGCGGCGGCTGGAAACGCGTTTCCGGCGCCATTAAACACCAGAACGGCGTGCGGCGGTCCCATTCGGAGCAAACGTGCTCCGAACGACCTGAAACCGCACGGGAACGATAGAAATATTATTCCTGAGATGCAGGAGGTGGCCGCACGTCCATCGGACGTGCGGTGCGCGCGGCACGTCCGATTGTGTCATTTTCAGAAGCGCGGCGCGTGCTGAAATGGCGCGTTGGGGGGTCAAAACCACCCGAACGACCTCCGAATGCCACGAAACCGTACGACAACATTCGGAGCTTGAATTGTGAAATGGTCGGCTAGACGGAACCTCATTCAGAGGTGCCGTGTGACCGCGGCGGCCAGAAACGCGTTTTCGGCGCCATTAAAAACCAAAACGGCGTGCGGCGGTCCAATTCGGAGCAAACGTGCTCCGAACGATCTGAAACCGCACGGGAACGATAGGAATATTATTCCTGAGATGCAAGAGGAGGCCGCACGTCCATCGGACGTGCGGTGCGCGCGGCACGTCCGATTGTGTCGTTTTCAGCAGCGCGGCGCGCGCTGAAATGACTCGTTGGGGGGTCAAAACCACCCGAACGACCTCAGAATGCCACAAAACCGTACGACAACATCCGGGGCGTGAATTGTGAAATGTTCGGCCAGACGGAACCTCATTCGGAGATGCCATGTGACCGCGGCGGCTGGAAACGCGTTTCCGGCGCCATTAAACACCAGAACGGCGTGCGGCGGTCCCATTCGGAGCAAACGTGCTCCGAACGACCTGAAACCGCACGGGAACGATAGAAATATTATTCCTGAGATGCAGGAGGTGGCCGCACGTCCATCGGACGTGCGGTGCGCGCGGCACGTCCGATTGTGTCATTTTCAGAAGCGCGGCGCGTGCTGAAATGGCGCGTTGGGGGGTCAAAACCACCCGAACGACCTCCGAATGCCACGAAACCGTACGACAACATTCGGAGCTTGAATTGTGAAATGGTCGGCCAGACGGAACCTCATTCAGAGGTGCCGTGTGACCGCGGCGGCCAGAAACGCGTTTTCGGCGCCATTAAACACCAAAACGGCGTGCGGCGGTCCAATTCGGAGCAAACGTGCTCCGAACGATCTGAAACCGCACGGGAACGATAGAAATATTATTCCTGAGATGCAGGAGGAGGTCGCACGTCCATCGGACGTGCGGTGCGTGCGGCACGTCCGATTGTGTCGTTTTCAGCAGCGCGGTGCGCGCTGAAATGGCGCGTTGGGGGGTCAAAACCACCCGAACGACCTCCGAATGCCACGAAACCGTACGACAACATCCGGGGCGTGAATTGTGAAATGGTCGGCCAGACGGAACCTCATTCGGAGGTGCCGTGTGACCGCGGCGGCCGGAAACGCGTTTCTGGCGCCATTAAACACCAAAACGGCGTTCGGCGGTCCAATTCGGAGCAAACGTGCTCCGAACGACCTGAAACCGCACGGGAACGATACAAATATTATTCCTGAGATGCAGGAGGAGGCCGCACGTCCATCGGACGTGCGGTGCGCGCGGCACGTCCGATTGTGTCGTTTTCAGCAGCGCGGCGCGCGCTGAAATGGCGCGTTGGAGGGTCAAAACCACCCGAACGACCTCCGAATGCAACGAAACCGTACGACAACATCCGGGGCGTGAATTGTGAAATGGTCGGCCAGACGGCACCTCATTCGGAGGTGTCGTGTGACCGCGGCGGCCGGAAACGCGTTTCTGGCGCCATTAAACACCAAAACGGCGTGCGGCGGTCCAATTCGGAGCAAACGTGCTCCGAACGACCTGAAACCACACGGGAACGATAGAAATATTATTCCTGAGATGCAGAAGGAGGCCTCACGTCCATCGAACGTGCGGTGCGCGCGGCACGTCCGATTGTGTCGTTTTCAGCAGCGCAGCCCGCGCTGAAATGGCGCGTTGGGGAGTCAAAACCACCCGAACAACCTCCGAATGCCACGAAACCGTACGACAACATCCGGGGCGTGAATTGTGAAATGGTCGGCCAGACGGAACCTCATTCGGAGGTGCCGTGTGACCGCGGAGGCCGGAAACGCGTTTCCGGCGCCATTAAACACCAAAACGGCGTGTGGCGGTCCAATTCGGAGCAAACGTGCTCCGAACGACCTGAAACCGCACGGGAACGATAGGAATATTATTCCTGAGATGCAAGAGATGGCCGCACGTCTATCGGACGTGCGGTGCGCGCGGTACGTCCGATTGTGTCGTTTTCAGCAGCGCGGCGCGCGCTGAAATGGCGCGTTGGGGGGTCAAAACCACCCGAACGACCTCCGAATGCCACGAAACCGTACGACAACATCCGGGGCGTGAATTGTGAAATGGTCGGCCAGACGGCACCTCATTCGGAGGTGCCGTGTGACCGCGGCGGACGGAAACGCGTTTCTGGCGCCATTAAACACCAAAACGGCGTGCGGCGGTCCAATTCGGAGAAAACGTGGTCCGAACGACCTGAAACCGCACGGGAACGATACAAATATTATTCCTGAGATGCACGAGGAGGCCGCACGTCCATCGAACGTGCGGTGCGCGCGGCACGTCCGATTGTGTCGTTTTCAGCAGCGCAGCGCGCGCTGAAATGGCGCGTTGGGGAGTCAAAACCACCCGAACGACCTCCGAATGCCACGAAACCCTACGACAACATCCAGGGCGTGAATTGTGAAATGTTCGGCCAGACGGCACCTCATTCGGAGGTGCCGTGTTACCGCGGCGGCCGGAAACGCGTTTTCGGCGCCATTAAACACCAAAACGGCGTGCGGCGGTCCAATTCGGAGCAAACGTGCTCCGAACGACCTGAAACCTCACGGGAACGATAGAAATATTATTTCTGACATGCAAGAGGAGGTCGCACGTCTATCGGACGTGCGGTGCGCGCGGCACGTCCGATTGTGTCGTTCTCAGCAGCGCGGCGCGCGCTGAAATGGCGCGTTGGGGGGTCAAAACCATCCGAACGACCTCCGAATGCCACGAAACCGTACGACAACATCCGGGGAGTGAATTGTGAAATGGTCGGCCAGACGGAACCTCATTCGGAGGTGCCGTGTGACCGCGGCGGCCGGAAACGCGTTTCCGGCGCCATTAAACACCAAAACGGCGTGCGGCGGTCCAATTCGGAGCAAACGTGCTCCGAACGACCTGAAACCACACGGGAACGATAGAAATATTATTCCTGAGATGCTGGATGAGGCCGCACGTCCATCGGACGTGCGGTGCGCGCGGCACGTCCGATTGTGTCGTTTTCAGCAGCGCGGCGCGCGCTGAAATGGCGCGTTGGGGGGTCAAAACCACCCGAACGACCTCCGAATGCCACGAAACCGTACGACAACATCCGGGGCGTGAATTGTGAAATGTTCGGCCAGATGGCACCTCATTCGGAGGTGCCGTGTGACTGCGGCGGCCGGAAACGCGTTTCCGGCGCCATTAAACACCAAAACGGCGTGCGGCGGTCCCATTCGGAGCAAACGTGCTCCGAACGACCTAAACTCGCACGGGAACGATAGAAATATTATTCCTGAGATGCAGGAGGAGGCCGCACGTCCATCGGACGTGCGGTGCGTGCGGCACGTCCGATTGTGTCGTTTTCAGCAGCGCGGCGCGCGCTTAAATGGCGCGTTGGGGGGTCAAAACCACCCGAACGACCTCCGAATGCCACAAAACCGTACGAAAACATCCGGGGCGTGAATTGTGAAATGGTCGGCCAGACGGCACCTCATTCGGAGGTTCCGTGTGACCGCGGCGGCCAGAAACGCGTTTCCGGCGCCATTAAACACCAAAACGGCGTGCGGCGGTCCAATTCGGAGAAAACGTGCTCCGAACGACCTGAAACCGCACGGGAAGGATAGAAATATTATTCCTGAGATGCAGGAGGAGGCCGCACGTCCATTGGACGTGCGGTGCGCGCGGCACGTCCGATTGTGTCGTTTTCAGCAGCGCGGCGCGCGCTGAAATGGCGCGTTGAGGGGTCAAAACCACTCGAACGACCTCCGAATGCCACGAAACCGTACGACAACATCCGGGGCGTGAATTTTGAAACGGTCGGCCAGACGGCACCTCATTCGGAGGTGCCGTGTGACCGCGGCGGCCGGAAAGGCGTTTCCGGCGCCATTAAACACCAAAACGGCGTGCGGCGGTCCAATTCGGAGCAAACGTGCCCCGAACGACCTGAAACCGCACGGGAACGATAGAAATATTATTCCTGAGATGCAGGAGGAGGCCGCACGTTCATCGGACGTGCGGTGCGCGCGGCACGTCCGATTGTGTCGTTTTCAGCAGCGCGGGGCGCGCTGAAATGGCGTGTTGAGGGGTCAAAACCACCCGAACGACCTCCAAATGCCACGAAACCGTACGACAACATCCGGGGCGTGAATTGTGAAATGGTCGGCCAGACGGCACCTCATTCGGAGGTGCCGTGTGACCGCGGCGTCCGGAAGCGCGTTTCCGGCGCCATTAAACACCAAAACGGCGTGCGGCGGTCCAATTCGGAGCAAACGTGCTCCGAACGACCTGAAACCGCACGGGAACGATAGAAATATTATTCCTGAGATGCAGGAGGAGGCCGCACGTCCATCGGACGTGCGGTGCGCGCGGCACGTCCGATTGTGTCGTTTTCAGCAGCGCGGCGCGCGCTGAAATGGCGCGTTGGGGGGTCAAAACCACCCGAACGACCTCCGAATGCCACGAAACCGTACGACAACATCCGGGGCGTGAATTGTGAAATGTTCGGCCAGACGGAACCTCATTCGGAGGTCCCATGTGACCGCGGCGGCTGGAAACGCGTTTCCGGCGCCATTAAACACCAAAACGGCGTGCGGCGGTCCCATTCGGAGCAAACGTGCTCCGAACGACCTGAAACCGCACGGGAAAGATAGAAATATTATTCCTGAGATGCAGGAGGAGGCCGCACGTCCATTGGACGTGCGGTGCGCGCGGCACGTCCGATTGTGTCGTTTTCAGCAGCGCAGCCCGCGCTGAAATGGCGCGTTGGGGAGTCAAAACCACTCGAACGACCTCCGAATGCCACGAAACCGTACGACAACATCCGGGGCGTGAATTGTGAAATGGTCGGCCAGACGGCACCTCATTCGGAGGTGCCGTGTGACCGCGGAGGCCGGAAACGCGTTTCCGGCGCCATTAAACACCAAAACGGCGTGCGGCGGTCCAATTCGGAGCAAACGTGCTCCGAACGACCTGAAACCGCACGGGAACGATAGGAATATTATTCCTGAGATGCAAGAGGAGGCCGCACGTCTATCGGACGTGCGGTGCGCGCGGCACGTCCGATTGTGTCGTTTTCAGCAGCGCGGCGCGCGCTGAAATGGCGCGTTGGGGGGTCAAAACCACCCGAACGACCTCCGAATGCCACGAAACCGTACGACAACATCCGGGGCGTGAATTTTGAAATGGTCGGCCAGACGGCACCTCATTCGGAGGTGCCGTGTGACCGCGGCGGCCGGAAACGCGTTTCTGGCGCCATTAAACACCAAAACGGCGTGCGGCGGTCCAATTCGGAGAAAACGTGCTCCGAACGACCTGAAACCACACGGGAACGATAGAAATATTATTCCTGAGATGAAGGAGGAGGCCGCACGTCCATCGGACGTGCGGTGCGCGCGGCACGTCCGATTGTGTCGTTTTCAGTAGCGCGGCGCGCGCTGAAATGGCGCGTTGGGGGGTCAAAACCACCCGAACGACCTCCGAATGCCACGAAACCGTACGACAACATCCGGGGCGTGAATTGTGAAATGTTCGGCCAGATGGCACCTCATTCGGAGGTGCCGTGTGACCGCGGCGGCCGGAAACGCGTTTCCGGCGCCATTAAACACCAAAACGGCGTGCGGCGGTCCCATTCGGAGCAAACGTGCTCCGAACGACCTAAACTCGCACGGGAACGATAGAAATATTATTCCTGAGATGCAGGAGGAGGCCGCACATCCATCGGACGTGCGGTGTGCGCGGCACGTCCGATTGTGTCGTTTTCAGCAGCGCGGCGCGCGTTGAAATGGCGCGTTGGGGGGTCAAAACCACCCGAACGACCTCCGAATGCCACGAAACCGTACGACAACATTCGGGGCGTGAATTGTGAAATGGTCGGCCAGACGGAACCACATTCGGAGGTGCCGTGTGACCGCGGCGGCCGGAAACGCGTTTCCGGCGCCATTAAACACCAAAACGGCGTGCGGCGGTCCAATTCGGAGCAAACGTGCTCCGAACAACCTGAAACCGCACGGGAACGATAGAAATATTATTCCTGAGATGCAGGAGGAGGCCGCACATCCATCGGACGTGCGGTGCGTGCGGCACGTCCGATTGTGTCGTTTTCAGCAGCGCGGAGCGCGCTTAAATGGCGCGTTGGGGGGTCAAAACCACCCGAACGACCTCCGAATGCCACAAAACCGTACGACAACATCCGGGGCGTGAATTTTGAAATGGTCGGCCAGACGGCACCTCATTCGGAGGTTCCGTGTGACCGCGGCGGCCAGAAACGCGTTTCCGGCGCCATTAAACACCAAAACGGCGTGCGGCGGTCCAATTCGGAGAAAACGTGCTCCGAACGACCTGAAACCGCACGGGAACAATAGAAATATTATTCCTGAGATGCAGGAGGAGGCCGCACGTCCATCGGACGTGCGGTGCGCGCGGCACGTCTGATTGTGTCGTTTTCAGCAGCGCGGCGCGCGCTGAAATGGCGCGTTGGGGGGTCAAAACCACCCGAACGACCTCCGAATGCCACGAAACCGTACGACAACATCCGGGGCGTGAATTGTGAAATGGTCGGCCAGACGGCACCTCATTCGGAGGTGCCGTGTGACCGCGGCGGCCGGAAACGCGTTTCCGGCGCCATTAAACACCAAAACGGCGTGCGGCGGTCCAATTCGGGGCAAACGTGCCCCGAACGACCTGAAACCGCACGGGAACGATAGAAATATTATTCCTGAGATGCAGGAGGAGGCCGCACGTCCATTGGACATGCGGTGCGCGCGGCACGTCCGATTGTGTCGTTTTCAGCAGCGCGGGGCGCGCTGAAATGGCGCGTTGGGGGGTCAAAACCACCCGAACGACCTCCAAATGCCACGAAACCGTACGACAACATCCGGGGCATGAATTGTGAAATGGTCGGCCAGACGGCACCTCATTCGGAGGTGCCGTGTGACCGCGGCGTCCGGAAACGCGTTTCCGGCGCCATTAAACACCAAAACGGCGTGCGGCGGTCCAATTCGGAGCAAACGTGCTCCGAACGACCTGAAACCGCACGGGAACGATAGAAATATTATTCCTGAGATGCAGGAGGAGGCCGCACGTCCATCGGACGTGCGGTGCGCGCGGCACGTCCGATTGTGTCGTTTTCAGCAGCGCGGCGCGCGCTGAAATGGCGCGTTGGGGGGTCAAAACCACCCGAACGACCTCCGAATGCCACGAAACCGTACGACAACATCCGGGGCGTGAATTGTGAAGTTTTCGGCCAGACGGAACCTCATTCGGAGGTGCCATGTGACCGCGGCGGCTGGAAACGCGTTCCGGCGTCATTAAACACCAGAACGGCGTGCGGCGGTCCCATTCGGAGCAAACGTGCTCCGAACGACCTGAAACCGCACGGGAACCATAGAAATATTATTCCTGAGATGCAGGAGGAGGCCGCACGTCCATTGGACGTGCGGTGCGCGCGGCACGTCCGATTGTGTCGTTTTCAGCAGCGCGGTGCGCGCTGAAATGGCGCGTTGGGGGGTCAAAACCACCCGAACGACCTCCGAATGCCGCGAAACCGTACGACAACATCCGGGGCGTGAATTGTGAAATGGTCGGCCAGACGACACCTCATTCGGAGGTGCCGTGTGACCGCGGCGGCCGGAAACGCGTTTCCGGCGCCATTAAACACCAAAACGGCGTGCGGCGGTCCAATTCGGAGAAAACGTGCTCCGAACGACCTGAAACCGCAAGAGAACGATAGAAATATTATTCCGGAGATGAAGGAGGAGGCCGCACGTCCATCGGACGTGCGGTGCGCGCGGCACGTCCGATTGTATCGTTTTCAGTAGCGCGGCGCGCGCTGAAATGGCGCGTTGGGGGGTCAAAACCACCCGAACGACCTCCGAATGCCACGAAACCGTACGACAACATCCGGGGCGTGAATTGTGAAATGTTCGGCCAGATGGCACCTCATTCGGAGGTGCCGTGTGACCGCGGCGGCTGGAAACGCGTTTCCGGCGCCATTAAACACCAAAACGGCGTGCGGCGGTCCCATTCGGAGCAAACGTGCTTCGAACGACCTGAAACCGCATGAGAACGATAGAAATATTATTCCTGAGATGCAGGAGGAGGTCGCACGTCCATTGGACGTGCGGTGCGCGCGGCACGTCCGATTGTGTCGTTTTCAGCAGCGCGGTGCGCGCTGAAATGGCGCGTTGGGGGGTCAAAACCACCCGAACGACCTCCGAATGCCACGAAACCGTACGAAAACATCCGGGGCGTGAATTGTGAAATGGTCGGCCAGACGGCACCTCATTCGGAGGTTCCGTGTGACCGCGGCGGCTGGAAACGCGTTTCCGGCGCCATTAAACACCAAAACGGCGTGCGGCGGTCCAATTCGGAGCATACGTGCTCCGAACGACCTGAAACCGCACGAGAACGATAGAAATATTATTCCTGAGATGCAGGAGGAGGCCGCACGTCCATCGGACGTGCGGTGCGTGCGGCACGTCCGATTGTGTCGTTTTCAGCAGCGCGGCGCGCGCTGAAATGGCGCGTTGGGGGGTCAAAACCACCCGAACGACCTCCGAATTCCACGAAACCGTACGACAACATCCGGGGCGTGAATTGTGAAATGGTCGGCCAGACGGCACCTCATTCTTAGGTGCAGTGTGACCGCGGCGGCCGGAAACGCGTTTCCGGCGCCATTAAACACCAAAACGGCGTGCGGCGGTCCAATTCGGAGCAAACGTGCTCCGAACGACCTGAAACCGCACGGGAACGATAGAAATATTATTCCTGGGATGCAGAAGTAGGCCGCACGTCCATCGGACATGCGGTGCGCGCGGCACGCCCGATTGTGTCGTTTTCAGCAGCGCGGCGCGCGCTGAAATGGCGCGTTGGGGGGTCAAAACCACCCGAACGACCTCTGAATTCCACAAAACCGTACGAAAACATCCGGGACGTGAATTGTGAAATGGTCGGCCAGACGGCCCCTCATTCGGAGGTGCCGTGTGACCGCGGCGGCCGGAAATGCGTTTCCGGCGCCATTAAACACCAAAACGGCGTGCGGCGGTCCAATTCGGAGCAAACGTGCTCCGAACGACCTGAAACCGCACGGGAACGATATAAATATTATTCCTGAGATGCAGAAGGCGGCCGCACGTCTATCGGACGTGCGGTGCGCCCGACACGTCCGATTGTGTCGTTTTCAGCAGCGCGGCGCGCGCTGAAATGGCGCGTTGGGGGGTCAAAACCACCCGAACGACCTCCGAATGCCATGAAACCGTACGAAAACATCCGGGGCGTGAATTTTGAAATGGTCGGCCAGACGGCACCTCATTCGGAGGTGCCGTGTGACCGCGGCGGCCGGAAACGCGTTTCCGGCGCCATTAAACACCAAAACGGCGTGCGGCGGTCCCATTCGGAGCAAACGTGCTCCGAACGACCTGAAACCGCACGGGAACGATAGAAATATTATTCCTGAGATGCAGAAGGAGGCCGCACGTCCATCGGACGTGCGATGCGCGCGGCACGTCCGATTGTGTCGTTTTCAGCAGCGCGGCGCGCGCTGAAATGGCGTGTTGGGGGGTCAAAACCACCCGAACGACCTACGAATGCCACGAAACCGTACGACAACATCCGGGGCGTGAATTTTGAAATGGTCGGCCAGACGGCACCTCATTCGGAGGTGCCGTGTGACCGTGGCGGCCGGAAACGCGTTTCCGGCGCCATTAAACACCAAAACGGCGTGCGGCGGTCCAATTCGGAGCAAACGTGCTCCGAACGACCTGAACCCGCACGGGAACGATAGAAATATTATTCCTGAGATGCAGGAGGAGGCCGCACGTCCATCGGACGTGCGGTGCGCGCGGCACGTCCGATTGTGTCCTTTTCAGCAGCGCGGCGCGCGCTGAAATGGCGCGTTGGGGGGTCAAAACCACCCGAACGACCTCCGAATGCCACGAAACCGTACGACAACATCCGGGACGTGAATTGTAAAATGGTCGTCCAGACGGAACCTCATTCGGAGGTTCCGTGTGACCGCGGCGTCCGGAAACGCGTTTCCGGCGCCATTAAACACCAAAACGGCGTGCGGCGGTCCAATTTGGAGCAAACGTGCTCCGAACGACCTGAAACCGCACTGGAACGATAGAAATATTATTCCTGAGATGCAGGAGGAGGCCGCACGTCCATCGGACGTGCGGTGCGCGCGGCACGTCCAATTGTGTCGTTTTCAGCAGCGCGGCGCGCGCTGAAATGACTCGTTGGGGGGTCAAAACCACCCGAACGACCTCAGAATGCCACAAAACCGTACGACAACATCCGGGGCGTGAATTGTGAAATGGTCGGCCAGACGGCACCTCATTCGGAGGTGCCGTGTGACCGCGGCGGCCGGAAATGCGTTTCCGGCGCCATTAAACACCAAAACGGCGTGCGGCGGTCCAATTCGGAGTAAACGTGCTCCGAACGACCTGAAACCGCACGGGAACGATAGAAATATTATTCCTGAGATGCAGGAGGTGGCCGCACGTCCATCGGACGTGCGGTGCGCGCGGCACGTCCGATTGTGTCATTTTCAGAAGCGCGGCGCGTGCTGAAATGGCGCGTTGGGGGGTCAAAACCACCCGAACGACCTCCGAATGCCACGAAACCGTACGACAACATTCGGAGCTTGAATTGTGAAATGGTCGGCCAGACGGAACCTCATTCAGAGGTGCCGTGTGACCGCGGCGGCCAGAAACGCGTTTTCGGCGCCATTAAACACCAAAACGGCGTGCGGCGGTCCAATTCGGAGCAAACGTGCTCCGAACGACCTGAAATCGCACGGGAACGATAGAAATATTATTCCTGAGATGCAGGAGGAGGTCGCACGTCCATCGGACGTGCGGTGCGTGCGGCACGTCCGATTGTGTCGTTTTCAGCAGCGCGGTGGGCGCTGAAATGGCGCGTTGGGGGGTCAAAACCACCCGAACGACCTCTGAATGCCACGAAACCGTACGACAACATCCGGGGCGTGAATTGTGAAATGGTCGGCCAGACGGAACCTCATTCGGAGGTGCCGTGTGACCGCGGCGGCCGGAAACGCGTTTCTGGCGCCATTAAACACCAAAACGGCGTTCGGCGGTCCAATTCGGAGCAAACGTGCTCCGAACGACCTGAAACCGCACGGGAACGATACAAATATTATTCCTGAGATGCAGGAGGAGGCCGCACGTCCATCGGACGTGCGGTGCGCGCGGCACGTCCGATTGTGTCGTTTTCAGCAGCGCGGCGCGCGCTGAAATGGCGCGTTGGAGGGTCAAAACCACCCGAACGACCTCCGAATGCAACGAAACCGTACGACAACATCCGGGGCGTGAATTGTGAAATGGTCGGCCAGACGGAACCTCATTCGGAGGTGTCGTGTGACCGCGGCGGCCGGAAACGCGTTTCTGGCGCCATTAAACACCAAAACGGCGTGCGGCGGTCCAATTCGGAGCAAACGTGCTCCGAACGACCTGAAACCACACGGGAACGATAGAAATATTATTCCTGAGATGCAGAAGGAGGCCTCACGTCCATCGAACGTGCGGTGCGCGCGGCACGTCCGATTGTGTCGTTTTCAGCAGCGCAGCCCGCGCTGAAATGGCGCGTTGGGGAGTCAAACAATAATTTTATTTAATTTGATTTAATCCCCAAAAATTTACTTCTCTCTTGAGCAACTGCGGTAATGGCCCCCTTAAGCGAATGCTGGTGCTGTGAGTTCATCGGTGCCCTGGGATTTCAATTCAGTTCCGGCGCCATTAAACACCCAAAACGGCGTGTGGCGGTCCAATTCGGAGCAACGTGCTCCGAACGACCTGAAACCGCACGGGAACGATAGGAATATTATTCCTGAGATGCAAGAGGAGGCCGCACGTCTATCGGACGTGCGGTGCGCGCGGTACGTCCGATTGTGTCGTTTTCAGCAGCGCGGCGCGCGCTGAAATGGCGCGTTGGGGGGTCAAAACCACCCGAACGACCTCCGAATGCCACGAAACCGTACGACAACATCCGGGGCGTGAATTTTGAAATGGTCGGCCAGACGGCACCTCATTCGGAGGTGCCGTGTGACCGCGGCGGACGGAAACGCGTTTCTGGCGCCATTAAACACCAAAACGGCGTGCGGCGGTCCAATTCGGAGTAAACGTGCTCCGAACGACCTGAAACCACACGGGAACGATATAAATATTATTCCTGAGATGCTGGATGAGGCCGCACGTCCATCGGACGTGCGGTGCGCGCGGCACGTCCGATTGTGTCGTTTTCAGCAGCGCGGCGCGCGCTGAAATGGCGCGTTGGGGGGTCAAAACCACCCGAACGACCTCCGAATGCCACGAAACCGTACGACAACATCCGGGGCGTGAATTGTGAAATGTTTGGCCAGATGGCACCTCATTCGGAGGTGCCGTGTGACCGCGGCGGCCGGAAACGCGTTTCCGGCGCCATTAAACACCAAAACGGCGTGCGGCGGTCCCATTCGGAGCAAACGTGCTCCGAACGACCTAAACTCGCACGGGAACGATAGAAATATTATTCCTGAGATGCAGGAGGAGGCCGCACGTCCATCGGACATGCGGTGCGTGCGGCACGTCCGATTGTGTCGTTTTCAGCAGCGCGGCGCGCGCTTAAATGGCGCGTTGGGGGGTCAAAACCACCCGAACGACCTCCGAATGCCACAAAACCGTACGACAACATCCGGGGCGTGAATTGTGAAATGGTCGGCCAGACGGCACCTCATTCGGAGGTTCCGTGTGACCGCGGCGGCCAGAAATGCGTTTCCGGCGCCATTAAACACCAAAACGGCGTGCGGCGGTCCAATTCGGAGAAAACGTGCTCCGAACGACCTGAAACCGCACGGGAAGGATAGAAATATTATTCCTGAGATGCAGGAGGAGGCCGCACGTCCATTGGACGTGCGGTGCGCGCGGCACGTCCGATTGTGTCGTTTTCAGCAGCGCGGCGCGCGCTGAAATGGCGCGTTGAGGGGTCAAAACCACCCGAACGACCTCCGAATGCCACGAAACCGTACGACAAAATCCGGGGCGTGAATTTTGAAATGGTCGGCCAGACGGCACCTCATTCGGAGGTGCCGTGTGACCGCGGCGGCCGGAAAGGCGTTTCCGGCGCCATTAAACACCAAAACGGCGTGCGGCGGTCCAATTCGGAGCAAACGTGCCCCGAACGACCTGAAACCGCACGGGAACGATAGAAATATTATTCCTGAGATGCAGGAGGAGGCCGCACGTTCATCGGACGTGCGGTGCGCGCGGCACGTCCAATTGTGTCGTTTTCAGCAGCGCGGGGCGCGCTGAAATGGCGCGTTGGGGGGTCAAAACCACCCGAACGACCTCCAAATGCCACGAAACCGTACGAAAACATCCGGGGCGTGAATTGTGAAATGGTCGGCCAGACGGCACCTCATTCGGAGGTGCCGTGTGACCGCGGCGTCCGGAAGCGCGTTTCCGGCGCCATTAAACACCAAAACGGCGTGCGGCGGTCCAATTCGGAGCAAACGTGCTCCGAACGACCTGAAACCGCACGGGAACGATAGAAATATTATTCCTGAGATGCAGGAGGAGGCCGCACGTCCATCGGACGTGCGGTGCGCGCGGCACGTCCGATTGTGTCGTTTTCAGCAGCGCGGCGCGCGCTGAAATGGCGCGTTGGGGGGTCAAAACCACCCGAACGACCTCCGAATGCCACGAAACCGTACGACAACATCCGGGGCGTGAATTGTGAAATGTTCGGCCAGACGGAACCTCATTCGGAGGTCCCATGTGACCGCGGCGGCTGGAAACGCGTTTCCGGCGCCATTAAACACCAAAACGGCGTGCGGCGGTCCCATTCGGAGCAAACGTGCTCCGAACGACCTGAAACCGCACGGGAAAGATAGAAATATTATTCCTGAGATGCAGGAGGAGGCCGCACGTCCATTGGACGTGCGGTGCGCGCGGCACGTCCGATTGTGTCGTTTTCAGCAGCGCAGCCCGCGCTGAAATGACGCGTTGGGGAGTCAAAACCACTCGAACGACCTCCGAATGCCACGAAACCGTACGACAACATCCGGGGCGTGAATTGTGAAATGGTCGGCCAGACGGCACCTCATTCGGAGGTGCCGTGTGACAGCGGAGGCCGGAAACGCGTTTCCGGCGCCATTAAACACCAAAACGGCGTGTGGCGGTCCAATTCGGAGCAAACGTGCTCCGAACGACCTGAAACCGCACGGGAACGATAGGAATATTATTCCTGAGATGCAAGAGGAGGCCGCACGTCTATCGGACGTGCGGTGCGCGCGGCACGTCCGATTGTGTCGTTTTCAGCAGCGCGGCGCGCGCTGAAATGGCGCGTTGGGGGGTCAAAACCACCCGAACGACCTCCGAATGCCACGAAACCGTACGACAACATCCGGGGCGTGAATTTTGAAATGGTCGGCCAGACGGCACCTCATTCGGAGGTGCCGTGTGACCGCGGCGGCCGGAAACGCGTTTCTGGCGCCATTAAACACCAAAACGGCGTGCGGCGGTCCAATTCGGAGCAAACGTGCTCCGAACGACCTGAAACCACACGGGAACGATAGAAATATTATTCCTGAGATGAAGGAGGAGGCCGCACGTCCATCGGACGTGCGGTGCGCGCGGCACGTCCGATTGTGTCGTTTTCACTAGCGCGGCGCGCGCTGAAATGGCGCGTTGGGGGGTCAAAACCACCCGAACGACCTCCGAATGCCACGAAACCGTACGACAACATCCGGGGCGTGAATTGTGAAATGTTCGGCCAGATGGCACCTCATTCGGAGGTGCCGTGTGACCGCGGCGGCCGGAAACGCGTTTCCGGCGCCATTAAACACCAAAACGGCGTGCGGCGGTCCCATTCGGAGCAAACGTGCTCCGAACGACCTAAACTCGCACGGGAACGATAGAAATATTATTCCTGAGATGCAGGAGGAGGCCGCACATCCATTGGACGTGCGGTGGGCGCGGCACGTCCGATTGTGTCGTTTTCAGCAGCGCGGCGCGCGTTGAAATGGCGCGTTGGGGGGTCAAAACCACCCGAACGACCTCCGAATGCCACGAAACCGTACGACAACATTCGGGGCGTGAATTGTGAAATGGTCGGCCAGACGGAACCTCATTCGGAGGTGCCGTGTGACCGCGGCGGCCGGAAACGCGTTTCCGGCGCCATTAAACACCAAAACGGCGTGCGGCGGTCCAATTCGGAGCAAACGTGCTCCGAACAACCTGAAACCGCACGGGAACGATAGAAATATTATTCCTGAGATGCAGGAGGAGGCCGCACGTCCATCGGACGTGCGGTGCGTGCGGCACGTCCGATTGTGTCGTTTTCAGCAGCGCGGAGCGCGCTAAAATGGCGCGTTGGGGGGTCAAAACCGCCCGAACGACCTCCGAATTCCACAAAACCGTACGACAACATCCGGGGCGTGAATTTTGAAATGGTCGGCCAGACGGCACCTCATTCGGAGGTTCCGTGTGACCGCGGCGGCCAGAAACGCGTTTCCGGCGCCATTAAACACCAAAACGGCGTGCGGCGGTCCAATTCGGAGAAAACGTGCTCCGAACGACCTGAAACCGCACGGGAACAATAGAAATATTATTCCTGAGATGCAGGAGGAGGCCGCACGTCCATCGGACGTGCGGTGCGCGCGGCACGTCCGATTGTGTCGTTTTCAGCAGCGCGGCGCGCGCTGAAATGGCGCGTTGGGGGGTCAAAACCACCCGAACGACCTCCGAATGCCACGAAACCGTACGACAACATCCGGGGCGTGAATTGTGAAATGGTCGGCCAGACGGCACCTCATTCGGAGGTGCCGTGTGACCGCGGCGGCCGGAAACGCGTTTTCGGCGCCATTAAACACCAAAACGGCGTGCGGCGGTCCAATTCGGGGCAAACGTGCCCCGAACGACCTGAAACCGCACGGGAACGATAGAAATATTATTCCTGAGATGCAGGAGGAGGCCGCACGTCCATCGGACGTGCGGTGCGCGCGGCACGTCCGATTGTGTCCTTTTCAGCAGCGCGGCGCGCGCTGAAATGACTCGTTGGGGGGTCAAAACCACCCGAACGACCTCAGAATGCCACAAAACCGTACGACAACATCCGGGGCGTGAATTGTGAAATGTTCGGCCAGACGGAACCTCATTCGGAGGTGCCCTGTGACCGCGGCGGCTGGAAACGCGTTTCCGGCGCCATTAAACACCAGAACGGCGTGCGGCGGTCCAATTCGGAGCAAACGTGCTCCGAACGACCTGAAACCGCACGGGAACGATAGAAATATTATTCCTGAGATGCAGGAGGTGGCCGCACGTCCATCGGACGTGCGGTGCGCGCGGCACGTCCGATTGTGTCGTTTTCAGCAGCGCGGCGCGCGCTGAAATGGCGCGTTGGGGGGTCAAAACCACCCGAACGACCTCCGAATGCCACGAAACCGTACGACAACATCCGGGGCGTGAATTGTGAAATGTTCGGCCAGACGGAACCTCATTCGGAGGTCCCATGTGACCGCGGCGGCTGGAAACGCGTTTCCGGCGCCATTAAACACCAAAACGGCGTGCGGCGGTCCCATTCGGAGCAAACGTGCTCCGAACGACCTGAAACCGCACGGGAAAGATAGAAATATTATTCCTGAGATGCAGGAGGAGGCCGCACGTCCATTGGACGTGCGGTGCGCGCGGTACGTCCGATTGTGTCGTTTTCAGCAGCGCAGCCCGCGCTGAAATGGCGCGTTGGGGAGTCAAAACCACTCGAACGACCTCCGAATGCCACGAAACCGTACGACAACATCCGGGGCGTGAATTGTGAAATGGTCGGCCAGACGGCACCTCATTCGGAGGTGCCGTGTGACCGCGGAGGCCGGAAACGCGTTTCCGGCGCCATTAAACACCAAAACGGCGTGTGGCGGTCCAATTCGGAGCAAACGTGCTCCGAACGACCTGAAACCGCACGGGAACGATAGGAATATTATTCCTGAGATGCAAGAGGAGGCCGCACGTCTATCGGACGTGCGGTGCGCGCGGCACGTCCGATTGTGTCGTTTTCAGCAGCGCGGCGCGCGCTGAAATGGCGCGTTGGGGGGTCAAAACCACCCGAACGACCTCCGAATGCCACGAAACCGTACGACAACATCCGGGGCGTGAATTTTGAAATGGTCGGCCAGAAGGCACCTCATTCGGAGGTGCCGTGTGACCGCGGCGGCCGGAAACGCGTTTCTGGCGCCATTAAACACCAAAACGGCGTGCGGCGGTCCAATTCGGAGCAAACGTGCTCCGAACGACCTGAAACCACACGGGAACGATAGAAATATTATTCCTGAGATGAAGGAGGAGGCCGCACGTCCATCGGACGTGCGGTGCGCGCGGCACGTCCGATTGTGTCGTTTTCAGTAGCGCGGCGCGCGCTGAAATGGCGCGTTGGGGGGTCAAAACCACCCGAACGACCTCCGAATGCCACGAAACCGTACGACAACATCCGGGGCGTGAATTGTGAAATGTTCGGCCAGATGGCACCTCATTCGGAGGTGCCGTGTGACCGCGGCGGCCGGAAACGCGTTTCCGGCGCCATTAAACACCAAAACGGCGTGCGGCGGTCCCATTCGGAGCAAACGTGCTCCGAACGACCTAAACTCGCACGGGAACGATAGAAATATTATTCCTGAGATGCAGGAGGAGGCCGCACATCCATCGGACGTGCGGTGTGCGCGGCACGTCCGATTGTGTCGTTTTCAGCAGCGCGGCGCGCGCTGAAATGGCGCGTTGGGGGGTCAAAACCACCCGAACGACCTCCGAATGCCACGAAACCGTACGACAACATTTGGGGCGTGAATTGTGAAATGGTCGGCCAGACGGAACCTCATTCGGAGGTGCCGTGTGACCGCGGCGGCCGGAAACGCGTTTCCGGCGCCATTAAACACCAAAACGGCGTGCGGCGGTCCAATTCGGAGCAAACGTGCTCCGAACGACCTGAAACCGCACGGGAACGATAGAAATATTATTCCTGAGATGCAGAAGGAGGCCTCACGTCCATCGAACGTGCGGTGCGCGCGGCACGTCCGATTGTGTCGTTTTCAGCAGCGCAGCCCGCGCTGAAATGGCGCGTTGGGGAGTCAAAACCACCCGAACAACCTCCGAATGCCACGAAACCGTACGACAACATCCGGGGCGTGAATTGTGAAATGGTCGGCCAGACGGAACCTCATTCGGAGGTGCCGTGTGACCGCGGAGGCCGGAAACGCGTTTCCGGCGCCATTAAACACCAAAACGGCGTGCGGCGGTCCAATTCGGAGCAAACGTGCTCCGAACGACCTGAAACCACACGGGAACGATAGAAATATTATTCCTGAGATGCTGGATGAGGCCGCACGTCCATCGGACGTGCGGTGCGCGCGGCACGTCCGATTGTGTCGTTTTCAGCAGCGCGGCGCGCGCTGAAATGGCGCGTTGGGGGGTCAAAACCACCCGAACGACCTCCGAATGCCACGAAACCGTACGACAACATCCGGGGCCTGAATTGTGAAATGTTCGGCCAGATGGCACCTCATTCGGAGGTGCCGTGTGACCGCGGCGGCCGGAAACGCGTTTCCGGCGCCATTAAACACCAAAACGGCGTGCGGCGGTCCCATTCGGAGCAAACGTGCTCCGAACGACCTAAACTCGCACGGGAACGATAGAAATATTATTCCTGAGATGCAAGAGGAGGCCGCACGTCCATCGGACGTGCGGTGCGTGCGGCACGTCCGATTGTGTCGTTTTCAGCAGCGCGGCGCGCGCTTAAATGGCGCGTTGGGGGGTCAAAACCACCCGAACGACCTCCGAATGCCACAAAACCGTACGACAACATCCGGGGCGTGAATTGTGAAATGGTCGGCCAGACGGCACCTCATTCGGAGGTTCCGTGTGACCGCGGCGGCCAGAAACGCGTTTCCGGCGCCATTAAACACCAAAACGGCGTGCGGCGGTCCAATTCGGAGAAAACGTGCTCCGAACGACCTGAAACCGCACGGGAAGGATAGAAATATTATTCCTGAGATGCAGGAGGAGGCCGCACGTCCATTGGACGTGCGGTGCGCGCGGCACGTCCGATTGTGTCGTTTTCAGCAGCGCGGCGCGCGCTGAAATGGCGCGTTGAGGGGTCAAAACCACCCGAACGACCTCCGAATGCCACGAAACCGTACGACAACATCCGGGGCGTAAATTTTGAAATGGTCGGCCAGACGGCACCTCATTCGGAGGTGCCGTGTGACCGCGGCGGCCGGAAAGGCGTTTCCGGCGCCATTAAACACCAAAACGGCGTGCGGCGGTCCAATTCGGAGCAAACGTGCCCCGAACGACCTGAAACCGCACGGGAACGATAGAAATATTATTCCTGAGATGCAGGAGGAGGCCGCACGTTCATCGGACGTGCGGTGCGCGCGGCACGTCCGATTGTGTCGTTTTCAGCAGCGCGGGGCGCGCTGAAATGGCGCGTTGGGGGGTCAAAACCTCCCGAACGACCTCCAAATGCCACGAAACCGTACGACAACATCCGGGGCGTGAATTGTGAAATGGTCGGCCAGACGGCACCTCATTCGGAGGTGCCGTGTGACCGCGGCGTCCGGAAGCGCGTTTCCGGCGCCATTAAACACCAAAACGGCGTGCGGCGGTCCAATTCGGAGCAAACGTGCTCCGAACGACCTGAAACCGCACGGGAACGATAGAAATATTATTCCTGAGATGCAGGAGGAGGCCGCACGTCCATCGGACGTGCGGTGCGCGCGGCACGTCCGATTGTGTCGTTTTCAGCAGCGCGGCGCGCGCTGAAATGGCGCGTTGGGGGGTCAAAACCACCCGAACGACCTCCGAATGCCACGAAACCGTACGACAACATCCGGGGCGTGAATTGTGAAATGTTCGGCCAGACGGAACCTCATTCGGAGGTCCCATGTGACCGCGGCGGCTGGAAACGCGTTTCCGGCGCCATTAAACACCAAAACGGCGTGCGGCGGTCCCATTCGGAGCAAACGTGCTCCGAACGACCTGAAACCGCACGGGAAAGATAGAAATATTATTCCTGAGATGCAGGAGGAGGCCGCACGTCCATTGGACGTGCGGTGCGCGCGGCACGTCCGATTGTGTCGTTTTCAGCAGCGCAGCCCGCGCTGAAATGGCGCGTTGGGGAGTCAAAACCACTCGAACGACCTCCGAATGCCACGAAACCGTACGACAACATCCGGGGCGTGAATTGTGAAATGGTCGGCCAGACGACACCTCATTCGGAGGTGCCGTGTGACAGCGGAGGCCGGAAACGCGTTTCCGGCGCCATTAAACACCAAAACGGCGTGTGGCGGTCCAATTCGGAGCAAACGTGCTCCGAACGACCTGAAACCGCACGGGAACGATAGGAATATTATTCCTGAGATGCAAGAGGAGGCCGCACGTCTATCGGACGTGCGGTGCGCGCGGCACGTCCGATTGTGTCGTTTTCAGCAGCGCGGCGCGCGCTGAAATGGCGCGTTG
This sequence comes from Viscum album, assembly GCA_963277665.1. NCBI lineage: Eukaryota > Viridiplantae > Streptophyta > Magnoliopsida > Santalales > Viscaceae > Viscum > Viscum album. The sequence goes on from OY728158.1 coordinate 883,044,796, forward strand.
GGGGGTCAAAACCACCCGAACGACCTCCGAATTCCACGAAACCGTACGACAACATCCGGGGCGTGAATTTTGAAATGGTCGGCCAGACGGCACCTCATTCGGAGGTGCCGTGTGACCGCGGCGGCCGGAAACGCGTTTCTGGCGCCATTAAACACCAAAACGGCGTGCGGCGGTCCAATTCGGAGCAAACGTGCTCCGAACGACCTGAAACCACACGGGAACGATATAAATATTATTCCTGAGATGAAGGAGGAGGCCGCACGTCCATCGGACGTGCGGTGCGCGCGGCACGTCCGATTGTGTCGTTTTCACTAGCGCGGCGCGCGCTGAAATGGCGCGTTGGGGGGTCAAAACCACCCGAACGACCTCCGAATGCCACGAAACCGTACGACAACATCCGGGGCGTGAATTGTGAAATGTTCGGCCAGATGGCACCTCATTCGGAGGTGCCGTGTGACCGCGGCGGCCGGAAACGCGTTTCCGGCGCCATTAAACACCAAAACGGCGTGCGGCGGTCCCATTCGGAGCAAACGTGCTCCGAACGACCTAAACTCGCACGGGAACGATAGAAATATTATTCCTGAGATGCAGGAGGAGGCCGCACATCCATTGGACGTGCGGTGGGCGCGGCACGTCCGATTGTGTCGTTTTCAGCAGCGCGGCGCGCGTTGAAATGGCGCGTTGGGGGGTCAAAACCACCCGAACGACCTCCGAATGCCACGAAACCGTACGACAACATTCGGGGCGTGAATTGTGAAATGGTCGGCCAGACGGAACCTCATTCGGAGGTGCCGTGTGACCGCGGCGGCCGGAAACGCGTTTCCGGCGCCATTAAACACCAAAACGGCGTGCGGCGGTCCAATTCGGAGCAAACGTGCTCCGAACAACCTGAAACCGCACGGGAACGATAGAAATATTATTCCTGAGATGCAGGAGGAGGCCGCACGTCCATCGGACGTGCGGTGCGTGCGGCACGTCCGATTGTGTCGTTTTCAGCAGCGCGGAGCGCGCTAAAATGGCGCGTTGGGGGGTCAAAACCGCCCGAACGACCTCCGAATGCCACAAAACCGTACGACAACATCCGGGGCGTGAATTTTGAAATGGTCGGCCAGACGGCACCTCATTCGGAGGTTCCGTGTGACCGCGGCGGCCAGAAACGCGTTTCCGGCGCCATTAAACACCAAAACGGCGTGCGGCGGTCCAATTCGGAGAAAACGTGCTCCGAACGACCTGAAACCGCACGGGAACAATAGAAATATTATTCCTGAGATGCAGGAGGAGGCCGCACGTCCATCGGACGTGCGGTGCGCGCGGCACGTCCGATTGTGTCGTTTTCAGCAGCGCGGCGCGCGCTGAAATGGCGCGTTGGGGGGTCAAAACCACCCGAACGACCTCCGAATGCCACGAAACCGTACGACAACATCCGGGGCGTGAATTGTGAAATGATCGGCCAGACGGCACCTCATTCGGAGGTTCCGTGTGACCGCGGCGGCCGGAAACGCGTTTCCGGCGCCATTAAACACCAAAACGGCGAGCGGCGGTCCAATTCGGGGCAAACGTGCCCCGAACGACCTGAAACCGCACGGGAACGATAGAAATATTATTCCTGAGATGCAGGAGGAGGCCGCACGTCCATCGGACGTGCGGTGCGCACGGCACGTCCGATTGTGTCGTTTTCAGCAGCGCGGCGCGCGCTGAAATGACTCGTTGGGGGGTCAAAACCACCCGAACGACCTCAGAATGCCACAAAACCGTACGACAACATCCGGGGCGTGAATTGTGAAATGTTCGGCCAGACGGAACCTCATTCGGAGATGCCATGTGACCGCGGCGGCTGGAAACGCGTTTCCGGCGCCATTAAACACCAGAACGGCGTGCGGCGGTCCCATTCGGAGCAAACGTGCTCCGAACGACCTGAAACCGCACGGGAACGATAGAAATATTATTCCTGAGATGCAGGAGGTGGCCGCACGTCCATCGGACGTGCGGTGCGCGCGGCACGTCCGATTGTGTCATTTTCAGAAACGCGGCGCGTGCTGAAATGGCGCGTTGGGGGGTCAAAACCACCCGAACGACCTCCGAATGCCACGAAACCGTACGACAACATTCGGAGCTTGAATTGTGAAATGGTCGGCCAGACGGAACCTCATTCAGAGGTGCCGTGTGACCGCGGCGGCCAGAAACGCGTTTTCGGCGCCATTAAACACCAAAACGGCGTGCGGCGGTCCAATTCGGAGCAAACGTGCTCCGAACGATCTGAAACCGCACGGGAACGATAGGAATATTATTCCTGAGATGCAAGAGGAGGCCGCACGTCCATCGGACGTGCGGTGCGCGCGGCACGTCCGATTGTGTCGTTTTCAGCAGCGCGGCGCGCGCTGAAATGACTCGTTGGGGGGTCAAAACCACCCGAACGACCTCAGAATGCCACAAAACCGTACGACAACATCCGGGGCGTGAATTTTGAAATGTTCGGCCAGACGGAACCTCATTCGGAGATGCCATGTGACCGCGGCGGCTGGAAACGCGTTTCCGGCGCCATTAAACACCAGAACGGCGTGCGGCGGTCCCATTCGGAGCAAACGTGCTCCGAACGACCTGAAACCGCACGGGAACGATAGAAATATTATTCCTGAGATGCAGGAGGTGGCCGCACGTCCATCGGACGTGCGGTGCGCGCGGCACGTCCGATTGTGTCATTTTCAGAAGCGCGGCGCGTGCTGAAATGGCGCGTTGGGGGGTCAAAACCACCCGAACGACCTCCGAATGCCACGAAACCGTACGACAACATTCGGAGCTTGAATTGTGAAATGGTCGGCCAGACGGAACCTCATTCAGAGGTGCCGTGTGACCGCGGCGGCCAGAAACGCGTTTTCGGCGCCATTAAACACCAAAACGGCGTGCGGCGGTCCAATTCGGAGCAAACGTGCTCCGAACGATCTGAAACCGCACGGGAACGATAGAAATATTATTCCTGAGATGCAGGAGGAGGTCGCACGTCCATCGGACGTGCGGTGCGTGCGGCACGTCCGATTGTGTCGTTTTCAGCAGCGCGGTGCGCGCTGAAATGGCGCGTTGGGGGGTCAAAACCACCCGAACGACCTCCGAATGCCACGAAACCGTACGACAACATCCGGGGCGTGAATTGTGAAATGGTCGGCCAGACGGAACCTCATTCGAAGGTGCCGTGTGACCGCGGCGGCCGGAAACGCGTTTCTGGCGCCATTAAACACCAAAACGGCGTTCGGCGGTCCAATTCGGAGCAAACGTGCTCCGAACGACCTGAAACCGCACGGGAACGATACAAATATTATTCCTGAGATGCAGGAGGAGGCCGCACGTCCATCGGACGTGCGGTGCGCGCGGCACGTCCGATTGTGTCGTTTTCAGCAGCGCGGCGCGCGCTGAAATGGCGCGTTGGAGGGTCAAAACCACCCGAACGACCTCCGAATGCAACGAAACCGTACGACAACATCCGGGGCGTGAATTGTGAAATGGTCGGTCAGACGGCACCTCATTCGGAGGTGTCGTGTGACCGCGGCGGCCGGAAACGCGTTTCTGGCGCCATTAAACACCAAAACGGCGTGCGGCGGTCCAATTCGGAGCAAACGTGCTCCGAACGACCTGAAACCACACGGGAACGATAGAAATATTATTCCTGAGATGCAGAAGGAGGCCTCACGTCCATCGAACGTGCGGTGCGCGCGGCACGTCCGATTGTGTCGTTTTCAGCAGCGCAGCCCGCGCTGAAATGGCGCGTTGGGGAGTCAAAACCACCCGAACAACCTCCGAATGCCACGAAACCGTACGACAACATCCGGGGCGTGAATTGTGAAATGGTCGGCCAGACGGAACCTCATTCGGAGGTGCCGTGTGACCGCGGAGGCCGGAAACGCGTTTCCGGCGCCATTAAACACCAAAACGGCGTGTGGCGGTCCAATTCGGAGCAAACGTGCTCCGAACGACCTGAAACCGCACGGGAACGATAGGAATATTATTCCTGAGATGCAAGAGATGGCCGCACGTCTATCGGACGTGCGGTGCGCGCGGTACGTCCGATTGTGTCGTTTTCAGCAGCGCGGCGCGCGCTGAAATGGCGCGTTGGGGGGTCAAAACCACCCGAACGACCTCCGAATGCCACGAAACCGTACGACAACATCCGGGGCGTGAATTGTGAAATGGTCGGCCAGACGGCACCTCATTCGGAGGTGCCGTGTGACCGCGGCGGACGGAAACGCGTTTCTGGCGCCATTAAACACCAAAACGGCGTGCGGCGGTCCAATTCGGAGAAAACGTGGTCCGAACGACCTGAAACCGCACGGGAACGATACAAATATTATTCCTGAGATGCACGAGGAGGCCGCACGTCCATCGAACGTGCGGTGCGCGCGGCACGTCCGATTGTGTCGTTTTCAGCAGCGCAGCGCGCGCTGAAATGGCGCGTTGGGGAGTCAAAACCACCCGAACGACCTCCGAATGCCACGAAACCCTACGACAACATCCAGGGCGTGAATTGTGAAATGTTCGGCCAGACGGCACCTCATTCGGAGGTGCCGTGTTACCGCGGCGGCCGGAAACGCGTTTTCGGCGCCATTAAACACCAAAACGGCGTGCGGCGGTCCAATTCGGAGCAAACGTGCTCCGAACGACCTGAAACCTCACGGGAACGATAGAAATATTATTTCTGACATGCAAGAGGAGGTCGCACGTCTATCGGACGTGCGGTGCGCGCGGCACGTCCGATTGTGTCGTTCTCAGCAGCGCGGCGCGCGCTGAAATGGCGCGTTGGGGGGTCAAAACCATCCGAACGACCTCCGAATGCCACGAAACCGTACGACAACATCCGGGGAGTGAATTGTGAAATGGTCGGCCAGACGGAACCTCATTCGGAGGTGCCGTGTGACCGCGGCGGCCGGAAACGCGTTTCCGGCGCCATTAAACACCAAAACGGCGTGCGGCGGTCCAATTCGGAGCAAACGTGCTCCGAACGACCTGAAACCACACGGGAACGATAGAAATATTATTCCTGAGATGCTGGATGAGGCCGCACGTCCATCGGACGTGCGGTGCGCGCGGCACGTCCGATTGTGTCGTTTTCAGCAGCGCAGCGCGCGCTGAAATGGCGCGTTGGGGGGTCAAAACCACCCGAACGACCTCCGAATGCCACGAAACCGTACGACAACATCCGGGGCGTGAATTGTGAAATGTTCGGCCAGATGGCACCTCATTCGGAGGTGCCGTGTGACTGCGGCGGCCGGAAACGCGTTTCCGGCGCCATTAAACACCAAAACGGCGTGCGGCGGTCCCATTCGGAGCAAACGTGCTCCGAACGACCTAAACTCGCACGGGAACGATAGAAATATTATTCCTGAGATGCAGGAGGAGGCCGCACGTCCATCGGACGTGCGGTGCGTGCGGCACGTCCGATTGTGTCGTTTTCAGCAGCGCGGCGCGCGCTTAAATGGCGCGTTGGGGGGTCAAAACCACCCGAACGACCTCCGAATGCCACAAAACCGTACGAAAACATCCGGGGCGTGAATTGTGAAATGGTCGGCCAGACGGCACCTCATTCGGAGGTTCCGTGTGACCGCGGCGGCCAGAAACGCGTTTCCGGCGCCATTAAACACCAAAACGGCGTGCGGCGGTCCAATTCGGAGAAAACGTGCTCCGAACGACCTGAAACCGCACGGGAAGGATAGAAATATTATTCCTGAGATGCAGGAGGAGGCCGCACGTCCATTGGACGTGCGGTGCGCGCGGCACGTCCGATTGTGTCGTTTTCAGCAGCGCGGCGCGCGCTGAAATGGCGCGTTGAGGGGTCAAAACCACCCGAACGACCTCCGAATGCCACGAAACCGTACGACAACATCCGGGGCGTGAATTTGGAAATGGTCGGCCAGACGGCACCTCATTCGGAGGTGCCGTGTGACCGCGGCGGCCGGAAAGGCGTTTCCGGCGCCATTAAACACCAAAACGGCGTGCGGCGGTCCAATTCGGAGCAAACGTGCCCCGAATGACCTGAAACCGCACGGGAACGATAGAAATATTATTCCTGAGATGCAGGAGGAGGCCGCACGTTCATCGGACGTGCGGTGCGCGCGGCACGTCCGATTGTGTCGTTTTCAGCAGCGCGGGGCGCGCTGAAATGGCGTGTTGAGGGGTCAAAACCACCCGAACGACCTCCAAATGCCACGAAACCGTACGACAACATCCGGGGCGTGAATTGTGAAATGGTCGGCCAGACGGCACCTCATTCGGAGGTGCCGTGTGACCGCGGCGTCCGGAAGCGCGTTTCCGGCGCCATTAAACACCAAAACGGCGTGCGGCGGTCCAATTCGGAGCAAACGTGCTCCGAACGACCTGAAACCGCACGGGAACGATAGAAATATTATTCCTGAGATGTAGGAGGAGGCCGCACGTCCATCGGACGTGCGGTGCGCGCGGCACGTCCGATTGTGTCGTTTTCAGCAGCGCGGCGCGCGCTGAAATGGCGCGTTGGGGGGTCAAAACCACCCGAACGACCTCCGAATGCCACGAAACCGTACGACAACATCCGGGGCGTGAATTGTGAAATGTTCGGCCAGACGGAACCTCATTCGGAGGTCCCATGTGACCGCGGCGGCTGGAAACGCGTTTCCGGCGCCATTAAACACCAAAACGGCGTGCGGCGGTCCCATTCGGAGCAAACGTGCTCCGAACGACCTGAAACCGCACGGGAAAGATAGAAATATTATTCCTGAGATGCAGGAGGAGGCCGCACGTCCATTGGACGTGCGGTGCGCGCGGCACGTCCGATTGTGTCGTTTTCAGCAGCGCAGCCCGCGCTGAAATGGCGCGTTGGGGAGTCAAAACCACTCGAACGACCTCCGAATGCCACGAAACCGTACGACAACATCCGGGGCGTGAATTGTGAAATGGTCGGCCAGACGGCACCTCATTCGGAGGTGCCGTGTGACCGCGGAGGCCGGAAACGCGTTTCCGGCGCCATTAAACACCAAAACGGCGTGTGGCGGTCCAATTCGGAGCAAACGTGCTCCGAACGACCTGAAACCGCACGGGAACGATAGGAATATTATTCCTGAGATGCAAGAGGAGGCCGCACGTCTATCGGACGTGCGGTGCGCGCGGCACGTCCGATTGTGTCGTTTTCAGCAGCGCGGCGCGCGCTGAAATGGCGCGTTGGGGGGTCAAAACCACCCGAACGACCTCCGAATGCCACGAAACCGTACGACAACATCCGGGGCGTGAATTTTGAAATGGTCGGCCAGACGGCACCACATTCGGAGGTGCCGTGTGACCGCGGCGGCCGGAAACGCGTTTCTGGCGCCATTAAACACCAAAACGGCGTGCGGCGGTCCAATTCGGAGAAAACGTGCTCCGAACGACCTGAAACCACACGGGAACGATAGAAATATTATTCCTGAGATGAAGGAGGAGGCCGCACGTCCATCGGACGTGCGGTGCGCGCGGCACGTCCGATTGTGTCGTTTTCAGTAGCGCGGCGCGCGCTGAAATGGCGCGTTGGGGGGTCAAAACCACCCGAACGACCTCCGAATGCCACGAAACCGTACGACAACATCCGGGGCGTGAATTGTGAAATGTTCGGCCAGATGGCACCTCATTCGGAGGTGCCGTGTGACCGCGGCGGCCGGAAACGCGTTTCCGGCGCCATTAAACACCAAAACGGCGTGCGGCGGTCCCATTCGGAGCAAACGTGCTCCGAACGACCTAAACTCGCACGGGAACGATAGAAATATTATTCCTGAGATGCAGGAGGAGGCCGCACATCCATCGGACGTGCGGTGTGCGCGGCACGTCCGATTGTGTCGTTTTCAGCAGCGCGGCGCGCGTTGAAATGGCGCGTTGGGGGGTCAAAACCACCCGAACGACCTCCGAATGCCACGAAACCGTACGACAACATTCGGGGCGTGAATTGTGAAATGGTCGGCCAGACGGAACCTCATTCGGAGGTGCCGTGTGACCGCGGCGGCCGGAAACGCGTTTCCGGCGCCATTAAACACCAAAACGGCGTGCGGCGGTCCAATTCGGAGCAAACGTGCTCCGAACAACCTGAAACCGCACGGGAACGATAGAAATATTATTCCTGAGATGCAAGAGGAGGCCGCACGTCCATCGGACGTGCGGTGCGTGCGGCACGTCCGATTGTGTCGTTTTCAGCAGCGCGGAGCGCGCTTAAATGGCGCGTTGGGGGGTCAAAACCACCCGAACGACCTCCGAATGCCACAAAACCGTACGACAACATCCGGGGCGTGAATTTTGAAATGGTCGGCCAGACGGCACCTCATTCGGAGGTTCCGTGTGACCGCGGCGGCCAGAAACGCGTTTCCGGCGCCATTAAACACCAAAACGGCGTGCGGCGGTCCAATTCGGAGAAAACGTGCTCCGAACGACCTGAAACCGCACGGGAACAATAGAAATATTATTCCTGAGATGCAGGAGGAGGCCGTACGTCCATCGGACGTGCGGTGCGCGCGGCACGTCCGATTGTGTCGTTTTCAGCAGCGCGGCGCGCGCTGAAATGGCGCGTTGGGGGGTCAAAACCACCCGAACGACCTCCGAATGCCACGAAACCGTACGACAACATCCGGGGCGTGAATTGTGAAATGGTCGGCCAGACGGCACCTCATTCGGAGGTGCCGTGTGACCGCGGCGGCCGGAAACGCGTTTCCGGCGCCATTAAACACCAAAACGGCGTGCGGCGGTCCAATTCGGGGAAAACGTGCCCCGAACGACCTGAAACCGCACGGGAACGATAGAAACATTATTCCTGAGATGCAGGAGGAGGCCGCACGTCCATTGGACATGCGGTGCGCGCGGCACGTCCGATTGTGTCGTTTTCAGCAGCGCGGGGCGCGCTGAAATGGCGCGTTGGGGGGTCAAAACCACCCGAACGACCTCCAAATGCCACGAAACCGTACGACAACATCCGGGGCATGAATTGTGAAATGGTCGGCCAGACGGCACCTCATTCGGAGGTGCCGTGTGACCGCGGCGTCCGGAAACGCGTTTCCGGCGCCATTAAACACCAAAACGGCGTGCGGCGGTCCAATTCGGAGCAAACGTGCTCCGAACGACCTGAAACCGCACGGGAACGATAGAAATATTATTCCTGAGATGCAGGAGGAGGCCGCACGTCCATCGGACGTGCGGTGCGCGCGACACGTCCGATTGTGTCGTTTTCAGCAGCGCGGCGCGCGCTGAAATGGCGCGTTGGGGGGTCAAAACCACCCGAACGACCTCCGAATGCCACGAAACCGTACGACAACATCCGGGGCGTGAATTGTGAAGTTGTCGGCCAGACGGAACCTCATTCGGAGGTGCCATGTGACCGCGGCGGCTGGAAACGCGTTCCGGCGTCATTAAACACCAGAACGGCGTGCGGCGGTCCCATTCGGAGCAAACGTGCTCCGAACGACCTGAAACCGCACGGGAACCATAGAAATATTATTCCTGAGATGCAGGAGGAGGCCGCACGTCCATTGGACGTGCGGTGCGCGCGGCACGTCCGATTGTGTCGTTTTCAGCAGCGCGGTGCGCGCTGAAATGGCGCGTTGGGGGGTCAAAACCACCCGAACGACCTCCGAATGCCGCGAAACCGTACGACAACATCCGGGGCGTGAATTGTGAAATGGTCGGCCAGACGACACCTCATTCGGAGGTGCCGTGTGACCGCGGCGGCCGGAAACGCGTTTCCGGCGCCATTAAACACCAAAACGGCGTGCGGCGGTCCAATTCGGAGAAAACGTGCTCCGAACGACCTGAAACCGCAAGAGAACGATAGAAATATTATTCCGGAGATGAAGGAGGAGGCCGCACGTCCATCGGACGTGCGGTGCGCGCGGCACGTCCGATTGTATCGTTTTCAGTAGCGCGGCGCGCGCTGAAATGGCGCGTTGGGGGGTCAAAACCACCCGAACGACCTCCGAATGCCACGAAACCGTACGACAACATCCGGGGCGTGAATTGTGAAATGTTCGGCCAGATGGCACCTCATTCGGAGGTGCCGTGTGACCGCGGCGGCTGGAAACGCGTTTCCGGCGCCATTAAACACCAAAACGGCGTGCGGCGGTCCCATTCGGAGCAAACGTGCTTCGAACGACCTGAAACCGCATGAGAACGATAGAAATATTATTCCTGAGATGCAGGAGGAGGTCGCACGTCCATTGGACGTGCGGTGCGCGCGGCACGTCCGATTGTGTCGTTTTCAGCAGCGCGGTGCGCGCTGAAATGGCGCGTTGGGGGGTCAAAACCACCCGAACGACCTCCGAATGCCACGAAACCGTACGAAAACATCCGGGGCGTGAATTGTGAAATGGTCGGCCAGACGGCACCTCATTCGGAGGTTCCGTGTGACCGCGGCGGCTGGAAACGCGTTTCCGGCGCCATTAAACACCAAAACGGCGTGCGGCGGTCCAATTCGGAGCAAACGTGCTCCGAACGACCTGAAACCGCACGAGAACGATAGAAATATTATTCCTGAGATGCAGGAGGAGGCCGCACGTCCATCGGACGTGCGGTGCGTGCGGCACGTCCGATTGTGTCGTTTTCAGCAGCGCGGCGCGCGCTGAAATGGCGCGTTGGGGGGTCAAAACCACCCGAACGACCTCCGAATTCCACGAAACCGTACGACAACATCCGGGGCGTGAATTGTGAAATGGTCGGCCAGACGGCACCTCATTCTTAGGTGCAGTGTGACCGCGGCGGCCGGAAACGCGTTTCCGGCGCCATTAAACACCAAAACGGCGTGCGGCGGTCCAATTCGGAGCAAACGTGCTCCGAACGACCTGAAACCGCACGGGAACGATAGAAATATTATTCCTGGGATGCAGAAGGAGGCCGCACGTCCATCGGACATGCGGTGCGCGCGGCACGCCCGATTGTGTCGTTTTCAGCAGCGCGGCGCGCGCTGAAATGGCGCGTTGGGGGGTCAAAACCACCCGAACGACCTCTGAATTCCACAAAACCGTACGAAAACATCCGGGACGTGAATTGTGAAATGGTCGGCCAGACGGCCCCTCATTCGGAGGTGCCGTGTGACCGCGGCGGCCGGAAATGCGTTTCCGGCGCCATTAAACACCAAAACGGCGTGCGGCGGTCCAATTCGGAGCAAACGTGCTCCGAACGACCTGAAACCGCACGGGAACGATATAAATATTATTCCTGAGATGCAGAAGGCGGCCGCACGTCTATCGGACGTGCGGTGCGCCCGACACGTCCGATTGTGTCGTTTTCAGCAGCGCGGCGCGCGCTGAAATGGCGCGTTGGGGGGTCAAAACCACCCGAACGACCTCCGAATGCCATGAAACCGTACGACAACATCCGGGGCGTGAATTTTGAAATGGTCGGCCAGACGGCACCTCATTCGGAGGTGCCGTGTGACCGCGGCGGCCGGAAACGCGTTTCCGGCGCCATTAAACACCAAAACGGCGTGCGGCGGTCCCATTCGGAGCAAACGTGCTCCGAACGACCTGAAACCGCACGGGAACGATAGAAATATTATTCCTGAGATGCAGAAGGAGGCCGCACGTCCATCGGACGTGCGATGCGCGCGGCACGTCCGATTGTGTCGTTTTCAGCAGCGCGGCGCGCGCTGAAATGGCGTGTTGGGGGGTCAAAACCACCCGAACGACCTACGAATGCCACGAAACCGTACGACAACATCCGGGGCGTGAATTTTGAAATGGTCGGCCAGACGGCACCTCATTCGGAGGTGCCGTGTGACCGTGGCGGCCGGAAACGCGTTTCCGGCGCCATTAAACACCAAAACGGCGTGCGGCGGTCCAATTCGGAGCAAACGTGCTCCGAACGACCTGAACCCGCACGGGAACGATAGAAATATTATTCCTGAGATGCAGGAGGAGGCCGCACGTCCATCGGACGTGCGGTGCGCGCGGCACGTCCGATTGTGTCCTTTTCAGCAGCGCGGCGCGCGCTGAAATGGCGCGTTGGGGGGTCAAAACCACCCGAACGACCTCCGAATGCCACGAAACCGTACGACAACATCCGGGACGTGAATTGTAAAATGGTCGTCCAGACGGAACCTCATTCGGAGGTTCCGTGTGACCGCGGCGTCCGGAAACGCGTTTCCGGCGCCATTAAACACCAAAACGGCGTGCGGCGGTCCAATTTGGAGCAAACGTGCTCCGAACGACCTGAAACCGCACTGGAACGATAGAAATATTATTCCTGAGATGCAGGAGGAGGCCGCACGTCCATCGGACGTGCGGTGCGCGCGGCACGTCCAATTGTGTCGTTTTCAGCAGCGCGGCGCGCGCTGAAATGACTCGTTGGGGGGTCAAAACCACCCGAACGACCTCAGAATGCCACAAAACCGTACGACAACATCCGGGGCGTGAATTGTGAAATGGTCGGCCAGACGGCACCTCATTCGGAGGTGCCGTGTGACCGCGGCGGCCGGAAATGCGTTTCCGGCGCCATTAAACACCAAAACGGCGTGCGGCGGTCCAATTCGGAGTAAACGTGCTCCGAACGACCTGAAACCGCACGGGAACGATAGAAATTTTATTCCTGAGATGCAGGAGGTGGCCGCACGTCCATCGGACGTGCGGTGCGCGCGGCACGTCCGATTGTGTCATTTTCAGAAGCGCGGCGCGTGCTGAAATGGCGCGTTGGGGGGTCAAAACCACCCGAACGACCTCCGAATGCCACGAAACCGTACGACAACATTCGGAGCTTGAATTGTGAAATGGTCGGCCAGACGGAACCTCATTCAGAGGTGCCGTGTGACCGCGGCGGCCAGAAACGCGTTTTCGGCGCCATTAAACACCAAAACGGCGTGCGGCGGTCCAATTCGGAGCAAACGTGCTCCGAACGACCTGAAATCGCACGGGAACGATAGAAATATTATTCCTGAGATGCAGGAGGAGGTCGCACGTCCATCGGACGTGCGGTGCGTGCGGCACGTCCGATTGTGTCGTTTTCAGCAGCGCGGTGGGCGCTGAAATGGCGCGTTGGGGGGTCAAAACCACCCGAACGACCTCTGAATGCCACGAAACCGTACGACAACATCCGGGGCGTGAATTGTGAAATGTTCGGCCAGACGGAACCTCATTCGGAGGTGCCGTGTGACCGCGGCGGCCGGAAACGCGTTTCTGGCGCCATTAAACACCAAAACGGCGTTCGGCGGTCCAATTCGGAGCAAACGTGCTCCGAACGACCTGAAACCGCACGGGAACGATACAAATATTATTCCTGAGATGCAGGAGGAGGCCGCACGTCCATCGGACGTGCGGTGCGCGCGGCACGTCCGATTGTGTCGTTTTCAGCAGCGCGGCGCGCGCTGAAATGGCGCGTTGGAGGGTCAAAACCACCCGAACGACCTCCGAATGCAACGAAACCGTAAGACAACATCCGGGGCGTGAATTGTGAAATGGTCGGCCAGACGGAACCTCATTCGGAGGTGTCGTGTGACCGCGGCGGCCGGAAACGCGTTTCTGGCGCCATTAAACACCAAAACGGCGTGCGGCGGTCCAATTCGGAGCAAACGTGCTCCGAACGACCTGAAACCACACGGGAACGATAGAAATATTATTCCTGATATGCAGAAGGAGGCCTCACGTCCATCGAACGTGCGGTGCGCGCGGCACGTCCGATTGTGTCGTTTTCAGCAGCGCAGCCCGCGCTGAAATGGCGCGTTGGGGAGTCAAAACCACCCGAACAACCTCCGAATGCCACGAAACCGTACGACAACATCCGGGGCGTGAATTGTGAAATGGTCGGCCAGACGGAACCTCATTCGGAGGTGCCGTGTGACCGCGGAGGCCGGAAACGCGTTTCCGGCGCCATTAAACACCAAAACGGCGTGTGGCGGTCCAATTCGGAGCAAACGTGCTCCGAACGACCTGAAACCGCACGGGAACGATAGGAATATTATTCCTGAGATGCAAGAGGAGGCCGCACGTCTATCGGACGTGCGGTGCGCGCGGTACGTCCGATTGTGTCGTTTTCAGCAGCGCGGCGCGCGCTGAAATGGCGCGTTGGGGGGTCAAAACCACCCGAACGACCTCCGAATGCCACGAAACCGTACGACAACATCCGGGGCGTGAATTGTGAAATGGTCGGCCAGACGGCACCTCATTCGGAGGTGCCGTGTGACCGCGGCGGACGGAAACGCGTTTCTGGCGCCATTAAACACCAAAACGGCGTGCGGCGGTCCAATTCGGAGCAAACGTGCTCCGAACGACCTGAAACCACACGGGAACGATATAAATATTATTCCTGAGATGCTGGATGAGGCCGCACGTCCATCGGACGTGCGGTGCGCGCGGCACGTCCGATTGTGTCGTTTTCAGCAGCGCGGCGCGCGCTGAAATGGCGCGTTGGGGGGTCAAAACCACCCGAACGACCTCCGAATGCCACGAAACCGTACGACAACATCCGGGGCGTGAATTGTGAAATGTTTGGCCAGATGGCACCTCATTCGGAGGTGCCGTGTGACCGCGGCGGCCGGAAACGCGTTTCCGGCGCCATTAAACACCAAAACGGCGTGCGGCGGTCCCATTCGGAGCAAACGTGCTCCGAACGACCTAAACTCGCACGGGAACGATAGAAATATTATTCCTGAGATGCAGGAGGAGGCCGCACGTCCATCGGACATGCGGTGCGTGCGGCACGTCCGATTGTGTCGTTTTCAGCAGCGCGGCGCGCGCTTAAATGGCGCGTTGGGGGGTCAAAACCACCCGAACGACCTCCGAATGCCACAAAACCGTACGACAACATCCGGGGCGTGAATTGTGAAATGGTCGGCCAGACGGCACCTCATTCGGAGGTTCCGTGTGACCGCGGCGGCCAGAAATGCGTTTCCGGCGCCATTAAACACCAAAACGGCGTGCGGCGGTCCAATTCGGAGAAAACGTGCTCCGAACGACCTGAAACCGCACGGGAAGGATAGAAATATTATTCCTGAGATGCAGGAGGAGGCCGCACGTCCATTGGACGTGCGGTGCGCGCGGCACGTCCGATTGTGTCATTTTCAGCAGCGCGGCGCGCGCTGAAATGGCGCGTTGAGGGGTCAAAACCACCCGAACGACCTCCGAATGCCACGAAACCGTACGACAAAATCCGGGGCGTGAATTTTGAAATGGTCGGCCAGACGGCACCTCATTCGGAGGTGCCGTGTGACCGCGGCGGCCGGAAAGGCGTTTCCGGCGCCATTAAACACCAAAACGGCGTGCGGCGGTCCAATTCGGAGCAAACGTGCCCCGAACGACCTGAAACCGCACGGGAACGATAGAAATATTATTCCTGAGATGCAGGAGGAGGCCGCACGTTCATCGGACGTGCGGTGCGCGCGGCACGTCCGATTGTGTCGTTTTCAGCAGCGCGGGGCGCGCTGAAATGGCGCGTTGGGGGGTCAAAACCACCCGAACGACCTCCAAATGCCACGAAACCGTACGAAAACATCCGGGGCGTGAATTGTGAAATGGTCGGCCAGACGGCACCTCATTCGGAGGTGCCGTGTGACCGCGGCGTCCGGAAGCGCGTTTCCGGCGCCATTAAACACCAAAACGGCGTGCGGCGGTCCAATTCGGAGCAAACGTGCTCCGAACGACCTGAAACCGCACGGGAACGATAGAAATATTATTCCTGAGATGCAGGAGGAGGCCGCACGTCCATCGGACGTGCGGTGCGCGCGGCACGTCCGATTGTGTCGTTTTCAGCAGCGCGGCGCGCGCTGAAATGGCGCGTTGGGGGGTCAAAACCACCCGAACGACCTCCGAATGCCACGAAACCGTACGACAACATCCGGGGCGTGAATTGTGAAATGTTCGGCCAGACGGAACCTCATTCGGAGGTCCCATGTGACCGCGGCGGCTGGAAACGCGTTTCCGGCGCCATTAAACACCAAAACGGCGTGCGGCGGTCCCATTCGGAGCAAACGTGCTCCGAACGACCTGAAACCGCACGGGAAAGATAGAAATATTATTCCTGAGATGCAGGAGGAGGCCGCACGTCCATTGGACGTGCGGTGCGCGCGGCACGTCCGATTGTGTCGTTTTCAGCAGCGCAGCCCGCGCTGAAATGGCGCGTTGGGGAGTCAAAACCACTCGAACGACCTCCGAATGCCACGAAACCGTACGACAACATCCGGGGCGTGAATTGTGAAATGGTCGGCCAGACGGCACCTCATTCGGAGGTGCCGTGTGACAGCGGAGGCCGGAAACGCGTTTCCGGCGCCATTAAACACCAAAACGGCGTGTGGCGGTCCAATTCGGAACAAACGTGCTCCGAACGACCTGAAACCGCACGGGAACGATAGGAATATTATTCCTGAGATGCAAGAGGAGGCCGCACGTCTATCGGACGTGCGGTGCGCGCGGCACGTCCGATTGTGTCGTTTTCAGCAGCGCGGCGCGCGCTGAAATGGCGCGTTGGGGGGTCAAAACCACCCGAACGACCTCCGAATGCCACGAAACCGTACGACAACATCCGGGGCGTGAATTTTGAAATGGTCGGCCAGACGGCACCTCATTCGGAGGTGCCGTGTGACCGCGGCGGCCGGAAACGCGTTTCTGGCGCCATTAAACACCAAAACGGCGTGCGGCGGTCCAATTCGGAGCAAACGTGCTCCGAACGACCTGAAACCACACGGGAACGATAGAAATATTATTCCTGAGATGAAGGAGGAGGCCTCACGTCCATCGGACGTGCGGTGCGCGCGGCACGTCCGATTGTGTCGTTTTCACTAGCGCGGCGCGCGCTGAAATGGCGCGTTGGGGGGTCAAAACCACCCGAACGACCTCCGAATGCCACGAAACCGTACGACAACATCCGGGGCGTGAATTGTGAAATGTTCGGCCAGATGGCACCTCATTCGGAGGTGCCGTGTGACCGCGGCGGCCGGAAACGCGTTTCCGGCGCCATTAAACACCAAAACAGCGTGCGGCGGTCCCATTCGGAGCAAACGTGCTCCGAACGACCTAAACTCGCACGGGAACGATAGAAATATTATTCCTGAGATGCAGGAGGAGGCCGCACATCCATTGGACGTGCGGTGGGCGCGGCACGTCCGATTGTGTCGTTTTCAGCAGCGCGGCGCGCGTTGAAATGGCGCGTTGGGGGGTCAAAACCACCCGAACGACCTCCGAATGCCACGAAACCGTACGACAACATTCGGGGCGTGAATTGTGAAATGGTCGGCCAGACGGAACCTCATTCGGAGGTGCCGTGTGACCGCGGCGGCCGGAAACGCGTTTCCGGCGCCATTAAACACCAAAACGGCGTGCGGCGGTCCAATTCGGAGCAAACGTGCTCCGAACAACCTGAAACCGCACGGGAACGATAGAAATATTATTCCTGAGATGCAGGAGGAGGCCGCACGTCCATCGGACGTGCGGTGCGTGCGGCACGTCCGATTGTGTCGTTTTCAGCAGCGCGGAGCGCGCTAAAATGGCGCGTTGGGGGGTCAAAACCGCCCGAACGACCTCCGAATTCCACAAAACCGTACGACAACATCCGGGGCGTGAATTTTGAAATGGTCGGCCAGACGGCACCTCATTCGGAGGTTCCGTGTGACCGCGGCGGCCAGAAACGCGTTTCCGGCGCCATTAAACACCAAAACGGCGTGCGGCGGTCCAATTCGGAGAAAACGTGCTCCGAACGACCTGAAACCGCACGGGAACAATAGAAATATTATTCCTGAGATGCAGGAGGAGGCCGCACGTCCATCGGATGTGCGGTGCGCGCGGCACGTCCGATTGTGTCGTTTTCAGCAGCGCGGCGCGCGCTGAAATGGCGCGTTGGGGGGTCAAAACCACCCGAACGACCTCCGAATGCCACGAAACCGTACGACAACATCCGGGGCGTGAATTGTGAAATGGTCGGCCAGACGGCACCTCATTCGGAGGTGCCGTGTGACCGCGGCGGCCGGAAACGCGTTTCCGGCGCCATTAAACACCAAAACGGCGTGCGGCGGTCCAATTCGGGGCAAACGTGCCCCGAACGACCTGAAACCGCACGGGAACGATAGAAATATTATTCCTGAGATGCAGGAGGAGGCCGCACGTCCATCGGACGTGCGGTGCGCGCGGCACGTCCGATTGTGTCGTTTTCAGCAGCGCGGCGCGCGCTGAAATGACTCGTTGGGGGGTCAAAACCACCCGAACGACCTCAGAATGCCACAAAACCGTACGACAACATCCGGGGCGTGAATTGTGAAATGTTCGGCCAGACGGAACCTCATTCGGAGGTGCCATGTGACCGCGGCGGCTGGAAACGCGTTTCCGGCGCCATTAAACACCAGAACGGCGTGCGGCGGTCCAATTCGGAGCAAACGTGCTCCGAACGACCTGAAACCGCACGGGAACGATAGAAATATTATTCCTGAGATGCAGGAGGTGGCCGCACGTCCATCGGACGTGCGGTGCGCGCGGCACGTCCGATTGTGTCGTTTTCAGCAGCGCGGCGCGCGCTGAAATGGCGCGTTGGGGGGTCAAAACCACCCGAACGACCTCCGAATGCCACGAAACCGTACGACAACATCCGGGGCGTGAATTGTGAAATGTTCGGCCAGACGGAACCTCATTCGGAGGTCCCATGTGACCGCGGCGGCTGGAAACGCGTTTCCGGCGCCATTAAACACCAAAACGGCGTGCGGCGGTCCCATTCGGAGCAAACGTGCTCCGAACGACCTGAAACCGCACGGGAAAGATAGAAATATTATTCCTGAGATGCAGGAGGAGGCCGCACGTCCATTGGACGTGCGGTGCGCGCGGTACGTCCGATTGTGTCGTTTTCAGCAGCGCAGCCCGCGCTGAAATGGCGCGTTGGGGAGTCAAAACCACTCGAACGACCTCCGAATGCCACGAAACCGTACGACAACATCCGGGGCGTGAATTGTGAAATGGTCGGCCAGACGGCACCTCATTCGGAGGTGCCGTGTGACCGCGGAGGCCGGAAACGCGTTTCCGGCGCCATTAAACACCAAAACGGCGTGTGGCGGTCCAATTCGGAGCAAACGTGCTCCGAACGACCTGAAACCGCACGGGAACGATAGGAATATTATTCCTGAGATGCAAGAGGAGGCCGCACGTCTATCGGACGTGCGGTGCGCGCGGCACGTCCGATTGTGTCGTTTTCAGCAGCGCGGCGCGCGCTGAAATGGCGCGTTGGGGGGTCAAAACCACCCGAACGACCTCCGAATGCCACGAAACCGTACGACAACATCCGGGGCGTGAATTTTGAAATGGTCGGCCAGACGGCACCTCATTCGGAGGTGCCGTGTGACCGCGGCGGCCGGAAACGCGTTTCTGGCGCCATTAAACACCAAAACGGCGTGCGGCGGTCCAATTCGGAGCAAACGTGCTCCGAACGACCTGAAACCACACGGGAACGATAGAAATATTATTCCTGAGATGAAGGAGGAGGCCGCACGTCCATCGGACGTGCGGTGCGCGCGGCACGTCCGATTGTGTCGTTTTCAGTAGCGCGGCGCGCGCTGAAATGGCGCGTTGGGGGGTCAAAACCACCCGAACGACCTCCGAATGCCACGAAACCGTACGACAACATCCGGGGCGTGAATTGTGAAATGTTCGGCCAGATGGCACCTCATTCGGAGGTGCCGTGTGACCGCGGCGGCCGGAAACGCGTTTCCGGCGCCATTAAACACCAAAACGGCGTGCGGCGGTCCCATTCGGAGCAAACGTGCTCCGAACGACCTAAACTCGCACGGGAACGATAGAAATATTATTCCTGAGATGCAGGAGGAGGCCGCACATCCATCGGACGTGCGGTGTGCGCGGCACGTCCGATTGTGTCGTTTTCAGCAGCGCGGCGCGCGCTGAAATGGCGCGTTGGGGGGTCAAAACCACCCGAACGACCTCCGAATGCCACGAAACCGTACGACAACATTTGGGGCGTGAATTGTGAAATGGTCGGCCAGACGGAACCTCATTCGGAGGTGCCGTGTGACCGCGGCGGCCGGAAACGCGTTTCCGGCGCCATTAAACACCAAAACGGCGTGCGGCGGTCCAATTCGGAGCAAACGTGCTCCGAACAACCTGAAACCGCACGGGAACGATAGAAATATTATTCCTGAGATGCAGGAGGAGGCCGCACGTCCATCGGACGTGCGGTGCGTGCGGCACGTCCGATTGTGTCGTTTTCAGCAGCGCGGAGCGCGCTTAAATGGCGCGTTGGGGGGTCAAAACCACCCGAACGACCTCCGAATGCCACAAAACCGTACGACAACATCCGGGGCGTGAATTTTGAAATGGTCGGCCAGACGGCACCTCATTCGGAGGTTCCGTGTGACCGCGGCGGCCAGAAACGCGTTTCCGGCGCCATTAAACACCAAAACGGCGTGCGGCGGTCCAATTCGGAGAAAACGTGCTCCGAACGACCTGAAACCGCACGGGAACAATAGAAATATTATTCCTGAGATGCAGGAGGAGGCCGCACGTCCATCGGACGTGCGGTGCGCGCGGCACGTCCGATTGTGTCGTTTTCAGCAGCGCGGCGCGCGCTGAAATGGCGCGTTGGGGGGTCAAAACCACCCGAACGACCTCCGAATGCCACGAAACCGTACGACAACATCCGGGGCGTGAATTGTGAAATGGTCGGCCAGACGGCACCTCATTCGGAGGTGCCGTGTGACCGCGGCGGCCGGAAACGCGTTTCCGGCGCCATTAAACACCAAAACGGCGTGCGGCGGTCCAATTCGGGGCAAACGTGCCCCGAACGACCTGAAACCGCACGGGAACGATAGAAATATTATTCCTGAGATGCAGGAGGAGGCCGCACGTCCATTGGACGTGCGGAGCGCGCGGCACGTCCGATTGTGTCGTTTTCAGCAGCGCGGGGCGCGCTGAAATGGCGCGTTGGGGGGTCAAAACCACCCGAACGACCTCCAAATGCCACGAAACCGTACGACAACATCCGGGGCCTGAATTGTGAAATGGTCGGCCAGACGGCACCTCATTCGGAGGTGCCGTGTGACCGCGGCGTCCGGAAACGCGTTTCCGGCGCCATTAAACACCAAAACGGCGTGCGGCGGTCCAATTCGGAGCAAACGTGCTCCGAACGACCTGAAACCGCATGGGAACGATAGAAATATTATTCCTGAGATGCAGGAGGAGGCCGCACGTCCATCGGACGTGCGGTGCGCGCGGCACGTCCGATTGTGTCGTTTTCAGCAGCGCGGCGCGCGCTGAAATGGCGCGTTGGGGGGTCAAAACCACCGGAACGACCTCCGAATGCCACGAAACCGTACGACAACATCCGGGGCGTGAATTGTGAAATTGTCGGCCAGACGGAACCTCATTCGGAGGTGCCATGTGACCGCGGCGGCTGGAAACGCGTTCCGGCGTCATTAAACACCAGAACGGCGTGCGGCGGTCCCATTCGGAGCAAACGTGCTCCGAACGACCTGAAACCGCACGGGAACCATAGAAATATTATTCCTGAGATGCAGGAGGAGGCCGCACGTCCATTGGACGTGCGGTGCGCGCGGCACGTCCGATTGTGTCGTTTTCAGCAGCGCGGTGCGCGCTGAAATGGCGCGTTGGGGGGTCAAAACCACCCGAACGACCTCCGAATGCCACGAAACCGTACGACAACATCCGGGGCGTGAATTGTGAAATGGTAGGACAGACGACACCTCATTCGGAGGTGCCGTGTGACCGCGGCGGCCGGAAACGCGTTTCCGGCGCCATTAAACACCAAAACGGCGTGCGGCGGTCCAATTCGGAGAAAACGTGCTCCGAACGACCTGAAACCGCAAGAGAACGATAGAAATATTATTCCGGAGATGCAGGAGGAGGCCGCACGTCCATCAGACGTGCGGTGCGCGCGACACGTCCGATTGTGTCGTTTTCAGCAGCGCTGCGCGCGCTGAAATGGCGCGTTGGGGGGTCAAAACCACCCGAATGACCTCCGAATGCCACGAAACCGTACGACAACATCCGGGGCGTGAATTGTGAAATGGTCGGCCAGACGGCACCTCATTCGGAGGTGCCGTGTGACCGCGGCGGCCGGAAACGCGTTTCCGGCGCCATTAAACACCAAAACGGCGTGCGGCGGTCCAATTCGGGGCAAACGTGCCCCGAACGACCTGAAACCGCACGGGAACGATAGAAATATTATTCCTGAGATGCAGGAGGAGGCCGCACGTCCATCGGACGTGCGGTGCGCGCGGCACGTCCGATTGTGTCGTTTTCAGCAGCGCGGCGCGCGCTGAAATGACTCGTTGGGGGGTCAAAACCACCCGAACGACCTCAGAATGCCACAAAACCGTACGACAACATCCGGGGCGTGAATTGTGAAATGTTCGGCCAGACGGAACCTCATTCGGAGGTGCCATGTGACCGCGGCGGCTGGAAACGCGTTTCCGGCGCCATTAAACACCAGAACGGCGTGCGGCGGTTCCATTCGGAGCAAACGTGCTCCGAACGACCTGAAACCGCACGGGAACGATAGAAATATTATTCCTGAGATGCAGGAGGTGGCCGCACGTCCATCGGACGTGCGGTGCGCGCGGCACGTCCGATTGTGTCATTTTCAGAAGCGCGGCGCGTGCTGAAATGGCGCGTTGGGGGGTCAAAACCACCCGAACGACCTCCGAATGCCACGAAACCGTACGACAACATCCGGAACTTGAATTGTGAAATGGTCGGCCAGACGGAACCTCATTTGGAGGTGCCGTGTGACCGCGGAGGCCGGAAACGCGTTTCCGGCGCCATTAAACACCAAAACGGCGTGTGGCGGTCCAATTCGGAGCAAACGTGCTCCGAACGACCTGAAACCGCACGGGAACGATAGAAATATTATTCCTGAG
Organism: Viscum album; assembly: GCA_963277665.1. Classification (NCBI taxonomy): domain Eukaryota; kingdom Viridiplantae; phylum Streptophyta; class Magnoliopsida; order Santalales; family Viscaceae; genus Viscum; species Viscum album. The sequence continues at coordinate 883,067,609 of OY728158.1, forward strand.
ATGCAAGAGGAGGCCGCACGTCTATCGGACGTGCGGTGCGCGCGGTACGTCCGATTGTGTCGTTTTCAGCAGCGCGGCGCGCGCTGAAATGGCGCGTTGGGGGGTCAAAACCACCCGAACGACCTCCGAATGCCACGAAACCGTACGACAACATCCGGGGCGTGAATTGTGAAATGGTCGGCCAGACGGCACCTCATTCGGAGGTGCCGTGTGACCGCGGCGGACGGAAACGCGTTTCTGGCGCCATTAAACACCCAAACGGGGTGCGGCGGTCCAATTCGGAGCAAACGTGCTCCGAACGACCTGAAACCACACGGGAACGATATAAATATTATTCCTGAGATGCTGGATGAGGCCGCACGTCCATCGGACGTGCGGTGCGCGCGGCACGTCCGATTGTGTCGTTTTCAGCAGCGCGGCGCGCGCTGAAATGGCGCGTTGGGGGGTCAAAACCACCCGAACGACCTCCGAATGCCACGAAACCGTACGACAACATCCGGGGCGTGAATTGTGAAATGTTCGGCCAGATGGAACCTCATTCGGAGGTGCCGTGTGACCGCGGCGGCCGGAAACGCGTTTCCGGCGCCATTAAACACCAAAACGGCGTGCGGCGGTCCCATTCGGAGCAAACGTGCTCCGAACGACCTAAACTCGCACGGGAACGATAGAAATATTATTCCTGAGATGCAGGAGGAGGCCGCACGTCCATCGGACGTGCGGTGCGTGCGGCACGTCCGATTGTGTCGTTTTCAGCAGCGCGGCGCGCGCTTAAATGGCGCGTTGGGGGGTCAAAACCACCCGAACGACCCCCGAATGCCACAAAACCGTACGACAACATCCGGGGCGTGAATTATGAAATGGTCGGCCAGACGGCACCTCATTCGGAGGTTCCGTGTGACCGCGGCGGCCAGAAACGCGTTTCCGGCGCCATTAAACACCAAAACGGCGTGCGGCGGTCCAATTCGGAGAAAACGTGCTCCGAACGACCTGAAACCGCACGGGAAGGATAGAAATATTATTCCTGAGATGCAGAAGGAGGCCGCACGTCCATTGGACGTGCGGTGCGCGCGGCACGTCCGATTGTGTCGTTTTCAGCAGCGCGGCGCGCGCTGAAATGGCGCGTTGAGGGGTCAAAACCACCCGAACGACCTCCGAATGCCACGAAACCGTACGACAACATCCGGGGCGTGAATTTTGAAATGGTCGGCCAGACGGCACCTCATTCGGAGGTGCCGTGTGACCGCGGCGGCCGGAAAGGCGTTTCCGGCGCCATTAAACACCAAAACGGCGTGCGGCGGTCCAATTCGGAGCAAACGTGCCCCGAACGACCTCCAAATGCCACGAAACCGTACGACAACATCCGGGGCGTGAATTGTGAAATGGTCGGCCAGACGGCACCTCATTCGGAGGTGCCGTGTGACCGCGGCGTCCGGAAGCGCGTTTCCGGCGCCATTAAACACCAAAACGGCGTGCGGCGGTCCAATTCGGAGCAAACGTGCTCCGAACGACCTGAAACCGCACGGGAACGATAGAAATATTATTCCTGAGATGCAGGAGGAGGCCGCACGTCCATCGGACGTGCGGTGCGCGCGGCACGTCCGATTGTGTCGTTTTCAGCAGCGCGACGCGCGCTGAAATGGCGCGTTGGGGGGTCAAAACCACCCGAACGACCTCCGAATGCCACGAAACCGTACGACAACATCCGGGGCGTGAATTGTGAAATGTTCGGCCAGACGGAACCTCATTCGGAGGTCCCATGTGACCGCGGCGGCTGAAAACGCGTTTCCGGCGCCATTAAACACCAAAATGGCGTGCGGCGGTCCCATTCGGAGCAAACGTGCTCCGAACGACCTGAAACCGCACGGGAAAGATAGAAATATTATTCCTGAGATGCAGGAGGAGGCCGCACGTCCATTGGACGTGCGGTGCGCGCGGCACGTCCGATTGTGTCGTTTTCAGCAGCGCAGCCCGCGCTGAAATGGCGCGTTGGGGAGTCAAAACCACTCGAACGACCTCCGAATGCCACGAAACCGTACGACAACATCCGGGGCGTGAATTGTGAAATGGTCGGCCAGACGGCACCTCATTCGGAGGTGCCGTGTGACAGCGGAGGCCGGAAACGCGTTTCCGGCGCCATTAAACACCAAAACGGCGTGTGGCGGTCCAATTCGGAGCAAACGTGCTCCGAACGACCTGAAACCGCACGGGAACGATAGGAATATTATTCCTGAGATGAAAGAGGAGGCCGCACGTCTATCGGACGTGCGGTGCGCGCGGCACGTCCGATTGTGTCGTTTTCAGCAGCGCGGCGCGCGCTGAAATGGCGCGTTGGGGGGTCAAAACCACCCGAACGACCTCCGAATGCCACGAAACCGTACGACAACATCCGGAGCGTGAATTTTGAAATGGTCGGCCAGACGGCACCTCATTCGGAGGTGCCGTGTGACCGCGGCGGCCGGAAACGCGTTTCTGGCGCCATTAAACACCAAAACGGCGTGCGGCGGTCCAATTCGGAGCAAACGTGCTCCGAACGACCTGAAACCACACGGGAACGATAGAAATATTATTCCTGAGATGAAGGAGGAGGCCGCACGTCCATCGGACGTGCGGTGCGCGCGGCACGTCCGATTGTGTCGTTTTCACTAGCGCGGCGCGCGCTGAAATGGCGCGTTGGGGGGTCAAAACCACCCGAACGACCTCCGAATGCCACGAAACCGTACGACAACATCCGGGGCGTGAATTGTGAAATGTTCGGCCAGATGGCACCTCATTCGGAGGTGCCGTGTGACCGCGGCGGCCGGAAACGCGTTTCCGGCGCCATTAAACACCAAAACGGCGTGCGGCGGTCCCATTCGGAGCAAACGTGCTCCGAACGACCTAAACTCGCACGGGAACGATAGAAATATTATTCCTGAGATGCAGGAGGAGGCCGCACATCCATTGGACGTGCGGTGGGCGCGGCACGTCCGATTGTGTCGTTTTCAGCAGCGCGGCGCGCGTTGAAATGGCGCGTTGGGGGGTCAAAACCACCCGAACGACCTCCGAATGCCACGAAACCGTACGACAACATTCGGGGCGTGAATTGTGAAATGGTCGGCCAGACGGAACCTCATTCGGAGGTGCCGTGTGACCGCGGCGGCCGGAAACGCGTTTCCGGCGCCATTAAACACCAAAACGGCGTGCGGCGGTCCAATTCGGAGCAAACGTGCTCCGAACAACCTGAAACCGCACGGGAACGATAGAAATATTATTCCTGAGATGCAGGAGGAGGCCGCACGTCCATCGGACGTGCGGTGCGTGCGGCACGTCCGATTGTGTCGTTTTCAGCAGCGCGGAGCGCGCTCAAAATGGCGCGTTGGGGGGTCAAAACCGCCCGAACGACCTCCGAATTCCACAAAACCGTACGACAACATCCGGGGCGTGAATTTTGAAATGGTCGGCCAGACGGCACCTCATTCGGAGGTTCCGTGTGACCGCGGCGGCCAGAAACGCGTTTCCGGCGCCATTAAACACCAAAACGGCGTGCGGCGGTCCAATTCGGAGAAAACGTGCTCCGAACGACCTGAAACCGCACGGGAACAATAGAAATATTATTCCTGAGATGCAGGAGGAGGCCGCACGTCCATCGGACGTGCGGTGCGCGCGGCACGTCCGATTGTGTCGTTTTCAGCAGCGCGGCGCGCGCTGAAATGGCGCGTTGGGGGGTCAAAACCACCCGAACGACCTCTGAATGCCACGAAACCGTACGACAACATCCGGGGCGTGAATTGTGAAATGGTCGGCCAGACGGCACCTCATTCGGAGGTGCCGTGTGACCGCGGCGGCCGGAAACGCGTTTCCGGCGCCATTAAACACCAAAACGGCGTGCGGCGGTCCAATTCGGGGCAAACGTGCCCCGAACGACCTGAAACCGCACGGGAACGATAGAAATTTTATTCCTGAGATGCAGGAGGAGGCCGCACGTCCATCGGACGTGCGGTGCGCGCGGCACGTCCGATTGTGTCGTTTTCAGCAGCGCGGCGCGCGCTGAAATGACTCGTTGGGGGGTCAAAACCACCCGAACGACCTCAGAATGCCACAAAACCGTACGACAACATCCGGGGCGTGAATTGTGAAATGTTCGGCCAGACGGAACCTCATTCGGAGGTGCCATGTGACCGCGGCGGCTGGAAACGCGTTTCCGGCGCCATTAAACACCAGAACGGCGTGCGGCGGTCCCATTCGGAGCAAACGTGCTCCGAACGACCTGAAACCGCACGGGAACGATAGAAATATTATTCCTGAGATGCAGGAGGTGGCCGCACGTCCATCGGACGTGCGGTGCGCGCGGCACGTCCGATTGTGTCATTTTCAGAAGCGCGGCGCGTGCTGAAATGGCGCGTTGGGGGGTCAAAACCACCCGAACGACCTCCGAATGCCACGAAACCGTACGACAACATTCGGAGCTTGAATTGTGAAATGGTCGGCCAGACGGAACCTCATTCAGAGGTGCCGTGTGACCGCGGCGGCCAGAAACGCGTTTTCGGCACCATTAAACACCAAAACGGCGTGCGGCGGTCCAATTCGGAGAAAACGTGCTCCGAACGACCTGAAACCGCACGGGAACGATAGAAATATTATTCCTGAGATGCAGGAGGAGGTCGCACGTCCATCGGACGTGCGGTGCGTGCGGCACGTCCGATTGTGTCGTTTTCAGCAGCGCGGTGCGCGCTGAAATGGCGCGTTGGGGGGTCAAAACCACCCGAACGACCTCCGAATGCCACGAAACCGTACGACAACATCCGGGGCGTGAATTGTGAAATGGTCGGCCAGACGCAACCTCATTCGGAGGTGCCGTGTGACCGCGGCGGCCGGAAACGCGTTTCTGGCGCCATTAAACACCAAAACGGCGTTCGGCGGTCCAATTCGGAGCAAACGTGCTCCGAACGACCTGAAACCGCACGGGAACGATACAAATATTATTCCTGAGATGCAGGAGGAGGCCGCACGTCCATCGGACGTGCGGTGCGCGCGGCACGTCCGATTGTGTCGTTTTCAGCAGCGCGGCGCGCGCTGAAATGGCGCGTTGGAGGGTCAAAACCACCCGAACGACCTCCGAATGCAACGAAACCGTACGACAACATCCGGGGCGTGAATTGTGAAATGGTCGGCCAGACGGCACCTCATTCGGAGGTGTCGTGTGACCGCGGCGGCCGGAAACGCGTTTCTGGCGCCATTAAACACCAAAACGGCGTGCGGCGGTCCAATTCGGAGCAAACGTGCTCCGAACGACCTGAAACCACACGGGAACGATAGAAATATTATTCCTGAGATGCAGAAGGAGGCCTCACGTCCATCGAACGTGCGGTGCGCGCGGCACGTCCGATTGTGTCGTTTTCAGCAGCGCAGCCCGCGCTGAAATGGCGCGTTGGGGAGTCAAAACCACCCGAACAACCTCCGAATGCCAAGAAACCGTACGACAACATCCGGGGCGTGAATTGTGAAATGGTCGGCCAGACGGAACCTCATTCGGAGGTGCCGTGTGACCGCGGAGGGCGGAAACGCGTTTCCGGCGCCATTAAACACCAAAACGGCGTGTGGCGGTCCAATTCGGAGCAAACGTGCTCCGAACGACCTGAAACCGCACGGGAACGATAGGAATATTATTCCTGAGATGCAAGAGGAGGCCGCACGTCTATCGGACGTGCGGTGCGCGCGGTACGTCCGATTGTGTCGTTTTCAGCAGCGCGGCGCGCGCTGAAATGGCGCGTTGGGGGGTCAAAACCACCCGAACGACCTCCGAATGCCACGAAACCGTACGACAACATCCGGGGCGTGAATTGTGAAATGTTCGGCCAGACGGCACCTCATTCGGAGGTGCCGTGTGACCGCGGCGGACGGAAACGCGTTTCTGGCGCCATTAAACACCAAAACGGCGTGCGGCGGTCCAATTCGGAGAAAACGTGGTCCGAACGACCTGAAACCGCACGGGAACGATACAAATATTATTCCTGAGATGCAAGAGGAGGCCGCACGTCCATCGAACGTGCGGTGCGCGCGGCACGTCCGATTGTGTCGTTTTCAGCAGCGCAGCGCGCGCTGAAATGGCGCGTTGGGGAGTCAAAACCACCCGAACGACCTCCGAATGCCACGAAACCCTACGACAACATCCAGGGCGTGAATTGTGAAATGTTCGGCCAGACGGCACCTCATTCGGAGGTGCCGTGTTACCGCGGCGGCCGGAAACGCGTTTTCGGCGCCATTAAACACCAAAACGGCGTGCGGCGGTCCAATTCGGAGCAAACGTGCTCCGAACGACCTGAAACCTCACGGGAACGATAGAAATATTATTCCTGACATGCAAGAGGAGGTCGCACGTCTATCGGACGTGCGGTGCGCGCGGCACGTCCGATTGTGTCGTTCTCAGCAGCGCGGCGCGCGCTGAAATGGCGCGTTGGGGGGTCAAAACCATCCGAACGACCTCAGAATGCCACGAAACCGTACGACAACATCCGGGGAGTGAATTGTGAAATGGTCGGCCAGACGGAACCTCATTCGGAGGTGCCGTGTGACCGCGGCGGCCGGAAACGCGTTTCCGGCGCCATTAAACACCAAAACGGCGTGCGGCGGTCCAATTCGGAGCAAACGTGCTCCGAACGACCTGAAACCACACGGGAACGATAGAAATATTATTCCTGAGATGCTGGATGAGGCCGCACGTCCATCGGACGTGCGGTGCGCGCGGCACGTCCGATTGTGTCGTTTTCAGCAGCGCGGCGCGCGCTGAAATGGCGCGTTGGGGGGTCAAAACCACCCGAACGACCTCCGAATGCCACGAAACCGTACGACAACATCCGGGGCGTGAATTGTGAAATGTTCGGCCAGATGGCACCTCATTCGGAGGTGCCGTGTGACTGCGGCGGCCGGAAACGCGTTTCCGGCGCCATTAAACACCAAAACGGCGTGCGGCGGTCCCATTCGGAGCAAACGTGCTCCGAACGACCTAAACTCGCACGGGAACGATAGAAATATTATTCCTGAGATGCAGGAGGAGGCCGCACGTCCATCGGACGTGCGGTGCGTGCGGCACGTCCGATTGTGTCGTTTTCAGCAGCGCGGCGCGCGCTTAAATGGCGCGTTGGGGGGTCAAAACCACCCGAACGACCTCCGAATGCCACAAAACCGTACGAAAACATCCGGGGCGTGAATTGTGAAATGGTCGGCCAGACGGCACCTCATTCGGAGGTTCCGTGTGACCGCGGCGGCCAGAAACGCGTTTCCGGCGCCATTAAACACCAAAACGGCGTGCGGCGGTCCAATTCGGAGAAAACGTGCTCCGAACGACCTGAAACCGCACGGGAAGGATAGAAATATTATTCCTGAGATGCAGGAGGAGGCCGCACGTCCATTGGACGTGCGGTGCGCGCGGCACGTCCGATTGTGTCGTTTTCAACAGCGCGGCGCGCGCTGAAATGGCGCGTTGAGGGGTCAAAACCACCCGAACGACCTCCGAATGCCACGAAACCGTACGACAACATCCGGGGCGTGAATTTTGAAATGGTCGGCCAGACGGCACCTCATTCGGAGGTGCCGTGTGACCGCGGCGGCCGGAAAGGCGTTTCCGGCGCCATTAAACACCAAAACGGCGTGCGGCGGTCCAATTCGGAGCAAACGTGCCCCGAACGACCTGAAACCGCACGGGAACGATAGAAATATTATTCCTGAGATGCAGGAGGAGGCCGCACGTTCATCGGACGTGCGGTGCGCGCGGCACGTCCGATTGTGTCGTTTTCAGCAGCGCGGGGCGCGCTGAAATGGCGCGTTGAGGGGTCAAAACCACCCGAACGACCTCCAAATGCCACGAAACCGTACGACAACATCCGAGGCGTGAATTGTGAAATGGTCAGCCAGACGGCACCTCATTCGGAGGTGCCGTGTGACCGCGGCGTCCGGAAGCGCGTTTCCGGCGCCATTAAACACCAAAACGGCGTGCGGCGGTCCAATTCGGAGCAAACGTGCTCCGAACGACCTGAAACCGCACGGGAACGATAGAAATATTATTCCTGAGATGCAGGAGGAGGCCGCACGTCCATCGGACGTGCGGTGCGCGCGGCACGTCCGATTGTGTCGTTTTCAGCAGCGCGGCGCGCGCTGAAATGGCGCGTTGGGGGGTCAAAACCACCCGAACGACCTCCGAATGCCACGAAACCGTACGACAACATCCGGGGCGTGAATTGTGAAATGTTCGGCCAGACGGAACCTCATTCGGAGGTCCCATGTGACCGCGGAGGCTGGAAACGCGTTTCCGGCGCCATTAAACACCAAAACGGCGTGCGGCGGTCCCATTCGGAGCAAACGTGCTCCGAACGACCTGAAACCGCACGGGAAAGATAGAAATATTATTCCTGAGATGCAGGAGGAGGCCGCACGTCCATTGGACGTGCGGTGCGCGCGGCACGTCCGATTGTGTCGTTTTCAGCAGCGCAGCCCGCGCTGAAATGGCGCGTTGGGGAGTCAAAACCACTCGAACGACCTCCGAATGCCACGAAACCGTACGACAACATCCGGGGCGTGAATTGTGAAATGGTCGGCCAGACGGCACCTCATTCGGAGGTGCCGTGTGACCGCGGAGGCCGGAAACGCGTTTCCGGCGCCATTAAACACCAAAACGGCGTGTGGCGGTCCAATTCGGAGCAAACGTTCTCCGAACGACCTGAAACCGCACGGGAACGATAGGAATATTATTCCTGAGATGCAAGAGGAGGCCGCACGTCTATCGGACGTGCGGTGCGCGCGGCACGTCCGATTGTGTCGTTTTCAGCAGCGCGGCGCGCGCTGAAATGGCGCGTTGGGGGGTCAAAACCACCCGAACGACCTCCGAATGCCACGAAACCGTACGACAACATCCGGGGCGTGAATTTTGAAATGGTCGGCCAGACGGCACCTCATTCGGAGGTGCCGTGTGACCGCGGCGGCCGGAAACGCGTTTCTGGCGCCATTAAACACCAAAACGGCGTGCGGCGGTCCAATTCGGAGCAAACGTGCTCCGAACGACCTGAAACCACACGGGAACGATAGAAATATTATTCCTGAGATGAAGGAGGAGGCCGCACGTCCATCGGACGTGCGGTGCGCGCGGCACGTCCGATTGTGTCGTTTTCAGTAGCGCGGCGCGCGCTGAAATGGCGCGTTGGGGGGTCAAAACCACCCGAACGACCTCCGAATGCCACGAAACCGTACGACAACATCCGGGGCGTGAATTGTGAAATGTTCGGCCAGATGGCACCTCATTCGGAGGTGCCGTGTGACCGCGGCGGCCGGAAACGCGTTTCCGGCGCCATTAAACACCAAAACGGCGTGCGGCGGTCCCATTCGGAGCAAACGTGCTCCGAACGACCTAAACTCGCACGGGAACGATAGAAATATTATTCCTGAGATGCAGGAGGAGGTCGCACATCCATCGGACGTGCGGTGTGCGCGGCACGTCCGATTGTGTCGTTTTCAGCAGCGCGGCGCGTGTTGAAATGGCGCGTTGGGGGGTCAAAACCACCCGAACGACCTCCGAATGCCACGAAACCGTACGAAAACATTCGGGGCGTGAATTGTGAAATGGTCGGCCAGACGGAACCTCATTCGGAGGTGCCGTGTGACCGCGGCGGCCGGAAACGCGTTTCCGGCGCCATTAAACACCAAAACGGCGTGCGGCGGTCCAATTCGGAGCAAACGTGCTCCGAACAACCTGAAACCGCACGGGAACGATAGAAATATTATTCCTGAGATGCAGGAGGAGGCCGCACGTCCATCGGACGTGCGGTGCGTGCGGCACGTCCGATTGTGTCGTTTTCAGCAGCGCGGAGCGCGCTTAAATGGCGCGTTGGGGGGTCAAAACCACCCGAACGACCTCCGAATGCCACAAAACCGTACGACAACATCCGGGGCGTGAATTTTGAAATGCTCGGCCAGACGGCACCTCATTCGGAGGTTCCGTGTGACCGCGGCGGCCAGAAACGCGTTTCCGGCGCCATTAAACACCAAAACGGCGTGCGGCGGTCCAATTCGGAGAAAACGTGCTCCGAACGACCTGAAACCGCACGGGAACAATAGAAATATTATTCCTGAGATGCAGGAGGAGGCCGCACGTCCATCGGACGTGCGGTGCGCGCGGCACGTCCGATTGTGTCGTTTTCAGCAGCGCGGCGCGCGCTGAAATGGCGCGTTGGGGGGTCAAAACCACCCGAACGACCTCCGAATGCCACGAAACCGTACGACAACATCCGGGGCGTGAATTTTGAAATGGTCGGCCAAACGGCACCTCATTCGGAGGTGCCGTGTGACCGCGGCGGCCGGAAACGCGTTTCCGGCGCCATTAAACACCAAAACGGCGTGCGGCGGTCCAATTCGGGGCAAACGTGCCCCGAACGACCTGAAACCGCACGGGAACGATAGAAATATTATTCCTGAGATGCAGGAGGAGGCCGCACGTCCATTGGACGTGCGGTGCGCGCGGCACGTCCGATTGTGTCGTTTTCAGCAGCGCGGGGCGCGCTGAAATGGCGCGTTGGGGGGTCAAAACCACCCGAACGACCTCCAAATGCCACGAAACCGTACGACAACATCCGGGGCATGAATTGTGAAATGGTCGGCCAGACGGCACCTCATTCGGAGGTGCCGTGTGACCGCGGCGTCCGGAAACGCGTTTCCGGCGCCATTAAACACCAAAACGGCGTGCGGCGGTCCAATTCGGAGCAAACGTGCTCCGAACGACCTGAAACCGCACGGGAACGATAGAAATATTATTCCTGAGATGCAGGAGGAGGCCGCACGTCCATCGGACGTGCGGTGCGCGCGGCACGTCCGATTGTGTCGTTTTCAGCAGCGCGGCGCGCGCTGAAATGGCGCGTTGGGGGGTCAAAACCACCCGAACGACCTCCGAATGCCACGAAACCGTACGACAACATCCGGGGCGTGAATTGTGAAATTGTCGGCCAGACGGAACCTCATTCGGAGGTGCCATGTGACCGCGGCGGCTGGAAACGCGTTCCGGGGCGTGAATTTTGAAATGCTCGGCCAGACGGCACCTCATTCGGAGGTTCCGTGTGACCGCGGCGGCCAGAAACGCGTTTCCGGCGCCATTAAACACCAAAACGGCGTGCGGCGGTCCAATTCGGAGAAAACGTGCTCCGAACGACCTGAAACCGCACGGGAACAATAGAAATATTATTCCTGAGATGCAGGAGGAGGCCGCACGTCCATCGGACGTGCGGTGCGCGCGGCACGTCCGATTGTGTCGTTTTCAGCAGCGCGGCGCGCGCTGAAATGGCGCGTTGGGGGGTCAAAACCACCCGAACGACCTCCGAATGCCACGAAACCGTACGACAACATCCGGGGCGTGAATTTTGAAATGGTCGGCCAAACGGCACCTCATTCGGAGGTGCCGTGTGACCGCGGCGGCCGGAAACGCGTTTCCGGCGCCATTAAACACCAAAACGGCGTGCGGCGGTCCAATTCGGGGCAAACGTGCCCCGAACGACCTGAAACCGCACGGGAACGATAGAAATATTATTCCTGAGATGCAGGAGGAGGCCGCACGTCCATTTGACGTGCGGTGCGCGCGGCACGTCCGATTGTGTCGTTTTCAGCAGCGCGGGGCGCGCTGAAATGGCGCGTTGGGGGGTCAAAACCACCCGAACGACCTCCAAATGCCACGAAACCGTACGACAACATCCGGGGCATGAATTGTGAAATGGTCGGCCAGACGGCACCTCATTCGGAGGTGCCGTGTGACCGCGGCGTCCGGAAACGCGTTTCCGGCGCCATTAAACACCAAAACGGCGTGCGGCGGTCCAATTCGGAGCAAACGTGCTCCGAACGACCTGAAACCGCACGGGAACGATAGAAATATTATTCCTGAGATGCAGGAGGAGGCCGCACGTCCATCGGACGTGCGGTGCGCGCGGCACGTCCGATTGTGTCGTTTTCAGCAGCGCGGCGCGCGCTGAAATGGCGCGTTGGGGGGTCAAAACCACCCGAACGACCTCCGAATGCCACGAAACCGTACGACAACATCCGGGGCGTGAATTGTGAAATTGTCGGCCAGACGGAACCTCATTCGGAGGTGCCATGTGACCGCGGCGGCTGGAAACGCGTTCCGGCGTCATTAAACACCAGAACGGCGTGCGGCGGTCCCATTCGGAGCAAACGTGCTCCGAACGACCTGAAACCGCACGGGAACCATAGAAATATTATTCCTGAGATGCAGGAGGAGGCCGCACGTCCATTGGACGTGCGGTGCGCGCGGCACGTCCGATTGTGTCGTTTTCAGCAGCGCGGTGCGCGCTGAAATGGCGCGTTGGGGGGTCAAAACCACCCGAACGACCTCCGAATGCCACGAAACCGTACGACAACATCCGGGGCGTGAATTGTGAAATGGTCGGCCAGACGACACCTCATTCGGAGGTGCCGTGTGACCGCGGCGGCCGGAAACGCGTTTCCGGCGCCATTAAACACCAAAACGGCGTGCGGCGGTCCAATTCGGAGAAAACGTGCTCCGAACGACCTGAAACCGCAAGAGAACGATAGAAATATTATTCCGGAGATGCAGGAGGAGGCCGCACGTCCATCAGACGTGCGGTGCGCGCGACACGTCCGATTGTGTCGTTTTCAGCAGCGCTGCGCGCTCTGAAATGGCGCGTTGGGGGGTCAAAACCACCCGAACGACCTCCGAATGCCACGAAACCGTACGACAACATCCGGGGCGTGAATTGTAAAATGGTCGGCCAGACGGCACCTCATTCTGAGGTGCCGTGTGACCGCGGCGGCCGGAAACGCGTTTCCGGCGCCATTAAACACCAAAACGGTGTACGGCGGTCCAATTCGGAGAAAACGTGCTCCGAACGTCCTGAAACTGCACGGGAACGATAGAAATATTATTCCTGAGATGCAGAAGGAGGCCGCACGTCCATCGGACGTGCGGTGCGCGCGGCACGCCCGATTGTGTCGTTTTTAGCAGCGCGGCGCGCGCTGAAATGGCGCGTTGGGGGGTCAAAACCACCCGAACGACCTCCGAATGCCACGAAACCGTACGATAACATCCGGGGCGTGAATTTTGAAATGTTCGGCCAGACGGAACCTCATTCGGAGGTGCCGTGTGACCGCGGCGGCCGGAAACGCGTTTCCGGCGCCATTAAACACCAAAACGGCGTGCGGCGGTCCAATTCGGAGCAAACGTGCTCCGAACGACCTGAAACCGCACGGGAATGATAGAAATATTATTCCTGAGATGCAGGAGGTGGCCGCACATCCATCGGACGTGCGGTGCGCCCGACACGTCCGATTGTGTCGTTTTCAGCAGCGCGGCGCGCGCTGAAATTTCGCGTTGGGGGGTCAAAACCACCCGAACGACCTCCGAATGCCATGAAACCGTACGAAAACATCCGGGGCGTGAATTGTGAAATGGTCGGCCAGACGGCACCTCATTCAGAGGTTCCGTGTGACCGCGGCGGCCGGAAACGCGTTTCCGGCGCCACTAAACACCAAAACGGCGTGCGGTGGTCCAATTCGGAGAAAAAACATGTTCCGAACGACCTGAAACCGCACGGGAACGATAGAAATATTATTCCTGAGATGCAGGAGGAGGCCGCACGTCCATCGGACGTGCGGTGCGCGCGGCACGTCCGATTGTGTCGTTTTCAGCAGCGCGACGCGCACTGAAATGGCGCGTTGGGGGGTCAAAACCACCCGAACGACCTCCGAATGCCACGAAACCGTACGAAAACATCCGGGGCGTGAATTGTGAAATGGTCGGCCAGACGGCACCTCATTCGGAGGTGCCATGTGACCGCGGCGGCCGGAAACGCGTTTCCGGCGCCATTAAACACCAAAACGGCGTGCGGCGGTCCCATTCGGAGCAAACGTGCTCCGAACGATCTGAAACCGCACGGGAACTATAGAAATATTATTCCTGAGATGCAGGAGGAGGCCGCACGTCCATTGGACGTGCGGTGCGCGCGGCACGTCCGATTGTGTCGTTTTCAGCAGCGCGGCGCGCGCTGAAATAGCGTGTTGGGGGGTCAAAACCCCCCGAACGACCTCCGAATGCCACGTAACCGTACGACAACATCCGGGGCGTGAATTGTGAAATGGTCGGCCAGACGGCACCTCATTCGGAGGTGCCGTGTGACCGCGGCGGCCGGAAACGCGTTTCCGGCGCCATTAAACACCAAAACGGCGTGCGGCGGTCCAATTCGGAGCAAACGTGCTCCGAATGACCTGAAACCGCACGGGAACGATAGAAATATTATTCCTGAGATGCAGGAGGAGGCCGCACGTCCATCGGACGTGCGGTGCACGCGGCACGTCCGATTGTGGCGTTTTCAGCAGCGCGGCGCGCGCTGAAATGGCGTGTTGGGGGGTCAAAACCACCCGAACGACCTCCGAATGCCACGAAACCGTACGAAAACATCCGGGGCGTGAATTGTGAAATGTTCGGCCAGACGGCACCTCATTCGGAGGTGCCGTGTGACCGCGGCGGCCAGAAACGCGTTTCCGGCGCCATTAAACACCAAAACGGCGTGCGGCGGTCCAATTCAGAGCAAACGTGCTCTGAACGACCTGAAACCGCACGAGAACGATAGAAATATTATTCCTGAGATGCAGGAGGAGGCCGCACGTCCATCGGACGTGCGGTGCGCGTGGCACGTCCGATTGTGTCGTTTTCAGCAGCGCGGCGCGCGCTGAAATGGCGCGTTGGGGGGTCAAAACCACCCGAACGACCTCCGAATTCCACGAAACCTTACGAAAACATCCGGGGAGTGAATTTTGGAATGGTCGGCCAGACGGCACCTCATTCGGAGGTGGCGTATGACCGCGGCGGCCGGAAACGCGTTTCCGGCGCCATTAAACACCAAAACGGCGTGCGACGGTCCAATTCGGAGCAAACGTGCTCCGAACGACCTGAAACCGCACGGGAACGATAGAAATATTATTCCTGAGATGCAGGAGGAGGCCGCACGTCCATCGGACGTGCGGTGCGCGCGGCACGTCCGATTGTGTCGTTTTCAGCAGCACGACGCGCGCTGAAATGGCGCGTTGGGGGGTCAAAACCACCCGAACGACCTCCGAATGCCACGAAACCGTACGACAACATCCGGGGCGTGAATTTTGAAATGTTCGGCCAGACGGCACCTCATTCGGAGGTGCCGTGTGACCGCGGCGGCCGGAAACGCGTTTCCGGCGCCATTAAACACCAAAACGGCGTGCGGTGGTCCCATTCGGAGCAAACGTGCTCCGAACGACCTGAAACCGCACGGGAACGATATAAATATTATTCCTGAGATGCAGGAGGAGGCCGCACGTCCATCGGACGTGCGGTGCGCGCGGCACGTCCGATTGTGTCGTTTTCAGCAGCGCGGCGCGCGCTGAAATGGCGCGTTGGGGGGTCAAAACCACCCGAACGACATCTGAATGCCACGAAACCGTACGACAAAATCCGAGGCATGAATTGTGAAATGGTCGGCCAGACGGCACCTCATTCGGAGGTGCCGTGTGACCGCGGCGGCCGGAAACGCGTTTCCGGCGCCATTAAACACCAAAACGGCGTGCGGCGGTCCAATTCGGAGCAAACGTTCTCCGAACAACCTGAAACCGCACGGGAATGATAGAAATATTATTCCTGAGATGCAGGAGGAGGCCGCACGTCCATCGGACGTGCGGTGCGCGCGGCACGTCCGATTGTGTCGTTTTCAGCAGCGCGGCGCGCGCTGAAATGGCGCGTTGGGGGGTCAAAACCACCCGAACGACCTACGAATGCCACGAAACCGTGCGACAACATCCGGGGCGTGAATTGTGAAATGTTCGGCCAAACGGCACCTCATTCGGAGGTGCCGTGTGACCGCGGCGGCCGGAAACGCGTTTCCGGCGCCATTAAACACCAAAACGGCGTGCGGCGGTCCAATTCGGAACAAACGTGCTCCGAACGACCTGAAACCGCACGGGAACGATAGAAATATTATTCCTGAGTTGCAGGAGGAGGCCGCATGTCCATCGGACGTGCGGTGCGCGCGGCACGTCCGATAGTGTCGTTTTCAACAGCGCGGCGCGCGCTGAAATGGCGCGTTGGGGGGTCAAAACCACCCGAACGACCTCCGAATGCCACGAAACCGTACGACAACATCCGGGGCGTAAATTGTGAAATGTTCGGCCAGACGTCACCTCATTCGGAGGTTCCGTGTGACCGCGGCGGCCGGAAACGCGTTTCCGGCGCCATTAAACACCAAAACGACGTGCGGCGGTCCCATTCGGAGAAAACGTGCTCAGAACGACCTGAAACCGCACGGTAACGATAGAAATATTATTCTTGAGATGCAGGAGGAGGCCGCACGTCCATCGGACGTGCGGTGCGCCCGGCACGTCCGATTGTGTCGTTTTCAGCAGCGCGCGCTGAAATGGCGCGTTGGGGGGTCAAAACCACCCGAACGACCTCCGAATGCCACGAAACCGTACGACAACATCCGGGGCGTGAATTGTGAAATGGTCGGCCAGACGGCACCTCATTCGGAGGTGCCGTGTGACCGCGGCGGCCGGAAACGCGTTTCCGGCGCCATTAAACACCAAAACGGCGTGCGGCGGTCCCATTCGGAGCAAACGTGCTCCGAACGACCTGAAATGAGATTATTTCTTGAATCGAAGTTTTTAAATTATTATAGCACAATGATTTGATATTATATATATATTAAATATATATTAATACATTTAAAATATATTATATATATATATATTTAAAATATTGTATTTAATAGTATATATATGAATATTTATATATATATATATATATATATTTAAAATATTGTATTTAATAGTATATATATGAATATTTATATATATATATATATATTTATATTCAATTCAATAAAAAAAATTTAAATTTTTTTTTTTTAGAATAGCGACCGCCATAGGCGGTCGCTATAGGGTGCCCGGCAGAGGGCCTTCAGCGACCGCCAGACGGTCGCTGAAGGCCGATCTGCCGGCCTTCTATAGCGACCCCCATTGGCGGTCGCTAAAGGCCTCTAGCGACGAGGCAACAGCGACCGCCAATGGCGGTCGCTGCGCGGCCGCTAAAGCCCTTTAGCGACCGCCAATGGCGGCCGCTAAAGCCCTTTAGCATCCGCCAATGGCGGTCGCTAATAGCCTTATTTACAGTAGTGTTAGTGGCCCAAAGAGGAAATAGGGGCTTATCCCTGGTTAGCAGCCCGAGGTGATGGAGATTTGGACATACTATTGGATGGATGCCTGAGTGGTGAAAAATCCCAACGAAAGAGGGATTTGGCACCCATGAAGATATGAGGAGAAGGGATTCTATGTCCCGTAATAAAATCTAGGGGCTCACCACAAGGTGGTTTCCCTGTTCCTTTAGACCAACGATGCTCTAATAAAGAGAGTCTCATTCCAGGTGATTAATTATCTCACTCCCAGGGAGACTAGTGGGCATAGAAAATGTCCAAGATGGGAAACCCCTCATGCTAGTCATGAGGCGAGGTCACAATTTAATGTCTTCTACCGAGGATGATAGTTCATTGTAGTTTAACGTCCTGAATCTCAGATAAGGTTGTTTCACTCCGCTCCCCTAGGAAATACATAACCGATGCACTCCTTCCCATGAGGGAAGGGAGGCATCAACAATGTCTTGGTGAGGGGTGTTATGGAGTGCTCCATTGTGGGGGGTCTACATTTGTGTGGCTATATAAATAAGGAATAGTCGTTAGCATTCCTTGGTACCATTAGGGAGAGACAATGGTGAATGTATCTTATGCATGGAAAATGCCTCGGGGCTGCTATGATGTGACAATGGTGAATGGGGATTACACAAGGAAACCTCCCTTAATGTATTACTCATGTCTGGCCATGATGGAACACCAACTCACAGGTGAGTTGAGAAATATGATTAAGGCCTACACCTATGAACTAGTGCACAAGATGGATAACATCAAGGGTGCTGGAATCAGTCTGAACAGAGGGGGATGAATTGTGTTAATCACATGCACAACATTGGGAATGTGGTGGGGGTGAAGTGAAAATGGAGGATAACTATTGAGAATGTTCACAACATAGCATCCATATCATATTATCCTTAAATGGGGACTAAGAAATGAGGGTCAACTGTTAACCGTGTTCGAAACATATGACCTTATTCATTGTGTCGTCCAATTTCGTTTGGGGTGTTGGCCTAGAACGGTAGGCGAGACGATGCAGCGAGGAACTAGGCTGTTTTGGCATCCCTTCAGAAATGGAAGAGGATTGCGATTTGAATGATGTACACACAATGCGTGAGGTGGTTTGAGGAATGTTTGAATAGATTCAAAAGATCTTAATGATATCCCCCTGTGTTCATGGTGTAATTCATCTTATGCATGGCATACAGGGAAAACGTATTTGGAATATGTGGTATCCTATTATTGAATGAAATGGAATGCAGTAGTTTATAGTCATATAGAAGGGACTGTTTGAATATTATGATTGGCGCAAAATACATCTTTTATTTGGAACAAGAGGAATTCTATTATTGAATAACAGGATTTACAATAATTTTTTGACATATAGAGAGGATTGTTGGCATCTCATGCATGGAGAATAAGGCATATCTTGTTTGGAGTAAGAGACATTATATGTTTGGCACATAGGGTGTACTATAGATTATATTCATATAGAAAAGACTATTAGTATCTTATTTTTGGAGAATAAGGCATCCCATATTTGGATAAAAAGGCATCCTATGATTTTCACATAGGGGGTACTATAGTTTATAGTCATGTAGAGAGCGATATTAGGTATATGGTGCCTAGAAATGGATGGTGTTGGGAATTATGTAAGGTCGTCCCTTTCTCGTTCATCCTGGAATAGGATTTAGTTGATGGGGATCATATGGGTTGTTTGAGGAATGGATCTACTCAAGGTACTCGGGAAGGCAGCTGTGCATAAGGGTGTAATGGATATTGTCGATGTCCTAGCCCAAAAATTTCGTGGTGTGACTCACCATTTGTCCAGGGGGGTTAGCGAAAGTAGAGAATGGTTTGTCATTGAGGGCAGAGATCGTAGCCTAGTAATGACCCCGAGTGGGGGTGCGTGGTCACAACCACTGTTGTAAGGATCGGTGGGCACAGTCCTGGGAACTGTTGCACATAAAATACACTCCCTTCATGATTGGCTATGTGAAATGTTGTACTGTGTGGCATAGGTGCACGCAATTTTCATTACCATGGTACTGTTACCTAAAATAGTGAAGGATGGCACACAAATGGGAAGGATTTGCATTCAAGGGAGAAGGATTGTGCACAATAGAGGAGGTGTGTGCACAATAGAGGAGGTGTGTGCACAATATGGGATATGTGTGTGCAATAAGGGGTCGTGAGTGCAATAAGGAATGAATTGTGTGAAATAGTGGGTCCTGCGCATAATAGGGGAGTAATTTCTCACAATAGGGGATCCTTGCGCACAATATTGAAGGAATTGTGAACAATATGGGGGATTTTCGCATAATAGGGGAGGTTTTCACACAATTGGACATGTGCAACACTGGTGCGCTAAAAATTGTGCACGTTGGCGCTTTTTCAAAAAAAGTGATGATTTGAGAACAAGATGGGGTTTTACGCATAGGCATGGAAAATGAGGACTTATGTACATTAGAATGGTGGTTATACTCTTGAGGGCCCCTCAATGAAGGAGTTTCACTTGAATTTATAGGCAAAATCTTGAATGTCGGTTCACGTAGAATTCCATTCCAATTTTCAGCACAAATCCATTATACACGCAAGATTAATTTTTATGTGCAAGAATCGTTTTCTTATGTGCACGATTCCATTTTTATGCACAAGATTTCCTTTTAATGCGTAAATCTATAATATTCCCTCAAAATAATCCGGGATATCAATTTCTATCATCCCAACTTCAAATATCCATAACATCTAATCTGTAACTCCGATTAGGGTTAACGACCAATCAAATCGAAGCCTACTAAATGAGATTTTCTCTAAGATCATGTATTGCTGAATTTGGAGAATTATATTGATTGGTTTTATGGTTTGAACAACACTGATGATTTTTCCCCGGTCTAGATCATCTAGAGTTCATGATTCATTTTATAATCTATCAGCCATTGAATTTTGTGACTGAGGGACATGAGATAAAGATGGATTTGAGGGGAATTCCACTATTAATAGAATGATATGGATAAAAATGATATTTTACCTTCAATTTTTATATCATAATCACCATTTAATTTATTGATTAATTGTTTTAAATCAAATTTTATCATAAAATTTTTTATTTCTACTTGAAGTACTATCACCATTGCTACAATGAGAGTTGGATAATCTGCATTATTTTTTAACCCCTCTGACAATAGGAAGAAGTAAGGCATGAATGCACTTTTTGGGGATATGGATATGACTCATAATGAACCTTTTTTATGAATGTGGTCTTAAATCCTTTTTTGAATTCTGCTTCTTAATGCACCATCAAAATGAATCTCCCATGATTGGGTGTCATCTTGATCAAAAAACACATCTTTACATGGTAGATCAAAATATAATTGATTATTCTCTTCCAAATGGTGTTCCTCTATAATATATACTAATTATTTTTATTTTTTATATTTATAAGTTATGAATTATATAAAATAATTCTACAAGATATCTCCCAACCATGATAGATTCCCATTCCTAATTGAATGGTTGAGAATGTACTTGAGTGGGCAGTTTTATGAAAACAAAAGACCTTGTGTTGCTCCAAGTAGTGTCACATTTTCTATATTTTAAATATTAGTTCTTGGATGTAAAAATCAATAATTGAATAATGGTTCAAAACATCAAACATGGTCCAGCTATGAAAATAAATATTTATTGACTATTGGAATTATTCTTATTGTAGTTTCCTAGTGACCGCTCTAAACACCTCACATACAGTATGAGTAGTTTTCCTTCAACATGGGGAATTAACAATGAAGGTATTTATATATTTTTTTTATTTATATTGAATTTTCCAATACAATATTCATTCAACTGATACATATCCCCTTCTTTCATCAACTAGAACAATAGAAAATATTTTCTAGAGATGTTGTCTATCCAAAATATAATGTATGCATAATCTCCTTTATGTCCTCTTAACATAGATAATTTATGAAGAAAAAATATTCAACATATTTTCTTTATCTTCCTGGGGTTGACCTTGATTCCATGATTGCATATGATGAAGATGATGAATCTCAATGTGGTAATTCCAAAAGCACATTTTAGCGGGATTTTTCATGCTATGTTGTCATAATTTTTTTAAGAGAACTTGATTATCTGATAGGTAGTCTATGAATTATCATGATTTATCCTCCTTGTATTCAAAATATAATTTAATAAACATTACCATGATTGTATTGAAGATACAATTCATGGAACATTGTTATTTTCCCCTAGGTTTCTTCTGACCGAAGGGAAATACTTTTTTAAAAAATAATCCATGTGGGCCTAAAGGTGGAAACTTATTGATATTCATGGGTAATTTTGATTTGGTTATATCTTGAATAACCCTCCATGAAAAATATATATTGTTATATTATTGTTACATAGATCAGTTTTAATGGGGTGAGAAGTCATCTTTTGGGCATTCCCATTTGAGATTCTAGAAATCGATGTATACTCTGATTTATTCTTTCATCTTTTTAAAAAATAATGTATTGAACATACATATTTGATATTGAACGTACAGAATGATTTATTCCTCAATGATCTTGTTTACATAGTCATCTATATTTTGAGAATTTTTCTAATGGATCGTCATAACTCTATCATATTTCCATGATTATCTTCTCTCAATCCAAATTGTTGAGTGGGAATCTTTGTATTAATGCCTAGAAGTATTGTTTAGTTATATGAGAAAAAAATTCTATTTTATCTTAATAAGGTAGTGTATAACTCTTTCTCTTTCGAATAAATGGATTTACTAATCATATTGAGTCAGCGGTCTTTATCAACACCAAGTTTTTTGTCATATTGTTCATCAATGTTGGTAGAAACACCCTCCTGAAATGCTATATAAGAATTTTTATAGCCTTCTTGCCCTTCATGATCCAAATCCTACTCATCTTCTAATTATTATGATGGAAAAATATTTATATATATTAGGACCTAAGATTTATGAAATGAATCAAATTTTTTGAATTTAGATGTTCAGGAGACTTCATCGGACCCAACAGTGAGATGTGAATATTCTGGGGAGGATTGAGTGATGGAATTAAAATGCATTCTTTCTCTTATACCATGACAAAAGAGGCATGTGATATTCTATGTTCTTATAATTTATTAAGGGCATTTTCTTTTCTATATTTCACATTTACTTGTGGGGAATGTTGAATTTTAACACCTCGAGGTTTGATGGATGTGGTTGAAATCATGATAACATCAAAATAAACATATGAACATGGACTCATGCACATAACATAGTTGATGGGATGCATGTATTCTTATTCAATATACATGAAGGGGTCGGTTGTTACCATTTGAAAAATATTTGGATTGGTGAACTAATCAATACCAATGACTATGTATCACATCCCATTCTTTTAAAAGAATAATACGTTGATATAGCATGACTCACGAGATTCTAATGGCGCCTTATTGATGGTAAAATTCATATTCAATATATTAATTCCATATATAATGCACTAATGGGATGATGAATGAATCTCTATATGCTGAGGAAACTAGGTCCATCCCAGAATGACATCAAAGTAAGAGTTTTCATGGACCACTATAAATTATAAGTCATCTATATGGTCTACAAATCGAGTTTTGAGCGTGATTATGTTTAAAAGATTTTGCACTCTTTTTTCATAGCATAACAGAGTTTGCGTTCAGGATGTCATATTATCTTCATTGAATCCCCAACAAAGAATTGTTCTGTGTGAGACGATATTTACTCAAAATTAATTTCCTATAATGAATTTATAGAAATTCTATTCAATTTTTTCATCCATACGAGTATAGGTTTTAGATGTTTCACTACATAATGTATTATTCATCATGATCTGTGAGGGATATACCATCAACAAATTCTGGTTTGTCAATTTATATCTGATATACATCAGCAGTTGTCAATTGTGCTTTGATGACCATGGGGAATTGTAAATCTTCTATAAGAACATCCTAGTTATATTTTTACAAAAACAGGGTATCGATGATTGGTAGCATGGTAGAACCTGAAGAATTGTTTTTCAAAATATCACACTTCATCACTAAAATCTAGTGCCTCCTAACATCGCAATACTCTTTCACATAACCAATAGGGGCTTGATAATTTGATGATGATGGATTTCACTCAAGATGAAAGATTGTTGTTCTTTGGAGCATTGTGAGTTTGTCCATGAATCTCTGCCTATGCACCATGGAAATATGAAATTTGTTCCTCTAATAATGGATAATGAATGATGATTGGGCTACAGTCGATTCTATTAGGGGTAGGGGAATTTAACTGTTCTCCTTCGGTCCACTGAAGAGATCTTCCATAAGTTTTTTCATCATTTTTGGTTTGAGTTGGCGTGTGGAAAAAATTTTGGTTTCATCCACAACTACATCTTCCCTAGAATCATTGGATTCTATGGGTTCTTCACCAGGTTCCCCAATTGGGTAATGGTAACTCAATTTTGTAACCATAATCTTCATTAAATAAGTGATCCATTATGTGAATTAAATTGATAGAGCTGAAGATCTCATCCTCATCTAATTATTAGTCTTCCGGATTTACTATTTTGATGGTACCTTTTTTTCGGGTGGTGTAGGTGCCTTCAGATCAATTGGATTAAAATTTAAGAGGGTAAAGATAAATTTGTAAAGGACATGTATTTATCTTATTTCATTTTATATATTCATTTATAATAAAATGACATCATGTAAAATTTACTCTAGGAGGATTTTGAGGTCAAGGATATTTGTTTCAATGCAATTGGAGTTATTGGAGGAAAAATCAGTTGCGTCAACTATGGTTTGAGTATTTTATGGGCATGGTTGCCAATTTTTTGATTCATCCAAAAAAAAATTATGATACCATTCTATGAAAACATTTTTATTCTCCTCTCCTATATTCAGGTTAGCGGTGGATACATGTTCCAGTTATCTTGGCGGTGGTCCAAGATTGACCTTCCAAAATCTGCCATTAATTGTCAGAGATTGTTACTGGTGAAGAATATTTGAATTATATGTCATAGAATCTAGGAAAGGGATAATATATTTTACATTAATCGAGACCTATAACATCGACCCTATTTAGCATTTCTTGATGGATAATGTTGCAATTAATGGAAGATATAATGTTTCCAAAAACATGGTCATAATGAAACGAGTGGATTTTTGTCCTCTATTCCTCAAATTTATTTTTTCTATGTCTACATTTCTTATCTTGTCAATGCTGGGGTGGTTTTTGACATCCTACAGTCCTTACATGATTCTAAGAAAACCTGTGAGCTAGATCAGGTAGATGAGGTGGATTAAGAATAATGGGGGCCACTTCATCTTTTTCCCACTCTTCTATATAGGGATAGAGGTTATAACATTGGATCAAAGTTAGTACATTATAAGGAATGATCTATTAATAGGGAAATAGAAGAAAAATCCCCAAACCCACTCATATATTTCAATGGGATGAGTTGTGTTCGTAGCTCATCACAGAGGATATATATGGACATATAAAGCCTCTCTTAGCGGGGTAGCAGTTGGTTCAATAAGTAGTTCATACCATTCCTTATGTAAATGAAATATGAGACTCTATCATTTCACACTATTTTCAGTTCAATATTTCACTGCCTGTTGTCCTTGGAAAAATTGTGATGAACTCAAAAAGAAACTACTACTGGAGATCCATCCTACCTATTATCGACTATGATGGAAAAATAGTATACCATACAATGGATGAAACTTACATATTTTTCATGAATACTATGAATTTTAATACTTATGTTTTCATTGGGGGTAACATCATGGGATCACAATAAGTCTCATAATGAATTAGATGTTTTTTTGGGTCACCTGCTCCATTTAAAATTTGGAACATGGGGTTCCATAAATTTGTTGGTGGGGGAGTGTTACTCACCAATTTCAGGTAAATTTCTCATTCTGATTTTGTTAGATGATGCCTCCCTTCCAGGGATTTCAAAAATATTCAAATCACTCAATTGTATTAATGATCCCTCAATTAGTGTCATATTGAACCTGAGCATCAGCAGAAGTAGTTGTAGATTGATTGGACATGACAACTCTATTGGGGCTAAATGTAGATACCAGACTGGGTTAAACATTGTGTATTTTCTAGAATCTATTCCTGTTATATCATTAATAGGGGAATATCATGATTTCCTACATGGATTGAATTAAGTTATACTGATGATCTTGACATTTTCTTGGAAGATCAATCCATTATTTCTACATTTTCAAGGAAAAACACTATGGATAAGCTACACGTAATAGAAGTGTACATTGTTGCTCATCCTATTGAGAATATTTCATAGGGATTCTTCCTAAAAGCAGTTCTGTATTGATTCACATCAACTATTTCATTTCCTCATCATTGAGAGAGAATATCTCCCCAACCATCTGTGACCTCCTCAAATTTGGAAAATGATGTGGATCATACATGACATTATTTTTTAAGTTATGGTTGTAAAGTATTCATAAAGGATGTAATGAGGGATCGACCGAAGGAGTTCCCAAATTTAGGATGACCCTCTAGTTTAAGGTATGAACACATTAATGTTCATTGTGGATAAGATTCAAGGTGGAACCATCATCATACTATTTATCGGAATTTACATCATTTTTATTATTGTATGTCTGATTAACACCCACAATGTTCACAAATTAGTAGTGCATTTTGGGTGACATAATTTCTTCTAAATGGTATGAAATATCATTCTACCATTTTTTGGATATTCTCATTCAACTCGGAGGTCCTCATTAAGTTTTATGGTGAAGGGTAACTTGTCTTGAACCTTTATATAACATTGTTGTATGCCTCCCTTGTGGGGGAAATGAATCACTATATGGGATGAAATTATTGACCTCTCTACTTTTTTCCCTCCCAAGAAAATAAAAATATTGATATTTGTTGTGTGTGTGGTTGAGGTAAAAATTCAATCATCCATACGGGCTTAGGAGGAACCCATATTGTATTTGTAGTTACTATTATTTTTTCTTTTTTGATCTCGTGCATTCCATTTGGGTTGTGATTCATGTATTAAACCGGTTCTGAATGTAAAATATTTGATTCTATGGGCATAAGGAATTCTTTCTTGTTGAATACCCTTAGATGAGAATCTAACAGAATGTTCTCAGTCGCCATGTTTAGATGTTTTTCAATGGCTCTCTCTCATTATGCCTGAGGTTTTTGAGACTTACATAAGGTTGGTTCTTGTCAATCTTGTCACAATTCCAAAACCTGCACTACTACAAAACGTGCCTTCAACAGCACTGGCATTTATTAGAGCATAAACAATGCACTGAAAAAGTACATCATTAACACTGATAAATAAAAGAACTAATAAAGGAGACCCTTTATCAATGCTTATTATTTAGCCTAGATAAATTTTTTTTTATCATCACTTTATTTTAGTGTTGGAAAAATGTACCTTTTATTAGTGATAAAGATAAAACATAAATAAATGGAAACCTTAATCAGTTATTTATTTTCACTAATAAAGTCCACACTAAAATTAAATAATTAAAAAAACAAAATACAAAAAATAAACAGGTTCATTAATTAAATAATTATTATAAAAAATGAAGAAAATGAATATTCATATATAAAAATATTAGAAATTAATAAATAGTATATAATAAAATTATAGATTTATAAAATGAATAAAATAATATATTTAAACAATTAAAAATTTAAAATGAGTAAATTTGGAAAATATTAAACACTTTATTAATTTAATAAAAATATATTAAAATAATAAATATTAATATACATATATATTGACTATAAATATTGATAAATATTATATATTATATATAGATATATAAATAAATTTATAATTAAAGAAAAGAAATTTAAAATAAAAAATCACAAATTTATTTATAAAATTATTTATAAAACATTTCTGAATAAAAAATGAATATGTATAATATATATATATATATATTATTTATAAATAGTAAAAAATAATATTTATATATATTTATAAAATGTTAATTAAAAACATATTAATGCCTTTTTAATGTAGATGGAATTTTCAATTTACCATATATATTCTATTTGTCGATTATTATACTCATTTTATATATATAGATATATATATATATATATAATGATATTTTATATATAAATGCACACACAAATATAATTACACTATATATTGAATCACATACAATTAAAATTAATGTAATTTATTCATATTTCAGTATATTATAGATTTTCATTATTACATGATATATTAAATATATTATTTATTAAATTGATCAATTTTAATTATTTATTTTAAATTCTATTACAGTGATGTCATCCATTTTTTATATTTTTTCTAGTTTTTTATTATCGTTTTGATTCTGATCATTTTTTATTATTTATTTATCTATAATTATTTATTATGTTTTTGTATTATCAATATGTATTCAACATACCTCAATATATATATATATATATATATATTATTTTATTTATATTTAATAAATAAAACATATCCATTTTAAATATTTTAACTATGTACCCATTTTATATTATTCAATTTCACTCAATTTTTAAATTCATGTATTTAAGATTATATTGCCACTAATAATGATTAAAATATATTTTGTATATAAATATTTTTAAAAATTTATATTAACTAAATTTAAAAATTCATATACTAATAATTTTTATAAATTAATAATTATTATTATTTAAATAAGTATTTATATAAATTTCTATAAATAACTATACATGTTTAATAATTATTAAATTATAATGAATCTATTTAAATAAATACTTAATTAGTGCTTTTTTAGTGCTTATAGAACCCCCTTTTATCCGTTCTTTTCTATTTAACGCAGATAAATGTATATTTATCAACACTTTTATGAAAGCGCTGTTAAAAGTGTTCATAATCTATTTATTGGAACCCTAACCAGTACTCAGTCAATCATGATTCTAATTTCCTCGATGAACCCATATGTTTCCAATGTGACTCCTCTATTTCCCTCAGATGAATCAAGTCTAGAACTCATGGTTTTTTATTTAATAATTTTCCTCTATCATTTTTTGATCTTTTGGCTTCCAGATTTTGTGTTTTTTTCATTGTTATTAACCATGATGAACCCCACATCTGATGTCCTCACCCCAATCAGAGTGACTGATCTAGGTTTATGTATGAATCATAACGATGTACCATTATATCAGTCATTGTTTATTGTGGCATGTAATGATGAGATGAATCTTATAATTCCATTATAAATTTTTCTCCTAAAATATAGTGGTGGAAAAATATAAAAAACATATAAGTTATCTTTTAATAAATTGTTTTCCTGTTAGTAAATGGAATGAAATCATGATGGATTTATTAAGCATCTTTTAAAGATGAACAAAATTGAAAGATTCAGTGAGGGTTATAATGGATCACGTAACTAAAAAGAACAACTTATTATATCATGAATAGACTTCATTATTTTCTGAAAAAATTGATTGTATGTCAAAGAGGTAATTATTCCTCAATGTTTCATATCATGTGTTGATATTGATAGAGATATGATGATTCTAGATCGGTTTTAGAAAGGACAATAATTTTAATTTCGGTTATCATTGAAATTTATAATTTCATTATTCCAAAGTCTAATGGTCATTCTGATCAGACTATTTTGATTTTGGATAATATTATTTGATCGTTAATACTTGACTTCAGTGGATCTAGGATGGATTAAATTTTCGGGGTGAAATTCATTTAAAAAAATAGTTATCAGTCACTTATCCAGATGAAACTGTATGAACAATTATATTAAATTTCATATAACCTTATTTTATATTGGATAAATATAGAAGAATCTCATATGAATATTCTTAGTCTTGTCCATAAAATAATAGACCGGGATATGTTAAATAAAAATCATTTTTAAACTACTGAATAAAAACTAATTTTCTATAATAATCATTATAGGTGACCCTTTTAATTCAATTTTAATGTTCATCTTTTTATTTATGTTTTCTTGATATTAGTTCACTAATGGATTATAAAGAAGAAAAAATTAACCATAGAAAACATCAATCATTATAAAAATCTCGAAAAAGTCAATCAAATTTCGTAACATCTAACCTTACACAAATGATAACCCAATGGTTGAATGATTTCCCTCATATATATGGTAGAATCTTATTGATTATGAAATGCTTGAGGTTATGAAGGTTTTAAATTACCTATCTGATCTAACCATGTAATACCTTATAATTATAGTATCTTAGTATTATTTTTTCATATTTTGGGTTGAAGGGGAGATAAAAGTGGTGTTTTATTATTTGATATGTGAGAGTGTCGAAGAGATAGAGTTAACCTTATGTGGTAGGAACTGGGTAAATGATTGAATGAATCTAGGTACCTATTGATTGGATATTTTACAGAGGTCCACTATTAACAATAACAGGAACCAAGTGGCCTAGTACTATGTATATGGTTGTAATTTTTTAATTTTATTTGTTCATGGAGTTTTTTAATCAAATTAATCACACAAAACACATATACTAAGTAAACTATGACCGACTACCATGTATTAAGCTTATGAATGGATCATAGTTCCTCTTTCTCATGATTTATCTTGAATTAGGTATAATTTATGTCTCAGTTTTTGTGATTAATATTTTAAACTAAAAAATATATTTAATATTAAAATGATTTCTTTCAAATGATCTTGGATTTGATAAAATTGAGTTTTAAATGAAAATATTATGCATTACTTTTTTTATAAATTATTTGAAATGGAGATTAAGTTGTAATTGTGACCCGTGGTAGTCCTTATTGAATTTTTATAAGTGTGTGTATGCGATGAATTGATTAGGAACATAATTTTTGTATTTTGGTTGTTATTCAAAAAATGCATCCCAGATAATTCCCCAATGTTTCTAACGGGTCCATCCTTATTAGTACTTCTCCCAAGTTGTTTTCCATCTTCTATAGAAATTTAGGTTCATTAGTTGTATTGAAGTGGTCTGAGAGAGTTGATAATGTCTTCAGAGTATTTCTAACTCCTATTACAATTTTAGTAAATGTTGTTCTAGATCTGCTTGGAGTCCATCATTGGAAGAACTTGAGCTGTTTTCCCCTACAAATCTACAATTTGGGATGACATGGGACATTTTTAAATCTGTCTTTGTTCGATGGTTTATACCTGAGAAGGTGAATATGAAAAAAAGGGATGAGATTTTGTGTGTCCAGGAATATCAACAGACGGTGAAGGAATATGTTGAACATTTCTAGGTAATAGTTTCCTTTTCTCCAAATATGGTGGCACAATATCTATTTAATGATTTTATATTCATTGTGGGTCTTCATTTATTGTTCATGGAGAGTAACCTCCTTTCCTATGATATTCATATTGTGAATTTTGTGGAGGAAGCGTTTTTGTTGAGTTGTTGGAAAATAAGTATACAACCCATTAGATCAGTAGACTTCTCCCATTTTTGGGTGAAGAAATTCAGACTATCCACATTCCAGTGTGGATATTGTAATTTCTTCTATCATTGTAATAGTCAGATAGAATAATCCATTTATAGTTCTAGTTGTTTTTTTTGAATTTGAACATTTAAATTGATACCGATTCTGGAATTATTTCCCCTTTTTCTTTCATGCCTATTTTGATATGTTTATTTTTATGGAAATCACTCTTTGGGCCTTATGTGTGGGTTAATTGATTGGTTAAATATATTTTGATTGGATTTTTCATAATTATAAGGTATTGTATGATTGAAAAAAGAGGTTTATGGAGGTGTATACATCGTTCACACATAGTAAAATGATCCAAAAGTCCATTATTATGTGTATAAATTATCCACACCTTCATTAGATACATGATGTGACAACTATGAATCCATCATTCATCCCATAATAGGAATCAAATACACCTCAAAACTTAACAAACATAATCATATTATTATGATATTTTAGATAAAAAAGTGTCATATGCTAAAAACACATCAAATGAACTAAGATTTTCTTGATAATTTAGAGTAATGATTCATAGTTCATTTGTGACGTTTAGGAATCCCTTTCACATCAATGTGATACATGATGTGATCTGAATGAGTCAGAAGTCTATGTTTCCCGATTATAATGTCATTATAGTTTAAAATTTAACTAATAAACACAAAACTGATAGATCACATTCATATAGTTTTTATACATTATAATAATGATCCCCAAGTAATTTTAGACGTGTTGAAATTAGTCATACCTCAATCTGATTCATGGTGTGACCAGTATGACTCCAAATGTGCCTTTGAACTTAAAATTGAAATCAATTTTAGCAAAATTAACAATCTGTTAATTTATTTCAATATTTTATTAAAAATATATGAATGTTCATCTTACACAGGGGTGTTCTTTGTCTTGAGAAGGGGTGGTTTGTTCAGAAATAACATGATTTGGGTTAATATTTAATGAAAAAAATGAACAATGATGTTTTCGAGTGTATGTAATAATTTTTATTTATGTAATTTTAATAACCAATGAATGAAATTTATATAATATACAGTTTCTTTTTTCTGTTTGAGTTATAAATTTCAATTTATTTAAATATTTCATTGGAATGTGTTTTTATTATTATCAGTTCTGCGTTTGGTGTGGTAGTGTGCTATTACAGTACAGAGTAGAGTGACCCATGATCAGCGCTTTTAAAAGTGTTAATAAAATCCGAAATTTATCATCAATTTTATATTTGTTGCTAATTGATTCTTTTAGTGGTGCTAAATTAATGGGCTGAAATATTTTACCATTATTAATGATTAAAAATGTTCTAATAATGGTCCTATCTATCATGGGATTTTTAAAAATAATTAAGGGAACCTCTATCATTAATTTTTTAGGGATGATAAATGTCTAGTGATTTCAACTTCTCTTATGTAATCAGTGATATTCTAAAAAAAATAAATTATATTTATAGCATTGATATAGGCTTGTTTTGTATTAGTGAGGGGATTCATTCATTCAATATCATGGTGTAATTAAATTATACAGTTTCATTTTCAATGGGTTTTGTAGGTAAGGATGTTTATTGAAGTGAATATATAAATTAGCTTCCCCACCCTAGATAAGATCACTATATGGGGTGTCTCAGATATAGAAGCACAAATTGTACAACGTATGACCGAAGTTTAGTTTGGTATATTTCTTTCACCACTCAGAGTGTGGTCATCGAGACGATAGAATGTCTTCCTAGACAATTTGACTTTGAAACTCTCCCAATATTTTTTCATGGTCTACTTATCCATTATAGGGAAGTAATTTCTCTTTCATGTGGTGGTGGGTTGTCCAAGGATTTGGATGAATACTATGCATGCATTCCTATGACAATTCATTTAGTATTTCGAATTGAGAAGTGGTTGTGGGACAAAAAACATTTATGTCAACTGTTGGGCAAAAATCCCTCAAGGTAACATTGCAGCATTTTTGGGTTGATTGTGTTTGTTGACAAAGCAGGTTTCCATGGAGAATTGTCGAGTTCCCAAGAAGTTGTTGACATTCCATGTTGACAAAGAACTTTGACAAAGGAAAGGACGATCTGGAGGCGGTACAAAAGAGCAGTACAAGGTGGCGCCGTTTTCCAGTGTTTGCCAAATTTTTGGGCCTGAAAATCGCCAATGGAAAATGGAGTGATATGTTGTTGGCGAAGGATGAGGAGAGAGAAATGAAGGAGGTGTGCGGAAAAATCAAGTGTGGCGCGCAAAACAAGCGGGTTGCGCGAAATCTTGAAGTGTGGCGCGCAAAACAGCGGGTTGCGCGAAATTGTATTTCGCGCAAAAGATGTTTCAAGGCTGAAAGCTTGAAAATCGGTAAAGGCATGAGGCGCGCGAAATTTTGGAGGCGTTCGCGGAAAATTGAAGTGGCGCGCGAAATAGCGGATGAAGTATTTCGCGCAAGAGGTGTTACGAGGTCCGAAGCTCGTAAAATGGAAAAGGCATGAGGTGCGCGAAATTATGGAGCAGTGCGCGGAAAATGTTTGTGCGCGGAAGATCAAAGCGGATTACGCGCTCAAGGAGGGTTTTTCGCGCGGGGTCGATTTTGCCTATAAATATGAAGTGACCCTCCTCCATCCAGCAGAGCTCAAGACATAGAAAATACCCGAGCTCTGGTTCGCGAAATTGAAGTTAGAAAGTGTGTTGCGCGTAAACTTAAAGTTTGCGCGTAAAGTCAGATTGCGCGAAAAGCAAAGGCTGCGCAGAAAGTTGGTGTTGGTGCGTAAAAGGAAGATTGCGCGAAAAGTGAATTTCGCGCAAAATCAGTGAATTGCGCGCAAGGCAGATTCGAGGCTGCGCGTAATATTTGGAGGTTGCGCGAAAAAGGAATTTCGCGCAAATCATAGAAATTGCGCGCAAGGCACCGTAAGGGTTGCGCGTAAAAATTGAGGTTGCCCGGTACATCCGGTGCAAAGTGAGATTCATCTGCGGGTGAAAGTTGGACTTCAACAGAGCATCTACATACAGAGGAAGATGCATTCCTTCATGAAAAGGAAGAGACCTACAGGTCTATAAACTGTGAGTGAATACCTTCCAAGAGCAGTGAGCTTAGGAAGAGGAAGAAGGTGATCCTCTCCACCGGCAGTGAGCCAGAGAGAGAGAAACAGGGAGTGACCCTTGGGAAAGCAGTGAGCTGACCCTAAACATTGTATAGGCAGTGAGCCTGGGCATAGAAGTGATCTAGCCCGAACATTGTAATCCGCAGCTAGTGAAGTTTAGTGGACTTGGTACGACCGGCAACTTGTCGGCGTATGCTCCTTGGACGTAGCCCTTAGCGGTGAACCAAGTAAAATTGTTGTGTCCTGTGCTTGCTTTACTTTCTGTTTATATTGTGCAGCAGGAAAGAGAGAGAAGAGTGTTTTGCTTAACAGCGAAACAAGATCAGAAAGGGCTTTAATTTTTAATTAGTCATACCCTGATTCACCCCCCCTCTCAGGGTATTCAGCCTAGTGGACCTAACAAGTGGTATCAGAGGAAAGGTTAACAGTTGGTCTTCTCTCAATGGAGGTCACTAATCATAGAGGGATTCCGATCTTCGACGGATGTAATTTTCAGATATGGAAGAATCGAATGCAACACTATTTCCGATCTCTGGGAATGGATGTGTTTTCAGCAGCTATGCATGGTATCACAGCTGATATTACTAGTGGTGCATTATCAGAAGCTGAGCACAAAGAGTTGGATGCTGATTCCAAAGCAATAAACGCCTTAGGTGGAGCCCTCTCTAATCCCATTTATACAAAGGTGATGTCATGCAAAACGTCACATGCCATGTGGGAAAAACTTTTGAATATTTATGAAGGGGATACCAAAGTCAGAGAGGCAAAGCTGCAAGTGTTGTGGAACAAGTATGAAGATCTCAAAATGAACCCGAATGAGTCCGTTGATGCATTCTTTGACAGGGTAAATGCTGTGGTAGAAGACATGCGGGGTCTTGGAGAAATTATCGAAGACATTAAAATCGTAAAGCGCATCTTGAGAAAGCTTCCACCTCGGTTCAATCCGAAAGTTTCTGTATTGGAAGATAAAGATCCGAAAGAGCTAACATTGGATAACCTACACAACACTCTTGTTGCATATGAAATGAGAAATGATGACAATGATGCTGTGGAAAAGGGGAAATCCAAAGAGGTGGAATTTAAGGCCATGAAGAGGCTCACTATTGAAGATTCTCAGGAGGAAGAAGAGTCA
Organism: Viscum album; assembly: GCA_963277665.1. Taxonomy (NCBI): domain Eukaryota; kingdom Viridiplantae; phylum Streptophyta; class Magnoliopsida; order Santalales; family Viscaceae; genus Viscum; species Viscum album. The sequence continues at coordinate 883,102,499 of OY728158.1, forward strand.
GATGAGGTGATGTCGTTCCTTTCTTCAAATCTGCAAAGAGGAAAAGGAAAGTTTAAAGGGAAACTTCCACTAGCATGCTTCCGATGCGGAAAGGTTGGTCATCTTGCTGCAAGATGCCCCAAAAAGTTTCAAGAAGAAAGCGATGAAGATGAAGTTAAGACTCCCATAAAAAAATATTCAGCCTATGTGAAAGGGAAGAAGCAGTTCAAGAGAAATTTCTTTAAGAAGAAGAATCTTCTTTCCCAAGAAATTGACAGTTCAGCTGAGTCTGAGGGTGAAGAAGTTGAAGAGATAGAAAACTGCAAAGATCATGGTCAAAATGCGATGGTGGCTGTTGCTAGTAGTGATCTAGAAAAGAAAGAAACCGAAACTAATGAAGAAGAAGAACAAATTGAAGGGAGAGTTGACATGGAAGCTGAATTAGAAGCAGCTCTTGAAGAGATAGATGTTTGGCGAGCAAAAACAAAGAAATCCAACAAGATAGTACGTGATGCCAAACTCTACATGCAACAACAAGAAGAAGAGAAGTCTGAGCTTGAGAAAGAAATTGAGAATCTTAAGTCTTCCAGGCCAGAGCGCACAGAAAAGGTTGATGAGCATAAGCTCAAGATTGAAGAGCAGAAAAGGGAGATCGATTGCTTGAGTCGAAAAGTGAAGGATCACGTCAAGCGTATTGAAGAGCTTGAAGAGGAAGTTGTCGGTCTGCGAAAAAAAGTTAAAGACCAGGAAAAACCTTTGAATCCCAACACATTCTTGGGAAATCAGGTCGTTACGAAGACGGAAAAGAAGAAAGAAGAGCCTAGTAGTTCAGCAGGAAAGAAGCAGCAATTGAACTCATATGTTAAGGCTGATTCACGGCTTAATCAGAAACAAAAATCTGCGGCAGTTGAAGTTAGACCGCAGCACCTGTCCCGAGATTGAAAGTGGATTTGAGCACAAAGAAGGATCAAAATACTCAGAGATCCAAAGGGGAAACTCGTAGTGCTGAAGTAACACGAAGGAATGCGCCTTATATCAGGTGTTATTGTTGTGGAAAGATGGGACATTCACAGTATGTGTGTTCCATAGCCAAAAGATATCGAAGGGAACAAGAACAGAGATGGCAGCCAAACAGAGAACGGTTTTCCAGAACATTTTTTGAAGGACACTGTTTTTGGTGCGGAGGATTTGGACACATGGCTAGGTACTGCACTCCGACCATTCAGAAAAATGTGCCAAAGCAGAATCAAAATGTTCGCAAGCAGCAGATCAGTAAACCGACAAATGAGTTAAAAGTTCAGAACAGATTTGCAGTTTTGCAAGATGAAGCTGGTCTATCATACTCTGAGAAAGAACAGAAGCCTCAATCCATGCCGAGTATGAAAGAAAAAGTATGGACTAGGAAGAAGAAAACTGAGAAGGCCGTAGTTGCTGAAATTGCCCTTAAAGCATCAGATCGTTCTGGTGTTTGGATCCTTGACAGTGGTTGCACATCCCACATGACGGGTAATAAGGATCTGGTTACAGGCATAAAATATGACAAAGAAGGAGTTGTCAAGTTTGGAAATGATGAAGTCCTGAAGATTGTTGGCTCAGGAAAAGCCAAGTTTGGGGGCAAAGAAATGAGACATGCTGATGTCTTGGTGGTAGAGGGTCTCAGTCATAATTTGCTTAGCGTCAGTCAACTATGTGACTCTGGGCACTCTATACTTTTTACCAAGAAGATGGGTATTGTTAAAGGAAAAGATGGAATAGTCATTCTTCAGGGAAAACGAACAAAGGGGAATCTTTACCTGGTAGGTGGGGAAGAAGATTCATGCCTTTTATCCAGAGAAGAAGAAAATCAGCTGTGGCATAAGCGACTTGGTCATCTATGTCAACCATCTATGGAAGATCTGGTAAAGTGTGATGATGCTAGAGACCTTCCCAAACTATCACGTGATCGCACTCATACGTGTGATGCTTGTCAACAAGGGAAGATCATCAGGAAGACATACAGGCCAAAGGAACAAAAAGCAACTCGAGTGCTCGAATTGGTGCATGCTGATGTATGTGGACCTATCTCACCACGAGCTATAGATGGGCAAAGGTACTATGTTCTTTTCATTGATGACTACAGCAGAATGGCCTGGGTATTCATCATTACCCATAAGACAGAGGTGTTCAGTTGCATAAAGCAGTACAGGAGGGAATCAGAAAAGATGCTTGGGCAGAAAATTCTGAAGTTTCGTACTGATAACGGTACAGAATTTACAAACAGTCAGGTTGAAAACTATCTCGAGAAACATGGGATAAGGCACCAAGTTTCATCAGTAAGAACTCCCCAACAGAATGGAGTGGTAGAAAGGAGGAATCGGATCATTAACAACATGGCCAGAACAATGCTTATTGATAAGGACCTACCAGAGAAATTTTGGAAGAAAGCAGTTTTGACATCGGTCTATGTTTCAAACAGGTCCCTGTTATGTCCGAAGCAAGGGAAGACTCCGTATGAACTGTGGTACGGAAAGAAGCCAACGTTGAAATACTTTCGAATCTTTGGAAGTAAGTGTTTCATTCTCAACAAAGAACATCATAGGAAGTTTGAGGCACGAGGAGATGAAGGGATATTCCTTGGCTATTCAGGGAAAAGCAAAGCATATAAATGCTTCAACAAGAGGCTGGGAAAAATTGTTGAGAGTAATGATGTCACTATAGTCGAAAATGAACAGACTGCTCAACGACCCAGTGAACAGTTCCTGGATGAAAGTGATGATGAGGTAAGCAACCCAGGGGGAGCAGAAGTGGCAGAAGCTGACTCAGAAGAAGATACTGATGATGAAGAGGAAAGTGTCAAGTCGGTGTCTGCGAGGAAGACAAAGAGTCGAGCTGAGATTGATAGGCAGAATATCATTGGTGATCAAACAGCTCCAGTTCAGACTCGAAGAATGAAATCATCACAGCAAGCATCGTTTTTGTCTCAAGTGGAGCCGAAATGTTTTTCTGATGCAGCTGAAGATGAAAACTGGGTTCAGGCCATGAATGAAGAGCTTGATCAGATTGAGAAGAACCAGACATGGGAGATTGTTTCGAGGCCAGTGAACAAGAATGTCATTGGGACCAAATGGGTCTATCGCAACAAGATGAATGAAGATGGCACAGTGATTCGGAACAAATCACGACTAGTGTGCAAGGGGTACTCCCAAATCGAGGGAATTGATGTTGATGAGACATTTGCACCGGTTGCAAGGCTGGAGACAATAAGATTATTCCTAGCCATCGCAGTGCAAAGGAAGTTCAAAGTGTTCCAGATGGATGTCAAATCCGCATTCTTGAATGGGGTTCTGGAAGAGGAGGTGTATATTGAGCAGCCAGATGGTTTTCTCATTCATGAGGATGAGAACAAAGTTTGCAGGCTGAAGAAGGCATTGTATGGGCTGAAACAAGCACCAAGGGCATGGTACTCAAGGCTTGATCAGTACTTGAAGAAGCTTGGTTTTCAGCGTGGAGGAGTTGATTACAATCTCTATTTCAGTAATGACAGTAATCAAAGGATGATGGTGTTGGTTTATGTCGATGACATAATATTTGGTGGATCAGATGAAGCTCAGTGCAGACAGTTTTCCGAATTCATGAAAAATGAGTTTGAAATGTCAATGATTGGAGAGCTAACGTTTTTCCTTGGTCTACAGGTCACACAAGGAAGGAATGGAACATTCATTTCTCAATCTAAATATGCCAAGGAGGTCCTGAGAAGGTTTGGAATGGAAAATTCCAAGGAGATGAAGACTCCGGTGGCTACCCGGATGAAATTATCAAAAGATGAGGATGGAAAGGCAGTTAATATCACAGAATATAGGCAAATCATTGGAAGTCTGTTGTACTTAACCGCAACAAGGCCTGATATTGTTTTCGCCACATGCCAAGCAGCGAGATATCAAAGTAATCCCAAGGAAAGTCACATGCTCGCAGTAAAAAGAATACTTCGGTATATTAAGGGCACGGTGTACTTCGGCTTGACATACAACGACAAATCTCAGACAGAGTTATTGGGGTACACTGATGCAGACTGGGCCGGTTCAGCCGATGATAGAAAATCAACGTCAGGTGGTGCATTCTATCTTGGTGGATTGTGTATTTCTTGGCTAATCAAGAAACAAGATTGCATTTCATTGAGCACCGCAGAAGCTGAGTATATTGCGGCCACTCAAGCATGCACACAGTTATTGTGGATGAAGCACCAGCTTGAAGATATGGGAGTTGAAGTGAAGTCTCCGATCGGAATCCAGTGTGACAACTCAAGTGCTATAAATCTTAGCAAAAATCCCGTCCATCATTCAAGGACAAATCACATTGAGATTAAGTATCATTTTATCAAGGAGAAGGTTGAACAGGGAATTGTAAAGTTGGAGTACGTGCCTACAGAACTACAGGTTGCAGACATTCTGACAAAGGCCTTACCCAAGGAAGCTTTTGAGAGGCATCGACTGGCTCTGGGAGTTCAGTCGATTCCCCACACTTGAAATAGAGTGGATGTGGGACCCCCCCCTCTCCCCGAGGTATGGTGTGTTTTTCCCTAATGTGCTGATATGTGTTCTCTATTATGTTACAGACTACAAAGGCGTGACATTTGGGTTCGTTGACAAAGGGGGAGAAAAGTGCTTGAAAAGTGCTTGACAAAGGGGGAGAAAAGTATTTGTTCAAGGGAGAAAATAGTGCGGAGATTTGATAAATCATACTTGTTACGGGGAGAAGCTGACAGGTGGAGCAGCCAGAAAGGGGGAGCAATGAGAAAGGGGGAGTGTATGAAATCTGACGATGCTAGACGTGATCGATCAAATCATAGAAATCACGACAGCTAATGATCGTGATAAAAGCAGAACAGTGGTGTTGGAATGGTGTGAGACGGTGTCCAGCTATCAACAATTGGTATCAACTTAAGAATTCACCAATTGGTATCAGTGTGGTTCAACAACTGGTTTTATTTTAAGAATTGGTATCAGGGTGGAATCGACAATTGGGGTCTGACATGAAGTGATTCATTGATGAACTTTTCATACTACTCTTGTTTCTCACGCCGAGCATTGCTCATGTGGGCTTAGAGTACATGTTAAGTGGATCCTTGAACGCTATCATAATCGCAAGAGGCGAATGGTGGTAGCAGCTGGAAGAAGACTCAGTGAGGTATCAAAGTGCAGAAAATATTTCTGAGCAGAGTTGTGAAGAGTTGTCAACAAACCCAAAGGGGGAGATTGTTGGGCAAAAATCCCTCAAGGTAACATTGCAGCATTTTTGGGTTGATTGTGTTTGTTGACAAAGCAGGTTTCCATGGAGAATTGTCGAGTTCCCAAGAAGTTGTTGACATTCCATGTTGACAAAGAACTTTGACAAAGGAAAGGACGATCTGGAGGCGGTACAAAAGAGCAGTACAAGGTGGCGCCGTTTTCCAGTGTTTGCCAAATTTTTGGGCCTGAAAATCGCCAATGGAAAATGGAGTGATATGTTGTTGGCGAAGGATGAGGAGAGAGAAATGAAGGAGGCGTGCGGAAAAATCAAGTGTGGCGCGCAAAACAAGCGGGTTGCGCGAAATCTTGAAGTGTGGCGCGCAAAACAGCGGGTTGCGCGAAATTGTATTTCGCGCAAAAGATGTTTCAAGGCTGAAAGCTTGAAAATCGGTAAAGGCATGAGGCGCGCGAAATTTTGGAGGCGTTCGCGGAAAATTGAAGTGGCGCGCGAAATAGCGGATGAAGTATTTCGTGCAAGAGGTGTTACGAGGTCCGAAGCTCGTAAAATGGCAAAGGCATGAGGTGCGCGAAATTATGGAGCAGTGCGCGGAAAATGTTTGTGCGCGGAAGATCAAAGCAGATTACGCGCTCAAGGAGGGTTTTTCGCGCGGGGTCGATTTTGCCTATAAATATGAAGTGACCCTCCTCCATCCAGCAGAGCTCAAGACATAGAAAATACCCGAGCTCTGGTTCGCGAAATTGAAGTTAGAAAGTGTGTTGCGCGTAAACTTAAAGTTTGCGCGTAAAGTCAGATTGCGCGAAAAGCAAAGGCTGCGCAGAAAGTTGGTGTTGGTGCGTAAAAGGAAGATTGCGCGAAAAGTGAATTTCGCGCAAAATCAGTGAATTGCGCGCAAGGCAGATTCGAGGCTGCGCGTAATATTTGGAGGTTGCGCGAAAAAGGAATTTCGCGCAAATCATAGAAATTGCGCGCAAGGCACCGTAAGGGTTGCGCGTAAAAATTGAGGTTGCCCGGTACATCCGGTGCAAAGTGAGATTCATCTGCGGGTGAAAGTTGGACTTCAACAGAGCATCTAAATACAGAGGAAGATGCATTCCTTCATGAAAATGAAGAGACCTACAGGTCTATAAACTGTGAGTGAATACCTTCCAAGAGCAGTGAGCTTAGGAAGAGGAAGAAGGTGATCCTCTCCACCGGCAGTGAGCCAGAGAGAGAGAAACAGGGAGTGACCCTTGGGAAAGCAGTGAGCTGACCCTAAACATTGTATAGGCAGTGAGCCTGGGCATAGAAGTGATCTAGCCCGAACATTGTAATCCGCAGCTAGTGAAGTTTAGTGGACTTGGTACGACCGGCAACTTGTCGGCGTATGCTCCTTGGACGTAGCCCTTAGCGGTGAACCAAGTAAAATTGTTGTGTCCTGTGCTTGCTTTACTTTCTGTTTATATTGTGCAGCAGGAAAGAGAGAGAAGAGTGTTTTGCTTAACAGCGAAACAAGATCAGAAAGGGCTTTAATTTTTAATTAGTCATACCCTGATTCACCCCCCCTCTCAGGGTATTCAGCCTAGTGGACCTAACATCAACCATGTATAGTTTTATTATCATTATTAACACATCTATTTTTCCTTTTTTGAGGTTTATCTAATTGGTGTTCTCATATTGGATTATTTTCGATGATTTCGCTTCATGTAGCCAGTCTAGTATGGTTCTCAATGATACATGAATCGTATGGTGGTGGATCATAACATGATCATAGCCATGAGACATATTTTGGTTGATAAATGATTTTTCTAGTCATTGATCGTCATTCTGACATGTTTAACACCATCTATTAAATTTTCTTAGAAAATTATTGATTTCGTATACTTTACTAGGTGAGGAGAGGACCTTCCTACCACAGTAAGATTTGATAGCAGGGAGGGACTCTATAACTGATATCTTGATGTTGGGGGCTACCACCATGCTTTGGTATCTTTACAAAAGGAGAAGATGTGTGGTTTTCATCAGGAGGAGGACATTTAGGGTGGAATTAAAATAATAGGACCTTCTTACTACATGATATTATTGGGGGAGGGACTTTCCAGTGACTTCCATCATGGTGAGGACTACCACCATAGCTTGATCTCTAATTGTAGGGAGAAATTTGGTAATGTATACCCTTGGATGGACCATCGGGTTGGATGATAGTAAGGGAAATAACTTTTTTTCATTTGATATTATTTCCAAAAGGAGTTTTACTATTACATTCATTTCTATATGGGATCTCATGACTGATCATTTCTTTCCCATTATGTAAGCCTTCATTGTTTCTTTGAGGAGGTCCTTTAGAGCTATCAATAAAAATGCATTGAGGTGGACCTTCGTAACTGATTTGTGACTTCCATAAATTTTTAATGGATTAAAAAGATCCAAGTAAAACAATGATATATGTTCTATTGAAACATAAACTCTGACATCCAACAAATCAGGGTCACAATAATGCTCTTAAATTTCTAGTTTCATTTGTCAGGATTTATTTTTTTGTGCTCTCTTGTGGGAGACTAGGGTCATCTAAATTTTTTAAAAAACATCATATGTGAGTTTGTATTTGAATGGTTCGTGTGATAATTTTGTGATATTCATAAAAAATCATGTGTTTTATTTTTGGATTTATTTTTAACCTATTGTGGTCACCATGGTGGACCAGTGTCCCCGGTAAGAATTGATATTTTTTTCACAATCTTGCTGTCCATTTATCATGGAATATGGCTGACGACCCTCCTAGAAAAGAGAATGGATTTTGGTCTACTCCAGAGTGACCACATTATCATGTAGATAATTCACCTCAATGGGAAATATAGGGTTGTGGTCCCAAATCCTTTCAACTTTTATGCATTTGATTACATTTTGACATGTCTGTAAATTATTATCAGGAACTGATGTATATTCCTAAAACATTTTGAATAAGTTTTGAGATATGTATTTGGATTTTATGGGGATATATGTACCTTTTGATGTCGTATCAAAAATACATTCGATCTCTGATCCTCCATTATTTTATGCTGAATACTGAGGGTTCTCCCATTCTAGGATAGAAGAACGAGTCTACCCGTAGTTAATAACTGGGGTACTCTAACTATTTTCTATAGTTGTCATTCTATTTGGCTAATGGGATTCATATTAATGGAAATAGATTTTTATTTTATCATTTTCCATTATATTTTTCTAACAGTCTTGATAATCATTATCATTAATTTTACTCTACATGTATTTGATTTCCACCATATTAGACTCGTGGGATTCTCATTCCCTAGAAAGGATATGTGTCATCCTATAGTTGGTCGTCCTATTTGCATAAATGGAATGGTATGAATAATTATGCATTTTCGTCTGCTCATAAATAGTTTCTACCATATTTGGATGATGGGATTCATGTGCATCATCAATGATTATCATCTGCAAATAATTTGTTAACCTATTGCACTGTATATGTGGTGAGAATTTGTTGGAATTTGCAATTCCTCTTAATTCCCCACCATATTTTCATGGCGATCATCAGAAGTTGATGAAGGAATGTATGCCTTTCGGTAGTTTTCTATAGTATTTTAACTATGGATCTCTTCATTAGGAATTAGTGTTTTGAGTTGTTCTTGATTATATGATGGTCTCCCTTGGTAGGAAGCAAAAATGACCTATGATATTTGAACATAAACATGATCACTTTTGTGGGTTATCCTCTTTAGAATGAGGACACAAGGCTGCATGGAAATTGTGGCGATGTCTTCTGCTGGGGTCCCTTAAGTGGGTCCCCAATGTAGTATGGATGAAGTTATCGATGATGACTTCATCATCCTACCAAATATAATTGAGGTAATTGTTTTCACTTTCTTATTACATGTTCCTGAAATGATTAATGATCAGTACTTGAGCCACCCAGTTTTGGACCACATTCCATTGCATTGTGGGCGGATGTCATGATTTCATTAACACGAAGGCCTTCCCTTCTACCACATGCATCTAAAGAGTATAGTTTTAATGGTAAACTCAAATTAGATTCATTGAGAACTAGTGTTGTATATGTTTTGTGGGTGATGAATTCATCTTCTTCATGGAGTTCCAAGCCAGTGCTATGTTTTAATTGCCTGTCTATGGGAACTTTTGGGTTGAAATTGGATTGAACAAAGCTCTAAATAATGTCTAAAATATATTTGACATGTATATAAAAAATCCGTTAATAAAAGATTAATCTTCAGGAAAATTTTATAATTGATTATCTTGATTGTCCCACTACCCCTTTTAATATAAGAGGAGCCTATGGGGGTAACACCATCAAATTGGTTAAAGATTCATTTCCGGTTACAATTTTGTTGGCAAAGAAAATTTTGTGCCCGATGACTGATTACAAGGGTTTCGTTTTTTGTAATCACTGATGTTAGCTATATTATCTCCAAATAGTCTCTAATAGGATTTTTCATGGTTACAAAACCACTAAATATTTATCACATCCAATATTCAAGGACCAGCATTCCAAAGGCATGTGCTCATAGGATTATGTGGACAACAACACTTAAGAACTCGCATTGGATGACAATATGGGAACTTGGGATAATCACACCATTTTTGGGGGAACGATTTCCTATTCCAAGACTCTCTAATAGGATTAATCCATTCTCATGTGTTCATGAATTCTTGGATCATTACAAATCATGTGTTTTGGATTATCCCTGGGTAAGATCGATCTTAAAAACAAATGGTTTTTGAGTTATTTAATGTATCAATGGTTATAAATAAATAAATATATATGTGGGTATCTGAGTTTCTTCATCAATGATAACTTTATTTGGATCCATGATGAATTATATAGTCATCAAGACGATTTAATCAGTACCAAGCCCAAGCTGAGCTTCAACATGTTAATATTAAAAAAAATCGGATATAGGAGAAGTTCATGTTCCTTGAAATGACCACATGGGTATTGTTGTTTGAGCCACCCCAATATTCTATCACCATTACATACCTTACTCATAGGACTTACATAGGTGTTATAAGGGGTTATGTTTTAAGGCCTTAGTAACATTGTGTAATCTATTTAGAGAAATTAAATTTTCATTTCTAATTATGGTAAAATAAACATCATTTTTGTATTACAAATGTCAATTTTAATCTGGGATGAATTTTTAGTATTTCTCTAAACAGATTAATTTCAATGATGGACATTGAAAAAAAATATAATTTTTAAATATTTATTTTCTTCATTAAATAATTGATACTATGAAATTATTTTAAAAAATGGACATTTATAGTTGTGATCAGTATGAAATTTAGAGTCTAACAAGATCATATTAAATTTTGATTAATAATAACTTTAAATATTAATATTACTATTATGAATAGTAATGTGATCAGGGGAATAGTAACCTCACATAGTAATGTGTATATATAATTTAGGAATCATGAATGAGAATGTGATATAATAGTATATGTAATTAACTAATTTAGAAAATATTAATTATTAATATTTTTTCTTTTACATAGTGATTTTACATAATAATTATATTTCTCATATTTAGAAAAATATTTTCATAAAATGGTGTTCTTTTTTGTGTTAGTAACATCACTATTATGCTATGACAAATTTTAGATATATTTATAAAAGTTTTGTTGGTGAACAGTGTTAACTACAATTTCTGAGTTTTCGTTGTGTTTTCATACATCATATTGATGTAATAGGTAATTTAAAATGCTAGTAAACTAATGTAGATTAAAATATTATATTATGATTCCCATGTGGCCGAAACGATGGGAAAATACCATGCGCAGGCCCATGGTTTTTCAAATACCACTAATGAGGTGTCTAATGAAATTAATTTAAAACTCCATATATTTGACTATAAATACCATACTATCCATAATTTATATTCATTAAAAATTCAACATCCATGATGTTCTGTTAGTAATACCTCTTAATAAGTCATATAAAGGTGTCATGATTCCCTCATGTTCCTTATCATAGGGTTTTTGATGTTACTCTTCAAGGTAAGGTAATTATCAACTTCTATTTTTTCATTCAAGATCTATTTTAGGAGGTATGTCTTTCTTTATTCAATACCATGTTATAATTTACATTTCATTCTACCCTTAAACAATATTATGATTCATTTATAAATGTGTGACCCATGTCCCCTCTCTTTTTAATGATTTCTAATACCATTTTTCATAACAATTATGTTGTAGAAATTTCTTATCAAGATATCTCTCTTTTTCTAAAAAAATCTATTATTTTATATATGTGAGTATTAAAACCTATTTCTTTTCTAGAGGAATTTATCAATCCATTAAAATTATATATTTTATTTTTTAATTCACATATATATAACCTTCATTCCCTTTCATTGTTTCATAAATTACATAATAATCATATTATGAAGAACTTTTTAAAACATCATGATTATGATATAAAACTCAATTCATTTATTTTATATGTGTACATTATGAAATTTTTTATTTTTATTTATTTTTCTAAAAATAAAATAAATTCATATTAAGGGTGTTCCCTAAAGATACCAACTTCATTGGGTAAATAAATTAACCTATAGAGGTGATAAGTTTTGTGATACATTGGAGAATAACCTTGTAAATATTTATGACAATTAGGGGATAAAACTTTGGGATATTCTAATTAATGTAAAAATTAAATTTTGTTGACACATTTTCATGTTATTAATCAATATATTATTATTATATGCCTCCCTATTATACATTTTTTCTATTCCACATGTATTTATTGTTAGATCTTAAGTTTACATGTAATATAGTTCTCTTGTTTTCATTTCTATCCCTTATTCTCAACCATTCCATTGATGTATGTTCCCTCATTATGAGTTAGAGTAACTGAAATTAGGATAAAAAATGAATTATCCATTCATGTGAATTAATCTACATTTTTTATTTACATTTTTTCTATGATGATAAACATTAAAGATCCCCTTTTTGTAAAATTTAATGTAATGTTATGTAGTGAAAAAGTGAGATTCCATCATGGGTATAATATAATTGATTATTTACATGGGACAATTAGGATCTCGAAAAATTAGGAAGAACCCTTTAGAAATGATTAAATATAAGAAATATTTTTTTTATTTTGGTGAAATAATATGTAATTTTTTTCTTAATAAACCAATTTTTGTCTGGATACAAACTAGTGGATGTTGCACCAACACAAATATATCTAGGGGTAAAACCCAAAAACACTTATGTGAGGTTGAATCGAATGGGAACTGGTTCACGAAATCATTTCTTGCTTAACTAATGGTTTGTCACTTCCATAAAATATGTTTGGTTATCATAAGATTTTTATGAATCATTATAAAAGATTTATAGAGAAATGTAATTGTTGTGTAAGCATTATGTTCTAAGACATAAAAATAATTTATTGTAAAAATATTCATAAATGAAATAAGATTCTCATTATGGTTATATTTTTTTAGAAAATGTTAGTAATTGGGAGGAGCTGTGCAAATAGTGTCCACAATGGACCATGCATTGATGACCCTTTGATCGAAGTTAGAATGGACACTTTCCTGAGAATGAAGACTCAAATGAATCATGATATAGAAAATATCATTAATAAAGCTAAGAGATATATTTATCCCTGAATGGGAACAACGTTTTTTATAGTCATATATGCATCAATGAACACCAATGTTTAGTGGATCTACTAACACATTGATTTCTAAATAGTGGATTATCACTATCGAGATGATAATTTAAATACTCTGTTGTTCTAAAAAAGAGAAGGTCTAACTAGATGTTTATCATTTAGTGGGAGAAGTTGATCAGTTGTGGGATCTAATTAAAAAAATTATTCTGAGAGTGGATATTGAATCTATGGAGTGGGAAGAATTCATTGGGATATTCTTCAATAATTATTTCCCACTTTTGATGAGAAAAAAAACGAATAAAGAATTTATCGAGCAAAAGCAGAAGGAAAATGAATCTATGGGAAGCTATGATTAAAAATTCACAATGATTTCACATCACACATATTGCATTATCGTGGATTCTAATGGGATGTTTGAAATATTCATTGGTCGACTAGGAACTCATATAAAGAAGAATCTATCTAGATGAGACTATAATAAGTATGAGGGGATCGTGTAGAGTCTTATGAATGTAGGACTGAATTTTTGTGGGAAAAAGTTGTCTCAAAAATATAATGGAATAAAAAGATCAATGGAGCCAAATATTGTGAGGATCTTGGATCAAAGAAGAGGATGAATGAAAATATAACATCCCACATGTAATAAATGTGGGATGAATCAATTATAGAATTTCCTGCTCAGGAGTGTTAAGTGATCCAAGTGAGTAATAGATGGACATATCGTGAAAAATAGTCCAAGTGAGGTGAAACCCAAACATCCCAATTGTAACAAAAAATGGATGGTGGTTAATCCTCTACCATAAGTCTAATGATTCAAATGTGGACAGCTTGGGCACTTTTCCAATAACTTCCCAAATTATAGGTAATTGGAGGGAAGTCACCATAAAGGTCAACAAAGTCAATGCAATAAAGGTTGTTCTTTTTCTATCACGTCAACTGATGTTGTTGCTCCAAATGATGTGGTGGTAGGTACCCTTATTTCTTTCACAAATCTATCAAGTACTTTGTCTAATTTTGGTTCTACATATTCTTTAATTTCCTCCATGATTGCAGTGAATTTAGTATCCACCCCGGAATTTCTAATAGTTAGATATATGTCAAGACTCCTAGTGGGATTATCCATGAATAACCATTGTTTAGGAACTCTAGTATTTAGTTTAGTGAACAAAATTTTATCAAAAATTCATTGGTCATTCAAATTATGGAATTAGACAATATACTAGGGATGAACTAGCTCCAATATTATTATTCCTTGATCAAATAAAGATGAACATAAATCTCAGTAGTATTGAATGGGAATCCTAGATCGATATTCCAAGGAAAGATTTCATGACCAGATCCTTTTCTATAAGAATATATTATATCATTCTTTATAGTGTTTTTTGGTGAGTATGAAGAATGAAATGACAATATAATGATATAAAATTCCCCCATAGTCTATGAATACATTGAACGACATCATGAATAGTTACTCAGACCTCCATTAGATAGATATGTATAGTTATCTATTGAAATCATACCTTGGACTCATTATATATAAAATACCCTATATTTAATGGAAAATGTGGATATGGATGAATTAAAGAAAAAACTCAATGACATTTTGGGGACGGGTTTTATCTAATAGAGTGTGTCTCCTTGGGGAGAACATTTTCTCTTTATGAAGAAGAATGAATGTTCATTTCAGTTATGCATTGATTATGGAGAATAGATCAAGATCTATGTGAAGAAACAATACCATATTCCATGAATTGATGACTTATTCGACCTTATTCATGGGTCTCAAATCATCTCCAATATTGATCTTTGATCAGTTTGTCATCAATTTAGGGTGATTATTGAAGATTTTACAAAAACTTCATTATGATCAAGATATGAAAATAATGAGTTTGATGTTATCCCCTTAGGATTGACTAATACACCCTCGATTTTTATGGATTTGATTAATAGAGTCATTAAAGTTGTAAAGACTAGAAAAATTCGAAGAATTTTTTTTCTTAATTTTCTTGGGAATTTTACATGAACGCATTTTCTGACGGCACCTGATTCCGAGGCCTGGTGTGCCTGGAATCTTTTTCCGAAGTTTAGCTTGGGTTCGTTCAGTGAACGAATGAGAGGGTTTTTCTAAATTTTAAACCGGTGCTCGGAGTCAAATTCAGAGGGAACCAATGGAATCGCAATGCATATAATTTCATAGAAACACATTTTCTGGAGTTGCTTTTGCTCGTGTGTGGTTTTTAATTTTTGGGGTTATGATAAAGAATAAAATAAAGTGGTTCGACAATTTATTTTATTTTACTTAAAGCGGATTAACCTAAGTAAAGCGGTTAAGGTGGATCCCACAACATCCTACCTACATGGTAGGATGTTTGTGAGGTGGGACCCACATGAGCCCCAACATTTCTTTCCTTCAAAGTAACGCACCCGCACCCCCTTTTAATGAAGTCAACAGTGCGTTTATTCTGGTTAAGAAACGCCTCATTAATTTGGGTGGTTTAATCGTTAAAATTAATTCATTGAATTAATTGTTCATTTCTTTTCTT
Organism: Viscum album; assembly: GCA_963277665.1. Classification (NCBI taxonomy): domain Eukaryota; kingdom Viridiplantae; phylum Streptophyta; class Magnoliopsida; order Santalales; family Viscaceae; genus Viscum; species Viscum album. Next base: position 883,117,880 of record OY728158.1, read on the forward strand.
TTGAAATACTAATGTTGGCATGTGAGTTAATAAAATAAGACGACTCTTATTTTATTTTTGATGGAATTATGGTTGTGGGAGCCTTTGGGAGAAAAAGAGAAGCCTTGAGGAACTTCTTCGTTCTTCAATGAAGAACGTGAAGAACGCACCGCCGACGACGAAGAACGCCGACCTCCGACGGCAGACGACGGTGAGAGATGCCTTCCTCTGAGACCACCTAACGCCAACGATGTTCCTTCCGTGATGCTTCTTCTGTGGCGATCCTCTTCTTCTGTGGCGATCCTTTTCTTCAGCGACGGTTAATTCCGCGATGCACGCTCGTTCGATGACAACGTTGAGGTAGGGGTTATGTGTTTTAATTTGTGATATATTCCGTCATTTAACCCCATTCTTTTGGACCACTTGATATCGTTTAACGGTAGGGGGTGGGACCGCACTAACATGGCCGAACCTCCTCCCTTATTATTATTTGTTGTTGCGGTTCGAGTGAAAGTAACGCGGTGTCATCACACTGCGTGGGAACGAGTGGCTAGGAATGCGTGGCGCTGTCGCGCCACGCATTTGAGAATTGAACCAAGCCGCGACGCCGTCGCGCCGCACCAGAAAGAAACCGAAGAGACTGCGGCCGTAGCAGGGCCGCGGTTGAGGGGCGCGGTGCCGTCGCGCCGCTCCGGACAGACCAAGGTTGCGGCTTAAGCCGTGGCGGAGCAATGGAACCGGTGGCCAGAATCGGGCCACTGGCGTCGGAGCAGGGGGACTGGCCTTGCCGGTCCCGTGGTGGCAGAAGCCGACCGGCCGGAGCGGGCCGGCTAGACCGTGGAAGAACTGGGGGTTCGAAACCCCCGGCTGGCCGGATGTGAGCGGCCCCATTAAGGGGCCACAGTTTCTTCACGCGGGGGCAGCGCCCCCAACGTCTGAACGGCTCGGTCGTTCGGCCGAGTCCCTTGCCAGCGTGCCGCATGCCGGGCCGGCTGCCCTGGCCGGTCCGCCACACCGGGTCACCAGGTCGAGCCGCGGCATCCGGGCCGGGCCATGCCCATGCGGGCCGGACCCGGACCTGGTTTGGGTCGACCCGGTTTGGGCCAACCCAGGGGTATCGGGCCGGGTCGAACCAGGCCCAAACCCCCTAATACCGAACCTCCTTCGGTCCATTTCCCATAACATGAGGTGCAGACCTCCAATCGATGCACCATCAATTGCGTAGTGATCCTTGGATCGACACGGTCGTTTCGGTATATTACACTCAAGGTTTCAAAGTATTTTCGGTTCGGCCGGGTTGGTTCGTACACGAACCCAACCGGGACCTCGGAGTGGAAACACTTATAACATGGGCTCCGGACCTCCGATTGAAGTGCCTTCAACTTTGATGGATTCCTCTTAGTGAGAGGGAACGTTTGGCTTACTCTTCTTGAGGTTTGGAAGCAGTTGTAGTATGGTCGGGTTGGTTTTGACTTAAAAACCAACCCGTCCCGTGGGACGAAAAAGCCAATAACTCTCAGACCGGGCATCCGATTGACGCACTGTCTATGACGTTGAGTTTCTATTGAAGATACAGAACTTTTGGATACACAAACTTTGGACTATGTGTCAGTTGATGTATCATCCCCTCGGCTCGGGGAGCGGACCCTCCCGAATGAGCTTGCTGTGTGCGGGAACCCTGGAGCTGGCTGCAACTGCGACGACGACGACGAATGTATAGAGATCCTCAGTGGATTCAATGGCGACGACTACAGCACTCAGTGATCCTACATGGATCAGTGCTACCGATCTTGTGTGGGTCAGATCCTGTGTGGGCCAGCGCTCAGTGGTCCTATGTGGGCCAGGGCCTACAGATCCTGTGTGGGTCCGATCCTGTGTGGGTCCGATCTTGTGTGGGTCATTGCGGGGGTTAGTTATCTATCGATCTTGTGTGGGTCCGATCCTTTGTGGGTCATTGCGGGGGTTAGTTACCTATCAATCCTATGTGGGTCAGATCCGTTGTGGGTCATTTTGAGGTTTAGTACCAATGGATCCTTTGTGGGTCCGACAGCTTAGATGAATCAGTGGCTATATCTGATCATCTCTATAGTCATACGAAGAAGTATACCTGTGTATATGAATCTTGACTTTCTTTCCTATTTGGATTATGTTATGGTTTCTTGTGTGGATTGGATTGTGGTTTCCAATTTGGAATGAGTTGTACTTGGGCTCGGAGGTTGGAGCGAACTGAAATTGATGACTTTGGTATATATATGTGCATATACCTAAGGGGTGTCGGATGTTACTTCATGATTGTATCTTTCCTTTGTGGATTCTGGGAGACCTTTGGAGGTCTCGGGGTCCCTACTGAGTATCTTATACTCACCCCTTCACGGGCTATGCCCGCACTATGTTATGTTGGTTGCAGACGACGGACAGTGCTGATCATGGTTGAGGCTTGCGGAGCAGGACAGTACCTGGAGGTGGATCACATGGCAGGACGTACTCGGAGTGGACGGCCGGACCTGAGGAGTTGTGGAGGCTATCTGTACCCACCCTTCAGGTGGGGGTTCCAATGGACGGCTCGAGGATGCAGCTTTACTTTCAGTAGTTGTTTTCCCTTTCTAGTTGTACTTTACTTTCAGTTTGGGTTTGTATTCCGGGCCACATACTTTTCCGCACCTAATGTTGTACCCAGTTTTTACATAGTGTTTACTTCTGCTTGCTTGCTCTGTAGTGATTCTTTACTTTACAAAGGAAATGACTTCCCTTTTTACCGGGAATTACACCTTGGTGCTAGTCGCCAGCCTCTGGCCTATGGAAGGCGGGCTTGGGGTAGTCACGGCACGGGCCCCGAGGACGGGTCATGACAAATTGGTATCATAGGAGTTCGGTTCTACCACAGAACTTAGGACTCTGATATTTTTCTATGTGAAGAAAAAGTGTTAAGCGTATTGGGTGTGGTTATCAGTCCAGGGAGTCCAGTGTTGGTGCGTCGATCGACGTATCCATACACCAGGACCCTGACTTTGGATTTCCGACTTAATGCACGAAAACATTGATTGCATGTGTGTTTCAAGTTTTCTTTGTGATTACCTTGTGTCAGCTCACCATGTATATTGTTCTGAACATGGCGCACCTGTCTCTTTTCAGGATGGATCCACGACGGAAGCCGGCTAGGGTTCCGAGAGTTGTGTGTGACGACATCCCACTGAGCGACGAGGCCTCAGTGTAGGGCCCTTTTACAGCTGAGGCACCGATGGTACCTCTACCCGCCGGGCCACCGATGAAACCATCCCCAACCGCTAACATTGCACATCGCCTTACTACACTGCATGAGTTTCAGCGCCAGCAACCGCCCAGGTTCCACGGGGAGATGGACCCCCAGGCCGCTGAGGATTGGATGGAGGCAGTTGTACAAGTTTTTAAGTTAGTGAGGACACCATCAGACCTCATGGTGATCCTCACAGGGAGCCTACTGCACGCGGCAGCAGGTAGATGGTGGATCATGATGCTCTAGGTGCATGATGAGGCATCTCTCCTCTGGATGGACTTTGAGACCCTCTTACGCTCAGATATCTTCTTGCCACCCTCCGTGAGGTGTGCATCTAGGATCTTCTATAGCTGCGGCAAGGCAGCTTGACGGTCGCCCAGTACTCAGAGAGATTTACCGATCTCTTGCGCTACTTGACAGACATGGTACAAGACCCATTCTTATGGGCCTGGACCTTCGAGCAGGGATTGAGGAAGGAGATCAGGGAATCACTGATCACCCTCATCATTCTGACATAGGTAGGGGTATTGGAGCAATCCCTTCTGATCGAGAGCTTCCATGAAGAGCCTGCATCAGCAGCGAGACCTACTGCAGGGCGGTACGTAGCAGAGTCATCTGCAGCAGGTAGTCGACGGATGACTCATGGGTCTAGGCAGACTAGACCCTCAGGCAGTCGACCTAAGGACACTGGCTCAGCAGTGCAGGGCACCTAGTACGGAGCCAGATTTTTGAGTGGCAGACAGTGCTACGCATGCGGCGGGCAAGGCCACATGGATCGTGACTGCCCGACTCACCTTGCCGAGGAGCAGCAGACGGTTGAGGGGCCACCCAGGAAAAGGCAGAGGGTCGACCATGGCGGTCTGCAGGGAGTAGGTGGATGAGGTAGAGGAGCTGACCGAGCAGCGGGTGGTGGGCGGCGCTTTGAGGCTCTACCACCACCACCACCAGGAGGTCCACCCCGACCACGGGGAGATGGCAGGCAGAGACAGGCACAGCTCCAGGCAGTAGAGGCCTACGACCCCGGCGCACCCGAGGTGATTCGAGGTACTATCTGTGTCTATTCTAACCTTGATACAGTTCTTATAGACACAGGAGAGAGTCATTCTTTCCTAGCCGCTGCCCTTGTTCGGAGCTCAGAGATTCTGATAGAGTCATTGGCTCTATCCTTACGGCTAGAGACTCCTATGGTAGAAAACATGACGATTACGCACTGGTGCTGGCAGTGTGAGATTACTCTAGGAGGGAAGAGCTTCGGTTGGGATATTCTTGTAGAGGCGTCGAGGCCTTACGACGTCATCTTGGGCATGGATTGGTTACCCATAGTCCATGCTCATATTGACTATATTAGGCACAAGGTGCGGTTTGTAAACACCGACGGGAGCAGGTTCCCCTTCACCGGTGAGAAAAGAGCCTTCGCAGCACAGGATGGACTCCCGCAGAGGAGGGGACAACCCATCACTCATCATTTGGCTATCCTCATCCTAGGATCAGTTGACATACAGAGTCCTAGTTTTCCAGCAGTGGTGGATCAGTATACGAACGTTTTCCCTGACGACGTTCTAGGACTACCTCCTCGCAGAGAGGTAGACTTTTATATTGATCTATACCCCAGAACAACCCCGATATCCACTCCAGCATATCGGATGGCCCCTGCTGAGCTTCGAGAGCTATGGGTACAGTTGGAGGACTTGTAGGGCAGGGGATTCATCCGACCCAGTGTTTCACCCCGGGCTTCCTCGATATTGTTCGCCAAGAAGACTGCCTTCAGATGTCGGTATGGCCACTATGAGTTCTTGGTTATGCCCTTCGGGATAACCAATGCTCCTGCAGTGTTCATGGGCCTCATGAATAGGATATTTCAGCCATACCTTGATCGATTTGTCATGGTCTTCATCGACTACAGTTTGATATACTCAACGACTAAGGAGGAGCACGCCTACCACTTGTGGGTTCTACTAGACATACTCCGAGAGCGCCAGATTTATGGCAAGCTCTCGACGTGATAATTCAGGATACGTAAGGTCCAATTCTTGGGACATGTCATCTCTGAGGCGGGAGTTGTGGTGGATCCTGCGAAGATCGAGGCAGTTCCAGCTTGGGAGCAACCTAGGAGCGTGACGGAGGTGCGGAGTTTCTTGATGCAGGAGTAGGCCGTGATCGCCTATGGATCACGTCAATTGAGGCTACATGAGCAAAACTACTCTACCCATGACCTAGAATTAGCTGCAGTGGTCTTCGCTCTGAAGATGTGGCGATACTATCTGATGGGTGAGCGCTTTACTGTCTATTCTGACCATCAGAGTCTCAGGTACATCTTCTCTCAGAAGGACATGAACCTGATATAGTGGTGATGGCTCGAGTTCCTCAAGGACTATGACTTTGAGATAGTCTATACTCATGACAAGGGAAACTTGGTAGCTGATGCCCTCAATAGGAGGACGGTCATTCAACTACTTGGGGAGGTGACAGAGCAGCTAGCCTCTATGATGATATCCTTTGTGGATAGAGATGGAGTATCCTTACTTCAGTCACTCACAGTCACTCCTCCACTACTGAGCGGGTCAGAGAAGCACAGCATGGGGACGCCGACTGTGAGACGTGGCATGCATAGATATCCTCAGGATAGGCACCTGATGGTTTCTCCTTAGGATGAGAGCACGACGTCCATTTAAGAGGACGTAACATGGTACCAGTTGCATTACGAGAGGAGGTGCTGAGAGAGTTTCACACTTCTCCTTTGGCAGTACAACATGGAGTGGTGAAGATGTACCAGGATCTCAGACGACAGCACTAGTGGATGGGCATGAAGAAGGCTGTAGCAGAGTTCGTTTCTCGATGCCTCACCTGCCAGCAGGTGAAGGCAGAGCACCAGGTACCAGTAGGCTTTGTAAATCCCTTAGAGGTCGTGGAGTGTAATTGGGATGGCATATCTATGGACATAGTGACTGGACTTCCATGCACTTCCAGAGGTCACAACTCCATTTGGGTCATTGTCTACCGACTCACCAAGTCGGCTCACTTCTTACCCATCAGAGAGCAGGGCTCAGAAGAGAGCTTGCGACGTTTCTACGTTCAGGAGATTGTACGACTTCACGGTGTCCCATCATCTATCGTCTCCTATCGAGATGCTCGCTTTATTTCCTGGCTTTGGAAGGGGTTGTAGGAGGTGTTCGGGATGCAGCTACGTCTGAGCACTGCCTTTCACCCTCAGACAGATGGTCAGATGGAGAGGTCCATTGAGACTCTTGAGGAAATGCTTCGTGCATGTGTCCTCGACTTTGGTCGTAGATGGGAGGACCACCTACCCTTATTGGAGTTCACGTACAACAACAGCTACCACTCCACCATTGGGATGGCACCATACGAGGCATTGTACGACCGAACTTCCCAATCTCTTCTATGCTGGACAGACCCTGGGGAGTCAGCACTTGTGGGACTGGAGATGGTCCAGGCCACGATAGAGAAGGTCCAGATCATATAGGAGCGGATGAGGACAACTCAGAGCTGGTAGAACTTTTATGCTGACAGGAGGCGGAGGCCACTGGAGTTCGAGGATGGCGACCACATCTTCTTGCAGGTCTCACCTTGACATGGATTACAGAGATTTGGCCATGGCGGTAGGTTGTCTCCATGCTTCATCAGACCATTCCATGTCCTCAGCAGGATTGGCGAGGTGGCTTTTTGCTTTGATCTACCACCTCAATTGCACCGGGTGCACGGAGTCTTCCACGTATCCCAGCTAAGGAGATATGTGTACAACCCGACACATATCATTGACCATGGGGATCTAGACATTGATGATAAGGCGACTTTTGCGGAGGTCCCGATGGAGATTGAGGATTGAAGAAGCGGGTCCTACGTGGATGGTCGATTCCTCTAGTACGCATCAGATGGCAGCACGGGAACCTCCAAGAGAGCACTTGGGAGCGAGAGGCTCAGATGCGTGCACAGTACCCACTTTTGTTTCCCTAGATTTTGATGTATCTTTACGGGGACATAAAGCCCTAAGGTGGGAGTGATGTAATGACCCGAAAAATTCAAGGAAATTTTTTTCATAATTTTTTTGGGAATTTTACAAGAACACAGTTTCTGACGGCACCAGATTTTGAGGCCCGGTGTCCCACAGTTTCTGACGGCACCAGATTTTTGTGATGTGGGGCCCGCACGAGCCCCACCATTTCTTTCCTTCTAAGTAACGCACCCGCACCCCACCTTTTTAATGAAGTCAACCATGCATTTATTCTGGTTACGAAAGGATACATTAATTTGGGTGGTTTAATCGTTATAATTAATTATTTGAATTAATACTTCGTTTCATTTCTTTTGAAAATAAAACATTGGCATGTGAGTTAATAAAATAAGTTGACTGTTATTTTATTTTTGTTGGAATTCTGGTTGTGGTAGCCTTTGGGAGAAAAACAGAAGCCTTGAGTAACTTCTTCGTTCCTCAACGAAGAACGCGAAGAATGCACCGCCGTCGACGCAGAACGCCGACCTCCGATGGCGGACGACGGCGAGAGACGCCTTCCTCGGAGACCACCTAAAGCCAACGACGTTCCTTCCATGACGCTTCTTCCATGGATATCCTCTTCTTCCGTGGAGATCCTTTTCTTCCGCGATGGTTAATTCCGCGACGCACGCTCGTTCGACGACAACGTTGAGGTAGGTGTTATGTGTTTTAATTTGTGAAATCTTCCGCCATCATACCCAGTTCTTTTGGACCACTTGATATCGTTTAATGGGAGGGAGCCGAACCGCACAAACACGGCTGAACCTCCTCCCTAATTATTATTTGTTGTTGCGGTTCAAGGGAAAGTAACGTGGTGTCGTCGCACCGCATGGGAACGAGTGACAAGGAATGCGCGACGCCGTCGTGCCACGAATTTTAGAATTTATACAAACCGCGGCACTGCCGCGCTGCACCGGAATGAAACCGAAGACACCGCGGACGGAGCGGGGCCTCAGAGGAGGGGTGCGGCCCCATCACGTTGTCCCGAATGGACCAAGGTTGCGGCTTATTCCGCGGCGGAGCAGTGGAACCGGAGGCCGGAATCGGGCCCCCGGCGTCGGAGCAGGGGGACCGGGCGTGCCGGTCCTGTGGCGGCAGAAGTCGGCCGACAGGACCGTGGAAGAACCGGGGGTTCGAATCCCACGGCTGGCTGGACGTGAGGGGACCCATTATTGGGTCGCAGTTTCATCACGCGGGGGAAGCACCCCCCACATCCGAACGGCTCGGCTGTTCGGCCGAGTCCCTGGCCAGCGTGCCATGCGCCAGGCCGACTGCCCTGGCTGGTCCGCCAGACAGGGCCGCCAGGCTGGGCCGCGCCCAGGCCGGGCCGGGCTGCGCCAGCCGTGTCGGGGCATGCCCAAGCAACCCGGACACAGACCTAGTTCGGGTTGACATGGTTTGGGATGAGCCTGGGGGTATCGGTCCGGGTCGGACCGGGCCCGAACCCCCTAATACCGAACCTCTTTCGGTCCGTTGCCCATAACTTGAGGTGCGGACCTCCGATTGACGCACCATCAGTTGTGTAGCGATCCTTGGATCGAGGAGGTAATTTAGGTATATTATAATCAAGGTTTCAGAGTACTTTGGGTTTGGCCTGGTTGGTTCGTACATGAAACCAAATGGGTCCTCAGAGTGGAAACACTTATAACTTGAGCTCAGGACGTCCAATTGATGTGCTGTCGACATTGAGGGATTCCACTTAGTGAGACGGAACATTTGGCTTACTCCGCTTGAGGTTTGGATGTAGTTGGAGTATGGTCGGGTTGGTTTTGACTTAAAAACCAATCAGGCCCCTGGGACGAAAAAGCCAATAACTCTCAGACCGGGTGTCCGATTGACGCGCTGTCTATGACGATGAGTTCCTATTGACGATACAGAACTTTTGGATAAACCAACTCCGGACTATGTGTCAGTTGATGTATCAACCCCTCGGCTCATGGATTGGACCCTGTCAAACGATCTTGCTGTGTGTGAGAACCCTAGAGCTGGTTGCGACTGCGACGACGACGACGACTGTACAGAGATCCTCAGTGGATTCGACGGCGACGACTACAACACTCAGTGATCCTACGTGGATCAGTGCTACCGATCTTGTGTGGGTCAGATCTTGTGTGGGTCAACGCTTAGTGGTCCTGTGTGGGCCAATGCCCTCAGATCCTGTGTGGGTCCGATCCTGTGTGGGTCATTGCGGGGGTTAGTTACCTAACGATCCTGTGTGGGTCCGATCCTTTGTGGGTCATTGCAGCGGTTAGTTACCTATCGATCATGTGTGGGTCAGATCATTTGTGGGTCATTGTGGGGGTTAGTACCTATCGATCCTTTGTGGGTCCGATATCTTAGATAAATCAATGGCTATATCTAATCATCTCTATCGCCATATGAAGAAGTATACCTGTGTGAGATGAATCATGACTTGCGTTCCTATGTGGATTACGTTATGATTTCTTGTGTGGATTGGATTTTGGTTTCCTGTGTGGATTGGGTTTTACTTTGGCTCGGAGGTTGGAGAGAACTAGAATTGATGACTTATGAATATGTATGGGCATATACCTAAGCAGTGTTGGATGTTACTTCGTGACTGTATCATTCCTTTGTGGATTATCCATTGTGGATTATGGGAGACCTTCGGAGGTCTCGGGGGGTCCCTACTGAGAAGCATATACTCATCTTTTCATGGGCTATGCCCGCACTACATTGTGTTGGTTGCAGACGACGGACAGTGCTGATTGTGGTTGAGGGTTGCGGAGCAGGACGGTACCTGGAGGTGGACCACTGGGCGGGACGTGCTCGAAGCAGACAGATAGACGTGAGGAGCTGTGGGGGCTATCTGTACCGACCCTTCATATGGGAGTTCCAGTGGACGGCTCAAGGTTGCAGCTTTACTTTTAGTTGTTGTTTTCCCTTTCCAGTTGTACTTTACTTTCAGTTTGGGTTTGTATTCTGGCCCACTTACTTTTCTGCACCTACAGTTGTACCCAGTTTTTTCTTAGTGTTTACTTATGCATGCTTTCTCTGTGGTGTTTGTTTACATTATAAAGGCAATGAATTCCCTTTTTACCGGGAATTATGCCTTGGTGCTAGTCGCCAGCCCCTGGCCTATGGAAGGCGGGCTTGGGGTAGTCACGGCACGGGCCCCGAGGACGGGTTGTGACAAAAGTCTATCTTGATAACTATGTGGTAGTTTTTATTGATGATATTCTGATATATTCCAAATGATTCATGGAGCATGAGGATCATCGATGGGTGATTTTACAAAATCTACAAAAGGAAAGTCTTTTTGGAATGTTTAGAAACTATGAGTTATTGTTACAACAAGTTACTTTTTGGATTATATTTTCCCAAATGATGGACTACATGTTGACCTTACAAAGGCAAAGGTTGTAAAGGAGTGGAATCATCTTAGAACCATAACTAAGATTCATAGTTTCTTATGATCTGTGGGATGCTATATGAGGTTTTTGAAAAAAACTTAATAGATATATAATATATTAAACCTTTGAAATTGAAATGGGGTCATGTTTATCTAGGAATAGGGGTGTGAGGAATGTTTCTAAGAGGTGAAGAAGATAGTGGTTACTGCATCTGTGTTAAACGTAGCCCTCATGTGGATAAGTTTTGTTTATTTTTATCAATACATCATTGAAATGGTTTGGGTGCACCCTCATAAATATTGAATAAACCTATTGTTCAATTATTTATCTTCCTGGAAGAGAAAACAAATTTGATGATGCATTAAATAGAAACAACCCTATTGTTCTTCCCAAGAGGAGGATTCAAAGAGATCCCTTGATTAATGAACATATAAAACATTACATGGGAATTGTATGGTAAGGCTAATAATTATCCTTATCTTTAATGATTTCTCAACCATCATTACAAGATAAGATATAATATGATCAATTTGTATACAATTTTTTATAGAAGATGTTTTAGGTTTTCATGGATGGAATGTTTCTCGAGTTCAATATAGGACAATAAGGTGTATTGAAATTTTGAACAAGACTATGTGTTCCATTTATTATTGTAAATAACTTAGCAAGTGGATGATTCTTATAGATATAATTTCTCTATACATCGTTGAAGTATGAATATGTATAGGGACATTTGTGGTCATTATTGGTGGGATAATATGAAAAAGGAGATTGTTGGCTTCAATAAAAGGTTCCTGGAATGTTGCAAGTGAAGGCACAGAAACAACATCCTAAAGTGGTATTAGAACCACTGCCTATACAATCATGGAAGTGGGAATATATAATAAGAGGCATTTTCACTAGTCTCTTTAGATCATCCAATATAAACAATGCGATATGGGTTATAGTATACTGTCTCACCATGACTTTCCATTTTATATCTATTAAGGAAGATTTCTCTCTAGAACAACATTAGAGGATTTGTGTGAAGAAATTGGTAAGGGTGAATGGATTTATACTCTCATTCATTTCTGATCATGATCCAAGGATCACATAAAATTTTTGGAGAAGTCTTCAACATGCTCACTATACTGTATTGAATTTCATTGTAGCCTATCACCAAAAAATATATGGCCATTCTAAATAAACTATTCTAAAACATGAGTACATTCTAATTACATGATAAATAGAATTTAATGGTGGATGGGATAAAAATATCCCATTATATGAGTTATCATACCACAATTGCTTCTACATTATCATTAAAATGGAACCCTATGAAAATCTCTATGGAATGATATGTTGAACTCCAAGTTGTTGGGATGAAGCTTGTGAGAGAATGATTCGTGGGCATGATCTTGTACAAGAGATGACAGAAACAGTGCATGCCATCCAACAACACATAAAGTTTATTTAGATATGGAATAAGAGTTCTACTGATAACAATCGATGGGACTATTTTTTCATGTTTGTGAAACGTATTTCATCGAATTTCACCTTGGATGAGAGTGATGAGTTTTTAGAAGAAATGTATGATCATGCCAAGGCACATTGGCCCTTATGAAATCATTTATCATGGAGGTGTAGTGGCCTATCACATTTTACATCCCAAAAATCTATCACACATTAATGATATAATCCATGTGTCCCTCATGATGATGTATATACCTAACCCCTCATATGTACTAAATCCAGAGGTGGGTCAACTGGAACATGACCAATTTTATGAGGAGAAGTTGATGGATATCTTGGATGCTATAGACAAGGGTCTACACAATAACACTACCCACCATATTAAATTGTTGTGGAGGAACCCAAAATATAAATATGTACTATGGGAACAAATGTTTATTTTTGGGTAGATGTACCCACACCTTTTCCCTTCTGTGGGTATGAGTGGAAATTTTGAGGGAAAAATCTCTTAAGGTTGGAATAATGTAACAACCAAAACTATTGAATAATATTTTTTGTTTCCAAAAAATTTATGGATTACTATGTAATAATAAATAAAAATATATAATAATTTTTGATATATTACCATGATTTTTTGACAGTAATCTGACAGTTGGTTAAGTATGACCCTAATAAACAATAATAAATTTTAATTCTATATTTATTGATTATAAATATAAATTATAATGTATAATTTATGTAAAAATTAGAGTCGATGGCCTCTACCGGTGTATGTTTTCCTTATGAAACCAATTTTTTGTGGCTTCGGAAGGAGGTATCATCACTGGGATTTACTCTAGACTATGCCCATGCTGAGCTTCAATATGTTAAGCTTTGTTAAAATTTCCTATGAGAGACGTTCATGTTTATAGAAATCATCCCTCGGAAAATGTTTTCTGATCCACCGCAATATTCAATCACCATTCCAAACCATACTCTTTTCTCCTATCCCTTTTTTATCTGGGGTAATGTTTCAAGGCATTAGTTAAATTTTTTCATCCATTTGTATAAATAAAATTATTATTTATTATTAGGGTAAAATAACCTTCATTTTTGAATTTCAAATATCATAGTTAATCTATGATGAATTTTAAGTAATTTTCTAAGTAGTATCATATTATAGATTAATATTGATAAAATAGTATTTTTAAATATTTTTTATAAATTAAATAATTTATATAGTGAAATGATTTTCGAAAAATGGCCATATACGGTTTTGATCGATATTAAATTTAGATTCTGATAAGATCAAATAAAATTTTTAGTGAATATTAACTTATGTATAGTAATATTACCTTTATAAATAGTAATTTGAAAAATGAAATAGTAACCTCACTTATTCATGTATAAATATAATTTAGGAATCTTTAATGGTAATGTGATATAATAGTATTTGTAAATAACTGTTTTAGAATGTATTAGTTAAGTATTAGTATTTTTATAGAAAAAAATTATTTTAATTAAAAAGAAAATTTCTCATATTTAGAACATTAGATTCATAAAATTAATTCATTTTTTAATTCATATCATTGATATTAGGAATGGTTGAATTGTGATATTTTTTTGAAATGATTTGTTTTCGGTAAATATAAAAATAATTTTAATGAGTTTTTAGTGTGTTTGATGACATCATTATTATGTAATATGTAATTTAAAATTTTGGTCGGCTCAGGGGGATATATATATTGTATGAGGAGTTCCACGTGTCCAAAAATATGGTAAAATATGTTGGTAAAACACATAGTTTTGAAAATATCCCTGATGAGGTGTCCTCGACAATTAATTAAAAATACCCTCCCTTTTACTATAAATAACATGACCTTATGTTATTTATATTCATTTAAAATTCATTATACACTATTTTAATACAGTTATAACTTCCAATAATTCCTCCCATGGTGTCCTAAAGCCATCAAAATTACAATCATATTGTTTTTGAAGATACTTTTCATGGTAAGGGACTTTTCAACTTCTCTTTTTTCAATTCAAGTAATCTTTTATGTGGTATGTCATTCATGTTTCCAAACCATGTTCTTATTTTCATTTTATCCTTTACCTATACTATATTATGAGTCTTTCATTAATGGGTGACCCATGTCCACTCTGTTTCTAATGTTTTCTAAAACTATGATGTATATCCATTATGCTGTAGAATTTTCCCTCAAAATATCTCTATTTTGTTCCTGAAATTCACATATATTATTTCTTTTAATACCCAAACCTATATAATATAAATGGAAATTAAAAACTACCTAAAAGTTATATATTTAATTCTGGAATTGACAACCATAAAATCATCATTCCCTTTCTGTGGGATATAAAGTTCATAATAACCATCTTTTTAATCACTATTTTGAACGTCGCAATTTTGAAATGAAACCCATTTATATTATTATCTTGGGGTTATTTATGAGATTTATTATTATGATATATGCGTATCACATAAAAATAAATACATATTAATGGTTCACCCTGATTTTTATCCATTGCATTGGGAAAATAAATTAATCTCTACAGATGACATGTTTTAGGATACTTTATTGAATAACATTGGTAATATTTATGACACCTTGGAGATATTCCATGATGATATGATTAAGAATATCTAAATTAAATATATTATGCTTATAATTTGGTTGTTAATAATGTTAATATAATTATTATATGCCTCTGTATCATTCCTTACATTATTACTTTATTTTATTAATATCCATGATGTTCGCATGTAAATTGTTTCAGTTTTTTTCTATATTGGTACTTCTACTCACCCTTTTCATTAATGAATGTCTACATGTTATGTATTGGTGAAATATTTATATGTGTGAAAAAAATGAAGAATCCACTAATTTGGATTAGTATTCATGTATAATGTTTCTTTTTTTTTCAAAACGCTAAACATTAATGATCCTCTTTTTATAAAATGTATTGTAATGTTCTATTACAAAAAAAGGGATTCCATAGAAAAAGCTTGTTCAAGACACTTAAGAGGTTATATAGAGTTTACCATCATATGGGGGGAGATAATTTGTTTAAATATTTGGATCGAACCCATAATATCATATGCACATGAGAGGATTCAAAACTCATGTAGTTAAGTGCCACTTTACTGGACACATCACCTTTTATGGTCATGCAACATGGTACCACCCATGTTATTTAGCATCAGATGGGGGGAGGGGATATCCAAGAGGATGTTTCCTTGTAAATATTTTATGTGGGACATATTAGGACATGGCCCTTGGAACATCAAAATAGATGTGGTCTTCTCGGGTGGATATAACTCAACTGGGGATGTTCCCGGATAACATTAGTGTAACATCCCAGGTAAATAAAGAATAATAATTTTTCATATTTATTAATATTTGAAAATTAAATATTAATTTTACATTAAAGGGTTTTCTATGTTCGATAGCGTACCCGATACGCAACAAAGAGTTTCTTTGAAATCGCACGTTGCACACTAGTAATAAAATAATATTATTTTAAATGTTAGTTAACACGTAGCCGTTGTACTGGAGGGAATGGATAGAAATAACTAAAATATGATTATATATGTTTGTTAAATGTTTTTACATTTATCTAATAAAGGATAATGACATAAAATATGAAAAGAATTCAATTTTAGGCTTATATACTCTAATTTTTACGAAAGGTCCACTTTTCAACATTTGATGGTGAACCGTCATTAAATATAGTTTTGGTCACTCTTATAAATTATATTGGAACAAATAAAACTCTTCTTTAGAATTGGGACATCAAATTTTACTTTGTGTAATTTTTTAGTATTTTTACGATAAAGTTCATTTTTTTAATGAATAGTGAAAAATGTTGTATTTTAATTCAAAAAATCTTTTTAATATAATTTATTAAGATGATTAGATTATCTTTTAAATTGGTATTAAAGTTAAATTAGAATATATTTTTACCATTAAATCCAATAGTGGTCGTTGGAATTAATTTCACTTTGAAATCGGACTTAAACTAGTGTCAATCTTTTGACACTTATTGTTTCATAAAAACACGCTATTTGCTCTGACAGCAGAAATTAATTATTAAATTAATTAATGCAACTTATATGTTTGGAATTTTTGTAAAATGGAATTCATTTTTGAATTCGGAATATCAAATATATCTTAGGGTGAAGTTTTGGTTTTTTTCAGAAAAACTTCAATTTTCGATGAATAGTGAAACCGCAAAGTGGTGGTTACAAAATTTGATTTTTCATTTAAATGGGACATTACCACTTTTGTGTTTCGAATATCAAAAATCCAATTTAAATTATTTTCATTATTAAGTAAAATGTGGTTCAATGGGACTAAAATATTTTTTTTGGTGAATAGTAACTTTTATGTTTTATTAATCGCGATTAAAGGTAATTAGTGTAATTTAAGGTAAAAATGATATTATAATAAAATGAAATTATATTGACAATTGTCCTAACCCTATTGGTTGAGTTATGGCCGACCATGAAAACCCATGGGTCGATTTTTTGTACCCCATGGAGCCACTTGGGTATGATAATGACATTTATGCCATTTATTTAAAGTTAAAGTAAAAATGACACAAACATGAAATGTTTTAGTAAACCAATTTTTACTTGAGGCTATACAAGTCAGATTTTTGACTATAAATATTCATTGGAAAGATAAAAAGATTTAATATATTATTATAGTTTTTTTATAATTTTTAGACCTTAAATAAATTAAAGTATTTATGACACCATGATGATGCAACGATTACCTCATTATATAACGATTTAAATAAAATGGAAAGATAATGTAAAATCTAAGACTTACAGATGTCCAAAACCTATTGGATGGGTATATTTAGAACCCTTAACACCTTACCCTCTAATTATATCAATGTGGGACCTTTTAAATCCGAAAATCATTTTAAAATAATGGAACATTTCTTAACATTCCAAGAGTGCCCCTCCTCTCCTCTTATAAAAGGCCCCCACCGCTACCTCATTACCCACACTTCCAAAGCCTTTG
Organism: Viscum album; assembly: GCA_963277665.1. Taxonomy (NCBI): domain Eukaryota; kingdom Viridiplantae; phylum Streptophyta; class Magnoliopsida; order Santalales; family Viscaceae; genus Viscum; species Viscum album. The sequence goes on from OY728158.1 coordinate 883,134,977, forward strand.
GCTCAACCAAACCCTGATCATTTTGTCTCTTCACATCCCTCTATAACTCCTTAAAGCCTTACTTTGGGTATAAGGCATCCCAAGGAAGCCTTTGATCTCAAACCAAAGGGAGTTACACGATTTTAAGGTAATGTCTTCACTTGAGTTCTTTTGTTTTATTTTGCTTATCCAACCCCCTAAACTCTTTTTATTTATTTATTTTGTAAAAAATCCAGTATCATCAATATACTAGGATGTTGTTATAATATGTATTCGAGCTACACTTACACACACCTTCATCTAATGGTTAAATAACATTCTGTTTCTGTGGATGGTGAATTTCTGCCTCACGAAACGATGATTGTTCAACACTCATATAATACCTTAAAAGGTGGCCATTAAGATGTCACTATTTTTATATATTATATATAATATTTTTATGTTTTCTTTAAGCTTCTGTATTTTTCTTTTTGGGCATACCTTTATGGTTTCCATTATGGGTAAATGCGATATCTTCATTTAAGGAAGTGCGGACTACCGCCCCCTCAATGTTATTTGATTCGTTAAATGCCATATGTGGGATGTATAAAGGATGGATTTAAAGTTATTATATATGTTGTTATAATGTAATTATAATATACCTCTATATCATTATTATTTCTACCAATTAAATTATGAGATAGAAATGAAATTAGCGTTCATGCGTACGTAGGACTTACCGTCTCTATGAACGGTGCATTTCATTTCTTATCCCCAAATGTAATGTACTATTATAAGTACATATATATAATGGATATATATGATGTATGTTACATCTAAATTATTAATATAATTCTGGAATTAAAATATACATACCTCTAATTTAGTTTTAATTCTATTAATATTACATAGAAATGAAAGTAGCGTTCATGCGTACGTACGGCTTACCGTCTCCATGAATGATGCATTTCATTTATTAACTCTAAATGATTATTTGATATTATATATACATTTATATTCTAGATATATATGATATATATGATATCCAAATCAGGAATTTCATTCTGGATATAAAGAACCTTTGACCACACGAACAACATGTAATTCTAAGAAGTCCACTTTCGACTTAAGGAGCAAATATCGACAAAACAAACATTATTAACTTAAATGATTAAATAATGTTTATAACATGGAAATAAGTGATATAAAATGAATAATGTACTTGAAGAAGGTTCTTAAGAAAATAAAAATTATCTCAAGTTTATTATTCAGGACGTTAAAGAACAATCGAGTCAAGTTGGACCCGAGGTAAGGGACTTCGTCTTAATCTCCTTTCATTGAGGGATATTTCATTTTATACACAACTATCTTTTATACGGTGTATAAACCCCTTTGAATTTTAATTTTATACAAAAGGAATCTTTTTCTACGAATCGTTTTACTAAATGAGAAAAAGGAATGTTTCTTTCAACGTACGCGGTGACAACGACCCTTTCCGCTGCCGCGTGTATTATTTAGTCTTTGGCCTCCGGAACAAGCCGTAATGTTTTTTTAAAATGAAATAAATACCATATACTCTTTTATGTATTTTGGTATTGAAAATGGTTTTTATAATGGATTTTTTATGTCAATATATTTAAGTGATATATTGTGATCAAAGTGTGGAAATGTTTTCATTCCATTATATTTGTTTTATGTCTTATGATTTTTATAATGGTACTTGGACATTTGACGGGTGGTTACGTGATAAACCATATGATGGGTGGTTCCATGAATACCAGGACGGGTGGTTACATTATATCCTCTAATGCATTGGGTATGGAAGTCGGCCGTATGTCCATTCCATTAAGTATGTATGGAAGTTTGTTGTATGGCTATTCCATTAAGTGATACGTGTGGAAGTCGACCGTATGGTTATTCCACTTAAGTATGTTTATGTCCCAAGTTACCTTTTTATGTTATGTGATATTTTTATGGGTTTTATGGTAATCTTTTTGTTACAAAAGGGTAATTAATGATCTTTTATTCAGTGAAGAGTTTTTACTACTTCATAAAGGTGAAAAGTATTACTTTGATAAAGTATACATTGTTTACTTGTTGTTTGGATAAAATATTAGTTTTCATTCTTTGTGTATCCCTTACTGAGCTCTTTATGCTCACCCCAAGTTTTTTTGAAATGTTTTTCATAGGACCTAATGGGGAATAGAGTCAAGGATGGGATCAAGGAAAAGTCATGCTATATAAAACTTGGAACTAGACATGTTTCTTTTTAAGAGTTTTTTTTATATGGAAACTTAGTAAAAGTGTCTACTTTTTAATCTTTTGAGATGTAGTAGTTATGTTTTAATTCTCTAAAACTCTAATCCTGAAAAGATCCTCAATGTGAATTATTCATTTAATTCAATAATAAGTAAGGTTTAAGGCCGGGGCCTTATAGTTGGTATCAGAGGTCAGTTTAGACAACTTTAGGAGTTAGAAAATTGTTAAATTATAAATTATTTTATGGTATGATTGAAATGATATAGCATTTGAGGATTACCATGTTGCTTCTCGTAAGATATTTCTATGTTAATAATGGGTTTTAATAGAGGAAACAAAACATCTTTTCTGGGAAGGCATACACAGGGAAATGACCTTTCAAATTAGTATCCTGAGATGGTCAGAATCAGAACTAAACAGTTTGTTGCAGTGAGGGCTCAGTTGACTAAGGTGAAAAATGATGGTAGTTTTCATTGATGATATTTTGGTGTTTTATAAAAGTAAAGAGGATCATGGAAGTCATTTAAGGGTTATCATGCAAACATTAAAAGAAAAGAAACTATATGGAAAATTCAGCAAGTGTGAGTTTTGGTTACAACAAATTTCTTTCCTAGGTCACATTGTTTCAAAAGATGGCATAACTGTTGATCCTGCTAAAACAAAAGTTGTTGAAGAATGTCCAAGACCCACAAATGTAACCGAGATCCGTAGTTTTCTTGGTTTGGCAGGTTACTACCGAATGTTTGTTGAAAATTTTTCACGGTTATCTAGTTCAATGACTAAGCTAACTTGTAAGGGTGTTAAGTTCATCTAGACAAAAGAATGTGATGATTGTTTTCAGGAGTTGAAAAGAAGATTGGTGAATGCTCTTGTTTTGGAACTTCCTTCCAGGAATGGTGAGTTTGTTATATACAATGATTCTTCGTTGAAGGGACTTGGCTTTGTCCTTATGCAGAATGATCAGGTAATTTCTTATGCTTAACGTCAGTTGAAAACTCATTAGGTAAATTACCCTACACATGATTTGAAATTAGATGCTGTTTTTTTTGCTTTAAAAATTTGGAGGCATCATTTTTATGGAGTAAAGTTTGAAATATATACAGATCACAAATGTATAAAGTATATATTCACTCAAAAATAATTGAACATGAGACAGAGGAGATGGATGGAATTAATCAAGGATTATGATTATACAATTCATTACCATTCAGGAAAAGAAAATAAATTGGCCGATGCTTTGAGTCGAAAAAGTAATGCTTCATTAACAATGCTACGTTTGGAATGAGATCCTTTGGTTAGGCATAGAAGTTTTTGGTGCAGGATGTTCTTCTATTTTGTTTCAGGTATCAGTGAAATCTTCTCTATCACACATAATCAAACAAGAACAGAAGCAAGACAGTGAGTTGCAGAAAATGGTAGAGCTGGTTCAGAAGGGTATGTTCCCTGAATTCAACATTCACAATGATTGTTTTTTGAGTTTTGGGAAGAGATTGTGTGTGACTTGTGATTCACAGTTGAAGAGAGAGTTGTTATGTGAAGCTCATAGTTCTCCGTTTTCAGTTCATCATGGCAGTACTAAGATGCACAGAGATCTGCGATAGTATTACTAGTGGGAAGGAATGAAAAGAGAAATTACTAATTTTACCATGAAGTGTTTGACTTTTCAGCATGTTAAAGTAGAGCGGCAGTTACCGAAAGGGATGCTTCAGCCTTTACCAGTGCTAGAGTGGAAATGGGAAAACATATCCATGGAATTTGTTGTGGGATTACTGAAGACATCTCAATGTAATAATTCAATCTTGGTTATTGTTGATCGCTTGACTAAATCTGCTCATTTCCTTGTTATAGGAGATAATTTCTCTCTAGATCAGCTTTCTCGTTTGTATCTTAAAGAGATAGTCAAGTTACATGGAGGTCCTCTCTTCATTGTTTCTGATCGTGATCCCAAGTTTACTTCTAACTTTTGGAAAGGCCTTTAGAAGTCGTTGGGTACTGAATTAAATTTCAGTACAGCTTTTCATCACCAATCATATGGGCAGTCAGAACGAACAATTCAGACCTTGGAGGATATGCTATGAGCTTGTTCAATGGATTATCAGGGATGTTGGGACCAACATCTTTCTTTGGTTGAGTTTTCTTATAATAACAGTTTTCATTCTAATATACAGATGGCACCATTAGAGGCATTATATGGGAAGCAGTGTCGAACTCTAGCATTTTGGGATGAAGTGGGTGAAAGGAAGCTGATGGGATCAGAATTGGTAGAAGAGATGGCAGAAAAAGTTCATTTGATTCAGAAACACATGAAAACAGCTCAGAGTAGACAGAAAAGTTATGTAGATAACCGGAGGAAAGATCTATCTTTTGAGGTAGGTGATCATGTTTTTCTCAAAGTCTCACCATGGAAGAGTGTGATGCGATTTGGTACGAAAGGAAAGCTGAGTCCAAGGTTCATTGTACCATATGAAATTCTGGAGGGAGTTCGATCAGTTGCTTACCGAGTGGCTTTACCTCTGAGTTTATCTCAGGTACACAATTGTTTTCATGTTTCGATGTTGAGAAAGTATATGCCAGATCCATCTCATGTTTTGTGCCCAGAGGTAGTTTAGTTGGAAGAGAATATCTCTTATGAAGAACAACCAGTCTAAATTCTTAAACGAAGAAAGAAAGTATTGCGAAATAAGATAATTCACCAGGTAAAGGATTTATGAAAAAACTGTATGGTTGAAGAGGCAACGTGGGAATCTGAAAATGCTACGAGGGATAAATACCCCCACTTATTTTAATAAGTGAATAAAATTGCGAGGACACAATTCTCAAAAGGGGGAAGGATGTAACATCCCAGGTAAATAAAGAATAATACTTTTTCATATTTATTAATATTTTCGAGTTAAATATTAATTTTACTTTAAAGGGGTTGCTATGTTCAATAGCTTACCCGATACGCAACAAAGAGTTTCTTTGAAATCGTACGTTGCACAATAGTAATAAAATAATATTATTTTAAATGTTAGTTAACACGTAGCCGTCGTACTGGCGAGAATGTATAGAAAAAACTAAAATATGATTATATATGTTTTTTAGATGTTTTTACATTTATCTAAAAAAGGATAGTGGCATAAAATATGAAAAGAATTCAATTTTAGGCTTATATACTCTAATTTTCACGAAAGGTCCACTTTTCAACATTTGATGGCGAACCATCATTAAATAGAGTTTTGGTCACACTTATACATTCTATTGGCCCAAATAAAACTCTTCTTTAGAATCGGGACATCAAATTTTACTTTGTGTAATTTTTTGGTATTTTTCCGATAAAGTTCATTTTTTTAATGAATAGTGAAATATGATGTATTTTAATTCAAAAACTCTTTTTAATATAATTTATTAAGATGATTATATTATCTTTTGAATTGGTTTTAAAGTTAAATTAGAATATATTTTTACCATTAAATCCAATAGGGGTCGTTGGAATTAATTTCACTTTGAAATCGGACTTAAACTAGTGTCAATCTTTTGATACTTATTGTTCTATAAAAACACGCTATTTGCTCTGACAGCGGGAATTAATTATTAAATTAATTAATGCAACATATATGTTTGGAATTTTGTAAAATGGACTTCATTTTTGAATTTGGAATATCAAATATAGCTTAGGGTGAAGTTTTGGTTTTTTTTTTCTGAAAAACTTCAATTTTCGATGAATAGTGAAACTGCAAAGTGGTGGTTACAAAATTTGATTTTTCGTTTAAATGGGAGTTTACCACTTCTATTTTTTGAATCTCAAAAATCCAATTTAAATTATTTTCATTATTAAGTAAAATGTGGTTCAATGGGATTAAAATAATTTTTTGGTGAATAGTAACATTTATGTTTTATTAATCGCGATTAAACTTAATTAGTGTAATTTAAGGTAAAAATGATATTATAATAAAATGAAAATATCTTAAAATTTGTCCTAACCCTATTGGTTGAGTTATGGCCAACCATTAAAACCCATGGGTCAATTTTTTGTACCCCATGGAGCCACTTGGGTATGATAATGACATTTATGCCTTTTATTTAATGTTAAAGTAAAAAATGACACAAACATGAAATGTTTTACTAAACCAATTTTTACATGAGGTTATACAAGTCGGATTTTTGACTATAAATATTCATTGGAAATCTTAAACGATTTAATACATTATGATAGTTTTTTTATAATTTTTAGACATTATATAAATTTAAGTATTTATGACACCATAATGATGCAGCGATTACCTCATTATTTAACGATTTAAATAAAATGGAAAGATAATGTAAAATCTAAGACCTACACATGTCAAAAACCTATTGGATGGGTATATTTAGAACCTGTATCACCTTAAACTCGAATGATATCAATGTGGGACCTTTTAAATCCGAAAATCATTTTAAAATAATGGATTATTTCTTTACTTTCCAAGAGTGCCCTTCCTCTCCTCTTATAAAAGGCCCCCACCTCTACCTCATTACCCACACTTCCAAAGCCTTTGGCTCGACCAACCCATGCTCATTTTGTCTCTTCACATACCTCTATAACTCCTTGAAGCCTCACTTTGGGTAGAAGTCTTCCCAAGGAAGCCTTTGAGCTCAAACCAAAGGGAGTTACCCGATTTTAAGGTAATGTCTTCACTTGAGGTCTTTTGTTTTATTTTGCTTCTCCAACCCCCTAAACTCTTTTTATTTATTTATTTTGTAAAAAATATAGTATATTCAATATAATAGGATGTTTTTATAATATGTATTCGAGCTACAGTTACACACACCTTCATCTAATGGTTAAATAACATTCTGTTTCTGTGGATGGCGAATTTCTGCCTCACGAAACGATGATTGTTCAACACTCATATAATACCTTAAAATGTGGCCATTAAGATGTAACTATGTTTATATATGAAATATAATATTTTTTATGTTTTCATTAAGCTTCTGTATTTTTCTTTTTGGGCATACCTTTATGGTTCTCATTATGGGTAAATGTTATATCTTCATTTAAGGAAGTGCGGACTACCGCCCCCTCAAAGTGATTTGATTCGTTAAATGACATATGTGGGACGTATAAAGGATGGATTTAAAGTTATTATATATGATATAATACTGGAATTATAATATACCTCTATATCATTATTATTTCTTCCCATTAAATTATGAGATAGAAATGAAAGTAGCGTTCATGCGTACATACGGCTTACCATCTCCATGAACGGTGCATTTCATTTCTTATCCCCAAATGTAATGTAATATTATAATTACATATAAATAATGGATATATATGATGTATGTTACATCTAAATGATTAATATAATTATGGAATTAAAATATACATAACTCTCATTTAGTTTTAATTCCATTAATATTACATAGAAATGAAAGTAGCGCTCATGCGTACGTACGGCTTACCGTCTCCATGAACGGTGCATTTCATTTCTTACCTCTAAATGATTATGTGATATTATATAAACATGTATATTATAGATATATATGATATCCAAATCTGGAATTTCATTCTGGATATAAAGATCCTTTGACCACACGAACAACATGTAATTGTAAGAAGTCCACTTTCGACTTAAGGACCAAATATCGACAAAACAAACATTATTAACTTAAATGATTACATAATGATTATAACATGGAAATAAGTTATATAAAATTAATAATGAACTCGAAAAAGGTTCTTAATAAAATAGAAATTATCTCAAGTTTATTATTCAGGACGTTAAAGAACAATCGAGTCAAGTCGGACCCGAGGTAAGGGACTTCGTTCTAATCTCCATTCATTGAGGGATATTTCATTTTATACACAACTATATTTTATACGGTGTATAAATCCCTATGAATTTTAATTTTATACAAAAGGAATCTTTTTCTACAAATCGTTTTACTAAACGAGAAAAAGGAATGTTTCTTTTAACATACGCGGTGACAACGGCCTTTTCCGCTGCGGTGAGTATTATTTGGTCTTTGGATTCCTGAACAAGCCGTAATGTTTTTTAAAATGAAATAAATACCATATACTCTTTTATGTATTTTAGTATTGAAAATGGTTTTTATAATGGATTTTTTATGTCAATATATTTATGTGATATATTGTGATCAATGTGTGGAAATGTTTTCTATCCATTATATTTGTTTTATGTCTTATGATTTTTATAATGGTACTTGGACATTTGACGGGTGGTTACATGATAAACCATATGACGGGTGGTGCCGTGAATACTAGGATGGGTGGTTACATTATATCCTCCAATTCATTGGGTATGGAAGCCGGCCGTATGGATATTCCATTTAGTATGTATGGAAGTTGGTGGTTTGGCTATTCCATTAAGTGATATGTGTGGAAGTCGACCGTATGGTTATTCCACTTAAGTATGTTTATGTCCCAAGTTAACTTTTTATGTTATGTGATATTATTATGGGTTTTATGGTAATCTTTTGGTTACAAAAGGGTATGTAATGATCTTTTATTCAGTGAAGATTTTTTACTATTTCATAGAGGTGAAATGTATTACTTTGATAAAGTATACATGGTTTATTTGTTGTTTTGATAAGCAATTAGATTTCATTCTTTGTGTATCCCTTACTGAGCTCTTTATGCTCACCCCAAGTCTTCATGAATTGTTTTTCATAGGACATAATGGGGAATAGGGTCAAGGATGGGATCAAGGAAAAGTCATGCTATATAAAACTTGGAAGTGGAATTGTTTCTTTTTAAGAGTTTTTTTTTCTATGGAAACTAAGTAGAAGTGTCTACTTTTTAATCTTTTGAGATTTTGTAGTTATGTTTTAATTCTATAAAATTCTAATCCTGAAATGATCCTCAATGTGAATTATTCATATAATTGAATAATAAGTAAGGTTTAAGGTCGGGGCCTTATAGATGGTATCAGAGGTCGGTTTAGACAACATTAGGAGTAAGAAAATTGTTATATTATAAATTAATTTATGGTATGATTGAAATGATATAGCATTTTAAGATTACTATGTTGCTTCTCCTAAATATTTCTGTGTTAAGAATGGTTTTTCATAGAGGAAACAAAACATCTTTTCTGGGAAGGCATACAGAGGGAAATGACCTTTCAAATTAGAATCCTGAGATGGTTAGAATCAGAACTAAATAGTTTGTTGCAGTGAGGTCTAAGTTGACTAATGGTGAAAAATGTTGGTAGTTTTCATTGATTATATTTTGGTGTTTTCTAAAAGTAAAAAGAAGAATGAAAGTCATTTAAGGGTTATCTTGCAAACCTTAAAAAGAAAAGAAACTATATGGAAAATTCAGCAAGTGTGAGTTTTGGTTACAACAAATTTCTTTCCTGGGTCACATTGTTTCAAAAGATGGAATAACTGTTGATCCTGCTAAAAAAAAGTTTTTGAAGAATGGCCAAGACCCACAAATGTAACCGAGATCCGTAGTTTTCTTGGTTTGGCAGGTTACTACCGAAGGTTTGTTGAAACTTTTTCACGGTTATCTAGTTCAATGACTATGGTAACTCGTAAGGGTGTTAAGTTCATCTAGATAAAATAATGTGATGATTCTTTTCAGGAGTTGAAAAGAAGATTGGTGAATGATCCCATTTTGGCACTTCCTTTCAGGAATGGTGAGTTTGTTATATACAATGATGCTTTGTTGAAGGGACTTGGCTGTGTCCTTATGCAGAATGATCAGGTAATTACTTATGCTTCACGTCAGATGAAAACTCATGAGGTAAATTACCCTACACATGATTTGGAATTAGCTGTTGTTGTTTTTGCTTTAAAAATTTAGAGGCATCATTTTTATGGAGTAAAGTGTGAAATATATACTGATCAAAAATGTTTAAAGTATATATTCACTTAGAAAGAATTGAACATGAGACAGAGGAGATGGCTGGAATTAATCTAGGATTATGATTATACAATTCATTACCATCCGGGAAAAGCAAATAAAGTGGTCGATGCTTTGAGTCTAAAAAGTAATGTTTAATTAACCATGCTACGTTTGGAATGAGATCCTTTGGTTAAGGATTTGATGAACTTTGGCATAGAAGTTTTTGGTGCAGGATGTTCTTCTGTTTTGTTTCAGGTATTAGTGAAATCTTCTCTATCACACATAATCAAACAAGCACAGAAGCAAGACAGTGAGTTTCAGAAAAAGGTAGAGCTGTTTCAGAAGGGTATGTTCCCTGAATTCAACATTGATAATGATTGTGTTTTGAGTTTTGGGAAGAGATTGTGTGTGACTTGTGATTCACAGTTGAAGAGAGAGTTGTTATGTGAAGCTCATAGTTCTCTGTTTTCAGTTCATCCTGGCAGTACTAAGATGTACAGAGATCTGCAATAGTATTACTGGTGGGAAGGAATGAAAAGATATATTACTGATTTTACAGTGAAGTGTTTGACTTGTCAGCAGGTTAAAGTAGAGCGGCAGTTACCGAGAGGGATGCTTCAGCCTTTACCAGTGCCAGAGTGGAAATGGGAAAACATATCCATGGACTTTGTTGTGGGATTACCGAGGACATCTCGATGTAATAATTCAATCTGGGTTATTGTTGATCACTTGACTAAATCTGCTCATTTCCTTGTTATACGAGATAATTTCTCTCTAGATCAGCTTTCTCGTTTGTATCTTAATGAGATAGTCAGGTTACATGGAGTTACTCTCTCCATTTTATCCGATCGTGATCCCAAGTTTACTTCTAACTTTTGGAAAGGCCTTCAGAAGTCGTTGGGTACTGAATTAAATTTCAGTACAACTTTTCATCCTCAATCAGATGGGAAGTCAGAATGAACAATTCAGACCTTGGAGGATATTCTACGAGCTTGTTCAATGGATTATCAGGGATGTTGGGACCAACATATTTCTTTTTTTGAGTTTTCTTATAATAACAGTTTTCATTCCAGTATACAGATGGCACCATTAGAGGCATTATATGGGAAGCAGCGTCGAACTCCAGCATTTTGGGATGAAGTTGGTGAAAGGACGGTGATGGGACCAGAATTGGTAGAAGAGATGGCAGAAAAATTTTAGTTGATTCAGAAACACATGAAAATAGCTCAGAGCAGATAAAAAAGTTATGCAGATAATCGGAGGAAGGTTCTATATTTTGAGGTAGGTGATCATGTTTTTCTCAAAGTCTCACCATGGAAGAGTGTGATGCGATTTGGTAAGAAAGGAAAGATGAGTTCAAGGTTCATTGGACCATATGAAATTCTTGAGAGAGTTCGATCAGTTTCTTACCGAGTGGATTTACCTCCGTGTTTATCTCAGGTACACAATGTTTTTCATGTTTCGATGTTGAGAAAGTATATGCAAGATCCATCTCATGTTTTGTGCCCAGAGGTAGTTGAGTTGGAAGAGAATCTCTCTTATGAAGAACAACCATTCCAGATTCTTGACTGAAGAAAGAAATTATTGTGAAATAAGATAATTCACCAGGTAATGGTTTTATGAAAAAACCATATGGTGGAAGAGGCAACATGGGAATCTGAAAATGCTATGAGGGATAAATACCCCCACTTATTTTAATAAGTGAATAAAATTGTGAGGACGCAATTCCCAAAAGGGGGGAAGGATGTAACATCCCAGGTAAATAAATAATAATACTTTTTCTTATTTATTAATATTTGCGAATTAAATATTAATTTCAATTTAAAGGGGTTGCTATGTTCGATAGTGTACCCGATACGCAACAAAGAGTTTCTTTGAAATCGTACGTTGCACACTAGTAATAAAATAATATTATTTCAAATGTTAGTTAACAGGTAACCGTTGTACTAGTGGGAATGGGTAGAAATAACTAAAATATTATTATATATGTTTGTTAAATGTTTTTACATTTATCTAATAATTGATAAAGGCTTAAAATACGAAAAGAATTCAATTTTAGGCTTATATACTCTAATTTTCACGAAAGGTCCACTTTTCAACATTTGATGGCGAACCGTAATTAAATATAGTTTTGGTCACTCTAATACATTCTATTGGACCAAATAAAACACTTTTTTAGAATCAGGACATTAAATTTTACTTTCTGTAATTTTTTGGTATTTTTCCGATGAAGTTCATTTTTTAATGAATAGTGAAAAATGATATATTTTAACTCAAAAACTCTTTTTAATATAATTTATTAAGATCACTAGATTCTCTTTTGAATTGGTTTTAATGTGAAATTAGAATATATTTTTACCATTAAATCCAATAGGGGTCGTTGGAATTAATTTCACTTTGAAATCGGACTTAAACTAGTGTCAATCTTTTGATACTTATTGTTCCATAAAAACACGCTATTAGCTCTGACAGTGGGAATTAATTATTAAATTATTTAATGCAACTTATATGTTTGGAATTTTTTAAAATGGAATTCATTTTTGAATTTGGAATATCAAATATAGCTTAGGGTGATGTTTTGGTTTTTTTATGAAAAACTTCAATTTTTGATGAATAGTGAAACCGCAAAGTGGTGGTTACAAAATTTGATTTTTCGTTTAAATGGGACTTTACCACATCGGTGTTTTGAATCTAAAAAATCAAATTTAAATTATTTTCATTATTAAGTAAAATTTGGTTCAATGGGATTAAAATAATTTTTTGGTGAATAGTAACTTTTATGTTTTATTAATCGCGATTAAATGTAATTAGTGTAATTTAAGGTAAAAATGATATTATAATAAAAGGAAAATATCTTGAAACTTGTCCTAACCCTATTGGTTGAGTTATGGCCGACCAAGACAACCCATGGGTCGATTTTTGGTACCCCATGGAGCCACTTGGGTATGATAATGACATTTATACCTTTTATTTAAAGTTAATGTAAAAATGACAGAAACATGAGATGTTTTACAAAACCAATTTTTACATGGGGTTATACAAGTCAGATTTTTGACTATAAATATTCCTTGGAATGATAAAAAGATCTCCTACATCATGATATTTTTTATATAATTTTTAAACATTAAATAAATTAATGTATTTATGACACCATGATGATGCAGCGATTACCTCATTATTTAACGATATAAATAAAATGGAAAGATAATGTAACATCTAAGACCTAAACATGTCCAAAACCTATTGGATGGGTATATTTCGAACCCTTATCACCTTATCCTCGAATTATATCAATGTGGTACCTTTTAAATCCGAAACTCATTTTAAAATAATGGAACATTTCTTTACTTTCCAAGAGTGCCCCTCCTCTCCTCTTATAAAAGGCCCCCACCTCTACCTCATTACCCACACTTCCAAAGCCTTTGGATTGACCAAACCCTGATCATTTTGTCTATAAAAATCCCTATTTAACTTCTTAAATCCTCACTTTTGGTAGAAGTCTTCCCAAGGAATCCTTTGAGCTCAAACCAAAGGGAGTTACCCGATTTTAAGGTAATGTCTTCACTTGAGTTCTTTTGTTTTATTTTGCTTATCCAACCCCCTAAACTATTTTTATTCATTTCATTTGTAACAACTACAGTATCTTCAATATACTAGGATGTTGTTATAATATTTATTTAGGATACACTTACACACACCTTCATCTAATGGTTAAAGAACATACTGTTTCTGTGGATGGAGAATTTCTGCCTCACGAAATGATGATTGTTCAACACTCATATAACACCATCAAAGGTGGCCATTAAGATGTCACTATGTTTATATATTATAAATAATATTTTTATGTTTTCTTTAAGCTTCTGTATATTTCATTTTGGGCATACCTTTATCGTTTCCATTATGGGTAAATGCGATATCTTCATTTAAGGAAGTGCGGACTACCGCCCCCTCAAAGTGATTTGATTCATTAAATTCCATATATGGGACGTATAAAGGATGGATTTAACATTATTATATATGATGTTATACTGGAATTATAATATACCTCTATATCATTATTATTTCTTCCCATTAAATTATGAGATAGAAATGAAAGTAGCGTTCATGCATACGTACGGCTTACCGTCTCCATGAACGGTGCATTTCATTTCTTATCCCCAAATGTAATGTACTATTATAAGTACATATATATAATGGATATATATTATGTATGTTACATATAAATGATTAATATAATTATGGAATTAAAATATATACATACCTCTCATTTAGTTTTAACTCCATTAATATGACATAGAAATGAAAGTAGCGTTCATGCGTACGTACGACTTACCGTCTCCATGAACGGTGCATTTCATTTCTTACCTCTAAATGATTATGTTATATTATATATACATGTATATGCTAGATATATATGATATCCATATCAGGAATGTCATTATGGATATAAAGAAACTTTGACCACACGAACAACATGTAATTGTAAGAAGTCCACTTTCGACTTAAGGACCAAATATCGACAAAACAAACATTATTAAATTAAATGATTACATAATGTTTATAACATGGAAATAAGTGATATAAAATGAATAATGAACATTAAAAAGGTTCTTATGAAAATATAAATTAACTCATGTTTATTATTCAGGATGCTAAATAATGATCGAGTGAAGTCGGACCCGAAATAAGGGACTTCGTCTCAATCTTCATTCATTGAGGCATATTTCATTTTATACACAACTATCTTTTATACGGTGTATAAAACCCTTTGACTTTTAATTTTATACAAAAGGAATCTTTTTCTACGAAGCATTTTACTAAACGACAAAACGGAATGTTTCTTTTAACGTACGCGGTGACAACGACCTTTTCCGCCGCCTCGAGTATTATTTGGTCTTTGGATTCCTGAACAAGCTGTAATGTTTTTTAAAATGAAATAAATACCATATACACTTCTATGTATTTTGGAATTGAAAATGGTTTTTATAACGGATTTGTTATGTAAATATATTTTTGTGATATATTGTTATCAAAGTTTGGAAATGTTTTCTATCCATTATATTTGTTTTATGTCTTATGATTTTTATAATGGTACTTGGACATTTGATGGGTGGTTACGTGATAAACCATATGACGGGTGGTGCCGTGAATACCAGGATGGGTGGTTACGTTATAACATCCAATGCATTGGTTATGGAAGTCGGCAGTATGGTTATTCCATTAAGTATGTATATAAGTTGGCAGTATGGCTATTCCATTATGTGATATGTGTGGAAGTCGACCATATGGTTATTCCACTTAAGTATGTTTATGTCCCAAGTAACCTTTTTTATGTTATGTGATATTTTTATGGGTTTTATGGTAATATTTTGGTTACAAAAGGGTAAGTAATGATCTTTTATTCATTGAAGAGTTTTTATTACTTCATAAAGGTGAAAATTATTACTTTGATAAAGTATACATGGTTTACTTGTTGTTTTGATAAACTATCCGTTTTCATTCTTTGTGTATCCCTTACTGAGCTCTTTATGCTCAACCCAAGTTTTTTTTGAAATGTTTTTCACACGACCTAATGGGGATTAGTGTCAAGGATGGGTTAAATGAAAATTCATTCTATATAAAACATGCAACTAGACATGTTTCTTTTTAAGTGTTTTTTATTCTATGGAAACTTAGTAGAAGTGTCTACTTCGTAATCTTTTCAGATGTAGTAGTTATGTTCTAATTCTCTAAAACTCTAAACCTGAAAAGATCCTCAATGTGAATTATTCATTTAATTCAATATTAATTAAGGTTTAAGGTCAGGGGATTATAGTTGGTATAAGAAGTAGGTTTAGACAACTTTAGGAGTTTGAAAATTGTTAAATTATAAATTAATTTATGGTATGATTGAAAGGATATAGCATTTTATGATTACCATGTTTCTTCGCCTAAGATATTTTTGTGTTAAGAATGGTTTTTTATAGAGGAAACAAAACATCTTTTCTGGGAAGGCATACAGAGGGAAATGACCTTTCAGTTTAGTATCCTGATATGGTCAGAATCAGAACTAAACAGTTTGTTGCAGTGAGGACTCAATTGACTATGGTGAAAAATGTTGGTAGTTTTCATTGATGATATTTTGGTGTTTTCTAAAAGCAAAGAGGATCATAAAAGTCATTTAAGTGTTATCTTTCAAACCTTAAAAGAAAAGAAACTATATGGAAAATTCAGCATGTGTGAGTTTTGGTTTCAAAAAATTTCTTTCCTGGGTCACATTGTTTCACAAGATGGCATAACTGTTGATCCTGCTAAAACAAAAGTTCATGAAGAATGGCCAAGACCCACAAATGTAACCGAGATCTGTAGTTTTCTTGGTTTGGCAGGTTACTACAGAAGGTTTGTTGAAGATTTTTCACGGTTATCTAGTCTAATGACTATGCTAACTCATAAGGGTGTTAAGTTCATCTAGACAAAATAATGTGATGATTGTTTTCAGGAGTTGAAAAGAAGATTGGTGAATGCACCAGTTTTGGCACTTCCTTCCAGGAATGGTGAGTTTTTTATATACAATGATGCTTCCTTGAAGGGACTTGGCAGTGACCTTATGCAGAATGATCAGGTAATTGCTTATGCTTCATGTCAGTTGAAAAATCATGAGGTAAATTACCCTACACATGATTTAGAATTAGCTGTTGTTGTTTTTGCTTTAAAAATTTGGAGTCATCATTTGTATGGAGTAATGCGTGAAATATATACTGATCACAAACATTTAAAGTATATATTCACTCAGAATGAATTGATAATGAGACAGAGGAGATGGCTGGAATTAATCAAGGATTATGATTATACAATTCATTGCCATCCGGGAAAAGCAAATAAAGTGGCCGATGCTTTGAGTAGAAAATGTAATGCTTCATTAAACATGCTACATTTGGAAAGAGATCCTTTGGTTAAGGATTTGATGAACATTGGTATATAATTTTTTGGTGTAGGATTTTCTTCAGTTTTGTTTTAGGTATCAGTGAAATGTTCTCTATCACACATAATCAAACAAGCACAGAAGGAAGACAGTGAGATGCAGAAAAAGGTAGAGCTGGTTCAGAAGGGTAAGTTCCCTGAATTCAACATTGATAATGATTGTGTTTTGAGTTTTGGGAAGAGATTGTGTGTGCCTTGTGATTCACAGTTGAAGAGAGAGTTGTTATGTGAAGCTCATAGTTCTCTGTTTTCAGTTCATCCTGGCAGTACTAAGATGTACAGAGATCTGTGATAGTATTACTGGTGGGAAGGAATGAAAAGAGATATTACTGATTTTACTGTGAAGTTTTTGACTTGTCAGCAGGTTAAAGCCGAGCGGCAGTTACCGAAAGGGATGCTTCATCCATTACCAGTGCCAGAGTGGAAATGGGAAAACATATCCATGGACATTGTTGTGGGATTACTGAGGACATCTCGAGGTAATAATGCAACCTGGGTTATTGTTGATAGCTTGACTAAATCTGCTCATTTCCTTTCTATAAGAGATACTTTCTCTCTAGATCAACTTTCTCGTTTGTATCTTAAAGAGATTTTTAGGTTACATGGAGTTCCTCTCTCCATTGTATCTGATCGTGATCCCAGGTTTACTTCTATCTTTTGGAAAGGCCTTCAGAAGTCATTGGGTACTGAATTAAATTTTAGTACAGCTTTTCATGCTCAATCAGATGGGTAGTCAGAATGAAAAATTCAGACCTTGGAGTATATGCTACAAGCTTGTTCGCTGGATTATCAGGGATGTTGGGACCAACATCTTTCTTTGCTTGAGTTTTCTTATAATAACAGTTTTCATTACAGTATACAGATTGCACCATTTGAGGCATTATATGGGAAGCGATGTCGAACTCCAGCATTTTGGCATGTAGTGGGTGAAAGGAAGCTGATGGGACCAGAATTGGTTGAAGAGATGGCAAAAAAAGATCAGTTTATTCAGAAACACATGAAAACAGCTTAGAGCAGATAGAAAAGTTATGCAGATAACTGGAGGAAGGATCTATCTTTTGAGGTAGGTGATCATGTTTTTCTCAAAGTCTCACTATTGAAGAGTGTGATGCGATTTGGTAAGAAAGGAAAGCGGATTCCATGGTTCATTGGACCATATGAAATTTCTAAGAGAGTTGGATCAGTTGCTTATCGAGTGGATTTACCTCTGAGTTTATCTCAGGTACACAATGTTTTTCATGTTTCGATGATGAGAATGTATATGCCAGATCCAACTCATGTTTTGTGCCCAGAGGTAGTTCAGTTGGAAGAGAATCTCTCTTATGAAGAACAACCAGTCCAGATTCTTAACTGAAGAGAGAAAGTATTTCAAAATAAGGTGATTCACCAGTTACAGGTTTTGTAGAAAAACCATATGGTTAAAGAGGCAACATGGAAATATGAAAATGTTATGAGGGATAAATACCCCCACTTATTTTGATAAGTGAATAAAATCGCAAGAACACATTTCTCAAAAGGGGGGAATGATGTAACATCCCAGGTAAATAAAGAATAATACTTTTTGATATTTATTAATATTTGAGAATTAAATATTAATTTTACTTTAAAGGGGTTTCTATGTTTGATAGTGTACCCGATACACAACAAAGAGTTTCTTTGAAATCGTACGTTGCACACTATTAATAAAATAATATTATTTTAAATTATAGTTAACACGTAGTCATTGCACTGGCGGGAATGGATAGAAATAACTAAAATAAGATTATATATATTTTTTAAATGTTTTTACATTTATTTAATAAAGGATAAATGCTTAAAATATGAAAATAATTCAATTTTAGGCTTATATACTCTAATTTTCACGAAAGGTCCACTTTTCAACATTTGATGGTGAACCGTCATTAAATATAGTTTTGATCACTCTTATAAATTCTGTTGGACCGAATAAAACTCTTCATTAGAATCAGGACATCAAATTTTAATTTGTGTAATTTTTTGGTATTTTTCCGATAAAGTTCATTTTTTTAATGAATAGTGAAAAATGATGTATTTTAATTAAAAAACTCTTTTCAATCTAATTTATTAAGATGATTATATTATCTTTTTAATTGGTTTTAAAGTGAAATTATAAAATATTTTTACCATTAAATCCAATAGTGGTCGTTGGAATTAATTTCACTTTGAAATCGGACTTAAACTAGTGTCAATCTTTTGATACTTATTGTTTCATAAAAACACGCTATTTTCTCTGACAGCAGGAATTAATTATTAAATTAATTAATTCAACTTATTTTTTTTGGAATTTTTTAAAATGGACTTCATTTTTGAATTCAGAATATCAAATATAGCTTAGGGTGAAGTTTTGGTTTTTTTCTGAAAAACTTCAATTTTCGATGAATAGTGAAACCGCAAAGTGGTGGTTACAAAATTTGATTTTTCGTTTAAATGGGACTTTACCACATCTGTGTTTTGAATATAAAAAATCCAATTTAAATGATTTTCATTATTAATTAAAATGTGGTTCAATGGGATTAAAATAATTTTTTGGTGAATAGTAACTTTTATGTTTTATTAATCGCGATTAAAGGTAATTAGTGTAATTTAAGGTAAAAATGATATTATAATAAAATGAAAATATCTTGACACTTGTCCTAACCCTATTGGTTGAGTTATGGCCGACCCAGACAACCCATGGGTCGATTTGTGGTACCCCATGGAGCCACTTTGGTATGATAATGACATTTATGCCTTTTATTTAAAGTTAAAGTAAAAATGACACAAACATGAGATGTTTTACAAAACCAATTTTTACATGGGGTTATACAAGTCAGATATTTGACTATAAATATTCATTGGAAATCTAAAATTATTTCCTACATCATGATAGTTTTTTTATAATTTTTAGACATTAAATAAATTAAATTATTTTGGACACCATGATGATGCAGCGATTACCTCATTATTTAACAATTTAAATAAAATGGAATGATAATGTAAAATCTAAGACCTACATATGTCCAAAACCTATTTTATGGGTATATTTCGAACCCTTATCACCTTATCCTCGAATTATATCAATGTGCGTCCTTTTAAATCCGAAACTCATTTTAAAATAATGGAACATTTCATTACTTTCCAAGAGTGCCCCTCCTCTCCTCTTATAAAAGGCCCCCACCTCTACCTCATTACCCACATTTCCAAAGCCATTGGCTCGACCCACCCCTTCTCATTTTGTCTCTCCACATCCCTCTCTAACTCCTTGAAGCCTAACTTTGGATAGAAGTCTTCCCAAGGAAGCCTTTGAGCTCAAACCAAAGGGAGTTACCCGATTTTAAGGTAATGTCTTCACTTGATTTCTTTTGTTTTATTTTGCTTCTCCAACCCCCTAAACTCTTTTTATTCATTTATTTTGAAACAAATCCAGTATAATCAATATACTAGGATGTTTTTATAATAATTATTCGAGCTACACTTACACTCACCTTCATCTAATGGTTAATGAACATACTGTTTCTGTGGATGGAGAATTTCTGCCTCACGAAACGATAATTGTTCAACACTCATATAACACCTTCAAAGGTGGCCATTAAGATGTCACTATGTTTATATATGATATATAATATATTTATGTTCTCCTTAGGCTTCTGTATTTTTCATTTTGGGCATACCTTTAGTGTTTCCATTATGGGTAAATGCGATATCTTCATTTAAGGAAGTGCAGACTACCGCCCCCTCAAAGTGATTTGATTCGTTAAATGCCATATTTGGGACGTATAAAGGTTGTATTTAAAGTTATTATATATTATTTTACACTGGAATTATAATATAACTCTATATAATTATTATTTCTTCCCATTAAATTATGAGATAGAAATGAAAGTAGCGTTCATGCGTACGTACGGCTTACCGTCTCCATGAACGGTGCATTTCATTTATTATCCTCAAATGTAATGTACTATTATAAGTACAAATATATATAATGGATATATATGATTTATGTTACATCTAAATTATTAATATAATTCTGTAATTAAAATATACATACCTCTCATTTAGTTTTAATTCCATTAATATGACATAGAAATGAAAGTAGCGTTCATGTGTACGTACGGCTTACCGTCTCCATGAACGGTGCATTTAATTTCTTACTTCTAAAAGATTATGTGATATTATATATACATTTATATGCTAGATATATATTATATATATGATATCCAAATCAGGAATTTCATTCTGGATATAAATAATCTTTGACTACACGAACAACATGTAATTGTAAGAAGTCCACTTTCGACTTAAGGACCAAATATCGACAAAACAACCATTATTAACTTCAATGATTACATAATGTTTATAACATATAAATAAGTGATATAAAAGAAATAATGAACTTAAAAAAGGTTCTTAATCAAATAGAAATTAACTCAAGTTTATTATTCAGGACGTTAAAGAACGATCGAGTCAAGTCGGACCCGAGGTAAGGGACTTCATCTCAATCTCCTTTCATTGAGGCATATTTCTTTTTATACACAACTATCTTTTATATGGTGTATAAAACCCTTTGACTTTTAATTTTTTACAAAAATAATCTTTTTCTACGAAGCGTTTTACTAAACGAAAAAAGGAATGTTTCTTTTAACGTACGTGGTGACAACGAACTTTTCTGCCACTGCGAGTATTATTTTGTCTTTGGCATCCTGAACAAGCCGTAATGTTTTTTAAAATGAAATAAATACCATATACTCTTTTATGTATTTTGGTATTGAAAATGGTTTTTATAATGGATTTGTAATGTCAATATATTTATGTGATATATTGTGATCAAAGTGTGGAAATGTTTTCTTTCCATTATATTTGTTTTATGTCTTATGATTTTTATAATGGTACTTGGACATTTGACTGGTGGTTACATGATAAACCATATGACGGGTGGTGCCATGAATACCAGGATGGGTGGTTACATTATAACCTCCAATACATTGGGTATGGAAGTCGGCCGTATGGCTATTCCATTAAGTATGTATGGAAGTTGGCCGTATGGCTATTCCATTAAGGGATATGTGTGGAAGTCGACCGTAGGGTTATTCCACTTAAGTATGTTTATGTCCCAAGTTACCTTTTTATGTTATGTGATATTTTTATGGGTTTTATGGTAATCTTTTGGTTACAAAAGGGCATGTAATGATCTTTTATTCAGTGAAGGGTTTTTACTACATCATAAAGGTGAAATGTATTATATTGATAAAGTATACATGGTTTACTTGTAGTTTTGATAAACTATCAATTTTCATTCTTTGTGTATCCCTTACTGAGCTGTTTATGCTCACCCCAAGTTTTTTTGAAATGTTTTTCACAGGACCTAATGGGGAATATGGACAAGAATGTGATCAAGGAAAAGTCATTATATATAAAACATGGAACTAGACATGTTTCTTTTTATGAGTTTTTTTTATTCCATGGAAACTTCGTAGAAGTGTCTACTTTGTAATCTTTTGAGATGTAGTAGTTATGTTCTAATTCTCTAAAACTCTAAACCTGAAAAGATCCTCAATGTGAATTATTCATTTAATTCAATATTAAGTAAGGTTTATGGCTAGGGCCTTATAATTAGTGTGGATTTGCTTGCTGGTTTTGGACCTAAAAGAGGATTCATACGTATTTTAATTTGTGACAAGTCATTGCCTGTATAGTGTTGTGACTTGTGAATTTTAACATCAGGTAGTCTAGATGAATGTGAGATGATGTGAAGATTAAGGTGTGGGGTGTGGTCCTCATAGAGGATTCCTATGAATCTCAGTTAGATATGAATCATTTACCAAATTGTTTGTAAATATTGGGATTGCACATGGTTGTTTCCCATTAAAAAGTTATTGAATTGGGCTTACAGAAAATAGTGGGACTCCTACTAGAGTATCATTCATGGTTAGAATCGACTTGGGGTTTTGGAATGTGATATTTATATTTTATTTTTTGTCAGGGCATATGCATGGAAGTAGAACATTTGATTTAGGGTTAGAGACAACATCTATAGATTAGGCACATTTTAGGTTTGGGGTATTGAAATTTTCATGATTTAAAATAGTGTCTATGCTCATGTGAGTCATGTTTGGTGAGTGAAAAAAGCGGAATTAGTAGATATGATGATCACACAACCCTCCCCATCACATGATGGATGTAATTAAATCACAATGGAGGACACAAAGTGGATTTGAGTGTGCCAATTTCCTCTCTATTTATCATATTCAAGTTATTAATTGATGTAAATCTATCCCGATATGTCCTTGGATAAGCCAAAAAGAATCATGGGTGCCAGCTTCTGTAAGAAAGGATATGGTCATACCTCAGTGGGAGTGCCCTAAAACTGGAATTAAGAAAGTTGAGGACTATCATTTCTTTTCAAAATGAAATGTAAGTGTTATATCCTTTGTATAATATTGTACCACATCAAAGGGAATGGTAACCGATTCCACTTGATTCATATAACTAGGAGGTTCATGTGATTATTTTAGCATTGGAACCATTGTTACCAATGATATGAAAAAATAGGTATGTGGGCCTACCTATTGCTGGGAGTACCCACATGACTTTTCATACAATGTGTGTGCAAAATTAAAATGGCTCACTGATGCTTGACATAGTCTCATCATACATGAATGATGGATTTGGGAATGTCATTGGACTAATTTTTTTTGACTATCTTATGGAGGTAATTCCAATTATGTGATTGAAATGGAATTAAATTTCTATAACCATAGGGTACAACTCCCTAGTATGTACTGTTGCACATAGTGTATCATTACACGAGATAGGGTTTCCTCGGCATAGTGTATTGTTATTTGGTTTGGGGACCATCGACATTCCATGGGTTTTATATACATGAGTTCGATTTGCATAGTTCTTAGATAAATGGTTAATGGTTCCATACATATTTCAATATTTTATGAGGGGATGATTTCCATATGAAAAGATGTTTCTATTTGGGGATATATTCCACCTTCATTGATTTTGGATATGTGGTATGCCTAATTATAATGGGGGAATTGGATTATCACATCATGTAAAATATAACTACAATGGATGTGGGGTTCATGGTAATCTATATATCCTATTTTATACAACATAATTATATCCCTCAGGTTTAACTAGCAGGTTATTATCAAAGTGGTCCATCTTTCGTAGGGACTAATCCTTTCATGCCTTTGTTGAATGATAAATATCTATAATCTCCCCTTGTATCACTCTCAGATACTATTTTTAGAGAAGTGGGGATCTGGATTTTGGAATAATAGGTCCTTAGTAATGAGGCTATGATTCCCCTTTTTTAGAATTACACCGAAGAGACCCAGCCCACTAATGAATTGCTTAGCAGGGGTGTGATGTTATTGTTTATGGTTGTGATAATCATTTTGTTTGTCATGTTAATGTCTTTATTTAATTTGAGATGATCTAAGGGCTTTTCCTTGGCTAAAAACTCTTTTAGTTCATGAGAAATTTCATTTTTGGGAAAACTATATCCACCTCTCTTCTATAATAATGTTTTGTTTTTTTTCATGGGAGTTGGTACCTACACCGTCCACTTATTTAATTCTTAGTTTGCGGATGCCTTTTTGAGGAGGACCCCCACACGTAGTGTTGGTCAATATAGGATTTCAACTTCATGTTTCCCATCATTTCATTTCCATTTATTTCTTCTTCCAATATAATTCCTTTAACTCTTCCTTTGATTTGTTTCCATCATTTTCCAAATATAAGGGAGTACCTTAATTTCCATTATAATATTTTCCGGACCCAAAACCCCCTTAACAAACCTACTCACAAGCTTCATACATGAGTAATATCCCACAATTCCTATTAAAAGTGGTATGAGGTTCTATTTTTCCCAATTATTCATTAATGAAACACATGTATTATCCAGAATTCCCTATGAATCTGTGAATATCAAAAACATTCTTAGAATATAGCATGGAAACCAAGAAATTCACATTCTATCGATCATATAATATTGATGCCATTGATATGATATGACCAATGATTTAAACCTTGTTGACCTATATGGTGAATTTACAAAGCTTCACATATATCTAGGGCTCGTTTAGTGAACTCATCTCTACCTCAATATGATTGGAATGGTTGTGTCTAGATAAAATTTACCAAAATTTTCCATATATGATGTCTATAGTAAAGAAATCAATATAAGTGAGGAAGAACAAATTCATCATAGCCCAAAATAATGCCACTTCATTCATTAGATATAATTAAAAAACCAAATAATCAATTACACCATAGCGGTTCATGAATGCTTTACGTGTTATGTACATGGTGTCACAAGAACTTGATGATAGCCTGGAATCCAATCAATCATAGGAAAAATAGTTTCTTATCATTCTTGGTCAATGATGTCGTCAATGTGAAGAAATCGATAACAATCCTTACTTATAAGTGGATCCAACCTTTTATAATCCATTATAAATCTTTGGGTTCCATCCAAATTCTTAGGAAAAAGGACCAGTCAACCCAATGGTGATGTGCTAGGTCTAATAGAAAACCTAACCCTCTGGACTTCAATATCCTTTTTGAGTTCCTAGAGATCCATTGGTTCCATCCTATATGGAGTAATGGAAACACTTGTTTCCCCTAGAACAAGAACTAATGTGAACTAAACATCCCTCTCAGAATGTATTATATAGAAAAAATTATACAATGCATTCCTAAAATGAACCACTAAATGAATCCATGAGAACATAGACTGAATATTACTATTACCATATTTTATTAATTTCATATGAAAACCTCAATCTATCAAGATTTTATAAGTATTTCATTTATATTAAATCCATTCAGTTTTGGAATAATTCTATAAGAATAACATAATCCATTGTTCTCAATGATCATGGAATTGCAAAATTATAAGAAAATGAATACAGAAAAAAGTAAGACAATCATACCACATTCAAAAAAATATTCTTGTGAGGTAGTGTAGAATTCAATAGTAACAACAACATGTATTTAAATGTGAAGGGTGAAGCATAAATCTCATAGTCCCTTGTATTAATTAAAATATCCAATTTAGAACATTAATAAAAGGTTATACACCCACACCCAAGTGAAAAACAACAAAAGTATCAAAGTAAATTAAATCCATTTAGTATGGAACACCCAAAAGGGTGGAAATATACAACTTGAACACCCAATAACGAGTTTTACCATATTCTAAGGTCACTAAAGATATGGAAAAACATTTTAATAAGATTAATATGATAGATCAAAGCTTCACATCAAAGATCCTGCAACCATCAAAATGGTGTGACATTTAATACATGAGAATTTTTTTGAATGGATAGTAGACACACTACCTCATTGTCATATTACATAAATCATCCAACAATAATTCATGGTTCAACCCAAAACTAACGAAATAAATGGATCTATTAAAAAAGTGAAAATATGGGAAATGTATATCACTGAAAAATTGTGAAATATATGATAGAGAAACCACAAAATAAATGAATGCAGAAGATAAATCATACTAAGACAAGTCTATAGCTTTTGATGGTGATTGAAATGGTTGAGAAATGAGGGGTAAATGTCAAAACACCATGAGAGGGAGGATAAAGTCACCATGAATGTAAGGGGTGGAGGAAATCCACTAGAGGGAAGAAAAAGGGTAGGGGATAAAATTTCATTAATGGTAGTTTATGATTTTCACCGACACAAGAGGTGTGTCAGTGTTTGGATGTAAAGATGGCCAAACTATTCCCCAATAGTGCATGATCTCACTTTCTAAAATATATAGGTTGTCAAATAGGCATGTGACCTAGGTCACAAAATTTTATACCAATGATGTGGCCCTTTTATCTATAGTGTATTATACCACACATTTTATGTATACCTTTCCAGCTGGGCTACATGGTTTCCTCTAACAAAAAATCCTTGTCTTTCACCCACATTTATTGGTTTTATGCATTGAAAGTGCAAGAGAGGCAATTGAAACCTCTGTTAACCTCTAATAAATCATTAATAAGGCCATTTTAAATAATTAAACCATAAATTAAATGGTTTGTACCTTTGAATAATTTTAGGATGTTACACCTTGAATGGACACATATGATATATTGATTTCCAAAAACAATATTCGATAAATAAGTTTCCAGTTTCCAAAATTCCATTGATGGGTTAATAAGGCAGTAATATGTTCTCAGATAAACATGGGATTACTTTTTATGGAACAACAAGGAAGGTCTCATTGAATAAAAAGAATTAAATATCTCTTTGAAAAATAAATAACTTCATAGTTATGATATTCATTATAGGTACTCATTAGATGAATGATTATATCAGGAATGGTTATAATTACATTAGAAAAAATGAATCATTTATGATAGTCATTATGTTTAGATTCTTTGGCAGTGATCCTCGGATCCGTATCCTGATTGTGGTCATATTTTTAGATACTTATTATTACCCATATTAATTTTTTGTTATTGGGACCCACTTCTGAGGATTAATGATATTTTACACATACATACAAGGACAATCCTGTCACTATCAACTTATTATTATACAGATTCCATTGTATCTTGTAGAACATATAAATATATCCATTATTTTATATGTTCAATTTTATTCATATGTATTTATACCATTTGATCTCAGTAAATATATATTTTGGACTGGTTTGAAGTAGGTATGGTCATCTTGGTGTCCTCGAGAAACCTAATCATGACTTGTTTAATTATTTTATATATAACAATTTTCTCATTTATACCAGCAAGATACTATATTTTATGTTCATATAATGGATAAATTTATAAATCATTGGAGGTAGACTACTAATTTTTATCTCACACCCAATTCATGTTTCAATGCATTTAGGTACCTGAATAGACCACATGATTTCAGGTTCAAGGTTATGGAATATTTTAGTGATTTTGTGTCAATACCTTATAGTAAAAATCAAATGAATTACCAAAGATCATGATGATCATGATGATTTCCATTGATTTTTTTTTCCTTTTTACATATTTACATGTTATGTATTGAACATCATTCTACATCTTCACATATTTAGTTATGTAGTTTCATCTGGACATGCATTTAGTTTTTATATTATTTATTGGAAAAATTTACTTATTCTATCATTTTTATAATCTTTCATTAAAATATATTTTATTCATACTTATTCGGCTTATAAAGTGAATTATTTACGTATTTAAAAATTTCTTATTCTAATCATGAGTGTATATTCAACCCATTAAACCATCATTTAAAGCTCTTTTTGGGTCAGTATCGTTTGACATATAGGGAGGATTGCTTGAGACCATGTGATTCACAGAAATGGGGCACCATTTCAATAGCTCCCATGTTGGTATGTAATAATGTGGAATCACATGTTTTTATTTTACTTTTTCATTTATTTTTTTTCTATCATATATTGTACAAGAAATTTTTCAGTGCATGATATGTAGTCATGTTATTGACTGATCGCCCCAAACACATGGAAACTCTATGTGTCTTGTGGAGGGATTTTTAACAGTGTTGTTATTTAATATAGATGATTATTATTTCAACATAAGTTATTGTTTTACATTTTCTACTTTCTAATTTATGAGAATATAGAATTTTTTCATTTTCTAAGTATGGATTGGAAGTATCCTTAAATGAATAATTTTATGAATCAATAGATTCACATGTCAAGAGTAATCCATTCCATGAAGGTTGAATATCTATATTTCCTTATAATAAGTGGGATGAGCCATATATCTATATTCAATACTCTAATTTTGGATACCATATTTTAGTCATTATATAATTTTCTTGTCT
Source organism: Viscum album (assembly GCA_963277665.1). Taxonomy (NCBI): domain Eukaryota; kingdom Viridiplantae; phylum Streptophyta; class Magnoliopsida; order Santalales; family Viscaceae; genus Viscum; species Viscum album. The sequence goes on from OY728158.1 coordinate 883,163,805, forward strand.
ATATTCCATTATTTGATTATTGTTTATAATTTTTATCAATTTACATTGATTTGGTAAATTATTCCTTGATTTATGGTATATAATTTTTTTATTGAATAGATTGTTATAATTTAATTATAATTTTTTTATTAATGTGTCGAAATCAATCTATGTTGTGTATTTCTATATTTATTGATGGTGGCAGCTTATCGTACCAATCATGACATGTCTGAGTCATTAACCAATGTTTTCATTGTTAAAAAAATATTATTGGTCATTAAATTGAATCCAATTTTCCATCTACAAAGTGTTGGAGGAATTTATAAATTTGAAATGGTTACTCATTTAATTATTCCATCATATATGATCTTGATTTATAATGAGACTATTGTAAATATGAAGGATTTCAATTTATGGACATTAAATTATTTTGTTTCCTATGGACATATTACATTACTAGACCCATGTAGTTAAATTTTTTCTTGTTATACAAATGAGATAGTCCTAACATTGCCTATGTAGGATGGTCATGGTTCTAAATTTTTATCAGATGAACCAACTTTCGGTGTTTTAAGATCATAATGAATTGAAATGATTTAGGTTTCATTTTGATGAACCCTGAAAGGATTAATGATACCTTCACATGTCGCCATTATATTATATTTTATTCTTCAGTTTTTAAAACCTTGGTTTTATTTTATGTTATATAGGGATGGTTATTCAATGTATCCAATGTCACTTATATGGGTACAAAGGAAGACATATGATAGATTATTACATGAAAAATCTCAATTTCATTTATAATAGTTCTATTTCTTACTTATATGATGTTATTATACGATTTGTTAGTCATATAATATTTTAAATACATCCTAAAGGGTATTTTCCCATATATATTGAAATTTAAATTTTCATTAAATAATCAAATCTGTGAGAACCATTATTGATAAATAAAATGGATAGACGTTTTTTATGAAATTAATTTAACGAATTATGGTAGGGTTTTAACTAACTATCAAATAATTGAAAATAATGTTTACATAACTTGCACATGTTCCTTGTCACTTTAGCCTAATCTGGTGAGAAATAATTTCTCTTTATGACATGTATATGATTTTCTATTAAACATAACCACTAAATTTTTAGTGAACTAATTTGAATTAGTATAATGAATTTAAATGAATCCTAAAGTGGTGTTCAGTAATAGACCCTTATCTATGGGTTTTTAAAATTCTTTCTTAGTAGTTTCCATGAAATAGGAACTATGGAATTACTCATAGGCCTCATCATCGATAGATGAAACAGAATTGATATGTAGTATATCTTAGTGGACTTCTTACGATGATAACTCTCTCTAGGATTGAACCATTTTTTCTTAGTAAGGGGTTATCATAAGTTATGTAGCATGCAAAAAAATTCAATTCCATACAAATGTCATGAAAACCATCTCAGACATGAGGTGTTGTTCTAGTGATGGTTTTTCAGATTATGACACTTGATCTAAATATACACTATGTTTAATTAGTGGTATTGTTGTTTTTTGACACTTTTTATGAGCATGATCATTTTTAATGCACAGTTTCAATGAGTTATATGTGCCTAGGGTATGGTCACCACTTTCTAGGTCGCATGACCATTCATTACATTAAGTGATGGATGACATGGTATGTCTTCATACAAGTAAAAAATTCACTTGAGATAATAAGAACCTAATTTAATTGCCTTCTATGGGACATCAGATAGTATGATGAGTATTGTCTATAAAACAATGTTTATTATCAAATAATTTTCCCTTGGGTTGATGTATCTCTTTGTAGTATTCATAGATAAACACAGTACTTTAATGTTGATAATGGAAAAAGGAACCATATTAGTTAAGGGTATTGTGTTTAATACTTAATGTATTAATCATAGAACATAGGTTATCTAATAGGTTCTGTGACTATTAAATAATTTGAAATATGTCTCATCTTAGTGTTAGAGATGATGTTGTAAAAAAAAAGAGTGATTTAACATCACATGTTATGTTGGGATGGATTTTTACGCTTGAAGTTATGGAACACATGAATGCAACATGGGTGTAGTTCCACATAACCTTCTAATGAATTTTTTTTCTATAATACCGTTATGTTTATAGTTTTATTTTTTTTAAATGGTGGTTGCTAAAATCATGTTGACCAACTCCAAAAACAATGATTCGGGGTTTATGGAGTGTGTACTATGGAATAAGTTCCTTTAATCAGTAATGTGATGATAATGACACTCCTAATGTCCACATCATTATTTCAGATAGTTTGATCATATATTTCTATGTAGAGGGAGGGAAACAATGTAGTGAACAATTTGTATATAGTATTCCTATCATTAATATGATCATCGAGATGTTTAGCTTGTCACTTTGTATTCTCTTATGGGCAAACACGATAATAAAATGCATTATTTAGAAAAGATCTTTTGAAATCACTATTAATTGGTTAAGAATTTTTTTTGGTTTATCATCATTATGAATTGGATACCTTGGGTGTTAAAGTAATCATGATTAGTTAATAATGACACTTCGATAGTTATAGCGAATCTTTGTCGATAGGCTTCAACCTTCAATGGTTCACCATCTCTTCATGTCTTTTACTGGATCCAAATTCTAACAGCCTGAGAATTATTGAATTTTTTTTATAAAAATATAATTTTTTTATTTTTAATTTAATGGTAAAAATGTAATAGTTCAATATATATATATATATATATATATATTAAAAAACTACATAAAAGATTCATTTCAAATGCAATACCAACTAGGCTTGCACCACATGAAAACCTGATATGGATTTCGCTACATGAAATACCATCTAGGATTATTATACAAGAAATACAGACTTTTCATTCACTACATTGAATAATAATGTGTATTGTGCTCCCCACAACACTGAATTGGAATAAATTTCATGAAACTCATTAGTTTTTACAAAACATTATTTTTCTGTTATATTTTTTAAAAAAATTAGATAATTATAACCCAATGATTTAAAATAGTAATATTAATAGTAATAACTAATTTTAAAATATTATATATAGTATTTGAAAAAAAATTAATGATATTGACAATAAAATATATTATATTTGTTAAATCCCTTCTATGTTTAAGAATATAATTTTTTTGAATGATTCACTTTTATTAATAAAAATAATTTTAGAAAAATATAAAAATATATTTTGATATAAAAATATCCATTTTTAAATTTAGAATGCATAAATTATCATAGGGTGAATATTTTATATTTTTTCTATGAAACATGATATTTAAATTAATAGTAGAAACTACTGCATTATAGTTAAAAACTTCCTTTTAATTAAAAAATATTTAATGTCATATTATACGTGATATTTGTTTTGTGGTCACATTAGAAAAATTATAAATCAATTATTAAAATTTATTTCATTATAAATAATTACAAATTTATATTTAATAAAATAGAAATTAATGAAATATAATCATTTTTCAACCTTAAAACACCTTAATTTTGTCCCATCTCTGTGATTACCATTAATCATAATTTTACATCTTCTGTTATTTTAATTTCAAAAAAACTGACAAAACCCATTTTAATAGATATAATATTCATATTATAATTATATCATGTGGATTTTGTACCCAAATTATTAGTATGTGAATAAAATTAATCAAAGCAATTAGATCAAAATTAATCTTAATTATGGACTAATCCATTATATTAAGGTTCAAAATGATCTATCCACTTGTATAAAATCAAGTTTATATCCTTATATTTTCCATAAAACAAACATTACAGCGTTATTTAGTTTTGTATGACCTTTTTTAGGTAAGAACATGTGTACACCTCACTTATTTCGAAAATTCCATGTGGGCCAGTTTCCATCCCTATAAAAAGCCACTGATTCCACCATTTCCTCTCACATCTCATTCCTATTATGGTTTCCCAATAACATACCAATACTATTCATAAAATCCCTATAATTATTTTTATATTCCTTATTTTTTGTATAAATAAACCCAATTAATCCTTTTGGTACAAACCAAAAGGAGTTACCCGAATAATAGGTAATGTCTTCTCTCAAGCCATTTATTTTATTTTCCTTATCCACCCCTCCAAATATATTTATTCTATTTTTATATGAAAATAAAAATTAATAAATATACTAGGATTGTTTTATGTAAATTTATATACCTATAGTTACACACACCTCCATCTAATGGGAAACTGACATACTATTTATGTGTATGATGAACTACTGCCTCACGAAATGATGAATGTTCATTTTTTCCATTACCACATAAACTGTTGGCCATTATGATAGAAAATATAATTATATACGGTATGTATTATATTTATAATTTCATTATGCTTCTGTAATTTTTATTGATAACATACCTTTAATTTTTTTAATCTAATTTAAAAACTATAATTTCATTTGAGTAAATGTGGACTATCGCACCCTCAAAGACATAAGATTCAATCATACACTAAATAAATTCTATTAAAGATATTTTTAATTAATATATATGATATATATGTAATTATAATTATACTTATATATTTAGATATATATATATATACATATTTTTCATTTAATTTCACTCTCTCAATATGATAATTAAACGAAAATAGTGTTCATGCATATATACGACAAACAATCTCCAGGAATGGTGTATTCCATTTCAAAAAAATATATTCTATAGATTATTTTAATAAAAATATAATTTATTTATATTATATCAATATATTAGGGTCTACATTATGGAATCATGACCTAATTATAAAGACCAATAATATTTCAAAATAAGACAATATGAAAAAAAGTAAATATTAGATGATGTTTAACCTTAACATAAGATGGAGAACAATAAGGTAATATAAAGTCGTAATAACACCATATATGGTGTTAGAAATAAATATATGGTTCTATGAAATAATTATAACCAATATATATGAAATATAAAACTGATTTGAATGAGTACAATGAGACTAAGGTCACAAGATAAGGGAACTTCATCTCACTCTTTATTTCTGAGAGATGCATGCTTTATTCAACATCCATTTCTTTTTTTGGGGAGGGTATTATACCCATGCATATAATATATTATTATTAAACTAAAATTCATGTGTATTTATATAATCATTACATGATTTTTATTTCAAGGGTTTAATGTTTCGAAAGTAACGAAATTAGTAAATAATCTTTTTCAAAATTTTCCTTCTTTGCGAAACATGTTTTGTTATTCACATATGTTTTTAACAAGGTTTATATGAATATAATTGACATGTTATATAATTAATTTACATATTTTTGCGATTTTTTATACAATATTTAATTTTATTTTCTTACATGAAGAGTATGATCCCAATTAACCAAGTGGTAAGAGTTTATTGAAACAATCTCATCGCTTTTTGACATTGTTAATGTCTAAGATTATTTTGATGAAATATTGTAATCCATATCTCATGAACAATAATGAGATTATTATACTCTTTTATTGAAGATATATTCATGTATAAATAATATTTTTCCAAACATCTATAATTAAGATAATTATGAAAAATAATTTAAGAAAAATCTGACAATATCTCTCTCTTCAGATAGAAATATGTTTTTTTTGAATAATATGTTTTGAAAAAGGTTTTAAAAAACATTTTTAAATTATTGGTGAATACTTGTTTCAAGTAAAATGTTTTTTATTTTTTTTGGTTCAAATGATTTATTTATTGGTTGTCCAAGTTATTTTCAATGAAATTTTCTTCAAAAAAGATTATTGTCTTATTTACAAATTATCAAAGTATTTTCTAATATATAGTTTTAAACACATTTTCAATCTTACATAATTTTTTTCCAAGTAAAAATGATTTCAAAACATGTTAAATCATTCATTAATTATTTCGAAAATGTTTACAAACCAAAAGTTTTTTAATATTTTTTGAAGCATATATTATAAGTTTTCAAGGGAAATTATTTACTAAATTATTTCAATTAAACATTATATGTTTTCATGGAATTTAATATGAAAATGAATTTTAAAAATATTTATGTACTAAAAAATATTTTTTGAATAATAAATGATATTTTACTCAGTAAATTATTTTCATATATGGTTGAGAATTATTTTCTATCAAAGGTGACATCTGTTGAAGTAACTCATTCCCTAATTTGAAATTATCCAACCACTCCATTCCTAACCTTTCAATTAATTGGTTATATATAATGTCATGGTATTCAAGAAATATTTTTCTCTCCCATGGGTTATTTTTTATGAAATCTATTTCTTTTCAATGGGTTTTGTGGTTTTGAAATATGTTTTTTCTTTTCAAGGGTAATGCATCTATGTAATTAATATGAATCCTATCTCCATTCAATTGGTTATGATGTGATGAAATGATATTGATTCCCATTTCATTACATTGGTTATGATTTGAGGTTTATATATTTTTATGGGTTATGATATGATGAATTTTTTTGTGCCATAGAAATTTATGATATCATTATGTGATTAGTTGGACCTATATCTCTTTAAAATGCATTAGGTAATGTAAAATGTTTTTATGAGATAAAAGGGTACATAGGAAGGACTCCAAAGGTCGAAGAAAGAAGGTTAATAAGAGGAGATACCAATCCCAAAACATGGGGTTAAACGAGAAGAAATCCCATTACTGAAAAAAGTGAGTAAATGGGAGGAAATAACAGGCCTAAAAAAGGCAGTAAATAGGCAAAAATAAAAATCCCAAAACAAGAGGCAATCAAGAAGAAAATAACATACCCAAAACAATATGATAAATGGGAATCAATCCCATGCCCGAAACAATAGGGTAGATGGTAGGATGCCCAATACTGAAACTAGAGGGTAAATATGAGTAAATCTAAGAATAAAACAAAAGTGTACATGAGAGGAAATCCCATTCTTGAAACAATTGGTTATATGTGAGGGAATTCACAGCCTTGATTATCTACAAAGGTGATTATCCCACTCCTAAAATGTAATAACGTCCTTGGTTGTCCGCCATGAGGTAGGGTTTTTAAATTTTTTTTCCAATTTCCATGTTTTATAACAATTGTATTATTTCATGGAATAAATTCAATATTTCTTTATGATTCTTATCTTCTTTATAATCAATCATTACCATGATCTTTGATAAATAGGGTTATGAAGAAAGGATTTTGGTATAAGTGCTAAATGTATATATCATTACATAATAATTTTAAGATATTTAACCAAGATAGATGGTTTTTTTTTATTTTCTGAAGACATTAAACTATTACGGTCGTCTGGGATGTGTTTTTTAAATTTAATAATATTCATCTAAAATAATGAATTATCCATGTATTTTAATCCCGAGACACTATAGATAGTTTTCAAGGGAATTTTTATTCGACCATTGGAATGAATGGTGAGAAAATATTAGTTATATCACTACGTATATTTCAATGGATACATCTAGGGATGTCACTAAGGATGAGTATGTGGATAATATTACTTTTAAGAAAATGTCCTTGAATTTTGGTAATGGATAGAGTAACTGGTTTGCTTGAAATAATTCCATGATTGGATACAAAATTTCAATATGGTGTAGCATAGATTTACCTAGGTGTATCATCATAGAAAAAGATGTTTCTAGATTCACTCTAGGTAATATGGTACATGACAACACGACATGATGCATACCTAGTTTGAAACTCTCAATGGATAATATTGGGTAATTAAAAAATTCTTTATGAACAACTATGACGTATTCAAATATATGTTGTCTATAAATAACCTATGAAGTCCCTTGGGTGTCATAGATTGTGGAGGTGTCTTGATTTAGATATCCTATAAGTAATTATTTTTAGGGATATAAGGTTTTCTTCTGTGATAAGTTAAACTCACACTACATTTTCTAGTTTTAATAAATGGGGTGAAATATAAAAAACCTGTTAAAATTAATTATTTATGATTTAGAATGTATGTGAAATATGTGAATTTATTTCCCAGGTGGAAATATTATGAAGAGATTTGAAATTTTGGAATGAGTATTGGTTATACTTCTGAAGAAAATTAGACTTCCAACAATATTTGAAATGTAAGTGATGTTCGTCTATTATTTATTACATTAAATATAATATTCGTGGTTGTATTGTGGTTGTGGAAAATTAATACATGGTTAATGTTTTATATCATAGGAATGTTGTATTAATGAAAATGTTAACAAATCCTGAGTAATGGTTTATGACTAATGTTAAATGAATGATGTATTTATGTTTTCGAATTCAGATATTATTTTATATGAATCATCATATATATAAGTATTTTCAACTGAAATTTTCATTGTTTATTGAATAGTACATGTGGAATGGTAATGATTACATGGAAAAGTAAATTAATTTAATGGTGTTATTTTGATGAGGGGATAGTAATCCCTAATTAAAGCATCACTTAGAGACAATAAAGTTTGGATAATTATATAGTAGATACGAATAATAAAATTGGATCGAATGGATTACTCTTCATCTGAGTATTGAAAAAATGTTCTACGCCATAAAAGATTAATCTTACAACATTTTCTGATTTATGGAATAGATCAAATATACCTTTTAATATGGAATCCTTCTTTTTTCAAAATTATCTTTTCAAATTAAGGGGGTTTCCTTGTTATAAAATAATTTACTATGTGGGTATTCAAAAATTTGGAAAGTGAGAACCATGAGATAATTTGTGATATATGGGGGTCAATGTTAATTTGACTTCTCGAAATTATTTCCAAATCATTGATTTATAATTTTTTGGAAGGATTATATGGTTAACCATCATTGGAATGTATATGATAAATATCAGATGAAATTAGTAAGATTATATTATTATCATTACATATGAGTTTTTAAGAATATTAGATAGCATGTTCAAAATACATTTTTTAAATGGTAACTAATGATATATGAGTTTACTTTTCATGGAATTAAATGTATCTTCATAAATCATTAATAAAAAAATAAATCAAATTTATTTCTTATAGTGAAAGGTAAAGTCAAAATATTTTAAGGCATAACAGAAGGATTTGATTGTGTTTATGAATGGGAATAACAACTAGTAATTATATATGTTTATATTATTGGTCAATTTTTTTTCAATGATTGGATAATGATAAAAATAATGGTTTGTTCTAATACAATAATTTCTATTTAATTTACTGAATTTTAATGGAATATAAATTTATAGATGTGAAACCATTATCTATTTATTTTCCATTCATTTTTTAAGACATCAATTCCTCTCTATTAATATTTATGTTTTTTTCTATATGTTCAATCATCACTACCAACCAATGTCCTCCTATAAGGAAACCTAGTTATATGTTGCTTTGGGTAACCATTATGGTTCCAAATCTCATTTTAATGTGATGTTTTACTGTTAATTTTTATGTTCTGGATTTAGATGAATGAAACATTAAATATTTAAACATTTTTTAACCTAGAAAAATTTCGAGGGAGAAATTCATTGTTAGGGTGGTAAAATTTAAGACCCTGAGATTTTGGGGAGTGCTTTTATTCATATTATTTTATATATATGATGTTTTTCATTTCACAAGACAATGTAAATAGTTATATATATATATATATTAAAACACTATGTCAAATATTTCTATCACACAAAATACTGACTTGGCATGCTCTATAGGCGACATGGACTGTGCTACATGCAATACTGACTTGTCCTCGCTTACATGTAATATGTACCTAGAATACACTAACCACAATACCAAATTGTCTTGTGAAACACATAATACCGACTTTTATTATGATACACATAATATTGACATGGATTTTGGTACAAGAAATACCATCATTTCTTCATCTACTTGCAACACTGACTTGGCGTACGTGGCATGCAACCACAATGATTCTACAAAACATATTTCAATTGTTATAATTTTTTTAAAATGAGACTATTATATCAAATATATTAAACATTTTCATATGAATAGTAATAAATAATCTTGATATATATTTTTAATTATCTAATATATAAAAATGATATTGATAATGAAATATATTCTTATTGTTATATTCCTTCTAGTTTTAAAAATATCATTTTCTTGAAGGAACAACTTTTCATAATATAAATAAATATAGGCACATTTAGGAATTAAATTTTATAAAATAATATTCATTATTTAATTAATAATTATTATATTTTCATAGGGTGATTTTTTTTAAATTTTTATAAGAAAATTCATTTTTTGATGAATTATGAAAACTATTTTGTTAGAAACATCATTTTGTGATGAATAGTCAAAAATAATATGTTTTAGATAAAAATTACATTTTAATTTTGAAAAATTAATTTTAATTTATATTTTATGGTTTTTTAGGGTAAACATAGATCAATAATAACTATATTAATAAAATGTAGGTAATTATAAATAATTTCACTATGAAATTGAATATAATGACGTTAAGAATATTTGAACATTTTTCTTCTTTAAAAACTCATAATTCTGTCCAATCTGCGAATTATCTATAATAATAATTTTCTTGATTAGAAGAATTTAATTTATAGAAATATAAATAAAACATTTTATATAGTATAATATTTAGAGACTTTTTAGATCGTGTTGATATTTGACGAAAATTATTTGTAAAAGTTATTTACATAAATCATTGCGATTAAGGCCAAATTAAGATTCATTTGGGAGTAAACCTTAATATTAAAGTCCAGATTGATCTATCCACTTTTACAAAACCCATTATATGTTCATATATCTTCTATACTCATTAAATTATTTATTTATTTCTAATGATTTTTTAGGTACGAACATGTGTACACCTACCTAGTTTCTAAAAATTCTAAGGGTGTCCTTTTCATTCCCTATAAAATTCAACCACCTTTTCCACTTCCTCACACATCCAAAACAGTTTATGTATGGAAACTACCTACCCAATCCACTTGAAAAATCACTATCTTCATCCTAGAATCACTCTCTTGTGTATATGGAATCCCAAGGAATAATTTTGGCACTAATAAAATGGTTTTTCTTTATTAATAGGTAAGATCATCTCTAATGTCCTTTCATTTATTTACCTTTTCCTCCCCTTAAAACTAATTTTTATTATTAATATATAACAACCCCATTATCTTCAATATTTTAGTATTTTATTATGTAAATATTTCTATATAAAATATCACACACATTCACTTAATGAGTAATGAACATATTATCTCTGTGTACAATGAACTACTGCCACATGAAATGGTGATTGTTCATTTTTCCATTACCAAAATTTAGGGTAGAGATTATGATTGAAATATAATTATATAGGATATATATTATATTTATAATTTCATTTATCTTATGTATTATTTATTTATAATATACCATTATGCTTCCCATCTAATGTAAATATGATAATTTCATTTGAGGATGTGTGGACTGCTGCCCACTCAATGCAATATGATTCAATATTACATACATGAATTATATTGAGGATCATTTTAGTGAATATAAACGATATATATGATATCATAAATCTAATTTAATAATGATATAGATGAATACAATTTTTTTTCATTTACTTCCTTTCTCTCAACACGACAATTAAACAGAAATACCATTAATGTGTATGTTTGGACAACCGTCTCGATTAATGGTGTATTCCATTTCATAATTTTATATTAAATATATTATTATAATACAGATATACTATATATAAATGGTGTTTTTATCAGTTTTTTAATTATTTAATCATGACAATGTTATATGGACTCATAGTATATCAAATTAAGACACATACAAATAACCAAGTGAATATTACCATAAGTGAAACATTATAATATGATGGTAAACTAGAGGGTAATATAAAGTCGTAATAAAATTTTATATGGTATTATATCAGATAATATTATTCTTTAAAATATTTATAATAAATTTATCTTTATTATACAGGCCGTTCAAATGATTACGATGGGATTCAACACACATGGTAATAAAATTTCATCTCACTCTTTGTTTCATCGATATGAAAGATTTATTCACCACCCATTCCATTGGTGTGATATATATACTTCAGATGGATGTAATAAATTATAATTATAATTAACATTATGGTTATTTACATATCCATTATATGATATTTATTTCATGGTGTTAATACTTCAAAAGTTACAAAATCAGTTAGTAGATTTGTCTCCAATTTCCATCATTGAGACATATGTTTTGACATGCACCTACATTCATTAACAAAATTTATATGATTCCAAATGAAATGTTATATAATGAATCTCGTTATTTTCATAATATTTTATACTTCACATAATTTAATTTTCTTACAAAAGTATTATGATCTATTTTAACCACAAGTTATGTTTTTGTTGGAACAATCTCAACGCTTTTAAATATTGTTAATGATTGTGCATCTTTTGATGAAATATTTAAATCAATATCTCATGAATAGTAATAATATTCTTATAATATATTTATTAAAGATAAGTCCATGTATTAGTACAATTTCCACTCTTTTGTATTAATGATATTTGAGAAAACAATTTTATAAAAACTCAAATGATATATTTTTATTCAGATGGAAATATGTTTTTTTTCAAATCCATAGTATAGAAAAGGTTTTCGAAAATTAATCCCAAAGATAATTGAAGATAATATTTTTGGAAAATGTATTTTGATTTTTATTATGATGTAAAAGATTTAATTATATATTTTTATGCAATTTTCAATAAAAATGTCTTCCCAACAATATCAAGACTTATTTACACAGTCCCACAGTATTTCCCGGGAAATTAATTTTCAAAAACTATCAATATTCATTAATATTTTTTCAGGTGAAATGGTTTTAAAAAAATCATTATTTCAAAATAATATGTTTATTGTCTTGTCAATGAAAAAAATAATTATAATGTTTTAAAACTAGTTTTATATGTTAAAAAAAAATTTAAATGATTTGAAGTCATATTTATAATATTTCATGTTAATTACTTATAAAATTATTTTTAAAAGGTTTAGTGTATTAAAAATACATTTTCTAAAAAGAAATATTATTTTACTCAAAAAATGGTTTTTAAAGTTGTTTCAAAATTATTTTCCATATAAGATGGCATCTGTTGATGTTACTCATTCTCTTCAGTTAAATAGAAAAAAGGCTCAATTAACATAATTTCTATTATCATTTATGTGTAATTTCATGGTCTTTATTAAAATCGATTCTCTACCAGTAGTTTTATATTTATGATATCCGTTTATTTTCCAGGGGTTATATGATTTTAAAATTGGTTATTTCTTTTCAAGGGTTATGATTCTATGAAATTATTATGAAACCTTCCACTTTTCCATAGGTTATTATATAATGAAAAGTTATTGACCTACATTCCCATTCGTGGGTTATGATTTGATGTTTATAACTTTTCATGGGTCATGAAATGATGACTATTTTCTGAAACCTGAATGTATGATTTCATTATGTGATGGGTGGTACCAATATATCCCTCTAATGAATTAGAAAATGGTAAGTTTTTTAAGATCTCAATGTTTACACTGAAGGGCATCCCATGCCTGAAGTAAGAGGGTTGATGGGTGAAAATATCATGCCCGAGACAAGACAGTAAATGAGAGGAAATCCCAAGATCAAAACAAGTGGGAAATTAGAGGAAACCCCAATCACAAAAAATAGTTTAAATTAGTGGAAATAAAAATCCCGAAATAGAATGGAAAATAGGATTAAATCCAAAGCTCGAAACAATATGGTAATTTGAGAAGAAATTCCAATCCTAAAATAAGAGGACAAATGGGAGAATATCTCATGCTTGAACCAATAGGGTAAGAAGGAGGATATCCCATGTCTGAAACTGGAGGGTACACAGGAGGAAATACCATTATTGAAATCAATGGGATAGGTGAGGGAATATTATGCCTGAACCATACACACAAGTGATTTACATAAGCCTAAAATTCTACAAAGGCCTTGGTTGGCAGTCAAGACATAAGAAATTTAATATTTTTTTCCACAATTTCATTTTTTTCTATTTTATAATTTCATGGATTACTTTCAATATTTATTATAGCTAATGTATTATGATCTAATTGGATTTATGATGATATTTGATAAGTATGTTTATAAAGAATTGTTATATTTAGAAGTGTTAACTGTGTAGATATTTGTGGAATATGTTGAAGATCATTAACAAAGATAGAATATTTTTTTCTATTTTTCCGAAAATACAAATCCATTTTAGTTATCAATAAGGTATTTTTAAATTTTACTTAATATTCATGTAAAATGATGTAATATACATGAATGTTATGATGTGGTATCTATATTAATGGATCGTTTAAATCTATTCTAGATAGCTCACAATGGATATGACAGGATAATATCTAGTCATCTTTTCAATTTGTGATATCCTTATTGTGTACTATTTATTTTTAGGAAATCATGTCCCCTATATTGACTTCATCCATGGTGTACTAAGAGATCAGATGCTTTATAGAACAATAAAATAAAAAATTGATGGACTTGTTACATAGAAATTATGGGATTTAAACACTAGAATCATGGTTTCTTTATAGGAATAGATAGACCAAAGTGACACATGTGTTCCCAGGAAGGAATTCAAAGTACATTATAATCAATCCCATATAATACCCTTTGAATAGACTGCTAGGTGGATGATTATTTTGGTTTAGACAGTGTTCATTAGATGTTGAATTTTTTTCATTGAATTGAAATATCACTTGTAAATGTAGTGTGAGGTCAATCTCCATTGAAATAAATCAAATCTAGTAGATTATTGATAAGTTAACATCATCTCCATTCATTTATATATTGGATATTTTAATGGTGATGATCCATGTTATCATGGTCAGTTATACACCCATGTTTATGATGGGGAATGATAATATAAGTTAATGTTTTTCTAGATAAATCACTTGAATCTAATTATGGGACCTGGTGAATGTGATTAAATGAATTTATGGTATATTTATTTGAAGGAACAATGATCTAGTTTTGGAATTTAAATGTCAATTTAAGTTGAGTATGTTTATATAATAGTGGAATAGAAGATCTATGAATTTTTTCCCTCTTGTTTTGTTATATACAGTTGGTGAGTAACTATTTTATGAATTTAATAATTATGAGGTTAGTACAGTGTAATTTGGAAATGTATTTTGAAGGAAAATCTGGATTAACATGGGTAAGATGGTTATATATGAAATCAACTATTTCATCTTGTTTATATAATTTCATTAGTGTCGCTAGAATTCCGAGAGAAATATTATACATAAAAATATGATGGTTGAGGTATAATGTCTTTGAATGGTCAATTTATGTTGGAAAATATAGTGGGAAGAAACATGGGTTAGTTGATGAAAGAGAATATTACATGATTGTGTCTCATGCTATAAAGGATTGGGTATGCACTGTCTTCTAGTTCAGCTTTTAATAAGAGCACTGGGAGGAGTTTCAATAGCGAATGTACTGAATTTTTGAAAAGTTTTTCTTATAAACGTGTTAGTGCTTTAAAATATAAAAATATTTTTTCAGTCAAATTTTCACAAACCAGATAGCTCAGATTATTTTTTTTATTTTCCTAATGGATTGTTTTGGATGAAAATTTAGTTGGTGGGGATTTTATAACATCCCATATTTTTGGAATGGGTTCAAAATATCAAAAGGACTTTAAAATTCATAGTTAGAGGTTGGATCATTTGGAATTTCGTGAACTAATGTGAAGTTATGAGGGGTTGAAAATCCTAAAATGTTGGTTTTGGATGTGATTTTTATTGCTAGGGATGTCTTGATTGGTCTGGTGAAATCATGAGGATGAGGAGGCTTGTCATGATAGTAGAATATTATACTACAAGAGATTAATGTATTGGGTATATAATACATTACCTGAATGTTTTTTATTAGGTGTGGCCTATGTTTACATGACATTAAGTCAGGGAAATTAACCCTTAGTAATTATCAAGGTGTATATAATACATGTCTTGATTTTAGTGTATGTTACGTATTTGATACATAATATCTATTATATGGGAATCCCTTTTTAAAATGGGAATCATGGGTTCCACCCCTTAATTTTTTCCACGCATGGGAGGGTTCTCAAGTACTTAATTATGTCTCATATCCCCATATATAGATCTTGATATATCTTCCATCAGTTGTCTTTTTTCCATACTATTACAATTTATGGATTTGTTACTGTAAGATCTAAACTCTACATCCTAATTTTCATTATCTCTCTCTATCTTGAACAATATTATGGTGTGAGATTATTCTCCATATTTTAAAAATTTGTGTCAATTAATTAATTATATATCATTTTGGATCAAGTTAAATCTTGATATCCAATGAGTTTATCATCTTATGTACAAGGTAGGTGGTATATATATTTTCCAATAAATAATCAATGCTTATAATGTAAAAATTATAATTCATAAATTTATTTACATGTGATTCATATTAAATAGAAAAAAAAATATGTAGAATCTATATCCAAAATTCTATTGTTCCATTTATATTTAATTTGAATCTTCTAATATTTTAACCTCTAGTTTTAACCACTAATTAAGGGTTCACTTCTTCATGACAATTAATTAATCAAATTTATTCAAATATAAATACTATTCGAAATGTGTTGTTTAATATAATTTAAATTGGAAATTAATTCAAATTTGAAAGGATTTGAAACTCAACCATATTATTTCTCTATTTGACCAAAAAAACCCTTATTTGGTAGTGTCTTACATGCATATTGACTGATTTGAATTAAATGTAGTGGTATTCTTGTTAACATGGCCTATCTTATACCCATTTAATATAGGGCGTTTTCCATTTATTAATAACTCACCTGACCCATACCACAAAGAGTTTTACATGGACTCTCTTGGTAAGATGAATGATTTTAGAATAGAATTTACCACTATTATTCTCTATTATTATAAATAAAATTTCCATGAAAGGAATGCTTATGTATATGTCCTATATTTCTCATTAATTAAAATTGTAAATTTTTGTGTCTATCTTTATGTATTCATGGATATTAATTTGGAATATTTAAAAGCATGGTCTCAATATTGTTTACATATTAATGAATACATGAGTTAGGAACACCTTGAGCGATTCATCGGATTCGATTTTACATAATTCCTAGGATGGGATTATATGTGATTTAAGATTTTATGTATGATGATCAATACATGTGTTAATATTTTATGGAATTCCAAGAATGGGATCATATGTTACCTCATATTCTAGATTTAGTGATACTATGGTTTAATCTTTATAAAACGGCATGGACGGGCTCATAGTTCGGATGATTTTCCACATGATATGAGTGATTCATGAGTTTCCTCATTACAAAAGACCTCAAAATAGATCATATGGTATAAGGAGGTTCCGTCAAACATTTTATTCCTTCTTACAAAACACCATGTATGGGATCAATGAATAAACTGAATTATGTGACTCCTAGGTTGATACTTTAGTTCCTCATTATAGGATTATTTGAAATCCTCACAGTATAAATAGCCTAATAAAAAACATTTTATTGATTTTCTATAATATCTCATTCATGGGATAAATTGAAACCATTACAAGGCCTGTAAGAAAAGATATTACATGACCTGTAGGTCTTAGGGAATATGCAGTCTTTAACTACTTGGAACTACTCCTCCCCAAATTCATCATCAGGATTTCAGCTCTCTACATTTGCATAGATAATTCAGCTTAGCTTACCATGCAAGTTCATGATAGAGCCGATGTAAAATTACATACACTTTCTTTATGAAAAATCCCCATAAGCTTCTACAATGGTGAATACACCTGCTCTAAATCCTCATCTAGAGTCTGATCCTTATAGAGTCAGCCTTGTTGTTAGGCCCTATTTCAGGTGCCGGAAGACCTTGAGGTCGCCCAAAGGCCTTGAGGTGGCCTAAAGGCCTTGTGGTTTCCAGACGGCCTTGTGGAGGGCTGAAGGCCTTGAGGTGGCCTAAAGGCCTTAATGTGGCCTGAAATATTTACTGCCATGAAGGCCTTGTGTTGCCTGAGGGCTTTGATGGACCTGAGGTCCAAACTAGTGGCCTGAATTCCCAATTAGATTAATAGTATCAGCTACTACAATACAAAACAGTTCCTACTACAGTTCTTTCTTTAGTACTGATACAATACACTAGAAAATATGTATCTTCCTAGTTTGGAACTAGGGTCTCTTGGATGCACATTCTGAGTCCTCCCCAACTATGATGATGCTCTTGTTCTTGGAACACCACACATGATGAATGTCTGAATGATTATAATTACCTATGACTACGTTTATATTTTATTATTATTTTTATTATAATATATATTGGATATACACATTGGGTACATGACCGGCCTGTTGACTTACATTTAGATACATTGACTATAAGGATTTCATTGTGGTTTCATACACCCTTTCAATGGATGCGTGGACATAAATATATGGTTCCATGGAAAATTCAATCTCTATTCCATTTTTAATTTTTGGATTCCTTGAGTTATATCAATTAATTAAAAATCACTTATTTTATTTATTTACTGTTTTGATTATGTGTGTATATAGGATGTGCTCAGTGTTGTGATATTCTAGATTAGGCTGATATAGGTATGGTAATCCTTGTTTCTAGGATAAATGTGATTTCAAACATTTAATTCTATTTATTTATTTCCATCATTATTATTTATACATGCAAACTTCAAAAAATTATATTCACATACTATAAATCTATAGACATCATTAGTGTGGTCTAATATGTTTATCTCACAACCTATTTAGGCCTCAATTTCAATGGGTAACACAAACAGGCCTCATGATTTCAGGTTCAGGGTTATGGACTATGCTAGTGCTTTTCTAGTCCTACCTTGGAGTTTTGGGCATTAGAATATGCATGATTTTAGTATGATCTTAGAGAAAGTTCATTGGAATTTTTATTCTATTTTTATATGTATACATGTCCATATTGTATAATACGAGTTAAATATACTTCTTCAGTTGTCCATCCTCATTTGGACATGAATTCACATTTGTGTATTTTATGTTGGCCATATTTCATAATTCTTTTATTTTTATCATCTTCTAATTCATTTTTTTATCTATACAAATTCTCTATTTGTTTTATTTATTAATTATTATACTTTTATGTTACACTATTATTGATTGTATAGTCTCACCACTATTTATTTTTTAGGCATTCTCTTCTAATTGGAGACCTCTGGTTTATCAGCAGTCACCCTTGAGTCTATGTGGCTGACTGGCTCAGGGAACTGGTTTTGTGGATCCTAGGAAGGTATGTTACATCAATTCTACACAATTCATTTTTTCATATGTTTTATTTAATTTGATTTCTATTCAATGTTACATGTATGTATCTACCATAACCATTCCATGTAATCCATGGTTTTATATACCTGGATTGAAAAATTATTTTACTAGTATAATTCTTTAATCATCAGCAAACGTACTTCCTCATCATATATGAAATCCAATCAACCCCGATTCTACCATAATTTTTTTTATGATATGTAATTTTTTATTTTAGTGATATAATGGCTCCTCTATTGTTTACTAAAATTATTCATGTTTTTATATTTTTAATTATCAACACTTTCGACCAATATTTGAATTATTTTATATTACTATGTGACATGAAATTTTATTAATCGTATGAGAATGTACTATAGAAAATAAAATCTATTTTTCTATATGGAAAACCATTAACAAATCCAATAATTATGAAATTGAATACAATCACTTTTTTATGATGATGTAGTCTATAATTTTTTAATAATTTTTAAAATCTATTAGTGTAAAAATTATTATCATAACTCTAAATCTGAAAAATATTGTAACATTATTGTGGATTATGTGATTTTGGGTGTAATTATTTTTCCCTCTCAACGATCAAAATATTTCAAATTATAACATCATTGATACTCTCTTTTTTTCTCCATTGATATAAAAAATACATACATGTTCAATCGATATCACACTATTCAAATTAACCTTCCCAGAAGTTGGTTCATTATTACATTTATCTTATGATTTTATGTTATTTTTCAATGAATAATGTTATAATGTTAATTAATATGTTAAAAAATATATAATTTTATCTATTTCATGATATGATTCTAGTATCTATATAATAATTTCATGAAACATTTTTTACAATTCAAACAATGAAATTATAATAACTTTGGTATTTTAAATATTTGAAAAAATATATTAATATATATATTAAATGATTAGTTAGGTATTTTAATTATTGTTGTTAATATAATTAATCCACTGAATATTCACTATAAAAAATTAATTTTCACAAATGGTAATGTATCGAAATAATTATTATTTGTGGGAAAATCAAATAATTATTAAATGAAATGAAATTTTGTTTGGTATTATTATATATACAATAGTGGGTATTTACCTTATCATTTAAGAACAAGACTATCATATTCATAATATAATAGAACCACGCCTTCAATCAAATAACAAATAATTCTGAGACTTAAATTTGTGCAATATTTTATTTTTCATATTTTAATGTAAGATTTATATTATTTCATTTAAGAAATATCATAATTTTTAAAAAAATTTGGCCTTTTTGGAATCTTGTAACAATAATCGTCATTTTATAATCATAAACCCATAGAAAATAATTTTTATATTAGAATTTAAAATTTTTATCCTGATATTTATTTTTCACTCATTCATGTGCATATTTTTTTATTTGGAATTTAGTATACGTTATTTTTATTTATGAAGATGTTGGTCAATATAATTTTTAAAGAGGATATTTACTAATACTTTTAATATGGGTATTTGGGACATTTATAAATTTTTTTATAACTAAATAACATTTTATTTGTACACCGTTATAACTCACAACTATCTATAATTTATGAAATAGAACAAGTATGGTTTTTAAATATTTTTCTCAGTTTAATTTTGTATTAGTTCATTTCTATATCAGAATATTTTTTCAAAAAATACATTATAATGAAAAAATTTAATCATTAAAAAGTTTATAATTATATGCAGTATGTTATATGTAATTTATGACTTTAACTTGTGAAAACATTTCCCTTGAAAAAATATTTATACATGCAGAACACTCTAATCTATCAAATAATTTTCCATTTCATGAATCACTTTTTTATCATCGGTTTTTATAATTTAATCAATAATTTTACATGCTCTTATACATAGATGTTTGGGAACAATACCATCTAGATAGAAATATAGATTATATTTCAATGATGACCTAAAATTAAACTCACTCTTGTTTTATTCCCATGAAAAGAAGTTGTTTTACTATGATTTATATCAATATTGACAATCCAATGGTGTGAAATTTTACATTCAAGCCACCACTATTTTTTTCAAATGATGGAATTCATTGATATATTTTAAAAAATTATGGATGTGGGGTATTTAAATTATTCATGTATTTGGTAATGTATTTATATCATGAAATATAATGGTATAAAGTAAATGGATTTTAGATTTGAAAAAACCCAAATTCTCTTTAATGAAAAGGATATGATGAAATAGAACACTAATAGAGGGATAAATGAACATGAAGCTATGATAATGTTATTATGTACTGAAATGGAGAGGAAATTTTTTTATATCTGTTAAAATTTATTATGAAACCCAACCAATTGTTTTTTGAAATGATTTTCGAGCTTTTTAGTTTACTTAAATTAATAATAATAGAAATCAACAATTCATTTCACTAATGAACATTTTATCTACTTTTAATAATACTATTTATCATATTTGAATGTGAACATTTAAGTAATAATATAATTAGTATTTAATTTTCATATCAAATTGAGAATATTTTGGTTTTATCTGATCACAAATACTAAAGTATGATGTATTTAAATGTATTTGTTGGTAATAATAGTGATAATTCAAATATCTATTATCAAGGCATATTTCATGTATTCTAGTGTTTTATATTCTTTTTCATTATTTCTAAATTCATATTAATAAATCATTATTCTTTTTATCCAAAGAGAATAATATAGAAAATATTTTTTCTTTACTGAAACTTTATAATGTATATTGAAATCAAGACTTTTAATAATCATCGTTATATATTGTGTTCATCTTAAATGTTTGTCATATAATAAAATCTTTTATATAATTATAAAATCCATTTTCTATGTTTATAGTTATGATAATTACAACACATAAATTATAAATATTTTACACGATGTCAGAAACCGATGGTTACTTAATATTAACTATTTATAAGGTCTATGATGTTTCTTCATCATCATTTTTTGATATATTTTATTGAGCCACAAAGGTCTCCATTATAGTTTAATATAATGATTCTCCATAATTATTATTGTATTCTCAATCATTTATTTCATAACATTGGTTTTTTATTTATATGTTTCAAAATTTAATCCAAAATAAAAATTTAAAATCAATAAAAATGTGGATATATCTTGTATTATCAAAAAAGTAAAAAACCCCAAATATGTCCATATATAATTCACCAAAGTACATTCACTGATCTCTCTGTAGACCAATCTCCATATTTCTTTGTATCACCACTATATTCTAATAAATATTTATACTACGTATTTCAACACATGGAATTACAATAATCTATAAATGAAATAAAGCTCACAAAATTATTCTTGTTTCGTGATTCAATTTGAGTTTTATAGAGTAAGATTAATAACTCCTAGTTTCTAAAACTGTTTGTTCACATATGTAATAAAATGATTTATTTTTATTTAATTATTAATCATTATTTTATTTTTTATTTGGCGTTTATGAAGGTGTTGTGATGGTTCCCTGAGTTTTTTTAATGACTAATTATTTAGTAGTCAATATCACTATAAGTATTTGATATTGATTTTTTCATGGAATGGTTGGTTTAGAAGATTATCCTGGAGGCATAAGGAATCATAGGAAACACTATAGGCCTCTTTTGAATGAGAATAGGTCTCTTTAGGGGAAAACATGAGGTTGATGTCAACATTGAAACTTGATCCAGAACATGTCCACATCAATGTAGGTGTCAATGCAGGTTCCCATAAAATTATGAAGAAATATTTGATTCGTTTTTATGGAAATGTAATGGTATAAGTGTTAAGAGTTATTCTCAATATATAAATCTATAATAATAATCCTTTAACAATATTTTCAATGAATAAATATATAATATGTTTTTATAATCAAATATATAAAAGAGCTATATTATTTCACCAATAAACATTTAGAAATGGAGATTTTCCATGACATTTAATGAGAATGATAAAATAGATTTATTAATAGAAAATTCTCTTTTACTAATAGAAATTCCCCAATTGGAAACAAGAGAATATATTTTCTATTAAGTACATTATTTCTAGGTACATCACAATCATTTATATAATAATTTTATATGATAAATTTGAAAATTTTATATACATTAGACTAATATATATTAATGTTTTTAATTAAAAAATTTTATATTAACACATAAAAAATCCCCAAAAAATGAAATCATGATTGCTTTTTCTGAAACAATAATAAAACCATTTACAAGAAATGAAATATATTTCACTCATAAATATTTTTTTGGGAATTTATTTTTTATCAAATAATCATTAAATAAAAAAATTTAGATTTATTTTATAGAGAATATTATAAAAAATATTAATTTGGATGTTTAAATTACTATAGGGTTAAAAATATTTAATTCTAATGGATGATATATCATAAAATAAAAACTATGAAATAACATATAATATCGTACACATATAACCTTTTTGAAATATAAGTATGACTTACAAAATGTAATCCTTATGATATTAAAAATATTTTATCATAGATAATTAAATTTTATCATTAATTGGCGACATGGTTAATTATTGTATCTCTTATGCTAATGAAAATACAAAATATTATATCTTTAATTGACTAAACTACACATATCAAACTTATATATACCCATTCATACTACTATTAAAAAACAATATGAAATTATTATATTATATCAAAAATATTATCCATTTATTTGTTGTTTATACTATTCTCCATTTTTGTTCAATTTGGTCTTCAAAAAATCCATAGAGATACATTTTTTAGATCGCTTCATGTTATTGTTCGGTCTTGTCTAAGTGGTGATGAATCCATTCTATGATTTTATTCAATTTAAATTCTTATAAATTATAATATTAATAATTACACTATAAAAATAAATAATTATTAATCATTAATATATATATAATAAAATATTAATATGTTTTATTCATCATTTTTTTATCACATGGACATAGTTGTTGGTTTCACTAAAAACAAAAAAGTTTATAATCATTGATTGTCCACATAACTAATAATGGTAAATAAAAAAAACATATGTTATATATATATAGATGATTGTGTGAGTGTAATTATGAATTTATATTTTGATTGAGGTTATTTAATTTTAATATTTAAATTATAATAAATAATATAATTCCTTTATATGGAATATAAAATAATGGAAAATAAAAAAATGTAATGAAATTATTCTTCATAAAATAATCATATATACAATAGAATGAATTGGCATTATTATAAATATGGTGATCCATTTTATCCCAGGAATGATAAAATTTTAAAATTTTATAACTCCTGACAAATGAACAAAGACAAAGGCCACAACACTAAATGCCATCACGATAAATTTGGAATGAATACTAAAAAATGGATCACATGGATAATAAATACCTAAAATGTAACTAATTAATATTTATATATATATGATTGAAAAACGTAATGAAAATACCTATATGTTTCAAAAATAAAAAAATATTAACTAAACACATTTTATCTGATGTTTTATATTGTGTCCACCCAAGTCAAAAGTTGGGGTAATTGGGGTTTTCAGTCAGTCCACATTTCCTCATTATATTTTATTATATTTTTTTCAAACTGATATTTTTTGTGAGGTATATTTATTTTCATCAATAACATTATTATATTCTTATGTTGTTTATTTACATCTAATACTTCATTTATTTGTTTCTATATACTTATAGTTGGGAAATTTCAATGAAAATTTCATTTTGGTTTCTTCCAACTTCCAATAATCTACTATTGGATTCTTCATTTAAAAATATATATACATTCATATAAATTTACTAATATTTCTATTTAAATGGAATTTGAAATTTTCCATGTATAATTTATGTACATGATTTTATATACGTTTTTGATTTTGTAGTTTATTCTTACATTGTACTAGATGGCATTGTCAGGTAAGGGAATGCAATGTCTCAGCCAATTTTTTCACATCTAAATTATAATTTGATAAGTCTTCCATAGAGCCTTCCAATAGTTCCCACAAACACTACTATCTACAGACCATCATTCCATATATTGGTTATCCATTGAGGTTTTACTCCCAATGAAACATTGAAACTCCCATTCGAGAGGATGAGAGGTCCATCACATTAGATACTTTTGGGGAATTGATTCTAACTATAATAGCTTATTATTGATTTAATATTTTTTTTCTAAAATACAGACCAAGATCCCATATGGGGTTGGTTACCATTGTGTCATCTTATGGATTAAAAAGATTTATTTATAGGAACCATTATATATATATATCACTAGTTCCCTATCACTATCTAATTTATTTATGATTCTTTGGGTTATGAAAATGTTTCACCAACTATTGAGTTTATTACCATCCATATAGAATTTTGTTGTCTATGATATTGGATTGAACCTCTACGAGTCATCTTACATATACTATGATAACATGAATCAAAACACAAATAGTTCATTTTTCATAATTTATGTTCGTGTGACAGGACCCATCATTTTTGATTAACATGAAGAACTAAGGATTATGATGTAAGGCGGAGACCTCAGTGCAGAGTCCTACATATCATATTTATAATAGGACTATCAGTCTACATAGTTCATGGAAGACGAATATTTTTTGTGAGAGATATGATAACTGAGGCCCTAAGAGAGACTCCTGCAAATGAGACCAACTTGGATTACTTCTTCTGGAGTATAAAACATTCAAAATAGATGAGATGTAATCATACATAAAACCAAATGGTGTTGTTTTACATAGGGAATTATCATCATGATTTTGGTACAATCATTCCTAGAATCTATTCTCACTTGAGTCATGCACAGTGTTAGAAAAAATAGATAAGTGTACATCAGACACAACCCATGAGAGAATATCTGTACGAGTCATAAACATTAGAGTTTACCTTTAAGATGGATGATGAACCATATTATATAGGGAATGGTATGGTGCTAAATCCTTACATAGGAATCCAAAATATCCTATTTTATTAAAGGAATTAGATTCATCATAGTTCAATTCTTCCCCAACTAGATGACAAATTTGACGTACAGGATGGAATTATTGGGGATTATAGATAAAATAATTACTATGTTAGATCCCACTTCCAATTTTATTATGGATGAAGAAAAATGTTAGGACTATGCGATAATTTAGTCCCCCTAAGATGAGAATACTTGGGACATTTTGGGGAAAACATAGAAGTTGATTACAATTGGATCTCAGGCATTTGGAAGGCATCTTACATGTCCCATATATTTCAAAATACTGTGTTCATGTAGTTTATTTCACCCTTAACACACTAATGGAATAAGGTTGATTATCACAATCATAGAAATTAATATTATTCCTGTGATTTTAAGAATTCTGGGGGATTATACTATAATGTATTTCCTTTGTTTGGGGATTATGCAATGAGGCTACCATTATTGATCGAGGCATAGGCACTGAGGATTCCTTATTAATGGGGGCACATTATATTATGTCTTAAATATAGACTCTCATAAGGATGATTCCTATTGAATGAGACATATTATATTATGTTGGTGATTGTGGATTATGCACTAAGGCATCCCTTTTATGGGGAAATTTTATATAATGTTGGTAATTGAGGCTTACGAACCAAGGATGCATATTTCATTGGGGCATACGCACTATGGCATAACTCTGATACACACATTTTATATCTTCTAATAGATATAAAGAGGTGGTTCTTTCCTAAAAAATTCATTCCGAGAGCATGACATTGGAAGGGTAACATGAGTGTGTAACTCTTATCATGTCAATGGAACTTCATTAATTAAATGGTTATGTAGTGAAACATTCTTTGCTATTGTATAGGTGGATTTAGTCGAAATGGTTCTTTCAAAAAAAAATGACCTTCCATAAGGGATGTACTAGACATTTCGTGGTTACTTTCTACACATGTCTTGATTATATTCCAAATAGGTTGGGGTTATTTGTCCGATAGGACTGACACATCTAAGGTTGTATTCCTGATCAATTGATAACCCTTACTTTCCTTTGAACAAACAAATCATGTGTGTCCATTTTCTAGAACAGTATCAAAGTAGACCTAACTATGTACATCCAAATTATCAACTTACATTGTCTTCAAACAATCACAAAACTATGGTTCCATGTAAATTGAAAATCAGATGATCATGAATACATGTCAATAAGATGTCGTGTGGTCATCCTGACATTCCAAAGTCTGTCTTAGGGAAATTTAGACATGTAAAATGGTTTTTCTCCAGATCATCATGGGTTTTCATCAGATTGTTTCATTATAAAACCCTCGTGTCAATGGAAAATTTCATCGTCATCCTGATATAGAATGGACTCATTCTCGTGATAAAAGTACATTGTCTTTATTGTCATTTAATCACCAAGGTGGTCAACTCTGAAGCTCTTTGCATGATTTATATTACATGGCCATGGCTGGTCACATGATAAGGATGACATATCAATGTGTTGTCACCTAATCAAATGAATTGTATTAGTCATGCCATGGGACCAACATGGATCATTTGAGGTCTCCCAAGGACAACGAAATATCAAATGAAATTCATGATATCATGTGTCCTCAAACTACAAATGTGGATGAATATCATAGATATGATTAAGATATTTCATTTGTTTATGTTAAAAAAATTTATGTTCAAATGGATTATTCCCCATGTCTATATGGATGATCATTTTCATAAGTATATGGATTCATTGAAATGGAAGGTCCTAACAATGTGTCCAATTATGTATCGAGGACATGTACATGTGTAGGGGTGCGTGCATAATGGAACTGCATGGTAGTCAGTGGTATTCATGGATGAAAATAAGTATGGTGATGGATTTAGAAACTACATATGGGTTTAATAATTAAGATTAAATGGGAGAGGGTATGATATGCATGAAGATGGTTTGTGGAATACGGGTCATGCTTACTAAATCTGACATACTTCATTGAAATAGCTGCATGATCACTATGAGACCACTTGATATCAAAGGGATTTTGTAATGGACCCTATGTATGTTCATTGGGGATGGATTCCACTGTCATATATAGATACATAGGCTCCCAGTCGGGGGATGTTGACTAATATTTATGAATGTGGTTCACATATAGATTATTTTATTCTAAAATACCAGATACTCACTTGACATTTTTCACATACGTTATTTCTTCTGTGTCGATGTTAGAGCATCAAATGAATAATAGATCACCCAAATCTATTGATGTTTGGGTTTCATGGACATGTAATTGAGACACCTCTAGACTGAGGGTATTCAATTCCATTTCATTATACATGTGAACACCATTATGGACATTTCCTAATCAAATGAGTATTATAGAGGAACTCCAAAGTGATATGGCCATATTAACATAAACAACCCATTATTAATAACATGTCATTAAATTATTCTTGGGGTGAAATCTCAAACTACAGATATGTGGTCATGTCTAGGGTGGTATATGATAAAAACGAGGAAAAGGGGCTCTCTGTATTGGGATATCGAAGGAGGAACAATAATCATGGTCGAAAATCCTCCATGGGGATGTTTTAGACCTCATGGATATCACATGATCATGTGAATACCATGTAATAAAAAGGTGTTTCATGACATTCAGTTATTCATACAATCTCTTGATCATCAATATATCATGAGATAGGATCTCGTGATAACACTAGAAGGTTCTTAAGGTATGGTCTCTAATTCATCATATCTCTCATATTTACTTATCTAATAATAAAAATTATTCCTATCTGTGTATGTTTTTTTAGATGGGGGAGGTTATTTATAAGTGAAGTCAACCCGAGGATTGTGCTACTTTCCATAGGGAGGATTCAATAAGTTCTAACTATGGAAATGGTGGCTTTCACCCAACCCTCATTCCCTCAGTTTACCTCTACGACGTCACATGATATGATAAATACTAATTAATTTGGATGAAAATAGTTGAGAAGGTAAAAAATATCATAATTATAAAGAAATCACTTCAACTTTATTGGTTGTACTCACTGTGATATCATGATTAATGGATGATCATAAAACAACTTCGAGTGTTTGTGGGAGTTCTATATGTTTTCCACTTGTGTTCTCGAAGGGATTCCCACAACATCTTATGTCACCATTATTAGGCTCACTCTATCATCAGAAAAGGATATGAGTAACTTGACTGTCATTAACAGGTTAAACTAGTGAAGTAAGAGGGTGAAAAACAAATAGGAGGTTGAGGAATTTTTTCTCATGTTGTATGAGATTGACATCGATTTTTTGTGTGCAGGTGTAACCAATTTCAAACATGTGACAGACATGACATCGATGGATGGATAGGATCCGTATAGTGACTAATCGAGAAAATGAGATACCACAATGTTAATATTTCACTCTAAAACGTGGTCCCATATCAAAATCATATATCAGCATTCAATCATAATAAAATCCAATTCATGAACATTGTTTATTCAATCAAGCAATAAGGATGACACATATACCACATGCATCACATCCACCCGGGCATCAGACCAGCAGGCTTTGGCCATCACGTAGCGCAGATTCAGCCTCATGCACCTTGACCCTGATATATTGTCATGCTCATGTACATTAGAAACTATTCTTCCTCATCCATCAACTATTGGGAACAATTTGATAGTCAATGGGTGTGGTCAACTCTTAGTCCCACATGAGACTATGCTTGAGTTGGTCTGGCATGATAGTTGCTGGTCAAAATGTTTTTGGGTAACGAATGTTTTAAAACAATCACTACTAAAAATAAAATTCTATGTATAATGTATAGATCCAAAGTTTATCTATTATATATCCAATCATAGTATTCAATGATTACAGGAAATCTGTATAATCATATAGTCATCTATCTTCTCAAAAAATTCAACAGATATTTGTAAGATGCACAATTATCGGTTCCAATAAAATTTCCCCATAGAATTAGATTCATTATAAATGAAAAGAATTTGATTCTAAAGGGAATGGTTGATTACTTTTCCATATATCATAATATATAATGATCCATTATAACATGTTCTGTGAGAGTATTTTTCCAGATCATATCACTATAGAATTATCAACTGTTAGGAAGATGAGAATTCTGGCCACACATGATCAGATGAATACAATATAATATGAATCATGATGTGGAGAATCAATATCAAGAAAATGGAATGTATATGAATTATATAATGGAACTAGGATTAGGTGAGAAGGATTATTTGGATAGATCCTAATTATATAACATTCTTGTCGAAATGTATCCCATGAGGATAGAAATTAAGATTTATATAATTCTAAAATATAGAACTATTCTAATCAAAATCATGTATATGGAACAGAGGTTCATATATAAAGTACTATATAATGAATTTTGCTGTGTAGATATGATTCATACATAGGTGGGGATATCACTATTTTATGACCAAATATATGGTAGAAATCCATCATCAGGTGGATATGTTTCCTGAATCATTCAATATACCCATCCTATTAGGATAATATTAAATAGATCCAATTTCCAAGATTTGAGTGCTTCAATAACAATATTCCAATATTTTTGAAATATTCTTGAATTACCACTGATAAGAATTTATTCATTAGTGCACCAAATCTAGTATTTTTGAGATCATAATATTTATATAGGAAATCGGAAACAATATCCTTCCTAAATTCCTTAATTTATTCCAATGTTTGGAGTCTTTTGGAGCATAATTCCATATGCAGAGTCCCTCAAGATTTGTATAATTTTTTTCCAAAATTTTGTCCTAATGACATATGGAGGAAGACATGTAAGGCAGAGAGATGGCTTTTTATATTTACATCTTATTACAAGTTAATGACCTTACAATTTTATATGAATCATCAATTTTATAAATAATCAATATATCATATATCATACAAAGCTCATGTCTAAAAAAAATTAACCCAACATATTATCAGAATTCTCTTATTCGGTTTTGATCTTTCCGAGTTTTTTATATTTTCATTGATTTATGTTCTTGAAAACCAGACCATCACTATTATATATTTTAGATTATTTTACCTCGGACCTTATCTTTGATGTAGTTTAATACCTTAAAGCTCAAACATTAATGATTTACGGTTTACGGTTTTCTATCTTGGACCTTGGATAGGCTGTATTTTAGGGTATTCTATATCGTACAGTGATGTGAAAATATTTCTTGTTTTCTATATTATACCTTTATGTTTTGTATTTTATGGTCTTCTATCATAGACCTTTGATGTGTTTTATTTTATGGTATTCCAGCTCGGACCATTATGAGCTATAGTTTAAGGCAATTTAACATGGACAATGAAGATCTTAATTTATGGTCTTTAAAATTAGATCTTTCATTATCTTTTGATTAAATTCTTATATGTTGGTCATTTTATGTGATGTAATTTAAGGGCATCTATCTAGGGCCTTAGATGTGAAATAGTTTATGGTCCCCTAGATTACACCATTTGAGTGTGGGAAATATGAGGATGCGATAAAATGGATGAATCAAAACACTCTGGGGTGAGAGGTTACCCCATTTTGTTTCTAGGTCTTACTAGTATTTAAATTCCACTACTGTAATGGGGATATACATTTAGTGGGTGGTTTAATTACCTAAATTCTCGATAGAATGTCCAATAAAAACTATCATCCCCTCTTTTCCAGGGTTAATGGATGATTTTTGGTAGTAATATGGGATGATGAAAAAATAATAGGGATGTTATGTCTGCATATATAGATGGAATGTGGGTGATTTAAGTGGTATCCCAAAATCAGGAGTCCATTAAAATAGGATGGAGCTGTCATACTAGGGTGACCCAATACACTCTAAGGTTCTAGGTTCTGATGATGTATTTCAAGGGATCATAACGATTTACGAATATTTCTTTCAGAAATGATATTCCTCTAAATAGTTGGTGAAATACCTAATGCATTGATAGCATGGCCACTCAAATATGATGAATTTTTATTTTGTTGGGTCAATAATGATTTATATATCCTCAAATGTTAAGATGATGTGTTTGGCAAGGGAATGAATGCTAGACAAGAAGGGTTATTGAACCCTAATTCAAATTTGATCCTAATTTTGAATCTTTTTACAACATACTAAGGTTTAGAATCATGTGTTTTGGGCCTTCAATGGTCCATGTTTTGAATGTTATATTCCTACATTGAGAAGAGTTACAAAACATAATGTCGTAACATCAATGGTTTCAAACCCACTAAAATAATATTTTACAAATATTTTTAATCATGTTCCAAAGTCCTAAGGTCATGTGGATGTTATGGGAAATTCACACTAGTGACCTCTTAGAAAAACCTCATGTTCTGAGTTCTACCATGATGAGTTCAAGTTCCCAGATATTTAAAATCCCTTTTTTGGACCAATAGTTCAAAAGTGGTCGTGTCTTAATCCTTTCTGCATGAATAGAATGGATGATCCAAGAAATCTATTTATTTTCCAAGGGATATGGGAGGTTTGTGGTGACACAAATCACTAATATCATGACATGTGATTTATGGAGAATGTAATATGCAAGAAGGGGTTGAGAACCCTAAAACTAATGTCCCAACCTAGAGAATATGTTCTCACAGTGACAAGAAGAGACAAACAATTAAAAAAAACATTTTTATAGACTTGGGGTCTAGCTAGAACAACATGGTATTTACTAGGGATATAATATACGCCATATATGAATTATAATCTATTTATTTTCTCCCTGATTTAATCCTACACTCTAGAGATTAAAAGTTTTGAGAGTAAAAATAAAAACTTTTCTTAGGAATCCTTTGGTGGAGTTTCAATATAAAATGTTTTTATTTCCCTTTCACATGAATTTAAAGGCCTTTAGGAATAATAATTAATTTTCTATTTGTTATGTTCATAAAATTTGAAAAATGCGTGAGTAGTTTAATGTCATGAAACACATAGAAATCATATGGGGGATTTTGCACCAAATTATAATACAGATACCTAGGTTCAAGATCACCCCAAATCCATCATAGTTGGAGATGGAAATGTTTCAAATCAAGTATCAATGTTCTCAGGTCATGAGTGATAATATGGGAAATTGATACTGGGGATTACCCAAAAAGGAATGAAGTAATGGGTTCCCCCACGTTGATGTCATGATCACAAGAATTAGAAATAAATATGTTTTGTTCCAAGATTTCATCATTTGGTGGATCATAGGACCTTCTACATCAATAGCCTAGCTGAACTGTGAGATATATATTCTGTTCCTTTAGAAGTAAATGTAATGCGACATATTGAGGTACTCAATACATTAAGGGTAGTGCATGGGAAAATGTTTGTTTAAAAATTTTGAAATCACCTTGTACTCTATATTTTTTTTGGATAAAGATACTATTTCCATTTATAGGGGATGAAAAATTTCTTATAGATAATATAATTTATCATCATGAAGTGGAAAAATTTCTTGTGTGGTTTATGGTCATGTGGTACATAAATTCCAAATGATTTTTATTATCTTTAATCGAGGAAATTAATCTCTTGAAGTTTTAATTTCATTCAACCATGATGTTTCCCATGAAGAATATCATCATTAGGTAAGGAAATCCTCCCATTCAATTTTAAATTATACGAAAATGACATAATCTTGTGCAGTTTAATTTCATGTAATAAGGACATAATAAATTATGTGAATGAATGAAAATTTTGTTGTCTGGCCCAATGGGTGTTGTCTAGGAATCCCTACATATCTCAAGAAAATGAGAATCAAACCCCAAATAGTTCTGAAGGGCATTTCTATTTATCAACTAATGATGAGGTCATGAATCTATCAAAGTGAAATGGTGGTATTGAGGATAGGCCTATGGGTGGGATATTGGGAGTCACTATGTATCCTTTGGTGATGGGAATCATGCCACATAATGTTCATAATAAAGTTACCTATATAGGTTTAACCTGTATGTAAATAAATGGTAATTGTTAAACTTGTCTATTTTTAATGGTCCTTAATATTGAAATATTGGCATCCCTACATATCTTATGTGGTTAGTAACTATGTCAAAAATATTTATTTAATGACATACATTTCGTTCGATTTTATGGGCCATATAAGGAGGTGGTCATTGTTTCTATTGATTGTTACCGCTAGGACAAGGATTAGAGAACCATGAATCACAATGTATAATATTATGATATGAATCAACATACAAATAGATCCCTAGTAACTATATAGTTTTATGTCATGTAGAACGGGCACAAATTGTGCAGTATAACATCATATAGAAAGGACAGTTGGTGTGACTTTTATGGTCTTTTATTCCAGAACATGGAGGACCGAATGTGAATGTTCTTAAATTGTTTTTACAGGTGATTCCTCACATCCAATCTTATGCTTACTTTATCTATGCTTGATGTGAGAAAAAGAAATATAAAAGGTGTCTCACATAGTATAGAGGCATTTGATGAAAAAATATAGGAATTTTGTATCATGTAGTGTATGGACCATGATATTGGATTGTGGAATCCTTACTTATTCCATTGAACAATGAGAATAAAGCTATATGAACATATAGATGGGACATACCATTTTAATCAAAAGTTGTGTGGATGTTTTCCATGTTGTTTTACATATTTTAGAATGGAAATTATACATGCTGTTTAATTTCATGATGTAAGGACATGGATCTCCTGACGTGAAGGAAAATGGATGATGTGGTTCGGCCCAAAAAACTTAAAGGTCTATTAATCAAATTATATCCAACAATGAAATGATTTAATTTATAAATCATTATCTGGGTACCATGTAGTTTAACATCCAAAGGATATTAAAAACTATATATAGATTAAAATAATATGGTTATGGGGAACTCTATATTGTTTATCATAATCTATTAAGGATAAACTCTATATAGTTTAACGTCTTGTTTTTTTGATGATCATCATAATGTTTTTTGTCTAGTTGTGATGAAAAAATCGTATAGTTAAACATCATGAGGTTAAGACGAACTTCATACTATTTAACTTAATGGGTTTTAGATGATCTCCGTAATGTTTATAGTCATATGGTTAAGAAGAACTCCATAAAATTCAATTTCTTCTAGTTAAGACAATCCTTGTACTGTTTAATGTTATGTGTTTAAGATGAACACTATATATTTTAATTAAATGTATTTTAGATGAACTCTTTATAGTTTAATGTGATGTAGTTAATAAGAACTATTGAATTTCCCTTTTGACCTATTTAGGATCACATTATTTGAATTGAAATTTGTCATGGCATGTTTGGCAATGGGTTTTTGGCCCCCACTATCCACTAATCATTTTCAATCTTTTATTAATCAGATATTTATTTATTTATAAGGGTCAAACCATATATAGATCATCTTTAGGATTCCAAGTATCCATGTTGAAGTGCTACTAATGGTGGGTGGGGAACTAAATATAGTTAATACTAGAATTAAGAGTGTCTTTCTATATTAAGGTTCCTAAATTTTTTAAAACCACACTATATGATACTTTCTAAAATTTCTGAGCACCTATTTATATGATGACGATTGGTAATGGGGATAATTTTCTTTTTTGGTGGAGATATCATTGTAGGGAGGTTTTACATGGTGGATGATAGGAGTAGAGTCTAGGAAATCAATATTTTCACTATAATAATTAACATGAGGAAAAATAATGTATTACTCCTCAGTGTAAGAGTGTATAGACCCTTTTGGTTGATGTAATGTGTCTTGAAAAAACCTAAGGACACTATAATTGAGAATATTTTGAAAATGAGTCCCTATCTTCATCGTGGATAGAAAATTCCAACTCACCTTTTGAAATTGTGTAGGGATGTGAGCTTGGTGTACGAGGGTTGATAGAACAATCATATTATTTTATAGTGCTATGGGAATATTCTCCCCTAGCTGATAATATATTAGGATATTCCAATGGGTGTCTATTAAAGATATATAATCCTCTCCTGAGTTCATTTCTTCTCTCACTTGGGGAGCCTCATCAAGAATGAGAGTATTTTCCCTATCATGGTCCTTTGGAATATGCTGCTATTCTTTTTCTACTGATGTATACAGTAGTCCCAAGGAATGTGCTGCACTAACATGGTGATCCCTGATCGGAATGGGATTATGAGTCCAGTGTGGGTATTCATCCCCCATAAGAATATCCTAATAGTCCTCAAGAATGGAATAATGGATACAAGACTCATACTATATTCCCACCAAAGGATGCTGTTGTTGTTTTTCATTAGTAGAAGTTATAATATGTATATAATTTAAATGATCTACTGTAATATTCGCGGTAGATTCACTGATAAGGTTATTAGC
The DNA here is from genome assembly GCA_963277665.1 of Viscum album. Classification (NCBI taxonomy): domain Eukaryota; kingdom Viridiplantae; phylum Streptophyta; class Magnoliopsida; order Santalales; family Viscaceae; genus Viscum; species Viscum album. The sequence continues at coordinate 883,200,444 of OY728158.1, forward strand.
CCATCCGGAATCTTTTTCTATTCCTACTTGGTTTTCCTCATCCATCATAGTGATATATTCCCGATCATGAGCCTTTTGATTGTGACATTGGAATTCGTCTATAGGAATATGATCATGTATCAAGGCTCGTACCACTCTTAAATAGTGATCGCCACACATGATAGATAGATGACCCCAAAAATATGCCTTTGGAATTTGTTGATGGTATATTTCAATAGGTATATGATCCCATCTCAAGTCATGTTGCACTCTCACTTGGAGTACCACATTAAGAACATGACTATGATCTCATTCTTATGCTATATCCATTACGATTGTATTCCATTTATCCTCTTAGACATGAGAATTAATATGTGCTTTCTCCAAAGTAAACTCTATTTCCCAATGATAAATTGGTTAAGCATCCCTAGTTATAAGAATTTTAATATATGCACGTCTTTGAATATTAACTACAATAAACAAATGATCCTTCTCTATTTTTGTCACAAATAACTAGCACAACAATAAAGAAATTATAGGAATACAATCATATATTCTTTATACATCTAGGATATCTTGATAGTTGTCATTAACTGATATGGGGATATATGACCACTACTATCCTCCATGTTCTATTAGAATATACCAATGTACTACCAATATAGGGGTAGGGATATGCACCTACCCAATTCGTATTGTAGGAATAAGCCTTCATACATTCTCTGAGTGAGCGTGGATATGAGCCTTCTCTATTCAGTCCAATTTTTGTTTGTATCTAAAAAGGGGTCATTCAAACCAAAATATATGGGGTTGGGGATGTTTCTTGTTAGATAATATCTTTAACAGCTGAATAATGGGAATTGGTGATATTTTAATATAACTTGTATCAATATTTTATTTCATCAGTAGAGCTTTATGGAACTGAAATGTCCATGGGATGGTGATGAATCCTCCAATAAATTGAAATCTTGTACAATTTATTATCTTGTGACCAAGATGTGTTATTTTTATTTTATAATCACGCAGTATATATGTAAATATAGGTGTCCTGGGTTGTATATAGGACCCATGAATTCCAACATATCTAATTGAATTGAGAATGAAGTAGTTCATATTTTTAAAAAATTGTGTTGTTTTACATCTTTCTGAAAAGACATCAGCCATGTTGTTTCATGTCTTGAAATAAGTACATAGATATAGGTGGTTGGTCCACGATATAGAATATAGGAGTCCCTATATATTTCATTAGGAATTGAATCAAGCTGTATGTTTTTCTATAATGATAGTGAGGTAATATTCCAATACCAGAAACAGTGGTCCTCTTGGGTGTGGTCCATATGAATGTAGAATTTTACGACATGTAAGGGACATCAACCGTATAGTTTATCATCATGTTATAAGGACTCATTGAATTAATTTTAATTTATGTATTCAAAATCAATATAATCCTATTAAAATCTATTATTCCTTGATTGTATAGGGATGCACTTGGTGAATCTCTTATGCCCACATGATCTTTTCTTGGTGTGAGAAACATGGCATGGGAAGGGTTCCTCTCACTATACAGATGAATTTATAAATAGTATAGGGAAATTAGTTATTATGTGGGATATGGACAAAGATATAGGATCTATGAATCCTTATGTTTCTGAATTAAATGAAGATCAAGCCACACATAGTTATAGGTATCCCACACAGTTTATGTTCTTACGAAAAGGACATCTTCCGTGCAATTTTGTTTATTGGTGTATGTAAATATATCATGAATTTTTATCAAATGGTAATGATGTGATCTATTTAGTGTAAGTAATTAAGGTAAGGGAATTATCAATTTATTTTTATAATGTTTTGTATCAATGTTGGTAGTATATTTTAATATCTTTTGGTTAGGACATTGGTCATGATGCTTATCCTCATATTTTAAGGATGATAGATGTGCAGTTTAACATCATGTGGAAAGAAAATTATCAATTTAGTTTAATATCTTGTGTTAAATATGATATCCATGTAATTAAACCTCATGTAGTAAGGAAAATGTCCATTTAATTTAATGTCTTCTTGGAAGGATGGTAGTTTTGTATTTTAACATCTTGCATTAAAGGCGTTCGCCATCCATTTTAACATCTTACAATAAGGATGATAGATATTAAGTTTAATGTCATGTGGTAAGTACAGTTTTAATGAATTTTAATATCTTTTGATAAAAAAGTAATTCATGCGGTATAACTTCATGCGGTAAGGTTGTTTTTTAATGGTTGGGACCAAATCCTCATTTTATTAATAATGAAAAGAAAATACATCTTTTAACTATGTAGAGGGAGAACCATTACATATCATGAATCCTTGGTGGTCTTGTAGAACATCACATATCCCATAGGCCCAAATTTTGGGCATGCCCATTTTGTGAATAGTTACCCACCTAATATAGTACTCGCACAGTATCGCTGCCACTACAGTGCCCTGCCACCGCTACAGTACTTGTCGATCTACAGTACTGCTGCTGCTACAGTAGCGCTATAATACTGCTACAGTACTCTACTCCCAATGGGTCTTGAACCCCATATTTTTCATGTAGTATTATAGGGTGATTACTACTAAGACAATCCACCACTACTCATGCGGTAATGTTTTTGGCCATGCATCTAATCATCTTTTATTAATGATGATATAAAGTAATTTATCAGAAGTGTGGATATTCGGATTGAGCTTGGATAACTATAATTAATATTTAATGAGTTTCATGGTTTTTAAATTATTACAAGCATGAAATTATCTATCCATCCAAACAATATTTTAAGAAAAAATCAATCTATTTCCTTCTTCAGACATTGATGGTATGGGTATTGATTTTTATGGTCTTTCAACACTTCCTCATTCGGGTTCATTATTGTTGGATGTTCCATCAAACAATTTACCATGTCATAGTCAAAATATATAGGGACATGTTTTGTTTAGAAGTTATATCCTTTGTGAAATCTGGATTTCAAAGATGGTCGGCTATCCCGAGGTGGTATGTTATTCTTACTCTAGTGAAAAACATTTGGTCCTATTCAGACTACACAGATGCCTGAAGAAGGTATTCAAGTGTCATTGATTCCAACATCTACTTTTCCGTATATACCTAAATCTTGTGCTTAATGTAAAATACACCATATATTTTGTTCAAAGATGTCAATAGTAGGGGAAATGACTTTCATTTCCTACCATCCATTCCGTACATGGATTTGTCATCATTGGACATTCATCAAACCATTTTCCACAGAATAATTTAAAAACATGAAACATGTCTTGATTGGAAGGAATAAACCTTCCTTTTTCTATATTCAAGATATGGGAACATGTATTTATAAATAATTCATGATAGATGTCTTGTAATTATTCATTGACTATATGGTTATGATATCCAACATTATTCATTTCATACTCATGATATTATTTATTTATGTACATGGGATTATTTGATTAGTTAGAATATTAATGTATAAGTTTCATGATTTTTTTATTAGTTATATGGAAATATTTTGATCATCAGTTAGTCCAACCATATTACTATTCATGTTCCTGTAAATGAGTAAATTCTATGAATTTCAATTATTTACATTTCCCTATTGATTATTCTAATATTATTCCTTATAGATTCTGTTGTACATTAACCCCTACTAAGAATTTCATCAAACTAATTTCCTATGAATATTTCCATAGGATTCCAATATGTATGTTATGGTTGATAGGAATATATATTCTATAAAGAAAAATAGTTTTCTCAAATAAAATTATATATTTTAATTTTTATATATTCAAATGTAAATTATTATTATTTATGAATAGTTTTTTCAATAAACTACTAAACTATCCAGTCATTCGAGGTGTGATTCCTTTTATCTATTACCAATGTAAAAAAAGAGGAAACCAGATCCATGTTATGGGGATTTAGGATTTTATAGATTGTACGAGAGGAATATTTATATAGACCATGGGAATTAGATTAAGGGAAGGATATATTTTGAAACATAACGCTTGGATAAAATTTTAGGATAAGTACATATGATCATTTTATTGTTTTGTTTAGTAAAATACATGTGGTTTTTTCTTAAAAATGCATCCCTATCTTGATACTACAACTGGATATTATTCTAAAATAGTAGTGCTGATGGGTTGTAACTCTAAAAAATATACATTTTTATTTGACTCTATCATCACATGGTGCCAAAAAATAGCGTTACTACACACAGGTTTTGACACTCTTATCAGTTATGCTTTGGTTAATATATATTTTCTATGAAAGCTCTTTTAAAATATTTTTGTTGATGATTATAATGAATTTTCTTGGTTAAACCAAATGAGTCATAGATTGAAAAGATCATTTAATGATATAACATTAATAATTATGTTTTTCACCACTATTATTATTATCTCACATACTCTGATTTTGGGATTCAATCAATGGATGATACAAGAAAGAATCATGTTTATGATTAATGTGTTTGAAAATATGGTTATTATGAGAAACCAAATCAGATTATTACTATTTAGAAGGATATTGTGATTATGCATAATTATTTTTTACAATTTATGATTTAATATTATCACTTTAACCAAATATTAGACTCACCATATAAGAGAAGGACAGATCCCACCAAGAGCTCAAATGGTGGTGACCATATAGAGAAGAATGCTCAATTTAAATCATGCTGGAAATATAGAAAATGACACCCAAGGAAATTTATCAATGGAAGAGATTTTTTTTATTGTATAAAATAATATAATATATATAAAATTCATAAAGAAAAGAGAGGTGTTTACTGGGGAGATGAAAAATTTATCCAAGATATCAATATGTAGATAATTGTATTATATATGGGGAACCTAGATATTATCTCAGTTAATGACCAATTTTCATTTTTATGTACTAGGACAAGGAATGAACTATTATTCACATATAATTCTTGTAAAAGGGTATAATTATTTATGAATTGAGATTTATGAAATATAATATATAAGTATTTTATAACACTGGAATTAGGATATAATAATCAAAATATATCGTTGGATTATGTTAATTTTGTTTGAATATATTTCAACTTGTAATATTATGTTAATATAATGGATACCATCATGGGTTTATGAGTTTCATTTTGCTCATATGTTCAATGTCATAAAACCCCATTTCATGTTTTATGTGATGGGATTATATCCAGATTAATGATATTTTGGATCTAGTTTTTGATATAAACCCCACTAGTTTAGTGTTTGTCTTTTTTTTGAAAAGATAAATAATGACATTATATTTTGTGGAATTAAGTTTACAGTTATTAGTAAACAATATGTTTTAACTTGCCATTGATGTTGACAAAATTATGGGTGTTAAAATATTAGAATGTTATAGGTATTATATTAATATAGTTTTGGAAAAATAATAACCATTATGTTGATTAAATCCTACCATATTCTGAAATATCAATTGGTTTTAACCAAAAAAGGAAGAGTTACAAGGTTTATTCCCCTACCACGGGATTTTGTGAATCTATTGTTATTTTTTCATTGTTTTTACATAAATTATTTAGGAAAATAATAATAATGATTAATTGGTGTTACTATTTAGGATTGGACATTAATCTATAAATTGTGTAGACCATAATTGTTTAGAAAATATATAGAGATATATAAAAAAAATTGGCACCTGTTATGGATATTATTATCAGTTAAAAGTTAATTTTACTAATTAATGAATGAAAAATTGTTTTTAGATATTCATTTTATTGATTAATAGATGAAGTTGAAATTCATTAGAGAATTTACAATGTAAGAAATCATTTTTATGAAATTGAATAATATCAAGTATTTATATTTCTTTATTTTTATAGACAATAATATAATTACTCATCTTTAGTAAGAGGATATTAGAAAAACATTGATCATATTACCTTCATATCTGACAAATAAAATTTTATTTAACAACATCATAGATTTATAGTTTTGAGGTCATTAAATTTTCATTAATAATTAACATTATTTTGATCAACTATCATCATCACTCTTTATAATTATTTATTCTTTTCTTCAATGTACAAACCTTTAGTTTACGTCAATGTTATTCTTAATGGTACAATATTTATGTTTTATATTAGTTGATCATTGGAATTAAATTTCACTAATATAATGATGATGTTTTGTTAACCCATTTAATTATGTGGGCATCCAATAAAGGTATTTGTAAATGTCAAAACCTGAATTTTTGATACCATGATTAAATTATGAGGACATAATTTATTTAAGGGGTATAATGTAAAACCTCTAAATTTAATTAGATAAATGTAATATTTTATTGAATATATTACTTAAAAACCATGAATATTATATAATTTCACTTTATTAGACATTATAATATTTTTATAATTAATAATTTTATATTTTCTATAGCTTTTGTAAGACACTACACTTAGTTTTAAACAAAATGTTATATATTATGAATATTATTATTTAAAAAAGATAATTATTACATATCCATTGTATCAGATGGTTGGAATAAGATTATATATCATATTTAAATTATATGTTATACACATGCATAACATAAATTTAATGGTTAAATTTTTGATTTGAAATAAAATATTAACCAACTAAATGAAAAAAAATGCTTTCTAAGAACAATTTTTTTCTAAAATGTACTTTTAGTATGAATTTAAAAAATAATATAAAATTATATTTTACTAATGTTGAAAATTTTATTTTATCTTATTATCTTAATTTTTTATATATAGATGTAAAATTAATATTTTGGTGAATTTATTAAAATGTTCTAAAAAGAATCATTTTTTATGACTACTAGAACAGAACGATTTTTATTGAATAAAACCTTATTGTTTAAATTATTATAAATGTATGATTATTTATTAAATATGTTTTAATAACAAATGAGTAAAATTATATTACAATTTTACAAGTTAATTTCATTTAAATACATTTTATATTTAATTATGATGTAAATAATTTTTAATCTTTTGACAAATTTTCATTGGAAAAATAAATTTTTTGATTCATCGTTGAGTTTAATATTAAATTTATGTGTTCCATATATATGAGATAATTTTGATAAAATTTATTCAATATGAGGAATAATAATAAATAATATGTTATAATATGTTATAATTAATTTTTTCTACTATCAATAGTAACCTAAATAAAAAATTATTATAGTAATTAATGTAAAAATAGGTTTATTAGGAGTTAAAAAAAAATTGATAATGATTAAAAATTAACGAAAAAATTTATAATTAATATTTTACGTATATATATCTATAGTATATTATATATATTTTTGTAATTAGAAAATGTGGTGTGCTTTTGCATGATAAAATTATTGTTGAACTTCATTCTTTTCAAAATAATCCAATTATGTCGTCTCACCAACATAAAAAAGGACACCCCTCTCCTCTCCTATTAAAAAGCTCAAAAACAATTGTTTCATACATTAACATTCCAAAAATATTACACACATCACTTCACACATCATAGAGTCATTTTTCAATGTATCCCTCATATGAAGGTAATAAGTATAATGATAATGATTCCCTCTAACAAAGAGGTGTAATCCTTAACCATGAATTTTCATTTTATTTATAATTAATGCTAATAAAAATATTCTTCAAATTTAATAATATATCAAAAATAAGAATATAATATATACAGTTTTTTATTAATTTATTCTAAGAAGAAATATCCATCTCAAATTCGATTAAATGGGGAACAATAGAATCAATCTACTGTATGGTGGTCTATGGCCACACAAACCATTGTAATTCATTTTTCATAACCACCTTTAAACATTTTTTATAATAATGGATTAAAAATATTTATATTATATTAATTAAATTGATATAAATATATATTTATAATTTCTCATTTGTTTTACATTCCTTTCCACCCATTTCAAAAAAAATAATGTCACTCGTGCGTATAACTAACTGCCACCTCACAAACTGATGTAATTTGTTCATACCATTTACAGTTTAACCAGATGGTAATATGGGAGTAATAAAATAATATATTTGATATTTTTAAATTAATTATAACTATTTTTTAATTATATCACATATACATTTTAGTTTTCACACTGGGGGGATACTATAATTCCACTCATATATACAACATAATACATACTTGAGAAGTAATGACAATTAATTCTCACTAAAATTTTAGATGGATTGTAATAAGGATTTATATAAATAATATAAATTATATTTATAAAATAATAAAGATTTTATAAGGGGTAATAAATATTTATATTCCTTTAGTACTATACATCAAGTAAAACGGAAACAACATTCACCTATACGTATGGCCGATCATCTCCATGAATGGTTATTCCATTTAGAATCTCTATCTTTTATAGATTACTATAAATACATATATAATGAATAAATAGGATATTTATATTTTGGATTACATTGTAGATTTTATTTTACCACGATAAATATAAATTGACGTCATTTTATGAACCAAAACATATATAAAAAATTAAGCAATTATCACCCGAAACAATGATTTTAAAAATGAATTGTTAATGAACTCTTGATAAAAGAGTATAAGTAAATAACATATTGTATGTTAAATATTATTATGGATATTTATTAGACACATAATAATCTTATATTTATTATACATGAGGTTTAGAGTAATATATGGCAATTATTACATAATGTAAGGGATTTTTGTCTCAATTTTACTTTGGTGTGACATATTCTAAATTCCCATAATTATTTCCTTTGAATGGAGTATATACATCAACATTTATATTTTATATAAAAGATATAAATATATAAATGTTAATCGTAGATTCATATGATGTAATGTATTTTATGGAGCTAATGGTTAAATACTCACTAAAGTGGTCATTGTTTTCATTTCAAGAAATCATTCCTTGAAACACATGTATATTTTTGAAGCATGGTCATTTTAAAAGGTTTATATAATAAATATGAAATATTTAACATCACTAAATATTATTATTCATTTTTTGGAACATCAAATTCACTATCTCTCTTATTTGAGTGAGATTTATTAAAAGAATTCTTAAACTCCAAGGTTTTTCCACCTCCCCAATAGTAATTTAATATGTATTAAATATTCACCATGTAGTTTTTATGTCTGAGAAATATAATTCCTCTTTTTATATTTCATATCATTAATTTTTTATATTCATTTAATTTAATGATTCATTTTAATTTATTTCATTTATGGGCCTTCTAATTTATAAATTAACAATGTAGAACATGATTTATGTTACTAATCACATTAATTGGATAGATTATTTATCATATGTTTCAATTTTGAAACATTAAAATATAACAATGAAAACAATAAATAATTTCATTATAATATTAGTAATAATTATCAAAAAATATATTAGTACAATTTTTCATCTCTTTGGTACTTAAAATGGTTGAGAACATTCTTTTAAGAAATCCAACATTATTTCTCTTGTTGGTCGAAATAATTTTCCATACAAAATCATGTTTTCTAATTTTTTTTGAGAAATATATTAGTATTATAAAAATGGTTTATTAAATAATTTCTACCCATGATTTAATTTTTAAATGATGTTGTAATAGGAATCTTCCTATGATTTTCCAAATATGCCTTGTTTTGATTTGTTTTAAAAAATGTGAATGGAATATTTTTTTAAATTTATAAATCATGTATATAATTTTCTAAAATATTGACAACTCAATGTATTAAAGATTAAATTATAGTTTTAAAAGGATATATTCAAAATAAAAGGGGTTTTATAATAAAATTTGAATTTATTTTTTTAATAAATTATTTTCAATGTGTAATGGTTATTTTCTTCAAAAATAGTAATGATATTTTTGTGGAATTTCAATTACTAAGTAAAAAACACACATTTAAACTTACTCACTACTAAGGATATATTATAGTGATACCAATCAAATTATTTATCTGAATGGTTTATGATTATTTTGATTGGGGATATACATGTTCGATACCATTAATACTACACTAGATATATTATGATTATGTCTATTGAAATGGGTTATTTTTAAAATTTCATATAATTTTTTTCCAATTTGAATGTTTGTGATGATTATGTTTCAACCATTTGAAATGAAGAATAAATTAAACCTAGAAAGTCATGTGCAATGCCTATTATAGCCCCTCAATGGATCAATAGGTCTCCTGAGACAAACTAATAAGGGTATTTGAATTAGGCCTTTAAATTTATGTAAGAATACATGAAATTAGATCTTAATGGTATTGTAATGATTATTGGAATTATGTATTTAATAAATATGAGATTATTTACTAATGATTACATTTCAATATTATCTGTTTAGTTATATGGAATTATTTGGATCATCTATTATTCTTGTCATATTATTTATTAGGTTCATGTTATTGATTAAATATCATGTGTTTTAGTTAATTATTTTCTATATTAATTCTTCTTCATTTATGTGTACTAGTATCAATATTTTGTGTACACATACTGATCATTTTAGGTCACCCCTTTCTCTTGTTTTTTCTAATGAGCCAATGTGTACATTATGATTGATATCTAGGGATGTGATAATGGGAATAATACTATTCTCAAAGAAAATATTATTATTTTTGTCTTCAAATAAAAATTATCAAGACATTAAAATATATTATTAGTGACAGTATTTCACATTTTGTGAACTTTTCTTCAATTCATCATTTATCCCACAAAATTGTGGTCTTCCAAAATAACTAGAAATTGAATTATTTTTCCAAAATTAAATGGCCTTGTGGCCAAATCATTAATATAATAAATAATTGTTGATAAATTTTATTCTTTTTTATTTCAGGGAAATCATGAAAGATATAACATCATAAAATTTTATAGGAAAAATAGCCATTATAATGGAATTCAATTGGGGTCCCACTCTACTTAGACATTACATCACACACCAGTGATTAAATGATGGATTTTTTAATATATTCATCTACTCAAATATTCCATGAGTTTTAATTATATTATACAATATCTAATAATATAATATTATTATATAAATTATTATATTTTAAAATGGTACCTTTTCTTGAAACTATAGTTGATTTATTATATAATTACATCAAGTGCTAATTTAAACAAGGTATAAGTAATTTATCTTAATAATACTACTTAAAAATAATTTTTTAGTAAACTCCTCCCTATGTTGATTTAAAAAAAGCATACTGAACTATTTTGATATTTTCTAATTTGTTCATGATCTAGACTCTTTATATAGACTATGTTCTGGTCATCTTCATCCATTTTTATTTTCTTAGTAAATTTCCTTATATATATTCCCAATATTATCATCATGAAATTTATTCTTTCATGAAAATAATTTTTAGGATCATTTAACATATTATATTTATTTCAAATTATGTGTTTTTAACATCAATGTAAGTATTTTTTTCAATTCATGGATCCATTAATTGTGATATATTCATGTTTCATATTTCCCATAATGATCTAATTTAATTATTCTCCTTCCAAGGGATAGTTTCTATCAAACAATAACACATTTTATTTGATAGCATTTACCTTTTTGATGAAGTGTGACAATATATCTATTATTCATCAAAAACAATTTTTATAGTTGTTTCATCTGTTTTCATATAAGTTTTATCATCTGATACATCCATGAAAAACATAGAAATATATATATCCAACTTAGAAGGAATATTCATAAAGTAATAATTTACCTCAAATTATATTTTTTTAACTATCTCAATAAACCCATCTTCTTCACATTCTAAATATGATCCTTCAAGTGTAATTTTCTCTGTAGATTCAATTGGTTAATAACCACATTGAAATAAATCAATTTTTTTCTATTTAATATTTCATATTTTATCTCCTCAAATTCTTATCCATTTAAATGTACGAAAACATTAATGTTTATGAAGTAATAATAATATCATATCTAATGATGGGAACTATAAATTTATTATATTGTTGTTTCAAATCATCGTCAAATCAATAATTACATTTTGTTCAACGAAATAAATTATAAAACATATTATATTTAATTTGTGGGAAACTGGATTAGAAGCGATGTGACTTGCATGTCCCCAATAGGATCATTTATTCACATGAGATAGGATTGCTTCAAGTGAAATTTAAATGAAATCTTTTATTTAATCCATATACATATTTGAAACCATACCAATGTTTGTTTGGATAGATCTTTATATGTTCCCTCAAAACAAATTATCACATTTAATGAGGTAATTATGTGAGAAATATAATAATATGATAATTTTTAAACAATTAACCAAAAATATTAAGTATAATACTTAATATATTTAGGTTGAGTTCACGAAAAATATTATCATTAATAAATGTTGGTAATCAAAAAATCATGAGGGTGTTGTCATCATAAAATAAATTCCCACAAGGGGTAGGAATGTATTATATAAATAACATTGGAAGGAAACATATGTGACTAATTCCTCTATATAGTTATTCATATCTCCCAAATGATCCTCAAGGTCCAAGAAATTTGGATATTATTATAATATATCTCTCTATTCCTCAATGATCTTCCTCCAAAACTTCTATGAAAAATTACAAATTTATGATAGATGTTACTGCATCAACAGATGGTAAATGTTTCCTTAGTAAAATATAATTAACTGGAAAAATATATTTACAAACTCTGCAAGCATGTTGACCATGTTATCTTCATAAATTAATATATAAATGAATAATTCTTATATATGGTATTATAATTCATGTATTAAATGACATTTACATTTAATGAATGATCTAATATTGTTTTACACATCTTTATATGGATTTAAGAATATTTGAGATTTTTTTAAGTAGAATGGGACCATGAATTAGAGGCTTAATGATTTTTGGCACCAATAAGTAGCTTTGATGATTTTAGGGTTATAGTGGAATATTTATTATTTTAGAAGAAGACCAAGCACCCCCAACCAGTTATAGTATCTAGACAATTATAGAATTAATATTTCTAGTCTCTTGTTAATTATACCATCCTAATGATGGATTCCAAATGGAAATATAAATGGGTAACCTCTCAATTTCAACCTGAATCCATGATAAAATAACACCCTCACATAGCTCGACCATCATTAAACTATAAAAAATATAAGGCCCCTCCCTAGAGAAGTTGACACACATCTTCTATTTTATTCACCCTTTGACTATCTAGTAAATCTGATCATTTCCATATGTTATGTTTAATTCGTTCTATCCACGATCTATTATTTTTCATGGGATGAATAATTGATATATAATATTATGTGTAGATATAAGTATTACATTATTATCTAAAATATAATTATTGTGTCATTGATGTACTAGAGACTTGATCTATTGAGAATCATATTCTCCCCCTCTTGGTAAGATCTATATCGATTTGCGATAATGGTTATCCTTAGGGATGTCAAACTAAATATGAACACTTAACATTTTATGGTTTCGTTTCATGGATCATGAATCAGTAATTATATGAATTATGATTATTTATCAGCAATTCATTGAGTAGACATGAACTAGATATAGATTCTTGTCTTTAGGAATAAAGTAACTGAATGTATTATACCATTACCGTTAGTTCCAAATCTATGAAATTATATGATATGATATACAAGTAGATGCATGTATATCCCATGATAACCCTGTGAGATGTGAAATGGATATGGGTCTGTGTGTGCAGACCATGATACCCTTTGATTATATGATTCATAAGTGGGAGGTTGTTTGTGGACTATGGAACCCTTCCATGATGTTTCTTGATTATTTCTTGTGGAATAATGTTTCATTCATAGTTGAATGTATGGATTGAAAATTTCTTTTTTTTGGGAACCAATTTGATCTAGATTGACTATTTGACCCCTTCGAGAGGGAGTGTTACCATCGTGACTGGTTTTTTATGATTTCACATTATAAGAAAGCTTGTGATAATATTTTTTCCCTTGAGCCATTTATTGAGTCGATATGGGTGAATATGTCTTTAATTCTAGAAATATATTATGTTGAAATGTGTGAGTATGTTTATCCCTAGACCCATTAATTTTTTCAACACATGGAAATCATAAATTATTCATCATGGTGTGAGTGAAACAGTTCCTTAAAGGTTGATAATGTATATAAGAATTTTTTCTGAATCTATCAAGTCTATTTTTTCATCATAAAGAATTATTTATTTCATTTAATAATTATGTTTTTCTTTACCTCATGCATGGTGAGTAAGAAAGTAGAGAAGGTGGTCATGGTAGCATTTTGAGAACATGAACCATAACACAAGATATGTCATATTTATGAATCTACTGTATTTACATTTTAGAGAATAATATATATTTTTGCTGTTATATTATAAAAAACTCGTGATGTCTTATTTGACATATACTCACACAAGACATGAGAATATCTATGTGCATGTAGATTTTATGGGGTTTTATTCGACTAATATAATGATCGTTTTATCTGGTAGTTGAGATGGAAGACATCATAAAATAAGATTTATGTCTATAAAATCACATGAATATTTTATTTAGTCACTTTTTTATATTCATTTAACATAAAAAATTGTTTGACCTACAATTTGGGGTGTCTATATTGCATGTTTATTGATTTACATTACATTTTTTATTGATTGGAATTGTTTATTAGTTTATATTTAACTATTTGATGGATATTCCTTTATGTATTACTATGTTTTTGATCTTTGGATTTTGTTACAATGGCCATAGTCTCGTCAAAACATTACCCACACCCTCATTTTTAATCAGTGGCCTCTTGTGCATAAGGAGACACACATAAGGTCATGTAGCACCCTAGTTGAACATGGAGATTCATTAAATGTGTTCTAATGTAGTATCTAAGGATTTATTCAATTTAATTTATTTTTTTATATATTTGGGTAATGGTAAAATGATGATTAGATATGTGAAACTTGATTTGGGGAGTCACATAAGTTTTTGGATTGCGCTTAAGTAAAATAACATTGAATTACTGATGATGGGATTACCAATACTAGTATTTCCTTTATAGTTTCATGTTGATCATTTATATTTTTCTATGGTTATAGTTAATGTTATATGGGCAAGTTCATGAATAATGTGTAACAATATAGGATCACATTTCATTAATTTTATTACTAGACATTAGTATTTGTTTTTCTAATTATATTCACTTATAAATCAATTTATTTATATATATCATCTAGGTGTTAAATTACATAGAATTTTTACTTATATATTTAGAAATTTGTATATAGTTATGAATAATTTAAAGGTATGGAAGACTTTTCTTTTGAAATGTATAGTTTTGTTAGTGTCATTACTTGTAAAAGAGGGATGGCTTTTAGGAAGTGACTTCTTGTAGTAATATTATTGTTGTGCCTATTTTTTTAAGTGGTGTACTCATATTATATTTTTAATGTGTTTAATACATTTTCACAATTTTGTTTAGTCCACCTCAATATCATGTTCTGTTACCACTTTGTGAAGTTGGTAGGATACTTCAATAATTAATCTATAAATGCATGAGGGTGAAAGGTGAGCATTCTCCAAAAGTTACTCCAACGATCTACATTTTAGAGACACTACATGATAGAACCTTTCAGCAACTACAATTTTAATCAATATTTTCAGATAAGACATCCCCTATTCATATTGGTAACATGAGGCCCCAAGTATATTGATGATTTTGATATAAATAATCAATGAAATCATCTAATTATTTAGCGTACTAAATAGTATGTGGGTAAAATTTGTTTCTTTTATGGTCTAAGGACCTACAAGAATGTAGTAGAGTGAGATGATTCTACAAGGGAGGAATAATGATCTAACATGGGAGAACAAAAGACCATTTATTTTTGGAATTATTTAATTATTGAATGAATAAATACCATGAACAAGAATTCATTATTATTTGGAATAAAAAATGGGAACAATTTCTTATCCAGGGTTTTTAAATGAGGTATTTTCTATTTATCCTCAAATAGATCATAAAGTGTTGTAGAATCTATGAATATTTGACATTTTCCATCAACAAAATCTGAGTCCCTGAGACGTTATTCATGAACTGATAACATACTCTAAAAAGATTCACAAGGCTCTTAGGATCGTGATGGTACTATGTGAGGGTCATGTATAATGTTTTCAATTATATCCTAGTGGCCTGATGATTGGAATTGGTAGTATGGATGCATGATCCTTTTAAATCTATAGAAAGAAGAAATTAAAAGATGTATACTATGAAATTTAGTAATATATAGTAGAAAATAATCTCAATATCTCACTTAATTGAAGGGGGTTCTGATAGGTGTTATGATTTTTGGATGGATTGGGGATCTTCTCAAATTTTATACCAATACACATTTATATTTCCTTTGACATTGAAATATGGTTCATAGTCAATATTTTTTTGAAAAGGAATCAATGTTGGGAGTTGGAAGATCAGGCCCTGAGATGACCATTGGACCTTAGAAGTATATGGAAACACTAATGAATTTGGTGATATAGGAGAATGGGGGACCTAAAGGGACAATATTAAGAACAAAAGAATGAAATGATTATAGTGAGTACCTTGTCACAACAATTTGTGTTGGAGTACATTAAACTATTTGGATAATGGTTCTGATTACACATACACTTTAATATTCTTTATTTTATACAATATCCTCACATTCCTTCATGTCCACTCAAGTCGTGGTGTTTTTATACATGCCCTATATGTTTTATATGAGTTTTTATCTATTGAAAAATCCTTGGGAAAGAAGGTAGACTGTCTCAATTCATGACTAAAAATACCTTCAGTGGTTGATAGTTATCGATATTAGCATTATATCATGATTCTATTGATTTCTAGTTTCTATGTAATCATCATTATGGATTTGTGGAATAATCAATGACCACAAAGTGATTTTTATTATAGATGGGTGAAGTTCACCACACATAAGGGAGAGAAGTATGTATTTTCTAGAAAATGTGATATATAAGTAAATATAGTGGAACAAAAACATAGATATTCCAAATCTATTACAGTACATGTGGCACATTTAATATTTACCATAGACTCAGTAATAATATCTTCCTCTCATCCTCCTCTGGTGGATTTTTCTACAATTATCTTTATGAATGTCTTATCAAGTATTCATATAGTCATTGGAGTTGATATTGACATTAATCTCATGATAGGTTATTAAAATATATAAATATATCATTACCATATGTATATATACATGTTGAATGAGATAATTGTGAAACTTCATGATTTATAGGAGAAAGACATTATTTGACTAAGAACATCTCCTTAGGATACTCCAATTTTGTTTTTTATGAAGGAGAATGGTAGCCTATTACTATACGATTTATATATGAATATAAATTAATTCATGATATATAATTCATAAAAGTTGTAAAGTAATGATGATTTATTCGAATATTTGAGTATACCCTTATCGTTATTAATGATTGACCCATTTTTGGAAAACCATGACCTTTATGATATAGAATACATATCACTGAAGAGAGTTTTTATGATGAGATATGGGATGTATTGGTATATTTTAATACTTTTTTGTGTTGATCAATGCTGAAGTTGTTTTCTTATTTATCATATGTTGCATCATTCAACCATAACTAAACTCTTTCATCACTATATTCATTGATATTAATATGATATATTAAAAAGCGTGGTTTTAGATGATACAATCCCCAAGATAGTGATGATTAATCCTTAATCACATTGAATTTATTCTTTAAATTAAATGTTTCCTTTTGAGGTCTATGAGGAACATTTCTTGAGACAAGTCATTTCACATATAGATTCTTGGTTGATCTAGACATTGTAGTGGTAGTTATGTTTTTGGAAGGACCCCTGATTGTGTTTTAGGTTAAATGTTTCTTTATATTATTTATAAATTAATGGATGTTAATTAATGTATTTTGGTATTCGGTGGCAACCATGATAGGACATACCATGAAATGGGTAATTCATAAGTAGATCGACTAGTGGGGGGATTCCTTCCGAATGCTGAAATTAATTTTTAAATATTCTCTTATACAGATTATTTTTTCTGATAATATAATTGGTTATGTTGATTACTATAAAAATTTAGGTGTAATATTACGAAATATCTTGGTTAAGAGAGATTGGGAAGTTTAACTTGTGTCTCATTATCAATGAAAAAACAAGAACTATGGTATCTGTGATCTTGAGTTAGCTATAGTGTTGCGTGCTTTGAAATATTGGTGGCACTATCTATTTGGTGAGATTTTTATAATCTAGACAAACCATAAGAGATTATATTATATAATATTTTAGCATGACATGATATTTATTTAGATGAATTAGTTTGTGTACCAAAAACCTTTTGATACCATGATAACTAATGCAACTATGAATGGTAAGGTTAATTCATATGCTCTTAATAGAATGAAACCAGAGCTTTAAGATCTATCAAGGGAGTAAATATTGACGTAGATGATATTGTTATTAGTATGGTGGATTGTTATATCTAATAACCAAGGGGAGAGTACCTGTTCCCCTTTGTGAATCAATTCTACCATGGTGGACTGAGTGAAATCCATCAAAGTGTATGATATTGATTTCTTAGTGATATGTGAATAGATTTTGGGTAATGTAGTAACCCCTATGTGGAGTTTAGATGTGAATGATTTAATTTACAAACCTGATAGGTTAGTGGTCCCTTCCTTTATGTGAGAATAACTAATTGTTGACTTCCATGATATGTAGTGGGATGTGAACCAATGATCTACTAAGATGTATCATGATTTTAGGAAATGATTAGTATTTAAGGATATGAAGAGGTATTTATCATGTTCAAGCACTCAAAATTTTACATATCAAAGGATTATTGTGGAGAATTATCATCCCATTTCATTACATAAGAATATTCCAGTTCTAGTGTTGTAGTGTAATTATGTGAGTATTTTTCTATGGGATTTATTAGGAACCCTTGAGGTTGTCATATGAAATGGGTTTTGGTGATCTGTAGACAAATGATTCTTATTAAAAACTTATTTAAAATACTGAATGACTGGAAGAGGTATGTATTTTCTATATATGACAGGAAATATGTTTTCATGGTGTGACAAAGAGTATAATATCTTACTAATATAAGTATTTTATGTTATTATTTTTTTTCATGGATTGAATAAAAGGAAATGTGTACTCAATAGATGTTAAGTACTATTTATCATTTAGTGATCGATGGATATGATAAAAGGATGATAAAATTTCTAGATATTATTCTTATGGAATGCATACAAAATATTAGGGAAGTATAGGATGATCAACTAGACATTGCATATATTTAATTCAAAAAATAGTTTTCATTCTTCTCTCTAAATAGATCAATTGATTCCCTCTTTTGTTGGACTTTTTTTCACCTATATATTGGCATGTGGTGGGTGAGTTAGTTGTTCTTTAGAAGAGTTTGGTATAAGAGACCACAAAGAAGGACTAGCTGATTCATAAGTGGTTTGGGATTCATCAATATTGATTTTTTTTCATACTAAACAAAGTTGAAAACCATTGGAGTTATATGTGGTTATTTTATTTACTTATAGGTATCACATTAGTTTTTTCATCGATAAATTTCGGAGAAGGGAATGTTGGAGAAATGTTTTTTGTGACCATTAAAGATCATTAAAAAATTAGAATTGTGTATTACTAAATATATTTTCCATTTTAATATTCTAGAATGAATAATTTTTTCATTATGTATTGGGATAATAAGTATGGGCTCAATCATTTTCATGTAACAGATGTTGAGGTTGTTGATATGGGATCTTATAGACCATTTGTAGTGAAGCTAGTTCAAATTATGAACCAGATTGAAAATGTGTTATGTAGTAAAATAGTGTTACTTGTTCACGTTCTTTGGTGGAATAAATGAATCAAAGAGGATGCATGGGAACGAGAATTATATATTCGGGCTCAATAGAAGTATTTTCTCTAGTATACATCTAGGGGAAATTATTGAGGATAAAAAAATTTAATAAGGGGAGATTTTTAATGTCTTATAATTTTTAGGAATGATCAGTTATATATATGTGTTTCTTGATTATATTTTAACCTACATTAATACATGTTAGAAGTGTTTGAGGACTATGGATTAGAGGAATATTTATTTTTATCCAATAATTATGTTTAGAGTTGTGGGGGTTCCACTAGTTTGTTACTTGTAGTAGAAGACCTTGAAGCCAACTCCTCCACCCCAGTTGGGATTCCCCTGGTCCTCGGATATTGTTCCACTGGATGTCAATTTTTGTTCCATCATCCATCTAGTGGAAGATAAAATGATATAGGATATTTCAAGGGCTATTTTCTTCCCAAGGTAGCCTAGAATAATTTTAAATTGGTGGAATCCGTGTAATTTTTACCAAATGTACCTATTTAATACCTCTTTACTTGTCATGCAACATATTCTACTAGATTGAATAAATTTACTATATCTTAGAAACATTCCCATATTTCATCCCTCTCCTTCACCATATGTATATCTAATAACTACATTGTATTTCATATTGTCGGTATAATGAATTCCAATAAAAATACCCACAATATTGTTTGGATAAATTCTAGATCGGGGATGTTATGGCTATATCGATGGATTAAGATGTGATATAATATTTAATTTAACATTTTTTGATGGATCAAATGTCAGACCTTTTGAGGATTATTTTATATCTCTTAGTCAGAACAATATTCATTACTGAAGGTTGTTCTCATTGGGTATGTCTATAAAAGATATATCTAGAATCATGTTGTTCTTCTTGTATGCTTATTCTATTGTCACTCATGATATGAAATCTAATTGGTAATAGGTAATTACTTATGAAGGATTGATCCAGTTGGTGATTTAGATATTTGGGAGTCAATTTCATTATGGTTGTGTGTTACTAACATTATGGGACCTTGTATGAAATTGAATGTTACCAAATTAATATGTGGGTGTGTGTATCCCATGAGACCCATCCTTGATGTGGTATGAATCGGGTTGTGTATATAGCCTTTGAGACCCATAAATGATGTGATTCATATGTGTGTGTGTGTGGCATATGATTCACATTCATGATATGTCATGTTTATAAAAAGAGGTATTTTTCATGTATATGGGTGTGCGTATGACCTATATATGGATAGTTTTTGGGTACTATGTTAATATATATTAATTAGTTGTCCCCATAGAGGAGTAGTAGTATCCTTATGACTTGAGGGATTCCATTTAACATTTATTGATGAATTCTTACAATTTGGATTTCCATAGTATAGTATATAAGGTCAACATGTGTGATGGTGGCTTGACCTATATTCAGATGTCGGGTCATCATGTTTTAGTGTATCATTACCCCGAGCACTAAATTAGGTCGACAGGTGGACATCATGAATTTCTCTTTAATCAAAGCATTGAAATGTTCATTAAATATGTAATGTAGACATATTATAGTTGGAATAATAAATTGAGTTGACATGTGGAACACACATTATGATTTAATTAATGAAATAGTTACTTTTGAAATTCCATCATACATGGTGTTGACATAGGTATATCTACCAGGTCACAAGGATATAAAACAATAACTTGAAACATTATTTAATGTTTATGAATTATATTTATATTCTAGTACTAACAATTCATGTTTAATTTTAATTATGTCAAGGGCAGTTTTTTTGGTTCCTACTTAGTTTATACACAAACTTTACAGATGAATCCATATACACATGGATATTTTATTGTTGGGGACCCATGTATAGGAACGAGATCTACATATTGTAGCTCTGTAGGGGATGATTACAGAATAAGGGAAATGTTAGGAGGGACTCTACACTATATTAGCAGAGATGTTATGTTATTTTTATTTTTATTCATGATTTAGTCGACCTACTATATAACTGGTACTTAGTTATTAAAGTATGAATTTTATACCATTATTTACATCATGATTTTATTTTTTATTTTATTCTAGGTACTTATAAGGATATCCGTTTATGTCATACTATATTTATGATATAAGGATATTTTCATCAAGGGAATTTCATCTAGTCATTTTCACTTAGTCCCTTACCATTAGTTTTGATCCACTTGTGTATTGGGATTCATGTGTGAGGTCATGTGGCACACTAGCTGGACCCAAGGACATGATAGGGGTGTTATAGTTTTATTTACCTTCATTTATTAACTAAAATATAAAAATATCATAGTGGTCCATCATCTTATTATATTGTATGTATTATATCATCTATACAATATAGGTATATCATGGGGTATATAACATCACCCACATCCCCTTTTCCCTTTCTTTATCTTCATCATCTTCGTTAACTAACAAAGATAATCTTCATATTTGGTTTTGGTTCACATCCTTTTTATAAAATCATAGGATATGCATAATAAAAAAATAATAGAGCTCACCTATATTATTTTATATCAATCATATATTTACCCACAAAATAGATTGAGTATTATGTCTATGATATTCATATAATTAATTCTATTATCTCTTCATCATTTTTTAAAATAAATAAAAAATAACCTCTTTATTTTATCCCAATGTCATATTATAATTATAAATACTCTTAACAAGGATATTGGGAGTCACTTTTCACATGTAAATTTGAAAACATCATATTTTTCAATGTAATATACTACACAACTTAAAAATGAACTATATAAGCCTACTCATTTTCTATAATGATTCTTTAATCAAAAAAACAGTCTCTAACATTCCATGAACTTTATAATCTCTAAATTTCATTAAAAAAATTCTCAATTATATTGGGTGATCTTTTCTATCAACCATTATTAAAAATATCAACGTAATTAATGACCTTAATGCTGAAATAGAAATAATATATAATGATTGAAAATACTTTTTAATTTCCGAATACGATGTGGACACCCTATAACATAATTATCTATGAATAACTTATTAAATCATAACATAATCACTAAATAATAATTATAATTAATATTGAAATAAAAAATATCAATGTATTTTTAATTATAAATAAGTCATTTATAAAATTTAATCTATATATATATATACAACTGCTGCAACTTTATGTGTTATTTGTGAACATTTATTTTTGAATCAGTTACTCTTTTTATTGAGGTGTAACTTGGGATATTTCCAACTTTAAATACATTCATTCAGTTACCCTTAAATATAAAGGATATGGGCCCTATGTATCTTAGGGTATCTCAGGTTCTTTTCCAAATTTTATGTTCACTATAAGCCCAATGATTAAATGTATATTCTGATATAATGAACTTTTCAGGTGTTTTATTGAATCATGTATATTCTACTTTAGCCTTTAATATAATTGTAAAAAAATTTCCTTACCAAAATTTCACTACATATTTTCTCATATCACTATTACATATATATGTATATATGCATCCATTATCAAATTTTCCATTTCTATTTTAGGAGGATTTGAATATATTGTTCAAATAATATGTAAAAATAATAGTATAATTTAATAATATTTTTATTCTCAATTCTTGTCTAACATAATTAATCATACATAAAAACATAATGTATTATGTGATATAGTTATTTTCCAATTGTCATATATATAGAATATATCCATAACATTTAGAGAACTAATCAGAAAAACCAGACCTCTTATAGTGGACCACCAAAAATTCAAAAAAATAAAATAAAATGACATAATAGAAATTATAAATTATATGAATTTTTTACGATCCCCAAAATCATATAAGAACAATTTGAGAAAAAAAATTCTTTAGTAATTATTAAAAATTAATTCACTTTTCAAATAACAAAATCCCCAAACACAACCTTCTTTAGCCATCATCCTTGTGATATTCCTCATTTTTAATTTAAGCATTATCATAGATAATCTATTAGTATATTATTACTCATTTAACTAGTTTATTTAATCATTTTCATTATATTTTGAATATATTGACTAGCATACATCTCAATATAATGAATTTTTTTTTTCAGATTATGAATTTTAAATATCTAACTATACCATTTATAGATTTTTCTAATAAAGACCACCATTCATCATTGGTATATGAATCATCTAAAAAATAGTATTATTAATAATTTTTACCACAATAAGTAGCTCCATCAACACAATCAGTGGCTAAAAAATTAAATCTATTAATATATAGAAACATACATGATAAGGCTCACTTATTCAGTCACATGGATCCTTATCTTTCACCCAATACATAATGATTGATACAAAATATAATGGTTGAATATATATTGAAAAACATACAAATTTATTATAAATGAAATACCCATTATCGAGTAAAATATATTGTCTATTATTTTTTCAATGATATGATAGGGGTTATTTCGAGAGGTATTGTGGGAATTTCAAATAACATTTCATGGATATTACATAAATTTTAATTTACTTCTTTTATTTTTGTCATTGGTTATTTCATTTTTGTAGTAGATTTATAATTTACTGTCTCACATTACAACATTTATTTGATTTTATGAAGAACTCACAATCATTGGTGTAATGAAAAAAATTGACATAATTAATATTTAAAATAGTTCATATTTAAATTTATTTTTATTATGTGAATGAACAATATTTTCTTGTTTTACATGTTATTTATTGTTAATCAATGAATTTCATAGGTGTAATTCATTTCTGGATAATTCTATTTATTCTGAATATTTTGAAATTACATAAGTAATTTAGAAATAATAATGGTTAAAATTAATAGAAATATATATATTATATTTATCATTATTAATGGATTTATAAAAGTTTGAGAATATTTTTTTTTCTGTTTTTATTGTTATAATGTAACTATTTATTTTCAATTATGGGTAAAATTATTATTATTATTATTTCTTAGATAACCATGGGATAATGGATGATAACGAAATATCACTATTGATTTAGATAAAGAGTAATTTTAATTGTGATGTTTCCTTGTTCTCATTATCAGGGGTATATACTTTCTAATATTTTGTTGAATAGAATGATAAAGATATGATTATATTTTTGTTATTTTCTTTGGTGTTGTGGATATGGTGTGGTTTCATGTGGTAGATTCATAATAATTATCCACATCAATAAAACTTACAAAAAATAATTGGAAGTGGTTGTGATGATAAAAGTGAATGGTTATAATTATTAAATGATATTATAAGATATTATTATAATATAAATTAAATGGATAATCTTTTTTGGAAATGATTGAATAAAATATTTGTGGCTATAAATGTTTCTCATGATTAATATAATAAGGACATTTTTTTATAATTATTGAATGGGGAATTAAATGTGGGTCTTTCGTTATTTTGTGTATAAAATATATTGAAACGATGTTAGTTATCATTATGGTTTGGGAAGATAGTGTATTTGGTGTAAGGTGGGGATGTTTTAGTGGTATTTTGAGAGAAATTGTTTTATTACGGTTGTAAATGATTAGTTTCGAAAATTTAATTTAATTAATGATTTATATTACACTCCACCACTTATGTTTAGTAAAATTACTAATAACCATTTGAGTTCAATGGTTTAGGAGTACCAATAATATATTAGATAGAGTTGATATGGAAGGATATCTATTCCTACTTCAATAAACATTCATAAAATTTTATTAATGATTGTGATGTAATACTATTATTATATGTTGATATATGGTAGATATGTGATGTGATGTTGTTGAGGTACTGGTGTAGTTGACCTATGGATTCATTCATAAGGAATTCCACATGAGTTCAATATGCATCATTGTATTTTTTTAATCACTATGTGATATATTCTATGTGGTTTTCGTATTATGTGATTTTGGTATGTTACAGATTTGTAATACATTATATGGCTTCAGTGTGATTTCTATTTATATGAACTTTTATGTGGTTTATAGTTATGTGGAAATGTAAATGATGGTATTTCAAGGATATAATCTATCAGGGAATGATGTTGACAAATTCTATTAGGAAACATGTGTGGGGTGCTTCATATTATATATTCATTATATTATTATGAAACTAAACATGTTTTAATTTTTATAAGTGATCCTTTGTTGGTTGTATGATAGATGACCTTGTATTGGTGAGAAATAATTATCAATGTCAGTTTAGTGTGTCTTTAGTATGTTTCTTCCATATTTATATTAGATATTTTAAAAAGTATCACACAATGTATACCTATATTCTCTACCTGATACTATGTAAATTATTTAATAATTTTGAACGATTTTTCTGAATATAGGGTATGAAATTACTTTCTTAAGATGTAGATTTGGACATTATTTATATATTAGTTTCCAGAGGATTGGTTTATTTAATGATTCATAGGATATGTTTCATATATATAAAAATATGTAGCAATCTATATAATTATTATTTTATATTTTAGGAATTTCATTGGAGTTTTTTCTCTAATATTCCTTATATATATGAGGTTAGTTCTTCCCCATGTTGTTTTTTTACACTTAGTGATAGTCACTCACTTTTTATCTTTTTGGGGGATGATTATATATTTCAAACATATCATTGCTTAAAATAAATGTGGGTATTTAGTATATATGTTAATAAAATAGTGGTTTCTATTTCATGGTTGTGTGATAAGGTGTAATTTTGAGTTTACAATATGTGAGGACTACATCTTTTTGTTTGGGAACATGTGGAAATAAAATATAGTTAGTTTTATAAGAATGTGATATTAGCTACCAAAAATTATTTTTGGGGCCTAGTGTCTAGAATAAACAAATTATTATTATTGAATATACTAATGTGAGGTTATAAATATTTCAAGGGATATCCTTTTTTGTAATACAATATTTATAATAATATTTTTCAATGAATGAAATAGTTATTATAGAATAATATTATTTTAATGATGTAAGATGTTTGTAATGTTTTAGAGTTATTAATAAAAGGATTTTGTTATTTGTGATTTCATTAACCTTATTTATATTTTAAATCCTATATAAAACATGTGCATATAATTTTTATGTTCCTATATTTTTAAATATGACATTTAATATTTTTTTTATTGTAACCAATTTAGTATATAAAATTAATGAAGATAAATTTATAATTGAAATGTGGAAAAATAATATGGAAATTAATGAAATAGAATTAGTAATTATAATAAATTTTTAAAAATATGAGAATTATATATATAAAAATGTTCGATTATAGTAATTAATGATATTTTTGTAAGATAAAGTGCCATTAAAATGATAAAACTTTTCAACCTAAAGTTTTATGATTTTAAATACTACCATGTAGTAATCTAAAATTCCAATGATATTATGTTTTTCATGTCTAATATAGTTGTAAAAATATCATAATAAAATATTGAGCAGGTTAATTTAATTTCCATGATACAAGAACAGTTAAATATATCAGGTTATGTGTGATAATTATAATTTTTATTTGTATAGGGTTACAGATCATAATTTTATAGTGATATGATTCATTGGAATATGATTTAATTTGATTGATATATGTGAAAAATGGTTTATATGTGTTTATTTACATTGGATATAAAACATGATCTCTAAAATGAATGAATGGTTATAAAATTCTTAAATTAACAATATTGATAACCATATAAATAATATTATTTGTGGTCCTATATGTAGCTTATGAAATACAACAATATCATTCTTATTATAAACCTAGAAAATAACAATAAATAATAATAGATAACAAGTATGATTAGAAAATATATTTTTTATTACTCGTTTTAAAAGTGAATTCACTAAGTAAAAATATCATTAATAAAACTGTATGTGTTTTTAATATTTTAGTTATTTCTAACAATTTTAACATGATGTCTATAGTGATGTCAATATTTTTGGTAAAGGGTTTCACCAAATTATTTATGTGGTGGGTTGATTTTCAGAATAGATGCTTTATTGATTTTAAAACATGTTTTTTTTGAAAAAAAAGTATTTTTCTAATTTTTTTTATATATTTATGTGTTTTACATTATACATATTCCTTAATAGAGTTTTTTTTATAAAAACCAATTTATGGGACATTAATTAATAAGTTTTTATGTGTGGTTTTTATGAAAAAGAAATTTATTTTCAATTGATGTATAGGTACGTGGTTGTATCAGAATAATTTTTTAATACCATGATATTGATTATTATTTACATTATGTTGAGATCCTAAAAAATTGATGTGAATTGAGAAGTTTTTTTCCATGGTTGAAATTACTATACTGTTGTTGACAGTTCGTTCCATCATAGAGCCTAAAAAGTGACAAAGTGAATTTCCATTAAAAAATATAGAGAAAACACCAAAATAAAATCAAGATTTGCACATTCGTGAAAATTGGATCGCCTTAGTTGAGTTATGGATCCATCGGTGCATAAGGTACATGTGCGCCCAATTTTGGCACGTAAGCCACATGTGATCCCCACCACCATTTCTCCCAAGGTCACTTATTTTTCTATAAATAGACTCTTAGGACCTTAATTTGTATGAAATATTTTCCCTCGATCCAAATTGCATATCTAGTTCCCTTAGTGCTTCGCAAAAGTCATAAAAAACAATCAAGGTAGTTCTCTAACACCTAGAGCAGAGAAATTGAATGAGGCCATATGAATTAATCCTCTTAATGATTGAAATACACTATATATGCTTTCTTAAAGATCCCAACCTCTGTGAATGAAAAACACGCATGTTCTATCTTTTCTTGTCAAAGGAATTTAAGTGCCCCACTTCTGGGAATACCTATGAATACTCTTTAAGGATTGATTCATGTCTCACCCAAGTATTAAAATCCGGGTTTTTCATCACTTAAGTGAACATCAGGTCACCCATACCAACTTGTACACCAATACTTTCACACCAGATACTTGCTTGGGTGCCCTTCTTTTATTCAGATACTACCTTCATTCTACAGACTGTCAAGACTTCTTCAAAGCCATTCATTGCCATGATTATTTTTCATTATCTCCCTTATCTGAAAGGGATTATGTTGAATCCTCCACTAAAATATCCTACCATATAAACCTTTCGAAAAGGCACATCATCATGTCTCCTATTTGGGATTTTATATCCAAAGTCGGAGGTTTCCCACAATTAATTCACAATATGGTTAGGATTCATGAATTCTTTGTGGGTTTTTCTATCTACAGTCATAGGGAACATTCTCCTTGGAATAGTGTTGGGGTGTTCTCAGTTTAGAGGGTTAGGATTAGGGTTTTTTCCACCCATATTCTTCTCAAAAATCCAGAACCTCATGTCTCTTGTACATAAGGTATGGTTCAAACCTAATTTTTATTTATGAACAATGTATAAGTCTCCCTCCCCTACTAGGATACATTTTAGGGAATCCAATACGGTGTAATCCTCTAACCATTCAAGAAGGACGATTCATTATTACACCTCTCTACATCCTTCAACATCACTCTTTCCTTACATTGGACCCTTGTCCAATGTATAGAAAACAAAGGGAAGGCTAGTCTTGTAGACCTCTTCCTCGGTCACCTAGCCCTCATCCACCATTGCCACTATTGGTGTATCCTCTTCCACAAGCAGAGGAGGAAAAGTATGGGTGCCTTTATTGAATCTTTTACATACTATTTTTTCTAACACCAAGCATAAATCACATGGGATTAATGATTTGTAAGGATTACAACATTTTCAAAACACCCCTAGTGATTGAACTATGAGAACTCTGATTCCAATTATAATTTGGATACATTGGAATAATTCTTTCAGAATGATATCACTAGATATCCACTTCAAGTATCAATCCCTAATTTACTTATTTAGACATACTCAATTATAGTAAACAGTAAAATAATCCCCCAAATAACCATGCCATCCTTTTTAGGATGATATCCAAAAATCATTTCTCTTAAAAGACTATATTCTCTTATGAGACTCATAGATCCCTGAGGTATTTGTTTCCCATCCAAATGGGAAATGTAGGAATCATCCTAGAGGTTCAAACCCAACAATTGAAATCAACCATTTTAATCTTGTGTTTTATTCCCATCAAGGTCTAGTCTTACATGGATACCCATATAATATCCATATTCCTTGGTTTTCATAGGCATAAGTCACACACAAAACCTTGAAAATGAACATTTCCTTTATATGTCCTTACCACATGGAATTAAATTGAATAGTTAGTTCATTATCACATGTTCTAAAAAGGTATGATGTCTCCCATTAAGCGGCACAGATCTATGAGGGTTCAGATTCTATTCACAGGGATACATATTTAGCTTAATTATGGGTATGATCCCAATATCAAAACAATATTTTGTGTCCATAGGTGATGATAAATTTCAGAGTTCCCCACTAAGGGGCTTAAAAACCAGTATCTTCAAAATGACAATTAAAAAAATATCTAAATAGTATATGATAGGATACCATTGATGAATAATCTCAAATACGTAGGGATGTATACAATAATAAAGAACCTCTAATACATACGAATGGTTCTAAATTTCACACATGCTAATAATTTATTGAAAATATCTAGTAAAACCTATGTTATACTTGGTTAATAATTAAGGATTAAGGAAAATATCTCAAATATATAGGGTCCTGGATTAGAAAATAATTCACCTCAAAAGTGTGTGATAATTATGACATCCCATCCTCTTGACCAATGGATATTCTTATGTATCATATGTTTAAACTGAACGAAAGCCTGCCTTTGGAGATGAGGTCCATTTTGGAAAAAGAACTGTTGGATGTTTCCGGATTCGTTACTAAATCTAATTGAAACTGAAAGGAAGTGGTGATATTTAACAAGAAGAGATGTTCCTAAGAACAATGAAACATAAATAGTGAAACCACAAAAAATATTTTTCATTAATGGCGTTTATTGTTTTTTCATGATTTTTCTCAGAACTCCATTCACTCCAAATAGAATCCTTTAAATTTTCACCCTTGACTTCCCTGAAGGCTGCTCAAGACTGGTCCAAATCTATTGGAAGGAAATTTTCACAAACTCATCAAATTTACCACTAGGAAACTAAATTATTGGTAAGGGAATATTGTCAACACAATATTATCCAGTCATGGGAGGCTTCCTGACAAGCTCTCTAGGTTATCCAAAACCATCGATCATCTTGTTAGCGATAACTACTGGTCAAGAAGCCGACGGTGCGAACCATCATCTTCAACCCTTTCAGATCCTTATTATCTAATATAATCTACCAATCCCTCCCATACTACAGGGATGTGGATCAAGCAGCTAGTCATGGCCTCAATTAAATGATGCACGGGTCCTTCCTGATGACTCCCACCAACAATCACTCCCAGCAAAATCACGTGGTAGTAAACCCCCAACATTATGAGGGTGATGAATTTTGTAATTTGGCCCAGTTCACTCAGACCTAGGAGTGAAATATGAACTATCGTGAAAATGACCGGCCAAAGCAGAGCTATTTTTTTCATTTCCCACTCCGGAGAAGTCAATAAACCTAAATTGATGGAAAACAACGAGCATGAACATACACGAGTTTGTCCTAAATCCACTGGCCGACAGACTCATCTGGAATAAACACTCCAATCCTTCCAAATAAATCTAGATGAGTAATGTTAATAATAACATATGCCTATTTACAAACAATCATCTAGTCTATAGGCTTATCTGACTAACTTCAAGGAGGCCCACTAATCAAAAATGGTGGAAACTCCTAAACACGAACATACACATGCTTACACTCACGAAATCTCGAACTAGTATTGTCTAGAAGCTTTGAATGGAGTCATTTAACAATGATATATAGAAATTAACCCAAATCCACATACATGTTCCAGCACTCACCATGCCTTCCATGTTTCCTTTTTGGTAGCACCATGAAAAGTTAGTGGGAATGCACTTACGAAAAATCTAGGGCAGGCTAAACACTCTTTCCCCAAAAAAAGTATTACCAGTATCCACTAAAAGGAAAAATAGGAAAATATCAGGCAGATAGACCTATGCCAGATATATAATGGATGTATATTCTCATTCCAGCTACTATAGTCACCAAACATATTTTATCATAGGAGAAAGAGAATACACAAGTTCCTTCCAATATTTTGGAAGCATGAGAGAATTCATAATAACAACATTAGTAGTACCATTGGAAAAGACAAATAACATTGTCCCCACAAAAGGTATGACAAATCATAATTCCATACCAGACGAGATATATACATTTATTTTGGACCAGGAAGGATATGGGGTGTACTCACCCATATCATATGGACAACTGGATCAGAAACCTAAAACCTTTCAAATTGGTGGCAACCATCCCATTCGGATAAATGTTCTAAGGCAGAGACATACACCTGCCCATGATAACCACTTCTCCCATAATGTGGACCCATGTTATAACACCACATGCTTCCATGGTATGCTTCCCTTTGAATAATGCAGTAGCGTGTGTTGTAGCAACTTCAAGTTCTAACAAACACAACAACCAATAAAACTAGACGTTATGAATAGTAGTACCCACTTTTGGAAATTTTATAAATTTTATCTTTCAAAATGGTCTTCATTTTTGGATTCAAAATATCAAAATTATCTTAGGGTGAATTTTTTGTATTTTTCTGAAAACATTAAATTTTGGAAGAATAGTGAAAAAAACACTAAGTTATAATTTAAAATAGAATTTTTATTTAAAAATTTATTTATTTTAATTATAATTATATAAGGTCAAAATAGATACATAATACATATATAAGTTCAATGTCATTCATTGGAGTTAGTTTATAATAATTTTATTTTTATAAAAATTTTATTGAACTTTTCGCCGTCTTTTACCCATCTCATAAGACAATTTGCAAATTCACATAAAAAATAATTTTCCACTTATGTGAGTGGAATTTAGAAAATTCAAGAGACACAGTTAATATAATGGAGTAAAATGTGGTTCAATAAGATAAAAGTAATTTTTGGTGAATAGTAACTTTTTACTTTTATTTACCACACTTAAAAGTAAATTGGGTAATTAAGGGTAAAAATGATATTAATATTACCCTAAAACATGTCCTAATTCTTTTGGAAAAGTGTATCTCGACCAAAAAAAACATAAGAATAAAATATTAACATTTAGGTCCACATGGATTAGATTAGGATATTTATTATTATTTAATTCGAAGAAGAGTTGAAAGAGTTAAAATCAAAGTTTAATTACTCAAACATTGTTAATATAGGGTTATACATAAGATAAATTAGATTATATATATTAATGAGAACGATAAAAATATTTCCTAAAAAATTTTATTTTATTTATAATTTTTAGACATTAAAGAATTTAATTTATTTATGACACAATGGTGATGCAGTAATTACCTAATTAATGATATTATAAAATAGTTGATATTATAAATATCCAACTA
Source organism: Viscum album (assembly GCA_963277665.1). NCBI lineage: Eukaryota > Viridiplantae > Streptophyta > Magnoliopsida > Santalales > Viscaceae > Viscum > Viscum album. Next base: position 883,233,789 of record OY728158.1, read on the forward strand.
AATGTAATTTGAGACTTTTTATAATTTCAACTAATTTTATTGGTTAATATTACATGTTTTAATTGGTCATATAATTTTTTTTCGAAGTAATAATGCTGTTATGAAATTATCAAAAACAAAATACCCAATAGTGTCAAAATTGACATAAAATATTTTTTTTAAAAAAATATTATATTATTAATTGATATTTTATTCCTAAAAATCTACGGTTCGGCTAAAATACTTATATAATGATTGTTTTATCATTAATTAACCACTTGGGGGTCTCTTTGAGGTATAGTAAGTTTATTAAATATATAATATAAAAATACAAAGAGCCACGATAAATGCCAAACTATTTAACTAAGAGTTAAATATTAATGGTATGGTTAATATAGTGATGAAAACCTATCGAAAATCTATTGGTTGAAATTATTTCGACACTTCCCACCATAACTTTTAATTAATCCACTTTTGAGCCATTATAAACTGAATACAAATTTATTATAAAATAATATTTCAAGCTTATCAAAAGGTGTGCCTCACCCCTCTTATAAAAGGGCACTCCCTCCCCTACTCACTAATTAAAACATTCAAAGCATTTTGGCTCGACCATCCCCAGCCCAAGTATCCTCCAAAATTCCTTCACTTAAACCTAGAGGGCTTATTTTGATCAGAAATCCAACCTAAGGATCACTTTTGATCAAATCAAAAGGAAGAACACGAAGAAGAGGTAATGATTTCACCAACCTCTTTCAAGTTCCTTTCTTCTTCAACTTCTTATTTCTTTGTTATTTCCAGTCTAAAATATTAACTCCAGTATCTTAAATATACTATGATGATATTATCAATATGTAACAACCATATTTATTATTCTATCCATCATTTTAATGACATGTCACCATACGTGCGTACGTACGGCTTACCGTCTCCATGTCGTGGTGTAATTGTTATTCAAAACATTATTATTTGGATGGGTATAATAATTATGTTTAATTCATGTAAATAATAAATATAACATGATAATTATTCTTTATATATGATATATCATTGTAGACACCGGAAAAGTCCGTTGTTCCCAAACGAAGCTCCGGATGCGGAAAGCGAAGTGATATTTGGAGTCAGAGGCACGTTCCAGAGGGCCCGGAGGACTTGCGCGAAATTTCAGAGGCTCGCGCGCAAAGTTGAGTCGCGGTGCGCAATCCTCCCGGGATGCGCGCAATACGCTGGGCCTGCGCGCTATTTTGCGCGCCCGTGCCTGCGCGGCGTCTTTGCGCGCTGGGTCCTGATTCCGCGCCCGCGAAGCGAATTGCGCGCCCGAGACCGGATTCCGCGCCCGGGGTTGCCTATAAATATAAGGCAACCCCCGACGTTTTGAAGGTTGCCAGAATCCGAAGCGTCGCTCGTTCGCGCAATCCAACCCCTTCCGCGCGCAATGCCGATCTTCAGGTAACCTCCTTTCTTTCGCGCAATAGAGCCTTGGGGTCCGCCTTCACGCGCAATCCCCTTGGCTCATTTCCTTTGAATAAATTTCAAACCCGAAGGTCTTTGCGCGCAAAAGAAGCCTCTTGCGCGCAATTTCCCCCGGGTGCGCGCAATCCAACCCGATTGCGCGCACCCCCCATCTTCAAAGTGGCCATTCGTTAGAGAATGAGACGTTGCCCCCGCGCGCTACCCGAAGCCCGGTGCGCGCAATCCCAATCATTCGTGCGCGAAGCGCTGGCCCAATTGCGTGCCAGCCCGCCATTTTGCGCGCCGACCCGCAGTTTTGCGCGCAAAGCTCCTCTTTTGCGCGCAATCCGCCAGGGTCGCCTCCCTTGACCCCCTGAGGGTACCCGCCTGCGTGGCGCCCGATGATCCTCATCCTGGGTGCCCGAACCGTGCGCTGTCTTCCCGTGCAGCCTTCCAGGCTCGTGCGAAGTGACACGGACCCATCGGCGGCAATCATTCGTCCAGCATGACGTTAAACTGCATATTCGTCCAGCATGACGTTAAACTGCATATTCGTCCAGCATGACGTTAAACTGCATATTCGTCCAGCATGACGTTAAACTGCATATTCGTCCTGCATGACGTTAAACTGCACAATGTCCAGCATGACGTTAAACTGCATATATGTCCAGCATGACGTTAAACTGCGCATTCGTCCCGCATGACATTAAACTGCCCATACGTCCAGCATGACGTTAAACTGCACATCCGTCCAAGCTGCACGACGCTAAACTGCCTAGCCCTCATCGTCCGCGCTGCAAGACGTTAAACTGCCAAGTGTTTCGTCCTCAGCACGCGACGTTAAACTGTACTTCGTCCGGCAAGACGTTAAACCGTCCGCTTCGTCCTCAACACACGACGTTAAACTGTACTTCGTCCGGCAAGACGTTAAACCGTCCGCATCACTTGATCCCGTGCTCTGCACGCAGGGTCTCCCCCGGTTTGGACGTAGCCCCCACCCGCTCGTCTTTGCAGGGATGTCGGGATTGTCCCGCTTTTGGGACGATTTAATGGGAGTGGCTTTTCCCTACGGGGGCAGGGTATTACAAACCCCTAGTTTCTCGTGGGAGGCTGCACATGTGTATCTCCATTGCGCCTCCCCACCGCCGAAGCCAGTAGAGGGTGTGACTGGGATCGAGGTGTCTCCTACTTTCGGTCCAAGTCCCTTCCAACTGAGTTTTGCCGCATCCGGGCTGCCTCAAGTGCGTAAGTCCTGACAGAATGAACTACGTGGACTTTGATCCCTGTCTTCTAAACAGGGTACGTAGGAAGCCTCCCTGAGGTTCAAGCCCACCACCTGGTCGTCCCGGTCGTATTCACGTCGGTTCGTCCATCAGTGGACCCCTCCAGGGTTCACGCTTGCGTCGATTCACCTATGAATCCGCCCCTGTGGGAGACTGCCCGTGTGTATCTCCACTGTGCCTCCCCACAGCCCCTTTTTCCATTTCTCCTTTTATCGTCCAGCATGACGTGAAACTGTGACCCACCCGGCCGTTCCATCCCCCTCTGTGCGAGGTGGTTCGGTTCAATCCTCCGCCCGGCGGCCTCGACCCCTTCGTGAGTCGGCTTGCCGACGTCCAGCATGACGTTAAACTGTATACCCGAACTACGTTGACTTTGATCCGCGCTAACGCGCTGTACGTAGGAAGCCCCTACGGGGTCAAAGCTCTCCACTCCATCATCCATCCTGATCCTTACCCGGGCCGCCACATCCCGGTGGGGTCATGCCACTTCACTCCACCCCATATCACTTGGGAAGCCACCCATGCGCTGGCCCCAGCGTCGGAGGTTCCCCGCAAGGGGTTCTGTCATCTGATCCACTTTTTGTGTTGATCAGTCCGATGCCGTCCCCGCTGGACGTTAAACTCGCGGCATACCCCGTGTTAAACATGGGAAGCTGAGGAAAACCTCAGGTGACACAGTTCCCCACACCCAGTGCGGGATGCCTCAGGCCACCATGCCTTCGAGAAGCCCTATTAGGGACGGAAGACAGACGTGCAGAGCCGCAGTGTTACGACACACCCCCAGCACCCAGAGCCACCCGGCCTTCTCACCGCAGGTTGCTGCCCCGCCCAGACTCCTTGGAGCGTCCGGGCGGAAGCAGCGTAATTAACCGGTGTCCATGAAGATATGGCGCCGGGAACGAGATTCACGAACATTCTTAAGTCTATGAGGGAGACCCGGATTAGGCGACGAGTTCCGAGGAGACGTCCAAGGAAGGAGGAGCCGACATCCCATCATCCCGGTTTCGATCAAGGAGCAGACGCCCCTGAATAAGGGACGAATGCCGCCCGCCCTTGGAAAGCGGGACTGCGGGACCACAAGCCGCGCGCCCATCCCCTCGGGTTGACGGGTGCACGCGCGAACGCGTCCTGGCGGAACAGCGTAACCCGACGCACATCCGCACCGAAACCGAAAAATGGTGAACCCGACGTGAATCTCTTCTCCTCGATACGAAGACCGATGGCTTTCAGAGGTGTTGGAAGACCGGCGTGTTGCCCAGCCAAGCATTCAGTCTTACCCGCCAGGGGCTGGGGAAGGGACATCGGGCACTCCGTCTCGCAACGTCGGGGGCCTGGGTTCCACCCACGGAAGGCGTCGTGGCGCTAATGGTTGGTTGTCGATTCCTTTTTCCTGTCAGTGTTAATGGGTCATTCTCCCTGCTTTCAGAAATCAGGTCGCCCGATCCAGTGCCCGATCGCCACCCGCCCACTGGCGCAGAGGCAGGGGAAACACCGACGCGGCTACTCCGCGCGGTCCCGCCCGTTCCACAGCCGTCCCAGCAGCCGCAATTACGGGACGACCACGGCCTCTCTCCTCCTCGGAGGTCATCCAGAGAAGGGTGATCAACACCCTGGTGCGGAGATATGAGGAAGAGGGAGTCATCCCCACCCGGGACATGGCTCGCCTAGACCTTGAGGAGGCTGCACCTCGCCACCACCGCCGTCCCCATGGGCCGCGCAGGGAGGCACCGCTGCCCACCTCAACGTCCAACCGCTTCGGGAGCTTATCCCCGGAGCGCTCTGACAGTTCCCTTCCCTATGCGGATGAGGTGGAAGATGTCCGGGATCACCCTATCCGGGATTCGCTCCAGGGATCCACGGTAAGGGCTCCCGCCAGGCCACAGCGACACCGCCGCCAGGCCTCTCAAGTCGAAGAGCGGACTCTCCACCTGCCCGCGCCGCTCATCCCGACTCGTTTGTCCCGACGCCAACGTCGGGCACGAGCGGAGGAGGATGCCCACCTTGGGGCCCTAGCAACAGCGGCCGCATTGGCCCAAGCCACTGTTGGCTCCAGTCGCCAGGCCCCTGCGCATCCTGAGCAGGGGAACTTCTGTGCCCGACCTGGATCGAGGCCTCGACCGCCCCAAAGGCAGGTTGGGTTGACTCTCCCGGTTGCTGGTGCAGGCAGTAGCCACCGCGGACCACCTCGCGGTAGCGCTATTCACCAGCGGGATCTACTCCGTGTGGCCGGTCCAGGAGGCATGGGTCATCCCACCTTCCGATCCCGGCCCGGAGGCCTGCCCGGAATCATCTCTCCCCGCGTCCCCTTTGATATCTGTCCCGGTGCCCCTCGCACCTTGGTTCCCAGTCCTCTTGGCCCCAGCACCAGTGCAGCCGAAGGACGCCAGGACAGAGATCAGCGCTGCCCCGAAGAACCACCCAGGGGAAGGAAGGCAAGGCGTCGACGCTGAGGGAAGAATGTTACGGAATTCCGGACAGAGATCCGACCGGTTCGCTTCTCTGATTCAGAGGCGGAGTACGATTCGGCGACAGAGCCCTTCCCCCAATCCCGCCAGTCAAGGGTAGGGGTAGGAATGCGGCACGTCAGCCTCGTGCTCCCCGAGAGCGAGATCGATGTGATCCCCGCTTCTCTCCGAAGGTATATCCGGAGTAATGAGGGCCTGGTAGACCCCCAAGGATCAAGCTTGCGGTTGGTACCGGCCCCTCCGGAAGTGCCTTCCGTCTCGATAGAAGGAGCCGGAGACTTTTTCTGGGGACCGACGGTCGAACCACGATCTGGTGCACCCTCGGCGAGCACCGATGCTACGGCAGGATGTTCGCTCGCCGGCCTGTCCTATCGTGATGTGGTAGCCAGGGCACCGCCACCCTCAGAGGGCGGCTCAGGATATGGAGGCCAATCGGCCTGTTCGCCGTATTCACCGCCGGCCAGCCCGTCAGCCCGGCGGCCCGCCTCGGCACCACTGCCGGTTCCCCGTCCGTTCCCAGCCATTGAAGAGGACCAAGGAGATCTGGGTCCCGAGTTTGAGTTGTGGAGCTTCTGGACCGTCCTAGCAGAGGGCCACTTCCCTGAGAAGTTTTGGCCAGTCGCAGGACCGGGCTTTGATGCACCCGAATCGCTCACCCCGGATGAGTTCGAATGCTTCCGCCGAACTCTCCGGGAGACTCGCTCCTGTCTTCACCGCCTACAAATGCCATACCCCAGGAGTCAAGCGCACCTGGAGGATATTGGTGAGCTGTGCCGTCAAATTGACCTGGCCATGCTCCCCGCGGTTCGGCACCCCGGGTCATTTGAGCACCACGAGGCCCTCCAACAACGATGCGTTGAGTGTTTTCAATTACTCCGCAAAGTTATCGAGGAAGCCACTCCCCACGTGTATATCCGTGGATGGGGGCAGTACGCTGCCCTACGCTTCAGTGTGATTCGCCGACAGCCCGATTCACTGGGCGGCCCTGAGGGTATATCCACAGGGACGAAGACAGTCAATATGGCTGACTTGTCGGGAGAGGGGAACGACTTGGAACTTCTCGACGGGGGCTTCCCCCCTGAAGACAAGCCGTCGTCAGAGCCATCGGTGAGAGTTACTCGTCATCAGAGGAACCTCCTGGGGCTCCCCGCACCCACTGAAGCACTGACGTTGAGCCGAAACGTCAGCAAAGGAAAAGAGCACAGTGAGGATATAAAGCCCGCCGACCCATCTGCCTCCATGCAGAGGGCAGAGGAGGATCCCGAGAAGGCTACGCTACGTCAGCAGCTCGCCGAACAGAAGAAGCTGGTTGACCAGCTCCTCGCCGAGCGCGCTGCAGAACGGCGGCCTGACTACGGTGATCCCAGGCCAGGACAGCAGGGACCGGAACAACCGCTCCTCGATGAGACTCTCCCGGGCAACTGTGAATACGCCGTGTTTGCCGACAGGAGAGAGGACATTGCCTACGGCAAGAGGGCGCAGTATGTTTCGCCGCACCCTCCTGAGCGGCATGACTACCTGAGAGATCCCGCTCGGATTCCTCCCGCTGCCCCAAGGGCCGCTCCGCCCGCCATCCCACGAGCTGCCGAGTTCGACGACCCGGTCGACGACCCGATTGCAGGGCCATGCAATGCGCTCGTGGTTAGAGATCCTCGCCAGGACTGGAACCCATGTCCGGACGATCCGATGGCGGCACTCATTTCCCGCTTGGAGTCCTTGGAGACTCTGCAGGTGGCGATCCCACCGGACGGCAAGCCCTACCCAGCATGGGTGGATGACATGCCGGCGCCTCCGGGATTCGGGAATCCCACTTTCGCTCCCTTCAACGGGACTGGAGATCCGCCACAGCATTTAGCCCACTTCAACTCGAGGTGCGGGCCTATGTTGGGGACTCCGGCGCAGCAAGAGGCCGCTAAGCTTCGCTGCTTTGTTCAGACACTGGAAGGGCCAGCATTTGTCTGGTACAGCCAGCTCCCCGTCGGGTCGGTAACCAGCTGGGAGGACCTCCGTAGACAGTTCCTATACCAGTTCATTTCCACGACCCGGAAGACAAGTATCGCAGACCTCTTCAAGTGCAAGCAGAGGCCTGATGAGCGAGTCGCGGACTTCGTCGCCCGATGGAAGGGTCTCACGTATTCCCTTGACATGCCATTGACTCAGGAGCAGTTGCTGACAATGTGCGTCGGGAACGTCAAGACCGAGCTGGTCCCTTCCCTGATCACTCAAAATTACCCCGGAGGGTTCAGGGACTTCTCAGACAAAGCTCAACGTCTTGAGGAAGCCCTGCAACAGGCCAGCCAGGCACACCCGCTGCCTCCTATGATTCCTGCAAGGAGAGTCAGCAGGGCTGAGCCCACTGCTGTTGCCCAAATAGAGGCCCCCAGGCCATTGGAGCTGCTGCCGGCGAGGCCATCTCCACAGCCTCACAGGAACCCGCCTCCACGGGCTCAGTTCCCGGCCCAGCAGCGGCAGCCTCAGAACCGGCCGGCCCCTCCGCGTAATGTACCGCCGCAACCCAGGAGAGATAATCAGGGTCCACCTCCTCGGCCGCCCCCTCCAGCCCCTCGTCAAGACCACGCTCCCAGGGGCCCGCGACACCTGACTTACTCATTCCATGAGGATCAGGTCCCCGATTATTTCCGGAGCGCCCTGGAGCAGAGGATTGTGCGACTGCCTGAGTGTTGGAAGCCAGAGGAGGCACATCTTACGAATAACCCCCGCTACTGCCCCTACCATCGGGCTCTGGGGCACACCATCCAGCGGTGCTATGTGTTTAAGGATTGGCTCCAAGACCAGATTAACAACAATGTAATCAGGTTGGGCCCAGCTCCAGCACAAGTGGAGGGCGTGTTCGTGGGATCAGATGACGATAGTGGCAACGAGGACGAATGGCAGCTGGTCTCCAACCGCGGGTCCCAGAAGTATAATAACTGGATGGCCCGCAAGACGACCATTCGCGCCCATGGAATCATCCGTGCGCGCTTGAATCAGCCTGAGCCCCCAGAATCTGCGGGTGCTGCTTCGGCATCGTCGTCCCAGCCTGCCTCTTCCAAGAGGAGCAAACGGCGGCAGCGCAAGAAGGAAGAGCGCGCCCTGCCGGTTCCGCCACTATCTCACACTCTCGGCGATTTCATGCCCCTGGGGATGGGGGTCCCTCCTCGGATCCGCCCGGTGATGGATGATTCGTCCGATGACGGTATTGGGTACGCTTCAGTTAACACCGTCGAGCTGGTAAATCCCTTTTCGGTTCCCAACGTTGAAGAACACCAGGTGGACCTCCCTAGTGTCCCCGGTCGTCGCTACCGTCGGAAGAACCACAACAACAGGAGTCGCCGGGGCACAACCGTTGGTACCTCCTGCCAGGCCGTGCACGCCACCGAGACTAGGCAGCAGGCTCAAAACCGAGCACAACGTGCGCCGCCCCCCCATTCGGGGATGACGGATTCGCCTCCGCCACTGTTTGTGGTGTGGGACCAGGCAGAACCGCCTCAGCCGCGTCACGACCAGCTCCTCCCTGCCACGGGTCCATCCCGGCCTCCTGACCCCAGTACGGTGACCATTTCCCGGACTGCAGCCAGTGAACGGCGAGATGCGCCAAGTACCAGTCGGCCGCCGATCCAACCGGTAAGGCCCGTCATGCTTCCAACCGCAGAGCAACCTCCTGCAACCAGGGGCTCGCGCTTGGCCAAAAAGTATGATGTCCTGAAGCACTTGGCCGACATCCCAGCAAGGCTCTCCATCCTTGAGGCTCTGCGCATGTCATCTGAGATGCGCGAGGCACTCGCTGAAGCCCTGAAAAGCCCCCTCCAGTTTGAGACAGAGGTTGCGGCTGCAGAGGCCTTTCACGCCGAAACGATCGAGGACGCCGAATGTCAGGCAGTTATCTCGTTCTCTGGTAAGGATGAAGACCCTCCTATACAGGGACACATTCGTCCGCTGTATGTCACTGGCCAGTTCAATGGCCTTGAAGTCCGGCGCTGTCTTGTCGACACGGGGTCCGGGATTAACCTGATTCCAACTCGGACGCTCCGGAGATTGGGGTTGTCTGAGGATGACTTGATTCCCTCCGACCTCAGGATCCAGGGGTACGATCGCACCGAGCAAACCCCGGTCGGCAAGATACGTTTGAAGACCCAGTTCGGTGACTTGGTTGCCAACACCGAATTCATGGTGGTCTGTCAGGACACTGCGTACAACGCATTGATGGGCAGGCCATGGCTTCATCTTCACGCGGCGGTTCCCTCGTCATACCACCAATGCCTCAAATACTCCCTTAATGGTCGAGTAGGCGTGCTTCAAGGAGATGCCTCTCCTTTTGCCTCGTGTGAAGCCCGCTATCTGGACGCGGACTATTACAAGAGCAAGGATAAGCAGATCCTGGCAGGTGAGGTTGAGCCTGTCGCTGTTGCAAGTGATCCCTGGGCAAGTCTGGATGACGCTTACGTCCTCCCGATTCAACGGTTGGACGTGGCCATGGTCTCGACGGCCCGCGAGTCTCCTAATGAGATGACCACGACCGCCCGCGCCAGCACCAATGGCCCAGTAGGATCTGGTAGCCCCAATGCAGTTGACAACGCAGTCTCTCCCGTGGACGATCCCTCCCCGAGTGGAGAGGACGTGGAAGATGCACCCCCAGCCTTTGAGGAGGGCGTCCCCGCCACGGTCGATGAGTTAATACAGGTGAACCTTGGAACCGAGGCCGATCCAAGACCCACATTGGTCAGTGCCGCCATGCCCTCTGAGGAGCGGCAGCAGTACGTGGACTTTCTCAGGCAGCACCGTGATGTGTTCGCTTGGGGCTATGACGAGATGCCGGGGCTAGATCCTCAGGTAGCCGTCCACCGCCTTGGTCTCCCGGCGAACCATCGCGGGTTCAAGCAGCCTCCCAGGAAGATGCACCCATCCCACGGTGCCATGGTTGAGGCCGAAGTTGACAAGCATATCAAAGCCAACTTCGTGAGGGAAGTTCAGTACCCCAAATGGCTGGCCAACATTGTGCCGGTCAGGAAGAAGAACGGGCAGATTAGAGTCTGCATCGACTTCCGCGATCTCAACCGCCACTGTCCGAAGGATGATTTTCCCCTTCCAGTGACAGAGCTGTTGATTGATGCCACGGCAGGGTTCCAAGCCCTCTCCTTCATGGATGGATACTCCGGATACAACCAAATTCGGATGGCCCCTAAGGATGAGGAGTTCACTGCCTTCAGGGCCCCCCAAGGTACCTTTTGCTACCGGGTCATGCCTTTCGGCCTGAAGAATGCAGGTGCCACCTATCAACGGGCGATGCACCGCATATTCAAGCCAATCCTCGGCACACTGGTGGAATGCTACGTCGACGACTTGGTTGTCAAATCGCGCCAGCGTCAGGACCATCTCAAAGATCTTGAGAAAGTGTTCAGCTTCCTCCGGTCTCGCTGCCTGAAGATGAACCCGTTGAAGTGTGCCTTTGGGGTCACCTCCGGAAAGTTCCTTGGATTTGTGGTAAGATACCGAGGTATTGAGATCGACCCAGAGAAAATCAGGGCGATTAGCCAGATGCCTCCCCCAGGTACCGTCCGGGAACTACAAGGGTTCCAAGGCCACTTAGCCTATATACGCCGATTCATCGCGAATCTGGCCGGCAAGTGTAAGCCCTTTTCTCGGCTCATGAAGAAAGGTGCCACCTATGTATGGGATAAAGAGTGTCAGAACGCTTTCGAGGAGATCAAGCAGTACCTTCTTCAACCTCCGGTTCTGATGCCGCCTGTATCCGGGAAGCCGCTGGTCCTCTATGTGACCGCCCTGGAACGGTCCCTGGGTGCCCTTCTCGCCCAGAAGAACAACGAGGGAACGGAGAATAGCCTCTATTACCTCAGTCGCATGCTCCTCGATGCGGATGTTAGGTATTCCCCCATCGAGAAGAACTGCCTGGCGCTCGTATTTGCCGTACAGAAATTACGGAACTACTTGCAGCACCATGAGGTACAGTTGGTATCTCGGGTAGACCCGTTGAAATATATCCTGAGCCGACCTATGTTGACTGGCCGTCTAGCGCGGTGGGCTGTGATTCTCCAGCAGTTCGACATCAGGTATGTGTCTCAGAAGGCCATCAAAGGGCAAGCATTGGCAGACTTTCTGGCAGCTCACCCGACCTCCGCGGATCAGCCGCTGGATCTAGGCTTTCCTGATGAGACCATTCTCTCGGTTGATCGAGCCGATCCATGCTGGCAGATGCACTTTGACGGTGTCTCCCGGAGCCCCACCGGTAGAAGACTCGATAATCCTAAGCTCAACAGAGTGGGCTTGGGTATCGTCTTCATTACCCCGGAGTGAGCCGTGCTGCCATACTCTTTCCTGTTATCAGAGGGCTGTACCAACAATGAGGCGGAATACCATGCCCTCATCACCGGCCTCGAGTTGGCTCTCGAGATCGACGTGCCCCGTCTGTGCGTGAAAGGGGACTCCGAGCTGGTCGTTAAGAAGATCAATGGCGACTACGTTGTCAGGAAGCCGGAACTTGTGCCATTGTTGGAGTGCACCCTCCTTCTGATGGCCCGGTTCCCTTCTCGGCCGGAAATTGTCCATGTTCCCCGGTCGCAGAACGGTCGAGCAGATGCTTTGGCCAGCCTCGCTGCGTCACTTGCGGAGCCTGAACAGGACAACCTGATCGTCCGCGTGATGCGCCGCAGGCTCATCGCTCCCGTTATCCCGGAAGGAGATCACGGCCCGTTGGTAAGTAACCTCACCACGGTTGCCCCTATGCCCAGAGCCCCGAGTACCCCAGATATGACAGTCGGATCAGCCCCTGATTGGAGGACGCCTTTGGTCGAGTACCTCCAACATGGCATTCTTCCATCGGATCGGGCCGAGCGCGAGCGAGTTCGACGCCGCGCATCGCAGTTCGTCCTCCAGAGCAGTCCCGGCCTGGAGCAGATCCTCTACAAACGCGGATTTGATGGTGTTCTCCTCCGTTGCCTTCAGGGAGTTGAGATCCCACGAGTCATGCAAGAGGTTCATGCTGGTTCATGTGGCACCCACCAGACTGGGCCGAAGCTGTCCCACCAGATTCGGAGGTTGGGATACTTCTGGCCCTCTATGATCCATGACTGCATCGAGTATGCCAGGAGGTGCCATGCGTGCCACGTTCATGCGAACTTTGTGCATCGGCCGCCGGAGCCTCTCCATACCACTAGGTATTCCTGGCCCTTTGCAGTCTGGGGACTGGACGTTGTGGGACCTTACCCGCCGGCGACAGCTCGCCAGTGCCGGTTCATTCTGACCGCCACAGACTTCTTTTCCAATTGGGCAGAGGCGATTCCGCTCAGAGAGGTCAAATCCTGTTCGATCGCTGACTTCGTGACCTCCAACATCATCTATCGATTTGGAGTACCTCACGCTATCCTCACGGATAACGGAACCAATTTCCGAGAAGCCGAGTTGAAGAAGTTGTACGCCAAGTATAACATTCGCTCGAACCATACATCTCGCTATCATGCGCAGGAGAATGGACAGATCGAGGCGTTCAACAAAACCCTCTCTAACATTCTGCAAAAGATGGTTGGTCAGAACAAGAAGAGTTGGCCGGACAAGCTCCCCAACGCCCTCTGGGCTTATCGGACGACGACTCACAATGCCACCCAGATGACCCCTTATTCCCTGGTGTATGGAGCTGAGGCCGTCCTGCCCATCGAGATCCAGTTTCCGTCCTTGCGCACTGCGGTCTACGACCAGCAAGCGCCGAACAGAGTTGCTGAAGCCCGTCTAGTCGAGTTGGAAGCACTGGATGAGAATAGACTTCGCGCTTTGCACAACTTGGAGAGGCATCAAAGCAGAATGGCTCGAGCTTTCAATAAGAAGGTTCGCCTCCGCTCCTTCCTGCAGGGTGATCTAGTGCTAGCCCTAAGAGCGCCGATGATCCCCGGCAGGAAGCCGCCCAAGTTGGAGCCCAAGTGGGAGGGACCTTTTGTTGTCCACAAGGTCTATCCCAATGGCGCGTAATCCCTAGAGACTATGGATGGTGAGCGTGTCACTCCTCCCACCAATGCTAGGTTCCTCAAGCAGTACTTTGTCTGAGTGTGCCCACGTCCTGCACGACGTTAAACTGCATTCGTCCAGGCTACAAGACGTTAAACTGTTCAGCATTCGTCCGCGCTGCAAGACGTTAAACTGCCAAGTGCTTCGTCCTGCATGACGCTAAACTGCACTACGTCCGAGCGGCAAGACGTTAAACTTCCAAGCATCATTCGTCCAAGCTACAAGACGTTAAACTGTTCAGCATACGTCCAGCATGACGTTAAACTGCACATTTGTCCAGCATGACGTTAAACTGCACATTCGTCCCGCATGACGCTAAACTGCATACGTCCTGCACGACGTTAAACTGCATTCGTCCAGGCTACAAGACGTTAAACTGTTCAGCATTCGTCCGCGCTGCAAGACGTTAAACTGCCAAGTGCTTCGTCCTGCATGACGCTAAACTGCACTACGTCCGAGCTACAAGACGTTAAACTGTTCAGCATTCGTCCTGCATGACGTAAAACTGCCCCTCAAAGAACTACGTATGGCTTGATTCCCATCCTTATGGGATACGTAGGACCGCCTGGACATTCATGTTTCAGGCCCAGCCCCATTTCCCGGGAATCTCTATCCCGCGTTGGGCCTCTGGCCCCAGTTCCCCTCCTTTTTGTGCGAGGCGTATCGCGTGAGCGGGGGATTATGTCCTCATTCACGTCGGTCTACTGGCCGCGCCGTACGCCTCCCCCGTGTGTGGGACTACCTCACACCCCTCATCGTCCTGCATGACATTAAACTGCCTCTCAAGAACTACGTGCGGCTTGATTCCCATCCTTATGGGATACGTAGGACCGCCTGGACGCTTGTGTTTCAGGTCCAGCCCCGTCCCTTGGTTGATCACGGGGATCTGCCCTCTTTTGGTTGCTCTCAGGGTGAATCCTCCGACCCTTTCCGGTGATCTGTTAACATGTTTTGGGTACTTCGGTCTATGACTCGTAGTGTCAGATTCAACCCCGACAAGTCCTGTGTTTCTTGTCAGGCCTCGCGCTTCCTCTTGTTCGAGCCTTCACTCAAAGGGATCCTCGTTAGCGGTTTGGGTACGATGCCTCAGTGCTCTCCTACCGCTCCGGGTCGATTTACCGGCGGGTCTTGGGCCGCAAATCGATATGAATCCTGCGATTGAGCGGTCGATGCTCGTTTGCTTGCCCCGTCTTAGGCTGACGCGATCGGATGTTGTGTTGCGAATGCGTCAGAAACATCCTCGATCACCATGTCAGCTCTTTCAGGCTCTGAACATTGGATTGCGCAGTCCTCATCACACTCCGCCTTTATGCGTTGTAGTGGAATCTCGACACTCTTTTCATACTGACCTTCAGTACACCTCTACACGTTAGGCAGACCAACCAAGGTAATGATGTCGTTCGAGGCTCCCATGATCTGAGCACCAAGGATATATGCGGATATCCTCCCTAAGGGCCATGCGTAGCTGGACCCTCGTCCCCATAAGGAGGAGGGAGTCGCCCGAACAATCGCGTTCTGGGCCCAGTATATCTGGAGGCTAGCATCTCTGCCCCTCGGGTGATGGACATATGCAGACTCCTATCCCAAGACTCTTCTCCGGGAATCGTGCGTGACCGCAGGGCTGGGTATGTTCCCACCTCCGCCGTGTCCGCCGTACCGCGATAAGCGGATTCCTCCATGGTCCGAACCACACGACCTTAAACTGTGTTGTCTGGTCCTACCACACGACTGTAAACTGTGATCGTCTTGGCCGCCCGACGAGAAACGGCACTGCATCGTGATGTTCCCCTCAGGGGGCACTCATGTTGGGCGCTGGTTAATAACCACGCCATTCATCAATGCCTTCCGTGGCTTGATTATTGTGGCGACGCCAGAGATTTCTCAATCACAGGCATGTCGCCGCACAAAGAAAAACCATTCATCTTTAAGGACAAACAAGAAATATCAAATGCCGCTCCTTCTGTGTGCGAGGGTCAGACCCGCACTCTTCCCCGCGCTGGTGCCCGATTGTGTTGCGCCGCGCTTCAAGAACTACGTGCGGCTTGATTCCCATCCTTATGGGATACGTAGGAACGCCCAGATGTTTGAAACTTCGGGTCCAGCCCCCCACCTCTTAGAGATTCCCCCTTCTCTGGGGAATCCGCCGCCTTCAGGTCACCCTCAAGGCGTGTTCCCCGACCCCTTGCAGTGGTCCACCGGTGTCAAGAGTACTCTGGTTTATTGCCAGGAGGGTCAGGATCCGCTTGGTCAGGTTTCCTCCGCTTTTCAGGCTTCGTGCTCCCTTTCATTCGGACCCATCGTCCACGCCCTGGGTGGAGCCCCCATGAACGGTTCGGACACAATGCCTCAGTGCTCTCCCACCGACTCGGGCCGGTACCCCCAATGGCCTCAGGCAGCAAATCGATATGAATCCTGCGATTCAGCGGTCGATGCTCGTTTGCTGCCTCATTCCACCAACGGTTAGTGCGATATTGATGCTGCTTTTCCGCCACGGTCGGCAGTACTCCCATATCGTTACGCCGGTGCCCCCAGTCCTTGAATGAATGGCCGCATGATTCACATTTTCCACCTCCCATTCCGGCCAGGCGAAACCTCGACACTCTTGACACTATCCCCCAGTGCATCTTCGCATATCCAGGGGATATGACCACGATGTGGCGTGCTTTGAAGTCCTTATGGTCCGAGCTCTAAGACCTTAAACTAAGATCTCTCCTTATGGTCCGAGCTCTAAGACCTTAAACTAAGATCTCTCCTTATGGTCCGATCTCTAAGACCTTAAACTAAAATCTACCCTTATGGTCCGAGCTCTAAGACCTTAAACTAAGATCTCCCCTTATGGTCCGAGCTCTAAGACCTTAAACTAAGATCTACCCTTATGGTCCGAGCTCTAAGACCTTAAACTAAGATCTAGCCCTTATGGTCCGAGCTCTAAGACCTTAAACTAAGATCTACCCTTATGGTCCGAGCTCTAAGACATTAAACTAAGATCTCCCCCAAACGGGATTCTACGTCCTGCATGACGTTAAACTGCACTCTCAGAACTACGTGTGGCTTGATCTCCAGCCTGATGGAGTACGTAGGAACGCCCGGGCATTCCGACTCAGGTCCAGCCTCAGGGATCGTTAAGTCCCGCCCCTCCTCGTCGCCAGCCGTCTGGCCTGACTTCGGGTAGAGTGGTGCAGTTGTGATATTCTCCCCGATTCAGCTCGGGATGCCCCATCGCAAGGATGGGAAGCGACGGTTTCCTCGTCAGAGAGGTGCTGTCTGAGAATTGAGGTGACTCACGGCCAGATTAGTGCATCCGCCTAATACGCTTTCCCCACGGTGGCGCAATTTTGAGAGCGTTGGATTCTGTCCGAACAAATCGTCACTTCGCCCCACGCTTCGTATGCCCTGTTGATCTGGATTTCCACCCTTGTGTCTGAAGGAACCCCTAAGCGGTATTCATGATGACATGTGGTCCGCCTCCTACAATATGAATGATGGCCTTTTTCGGTCCGTCTATTGCAGTTGTTATGGTCGATCCACTGTCCGCCTACCGTCTTGGGCATTTCCTGGAAGGCCGACCGTTGTGGATGTCTGGATTCGGGACGCGCGATTCACCCTTTCTCATTTCCCTATGTTCGGATAAAATCTCAACGCCCCTAGCATTGTCCCGCTTGTGTGTTGGAACAGGTTGGGGGGATGGTACATTGATTAGGTCTGAGGTCTCCTTTCCTAGGAATGACCTCCCTCTTTTCTCCAGAAATCCAGGCCCAATTATGGATGCCTGATGCTTGGTTAACACTCCCGCAAGACAACGAATTGTGATTGAGCATGTTAAACCAAAAGATGCAGATAAATATATTGATTCATACAGATGGATCAAAGTAGCGGAAGCAAATGTTTTGGGAATGGAAAAACAAATCCCTTAGGGATTAGCGTGCTGAATGAGTCTTTCTAATGCCGCTACCCTTTGGCTGGTGGCCTCCAGAGTTGCTTCTCGCTCTCTGCGTGCCCTCTCTTCGTCGGCGGTCGCAGCGCGCAGTTCGTCGATTCTGGCCTGTGCACGCTCCCGCTCGACCTGAATTGTGACCATCTGTTGGCCCGCCTCCGTCAGCTGTACCTGGGCGTCAACCAGCTGGGCTGCTAGTTGCTCCACAAGCTCGGTACACGTTGCGACGAAGGCCTCCTTCTCTGCCGCCTGCCCTTCGAGGCGCCGGACTTCCTGCTCCGCCGCGAGGAGCGCCCGCGTGCTCTCCGACATGTCCTGACTTTGTGTGACGTCGGCACGCCGGCAGCTCTCGCGCATCTTTTCGGCCATGAAATCACGGACCGTTAGATGGAGGCGTTGAGCATCATCTCCCCCGGCACACAGAAAGCGCAGCCAGGTTTGAAGTGATCCCATGCGCCCCAGCCACTCCGACGGGTCTCGCTTGAGGAAGCGCTGGATGCACTTCCACCCCCTGCGGTGTGTTATCCGGCTCTCCTCGACCGCCTCCGTGTCTGAGTCGTCCATCTCCTCGGGATCAGCAGGCCGGTAGGCAGGGAAGGCAGCCAGCAGGTCTGCTGCAGGGTCCGCCCCTGGGAGGTCCTCACGAGGGATAGGTTCCCCAACATCCGGGCGACCTTATTCTCTCTCCCCAGCGGCGCTGACACCCTCGTCAGCCCCCAACCTCTCTCCGATGGCAGCACCGTCGACGTCCGCAGCCCCTTGATCAGCAGTTGGTGGGGCCGGCTCGGTTTGGGAAGTCTGTTCCGGAGCAGGCGGCATGTCTGCCACCGGTCCACTCGTGGAGGGCCCGGGTTCGGCAACCCGATGAGCCTCCAGTGTTGAGATCACTGCGCAGGGCATGCCATGGTTAGTCACGGATCGTCAACGGCAAGCACCAGCAGTAAAGTAAGGAGACTTATGGGAATTCGGAGCGTCATCTTCCGCTATCCCGGCCGCCGCAGGAACAGTTGCAGCAGGGGACCCCTTAGCGCTTGTCAAATCAGTAATGGGTGCCTGGCCCCCGCCTTGTCCTGATGGCGCCCCTCCTACTCCCGCTGAGGATGCCTGACCAACATCCGTGCGCTCCTGAGAAAGATAGAGAAATGGGTTAGAAGCTGCATAAGAGAATGGATGAAGCAGATTGAGTAGGGATAGAAGCGGACCTCGAGGAGCTCAGTGACATCAACGTCGTCAGAGCCGGCCACCTCGCCTCTCTCCCGCGGACTCCCCTGATGGGATCTTCCCTCGGAGCCTTCATCCTCCCCCATTTCCTCCTCTTCCTCGGAGTCGTTGCTACTATCGTCTTCTTCCGGCGGCATCTGTTCTGGAGCGGGCTCGAGACCGAGCATCACCTTCACCAGAAGGGATGGCTCCGCGCGCTGACCACGTTGGCGCGCGTACTCGTCCATGGCCGTCAGATACGCATACTGCCGGTTGAAGTCCACCCTGTCGGCAATGTGGAGGCGCCCGACCTCTGGCAGATGGATTCCTTCTCTGAGAATCTTTCGCCAGATGGCGTCGGTCCCCAGTGACTGCCGCAGGGTCATCCAGGCCGACCACAGCGCCGGGAAGACTGCATCGTGGGAGGGTTCGAGCAGACGTCTCACCTGCTTCCCGGGCCGCTCTTCGACCACCACGCGTGCCCCCTCTCTGGGCGCCGAGGTCGTAGCGGCAGATCGCGATGTGCCCTCCGCCGAAGTCCCTGCCCGCGCCGGCTCCTTTGTTTGGCGCGCCTCCGTTCTCCCCCGTGTGGCGGCGCCTCGCCTCCTTCCTTGACGCCCGGTCTCCGCACGGGTAACCTCGAGCCGCCGAACTAGCTTCTGCAAAAGCCCCTCGGGGTACGCGATGGCCCAGTGTTCGGCGTACTCGGTTGCCAAGCCTGCGTCAACTCCGGTAGGAGGGAGAGTGATGACGTCGCCAGAGCCGAAAGCGGCAAACATCAGCCACATCTGGCGAAGGACGCCAGGGTTCGTCTCCTCCCGGACAGCAGTGAATACCCTCTTCGGCATCCGTTGAAGGCACCCGAACTGCCTGGCGAACCAGGTCGGCACGTAAGGCTCGCAGATCACCTTCCCGTCGATCCGAGCCACGAGCACCCCGCCCCGCATGTTCAGGAAGTATTCATGCTGCTCCAGCGGACCCTGCCCATTGTCGATCATCTGGCCGACGGGAGTGGGGAACGGACTGAAGTTGAAGTTGGCATGATTGCCAATCCGGATCCGCACGCCCTCCTCACTTAGGGTCATCAGAGCGACCCCCGCGATGTTCAGCAGGAAGGGTCGCAGGCCGTTGCCCGGAGGAATGATGGCGTTCGGAAACGTGTACCCACCGAGGTGAGCAGCCACCCAGCCGTGGAAGAACTGAAAGGGCCCACAGATCCTTCGTGGCGACCCCCTCGTGCGATGCGTCCCAGGATGGCATACAGCCTCGCCAGCACTGGGACCCCGAGGTTGTATCTTTTGTTGGCGGCCATAGCGCCCGCCACCGCCAGTGTCGCCGGGCGAACGCCCATTCTCGCGTCCCGCACTGGCAGGAGCCACCCACTCAGAAAGGCGGCCAGGAACGCCGCGTACCGGACATTTGGGTCCCGGGCCTCGATGACGCGGTACCCCCATGAGCGGTAGTCGCCCGTCTCTAGGACCCGCCAGTACGACCCGTTCCGGCTCCTCTGAGCTGCGGTCGGGCACCGCTTCCCCCTACCTGGCATCTTGACCGCCGGGTCATGCTCCAAGAACTGGCCGAACCATTCCTTGTAGGCTATGTCCTTCTGGAAGTCTTTGATCCCGAGCCGCTGCGTAGCCAGTTCAAGCAGATGCCAGGTCAGGATGGGAGTCCGTGACCTGTCCTCCCAGATGTTCTTCGGTGGCAGGAACTCATCGTATTGGTAGCCCTCCAGCGGGATACCTCCGATGCAGTGGATGTCCCAGAGACCGATGCCGACCTCCCCATGATGAAGATGGAAGGTGTTGGTATCCGGAGACCATCGGGTGAACAGCTCCGGCCCGAGCTCGGACTGCTGGTAGAAGTGGAACTGCGACGTCCACACCGCCTCGAACAGGCCGATGTACCGCAGCTCCTCTGCGAAGTGATCGCAAGTGTGGCGTACCCAGAACGCCCAGGCCCACTCGCTGGTGAAATTGCCCCCAGACCGCAAGTCCCAGTCCTTCAGCCAGCCCTTGGTGTCGTCAGTGACACTCTGGCGATATGTGCTCGAGTAGAGGGCTGGAGAATTCTCCGCAGTAGGCTCACCCCCGTCAATGGTCCGCGTCCTCGGGTTCAGGACGTAGACATCCAAGTGCCTGGTTTCCCTGGCAGGATGCCCATTGTTGGTGATGTTATAGCGGTGAAGCTCATCCTCCCGGGTCACCCAGGTCCGCGGCGCATCAATCTCGAACCCTGGCACCGGAACCTCATCTAGGATGCCGAAGTTCCAGAGCGGCAGGTTGTCCGACAACGGATATGTCTTCTGGGCCGGCGTCAGCAAGTCGAACAAGGATTGATTGTTGGAAACAATCTCCTTGGCTCCGTAAACCTCCTCGTTCGTCGCCATCTCAGCTCTGCGAGTGGCGGCATCCCCCTCATTTCCTCTGTGCGCGGCCATCTCAGAAGTTTCGGGAGTCGTGCGGGTAAAGGGATGAAGCGTGCGGGATCGGACGAGGCTGGTAGAGAAGTTTGAAGGGTGGCGCGCAATCCAAGTGGACGGCGCGCAATTGGGAAGAATGTCACGCAAAGTTCCGGGTTTTCGCGCAAAGACAGGCGAAATCCGGATGGTTTTGCGCGCAGATCGGGCGAATTTCGCGCCGGAAAAGGCAATTTCGCGCACGAGAGCGTTGGAGCTTATCGCGCGGAAGGCCTGTGTACGGAACGCGGGACCCAGGGCCCCTATTTATAGGCGAGGCCGGGGCCCGCACTGCGCGGAAAGCGCTTTGCGCGACCGCAACGGCGACTTTCGCGCCCGGCGCCCCTTTTTGCGCGCCTAAGTCCCGCGCCGCCCAGGACTTCGGCATTCCGGCGTCTCCCTCGGAACCCGATCGTTGCGACCTCTCGCCGACCAGATTCCGAGGGGGGGCTTTTGTAGACGCCGGAAAAGTCCGTTGTTCCCAAACGAAGCTCCGGATGCGGAAAGCGAAGTGATATTTGGAGTCAGAGGCACGTTCCGGAGGGCCCGGAGGACTTGCGCGAAATTTTAGAGGCTCACGCGCAAAGTTGAGTCGCGGCGCGCAATCCTCCCGGGATGCGCGCAATACGCTGGGCCTGTGCGCTATTTTGCGCACCCGTGCCTGCGCGGCGTCTTTGCGCGCTGGGTCCTGATTCCGCGCCCGCGAAGTGAATTGCGCGCCCAAGACCGGATTCCGCGCCCGGGGTTGCCTATAAATATAAGGTGACCCCCGACGTTTTGAAGGTTGCCAGAATCCGAAGCGTCGCTCGTTCGCGCAATCCAACCCCTTCCGCGCGCAATGCCGATCTTCAGGTAACCTCCTTTCTTTCGCGCAATAGAGCCTTGGGGTCCGCCTTCGCGCGCAATCCCCTTGGCTCATTTCCTTTGAATAAATTTCAAACCTGAAGGTCTTTGCGCGCAAAAGAAGCCTCTTGCGCGCAATTGCCCCCGGGTGCGCGCAATCCAACCCGATTGCGCGCACACCCCATCTTCAAAGTGGCCATTCGTTAGAGAATGAGCCGTTGCCCCCGCGCGCTACCCGAAGCCCGGTGCGCGCAATCCCAATCATTCGCGCGCGAAGCGCTGGCCCAATTGCGCGCCAGCCCGCCATTTTGCGCGCCGACCCGCGGTTTTGCGCGCAAAGCTCCTCTTTTGCGTGCAATCCGCCAAGGTCGCCTCCCTTGACCCCCTGAGGGTACCCGCCTGCGTGGCGCCCGATGATCCTCATCCTGGGTGCCCGAACCGTGCGCTGTCTTCCCGTGCAGCCTTCCAGGCTCGTGCGAAGTGACACGGACCCATCGGCGGCAATCATTCGTCCAGCATGACGTTAAACTGCATATTCGTCCAGCATGACGTTAAACTGCATATTCGTCCAGCATGACGTTAAACTGCATATTCGTCCAGCATGACGTTAAACTGCATATTCGTCCTGCATGACGTTAAACTGCACAATGTCCAGCATGACGTTAAACTTCATATATGTCCAGCATGACGTTAAACTGCGCATTCGTCCCGCATGACATTAAACTGCCCATACGTCCAGCATGACGTTAAACTGAACATCCGTCCAAGCTGCACGACGCTAAACTGCCTAGCCCTCATCGTCCGCGCTGCAAGACGTTAAACTGCCAAGTGTTTCGTCCTCAGCACACGACGTTAAACTGTACTTCGTCCGGCAAGACGTTAAACCGTCCGCTTCGTCCTCAACACACGACGTTAAACTGTACTTCGTCCGGCAAGACGTTAAACCGTCCGCATCACTTGATCTCGTGCTCTTCACGCAGGGTCTCCCCCGGTTTGGACGTATCCCCCACCCGCTCGTCTCTGCAGGGATGTCGGGATTGTCCCGCTTTTGGGACGATTTAATGGGAGTGGCTTTTCCCTACGGGGGCAGGGTATTACAAACCCCTAGTTTCTCGTGGGAGGCTGCACATGTGTATCTCCATTGCGCCTCCCCACCGCCGAAGCCAGTAGAGGGTGTGACTGGGATCGAGGTGTCTCCTACTTTCGGTCCAAGTCCCTTCCAACTGAGTTTTGCCGCATCCGGGCTGCCTCAAGTGCGTAAGTCCTGACAGAATGAACTACGTGGACTTTGATCCCTGTCTTCTAAACAGGGTACGTAGGAAGCCTCCCTGAGGTTCAATCCCACCACCTGGTCGTCCCGGTCGTATTCACGTCGGTTCGTCCATCAGTGGACCCCTACAGGTTTCACGCTTGCGTCAATTCACCTATGAATCCGCCCCTGTGGGAGACTGCCCGTGTGTATCTCCAATGTGCCTCCCCACAGCCCCTTTTTCCATTTCTCCTTTTATCGTCTAGCATGACGTGAAACTGTGATCCACCCGGCCGTTCCATCCCCCTCTGTGCGAGGTGGTTCGGTTCAATCCTCCGCCCGGCGGCTTCGACCCCTTCGTGAGTCGGCTTGCCGACGTCCAGCATGACGTTAAACTGTATACCCAAACTACGTTGACTTTGATCCGCGCTAACGCGCGGTACGTAGGAAGCCCCTACGGGGTCCAAGCTCTCCACTCCATCATCCATCCTGATCCTTACCCGGGCCGCCACATCCTGGTGAGGTCATGCCACTTCACTCCACCCCATATCACTTGGGAAGCCGCCCATGCGCTGGCCCCGGCGTCGGAGGTTCCCCGCAAGGGGTTCTGTCATCTGATCCACTTTTCGTGTTGATCAGTCCGATGCCGTCCCCGCTGGACGTTAAACTCGCGGCATACCCCGTGTTAAACATGGGAAGCTGAGAAAAACCTCAGGTGACACAGTTCCCCGCACCTAGTGCGGGATGCCTCAGGCCACCATGCCTTCGAGAAGCCCTATTAGGGACGGAAGACAGACGTGCAGAGCCGCAGTGTTACGACACGCCCCCAGCACCCATAGCCACCCGGCCTTCTCACCGCAGGTTGCTGCCCCGCCCAGACTCCTTGGAGCGTCCGGGCGGAAGCAGCGTAATTAACCGGTGTCCATGAAGATATGGCGCCGGGAACGAGATTCACGAACATTCTTAAGTCTATGAGGGAGACCCGGATTAGGCGACGAGTTCCGAGGAGACGTCCAAGGAAGGAGGAGCCGACATCCCATCATCCCGGTTTCGATCAAGGAGCAGACGCCCCTGAATAAGGGACGAATGCCGCCTGCCCTTGGAAAGCGGGACTGCGGGACCACAAGCCGCGCGCCCATCCCCTCGGGTTGACGGGTGCACGCGCGAACGCGTCCTGGCGGAACAACGTAACCCGACGCACATCCGCACCGAAACAATCATCCAATTATATTTTATTTTAATATCAAAAGAATGAGATTGTCGCTCGTGCGTACGTACGGACTACAGTCTCCATGAACGTGATGAGATTTATTCCCTATCGTATCCATTCATGTATAATTTTCATTTGATGATTAAAAATAATGTTTAAGGACTTGATATAATCTTTTATATGAATAATATAAAACCCATCAATAACAAATATGGCTCACACAACAAAGAATATAAATGAAAATGAATCCGTTAACACCCGAAATGATGATAATATTAAGATATTATTAACAAATAAATGTTAAAAGATCATATATGATATCATATTAATGTATATGATTATTGTATAATTTAATAACAATTAAATAAACATTATAAAGGAGTTTAACCTACCCTCAACCATGGAAAAATACAAGGTAAGGGTTTATTTCACAATCTCTTCATTATCCGATGTTTTTTATACGTAATTATCTACGAGGACCACTTTATCATCCATATCCATATTTCATTAAAATTTATTTTAAAACATTATTAATACATTACAGAATATGGGTTAATATCATTTATACCTTTTTTTTACTATTTATAAGATGTTTATATGGGAATCTTTCTGTCGTTTTCCAAACAAGGTCCATTTTAACCTTTTTGACAGAATTAAGGTAAGAATGTCTTTTTTAACTTATACGGCGGGTGTGGCTATTTTCCACCATTATAAAATCGTCGAAGCTTCCCTTACAAGCTTATACAAATATTTTCAACGTAAATGTTTTATTTTACAATTATGTGACATTTAAATTATTTCCAAAAAAGAGATGTTTCTCACAAATAGTTTTGATTTCATCTATGTCAACATAATTTGATGGATTTTAAGTTTATTTGAAGTTTATTTATTATGACACAAAACTCCCATATTGTTTTGAAGGTTTTGTGATATGTTTGACTGTGGATTTGTTATTTTTATACCAATCATGGTTATGGATAAACTATTGACATTTTGTATGCTAGTTTTAAGATGAATGTTTATGTTATGTTTAAACCCATTCATATGAGAAATGATTTGGACATCATAAGTGATGGTTGGAGCCCTCTATAGCTCCTCGATGCATATGTAGGTCTCATGAGACAAACTAGTGTCTTGGTACAAGGCCTTAACAAAATCTTATTTGTATTCTTAGCACAAGGCCTTGACTATGTTGTTATGATAGTCAGGAATTATGCATCCCATCATTATAAAAGTGGTTATTGATATTGCATGTGATTATTCGACTATTAGAATATCCATGTGAATAATTTAATTCCATTATTTCAATTTATTTCTACCATATTATGATTAATTTCATAATTAAAAGGACTTTATTTTTGATATACATTGCCTTAAATATTTATGCTTATTTATGAACGTTTCCGCTATATTTATATCCTTACTGGGCATTTGAGCTCACCCCTTTCAATGTTTTATTTTACCTAGGATGTGAAGAAGTATTTTATGACTGACCTGCATGGATATTATGATGGGATATGAGTCTATTCTATGGATAATATGTTGTTTTAGTTTTCATTTTATGATGTAATGTAAACTTTATGAATGTATCTAGTGATTCCGGGGCTACTAAACAAATCGGTCTTTTGAGACATGATCTTTTATGATCATGAAAATGATATGTAAAAATACACCGTCTCTAGGTAACTGGGGTGGGGGCATTACAGTTGGTATCAGAGGAAGTTTATTACAAACCTTGGAAGCCAGATTTAGATAAACTCAGATTAGAGCACATATACCTAAGGTGGAATTTGAGTATTTGTATAGAAGAACTTCCTAGAATTTTGGTATTGTAGAGATTTTGTGAGTTTTCCAAGAAATACATCCCTGTCTGGATATGAGCAGGAAGAGGCAGTTCTGACAAAGATGTACCTAGGGGTAAAACCTGAAAACTCCACTTTGAGATAGACTCGAACAGGAACTGGTGCACGACAATGTGCCTTGCTGCACTCTTAGTTGCGACACTCCCGGGGGATATGCTTAGGAAAAATATTATTTTCTTTTCAAACCATTATGTTGGGTTTAGGAGTATATACTTCCTCAAATAAAACATTTTAATATTATCGATTATATCAATAAATATTTCAATTTAAGTTAAGTGTTTTACAAGTATGGAATTATGTATATTCATTCATAAAATGATCTAATTTATGCCATTATTTAGAATTGGTGGCGAGTGGAAGAAAAGGAAACCTTATCAATGAAAACACTCCATATAGGGATTTACCTCCTACTCAGGATAATTATAGCAGAGCTGGTGATACAACTAGTGCTGATCATCTAATCACCATACTGGGACACTCACTCAGGTTATGAATAATAACCTTACCCGTATGGATCACACCAATCCGCAGCGTAGAGGATCAATGTTAGGTCGCTTCATGAGGAAACCACCACCAAAATTTAATGGGAGTACTAATCCATTGGTATCTAAGCAATGGATAAGTTCCCTAGAGAAAATATTTCAGGATTTGGGGAGTAGTGAAAGGGAATAAGTTATCATGTAAGTTTATCGCCTCACTGGAGATGCTGATCAATAGTGGTCATTAATACAAAACAAAATGGAGGATGATGAAGTATCAAATATGGAATGGAGGGAGTTCAAAGATCTTTTCTTAGAAAAATACTTTCCTCGTGACCATCTAGCAGATATAGAAAGGCAATTTCTGAGTCTGAGGCAAAAGGAGGATGAGAATGTTGCAATGTATGAGGATAAGAATACAAGGTTAGCAAGGTATATTGTTGATTATTTACATAACCCAATAAGTAATGTTGATCATTTCATTTATGGGTTAAAACCATTTCTACATCGAGCGTTGATCTCACTATCCTTCTCGTCATAAGAAGATATTGTCTCATGTGCTATCAAGAAAGAAAAAGATTTATCTATGTCTTATGACATTAATGCAAAGAAAGAGAAGAAGAGATCTACTGATCACTCTAGAAATGGAAATAATGGGGAGAAGGGAAAAGTAGAATATTTATCCTGTAGTAAATGAGTTAAGAAACACCACAATACTTTCTTGAAGGGAATGAGAGTCTGTTACAAGTGTAGTGAAAATTGCCACCAAACTCGCGATTGCAAGGGGATGAAAGAAGCTACCGAGGTTCAATGCTACAACTGGAGGGAGATGGGACATTATGAAAATTAATGTCCTAAGAGTTAGGGGAACTTACCTCAGAAAAGGCCAAGGGATCAAGGCCAAGCTTATGCTATCACTACTGCTGAGGTAGAATCTCTAAAAGACATGGTGGAAGGTAACATAATGGTTTTTTCATGTTTAGAAAATGCATTATTTGATTCTAGATCATTGCATTGTTTCATATCATCCTAATTTTCTATGAAAATTAGATATTTTCAATTTGACATAACAAGGGAGTTGTCAGTCAAAACTCCTAAGGGAAGTATCATTGCAACAATGTTTTGTGAATTAGTCCCCATTAGAGCACATAAATGTTTTTTATCTGCTGATCTCATTGTCATAACTATGATTGAGTTTGACATAATCCTTAGTATGGATTATCTTTTGGACCATGATTAGAATATTTATTGTAAGAAGAAGAAGGTTACAATTTTTGATGATGATGATAAAGAACACATAATCTTTAGAGAAGAATTGTCACCGCTTGATTCTTAACTAGATCCACCTCCAATTGCTCAACTAAATTCAATTATTGGGGAGGAAAAGAATGAAATAACTGTGGGTACAGAATGGAATGTTCAAATAGAGGATGTACCAATTGTGAGAGAATAGTTGATGTGTTTCCATATGATTTGCCTAGACATCCTCCAGAACCAGAAATTGAGTTTTCCATTGAATTAATTCCTTGTTCATTTCCTATATCGAAGACCCCTTATAAAATGGCCACTGTGGAATTAGTTTAACTAAAGAAACAAATAGAGGAATTGAGTAATAATGGATTTATTCTGCCCAGTGTTTCTCCATGGAGAGCCCCTGTCCTTTTTGTTTAAAATAAAGATCGAACTATGAGGTTATGTATCGACTATAGGGAGTTCAATGCTATAACAATAAAGAAAATGTATCCCCTACCTCGCATTGATGATTTATTTTACCAACTACATGGAGCTCAATACGTTTCTATGATTGACCTTCGATTTGGTTACCATCAATTGTGTGTGAAGAAGGAATACATTCCAAAGACAGTGTTTAGAACCAGGTTTGGACATTAAGTGTTTACAGTAATGCTTTTTGGGATGACTAATGTACCCTCTATATTCATGGATCTAATGAATATAGTTTTCAAGGAATTTCTGGATGATTTTCTAGTGGTATTTATTGATGATATCTTTGTATACCCCAAA
The DNA here is from genome assembly GCA_963277665.1 of Viscum album. Taxonomy (NCBI): domain Eukaryota; kingdom Viridiplantae; phylum Streptophyta; class Magnoliopsida; order Santalales; family Viscaceae; genus Viscum; species Viscum album. The sequence goes on from OY728158.1 coordinate 883,262,238, forward strand.
AGCTATGAATATCATTAAAATAACTTGAGCATTATCATGAAGATTCTCAGAAGGCATTAATTATATGGGATGTTTAGCAAGTGTGTATTATGTCTTCAGTAGATTTCTTTTCTTGGCCATATTGTCACTAAAGATGGAATATATATTGATCCGTCTAAGAACAAGACAATCCAATAATGGAATACACCGACGAGTATAACTAAGGTACGTAGTTTTATTGGTTAATCAGGTTATTATCTACGTTTCATCCAAAACTTTTCCTGATTGGCTAACCCATTAACAAATCTCACACGTAAAGGGGTTAAATTTGTTTGGAAAAAGTGTTTGAAGAATGTTTTGAAGAACTGAAAAAATATTATACAATTATCCTATATTGAATCTACCATTGGGGAATGATGGGTTTGTTATTTATAGTGATTCTTAAAAGAACGGACTTGGTTGTGTCCTTATGCAAAATGATAGGGTTATTGCCTATGGAACTCGACAATTGAAAATTCATTTGAAAAACTTTCATAATCATGATCCTGAGTTAGATGCTATAATTTTTTCTTTGAATATATGGAGATATTATCTCTTTGGTGAAAATTGTGAGATTTATACTGATCACAAGAGTTTGATGTAAATTTTCTTACCGAAAGAACTCATCATGAAGAAATGGAGATGGCTTGAACTACTCAAGGATTATGATTGCACGATACACTACCACCTAGGGAATGCAAATAAAGTGGAATATGCTTTGATCAGAAAAGATCAGGGAGTATTGAACATGATGAGTGTTGAAAGGTATCCAATTTTCATGGATCTAGTAAATATGTAAATTTGAATCTCTGTGGAAGGTTAAACATCAATACTTTTTAAAATGGTTGACAAACCATATTTGTCAGAAAGGATAATGAATTATCAATACGATGATGACAAATTGAAAAAGAAGATTAAAGCTGTGAATGATGGGAGATTGAGTGACTTTGTGTATGAAAAAGGAATTTTGAAATTTGTGAAGAGACTTTGTGTTCCGGATATACCTGATCGGAAAAGGTTATTGTTAGATTATTCTCATAGCTATAACTTATCTATACACCATGGGAGCAAAAAATGTATAGAGATTTGAAGGAACATTTTTGGTGGGACAACATGAAGAGGGAGATTTCCGATTTTCTGTTAATTTGTATGTTTTTTCAACAAGTTAAAGATGGAAGGCCAAAGCCTAGTGGAGTGTTGCAACCTCTTCCCATACCAGAGTGGAAATGGGACAATATTACGATTGACTTTGTCATGGGGGTACCAAAGAATCCGAGAAGCAACAATGAAATATGGGTCATTGTTGATCGTCTTACCAAGTCAGCACATTTTCATGCTATAAGGGAAGATTTACCACTGGAACGTCTAGCAAGGCTATATATTTATGAAGTTGTGTGACTTCATGGAGTACCCCTATCGATTTTTTTTCTTGAATCCCATTTTACTTCAAGATTCTGGAAGAGTCTTCAGAATGCCTTGGATACTGAACTTCATTTGAGCACTGCCTACCACCGTCAAACAGATGGACAATTAGAATGGACTATTCAAGCCATAGAAGACATGTTGAGATCATGCTCACAAGACATTCAGGGTATATGTGATCAACATATACCTCTAGTAGAATTTTTTTTATAACAATAGCTTCCATTCAAGTATTCGGATGGCACCATATGAGGCTTTGTACGGAAAGAGATGTCGTACAACAACCGATTGGGATGACGTTGGTGAATGGAAACTCATAGGCCCAGAACTGGTGTATGAAATGATGGAAAAGGTGAAGGTAATCCAAAACCACATCGAAGCAGCTCAAAGTAGGAAGAAGAGCTATGCTGATAATAGAAGGAAGGTTGTGGAATTTCAGGTAGGAGATCATGTTTTCTTGAAGGTATCACCATGGAAGGGAGTTATACATTTTGGTAAGAAAGGTAAATGGAGTCCCAGGTACATCGGACCATTAGAAATTCTAGAACGAATTGGGGTTGTAGCATAATGTCTTTCAATGCCAACAAATCTCTCCAAATATTACGATGTGATTCATGTATCACTATTGAGAAAATACATGCCTGACCCAACACATGTACTCACCTATGAAAAATAAGAACAGGAACCTGATCTTTCATATTGCGAAGAGCCCGTCAGAATTCATGATACTAGAGAACAAGTGCTGAGAAATCGGACGACTCGTCAGGTAAAAGTTCTATGGAGAAACCATAAGATGGAAGAGGCAATGTGGAAACCCAAGGAACTTATAATGAATAACCACCTGAGTATTTTCCTTCTGAAGTATTCTAGAATCTCGTGGATGAAATTATTTTAAGGATGGGAGAATGTACCCCCCCAAGATTCCACGGTATGCTTCCCTTTGATTAATATAGTAGCATGTGTTGTACGCAATTTCGAGTTCTAACACACACCACAACCAATCAAACTTACCGTTATGAATAGTAATATCCACTTTTTCAAATTTTTTAAATGTTATCTTTCAAAATGGACTTCATTTTTGGATTCATATTATCAAAATTAGCTTAGGGTGATTTTTTGGTATTTTTCTGAAACCATTCAATTTTTGATAAATAGTGAAAAAAACACTGAGTTATAGTTTAAAACCGATTTTTGAAATATTTATTTATTTTATTTAAATTAAATTAAGGTCAAAATAGATACATAATACCTATATAAGTTAAATTTAATTCATTGGAGATATTTTATAATAATTTTAGAAATATAAAAATTTTATTTCACTTTTCACCGTCTTTTACCCATCTCTTAGGAAAAAATTACAAATTCACATGAAACATAAATTTACCAATTCTATGAGTGGAATTTCAAAAATCCAAGAGACACGGTTAATATCAAGGATTAAAATGTGGTTTAATATGATAAAAATAATTTTTGGTGAATAGTTACTTTTTGTTTTATTTACCACGGTTAAAAGTAAATAGGGTAATTAAGTGTAAAAATAATATTAATATTACCCTAACACATTTCTTAATTCTATTGGACAAGTGTATCTTGTCCAAAAACATCCTTAGGAATGAAATATTATCATTTAGGTCCACTTGGATTAGATTAGGTGATTTATTATTATTTAATTCAAAGAAGAGTTAAAAGAGTTAAAATCATTGTTTAATTACATAAACATTTCTAATATAGGGTTATACAAAAAATAAATTAGATTATAAATATTCATTATAAATATAAAAATATTTCCTATATAGTGGTATTTTATTTATAATTTTTAGACATTAAATATTTTAATTCATTTATGACACAATGGTTATGCAGTAATTACCAAATTAACGAAATAATAAAATAGTTGATAATATAAATATCCAAATAAATGTAATTTGTGAATTTTTTGAGTTTTAATAATATTATAGGTTAATATGAAATGTTAGTATTGGTTATATAAAGTGTTATAGAATTAAAAATTCTTTTATGAAATTATCAAAATCAAAATACCCAATAGTGTCAAAATTGACAAAAAAGAGTTTTTTTAAAATATTATATTATTAATTCATATTATATTCCTAAAAATCTACGGTTGGAGAAAGGACGTATAAAATGATAGTTTTATCATTAATGAACAAATTGGGGGTCTCGTGGAGGTATATAGTAATTTTATTGAGTATATAATATAAAAATACAAAGAGACATGGTAAATGTCAACCTATATAACTAAAAGTTAAATATAAATGATTAGGTTAATATAGTGACCCAAAACTATCTAAAAATCTATTGGATGAAAGGATTTCAAGCCATCCCCACCTTAACCTTTAAATAATCCAATTTGGATCCATTAGAAACTGAATATGAATTTATTATAAAATAATATTTCTAGCTATTCGAAAGGTACCCCTCACCCCACTTAAAAAAGGGCACCCCCACCCTTCTCACTAATTTAGACATTCAAAGCCTTTTGGCTTGGAAAAACCCTAAAAAATATCCTCCCATGTTTTCTCACTTTAACCTAGAGGCCTTTTTTTGATTGTAAAGCCAACCTACAGATCCCTTTGATCAAATCAAAAGGAAGAACCCGAAGAAGAGGTAATGATTGCACCACCCTCATTCAAGTTCCTTTCTTTATCAACTTCTTTGTTTCATTGTTATTTACATTATAAAATAATAACACCAGTATAATATATATAATATGGTGTTATTATAAATTTGGTACAACAATATTTAGTATTCTATCCATCCTTTGAATGATATGTCACCATACGTGTGTACGTACAGCTTACCGTCTCCACGTCGTGGTGTAATTGTTATTCAAAACATTATTATTTGGATGGGTATAATAATGATGTGAAATTCATGAAAATAATAAATATAACATGATAATGATTCTTTATATATGATATACCATCTAATTATATGTTATTTTAATATCAAAAGAATGATATTGTCGCTCGTGCATATGTATGGACTACCGTCACCACAAACGAGATGAGATTCATTCCCCATCATATCCATTCAATTATAAGTTTCATTTGATGATTAAAAATAATGTTTAAGGTCATTTTATCGTCCTATATATAAATAATATACAACCCATCCATAACAAGTATGGCTCACATAAAAAATAATATAATGGAAAACATATCCTTAACACCCAAAACGATTATAATACTAAGATATTATTAACAAATCATTGTTAAAAGATCATAAATGATATTATATTAATGTATATGATACTTGTATAATTTAATAACAATTATTTTTCTATTATAAACGAGGATAACCTACCCTCAACCATGGAAACATAAAAGTTAAGGGTTTATTTCACAATCTCTTCATTATCTGAGGTTGTTTATATGTAATTATCTACAGGGACCTCTTTATCATCCACATCCATGTTTCTTAAATATTTATTTCAAAAAATTCTTACTACTTTACATAATATGGGTTAAAGTAACTTATACCCCTGTTTGACTTTTTATAATAATTTTATAAAGGAATCATTCCATCGTTTTCCAAACAAGGTCCTTTTTAACCTTTTCGATAGAATTAAGGCAGGAATGTATTTTTTAACTTATACAGTGGGTGCAGCTATTTTATGATGTTATAAAATCATCAAAGCTTCCCATACAAACTTATAAAAATATTTTCAAAGTAAATGTATTATTTTAAAATTATGTGACTATTAAATGATTTCAAAAAATGAGATGTTTCTCTAAAATAGTTTTTATTTAATCCATGTCAACATCCTTTGATGGATTGTAAGCTTATTTGAAGTTGATTTTTTATGATACAAAACATCCATATTGTATTGAAGGTTTTGTGTTATGTTTGACTGTGGATTTGTTATTTTTATACCATTCATGGTTTATGAAAAATGTTTTGACATTTCATATTCTAGTTTTAATACGAATGTTTAAGTTTTGTTTAAACCTATTCATATGAGGAATGCGTTGGACTTAATAAGTGAATGGTGGAACCCGCTAAAGCACCTTGATGCATCGTTAGGTCTTATGAGACAAACTAGTGTCTTGGCACAAGGCCCTGAAAAAATATTATTTGTAGTCTTAGCACATGGCCTTGACTATGTGGTTATGATAGTCGTGCATTATGCATCCCATCATTTTGACAATTGTTATTGATATTTCATGTGATTATTCGACTAGTAGAATATGCATGTGAATACGTAAATGGAATTATTTAATTTTATTTCATCCATTTTATGATGAAGTTCACGTTTAAAAGGCTTTTGTTTTAGTTATACATTGACTGAAATGTTTATGCTTAATTATGAAAGTTTCAGCTATATTGTTATCTTTACTAGGCATTTGAGCTCACCCCTTTCTATGGTTCATTTTTCCCTGGATTTGAAGAAGTATTTTATGAATGACCTACAGGGATAGTATGAGAGGATATGATTGTGGACTATGGAGACTATGTTGTTGTAGTTTTCATTTTATGATGTAATGTAAACTTTATGAATCTATCTAGTGATTCCAAGGCTACTAAACTAATTGGTCTTTCGAGAAATGAAGTTTTGTGATCGTGAAAATGTTATATAATAATGCACCAACTCTGGGTAAATAGGGTTGGGGCATTTCACAACTAAGTGTAATAGAGTTTCCAAAATAAATTGTCTCCAAGCACTGTTGGAAAATCAAGAGTCAATATGCGATCTTGATCCTCTTAATGATGTAGTTCTGGAAACCTCAATCATCTGCATATTGCAGCTCCAGATCCAACCTATAGTTTACCATATTAATGGATTAGTAGTGTTTCTTCTGATGTTCCCCATTATAAACTTCTTTTTAAAGGATTTCATCATGAAAAATTGGTTTATCCATAGATCTTGTCTCTATATGAGAGCACATAAACCCGCAGTCTATCTAGAAGACCAAGGATCAAGTGGATTAATCACAAGTTATAATCCACCACAGTTTTCCTCCTCATGATGGCATTTTTTGTGAATGTTTTTTTCATAGTAGGGTTTGGCATTGTCAAGGTAATTTTTTAATTGACAATGTTGTAATGAGAAAGACCTCTTATCTTGAGGCACTAGTGAACACAAGGCCAATCATTTCTAATTCCCTATCATTAATGGGTGAAATAATTTCTCAACTAGAAGTCATATTAAGTGGATGATGATTCTCTAAAACTTAATTGGGTCATTAGAATTCTAATATAGTGGAGAAAAAAGTTACAAATACCCTTATTTTTAATAAAACAATTGATAATAGTCCACATTGGTCGGACCAATTAGAGAAACATATGGTAAATGATGACGAATATATGTTTAACATGAGAAAATAATTTTCTAAAGGTTAAGTACCAGTCATGTTATAAATTTTGAAAAACACTAAATATTACATTCCAGAATTGATGGAAGAAGATTGCATTCATGATGTCTGCATCAACATAGGGAAAACTCTTCATCATATTAATACCAATGTATTATCATATGATGAATATCAGAAAAATGTAAAGGTAATACAAGGGTTGAAACACAAAATTGACTTCAAATATCTCTTATTTTTCCAAAATCTGATGTTCAAAAAGCAGCAAAGAACCCTTTATGGTTCATGCCTTGATGCACTAATGAGGTTAAAACTGTTAATTTCATATACCCAACCTAGTGTTAATATCATGGGATGTGGTTCACATAAATAATTTCATTTCACTTTACTCCAAAATAAAAAATTCCTTCCAAATGTGGTGTCATGCAATGTTATATCCCACATCCATCTACAATCAACAGATTATTGGTGTGACAAAGTATACACTCAAGAACATTACTAAAGTAGCTCTTATTAGATTTTGGATCATTGAAAGAGAACTGTTGATATTATTTATCATCAAGCATATGAGAATCTTAAGCAGGCCATTGTCATAGAGGATGCTAGTCATAAAATAGTGAAAATTTCTAAAATATCACAATAGTATTCCAAAATAGGTTATTTGAGTGGTTGCTGGCTAATGCACCCTACTAATGATAGAACCAAAATTCCCAAAATCAAAGGGGAATCTACGAAAATAATATCTAGAGAAGTTCAGGAATCAACCCAGCCTACAAAGATGGGTTCTTGTATAATTCAACCATCGAATTCAATAATAAAAGATTCAATGGTTTGAATAATAGGTACATGATCATCCATAGCCTGCAGGGCTAGGGGATTTTTTACATATACAGTCCCCTCCTCAATGGAATACATTTTTCTCTCGATTTGGGAAGAACCATAATTTGAACACACTATTAAACAGTTTTAGGATTCCCTTTAGGTTTATATCCTTCAGATTTTGCCCATTAGTTCATCATATATGAAAACCGAGTCTCATGGAAGATATATAAGGATATAATCATAAAAAGATATTGAAAAATTCAATTCATGCATTATTTTTCAGTAAATTTCATGAAAACTATTTGAGATGATACTCCACTGAATGAGTCCTTTTTAGGGGAAGAATAAGATAATGTTTTAATATGTAATATGGTATACACTAATGCAATTGATGGAGGCATCAATACACAAAATCAGAGGATTACCAAGAATCTAGGTATGCCCTCATATAACAAACTCCCACCACTTAGAAAGGGATCTAATAGGGGGAATGATACAAGTAAGATCACATCTATGTTTTCAACAAGGTATGTTCAATATCATTTTCTTGGAGAATCATTCTATCAGTAAGAAGATGAGTCTAACGAGTAGAAATGACTCAATACAGAGTTTGGTCAAAGAATCATTTCTTTCTGACATGCTCCTCCTGCAGATCCTCTACATGAACATCTGGTAGAAACTACTCAGTAGGAAGAATTTGTTTTAAATATATTTTTAGATAAATAATTCCCCCTTTTGATAAAAAAATAATGTAGGATCAAAAAGTTCATTATAATAATGTCCCAATGGGTTATCCAAGACAAGTACTAGTAGTACAACAACCAGTGGTTTGTTCAGTCATTGCACAGTTCAGGCTCTAGCTACTATTACTTTATAGGTCCCAACTCATCTGGATTTTCCCCAATTTCTTATGATTTAAATTGAGTCATCATCTACTTGGTTGGGAGGTATGGGAGAATGATGTGCGCCAGTACAACTGGAATAGAGAGAGTACCATGAATGGGTGGATCAGATCCCTGCCCTACTAAACCTTGTGAATACTACATTACTAATCATTAATGGTTTTAGATATCTGGAACAACACATAACTCATTCTGTTTATCATTGTGATCCCATGATAGGGACTCCTCAACAAAAAGAGAAGCAATGCTCAGATTCTTGGTTCAATCATTACAGGGGAAAACATTGGTAAAGTATACCAGTTTTCAATATCAATCAATTACTGTATGGGAAGATTTATAACATAGATTACATCTTCAATTCATCTCAATGATACCAAAGACAACAATTTCTGATCTTACAAATTTCTATAAAAGGGAAAATGAAAGAGTTTCAGAGTCCTTTTCTAGATGGAATCGAATAACATTTTCATTAAATCTGGATCTCCCTCATGATGATTTTCTACCAATTTTCTTGGAAAATATGTGTAATGATTTATGAACATTAGATATCCATATTAACTACACAGGAGTTTTTTGACAGATTGCTTCAATTTCCCAGTCGGTGGAGGATTCCATTAAGGAAACTAAAGACAAATTTCATGTAATTCCATTATATCTTTGATGAAGAACTGGGAAAGTAGAGGCTGCTACAATCACACTCAATATTGAATATATAACAACTTTTACAAAAAATTCATCATATCCAATGGATCTACCTCATGAGTGTCATTATCAATTACTACCTCAAAATGATGATCAAAGAGGTCTAAGCAAAAAAACTGAAGCGTTAAAGAAAAATGTTTATTCCTTTCCAAATGAACAGGTTCCGGGTAATATCATCTCAACTGTGGAAAGTGACATTTTCAGTTTCCAAGGCGGTTGAAACCAAACAAATAATGAGATGAAGATCCTATCAATTGTTTTCCTTTTTGAAAAATGTTGAGACATTTCATTCAAGAGTTTTTTTGAATGTCCTCGGGAAAAGAATTTGTACACTTTGGAAAAGTGAAAATGAATAGCTATTCAACTCAAGTAGCATGTGTTTCTGCTACTGACCAAAAGGTACAAGGATAATTAAAGGAGGTCAAAATAAAAAATTTACCAACATATAATGATTGGATGATCAAGAAATCAATTAATCGAACTAATACTATTTTACAAAACCATTTCAAACAAATTTTTATGTATTATGACACTCCTATCACAACAAATCCATCTTCACCAAAAGATCTTTCCTCAAAAGACAATACTCAAAGAAGCAACGTGATCAGAGGAACAAAGTGCAGTCAAAAGAGGACGTTCTCAGGTCATGAAAATTGTTTTCCTTCAAAGTTGAATATTTCCTTCCATATTTTTAAAAAGCATGGGAACCACCCCACTAAATAGAACAAAGAAAAATTACCTGTCAAGAATAATCTTCATCGGATAATGATTTGATATTTGGTTCTGATAATGCTGTCCACTTAATGGATCCCTATGCGAATGATAATTCTAGTTATGTTGACCCTGAATTCCCTATACCCAATTGGGGAACTAGAGGAAAAATCCAAGTACATGGATACAAGGGAAGACATGGGTATTCTAGAAGACACTATTTTAACTCTACCCCTGCTCAAAGAGTATATAATGTAGAAACTCTTGGGAGAGCCCTTTAGCAGGTTCTTCTAGAACAAGGACATTCTCCCACACATGACAGGGTTGTTCCTAAAATGATTATTTTGGAGGCCCTGTTAGAGGTTACAACATCCTTCTCTCAGTAAGTAGATAGTCATAGTCAGTATAATCTACTAAAACCAGAAGCATTTCCAACTTATCCTCCGACACATGGTACATCTACATCAGAATAATCATTCTAAAAGGAACATGCAAAAATATATCTCTTTGCAAGAAAACTTATACCACTAAACCAACAAGATGATGTTTTGAAATAGATATCTCAATTACCTACCATGTTTTTAATTTTGGATCCCCCAAATCTGTCAAAATATCTTCATGAATCACTTAATGAGGCTTTGTAAATTCCTCAAGAGTTTGAAACTGAACTATCTGCTACTGAGGATTCTCGTATAGAGAATGATCCTATAGAATGTCAAGAAATTTTATCTTTTATGGATGAAGATGATGATTATGTTTTACATGGACACATCAGGCCCTTATACCTATCTAGCAGGGTTAATGATGACTGCATCCAATGAGCATTCATTGATAATCGCTCTAGATTTAACCTAAATCCCATTCGTACAGTTCATCGACTGGGCCTTACTTAAATGAACATATCTTATTCCCCATTTATGTTGTAAGGTTATAGCAAGAATGATCAAGAACCATTAGTTGAGATTACACGAAGAACATAGTTTGGAAATCCTATGTCTAATTAAGATTTTATGGTTATTTTTTAGGACACATCATAAAACATTTTTCATGGATGGCCTTGGCTACAACAACATGTGGGGATTCTTTAATTATATCACCAATGTCTCAATTACAACATTAATGTAATAATTGATACATTATAAAGTGAAAATTCTATGTTCAAAATGTGTGAATCATAGTATATTGAAGAAGAATTCAATCACACAAAGGGAACACAGGTCATGACAAAAGATATAACAATAGTCCGTGCTCCGAATGACCTGGAAAAAATCCTAGCTACACATTTAAGAATTTGAGTATATATTATGTGTTTTCTATTAATGAAATTAAAATTATAGGCCTAAATACAAGAACTCATCTACTGGTATCCATATTGTCAATTATGAAAATTGAGCTTCAAAGCATGGGAGAAATTGTTGATTCACCATTGTGAAATCTTAAATGGAGATGTCTTCATTTCATCCACCGAACATCAACAAGCCTCATATTCATCAATAAGAATAAAATTAGTCATCACAATACTAGAGGAATGCCAAATTTTCGATTGCCAACCCACCATCTCCTTTTTAAAACTTTAGGAAGATTTTTCATCATGATTAGTGATTGAAATGGTTTCCTCTTCTCCAAGATTTTCAAATATTGACTCCTCCCCAATTATTCAAAGTTTTTCATCAGCTACTATTAAAGTAAAAAAAGATTAAGTAACACGTATGGAATAAGAAGAAGAAGAAGATCTCGGGGATTCACCCCGAGCATTTGTGGAAGGTGTCTCCACCATTGTGGATGAGCTAAGTGAAATAATTTTGGGTACATAAAAAGATCCACACCCCACTCCAATTAGTGCGCCCATGACTTCAGAAGAGATTGAGATGTATACATCAATTTTAATGATATATCACGATATATATTCATGGGACTATATAAAAATTTCAGGGCATAATCCTGATTTATCCACTCATCACTTGGTTTTTATAAAAGAGCGTCACGGATTCAAGCATGCAGTAAGAAGATCACACCCAACTCATGCCTCTAAAATTAAAGATGAAGTCGATAAGATTAGAAAGGTTATCTTTTTTTGGGAGGATAAATTTCCCAAATTGTTGTCCAGTATTGTCCTATATAAAATAAAGAATGTGAAAATCAGTGTTTTCATTTAATTTAGAGATCTTAACGATAATTATCCCAAATAGGACATTCCAATTTTGATCACATAACATTTAATTGATTCAATAGTTGGCTATGAAGATATTTCCTTCATGGAAGGATACTCAGGGTAAAATCATATCCAAATGGCCCATAGGATGAATAATCTACATCCTTTTGATCACCTCATGGTTTTTTTTCTATCGAGTAATTCCCATTGTCTTAAATAATGAAGGTGAAACATATCAATGTGGCACACACCATATCGTCATACTCATCATATGAAACAAAAAATTTGAATGTTATATGGATGATATAGTAGTATATCCAGATAAAATTTCAATCATTCTAATAATTTATAGACCATATTCTGTAAACTTCAAAATCATAATTTGAAGATGAATATTTTCAAATTTTCTTTAGGGGAAACCTGAGGAAAATTATTCAGGTTTTTTGTATTCCATAGTTGAATAAATGTTAATCAGGAGATGAAAATTGAAATACATGGCATGATACCTCTTTAAAATTTGAAATAATTATGAGGACATCAAGGAATCATGGCATATATTCTACACATTATCACCAATTTGAATCGCAAGGCTTTAACCTTCACCAGATTTATTAAGAAGGGAGTCACCTATCAATTGATCGAAGACCACCAATAGGAATTTGTTACTATCCAGAAATATCTTTTGACTCTACAAGTATTAATGTAACATATTGAATGAAATCAACATATTCTCTAAGTGATGTATTAAGAGTGATTACGGGTGCCTTATTTTTCCAGAAGAATGATGTTGAGAATGAAATAGTATTTTCTATCTCAATTGAACTATGATGGATAGAGAGACCTAATATTATAGTATCATGAAGTGATGCCTAGAAATTATCCTTGTAGTGTAGAAATTAAGGCACTTCCTGCAACATCACGAGTTCAAATTTGTGTCTTGCAATAACGTGATCAAATTTCTCATCTATTGTCCTATGCTTACATGATGTTTTTCATGGGATGATTTTATTTTGAAAAAATTTTATATCTAGTTTTTTCCTCAGAATGAAATAAAAGTACAAGCTTTGTGAGATTTCCATATTGAATATACATCTTTATAAGATACAACATTAAAAATTGAACTTCCTGATGAATAGGTCTTCTAAATTCTTCATAATACAAATACATGAAAAATGTTCATTGATTGTGCTACTGGAATTTCAAAAAATAAGACAGTGGAATACCCTAAACTCAATAATGTTGTGTTATGAATTATAATTATCAGCTAGAAAATGAAGTGTTTTCATATTCTTTCATGTTTTTAGAAGGTGGTACCAAAAATGAGGCAGAATATCAAGCTCTCATTGATGGATTTTAATTGCTGCTCTAGGTTAAAGTGAACCACCTAAAAATGAATTGTGATTCCTAGTTGGTAATCAAAAAAATAAATGGGGTTTATGCTATTTGAAAAGAATAGTTAATACATTGGTATTATTATGTTAAAAGGATAAAGGATGAATTTCCATCAGAAAGACATATTCGTATATCTCTTGATCAAAAAAATACCAAGATGATGTAGTGCATAATGCATCCACAACCATGGATGATCCCAATAGAGATGAGTGAATCATCAATATTTTTCATCATCCTGTGATTTCACCATTCCATCAAACTAGAATGGGGGAAACCAATGAAATTATCAATATTTCTAATCCATATGGTCATACCTCGATATGGATGAATCCCATCAACGAATACCATAAAAATAGATTACATTTCCAAGATAGAGATGAAAAAGAATAGATCTGATGATGAGTGGCCAATTTTATTCTTTATGATATTGCAGATTTCTAGAATATCCTCTACAGAAAAAGCTTTGATGGAATCCTATTCAGGTGTATTGAAAAAGAAGAATCTATTGATTTCATGAATGAAGAACATGGAAAAGGTTATTCTTCTCACTATTCTTGTAACGTTCATTTGGATCGAATCTGAATGTTTGGATACTTCTGGCCATCAATGATGCAAGATTCCACAAATTTTACCAAGAAATGTCATCCCGGTCATGTGCATGACAACATCATTCATCAACCGCCAAATTTGTATCTTACAAAAAAATAAACATGGACATTTAACACATTGGGAATGGATTTTCTTGGACATTATCTTCCATATATGGCCATAGATTTCGAGTATATTATTACTTCTACTAATTTATTCTCCAAACGGGATGTGGAACTACTTTTCAATTAATTTGATGCCAAAATAATTTTTTGGTTTTTAAAAATAACATCATCACCTGATTTGTTTTCCCTCATTTTTTATTGAGAGACAACATCACCAATTTCTATTCTATTTAGGTAAAAATCTTATATCATGACCAAAATATCAAATAAAACCATTATTCTCACAATTATGAAGTGTCCAACGTAATGATAGAGGCATTAAATAATAACCTATGAAATATATTCGAGAATATTGTGGATAAAGATATGAAATCTTGGCCTGAAAAAATTATTGACTGCTTTATGGGCTTATAAGACTACTACTCGAACTACAAGTGAGGTAGATCTACACTCATTATTGTATGACAGAGATGGTTTTTTTCAAATTGAATAGCATGAGCATTTAACTTTAATGTTCTCCCCTCTCATTACTTCAAGGAGAATTTTTATTGGTCCTCATAACTCCAATGATAGCATAAACGAAGCCTATGAATCTTGAGCCAATGTAGGAAGGAAAATATTACATATATAAGGTCTACTCAATTAGAGATTTTTCACTAATATCAATGTATGTAGAGCTTATTAAAAATCCATCTAATGTGAGATTCATGAAGAAGTAATTTGTATAACTCAAAATACCCAATTCCCTCACTAGATGACTATAAAATGAACAACACAAATTCATTGTTGGAAGAAATTAAACTGTATAACAACCATAAGTGTATATGATGCATAATGATTAAATACATAACATCTTGTTCCTTATTTCACAATATTTAATAGCACGACAACATTTTTCATTATTACATGACATTAAACTTTATGGTTAATTTCTTCTATGTTAGACATTATGAGCTTCCATATGCAAGAATCATTGACGTCATTGCTACTAATTAACAATACATGAGTTCCATTTCTCCTTATTTCTGAATCAGATCGTCATAGGGGCCTCATTTCAAGAGCCACATGTGGATTGATTCTCATATTCAATGTGATACGTAGAGACTCATAGATATCCAATCTTGGCCAGATCCACAACAAAAAAATATATTTTTCTTTTCACCTACTATATATGAACCAGATCTATTCATAGTGCTCTTCTAATATACATGGCTTGATCTTCATACCATTTTGTGTTTTATGTTTAAACTGTTCTTTAAGAATGTGTAATAATCCCCCATCACCCACATCAAACTCAATTGGTGTCGGAAAATATTATTTCTATAACATGGTCTGTCTTGATTCTCTTCTATTTGACATACGTAGAGATTCCTAGATCTCCAATAATTAGAACAACCAATATAAAAAACCCTTTATTCCATATGTATGATTCAAAAATGTATAAGAAATTTTTAGATAACTATATATGGCTATATTATCATCCATATGAGATATATAGTGACACCAATTATTAATTCACTAGTCTAGATATAATATTACATTTTTACATATGAATCACTTTAGGTCCATGCTGCATTACCCTAAACTACACATCACCAAGTCCTAGCTTCATGAAATTAAAATTAAAAGAACCCAAAGAACTATGTATAGCTTTATTACCATCCCATTGGGATACATAGTGAAAACTAGGGTGTATCTCATAGTCCCAGTCAAGTGATATTTTTCTCTCTCTCTTCCACATATCATTTACAATCTATTTGAGAGTCTTCACTTCGGGTTCTCTTGTTAGAGATCCCACCAAGGAAATAAGAATGTACCCCTTTTACATATGATAGAAGATATTTGTTAGGAACTTCAAACTCATGGACAATATTGATTCAAATATATCTCATATGCATTGTGCATTACCCCCATTCGTATTTCACAAACATAATCTTGAATATTTTCATATCATCAAATTCTTTATTATGGTTTTTGGTGGAAGAGTTTTTGATATCTGAGAAATATTTTTCTTGATTGTTCATTATGTGACCTTAGGTGTCCTTGCATATGTTCAAAATATTATGGTGTTATTAATCAAATGAGGAAACAATCTGGTTATAGAATACATGCCCCTATTGGCCCTGCGTAATAAAAACCCGATAATGGGGTTGTCAAAAAAATGATAACATTAGGCATTGTTTAATTGTATTTTGTCCCTTTCAATCATTGATGATAATATTGAAGAATATTTATAAGAAAGATGTCTTTCATGTATATTTGTCTGATTACCATTATCTTGATATGATATTGTTCGGGACCACGGTTATACAATTCCCTCTTCATATGTTCGAAAAAATAGGATATGACCATGGATCATTTGTCCACATGTCATATATTGTTTCCATTTTGGGTCCTAGTCGTATCACCTAAAACTAGAAACACCATATTCGCAATGTTTGAGTAAGACAATCATATAATTATTATTGCTCCTATTCTTTGGAAATCAAGATTTAAAATACATTTTCTGTATTCAGATACCTTTCTCCACAAATCGAGCACTGTGCTGTGGAAAATAAGAATCTCTATAAACTATCATCGGATTTTAGTAGTAGAATGATTGATTTTTTAAAACAATGTTGCATGACTATACAATATGTGCCCTAATGTGACCTTGAATAGTTTCTTACATTATAGGCATTTTATTAAAAATATACCAATATACGTCTATGCAACTAATTCCCTAGCTATCCCTGCATAATAAAACCCCTATAACTGTTTCATCAGATAAATGTATCATTTTCATATGAAATACTGCCTCTAATTCTTTTTAGCACTTTTCCGATATCATGTATTGGATTCAAAAATTCACAAATCCCAGTTTTAAATTTTCCCCTCTATACATAAGAATGGTTGTATGTTTCCAAAAAAATTATTATGAAATTAGAGAGTCTCAAAACATTTTTTAGTGATAATGAACATAAATTAAATCCACCCAATATCGTCACCGTATGACTCAAAACTGCATAGTAAAATGTGCTCTATGAGTGAATCTAATATGCATAGCAAGGTATCATAAATCCCCATTTTTTAAAAATGATTAACCATTCCTAGTATACCAAATTTATGTAGGATAAATTTTATTACTCATGACCTATGTTTTTATAGATAACCCTTTATTCTTAACATATCTTTACTATGAAAAATAACCCATTGTTGTCTTAATTCACCCAACTCTTATTTTCCCTTATCTATCAACAATAAAATGTTAAATTCTAAAGAGATCATTGTCTTGACTATGTATTACATTCCCTAGAGGACTTTTATAAAATTCTCCTACATAACAGGCATGTGAGACAAAAGATGCCAATATTTGGATATGAATCATATTCCCTAGTTGTTGCTGCATATTAAAACCCTCATAATGGGTCATAAAATAATGGTAACCATATTATTTAAAAATAACTCCTTTATGTTAATACATGTTTTATATCTGGTGAAAATAAAAAAATAATGACTCAAGATTCTCCTTGAAAATATATAAATTATATTAGTGAAATTCCTATCCACTAATCCTTGTATCAGATATAATTTCAAAATTTATGTTCACAGTTGTTCATCCATATATACTATCCATTGCTAGTACAACATGCCTTACTCTAAACAACCAATAACAAGAGACATGGAAATCACCAAATTGGAAAACTTCAAAGGGAACTATGGACCAATATCAAGTCCCATATCGCAATATTTACACTTTTTTATGGTTTAGGTAACCATGAAGAATAAATAGACAAAATATACAATGATTTTGGGGTTTTCTATATAACCCTAGAGAAAATCAAACTAAGCTTACTAGTATCATAATATTAGGTAGAAATTTAAACTATGAATGAAATCATAGATGATTAAAGACAAACGTATTTTCATTTGACACTGTAAAACTCACACAGGAGCATCCCGAAAATAGTCTCTCTTAAGTCATAAATAAAAAAAGGTTCTATACATAACATAAAATTTGGTTAATGACCTCCTGACCCCCATAAATTTCCCATTGACGTTTCTTTGACTTACTTTTTTGATCTCATAAGCATGGAAAAGTGGTTCCTTAGCATATTGTAGGTCATTTGAAACATCCTTATATACTTATCCTATTGATTCATGATGTTGGTCAAGCTCCCATGTGATAATATATTATTCTTGTTGAGGATTCGACTACTGAATGGTCTTTCCATTAATTTTCTACTCTAGTGCCTTCAATTTTATGGAATTATTGTCCTCATATTATGTTAGCTCTGCTTGTAATTCATCTGTGTGGATCAAAAATCATGTTTTTATCTGATCTTGCTGGAACCTATAATCTTTCTCCCTTTTTAGGAAAATGTCATTCACTGTAGTATGAATTTCATGATATTCAAAACTACCAAATCCCAGCGTAATCAATAGAGATGAATTCCTTGGATTTAATGAAGACATTTCCTCAAGGGGCATTTCAGATATTATCCCGTATATATATTCCCAGTCCTTTCGATGTGAAATAAGAAGATCTTTTTTCTCTTCAAGGTCTAATTCATATTTTTTTCATAAGGAGCAACATATTTAGGGATTAATGCACATAAAAAATCCATCATCTGCTCATTTCATGATTGCGTTTACTTCACCTCCTCATAATATTTATGCTAATAGAGAGGCTTCACCTCCATATATAGCCATTGATGTTGATAACACTATATGGTGATATATGGTTAGTTTCATGAGATACAAATTGTGAGAAAATCACTATATTATTATCTCTTACCTAACAAAAGGTCAGAATCATTAAAATAATCCTCCCCAATCATCTACGTTTCGACAGTTTTGGGTGATGTCTCTAGGTGGAGAATACATTCGTTAATTTTCTCAGGATCCTTTGAATAAATATCCGGAATATTTTATGACTCATGATTCAACAGATCTATTGTCTCTAAAATGGTATGATTAACAAAAATGTCAGTGCTTCATTCAAGAATCATCGCATCAGTAGTTTCTTTAGATAGATTTGCATATTTCAACTAATCATGGTTAGAAAATTATTCTTAAGAATATTAATAGGTTAAATAATAAAAACTCAAATATATTTGGTTTTATACATGGAACATCAAATTAATCAAAAACAATTTGTATATTACCGTGTTCAAATTATTCTTCAAAAGTCATTCCATGGTTTATCATAGCATCTAATGATATACCTGATGCCATGTTAGTATCACCCCTGGGAACCCTCGATGTGGTTTCTTTGCAACCTTACTCTGAAAACCATTGACCCAGAACAGCTTCCTCAACAACAATTATGAGCTCATCATCAACTATCTCAATATGTTATTGTGCATGTGATGAACCAAAATTATTACATTATAGAAGTCATTTTTTGTTACATCTTGTTTCTTATGCTGCAATTTTGATTTACCAAAGGCATACTCAGTTCTGATAGTAATATTATAAGCAGTGATGGGAACATAAATTGGTTCTTTTTTTCTCAATTCCTCTTCATGAACAACTAGTTTAGCGTGAATTTTTTCTTTTTATGAAGAAACCTCAATAGTTCCTCGAATCATATCGATAATTTATTTAAGAGAAGAAATAGAATAAGATACTTTAATTCTGAGAAGTTTAAACACTTTTCATGAATAATGTTAAAAATAATTTAGTCCAAAAGTCTTAATACTAATGTGAAAACTTTTAATCGTGGTTTTCATTCTTAAATGTTTTCTTCCTCCCCTTCTTGGTAGGACTTGCATCATCACCTCAAAAACACATATTTTAGGCTATAGGCCCCATTACATCTCATCCTACATGACCTGTTGACCTAGATATATCTCTCCTGATTCATGGGGTGATCATGTAGCTCTAAGAGCTATAACGACATCGATATTTCATGGAAATGGAGCATCAGTCAATTTTTTATTATCCAGCTAAAATTTTAAATTATATTTCTTCTAAGTAATAATACATTTAGTAAATTCAAATTGAAAATTTGAAGAGAATGTGAGAAAAAGGAAAAAAATACCACAGATCCAAAAAATCATTCTATTATTCATTCAATGAATGGAAAATCCCTTCAATAGTACCACGATCTACCATTTAGATCACCATAATTGTCATGGAAATTGATTCATCAGTTGCATATAAAAGAATTCTTAGTTCATGGATATAATTTATCATGTTTTTTGGATTGTACATAAATTGAATATCAGAAGAGGCCCATAGATCCCCTATTCCTAGAATATGTAACCAATCAAAAACAATTATCCACAATGATTTAGCATCACAATGCAATTTTTTCCATGTTTGAACATCCTCTGGTTATATATATTTAGATTAAAAGCCTGTGGGTTGTGAAGAGGATCCTATAGTTTTGTATTTAAGTTTCTCCCTAATTCCTGCAGTCACAGATGGTGGATGAGAAAATAGAACTCATCGATCTTCTAAACAATGATGACTAGACCGCCTCAGTACAGCCTTTGTATGGATTAATTGGATTTCTCTCTTAACATTGATATATGGATTATGTCTTTCATGAGGTGACTTCTTTGTGTTTGGTTCCTAGTCGCCTCCACCATCTAACTCAGTTTTGTCAACCTCAAATGATGAATAATTACCTTCAAAATGCAAGGGTTCCTTCATACTACCTCTATTTATCCCCACACAAGGGAAAACATGGTTTAACACCCCTTCATGGTAATACGAAACCCAATTTTCAGAATTCCAGATAGTCAATATGATTATTACATCAATGGTATGTAAATTAACAATTTTACATGTTTCCTCTACAATTTTCAGCAACCATAGTTGTCAGGAATCCATCAGATGTTGTTCAAATGTATCGTGAATACGAGGGGATATTGTATTGTTTTTCAGAAACGTGAATTGACATGAAAATCTACAAGGATCATAGATCTCAAATATGATTTCCTCGTCAATCCTTATGGCCAATTCACCATCTCTCCAAGATAGCCTATATTCCCTAATCTCTTATATAGACATCCCATCATCAACAAATCGCCCCATAGGTGGATTCCCATAAAGAAAAAAATTAAATTACTTATACGTACAAAACATAGAAATGATATCATAATTGTTCTGAGACAAAGGTGAAGTACTAGAGATATCCTGTATAGATGGTCATAAAGAAATATCAAACACAGGTACCCCACTCTATACAAAATTATTTCTTAAATTAATTGTGATTCACCCCCATAACACCTGGAATGGTCGCACTATTCTAAAATGATACTTCAATCTATAAATATGCAGTGATATCCAATGAATATTTTTCAAAATATGGGTGGCCAGCCCTACCTTCCTCTTCTTGTATAGCTTGAACTCAATAACAAAAGTTCCTAGCCTTACGCCTCCCATGTAATATAATACCAATAATAATTACACATTGATCCACATGACCACGAAACCATCAATATGTTTCTTCGTAGGAATTTTGGAATTTAATTCATACCCCCACATATCAAACTCACTTTTCACTAATGTTGTCCAATAATGTGTTGTGTTTACCTCTCATTTCGTCCATCAGATATCTAGATGGATGAGTGAATGTAAGACTCTTCTCCTCCACCATTACCTTGAATATTTCCAACCACTACTCTGGATGAATATCACATAATTTTTGGGACATTATTGTTATTATATTCTTGAGTTTGTAAAATATTTTAATCAAATCACGAACCAATCTTGTTGTCTTTTCTGATTCACTTCATGTCACCATGGAAAGTATAAGCTCATCAAACATATCTACATAGATTGGTGATCTATAGATCTTATAGACATCCTATAAACTGATTCTTACATCTACATGTGTAAAATGGAAGGAGTTACTTTTTTGACTCCATCGACTTAGTAGCTCTTGAACAAAATTTCCATTCCTATATACAAATGTTTTCCTGACCCGTACAACCTCCTAAATATCTACAAATTTTAATTCAACCATAAATTATGCACTCTTCTTGCACACCCAATTATCCCACATCCATGAAGGTTTAACACCCCCTCTTGGGACAAAATCCATACTAATATTCTTTCTTTTTGATTGACACATTTGAGAATCACAAATGATAGAAGAATAGATGTGTCGATATAGCTCGAATGTATGTGATTTCAAATCTAGAACACATGGGATGTGATGCATGAAATCAGTCTTATTAGTTAACACACCATTAATATATGATCCCATAAAAGAAATACTATCATATGAGAAATTGGTATTTTATTGAAAAAAAGAAAGTAGAATATAGTTCATTGTGTCTAGAATGTTGACATCCATATGATGGAAATAACTATACAATGGTAAATAACATCCCTAGGGAAAATTGATGTGATATTTCATTAGATAAATTTCCATATCTAGTGGTGTGGTGTCATAGACATCAATGTAGTCATGACTAAAAACCCTCATCATTCAATCAGTTCTCTTACATGCCAATTCATCATCTGTTCATATTATTTTGGAACCCATTGAACCTACAAAAGATATCAACAATAAACTTTAATGTAAGTCCATTAATTGATGTTTTCACAAACGAATTAAGGAAAATTTACCAAGGAATTATGATACACATGTCTGAACATAGAACACCAGTATGAATCCATCACTAATGTTTGACACCCTAATTTTGATGTGCAAAGGAAAATCATATAGAGAAAGTGCGACTAAACCAGACCATCAGAGCAAAATGAATTTCACAGATAGAGATGGATTTATAAATGTATTTGGAATTATAATTTAAGTGAATCTAGTATATATTAGATAGGCAAGTTACCCCGCATGCAAGAAACTTTCTCACCTATTTACCTTTCACACTACCACTTGTGCACCATAACAACCACTTTTTTCTGGTTCATAATATTACCACAGTATATAACCCTCTTTTAATATTAGATCCAATTATATGGGGATTTTGTTTCATTTTTTCATTTTAGACCCAATTAATAGGTGGGGTTGTGGTGCTTTTATTGACATTGTGTTTCATTACATAGTCTAAAAAATGATAAAGGGGAATTCCTTAGAAAAAAGTGGATGAAATACTACAAGAAAATCACAATTATAAAAGGCTTGAAAATTGGATTGAAATTATCAATCTAATGATACGTCATAACACAAGGTACTTTCCCACCCAATTCAGGAATGCAGCCCACTTACACACCACATAACAATTTCACAAAAAAATCACTTATTCTTCTATAAATAGACCCTCCAGACCATCATTTTTAATGATAAATTTCCCTGAAGCCTAATTGATTATATCCTCTCGCTAATGATTCACCCATGTCATATTAAACATTCAAGTTAGTTCTTTAGCATGTAAAGTAGATGAATTGAATTAGGATAATATGACTTAAGTCCTTATAGTGTTTGAAATCCACAAAACGTGTGTTCCTAAAGCGCCCAACATCCATAAATCAGAAACACTTCAAAACCATCTATTCCTATCAATAGAACATAAGCACCCCACTTCTGGGAATATATTTGAATACTCTGGAGAGATTGAGTCAAGTTTTGATCAAGAATTAACATCCAGGTTGTTTTTCGCTTAATAGAACATCATATCAACCAAGCCTACTTGTGTTCCCATACTTGTGTGCCTAATACTTACTTGGGTTCCCTACATTAATTCTCCTACTCCCTCCAGTCTACAATACATCATGCCTTCTTCAAGGCCATTAATCTAAAGGATTCTTCTTCATTGGATCCCTAACCTAAAATGGATTAGGTCAAAACCACCACGAAAACATCCTAACAAATCAAACCGTTGGGAAAGGAACATTAGTATATATCAAATTTGGTATGGTATTTCCATAGGATTTGGTTTCCCACATTTGTTTTACAATAGGGTTAGGATTCATGGAGTGTTTGTGGTTTTTTATATCTGTATTCACATGGAACATTCTCCCAAGAATAGTGTCAGGGAGTTCTCGGTTTAGAGGATCAGTGTTTCGTTTTTGTCCTCCACTTTTTGTCTCAAAGACATAGATCCTCAGGTATTTGATGGGATGGTACGGCTCATAACTAAATTTACTTTTGAACAAAAAAGAATTATCCCTATTCTACTTGAACAAATAGTTTGGCAGGCATCCTGGTGTAAGCTGAAAACCATTAAAGTTGGACATTGTAGTATTTCTCCCCTCTACAAACATCACCTTTACTCCGTATATACATTGGACCCTTGTACAATGTAACAATAACATAAAGAAGGCTTGTCGCCTCTCCCTCTTCACCGATAGCCCCACCCTCATCCACTATTGCCGCCATAGGAACGTCCTCTTCCACCAGAGGAGGAGGAAAAGTATAGATACATTTTTTGAATCATTCACCACCTTTTCTTTCTCAAACTGAGCATGAATAATTTGTTCTTAGAAATTCATTTTGATTAGAAAAATTTCACAAACACCTAAGGTTAATGAACTACAAGTACTATGTTTCCCATCATAATTGGGATAAGTAGGAGGCCTTCTCAGGGAGCAAGCTCACTCGATATCCTCTTCTAGAATCCCACCCTAATTTCCTTAATCTGGGCATCCTATTTATGACTAAACACTTAATTAAGCCTCTAAATCACCAAGGCAAGCATTTATGAAATTATTCCCAAACTCATTTCTCTAAATGGACTAGACTCTCCAATGATACTCATCGAACTACGTGGGATTTGATTCCTATCCAAATATGATATGTAGGAATGTTCCTAGAGGTTCAAAAACAACACTTCAAATCAATACTATTCTTCATGGGCCATATTCCCAACACGGTCTAATCATACATGGAAATCTATATTCATTCCATGCTCATTAGGCTATATAGGCAAAGTCCCACACAAAAAATTGACTAAGAACATTTATCATAGGTGTTCATAACATATAAAATTAAATTGAATGGTTATATCCATATAACATGTCCTTAAAATGTATTATATTTCCCAATATAAAAAACAAAATTACAAGGGTTCTAATTTCTTTCAAAAGGATATGTTGGTAGCCCATTTATGGGTAAGATCTCAACATCAAAACATACATTAGTCTCCCTGGGTGATGATAAATTTTAGAGTTCCAGACTAAGTGTTTTAAAAACAATTATAAAAAAAATTGATAAATAGATTCTATAAATAGTATATTAAAGGACACCATTGATGGTGAACCTCGAAAACATAAAGATATCTCCATCAATGATGAACCTCAAATACATACAGATTATTCTATATTTCACACATGACAATAATAGATTGAAAATTCCAAGGGAAACCTATATTTTCCATTCTAAATTAAAAATGATTAATGAAAATATCTCAAATAAATAAAGAGAGTCTGGGAGTATAAATTATTCCCCATCAATAAGGTGTGATGAGTATTACATTCCATTCTCTCAACTAATGAATATTTTTAAGTTTCATAAGTTTAAACTCAATAACGCCTTCCTTTGGAAATAAAGTACATGTTGGATAAATAAATATTTGATATTCTTGGTTCCATGAACAAATTCAATGGAAAATTCTGGAAGCAGTGATTCTTTACCAGGACATACATTCCAAGGAACTATGAAACAGGTGTCTTCAAAATTATAATTTGAAATTGATTTCGTTATTTGGATTTAATCTGGTATATTATTTCTATTATTATGTTATAGAATTAATTAGGTGGTTTTGATGTTATAGGGTAGCATTTAATAGATTTTAAATGGTGATGGGTGTTCATTCATGACAGTCAGATTAGTTTGGTGGATTAGTTCTTTGTGAGTGAGTATTATTAATGTAGTTTATAATGATTCAATGTTATTGATTCCTATTTTATTTATTTATATTAAAATTTTAAATAATTTTCTCAGTGAAAACATGTCACTATAGGATAGTTAGGTATCTAGAGTCTAAAAATATTGGTAAAATTCTTGTTATATTCTATTTTGGTGTCCTAGTTTCATTGAAGGGTGAATTTAATCGGTGGGTAATTTTCTCTCAATGAAGAAAAAATAGATATTTAAGTTTAATAATATTTTTTAGTTTAAAATGTTGTCTAATAAATTCCTAGGGTTCCCTAATAGTTAGTATAATTCAATATATGTTACCCAGATTTTAAAAGATGAACTCTAATATCTTGGATCATAGGATTATTTTACTACATTTTAAAAAATATATAATGGATTGAAACCTGTAGGATTGAATAATTTATTATAATTTAAACACTACTTACATATAGTATTCTCATATTACATCTCAAATAATGAATTAAAATATATAAGTTATTATGATGATATTATAATTTCATCTAATATATACTGAAATACATTCATTGATACCTTATGGATATCTATGAGAAATAAAACATAATAAAGGGTGATAACATATGATTAGTAATGGAAAGCGTGAAATGTAATCTATCTTAAATTAAATAAATCATGAAAAATGTGGTGGAGATAAATAAAAATTAACAAATATATTTAATATATTTCATAAAAAGGGAACAATAAAAATATGAAAAAACAAATATTAATAATAGCATCTATATTAATATCTTGCATCGAAAGTATAATATCAATTATTTTAGACATAATAATCATAACATCATGTCCTTATGCTAATAAATTTATGTAAATTGGTATGATGTGTGAAAAATACCCAAACTTGATTGTCATATGAGACCCACCGATTCCTTCAGTGGAAATAATAAGCCCCACACCTCACATTATATATCTATTTACTTCGTTATATGAATGAAATGAATAATAATTCAATCTATAATCTATAATAATATTCATATCAAAAAATAACTACAGAAAATGTTCCAAATTTACCCATTCAATAAATAGAAAAACATCATCATAATCCATCTAGAGTAATGTGGTTGTTGGTATAAATAGATTATATTCCCATTAAATCATAATATTCATTAATTTATGTCAAAAGAGATATAAATTCATTAAAAATATCACTGGAATACTATATGAAGAAATTAAAATTATTGATTTTGAAATAAATGATATTAAATTTAATCAATATTTAGAATATTAACAAAATAATTCCTTAAAATGTACCAAGTAAACATCAATATAAATAATGAATGAAATAATAGTAATAATGTCAGTAAAATCTATTCAAATGATGTACATTAAAATAATTATTTCAAACACACATTCGATAAAAATAACATGCTTCTAAATGATAAAGTTTTATATTTGAGCATTTTTCATTGAAGTAAAAAATGTATTCAAATGAATTGAATAAAATAATTGTAAATGGATAAAAAATATCATTAAAGTATTTTATAGAAAATATAGACCAACAAGAATATGATTCACGTATAAGTAAAAAAATGTGTTTTTCTATAGAAACATTAACTCGGTATTTTGAGTATGAAAGATGATAAAATTTAATTAATAATGAAATACCCTAAAAATAAATAGATAATTACAGAATATATAAGGATTAACAAATAAATAACATGTAATTCCTCAAAAGTAATCTTAAATAAAAAAAATTAATATTGAGGATTATATTGTGAAATATATTTTGTCCTCATGTCCAACAAGTGATTT
The DNA here is from genome assembly GCA_963277665.1 of Viscum album. Classification (NCBI taxonomy): domain Eukaryota; kingdom Viridiplantae; phylum Streptophyta; class Magnoliopsida; order Santalales; family Viscaceae; genus Viscum; species Viscum album. The sequence goes on from OY728158.1 coordinate 883,289,948, forward strand.
AAGGCTCATTTATAATAAATTTAAATTTATTATAAATATATAAAAATATTTATACTTGTTATATCATATTTGATCCACATACAACATTTCATTTCCCATTTATTAATAACTCCATATTACAATTACTGTTTATGGGTATTAATCGTTACATAGTTTTTGTGTGTATTTGTTATGTAGTTTTGAACATTAAATTTTACTCATGATTAAAACATTTATAAATTATTAATAATGATCTAAATATCATATATATATCATTATATGAATATTTTGAATAACTAATAAATTGAAGATATAAAAAATATGTCAAATTGCTTCATGGATGTGGTAGTCTACATGTACTCATGATCTATATTTTAATTTTTTTCATTGATGAACGCGAAATGTCACGAACCATCCTCACTATTCCAAATAACTAATCATCTCACCCCACATTTCTCTTTAGGTAACATGTTTTTCTCTATCCCACCGCATCATATTATGCACAGATGTCAGTTATCATATTAACAACAATTCAAATATTATAACAAATATTATTTTTATTTTATTTTTCCTCACTCTCACACACCTTGGGAATCATTCTTGGAGGTCAACCATCCCATGAAAAACTCTATTAAAATCCTCTCTTAATATTGTAGTTTCAATATGGAAGGCCCCACAAGAAAGGTCTTCTATGTTGATAATATTTTTTCCAAATATTATTTTACATATTGATTTATTACGTGTTTACACTCTCTACATCTATGAACACAACATCAAAATCATGGGAACCACAACTCAAACCACAGTAGTACCATTAATCAAATAGAAGGGTGTTGGTTTTCATACCATTTCGATGACCCATCTCTCATTGGATATAAACCTGATCATTTAACCCTATAAGTCTCTTTTATTAAGTTGGTCTTCATCCCATCACCCCATAAGTTATTTACCATTAGGGAAACATTTCCTACTAATGATTATTCTCATATACCAAAACAAATTATTTAATTATCATTTTCATCACTCACAAACAGCCCCAATAAATTCCCACAGTTTGACCCACCCAGACATTACTCTCGGCCAAAACTTGTTTAACTATGGATCTCCAATCCGGTTGGCACATGAAAATAAAGGTTCACCATGTTTTCAGAGATTTTACCATTTAATCATTTAAAACACATTTTTCAATGGTGGATGTTACATGTAATATAATAAATTATATCATATATTTTCAGGAAATTTCTTATTCCATAAATATCATATATATTCATTAGATTCATCTTTATAATCATCTATGTAATGTGTTGGTGAAAAACTATTACAAAACTATGTGGAGACAATACGTCATACTTACACGTGAGAGATGATTCCATTTCATGTGGGATAGAAATGAGGTGGGAAATATTTTATACTTAATCATAATAACATCTAAATATATTTATGATACATGAGTCAATATTTTAGGATGGTTATTATAGATTTTGATGAAGTAGAGGAATAAATAAACATTGATGGGGTTAGAAAAAATGATTACCCCATGTTTGAAAGAACACCTTTGGCATAAACCTCAAGACTTCTAGGATTGGTATTTTAGTTGGACCAAAACATCCAAGCCATGTTTATGGATTTTGTAGATGTATTTTTGTTGGTATTAGTCGAGTTAATGTGATAGATAATTGGTTTTCCAAGTTAATAGAGACAATGATTTTATACCTACAGAGAGGGTTGCTTAAGAGTTAATATATTGTTTATTTTAACATTCAGTCCAAATAATAATGATAAGTGATGATTTATATGATGTTTTTAAATAAAAAACTACTAATGAAAAAAATTAATAGAATAATTAAACCATATAATTAATCAAAAAATGAAAAAAAATATTTAAATAAAATAAAATTTATACATGAAAATATAAAACATATGATTATAAATTAAACTAATTTTTTTAAATGAATTATATTTATTAAAATTTATATTTTCGGTTTATGAATTTTTTTATAAACATTTATGTCTTACTTATATCATGTTTAATTCACAAAAGTTCTATTATATTAAAATGATATTTTTTACAATCACTAAAAATAAATTTATCCATAACACTTACAAAACATTATCCTATGAAAAATTTATATTATAAACATAAATATGAATTCATTTTTATTAAATTCATCTTATATATTTTATAAAAACTATTTTTAAAAATCTTTCCCGCAAAAAATAACAAAAAATATTATTTATTGTGTTTTTATGCAAAAGAACGGACAAATACCAAAATAATATATAATGTTAATTTATATGAAATTAAAAAGATTATTTTTAATGATTACGACATTATATAGAATTTAAATTGAATAATAAATAAAATAGGGGGTTTTAATTAATTTAGTTAATGAAAATAATAAACACTAAAGAAATCTTAATATTCCTTATGCCCTCAAAAAATTATTCATTTCGTAAAAATCCACAAAATTCATCAGAAATTCATTATTATATGAGGAATTGAAAAATTAATTAATTATTAAAATTAAATTTACTAAATTACTGAATTTATTATTTATTAACATTCTTTAGTAATGATATATACACTATACTAATATTTTTTTAAACGAAAATCATCATTACTATGATTGAATCTCATGGGATAAATAATTTTCTTATTAAAATATTTCATTATCAATATATCTATAATATCATTTTATGATAATATGTATTTATTTATTCATTAAAAATTCCTTAGGTTCCCACACTTCCTCTCTTATTTTATGATTTTTCAAATTTATCATTACCAATCGAGTTTTTCGATTGTGCAACAGTTGTTCTCTTATGTCAAGAATCTTGATAGTCACTACATCGTAACATAATCAAGTTACAATTATATTTCCATAGAGGTGAAAACACAATTTTTTTCATGAATTTACCATTTTGATAAAGATATATGAAATTCATGATGAACTATGGAGAGGCTATATATCATTTACATTAATAATTTTCTACTCCACATATTTACCACTCTTGAATGGGACTACAATACCAATGACATAGTTTCGCTTTGTTATTGAACCATATAAACCGAACCATTTACATGAATTCAAGACAACATTATCACCCACATCATTTATTCATCATTTCTTTGGTTATCACCATAATCTTCCTCTAAATTTTGAGATTCATAAATATATTTTAATATATTCTTCTCTATCAATAATACCCCCTCAACAAGATTATTAAATATATATTTACATTCTCAAACATCATCCCAACTTGATATAGTATGACACAAATTTCTATACTACTATTCATATGGTTCCATTATAATTATTGAGATGATGCAATTATTATATAAACAATTACACAAAAAATAAATTATTTCAATAAATATCATGAATGTCAATAAATCATGGCCACAAAATATATCTCACTGTAAAAATAGTTCATATATTTTTCCCTTCATTTTTAGGATGATTAAAAGTTCACAAACATATCATGATAGTAATTTCATTCTATATAATCATAAAATGATTACATAAATAGATGATTATGATGAGAAAAAATCCAAATACATTCCCCATGAAGTCTCACAACATCATTAATATAGTATCATGTAACGCACAATAGATATATATAGTCATATATAGTAATGAAACATTCATACATGGTATGGTGATCAATAAGAACAGTTATAGAATCATTATTACTAGGTGGATTCAAAGACATAAGGGAAATGTATATATTAATATCATCAAATTTACACAAAATATTATATATAAGTAATGTGACCCCTTCATGTTATTGTCTCTCAACATTAAACAAATGAAAATACTAGGATCCTACTTCATAGTAAAAAATTTCTCATTTCCCATTACAACACTAATATTTTCCTTTAATGAGTAGATGTAATTTATAATTACAAGGGTTTATAGAGATATTTGACATATTAGATTCATCTAATAGTTTGAATTTTAGGCATTCATGGATAAAACACATAGCCTATTCCCAAATTTTAACATACCATCATCATTGATGATGTTTACCAAATTCTTATCATTCATTAATTTTATTTTCCTTTCCTTATTCTCATCATCAATATGAGGGATTTTTTATTTTCTAAAAAATGAATGGTTTTGAATCCTTTTGTAATTGATTTGATGTTTCATCATTATTAATGATTTCCATGTCAATATTTTCTAAATCCATGAATATATAATTCTGTAAAATCACTACTTTACTCAACACAACATGATATATTCTTCTCATCGCAATGACCACATTTTTTATTCTATGGATTGAAGATTATTTATCTATCATAATTGTCTATTTGTTATATCCATCCTCATTTCTTCATGTTGATCTCTTTCTATAAGAACATGTATTTCAAATTCTTGATTTCTATATATAATTCACATCCTTCACCATAAATGTAATTGTTGTATTTATTAAATGAAATGGTTTTAACAACTAACTCAAGATCTTGGGTTGGAATATTCAATTCATAAATATTTTACTTCATATATACATAGTTAGAAATATTTTATTATACATGATGACCCATATATATACCTTCATTGATCCATCTCAAATTAAAAAATGTATATATCATTCCCTAATAGTAGATACAATATAGTTTAATTGACCAATCACCTATTTAAATCATCCATAATTTCATTCCATTATTATATCCATATGAACATTACATCATTACATGTCCACATGATTAATTGGTTCCATAATCATGATGTTTTTATTTCAATTTGTTACAATAAAATTTTGATCTTTGGAAACTAAATACCTCAATAATATTAGTTAGTGTTGGCCATTCAATCACTTCCATTAACTTTGATGTAACAATTAATGTTTTATCCATAGAAAATATATGTCTATTAAAAGAATTTGCCTATAGAAAAAATTATAATTCGAATATTATTCAACAATCTTAGTTTCCAAATGATTTTAATGAATTATTATTAACTAAATCTTAGGGTCATCATATCTTAGATATTATATCAATAAAACAGTATAAAAACCTTAATAAAATTTTTTAGTTTGTGGTTGAATAATACATTCATTAGATTTATAAAAATATTGGATTTATCATTCAATCTAAATAGATTTACTTTCAATTAAAAATATCCATACCACATAAGAAATATTATCTTTTTAATATAATCCATCTTTAGTCAATGTTGATGATTCCAAGAATGACTTAATTCATTGAAAAATATTGGGCTCCTTGAATATCACAAAAAAGTCATCAATGTATCATAGAGGAAACATGTTTATTATAGTAATATAATGGATTTCACAGTAATTAATAAATAACCACATTAAACCATATTTATTTATGACAAAAAGAAAAAGTGGTCCCCAATATAAAACAAAAGAAACTATAAATAAATTATCACATAAATATTATCTTTATTTAATTAGATACATTAATTCCCCTATATACATCATGTATAGTGTCTTAGATAATTGTTTTTAATCTTCCCTTATATCAATAGGAAAATCAATATCATTATCAGGTTGGTTCTATGGTCATTCTTTGAAAAACAAATCAATATATTCCTGATCAATATGTACGTACTATATTCTAATGTTATTTTTTATATTAATTACTTTTGCCTTTTTTTTATTATGTAAGACATTAATAATGTGGTGATATTTGAAGTGGTATGAGATATAATTTAGATGATGTAGTCACTCCTCTAAAGACTACATATTCTATATCTACATAAAAATATTAATATCCCTCAATTAGAAACAAATTTTCACATTATAATTTTAAATATAATCTATACCATGGATTATATCAAATTAGAACATTTTTATAATGATAATATTTTCAAAAGTATATTCATATGTGTAATAATGGGAACTAACAAAGATATCATTCTCTTCCTTAATATTTCCATTATGATTCTTTATGGAAAAATACCTATTTAATGTGTATGGGGGATATCTAATTTTCATATAAAATATGGGTTTTAATTTCAAGATTATAAAAAGCAGTTATTAAATTAGATGTTTTGATCAATGTTCCTCCCACAATATCATTAAGAAAACTAAACACTTCTATAGGGTTCCTTAATATTTCTCTTAATCCATTGGTCTTTTATGATGAATATACCATTGACTCCAATGGAATTAAATTTAATAGTGCCATATCCTTTATAATTGAGGCATTTAACCATTATATCTTCTTTATTTCCCAATAAATCATAAGAATGTTGGCCATTACCTTTACACATGATGAAAACCATGACTATTAGTAACCATGATCCATGATGATTATTTTAATGACTAATACATGTTAGAAATTACATCCTTTCGATTTTTACTATTTCAATATATCCTATTTCAAATTTATCTAATTCCACCTACATAAAAATGTTTTTCATTTAAATCATTTTACTTGGACAATTATTTCTCTATCTTGATGCACATGTAAATTCTATCCTCATATATGACAAATTATAAAGTGACAAAAACACATTAATGTATATGATCTATTCCATTAAATGAAATGATCCGTCATACACCTTGAATTGCGTACATAACCATCAGTATGAGTTTGGAACAATTAAAAATTTCCTTCCAATCATATAACATTTTCACAATCCATTTTTGGTATATTGTTAAATTGATTCCAAATATTATATCACTAATCTTGAGGAAATTCTTTTTCATGGAATATCCATTGAAAGTATATCATACCATATTATTTATTTCCACGACTCTTTCATGTTCTGGATCAATGGCTGTAATTTATCAATATCTCTTTTAGGATGATGAATTTTTATGATTACATTCTCTCTTTCACTACTAAGTAATGTAAGAGATGTTATATCCCAAAACATGATCCATTTCTCATATACTAATGGATTATAAGTTAGATTTAATTATGGAGGTTAATGACACCTGAAATAGTCCAAAATGTTGTCGATATATTGGGGATCAATTGGCTTCTCTACACAAGAAATGTAAATTGTCTCAAAATGAGTCAACTTCCCCAGTATCGTTAAAAAAATTTATCTTTTCTTCCACCTCTAGCTCCAACTTTAGATTCATTGTTCTTAATGAGATATAAATCCCAACTTAGATTACAGGTTTTGATATTTTATTGTTTTCTTCCACTGTGATCCATTTATATGAAATAAATATATACTAAATTAGATTATAAAATTATAGATTTTAAGTTATATTATATAAATTTACATCATGTTTAAAACATAACACAAATTGACAATTGATTCGTATATAATATCATTTCTCTAATCATTGTATCACTATGAATATATTAAAATAATTAAAATATTATCAAAAAATTCAAAATTCCATGTAAATATATATAAAAACAACCAATTCAGATCCCCTAAGAGAATATATCCAATTGTGAAGTCATAGGTCCACCCATCTCAAGAATGTGGAAATCATATAATTACCCTAAATTAACCTACTAGAGTTTCTACCCATAGGTGAATCTTTTTCACTACCATATCCATATGATTATACTATGATTGGGATTTATTTATTAAGAAAACCACATAATATCGACATAAACAAATAATGATATTTTCAGATACATAGGCCTATCATGAGAGGTTTTCATAGGGTTATGCTTAATACACCATGTTTTCTTAAATCATGTTCTAATGGTTTATCCTAAACAGCCATTGATACAAAATATATCATTCCAAAACCAGTTGAAAATGGAATACGTTTATTTCCCAAAATTCTCACCAAATAAAGGGGATTTTATATCAAAATATCAAATAGTCTAGAAAACATGAGAGACTTCATACATATATGAATATATCATTTCATATGAATTTAGGAAAAACTAAAACAATTACATTGATAACATGATTATTTATTCTAGTATGTCCTGAATTAATTTATAGATCCCTTCATAGAATAATAATTAATGAAAATTTTAATATAGGTTGAGCTCATTTGTAGAGTAAGAGAAATCATACAAAAGAATTTATTAAATAATAAATAATTAATTAATAATATAATAGAGATAAAAAAATATTCCATATAAATAATATCATATAAAGTTACTAAATACATGGATTAAATAGAATGATAAATAATCACTTCGATCAAAATATCTAGTTTCATAATGATTTAATGAATAATGTCGGACATCATAATCATACCATTATGGGCTTATAAAAAGAGTGAATACAGAAATAAGAAAATAGTATGATTAATAGACAAACTATTTTGTTACATGTGACCTAATAACTCATCAAGGGGCAATAACAGGACCATACAATCACATAATATGTCTAATTCATTCATCATATTAAATAAATAAATGACATTTCTATACAAAATTGATATTAAAATATTATTAGAAAACTAACATAGAAAATGATAGTAATTTATATAAGAAAATGATAATTAATCATCTAGGATTATATGGAAGATGGTACAAGTATATTATATTCCCAGTAATGTAGAAAATTTATCAAAGGATGTTGAATGAGGTAAATATAGTTTAAAAATTTTACTGAATGATTTCAATAAGAAATCCCATTTTAATATTCAGATAACTTATTTTGATAGAGAATATTGTTTATAATAATTAGAAGATAATTTTAAATGTAAATAACCATGAAACCATTTAAATTTTTGTTCAATTAAAAAATTAGTAATAATTAATTAAAATATATTTCATACAATGTACATTGAAATAAATATTTTATACAGCAAATTGGTAATAACTATCTCATTCATAAATTTACAATTAAAATATTTTTAATAAATTATATAAAAGATAAAAAATCAAGAAAATAATTAATGTAATTCAATAGGGAATATTAAAAAAATTAATGAAAAACATTTTATAGAAATAACAAATATGTAATTAAAATATTCTCATTGGAATAAAAAACAATGATTCCTTACCTTAAAAATTATGATTTGGTATCTATGAGTTACCATAAAGGAAATATTGATATTAATAATAATGTTAATAAAATAAATCGAGTGTGAAAAATATATTGGTTTGTTATTGAAAGATAAAATAAATCGTCCAATGGAATCTTAAGAAAAAATAAACTAAGATTATAATTATATTGTGAAATGAACCCTTATATCAGGTCCAACATTTATAGATGTTATTTTAATTAATGTTATAATAAATTCATATTTATTAAATATAAACTCAATAAAAATATGAAAAATTATAATATCATATGTTATCAACTTATAACATTTCAAAACCAATCTCTTATAATTCCTTATTAAACTAGATTTTCTAAGTGTAAATTGTTTTTTTTTCAATTAATGTTTTGGTACAGTAGTCTTAGTACATGTATATTTATAATGGTAACACCACTATATAATTATAATAATGATAAAAATATCATATATATATATAATATATAAATATTTTTTATCATTTATAAATTAATGACATGAAAATTGACTCACATCACATTTTGGAGGAAGTAGTATACATGTACGCAAGAGTGAAATTATATTCTTTTTAATGAGAGGATGTGTACGGAGGTAAATAATATAATATATTTATAGAATAATAATTATTTAATAAAAACATATATATTATTTTTTCTATATTTTTAACCATATGTATAATGTGGGGATGGAAATTAATTTCAATTACATAGAATGATGTGTTATAAATTCACACAAGCGATGTTTGAGAGACCTCCTTAGGATTACATTGCAAGCCTTCTAGGAATGGTTTTTTGGTGATAAAATGTCACCTAGGAATTTCATAAGAAAATTATAAATGTATTTTGGATGTTATTTTCCATGGAAATGTGATTGTTTTTTTCCATTGGAAAATAGAGGGGGTATTTATACTTTAGGGGAGTAGTGTTTGAGGGTTAAAATCACCAAAATTTTATCATTTAGCACGGTTTTTCTGGAGTGATGATTCTAATTAATTTTTTTTACTATAATTATAAAATATATGGTTCAGTAATAATATATTCCTTCCCGAACATAATGGTGTGCCTGAAATATATAATTAAACACAAAGGAACAAAAATTTATTTTATTTAAATTAAATATCACATAGGCTTCAAAATTTCAAACCTCTGTATATAAATTCCAAAAGATATATTAAATGAATTGTTATATTTAATAAAAAGAATTGGTTGATCAGATATTTTTATAGAATCTTACTTCATAATTGTATTGTGATTATTTCGTAATGTTTTTGATATATGAAAATATGATATTTTTTAAAATTCACTAAAAAAAGATTTCCTAAAAATTAAAAAAATTTCACACTAATTTAATTTTGACATTAGTAATAAAAAAATTGAAACTTATTATATAATTTTTTTTAATAGGTGATAGAAATTAATTTTTAAATATTTTTTTAAAACCCCATAATTACCCTTTTAAAATATTTCTTTTTAAGAGTAAAATAGAATTATACCAAATAAAAATATATTGTTTCTTCTTATGGTATTATTTATATTATAAATAGTGAAATGTGTTTGGGAGATTTCCACCTTCTCGGATGGTGTTATCAGTTTCTAGTATTTACTTCTCCTAACATTCATCTTCATTTCCTCTCACGACCCTCTTGACATCTTTCTCTATTCAAATCCATCTCATCGGTCAGTGTTTATCTCTTCTCTTCTTCATCATCATTTTTCGTGCACCTGATTTCCCCTCCATTTCAGTTCTGTCAATAGGATAGTTTTTCTACTTCACTCTCACATGTCACTCACAACTTCCCTCTCTTCCTTTTAATAGCATTCCTTTGATGTTTCTTCTCTTCTATCCCTTTCCCTATCCTTCAGATCCATGTTTCTAGATCTAGTTTTTCCTTCACTTAAGGGACTCCCAGTGAAAAATTGATGTCTTGAATATGATGTTATCTAGAGGGGATGATGGAACTCGCATAGTTCTAGCTTGTTTTATAGGTCATGTTTTCATTCTTGATGCTTTGACATCTAGTTCAATTTCTTCCTTTGATATCAATGGATTGAGATGGATCCGAAAGAGGTTATAGGATGTTCTTATGAGAGTGATGTGTTTATACTAGAGATGTAACCATTGGTGTAATGTTCCAATTATTTGGGTTCTTAATTTATGGTTCTTCACATTATTTATTCTAGATATGGATTTCTTTTTTGGTTAGATATTTCTCATGTGAGGGAATGATGTTCTGGATCTAGTTCATGTAGCGGTAGAGTATTGGTCTTATTGGGGGATGTGGTGATGAGAACATTGGATATTGGGGGTGTGGCAATTATCATCCCTTGATACCAATGGTTCTATATGGTTTTGGGTATGTAATGTTTATGGTAATTTTGTCTATGTGTTTTCATCCTTTGAACAATTACGGATGGATTCTCACTGGTGATGTTCTATGATTCATTATAAGGGTGCATTTGGCGATCATTTTTGTATTATTTGGATAATCCACCATTCAGGGGGTGAGGTTGAACCCTTACAAGGCATGAATGCTTAAAGAAAGTTACATGACTTGTAGGTCATAGAGGTAATCACCCAGACAAGACAACTTGGAAATGCTCCTCCCTGACAATTTTTTCATGATATTAGCACTCCACCTTTTTTGGGCTAGTTGGATACCTATCTCATGAAATGTTGCAATGGCCTAGTACTGATGGAAAATACATACCCTCTCATTATTCCAATTCTAGTTAGCTCTGATCAAGTGAATTTGACAGCCCTTAGTCCTCCTCTAAATCCTTATCCCTTGTAGTCTGACTGGTACATCTGAAATTTTCATGTGCCCTGAAGGGGTTGGGGTGTCTCAAAGGCCTTAATTTAGCCTGAAGGCCTTGAGAATCACCTGGCCTAATGGACTTGGGTGCCCTTAAAGCAATGCAGGACCCGAGGACCAAACTGGGGGCCCAAAGGCCTAGAGGGATGAATAGTTCCAGTTGCTATAGTACCAATCAGTACATGCTACAGTTCTATCAACAGTACATACTACAGTAATGATATTGTACCCCTAGAAATACTCCTCCACCTAGATCTGATCTCGTGTCTATTGTTTGAAACTAACGACTCCTCTCTAACTGGGCTGAGGGTCTTGTGCATTATCAGGGTTCATGGTATGAGGTTGCATGTGGTTCTAGAAATCACAAACTGAAGATATTTGGCTGTGAATATATTGATATGTTTATTACTTGTTTGAAATTCGTGTTTTAAGTTTAATTTTTTTCTATGGGATTATTTTGGTTTTTGTGTTAGGGTGTATTATTTTGAATTTTGATTTGGGTGATATTTTTGATTTTGAAAATTTCAGGTTACCACTAATCATTAAAGTGGACCTTAGAAATTAAAATAATGACATGGGTTGAATAATAAAATTTATTTTAAATTAATTTAGGATATAATTTAAAACATAATTTTAATTTTCGATTCCATTATTTAAGAAAATATTATTGGAGTCTTATAAAAATCAGCATTTTTTACTATTCTATGAATCATTATACTTTTTTTGGAAAAAACCAAAAACTTCCACCAAAGATAATTTTGGAAATTAGTATATTAAAAAATAAAATATAATTCAGAAAATAAAAATTATAAAAATTGTTAATTTAGAATAGTTTATCATTGTTTGGTAAATATATGTACAATATAATATATTTTCGATAGATCAAAATCCTTATGTACTATATTTTAATATCATGTGGTACAATGATTGTGGAAGATATGTTTTTATTAACCATATTTGATGTCATAGGAATATTTTCTATATTTATATAAGATATTTTTTTATTAACATCCATTTGTTGACTAGATGATATTGATTTAAAGGATTTTTTTGTAAGGATTTCATGATTGATAACTTTGATTCCTCTTCAATAGATTGATTATAACAATTTTGGTCCTCTTATATATCAAGGATATAAGAATGTACCATTTTTTGTCTTCTTCATATTAGTGTAATTGATTATGTTTTGTAATGTTCTGGTACTTGAATGGGTCAGAACTGTGGGATCTTCAAGATATAATATTATGTGTTTTCATTCATGTTATATGGAGTGTTGACAATGATACATCATGATGTAGATTTTACAATAGGCTATCGGAGAGTGGGAGGTCCTCATGTAAATTTCATGAGCTAATATAAGTTTTGAGTCTTAATAAATTACTGTATCCTATTTCATATGAGATAATATATTTCCATTTTAATGTATGATAATTTTTAGCATGATTTTTTGGTGGTTCATAGAATTTCGTAGCCATTGATTTGTGTTTTCATTACTAGGTTTCATTCAATGAACCTATTGGTCATTTTATTTTTATTGAGTCTTCTTAGTCGTGAATATTAGTGGTTATTTCAATAATGTGACCAAATTATATTTCTAAACCCCATCTTCAATTGATTTTATGAATTTAAAATTTTTAATGAGTTGATTATTTTGAATATATTTTTTTCAAAAATTATTATCGAATTTTATTAAATTCATTATTCTGAAATGTGTTTTGATTAATGATTATATTTTTTTTAAAAAATGGTTGTATATAATATTTTAATGTTTTCTTAGATCCTAAATTTTTCTTTAAATATAATAAATATTTTGGGATACTATGGTCATATTTGATTGAATGGTATTCTTATTTAAAATATAATTAATAAAATATGAACATTTATTTATATTATATATATTGTAATATTTCAAAATCAGTTGAGATGTGGATTGATGTAAATAATAATATCTTTCCATTTTTATGGACATGTTATAGATTCAAGAAAAATGATCCTCCTTTTACAGATTAATTTAAAATAATAATTTGATTTTTTATATATATTACTAGATAAGGAATAGTTCCCATGTTCTGTTTCTGAGATAAGTTTATTTAGTAGATATTATGTGGAAGTTTATTTTTGGGTATGGTTTTCCATGGTGTTAAAATCATATCGATGAAGAATAACAACTATATTGTATGTTTTTATGCTGTGAAGACTAGGGGGCTTGTATTTCTATATTCTTATTAATCTCTTTATATTTGGTTTAAATATTTTTTCATTAAAGTATGATGGTTAAATTAAAAAATATTCATACTTTAGAGTTTATGTTCTTATGTTTTTACCATATTTCATGTATCCTGTGAGGAAAATATAATGTTGGGGATAATATTTCCCTTAGTCCATTAATATCTCTCTTTAAATAAGATATTTTTTTACAAATTTATTTTAGATTGATTTATTGACTCAAGGAGTTAAAAAACGAGATTTACATTTTTATAGTGTCACATGATGACTCGGGTCATTACACAGTGATTATATAGATGAGATGAAGAGCTAGTTTTTGTTTTCAGAAAGATGCATTGAGATTAACAAGGATATTTAATGGTTTTCTTTAGTCATGGATCTTGATCAAAGATATTATTATGCTACCATAGTTAAATATTGGTAGTATATCAAGTCAGGATATTTTTTATTATGATATGTTGAATTTTATTACACCATTAAGGCCTTCAACATGACAAGATGTTGTTAATTTATTTTTACCAGTTGTATCATGGGGCCCTCTATAATAATCCACTGTGTCTACTTTATATTGGATGTTATTGAGGTTCATGTGGAATCATGGCCACTAACTCTGGTGGATCAAGTATTATTCGAGGGAAAGTGGTGTAGAAAAGTGGTTATTCAATTATTATATCAATTTTTAATGGAATTTATCCATTGGAATTTAGGGATGTTTCATTACCATTTTACGAGGGTCGGAAAAAGAACCACCATTAACATATAATTATTTTTATCATGTCTTGATAATGTGTCCCTAATATTTTAATATAAATTTGAGTAGATTATAGAATTATTTTTAATTCCTTCATCCATCTTCAAACACATGGTGAACATTTTATCAATAATTTTTTTTCTAGGTTTTCCATTAATGGATACTAACATTTATCCATTCAATATCATTATATCACCCCCAGTTCTACCTTCCGTAGACTAATTAACGTTTTTAGATATTTTCAATAATCCCATGGGGTTTTATGAAATAATTTTTAGGTCAATTTGTTTATTTAATCTATTTTTTAATTTTGGATTGATGTGTTAATATATTTTCAAAATTTTCTTGATTTTGGTTGTTTTCTTTATCCATATCCTTTTCACTTTCATTTTTTTGTGGTAGTTGATTATTTTGTTTGAGTAGAGCGTGGAATTTTCATAATTAATATAAAAAATAATAATTAATATTTGGGAATTATTCACCCATAAAGTATTCAACTATTTTTTAGTTCTTTTATATTATGGTGTAAATGTTTTGTTCTAATACTGTTGTCACTTGTTTAGAATGAAAGAGGAATTTTTGAAATTAGATATGCGACTCAAATAGGGTAATAAATAATGGATTCCAAATTAAATTATTATATATTTAGTGATAAAATTAAATTTTACATTATTTAAATAATAAATTTTCAAAAAAATTTAAAAATGTTTTCTTTTATTTATAGATAAGTTTTTTAATTTGTTTTATGATGGATATTTTTTCAACTGTTATGCATATAAATGATGTTGAGAAAATTATACTATTATTCTAGTGAGTATTTAATTTTTATTGTGGTGTCACCATCTTAGTCTGGTATCCTACCAAGAGGTTTTGTGACATGGTTGAGGAGGAGAAGATATAGATATGGTTTATAAACAATGAGTAAAGATGATAATGTAGATTCATGTGGTAGATTATTAACTTTATTAATTTTTTTTTGAAAAAAACATAATAACAAATGGAGATAGTTTTTGATTTCATAAATATTGTGTAAGAATTATTAAATGAAGTGATAATTTTTTAATTCATGTTAAATGAAATTTTATGCGTTAACAATATAAAATTAATTAAACTTATTACACCACAAAATCAATATATCATAATTAATATTATGTTTCTAGTTATTATTAATATGGAGTTGATAATAAAATTAGGAATTAGTGGTTTTGGTTTTCTTGGGTGTTGATGGTTGGATTGCTACACGTTGTTTTTAGGTATTTCATCACCAGTGGATAGATATAGAAATTCCAAGATAGTGTTGTAGAGATTATTTGAATCATTAGAATGTGAATATGTCTTATACTTTAATCATTATTTTTTTATTACAAAAACATATTGAGTCATGTCAAATTGTATTTTTCCATATGACATCTTATAGTTTGATTTTTCCTTCAACATCTATTATATAGAAGATATATTAACATATATACATTCCAATACATTCTATCACTCCTAGAAATAGTACTACCAACAATGGATTCAACATATCATATGATTTGGTTAATTTATGATGCAATTATTATTTTTTAGTCATGTGGTTTGGTGGTTGGGTCATTTATGAGGAGAAGAGAATGTGGTTAATGCATTTCATGATGTGTTTTATTTACCATGTGATTGTATATCTCTGATATTCATATGATATAAAATTTGTATGTTGTAGTTTTTTTAAACATTGATTCTTTAGTTATGTGGTTACAGAGATGAAATGGTTTTTTTAAATATTCATTTAATGATATATAAATAATTTTATCACTAGGACAAAATTTATTAGGTTAATATGGTGACAAATTGTTTTGGAATGTTTATCTGCGGTACATTTAATTATAATTTATTAATTATTTACTTGTACACTTATATATATATTTAGGGACTAATTCTTCATTATATTGACAACTAGATAACCAGGAATAGGGGACAAATAAAATTTACTATATGTTCACTAAGGATTTATCATTATTCATCCACATTTACACAATATAGTCATAGAAGGTTCCTATTATGTTTAATTTTAGGCACACACGAATATTATTTTCTAATTTTTATATATATTTTGGATAGTTTACATGATCAGTATTTATATTAATTTATCATGTATATAATTTAGAATGTCTTCATAGTGTTTTTATTATATGTTTTTCTTATTTTAAATATTTATTGAAAATATAATTATCATTATAATTTTTATGGAATTGTATGATCGGTTTATTTTATATTTTATTTGATTTGATAGATGGTTTCCCCTTTATTTCCTATAATTTATGAGATTATGGACTCACATATATTGGGTCATAATTTAATCTTCCTATACATACATTCCTTTTGTTTTGGAAATCACAATCCCCTTCATAAACATATGTTTACAAACATATGATTTCTTAATTGTTTTAGAATGTTTTTATAGGAAGCATTATATTTTACTATACATATAATAAGTTATAATGAATTACGGGTATAAAAATTAAATTCTTCAATACACATATCATAATGATTATTTTTCTAATTAATTGGAATCAACATTATTAGGACTATCTATTAGACTTTTCTTCATTTTTATCATACTGTCGAAGTCTTAATAATCAGACTGATATCAAAATTTATAACATCAAAATGATAATCATAAAGGTTCTCATAATGAAAATCGTAAAGAACTCCATAAGAATGGCTAATTATATAATTATAATAATGAATATTTATTTCTAATATAATAAATCCTTGTGTTGGACTGTTATAGTGTAAACTGATATAACATCGAACATTAAATTACACTATAGTTATGATATGTCATGATCGAGGTGTCTGAGTAACTATGAAAAATTGAATAAATATGATCATTGGGGTGGGGATAATATTTTTATCAAATAAGTGACGTGAGTTGGTCACACAATTTGTACTGCACAAAATTTATTAAAAAAAAGATACAAAACGTGAAAAGGCGTAATGAGCATACACCAATATGGTATAGAGGGGGGGGGGGGGGGGTAAAACCTATGGTATCCGAGACAAACTTACAAAATATCATGTTTTATGAAACATAACCAAAACATCATGTCATTAACCTATCAATTTCCTATTCCTGAAGGGGATTACATCCATTCATTGTAGTAAATCTAGTGGATAAACGAAAAATACTAAATATTTTTCACTCACATAAAGAAAAATGTTTTGCGTCAACTAAATTGATCATATATTCCCAACACGAGGTCACTGAGTGAAATTTATATACCTCTATCATAAATACATCCACATAAATCAACCAAAATCTTCTTGGGAGAACATAAAAACATGTTAGGTATTAATGATAAACAATTTTAGTCGAAGTCCAGCAGTTTTATAACATCAGATCCGAATGGGACTTATGAAAGGCCAAAGTCTCCATGTACTGTGAGAATAAAGCCATAAAATCCTACATTTTGGAGAGAGTTGAATAGGAAGGTGTACAAAGAAAATTCCACTTCTCTTAAAAAAACACTGTTAGTAATATAAAAAATTAAATCTGATAGTAAACCATTGAACCCATCAGGTATCTCGAGGCCAATAATGACTTGTTATCACATTTCGCTACATATGCAGGTTGTGTATAAATCAATTAAAAAGATAACCAACACCCAAATAACATTATAAAACACATATAAAGTCAAATGATTAGTTAACTCACTCATTCAAAAAAACTCATCACTGGGAAGAAAATCATTTATACATGTAAAAAATTCATTCCAATGTTTTTTCTCTAAAGTTAAAATTATGGTTCCTTTTTAATTTTTCAACCAAACTGAAGAACACAAATTTCCAACTTTTAAGGTACACATCATTTGTAATAAAACCATTATTTTATTTATGGAATTTAATTTGATCTTGGTCATCCATACATATATTAACTTCATCTCTCATATCATCCACAATAATATAAGCATCTTTGTACATAGGATCCTTATTTTTTCATATTCATCCTCATATAAACCAGATATTGTAAGCAGTTCAAAAACTACTAGTTTTTTTGTATGTTCAGTATTTTCCTTCCTAGATTCTTCAAATTAACTTTTAATTATTGTTCTTTCATGGTTAGAGTAGTCCCAATATTTACTATTTTTTCATTGTGGTTAATGTATCCATCAAAATCCACCATTGTCTTTTTCAAATTCCTAACACTTGATTTAAAATAGGATTTATCAATTTTAATAGATTTATCATCTGTATCATGTAGAGATTTTCAAGATATAGAGTGGAAACTTAAGACCTTATCACGTGTATCATGGGTTTCAATGAAAGATATGAACTTACATGTATTATATTTTTTGTGTTTTTGAGCAGTATGGAGAACATAAAAAAAGTAGAGAGATTGAGTGGGGAGGGAAATGAAATGGAAGGTCTAACAGGGGTTTGATTGAAAATTTGATCCACAGGGGAATTTGAATGGGAAACCACTTTTTAGGCATTCCTTTTTCTACCCATACAGATTATTTGTGCTATGTTGGTTGTAGAGAAAAAGGTATAATGCCACAATCCCTGTTTTGATGGAGAATTTGAAAAAATTGTAGTAGGCAGGTAAATTTATATAATTACATCCTGTATAAAACCATTAAATCCATTTGGAAGCTATATATATGATGGTATGTTCTATGATATGTCAATTTCAACACAATTTCAAGAAACATATGGCCAGATTTGTTTTCGAATAACATCATCATCTTTTACAGGATGTCCAAATAATGTTTCAATTGAAAAGAGAGAATCCTTTTAAAAAAATGAATACTAAGTCCAATAAATCCTAACCAAATAGGCTCAATGGGGGAATCAAAATTGATGTAGAATTATGGACACCACATTATGAAATTCATTGAAAAATCTCCAAAATAAAGTGTTCCTATCATTTAATATCAGTAATAATCACTTCTCTTTTGAAATTGAATAATGTCATTAGATGAATTAAAGAATCCTACATGAAATCACATAAACCAAATCACTGCTATGTTTTTCCTTATGAAACATAGAGATGGTATTCTCATAAAAATATACCAATAAGAAAAAATTAATGATTATATGCAATAAAAATACCTTCTTCGTTTGAATATGAAATTGGTGATAAACCCTTGTGTCAATATATCTTTAGTTTAATGTGACCAGAAGATGTTACATAATCATTCATGGGAGTAAAAAGATGAGATCTATACACAACATCCTTATAGGATTGAGGATCTAGATTATGGCTCTTTCACTGGGTGCTCATGGGGCACAATATCCCCCAAGTCTCCTTTAACCCTTAGGTGAGTATCATGGGATGGAAATATGACAGTTGGGAGCATGCCTATAAATATTAGGTTGTTGGAATATTTGGAAACTACTAATTGATTCATTCATAATTTTCATATTGTTTGATAGCTTTTATTATTTAAATGTGTAAGAATATTATTCTTATCCTTTGTAATTTTTTGAGTTTTTTAGTTCATAGAAAACCATTTAATTTGTCTCCTTAACAACATTTTCATTTTCATTTTCATATAATCATCGTAATTATCAATGGATTCTGGGAATACCATGACCGAGAATAGGATCCAATCAATCAATGGATATCAGGGCTACGTAGATAGATATTATAATTTTTGAATCATGGTATTTTATGGAAAGGATGTTAGAGGCATTCCAATCATCATGTCAAAGGCTTCTGTGGTAAGGGAAGATATACATTCCTATAAGTATAAAATATGGGATACATTTAGTCCGAGTTATAAACTAACTTAATACTAAGGATAAAATGGGATTATCTTTTGTTATCTTGAAGATTATTATTTATTCTTATGCTATTTTATTACTCATTTCAAACATGTTTCTATGTCCCACTACTCATATAATAGAATTTCATATATAATATTCACATTTATATAATTGTTTGTATATATAATATTAAAATTACAAAAAAAATCTCTTTGTATTCAAATTCATATTGATTCCAATATTACAAACAATATTTATTCATGTTGATTTTGATTGTGATTCGATGACTTCATTCATCAGGTTGAGGGTTGATTCCAAAAATCAAACATAATGAGTTTTTCGGTTTGTTTAGTATAATTCTTTTTAAATTTTTATTAAAAGTTAATTAACCCCCTGTTGTATGTATTGACATTATACACATATTCTTATGACCTTAATGTGTATTATAGACATAACAATCCAAAAGTTGGTATCATAGCTCATATAGTTCTCATTTATTATGATAATGCAATAATAATTATTTTAGTATATTTATACTTCTCAATAACAGATGAAGTTTTTTTACTTTCTTTAGTTGTTGAATCTTTTGTTATGTTGTTTTATAAACTTTTTTGCTTATAAAATATTTTTACAGTAATGTGTATATGTATAAACAAATATTATTGTTTTAAATTTGGAAGGTATTAAGGTCAGATCAATAGGAAATCATAAACCTTGGAGACACCTTATCTTCATTGGCGATGACTATGAGTATGAAAGAGATATGTTGATGGATTTTGTTATCAATACTAGAGTTGATAAAATATTCTTGTTAAGTGGATATTATAAAATACCTGATTAGGAACTAAAATCTTATACTCATCACAAAAAATATGAATATTAGATAAACTATGTAGTTAGAAACACTTTCTTATGTAAAATTAAAAGTATACAATATACTCATATTTTATCATGTGATGCTACTAACAATATTTTAAAAAATTATGATGTTACCAATTCTGGTACATCTGAAGTTGTTGGGACTTGTAGAGACATGTTAAGAGTATATTATCAATCATTACATTTATATTCTAGTAAATTATATTCTAAAATAAATAAGATATTCATGAATATTATTAATAGTTTACAACCCATTGGATAAAAATTACATGGTTACAAATTTGTTGTGGAGAAGATAATAGATATTATTCCAAATGAATTGGAGTCTAAAATAATTGTTTTTGATTAAAAAAGGTTATTAAAATATATTATTCTTTTTAGGAAAATTGTAACTCTTATTTAATATATGGGTTAATCAAATAGAGATGATGAGATATAAAAAAATGGAGGTGTTTATTTTTTTACGACTCTTGTACCTACTAAATCTGAAACTCATAAGAGTGTTATAAAATATTTTATAATTATGTGAGTATTTATTCAATATAATTTAACTATTTCCCAAAATTCAATAAATGAATTAGAAAATTGTCCAAAAATATGAACACGATTGTGGGAATGAAATATTTTCCATATCATTTCAAAAAATGACATAAAAAATAAGTGCTAAGAAGGATCATGTCACCTGTTGTGAATGTAAGAATGATGGACACATTAGAACAAATTGTCTAATGATAAATAGGAATGATAGAAGTTAAAATAATTCATAATCTAAAACAATTAGTTATTATAAATCCATGGTATGGATAGATTGGAAATATGATGACACTTAGAGTGCCCGTGGAGGCAGGTATTAAATAATTTCTCCAAACAATGATTATTTTGGTTTACGGAATATAATACTTTTTTCTAAAGTACCATAGGGTAATAAATTTTTATGTCACATGTAATAAATAGTTTTAATTACTAATAATATGTTTTTAATGGAAAAAAATCTCAATGATAACAATTCAACTTCCTTAGATAAATATTCATTTCTAGGTAGTGAAGATAATAAACTTTCTTCTAATGATGATGCTTTCCATTTTTTTATACAATTGGAAAATATAAATTGTAACATCTATAAAAAATATCTTTCTATAGAATTGATGATTTAGTAATTGATTTTTTTTGTAATGAAATTAAATATATTTATAATGATCATGATAATAGTATTTCTGATAATAAATTTACTTTTAATGATTTGGAAAAACATGTTTTTGATAAAACTGTATTAGATACAAAACTATATTCTAAAACTAATACTAGTTTGGATAAAAATTTAGTTATAAAACTAAAATGAAAATTTCTAATTTGAAGAATCATTTATCAAAATTTCGAGATGGTAATTAAAACCTTTATAAAATTTATTTTCAAATTCAACCTCACGAGTGTAGTACATGAATGGGGTTTTAAATAAAAAACAACGTTTAGTAACAATTTCAGTAATATTAAATGTGTACCATTTTTTACTATGTGTCTGTGGAAATTAGAAAATTAATCATTTTTTATTTAATGATCAATCATAAAGATTTACTAATTCATATTTTTTAAAAACAAATTTACATCAACCAAAAAAAATTAGACGGATGTGGTTTCCTATGATTTTGTTTTTTAACATACTTCACCATGGTATGATTGGGTTTAAAAAATATATTATTTTTTATGAAATAAATGAAATAACAAAAAAAGAACATGCGGCACATAAATAATGGATGTTTGAGGATTATTAATAAAAAAAATACTTTTATGGAAATATTATCATGATGAATGGTGGAGATGTTACTATTTTAGATAATGTTTAAGCATATATTATCGAAGAGGTAACATTGATCTTCTTGGAATGGCCTTAATTTCAAATTATTTTTCTATTAATGCTCTTATAAAAAATCTTATAAAATATTCAAATTATGTGATGAAGGTCACGTTGATAAATATTGGAAAGGTAAATGTTTATCACATTTTTCAAAGGATGAATTCATTATTTCATCCAATGAGTATGTAAATGTTTTAGTACAAAACATAGATGACAATAGATGAAAATACATACCTTGACATAGTTCTATGGAAGATAACTGTATTTCATGGATTGGAATGTTATGATAGTATAAAAAATAAACATAACTACGATGAATATGAAAGGATTTGGTTAGTATCTTGGAGAACATAGGTTGGATTCTTCAATTGTTTGTGACCCTTGTAAATATGGTAAGAAATTTAGGTTAAGTTTTAAATCTATCAATGCTGTCTCAATTTTTAGTTCATTATAATTTTTGAACATGGACTTATTTGTTCTTACATAAATAGAAGTATTATTGGAAAATACACTATATATATCATAGTTAATGAGTACACCATATAAACATCGATTTATTCCCATAAATATATCTCAATACTTTTGAAATATTCATACATTTTTATCCAAAGTTAAAAATGAGAAAAATGTTCCCTTAATAACTATTCATAGTGATCATGGTGATGAATTAGGAAATTCTAATTTTGAAACATGTCATAATATGAAATGTATTGAACATAAGTTTTCATAACATATAATTATTTATAAGAATTAATAATTTTTATGAAGATATATAGTAATTAATGAAATTACTATAACCTTGGTGAGTGAATAGTCAATTTATAAACATTTTTGGGATGTAGTTGTTAGTACTACATGATATAATATAAATATATTAATAATTAGACCCTTTCTTAATAAAAACTATTCATAAGTTGTGAACAGAAATAGAACTAAATGTTTCTTACTTCTATGTTTTTTTGTAACGTATTCCTCCTGAATACAAAATAAAATATACATATATTTTCACCCTTATCTGATAAAGGAAAATTTTTAGGTTATTATACTACTTCAATAACAAATATTATTTTTAATAAAAATTCTTATACAATTATGAAAAACGTACTTGCTATGTTTAATGAACCCAAATTTTTTTTTGTAAACAACCTCACACAACATCATCAGATATTATTTAGAAAATTAATTTCAAACATTATTTGAAATTGATTCTCTAAAATGAAAAACTCATAAATATATTTATTATATTTTCCCAAGAATATTTTCATCCTGTTTTTGAATAAGAGGGTTTTCAAAACAACTGAATTCAGTTATTTCTTAACAATCATCCTAGTGATAATATCATTTGCTATTTTGATTTACCAGCTTGGATGAGATGTTCTTATGAATTGAAATTGAACAACACACTTTATTATACAAATTTATTCCTAAAACTAATGAGGATCCTTTTGGTGATGATGATTGGTTTAAGGAAATTTAAGATTATTAAATGAGTTTGAGTGGAAAAATTTATGTACATTAGTTGAACGACCTAAATAAACATATATAATTTGGGTAAATTAGGGTTTTAGCAAATAAATGCTATGAAAATTGATTAATTGTTAGAAATTAATATAGAATTTTTCTATGGTTTATAACTAACAAGAATGTATATATTATCAAGTACAATATAAACCATTATCATGACATGAAACTATTCAAATAATGCATTTCTTTATTGTAATCATTAATTCTATGATTTTTCAAATGGATGGGATGTGTGATTTTATTAAAGGATAAGTTCAAAAGAATGTTTATATAAAAATCCCCATTTAATTTAAATAAAAAATATCATGAAAACCATTATAAATATAAAAATTATTTATATGGACTTAAACAAGCTCCTATATATTTCTATGTTATGTTTATAAGAATTCAATTACAAATAAATTAGAATAAGGGATCGGTAGATCCATTTTTCTATAATAGTTATAAAATATTTATAATTATTTTTGAAATTTATGTTGAATACATTATATTCTGATCATGTGAAAAATACATAACTTGTTTTTTTAATCATATGAAATATTAGTTTCAAATTAATATGTATGGAGTGTTAACAAACATTAGCGGTTTTCAAATTTGACCAAAACTATATATGAACTTGTATATCTCCATATATGTGTATAAAATATCTTCTTATGACTTTTGGATTAGATGAAAATTAATGTATTGTTACACCCGTTGGTACCTCAAATATTTTAGATCTTGATGATACTCGGAAACTAGTTGATCAATATATTTTTAGTGGAATGATTGGAATCTTACTCTACATGATAGATATTCACCCACATTTAATGTCTTCTTTATACATAAGATATAGATATCAATAAAATCGAAACAAACCCAATCTAAAATTTGTATTATTACTTTTTCATTTATTTTAGGGGAGTATAGATATAATAATATTTTTTTCTACAATTTTTAGTGAAATATAATTATTTTGGATGATGACTCTTGTGGTTGTAGAATGGATATGAAATGTACATCTAAAACATGTCATTTTATAAGTGGGTATTTAGTTTCATGGTCTTATAACAAACAAAACTCAATAACACTCTCTATTATTAGAAATAAATAAGTAGTAGTGGGATGTTCTTATGATGAAGTTTTATAGACACAGCACCCACTCACGTACTAGAGATTTATTTTTCCTAAAACAAAAACACATGTTTATAATACGATATACATTGACTTCTGTAAAACCGAAAAAATAACTCATGTGATAGAAATATATACATATTCCACCATTTCCATTATGATCATAGATTTTATGGATATATCATATAACGATTAATCAGAATGGATGATATACTTGTTGATATTTTTATAAAAACATTTTTCTGATTGATTTGAATACATTAAAAATAATTTATTAATGGTCAACCAAAAGTAATCAGCCATATATAATTTATTTTACCCATATCCTTACATTAAATTACTCATTTCAATATAAGTAGTTTATATGTTTTTTTAAAAAAAATCTATTTTTTATTAAAATTATTTTTTTCAAAAAAAATATGATTTCGTAAATTTGATTATCATAATGAGTTTTCAGAAATCATATTCCATAAAAAAAATTGGAATTAATTATTGTAATAACTTTTTCATATTTAAAATTTTTTAAATTACTTTTCCAAATAAAACTATTATAATTTCATTTCATATAGAAACTATTGTATTATGTATTTATTTTTAAACATATCTTAAAATGTTTTGTTTACCAAAACAATGAAAAAAAATTTATTCATATTGATGGAACTCTGGACTATGAATAGTAGTACAATATTATTTTTAATTTTTTCACTATTTCATTACGCATGTTATTAATTTTTTTATAATAATTTAATTTTATATTTTTTTTAAATTAAAATTTTACTCAATTGATTCATCCTTTTTCTAATAAATGTTTTAAAAATCTTGAGAGCTCCAAATTGTTTCAATCATTTGTTCAATTTTCATAAACCATCAGATCGGAATTGGTTAAAATTCAACCATTGAATTTGATGTATAACATGATCCATCACACTAGATGCATATAAAAAGAGAGACCCCCAATATCCCATGGTAGTTATTTCAATGTATTTCTCCTGAGTTTCCATTTTATTCAAGTTTTTTAGTGAATTTTTATTCATTCTATCCATCCGACGAGTATCACTGTGGATATCATGGAATATTATTATGGTTAAAATAGTTATTATTATTATTATAGTTGTTAGTAAAAAAATATTTTCATCAAAAATATTATGCAACATTTAAAACCATCATTTATTTTCATGGTGGTGAATCAGTCTATTTGGAAAACTCATATATGGATTTTGATCTTTTCTACCCTGATCTTGTTCGAAATTTTTATGCCTTTATTAAACCTATCATTGATGGTAGTATAAAAAAATTATTTTTACATTTATGGATAGTGGTACATGTTATCTTCTATGAACAGCCGATGTCTCATAGGTGTACCCATTGATAGGGATTGTTATTATCCTTCCGATATTCTTATTAGTGATTTTGGATAATTTGATACTAAAAAGGAATAAAATTGGTTGTTGATCATTAAGAAATTTTTTTGATGGTTTCCCATCAATTTTCAGACAACCGTGAAATTTATTTTTGGATGCAAGTGATTCTCAAAACTAGAAAGGCAGATTGTTATAAGATAAATTATTTTGATGTTTTTATATTACACTTTTTATTGAACATGATAAGGATAGATTTGACTAAAATCATTTCCTTATCAATGGATTATATCATGTATGGATAAATCATGTTGATAATAATCATATTTCTGGATTCAGTAAGAAATTTTGAAAATTTCATTGAATTTTTTAAAATATATTATATATCGACTTCAATGAGCAATTTTTTTAATATGTTGTAAGATGAATTGAATTGGGATTACATTTTTGTAAAATATATGGTGTTTTTTATATGGTTTTTTATAACGCATCATAGGACGATCCATTAAGGATGATATAGAATGTTTATAATTAAAGGAAAAGGAAAGAAAAAACAAACAACCAAAGAAATAGAATAAATAAATTTGAGTTCCATATGATTTTTTTTAATAATGGATGAACAAAAAGGATTATATGAAGTTAGGGGATTCATTAATTAGACATGACCCTACTAAGACCATGTATTTGAGAATACATGCTGGTGATACATTAGAAAAATAATCCGTGAAAAATAAACAAAATAAAATATTAAAAGATAAACATTTTTTTGAATGTCTATTTAATGGTGTTGAGATACTTTTCCAGAATATATCTCTTCCAATTCTTAGAACGAACATCAAAATATAGATATTGGATTATATATTAAATAAAATTGATTATGACATGCCAAATTATGTTTGTTCAATGATAACGGAAAATAATTATTATTTAAAAATAAATTTTATTTATTTGATATATATAATCATTCAAAACTGTTCAAGAAAAAGAATTCAAACAACAAATTTCGAGAAAGGGATATCTTATAACTATGAGGAAATTATAAAAAGAACATGACTGGGAGCTTAAAAAATAATTTCCAGAAAAAACTATTGATAAAAAGTAAATTAATGAAAATCAATGTTAAGAAAAATATTTTTAATAATAAAATAATATTACACAGAAATTGATGTATATATTGAAAAATTGGATGAGGAAGAGGATACATATGATGATATAGAGGATTATAATAAATAAGAAAATGACAATAAAAAACTCAATCTTATAAGAAATCATATGAATAGTCATCACCAAACCTACCTTCTATAAATTATTTGAAAAGTAAATATAATGTTTTAAAGAAGAAGAATCATCCTCTTGATCATAAGAAGAATAATAATCTTCCAATAAAATTAATGAAGATAAAAATTAGTTTATGAAAGAGGATGATAAAACTTTGAACCATACAAATATATATATTATAAATTTATCTAATGGTAAATCATCTTTTTATAAGAATATTTATAAGAAATTTTCTAATGATGTTTAAAATATTTTTAAAAATAAATGAAATCATGAATTTTAATCGAGAATAATTTATCTTCTTATAGTTTACAATGGTCTGGATGATATAGTAGAAACGATATTTGTTCAAGGAATGGATTATATTGTTCATGAAATGAAATTTTTAGAAGGAACAGTTTCATACCTTTTGAACTTATAATTATGGTTCCATCTTATTCAAAAATGTTTTAATGAAAAATAAGTTCCCATAAATATTTTAAATGAGAAATTAATTAGTCTTGAAGCTATGTTGAATGTTTTACATAATATTCTGAAACTCAAAATAAATTGTAAGAAGATAGTGAAATGGTCTCACCAAGTGGATGAAAATATAAAATTTCATGATGAAAATTTTTAGGATGTGAAAAAAACACATGAATGAGTCTGCTAAATCATTCAACTGGTAATCAATATACATGGCTGATAGAGTTGCATTTCTGGAATACACCAGGGATACATATGATAATAATACTGATATATTGGATTCATTTTATGGAATGCACCAATATATGTAATTGTAGTTGAATAAACTCAATTATTATTAATGTTAACATAATGAATATGGGAAATAAGGAAAATAATTATCTTAAATATATTAAAATCAAGAAGAGTATGTCGAAAATTTAAAGAAGAAATGATATAAGATCAAGAATATTATAGCTTTAATAAATAACCTAATGTGGAAATGTTAAAAATATATTTTGAACCAATGTTTTATTTTTTTATAAAACAATTTTGTAATAATTTATTATATTTGAATGAATTAATTTTTCAAACAAATATTATTTGTCTAAATGTTTTTATATTATTATTGGTTGGGTGTTTTTCATATTATTTTGTTTGATTAATTAATTCATTATATTATTTTGTAAATTGTCTTCTATTATCTAAAATTTCAGAAAACCTCGAACATATCCCCATTCCATTTTAAAACAAAAATGGGGATAAATCATTATTTGGGGGAGATGTATCTTTTTAAAATCAAGGGAGTTAATATTTAATGATTACATTGAATACAATGTACTTAATAGAGCATGGAATATTATTCATTAAGTTTTTTTTTCATTTATGATTAGGTTTTGTGCTTTCCAAAATGGTTGATATTATTGAGTTAGGAGTTATACTTCTTACATTACCATTCCTTTACCTTCTATAGTTACAACCACTTTCTTAAAAATATGTTTTATACATTATTTTATCATGTGTTTTTAAAATGTATAAAAAAACATATTTAACCATAATTATAATAATTTCTTAATAATTATGGATATAAAAGTTATATTATTCATTATGATTGTGTAATGAGTATGTGTCTGGTTAATCAGATTCACCTTTATCAGGACCATATGTTATAAATTCAATATTGTCTATCGTACTGAATAAGTTTTAACAATCTGACTAAAACAGGTACAGATAAAATTATATGGATACTCATAAAGGTGATCATAATAGAAATATTATATAAGTCTATCATACTGATTATGTCTATAATCAGAATACTGAAGTATTATTTATAATATTTGGATTCAATTTTTAAACTATGAAAATGTAAACAAATACAATTCATGAATTTTTTTTTTCCAAATTATTTAGATCTATCACGTACCCGGATTATATGTCGATGTGACAACCTTAGAGATATATGACACCTAAGACAGAAGTATAACCTGGGTAGGATACCTATAAAGACTAGGTTCTTCAATGATATTGGAGATGTTGATTTATTAATATTTAATTTTATCAATTTTTTAGATCTATAAATATTGAGTAGTGTCAACACATTTTCTGTACTCATTGAAATTGTTTAGATTTTTTTATTTCTAAATTTTACATGACTGGTTGCATTTTTAAGAAAATTATCAAGTAATTTGCGTCTAATCATCATAATGATTGATGGATTCTTGGTGGATGAAGAAATATAATTTGATCCATATGATCAAGGACTACTGTGGCTAGGTAGATATATAGTCCAATCTTCTTATCGAGGGATTATAGGGACAACAAGACATAAACATTCTGATTATCAAATATAAGGATTACCTAGTAAGGGAATATAAACTTTACTGTAACTATTAAAAAAGGGATTCCATTATTATGGATACTATATAACCATACTCTTATAGATAAAATTGGTTTATCTTTTCATAGCTATAATGTTACTCTTCTTTTTGGGCTATTGTATAACTTGTTTCTTTCATGTTTTTATATTCTCCATCAAATATAATAGAAATAGAAAATTCATATTCATCATTCAATTATTATTTTATCTATGTTATTATGGTTATGATAATAATGTTATGTAATCAGATCCATATCATTTCTATTCTTCTACTATCAAATTTAAGCATCTTGATTCTAATTACAATTTATTTCCATTATTCATTCAATTGGGGATGAGCCTAATTGACCATCATAATGTGGGTTTAGTTATCTTTAGTTAAATTATTTTTAAATATGTCTTCCACACGACAATTCATCACCCCCATTGGTATATATTTCCATTTTATGCATATCATTAAGATCTTAATCTCTACTGAACACATTCTAATCCAAGAACATTTGTTTTTTTATAAATTCTTGGTTATTCCCCATCTTATAGTCTACTTTCCTTGACATTCATGGGTTTCATTCAGATATAACAAAATATAGTGTTTTAGTGGGGAGGGATCATGATTTTCAAGTCATGAAATCATTCTATATAAAAAACTATAAATAAATCCGTTGAAATTTTTTTGATCTGCCATATTTTTATCTTCATCCTTAGTTAATTTAGTCTGAATTTATAAATGTGTAAATACTTCATTTAAATCTACCATTCAAAACTACAACAGGGACCTACATGGTTTTTTATGAGTGAAAATTTAAATCTATTTAATACATCACTTGGGAATGAAATAGAAATATCATTTCATAAATCATTAAAATTTATATTCATTTCATTATACAGGTACAAAATTATTCTCAGTATTGTACTTTATTTAAAAAAATATTATTTTCTCAATGTACAATATAAAACATAGTGATTTGTTTTTTATTTGATAATTATTTTTGTCCAATTTTACACTTTTAAATACCCTGATCTTTGAGTAACTATAAATTATTGAATAAAATTTTTAATGGGATTTGTTAAGAACATTGAGTTATTTCTTCTACATTCACACTATACATCCACCTATGAGAAGTAAAAAATCAATTTTATTATTCAATATATACTACATCATCATGTATTCCATTCATAACTAAATGTATTTATACATTTAGAAGATCATATAAATTCATAAATCATATATATAATGATATTTTTTATCATTTAATTACCTATAAATAGATCTAATATCTCATCAAATAAATTCAATTCAATTTAAAAAATATTTTGTTATATTAAATGTGCATTGTAACATTCATATTATAGTTTTCAATATTATTTTATAAATCAAATTTACACTTTATCATATTAATCTCTACTGTATATGAAAACAACTTCTGGGTTTCATTATTATAAAATTGATTTAAAAAATATTCCATATTAGTTATCTAATAATTTTTTTAAAATGATACCATAAAATTATTAAGTTTATTTATTAATATATTATACTATTATTTCAACTCTTCACATTCCATTAATTTTGGATCATTGTACTATTATCTAAATTATTTTTATTTATTACCCAAAATTATTTTTATTATAAAAAAATTAATTCCCCTTCTTCCAATATTATCTATTAAATTTATATCTTACAATAATCTTATAAATCAACAGCTCAATCCAAATGAAATCATTTTACAACATGTTAATTATTTTTTCCCGTAATGATACTCATTAATTTAATTACAAAAATTATAATAATGTCCATTGATTACTATATTCATTAATTAATATTACATAATAGATAATAATTAACTATAAAAATTCACATTTATAAAACCAATAACTACATATAATAGTTTTATAAAAATTAACAAAACACTCAAAAAAAATTCAATCAAATCTCTCAAATAGGTTCTATTTATTTTAATCAACAATAATATTATACAATATCTCAAACACTCACACAATAGTATATATTTTAACATGATATGAAAATGACTATTCATTAATTCTTGTAAATGAATACATCATATTATTATCAAGATTATTATTTTCATTAATTCCATACAAATTTATTTTTACATTTCATGATATAAAAATAAATTTCCTTACATTTAAATAAAACCTTGTTTTTTCTTTGATACCACTCAATTCTATTAAGGAATATATAATGTCTTAGAATAATTCAATAATATATGTTTATTACGAATTTATTGAAAAATTTAATTTATATATTTTGATTGATTTTTACTAAAAAATATCTTTTAAATTTTCCAAGTATCTTTCTCTATATATCATTGATATTTTCTACACATCAAAAGAGTAATTTATTTAATCAACATCAATGAACCATACTATATATTAGTGAATGTTTCCACATAAATTTGGATATTATTATACACATTTGTTTTTTTATCTCACCATGACATAAATATCTAAATTTATGAGTTATTGTGGCATTCTTATTTTCCCCACCATTAGTAAATAAAAGTAGTTCAATACATTTTTTTTGTTAAAAACATCACAGTATTTTCGTCATAAATGGTTAGTATTTAGAATATTTATCAATGATTCATAATAGAATTTACTAAAATTTTATATTATCTTGAGTTACCATGCCATTAATGTGGATATTACTTAAACTATTTTATACAAAAATAGAATGTATTTTTCTCATATTAACTTTTTAAAATATCTTACAAATTTTTCTTATTTCGATGATAATTTTCTCATATTTCAATCTCTTAATTACTCAACCCTCTTCCAAAATTATTATTTGATATATATTTTCTAATAACAATGAAAAACATAGTATTTTATATATCCATCCATTAATTAAATTTATATTTTTATATTATTTTATACTCACCCATTTGAGTGGTTTTATTGAATTTAACATTTACATATTCAGTATTAAATAAATTTATAGTACCCCTATCATTATATTGATGGAATTTAATAATACTATTTTGAGAATTCTATAATAATATACCACTGTTGATTATTAGAGGACCATAACACTTAAAGGGTTTTTAATAAACCTCTCTGACACCATACACTTATTTGAACCTCATTTATTTCGATCATTTAGTGAAAAATTGTTTATTTAGTTGATTTATTTAATTTATTTGGAATGTTATTAAGATTTTCCAATTTTATTAAGAAAAAAATAAGTTTCCTTATGTACAATAATGAAATATTACAAATTCTATTTTTAAATAAATTATTTTCCCCAATGATTAATTATGTATTTATTTTTTCATCCATTTTAATCATATACCCTTGGAGGATGAGAGTGTGTACTACTATCCTATGTAACTAATTATTTATTATTATAAAATCCATAGAACCAACATCATAATTCATATTTGAACATTCGGTTATGTTTAATTTGTTGGATCAAAATGTTCTCATTTCATATTCATCATTTTTTGTTTTTTTTATTTCATGACATTCTATAATATATTATGTAGTTTTTTCTCATTATATTCTCTATTTTATGGAGCTACCAACACACTCTTCTAATACACATATTTTTTTTCATTAAATTCTTTCGATATTAATTTGATGTAATGTGTTGGACACCTTTTATTGGTGAAACACTAATTGAATCCCATTAATTTCATTATACACCACATTTACAACATCATATTGTGTTATAAAAAAATTCTTCTCTTTTAATAAATTTATCAAGTGAATTTAATGACTTTACAACATTTCATAGTTTTTTTACACTATATTTATTGAAATGTAAAAATCAAATTTAAATTTCTTGAATGAAATTTTAAAATTCATGTATAATTTATTCATGTTAGGTTACCTCCAAAATCTACATCACTAAAATATATGAATTATAATAAATAATATTATATTTTTTATCTTGAATTATATTAATATAACAAACAATTATTAATAGTTTTTTATAAATATTGGCATACATATTCATAATAGAGGTGAATATGACATTCTTCAATATAATGTTTTCCTTTTACAGTTTTCAAAAGAATTTTATGGAAGAGAATAATATATTTTCTTAATATATACTCATTGATTATATTTTTATTTTATATTCATTAACATCTTATTCTTCAACAAAGGATTCATATTAGGGTTTAGATTTTACTAGGATCTTGTGCTCTTTGATATAGTGTAGGATTTCATTTTATGTATTGTGGTGATTATTTTGACATTTACACTCATCGACATATTATATAAATTATTATAAATTATTTTCATGTTCCAACTTGAACGAACCATTTGATTGGTCACTTGAGAAATTATCTGGTAAAATTATAGAGTGTTCTTAATATATCTGAGTTGAAAACATTTTCCAATCCAAACTAATGTATCCTATTTGAAATTATTTATCGTGATAAATAAATATTTATAATGTATTTTCAACATGGAAAATCACTGTTATTATAGAATGGGATATGTGACCATGTAGAATGATAAAATGTTACAAAATATATGGAAATAAATGATGAATCAAATAGTATAAACCAATCATTTAAAAAAAAGAATCCAAAAAATGAAACAATATAGCACAATAATGAAAAAATAATTGAGACTAAATATTCATTAGATTTTATATAAAAAATGTAATAAAATATATTCATCTAAAATAACAAAATAACATAGTTGAACCAAACCATAAACTCGTATCTCCAAGAATCTTGGGTGACATGTTCAGAATAATTCACATCATACTCATATATAAGCCCAATAATTTTAAAATAAAATTTCGTGGAAATAAAAAACCCTTTATATATCATGGGTGAGAGTAATATATCCCAAAAGATAACTACCCAATATTATATACACAACCTGTAAATGTTAAATTACCTCATTATATTTTTACAAGTACAAACATGATTATAATCATTTATTTTTTTAATCAGAATGGCCATATAAGACCACTACCAAGAAAACCATTTTATATTATTAATCCCCCATGTATATATTATAAAACCATTTGAGAATCCTTTTTAAATAAAAGAATGATATTATAAATACAAATTTTTTAATTAGTATAAAAATAATACTACCAAAACACATTATAAAATAATGGTGTTAGGATAATGTAAATATAAATCATGTAAAATAATTTATCAAGTGAACCAAAGTGATGTTGGGAAAATATAGTGAAAGGATAATAAATTACTAAATATATTATGAACTGGGAAACAATGTCCTCCCTAAATGCCTATAATTTCTTCCAAAATCATATCTAGGGAAAAAATAATATATTCATCATAAAATATATATAATGAACCATTATCATATGATTATTCTAATCTAGTGTACAAGTGTATCTAGTTGGTCAATACAGACAAAAATGGTTCGACATGAATTGAAAATAGTGGTGGGTTAATCAATATCTGCTTTGAAATATATATATATATATATATATATATATATCCATATCTATCACCCTCAACTCTAATTCCCATGAATGAAAAAACACTGAATTCTATCATGAAAACATAAAACCTACATGAGTCTCTTTATTGGGACCAATACATACATACTGATACTAAATCATCATTTCTAAAATAAATGGGGCATGTTTCAATGGGGTTTAATCATTACAAAATACCCCATTCATAATTTCTAATCAATCCCCAATAACATTCAACAAAAAAACAGGATTCAAAAAATTTCTAAAAAAATACATGACTATTCATAAAGAATCATTGATTGATTTTTTCACATCCCTTTTAAAATAATGAACATACCCATAAATTTTTAAATAATCCTACCATTATATATTAGAAAAACAATATTCATGATCCAACCATCAATTTCAAAGAGTGAATTAATAATTTATACAAGCACATGGTAATCCTATATTTCATATACATTATTTATACATTAAAAGAATTATATTTTTACAATGTTTGATGAAACATGAAGATATAATCTATAATTTATTAAATCCTTCCAATTATAGCTGCTGAAATTCATAAAGAACACATATATTTATAATAAAAATAAATTATAGTTCAAAAATTAAAATTTTATGCATGGGGCCACCAACTATTAAAATTAATGGTTTTAAAAACAAGGGTGATAAATCACCTCCGCAATAACAAAGTGATCTTTGAGAACCATGAAGACCCCTAATACATAAAAATACCCAATTTAATCTTCTAATAAAGGTAATCATAAATAACCATAATTAATTTAGTAAAATAATTATAGATGAATAAAATAAATGAAGAGAATAAGGATGTTGAATAGAGTTTAACAAAGATTTTCCACCATAAACAATTCTGAATCACTAATAAATCACTATAGAATGGAGAGAAATGAAGGTAATATGTAACGCCCTGACCCCAGCTACCCAGAGTCGGTGCATTACTTCGTAACATTGGCATGATCAGAAATGATCAAGTCTCGAAAGACCGATTAGTTTAGTAGCCTTGGAAACACTAGATACATTCATAAACGTTACATTACATCATAAAGTGAAAAACTACAACAACAAAGTCTCCATAGTCCACACTCATATCCTATTCTGACAATCCCTGCAGGTCATTCATAAAATACTTCTTCACATCCTGGAAAATATCAAAACATTGAAAGGGGTGAGCTCAGATGCTCAGTAAGGATAACAATATTGTGGAAGCTTTCATAAATAAACATAAACATTTAAGGCAATGTATAACTAAACAAAATCCTTATTAAACTTGAACTTCAGCATAATATGGAAAAATTAAAATCAAATAATGTCACTTACTTACTCACATGGATATTCTACTAGACGAATAATCACATGAAAGATCAATAACCACTTTCATAATGAGGGAATGTATAATGCCGGACATTCTGAAACATTTTGTCAAGTCCTCGGCCAAGACTTCTAAAATGATTAAGGCCTCGGCCAAAACCATAAATCAAATTGGGAATGGGCCTCGGCCAATTCCACATCTAGTTGTCTCATGAGACCTACCGATGCAATTTTTTTAGAAGATAATTACATTCAAAATTGCTCAAATATACTCCAGTGTTTTTCTGAAAACATTATGCAAGCTTCTGAAAACAAAATAACTAATTCTGAGACTACTCGACTAATTGCAGGCCATGATGGGTCCACGCCCAATCCCTTCCTGTCTACCACACTCGAGAGTCGGGTTTTCTGAAAACATTTTTAGGCTTGCATTAAATACGTATACATTTTCACTGGATTTTCATATATTTGAGAGATATATCTCTCTCTTTTTTTGAAATCATTTGTAAAAATGTTGTGGCTTGTAGAGGAAGCCGAAACTCAAATAATGGTCACGGCGGCGGAGAAGTCATTTTCGCCACATAAGTACGGAAATAAAAACATTCCCTTTTGTCATTTAGCAAAACGCTTCGTATAAAAAATATTCCTTTTGAATAAACGTAAAAGTCAAAGGGGTTTATACACCGTATAAAAGAAAGTTGTGTATAAAACCAAATATGCCTCAATGAAAGGGGATTGAGACGAAGTCCTTAAAAGTTCATTTTTAAAATAAAATAGATATATTATGTGTATTCACTATAGGTACACATAAAGAAAGTAAAAATACAAAATAGGACATAATAATATCATGACATAATTTGAAAGTAGGAGATTAACCCAAAGAATGGAAGTTGGGTTAAGAAATTCCCTTACCTCATGTCTGACTTGACTCAACCGTTGTTTAACCTCCTGAATAATAAACTAGAGTTAATATATACCTTATTAAGAACCATTTTCAATTTCATTATCCTTATTATATCACTTATTACAATGATATGAACATTATGTAATTATTTAAGTTAATAACGGTCGTTTTGTCGATCTTTGGTACTTGAGTCAACAATAAACTTCTTATAATTACAAGTTGTTTATGTGGTAGAATATCCATTATCTCCAGAATTATATTCATGATTTATATGTCATATATATCTTATATATCCAGTATATACATTCATTTATAATATTACGTAACATTTAGAGGTAAAAAATGAAATGCACCGTTCATGGAGACGGTAAGCCGTACGTACGCATGAACGCTACTTTCATTTCAATTTCATATTTAATGGAAAGAAATCATAATGATATAAATGTATAATATAATTACAGTATAATATAGAGTATAATACCATTTAATCCATCCTTTATAAATCCCACATATAGCATTAACGATTCAAATCACTTTGAGGGGGCGGTAGTCCGCACTTCCTAAAATGAAATTATCGCGTTTTACTCATAATGGAAATCATAAAGTATGCCATAAATGAGAAATACAGAAGCATAAGTAAAACATAAAAATATTATATATCATATATAAAAATAGTGACATCTTAATGGCCACCTTTGAAGGTGTTATATGAGTGTTGTACAATCATCGTTTCGTGAGGCAGAAATTCGCCATCCACAGAAACCGTATGTTCTTTATCCATTAGATGTAGGTGTGTGTAAATGTAGCTCAAATCCTTATTATAACAATATCCTAGTATATTGATGATACTTGTGTTGTTACAAAATAAATTAATAAAAAGAGTTTAGTGGGTTTGAGAAGAAAAATAAAACAAAACAACATTAGAGAAGACATTACCTCAAAATCGGGTAACTCTTTTTGATTTGAGCCAAAGGCTTCCTTGAGAAGCGTTCTGCCCAAAGTGAGGCTTCTAGGAGTAATAGGGGGAAGTTGGGAGAGTATTTGGGCAGAGTTTGGCCGAGCCAAATGGCTTGATGGTGTGAATAAGGTGGGAGAGGTGGGGCCCTTTTATAAGTGGAGAGGAAGGGCTCTTTTGGAAAGATTGAAATGTTACATCATTACACAATGCTTTTAGGATTCTAAAGGTCCCACACTTATATAATTCGTGGCTAAGGTGATAAGGGTTTGAAATATCTTCATCCAATAGGATTTGGACAAGTGTAAGCCTTGGATTTTTCATTATCTTCCCATTTTATTTAAATTGTTAAATAATGAGGTCATCGCCGCATCATAATGATTTCATAAATAATTTAATTTATTTAATGTCTAGAAATTATAAAAAAAATACTATGATGTAGTAAATCTTTTTATCTTTCTAATGAATATTTATAATCAAAATTTGGACTTGTGTAACCACACTTAAAAACTGTTTTAGTAAAACAACTCATGTTTGTGTCAATTTAATTTTAACATTAAATAAATATATATTAATGTCATTTTCCAACTAAAGTGGATCCATGGGGTCCCCAAGTTGACCCATGGGTTGTCTTGCTCGGCCATGACTCATCCAATAGGAGTAGGACAAGTGTCAAGCTCATCTCATATTATTAAAACATTATTTTTACCTTAAACTACACTAATTACCTCTAATCACGATTAAGAACTTAATAGTTACTATTCACCAAAAAATTATTTTGATCTCATTGAACCACATTTTACTTATTAATAACAACCATGTATGTCGGATTTTTGAAAATCAAATCACAGAAGTGGTAATATTTCATTTAAATGAAAAATCAGTTATTTAACTACCACTTAGTGGTTTCACTATTCATCAAAAATTGAAGTTTTTCAGAACAAAGCCAAAATTTCACCCTAAGCTATAATTGATATTCCGAATTCAAAAATGATGCCTATTTTAAAAAATTCCAAACATATAAGTTGCATTAATTAATTTTATAATTAATTCCCGCTATTACATCAAATAGCGTGTTTTTAAGAAACAATTTATATCAAAAGATTGGCAATTGTTTATGTCCAATTTCAATGTTAAATTAATTCTAATGACCACCTTTAGATAAAATGGTAAAAATATATTCTAATTATACTTTAAAACCACTAAATAGTATAATTTATCACTATAAATTATTTTTATTAAAAAAGTTGTTTTTAAGTATTTTTCACTATCCATAAAAAATAGAAGTTCTCAGAAAAATACCAAAAATTCAACATAGGCTAATTTCGATATTCCGAATCCAAAAATGAAGTCCATTTTGATAAATAAAATTTATAAAATTTCAAAAAGTAGGTATTACTATTCAAAACGGCTAGTTTAATTCGCTGTGGTGTGTGTTAGAGCTCGAGGTTGCGTACAACACACGCTATTGCATTATTCGAAGTGAAACGTACCGTGGAAGCTTGGGGTGTTACATTCTCCCCTCCTTCAATAAATTGCATCCTCGCAATTTGAATTTTTTCTTTGAAAATAAAAGGTTGAAAAGAGAAAATACCTTTGAGGAAAACCCACATCGGAAATAAGGTTAATAAATATATAACATTAAAAGAAAGAAAAATAAGTACAAAGGTCACCCGATATAGCCCATTATAGGATTCTATGAAAATATGGATATGGAGGAGAAACAAACCATCAAGGTCTGATGGAGAGTTATAGAAAACAGGATTAGGAGAAAGTTTAACCACAAGAAAATCACAAACTTGTGATTGGTTAAACGGTCATTGAATCCCCAGTTGGAAAAGTTAACCGACAATATTTTTGTTTTAAGTTACATTTTATAATGTTGAGGAATTTATTTAGGAGATTTACTAAGAACGTAAGGGAATATACATACTTGTTATGTATACTTTCATTCGTTAATATATTTTTACCACAAACCCATCTTTTACTCCAAATGGTAACGGAACTCAAAAATATTCTATTTATCCTAATTGTATAAGGTTCCAAATGTTAACACATACTATTTAGATTAGTAAAATTATTTTGTAAAAACCAGGGACTTCCTGTAGGCTAGTGGTAGGAAATAAAGTCTTGTCACACTATGGTTGTGGGTTCGATTCCTGCAGCTTTGTCCGACGCGACGGGTTATTCCCCACCCTGCAGGTTGTCCTTTTCCTAAAACTATAGTATTATAATATTCCAAAAATAATCTTTAGAAATGTTTTAACCTTAAATAATACTATCCAAAGATCAACTTAATCCACTCCAACCATTATAGTTATCCAAAATACCTCCGTCCAGACTTTCTCTAAAAGGACTCTAAATTCCAAAATCAATTGTAACATCAGATTCCCCAAACAAAGAAAAGTTTCTCTTATTGTCACAAACTAAAAATATGATTACCTTAATCATATTAAAACCTTACTGAAATCAACAAGTACTGCAGTACAATCCTTATATATATATATATCACATTATTCTTATAACCAGAATATAATCCTTGAGTCCAAAAGCCCCAATACATTAATTATTCCGCTTCAACTGTAGTCACATCATAAGATTGGCCTTGATCCCTTGGCCTTTTCTGAGGTAAGTTTCCTTGACGCTTAGGACATTCATTTTCTTAATGCCCCATTTCCCTACAATTTTAGCATTCAACTTTGACAGCCTCATTCTTTCCATTGCAATCACGAGCCTGGTGACCCTTTTCTCTACATTTATAACAAACTCCCATTCCTTTTAGGCATGTACCAGGGTGATTCTTCCCACAATTATCACATAATGGAAAATCCTTCTTTCCCTTTTTCCCTTTATCTGTCTCTTGTTCCCCCGTTCTCTTCTTCTCTTGCTTTACTTTGTTGTCATAAGACATAGAGAATTCCTTTTCTGTCTTGATAGCACATGAGACAATATCTTCGTATGATGAGAATGATTGTGATACTAAAGCTCAACGGAGAAATGGTTTTAACCCATCAACGAAACGATCAATCATACTCCTTGGGTTACGTATATAATCGGCAGCATGCCTCGCTAACCTTGTAAAGTTAACCTCATACTTTGCGACACTCTCATACTCCTTCTGCCTCAGACTCAGAAATTTCCTTTCCATATCTGCTCGATGGTCACGAGGAAAGTATTTTTCTAAGAAAAGATCTTTGAAATCCCTCCATTCCATATTCGATACGTCATCATCTTCCTTTGTGTTTTGAATCAGCGACCACCACTGATCAGCATCTCTAGTGAGGCGGTAAACTGCCATGAAAAACTTCTCCCTTTCACTACTCCCCAAGGCATGGAATATTTTC
Source organism: Viscum album (assembly GCA_963277665.1). Lineage (NCBI taxonomy): Eukaryota > Viridiplantae > Streptophyta > Magnoliopsida > Santalales > Viscaceae > Viscum > Viscum album. The sequence continues at coordinate 883,332,682 of OY728158.1, forward strand.
TCTAAGGAATTTATCCATTGCTCAGCTACTATAGGATTTGTACTCCCATTGAAGGTTGGTGGTTGTTGCCTCATGAAACGGTCTAGCATTGATCCTCCACATTGCGGATCAGGGTGCTCCATACGAGTAAGGTTATTATTCATAACCTGAGTGAGTTGTCCCTGTATGGTATTAAGTTGATCAGCAGCAGTTGTATCTCCAGATCCACAATAATTATCTTGAGCAGGAGGGCAATCCCTACACGGAGTTCATGCATTGATACGGTTTCCATTCCTTCCACTAGGCGCCATTTCTAAACAATGGCATAAACTAGATTAGTTTATGAATCAAAATACATAATCCCATACTTATAAAACACTTAACATAAATTGAACTATTTATGGATATAATCCATAATCATAAAAAGAAATATTTTCTTTGAGGAAGTATATACTCATAACCCTTCATAGTGGTTTATAAATAAAATGAGAATTATCCTAAGCATATCCCCCGGGAGTGTCGTAACCAAGAGTGCAGCAAGGCCCGTTGTTGTGCACTAGTTCCCGTTCGAGTCTAGCTCAAAGCGGTGTTTTCAGGTTTTACCCCTAGGTACATCTGTGCCAGAGTTGCCTCTACCTACTCGTATCCAGACAGGGATGTATTGCTTGGAAAACTCACAAAATCTATACAATACCAAAATTTTTAGGAAGTTCTTCTATACTAATCCTGAAAGTTCATCTTAGGTCTACGTGCTCTAATCAGAGTTTGTCTAAATCTAGCTTCCAAGGTTAGTACTAAACTGCCTCTCATACCAACTGTAACGCCCTGACCCCAGCTACCCAGAGTCGGTGCATTACTTCATAACATTGGCATGATCATAAAAGATCAAGTCTCGAAAGACCGATTAGATTAGTAGCCTTGGAAACACTAGATACATTCATAAACGTTACATTACATCATAAAGTGAAAAACTACAATAACAACGTCTCAATAGTCCACAATCATATCCTATTCTGACAATCCCTGCAGGTCATTCATAAAATACTTCTTCACATCCTGGAAAATATCAAAACATTGAAAGGGGTGAGCTCAGATGCTCAGTAAGGATAACAATATTGCGGAAGATTTCATAAATAAACCTAAACATTTAAGGCAATTTATAACTAAACAAAAGCCTTATTAAACTTGAACTTCAGCATAATATGGAAAAATTAAAATCAAATAATGCCACTTACTTACTCACATGGATATTCTACTAGACGAATAATCACATGAAAGATCAATAACCACTTTCATAATGAGGGAATGTATAATGCCGGACATTCTGAAACATTTTGTCAAGGCCTCGGCCAAGACGTCTAAAATGATTAAGGCCTCGGCCAAAACCATAAATCAAATTGGGAACGGGCCTCGGCCAATTCCACGTCTAGTTGTCTCGTGAGACCTACCGATGCAATTTTTTTAGTAGATAATTACATTTAAAATTGCTCAAATATACTCCAGTGTTTTTCTGAAAACATTATGCAAGCTTCTGAAAACAAAATAACTAATTCTGAGACTACTCGACTAATTGCAGGCCATGATGGGTCCACACCCAATCCCTTCCTTTCTACCACACTCGAGAGTCGGGTTTTCTGAAAACATTTTTAAGCTTGCATTAAATACGTATACATTTTCACTGGATTTTCATATATTTGTGAGAAATATATCTCTCTTTTTTTGAAATCATTTATAAAAATGTTGTGGCTTGTAGAGGAAGCCGAAACTCAAATAATGGTCACGGCGGCGGAGAAGTCATTGTCACCGCATAAGTACGGAAAGAAAAACATTCCCTTTTGTCATTTAGCAAAACACTTCGTATAAAAAATATTCCTTTTGAATAAACGTAAAAGTCAAAGGGGTTTATACACCATATAAAAGAAAGTTGTGTATAAAACCAAATATGCCTCAATGAAAGGGGATTGAGACGAAGTCCTTAAAAGTTCATTTTTAAAATAAAATAGATATATTATGTGTATTCACTATAGGTACACATAAATAAAGTAAAAATACAAAATAGGACATAATAATATCATGACATAATTTGAAAGTAGGAGATTAACCCAAAGAATGGAAGTTGGGTTAAGAAATTCCCTTACCTCGTGTCTGACTTGACTCAACCGTTCTTTAACCTCCTGAATAATAAACTAGAGATAATATATACCTTATTAAGAACCATTTTCAATTTCATTATCCTTATTATATCACTTATTACAATGATATGAACATTATGTAATTATTTAAGTTAATAACGGTCGTTTTGTCGATCTTTGGTACTTGAGTCAACAATAAACTTCTTATAATTACAAGTTGTTTATGTGGTAGAATATACATTATCTACAGAATTATATTCATGATTTATATGTCATATATATCTTATATATCCAGTATATACATTCATTTATAATATTACGTAACATTTAGAGGTAAGAAATGAAATGCACCGTTCATGGAGACGGTAAGCCGTACGTACGCATGAACGCTACTTTCATTTCAATTTCATATTTAATGGAAATAAATCATAATGATATAAATGTATAATATAATTACAGTATAATATAGAGTATAATACCATTTAATCCATCCTTTATACATCCCACATATAGCATTAACGATTCAAATCACTTTGAGGGGGCAGTAGTCCGCACTTCCTAAAATGAAATTATCGCGTTTTACCCATAATGGAAATCATAAAGTATGCCATAAATGAGAAATACAGAAGCATAAGTAAAACATAAACATATTATATATCATATATAAAAATAGTGACATCTTAATGGCCACCTTTGAAGGTGTTATATGAGTGTTGAACAATCATCGTTTCGTGAGGCAGAAATTCGCCATCCACAGAAACCGTATGTTCTTTAACCATTAGATGTAGGTGTGTGTAAATTTAGCTATAATACTTATTATAACATAATCCTAGTATATTGAGGATACTGGTTTTGTTACATAAGAAATGAATAAAAAGAGTTTAGGGGGTTTTAGAAGAAAAATAAAACAAAATAACATTAGAGAAGACATTACCTAAAAATCGGGTAACTCTTTTTGATTTGAGCCAAAGGCTTCCTTGAGAAGAGTTCTTCCAAAAGTGAGGCTTCTAGGAGTAAGAGGGGGAAGTTGGGAGAGTATTTGGGCAGAGGTTGGCCGAGCCAAATGGCTTGATGGTGTGAATAAGGTGGGAGAGGTGGGGGCCTTTTATAAGTGGAGAGGAAGGGCTCTTTTGGAAAGATTGAAATGTTACATTATTACACAATGATTTTCGGATTCTAAAGGTCCCACACTTATATAATTCGTGTCTAAGGTGATAAGGGTTCTAAATATCTTCATCCAATAGGCTTTGGACAAGTGTAAGCCTTGGAGTTTGCATTATCTTCTCATTTTATTTAAATTGTTAAATAATGAGGTCATCGCCGAATCATAATGATGTCATAAATAATTTAATTTATTTAATGTCTAAAAATTATAAAAAAAATACTATGATGTAGGAAATCTTTTTATCTTTCTAATGAATATTTATAATCAAAATGTGGACTTGTGTAACCCCACTTAAAAACTGTTTTAGTAAAACAACTCATGTTTGTGTCAATTTAATTTTAACATTAAATAAATATATATTAATGTCATTTTCCAACTAAAGTGGCTCCATGGGGTCCCCAAGTTGACCCATGGGTTGTATTTGTCGGCCATGACTCATCCAATAGGAGTAGGACAAGTGTCAAGCTCATCTCATATTATTAAAACATTATTTTTACCTTAAACTACACTAATTACCTCTAATCGCGATTAAGAACTTAAAAGTTACTATTCACCAAAAAATTATTTTGATCTCATTGAACCAAATTTTACTTCTTAATAACAACCATTTATGTCGGATTTTTGAAAATCAAATCACAGAAGTGGTAATATTTCATTTAAATGAAAAATCAGTTATTTAACTACCACTTAGTGGTTTCACTATTCATCAAAAATTGAAGTTTTTCAGAACAAAGCCAAAATTTCACCCTAAGCTATAATTGATATTCCAAATTCAAAAATGATGCCTATTTTACAAAATTCCAAACATATAAGTTGCATTAATTAATTTTATAATTAATTCCCGCTGTTACAACAAATAGCGTGTTTTTAAGAAACAATTTATATCAAAAGATTGGCAATTATTTATGTCCAATTTCAATGTTAAATTAATTCTAATGACCACCTTTGGATAAAATGGTAAAAATATGTTCTAATTATACTTTAAAACCACTAAATATTATAATTTATCACTATAAATTATTTTGATTAAAAAAGTTGTTTTTAAGTATTTTTCACTATCCATAAAAAATAGAAGTTCTCAGAAAAATACCAACAATTCAACATAGGCTAATTTCGATATTCCGAATCCAAAAATGAAGTCAATTTTGATAAATAAAATTTATAAAATTTCAAAAAGTAGGTATTACTATTCACAACGGCTAGTTTAATTCGTTGTGGTGTGTGTTAGAGCTCGAGGTTGCGTACAACACACGCTATTGCATTATTCGAAGTGAAACGTACCGTGGAAGCTTGGGGTGTTACATAATATGCATAAAAAAGTGGAAGAATATGGATTAGAGAAGGTGTTCCCCATGGGAATTTATTCAATAAAATAATTACATAAATTTATAATTTTTAATGTCATATGGTATTTCACAATTTAAAGTCTCACAGTTCGTCAAATTATGATCTAACGGTATGAGATCAACTTGAGGACCTAGATCATAGAGTATGGGTAAGCCACATGGTTATACTAACCTTCAAACATAAATTAATTTTTCACTCATGAAAACAATAAGATTATCATATTTTTATAATTTAATTAATAATAATTGTTTTATAACCATGAGACATGAATTGCATGGAAAAAAATTAAAATTTTGATGTAAATTTCACATGAGTGGAGAGACACGTGAGGGATAAAATTAATATATAAAATAATATATTAATAAAATGTTGTGGTGTGAAAATCATCCATAACAGAATGTTTAATTTTCTAAGAAATAACTAGAAGGATCATTTGTTCAAGATAAGGACTCGAGTATATCCTTCCCTATAGAAGAAAGAACTAGAAAAACTAAAGACAATAAAAATTATAATCCATCCAAGAAGAACTATATTAACAACCAATATAATATTATTTATATTTCATATTAACAATTATAAACATATAAAATCCATAAAAATAACAAATATTGAATATTAACCTACCAAGGGTTTCACAAATAGTTATGTAGTGACTTAAATAGTGGAAAAGCTAACTCTCTCACAAGAGATCCCAAAACCAAGGAGAACATCCTATGAACTGTAGATAAATCAAAGAAACATATATTGAAATTTCCAAAAAAATAAAATCTTCTAGGATGTGGTTCAAGTCCAACATGAGATAAATAGTGAATAGATGGGTTATTTCATGTGCGGAAATTGCATTGGCTTGATAACTGAATACCATCAGTCAAAATAACGATAAGGAAACACATATATATAGTTTTTGAAGGTTTACTTCTATGGTTTCTTACACACTTTATTTTAATAGTCTTCTATACCTATACATCAAAACTAGAATAGGTCCATGAACATAACAAATACCACAAATAAAATATAGATGTTTCCTACCATGAACCATTAAACATCATGACAAAAAAGTAAAAAACAACCATTATAAACCCTAAAAACCACCATAAATAATTTCTATCGTAATCATATTCTCATAAAACCATAAACATCATCATCCCAAGGATTGGAACTTCATGGTGAAAATAGACTACAAGAAATGGTAAGAATTGATCAATTTAAAATAGTATATGATATTATGGTAGCACCTCAAAATGACACCCCATCAACAAATGATTCGATATGTAGAATTTGAGTAACATTCAAATAAAAAATATCTTTATTCTCATTTTATATAATAATAATCCCAAAAAACAATTTTAGATGACCCTGATGGCCATATGTACGACATGACATAGGTTTTTCATAATTGAACGAATTATAATTCCCTTATTTCTTGAATTGGTAACAAAATCTAAAACACAGTAATTCAATAGACTAGAAATAAGAAACTTAATGGCAGTATGATATCACATATACACTAAAATTACATGGATTCCATCCCTTACCCTTTATTAGAACCTCCACCATCACCCATAGGTGTGAGGGAAACATAGATTGATTTTATAATTCTTACCATGTTATCCTAAATTCCCATGAGTTAGAAAACTATAACTATATAAGAAATTACTAAAATATAATGATAAATTGATATAAAATATAACCAAATATGGAATTTGATACATCAAGATTTCAATAGTTCATCCATAGACAGATCAAATAGGTATAACACCAATAATGAGAAATGAAAATCATAATCAAGAACAAATATATCACATTGCTATCGGTAATAAAACTATGATACCAAATGTATTTTCACCTTCTCTAGGAAGTACTAATTAATGAAAAGAAACATTATTCCTTCCTAGGAATGGACCCCGAGTGGTTTGATTAGGATACTGGAAAAAAATTTATTCAAATACAAATACTCTCAATTTAAATTAGGATCAATGAGGAATAAAAATATTGGTATTCTAAATTTTTATAGAATTCCGAACAATCGACACTAACAAGTCTTGATCCACCAAAGGGAATGATAGTAGTATACCACCTAATACCATTTCTTGGGAATTTATTTGGATCATATGGGGGAATCTTCTATAAACTAGAACATGAAACATGTTGAAAAATAATCTTATATTTCAACTTGCGATACCTAATTATATCATTAAAAATTAATCTCAAAAGTACATTCAAAAGATCTCACATATCCCATAACTTCTACAAACTAAACATCAAAAATATTTAACTCCTAAAATTTAAAAACAAACACCGAAACAATATCGATCCATCTATACATATGACATATATAATTTTTTAATATTTCATATATAATATCATAGAACGTTATATATATAAAATATTTTTTCAATTTAGAATGTCCTATTTACCTGAACCATAATTATTAACCTTCTCCCACTCAACAGAAAATAAAACAATTTTAATTCATGATTTTTTTAAATGTATAAAAAAGAATTTTTTATAGATTTACAAAATAAATTAATACACTAACCTTACTAATTTCAAAATTACATTTCATTATAAAATGTAATATTTATAAACCCCTATCTGAATTTGTTTATTAAAAAATTTGAAAAAACCTTATTAATTTTTAAAAACACTGAACTATTTGGAAATCAAACTAAGGTTTTTACTATTGAAATAAAATTGAGATAAAAATTTTCATTTATAATTTATATTTAATTTTATATAATATCATTTCAAATTAATACATTCTATTTCTAGAATCTGATATGCTCTTTTAAACAATACATGATTTTAATTATGAATATCATGTCTCAAAAACATAACAAAATCTATAATAAACATAAAAATTAACCCAGAAACAGCAACATCAAATTAAATGATCTCAAACCAAAAGTTATAAATAAATATATAAATATGGAAGTGGAAATGATTGCGTAGTTTTTTTGCACAATTTTGAAGAGCATGCCCCAACAATGTAAAGATCTCTCGAATGAACATTGACATAGCTATGTGGTATGTACATGATTTTATAAACCATTCTAAAGAACCATTTTCCCACTAACACCATCTAAATTTGAAATCCAAAAAAATAAAAAAAAACAGCACACCATTATTCTATTACAGAGTAATAATACTCAATTAAATGTATAAAATATTAAAAACTGAGAAAATATATCCATTTTGAGGAACAATCATCAATGAAAACCCCCACAACTCACATGTCATCTCGAATGGGTGGGGATAAATCACCCTATTGTGACAAAACAGATAAATGTTTATGATTATACATCCATCTAATAGAGTTGCACAATTAAATTGAGTGAATCTAGATCCTATAACTCCAATATTACCAATGATATGACATTTTCTTGTGACCTATCCTCTATAGTATATGAACTCAGCCACACAAAATAATCGGTCTCAAATAATACCATGGTGGCTTCCTAGCACACTAGAGGCTATTACCCATCAGTATCACATAAAAGAATGATTATTATCCCAACATTCCAATACATATTCTTTCAGTGGTCATTATACTCACTCAAAAACACCTTGGGAAAAATTTTAGTATCTCACTCATTCTAAATCCACACCAGTCCATGTATTTATAAATGATGATTTTTAATTATATTTTATTCTAAAAATAATTGTGCACTTTGTTAGCATGTGTATTAAAATTTAATCAATTAATCCTTAAAATTCCATTGGTGTTACATAGTCAGCCCATTATGTCATAATTCCCCAGTTGGGGAATCCCAGACCATAATCATTAGAAGGGATATTACACTTCTTGAAATGTATTGGATATGATACCATTTTATCATAAACCTAGTAGAGATAACCCTTTACCAAGAACCCAATGTATCCCATGACATAATCGATTAATATTAATAATTTCTCTCAATTGTTAATTATTTACTAGAGAAAAAAATGTAGAATATTGGGAATGACTTCAACCAAATAAAATAAATACGTAGTAAAGGGTTTCACCGCAAAAACCATGTCTGAATATACATTGGGATGTAAAAATATTGAACAATATGAAACTCCAAAATATTGGAAAAAAAATGGAGAAATAAAAAGTATAAACATCTAACAAGACAATAATCAAATCATGAAAATGAAAGAACCCATGCCTATATAAATATAATTTAAGGATATACACAATATACAATGTGATCATAAAAATTCTAAAAATGAATATACATCAATGGTATAAAAATAAAAAATGAGAAATAAATCCTCAGTAATTTTCTCCATGGATTGATTGAAACGATTTCACTATAAATGACCTCGAACTCTTATTAGAACCTAATGATCATCTATTGTAACTAATTTGATTCTAATAATCCTATAAAGGTGATAGTTTTCAGCTATACAACACATTAATAAAATACATATCATTCCCTGAATACCCTTTAAAAGTGAATCTAACTCATGTTAGTTCAAAGGATATAAATAGGCTAGTATTTATTTTGTTTTGTATTGGAAACAATCACAGAATAAAATTACTAGCAACAACATTATCCATTAAAATTTAACCATTTCCATTTTATGAAATTAGTAGAGAATCATTTTATAATAAGATATTAATGAATTAAATCAAAATCCTTTGGAATGTGGAAATGAATACAAACTATAAAAAACCCCTATAAAATCATGCTTCTTGATGTAAAAATATACAGGATGCAAAAGATATAATCATGGAAACCCAAGAACTATTGTGATAGCCTATTAAAATCATATATAACTATTATTTATGACTAGTAATGGATAAAAATATCCTTAAATAATACAATACCTTAACATCACTGACCTAAGTGTGGTTAAAATATCATAAGCTTAATAAATTATATCTTTAGGCCACCAGTCAGAGTATAATTCTAAATTAATACATATGGTTTACCTATACATCCCAATATGAAACATGTGGATACTAACAAATTAAAAAATGGTGGTTCAATATATCTATCCTTAACAATATTCTATCACCCCCATATTTCCGAATTTATTTCTCTGCAAATATATTTTTAGAGTTTGATAACTTTTCTAACATGTTGAAATTAGGAAAAATAAACCAAAATTTATTATAACATAACATTCAAATTGTTGTAATGAGTGATGATAACCAAATTTAATAAAATAATACATATAAATGTTTTAGATAAATAAAATACTTTTTATTAAAGTCATTATATGATTTAAAAATACATATTCCTTCTAAACCGTTCTCTATATAAAACTATATAATAAATTATTATCAATTTATAGAAAATGAAAATAAAAAAAAAATTTAATTTTTAATTCATTAAATAAAAAATATATTGTCGTTATTTTTTTCAAATTTTCTAAAAGGATTTATTTTATGATGAAAAATAAAAAATAGTAATATTTTTGAAAATATTTTTTTACTTTTGAATAATATACAAGAAAAATTGTTATCGTAAAATGGTTAAAAAGTAATGTTGTTTTATTTATATTATTAATAGTAAAATTATGGTAATTTTAATTAATTTTAATTTTAATTTTTTTATAAAAATATTGTTTCTCGAAAACTCCATTTCATCGAGTAATGTGGGTTTAAATTAAATTATATTAATTTTTTGAAATTAATTTTTCAAAATTTATTCAATATTTTCAATCATGGGGATATTTTTTTAATATTTACCTTTTATTTTTTCATTATGAATAGCTATCATGGTATATATTTATGAACTTGATAAGTTTAAAATGAACAAAACACGTTTGAAACAATTAGATAATTCATGAAAATTTCTATAAAACACTCCATTATCCTATTTGATGATTTTATTATGTCCATACTAACTAATGTATTGAAAATATTGTAACATGGAGCCAATTTTCATTGATTGCGACGTTTATATTGTTTATTGGAAGGATATTAAAAAATATCTCTATGTTAAATTGAATGGATCTATTTTTTACGTAACCGAAAACGAGGATATGTTGAGATATAAATGATTATTGGAATGATGAAATATTTTTTGGATATTTATTTCTATTATTTATTTATGATATTATTACCTAAAATTCATACAAAACGTCAACGCTGTTCTTAGGCATATAGTGGAAAAGTATATAAATGGTTTAAAAAGTCTAAAATTATTATTTTTTGGTTACATATATTTATTCATTAATTTTATAGATATATGTAAAATATTAGGTGTTTGATAGAGGATTGTATTTTAATTTTTCTATTTTAATGAAATTAATGTCAAGGTAATTGAATAGTTCCAATAATAACAATAATAATATTTTATGATAAACAATATATTATTATTTATTTAGAATTAATAAAAATTATATATATTCATACATGTCAATTGAATATGTTTTAAAATACAAAAAATTAATTATTTATGGCTGTATTTTTCTTTAATGTAGAAATTTTTAATCTATAAATAAAAAACATTTATATTGTAGTAATTGTCAATATAATTAACAGGGGTTATAGCTAATAGATAATTCTTAAAACATAACGAAAAATTTAATAAATATTATTGTATACAAGGATGTAAAATTACGCTCATGTTTAGAAAATTATAAATTTAGAGGCAGAATAACTGTATAATTAATTTATATTAATTTAATATAATATGTAATTCTATGGGTACCCTTCCCCATAATTATAAAAAAACCACCTCTCTCCAAATATTCAAAAAAATTGAGGATTATATATCCAAAAATACCCACCCTAAAAGAATCATATATTATTTCCCCATTTTCTAGAGCTTATAGTTTCTATAAATCACTATCCTTTGTAGTAATTAGTGGTAAACTAAAAAGGTTTTTTCATTAAAGATATATAAATCATAATTGATTGCATTTAATTTAATTTCGAGTTTTACCACATAATAATATGTTCAATCCATTATAAAATACTTAATTCAATATCATCAATACAAATAAGGGTTATTATGATGATGTAACAATCATTATACACCTACCATAAACATATGGGAAAAGATAACACTGCTCGTGCATATGTGTGGAAAACAAAATCTACAAAACGATTGTTTTATTTCAAATCCCCACATCACATTGATTGATATAATGGTTATAAATTTGTTCTTTTTTATGTAATAATTAATATTTAATGTTGAATTATTATTGAGTTTTCTTTAGTTCTATCAATCGAAATGTAAAAACATCACATCTGTATGTGTATAAACTAACATCTCCATAAAGGGATGCAATTGATTTTTCATCGCCACTATATATGCATAGTTACAAAATAATTAAAATTTATGGTATTAATAAATACTAATCAATGTAATAGTACCATGAATACAAAATCAGGACATGCATTAGAAACGATGCAGTTGCCACAATGAAAAACGATTTTAATAATAAATTATTAAAAAATATTATAAGATGTAATAAGTAAATCATATAAGGTATTATATATATTATTATGGAATTTTATTATATATATTTATTATATATTTATTATCTAGGATCTTTTAATTCATACAATGGGATTCAAGGCTATGGGTAAGTGATTTATGTTTCGATCCCATTTTAAACTATGTTTCTTTTGTTAATATAAAAATTAAAGAAATAAAATGATAATAAAATGATAAATACCTTTCATTTTTACTCCTATTGTAATATATGTAATTTTTAGGTAATATTTCCTTTTTCCTCTCTTTGTAATGTAATGTGGGAAATAAAACACTGTTACGAAAAACCTAATGCATCTGTTTTATTTGTTAATCTATTACTTTCATGTCCATGTTTTCTCTAAAATGATTCCAATAATGTTTTCTAATTATAATATTATTTTTTAAAGTAATATCTACATATTTATAATTTTTTATAAAATAAATTCAATGTAATCTTCCTTTCATATTTCTAATATGTTATTTTCACTCTTAACTAAACATGTGAAAAGGACAATGGTTTCATCATACCTGACCTAAATAGAATTACATGCCATATTAATTTCTTAAATCATTGAATATTGTATTACATATTTTAAAATTTTCATTCGATAAAAAATTCAAAAATATTGGATAACAAATATATTTTTATATATATAATTTCTATTTGGAAAGTGAAATTTTCATAATAAATATTCTAGTGAACATTTAAAGAGATCACTCGTCTGTGATACCATCCCTAATGATATATAGTTTATACTAGGTATATTTTCAACTGATACCATCCTATTTATTTTAGAGGCATATGATTATGATGGTGATATTTTAATTAAACTCATTCATTTTACTTGGGTTGTGCTATGATAAAATTATGAAATGATTCGGAAACCTGTTTCTTTTATACGGTTTATGATTTGATGTAATGATGAATGTTTTAAAATATTTTGGGATATATAAGTTGGTTTATATTTTTTATAGAGTGGGTCTATTATTACATATTATCAGAATGGTTAAATTCTTATATGAAATTAGATAATTTTGGGAAATAATTTTATTTTCTCAACCTACAATGGGAAAGAGGTTGGGATACTAGATCCACTATGGAAAAAATCTGGGGATGCTTGATCTACTATGGTTAATATATTGGAATTCTTAATACACTATGGGAACCATGGGGCAATTATTTATATATTTTTATTTTGGAAGGAATTTTTAATTTTTGACCCAATATCATTTTATGGTAAAATAAGTTTACGTGGACATTTGAATTTGTTTCAACGAATATGATGGTGCAATAAATTTTTGATATGTTTATGATTTGAACATGTGAATCACGGCTGACTTATGAATATTTCATGCTATTATTTTTTATTTCTTTAAATATTATATTATTTTTGTTTTAGTAATCGTGATTATGATTCATGATATAATGTTTATAAATTCTTAGGTGGTAATCATGAACTCATAACGTTATACTAATATTATTTTTTGATAATATTATCGATTTTTATCTCCTACGTTTACCATTACAAAACATCTAAGATCAATCATTCTAATGCTTCTTTTCTACTTGTTAGGTAGAATGATTTTATATAGGTTATTTATATGATGTTTTTTGTAAGATATGATCTTTATGGGGGTCATTGATGATAGTTCTATAAATAATTGTATTCTGTATCAAGATTATAATAAAATTAAAATCATATGTTTATGTTATATGTTATAATGTTATGTATTAAATATTTAGGTAAAAACCATTTAATACATATGTATGTAAATATTTTGTCACACTATTTTGTTTCAGAGAAGGGTTTAACAAATATTTTGATATCCATATTGAAGAACAATGTTGAAAATCATGGGGACATTTCTAGGTAGAGGATAATAAAATATTAATGTTATTGTTACATAGAGACTTTGTGTTTTAGTATCAAATAATTCCCACTCAGGATATTATTATGGAAATGTACTCATGATATAGATACACCTTTGATAAATAACATCAAATATGTTGGAGTGAGTATTAACATGATCATCACCAGTTCATGATGAGTGGTCCTAGTACTGTAAACCCATATAGATACTCTTAGTGGATATAATTGGTTTAATTCACATTATCATTATGAACCACCTTGAATGATTTGAATACACGATCATCAATATTACCTATGTTAATCCTATGGTATAATAGATTGAAATTATGTATTCGATATTTAGAGTGATTTTTCATGATTATACATTATAACCATCTTTTCTCATAACATAATTTTTATGTTATTTTAGTAAATGGTTGGAACCAGTATGAATCAATATAATGGTGATTGTGAAAAAGAATGGAATTTTTCTTCCCATGAGAATCCAAATGAGTCATGATTTGGAATGTGAAATTTATTTATTATTCCAACTATAATATCTCATCATATGATTAAAAACTTCAATTGTGTGTGATTACAATCCAAAAAAATTAAATTTTTTTTATGAAGATTATGGATGGATACAGATTTAGTGTATTAATTTCCAAATGTGTGGGGAGAATATCTAAGGGAAATTTCTAAAAGGAAAAAAAGAATATTTATAGGGTTTTGAAAATAAGGAAATATGGAATTCAATTTTGAAGAACAAAATGATACTTTTGGATACCACATTACATTATAATAATGGATTCTCAAAGGTGTCATCCACAATTAAGTGTATTAAATGTGGAATGTATGGGGTATTTTTAAAAATTATTTCAAAGGATAAAATATCGAGAATAGGGTTAGCATGGTTTTATGAGTACTTTAATTTATCTTGATATTTAAGTGACTAATCTTATTCGTCGGGTATGGGTCCTGATTGATCGCTTTGGGATTTAGTTCTAGTGACCCCTGTGTTGTGGAATGTACCATCTAGTCCGACCCCCCTGATCCTATTCCCCCTCCTAGTTATTCTCTTCACCTAGTTTCTTCCTCTATCCCCCATTCATGGCACTAATACAATTACTCGCATTCCGAAATTTCCTTCCTGTATGTTCTCTCCCTTTTCCTCCTCTTTCCAAATCCCCTTTCTTGGACCTCACCAATAACCTTTTCTGTGTCCTCCTCATTTATCCAATTTTCATGAGAATGGAGTCCGAATGAAATTATATTATTTGTGATATTTCATCTATTAATTCATTGATAAATATATACAATAACTTCAATGTGTTATCATATGATCTATCTATCACATCACCTCCGCATTCATCTATGAGAAGCATTCAATTCGGAACTGTACAAGTTGAGAAATATCATCAGTCTCCCTTGAATCATTACTCAACATCCAATAGAGTCATCACAAGATCATTGTCCAGAAGTGTTTTAGTGGTTACCATTTTTCATAGTGAGGGTCTCAAATTGTCTAGATCCAATTCATAAAACCCCCTTTTCCAATTATATTTCTAATTGTATGAGTTTCGTGAGGCATGTGAGCTCTCGTAATGTTATAATACCTCTCTAATGAGTCATCCAAAAATAAGGATTCATTTTTCGTTATTATAAATAAATCAAACTACTCTAATATTTGGGACTTCATTAATAAAGTGGGCATGCATGACTTCATGCATGATTTTCCATAGAATTTTCACATATAGGGGTTCTTTAATTATTTGTGGAGTTTTGATAAGACGGGTTCTTTGGACCAACATATCTCGGTCTAAATTTTTATTGGTTGAGAGGATTTTTATTATTCTTTTTTTTCTTGATGATATCCAAGTCATTATAGGTCGTTATGGAATTATATCAATTAATTCAATCCTATGTAGGTTATTTTATTTGTTAGATGTGATTTTAATTCCATTATAGATGTATCTGGGGAATACGAAGGGATATATCTTGCCACATTGTTATTATTTCTTTCTCCTCATTAGAAGAAGGATTGGATCATGGACATTGACTTTTTCGGGGAAACAATACCTTGTGTAATAACCATATAGGTAGTCGTCATAGTTGGTGTAAATGGGAATGATTCATTAGAAATATTCATGTTATTTTTCCCTTCCCAAAAATGGAGATTTCTCACCTGACTGATGTGATTTCAGACCACCCCCTTTGTTTCTTCAAATTAAATCTTTCCAACCACATGGTGAACATTTTTTGCTTTCCTGTCTTTGGAATCATATAAAAAACTACCTTGAAATAGATGAAAGGTCTGTGGAGAAACCAATGAAAGGGAGATAGTATATTAACTTTTATATCAAGTTTCACCATAAGTCAAAGAATCTTACAATATGGGTTAATTCCCTCCCATATGAACAACAATCCTTGGACACTTTTTAAAGGGGGATTAAGAAAGCTAAAATGGGTCTAAAATAATCATTTGATGGTGATCAGTTTACTTTTCTTGGGCTCAAGCAGCATATTTTTAAAGATATATTTGGGAGAATGAAATAAGACATTGAAAAAGATCACATGCCACTTTGATTAATGAAATAGATAAAAACAGAAGGTTTTTAAAAGAAATGATGAAACCAAAGAGATAATAAAATTTTACTAATATCCAAACTAACGATGGATCTTTTAAAAATGACCTAGTGGTGATTAGTGGTATGGTCTCATTTCATTTAAATTCCCTTCTTTTCATTGAAAACACAATTATACTAAATTCTTATCCAACTAGTTAGGTTGATATCTTCACCTTTATCCCATACGTCATTTCCTTTGTTTTCAGTGATACAATTTCGTGAATTTTGGGTGATGATTTTTGAGATTCTATAAAGTCCCTTGAATAAGAATGCACCAAAGGCATAGATGGTTTTCCAAGGTCATTATACATTGGATCTTGGGGTATTATAAAAAATGATCTAATTAAATCTATCCAATATTTATTCTAAGTGGTACTCTTCCATGGTATTATAGTGTCACAACTATAGTTCTTATTCGGATGGTGAATGTTCTATCATCGATAAATATATATACACAAATCATTTTATGAAATGTTTCCAAAAAAATTTACCACCATTATTAATAATGGGGTATCATAGTTTATTCACTCTCGAGTATTGATGGTACAACATGAATTTATCCATTGAAATTAAATTCATGTTGATATGGGTATTTTGTAGGAAATGGTTGTTGTAATTAATTGTAAAAATATGATATCTATTATTTTAATTAACATTTTAATATATAGAGATTATGATCTTCTCTAATGAAACTTCATCCTTCAGGCCATAAGAAGTAAGGGATCTTATGATTTGGTTTTCAAAAATTTTCTTCCACTACATAAACCATTGTTCTTCCAATATAACATTAATGGGGAGGGAATGGAGATTTTGGAAAGAAATCAACGGTTTATTTAATGTTGACCATATTTCTTGATGTATCTTTTTTAAGTACCAATATGCTCTTAGTGGGCTAGAGAGATCCATTATTCAGTAGGGCTCTATCATGACTTATTCACGTTGTGATCATTTCCCTGTGGTTTCCCAAATCTTTTTCATAGATAAAAAACCTTTTTTCATTAATTGTTCAAGCACATATATCAGTGTTTTTTACAAATTAATGGAGTATTATAACAAATAAAATGAAAAAAACATAAATATGGACAAAATCCATGTGTTCATTTCTAACATGGATGTGAAGAGTTATAGAGGCAGTATTGAATCACTATTGGGAATTATAAGAAGGTTTTTTCCATTGGAGTAATTGGTGGAACATATTACTAAAATATGAATCCATATAAAATAATTCAATGGCATGATTTGTATGATTAAAACCATTATTACATACATGAAAAATTTAGTTCTCTCCCCTAGTAGTGGAATCACACTCGCCAACAAAGTGCTGACATCTATTCCCATACATATCCTTCCAGTGATTATGGTGATTATTAAAATTATAAAGTATATTGTTAAAATTTTATATTACATAATATGGGATTTTATGGGTGAGTGGAATATCTATTATGCCTCTTTGAAGATCCTTGCGAAACCAATAGAAAATGGGGGTGTTGGTGTGAAAAATGTGAGTCAATCGATTCATTTTATTCCAGGTAAATTATCCTAGGAAACTATATATGCCTTCTCTTTTTTGAGTAAATTCATTTAGGGAATGTAAGAAATATTATTCTCTTAGACATAGGGAAATATAAACTCTTATGGATGTACATACATGGTCATATAATGGATTTCTAATTCTACTCCTGATGAATTAATAGTCTCAGCGTAATAAGATTCTATATCTATAAATAGGGTTGTGAAATACATGTCTTCCTTGGTTACCATGAACCTAATCTGACCTTCAAATAGGCTAGTTCACTACCTTACTTTATTTTAATACAATTATTGATCCCACTCAAAAATTACCTATGATGGAATCCACCTGGAAGAGGTTTTGAATGTATTAATCTTCATATGTACCCCTTTGGATTATTCTCAAAAGAGGAATATATGATGGTTTTGATACTTCAGGAAGATAATGACGAGTTTATGAGAATTTTTATTTCAAGGCCCAACCACTAATATTCAATGTATTATTTTTGATGGTCATTAAAATTAACTACCTATGGAAATTTAGGTTAAATGGGATGATATTCACGTAATTTCAAGATTATCATGTTATAAGGATCATAAGGATGAGTAAGCGTCCCAAAATTTTCTCTATTGTGAGTATGGCCTCGAGAATATGGAGTGTGACGGTGGGTTTCATTGGATTTATCACATCAGCGGAGTCCCTGGATAAGTTCCTACAATAGTATTTTAGTGGGATCAATAATAACAAGAAAAAATAGATGGCTCGTTGCATTATATTTATGGAAGGATGTTGGATCTTATGAGATGCATAGAACCATGGATAAAACAAGATCCCCCTCCCCTGATGTGGAACATATGGTTAGAAATGGATGTTTGGTAATTGAATTTTTATGCACTTTTATTCAGTGGGATAATGACCCATATTTCATGTGTATATTAGTCGGACTACATCAACATTCCAAATACTACCTCCAACCTCAAGGATAGTTGGTGGAATGGAGCCCCCATCATGGGGTACTAAAATGAATACAAATGGGACTTGTATCCAAGGCTTATTTTGAGTGGTAGGATTGGTAATTGAGTCAAGGGGCTCAGTGTTATTATCAATAAATATTTTTTTTGGAGCTAGAAATTTTCATTATGTGGAAGTAGAAACCATGATTAAGAATTTCACAATAATGGAATATATTTGTAAATTGTCAAAATGGAATCTAAGGTCATATGGAACTTATTAAAATATATCACATCTACACATAAAAATATTATTTATCGAATTCTTAGATAATAATTCTTCATTCCATTTAGAATAGATATTTCACAAACATGGAGGGAGTGTAATAGCATTACTAGTTTATTTTGCATTGAAGGCATATTTTTAGGACCATATACTATTGCTTGATTATGTCGGTTCTCATCCCCATAGGGTATTAATTGATTTCCTTGGTGAGGATCTTGGACACATTTTCATACCGTTTAATTATTTTGTACATTATTCCTTCTATCTAATGAAAAAATTATGTTATGTAAATTTGGTCTGAATTTTTTTGAGGCTTTTTAATGATAAATATTAATGTAATAAATTAAGAATAACATTAGGTGATTTTGATAAGATTTTTGAGATTAATGATTTATATTTATCCATATTAAAAACCCAAAGATAATAATTTTTGATATCGTAAATATTTAATAATGGAATGAATGACATGTAATTTATTTATATATTATATTATCTCTTAAATTATAATTTTAGAGCATTTGGTAAAAAATAATCATCATGAATATTCATTTCATAGAGAAAGAGATGATGTGGAAATTGATTGACATGTAACAAAAGGATAGAAATTTTCTTAAGAAATTGATTTCTTAAAACATTGTATATTTTCACAATTACTTGATCATTATAGTAAATGCGACCCTCATATTTAGGATAATGAATATAAAAAAATTATTATTTAACATGTATTTTTAATGAATCCATGGTATTTTTACTCCAAACTAATTTATGGTTTTCCTGGAATAATCATTCCCATGATCATGTTCTCTATCATTTTATATTTTCCCTTGGACTATTGTTTTCACCTCTATGTATGCAATTTCATATCCCACCAATGCTCATCTTATTTGGGAACCCAGTTATAGGTTATTTTAATAATCATTTATATTTCCAAATTTCCCTTTTTATGATAATTTTTATTATCCTTTTGTATGATGAGATTTTTGAAGAAAGGGTTTTTCAATTATTTGACCTTATAATACCATGATAAAAATGTGTAGGTTATAATCTATTTAATTGGGGTCAAATTTAACACCACAAGATATCAAAATATATTTCTCTTAAAATAAATAAGCAGTGATACATATATTTCATAACACACAACATTAAGCATAAAATAAACCATGATATATTATAACATATCCATTAAATTAATACAATGAATGGAAATAAGTAATAATTTTAAATATATTTATATACTGGTATTAGGTAATGCAATTATATTTTTAAAAAAATCATTATATTCCTAAAATTTTTAATTTCCCCCATAGATGTTTTTATTACATTTTTAATGAATAATATAACTTAATTATCAAAAAATTTGAAATTTAATTCAAAAAATGTGTATCAATTAGGAAATCATCTTTTTAAAATTATATTTGATCCAATTTTTTAAAATTTTCAAAAAATATCAATTTTTTTCAAAAGAGTGAAAAATTATACATTTTATTAAAAAATATAATTTCATATCAAGCATACAATAAGATTTTTTTTATTTTTTATTCTTTTAAAGGTAATTTTTTCAGTTATATTAATAATAATTATATAATTTTCAATGTAATTAATTTTATGTTTACTTTTATAATACACAATTTTTACACATCAAGAAATATTATTTCTAGAAAACTACTTTTCTATTTGTTTTACAAGTATAACATTATATTATATTATTCTACTTCAATGAATTAAATCTATAAAAACCTCTTATATATTTTAAATAATGTTGATAAATTTTATAAAATATGTGTCATATTTTTTATTTTTAATAGTATCATTTGTAAATATTTGTTAACTTTTTATGGGTAAAATAGGTTAAATAGTGTAATAACAATAGGATACGGATTTGCGAATTCTATAAACAAATTATTTTATTCTATTTGATGAATTTAGTTTTTCCATAATCATCAAATCATCTTAATTATAATCAATTAGTACCGTTTAACATTATTTACGAATTTTAAATATTTTAATAAAAGGATAAATGAAAAATATCAGTCTCTTGACATTAATATTTTTAAAATTAAAATATAAAACTAAAACATGTTATTTTTTTATAAATTTATATTTGAAATTAATGAAAAACTTATCATCATAATAAATTTTAAATTATTAGGGATGAAATATATTCATTCAATGCATTCCCAACGTCGAAATAGTGCTTCTACAAGCTGTAGAAAAATCATATAAATTATTTTATAAACTCTAATGATATTGTTTTTTGGTGATTTATTATTCCCAAATAATTTTTTAGAAAAAAATAATAAATTTTTATGGTTTTAAATATATTTATTCTTCTTATATTGATGAAATCAAGGTCAAATTAAATAAATAGTTTAAAAAATGAAATTAATTATAATTAAGTATAAACAATATTTTATTAAATTATTTTAAATTTAAAAAATTATATATTTGTAAATTTTAATGTAATATGGTTTAATATATCACACATGGTCCAATTATGATTAAAATCCCATATTATGGTAACATATTTGACCTTCAAACTGTGAATAACATTAAAACATTGGTAATTGAAAAAAATGGTTATCATAGGGTAAAAACATGGAGATAATTGTTAAATACGTGTAAAAATGAACAATATTATTTTATGGGAGTACAAACACTTATATAAAATATATAAATTAGATATATAAATTTTTAACCACTTGAAATTGAATTTTAATTTAGATAAATTTAATATTTTATATAATTCCAACGGTGAACATCCCCTCATCTATTAATAGGAGCATCCTCTTCACAATTATTCAAAAAATTGTTCATTATCTCTTAGAAATTCCATAACCTAATATCATTTTATTTTCATTAGCCTTTTCATATAAGTTATTTTCTCCCAAATAGATAATCCTATAAATGCATAATTTGTAACCCA
This sequence comes from Viscum album, assembly GCA_963277665.1. NCBI lineage: Eukaryota > Viridiplantae > Streptophyta > Magnoliopsida > Santalales > Viscaceae > Viscum > Viscum album. The sequence continues at coordinate 883,354,872 of OY728158.1, forward strand.
AATGAGGTTTCTCAATGAAGAGGTGTAACTCTTAATCATGTACATCAAATATAATTTCAACTTTTATAATTGATAAATATATGGTTTCCATTATAAATTATGTAAATAACTATATTAAATATCCATATTTTCTATTATGATAATATATAAACCATTATTCTCCCACTTTACATCAAATGGGACAATAGAACATCACTTGGGCATATATGTGGACTATATCCTCGGTGAAGCAATGGGTTTCCTTTTTCATCACCCCATCACATTGATAATTAAATGATATATTTAATAAATATTTATATCATTTTATATAAAATATTAATTGTATAAATAATTAATTTTATTTTTCTTTCTTTCTTTTTATCCATCAAATATTGGAAACAACACTCGTGTGTTTATTCGAATTACCATCTCCACGAAGTAATATAAAACATTATTATTCTCCTCCTTATATTAATAGTTTTAAAAGTGTGTAATTTTTTTTATTTTATACTCAATAAATTATTAACATTATAGATATGATGAAACCGTACTTAATTTACAAGGATTGGTACAATTGAACTAAGACATGCATGAGAGATGAATTAGTTATCAAATGGAACAGTGATTTTAATAATAATTTGATAATAAATAGGATATAAAATGTTATAAGTAAATAATATATTTTATGATATATAGTAATATGGTTCTATTATAAAAGTATGAAAACTAAAAAACTATTATACATGAGTTCTGATCATGTACAATGAAACATAAGTATTGTGTTGAGGGAATTATGTTTTAATATAATTTTAATAAATGATTTTTATTCATTTTTTTATTAGAGAAATTATAAGTCTCTTATATAATAAATAACATTAATTTTCTTCTCCACCAATTATTCATTTAATTCTCATTTAATAGTTCCATTTTCTTTATAGTGTACATAAAATTAACTAGTAATTTCTTTTACAAAAAACAAACATTATTTCCTTTTTGGTCATGAATCATTTTCTCCTAAGTCCTTATTTTCCTAATCATGGTTTTGAGAATGTTTTACTATTATCTACTGATTTTAAAGAGTAATTTTTGACATTGTTATTTAATATTCCACAATATATTAAAATTAATAAACTTTCCATAAATTATATGAGATATTTTGAACTTTTAAGAAAGTAAAAAAAAGTTGTTTTTGATTTAACGTACTAGACATTGAAAAATATAAATCTATCATGAATGGTCAATTATTTGAATATTACCTTATAATATTTCACAGTTCATTTCATAGAATGTTTTTTCAAAATATTTTCTAAATATTTGAATTTTAAATATGTGATGTCAGATTAAAAATATTATATTCCTCAAGATATATTCCATTGTTATATTAAACACATTTTTCATCTTCAATAACATCATTTGTGTTACTTATTATATTCTTGGGATATAACCCAATGATACCATAACTATTCTTTCTCTGAATTCTTAATTCTTATTATGATGGTGTTTTTATTAAACAAATTCATTTCCCACAGTTTGTAATATGATGAAATATTTAAATATTTATGAAACTTCTTTATTTTCTATTGAAAATTCTATGATGATATACAAAATGTAGTATGATATTTTGGGACAAATATGTACAGTAACCATTATGTGAATGATGGGCCCATTATATCACTATCGTGAATTTGTAATTGACTTACATCTCATGAGATAATTATGGGAAATGACCAGTTGTTCTTGATGAACTATTGTAAATATGCATAATTTATTAATCTACTATAGGTTATAGATTTAAATGCCTTATCCGTTAAGGGAAACATGTATATATTCTAAAACAACAATGGGGATTAGGTTGTGATAGATGATCTATAATTATATAAGAATTATTAATTTATTCTTGATATTTTTTGATTTTATCACCTTAGTCGCTATCCAGGGCATATTAAATGGTCTCACTGCTTTTGATGGTGCCACACATTTATGACAAATTTTGGATTTGAACATATGTCTTAGGATTGATTAATGAATATTTCTCACACTTATGATTTATTTTTTATAATATGATAATATTATATTCCATGAATTCTGATTATGATCTATGATATATTGGGTTTTAATTTCTTAATTTATGATCTTGAACTAATAACCTTATTCTTTTCATAAGATTTCATAAGGCCATTTATTGATATCTTCCATGTTCACTCTTATTGAGCATGTAGTTTAATAATTTCTTCTCATTAATATTCCAAATTTACAATGAAATAGTTTATATATGGGTTTCTATAAAGTGTTATATATGAGTAAAGATTTTGGAAAGACATTAAAAATCATTCATGAAAAAACATGATTACGTATATAGTCTCCAAATACATTAATACATTAATTTTTAGAAGTTTATTATAATCTCATATATTAAATATTCATATAAAAATATATAATACTTATCTATGAAACATACGGGCTTCAATATATATATATATGATGTAAAAAATTTCACACCCTCACCTATTATTCCTATTCATGAAAACCCCCAAATTCGATCAAGAGAACACATAAAATATATAATACCTTCAACGAGAACCATTACGCACTTGGAATAAATAAATTGTAATTTTAAAATTAATGTGTCATTTTTCATGGTTGTTTAATCATTAGAAAATTACCCACTCACAAGATCCATTCATGAATAATAAATTTTTTATATAAAACTATATTATTAAGGAAACTTATAAAATACAATGCAAAGGAATTTCTAAATCCTCAGTGATTAGATTTATTCACAAAACATTTGAAAAAATGATCATACATATATCTCTGAAAACAATACTTTAATTATAAATTTGAATAAAAATCATTAATTGTAATTCTAACCAAGTACTTCTCCAAGAATAAGAGGAATTCACACAAATAATTGTTATGTTTGGTTTTTTAAAGTATGAATTATAAATTCAAAAAAAAAATTAAACTCTAAGAACCATTGATGAAAATCAAAGAGAATATCATTCATTTATAAAATATTTCTTGAAAAATGAGGTGATCCAAACTCTAAAAACCCATATCTTTTGTAAAATTTCTTAAAATTGAATAAGATACATGTGATCACATCACAAAGTGTTGATCAATTTAATATTCTTTAAGAACCAAATATATACACGATTCTTATTTAATATTTCATATAATATATAAAATATAGTAAAATTAAATAATATTCATCCTTAAAACTCAAGAAATGTTTCATTTAATATTTACCAGTGGATGGAAAAAAATTAATGGTGATATGAAATGATTAAAAAATGTTTTATACCATAAAATATTCCATGATTAAATAAAACATAATCTATGTTAAGGAAAAATAACTGAAAATCCATGTCTTTTAATCAATAACATGATCACTAAATGCATCCCTAGAGAATAATAATTTAATAATCTCATATATAATAATAAAATAATCATCAAATAATGTAATAAATACTTTCATATGTCCTGATTAGGACCATTGCAATGATATTTTATCATATGTGTATGCATACACCAAATACTAATTTAATATGGCTGGTCATATGGTTTTTCACATTTGACATGTCATTGTATTTAGGGGATATCTATAACTTGGACCCACCAATAACTTTATATCTAATAAAAATATCATATATTCTGTGATCAATTTAATTCAATAATAATCTTCCTCATTTAAAAATAGTTATTGAATAAAAATAAGTAATATATTTATTTATCTTGTAAATTAAAAAAAATTCAAATTAAACCAGTATATTTTGAAATTCAATATGTAGTTATAAATAATTAAAACCATGATAGGAAAAATATGGATATCAGAGAGAAATATAACATTCTATGAATGTTGATCCCAAAAATTTTATTTTATCAAGGAAAATATATTTAATACATAATTTATACGAGATAAAATATAACCATAAAATAATTAGAAATTTTTTATTTTGACTGAATTAAACTCATTTGGTGGATAAATATAATTATTTAAATTATTTTATATATTTTTCATTTAAAAAATAGTGTAAAAAATATTTAAAAATATATATTAATATGAATAGCATAACATTTAAAAGAATCATTAATTTTTACAATTTTTAAATAATAAAAAAAATACAATATCATAAAAAATTTATAATATTCCATTAAAACATTATAAAACTCAAGGATATCATAACTATACCATAGTGAATAATTTGAGTAAATAAGGTCTTTTTAAAAACAAAATAGAAAAATAAGGACATGGAAGATAAATATTCCCATCCAAAAAGATAAATAAGATTATATTTTTTAAAAAAAATCAATATATTGATTAATGTGTAAAAGAGAAGAAATAAATTAGGATATTATAGAAAGACAACATATAATTTGATGATTGAAAAATATATGATGTCTATATATAATATATTATAAAACTCTTTTAATTAAAATGTATGCAATTCTAAAAAATGAGACTGTAAAATAAATAATCACTACATTATTAAAATATAACATGAAACCCCATGAAATATCAAAAATAAATTCCAACATTTGATACCTATAATAAATTCAGATTCATTTTATATACCTAAAATATTCATTATATACGCCATAAAAAATTAAATAGGTACATAATACCAGATATGCATCTATAGAGTGTATAATGAGACAAAATCCATTACCTCGGGATTCAACATTAATTAATGCTATTTACCCTCATATATATTACATTAATATTTGTTATAATTATATAACATAACCATATACGTACTTATAAAATCATATATGTTCCACTCATAAAATATTATAACCTTTTAATAAAAAAATATTTCATTATTATTAATATTTCAGGTGTTAACTACATCGTTTATCATGACTGTTTTAAATAGGGGTTATATTTATTTTGTATTGATAATATTTCTATAATAAATAATCATTTAACGAATAAATATAAATTTATTATATTTATTATTTACATATTTATAATCATCATTAAAATGTGAGAATGAGTAATTGTTAACATCACTTCGTGAGGGTGGTAGTCCATATGCATGAACAAGTGAAATTATCAATTTTAATGCAATGAAAGTGTAAGAAGAAACTGATATAATGAATATACATAATAGTAATTATTTAATAAATTCCATATATATTAATAATTTCATTAATTATGTTATACAATATGAGGCAATAATTGAAAATAAATAACATCTGTTTCCGAGGAGTTAGTCCACAATACACAAGAGTAATGGTTTTGTTTATCATTTAATAGATAAGGGAATAGAAATATATTATTCCACTAACATAATAACATCTAATTATAATATATATACTATATTTTATATATTTAAATATTTAGAAAATAATTGAATGTATAAAAAAATGAAAGATCTCAGTTAAAAATATTATGTATTCTTTGAAATAGATCCTTTATAAATCCCTTTAAGTACATATGGATTGGTATTTTGGGATAAAAAACTCAAGAGAATATCTAATGATGTTGGGGTGATATGTTTCTAGGGTTTTAATGAAATTTGTTTCTATATTTGTTGTTAATAAAACTAGATAGGTGGTGTCAATTTATAGAGAGGTACATGAATGACTTGGAATAACAGGAATGATTTTAATACACTAAATAAATATCATGTTCTAATTTATGTAAGAAAAAAAATATGCAAACAAATGAAAGGGTAATATAGAAATAACATAATCCTATAAAATTTTAAAATTTCGTTTTGGAATTATAATCCTTATCATTTGGTTTAATATTTATATTAATTAATTTTATCATCAACAATACTAACAATTATATCAATATAAAAGAGTAATAAATTTACTTATAAGGAGTAAAGTGGATAAAAATTGTGATGGGGTGAATTTTCTTACCATGTACCATCCACCTAATCATATTTCAATATTTTTAGTAATTTAAAATCATCCATGAATATATTATTTTATAAAAAATATTATTAAATTAATTATAAAGTCTATAACAATATTTTGATTAATGAAATTGTTGGAATTAAAAAATTCTTCATAGGTAATTTGACGCAAGACCCATGTTATTATACTAACATAGAAAAAACATATACAGTTTGAGTATAACTATGTCTCCTTGATAGAATATTGATTATATTAGAAATTTATGTTATAAAATATTTCTCACACAACAATGTATGAATATTCCTGATAAATGTTTCATGACCCAGTTATGTGGTGGTGAGAACCTCCCTTTAGAAGGGGTATATGGATTTCATGAATTGATGATAAAAAATACGTTTCCTCCATAAAACCCATTTTTATGGTGTTAATTTGAATGTTTTGGAAGTATAAAACATAATTCTATGATGTTTCCACCATATCCTCTGAGAATATGTCCCTTATAATACATTGATTTTATTACCCATGGAGACATAATGGACTAACAATTCAAAAGATATTAATTTTATATGATTTTTTTCATTTTCACCTAAAAATTTAAAAGATTCTAAAATCAAACCCAGTATATTTCTCTGAAAACATTGTAATTCAATGTGATTTTGGATCCACTATCATTTATGTCTCCAAATAAGTGATTTTTTTCTATCATATAAATGATTTATTTGGCCATAAAACATTTCAATTAATTTATATATCCACATTCATTTGTGAATTGGAGGTGTTTTTTTTACTATGTAGAGATTTTCATCAACCATATGGAACATTACACGGTCCATTATATAATTTTCCTATAAAGTGATATCATTTGGAATCCGATGTGAAAAATGCTTTCCTCCCACAAAAAAATGTCATTTCTGGTATATGGTTTCACTTTTGTACCCTTTCAAAGTGACGTAATTAGTTAATTAATTTCTTATATATTCATCCCATTGTAGGAATTATATGGAAATATTATACATGTCCACCATGTATTTTGAGTCACTATGAAGATTAATATTTCATTGAGTTTATTTAAATGAATCTAGATATTCCAGGAATATATTTATTCACTATTTTCAAAAAATACCAACCAATTTTTCAAGATAGAATAGAGAATTGGTGGACTCATTATGAATATCATACTAGAATCACTCTCCTAGAACCACTCATGTAAGATTAATTACTTCCAAAAAGGGTATATCCTTTTCTATTTAATCATGTGAAATATATAACACCCCAAGATTTCATATTATGTTATCTCATTAAAATAACTCAATATCTTGTGTTCAACGTGACATTGAGTTCAAGCACACCATATATTTCAAAACTAGCCATTCAAAAACAGTTATTAATATTATTAATAAATTTTGAATATTATATACTCTATATAATTTTAACATCCATATTATTTGTATCTTATAAATTATAAAAGAACTAATTCATTTTTTAACATAAAAGAATTATTATTCAAAAAAAGAAATTCTTACTCCATTAAATAGTGACCCCTTATTTAAACAAATATTTGACACTTTTATATATTCGATGTAATTAAATGAAATTCTTTTTACAAGTATGACATAAAAATTTAGTTTGGATTAATTTTTGGTACTTTTCTAACAACTTTCATTTTTTGATTAATAATGGAAAATACTATGTTTTAATTGAAAACATATTTTTAATAGAAATATTTAGTAGTGTTAAATTATTCATTTGAATTGTTTTGAGGTATTATTAGATTATGTTTTTAACATTTAATACAATGTATGTCATTATAGGTAATTTTACATTTTAAATTTGACATAAACAAGTATCAATCTTTTGATTGTTTTTACTTTCTAAAAACATGCTTTTTAGATTTGACAACTGAAATTCTTTATAAATTAATTATTGAAAATTATATGTTTTTAATTTGGTAAAATATAAATCATTTTGGAATTTGGTATATTAAAATTTTCATTGGGTGAATTTTTGGTATGTTTTTTTGAAAACATTCAATATTTGATGAAAAGTGAAATCCGATGCGTTCTTGTTTAAAATAGATATTTTATTTATATAAAGATTTATATTATTTTAATTTATATTATGTGATAATATATATATATATATATAACCTATGTGTGTTTAATATAATTCAGTGGAGTCATTTTTTAATAAAATTAGATATATAAAGTTTTATTGAACTTGTAACTATTTTTAGACTCTTTTTGGGAGAAATTAAATATTTGCATAAAATGTAATTATTCTGTTTCTCTAAGTTGAATTTCTAAAATTTAAGAGGCATGGTTGATATAAGTTAATAAAATTCGGTTCAATTGGATTAAAATAATTTTTGTTGAATAGTACCTTTTGACTTTTATTTAGTAAGGTTGAAAATAAATACGGTAATTAAGGGTAAAACGAAATTATAATTACACTAAAACAAGTTGTAATTCTATTAGATAAATGTAATTAGATCATAAAAACCCATATGAATAAAATATGAACCTCGTTTATCCAATAGGATTAGATTAGAACATTTGTTATTGTTTTATTTAAAGAAGAGTTAAAAGTGATTAATTCGGAGTTTAATAACTAAACCATTTTTAATATCAGGTGACAAACAATATAAATTAAACTAACAATATTCATTATAAATCTAAAATTATTTCCAAAAAAATGGTATTTTATTTATAATATTTTTATATTATATAATTTAATTTATTTATGACCCAATGATGATTTAGTGATTACCGTATTAATGAAATATACAAATAATTGATATTATAAATATCCAAATTAATGTAAATTTATACTCTTGATTAATTAAACTAATTTTATAAGTCAATATTACATGTTAGGGTTGATTATATTATTTATTTTCTAAATGATAAGGTTTTTATGACTTTCACAAAATCAAAATACCAAATAGTGTCAAAATTGACGTAAATTAATTTTTAATACAAATACTATATTATTGGTTGATATAAAATTCCTAAAACTATAAAGTTCATCAAAATGGCTTAAATAATATTATATATGTCATTAATGAACCACTTGGGGCTCTCTTGGATTTTTAGAGTATGTTTATTAACAATATAGTGTAATAATACACTAAGAAAGAGTAAACATTAAACGATTTAACTAAGAGTTAATTCTAAAAGATAAGGTTAAAAATGTAACATAAACGTGTATAAAACCTATTGGATGATATATTTTGGACCGATCATCATCTTATCATTGAAATATATCAATTTTTATCCACTATAAACTGAATCATATTTTATTTTAAAATAATATTTCAATCTTTTCCTAAAGTGTCCCTCACCTCTCTTATAAAAGTGTACTTGCCCTTATCTTGAAATCACACCTCCAATTCCATTTTACTCGGCCAAATTCTGCCCAAATCTCCTCCCAAATTTTATCCCTTCAACATAGAGGCCTTATGTTGATTATAAAGACAACCTATGGAGCACATTTGATCAACTCAAAGGAAACACCCGAAGAAGAGGCCATATTTTCACCACCCCTTTGGAAGTTATTATCTCATTACACATCATTTTTCGTGGTTGTTTCCATACAAAAATAATAACTCACATACCCTCTACATAATGTTATGTTATTATAAATAGGGTAAAACCATATTCTTTATTTTAACCATCCTATAAATGACAATGTCACCATATGTGTGTATGCACGGTTTACCGTCTCCACATCTTGGTGTAGTTAGTTACTTAAACACTTTATTATTTGGATGGGTATAACAATGAATATAACGTATGTAAATAATAAATATAACATGTTAAATATTCTTTATATGTGATATACTATCCAATTACATATGATTTCACCATCAATCTAATTATATTGTTTCTCGTACATACAAACGGATTACCATCTCCACGACGTGATGAAATTCATTTCCATGTTCATCATCAATGATGATTATAAAAATATATATTATTAATAAGTATTTAATTTATGAAATAATATTTTTACGATATATATATATATACTGAAATATATTTTATTCACATACTTCCATTCAATACGGTATGAAAACAGAAACTTCGTTTACGCGTTTGTACGACCTACAGTCTCCATAAAAAGTGCCCTCAATTTCATATATCTATCTATTATAAATATTTATATTCTAAATATATATGATATCTAAATCTAGGATCATATTCTGTAAGTGTATAAATTATGATCTAAATGATACGATCATGAATAACATGTTAAAATACGTATGATAAAGAAAGCGATTATTACCTGATATTTAAATTTAACATTAAAATCAATATTAAATTGGTAGTTTAAATTTATAAATGAAACATTTATGATATAATAAATATAAATATGGTTATTTTATAATTTAATAACATATTATGGTCATTATATAGGAGGATAAACATACCCTCTTCCAATGTAAAGTGCAAGGTAAGGGTTAATTCCTGAATCTCATTATTATCTGAGAATGTTTATGTGTATGTTTTTACTATGAAATATTTAGTATCCATGTCCATGTTTCATAAAATATTATTCAAAAACATTACTCCTAAGTGAATATTTAACTAAAAAACACATTATATGTTATATAGATTTATTCTTCTAAACCTTATTCATTAATGTACATGTTTTTGAAATTATTTTAAGGATGTATTTATATAGACATGAATTTTTTATAATGTTAATTAATTTTAATGATTCAAAGTGGTATGTGAAATATTTATTAAAATAGAACATTTTAATTAATTCTGTTATAAATTGTGTGACTTTGAAAATGATTTCATGAAAAAGAGATATTACTTAGAAAGAATTTTACTGATCTATTTCGACTATTTCAACATCCGTTAAATGATATTATTTTCGATTGAGGTTGATTTATTATGATAATAATATTCCATATTTATTGAAGGTTTTCTGAAGTGTTTGAAAATGGATGTTTTATTTTTATACAATTCATGGTATATGGATAAATTATTTAAATTTTTTATGGTAGTTTTAATATGAATTTTTATGTTATGTTTTAACCTTTTCATATGAGGAATAATTTTGACTTATTAAGTGACTGGTGGATCTCGCTATAGCTCATTGATGCATAAGTAGGTCTACTGAGAAAAACTATTTTCTTGTCACAAGGCCTTAAAAAAATATTATTTGAAGTTGAGGCACAAGGCCTTGAATATATGGTAATGATGTCTGGAATTATGCATTCCATCATTAATAAATTAACTATTGATATTACATGTGATTATTCGACTAGTAGAATATCCATGTGAATAAGTAAATGGATTTATTGGATTTTTATTTTCCTAATTATTCTGATTTTTTATGTTTAAAAAGATTTTGTTTTAGTTTTATACATAGCCTTAAATGTTTATTCTTATTTTTGAATCTTTCAGCTATATTGTTATCCTTACTGAGCATTTAAGCCCACCCCTTTCTTATGTTTTATTTTCCCAGGATTCCAAGAAGTATTTTATAATTGATTAATAGGGTTAAGCAAGGTGATTAATAGTGTTCTCATGGAATCATTTAAGTAGTTTTTTATTTTATAATGTTTAATGTAACCTTCATGTATATAATCTATTTTCCAAGACTTCTAAACTGATCGGTCATTCGGGACTTGATTCCTTGTAATCATTATAATGTATTAAAATAATTTATGATCTCTGGGATTATGGGGTAAGGGCGTTGTAGTTGGTATCATAATAAATTTATAAAAAACCTTGTAAATAGGTTTAGATAATATCATATTAAAAAATATTCCCCTATGATAGAATTTGAAGAAAATTGTAGGAGAACTTACTTGTCTTTTTGTAATGTAGATTTTTTTTTGTATTTTCCAAGAAATAAATCTATATCTGGACACAAGCATGCAGAGGTGGCTCTGGTACAGATGTACCATGGAGTGAAAACATTGACAAAGTGTTTCAGGCTTGAACTAGGGTATCCTGGTACATGACAATGGGACTTGTTGCACTCTTATTTTTGACACTCTTGGTGGATATGCATAGGATAATTCAAATTTTTATTACAAGCCGTTATGATGGATTTAAGAGTAAATACATTCTCAAAGAAATTATTTTATGATTATAGATTATATGAATAAAATTTAAAATTTATTTTTGGTATTTCACAAGTTTGGAATGATGCATTGTGATTCATAAACTAAAAAATTGTATTCCCTTGTTTATAAATGGAAATTGTTATATTGAATGATAATTAAAGCAATAATCATGATCGAAATATTATGAAGGATCATATCATTCATTGTGTTGAGAAAAAATATAAAAGTGAACTGTGTCCCATGTATTCTCCTCAATTGATGAAATAATATAATGTGTTAATAAGATAACTAACGAATTATATGATTTTTATGGCTATTATGGGAATCAAGTGAAGAAAAGGATGTAATATAGAAAGATTGATAAAGGGAAGAGGGGAAAGAAGGATTTTCAAATATATGATAACTGTGGAAATTATCACCATGGTAAATGCTTGAAGGGAATGGGATTTTGTTATAAGTGTAAAGAAAGTGGAAACCACATAGGTGATTCCAAGGTTTAGAAAAAGGATTCAAAGGTACAATTATTCATCTACAAGGAGTTGGGACACAACGTGAGTCATTTTCCAAATCATCAGAGTATACCACAAATGATGTTGTTTAATAATAATGAAGTTATGATATTACCACTGAAGAAGAGTAGTGGCATGTGTTCTTATGTTGATATTAATGAATTAGGTCATTTAAAAATTGTATCAACGATGTTCATGTTTTAATAATTATGGAGTATATAAGGATTATACAGCTATACTATTTCATTAAGGACTGGATATTGTGTGGAAATATGAAAAATGACTCAATAACATGTTAGTTTTTTTTTGGAATTATATGGTTGAGAGAAAGATAAACCATAATATGAATCTGATATTGATTTTTTAATTTTGTAATAATATATTATTGATTTGGATAAATTATAAAGGATATTCTTGATAATCCTGAAACAGACTAATGATTTATATATTCTATCATTGATGGAGTTTACAGCATTTTGGGATAGAAGGAGTATATACAGTATTATATAATTAATATAGGAGAATGAATGTAATAAATATGTTTTTTTCTAATTCAGGGTGTTATAATGTTTTAAATGAATACATGATGAATTTATTCACATGTTATTATGTGAAAAAAAGATCTTCATTGTGTTTACCTTCCATATAATATTTAGACTGCTTGTTCGGACAAAAGTATTTTGGATAAGTCTAAAGGTTCAAATCGATTATGTTTGACTTTGGATAATATTTTTAAGGTTAAATCATTTCATGACATTAATTTTGTATTGTCATAAAAATGACAACCCAGAGGATGGGAGACAACCAGTCGCGTCCGGAAAGGCCGCGTGACTTGAACCCACAAAGAAAGGATAAAAAGATTGGATAACCTAACACTAGAATATGTGATATATAGGTTTGTATAATGTAGTTTTTTATAGTCTAGAAAATGAATTATAAATTCATTATTTTTTGAAACCCTATAAGATTAAGATAATTGAATATTTATTATTTTTATTATCATTTGATGTGAAAGCTGAGTTTGTGGATTGAATTAGTTGAAGGATGAGACCCTACATGTAAAGTATATTTTTCAACTCTTATTCTATAAATGAAATAATTATTAATCTTTAGGTAAGGTATATTAAAACAATAAATGAGTTATCTTAATACCTTATGTGTTGTTGAACCAGTGATATTTTAAATCATCATTGATTGATGGATTTGAGGCCCTCAATTTTACACATCATTGTGATTGATGACCTCAATCACTCACTATAAATATTTATGTTTTCCTCCAATTATGTGTCTCTAATTTCCACCAATGTTCTTCTAATCAAGATCATAATTTTCTGATGACTTTTTCTTTTCCCTTTCCCTCTTATTAAGACTAAATTTTATTAACCCAAATTCTGATGTGGGTTTTCCACAATAGTATTTTTCTATTTTTAACCTTTTATTTTCAAAGAACATTTTCATATTAAGAGGACATAATTTATTGAATAAGGGGATAATGTAACACCCCATTATTTCATAGTACGTTATCTCATTAAAGTAATTCAACAGGTTACGCTACACGCGACATTGAGTTCGAGCGGACCAGAACTTACCAAACTCACCTTTCAAAAAATGTTTATGAATAGTATTAACTGCATTTTGAATCTTATATAGTCAATATAATTTTTAACATCCATATTATGTGTTTCTATGACATAATATACGAACAAATTCATTTTTAGATAAAAGATGTATTTTTTCAAAAAAATGAAATTTTTCCAACTTTTAATGGAGAACCATTCTTAAATCCAATATTTTACACTTTTATATATTCAATGTAATGAAATTAAATTTTTCCTTTGAAGTCAGAAATAAATATTTGGTTTGGATAATTATTTGGTACTTTTCGGACAACTTTAATATTTCGATGAATAATGAAAAACACTATGTTTTAATTGAAAACAGCTATTTTAATCCAAATAATTTATACTGTTAAATTATGCATTTGAATTGTTTTAATTTATAATTAGATTACATATTTATCATTTAAAATAATTTAGGTCATTAAAAGTAATTTCACATTTTACTTTTACATAAACACATGTCAATCTTTTGATAGTTTTTACTTTTTAAAACCCCGCTTTATGGCTTTGACAATGAGAATTAATTTTAAATTAATTAACGCAAATTTTACATTTTTAATTTTTTAAAATAAAAATCATTTTTAAATTAGGAATATCAATATTATCTGAGGGTGAATTTAGAGTATTTTTTGGAAAACATTCAATTTTTTTATGAATAATGAAAAATAGTGTGTTGTTGTTTAAAAAAGACATTATTTAAATAATTATTAATTGTATTTAAAATTAATATAAGTCAAAATAGATATATAAAACCTATATAAGTTCAATGTGATTTATCAGAGTCATTTTTAAAAAATTAGATGTATACATTTTTATTTAACTTTTTACCATCTTTTACCCATCTTCTTAGTGCATTTGTAAATTTGTATAAAACAATATTTTACTGTTTTTTTAGTTGAATTTCAAAAATTAAGAGAGGCATTGATGATTTCAGTAAGTAAAATTTTGGTCAATAAGATGAAAATAAATTTTCATAAATAGTAACTTTAACTTGTATTTACCACGGTTAAAAGTAGATAGCATAATTAAGGGTACAAATGATATTATAATTACCCTAACACATGTCCTAATTCTATTGGATAAGTTTAATAAGACCAAAAACAACCCTTTTAATAAAATATGATCTTATTTAGTCTACATGGATAAGATTAGGACATTTATTATTATTTTATTTAATCATGATTTCAATGTGTTAAGTTGTACGTTTAATAATTAACGCATTTTTAATATAAGATTACACACTATATAAATTAGAACATAAATATTCATTAAAAAGAAAAAAATTATTTACTATATAAGGGTATTTTAATTATAATTTTTTGACATTATATAATTTAATTTATTTATGACACAATGATGATGCAGTAACTACCATATTAATAAAATATGAAAATAATTGACATTATAAATATCCAAATAAATGTAAATTGAGATATCAGATTAATTACACTAATTTTATATGTTAAAATTTTATTTTAGGGTTTATTTTATTTTTTTATGTGATAAGTTTTTTATTACATTCACAGAAACAAAATACCAAATAGTGTAAAAATTGACACAAATTAAATTTTTTAAAAATACTATATAAATGGTTGATATAATATTCCTAAAAATGAATTTTTCAGTCAATGAGCATAAATTATATTATATATGTCATTAATGAATCCGTTGGGGTTCTTGTGGATGTTTATTGTTTGTTTATTAACCTTATAGTGTAATAATATATGAAGACACGGTAAAAGTTAAACTATTTAACTAACAGGTAAATATAAAATATAATTTTAAAATGGTAATCTAAACATGTCCAGAACCTATTGATTGAGTGTTTTTCAACCAATACACACTTTATACTAGAAATAAATCATTTTGGAACAATTATATATCGAAAATTATTTTATTATAAAATAATATTTCAATATGTTCCAAAAGTGACACTCACTTCTTATATAAAAGGGTACATATATTCTCTCATAATCACACCTCCAAAGCCATTTTCCTCGGCCAAACACTTCCCAACTCTCCTCCCAACATTCCTCCCTTCAACCTAGAGGCCTAACTTTGATCATAATTCCATCCTAATGAGCACTTTTGATCAACTAAAAAGGAAACACACGAAGAGAAGGTATTAATTTCACCTCCCACTTTTAAGTTATTTTCTTCTTACACATTGTCGTTCTTTATTGATTTCATAAAAAAATAATAAATCCAGTACCTTATACATACTATGATGTTATTATAAATATGGTACAATATTATTATTTATCAATCCATCATATAAATGCCAAAGTCTTCATATGTGTGTATATATAACTTACCGTCTCCACATCGTGTTGTAGTTTGTTATTCAAACACTTCATTATTTGGATGGTTATAATAATGATTATAAGTGATGTAAATTATAAATATAATATTTTAATGATTCAGTATATATGATATACCATCAAATTACTTAAGATTTCACCATCAATACAAAGATATTGTCACTGTTCTGTACGTACGGATTACCATCTCCATGACGCGATGAGATTCATTTCCACATTCACCATTCAAAGATGATTATTAAAATATATATAATTAATATGTATGTAAAATATTACAAAAAAAGATTATGGAGATATATATATAATCATATATACACTTACATATATCTTATTCACGTACTTTTGTTCAATACGATATGAAAATGGAAACAACGGTTATGCGTACGTACGACCTACCATCTTTGTTAATGGTGCCTTCCATTTAATATATATATCTATTATAAATATTCATATTTTAAATATATATGGTATATAAATCAAATTTTATATTATGGATTTATTTAAATCATGATCAAAATAATATGATCAAGAA
This sequence comes from Viscum album, assembly GCA_963277665.1. Lineage (NCBI taxonomy): Eukaryota > Viridiplantae > Streptophyta > Magnoliopsida > Santalales > Viscaceae > Viscum > Viscum album. The sequence continues at coordinate 883,371,788 of OY728158.1, forward strand.
TAACATGTTTAAACATGTATGATAAAAAAAGCTATTATTACACAAAATATTAATTTAATGTTGAAATCATTATTAAATTGGTACTATAAATTCATAAATGAATCATGTATGATATAAGAATTATTAATTTGGTTCTGATATAATTTAAAAACATGCTATGGTCATTATATATGAGGGTAAACGTACCATCGACCATAGGAAAGTGCAAGGTAAGGGATAATTTCCTAATCTCATTATTATCTGAGATTTTTTATATGAATGTTCTAACTTGGACATATTTATTTACCATGTCCATGTCTCAAAAAAAATCAAAATGATTATTTTTAAGGGAAACTTTTACTAAAAAATCATTTTAAATTTTTTAATGATTTGTTCTTCTAAACCTTTCTCATTAATGTCCGTGTTTACAAAATGATTTTAAGGATTTATTTATATGGAAAGGAATGTTTTAAAAGGTTAATTCCATTGAAGTGATTAAAGTGGAATGGGACATTGTGATTCAAATTATATATTTAAAATGGATTCCATTAAAAATATTGCGACTTTGAAAATTATTTCATGAAAAAAGGATATTTCTCTCAAATAGTTTTACTGGTCATTTTTAACAATATTAGCATCCTTTACTGGATATAAATCTTGATCGTGGTTGATTTATTATGATAAAAATATACCTTAATATATTTAATGTTTTGTGTGATGTTTGACTGTGGATGTTTTATTTTTATACTGTTAATGGCTTATGGATAAAGTATTATCATTTCGTATGCTAGTTTTAATATGAATGTTTATGTTATGTTTAATCCTTTCCTTATGATGAATGCATTAGACTTATTATGTGATGGGTGGAGCCCAATATAGTACCTCAGTGAATCGGTAGGTCACAGTAGACAAACTAGTGTCTTGGCACAAGTCCATGAAAAAATCTAATTTGTAGTCTTGGAAAAAATCCTTGACTATGTGGTTATAAGTTTTGGAATTATGGATTCCATCATTATGAAATTTGCTATTTATAATACAAGTGATAATTTTACTAGTAGAATATACATGTGAATATATAATTTTCAATATTTGATTTATCATTTCCATATTATGATGAATTTTATAGTTAAAAGTCTTTTGTTTTAGTTTTATACGTTGCCTTAAATGTTTATTCGTATTTGTGAAATTTTCCTCTATATCTTTATTCATATTGAGAAATTGAGCTCAACCTATTCTTAGGAATTATCTTCTCAAGATTCCAAGAGGTGTTTTATGATTGATAAGTGGGGTTAGGCAATGGGATTAATTAGATTCTCAAAGGGTCATTTATGTCATGTTTTATTTTATAATGTGTCATGTAAAATTCATCTATGTAATCTATTTTCCAAGACTGCTAAATTGATCAGTCTTTCCGAACATGATTCCTAGTAATAATACCAATGTATTAAAATAAGGAACCAACTATAGTGTTCTAGGGTCAGGTCATTTCAAAATACATCCATAATGAAACCACCCACAAATAAATCCCTGTATAATGAAACTTCACAAAATTCTATGAGGCCAGCCCTCTATATATGCCCTTTATAAGGAGTATATCCAGTAAATAAGTATGGAGGCCCTTATTTGGAGATCCTACATAGACCTTCTACATGAAGCACCATTCAGATAAAATAAATATCCCCACACCTCATAAATCATGTAATATATAGCCATTTTCAAAGTCGTATATGTATTTCCCATAAAAAATCTCCCAGAAAACACTTCTACATGAGAATGTGATCATTTACGAAAATATCTAACACCATCCTCCTCATTACTCTTAATACAGAACCATAAAAATCTCCATTTTTTATCAGGGCATCAATAGATTATTTTGGGAGGGGAGATATTGGAATCCTACTATTTTTTAATCAATAATTATAATCTATTAAAAAACTCCAACATTTAATCTCCAATAAAGAAATAAATTTCCATTGATTTGTGATCCTCCCTGTGGTCATAATTATTCAATTACAGTAATGATACACTCAATGTTTTTTATTATTCACCATTATTATAGACACATATATTTCTTTTCAAATACATGGGTATTCTCCTAGGTGTGTGACCCGAAAAAATCTTAAATTTCAATTTATTAAAGGCACTCCTCATAGTAATCCTTATTCATATCGAATCAAGATAATCCTCTTAGTTTCAAATACTTGGGCCTCCAATTAGTTGTATTCCCCAAACAAATAAATAATTCCCATTTACTTGAGATACCTTTAATGGTTATCATGATTCAAATTGATTTTAAATACTCATCTTGTTCTGAAATAAATGGTTCTCCTCATAGGTTTAATACCTATCCAAATATATAATTACCATTGAGTCAAGATACTCATCCGAGATATCATTATTCACCTTGTCTCCATATTCTCCATATGGTTATCATTATTCACCATGGCTCAAGATACTCTTATTTGTTTCAAATATAGGTTTATCCTCTGATATGTATTTCCAAACCAAATGATCAATCACCATTGAGTTGAGATAATACTAATGGTTATCAAGATTCTCATTGAGTCGAAATAAACCACTTGGTTTCAATTAAACGATCATCCTCCTAGGTGTATATAACGACCCAGACTTCATATTCATGCATATTACATCATTTTAGATGAATATGAAACAAATTACAAAAATATATTCATGCAGACCACAACATTTTATTTTCCATGGAAACTGTGAATAGAATCTTATAACTCTATAAAATATCATAAATTTCTCAAATAAAGATATTATCCTTTAATACATCTATATAAGACCATTATTTGTTACCCAGGGAAAAGAAAACATAATAATAGGGGGAGATCAGATAATTATTAAGTGTTAACAATGGAGATATAATATAATAACATGAGTATAAGGGTATAAGAACATGGGAATCATATTTCAAGATCATATCCTACATATAAAAGATCATATAAATGAGTCATAAAATAAATACTTGATGTTCATGAGAAATATATCATAATTTAATAAAGAGAATAATTCATTATACCATAACATAGTAAAAGGATAAAGAATTTTAGGGTAAAATAAACATATAACATCATTCCCTATATGTTAAGGCTGTTTTCCAAAACATAACAATGAACTACATGTGAACTACACCTATTGTGTGAGATACATGACCATCCCCAATCAGATTACTTTCCTTGTAAGGGATTGGGTTTCCATATCATTATATAGTTTTTCATGTTTCCATATCATCCTAGTGTGGATCTGGATTCTAAATCTTCATATAGTGAATCAGGATTCCCTATCTTCCCATAGTGGATATTGACACACCTGTTTCCCATTTTGGATTATGATTCACCCTTTTCCCATTTTGGATCAATCTCATTGACTTATTCACATTATTGACCCATGATATAAAAATATTAACCACATTAATTGGAGAGTGATATATGTCCCATCCATCACATAATAAAATCATGCATGCAAGTTCTATAAGAAACTAAAACATTCATCAAATCATGACCCAAAAACTTGATGGGTATCATAAACATTATATCAAAACCCATGAATCAAAATGGTTATCATAAATATTTAATAATAAAATTTCATATTTAAAATAGATAGGTCTCATTATCATTTCATCAAATAATACTCTATGAGTGGATGAGCCTTTTAGGATCATTTATCATGTTAAAGAGAAACAAGTGTCATAAAAATCATTATATAAAATTATAAACCATTCAATACATAATATGAATTTTATTCTTGGATCTCATCCCACTTAAATCATGAACAATAAAATATTATAAAATATTTTGTATATAAGTATTTTGATATATCACATGGAATATTCCTTAAAAATATACTTTATTTAAAAATACATTTTAAACCATTTCAAAAACCTGTTCAGAAAATAAATTATTTAAAATCCCATTTAATTTTATTTCACGAGGAAAAAACCATTTTTCACACTAATAAATGATTTTTAAAATATAATGAATTTTGAAAACCGCTTTATTTTTAAATAAATTTGAAAAACAATAAAGGAATACTAAAAATATTTTCAAAAACATTTTATTTAAAAATTCATTGAAACCCTAAAAAGATGATTTAAAAAAATTTGAAACCCCATTTATAGAAAATATTTTAGAAAAATTATAAATAAATCCACTCATAATTGAAATCCCTTTCATTAAAAAAGATATTTTGAAAAGAAATTAATAAAGCTTTGAAAATCATTTAAGAGGCTATTTAAGAAATAAACCATTTTTCCAAAATAAATATTTTCCTTGAAACCCCTTTTAGATTACAAAAATATCAATAATATTCCGAAAAAATATAATAAAAAATTACCTTGTTGAAATGAAATTAAACTACATGTAAATGACAGTCATGATAACAGGTAAGTCTGTACATGTTGAATATTACCCTTTCACCCTAGAATCTTAGAAATTATCCCTATTCAGAAGTAAATAGGAATATTTTTTAAAATAGATGAAAAACTTGTAAAATAAGCATAGAAATGTACATTAAACATTATATTATTATAATAAAATGTTATTTAATGTTTTTAGAAAACACAGCTTTGACATAAGACAAATTTCAGAATATGAAGGGAAATAAATTTTTATTTTTTTAAAATAATTTTCTTAATTATCATAAGAAAAACCTAGTGTTAAAATAGAACAACTACATTAAGATGTCATGGATAACCAGTGGAAAAAAATTCATGATTGTTCATAAGATAATTTTCATATGATTTCAGCAATGAAATAACTGCCATAAACAATCCGGATAAACAATAATATTTTTTTAATAAACTCAAAAAATCAGGGTAAATTTGAATCCCACTCCCCAAGATAGAATTAATAATTAAATTAATAATACAATATAATTGAAATAATTATATTCATGACATATCATGTCAAATGAATATATATACATCTCATTTATAACATAGATCCATAACATGTTATGGATCTCTAAGATGGAAAATTTTGAAAACATTGCATTACAGATTTGGTAACATTTGAACCATAAAACCCATGAAATAACGATCATCAAAATAAAACCATAAAAACCATAAAATGTGAACAAGGCTTCTACCACACAAAAAAAATGAAAGACAAGAAAACCATTACCTTAAGTATTGAATTTCATTTTAAATATTGAATCACAATGTAAAAAAATAATAATATTATTATATGTCAACCATATAACCATAATAATATATATAATTACATATATGTTTCACCAATGGATTTATATTATCCATTTATTAAAAATTTCATTTTAAAACAGTGTTCGAGGTAGTAATCACTTTGTTTACCGTACATGTTTTGACATTTTATTATTGATCCTATACCTTATATAACTATTTAATTTTTTTTTCAGAAAGTTGAATTATTATTTATATATAATATTTTTATAAATATATATTTAATAAATGGGCTACACTGTTAATGGATACGGTAAGATATACGTTCACATGAACGTTGTTTCCAATTAATTATCATTTTGGATGAAATAAGATAAATAAAATATATGTATATATATATTATAATTACATTGTAATTGTTATTTCATATATATAATATATATTTACTAAATAAAACATTAAAAAATTCCATGTAAAATGTGAATGAATTACATCACTTTGAGAAGGCGATAGTCCACATGTCAACCCACAATGTTATCATATTTACACAAAATAGAAAGAATGAAGGTATACCATATATAGTAATTAAATAAAAATAAAAATATAATAAATATAATATATACTATATAGCAATATATTTAACATTATAATTTCCAACAATTAGAAGTGGTAAAATAGAAATAATGATCATTGCTTTGTGAGGTGGTTTTTCATTGTACCCAAAATGGTATGTTCGTTACCCTTTAAATGGATGTTTCTGTAAGGGTATGGTGAAACATTATAATAAAAACATATTATAATGTTTATGATAAATAGGTAATAATATAATACTTTTATCATAAGAGTTTGGGGGTAGGATTAGGAAAGTAAAACCATGGAGCTTGAGGAAGGATGTGGCATCATCATTGGGTAACTCTTATTTTTCAATCAAGGGATTACTAGAATGAATTTATTCAAAATGGTAGGATTATAGAAGGATTGAAGTATGTTTAGAGAAATTTTTCATGGATTTTGGGAGAGCCAAATTAGATGATATGTCGAAATAAATATTTGGGGTGAGTTTATTTTTAAATTAGGGAATGAGTGACATTATTTTGAATTTATGAAAATGAAAATTCACAAAAATTGTTTCTATGAATCATGGATCCAATAATTTAAAAATAAATTAAATCAAATGATGATAATTTAAAAACATTGAAATTTAATGTATTTTGTCAAGTTTATAAGTCATGTTTTTGTTTTATATCATTGTTTAGTCCCTTAATTTGATAATTTTCTTTATAGTCTAAGTTAAAAAATGTAATAACTTTTACTATTATTTTTTGTAAGAAAATAATTTGACCTATTAGTCATTATAAATTATGATGATTCCAAATACGTAATTTTTTTTTCTAAATTAAAATCACATAAGTGGGATATAATAATATAAATTTAATCTCATATATGGTATAAAAATTGATGGATTTTATGTAAAAATGATCAATACTTTTGCAAGTTTTTTTATTCAATTTAAAGGTGAAATTTATTCCAATGATATAAAATAAATGAAATTTTTTATAATTGAAATAAATGATCATTAAATCTTATAAAAAACATAATTTATTCATATAATAAATTTATATTATAAATCAATTTTGAATTAATGTTTAGTATTTTTCACTATTAATTATAAAATGAACATTCGTGAAAAAATACCAAAAATAATCCTTAATTAATTTCGATGATTATATTTCCAAAATGATGATTCTTTTGTCATATTAAATTAATAATATTAATAAAATTTATATTTCAAATGGTATATTCATTAAAAGGTGGTAAAATTACATTTTAGGAAAGTATATCTTTTTATAAATAATATTTTATATATTATTATCTTATACCTATGAAATATTTTGGATTATATTCAATAATGTTGATTGAATATATAATAAATAAATTTTATTTACACAATTAATAAAAAAATTAATTAAATGAGATATAATTTTTTTACTAAATAGAGAAATTTTTTTCCTTAAAAGTAATTTCATTATTTCCAAATAGTTGATACATTCACTTATAATAACTGATAACCAAACGATTAGTTTTATATAATTGTGTTAATATTATTTTCACAATTTAATTAATATTATTCATAAATTTCGTCCCAATGGCACGGTGGTAGCTAATTTTTTTTAATATAAATATTAATAATCTCTTGTAGTCCAATAGAACTTGATGTTGAGTGTCACAAATTCAATCAAAGGAAATCAATATTTTCTATAATAAAACCCCAAACAGTGTTTTGAGTTTTGTAAGGTAATCTATGTATTGTGCATATTGTAATATTTATTTGGTGTTGTATATAACACACGCCACATAGTGTACATTTATATTAAAAAATTTATATTAACTATTTCCTGAAATTAAAAATGTCAATGGATTAAAATAATTCAAAAAAATTCCCCAAATCAAGTGGAGACATATTTTATAACCATGAAATTGAATTTATTCCTCACAATACATCTAGGGATTTAAAATTTTCACACTTGTATATTTTATTCATAAAATCCCACATAATAAAAATTAATAATAAAACATCCATTAAAATGGAATGTTAGAAACAAAAATGTTACGAACCGTAATTCACAAATAGGATTTCACATAAGAGAACATTGGTGAGAATGAATGACTTGATGTGGATGAAATGCATATATAATTATATATATTGATAAATATTATTTATCAGTAGTTTTTGAATGGTAAATGAAAAGTTAAGGGCCTTATAACCATAAATCTATGATAATTTATAACACCATTAGTAGAATGGAAAAGAATTTTTTAGGATAAATCTTTTTTAGTATCATTTTTTTGGAGATACAAAATTATTTTACTATATATAATCATAAGGAAATATACATACATGATTTAATTCCTTTTCATATGCACTATCTCACCCTTTGGTTGTTCTTCACCTGATTTCCACATCATCTACAACTCTATGAAATGAAGTTGAAATTTTTATTCCAACAACATAAACAGATCATGAGGTAGAGTGACAAGTCAATCCATATATAATTATATATAATAACAAAATGGATAACAGGGGTTATTTGTCATGCATAAATCCTCATAGGGTGAGTTAATACATTAATCTCACAAAAATAATCCAAATTTTATCTTAAACCTTCCATAACTGGTTAACCTTATAACCCTTCCAAAAGATGAAAAATATAAAACATCAGAAATAAGGTTACAAAATCATCTTAACATGGACCCCCATATAACATATAGTATCTCTTGGCTGTCACATTCTGGAAATGTGAATACCGTAATTTGATATTATATTTATCCCTAGTATTATCATAAATTTCCAAATGTCATTTTAGAAAACATATATACTTCCTTATTTTGAATATAAAAAGATATATTCTATAAATCCAAGAAGATGTAAACATCATCCATTATAAAATAGAACACATTTTTCACAAATCCTTCATCAGTTTTGATGTTAAAAATATTATCCATTTTACTATTTTCCAAACTAGTTGCCTCATTATCAATGATAAGCACAATTGTCTCAACATCTTGAACACATTAAGGGTTACCTTTCCATAATTAAAAATATAACATTTCCATTAAAGCATTTTCTCTATGTGTTATAAACCAATCAATATAACCTTTACAATAGTTAATGAAAAAATAACACCGAAAATTCTTACATATTTCATGATTCAAAAAACATAATATTTTAATTCTAAGACATATACACATCAATTACCTAAAATTATTCTTAAACCAGTACTAGGGTTTCATTATCTTATTCCACAATACCACTTGTCCATGATTATAAAAAATGAATCATGTAATATTGTTTCTCCAAAATAATATAATCATACTTCTTACTTTTAATAAAAACAATATTGTTACACATCACATACCTTCCACATATCGGTGGGGTCTTTTAATCATAGAAGTACAAAAAATAATCATTCCACCATCCTAACTATCATAATCTGTTCTCTACATAGGACATCAGTTTGTATAATTATAATATTTTCCATATCTAAAACATTCAATGTCAACTCAGATCCTTCTTATTCTGGATATTGACTGTCACTAGACTGAATAGTTTGAGAAACACTTATCATAACATTAAACCACATAATAATTAAAAAACATATTTATTAGATGTCCAAATAATGATGAAAACGTCATTAATATATGATTCCATTAGTTTATCCTAAATTATTTATAATACTCTTCTATATAAATATTTCCTGATTTTTTGTGATGATTTTGTGACATTCTAAAGCATACCCCATTGGAGTGTCAAACCCAGTGGGTAGGAATTCATATTTTAATAAACTAGTTCCTGATCGAGTCTTTCTCAATATGCTGTTTTCGGGATACCCATATATATATGTGATAGAGACACATCATATTGTATTACCCATACGACAATTTATTTCTTGTAAACTACTCTCTCTATACGTTACTAAAATTCTAGGGCATTTTCCTAAGCATTAACTCTTCCTTAAATTTATTCTGAGAGACATCACATGACATATACGTAGAAATATAACTATAGATGTCACTAAATTTTCTTATCCTATTTTCCAAAGGATGACTAAATATTTCATCAAGTACCAACTATTATGACCCAGGGTTAACAAACATAGAAATTTCAACATTTTAGATGAAGATACACCATATTATAAAAATTCCTGACTAGGGCTGTAATATTTTCGTGTATTTGGAAATGTGGAAAAAATATTCCAACTCAGTCAAATATCTTCACTGTCTCCTACAAATATATTTCACTGTAGTGTTTCTATATAATACATAAATTCATATCATGGGGAAAGGAAAAATAATAAATGGGTGCGATGAAAATCTCAGTAATGGAAAAAAGATATTTAATGATAACATGAGAATAAGGGAATGAGAATCTAGGATTGGTATTTAATGATCATACCCTACAAATAATATATAATATACAAGACTAAAGAAATGAATAGTGTTATTTCATAATACATGAATCATATGGGAATATAGAGAATTATACAAGAGACCATAATATTGAAACAAAATGTAGAATTCTTTATAGACACATTAACATGTAACATAATTCCCTTAAGTCCAAATGCATTGAAAAAACCTAATGGGGAACAATATATGGATTTCACATACTGGGTGGGACACACCAGCAAACCTAGTTGCAGTGGTTTATTTGAAAGGGATCAGGATTCCCCATTTGTATGTAGTGGAGAATGATTCCCCATATTCCCACAGTAGATCAAGTCTCCCCATATTCCAATATTGTATTGGGTTTTCACATTTCCCATAGTGGATCGTGACACACCTATTTCCCATTTTGGATTAGAAGGACCCTATTTCCTGATTGGATCATGCCCGTAGATTTGTTTCCCATTTTTATCTCATGAGATATAATTATTTACTCATTTCATTGGAGAGAAAAATATATCCCACCCATCAATCAATAAAATCATGCATACATGTGCCACAAGATAATAAGCATTTCAACACATCATGAACTATAAAAATAAACTTGCTTCAGAATAATCACATCATAAACCATGAAATAAAATGGGAATCATAAAAATTTCATCATATAACTACCTTTGGAAATGATATAGGTCTCATAATCATTTCCAAAAATCATAACCAGTGAAAAAAAGTGGGTTTGAAGTGAATAAAATCAATAGAAGACAAATATGTGTCATAAAAATAGTTTATTGAAAGTATAACACATTCAAGAAAGAATGTGAATGGTATAATGAGATCATATCCTCAATAAAAAACAAATATAATAATATATGACATTTTACATGGAATATTATTTAGAAATGTAACATGAAACATTCCTTATGTAAAATTTCATTTCGTTGAAAACCCATTTATGAAAACCATTTCAAAATATTTTCAAATAATGAATTATTTATAATTTAATTTAAAAAATTTCATGAAGAAATTATATTTTATTCTATGAAAATGATTTTTAAAACATAAATCATTTTGATAAAAAATTTATTTTAAAATAACAATTAAAACATTTAATTTATGCTTAAAAATATTTTAAAACCCTTTTTCATTGAAAATACATTGAAAAACTAAGATGGATTGAAATAATTTTGAAAATAATTTGTTTAAATGTTCTTTGAAAACAAATAAATAGTTATTAAAACCATTTAAGTACTATTCCATATATATAACCTTTCAAAAACATATAAATTATTCCTTGAAAATATTTTAAAAAACATTTTAAGTATTTTTTTACCATTACACTAATTCACTAATTTAATTGAAAAAAAACATCATGAATTGTATGAAAATATATTCATACAAAGTTATCCTAGTGATCTTATAATGTAATTACAATGGAAATGATTGTTGTGATAGTAGGTAAATCTGTATTTGATGAAAATTATTTTCTCACCATAAAATCCTACTAAGGTTTCATGATGGAAAAATGATAAGATGATTCCTTTTAAACCTATTATTAAAAAAGTAAAATATGGTAAAAATATTTTTTATAATTTAAGGAATATAAAATTATTTTGAAAATCATTTATATTGAAAACTGAATTTTTAATGAATATAGATTTCTAACCAAAAATAGTAGGTGAATTTCTATAAAAACCATTCTTCTTTATATTATGTCCCAGATAATGGGGAAATGGTAATAATACATGAAGATATCATGGATAAACATAGATTAAGAAATTTTATGTGTTATATTGAGATATAGATCATATAATTTCACCAGTAAAATCAAAATCATAATTAATCCAGATAAATAATGAGATTATTGCAACAAACACTTATTCACTTGGTATCTTTGAATAATAATACCTACATAAGAAATTGAAATTACATGAATCAAATAAAATCTTGAAAAAAAGTATATTAATTATATATAATTTCAAATAGATGTATGTAGACGACATAAAAGAATATAGTTTCATTTCATGGCATGTAACACAATGATGAAAATCTGAGACAAAATTACTTTACCAATTTGTTATCTTTGGAACCATAACTCCCATCAATGAAAGATCAGAAAATTGATATTTTAATACCAATAAATTTAGTAATTGAAATCACTTAAAATATAAATTTTTATTATACACATCACATCTAAGAAATAGTAGGAGAACAAGGCTTTTGGCGCTTAGAAAATAAATGTGAGATGAGAAAACCCTAACCTTAAGTCTTGACATTCATTGTACATGTTCAAACATCTTTTATAATCAATATATGTTTATTATAAATATAATTTATAATAATATTACAATATATAATAAAATATATTATTATCATTTGGATTTATATTATTAGTTTATTAACTATTCCATTTTGAAAAAACATTTTTGGTAATAATCGCTTTTTTTATTATATGTGTTTTGACTTGTTATTGATGGTCCTATTTTTTATAAAAGGACTTAATTATTTAGAAATATTAAAAAATTGTTTATATATAAAATATATTCCATATATAATTATCTATCCTAATCTATAAAATATATAAATATTAAATGAAATACATTGTTCATCGAGACAGTAGGTCATACAAATGCATGAACATTGTTTTTGTTTAATTTTATTTTTTAAAATAAAGAAAGAAAATGACATATGTTTATATATATATTATCATTAAACTATATTTATTGTTTCATATATATAATATTTTATTGTTGAACCCATACTAAAAACATTCCATGTAAAGTTTAAATGAATCACATCACTAATTGGAGGCTGTAGTCCATACATACCCATATGAAGTTATCATATAAACACAAAATGAAAATCCAAAAGATGTATTTTATATAATTTTTATATAAGATTAAAGACATAATTAATTTAATATATATCATATAAATAATTATTTTTGATCATATTACCATCCATGAGAGGTTGTAAAGGAAAAAATAAACAACATTGATTCATGAGGCGGTAATTCACCGTACATAACATCGGTAAGATCATTACCAGTAAAGTGGGAGTATTTATAAGTGTAGTTTTATTTCATAGAATAATATAATATAAAAATATTTTTTTATATTTATGTTATTATATAATCATGGAATAATAATGGCTTATGGGGTGGAGAATGAAAATAAAACAAAAGAGTTTGAGGAAAGATGTTACCTCTTCTTTGGGTAACTCCTCTTGGTTTGCATCAAAGGGATTCCTTAGTTGACCTTATTCAAAAGGTGAGGATAATATGATTTAGGTATGTATATTTTGATCTTATATGTGAATATTGTTTCAAACCTACTGGATTTATATGTGTGAAAAAATGGGAGGGGCTAGATCCTTTTTGAAATAGCAGAGGAGTAACATTCTTAAATTTTTTTAAAAGGGAATTTCACCAACTTATTTCATATGAGTTGTGTCAAAAATACTTTTTAAAATCCAATAAAATGCATTTTAGGGTCTAATTATGGTAATCTAATTTATTTTTGATAAGTTTCATGGTTAATTTGTCTGTTAATATTATGGTATAGTCTCTTATTAATCTTATTTTCCTCTCAATCGTTATAATTGATTTCAATCACTTTTACTAATATTTTTATTAAAGAGATATGATTACCGTAGAAGAAATTATAAATTATGTTTTCTAAAATTATGAAATCAATTTTACTAATTACAATAACAAAATTAGAAATAAAAAAAAATAAATTTTGTCTTGCAGACGAGTTGATAAAGTACAGTTTTAAGGTAAAAATATTAAAAATATTGAAATGATTTTATATTCAATTTCAAAGAAAATATGATTATAATGACATAAATTGGAATAAAATAATTATTATTTATTAAATTTATCATTAGAATCATTAAAAATATTTTTTAATGTAAAAATTAAATTAGATGAAAAAGTTTTTTTGAATTAATATTTAGTATTTTTCAATATTCATTAAAAATGAAACTTTTCAGATAAATAAAAAATTCACCCGAAACTAATTTTGATATATATATTTCCAAAATGAAGATCAATTTTTCATATTAAATTTATTAAATATAATAAACACATTGTTTAAATACTGATCTACATTAAAATACAGTAAAATTTCATTTAGATAAATTCATATTTTTATTCATAAAATAGGAAATATTCTTTTCTTATATGTATAAAATATATTTTATGTGTATAAATGTTTTTGGAATATATAAAATATGATTTTTATCAAAAAAAAAACTAATCAATTATTTTAGATAGAATTGTGTTTTTGTAATAAATAAAATTCCTTGAAATGAAATTTATTTCTTTTCAAATAGTACTCACATTCACTTCAACTATTTTAAAACAAAATGAATCAATTTATATACATGTGTAAATAATAATTTCACAATTTAGTTAATATTACTCATAACTTTTATTCCATTCAATTGGTGTTATATATAATCAAATTTTAATAATATTGATAGCAGTATCTTATTGTTTGTTAAAAATCGACATTGTATGCAACAAAAGCTATCGAATAGAACTAGTATTTTCTATAATACCAGCCAAACATAGTAGTTTTTTGTGGAATTTTCTAATATAATTTATGTTTGTTTTGTAATTTTGACATTGATATTCATATAATACATGAAAAACTCAATTATTTCGTATATGAAAATATATATATATAGTGTTTCATAAAATTAAAAATATCAAAATATTATATTAGTTTGAAAAATAGAAATTAACAAAAATATTAGTGTGTTGTATTCTATGTGAAAATAAAATCATCAATTACCATTGATTTAGGATACTCCACATGGTTATCATTATTCACCTTAATTCAAGATACTCATCTTGGTTTTAAAAACATGGTCTTCCACTTAAATATAAGACCCAAACAAATTATCAATTTACAAAGAATCAAGATACTCATATTTGTTATCACTATTACCCATGAGTTAAGATACTGATCAGGGTTATCATTTTTCACAATTAACTGAGATAATAGTCTCCATTAAAAATACATTAGTGTTCTTATTTGTTTAATCCCTGACTAAATATTCAATTTTCATTGAGATTAGATGCCCCTAATGGTTATTTTTATTCACCTTAAGTTGAGGTACTCATGTCAGGTAAATACCAAAGCCAACTCCTAGGTGTAATACAAAATCATAAATTTAGTTGTTGTAATGTTGAGATACTTAAAAATATAATCATTATTTATCATGAGCATATATAATCCTCTCAGATTCAAATTCATGGGCCTCCTCTAAGATGACGTAATTGAAAACAAATTCAATTACCGTTGAGTCAATATACTCTTTAATTGTATCATTATTCACCTGTAGTCGACATAATCATCTTGGATTAAAATTTAGGGGCCTCCACATATGCTTAATACCCATCCAAATCATAAAATTCCATTGAGTCGAGATACTCTCCATTATTATCGTTATTCACAATGAGATGGGAAACTCTTAAATATTAACATTTTTCACCTTGAGTCTAAATAATCCTCTTGGATTTAAATACATGAGACACATCTTATGTTTAATCCAAAACCAAATCATCAGTTATAATTGATTTTATATACTTATCATGGTTATCATTAGGAAAATTTATTCAAAATACACCTATTTGATTTAAATACATGGTCCTCCTCTCATGTGTAGGCTCTAACCAAATAAAAAAATAACAATTTAGTATAGATCCTTCAAATAGTAATCACTATTCACCTTGATTGATGATACATATCTTGGAATCAAATACTTGTGCCTCCTCTTAGGTGTGTGACCCAACCAAGTCTTCACTTAACATTTAGTCTAGATACTCCTCACTTTGTGCTGATATACTCTTCCTGGATTCTATTACATGGAACTCCTCTTAGTTGTCATCCCCAAAAAATCATTCCTTACTATTGTTCTGAGATACCCCTCTTAGTTTCAAAAACATGAGCCTCTTCTAGGGTGTTATCCCCAACCTAATATTAAATTAACATTAGGTCTAGATACTCATCATGGTAATTATTATACACCTTTTGTGGAGATACTCCTCTGAGTTACTAATAAATGGCCTTCATAATGGGTGTAATACCTCACCATATGTTCATTAACCAATGTGTTGTGATAATCCTCATGGTTTTCATTGTTCACATTGAGTCAATATACACCTCTTGGTTTCAAATACACTGTCCTCCTCCGAGGAGCAATCCCCATCAAAATTTATAATTACAAATGTGCAAGATTCTCGTAAAGGATACCATTACCCACCTTGAATTGAGTAAGTCCTCACAGTTTCAAATATACAAAGGAATCCGGCTTTGTTTATGCTCCAAAAAAACCATAACATTACCCATCTATTATGTTACGTATCACTAGGCTGTAAAGGTGTAATCCCGACATTCAAATATAATGTTATACCTTAATTCAATTTGGATATCATTAAACAATATATGTCTTCTCTGACTAATCATTTCATGTGTGTTATTGGGACGTATTTGAAGATCATTCCATCATTAGGATGACATTTCATCCCATGCAAACCTCCATTAAATATGTGAGCCCAAACCATTACAACAAACTACATGGTCTCTAATTCATGTTCGAAGAATGATATGTTAGACACCTCTTGGATGTTCATACACATTTTAATTACTTAATTTTCCATTCAAAAATATCAATGTGGGTTTTCAATCTTATTTTAATTTTGTACATACGATTTTTATTGAGGATCAATCCCAACTAAAAAACAATAAATTCCACCATAAAATGTTAATAAACTCTTGATATCCAATCTAGTAATCCTTAAACTAAATATAACCGAATTATTATGAGAAATATCAAGTAACTTATTTTATTAGAGGATTATATCACGAAAATTATATTGATGAAATTAACCGAATATGGGTAGTCAGTTACATGATGAGATTTGGTATGGTTTTATAAATAATTATTAAATATATAAGTGTGTTTTATAGTAGGAATTAATCCCTCACCCGAAGGGTGTGATGATACCAACCTCCCATATTATATAAAAATTTTAGTTTCCTTGTAACATTGTAAAAAACTCAAATGATCACTGGTCAATGGAAAGTGAGTCCATGAACCAAAATTATTTTTTGACACATTTGGTGATTCCAGTTCCAAAAAATAATCCTTGTTGGAACCTAGATTGAAATGGGTTCAAAATAGAAATCAATACAAGTGTTTAATTAGTATAAAAAATCATTAAAACATAATTAATATTATGAAAAAAAGTCAAGTGACTCTATCAAACTACCAAAAATATTACTCAAGATATTTTTTAAATATTCATTTACATTGATTTTTTTAATTCTTAGAAAAAATATTTTCTGTGTTTTGTAATAGTTTAATCTAATCATAACGTTACTAAAATTAAATAAATAAAATAAAAATAAATAAATTAATGAAAATTTATATTCATTCATTAAATCTCATTATCAATATGAGAAATTAGTAGGGAAATTATAATCAATAGAGTGACATTTGGGAATTTTCCATTACATAAAATATTATAGAGATCCTTATCAATGATAAATAAAACCAGAATGAAATATTTTAGAGTATTTGAATTTAATGATAATTTTAAACTCATAAAATTTAATATAGGAATGTCTATTGATGATTTTGAAGCATTATTCAGTAGTTTTAACATTATTTTTCTCATTTTGTCTTTTACGTAAGTGATATATTGTACAATAATTACTATTAATAGTGCCTAAAAATAGAGGGATACTATTTCAAAATGTTTAACGTCAATATTAAAAAAACTATATTCCATTTTATGAAATTTGATTTCCTTAAATTTTAGAACTAAATTTAAAAATAAACCCATAATATGTGATAAAAGATAGGTTTTTCAAAATGAGAATTTTTAAATTAAAATATGATTATACATTACCTATATGATTGTTAATATTAATTATATGAATTTAAATTCATATATATAGATTTATAGTATGTAAATTATTTTAAATAATTTATCATTATGGATTATTTTAAATATTTATAATGAAAATAATTATGAAATCAATAATTATTTTATGAAAAATATAACATTAACCTCTAAATTATTTTCTCATTAATTCTATAAAATTTATAATTAATATATGATAAATTTTAATGATAAAAACAACATATTATAAATTAAAATTGTATTTATTTAAAACTAATTTTTAGATAATTCCTAAATGTATATTTTAATGGATAATTTTAAATTTTCATTTTAGGGATTTTGGACATAGTAAGTTCAACATAAATTTGCATCCTTTTAAATTAGAATTTTTATTCTAATAAATATTAATATATGAATTATACTATAATTTTATGAAAATAAAATTTTCACTTACTATCACTGAATCTCAGTTGATACAATCATCCCAACATCAAAAATTATATCTATTAAATTTTTATTAATCATACATTCTAAACAAACAATGGTGGTTCTTCATCATAATTTCGTTAAATAATATTTTAACTAAAAACATAATCAATTAAATGGTTTATTTAACATTAATTTCTCCCAAAATATACTTAGTCATATTAAAATCACATTTTAGAAAATCTTAAAAGGTGAATCTATTCTATTATACATATGATGAAATGAAAACATTCCAGCTATTGTTGATAGATAATAATATTAAAATATATTCCACTATATCATAAAAATTATCATTGCGATATATTTTCAAATCATTTAAATATTTAAATATTCTTTTTAATGGTCTTTAAGGTGTTCCTCAATCTACCAAATAATATCCCTTGGTATAGTCTTGCTTGGTGTGCAGTCTTAGGGAAACTAATCATGCATCATGTGAAGATAGATCTGATATTCAACTGTCCATTTTCAGGGTGTTTGTACCTCTGTGAATATTTATAATAGCCTCATCCAATTTCCATTATCTAGAAATAAATTCATTTTTTATTAAAACCAAACAATACCTACTTTAAAAAAACATGAGATATTATCCTCTACATAGACATACCCTCTGATAATTTGATAAGGAAATTATTTTCAAAATATGTTTTCCTACATATATTAATGGATATTTTCACTAAAAATTCATTGATACAATCTATAAGGATCACATGTCTAATATTTAAGTGTGAATTTATACTTTATTATGTTAGCTTACGATTTATGGGTTCACATCACCACAGATCGACCAGTTAATTAGTCTTAATGATTTAGATACATAAATGATTCTCATTTTATATTGAATATAAAATATAAAACATAATAAATGTATATTATATTAATCCTTATAAATATGACAATGATTACTTCCTCGGATATTGTAAAAAAAATAAGAGTGATCATAATTTTATAATATGATTTTGTGTAGTGTATTTTATCATGAGTTAATAAGGCATAATCAATATAGAAATGTGAATTAATGAAAATACATTCCAATTGATAAATATCTTTAGAATGATATAAATACTTGGAAAATATTAATTTAATAATCTCATAAAAATGATAACTTAATATTCAATAAAGTGAATGCATAATTTGGTTCCTCGGTATTAAGGCATTATACCATGATATTTTCATATATGTTTAGGAATACACTAAAACCCCATTTAATAATGATATCGAACATTTTTTTCATGAGGCTTTTCATAAATCGATGTTCTATCTATAGTAATAACTGACCAATATCTACATATCCAACACAATACCCTTATTCATAATGATTATTTTACTTATAAAAAATCCCATATCAATTAAAATCTATATTGAGTAAGGGATATCGAATATTAATAATTCCCCTGTCAATCAAATAATATTCATTTTAAATTCCTTTATATGAAAATGGTGTAGTCATTAGAAATAAGATCACCAATGAAAACAAAATATGAATACTAATGATAAATGTTATGATTTTTTTCAAAATAAATTTGAGAACATCCCAGAAAGTTAAAGACCACAAAAATAATAAGAGATAAAAGATGAAGACAAATTCATCAAGAAATTAAGTTTTATAATAATAAAAAGCCTTCTACAAAATAGATAAAAATATAAAGAAAAAAATTTAAGATTATTTTTATTAAAAAATATTATTTTAAAAAGAATTGGAAACCAATATATGAAATTAAATTACACGAAATGTTTATGGTTGTCACGACCCGCCCTCGGGGTCCGTGCCGTGACTACCCCAAGCCCGCCTTCCATAGGCCAGGGGATGGCGACTAGCACCAAGGCGTAAATCCTGGTAAAAAGGGAAGGCATTGCCTTTGTAAGTAAACAAAAACCACAGAGTAAGCAAGAGGAAAGTAAACACTGTGTAAAAGCAGAGTACAACTGATAGTGCAGAAAAGTAAATGGGCCAGTATACAAACCCAAACTGAAAGTAAAGTACAACTCGAAAGGGAAAACAGCAACTGAAAAGTAAAAGCCGCTACACCGAGTTGTCCACTGGAAATCCCACCTGAAGGGTGGGTACAGATAGCTCCACTGCTCCACGGGTCCCGCCGTCCGCTCCGAGCACGTCCCGCCCAGTGGTCCACCTCCAGGTACCGTCCTGCTCTGCAAGCCACAGCTAAGATCAACGCCGTCCGTCGTCTGCAACCAACACAACGTAGTGCGGGCAAAGCCCGTTCAGAGGTGAGTATAAGCTACTCAGTAGGGACCCCGAGACCCCTGAAGGTCTCTCAAAATCCACAAAGGATAAACCACGAAGAAAGGTACAATCACGAAGTAACAACCGACACTGCTTAGGTATATGCCCATACATATACCTAAGTCATCAATTTCAAATACGCTCCAACCTCCGAGCCCAAGTACAACTCAGTCCACACAGGAAAGTAAACGTATTCCACACAGGAAAGCAAAACGTAATCCACACAGGATAGCACAACACAATCCACACAGGAAAGCAAAAGGATTCAGCTCACATAGGATTTTCATTATCAAAACGTAACTACAGAAGAGCCCCATCTCTGAAGTGTACAGTGTCCTGTCACGACTCTGAGATACTGCTCACTAACCTAAGATTGCTGAGGTACTCCTCCTGTCGAGTACCGCGGGCCTGCCGCCAACTACCGGGCGCTCCGTCCGCTGAGGGTCTGCTGCCAAATACCGGGCACTCACCCAAATAGCCTACAGAGGTACTCCTCCAGTCGAGTACCGCGGGTCTGCTGCCAACTACCAGGCGCTCCGTCCGACGTGGGTCTGCCGCCAAATACCGGGCGCTCCGTCCACTGGGCTAGTCGACTCACTCCAAGTCGAGTCGGTCGAGCAGTTTTCAGGTCTCAGCCGGCTACACGGTCTCCGTACTCCGTACGCTCGTCTCCAGTATCGCGGGTCTGCCGCTACAACCAAGCGCACCACCTCTATCGAGTAAAACAGAAGATTCTGCTCACACAGGTATACTTTTCGGATGACGATAAAGATGATCACTGAACCATCTAAGTAGTCGGACCCACGAAGGATCGATAGGTACTAACCCCCGCAGTGACCTACACAGGATCGGACCCACACAGGATCGGGCCCACGCAGGACCTGTAGCACTGATCCACGTAGGATCGCTGAGTGCAGTAGTCGTCGCAGTCCACTGCGGATCTCTGCACAGTCGTCGCCGCGGTCCACTGAGGATCTCTGCATGGTCGTCGTCGGAGTCCACGGAGGATCTCTGCACAATCGTCGCTGTCGGAGAAGCAGTCGCAACCAGCACTAGGGTTCCCGCACACAGCAAGCTCGTTCGGAGGGTCCGCTCCACGAGCCGAGAGGCTGATACATCAACTGTCACAAAGTCCAGAGTTTATGTATCCAAAAGTTCCGTATCGTCAACAGGAACTCAACGCAACAGACGGCGCGTCGATCGGACGCCCGGTCTGAGAGTTATTGGCATTTTCGTCCCCGGGGCCCGGTTGGTTTTTAAGGAAAAACCAACCCGACCGTACTCCACCTGTGTCCAAACCTCGGGCAGAGCTTTCCAAAAGAATCGTCTCACTAAGAGGAACACAACAAAGCTGACGGTACGTCAATCGGACGTCTGTAGCTCAAGATATGAGCGTTTCCGCTCCGAAGGCCCGGTTGGTTTCGTGAACGAACCAACCCGGCCGAACACAAAGTGTTCCGAAAGCTTGAGTGCGATATACCAAAACGATCGTCTCGATCCAACGATCACGTTGCCGCAGACGGTTCGTCGATCGGAGGTCCGTGGCTCAAGTTATGACCAAAAGACCGAAACTGATTCGAAACGGGGGGGGGGGGGGGGGGGGGTCCGGGTCCGGGCCGACCCGGCCCGACCCCCCCCTGGGTCTGCCCTAACCGGGTCGACCCGACCCGGGTCCGACCCGGCCCGGCCGGCCGGCGGCGCGGCATAAGTGCCACTCCCTTTTGGAAATCGGCCCCCCTCGTGGGGGCCTGCTTGAATAAACCGGGGGGCCGCCTGCCCCCCCCCCCCAAAGGAAACTGCCCCCCTCTTAAATGAGGGGGGTTTTAGAGCTGGCCGGGGGAATTTATTTCCCCCGGCCTTTGACCTTCCGGCCGGTCATCTGCCGGCCGGTTTTCTCCAACGGGACCGGCAAACCGGTCCCGTTTTTGGCTTCTAACGCCGGCGGCCCGGCCGCTGGTCTTCTCGTCCCGCCGCGGCCCGGAACCGGCCGTGGTGTTCGTCGTCCGGCGCGGTGCGACGGCACCGCGCCCCTCCGCCGCGCCTTTGATTTCCTTCAACGCGGTGCGACGGCGTCGCGTTCTTGATGAATCTTCCATGGCGCGGCGCGACGGCGTCGCGCAATAAAAATCGGGCGAATATCCGCGTGGTGCGACGGCACCACGCCACCTTGATTCATCCGCAGTATAAAACATCAAGAACGAAGGAGGGGGTTCGACCGTGTTCATGCGGTCCGGCCCCCTCACGTTAAACAATAACACTTATTTAAAATCCTTACGTTAGTCATGAAAGAACCACGAACAAGGATAAATAAATAAACAAATAACAACAACCCCTACCTTGAAAATTGACGTCGCACGTCGGTTATCGCGGAGAAAGGCGTCGCAGCGTCGGACGCAGATTCCATGGACGTCGGGGTGCGTCCGAGGAGGAAACGACGTCTCTTCACTTGTCGCTAAGACGAAGAAGAGAGGTACGTTGTCTTCGGCGATGTTCACCACGGTCGGCGACTTCTCCCTTGTCGAGGAGGAAGATGAAGACGGAAGAATCCAGGACGTCGAGTCTCGAAGGTCGTGGGATTGATGTTCCTTGACGGAGAAGAACTGTTCTTCACGTTCTTCGTCGAAGACGAAGAAGATATTCAAGTCTGTCAACAATTCTCCCAATCCTCTCAAGTAACAAAGGAACTAACCCAAAAATAAATTAAGCTTACTCTTAATTTATTAACACAACCCAACCTTTGAAATTCAAGAGTTTGAATTTCAAAAACTCAAAATTAAACTCACTTATTTATTATACATGAGTTGTATAATTAAATAAATGTTAAGTTGACAAGCCTTTAAGAGGGAGAGAGGGGAGTTAGGGAATTTTAAAAGGTGGGGCTCGTGTGGGCCCCTCCTCACCTAAATCATCTCTTAGGTAGTTAAACCACCCAACTTCCAACAAAAGATTATAACCACTTTTAAGATATAAAATAAATATAGTATAACAAATTTATTTTACTCTTCATTTCATCCAGAAAATTAAACATCTCTTCCTAGGCAAACACAACTTCGAAAAAGGTCCCCTTAAGCGAATATCGGCGCTGCGAGTTCATCGGTGCCCTCAGATTTCAATTCCGAGCACCGGATCAAAAGTTAGAAATTCCCGCTCGTTCGTTCACTGAACATACCCGAGCCAAACTTCGGAAATTGATTCCGGGAACTCCGGGCCTCGGAATCAGGTGCCGTCAGAAACCGCGCTCTTGTAAAATTCCAAAGAAAATTAAGAAAAAATTTCCCTTGAATTTTACAGGTCTTTACATTACTCCCACCTCAGGGCTTTACGTCCCCGTAAAGATACATAAAAAAACTAGGGAAACAAATGAGGGTACTGAGCACACATCTGAGCCTTCCGCTCCCATGTGCTCCCCTGGAGATTCCCGTGCTGCCATCTGATGCGCACAAGAGGAATCGATCGCCCATGCAGGACCCATTCTTGTCGATCCTCTATCTCCACCGGGACCTCCGTAAAAGTCGCCGCATCGTCAACGTCAAGCTCCCCATGGTCAATGATGTGCATTGGGTCGTGCACGTATCTCCTCAGCTGGGATACGTGGAAGACGTCGTGCACCCGGTGCAACTGAGGTGGAAGATCCAGGCGATAAGCCACCTCGCCAACCCTGCTGAGGACCTGGAAGGGTCCGATGAAGCGCGGAGATAACTTGCCGCCTCGGCCAAATCTCCGAATACCACGTCGAGGTGAGACCCGCAAGAAGACGTGGTCGCCATCCTCGAACTGTAGTGGCCTCCGCCTCCTGTCAGCGTATGACTTCTGCCGGCTCTGTGCTGTCCTCATCCGCTCCTGGATGACCTGGACCTTCTCTGTCGTGGCCTGGACCATCTCCGGTCCCACCAGAGCTGCAAGATTTCTTCTTTGCCGATAAGAGAAATCTGGTCCCATCCCCTGGATGAACCACATTATTTGCCTAATACAGTCAATCCTAACATGGATGATACTAATCCATACCAAGGATGACATCGTAAGGCCTCGACGCTACTACTAAGAGATTCAACCGTTACTCTCGCCTCCAAGGGTTGAGTCACACTGTCGGCATCAGTGTGTGGTAACTGGGTCTCCTCCAGTAGATGTCTCACAAGTGAGGGTCAAGTCAACAGACAAAACTGGAATCTCTTAGTAACATCACGAAAGAGGACAGGAACGAAAATATCACAAAGGTATGCGTTTTTTTTATTATTGCTGCTCATAATACAAGACGCTACACAAAAGCAACAAGGAACCAGAAGTACAAAGGACGTATACACTAGTTCTGCTCCTATCCATCGGCTCCCAGAGCTCCATGATCGAAGGCCTCGGCTGCCTGAAGCTGAGCTCTCGCATGTTCACCTACTCCCTGTGGTCAGGGTGGACCTCCTGGTGGTGGTGGTGGCAGAGCCTCAAAGCGTCTCCCACCACCGGCTGCTCGTCCAGCTCCTCTGCCTCATCCGCCTCCTCCCTGCGGACCGCCACGGTCGAACCTCTGCCTCTGCCTGGGAGGTTCTTCACTTATCTTCTGATCATCAGCATGGCGGGTCGGACAGTCACGAGCCATGTGACCAATCCCGCCACAGGAGTAACACTTCCCACTCTCGGCACGCCTGGCTCTGACTCCACCCCGGCTTCCCCGCACAACTGAGCCTGAGTCGTGCAGTCGGCCACTGGTAGGTCTGGTCTGCCTGGAACCCTGAGTCATCCATCGGCTACCTGTTGCCGAAGACTCCGCTATCTTCCGCCCTGCGGTGGGTCGCTGCGATGGTGTAGACTCAGCAAGGAAGCTCTCAATCAGAAGGGCCCGCTCCAGTACTCCTGTCTGAGTCGGTATGCTGAGGGAGATCAGCGATGCCCTGATCTCGTGTCTCAAACCCTGCTCGAAGGTCCGGGCCCGGAAGAATGGGTCCCGTACCATGTCGGTCGAGTAACGCGAGAGATCAGTAAATCTCGCCGAGTACTGAGCGACCGTCATGCTGCCCTGCCGCAGATGAAGAAGCTCCTGGATACGTACCGCACGAAGGGTGTCTGGGATGAACTCCGAGCGGAAGAGGCTCTCAAAGTCCGTCCAAAGTAGAGATGCCTCATCGTGCACCTGGAGCATCAAGCTCCACCATCGTCCTGCTTCTGCGTGTAGTAGGCTCGCAGTGAGGATCACCATGAGGTCTGCTGGTGTCCTCACTATCCTAAACACTCGTACCACTGCCTCCAGCCAGTCCTCTACTGCCTGGGGATCCGTATCCCCGTGAAACCTGGGTGGTCGCTGGCGCTGAAACTCATGCAGTGCGCTGAGGCGACGTGCATCGTCAGCGGCTGGCGCTGGAAGCATCGGGGGCTCGGCGGGTAGTACTACTGCCGGTGCCACTGCTGACAAAGGGCCCTGCACCGAAGCCTCGTCGCTCGGTGGGCTGTCGTCACGCTCGACTCTCAGAACCCTAGCTGGCTGCCGTCGTGGGGCCATCCTGAAAAGGAAACAGGTGTGCCACGGTCAGAATAGTATACCTGGTGAGCTGATTTAACTAATCACAAAGAAAACTTTGAAACACACACGCAATCAATGTTTTCGTGCATTAAGTCGGAAATCAGAAGTCAGGGTCCTGGTGTACGGATACGTCGGCCGCCGCACCAACACTGGACTCCCTGGACTGATAACCACACTCAATATGCTAAACAATATTGCTTCACATAGAAAAGATCAGAGTTCGCGGTAGAACCGAACTCCTCTGATACCAATTTGTCACGACCCGCCCTCGGGGTCCGTGCCGTGACTACCCCAAGCCCGCCTTCCATAGGCCAGGGGCTGGCGACTAGCACCAAGGCGTAAATCCTGGTAAAAAGGGAAGGCATTGCCTTTGTAAGTAAACAAACACCATAGAGTAAGCAAGCGGAAAGTAAACACTAAGTAAAAGCAGAGTACAACTGAAAGTGCGGAAAAGTAAATGAGCCAGTATACAAACCCAAAATGAAAGTAAAGTACAACTCGAAAGGGAAAACAACAACTGAAAAGTAAAAGCCGCTACATCGAGTTGTCCACTGGAAATCCCAGCTGAAGGGTGGGTACAGATAGCTCCACTGCTCCACGGGTCCCGCCGTCCGCTCCGAGCACGTCCCGCCCAGTGGTCCACCTCCTGGTACCGTCCTGCTCTGCAAGCCTCAGCTAAGATCAACGCTGTCCGTCGTCTGCAACCAACACAACGTAGTGCGGGCAAAGCCCGTGTAGGGGTGAGTATAAGCTACTCAGTAGGGACCCCGAGACCCCTGAAGGTCTCTCAAAATCCACAAAGGATAAACCACGAAGAAAGGTACAATCACGAAGTAACAACCGACACTGCTTAGGTATATGCCCATACATATACCTAAGTCATCAATTTCAAATACGCTCCAACCTCCGAGCCCAAGTACAACTCATCCCACACAGGAAAGTAAACGTATTCCACACAGGAAAGAAAAACATAATCCACACAGGATAGCACATCACAATCCACACAGGAAAGCAACAGGATTCAGCTCACACAGGATTTTCATTATCAAAATGTAACTACTGAAGAACCCCATCTCTGAAGTGTACAGTGTCCTGTCACGACTCTGAGATACTGCTCACTAACCTAAGACTGCTGAGGTACTCCTCCTGTCGAGTACCGCGGGTCTGCCGCCAACTACCGGGCGCTCCGTCCGCTGAGGGTCTGCTGCCAAATACCGGGCACTCACCCAAATAGCCTACAGAGGTACTCCTCCAGTCGAGTACCGCGGGTCTGCTGCCAACTACCAGGCACTCCGTCCGCCGTGGGTCTGCCGCCAAATACCGGGCGCTCCGTCCACTGGGCTAGTCGACTCACTCCAAGTCGAGTCGGTCGAGCAGTCTTCAGGTCTCAGCCGGCTACACGGTCTCCGTACTCCGTACGCTCGTCTCCAGTATCGCAGAACTGCCGCTACAACCAAGCGCACCACCTCTATCAAGTAAAACAGAAGATTCTGCTCACACAGGTATACTTCTTCGGATGACGATAAAGATGATCACTGAACCATCTAAGTCGTCGGATCCACGAAGGATCGATAGGTACTAACCCCCGCAGTGACCTACACAGGATCGGACCCACACAGGATTGGGCCCACGCAGGACCTGTAGCACTGATCCACGTAGGATCGCTGAGTGCAGTAGTCGTCGCAGTCCACTGCGGATCTCTGCACAGTCGTCGCCGCAGTCCACTGAGGATCTCTGCATGGTCGTCGTCGGAGTCCACGGAGGATCTCTGCACAATGATCGCTGTCGGAGAAGCAGTCGCAGCCAGCACTAGGGTTCCCGCACACAGCAAGCTCGTTCGGAGGGTCCGCTCCACGAGCCGAGAGGCTGATACATCAACTGTCACAAGGTCCAGAGTTTATGTATCCAAAAGTTCTGTATCGTCAACAGGAACTCAACGCAACAGACGGCGCGTCGATCGGACGCCCGGTCTGAGAGTAATTGGTATTTTCGTCCCCGGGGCCCGGTTGGTTTTTAAGGAAAAACCAACCCGACCGTACTCCACCTGCGTCCAAACCTCGGGCGGAGCATGTCAAAAGAACCGTCTCACTAAGAGGAACACAACAAAGCTGACGGTACGTCAATCGGACGTCCGTAGCTCAAGATATGAGCGTTTCCGCTCCGAAGGCCCGGTTGGTTTCGTGAACGAACCAACCCGGCCGAACACAAAGTGTTCAGAAACCTTGAGTGCGATATACCAAAATTACCGCCTTGATCCAAGGATCGCGTTGCCGCAGACGGTTCGTCGATCGGAGGTCCGTGGCTCAAGTTATGGCCAAAAGACCGAAACTGATTCGAAACGGGGGGGTCCGGGTCCGGGCCGACCCGGCCCGACCCCCCTGGGTCGGCCCGAACCGGGTCGACCCGAACCGGTTCGACCTGGCCCGGCCGGCCGGCGGCGCGGCAGCCTGGCGGCGCGGCGGCCTGGCGCCGCACGGAGGCAGTGCGCGGGGGGGGGGGGGGGGGGGGGGGCAAAGCCCCCCGCTTCTTGGAGTGGCGGCGCGGCATAAGTGCCGCACCCTTTTGGAAATCGGCCCCCCTCGTGGGGGCCTGCTTGAATAAACCGGGGGGGCCGCCTGCCCCCCCAAAGGAAACCACCCCCCTCTTAAATGAGGGGGGTTTTAGAGCTGGCCGGGGGAATTTATTTCCCCCGGCCTTTGACCATCCGGCCGGTCATCTGCCGGCCGGTTTTCTCCAACGGGACCGGCGAACCGGTCCCGTTTCTGGCTTCTGACGCCGGCGGCCCGGCCGCCGGTCTTCTCGTCCCGCTGCGGCCCGGAACCGGCCGTGGTGTTCGTCGTCCGGCGCGGTGCGACGGCACCGTGCCCCTCCGCCGTACCTTTGATTTCCTTCAACGCGGCGCGACGACGTCGCGTTCTTGATGATTCTTCCATGGCGCGGCGCGACGGCGTCACGCAATAAAAATCGGGCGAATATCCGCATGGTGTGACGGCACCACGCCACCTTGATTCATCCGCAATATTAAACATCAAGAACGAAGGAGGGGGTTCGGCCGTGTTCATGCGGTCCGGCCCCCTCATGTTAAACAATAACACTTATTTAAAATCCTTACGTTATTCATGCAAGAACCACGAACAAGGATAAATAAATAAACAAATAACAACAACCCCTACCTTGAAAATTGACGTCGCACGTCGGTTATCGCGGAGAAAGGCGTCGCGGCGTCGGACGTAGATTCCGTGGACGTCGGGGTGCATCCGAGGAGGAAACGACGTCTCTTCACTTGTCGCTAAGACGAAGAAGAGAGGTACGTTGTCGTCGGCGATGTTCACCACGGTCGGCGACTTCTCCCTTGTCGAGGAGGAAGATGAAGACGGAAGAATCTGGGACGTCGAGTCTCGAAGGTCGTGGGATTGATGTTCCTTGACGGAGAAGAACCGTTCTTCAAGTTCTTCGTCGAAGACGAAGAAGATCTTCAAGTCTGTCAACGATTCTCCCAATCCTCTCAAGTAACAAAGGAACTAACCCAAAAATAAATTAAGCTTACTCTTAATTTATTAACACAACCCAACCTTTGAAATTCAAGAGTTTGAATTTCAAAAACTCAAAATTAAACTCACTTATTTATTATACATGAGTTGTATAATTAAATAAATGTTAAGTTGACAAGCCTTTAAGAGGGAGAGAGGGGAGTTAGGGAATTTTAAAAGGTGGGGCTCGTGTGGGCCCCTCCTCACCTAAATCCTCTCTTAGGTAGTTAAACCACCCAACTTCCAACAAAAGATTATAACCACTTTTAAGATATAAAATAAATATTGTATAACAAATTTATTTTACTCTTCATTTCATCCAGAAAATTAAACATCTCTTCCTAGGCAAACGCAACTTCGTAAAAGGTCCCCTTAAGGGAGTATCGGCGCTGCGAGTTCATCGGTGCAATCGGATTTCAATTCCGAGCACCGGATCAAAAGTTAGAAATTCCCGCTCGTTCGTTCACTAAACATACCCGAGCCAAACTTTGGAAATTGATTCCGGGCACTCCGGGCCTCGGAATCAGGTGCCGTCAGAAACCGCGCTCTTGTAAAATTCCAAAGAAAATTAAGAAATAATTTCCCTTGAATTTTACGGGTCTTTACAATGGTGGTTGGAATAAAAATTTAATTCTATATACATTAAGAAGATACTTTTCAACAAAAATTTTTTAAAGAAATTTTCGAAATATCTTTTCCAAAAGAATAATAATTTTTACATTGAAACAAATTATATAACTCATTTCTATGATAAAATTATATTAATAAATAATTTGAGTAAATAAAAAGTCATTTTGAAAAAATATACAAAATTAGGACATAAAAAAATATAACATAAATGAAAAAGAGAAATAAGACAATATTTTCTTATTAAAATTAATTTTATTGATTCAAGTTACAAAAAGAGGAATATATAGGGGAACAAATAAAATCATGAAATATTAGCTGTATATTAAATTATAATTTTTTATATTGGATATGATATAATATTACTTTAATAGAAATATAAACATTTAATGAAAATGTGGTTTTAAAATTAATAATTACTTCATTGAATGTTTCAAAATATTAACCCAAGAAATATTGAACTTTATTTGAAACATTTATTACGATGAATAAATATATATAGATGTTTTATATATCAAAGGAGTAGTATATACAATATATAAGTGAAATTATGATCATATCAAAAACTATATCTCAAAAGAGTGGAAATTGAAATGAAATATCATACCTCACACTTCCACATTGTTGAACATGCTTTAACATCATTTATCATAAATTAAGATTTATTGTAATTAAATCCCATAAAAATATAAATATCTATAATATAATACAGGTTCAAATTACTCCATCTTATCTCTTGTTTATTAATAATTGTTGATTATTATCATTCTTTCAAGAATAAATATTTCCATTTTTCACATATATTTTGATTATGCAGTTATGGTCTATATGTAGTGAGCATTTTCATATCATATCTATATTATTCACTCAGTTATAAAAATGAAAAATATATATTATATAAATATTTAGAACCGTCTTTGAGAGTTGGGCTTGAAAAATGAATCACATTTCTTCATGAAGGTTGTAATCCTAACGTACAAGCAAGTGGATTAGTCATTTTGTAATAGGTTGATGGTTATATTTGTATTTTATATATTTGAATAACATTTTAATAATAATTAATAAAATATAATATATATTCCTTGTTTACACCTGTTGGAAAAAAAACCTTAAGGTGTTTTTTGGAGGTCTTTAGGTGTGATTGTGTATTTTGACAAAGCCAGATGACCATTAATGAGTTTGATTGGTGTTTTCTGAATAACTTTAATAAGAGATCTTAGTTTAACGATGTTTTCCAAATTTTTGGGACAAAAATTGGTAGATCAGTTTTCTAAAAAATAATATTTCTCTACTGAACATAGTACAAACACCATGAATTATAGTTTGTTGGCAATAAATGAGTGCACAGAATGGAGAAGGAAATTCAACAATGGTAAATTTCAGCATAGAATTTCTATGCAGACTGTGAAGCATGGCTTGAAAACCATTAGGAATGGAATTTATAACGCATAATAGAAAATTGTTCATGGTAGGATTTCAGTTCACTAAAGGCTGGATTTTCATAGTATGGCCCATCATTTGTGGCTGATAGGTAGTTATTTGTTTGCAAATGATAAATGTTTCCATGAGTAAATTAATGCACTACGTGAAAGTTTGAAGGATAAATGCATCATGGGAGGTGTATAGTACTCAATGAAGTCTATACGAAATTGAGTATTTCATTAAAATATATTAATCATGTATTGAGATATATTATCCAAAATAAGGAGCACTAATCATATCAATAAGGGGAGTGATTTTTATTATAAATCATTATAAATTCAAGATGAAATTCATCAAGGTCATAAATTTTTTTGGGGATCCCATGAAGTAAAAGCACCTCCCAAGGATTATAACAAGAATGTAGAGAAGATCCATAAAGTCAGTTTGTAGAAGGGATTTTGTGTGGTACTATAGCTCATAAATGAGAATATTCCATGATTGGGAGGTGGTCCTCATGAAAAATAATCCCTCTGGGAATAAGGGATGGTCTGTGAAAGGAGGAAGGTATGCGATAGCCATGGGGGACCATGGATAAAGTGATGGTCTAGGAAGCACAGGCACTGTGAGGTACATCTTTGTTAACGATAGATGAAAGGACATTTTTAGATGATTATAGAAACTATTAAATGTCACTATAATATTTTTTCAACGTAATTTAAACACACTAAATGTTCATGGAAAAGTTGATTTCATCTATGCGTGAAAATGGGGGATCAAGAGAGTATATACCAACATTTGAGGATGTGTGAATTCAAGAAAATGAAAGGACTTACAAGTCCATAAAATGTGAGTGGATCCCTTCTAATAGAAGTGAGGAAAGGAAGAGGAAGACAATGATCCTTTCCACTTATAGTGATAGAGAGAGAGAGAGTCATAGAGAGTAACCATTGTGAATTTAGTGGGTAGACCGCAAATCTTAAAAAGGTAGTGAGCTCGGGCAGAGATTTAATCTAGCCCGAACCATGTAATTTCATAGCGTGCCTTAGAGAATTTGGTACATCATCACATTACCATTCCCTGAACATTGTATGTGTCCAAATTAAGTTGATCGAAGTAAAAATCATTGTATCTCATCGAAAATTTTATTTTTTTCTCATATATTTCTATGGGACGAAGAGATAATAGTGTTTTGTATAATGGAAATAAATGATATGAAGGGGTAGTTGTCTTATTTATCATACCATAACTCACCCCACCTATTAGGTCATTTATCCTAATTGGGATAACACTGCCCTTATTACCATCCATGTGATGTATAGATGAAAAAATATTTCATCATTTTGTGTGGAGATCGTTGGACAAAAACATGAGCATTGGTTTTTTTACCAATTGGATGGAGAACAAGATTGATAAATATTATTCATCCAAAATAACATCCAATTATACAGAATATAATATTTATATTTTATTTTAATGATTAAGACATAATCTAATGTGGTAAAAGAAGAAAAAAAATTGTTTGGTTGGAATGATTACATCTACTTTGAAAGAGTCCCTTTAGTTCTCATCTTACATATCCTAGGGTAATATTTGTGTAATATCTAAAACTCTAAAAGATAAAATTTAGGTT
The DNA here is from genome assembly GCA_963277665.1 of Viscum album. Taxonomy (NCBI): domain Eukaryota; kingdom Viridiplantae; phylum Streptophyta; class Magnoliopsida; order Santalales; family Viscaceae; genus Viscum; species Viscum album. Next base: position 883,405,233 of record OY728158.1, read on the forward strand.
TTTCGGATATATTTTATTTGGATTATTCACAATATGTTACTCGAGGTGTGGTATAGAATATATAATTGGGGTATTCCTTTAATATCATAAGAAAGTCCACTCCTAGAATTACATAATATATATAAACTTAACAAATTCTCAATAATTTAAAGGTGCAACTTATTAACCAAAATATAGAAATATAATATAGAATACTTTTTATAAACAATTAACCAAAAATATTTTTATAGTGTTGTGAGTAATTTTAATCATTGTCTTTGGGTTTAACCACACTGTTAACAAATTTCAACCATAGTGGTGGTAACATCTTTTTCAATAAAAAGATTTTTTAAATATATATATAAGTTAAAAATTGGGACAAAAATGGTCATGGTGTGAAATTTTAGACAATATTGGAACCCATCGTTATCTTTTAATATATATTTTTTAAAATCAATTAATAATATATTATATAACATAAAATACCATTAAATTAATTTTGAGAACTATTCACATATTTTAAACATACAAACATCAAGATAGCCATGTAATAATAAATTAAATTAATTAAAAATAAATTAAACATTATTATTAATATTAAAATTCATGTCAAACTATAATTAATACGTAAAATATTACAATTATGATTTATTAAAATAAAATTCATTGTTTTTTTCTAATGTTTGGAAAAAAACTATCTCTGTGTCCTTTTAGAATTTAAAGCATTCATATATTCATGAAAATGTTATAAATATATTATTAACATATAAATAAATAAATTAAATTTAAAATATAATTTTATAACTATTCATAACATTTTTTATTCCATAAGTGAACAAATTAAAGAAATGAAATAAAATATAGCGAATTTTTGGAATCATTCATTACCTAAACATATATAAAGGTCATTATCAATGGAAAATGGAATCAATATATAATATTTCTGAATACATTAATATATTGGATGAATTAAATACATCCAATGAAACATAGGTAAGTGTAAATATGATTTCGATGTCTTATTATGTAGTTTTAACCTTTTTGACCCATTTTACCCATTTACCAAGGTGATAAATTATACCGTGATTATTATTCATAATTAATAAAAAAATATAACTAATTGACAAATTAAAACTTCTTTATTCCAAATATGAATTCCATTTTATCAAAATTCATTTCAATATGTTACAAAAATTAATTTAAATATATACATCCAACATATGTTGAGAACATATTCCTAAAAAGAAGTCATATTTTGAGCAGAAGATGATATTAATAATACACTATGATTAGTGATAATAATTATTTTTATTTAAAATAATATATACGTATATGATCAATAAATTCAATTTAAATCATTAAACAATAGTGATTATTTAAAATAATTTAAATCGAATATCGTTATTCACACAAAAACTATTTTGTAAAAAAGTAATTTTTCTACCTCCAAATGATCTTATCATTAATTATTTCTAATTGATAATAAATATAATATTATGTATAAATATGAGAACTTATTATTAAAATTAAAATAATTATTAATTTAATAGTACATTTTTTATTATTCATAAAATCATGATTATATATTAAACATAAAAAAATCATTATAGGAATATTTTTATCTATTATATTGGAAATAATTATTCATTATATAAAATTGAATTAATTACATTATGAAATATTAAAATATTAATTTTATTATAGTATCATGAAAATAAAAGGTTCACATACAATAATTAATCCTCTAGTTTTATTTTACATTATAGCAATTTTAAAATTGGATAAACATGTATTTAAAACACCATGAAATCATTGTTCTACAAATAAAGTGTTATAAAAGTGTCCACCTAACCTTAACCACATATATTTAAAAAAATAAAAATGTATAATCACCATAATATGACCCAAGAGTTTTTTTAAAACCAAGAATAATAGTAAAACCTCAAAACCCCAATTTAAAATTTGAAAAAATCAATCTCTACTCCTCCAAAACCAAGATAAGTAAAGAAAATTGAATGAAAATAAGGACAAATTGAGAGGAATAGGATTTAAATGGTTTACCATGTCTATTTTATCTCAAAATTATATGAATCTCTCTATATTCCTATATAATAGATAAGAAAAAATGGAGGAGTCATCTAAAAAACATTGGAGCCGAATGGGGGAGTATGGGGGTCCCCAAGGGCATTAATTTATCATGAGAATAAAATAAATTTCATATTTTTTATGAAAATATGTATTTTACACATTCTGAATATATGATAGTCCAAAGCATGAACAACCATTAGAACGTCACTAGTGGTCCTACATCATGATTCATGGGAAGTCTATCAGATTGAACTAAAAGTGTCCCAATAATGAATTTATGTCTCTTAAAAACTATAGACTTGTAACACTGTTATTAAAAATAATGATTTGAACCATGATTCCTGCATTACATGATTAATACATCATAAATTCAATTATATTTCTCAGAAGAGGTGATAAAAACATAGGCCTCGTGAAAATATGTAAAATTATTGATTAAAGATAGGTTGAGTTGTTGTAAATATGAATTTTAATCATGATTACAATAAAGAACAAAACATCTATTTATATTTTTGGAATAATATATCATGGAATTATGATGAAAAGGTCAGTATGGTGGTTGAATTATATTTCTCAATTATTTATTTATTCATTTATATGATGATTTGTTGACTATATAATAATCATTGACTACATTTCATTTTATAAATCAAAATAATTTTTCGATGCACTATATTTATCAAAATAGTTTTGAATGATATATTCTAGGTTTGTTACCAATATTATATAGTGAAAGAACAAATATAAAATAACATGTTTTTATCATTCAAGGTGTGTTTTTACCTTTAATTCATCTAATGGTGAACTTTAGGATTTGGTAAAAACCAATTTAGGTGTTAATATTGTGGAATCAAAACTATGATTTTAAAAAATTATTTTAGAGACCTAGTTTATGTTTAAAATCAAAAGTGATTAATAACAGTCTATATAAAATAGATAAAATAAAAAATGCACATATAAATTAGAATTAATATCCAATTTATAACTAACCACTGCTTTCTTATTATTTTATTTATATCATGACGTTGTATCATCATCAATGGGATTCATTTTGTATTAGTATCTTTTTATTTATTAAATAATGAAATATTTCATAATATGTGACCTATTTTTAAGTTTTTATTTTTTAATCATAATAATAAATGTATTTTATTCCACCGCATATCATGGAGAAAAATCATTGACCATTAGTGGCATAGAAAATAAAAAAAACTAAATTATCATATAAATAAAATAATAGGAATGAAATATGAAACCATTTAGCTTCCTTATATAATTATAAAAAAATTGTATAAGAATAGTAGAAAAATATTTCTCTGTATGATTCCTCATGAATGATGAATTATATATTTTAAAGTAATCAATTAAATTCAAGAAGATATAATATAATAAAAAATTAAAAATATTTTAATTCATTTTGTGATCAACCTAAAAAACATAATTCATGTTTTACAATATATTAATATTTTTCTCGAACAACATACATTTGAATGTACTATTACCCATTAATATTTATTTTTATTTTTTTGTGTGGAAAATTATTTTTTAATACCATTAATACTCATAATAAAAATGGAAAAAAACATATATTCCTTTCATTTTTAGAGTATCATTCTATATTCAATAGAATATTTTTACTGTTATTCGTATCAAGAGTCATTTACATGAACAATTATCAATGATTGATCTATATTTTGCCATCTGATAAAGTGTAAACCAAAATTATAAGAATTATTTTTGCTATAATCGACAATATTTTAAATAAGTTATATTCTTATCATTCCCAAACATTTTTACTAGTGGACCCCCAAAAAAATGTATTGATGGGATGTCATTGGTTGTATAGAAGAAAAATATTTTTCGGTGGAATAAATCCTTCATTATGGTATTTTCTATATGATTTTTTTTATTTAAAAGGTTTGAAGCAATAAATATTTTTAGTTTGTAAAAGGATTCATGAAATCGTCTATTTTTTATAAGTATTTTACTATTAATATGATTCAGTGAATAATTGAAATAGAATCATTCATGGTGTGTAATTCAAAATAAATCAAGCTGAGAACTTATGTGGAAAATGATATTACTGTTCATGTATGTTACAAAAGATTACATAGAGACAATATTCCGTAAAGGATCATATAGAGAAAATAACTCATAATTTATAACATATAGAATGAAAACAATAATGTATCTTTTAGATTACGTGATCATAATATTTTCACATAAATTTCTTATAATTAGAATAGATAGAAACAATGGAAATGTCTTGTGGTCACTCACAATCACATAATCTTTTCTCATAACCACATTAGGGAATATCATTATCAACATATGTATAGATAAAGTGACAATATATAATTGGAGAATATTATGACATGATATCTAAAGTACAAATGGTTCATGTTAAGGATTCATTTAAAGTGAATGAATAAGGGTTGGATGAAAATAATGTAGTCTTATTGTTGTCATTTGAAATCACACAACTTCATGAATGTTAATGGTTTTCCTCATGGAATCATGATATTTACTAATAAAATGATGCTTAGTGAGGAATAATAGATTATGAAATGGCACATTTTATGGAGGTTTATAATGTAATCCATAAGTGTGTACATGATGTGCCTATGTTCGATGGTGAGTATCTTGAGGCAGAGAAAGTGACATCTTACTAAAATTTATGAAGTTTAAGAGATGTATTTATTCCTATAAATCCCCCTTTTCCAATTTTTATAATTTATGAATTTATAATAATTATATTTTGTATTCTAATTAATTTTTGTAAGCGTTATTTCACATAAAACGAAGGTATTGGAAGGAATTCATAAATGAAATAAGAAGAAGCACATAAGTAGTTTAATGTAAGTTTAATAAAATCATGAGATTTTGTATAATTTCATGGGATATATATGTTTTGTGTTTTCATGATTAGATATACCTATCAGTGTATCATTATCGTTGTAAGTTTTATTGGGTCTCAAACTAGTGTCAAGGAATCTATATATGATAAGGAGAGTCTTGTGAGTGGCTCTTCTACAAGGGTTACATGATCCCTGATGAGAAGTATTATTAAATAATTGTGGTCTTCTACATTATGAAACTAATTTATAAATACACATAAAATTGTGAATCAAGTCATAAATTATCCTCATAATATTCCACTAGAAGAGTAGAGTGGTCACTTTCGCAGATAAAGAGTGGTAATATTTGAAATTTGGAATGTTTGTAAACTAGGAGGGATAGTGAGTCCACTATAAATATTGTAATAGTAGTGTTCTTTAATGTAGTTTTACATAACAATTTTAATTTATAGTCTCTGTGGTGGTATCCCATTGAAGTAGAACCATGTAAAAAATAGAGTTTCATGTGAATTATTGAAATTCAATTTATTCCTTTATACAGGATGGAAATATATGAGAGTTTTGTTCAATGAAAAAACAATACCCAACGACATACTTGATTTACTCATTCATACATTGATACACCCATCCCCTAATTTTTGTTTATCCAATAACAATAGAAAACGGTATTTGTTAAGAGGGTTAATATAAAATATTCTACATGAGAAGAAGAAATGGATCTTTTCTAATCACTATGCGATTATGATCATCGATAAATTCAACTTTTAGATATGGAAGAATCAAAATTTAAATTACATTCAATGAAATGGAATTTATTTGTTCATAAATTAAATGTATGGTAATTTAGGTTGTACAATAAATATAGATTTACAAGAAGATGTCAATAGATAATTAGTTTATTATGTCACAGGAATCAGTGCCTGATAGGGACATTTATCCAAAAAAACTCCATGAAGGAGATTTAATGTAATTCATATCATTCCACGTGGGAAAACCAAAATATCTATGAAAGTGATTCATTGCTCTGAGAAACTAATTTGTTTCTTCCATGGAATAAATATATGGAACCCTCAATACACCCCAATAAGAATTTATATGATATAATTGATTGTCTAAATGTAGTTTGGGAAGACATGGGTGGCCTAATAAAGAATCATAATGATCTAAAGATAAGTAAGATTAGTATGAGAATCATTTCATCTCCTTTAAATTTGAAAGCCTCTATGTTGGTAAATATTTATCCTATTAATCTTCAATTTGATAGCATTCATATTTCTCTTATATCATACATGATTAAAAATAATCGCAATGGGGATATGAAGAACATTGGAGTCTAAAGTGGTGGAATTATAGACCCATAACAAGATCTTTATATATGATAGTCAGGTTGAATATATTGTGGATGAGGTTATGTCATTGATTTATTTAAATACATAAATAATACAAGTAATATTTAAAGTGAAAATCGTCTTTCATGATTTCATTTTGGATTATTTTATCATACATTATCGATGTGTTTCATGTTAGTTCAAGATGATGATGAGAATGATAATGAAATTACTGTGAATAAGTCATCAATAAACATGATAGGTAAGAAAAGTAACTTGTGAAATTTAAAAAAAACAAATCTTTAAAAAAATAACACTTCCAAAGAATATAAGGTAGAAGATTTGTGGTACTTTAAGGAACATTAAAGAAATTATTTAATGGAATATTTAGTTAACTCCTAGAAAAGGGAAGAAAGATACAAATCTATTGGATAACTCAAAGGAATACATGACATCTTTCTCGAATTAGAATCTTCTCTACATGATATAGATGTTTTGATAACCAAAATTAAAAATTTAAAACATAGTAGTTCTTGATGGAAAACTCTTTAAGAAATAGTAAGAATAAGAGAACTCTAAGATGAAGGCTGAAATAGAAGAACGGATGTTTGAAAATTATTAAAATTATATTGAAAAATTATCTGAGTACATGATCAATGTATAATAAGAAACCATAGTTATCAGTAGTTTGACTTAAATAATAATAGACAATGTCAGACAAATCAATTATCATGAGTAGTATGTTTTAATTTTATAAATACTTGTATAAAATCATGTTAAACACTATAATCCATATATGATATAAGAATTTATGTCACATATAAGAGAGCATGAAGTAAATTAGAGTAAAAATGTTCAAAAAATAGTCAATGGAATGTAGGAGAAAAAATGATAGATCACAATAATACAGGTAGTATGGGGATTTATCAAAAAAAAAAGAAAACATTAAATATTGGTGTATAACCTCACGATCCTTTTCTAAGGTTGGTTATTTATTTTGGTATGAATCAAAATAAAAATATTCAGAGAGCCAGATAGCTAACTAGTATTTTAGATATTACAAACATGATAATTCCTCATATATGAGGTTAATATTGTAAAAAAAATGTTAATGTATAAAAAGTTATGTTCCATTGAAAAATGGTTTTTAAGTTCACAAGTGAAATTATAGAATCCAAATATAGTTAAATATTTTAGTAATACTTTTAATGGAAACTTATTTTATAGTATATGATTCTGACACATTCCTATATATTTATTATAAACAATGTTGGGAAATTTGTTGATGAATACCTAAAGTGGTCTTACCTAGTAACTAAAGGAATCATTAAATAAGATAAAAACATATAAAAAATTTATATATTTCCATGATGAAATTATTCAATCATACATAAAGGAAGATAAAAAAATTCATTCAACACCACATATTAACTTGAATACATTGATAAAAAACTGATGTATATAGAAAGAAATGATTGAAATATTTTCCTTAAAAGCATCAGAACACACAAGAATTTGGAACATTGATAGTGGATACACCTTTAATTTGAGGTGAAATAATGATTTGGGGGAAATAATTAGTTATGATACAGATGGTCTTCTCAAATTTGGAAATGATGATTGTATAAGGATTAGTGGCTCTAGAAAATACCGTAATGGGAGAAATATATATATATGGATTTTAAATGTATTTTTGGATAATGGTCTCAATCAAAACATGTTGATTCCTAGTCAACTATGAAACTGGATACATGAAAAACTATTTACCAATATCATTTTTATTTTTAGGTGACTAGAAAGAGTAATTGTTTTGTATGGAAATTCCATGAATGGGAATCTAAACATTGTGAGTAGTGAAAAAGATACGTTTATTTTTTCCATGGAAGAAGAATATAGTATGTAGAGTAAATGTCCTAAACATATGATCTATCCATTCATGGAAGGTATGGTGAAATGTGATGCTTCTTAAAATCACCCTAGGTTATCACATGATAATACCCATACATAAGACACATCCTAATAATGCAAGATCACTTTGAAGACATATACAATGAAAGATTAAAGGTTAATAAGAGTACATAAAGTGGTGCATACTGATGCATACATACCTATTTCACTAAGATCTATTTATGGGGATATATATTTTATCATTTCATTTTATTCTTCAATTAGAATTAAATGGGTTTTTATTATTACTCTTGATTATTTTTTTTTCAGTTTCATGACACATCATCAGAGAGAAGTTGAAAAAAATATTTTTACAAAAACAATGAATTTTCTATTTTGATAATTGAATATATTTCTCAAATATCTGTGCAGAAGATTATCTTGAGAAATATTGGACAATGAACCATGTATCATCTGTAAGAACTCCCTTTTAAATGAGGTTGGGAGGGGAAAAATGAATTTTTCCCCAATATTTAGAGAATAATACTAATTGATAAATACATTCCAATAAAATTTGGTAAATATGTAGACATATCATCTGTCTAAATTTATAAGAGAGAATTTTTTGTGTCAAAATAAATAGAACACTCTATTCGCGCTATTGAATACAAATAATCTGATATTAAGGCACCATCAATTCTTTATAAGTAAGTGATTCTTTTTCAATAAGGATAAGCAAAAATATTTTGAATCTTATAAATATAATTTTTTATTTCAAGGCTATTCAAAATAAAAAAAAATTTAAAGTCTCCAATAAGTTTCTAGGATATGTTTTTGACATAAATGATCTGGTTATGAGGGAAATAGTTCAGATTCATTAGAAAACCCATGAGAAATATAAAATGGATAGTGACGAAGATATCAAAATCATAGAGGGAGTGAATGTACATGACCCCGACCCAAATAAATATTTTGATGTTGAGAAGGATGACTAATGTTTTTATCTATATTTAAACTGAAGGGAGAAGATTAAATTGATTAGAGTAACCTAATTTGTGATTAGATAGCATGAGTGCTAACAATGGGGACGATAACACTGGATCAAAAACTTCCAATATCACTGGTAGAGATGAAGTGTTTTGAGGAGACTATAATATATAATAATATCTTTCATAAAATTTACTGTTTGATGGACAAAATCAAAAATTATTAAATGTGGTTGACTATTTTGTGGCTGATATATAAGAAACTCATTCAAACAAAATGCTTATTCCATATGTAGTTGAATGAATATAACTAAATAATTTAATAAATCCTTAATGGTTTTCAATACAAAATCCTTGGTACATGGTATTTATGTTGAGTAAATATTAACACATATTTAAAGGATGGAAAAAATCTATTATTCTTGTCCATAACAGTTCAATGTAAATTTAATGTTTTATGATTCATGTCAAATCATAATATAGAAATGGGGTTCCAAAAAGATTAGTCTATATTAAATATCTTTATGGTTTCTCATTCATTAATATGATTAAACTATTTTTATTTTGAATATAGTGATATTTCAGTTCAAATTTCCCCAGGATCATGGTATTCATGACTTGATTAAAATGTAATGAAACTTGGTTCCTAGAATGGTGTAATTAATTTAACTGCCTATATCAATAATGAGGGTAATAAAATGAAGATTGGGTTAGAATATGTTGATGAAATAATTTTTTTGGATCAATTATTAATAGTTAATACCATTCTAGAAATTCTTGGAATGCCGTTTGGAAATGTCAATTATTGTTGAGATAAAAAAAATTTATTTATTTATAGGGAACATAATTAAGACATAGAACTATTATTTATCAATAAAATAATTATAATGATTTTCTAAGAATTTTTAGAAGTGAAAATTTCAAGGATATAACAACTCTAGTTTATACCCAAATGAAATTTTCATTGGATGATGAACGATATGTAATCAATATCTCTAAATATAGAGAGATCATGGGAAACTTATTGTAAATAAGAATGAAATGACAAACTATTGTTTTTTTCAAATTCATTGTGTCATAGTAACAATGTTAAACCCAATAAATCGATTTAATTTTGGTGAAAATAACACTTTTTAATATCAATAGAATGATGTATTTTGGATTACTATATAAAAAAATTAATAGTATGAGTTATTGAGTTTTAAAATAAAAATTATGCAAGTTTAGAAGTGGACGAAATTTAACATTAGTTGGAGAATTTTATATTAAGGTACTATATATTTATTGGATAATGAATAAAAAATAATTTTTTTAGTTTCTACCCTCTAAAGTTCAAAAAATTATATATACTTAATCTAGAATGAATTTATTTTATATGAAAGAATTACTTGAATATATTGGTGTGGAAGTGAAGTCTCTCATTATAATCCATTGTAATAATTAATGTACTATAAATCTTATAAAAAATTTCAAACATCACTATGTGATGAAGTAAATTATAATAAAATAAAACATTATTTATAGGAATGTTCATAATAGCCTTGTGAAGTTGTTTTATATGCGTAATAAACTACAAGCTACAATCATCCGATGAATTCGGTATAAAAAAAGCTTTTGAATATCATCGGATAGAAACATGATTTTAGTCCACTAGACACAATTGAATTATGTCAATGTGGAACCCCCTCTCCCAATGGTATGATAATTTCCCTTATGTGTTTATATGTTTTTCTTAACTTGAAACATACCACAAAAGAGTGACCATTGGGTTCATTGATAAATGGTGAGTTGTTTGGATCAAGAATATGGTAAAAGGTGGTTGAATGTGCATCAAAATAGGTGTAATTTTAAATATGTTGATATTTATGTTGATATATAAATGTATAAGAATAATGAAAATGATTGGCCATTGGGATCATAGAAAAAGTATTTGACATGTGTGGGACAGGAATTGATCTTGATGGCTAAGAATATTTAACATTTTGGTGTCAATAGGGTTTTTACTGATTGGATTGAGAATGGACTGATTCATTATTGAATTATCTATCCTACTCATGTTTCTTATGTTGATCATGACCCATCTGGGCTAATAGAAAATGTATAGAATGTACTTCATAACAATCTTGTGGTTTATAAGGTAAATGGATATAGATGGGAATAACCTATCAGTAATTTGGTTCATGATGTTTTTATGTTTCTTAAATAATCCCAAAGGAGGTATTATTGGTAAAAATTAATATTTCTAGTTTTTGGGTTGATTGGGTATATTGACAATGTTAGAAGTTGTTGATGACGTTTTTATATCATATTATTCGTTAGTTTTTTTGGATAATTTGGATAAGAAGTAGAGTCAGTGTGTAAGTAACAAAGGATTCGGTAGAGTATGTTGCGCATAAAGGATCATGCAGAGTGTGAATGTTCCAATGGATCATGGGAACCGCATAAGAGGAAATGTATAATATGGTGAACTTATTTCCAAATGTATTATACAGGGAAGGTAATTCATAAAGGACTGTGATGTGTTTTAAATTCAGAAAGGATCACCAAGAGTTTGTGAGTGTGAAAGAATCATGTAAATCTCATAAAATGGAATAATTGAAAGTAATGGAGAAGTATTATAGAACCTCAATATCATTTAATCACATATCGTGACAACATGACAGAAAAACATGATTTATATAAGGATTATTGAGGTGGAAATATCTCTTAGTTTCATGGAATCACATGATATCTTAGGTACAAAGGGTTCATGTGAAAGAGTTATGGAAAGCACATGAAGAAACATTGGTTGAAAAAATGGAGTCATATTATATTCAATAAAAATCACAATACGTCATCATTTGTAGTGGATATCATGATGATAATAGATTATGTTATTGAATATTGTTATATTGACCATGTTATAATGGATTGAGAAATGTTACATATAATGGAGAATTGATATTTAATATATAATGGATTATATTTAGTGCATAAGGTAAACTATAAGTTCAATTATGTTTTATAACAAATAGTTGAACGTATTGGTGGAGTTTTGGAAGTGGATTTATGCCAATAAACATCTTTTTATAAAATATATTAGTGGTTAAGGATTTTGGTTATGTTTTTTGATTTGAGGTAATTTATTATTACTGGATTACATTTAATGATAAGGGAGTTATGTGGTTTGATAAGATACACAAGAAGAAACATATATAGGGTTTTTAAAAATGTAACAGATATAAATAAATTATGTATAAGAACAAGGTAGCCATACATTTAGTATTTTCAGGAATACGTAAGCCCAGTGGAGTCTTGAGACAAACATAATATAAATATGGTCTTGCATTAGTGTAACATGACCCACGTAAGATTAAAAGGGTACATACAAGTGTTCATACAAAGAGTTCTTCCATATGTGTTAAACTATCTAGGAGGATAAGAATCATGGAAAGTATTTTTTTAATCTATTGGATGAAACATTAGCATAATGTGTCACAAATGATTTAATCAACTTAGTAAAATCCACAAAAAAAATCTATCAGATATGATGTTCAGTCACTTCTGCAATGAGATTATTGAGGTTTTAAAATATGAATGGTTGTAAACCAAGAGGGATGGTGATTATACTCTAAATAATATAATATAATTTTACATTAGTATATATAGTACATCACCAATTGGATCTTTATACCCCATAGATATATAATAGTGAGGATGAACCATGTAAATAATATTTACCCAAGAACATATTTTATTTTCAAGTAATCATATTATATGAGTATGAGATAGAAGATTGTTTTTTCAATGAAATAAATATAACCAAAGGGGTATTTCTCTATATACCACACCCTAATTAAACCCATATCTCCCGCGAGATATTTAGTGTAGTGTGGATATCAATATTAAATTAAATATGGAATATTTTACCCTATTAATAATATTATCCTTAATATGAATCACATATTTGAATATTATGGTGTAATCCAAAACTATTGAATAAATGTAGTCGATAGGTAATCAACATTCTGTTTTAAAAAATAGTATTATTACTAACTGCTAAAATATATATATATTGAATAAAAACATATTTACCTAAACCATTTATATTTTTAACCAACCCAACTAGATATCCAAAATGGAATATATAATTTATGTAATGCTAAGTGTCATATAAAGAAATAATTTCTAAACAGTGATTCCGTACTTCTAGTATCACATCATCCATTATTATCATAGTGATATTTTAATACAAATTATTTTGGTGAGAAACACTCATATATCAACAATGGAATCCTTATTCACTATAGTTAGCTTTCTCATCATTTATATAAATAAAGATATTATAAAAACCAAATTTATTTTGTTTTGGGAATAAATGTTTATTGATTTCCATTAAAATATTTTTGAAAAAACTTAAGGACAATTAGGGTTATAAATAAGAATTCACAGCGGATTGGAGAAATCTATATTGAGAAACATTCTAATAATTAATGTAAGGATGGTTCATGTTTCAATATCAATGTTGATAATAAATAAAACCTTAATTTCAATGACCTATTTTTATTTATATCATAATAGTTGAATTGAAATCCTCTCCAATAAAATATATATCGAGAAATATGTAAATAATAATCATTGTTATTAATTGATGACCATAGTGTCATACACATTTTCAACACTCTAAAATTTTGTGATATTCTTTAAAATAATCTATAATATTATTTTTTATCTTCAAAACACGGTAACACATGAAGGACATCAAGTATAACAACCATATCCCCATAGAAAATTGCATTATAATTCTTTCTTAATATTGCCATAGATCATAGATCGTTATTTAAAATTTTAGAAAGAAATAATCTTCAACTAAATAGAGTTATAGAAAGCAATTTTGAGTAATAGATTAATATAATTGTATACAAATAGAATGGAAAACAAGTGACAATTTTTATACCATCCTCAATCTTAATATATCCTCTAGTGTTTATGAATTCCATAAAGCTACCAATTATGAGAGAAAATTATTAATTACATAATATAAAAAATGCTTTGAAATGTAAAACTCATTAATTCTCCCTTTTTAAGGGGATATTAGAAACCATTAGTTGATATGATATAACCATATTATCTATATGATTTTGAAATGACATTAATTAAATATCATGAAATTCAAATGACTATAAATATTAATTATTTTTATTATTTAAATTATGTATGACTGAAAAAAATTGTTTTAATGGGTTTTTTATATTTTGATTTACATGGGATGGGAAAATAATGATTTAGTGTTGTATATATATAGATCATTGAAATTGCTATAATATGATATATGAAATACTTACTTTCAATGGAAAATTAGTGGTTTTTCTGAGAACTATTTTTTCAAGAAACCATAATTAAAAATGTATGATTTATTTTACTTATTATAATCATTTCATTCTTTACTATATAGATTTTGTAAAAGTTGGTCATTTGATGATTTATATTCCATTTAAAATAACATGAATTTGTGATAGATTTAAACTTTTATAATGTAAACCTTTTATTAAATTGATAAAAACCAATATTTTATTTTATATATATCTGGGTATTTTAATAAAAATTACATTTAATTATTGTTATATTTTTCTCTTTAAAAAAATAACTATTTGAGAAGGATTCTCAATGGATGAGGGAGTGAAGTAGATAAAATACTTTTTTGAGTCAACATCATATAAAATCTTTTAAAAAATATTTCCATGTTATTTGGATGGAAATTAATATTGATAGTCACATTGACTATGGTATATACAGAGAGTATGAAAAATGTATTACATAGTCCGTCATTGGATTATGCATACTTCAAGATGTAAAATATTTACTGAAATAATTATATATAACCCAATCATTTTCTAAATATATAAAACTATAATATGGTTTTTATTCATATATGTTGAGGGTAGTTTAATAATACATTAGTACATTCATTGAACTTATGTTGTAGGATGAGAATACCATTGAGGTTATGGAATTATTTTCAACCATCATTTTATCCATAATGAACTAAATATGACAACGATGCATGATTTTATAAATGATGAAAAGTATTATTTTTAATATCATATAGTACACAAATAAATTGTTATAAATATTTTTATATTTCTAAATGGTTGGTAAAATGAGTTTTAATTCCCATATTTTTAAAATGAATCTTTTGATGTACATATATTTTAGGATTATCAAATTTAGTGTGTAAACAAATAAGGATGTTATTGAATAATTATAAATTTTGGAGGCTGATATGGAAGGCACTAATGTCATGAATACTTTTTTCTACAACCTGTTAGTGGAAAAACTTCAAAATATGTATTGATGTGAATTTAAAGATAATTTTAGAATATACATATTTATTTAATGCAATGACATGACCAAGATACCAAAATGAACCCAAGTAAAAACTCCACAAGAACATTGGGGTGTCGCTCGACTATGAGAGACTAGAATAAATACTGAATGATACATATTATACCATTGTGAGATGGTTCCATGTAATTGAAAATAAATCAACATATATATAAATAGATATTATGGTTGGTCGAAATATTGGCATAGACTCTGTTGATAACCGACCCATGATAATAAGTCATCAGTATTGAGTAATTGAACCCCAATAAATGAAGTGACATGGTAAATAATAGATGACATTACTACATGATCACAAATACATATGAATTTAATGTCATGAAATCCATGAAGTCTACTAAATTAATGAAACTTTGAAAAATTACATATAAAATGTGTTCCTACTAAACCCGCATAAGGGTACAGAATAAGAAGTACTAAGGAAATATTATCTATGTGATTATCTATGGATTACACCATAGCATCTACATCAAATATCCAGAAAAAGAAATATTGGTCATCCCAATTCCAATAAAAAATTATATCCACCATCCATACAATTGTAAATATATCTCTCATATGTTGATGCATTGTCTTTACATGGGGTTTTCTAAAATAATTTCAACATCAATTCTGATGGAAACATGTTGGGTGCATGTACAATGTACCCCGTGAAAGTATCCACCTGACATCATATAATTTATCACGATTCCTAGTATACAATAAGTTAATTATATATCATAAAAACACAAGAAATAATAACTAGACTATTATATATGTTCATGATATATAATTTTTAAAGAATTATTACATAATCATGTAAAAAAAATGTTACTATCGATCGTCAATAATATTAGTGGAATCATTTAAAACATAATCAGAAAAATATTATAAACCATGTCTTGTATATGTCTACCAAAATGTACCTCTACATTGAGGATTTTGTTTTCAAAATATCATCTACATGATGTAATACACACACACAAATATATATTTATATAAATATCTATCTCTCTGTGTGTGTGTGTCAGTATTTTTATATGTATATATTTGTAAATATATACACACACATATTTATGTGTAATCACCATCCCAATGAAGTTAATCTCTTCCCACATGGATAAATAGTTCATTGGAATCATTATCCACCTCTCTTGGGAAGACTATCAACTTCTTATAGAATTAAATATATACATATATATCACCCTCACAAATGAGGTCACCCATGTTCTCATGCGAAGGATTGTTTATAACAATTTATTCAAATACATATATTTAACCCTTGATTATATAATTAATCTCTCCTCCAAGGATGAAATGTATTATTAATATATATGTTTCATCATTTTTATCCAATAAAGACATATCCTAATTCAAAAAAAAATCAAAAAAACAATAGAAAATAAATAATATTAAAATATATCTAAATAAAATTTGATACATATGTAATATCATCAATTAATTCCCTAAAAAATAATCAAATAAATATTAACTACATTTTTCATAGAATTAGGCCCATATACATGAATTTGTCCATATTAAATTATGTGGACCTGAATAGTATAATATTTTCTAAAAACAAATGTTTGTAACATAAACAAGAAATAACATCAATGTGGATGCATAGTTTCCCTATATATTGTATATTATGATGTGGTATAATAATAAAACAATCAAACATGCCTAGAACATGAACTAAATAGAGGGTAACCATTGAAAACATGAAAAATAAATAAAAACTTATATGTAAATTTATATAATGGATTATTCATCACCTTTAATAAATTTAAATGGGAAAATGTATAATTCAATGAACTAGTCCTCTTGAAGAATTATGGAATATAATGTTCACCATTCACAGTCACAAAAAAATTAAAATAAATCTATAACCCTTTTTTGGGTATCCTTCATTATACCCCATGACCTTAAAATATTAATATTATGACAGTAAAATATTATGAAAATTGGATACTGACCATAAATTTTGTAGTTTTGATTCCCTAGGTCTAATAAAGCAATAAATGCAACTACTGACAAGTTTAGGAAAGCTATGCTAAACAAAAGTGTAATTTAGGTAACATCCCTAATTGGAAATAAGAAATTCAATTTGAATAATGGTGGGATTACCTTATTATCATTGAAAATAACCACCTAGTAAACCCATATGGTGAATGATCATGAATAAACATATATATAAATCCTTAAAATGAAAATATTAGTTAGGTATATAATCTTAATTTAATATGGAAAATATTTAATAGATAGTTGATATCTAATGATCCATTGCACCAAAATAGACTCAAAAAATAATATTGTGATGAATTTAATTTAAGATATGAACCTAGGTTGGAGGATATAAATGATAATTGATGGATTATATCAAAAGCCCATAAAAAGGAAACAATTAAATGACAATATTAAGTTATGGTTTGCAGGATATGGTAGTATTTTTAAAATTATCTAAATTCCTTAAAATATTTTATAACCACAACCTATTCAGTAACCAATCCATCAATAGTTTGAAAATGTTTTCCTAGTACTGTCTATAGTTGCCTCTTCATTCTACCTTGGTACAACATTCTCACTCACCAGGAGAAACCTTTTACATTTGGATGTCACTAAAAGAAACTCATGCCCGGTTGTCCACATGGCCTCAAGTGAATATCCCCAAACTCCAGAGGCTGCTGACTGGCTATTTAGGCCAATGATGTGATAGTGGGGAGGTTATTCCCTCATTGGAAAACTGTAACACGTCAGAGGAATAATATTTAATATCTTAAGTCATAAAAATCATACAAGTAAAGGAAACAGAAGAAGACTGAAATATTAAGATAACTAGAATTCATATCATATCAAAATGATGCATCATGTCATGTGTTCTTTGAAAATAGAAAAAACAGGATATGATGCAATCAAGTACAATACAGTACAAAAGTGTAGTGACACAAAATAATTCTAATAAGCATTGCAAGCCTTGGATTGGACCCATGCAACCTTGCTCCTATGAAGAAATCAAGAAACTAAAAAGGGGTCTTAACATTATTGACACCATCATCAATATAGTCTATTTTTTCCCAAAACATGACCCAAATAGGGTGCGAGAAATAAATCCCAGTAGGCCATCACCTAAGGATTGTGCCAATATTTCTCTAAGTATACGTAGTGGTGGCATAAAATAGTGAAATTTAGTAATGTATAAGGTACTTAAATGTAAAAAATCATTAATATATGAGAATTTATTAAATTAATTTCATGTTCATTAATCGATTAAAATTCAAAGAATTATATAAGTCATAGGGTCTGTCCAAATCTCATCAATTCCCTATATAATGTAATCACACCAGATTATTTTCCACGATATCTAATGAAAAAGAAGTGAATATCGAATCCATCATTGTACATTGTCTTAGAAGACGATTCATAAGTCATTTATATTCAATATGTCTCAGAGAAAAGTCTGATGTATAAGCATTTCAACATATTAAAATCAGTGAAAAGCCCGGTGTATCAAAATTTCATAATGTGTCAAAGTAAACTAGGTGTGTAATAATTTCATGATGTTTTAGGGTCAAGCCCAGTATATCAGCAGTTCAGTGTGTTCCAGAGTCAATCCATCTAAGTTATCATTTCTGCATAGTAAATAACACATATAATTAAAATACTACTTGTTTAACAAAATAATATCTCATGTGGGAAATTCATATAATAACAACACATGTAATGTGAACTATTACATGGTTTTCGATAATCAACTCAAAATGGAACTTTTCATTTATCAAACAATAGTTTCTAATTAAACTATGGAATGTATTTAGCATTTAATAACTCACATGGGAAAATTAATATAACAGGACTAACATGTGAGTTAAACTATCACAAATCATTAGAAAACATATTCATATGGAAAATATTTAAGTATCCAATTTCTTTTTAAGTAACTGTTCAAGGGGTAAATAAAGGCATTCCCATCGATATCCTAGTCCAAACGGCTAAAATATTGTCATCCGATGAAAAACGAACCCACGGGGTGGCCCTTAATAAAACCAAGTAAACAAAAGAATGTTTCAATTAATTTATTTAATCCCCATAATGTCATTAGTTATTAAAATGATAAAAATTATCAACCAAGAGACACCCTAAACATGGGTACATGACACTATTTCACATATAAACAACCCAACATTTTACGAGAGGCACAAGACCACCAACATAGTCTTCGTGTGACTCTCTGCATCCAGTGTCAGCTTCTAATTCGTGCTAGAACAATATAGATATAATAAATAAATATAAAGGATCATCCTAAAATATATTCATCAATAAGAGAAATTTGGTAAAATGACTTAATAGTAATCGAGATTTAAAGAGTGGGTTCAAAAAAGATAGATGACGACCAAAACATAATTTAGATGATCAACCCAGATGGGAATGAAATTCTAATTCTACTTGTTCAAAAACCCAGAGATCCCTTTGTCCATTCTATGAAATGGAGAGGCTACTAAATGTTTTAATAAAAAATAAAAAACAGATGGTGTCTATGTCCTTTTTCATGGTTTGACTATCATTTCACTAATCATTTTTTGGTTGTTTTAGCTAACATACATTCATGGACCTTCTAACCTGACTACATGGAATGTACTAGGATGTACATGGCATGTAGTTGGGTTTTCCTATCTTTCCATCCAACCATACTACATTCCTTGTATTCCATTCTGACATAACCATACTAAATAGAGTGTTTATATGATTACACAACATAACCCCGAATTCTATTATTTTTCCCAGATTTCCCTCTTTTTCTCAAAGACAAATCAATAGAAAAGGATAATAAGAAATTTTCACTCAAAGCAAGAACAGGGTTCTTATTATAAGGCCCCAGCCTTAAACCTTACTTAATATTGAATTAAATGAGTAATTCACATTGAGGATATTTTCAGGTTTAGAGTTTTAGAGAATTAGGACATAACTATTACATCTCAAAAGATTACAAAGTAGTAACTTCTAATAAATTTCCATAAAATAAAAACTCTTAAAAAGAAACATGTATAGTTCCATGTTGTAGGTAGCATGACTTTCCCTTGATCCCATCCTTGACCCTATTCCATGCTAAGTCCTGTGAAAAACATTTCAAAAACTTGGGATGAGCATAAGAAGCTCAGTAAGGGATACACAAAGAATGAAAAATGTTAGTTTTTCAAAACAACAAGTAAACCATGAATACTTTATCAATGTAATACTTTTCACCTTCATGAAGTAGTAAAAACTCTTCACTGAAAAAAAAGTATCATTACTTACCTTTCTGTAACCAAAGGATTACCATAAAACCCATATAAAGAACACATAACATATATAAAGGTATCTTGGGACATAAACATACTTAAGTGGAATAACCATACAGTCGACTTCAACAAATATCACATAATGGAATAGTCTTACGGCCAATTTCCATACATACATAATGGAATAGCCATACGGCTGACTTCCATACCCAATGCATTGGAGGTTATAACGTAGCCACCCATCCTGGTATTCACGGCACCACCCGTCATATGGTTTATAACGTAACCACCCATTAAAATGTCCAAGTACCAATATAAAATCATAAAACAGAAAACCAATATAAAGGAATGATAATATTTCCACATTTCAATCACAATATATCATAAATATATTGACATAATAGAATCCTTTATCAAAACCATTTTCAATACCAAGATACATAAAAGATTATATGGTATTTATTTTATTTTAAAAACATTACGACTTGTTGAGGAATCCAAAGACCAAATAATACTCGCAGCGGCAGAAAAGGTCATTGTCACCACGTACGTTTAAAAAAAACATTCATTTTTGTCGTTTAGTAAAAAGCTTCGTAGAAAAAGATTCCTTTTGTATAAAAGTAAAAGTCAAAGGGGTTTATACACCGTATAAAATAAAGTTGTGTATAAAACGAAATATGCCTCAATGAAAGGAGATTGAGATGAAGTCCCTTACAAAGACGGTATCCTTGGTTTAAGGATAAATCAATTGCATAATTATGTGTGACAAACAAATACACAAAATATAAGTGGATATTAAGTGTAAAACAATCAAAGGTTATTCACACATATTTATAGAACGACATATTCAAGGAGTACAAGTTTATCCCAAAGAATCAAATTTGGGCTAAGAAGTTCCCGTGCAAAAATTTGATAGCCTAACGGTGTCACTTCAAAAATTCAGAAAACGAGTTGATGAGAGATAAAAAGGGAATCTCATCACGTGGACATAAAATTTACATCAATCAGGATAAATAAGAACATATCCCAACATAATAGTATGTGAATTAAAAGACATAACAAATGAAGCCTTTTAAAAAGAGGAGGGTGAAAGGTTCCCTTACCGACTTGGGTAACTTTCGAAAAGTACACCCCATTGAAGAAGTTTCATACAATGAATATGTAAATACCCATAAATGGAATTATATTACAAAAGGAGTGTAATAGTGGGTCGTACATAAACCACTCAATAGAAATTGTGGCAAATGTAGCATAAATCTCACGGGAATAAAAGTGAGATGAAAAATCTCTTACGAAAACTCGGCAGCCTAACGGCGCCACTTAAAACTTCCAAAATGGATTAATGAGAGAGAATAGGGTCTCTTATCACATGAACATAAAAACTACAGTAAATTTAATATAAAAGATCATCCCAATAACAAGAAATATGAGCTTTAAAAGGAATGACATAAAAGTGTGTACTTAAAAAGAAAGAGAGGAGTAGGATCCCTTAACTCGGGTCCGACTTGACTCGATCATTCTTTAACGTCCTGAATAATAAACTTGAGTTAATTTCTATTTGCTTAAGAACCTTTTTAATGTTCATTATTCCTTTTATATAACTTATTTCCATGTTATAAATTTATGTAATCATTTATGTTAATAATGTTTTTTTTGTCGATATTTGGTTCTTAGGTCGAAAGTGGACTTCTTACAATTACATGTTGTTCGTGTGGTCAAAGGTTCTTTATATCCATAATGACATTCCTGATTTGGATATCATATATATAATATATATCCAGCATATACATGTATTTATAATATTACATAATCATTTAGAGGTATGAAATGAAATGCACCGTTCATGGAGACGGTAAGCCGTACGTACGCATGAACGCTACTTTCATTTCTTTGTCATATTAATGGAATTAAGACTAAATGAGAGGTATGTATATTTTAATTACAGAATTATATTCATCATTTAGATGTATCATTCATCATATATATCCATTATATACATGTACTTATAATAGTACATTACATTTGGGGATAAGAAATGAAATGCACCGTTCATAGAGACGGTAAGCCGTACGTACGCATGAACGCTACTTTCATTTCTATCTCATACTTTAATGGAAATAAATAATAATGATATAGAGGTATATAATAATTCCAGTATAACATAATATATAATAACATTAAATCCATCCTTTATACGTCCCACGTATGGCATTAACGAATCACATCACTTTGAGGGGGCGGTAGTCCGCACTTCCTAAAATGAAGATATCGCGTATACCCATAATGGAAGCCATAAAGGTAAGACACAAATGAAAAATACAGAAGCATAAGTAAAACATAAACATATTATATATCATATATAAAAATATTGACATCATAATGGCCACCTTTGAAGGTGTTAAATGAGTATTAAACAATCATCGTTTCGGGAGGTAGAATTTCGCCATCCACGGAAACCGTATGTTCTTTAACCATTTGATGTAGTTGTGTGAGAGTGTAGCTCGAATAAATCTTATAACAACATCCTAGTATATTTATTATACTGTTTCTGTTACAAAAGAAGTAAATAAAAATAGTTTAGGGGGTTGGAGAAGCAAAATAAAACAAATGAACATTAGAGAATGAATTACCTTCAAAAGTGTAACTCCTTTTGATTTGAGCCTAAAGGCTTCCTTTGAAAGGATTATGCCCAAAGGTAATCCTCAAGGATGAGGAGAGGGATGTGGAGAGAGTAAATGGGCAGGGTTTGGCCGAGCCAATGGCTTGAGGAGTGTGTGAAATGAGGTAGAGGTGGGGGCCTTTTATAAGAGGAGAGGAGGGGCACTTTTGGAAAGTAAGAAATATTACATTATTTGAAAATGAGTTTCGGATTTAAAGGGTCCCACATTGATATAATTCGAGGATAAGGTGATAAGGATTCGAAATCCACTCATCCAATTGGTCTTGGCCATGTTTAGGTTGTAGATTTTACATTATCTTTCCATTTTATTTAAATCGTTAAATAATGAGGTCATCGCTGCATCATCATGATGTCATAAATAATTTAATTTATTTAAAGTCTAAAAATTATAAAACAAATACTATGATGTAGGAAATATTTTTATCTTTCCAATTACTATTTATAATAAAATATATGACTTGTATAACCCCACTTAAAATTTGTTTTAGTAAAACATATCATGGTTGTGTCATTTTTACTTTTACATTAAATAAAAAGTTATTTATGTCAGTTCCCAACCAAAGTGGATCCATGGGGTCCCCAAGTTGACCCATGGCTTGTCTTGGTCGGCCATGACACAACCGATGAGGGTAGGACATGTTTCAAGCTCATCTCATTTTATTAAAGCATTATTTTACCTTAAACTACACTAATTACCACTAATCGCGATTAAAAACTTAATAAGTTACTATTCACCAAAAAATTATTTTTATCCCATTGAACCACATTTTACTTCTTAATGACAACCATGTATGTTGGATTTTTGAAATTCAAAACAAAAAGATGGCAAATTTTCATTTAAATGGAAAAATCAGTTTTTATAAGTACCACTTAGTGGTTTCACTATTCATCAAAAATTGTAGTTTTTCAGAAAATTCCCAAAAATTCACCCTAAGATATATTTGATATTCCGAATTCAAAAATTAAGTCTATTTTACAAAATTGAAAACATATAAGTCACATTAATTAATTTAATAATTAATCCCCGCTGTCATGACAAAAAGCGTGTTTTTATGAAACAATAAGTATCAAAAGATTTACACTAGTTGAAGTTCGATTTTAAAGTGAAATTAATTCCAACGACCACTATTGGATTTAATGGTAAAAATATATTCTAATTTCACTTTAAAACCAATTAAAAAGATAATCTAATCATATAAATAAATTAAATTAAAAAGTGGTTTTGAATTAAAATACAACATTTTACACTATTCATTAAAAAAAAGAACTTTATCGGAAAGATACCAAAAATTTAAACAAAGTAAATTTTGATGTCCCGATTCTTAAGAAGAGTTTTATTTAGTCCAATAGAATGTTTAAGAGTGAACAAAACTATATTTAATGACGGTTCACCATCAAAAGGCGATAAGTGAGCCTTTAGTGAAAACTAGGGCATATACGCCTAAAATTGAATTCTTTCCGTATTTTAAGCCATTATCTTTTATTGGATAAATGTAAAAACATTTAAAAACATATATAATCATATTTTAGTTATTTCTATCCATTCCCTCCAATACAACGGCTACATGTTAACTACCATTTAAAATAATATTATTTTATTATTAGAGTGCAACGTAAGATTCCCAAGAAACTCGTTGTTGCGTGTTGGGTACACCATCGAGCATAGAGTCCCCTTTATAGTCATATTAATATTTTATTCACAAATTTGGATAAATAAGAAAATGTCATATTCTTTATTTACCTGGGGTGTTACATCCTTCCCCCCTTTTAGGAATTGCATCCTCGCAATTTTTAAAATTGAGCTTGGAAACATCCTTGAAAGTCCCACATCGGAACAAGAGTCGGTAAAACAATCACTTTAAAATAATGAAAGATAAGTACAAAGGTCACCCGATTAAACCCATACTAGGATTCCAAGTATGAAAATATGGACATGGAGGAAAAAACAAAGGGTCATGTTCTGATAGAGAGTGATAGAAAACATGTTTAGGAGAAAGTTAACCCTGAGAAAATCACAAACTTGTGATGGGTTAAACGGTATTCGATTCCGCAGTATGAAAAGTTAATAGACAACATTTTTGTTTTAAGATATTTTTTATTGGGGAATTTATTCATAAGGAAACATAATCACTTATCATGTTGACTTTAAACTTTTATTAGATTCCTTACACAAACTCATATTTTCTCCAAAAGGCGAGTATTTAGGAAGACTTGTTCATATTAAGAGTACAATAATCAACTTTTAGAAAATAACCTTATCCACAAAAGATAACTATATACTTCCCATGTCTTTAGACTTTAACCAAAACTAAAACCAAAAAGGCTAGTACAAGATCAGATAATCCAGAAAAGGACAACCCTTTATAAAAAGAAAATCTATTCTTAACCTCCAAAATTTGTCCAACAAAACCCAAAGTTCAACGAGGACCATCCGATAAACAATTTGTCCATAAAATTCTTCAAAGTAAACCAATATAATATTGAAAACCAAATATTTTAAGGATTTAGTCACATAGTCTTCCAAGTTAAATCATAACATTTATCTCCAAACAACATCAGTTGCTCCTAAAGTCCCGTAGTGAAAAGTAATTAACCTAATCACATATCCACCATTGATAGGTTAATCATTTTCATAAATAACCCAAAATCAACTTACTCTTAATTCATAAAATCATATAACTAAAAAAATAATCAGTCAAACTAACCAGGGACTTCACGTAGTCCAGTGGTAGGCGATAAATACCAGTCGCACTTTGGTTGTGGGTTCGATTCCCGCAGCTTTGTTCGACGCGACGGGTTTTCACACGGTCTGCGTGTTGTCCTTTTTCCAAAACTATATAATTCTTAAAACACTCCCCAAAACGAGATAAAATCTTCAAAAATAATCATAACATATTTTAACCTCATGTTTATCTCATTCCATTCATTTTCCATCATATCATAGAGTAACCCATAATTACCTAAAAAGTAAGGATCATATAAACCCTAATGGTTACCTTTTTAATTATTACCTGAACTTCCACATCGATTGGTCATCTCGTACATGATGCATTATAGAACATACCAAGGATCACATGTTTGATCATGACTCCTTGATAGTTGGTTTAGAACAACCACGAGTTTCCTCATTGAGTACCCCATTTCATCGAGTCTCTTAATCAGAGAACCACCACAGTTTCCTTCAAACCAATTGTCACAGTGGTGCTTGTGAGATCCAGCCATTCACTAAAAACAGAAATGTCAGTGTGAGTATATCAACCAAACCATCATGTACTAATGAGGAAGGTAAACACTAAGATATACTTACTCATTCACTTTATCTAAAACTAGGACTCTTTCTGAAATCCTAACCATTATGGTAATTTCACTTATGCTTAGAGAATACCCTAACCTCTAAAGTTATCTAAACCGACCTTTGATACCAACTATAAGGCCCCAGCCTTAAACCTTACTTACTATTGAATTAAATGATTAATTCACATTGGGGACCTTTTTCAGGTTTAGAGTTTTAGAGAATTAGGACATAACTATTACATCTCAAAAGATTACAAAGTAGTCGCTTCTACTAAATTTCCTTAAAATAAAAACTCTTAAAAAGAAACATGTATAGTTCCATGTTTTAGGTAGCATGACTTTCCCTTGATCCCATCCTTGAACCTATTCCACGATAAGTCCTATGAAAAAATTTCAAAAACTTGGGATGAGCATAAGAAGCTCAGTAAGGGATACACAAAGAATGAAAACTGTTAGTTTTTCAAAACAACAAGTAAACCATGAATAGTTTATCAATGTAATACTTTTCACCTTCAGGAAGTAGTAAAAACTCTTCACAAAAAAAAGTATCATTACTTACCATTCTGTAACCAAAGTATTACCATAAAACCCATATAAAGAACACATAACATATATAAAGGTATCTTGGGACATAAACATACTTAAGTGGAATAACCATACGTTCGACTTCTACACATATCACTTAATGGAATAGCCATACGGCCAATTTCCATACATACATAATGGAATAGCCATACGACCGACTTCCATACCCAATGCATTGGAGGTTATAACGTAACCACCCGTCCTGGTATTCACGGCACCACCCGTCATATGGTTTATAACGTACCACCTGTTAAAATGTCCAAGTACCAATATAAAATCATAAAACAGAAAACCAATATAAAGGAATGATAATATTTCCACATTTCAATCACAATATATCATAAATATATTGACATAATAGAATCCTTTATCAAAACCATTTTCAATACCAAAATACATAAAAGATTATATGGTATTTATTTTATTTTAAAAACATTACGGCTTGTTGAGGAATCCAAAGACCAAATAATACTCGTGACGGCGGAAAAGGTCGTTGTCACCGTGTACGTTTAAAAAAAACATTCCTTTTTGTCGTTTAGTAAAACGCTTCGTAGAAAAAGATTCCTTTTGTATAAAAGTAAAATTCAAAGGGGTTTATACACCGTATAAAAGAAAGTTGTGTATAAAACGAAATATGCCTCAATGAAAGGAGATTGAGACGAAGTCCCTTACAAAGACGGTATCCTTGGTTTAAGGATAAATCAATTGCATAATTATGTGTGACAAACAAATACACCCAATATAAGTGGATGTTAAGTGTAAAACAATCATGGGTTATTCATACATATTCATAGAACGACATATTCAAGGAGTGCATGTTTATCCCAATGAATCAAATTTGGGCTAAGAAGTTCCTTTGAAAAAATTTGACAGCCTAACGGCGTCACTTCAAAAATTCCGAAAATGAGTTGATGAGAGATAAAAAGGGAATCTCATCACTTGGACATAAAATTTACATCAATCAGGATATAGAAGAACATATCCCAACATAATAGTATGTGAATTAAAAGACATAACAAATGAAGTCTTTTAAAAAGAGGAGGGCGAAAGGTTCCCTTACCGACTTGGGTAACTTTCGAAAAGTACACCCCATTGAAGAAGTGTCATTCAATGAATATGTAAATACCCATAAATGGAATTATATTACAAAAGGTGTGTAATAGTGGGCAGTACATAAACCACTCAATGGAAATTGTGTCAAATGTAGCATAAATCTCACGGGAATAAAAGTGAGATGAAAAATCTCTTACGAAAACTCGACAGCCTAACGGCGCCACTTAAAACTTCCAAAATGGATTGATGAGAGAGAATAGGGTCTGTCATCACATGAACATAAAAATTACAGTAAATGTAATAAAAAATATCATCCCAATAACAAGAAAGATGAGATTTAAAAGGAATGACATAAAAGTGTGTACTTAAAAAGAAAGAGAGGAGTAGGATCCCTTACCTCGGGTCCGACTTGACTCGATTGTTTTTTAACGTCCTGAATAATAAACTTGAGTTAATTTATATTTTTTTAAGAACCTTTTTCAAGTTAATTATTCCTTTTATATCACTTATTTCCATGTTATAAACATTATGTAATCATTTAAGTTAATAATGTTTGTTTTATCGATTTTTGGTTCTTAGGTCAAAAGTGGACTTCTTACAATTACATGTTGTTCGTGTGGTCAAAGGTTCTTTATATCCAGAATGACATTCCTGATTTGGATATCATATATATCATATATATCCAGCATATACATGTATTTATAATATTACATAATCATTTATAGGTAAGAAATGAAATGCACCGTTCATGGAGACGGTAAGCCATACGTACGCATGAACGCTACTTTCATTTCTTTGTCATATTAATGGAATTAAAACTAAATGAGAGGTATGTATATTTTAATTACAGAATTATATTCATAATTTAGATGTATCATTCATCATATATATCCATTATATAAATGTACTTATAATAGTACATTACATTTGGGGATAAGAAATGAAATGCACCGTTCATGGAGACGGTAAGCCGTACGTACGCATGAATGCTACTTTCATTTCTATCTCATTCTTTAATGGAAAGAAATAACAATGATATAGAGGTATATAATAATTCCAGTATAACATCATATATAATAACATTAAATCCATCCTTTATACGTCCCACGTATGGCATTAACGAATCACATCACTTTGAGGGGGCGGTAGTCCGCACTTCCTAAAATGAAGATAACGTGTATACCCATAATGGAAGCCATAAAGGTAAGACACAAATGAAAAATACAGAATCATAAGTAAAACGTTAACATATTATATATCATATATAAAAATATTGACATCATAATGGCCACCATTGAAGGTGTTAAATGAGTATTGAACAATCATCGTTTCGGGAGGCAGAATTTCGCCATCCACGGAAACTGTATGTTCTTTAACCATTTGATGTAGTTGTGTGAGAGTGTAGCTCAAAGAAATCTTATACCAATATCCTAGTATATTTATGATACTGGTTTTGTTACAAAAGAAGTAAATAAAAAGAGTTTAGGGGGTTGGAGAAGCAAAATAAAACAAATGAACATGAGAGAATTAATTACCTTTAAAAGTGTAACTCCTTTTGATTTGAGCCTAAAGGCTTACTTTGAAAGGATTATTCCCAAAGGAAATCCTAAAGGATGAGGAGAGGGATGTGGAGAGAGTAAATTGGCAGGGTTTGGACGAGCCAAAGTCTTGAGGAGTGTGTGAAATGAGGTAGAGGTGGGGGCCTTTTATAAGAGGAGAGGAGGGGCACTTTTGGAAAGTAAGAAATATTACTTTATTTGAAAATGAGTTTCGGATTTAAAGGGTCCCACATTGATATAATTCGAGGATAAGGTGATAAGGCTTCTAAATCCACTCATCCAATTGGTTTTGGGCATGTGTAGGTTGTACATTTTACATTATCTTTCCATTTTATTTAAATCGTTAAATAATGAGATCATCGCTGCATCATCATGATGTCATAAATAATTTAATTTATTTGAAGCCTCAAAATTATAAAAAAAATACTATGATGTAGGAAATATTTTTAGCTTTCCAATTACTATTTATAATAAAAAATATTACTTGTATAACCCAACTTAAAAATTGTTTTAGTAAAACATATCATGTTTGTGTCATTTTTACTTTTACATTTAATAAAAAGTTATTTATGTCATTTCACAACCAAAGTGGATCCATGGGGTCCCCAAGTTGACCCATGGCTTGTCTTGGTCGTCCATGACACAACCAATGAGGGTAGGATATGTTTCAAGCTCATCTCATTTTATTAAAGCATTATTTTTACCTTAAACTACACTAATTACCACTAATCGCGATTAAAAACTTAATAAGTTACTATTCACCAAAAAATTATTTTTATCCCATTGAACCACATTTTACTTCTTAATGACAACCATGTATTTTGGATTTTTTGAATTCAAAATACAAAGATGGAAAAATTTCATTTAAATGGAAAAATCATTTTTTATAAGTACCACTTAGTGGTTTCACTATTTATCAAAAATTGAAGTTTTTCAGAAAATTCCCAAAAATTCACCCTAAGATATATTTGATATTCCGAATTCAAAAATGAAGTCTATTTTACAAAATTAAAAAAATATAATTCACATTAATTAATTTAATAATTAATTCCCGCTTTCATGACAAGTAGCGAGTTTTTATGAAACAATATGTATCAAAAGATTGACACTAGTTGAAGTCCGATTTTAAAGTGAAATTAAATCCAACGACCACTATTGGATTTAATGGTAAAAATATATTCTAATTTCACTTTAAAAACAATTAATAAGATAATATAATCATATAAATAAATTATATTAAAAAGTGGTTTTGAATTAAAATACAACATTTTACATTATTCATTAAAAAAAAGAACTTTATCGGAAAGATACCAAAAATTTAAACAAAGTAAATTTCGATGTCCCGATTCTTAATAAGAGTTTTATTTGGTCCAATAGAATGTTTAGGAGTGAACAAAACTATATTTAATGATGGTTCGCCATCAAAAGGCGATAAGTGAGCCTTTAGTGAAAAATAGGGCATATACGCGTAAAATTGAATTCATTCCTTATTTTAAGCCATTATCTTTTATTGGATAAATGTAAAAACATTTAAAAACATATATAATCATATTTTAGTTATTTCTATCCATTCCCGCCAATACAATGGCTACATGTTAACTACCATTTAAAATAATATTATTTTATTATTAGAGTGCAACGTAAGAATCCCAAGAAACTCATTGTTGCGTGTTGGGTACACCATCGAGCATAGCGTCCCCTTTATAGTCATATTAATATTTTATTCACAAATTTGGATAAATAAGAAAATTTCATATTCTTTATTTACCTGGGGTGTTACATCCTTCCCCCCTTTTGGGAATTGCATCCTCGCAATATTTAAAATTGAGCTTTGAAACATCCTTGAAAGTCCCACATTGAAACAAGAGTCAGTAAAACAATCACTTTAAAATAATGAAAGATAAGTACAAAGGTCACCCGAGTTAACCCATACTAGGATTCCATGTATGAAAATATGGACATGGAGGAAAAAACAAAGGGTCATGTTCTGATGGAGAGTGATAGAAAACATGTTTAGGAGAAAGTTAACCACGATAAAATCACAAACTTGTGATGGGTTAAACAGTATTCGATTCCACAGTAGGAAAAGTTAATAGACAACATTTTTGTTTTAAGATACTTTTTATTGGAGAATTTATTCATAAGGAAACATAATCACTTATTATTTTGACTTTCAACTTTTATTAGATTCCTTACACAAACTCATATTTTCTCCAAAAGGCGAGTATTTAGGAAGACTTTTTCACATTAAAAGTACTATAATCAACTTTTAGAAAATCACCGAATCCAGAAAAGAGAACTATATAATTCCCATGTCTTTAGACTTTAACCAAAACCAAAACCAAAAAGGACAGTACAAGATCATAGAATCTAGAAAAGGATAACCCTTTATAAAAAGAAAATCTATTCTTAACCTCCAAAATTTGTCCAACAAAACCCAAAGTTCAACGAGGACCATCTGATAAACAATTTGTCCATAAAATTCTTCAAAGTAAACCAATCTAATATTGAAACCCAAATATTTGAAGGATTTAGTCACATAGTCTTCCAAGTTAAATCGTAACATTTATCTCCAAACAACTTCAGTTGCTCCTAAAGTCTCGTATTGAAAAGTAATTAACCTAATCACATATCCTCCATGATAGGTTAATCATTTTCATAAATAACCCAAAATCAACTTACTCTTAATTCATAAAATCATATAACTAAAAAAATAATCAGTCAAACTAACCACGGACTTCACGTAGTCCAGTGGTAGGCGATAAATACTAGTCACACTTTGGTTGTGGGTTCAATTCCCGCAGCTTTGTCCGACGCGACGGGTTGTCACATGGTCTGCGTGTTGTCCTTTTCCCAAAACTATATAATTCTTAAAACACTCCCCAAAATGAGTTAAAATATTTAAAAATAATCATAACATATTTTAAACTCATGTTTATCTCATTCCATTCATTTTCCATCATATCATAGAGTAACCCATAATTACCTAAAAAGTAAGGATCATATAAACCCTAATATTTACCTTTTTAATTATTACCTGAACTTCCACATTGATTGGTCATCTCGTACATGATGCATTATAGAACAT
This sequence comes from Viscum album, assembly GCA_963277665.1. Lineage (NCBI taxonomy): Eukaryota > Viridiplantae > Streptophyta > Magnoliopsida > Santalales > Viscaceae > Viscum > Viscum album. Next base: position 883,438,257 of record OY728158.1, read on the forward strand.
ACCAAGGTTCACGTGTTTGATCACAACTCCTTGATAGTTGGTTTTGAACAACCACGAGTTTCCTCATTGAGTACCCCATTTCATCGAGTCTCTTAATCAAAGAACCACCACAGTTTCCTTCAAACCAATTGTCACTTTGGTCCCTATGAGATCCAGCCGTTCACTAAAAACAGAAATGTCAGTGTGAGTATATCAACCAAACCATCATGTACTAATGAGGATGGTAAACACTAAGATATACTTACTCATTCACTTTATCTAAAACTAGGACTCTTTCTGAAATCCTAACCATTATGGTAATGTCACTTATGCTTAGATAATACCCTAACCTCTAAAGTTATCTAAACCGACCTTTGATACCAACTATAAGGCCCCAGCCTTAAACCTTACTTACCATTGAATTAAATGAGTAATTCACATTGAGGATCTTTTCAGGTTTAGAGTCTTAGATAATTAGGACATAACTATTACATCTCAAAAGATTACAATGTAGTCGCTTCTACTAAATTTCCATAAAATAAAAACTCTTAAAAAGAAACATGTATAGTTCCATGTTTTAGGTAGCATGACTTTCCCTTGATCCCATCCTTGACCCTATTCCACGCTAAGTCCTGTGAAATACATTTCAAAAACTTGGGATGATCATAAGAAGCTCAGTAAGGGATACACAAAGAATGAAAACTGTTAGTTTTTCAAAACAACAAGTAAACCATGAATACTTTATCAATGTAATACTTTTCACCTTCATGAAGTAGTAAAAACTCTTCACTGAAAAAAAGTATCATTACTTACATTTCTGTAACCAAAGTATTACCATAAAACCCATATAAAGAACATATAACATATATAATGGTAACTTGGGACATAAACATACTTAAGTGGAATAACCATACGGTCGACTTCCACACATATCACTTAATGGAATACCCATACGGCCAATTTCCATACATACTTAATGGAATAGCCATACGGCCGACTTCCATACCCAATGCATTGGAGGTTATAATGTAACCACCCGTCCTGGTATTCACAGCACCACCCGTCATATGGTTTGTAACGTAACCACCCGTTAAAATGTCCAAGTACCAATATAAAATCATAAAATAGAAAACCAATATAAAAGAATGATAATAATTCCACATTTCAATCACAATATATCATAAATATATTGACATAATAGAATCCTTTATCAAAACCATTTTCAATACCAAAATACATAAAATATTATATGGTATTTATTTTATTTTTAAAACATTACGGCTTGTTGAGGAATCCAAAGACCAAATAATACTCGCGGCGGCAGAAAAGGTCGTTGTCACCGCGTACGTTTAAAAAAACATTACTTTTTGTCATTTAGTAAAACACTTCTTTGAAAAAGATTCCTTTTTTATAAAAGTAAAAGTCAAAGGGGTTCATACACCATATAAAAGAAAGTTGTGTATAAAACGAAATATGCCTCAATGAAAGGAGATTGAGACGAAGTCCCATACAAAGACGATATCCTTGGTTTAAGGATAAATCAATTGCATAATTATGTGTGACAAAAGAATACACCAAATATAAGTGGATATTAAGTGTAAAACAATCTTAGGTTATTCACACATATTCATAGAACGACATATTCAAGGAGTACAAGTTTATCCCAATGAATCAAATTTGGGCTAAGAAGTTCCCTTGCAAAAATTTGACAGCCTAACGGCGTCACTTCAAAAATTCAGAAAATGAGTTGATGAGAGATAAAAAGGGAATCTCATAACTTGGACATAAAATTTACATAAATCAGGATATATAGGAACATATCCCAACATAATAGTATGTGAATTAAAAGACATAACAAACGAAGTCTTTTAAAAAGAGGAGGGTGAAAGGTTCCCTTACCGACTTGGGTAACTTTCGAAAAGTACACCCCATTAAAGAAGTGTCATACAATGAATATGTAAATACCCATAAATGGAATTATATTACAAAAGGAATTTAATAGTGGGCAGTACATAAACCACTCAATGGAAATTGTGGAAAATGTAGCATAAATCTCACGGGAATAAAAGTGAGATAAAAAATCTCTTACGAAAACTCGGCAGCCTAATGGCGCCACATATAACTTCTAAAATGGATTGATGAGAGAGACTAGGGTCTCTCATCACATGAACATAAAAATTATAGTAAAGGTAATATAAAATATCACCCCAATTACAAGAAAGATGCTCTTTAAATGGAATGACATAAAAGTGTGTACTTAAAAAGAAAGAGAGGAGTAGGATCCCTTACCACGGGTCTGACTTGACTCGATCGTTCTTTAACGTCCTGAATAATAAACTTGAGTTAATTTCTATTTACTTAAGAACCTTTCTCAAGTTCATTATTCCTTTTATATCACTTATTTCCATGTTATAAACATTATGTAATCATTTAAGTTAATAATTTTTGTTATGTCGATATTTGGTTCTTAGGTCGAATGTGGACTTCTTACAATTACATGTTGTTCGTGTGGTCAAAGGTTCTTTATATCCAGAATGACATTCCTGATTTGGATATCAGATATATCATATATATCCAGCATATACATGTATTTATAATATTACATAATCATTTAGAGGTAAGAAATGAAATGCACCGTTCATGGAGACGGTAAGCCGTACGTACGCATGAACGCTACTTTCATTTCTTTGTCATATTAATGGAATTAAAACTAAATGAGAAGTATGTATATTTTAATTACAGAATTATATTCATCATTTAGATGTATCATTCATTATATATATCCATTATATACATGTACTTATAATAGTACATTACATTTGGGGATAAGAAATGAAATGCACCGTTCATGGAGACGGTAAGCGGTACGTACGCATGAACACTACTTTCATTTCTATCTCATACATTAATGGAAAGAAATAATAATAATATAGAAGTATATAATAATTCCAGTATAACATCATATATAATAACATTAAATCCATCCTTTATACATCCCACGAATGGCATTAACGAATCATATCACTTTGAGGGGGCGGTAGTCCGCACTTCCTAAAATGAAGATATCGTGTATACCCGTAATGGAAGCCATAAAGTTAAGACAAAAATGAAAAATACAAAAGCATAAGTAAAACATAAACATATTATATATCATATATAAAAATAGTGACATCATAATGGCCACCTTTGAAGGTGTTAAATGAGTATTGAACAATCATCGTTTCGGGAGGCAGAATATCGCCATCCACGGAAACCGTATGTTCTTTAACCATTTGATGTAGTTGTGTGAGATTGTAGCTCGAATAAATCATATAACAACATCCTAGTATATTTATGATACTGGTGTTGTTACAAAATAAGTAAATAAAAAGAGTTTAGGGGGTTGGAGAAGCAAAATAAAACAAATGAACATGAGAGAATGAATTACCTTTAAAAGTGTAACTCCTTTTGATTTGAGCTTAAAGGATTCCTTTGAAAGGATTCTGCCCAAAGGGAATCCTCACGGACGAGGAGAGGGATGTGGAGAGAGTAAATGGGCAGTGTTTGGCTGTAACACCCCGAGATTTTATGAAAAATATTTTTTTTTAATTTCATTAATGTCTTTTGTTGTACACTAAACCAAAAGGAGCTTGCATAACATGCATCCTTGATTTGCCTTGCATTACACGCAATCGCGACCTTCCTCTATAGCGTGTGTAGTACGCAATAACGAGTTTCACTAAACAACAATACACTATTAAAATATTATTAAAACTAGCAGTTATGAATAGTAATAACCACTTTTTTAAATTTTGTAATTTTATTTTTTCAAAATGGAATTCATTTTTGGATTCATAATATCGAAATTAGCTTAGGGTGAAATTTTGGTACTTTTGGGATAACTTTTATTTTCTGGTGAATAGTAAAAATTACTAAATTTTAATTAAAACCAACTTTTTTAATCGAAATAATTAATAGTGATAAATTATTAATTTGAGTGGTTTTAAAGTATATTTAGAATATAGTTTTACAATTCAATACAATTTTGGTCATTGGATGTAATTTCACATTTACACCAGACATAAACAAGTGTTATTCTTTTGATAATCATTATCTCTTAAAAACACGATATTTATTGTGACAGCGGAAATTAATTATAAAATTAATTAATGAAACTTATATGTTGGGAATTTTGTAAAATATAAATCATTTTTGAATTCGGAATATCAATTATAGCTTAGGGTGAAATTTTGGCATTTTTCTGAAAAACTTCAATTTTTGATGAATAGTGAAACCACTAAGTGGTAGGTTAAAAACTGAATTTTGCATAAAACCTAATTTTACCGCTTCTGTGAATGGAATTTTGAAAATCCGACAGACACGGTTGATATCAGTAAGTAAAATGTGGTTCAATGAGATAAAAATATTTTTTTTGGTGAATAGTAACTTTTTACTTTTTTTACCGCGCCTAATAGTAAATAGGGTAACTAAGTGTAAATATGATATTATTATTACCCTAACACATGTCCTAATTCTATTGGATAAGTGTAATTCGACCAAAAACAACCTATGAATATAATATGACCATTTAGGTCCACTTGGATTAGATTATGACATTTAATATTATTTTATTTAATGAATAGTTAAAATAGTTAAAATCAATGTTTAATAAGTAAATCATTTTTAATATGGGGATATACATAAGATAAATTCGACTATAAATATTCATTAGAAAGATAAAAAGATTTCCTACATAATGGTATTTTATTTGTAATTTTTAGACATCAAATAATTTAATTTCTTCATGTCACAAAGATGATGCAGTAATTATCTTATTAATGAAATATTGACATAATTGATGTTATAAACACCAAAATAAATGTAATTTGAGACTTTTTATGAATTCCAATAATTTTATAGATTACGATGATATATTAGTGTTGATTTAATCAACATGGTTCGAACATATAATTCTGTTATGACTTTCACAAAAATCATATATCAAATAGTGTCAAAATTTACACAAGATAGTTTTTAAATCAAATATTATATTATTAATTGTTATTTTATTCCTAAAAATCTAAGGTTAGGCCAAATGACTTAGATAAGGATATATATATTAATAATAAACAATTTGGGGTTTTTTGGCATGTTATAGTAAGTGTATTAACCATATAGTGAAAGAAAACAAAAAGACATGGTAAAAGTTAAATTATTTAACTTAGAGTTAAATCTAATTGATAAGGTTAAAATAATACCCTAAACTTGTCTAAATCCTATTGGTTGATATGATTTCGACCCATCCCCACTTTAGCTTCGAAATAAGACCCTTTGGAACCATTATAAACCGATTTTGACTTTAATATAAAATAATATTTTGAGATATTCCTAAGGTGCCCCTCTCCTCCCTTATAAAAGGGCACCTCCTTCCCCTCCTCCTCACACCAATTTGAGCACTCAAGCTCGGCCAACCCCTGCCATTTTATCCTCTCCACTTCCCTAGAATAATCTTAGAGGTCCTGGTCTTCTTCAAAGACCAATCTTAGTTCCCTAAGTGGAGGATTTAAAGAGGCGTTCCAAAGAAGAGGTAATATCCATTACCGATCTTTTCAATTTCTCTCTTCTTCAACTTCTTCTTATTCAGTTGTTTCATGATAAAGTAATAACATCAGTATTACTTACATACTGATATGTTATTATAAATATGAAACAACCCTAATTCACCTTCTATCCATCCTACGGAAAAATGAAATCACCGAGCGTGCGTACGTACGGAATACCGTCTCCACGCCGTGGTGTAATCTATTTTTCCACCATCACTTTACAAGGATGGGTATAATGGTGTAATGAGTAACTATTTATGATTATTATAAATTAATATTGATACTGAAGTAATATATATATACTCCAATACAGTTCCACAATCATAGGAACGATATCATCACTCGTGCGTACGTACGGAATACCGTCTCAACGATGTGATGCGACTCGTTCTACATGATCATCATTACATAGTAATTATATAAATGAATTGAATAAATAAATATGATATATGTTACACTAATACCATTCTGGATATAAGGTATCTATAACCTTAAAAGAAGAATAAGAATGTATTCTGCAAAACACGCATAAGAACAAAAGGCAATAAAGACCCGAGTAACAAGTAACAATGAAATATTACTAACAAGAAGCTAAGAATATGACCATATAAGATATCATATCAATATGTATGATTGTGGAATAAGTCAATAACATTATTTAAACCATTATACAGGAGCTTCGGACACGTACAAAGCAAATCGGACCTAAGGTAAGGGAAATATCACAATCTCATTTTTATCCGAGATTGTTTATTCGTAAGTATTTACTGGGGTGTATTTTATCATCCACATCCATGTTTCATCAATATGTAATATTATTTCCATCCACCTACAATTGTTTAAATCCATTTTTACCCTTCGGTGAGTTTTTAGTAATATCTATGAAAGGAATCTTTTGTCATACGAGGTACTTTTTGACTTTTCCGACAAAAGTACGAAGAATGTTTTTTTAACTTATACGGCATGAATGGATTTTTAAAACATTATTTCCAAGAAACTTCCTTTAAAAGTTTTCAAGTTTATTTTTAATCAAAATCTTTTATTTTAAATTCGTATGACATGTTATGAAAGGAAAAATGTTTTTTGAAGAAGAAAGGATATTTTCCTCAAGATTGGAGTTCAAGTGTTTTATCAAAATTATTTTCCATCTAAGATAATAAAGGGTTCTGTTTTTTATCCCTATTATTACATTGAATTGATCATGTTGTGATTGAATTATTTTTATGAATTCCTTTATCTTGTATGAATTTTTTTATGATGTCATGATGTTTAAGATTCCAATTTGTATTACATGGGTTATGCAATGATGTATGATTTATGATTATGTGGCACACATAATAAAGGATTCATTATAAGATGGGTGGGACCTATATCTCCCTCCAATGCATTGGGTAAAGATTTTATATTTCATGAGATAGATAGGGCTGGAACGGTAGGTTATACCGGTTCAGTGAAAGAGGACTGAAACGAGGGTTACTCGATTCAGAAAGGGACTTTGTCCACTAAGATAGTCTTGGCAATGAGTCTTGACTAACAAGAAATGATTCTCTATGATTATGTGTATATGCCACAAAGTTTCAAGTTTTATGTTATGATTATGGGGATCTCATTTTCACTTCTATGATTTATTCCATGTCAAGATATTATGATCTCTTTTGCAGGTTTTGATTTTCAAAAAGATATGATATGATTTTTATTTCCTTTATTTTCCCTTGCTGAGCATTTGAGCTCACCCTTTTATGTTTTCTTTTCCCCAGGATATAAAGAAAGGTTTTAGGTAAAAAAAAGGGAAGATCTTTATGGGAGATGTTGAAGATCTTTCACCACGATTAGAAGATTTTATTCCGAGTTTCCAAAGACACTAAACTATTACGATCCTTGTGTGTGTGTTTTTGTTATGTACTAAGTATTCCGCAAAAGTAATGTAAAGTCCATGTAAGTCAGGCTTTGGGTCTCTACAGTTGGTATCAGAGAAAAGGTTTAGTCAACCTTTGGAAACTAGGACGCGAAAACGTTAGTGAGATCCCTAGAGATATTTCTAAGGTATGTCTAGGGATGATCCTAAGGATAAGTATACGTATAAGATACAGTCCTAGAACTACCGTAACGATCATAGAATTTAACCTATGATGTTAGATATTGAGGATACTCCCCCTTTATTATGTTGGTTTCCCTAGCATGATTTTTCCCTCTCACACTATTCTTTTTGGGTTTTAGACGATGGATGGAACCCGAAGGAACCGTGTTGATCAATGCAATGGACAATGCAATGATTGTCCTCCTGAACAAACAAATGTTATGGGAGATGGAGTGCAAAATCTTATTTCTATCCTTACACAAGCTATGAATCATTCGGGACTACCAAATGAGCTGAGAAAGGAACAGTATTCTATTGAGTCCTTCATGAGGCAACGCCCACCTTCTTTCAGTGGGACTTCTGATCCACTTGTTGCTGAACAATGGATCAGTACCACTGAAAAGATATTTTCATTTCTTCAATGTTCTGAACATGATAAAGTCATCTTAGCAGTATATCGTTCGGAAGGTGAAGCTGATCAATGGTGGAATCTTATCAAGAATACGAGGCCAAGAGATGAAATTGAGTCCATGGAATAGGACGAGTTCAAAAACTTTTTTTTCAGTAAGTACTTCCCTCATATTCTTCGAACAAAGATGGAGAAGGAGTTTCTTGAACTAAAGCAAAAGGATGATGAATCTGTTGGTATATACGAAGCGAATTTTACAAGACTTGCAAGGTATGCATCTGGCATTATCATCCAACCTGAAAGTAAAGTTGATCAATTTTTCAGTGGCTTAAAACCAAGTCTTCGAAGGGAATTAGCTATACGAGACTTCAGTAGCTATGAAGAAATTGTGCGTTGTGCTATGAAGGTAGAAATGGAAGTTGGTGTTACATATCCATCTCATGGTTTTGAAAAGAAACGAAAGATGGAGTTCAAGGAGAAATCTCAGAATAATGGTGAAAAGAAGATGAATGTTTCCTTATGCTCAAAGTGTGGAAAGAAGCATGGTGGAGATTGTCTTAAAGGGACTAGAAAATGTTTTAAGTGTGGAAAAGAAGGTCATCGAGTAGCTGAGTGTCGAAGTAATGGAAAAAGGGTTTCTAATGATGTGAACAAAGCAAACACTGCAGAGAACGCACCACCAACACTTCAATGTTTCAAGTGCAATGAGATGGGACATTATGCCAATAAATGCCCTAATCCAAGAGTTAGTGATGATCAACATGAGCAACCACTTAAGGCAAAGGACAAAGCGATGTCACATGCGATCACTATTGGCGATGTTGAATATGACAACGATGTGGTGGATTGATTAAGTGTTTATGTAATGGGATTCCAAAATAGTGTTGTATATAGTATCGTGGAATATTGGAATATTTATGTATTGGTCTATTGTGGTTTCCAATAATTTTATGGTACCAGTAACCATGGAAAGTGATTGAGATATTTTTGGAAAAAGAATGATATGCGCATAATGAAGGGAAAATGAGAAAATTAAATATTCGACAATATTCATGAGCTCATGATTGATATAAGGACTAAGTGATATCATGGTTTTATTATAAAGAATTTTGAGGATTTTGGTATGTGGAAAGTGTTAACGTTTAACTGCATTCATGTTTTCACTAAGGTTCAATGGGTATTCAAGAGAATACATGATTAAGGACTTTGAATGTTTAGAATGTGACCAACAAGACATATCTTATGATATATGGGGATCAACGATGGTATTAAATCTCTGGTAATTGTTTTCACTATATTATGAGAGTGGACTGTAGTATTATGGGTATGCCTAAAGATTGGAATGGATTATGTTGGACATAAGTTAGTATTGTTTAAGGATAGAAGTTTTTTTAGAAAAAGGACAACCTGCAGGACGGGCGACAGCCCATCGCGTCGGACAAGGATGTGGGAATCTAACCCACAACCGAAGTGCGACTGGCCTTTATCACCTACCACTGGCCTATAGGAAGTCCATGTTTAGTAGAAACTAGTTTTATTATATTAAGCAGTATGATATATGAAGTATAAAGTCCATTTTAGAAACCATATATGATTAATCTCACTATAGATCGACTTATGTATATTTAATATCTTTTGCTAACCTTTTGTTTGAGACAGATGGAATGACCCGTCATTCTATCACATGATCTGCTAACACTTCACGAATAACAAATTCAAATTCATTTATTTAAGAGATGAAGTAGAAATTGTTCAAGGCACGAACAACAGTGAGATTGTACCAAAATAAAGTAAGTATTTATTCTAATTCAAACTCTTCAACTTTAGGGAAACGATCTTGAAAACCAAAAATTTTGTCCTAGTGCCCTTATATCCGATGAATCAGATGGTACCCTAGATCGTCACAAATTTATGGATTTGTGATTTTTGGAGTTTCCATAGCCATGTTCTCTACCACTCTCCATCAGAACATGATGGTTAGATTTTTCTTCCATATCCATATTTTCACCTATGTGGAAACCCAGTGATTAGTTTATTTGGGTAACCGTTACGTTTTATACTTTTGTTTTTAAAGATTGGTTTTGGTATTACTTTTTACGATGTCGGTTTCGATTAAAGAAACTTTCGAATAGTAAACAATTTATAACCCCGACGAATTTCGAGGGCAAAATTCATTTTAAGGGGGGTAGAATGTAACACCCCGAGATTTTATGAAAAATATTCTTTTTAATTTCATTAATGTCTTGTGTTGTACGCTAAACCAAAAGGAGCTTGCATAACACGCATCCTTGATTTGCCTTGCATTACACGCAATCGCGACCTTCCTCTATAGCGTGTGTAGTACGCAATAACGAGTTTCATTAAACAACAATACGCTATTAAAATATTATTAAAACTAGCAGTTATGAATAGTAATAACCACTTTTTTAAATTTTTAATTTTTATTTTTTCAAAATGGAATTCATTTTTGGATTCATAATATCGAAATTAGCTTAGGGTGAAATTTTGGTACTTTTCGGATAACTTTTATTTTCTGATGAATAGTGAAAATTATTAAATTTTAATTAAAACCAACTTTTTTAATCGAAATAATTAATAGTGATAAATTATTAATTTGAGTGGTTTTAAAGTATATATATAATATATTTTTACAATTCAATACAATGTTGTTCATTGGATGTAATTTCACATTTAAACCAGACATAAACAAGTGTTATTCTTTTGATAGTTATTATCTCTTAAAAACACGATATTTGTTGTGACAGCGGAAATTAATTATAAAATTAATTAATGAAACTTATATGTTGGGAATTTTGTAAAATATAAATCATTTTTGAATTTGGAATATCAATTATAGCTTAGGGTGAAATTTTGGCATTTTTCTGAAAAACTTCAATTTTTGATGAATAGTGAAACCACTAAGTGGTAGGTTAAAAACTGAATTTTGCATAAAACTTAATTTTACCGCTTCTGTGAATGGAATTTCGAAAATCCAACAGACACGGTTGATATCAGTAAGTAAAATATGGTTCAATGAGATAAAAATAATTTTTTTGGTGAATAGTAACTTTTTACTTTTTTTACCGCAGCTAATAGTAAATAGGGTAACTAAGGGTAAATATGATATTATTATTACCCTAACACATGTCCTAATTCTATTGGATAAGTGTAATTCGACCAAAAACAACCTTATGAATATAATATGACCATTTAGGTCCACTTGGATTAGATTATGACATTTAATATTATTTTATTTAATGAATAGTTAAAATAGTTAAAATCAAAGTTTAATAAGGAAATAATTTTTAATATGGGGTTATACATAAGATAAATTCGAATATAAATATTCTTTAGAAAGCTAAAAAGATTTAATACATAATGGTATTTTATTTGTAATTTTTAGACATCAAATAATTTAATTTATTCATGTCACAAAGATGATGCAGTAATTATCTTATTAATGAAATATTGACATAATTGATGTTATAAACACCAAAATAAATACAATTTGAGACTTTTTATTAATTCCACTAATTTTATAGGTTACTATGATATATTAGTGTTTATTTAATCAACTTGGTTCGAATATATAATTCTGTTATGATTTTCACAAAAATCATATATTAAATAGTGTCAAAATTGACACAAAATAGTTTTTAAATCAAATATTATATTATTAATTGTTATTTTATTCCTAAAAATCTAAGGGTCGGCCAAATGACTTAGATAAGGATATATATATTAATAATAAACAATTTGGGGTTCTTTTGGCATGTTATAGTAAGTGTATTAACCATATAGTCAAAGAAAACAAAAAGACATGGTAAAAGTTAAATTATTTAACTTAGAGTTAAATCTAATTGATAAGGTTACAATAATACCATAAACTTGTCTAAATACTATTGGTTGATAGTATTTAGACCCATCCCCACTTTAGCTTCGAAATAAGACACTTTGGAACCATTATAAACCGATTTTGACTTTAATATAAAATAATATTTTGAGATATTCCTAAGGTGCCCCTCTCCTCCCTTATAAAAGGGAACCTCCTTCCCCTCCTCCTCACACCAATTTGAGCACTCAAGCTCGGCCAACCCCTGCCATGTTCTCCTCTCCACTTCCCTAGAATAATACTAGAGGTCCTGGTCTTCTTCAAAGACCAATCTTAGTTCCCTAAGTGGAGGATTCAAAGAGGCGTTCCAAAGAAGAGGTAATATCCATTACCGATCTTTTCAATTTCTTTCTTCTTCAACTTCTTCTTATTTAGTTGTTTCATGATAAAGTAATAACATCAGTATTACTTACATACTGATATGTTATTATAAATATGAAACAACCCTAATTCACCTTCTATCCATCCTACAGAAAAATGAAATCACCGCGCGTGCGTACGTACAGAATACCGTCTCCACGCCGTGGTGTAATCTATTTTTCCACCATCACTTTACAAGGATGGGTATAATGGTGTAATGAGTAACTATTTATTATTATTATAAAGTAATATTGATACTGAAATAATATATATATACTCCAATACAGTTCCACAATCATAGGAACGATATCATCACTCGTGCGTACGTACGGAATACCGTCTCCACGATGTGATGCGACTCGTTCTACATGATCATCATTACATAGTAATTATATAAATGAATTGAATGAATAAATATGATATATGTTACACTAATACCATTCTGGATATAAGGTATCTATAACCTTAAAAGAAGAATAAGAATTTATTCGGCAAAACACGCATAAGAACAAAAGGCAATAAAGACCCGAGTAACAAGTAACAATGAAATATTACTAACAAGAAGCTAAGAATATGACCATATAAGATATCATATCAATATGTATGATTCTGGAATAAGTCAATAACATTATTTAAACCATTATACAGGATCTTCGGACACGTACAAAGCAAATCGGACCTAAGGTAAGGGAAATATCACAATCTCATTTTTATCCGAGATTGTTTATTCGTAAGTATTTACTGGGGTGTATTTTATCATCCACATCCATGTTTCATCAATATGTAATATTATTTCCATCCACATACAATTGTTTAAATCCATTTTTACCCTTCGGTGAGTTTTTAGTAATATCTATGAAAGGAATCTTTTGTCATACGAGGTACTTTTTGACTTTTCCGACAAAAGTACGAAGAATGTTTTTTTAACTTATACGGCATGAATGGATTTTTAAAACATTATTTCCAAGAAACTTCCTTTACAAGTTTTCAAGTTTATTTTTAATCAACTTCTTTTATTTTAAATTCGTATGACATGTTATGAAAGGAAACATGTTTTTTGAAGAAGAAAGGATATTTTCCTCAAGATTGGAGTTCAAGTGTTTTATCAAAATTATTTTCCATCTAAGATAATAAAGGGTTCTGTTTTTTATCCCTATTATTACATTGAATTGATCATGTTGTGATTGAATTATTTTTATGAATTCCTTTATCTTGTATGAATTTTTTTATGATGTCATGATGTTTAAGATTCCAATTTGTATTACATGGGTTATGCAATGATGTATGATTTATGATTATGTGGCACACATAATAAAGGATTCATTATAAGATGGGTGGGACCTATATCTCCCTCCAATGCATTGGGTAAAGATTTTATATCTCATGAGATAGACAGGGCTGGAACGGTAGGTTATACCGGTTCAGTGAAACAGGACTGAAACGAGGGTTACTCGATTCAGAAAGGGACTTTGTCCACTAAGATAGTCTTGGAAATGAGTCTTGACTAACAAGAAATGATTCTCTATGATTATGTGTATATGCCACAATGTTTCAAGTTTAATGTTATGATTATGGGGATCTCATTTTCACTTCTATGATTTATTCCATGTCAAGATATTATGATCTCTTTTGCAGGTTTTGATTTTCAAAAAGATATGATATGATTTTTATTTCCTTTATTTTCCCTTGCTGAGCATTTGAGCTCACCCTTTTTTGTTTTATTTTCCCCAGGATATAAATAAAGGTTTTAGGTAAAAAAAAGGAAGATCTTTATGGGAGATGTTGAAGATCTTTCACCACGATTAGAAGATATTATTCCGAGTTTCCAAAGACACTAAACTATTACGATCCTTGTGTGTGTGTTTTTGTTATGTACTAAGTATTCCGCAAAAGTAATGTAAATTCCATGTAAGTCAGGCTTTGGGTCTCTACATTGGACGAGCCAAAGGCTTGAGGAGTGTGTGAAATGAGGTAGATGTGGGGGCCTTTTATAAGAGGAGAGGAGGGGCACTTTTGGAAAGTAAGAAATATTACTTTATTTTAAAATGAGTTTCGGATTTAAAGGGTCCCACATTGATATAATTCGAGGATAAGGTGATAAGGCTTCGAAATCCACTCATCCAATTGGTTTTGGACATGTGTAGGTTGTAGAGTTTACATTATCTTTCCATTTTATTTAAATCGTTAAATAATGAGGTCATCGCTGCATCATCATGATGTCATAAATAATTTAATATATTTAAAGTCTAAAAATTATAAAAAAATACTATGATGTAGTAAATCTTTTTAGCTTTCCAATGACTATTTATAATAAAAAATATGACTTGTATAACCCTACTTAACAATCGTTTTAGTAAAACATATCCTGTTTGTGTCATTTTTACTTCTACATTAAATAAAATGTTATTTATGTCATTTCCCAACCAAAGTGGATCCATGGGGTCCCCAAGTTGACCCAGGGCTTGTCGTGGTAGGCCATGACACAACCAATGAGGGTAGGACATGTTTCATGCTCATCTCATTTTATTAAAGCATTATTTTTACCTTAAACTACACTAATTACCACTAATCACGATTAAAAACTTAATAAGTTACTATTCCCCAAAAAATTATTTTTATCCCTTTGAACCACATTTTACTTCTTAATGACAACCATGTATGTCGGATTATTGAAATTCAAAACACAATGATGGCAAAATTTCATTTAAATGGAAAAATCAGTTTTTATAAGTACCACTTAGTGGTTTCACTATTCATCGAAAATTGATGTTTTTCAGAAAATTCCCAAAAATTCACCCTAAGATATATTTGATATTCCGAATTCAAAAATGAAGTCTATTTTACAAAATTCAAAACATATAAGTCACATTAATTAATTTAATAATTAATTCCCGCTGTCATGACAAATAGCGTGTTTTTATGAAACAATAAGTATCAAAAGATTGACACTAGTTGAAGTCCGATTTTAAAGTGAAATTAATTACAACGACCACTATTGGATTTAATGGTAAAAATATATTCTAATTTCACTTTAAAACCAATTAAAAATATAATCTAATCATATAAATAAATTATATTAAAAAGGGGTTTTGAATTAAAATACAACATTTTACACTATTCGTAAAAAAAAGAACTTTATTGGAAAGATACCAAAAATTTAACCAAAGTAAATTTTGATGTCCCGATTCTTAAGAAGAGTTTTATTTGGTCCAATAGAATGTTTAAGAGTGAAAAAAACTATATTTAATGATGGTTCGCCATCAAAAGGCGATAAGTGAGCCTTTAGTGAAAACTAGGGCATATACGCCTAAAATTTAATTCTTTCTGTATTTTAAGCCATTATCTTTTATTGGATAAATGTAAAAACATTTAAAAACATATATAATCATATTTTAGTTATTTCTATCCATTCCTTCCAATACAATGGCTAAATGTTAACTACCATTTAAAATAATATTATTTTATTATTAGAGTGCAACGTAATATTCCCAAGAAACTCGTTGTTGCGTGTTGGGTACACCATCGAGCATAGAGTCCCCTTTATAGTCATATTAATATTTTATTCACAAATTTGGATAAATAAGAAAATGTCATATTATTTATTTACCTAGGGTGTTACACTTATAAAAATCCCCACTTAAAGAAATATGTCGTTGAATATAAATTCAACATGTTGGGATGGAATATTAGGTAATAAATCTGGCTTCAGAGCATGTACGCCGGCCTCTCTCTCCCAAGTCTCATCATGTACTCATACGTGCAGCCATAACACTTGTATGACTGGAACTGGCTGACCTCGATGAACCTATGTGCTCATGCCAACTATACAAATTATATTATCCTCTATGGATGACTGATCCTGATTCTCATCCTCATCCGGATGAAAAATGTGATATGGGTCTGAGTAATAGCGGCGTAGATGAGATATGTAGAAGACGTCATTCACAACTCGGTACCTCTAAGCTAACTGAAACAAATATAAAACTATCCTGAATATCTCTAGGATCCTTATTGGTCTAACATATTTCATTGAATGTTTACCCAGTATCATAATTACCATGTGTCCGAAACATAGTTAACCTTATAAAAAAACCTGATCCCTGACATCCAAATATAGAGGTCGTCTGTAGTAATCAGCATACAATATTTTGTGATACTGAATACTATTTATTTGTATCTAATAATTAAGACCTACTCTGAAGTCTCTTTCATGATACAAGGTCTAAGTAAGGATGTATCACATATTTCTAACAAGATTATGGGAAAACAACATGACCTACCAGATAAATCCTCATATGTTTCTATCATTACAGTCACAAAAAACATTTTTTGTAGGTGAACTAGACATGGTCAATATACTTCTCTAGAGTCTCCAATGTCTTTGAAATTAGAATTAAACATTCCCACTGACACATTTGTCATACGATCTAATTGGATTCAGTCTGAAGATGGTATGATGTTCTTAGAAGCACCTGTGTACCCAGTTCCCTCTAGAAACTTCTTCATAAATGAGATGTAATGTGATAGTCCATAACTGAATCAATAGAGTGCGGGGATGCATGAATTCATACCACCTCTAGGATAAAATTACTTCTGATATCATCATCACTAAAGTCTTACATGATTGGAAAGAAGTGATTGTCCGTCATAAGCCAATCAAATACAACACACCCAACATCTGTGCATCTAGATGCCATCGATAACCACATCACAAAATACATCGCAACATCATCCAGTTTCCACTCTAAAATAGGTAGCTACTTTAAAATCTTAGTCAACCGCTAATGTTCAGACTACACCTACTAATAGGTGGAAAAACATGTAAAAAAACTGTCAAGTTCTTGCATTATACCTGACCACTAGTACTAATGGAGAAAGTCACGGTACATCTTGGTTACTCTAAGATTAACTAACAAAAATGAATCATGAAACTCTCACATAATCATATCATATATATCCCCTAGAAACCATAAATATCAATGTATATGTTGATCCTCATCATCACCTATCATCCATCCAAAAGGAGGGCCCTCGCCAACCATTGATACCAGTAAGACTAGGCCTTCAAAATCTGATATCTGCCTCATCCTCACTTTGTCCAGGATAGTCAGTGTCATACCTAATGATAAAAATATAGTCTCTCCCTAATTTTCATGCACCATTAAATTCAACATAGATAAAATTTATATACGCTATGGCTCACTAATGTCCTTCTTTAATTCTTGCATCTGAGTCCTACTTCTCATTATTCAAGCCCTATATTACATTTTCATGGAATATATCCACGCTTAAGGTTGAAAGAGTAAAGTTATTCCACCATCCATTTCTATCTAAAATTCAAATCAAGTTTATTTATGAAGTATTTTATACTTTTGTGGTCAATGTAAAATAAAAGAACTATTCCCAATAAATAATGTCTTCATCAATTAAAAGAGTGAACAACCATAGCTAACAAGAGATCATGCATTGGGTAATTACTCTCATGTGAAATCATATTTTGAGACATTTACAAATCAACATAGTCTCACTGCATAAGAATCGATCCCATACCAATACCAGATGCATCATAGTACACAGTGTAACTCTTTCCCAGTATTGCAAATATCATGATTTTCACTAAAGTGAATCTCCCATTCAACACATTAATGATAGAATTGTTGGAATCTTAATACAGAAACTTCACACAATTGTTAGTGAATCCCATCAGCTGTGCTTACAAGTGTGAGAAGCCCTATATAAATTTAAAGTCTTAAATATCAATCCCTAAGCTACCTGTCACCTCGAAAATATTCTTGGGCTGCCCCCAGGTAACTTCTTGTCTCACCTTCTCTGGGTCCACCGACACATCTGTCTTTGAGATGACGGGACCTAGGAAGTGAATTTGATCTATCTTGAAGTGAAATTTTCTTATCATAGCATATAACAAATGCTCTCTCAATGTATTCAAAATGATCTCATGGTGTTTTTAATGGTTGTGCCGATTGTGATAATACACCATGATATCATTCAAGAAAACCCCCACAAAAGAATCTAGGAAAGGATAGTACCTTCAGTTTAGTACTACCATGAAAACAACTGGCGCATTTTTGAGACCCAACAACATTACCCAGTACTCATATAAGCCATAACTACAGTGAAGGACTTTTCATGTTATGTCTACAGGTCAAATACATACCTGATGATATCTAGACCTTAATACATTCTTAG
The DNA here is from genome assembly GCA_963277665.1 of Viscum album. Classification (NCBI taxonomy): domain Eukaryota; kingdom Viridiplantae; phylum Streptophyta; class Magnoliopsida; order Santalales; family Viscaceae; genus Viscum; species Viscum album. The sequence continues at coordinate 883,456,763 of OY728158.1, forward strand.
AGAACACACGATCTTTTCAAAAATATTCAAACCTGTCACCTATTCTTGATAAGGGATATAGGTTTTTATCTGTTAAATGGTCCATTTTCCATATTCCATGCATAGGCTAAGGTTACCATCCACCTTCTTCATGAAAAGGACTAGTACAACCAAAGGAGAAGTACTTGGTTGGGTAAAACCCTTGCCTTTCAGATCTGGAAACTTCTTCTTCAGAGCTTGAAACTCTATCATTGCCATTTTATAAGGGGAAATGCATACAGATGAAGCTCCTAGAACTTGCATGATATTTAAATCCACCTCTTTAATCAGAGGTAATCCTAAAAATTCATCTAGAAAAACATCCCTACAATGATCAACAAAAAGGGGTAAATCTATCTGAAAATTTTCCTGGTCTTCTAGATATAAACTTGCAATATGGGCTATCATCTCACACAACCAATGATGCTAGGATCCATCTCGGATAAACTGGACATCCCATTTACCCTTACGTAAAAACTCCCCACCCTCTGGTGACGTTAAACTCAACATGAAAAGATAAAAATCAACAAAATATAGAAATGAAATTAACCAGTCCATTACAAGAATTACATGAAATTCTGACATCTCTAAGACACATGTGTTTTAAATAAACTTACAGCCACCAATGTCAAGTGGGAAATAATTGTAATAGTGTACATCTACCTTTTTAATCCCTAATGGTGTGTCTATCATCATAACATTAGTAGTAGTATAAATACACAACCCATATATTTCCAAAATGGTCATCGATATAAAAATATGTGTAGCCCAATATCAAAAACTGAGGACGATACAACTAGGGTGCCTATAATAGAACCAATATTAGTATACGCTCCAAGATACTACTCTTGAAGGCTCTATTGCACTGCATAAGTCTAACATGTATCGTGGACCTATGATAGTTCTTGGTTACCATGAGTTGTCCTTCCTTACTGCTGCTGAGATAATGGGGCATGGCTACTATAGCCACGACCACCCCCTCGAACTGAATGGCCTAATGTATTCCAGTTCCCTAATTGGGGATAAGCTATTAACCTCATTCCTAAATTTGGAGTTGGGGAAGAACCTATCTCACTAGTTCCTAGTGGAAACATCCTACAGAAACACTGTAAATGGCCCATAATTCCCCAAGTTCAGCACTCAAGTAGGTCTATCATTAATTTGTGGTCTAGTATGCCCAAACATTCTCTCCAAATATCCACTAACATGGAGAGAAAAATTATGTTATTTCTACTACTATAAAAAAGAGGAAACTATATATGATTCTTATTATTTCCTTTAGAATGAAAACCAAACCACAGTACTGAACCACCCACACTTGCACCCCCAGATTACCGTAGGTTGCACTCAGTAATCCACACCTGAATCATAATAGTAGAGACATAAGGACACCGAAAGACATTCAGATGTTATTAGATGTTGAACCTGAGACCATCCTTGGATCATATTGATTTTGATGTGTCATCACCCATCAGAATAGGTATGAGTCATTGAATCTTAGTAATCCAGGCAGAATAGTACATATCTAACATTGTGCCCTCCTCCAGGTGAATGAACACTCTGGCTCGGTCATCCCTTGGCATATCGGGAGAATAATAAACATAAAAGTCCCTCAGAAAGTCTTCCCATGTCACATCCCGATGATTCTCTACCTTAGGGATAACTTCCCACCATCTCTTGGAAGAATCACACAACATATATGACACGAACTTGACCCTCTTCTCAAGGGGAATTTCTAAATGCACAAAATAGCCCGCATTGATTCCATCCAAGATTCCATAGGATATGGTCCTCCAAACCCAAAAAAAGTAACCAGATGTTGCTACTAGAATATATGTGTCAGATCTTCCATAGATGTGAAAGCATATAGTGTAACGCCCCAACCCCAGCTACCCAGAGTCGGTGCATTACTTCGTAACATTGGCATGATCACAAAAGATCAAGTCTCGAAAGAACGATTAGTTTAGTAGCCTTGGAAACAGTAGATACAGTCATAAACGTTACATTACATCATAAAGTGAAAAACTACAATAACAAAGTCTCCATAGTCCACCCTCATATCCTCTTCTCACAATCCCTGCAGGTCATTCATAAAATACTTCTTCACATCCTGGAAAATATTAAAACATTGAAAGGGGTGAGCTCAGATGCTCAGTAAGGATAACAATATTGCGGATGCTTTTATAAGAAAACATAAGCATTTAAGGCAATGTATAACTAAAACAAAAGCCTTATTGAACTTGAACTTCAGCATAATATGGAAAAAGTAAAATAAAATAATTCCATTACTTACTCACATGGATATTCTACTAGACAAATAATCACATGCAATAACAATAACCACTTTCATAATGAGGGAATGTATAATGCCAGACATTCTAAAACATTTCGTCAAGGCCTCGGCCAAGACGTCTAAAATGATTAAGGCCTCGGCCAAAACCATAAATCAAATTGGGAAAGGGCCTCGGCCAATTCCATGTCTAGTTGTCTTATGAGACCTACCGATGCATCGAGGAGCTATAGCGGGCTCCACCCATCACATATTAAGTCCAATACATTCCTCATATGAATAGGTTTAAACATAACATAAATATTCGTATTAAAACTAGCATACGAAAAGTCAACAATTTCTCCATAAGCTATGGATGGTATAAAAATTACACATCCACAGTCAAATATTTCACAAAATGTTCAATGGAAGTTTTGTATCATAAATCAATTTCAATTAAACTTAAAACCCATCAAAGGATGTTGACATGGATGAAATCAAAGCTATTTGAGAGTAATATCTCTCCTTTTTGAAATCATTTAAAAGTCCCATAATTATAAAATAATACATTTACTTTTAATATATTCTTATAAGCTTTTTAGGGAAGCTTCGACGAAGTTATAATGGCGGAAAATAGCCGCACCCGCCGTATAAGTTAAAAAAAATTCTTACCTTAAATTTGTCAAAGAGGTCAAAAAGTACATTGTTTGGAAAACGACGGTAAGATTCCTTTCAAAAATGTATAAGGGTGTAAATGACTTTAACACATTTTCCATTTAATAGTAAAAATGTTTTGAAAGACATTTTTAAGAAACATGGATGTGGATGATAACGAGGTCCCAGTAGATAATTATGTATAAACAACCTTGGATAATGAAGAGGTTGTGAAGTAAAACCTTACCTTGTACTTTTCCTTGGTTGGGGTAGGTTAACCTCCTGTATAATGGTGAAATAATTGTTATTAAATTATACAAGAATCATATACATTCATATGATATCATATATGATATTTAACATTGCTTTGTTAACAATATCTTAGATTTATCGTTGTTTCGGGTGTTAACTTACCCGTTTTCTTTTATATGTTTTGTTACTTAAGTCATGTTTTTCATGGATAGGTTGTATCTTATTCATATCCAGAATTATATCATGTCCTTAAAAATTATTTTTAAATCATCAAATGATAATTATACTTGAATGGATACGACGGAGAATGAATCTCATCGCGTTCGTGGAGACGGTAGTCCGTACGTACGCACGAGCGACAATATCATTATTTTGATATTAAAATAATATATAATTGGATATTATATCATATATACAGAATCATTATCATGTTATATTTATTATTTACATGAATTACATATCATTATTATACCCATATAAATAATAATATATTGAATAACAATTACACCACGACGTGGAGACGGTAAGCCGTACGTACGCACGTATGGTGACATGTCACTCAAATGATGGGTAGAATACTGAATATGGTTGTTACATATTTATAATAACATCACATTATATAGAAGATACTGGAGTTATAATTTTAGAATTGAAATAATAAACAAAGAGGGAGTGGAAGAAGAAAGAAACTTGAAAGAGGGTGATGAAAATGTTACCTCTTCTTCGGGTTCTTCCTTTTGATTTGATCAAAAGGACTCCTTAGGATGGCTTTCTGACTAAAGTAAAGATTCTAGGATTAAGGGAGAGAATTTGGGAGAGTATTTGGGCAGAGGTTGGCCGAACCAAAAGGCTTGGAAGTGTGAATAAGGTCGTAGAGGTGGGGGCCTTTTACAAGAGGAGAGGAGGGGCTCTTTTGGAAAGATTGAAATGTTACATTATTATACAATTCTTTTCGGATTCTAAAGGTCCCAAACTTATATAATTCGTGGATAAGGTGATAAGGGTTCGAAATATCCTCATCCAATAGGCTTTGGACAAGTGTAAGCCTTGGATGTTTCATTATCTTCTCATTTTATTTAAATCGTTAAATAACGAGGTCATCGCTGCATCATAATGATGTCATAAATAATTTAATTTATTTAATGTCTAAAAATTATAAAAAAAATACTATGATGTAGGAAAGCTTTTTAGCTTTCTAATGAATATTTATAGTCAATATTTGGATCTGTGTAACCCCACTTAAAAACTGTTTTAGTAAAACAACTCATGTTTGTGTCAATTTAATTTTAACATTAAATAAATATATATTAATGTCATTTTCCATCTAAAGTGGCTCCATGGGGTCCCCAAGTTGACCCATGGGTTGTATTGGTCGGCCATGACTCATCAAATAGGAGTAGGACAAGTGTCAAGCTCATCTCATATTATTAAAACATTATTTTTACCTTAAACTACACTAATCACCTCTAATCGCGATTAAGAACTTAAAAGTTACTATTCACCAAAAAATTATTTTAATCTCATTGAACCACATTTTACTTCTTAATGAAAACCATGTATTTCGGATTTTTAAAAATCAAATCACAGAAGTGGTAATATTTCATTTTAACGAAAAATCAGTTTTTAACAACCACTTAGTGGTTTCACTATTCATCAAAAATTGAAGTTTTTCAGAATAAGGCCAAAATTTCACCCTAAGCTATAATTGATATTCTGAATTCAAAAATGATGTCTATTTTACAAAATTCCAAACATATAAGTTGTATTAATTAATTTTATAATTAATTCCTACTGTTACAACAAATAGCGTGTTTTTAAGAAACAATTTATATCAAAAGATTGACAATTGTTTATGTCCAATTTTAATGTTAAATTAATTCTAATGACCACCATTGGATAAAATATTAAAAATATATTCTAATTATACTTTAAAACCACTAAATAGTATAATTTATCACTATAAATTATTTTGATTAAAAAAGTTGTTTTTAAGTATTTTTCACAATTCATAAAAAATTAGAAGTTCTCAGAAAAATACCAAAAATTCAACATAGGCTAATTTCGATATTACGAATACAAAAATGAAGTCCATTTTGAAATATAAAATTTCAATAATTTTAAATGGTGGTTATTACTATTCATAACGGCTACTTTGATTAGTCGCGGTGTTTTAGAACTCGAAGTTGCGTACAATGCAAGCTATTGCATTATTGAAAGAGAGGCGTATCGTGGAAGCTCGGGGTGTTACATTCTCCCCTCCTTTAATAAATTGCGTCCTCGAAATTTGAAAATAAAAGGTTGAAAAGAGAAAATACCTTTGAGGAAAACCCACATCGGAAATAAGGTTAATAAATATATAACATTAAAAGAAAGAAAGATAAGTACAAAGGTCACCCGATATAGCCCATTCTAGGATTCTATGAAAATATGGATATGGAGGAGAAACAAACCATCAAGGTATGATGGAGAGTTATAGAAAACAGGATTAGGAGAAAGTTTAACCACAAGAAAATCACAAACTTGTGATTGGTTAAACGGTCATTGAATCCCCAGTTGGATAAGTTAACCGACAACATTTTTGTTTTAGATTACCTTTTATAATGTTGAGGAATTTATTTAGGAGATTTACTAAGAACGTAAGGGAATATACATACTTGTTATGTATACTTTAATTCGTTAATAAATTTTTACCACAAACCCAACTTTTACTCCAAATGGTAACGGAACTCAAAAATATTCTATTTATCCTAATTGTATAAGGTTACAAATATTAACACATACCATTTAGATTAGTAAAATTATTTTGTAATAACCAGGGACTTCTTCTAGGCTAGTGGTAGGAAATAAAGGCTTGTCGCACTATGGTTGTGGGTTCGATTCCTGCAGCTTTGTCCGACGCGACGGGTTATGCCCCACCCTGCAGGTTGTCCTTTTCCTAAAACTATAGTATCATAATATTCCAAAAATAATCTTCAGAAATTTTTTAACCTTAAACAATACTATACATGGTTCAACTTAATCCATTCCAACCTTAATAGTTATCCAAAATACCTCCGTCCAGACTTTCTCTAAAAGGTCTCTAAATTCCAAATTCAACTGTAACATCAGATTCCCCAAACAAAGAAAAGTTTCTCTTATTGTCACATACTAAAAATATGATTACCTTAATCATATTAAAACCTTACTGAAATCAACAGGTTCTTCAATAAAATCCTTATATATATATATCACATTATTCTAATAACCAAAATATAATCCATGAGTCCAAAAGCACCAATACATTAGTTATTCTGCTTCAACTGTAGTACCAGCATAAGATTGTCCTTGATCCCTTGGCCTTTTCTGAGGTATGTTTCCCTGACGCTTAGGACATTCATTTGCATAATGACCCATTTCTCTACAATTATAGCATTCAACTTTGATAGCCTCTTTCTTTTCCTTGCAATCACGAGCCTGGTGACCATTTTCTCCACATTTATAACAAACTCCCATTCCTTTTAGGCACGTACCAGGGTGATTCTTCCCACAATTATCACATAATGGAAAATCCTTCTTTCCCTTTTTCCCTTTATCTGTCTCTTGTTCCACCGTTCTCTTCTTCTCTTGCTTTACTTTGTTGTCATAAGACTTAGAGAATTCCTTTTCTGTCTTGATAGCACACGAGACAATATATTCGTATGATGAGAAGGATTGTGATACTAAAGCTCGACGGAGAAATGGTTTTAACCCATCAAAGAAACGATATATCTTACTTCTTGGGTTACGTATATAATCGGAAGCATGCCTCGCTAACCTTCTAAAGTTAGCCTCATACTTTGTGACATTCTAATCCTCCTTCTGCCTCAGACTCAGAAATTGCCTTTCCATATCTGCTCGATGATCACGAGGAAAGTATTTTTCTAAGAAAATCTCTTTGAACTCCCTCCATTCCATATTCGATACGTCATCATCTTCCTTCATGTTTTGAATCAGCGACCACCACTGATCGGCATCTCCAGTGAGGCGGTAAACTGCCATGACAACCTTCTCCCTTTCACTACTCCCCAAGGCATGAAATATTTTCTCTAAGGAATTTATCCATTGCTCAGCTACTATAGGATTTGAAATCCCATTGAAGGTTGGTGGTTGTTGCCTCATTAATCGATCTAACATTGATCCTCCACGCTGTGGATCAGGGTGCTCCATACGGGTAAGGTTATTATTCATAACCTGAGTAAGTTGTCCCAGTATGGTGATTAGCCGATCGGCACCAGTTGCATCCCCAGCCCAACTATAATTATCTTGAGCAGGAGGGAAATCCCTATATGGAGTGCGTGCATTGATACGGTTTCCATTTCTTCCACTAGGCGCCATTTCTAAACAATTGCGTAAACTAGATTAGTTTATGAATCAAAATACATAATACCATACTTGTAAAACACTTAACATAAATTGAACTAATTATGGATATAATCCATAATTATAAAAATGTTTTCTTTGAGGAAGTATATACTCGTAACCCTTCATAGTGGTTTGTAAAGAAAATGGGAATTATCCAAAGCATATCCCTCGGGAGTGTCGTAACCAAGAGTGCAGCAAGGCCCGTTGTCTGCACCAGTTCCCGTTCGAGTCTAGCTCAAAGCGGTGATTTCAGGTTTTAACCCTAGGTACATCTGTGCCAGAGCCGCCTCTACCTGCTCGTATCCAGACAGGTATGTATTGCTCGGAAAACTAACAACATCTCTACAATACCAAAATTCTAGGATGTTCTTCTATACTAATCCTCAAAGTCTATCTTCGGGATATGTGCTCTAATCAGAGTTTATCTAAATCTAGCTTCCAAGGTTAGTACTAACCTCCCTCTGATACCAACTATAACGCCCTGACCCCAGCTACCCAGAGTCGGTGCATTACTTTGTAACATTGGCATGATCACAAAAGATCAAGTCTCGAAAGACCGATTAGTTTAGTAGCCTTGGAAACACTAGATACATTCATAAACGTTTCATTACATCATAAAGTGAAAAACTACAATAACAAAGTCTCCATAGTCCACCCTCATAACCTCTTCTCACAATACCTGCAGGTCATTCATAAAATAACTCTTCACATCCTTGAAAATATTAAAACATTGAAAGGGGTGAGCTCAGATGCTCAGTAAGGATAACAATATTGCGGAAGATTTTATAATAAAACATAAGCATTTAAGGCAATGTATAACTAAAACAAAAGCCTTATTGAACTTGAACTTCAGCATAATATGGAAAAAGTAAAATAAAATAATGCCATTACTTACTCACATGGATATTATACAAGACAAATAATCACATGCAATAACAATAACCACTTTCATAATGAGGGAATGTATAATGCCAGACATTCTGAAACATTTCATCAAGGCCTCGGCCAAGACGTCTAAAATGATTAAGGCCTCGGCCAAAACCATAAATCAAATTGGGAAAGGGCCTCGGCCAATTCCATGTCTAGTTGTCTCATGAGATCTACCGATGCATCGAGGAGCTATAACGAGCTCCACCCGTCACATATTAAGTCCAATACATTCCTCATATGAATAGGTTTAAACATAACATAAATATTCGTATTAAAACTAGCATACGAAAAGTCAAACATTTCTCCATAAGCTATAGATGGTATAAAAATAACACATCCACAGTCAAATATTTCACAAAATGTTCAATGGAAGTTTTGTATCATAAATCAATTTCAATTAAACTTAAAACCCATCAAAGGATGTTGACATGGATGAAATCAAAGCTATTTGAGAGTAATATCTCTCCTTTTTGAAATCATTTAAAAGTCCCATAATTATAAAATAATACATTTACTTTGAAGATATTCTTATAAGATTTTTAGGGAAGCGTCGACGAAGTTATAATGGCGGAAAATAGCCGCACCCGCCGTATAAGTTAAAAAAACATTCTTACCTTAAATTTGTCAAAGAGGTCAAAAAGTACATTGTTTGGAAAACGAAAGTAAGATTCCTTTAAAAAATGTATAAGGGTGTAAATGACTTTAACACATTTTCCATTTAATAGTAAAAATGTTTTGAAAGACATTTTTAAGAAACATGGATGTGGATGATAACGAGGTCCCAGTAGATAATTATGTATAAACAACCTTGGATAATGAAGAGGTTGTGAAGTAAACCCTTACCTTGTACTTTTCCTTGGTTGGGGTAGGTTAACCTCCTGTATAATGGTGAAATAATTGTTATTAAATTATTCAAGAATCATATACATTCATATGATATCATATATGATCTTTTAACATTGCTTTGTTAACAATATCTTAGATTTATCGTTGTTTCGGGTGTTAACTTACTCGTTTTCTTTTATATGTTTTGTTACTTAAGTCGTGTTTTTCATGGATAGGTTGTATCTTATTCATATCCAGAATGATATCATGTCCTTAAACATTATTTTTAAATCATAAAATGATAATTATACTTGAATGGATACGACGGAGAATGAATCTCATCGCGTTCGTGGAGACGGTAGTCCGTACGTACGCACGAGCGACAATATCATTATTTTGATATTAAAATTATATATCATTGGATAGTATATCATATATACACAATCATTATCATGTTATATTTATTATTTAAATGAATTACATATCATTATTATACCCATCTAAATAATAATATATTGAATAACAATTACACCACGACGTGGAGACGGTAAGCCGTACGTACGCACGTATGGTGACATGTCACTCAAATGATGGGTAGAATACTGAATATGGTTGTTCCATATTTATAATAACATCACAGTATATAGAAGATACTGTAGTTATAATTTTAGAATTGAAATAATAAACAAAGAGGGAGTGGAAGAAGAAAGAAACTTGAAAGAGGGTGATGAAAATGTTACCTCTTCTTCGGGTTCTTCCTTTTGATTTGATCAAAAGGACTCCTTAGGATGGATTTATGACTAAAGTAAAGCTTCTAGGATGAAGGGAGAGAAGTTGGAAGAGTATTTGGGCAGAGTTTGGCCGAACCAAAAGGCTTGGAAGTGTGAATAAGGTGGTAGAGGTGGGGGCCTTTTATAAGAGGAGAGGAGGGGCTCTTTTGGAAAGATTGAAATGTTACATTATTATACAATGCTTTTCGGATTCTAAAGGTCCCACACTTATATAATTCGTGGCTAAGGTGATAAGGGTTCGAAATCTCTTCATCCAATAGGCTTTGGACAAGTGTAAGCCTTGGATTTTGCATTATCTTCTCATTTTATTTAAATCGTTAAATAATGAGGTCATCGCTGCATCATAATGATGTCATAAATAATTTAATTTATTTAATGTCTAAAAATTATAAAAAAATACTATGATGTATTAAATATTTTTAGCTTTATAATGAATATTTATAGTAAATATTTGGATCTGTGTAACCCCACTTAAAAACTGTTTTAGTAAAACAACTCATGTTTGTGTCAATTTAATTTTAACATTAAATAAATATATATTAATGTCATTTTCCAACTAAAGTGGCTCCATGGGGTCCCCAAGTTGACCCATGGGTTGTCTTTGGTCGGCCATGACTCATCCAATATGAGTAGGACAAGTGTCAAGCTCATCTCATATTATTAAAACATTATTTTTACCTTAAACTACACTAATCACCTCTAATCGCGATTAAGAACTTAAAAGTTACTATTCACCAAAAAATTATTTTAATCTAATTGAACAACATTTTACTTCTTAATGACAACCATGTATGTCAGATTTTTGAAAATCAAATCACAGAAGTGGTAATATTTCATTTTAACGAAAAATCAGTTTTTAACAACCACTTAGTGGTTTCACTATTCATCAAAAATTGAAGTTTTTCAGAATAAGGCCAAAATCTCACCCTAAGCTATAATTGATATTCCGAATTCAAAAATGATGTCTAATTTACAAAATTCCAAACATATAAGTTGTATTAATTAATTTTATAATTAATTCCCGCTATTACAACAAATAGCGTGTTTTTAAGAAGCAATTTATATCAAAAGATTGACAATTGTTTATGTCCAATTTTAATGTTAAATTAATTCTAATGACCACCATTGGATAAAATATTAAAAATATATTCTAATTATACTTTAAAACCACTAAATGGTATAATTTATCACTATAAATTATTTTGATTAAAAAAGTTGTTTTTAAGTATTTTTCACAATTCATAAAAAATTAGAAGTTCTTAGAAAAATACCAAAAATTCAACATAGGCGAATTTCGATATTACTAATACAAAAATGAAGTCCATTTTGAAATATAAAATTTCAATAATTTTAAAAAGTGGTTATTACTATTCATAACGGCTACTTTGATTAGTCGCAGTGTTTTAGAACTCGAAGTTGCGTACAATGCAAGCTATTGCATTATTGAAAGAGAGGTGTATCGTGGAAGCTCGGGGTGTTACATATAGTGCTCCTTGAAAGGATTTCATAAACCTCAAAGATACTTCACAAAAATATTCATATGTAACTCCATCTAGTATAACAACTAGTGTTATAGCTGGAATAGTAGGAAGAACCATCGTTATCCCATGGAATACCATATCTAGAGACTTAAAATTGTTGCACTCAAAGAGTAATGATCTTGGTCGTCATAGTGGCATGTATCTACAAGGTCAGCAACATGCCTAAGTTCAAACTCATTATCAAGGTTCCTCGTTCAAGAGTGCCAAAAAAAAGGAAAAGACCCTTAATATTTGGAAAAAATGAACTACCTAGCATGTAAAATAAATATACTATGTTTACCCTAAACCTCTTACATGTTCATGTTCTACCACCAGCCTGGGCATGTATCAACCCTCGGTACAGGACATGTTCCACACACACACATCATGTACACATGTCTTCCCCCTAACCTGGTACATCCACATGTCCAGGTCCACATGGGTTCTTCATTGGTAGGTTACATAACATGTACCTAAATTGCATGGTGTTTGTTGATCAAAACTCAATAGATTATGTTTCCTCTCAAATGTCTAGTAAATGGTCAGATACTGCACATAATGTACAAATATTACACATCATGTACATAGAGTACACAACGTGTACTCAAGAAAAGAATTGTTTCCCTAATTAAAAAAACAAATGGCATGTGTTCATTGACCCACACACAATGTTGCATGGGATGCCAAACTATAAGCCTCATAAACTTCCTCGAAGCCCATTTTATGAAAAATATGTCCACATTATGAGAAATTCTGATCTATGAGGGCCCATACTCCCCGAGAATCAATGTTTGGTATCTATTAATAATACAACATAACAAAATTAATTTCCGAAGGATGATTCATGATCCAACAAATTCCAATACATGATAGGATATTCACCTCATTGACGAAATTTTAGTTTCCATTCAATACATACCATAGAACGTTCTAATACACCTATCCAAAAAGCATTCATATCTATCACAGTTTCTATTACAATAGCATGCATTTATAGCATGACATCTATCACAATAGCATGAAATCAATCATGCACCCTTAATGGAAGGGCATGTTTTTTCTAAAATGTTCCTATATGATGCATGAAATTTCATAACCTAGTGTCATCTATTTTCAAAAAAATAGAACCACTATAATATCAACAATAATAGCACCAAAAAAGTGCATCACACAACGTTGAAATCGAATCAATTATAATATCTCAAAATCCAAAATCACAAGATGATTTGAGAAAATAAAATTTTCCCTCTACATGGGGCAGATACTCTTGGGCACAACAAATTCACAACTACCTATTTTTTTCAAATAATTTCTAATGTTGAAAAATACTAATACAATTCTGAAGTCAAAATGCCTATGTAACCACATTGTAATGCCACGGATTCGGATCCCTCTAAATGGTGCTGTATAACTCGTTGGCCACATGGCCTCAAGTGCATTTCCCCAATCTCCAGAGGCTGTTGACTAGTAGTGAGGGCCTAAGATGCGATAGTGGGGAAACTATTTCAATATTGGAAGTGTTCTTCACTACATTGAAGTAATATACAATATAAGAAGTTGTAAATTGAATACATGTAATGTAAATATAGGAAGACTAGAAGATAAAATAACCCAATTTTAAATTATATAAAACTGGTGCTAAATTTCATGTGTTCTATGATAAAATTGAATACATGATATATAACAATAAGAAAAACACACTACCAATGTGTGGGAACACAAGATGAAACTCAACTGTATCCCTTGCCATGGTGTGGTCTCATGCTCTACTACTTTAAATTAGCAATCATTTACATGAAAAAGGGGACCTTCCATATTGACACTGAAAACAATATAGTTCGGTTGGGCACAAAACATGACTAAAATAGGGTGTGGAAAATAAATCACAGTATCCAACCACTAATGGGATTTTCCAATTTATCAGTGAGTATATGAATTAGTCATGTAACATAAAGAAATACAGTAAATTAGAAGGTGCTCAGAAGTAAATTATTTTACCTATACTGGTATTCGTTTACATTCATTTCATGTTCTTTAATCAATTATAATTCACCAAATTATATAAGTCTTGGGTTTCAGCATAATCCCATCATTCTCATATATAATGTAGGCACAAAATTGTTTTAGCTGGATAACTAAAGAAAAAGGAGTGAAGATCAAATCCATGGTTATGCATTGTCATGGTAGATGTGTCATAGGTCATTCCATTTCAATATGTCTCAGGGAAAATCCTATTGTATATGAATTACATCATATTAAAATCAGGGTAAATTTCAATTTATCAGTATTTCATCATGTGTTATGTTAAAAGTCAGTGTAGAAGCATTTAAACAATTTTTACGGTCAAGCTCGGTATATCATCATATCAGCATGTTTCGGGGTAAATCATTGTATATTAGAATTTCAACATAGTAAAAAACACATATAAATTTAAATACAACATGGTTAACAAAATAAATTCTCCCATGGGAAATTTGAATAATAACAACACATGTAATGTGATCTATTACATTATTTTCGGTAATCAACTCATATTGGAATATTTCTGTTATCAATCAACAGATGATAATTAAACCCCGTAATGGCCTTAACATTTTATAATTTACATGGGGAAATTTATATAACAAGGCTAAGATGTGAATAACAATATCACAGAGCATTAGAAATGTAACAACCAAAGATTTCATAGTTTGTTATCTCATTAATGTAATTCAATAGCTTGTGTTACAAACAATACTGAGTTCGAGCGCACCACAACATATCAAACTAGCCATTAAAAAGGTGAATATGAATAGTATTAACTGAATTTTTATTCTTATATTCTCTTTATAATTTTAACATTCATATTATGTTTTTCTTAGACATAACATAAGAACAAATTCATTTTTTTCAGATATAATAAGTATTTTTTTAAAATGAAATTCTACCGCCTTTAATGGTGATCCATTTATATTTTTTTTCAAATTTATATTCTATTTATTGAAATTATGTTCTTCATTATAGTGGGTCAGAAAAGTTTAGTCTGTATAAATTTTGGTTACTTTTCTGATAACTTTCATATTTTGACAATTACTATGTTTTAATTGAATAGAACAGTTTTAATCAAAATAATTTATAGTTTTAAATTATGAATATTAATGGTTTTGAAAAATAATAAATAATATTTTTTTTATTTTTTAAAACAGAGGTCATTATACGTAATTTCACATTTAAATTTGACATAGACACATGTCAATCTTTTGATACTTTTTACTTTTTAGAAAACTAGCTTTTTGGTTTAGAAAATGGGAATTAATTTTAAATTAATAAATGAAACATATATGTTTTTAATTTGTTAAAATATTCATCATTTTTGAATTTGGAATATCAAAATTATCTAAGTGTGAATTTTTTGTTTTTTTCTGAATGCAATTAATTATTGATGAACAGTGAAAAACAATGCATTATTATTTAAAAATGACTTTTTATTTAAATAATTTTTTATTTATTTAAATGTATTTTATTTAAAAATAGAAATATAATACCTATATATGTTCAATGTAATTCATTGGAGTAATTTTATATTATGTTTAGATATATAAAATTTTATTGAACTTTTTATCGCCATTTACCCACCATCTAAGAACATTTAAACATTTCCATAAAACATAATTTTAGCAATTCTGTGAGTAAAATTTAAAAAATCCAAGAGACACGCTTGACATCAGTAAGAAAAATTGGGTTCAATAAGATTAAAATAATTTTTGGTGAATAGTAACTTTTGATTTTTATTAACCACAGTTATCGGTAAATACCGTAATTATGGGTAAAAATGTTATTATAATTACCTTAACACATGTAATGATTCTGTTGGATAAAGATAATTCTACCAAAAACATCTTTATGAATAAATTCTAATCATTATGTCAAGTTGGATTAGATTAAGAAATTTATTTTATTTTATTCTAAGAAGAGTTAAAAGTGTTAAATTCAATGTTTATTAACTAAATTTTTTTTAATTTATTGTTATACATAATATAAATTTGACTATAAATATTCATTATAAATATAAAAATATTCCACACATAATGGTATTTTTTTATAATTTTTAGACATTATATTATAAAATTTATTTAATACAAAATGATGATGCAGTAATTATCTCATTAATGAAAGAATGAAATAAATAGAATTATAAATATTAAAATAATTATAATTTAAATGTTTTTATCAAATAAAAAAATTTTATTGATGAATATGACATGTTAGGGTTGATTCAATGTCTACTTTTTTGAAGTAATCAAGTTGTGAAGACAATCACAGAATCCAAATACTAAATACTTCCAAAATTGACAAAAATGGGTTTTTAAAAAATATTATATTATTAAATTATATAAAATTCCTAAAAAACTATGGATCGGCCATATGTCTTAAATAATATTATATAATTCCTTAATGAACTACTTGATTTTATCTTGGATGTTTATACCAATTTTATTAACCATATACTGTAAGAATACAAGAAGACACGGTAAAAGTTGAACTATTTAACTAACAGTTAAATCTAAAAGATAAGGTTAATATGGTGAAATAAACATGTCTAAAACCTATTTCTAGTGGTTTTCGACCCATGCACCCTTATCCTATAAAAAAATATTTTTCGGCCAATAGAAACTGAAAATGATTTTAATATAAATTATTATTTCAATATTTTCCTAAAGTGCTCCTCACCCCTATTTTAAAAGAGTACTTCTTATTCTATTAATTTCACAAATCCAAATCCATTTGACTCAGACAAACCCTACCCAAATATCCTCCAAACTTTGCTACATACAACCTAGAGACCTTCCTTTGTTCAGAAATCCATCCTAAGGATCCCTATTGATCAAATCAAATGGAATAATCTGAAGAAGAGATAAACATTTCATCACCTCATTCAAGTTCTTTTCTTCTTCCACTTCCTATTTATTTTTTGTTTCCATTATAAAATGACAAATCCAGTATATTATATATATTATGATGTTAATATAAATCTTTTACACCTTAATTCATTATTCAATCCATCATATAAAAAACAAAGTCACTATATGTGCATACGTACGGATTACAGTCTCCCCATTGTGGTGTAATTTGTTATTCAAAAACTTCATTATATAGATGGGTATAATAGTGACTATAATTCATGTAAATAATAAATATAACATGTTAATTATTTTTTATATATTATATCCCATCCAATTACAGAAGATTTTTTCAACAATATAATGTTATTGTCGCACATGCGTGTGTACGGATTACAGTCTCCACGATGCGATAAGATTCATTTCCACATTCACCATTCAACGATGATTATAAAATATATATCATTAATAAGTATGTAAGATATGACATAATAATTCTTCAATATATATATATATATATGTACTTACATATATCTTATTCAGTTAGTTTTGTTCAATACGATAGGAAAACGAAAACAACGTTTATGCGAACGTATGACCTACCATCTCCATAAACAGTGTTTTCCATTTCATATATATGTCTATTATAAATATTTATATTCTAAATATATATGACATATAAACAATTTTTATATTTCAGAAGTATTTAAATCATGATCTATGTGATAAAATCAAGTGTAATGTGTTAAAACATGTACGATAAAGAAAGAAATTATTACCTAAAATTTTAATTTAACATGGAATTTATTATTAAATTTGTAGTATAAATTCATAAATGAATTTTCAATGATATCATAAATATTAATATGGTTCTCGAATAATTTAATAACATACTACGACCTTATAAAAGAGTTTAAACCTACAATGGACTAATTTAATGTGCAAGGTCAGAGTTATTTTCTCAATCTTATTATTATACGAGATTATTTATGTGAAAGTACTTACTTGGATATATTTATCATAAATACCCATATTTCATAAAACTTTTTTCAAAAGGAATATTTCAAATTTTTATGGGAGGTTATTTTTATTTTGATCGTCATTTTAAATGTTTTAATGATTTTTCATTCTAATTTTTATTAATTAATGTAAATGTTTTCAAAATGATTTTAAGGATTTATTTATATGGACATGAATGTTTTGAAATGATAATTATTTTCATATGACTCAAAGTGGTTTGGGACACTTTGATTCAAAACTACCTTTTAAATTACTTACTTTATAAATGTTTAACTTTTTAATGTTTTCATGAAAAAATGACATTTCTCTAAAAAGTGTTACAAATCATTTTCATCTATGTCAACATCCTTTGATAGATTTGAATTTTTTTTAAGTTTATTTATTATGATAAAAATATTCCATATTTCATTGAATGTTTTGTGATATATTTGACAATGGATGTGTTATTTTGATTCCATTCATGATTTATGGTTAAAGTATTGATATTTTGTATACTAGTTTTAATACGAGTGTTTATATTAAGTTTCAACATTTTCATATGTGGAATCTATTGGACATAATATGTGGAGGGGGGATCCCGCTATAGCTCATTGACGCATTAGTATGTCTCATGAGTTAATTAGATGTGGAATTGGCCGAGCCCTTTTCCAATTTGATATATGGTTTTGGACGAGGCCTTAATAATTTTTAGACATCTTGGCTGAGGACTTGACTAATTGTTTCAGAATTTATGGAATTATACATTCCATCATTATGAAAATAATAATGATGGATCAAGAAGTTATTTGACTAGTTGAATACCCTTGAATTTGTTTTATTATGGCATTGTTTAATCAACTCATATATCTTCAATAATGTGTTCTTGTTTATTATATGTAATGCCAGGTTTTTTCAATTATTCACCATGCCTTTTATTTATGTTTTATTTCTCTAAATTGTTTACCCTTATTGAGCATCTGAGCACACCCATTTCTTATGTTTTATTTTCCATGGATTTATGAGATTTGTATTATAAATTATATACAGGGTTAATCTCAAAGGGAATAATGGTGTTCTCAAAGATTGATTTATGTTGTGTTATATTTTATAATTTTTAATATAACATTAATGTATGTAATATGTTTTCAAAGACTTCTAAACTATAGATATTTCGAGACTGGATTCCTTTTAATCATTCTAATGTATTTAAATAATGAACCGACTCTGGGTAACTAGGGTTGGGGCATTACATTTGGTATTAGTGAAATCATAACAATAACCTTGGAATCTAGATTTAGATAAACTCTGATTAGAGAACATTACCCTAAGATATAATTTGAGTATTAATATAGAATAACTTCCTATAATTTTGGTAATGTATTGATTTTGTGTATTTTATAAGAAATACATCCCTATATGGATACGAGCGGATAGTGGAGTCTCTAGCATAGATGTACCTAGGAGTGAAAACTCCAACATGGAGTTTCGGGCTTGACACTGGGGTATCCTGGTACACGACTATGGGATTTACTACACTCTACGTTATCAAACTCTAGGGGGATATTATTTGGATAAATCATATTTTCATTTCAATTCATTATGAATGATTTATGGGTAAATACATTCTCAAATAAAACATTTTTATGATTATGCATTATGTTTATAATCTTTTAAATTTAAGTTAGGTATTTTACAAGGATGGAATTATGAATTGCAATTCATAAGCTAAACTAGTGTATGTCGTTGTTTAGAAATGGTGACCAGTAGATTGAATGAGAAATCCACCAATACGCATGATCAAAAGAGTAAGAAGTGTCATATATTTAATGGTATTATGTCTAAATTTATAAAAGAAATAGTCTCCCATATATTATCATCATATGAAGAAATAGTATCATGTATGAATAAGAAATGTAATGGATTTTTTATGTCTTATGGATTTGAAGGGAAGCCAGAGAAGAAAAAGATGGTAGAGAGAATGATGGATAAACGGAATAAGGAAAAGAAGGATGTTCCAAAATGTGATATCTATAGAAAGAATCACCATGGTAAATTCTATGAGGGAATGAGAGTTTATTATAAGTGTGGATAAAAGGGACACATAGTAAGTGATTACATGGGTTCGAAAAAGGTATCAAATGTACAATGCTTCATCTTCATGGAGTTTTGACACAACATGAATCAATGTCCAAATCATTAAAGTATACCCCAAAATATGCTATTAGATAATAATCATGTTATGATACTACAAAAGTTAAAGAGGAATAATTAAGAGTTCTTATATTGTTATTAACGTATTTTGCCATTTGAATACTGTATTAATAATATAAATGTTATAATAATTATAGAGTATATTAGGGTTGTATTGCAGTACTATTTCATTAAGGATTTGAGATTGTTTGGCACCAAGTTGTGTAACACAGTTTTATTTCATCTTTTTTGGAAAATATGTGGTTCACGGAAAGGTAAACCATAATATGGTCCTGATACTGATTATTTGATTTTGGAATAATATATGATTGATATGGATAAATATTATTGGATATTCTTGACTACCATGAAACTGATTAATGTTTTCGTCAATCATTGTTGGAATATTAAAAAATTTGGATATAAGGAATATATCTAGTATTCTATAAGGAATAAGGGATCATGAATGTAATTAATAAGGTTTTATGGTAATTCATCATGTTAGAGTGTTTTAAAAGAATACATGATGATTGTATTCACATGTTATTATGTGGGAAAACAGATCTTCATTGTGTGTACCATTATTATAAATTTTGGACTGTGAGTTTGGATAGAAATAGTTTGGATAAGTCTAAAGATTGGAATTGATTAAGTTTGACATTGGATATTATTGTTAAGGTAAAATAATTTGATGATATTATTTTTTGATTGTCATAAAAAGGATAACCTAGAGGTCGGGCGATAACCATTCACGTCTAGAAAGGACGTGACACTTGAACCCACAATCGAAGGGAGACAAGGGTGGATCACCTACCACTAGCATACACGACGTCCTGGTTTGTATAATGTAGTTTTTTATATTCTTACAAATGAATTATACATTCATTATTTTTTTTACCGATATACGATTAGGATTAAAATAATATTTTTAAATTATATTATATTTTGGGGAGAAAGATGGGTTTGTGGTAGGAATTAGTTGAAGGATAAACACTACTAGCCAAGTATATATATATATATATATATTCCCTCTTGTTAAGACAAAATATTATTAATCCAATTTCCGAGGTGGGCATTACACAAAGGTATTTTTATATTTTTAAACATTCGTTTTCAGAGAACAATTTCAAATTGCGAGGATTAAATTTATTGAAGGAGGAGAGAATTTAACACCCCAAGATTTCATAGTACATTATCTCATTAATGTAATTCAATAGCTTGTGTTACACGCAGCACCGAGTTCAGGCACACCACAACATATCAAACAAGCCGTTAAAAAAGTGTTTATGAATATTATGAACTAAATATTGAATCTTATATACTCTATATAATTTTAACATCAATATTATTTGTTTCATAGACATAATATAAGAAAAAATTCATTTTTTCAGATAAAAGATGTATTTATTAAAAAATGAAATTCTACCACCTTTAATGGAATTTTGTTTTTCAAACCAATAATTGAAACATTTATATTAAATTTAATGTAATTATGTTCTTATTTATAATTGGGATATAGAAATTTAGTTTTTTAGAATTTTTTGTACTTTTATGAAAATTTCCATATTTTGACAAATACTATGTTTTAATTGAAAACAACTTTTTTAATCGAAATAATTTTTAGTGTTAAATTATGAATTTCAATGGATTTAATATAAAATTAGATTATAATTTAATAATTTAATATAATATAGGTCATAATAAGGTATTTCACATGTAAATTTGACATAAGCATATGTCAATCATTTGATACTTTTTACTTTTTAAAAACCCTGATTTTTGGTATTTAGAGTTGGAATTAATGTCCAATTAATAAATTCATGTTATATGTTAGAATTTAGTAAAATAGACTTCATATTTGAATTCATAATGTAAAAATTAGCTTAGGGTGAAATTTTTATTATTTTTCTGAAAACATTCATTTTTATGAATAGTGAAAAACAATGCGTTATTATTTAAAACCGAAATTTTATTTAAATATTTATTTATTTTATTTAAATTTATTTTAAGTCAAAGTTGATATAAAATACCTATATAATTTCAATGTAATTAATTTGAATCATTTTATAATAATTTTAGATATATAAAATTTTATTTGTCTTTTTACTACCTTTTACCCACCATCTTGGAGCATTTCAAAATTTCAATAAAAATTAATTTTACTGCTTCTGTGATTTATATTTCAAAAATCCATGAGACATAGATGACATCAGTAAGAAAATTTTGGTCCAATAAGATGGAAATAATTATTGGTGAAAAGTAACTGTTTATTTTTATTTAGAACATTTAAAAATAAATATAGTAATTAAGGGTAAAAATGATATTATAATTACCCAAACACATGTCCTAATTCTATTGTATAAGTTTAATTCAACCAAAAACAACCATATGAATAAAATATGATCCTTTAGGTTATCTTTGATTTGATTAGGAATTTTTTTTTATTTTAATCAAAGAATAGTTAAAAGTGATAAATTCAATGGTTATTAACAAAACCATTGTTAATATAGGGTTGTATATTAGATGAATTCAACTATAAATATTATGTAATAAGATAAAAATATTTCCTATATAATGGGATTTTATATATTATTTTTAGACATTAAATAATTTAATTAACTTAAGACATAATGATAACGGAGTAATTATGTTACTAATGAAAGAATATAGAAATTGGTATCATAAATATTAAAAAAAATAAATTCAATGTTTTTATTACATACATGAATTATCTTGGTGAATATGACATGTTAGGGTTGATTCAAAGGATAATTTTATAAATAATTAATTTGTGATGTCTTTCACCAAAACCAAATACTAAATAGTGCCAAAATTGACACAAATTACTTTTTAAAACTAATATTATATTATTATATAATTTAATATTCGTAAAAATATAAGGATCAGAAAAAGGTCTTAAATAATAATATATATGACATTAAGGAACCACTTGATGTTATATTGTATGATCTTAGTAATTTTATTAACCATATATTTTATGAATACAAGAAGAAACGGTAAAAGTTTTACTATTTAAATAATAGTTAAATCTAAAAGATGAGGTTAATATAGTGACCTAAACATGTCTACAACATATTGTATTATAGTTTTTCGACCCATCATCACCTTATCCAATAAATAAGTCATTTTCGAGCCATTAGAATCCGAAAATTATTATATTATAAAATAATATTTCAAGATTTTCGTAAAGTGACCCTCAACACTCTTATAAAAGGGTACATCCCCTTCTCTTAATCTCACACCTCCAAAGCCATTTTTATAGGCCATGAACAACATAAATATCCTTCCATAGTTTCTCTTATCATCTTAGAGTCCTTAAATTGGTCATAAATCCAACCTAAGTAGCCATTTTGATCAAATTAAAAGGAACAATATGAAGAATAGTTAAATATTTCATCACCTCATTCAAGTTATTTTCTTCTTCCACTTCCTCTTTATTTGTTGATTCCATTATAAAATAATAAGCCTAGTATCTTCTATATACTGTGATGCTATATAAAAATGTTACAACCCTATTCATTATTTTATCCATCCTATAAAGTTGAAAGTCCCCCTATATGCGTACGCACGGATTACCGTCTCCACATTGTGGTGTAGTTTGTTATTCAAAAACTTGATTATTTAGATGGGTAAAATAATGAGTATAATTGATTTAAAAATAAATATATAATCTTAATTATACTTGAATATATGATATACAATCAAATTACATACTATTTCGTCGTCAATATAATGATAATGTCGTTCGTGAATACGTACGGATTACCATCTACACGAGGAGATGAGACTAATTTCCACATTCATCATTCAATGAGGATTTTAAAATATATATCATTAATATGTATGTAATATATGACATAATAATTCTACTAGATATATATATATATATATATATATATATATTTACTCACATATAACTTATTCCCTTAGTTCTGTTCAATACGATATGAAAACAGAAACAAGGTTTATACGTACATACGGCCTACCGTCTTCATAAACTGTGTTTTCTATTCCATATATATGTCTATTATAAAAATTTATATTCTAAAAATATATGATAATAATTCATTTTTAATATTCTGGATGTATTAAAATCATGATCTAAGTGATACAATCAATATTAACAAGTTAAATCACATACGATAAGGAAAGCAATTATTAGCCGAAATGTTAATTTAAAATAGAAATTATAATTAAATGTGTTTTATAAAGTCATAAATGAATAATATACGATATAATTAATATTAATATAGATCTATTATAATTTAATAAAATACTACAGTCTTTATACATGTGTTTAAACGTACCCTGGACTAATGGAAAGTGCATGGTAAGGGTTATTTTCTCAATCTCATTATTATCTGTGATTGTTTATGTGTATATATTTACTAGGACATATTTATTAATGATACACATATTTCATAAAAATGTTCTCAAAATGAATCTTTTAAATTTTTATGTAGGGTTATTTTTAACAAGATCATCATTTTAAATGTTTTAATGATTTATCATTCTAAATCCATTTAATCAATGTCCATGTTTTCAAAATGATTTCAAGTTTTTTTTATGGAAAAGAGTGTTTTGAAATGATCATTATTTTCTAAAGATTCAATGTGGTATGGGACACATTGATTCCAAAATCTCATTTAAATTACTTCCTTTATAAAATTCCTACTTTTAAATGTTTCTATGAAAAATATATATTTTTCTCAAAGAGTCTTACAAATCATTTTCATCTCTGCCAACATATTTTGATGGATTTTAAACATTTTTTAGGATGATTTATTATGAAACAAATATTCCATATTGTATTGAATGTTTCATGATATATTTGACTATGGATGTGTTATTTTATTACTATTTGTGGTTTATGGTTAAAGTATTGGAATTTCTAATACTTGTTTTAATATGAATTTTTATGTTATGTTTCAACCTTTTCATATGAGGAATGTATCGGAAATATTAAGTGATGTGTGGAGATCGCTATAGCTCTATGATGCATCGGTAGGTTTCATGAGACAATTACACATGGAATTGGATGAGGCATTTCCCAATTTTATATATGGTTTTGACCGAGGCCTTAATCATTTTTAGATTCCTTGGACGAGGTCTTAACAAAATGATTCATAATTTCTGTAATTAGACATTACCTCATTATGAATATAATATTGATGGTTCATGAGGTTAATCGACTAGTGGAATGACCTTGACTATGTTTTATTATGGCAATATTTACTCAACTCATATTTATTCCATATATGTTTCTAGTTTATTATTTTTAAAGGCATGTGTTTTCAATTATTCAACATACCTATTGTTTATGTTATCATTTTATAAATTTTTCACCCTTACTGAGCATCTATGCTCACCCCTTTCTTATGTTATATTTTCCCAGGATTTCCATGAAGTGTATTATGAATGATATGTAGGCTTAAGATCAAAAGGAATAATGGAATTATAAAAAATTCATTTATGTTGTGTTTTATTTTCTAATGTGTAATGTAATGTTCATGTATGTAATCTATTTTCCATGAATTTTAAAATATCGGTCTTTCGAGACATGATTCCTTGTAATCATGCCAATGTATTAAAATAATTCACCGACTCTGGGTAACTGGGGTCGGGGTGTTACAAGAAAATATATTCACATGGAAAATATATAATTATCAATTTTAAATTTATGTAACCATTAATAGGGGAAACAAAGGCATGCCCATCGACAGACTAGGACAAATTACTATACAATGGTAATATTAGGGAAAACACACCAATGGGTGGACCTTAATCAAAAAAAATTATTACAAAAATGATTCAAATAATTCCACTAATCACTTTAATGTCATTTTTTATTATCACTTGTAAAATTCATTTCCAAAATACACCTTAAACATGGGTGCACAATAATAAAACATATATAAAGAACCATTCATCACATGACCACTTAACATGTCCTTGTGTGACTCTCCACATCCAACATCAGCTTTTGATTCAAGTATGAATGAATAAGATCTAAGAAATAAAGATAAAATATCATACTTAAATAACCTCTTTGAGAAAATAAATTATAAAGAAAGGATCAAGTTTAATTAAGAGCATACCAATTGGGTTCAAACAAGACTGACTATGATCGAAACAGTGTTCAGATGTTCAACCGTGAAGTGATCAAACTTCTGGAGCTTCTTATTCATCAACTCGGAAATCCCTCTATATATTGTGTTAAATGGAGAGGATACACACTTTTTAACAAAAAAACACAAATACATGTCATGTATGTCCTTAAACACCGCATTTAAATCACTATACTATTTATGGAGTCACTTTTTCCACCTATATACTTTCCAGGACCCACAGACTTGACCACACGTCACATACTAGGAAGTACACGGTGTGTAGTTGGTTTTTCATCTTTTTATGGCCAACTACATCACCCTCTAGGTTTTATCTTCATACACAGCCATACTACATGTATTTGTTATAATATTACATGGCATGTGAAACCTAATTCCATTATTTTTCCCATACTTCCATTTTTCCTCAATAATAACTCAATAGAAATGGAAATGAATAAATCTCCCCTCAAATAAAGTACCATGTTCTTACACTAGGGACCAGTGCTAATAAAGCACATATGAACCTTATATTATACACTTCCCTCCTTCAAATATATCCTATAACACCCTTCAAAAATAAATATATATTAAAAATTTAATTTAACATCCATAAGTAATGTATAATTATAAAATGAAAAATGATGGTCTTTAAAATCATTTCTTCATTGGTTTTCTCATCTCTATGATATTTTAGTCATTCTGTTAAGGGATAAATTTCAACCAATAATCCTTCATCTTAATTTCAAAAACCGTAGTCTCATATGAATGTTGACCATTATCTTATTTGGACAATACCAATATATTTTTTGTTCGACACAATGTTTTATCAATTTATTCAATAAATGAAGTTGGTTATTAAATAATGAACCCTTCTATATCTGATAAAATTTTATCAAATAAAAATAAATAAAGGTTGTAAGGAATTAACATCCTTAGTTGTTTAACATTGAAAACATCATGAATTACATTGTGATGAGGTGGTAAGCAATACTAGTATGACAAACAATAGATTTGATGAAAAACAATTAATGTCTATAGTGAATCAAGTTGATTTTTAGCATAATTTACCATCCACTGAAGAATCAATCAATGATATACATAGAAAATTCCATGATCGATATTCCAAAATTCTATGTGGTCATCACAAATAGTTTTCATAATACCATTAGATACATTTTATAGTTACAAGAAAATTTCAAATCACTTAAACCAATTAATATATATCTGGTATGATTCTAGGACTAATCTACCGTGACATACAAAAATTTGATGGGTATAATTGATATTCAAATAGTCTTTCATAAACTGCGTCTAATGGAAACATTTGGCTGGTTTTATGATTGTATTTTTTGAGGGATACATCAATAAGAGGTAAATAATACCAAAAAGAACCTCTAATATTGAGGAAATATGATTTAATAATATCATCTAGGGAGTGAATTGTGAAGACACGAAATTGCTGTGGAATGTTTTTTAATACATAGGAATGTTACTTGTCCACAGTTTCTTACGGTGCAAGATTCCAAGGCCCGGTGTTCCCGAAATCATTTTCTGATGTTTTCTTCTGGTACATTTAGTTAACATACGTTCGGGATTTTATATCTTTTGAACTGGTGCTCGAAATTGAAATACAGGGGGATCGTTGAACTTGCATCTTTGGGGATTGCATAGTGATTCCATCATTGCAGTTGCGTTTTAATGATAATGGAAGTTAGTTTTTGGGGTTTCAATTAAAATTGAATAAAAATTATGTTTTAGCATTATTTTTATCTGTTGGTGGTCAAAATATCCAAGTAGAGGTTCACGTTGTGGCCCACACGAACATAACCTCCATTTGGAGGATATTATTAGGTGGGGTACACACAAGCTTTAACCCCCTTGCAACTCTCAATAAAGTGGATAAGCCCATGGAATTCCCCCACTAATTTAATGTGCCAACATCCTCACAATTATTTAAATAAACACTTTCAATTAGTTATGTTTCATCCATTCGAATTCTTTTGAATTATTGTCCAATAAATTATATAATGGTTTGGCATAAACCATTATTTTTGGTTGGCTGATCCTTTGTTTATAAATTTGGGAGAGGGGGAACTTTTGGAGAATCCTTGTTGAATTATCCTCCAATGAATAACAACATTGAATGAATATCGTGGACATCACTTCTTCCTCGGATTCTTCCCGACATCGATGATACAATGCCTCCTTCCCGTGACTTAGTCAACGATCACCGATCTCGAGGTAGGGTAATTTTAGTTGCCTTATGTATGAATTTTAATTTTTATCATCCTAAGTTAAATGATGGTTTTGATATGCCAATTTTTAAAAACATAACGAGGAGGTCTCAGACCACACGAACACGGTCTGACCCTCCCTCTATTATTGTTGTTCTCATTGTGTTGACGATGGAGGAGGAGAAATGATGGTCGACAACGGGCCGACCGCGAAGAAAACCGATGGCGCAAGCCGCCGGGATTCCAAGAGGGTGTGGTACCATTTTTTCGTGCATTAGGGGAGCCGTGGCCATGACGTGTCAGGATGGAAGAGCACGGCGTCTTCACACCGTGCCGAGGAAGAAGGGGGTCGCGGCCATGCGAGGCCACGACGAAGATGGTGTTGCTCCGTCGTGCCGTGTGGAGAAGCTATAGGATGCAGCCAAGCTGGGCCCGGACAGAGGAGGCAAGGTTCCATCGCACCGCATGTAGGGAAGTAGGACCGCAGAGTCATCGCTCCGCAGTGGAGAAGCCCAACTGTCAGCCGCTGGAGGAGCCAGGAGGAGCAGGACACTTGGGGTCCCACACGACCTAAACCGGTGCCACCTGGCACCAGTTAGGGGTACCACCTGAACTTATATGCCGTTCGGGTGCCAGGGGGTGCGCCCCTCCCCCCTGGGTTCTACTAGGCCGAGCTGACCTCGGCCGGGCCGCCACGGGTCGGGCCACCCTCAACCGCGCTGCCCTCGGTCGGGCCACCCTCAGTCAGGCCGGCACTGGACGGGCCTCCCTAGGCCGAGCCACCCTCGGTTCGGGCTGCCCCGTCAGGCCAGGCATCTTCTTTAGACCGGGTTGGACCTGTGGACCGGGTCGGACCCCAGTACGGACCTAGTCTGGTCGGGTCGGTCCCCTTTGGCACATACCAAACTCGGACCCAGTTTGACCCATTTCAAATTTTCATACATATCATGGGATATGAGTGTCTGATCAACGAACTGTCTGTGGTGACATGAATCTAAGAGTCAAACGGTCCTTTGGCCTTACCCCACTTGAGTTTTTGATACATTTTGTTAACGGGCGGGTTGGATTGAGCCAAAAAACCAACTGGGCCCCTGGGTCAAAAATGCTAATAACTCACAGATCGGGAGTCCGATTGACGTTACATCTTTCGCATTGAGTTTTTATGATGATATAGAACTACGAGATACATCAAATTGAGACTTCATGATAGTTTATGTATCGACTATTGGATCGAGGAGAGGACCCTCCTGGAATCAAGCGTGTTGTGTGCGGGAACTTTCTGGCCGGCTGCAATTGAGATGATAGGACCCTACGTGGGCGTACTACTGTACCAAGATCCTCTGTGGGTTTGACAGCGAAGATACTGTACCAGGATATTTCGTGCGTCAAATAGTGACAATAGTGTACCAGGATCCACCGTGGTTTGACATCAATGATACTGTACCAGGATCCTCTGTGGGTTCGACAACGATGATACTGTACGAGGATCCTCCGTGGGTTCAACACTGATGATATTTTACCAGGATCATCCATGGGTTTGACAACGATGATACTGTACTAGGGTCCTCTGTGTGTTCAACAACAACGATACTGTACTAGGATCCTTCATTAGTTTGATAGTGATGACTTCTGTACCAGGATCCTCTATGGGTTCGACAGTGCTGATGTTGTTCATAGATCCTACATGGGTTCGACAGAGGAGATGATTTAGTGGCTAATTCTAATCATCTCTACCCACTCTACATGAGTTGTATACATGTGTGAGATGAGTATTGTCTTTCTATTGTTATCATTGAGATGATAGACATTACTTCCTTTGTAAAATGAGTCGTTCTTGGGCTCGAGTGTTGAAGTCGGACAGTGATTGGTAACTTCGGTATATGTATGTTCATATACATAAGTTGGGATGGTTTATACATTGTTATTATATCTTTCTAATGTGGTTTATCCATATTGGGTTTTGGGAGACCTTCGTGGGACTCGGGGTCCCCTATTGAGTATTGTTATACTCACCCCTGCACGGGCTTCGCCCACACCTTGTTGTGTTCTGTGCAGACGACGGTCAGC
The DNA here is from genome assembly GCA_963277665.1 of Viscum album. Lineage (NCBI taxonomy): Eukaryota > Viridiplantae > Streptophyta > Magnoliopsida > Santalales > Viscaceae > Viscum > Viscum album. Next base: position 883,486,903 of record OY728158.1, read on the forward strand.
AGTGATCGATGCTGAGTGTGATGGAAGGGAGGCTGCTCGACACGAGACTATATGGGACATACTGTAGGGATGCATTGTTTGAGTTTTTTACCTACCCTTCGGGTAGGATTCCCCGACGGATGATCCAGGAGCTGTTTTTCATTTTTTACGTGCACTTGTACTTGTTGTTCAGTTGGGTTTGTATACTAGCCCACTTACATTCAGCACACATTTTCATTTATATATTAGTACTTTTGGCTTCTACTTCTTGTTTTCAGACTGTGTGTGTTATAGGATTAAAGGAAAATCCTTCCCTTTTATCGTGATTACCCCTTTGGTGCCAGTCGCCAGCCCCTGTCCTATGGAAGGTGGGCTTGGGGTAGTCACAGCACATGCCCTGAGGATGGGTCATGACAAATTGGTATTAGAGGAGTTGGTTCTATAGCAGAACATGGACTCTAATTCTTTTAATGGTAACAGTGTTAAGTGTTTTGGATTTGGTTATCATTTTAGGTAAACCGATGTTGGTGTAGCGGCCGACGTATCCATACACTAGGACTCTAACTTCTGATTTCCGACTCAGTGCATGAAAACTCTGATTGCATGTTTGATTCCATTGAAAATGTTTCTTCATGATTACTTTTTGTTAGCTCACCAGGTATATTGTTTTCACTGTGGTGCACCTATTTCTTTTCATGATGCCCCACATAGGCAGCCAGCTAGGGTTCTGAGTTTCGTACGAGATGGTAGCCCACCGAGCGACAAGTTCTCAGTGGAGGGCCCCATTACAGCGGAGGTACCAGCGGTACCACTACCCGCTAGGACACTAATACCACCAGCTCTATAAGCAGAATGTTCATGTAGTATGAGTGTGTTGCATGAGTTCCAGTGCTTGAGGCTGCCCAGGTTTAGGGGATAGATGGACCCATAGGTAGCTGAGGATTGGATGGCGCCTGTTGTGAGAGTTTTTAGATTGTTAGGGACATCAAGAAACCTCATGGTGATCCTTTCCAAGAGACTCCAGCATGCAACAATAGGCAGATGGTGGAGCCTGATGCTCCAGGTGCCTGACGAGGCATCACTACACTAGGTAAACATTGAGAGTCTCTTCTGGTTAGATATTGTTCTAGCCACCATTCATGCAGTGCGGATTTAAGATTTATCGCATCTACAGCAGGGTAACATAACAGTGGATCGGTACTCAGTGAGGTTCATCGACCACACACGCTACTACAAAGATATGGTATAGGACCCATTCTCTAGGGCACATACCTTTGAGCATATACTTATACATGAGATCAGGGCTTCGATGATCTCCCTCGTCATCCTGACATAGGTAGGGGTTCTTGAAAGAGCCCTTCTATTGGATATTTTTCTTTCTGAGCAGTTACCAGCAGCGAGACACACCACGGGGTGACTAGTAGTGGAGTGTTCTGCAGCTGGCAGTAGACAGATGACACAGAGGTCCAAGAAGACCAGGCCATCAGGTGGGCAACTCCAGGATATAGGTTCGGTTATGCGGGGAACATGATACAGAGCCACCCATTCAAGGATCAGTCAGTGCTATGCATGCGGTGGTAAGGGACACATGGCTCGTGACTGCCCGACCTGCCATGCAGATGAGTAGCAGACTGTAGAGGGACCTCCCAGAAAGCAGTAGATGTTCGACCGTGGAGGTCCACCGGGAGAAAGCAGACATGGCAGAGGTGCTGGTGGAGCATCAGGTGGTGGACATCGTTTCGAGGCCCTACCCCCACCCCCACCAGGAGGTCCACCACGACCACAAGGAGATGGATGACAAGGGTAGGATCACCACCAGGCAGTCAAGGCCTATGACCACAGTGCACCTGAGATGATTCGAGTTACTATCTATGTCTAATCTACCATTGTTGAATTACTTATAGAAACTTCTGTGTGTCATTCTATTATTGTCACTACCTTCATTCGGAGCACGAAGATTCCTACAGAGCCGTTAGATCGATCCTCATGCCTAGAGACTCCTACTGGAGCAGATTTGAAAATTCAGCACTGTTTTCGGCAGTGTGAGCATACTCTATGAGGTGAGAGCTTTGGCTGAGATCTCATCATTGTGACGTCGAGTACTTTCGACGTCATCTTGGGTATGGACTAGTTATCCACAGTTCATTCTCATATTGACTATATCAGGTGGAAAGTGTGGTGTGTTTACACGGATAGAACCATTTTCACCTTCACCAGTGAGAAGGGAGCATTTGCAGCGCAGCATATACTTACACAGTGGAGGGGGAAGCCAATCACTAATCAGTTGGATAGTATCATCCTCGGAGCGGTTGATTTGAGGAGTCTGAGTTTTCTTATTATGGTGGATCAATACATCGATGTTTTCCCTCACAATGTTCCAGGACAACATCCTCACCGAGAGGTGGACATCTACATTTACATGTACGCTTGGACAGCACTGATATCTACTCCATCATTTTGGATGGCTCTTTCCAAGCATTGTGAGCGGTGAGTACAGCTGGAGGACTTGCAGGGGAAGGGATTTACTCAACCCAGTGTTTCACCCAAGGCAATCCTGATTTTTTCTCCATGAAGGTGGATGGGAGCTTTTGGCTCTATGTCGACTACCGTCACCTTAACTAGGTGACCATGAAATACAAGTACCCACTCTCGAGGATTGTCGACCTATTTGATCAGCTGAAGGGAGCGTGTTGGTTCTCGAAGATATATCTTTGATCGGGTTATTACCAGATCATGGTACCAGATGAGGATGTCTAGAAATGGACTTTAGATGTCATTATGGCCACTACGAGTTCTTGGTTATTACATTAGGTATAACCAATTCACAAATAGTGTTTATGGGACTCATGATCAAGATCATTCAACCATACCGTGATCTTTGTGTGGTAGTCTTCATCAATGATATTTTTATCTACATAGTTACTGAGGAGGAACAAACCTACCATTTTTGGATAGTACTAGACACACTCCGAGAGAACCAGCTTTATGGTAAGCTTTTGAAGTTCTAGTTCATGGATCCAAGAAATAAACATTCTAAGACATGTCATCTTAGAGGCTAGAGTTGCAGTGGATCTAGAGAAAATCGAGGCAGTTCTTACTTGGGAGCTACCCAGAAGTGTGGTGGAGGTACAATGTTTTCTAGGACGAACTGGGTACTATCATAGATTTGTTCTTGACTTCTCTAGAGTTCCATCACTGCTTTCAGCATTGATGCAGAAGGCAGAAAACTTTGAATGTTCAGAGAGATGCTAGCAGAGCTTCGAGGAGCTGAGGGAGATGTTGACTAGTGCCCCCCATTATGAGGCATCCAGAGGAGGGCATTGAATATGTAATTTACTATGATGCATGAGGGACTGGACTCAAGTGTGTCTTTATGTAGGAGCGAGTGACAATCGCATATGGGTCTCGGAAGTTGAGACAGCATGAGAAGAACTATGCTACCCTTGACCTGCAGTTAGCAGCATTGGTCTTTACCTTGAATATGTGGCGGCACTATCTTATGGGTGACCATTTTACATTCTACATTGTCCACTTGAGTCTCGGGTACATCTTCATATAGAAGGACCTGAACCGGAGACAGCGGCGTTGGCTAGATTTCCTCCAGGACTAAGACATAGAGATAGTCTATACTCCAAAGAAGGGGAACATTGTTGTTGATGCTCTCAGAAAGAGCTCAGGAATTCAAGTGCTAAGAGAGGTGATAGATCAGCTGGGCACATTTTAGATATCCATTATGGATAGAGATGGAGTAGCCTTTCTACAGTTTCTCACAGTCACTCCTCCAGTTCTTCAGCGAGTCAGGGAGGCACAATGTGAGGATATTGACTATGAGACGTGACGTGTTGAGATAACCATGGGGAAGGCACCTAATGGATTTTTCTGAAGGTGGGGAGCACATCAATATTTTCAGAGGATGTACCATGATACCTGTTGCACTTCAGGAGTAAGTGTTGAGGGAGTCCCACACATATCCTTTAGTGGTACATCGAGGAGTGGTAAAGATGTATCAAGACCTCCGATGACAGCACTGGTGTCCAGGTATGAAGAAGGTAGTATAAGAGTTTTTCTCTCAATGCCTCACTTTTCAGAAAGTGAAGGTAGAGCACCTAGTGCCTACAGGCTTTGTTTATGTCTTAGAGGATCTAGAATGGAAGTGGGACAGGATATCTGTGGAATTCATGATGGGGATTCCATGTAAATCTAGAGGACATGACTCTATCTGGGTGATTGTCGAATGACTCACCATGTCAACCGACTTCATACTAATTAGAGAGCAGGTTTCAGTTGAGATCCTTGGAAGCCTCTACATATGAGAGATCATAAAACATCATTGTGTTCCATCGACGATGGTCTCCGATCGAGATTCTTGTTTCACATTCCAGCTTTGGAAGGGGTTACAGGAGGCTTTTGGGATGAAGCTTCGCTTGAGCACCGCAATTCATCCTCAGATAGATGGTCATACATAGAGGACCATTCAGACTCTCGAAGACATGCTTTGTGCATGCATCCTCAACTTCGATCGCAGCTGGGAGGATGATTTACCCTTTGGTAGAGTTTGCGTACTACAACAAAAACCCCTCCAACACCGGGATAGAACCTTTCGATGCACTTTATGGCAGACCTTGCAGATTGCCTTTATGCTAGACTGACCCAGGAGAGTCAGCACTCACGGGACTAGAGAGTGTGCAGGCTACGACGAAGAAGGATCAGATCATCCTGAAGCGGATGAAGACTGCACAGAGAAGGCATATGTCCAACCCTGATAGAATCCAAAGAGCACATGAGTTAGATAATGGTGACCAAATCTTACTACGGGTCTCATCTTGATGAGGTCTACATATATTTGACTAAGGTGGCAAGTTATCTCAACTATTCATCATACCTTTCCTATTTCTCAGCAGAGTAGGTGAGGTGGCTTACCGCCCTGCTCTTCCACCTCAGTTGCACCATGTGCACGACGTCTTCCATGTATCTCAGATGAGGAGATACACACACGACTCGTCCCACATCATCTACCATAGGGAGTTAGACAACGATGACGAGGTGGCTTTCACGGAGGATCCAGTGGAGATTGAGGACCGGCTGGAGCGGGTCCTGCTTGGACGGTCAATACCTATGGTGCACGTTCACTGGAAGCACGAGAACCTCCATGAGAGCACATAAGAGCGGGAGGCTCAGATCTGTGCTCAGTACCGCGACTTGTTTCCTTAGTGTGAGTTTTATCTTATTTAGACGTAAAGACCCGAGGTGGGGAGAATGTAAAGACATGGAATTTCTGTGGGAATTTTTTTAATACATAAGAATTTTACAAGTTCGCAGTTTCTGACAGTGCATGATTCCGAGGCCCGGTGTGCCTGGAATCAATTTCTGATATTTTGTTCAGGTACGTTTAGTTAACGTATGTTTGTGTTTTATCTCTTTTAAACTAGTGCTCGGAATTGAAATTTGAGGGCACTGTTGAACACGCATAGTTGGTGACTTCTTAGTGATACCATCACCGCAGGTGAATTTTAATCAGAATGGATGTTAGTTTTTGGGGTTTAAAATTAAAATTGCATAAAAATAAACTGTTAGCTTTATTTTTATTTGATGGTGGTTAAAATCTCCAAGTGGAGGTTGAATGTGGGGCCCAACCACACATAACCGCCTTTTGGAGTGTATTATTAGGCGGGGCCCACACGAGCATTAACCCCATTGTAACTCTCCATAAAGTGGGGTAATCACTGGGGCATCCCCCACTAATTGAATGTGCCAACATCCTCACAATTAATTAAATAAACACTTTCAATTAATTAATTATCATTCATTACAATTCTTTTGAAATCTTGTCCAACAAATAAAATAATGGGTTTTCATAACCCATTATTTTTGTTTGGTGGATCCTTTGGATTGAACAATGGGAGAGGGAGAGCTTTTGTAAAATATTTGGAGAATTTTCCTCTAACGAAGAACATCTTCTGAACGAAGATCATGGATGACACTTCTTCCACAGACGCTTCCCGACGTCGATGAAATGATGCTGCCTTCCAGCGACTTTATCAACAATCACTAATTTCAAGGTAGGGGTATTTGAGTTGTTTTATGTATGAGTTTTAATTTCGATCATCATCATTCAAATTAAGGTTGTGATATGCTGATTGTTAACAACATAATGAAGAGGGATCAGACCGAATGAACACTGTCAGACCCCCCCATTATTGGTGTTCTCGTTGTGTTGACGACGGAGGCAGCGTAATGGCGGCCAGAATCGGGCCGACTGTGAATAAAACTAGAGGCGCAAGGCCGTTGTGTCTCCAAGAGGGTGCAACACCATCATTCTACGCAGAAGGGGATACGCGACCATGATGGGCCGCGTCGGAGGTGCGCGGCGCCGTCGGGCTGCGCGGAGGTAGAAGGGGGCCGCGGCGGAGGTGGCGCAGCTCCGACGAGCCGCACAGAGGGCAGCAGGACCGCAGTGCCATCGCGTCGCGCAGAGGGTAGTAGGACCGTGGCGCCGTCGCGTCATGGCAGAGAAGACCGGAGGCCGGACGGGCGGGCCACCAGAGGATCCGGGAGGAGCGGGACCCTTGGCGTCCCATTTGACCAGGACTGGAACCACTTGGCTCTGTTTGAGGTTACCAACTGAATGGCCAAGCCGTTCAGGTGCCAGGGGCCATGCACCTCCCCCCTGGGCATGGATAGGCCATGCCGCCCTCGGTCGGGCCACCGCGGGTCTGGCTGCCCCCTCAGGCCAGGCTACTTCTTTGGACCAGGTCGGACCCACGGACCGAGTCAGAACCTGATACGGACCGGCTCAGGGAGGGTCAGTCCGGCGGGGCCGAACCATACCCTAACCCTGTTTGACCCATTTCACCTTTTCGCCCATATAATGGGATACATATGTCTGATCGTCAAACCATATGTTGTGATAGGAATCTTAGAGAAAGAAAGTCCTTTTGGATTACCCCACTTGAGGTTTGGATGATGTTAGGGTACATCCTGGTGGGTGTGAACCTAAAAATCAACCAAGCCGCTGGAACGAAAATGCCAATTACTCACAAACCTAGCGTCTGATTGTCGCGTCGTCGGTCATGTTTGGTTCCTTATCATGAGGCGGAAATATGTGATACATCAACTTGAGTCTTCATTGTAGTTGATGTATCAACTCTTGGCTCAGGAGCGGACCCTCCCAAAATCGAATGTTCTATGTGCGTTAACCCTATGGCTAGCTGCGATTGAGATGATAGGACCCTATGTGGACCTAATACTATACCAGAATCCTCTATGGGTTTGACATCAAAGATACTGTACTAGGATCCTCCGTGTGTTAAACAGCGACGATACTGTAACAGGATCCTTTGGGGGTTCAATAGCGACTATACTGTACTAGAATCATCCGTGGGTTCGATAGTGACGACACTATATCGAGATCCTATGTGGGATCGACAACGACGATACTGTACTAAGATCCTCCATGGGTTCGACAACGATGACTTCTGTACTGGGATCCTCTGTGGGTTCGACAGTGCTGATACCGTTCCAGGATACTATGTGGGTTCGACAGAGGATATGATTTAGTGTCAACATCTAATCATCTTTACCCCCTCTACATGAGTTGTATACCTGTGTGATATGAGTCTTATATTTCAGTTGTTATCATTGATATGATAGACTTTACTAACATTGTGGAATGGGTCGTGCTTGGGCTCGTGTGTTGAAACCAGATAGTGATTGGTAACTTAGTTATATGTATTGCCATATACCTAAGTTGGGATGGTTGATACTTCATGATTATATCTTTCTACTATGGTTTATCCCTAGTGGGTTCTAGGAGACCTTCTGGGGTCTCATGGACCCCTAGTGACTATTGTTATACTCACCCCTCCACGGGCTTCACCCGCACTATGCGGTATTCTGTGCAGATGACGGTCAGCAGTGAACGAGGCTGAGGGTGACGGATGGGAGGCTTCTCAGAGCTAGACTAAAGGGGACATACCGTAGGGACGAGGTGTTCGAGTTCTGTACCTACCCGTCAGGTAGGATTCCCCGTTAGATGATCCAAGAGCTAATTTTTACTTTTTACTTCTACTTGTACTTGTTTTTCAGTAGGGATTGTATACCGGCCCACTTACATTCAACACACTTTTCTTTTCTATATTAGTACATTTTTCTTCTACTTCTTGTGCTCAGACTATGTGTGTTACAGTTTTAAAGGCAATGTAATCCCTTTTATCGGGAATACACCTTTGGTGCTAGTCTCCAGCCCCTGGCCTATGGAAGGGGGGCTTGGGTTAGTCACGACACGAGCCCCGAAGATGGGTAGTGATATGAATGGTCCATTAAAGTTGACCATATAATTAAAGGTAATAATTTATTCACAGTATTCTTTAATTATGAATATAATTTTATAATCATTTCAAAAAAATAGGACATAATGTTCCGGTCATAATCAGATATAAGGCTTGTTAGGACCCCATGGGGTTTATCAATAGCAATAAATTAATGTATTCTTAGATTATAAATACAACAATCCTCCATATTGAGTAAAACATTTCAACCATGAAACTATCATTCTGGTATCTTCAATTATTGAGTCACTCTTCGATGATGATATAATAATAATGGGAGATATAAAAATCCACACCTCATTCCATAACTAAGGATTCAAGGTATATATATTATAAAAAATAACATCATTTCCATAATAGATATCCTACTAATGACCAATAAGAAAAAATTTAATCCTGTAATCATCCTTAACTTCTCACACATTCTGAGGTTAAGTATTTTTATATTGGGAACTACATATTAAATTTACATGACCCATATTATAAAGAAGTTAAAAATAAAATTATATAATATAATCAACCAATCAATTATACTCCAGTTTAAAACCCCTTGAAAAATATTCACTTGCCTCTTTTATAATCATTATATACCAAAAAATCACTATTTGAACACATAGTGCCACCAACACATTAATTAACATGCCAATATGGATAAATCAATTTCGTAGGATGGATAGTTCAATATGTTTTCACATATCTAATTGGAGCATAGGTTACAACATGGTATTATTAAATCCTCAAGCATCCTTGAATTAGATAATTTCCATTACATTATAATCGAATACCCTTACCTATATGTATTTTGGTTCCCCAATTATTCAATTTTTGAAACTCCCTCCAACTCTACTATGAGCAGTCTATTTATTTTTCTTTTTAATTTGGGTAGTTCTAGGATATTCAATATTGGAAAAATATATCACAAAATAATGATAATATCATTAATGTTCTTAGAAAATTTAATCCATGAAGAAGTTTATAGGTACTTCCAATGACATTACTACATCATCTATCCAAATAACTACCATAACATCACATTATGACACAAAAAACATCCTAAAAAATTTTACATCAACAATATAGAAAAAAAAATTTAATAATGATGCATAAAAATGATTCCTGTAAAATTTCATCTATATTAACCATATATTATATTTCATTATCTTCATAAAAACTAAAATATATGACCATATAATCAAAAAATACAATGAAAATATTTTATTTGAAGGATGAATGAATTTTTTAAATAATATGCATGAAAACAATATGTTCATTAGTAATTACAAAAAATGCATAAAAAATATTAAAATTTCACATACAGACTTTGAAATTCTATCATAAATATATCCTTATGTTTTAAAAATGTTCATATCACCCCGATCAATAATAAATCATCCAAATACATTTATGTCGTTTTATTTTATAAAATATATCATAAATTTTATGTAATTGGTATTAGTTATTTGTAAGTACTTGAATTATAATCAAATAGTACATGTTGATATATAGAATTCATTTTTCATTTTTGTGGAGAGAACTAGAGAAACCCAAATATATATTCTAGTTTATATAAATCCTTTAGAATCCATTTCTACAAGGTTATATTTTAGTTAGCCAAACTATTTTAATTATATATAAATTATATGAATAAAAATATATCTATTCTAAGAAACAAATATATAGAAAAATCCATATTATAATTATATGTAATCCTAAAATATCATCAACCCACATGTTAGGAAGGAAACAATCTATACGAAGTAATTCTTAATATCGATTATTTCAACTACATCAATATCTATCTTAGATTATTAAGTAAATAATTACCCCATTCAAACCCTAATACAACTTAGATCAACATTATTTAAAATTAAATTCTTCTAAAATGATGTATTGGGTTTTATCTGACGATAAGAATGAGACTAGCCACTTATAAAAATTAATTCTATCATCAAAACATTGTATTTATTATTCGCTAATGATATTATCTGTGATATTCTTATGAAAAGAAGAAAATTTTTATTAATATCATAATGGTCCAATAATTTTAGGATCATAAAGAAATCATTTACTACTCTTTATCCATTTATCCAATGGTGTATTCATACTCACGATTCTCTATGACGATTCCACCAGTAATCCCATAAAAGACACCAGATTCCAAAAAATAAATGAAACTGATTCCCTGATTGCAAATAAACTAATGAAAATAGTTGGAGATACCAGAATAGTACCTCTAACTATCAAATTATATTCCTTATTATTTTATATCGATTACTAAAGGAAACACAAATTGAGCAATAATAATGGCCTTTTAATTGTGTTAATTCATATTCATGAGGTAACACCAGCTGTTAGATAATATTTTTTAAACTATTAACCCTTACATATTAGTTAATAGGTTCATGGTTTCCTATATAGTCTTTCTAATGAGTCTAAATATATTAATTATGCCTCTTCTATTATCCCTATAAAACACTCTCAAATATTGTAGTCATACCAAAACAATGAAGGTGGACTAAACTACTAAAATGACCACAATATTTTTATATAGGTGGATATAGTGTTCTAGTGTTCCCTACAAATCGACACTATATGTATCAAATGTAGGATCCACAATCACTATAATAAAAAAATGCTCCAACCCTGACTTCCAAAGACTCGATCCACTTGGAATCATATCTTTATGATCTAGGTTTTTATCACCAAAAAAACTAGTAGATGTAATACTCTTGTAAAAATAATTTCAATCAATAAAAATGTTATTTAAAACCATACAAAAATTCATTATGATAAACAATAATAAATTCATATAATGTGGGGAAATCAATCCCCTTTAAATCTATATCGACATTTATTATATTACCACGTCCATTTCATGTGTATGGAAAATAATATATCTATATTATTTTTATAAAAGGGACATCTACCCAAGTATTACCTCCATAATATCCACTATTTCCCTTCTCTAAGAGTACATTGGTAGTACTGAAAAAAGGAATTTTTTTAAAAAAACCTTCTTGTTGAGTCTATATTCATCTTAGAATCAACTAATACATCTCGTGGTAGATGGCCATCTCTTTCTTGTATAATGGTGTATATCAAAATTTGATATTATTTTTTATCATTGGTACTCTAAAAAAGGTGGTGAATATAATACAAACACTCATATGATTCATATGCGGAGACCTCACAATGAAATTTTAAATTTAAGTGGAACAAAAAATTTTATTTCATATATAGATTGTTATGATCATTGTTTTTCCTATACTATAACATAATGTAGCTAAGCTAGGACCTTTAAAACATAACGATCTGTGGGATCCGAGTAAGTATAAAATTTTCATTAATTAATTTATTCAAACCATATAATAGTCTATATAGTGTCATAATCTATATTAATAAATATAATCTTATCAGAATATCTTTCATGAAATAAGTAACTTATCATTTAAAACTACATAGTAATAGTAATATCATTACTCCATCAACTATTTCTTGTGAATTTTAATAGGTCAAATATTATATAATATATAAATTATTTAATTTAAATTATAAAAACCAAATGTTAATTTTAAACACATATATTTTATGAATTTAGTTGAATTAAATAATTTATGTCTAAGGGAATCAATTAACTTATTTATACAAAACTAATTTTCATTTATAAATAAAAAAAAGATACCATTGATTTTTTTTAATAATGATTTAATTTAGATAAACATTCAAATGAATCAATATTTGAAGTAAATAAACCTAAGAAAGAAGATAATTTTGAAGGAAATATTGCTTTCTTCTATCGAGACATGTTTTCTCATGATGTGTGAGGCTCGAAAAAATAGATATAACATAAACTCAAAGCCAATATCAATCCAATAAATCTACTAATATCATAATATTATTATATAAGTAGGTTTTATAGGTACATTTTTTTATTTATACCATTTTATATTGACCCATACCCGAAAAATAAATGACCCTAATAAAGATCTGCATAAGATTTGTGCAACACCTCATGATTTAAAAAAAAATGGAATAAACATCAATGTAAAAAAATGAAAAATATTATTGGATATGTAATACCCTATTTAGAAATGAATCAGAAAGACGAAATTTTAATAGGTTCTATTTACGTAGTTCTATCATAATCCTTTGGTAATTCGTACCGGTGAGACCAATATACTTGTTTTCTCCATTGGAAGATCCTTCCTCTATGTTACCATGTCCTCATGCTATTCAAAAACTATATAAAATCATATATATATAAATCCATGGTGAGAAAAAAAATTTTGATTACTAAAATAACGAAAAAGAAAAAGAAAAAGTAACATCTAAAATAATTTCCCACAAAAGATTCTATAGGGAGATAAAAGAGAATGTCTCGATTAAAATTCCACACCCAATAAAATTGTATAAACCCCTATAGCACCAAAACCAATTGTCCAAAAACTTTTATTAATTTACCATTTTTATATAGAATGACCTCTAAAAAAGGATGATTATATTTATTTAAATTATTATTAAGACATGCCCATTATTTTGGATTCATAGTACTATGGTTTAGAAAATTATTTTTTTAATATTTCTATATTATTTTAAAGTTCTTACAAAGATGGAATATTTATAATAAGATTTCCAAAAAACCAATGAACACATCTAAAAAATGAAAAACATGTAGAGAATAACACAAAATATTAAAAAATTAGAAACTAATTTAGGAAACATTGATCATTGAATATATAAAAATAATAAGAAAATGAATGATAAAAGAGTCAAATTTATGTATTATATCAAAATGAAATAATATTGGGATATTTTAATTAGTATTTCATTTTAATGGAAAAAATTTCATTATAATTTTTTTAAATGACAATCATTTTTAGGGTATCCCAAAATCTACAAAATTACATTACAACAGAAACAATATGATAATAAAAGAAAAAACTAATATGTTACTCACCATAATATATGTATATAGTAGTTCTATTTTTGTAGAATCTCCTAATTCCACTATTAACTAGATTGGGAAATGTGAGTTAAAATAAAGAGTAATTAATGTGATTTCCATTATTTAAAAGAAGTATTATAAGATTTATAATATAGTACTTACATCATGATCATCATGTCTTACCACTCACACCCTCAGAAATATGAAATAGTCATGAAAAAGTAATCCTCAAACCGTTGAAGAAGAAGAGAATATAGATTTTTTTAAAATATCATAAAAATATATTATATTCCAATGATATTGGCTATCATGTATTATATTGGAAAATAATGGATTATAATGATATCTTAGATATTAATGTGGTATAATACATGATCCTAGGATGATGCAAATAGATGTGATTTATAGGTGGAGCTCCAATGGATGCCAATGTTATTAAATGAAATGAGAATATTTAATTTGGGATTTTATGGGGTTTTGGTTTCAAGGTAAATTCCATTAAATTCCCAAACAATGAACCCAAACATTAACATATTATGTATATTTTAAGGGTTTATCAGATACTTAGTTTCTTTTTTGTGTTCATAGTGATAACCATTATCCCTCTTGGTACATGGTGCTTAACCATGATTTTCTCAATGAAACTAAATGACCTTACCCTATTCTAGTTTCCTTCCCTACATAAATCAGCTCCTCAAAATCTATTCATAGTAAAAAATAAATGAAATATGAATATAAATTCATGAAAAAACAAAAAATTATTTCTGTGAAAAATATAGTCCTTAATAGTTCAGTCGTGATTTTTTCTAATGGAGTCAATTAGCTTATATGTTCCCAATGTAAAAAGATGTAATGTAGCAGTGCACATTTTATTATTTCACCTCAAACAATTTAATTATATTTTTCATAATTTATCTCAAGGATATTATAATGGTGTATTTTTATTAATTCATAGATATAATATTCTATTATATATATAAATTTATTCTATATTAGTAACCTAAGTAAGACAAAGAATAACCTTGGTTTATGAAATTGAATAAACATTGTCTCTATGGGAAAATCATTAATGTGGGATAGATAATTGGAAAGGAATATTTTAAAAATTCATTATTTAATCATTATTATTAAATAAATATGCAAAACTAAAATAGTCAAAATAAAATATAAAATTGAAAATCATGAAACTATAAAATTAATATTGAAAATATGATTAATAGTTTTAAAAAAAAATTCAGAAAAATGAATTATTAGATATATTTATTAATGTATATTTATTCTATATGATTTATTTATGAAGAATATCTCAAAAATAAAAGTAGAATAATGAAAATGGATATTAAGAGAAACTGTAGATGAATGGAAGTAAATAACTTATTCTATCTGTCAAAAAATGATCATGCTCTAATAATTTATAGTAAAAATAAATAGAATGAGCTTCAAAATATATATTTATAGAAATATCAAAGAGAAAATTTAAATATGAAAGAATATTCCAAATTTTAATGTATATTGGTATAAGAAATTAAAAGATACCATATTTTATATATAAATCATGTTTAAATATATATTATCTCTATAAATTTTAACATAATATGGTGGGATGATGGAATAAAAAAATATGAACAACATATATTATAATTAGTCATGGATTATTATAAATATATTATTCTAAATCATGAATAATAATATCATAAAATATTTAAAATTTTGATATTTCCATATACACAGGATATCATTAATAAAATAATAATAAATTTTTTTTATATCATATACATCATCATATAAAAAAAATTAAAAAATTGGTATATGTGAAACAAAAATGTGTTTATTAATCTATTTAGTAATGAATATAATTACGTGATTAAAAAACATCAATATTATATAGGAGAAAACTAAATCCAAGAATAAAAGTTTCACTTATTGAATGATATAGGGAATAATAGATACGCGGAGTGTTATTATAGATGATATTCCCTTTTCACCCATATGACTTATTTATAACAAATAGTACATATTTAATTCCATTTGTACTAATCACTCTTTGAAAAAAATTATAGTGTCTAATATATATCCATTAATATATATTAGTGTTAGATATGACATCTATTCTCTTGTTTTAATTTATCATTAAATAGTTTTAGATTACATGGAATCCTTTTTAGTCTTTTCTTTTTTTATCGATGAAACCAACACTGAGTAACTCCAATACACATACACCTAGATTTAATAGTAGAAAAATTACATTCATACTGGCTTTGATAGCAATTGAAGTTACCCAAACATAACCAAATATAATTAGATTTTCAATAATTGAAATGGAGTAACCTACAAACCAAATTCCTTTTACGTTTATAGTTTATGAAATTTAGGAAAAACCATTAACTAACTAAATTGTTATCTTCCTTATCTATTTGATATTTTCCCATCATAGAATGAAAATTTTATTTCTCAATACATCGTTAAAATATACCTTAACATTATCCACACGTAATACCCATCTAGAAATATTATACAGAACATCATCCTTTAAAACAAAGGAAAATAGAAATAAAATTATTGATAGATAAACTTGTCAATATATATATACAAATTTGATAACAATTGATGACCATAAGAGAGTATAATAAACCAATTTATGAATAATAATAAAATAAAGGCATATGAACATAGAATATGAAAATCATAACAAAATTAACAAAATTTATATATAATAAGAAATAGAATAAATATTAAGCATAACAGAAGACATGATTCATTGATTTTATAATCATGATCATTGAAATAAAAACATTATAATATATTTGTGGGAAAAAACTTGAAAATTAAAATGTAACGAATAAGTCATCACAACCGGTTTCCTTTACCATATCAGATTAGAAATCAAAAAATGATTTTTATATAAGAGAATACAACATTACTTTTTCTCCATAATAATATCAATATATTTAACCATTACCAATTAATTGGACGGTGTCATTTGTTCATACCAATAATTAACAATTAAATGTGTCCCACAAGAACAATTATGTAATCTAGATTTCATCATAAATGTTCAAATTGGAAGAAAAACATGCTTCATGAAAACTTCCATATAATATTCTCAAAACACATTTAGAGAAGGAAATTAAATGGTGTCCTTAGGTCTTATCCCTAGTGAATCAGGAAAATCCATAATGTTTATTGAAATAAATTTAAATAATATTATGAAATCATTTAAAATACTATTTTAAAATATATAAAATATCCTTTTACTATGGGATTTATGAAAATATAAAAAAATATAAATATTGGGAATATAATTTTCATTGATATCCCCCGAAACATTTTAAATTATTAATGACTATTCACTTTGTTATTTATGGTAAAAAAATGTGTTCGAATGAGAAATGTTAAAAAAATTAATTTCAAAACATTTGAAAATAAATGTAATTATTTTTTAAAATATTCTCAAAAAATTAATTTAAATGTATATAAAAACAATAATGGAAATATTATGAAGAATATTTATATGGAAGAGAAATAGTTAATTAAATGTATTCGAAACAGGTGAAGAAATGATTATAAATAAAACAATCGACTATGTTTTACAATTAAAACAACATTAAAAGAATGAACTTGAGCATGAATGTGGATAACATGATTATAAATAGATTTTTGATATTATATTGGAAATAGATAATTCATACTCCTTATAAATGGATATTGGTGCATAATATGAAACATCACACTAAGAAGAAAATTTGATAATAGAAACAATCATGGATTTAGTAACAATTAAATAAAACAATTATGTAATAGGGAACCAAGTATGTATTACCTTAAATTTAATTACCATAATCAAAATTATCTTATAATTAATTAATAAGTTGTATATACCCAAATAAAAAAATTTATAAAAATTAATTAGTTCACAATGAATGGAATTTCAGATGAGAATAACCTTACAATGATCATATCATTTGATTTAATGTAGGAATTTATAATTGATGTTATTGTGTAAAAAAATAACTGGACATATAATAATTGGAACTAAATAATATTCTAGTTATAAGAAATAAGGCTCAATTGTTTTGGAAAACATAGTCAGTAAATAAGTGATATAAACAATTGAAAGGAAATTGATAAAACAAATCCCCTTAACGTGGATTATCATGACCTATTGTGTAATAAATCTTGTTTTAATATTCATATATTTCCTAATAATATTTATATTCATCATTATTTTTTAAATTTCATTATGATTTTTTGACATATTTATTAGAAATTCTTTCTTAAAATCAATATTCAGGTGTTAATGGTTCCTTTTCCATGAATTTTTCAGTTATAAGCTCTCAGTACTTACAAATTTGTAATGGTTTCAACATATCAAGAATGTTAATAATGATATTAAAAAATTATAAGATATTATTACATAGCTACAAGCATATTTTATTAATCATTTGAAGATAATTGTCATTGAAATTATAAAAATTAAAATTTTATATATTTTTATTATTAAAAATAATTCATTTTATTAAAAACTATGTGCACACGAGTTTTATTAATGGTGATATATTCCACTAGAATAAAAAGACTCCATCTTTAGGTAGTAACAATATTACATAATTTTGATGTATAGAATGTTTCAGTAGTCTAATATAATGATGGGGATATTTCATTCATTAGGTAATTGACTAGTGTGACATCATCCCAACATAAAAATTTGTTAGAAATACCATCAGGAATGTAGTTGTCTTACTAATATGTTTGTGTGATGAAATGATTCATATTTTAGAGAGCGTCCTAGAATTTGACCCAAAAGGCTGTAATACTCAATGAGTGATTTATTTGGCCAATTCTAACCACATGTAAAATTGTGGGGGAGTAATAATCAAGCTAAATTTTATTCTATCCTCTTGTCAAAGACATTTATACTACATTAATTATGTAAAAAATTTCATCCTCTAAAGTAAAAGAAATTATATATGGTCCGTAAATAAGAACTATCAAATCCCCATTTCGATCCCTAAAGTAGACCTAGAATGTGAATGTTGGTGGTTTCATCTATTGAATCCATCGAAATTTAATTTAATCTATCTGATTAATGGTGTGGCCAAAATAATTTCTAATGTTTAATGAGGTGGATGGAAATTACCTGCCACAACAACTATTCTATGAATAAAAAGGTTTTTAACTATGTTTTTTCATCTAATATGTTGGAATGTGATGAAATTTGTCACTGATACCATGATGTGTTCAAGGGAAATGTAAATATTAAATATGACATGATCATGGATAAATTTTTTTTGGATAAACCAGATAATGAAAACGACTTCTACATAAGATGCATGGTATAAGTGTAGTAATTGTAGTGAATGGGTATCCCTGATTGGGTAACCATGAATTCATGAAGATCATTTAACCATGTGGCTTTTATTTTAGATAGAGTATGAACATAATTATATACATCCAAAATAATGGAATATGCCAGGAAGAGTTAGTCAATGGCATCTATGTTTTTTTTGAAAAAAACCACATCTAGATAATAAGGACATACAAATAGAATGAATACATAACCTAATTAGATGTTTTAGAGGAGAAAGTTTCCTAATAATCATAAACCTATATATAGGATTTCTCATTTTACTCATTTTTCCAATCCATCATTGAAAATTTCCCATTAATATATTATCAAAAAAATATCATTATTGTGGTAATTCCATTGATATATGGTTCCCAAATCAAGAATTCTTCTAGGTCTATGAAATCATAAATTATTAGTATTACTATTACCAATGTAGAAATATAATTATAAGAAGCATCAAATTGATTTATAATTATGGAATTGAGATCCATAAATGGTTCCTCAGAGACGATAAGGATTTATAGGGGAGAACTTGTCCATTTTATTTAAACTCAAAATAAGGTGAATATATTTTTTAAATAACCAGTGTGCTTTATAGTTGATATGAGAAAACGATGATTTTAGTGTGGAAAAAATGGAGGAGTCCATGAAATTCCGTTTTCTAACCATTTTCCCCCTCTCCAAAATATCTAAAATGTTAAATAAATCCTCCGTGATTATTCTTTTACGAGTCTCAAGATGATATTTTCAGAAAGGGAGAGGTTGAATGTATATAGATTCCTGCTACCAAGACCCACAATAGAGATGGATTGTTAGTACTCACTCTAATTCATGATGACATCACTTCATTAAATAGTTCTTCCACACAAAAAAGTGTTTCTAATAGATGTGGTCACATTATACAATAATGTGATATCAAATCTATAGATCCAGGTTATGTAAACAAACTTCGAGATAAAAACATGTATAATAAGACAAACTATTCCATCCATATGGATATATTTTACCCTACAAGAAGACACTTATTTAACAATATGGATCCCGATGTGTGTGAAGAATGATTATTTTTTCCTTTACACAAAACATGGTCACTCCAAAATGGTTTAAAAGTTATTATTATTTTTTGATTGGAGACTCATTGATAATATCAGATTTATTATAACTAATATTTAATTTCCAATGTAAACCAAGAATTTTTCCCAACCAATTACACAACTTAAGACTTTTTAATAGGGAATATGGTCCTCATTGATCTATTTAACATTATTTATATAACTATATAATAAGTTAAACATTCCATAATCATAATGTAACAGATAGGGAGAAAAAATTTCAAGAATATCTAATAGATTACAATTCATGACATTCATCAATGTTAAGAAGGATCCTAAACAGGTAATCTTCTATTGTAGAAATGATAATGGATGATATGGGTCACCCTATCTCACTCCTCCTAAGAAAGAGAAATAACCTAATAGGGAGACATTTATCTATATATTAATATGTGTTTAACACAAAAAAAATTATACAGTTTTTAAATGTATCATTTATTAAAAAAATATTAATAATATTTCAAATTAAATCTCATATGATAGTGTCAAAAACCTTATTGATATCCACGTTTATGGAAAATACTCGCACCCCTAGTGATTTTCTATAATATTGAAAAATTATGATGGATTAATCAAGAAATCATTGATACCTATCTCTTTGATAACAAAAATATATTCATGGATAAAATTTTGTTTCAGATTTTGGATAAAATGATGAATTTAATTTTATGATAACTAAATGAATATAATCGACTAGGTTAAGAGGAATAAATTGATGTTATTTATCAAAATATATCATTTTCAGAAAAATATAATGATAATAAATATTGACTCCTTTGGTGATAGAGAAACTTCTGATGAAATTATGTAGAAAAATACTTATATCATGCCAAAAAATCTCCAAATAGTTCACAGAGAAAGAGTTAGTAAATCCATATGGGCCTAGAGAGCATTCAATATTTAATCCAATGAATGATTCTCTTCTCTCAAATTCTATGTGGATTTATTATAGAATTAAAGTATCCTAAAAATTTAGTTTCAATATTTTAAAAATAACTATGGGGATTATTGGTAATGACAGTTCTATGAGATAGATTCCTATAATTTTTTACATTAAGGTTTGTAACTTCCCACCTATTTCCAAAACAATTGATATTCGTCATTAATGATAGTCATGTGTTTGATGGTATTTTAGATCTTTGAAGAGAGTGATAGAATATAAAGTACATATCACCATCATTTACCTATAATTTTTATTATGTTTCAATTTAGATATTTTGTTTGAGATATAAGAGGTTAGGGAGTTAAGAAGATATTTGTGATTCATGTTTAAATAACTAGAGAAATTTAATCTTTTGTTATATTCCTATATGAGTTTGATTGATTATTCTAGAAAATAAATTTCATTATCTTTAGATCTAAGATGATGCATTCTCCAGTCATTCTTTTTCCTCATGATGAATTTAATATTAAGAATATAGGTAAAATCATCATTTTTATAATTCAATGTTTTCCAGGTGTCTTGAACATCATTTAAATATTTAGAATGTATGATCCAGTACTTTGTTTCATAATTGGAAGTGATTCTGGAGGTATAAATCATGTAACATCATCAAAATATTGTGTTGATCAATGTTTTTTTTGGAAAAAGTAGTGTAGGAAATAGAATTTCATGAGATATAATATTTATCATTAATAAAGGCCCTATACATCACAATAGAATCTATTTTGAGGAGGTGTTTAATGTACCATGGTTACTTATCTCCGACATTATTAAAATCAAAATGATTTTTGTTCCCCATGAATTCATTTAAATCATTAGTTGATGTATGATGTGATATGGATACCATGATTTCCTCCACATTGAGAATAATGTTGTTGTCTCCAAAAGTATCCCATGGACAATAAAAAATTCAATAAAAATAACATCCAATCTACCATAATTTCATTCAATCATGTTATTGATTAGAATTATAGATGATGAAATAGATGTGTCGAGTTCCCCTAATTTTCAAACTACATGTTAAAATTTCATAACATGTGATAATAATGAAAGTGTCTAATAAATATTGTTGATCTGGGACCCACTGTATTTTGACCTCAAATGATGATTGGTTTATTCCAAAAAGATAACAGACTATGAATTTAAGAAAACTAATCATTGTGTAGAAGATTATTTTATGTTCCAAAAAACCAAATAAATCAAGTCTATTTATTAGAATCATATAATTATAGAACTAAATATTTTAGGCTTTCCAAATACATTAATGTTCCAAAAATTTATTTTCATGAACATTTATATTTAGGATTAAAACCCCTATTTTTATTGATTACATAGTTCTTCTTTATATAAGACTGTCTAGTCTCGACCCAATTTTTCAAATAAAAATTGATGAATTTAGTGAAGATCCCTTTTATGGATTTCATAATAGAGTTGGTATTATGTTACTCATCCACCATTATATTATTAAGAACAATAGAATTAATGTTTTCTATATTAAATAAATTTTAATCAGGGGTAGGTTCTTCCTCTCTCTCAGGTGATTAATGAGAGTGGTCCAAATATTTTTTAAAAAATATGTTTTTTAATGATTGATTAACATATCTAATCCCCCCCCCCCCAAAATATTATTGTTTAGATATTTCATTTTGGTTTGGACACTAGCTGTAATTTAAAATTTATCATTCTAGAAATTATGGGAATGATTTTTTGGAGTGGGTAGGATTTTTTTACAAATTATCTCTAGAGGGATATGAATATGGGTAATTTTGTCTAGATTCAAAGTGTCTATTTATATAAATAGGGTTATTAGATAGCTCAATGTAACGAGTATCAATTTTTGCGTCTTCCAACTCGGCATTCAAGTGTTTTCATTTCAATATAGTTGAATTAATAGCTAATGTATTTTCGACTTCACAATATTCCTCCTCCAGTTGAATGAAATTTTTTTGAATTTTGTTTTCAATAACACAATAAAGTGTGCCATCATCTGTTTAATGAACATCCTTTTTAACATTGTTACAGTCAAAATATAGAGTAAAAAAATTAGAATCGTTTAATCTTAAACCATTTTAAATATGTATGTATATTTTAAAAATTGAATAGAAGTTATTTTATTATGGTTTGTTATAGGTTTCTCCATTGACTAAAAATGTCCCCCACATCAAGGGATGGAGTTCATCGATCTATGACTTCTACACACCGCTTGTTGGTGTATATAATTAGGTGCAACATTCACCTATTTCTATATGATTCTGCAGTTGGTGATTGAATTAAATTTTTTTTACGTAAGTCGTATTATGGGGAATATGGTATTTTTCAACATTAACATCATTTATCTTCTCAATAACAACTAAACACAAAATATTAGGTCTTATAGATTCCATGATGACATCAAATAAAATTAGAGTATAGACTCTCATCTCCAATTAAATTATTTATTAGTCTAAATTCATGGGAATTGGAAAATATTAGTCCAGCTCATTAAATATTAATTGGTATCTATTGAACTAATTCAATATGTGGGGATTAACCCATATTTGAGAGGTATATTGTAATTTTCATCAGAGGATTATAATTACAGTTACAATTAAAAATATTGAGAACACCTAGGATCATTTAATGATTCCCAATAATTTACACCACCTATAACTCTTATTAAATTGTGAATATGAAGTTAAAATTTTACTTCCCACTTATAATAAACCACTAGTTATAAGAACCCCAAAAATGTGGAATGTTATATTTAATCTCAGAGAAGGACCTAGATTTTCCAACATTAAATATTGAAATAATAACGAGAAGATTAAAACTAAATAGATCAATCCATTATTTTAGATCCTCTTAATCATCAACAATCATGAATCCACAATCCATGTGTTTAGTTATTTTATGGGATTTGGATATATTGTCATCATCCTTTTTAGGTTGAATAGTAAGCTCTTCCTCGAAATAGAAACCTTGGACTTTCAAGTGAAGCTGATAAAATCCTTATGTTGATTTATAATCAATAGATGAAAAATGTCTACTATCATTGAATGGGAACTCCCATTCCATATCAAATTAATCCATGAGACATCAAATTAATATTATTCCAGTGGTTCCCCAAATCTATTTTCAAATTCCTTCATTCACACTCTCTCTATTATTTAACGTTTTCTTTTAGAGTAAATAAAACTATAGACTTGTATATATATATTTATATTACCATTCCATTGATTTAGAAACATCATAAATTTTTCATTAAAAAATAATAATTCTATTATATAAAATATTATATAAAATTCATGACCTAAAATATATGAAAACATTCATGTAGGTTCTAATACCCACAAAAAAGAACATATTATAACATTTTAATAAGAAAGAACATGTTACTATTTAATGATAATATAAATATTAAATAATATTAAGTTGGTAATAAATTTCATATTTATTCATTAAATACATTTTTAGAACCAGTCGTGTTTGGAAGTAATGGAAAATTGAATACATTTTTCATGGAGGTGGTAGTCCACACATATCCACAATGGGAATTTTAATTTTATAAATAATATTATGGAATGAAAGTAGATAATATTTTATCATTAAATGATTGAAATTATTATTTAAATATCATATTTATTTATTCAATAACTCTTTTATAACTATACATTTAATCCTGTGATGAAAATTGATAAATATTTTCTTAGAAATGCGTAGTCTTCACATTCACTTGAGAGATAATTTCATATTCCAATGTATGAAAAGGATGGTTATTTTGGTCGTTTCAAAATAATATTAAAATTAACATAATGTAAGTATGCTAATGTAATGATTTTAATATTTTTATATAATATATGGTGGGGTGAATAAGAAAAAATCATGAATGAACATGACTAAGATGATTACAAATTCTTGGGGCATCCCCTGTTAAAATACTTTATAGGCCATATTAGGTTAGTATTTCTTTGTGACAAGAACATATAAGTTTTGGATATTTTGGTTTGGAAGTTATTTGGTTAGATATTGGTCAAGATAAAGTGATCATAGTGTGTCGAGACATGATGAAATGTGCGGTGGAGGAAGTTTATATATATATTTTCACATTAAATTTATATTAATCAATTTTTTATAGAATGTGGACAAAAAATCAAAATTATCAATATATGGTGATGAAATTCAAAATCATATCACCTATTTAAAATTACTACACTCTTTTGTGATACTTGCGACCTTATCTCTTCATTTTAACAAATTATATCCATTAAAATGTTGAAAAACTTTAACCTATTTAACATTTCTTTAAGAAAAAAAGATATTGTACTCATAAAAATATATATATATATACTGATTAAAATTTAGAAAATAGTTTTTCACGATTCAGTATGTAGGGATCGTAAAAATTAATCTTAACATTAATGAAAAATGTGCTCTAAAAATATTTTTTAAAAAAGTTCTTTCTTTAGGATAAGAATGAACTGAGCCCCAAATAATATCTCATATTGATTCTTCCGGCATTTATAGTTTTATATTTAAAAAGTGGATTAATATGACTTAAAACCCAATCTAATTTCACATGTATCCTTCGAAACTGTTTATTAATGAGATGAATTTAAAATAGTTATTTTCATAGAATTATAAAATTTCTTAGTGTATAACAAGTCAAACATAGGTTTCCAAAATAAAAAAATTAAATGATTTATTTTAATTATTAATTATATATTTGGTCTAAAAATGAATTTTAAGATTATTCATTCTTATATCATGAATATGTCATATAAGTGACTCTTTAAAAACTATATTTTTCTCTATTGGCCTAAAAAACAACCATTTTAAAAAATATACAAACAATTCACCATCTAAAAATTTTGATATGATGAATTAATTTTTTTTTCTTAATTTCATAATATTTAAACACATAAATATATTAATTTAACAATCAAATGTCAATTATTTATATAAATAAAAATTTAATTTAAATAATAATTCCCCTCTAAAATATTATGTGTTATATATATTATTTGATATCAACTAATAATTAAATCAGTATTAATATATTAGTTCACAGAATGAATTATTACAAATTATCAGAATAACGTAATGAAATTGATAAAATTATTAGGATAAAATACACAAAACCTTAATAATAGTTATTTGAAAATAGATCATTTTAAAAATAGATCATATTAATATTTTTATATTAAATATTTAAATTTTTATTTAATTACTATCTTTATCCATATTATATGTTTTTATCATTCAATAATTTTCCAAAAATTTTAATTTAATATTTTTTTGCCATGTATTATTTTGATGCTTCATGTGAAAAATTTTATTTAACAAAACAAATTATTTAAATAAATATTAAAAGTTAAAATATAGGGGTGTTAAATTATACACTCTAATGAAATTATATATTTCATTAAAAAATGAACAAAACTTTATATAAAAAAATATTAGATTTAAATTTTGAGATGATAAGTAATTTTGAAGTTAATACTAAGAAACATAGTATTATATAAATAAATATTTCAATAATAATGCATGTATAATTATAAGTCTCGAACTGATATTCTAAAATGAATATATTAATATACGAGGATTATGTTATGCATAATACATGATAAATTTATCTTCACCTTTATTTAATTTAATAATTAATTAATATCCCTGATAGATAATATGAGAAAATATAATTAAATCATTTTCTCCCATTTTCTAAATCATAAATAACCATAATGAATTTTTTCTTAATGAGAATAATTTATTTAATGGATCCATTAATAAAAAGAATTGACATGTTATTCAACATTTATCTATTCATTTAATAAAACCCAAAAATTAGTATAATTAAATAAAATACCCATATGAATAAACTATAATGTGATTAATTGAAAAATAAATATAGAAAACATAAACAATAACACAAAAATATTAACTTAAAAATATTAAAAAAAAATCTTCAAAATATACATGTCTATATTTTAAAAACCGAAAATAAGAATATATATTCACATTTCCATTCTAAATAAACACAAATTTTATCTCAAGATTTATTAGATAACCATAATAATTAAAAAACATATTTACTATATCCTTAACATAAAATTCATATAATAATATGTTCCCAAAATATAACTTACACTTTTTCCACAAAACCATAAATCAATCACAATATTTCAGACCATTCAATGTATTCCATAATCATATATACTCAAAAAATCTATATTAATTTTTTCTAAAATGAACCTGAATTTTCGTGAAATTTAATTTTTTAATATCTCTACTGATATCTTTACTAATCATGATATATTTCCATATAAAACTCTCAAATTTTTCCAAATAATTCAAATTACCATGAAAATAAAATAAAATAAAATCCCCTAACTCCACATTCACCAATATAATTTATCTTTTAATACCAAAATAAAATAGGTCCAAATAATATCATTGATCAACTAGTAATCCAACTACATAAAAACTCAAAATGTATCTACATATATCCATATGTTATTATCTCTATACATATTAACCAATTATATTAATCAAATCTCTTAGATTATCCTCACTTAATAACATTTTGTACTCTAAATTTATCAAAATCTAGATATGATATAAACGGAGATGCCACAATACATTTACACACGTTTTGATACTAAAATCAATTTCATTACATATATTCTTGTACAATAACTAATTTGACTCATACATAACCATCTATAATAATTATGTTAATAGAATAATTGATTCACATAAATACCCAGACTATTTATTTTTGTTGTTTTAGATAATTAGATAAAACAACCATCTAAAAATTCATATATTTATCATCTGATATAAAATTTTAACATTCTACCTATATCTCCATATTTCATAAAAAAACTCAAACATATCCCCCAAAATTTTCTAAACATTATACACTTCTTGAAATTTTTTACATGAAATCATTCTTCCAGACATGGGGAAGTGGAAATATAAGAAGGGTGGGCTGAAATATATAATTAGAGTAAAAAAATGATTTCAAATGAATATCCATTGTGAAAATAAGATTATCATGTTGTTATGAAATCATTATCATGGTACATGATTATAGTAGATAGAATTTGTACACCAAAATACATAATTTGAAAATAATTAGTCCTAGAAAAAGGATTGGGGCTGATATATGACATGAGTTAAGTGAGTCATATATAATAATACATGATTTCATAATATATGCATAATATAATTTTACAAACATAATCCTGTGAAATATCAAAATAATGAATCATATATCACAACATGTTTCTAATATCTTAGTGGAGAGGGAATCACTTCTTTATTCCCAAATTATAGCCATTATTTGTACTCATTTCCCACAACTATTTCATATTAAATAGAACATTAACTAATGCCTTAAATAGAGATGTATGACCCCATCCATAAACATCCTTACACATGAGTTCCATAATGTCATAGAATCTATCATGATTTCTTTCCCCGCTCTATTAACCCTGGGAATTAAATGAGTTTGATGATAAAATAAATAAAATATTATCATATTCCATATAGGGAAATTTTGTGTATGGAATAGATTGAAAATATCCCATGTGAATCATAATAACCACTATTAATGGTTACATAGATGAAATCTATTTTTATAGAATCATGGAAAGTATTCTTTGAAAAATAAGAAAAAATTTACATTTTATTTAGTTTCATTTTAATGTTAAAAATTATTTAAATAATGGGAATAAAATATTATCTGAAAACATAGGAAACATGTAAATGATTTATTAAAAAATCAATGGTCATAATTGATAAAAAATTATGTAAAACACTAAAAATAAAAAAAATCATTTCAATATTATGTAAATAATGTCATATGTGTCATAGATGAAAAAATTTATACATATTCCTTGAAAAAAAATTTAATTAAATTCAAATATGTTTTAAAATTTAGATAAGAAATCATTGAAATAAATATATTAAAATTATATATATAATATAAATAACATGGAAATTTCATCACACCACTAACACATTGTATTAGTAAGTTGTTTTCTGTCTAACTATCCTTTTTTGACTTCCCTCAGATAGCAAAGGTTGGAAATAAAGGCCAAGGGATTCATGAAAATATATTGGATCATTTACCCTATAATGATAGAAATCAAAAATAAGATAAAATAATAGAAAGAAATATATATATATATATATAATTAATGATTAATAGAATAAAACTAAATATATAAAAAAACAACCCATATAACAGTACATGTAGAAACCAAAAGAAAAACCAAAGGAGTAAAAAGATAAAAAACCCAATGACAAAAATGTTTTCAAAGCAGCATCTCCCAACACACACTAAGATCCAAAATAAGAATCAACTACCATGGTATCAATAAAAATCACTTAAGAACATCAACACCTTTAAATTCCTAGTGTGTTGATTGATGACATATAAAAATTCACAAAAACTCCCAAGATGGTGATGACTCTAATCTCAGTTGGATTTCCCAAATGAATTACCAACTCACACCACCCAAAAAAAGTTATTAGAACATTTATATAATCTATTATAAAATAATTTTAAATTATTTATATCAATGTAAAAACTTTTTTCTAGGGAAAGAAATTAAAAACTAATTTAAAAAATTTTTAATTTATATTTTTAATAACAATTTAATGATTCCATAGATCCACACATCAACACATGAATATCTAGGTGATAGTTCTATAATCATGATCAGTCACTCATAGATCTACCATTTCATCAAAAGGTAATAAATAATTGGTTTCCTAATAGAACATTCACCTTCAATAAGTCAAACTTTAAAAAAATAATAACTCACACCAATCATGTATTCTTAAACCCATTCTAGGAAAATTCACATGAAAACATTATTTCCATAAAAAAAATCAAAAACCATTTTCTATTTATAAAATCAAAACAATAAGGTTAAAATCTCATTTATATATTTATTATCAAATAGGATTTTCTAAAAAACAACCATCCAATTTCTTTAATTTTACAAACCCATCACGAAATACGTTTACATTAAGAATCAATGCGAATTTCATAATAATTTCAGGAAAACCCATTTTTTCAATCTATCCATTTCTGTTATAATAAAATATATTAGAGAGAGAATCCAAACTCTATACAAAAGTTGGTGAATTGAATTACAACACACCAATTCCCTAGATATGATGACCCACAACCTTTCTTTTACTAAAATGAATTATAATGAATCACAATTCCAATTAAAGAATAGAAATATATCCACGGTATATTGCATCTATGGTTTTTATAAGTAGAATAATATGGTATCTAAGAAGAATGGAAATTTATAGATATTTATAGGAAAATATTGATTTCAAACGAGAAACGAACCACCTAAAATATGTTCTCATGACGAAGGTAAACAAATTTCAAGTATTGGGATGAAAAGGAATTTAGAATTATGAAATTTTAAGATATTAAAATGAGTTATAGGAATTAATATGAGTTAGATACCATAATATAATATTTAATACATTATTTCACATTATTACTTCACATGTTTTGGAAAACCATTTACCAAACATGTAGTTATTAAATCGTTAAGCCAACCCCTAGAAAGGTTACCTTTCTCGGTAATTTCATCCATGCACCAACTGTAAATTTCTCACTATTTTAAAATATATTGTTTCTCCTTGGAATCCACATGATTTTCCAAACCATGTGTTAACTATGTTCTAGCCCAGTTCCCAATGTGACACAATTAAATCCCTAAATGAAAGACAAAACACTTATGAACCTCCCAAAACACAACATTTTAATTATATATAACTAATATAAATAAATAAATGGGTATATACCTGAAAATATATGTGAAAATTGTCCCCACTATTGGTCTTTCCACCCACATAAAGTATTAATCTAGAGATTTATTGGAAAAAATTTAGCCATTTATTCTACATTATCTTAGAATACTCCCACATTCCTTCTTAAATCAAACTACAATTCCATAATACCTACAATAGACGGATGATTTCCTCATGTAATAATTTCTATTTCTAATCTAAGTATATACCAAAACAAATCATGACATGTCATTCTACTATATGTCCAGGTGATCCCATAGAATTACATATTCAAGATCTGGTTGATACATTTTCAAACGAGATATGTGAAAAATACTATGCACTAAACTGATTCATACTGCAAAATCCAACTGATATTTCACATGACCAACACTTTCTTGTATCTCAAAATAACTTTTTTGATAAAGAGAAAACATTCCTTGCTTTTTTAAAATGGTTGTGTTTGATGCCTCAATTTTTTATAATATTAATGACCACTTCTTGACTAGGTAGTGGGAGGAAAACTCATATCCTGGAGGTAAAATTCCGTGTGGCCTAAATTCAAGGATTGAAATTCCATTTTTTGGCATAAAGGACCCCTCAATGAATAGTAGTTCTACAATACATGAGATGCTACAACTCTGTCACTACTAAAGTTCCCGCTATCATGCCTCCACCACTATAGTGTCACCGTTATTATAGTAATAATATAGGCCCAGCTACAATGCTGCTATAGTACCCTAAAAATTCACCCCTTCCAGGATTTGATCCTGTGTCTTTTGGATGCCATGCAGGAGCCTATACCACATGGGAACAAGCTAGTTGGGATCATTCCCAATATATCCAAATGATATTTCATATTCCATTGATTAATTATAAAAAACATATAATCACTCAAATAAAATGATAATGACTATCCATTATGGTCCGCATATGATTTCTGATGAATCTATGCCATCTCTATTCTCTTTCTGATCAAAAAATATATTTTACAATGTATCTTTGCAAGTATTTATCCAACCAGTGTTTTTTCACATGCTTCTGCCCATAAAAGTGTCGAACAAAATGGACACCCAAAATATTATTTAAAATGATACATATATATAGATTCCTAAAAACTATTTTTGTTTGAGAATTAAACTACTATAATTTGATTTTCCTAATAGCCACCATAGTCATTTGCATAAGAACTAACCATGTGCTCAAAAAAATGTATCATCCATTCAGATTTTCTATCTATTTGAGGATGATGAATCATAATCATAGTCAACTATATCCTTGGGGAATTCTATAAGGATGTTCAAAATTAATATGTAAACCTGGGGTATCTTTTTTATACAATCATGACCTGAACATCATAGAAAATTACAACGTCTTCGATATAGATTTCAGAAAAATACTCAACAACAAGGTTTTAAACAATTGGGATAAAAAGAGTCAACGTCATGAGATGATCAGTAATTTTCATATTGAATCAGGTTTAATCACTATTCATGGTAAACTTTTCATAATGTCCCTGGATAATTATTCCCCTTTCCACCTGGGAATTAGTAATGATTGCATCATGTTTATTGGTTTCTAGTATTCTATATTTTCTTAATGATAGGTTTGGCACATAGAAACCATCACTACCACTAACATTTTCATTCCAAACCTCAAAATCTATTCATTATTCACATTATACATATTTTGAATTTTGTAATTAATTTCCCATTTCAAATTGTGGGAAGCATTAATATGATGTTCCGGTCAAACTGCAGGTACCATAATCTGATCTCAATAGCTAAAATATAATATTCAATCCATGTTTCTTCCCACAATGGTCTCCCCAAAATTTATACTTGACCTCATATAGACAAATTAAAATCATATATCTAATCCATTATAAATTTCTCTACCAAATATAAAAGAAACAAGACTGGGAAGAATACTAAAAGATCACCATGGTCAGTATGATTGGGGTGAATGTCTGCTATAAATGACATCATCTTCCACTAATCCTAAGAGTATATACCCAAATAATTATATGAATTCACTCATAATTCATCCACCACAAAATTTCATATACATATTATATACCTCAACTAAAATTACAATAATTAAATATATTCTATCCATCAGTTTTTCATCGATTTAAATCACTTTTTTAGAAATTTTTGTATCAAACCCTTAATATTAGTAAACATCATAAATTTATCCACAAAAATATAATGATTCCCTTAATTCAATGTACATATTAGGACACGTAATAATAAATCATGTTTAGGTAGTTCTTCACATAGAACTATAACTATTGTGAACTACAATTAACAACATGATCACCCGATAAGTGAACACATCCCGATATAGATCCTGATCCATTATAGTAAACTATGTAACCTATCCATAACATGGAAATAAAAAGATATATTTTAATTTAGGTATATTCTATATCTATTGCAATTATTTATTCCATTCATTATTCCATTTAAATTGAACACCTTTACTCATAAAATTTTCCATCGGTGATACCAAACCTGAAAATCCACATACAAAACCTTTGATGTTACCTATAAATCCAAGGAAACTACATATCTAAAAGAAATTATTAAGTGGATTATGAGATATAATAGATTCAAAGTTTTCATAATATATTGATGAAATTTTTTCAGAAATGACATAGCCCTGGAATGATTCCACTTTTATCTCGAATTTACACATTGATAACATGGAATTTATACAATACTCCTACAAGACACACTTCACTCTAACTATGTGATTCTCATGAATAACATTAGTCCTAGAATAAACTAGTATAACATTCAAAAATTCCATAATAAAGGAATCAAATTACCTTTGAAATATCTTATCCATCAATTATATTAAGACAAATGGTGCATTTGTAAGATCAAAACTTATAACATTGAACTCATATTGGCTGTATATTTTTCCAAATGATGTATTTGAAATATCAAACATTAAAACATGTATTTGGTGATATCACAATCACATGTAAAATTCAAAGGGCCACTAGTCTCTGCTCAATTGATAAAATAGACTTCCAATGCATGGAAGAGTTAAGGTCTCTTTATTATAACATGGTTATGGATAAGATAATATACAAATATCCTATGTATTTCATCCTGATTCTTCACAAAATTAAATTGTTCTTCTCCTGGGGATGTTCTCTATTGGATGAAGAAATTTCATTCCAACCCTTTCAATTGATCCTTAATTTACCTAAATTATTATTATTTTATCTAATAAGATAGAAGTTATATAGAACTTCTCTGACGTATGTGTTTAATTATATATTCCACTTTTATATATGGTAGAAACGCTAAGATGTTTTTACGAAAAAATTACAATAATTCGGCCATTATTGTTTGAATATATCATTTCCCAATATCAAATACCATTTCCAAAGCAACTGGTTTCAATTTGTAAGATATAATTCAACCACATGTACTAATGATCTTTATCTTCATACATACACTTCCCAATATCATTTAAAGAGATTCCTAGAAACATAAAAAAATGAATCTCACACGTCATTCATATTAATTTATATGGACCTCAAAGTTCATCATTTAATCTTTTCAAAGAATAGAGATATATAAATCCATATCTAGTAATAAGAAGTCCCATAACAACTCAGTCACATCTATTGTTACCAAAGATACTTTAAATTACAGGGATAGAAACATTCATTTCTCAATTGGGTGGGGAGTTTCAAAATAAAATAAAACATATCAACATGTAATCCCATTAGTTCAATGTCACAAGAATAAACATATTAATAGGATTTTTCAATATCAAATAAACAATGCATAATGATTGAAATCAAAAGAACCATTCATATTAATAACCAAGATATTGAATGAGCATCCATGATCAAATTTATCATCTCCATAGAATTTCTTAATTTTATCAATTTTCTATTTAATAACCTATTGATATTACATGGGTTGAGGATTCATGGTATTTCATGAATCTCCATCGGTTTCTTAATTTTGATAATGATATCTATTTTGATATAATAATCCCATCAAAATGTGTGATGTATTTGAAACATGATATGTGTACCTAGAACCTAACATTGATGAAAAACAATAATAGTGATAAATATTCCCCATATAGTTGCAATTGAGACAAGATCTACATGGTGTCATACCATCTCACTTAAAATTCATAAAATTACCACACTAAATACATAAAGTGTTACTATTCAATTGAGTAGTTTTTTATTGATCCCATTTTATGATCATTTGATATAAAATATTCTTCGGAATATGATTCAATCTTCCTCCTATTTCTGACATTGTAGTTCCCACCTATTCCCATAAGAATAAACCTCCTTCATTCAATCATGTTTTTAAATATATCTCCTTCTTCCACATTCATTATGTTGTCCAATAATCTATAATATGTTATACATGGAATGAAAATTCGATTGAAAATTTCATATATCAACCACAACACAGAAATGTATAAAATCAAATATGTACTTAATGAATATTTTAGAACAATGTGAAAAAATTATTTAATTTATCTACATACAATAATATTGAGTGATTATATGACTTCAAACTGAATAAGATTGTTTTCCTATAAATTTTGAACATATGAGAATAATCCTTTTGTTAAATAATTCCACTAAATCACCCCATTCAAGTCCGTAGTCCAATATGGTAGGAACTACTAAATACCACCACTAATTTTCAAGATCCTATACCATATAAATTTCCACATTCACATTCAACTATGTTGGTCCTCCATGAAAATTAAATATTATATTCTTTATATTCATCAATTCATCTAGTTTTTCACGCTCTAAATAACTCTAAAATAAGAGTGGATTCTTATTTTCGAAGTACACTGAATGATCCAATTTCCTTAGTTCATCATTTTTTCACCCTACCAATTGAATAAAAATAATGTACAATACTTTTGACTATCTATTCATTCACTTGTTGACTAGCTGAAAAAAAAATTTCCATAACCACTTCTGTGTGGTTATTGTGGTGTCTATCCAATTTCATTTTCTATAAAAAACTAAACTCAATTTAGTATCACTATAGAATAAAATAATTATTATATAATTCCAATTACCATCTACATATATTCTACCATCATGTTTATCCAAAATTTAAAATTTTAACCATTTGTAAAATACCTGAATCAATCCTTTTCAAAATATCACTATTGAGATAAAAATAATCACGTTTAAATAATATTTACATATTACCATTTCAATAAATCATTAATTAAATAATTAACTCAATAGTATTTGGGGGAAATCACACTATAAATTTCATTCATGAAACTCTCATCATCTACATCCATGATGACGGGGGTTATAACTGACCAATATTTTCTTAAAAACACTAATGTTCCCTAACACCATGAGAACATGACATTTATCATAAATAGGTTACATATAGATTTCTATGATTTATATTTTATGTTATTATGATCCCAATCTTTTCAATCATCCCCATAAACAACTAAACTTATCATGATTGGTAGTATTTCGAACTCCAGGACTAAAGACAACTAATACACAATGATCGAAAAACTATTACTAGTTTTAACAAATCTACACTCACCTACAGTCTTGGGGATATGTTGTGGGTGTTAATATAATTAGGTGACATCCTCCCGAAATAAAATATTTTATATAATTATTAAAGACTTAAAAAAATTGGGGATACATTTTCCATTTTATGATAAACATCCATACCTCAATACAATATTCCAATAAAACTCTATATGATGTATTAGTCCAGGAATAGAACTCAAAAAAATAAATACACCAAAAACACATATTAGGGTAAATGTAAAATCAAAAATTTATAACCAAATGAAATAATAGTTAAGATAACAAAAAGACATAATTGTAATCAAACCAGTAACACCCAACCTACTCATGATACAAAATTAAAGGTGATTCCCATGGTATTAAGAATAATCACTAAATAATTGAGATAACTTTCCGTTCATTATGTCTCAATAGATGACATCTAAATATTTACAAAAGTTCCCAGATATGGGGTGACTATTAACCCAATAGGATTTCCCCAATGACTTTCTAGCTCATGAAACACGGGGAAAACATTTCAAAAAATTTATATAAAACTTTAAAAAAACAAATTTATAAAATTTATATAAAATTAATTTAATGAAATAAAAAAAAATTCATACTATTCTCCTTTACATTTTTCAGATTCATTCCCTGATTCCACACATCCACACATGCATTCCTAAGTGAAAAGTTTATACTCATGGGAAGTATCTCATTGATCTACCACGTCCCCAAAAGGTAATGAATATGTGGAAGGCCATGAAACACACCCCTTCTATATGGTCACATTTAATTCAAATGAACTCAAAACATACATCTTTTCAAAATCATAGGCCACGATATTTAATATAAAAAATCAATTCTGGAAAACATTTCTACAAGAATTTTCTATGTATCAAATAAATAATAATAATTTTAAAATCACCATTTTGAATTTATCATCAAAGATTATTTTCCTAATAACCATCACTAAATAGGTTTCCACCATGAATCACAATAATATTAAAAAATTATTTAATAAAAACATTTATTTCAAGACAATATATTATGTTATAATAATTTAGAGTTGTTTGAGATGTCTCCTACAAAATAAATGTTTTTAAAATAAAGAATGTCACAATGACTCCCGAGATCTAATCAGAAACCAGATTAAACTCTATATATACAACCAAAAGAATCATTATTATTAAAAAATAGAATTTATTTACCTATAATAGAATTTATTTATGGTTTTCGTAATGAAAATGAAAATATATATAAGAATAGTGTCCATGAATGGAC
This sequence comes from Viscum album, assembly GCA_963277665.1. Lineage (NCBI taxonomy): Eukaryota > Viridiplantae > Streptophyta > Magnoliopsida > Santalales > Viscaceae > Viscum > Viscum album. The sequence goes on from OY728158.1 coordinate 883,524,204, forward strand.
ACATGTTGCTAAAACTACCTCTTGAATGATATTTTTATCCCCAAAAACATCCCCATGATTGAAAAGATTCAACTCTCAAGAATTGTGAGGGAAAGAATTCATTATTATGAATTATTGGGAAATTAGATTGAGTTTGGAGACTTATTCTGAGTTCAATCCATGAAATTCATATCTATAATTTTACATTTCAAGGTTTTCCAACATGGTTTGAAAAAACATGTACCAACTAAATAGTTCTTATTACAAACCCTCACATAGTTAGAAAAATTGGGTTCCCACTATGAATTTACCCACATTTCCTGGTTCAAGGTATCTCTTGGGAATCCACAAATTTTTTTCAAATTGGGTGCCAACCATGCGCATTCCTAGTTCCCGCTAGGTTACCTTATATAATTTATTGGAGGTGCTTCATGGTTTCTACTAATCATTCCTAAACTATGTGCCTTCATAAAATCCTCCAAATCATTACCAAACACTACCCAAACTCCAAAAAATTGAAATGTTCATTATATGTAATTAAAATATATTAATAATGGGATAGGTGAATCAAAATGGGGGTGTCATTATTGACATATAAAGAAAATATTAAGGTTAAATGCATTTCTATTTTTTATACAATGATTTATAATCACACCCCATAAAAATTTTAAAATCAAATTCCCATTCAAATAAATAACATGGGGAAGAACATAAAATTAAACATTGAATATTATATTTATAACATACTATGTAAAATATGTAGTTTATATGACATATAAATTATTATAGAATCATAATTTAATGCATGATAAAATGAATTAAAATTAGTATAAGACACCCTTACTGCATTGTTGTCCTTTGAATAAATAATTAAATTAATATTATTATCTAAACCATAATAAATAAAAACAAGACATGAATACGAATAATATCTATGTGATGGGAATTTTATATGAGAAACCCCCTTCAAAGGCTGTTACACTTCAAGTAAGAATAAATAAATTAATTGACTATGTCAAAAAACATTTATCAATATAAAATAATTTTAAATGTATTAGAATAAAAATTTACTTATTCAGAAAAAAAATTCATTATATAGAATAATTAGAAGAGAAGTGATATGACCCATCGAATGGAAATTTAGATTACCATCCCATAATCATGGATTCCCATTAGGTCAAAATTTATGTAATATAAAGTATAAAAAATAGATTAATTAATAACATATTCTAGAATAATATTCATATTTATATTACTATACACAAATCATTTAATTTTTCTTTACATCTATTTATTAATAATTCATTATTAAAATTAATATTCAGGTGTTAAATGTTATCTTTTCAGTGTCTGTTTCGGTTCAATAGTCCAGATCCTTAATCTTTTTTCATAGTAACATTACATATAGAATTTTCATGATGATTTTATATATTTATTTATTATTAATATATAGATTCATGTATATTTTATTTCACATATGGTTATTATTCACATATAAAGAATAAAATTCTATTTTTAACTGTTTTGATTTCTCAGAAAGAAACAATTTTATTAATATATATATATACCCATTAATTAATTATTAAAACCTCGTAAATTTAAAATTTTAACATAATATTACCAACACATAACTTTATTTAACAATTCCTGTCAAAATAATTATAGCAATTTTCATGTAGATAATAATAATGACAAAAAAAGAACACGTTAGCATAGTGAAATAATTAAAAAGATGTTTATGTGTAGTGATAAAATAAATAATAAATAATTAATGGATTTTATATATAATATTTTTTTTGTTAAATACATTTTTATATACGTCTATCAGTGTTTGTAATGGAAAATGATATATATCATTCGTGGAGTCAGTAGTTTGCATGAACATAAGAGAAAGGTTTTTGATTTCCAAATTAAAGAGACATAAGGATGTTATAAATTTATTTATCATTTCAATAATAATAATAATTTAATAAATATAATATTAATTAATTAAATAAATATATTATAAAAAACAATGTACATTATATTATGAGAAATGATATACTTTGTTTGTGGTGACTGTATTCTATATGTAAACATGAGTGATGTTCTCAATTATCAACAGATGGAAAAGAGAAAGACGATTAGTGTTATATAAACATAAAATAATAAAAATAATTATAAATGTGTAATTACCTTCATATGTTTATACATGATTTTTAAGTGGATTAAGGATAAATAAACTGAAATAGACTCAATTAAAAAAATTAACTCTTCTCGTGGAATCCATCATTGGATTACATTATTATCCATATTCAGTTGGCTATTTAGTGGGATCAATACCTATACGTATAGAAAAAGGGTGCAGGGATGGGGGTTGGTGATATCATTTTATAGATAAGGTTATTATGTTTTATTATAATTTATGATAATGGGGGTCCTCTTATAAGAGATAGGGGTGGATCTATTGTAAATACTCATAACATTAGAATAATATATATTATATTTCATGTGGAAGTGGAATAATATAAGACCACCTAAGAAAAAAATTATGTCGGACAATATAAAATCACCTAATAAAATTAAATGTTTTGTTTTATATATTGGTGGCCTTTAATATTTTTTAAATTCTTTTAATGCCATTTTAATCTTTACTCTTGAAAATATTTTTAACTTTTTTAAATTAAAATAGGGAAGAAATATTAAACAAAACTCATTATAATATATTAATATGATGAAAAACATATTAAAACTAATTCCCATGATTTAGTCCTTATAGGTGGTAAACATAATATTTAATATAACTGACCATGATACAAAAAATAAAATTAGAAAAAATGCCTTTTATGAATAATAATGAATTCATATAAAAATTATTCATTAGGTATTATCATGAAATTTATTATTTAATATTACAAAAAATTGGAATTATGTTATCTTAAATCTAATATAAAATCCAATGTATCCTTTAAAATACATAATCCAAAAGAATAAAAAAATTATTTTTTATAATAAATCATTATTTAAGTTTTAAATGTCATACATCTGTTTAGAAATTACACAAAATATTTTTAAATAATTCATATTCAATAAAATATATATATATATAGAATAAAAAAATTATAAACATTATGTTCATTATAATTTCATAATTATTTTATAAAAGTAACAATAGTTTCAAAAAAAATCTTATATCCACACAAGATTACAACATTTCATAAAATGAAATTCATTGTAGGAAAATTTTAAATGAAAATTTAAAATAGTAGTTACATATCATAAAATAAAAATTTTAAACTTAAAAATATAGGATTCAATGTGAAATTCCATGATAGAATAAAAAACATTTTTATAGAAAAATGACTTCATTAATGCTTATGTGTTATTAATGATACATCGTATCAATTAAAAAAAAAATTAGTGTTAAAGTAATATTTAAAAAACTAAAATATTACATATTATCATAATTATAATATATAGCCCATCAGTATTATTGAAATAATTACACAAAACATAAAAATAGTTTATAAAAATACTCTTTTTACATTATATATTTTTAAATATTTTTAATCTAAATTTAATAATTTTTACTTGATTAAAATTATTTTTAATTACATGATGTTTGACTCTTATTTTAATTTTCATTGTAATTTTGATCTAACATGTCATGAACTTTTTTATATTAATGTCACAAGTGATGGTAGATATTTACCTCTCTTTATATATATATATATAGAAAATATACACACTATACTCTTGGGGTGTTATAATGTGATAATTTTATGATGGGATTTGATGATTTCAAGTAGTTTGAAGGAGAAATAAATCTGGATGAAATTAGTTAATATGGCTTCCAATTCCTCTGGTTTTCTCCATTAGATATGTTCTTAAGCCTTTTTGGGTTGATATTTTGGGGGATATAATAACCTCATGGTCATGGAAAATGGTGTTAGGAAGTGATTATGGTATATTATGTTTGAGCTAAATTAAATAATGTTTGAGATGAATTGTGGAGTGGATGTTTCCTTTTTTAAAGGGGGATGGGTGTAACATTTGCGAATACTGAAAATTTTACAATAATATAAATGCCTTTACAAGGAAAAGTGATTCCAAATATTTCTGTTTGAAAATAAAAGATAATATAGTTATAAATCCAGTAATCAGGTAAAATTAATGATTATGTATATTGATATTTGTGGCCTTATCAATTCATTTTGAAACATTTATATTATTTTAACCATTAGTATTGTTAAAATGTTTTTCCATGGCAACATATCATTTGTAAGAAATGAAATTGACTGTAACACCCCATGTATTTATCTGTGTTATTATTATTTGAATGATTTAACTTCAAATAATTTATTTCATTTCAAAAATTAAAATATTTATTTCATATTAAACTGACTTCACATGTTCTACAAGAAACACTGACTTGGAATGCATTATACGCAACACTGAGTTTTTACGAAACATCATTTTATTGTAAAAATAATTTATATAAAGTAATTATAACTGACACTTAGACATATTAATATTAATATTAACAAAAAAATCATATATTATATATAATTGTTTCAAATAAATAAACCATATTTAAAATAAAATATATATTTTTTGGTAATGTCTTTATATTTTTAATAATAATATTTTATTAAAAACCTGTTTCACATGTCCTTCTTTGAAAAAAAATATAAAAATAATTCTAGCAAACAATATAAATTTAATTTGGTAATATGAATTATATTTTTTGTTAGGAACATTGAAATATTCTTGTCTGAAATATTAAGATTTTCTTTAGATGCATCAGTTTTGGGTGAATAGTAAAAATTGATATAATTTTGTTAAAACCAACCATATCATTTAATTATTTATTAGTAATTATTTATATATAAAATTGGTTTTAAATGTAATAATATATAAATTTTTAATATATTAATACATCTTTTTTCATTTAAGTAATTTTTATATAAAATTAGATATGAAAAGTTGTTGAACTTTTTTATGTTTTCACTTAAAAACCCTGCTTTATCGCCATGTCATTGTGATTAGTGTTAAACATAGATTTCCCACTTATATGATTTGATTTTTAAAAAATAAAATAAATTGTTCTAATCAAAATGATAGTATTTATCTAATAATATAAACTTAATTGTTTGGGAAAACTGGTAGTTAAAGGGACTAAAATTAATCGTAACGACTTAGGTAAGATTATGCATAATTAAGGACTAAACCATAATCTTAAAAACCAAACTTTTCTGAAAACATGTCACTAATCAATTAGGTTCCATTATTTAGACCATATATCCACTTAGATGAAATTTTATGGATTACTGGTATATTATTAAATTAAAGTTCCCTATATAAAAGGATATGTTAGGAGAAAGACAAATAGGGTACTTTACGTACCGTTTAAAATTTAAAAAATTCAGATATATAAAAATGAATCATATTTTTGTATATACGTATCCTTTTTAAATATAAATTGTTTATTTTGATAATAATAATTTATCAATAATTTTTAGAGATGCTTTTTTTACATTAAATATTTACAAAACCCCAACATAGTGAATATTTAGTTGATACATAACTAAAAGAAATTATAATATAAATGATAAAATTGAGGTTAATTGATTTAATTAGTTTCATTATAATTTTTTAATATTAATATATTTATTAAAAAATGTTTAATCTAAATATATTTTAATTACCATATTATTTTGACATTTTAAAATTAAAATTTATTTTATAACATCAAAATATACATTAGTTTTATTTTACTATAAATGATATTTCATTAAACGAATTAAAATAAATAAAAATAATATATTCTGTCAAGTTATTTTTGATGGTTTAAATTTAAAAATGTGGTATATTAATTTACATATTTATATTTTATAATTAACATATTGACACATATATCTTGTAATAACATTATTAGCACAGTCCGAGTATAAGTAGTGTTAAGTGTATCAACCCAAACATTCATTAATTGGAAACCCTATTGATCTAAATAAATGCCACTTTATGTAAATTTTTTATATAAAATGTAAAATTATTTGATTTTATATTATGAATTGTGATTGTTTCTAATATAGTCATTAAAGAGTGATCAAATGATTAGTATAAATATAGGGCTCTAACGAATACAATTTACTCAGAAAAAGGAAGCGATGGCCTCATCCAGTAGATGTTCCCCATTCGAAGCCCATTTTTCAGAAATTGGAAAAGAGGTTTCATAACTGGCCATCACTCTTGAGCAAGCTCAAGCCGAGCTTCAATAGGTTATGATCGAGAGGGACCGCCTACGAGATAAGTGGAATTTGATAGAGATTACCATCGGAACAATTTTATCTGAGCCACCCCAAGTGTCTATCACCATCGCACACCTTACTCTTAGATCTTATGTAGGTGTTGTAAAGGGTCATTTAATAAGACCTTATCACTATGGTTATATACATTTTTGGTATATAATAATGAATATATTTTCAGGTTATTTTTGTTACCTTGTAAATAGTTTTTAAAACACAAATAGTATTTTTATTGAATATTCAAGTAGGAAATCTATGTTGATGAATTAATAGATTTTTGAATTAAATTTTATTTTGATAAAATATTATTATTATTATTAAATTATTTTTTACTAAATATAAATGATCGTATAACTTTATGAATGCTATTGTAATTGTTACTAAGGTTTGAAAGCCATTATTTTCAAAACCCATAAATTTTCAATAAATGTCGGTTTATATTTTAAAAGTTAAAATTAAAATATTGATCAAATTATTTACATAAAATGAATCTTAATTCTAGAATCAGGATGTTGAAATTATCAAATGGTGAATTTTTCATAATTTTTTAAGACTGTCAAATTTTTGGGTAAAAATTAAATACTGTTTAAATACATAATGTGTTTTATGACATCATAATGACCCAATTGTGATTTAATTAAATACTATAAGCCTTATGTTCGGAAAATATATGTTTTACCATTAATATAATGTGATTTTGGGTTTGTTTTACTTGTTTTACAAAGAATTAATGGACCGTTCAAGACTTATTTGACATCTTGTCTTTATAAATTGTTTCCCTTGGGAGTGTGACTCACCTCCACATATGCAACCCCATTATTTTAAGAAGTTTTAACATTGTCCTTATAAAATATTTGTCTTTACTCCACTTTTCAAAAAACCATGGGCATGTTTCTAGTTTGAATGAATTTAATGTGAGGTGTCTCAACCCTAAATAATAAATAATTCCCTCACCTTTCCTATCAAACCCACCGAAGCTCCCACATTCTCCACACTAAAATACTTTGGAGTTCGTCCAACTTATTCCCTCCTCTCTCTATAATCCTCCCATGGTGCCCCAAGCTTTTATGAAGCATCTCTAAAGCCACACTCAAGCCTTTGGAAGCACACTTTCAAGTAAGGGTTTTTCTTCATTTCTAATTTTTGTCCAATTTTCATTATGATATTATACCCTTTTAATTAAAATTATAAATGTTTAGGAATGGTTTCTCACCTCCCCCATACTTCCCTATTTATTTTTTAATGATGGTAGACCCCTTTATCTCTCATTAAATTCCTCCCATGTAGACCAGTTACTATGCCGAAATTCCGAATTGAATTTTCCTCTCCTCATTTACATTCATGAAAATATTTTATATCATGAATCTAAATTCCATTACAATTGTTGGGAAATGTATCTATATGACCCCCTTAATGTCCATTTATATTAAATATGATGAGACTCTCATATTTCTCTCTCATCAACCATTTTTACGAATTCTTACGTCACGACGTTAAGCTTCCAAAATTGCACCGACTTTCCAAGCCAACATCTTTGTGGAGTGATTGCCATGCTCATTTCTCTATCAAGGGTATTCCCATTTATGGACATTTAAATATTGATTATAAATTATCATGTATGAATTCCACATTCATTTATCTTTAAATAAATTATTATGTTTTATGAATCCATGTTACATGATCCATGTGGCACACTTATGCACGAAATTAAATGTTTACGAAGGGTGTGCCCTGATAGTGATCCAATGAATTGGGTAAAGTACTGTATCATGATACATTATGTGCAATGGGTGTTGAATCATGAAAATTCAAGTTAAATGAGGGTTTACTCATGCTCCATGTGCAATGTGGGTTTACTCATGCTCTATGTGCAGTGATCCTTGGCTCGTGGTAATTCCATTATAAGAGTTGTTGCCACATTTCCATGTTATGATTATCATGCTTTATCATTACTTTATGTTTATGCTTCTCTTGTTCTATATTGATATTCCTATTTCCTAACATGTATTGTATTCCTCGTGTCATTCCATGATTATTCCCTTACTGGGCTTTATAGCTCATCTTTTTCTTATGTATGTCCTCAGGTTATCCTATGCAATTATAAGTATGAGGGAATGTAATGGTCAGGTAAAGGATACGTTCAATAAAGATGATGTATTTCAAGTTTTATGTTTTTATGTAATGATCCTAATCCCCAAAGACTTTATACCTCTAGATCTTCCATGTTTTATCATGTGAAGGATTTGTGAAATAAATCAAGTTTAAGATTGAAATAAAAAGCAGGGTTGTTACATTAATTACCTAGCCTTAAGTGAGGTGCATTGCCTGGAATGAGATGTAGGGCCCACAACGATGATGTTGTGCTCTAAAGGGGTGTTATTGTGAGATCTCCAAATGATATAGGGTTAAATTACTAAATGATATGACTCATTTCAATATTGTGCACCTTCTTTATCGGGATCCTATCTGATTATAACTCCACACTTATGCATGCTTGGCCTAGATTAGTGCTAAGGATTGGTGACCTTCTGGGAAGTGTTCTAGGATGTGTGTGAGTGAGGAAAAAGTACACTATAATGGACATGTGTTGGCCTGTGGGGACCATCATTAGCCATGTTATGGTGGGGTCGTTGTCCTATCACTGAGACCCAGTTGTCACATATGGTATCAGAGGATAGGTTTACTTAATTTTCGGATTAGTATTAGAAAAACCTATTATATCCTTAGAGAAATGACTATGTATAATAAAAAAATCCCTATATTTTGGTGGGTATGGAGTAAGTGGTTTATCAAAAAAATACATCCCAGTCTAGAAATGAGCAGGTATAGGCGGCTCTACACATATGTATCCTAAAGGTAAAACCCAAAAACACCACTTTAAGCTAGACTCAAATGGGAGCTGGTGAACAACAACGGGCCTTGCTACACTCTAGGTTATGACACTCCCATGGGATATGCTTTGGTGAATTCATAAGCTTATTATGAACCATTAATAAATGACAAAAAATTCCCTAAGAATATATGTTAGAATGTAGATCATGGATAACATATACTGAAGCCAGTATATTCATATGTCAAGGAAATAAGAGGTATTGATAAGTCATTAGATTTTTCCTTTTATTACACTTTATGGGTTACCCCTAACTTTCTGTTTATTCTAGCCAATGTTTGGAAAAAAGAGGACTTGGGCTAACAACTGATGTGAATATCAATGTGATGATTGAAATAATGAGATGCCCAATCCAATGGGAGTGGGAATCACAAACATTGTCACACTTCTATCTTAGCTAAATAATGTTTTGAATAGAAACATGGATCAAGAAGAATGTTCACCCCCCAAGAAAGAAAAAGTCATATTCGAGAGCTTCATGAGACAAAGGCCTGCCACTTTAAAAGGATCATTTCATCCCTCAATCACTGAATGATGGATCAACTCCATTCAAAAGATCTTCTCCATCCATCAATGTTTTGAACAATGGAAGGTCCTCCTGGTTACTTATTGTATGGAGGTTGAAAATAATCAATGGTGGATGTTGATCAAAAATACAAAGCATAAGGAGGAGATTGAGGTGTGGGAATGGAAGGATTTCCGGATGATGTTTTTTTATAAATATTTTATGCGAACCTTATGTCTTTAGATGGAAGGGGACATCCTCTCCCTCAAGCTGAAATATGATGAATATTTTGGATTGTATTAGGGAAAAATCACACAGCTTTCACGATATACTTTAATCTTTGTCGTTACCCCCGAATGCAAGGTTGACTGCTTCTTTCGTGGGCTGAAACCTAGCTTGCGAAAAGCAATAGAAATCCATGACTTCGACAGCTATGATGAAATTGTCCAATGTTCCCTCAAGGTCGAAATGGAGATCGTATAATCTTAGGGGTATCATGGGGATAAGAAGAATAAGATGGATTTCAATGCTGGTGGTCCGATGGATAAATCCAACGGTGCTAAGAAGATCCAGAACCCCACATGGAAAAGGTATGGAAAGAAGAACACCATAAATTGCCTGAAGGGTACAAGAAAATGATTTAGCTGTAAAAGAGAAGGGATTCTTGGTGTTAACTATCAGCAAGAAAGAATTGTGGCTGTGACAGAGGATAGGATCTCTCTGTTAGAACCTCAATGCATGATTCAATGCTACAACTGCAAAGTACAAGTGAATCTTGCAAATCGGTTCCCTAATCCAAGGGTTTTCAGAGGCAACCAACAACCTCCAAGGCTGTAAGGGGGAGATTTTTCCATCATTGACGCCGAAGTTAACACCGACACTGAAGTGGTGACAGGTACGCTAGATATTCATTCAAGAATATAGAACTTACTTTTTGATTCTATTTATACACATTATTTTATATCTAGAATGTTTAGTAGAACAATATCATCACCACCACAAAACATCGAAGTGAAGATGTCGGTGAGTAGGAAAAATGGGTTGATTATTGCATCCCATGAGTATAACTCCTCACCTATAATAATCTATGGATTGAACTTCCCTGAAAACCTTGTCATACTTTCTCTTGTAGAATTTGATGCAATTATTATCATGGATTGGATGTCTTTATATAGAGCCAACATAAATTTTCGTGAGAGGGAAATCAATCTCCAAGTGGAGAATAAACCCCAGATTATTTACAAGTTCAAGGAGGAAGATAAATATTCATTAGATCTATCATCTCAAGCATGGATATTACAGCCCTATGAGCACCCATATCTGGCTCAGATGATTGAGTCCAAGGAAGCAACCATCCATGAATATATGCCTTTTGTGATGGAATTCAATGAAGTGTTTCCCAAGGAATTGCATGGTCTACCTCCCTGAAGCGATGATGAATTCTCAATTGAACTTATACCAGGGGCATTGGAAATATCCAAAACTCTATATAGAATGGCTGTTGTGGAGCTTGAAGAGATGAAAAAATAAATACAAGAAAATATGGATAAAGGGTTTATACTCTCAAGTGCTTCACCATGGGATGCACCCATCCTCTTTATCAAGAAGAAGGATGGATCAATGTGCCTTTTCATCGATTATTCTGAGCTCAACAAAATCATGATAAAGAACAAGTATCCTCTCCCACGAATTGATGACTTGTTTAATCACCTTCATGGAGAACAATACTTCTCAAAGGTGGATTTTTAGTCGTGATATTATCAATTAAGGGTGAAGAATGAATATATCCCCAAGACTACTTTTCATACAAGATATGTTCACTACGAATTCATAGTAATGCCTTTCAGACTCACTAATGCTCCAATTATCTTCATGGACATGATGAATAGTCTTTAGAGAGTACCTCAACAAATTTGTGGTAGTCTTTATAGATGATATTCATATATACTCCAAAACCAAGGAGGATCATCAGAAGCATCTAAGAACTGTTCTACAGACCTTGAAAATGGAGAATCTCTATGCAAAGTACCACAATTGTGATTTCTTGTTGAAAGAGGTATCAATCTCGGGCCATATCATCACAAGTAATGGGATATATATGGATCCATCCAAAATAGATGAAATTGAGGGATGTCGAGGCCAATATCGGAAACAGATATCCGTAGCTTCTTGGGGTAAGCTGGATATTATTGATGATTTGTGAGAAATTTATCATGAATGTCCATCCCTCTTACCAAGCTAGCTCGGAAGGGAGTAATGTTTTGTTGGTGTTATGAATGAAAAGAAAACATCAAGGAGTTGAAAAGGAGGCTTATCACTGTGCTCGTGCTCACATTAAGCACAAGTGGAGAACATTTCGTGGTATTCAGTGATGCTTTGAAGAAGGGCATGAGATGTGTGTTGTTGAAAAATGACAATTTCATCACCTATGCATCAAGGCAATTGAAATTTCATGAACAAAACTATCCCACACATGACCCCGATCTGGCTGCAGTGATCTTCACTTTGAAAATTTGTTAGCATTATCTCTTTGGGGAGAAGTGTGAAATATATACGGACCACAAAAGCCTCATGTATATATTCACACATAAATAGTTGAATATGCTCCAACGAAGATGGTTAGTGCTGATCCAAGACTATGACTGCTCAATCGATTACCACCGTGGGAAAGCGAACAAGGTGGCAGATTCTCTAAGTAGAAAGGACCTAGAATTCAATCATTGTTGATAATTGAAAACGATCCAATATTTATTGATTAGATGATGATGGACATTGGAATCATAAAGAAGGGAACATCATCAATCCATTCATAAATGATTTCTCAACCATTACTTTTGGAAAGGTTAAAGGATTCTCAAAAGGATGATATGGGAATTCAAGAATATGTAGAAGCTATCAAAAAAGGGAAATCCTTGGAATTTAATGTTAACGAAGAAGGAATTGTGAGATTTTGGAAAATACTATGTGTTTTATCAATTCCAGAGCAGAATATTGATCTTTTTGATGATGCACATAATTCAAATTTTTTTATTCACCCAGGAAAGAAAAATATGTATCGATATCTCCGAGAGTATTATTTGTGGGATAATATGAATATGGATATCGCTGAATATACTTCAAAGAGCTCGGTGTGTCATCAAGTGAAGACACGAAGGTGAAAGTCTAAAGAGATGATGCAACCATTACCCATACCTGAATGGAAATTAGAGAACATTTCCCTGGAATTTGTCATCGGACTTCTGAATACATCCAAAGGCAACAATGCAATATGGTTTGTTATGTATTGTCTTACAAATTCTACACACTTAATTTCTATTCGAGAGGATTTATCATTAGATAAACTGGAACAGATATATATCAAGAAAGTGGTAAGGCTATATGGAGTACAACTATCCATTGTGTCTGATCGAGATCCATGATTCACCTCCACATTTTAGAAGAGTCGTTAACATGCTCTAAATACTAAACTGAACATCAGTACGGCTTATCATCCTCAAACTGATGGCCAATCCGAGCAGACTATCCAAAAAATTGAGAACATGTTGAGAGAATTCTCAATGGTCTTTAAAGGAGGATGAAATCAATATCTTCATCTGGTTGAGTTCTCTTATAATAAACATTTCCACTCGAGCAGCCAAATTAAATCATTTGAATCCCTTTATGGGAAAAGGTGTAGAACATCGGCATGTTGGGATGAGGTTGGTGAGCGTAAGATTCTTGGACTAGAAATGGATAGAGAAATGATGGATAAGGTGAAAACCATTAACCAGCATATCAATGCATCCTATAGTCGACATATGTGTTATGAAGATAACCGTCGATGAGACCTTGGGGTTGAAGTTGGAGACATGGCTTTTCTATGCATATCTTCGTGGAAGAAGGTCATGAGGAATGGAATGAAATGGAAGTAAACTCCAAGGTACATCGGCCCCTTTGAGATTCATGATTGTGTTAGGGTTGTGGCCTATCGACTAGAACATCCACCTACCATGTCTAAAGTACATGATTCCTTTCATATATCACTCTTAAGAAAGTACACACCGGACCCTTCACATGTACTCTCTTCTAATGTGGTATAGTTAGAGGATGATCTTTCTTATGAGGAGATACCAGTGAAGATCTTTCACCATGGATAAAAGGATCTATGAAATAAGACAATGTCCCCTGTCAAAGTGTTGTGGCGAAACCAAATGTTTTAAGAAGCGACATGTGAATCAGAGGAAGTAATGAAGCAGAGTTACCCACATATGATTTAGTGTGGGAAAAGGAAATTTTGAGGTCGAAATTTGTTAAGGAGGGAAGATTATAACGACCCATGATTCATTAATGGAAATCCCTATTGATCTAATTAAATGTCTCTTTATGTTATAGTTTTTTATAAATTGTCATCTTCATTGATTTTATGTTAAGAATTGTGACAGTTTCTAATATATCCGTTGAAAAATGACCACATGATTAGTATAAATATAGGGATTTAATGAATCCAATTTACTCAAACAAAGGAATAGATGGACTCATATAGTAGATGGGCCCCATACGAAGCCCATTTGTCAGAACATGGAAAAGAGGTGGCATCATTGGGCTTCACTTTTGACCAATCCCATGCCGAGCTTCAATCGGTTAATCTCGAGTGGGACTTCCTATGAGATAAGTGGAAATTTATAGAGATTACCACCCGGGTAATGTTATCTGAGTCACCACAAGAGTCTGTCACCATCGCACACCATACACTTCGGTCATATGGGGGTGTTATAAGGGGTTATGTAACAATACCAGAGCATTGTGGTTACGTACATTATTTTTTTATATAGTAATGAATATATTTTCATGTTATTTTATTACCTTGTATATAGTTTTTAAAGCACATATTGTTTTTTTGTTTATATTCAACTATGAAATATATTTTGAATAATTAATGGATTTTTCAATTAAATAATATTTAATAAAATATTATTATTATTAATATTTAATTAATTATTAGTAAAATATAAATGATCGTATAATTTTATGAATGCATTTGTAATTTTTATTAAGGTTTGAAGTCCATTTTTGTCAAAACCCGTGAATTTTTGATAAATGTTGGATTTTATTTTAAAAGTGAAAATTAATATATTTAGAAAATTATTTATATAAAATGAATATTATTTATGGAATCATGACGTCAAAATTATCAAATGATGAATTTTTCATTATTTTCTGACACAGTCAAATTTTTGGGTAAAAATTACATACCATTTAAATATATGATTTGATTTATGACGTCATAATGACCAAATAGTGATGTGATAAAATACTATAAGCCTTATGTTCGTCCAATATATGTTTTCAAATTAATATAATGTGATTTGGGGTTTGTTTTACTTGTTTTACATAGCATTAATGGACCCTTCAAGAATTATTAAACATCTTGTCTTTTAAAATTGTTTTCTTTGGGAGTGTGACTCACCTCCCCATAAGAAACCCCGTAATTTTAAGAATTTTGGACATTGGACTTATAAAATACTTTTTTCCACTCCCATTTTGAAAAATCCATTGGCTGGTTTGTGGTTTGAATTAATTTAATGTGAGGTGTCCCAACCCTAAATAATAAGGAATTTCCCCACATTTCCTATATAAACCCACACAATATCCCACATTCTCCTCATTAAAAGCCTTTGGAGTTCGTCCAACCTCTGCCCTCATCTCTCTAGAGTCCTCCCAAGGTTCCCCAAGCTCACAAGAAGCCTATCTCAAGCCTATCTCAAGCCTTTCAAGGCACACTTCCATGTAAGGGTTTTTCTTCCTTTCTAATTTTTGTCCAATTTTCATTATACTGTTATGCCATTTTAATTTCAATTATAAATGTTGGGGTATTGTTTCTTACCTCCCCTATACTTCCCTCTTTATTTTTGAATTATGGGAGACCCCTTTCCCTCTCATTAAATACCTTTCATGTAACTATGCTGAAATTCCGAAAAGAATTTCCCTCTCCTCATTGACATTCAAGCAACTCTTTTGTATCATGACTCTAAATTCCATTACAATTTTTGGGACATGTATCTTTATAACCCCATTACTATCAATTTCATATCAATATTATGACACTCCCCTTTTTCTCTCTCATCAACAATTTTTATGAATTCTTACATCACGCCGTTACGCTGCAGAAAGTGCACCGACTTTCCAAGCCAACGTCATTGTGTAGTGAATACCATGGTCATTTCTCTATCAAGGGTTTTCACCTTTATGAACATTTACATATTGATTATAAAGTTTCATATATGAATTCTATATTCCATTATCATGGAATAAATGACTCTGTTTTATGAATCCATGTTATATGATCCATGTGGCACACTTATGCATGAAATGAAATGTTTAAGAAGGGTGCACCCTGATAGCACTCCAATGCAATTGGTAAAGTATAGTATCATGATATGTTATGTAAAATGGGTGTTGAATAATTCTAATTAATTTTCAATAAGGTATTACTCGAGCTCCATGTGCAATGAGGGTTTACTCATGCTCTTTGTGGAATGAGCCTTGGCTAATGCTAATTCCATGTTAAGAGTTGTTGCCACATTTCCATGATATTATTATCATGCTTTATCATGACTTTACATTTATGATTCTATTGTTCTCTATTGATATGCGTATTGTCTAACAATTATTGTATTACCCATTTTATTCCACGATTATTCTCCTACTGGGTTTTTTAGCTCACCGTTTTCTTATGTATGTCCTCAGTTTATCCCATAAAATGCTAAGTATGAGAGAATATATTGGTCATGTAAAGGGAGTTTTCAATAAAGATGTTTTATTTGATGTTTTTAGTTGTTATGTAATTATACTAAGCCCCAAAGACATTAAATATTTTTATCATCCTTGTTGTATCAAGTTATGGTTTCATGTAACAAATAATGTTTATGTTTAAAATAAAAAGTAGGGTTGTCACATTTGGTACCAGAGGAGTAACCTAGTCGTATGTTTGGTGCACTGCCTGGGTTGAGATGTATGGGCCAGAACGAGGATGTTGTGCTCTAAAGAGGGGTGATTGTAACATCCCCAAATGATACATGGTTAAATAAATGAATGATATGACCCATTTCAACAGGGTGCACCTTCCTTTTTAGGATCCAATCTGATTAGAACTACACAATTATGTATGCTTGGCCTGGAGTAGTGATCAGGATGGGTGAGCTTCTGGGATGTTTCCCAGGATTTGTCTAAGTGAGGAAAAATCACACTGGAAAGGACATGTGTTATCCTGTGGGGACAATCATTAGTCAGATGACCTGTTCGGGCATGTGGGTGGACCCTGGGGTAGGCACCACATGTCTGTGGGGCAACAGGTGGTACCTGGCAGTCTTGGACCCGAGGGCCATGTTAAGGCGGGGTGGTTGTGCTGTCACCGAGACCCAATTGTCACAGTATGCACATCACATGTGCTTTTTTTAATAATTAGCTTCAAAAACACATGAAATTTTTATTATTTAAATTTGGTATATTATTCATTATTTTTTGATAATATATTATATAATATATCATACATTATTTTTTTTCTTACTGTTCTGTTAATTTAGATAAAAAACTAGATTTGTTAATAAAAACAAAAATAAAAAAATTGGGGAATCTTAAAAATTAGTGACAAAAATTATTAAATTGAAAAAAATTGAGTGTTGTAATTTTTTTAAATTAGGTCACATTAATGCTTTATTTTTTATTTGTTAGGTACTTTAGGTAAAGGATACCACCCATTATTGAATACCTTTTAGTGTTTTCAAAAGTGCCACTCCCTATTTGTTATAAAAAGGAATGAATCATACCCATTCCTCAAACCTATCAAGACACTTAGGTTAAATAATCTCTAATAAAATATCCTACCAAAAACACTTTATTACTCCTTGAATCCTTCCTTTGGGAGGAAATCCATACATTTATGAACTTTTTTGTAAACCAAAAGGATTTACTCTATTTAGAGGTAACACCCTCCCCTAGATCCTATCATTTATTATCATTCTTCACACAGTCATATATTATTATTCCATGATTTAATAAAAAATCTAATATCATAAATATTATTATATATTTTTTATTATATATTTTCTCTTAACATTTATACACAATTCAATCTAATGGGTAATGAACACACTATTTATGTGCATGATAAAAAATCACCTCACAAAACGAGGATTCTTCATTCATCCCTTACAACCTATCATAGTGTATATTATGACATAAAATCAATTTATATATGTTATATATTATATTTAATATTTATTTAAGCTTATATAATTCTTTTTTATCAGATAATTTCATAATTTCCATTGGGTTTAAATATAATAATTTTGTTTGAGGAAATCTGGACTACCACAACCAAAAAGTGATGTGATTTGTTCACACCATACATGGAATAAATTAAAGATGAGTTTAGTGAAATTATATGATTTACTTGATATAATAATTATAATTGAATAATTATATATATATGTAATTTAAGTTATTTATTGGACTACATAAATTATACAGAAACAACATGCATGTGTATGTATGGCCTTCCATCTCCATGAATATTGTAGTCCATTTCATACTTCTGTATTCTATATATTATTTTAATACAAATAAAAATTATTTAAATATTATTTAATTTTTTTTTAAATTATCTAAATCATTATATGAGTATAATGACCAAATATAAATAATAAATTAATAAACATGCGTAATACAAGCGTATGTTACCCAAAGTGTAAGCTTTACATGGAGTTGTTAACAATTAGGAAACATAAAGTCATTATCAAACCATATATGGTATTAGACATAATAATATAGTAATGGGATATTTGTATAACAAATTTACGCTTATTATAGAAGATTTTTGAATGAATTGGTAAAAATTCAATACGAAAGTTAAGTGAATTTCATCTCACTTTTTATTTCAATGAGATACATTCAATATTCACCACACATTCCTTTTATGCGTTGTGAATAATTACCATGTATTAATTCAATGATTATTATAAATAAATTTATCTGTATTTTAATATCCATTTTTTATATTTATTTTTCTATAACTATGTTTCAAATGTTTCCAAATCCATAAAATGATTTTGCCTCAATTTTCCTTCTTTATGTCACTTGTCATGTTATGAATCTACCATTTTCATGAGGTTTATATACTTCCATGAATATAATATATAATGAATAAAATTATATTAATGTTATATTAAGATAAATGTAATTTTATTTACATAATTGTGGATAAATTTTCAAAGTTTCCAAGTGTTATGTTTTTATTGAAACAATCTCATCACTTTTCGAAATTGTTTAGGAGTAGGTTTCCCTTGATGAAATCTTATGTTACATATCTCAAGAACACTCATGAATTTTATTATACTTATGTTATCTAGGATATATTATTATATTGGTAACATATATTTATAGTTGGTTATATTATATAATTAGGAATTTCTTTTTATGAAAGTCTGAATTTACGTCCTTCTTTTGTCAGAAATTTTTGTTCCTTCAAAACCATGTTTTCAAGAAATAGTATCAATGAATAATCTACTACTCAACATTAATATTTAAAATTAATTATAATTTCTTTTTCTTTTTATAATGTTTTAAATGTAATATTATTTTCTATTTTTGAACAAGGTATTTTTATTACTTTTTACAATGAAAATGAAATATTTTTCATACCTTATAAGATATGTATGGATTTACCCACTATCATTTCTATGAAGCTTCCATCCCATGATTAAAGGGTAAATTTTAAATAAAACTACCCTAAATTTAATTTTTGTGGATTTTTTTTAATTTTTCTCATACTTATTTCATATGTTCTCAAATAAAATTTTTTTAAAATGTTTTCACTACATGTTTTCAATGTCATTTTAATGTAAATGGTATTTAAAAAG
Organism: Viscum album; assembly: GCA_963277665.1. NCBI lineage: Eukaryota > Viridiplantae > Streptophyta > Magnoliopsida > Santalales > Viscaceae > Viscum > Viscum album. Next base: position 883,543,761 of record OY728158.1, read on the forward strand.
TTTTTAGGATTTATATTAATTATTTAATTTTTTTTTAATGAAAACTGTTTTTAAAATGTTTTGATGATTATTTAATATTTTTATAAGGAAAAATGTTTTCCAAAATGATTTCATGTCTTCTTTATAGGTTTTCATAGTATTATTAAAGATAATGATTTTCAAATGGTATTATGCATTAAAACGACTTTTTCAAACAAGAAAATAGAATATATTCAGTAAATATTTTTGAAAGATATTTCAAAAATATTTTTCATTAATGATAAAAAACATTGATATTACACGTTATTTTTTAGGAAATGATGTAAACAATACATTCATGTTCATTCTCATCTTGGGTTATGAATAATGTCATGGTCTTTGTGAATCACATTTCACATTCATGGATTATATTTTTATGAAATAAATTTCCCTTTAATTGGTTTTATGTTTATAAAATCCTTTAATCTTTCAATGTTTAGGATTTTTATGAAATGATTATGGAACATTGATCCATTTTCATAGTTTTTCATATAATTACACGTTTATGATGCCCATTTAATTTCATGGGTTTTAATATGATTATTTTTTTATTTTTTGGAACACGTATGTATCATTTCACCTTAAGAAGTATGGGACCCATATCTCCCTCCAATATATTGGGTAATAATTTATATATCTTGATATAGATATTTCCAGAATGTGAAATGAAATCAGTTTAGTATTATAGCGCTAAAATTAAAAATGCACTCGAATCAGTACTATATGGCTAGAATGAGGTGTGAACTAGGTTCAATAATATAGGCATGTAATAGGGATTAATATTAGTTATGTAAAGTACATTATCCACTAATATGGACTTTGAATTGATTCCAGGACTACTATGTAAATCATTATATATGCTTATGTGTCTGTTCACTGTTCCAGGAAATAATCCAATGTTACCCTTTAATGGATTATGTTCTTTATTTCATATTTATTCTTGTCTTATGAAATAAAAATATTTAATCCATGATTCATGTATATGATATTTGATATTTAGTGTATGATATTCAATTTTATGGATAATGTTCTCCTACCCTTATGCTCACATTTATGCTTGCATGGCTCCTTTCATGACCCTTACTGAGAATCTAATCTCACACATTTTTCTGTTTCCATTACCATGTTAGGAATATATATTTATTGTTTAATACTTCTAAGAGGGGTTATGGTATTTGAGGACCTTGTTGGATATAATGTAGTCCGATCACATACAATTGATTACATTTTGATTTTTCATAAGTCACTAAACTTATACATTCCTTTGGAGTCTATTTGTATAATGTTTTACGTATTCTATATAAGTTTTGTAATGGAAGTTAATGATAAATGAGGGTCACTATAGTTGGTATTAGAGGGAAAGTTAATCCTACCTTTCGAATCATGGATGGAAAACATTAGGGGGATCCCTAGGTATATTTGTAAGGATATTTCAATAAATGTCTCTGGAGATAATTATAAGGACAAGTTATCATTTAGGAAAATATCCTGAAATTTTTAAATGATATAATGAGTGGTTTACGTGAAATAAGTCCCTATATGGATAATATTTGTGGATGTGTCTTCAGCACAAATTTTTCTAGGCATGTCAATTATTACAATATATTAAGGGACTCTCTTAATGTAATATGGCACATGTAAATGAGTCTTGCTACCCATCTTGTCTTAAACTCCCGAGGGATATACATCGTGAATTGAAATTTTTTTAAATACCATGATGAATGATTTAAATAGAAGATGGCTATGAACAACCATGGATAATCCAAATGTGTTATTGATTTATGAATTTGGATCGATGGTTTTGGCACCCTATAAGTAATTTTTCAAAATTATATGGTGTCTTAATATGATAATGGTTTCAAACTTTATGCCATATAGATTTAGTCAAAGGAGTGAACTAAGTGGAAAATGGTAAATATTTGATGTTATAGATGTGGAATAAATGGGAGTTATTAGAATTTATTTCTCAATTGGAATGATCATATAAGGAATGTGAAAATTATTATATGTATTGGTTACACATATGATGTTAATGAGAACACAAATGACATATGGAAGTTATGTGATGTTCTTCATGTTTTTTTGTTGACAATCCTGAATAAATTAAGGTTAAGAAACCTTAAAACATGATTAACATTTATAATTACCAGAAATTTGTAATAAAGAATTAGTTGATGAAGAATAGGTAATGGTTTAAGAATAATGTTTTATGAAAAATATTATTCAGGTTTTTGAATATAAATATTATGTTATATGAATTATGAAGTATATAATTATATTAAATATAAGTTTTCATTATTGATGGAGAAGGTAATGTTGAATGGAGAAGAAGAAATATAAAAATTATTTTCTGGAAAGGTGATATTTTGATTGAGGGAAGGTAACACTAAATGAATGCCTGACATTGAGATAATTATGTTTTGATAATGATATATAGGATATGAATTGGTAAATTGAATGGTACAGATTACCATGGAATTGATTTTTGACAAGGTGTTCTATGTCATCAAAGAAGTAGATTTCAATTCTTAGATTTAAAAAATATATCCTATAATCATTGGAATAAATATTCATGCATGTTTTCCAAAATGATTTATGTTAATTAAGGGAACATAAAATGTGGGTATTCACGTGTCTAGAATTAAAAACCCAAGTTTTAATTTTTGATATATCGGGACCAATGTTATGATGATATCTAGACTATATTTTTAATTATTTTAATTTTTAGCTTTTGGATGTGTTATATGTATAAATATTTACTGACATTTTATGTTAAACATAGATTAAATTAGTGTGATTAAGTAATTATCTATCCATATAAGAATTTATGCATATTGGATACCTTCTTCAAACTACTTTGTGTTGATTCCAACTAAAGGGATAAAATATCATGGTATTCAAGATTTGTATACACTTTAGCAAGGCAAAACACATCTTCTATTGTATAGATACAGTTTAAGTTGATCAATAAACGTTAATGGGAGACTTTTTTCCTATAATCATGAAAGTATAAATTTTCATGAAATTTCCCAACACTACGAAAAGGGATTATCGAGCCAAATAAATTCCTAGTAACATCGTATTTGATAAAAAAATTAGGTTCCCTAGGACATCAAATATTAATGGATTTGTTATTATTATAATTATCATGAATATGTTTGATATCACTCTACTTAAGAATATGATAATTAGATTTCTCTGCCAGGTGCATGTTTTCACTTCCCAACTATGTTCTCCTATGTTAAATCCCAGCTATGTGTTTCACTGGGTAACCATTATTGTTTAAAAATTCATTTATTAAATTAAGTTATTATTTACATTTTTCTGATCTAGGTACCAGTTAAAGGAACATATAAGTACAAACCATTTATAACCCCGATGAATTTCAAGGAGTAAACTCGTTTTATTGGAGGTCAAATGTAACACACCCAAATATTTATAGACCATATTTTTTTAATGAAATTATTTTCATTGATGTATATTTTTGAACTATGTAAAATATTCCTATCACATGGAACCAAATTTTCTTATGCAATAAGTAACACTGACATGGATTACCTTATAAATAACATGCTGTTTCTACAAAACATCATTTTTATGTAATGTGTATTGAAACCAGATAATTATAACTAGGAAAATAAAATTAGTAATATGAATTCTAATAACTAGTTTTAATATATTATTTATAATGTTTTTACAGAATTTTAATCATATTAATGTTGGAATTTATAATTTCACATAAATCGTTTATATGTTTTAAAATAATATTTTCTAAAAGAAACTACTTTTTATGTCCTTCTATAATGAATAATAAAATTCATTTTAGACACTAAAGGAAATATAATTTGAAAAAATGATCTTAATTTTTTCATTCTTAATGTTGAAATTACATTACAATGAATATTTGGGTTTTTTTGGAGAATCATAATTTTTTTCGGTGATTAGTAAAATTACAACAATTTAGTTAAAAATAAGATTTTGTTTAAATAACAATTATCATTAAAATATACATTAATTTGGGTAATGAAGTTATAATAGATATATAATTAATATATAAATCCAATTTAGGTTAAAAATATCATTTTTATATTGGTATACATCTTCAGCATATAAATTTTCATATGAAAGGATAAAAAAAGATTATAAGGGAGACAATGCCCGCAATGAAAGGCTAAAGGGAAGGAAGTGACTAAGGGGATCTAAAATGATAGATACTGAGGAAATAAAATCTAATAATATTGACCCTTTATGGATTCAAAATATTAAATTTACAAAAAAACTAAACACTTAGTCCCATGGATGTCGACCAAAGCTAAACAGTCTCCCACCGGGTTACCCTCCCACCTAGTATGGGTTACAATTATGGTGTCCCCTGGAATGCCACAACAATTTCAAATAATGTAATTAATTAATAAAGAAACATATTTATTACATGAATGGGATTGTGTATGTAATTGAGTCTATTTCATCTTCTGTGATATCTAATCCCCTCTCTATACAAACACTAATACCTGTGAGCATGGACAAGGCTTCTGCCGGGAGAGCAGATCCCTGACCATGCTTAATAGAAACAGCCAAAGTGATTGACCCAATAATATCATTCACAACCCCTCAACAATGAATGTAACCTGAAAGAAATTCCCTATCACTTTTAATCATAAATACCACTAATGTGGGGAACCAACAATTACTGGTACAGTGACAGCACCCCTGAGAGGAAATTCCATGACAAATAATTAACTATTGCAAGGACGATGTCGCTCTCCAGATTCCCAGGTACCTAAAAAGTCTATGAGAATATTATTAACCCCAATGATACTCAGGGGACTGTATAAGGCCACCCCCTCATGAATCCTCTTATTTTAAATTTCCACAAGCACCAATGCCCTGCATGAAAAATCATTATACGAGAAAAATTCTACATTCTTCCACCACCCGAGCCATGGTACCAATGGTCATGGAATCGATAACCATCTATTGTAGGAGTGTATATTGTTTTAATGTCACTAAAATGTATCCACAGTACATGTGTAAACTCACTCTCGAATAAATGGTGAATTGTTCATTCATCATTAAGCTTATTTCAACAGACACATCTAAAAAATGAAAAAATCACACTCCATAGTGTTGACATCTATGGGAACAGATATATTTCTCATCCTCTAGTAAATGATATTGAAAATGGTTGGTATATTCTTGGATCAAAGGATATTATTACATGTGTTCCCATGATCCTTAAAGGTAATGTTCTAGTGATCGTCTCCCATAATGAATTGGACAGATGAGGATGAGGTAAAAACACACCTATCAGATTCATGGGACAGCTCAATGAGGTCACACAGATCATGCATTACCATATTCAAAACATCATTGATAAACACTAGGTACCTACAAAAATCATTAATAGATTTATTTTAGCATGTTCAAATGGATATCCAATGTTCTTAAAAAATATAGTTGTGGCCCCAGAACGAAACCTCACCATTTCAAATGATCCAAAGATAGTATGACCTACGAACATAAATAATGGGCCTCATCTCAATCCATAGAGGAGAATCATAGTAATCTAAAGCAACCTGATCCCCCAAATAATTTCCATGAATGGTGGGCCCACAAAATGTATGTTTATGTAGCACCTCCCATGCTAACTTTTCATGCATGAAGATAATGGTGTCCTCGTAGCTTTTAACATGTATCCCACCACCTGTAACCGGCCGATCCATCTTATTCAATGAAACCCAATTTGCTTTTCCATCTACTATGGGATACGAGAAGAAAATTTCAAGTATTCTATCAATGTTTTGAATGACTCCTATTGGGTCCCTGACTTATGATAGTACATGAACTAGGGTGGCCAATAACACACTATTCACCAACTATATTCTCTCTACATCTATAGTATTTTCATTAAACATAATTTTCCAACTTATATTATTTTAAATTTGAAAAATGCACATAAAATTATGTAATCTGTATGAAATTTTCATTGTAATAATATTAAAAAAATTACCTAAAATTTTATTGAAAGTCATTAAAAATAATCACAACGATTAAAAAAGTATTAAGCTTAATTAGGGACTAACCCATAATCTTATAGACCAAAATGACTTGGACACTTGTCCAAAATACATTGGTTTCAAATAATTCCATCATACCCCATCTTGTATGTAGGTTTTGGGATATTAAGATATTATTTAATGGGATTTCCCTATATAAAAGGTTTATTGAGTAAAAAGTAAAAAATTGAAGACTCCATTTAACATTTATAAAACTTTAAGTTATATAATAAACATCAAATTATCAGTTGTACAAATACTTTTGAAATATAAATGGGATATAGTTTTTTAAAATTTTAGAGAAGATTTATTTACTTAAATAGATTATGAAATTCTAACATTCTGATAGTTTAGTTAATAATTAATTAAATTAAATAATACTATAAATGTTAAAAGTGAATTGAATTGATTGAATTGTAATTATTTTTGAAGAATAATATATCAATTTTAAAATATTTAAATTTAATAAATTTTAATTTAAATAATATTTTGTTGTTTTAAAATTTTAATGAAATAAATAATGCCATAATTTATATTATTTTAATTTAAAAATTAATTATATTTTATTAAATAATTTAAAATTTATAAAATTACAATATTATTAAAAGTGATTTTAAGAGTTAAAAAATATTAAATATGTTCATTTAATGGAGAAATTTATCTTTTATAATTTACATATTGACACAAATATTTTAAAAACATTATTAGGGATGTTCTAGTTAAAGTAGTCTTTTGTACGTCACATTCCCCTATTTTAAATTTTTTTATTAAAAAATGATATTTTCTCAAAATAAAGTATCTTATTTAATATTTAGTGGCTACATATTATATAATATATATATCAATTTATTTTATACAAGATTTTTAAATTACATTGGTTAAAAACCATGTGATTTAATAAAAACAAAAATAATAAAATTGGAGAGTCATAGAGTTATAGAATCAAATTAATAAAATGAAATAATATATGTGTGGTTTTGATTTGGTTAGACCATAATATGGAATTAATTATTTAAAATTCCATTTTTTGGCACATTATGTAAATTATAACACCCATTATTGATTGCCTTTTGGTATTTACAAGAGTTCCACTCACCCTCCACAATAAAAAGAAAAGTACTCTTCCCTTTCCTCACACATATCAAAATATATAGGTTCAACAAATATCAACTAAAGTATACTCCAATACCCTACCATGAATTTTAAATCCTCCATTTATTAATAAATATTTACACAGAAACCCATTGGTTCAAACCAATATTATTTACCTAATAATGGGGTAATACCCTCCCACAAACGCCTTTATTTTATTTCTTTCTCCACTCCCTGAACTCTTCTTATTACATAATTGTAAAAAAACACCAGTATCCTCAATTTAATACTGTGTTTTTATGATTATGTATATATATAAACTTATAATCACTTCCATATAATGGTTAATGGAGATATTGTTTTCCTGTATGGTGAACTACCACTTTAAAAAACAATGATTGTATATTTTTCCTTTACAACCCATCATGGTTGAAATTATTTTTGTATATTTAGGAATATATTTTATATATTATTTTTATTGTGTATTTAAAATTATATATTCCTTTATAATAACATATAATTTTTTATTTCCATCATTTAAAATATGATAATTACGTTTGAGTAAGATTGGAGTATTGCCTCCTCAAAGTGATATGATTCATTCACACCTTATATGAAGTGTATTAAGGATTTATTTGGTGAAAATATATTATATATATAATATAATAATTATATTGTACTAATGATCTATATATAGATATATTTCAATTACATTCTATATTTTAGAATGACAATTAGACAGAAAAAACATTCAACAGTACATACGACCTACCGTATCCAAGAACATTGTATTCCACTTCAATATTCTTTATTCATTAGATTATTATAATACAGATATACAAAATATAAATGATATTTATATCATTTTTACATTCTGTATATCATGATATATGTATAAATTCTAAATATATATAAAAAATTAAAAGACATGTGAAAAAATTGAATATTAACTGAAACGTAACCATAACATGGAATACTCAGAAAAAGGGTAATATGAAGACATAATAAAACCTTATAAAATATTATATATTAGAATATTGTTATAATATATTTATATAATATATTTATATAATATATTTATATTTATTAAAAAATTGATTTTAATTAGTGCGATGATAGTCAAGACACGAAGTAAGGGAATTTCATCTCACTTTTTAATATCAAGAGAAACATGCTTTATTAACAACAAATTTCATTTGTGTGGTGTTTATAATACCCATGGATGTATTCTATGATATATATCATTAAATATATAGGTGATTAAATATCTATTTTATTAAATTTATTTCTTGGGGACTATTTTTCTAAATTTACCAAATTGGTAAATGGATTTTTTTCTCAATTTGACTTTTTTTAAGACCGATTCAATTTTATGGATGTACATTTTTCCATGTGGAGTATATATTTTTTTAAATGTTATATATTCAATCGCATTATATTCATTAAATTATAATATTCTTATAATTTCATTTTCGTAAGTTCATATCATGGTTCTATGTTACCATGTGGTAAGAGTTTATTGAAATTGTCCCATATCTTTTCAATATTATTTATAATTATTCTACCATTGATGAAATTTTATGATCCATATCTCAAGAAAACTCGTGAATTTTGATTTCATGTAGTTATTAACAATGTCTTATTATATTGGTACCATTTTTTCAGACTATTCTATATAATATAGTAAAGAATGTGTTTTAAATAAAGTATGAATTTACCTATCTCTTTAGCTAAAAATCAGTGTTCTATAAAAACAATGTTTTCTCAAATGGGTTTTGCAGAATAATAAACTATTTTCCTTTAATACATATAATAATTTTTTTCAAATTTATATTTTACCAATATTTATGAAGGAATGTTCCTTTAACATTATAAAAAGAGGAATGTTTCTTATTTTTACAGTGAAAATGGAATATTCACTTTACCACATATGATATGTTCATATTTATCTTCCATAATTTCTGTGAATAATCCTTTCAATGTTTAAAAGGATCATTTATAAAAAAAATATTTTAAAAAGTAACTTAATTAAAAAATATGATTTCAATAAAATTTCAATCTTCATGCATGATTTTTTATGTAAAAAGTTATTGAATACATTTTCAAGATTTCTTTTGTAATTTTTAATGTTATATTCAAAGAAACTGTATTCAAATTTTATAAATTTCCTTCAAATAAAAATGTTTCTAAAATATTTGGAATCCTATTCTATATGTTTTTAAGGTAAATGGTTTTAAAAAATAGTTTCAAGCCATCTTTATATGATTTCATGTTATTTTTTATAAAATTAATTTTAAAATGAATTTATGCATTAAAAATATATTTTCAAAGAGGAAAGGATATTTTTCCATGAATTGATTTTAAAATATTTTTCAAAATAATTTTCCATATAAGATGACATCAATTGATGTTACTCATTAATTTATATGAAATGATCTATAGGTTACATTATTATTCATTCTCTGATTGGGTTATGGTCAATTTAATTTTCTTTAATATACCTATTTCTTTTTCACATGTAATAAATTTAGGAAATTCATTTCTCTTTCACATAATATATTTTTATGAAATTCATTTTTTATAGATTATTATTTTGATGATATTATCATAAAAACATAATTTTTTAAACATTTGATGATATTACTACATGTTTATAAAACCTATTTAATTTCATCACTTATTATATGATTATTTATGATATTGTGGCACATGTATATATGATTTCAATATATGATTGGTGGGACCTATTTATCCCTCCAATTCATTTGGTATAGATTTATATCTCCTACGATAGGAACGGATGGAACAATAAATTATCTGGGATCAATATTAAACGGCTGCAACTAGAAATAATATTAGATCAGTATTACATGGCGTGTATGAGGAGTGAACTAAATTTAGAAATGAAGGGCTGGAATGGGGTATAAACATGGTTCAGTAAAGGAATTTTTCCACTAATATGGAGTTATAAATTTCTCCTTCACTACTATGGAAATCATTATATATTCTTATTTAGATACCAAAATTACATATATCATTCCAATATAATTCTTCCATGTCTTATGGTCTTTATTTGTAATTATTCATGCCTTATGAATAGCCAGGCTTTATGAAAAGATTCATGTATATGATCTTTTATAAGATGTTCATTAATATATACATTCATGAACATGTTCTCATGCCCTTGTGATCAAATTTATTATTACATTTCTTCTTCATTTACCCTAACTGAGAATCTGATCCCACCCCTTTTTATGTTTTCATACCTTGGATGTCAAGATATTTTGTTTCATGACATGTCTAAGATAGATTCTAGTCTTTGAGATCCTTGAGAGAGATAACATATATTTCTCATGAATCAGTGATTACTTTTCAATTATTCAAAAGGAACTATTCTAATCTGGTATTTGGGCGTCTGTTTGTATAATATTTTATGTATTCCTCAAAAGTGATGTAATATCAATTTAATAAGTGAGTGGAGCACTGTATTGACCTATATACTAAAAACATATATGGTCATTCAAAATATGAAATCAATTTTATATGATTAAGTCTCATGTGGTGGTAAATATTACTCTTATCATAAATTCATAAAATATAATGCAATGAATTTTTTGAACAAATCCCTTTTATTTATAAGAATGATTTTACACAAATAAGATATATAAATTTTTTATCCAAGAAATATTTTTTGGATTTATTTATGAAAAATTTAATTATAGTACATTAAAAAAAATAAAAACCGAGTTTAAAATTTATAATAGTTAATTATTGAATAATTTTACATATATTAACTTAATTATAATAAAAAAGTACTTATGTTATATAATTTTGATCATATGTTTCGAAATTCAACATAATGATTTTAAATTAACTATATATCATTTTAAATATATAGTTGTTCTAAAAACATATTCATAAACTTTTATTTCATTGTTAAATCATTGTGATTCCATAACAGTTACTTGTTCTTGTAAAAACAGCATTTTTAACTATTCACTGAAAAGTCAAATATTTCAGGAAAATATAAAAAATTCATCAAATGTTAATTTTGAATTCCAAAATTATAAAATGAATTTCATTTCATCAAATGAAAATTATCAAATTTATAAATCTATCATTTACTTAAAAATACAAAATAAAAAGAAAAAATGCATTCATAAAAAAATTACCCTTTCCAATATTTAGTGTTATTAATTTTATTTCATGTAAACATATAATAAAATTAATATTAATATATTAGTTGATACATTAAAATATTAAATATTATGAAAATCACCCATTAATAATGACAAATGTATTCAGAAAAAATTACATAACATATTAAAAATACTTCTATGAAAAATAATATTTTTAATATTAAATCATATTAATTATCTATATCTTAATCGCATGAATTTTTAATTGACTATTAACTTTTTATTTAATTAATGTTTTATTATATTTATAATTTTTCGAATAGTGTTCATCTAATTTGACGTAACCCATTTTAGATTGATGTTTCATGTGAATGAAGATATTTAACATTATATTTCATTAAAGTAAAATTTTATATTAAATATTATATTTTTAATAATTATATTATGTTTATATTGTTATGGATAGTTTTATGGACTTTAATAAATAAGAATACATTAATGAACTCTGTTAATAAGATAAAACCTTCCTTGGGTAGCCTCCATTGGCATTCTTCTAAAATCTCTTGGGATAGTCTTTTAGTAAGACCATAAATTATTATTAATTGCTTGGACTATTGAGAAGTGACTTCTATAGATCTTGGGAGATCAAATATTCTAATATTATATGGAAAAATGAGTTTATGAGTGTTTTTATTATAAGTTAGAGGAGTTTGAAAATTTGTAACTCCTGGTAATGTTAAAATAATATAATATATTTGAAGAGAATGTGTCATTAAGTAAGCATAATTTAATTGATATGATGAGGTAGGTAGAAATAAACTCTTCAAATGAAATTAAAGTATATTTTTTGATATTGTTTACCTTACCTCTTTGTTTTAAACACTTTTAATATAATTTCAACTTTTTCATGATTTTAACTTATCATTATAACCGAAAATGTAATTTAACTTATAAAAAATTTCAACATACTGATTTTATATATGAAATAAAATTTAAACGAATAAATATATTGAAGTGGTAAAAATAAATAATATTTTTATTACATAAAATTAAAATAATTATTATTTTATGACTATGAAAAGATAATTATATGAATTTTAATCCAATAAAATTAGGATATGACCTTATACATCCATAATTAAGGAAAAGGATTAAAAATAGTTATTTTATTAGAATAAAACATTACTTTAGATAAAATATATGTAAAATAGGTTAGAAAATTTAACAAAATGATTTTACAATATTAAGTATATTTATTAAATATAGATTTGGTCCAAAAAAATTTATAATAAATCATGTAACACATATATCATTATAATTTAAAAATTATTACATTATTTGAAAAGAAAAATTAATTGTTCAACCAAAAATAATAAGTTTTATAAAAATATCTCAAAAATTCACAATATAAAAAAACGTCATTATAAATTCAAGAATGATTTTAATTTAATAAAATGTGATTCATAAAATTCATTAATATATCTTTTAAAAAAATGTAACAGAAAAAAAGAACTAAAGAACTGGATTTTTATAAATAAATGACCCTTTACATTATATGTGTTATTCACTTTATTTCATTCCAGTTACAAATTTAATAAATTTTAATATATGAGTTCATGATATAATATATTTAATATTTTCGTAATAATCTTTAAAATGTGATAAATTTATATTCATGAAATAATAAACAATTTTAAAATTCATCTATAAAGAAAATCCTATTTTATATTAAAAAATCTTACCTATATATCCACTAGGTATATGAATATTTATTTAATTAATATATATTTATTTATTAGTGGTTTTACACATATTTTCATTTTTCTAGTAATGTTCATGTAATTGGTTTCTGCCTATTTTTTTGATATTTCTTGCAAATCAAACTTTTTAACCAGGAATTTTTTTAATGGAAAATTACATATAAAAATAATGGTATGTTAAAAAAGGGATTCTCTTCAGTTCATTTATCATTCATTCCACAGTTGGTGATAATTTCTATCATATCCATTAATTTACCTAGATATTTTTTTTCAAGGATATCTTCTTTTTTATTTCCCTTCCATCAAATTTATTTTATATTCCCATTTTCCTTAACATTTTACATATATGTGTTCATGTGAACTTATGATTTTTTATACTCATATATTATGTCAATATTTTTTACATTGTATTTTCAATTTTTAAATGATATCAAAAAGTTTAATATTATTTCATGGATGTTCACGCATGATATATATTTTATCAATTCATTGTAATATATATTTCCTTGAATTACCACATATAAGATATCGATTTATATTTTTTTTAACCATTTTCTATTATCTCATATATATAATGCATATTTCTTATTGTAATTTTATCATTAAAAACATCTGTGTAGGATTCTTACAAATAATGATATTTTCATTTGATCATTAGTTCACATTATTACATAGGATTAGTATTTTGTTACACTAAGGAAGATACAAAAATCTACCAATTTTTTTTTATCAAAAGAATCAATACAATAAAAAATGGACAATGAAAAACATTTATAATAATGTTGATATATATATATCTGTGTGTGTTTTAAATACAATGATATAAATAAAAATGAATCTCTAAAAAATTTATTAATATAATATTCATCTTATCTCTCTCCCTTTTTATTAAAATTAACTAATATATCCACCTTTAATTTATTGAATTCAACACACCATGTTGATATTAACCAAACAAAATTCATATGACCGATCCTAAAATATTCTCAATCATTAAATAAAAATGCACCATTTTAAATTTAAAATGATCAATATTTTAGTCTCCACAATTAAAAACGCGGATGGAAATTAAAAAACAACATTTACGTCAAAATAAATTTTTGGTTCTCCCCCTTTTAAAAATAGAAGGTATATAATTTAATTATTAGATTATACATCCTTTTTAAAAAGTATTTATAAGTATTAGGTTAAATTATTTCATTAATTTAAGGAAAAATAAAATTACATTAAAAAAAATAAAATATGATATTTATTATTCAAACTGGTTTTTTTAATGTATTCTGAATATAAAATCTTTATTATTAATTAATATATAACACAACAATTATAATAATACCTTATAATGTTTATATTATCTGTTAGTGTTGGAATGTAATATTTTTGTATTTAAATTGTATTATTATATATTCTTGTAAACATTTTCTAATAGAGTGACATGGATAATAAATTAAAGTAAATGTGATGATAAATTATGGAATGTGATTGATTTATATTATTTTACATTGACTACGTATATATGTTTTTATATAATTTGAAATATTTGAATAACTTTTCTTATGATTATGTTGATATTTTATTCCTATTGGATCTAAACATTATAGTAACCAATATTATGGTACATCAATAATTTTAGAAATATAGAAAAAAAATATTATATAAATTTATAATAGTTTTAAAATAAATTTTTATTATCGTATAAACTACTGAGTGAAAAAATATAGGGATTCCATTCAAGAAAGACATTGTATAATTGAACAAAAAGGGATTCACTTATTGATCCTATTATTTTTTCACCTATATCATTGTATGAATTTCTTATAATTTATATACATCTTCTTCCACATATTTTTCTCCTTTACATCACATAATATTATTTATATTTCATTATCATACTCTTGGAATATTTTCGGAAAGATAATCATTTTAAATCTCTTGGATATATCCTTAACAAACACTCTAATAAAATAACATGTTTAGGAAAAACATATGAATGGTGGAATGAGAGTGTGAAATTATAGAATGAGAAGAAAATATATATTTTTTATTATGAATGAAGTGCATTACATAAATATATTAAATAATATATTTTAAGAAACAAGAGACATATTTTAGAAATTTAATGAAATTTAGAACCACGATTTCTAATTATAATGGTTCAAATATGTTAGTAGATTAACTATTTATAGGTTCGAATTTTCATCGTGGATATCATAATTCAATGAATGAATTTAATTCAAAACTATATTCCACATTAGATCTATCCATTAAATTAAATATTGAAAAATATAACGGTGAATATAAAAATTAATCAACATATACTATTTTTCAAAATACATATATAGCATGAAAACATAATGACAATAAGATTATGTGGAATTATGTTATACTATCGATTAGACTTTTATTAAAATTATAAAATTTGTTATCAATTATAACATGATATCCTTTTGACTTCCATCATTGAATGATGTTCTATTGTGTTAATCTTCATTCTATTAAAATCATATTTAGTGTTAGATTAGATGGTTTTTCGAACCCATTTCATAATTGGATGAAATTGTATATCCCAAAATTCATTATATATTAATACTTTTGATGAATCATTTTATTCTTTATTATTATATACTTTTTTCAGAAAATTGGATACAATATATTTTGTTTCAAAAAAAATTGTTTTTCATTGAGTTGATCAATATACTATGTTCATAATATTGGAAATATTCAAATATCAATTATTATTTTATGAAAATTATTCCTTTATAATTACTAATATAAAATTTCCATTATTTTCATAAATATATCTTATTTTTTATCTATACATTGGTGGATTAAATAACGCAACATGATTTCCATTTTTTATAATACCTTAAGATATTTAAAAATAATCATATATATATATATATATATATTCCTTTTTAGAATTTATGTAATTTATTAACCTTTGATGTGAATTTATTTAAGAATTTATCTATTTATTTTACTTTTTTTAATTTTTTCATTGATATATAGGTATTTTCGTAGTTGAAAAAATAAAACCCAAAATTGCATGTATACTGATGTTTGTATTAGATGTAACAAAAGATTTATATAATTTAACATCTTAACATAAGATCCTTAATAATTATTATTTTCGAAATGATTTATGATTTTAGATAAGGATATTTTTTATCTTATTCAGATGATGAGTTTGTGAGAAATAACTCCCATAATCATCTTTCTTTATTTCATTTTGGATTTTTTCGAATAAATGAACTATGAATAATGTATATATTATTTTTTGAAATCACAACTTATATATGAGTGATATTATATATCATCTTCTTATCTAAATTATAAATAAACATAAGAGGACCTCACCACTAAACAATGTGCATCGGTTTGTGGATTTCTTTTAATATTGACATTTATTATTCTTTAAAAGTATGCTTATATAACAATTTTTATAGTATAAACATTTATTTTATATTATCCTTTTATTGCATTTCACTAAATATATTTTCCATTAATATTATATATTGTTAATAAATATCTATTATTAATAATTAATATATATTATACAATTGAATATGATCATCTGAATCATCAGTGAAATTGCTTATACGGTGTTTTGTATTGTTAATTATACAATATAAAATATTCAAGAAATTAATAGATTTAAGGAAAAAAGTTGTTTTATTAAATAATATTACGTACTTGACCCCTTATATTATATATTATCATGTTAAGAACAAAAATGTTTACATAGAAATTATAATCTTCTTCTAGGGTAAAAGAATTAAGATCAAATAGATGACTATTATAATTTCTTGCAAATATATTAAAAAAATTAGTGTTACAGTTAATTAAAAATACCAGTAGTCTATTCTGGAAATAAAAAATATTTCCAAAAAATAGTTGAATTTATATAAAATAGATAAATTATAAAATATATTGAAAAACCAATAAATAAGGGTTTCTTACATAATAACATTACTCTCGAAAAATTTAGATCTAAAAGGATAAAATGTGTGATGTTAATATGTATATAAAAATATTTCATATTAATAATGATAATTTGGTTTTCCAAAATTATATTTTCTCCAAAAATGATATTGTATACAATAGCTTGAAGTCTTTCTTTTATACATAGTGATGTGTTAAAAAGTTAGTTGAATGAATATTTTAACTCTGATATTCGTGATTGGCACTAAAAAATAAAATGACATAATAATTTCTTTATTTTATTTTTTTTATATTGGTAAATGAAATATTTTTTTAATTTAATTCATTAAAATGTATATTTTTTTGAAAAATATATATTCATGGTATATTAGTGATACCGATTGTTATTATTTGGAATTGGAAGGCATTAAAATCTACTATAAAACACCAAAGAATTGGGGGGGATTTTGAAATTATATAATACCTGACTTGTAAAAAAGTTAAATCTAAAATAAATAAATTATTGTAAAGTAAATTTAATCACAGTGTAAAAAATAATGTTTTCAAAACATTAATCAGGTGAGAAAATAATATTTGGAATCATGATTATATATGTGTATCAAGTAATTGACATTATAGAATCATGAATTTTATTCTTACAATTATATAAATTCAATTTATGATATATAATAATAATATTATAAATAAATAACATCTATAGAACTAAGAATACAATATGGAGGATAGTGAGTGAATAAATCATGCTAACTATTTTCATATGTCCATCAAATAAATAATTAAAAACTACGAAATTTAGGGAGGACAATCAAATTTAAATGAATATTGATATTATAAAATACATATTACAAAGAAACATGATCATTTTAAATTATTTTAGGATATGAATCCCTTATATCCCCTATGTTAAATATAAAATGACATATTACCCTTAATAAAATATTCATCATTTACAAAAATAAATAAAATAATTTTATTCCTAATATCTAAAAATACAAGGAAATATAAAATCCTACATTTTGGTAGATGAGAAAATCATAATCCCCCACAACAATATGTTTATAATTTTGGTTGTGAGATATGTCCTTATATCCATAAAAAATTTATCATCTGACCATGAGTAAATTAATTTGGAATTTATAAAGAGTTTATTCCTTATTTGATGAACATTGAGACTTCCATATTAATAGAGAATGATTCAGGGTCCAAATATCAATAAATTTAAATCCTAATAGTTGACGTACAAATCCCATGATATATACTAATAATTTTAATCATATATTATTAAATTTTAAATAAATATATATATTGATGATGCAGAATTACCTGATCAACTATTATATACATATGCAACATATACACATACCAAGTGGATTTATTCAGTCATCCAATTTGCATTTGGGTTTTAATGTATTTATGAATGATCTTCTTAAATAATGAATTAATTTTCTCACCTATCTTGTAGCATTAATATAAACCAATTTAAAATAAATAAATTATGGCTATTAAATTATAAATTTTTTAAAAAAATACCATTAAACATTTACTTTTCATTAGTGTATATTAACTCCAATAAAATGATAAACTGTTTTTTATTAATGTTTTTCCTGTTCAATGACCAAAAAAACATATAAGGAAATTCCACTAACTAAATATTGATAATTGGTTTTATAGTAGGATAATATTGAAAACATACATAATAGGCCTTCTGTTTCACCATGGTGATACTATTATTATATTCTAATAATTATTGCCTTTTATTATGGTCAACTATTTATTATTGTAATATATATAAGGTAATGATTAACAAAATATATCCTTCAATTCAATTTAATTATTAATTTTATCAAAAAAATAGTGAAAACTATTTTCTCATGATTGAAATCTAATGTGGAGGCCATTAGTATAGTGTGAGGTTGTAGGAAATACAATTTTTTTTCTAACATTGATATTCGTATCATGAGTGCCTGATAATGATATTCAATATTATGAATTTTTATGTATTTTTAAAAAAATAAATGAACTATATCATTCATAAAAATATTTAATCATTTATGGTATTATATAAATATATATATGTGTGTGTTATTTTTATTTAGCTTATATCATAATTAAATAACAATCATATTTGGTCATTTTAAGAAATTATGTATAAAAATTTATTATATTCTATGCTCCCCAAATGTCTCATCAATATTCCAAAAGTTATGTTTCATAGACACCTCCCTTTAATTTATAGAATACATATAGATATAGAAAAGTGTAGCGATGTGATATCATTGAAGAGGCCTATGAAAGTATTCTAAATCCATTGTTTCCTAATCCAAGTTAGGTATAAAATAGATTCATTACTGAATTATTTAAATTTTCATCAACAATTATTGTATGATCTGGAACTGGTGCTATATTTTAATGGAATATGATATGAATAGCGGTCTATATTATGAAATATAAAATATCTACATCAGCTATTGTATTACTATTTTAATTATTGGGTGTTGGGATTATATTATTATGCTTTCATATTGAGTTTGTTTAAGGTATATCCATATCAGTTGAATTTTATTTAAAAGAACATGAATCAATGTACATAATATAACATAATGATAATTTTAATACAATCCTTTTGTAGTTTTGTATAGATATTTATTTTCATTTTTGTAATTCAATTTTTTGTGAAAAATTAATGATTTAATTAAATCACATGTAGATAAATTATATAATTTCATTATGATATATAAATTTCAAAAAAATAAAATATATCAAAAGATTAAATTAATTTTATTTTAATCCCTTTCAAAAAATTGGGAATGGAGTAAAATAATAGTTTCTTTAAATATGAATAATTTTTTGCAATCTGTTAAAAGTTTTCTATGGTTGTGAAAATGTATGGAAATATATTACTACTTGTTCATGGAATTAGACAAAAATGGTATCATATAGTTTTAAAATTTTTAATTGTACTTTTTTTAATTTTCGATTATTAAAATACCGATAACTATCTGAACCATGGTATAATTTGATGATAGACTTTTCAATTAGTGTATAAACAATATGTTGTGGAGTATTATTATTATCTTTTATTATGAATCTTATATATCCTGTGGATGTTTATTTTTTGTTATGAAATTTTATTATATTTTCTGTATTCTTATTTTGTGGTTAGACCTAAAGTTACAATGATGTATCATGATGTTAAATAAATTTTTCATGTCATGGAATATAGAAGGACATGATGGAATATGTATTACAATGTATATAAAGCAATATATAAATGAACTGATCCATTAAATAGATGATTTAATACAACCATAATATATTCCTATTTTGGGATTGGTACATATTTTCATGTACCTTATTATTTGGTTTATGTAGTCTCCATGAAATATTTATGTGATCATGGTTATTTTTGTTTTGTTTTTATAGTAATCAAATTTGTTTCTAATTTCATACATATATGAATAAAATAATACATAATTTTTTGCTACGGTTGTTGATTGAATTTCTAAAGATACTATAAAAATTATAATATCATTAAATCTACTCAAACATTCCACCCATTCTTGAAGATGAATCCTCATTGTATATTTATATCACCAAATTAATAATTATCTCATATATTATGCTCTACAATAATAATAATTATTTCTCTATGAAAGTACCTACATGGAAGAACTATAAACAATTTATATGTCAAATATTATAGTGTATCCTAAATTACCCATCCCAGGTTTAATCTCGCCTCTTTGTGTCATGGTATTGATGTCATCTACTCAGGATCGGCTTGGGTACAATGTTCATAGAGTTGGCATGGAACATGTTGCTTCAGTGTGGCTCGACGTTGGTCTTTGGATTCTCAACTAAGGCCACAATGAGGCTTGGGGTGGCTCTGGTTTCTGGAACAGATCAGTGTGTCCCTGCTTCCCATTCTCAGTAATGTCATAGCTCATCATTTATCTAGATTTCAGGTTCAACTGATGTGGTTAGGATTATCGATCTCAGTGAAATCGTGGCTCATAGTTTCTCTAGATTCTCAGCTAGTTTTGGCACGTATTTGCAATGTCTCTAGCATGTTTCTTGTGTGGATCAGCGAAGGACATGCAGTGGCTCATAGGGGGAAGGTCATGGCTATCCTCCATGAGTTTTTTACTGGTTTCTTGTTTAGTGATGTTCATGGTTTGATGAATGGCATTGAATGATTGTTTCTGATCGTATGGTGTTGAAATTATTATTTTGGTGATGGTTTTACTGTTATTCTTCTTTTTACGGTGAATCTGATGTATGGATTTTGTTGATTGTGTTTGGGTGGTCTGTTCTTCAATAAGTTATGAGGTAAAAGGGTTTATACTTCCATATCTTCTTCAGGGGATTCTGCATATGTGGTTTAGGGAAGAAATTCTTCATCATATCATGGATATTTGGATTTAGATGTTTTAGAGGGCATGCATTTTTTCATCGGAACCAGGCTCGTGCATCGCTGCATGGGACAACAAGCTATTTAGTGATGAGAAGGTAGAAGCTAAACAAATTTTATATGTTAGGGAGGTGCGTCCCTTGTTGATTGAATTTGGTTTAATGGGTTTTTATCCATTGGGGTAGAGTTTAATGACTTTTGTCATTGATGTCATGTGGGGTTCCCCTTCGTCACATAAAAGGGCTTTATGATATAATACAGAAATAAATTTCAACCAGTGAAAATTAAATCATGTGGTCATTTGGATGTTCATATATCATCACATATAATAAAATATACTTCTTTTTTATCTGTACCCTATTTGATGCGCCATAAACTATGGTACAATCATGATATTGTCATGGTATGTGTTTATCAATGACATTCGTCCAAAATAGTTGTATGTATATAAACATTATTATATGTATCAATCAGTAGAAATTAATGATATAAGCTAGAATATAATATCATAGTATATTTACTTATATATAATGGAATCTCAAATCATTGACACCCAATAAATGATTCGGGGACATAAATTTATTCATTCCAAGATATCTTACATAGCATTGTCATAATTATAGTAGTGAAAAAGTTCTATATACTATAATTTATATAGAGCAAAATAAAAGGTATATATAACCATCCCCTTGTGATTTTCGAATCATTTATGTATGATTAACTTTAAATATAATAAATAATTCCTACACTAGGTCATTAATTACATTTTATCATAGCAATTACCTTAATGTATTACAAATCAATCATTCTTGAATGTTTATAAAATGTGATGATTTTAAATTCATTAAAAGTTTTAAAAAATTAAAAAATTTATGTAGAAATACTTGGAATTCATCCTTTATTACATGAATAGGCACATTATAAATATATCTAAAGAGGAATAAAAATTCTATATAACTCAGTGGTTTTTGATTATATATATTTTCATAATTTAAATAAATATTAATCATTAATTTCATCGAATCAAGATAATGTTTGGATTACAAATAATTTTTGGTGGATCCAATAATTATTAATCTTATGTCAATTATGAATACTAATTCGTGAGGGTTTTTTAAAATATATTGTAATTTCATTTTAATAGAATTTTTATTAATCCATTTTTTATTTTGAATTAATGTTTTTCTAAAATAATTATTTAAAAAAATGATATCTCAACTTCCATCATGAATTTTAATCTTAGAGTTTTATTTTTATAAACAAAGATTAATATCATTTAAATTATTTACATTTTTTATTATATTTCACAATTATTTTTGCATTGTTTTTTATTTAAATTTCATTAGAGATGTAGTTTTATAGAAATTTATATTATTATATGATTTTTTGATTCCCAAATTTAATATTGATTTTAAAATTACTTATAATTTAATTGAGCATGAAAATGTATTTTTATTGATTGATTTTCATATAAATATATTTATACAATTTTATATATTATGTGGAGTTGTAGGGGAAAGCATTATAAAAGTATTCTGAAATTGAATTTGGTTGGGTAAATTGGGATGGCCTAACACTATTTTTTATAATGGGATCAAGGAACAGGAAAAGGTATGAGAATATATGTAAGGATTGTTGATGACATTTTTTATTGGTAGGGTTGGGTGGTGAAGGGATCATTTTTATTGGTGAAGGATCATATTAGTAGTTATTGATTTTGTAGTAAATGTTCTTGTTTTGGTTTGAAATAACACAAAGCCTTTAAGGATTTCATTCTTTCATAAAAATTTTCTCTTGGAACATATTAAATATATAAGTTATTTTTTCATCACACATTTTGTTATAATATAATTAAATATATATATTTTTATATATTTTTTAATTAGTCTTGTTTTAGATTTGATATAGGTGTCAATGATTTGTTTTATGTTTTTTCAAGTACCCGTGGAGATATATATTTAATATCTCATCATATAGTATTTAATTTAGGTATGTTAATATGAGAATGTAAGCCTATTTGTTTTATTTTTTATCAAATTCTACATTATTAACATTTATTTAACTTAATAATATAAATTTACACAATATTGATCCACCAAAATGATATTTTTATCAAGGTGTTCAGTGTGAAGAGAATTTATTATCTATGGATTAATTGATTTTTTAGATGATTTTTTTTAATAGTTTAAAACCCCAAAAAATCTATGTATTGGTTGTTAATAATCTATATAACTGTCAGTTAAAAATAGTTGAGTAATATTTTCATATATATTCATATAAATTAATTCTAAAATATATATTTTTATATAAGTTTTTCATATATTTCTAAGATATAATCCATGAAATTAATGAATTTTTAATAGTGAAAAATTGTTTTTTATTATGGTTATATAAAATTGAAAATTATATTAAATAAGAAAATTAATTTTAAAAGTGTTCATAACATTAAATTAGTTTATTAAAATGTTGTGAAATGGTTTCTAAGATGATTCATAATAGAGATATGAATTTTATAATTTAAGAAAAAGATTAAAATATATTAGTAAAAAGTTGATTCTTGTTTTCCTTTCTTTTTATTCCATTTATATTAATCTATTCTAGATAAATATATGTTTTTTATTTTGAAAACATATATATATTCGTCTACATTACCTAATAAAACATGATACCATGTGGGTCATAGCTTGACTATTTTTAATCAATATTCATCAATGGGTATCAATAGAATCAAATATGAGTTATAATATAGTGAAACTAAAATAGGTGGTATTAAAATTTCTTATTTTATATTAGATAAATATTACTATATTTTCTTTACAGTTTTTAAATATTTATTTTATAAATGGTGGAACACATGTAAAATATCATATTATGTGTTGTAGGAGTTCAAAAATTTGATATTCATTAGGGTTGTTGTATAAACAATTTAGTTTGTAGGATTTTTCATTAGCTTCCTGATGATGTTGATACTATTGCTTTAAAAATATTTTTCTCACTGGGTAGCTATTGGATTTTCATTATATTCTGTAATGCCCTGACCCCAGTTACCCAGAGCCGATGCATTATTACATAACATTGGCATGATCACAAGAAAGATCAAATCTTGAAAGACCGATTGGTTTAGTAGCCTTGGAAATACTAGATATATTCATAAGTCTTACATTACATCATAAAAATGAAAACTACAACAACATCTTTTCTTCATATTCCACACTCAGATCCCCACATACTATCCCTGAAGGTCATTCATAATTTACTTCTTCATACCCTGGGAAAAATATATAACATAGAAAAGGGGTGAGCTCAAAATGCCCAATAAGGATAACAATATAGCAGAAACATTCATAATTAAGAATAAACATTTAAGGCAATGTATAACTAAAACAAAAGCCTTTTAAACATGAACATAAACATAATATGGAAAAAATAAAATGAAATAATGCCATTTACTTATTCACATGTATATTCTACTAATTGAAAGATCACTTGCAATATCTATAACCACTTTCATAATGATGGAATGCATAATGCCAGACTATCATAACCACATAGCCAAGGCCTCGTGCCAAGACTACAAATAAGATTTTGCCAAGGCCTTGTGCCAAGGCACTAGTTTGTCTCATGATACCTACCGACGCATCGAGGAGCTATAGCGGGCTCCACCCGTCACATATTATGTCCAATGCATTCCCATATGAAAAGGTTTAAACTTAACATAAACATTCGTATTAAAACTAGAATACGAAATGTCAATACTTTCACCATAAACTATGAATGGTATAAAAATAGCACATCCACAGTCAAACATATCACAAAAACTTTAATAAAATTTAGAATTTTTGTATCATTATAAATCAACTACAAATAAGCGTAAAATCCATCAAAGGATGTTGACATAGATAAAATCAAAACTCTTTTTAGAGAAATATCTCTTTCTATTTTTGAAATAATTTAAGACTCAAATATTTATAAAATAAAACATTTTCATTGAAAACATTCTTATAAGGTTTTAAGGGAAGCTTCGATGATTTTATAACGGTGGAAAATAACGGCACCCGTCGTATAAGTTAAAAAATCATTCTTACCTTAATTCTGTCGAAAAGGTTAAAAGCACCTTGTTTGAAAAAAGACAGAAAGATTCCTTTATAAACCTCTTATAAAAATTCAAACAAGGGTATAAATGAATTCAACCCATATTATTCTAAATAGTAAATTTTTTTTGAAATACATTTCACAGAAACATGGATGTGGATGACAAATAAAGCCCAGTAGATAATTACGTATAAACAACCTCAGATAATGAAGAGATTTCGAAATAACCCTTACCTTGTACTTTTCCTTGGTTGGGGTAGGTTAAACTCCTGTATAATGGTGAAATAATTGTTATTAAATTATACAAAATCATATACATTAATATGAAATAATATATGATCTTTTAACATTGATTTTTTAATAATATCTTAGTATTATCTTTGTTTCGGGGGTTAACTTAATCGTTTTATTTTATATGTTTTGTTACGTAATCCAAGTTTGTAATTGATAGGTTGTATATTACTAATATCCATAATGATATCAAGTCCTTAAACATCATTTTTTAATCATCAAATGATAATTATACTTGAATGGATACAATGGAGAATGAATCTCATCGCGTTCGTGGAGACCGTAGTCTGTACGTACGCACGAGCAACAATATCATTCTTTTGATATTAAAATAATATATAAATGGATGGTATATCATATATACAGAATAATTAACATGTTATATTTATTATTTACATGAGTTACACATCATTATTATACCCATCCAAATAATAATATATTGAAAAACAATTACACCACGACGTGGAGACGGTAAGCCGTACGTACGCACGTATGGTGACATGTTATTCAGAGGGTGGATAAAATACTGAATATGGTTGTACCATATTTATAATAACATCACAGTATATATAAGATACTGGAGTTATTATTTTAGAATGGTAATAACAATGAATGAAGAAGTGGAAGAAGAAAGGAACTTGAAAAGGGGTGATGAAAACATTACCTCTTCTTCGGGTTCTTCCTTTTGATTTGATCAAAATGGATCCTTATATTGGCTTTCGGATAAAACTAAGGCCTCTAGGTTGTATTGAGGGAAGTTGGGAGTGTATTTGGGCAGAGGTTTTCCGAACCAAAAGGCTTTGAAAGTGTTAAGAAATGAGAAGGAGTGCCCTTTTATAAGAGGGGTGAGGGGCACCTTTGGAAAAGCTTGAAATATTAATTTATAATAAATTCATATTCGGTTTCAAATGGATCCAAAGAGGATTATTTAAATTTTAATGTGGGGATGGGTTTAAAACCACTCAACAAATAGAATTTAGATAGGTTTGGGTACTTATATTATCCTTATCTTTAAGTATTAACTCTAAGTTAATTAGTTTCACTTTTACAATGTCCCTTTGTACTTTTATATTATATGGTTAATAAACATACTATATACATCCAAGAGACCCCCAAGTGGTCCATTAATAATATAATTATCATGATATATGTCTCTTGGCCGATCCTTAGATTTTTAGGAATTTAATATCAATTAATAATATAATATTTTTTTTAAAAAAACTCTTTTATGTCAATTTTGAAACTATTCAATAGTTGATTTTTGTGAAACTCATAACAGAATTTTTAATTCTAAAAAAGTTTATTAAATAAATCATAATATGTCATATTATCCTAGAAAATTAGTTTAATTCATTAAAAGTCTAAAATTATATTTATTTGGGTATTTATAATATCAGTTATTTTAATTTGTCACTATTATGGTAATTGCTGCATCATAATTGTGTCATAAATAAATTAACTTTTTTAAAGTCTAAAAATTAGAAATAAAATATAATTATGTAGGAAATCGTTTTATCTTTCTACTAAATATTTATAGTCGAAAAAACAACATATATAACCCTATGTAAAAATTCTTCTTCTAAATGATATATGCTTATGTCATTTTTTTACTTATTTTAACTTAATTAAAATTAAGTGTCCCTATCACCAACAAGTGGCTCCATGGGGTCCCAAAATCGACCAAAAGATGCCTATGGTCGAACATGTATCAACCAATAAGGCTAGGACACGTTTTAGGGTAATTTAGTATTATTATAACATTATTGTTTTACCCTTATTTACCAGATTTACCCTTAACCATGGTAAATAAAATATTTCCCGAAATAATTATTCAAAATGTCTAAAAATAAATGTTACCTAATTACACAATTTGAACATCCTGATTCCAAATATGGAATCCATTTTTCCAAATTCAAATCATATAATTGGCAGAAATTAATTTAAAATTAATTCCCGTTGTTAAAAAACAATTGTGTTTTTAAGAGATAACTATCAAAAGATTGACACTTGTTTATGTCCGGTTTAATTGTAAAACTATGTCCAATGATCAACATTGTATTAAATGGTAAAAATAAATTATAAATATACATTAAAACCACTCAAATTCATAATTTATCACTATTAATTATTTTGATTAAAAATGGTGTTTTTAATTAATATATAGTAATTTTCACTATTCATCAAAATATTAATGTTATCTGAAAAGTACCAAAATTTCACCTTAGGCTAAATTCGATATTCTGAATCCAAAAATGAAGTCCATTTTGAAATATAAAATATATATAATTTCAAAAAGTAGGTATTACTATTCATAACGGCTAGTTTGATTGGTTATGGTGTGTTAGAACTCAGTGTTGCGTACAACACACACTATCACATTATTCAAAGAGAAGCATACCGTAGGAGCTTGGGGTGTTACATTCTCCCCTCCTTCAAATAATTTCATCCTAGAAATTTCTAGAATACTTATCACATGAAAAGACTCGGGTGGTTCTTCATCATATGTTCCTCGGGTTCCCACGTTGCCTCTTCCATCTTATGGTTTCTCTACAAAACTTTTACCAGACGCGTCGTCCGGTTTCTCAGTACTTGTTCTCTCGTATCAAGAATCCCGATGGGCTCTTCACAATAAGATATATCGGGTTCCAGTTCTAATTCTTCATAGGTGAGTACATGCATTGGGGCAGGCATGTATTTCCTCAATAGAGATACATGGAACACATCGTGAACTCTGAAGAGACTTGGTGGCATTGCCAATCGGTAAGCTACAGGCCCAATTCATTCTTGAATATCGAAAGGTCCAATGTACCTGGGACTCAATTTACCTTTCTGACCAAAATGTATGACTCCCTTCCATGGAGATACCTTCAGGAAAACATGATCACCGGCTTGAAATTCCAAATTCTTCATTCGATTCTCTGCATAGCTCTTCTGCCTACTTTAAGCTGCTTTGATGTGATTTTGGATTACCTTCACCTTTTCCATCATTTCCTCCACTAGTTCTAGACCTACAAGTTTTATTTCATCAACGTCATCCCAACAGGTTGGTGTGTGACATCTCTTTCTATGTAACGTTTCATATGGTGCCATCTGAATACTTGAATTGAAGCTATTGTTATAGGAAAATTCTACCAGAGGTAAATATTGATCCCCCATACCCTGAAAGTCAAGTGAGCAGGATCTCAACATGTATTCTAAGGTTTGAATAGTCCGTTCTGATTGTCTGTCTGTCTGATGGTGGTAGGCAGTGCTCAAAAAAAGTTCAGTATCTAGGGATTTCTGAAGACTCTTCCAGAATCTTGAAGTAAAACGGGGATCACGACCAGAAACAATCGATAGGGGTACTCTATGAAGTCTCACAAATTCATTAATATATAGTCTTTCTAGACGTTCCAGTGGTAGATCTTCTCTTATAGCAAGAAAATGTGCGGACTTGGTAAAACGATCAACAATAACCCATATTGCATCATTCTTCTAGGAGTCTTTGGTAGCCCCATGAAAAATTCCATCGTAATATTGTCCCATTTCCACTCTGCTTTAGGAAGAGGTTTCATGAATCCTCTAGGGTGTTGCCTTCCAGCTTTCACTTGTTGAAAAACCATACATCTTGACACAAAATCAGCAATCTCCCTCTTCATATTGTCCCACCAAAAATGTTCCTTTAAATCTCTATACATTTTGGTGCTCCAAGGGTGTATAGAGAAGTTGTAACTATGAGTATCAACCAACAATTCCCTTTTTAGATCAGGTATATCGGGAACACAAAGTCTCTTCCCGAATATCAAAATTCCATCTTCATACACATAGTCTCTCAGTCTCCCATCATTCATAGATTTAATCTTCTTTTAAAATTATTCATCATCGGTCTGAGAACTCTTAGTCCTTTCTAGTAATGATGGTTTGGCAACCATTTGAAAAAGAATTGATGTTTCTCCTTCCCAGGTTATTCCCATGTCCATCATCACTAGATCCATGAAAATTGGGTCCCTTTCAATTGTCATATTTTTCAAAACTCCATGATCTTTTCTGCTCAAGGCATCTGCCACCTTGTTTGTCTTCCCCGTGTGGTAGTGTATCGTGCAATCATAATCCTTGAGTAATTCAATCCATCTTCTTTGCCTCATGTTGAGATTTTTTTGTGAGAAAATATACTTCCAACTCTTGTGATCAGTATAAATCTCACATTTTTCACCATAGAGGTAGTGCCTCGATATCTTCCAATCAAAGATCATAGCTGCTAACTCGAGATCATTTGTAGGATAGTTTTGTTCATGAATTTTCAACTATCATGATGTATAGGCAATAACTCTATCATTATGCATAAGGATACAACCAAGTCCTTTCTTCGATGCATCATTATAAATAACGAACCCATCATTCCCCGATGGTAGAGTCAATATAGGAGCATTGACTTATATTCTCTTCATTTCTTCGAAACATTCATCAAACTCTTTTGTCTAAACAAATTTAACCCCTTTATGTGTGAGCTTCATTAATGGATTAGCCAATCGGGCAATATTCTGGACAAAACGTCGATAATAACCTTCCAAACCAATAAAACTACGTACCTCGGTTATACTTGTAGGTGCTGACCATTCTTGGATTTCCTTGGTCTTAGATGGATCAACAGAGATTCCATATTTAGAGACAATATGGCCAAGAAAAGAAATCTCCTGAAGAAAGAATTCACACTTGCTAAAATTCCCATATAATTCATGCCATCTCAAAGTATTCAAGATAATGCGCAAGTGATTTTCATGATCTTTGTAGGTTTTGGAGTATACCAAGATATCATCAATAAATACCACCACAAATTCATCGATATACTCCTTGAAAACACTATTAATTAGATCCATGAATACAGAGGATGCATTAGTCAATCCAAAAGGCATTACAATAAACTCGTAATGCCCGTACCTAGTTCGAAATGCTATCTTCGGAATGTCTTCCTTCTTCACACACAACTGATCGTATTCATATTGAAGGTCAATATTTGAAAAGTATTGAGCTCCATGTAGTTGGTCAAATAAATCATCAATGCGTGGTAGGGGACACTTGTTCTTTATTTTTATAGCATTGATCTCCCTGTAGTCAATACATAACCTCATAGATCTGTCTTTCTTTTTAACAAAATGAACAGGGGCTCCCCATGGAGAAACACTAGGGAGAATAAATCCCTTATTACTCAATTCTTCTAGTTGTTTCTTTAGTTCAACTAATTCTACAGTGTCTATTCTATTATGGTTCTTTGATATAGGCCTTGATCCAGGAATTAAATCAATGTAAAACTCAACTTCTCGTTCTGGAGGATGTCCAGGTAAATATTCCAGAAATACATCTACAAATTCTTTCATAACAGGTACATCCTCTATTTGAATATTCCTTTCCTCACCCACAGTTATTTTATTCTCTTCCTCCCCAATAATTAAATTTAGTTGAGCTACTGGGGGTGGATCTAAATAAGAATTAGGTGGTGACGATTCTTCTCTAAAGATAAGGTGTTCATTATCATTATCATCCAGAATTGTATCCTCTTTCTTCTTACAATAAATCTTCGCATCATAGTCTGAAAGCCAGTCCATACCAAGGATTATATCAAACTCAATAATAGGTATGATGACGAGATCAACAGATAAATAACATTTATGTGATCTAATGGGGACTAATTCACAATACATTGTTGCAATGATACTTCCCTTAGGAGTTTTAACTGACAACTCCCTTGTTAAATCAAATTGGAAATATCTAATTTTCATAAAAAACTGGGAAGATATGAAACAATGCGATGATCCAGTATCAAATAATGCATTTTCTAAACTTGATGAAACCATTAAATTACCTGTCACCATGTCTTTCGAAGCTTATACCTCAGCAGTAGTGATAGCATAATCTTGGCCTTGATCCCTTGTCCTTTTTTGAGGTAAGTTCTCCTGACGCATAGGAAATTCATTTTCATAATGCCCCATATTCCTGCATTTGTAGCACTGAACATTGGTAGCTTCCTTCTTCCCCTTTCAATCACGATCTTGGTGGCCTTTTTCACCACACTTGTAATAGAATCCGGTTCCCTTCAAGCAAGTACCGAGGTGTTTCTTACCACATTTACAATAGGATGGATATTAAACTGTTCCCTTCTTCCCCTTATTTCCATTCCCAGATTTATTAGCAGGTCTCTTCTTCTCTTTCTTTTCTTTAAAGTCATAAGACTTAGATAATTCCTTTTTGGTCTTGATAGCACATGAGACAATGTCTTCGTACGATGAAAAGGATTGTGAGACTAATTCTCGATGGAGAAATGGTTTTAACCCATCAAAGAAACGATCAATCTTACTTCTTGGGATACATATATAATCTTCTGTATACCTTGATAACCTTGTAATGTTAGCCTCATACTTTGCGACAATCTGATCATCCTTTTGTCTCAGACTGAGAAACTGCCTTCCTATATCTTCTCGGTGGTCACGAGGAAATTATTTTTCTAAAAGCAGATCTTTGAACTCCCTCCATTCCATATTTGATACTTCATCATCTTCCTTCGTATTTTGAATCAATTACCACCATTGATCAGCATCTCCAGTGAGGCGGTAAACTGCCATGATAACTTTTTCGCTTTCAATACTCCCCAAAGCTTGAAATATTTTCTCTAAGAAAAATATCCATTGCTCAACTACTAAGGGATTTGTTCTCCCATTGAACGTTGGTTGTTATTACCTCATGAATCGATCTAACTTTGATCCTTCACGCTGCGGATCAGGGTGCTCCATACGGGTAAGGTTATTATTCATAACCTGAGTGAGTTGTCCCAGTATGGTGATTAGCCGATCGACACTAGTTGCATCACCAGCTCCATTATAATTATCTTGAGTAGGAGGGAAATCCCTACATGGAGTGTGTGCATTGATACAGTTTCCATTTCTTCTACTAGGTGCCATTTCTAAACAATGGCATAAACTAGATCAGTTTATGAATCAAAATACATAATCCCACACTTATAAAACACTTAACATAAATTGAAATATTTATGGATATAATCCATAATCATAAAAATGTTTTCTTTGAGGATGTATATACTCATAAACCCTTCATAATTATTTGTAAATAAAATGAGAGTTATCCAAATCATATCCCCTGGGAGTGTCGTAACCAATAGTGCAGCAAGGCCCGTTGTCGTGCACCAGTTCCTGTTCGAGTCTAGCTCAAAGTGGTGTTTTCAGGTTTTACCCCTAGGTACATCTGTGCTAGAGCCGCCTCAACCTGCTTGTTTCTAGACAGGTATGTATTCCTCAAAAAACATACAAAATCTCTAGAATACCAAAATTCAAGGAAGTTCTTCAATACTAATCCTCAAAGTCCATCTTAAATCTATGTGCTCTAATCAGAGTTTATCTAAATCTATCTTCCAAGGATTGTACTAAACATCCTCTGATACCAACTGTAACACCCAGACCCCAGTTACCCAGAGTCGGTGCATTATTACATAACATTGGCATGATCACAAGAAGGATCAAATCATGATAGGCCGATTGGTTTAGTAGCCTTAGAAATACTAGATATATTCATAAGTCTTACATTACATCATAAAAATGAAAACTACAACAACATATTTTCTTCATATTCCACACTCATATCCCCACATACTATCTCTACAGGTCATTCATAACTTACTTCTTCATACCCTGGGTAAAATAAAACATAGAAAAGGGGTGTGCTCAAAATTCCTAGTAAGGATAAGAATATACCTGAAACTTTCATAAATAAGAATAAACATTTAGGGCAATGTATAACTAAAACAAAAGCCTTTTAAACATGAACATAAACATATTATGGCAAAAATAAAATAAAATAATGCCATTTACTTATTAACATGGTTATTGTACTAATTGAAAAATCACATGCAATATCTATAACCACTTTTATAATGATGGAATGCATAATGCCAGACTATCATAACCACATAGCCAAGGCCTCGTGCCAAGAATACAAATAAGATTTTGTCAAGTCCTTGTGCCAAGACACTAGTTTGTCTCATGATACCTACCGACGCATCTTGGAGCTATAGCGGGCTCCATCCGTCACATATTATGTCCAATGCATTCCCATATGAAAAGGTTTAAACATAACATAAACATTCGTATTAAAACTAGCATACAAAATGTCAATACTTTCACCATAAACTATGAATGGTATAAAAATAGCACATCCACAGTCAAACATATCACAAAAACATTAATACAATTTATAATTTTTGTATCATAATAAATCAACTACAAATAAGCGTAAAATCCATCAAAGGATGTTGACATAGATGAAATCAAACTCTTTTTAGAGAAATATCTCTTTCTATTTTTGAAATAATTTAAGACTCATATATTTATAAAATAAAATGTTTTCATTGAAAATATTCTTATAAGCTTTTACGGGATGCTTTGACGATTTTATAACGGCGGAAAATAACCACACCCGTCGTATAAGTTAAAAAATCATTCTTACCTTAATTCTGTCGAAAAGGTTAAAAGCACCTTGTTTGGAAAACGACGGAAATATTCCTTTATAAACCTCTTATAAAAAGTCAAACAAGGGTATAAATGACTTTAACCCATATTATAATAAATAGTAAAATCTTTTTGAAATACATTTTGAACAAACATGGATGTGGATGATAAAGAAATCATAGTAGATAATTACATATAAACAACCTCGAATAATGAAGAGATTGTGAAATAACCCTTACCTTGCACTTTTCCATGGTTGGGGTAGTTTAAACACCTATATAATGATGAAATAATTGTTATTAAATTATACAAGAATCATATACATTAATATGATATCATATATGATCTTTTAACATTGATTTGTTAATAATATCTTAGTATAATTGATGTTTTGGGTGTTAACTTACTCGTTTTATTTTATATGTTTTGTTACGTAATCCATGTTTGTAATGGATAGGTTGTATATTATTCATATCCAGAATGATATAAAGTCCTTAAACATAATTTTTAAATCATCAAGTGATAATTATACTTGAAAGGATACGATGGAGAATGAATCTCATTGCGTTCGTTGAGACGGTTGTCCGTACGTACGCACAAGCGACAATATCAATCTTTTGATATTAAAATAATATATAAATGGATGGTATATCATATATACAGAATAATTAACATGTTATATTTATTAGTTACATGAGTTACACATCATTATTATACCCATCCAAATAATAATACATTGAATAACAATTACACCACGACATGGAGACGGTAAGTCGTACGTATGCACGTATGGTGACATGTTATTCAAAGGGTGCATAGAATACCGAATATGGTTGTAACATATTTATAATAACATCACAGTATATATAAGATACTAGAGTTATTATTTTAAAATGGTAATAACATTGAATGAAGAAGTGGAAGAAGAAAGGAACTTGAAAAGCGGTGGTGAAAACATTACCTCTTCTTCGGGTTCTTCCTTTTGATTTGATCAAAAGGGCTACATAGGATGGCTTTCTGATCAAACTAAGGCCTCTAGGTTCTATTGAGGTATGTTTGGAGAGTATTTGGGAAGATTTTGGCCGAACCAAAAGGCTTTGATGGTGTGAAGAAATGAGAAGGAGGAGTGCCCTTTTATAAGAGGGGTGAGGGGCACCTTTGGAAAAGCTAGAAATATTAATCTATAATAAATTCATATTAAGTTTCTAATGGCTCCAAAGTGGATTATTTAAATTCTAAGGTGGGTATGGGTCTAAAACCACTCAACCAATAGAATTTAGACAGGTCTGGGTACTTATCTTAACCTTATATTTAAGTATTAACTCTAAGTTAATTAGTTTCACTTTTACAATGTCTCTTTGTATTTTCATATTATATGGTTAATAATCTTACTATACACATCCAAGAGACCCCCAAGTGGTCCATTAATGATATAACTGTCATTATATAAGTCTATTGGCCGAACCATATATTTTTAGGAATTTAATACTAATTAATAATATAATATTTGTTTTGAAAAAACTCTTTTATGTCAATTTTGACACTATTCAATAGTTGATTTTTGTGAAACTCATAACAGAATTATTACTTCTAAAAAAGTCAATTAAATCAATAATAATATGTCATATTATCCTATAAAATTAGTCTAATTCATTAAAAGTCTCAAATTATATTTATTTTGGTATTTATAAAATAAATTATTTTAATTTGTCACTATTATGGTAATTACAGCATCATAATTGTGTCATAAATAAATTAAATAATTTAAAGTCTAAAAATTATAAATAAAATATCATTATGTAGGAATTATTTTTATATTTCTAATGAATATTTATAGTCTAACATCCAACATACATAACCCTATGTAAAAATTGTTCTACTAAAAGATATATGCTTATCTCATTTTTGTACTTATTTTAACTTAATTAAAATTATGTGTCTCTCACCTACAAGTGGCTCCATGGGGTCTCAAAATCGACCCATATATGCCTATGGTTGTAAATGTATCAACCAATAAGGCTAGAACACGTTTTAGGGTAATTTAGTATTATTATAATATTATTTTTTAATCCTTATTTACCGGATTTACCCTTAACCATGGTAAATAAAATATTTACCGAAATAATTATTCAAAATGTCTAAAAATAAAATTTACTTATTTACACAATTTGAACATCATGATTCCAAATATGGAATCCATTTTTCCAAATTCAAAACACAGAAGAGGAAGAAATTAATTTAAAATTAATTCCCGTTGTTAAAACAAAAAGCGTGTTTTTAAGAGATAATAACAATCAAAAGATTGACAGTTGTTTATGTACGGTTTAATTGTAAAATTATGTCAAATGACCAAAATTGTATTAAATGGTATAAATATATTCTAAATATACTTTAAAACCACTCAAATTCATAATTTATCACTATTAATTATTTTTATTAAAAAAGTTGTTTTTAATTAAAATTTAGTGATTTTCACTATTCATCAAAATATTAATGTTATCCGAAAACTACCAAAATTTCACCTTAGGCTAAATTCGATATTCCGAATCCAAAAATGAAGTCCATTTTGAAATATAAAATATATATAATTTCAAAAAGTAGGTATTACTATTCATAACGGCTAGTTTGATTTGTTATGGTGTGTTAGAACTCGGTGTTGCGTACAACACACGCTATCACATTATTCAAAGAGAAGC
This sequence comes from Viscum album, assembly GCA_963277665.1. Classification (NCBI taxonomy): domain Eukaryota; kingdom Viridiplantae; phylum Streptophyta; class Magnoliopsida; order Santalales; family Viscaceae; genus Viscum; species Viscum album. Next base: position 883,580,750 of record OY728158.1, read on the forward strand.
GTATCATAGAAGCTTGGGGTGTTACATATTAATAGCTTGAAAATAAGTGGGAGTTGACTAAACTGATGGTATTATGTCTAGATTGTTAATACATGAACTAAGATGGGGATCGAGCTGCAACTACCCCATGCCAGCTTCCATTGATGACGAGATGGAGAAAATCTCCAAAGTCATAACTAAATTGGGGAATCCTTTTTTTAATAACCTATATACACACACATAGCAAAATAAATGAAGATGTGTTGAGGGAAATAATAAAATTTGCAGGAATTCTATTAAAATAAACCAAACATGGACAAACGTTATGAAAGTACCAAAGTATGGTACTGTAAGCTAAAATGTGAAAGGAAAAAATACACGCCCAACCAAAAATTTGTCCCAAACTAAAAGAAAATTGAAAATAAAAATTGATGAGAGATCCTAGCTCCTAAAACCCAATATACGACCAACATACACAGTCCAAGATCCCAGTATCCCTAAGAACATATGTAGTCATGGTAGACCTGTCTATCATTTTCATAAGAAACAACACTTGTAGGAAAATCTCATACAGGGGTGAGTGTCGGATTCCCTAAAAGCATGGACGAAGTAATAGATACAATATTAGATGAATATAGTAGATAGATAAAGGATAATATAATAGTACATATCAAGACAACAAGATTGATTATATCATCATCCATGCATAGTGGAATAACCATTTTGACTAGATGAACTACCTTGAAATACTTTTCTACCTAAAGTAGGTGTGAAGATTCATTCAACCACAAGACGGTAGAGAATCAAATCACATGGAACACCTCTAACATCTTCACCTCTTCTGGAAGAGGAGTAAACAAACCCAAGGAGTGGGTACCAGAGATTGATATATATATATATATATATATATATATATATATATATATGCTCAGTTAATGAAACAAAAATGAGAGAGTAGGGTATCTCCATCTCACAGCTCATCCCTAGATGAATAGTAGCCAACCATAGTGACATTTCATCAATGATCCTCTATACACAACACAAATACTCTAAACACACATGTATATGGAACTCAATCTCCAAACATTGATACTACACACTTTAGGCAGAACATAACCATCAGAATGGTTTTAAGTCATGTCACAAAAATGAAACTTAGTGGGATGATGTCCCTCTTCCATGTGACTGAAAATATATGTACAATCATGTATCATCACTACACAAAAAAATCAATGGGAAACTATTTATAGAGAGGGGACCCATGACCTGATACTACATAGGGTTCCACTCAAATAGTCAATAAGAAACTAAATTTAACAACCCTACTATAGGTTAATTATTAGTAATTCCATTGAGGAACAAAACTACCCATCCCCATTATAATGTAATGACAAAAAAGAAGTCATCGGGGAACTTCACTACCCATCCCCGTTAAAGGAAAACATCCATAAAGAAGTCTTCAGGGAACTCAACTTCCATGCTATCCTTTAGAGTAATTCAATGAAGGCCCTAGTGAGCCTAAAAAGTTATACAATCATCTAGTGTCGCCTCAGTGAATTCCAAGCCTATTACATTTCACATCATATCTCTAAAGATGCAACTGACTTGACCATCACGTTCTATGAAGAAAAACACTCAAGATAGAATATTTTTGGTCCAAATTATGAGTTCAAACTAATGGGAGATAAAACCTTCAATTTTTTTTTCAAAAATATGTACACAACATATCAGGGAACCACACATTGTGTGGCCCCATTTTGATGCCAATTCATATATTCTCCAAATAATATGTTGACGAAAATTTAGTAATACAGGGCATGTAGGGTTACTACACGAAATGTTTCAACCAAAATAGAGATGAACATATGAGGCCCATCATCGGTCTAAAGGGTAAAAATATTATATCAAAAATATTTCACTTCAAATGGCCTGAGATGGACAAATTTATTGCACCACTACTATTTTGATGAAAAAATGCTTCAGATAGATTATTCAATTGCCTCAACATGACAACATTTTAAAAATACTCTTCTTATCTCATTACGAACAAATGGTTCTTTGTTGGACCATTCCACAAGTCCAAAAAAATAATTAAAATCGGTCTTGAAATTTCCCCATTAATTTTAGGGTCACATAATTGTAGTTGGTTCATCATTATTATACCATATTTCAGAGATATGTCAGATACAGGATTCTGAAGGAATAATAATTTTATTATTATTGGGGTTTTCATTAACCCATGTTGTGAATCTAAAACGGTATTCAACATCAGTATTTGAAGTTCATTGTCAATTCTATGATCATGTCGTCATTGATGGTTCATCAACTAGATATTTAAAAATAGATTTATGTCCAAAACAACGATTCAAAATAAAAAATAATTATACTAATTCTTTATATTATTAATATTTCACATTTATTAAACCCCCAAATTTTTTACATGTTACAATATCCACATGGGGCCCCTCCCACTGTTGTGTGCGACTTCCCCCCCTAAAAATCTCTTTATCCCTTTTCCTTTAATCTCTTTTTTATCTAAAAATATATATTTTTTATATTAATATGAGGGAGAGGCATGTTTCACCTTGTTTTTAGGTGCATACAATGCCCCACCATCAATAATTCTCCCCTCTTTTCTTTCTTTTTATATCCCTTCAAATATGCTATATATTCTAACTATCCACAATTTTATCCTACAAATCGTAATATATCATATCACATTAAATTAAAACCAACTAATTTAAAATTATTTTCATTTATTAAATTAAAACCATTTAATTTAAGTAACCAAATGATTTATTCCACCATTAATAATCATAATATTAATTATTCACACCCACCTCGTTGAACACCTATGACCACCCCCTTAGATATCCAAACCCATCAAACAACACATTCATAGTGACTATCCCTAACCATGAGACTATGTGCAAGACCGCCACTGTGTATAAATCATGTCACACTGCATTCTTATAGATTCTATGATTGGTTCATCAATATGATCTTGTTTCTTCGATCAACCATCAAAATTGGAGTCTGATATAGCTCGTTATGTCTCATCAAAGTCGAACAAGGTCCAGGTGGATCCAACTAGTGATGAAAAAAAGAAAATTGGGGGAATGACACAAGGAGAACAGTTTATAGATTGAAGAAAGGAATTCATGGAATGTTAATCAGGAATGGGGATCCTAGGGTTTGAAAATAATTGAAAACAATTTAATTACTGTACATGTGAAGATGCAATTATTGCAAAATTTCATATAATGAAGAAAAAAATTAAATCTTCTCAATCATTTTATCAAAATGGAGTGAAAAAACAAATTGACGAGTCCTATCTCAAGATTGAAATATTTTATGATTTAGTATGTTCTTTCTAGTGGTGGTGGGGACTTATTTTCTTTATTTCCCTTTTATTCGTCGTGATCCAATTGATTTTTATCGTCTAATCCTAGTTCTCCAATGGAAGAAATATGAATAACTATAGAGTGTTTCTAGTGTTTAAGCGGAAAACCCTGGAGAAATATTCCTTGAGATACTCTTATAGAGTATATTTTGTTCCTTATACAATTTAATTAATTAATTAATTAAAATATTAACTCATTAAAAGAACTTCCAATGAGTGAGGCATCTGAACGTCTTCTGCGGACTAATACTGTTTTATTCATAGGGATAAGACAGGTTTTTAGACTCATCTGCGGTATCATATTTTTGATCTAGGGATCCTATTATGAGATAAAAAATTTAAGGAAAATTGTTTCCAAATAATATGATGATATTAAATATTTTTTAGAAAATATTTCCCTACTCACCATGACTAAGAATCACACAACGTCTCAGTTCTTGGAATCGGAATCATTCATAAAAATATCAAGGGTCTTACAACAAGAAACTAGAGTATTAAAATTGGTGCATTATTCAATTAATTTCATCTCTAAAAGGCACAACTAAGTATAACGTTGGGGATAATAGATATACATCTGTATTTTCCATACATCTTCCATACACTAGGATATAGAAAAAAATTATAAGTGAGAAAAACTTGGGCAGAATCATATTTTTTCACCATAAAATGATAAAATAATTTTATTTATTAGAAAAACCCATATAGTCAAACTTAAAAGGATATAATGCCATGAAATACCTTACATTCAATTTCGCATAGATGTTAGTTCTTCTCGATACACAAGGAAAAGACTACCACTACTAAATCTATGTATTAATTTAGGTAATTCAACTCATGGGGTCATAACTACCTAATATTGTATATAATAACTACATACTGATGCATCAAGGTTGATTCCGAGAAGGTAATGGTACCGATGAAAATGGTCGGTCAATAAACTCATCCAACCATGAGAATCTAATCATGGAAACCACATTGAATTCCCTATGTGTCTTCACCTTTCTTATAATGTGGGTAAACCCAAACTAGAAACTCCACCACATCCACTAGTGGAATTCCTTGATAAAATGTTCATTTTGAAAAAACTCCACTATAATTAACAAGAACTACCTGGACACTCTATCACCCATCCTCACCATAACGCTCAATATAGAGGGATGCATCCACTACACCATGATACTATCCCATTTTTGTGGCGCTAACACACCCTCATGGTTTTGATAATTTCTAAAAAAATGTATTTCTATAGGGGAAGTAACATCTTCCTGATGCATTTGAATTTAAATTAAAAAACAACAACACAAGGTTACACTGATGCCCTGCATCACCCAGCCTTATAAAACAAGAAAGTTGCAACAAGAAAATAGTATCCCACACAGTGTCTAACTATTAATACTAAAAAAGTATAGTACACAATGAGGGTACCCTATATTATCTCATGTGTTATGGGATCATAGACATCCAGATAATGAATCTCTATGTGGCCCCAGCAACTTTATCTATGTTCCTAATGTGGTACTCCTAGGGGGGTAGTGGAAGGATATCTTCACGCCATCCTCCACCCTAAACTTATAATTCTCCTCTTCCGAAATCATCTACCTAGGGACTATGTACTTCACACTAGGGAGATCCCATATTAGCGAATTTTCTCTTCCATGGTGGTCTAACAGTTATATGTCTCTACTTCTCAGCACTCATGGTTGGCCAGTGTTGTTGCATGTGAGTTCGTCTATCATAGTTAAAAAAACAACTCTCTCTGGGATTCAATAGCACTCCACACTTCCTTATCCCCATATGATTATGTGCTTGATCCTACACGAGAGATGGACTCATGATCTGGGATCCCATTGACTAGATCCTTCTAGCAATTACAAATGACTCATCTCTATTGTTCACACTGCCAGATCTATCTAGTTGGTGTCCCTCTGATGGAAATCTCTATGTCATAAAATCCCTTTATTGAAACCCCAACATAGGTGGGGATGCACATGGGTACAACACTGGACCAGATTTCTATGTAGAGTCCCTTATCAAAAAAAATGTAGATAGAAGTATTTTTCTCGGATCATATCAAGGGAGTAAAGCATAAGGTCTGTGAACCTCACTGCATAATCAACAACCATCATCCCTCTATACATCCTCTCGTAATTCTCCTTGTTCCAAGTTGGTCAAATAAACGATGGGAAGTACAATTCATAGAACATCATCTGGAATCCATCCTAAGAGTGTGTAAACTAATTGTGCATCCATGTAACCAGTATCCACCAATAACCAACTATTCCCTTGAATATGATGACTACCACTACCACCACATGATCTATTAGGGTCTGAATTAACATGAATATATAGATCACTGATGTTATCCAATACTCTTCTTCCAGAGGATCTAGCACAACATGGAACCTCGAATACCTCTAATGTTATAACTCATGAAGTTACCTATTAATGTGGTGGTCCTCAAAATGCTCCAAATGGATGATCTAATGATCAACAGGATTAGGTGATTCTACCAACCAACAAATAAGAATGTTTTCATGGGATAGACCCTAAAATAATCCACCACTGCTCATATGGTCATCCTCACAAATCAAATCTAGAATCATGGCTGGAAATTATCACAATGGATTCCTGAGAGGAGTCATGAAGTACGACGATTATATGAGCATATATCTATATATAAATAATGAATGTGGAGATGAATTATGATGTAAAATTAGTGACTCAATCCTATATGAGGAATGATCAATTTTTTCCTGCAATAAATTTCTTATCATTCCATGTCTACAAGGAGGTAGTCAAGGTATTGGGGAATGGATATGTCAACCACCACAAACTAACTTGATTCCTTGATCTGTGAGAAGAACTCAAGAAACATTGACAATGTTTCCATAATCCCAACCAATCTTATTTAAGGTAATATATCAGAACAATGTCCCATGTAATAAAATTTCTATGATACCAATCTATCCAAACTTGACCTAAGAAAGGGGTCAAGAAGAATCTACCCCAATATCTCCACCATAGGCCTAGGGTATTGATAAGCACTAGAGGTATAACTAACACAATAAGGCTTTTTTGCTAGAAACCTACACACACAATGCCAACTCAATGAAAAATAACAGATGGAATTATTAAAATAAGCTACACTACTATAAAAATACAATAATCATATGGGGACCTCTATACAGTACAAATTTATGGTACTATTAGATTATGAGTAAAAGGAAAAAAATACACAACTGGGTAGAAATGTTTCCCAACCTGATATAAAACATGAAAATTGAACCAGTTGAGAGTACTCAACTCCTAAAACGAAATATAAGAGAAACATACATAATCCAAGAACCTAGAATACCTAATATATTCAATTGTCATGGTGAAGTAATCTGTCATCTGTATAAGACACAATAAGGGGAGGATGATACCCCAAAAGGGTCAGTATAGACATACCCAATAGGATTTCCCAAAATCTGGGGGAAAAAATAGATACAATAGAAAAAATAGACAATACATAGAACAAGGTATAATGAAATTGTATTGATCTACCTAGTATGACTAAATTAAATCTCATCCATGCACCAGTGGATAAACATAGTGAGTAGATGAACTACCCATCAAGCCATCACCACTAATAGTAGGACCAAAGACTCATCCAACTATGAGAAGCTAGACACAGAAACCATGTGGCATACCTCGATCATCTTCAGCACTCCTCAAATGACTGTAACCAAAACCAAGGAGTGGGTAACAATGAATGATATATATATATATATACGATCAGCTAAAAACCCCAAATGAGAGAGTGTGGGATCGCCATCTCACAACATATCCATATAAGAAGAGTGGCCATCTATTCCCAAATCCCAAGAATAATGATCATCATCCAATAAATCATCCATGAACACATAATTCTTAATAATTCAATCACAACACCTTGATTCTATCATCTTTTCGAGACACTGACATACCCAAATAGTTTCATATTGCATGAAAATAAAGCATCTCAGTGGGTTATGTGTCACTCTTACTCATGAGTCCAGAGATTCATCAAATCACATCTCGTCACTCTACCACACTAGAAATGTGCCACGATTTTCATGATAGAGTACCCATTTTATTTTACAATAGGTGGTCACAACACTTTTAGTCACTGAGGAACTCCCCTTCCTAGCCCTACAGTAGGGTAAAACTAATGAATTTAATCAAGGAACTCTAGTAAACATCCCTACAAGAGTGTAACAAAAATAATGAAGTTATCGAGGAACTTCATTGCCCATCCCTAAAAGAGGGTAATTCCCTTAAAGGAGACATCATTGAACTCCACTACCCATCCCTACTAGAGAGTAATTTCCTGAATGAAATCATCAAGTAACTCCACTAACCATCCCTTCTTGAGGGTAATTCCCAGAAGTAAGTCACCGAGTAACTCCACTACCTTGGACTACTAAAGGGTAAAAGCAAGAAATCCTTGGGGGTCAGGAAATATTACTTCCATCATTGGGTATCACCTTAATGCATTCTAATCCTGGGACAATTCACATCATATCTCAAAATCTGCATCCAAGGAATCCATCTTTTTCATAATGGAAACAAATACTGAAGAAGATATTTTCGGGCCAAAACCATAGTTCAAATAATGGAGATATAGAGCATAAAATATTACTCCTATAGTCATACACAATGATTCAAGGACACATTCATTATGTGCTCTCACTCTGTACATGCCCATGTCAAATATATAAAATAATATTTGATCTATGTTGTACTACATAGTGTGTAGGGATACTACATGATGTATCTAGACCAAAAGCTCAATGAATGCATGAGGCACAACACCAGTCCAAATAGTAGAAAATACATTTCACTAATATGACTATTTTAATGGACCTAGATATACCAATGGATCACACCATTGCATTACTGATGAATAAATTCTCAAGGTAGTCTATTCACTTACCTTAATCGTATAACCAGTGAAAAATTAAAATGTCACAGCATTACAGACAAATAGTTTTTTGTGGCTGCAAGGTTGGAGTTAAAATTAAATACCTAAAATTGGTATTGAAATACCCCCCTTAAGTTTAAGGTCTTATCATCTGAGATGGTTCATCATTTTGATACCGTTTGACTGAGATATGCTATATTCAAGACTCTACAATAATAATAATTTTATTATTATTTGGTGTTTTTTGTCCTAATGAACGAGTCCAAAATAAGAATGCAATATGAGTCATGAAAAATTGTCTCAATTCAAGGATAATTTTTTAACTAATGGTTTTTTAATTGGATATCTTATGATGGGTTTACAGACCATAAATTGTGCTGACATTAAAAATAATAAAATATTATTTCATATTATTATTATTTACCTGTTTAGATATCCCAAATTGTTTAGGAGTTATATTCTCAAAATGACATCCTCCCCATGTAGAAAATTTATTTTATACCGATTAAAATATATTTATCTATTTTTTATTTTTTACATTTGCACTATTTTTATCTAGAAAATATTTATATTTATGTGAATATGAGGGAGAGAGATGCTCCCCCCCCATTTCCTCGGGCATATAACTATAAAACAACATTTCTTTTCCTCTTTTTCATTTTATTTCCATTCATATATATTATCATGTTCAATTTTTTTTATATATATATTCATATCTCTTTTCTCATGAAATTAAAAACAAATAATTTTAAAATATGTTATTTTATTAAATTAAAACCATTATATTTAATTAACCTAACATGTTATTCCACCAATATAATTACTAATATTAATAATAATTGTTACTCACCGCGTTAACCATGTCTAACGACCCCGTCAGATATATGTTCCCAACCGCCATCATATTCATGTAGAGTAGCCTCCGCCCAGAGACATTGTACAAAACCTCCACTCAGAATAAATCTGGTCACACCACATGTTTCCCATTTCTATGATAGTTTCATCGATCTATTCCCATTTCATCCATCCTTTGTGATTATTGGGGTCTGATCGGGCCGAGTAATTCCTAGAGAAGATGAACCAGGACTACAGGGATCCAACTGGTTCTGAATAAAATGAAAATAAGGGATAAATACACAATAAAAATGGTTTATGGATCATGACCAAGCATTACTGGCTAGTCTATCATGAACAAGGATCCCAGGGATAGAAAAAAATTGGAAAAAATTTATTTTTTTACATGGATAAATAAAAAGGGTACAAAAAGGAACAGATCGACGAAAAATGTTCAATATGATTATGCATTTAATCAAAAGGTAGTAAAAACGAAATTGACAAGTCTCAAACCAATATTGAATAATTTTCTAATGAAGAATATGCTTTCAAATAGAGTAAAGGAAATTTTGTATTCATCATGATTTGATTCATATTGATCAAATTATTTGTTCATGTCTAATCGTGGTTGCCTAATAGAGGAGGGAGGATGAGCTTTCGATATCCTCAATGGTTTATGAAGATAACCCTAGATAAATACTCATGGAGACAATCTTATATATTATCCATATAAATTAAAACAAATTAACTTAATATTTTAATAATTAATTAACACATTAAACGCATCCTCGATGAGTGAGGTGTTCGAACATCCTATGTGGACCCATTTTATGTCACCCTTAGGGTAGAAACTATGTTTTTGATTCAACGGTTCTCTTAAATTTCGGATCTAGTTATCCATTTATGTGATATTATATTTTTGACGAAAAGTATTCATTCATTATAAAAATAAAAATAAAATATTTTTATGTAATTATTTATGTGCTCACTAGACCTCAAAATTGTGTGTCGTCTTGGCAACATGCTCAAAAAATACACCAATAAATTACCCAACCTCTTACATTAAAAAACCAGAGTCTCTAAATGTATCAATAATAGACTAAGAATACATTTTCATAACTAAAGTCTAGAGTAAACACTGATTATTGAGAAAAATATCAATTAGATATTGATTTCAAACTCTAGATAAATAAAATAAGTTTAGTGAGTTTTGTTATAATATTAGTGTGACCATACAGGCCTAATAACATCATGGGTATAACCCAATAATATAATAATAAAACAATAAAATGTGAATGAATCAATATAAAATGTATAATAAATATATATGTTAAGAAACACCTAAAATATAAAAATAATTATATAAAACCCATAAGTGACACAGATAGATAATATAACCTCCAAGATCGGGTTAGTAAAAATAAGGATTAAATAAAACTTAAATGGATAGTCCTTTTTAAATAATCCATGATGGACACTAAAGATATCATGTATATATCATTTCCACATGTCTTCCGTAATGTGTATGATGTGCCTTCCATTATCTAGACTCCATATATAGATATAACCAATTCTTAATTTTTCTCTCTATTCACGTAAAATTGAAAAATATGTTTGAATGTGTCATAATATGGTAATTTGGAAGGTTTCACTGTGATTTATGAAATAGGAAGTCAACGCATTCCCCAAAACACCTTTCAAACTCATGTTTATATAGTTTTATAAAAGTCTATTGTAACAGGTAAATAAGGAAAAAAAAACATTCTCAACAACATTTAATGATTAGGAGTAATATCTAAAATCAATAACTATGTGTACAAAATATACTAGTAAGTCCTCCAAAATTAAAATATAATTTAAGATTATAAATAATATAAGTTATGGTGAACCTCCAATCCATGGTGGGTGGAAATGGAATCATGTTTATTATCATTATTTTAGTTTATATAACCATCTCATTAACCACATGGGAATGGGGTATAATAGAATGAAGGAATTAAAGATGATCTCGATTTTTCAATACCTATAAAAATCAATGGTGTTATGAGGAACCTTTTATACATTTAGAAGTCCCACAATCATGAATAATTTTTGAAATCTATATATTAAATGAATAAAAATTTTATAAATTATAAATGTGTGTTCACATTATAATATAGTTAAATAGAAATTATAATTCCAATACGGTAATACCACCAATCAACCATATTTTTACCTAGATCTATCAAATACCAATCCCATTTATGAAACTTATATTAGGAGGAACCCAATATTTAATTAAATTTACTAGGCACTATGTTTTACTATCAAATTCACAAATGTATATGAGTTAAGGATGATATTTTCAACCATGTTAGTTTCTAAAATTATCTTTAGTATCCATTTTATAAGATTAATCGAACTTTTAATTTGAAAATAAACCATAACATAAAATTAAACTAGTTAATTACATTTCTTGAAGATAAATACTGAACAAAGAAATAAGTTATGGTAAAACATAGATACAATCAATGAAATCCTATTAATAGTAAAAAACTAGTACAATATTGATGAATTATAATGATATAAAAATAGTAAATGTAATAAATGTTTTGATTATGCTTGTTTCATTTCGAAATAGTAGTATGAATTGTATAATGAATGAGAAATCATGTTATATTTTCCTATGATAAAAATAAGATCCATTCATTTTTGAACCATATATGTGATTAATTTATGATCATATAAGACATAGGTTATTTTGAAAAGTGATCCCAAGAACCATTCTCTTCTGTGAATGTTAGTAAATTTAGAATAAAAGGATATTAAATAGTTGGATTAATATATTGGAATGAAAATATTGACATTTTAAAAGGAATTATATATAGAATCTAATTGGGTACAAAGTAATATTCCACTATGTTCTTGGGGATTCATGAAATGGAATCATGAACCCCGTGTTTTTCATTGAGTACACCAACCTAAGAAATAATGTACCTGGTGGTCCCCATACCCAAGGGGTATTCCATATCATTTTCTGTATCTTAATCTAAATACCTTCATCTCTCTCACAACTCATAATTATCTTAAATTAATCACAAGATGGATTTTAAAATCAATAATACAATATAATATTTACTAGAAATGGGTTATGGTCATTAGAAGATCCATATTAATCGTCTTCTCATCCATAAAAAGTTTGTTTATGACAATTATTCTATCTATATACTCTTTTGTCACCCAATGAATCAACTTCGACATTTTTCTACTATCAATTGAATTGAAAATGAGAAATAAAAATACCAAATTGAAGCATTTATCCCTGATTCATTATCCAAATTTGAGGAATTTTAAAAGTTATTTATTCCTCAATCTCAATATCATCAAATTAGATAATGTATGAGCAATTGGATTCAAACATTTTCTATTAAAATTTATAAAATGTGTAACAAATGGAAATAATCAATAGTGGTTACACTATTTGATATGGCACTTCTCTAACACTATTAATGATCTTGAAATGAATGATATTCCACAATGTTTTCTTTCGAGGCATTCCCATTATCCAATCACCCTTCTTTGCTAAGACCTTAATGAAATCATGATCACCCAAATTAAATTCTATGACTCTTATTTTTTTGATCAGTATAGATTCTATGAAAATTCATTTCCATTAGGAAGAATTTTTTCATAATTATCCTCTATTTAATTATTTCATTCATGATACTATGACCAATCATTATGTATTAACCTATGTCAGTCTACTGAGCAATAGAATTGAATGGTCACCCATAGAAAGTGTTGAACAATGCCATCGTAATAGAGTATTTGTAACAATAGTTGTAGGATAATTCCACCAAGAATACATGATACTCTAATGAGCTACTAGTGTCTAGAATATGAGCATGAACCATAATGTCCTTTATGTCCAGACCGGTCCCCCGAGGCCCGTGTTGTGACTACCCCAAGCCCACCTTTCCTAGGACAGGAGCTAGTGACTAACACCAGAAAGGCATATCCCAGAAACTGGGAAGGCATTTCCTTTTAACATGTAACTCACACAATCCAAGCTCACAACAAGATATAAGCACAAAGAAATATATATAGTAAATAGGGTAAGTATAGTAACTGAAGGGTTTGGAATACAAGCCCAACTAGAAAGTACAAGTAAAACTGAAAAAAGCTCCGGTGAACACCAATCAAGGATCTTACATGAAGGGTTGATACAGATCTCATACTGTCATCTCTACGTTATGTCACATCTAATGTTCCACCTTAGAGAACCCACTATTCCTGACACCCCAGCCTCTATTAATGTTTTTCGTCTTCGGAATAAGACACAGCAAGGTACAGGTATTGCCCCGTGCAGGGGTGAGTATAACAATACTCAATAGGGACCGTGAAACCCCCGAAGGACCCTCAGAATCCACGAATAATAATCCAAAAAGCAACACCATGATCACATGTAGGAGAAATTAAGACAATCCTACATTTTTTAAGCCCATACATGCACATATGTTATCATGCATACCAATATCATTCATGAGAAAAACAAAAGGCCCAACTCTCTATCAAAAAGCACAAATGTTGAACAATGTAAAAAATATAACTAAGGTAACACAACAAAGGTAAGTACCACAAAGGTAAGGCCACACATATGAATACCACGAAAGCATCACAACACAGATCTGTACCACAAAGGAAAATACTCTCCTCACATCATGTATAACATAAGTACGGATGTGTAGATGATTATCCGCATTGCAAGATCATCTTACTTCATCAATAATCTCTACTGTTGAACCACATGGGATTTATGATGAGTTACACAAGATCTAATGATGACCCACAGAGGATCTGATGATGACCCACACTGGATCTGTAGATGACCAATAGACGATATGTAGATACTGACCCACACAGGATCCGAAGATGACCCACAGAGGATCTCAATATAACCCACATGGGATCTGGAGATTCTTCATGTACAACCAGCCACATGGGTACCATATAAAGCATGTTTGATTACAAGAGGATTCGCTCCTCAATCAATATGTCGATACTTCAAATGAATCGATGTCCCATGAAGAAGTGTCCCAAAGGACCTCCAGGTCCAAATGGTATTAATGAAACATATGGCCCATCAATAGGATGCATGGTCTATAAGTTATTAGTATTTCTGTTCCAAGGGCCTAGTTGGATTCGGGATCGATCCCACCCAGCTATACTCCAACATTTTCAAAAAGACATGTGGATTATAACAAAAGGATCATTTGGATACAAGGAATTCATGGCCGTAGATGGTTCTTCCAACATATGCATTGTTCTCAAGGTATGGCCAGAATAGTGTCTCTGGGTCTAGATGAGCCTGGGTCCAATCTGACCTGGTCGGACTGACCCGATGGGGCCCGAGTCCGGACCTGCACGTAAAAGGGTAGTTTGGCCAGTTAGGTGTAGCCCGACCTGCACGTCACGGCCCATTCGGCTAGATGCGGTCCGCTCGGATGGGTGTGGTCCGCCATGATGGGGCCCCCTATATCCTCAACCCTTGGGGAGCCCCCCCCCCCTCGGATTCCAGAATAGCCTTAGGGTCATTCGGTTGTGGCCATCCAGGCAGCGCTGCCTATTGGCACGTGGGACCCGCCGGTGTGGTCATGCTTGGTGTGACAGGACCGGTTGGGGATCTGGAAGGCTACCCCTTCCAAAAGCACCATCTTCCACCACTACTGCCTCCGTGGCCAGTCATGTGTTGGCCACCCATCCGGTGATCCCCCATGGCTCAGTAGTCATGACCTCAATCTCTGATGACACAGACACACGCTGCCCTGACTCCCACGCTACCGGCTGGCGTGCGAGCCGCCATCCTCTCTCGTTGCGGCCTCCTACGACAATGAGGTTTCGATGCTACCACCACCAAGTCCATCCATTATGTTGGACCCCACCATGTACCTTTCCGACATCATGGTTATGTTCTGATCAACCCATCGATCCGCACATGAATAAACGGTCAACTGCGATTTAGCAGAGTGAACTACCAGGTTCATTTGGCCCGCACCCTCTGCATTTGTTTGATTATAACGCCCTGACCCCATAAGCCCAGAGTCGGTGAATTATTACGTATCATTGGAATGATGAAAAAGGATCACATATTGAATGATAGATTATTTTAGTAGCCATCTATATACTATATACATTCATATGGATTAAATTACATCATAAAATGGAAAACTACAACAACATTGATTCTTAGACAACACTAAGATCCCATGGAATATCCCTACAAGTCATTCATAATATACTTTTTCACATGCTAGGAAAAATAAAATAGAGAAATGGGTGAGCTTAGACGCTCAATATGTATAACAATATAGCTGAAACATTTCTAAATAAGTATAAAATTTTAAGGCAATGTATAAGACTAAAACAAAATCATTTTAAACTTGAAAATCAGAATCATTTGGCAAAGATAAATTCAAATAAATCCATTTAAATATTTACATGAAATTTCTACTAGTAGAATAATCACATTCCATATAAATAGCCAATTTCATAATGATGGAATGTATAATGCCAGACTTTCATAACCACATAGTCAAGGCCTTGTGCCAAGACTACAAATAAGATTTTTGTTAAGGTCTTCTTCCAAGAAAATAGTTTACCTCATGAGACCTAATGATGCATTGAGGAGTTATAGAGGGTTCCACACATCACTTACTATGTCAAATGCATTCCACATTTGAAAAGTTTTAAACATAATCTGAACATTTTTATTAAAAATAGAATACAAAATGTCAATATTTTAACCAAAAACCATGAATGGTATAAAAATAGCACATCCATAGTCAAACATAACTCATTCAATAAAATATTGAAGATTTTATTATAATATATAATCCTATATATATAATAATAAATTATATTGACATATAATAAAATAATCATCAAATAAATTTAAGAGAAATATCCCCATTTTTCTTGAAAACATTTTAATGTCTCACTATTTATCAATAACTGATTAAAATTGTATTTTGAATCAATGTTTCCCCTACCAAATTGAAAATTTTAAGAGGAATTTTAATTTTAAAATATTAATTTCCATATAAATAAATCCATAAATACATTTTTAAAACATGGACATGAATGAGAAATATTTAGAATAACAAATCATTAAATCATTTACAAATTATATTTTAGTTAGAGTTCCTAACCAAAAGAGAGACACATGAATACAAGTAATTTAGATAATAAAAAAATTATTATATCATGGGAATAAATGGATTTATGATATACTATTTCAAAGTACATTATATACAGCATATAAAAGTGAATTGGCGTAAAACAACAAAGAAGTATCAATGGAATATAAATTGAGATGAAATCTCTTATAAGATTGTATCCTTATGTTATAGATAAATCAACAACATAATTGTGTTTGAAAAATATAAATACACTAAATATTATTTTATATTAAGTGTAAATCAATCAGAGTACATTCACACATATTCATGTATAAACAACACCATTGAATTGGATGTTTAACACAATAAATTGAGATTTAGTTAAAATTACTCTTATCCAGTTCATATCGATGACTTGAGAATATATCAATGGAGTGATTATGTGTATCAAATGTATATCTATAGAAAGGTTAGTGGGAATTACTATACAAATAATAAATAGTTATTACACACATAATCATGAAGTAAAATAATCAATAAAGTATGTGTAAAGCCGAATGAGTGAAAATGGAAATTTGGTATTCCCTTACAAATTTGGTATCTTATGAAACATACATCCCATGAAAGAGGGATCATAA
This sequence comes from Viscum album, assembly GCA_963277665.1. NCBI lineage: Eukaryota > Viridiplantae > Streptophyta > Magnoliopsida > Santalales > Viscaceae > Viscum > Viscum album. The sequence goes on from OY728158.1 coordinate 883,597,706, forward strand.
TATGAAGATGTAATTACTCATAAATTAAAGTATATTATACATATAATACAATCATTGGGCAGTACATACACCACAAAAAATGAAATAGTTGAATTATTTCATGAATCTCACAGAAATATGATGTGAGATAAAAACCCTTACTTCGTTGTAATCAATCGAGTCATATGGAGAAAATTAAATAACAACCACATGAATCATAAAATACCATTAATATAAACAGAATCATGATAATATATATATATATATATCAAATGATAGAACACAATATACAACAGTTAATAAATAAGTGGGTAACAATGGAAATCTCAGGGAATTGAAACTGTGATTTGAAACCCCTTACTTTGTACTTTTCCTTGGTCAATGGTAGGTTAAATTCTTATTTAATGGTAAAATAATTTTATAAAATTTTAAAATAATCATTTACATTAATATGATAACATATATGATCTTTTAATATTGCTTTGTTAATAATATTTTAGTATTATCTTCATTTTGGGTGCTAACTGATTCATTTTCCTTTATATGCTTTGTTTCGTAAGTACTGTTTGTTATGAATAGGATGTATCTTATTTATATTCAGAATGATATTAAGTCTTTAAACATTATTTTTAATCATCTAATGAAAACTATTCTTGAATAGATTATGATGGGGAATGAATCTCATCGCGTTCGTGGAGACGGTAATCTGTACTTACGCATGAGCGACAATATCATTCATTTGATATTAAAATAATTTATAATTTTATGGTATATCATATATATTGAATCATTATCATGTTATATTTATTATTTAAATCCATTAAACATCATTATTATAACCATCCAAATAATAATGTATTGAATAACAATTATACCACGACGTGGAGACGGTAAGTCGTATGTACGCACGTATGGTGACATGTCATTCAATGGATGAATATAATAATGAATATGGTTTTAAGATATTTATAATAACATTAGAGTATACATAATATACTGGATTTATTATTTTATAATCGAAACAATAATGAAATAGGAAGTGGAAGAAGAATGGAAGTTGAAAGAGGTGATGAAATATGTATCTCTTCGTCGGGTTCTTCAATTTAATTTGATCAAAAGGGATATTTAGGATAGCTTTACGACCAAAGTAAGGCCTATAAGATGATGATAGGATAGTTGAGATGGTATTTGGTCTATTTTTGGCCGAGCCAAATGGCTTTGATGGTTTGAATTAGAGAGAAGGTGGAGTGCACTTTTATAAGAGGGGTGAGAAGGACCTTTGGAAAAGCTAGAAATATTATTTTATAATAAAATAATTTTCGGTTTATAATGGATCCAAAATGAATTATTTAAAGTACAATGAGGGTATATGTCGAAATCCACTAAACAGAATGGTTTTAGTCAGGTTTGGTTCACTATATTAACTTTATCTTTTAGATTTAACTCTTCGTTAAGTAGTTCGACATTTACCATGTCTCTTTGTATTTCTATATTATATGGTTAATAAACATACTATATACATCTTAGCGAACCCAAAGTGATTCATTAATGACAAATATATCATTATATAATTCTTTTTGAAAAAACGTATATTTTTAGGAATAGAATATTAATTAATAATATAATATTTATTTTAAAAACTCTTTTATGTCAATTTTGAAACTATTTGGTATTTTGTTTTTTCTAAATTCATAACAGCATTATTACTTTGAATAAAATTCATCTAATCAACTAAAATATATCATATTAACCTTGAATATTAGTGTAATTCATAAAATGTATCAAATTACATTTATATGGATTATTATAATAACAAATATTTTAATAGTTCATTAATTTGGTAATTACTGCAGTATCATTGTGTCATAAATAAATTAAATTATATAAAATCTAAAAAATATAAATAAAACTCCATTATGTAGGAAAACTATTTATCTTGCTAATGAATATTTATAATCATTTTTCTATTATTTATAACTCTATATTAAAAAAAATTAGTTATTAAACTTTGATTTTAACACATTTAACTCTTCGTTGAATTAAATAATAATAAATGACCTAGTCAAATACATGTGGACCTAAAGGATCATATTTCATTTAAAAGGTTGTTTTTGGTCGATTTAAACTTATCCATAATAATTAGGAAATGTTTTAGGGTAATAATAATATCATTTTTACCATTAATTACCCTATTTATATTTAACCGTGGTAAATAAAAGTCAAAAGTTACAATTTACCAAAAATTATTTTATCTTATTGAACCAAATTTTACTTAATAATATCTACCATGTCTCTCGAATTTTTGAAATTAAATTCACAGAAGTGGTTAAACTTTGTTTCATTCAAATTTGTAATTGCTCCTAGGAGGTGGGTAAAAGACGATTAAAAAGTTCAATAAACTTTTTATATATCAAAAATTATTATAAACTAACACCAATGAATTACATTAGACTTATATAGGTATTATGTATCTATTTGGACCTAAAATAAATTTACATATAATAAGTAAATATTTTTATAAATAATTTCGTTTTAAAATATAACTCCTTGTTTTTCACTATTCATCAATAATTGAATGTTTTCAGAAAAATAGAAAAAATTCACCCTAAGATAATTTTAATATACTGAATCCAAAAATGAAGTCCATTTTTAATGATAAAATTTTTATTATTTTAAAAAGTGGGTATTACAATTCATGCAGGATAGTTTGATAGGTCGCGGTGTGTTTGAATCTCGAAGTTGCGTACAATGCATGTTATTAAATTATTCAAAGGGAAACATACCTTGGAAGCTTGGGGTGTTACATTCTTCCCCATTTTGGAAATTGTGTCCTCACAATTTTTAAAATTGGTCTTGGGAACATAATTGAATGTCTAACATCATTAAAAGAGTCAATAAAACTATCACAGTAAAAGAAAGAAAGAGAAGTACAATGGTCACCCATGACAACCCGTACTGGGATTCCATGTAGGAAAACATTGATATGGAAGATTAACTATGTGTCATGTTTAGATTGAGAGGGATAGAAAACATGATCAGGATAAAGTTAACAATAAAAAACCACAAACTTGTGATGGGACAAACATTAATTAGTTTCCCAGTAGGGAAAGTAAATAGACAACATTTTTTTTGTTTTAAGTTACATTTCATAAATATGAGGAATTTATTTATGATATTGACTATAAGATTAAATAAATATACTTACATTGTAAGTAGAGTTTCATTCATTAATAAATTTCTACCACTAAATCATTTTTTATTCAAACGATGAGTGTTCACAATGACTTGGTCACACTGGAAGAGCTAGAATCAACCTCTAGAGAATCACATGATACATAGTGGATAAAGATTATATTAACCTAGTCTTTATAGATTAATAAAAACCAAAATGGTTAGGAAAAGATCAAACGATACCCCAAAATGATATTCCTTTAGAGAAAGAAACACTAATCTTAATTTCTAAAAGAAACCCAGCATTTCCCTAAAGATAAATTAATACCATTCAATAAACAATTGTCTTCAAAATCCTTCAATATAATCCAAAATAATATTGAAACCCAAAACATATAATAATTTGGTTATGTAGTCTTCCACATTAAATTGTATCTCCAAATGACATCGACTACTCTTAATGTCAAATACATAAAAGTAATTAACTTAATCAGATATTCTCTATTGTAGGTTAATAATTTCCATAAATAACCCATATCACTATAAATCCAATATAAAAAATTGATAAAAATCCACCATTTCTCTTCAAATCAATTCCCATAGAAATCTATTTTCTTTAGGCATATAGTGTTCCCAACAGAGCAAACATCATATAAAATAACATTTATCACTTAATCACCAAATCATTTTCCTATACTAAGGGTATTCATTTGATAAGACATAAGATCACCAATCAACTAATTATTGATCAATAAAATTATTTAACTAAAAATATTTAGTCCCACTAACCAGGTATTTCACATAGTCCAGTGGTAGGCGATAAATCCCCATCGCTCTCTGGTAATGGGTTTGATTCTTATAGCTTTGTCCTATATGAGGGGTCGTCACACGGTCTGTGTGTTGTCGTTTTTCAAAAACAATATTTTATAACACTACAAAAATGAGGTAAATTCCACAAAATAACCATAACATAATTTATCCCTTACCTTGCATTTTCATCCAAAAATATAATAACTTGTAATTTCCTCAATCCCATCGATCATATAAAACAAAATGGTTATTTATAACGATTTCCAAAAGAGAAAATATAATTTTTCGTCAAATATAATTTTCACATGACAAACATTTGGGTTACAAATACAATAGAATATTATTCCAATGTAATCCCAACAACTATTAGCACTAATACTTTTAAACATTTCTCCAACAATTTATTTCTACATAGCTTCTTTTTTGACAAATAAAATATCCTAGGGAATAGGAAATTCAATTTGGTAATGTCCAGGTCCCCTACATTTATGGAAAATTATTGTAAATAGATTCTTGGGACCATTTTTATTTTCATTCGTAGTACACATTATTTTTCCTCGGAAATACTTTACTATATTTCCTTCTTTCCCACACATAAATCTTTTCTTTGTTCCATTAAGAATCTTTCATGGGTGTCTCCTTCAAAATTTCATGCATGATGGAAATTAAGGATTATTTTCTCCCTGGTCTCCACTACTGGTGCTCTTGTCATTCATCACCTTTCACTTTTTTGTTGAGTCCTGGAGTTGGTTAATATATATTTTATTGATCTTGTTTTTGGAAAACTGATTTGGAATGAATAGGATATCATTTACCCCAATCAACAATTAATTTCATTTCTCATTTCCACCATTGTTCCCACCTTATACATCATGCTCAAAGTTACTATGACTTCCTTGGAATCTTGCAATTGAAAAAAACCAGAAAGCATTGTGTGACAAATAGTAGTCAAAAAATCATTTAGAAAATATCATGAGACCATATTATCAATTTGAATCCCCATAGGATTAACCATGGTCATTTATTCTCATCTTATATTAAAATCATTCAAATTGGATTGTAATAAAAATGTAAATTAACCTAATCCTATCCTATGGGAGTGTCGTAACCACGAGTTCAGCCAGAACAATTTTCATGCACCAGTTTCCATTCGAGTATTTCTCAAAGCATTGTATTTGGTTTTTACCCCTAGGTTTATCTGTTCCAGAGATGCCTCTACCTAATCAAATCCGGAAATGGATTTATTTCTTGGAAAACTCACAAAATCTCTACAATACATAAATATTAGGATGTTCTTATATATTAATACTCAATGTATATATTAGGGCTATGTGCTCTAATCAGAGTTCATCTATGTCTAGTATCCATGATTTGTACAAAACATCCTCAGAAACCAACTGTAACGCCCCGACCCTAGAAGCCTAGAGTCGGTGCATTATTACGTATCATTGGCGTGATCACAAAGGATCAAGTCATGAATGACCTATTAGTTTAGTATCCATGGAATTACTAGATACATCCATAACGTTTACATTACATCATAAAATGGAAAACTACAACAATATTGTCTCCATATACAACACTAAGATCCCATAGACTATATCGGAAGTTCTGTAATAATATACTTGTTTGGATCCAAGGAAAAATAAAACATAGAAAGGAGTAATCTCAGATGCTTATTAAGGATAACAATATAGTGGAATGTTTCATAAATAAGAATAAACATTTAAGGCAATGTACAAGAATAAAACAAAATCCTTTTAAACATAAACCTCATCATAATATAGAGAAGATAAAATCAAATAATTCCATTTACATATTCAAATAGATATTATACTAGTATAATAATCACATACCATATCAATATCCACATTCATAATGATGTAATGCATAATGCCATACTTTCATTACCACATAGTCAATGCCTTGTGCCAGGACTACAAATAAGATTTTGTCAAGGCCTTGTTCCAAGACACTAGATTGTCTCATGAGACCTTCTGATGCATCGAGGAGCTATAAAAGGCACCATCCATCACATACTAAGTCCAATTCCTTCCTCATATGAAAAGTTTGAAACATATTATGATCATTCATATTAAAACTAGAATACAAAATGTCAATATTTTAACCACAAACCATGAATGGTATAAAAATACCACATCCATGGTCAAGAATAACTATTTTAAAACGGTATAGATAATTTTATTATATTAGATTATTAAAATAGAAAATAATGAATTATATTGACATATATGAAAATAATCATCATCCCAATTTGATAGAAATGTCCCAATTTTCCTTGAAAACGTTTAAAAGTCTCACTATTTATCAAGAAACCGTTTAAAATAGATTTTTGAATCAAAATTTTCCCATACAACATTGAAACTTTTAAAAGTAATTTTAATTTTAATAATATAATTTCAATATAAATAAATCCATAAACCATTTTTAAAACACGGACATTAATGAGAATGATTTTGAATAATAAATCCTTAAAACATTTTAAAATGATATTTTACATAGAGTTCCTAACCATTAGAGAGACACTATAATACAAATAATTGTGGTAATAAAAAAATTATAATATCATGGTAATAAATGGATTCCAGATATACTATTTCAAAGTACATTATATACACCATATAAAAGTGAATTGGCTTATAACAACAAAGAAGTCTAAATGGAATGTAAATTGTGAAGAAATGTCTTATGAAGACTGTATACTTAGGTTACGGATAAATCAAAGGCATAATTATGTGTGAAAATTATAAATACACACATTATTATTGGATAGTAAGTTTAAATAATTAATATGGAATTCAAAAATATTCTTTTAAAAACAACACCAAATAATTGGTTGTTTAACTCAATAAATGGAGATTGAGTTAAAATTACTCTTATCAAGTTCATATCGATGACTTGAGAATTTTTCAATGGAGTGATTATCTGTATCAAAAGTATATCCAGATAAAGGGGAGTGGATATTAATACAAAAATAATAAATTGTGATTCAACACATAATCATGCATTAAAATAATCAATGAAGTATGCGTAAAGCCGAATGAGTGGAAATTGAAATTTGAAATTCCCTTACCAATTTGGTAACATACAAAACATACATCCCATGAAAGGTGGATCATAAAATGAATATTTAATTAAACATAAATTAATTATATTACATAAATAATACAATCAGTGGGTAGTACATACACCACACAAAAGTAAATAGTTGCAGTATGGCATGAATCTCAGAGAAATAGGAAGTGAGATGAAAACCATTACTTCATTGTTTTAAATTAAGTCGTATGACTGACAGTTAATAACAACCAAATAAATCAATGAATAAAATGAATACATATAGAATCATGATAATATATATATATATATATATATATATATATATCAAATTCCTGTATACAATACACCACATTTAATAAATAGGTGGCGAACAACAGACATCTCACAGAATTAAAAGTGAGATAAGAAACCCCTTACATTGTATTTTTCCTTGGTCGAGGGTAGGTTAACCTCATGTATAATAGTTAAATAATTGTTATTAAATTATACAATAATCATGTACATTAATATGATTTCATATATTATCTGTTAATTTTTCTTTTCTAATAATATTTTAGTATTATCGTCGTTTCGGTTGTTAACTGATTTGTTTTCCTTTATATGATTTGTTTCGTAAGTATAGTTTGTTATGAATAGGATGTATATTATTCATATTTAAAATGATATTAAGTCTTCAAAAATTATTTTTAATCATCTAATGAAAAATATTCTTGAATGTATTATGATGGGGAATTCATCTCATCGCGTTCGTGGAGACAGTAATCCGTATGTACGCACGAGCGACAATATCATTAATCTGATTTTAAAATAATATATAATTGGATTTTATATCATATATACGGTATCATTTTCATTTTATATTTATTATTTACATCAATTTAACATCATTAGTATACCCATCCAAAGAATTATATATTGAATAACAATTACACCACGACGTGGAGACGGTAAGCCTTACGTACGCACGTATGGTGACATGTCAATCAAAGTATGGATAGAATAATGAATATGGTTGTACCATATTTATAATAGCATCACGGTGTATAGAATATACTAGAGTTATTATTTTATAATGAAAACAACAAAAAATAGGATGTGGATGAATAATGTAACTTGAAAGAGGTGATGAAATATTTACTTCTTCTTTGGGTACTTTATTTTGATTTGATCAAAAGGGCTCTATAGGTTTTCTTTATGACTAAATTAAGGACTCTAGGATGAAGGTAGGATAGTTGAAAGTATATTTTGGCAGAGGTTGGCCATGATAAATGGATTTTTAGGTGTTAATTAGAGGGAAGGAGGAGTTCCCTTTTATAAGAGTGGTGAGGGGCACCTTCCGAAAAGATAGAAATATTATTTTATAATAAAATAATTTTCAGTTTTTAATGGTTAAAAAATGAATTATTTAAAGTATAATGTGGGGATGGATATAAAAATACTCAACCAGTTGGTTTTAGACTGGTTTGGGTCACAATATTAACTTTATCTTATGGATTTAACTCTTAGTTAAATAGACTGACATTTACCATGTCCCTTTGTATTTTTACATTATATGATTAAAAAACACACTATATACTTCCAAGAAAACCCCAAGTGGTTCATAAATGATAAACCTATCATTATATTTGTCTTTTGGCCGATCCTCAAATTTTTAGGATTATAATGTCAATAAATAATATAATATTTATTTTAAAAAACCTTTTATGACAATTTTGATAATATTTTTTATTTTGTTTTGGAAAAATTCATAACAGTATTACTACTTCGAAAAAAATTCATCTAACCAACCCTAATATGTCATATTAACCTTTAAAATTTGTTTAATTCATAAAAAGTCTCAAATTACATTTATTTGGATATTTATAATATCAAATATTTTAATATTTAATTAATTAGGTAATTACTGCAACATCATTGTGTCATAAATAAATTTAATTATTTAATGTCTAAATAACATAAATAAAATACCATTATATAGAAAATGTTTGTATCATTATAATGAATATTTATAATAGAATTTATCTTATTTATAACCCGATATGAAAAATGGTTTATTTATTATACATTGAATTTTACACTTTTAACACTTATTTGAATTAAATAATAATAAATGTCCTAATCTAATCCATGTGGACCTAAAGGATCATATTTTATTCATAAGGTTTTTTTGGGTTGAATTACAATTATCAAATAGTATTAGGTCTTGTTTACGTGTAATAATAATATCATTTTTACCCATAAATGTGCTATTTACATTTAACCGTGGTAAATAAAAGTCAAAAGTTACTATTCACCAAAAATTACTTTTATCATATTGAACTACATTTTACTTACTGATATTATCTGTGTCTCTCAGATTTTTGAAATTCTATTCATAGAACCAGTAAAATTATGTTTTATTCAAATTTGCAAATGCTCCTCGAATGTGGGTAAAAGACAGTTAAAACGTTCAATAAAATTATAAAATGTCTAAAATTATTATAAACTGAATCCAATGAATTAAATTGAACATATATAGGTATTATGTCTCTATTTTGACCTAAAATAAATGTAAATAAAATAAATTATTATTTAATTAAATTGTCGGTTTTAAACTATAACCCGTTGTTTTTCATTATTCATCAAAAATTGAATGTTTTCAGAAAAATAACAAAAAATTCTTTATAAGCTAATTTTGATATTCCAAATTGAAAAATGATATCCATTTTGAGGGAAAAAATTTATTAAATTTTAAAAAGTGGGTATTACTATTCATAATGGCTAGTTTGATTCGTCATAGTGTGTTAGAATCTCGAAGTTGTGTACAATGCAAGCTATTACTTTATTCAAAGGGAAACATACTGTGAAAGGTTGGGGTGTTAAATTGATAGCAAGAAGTTCATTGATTGAAGATAATGATTCTTCATGAAGAAAAAAATGAACAATTTCCCGACCTCGATCATTCGTTTGAGATGGCGTGAGGTAGAAGATGAAGAGGATGAAGGAGAATTCAGTGTTCATCGCTTCCACAACACTCTTCTGATCTGATCCTGAGATTTGGTTCCTTGTTCTTTCTCAAAAGGGTTCATTCTTTGTTGGAGATGGTTCTTCCACCAAGTGTTCTCCAATGGCTCTCCCAAATCCCTCTTTTTCCAGTGATCCCTGCCATAAGAGGTGAGGAGACCACTTAAATAATTAAAAGTTATTTACATGATTAATTAATGTTGGCTCATTAATTGGGGAGGTTCCAACATTTATATCATATTAAATGGTGTGGGGGGTTCAAGGATGCGTGGTTCCCGCACACAAGATTAAAATTAGAGGTTTCGAATAAATAAAATAAAATTTGGTTGTAATTATTTATTATAATATTATTTTTAACTCTCCCAAAAAAATCCAAAAATCCAAATTTGACCCTCAACTTACTGCACTCGACGTGAAGACTCTCTTAATAAAATATAGCCGCATCACGTTCGACAGTGTTCTCATATTTTAATTCTGAGCACCGGTTCAAAATCTAGAAAATGTCACTAACGCGTTTACATAACCGTGGATGAAAAAAGTCCATAATTTCTTTCCGGGCACACTGTGCCTCAGAATCATACACCATTAATTTTCCCAAACTCATAATAAATCAATATATTTTAATGAAAATTACATAGAAAAATTATGTCCTTTACGTTTTCCCCACCTGAGATCTTTTCATTCTCAAAATACACATCAAAAACTAGGGAAACAATTGGGGGTACTTAGCACAAATCTGAGCCTCTCACTCCCATGTGCTCTCCTAGTGGTTCATGTGCCACCAACTAACATGCACTAGAGGTATCTATCTAACACAAAGTACCCGCTCTTTTCGATCCTCAATCTCTGCTGGAACATCTAAAAAAGCCATCCCATCATCGATGTCTAGCTCGACCGAGTCAATGATGTGTGAAAGATCATTTACATATCTCCTCATCTGGGAAATATGGAAAACGTCATGAACCTGGTGCAACTGAGGGGGAAGAGAAATGAATTACACCACCTTTCCAACTATGCTGGGAACATAGACAGTTCCAATGAACCTCAGAGATAACTTGTCACCCTAACCATATCTCTACAAACCACGTCGAGGTGAGACCTGTTAGAAGACGTGGTCACCATTCTCAAATTTGAGTTCTCTCTATCTCCGGTCAGCATAAGACTTTTTCCTACTCTATGCAGTCTTCATTCACTCCTAGATGATATGAATCTTCTCCATGGTAACCCATACCATCTCTGGTCCCATGAGTGTTGAATCCCCTTGGTGATACCAGCATATATGTGATCTATATGGTCAACCATAAAGTGCATCAAAAGGTGATGTGCTGATGGGGGCGTGATATCTATTGTTGTATGTGAACTCCACCAAGGGAATGTGATCCTCCTTGATACGGTCGAAATCAAGGACACAAGGATGAAACATGTCCTCAAGGATCTAAATGGTTTGCTCTGTCTGACCATCCATTTGAGGATGAATGATGGTTCTCAATCGAAGCTGAGTCTTGAACACCTCCTGCAACCCCTTCCATAGTCGGGAAGTAAAACATGCATCACGATCATAGATAGTCGTCAAAGGCACTCCATGCTGTCATACAATCTATTGTATGTAGAGGCATCCCATGAATTCTAATGATCCCTACACTCTGATAGGTAAGAAGTGGGATGACATGGTGAGTCAGTCAGCGATCGCCCAAATAGAATCATGACCCCTGAATGTTCTTGGAATTCCTATCACGAAGACAATGGATATTCCATCACACATCCACTCTGGAACCAATAGTGGTTGGACTAAGCTTGTTGGAACCTAATGCTCTAACTTCAGTTTCTCATAAGTGAGGAACCGTGAGACAATCTCGGTCACTGCATTCATTATTACCTGCCACCAGTGATGATGTCAATGGTCCTTGTACATCATTCCCACTCTTGTATGTACCGCTAGTGGGGACGTATGGGACTCCCTCAACACTGCCTTCTATAGCACCATCAATACCATAGTACATCCTCTGAAGAAGATGATGTTCACCCCTCCTTAATAAAATCAATCATGTTCCTGTCTTGTGGATTTCTAAGCATGTCAAGCCTCGTAGTCCATGTTCCCAAGATGCACCTCCATAACTAGTAGAAGGAGTGGGGGAGTGACTGTCAGAGACTAATGATAAGATGCTTTATCTCAATCAATTTGGGATATCCGAAAAGTGGCTACATGAATAGTCATCTCACTCTACAACTGTGTACCAGATATCCAACTGAGTGCATCAGCTACAAAGTTCCACATCCCAGGATTATAGACTATCTAGAATTCATTGCCATGAGGAACTCAAGCCAACATCATTTTCTCATGTTCTGATCCTTCTGAGAGAATATATACCAGAGACCCTTGTGATCAGAGTAGACTGTAAAATTTTCTCCCATCAAGTAATGTCAGCACAACATCATGGGTAAGACCACTGTAGAAAAATCTAGGTCATCAGTAGTGTAGTTCTTCTCATGTTGTCTCAGCTATTCATAACCATACGTGATCACTGGTCGCTCATGAAATAAGACACATTTGAACCTAGTCCCTGATGTGTCGTAGTAGGCTGCTTACCCAACTCCCTCCTCCGGTAGTCTCAAGATGGGGTAACTCGTCAGTATCTTCTTCAGCTCCTAGAAACTCCATTGACATCTCTCAAACTATTTAAAGGGTTTACCCTTCTTCATCAACATTTATAAGAGTCCCAAAACTCTGGAAATTTTAGGCATAAATCTTTGGTAATAATCGTACAAACACAGGAAACTCCGCACCACCATCATATTTTTGGGTGGCTCCCAAGCCAGCACAAATTCATTATTAACTGGATCCACCACAACTTCATCCTTTGAGAAGACGTGTCCTAGAAAGAGGACATCTCAGATCTTGAATGGGTACTTCTAGAGCATACCATAAATCTGGTGCTTTGGGATGGTGTCCAGAACTATCTGTCGATGATAGGCGTGCTCCTCCTCTATAGAAGATTATATCGAGATGTCGTCGATGAAGACTACCACAAGGTGATCGAGTTATGGCTCGATGATATTGTACATAAATCCCATGAACACCGTGATGGTTTTGGTCACACCGAATGGTATAACCAAAAACTTATATTAGTCATAACAACATCTGAAAGCCATCTTCTTCACATCTTCATCACATACCCTGAGTGGGTGATAGCCTGATCTGAGGTCTATATTCAAAAACTACCATTCTCCATTTAGCTGAACAAAAAGATCATCAATTCATGGTAGTGCGTACTTTTTCTTCTCGGTCACCAGGTTCTAGAACCGATAGACCACACAAACTCTCAAACTCTAATTTTCCTGCTTAGAGAACTAAATCAGGGGCTGCCCATGGGAAACCACTAGGGAAAATGTACCCCATTCTCAAAAAGACCTCTATCTGTACTCGCAACTCTCAATCATCTATAGGGAGCCATATGATGGTGTAGATATTGGTGCCATCCCAGGGTACAATTCAATATAAAATTACACCTCTCTGCGATGTGGTAGAACATGAACATCGTCTGGGAAAACACCAGTATACTGGTCCACCACTACAGGATAGCTCTGAATCTCAATATCAATGGCTCTGAGGGTAAGGGTTTCCAACTGATATTTGATCCACTGCACCCTACTCTAGTTAAGTCTATCATATTATTCAAAGATTCCCATTTCACTGGTGAAGGAAAACCTGGTCCCATCCATGCGGACACACCACACATTGCTCCTAATACAGTCAATCTGCACATGGACTATAGTTATCCGATATATACCCAAGATGATGTCAAAAGGACTCTATGCCACTACTAGAAGATCCAATCCTAAGCTCTTTCCTCCTAGACTAAGCTCACACTACTGACACTGGTTTGTAATCATCGAATCCTCTCTCATAGGAGTCGCTTTCTGTAAGGATAGAGGAAATTTCTCCATCGGAATCTCCCTGCTCCGAACGAGGGACGTCAAAATAAATTAGTGACTGGAACATGTGTCTATATGTACTATTTCTATGGTGGAGTAGACATCGATTGTACCTCGTATCATCTCAGGAGTGTCGTGCTCATAGGCCACAACTGCATGGAGCTGAGCTTCTCCCTATCCACTTGCTCCCGGTGGTTGAGGTGAACCACCTAATGTTTGTGGCTATAGAAACACAAATTTACACCCATCGCCTGATGTACGGCTATCTATTATACCACGTTCTCCTGCTACATGCGGAACTCCTCGGTCGAAACTTTGCCTCTGCCTAAGAGTTTTGTCGACCGTCTGCTAGTCATCAGTATGGCGGGTTAGGATGTCACAAGCCAAGTGACCCTGCCTGCTGCACGAGTAACACTGCCTACTACTCACCTATCATTCTCTGTCTTGAGAACCCCGCACAACCAACCCTGTATCCTTTGGTCATCCACCTATAGGTCTGCTCCACTTGGACCTCTATGTAATATGACTGCTACCAACTGTGGATGACTCTACTATGTGATGTTTAGTGGTGGGTCTCGCTTTCGGTTACTACTGACAATGGAAGTTCTCCACTAATAGTTGTCACTATAACACCCCTAATAATGTCGGGATACTGAAAAAATCCTCAAAGCTCTAATCTCTCATCTGATCCCCTACTCCAAGATCTAAGCAATGAAGAAAGGGTTCTTCACCATGTCCGTGGAGTAGCGTGAGAGGTCAGTGAACCTCACTGAACACTAACCCACAGTCTTCCTGCCATACTGCAAGTGGTGAAGCTCCAGTATAAAAACTGAGCATAAGGTCGATGGGATGAACTCTACCATGAAAAGGCTCTTGAAATCCGCCTAAATGAGGGTCACCTCAACGTGATCCTAGAGCATCAAGCTCCACCATCTACCCATGCTTCCTGTAGAAGACAAGTAGTAAGGATCGCCATGAGATTTTTTGGTGTCCCTAATAATCGAAAAACTATAGCCACAGCCTCCAGGATGTCCTCAGCCACCTATAGATCCATCACTCCCTGGAACCTTGGTGGCCTTTGGTGCTGGAACTCATGCAATTCACTCATGTGTTGTGCAACCTCTACTACTGGGGATGGTGCATCGACTGTCCAATGGGTAGTGGTGCAGATGTTACACCACCTGATGGCACAACTACCGTATGGGGGCCCCACACCAAAACCTCATTGCTCGGTGGATATTATCATTTACTCTACCTGGAACCTGGGCTGGCTATCTTCTTGGAGGCTTCCTGGAATGAAACAAGTTCACCATGGTCAATAAGTCATACCTGGTGAGCTGACTCAAAGAGATCACAAAAAAAAAACTTTCCAAAAACTCAAACATAATCTGTGTTTTCATGCACTAACAACTACAAAAACCTTTTTTATCAGTACTCAAAAGGGGCTTTATCATCCCTAAAAAATCACTGTAATGCTCACTGGTGAAAAAGGGGGTAGGGGATCCCCTTAATCGGCACTAAAAACATGCTGATAAAGGAAGACTTTATCAGTGCTAAAAAGTCATTGATAATGTACCCCTTTATCCGTGCTAAAAAGCGCCGATAAATGTGTTTTTATCAGCACTCTTGTAGCAATGTTAAACTGATCCTTTATCAGATATTTTTTAGCGCTGATAAAGGTGGATTTTATCAGCACCTTTTAGCAAGGATAAAGTACCCCTTTATCAGCCCTAAAAATGCTCTGCCAAATTCTCTATATGCTGAAAAAAATTACAGCACCACACCCAAACAAAACATGAAAAAAATTCAGCATCTCAACATGTTTACTCATCCGAAAATAACACATACATAATAAGGTAATTACACCAAGTATACCCATACACCATTAACACATAATTCATAAGTTAATTAAATACATAATGAAATCAATTCATAATTCAGGGGGTTGGGGGCTGTTTAGGGGTTTGGGGTGGTTGTCCAAGGGGGGTAGTGGGTGTCCGGGGCGATGGGGGTATCCGGGGGGTGGTGGGCTAGTGTCCAGGGTGTCGGGGGGATTTGTAGGTTTTGAGGGTGTCTGGGGGGGTCGGGGTGGTGCAAGGGGGTTGGTGGGGTTGTCCAGCGTGGGTGGGGTGGTGTCCAGGAGGGTGGGATGGGCGTGTCCAGGGGGATATGGTTATCTAGGGGGGTGCGGTGTCCAGGGGGTGGGGGTTTCCAAGAGGTGGGGCGGGGCTATCTAAGGGGGGTGGGCCGGTGTCCAGGGTGTCAGGGGGATTTCTAGGGGTGGGGGTGTCGGGGGTAGGGGAGGTCTAGGGGGTTGCTGGGGCCATCCAAGTGGGTGGGATGGTGTCTAGGAGGGTGGGATAGGGGTTTCCAGGGGGATAGGGGTGTCCAGGGGGTAGGGGGAATTCCAGGAGGTTGTGGCTATCCAAGGGGGGTGGGGTGGTTTCCATGGAGGGGGGGGGGGGGGTCCAGTTGGGGGGTGTCTATGTAGTGGCCTGGTGTCTAGGGTGTTGGGGGGATTTCCAGGGGTTGGGGTGTCTGGGGTGTGGGGGCAGTCCAGGGGGTTGGTGGGGATGTCCAATGGGGGTGGGGTGGTGTCTGGGAGGGTGGAGGTGGCCATCCATGGGAGGGGGTTTCCAGGTGGTGGGGGTGTCCAGGTGGTGGGGTGGTTTCTAGGAGAGTTGGGGGTGTCGTCCAGGGGGTGGTGGTTGTCAAGGGGGTGGGGTCTATGGGGGGAGGTTGTCCGAGGCATAGGGGAGGATTGACCATGGGTGTGTCTAGGGGGTGGGGGTGTCCGGGGGGTTGAGGGGTGTCTCCACGGGTGGGGGTGTCTAGAGGGGTGGGCGTGTCCAGGGGGTGGGTTGGTGTCCCGGGGGGGGGGGGGTCGAGGGGGGTGGTGGCGCTTTCCAATGGGGTCGGGGTGGTGTCGAGGAGGGTGGAATGGGGGTTTCCACGGGGGATAGGGAGGTGTAGGGGGTGCGGGTGTCGAAGGGTGTGGGGGTTTCCAGGTGTGGGGGGGGGGGGTGTCCAAGGGGTGGGTTGGTGTCTGGGGGGGTCGAGGGGTTTGGTAGGGCTATCTAAGGGGGGTGTGGTGGTTTCCATGGTAGTGGGGTTGGGGTGGCTATACATGGGGGTTAGGTGTCCAGGGGGTGGGGGAGGTGTCCAGGTGGTGGGGTGGTGTCTATGGGGGGTGGTGGCATTCAAGGGTTAGTGGGGCCACATCGTGCCTTGAATTGGGGTGAGGTGGACTCGTACAAGTCCCCATCCCACCCATGGATCATTCTCATAAAGGATTAACACAATCTGAATGTGTTTGATCAGATTTGCATACATCTATTATTGTTTTCTTTTAAAATTATCTCCATTTTAAACAAAACAGAGACACTTTGAGTGATACCAGCCACAATGTACCTCAGATTGAGGCGGGGTTTACTCTTACTTGCCCCGAAGAACCGATGGATCATTCTCTTAAAGGATCAATAGAATCCAAATGTGTTTGGTTGGATTTGTGTATGTTAGTTGTAATTTTCACATAAAATTATGTTCATTTTAAACAAAAGCCATATGATTTGACTAATATCGGCCACACCATGCCTCATATTGAGACGAGGATGACTCATACACATCACCAACACACCCATGGATTGTTCTCCAAAAATATCAACACAATCATAATGCATTTGGTCAGATTTCACTACATCATTTTTTTATTTTCACTTAAAATTATGTCCATTTTAAACAAAAGAGATACACGTTGGGTGATAACGGCCACACTGTGCCACAGATTGAGGTTGGGTTGACTCATACACATCACAAAGGAACAATGGATCATTCTTCGATAGTACCAACACCATTAAAATCTGTTTGGATAGATTTTCGTAGGTGAATTGTTGTTTTCACTTAAAATTGTTTCCATTTCAAACAAAAGACAGGCACTATGAGTGATATCGGCCACACCGTGCCTCAGATTGAGGTGGGCTTGACTTTTACACTCCCCCAATGCACCCATAGATCGTTCTCCTAATGTATCAACATAATTCGAATGTGTTTGGTCTATACATCAGTTTTTTCACATAAAAATCGTCCATTTTAAACAAAAGATAAACACTTCGAGTGATACCGGCCACACATTGCCACATATTGAGGCATGGATAACTTTTATACGTCCCCAAAGAACTCATGGATCTTTATCCAAAAATATCAACACAATCCCAATTCATTTGGTTAGATTTGCGTACGTTAGTTGTTGTTTTCACATAATATTTTGTCCATCTTAAACAAAAGGTAGACACTTTGTGATACCGGCCACACTATGCCTCATATTGAGTCGAGGTTGACTCTTACACATCACCATTGCACCCATAGATCCTTATCCTAAAGTATAAACAGAATAGAAATTCATTTGGTTAGATTTCCGTACGTCATTTGTTGTTTTCACTTAAAATTCATTCCATTTTAATCAAAAGAGAGACACTTTGAGTGATACCGGCCACACTGTGCCTCATATTGAAGAAGGGTTGACTTTTACACATCACAATGGATCCATGTATCATTATCCTAAAGGATCAACACAATCCGAATGCGATTGGTAAGATTTTTGTAGGTCAATTGTTGTTCTCACTTAAAATTGTGCCCATTTTAAATAAAAGACAGACACTTTGAGTGATACAGGAAACATTGTGCCTCAAATTTAAACAAGGTTGACTTGTAGACATCCCCAATGAACCCATGGATCGTTACCCTAAATGATCAACACAATATGATTATGTTTGGTCTTATTTCCATATGTCATTTGTTGTTTTCAATTAAAAATCAGTTCATTTTAAACAAAAGATAAACACTTTGAGTGATTCGGGCCACACAGTTCCTCTGATTAAGGTAGGATTAACTCGTACACATCCCCACCGCACTCATGGAACATTCTATTAAAGTATCTCCACAATCAGAATGTGTTTGGTCAGATTTCGGTATGTCAGTTGTTGTTTTCAAATAAAAATCTGTCCATTTTAAAAAAAGGACAGACACGTTGAGTGATACCGGCCACACTGTGCCATAGATTGAGGCGGGGTTGACTCATACATGTCACAAATCACCCATGGATCATTCTCATAATGTATCTAAACAATCTGAATGTGTTTTGGTTGTATTTTCTTACATTTTTTGTTGTTTTCACTTAAAATTCATTACATTTTATACAAAAGACAAACACTTCGAGTGATACCGGCCACACCGTTCCTCTAATTGAGCCAGGGAAGACTCGTAAATGTCACTGATGTACCCATGGATTGGTATCCTAATGTATCATCACAATCTGAATGCATTTAGTCAGATATCCGTACATCATTTGTTGTTTTCACTTAAAATTCTGTCCATTTTAAAGAAAAGAGAGACACTTTGAGTGATATCGGCCTCAACGAGCCTCAGATTGATGCGGGGTTGACTCGTACACTTCACCAAAGACCCATGGATCATTCTAAAAAATTATCAACACAATAAGAATGTGTTTGGTCAGATTTTCATAGGTCAGTTTTTGTTTTCACTTAAAATTGCGTCCATTTTAATCAAAAGACATACACTTTGGGTGATTCCAGTCACACCGTACCTCGGATTGAGGTAGGACTAACTCGTACATGTCCCCAAAAAACCCATGGATCATTCTCCTAAAAGTTGAACACAATAAAAAATATTTTTGTAATATTTTCTATACGTCAGTTGTTGTTTTCACTTGAAAATTTGCCCACTTTAAACAATAGAGAAACACTTTGAGTGATATTGACCACATTGTGCCTCGGATTGAGACGTGATTGACTTGTACACGTCCCCAATGCACCCATGGATTGTTATCCTAAATAATACCCACAATCTGAATGTGTTTGCTCAGATTTCCGTATGTCAGTTGTTGTTTTCACATAAAATTATGTCCATTTTAAACAAAAGAGAGACACTTTGGGTGATATCGGCCACATCGTGCCTCATATTGAGGCAGGGTTGACTTTTACACATCCCCAACACTCCCATGGATTGTTATACTAATGGATTAACACAATAAGAATGTGTTTTGTTGGATTTGTGTACGTCAGATGTTGTTTCACTTAAAATTAACAAAAGATATACACTTTGAGTGATACCGGCCACACCGTGCCTCAGATTGAGGAAGGGTTGACTCGTACACGTCCCCAACCTACCCATGGATCATTCTCCTATGGGATCTACACAATCCTAATGCGTTTGGATAGATTTCCATACGTTAATTTTGGTTTCACTTAAACATTTTTCCATTTAAAACCCAAGAGAAACACTTTGAGTGATACTGGCCACATTGTTCCTCAGATTGACGTGGGGTTGACTTGTACACATCCCCAACACACCCATGGATTGTTATTGAAAAGAATAAACATAATATGAATGCATTTGGTTGGATTTCTGTACATAATTTGTTGTTTTCACATAAAATTCATTACATGTTAAATAAAAGGGAGACACTTCAAGTGATACTGGCCACACTGTGCCTCAAATTGAGGCGAGGATGACTCATACATTCCCCCAATTAACCCATGGATCTTTCTCCTAAAGTATCAATAGAATCCGAATGTGTTTGGTCTTATTTTCGTACGTTAGTTGTTGTTTTCACTTAAAATTTTGTACAATTTTTTTTAAAAAAAGAGAGCCCCTTTGAGTGATACCAGCCACACTATGCCTCAGATTGAGGTGAGGTTGACTCCTTCATGTCACATAGGACAGATGAATAATTATCATAAAGAATCAACACAATCAGAATGTGTTTAGTCAGATATCTACATGCCAGTTGTTAATTTCACTAAAGATTATGTCCATTTTTTAAAAAATAGAGACACTTTGAGTGATATCGGCCACACTGTGCAATGGATTGAGGCAAGGTTGACTTGTACATGTCACCAATGCTCCCATGGATCTTTCTACTACAGGATCAATACAATCCGAAGGCATTTGGTCAGATTTCGCTATGTCCGTTGTATTTTTCACTTAAAATTCTGTCCATTTAAAAAAAAAGAGAGACACTTTGAGTTTTGTCGGCCACACCATTCCTCATATTGAGGAGGTGTTGATTCTCCAACTAAGTTTGGTCAGATTTTCGTAGGTCAGTTGTTGTTTTAACCTAAAATTGTGTCCATTTTAAACTAAAGACATACACTTTTAGTGATACCGGCCACATCGAACCTCATATTGAGGCAGGGTTGACTCGTACACGTCTCGAACACAACCATATATCGTTCCCCTAATGGATCTACACAATCAGAATGCATTTGGTCAAATTTACGTATGTTAGTTGTTGTTTTTCACTTAAAATTCTGTCCATTTTAAGAAAATGAGAGACCCTTTGAGTGATACCGACCACAACGTGCCTTGGATTGAGGCTAGGTTGACTCGTACACGTAACAAGAGAACCCATGAATCGTTATCTTAAAGGATCGACACAATCTGAATGTGTTTGGTCAGATTTCCATACATGAGTTATTGTTTTCACATAAAATTCTATGCATTTTAAACAAAAGAGAGACACTTTGAGTGACACCAGCTTCACTGTGCCCCAGATTGTGGCAGGGTGGACTCGTACACGTCGCCAACGCACCCATGGGTCATTCATCTAAAGGATCAACACAATCAGAATGTGTTTGGTCAGATTTCCGTATGTCAGTTGTGGTTTTTACTTAAAATTCTATCCCTTTTAATCAAATGAGAGACACATTGAGTTACACCGGGCACAACATGCCTCAGACTGAGGCGGGGTTAACTGGTAAATGTCACAAAGGAACCATGGATCATTCTCCTAATGGATCAACACAAACTGAATGCATTTTATCGGATTTTCGTCCATCTGTTGTTGTTTTCACTTAAAATTGTGTCCATTTTAAACCAATGGCAGACACTTTGAGTGATACCGGCCACACCGTGATTCTGATTAAGGTGAGGTTGACTCATACATGTCCCCAACTCCACCATAGATCCTTCTCTTAAAGGATCAAAACAATCCAAATGTGTTTGGATGGATTTTTGTACGTCACTTGTTGTTTTCACATAAAAATATGTCCATTTTAATCAAAAGAGAAATACTTTGAGTGGTTCATCATTCTTTCATGTTGTAGATCGCGTTGTCGAGTGCGTCAAATCAGTTGTTTAATTTTCACTAGAACTTCGGTAGTATAGCAGCAACCCTAGGTCGTCTCTCGATAGAGCCTTAGATCATTAATTTAAAAAGAGGGGTTTGATTATGACAGTAGAAGGTTAATGAAGTTTTTTAAAAGATGGGGTTTTGATGATTAAAGATGAAAATATAAAATGAAAGTGATAAAGCAATGTATAGATAATCATAATTATTTATGTGGGATCAACTCGGGGTACTCTCATGATGTTTATCATTCATCGCTTCATTATATAGGGTAATGATATTTTAATCCCTAGTTTGTAACAGCTAGAACCAGAATGTTACTGAGTTTTTATACCACATAGGGTTCAATCATGAATACACAATGATTCACTAGACATCACCAATTATTGGGTGATTTGGGTATGACTTCATAACTGAAACTCACAAAGGCTACACACGAAGAACTCGATGCGCTATCCATGATTGTATGTTATTTCTTTGTGATACCATGACATAAATATAAATGTCCATGACATTTGTTATGTGAGTTCAATTTACCAATATGAACCATAGATGAACGACAATTGAAAGGGGCGAAAGGAAGTGGTGAACGGTGTGTGAAACATCACATGAATGGGTACCACCAAACATGATCATATGAGTTGAGAATGACATACCAGTACATAACTCAATAAAATTAAAATAAATGATGAATAAAAACAATATACAACATGGAATTAAAAAGATCATTCAATATAATACAAAAATGAAACTTGATATTACATCATGTTCCTTCCCGGGTGATCACAAGGGGTTTAGAAACCCATGGGAGAGGAGGAAGAGAATGCTGTTGGGGTATAAGATCTAATATCCTCCAGAACTTCCAGGGATGTTGAGAAGACTCCATGGGGACTCCAAAATGGCCGCACCTTTCCTCCTGGCCGAATTCTCATATGGGGATCCTAGGGTTCCCTTTTATAATAAAATTTGAAGGTGGTTTTAGGCACACATATTTTTTCTATCCAATTTTACCACGTGTTTCAACCAACAGACTCCATAATATCCCTTTGTACAAAACTGAAACGTTGTATCCACACTTCCTTAATATCTCCACTGAATGTTTGGCATCAATTGGACAAGTGGATCCAGAGATTTCCAAATATTACAGAACACCGCATTTTAATTGTGCAGATTTGATTCATTTGGATAGATCAGTTAGATTGACCCCTTTGACGGAAGACTTGGGCATGGATTCCTTAATAAGAGTTATATCCCATTATATTTCTTACCATAACACAAAATATGAGCCCATTTTGAAGCATGAAATTTTATATACAAGAACAATAGTGGACATGTCTTCATGGATCAATGAAATTTTGGCCGATTTTTCTTCCACATCATCAATGGTCCTCCAAATCATCTCTTCCTACATTGAAATAATAAAAACAAGTAAAATTTCTCATTATAATATTGATTAAAAATAAATAATTAATTCTAATTCATGGTAAAATTTATTATTATATTTGAAATATTCATTACAAAACTAGTTTAAAACAGCGGTGTAAGGTTGGAATAAAAATGTGAATCGTGGTACGATCACACCCCCACACCTAAACATTTTCACGCATGGGAAATGTCACAGATCCAAAATAAATTATGCATACATATATTCCAAAAATCATGAATATTTAACATTTGAAGAGATTTTAATTAATGGAATGTGATCAATGCACAGACCACACCAAGCAGTTATTCCTAGTGAAAATAGAAAAAGATGTCTCATAAATCATATCATTGTGAAATTCAAAAAGATTCATGATAGAAAATTGGGCAAGGAATTTAGAAGTTAACCATGACACTAACTCTCCATTTGTGTGTTTGAAAACCATTCCATGATATTCTTTTCCCTTGCTATCTAACAAATATATGTTATTTTATGATTTTTTATCATAAATGATTTTGTCCACCGAACCTACCCTACATGCTTTGCAATAATTTTCCAAGACCCACTCACATAGCCATTCCCAAAAGTCAAACCATAAGCTCTCGATCTAGATATCCCCATATGTTTCACATTTCATCACTCCCCTCATTTATTTATTTTTTTAGAAGTTTCATTCAGAAAAAATCTCATACTCATCTCTCAACCCTTGTTTGATCTCCTCCCAACACTAATTGAAATAGTTATAACAAGATCAATGGTTGAGGAGGAGTGGTTATTGACCTAACCAAGACACAACAATTTTTTTCAGGGTGTATAATAGTCAGACATTAGGTATTCACACATAGGTCAATCTGGTACAGTATTGAAACAGACGAAATAAGGAATGAATGTATGGAAATATCATTTAAAGCTGAAAAATATTAACCAAACATATATTTACATTATCTTAAGTAGGAAATATTCACACATTGTAGTATGTTGGAAAAATTTGTGGAGATATTAATGACATATTTTTCCCAAAAATAACTTCCACAAGGGGCATCAATCATCTCAAAGGTTTCACATAGATATGACCATTTATATCATTGATAGAAAACCAATTCACTAAAAAAGAAAATCACTCCCTAATATTAAATTTATACAAATATTCATTATAGCCACCTTTATGGTATTTTTACTTTCTCCCCTTTATGATCGCCAAATCTTGCAACCTCAAAATTTTTGATGGGGAAAAATGATAATACCCTAAAGAAGTCCAAACCGAGAAAAAAAGAAGAAAACTATGAAAATTCCTAACTAACACTAGAATGAATCCACACCCCACACCATGAATTTAAAGTTTCCTCACTGAAATAATTGAGAATTTGAGAAGGAAGGATAAAACCAGGTGTGTTTTATTTGTATGATTCATGGAGAATGTGGATTTTCTACACCAGATTAATTGGAAAATCTACATAGAAGTGTTTAAGTCACTTCCCATTGACCGTAAAACTTCATCCACACGGCTCATGGAAAATATTTATTTCACCAAAAGGGTAAACATCCGTAACAGTATAAGGACCGAGCCATCGGGAATGAAGCTTACCTGGGTGGAGCTTAAGCCTGAAAATTGTACATGTGGACCTTATCACCAATATAAAACTTCCGCTCCTTAATCATGATATCATGAATAGCCTTTGTCTTCTCTTTATTGCTTTGGGAGTTCTCATATGCCTCACGTCGAATTTCTTCTAACTCTTGAATCTATAGATTTCATTGCTCACCTGCATCTGAACGGTTCATATGACATTGTTTAACAGCCCAATATGCATAGTGTTATATACCCACTAGGATGTGACAATCCTTTCCAAACACAATTCTTTATGGTGAAATTCCTATTAGGGTTTTAAATGCTATATGGTATGCCCAAAGTGCATCATCCAAGTGAAAAATCCATTTATTATTATTATGTTGTACCATTTTTCCAAGATTCGTTTTACTTTAAAAAATGTTATTTCTGATTATCCATTAGTTTGGGGGTGATATGCTCTGGAGACTTTATGATCAACCCCATACATACGATGAAAATTTTTCATGTTGCGATTGAAAAAATGTGAACCCTGATCACTAATGATGAATCTTCATAAACCAAAACAACTATAAATTTGGGTCCTCACATAATAAATAACCACTCGAGAGTCATCGATCCTTATGGACTTTTTTGCAACCCATTTAGATACACAGTCAACAGAAAATAAGATGTACAGAAAGCCAAATGAATTTGGAAAATGCCCCATGAAGTCAATTCCCCATTCATCGAAGATCTCACAAAATAACATGGGTTGTTGGGGAATTTCATTCCTCTTGGAGATATTTCATTTGAATTGACAATGACTACATGACTTCAAAAATCTATGGGCATCCCTATAAAAATTTGGAAAATAATGTTCTGAGTCAAGGACCTTTCATGTCGTATGTTGAGAGCCAAAGTTTCCTCCACAGGCCAATGTGTGGCAGAAGGTCAAAACAAAGATGAACTCATGGTCAGAGACACACCGACAAACTACTTGGTCACTAAATATTCTCCACAAGTATGGGTCATCCCAAATGTACCAATGAGTATCATACATAAGTCAATGTGATTTTTAAATTATGTAATTAGTGGGGAACATAGATGTTTCTAGAAAATTCACAATGTCTGCATACTAGGGGGTAAGGTCCACAACAGCACAAAGGTTCTCAAGAGGGAAGAATTATCCAATGGGTAGTGGTGAGTCAAAATGATGGTCCAATGGTGGAGAAATCCTACTAATGTGGTCAGCTACCACATTCTCCACCCCTATCTTATCTCTAATCTCAATTTCAAACTCCTAGAGGAGGAGCATCCACCAAATGTGGCGGTCTTGGCTTCAGGTTTCTTTAGGAGGAAACGAAGGGCAACATGACCAGAAAAAAGGATGATTTTTGACCCGATAAGATATGAAAAAATTTTTTTTAAGGAAAACAGAATTGAAAGGAGTTATTTTTTAGTGGTTTTGTAGTTTACCTAGGAATGTTCAAGTGTATGTGAGGCATACACAATGACATGAGGAGCCTTCTCAACCATTTTTGATAAACCCTCCCCACCTGCAAAGTTAAAGGCATCCCACATAAGTTCGAAAGGGATATCCAACCTTGGTGGTTGGATGATGGGATGGGATTTGAGACTTTTTTTTTTGAATTGAATGCATCCTCACAATTTTTTTAAAACACAAATTCATAATATTTTTGCAATAACTGGGATAATGGAAGTGCAATCTTACTAAAGTACTTAATGAATCGGTGGTAAAAACTAGCATGACCCAAGAAAGATCGCACCTCACGAAGACATTTTAGACATGTAAGTGTTGAAATTAATTCAATTTTAAATTTATCAACTTTAATTCCCTTATTTAAAATTCCATTCCAAAGAACTATCCACCGCTCAACCATAAAATGTCATTTATCATAATTTAAAACAAGATCTTTTTCAATGCACCAGCAGAGGACAAGACATAAGCGTTCTAAACAATTATCAAAAGAAGATCAATATACCATGAAATCATCCATAAAGACATCCATACAACTCTCTACGTACTCAAAAAAAATACTCAACATTCATCGTAGAAAAGTACCAGGATCATTACATAGACCGAATGAAATCCTTCTTTATGATAATGTACCGAATGGATAGGTAAATGTTTTCTTTTCATGGCCTTCAGGGGCTATATGAATTTAGAAATAACTTGAATATCAATCAAGAAAAAAATAACAGGACTTACCAGCCAATCATTCTAACATTTGGTCAATGAATGGTAATGGAATGTGCTCCTTCTGTATGGCTTGATTCAGTTGACAGTAGTCAATACAGACTTGCCAACTATTTTGCACATGTATTGGAACCAATTAATTCCTTTCATTTGAAACAACTATTATTCCTGTTTTTTAGGCACAATTTTCACTGGGCTAACCCATTTACTATCTGATAAAGGATAAATGTTCCCCGCAGTAAGTAATTTACTGACTTCAAATTTTACCACTTCATGCAGAGTGGGATTCAACTGGCATTGAGATTGTCTTATGGGTTTTCCTCATCATCCAAAAGTATATGGTGCATACAAATAGATGGTATAATCTCAAGAATATCATCCAATGTCCATACTGTTGCTTTTTTACACTCTCTCAAATGTTTGGGCAGTTTCGATTCTTGTTGTGGAGAGAGGTTATTGAAAAAAATGATGGTAAATTGGTCAATACCATCAATATATGCATATTTTAAATTAGAAGGAATTTGTTTATGTTCTAACACCGATGGTTTCTGGATTGAGGGAGGGGATTTAGGGAGAGTGAGGTCCCCTAAACTGTCTATCTGCTCATGTTTATTCTCTAAAGATAGAGAATCTATAGAAATGAGATTTGCAGAATCATCGACAGTCATGGGTATGACAGAATGAACAAACTCATCAATTAAAGCACAAAATTTACACATTTCAGAACCCACACAACTCTCAAAACATGAATCAAAACTCAAATCATCAAGGGGTTAAGAAAACAAAAATTAATCAGAGTTTGGGTTGAGGAGAAAATTGTGTGTTTGTGCATCATTTGAGAGCACTTCCATCCAATAGATAGGAAGAGTGGAGTTCTCTTCAATGGGGTGTTTCCTAGACTCAAGGATGTTAAAACATACCTTTTTGCCTCCAAATTACATGGAGAGAATACCATTGTGATCGTTGATGATTGCCTTTGCTATTTTTAGGAATCGCCTCCCATGTATGAGAGGAGCATGTCCTTGGGTTTGGGTATCTTCCATCCAAAGAATGTACAAATCAACAGGGAAGATGAGATTCTTTACTCCTACAAGGACATCCTCAATCAGTCCTATTAGATGTATTGTACACTGGTTGGCATGTTTCACGACAATTCTGGTTGGTTGAAGCTCTCTAACCTGTAGAGATTTATACACGAAGTGAGGAATTATGTTAATTGGAGCACTGAAATCTATCATAGCATTAGAAAGAAAACTTTCCCCTATGGTACATGGTATTGTTAATGTCCCCGGATCCTTGCAGTTGGTTGGCATTGATGGTTGAATCTAGGACGAGACATTCCTCCCCTCATTGAATCTCTCATTCCCCTTCAGTCTTTGTCTATGGGTGCAAAGTTCTTTAAGAAATTTGTCATAACGGGGAATTTCCATGACTGCATCCAACAATGGATTATAAACTTGAAATGTTTTAAATGTATTCATTATTTCATTTTCAATCTCATTATCAATGGTTTTCTTAGATTTAGAGAATATTTTAGGTGATGGAAGAGTAATTGAATCTTCATAGGAATCTTTAATGATAATTTTATTTTAATTTTTATTTTTATTTTTTATTGGAATCATTTATGGGTGGAGAAAGAGTGTTTTCAAGAGGGGGTATACCCGTTGAGTAGAATCAGTAGTATGAGAAGCTTCTTTACCACTACAAAGTGTAATTATACATAGATTACCTCTGTCCTTCGGATTTGAAATAGGATGAGATGGTTTTTTTCCAGAACCTTGCATCTTAAGATCACTGATGGTGTTCGCCAATTGTCCTACTGTGGTTCGTAAATCATGAATTTCCGATTGTGTGGTCTGTTAGAACTGGAGGTTCTAGGTAGCCATTTTCTTCACCATTTCTATTAGGCTTGGCCTAGATTTGGGAGGAGGAGAATGATTTTTTTTGAGAAGTTGAAGGATAAGAAGGTTGCAGACCTTGGCCTTGTTGATACCAATTCTTCTTGGGGTAGCTTGAGTTTCCTCCTTGTTGGTACTAGGTTTGTGATTGCCACCCTGGATTTGGATTTTTCTTGTATTGTTCATTCTTGATGGGAGGTTCTTGTTGGAATGGACGCCATGGAACACAACTGCACAAGACTCAGATGAATCTTGAAGTTGTGGGCACTGGTCAGAAAAATGAGTGTTATCAGAACAAGTACCACAACGTAATGGAATAGAAGTAGAGTGTGAGTTACCTTGTGCATGATCTAATTTCCTGAGAAGGATATGCATCTGATCATGTTTAGTATCTACCTTCTATTATAGGGCTGAATGACTTACCTCATGAACTGCTCGAGTTGGTACAATTACTTGTGTACCAAATTGTTGTTTATTTTGAGCCATGTGGGCTATTAAGTCACGAGCGGCCAAAGGAGATTAATCAACTAGGGAACCACCAGATACAGAATTAGTCATTCCATGATCAATGGGAATAAGAATCTCCTAGAAGTATTGGATTAATAGTTGTTCACTAATCAAGTGGTGGGGGTATCTTGAGTAATGACTTCTGAATCTCTCCTAGTATTCATGAAGCGTATCTCCTTGTGATTGCCTAATTCAACAGATTTCATTCCTAATTGATGGAGTCCCGGTTTCAGGGAATAACATCAATAAAAATAGTCATTTATGGTCATTCCAGCCACCAATTTTGGTTTTTAGATTGTATATCCAGTCTTTGGCTACACCATCAATGGAGAAAGGGAAGGCCCTAAATATAATTAGGTCCTCAGTGACATTTTGGGGTTTCATGGTAGAGCACACTATGTTAACCTCTTTGAGATTTTTGTGAGGTTACTCACCAGGAAGACCATGGAATTTAGGAAGAATGTGGATGACACCTGATCTCAACTCAATGTTGGATGCTTCCTCGAAATATTGGATGTACACAGGTTGGTACTCCACATCAGGGGTGGTCAGTTCATTTAAAGTTCGATTATTTGAAGCCATGTTTTCTTGGGTTTGATTGGGTTCAAATTTGAATTTGTTTAGGGCAAACTGAGGTTCCAAATGGGGTTCCTCAATGTAACTATATTTAACTTCTCTAGATGCCTTTATTTTTTTGTAAAGTGACTTTTCAATTTCATGATCAAATTCAAGTAGTGCTTCTTTACCAGATCAGGTCATACAAATAATTTCTGAATAATGTTTTAATAATTATAGATAAAATCACATAATGAGGGTGAAAAGATAATAAAATGTTATAATATAGAATTATAGAGAGGGATATGGAGAATAAGAATAAGAAGAGAGAGAGAGAGAGAAATAACACATCAAAAACTACCAAAAATAAAGTTAGAACCAAAAACAAAAACAATTATATAGGGATGGGGTATATAAAGGAGTACTAATTAAGAATTAAAATAAATAAATAAAATTAAATAAATTTTTTTTTATCTTAGCCCCCTGAAAACGGTGCAAAAAATTGATCACGTTGTCGAGTGCGTCAAATTCGTAGTTTAATTTTGACTACAATTTCTGCTGTATATCAGCCATAACAGGTCGTCTCATGACATAGAGTCAGATCATTAATTTAAAAAGAGTGTTTTGATAATCAATGTAGAATGTGAATTTGGTTTTTTAATACATGGGGGATTGATTATTAAAGATGAAAATAGAAAATGAAAGTGATAAAACAATGTAATGATTAACAGAATCAATTTATTGTGATCAACCTGGGGTACTCTCATGATGATTATCCTTCGTCGCATCATGATATAGGATTATGATATTTTAATCCCTGGTCTGTAACACCTAGAAATATAATTTTACTTAGTTTATATTAGGATACCTCCTAGAGTTCATTCACGAACACACAATGATTCATCAGACACCGCCGATGATTAGGTGATTTGTGTTTGACTTCATAACTGAAACTCACCAAGGCATCACATGAGGAACTCGATGCGCTATATAGGTTTGTATGTTATTTGTTTGTGATACCATGATGTAAATGTAAATGTCCTTTACAGTTCTTATGTGAGTTTAATTGACCAATATGAACCACCCAAACACTGCAATTTAAAGGGGGAAAAGGAAGTGGGGAATGGTGTGTGAAAAATCACATGAATGGGTACCCCCAAAAATGATCATATGAGTTGAGAATGAAATACCAGTACATAAATCAATTAAATTAAAATTTTTGATGAATAAAAACTGCATACTACATGTAATTAAAAAGATCATTCAATATAATACATAAATGAAGCTCAATATTACATCACATTCCTCCCTGAGTGATCGCAAGGGGTTTAGAAAACCATGGGAGAGGAGGAAGAAAAAGATGTTGGGGTAGAACATAAAATTTCCTCTAGAACATCTAGGGATGTTGATAAGACTCCTTGGGGACTATAAAATGGAAGCACCTTGCATCCTGGATGAACTCTCAAATGGGGATCCCAAATATCCCTTTTATAGGAAAATTGGAAGGTGGTTTTCGGCACACAGATTTCTTCAATCCATTATTACCACATGTTTTGACCAATAGACACCCGAATATCCCTTTTAACAAAACTAAAAAGTTGTATCCCAACTTCCTCACTATCTCCACTGAATTTTTGGAATAAATTGGACAAGTGGATCCGGAGATATGGACATATTACAGAACACTGCATTTCAAATGTACAGATTTGATTCCTTTGGATAGATCAGTTCAGTGGGGCCCCATGACAGCTGAATTGGGCTTGGATTCCTTGAAAAGAGTTTTATCCCATTATATTTTGTACCGTCACACAAAATAGGATCCCATTTGGATGGAATTAATTTTCTATAAAAGCACAATAGTGGACAAGTCGTCATGGATCCATGCAATTTTGTCACATTTTTCTTCCACTTTATCAATGGCCCTCCAAATCATCTCCTCCAACATTGAAATAATAAAATCAAGTAACATTTTCAATTTTAATATTGATTAAAATTAATTAATTGATTCAAAGATAAATTGAAATTTATTATTATATTTTTAATGTTCATTTCAAAATTAGTTTAAAACAGCAGTGTAAGGGGGGAATAAAGCAGTAAATCATGGTAAGATCCGTTGCTAGTGCATATCATTTGTTAAAATGGGAAAACTACTCATTGGAGAAAGGATGTTTTATTTAATAACAATTAAAATTTTCCTACAAACATTTTCATACATCAATGATTCATCTGTTGATCCCCTTAACCCCTCTCAAAAATGATCGCCAATTGTACACATCCCCAAGTCAGATCTTCATGATATTTGTGTACAATCTGCCATCAGGTATGCGGCCCAATAATTTTTGAACAAATATATATCATCTTGTGAGTATGAGTCTTTTTGGAAGTCCTAGTAGTACTATAAAATATAAAAATAATTAATTAATAAATAAATTAAATGATATAGTAGTTGTTTTTTAAAATACATCTTCAATGATTCTAGTTTGTTGATGAAAA
Source organism: Viscum album (assembly GCA_963277665.1). Classification (NCBI taxonomy): domain Eukaryota; kingdom Viridiplantae; phylum Streptophyta; class Magnoliopsida; order Santalales; family Viscaceae; genus Viscum; species Viscum album. The sequence continues at coordinate 883,630,469 of OY728158.1, forward strand.
ATGATATCAATCATAAATTTACAAACATAATAACAAAAATCATTATCATTTGTTTGTTTTGGAAACTGAAAAAAAATTTATTATTAGTAGAATAAGTTACTTGTGCTGAGAAGTGTTTGGATAGTGAAATATTATTATATATAACCTGATATTTTTCCAGACTAAGTACTGGCTCGCCTCTTTATGGTTAGCCCCTGTCCTCATTCATTTTTTAGACGATAATGATACACCACCCTATCATAACATAATCCTTAGTAATATATAATATAAACTATATAACTTAATTTTTAATCCTAAAATGTAGGATGTAGTGTCATACAGATTCACAAACTCTGTCATGTCTGGTCGGTTTGATGGTTATCCTTGCTTTAAATCTAGAAAATAAATCTTTTGAGTATCCAAGATCGTCGTAATTTTCATCCAATGTTTCCTAAAACCAAAAAAAGATATAAGTAATAAAATAAGTGAAAATATAATTGAAATTATTTAATCATAGAGTTTTACCCCGTCATGGTTTGTTTTAGGAAGAGTCTGTGATCTATAATATTTCTTTCAAATGTTTTCATCATAACGTTCACTATTTCATTCTTTTTTTATGGCTCTAATTTCGTTAGATGTGTTGATGTGGTATGAGGACTAACGAGTCCAAATTTTGGCACATGGGAAAATTCCTTCAACAGTTTTTCATATATACGTATGTCAACAATATAAAATGCATTTTGTCATAATAATCAAATTTTATCATCTTTTAGAATATCATTTCATGAAAACCTACCTCATATATATATTTACAACTCTGATGCCTATCCAACTATTTGCAAGGGTTTCATTTACATTTTCAGCAGCAACGAAATCTTGACTTTCTTCTTTGCATATATTCTTTTCAAAAACCAATATATGACTACTACCACCTCTTAGCTTCATATCCCCATGATTATTCAATGCAAGTTATTGTGGATTGAGAACAGGTGGTGTTATTATGATTCCAATAGCTCCTTTGGGATTGGTTGGTTGATCCTTTAGATGGTTTTGAGCTGACATTTGTCCCTCATTCCCTTTCTCCGTCTATAATAACGTTCATTGGATCAGACCCTTTTTATTAAATGTTAAAGGATTATCTTGAAAAAAATGAAATAAATACCTCTTTGTCTGCATGTACTCTTACAATTTGTGAAATCCATGTAATGAATGTACCAATACCCTTTTCGACCCTAGGAATATCATCATCATCAAGTGGAATAGGTAGCTTTTCATTTGGCTCATTAGCTACAGTAATCATCACTTTCAAATGATCTTTTGGAAGTGTTCTATTATAATGCTTGTCATCTGAAATGTTAAACATTGTATCCCTCACTACAAGGTGATAGGTTGGAGTTGATAGATATAAATCCCAATCAGTTTTTCCCTGTAGAATATCAGTAGAGGAAAAGTATCAGTGTTTTTCTGATTCATATTTCATGGGAACAATTTTTAGAATATTTTTTACCACTGGTAAGACAACTCTTTGAGTGGAATGGATCACCGCAAAACTGGTGGGGGTGGGGTGGTATCTTCACATGCTGGTTGTTCTTAATTTCTGTCTTCTCCTTGCTTCTCACCAATAAAATTTTCTAGCCACTCTCCCTTCCATTGCAATCGTTCTTCAAGAGTTTCTATTCTTTCGCTCATATGATTCAATATTTCATCATTATCATCATTTTTTTCTCAAAATATACTCGGGGTGTCACCCTAAACCCCGCATCACTGACACAACCATATTTTTCTAGCTGCTTCAAAGCCATCATAAATAGGTCTGCATCCGCTATAGGAGTAGCTAATTCTTGTGAATGTCAGATACAGGAAAATCACTAATTATTTTAATGTAATAGTGATTTAAATCAAATATTTTTATCATCGTGTCATACTTACCCATATTTACCACACTTTTTGTGTCTTCTCATCTACTATCTTCCCTTCTTCATTCACACGTGTCTCTTTCTGTATCACATGACGTGGGATGGAAGTGTCTATGGTTTTAGACTCATCAATCTACATATAAATATAGAAATATAATTATCATGTTGTTTATTGGCTCCTAACAATATTACTGTAAATTGAAAATACGTACCATATTCTTTTCTAGTGAAGTGTACCACATCCTTGCTTTACAATAGGGGTACTTTGGTCTGGATGCATGTTCATTATTTTCAGTACAGAGTTTCTGTTTCATAAATGAAATATTGACAATCAAAGTGATGAATACTTGTATCGTCAAACAATGTATTATCACCCAAAATGTACTTGAAACTTCTCATCCCCACGGTGGCCAATAAATGAATCCCATTCTTCTTGGGATTTTAGGAGAGCATAGAGTGTGGTTGGGTGCGGGTATATTTTACCGTTGGAATCAATTAGGTGACATCTTGTTAAAATAGTGCGAAAACCTCGATGAATCCTTCTTGCAATCCTTAGTACATAATCCTTCTGTGAATCGTCTACTATATATCTACACTGAAAGAGATTTAGAAGAGTAATACATTGTTTCATTTTTTATTTTCTAATTAATTAAATAAATAATATCATAATGCTACTGTAATTTCATCCCAGATTACAGACTTCATCCTGGACACAACATTGTTCCATGAATTTATGTCAATTGGAACGCGTTGTTGAGTAAAAAATCTAATGCAACTACTAAATGTAGACTTGTTAGGATTCAAATGGTGGCCTCGTGCATTCCATCTAACATAAATTTTGATTTATTTTCTTTTCTCTTTATGACATTTGGCTAACAACATCAAACTATGATGCACCTGTGTTTTCTGTGACGTCGGTCCTTCATTCCAAACCATTTCATCAATATCAACATCCTCAATATGTTCATCTTAAATGGTTGCAACAACATGTTCTGATGGATTTTGGACCTCAACACTATGAGAAACAACAAGGTCAGAAACCTGTTGTTGCTCTGCACTGTGAGCAGCCACAGTTGGAGGAGCAGTAGTAGCTTGAGAGTCTTGTTCAGCATCAAGGATAGGAGCACCAGAACATGCAGAAGTCATTATCTACAATTGTGGTTGAACAGTTAAATTAGATTACATAAATTCAGTAATAATAAGATAATATCATGGGATAACAAGATCTATATTACAAACAATATATAACCTGTTTATTGAACTCTGTTTATTTTTATCAATGGTTGAAGGGATTTGAAACCTCTATTGATTATCCAACTCTATTCATTGTGGTCTCATATAACGTACAAAACATCATCTACATTGGGACCGCTGTGAAATGATTGTGATGTACCACTGAAAGGATCATTCTCAACTGAATTTTCCTTGGAACCTTTAGTAGGTTTGGATGATAACCGAACAATCAAACACTTTCTATTTGAAGGATCTGGAACATAAAAAACTTGTAACGCATATGATTCCATTATAAAATGTTTTTCTTTATTCCCTTCTTTACTAGAATAAACATTCAAAAATCCCCATTCATCTATTTTAACGCCAATTTTTTTATCAACCCATTTTCATTGAAAAATCATCAATTCCAATGTCGTATAATCCATCTACCATATTTGTTTGATAATGCCAAAGTAAGAAAAATTTGTATGAATTGGATTTCTTTCCTTACTACTAGAAACATGAATTGCTTCAGCCACTACTATAACTCCACTCTTTTTAATGGTACAATCTTCATCAGGTTCATCTGTATAGAATGTATAACCATTAACTACATAAAAATTGTATGATAATACATACACACATGGTCTGGCGGCTACCCATCGAAGTCGTTATGAAATTGAATTCATATTTTCATTCAAATTTTTAAAAATATTTCCTTAAAACCATCCTATAAATTTGTGATTATGTGTATTTGATAGCCATTTTTCATCCCTTGATGGATTCAAGTACCTAACAATTTCTTTTTGAGTTTCAATATATTGAGAAACCTCCAAACTGTTATGAAAAACATAAAGGTGGGCCTTCTCATGATCCATAATACCGATTGTCACAACATATCTTCCCGAAATTCCCTCACCCTCAATGCATCCAGTGTGATGAGATTTCGGGAGACCAATTCATTCCACATCAGATAGGTATTTGTTAATATAATTCAATGGATTCCTCAACAATATATTTCTCGACTATAAAACCCTCTGGCAAACTTCTATTTTTGATACACCATTTCAAAATCATTATTTACCTTTCAACAAGGTACATCCATCTATAATGCACAGGACAACAAAGTAAAATCTCTCTTCCCAAGTGAATCCTTAAATGAACCATCATATCAAAGAATGTTGGTGAGATGAAAATTTATAATTCATATAATATGGTGAAAATTTCTTTTTCCATAGATGGAAATTTTGTCGGGTCTGAAACATTGCTACATATAGCTTTTAAAAAGAAACAAAGTTTGGATAAAGTATGACGATCATTATTGGGAGAAATGCAACGTAAATCTATAGGAAGTAGATCTTGCATCAAAACATGGAAGTCATGTGATTTCAAACCTTTTAACATCAAATAATTCATTGACACAATGATCTTGATATTTGATGAATACCCCCCTTGATCCTTTACATCATTGAAGAAGTTTCAAAACTGATATCTCCCCTCCCTAGAAAGAGTATAAGCAGCTGGAGGAAGAAACATTCGATTTTCACCCTTCACGGGAGCCAACACTTCTCGTATTCCCATGTAAACTATGTCGAATATTTCCTTAATTCCATCCATTCTTTTGGAAGGGGTATTTAGCAATGTTCTGATAGCACTATCACCGACACTTTTTTCACAAGCATCACATCCATATAATATTGATGTACAAACAATTCCAGTATGGTAATTCAAGAATATTGATCTCTTTTTCCACCCGATTTCTGTACAGTTTTTCAAAAATGGTTTACCAAAAATTGTGTTCACATCTTTAACATTCTAAAACATTTGATCACCTTTCAGTGGAGATGGTGCTACACATTGATCTGAAAATACATTGAATGATGTTGTCCAAGATCGGTACTTATGCCGATGAGGAAGAAATCTATGATGTCTTAAAAACACATATTTAAATGAATGTTTCAACCCAATTGATTATGTATCTTCTTCGCACACGGGACACCACTGTGTTTTTTTAATGCTATAGCCTGAAAATTTTCCATAAGCTGGGAAATCATTTATTGTCTCATAAAATATCGCTCTAAATGTAAATTATTCACTTTTCTAAACATCATACAACATAACACCTAAATCCCACAATTACATCAAATCCTTGATCAAAGGTGTCAGATAAAAATCAATATCGTTACCTAGTTTTTTGGGTCCTAATATAATAATATATAATATGAGGAATTTCTACTTCATGCATAACTAGGGTGGCAAGTTATAATTTACCAACATTACATGCCATGTACTATGAGTTCTGGTTTGAAAACCTAAATGATTCACTCCCTCTGTAGATAACGCAAGAGGAAGGTTTCTCGGCTCTTTTCCAAATTACGGATACTCATGATCAATTTTCTTTCATTTAGGATAGTTGGTCAGATGATGTAATTTCCCATCATTACTTCTTTTATTTGCATTCCATGACAATTTTCTTGCAGTTTCCCCACTTCCATATAGACGCGTAAACCATGGAATGATTGGAAAGTACCATACAACTTTAATAGGATTGGATTCATCTTTCTTGTATTGAGAAGCACCACACATTGGGTATTCTGTATGTTTTCTGTTCTCCTTGAGAAACAATATACAGTTCTTCTGGCCGGCATGTATTCTTTCAGATATCATACCCATCTTGTATAGCATTCGTTTAGCTTCATATGTCCGGATTGGGAGCTCATTATCTTCTAGGAGCATGACATTAAAGAGATCAAGTAGTTATGTAAAACCAACATCACTCTATTCGTTGCCTTCTTTCAATCTATACAACTTCAGTACAACTGACAATGTTGTATATTTAGTGCAACCGGCATACAATGGTGTCTATGCAAAAATTGTAATCTTCTCAAACAATTCTGGTGAATCACTAAGTTCATCTTCAATTTTCTTTGTTATTTCCTCAATAAGATCTTTATCATCATTGACCTCTGTAATCACATCCTCTATATGGTCTAATTCATTATCATTATTTGTATTGTTCTCTAATGATCCATGAAACACAGTTTCATCCTAGCTAATAGCTGCATTCTCTTTTTCTCCATGTTTATTCCAAAATTTATAACTCTGATCTATTTTCTGACATATCAAATGTTCTTCCAACTCTTATGAAGTAAGTAGTCTAGAATAACTACAACGTAAACACGGAAAAAGGATTTGAGAAGGAACCATTGCCTGATCCTTTGCAAACATGATGAAATCTTTCACTCTGTTCTGATTCTCTATTGTCAAACGATTAGAATCCTTCCAATCATTATTCATATCCATCCTATTTGAATCACAAATATATGTATTTATGGTTCAAGTTCACAAAACCATACATCCAAATATAGTATAAGAGAACCACTTCCATATAAAAATAGAGATTAAAAGAGGCTAACCATTTCCAAAAAAGATTTTCAAATCAACAGAACCAGGATAGACCCCCCAACAAAATCAACAAAGTTTCTAAACACAAAGGGGTTCACAGGGATAATCACACGTGTCATAGATGGTAAAACTCACATGGAACCATCCTCTATGGCTCATCCTCCTCTATCGGGTCAAACCTTCTATGGTCAACTAGTCCATCCTTTTATACCTCACAAAACTAAAATACATGTGGATGAAAACCAGTATCCATCTCTACAAGTAAATAAAGGATTCTTATAATCTCTACATTAGGGAATTCATTAAATATAATTACTTTAGATACATTAGAGTTTCCTCAAATCACCCCAGTCTAAAGACAAGAATAATCCTGAATGATACATCTACCACTATAAGGTCTTTTCCCTATATTAAATATCATTGTGCCTAAATACCCATATATCCACACATACACATGTCCCAAACACATAAAAAACTATATCCACATCAGAACTGATGTACCCATATGGATTTCAACCAGGTTACTCCACTAAAGTGGTGGTGTGTATGAAATAATAAGAAAATATAATAATTATATTTTAACACATAAATCTAAAACTATTGATAATAATCTAATAAACCCATGAAGCACTAAATATCAAAGACATTCTATTGTTCCTCCCATTACATGATAGCTTTAAACTTTTCAGATCAATAGAGATACCATGTTCCGAGACCACATGACCAAAGAAATTAACCTCCCAAATCTATAATTGGAAAATTGAAAATGTGGCATAAAATTGTTGATTCATCAAGATGTCAAAAACTAATATCAAATTAGGTATATCATCACCAATAGTTCTAGAATAAACCATTATGTCATCCATAAATACCATAACAAAATAGTTGAGATACTAGTGGAGAATCCTATTCCGAAGCACATAAGGATATCACCACATTCACATACACATTCCAATAATCATAAGCACATAAGTATATCACCACATTCACAATTTCTCATGGATCCATTGATCAAAATCTCACACCAACAGCACTATTTTACACAAAAGGCCACATTCCATTTTACATGCACACTAAAACCATTTAGAAACAGATTTCACGCCACTTTAAAATTTAATGAAACACATTTATAAACACCACAAGAAGATCACATTTGTAATCATACCATCTCCATGGAAAAATCCCCTTTCAAATTCATACTCATATAAAATCCATTTTATAATATTTTTCAAATCACATTTACAATTCAAAGACACATATCAGGTTCAAAACAAACATAGAAAATGCTACAAAAATGAATTAATCTTATAAAATCCACTTTCAACACATTCAAATAATTAATTCTCTTTGATAACTTATTTCACACATTTCCTAGAATACCTAAAATATATTTAAGAAACAACTCAACAAAGATAACATGATATAGAAAAAAATTACTTTAGAAAAGAAATTATTCACATGTGGATCTCAAAACCATTCAAAAACATATTTCCCACCAAAAACATATTCCATAGAACACATTCATGTAACTAAGAAAGCATATCGAAATCATATAATAATGTAAAATCCTTGAATCACTTACCACACACTTGGAAACATCCAGAGATGGAGGTGCACTGGAGGAGGTGCACGGGAGGATCCTCCAACTGAAGAGAAATGGAGTAGTATGGTTCACGGGGAGTAGGGTGGTGCAAAGTGGAGGATAAGTAGTGTTTGTTGGGAGGAGGATCTGTCGATGGGGTTCGAGGGGGAAGATTCAGAGAAATTATAAAGGTGGAGGTCTGGCAATGTGATGATCAGGGGCAGCGAAGGTCTGACAATATGATGATCAGAGGCGGTGAAGGAGATCACAGGGTTACAGTACCACGAAAACATTAGGTTGTGATAAACCAAGGACACTGTTTGACCGATTTTATTATATAAGGGACTATGGTTTTATCAGCACTAAAAATGCACTTATAAAGAGGCCCTTTATCAGTGCTAAAAAAGTGCTGATAAATTTTTCATGTATCAACACTATTATTTTAGTGCTGATACATGCCTTCTTTATCAACGCTAATCTAGTGCTGATAAAGGGTCTCTTTATCATTTCTTCTTTTCATTGATAAAGGATACCCTGATCAGTGATAAAATTTTAGCGCTGATATAGGGAAGCTTTATCATCACTTTTCTAGAGCTGATAAATAATCCCTTTATCATCACTAGAAAAGCGCTCATAAAGATGGCTTGTATCTGTGATAAAATATTAGCACTAATACATGATTTATTTATCAGCGGTTTTTGCTTAGCGTTGATATATGGTGGTGATTCTCTTTCGAGTTATTATAGTTGTGACTAAGTCAGAAATAAGATGTCAGTGTCCTGGTGTATGGATACGACAGTTGCCACACCAAAACTAGATTCCCCAAACTAAAAACTATACTAATAACACTTAACACAATTAACAAGTAAAAATATGAGAGTCCAAATTCTTTGGTAGAACCAAATCCTCATATACCAATTTGTCACGACCCATCCCTTGGGGCCCGTTATGTGACTTCCCCAAGCCTGCCTTCCATAGGCTAGGGGGTGGCGACTAGTACCAAAAAGGAATATCCTTAAAATCTGGAAGGAATTTACTTTTTACATTTAACCCACACAATCCAAACACAGGAAAATATTCTAAGACAAAGTAATATATATTTTAAATAGGGTATGTATAGTAAGTAAAGGGTCCAAAATACAAGCCCAATTATATTGTACATGTAAAATTGAAAATAGATAATGTGAACACCTATCAATGATCCAACTTGAAGGGTAGGTACAACTCTCGAATGGTCTTATCTACGGTACATCTCATCTAATGGTCCACCTCCGAGCAGTCTCCAGTCCTGACACCCTCATCCTTGATCAAATTTGTATGTCTTCTGCACAAGGAAAAACAACATGTGGGAATTACCAGTGCAGGGGTGAGTATAACAATACTCATCTGGGACACCAAGACTCCTAAAGGTCTCTAAGAATCCACAAAGGATAAACCAAAAAGTTAAACAATTTTTACATGCACAAAAATAATAGTCAACCCTACATAGGTATATGTCCATACATATATCTATGTTATCATGTTTACCCATCTATTTCATGATAAAAACACAAGGCCAGACTCTCTTGTGAAAAGAAAAATAGTTCCATGAAGGATAGAACACCATAAAGGTAACACCACGAAGGTAAGTATGACAAAGATAACTCCACATAGAAGAAGAAAACGAAAGAATACCCCCATAGAAGTGTACCACAAAGGTAAGGACTCATCTCACACTAGGCATAGCATAAGTACAGAAGTGTATAAGATTAGCTCCATTTCTAGATCATCTTAATTATTTGAGAAGCTCTACTATTGACCCACACAAGATCAATGATGACCCACAAAGTATCTTAAGATGACCTACATTGGATCTGAGGGTGAAAAAAACCGGATTTGTAGATGACCCACCCAGAATCGGTAGATAATGTCACACACAGGATATAATAATGACCCACACTAGATTTGTAGATGACCGACACAAGATATAAAGATTCTTCATGTACTATCAGAAATAGAGTTCACGCACTAAACACGATTGATTCATGGAGGATCCACACCACAATCCATAGATTGATAATTAAACTGGCCCGAATTCCTAGGGAGAAGTATCCCAAAGGTCCTCCAGGTCAAAAGGTTCCCAACGCAATAGACGGTGCATCCATCGGACGCCTGGTCTGTTTGTTATTTTTATTTCCGTTCTGAGGGCCTGGCCGGATTTAGGTTTGATTCATCCCGGCCATATTCGATATTTATCTAGAACTAAAGTGGATTATAGCAAAAAAGATCATCTCGATCCAACAAATCTAGTTTTGTGGATGGCTCATCCAACAGATTACCAGTTCTCATGAAATGTCCAAAAAGGTGTATCTGGGTCCAGATGGGCCAGGGCTCGGTCCGACCTGGCCTGACATGGCCTGGGCCGACCGAACCCGGTTTATGTCGATCCTACTAGGACTGGGTCTGGCCTGGACATGTTGGACTGCTCGGCGCTGCTCACTCGGCGGGCCTAGTCGGCTCAGTGCAGTCCGCCCAGCTAGGTGTGATCCACCTGACTGGCTGCAGTCTTCTATGGCAGGGCCCTCCCTATCCTTCACCAAAGGGACCCCCGACCCCCCACCTATTCCTGGATGGCCCTAGGGACATTCAGTTATGGATATCCTGGAGGCACCACGTGGTGCCGCCTATTGGCAGTTAGGACCGTCCTATGCGGTCCCGCTCAGAGTGATGTGAGTAGCCGAGGATCCAGTCGGCTCCCACATCTGGAGGCGCAGGCATGTGTCACTACTACCTCTATGACTGATCAATTGTCAGCCACACATCGGGTGCGCCGCTGCGGCTCAGCAGCCACAACCTCCATCTCTGGCAGCACAGATGTGCGCCGCCCTAGCTGCCAAGCAGTCAACCAGCAGGCCGTCCGCTATTCTCCACTGCTACGGCCAACGGGCTACCGCCTCCTCCGATGGCACAGTTGTGCCGCCGCCACCATCATGGCCGGCTAGCGCCTTTTAACCTATTAGTGTCGGTCGCAGGAATCATGGTCATGTTCCTCTCAACCCATCGATTCACCCTTGAAGAACACGCCAATAATGGATTAGCTGAGTGATCAACCATGTTCATTTGTCATGAACCGTCCGCATTAGATTGATTGTATGTGATTCATAGATTGAAGGCAATGATTATTCATGAAGAAATAAATGAATTATTTCCCTACCTCAATCGTTTTTTGGAGACAGTTTGAGGAAATATTAGAATACGATGAAGGAGGAACTAGCGTTCGTCACTCCAGTAACACACATATGATCTGAGATCGTGTGTTGGTTCCTCATTCGTTCTTTTGGGTGTTCATGCTTCATTGTAGAAGGTTTTTTCACCATTCAATCCTCAAGGGCTCTCCTAAATCCCTCCTTTTCATATGATCCCCACCACAAGGGGCGAGGATCCAACTGAATTATGTTCAAGTTAATTACTTCATCAATTATTGTTGGCTCATTAATTGGGTAGGTTCCAAGAGTTACACCTTATTAAAACTGGTTTCAAGGTCGGGGGGTCCCAACCACCAAGATTCAAATGAGATGTTTAAAATAAAAAATAAAAATTTTGGTTGTTTTATTTTATTATTATTTTGTTTTTAACACTCCCACAAAAATCGAAAATCCATCATCCATCCTCGACTTACTGCGGTTGAGGTGAAGACTCTCTTAGGAGAATATCAATGCTGTGAGTTCAACAGTGTCCTCAGATTTCAATTCTGAACACTGGTTCAAAAGATAGAAAACACCGCTCATCAGTTTTTTGAATGTAACCAAAAAAGGAGGGAATTTCATTCCGAGAACATCAGGCCTCAGAATCATGTGCCAGTTGTTTATTAGCAGAATTATGTAATCATTTTCACATGATAACATAACAATCACAAAATCACATTCATAAATTGAGACATGAACCTTAGTAACATATTATTTAAAAATCATCTTCACAGCCCATGAGAACTGAAAATTTGTCTTAAATTTCTCTTCCTATGTTCATCAACTAAATATGGTTCCTTTGTAAGAAAATAGAGATCTAGCTTTATCAGGCTATTTACAATAACCCACAATATACCTATATCAATATAAGATATAAGTTAAGTGGCCACAAAATTAATCATCATTTCATTAAATTTATACATTATAATATTTATTGGAAAAGTATAAATGTTGAAGTTTTAGGATCATTCATTACTAGTTAAAATGTTCGGCATCTAGATAACAATATTATGACATGACTTTTAATGAATGGACACCAATAAGAATTGCATATATCCAAATATATTTTAATAATACTATAATAAAATTACAGATGATATTAATGTTAATCCATGTCTACATCCCTTCTCATGCTTGTTTTTACCTTGTGAATTCAATAAAAAAATTCAAATGACTCAGAATACTTGAACTAACTATCGAGTTTCCCCCACTATCAGATTTTTTCATGAATAATGACATGTTAAAAATAAAAAATAAGGGAGTCCTTTATGGATAATTTGATAGATAATATAAAAAAATATGTGTTTTAACATATACCATTGAGATACCCAATCACATTAGGTTATAGTTATACAAAACAACATATTATCATCCACTAAATAGTTTCCTCAATACCATTTTGAGGAGGAATCTTACTACAAAGAGAATAAATAACTACATTATCCATACGATGAGTATAATTAATATCAAAATTAAATTATTATAGATACTCCACAAAATGACACTATCATATATCTAAATCCATTTAATTTAATATTCCCACGAGGCATTTATAATTGGATCATACTTTAAAACATTCACTAAATAATTAATGTGGATTATATTTTATTGTGAGGACCATTGTATCCAATCAACCGTATTTTTTATAGTTATTAACATTGTTATTATGTTGTAATAGATCATATTAGAGTAACCAGTGACCCTAAATTTTATGAAACAATGTCCTACCAATGATGCATCATAGTAATCCTCAAATACCTCACCTCATTAAGGTAGGGGAAAAGTGGGAACTCAATTCAAATTACTTTTAAATTACTTGAAATCAAACTCATAGTGATAATACTATAAAAATTAATCCCATTATATTTTTGAACTATTATATGTGTAGATAACATTGAGTGGTTGTGAGTATAGTGGAATTAATATTAGATGATCATAATGAAAAAATATATATTGAATGAATTAGATTTAGCTCTCCAAGATAGCACTATCTCAATCTTGTTTGGGTCAACTAAAAATAAAAAATTTTATATAACATTATCATAAATTTGACTTAAAATAAACAGATATAGCATTTTATCATCTTCACATATAAATTTTGACCTTATAATGTCACCAAATTGATACTGAAATATTGAGAGAGTTCATCATGCGACCTAGAATAGTCTTAGATATCATCCAAAAAACCACTGTAAAAATTTCATGAAATGGTGGAATGATACTATTAATTAGAAACATGAACTTGGAAGGAGAATGAATAATCCCAAAAGGAGTGACCAAATAATCAATATTTTTTGCCTCTTTATAGAAACAATTCAAAGGATTACCATCTTCTCTTATATATTTGTCATGACGGAATGAATGATGGTTAATCCTATAAAACAACATTCTCCAATTTATCATGGAAATGAAATAAAAAAAATATGGAAAATTTTATTTTTTGACATAAAATAATTTAATTATTTGTTGATTTCACATAAGAATATAATTATATCTGTTTTATCTCCAGTAAAAAGACAAAATCACCCCATCGTTAGGCTATCATCCTAATGAACCCATTATCCTCATTCTCCTCCAACTATATAATTATCACTCAATATTAACTCAAATACATATGATATAAAAGGATTTAAAATGTTACAATTCTTCTTAAAATATCTAAGGTAAGTTATACAACTAGCTTTAGTGGCATTCCATTGTAGCCTTCAAATAAAAAATCTAGTTATAGATATTCTATTTGGGATTAGACTTGGAATCCCCGATGATTCACTACAATAATAATGAGACTGTAATATTTAGTTATTAAAGCCTCAAACAGCTATAGATTATCACATAATAGACTTAATTTATTCTCATATTACACATATAAAATATATGGTGTTTTTTATTAAGATTTGAAAAATATACTTCAGGAATAATAATATTTTCAATCTTTTAATTTTTTCCAATAAAAATGATCCAAATGTAACATCAAATTATTCCAGATTTTGGGTCGTTAGTTCATAAAAATTCTTAGAATTCATGATTACTAATATAGAAAATGGATACCTCTTAGATTAATCTATAATTTTTCTTGGAGTTTTATTCCATATTAAATAAAATGAAATAGTTTATACAATAATTACTAATTGTAGTAATATTTTTGTGTAAATAATATTGTGTAATGTATCTATGTTAAAAAAATGAAAAATCTAATGTATGGGATCTATGAATAATACCACTAAAAATATGTGGAACAACTTTAGCATTGAAAATTGTATAATACACAATTTATATCCTAATTTTATCCTCATAATATCATTGATGCATAGTCTCCATCACTATAAATAGTAATGTTTCTACATTTATCTACATTAAATGAAATCTTCATCGAAAAAAACTCCCTGAACCTGATTAGGAAACTCTCATTTTTTGATCCACTAATGAAACACTATATTCCAAGGTTGACTGAGGTCATTAAATAGATATCATGGATGAATATTAGAGGTTAAATATTAATAATTGGAAATTCTATCAATATAGATGTAACTACTTTTTTTTTTGTTTTTGAAATTTGAATAAATGTAGTCAATGTGACCATAGTTCTTAAATTGTATTAAATTATTTCCCAAAACTGGTTCTAGAGTGAAAAAAATACTCTATATTTTCTATAAGGACCTCCATAATCTTTTCATCCATGTTTTTATTTTTACCACAATATGAACAATAAATTATAGTGATTTCATGAATTGTTGTACCCACTCATGAGAATCCATTAGATTCAGTATCTTCCAATACATACTTCTTTTTTACCTTGGTAAAAATAGAATGATTGAAATTAATTTTTTTTTCTTGTAGAAGATCATTTAATCCCATCTAAATAACCAAATATAGATTTATCCCCAATTATCATATATGTATAATTAATTAAAAGTCTATAAAACAAAAATCATAGTCTATAATGTTCTTAAAACATTACCATATTTATATGATATCTTTTCTTTACAATAGCATAATGACTCTAGATAATATTACTCAAAGAAATACTCTCAAATTTTATTCTAGGCCAGTCCCCATTCATTTTTGTCTCCATGAAATAAAAATACCAATCTTAGGATTTACCAAAATGATGTTATAAATCTAAACACAATTTTTCTCAACAGTCTCTTTATTTTTAATAATAGAATAAAGATGGTTGATCAAAGTTTTTTCCTCATAAAAATATATATAAGAATTAAATAAAAAAATAATTTTGAATATTAGAATATTTTAGGATTTGAGAGGTGGTAGGGTCCTGTATCAAGGATCCTTGGCCGATAAGCCTCCATGAAATACAAAAAACAAATCTTAGTATTTACCAACATGACGTAAAAAACCAGCATTCCATGTTTCTCATCAGTATCATCATTTTAAACTACGAAATAAATATGGTTGATCTAATTTGGATCTTAACAAGGATTCATTTCAGAAAAAAGTAAATTAATGATATATAATTTATAATAATTTCTGAATTTACAGGTAGTAGGGTTTTTTCTCAAGGATCCTAATTAGATAGCATATATAATTTTTTCAATCAATTCCCTTAATGAAGGGTTTAGTACAGTCTTATAGGGTTGTTCATGACACCCCCATTCTTTATTTCTATATGTTTATTTAGAATCCTCAATCAATATTTTTTTAACTGTATTAACATCTTTGACCCATAGATTGATCACCCCATGTTCTTGAAAAAAATATAGTTATTATGTATTACACCATTATTAATTCTCTATAATAAATTTATTTTTAATTTTTAAAAACATGTGGATCATTATAAAAATTATGTTGAGATTTTAATTTGGATAGAATTTTTTATGTACATTTATACACATATATTTTATAATTATACATTATTTAAAATTATAAAAATATTTAATATTTATATTTAATAATAATTTCTAAAAAAAGGTATTTGAGATATATATACCCAAACATTTCCAATCAGTGAACAAATTATTTTTCCATATTCACCTACATACTAAAAAATTTGAAAAACTATAAATTTATTGGTTATTTCTTAGTTAATATAAATCCCTAATTTTTTCCAATCATAATCAAATAATCCTTATTAATCACATGTTATTCCACTATATCCCATTTTTTCATACATGATGACATCTATTATGGGGCCTAAGAATAAAAAATATATGACTTCGTTGAGGATAAACAAGTTAAAGAAATCAATAATCTTGAGGTAATTCAAGTGTTCAACATTATTATTTTGGTAATTAGTATTTATTATTTACATCTCAATTTTCGATATCTCTATCTCTACACTACTATCATGTTTTATTTCCAAGATCCATAAAAGAGGATTCCAATGTGATTTATTAAGGACCATGAATAGAAAAGATGAATGAAATCATGTTGAGTTTCCAAAAAATACGAATCACACAACCATATCTCTATTGGATTGTGTAGACACTATGGATGAACCTAAATAATATTGGGAGATGTTTTTCCCCTTGGAAAAAAATAAATATGTTCAACATGGTCTGTGAAAAAATTAACTTGAACAAAGGGGCCCTAAAAACATTCATGGATTTAGAAAAATATAATTGGTGAATAAAATACATGTTTATTGATAATATATGAATTAGGTAGTATGTATATATAGTTAAAGACAACAAAATAATCAATATATATATATATATATATACTCAACATCATTTAGTTTAATAACAAATATATATATATATATATATTCGGGGTATAATTAATGATGCCTCATTATCCCAAAAGGGGAATCTTCCAGAAAAATCTTCAATGATTCAAACTAGTAATAGAATCTATATTACTATTATATATTCCAACTATAAAGATATTGTGGTACCATCAATTCTACATAAACCAATTATTGCTAACATCCATGCACAATTGAATTTTAGTTACATGGGTCATAGAAAAAAAATACAATTCAGGAGGGTGGGTCATATAGAATGTGTGTTTGATAAACCCAGTAGGTTGTCATAACACACCCTTAACTACCCTTCCCAAACTCAATTATAATTAATATATTAATGATCCATATGAATTAATAAATACATAATAGGGCATACTCAATTTTCATTACAAGTACAAATTTATGACCAGAACCATTAACTACCAATAATAGGAGGGTCCTTACTTGTCAATCCTTCCTCTAAATTAACTCATAATATTGGATAGTTAATAATTGAAATGAGAGTGGACTAGCCATCACATTTTATGGTAAATTGGAACCCTATATTATATTTTTTAGATAACTAAGATAATCATACTACGTGGAGTAAGGGAAAGGGATTTAATAGAATGAATCAATTGAAACACATAACATTACTTTAACTTATATAATGTTTAATGGTATACCTTGGGACCTATTAATAATTTATACTAAAACTATTTCGTTAATAATCTATTAACTAAAGACACCAATGATGTCAACACGTCAAAAATTTTAAATGGATATTTAAATAAAATGATGATAGAACCAAATATATTGTAATGTATTCAAGTTGGTATAATTTCAAATAAGTATGATAATAAATATTTAAATATATTAACTAAATAAAAATAAAATAATTATTTTACTAAATTTAAAGCACTGATCATGGGAAAATTTTAAAGGATAAAACAATACATGGCATACCAATGTGATAATAAAACAAATCAATTATTTTTTACTAGGTTTTCATTAATATAAAACAATTTACGGAAAAATTAATTAAATTCAACCCATTAGTGTATACTAAATTCACTGAAACATTATATTGTTAACACAACCATTAATGAATTTGATATTAATAAGGGGTTTCTCAATATAATTAATTAACATGTAGAATTTTGGATTCTAGATAATAATATTATGATTCCTTATAAATAATTAGATAATCCTAGAACAAAAATTTAATTTCTTATTGGTTTGATAATAACAAAAATTCTAATATTATGAATGCTAATGAAGTGAAAATATTGATACAACCAATGTAATCCTTTAGAGATACCCAAAATAGGTGAATATTAATGATTTGGAATTATCCCAAAATAGTAAAAGTCATATAACATTTAATTTCGCTTATTTTAATGAAAACATAATTCGATGTACTTTATTACTAGTGATACATGACTTAACCTTGTCACACATGACCAAAAATAACCAATCTCATTTAGATTAATCAATATTTCAATGGATAATCTACCAAGGTAGATGATAGGATAAAAGTACCAACCAAAAACTATTCTCCACTGTAAATGGGAGTAAATACACATAGAAAAGTAATTTTTTTGGTTATATAATGGAATTAAAAAGAAAATATTTCATCTTATTATGGGAATTTCACCTTGAAACCTAGCAGTTTACATGTTTTAATTGATTGGGTACCCAGTGGTTTATGATATAACTATATATACCCCTTCAATATTACTAGGCACCCAGTCAACAACCAAGAAGTACATATTGATTCCTAGATCCTTGGGGCATTCAACAACTCTTTCGACCTTATCCTATAAACACTTCCATCCCTCTCATAACAATACCTAACTTTAAATTACAAATAAAATAGACTTCAAAATATGAAATAAAATTTTAAATTTACAAAGAATGTTTTTAGGTCAATATATAACGATACATAGGCACTTTTTTATTGGATAAATTTTGGTGTTTTTTAAATAAAATTGGAACCCTCAATTAAGTATTCATCATTTATAGTCTTAATTAAAAATGGGGAGTCAAATTTCATTCATCTAATTTGTATACATATCCATTTATATTAATGTATCATTGAACGTGTTTATATCCTTTATTAACTCTAATCATATGTTCTCTTTTTCTTATTTTTATTACAATAATTATTTTGACACCATTCTATAATTAGGATAAGGATTTGGTTTATGGTAAAATATAAGAACTGAAAAACCACCTAATAGTTTTAGGATTATATAGCAATATGTATAAGATTATTTATATGGTTTGTGAAGTTTCATTTTTCATTATTTATAAACCAGAAAAATTATGTAAAAACATATTGATGAATATAAATTATTTTGAGTTAATATTTTTATGTATTGATTTTGGAAAATTGGGTGTTTATCTAATAGGGGAAGTTGACATAAATGACCATTTTTTTAAAAAAAATCTTGGTATTTTTTTCAAATATATTCTGAGTAATAATTATAAATTTTCTATTATGAGTATTTAATTAAAATAAAATTCATTATTGAACAATGGTATTTCATGAAGAGATAGGTATTTTGGGATTTATATACTATTAGTTTTATCTCATATGATATATTTAATAGTGTTTACAAGTTGGATTCCATTAATCAATTACAAATTTAATTTCTCGAATATTGTGATATTGTATACTATTTATTTTTGAAACAATAATAAATGTGTTATTATATCTATTATTCTTTCATAACTCAATAAAATGTGATATACAGATTTTATTTTCATAGTTAACCAATGGTCATATATCATTATCTGAATATATATTTTAAAATTTCACCCCAGTAAAATGACAGGTGTTGGAAAAAATCATATATTTCATTGGATGTACTTGTTAATTCATCGATGATTATTTTTAGAACAAAAGGAATATACAACTAAAAAATATATTATAATAATAATGTATTTTTAATGATTATTTTAAATGGAATTAATTTTTTTACAATTTAATCATATAATAGTTGGATTTTTACGCAAAATGTGAATGTTTTGAAAAGGGTTTACACATGATTTAGATCAAAGGCCATATCATGTAAAATGGGGAAGAAAAATAATTTTTACTAGATTGTATGATATATTTTTTCTAATATTATAATGTAAGGAAAATGGAACCGTTTAATGAAATGGGGTTTTTTAGTTGACCTTGTACACATGATGCTCTATTTACCGAAACTAAAGAACTGTTTTTTACTTACCCGACTAATAAGATTATTTTATATATTCATATATTCTATAGTGTTCTTTGATCAATTTCAAATATTTTTAATAATTCAATTTTTTTAATGTTTTCAAACATGGATTCTATATTTATTGGTTATTCTAATGGATGGGTGTTTATTGAACATTGATAGGTGATAGATGGATTCTAATAGAGTCTAAGAGCTTATTGTTTTCAAATGAATTTGTATGGATTTATAGTAATGTAAAATTACATCATAAGTGATCACCTATATATGTGATCATGGACATGAAATAATTTCTATTTAGTGTTAAAAATAATAGATTGATTTACTGAATCAACGAGGGTTCACTAATTACATTAGGGTTGATAATCTATTAGTTCTGAGTTTGAAATAATGTTCTTTTTTTTCATTTTAATGATGAATTTCTGGATATAGACCTTATATTATGTTGGTCCTTAGTGGTGATTATGAATATTGATTATGAGAAGATACGATTTACTTTTTTTTGGTTTGTTTAGTGTTGGTTTAAATGAATATGTTTACAGAACCATAGAGCGATGAAATTAGTGAAAATCCTAAAATATTGATCTACTTTCTATGACTACCTCATGTATAATAATAGGACCCATATTTAGATAAAACCTTAGAGATTTCATTTAGGATAATGATATTTCTTAGTTATAGTGAGACACTTTTAATCATATAGTATCATAAATGAAAGGTGAGATTAGTGTTTAATAATAGTTTTTCCAAAAGTGTTGGTTTTACCCATTAGATATTTTTGGTTGTGAATGATTATTTTTCACTTGGAAAGATGGTGACTCTAGTTATAATTGTGACAATTAACACCTTCATGAATATTTTTCATCCTATAGGAATCATCATCATATGTAATTTTCTTATGGACATGAAATAATGATGACGTTTACGTATTTTGTGTTTGATCTATAGGAACTGAGTGAAGCTATATCAGAATACATTAATTTATCATGGATGACCCTTGTACTGATATAATTATTATGGGAAAACAAGATTATATACTCTATACATTTTTTGGATTAAGGTTTCAATATTTATATTTTATGATATGGCATGAGCGGTGGTATTTTTTTAAGATTTGGTATAAATATTAATTTTTTTATTTTACCATGTTTTTTCATTTAATTATTTTTCCCCATATTATTTAATTGATATCCCTATTTTTTTTATCATTGTTAATTTTGAATAATTTTTATTACCTATTTGATTACTCATTATTATATTTCATAATATCAAAAACATTTATAGTTATTTTTATTATTTGAAGGATATTGATATGACTGGTGGGTCTTCTATGAATTTCTTGAGTGAGTCATTGTGGGTTTAATGTTATACTAATTAATGATTAAATATTTCAGTAAAATGATTCTATTTAGTGTAGTTTAGTTTAACATGAATATAAATGTGTCTTTGATTTTTGGTAGGTCGAACAAGGCCATGTTAGGTAGAATTGGATGTGCCCATGATGTGATTGTGAATTTATTCCAATCATGAAAAATGGGTATAATTAAATTTTTTAGTGTCCTACACTACTTTTAAAAATAATTCCACTAGGAATAAATATTTCTATTAAATTTTATTAGAGATTCAATGATTTAAATGGGATCACAACGTTTCAAGAAAATGTTATGATAAAATGCATATAGATTAATAGTTAAAATGTAACAAGGCACCATGTGTCTATGTATCATGTACATATATATAGTCTGGTGGTAAGGGGACCCCCTATCAATCTTACTGAGAATCCATTGGGTTTTTAGTGATTACCATGTAGATACTTGGGTAAACTCCCCATGAATAAAAAAAATTGTAAAGACACTGACCACAATATCATAAATTTAGTGATTACATTATCAAAGTGGAATTAATCAAAATAACTTCCATCACAAATTAACAAATATATTATTAGTCCCAGAAAACTATATACATTCTTGAATCTTACACTACAATTGAAAACATAAAATACATAATAGTATTTACTTTGAGAACACTATTATTCTAGGATACTAAACCTTTATATCAAACATAATATACTTCTTGTAATAATAGGGAATAATAATGATACAAACGGTGAGATAATATTCTTAGTAAGGCTGCTCATATAGTGGAATATTAGTAAGACATAAATAATGTGTCTAGAAATAAATATATATATTATTTTTCCATAAAAATAATCATATGAGTTAAAAAATATCCATGGATATCATAACTAATAAATTAATCACCTGGGAATCAATAAATATTCTCATAATAATGGAAATTCATATTTTTTAAGAGCATAAACATAATGTCGAGGCCTTATACCAAGATATCGCACAAAAGTGAAAATTGTCTCAAAAATTTCCGATTCTTGTTTTTCTCATTTTACTTAATGATGCATTGAGGTGCTATAGAAAGCCAAGCATTTTTATTAATAATTCCAATGCATTTCTCACATAGAGGATGCGAAACATAATCAATAAAATCATTCATATTAAATCCAACATATTAAATGTCCTAAATTACCCCAATCAATAAACATAATCACATCACATACAATGTAATATGGTTAATGGTATTAATATAGAACATCTCTAATGAATCTAATCATAAATAATCCAATAATATATGGTATGTTGTTCTGTAGTTGAATAAACATGGTAAAGTTAAAAATTTAACAAATTATGATGATGTAGATGAAAAATAATTAAAAACATATTTTTAAAACATTTAATTAAAATACCATTTATTTTTCTAATCATTTTTTTTTAAAAACATCAACACATAATAAAATATTTTCTTGGAAAATAACCGTGTATACATGTATGATAATGTTAAAAAAATATTATTCATGATATCAGGAAAATAAGTTCATTAAATATAATTTTAGAATAAATTATTTCATAATTTTTTCAAAAAGGTTGTATAGTACCTCATTAAGAATACGACAAGAATATTCCATTAAGGACATTTCATTAAAAGTTAAACATGGTTAAAAATTAATTTAAATTTTAAATGTATATTTAGAAAAATGAAATATTTTTTTGAAAACATTGATATATAGGAGAAATATCCTCCAATTGATAATTAAACACAAACAATTATAATAATGATGAGATTGTGAAATTAACACTTACAAATGGTTGGACATCCTTCATAAAAGTTCAATTCTCTAATATAAAAAATATAAATTTATTATAAACATAATAAATGGACATATATATATATCATACATTTTATGACATGATTATAATATTTTATCACACATTTCTTAACAATTATTTATTAAAATATATTGTTTCTTGTAAAAATTACATTGTTTTTAATGTTTGTATCGAGGTGCCAGTATTAGTATTTATAGATTGATAACAGCTAAATAATGTATATAATGAAAATAATGATATAAATATCATATATATAAATATGAAAGCATTCATAATTCATATCCAAAAAGATGGTAATGAATAATGGATTGTGTTATTATGTTGAAACGGAAATCCAAACAAACACATGAGTTATACTTTCACCTCTAATTTTATGGAATAGATGGTGGAAAATGGTGGATCATAAACATAATAGCATTTTTATATATTGACGATAATAATTTTATTGTTTAATTATTACTTCAAGATATTTAGAATAGGTAAAATAAGGAATAAATTGGGGGAGGTCGAGATAGATGATTACTTCTTATTAAAGAGAACATTATTAGATCTTTTGTTACGGGAAATAAGATTGTAATTTTATGGATACCATAACCCTTTGATACTGGATATCTATTTTTATAACTGAAATGGATAGGTATTGGTCATTATATATGGCCTAATGTGGTATGATTAAGTGGTGTAGAAGGTTCCCTTTTATAATTGATGTGAGTGGAACTTTTGGAATGTTTCAGAATATTAAATTATAATACAATCATTATTATACTTGTTTCCACAATATTGAAATTGATTTTAATATAAGGAATTATAAGGTCATAATGCCATAAAAAACTTTAATTTAGAAAATTATTTGTGTCATTTTAAACCATATCATTTCCATTGACCCACTAGTTAATTATTTTTGACATTAAAGGTGTTAACCTCTAATTTTACAGTAACAAGTTAAAGACATTAATATAAATGGTATAAAAACTCAAAAATGATCCATATATGTTTTTTTCAAATATATTACATTCACATGGATAATAATAATATTCTTAATAATTTTAACAAAAATTAACAATATATATTTGTAAAAAATTATTATTAATATCAATTTTAAACTATTCATTTTATTTGACTTTAAATACATCTACACAAGTTTGTGATTACCATATAATGATTTAGATGATATATAAAAATTTATATAGATATTTAAAAAAAATTCACACATTAAATAATCCAAATTATTTCAGAATTAATATTTTTGTAATCATTAATTTTATTTTTCTCTTAATTCAATAAATATTTTATTATCATGGCACATGTTTTGAAGGTAATTATATAATTTATAACAAAATATAAACTATTTTATATAATGAAAATAATTTATTTAAAATTAAAAAAACTATATTCATTCATATATTTATTTTCCCCTCTCTAGCCACAAAAAATATATTAAAAACACAGAGAGTGACATTTTATAAGTATGTTTCATTTAAATAATATATAAGTCATTTTTAGTAAAGATTATACTTTATTCCAATCTAATTAGAGCATATGTTGATAAGATTTTAATCTTATTCATACACTAATAATTAAGATGGACAATTAGAGCCCTTTTTCTTCTGATTGGTGGCGCGTGGTGTTCTGGCGATTGGAGGGGTTGTTGGATTTGTAACATTTCTCGAGGTTGCGCGGCTCGAGGTCATCACGTGGTTTGGTCTGATTTTGATTTTTGAAAGCTGATGTGTTTCTGCTTTTGGATGGTTGGGATTCGCTGGACCCATGGTATTGAAGGGGCGGTTTGGTTGTTTGGTTACTGGTTTTCCTAAACCGGCTTTATTAAAATAAAAAAAGGGTTTCCAGCAAAACTACATTTATACCAATCGCATGGGTGAAAAAACATGATATTGGAATTATAACATTTTTTAATGAATAATATATAAATTTTATTAAAATAAATCCCTAATAGCGAGTAATTAAATTTATTATTATATAGGTATATTGTGTGTGTAGAAATAGATTTCTGAAAAAGATTTCTTTTTATATTTTTATATTTTTTTCAAATAAATTGATATCCAATTTTTTCTATAAATGTATCTGTATATTTTTTAATATATATTTTTCACATTTATTCCTGATAATTTAAAAACAGGGTAATAGTGGTATCATAATGACAGATCATGGTTCGTTTGATGTCGTTGTTACATACAATGCAGGCTATCAAATAGATTATATTTATTTAAAAAGATACCTATATTTAAATATTATGGTGTTACATTCTTCCTTCCATTAAATACAAAATTTCAAAATGTTCATAGTATTTACTATTAAATAGATTTAGGTAGTTCATCATCATATTTTCCATATGTTCACACATCGTCTCATCTATCTAATGATTTGTAAAATTTAGATGTACCATCACTGTCATCTAATTTCACAACACATGTTCTCTACTAACCCAATTCTGTATTTGATATTCACAGTAGGATAAATCAGGTTAGTATTCAATTTATTTTTATATGAGTACATGTGTTGTGTCTCACATGCAGTCAATTAACAAATCAATATAGAACACATCATGTACATTAGAAGTACTAGTTTCCATATCCAAATGATAATCCACAACTTAAATTATTTAATAGATTTCAAAAAGCTTGATGTACCAATGGATCATGTTTCAATTCTTAATGATACTTATAATAGGACTTCATGTATATACCTTAACATAAATTTGATAACCAATATGAAATTATAAATCATTCCTATGGTTATCATGAAATATCATTTTCATAATTTGAGATTTTTTAATATTGGTTTGAATAGTCTTTAACATTGTAATTGGTTCCCTAACAAGTTGTAGGCCTATAAGATTATTTTGACAAATATAATCCAAAAAAGTTGGTGTATGACATTTATTTTCATTTAATGATTCATGTAGTTCCAATAGATTACTTAAATGGAAGTCCTAATTATATGATAATTCTTCCAAAGGTAAATAATGATCCCACATTCCATGAATTTCATGTGATTAGGGCCAGAACATATCTTCTGATGAATGGATAATACTTTCTTGATATCCCATCAGTTTGATGGTAAAAAGAAGTTTGTAAACGAAGTTCATTATCATGAACCTTGTAAATAATTTTCATGAAATTGGATAGAAATAATGTATTATGATAAAAAATAATAAAATGGGGTAAACCATGAATTATTAAAAAAAATTAATATAGAGTTATCTATGGAACTCATGTTGAAAATCGTCACTTCTAGCATGGGAATGTGCAGATTCTGAAAACCAATAAATGTTAATAAATATCACAACATTCATTCTTGGAGAATTTTATAATATATTAAAAAATTCTATAGTAATATCATACCATTTACATGTAATAATTCTTATAGGTTTCATGAATCCTCTATGATAATTTCTCAGAACCTTTACTTGTTCAAAAAGGAAACCTATTGACACATAAGATGAAATTCTCTACATAATATTAACCCACCAAATATTTTCATTCAATTCTATATACAACATGTGCTCTACCATATGTAGATAAATTCAATCTATAATCATCTTCTACTAATTAAATTTATATCTCATGTATAGAGTTATCTCAAAGACTCTTTCTATAATTCATAACATCCATTTAAAATATGAAGTATATTAATTTCACATCATTCACAACATTAAATTTCATTGTAATATTCTCATTATCAGACTTGGTATAAGGACCTGGACTTGAGCATTACATAATCATGAATTTTGTTAATAATTGACATTGTAGATATTTTTTGGTTTAGAACATTAGATAATTATTTTTTTACATATACATAAATACTTGAATATAACATGTAGTCACTTATAATTAGTATCTATTTTTTATAAAATAAAAATACATCAAAGAAGAAACATGTCTAGTTCCTTGATTTACACAGCAGGAATTTTCCTTGAACCCATCCTTGTACCTACTCATCTTTTAGTCATGTAGAACATATTTCAAAAACATGGGATTAAGATAAAAATATCACTAAGGGATATAAAATAAGGAAATAAAACATTAGACTATGACTACATAAAAATCGAAATAATCATTCATTTAAATAAAAAAACACAATATATTTAAAATACCTCACAAAATCATAAGATTTATGAATAACACATTGAAATAAAAAAACATAATGCTATATTGTGGAATTTATATCATACATACATTATTGTTATCACAACAACATAGGGAGTTATGTTTTGAATACCAATCTTATTATATTAAATAAATCTCTTAGGAGAAAAATTAACGTTTTCCTTTTTCACGTTACCCAGTGCATTGGAGATCTATCTTGGGATCACCCACAATATCTTTATCATGGAACCACCAGTACATGTAAAAAATTCCCAATAATCATAACATATTCATAACATGTAAAATGATCATAATGGAATGATACAATTTCCGCATTGAAATAATAATATATCATTTAAAGATATTGATATAATAAATTATTTATAAAAACATTTTAAAACCCATTTATATCATTTAATTAAGAGATTTTTGAATCAAAGTGACTCAAATAACATTGAAATTCTTAAATGAATTAACATTTTAAAAATTAATGTCCATAGAAATAAATCCTGAAAATAAGTTTGAAAACAAGGACCTTAATTAAAAATATTTAGACAAATAAAAAATTTAAAAATTTAAGATGATGATATTGCTAAAGTGTCCCTTCAACAAAACCTTATGATATTTCTTTTAAAAACATTTTTATGAAACATAAACATGGATGATAAATATATCCATGTAAATACATAGACTTAAAAATTATAGTATAATAGTGAGATTGTGGAATTTAACCTTAAAAATTTAGAAATTATGTGAATAAAAATAATTACATAATGACATTAAACAAATCATATAATATCATTAGAATAAGGATATTCCTGATATAATATATCAAATGGCAGTATATACAATATAGAAAATTGAAATGGATTATTACAAAAAATAATTTTAAATGGAATGTAAATTGAGACATAGTCCCTAAAAATGATAGTATCCTTATTTTAATGATAAATCAATGACATAAATTTTTAAAAAAATTAAGAATTAGATTATTAATACAAATAATAGAAATTGGGTTAAAGAGTTCTCTTATTGATTTGGTTACATATAAAACAAACACCCCATGAAAGAATGATCATAAGTGAAGATGTAAATATAGATAAATTAATGTATATTATAAAATTATATAATCTTTGGAAGTACATAAACCACACAAAAGGAAATACTGAAAAATATATCATGTCTCTCATGGGAATAAAAATTGAGATGAAAACCCCTTACCTTTTGACTGACATGTCTTGTTTGTTATTTATCTCACTGAATAATAAAATTAAGTTAAATATAAATACCTCAAACCCTTTTTCAATTTTGTTATTCATTTTAAATAACTTATTACCTTGCACTAGTAAAAATATAATTTTTCATGTTCATTTCTGTCTTTTTCTTTATGTTCAGAACATGAGTAAAATATTAACTTGTTATATTTACAAATTGTATTTGTTGTCAAAATTCCATTTTCTCCATTATTATATTAATGATTAAGATATAATATATATAATATATATCTAGTATATATGTATTTTTAATATTCCATATCATTTTGATATAAGAAATAAAATGCACTGTTCATGGAGACGGTAAGTCGTACGAACGCATGAACGCAACATTCATTTTATTTTTTTTCATTTTTAAAGGAATGAAACCCAAATGATACATATGTATATTATTATTCCATTACAATATCATATTTTATATACATTACATTAGTTCATTAACACCATCATTTATATGTTTCATGTATGGTATTAACGAGTCATATCACTTTGAGGGGGCACTAGGCCGCACTTCCTCAAATGAAATTATCATATTTACCCAGTATGAAAAACATAATATTTTTCTATAAATGAAAGATATTGAATCATAGAGATGATATAAATATAATATATAACAAATATAAATATAGTTCAATAATAATGGATAGTATTGGAGGTAGTAGGAGATGACTGAACAATCACTGTTTCGTGGGGTAGTAGATCGTTGTCCACAGAAACAATATGTCTGAATCCATTATATGGATGTGTTTGGTAGTGAAATCAGAATACATATCATAAAAACATTATTTTATATTTATGATATTTCTTTTTTTGTTAAAAAAATAATATGGAGAGAATAGGGAGTGAAGAAGTAAAATGAAAGAAGAGAACTTGAGGGAAGATGTTACCTTGAAATTGGGCAACTCCCTTTGGTTTGAACCAAAAGGCATTCTTGAAGATCTTTATTCCTGTGTTCTAGTATCTAGGAGGAAGATATGGATATTCGGAGATTATTTTGGACGGGGTTGGATGGGATAAGGGGTTTAATATTGGTGCTTAATGTGTTAGAGGCGTTGGGATTTTATAAGAGGAAGGACGGGCTCTTTAGTAATGTTTGAAAGTATTATTTTATTATAAAATATTTTTTTTATTAAAAAGGTCCAAAAAAAAAAATCTAAACCAATAAGATTCATTTGAAATACATTCATTAATTAAAAGATAAAAATTCATTCTAATATATAAATTTCATATATGGTATAAAAAGGTTTATAATAAATTTATTTTATTGTTTATAATATCATTTATTTGAATCCTTTATTAATTATGCAATTATTTCATTACTAATGTGTCATAATTAAATTTATTTATTTAATTTATAAAAATTATAAATAAAATACCATGAGGTTGGAAATATTTTTATATTTCTAAATAATATTTATAGTCAATTATATTACATATATATCCCAATATAAAATAATTTTAGTCAAAAGATTAATGTTTATGATATTTTAATTTTTACTTTAAATAAAACGTTATTAATGAAATTATCTTAACCAATTGGCTTTCAAATGCCAAAAGTCTCAAACATGGATTTTCTTGGTCTTACATTAATCATACAATAATTTTATGATAGGTTTTGAGGTAATTTTATATTATTATAATATTACTTTTACCTTGAATTATACTATTTTCCTTTAACCGCGGTATATAAAAATCAAAAGACACTATTCACCAAAATTTATTATCATTATATTGAAACAAATATTAAATTGTGATGTAAACCATGTATATAGGATTTTTTAAATTCAATTCCCTAATGTAGTAAAAATTCATTTAAATGAATTTTTTTAATTACTATCAAGCATTTTTCACTATTCATATAAAATATAGCATTTTCAGAAAAATACCAAAAATTAATACAAAGATAATTTTGATTTTATTAATTCAAAAATGATATAAATTTTACCTAATAACAAATATATATGTTTCATTAATTAATTTAAAAATAATTTCCATTGTCAAAATCAAATACGTGTTTTAATGAAATAATAAGTATCAAAAGATTGAAACTTGTTTATGTCCAATTTTAATGATAAATATAGTCTAATGAAAAAAATTGGATTAAATGGAAAAAATATAAAAGAATAACACTTTATAAACAAAAAAAATAACAGTTAAACAATATAAATAATTAATATTAAAAGTCAGTTTTGATTTAAAATCTCTTATTTTTCACAATTCATTAAAAATGAACTCCATCAGAAAAACACCAAAATTTACTCCAAAGTAAACTTTTATGCCCCAATTCTAAAGAAGTAGTTTATTTAGAAAAATAGATCATATAAAAGTGCAAATAAATAGATTTAAAATGGGTTCTTCATCAAAATGTGGTAAATCGACTTTTTAAAGAATATTGGTATATTTATGCTTAAAATTTGATTCATTCAAAATTTAATACTATATATTTTATTGGATAAATATAGAAACAATTAACAAACATTTTTAATTGTGTTTTAGTTTTTTTGTTCATTCTCTCCAATACAACGACTATGTGTAAACTACCATTTAAAATTAATAATAGTATACAATTATTTTCCTGTACAACTCAATGTTGTGTGCAACATATGATTTCAATTGAACCCATTATAGCCTATCAAGTATTCCATTGAACATAGAATCCCCTATAAGGTAAAGTTAATATTTAATTCACAAATATTAATAAATATGAAAATATCATATTCATTATTTACATGGGATGTAACATCCATCCCCATTTGTGAATTGCATCCTCAAAATTTTAAAATTGGGCTCAGAAACATTATTGAATGCCCCACATCAGATAAAGTGTCATTAAAATGATCACTTTAATGGAATTATAGAGAGGTACAAAGGTTACTCGAGATAATCTATACTAGGATTCCATGTAGTAAACCATGGATTTGGAAGAAAAACATACTCTCGTAGACTAATATAGAGTGATAAAGAACTTGATAACATAACATTAACCACCACAATACCATAAACATGTGGTTGGGTATAATTATATTGATAAAAGAAGACATATGTAATTTTTTGAATATTTTTTATTAAGTTGAAAATTTTTATCAATACATATACTATGATTATAATGAAACATACTTACTTGTCATGTATATTGTCATCCTTTAATAAAATTCTACCACAAAATCTTATTTTCTCAAAACAATTAGAATTCAAGATGACTTGGTCACACCTGATGTTCAAGAATAAACATCTAGAGAATCACATAATCCCAAAATAATGATCTCTATATTTCCCCAATCTTTAGACATTAAAAAAAATGGTTAGAAAAAATTCAGATAATCCCTAAAAAGAACAATCCTTTATAAAAACATTATAGTACCATTAATCTCAGAAATTTAATTAACAACACCCAATATTAAACAAAGACTATTCAATACAAACTTTTCCTTAAAATCCATCAATATAGTCCAAACTATGATTGAACCCAAAACTCAAAATAATTTAATCACATATTCTTTTATAGTAAATCTTAAAATTTATCTCCAACTACATTGAATTATCTTAATTTCCCATGCTGAAGTTTAATTAACCTAATTACATATTCTCTTGGATAGGTTAATCATTTACATAATTAAACAAAGTTTCTATATGTCCATAATAAAAACATAGAATCTTCAAAAATAAAATATCATTAATTAATACACAAATAATATCCCATATTATTCTTTATTCCTTAAACATATAATGTTCCCAGAAGAGAGAATGTATTCCAAATTAAACATTATAAATTAATCACCAAATCATTCTCCTATACTAATGATATCAATTTGATAAAACATAAGTTTCCAAAATCAACTTATTCTTGATGCATAAAATCATCTAACTAGAAATATTTAGTCAAACTAACTATTGGCTTCATGTAGTCGAGTAGTACATGATAAATCCTAATAACAATTTTGTTGTGGGTTCAATTCAAACTTCTTTTTTCAGAAGCGATGGGTTTCCCCATGCTTAGTTTGTTTTAATTTTTCAAAAACAATATATTTTTATAACATTCCCTGAAATGAGATAAATTCCTCAAAATAACCATAACATATTTTTACCACAAAAATCATCTTTGAATCTCCCATTTCATTCAGTTTCTTCTTAAGAAAACCACCATAGTTCCCGTCACATCTATTATTATGTTGGTTTCTAGAAGATCTAGCAATTTATTAAAACCCAAAAGGTCAATGTGTGTATATCAGTAAAATTATCATATACCATCTTATGAGGATGTTAAATACTATGATATAATAATTCATGTTTTCATAAACTCATTCGATTTATCTATAATTACTATGACTCTTTCTTATATTCTGAGAATTATGGTTATGACACATTTTCTTAAATAACACCCTAATGTCTAATGTTATCTAAGTCGGCCACAGATACCAACTATAAGGTCCCAGCCTTGAACATTAAATAATCTTGAAATAATTTAATAATTCACAATGAGGATCTTTTCAGCTATAGAGATTTATAGAATTAGTTCATATCTTATACATATCAACTTGAATATTCTAGGTGGACACTTCTACTCCATATCAATTATATTTATATAATAAATATTACTAAACATAGAGACATGTCTAGTTCCATGTTTTAGATAGAATGTCTTTTCCATGATCCCATCATTGACCCTATTAATCTTTGTGTCCTATGGAATATATTTTAAAAACATGGGAAGAGCATAAAAATATCAGTAATGTATATAAAAGAATGGAAGAAAACATTAGACCGTCAATACATACAAATCAAAATAATCATACTTTTTAATATTAAACAATAATATATTTAACATACCTAAAAAAATCATAAGATTTATTTATAACACATAGAAATCAAAAATCATAATTATAACTTTTGGAATCCATCTCATACATATATTGTATCTATCAGAACTATATACGGAGTTATATTTAGAATACCAGTCGTAGTATATTCCCTAATTCTCTGAGGAGAAACATTAATGTTTACCTCTGTCACGTTACCAAATGCATTGGAAAGATATCTCAAGATCACCCACCCTAGGATTATCAAGGAACCACCCATATATGTAAAAAAATCCCAAAAACCATAACACATCCATAACACATAAAATATGAATATAGGAAAGATAACATTTCCACATTGCAATCACAGTATATCATTTCATGATATTGACATAATCAATGCTTTATCAAACCATTTACAAAACCATTTAATAAATTTATTTAAAATATTTTTTAATAAAAGTTTGGCATACTACTTGGAAATGTTTAAATGAATTCACATTTTAAAAAATTAGTGCCCATATAAATAAATCCTTGAAATAATTATGAAAACAAATACATTAATTAAATAGATTTAGAAAAATAAATCATTAAAACATTTAAGATGATGATATTGATAATGATTCCCTTCCAAAAAACCATAAGATATTCTTTTTTAAAAAAATTATATTAAAACAGTTACATGGATGATAAATATGTCCCAATAAATACTTACACATAAACAATATCATATAATAATTACATTGAGTTATTAACCTTTACCAATTGAGAAAATACTTGAATAAAAATAAATACTAAATAAAAATAAACCAATATTAAAATATCAGGACAATAAGGAGACTAATGATAAAATATGTCAAAGGGAAGTATATAAACCATATAAAAGTGAATTGGTGTTTAACAAACAAATAAGATTCAGTGGAATGTAAATTAAGACAAAGTCCCTTAAATGTGTGTATCATTAGATTATGGATAAATCAATGACATAATTATGTGTAAAAAATAAGAATACAACCAATATAATTGTATAATAAGTGTAAAACTATCATAGGTAATTTACATGTATTAATAGAACGACATAATCAAGAAGTATAAGATTAACCAAAAGAATCTAAATTGGGTTATGAAGTTCCCATAAAAAATTTCGATAGCCTAAAAACATCCCATAAAAAAATTTGAAAATGAGTTGATGGGAGTGAAAATGGTATCTCATAACATTTAAATATAATCTGTAAAATTAAATATATATAAGAACATATCCCAAGATAATAATAGGAAAATTTAAATTACATAACCTAAGAGAAGTTTTTAATATAATAATAGGGTAAAACGATCCCCTACAATGATCATATAAATGACATTAGAATTTATCAATTTGAGGATAATGATTATAAATAGTATATCCACACAACGGAGTTTGAAAATTACAACACATATAAATAAAAAGTGACTCCACACTTAATCATAGCATGACATAATTAAGAATTAGAATATTATCCAAATGAATGGTATTTGGGAAAACACATTCCCTTACTGATTTGGTAACTTACGAAACATACACCCCTTGAAAGAAGGTTCATAAAATAAAGATATAAATACCCCTAAATTAATTTATATTAAAAAAATACAATAATGGGTAGTAAAATCACTACATAAAAGGAAATTATCTCAAATATAGCATGACTCTCACAGGAATAAAATGTGAGATGAAAACCCCTTACCTTGTGTCTGACATGTCTAGTTCATTCATTATCTCCATGGATATTAAAATTATGCTAATTATAATTAATTAAGAACCATTTTAATGTTTATTATTCCTTTTATATAACTTATTACCTTTCATAAATAATCATAGATTTTTTCAACTTCATATCTTTCTTCCTGTCGATGTTCGGTACTTGAGTAAAATATAAACATGTTATAATTAAAAATTGTTCATGTGATAAAAATTCCATTATATCAATAACTATATTAAATATTTAGAAATCATATATATCATATATATCTAGAATATATTTATTCATAATTTTCCATATTAATTGGATATTAAAAATGAAATGCACCATTCCTGGATATGGTAAATCGTACGTACGGATGAATGCTACATTCATTTCTTTTTATCATTTTAAATTAATGAAAACCAAATGATACATAGCTATATTATTATTAAATTTTAATATAATATTCTATATACAATACATAGGTTCATTAACAGCATCCTTTTATGGTTCCATTTATGGTATTTAAGAGTCATATAACTTTGAAGGGGCAGTAATCAACACTTCCTCAAATGAAATTATCGTATTTACCTATTTGGGAACCATAAAGGTGTGATGTAAATGAATCTTAAAGAAGCATAGTGACCATATAAATATAATATATATCAAATATATAAATATTTCCCTCATAACAGCCACCATTATATGCAGTAGGAGATAACCGAACAATAATCGTTTCGTGCGGCAATAGTTCGTCGTCCACTAAAACATTATGTTTGTATGCATTAGATGTAGGTGTGCGGAAGTGTAATTATAATCAGTCTCATAATAACATCCTATTTTATTTATGATAAATTTTTATGAAAAATAATAATAATAATAGAATATGGAGTGATGAAGTAAAATAAAAGAATGGAACTTGAGGGAAGACGTTACCTTTAAATCGGGTAACTCCCTTTGATTAGAACCCAAAGTCATTAGTGATTTTCCTTCTGCCTATGTTAAGGATTATATGATGAATAGATGGTTGTTGGGAGTTTATTTGGGTAGGATTTAGATCATCCAAGTTGCTTGATTGGTGTGTTTAATGGATTAAATATGGTATCATTTTATAATAGGGTGGATGGCCTCTTTTGGAATGTTTGAAAGAATTATTATTTTTAAAATGAATTTCAGTTTAAAGAGGTCCAGAACATATTTTAATAAAATATAAGTCAAAATAAAAAAATTCAATCTGAATTGTATAGCTATTTAAATTTTTTTCCTTATAGTTCTTATTTAACTCTTTGTTAACTAATTTAATCTGTTACCATGTTCTCTTATATATTAATACTATAGGTTGAATATAATTAATATAAAATTCCAAAAAAACCAAAATGGATCATTAATTACATTTTAAACATCATATATTTCATTTTTCCGAATCATATATGTTTTGGACTATTTTATCATTTAATAAAATGTTTATTTATTTAAAAACTCTTTTATTTCAATTTTTATACTATTCATATCATGACATTTCAAAAAATCCATACCAACACGATTATTTGAAAAAACCATCATTGATACAAAAAGTAAATGACATAATAATCTCTTAAATTATTTTATGGCCAAAAAAGGTTCAAAATAAACTTATTTGGATATTTATAAAATCATTTATTTGAATACTTTGTTAATGAAGCAATTATTGCATCACTATTCTTTCATAATTAAATTCATTTATTTAATGTCAAACAATTATATAATAATTTTCCATGATGTAGGAAATCTTTATATATATCAAAATAATATTTATATTTGAAGATATTACGTCTATAACCCCATATAAAAAAATTTTGTAAAAAGATTCATGTTTATGATATTTTTATTTTTACTTTAAATAAGTTGTTATTAATGTCATTATCTTACCCAAGTGGCATTAAAAGGCCCAATGTCCCACCCATGGATTTTATTGATTGGAAATTTATAATCCATCAAGGCTATGAAAATAATTATGGTAAATTTATATTGGTATACTAATATTTTTTCCGTAAAGTACCTTATTTACCTTTAACCACATAAAATAAAAATCTAATGTCACTATTCAAAAAAAATTATCTTCATTCTATTGAACCACATTTTACATACTGATGAAAAACATGTATTTCATAATTTTTAAATTCAATTCCCTAAAGCGGTAAAATTTCATTTAAATGAAAAATTCTGTTTTTAACTACTATGTAGTGACATACACTATTCATAAAAAATTTATCATTTTAATAAAAAATTAAAAAAATCAATTAAAGCTAGTTTTTATATTATGAATTAAAATTTAAATATATTTTTATAAATTCAACGCATATATTATTCATTAATTAATTTAAAATTAATTTCCATTGTCAAAACCAAAATTTTTGTTTATAAATATTAATAACTATCAAAAGATTGACACTAGTTTATATCCAATTTCAAAATGGAAATTACATTCAATGAACCATATTTGATTAAATGATAAAAATATTATACAATTACACTTTAATACCAATATAAAAATATAAATATATAAAAAATTTATATTAAAATTATTTTTTGAATTAAAATGCAGGATTTTTTAATATTCAATAAAAAATGAACATTATTTGAAAAACACCAAAATTTCATCCAAAGTATATTATTATGTCCAGATTCTAAAGAATAAATTTATTTTGTCAAATAATACATATAAAAGTTTTAAAAAATACATTTTAAAAAGGTTCACCATGAAAGGGCGGTAAATCAACTTTTTAATGAATATTAAAGTATTTATGCTTAAAATTGGATTCATTCAACTTTTAAGACTAACATATATCGGATTAATGTAAAACCATTTAACAAACATGTGTAATCATATTATAGTTTGTTATGTTCATTCCCTCCAATTCAACAACTATGTGTTAACTATAATTTAAAATAATAATAATATAATATTATTTTCTAGTATAACTCAACATTGTAAGGAATGTAATATTTCAATGAAAACAATTGTTTCATATTAAGTACGCCATCGAAAATTGCATCCTCTTTAAAGTAAAATTAATTGTCAACTCACAAATATTAATAAATATGAAAATTTCATATTCTTTATTTACCTCAAATGATACACATGGTGGATTTTATTTTTTATATTAATGATCGTTTG
Source organism: Viscum album (assembly GCA_963277665.1). Classification (NCBI taxonomy): domain Eukaryota; kingdom Viridiplantae; phylum Streptophyta; class Magnoliopsida; order Santalales; family Viscaceae; genus Viscum; species Viscum album. The sequence continues at coordinate 883,668,927 of OY728158.1, forward strand.
GAAATCATGTAAAAAATAGTGATGTTCCCATCAATAATAATTATCATAACCATATTTACTAGAACGTTAAAAAGAGTATTCATATCAAACAATTTTTTTTTTGAAATCAATGATCCTCCCTGATAAATGCTTCCACTACCTTATTTTTGTTCCCAATGAGGCATTGTATTGAGAAATCATAATCATTGACCTTCTTGAGTATTCACCATTTCCTCGTGCTATGTTATTTCTATGAGAATATTAATTTCAAATCATTTGGATTTATTAAATCTCATATCATTCACCATATTGATAGTGTCTCAATATCTTCAACGAAATAATTATGGGTTCGAAATCATGATCATGAGTTAGATAGGAATTTTTGTCAATTTTTTACTTCCTTGAAACATTATAAATAACTATATCATTTTATATAAGGAAACAACCACACCACCTCTTAAATGAGACACTATATATCCAAATTTAATCATTTCATGGTGGTAGATTCAAGATCAAAGTATTCACCAATATCCCCATCAATTTTTTAAAACATTTTCCACATTCTTTTTTCCCAATAATATTAAATCCTTTATGAGTACACTTTTTTTCAATAGTTATATAATCGAGATAATTTTTAACAAATTAATGATTGTAAACTTCATCACTAATGACACTGTGTACCTAGGTTATGTTCATTGGTATAGGTCATTCTTAGAAAACCTTTTTAATTTCATTATTAACTTTGATTGCATACTTAGAGTCAATATAGCTGCGAATTACTATTTTTGAATCTATAATTTCTACTTTAAAAATATTCCAAAGATATCATTTTTTAGATGAGTCTTAATATTTGTCCATAAGTGGTTCTCATGGTTCTCATAATTCATATATTATAACATCATAGAATTAATAAATACAATAAATTTTTTTCATGATATTCATTGTATACTTTCTTCATTACATCCATAAAAATAATGCTTTCATTAGTTAATCAAAATTGATTTATTGTAAAATAACTCATTCCATAACAAATTCACAACATAATGTTCAATATATATAAAATATTAAATGGAATTAATGATATATAGAATTATTTTCATTATTTGAAAAAAAGTCGCCATGAAGATTATCAAATAATTCATCAATGCGACGAAATGTTTACTTGTTCGTCATTTTAAAAGAAGTAATTTATCAATAATAATACAATATCCTCAAAGGCCAATATTTCATAATAACTAAAAGAGTAAGGGATCCCAATACTGAAAAAATATGGTGTATAAAATCTTTACCACTGAAATACCATAGTTGTTTACTTAAATCCACTAACTCTACTACAGACTTTATATATGGAGTCATTAAAATTGGTATTTCATCAGGGATTAAATCAATGTAAGGATCAAAATCCAACTATATTGGATATCTTGGAAATTCATTAAGAAGTTTTTCCATGTATTCATATATAATAGGCACATCCTTAATTTGTAGATTACTATTAATCAGAAGGTTTTGTCGGCTCATCTTCTCTAAGAATCTCATATTGAAGACCTTCTAAAGGAAGATCATTCCATAAATCCGATGAAAAATTCTATTCTATAAATATAAATAATTCCATATCTTCATCATGTATCATATTTTTCATCTCTTTTTAAAAAATATTTTTCATTATATTTTGAAATAATGTATATTCCATGGATTATATCAAATTCAAGGACATGTATTACGACAAAACAACAAAATTGAATGTGTTTATTTTTCACAATATAAACCATTTTACACATATTTGTTGTAGTGAGTCTTCCTCAAGGATTTTTGAATGATAACTACCTTTTTTGGAGAATGGGAAATTTATACTTTTCTATAAATATTAGGAGATATAAAATATTGAGATGATATGTAATCAAATTAAGAATTATCTATATTTGAGGATATTATTAATGTACCTTACAACTACATAATTAGGAATTTAAACCTCTTGTGTTGTGATTATATAATCTTGGACATGGTCCCTTGGCCTTTTCTGAGGAATGTTCCAAAGACACCAAGGGAAAAAAATTTCATATTGTCCCATATCCTTATAGATGAGACATAGTGAGTAAAAACATATGTATTTAATAAAGTAGGTAATTGATCACATTGGAAATTTATAGTCCCCAAGTATAGGAACTCCTATGTCATAGTATAGTTTTAGTGTAGTGTCCAACCTACATGGATCTTTACTAAACAATAAACAATTCGCAAAAAAAACATTAAACAATATGCCTTAGGTTCACTCTTTGTTATTGGGCTGTTCTAGAACTATATAGATTGGATATAATTTAGATAAATAATAATAAAAAATGGCCAATTTTAGGGATCTTTATATATGATAACCACAAATCTAAATAATAATAGACATGTATCATAGTTTGTGTTTCTTACTGAGGGTTTCCAATTGGTATCAGTCAAAATAATTAGATCTATATATGCTTCTTCTATCTCTTAATCATGGTATAGTGAAAAAGTATAATTCATTACACTGAAATTATATGAATAATGTTTCATAGGCTAATGGTAATATCCTGTTCAACTAAAATTGTGATATGTTCGTTTAATTTCAACTACCATGATCAAGGTTGTGCAGGGGAATGGGATGATGAATTGTTTTTTAACAAATTTACTTCTATAAGGTTACCAAGTGTTAACTAATGGATTCATTCGGTTCAAAACACCCATAATATATACTCAAAACCTTAAAAGTATTACTCATGCATTTTAATAATTAATGAAACAAAATAAAAATAAAACTTTCGAATTATAATGACGAAATTGTTTAGAAATTGGAAAAAATAATTTTGATTGAGAATTAATTAGGATAAAAAATTATAAATCAATGTAAATCCAACAAAAACCTTACTTAGAATAAGGAAATGGTAATGTAATGACAATCATTGAAGAATAATGATGATAGACATTGAATTAATATGTCAAAATGGGAGAAGAATAAAAAATGAGGAATAATATATACAGAATGATTAATACCTAAAAATTATTTGACAAAAAATAAATGTAATATATTAAAAATGATTTGGATGAAAAAATAATAACATGTAAATAAAAAATGGAGAAAAATTCATGTCTCAAACTCTATTTCATAGTGGAACTATTGATATATAAATTGGTCGAAGGATATATGATGTGAGAAGAAATCAAAGTATGTTCTATATTTAAGTGCGTTTTTCTGGAAATATTTATTTCTGTTGTGTAGGTTTCACATAATGAATTTCATATCCACAATCCCCTCTAAATTTTTTGAATCTCTCTTGATATTCATGTTAAATAATTAACTAGACAGGTAGTTTGAACTATAGAGGTCAAGTAAACTCTCAACATGGTATATTGGATTAACTTTTAGTGGGATTTTGATTGGGAAATTCACACCAAGATTAATGTATAAACCTTTTTTATGATATTCTCATCATTTACAAACTTCATATGTTTTTTTGTGTTTGTGGGAGAATGATGTGAATGAGTAATGCACGTCGTATATGATGTTCATAAAGTGTAAATAATTTTTTTAGTTTTTCTCATTCCTTACTTTTTGTCCAAAATTTATAATTATTGTGATAAAACCAACACCAGATGAATTATTAAATAAAATTTGAATAAAAATTTGAAAAATTTATACAATATGTACATATAAATTCTTCTTATCATATTATATCACACATGAACAATTTGTTGTCCTGAACAAATAAGTATCTATATTGCGATTTCAAAAGAAAAAATTTTTAAAACAAAAAACATGCATTAAAACATGGAACATAAAACTAAGAGTAAGTAGAAAAATTTAGTCCTTTAGAATCATTCATGTTTAGAAAATCATTCTTGCATTTTAGTTCAGTTAATTATCCAAATTCATTCTTCCTTTAATTAATGTTTCATAATTTTACTATAAATGTTATACCCATTTTTAAATTTACATCAAAACTAATTATATCTCACTAGTCAATGTAAAAAGTAAATAGTATTATCCTATACACTAAATAAATTTTTGTAACCGTAGGCTTGAATTGGTTATATAATCAACATATCATAAAGACAAATAATTAACCAATCATGGGGTCTTAGAAATATGGATGAAATGTATATGAGGCTAAGTGAATGTGCCTAAAACATAAATTCCATGCACAAAATAAGGGTAAAATATAATGTAAACTTCAATAAAATCAAGAATATTTCAATAATATAGATCCCAATAAATATTTTTTTGATACCCTAATAGCATAAATAGGGTTTACGGTTATATTAATTAATTACCATGAATTAAACATCCTTATTTCATTTTCTTTTTCATTTTTTTAAAAATCATGCATCTTCTATATCTCACCACCATCACCTAACCAGGTATGATCCATCAAAGGATTCATTGGTATTGTAATAGTGATTTTTCACCATCCTAATACACAATGTAATATTTTTTTCACTTTTTTATAATTATTTTTTTAAATGAACAGGTTAATCATAGAAAGTTACAATATTAATCAGTGGCCATGTAATATAAATCTGATGATTGTTTCTCTATTATCTTCATCAATGCTAACGTGAAATGTACATCAGTGGTAAAAATTCTGACCCAAATTTTAAAAGTATAATCATGCATTGTACTATGATCAGGGTATGAAGGGATAATATACTAATATGGATCCATCCTAATATGATTATTCATGGCTACTACAAGATAATTAATTAATGTTTTATAGGATGGTTTCCAGAAAAGACTGTTCAAAAATATTTCTCCATTCATTTATTAAAAATTTATTTATTCAATTGTTAGATTAATAATATATTTATTAATGTTATTATTGGTTTATATGTCTCTATAATCTCCAAAAAAAATTAAAACATAATATAAAAACATGTGTCTAAAATCATATGAGGAACGGGAGAATAAAATAACTACTAATCACAAAAGCAATAGCATCTTGTATTGAATCATTCAAATGAAATTACAATAATAATGAATTTGAATTAAATTAGTAAACTCATAAATCTTATTAAAATTTGAAACATGAGTAATAACGTGTTTTAAAAATCCTTAACCTGACTTTGACTTTTATTTAAATAGTTGTAATGAGAATAAAAGTATAATAATTCATTAAATGAAAAATTAATCCTCCATTATTGAATATTATCAATAATCCATGTGTATTGATAATAATGGTCAATAAAGACTCCCATACATTTCAAATGAGATAGTTTCATCTTTGTTCTGGAAAGCATCGTAGGATAGAGATTAAGTAATTTATATAAAAATTAGATAGAAAATAGAAATTGATATTTTGGAATCGACATCTCCATTTAAAGAATGTCATTCAATAGGGAAACATGTTTTAGAGAGATTTAAAATTGGTAAAACTGTATCAATTGTTTAAAAAAATACATTCAATAGATAAAACATTAGTCTGGAAGGTTTAAGCAAGGTTGAAGAAGACAAATTACTTGTCAACACAGTCAAAACCAAAATAAATCACCCCAAATTAATGGAGTGATAGAGTATTGTGATATTTTATTTGACCTAAAAATATAAATAAAATAAAATTTTAATTAACAATCATATTCATGAAATTTAAATAAAAGAATAGAAAATTTTGGTTACCACGGATAAATCGTCAAAAATAACGTCATTAACTAGACAGATACACAATGGGATCCATCAGTGTCGTCCATATGATTAATGGTATACTTCCTCCAATAAGAACTATTGGTTATATCAATAGGTTACTAGTTACACATAGTGGGATTAACAACCTCAGGATCATATTGAGCACAATTATCATGTGGTAGGAAAAATATCTGGTCACATCATAGTGGGTAAACCCAATGATCATGGATATCAAGTGAGATACCCTCAATCTATCACTCAAAATTAGCTAGATGATAAGACATATAAGGTAGGAGATTATATGGTGGAAGGACAAGCTTGATAATAACCATAGAGGAGGAATAACAACTTTACATGGGTAAATTAATGCATTCATAAAATAAAAATAATCCAACAAGTAGTGAAACCAAAAATTTAGACTTATACATTTATATAACCAATGATAAAAGAAGGAATATAGAAATCAAGTTATAAAAAATGGACACCCAAAATAGATTAAAAAAGGGATATAAGAATATGAAATAACTAGATAGTAAAATAAATGTCATAAGATCTATATCTGATTCCCTCTCCTAATCTGTGAATGTTTTACCACTATCCCTTCATATCAATGTCATCAATGGATGAATTTTATGGAGGGCCTACCGCTGAGGTGGGTGTTGTGGTGCTCGATGTTGGATCTGTCGAGGATGGAGATGGTTAGGGGTTGACCTGTAGGGATACCATGTGTTTTTTAATCCTCATTGATGAATAGATCCTCAAACTGATATGGAATGGTGGGGGAATTTCCCCATCAGGTATACTATAGAAGATACTACATCTTGAAAGTGGGTTTTGTAGGATCTAGGGGCTAGCTGACCAGGGAAAGAGGAGGGGTGGTGATGGATAATGAAGTGAAGCTAGAAGAGGGATGTTGGTGGGTGGATTTGGATGATGGTGGTGTGGTAGGGTTGGTTAAATAAGAGGGTGATACAAAGTTAATGTTTTTTCAGAGCAAAAATATTAAACTTGTTCTCCGGGATAAAGTAGATAACATCCCATAGGTCAAATAGAATATGATGAGATGTTTGCAAATTTGGAGGTAGGGTTTTTGTGGTGGAATGGTTGGTTAAATGGATGAATCATAAGGTTAAAATTGAGTGGAGGTGGAGGAAAGTGATGTTGTACAATTTGTGGATGATACATTAGCTAAGTAAGGACAATATTTTGTAGTACTATGGGATGTAGAATGATTTTCCAAGTACTCATTTACACAATAGAATGTCACATCAACCATATATAAGACCCAAATATAATTATGAATGAGGAGGTAAATATACTTCATCTTCAATATAGAGGAACATTGGTGGGAATCATCTAAAACAACAAGTTTATTGACAAAGTCAGTAAAAAACAACCCCCTGTGATAGTGCGTCTGGACCACCCATCCTAGGTCTCATTGTAGTTGGAAAACATCATAGCCATCTTGAAAGATGGGACTCCAATTGATGAAGAGAATATAAGTTCCACAATCAAGTTTATTCTCTCATGTGATTCCACTCAGTCCAACAAGGAATATGCATTCTCCTGGTGAAGAATCTGGATAGTGGAACCCCACAATTCGGTGCTCCTCACCACACAATGGTTATAGGATCCTTGATTATGTCCAGAGATCACTACATAATGACCATCTACATACTCCTTTTAGGGGTACAACCTCATTTATGTGTAGTATAAATAGTAAATTCACACCACGATGAAGATTCCATGTTTGACACTTATGTCATTGATGATCAACTCCCAAGACCTGCCACCCTATCAAAAGATTTCATGGGTCATGTCGAGTTATAATGTGGCCATAACCATGAGGAGGATCCCCTATAAAGCCTAATCATGAACATATGTGATAGTGGAGAGGTTCATCAAGTCCATTAGCTCTATTACCTCGTTGTATATGTGAATTATTTTAATAATAGCCTTTTGAAACATTTTATTAATCCTCATCGACTTGGAATAGATATATTAGTAAAAAAATATGATGTTTTGGATCAATAAGGTGAAGTAATTGATGTAGGAACCATTGAAGGGTATCACCCTAGGATGATATTGAAGTAGTTTGAGATTTAGATGTCGTTGTTGTTGTGGCCAAAGTTGGTAAAGATGTTGAGGGAGTCAAATCAGTGGGTAGTGGTTGTGGTTAAATTTCCTAGTTCATGGGTAGTGCAGGATCGTGGCCCTATGTTATACATTAAAGGAATTCAAATATTGAAAAAGATCTAAAAAATGTAGATGCTTATTAAAAATAAATGGATAGTATGGAAGGAGGATGAATGTTTGGGTTTAGGGGCATCTCAGGAGAGATCGAGGGGAAAAGGGTGTTCATGTTTTTGATGATAACCCCAATGATAATGGGTTTTTATAATATTCCTAATGAACTCACATCCTGTATTTAATACCAAAAATGTAATTCCTAGAATTGATTTTTTACAGCTCAAGAAACATTCATTTGATGTATCTAAATTAAAAAATAATTTTTATTTATAACAAATTTCAAAAATAATTTTTTTATTTTTTATAAATATCCCAAAAAACCATCTTTGGTGTTTATTAAATTTCTCTAAACTAAAATACTCGTATTTTCCCTTGATTATCTCTGTTTTTAAGATGAAGACATTTTTTTATCAGATTACATCAACTATAGAGAGACACATTTTTCGAATGAATCTAGAAAATAGAGGGGTGGAATGGTGGGGTGACATTCCTATTAAGATAGGTGGTATAATCATTGTTCTTGTGAGGACATGATCCCTTGTAAATAAAAAATAATTTCAGATTTTCATCCTTATTGGAAACATGACAATAATTATTTTTAGTAAGAGATATTGGTTCACAACTAAAGGACTCATCTCTTTTATTAGTGGCCTTTAATAAATTGAACAAAACATATTCTTAACATAATCTAAATATCAATATCTATTTTATAACATCAATCAGTGACTTAATAGGGATAAAAATGGCCTTCTTAGAATTGAGAGAATATAACATTCTTCTAAATTGTCTATAATGGAAAAATTAGTAGGGAAAATTAATTTTCGAATCTTTACAACGATATACTAAAGGAACCTTTGAGTATGCATGACTTATTAGAAAACATGTTTGAGTGAAACTCATGTTGGATATAGTTTTATAATCCACAAAATCTTCTAATCACTAATTAGAAGGATTTTGATACATTCAACTGGAATGCATAAGTATTTTTTAATATTTCATTCCATGTACTGTATAGAACTAATAAACATCCAAGACCTCGAAATTTTGGAGGTAGGATCCACTGGACAACTGTTCACAAATATTTATATAGGGATAAAACTACTCAACATCCAAGTTCCATTTACATGAGAGAACGTATTTAAAAAATATTTTATAGGATTATATTTCATAACATGACTCTGTAAATGGAATATGGATTTGAATTTTGTTAAACATCTAATGAAAATTTTAAGATCCCCCCTCTTCTTGTTTCATTGTTTTAGGAAAGGGGGGAGGTGAATTGTATGGTTATTGTGTCATATACTCATTCTTTATTTCATACATATCTCTATGGGTGAGATTTGTCCTTTGATAGTATATCTTTAGTTCTCTCTTGATTAGATTTATCAAATTTTTAAAATTGATTTATCACACATAAGTATGTATATTTAATGTACATCATGTTTTAACTACTGAAAAATATAGATTGAACCACATCCATCATATTATATTTGGAATTAGAAGTAAAATTTACTATGTTGTATGTTTGATAATGTCTTATGGATCGACCTCAATAAATGTTCTAGTTTATATACTGTATATATTTTTTTTCATTTTAATGGGTTTTCATCATGTGTTATTCTTTCTACATGAATGCAGTGAGAAGATCTTCATTATTGGATTGGATATGTTTGGCTTGTTTGGGAGATCATAGTGGATATTGTTGTTATTTTTGTAGTTGATATGGTAGAAACTAATGAGTTCTTGAAAAGGTTGTTGGAATAGTTGTTATAGTCAATGAGATTGGACATGAGGTTGGTACCCAGGTTGTCCCTATATCCTTGGAGGCACCATTCAACTCATATGGTTAAAGTAGACTTGGTTTCATTGTTGTGGATATTATGATGATATCTAACAATAATTTATCTATATATATTTGTGGCGATGATCGTACTACTTATTTTGGTGATTTTAATTCATGTATTTTCAATCTTGGCATTGGGGTTCCTATATGCCTGTCATACTTTCTTTGTATGGGTATGATCCCCCAAAAATATCAAAACGTTATATTTCGTCCATTAGAGTAAGAATGGTGGTGGTGAAATAAGTAATTGGAATCATATTATTTTCTTATTCAGATATTCTGGTTGGGTTTTGAGGTAGGTACATTCCTCCACCTAATGTGTTTCACACTGATGTGGTAATATATTGTTTTTATGTATGTTGTAATTCTTGGAAATATCATTATGAAGAACACTGCAAACTTAGGGTATCTTATAAAATATTCCACCATCAACAATATTCTCCAATAGAGTTCATCAAGGATATTTGAGTCCATTGTATAATGATTGAAACTATATCAACATATCTAGTATGTAATGTAGAATTTTTTTTATTGAGATCCTTAAATTGGTCCCATGCCACCCAAGCCAATTATCTATATATCGGGGTGATGTTTTTAATGTCAATTCATAACATAAATGATTTGATCGTTTGAAAATATTTTTACTATAATTTATTGGATATATCATCCAAAGTCTTTATAGACTCTAGATATTGAATTTTTAACCAATAAATGGCGCAATTTCACCAGTAGAATAGGTTGACATGGATCCTAATTTTTTCTTATGAAATACCCAGGTTGCGAAATTTATCACAAATGTCTAAGAGGTTTAAAATGTGCTCGATGGGGTCATCAATTTCAAGGACACTGAATTGAACCATGTTATATATAATTGTGATTAGTCCAAGTTTTCTATCAATAGTGTTACTCGGAATGGGAGATCACAAAATGTTAGGCGTGAAACCACTTATGCACCGAAATTCATAGTCCATTGTGGTTTGTTCTTACAGTATGGGTTTCTCTCTTAGAATTAAATTTTGCACATATTTCATATTTTTCATGTTTTTATGGGAAGGATTGATGCAATAATCCATTGAAAAGTGGCGGAACATATTTAATGAATGGTATATCTTATGATAAAACGAAAAAATTTGTTGATTTTCAGCACTCTATGAATAAATCAGAGGTCCCTAATACTTTCTCTATCCATTAAAAAGAGATCAAGGATACTGGTGCACTTGAAGGCAGAAATATTAAAAGAAAAATTTGGGGGTTTTATAATAAATGGGTAGGGTGAGTTTATCTGAGGTTTGATCTAAAGTTCAATGTGACATTGAAATTGTAATCACCATCAATGAATCCAAAATTAAATTCCTTGCACACAACGTTTAATAAACTCGAGAGTTGGTCAGATTTTACATTTATAGTGCAAAAAATACTCACATCTAGGGAATAATAAAGAGGTAGTGACGGTTAGAACACAAATGGATCATTATTAAGAAACCACTCAAACAAAACCCTTTGAAAGGATTCATCAGGATAACTTATTGATTTTATGTTGTTCTATAACTCAGTAATTTAGATATAATTAATATTAATAATAATGTAAATTGTCAATTTTTTGGCTATTACAGAAATATAATCATAAATATATCTTAGAATAGTCATATGGATTTGGTTGTGAAGCTGTGTAGGTGTCACCAATTGGTTTGGGTCAAATCAATTGGATCTACCTATGCTACTACTATTCCTTATTATCTGTATAAATGACATCCTCGATGCATTACACTTAACTTTTATGTAGAAAACATCATTGGTAAATTTTTATATATTTATTAACTCCAATTAGGTAAGTTTCATTCAATTTCACCTCCTATGATTAAGGCTTTGTATGAGAATATGATAAAACAATTTATAACATAATAACTATCCATGTGGTTTCTAATATTTAACTCATGTATTTATTAATATTAGAAACACCCTTAATATGGAAAACTATCCCTATCTGGATGAGTTTCAAATGATGATAATGATCATAATAAAAGGAATATAAAAAATCCTAATCATTATCATGAAATAGTTGAGAAATAGAAAATCAAAAATATATAATAACAAAAAACCTATAAAAATGACTAAAAGTATACATACAATTCAAAAAAATACTTGTAATGAAAAAAAAGAGGTAATGAAAATAATTGATTAAGAAAAGTGATTTGTATGGGATGAAATAACTGAAATGAAATCATAATCATAACAGATGATGAGTTAATATTGAAATGGAAACAACTATAAAGGATTTAAAAACAACAATGAAAGGAATGGTTTGAAATTGATATTGTATGAGAAACATTGGAAAATAGTGAATGGAAAATGAGTGAAAGATGTAGGTCTCTAACACATGTGTATGGTGGTGCGGTAAAAATATAAATATTTTGAGAGATGCATAACATGTATCGAATTTACATAATCTATTTCTATTAGTTTATTTTTTCTTGAAATCTGCACATCTTTTGTATCAGTTTCAGATCATGCATTTGAGATCCAATATATACTTAGAATATATTGAATCAGAAATTATTATCCTAATTAATCATTTTCAGGATGGGATATTCTATCTTGTAACATCTTATTAACTCCGTACACCATGTATATGATTAATTCTTAACAAGATTGTGATTTTTATATTCTCATGATATGCAATGTATGTAACATTATGTATGAGCTTCAATCCATTTAATATATTAAAACATTTGTGTGTGTCTCTACATGCATACATTGAATTAGCATTATACATCATATATGATGTACAAGATATGTAAATCCAGATTTTTCCAATACATAAAATATCTATCTTTATGTTTAATATATTTGATTCCTAAAAAACCATCACCCAGTGCATTATTGAATAAAACACAAATAAACCATAGATAATTGTTTCAAATATGTGTATATAAATTAATTTTATAATATTCTAAATTTTTTAAACTTTTTATTGCTTCATAATTAAATTCATCATGGGATTTTGTCCACACATATAGGAAATTAATTTTCCAATTATTCATGATCAATGATGTTTCTCTAAAAATATATTGAATGTTGTAAATTAAACCCTTCTCAACTTCCACTTTTCCATATTTCTATTTATAGAGTACATAGTATCCCTCTTCTTATCTCAGTTATCAGAGAGTCCATAACCCAAGGAGAACTCATTCTATATCCTGACAGCAAATGATATTATATCCTTATGTGGTGAAAATTTTTGGAAAAAAAATTCCCTTCAATGAATTGGCTTAGTCCCTTCTTAGAAATGGTCAATATTTCTCTTTTAATTATGTACATAATCCATGACATGAATTTATAATATTTAAAGGATCGATTCATACAATGGAAATTTATCATCATTCTTTGGACATTGACTTAGTAATTTTATCTATGTCTCCCCTCACTAATTGTGAGAAAAATATTTTTCTATGAAAATTTCATTAAATTACATTAAATACAAGTTTGATATTTCTTCATTCTCTTTACTGTTTTTAATCAATGATAATCTTTGAACATAATATCCTAAGATATGTTAAAATACCATAAAAACATTCTCCCGTTCAATACATACTAAATAGATAATTATATTCACTAAGAATATTATCCATTGCTCAGCATGAAATTGATTTATATCCCTATTGAATGATTTAGTTATTTGATGCATGATGTGGTCTAACAATGTTACACAATATTATGGATCATTTGGCTCCTCAATTTGAGCATGGTTATTCCTCATAATCTGGTGTATATTTCACAATAGATTTACATGTCTTTCATCTCCACATGTAGCTCTAAATCTAACATCACAGTCTTTCAAATGATGTAAATCCCTCTATGGATTACATTATATTCTATAGTTTACATTCTATTTTCTAGGAAATATTTAAAAAAATAGAACATAATACATTAGATATGGAATCAGAATATATAGTTGAGAAACAAGTGAAACAGATAAAATGAATTGGAAATATATGTATATCTAATATACAAATATTAATCATCATTTCATTGGGAATATTCTCAATTTTCATTATATAATTACATTCCCTTGTCTAAATCCCATATATTCATTTAATATTTGTCAGATAAAAACTATAAAGATCCTCACACCTAGTATCCTAGAGATATTATTTATTTTATTATGTTGGAATTAGATATAAACAATATTATCCCAAAAGAATGAATATATTCTTATTCTTGGATAACTATATATATTCTTGAATCATTCAATACAATTGATTACATAAAATACATCATTGTATTTCCCTTTAGAAAACCCATATTCCCCAATATTATCCCCATATATCAATTTTGATATATTTACTGGAATCTTATGGAAAATAAAAATAAGAAAGGGGGTGAGATCACATGCTTAGTAGGGGTATTCATATAGTATAAACAAAATATGTCCAGAATAAAATTCTTAAAAATAAATAGAAATCTTATAATTCCACATAAACAATTACATGAGATGAAATTTACCCATGGATATCATAAAAATTGAAAATTTCACTTACAAATCTACAAATAATACCATAATGAGGAAATTGTATAATTTTTTTCATCATAGAAATATAATTGTGAACTCGATCAGATACATTTTATATAAATGTATAATGCCTTATCAAATACCCATCCTTGTTTTTTCTCATGAGACCTTCTAATGTATGATTGGGAAATAACATACCCCTCCCATTACATAATAAGTCTAATTCCTTCCTCATATGATAGGGGTGAAACATAATCAACATAAAAGTTCATATTGAAAATAACATACAAAATGATAGTAAATACCCCAATCAATAAACATAATCATAATATATCTAATGTAATATGATGAATTGAATTAAAATAGAATATCCAATCAAACAAATCATAAAAAATCCAATAAAATATGGAATATGTTACTTTAATATAATTACTTTTGTAATAAATATTCTTTAGCAGACAATTTGGACATGCGTTAAAATACATTAAAACGATATTTGTAAATAATTTAATGAGAATAATCTTTATTATTTGAAATCATTTAATTTTTTTAAAAAAAATTAAAAACATATGAAAGAAAAAATATATTTGAAAATATCCTCGTAATAATGTAAAACATGATTCATATAATTTAATATTCAGAATGGTGGGAAAATTTTCTTGTGTGTAAAGGTTTTAAAAAATAATCCTTTCATATTATTGTTAGAATGTTTGTAAAGAACCTCATTTGGAAAACGAAAATAAAATTCATTTCATAACATTTCAAAAAAAATTAAAACATACATATAAATGAATTTAAACAATAAAAGTACAATAAAAATAATTGTTAAAATTATATTTATAAAAAATTATTATTGTAAATAAATATTCCCCAGTGAGAACTAACAATTCAATAATCCAAATAATGATGAGATTTTGAAATTAACCCTTACTTAGGGTTCTAATTCCATAATAAGTGAAAAATAAAAATTTATAATAAATATATATTAATTATAAACATTATACAGAACTATATTTATATATTTTACAAAATTTATAACACATTTATAATCATTTATCCCTCATTTCATAACAAATAATTGTAAAAACCCATTTTCTTCTGTGTAATAACAGCATTATTTTTCATGTATGTTTTGGTTTGGTTGTTTTGGTATTTATAAGTTTATCAATGAAAAATCGAATACAAAATATTAATGATGATTTATCTAAAGACATTAAAATTTTCACAATTTTAATTCATAAATGATCATAATGAAAAATGAATTACATCCCCATGTGGAGATGGTAATCCATACTTATGCATGACCGACACATTCACTTTTCAATTGATGTTAAAGAGGGTGGGTTATGGTGTTTAATAATCAGAATAAAATTTAAATATATTTAGGACAGTAATGGTATTATTTTATGATAACATCATCTATTTATGTAGAGGTAGATGAATCAGTAATTTTAAAGTGGTTGGGTATGAAAATTACTTCTTTTTGGGATAAAATCCTTAGATCATTTCTTAAGGAAATAATGATTTATTTTATAGGGAGGAAAAAACATATAAAATTTATTTTAGTAATTTTTTAATATAAATTTATTATGGATGGTAGAGCATGATGGATCAATGTGTGTGATGAAGGGGGGGGGGGGGGAGTTTCCCATATATAATTTAGTCGAGGGGCTCTTTTGGAATTTCAAAAAACATTAAATTAATAAATTCATTCTAAAACTCAATTATATAAAATGAAATGGGATTAAAATATAGATAAAATTTGATTCTAATAATATAAAACATGGGAATTTAGATAGTTTATTATGTCATTTTAAGAATTATCTTTTTTATTAACCCTATGGTTCATTATTTTTAACATAACTATTGTAAACACTATTCAATTCATAAAGGGATAATAACATTACTATAAATTTTAAAAACACTCATAAAGAATATTTTATTATTTTTTCAACTAAATTCCATTGAAATGGCCGAAAATATTATTTTCATGAATATAATATAATTTAAATAAATTTTTTTATTAATTATCATTAATGTCAATTTTGACACAATTATTTTAATTTGACTTCTAATATATAATGAGAAAATATGGAATAAGAATGTAATGAGTTTAAAATAATATAATATTACATATAGATCTATAAACATAGTTCCAGACATTAACTAATACAAATTATATAAAAACGAATTATTTTAAAATAATTTATTTTATTTATCGTTTAATTAATGAAATAATATGTTAGTGATTCCCAAGAATTTATTGAAATTAAATAATTAAAAAAATTAAAAATAAACATATATTGAAATAATTTCATTAATATCCAAATATAACTATAGGTTAAATAATTTTTTTTCTTTTTCCCCCATGTGGAAACATAAACACTATTAAAAAATGCACTTTCATTTTGTAGTTATCATTGATTAAAATAATACATTTGTAATATTCTTGGAAAAGTATCCATTAAAAAACAGAAATTCAAGTATAATGGGATATAGTGTGCATCCCCTTCATCCAATAAGAATGAGGATGTATAATTATGGGCTTATATCTTAGATATAACCTAAATTAATTCAATTTATCATTTATTAAAGTAAAAAATTTAATCACGATTGCTATTAATTTTGACAAACAATAAAATGGTATCAATAAAAAATTTGAACCACATGACACTAAATATGTAATTAATTTTTAAAAATTCAATTTCAATAAGTGTATGAATTAAATTTTTAAATAACTACACTAAACATAATAAAACTCCTAGTATGAAAATAGAGTATTTAAGAATAAAACATGATTTCATTTCATCCCAAGTATAAATAAATATTTTTTGAATGTTAAATAATAATTAAATATATTATATAAAAATTTCATTAAAATAATTCCCCAATAGTGTTTATTTAAATTTATTATGATATATATATATATATCACATGAAAAAATAGTTTTTCAAAAAACACATCATTTAACTTTTATTATATTTTATTTATAATCAACCCATAATGAAAGAATTTATTATATAAATATATGAACCATATATTTAATAAAAATTAGTTAGTACCATTTATACCTTCCTATTTAACAACAAGGTTATAACCTACTAAAAAAAGTGAGACTGTGGTTTTTTCCACTTGGTTCTTCCAGGAACACAAGATATAAAAATATTAATTATAATTAAAAGGATACATATAATAAAATCATTGGGGGATTTGTAAATATTTTAAATTTCTATCCCTAAATTAAATTAAAAATATTTGTGTGGGATTCAATGTTATTGTATTTTTATCATTACTTCACCCTAATGTGTTCTCAAATCATTCCCTATCACCTTGAAAGTTATATATCCTTAATAAATGATATAATGAACATTTATTTGGTCATAGAATAATTTATTTATCTTGGTTAAATCTTTGTTCTTCTATAAACACAATTTTATTCCTTTTCTCCATGGTAGAAGTTTTAATAAAATTTTTCCATATAATAAGGTTTATAGAAAATAATTTTTATTCGATCTTTGAATAGTCATATAACCATAAAAATGTATTTTTATAGTGGAATCAAAGGTACTTATAAGGATAATTTTGTAAAACATATCTCAAATATTTTCTATGACTAAAACCCCCATTTAATAATTATTTATCTTGGTTCTTTAATATAACATGTTGGTTATCCTTATACATTAACATTAAAGTTGTGATTTATAATTTAATTTGTAGGTTAACACCTTTCATCTATCACATTCTTAAATAGTATGTCTAATAGTTGTGAAGAGCGAAGTGTTTATAATTTTTTTCAAATTGATTCCCAATAATAATATTTTTATTCAAAATTCATTCCAAAACCATATATATATTGATTGTTTTAATTTATTTACATGATAACATGATCGTATTTACCCCACATTACCTCCTTTAGGCCATACTAATTTTTTATCATATATTACACCTAAATTGTGTAATTATATCTAATTATGGTTCATGATAACTATGTACACTACATTACAACATGTTTATAAATCATTATTCTGTATGATAGTTATGAAACTCATTAATTTTACCCAATATATGTAGTAACGATTTTGGGGGTATATATATTTGTTTGTTGAGTTTATAATTGTTATATAATTTTATTTTATAAAAAGGTTAACAAACATATCTTGTTGTCAATGAATATGTTGATTGTGTTGGATTTGCATACATAACCCAGAAATATTTTTACCCATTTCCCTTGCCCCAAATTGGAGGGGTAGTTTGGTTATCTTGAATTTTTTATACATGATACCATTTCCAAAATAGTGTATTGGATGTCATACCTAGAATCTGAAATATATTTATTTTTATATCCCAGTTTAACATAAACCATGTTATATTGAAATAGATCCTCCCATTATAATGAATTATTTAGTAACATCAAACATAAAATTAAATAGGTTATGAAAACAAGATGTTATTGTTTTTATTTAATCTATTATTTTGCATTGTTTCATACATCATAGCTTATGAATGGAATTCATGGGTTTGGGTTGACCTTTAATAAGGAATGCTATTCCCACATAGGAAATTGGACCCTCTCGTGTTATTGGATAACATGTTATTATATGCCCCAAGTAAAGAAAAGGTTGGTCTTAGGAGGGTTAAATTCACATGTATTCCTGGTATGGAATTCTAAATTACCTAAATTATTTAGTGAAAGAATAAAATATTAACTGGTGATTTTGGTAGTGTTCATCATGGAAAATTTCAATTATGATATCTAATTTTTTGTGTTTTTAAGCTTTATTTTTTTGACTGAATTTTTTTCATATGGTGTTATTTTCATAAACCAAAAATAATATGTGTCTTTTGGATATTTTTGACAAAATTGGTTTCTGATAATGTATTTTCATGATAGGACTTGATTTATTAATAACATATTTAAATTTTTTGTTTCTATAATTTATTGGATTTTCCATGGTGTCCATCAGGTCCATTTCATCATGAAAATGGAATAATGACTCTAATTAAGATCATACCCCCAATATAGAGTTAGAAAACCATATCCCACACATACAATACCAAACTGTACCATTTACCAAATGTTATGTGATCCAGATGTATGGATATGGTGTTTTGTTGATCTATCCCTATGGTGTTCAGGTAATTCATTCATAATGATATGACATCAAAAAATTTGGAATACTGTGAATAATACTTGGGAATTTGTAGGAGACAATACCATGTGACTCTATATTTAAAATATAAATAACAATGTATTGAATAATTATGGTGGAACCTATGTTTTAAGGGGTCGTATAGAATCACCATTTTTATTTTCTTTGAAAAATTCTAAATCCACTGGATCAATGCATCTTGATAGTCATTATTATATGGGAACATATTTTATAATATGAAATATTATACAATTTTTCATTATTTATTTATTCATTTGAATAATTTGACAATAAAAATTATTTAAAATATTATCAATAAATAAATATTATTATCCTATATATAGTATTATTGATTATGTTATTATTCATCAACAATTATATACATCTATTATGAAATTATTTCCATATATTTTTTATTAATTTTTGATATATGTAAAAAATTTAGTTTATTTTACTTATTATAATAATATATTCCCAACATGATAAATAATTTAAATGAATGATTTTAAAAAATATTTTGATAGTTTATTGCATCTTGGTAAATGGATTGGAAAGAGAATGAAATATGAGTTAAAGTATATTAAAAATTAAATTTCAGACATTATTTTTTAGATTCATAAGTGAATGGTTTTGATTAAATTTTCAAAATTATTATAGTGAATATCACCTCAATGGCCATCACCTATTATGCAAGAATTGTCTTATTTGAAAATTACTCATGAATTTGTAACTTCCCTCATGCAAATGATTTTAAAATTGCAGAAGGATTTTGAATTGTCATTTAAATGTTGCAAAAAAATTTGGGTCAAGATTCAAAAATATATTTTGAATTATATAATTCTCAAAGTGTTGTTTTTGGATGAGTAATTGTGATGACAAGGTAGATCGGTTGTTTGGTTGAGTATCACATGATTTTGGTCAAGGTTCAAGAGTTTTGGAGTACTCTAGAGAGGGTGTGTATTCTGGTGAGTATGTTTTATAGGAAGCATTCTGATACCTAGTTCTCTATATGTTATCATCTAATATTGAGATGATCATGGTCTTTTTTCATTTTTTATAAAAGAATAAGGACAAACACTATGGGTTCATGTCAAAACCTTTCATGGATAAAGAGTGTATGAGACATGGTACATGTCTAAGGTACTATTTTAATGAACCCATGCACCTAATTGCATAATTTTTCTTCTAGGGTGTGCATGTTCGGTGCATGGTTTGGACATCCATGTTTGAAAACCATGCATTAGTTTTTTCATAGGTAGTGTCAACTATATGGTTGGTGCATAGTATAGAAATCTGTGTTGCTACCTCCAATATAATTAAAATATTTATTTTACCATTTTTCCTCTGGTTTTGTATCTTAACCATCAGCTTTCACTTCTCATTTTTTGTAAAAACCATATGAGGGATGATCCTCCCCTTATCCCGTCATGAATAATCATCAAGGAGGTGTTCATGGTAGATTGTCCTTGGAATTTAATGTTATAATTTTCTCACCCCTTCAACCCCACCCCTCCTTACATAGTTCATAATAATTTCAAATATTTGTGTTTAGGGAATCGATTCCAAGTCCACAACAACATGGTGGAATTAGTTAATGATGATGGGTATTTTCATCATCCTTCATAGAGGATATCCCAAGATAAATTCTATACATTGTAGCTTGATTTATTTCATGGAATGAGATAATTAGTAATTTTATTATGTTTTTTGGTGGGTTTAATTTAATTAGTTTTGTAATTGTATCACCTCTTAGACATTTTTCTCGAAATGGTGATAAGAGTGCATTATGGACCACATGTGGAAATTTTGTGGTGTTTAGAAAATTAGTGATAAACTTATGGGTTTTATAACATTTTTACCTGTCTATTATTGATCAATTATTTTATTTTAATAATTATAATTATGTATTTTTTTCATATAATGAGGCTAGGGAATGGGACGTTTAAAATATCATGTTTAGATGTTAATGATTTTAGAAGAGACTAGGGTTGTTCTTCTCACAGTTGTTATGATTTTAAAATCATGGGGAAAATATCAATTAATTAGGTAAGTGGTAAAATTAATTGTCCCATATTTTTGATAATTATTTTCCATGTGTATATATCAACTGGAATAGATACGTTTTTAGGTGTGGTTTTCCCCTTTTTATGTTTATGTGTTAGTGATTTTTTTATTTCCATAGACCTTCAGTGGATCCTAATGGATCCATGGTGTTGTGATATCAATTTTACAATAACCACTGGGGTTTGGAGCCTTTGAGAATTGTAATTATTTAGATGTGATGTTGGTAAAACCCTAGGAGGTCTTCTAAAATGTTTGAATTTTGTGATTTGGATTTTAATTCATATTATTCCAATATTCCATAATGATGATTTAACATGGATGTTTTTGTAAAATGGTGCTTTGACATTATGGTGTATTTAAAGGGGATTATGTGGTAATAAAATGTTGATATAAATGAGTGTTTGTCTCCCTCTATGGTTAAAATTACCTAATGAATATTTTACCTGGTTAAATATAAATTTATGGTCATGGTATTTATTTGGTTTTGGAAGAGAAAGAACCATTTTTAAAATAGGTGTTTTTAAAAAGATAAATAAGGATGTCTGGTTTTGATATTTTAATGACATTTGAAATGGGTTTGGTTTTATTGATGAATATATTTGTTTTTAAGGCCCATTGGGACCTCATCTAAATAAGAATTTAATAATGGTTTGTAATATAGATTTGCAAATTTTGGTTCAGCATTGATGTTGATATGGTAGAATGATTAAGTATGTTAAATATTGAATAATATAATTTAATAATGATTAAATGAATTAGGATTGTGGAAATGGAATTCTTTAGACATGGTATTAGTTCTAGACTGAGGCATGAGGAAACACTTATTATATCTATGGTATTTGATATTGGACATGGAATAACATATTCAAGGTTTCAGGTAGTCCATATTAAGTCGGTAGGTTCCCTGATGCAGTATAGTTTCTATAGGATAGACTAATTCTCATGACATCATGGGTATGGACATGGAATTACATATCAGTTATTATAATATTGTACATGGGATTACTCATCACATGAATGGGTTCTAGATTAATTCTCGGGGATCCACGATTATTATATATGATTGGGATGGTCGTACATGGAATTCCGAATCTAAAGTTTAGTACTGGGACTGATGTCCTAATGTACACTGGATTAATGTAATTGAGAAATGAATTACCACTTGAGACTTAAAATTATAACCACTATGGTTTGTGGATTAGAAACATTTCATGGTCATAGATGGTTTGTATGATTGGTTGACCCTATAGAACTTATATGATTAAATGGAGTATGATAAATGTTTAATTGTATGACATTATTATTATACAATATTATTAGTTAAGGTCCCCATTATATATATGCATACATTTTATCACAAGATAATATTTTTGTATACACCATTTATGGTACGTAGCCTATTGATTTGTACTCACACTCTGCACAATATTCCACTATGCATGGGTTCCCATGAATATCTCTCATTGTTATTATAGGAACATGTTTGGTATGAGGATCTTCACGAGTTTCAAATGGTTGATCGAGATATCTTTGATAGTTCAAGGTGAATGTAAGGATTTTTATTGGACATAATGTGGAGATTTATTATTTATTATTCTATTTTTTGTATTTCATGTAGAAATCCCAGTGTGAGGTTTGTTGTATGACTGACATGGTCATTGAATCTTTTACTATATTTCAATTTATTATAGTAATATATTTTTATCTATGTATTTTTTTATTCATATTTCTATGATGTGTAACTTATTTGGTATTTTACTTTAGGTTGTGCACTCCGATGTGACATTATAGTATCCTTATAGTACCATATTAAAATGATGCTCCTAGTCACTATACTTTGGATTATGAGGAGGCACGCTTGAGTTCACATGGTGAATCATATTGGTACAATAATTTATTGACACTCGAGAAAAAAAAATATAAATTTGTATTAGAGGGATTCACTTACTTAATATTATACTATTTCAGAAGTACTATACAAGATTTATATGAGTATTTCAGAGCTTTTGAAGGATATATGAATCATCCTCCATGAAAACATGATTAATATTGATGTACTAGTTATCATGGGCTTGGATTTCTATTAATGTTTTTGATGTTATTGTAATATAATATTTCAACTTCTAGCAATGCAGATGTTGTTTAGATTTCATGACTTCAGATGGATTTATAGTTCTTAGAAAATTGGGATGATGTATGTGGATTGGTTTCGGATCATGGAATATAGATGTAAGAGTTGTGACCTATATAATGAAAGGAAAATAAAATCCATATTTTATATTCCTTCTAATGTGTGTCATTTGGAATTTCCTTTATATGGAAGGTTATATGGATCTATGGTGAGGCACTTTATGATGATGACACTTGTGTTGTCCTCATGCACAATAGGGTTAGTGTCCTTAGTGGGTTTGTGTGGAATAAGTCTAAAAATAATTGACCCATACGGGTGGTTGTATTGGGAGGTTTTTATTGTGTATAGTTCATCAAGGGAGTGATATTATGTGAAGATTCTAGGAATGAAAAGGTTCCATATTCGTGAGAATTTGTATGGTATAAGACACATTAATATTGTGTGACCCTAGAAAAGGGTTATTTGACATATTAATGTTGTGTGATGAAGAGATAGTAACATTTTTTATGAATCATGAGTGGTTTTCTTTTTTGAGTTGACAAAAATATAGGGTGGTTGGACCGAGTAACATTTTGTTGTGACTCTAGTTTTTTGGAGTTGGTTCTGTGTGGATATAATGTTTGATCCATTAGAGGTTTGGAATGGGTTGTGGGGGGGGGGGGTTGGGTTCACAGGGTAATGATAAGTGTATTATAATTTGTACAATAATGAGTAAATGTTGCAATCTAGTTCGGGGTTTGGAACATATTATGCATTTTTTTCATGAAAAACCACTTCATTAATGGTGTATCATCCATGTGGTTGGTATGTATAGGCTATGGTCATTTTACGGGCCAAGGAAAAGTAATGAATGTGAATATAGGTGTTCCTTGTTATTATGATCTGTATTGGTAACACAATAAGTTCATGAGGGTATGTGGTTTTAGGCATGTAAATAATCTTTGGGTGATTACCATGCATGTGAGGTAGCCCTAGTATGATCATAGCATGATGCATGTTGAGATGTCTGTTTTTATTAAGATATAAAAAACATGTATTTTTTATTCTTTAGTGATGCATCTGTTTTATGAGGGATGGACTAGTTATGTTTCTAGATCGGTTGTCTTAGGATTTATCTTGAGTAATAATGTGAAATCATATGTTATTTTTGTGGAACACTCAAATGATATCTCGGATTTGGGTGGCCATGAAAGTGTTTTTGGATCTATGAGCATTCATTGTTTTAGAAAAGCCTCATGGGTTCTCTTTTTTGAGTAATATGGTAATTTTGGGGTAGGCATGACATTTGGATTTGGATTGTGTGCTTATTTTTTTAATCCACGACACAATTAAGTTGGGTATTTGTTTTATGGTTGGGTTATCCAAGAGTGTGTAGTAGATAAGTGTTTGTGGGATCTTGGTGACATGAGAACTAGTGACAGACTATAGTGTTTGGTTTATGTACTAGACATTGTATAAGAATTGGTCAAGGTACATGATTTGGGAAGGAATCCCTGAGTTGGATGAGAAATGATGGGGGTATTGTTGGCCGAAAATCCCTCAAGGTAACATTGCATCATTTTTGGGTATGATTGTGTTTGTCAACGAATCAGGTTTCCATAGTCAATTTTCATGTTCCAGAGATGTTGTTGACAATCCATCTTGACAAAGAACCATGACAAAGGAATGGATGATATGAAGGTTATATAAAAGAATAGAAACAAGGTGGCACTGTTTTCCAGTGTTTTCTGAATTTTTTGTGACTAATATTTCCAGTTTGGTGAGAATTGTGAAATATGGATTTCCTAGAAGATCTCATCAAAATAGGGCAAAGAAATGAGATTCGCGAAGATAGGACTCATGGATTGGATTTTTCAAAGACCATAAGAATGTTGACAGTGATTCTTCACAATTAAAAAAAGCTTCGCGGACATCAGAGTTGAAGACAATTGTGGTGGAGAAGTGAATTCTGAGTGGAGCATTGCGGAAAAGGCTCAAAGTAATTTAAGGGATGCACCATTATTATAATGAGATCCATGATTGGAAAATTCCCATAGTTATTTGCAATTTTGAGATAGATTCAGTAGGAACATCGGAGCATTGTGATTTGAGTTGATGTAGAGTTGACTTCGTGCGGAAGGTTGGAGGGTTGGTGGAATAACCTATAAATAGAACTTGACCACCTCGGGAGAATTAGAGAGTTTTCAAAGAAAATATTTTTCTCTCGACCCACAAAGGTGGTTCACGAAGGCAGTGTACTTCGTGAAAGGAAGGAGCTTCATGGCGGCTATTCTAGCACAATGAAAGTTGCATGCTCTGTAGTCACTCAGTGAGCTTCCCAAGGGAAGTCGAACAAAAAATACTTGAGTTTCATGATAGCCTGAACTCTGCGAAAGCATGATCATTGTGAAAAGGTAGGAGTTTCATAAAGGCTTGTTTGAGTTTTGTGGATTTGGGAGCCCCATGATGTAGGGTTATTTGCGAATGTATTTCCAAAATATTTGCCTAGTGATCAGAGGCAAAGTGGTATTCATATGTGGACGAAAGTTGGACTTCCATAGAGCACATATCAACTGTTGAGGATGCATGTATTCATGTAAATGAAGATACCTACAAGTTTATAAACTGTGAGTGGATCCCATCAAATTGCAATGATCCAAGGTAGAGGAATAAGGTAGTCCTTTCTACTTGAAGTGAGCTAGAGAGAGAGAAATATGGAGTGACCATTGGGAAGTAGTGAGGTAACCCTAAACGTTGTATAGGAAATAATCCTTGGTATAAAAGTGATCTATCCCAAACATTTTTGGCAGTGAGCTTTAGTTGATTTGGTACAACAGCAAATCGTTGTTGTATGCTCTTGGGATGTAGCCTAGTGAGGGTGAACCAAGTAAATTTTTTTGTGTCTGCCTGGTTTCTTCCCTTAATTTCATCTAAACCATCAAATTTTGGTAAAGATAAAAATAAGTGATCAACATAGTCACATAACAGAAAACAAAGTGACTCATATAACATAGAGGTCTAGATCTAGTAGGGAAAGAATAATTTTGAAACAATAGAATATCCATACCCAGATTCACTTCCACCACCCTCAGGGTATCCAGGCCCCATTGGGTCCAAAAAATTTGTATCGGAGCGAATTTTTCTTTTATTAGATTCATTTTCTCTAACTTGGTGTAGTCTATTTGTGTGGTAAAATCAGTTTTCTTTTATCTCGGTGTGCCATGGAAAAGGGAAAACATCAATGAATAATAATAAGTCAGGTGATATCCCTTAGTGTGAATGTTTTTAAGGAAAAATTGTGATTCAACTAAAAGAATCAAAAGAGTTACTGAAGGATTTCATGGATGAATCTGATAAAGAAAATATTGATGCACTCAATCATGATGTCGGAATAAGTGATGTACTTCAACATCAATGTGATACCTAAGAAACTAATGTTGAATAAGCTTTAATAAGGAGGCCAGAAGTAGATGTTGTCAACATGACAGTGAAATTGGATCGAAAATTGGATTAATAAGTTATATCTAAATATATATGGATCCATGTATTGGAAATTGAGGTCAACATGATAAGAGACTTAAATCAAAGGATTATTAATGTGGCTACTGACATGAGGAAGAATAATGATTATCAAGATTAATAAATACAAAATATGGATAGAATGAAAGGTAAAAAAAGGCTGAAAATTGTGAAGAGAATCAAAATCCAGATGAAGTTCAGAATCTAAAATCTAGAAATGATGATCTAGGTACACCGTTGTCTGAAAATGTTCTGAATAAAAATGGATACAATAAGAGAATGAATCTGTCTCTGAATTTGTATCTTATAAAAAATTTAAAGTAAATGTGAAAATTTATATGGTAGAAAACCTCACACGAGAACTGGATGATGCAACGAGTTGTGGAACGAATATTAGAAGAAAAAATCAATGCCCAAATTGAATCAAGGTATATGAATATTAAAATGTTTGAAGAAGAGCTAGAATCAGTGATGTATGTAGTGGATTAATCAAATACTAGAGGAAATCCTAAACTGAAGGATGCCTTACACTTACTACATGATTATCCTTCAACAGGAGATGATAAAATGAAAGGAAAATTTTCCATATTTCAAAAGTGGCAAGAACAAATATTCTCATCTCAAAGACCATATTATTTGTGATAAACTTGTATTGGATTTGATAAATTCCATCTCATGCATAAAATAAATAGAGCGGTGAATAGTTCCATAAGTGGAGGAAATCTGGTAGGTGCTCGAGACATGCCTAAGAGGACAGTTACAAGAAGTAGTGATGACATGTGTTATTTTTATGGGATTCATGGCCACACATAAAACTTCTATTCAGAGGTCTGGGAATACATTTATGGATGTGAAAATAGATACTTTTCTAAATATAAGAATAAGGAGAAGTGTTATGAGAAATCACGAAGAAGAGTCTTTCATAGTAAAGCATTTATTAGATGTTATTCTTGTGGAGGAATGGGACACACCATGATTTTGTGTCAGGAAGCTCGTGAGCTCAATGTCAGAGTAAGAAATCAAACTGCATCAATATCTCGATAGAGAAATGATGAAATGGGGCATTACTTTCATAGAAAATGTTTTATATGTTATGATTATTGGAATTTGGAAAGACATTGCAGCAAGAAGAAAGTAAGAAAGGAAAATGAACTCGAGAGGAGATTCACGACTTGAGTGGTGTATAATGAGAAATCCTACACTAGAAGATGAAGTGGTAAATTGAAAAATAAGTTTACTACCTCAAGATATTAAAAAGCAGATAAACAAAAGGTGTATTAATCACTTTCTATGTCACACTAACAATATCCCTCAAAGAAGGAATTTCAACAATCCTGGAAGATTAAGGGATGATCAACACCAGTTTTGAGTAAAAAGAATATAAAGTTAGTGGATGACTCAACCCCAATAAGAAAATGTGGAGTGAATCAATCAATTGAAAAATAAAATACGAATAAATAATGTCCTAGAAAATTCACATATCATGCCACATACCGAGAAGTGAAGGCAAGAGAAAGAGCATTCCAATGGAAGAAGAATCAGGAGCGTATGACCAGTGTAATGTTTCTTGCTCAGAGATAGAATCAAGGAAATTGAAATTTTGGTGGAACCTCAGTGAAGGAAAAGTGTACTAGTGGGTTTTAACCCCAAATGTTGAGAATGGCCATGCCTAGAAAATTTACATATCAGAGAAAGACTCAGCCTGTGGGTAATGAATGCTTATTCATATGGCCAGAGCAGTTGAGGTTTTCTAGGTAGCTAGAAGAAGCACAAAAGGTGTGTAATGTTATTCAAGAAAGAATCAATCGGTTGACACATCAGGATCAACCACAATCCTTACCATGAGGATTCTAGAAAAAACCCCTCTCCATATGTATATAGATTCTATTAACAAATGATTCATGTGTTTCAGGTTCTTGGGAGATAATATCTAAGGGTAAGTGGCATATAAAGATGCACAATGGAAATGTAATAGGATTTGGAGTTCCAATTGACTCAAATCAGGTACCAGAGTTGATTAATAAAAGGGGAAGTAGAGTAAAATAGGAATTGATTCTGTTATAAGCTTTATATCTTGTTTCCTACATCGAGTTCCAACTCAGTAGGATTAAATATTTTGTTAATGGATCAATTATGAGAGGAAGATTGGTATAAATAGTGTAGGTAGTGAAGAATGATTATGAGTCTAAACAGTGGGCCTAACCATAGTATGTTTTGCATAGCACATGGGTAGAATTCAATATCACAATCTGATGCAAGATCCATCAAATAAATAATTGGATGACTTATGTCAGGTGTTTTTTATCGAGAGAAGATATATTTCTAGAGAAGCAGAAATAATCATACATCAAAAGCGTATATATTTTTTTCTAACAATGTGGTTTTATGTATCTGTTTTTAGTATACTAATAAGTTTCGAGAGAGTATAAAAAATATTTTAACATGAATATCAGAAAGGTAGTTTAAAGAAATTATTCCACTGAAAAATGACATAATGACTCATTATATGTTGAATGTGATGAAATGGTAATAGACTCAAGGGAAGAAGAAGTGGAAAACAATAATTCAAAAGAATATACTGATAATGAAACTGAGGAATTCAAGTCTATATCATCTTGAACGTTGTAGATTCGAGCTACAGATGAACATGAAATTTATAATTGGTAATTAGACATGGGAGATTATTTCAAGGCCAGCAGATAAGAATTTCATCAGGGCTAAATGGGTCTATCGTAACATGATGAATGAAGTTGGAATAGGGATTTAGAACAAAGCATGGTTTGTGTTAAAAGGATACTCCCAGATAGAGAGAATAGATGTTGATGATGCATTTTCACCCATTACAAGGATGGAGGAAATCAGGTTATTCTTAGCCATTGATGTGCATCAGATGTTCAAAGTATTCTATATAGATATCAAAACAGGATTCTCGAATGGTATTATAGTGGAAGAAGTGTATATCGAGCAACCATATGGTTTTCTCATTCATGAGGATGAGAACAAGGTTTTTTGGCTCAAGTAGGGGTTATATGGACTGAAACAAGCACATAGATCATGGTATTCAAGACTTGATCATTATTTGAAGTTGCTTGGTTTTTAGCATGGTGGAGTTGATTATAATATATATTTCAACAATAATGGTAATCAAAGGATGATGGTTCTGGTTTATATCGATGACATAATATGTGGTGGATCAGACAAAGAACAGTGCAAATAGTTTATTGAATTCATGAAATATAAGTTCAATATGTCTATGATTAGTGAGATGACCATTTTCCTGGGTTTATAGGTGACAAAAGGAAGGAATATCATATTCATTTATCAATCCAAATATTCCAAGGAGGTTTTGAGTGGATATGAAATAGAAAATTCCATGGAGAAGAAGACTCTGGTTTCTACCTAGATGAAACTGTCCAAAGACGAGGATGGCAAGGGATTTAATATCACAAAATATAGGAAAATCATTGGAATTCTACTGTACATAACTGTGACAAGGCATTACATTGTTTTCACCACATTCCATGTAGCGAGGTATCAGAGTAATCCAATGGAAATCCACATACTTGTAATGAAAAATAATACTTTGGTATATCAAAGGAATGGTGAATTTAGCCCTGATATATAGTGACAAATCATAGTCAAAATTATTGGGATATACTGATACAGATTGGTCCATTTTAGAATTTGATAGGAAATCAACATAATGATGTTCTTTCTATTTTGGTGGACTATGTATTAAATTGGTATGAAAAAAAGCAAGATTTTATTTCATTAAGCATCGTAGAAGCTAAGTATAACGTAGCCACTCAAGCATGCACACCGTTACTGTGGATGATGCAGCAGCTTGATGATATGGGAGTTGAAGTGAAAATTTTGATCAAAATCTAGTGAGATAACTCAAGTGATATAAATCTCAATGAAAAACTCATCCATTACTCAATGAAAAAGAACATTGAAATAATGTATCATTTTATCAAGGAGAAAGTTGAGCAGGGAGTCGTGATGTTGGATTATGTGCCTATAGAACTATAGGTTGCAGATATTATGACAAAAACCTTACCCAAGGAAGCTTTTGAGAGGCATCGACTTGCTCTGGGAGACCAGTCAACACATCGCACTTAAAAAGTGTCAATGTTGGACACACACACCCTCTCCCCAAGGTATGAAGTTTTTTCCCTAATGCATTAATATATGTTTTTACCCTGTCATAGACAACAAAGGAGC
Source organism: Viscum album (assembly GCA_963277665.1). Taxonomy (NCBI): domain Eukaryota; kingdom Viridiplantae; phylum Streptophyta; class Magnoliopsida; order Santalales; family Viscaceae; genus Viscum; species Viscum album. Next base: position 883,700,217 of record OY728158.1, read on the forward strand.
GCCCCTTGGGATCATTGAAAAGGGGGAGAAAACAATTATTGTTCAAGGGGGAGAAACTATGGCTATTTGAAAAATCATGAATGATGGGCATAGAAACTGGTGGAGCAGTGAGATAGGGGAGAAATAACATAGGTGGAGAGTATTTAATCTGATGATGCAATAAGTGATCAATCAATGAATAGATATCATGGAACCTAAGGATCATGATAAAATTATAATAGTGATGTTGGAATAGTGTGATAAGGTTCCCACCTATCACTAATTGGTATCTGTGTTGTTTCAACAATTGGTATCAATTTTGAAATTGGTATCAGTTTGGTGTCAACAGATGGAGTCGTAGATGAAGTGATTCATTGATGAACATTTCAAACTACTCTTTTTTCTCATGTCGAGCATTTCTAATGTGGGCTTATAGTATGTGGTGAGTAAATCTTTGGTCACTATCTGAATTGTAAGAGGCGAAGGATGGTTGATGATGGAAGGAGACTCAATGAGGTATCAATGTTCTGAAAATAATTTTTAGAAGAGTGCTCAACAAACCAAAAGCGAGATATTGTTGGGAAAAAATCCCTCAATGTAACATTGCATCATTTTCGGGTTTGATGGTGCTTGTGGACTAACCAGGTTTCCATGGTGAATTCTAAAGTTCTAGAGATTTTGTTGAAAATCCATGTTGGAAAAGAACCATGGAAAAGGAATGGATGATATAGAGGCGATATAAAACAACAGATACAATGTGGATCCATTTTCCATTGTTTTCCGAATTTTTGGTGTCCAAAATATTGAGTTTTGAGAGCATTGAGAAATATGGATTTCCTATATGATCACAACAAAATATAACAAAGGAATGAGTTTTTCAGATATAGGATTCATGGATTAGATTTTTCAAATACCATAAGTATGTTGACGGTGATTATTCATGATTATGAAAAGCTTTGCAAAAGTAGAGTTGAAGAGAATTGCAGCGGTGAAGGGAATTGCGAGAGGAGCATTACGAAGAAGGCTAGAAAGAATTTATGGGATGAACTAGGATTACGATGTGATCTTCCATAAAAAATATTTGTAGTGCTTCATGATTTTGAGAGAAATTCGGCCTGAAATTCAGGGCTTCTCGATTTGAGCTGACGTGGCATTGGCTTCGTGCAGAATGTCTGAGGGTCAGTGGAATAACCTACAAATATTCCATGACCCCCTAAGGAGAAGTAGTGATTTTTCAATGAAAATATTTTTTTCTTGGCTCACGAAGGTTTTTCGCGAAGGTAGTGTGCTTTGCGAGAGGAAGCAGCTTCACGGTGGATATTTTAGCTATGTCAAAACTATCATGCTCCATGGTGGCTCTTTGAGCTATGCGAGGGATGTCGCTCTACGATGACTTGAGCTTCATGATATCTTGCACTCTATGAAGGCATGAGCTTCGCGAAAAGTCATGATCTTCACAAAGTCTTGTTTGAGCTTCGCCAAATTTAGAGCCTCCCGATGTATGGTGCTTTGTGAAGTTATTTCAAAAGGAATTTCCTAGGGTTTAGAGGCAATGTGGTATTCATCTGTGGATGAATGTTGTAAATCAATAGAGCATCTATCATCTTTTGAAGATTCATGTATTCATGCAAATGAAGAGACCTACAGGTTCATAAACTGTGAGTGGATCCCTTTGAAGTGCAGTGAGCCAAGGAAGAGGAAGAAGGTAGTCCTCTCTAATGGTAGTGAGCTTGTGTGAGTGAAATAGGGAGTGACCCTTTGGAAGCAGTGAAGTATCCCAGATAATTATAAAGGCAGTGAGCTTGGTCATAGAATTGATCAATCACAAACATTATTTTCTATGAGTTTTAGTGGATTTGGTACAACGGCACATCACCGTTCTATGCTTCTTGGACGTAGACCAGAGAGGGTGAACCATGTAAAAAAATTGTGCCTGCCCGGTTGCTTTCCTACATTGTATCTAAAGCATCACCATCAGGTGAAACTAAAAAAAGTGATCAACATAGACATATAATAGAAAACAAAGTGACCCATATAACATAGAATTCCATATCCAATGGGGAAATTATAATTTTTAAACAATAGAATATGCATACCTTGATTCACCCCCCCACCTCTTAGGGTATCTAGGGCCCTTTTGGTCCTTACAGATATGGTGTGATTTTTTTGGGGAAGGGTGTGTAGGTTATTTGAATGCATTTAACACATACACAGATTTAGAGGTGATATCATATATTCATGATATTTTCCTGATATTTGTTGAAGAAATATTTGCATAGTCTTTGTTAATGATGATCATTCCCAAAAACATTATATCATCCTGGATATACTGACAGAGAAATGGATATATTCCTAGAAAAATAATTATATTTTTGGATGATGTGGGGTATCCATCAAATTTCTCTCATCGAGCGTTGTATGTGGAACTATATGGTGGGAAGTCCACTATTAGCCATCGGTGAGTGAGGTCCTTGTAATGGAATAGACGTTGATGAATAACATGGGTTCCATTCTCCGAAACAATGAATAAGATATAGTTAATATTTCATTTGGTAAATCATGTGATTAAGGGATATACACATCAAATTATTTTTTGAGTAGTGGATGGAGCTTGTGATGAGTTTGTGGAGGTTTCATGGCTGATTCAGTGAAAAATAAACTCTCATAGTAGAAATTGGCATGTTGGAATCACAGGTGAGACCCTCATGATGGATGGGTCAAAGGAATGTGATTTTGGTTTTGGATTGTTTGTGGTGACATTTTAATGATAGGGTGAAATATTTTAGTCACATGCTTAAATTACAAAGGTAATGAAAATGAAAAGGCCATTATGGTGAATGACCCAAACAATTGTTAGATTGGGGATTCATGTGGTTATAAAGAGTTTTTCATGGTGATTGTGTTCAATATACAATAGTAGGATTTTTTGGATGGACTTCGATTTTGGATTAATGGGTATTTTGGTTGAAGAAACGCATAGGGAGTTGGGTATACACTATTGCGGGAGTGTTTGGATGATCATGGAATTCCTTAGGGAGTGAATTCATAATTACTAAATATGATATCTATGTGGCGATGATTAGGGCTGATTTTTTTTGTAAAAGAATACAGAGGGTAATCGGAACAAGATTAATCTATACAGTGGGTGTGAGATATTAAAAATCAATCATGCATTTTATTTTCAGAACAAGGGGGATCCTTTTAGAAATTGGACAGGTATTTTTAGGGAATTTTTTTTCATAGATTGTGTATAGATGGCAGGTTAAAGTTCACCGTAGTTGGGTTCAAATGTTGATTAAGGGTTCTAGTGGCAGTTGGTGTGTATTAGGTTGAGAAATAGGTATAATACTTGTTGCAAGCTTGTGTTTACATTCTGTTAGGGTTTACTAATGACAATATTTATATGTATTTTATGTTATGGTTAAAAGTTGAATCTCATTGTGGGGAGAACCATATATCGATGGATAATCATATGATGTTGTAATAAATGTTTTTGGAGATTCTCTCAGGTAAATGACATCATAGTGTTTAATTTTTTACAATACGTGTATGCCTAGGGTTTTGGAAAATTTGCGGCCTTGAGTTGGAGGTTGTTCCATGGAAGTGTTTTAGACTCTCATAACATTAATGAGAACGTTGGATAAAATGTGTTGACTGATGTAGTCTAGGTGGGGTATATATATGTCCACCGAAGCTTCTCAATGATGATAAGTATTATATTTGGGATGTAATAAAATCTTTTATCTATACAAGTTTAAATTTTAAAAAGGATTTTGAATTTTTATTTATTGGATTCGAGAAATTTTAAATCAAGACATTGAATTTTATTCATAGATATCGAATACCTGAAAGTTTTTTATTTTTGAGATGTTGAATGATTCATGATGGTTTTCTCGTGTGTTAAGATGAGTATCTAAGGAATCATGTTAATATTTAAATTTTTTGGAGTATTTTTGGGAATGCTTCACAATTTAGGTACATGATTTTGGAAAAACCATGAGATACCATAATGATCCAGAAATTTTCATTTCATTTTGAGTGGAATATTGTTGGGGTTCATGGTTTCCACATATTTAAGGATTTATTATATAGGGTTTATGGTCCAAAAATTTTAGGAGGAGGAGGATCTAAAATTGGGTACTTGACTAGTGCATGGTTCCAGAAAAATTGTTTCTCTTGTTGAGGAAATTATCATGTTCGGTGTGCACCATTTGGGAATACCTCAGATAAATATGGGAAAACTATGAGGGTAATTTGGCATGAATAGTGAAAAGATACTGTTGAACAATGATTCAGAAATATCTACATCAAAATTATGATGTTTCCCATAATCTCATTAAAATGAAAATTTTTCCATTTCCCCTCTATAATATAAGTTTACCACTCCCCTTTCTGTTCCACTTGGATTCCTGATCCAGTGGATGGAAGATCCTACCTGACACCTTTATTCAATAATCATCAAGGATGTGTTCTTGGTAGGGTTTATTTAGTGTTTTAGGTGATAATTATATACGAACTCCTTCCATTTCTCTTTATCCTTAGTTTTTCATAATTTTATATTAGTGGTTTCATGGATTTGTTTCTAATTCCACCAAAACCTGGTGGAATCAAGAAAGGACTATGTGGGTTTTGGCTAGCTTGTATATAGGATATCCTAAGAGGAATATCACACATAGATTCTAGATGTTTCATTAATGTATTTGAACATGGTGATATTTGGGTGTTTTCTCTACATATTTAATTTAATTACTTATTAAAATGGTATCCTGTCTTACGAATGTTTTTGAAAATTTTTTCAGGAGTCGGGTGTGTCCCATCCATGTATTTTAAATGGTGTTTTGATATATGGTGAGCATCAAATGGGTTCTATAGTGTTATGAAATTTTTTCATTGATCGACTAATTGATTCTAATTGTTGAAATTAATTATTTTTTGTTTATTAAAATTAAGTTATAAATTTTGATGTTCTGATGAGTTTATTTGGAAGTCAATTAGACTGGTGGGATAATGTATTGTCCTTGATAAGGGATACTTGCTTTGAAATTATTGTGGAGTGATTTGTTAATGAGGTAGGTGGTATGTGATCTTTACCCATTATCATTATAATTTTTTCATATATATATGTTTGGTTCCACATATCCCTTATGTGTTTTGATTTCCCCATGGTTTATGTTGATGGATTAGGAATTTATATTGATTCATAATACACTCCAAATATCCCATTGGATCTATGGTGTTGTGATATTGTATATACAACCTCCCTGTGGGTGTTCCACCTTTGAAAAGTGTAATTATATAGATGTAGTGTTTTGTAAAAATCAAATTTTGTCTTTTTAAATATTAAATGTTTTTCATTATATTGTTTTTAAATTATTATTTCCAATGTGGAAGAAGTACATTTGAAAAGGGACGTTGTCTTGACATGTGGTTTTTATTTTATGTTGATTCTAATTTGATTTAAGTTGAATTAAAATGTAGTTTTAAATTATTGTTTGGTTATTTCTAGAGATAAAATTTACTAATATATATTGTAATGCTCTTCATATAAAATTATCCTCTTCAACAATTTTTGGTTTTCACATATGAAGACACATTTTCAAAAGTGGTGGTTTCAAAATGATAAATGAGGATTTTTTGGTTTGATATTTTTAGAAAACGACAAATTGTTAAGGTTTTGATAAATCATGTTTTTGTTTAAAAGAAACATTAGAAAGTTGGTAAATTATCAATTGAATAATTGTTTTTAATATTGATAAAATATTGATGGTTCACCATTAATGTGTATATTTTAAAAAGGTTTTGAATTATTAACCTTGAATTATTGAATTTTTTGATGAAAAAATTGATTAGGATGTTATAAATGTAATTATTAATCCATGTTATATGTGTTAAACAAATTCATGAGTACAAAGAGTATTATATATGGTTTTTTGAGGGGTATATAGAGTTCCTCATCAATGGTTTTAGGTGGGCTAGCCTAATGAATGAGGAACCCTTATGCACTATAGTGTTTTGATGATGCATTGATACTCTTGGCACTATGGATATGGACATGGTATTCCTTATCAGTTATTAGGATGTTTTACATGGTATTCCTCATCCTTTTTATTGGATATATAATAATGCTCGAAGAACCACTAGTATGATATATGATTGGGATGGTTGGACATAGAATTTTTAATCTATGTCTTGTATCTATATATTAAATATGAGGTACACTAAATTAATGTAATTGATAAATGAAATCCCCCTTTTGATTTTAAATTTATATCCATATGAAATATGTATTGGGATATCATCATGGCTGAAGAAGGATTAGCGTATTGTGTGACCATGTAGAATTAAAATTATTAAATGGGAAATGATAAATGTTTAATGGTGAACAATTTTTATTCTAAAATCTTATTTATTTAGTAGAATGATAGATATCTACATACTATATTTTACTCACTGATATTTTCTATTGACACCATTGGTTGTGGTCTACTGAGTATTACTCTCACCCTTCTCAGGATGCTTCATCACAAAGATACTTTAGCATCTCTCACATTTTTATTACAGGAATGGGTTTTTGTTGAGGTCTGTGTTGAGTTATTCATGGTTAAGAGGGATAACTCAGATATTTTTGTGTTACATAATGTCTTCATCTCAATGATTTTTTGGATCCTTCTTATAGATTATTAAATTTTTAGAATGTCATGAAACAATATTGGGGGTGGTTGTTTGTATGTTTTACATGTCCATTTAGGCATTTTCTGTATTTCATTTTATTATATCAAGTAATTTTTTAGAGAATTAATTCAATATACTTTCTCTAATCTCTATGTTATTTAATTATGATTATTTTTTCTAAACATTGATTTGGGGGGATTGTATCCTCATTGTTCTAACTAGGACCTCCACTGCTAGTTTTAATCCACTAGGATATGAGTAGGTGCACCTATGGTCATGTGGAGAACTGGCTTCGGGAACAAATTTAGCGTAACTTGATCTATGACATTACTTGATTATATTTTTGTGATTCAATACATAATAAGGGGATCATTCACCTTCTCCATGTTGTATGTCATGGAGGTCATATAAATTTCACTACAGAATTATTGATTATGAGGAACATTCAATTCCAACATCCATTGATCTTCATTTTGGATGTTCCACATCAAGATTCTAAATAATGGTTCAACAAGCTTCATTATATCTTTGAAATAATTGAGAATATATGAAATCACGTCATTCAATATATGTTATCCTAGAAGACAAGAAAGGACACATACTAATGTGGTAGAACTCATAGGAGATTTTTATTGAGTAATTTATTATTGATAAATTACATAATATTTATTATAAGGATTTTATAATCCATTTGTATGACTCAATTTTAATTAAATATAATGACCCCAAATTCATAGATATACATTTTTTGCACAATATATAAAACATGTTAGGGAGACAAACATAGGAATAAAAAAATATGGGATTAAAATATGATATCTGAACACATGTGGTTGTATTTAATCATCCATATTTCATGGATGTGGTGAAGAAATACATCCTCTAGAAAAATGGATCCAAAGTGAGATCAAAATCTAGAAGCTCATTATCAGGCTTGAAAATTGGTGATAACTCCTCAGATAAATGAGTTGTTGATAAATGGAGATTATATGGGGTGTTTGTATTGACATTATCTAGGTCAATGGTTTCAATATGGTTCATTTTTTCATAATACCCCTTATTTCATGGCCACATGTATAGGTTCAGAATAATCATAAATCTCAATAAAACATTTGAGTTGAGTAAATCTTATTAATTCAGTTAGTAGAACCATCATTAAATGTTTTTTCACTACAATCATATGATATTGTTGATAAGTGACCACAATAGACTCATGAATATTAGGTGTAGTCAACTGATCAATCTACAAATAGAAACTGGCAATCAAATTAAATATTTGGTTAGGAAGAATGATGCGGTGGGTAGGGTCATATAGTAATAGTGGAGGCTTCAATACCAAAGTTTCTACCACATGGTTAATTTAATGATATAAGAATATTGTTTACTATGGATAAATATTCTACTAATTATGGTATATGGAGTCATACAATCAAAGGTACTATTATGGTATAAACTACATTAGAATATAATATATTTGATGATAGGTATTTGCATTTTTTATCTCTACTAATGATGAATTATATATCAGATATAATTTTGAAATATAATATTTCTAAATGAGTCTCAAAACTTTTATAGGGATAATAATATTGAATGACAAATATTATTCATCATGTTCTATTATAATTGAATAATATGTGTATTTATAATAATATTTTTCTCTGAATATGGAATCACATGATGACATTCTATGAATAGACTAGGTGACCAAATTTTAGGTGTTATTTGATTTCTAGGATCAAAGAGTTAAATTCTCATCTCTAGCTTATAGTCATTATTCCATTCATTGATGGTTTGATATTCCGGCTTTTTGATATGGTCCTAATAAATAGTATGTTTAAGGTATCACAATTAAATGGAAAATATTATTCAAAAATTTGGAAAATATAAATGGTTTGTGGTTTTAACTTCAATGGTATAAAATTATCAAAATATATTATATGAACAATTCTTATTATTTCCTCCAATGGGAGATATAAAATTTATCATCAGCCTTCTACATTTAATTATGGATATCTATATTTCTCCATGTCATAAGGTTCCAACTAATTTTAGATTGTTAATGATCAACAAGGTTGAACTTGAGGAAAATGTTTTTATTTGGCTCAGAATATCCCCTTTGCCAGATTTTTTACTTTTCTCCAAGAATTATTATGGGAGTCCATACCTAAATGATTAACAAAAAAATATGAACATAGTGACAATTAATAACCCACAATTTATTCACATAATTTATGATCTATTTGATCTACTAAATGCGACACAATGGATTTTAAAAAATCGGCCTTCTATTAGATTATCATCAAATATTAGTCAGTCTAGAAGATATTCAAAAGAAAACCATCTTGGATTAATAAAGGTATTTTGAGTACATGTCAATTAGTTTCTGGAAAAATAAAATTTATGAAATGTATATGGTCCCGCTAAACAAAGCCATTCATCCAATCACAAAATCATTCATTATTTTCATTACAGATCATATTTATTCCCTTATAAATCATGGGTTGTGAATGGTAAAAATTTTAATTATTTCATAATGACATTTTGGGTGTTATAGATATTGGTTAAATTCATTTTTCTATTTATGGATTTTTATTTTCTAAGAAATTTTTAATTGAGACACTCCATTTTCCAATTTTTTTTTAAAATTATTCATTAAAATAATATTATATAAATGACATTGAATGAAATGTTGATGTATTATGTCATTAAAACATAGTACCTATTATATGAATTTAATCTTGAAAACATAACAATACACTTAATTAATTTTAATAATGGTATCATTAATTTTTTCTTCCTAGTCCACCACCCTACAATTGATTTCCTTAGGATATACATCAAGAGTAAATGGTGGGCATAAATCGCAATAAATGATAAATTAAACAAATAGAACATGGGAGATTATAATTGATAAAACAAAGTGCATAACATGATATCATATTCATAAGTATTATATAAATAATAAATAAATAATTATGTATATAAGTGTTAAAACTTGTCATATCCTGATATAAAATATGAGCATAATTATTTAGATTGATATAATGGTAAATCATTCAAATGTATTAATTCATGAGTTTAATATAAATCAAAATAAATCATTTCACTCATAACTTGTGGAGGATAAAAATAGGTTTCCAATAAAATCCTTGAATACCTTCACTTTTAAGGATATGTACTCTTCATCACATATAACCCACAAGAATGGAATGCGGGTGTTAGAAATAGAAATAAACAATAAATGAATTATACTTACATATATATGAATAAAATTCCATAAAAATATGTTTGGTCATTAAAAACATAAAAAGGGTGGCATGACCAATCAAATAATGAATTTGATAACATAGAACATATATAATGTGGTATATAGAATGAGAGTAATGGGAATCAATTAGAGTATATCATTGATTTGAATTGCATTTTGATATTAATTGAATGGTAATAAGTGAATGAGAACATAATGACATTTAAATTAGTAGACAGACTACCAATTATGTACATTAAAAAATTTAAAGGAAGAGAATCCATAATCAGGGGATATAATATAATAAAGCATGAGGAGATTTCTTGGAAAAATATAAACTCCATTGAAATGACATGGAGGTGGAAAAAGAGGAAAATTTTGATCTAAATTTATTGGCATAAAATGAAATTTTGTGGAGATGAGGGTATTTATAGAAAAATGAGAATACATTTTTATTCTATTTTAATGACATGCCTTATAATTTATGATTATAGAAAATGGAAAATAATTTTCATACACATGATTATACCTCATGGTTTTGGAAATTTCGGGAATTTTTTTTTTCTATTTTCATTGAGTTTAAGAAATCAATTATTAATATTAAATTGGGTGTATGATATTTATATGCCAAGAAAATATTGTTTTAGAAATATTAATTTCTATTTTAGACATTTTAAAGTTATTTATGGGTTTGAAAAATAAATTTAATCAATTATAATAATTTATATTAATAAAATAACATATTTATTACCATAGATTGACATAATTTAATTGTTAAATAATTATAATATATTTATGAATCCTGAAAACATATTGAAAACAGAAAAAATTATTTTTATTATTAAATGTAAATTAATATATTTAACAAAATCAAAAAAATCACAATAAAAAATATCAGGGTGGTTTATTCAAATATATGATTTATTTAAACAAAATTATTTCCTATGTATTATAAATAATTATTTTAAATTAACAATTAAATATTTCACAAAAAATGATATTTTTAATAGTGGACTGATTATTTATTTATTATAAATAGTTTTATATTTTTAATATATAAAAAATATTGATTCATAAACAGAACATATATATTTAATTATTATATTTAAAAGAATTGAATTTAGAATAAAAATCATAAATTACTTTTCGATGATGAATTTTTATTATTCCAAGGGTTATATAATTGTCACATCGCAACATTCAGGTAACATTTAGATCCTAATGATCACATTTCCCATTTATATCCTATATAAACTCCACCATTCAAAAACCTCATCATTAACTACATTTCTTATAATGGTTCAACACATCCCCGAATAATTTACATCTTATTCCAAACTCTTCAATTTATTTTTTCTATTTTTATAGATAGAGTGAACATTATTAGAGAGTAAATGATTATGGAATCTACATTACTGCGTGAATTGTTCAATTTTTATCATACATTATTATTTATATCTATTATATTAAATATTATATCATGATGTGCCATTCTCATATGAAAATGTATTGGTATTATCTTTATAATAAAATATTCATTAAAAACATGAATTCTTTCATTTATATGAGAATAAAATTTTGAGTTAATACATTCCCCCCCCCTTAAGAAATTATATCATCAAAATGTTTTTCCTACATCAAATTAATTGGGGGTATTTATCCTTCATATATTCATTTGTATTGAAAGTATCAATTTCAAAAATCTAATTTCACCATAATATTTTGATGATTGGGTTGTATTATTCATCAACACATGTTCCCACTCATCATGAATTTGGATATGTTTTTCCTCAAATGATATGATATGTTCCAATTATAATACATTCGTTTCTATTATACATGTTCGTTATAAAATGTAATATATTTATAGGATCATATATAAGACATTGTAGGTAATTGAAATATTCATAGGTAGTTCAAACCAAGAGGAAACCGGTTCATCTTAATCACAAATATAATGTAGTTAATATTACATATACTAAATTTCCCCATCCTTTCAACTATCATGACCCCTTTACATAGTGATATTTTTGAGAAATACATGATCCCCCACATGAAAATATAAGCCCTTGTTTATTTTTCCCATAACAATTTTTTCATTTCTAATCCACCATGATATGTATTGGACCAATATATGTTGTTCTGACATATCTCATTTTTTATTTTTTTTGGTAATTTACCAAATATATATTTTTATTCTTATAAGTTTTTATTATGTTTTTCTGATTATATCTATCAAAATAATTTATCTAAAAACATTTTATGTATTTAATTTAAAATAAATTATTTTATCTAATAAGAATCGAATATTATCTTTCATCTACATAGAATTAGAAATAAACATATTGAAATATTATCTTAATTTATTATATATGTCTTATGAATGTTTTTATTTACTTCTTGTATCATCAATGTCAGATACCTTAGAGAGAGTAAGGGTATGAGAAGTACTTATCTCATGAAAACAATATTCATAAAATATTTTCTAAAAATCATTATAATGAAGTTATTGAATCTAAATATCACAACTTAGAAACATATTTATCTTCTGCTGATTAATTAACCAATGCTATATTGATTCTGTTTAATATAACACTCCAAAAAAGACATAAATATGTTTTATCTTACAAATACTCGTAAATGTTTATCCGATAAGAACAACATTATTAATATGATATCTTATAATGAATTATATATTATATAAAATTCCATGTTTTATTTTCTATTCTATTATTAATTTATTTCATGATGTTTTATGGTATTATAATGGGTGTTTCCATTTATGGAAATATCAATTTTTACAATGTTTCATATTTCCAAGAGAGGAAATATATGAATAATAATAAATCTGATATTGTTTTTGTATAATCATTTTTCTATATTTGGAAATAGTGGATGTATTCCATTAATGGTCTATAATATAAATTATTCAAAGGATTATCAACTCAACATTTATTATTATCTCATGATTACAGTCAAAATTAATGATACTATTTACAAGGAATAGTCAGCTACTAAATGGTAATATATATATAGATAAAAATTAGAGATATAACATAAGTACATTTGAATACTCAGATAAAAATTAACACCAATACATATATAATATCAAACATTAATTATGGTTTTATGATTAATTATATTTTTAGTTTCACTGAAGATCATTCAGAGCTACACCATGAAGACTATTAGCTTCTCAGAATGTATATTCAACAACTATCAGTAGTTGTTTTCCACTATGTGAAAAAATTATATTTGTAAGGATTTTTATTTTTTTAAACTCATTTAAGGGTGTGTGTTAAGAACATATATAGGTCTTATAACGATATATTAGGGTTGAAGGATCTTAGGGCATTTGTATTAAGTGAAAACGTTTTGTACTCAACCGGGATCCCCTGTAAAAAAGGTTCTTTTAGTAATTATCACAAAACACATGGAGTAGAGTGGTGGTGGAGTGTACTAGAGTATTTATGTCTCCCAAACCACAATAATTAACAAGTATTAAATCTTTTTTCATTTTGTTATCATATAAAAATTTCTTAATCATACTAATGAAATTATTTTCACTTTCACACTCCAATATGGAAGATCATTGTAATGAAAAATTTTATGAACTCCATTAACCCCCTCTTGAGTTCTCAATTAGATATTATCATGGAAAATAATTATTTTTGGTAATCATGAATCCTGATTTCAATGATATCAGAAGATGATTTACAAATATATATTCTCAAATATAATTTATGGTTGATATCTGGGAATGTTTGTCAATGATTATAGATGCATACATTAATTGAGATAATAATGATTTGTTGGAAGGATCTCTTGAGAATCTATTTTAAGAATATGTGTATGAATGTTTATCCACATGATGAAAGTCCTTATGATATTCCTAATTCAAAAACATAAATGTGTGATTCAATAACTAAAGAATAATATGATAGGAATTAAAAACCTATGAATTCTAAAATCTATTGATTATGACTAGATGAGTTTAAAAATTATCTTAATGTTAAACAATGCCTCAAATTTGGGCTACAATTGTAGTTTCTTATGATGGTGTATATAAATTGAATCCACCTATATATGATAATTATAAACTCAAGTTTGACATAATCAAAATCATTAAAGTATAATTAACTACTCATTTGAATGGCTAGATCAATGTTATTTTTAATAAAGTTTCATCTTTATGATATCATATCATTGAGCATGAAAAAGCATTTAATGATTTAGAATAATACTATGAGAGTGGAGTGGAATCTCAAATTTAATCTGAAAATAGGCAGAGGACAACTATATCATGAAAAAATACATTATTGGAACACTTATCATATATAATTATGAAATTGAAGCTTAATATAGAGAGTATAAAATATCAAAAAATCAATATTTTAGGTTTTTACTTAAAAAGGGGAAAGGAGAATCAAAAAATGAAATTTTATTAAATATATAATGTGTAATACATCTCGAGATATTATAAATTAAATAATGATATTGAAAAGGTTTCTCAAAAGTTTAAAAACATTTACAATAGAAGAGGTTTCAAAATACCTTACAAGAATTACTAGAAGAATAGTGACAACTAAAAACAATTAAGATGTTCTGACTACAAGAAATAAAGTCCCATCATGATTTATTTTCCATTTAATATGTTTTATAATAAAATATATAAAATAAATACTTCATGAATTATTTCTATAAGGAGAAATCTATGAAAGCTATAAAGAACACCTTAAGTGATTTGGAATATTACAGTGAGTTTACATCATAATAATTTTAATTCAAATATATTAATCAAAATAAAGACATATTATTTATTAACCAATCAGTTAATCCACATTATTAATAGTTTTAAAAGATTTATTAGGAATCCGAGAAATTAATATTTATCATCAAAATATTTAAATGATTTCAGTACCTTTTTAGAAACAATGTGTGAAAGAATAAAGCAGAAAAAACCTCTTAGGAACTCCTATAAAAAATTGTCTATAATGAAGAAGAAATAAAAAATATTTGATTTGAAAAATTAATTGGAAAAGAGTATCACCCCATGTACTAGACAGATAAAGACCATAGATGTTCTATATAATGTGGTTCAAAATAGTAAATATGATTCATGTATTTTCACTATAAGGGGATATTATCAGAAAATTTATTTTTAAGAATCAAAAATAAAAATAAAAATTCAGAATAATTAGTCAATGTGAATGGATTGAATTTTACATAATTTATTCATTTCCTATATATACAAATTAACCCCATCCAAATTTACCTATGTTCAATTTGGAGAAAGTAGATATTATGCTTACACTTGTAATATGGAAAATCAACAATTTTCTATAATCAAACATGGTTTTTTATAAAATAGTTCTAAAAAACAGTGGCTATATTGTCAGGAAAAAAACAAGTCAGATACCTATATCGCTCATATAGAACAATTCTAGACCCATGAAAATTTAGTTACCAATGCATTTTGTTGATTGAGTTTTCTTTATTAGGAAAAAAGAACAAGAACCACAATAAATCATGGTTTAATGATAGTGTTTATTCTAGACATATGATTGGATATTTCTCAAACATTCACTCATTATATATGTTTTATGGAGGCCATGTCACATTTCACAATAATGAAAAGGAAAATTTGATAACATTAGATCTGTTAGAAATCCTCAATCAATTATTGTAAATAAATGTATTTGTTTGAAAGGATTCAGGAATAAATATAAATGTATTTCTCAACATTTTGATGATGGTTAATCAGTTTATTTTCATAATAATGCATGATTAGTTTTCAAAGATAAATATCCTAAATTCAATGCACATATTACAAAAAATGAGTACACATTACATCTCATTTATTTTTTTATACAAAAAATAATTATTTTTAATGAGAAAATTTATTACTCATGGATTTGGAATAGAATCATTGGAAATTATAAAGTTCACTCCCTAAAAACTTTTTCTAATAAAAATATCATTATAAGAACCCATAATATAAATTGGATAACAAGAATCTATGTGATTCATGTCAAAGGGGAATTAAAAAAGTCAAATTTTCAATAAATAATATATTTTCTAACATCATGAACTGTTGATCATATACATACACATCTGCTTAGACCTAAGGTAATTATTTTAAAAATTACCATACCTTCTACATAGAAATAATTCATAAATTGATAAAACCTTAAAGAGAACAATATTCCCATCCTTTACCTTAATTGACCTCTTAATTGTTACATTGAAGTTACATGATTTATATAATTATTTTCAATAGAAAAAACATCTTCATGGTTCACTGAGGAATTTTCTTTACTTATTCATTCTAAATTCTAAAAATATTAAAAATGAATCTTCTTTCCACCGTAGAAAACATTAACCAATCTCTTAGTAAAATCATTCTTTCTCTTCTTTGATAACACTATGTGTTGGTTGAGTTACATATTTCTTATCATGATCCCTTAAAACTAATTATTAATTATCTTAATTTCTATTATAAAATTCATTATATTATTTGGATTCTCATCAAAAAAATACAATGTCACACTCAATGTAAACCCAGATCCTTTTGATTCACTCCTCTATCTAATGAAATAAATCTTAGTGTGAGATACACTAATCTATGTGTAAAACAACATTATCATGAAAAATAACTTATTAGATGCAAATATCATGACACCTTCTGTAATCTATTACTCATTAGGTTTATCTCTGTCCATTAATAGTCATATTATATTTAAATCATTAAATATTCTAATGATAATGATATTTTATAGTTATATATATATATATATTATTGTATCATGTTTTTTGTTGTTTGTATAATTAAGGGTAATCTGGATGAAAAATGAAAAAAATGTTACTTAGTTGGGGTGACAGTCTACACAATGCTTGGTTACATTACCATTTCTCAATGAATCAGAAAAAATTATCATATATGATAATTTAAAATTTGAAAATAAAAATTAAATTATATTTAATATGTTAATTCACCAATACTATAATCAATCCCACCCATGAAAGGTGGTATGAAAAATAAAACACATCTCTTTGTAGAGGAGGTAGTCTACATAACACAGTAACGACACTATTTTTATTAGAGAATATAGATAAATATATAATAGACATAAAAAATATATTATAATTTTGTTTTGTTAATTATACATATTTGATAATATATTTTTTGATATAATATATTTTTAATAGGAATAATAATGATATAAAATTGAAAACAATATTAATCTTATGTTTGAGTATTTATCATCACATATAGATCTTCATTGAAATGGTGGATATAAGATAACTCCTCGAAACCAAGGAATTGGGGATGAATAAATGAATTATTAAAATGTAGTTTTTTTTTCTTAATGAAAATTATAATGGAAATTGTAATAATGGTAGAGTGGATGTGGGCCTCTTTTATTAGTGCAATAAACATCACTTTTGGGAATACCCTTTACTATTTCATGCTATATTTAACTATTACTTGATCAATGACTCCATAATTTATTAATTATGGTGTTTATTTTGGGGTTGAGACCATAAATCCTCAAATAAATACTTTCCACGCATATATTAAATATGTTTCAATTTTTATTCTATAGGGTTTTACATTATAACATTTTTCTTTTTACTATAGTAACTAGATTTTAACTAATTAATTTATATATTATTTAAAAAAATAGAAAACCCATATTTCTAAATTTTTATGTTTTAAACCCAATTTTAATCTAAAATTATTCATAATCAATTTATAATCATGATAAAATAATCTTTAAAATTAAAATATATAATATAAATAATAAATATTTTCTATGAAAAAATGACATTTAATCGTTATATGTTCTAAATATTATTTATAATTGATTACCAACTGACTGAGTGTTAATATCAATATATATATATATATAAACACAATATTACATTTTCCATTTTAAATTATAAATTTAAATTATCAGATAAAAATTAAATGATATTAATAAATATTAATTATAAAAAAATGGTCTCCCCATTATCAGAGTAAATACATTTAATATTAATAATGTTATTTTAAAACTAAAAAATTAATTTGAAATTTTTAAATAGTTGTTATTTTTTGAACTAAAATCAAAAAATTTATTTTTTAATTGATTATTAAATGTGATAAAGTCTATTTCTTAAAATAAGATCATAATAATAGAAATAGAGAAAAATATTACAAGTGTTTCAAAAATTCTAAACATTTAATTAATAAATTAAAAATAGTAATTTTCTTAAATGAATTATATTACTTATTAAATATATATATTAATCATAAAAAATGTTTTTTCTATAATTTGATGTCATTCATGTATTATAAAAATGTTATTTTTTTTAGAAAAATAAGCATTATTTATATTCACATAATAATAGATTACATCATTAAATTATTGAAAATTTAAATGAAGAAATTTTTTTTATAATTTACTAGAAAATAAATTTTTATTTTAAAAAAACAATAAAAAATATAAACTCTAAAATTTATATATATATATATATATATAATGAAAAAATAAGTAATAAAAAACTATTTTATTGAAAAATTATTTTTTATAACAGTTTTTTTTCTTAAAATAATTTCATATTGAAATCAATTTGATGTAATGATATTATATTAGTTCATATAAAATAATATTATAAAGGTATAAGTTTAATTTATTATGAAAATATAAAAAATATTGATTAATAAGGTTATCTAAAAATAAATATTAATTTATACTAAATACTCATTAATAAATAATATTAATTAATTATTCATTTCATAAACATTATTTTTACTACTACATTGAATTTGAAAGTGTAAGTTTAATTTTATGCATTCATCATATCATCTTTCCAATATAATACTATTATTATTTATAGGTGATACGTATATATATATATATATTATAATTTCTTATTTTTATTTCATTGTGCATTATATATTTTATCAATTCTTGAATTTATCACACATATTGGATGCATATACAATAACCAAATATGTAATTAAAATTTTTCATTCTTATACATGGTCTCATAAAACTTATAAATTTCCCACTTCTCCTTTCTATAGATTTCATTTTATATTTAAAAATATTCTTTCTACATTAATGATATTCTTTCTCATTATAGTATTTTTTGGTAATTGGCAATCCTAAAAGGTATAGATAATCGAGGATATATCTTTGTGTTGTCAATTTTATTATTTTTTATTTGATGCCCCTTCAAATATATACACCTTTATTTGATTTACTAGTCTATTGTGATTACTAACCTATGTTTTTAAATACAATGTTTCATGTTTTTTTATATTAGTTAATTATTATTAGTGATTACAACGTTTTTTACCAAACTCAAATCACGTTAGAGTCATTTCATAAATAATTTTAATTTATTTTATACATAAAAAATAATTAAAATTTATATAGATTAGGGAAAGAATATTTTTTTCTAAAAACCAGGGGCATTACACCCCCCAATAAATGATTTCATTAAAATTTTAATTATTAAATTATAATGATAATATATATGGGCATTATATTGATATACATGACTCTACGTGATATTTATTCATTCATATTAACCGTTAAAATGTAAGAAATATATCATTTTTTCATTGAATAATATTATCCCTGATATTGAGTTTTTCTAAAACAATTTGAGTAATGAGTCAATCATTAAGAATGAAATATAATCTTCCTAGTTCATGATTGTCTGTTTAGTGTTCTTCACTCCACATCAATTTTTAACTCACTTAATAGTTCAAATTGAAATGGATTCTCTGTTCCCTTGTCCATGTATAATATTTATTCTTCTAATCCTTTTTATCCTTTACATTATTACATATATTGGATAATTACAATGTTTTCAACATACAAGTAATCATATGATCAGTGTTGCTTTTAAAAAAAATCACTACCTCCATGCTAACTAGACACTTAATTTTTTTATGGAATTTTATTTCTTGATAATCTCAGCATCCAAAACTAAAACATCTTACAGTACCCTTGAGGCATAACCATTTTTGTTTTCTCTCACATTTTTTATTTTAATGATTTTGAAACCTCAATCCTTTATCATCTTATTCATTTGAAAATTTATGAGAAACCACCCTTATCCTTTTTGGTGTACTAAGGATTTCAAATATGGTTATATTTTTAATTATGATTCATGATATTAGGTTTGACACAATCATAAAATTTCTTAGTCAATCTCCCACACTAATCAATTGATCATTGAGTTAATTATCACATTATCCCTCACACTGAATGTTAATTGGGTTCCTTATTTTTTCAACCATCACTGAAACAAAAGGGTTAACATGAGTAATGTCTTTTTAACATAATTGGGGGAATATAAAATTCAAAAAATTAAAGGTATTTAACATTAAATTTTTTACCTGTTGTGGTATATTTTTTTCTCAAAATTCTTTTAGATTATCCATTATTAATATTTAATTAACCTAAGTTACATTATGATGGTTTATCCTATACATCTTAATGTAGTCCCTCAAAGTATCTAGAAATAAAATCCTTCCAAGAACATTATAAATATATTATAATTTACTAAATCACATCTATGATAATTCTTATCAAATTGTAGAGTATTAAGCTCAATCATCACTCAACTATGTGTTGATCAATTTAATTATCAACCAACCATTTTCAGGTTGATTACCCATATGTGCATTTGTCCAAAATCATCAACCACTTTTAATTTTCTAATGATGGATTCTTTTCTAGGAAAAACATAAAATATATAAATTCATAAAATTTTATTGTGTTCTCATATTCTTAGTCTTATCCCAAATGTTTTAACTAAAAATATTTCATCATAATCTCTATAAACAATTAGAATGTTATCTTGTTCTATGTATATAAATAGAAGCCATAAACCAATATACATTCCAAACAATACGAGCCACATATCTAAAGGTGTTGTGTCTTTGAATGGTCGGAAACATAAGTACATAATCTAAAATGTAAAATAAAAATATCATTTTATAACTCCAAAAGTGCTCCTAACTACCATAGATATTCTAATACTATATTAGATACCCTAGAAAAAATACATTAGAAAAATGGATACCAAGAAAACAAAGTAATGGTTTAATCATAGAGTGTTTCATGAAGTCTAGAGGAATAATGTGATACCATAAAGAGATTGATCATAAGAATGAATCAATTTCATAAGGGAATATAATCATATTATCATAAAATCATGGAATACATGTAACCTGTATAAAACATGACTACAATAGAATAAGTCAAGGCTCACAACCAAGACTATCATAGTGGACAGTCTTGAAGTGTATTGTGTTCACTCTCTAATCTAATAGTCATAGGGGACAGAGTCCAATAGTTGATTAGATTAAATTGTGCATCCATTACAAGACATATAATGAGAAATAAATCATTAAAAAATGTATTTTAAGGTTTTATAATTTAGGTACCACCCATCATAGTATTAATATATTACATATTCATGGAACATGATGAAAATAACCTATACATAAATCATAAGAGTGATAAAACCCATTAAACTGATGTGGATTTCATAATTTTGATTAAATTAATAAAAAAGGATAAATCATAGGGATTTTAAAAGGAATAATTAATTAAATAGGATTTTACATTAATAATTAAAAATGGGTAATAGTTCTAGAATATACATCTCTATTTTAGAATGCTCATGTGGATGATCTAGGGAAGAATGAATAAAAATGATCCACTTGGGTGGAAAATTTATGTAATAAATGAAGGAAATTTTAATTAATTAAGAATATTAATTATTTAAATCATACTATAACTGTACAAAGGGAATTATCAATAAAATAATTATCCATTTAAAATAAATTCATTATATAAATTATTTTATTTCAATGGATGATAGCCATTAGACTTGAAAAATAAGTGTTCCACTAAATCAAGTTTGCATTAATGTGGGAAATTTAATGTGATAAAAAAACATAAATAACCCAATAAATGAAAAATAGATTTAAATAAATATCTATTTATTGTAAATTTATACCAAAATATATGATGTTTATGTAATTTATATTATCAAATAGTATGATAAATAAAGAGATTGTGTAACATTTCTGTGTTCTGGATAATCCAACAAACTATAATAGAAGGAAACCCATTTAAAAATTCATTTCTCAAAATACCGCAATTTAAATGGGATCCTAAATATTCGTTTTGAAAAGTGAATAATATAATTATGATGGTAAAATTAAATTACACATAATTATTTTCTCAATTAAAAAGGATAACATTGTTAGGAATAAATATTTTGGGCAACGATGAGAAATCATCATTTAAGAGAATGATAATTATTTATAAAATTGTTCCATTTTAAACATTGAATAGATCTAATAAATAAGTAATAAAATAATAAAATGTGATACTCCCAATATAAATGCAAGTTATACTATATAATAATAAAAATGAAACACATGTAGAAACATTATAACTCATAAAATCATATTATACTATAAAAGACTCTTATATTTTATGGAATAGATAAATATTATCACAATTTAAAGAAGATAATGAATGGAAGGTAATTTTATATGTTCAAAATCTATTATTTATATAATAATTCAATGGTTTGTTAGATTTACCATTCAAATGATTTTTTTTGAATAATATAAAATCATTTCATAATGAAGGTATATTGGGACTAAACCCCATTAGATTTAAACATTTTTCAACAAAACCTCCATATAATATATTGCGATTAAATATAAAGATGAAATATAAATAATAATGAAAATAAATGATATTATTTATCCAATTTCCATTATAAATTCATCTATAAACAAAATATTGTCATAATATAATATATGGATCAAACAATGATATTTTGGGATGAATATCTTACCTTGTTTGAGATTCAATCTACCCACATACTTGATCTCCAACATTATCAAATTATGTTTTTTATATTCCTTATTTTATACTAATTCTTATATATTTATTTTAATATAAATGATATATTATTATATTAAATTATATTTTTTAATTTTCTTTGTTTTTATATTCATTAATATAGAAACAATGTGATCTAATTTTTGTAGTTTTAACTATCGAATATGATATTTCTATAAT
Organism: Viscum album; assembly: GCA_963277665.1. Taxonomy (NCBI): domain Eukaryota; kingdom Viridiplantae; phylum Streptophyta; class Magnoliopsida; order Santalales; family Viscaceae; genus Viscum; species Viscum album. The sequence goes on from OY728158.1 coordinate 883,723,230, forward strand.
ATTTTAAATGTACAAAAAAACAAATAAAAATCATAAAACCAATCATTAATTTATAATTAAATTATAAAAATATAATTATTTATGTCCTCATAGTTATCCAATACAGTGTTTTATATCATTAAATGACTTGGGGTTTATGTCAACCCAAAAAAGAACAATCTATATATTCATGAGAATGTTTAAGGAATTGTATATTATATTATAACATAAGGATAATAATATTATTTTTTTAATTGTTCAATTATATTTCATTTGGATTGTATAAATAATTCATATAATGATTAAAAATATAAAATAATAATTTGTATAGGTGTTAGTCTACCCAAGAAATTGTTAATGATTTCATTTTTTTGGTGAATGGGAGGGAATGATGGTAAATAATAATTTAAAACATTATAGACATTATTATATTAAAAGTAAAATTTTTATTCACCAATATCTTCAAAAAATGAATCATGATATTTGTTGTAAATAGTTGAATATGTCCCGTAGTGGAGTTCGTTGTTCGTGCAACATACTAATAATGATTTTAATTTTCATAGGATATAGAGAGAAAAATATAATGGTTATTATATTAATATAATAAAATATAATTATTTTAATCAGAATTAATTAGTAAAATTTTTATGAATATAATATTTTTTTGAAGATGAATATTTTGAGTAAAAGATTACAAAGAAGCTAATACTTCAATTTTAGACTTTCTCTTTTCATACAAATATTCTTGGAAAAGAAGTATTTAAGATAACATGACGACTATGAGACTATTAATGAAGAAAATAATTATTATATAATTTATTTTCATATATTTTCATAATAAATTCATATGTAAGCCGTTACCAGGGAGGGGTGAGATTTATTCCTTTTTGTAAACAAAAAAAGGGATCTTTGGGGAATATCATTTACAATTCCATATTATCATTACATTATTCCTTGTTAATGATAGAAATATTTAGTAATAATGGTTTTTTGGTTGGTATTGGTCTCACAAATACTCATATAAGACTTTCCACATGTGATTTAAACAATTTCAAGTCTTTTAAAATTTCTTTTTAAATTTTTACATTATCATTATTACTTAGGTCAATAGTTTCTTAAGGCAATTTATATTTTATTTAAAAATATATTGTAATCCAGATATTAAAATTTTTATTTTTTTAAACAAAAAATTAATTTTCATTTAGTCTATTTCAATTTTTAATCAAGATAAAATCAACTTATTAGTTTTTTTAATTTTTAGATGAGAACATTACCAAAAGGGAAAGCCACTTTTATTGGAAAAAAATTAGGGCAAACTTATTAATTAATATATATATATATTATTTAAAAATAGTGTTGTAGACAATATTTTTAACTATTATCTATTCTTAATCTCATTTAATATTCACTTAAAATTGAATGGACGTTAATATAAATATATATATATATATGTTTAGAAATAACATTATATTAATAATTTAAACTAGTTAAATTTAATTTATTATAAAAAATTTACATGCTATTAAGAAAACAATTCATTTAACTAAAACTATTTCACCAATATCGGGGTAATGAACATTAATCTTAAAAATATAATATTTATACATAAAATGTAATAAACTATTATAAATAATATTTCAAAATGGAAATAAAATTTAAAAAATATGTTTTTTACTTTTTTTATAAAAGTGATAATGTATAATTTTCAATATAAACACATAAAAACTATTTTTAATTTCAAATGATACTCATGTCTCCAAATTGTTAATCATGTTCTTGATAAATTTATAAATCTGTTTTTAAAAAATATATCTAATTCAGTATATATATATATATATATATTTATAAATATATATGTTATAAAATGATTTTAATAAACTATTATTAAAATATTATATTTTATTAGTGATATTTTTTTATCAAAACCTATAATTGTACTATTCCCCTTAAAAACGATTATTTTTGTAAATAAATAAAAAATTAAAACCAATAATATTTTGATAAAAAGGATTAAATGTTAATGTAATTTTTGAATAAGTAAAATTATAAATTTTTTCCTTTATATTTTAAATGAAAATATAAATTAAAAATTGAACTATTATATTTAAATAGTGTTTTCATACCTTATGTGTGTTCAATATTATTTAATGTAGATTTATAATTTATTTGATTTTAATTTATTTGTTAATATAAAATAATATTTGAAAATTTTATATTTAGTTTATTTGGAAAAAAATTATATTACATTGGAAAAAAAAATTTTGAAAATAAATATTACTTTCGTACTAATACTCTTTCACAAATACAATTGATTAATTATTGTTATTCAAAATTTTAATTTTACAACATTATTGATATTGAAGTATTTATTTAATTTTATATATTCATTATAAAATATTTTAAATAATAATAATAATAATATTTATACATAACACGTAAAATATTATATATATATATATATATAATACTTTAATATCTAATTTTCATTTCATTATGAGTTGATTTCTTTAGTAATACATGAAATTAATATACCTATTGGATGTATATTCAATGAAAACTTATGTGATTACCATAATTCATAATTATATATATTATTCATAATCTTATTTTATTCACACCTCTCACATCCATCATCATCATTTTAAACAGGATGATATGCTTTCTCCATTCAGCATGTTCTTCCTCATTAATGGATTTCATTATCTACTAGTGACACTAAAAGGTAAAGATGGTCATAGAGTCCTCCTAGTGTTGACGATTTTATTTTCATTAATATATTATCCTATTTAAATTAATGAAATTTTAATGGATGAGCAAGTCTATAGAGATTAATTATTAATGATATTTAATTATTTTTTTCAGGTTTTATGTTTTAATTTCATATTATGAAGAAATAAAAATTTTCATGTTTTGTTATTAGTGTATGACTTGTTTCATAATCTATTTCAATTACATTTTTATATATAATAAAATTTACAGATATAAACATATATATAATCGTATGAATATGCTTTCTAAAAACAGTGGGTCTTACATACAACCTATATGGGGTCTTTGATACTAGATTGGATCCATGTATGAGTTCAATTGAGAGAACATTCTCTCTTTTAGGGGGAGTTATATGTAACTCTTTAGTATATTCATCAATTTATTCTAAAAAAATGAATATATATTTTATCGTTATATATTCTATATTTTCCCATTCATCAACAATAATTCTCATAACGATGGAAATTGAATGTGATTACATTCTTGAATAAAGCTAGGATATCTAACATTTAAAGATATTAAATGGTTTTCCCTACATTTAAACTAGAATTTCGTTTTCTCTAGATTTGATCATGTAATTATACTTTTAAACCAAATATATCTCTATAATTATTTCAAATTCTACCACCGAAATGAAATCTTGTTTTTTAGAGACATTATAGTCACAAAAATTGAAAATGGAATCCCTATATATCTTTGACTCTTAAATACTTCCTCTGGATATTTTAACCAAATATTATACCACTATAAGTTATAGTTTTAATATTTTTCTCTTTTCAAACATGAATAAACTAAATTAATCAATTGAACTAAATTAAAAAATGTACTTGATGACATTTAGTGTACATTGATCATACCTTCCACAACATCATTTTAATCCTCAGGTTCATCCACAATGATTTTAAAAGCACATCTATACTCACATATCTTATACCATGGTTTGTGGTTGTTTTACCTCTATATTTATATTTGGACATTAGTTAGGTAAATTTATATACTACCCACACATGATGCATTGTACTACTGGTTTTATATTCACCATGTTCTATTTACCATTTGAATTTATAAACTAAGGATGTACATCATCATTATATTTTTTAGTTATATTATCATCTATTCAATACATGGAACATTTTCAGACTCATTTTATACAATTCATTAAATTATTCTTCCAACACTTGTTGCACACTAGTGGTTCATATCTCTTCCCACTGCTTTTATGGTTAAAATTATTTTGTAAATTTGGATTTTTTTTCTCATCTTATTATCTTTCATTTTATGAGCTCGTTTTATATATATATATATATATATCCAAATAACATTTTCACAATTATATTATAACACACTATCTCCTCATAAATCCTAATGTCTTGGATTGTAATAAAATTTTCTCGATGAGGTCATACCCACAAATGAATCAATCGATATTAAAATAAACAATAATCACAAACTGTGAAGTGTATTTCACAATCTCTATGATTTTGATCTCATCACTCCCCATTAAGTAATTTTCCCATTAATTTAATTCTAATAATTTTATTTCCATTCTCATTTGAACGGTATGAGCAAATTAGTTAACAAATAATATATTTTTGAATTTATTCCTCTCTTTATCTTCGATGTCATCATTGGGATTCATGTTATTGATCAATTTACACCACTAATTAGCTTCTACCTCTACAAAAAATCCTCTAATGTAACTATCTATAGGTTAAAAAATAGTGCTTAGGAAATATGTATTATATAGTATTCTTCAATACTTATGTGATTAATAGATCAGTGGTTCCTCAAAATTTGGTGATATCTGATTTATGATGGGTTCAATAGCTAATTATTGCTTTTATATTGATTATGGTCACTAAAAATGGTTTTTGTTGTTATAAAATACCTACGAAAACTAGTTCACTATAATCATGAAAATTTCAACTCTATATTTCATTTTATTCTGAAGACATTTGATGCATTATCAATCACTTCTGTAATTGACATGATTTAATAAATTTCAAACCATTTCAATATAAGAAGAAATCCTAAGTTAGAAAATTTTTACAATTTTAAATTTTATAGTTATAATTCATTAGGAAATTTAAATAAAAATATGTTACAATATAAATATTATATGATATTATTCTATAATCTTTAAAAAATAGATTATCAGCATATACCTAATAGTGATTTGTAAAAACACATGTTATTAATCAAATATTATAACATGCTAGTTTCAATCTAGATGTGACGAATTGACTTCTTTTCATTCACTAGGTGCATTTCATGTTAGTACCCAATAAAACATTTCTAGGTTATTACTCGATGGCGCATATATGACAGACTCACATCCACATGTAATATCTAGATAGGGATTTCATTTCATAGAAACAAGTTTCTTTATAATTCATCATTACATTAAGAGGAAGTCATATATTTATACATATCCATTGGGTTCCTACTAAATTTTTATAGTCCAAATTTATAAAAATAACAAAACCTTTCTATTGATACCAACTGTGGTGACGATACATGTTTTCATAATTTATTTTCTAATATAATTATATAAAAAAATTATAAATTAATAACTTTGAAGAACCTTTTAAGGATAAATATCATGAAAATTATGAAAATAATACACGATTTATATAAATAAGATAAAAATATTAAATTTATTTAATCATCTCGAAGGACCCCTTTATTTTGTCATCCTAGTTCACCTCATTGGAAGTGATTTTCGAGGTACATAAATTAATAGGAAAGGGTGAGCATAAATCATAGTAAGGGATAAATTGAGGAAATTAAAAAAAAGATTTTCAAGGATAAAATATGTGGTATAATATGAGATAATAATCATAATTATATTACACTAGAATGGAAGAATGATACATTCATAATAGCATGATCAATGTTTAATACAATGGGTGATAAAACTTTTTACCAAGGTTATTCAGCAATGTATCATAAAACAAATCATATCTATAGGATGATCATTTACCGAATGAATTGGAGTTATATTAGGAAACGAACTTCATATTTATTAATTCACATGTTCCATATTGAAAATTTTAAATAATATCAACAATACCATGTGGAGGATAAAAACTGATTTCAGATATAATCTTTGAGTACGTAAGTTTTAAAGACATAATATTTTCTTCATTTTCATCCCATGATCAAGGAATATGGTTCTCATTATTTGATATAATATATCAGTGAGGTATAATTTTATATATATCAATTCCCTTGAGTAAAAATAGGGATGGTTTATTGCAACATAAAAAGGGATTCATGGAAATTAAAAAAATCATTTCGGTGACATAATGAGGGTTGAAAGTGATTTATGAATGAAGATAAATGTGAGATAATGGAATTATCTCATTTATAGAAATAAATTCAGAGTAATGGAATGATTATAAATTCATTATTATATAAAATATTATAATAATGGAAATTATTTCAATGGAATTACATGGAAAATAATGGAGAGGAATAGAATACATTTCCTATAGAGATAACATCTTATGTCATGAGGATAGACACATGGAGCATTAAAAACTAATATGAAAGGTCCTAGGGAGGAAAAATAAGATATAATTCCAGAAAATTTCATGGTATTGAATTAAATGGGGGTAGGTGGTGGTTATCCATATGATGAGAATTGTTTATTAAAATCTAAATATAGGCCCTAGAATACTGGGTTTCGAAATTGGAAAACCATTAGATTAACTGTGGTTTTAGCTCATTGTTTTAGATAACTAATTCATCTATTTAGAATTTTATCCTTGACATAACCAATAAAAATATTTTAAAATTAATTTTGGAATGGGAAATTATTATTTACACATAATAGATTTAAAAACCATTAATTTCATTTTTATATTTTGTAATTTTATTTATAGGTTTGGAATGACGTATCAATTCATTAAAATAAATTTTATTAATAAAATAATATTTTTTTGATTCACTTATATAAATTATTTCATATTAATGAAATCATAAAACATATCAAAAACACAAAAATGAATTTTTACTATTCACTAAAAAATAAATAATATTAGAAAATAAAAAAACACCTTTAACTAAATTTTAAAAGATAATTTCAAATATATTTCATATATAACAACATATATTTTTAAGTATAAGAAATAATTAATATAAATAAAATATATATTTTTCTATAAATTAGAAATTTTAATGGAAAAAAAATTCATTATTTACATTAAATACTTATTAATTTTATAATTTCCAAATTATTTATTCATAGATAGTATATAGAAATTTAAATATAATTTTTAATGCATTTGAATTTAATATTTAACTACTATTTTCATATTCTATTAGGTATAACTACTATTATAAAGTTCAAATAATGGTCTGATTATAAAGGCTTTTTATAGTCATATCCAAACTATCTCATTTCCCTTTACAATATATATATACTATACCATTCTTATACCTCATCATTCCCTACATCATTTAAAAAGGTTCTACTCATACCTTCATAACATCGATCATATTTTAAACTATTCTAAATCGTTTTACTAATTTTATAGCATGTTCAATCATTGTTTTATTATTCAACCCTATAGAATTTACATTAGTGATTGAATTGGTCATTTTTTATCATCTCATATTATTTCTTCCTGTTATTGTCAATGTTATTTCAATATGTCTCATGTTATTATCTAAAATAATTTATATAGGGTCTTCAAAATAAAATATTCATTGTTAAGCATGTGTTCTTGACTATTATTAGAAATAAATTATAGTTTCTTATATAATATTTGAGAAAATAGTATCTCAATATACCCCAACATGATTGAATTGAATTTTTGTTAAAACTTTTGAGTCAATAAGGTTTTCCTTGTGAATTTTCCATTCTTTAATACATGGTAGAGATTGTAAAGTCAATAAGGTTGCCTTAGTGACTTTACCATTACTTCTTGCTTTGAAAATCACAAACACCTTATCTCAAGGAAAATATCTTTTTACCCATTGTTTTACTTCTATAAGGAAAATTTTATTCCCCATGAAAATTTATCATTATCATGTTTTCATTGTTCATATAATCTTTTTTGGAAGTGTTGAATTCAATTTGAAACAAAAACCTCGGAATGCTCTAAATACCTAGATATGAAGCATTCTGTTTTAGGATCCGAATTCTCCAAATTCTTATTACGAATTCTGGTTAGGAACTCTACTGAGTTCTAACTCTGAATTTTTAAAATGAATTCTGGTTATGAACTTTTTGAGTTCAGACTTTGAATTCTGATTACGAATTCTAGTTACAAACTTTCTATGTTCTGACTCCGAATTCTGAATATTAATTCTGGTTATGAACATTCTGTGTTCTGACTCTGAATTCCGAATACGAATTCTGGTTACAAACTTTCTGAGTTCTGACTCCGAGTTCTCTGAATATAGACTCTGAAATCTAATGAGTTCTGACTCGGAATTATCATTAACTATGACTCCAAACATTGTAAGTTCTGGTTCCGAATTCCTGTGAATACAGTCACCAAAATTATACAGAATTCAGTTTCTGAATTCCTAGAAAACATAATCCAAATATCCTTATATTATAAACTCTGGATTCAATATTGGTTATACTCCAAACATTCATTTTCTTACATTCTAAATATCAGATTTTAGTTATTCTTACACTTTTTTTGTTATAAAATGATTTCGAGCTTTTAGTTACTCACTAACCATTGTTTGAGTGACACGTGTACAGGTCCCTCTAAAATTCAATGAAAAATATGACCATTGGAGGAGGGAGCCGACTGTCCAATTTGTGCCTATGAATAAAACCTCATTTGAAAGAGCTCACAACATTGAAAAACTGAACTTTGAACACTGTGATTACATGAAATTGATGTGATTTCAAAAGAGATAGGATCTTATAAACTCTCAAGCGTCATGTAGAAAGTTTGAAAGTCTTGTTCAAACATTGATTCATGAATATTTTCTTAGTGTAGAGGTGTTATTTCCTTGAAATCAGAGACCTTGGGTTGTGAAGTCAGAGGTGCTAATTTTCTTACAAATTGAGGGCTTGCGGGGATAGCAAGATAGAAATCGAACATTGGATTGAGGGATTAGTTGGTTTTGGGTAAGATAGACTTTTTTGAATGTATAAATAAAAGGACCATTTTTCCAGGGTTGTTGGATACCCTTCACATTGGGTAAAAATAGTTACTACTTGTTACTTGTAGTATTTCTATTTTTTACACTGTACTTTTAGTTTTTGAGGAAAGTATATTACTTTTATAATTCCTTTTACTTCTACTCTGATTATATAGGATTATATATTCATTAAGTTAGAATCTTAGTTGTTGTAAACTTTTGTTATGATTCATTTCTGGAATCACTTTTCAGAAATCAAGAATTATATTAAAGCTCAGAGGTGTTGTGAATTTTGGTTATGAAAAATTTCATTAGGGATTTTTATAGTATAAAATTCACCACCCCCCCCCTCTTGTATTTGATCATATCATTTTTAAATCTTTAATCTAACAATTGGTATCAGAGGCTGGTGGAATCGTACCATGTACCAATCCAACAATTGGTATCTGTTAGGTCCACTAGGTTAGATTCCCTGAGAGGGGGGGTGAATCACGGTATGATTGATTAAAACATCTTCCCCTATTGATCTTGTATCGCTCTTAAAAAAGAATATCTTATCTATCTTTCCTGCAGCAAAGTATAAACATAAACTAAAGCATGAATAGGATACAACAATTTTTACTTGGTACACCTTCATTGGGCTCTGTCCAAGGAGCATACACCGGTGATGTGTCGATGTACCAAATCCACTAAAAGCGCACTTCTTTTTAAAATTTTCATGATAGATCACTTTTATTCCCAAGCTCACTACCTTTACAATGTCTACGGTCATCTCACTGCTTTCCCAAGGGTCACTCTCGGTTTCTCTCTCTCTAGCTCCGTGCTGGTGGAGAGGATCTCCTTCTTCCCCTTTCATTGCTCACTGCTATGGAAAGGATCCACTTACAGTTTGTAGACTGGTAGGTATCTTCATTATCACTAGTGAATACATCCTTTATTGTAAGTGGATGCTCTGTTGAAGTCCAACTTTCACCCGTAGATGAATCTCACTTTTCACCGAAGGTATCAGGCAATTTTCCAGCTTTCACGCAGCCCTAAATCACTTCCACAAATCAACCTCACCTAGTGCTCTTCTCTATGCTGTCGACCATGTATTGGCGCGCCAGCTATAACTGGCGGCCAATTCCACCTCAACCACTTGAACGACACAATCATTTGCAACTCCAAACTTGCGCAACTCACACACTTTTATGCCCAAACCAATAATGGCGCGCAACCATCAATTGTCGCGCTTATTCAAAACCTGGTGCACAAGTCCACATCAACCACCTGCGTGACACCTCCTTCTGGAACTCTAAACTTGGGCAACTAACTTCTTTCCTCTCCCAAACCACTTTGGACGTGCAACTACCACCTGGCACACAACTTCTACTTGCGCGACCACACCTCCACTTGCACTACCACCACACATGCGTGACGGGAGCTCTAATTTTATCTAAGTGTTGAACTATTATATAATGATGAAGGGTCAACCTCTATTTATAGGCATTTGGATACCCTATGCAATGACGTGCAAGTCTCCCCTTGGCGCGCATGTTTCTGCACGCAAGTCTCTGTCACGCAAGTCACATCTGCGACATCCCCTTAAACTTGGGAGCCCCTTTTCCCAATGCCATATTTTCATATTTTGATCTTGAGAAAAATATGGCGCAAACGTTTCATCTCTTTCAAGACAATGGCATGCAGGTACCTTTTCCAAAACCGCTTTTCTCCATTTGTCGATTTTCAGGCCCAAAAATTTGGCAATCAATGGAAAATGGAGCCACCTAGTATTTGCTATTTTTGTACCTCTTCTAAATAATCCAATAATTTTTCGACATTCTTTAATCAAACATGGATCATGAACCACATCCCTTGAACTCGACACCATAATTAAATCCCCTTTTTCAACAAATTTGTATGTCATTGCTTTCTTTTTCCACAATCACAACACAGATGACCACTTTTTCGACAAACACAATCACATCAAAATGATTCAATGATAACATGGGAGATTTTTTCCCAATAGTATCAAAAGGGGTCCTTGAAATACTTATATTCACATATTGGTTTTCCTTTCTCAGGTTTTTCATTGTTCTTCTTTTTCTTTGCTAAGTTAGACAACCTAGTACTTTGAACAAATCCAAACAATTGGTATCAGAGTTGGTGACCTCTGAATTAATCTCACGATTAGATTAATAAGATAATTCTTCATCTTATTACTTTCGGAATTGAGTTTCCAGATTCACACTTTTTTGAAATCATTTTTTCGGACTCGTATAGTTCGGATTCATTTTTTCTTAGAGATATTCTTGTTCTATATTTTCCTTGTAAATTTTTATGAATTTTTTCTATTAACAAGTTTTTGTGGATAGAATTTTCTTTAAAATGGCATGAATCATTGTTGGTTCCATATACAATCTCAATCCAACTAGACCACCTATAGTTTATGGAAATGATTAATAATATTGGATAAATCGCATAAATACTTTCATTATCAATACTAGAGCTGATAATTTTGTTATGCTTACTGGAGGATATATAAAATTCATAATAAATAATTTAGTACCTTTTCCAATCAAGAAAAACATGAATATCAACAAAATTTTAAGGTACGCAATACATTGCTTTGATCCATTACTAGAAACATATATAACCAAATTTCATCAAGTGGAGCAGAAAATTGTATATGGAAGAAATTTGATGTTACTCACATTGAAACATCCAATGAAATAGAAACTTGAAGAGCCATGCTCAAAGCAGAATATCATGGTTTCTGCATTCCTTATAGAGAACACATATGTAAGGTGAAACAAAGATTCATGAATATTGTAAATAGTTTACAATCCATGGGTGAGAATGTTTTAGATGATGATTTTCTTGTTGATATTATCATATAAGTCATGACAAATGAAAGGGAATCCAAGAGAACGTCTATATATGAGAATAGAAAGGTTACTCATATTTCTCTTGATGTATTGTTTGGAAATCTTATTCAACATCAGACTAGAATGAAGAGAGATGCTGATAATTTAATGAAGAAGAATGGGAATGGCAGTGTTTCTTGTACTAAAACTTCAAATCATATGAAAGCTAAGACTCTTGAGAGAGTTACTAGATCCAAATCTAAGAAAGTTTTTATCCAATCTGAATCTAGTTGAAGTGAATTCTCAGAAAATGAATAAGAAAATCTTTCTCAGTGGATGAACAAGATTGCTGGATAGAGGAACTTTCAATCCAGATATAAGAAAAAGTAATGGGAATATAAGAAAGATTCATAAGTCACATGTTATGAATGCAAGAGAGCTGGTCACATACGGCCTGATTCTCCTATTCTTATGATAATAGAAGGAAAGGAAAATAAATCTGAGAGAAACAAAAAAAGAAGTATTACAAGGCTAATGCTAAGAAAGTCTTGAAGGCTAATGACACCTTGAGTGCCAGTGGTGGAGACTCCTCAGACGAATCTTCAGATTTTGAATCTTCTGGACAGAAGAATATTGTTCTAATAGCCAGACTACCTATTAACAACCATTGTTTAATGGCTAAGGTACACAATATTGAATCATTGACCAAGGTTTATTTAAAATACAAATTATATTAATGATAAATATTACGACTCTTCAGATGAAGATTCTTTTTCTGATGAAGATAATACCTTACCTTCATATGAATAAGTTTCTAGGTTTGCAAAACTTCTTGATATTTGGAATTCAAAACTACTGAAAAAACTTGATAAGGAAAATTCTATGAATTCATTTCATACTATAGAAAATATCATATCATTTAAAAGATCTGGACAAGAAAAATGTTGATATTGATAGTATTTCAAAAAATCTTGAGGAAGTATGTTCTGAGAAGAATAAACGTCATAAAGATCTAGAAAAGGTAATTTCTAAGAAAAATGTTTTTGAGCCAAGATCTAGTTCAAAATCTAATGTTTTTTAAGACAAGAACATTGTTATCAAACTCAAATCTGAAATAGATTCCATGAGGATGTGTTTTTCAAACATTACATTAGGTAAAGTAAATTTTGATAAAATTTATTCTCAAATCCGACCACTAAGGAATAGTTCTACTTTTGGTTATACTAGTTCTAAACCAATTTTTAGTAATAATTACTTTTTCTTAAAAGTGATCCATTATGTAGTAAGTGTCTGTGTGTTGGACATTAGGCAATGAATTTCTCTATAAACAAAACTCAGTCCTTAGGATTTCATAAAGCCTAATTTTTTAAGAAGATGTGGCTGCCTAAAATTTTTATTTCCGAAATTTCCAGATCCAAGAAATTTTTGATTCTGAATGTCTAACTCTTTTTTTCGGGAATTCAGAGAAAGTACCAACAGAAATACATGGTACATGTATAATGGATGTTCCCGATATATGACTTGTAAAAAATAATTTGAAAATATTATCAAGATGAAAGAAAGAAAAGTTACTTTCAGAGAAAACGCTCAGGGAGAAAATATTGGTATAGGTAACATTGTTATTCTTGGAAAAACATTGATTTCAAATGTTTAATTTGTAAAGGGTCTTAAGAACAACCTCATTAGCATAAGTAAATTATGTGATGAAGGTTACCTTGTGAATTTTAGTAATGAAAAGTTCTTAGTACACAATTCCAAGGAAGAGTTCATTCTTTCTACCCATAGGAAAGATAATGTTTACACACTAAAATTAGAAGACCTTTGGAGAAAAGACTTACCTTGACTTAGTGCAATGGAAGATCACTCTTGGTTATGGTATAAAAGGTCAGGTCACTGTAACCTTAGGAAATTATGCAAACTCTCTAAGAATATATTAGTTAAGGATCTACCAGAGCATAGATTTGATTCTTCAAATTTTTTTGACCCTTGTCAATATGAAAGAAAAAAACATAAATCAAGTTTTAAATCAGTCGTCGAGTCAAAAATACTGATGCATTACATCTAGTGCATATGGATATTTTTGTTCCAACACAAACAAGAAGTATTAGTGGTAAGTACTATGTATTTTTTCTAGTCGATGATTACGCCAGATTTACATGGGTATATTTTCTAGAAAAGAAGTCTGAATCCTTCCTGTATTTCAAAAGTTTTAGACCCTATGTTAAAAATGAGAAAAACCTTCCTTTAAAAACTATTCATAGTGATCATGGAGGAGAATTTAAAAATTCTTATTTTGATATTTTTTGTAGTAGAAAAGGCATTACTCATAACTTTTCAGCACCCATAACTCCTCAAAAAAATTGTATTGTTGAAAAAAGAACCTGAATTATTCAAGAGATAACTAGAACCATGTTAAATGAACATTTTATAGCCAAACATCTTTTGTATGAAGCTATAAGCACTGCTAGTTATACTATAAATAAAGTTTTCATTAGATCGTTTCTTAATAATACTCTTTATGAGTTATGGAATGGTAGAAAACCAAAACTTTCATATTTTAAGGGTTTTGGTTTTAAGGTATTCATTCAGAATACTAAAGATAATCTACATAAATTCGAACCTAAATATGATGAAGGAATTTTCTTAGGCAACTCCACAACCTCTAAGGCATATAGAGTTTTCAATAAAAACCCTTGTACTCTTGAATAGACAGTACTTGTAAAATTTGATGAAACTGATACTTTTGTTTTTAAACAACCCCATCCTATATCGTCAGATGTGTTTTGAAAAACTGATTATCATCCTATGTCATAAGATCCTTTGGATAAGGAAAATGTCCAATAAGATAATTCAGAAATATTTACCCTAGATGATTATCTACCCTATGTTGATGAGCAAGTTTTAAAAAAAACCAAATAAGTTGTTTCTAAAGAATCATCCCAGTTATACCATCATTAGTGATGTAAATAAACTTGTAAGGACTAGAAGTTATTTACGAAATGAAGTAAAACATCTTGGATTTCTTTCTCAATTAGAACCAAAAAGAACTGATGATGCTTTAGGTGATGATGATTGGATTAAATCCATGCAAGATGAATTAAATGAATTCGAAAGGAATAAATTCTGGACCTTGGTTGAAAGAATTAAGGAATCTTCTATTGTTGGAGTAAAATGGGTCGTTAGAAATAAGTGTGATGAAAATGGAATCATTGTAAGTAGTAAATATAGATTTTTTGCTAAAGGTTATAATCAATAAGAAGGATATACTATGAATAAACCTATGCTCTAGTAGCTATACTAGAATCTATTCGTATTATACATTCATTTGCAATATTCTTCAATTTCAAATATTTTCAAATAGATGTGAAATGTTCTTTCTTTAATGGTTATGTTCAAGACGAAGTTTTTTTTGAACAACCTCCAGGTTTTGAAGATACAAAACAACATGATCATGTTCTTTGACATACCAAAGCATTGTATGGCCTTAAAAAATCCCCTTGAGATTGGAATGATAGACTTACATGATTGTTTCTTCAAAATAACTATGTTAGGAAAATTAAGATCCAACCCTTCTTATGATGAAAGATATGAATTTTTTTTGATTTTTTAAATTTATGTTGATGAAATTATATTTGGTTCAACTCATCAATCATTAACTGATTCCTTTGCAGATCTAATTAAAGATGAGATTGAAATCAATATGATGGGTGAGTTTACATTTTTCCGTGGTTTTAAAATTTCTCAAAAACCAGAAAGAATATATATATCTAAACCTAAGTATATTAAGGATCTTCGGAAGAAGTATGTATATGAAAAAACTAAATGTATTATTACTCTCATTGGTACCGCAAACACACTTGATCTTGATAAAGATAAGAAACCATAAGATCAAACAACTTTTAGAGGTATTATAGGAAGTTTACTTTACTTGACAACTAGTCTTCAAAAAATAATGTTTTAGTATGCTTATTTTCAAGATATCAATCAAATCCTACAGAATCTCAATTAAAGGCAATGAAAAAAAAATTCACTACTTAAAGGGAACCACAGATTTAAGAATATTTTATACCTATGGAATTTGATTTTATTTTAAAATATTTTTCAGATTCTGACTTTGGTGGTTGTACAATGGATAGAAAGATTAAATTCGAAACTTTTCATTTAATAGAAGATTCATTAGTCCCTTGGTCATGCATGAAGAAAAACTTAGTAGCACTTTCCACTACTGAACCTGAATATTTAGCACCTGGATGTTTTTGTGCTCACGTATTGTGGATACAACACACACTAATAGAATATGGTATGTGTTTCACTAATACTCAAATTATGTGTGATAACACTAGTGCCATTTCCTTTAGTAAAAACCTTCCACATCACTCTGATTCAAAGCACATAGATATTTGGCATCACTTTCTTAGGGATCACACAAAAAAATGAGGTATCATTCTTCAATTTATTGGAATGCAAGACCAAATTGCTAATATTTTTTCAAAATATTTACCCACCAACAGATTTGAATACATTAAACAGATGTTATGAATGATAACCGTAAGGTAATATTACTCATTAACTTCCTGTTGAACCAATCTCCTTATAGTAATAAACAACTTTTCATAGGGGGAGTACATTTTCTTGTAAGTTTTTCATATTTTTCCTAATGCAGTTTTTCATATTTTTCGTAATGATGATTTTCATATTTTCATAATTATGTTTTTCATTTTTTTTGTAATGATGTTTTTCATATTATTCCTAATGATTTTTTTCATATTTTCCGTAATGAATTTTTTCATATTTTTCATAATGATTTTTTTCATATATTTCATAATGATGTTTTTCATATTTTTTGTAATGATTTTTTTCATATTTTTCGTAATGAAGTTTTTAATATTTTTCCTAATGATTCTTTTCATATTTTTTATAGTGAATCTTTTCATATTTTTCGAAATGAATTTTTTCATATTATTCATAATAATGTTTTTCGTATTTTTTGTAATGATATTTTTCATATGTTTTGTAATGAAGTTTTTTATATTTTTCGTAATGACGTTTTTCATATTTTTCATAATGAATTTTTTCATATTTCTCGTAATGAAGTTTTTAATATTTTTTGTAATGAAGTTTTTCATATTTTTAGTAAAGAGGTTTTTCATAATTTTTGTAATTATGTTTTTCATATTTATCGTAATGATGTTTTTCATATTTTTCATAAAAAAGTTTTCATATTTTTCTTAATTAAGTTTATCATATTTTTCATAATGAAATTTTTCATACATGAAATTTTCTTAATGAAGTTTTCGTAATGAAGTTTTTCATACATGAAATTTTCATAATAAAATTATTTTTTGTACTTTAAATTTCATTAATGATGTTTCCAAACATGAAATTTTCGTAATTTATTTGTAGTAGATGAGAATTTTGTAATAATGATTTTCATAATGAAAATTTTCATAATGAAGATATGTGTACTCAATTCTTTTTCATACTCAATTTTTTTTGGAATCTAATGTCCTTCATGAAAAATTTTCCTCAATACGAATAATTATCCTAACAATCCGAAAGGTATGATTCATTCTTGTGTTTTCGTAATAACCATTTACTTGCAGTTAGTTTCTTTTGTATTTTAAAATTTCTCAGACTCTAGTTTCCTTAAATTTTAATGATTTACCTTAAAAACCTCAAAGTATCATATCCTACCAAATTTTCCTTGTGGCTATCATTTCAACCGTCAGATCTGATTAGAATAATTCTCAGCCATTGGATTGAAATGGGAAGATGAATCGTCACATCAAAACCAATAAAAGGCGACCCCTGAGGGTTGTCCCAAATCAGGTTTTCAAGATTTTGAATGTCAAAGATCTGAACACCGTTTATAGACCATTCCATATTTTTAATGTTTTCTCGAGTCCAAATGTCTTCTGAAATTCCTTCTCAAGATATTTTTTATGTCATGCCGATTTTGGAGTGGAAAATATACAGGGAGAGTTTGGTGCATCCAAACTTTTTAAAAAATTATGACTCTATTATTTCAGAAAATATCAGGCTTAAAGAGTGGGAGAGTGTCTCCATATCAAAGAAAGGAGTTCAGGATTTTGTGTATCCGGATCTACTCATGAATTTTATGAATTGGTTTGTTTTTTCAAGGAATATAGAAGAGAAAAGTTTTTCTTCAAGAGTTTTGGAAATACATATGCACTTTCATACACCAAGTATAATAGCTTGGAAGGGTTATCCTATAAATTAGAGGCATAATGTTGTTCCCACAAGTGGCTAGATGTTCAAGGGAGTATTGTAAAAGTGGATGCTATGTAAAGTCTTGGACTTAAATATGTCAAGACCGCAAAGACTGCTCACATGTCTACCAACTATCAAATAAAAGAGTAATCGGTTCAGGGTTTTATCGTACCAATAGAGGGTGACAAAAAACTCTTAAGAAAAGTGAAATGTATATCTTGGATTCTTTGGTAAATCTATGGAAGATCAATCTGATAAAGAATATTCTCAATATGATATAGAATATCAAGAATGATAATTAGAGAGCATAGATAATCATGTATCCTTACCTACACTCAAAGTAGATTGTTCGGTTCTTAGAGTCCTTCAAAATCCCGTATAGTTCAATGTCACAGAATTTCAATGTTATGATAATCATTGATGACACTCTCAGGAGGATGAAAGTTACTTTCTCTAAAGAGACATGAGAATTCTAATACATACCAGAGGAAGAGGCTAAAGCTACTCCGATGGAATAATAGGTTCTAGAACCATCAATGAATGCTGCTGAAGAGCTTGAGAAGAAAGCCAAAGAGAAGAAGCTTTAGAAGAAGTTATCAGAAGTAGATATTGTGAAATATCTTTTGTAGGCTAATGAAGTAGCATCTGAGAACATTCCAGTACCGAAATACTTCTTAGTTGAACCATTTCCTAAGACAATGGGGAAAAAGATTATGACTCTCGAAAAAGCACAAGAAAAGGTTGCTGAATAGATAGAATATATTGAAGAAGTTGATGAAAATGAAGAAAGTAGTCATCGTACTAATGATCTGATTTTGCAAGTTAAAGATTATCAGGAAATGGTATGTGATTTGGAAAAATTTTCAATCCATAATTCTCAAGCCTGATCTCCAAAACATGCTACCCCTAGAGTTGATGAAATGTCTAAAGAGGATGTGAAAAAATTATATAAGGAAGAGAGTCATCATCATCAATTCATTCACCCTAAGGATATTGAGGTAAGAGCCGAGAAATAGAAAATTAATGAATATAGGATTTTTCAGTTGTCTGAGAGTGATCATGAGTCTCCAGATGAAGAAGTTTCTCCGAAATATGACAAAGGAAAACAAGTTGTTGTTGACGCACCAAAAAAAATTCTTTAAGGAAGAAATAAGCTAGTGGATCCTCTAAGAGGAAGCTTTTCGAGCTAGAGGATGAACAACAACCTATCAAAGTGTCAGATTTGAAGTCATCTGCTTTAGCACATGATTTTTCCCTTCAGTCCCTGAAGAAACAAGTTGACGCCATTCTGATATTTCCATCAATTGACTCCAGATGTCAGATGCTCCAGCAGAGCATGAATCAGAAATTAGACACTTTATAAATGGTGATGGATATGTGCGTAAATATTTAGTCTAAACACAAGAATTTTCTTATCAACTATAATTCCCACAGAAAATATTGCAAGAAAATGGTGAGCTGGTCAAAGAATATATTCGAAGATCTGAGATAGATTGATGACTTTCAAGATGATATTTAGGAAAATTTTGATACTCAAAATAACAAAATCAAGGATCTAACAAATAGCTTTGAGGAAAATCTAAATATTAAACAGAATACTCAGATTCAGGATGACAAATATTTCAATGGGAAGTTAAATTATGTTGTCCATAATTAGAAAACAGAAAGGGATCTCCGGATTGAGATTAACGGAAAGCTAGTGAACCAAGATGACTTGATGAAGGCTCAGGGAGAGGCTCTGAAGGCTCAAGATGAAAGGATCAAATACTTAGAGAAGAAAGTAGATGAGGATCACAAAAAAATATTAAAGCTGAAAACCATCATAAAGAAGCTGATACACAAGGAAAACGAAAAAAATAGATCCAAATCGAATCTTTTGTTGTATCTGTTTTTCCTTGTAAAAATTCTTCCAATCGTAATGAAATTGGGGTTACTTGTTTTTTTTGGATGTTTGTACTTATATTTCAGTTAATATATTTTTTCCATTCCACCATACTCCTTTTGAAAATCACAAAGGGGGAGATAGAAAATGAATTCTATATAAAAGAAGAAATATCCCTAAGTAAGGGAGAGTTTACAAATATTTCCACATTTAAATGAAAAATCTTATTCTGAAAATCTAGAATATGATCCTTAGAGATCCACCACCTAAGGCAGAGTTAGTTGCATTCATAAAATTTCTAATGTAGAGGGAGATATGTTTTATTTTCAAAGTCTAGTAAATTTTTTCTATGTATTTATATTCTTTTTCATAAGGATTGTTGTGCTTTCCAAAAAGGGGGAGATTGTTGAGTCAATAAGGTTTTCCATATTAATTTTCCATTCCTTCATACTTTAGGGAGATTATTAAGTCAATAATGTTTCCTTAGTGACTTTACCATTCCTTCTTGTTTTGAAAATCGCAAACACCTTATCACAAGGAAAATATCTTTTTACACATTGTTTTACATCAATATGGAAAATTTTCTACCGCAAGGAAATTCATCCTTATCATGTTTTCATTGTTCATATCATATTTTTTCTATGTGTAAAATTCGATTTGAGACCAAAACCTTGGAATCCTTTAAATACTTAGATATGAAGTGTTATGTTTTAGGATCTGAATTCTTTGAATTCTAATTACGAATTCTGGTTACGAACTCTTCTGAGTTCTAACTCTGAATTCTAAATACGAATTCAGGTTACGAAATTTCTGAGTTCTAACTCTGAATTCTGATTACAAATTATGGTTATGATATTTCTGAGTTCTGACTCCGAATTCTGAATAAGAATTCCAGTTACGAACTTTCTCAGTTCTGACTCCGATTTCTGAATATGAATTTTGGTAACGAACTTTCTGAGTTCTCACTCCAAATTCTCATGAACTTTGACTCGTAATTTTTACGTTCTGGTTCCAAATTCTTGTAAATACAGATTCCATATTTCCTTGACATTCAATCCCCAGAATTCTTTAGAATTTAGGTTCTGAATTCCTAGAAAACAGAATCTAAATATCCTTATATTACAGACTCCGTATTCAATTTTTGTTATACTATGAACATTAATTTTCATACATTCTAAATATAAGATTTTATTTATGCTTACACTTGTTTTGTTATAAAAAGATGTCCTGCTTTCAGTTACACACTAACCATTGTTTGAGTGACATGTGTACAAGTCCCTCGAAAATTTAGGGAAAAATATTACCGGTAGAGGAGGGAGCTGACCATTGAATCTGTGCCTATCAATAAGAGATCATCCAAAATAGCTCACAACTTTAAAAAACATAACTTTTACAACTCTTCTTACATGATGTTGAAGTGATTTATAGAGATATAGAGGCTATTATAAACTCTGAGGCTTCATTCAGAAAGTTTGAACTGGTTGTTCAAACTATGCTTCATGTAGATTTTCTTATTGCAGAGGTGATATTTCTTTGAAATCAAATACTTCGGGTTGTGAAGTCAGAGGTTCCAATTTCCTTACAAATTGAGGGCTTGCAGGGATAGCTAGATACGTACCGATCTTCGGATTGAGGGCTTACCTGGGTTTGGGTAAAACAGACATTCTAGAATGTATAAATGAAGGGACCTTTTAACTAGGGTTGTTTGATACCCTATACTTTGGGTTAAAAGAGTTACTACTTGTTACTTGTAGTATTTCTATTTTGTTTTCCTCTATACTTTTAGTTTTTGAGTAAAGTATAATCCTATTATACATCCTTATACTTGTACTCTGATTTTATAGGATTCTATATGCTTTAAGGTAGTATCTTATTTATTATAAAATTTTGTTATGTTTTATTTCAGAAATCACTTTTCCTGAATCAAGGAAGTTATTAGATCTCAGAGGTCTTGTGAATTTTGGTAATGCAAAATTTCCTTAAGGATTTTTAAATTATACAATTCACCACCCCTCTTGTATTTGAGCATCTCATTTTTACAAATTCCATCCGAAAAATTTTTCTATCAATATCATTCAACATTATATTATTATCAGATTCACATGGTATTATCATGACTTTATCCAAAATTTATCACAGAAACATACATATGTGATGTCTCCTAAAATGATGGGGATAAATTTTTATGCTCTGACTAGTGTGGAATAATCTTCCAATAGCTAATTATAAAGCCTTTTTCACCCACATTTCCTATCATATCTCATCATTACGAAATATTTAAAATTCGTGATGATTCTTCTATAGTAGGCCTTGGATACATTAGTATATTGAATCACATCGTTGTGGTATATGGTTCAAGAAAACACTATCCCCATGAAAGTAACTACCCTAACAATGATTTGGAATTGATTTTTATCTCATATGAAAGAATTTTTTGAGGAATAGTTATTTTGGGAGTGAATTAGGGTTTTAGTTGATTATAAATTCCTTGAGAATTAAATACCCTAAATTTATTTAATAATGAAACAAAATCGATATGTAGAACTACTATAGTCATTGTATTTTGATATTTATTATATTCTATAAAAAGACAATGTAGTTCCCAATGATCTTAGTTGGAATATCAACCATCTAAAGGTGATTAAAGATAAACAAGAATATGGTTTTATTTATTTTATATATGAACAGAACTTTTATGTGATTGATGGTCATAAAGGAGAAAACCTACGCTATATCGATCCCACCTCATCTATTAATGAATGAATAAAGGACTCTCATATATATTATCCTAATTAAATCATTATATGATAGAGACTTAGTGATGGATAGGTACTTGATGGATTTATATGATTTTAATTACTTTTTATTTGCTTATATAATATTCATATTTTATTATTTTATGGATAAGGAGGGGATGGAGGACTACCACTCTTCTCTATTGGCAGTTCACACTAGTATGAAAAATGAATTTTTTAATATTCATCAAATATATTAGTTCCATGAACGATGAATAATATTGAATGTTCATTTATTGATTCCCTAAATATCAAAAACAAATATCATGTATTAAAAAACCTACTAGTACTCTTCAACATCCATCTCAATCAATATTAAAATGTTATCAAATAATAATTAATTTTGGTACATTCTTTAATATATCCTTCAAGGAAGTGGATATACTATAATTATTTTTGGATGTGGATGAAATACAATATGAATTTAACCTACAAATAAGGCCTCCTTATTCTATGAGATCAATAAAAAAATTTCAGTGAAACTTTAATCCTTTAGGGTGTATGAGACGGAATTCTCTCTAATATGGAACTAATTCCCATGCCTCCATTCTGTAATGGGTTTTAATGGTATTTGGGTAGTCATTTAACTTTTTATACATAATTAATCTCACATACCAACATAGTGTCGAGGTGAACATTTCATATACTAAAAAAAATTGATGGTCGTGTATTCTTGAATTTACATGATCATGGACAGATCATGTTTTCTTGGTACAATTCCCTTACAATAATAAATACATGAAATATATATAATTTTATTTTTTGAATGTACATTGGGGGAATAAATTATTTTATCACTTTTTCAAAATTTATTCCATTCTATTACGAATTTTTAAGAAAACTGTTTTAATGGAAAAGACCAACAGATCTAGAACTAACATGGAACATCTCCAAGCTGGAAAATGTCTCATTTACAACAGTAAAATGGTCCATGTAAATCAAAGTGGGTGATCATTTATTTCATCATGTGTCATCAATATTTAATTTGGATGAATGAGTCAATAGTTTAAGCTAGTTCTCTTGTATGTAAGGACTTTTGAAATCATGGACGATTTATGGTAGTCTCTTACCATCCTGCTTTATTACTGAAATTTAGCGGCAGGAATACCACCTTCCAAATTTCTCATTTATGAAAATTATACTCAATTAATTATATGTGATCTAATATGAGGATTTTGGGATAAAATTTTATCCATGTTACATAAAAATCAAATTTAAATCATTTACAAGAGTTATAAATTATTGTGATTTATGATTCTCCACTACATTGTGAAAATTGAATGACTTGAGATCACACTTTTTGAGTGTTTTGTTGAAATCCAAATTGAATGGCCAAACATGATCCCTAAAAAATGGATTCAATCTGACTAGGGATTAAAACATGCTAATGGGGAGGTTATAAATAACCGGACTAATTTATGGCCATAATTTACATATAATCCAATATTTTAATTTCATTTTTTGTGTGATTCTATGTTTAAAATGGGATTTAAAGACGTATGGAAATATTTTAGGTCTAATGTAGAAAAGTAATGGTGTAGAAAGAATGGATTAAATAGTTATTGATTACTAGATACCTAATGTTGGTCAAGTGGTTTTGGGTATCTATTTTTAATCCACTGGGCACATGATGGATCTATATTGGGTACTCGATAGTCAATAAGAAAAAATTGATTTTAAAAATTGATATTTTGGAATTTTATAGAATTAATTAATCATAAAAGTAACTATTAGAATGATATTTCTCTATATTTTCAGTCTAACATTAACCCTATAGAGCTCCCATGAACACTCTTATCTCTCAAAAGATTCCCCCTTTATGAACAATCAAGGGTACCATCACATGATCATTGGATTCATTCTTTTGTAGAATCTTCTCATGATATGCCCGGATTATTGAATAATAGTGTTCAAAAAGTTCCTTTTGAAAACTTTTGTACAAATATTTTTATTAATATATCAACCATATATTCATTTTTTTAAAAAAAAATTACATACTTCTATCCCTTATAAAAAGATCAAAATAAAAAAATGATAAAATATTTCAATATACATTAAGAATTATTGTAAGACAAAATTCTTAATTGTCAAATTTATACTCTTGTTGTCATAATGAACCAAAATTCATAAATTTTATCATTATCCTAGTTCCTATACATTTAATTTCATGCAAAACTATTTATTACTCCTTTTTTTGAGAATTTTTACTTTTATTCATCTATAATAAAGTATATTCTCTCTTGTTATTTTATGTAAACTCTTTAGTTTTCTACAAAAAATTAATTCACTTTCACTTGTGGACATTTTATCAACCATATATCCATAAAATTGTTATATTAGAATGTGAATATATGATGTGTTAATTTCATATAGAATACACCAAACCATAATTGGGAATATAATGAATGTAAATCATGGTCATTTTTACATGTTAGAGCTATTCCAACATAGGAAATCTTAAAAAACAAACAGTTATGAATTTATTGTTGACTATACTAATCCAAGTCTATTTAAGATTCCAAAAACAACCATATTTTTTCTAGTATACTGTGGCCTTAATTGAATTCCAATATCCATTATTCCCATGATTGGTTCCAAAAAGAATGGGTGTGTAAATAACCATGTTATACAAATTATATCATTTTAATATATTTCTATATATATTTATCATCTGAAGAAACATTTTGACAATTATTTTTAAATAAAAATAGAATTTAAAAATAATTATACTCCATAATAAATTATATTTTAATCTATGAGACCATTATCTATAAACTAATATTCAACTTATTTTAGAATCCAACCACAAAATATAATGTTTTAAAAATAGAAAATATTCATAAAATACTCTTATGTAGATGTTTCCTCATATAAATTATGATCTTTGAAACCAATTCAAAATTATAATTTCTTCATGAAGGCATCAAATTAAAAATACCAAGAACAAGGTTCTTGATTAATGTCATACAAATCAATTACCAAACTACAAACCTTTGAATCATCATCACCAATCAAGAAACCCATTAGTTATTCTACTTATTTATTCTTTTATAGAACTCCCATTAAAAATATATTTTTATATTATAAAATTTTATTGAATATTAATAGCTTGAAAGGTACATATATATAGTCATATCTAGCCAAAAGTGTGATTGTTTTTCCACAACACATTTGAAATTATAAAATCATTTATACATTAATTATAACTTATTTTTAATCTACATTTTATTTTCATCGTACTTATTATCGAACAACCATTTTTTCGAAAGCTTTTCTAACCTATCCTCCTTTTCATAAGATATAAATTATGATATTCATTTATTCTATTGATATCCTCACTTATGGCCTAGATCCATTATTAATCTACAACTAATTCCTCAAATGAGGATAGCTCCACTTGAGATAAAATAAAACAAATGTAAACATTTCACATCCTCTAAGTTATTATAAAATATTTTTTTCTAAAAGTAATATTTTATTATGAAATCTATGATGGTATATTACATCATTATGTAACTGTAAAATCCGATATTACAGTTTCCTCATCAACCCATTTGATCAAGAAATTCACTCTACTCTTAGTATTGCATTAGAAACCATAGGATCTAACCATAACATATTCTTAATCATAACATTCAATGAAATTATAATGTCCATATTTAATTATAGTTTCCTTCAAAAATGTTTTTCATTATTTAAATCAAATATATTTTTCTATATAATACTCAAATAACAGATCAAATTTACATTTAAATAATAATCCCAATAAAATTCCCTTCATTCGCATTATCCCTATATTCTCCTTGATTTCCTTATTTGTTATAGATGATTCACTTAAATTAAATTACTGTAAAATGAATTTGTTTTGGAATCATCCCATGAAACATTTTGTTAAGTGACATATTTTGATTAAGGATTAGTAATCAAAAATATTATTTCTAAAAAACCACATTCACAACATTCATCCAATAGATACAATAGTAGCAACTATAAATGAGTAAATTATTTTCCATGTGGTTCAATATACTATTAAACCTTTTGAAAACATATTTTATATGTATGGATATCATGGATGATACATCTTGTTTGATTCCTTTCTTTTCATGATAACATTATACGTCATTGAAGGTATAAACCGTGTATTTTATTAATTGTAAAACATTCATCATTATTACATGTTTAATTTTAGATCTCCTTAAAAAAACTACTACATGTAATTAAAAACCTCTATTTTTCTTTCCTAAACATGATAAAACATATTCCACTATAATCATTTACAAAATCTAGCCATTATTTGGAGGTGTTATGAGAACCTTCATGGGATGAAACACATATGTGGGAATTATTTCCAACAAACATAAAGAATTCTTGTTTATAAGAATCATAGATTGTTCACAATTTATTTCTCTTGAACATACATAAAAATAAAACTGCCTTTCAAATTTATGATTTAATGTTTTAATTAAAATATCCATGGTGCCTGAATAGTCCCAAAGTGGGGGTTACCACTTGATTATTGGTATGCCTACACATATACCATAGGATAATAACTAGAAATTATGGTCTATCACATTAATGGGGAGTCTATTCCCTAAAAAATGAGTCTCGATGTTCAGTCATATATCTATAGTGAAACTTTCATGACCAATCCATATAGTGAATGTACCTCAAATCTATAAAAAACATTAAGCCCAATGTTTCATATAGTCTAAAACAAAAAAAATTGTAAATTTCTTCTATGAGGTTGTAAAAAAACACTGTAGTATCCGATACATTGAATTATATAAATAAAATGTCCAATTATCCTATACACATGATGAAAAATCGCTGATAATAAATACAATGGCCAATGAACAAAATCACATGCATCATATTAGTCCTATAACCTTCATGAACAACTAACATGTTCTAAGAGTGTAAATCCATATGGTACCAATATTTTTAGAGAAAATTGGATGTTCTGAATATGTGATATATAATCCACTCCATTCACAAAGGTAATGATGATTCTAATGACCCAGTATATATCATCAATGTATCAACAATATTATGTGTTGTAGTCATCAAGTGTATTTTAATGAAATTCATATATAGAGTGAGAATGTGCCCTTGCAACAGAAGCATGTGAATACATCGTAATAACCATAATTACAATTAAAACATATTGAACAAATATATTCTTACTTATTACATACATAGAATTCATATTATGGAATATATTTCTAAAATAAAAAAACATTTAAATTTCACCAATGATTGCATAAACCTCAATTCCAAAAAAAATCCTTTATGAGTTCTAATGTCTTTAGTACTATCCAATTTTCATTATCCATATCAATCATTTCATTATGCAAAATATACAGAATTTTCACATCATAGGAACATGTTAAGGTGTATCTTCTGTTAATCCTAAATTATATCCCATCGACTAAACCAATTCTCTACATTATCTGTATCATTCTAAATATTCATTTAACTCTTTAACAAAAACATTATACAAAACAATCCTTATATATTACATAATTCAGATAATAGAAAATATGAATTAAAATACATAAAAAATGAAATCATTCCATATGTTATCCCGTAATTTACTAGTCTTTATCATATTATTCGTTAACAAATATTTTCCTTAATATGTCTTCTAGTGTATCTTCATCATTATTTATATAAACATTAAACATACATATCTAATTCACAATCATTCCCCTAAAGAATTTATATTTAAAATTCACATACCTTCTACATATAAAGAATTCATACATTCATAATACATTAAGGGGAACATTAT
The DNA here is from genome assembly GCA_963277665.1 of Viscum album. Lineage (NCBI taxonomy): Eukaryota > Viridiplantae > Streptophyta > Magnoliopsida > Santalales > Viscaceae > Viscum > Viscum album. The sequence goes on from OY728158.1 coordinate 883,751,634, forward strand.
TCACATCCTTTACCTTAACAAACATTTTAATTGTTACTTTTAAGTAACATGATTTCAATAATTATTTTTAATAGAAAAAACATCTCCATGTTTAACTGAGACATTTTCCTGATTTATTCATTCTAAATTCTAAAAATATAAACAACTGAATCTTCTTTCCACCCTGGAAAACATTGATAAAACTCTTAGTAAAATCCTTGTTTCTCTTCATTGATAATACTTAGAGTTCCATAAGTTACATATTTCTTATCATGTACAGTTTAAAAAAATTATTAATAATCATAACTTCCATTACACCATTCATTATATTATTTGGATTATCATCAAAAAATACCATGTCACACTCAATGTAAACCCAGATCCTTTTGATTCACTCCACTATGTTATGAAATAATCATAGTGTGAGAAACATTAATCTTAGTGTAAAACAACATTATCATGAAAAATAACTTATTGGATGCCAATATCATGACATATTCTGTAATCTATTACTCATTAGGTTTATCTATGGCCATTAATAGCCATATTCAATTTAAATAATTCAATATTATTCGTGAAATGTTTTTGAATTCCCAAATAATAACCCTTTAGAATCTCATAATGGGTTTTTAGCAAGACCTATTTTGGACTAGTTTTCAATCATATCTTTCTCAATATAGTTTTTTAAATGCTATTTCCCCTTGCTACATATGATCTAGTGCCACATAAACATTTAGATTACTAATGGGGATCAATTTCGAGGAAAAAAATAACATTATCCTCTATAAGAATATCATATATATGTTAATATAATATGATTCATCCATATAATTATACCTTGATCTATCACTATACATATCGTTAAAAATATCACGAGGGATCTCATTAAATATTTCTCTTTACAGTTTCTAAAGTATAACTAATCATTTCCTCTAATTAAACATATATTTACACAAGATTCTAAAAAATGATATTATATCTTCGATATAAATATTCATAAAATTGCATTAAAACCATTCATATAGTCCATAATAGTTTATTTCCATTAGAATCAAGGAAGAAAATATTCTAATCTGTTAAACTTTGTTCAATATTTCCCACAAAAATCATACCATTTGGTACGAATCATAGACATACAATACATAAAATTATTCGTCATTACCTGGGGTAAGGAAACAAAATAATGTGTTTTCTCAAATTTGTAGTAAGGGTAAATATGTGAGATATATAAGAAGAATATGAACATAATTATATTAGAACATTTTCATAACATGTGAAAACAATACCCATCATATCAATTAATATAAGCATGAGTCCTTGAATAAATATTGGATGTTCATAAGAAATGAATCATAATATAATAAGAGAATATGAGACATGACATAATAATATTGAAATAAGATAGATTTGTGGCATGCGCATAAGCATAAAAAATATTATTTCAAGACTAACAACCAAGACATTCATAACATGTTAGGGTTGGGAAACCCACATGTGTACCTTCATTGGGCTTGGGATGAACTCATATGTACCTTCAATTGGAAAATGGTATAACCACTATTATACCCCGCTATTTTGGAATGGTATCACCACCTCTGTACCATATAACCACATAGAAAATTTATCATTAACCAATTCCGCTGAGGGAGATATATGTACCACACATCACATAATTAAAATCACACACATGTTTGCCACAAATTATAAACTTTTTTCATATCAGAACCAAGAAAATCAGATAGATATTAGAAACTTTCATCATATTAAAACTCATAGAAAATAAAAAAGTTTGATAATCATTTTTTTTATATAATATTCTATCAAAATATGTGGTTTTCATAATAATTTACTCTTGATATTACTCCTGGAAGGGAAATGGGACTCCTAAAAAATGTTCCATAAAAACATAAAACGTTTATATAATTAATAAGTATGATACCATGGGATTGTATCCCCATTAAAGAATATGTTAGATCAATAGAATTAATATTTTATGTTAATTACTTGGATAGATTGTTTAAAACATTTATTTTCGAAAATATCTTTTCCTATTTGAAAAACACCTTTTAAATCATAAAAAAATATGAAATTAAATTTCTTATAAAATACACTTCATAATTTATAAAGATATCATTTAAAATATTTCATAACATTTCTTGAGGAAAAAAACCTTTAAATATTGAAAATAATTTTAAAATAACAAACCACTTTCCAAATCATTTCATTTTGAAATAATTTTTTTAAAATATTTCATTTTCCAAAATAATAATAAAAAAGTTTCCTTAAGAGAAAATTTCAATACACGTAAGGGAATATTGAAATCATTGATGAGTCACGATAGAAGGAAATACTTTCTATATTATAAATGTTAAAATTAAATATTCATTTCAAATTTTTGGTGACATCCAAATTATCAATGTTTTTTAAAACCAACTTAATATTCCATTGAAAAAACTGAAAATTCAATCATTTGAAAAAATATTTTAAAAATATTATTTTAATAATATAACATTTTTTAATTTTTTTATTGAAATATAGTTTTGTAAAAAATCGGACTTCCAACCAAAGAGAGAAATAATGTCGTGCATTCTAAATATATATATGAATTAATAAAAGTAACAATGTGTTAATATGGTAATATTTATTCCAAATATAATAAATATCCTAGGAGAATAATATTTATGGGTTTCATTAAATATGGATAGTAATATGTTTTTATCATAATGCCTAATTATAAAGAATTCTGATAAACGATGAGATGATGACATGAAATCTTATAACATTGGTAATAATTATTCTTAATCCTCATAAGGGAATAATATAAAATTATACCTATGTGAAATTAAATTTTATAAATTAATTATATTACATGCAAATAAGTATTTATATACTCCACGTTAATGAATATTAGTGTATATCATAACAAATGTCTCAAAGAATGAAAACTGAGAAAAAAATCTCTTACATAATATGTATATTATAATTCATAATCCCCTATAAAGAATAAAATAAATTAAAAAATTAATAATAATTATATTATTTATATTCATGAAATATCATTTAATAATGAATTTTATGCACCAAACAAATTAAATAAGTGATGAATGTGGCCTAAGTCTCTCAAAAATAAATATTATAGTATAAATGACCTTTGCATGAGTATTAAAATATGTTTTACTCACTCATGCCCAATGTATAATAACATTAATTTTATTAGGCATATAATAATAATAATAATTTTTTATATCACACAATATATTGTTTTATTATGACCTTTTATTACACATTTATTAATAATTCCATATAAAAGTTATGTTTTGGGTAATAACAACGTTGTTTTGTATATGATTTGACATGATATTTCTGGTGCCATTAAATATATAAGTGTTTCATAATATTCATAATGTAATCCATGATATAAATATAATAAATATTCTCTATATATTTATTTATATTAATAATATTTACCCATTTGATGTTTACACACTATTCATGGAGACAGTTGGTCGTACATAAGCATTAATGTTTTTCTATTTTCTTATTATATTAAATAAATGTAAAGTAAATTTTATATTTATTATCGTAATAGGTGAATTTATATGTCATTTAAATCAAATATGTTTTTTAAAATAATCATTAATACATTCCATGTAAATCTAGAAGGGATCACATCACTTTTTCAGGTAGTCATCCAGCGTACGCATGAACAATGTTATTATTTTCCAACAAAATGGACGTCATGGAGGTATCTATAATATAATAATTCAAGAATCATAATAACATCGTATATAAAATACATATAAAAAATAAACTATAAACCCATAATTTTTATTGACCTTCAAGTAAGGTAATGGAATAAACAAACAACATCGGTATGTGAGGTAGTAGTATTTTGTACACCTGAATTGTTATTTCATAACACATTTGATGGAAATGTGTGAGTTTATAAGACATAAAATTAATATTAAATACTATAATTACATTGAAAATATTTATTTTTATATATAATCATGAATGAATAATAATTTTATGGGGTGTAGGAGGAAATAAAATAGAAATGTACCTTGAGAAAAGTATCCTTTTCATTGGGTATCCTACTTAGGTTTGCAAATAATACATTATTATTTTTTCATTAAGACTAAAAAAAGGATTTAAGGAAAATGATATGAATTTTGGAATTCATTTTGTATAAATTTTTAATAAAATTTTCTTTGAAAGGTGTAATGAATTTGGGAGAGTGGGTACCCTTTTATAGTTTTGGAGTACTTGTATTCTTATAAATACTCAAAAGTATTCACAATTGGGAGGTCAATATTACGTAATGTGGTTCAAAATATTATTATTAAAGGAGTGTAATGATGATATGGTTAATCCAAAATTATACCATGATTTGGAAAATATTTTTTCAATAAATCATTCCTTAACTTGTAAGTCTCCCTATTGTTTCAATTTTTTGATTTTCAGTATAGTAACCAGCTTTCTAACCTGGGTAATTTATACATTATTACTATGGAATAGTGAAATTTTTTATCTAATTTTGACCTAATTATTATAGTTATGATATATAATATATAAAATATTAAAACTATGTTTTATGGATATTAATCTTAAAATAACTGCATGTTATGTGAAAAAAGAACAATTTAACCTTAACCGCACAAACAGAGTTTCTACTTATTAACTGTCAATATAGTCTTTATAAATAAATACTTTGTCCATGAATAGAACTTATATTATATTTATTAATATCTAAAAATCACTTCGTATAAGATATGATTTTTTTAAATTTTAAATCATTTACTGAAATGTCATTTATTTTAAAATAACGTTAATGTCAATTTTGTTTTTTTAATTTAATTTATGTTTTCAAAAATACCAGTACAATGAATGCATTTGAATATATTATTTTCAATATTGTGTTTCCTGATATATTCTTCTTAAAAATTAACTTAAGAATTATGTTCATATGAATTTTTTTCCACGTTATTTTACTAATGTTGGGGAATTCATTTTCCATATGTACTGAGAATATATTAAAATGTACTAACTTAATATGTTTCCATTTCATAACAACAATATGACCCTTTGGTTAGGACATGATCAATTTCCACTTCATGTAATATTCCATAAATGAATGTTAATTTCTTATACCTGAAGCACTAATGGATTTTTAGAATTGTAAATGGAATAATAAGTCATTCTATTTACCCTTAGTTATCATCAAAATAATGAAGTGGTTGTCATAGGTTATCAAATATGAATAAATTTTTATATATAGAAATGATACATTAATATATAATTCATCATTCAATGCTCTACATAACCATTTTATAAATGGTAATCCATTTTACCCTCCATAATGATTAAAATCCTAAACATTAGATAAAACCCAATAAATTTTTCAATATCATGTTAATATTTATCACCCATTTATCAAAAATAATGTCTTTTTAGCCACATATCAAACATGTGAATACCTTCATCATGCATTCTCTTTAATCATGTTTATAACATGAATTACTATAAAACCATATTAAAAAATTTATTTCTTATTCATTCCTTACATAGACCAAATAATATTGGCTATATTCCATAAATTAAAAAATAATATATACCTCATAAATTATAGCATAATACACGTTTTCAACAATTCCTTTACGAGTTTTGTCGTCATAAACACTATCCAATTTATTTTGTCCATGCCAATAATTTTTTTATCCAATCCATATTTCATTTTATCAATTTTGTAATGATGTTAATGTTTATTATACCTTATTCATAAAATATAACTCTTCCATAAAATCACATTTCTAGGTAATCAGCCCCATCAACATATTCTTTCAAATCATTAATGATAAAAATAGACTGAAAATTCCTTATATATTTTATTATTAAATTAACATACATAAATAATTTCAATAAATAAATAATTTTATAATCCCATTTAATTCTCACCCAATTAACTAAGCTTCATTGTCTTATTCATTGATTCGTTATTCCCTTCATATGTCAATTACAGTATCATTATTATTTGTAATGTAACCATTACTCATACCACTTTTCTAATTATTTTAACAAGATCCCCCCAATGAAATATATTTTAAAAATTCCCATACCTTCCAAATTCAAATAACTGATTCATTGATAATAAGTTAGGGATGCAAATATTCTTATCCATTATGATAACATATCTATTAATTAATAATTATGTCCTTTTATATCATAAAATATGGCTGACAATCCAAATATGTATAAAGATCACTATGACACCATAAAATGATTATATGCATCCAGTTTGGAGCTCAACTAGAATGATCAAATCATTCAATTATAACAGTGGTGGTTCTTCTCCCCCACCTCTTCAAATGATGTAAACCAATAGGTATACCATCTAGCTATTGATTCTTCATTATAAGGACACTCATTCCCCCCCCCCCCCAACAATTGAATAAACACCTGATTGGAAAACTCATTTTTTCTAGAATATCAATTTTAGAATTATCCCATAAGAATAGGCTAATCGGGAGAAACTTTTTTGGTGTGTAATGTAGTTCACCCTTTAGAGTGGGAATAAATATTAGAAGAATATCTAAAAATGTGTGTTTAATGGAATTATCATCCATTTAAATCAAGGATATGTGATCCCTAATGTTATGTGTTAGGTCTATTTTTGGACTTGTGGAGCCCATTAGGCAGGATTGAAGTTCTCTTACAAAAATCAGGGTTCAGGATACTTTTGGCCCACCATGGTCCACAACTAAATTGATACTCAGCAGAATTCCACCAATTTTGGAGCTCGTGTGAGATGAACATAACATCATCAATGATGTATGCTTTGATAGAGCGTACTCTTTGGTGAATATGGACGAAGAGTTTATCACTCCCCCACCACAATGAAATTTTTCTCAAGCAGTACTTCATGTGAGGATTTCTGTCATCTGTGAAATACAACCTTAAGCTATTTTCATGGTTTGAGGTTGTACGACAATAAATTAGTTTTAAATGGTTAATGAATCACGACATATTAATTTTTGAAATGGCCCAGTTAGTAAAAACATAAAAATATTATAAATACCCCACTAAACTGAAACATAAATACATTTCAAGAGTCTTTTAAGTAAAACCATAATCTACTTCCATGTCATTCAAGATCTATGACATTAAACTAAAAACCCCATGGTTCATGAAGTATAACCACAATATATTTACAATATGTCCTAGTAATATGAACTTATTATATTTTCAACCCCTATAGTATGATTTTTTTGGCATTAAACTAATAATCCTAACATCATAGTGTATGAAAATAATCTAATATCTTACCCTTTATAAAACCAAGATATGTCATATGATATTTTTGGGATTATCACAAACATATTAACTCATATACAATGAGTATTATTCATATGATAAACATGATATGGTCCAAAACCTTACCCCACATGAAATCATGATGCCCTACATGTTTTGAAAAGAACAAAAACTAATTCCCTTAGTAAATGACATTATACTCTAGCATTACCCATTTCATAAGCATGACACAGCCTATGGAAACCATGGGAATCATAAATTCCCACATTAGAGATGAATTACCCTATTACTGATCATAGAATTATTCCATAAATCTTTCTAGAAAAACTTGTTACTTGATTACCATCACCATGGGATATGTAGTTAGGCCTTGACCTACTCTCTTTGGACCCATTAGTAAATTTATCAAACCATCATCCCCTCAGAACCATTTACAGCACCTGAATAATGACATTATTCTGCGCATAATTAATCTCAAAAAGTGAATGTGGTACATGATCCTTCATTATTCCTTTTAATTCAGATTTTACCTCTTCTGTTCCACATAGATATTATTGAAACAAACATCCTCCTTTTCCATGCATTATAAATTTAAATTGTTTTCCACATTCATCTCCAATATAAGCACTACATCCTTTAAAATATGGTATATTTTTTCTAAAGTGTTTTAATGTTTTGTGACCCTACATTTCATCCCTTTATCTTTGTCTATAGATATTTTATAAAAAGTAAATTACTTTAAAATATATTATTACCCTTTAGTCCTTGAATAATGATGTTAATGGGTTTTCCATGTTGTACTTCACACTATCATTGACTTTGTTAAAATGAATTAAAGATTTTTTCACGTGTTTTTGGGACTCCATAGATTCCTTCAGGTTCGTTTTAACTACTTTTATCATCATTAAAATCCCCAAAATACCACTATAAAGTCCCAAAATTATGACCTCCAACAATTTAAATATTTCCAGGATTTATGTCCTCAAACTATGAGCCATGATCCATGAATTGTGACCCAAATTTATGTGTGTTCATCTCTTGTTTTCATGGTTTGATTCACCCCAAATATTTTAAAAATACCTTGTATCTTATTCATTATATAACTATATCGGGCTTGATTAAAATAATTATGGGATATGTGGGGACATTTAGACATTCAATCTCTAGCCCCAACTATAGATTCATGACTAGATCATTTGTTACCTGCGGTGTTATATCCTCAAAATTCCCTAATTAGAATAATTTTTAGTTTTAATCAGTATTAATTTTTGTTTTCCCATTATTATATTAGTAATAAGGGAATGGGTAGCTCAATGAACAAGTCTATCCCACATCCTCATCATGTGATGTTAAGATACAACCCTATCCCATATAAAATCAGTATTCCTCTTAATGTGAGTTGATTTACCTCATATGGGACTAGAAGTCCCCAAATTTAATTTATTGGATGAAAAAACACCCACATATTCTAGCCAAATTGATAAACTCTTCCCACACCATATATGAAATTGTGTTGACATGTATCTGAATATTAGAAGATTCAATATCCTCATATGAGAGGGCAGTCCATTATAACATCCACCTATTACTACGTCGTGTCCCATAACAATGATTGGATTGATTCCTATTCTCATGGGATATGTAAATATTCCATAACATTTCACCAGGGTCCATGTCCTTTAATCAACTTTCTATAGGTTCGTCACTTCCCTAGGAACATGTGGTTGACCTAGGGTATAGTTTTTCTAATTTTTTGTTGAAAGGAGTCCCTTTGGCCCTTCATCGACATTGGTTCATCACTCTTTCATGACCTAAAATTCCCTATTGAACAATAGTACTTCCTATTGGTAAAATATTGGTGATCTAAAACTAGAAACAAACCCTAAAGTATGATCTCTATACCTTTAAAAATGTAACATCACTAGTCTTAGTTGTATAATTTTAAAATGAAAAGCCCAAAAACCTAAGTAGGTGACGTTTAAATAGATCCATACATAATTCAATGACTATAGTATACCAAATATAATAATTATGGGATTATTATTAAAAAATTACCTATAATGAAATTGGGATAATAAATATGAAGACTATGGGTAGAACAATAGATAAACATCCCCAATGCACAACATTAAACAATTATTTTACCCTGTATGAAATCGGGATGATCGACATGGTATGTTTGGAATGTTGATAAAAAAATCACCCTATATAAAATTGGGCTTCCATATATCCAATTATCAGATGATTTAGTATCCTCACATGAGAGGATAACCCACCACTGGTTTCAGTCTCCAACCACATTGTGTCCTAGAAATACGTGTGACATGATTTCCATCAAAGGGGGATGTGTAGTAATACCCAGATATTCTATGTAGGGTCAAGCCCTTCCATCAACTCACTATTTGGTATTTTCCCTCTATGATATGATTCCCTATCACCTAACCCCATATTATACCAGCATGTTAGAGGGTATGGTGAAATAAATCTTAGGGAACTAAATTTTCCACCATACATTCCCCCCATTAACATCTACAATTTTTAATTGGTCCTATTTTTATAATTATTATCCTCCCAATCAAATTAGGATCTCTAATAGAACATTATTGTGTGACACATTCTCACCAATCATATTTTCATCATTCCTCAAAAGATATTTATAAATCAAACAGCACTTCCATTATTTTGAACTCTATTACTGGTTGATTCATTATATTTTGATCCCATATATCACCAATGTGTGCACAAAACCCTTGTTTTGATCATAATCAATATTAATTTTGTTTTCTTCCAATACACCCCTTTCACTATCCAGGTGTTTAAAATTTTTATCACCCTCATAGGGTTTTTCAATTACTTATACAAAACCATGTTGTCTACCCTATGAACAATAGAAACACCATACTGGTCCCTTTTTCACATTTCGACCATATATCACAAGGGATTGGGTTTTGGGAGAACAATATTTTCGAACAATGTTGAGATGATCAAGAACCCTATGTTACAAGCATCAAGATCTCAAATATTGTTTATGTTGTCTCATGGATGTTTTTTGCGGCAGTAGGTGGCCTCTTTGGCCCCTCCTTCCACATAAGTTATCTCTTTCAATTCCATGCACATTCCGTTGAGAAATAAATCCCTCTGACCCAATCATTATTTACATAAAATATTTTTCATTTATCTGAAGTCTTTGACCATAAACTAAGAGGCTTAATCCTTAAATCAATACCTTAAATTGTTTTCAACATGTACCATATGTTTCACATGGTGTAGTGCATCCTTTGACCCTCCTTAAACATGAGGTTACTACACTTTCTTGTAACCTGAAACACTTTCAGGTGCACATGGTCTAACCTCTTTGAACATAAAATAAGTTCCCGTGGTCTAAAATTTATTAATTTAAACCTATATTCAATGTCAAATAATTATGACATTAAACTATGATAATTTTTCCACAAGAATTTGTTGTCCATATTATAGCCTTCTTGGATGTAAATTCATGTCGGGTTGTCACATGACATGCTTCATGTATCCTATTAGGATTCCAACCCCATGAACCATGTTATATAAAATTAAACTAAGAATCATTGTCTTGAAATCCCGACCTTAAAATCTTTTCATGATTTCTCTAGGATATTCTATGTGTTAGGTCCTATTTGGATCTTCATTCACATCTATTTACATATCCATCATGCCACACACAATCGACTTTAGAAATAAAAATGGTCAAACAATTATGAAGATAATATATTTTCTCCCTGTGTTCCAAAATCTAAAACTATAAGCTAATATATTGATTCCCCAATCACATTATGTTAAACAATGTGATACATTTTCCAAATCAAATAATGGTAAACAATGTGATACATCACCTCACTACATGATGTTAAATGGTGTGTACAACATCCTCACCATAAGATGTTAAATAGTGATTCTAATATAATAATTATATAACAAAAATATATGATGAATCATCAAAGATTTCATGAGAATCCCTTTCATCTGGAATCGATTGCATACCACATGGTTCAATTTCTACGATCATCACACATCAACTGAGATTAATCTCCCCCTAGAAGATGAGATTGGATTCTTGTTCCGACTGATAATCTTACCAAATATTCTAAAATACTGTATTGAATATTTCCATGAGTGTTGAATCCATTTGAAAAGTCCATCACTCCACCCCCACACATCGTATGTCCCTTTAGGATGGACTTCTTTGGCCCGAATCCACATCTGGTTCTGCTCGACCGGATATTCTTCCACCAGAAATTCTAAATATGCTTCATTAGCCTCAATTATCACCAAATATGCCATTATATGGCTTATGTTCACCACTTGCATAGCATAAATAGTTGCATGCTCTTACGGTATCCCTTATAGGCAGGCGATCTTCGCTTCATCTTCTAGAAGCGGGTTAGATCCCACACACATGATCTTCATCCAATATATTATTACATATTTCCATTCGGAAGGTCCATAATCAAAATGTTATTCTTGATATAGTGTTTATAGAAATATGGAATCCCCCAAACCTAGTGATATATTTCTTGGAAATCTAATGGGGGAGTGATCCCACCTGATTTGCCAGGTCAACCATCAGGGTGCAGAGGATGATGTTTCGTACAGACGTACATTCCATGCGATTAATGAACTGGTTCTCTTATGTAGAATCTAATACTGAATCCTTAAATTGTTCAGGTGGTGTAGGATCATATATATGGAACACATCGAAGATATCCATGGACCATTCACCTCTGGACATGACCTGAGGTGTGATTCAATCCATCTCTAGGGGTAGTTGATCATCACCAGCCCCTTAACCTGAAAAGGGATCCCCCACTACCTCCTATGAAACCTCTGAGGTTGACACTACCATCCCAGCATCCACTAATTCTTCTACTAGCGTCACATACGTGGACTCAAATATATTGAAATATTTTGAAATTATGTCATTGGAAAGATAATCAATTACAACCTCTACAATCGTATCTACTGATGAAATAATCTCAGCACCCTTTTTTGAGGACATAGCTCCCAAAACCTCCCCAAATGGAAACTCATCCGTAGGAGCATCTATTGAAAGATCCCCAATCAAACTAGCTCCTGGATTAATTACTACCTTTTCCATTAAAGATCAACTCTGATAGTGATCTTTGGTGGAATTGTGATGACAGGCTCCGCCACTTCAACCCCTTCATCTATTCCCATCGTTGTCACCATTTTGACCCCCTTAATCAATGGATCATTCTCATATTTCTCTTCTGGTGAAACCTACATGGTTTTTTTAACTATCCCAACCTCCCCAATAATTTCCCCCAGGAGTTCAGCACCTGATGTCCCCATATCAACCCTTGTCCCCACCAACTCAAATGACAACACTTGTAGTTGAGCACTGTATATAGCTTCAAATACCATTTAATCATAATTAATTCGTACATATAAAAGAAAAATAGAAGTGGGGAAGAGAAAAAGGGGAAGATGATTGCATTAATATTACATCTCATTGAGGGTCTTGGAATGGTTTACAGGAAATCCCAATAGAAATGGTATTCCCCAAATGGAATTCACATTAGTCATAGGTTTCACTTCGAGTGAAAGTTAGCTACCCTTGGATGTGGCATTAGGGACGGCCCCATTCTCACACCTTAAATGGTTTAGGATCCCTACCCCTATGCATAATGTACATAATGAACATACCACTCTTCCATACTAATTGACAATAGCATAATTTTTACAACTGGTAGGCATCACACATAGTTGTTTGGTAGAATAAAAAGCAGACATTATTAGAGTATTTACCTAGTAAATGGTATGGACGCATTCTTTGGGAGAGTATCAAGAGGCATCAATCCTTTAGGAATTGTATGACTCTTCCTTTAAAGGCATATAACCAATGAACTCGTTGGCCAAGAGATCTGAAGAGAAGGTCATCTATAGTAGAACATTCACTCAGATTTTCAACGAACAAACAGTGCCTCAAGAGTGAACAGAATCCTCCATGACTTTTATGTATTACACTGTCTCATCCTAGGTCATGTGGAAACTAGCCAGGGTGTGACCTAGATTATTTGGGAATGTCCCCTCTCTCTTGAGATAATTCCAAATTTAATCGATATTTTTTATTATCTTAATGATCACCTTGCTCCCCCCATTCATTTGGAATGAACTCATTGTTTGGTATATCTGGGAATAACAACCACATTTTTATACCATGTAAATACATCCTTATGACCACCCCTAGGTCACACCTTACTCCCATGACCTCCATCCTCAGAGTGTTAGTCTAATTATGGTTCCCCCAACGTGGCATCATCCAACTTCATAGTTGAGATTTTCAGTTGGGTAACTGCCATATATATCCCCATTGTGCCAAACCTACCTCCATGGTGTGCTCAAACCTCTACACTACAAAAACACCATTATTTATGCGAATCTTTATTTTCAGCCTAAGTTGTTTTTTCCTTAGAATTAATCCATGATGATAACTCTCCCTACATATTTTATAATAATGAGTGGTACTGAAGGAGGAAATAGTAGTAGGAAACTTGTTCATACCATTACAATCATCACACGTGAACATATTCCATATTTTCCTTAGGATATATGGATTGAAGTCATAGTTCACATATGTGTACACCATTATGGTCAACAGCTATAGAAGTTGAATATTCCTCAAGAATCAGTGCGAGTTGTTCGGATCACAAATATTTTTTCACCTGACCCTCACCACCAGCACCCCTCCTTATAATTTTAATAGGTATAACAATTTCAAAATTTTAGCCATTATATATTATTCTCCATTATCACAAGATGGGGGAATTGGTGAAATATAAATTGATCCACTGAACTGAACTATTACAACATGTTCATAGAGCCTGGTTTGAGTGGGTTCCTCCATGTGATATTCAGAATAATGGGAAGTAATTTCGTTGAATGAGGGGATATTTTATTCAGTTATTAGTATGCACCCATGGGCATATTGACCAAGAAATAATGAAAGTGGGGGGGGGGGCATGTGGAGTGAATTCATCCCTTGGCTAATGTGGTGGATCACATTGAACAACTTATACAATACAGGGACATCCATATAGATGTACCACATTGTTTCCATCATTTCATCCATGATAATGGTTCTTGGATTCATCCCCATGTGTTAATACATACCAATAAAATCCAACCATAGAATAGTGTGGTAATAAACCTAACCATGATGACCATGGGCCCCTTTAGTTTCATGATGTATCCCTATATCTACCATAGGATTCCGTCCAGAATCCCCAAGTAAGAGTTCTCATTAACCCACTATATTTCACAAATCCATGTACGAAGCCTCCTAGGTAGCCCATCCACTATAATATTCCTGAATTAGTCGAACCACATCTTGAAAGCAATATCATTAATCCCCAGCTTATCCTCATCCAAACCTAGAACCATGTTCATTAGAGCACTCGATACAGCTACCATTTTCTCCTAGTCCTCGCACGTTTTCTCTATGGGTTGAAATTCATCATACATGGATCCCTCAATTGGGATACTAAAAATTTGGTAAATATCCCACAATTTTTCCGAAACCTCCACATGGATTCGATGGAATGTCCTTGTCCTTGACAGCAACATGTTGATCTGCTCTGGGATGATGTCTACGTGGTGGTAGACATGGATATGTGTGTCCCATGACACCTAATAAAACACTACCTACTTTGACCCAAATTCAAACTCATATCATTACATGAATTCCAATTAATAATAAGTCCATTAATCAAGGAAATTTATTCCCCGATGTTTTTCAATGTTCTCTGTTAACCCCTTCACCTTGTCCCCAAACCTGCCTTTAGAGTAATCACATTTTATGGGGGGAGTCTCTTCCTCCAACATCAACCCATTTATGTTCTTAACATATTTCAAGTGACTTTTCACCATGATATATATATATATATATATGACCCTTCAGGATATGTCCTCTAGAATCCCTATACTACTTCCATGATCTAGGTGATCTACATAACTAGTCAGTGACCTCATCTATGTTTGTGTTAGGGCTAAATACATCATCCCTATGACTAAATAAATAAATTAGCATCCACTTTTACAATAATTATTCATTTTGAGCTGATATAGGTATTGATGTTAGTAGGTCCCAACCCGATGCACTCTGGATACTCTCCTTGATTATTATGTTCCCATCTATCTCTTCCTAATGAATGGTAGTAACATTGGATGATTTGGTATCCATTTTGTCAGAGATTTTGGAGCTTCCTATGTATAGTTCAAGAATCTCTGCTAATAATGGTTGGGTTAGTGGTGGTTTAATCACGTAGGTTGGGTTCATGGAGCACTGTTCATGGTGTAATAACTTGGTTCTTATTTTAGAGGTACGAGATTCTTCTTTTCCATTTCCTTAAGTGTTTTCGAGAAAATATGGAAGGTGGGGAAAATTCTTAAATTTTGGAACTTCACGTCGTGTACTTTATCCACACGCCGTGTACTTTTGGCCTTGTTGGGATGAGTACACGGGGCATGAGGCCATTCCGGTGACAAAGGGTGTGGGAACCGACTACACGCCGTGTAGTGGTACCTTACATGCCGTGTAGTCTGTCAGCATGCCTAAACAGTAAGGCGGGGGAGAAGCTAATAGCTGGGTGACAGTACACGCCCTGTACATGGGATTACATGTAGTGTACTCATGTCGATGGATGAACAATGTGTCGGGGCCACCAAATGAATAGTTAAATGAATGAAGTACACGCCGTGTTCTCATAATTACATGCCATGTACCTTTTTTGTATTAAAACATGCAGTATCCTCCTCATTTGGAAGAGGAGGTGTTTGAGCCATTTTGGAGCCAAAGGAGGAGGGCAGATCCTTGATGATCTGCCGGGAGTTCGTCTGGAATCCAATTCGCCTTCAGACGATCTCGTTGGAATCGCACGGGTAAGCCCTCTCCTCTCTTGGTATCTTTCTTACCAATTCCTATCCTAACGTAAGTTATTTACATTTGAATGGGTTTTGATCTTCATCAGATCTACGCCATTCATGGGAGTTTCTGGAGTCGTCGTTCTTGTATAAAGTTCATTGGAAAATAATGTAGGTGCATTTTTGTTTATTTTCCAAATTTTATGTGTTTTTGTGCATTTTTGTGCCACGAACCCATGTTGGGGTGTCATGTGGATGAGGATGTTGCTATGTTTAATGCCTATAATTTCATAGGTGATTAAACTATTATAATAAAATGTTGGTTGGGATCATTGCTTGGATCCGAAACCACCCTAGGGGTGTGTTCCACTGTTTAGCCGTTTGGCCGGGATACAAGAGGGTATGCCTTAAAGGTAGTAATTGTAGAATTTCCTGGAGATGAATTGCTTGTTTACTGCATTTTGATATGTTGGGCATGGCCCGGTTAACTGTTTAGCCTGAGGGCATTATTGTTATTAGCATGTGGGCACTACATTGTTTAGCCTGTGGGCTATAGATATTTTCAACCTGAGGGCAATGTCCTTCGTGCCTGAGGGCGATAGACTATATTCCTGAGGGTGACACTACCTAAACCTGAGCGAAAAATTCTGTTATGCATGTGGGCAAATTCTTGTGTTGGATACTCCTTACCTGAGGGTAGGGGATACTTGTCTAAGGACATCGATTGTTTACTTGGAAATGCACTGTGGTGATTTCTAATATTTAAATGGATTAAATGGATAATAAAATGGAAATATAACTGGTATTTAGTTACTTTTGAGTATAGCTTACTTTATTTCATTTTACTACTGCACACTATTGTTGCATGCTTACACGCAGTTGGGAACGAGCCTTTGGTGTGTGCCTACTGAGATATGATTCTCACACACTGTTTGGGTCACGCTTTTCGGCCCAAACAGATTACGTTACTGTAGGTGTAGATACGGGAAAGATTCCCTCTACAGATACTTGACTGTCGTTGTGGAGTAGGAGGGCATGGGAGGGAGCCTAGGCTCGCGATGCCGCTGCCAGCTGTTTTGCTTGTTTTGCTGTACTCTATATTTTGTCGAACTGTATTGATGTATAACATGTTCTAGTTGCTTTCTTTGAACTTGTAACATGTAGAATCATCATTTATATATTGTTGGTTATATCCACTGCTGTAGTTATTTCAGTTGTGTATGTTTTCTGCTTTCGCTGTCGTGTATGTTTTATTTGGTATTCCGCTGCGCTACAATTTGACAAATGAGGGCACAGTTTCCCCATTATCAGAACTGGGCCCTAACTGCTAGTTAGCAGCCTCTGGAATTTGGGGAAATGTTCTTGAGGTCACGTGGCGATGTAGGCTCAGGGCACCCATTGCATGGCACCTGGGTCCAGGATGTTACAAAGTGGTATCAAAGGGGTTTCTATTCTTTGACTTACTATTTGGAGCCGTAGTCAGGGATATGATGGAAAGGTAGTTGGTAATAAGTTGTGTCTGGGCATAGCTAACCCGTGTACAGGGAAAATCTAGTCTAGCTCGTATTTTTCATTATTTTGATTTTGCAATTTTACAGTTGATGTGTTTTCGACGTTGGGTGACGCACTTGGATTGTAGTGTTTATATTTTATTTGTGGGTTCTATTTAGTTGCAACCCGATGAGATGAGGGTATGTCATCTCATGCATCATATAGGAACATGCTAGATATCAAATGCCATGCATAGTTTCCATGCCATGTAGGTGCATTAGAAATTCGCACGTTGTTGTAATAGTTGTTGTGCCAATAATGCGTGTTGTTGTGATAGCTTCTTGGTAAATATCTGTCTTGTGATATGGTATGTTTGTTTGAACTGTTTATATAATGGAAGCCAAACTTTGGTTTTTGGGGAGTATGGGCCCCCATTGACTGGAATTTGGTGGATCATTAACTGTTTATTAGTTATAACACAGATAAGATGTCAAGCTTTGATTCTTGGGGAGTATGGGCCCTCACGGGTCGGAATTTGACACTTAGGTGTTGTTTTTTTGGTATTTTCTGGGTTCTGGGGAAGTTTCTGAGGCATATTGTCCGGAAACCCAGTATACACACTGTGTAGTCTCTTTATACACGTCGTGTATGACCTTCAGTTCAGGAAGAAAAATGAACTTTTTGAGTACATGCTGTGTACCCCGAGTACACGTTGTGTAGTCTTTTCCCGTGTCACAAACTGTGTGGGTGCTAACACAGGGTAGGGAAGGGCTTGGGTAAAACACACCATGTAGTTTTTGTGCACGCCGTGTAGTGTGCCCCGGAGTCCGACCAAGTAACTAACAACATGGGTCGGTGAACTCTTTGACAGAACACGCCGTGTCGATTATAGACACGCCGTGCAGTGTGACCTGGGGACTCGGCCGTGTAACTAACAACATGGGCCGGTGTCACCTCTCCCTAAACACGCCATGTACCTGTGGGCCACATCGTGTAGTCTTGTCCAAGGACAGACTGTGCGGAGTTAGCCGTGTGGCTGGGAAACGGGAAGGTGTACACGCCGTGTGCCGGTGTAACACGCCGTGTGGTGTAAAGCCGAGTAGTCGGCCGTGTCACAAATGACACGGGCAGTTGGAAAATAACACCGCACACGCCGTGTAGATATTATAAACACTGGGTAGTTTAGTTCGATGGAATCCTGGTGGCTTAGCAGTGTAGAAGGACCCAGGCAGGGGAAGGGAAGTCAAGTACACGCTGTGTAGTCAGTGTACACGCCCTGTAGTCTTGTTTTTCCAATATTGAATGCTTTCTTCCTCTTGTTTCCTTTGTGGTTCCTTAGCTTTCCGGTCTTAATAATCTTAAATCTGAGGCGTGCTTTTGACCTTGTAGTTTCATGCCGCCTAGACGCCCATGAGTTGTTCACCAGGAGAGCGGTGACGATTATACTTTGGAGATGGTGGGTCATGGGCTACCAGTTGATCCACTAGAAGAGCCAGATGCGGCACCAGCTGTTATACCGGAAACAAAAGTGGAGGTGAAGTTCCGTAAAGGCTTATTGCGGTTCATGCATACCTTTCAGAGAGAACCACAGGCTGCCACATCTATGGCCGAGCTGACACGTATCTTTCAACAGCAGAATCCACCTATGTTTTCAGGGGATGGTGGACCACAGGATATGGAGTCTTGGCTAGGATCAATGCAGACTATTTTCGAGAATCTTGAGACACCCCCAGGGTGGAGGTTCAAGCTTGCGACTTACATGCTGCGTGATTCTACGAAGAGGTGTTGGGATGTTACCACCCAGACATAGCATCACAGGGACATGGCATGGGATGATTTTCAGGTAGCCTTTAATGAATTCTTCTTTCCCAAGACACTGAGGGTAGATAGAGCTCAAGAGTTCATGAATCTGCAGTAGGGCTCTATCTCGGTGATGGACTACTCTACTCGTTTTATAGAGCTTCAGCTTTTTGCACCCGTACTGGTGGGTGATGAGACATTGAGAGCCAGACGTTTTAAGGATGGTCTTCGGTATGACATCCAAGTGCTGGTAAATGTTTTCAAGTTTCCTACTATACACACGATTGTGAACTAGGCGCTGATTACAGAGAGGAACCTACATGAATCTAGTGGTGTGGAACAGGGCGGTTCAACACTAGTTACTGGTGTTATTCTTGCTGACAGGTGGAAGAGACAGATGGACTTTTCTCAGTGCAGCAATACCTGTCAGAAGAATCCTTCAGGTAGCCATGTTTTGTGCTACCAATGTTGAAGAGAGGGAAAAAGAGAACCCAGTGTCCACGAGACCCAGTTGAGTGCCAAGCCTGCGGAAAGTTGTGTCATCTGCAGCACTTTTGCAGGGCGTTTCTACAAGTGGAAAGTGAGAGGGGGTCTGTGCAGACTCCTCATGCGAGAGCAGGACCAGTGGCTTCTTACCAGTCAGGGAACTGGAATACGTCAGGGCGTGCAGGTAGAGATGGTGGTCATGGCGGTGGTTTCCCGGCACCAGGATCGCAGAGGCAATAGGGCGGGAAATCTCAAGGAAGCCAGGCTGTGTCGTAGGGCCGCGACACTAGGTAGGCATATGCAGTGAAACAGACCCAGCAGGAGGAGGATTTCAGACCTTCGACAGTCAGAGGTACTATTGTAGTATCTTCTGTCTTGTCTTTAGGAATTTTTGATACGGGTGCTACGCATAGTTTCATATCTGTACCCGTTGTGGAGATCCTTGGGCTCTGTGTTTCTACTTCATCCGATATCATGACGCTAAACACTCCAATGGGGACTAGGAAGGCTGGTGTGCGTCAGTGTAACGAGTTCCCCCTTGATGTTGGAGGGTGTCACTTCCTTTGGGACCTCTATATCCTAGAGATGATGAGCTATGATGTAATTTTCGGGATGGACTGGTTGGTTCCCTTTCGAGATTTTTCGGACTTCTATCGTGGTAGGGTGTGTTTCACATCACCAGAGGGCGGGGAGTTTCTATACAAGGGAGAATGGGATGTTCAGGCGAGTCTAGCTGGACCAGAGAATCATGGGCGAGGTGGAGTCACAACCCAAATTGTGAACTTTTATCAGGATGCTCAGGGGACTTTTCAGACGGATTTCCCTCCAGTTGTCGATGGTTTCAGGGATGTCATCCCAGACATCTTTTTAGGTCTACCTCCGGTGTGTGAGGTGGATTTCTCTATCAAGCTTGTGCCAGGAGCAGCACCAGTGTCCATTCCTCCTTATAGGATGGCCACACCTGAGTTGCAGGAGCTCAAGAGGCAGTTAGAGGAGCTACAGGCGAAAGGTATTACCCGACCCAGTACTTCTCCTTGGGGTTCTCCGGTCCTTTTTGCGAAAAAGGTGGACGATACCCTTAGACTTTGCATGGTTTATCGGAAGCTGAACTAGTTGACGGTTAAGAACCGATATCCCTTGTCGATGATAGATGATCTGTTTGATCAGCTTCATGGAGCACGAGTTTTCTCGAAGATTGAATTGAGATCTTGATATCATCAGCTGCTCGTGAGACCATCAGATATACCGCTTATAGTTTTTTGGAGGAGATATGGTCTGTACGAGTACTTGGTTATGCCGTTCGGACTCACGAACGTGCCAACGGTTTTCATGGATTTGATGAATCGTGTCTTCCATCCGTATCTTGATTCCTTTGTGGTAGTATCAGTGGAAGACATCTTGGTGTACTCTCACACTCGACACGACTATGCCACCCATCTTGAGATAGAATTGAGTACACTAAGAGAGCATCAACTATATGCTAAGCTCTCGAAGTGCCACTTTTGGATGGACCAGATTCACTTCCTGGGTCATATCATCTCAGAGGCAGGAGTTGCAGTAGACCCAGAGAAGGTGAGAGCAGTAGTTTCATGGGAGCATCATAAGAACGTGTTTGAGATACAGAGTTTCATAGGGATGGATGGTTACTACAGACGCTTCATACATGACTTCTCCTTCGTAGCAGCATTGTTGACAGGTCTGACTAAGAAGGGGGTGAAGTTCGTTTGGTCAGAAGCTTGCGAGGCAGCTTTTCAGGACCTGAAGGGAAGGGTGACATCAGTACTGATCCTAATACTCCCGGAGCAAGGGAAGAGCTATACAGTTTACTGTGATGATTTAGGGATTGGACTGGGAGCCGTTTTAATGCAGGGCGACAGAGTTTTTGTGTACGGGTCTCGGTAGTTGAGGCCACATGAGATAAATTATCTGATGCATGATCTCGATTTGGCTGCAGTTGTTCATGCGTTGCACTATTGGAGACATTATCTATTGGGGGAGGATTTTGTGGTTTTCACTAACCACAAAATCCTCAAGTATATCTTTACTCAGCGTGACTTGAATCTGAGGTAGAGAAGGTGGGTTGAGTACCTATAATCCTTCGATTTTGAGCTTTCCTATACACCTGGTAAAGGTAATGTAGTAGCTGAGGTACTGAGCAGGAAGAATCAGATACAGGCAGTGGAGGAGGCCAGTGGTGAGTGGCAGCTTATGTATTTGTTCTCTAAGATGCATCTGGAGGTGATAGATAGTCCGGGGAAGACTTGTCTTTCCTCTTTAGTTGTGACTTCTACACTCCGGGACTGAGTGAGGATGAGGAAGCTATCAGCTTCAGAAGGCCTAGATCTACAGGAGTCGGTGGAAAGTGAGGACCCTCCTCCCTATTGGACGATAGGCGTTGATGAGGATTTATGTTTCCATGGACATGTATGGGATCCAGGTGATATAAGCGAGGAGTTGATGCGGGGGTTTCATGCTTTAGCTTGGGGAGTTCATCCCAGGGTTACCAAGATGTACTGAGACTTGAGACATCAGTACTGGTGGCATGGTATGAAGGGACAGATAGCTGGTTTTGTTACGAGGTGTTCCACCTGTTAGCAGGTGAAGGCGGAGCACCGGAGGCCTGCTGGGCTATTACAACAGCATACCATTTCAGAGTGGAAATGGGATGATGTCACGATGGATTTCTTGACAGGATTTTCAAGGTCACCTCGATGCAATGAAACCGTGTGGGTTGTTGTGGATAGACTCATGATGGTAGCGCACTTCTTGCTGATCAAGGAGACCATCGGTGTGGATGAGCTCAGAAGGCTGTATATCCGAGAGATCGTACGTCTTCAAGGGGTACCTTGTTCTATCATTTCAGATAGGGATTCCTTCTTTACATATCATTTCTGGCAGAGATTTCAGAGGGCACTGGGTACACAGGTGCTTTTGAGCACATCATACCACACTCAGACAGATGGTCAGTCAGAGCGGACGATACAGGTGCTTGAGGACATGTTGTGTGCATGCGTCCTAGACTTTGGGGGCTCTTGGGAGAATCATAGACCCTTAGTTGAGTTTTCCTATAACAATAGTTTTCAGGAGACTATTTAGATGGCACCATACGAGGATTTATATGGTAGTCCATTCCGATCACATTTGTGCTAGTTAGAGGTAGGTGAGGCAGCTTTACTGGGGCCACAGCTCGTGCAGGATACATCTGAGTAGGTCCAGTTGATTCGGAAGCGGATGGCTACCGCGCAGTCTTTCCAGATGGCTTATGTTGATCGCTGCAGATGACCATTGCAGTTCGTGGTTGGGGATCAGGTTTTCTTGTGTGTCTCGCCGAGGCTGGGACACAAGAGGATCAAGAGATAGGGTAAGCTTTCACCGAGGAATGTGGGACCATTTGAGATTTAGAGAGAGTCGGGATGGTTTCATATCGGATGCAGTTACCACAGCGGTACCGAGCCATGAATGGCGTCTTCCACGTGTCTCTGTTGCGTCGCTACCATTTAGACCTGTCTCACTCCTTTTATCCAGAGGAGGTTGAGCTTCATCATGATGCATCCTTTGAAAAGCATCTGATCCGTATCGTTGACAGGACCACGAAGTTTCTTCTAGGCCGGTCAATTCCTCTCGTATGGGTGCAATGGCAGCATGGCCGAGTGTAGGACGAGACCTGGGAGCGGGAGGCCGACGTACGTGCTCAGTGGCCAGAGTTGTTCTGAGCTTTATCTTAGCCACCCTTAGAAGGGAAATTCGGGGATGAATTGCTATAAGGGAGTATGTTTGTAAGAACCCGGTTCTTATTTTAAAGGTATGAGCTTCTTCTATTCCTTTTCCTCAAGAGTTTTTGAAAAAATATGGAATGTGGGGAAAATTCCTGAATTTTGGAACTACACGGCATGTACATTATCCACACATCGTGTACTTTTGGCCGTGTTGGGATGAGTACACGGGGCGTGTAGCCATGTCGGCGATGAAGGGTGTAGGAACCGACTACACACTGTGTAGTGGTACCTTACACGCCGTGTAGTCAGTCGTTAGGCCTAAACAGTAAGTCAGTGGAGCATTTGATAGCTGGGCAACACTACATGCCGTGTACATGGGAGTACATGCCATTTACTCATGTCGATGGATGAACAGTGTGCCGGTGCCGCCAAATGAATAGTTAAATGAAAGAAGTACATGCTGTGTACTCAGAAGTACACGCCGTGTACTTTGTTTTTTCGGCTTAAAACAGGCAGTAGCCTCCTCATTTGGCAGAGGAGGCATTTGAGCCATTTTGGAGACATTGGAGGAGGTTGGATCTTTGAAGATCCTCCGAGAGTTTTTCTGGAATCTGATTCGTCTTCGGACGATCTCATTGGAACCGCACGGGTAAGCCCTCTCCTCTCCTCGTACCATTATTAACAATTATTCTCTTAATGTAAGTTATTTACGTTTGAATGGGTTTTGTTCTTCATCAAATCTACACAGTTCTTGGGAATTTCTGGAGTCGGCGTTTGAGAATAACATTCACTGGCGAATAAGGTAGGTGGTTTGTGTTTATCTTCCAACTGTCGTGCTTTTTTGTGTGTTTTTGTGCCACGATCCCATGTTAGGGAGTCATCTGGCTGGGCTCGTTGCTGTGTTTAATGCCTAGAATTGCATAAGTGATTAAACTATGATAATAAAATGTTGGTTGGGATCATTGCTTGGATCCGGAACCACCCCAGGGGTGTGTTCCACTATTTTTCCGTTTGGCCAGGATACCCGAGGGTTTGCCTTAAAGGTAGTAATTATAGAATTCCCTTGAGAGGAATTTCTTATTTACTGCATTTTGATTTGTTGGGAATGGCCCGGTTACCTGTTTAGCCTAAGGGCGTTATTGTGATTAGCATGTGGGCACTGCAATGTTTAGAATATGGGCTGTAGATATTATCGGTCTGAGGGAAAATTCCTTCATGCCCGAGGGTGATAGACTCTGTGCCTGAGGGCGACACTACCTACACCTGAGGGCAATATTCTGTTATTCTTGTGGGCGAATTCTTGTGTTGGATACTCCTTACCAGATGGTAGGGGTAACTTGTCTGAGGACATGGATTGTTTACTTGGAAATGCACTGTGGTGATTTCTAATATTTAAATGGATTAAATGGATAATAAAATGGCAATATAACTGGTAATTAGTTACTTTTGAGTAATACTTATTTTATTTCATTTCACTACTGCACACTGTTGTTGCATTCTTACACCCAGTTGGGCACGGGCCTTTGTTGGGTGCCTACTGAGATATATTTCTCACACCCTGTTTGGTTCACGCTTTTCGGCCCAAACAGATTATGTTGCTGCAGGCCTAGATAGGGGAAAGAGTCCCTATATAGGTACTTGACCATTGCTGAGGAGTAGGAGGGCATGGGACCGAGGCTACGCTCGCGATTCCACTGCCAGCTATTTGTCTTGTTTTGTTGTACTCTATATTTTGTTGAACTTTATTGATGTATAACATGTTCTGGCAGGTTTCTTAGAACATGTAACATGTAGCATCATCACTTATATATTGTTGGTAATATCCACTGCTATAGTTAGTTCATTTGTGTATTTTTACTGCTTCCGTTGTCGTGTATGTTTAATTTGGTATTCCGCCACGCTACACTTTGACAAATGAGGGCATAATTTCCCCACTATCAGACCTGGGCCCTCGCTGCTAGTCGGTAGCCTCTGTCGTTTGGGGAAATGCGCTTGAGGTCATGTGGCGAACCAAGCTCGGGGCACCCGTTGCGTGGCACCCAGGTCCGGGACGTTACACATGGAAACAAGTTCACTATGTTTGTGAGGTTCTCTAGTGATGAGGTTTTAATTAATAATTCACTCCCAATGGTTTTTATCATTATAAATAGAGGGTGATGGATTTTCATTCTATAAAATACTCATGGCCCCCCTTAATGTACTTGTGTTTTATTTATAGGCAAATAGCTAATAGATGATTAGCATCAGGATCAGAAAATAGGCTTTTTGATTGAGTATTGTGACTTGGCTCCATTAATGGTCTTCTCAAATAGATGATAATTACATATTTTTAGCAGTTTTCACTGATAATTTTACCATCAACTTCCCCGTTGTATTTAATTTGAAGTGTCGAATTATTGAATTATGAAATACATGTTTCATGGGAATTTTCAATGAAGGAATGAAAAATTTGGATTTAATCTAGGAAATAATGGCCCAATCATTTCTTTAAGGTAAAAGATTCGTGAACTTCGTGACCATCTCAAACTTTTAGGGATTGCAAGGGTCCCGAGAACATAGAGGGTTGATAATAACCTCTATATAGTGTAAATACTGAGTTGGGGATATCCATTTTATGACCACATGGAGGTGTGATGCTATCATTAAATCCCCATAATTTATATTCATATAGCCTTATTCATTAATTAAACTAATAATGCTTTAGGAAATGCTCCAACCATCACAAAACCCACATCCCACATCCATTTTTCCTAAAAATACAACCTTATTTATAAAATATAAGGTGATGAAAACTTCCATATTCTAATAAATTCTATTATTTTTTTATACTTCTGATGTCTTAGAGTAAAAGAGATGATGAACTCCCAAGGTACCCATCCATAACGAAATCATCTCCCATTTGTTCTTGAGAGCCTAAACCCAATATCTATATGGCTTCCGTGAAGGACCATTCCATTTATGGAATTAAAATCCTTATAAGTGACTAGGGGTTTTTTGAGACACATATTCTTAATGAATCTTACCCCATTAGAGATAGGACATTTCCACAAGGTAGGATCACTCTGTTTCAAAATCCATACTCGGTAGTTAGACCCTTGAACTTTTCAAGATCTCGAGTCAACGCGAGACCACCACCTATGAGGTCCCAAACATCACAAATCACCTCCCACGTTACTCTCCAAATAGTATCCTTTAAAACAATCTGATTTCATAATGATTGAGTGCCCATGGCCCCCATAACAATGCTTGACCGATTCAGCCACCCTCTAGATGCCTATGTTACTAGTACCACCCCCTCATGTGTCTTCCTATTTCATTCCATGTTCTACCTGGGCATTCATCCTATCATTCACTTAAATGGATAGGTACCCTAATGCTTATAACATTTAGAAAAATACACCATAACTTTAAACCTATAGATTGGAACTTTTCCATGGTAGTTCCAACACTCTCTCCCACCCATAGCTGTATGAGTAGTGGTCACATAATACATATAAGTAGAATATTCAAGGGAAACAACAAACATATCATGGTTTGTGGATTTTTATGTCATATATTTTTCTCGCCTTTTCATATTACCCATTAGGGTAGTGATCCCTTTCATGTCTGAGTTCCATAACACAAAACTACCTAGATCTATGACCTAGTCATATAATTTCAAACTACAAGACAACATCCTCAACACAAGTCATAAAACTATAGCCTTACCATATGGGATTAATACAGTGTTCCCAAATTAATATAAACATGTGATGACCCCACACATCCTACCTTATTTAATAAGAATAAGATGCCCCATATATTACTCTCATTATATTTCACCTCCTCCACCGTCATGGGGTGAATGCACATATAGGTAAGCTTACACGTATATTCCTCACACCATCCATCATCGAAGATCCTTCCATGACAATATCATTCTCACTGCATGTTGTTAAACTACATAGATCAATCATATTAGGCAACCTTAAATTGTGTGGGTTTTGATCCTTTTCTGTTAATCAAGTTACATGGGAAACCACCTTACGGTTCAATCAAGCCATCCATCACGGTGTGAAATATTCCATACTAGGAACACATCCCAATTGAAATGTCTCAATATAATGATCTGATCATGCCCCAAAAATATTATAAGCATGATCATATCCCATCCTCATAGGACATTATACATCTTTCCATCATTATTTAAATGACATTAAACCAACACCCATATTGTCCCTATTGGATGCTAACTGTTTTACCATATTTTCCCTAAAATAAATTAAACATATGCCCATTTTATTCATTTAAGACGTTAAACATTCACCAATTTTATCCCCTAAATATGTTTAGCTAGTCCACATCCTGTATCTGTATGATGTTATACCTACAATGATCATGTCCCCACATGATGGAAAAAATACGCCCATCATATCCACAAAAGAAGTTTCAAATGTGCCCAACCTATCCACAATAAGACATTAAAAATGGAGTCATACTATCCCTTGAAGGTGATAAACCTACACCCAACCTATCCTAGAAATATGTAAAACCTACAACTATCATGTCCCCATTAGACATTATAAATGTTCATATCTTCATAATATTATGAACTTATGTCGGAAAAAAAATTATACCCTATAAAATAAATATATGATGCATGAGGTAAACATCAATGGAGTACATATACCCATGGTATCAATTTCCACATGATCTACTTGTGATTCATTTGGTTCCATGACTAAGAATCCACATTTTAGATACCCCTTAAAAGAGATAGAATTTACAGGTTCCCTATAAATCAAATGTCTACAAATTCCTAGATGTTACAAATGTGACTACTCACTCTCATGAATTTTTGATGCCCTAACAAGATAAAATCAGTGTCATTAGCCAATATCCACCTTGAGATGGAATTTGAAATGAATTTCACAAACATGACATAATATATGAGTGAGACCTGGACTTTGCAATGTGATCCAAAGAGGATTCCATTGTTTGAGGAACCAGTATCCCATCATTATGATTCAATAAAGGAGGAAAAATAATCTGTGAAAGTAATGAAATCCACCTGGAATTGGGAAGTGAGAATATGGGAAAAAAGAATTCAGTTTTTCAGCACCTAGAGGAAGGATGGTGATGTGGTCTCAAAGAAAGAATCAGATATAATAACCACAACATTTTTTTATCATAGATATATTTTCAATAATCTTCTAGTTAATAATTCACATCCTTATATTACCTAATCTATTCCCTACTTCTACATTATGAAAAAACATGTTTTCTTGTGGTTTCACTTAATAATGTTTTCTAATTGTGCTCCAGCCTTTCATGATGGAATTCCCATCTTAAATTCGGATATGGTTTTTGTTCAGATTGAAGATAACCTCAGTCCTTGAGATGTACGGTTGACTCAATATTAAGAGGTTGTTTATAAATCCATCCCCATTATTATCTTTTGATCTATACAGTTCCTAACATACTAGTCGTTATTCCATCCATGACCTTTTTTTTAAAGTAAGTTATTGCTAAAATAGATAGCTCTATTGAATATTCTCTTCATGTCATTATGAATATTTATTTTTCTAATCATGTTAGATGAACAACCACTATCAAGGATCCATGTTTGGTTATTTATTATTTCATTGAGTGAATATTCATTTAAGTTTCCATTTAATATCATTTTCCATTTAAAAAAGAGACTTTCCCGATTTGAGATATGAGATGGATCATCTATTCTTGCATCACATGTAGTTTATCAATGTACATCTTATTCATCCAATGAATTAAGACTATTACCCATTAGATTCATACTTGGATTCTTTCAAACCATTTTTCTATGAACCCAATAATCAACATACATATTTATCCATATATATTACAATAAAAATTATAATTTCATATAAAAAATACTTATCGTAATGATAAATAAAAAACCTAGAAATATATGAACAAAATATTAATAATTATAAAGGATACAAATATAGAAAATATGAATTGGGAAACTTATAATTTAAGGTATTAATTTTATTTTTAGGTTAGATTGAAAAATTATTTATTCAAAAGAGTAAAAAAAATTATCTTTTCACTCAATATTTCCCATTTCTTTATTTCCCAATACATTCAAATAATATGGGGTGCATGAAGGAGTCGACTATAAAACCCTATAGTCCTCCAAATCCTTATTCTTGGATAAGGATGTTATAAAAGTATTTAAATTTCATTTGAACATTGACCCACTAAATAATGATTCCGGTAATATATTGATAAGGTAAAGGTTGAAAAATGATTTTTGAAACATTTAACTCACCAAAATATGAATTTTAATCCATAGAAACAAACCATGACATGAAAATTTTTGGATTTCATTATAGAAGAGTATAAAATGTTAGTGGAACCCAAAGATATATTTTGAAATGAAATTTTCAGAAAATATTTTATTAAATTTTTAAATGGTTTTGAATTTAATGAAAAAATGACCAAATTTCTATTTTAATAAATAATAGATAACATTTCAATGAATTTATAGAACATAGAAATTAGGTAGACATTTCTATTGGAAATTTAATTTACAATATCACTAGATACTAATAGACACTATGTACCACTCCATAGTGTATACCATGTTATTCCAACATCTATAAAAACTCTAATTTTCCCCTATTCAATTTATTATAAATAATTCATTTATAAACACACATTACTAAAAAATGATATTCATATAATAAAAAATTAAAATAAATTTCTAACATGAACAGTGTGGGTTAATACTATAACACCCCATGCTTCCACAGTACGCTTCTCTTATAATAATTCAATAGCGTGCATTGTACGCATGTTCGAGATTCTAACACACCGCGACCAATCAATGTAGCCGTTATGAATAGTAATACCCAATTATTGAATTATATAAATTTAATATTTCAAAATGGACGTCATTTTTAGAATCGGAATATCAAAATTAGATGAAGTTTAATTTTTGGTATTTTTATGAGAACATCCAATTTTTGATGAATAGTGAAAAATACTTAAAAAAATCTTTTTTAATCAAAATAATTTCTAGTGATAAATTATAATATTGAGAGGTTTTAAAGTATAGTTAAATCTAATTTTACTATTTTATCCAATGGTGGTCAGTATAATTAATTTCAGTTTGAAATTGGACATAAACAATTGTTAGTCTTTTTATTGATATTGTTTCTTAAAAACACGCTATTTGTTATGACAACTAGAATTAATTATAAAATTAATTTATTCAACTTATATTTTTTGAATTGTGTAAAATATACATCATTTTTTAATTTGAAATATCAATTATAGCTTAGGGTGAATTTTTTCTATTGTTCTGAAAAACATCAATTTTTGATTAATAGTGGAACCACTAAGCGGTAGTTAAAAAATCTGTTTTTTCTTTTAAATGAAACATTACCGCTTCTATTAATTGAATTTAAAAAATCGTACAAACATGGTTGTCATTATTATGTAAAATTCGGTTCAATTTGATGAAAATTATTTTTGTTGAATAGTAACTTTTCTGTTTTTTTAACCGTGATTAGAGGTAATAAGGGTAATTTAAGGTAAAAATAATATTATAAGAATATAAAAATATCTTGAAAAATGTCCAACTGTTGTTTTATGAGTCATGTATGACCAAACAAAACCATGAGACGATTTCTGGGACCCCATGGAGCCACTTGGGTAACATAATGACATTAATACATTTTATTTAAAGTAAAAATAAAAATGTCACAAACATGTATTGTTTTACAAAAAAAATTACAAGGGGATATACAAGTTATGTTTATGAATATAAATAATAACTGGAAATCTAAAAAGATTTCATAAATCATGGTAATTTTTTTATAAATCATAGACATTAAATAATTAAATTTATTTATGACACCATGATGATGCAGCGATTACCTCATTAATGAACGACTTAAATAAAATGAAAAGATAATATAAAATCTAATACTTACACTTGAGAAAAACCTATTTTATGGGTGTATTTAGAACCCTTATCACCTTATCTTATAAATATATCATTGTGGGACCTTTATAATCAAAAATCCATTTTATAATAAAATAATATTTTCAATCTTTCCAAAAGAGCCCCTCCTCTCCTCTTATAAAAGTCACCTACCTCTACCACCTTATTCACACCTTCAAATCCATTTTTCTAGGCCAAACTCTACCCAAATACCCTCTAAACTTTACTACCTTCATCCTAGAAGCATAACCTTATTCCGGAGGCACTTCAAGAGTTCTTTTGGTTCAAACCAAAGGGAGTTAGACAAATATAAGGTAACGATTTCTCTTAACTTATTTTCTTGTATTTTACTTATACAACCCCTAAAATATTTTTAGTCTTTTCAATCGTAACAACACCAGTATCCTAAATATACTTGGATGTTTTTATGAGAACTATTTTAACTACACTTATACACACCTCCATCTAATGGTTAAAGAACATACTGTTTCTTTGGGTGGCGAATTACTGCCTCAGGAAACAATGATTGTTCAATCTTCTTTTAACACCTCTCATGGTGGCCATAAAGATGTCACTATATTTATATATGATATATATTATGTTTATGATTTCATTATTCTTCATTATTTTTCATTTATGTCTTAGCTTTATGATTTCCATTATGGGTAAATGCGATAATTTCATTTTAGGAAGTGCGGACTACCGCCCCATCAAAGTGATTTGAATCGTTAATGCCATATGTGGGAAGTATAAATGATGGAGTTAATGATATTATATATGATATTACACTAGAATTATAATATACCTTTATATTATTATGATTTCATTCTGTTAAATATGAAATTGAAATTAATGTAGCCTTCATGCGTACGTACGGCTTACCGTATCAATGAACGTTGCATTTCATTTCATACCTCTAAATGTTATGTAATATTATAAATGAATGTATATACTGGATTTAAAGGATATATATGATATCTACATAATTAATATAATTAAGTAGATAATGGATATTTTACCACCTAAACAACTTGTAATTATAAGAAGTTTATTTTTTACTCAAGTATCAAGGATCCAAAAAATGACCATTATTAAATTAAAAGATTACATAATGTCCCTAACAGGGTAATAAGTAATGTAAAAGTTCTAATTAAATTGAAAATGGTTCTTAAGAAAATATAAATTAACTATATTATATTATTCAGGAGATTAAAGAATGATCGAGTCAATTCAGACACGAGGTAAAGGACTTCGTCTAAATCTTCTTTCATTGAGGCATATTTTGTTTTATACAAAACTTTCTTTTATAAGGTGTATAAAACCATTTGAAATTTACATTTCGTCAAAAGGAATCTTTTTATATGAAGAGTTTATTAAATGACAAAAAGAATGTTTTTTCTTATGTATGTGGCGGCAATGACTTCTCTGCCGTCATGACCATTATTTGAGTTTCGACATCCTCTATAAGCCATAACTATTTTTTAAATGAAAAATAAATACCATGTTTTACTTTTAATTTATTTTGGTATTGAAAATGGTTTTGATAATGTTTTTGTTATATCAATGTTTTGTATTGATATCTTTTGATTGAAATGTGGAAATGTTATGTTTCCTTTATGCATGTTTTATGTGATACGATTATGTTATGATTCTTTGGCATTGTTTATGATATGTTTAAACCTTTTCATATAAGAAATGAATTAGACTTAGTAAGTGACGGGTGGAGCCAGATAT
Organism: Viscum album; assembly: GCA_963277665.1. Classification (NCBI taxonomy): domain Eukaryota; kingdom Viridiplantae; phylum Streptophyta; class Magnoliopsida; order Santalales; family Viscaceae; genus Viscum; species Viscum album. Next base: position 883,785,036 of record OY728158.1, read on the forward strand.
ATCTCATTGATGCATCAGTAAGTCTCATGATACAAACGAGTGACTTGGCATATGGCCTTGACAAAATATTATTTGTAGTCTTGGCACAAGGGCTTGACTATGTGATTGTGATAGTCTGTCATTGTGCATTCCATCATTATGAATGTGGTTATTAATATTTCATGAGAGTATTCGACTAGTATAATATCCATGTGAATAAGTAAATTTCATTATTTCATTTAATTTTTTCCATGTTATTCTGAAGTTCAAGCTTAAAAAGATTTCGTTTTAGTTATACAATTGCCTTAAATGTTTATGCTTGCTTATGAAAGTTTATGCTATAGTGTTATCCTTAATGAGCATCTGAGCTTGCTCCTTTCTATGTTTTACTTACCCCAGGATGTGAAGAAGTATATTATTATTGACCTATAGGGATAGTCTAAGGGATAAGTGTGTTCAAAGGGGACAAGATGTTGCTGTTGTTTTAATTTCATGATGCAATGTAAAACTTTTGATTGTATCTAGTGTTTCAAGGCTACTAAACTAATCGGTATTTTGAGACTTGATCTATTGTGATCATTCCAATGTTATGTAATAAAGCACTGACTCTGGGTAACTGGGGTCGGGGCATTACAAAAACACTATTTATTCAACTAAATCACATCATATATGTTTTTAAGACATTGGATTCAGTATATATATGTAGGCCACCTTGTTTCATTATAGATTCTCAAGTAGTGTCCTAGAGATGGGACGATGGCTGAATATGAGTAGTGTTATGTAGTTTGATGACATGACATGTGATTTTTTTTGATAGGGAGTATATTATATAAATTATTTCTTAATTTAATTTTTATTTGTTACTATCATGGGTCAATATTTTTATTATATTTTTATAAACTCAATTATGTGTATTTGAATACTATGATGTATGTATAGGTGAATATCATGTAAACTAAATTTCTTTTGTATAGAAGACTTATGGATTCCATATATTGAATATTTTCCCCATTGTTTTTATGTATATCTAATTTATAAATGGTTATATCTAGATTATTGATTCATTAAATCAAGAAATTTTTTAGTTTTTTTATTCAATATCTTTCTCATTTAATTTTTTTACACAATTCATGTTAGTTGATTCTAACATACAGGGAGATGCACCTAAGGTCAAATTATTTTAATATATCTATTTTTTGTTAGACCCTTTAAATTATTTATATAATATTTTTAAATCTAGGAACATAGTTAGTATAGTATTTTTGGGGTTTTACAGTCTCCTTGTTGATATATTTCAAATATTGAATATATTATCTCACGAACTTGTATAATTTCAGAAATTATGTATTTTCTCCCAATGTCAGTCTTAGATGGGAAATATTAGACTTCCATTGAATATAAATCTCCAATATTACTCTAGGAACAATATAAGTGTTGTTCACATAGGGTTATAGGATGTTTCACGGTCACTGAGAGAATAAAATAAATAATTTATATAAATAATTTACTTGATCCTATTTGAATAATTGCCTAGTTTTCCTCTATTTATACGTATCTTATGCAATTATTTCAGATTATCTACATAACCATTGATAATAGATATTGTGGGAAAGTGGCAGAGAGAGATAGTTTCCACGTGGATGAGAATTCAGTGGACGAGCATGAATAAATAAAATAATAGTGAACATATTTATGATCATTCACATTTTAGACAACATCAATTAAATATTCTTTTATATCAGTGATTGCTAATTATGAGGTGGGGATTTTTCTATTTGATTATTACAATTTTTTATGTAATAGGGATTATTGTATGATTTCATAATAATTTTTTACATGTTTCATTATCATGTCCTATATTGTTTTTAATTTTTGTCCAAATTAGTAAATTGATTAAAAATATGCATTTAATTATTATATAACCCCTATTCATTATATATTTATATCACATGATCACTAGTTTAAGTGAAACTGACTATAATAAATCATTCACTTTTGAATTTTACGGGTTTAGCCCTCTATTCATAGCATTCATCATTAAGACTCAATTAAAGTTTTGTAATTCATTGATATAATTCATGTCAAGTAACCATTAAAAATTGATAAATAGTTGATTGAAAATTTTAATATTTAATAAGAACTATTATCATCTGGATGAAACATTGTATAAGTGACATTAGAGTTAGAACTTTTTGGTAATGTTCATTCCCGAATGAGCTGTGAATGGGTGACACCAGTGAGGAAAGGATTTGATATTCCAATAAAGGGTTTCCCTCATCCCATCAATAGTTTGGTATTGTTTCATTTAACATAGTTTGTAGAAATTCTTGTTATAATTTTGTAGAATGTAAAAACATAGGTAAAAATGAAAAGAGAAGATGATATTTTTGGTTTTTCTTGATTACACATTTTTTTCAGAACGCCCACTAAATATCGTGGACACTAAGGTTCTATGTTTTTTAATTGAAAAAAATATAACATGGACATATAGTCGGGATGATATATGTAGTTCATGAAAGTGTTTTATAGTGTTTTAATATATATTTTTATTTATTTAGAATATTATACATTAAAATTTTTGCATGGTTTAACTCATAATTTTTTTATGGCTGGATAAAATATAATTTTGAAAAATGTGAAAAAGGAAATTTATGCTGCATCACTTCACTCATAGTGAAAGACCAGATTTTTTAGGAAGATAATGGAGAAATTACATGGAAAATAACTTAAGATTAAAGGGAAATATGTCTTATAGAGTAGAATAATTGTATTACACTATCATGTAATTATCATCCATCATGAACTGATGCATGTAGTGAATGAAAGACTTGTCTAGAAGAGGATTAAAGTAGAAAAAATGTATAATACATGTGTCATGAACATACACATTTATGTCATGTCATGAACCATGTGATTATTAATTAGAATCCTACTTGTTGAGATTTTAGTTCATGTGGTGCATGATTTACATGGCATGTAATCACTATAGGACATCTCGAAATTTAGGACATGATTAAAAAGATCATATTTGATATATATTCAATTTTTGACATGTTTTAACACCAAAGGCCCTACCATTAGCACTTTTTGACCAATAAATAATGACAAAAAATGTTTCATGAGTCCATCAAGACTCAATAAATTGAGTTCCAACCAATTGATATGAAAGAGATTCTATTGACCAAAGATTAGAACGAGAAGAAACATTGTGTAATGTCATCACCGGTTTCATCTTCGTTCCCATAATGAATTCATCTTCTTCCCCACTTCCCTCTTATTCACTAATCACTATTATGAGGGTGTACACATAGATTGTGATATGGTTATGTAAAATAATGTGGGTGTTATTGTGTTTATTTTTATTCTTTAATTCAAGGATATAGTTTGCTAAATTTTTCAATAAATTTATAATCCATTTTTTTACATTTATCATTACCATTGAAATAGAAATCTGAATTTTCCCATAGATTTGAGAAACTAAAAATCATAATGGATGCATGAAGATTTTAAAATTTATCGGGATCATGTTTTATTATTGTTTTGGGAAAAAAAATGATTCCAAAAAACCCTAAATTATTATAGCAATGGAAATACTATATTTCCATGTAAAGAAGGTGTTACCCTGACCGTTGGATCTCCCTCATCTCGACTCTGATACAAATCATGGAATAATCATATTATTTTAAAAAAACCAACTACTCCTAAACATAGAAATTAAAAAACCAAATCATGCTTTTTCATGACTATTTCAAAAACAAACAATCCAATCTACCTTCTTCTTTAATTTTCGTAATCTCAATTAAACACCACATTTTCCACAACAGTTTATTCAAATTAATAAAATCATTTTTTTGAATCCTAATTCATAAATTTATCATTTCTATGTGTTCATACATGAACATTCCTATATTTTATTTTAATTAATTTTGTTGGAATGATTTATTTTTTTTATAATTTTTTATTTTCACTATACCCATAGGTAATTAACAATACCCAAAGGCATTTCATGAGTTTTAATTCCATTTCCCCCTAAATGATCATCCTAGAATGAACATAACACATAATCATAGAACCCTTAATGATCAGACATTCTATATGAAGTGCCCATGTGTAGATTATCCTCAGTGGAAAACATATCGTTCAGTAAAGCACACAACATTTATCAAACTCAAACGGATGCATGATATATCATATTCCACACACCATGTAGGTGTTCCTTCCCACCCAAATTTTAATTACAATTATCTTCCATGTAATCATCTTGGTAGTGAATTTTATCACCCTGAATAAGGTCAGATATAACACCCTTTCACTTGGGCTTCATAATCCCTTTTTATAGGTCTACTGAGGCTAGGTTCAAGTATCTCCCCATATAGTGGGGTTTCAATTACATATTATATTTTCCAATGTAAAGTATATTATCATATTAACTTCATTAATAAATTTTATCTCCCTATATAGGAAAATACGGATGGAATTAGGTATCCCCCTAGGTCCAAAGGCATGATCATCTATCTAGGATATGATTTCTAATGGTATCAGATATCCCTATGTGCCCAACGCATGACCCCATATGTGAGAGTTAAATTCTCTCATATTGGGTATCATCTAGTGAGATGAGTCTTCCATTAAAAAATATCAATATATGTCTCCTGGATCTATTTTCAGTTGAATTGATTCATGAAGCCATGTGGTGAATGTTTAATGTCTGATTGGATGTGGGATCTGAGACCAAACTAGATGATATGTATTTCCTATATTAGTATATATGGGTTATCCATTCACAACCCTTTTGTCTTAGGTTTTTATAATAATATCTTATGATTATTTATATATTTTAGGATCTATAACACAACGAGATTTTAAATTAGATTCCCCTATAAAATAATATGTTTTAAATAACATCCATCACATATAAAAATGTACTAAATAAAACTCTCAGAATATTATATAACTGTAAAAATGATTTTGTTGAATTTATGTGTAAATGTCTAAGTGACCACATGCTTCAATATGTGTAAAATTAAATAACCGTAATTTCTAATAATAATTTATTTTTCATATTAATGTGGTTAAATTACTAATAAGATCATTTGATGATAGAAATATTGTTTTCCTCTAAAATTTGATTTCATTCAATGTTAGTGTATGAAAATAAGTATATTTTATATAAAATATATTTTCCCTCTGAATATTAGATTAATAATTATTAAATTATATATTGATTGGAAAAAATAATAATGATTAATATATTAAAAGTCATTTTCATATTAAATTTTTTTCTCCTTAAATTTTATAATTCAATTGAAAAGTTAATTTCATAAATTCTAAAAGTTAAATTAATAAAAATAAGTGCATTTTTGTATATTTAATTTCAATATTATCTTAACAATTTTTTTAATCATATCTAAAATAAATAATTCTTTGATGAATAGTTAAAAATATCGATTTTAATAATACCGCCACTTTTAAGAAATTATCATTATACAACAATGACTTAAATGTTTTTGAAATCATTTTTTTTAAAATATTAATTTATAATGTAAAATTTATCATTTAAAAATAATATGTTGAATTTATAAATCCCATCTTTTACATTATCTAAAAAAAGGAAATATATTACTCTAAAAATAATTTTTAAAGTTGTGTATTCTCACTTGAATAAAACAAATCTAAATAATGAGATTTGATTTTTTTATAATCATGTTCAAATTATGTCATAAATTCAATGACATTATTATGAAAAAAATGATTACATTGATTAAACATATTTTCCATGATAATGTTAAAACTTCTGTACTAAAGTAAATGATCCACTAACACTTTGTAATTTTTATCTGATCAAATAATGTATTAAATTATAAAAATTGGCAATAATATTATATTAAAACAAATATAAAAATATATTATCCCCATTTTAAATAGTTAATATAAATTTAAAATATTTGTAACATATAAAGGGTAAAAAATAATTTTCTAAAAAATTATATTTCTATATATTATTTGTTTTAATTTAAGAGTTATGTTTTCAAATATTTTTATAAATTTATTTTTCATTAAATAGAGTATAAATTTATTCTCATCATTATCATAATCCAAACTAGATTAAATAACAAAACAGAATAATAATTCTCATATGACATAGAACGAAGGGTGTTCTCGTTCCCCATCAGTTGGAAAAAAGTTCTTAGGCATCAAGAACTGCCTTTGGGGATAAATGTATCATAAATTAAATTTATCATAAATTAAATTTATCATTCTCACAGAGATATATAAAATTTAAGTATGTTAATATCGAATTAATATCATAAAATAAAAAACCATATGGAAAAGAATGTTCCATAAGCCACAAAACCAAACCAAGTTCAAGTGAAAAAAATTCATGTGACATGTAGTCAATTATAGACTCTCACACCCATTTAAGGATAAAATCTACCACCACACTATGTTTATTTTCTGTTACCAATATAAAAAATATCTACAAGTAAATAATGGTGTATGTAGGGCTTGAGAAAAACACACCTAGTAGGATCCCTACAACTGTTTTATAAGTACAAAATTTAAAATAAACTAATTCTGGGAATGTAAATAAAACAAGGCATGATATAAAATTTTACATAATGAAATAAAAGACATGGATAATTTCCCTTTTCATAGTTTACTAAAATGTACCAATAAACATCGTGTTCAAATAATTTCTACAAAAAATACAAATTCACATCTCAATGTTAAGAACCTTTAAAACATTCCAATAAGTTAACTTCTATTTCATATGATTGATTATAAATTTTTATAATAATGATTAGTATTTGACCAAGTGTGCATATTACCCTTTAAGAATAGTTTTTGGCGGTAAGTGTTCACTTTTAAGTGTGGATCCCTAGCACACATTAGGTAAACTGGTGCACACATTACATGAGTAGAATAGTTCTCAGGGTATGATTTCACCCATGAGGATGGATCTCTACCTCATCATCAATATCTATGGTGATTACCATATAAAAAGCATTCTAATGATATTTAACCATTGAAACCATATATATTAATATGTTAATCTATTTTATTTACCAACACAATGGGAAGAAATAAATTTTCATAAATTTCAAAAAATAAAATTACACTTCACAATTCCTTCCTTTAGAGCCATTTCATAATCCATTTTCACTATAAAAACAGAAACCATTTTTTCCAATCAATTTAGAAAATAAATTTTTGAAATCAGAAAAAGGGACTTTTGAAAAAGGAAAATTCATAAAACCACATACCATGAAACATGTAGAAATCAAACACATGAATAAGATCAACAAGAAATGAAAAATTGAAGGCCCAAGAAAAAAAATAAGAATCACGTGACATGAATTATAATTAAGAATCCCAAATTTATATATTTAATGAACAATGGAAATGAGGGAAAATTCTTACATTGATGATTCTTGAAAAAAAAACAATGATAATGGAATATCCGAATAATAATCTTCAATTACATGATGGTCCTATATGAATCCTAATTAAAACATTACACAATCCTTAGAAATTTGATCAATCGCCCTGATTTCAGGTTTTGTTTAAGGTTATAATAGATGAACTTGAGGTAAAATAAATAAAAATTAATAATAGATACATACATTTGAAAAATTAGATCCAACACATTAATATCCATCAAAATAAAACAATAGAAGGTAATGAATCTCCAAAATATTATCGACGAGTCCCCTAGGATGATATGTTATTCCATCAAAATAATAATGAATCAAATGAGGTGAAGCTTGGTTCTTACAATTAGAATTTGGATTAAATAAATCATGTTGCATGGTTTGGACAAACCATTTAGAAAAACTTGGACTAACAATGTGCACTCTTCTCGGTTACTAGAGAGGCTACATATTATGAAAAATCATGTGTCAACAATGCGACAAGACTCTGTCTAAAGATGTATGATTTGAGGGAAATTTTCCCTATTTGAACTGACTATGATCATATATGTGTTCCCTCCATTGGGAATCTAACACAAGATACATAGTTTCATAGGAATACCTACAATGTTTTCCCTAACTATCAATCAGTCATGAATAATATCAATGAACTTGAAAAGCATTTAAAAGTATCACAACGAGACCCAGAAAATGGATAAAACGAATTGATATATGTTTATAAAATAAAAAATATGATATGGTAATTCATTAAACTATATTTATGTCTTCCCCCTTAAATCTATTTCAAATAATCTTGATCCATAAAAATTGTTTCCATTTATCCCTCATCATTGATTCTTGATCCCACATCCCGTGAAATTTTAATTCATTATTCAGAAAAATTTAATCCAACTATATTCACTTCCTATGTTGAACCTTCACAAGAAGATGAATAACTCAATTACATATCTCTATTACATACATGTCATGATCAATTTAGTTTTTTTCAAATATAAATAACATGGGATTTGTCGGGATGGTACTTTCTGTGTTAATATCATGGATTAAATTGTGGATAGAAGAAAACCAATGTGGTAAATCCAAGTCGTATAGCACTTTTACTTTCCACACAATGATTTCAAATTTTTACATATAACTTGGAAATATACTCACTTATTTAAAAGATTTCGGTGACACAATCTGGGTGAAAATTTTAAGGACACATAGTCTAAGAACAAAAACACTAAATAATAAAAACTAGGATCTATATAAATCTTTTGTTGGATCTAATACATCAAACTTGTTGAAGAATCATCTAGAACTTTTTCATTAATTCTTAAAAAAAAAATTCATATCAGAGAATATTCATTAACATCATACCAAAATAGAAGAGTGTTTTTTTACCAATACCATTCCTCTAAGGGTTCTATCATTATGGATTATTGGTAACTATTATTATAAATATAATTCAATCAAACCCAAATTTTTATCCAAATAATAACCCAAATCGTTGTTACAAGAAAATAGGAAATAATTTATAATATTATTATCACTTTGTCCCTTCAAATCTATCTGGGGATGATAAGATTCCCCCAAATTAAGCTAAGTTCCCATTGGATCCTTGAGTCCTTTCCAAAATTTAGAGGTTTAATTGGGGTCTCATTATAATAAAATGTCTATAGTAGTCCGATTAATCTTTATGATCTATAATACATACAACATCCCCATGTTTTTCTACTTTAGTGGATCCATGAATTAGAATCAATGTGCCAACCTAGGTTATTGATAAATCCCCACACAAATTGTGTTCATCCATCATATATGTTTAGGTATACCAATAATGATATCCATTGAAATTTCATTCCATATCCATGTTAGCATAGGAATATGACAAGGCACCCCAGAAGTCATTTGGTAATCAGTCTTAATCTGTTTGAAAGTGTAGCCTCAAGAGGAAAAGTTAGTTATGTAATATTTCATAGTAGAACACCAAACCTAATGCTTTATGTTATAAAACACATTGATGGAGAAATTTTTTATTGTGATAAATAGTGATGAAAATATACCAATATAGACTTCCTCATAAATGAAGGAAGAACTTATCAATTCTGGAGGCTAATAATATATAATGAGTGGAGTGACCACTAATTAACTGTATTTATAATACACTAAAATAATTAAATATGATTAACATTAAATACATAATTTTTTTGAAAAATTTCTCCTCATGAAACACTGAAATTAGAAGTAACTTCGATATATTTTGTTAAAATATAAATTATAAAGTATAACCACTAAAACATGGCGATTGAAATATCTATTATAAATATGTGTAACCTCTTTTTAAAATAAATATGTTTAAAAAAATTATGGAATGTTTCAATATTATGGAAATTCAATTAGTTTACATATTATTACTATTAATATCATTTATTGTTAAGAAAATTTATTTTTTAAAAACATATTATTTAATCGATATTTATTTCTATATAAGGTAACATATGATCAAAGAGAAATTATATTTTATATCAATACTTTTTTAGCACCAACATATTCATAAAATGATATGATATAACAATAATAATATTTGATATTTGATATTATTATATTATAATAAAATGAGTTTTCAATTATATTTCATTATTTTATTAAAAACCAAACATTTATACATTTTCTAATTTGTAATTTATAAAAGTTATTTCAATTATTAATTCCTCCAAAAAATTAATAACTATGGATTTTTTTAGATTTTTCTAAAATGGATGGGTTTTCATCAAGAAAATATTGTTTCCACAAAACATATTTTTTTATTCTAATGTGATTCACGTATTACCATATGGTGTTAACATCAAATAAATTTTAATGCCTTTATTAAATTGTATAGAACTGATTTTGGATACCAACAAACCCCCGGGTGATGGTTGATGGTTGTTAACCTCAACCTAGGCCACCCATGGGGTATTCCATTGTTTCCCCCACGGTTTACCACACCATTAGGTGTGTGTGATTCCGACAATTTATATGGTAACCTTAATTATAATGCATTGAATTATATGATAATGTTAATTCCTATTTTTCATGTAATTAATTATAATAAATGTATTATATATAAAATGATGAATGGATTAGATGAATTTATTATTATTTTTATGAAATTTCATAGATATGATTAATTAATAATGGTAGGGGATGTCATGGGATTTGGTATCGTAATATCCTAGTTCCATTTTATTCCATGGAAATTTATAATCTATGGATCTTGAATATGTTAGTGGATGCATTGGTAAATTATACTCCTCGGGTCATGATTCCATAGGATTCAATAGACAGTTATACTCGAGGGAACCAGTTTACTTGGATTTCAGGGATATTACTACTCCGTAGAACATATTTGCTTGGAATTCCTTGAAAATTCTCTGTGGGTATTTTCCTTGTACTACATCAAGGACTTTACCATGTTTTCATTATGTGTCTCCACAGAGTCAAGCAGGATTACTTTGACATCTATACCATTAATCCAACCCTTTATATCCTAACAACTCATTTCATAGCATAGGCTATTGAGGACTCATTGGTATTAAAACCTTGGATCCAACCCTTGGATTCTAACACTAGATTAAATGAAAAGGGTTGTTGTTGATGATTTATCAGGACTAATGTTATCCTTGGTACATGTATTTGAATATTTTTTCCCATTTTTATGCATGATTGATTATTTTTCATCGGGGTCCATGTTTATGATTCGTATGATCACTTCTATATTATACACTTTTTATCCGTCACTACTATAACTTTTGCGTACTACACACATCTTCATTGTTTATACATAGATTACAAATGTTATAGACACTATTTTTGGAAACCGGAGTGTTATCACACACCCAATTTGAACTATTATTGGGTACCCAGACAAATTTCATAGATACAGGTAGGGACCGGGTTACGAACTCATGGTACAATGCTTTATTTGATCACTACTTAAGGGAAGTGGAGAATAATAATGATCATGGATCATGAATCCTTCCAGAAAAAGATTATTTTGTTATTTATGTTTTTTATACATATGTATTGCACAAAATCCCTATTTCCATTTATTTACAATCATTTCGTATGGATATATTACATAATCATTATGATGGTTATGAAACTACTATTTGTTTTATTATTATTACATTATTTTAGTTGTTATCACCTACATTGATTTATATTATGTTTCCTATTATTTATTCAATTTTGATACCACTTTGTTACATTTATCTTAAAGGTATAGTATCCCCACTATACCACCTTATACCCACCACTTCTAGTAGGAAACCTCATATGTATTGGGAGGAATATATAAATCCATGTGACCCATCCTCTCAGGGAACCATTTTGTGGCTTCTGTGTCAGGATGATATAATGTGTTATTAGAGAATTTATTTTTTAGATTTACATTTTTAATAAAATATGCAGAAGGTTAGTAAGTGCAAGAATTTGGTAATTATGTTCCAATAGGTGTAGATAACTCACATATAGAAAAAAACCAAATTCCAAGAATGGGACATGCTTTTATTAATTTTTCCTATTATAGTTGATTTGATTCCACAATTGGGTGATTCAATTGATGTTTTATGTTCCTCGTGATTATTTATTTTGTTTTCCCCTATAATATGTGTTTAAACAATCTAATAAATCATTTTATTCAGCTTATAGGATTTATATAGCAGGCATATGTCATTCCACATTGGTTAAATAGTTTGACTATGGGAAATTTATTTTGTGTTATTTTACTTATAGAATATTTATTTATTAATTATTCTTGTGGGAAATTGGGAAACATAAAGTTGTGACTATAGTTCTTACCATAAGCTAATTTTTTTCATTCCTACGATTCAAAATTCATCCTAATAAGTCAATTATACAATGTTTATTTATGCACCATTGGTCACGTATACTTGAACCTATAACGGTAGGGATTGAATGGACACCAGACATTGATATATAAGGATTGTTGGGCCTTATATATTTGAAGTAGTTATCCATTTCGATAAACCATTTAATGAGGATAGAAATATATGTTTGTCTATGTTTGTGTGTGTGTTTGTAAATGAAATATGAATTATGAACTTAAAATTTTTGTGATAAATGAATTTTTCACTTTCTTTGGATATTTAATATATCAGGAACCCTATTTTGAGATATATAACTTGACCCAAACAAAACATTAGAGTAATAAATAGTCAATGTATCAAGTGTTTTATACGACTGTTTATTTTACCAAATCTAGGATGTAGGAGTGGGTATATGGGTGTGGATTGTTTATAGGAATCCTTAGACCTATCCAATGATTTTATATTTATGAATTGGAAACTACATGATTCATATCTATGTCATGTGTTTTAAATTATCAAGAAATTCAACCAAGATGACCTCCAGTCATGTGCTTGCAGGGTTGTAGCGACAATGCTCCAGAGGTGGTATGCCCTGGATAAAAAATAAATCCTCCAAAAATTTCAATTGAGGCCCCACCCATAGTTTTTGATATGGGTGTTAATTACCAGTTTTAAACTGGTTTCATATGATATTTGAAGACCATTTAGGAATCCCCTTTGTAACACCATGAGATTTTATGAAAAATATTCTTTTTAATTTTTTTGATGCCTTGTGTATTACGCTGCACCAAAAGTAACTTGCACTACACGGATCCCTGAATTGGCTTTTATTACACGCAGTCGCGACCTTCCATGATAGCATGTGTTGTACGCAATACCGAGTTTCACTAAACAACGATATGTAATATAAACTAGCCGTTATGAATAGTAATACCCATTTTTTAAAATTTTATAAATTTTATCTTTTGAAACGGACTTCATATTTGTATTGCAAATTTCGAAATTAGCCTAGGGTGAATTTTTTGTATTTTTCTGAAAACATTCAATTTTTGATGAATAGTGAAAGCACTAGGTTACTATTTAAAAACCAACTTTTAATTTAAATAATTATTTATTTTATTTGAATTTATTTTAGGTCTTAATTGATACATAATACCTATATAAGTTCAATGTAATTCATTGAAGTCAATTTATAATAATTTTAGATATATAAAAATTTTATTGAACTTTTCACCCTCTTTTACCCACCTCCTAGGAGAATTTGGAAATTCACATAAAATTTAATATTACCCCTTCTGTGAGTAGAATTTCGAAAATCCAAGAGGCACAGTTAATATGAAGGACTAAAATGTGGTTCAATGAGATGAAAATAATTTTTGGTGACTAGTAACTTTTTACTTTTATTTACCATGGTTAAAAGTAAATTGGGTAATTAAGGGTAAAAATGATATTATTACTACCCTAAAACATGTCCTAATTCTATTGGATAACTTTAATTCGACCAAAAACAACCTTAGGAATAAAATATTACCATTTAGGTCAACTTGGATTATATTAGGACATTTAATATTATTTTATTTAAATAATAGTTAAAATAGTTAAAATCATAGTTTAATAACTAAAACATTTCTAATATATGGTTATACATAAGATAAATTCGACTATAAATATTCATTATAATGCTAAAAGGATTTCCTACATAATTGTATTTTATTTACAATTTTTAGGTATTAAATAATCTATTTTATTTATGAAACAATGATGATGCAGTAATTATCTTATTAATGAAATATTGACATAGTTGATGTTATAAATTCCCAAATAAATGTAATTTGAGACTTTTTATGAATTAAACTACATTTTTTAGGTTAATATGACATGTTAGTATTGATTTAATTAACACTTTCTGAACTAATCATTCTGTTATATTTTTCACAAAAAATCAATTACCATATAGTGTCAAAATTGACGTAAAATAGTTTTTAAAACAAATAATATATTATTAATTGTTATTTTATTCCTAAAAATCTATGGTTCGGCAAAATGACATAGATATGGTTATATATATTAATAATAAACAACTTGGGGATCGATTGTCTTGTTATAGTAAGTTTATTATCCTTTTAGTGGAATAAAACAAGAAGACGCGGTAAAAGTAAAATTATTTATCTTAATGTTAAATCTAAATGATAAAGTTAAAATAGAAATCTAAACTTGTATAAATTCTATTGGATGAGAGGCGTTCTACCCATCCCCACCTTAGCTTTGAAATAAATCAATTTGGAGCTATTAAAAATAGAATATGACTTTCTATTAAAATAATATTTTTTGTTTTTCCAAAGGTTCCCCTCTCTTCCATTATAAAATGGAACCGCATCCCCCTATTCCTCACACCACTTTGAGCCTTCAGGCTCTGAAAAACCCAGAAAATTTCTCTTCTCCACTTCCCTAGAAACATCCTAGAGGTTCTGGTCTTCTTAAAATACCATATTTAGTGCCCAAAGAGGAGGTTAAGAAGAGGCGCTTCAAAGAAGAGGTAATGTCCATCACCAATTATTTCAACTTTATTTCTTCTTCTACTTATTCTTATTTAGTTGTTTCATTATGAGGTATAACATCAGTATCAATCATATACTGATATGTTATTATAAGTTTAAAACAACCATATTTTACCATCAATCCATCCTACGGAAAACGAAATCACCACGCGTGCGTACGTACGGAATACCGTCTCCACACCGTGGCGTAATATATTTTTCACCACCACCATAATTGTATGGGTATGATGGTGTAAATAATAACTATATACTATTATTTTAAAGTGATATTAACTCTGAAATATTATACATACACTCCCATACAATTCCACGATCATGGGATTGGTATCATCGCTCGTGCGTACGTACGGACTACTGTCTACACGACACGATGAGATTCATTCTCCATGTTAACCATTCATGAATGATTAAAAGTATATATAATGAATAATAATGAAATATATGACATAATAATGATACTGGATTTATGTATATATATATTTATTTCATCTACTTAATTCCATTCAATTTGATAAAGAAACGAAAACAGCGTTCATGCGTACGTACGGCCTACCATCTCCATGAACGGTTTAATTCATTCCACTATCGATCTATCATATATATATGTATATGATGAATATATATATTTTATATAAATCATTTTATACATTATGAAATTATTTAAATCAGTATATAATTAATAATATTAAGAACAACAAGTCGAAACATGTACAATAAATGAAACGATTTTACCTAAGTCGTTGCTTTTACATCAAATTTACAAAAGAACGGGTAATATAAAGTCATAAGTAAACTATATATGATATCATAACAATGAATATGATTCTGTAATAATTCAATAACATTATTTAAATTATTATACAAGAGGTTCAGATACATACGAGGCATATTAGACATAGGGTAAGGGGAAATTTCACAATCTCAATTTTTATCAGAGATTGTTTATACTTCGATATTCACTAAGGAATATTTATCATCCACATCCATGTTTCTTCAATGTGTAATATTATTTATATCCTAATAAAATTTTTATGTCTAATTTTACCTATGGGGGTGTTTTTGGTAAAGATATGAACAGAATCTTCTATCGTTTTCAGTACGAGGATCTTTTTGACTTTTTCGGAAAAAGTACGAGAAGAGTGTTTTTTAAATTATATGGCAGAAAAGGATTTTTATGGTATTATATAGCCTAATTTTCATGAAGCATACTCAAAAAGATTTCATTTATAATTTTCAACAAAATCTATTTCTTTTAAAATTGCATGACGTTTTGTGAAAATAAATTGATTTTGAAGAAGGAAGGATACTTTCCTTAATAATTCATCTCAAGTGTTTTATCAAAACCATTTTTCATCTAAGATGAAATTATTTCATATGTGTCTGTTTCAAGTATATTGTCTCTATGATTTACATGGTCTCACTTTTCTTATTATGAAATAATATCCATTTGTTTTATATGGAATATGTTATGATGGGATGATGTTTATGAAACCAATTTTATTCTTTGGGTTATGATGAATGATTTATGATTGTTTTGTGGCACACGTAAGAATGATTTCAATATGAGAAGGGTGGGACCTATCTCGCCCTACAATTCATTGGGTAAAGATTTATATCTAATGAGATGGACATGGCTGGAATGGTATGTTAATCTGGTTCAGTGTTACAGTACTGGAACGAGGAGTGAACTCGATTCATAATGGGACATTATCCACTAAGATGGTCTTGGCAGTAATTCATTAGATACTATGGAAATCGAAACTTGTTCTTAATGAATGCTACAATTACATGTTTTATTACAATTCTATTTTATCATGACTAATGATCCTTTATGATCTATGTCTTGTGTACTTATAAGATTTATGTTGTTGCTCATGATTTTGATGTTAAGATTTTATGTTCAAGTTTTTGTATTCAAATGTTTATGGATTGTTTTATGTTCTCTATGATTACCCTTACTGAGAATTTGAGCTCACCATTTATATGTTTTCCTTTCCCCCGGATTTAAATAATGGTTTTAGGTAAGAAAACAAAAGGGTAATATCTTTATAGGAGATGTTGAAGATCTTTCACCACGATTAGAAGATTATTTTCTGAGATTTCAAAGACACTAAACTATTACGGTCCTTGTGTGTCTATTTTCATAATGTATCAAGTATTCTTCAAAAGTAATGTAATTTCCATGTACATCAAGCTTTGGGTATCTAATGTTGGCATTAGAGGAAAGTTTTTGTCAACCGTTGGATACTAGGATGCGAGAACTTTAGTGAGATCCCTTGATATATTTCTAGGGTATGTCTAGGGATGTCCATAAGGATAAGTATAAGTATAGGTTATAGTCCTAGAATTATTGTAATGATGTTAGAATTAAACCTATTATGTTTGATATGGAAGGTACTCCCCCTTTATTATGTTGTTTTCCCTATCATGATGTTTGTTGCACGCTATTCTTTTTGGGTTTTAGACGATGGCTAGAACCCGAAGGAACCGTGTTGATCAATGTAATGGAAAATGCAATGATTGTCTTCCTGAAAAAACCAATGCTATGGGAGATGGAGTGAAGAATATTATTTCTATACTTACACAAGTGATGAATCATTCAGGACTTCAAAATGAGCAGAGAAAGGAGCAACATTCTGTTGAATCTTTCATGAGGCAGCGTCCACCTTCATTCAGCAGGTCTTCTAATCCATTTGTCGCTGAACAATGGATCAGTACCACTGAAATGATATTTTCAGTTCTACAATGTTCTGATCCTGATAAAGTCATCTTAGTAGTTTATCGTTTGGAATGTGATGTTGATCAATGGTGGAATCTTATCAAGAATATGAGGCAAAGAGAAGAAATTGAGTCCATGGAATGGAAAGAGTTCAAGAACATATTTTTCAGTAAGTACTTCCCTCGTATTCTTCAAAAAAAATATTGAAAAGGAGTTTATTGAGGTTATGAAGAAGGATGATGAATCTGTTGGTATATACGCAGCGAATTGTACATGACATGCAAGGTATGAATCTAACTTTATCATCCAACCTGAAAGTAATGTTGATCGTTTTTTCAGTGGTTTAAAACCAAGTCTTAGAAGTGAATTGGCTATAAGAGACTTTAGTAGCTATGAAGAAATTGTGAGTTGTGCAATCAAGGTAGAACTGGAAGTTGGTGTAACATATCCATCTCATAGTTCTGACAAGAAGCGAAAGATGGGGATCAAAGAGAAATCTCAGTATAATGGTGAAAAGAAGATGAATGTTTCATTATTCTCAAATTGTGGAAAGAAGCATGGCGGAGATTGTCTTAATGGGACTAGAAAATGTTTTAAGTGTGGAATAGAAGGTCATTGATTAGCTGAGTGTCGAAATAATGGAAAAAGGGTTGATAATGATGTGAATAAAGAAAAGACTACAGAGAACGCACCACCAACACTTCAGTGCTTCAAGTGCAAGGAAATGGGGCATTATGGTAATCAATGCCCTAATACAAGGGATAATGATGATCAACTTGAGAAACCTCTTAAGGAAAAGGATAAAGGGAAGTCACATGCGATCACTATTTGTGATGTCGATTATGACAATGATGTTGTGTAATTATTTCATGTTTATGTAAGGGGTTTTGAAAATGGTATCATGGAATCTCATTTATAGTATCGTGGAATTTTGAAATATCTCTGTATTGGTCCATTGTGGTTTTCTATAAGAATATTGTACCGGTAACCATGAAAAGTGATTCAAATATTTTGGAAAGGAGATGATATGCACATAATGAAGGGATAAGGAGAAAATAAATTGTTTGATAGTGTTAATGATCTCATGATTGTTATAAGGAATAAGTGATATCATGGTTTGAGTATACAGAATTTAGGGATTTTGGTATGTGGAAAGAGTTAACTTTTGACAGCACTCATGTTTTCACTAAGGTTCAATCTGTATTCATTTTTCAAGAGAATACTTGATTAAGGCCTTCGAATGTTTGGAGTGTGACCAAAAATACATATATTATGATATATGTGGATCAACGATGGTATTAACATGCTTGTTATATGAACTCTCTAGTAATCATTTTTACTAAATATGATATTGGACTGCAGTATTTTGGATAAGCCTAAAGATTGGAATGGATTATGTTGGACATAAGTAAGTATTGTTTAAGGCTAGAAATTTTTCGATATGATTGATGGATAGTTATAATAATGTATTTTTAGAAAAAACGGACAACCTGCAGGACGAGAAACAACTCGTTGTGTCGGACAAGGCTGTGGGATTCAAACCCACAACTGAAGTGCAACAGGCCTTTATCGCCTACCACTGGCCTACAGGAAGTCCCTGTTTAGTAGAAACCAGTTTTATTATATTAAGCAGTATGATATAAGAAATATAAGTCCATTTAAAAACCATTTATGTTTAAATCACTATAGATGGACTTATGTATTTTTGATAACATTTTCTAACTTTTTGTTTGAGATAGATGTAATGACCCATCATTCTATCACCTGATCTGCTAACACTTCACGAATGAAAAATTCAACTTCATTTCGTTAAGAGATGAAGTTGAAATTTTCCATGGAACGACCAACGGTGAGACTGTACCAAAATCAAGAAAGTATTTCTTCTAATTCCAATTTATTTAACTTTAGGGAAATGATCTTGAAAACCAAAAAAGTTGTCATAGTGCCCTTATAACTGAAGAATCAGACGGTATCTTAGATCATCACAAATATATGGCTTTGTGATCTCTAGCTTTTCTATATCCATGTTCTCTACCACTCTCCATCAGAACATGATGGTTAGATTTCACTTCCATATCCATATTTTCACAAATGTGGAAACCCAGTGATTAGTTAATTTGGGTAGCCATTACGTTTCATAATTTAGTTTTGAAAGATTGGTTTTGGTATTCCTTTTAATGATATGGGTTTCTATTAAAGAATCTTTATAGTAGTATACCATTTATAACCCCGATGAATTTTGAGGGTGAAAATCATTTTAAGGGGGGTAGAATATAACACCCTGAGATTTTATGAAAAATATAATTTTAAATTTTATTGATGTATTGTGTTTTATGCTACACCAAAATGAGCTTTCATTACATGCATCTCTGACTTGGCTTTCATTAAATGCAATCGTGACCTTCCATGATAGCGTGTGTTGTACGCAATACTGAGTTTCACTAAATAGTGATATTTTATATAAACTAGCCGTTATGAATAGTAATACGATTTTTTTTAAATTAATAAAAATTTTATCTTTTGAAATGAACTTCATTTTTGGATTTGGAATATCAAAATTATCCTATGGTGAATTTTTGGTATTTTTCTGAAAACATTCAATTTTTGATGAATAGTGAAAACACTTGGTTACTATTTAAAAACTGACTTTTTATTTAAATAATTATTTATGTTATTTAAATTTATTTTAGGTAAAAATTGATACATAATACCTATATAAGTTCAATTTAATTCATTGGAGTCAATTTATAATAATTTTAGATATATAAAAATTTTGTTGAACTTTTCACCATCTTTTACCCACCTCCTAGGAGAATTTGGAAATTCACATAAAACATAATTTTACCGGTTCTGTGAGTTGAATTTCAAAAATCATAGAGACAAATTTTATATTAAGGACTAAAATATGGTTCAATGAGATTAACATAATTTTTGGTGAGTAGTAACTTTTTACTTTTATTTACCACGGTTAAAAGTAAATAGGGTAATTAAGGGTAAAAATGATATTATTATTACCATAACACATGTCCTAATTCTATTAGATAAGTGTAATTCGGCCAAAAACAACATTAGAAATAAAATATGACCATTTAGGTCCACATTGATTAGATTGGGACATTTAATATTATTTTATTTAAAGAATAGTTAAAATAGTTAAAATCAAAGATTAATAACTAAAACATTTTTAATATAGGGTTATACATAAGATAAATTCGACTATAAATATTCATTAGAAATCTAAAAATATTTCCTACATAATGGAATTTTATTTATTATTTTTAGACATTAAAAAATATAATTTATTTATGACATAAGGATGATAGAGTAATTATCTTATTAATGAAATATTAATATAATTGTTGTTATAAATAGCCAAATAAATGAAATTTCAAACTTTTTATGAATTACACTAATTTTATTGGTTAATATGACATGTTAGTATTGATTTAATTAACTTTTTTTGAACTAATCATTATTTTATGATTTTCACAAAAAATAAATTACCAAATAGTGTCAAAATTGACAAAAAATAGTTTTTTAAATAAATATTATATTATTAATTTTTATATTATTCCGAAAAATCTAAGGTTCATACCAATGACTTAGATAAGGTTATATATATTAATAATATACCACTTGGGGATCGTTTGGCCTGTTATAGTATGTTTATTAACCTTATAGTGTAAAAAAACAAGAAGACACGGTAAAAGGAAATTATTTAACTTAAAGTTAAATCTAAATTAGAAGGTCAAAATAGAAACCTATACTTGAATAAAATATATTGGATGAGAGGATATAGACCCATTCCCACCTTAGCTTATAAATAAATAAATTTTGAGCTATTAAAAACTGAATATGACTATATAATTAATAATATTTTTTTCCAATGGTGCCTCTCTCCTCCCTTATAAAAGGGCACCTCATCCCTCTCTTCCTCACACCACTTTGAGCCTTCAATCTCGGCCAAACCCTAATAATTTATCCTCTCCACTTCCCTAGAAACTTCCTAGAGGTTCTGGTCTTTTTCAAAGACCGTCATTAGTGCCCAAAGAGGAGGTTAAGAAGAGGCGCGTCAAAGAAAAGGTAATGTATGTTACCAATTCTTTCAACTTTATTTCTTTTTCTACTTATTATTCTTTAGTTTTTTAATTATGATGTAATAACATAAGTATCACTCATATACTGATATGTGATTATAAGTATTATACAACCTCATTTCACCATCTATCCATGCTACGGAAAACGAAATCACCACGCGTTCGTATGTATGGAATACCGTCTCCACGCCATAGTGTAATCTATTTTCAACCACCACCTTACTTGGATGGGTATAATGGTGTAAATAATGACTATATATGATTATTGAAAATTGATATTGATTCTGAAATAGTATACATACACTCCCATACAATTCCATGATCATGGGAATGGTATTATCACTCGTGCGTACGTACGGACTACCATCTCCACGACACGATGAGATTCATTATCCATGTTAACCATTCATGAGTTATTATAATGTATATATAATGAATAATAATGAAATATATGACATAATAAAGATAATGGATTTATGTATATATATATATCTATTTCATCTACTTAATTCCATTCAATTTGATAAGGAAAAGAAAACAGCATTCATGCGTACGTACGACCTACCGTCTCCATGAATGGTGTATTTAATTCCATTTATCGATCTATCATATATATATATATATATATGATGAATATATATATTATATATAAATAATGTTTTACATTCTTTAATTATGTAAATCATTATATAAGTAATAATATTAAGAACAACAAGTCAAAACACGCACAATAAATGAAACGATTTTACCCAAGTCGCTGCTTTTACATCGAATTTACAAATTAACGGGTAATATAAAGTCATAAGTAAACTATATATGATATTATAACAATGAATATGATTCATTAATAAGTCAAAAACATTATTTGAATCATTATATAGGACGTTCGGATACATACGAGGCACATCAGACATAAGGAAAGGGAAAATTTAACAATCTCAATTTTTATCCGAGATTGTTTATACATAGATATTCACTGGGGAATATTTATCATCGAAGTACATGTTTCTTAAATGTGTAATATTTTTTCTATCCTACTACAATATTTTAAGTCCAATTTTACCTATTGGGGGTGTTTTTGGTAAAGATATGAATGGAATCTTCTGTAGTTTTCAGTACGAGGTTCTTTTTTGACTATTTCGGCAAAAGTACGTGAAGAATGTTTTTTTAACTTATACAGCATGAAATGAATTTTATGGTTTTATAAAGACTTATTTTTATGAAGCTTACTCCAAAAGATTTCATGACTAATTTTCAAAAAAATATTTTTCTTTTAATATTTCATGACCTTTTGTGAAAAGAAATTGATTTTCAAGAAGAAAGGATATTTTCCTCAAGAATTCATCTCAAGTGTTTTATCAAAACAATTTTCCCTATAAGATGACATTATTTCATATTTTTATGTTCCAAGTATAAGGTCTCTATGATTTAAATGGTTTCACTTTTCTTATTATGAAATGATATCCATTTGTTTTATATAGATTATGTTATGATGGGATGATGTTTATCAAACCCATTTTATTCTTTGCATTATGATTAATGATTAATGATTGTTTTGTGGCACATGTAAGAATGATTTCAATATGAGATGGGTGGGACCTATATCTCCCGCAAATGCATTGGTTAAATATTTATATCTCATGATATAGACATGGCTAGAATTGTAAGTTAATCTGGTTCAGTGTTACAGGACTGGAATGAGGAGTGAACTCAATTCAGAATGGGACTTTGTCCACTAAGATGGTCTTGGAAGCAATGACATGGATAATATGGAAATCAAAACATGTGCTTAATGAATTCCACAATTAAATGTTTTATTTCCATGCTAGTTTATCCTGATTAATGTTCCTTTATGATCTATGCCTTGTGTACTTCCAAGATTTATGTCATTGCTCATGATTTTGATGTTTAGATTTTATGTTCAAGTTTTTGCACTCAAATGTTTAGGGATTGTTTTATGTTATCTATAATTACTCTTACTAAGCATTTGATCTCACGATTTATATGTTTTCTTTTCCCAAGGATTTGATGAAAGGTTTTAGGTAAGAAAACAAAATGGGAAGATCTTTATGGGAGATGTTGAAGATCTTTCACCACGATTATAAGATTACTTTCTGAGTTTCGATAGATAATAAACTATTACAGTCCTTGTGTGTCTGTTTTCATTATGTATCAAGTATTCCTCAAAAGTAATGTCATGTCCATGTAAATCATGATTTGGGTCTCTACACCCATAACCTCCCTCATCTATGAAAAATATAATGTGTGTGGTCCAACAGAATAATCTACCCACTTTCTTAGGTATTGAAGGTTTATAGGTTGTAGAGATGTGTCTAGAGATGATTCTATTGATCTGAAAGTATATTGAGACTCATTTTGAGATCAAATTGAATCTCATGACATATATTATTTGAGATGCAGATAATCACTGGTGGTCTATTTTTAAAAAAGATGATACACTTTGGGATATGGTTTAGAGGGATTTCCAAAATGGATTCATTATTACTTCTTTCCTAATACCCTAAGAGATGAAAGGGATAATATGTTTTTGAGTTTTTATAAGGGAATAATTACCATTATGGATTATTCATCATTCTTTACATATCATCTCACTATGTTCCAATTTATCATGTTGATGAGTTGTTGAGGGAGAGACACTTTGAGGAATGTCTTAGTATTTCTGTTAGATCGTAGGTAAAAAAATTGGTTTAATACTTTTTCAATAATATAGAATCATGTGAATTTTAATTAAGGGAATTTGAGGTAATCTAGTGACCATAAGTATAGAATTGCAGTTTATCTACCAATTGGATTACTGGCTAATGGACGAAGACAATGTTTTGAGGCTTATCAGGAAGGGAATTACATATAGAGTGTGATTGATGATTTTTCATTCTTCTTTAATCATTTTAGGAAATGGATACATATGAGGAGTCCATGCGATAAAGACCCAATTACATGTTGGGAATGCAGAATGATGGGATTTCTACAAAATTTATGCAGGAAAATCATTGTAATTGTTAGTATAAGGAGTGTTGACATAAAATATAGGTTCATGATTGTGATTTACATATTTTCATTCATATGGGAGAGAGAGTAGTACCCGAAATTTAGGCTGAGGTGGTTCTCATGAATGAGTCATCCAGGAACCAGTTCAACGGTGATAGAAGATTGGGAATGCACTGAGTAGTGAGGTTGTATTATAGGGTAATGGTTCAATAAAGATATATTTTATATAGAAAACGACTGGGGAGAGGAGCACCAAGCTATCTATAGTTAGAGGTATTAAGTTAGTATCCTCTATACAAGTATCTTCTATTTTCAATAAATATTCTTCTAATTATTTCATATATGTATCATTTATGGAGATCCTTCATCTAATTGTTCATATTTATAAGGATGTTATGACCATCCTTCCAACATTAGAGTTTTAATTTTGGTATGGTCAGTGCCCTAGATATAATAAAAATAAGGATCTCTAAAATAACGGAGATAAAGTGCATATTCCTTAGAAAAATTACGACTTTTATGTGGGTGAGACCCCAACCATGAAAACAACAAACATCGATCACCCTTATTTTCTCCATAATCAATGAAGTCTTCTACATATTTCCCCTCATTGAACGTTTGAATGAGGACTACCCATGATTCAATAATCTTTTTTCATTTGTAAATGTTGTATGTAATCGTCCAAGGAACATGAAGATTTCATAGAATCTAACAATTGATTAATTTCAAGTTTATTTCCACTGACCTCATCCTAATGTTTTGAGTGTTATGAATCTCAAAACACTTTTGTATAATGTGATACTCTTCTAAGACGGATTACCCTCACTAAAATATATCAATTAATGCTTGGACCACATCCCCTTAAGGGTCATGAAACACCCCTCCCCTCCCCCCATCCCCCCTTATGATCCCAACCATTCATGGCCCACCCATGCTATGTTTATATCTACAACTCAGAGGGCTCCATCTTAGCCATCTATCATGCATATTGATATTCTAGGAAGTATTTTTTAAGGGATAGAAGCCATGATCATTTTCAATGCAGGTGAAACCATAGATATTTAAAAAAAATGGGACTATGTCTAACACTTTTATTCTGGATCTAACCACCATTCCCATTAATGAACAAGTCATTCCCCTATCTACATTGGTTCCTCATGGCCTATATAACACAACATCCAAAATTAAGTTGTAACACACTCTCTTTATATTCATGAGTTTTATTAACCTTCCCTATACGGCACATATGAAGAAAGTATACATGGGTGTCTAATCAAATTCCTCTCTCCATGGCCTCACCCGAAACACCCCAAATTGCTTCCACCCTATCACTCTCAAAGAATATTTGATCGAATGATTCACTTTTGTGACTCTTGCAATAAAAAAATATATTCTATTATGATAACTATTTTTGAAACTATTCGTACATCAGGATATAAAGGTTTGGTATATTACACTACATGAAGTTATATTTTTTGTGGATTGCATTTCACAAAATGGTTTTGATCCACCCATCCTATAAACCATACACCTAAGTCCCCAAGCGAAGACCTTTTTCCAAGAACTCACCAAATTCTGACCTCGGGTCCATTATTCATTAGGATACTATTCAATATCATCACCTTAAGGTGATTGATGTTGTCTTAAATGATAATATCAAATGTGATAGACTATGATAATGTGAAATTAGGTTTCAGAGAGCCAGGAAATATAAGCAAAGAACAATCCTAGTTGTTGTTCTAGAAATTAATTTCACAATAGAACATGATCCATTTGGAGTGGTTTAGAAGCACATGTACATGTTTATCAATCATGATATTAATATGATAAGTGTTTCTTCTTTTGTTACCATTTTATTTCCATATATATTTGAGATAAATTTAGGCCACAATGATTGTTTTCCCAAGATTCAATTTAAAACCTATCATCCATGCCCTACATTAGCCTCATTACACTCTTGATATTGAATATACCATTGCATACCCCATGTAAAACATTTCCCATGAACTATATTGATTCCATCATTCACTAAATAAACCCCAGAAAAATCCTTTCATTAGTTATTATGTGTTTCTAAAAACCACCTTTGGAATGTCAAGAACTAATAACACCTGCATGATTATCCAATATTGGTGATAGATGAACTGTAATATGAACCCTGAATGGAAGAAACTAATTATTTCAATTTGTAAAGTGATTATTAATTTTATCAACAAGACCATCAAAATGGTGAATCCATACTCTCCTTGGTATGATGGTAGCCTGATGGTACACTATAGGTAAGTATTTATTTTTCATACACAAGTCCTCCTTAATATTTCTACCCTTTTTCTAAGAACCATTTTGAAATAAACATGATACTCATATCCAGATAGATGGCTTGACCCCTTCACTTATAATAATTTTCCTCGATCTTGTTAATTTTTCTATTGTTATTCGTTTTTTATAGTCAAAAACAATATCACATCATAAAAAAAGAATTGTGAGAAATCACAAGTATTATCTCTAATACCATATTTCTAAAGGTTTCGATGAAAATTTTTTCAGTCAAAATATATGTTTAGGGTGTCTTGTAACAAGATGAATAGGATAAAGGAGAGATAATCTACTAATCATATTTCACAATTGGTTTTAAATAACATGAAAATCCTCCATGTGAAGGATATATCCATCCACAGTGAGTTGAATGGTCTGAACAGAAGGTCAACCACCCATATAGACTATTACATGTTCATTACTACATTGATGGTAATGTTACACTCCTTATTATCATCGGGTTCGTGCATATAAACCATCATCACCACATGGTATCAAGGTGATTTTAGGTTACTATCACTGACCATTTCATGTTCCATGGAAATGTTGGAATGAGTATTTATACCTTTGATAAAACCTAATAGGATCTCTAAAACCCATTGTGGATGTTTTAGTGAAGTAAATCAAATTGATAATGTTTGTAGTGGTCGTATATGGTAAATTAGTCATACTGATTAACAAATGTTTATTGAGTTAAGATGGTTATTACATTTTCAGAATAAGAGTCAAAATCGATGAATAAGCAACCCATGGAAAGCTTCCATCTCTAAACAATTCATGAATAGACCCATCTAACTCCTCTTTCATCGTCTCCTAGAATGTTATGTAAAATAATCCTTATAATCCATTCAATCTAGAATAACTCTCATCATTAAGGGCCTATACTACCTCCAAAATCTCAACCTCTTCTGACATGTTTTAAAAAGATCTATTAATCTCATTGGATTCCACACATGGAAAAAAAAGTTTAATAGAACAATATTTTCATAAGGTTAACCTCTTTCATATATGGTTTATGATCATCTAGAAACAATTTTAAATATATATAATCCATGAGTCCATAGATACAAATCTTCTCAATCAATTATATTTATTTATACGAATATTAGAAAAAATTTCCTTCCTCTTTTCCTTGATTAATTCTTGAATGATGTTCATATTTTTATACTCCTCCCCAAGAAAAGGCACTCTGAACTCACTCAGGTGACTCTATATTATTCCAAAAGGAGTTTAGATATTTTTTTTCTTATCTATTATTGTTCCAAAAAATATCCTCATCCCAATATTCATCAATCATATTTTCAAGAAGATGGTTCTCTTCCTTCTACCCCTCCAGTTTAATGAAGTGGTTAGTTCTGTTGTGAACTAATTATGTAAGTTAACCTTGAGTCTTAGAATTGTTTTGTGTAGGTCTATCCATATTTCCCATTTTCACAGATTTCATTCAACATGTTAGCATAATGAAATTGAAACTACTATCCACCTTCCATTGATTAGAATAATAAAAATTCATGTTAGTCAAAAAACCATGTTTGAGTTGAACGAATAGTGGAAAATGTTCTGATAGTGTCCACACCAGATGTTAAACTTTTCATTCAAAAAAGGGGAAATATCCAGAATATTAGCAAAGAATCAGTACAATATAGACTAGGTGTAAAGATTACCTCTTTGGTTGTTACACCAAGTAAATTTTATCCTAAAAAAACCCTAGTATATTAATCCTTGTGGTCAGCGAAGGATGAAAAGGCTTGATGGTCCCTTCAGGGATCCATTTCTCCTCCCTTCTTCTCTAACAAATCCAGACTAACATTAAAATTCCCTTGAAAAAGCATGACGAGTTCTTATGATGTAACCTATTGATGCCCTAACACAAGGCATCCCTATCTATGACCTTGAAATTGGAATTGAAAAATGAATAGAGGCACTTGTGGTGACCCTCATTAATCATCAGGGGGATATGTTGGCCAGATGAATCCCAAATAACATCTATTTTACTGTTCCTTTGTATGGTCTATATATGTTTCTTGATTGGGTATAGATGAAAAAAAAACCCATAGTCCATGCCTCGTGACAAAGATAGATATTTTAGAAATTTTTTTCTTATGTTCAAGGAAAGAAACCATAGAGTAGATAGTATTTAAAAGCTCATAAACATGTATTTATAGATTAAACTATTCCCCCAGAAATATAAATTCCCAATAATTAGTGATATCATTGGATCTGCAGGTGCCATGCTTTTCCCCATGCGATAACATGCCTTTTTATTATTTGAAAGAGTATTATGGGAATGTTTGGAATTATATTTGGTGACAAAATTACTATCCAATGAGACTAGAGATAAGGCCTCAAATGAGTATACCATTGGGGCCTATAGAAAGGCACTGAAAAAAAAATTTATAGGACCAACATTGAACAAATGATAAATGTCAGATCCACACAGGGAGTTTTCATCACTAGATTAGAAACGGATTGATCATTCATGTCATAACCATAAGGTTTTGGTGATCCTCCTAATAACTCTTGATCTTGGGTCAATAATACTTTAAATCGATTATCATTTATCCCCTCACACAATACGTGATCAGGAAGACATCTCGAAACATCGTAAATAAAATATAGGGAGCATAGAACTTCAAATTGAGAAGAAGTGATCTTAACTGGCTAATAACACATGATAAGAACCCCTAGAGAAATCCTTGTGTGAATAAAGATAAGTGATTTTATACCCACCTGAAATTTTGTATTATTTACAAGAGATTCCATGAGATGAGTTTGGATAAATTCACGATGGAATGGAAATTCAATCCCAGAAATCTGTTGACTATATGATATTATATTCCTGAATAGAGAAGCATCGATGAAAGAGTGAGTTGAAATCGTGTCTTTCGTGAGTAATTCTTTCTAAAAAGTTGGAAAAAACCCCTAAATGCTTTATTAGTTTATTCCCATATGAAACTAGATATAATCGAACACAATGATTTTTAGTGACTTCTTAATCTCTTTCATGGAGCCAAATGTCATAATGGAATCCTCCTTTACGCATCTGACAATGCCTACTGCATGTTGGAAATTTTTTTCCTTGATATTGACAGCCTTAGTAGAATATCAGATGTTATGGATAAAATATGTGATGATTCCATACTTTGTTTCCCCCAACCCTGAGTGTGATCCCGAATGATAGTGGGAGAGAGATCAGAATCGATGCTAATCTTCACAACCACAACATCCTCTAGTTGCATAGTCCTTTCATCAATGAAAACTATCCAATCATGTTTTGGATCCAAAAAAGGATTGTGAATTTCTAAAACAGTATATGTGAGCCTATAAATAATATTCATACCACTGACCTTCAGGGATCCCTTCTAAAATGTGACTCTATCAACCATTAGAATGGATAGAATATCTAGCACCCAAAACATTGGGGACATGAACACAAAACCATAATGAATTCACTGTTGGTGGACAAGATGATGTAGAAGTCCCTCATGTTCAAATTTGATACCTTGGATTAGAGAATTAGATTACATACATCCATGAAATTTTTATATTTTTACAACAGAGTTTTTTAAACATTTAATCATTCATCCATTATCTGTTTGAGGTGATCTGACAGTTCCCTCAAGGATTTAGCTAATGGAGTGAGCACTAGAGAACAACCTTACAAGAAAAAACTACATTTAGTGTTACCATTGGGGAGGTATCTACCCCTAGACTTGAGAAAGATCTTGTTCAGCCATGAATTTCTCCGAATGAAGGCTTGGGGATAACATGGGGTTTAGGCATACAGTAGAACCATCCAATGAAATATCGGTTAATGCATCCACAGAAACAGTATCCTTGGAAATCATCAAATATGATGTTTTTATATTTATGTATTATGTAATCTCTTAAGGAAATTATAAAAAACATTGAAAACCTAGATGTTCATAATGTACTTTCTTTTCCATTAGCTTGTTCATTTTCTCCCTCAAATGGAATTTCTAAAGTCAACACTCTATTAGGAATAATAAAAGAGTGTATTATAGTTTACGGTTCTCCCCTTGAGATGGTAGATTGTTACATGTTAAGGAATCTTTTTTGTCTTCAGATTATAGGATTTCATATCATACATGGGATGGACTAGCTTGTTTTTATTATTCTCATGTTGATTGTTTTCACTGATGGATGAATTTTAAATCACTATAGGGTGGGGTTTTTATTCACAATGATGATTAGGATGTTCAAAATGTTGAGCTAGACCAATCATCTTGGGAAATTTAGAATGATATATATTTCTATAATATATCTTGTGATCAAGGATCACGTCATATGTTTTTCCACTCTAGTGATTTCTTGGTTTAGTAATGTTTTCCCATAAAACATATCTAGTTTACCTCTTAAGAGATATGTGGAGTTATCTATTGATCGAGTTCCAAGAGGTTCATTTGAATCCATTACTCCTTATAAGATTGAAACTATGGAGTTTCTATATCATTAGAGGAAGTTAATGGATTTGGCGGTGAAGGTGTTTATATAAACCCGTACTTATCCACGTGGTTCAATGGTTCTTTTTTATGAAAAGAATTGATGGCAGGCTCATTATATTCCTAGATTACAAAATATTAAACCACTTTATGATTAAGAACCGGTATCCATTTCTATGAAATGATGATCTCGTTGGCCTACTCCTAGCTGCTCATGTTTTCTCTTAGATTGATTTGAGGTGAGGTTATCACCATGTACACGTTTGATATATGAACATACCTCAAAAAAAATTTCTCACTAACAGTCTATATGAACATCCTTAATGCACTAGTAGAATTCATGGAACTATTGAACACAATTTTACATCCTTAATTGGATTCAATTTGGTGGTATTAGTGTAAAATATCTTTGTGTATTCTAATAATCTATAAGTCCATGACAAACAAATTGATATCATTTTGGGAACACTTAGAGAGAATCAGTTATAAGCTATGATCACAAAGTTAAATTTCAATGTTGATAAGATTCACTTACTATGTCATTGAATATAAATTATGTTCTTGAGGGGTACAATTACATTAAACAAACACACACACCACACACACAGGCCGGAAAGGCAGGCCATAGCCCCCAAAGTGATATCCCACCCATCAAGACTTATTTATTAATTACATGTCGCAAAGCCCTAGAGGGAATGAAGAACATTAAATGACATAAAAGTCCATAACATTTCTTATATACTTAGTGTAGCATCATGCCTGTATCAAGCCTATGCCACGATCTTCTGGCATCATGCCTATGTCAGCACCTTCCTATGTCATACAAGCGTCATAACCTGCATAACCACCCACCAGTTAAATTTTTCTCCCACACGAATTTGAACATGTGGATGATGTATAATCATGGGGAACCTCTACCACTGAGGAATGCCTCAATTTTAGTTGGGTTATATTATATTAGAGAAAGGAGTATCAGTTGACACAATGCATGTGAGAGATCTATGTTCCAAGGAGAACCCAAGAACATATATGACCTACATAGTTTCCTGGGTAAAGATGGATATTATATGAATTTAATATTGAACTCCAAATTCTTAAAGGATCATATTATGGGATATAATTAAATAGTTGTGTGATTTATACGGTCATCTACATGTGAGACAACCTTTCAAAAGCCGAATGGGATTCTGACTTCGGTGTCGGTCCTGATTCTTCTAGAGGTGGATGGAATCTATATTGTATACAATGATTCCTCAAGTACTAGGTTATTAATAGTTGTTATTAATGGGGATTTATTCATGTAATATGTGTCAAGTAATTGATACCACGTGAGAGGAATTACCAATCAGATGATCTAGAGTAAGATTATATTGTACACTCTAATCATATTTGGAGTGTTTTTTTACTATGAGAGCTCTTGGTTGTGTACATAGACGAAAAAAGTAATCAAAAATATATTTACACAATGTGATTTCAATCTAGTGGAAAAATATGGGTTTAATACCTACATATTTTTTACTTCTAGTTTTCCTATACACTCTGGAAGGAAAATTCAGTAGTCGATGCACAACGTAGGATTAATCAAATACATGAAATTTAAGAGGCAAGTATAATGTCTAAACATATGGACTTATTCTTAGATATGCATTTGGAGGTGTAGGATGGACACGGCTGAAATTTTCACTCATCCATAACATTATCATAAACTATTTATGATAGAGAAAGGATAAGATAGTTGTCAACTATAGAGGTCTTAGTCCTATGGGGGAGTGCGGTAGGAGAGGACCCACCTCTTTGATTGAATATGGGTGATAGTGAAATTATGTGTAATCATGGTAATGTTTGGTTACCATAATATATTCATGGGGATGTAATGCAAGAGTTCTATTACATATCATGGGACGTACATCCTGATGTTAAAAAGATATATCAGGATTTACGGTATAATTATTGGTGGTCAAGTATGAAATCAAAGGTTGTAATCTTTATCATGATTTGTTACACCAATTACCTTGAGAAGGTAGAACACCATTAAACATTTTTTTATTATACAATAGTTACACAATATTTAGTGGAAGTAAAATTCTGTGTTGATGGATTTCATAACTAGGATAAAAAAGTCACCTCAAGGTAGCTATGATTTATGGTTTCATGTGTACATGATCATAATGGTTATACATTTCCTAAAAATAATTGTTAAATTCCCAGTAGTAGATATTGAGATATTTTATATCATTGAGATTGTATGCCTTCATGGGGTTCATTATACTATTGTATCAGATAGGGTTGTCTTATTTTGTTTTTGATTTTGGAAAATCATAGAAGATTTAATTGGGTACATAGGTTATTCAAAGCATGGTATACCACACTCAAAATGATATCATGTTAGATTATACTCTACAAGTTATTGAGGACATTATTAGAGAACGTTTCATTTATTTTGGGTTCTCTAGGGAGATACATATACCCCCGGTTGAGTTCTTCTACAAAATTAGTTATCATGAAACTATAATATTGTCACCTTATGATGATTTCTACGGAAGACCATTATGATCACCATTAGGGTAGTCATACAGTATACTTCCAGTGCTAGTCAGTAGTCATCTCATGGAGGAGAATTAGACGTAGGTCTAGTTGATCAGAAACTAGATGGATACTACCCAGTCAATACTAAAATTTTACACTAATAACCATTGATAACCTCTAGATTTCATGGTCAGTGATTAGATATTTTTATGTATCTCACTCATGATGTGACATAGATAGATCATTAGAATGAGTAAGCATTCACCTTGATATGTTGGGCCATTTGATATTCTAGAGAGAGAGATTCCAGTATCCTATCAGTTATAGTTATCTTAGAGATATGAATCAATGGAGGATGTATTACAGGTATCTCATCTATTTCATTACAATTCGGACTCATCTCATACACTTCAACTGAATGAGAATATGTTTGTTGGTTGATGTCTCCTCCATGAAGCATCCTATTCATATCGTTGAATATAGCAAGGTGAATCTCTAGGGATGGTCACTTCCACCACAATGGGTGCTACAACCGAATGACCATAAATAGGATGAGACATGGGAGGGAGAGTCTGATGTATGTGCCCAGTGGTTGGAGTTACAATCAAAAGATTCTTGAACACCCTATGTAGGGATTATAAAGGGTGAATTGATTTTAGGGGGAAGATTTTAAGATACCATATTTTTCTATAATGTTTGGATCTTAGTAATTGTAGTTTACTTTCAATGTTTTGAACTAATATGAATTAATATGAGGTCACATAAGTTTGAGGGTGTCTAGGTCTGGTTTGGAAGCCATAGACTATCTTTTGGAGACAAGAATTTTAGATGATAAATCATTATAAATCATATGACCCAAGTTTCACAGTAATGGGTAACCATACAGGGTTGGAAAAAGGGAAAAAGTGGTGGAATGTTTTCCCTAACTGGGAGCCCAAGGATTATTTCCCATGCTGGAATCTCTACAGTTTTTAGTAGTGGCCTGTAGAATGGTTTTTGAATGGTTTCCCAAATTATGAGCATAATCTATGTGGGTCCCCTATTGAGGCAATGATGGGTACATGGTTGGGACATGGTCTATGAAACTGTGTGGTCTAACTGATAAATATAATTATTTGAGGAATAATAATATTTTCCCAAAAAAATAAGTTGGTCCCAACTTCCCTGGTAATCTAGTGAACATGGACGTAGCATATTCTCTAAGGTATGAATTTTTCGTTCTGACTGTCCATCTGATCGAGGATGAAAAGATGTACTAAAATTTAATTCAGTAACCAACAACTTTTTAAGGCCTTTCAAAAGGTTATAAGTAATCCTCGGATCATGATCATATACAATGGAGAGGGGAACACCATGCAACCTTCCTAACTCTTTAACATACAACTGAGCAAGTTGATCTGGAGACAAAGTATCTCAAATAGGAATGAAATGATAATATATAGTCAATCGATCAACTACAACCCAGATTTCATTACTATCTCGAGAAGTCTTAAAAAATCCCACAACAAAGTCAATGGATATATTTTTCTATTTCCACTCTGGCACCGGTAATAAATGAAGAATCCCATTTGGTAACTACCACTCTACGTTAACCTACTGACTTGTCAAACACTTCACAGTAAAATATGCAAAATCTCTTTTCATTCCATCCAACCAGTAATACTCCCGAAGAGCTCTGTACATCATAGTACAACCAGGATGAACAGAAAACGAAGAACTATGAGCTTCACATAATAACTCATTCTTCGACTATGAATTACAAGGCACACATAATCTCTTCCCAAACCTCAAAACACAATCATTATCAATGTTAAAATCAGGGAACATACCCTTCTGAACCAACTCAACATTTTTATGCAACTCGTTGTCTTCTTTCTGCGCATTCTTTATTCTGACTAATAGAGATGATTTCACTGACACCTAAAACAAAACAGAATAATTTCTTGCACCAACAACTTCTATTCCAAATTTCATCAAATAAAAAATCAAATGATCTCATTCCAAACGTATCATGGTGAATGAGACAATAATTTTTCGAATCAAAGCATCGACCACTGTATTTTATTTTCTATGATGGTAATGGATCGTGAAATCATAATCCTTGATTAATTCCAGCCATCTCCTTGGTCACATGTTCAATTGTTTCTTAGTGAACATATACATTAAACTTTTGTAATCAATATATATTTCACATTTTACTCTATAAAAAGTATGCCTCAAAATTATTCAATCAAAAACAAAAAAAGATAATTCCAAATCATGTGTAGGGCAATTTATCTCACGAGATTTCAAATGACGTGAATCATAATCAATTACCTAATCTTTCTGTATAAGGACACATCCAAGTCCGTTCAATGAAGCATCACTGTAAATAGCAAACTCACCTTTTCTGGAAGGCAGTGCCAAAACTGGAGTATTCACCAATCATCTTTTCAATTCCGGAAAACAATAATCACTTTATTTTGTTAAAATCAACTTAACACCTTTTCGAGTTAACTTAGTCATTGGACTAGATAAGCATGAAAAATTCACAATAAACCTCTGGTAATAGCCTTCCAAACCAAGAAAACATTGGATATCAGTTATATTTGTGGGTCTGGGCCATTTTTCAAGAACTTTTGTTTTAGCAGGATCAACAGTTATTCCATTTTTTGAAACAATGTGACCAAGGAAACAAATTATATATAACCAAAACTCACACTTGATGAATTTCCAAAACAATTTCTTTTCATTTATGTTTTGCAAGACAACCCTTAAATGAATTTCATGATCCTCTTTACTTTTGGAATATACCAAAATATCATCAATTAACACAACCCTAAACTTATCCATGAACTCATGAAAATTTCCTATTCATAAGATCCATGAATACAGCAGGTTCATTGGTTAACAAAAAAGGCATAACTAAAAATTCATAATGGCCATATCTAGTACGAAACGTGGTCTTCGGAATTTCTACTTCCTTTACATTAAACTGATGGTACCCCGATATCAATTAAATCTTCAAAAAATACTGAGATCCCTAGAGCTGATCAAACAAATCATCAATATGAGGAAAAGGATACTTTTTCTTAACAATGATGTTATTCAATGTTCAAATATTCAATGAAAAGTCTCATTGAACCATAATTCCTTTTGACAAAAAAGACATGAGCACCCCATGGTGTTGTTCTATGTCTAATAAAACCTTCATCTAATAGCTCTTGAAATTGCTTCTTTAAATCTAAAAGTTCAATTTGATCCATTCAATAAGGTGGATTTGAAATTCTCTTAGCATCAAGAACTTTTTCAACAGTAAATTAAACATCTCGATCTTGTATTATACTATGAACATACTAAAGAATAACATCAAGGTACTCATTTAACACTAGCACATCATTAATCTGAACATATCCTTTATTTTCAACAACATGTGCACGGTAACATTAATTTTCATATTTTACTAGTTTCTCAGCATCCTGATATGTTATAAAATGAAAGGGTTCATTCTTGTACACAATCATTAAATATTTCTGAAAAACCCCACATTAGCTCTACAGTCAATCTTAGCATGATAAGCAGATTTCCAATCCATTCCTAAAATAACATCAAACTCTACTAGAGGCAAAACAATAAGGTTTGCTGGTAGATTCTTCCCGCACACAAGGAAAAGAAGGTTCATATGTTTAATTTTTGTCTCAACATTTCCTCCTAGTGTTTTTATAATATGTTCTGTATTCATATCTTGAGATGGAATTCCCAATTTATTAGAAAACATATTAGAAATGAAAGAGTGTGTAGAACCTGAATAAAAAAACACATTAGCATAATCTAAAAAAACAAACAGTGTACCTGATACAACTTTATTTGATGCACCAACATCTACTGAAGTAGTTACAAAGGATTTGACCACCCCTTTCTGCTTGTAGTCAGTCTTCTTTCCCTCAATGGAGTTCTTTGTTGGACACTCATTTTCATAATGTCCCATTTCATTACACATAAAACATCTTACTGATGGCTTTTCATAGCCCTATTGATCATCTTGTTTACAGTTATGATCAATATGACCAAACTTACCACACCAGAATCACTTTATACACTCTGATAAACATTCTCCAAGATGCATTTTACCACACATCTCACAAGTTGGATATTTAATTTTCTTAACTCTAGGCTTGTTTGATGAATTCTTTCCCTTTCTTTGCCAACTGGACCTCTTATTCTGTTGTTTTTCAATGAACACCTGATCATTAGAAAACTTTATTTCCACCTTCTATGCACATCAAACAAGTTTTCCGTAACATTTTAACTCACGAGATTCTAATGCTCTTAGATATAGTGGCTTCAGTCTTTAGAAAAATCGATTTATCTTACTATCAAGATCTCAGATAAAATTTGGAGCATACCTTTCTAGTAGAGTGAATCTTGCTTCATAAGCAACCACTGAGTCGTCCTCCTGTCTCAATTCTAGGAATTGTTTTTCCATCCAATGAAAAACCACCATAGGAAAATATTTCTCAAGAAACATAACATTTAATTCATCCCACTCAAGAGAATAAATCTCCTCACTATCCTTGATATTTTTCACCATCGACCACTACTGATCAGATTCACCTTCAAAACTATAAATAGTGAGACTAACCTTTTGATTTTCTGAACAACTCATGACATCAAAAAGAAATTCATGTGCTTTAATCCACTCTTCTTCTAGCACCAGGTTATATGATCCTCTGAATTATTGGGGATATTGCCTCATGATATGATCCTATACTAACATGTTCCTCTCTGGTTTATCTGGATTATATCAATCATGGATACAACCACCATTTATAGCTTGAGTCAATTGTTCCATCACTGCAAAAAAACTGTTTAGTTCTGATTCCGACCATCTTAGGTTGCTGATTTGGAAGGTTGTCTTCATCCTCATGTCTTCCCAATATAGATTCCATGTTTCCTCTGTGGAAAACCATTATGAACATAGAAATATATTATTCATAGTAACATGGTAATCTGTAAATGCTATATCATTTCAATATTACCATAAATTAATTTAGGTATATTAATTTAACAATACCCCAACTCCTGAAGTTTTAGAAATCGACCTCTGATACCAACAATAAGGACCCAACCTTAAAAAATACATAATCATGAATTAAGTTAATAATTCACATTGAGTATCTTTTCAAGTATAGCGTTTTAGAGAATTTGGACATAACTATTACATCTCAAAATATTAAAAAGTAAACACTTCTACATAGTTTCCTTTTTTTAATAAAACAAAAACTATTGAAAAAAATATTCATGTCTATTTCCATGTTTAAGATAACATGTATTTTCCATGATCCCATCCATGACTGTAATCTTCTTTTTGTACTGTCAAAAAAATTTCCAAAACCTGGGATGAGCATAAAAACTCATTAAGGGATACCCAAAGAAGGAAAACTGTTAGTTTTTGAAAACAAAAATAAACCATGAATACATTAACAAAAGTAATACTTTTCACTTTTCTGAAGTAGTAAATACTGTTGACTGAATAAAGGATCACTACATACCTTATTGTAACCAAAATATTACCATAAAAACCTTATAAAGAACACATAACTTATAACGGTAACTTTGGACATAAACATAATGAAATAGAATAACCATACGGTCAACTTCCACACATATCACTAAATGGAATAGCCATATGGCTGACTTCCACACCCAATGAAATGGAGATTATATCGTAACCACCCATCCAAGTTTATCACAGCACCACTCGTCATTTGTTTTCTCACATAACCTCCCATCAAATGTCCAAGTACCATTATGAAATCATAACACATAAAACAAATAAAAAGGAATGAAAGAATTTCCACATTTCTATCACAATATATCACGTACATATATTGACATAACCCATCAAAACCATTTTCAATACCAAAATACATAAAAAGAGTATATGGTATTTATTTTCCTTTTTAAAAACATTAAGGCTTGTTAAGGAAGCCCATTAACAAATAATAATCATTATGGCGGAAAAGTCGTTGTCACCACTTACGTTAAAAGAAACTTTCATTTCTTAGTTTAGTAAAATATTTAATAGAAAATTATTCGCTTTGAAATGTCAAGGTTGTTCATACAGCATATAAAATAATGTCTTGTATTAAAACAAAATATGTCTCAATGAAAAAAGATTGAGATAAAGTCACTTACCTTATGTCCGACTTGACTAGGTCATTCTTTAATCTCCTGAATATATAACTAAAGTTAATTTCTACTTTCCTACTAGCCTTTTTCATGTTTATTATTCCTCTCGTATCACTTATTAAAATGTTATAAACCTAATGTAATCATTCATGTTAATAATGGTCGTTTTGTTGATATTTGGTAGTTGAGTCAAAAATGAACAACTTATAATTACAAGTTGTCCATGTGGTCAATATTCCATTATATCCATAATGATATTCATAATTTAGATATCATATATATCATATATATTCTATATATAAATGTATTTATAATATTACATAAAATTTGGATGTATGAAATGAAATGCACTGTTCAGGGAGACGGTAAGTCGTACGTACTCATGAATGCTACTTTCATTTCTACTTTTTATTTTTATGGAATTAAATCATAATTATACATAGGTAAATTATAATTTTAGTATAATATCATATATAATATCATTAAATCCATCTTTTATATGTCCCCCATATGGCATTAACGGGTCATATCACATTGAGGGGGCGGTAGTCCGCACTTCCTCAAATAAAATTATCGCATTTACCCATAATGGAAACCATAAAGGTATGATATAAATGTAAACTACAGAACCATTAAGAAAACGTAAAAATAACATATATCATATAAAAATACTATTCCATCATAATGTCCACCATGAGACGTGGTAGGAGGTAGTTGAACAATTATCGTTTCGTGGGGCATTAGTTTTCCATCCACAAGAAACATTTTGTTCTTCACCAATTAGATGGAGGTGAGTGTAATTGTAGATCAAATCCTTATCATAAAAACATACTAGTATATTGAGGATACTGGTGTTGCTATTAAAGAAAGTAATAAAAAGAGTTTATGGGTTGGATAAGTAAAATAAAAGAACAGAAGTTAAGAAAAACTGTTACCTTTAATTTGGTTAACTTTATTTGGTTTGAACTAGAAGGATATCTTGAAGTGCCTTATGCCTAAGGTAAGGCTTCTAGAAGGAGGATAGGGATGAAAGGAGCTTAATTGTGTAGAGTTTGGACGATCCTAAAGGCTTGAGAGATATGTGGAATTGGATAGAAGTGGTCTCCTTTTATAATGGAGAGGAGGGGCACTTTAGGAATGTGTGATAATATTATTTTATTATACATTCATATTCGGTTTCTAAAGGTCCAGAAATCATTATAATAGAAGATAAGATGCATCATGGTCGAAATAAAGTCATACAATAGGAATAATACCGGTTTTGATAATATTTTAATCATTATAATCATATTTATTTAAATAATTTATTAATGAGGTAAATACTGCATCATTATTGTCTCATAAATAATTAAACTATTCGATATCTAAAAATTATATAAAAAATAGCATTATGTAGAAAATATTTTTATATTTCCAATTAATATTTATAGTCAAATAGATTACTTACATAACCCTAAATAAAAATTAATTTACTAAAAGACTTTTGTTTATGATATTTTTTCATTTACATTTAATTAATTAAACTAAAGTGTCATTATCATTCATAAGTGGCTCCATGGGGTCCCAAAATAGACCCATGG
Organism: Viscum album; assembly: GCA_963277665.1. Taxonomy (NCBI): domain Eukaryota; kingdom Viridiplantae; phylum Streptophyta; class Magnoliopsida; order Santalales; family Viscaceae; genus Viscum; species Viscum album. The sequence goes on from OY728158.1 coordinate 883,826,740, forward strand.
ACGCCCATTGACATAAATTACACATCCAATAAGGTTAGAATAAGTTTTAAGGTAATATGGAATTATTATAATATTCATTTTATCTTAAATTACCCTATTTACCTTTAACTGTGGTAATTATAGTCAAAAGTTACTATTCACCAAAAATTATTTTTGTATTATTGAACCAAAGTTTACATAATAATAACAACTATGTATGTCGTATTTTCAAAATTCAATTCACAGAAGTGGTAAAATATCATTTAAATGAAAAATAATGTTTTTTAACAACTACTAAGTGGTTTCAATATTCATAAAAAATTGATGTTTTTCAGAAAAATAAACAAAATTCAGCCTAATCTATATTTGATGTTTTAAATTAAAAAATGATGGCTATTTTGATTAATTAAAAACTTATAAGTGGTATTAATTAAATTAAAATTAACTCCCGTTGTTAAAACAAATTGCATTTTTTAAGAAACAATAAGTATTAAAAGATTGACACTAGTTTGTGTCCAATTTCAAAGTGAAATTAATTCCAATGAACAAAATTGGATTAAATGGTAAAAATATATTATAATTACACTTTAAAACCAATTAAATAGATAATCTAACCGTATAAATAAATTATATTAAAACATAGTTTTGAATTAAAATACTATATTTTTCACTATTCATTAAAAATGAACTTTATCGAAAAAATTACAAAAATTTACACTAAATAAATTTTGATGTCCCCATTATAAAGAATGATTTTATTTGGTCAAAAAGGATTTCATAAAGTTACCAAAACTATATTTAAATGGGTTTCTCCATTAAAAGGTGTTAAATCAACCTTTTAATGTAGATTATGCTTACAATTAGATTCATTCACATTTTCAGCCTCTATCTTTTATTGGATAAATTTAAATACATTTAACAAACATGTATAATTATATTGTAGTTAGTTTTTTTCATTCCCACCAATACAACGGCTAAGAGTTTACTACCATTTAAAATAATATTATTATATTATTAGTGTGCAACGTAAGATTTCAAAGAAACTCATTGTTGTGTATCGAGTATGCTATCGAACATAGAAACCCATTTAAATTAAAATTAATATTTAATTCACAAATATTAATAAATGTGAAAATATGATATTCTTCATTTACTTTGGATGTTACAAATGTGAACTTAAAATTTAATGTTAATATTTTTAAAATAAATTATTGTAATATATTTTAATGATGTGGGATTCAGAAATATTATTTTTGAACATCAAAAAGGGATCTTTTGAACTACCCTCATTATAATTAGGTTGTGTGTTCTAATGATTTTTTTCTATTTTCCTCTATATTAGCATCATGTATTTTATATATATTCTATATATTGTTTCTTTATATATATACTTAAATTTATCTTCCTTTTTTTGGATAACACATGTTTTATATAACCTTTCCAATTCCCTGTTTCAACTAAACCATAATTTAGGGATCTTCCCTATGTATTATTTCATGTCGGGTACGATCCATCTCCAATTTTTTATACATGATTATATTTTGAAAAACCAAATAAATTTTTAATAAAACAATCATAGTTCAATTATTAATTAATTGAAAATAATAATAAATTTCCTTCCCTAAACAAACCATCACTAATTTACCAATGAATCTCATAAGTGATTCTTTTTTATCCATCTCATGAATTTTCAACATTTGATCTCAATGTTCAAGTCTCATTCTTATGTATTAAAATATGGACATACAATATGATTTTATTTATTCTAACCCCATTAATACTTTTGAAATAACCTCAATTTATTTATTAGTAATAGATTAGGAATCTCACTTCTTTGTAAATGTGTTTTTTTATTTTTAGTCGTTATTTATATTTTATTTTAATAATCTGGAACACATTTCCATGTACGTGTTATGATTCTCGTTATGAGATAGGGTGTACTTGAATTATATATTCATTCTTTCATTGGGTAAACATTTATATCTCTTGGGATAATTTTAAATGTAACATATAGGGAATCCAATCTATAAATAGACTCTTTCAACATTGTTTATAGGACTGGGGATTGAACCCAATAAGCTATTGGAATATATCCATTATAACATGTGGTTCTTATTAGTGAACCTTAAACTATGTATATGATATTATATTTTATATCTTCTCCCCATATTTATGATTATGTGACTTGTGATATAATTCCCTTGTATTTTGTTTCCTAGAATATGTCAATTCTACTTTATTAGATCATGTTATGCATCCTAAATTATATATGTTGTCTCACTATTTTGATTTACTCTAAATAATCCCTTAATAATAATTTTAGATCATCCAATTATTATATTTTCATTACGTAGGCTATGAAGATGATTATAACTTCTGAAATGTTTAGAAGGGAGTCCACTATTAATTGATTATAGAGAAATGTTCAAAATTATTATAAAATATGTTTCTTATATAACTGATCATCAAATAAATTAATCATTATTTTTATGGGATTGTATGATTATTGAGAGATGTAATTATTGGCTTATGGAAATTATAAAGCTAAATTTAAATTTATCTTGGATTTATATGGTTGGAATCAGAGCAGGTTTTAGTTAATTTTATGGATTAGTTTTGATATTTTGGGATATTAGGATAAAAGAACATCAGTGACATATATGTGGATATGTATATCGAATAATTCTATGTTTAATGTAGAATAATTAAATTTTGGTGAATATTTTATTATTTATTTTTATATAAAATTACATACTTTTCTAGAAGCTAGAATGTGGATCATGTTTCCACATTGATGATCCTAAGGTTAATAAACATGAAAATGCATAGTTGAGTATTCTATCAATCATCACTCAATGCATGATGTGTTGGCCTGATACTACTAATCAATACAATACACCATGGTATATTTACTGGTCAATTAAATTCTATTTATGAGCCATTATAACGAATATATTTTTTAAATTATGTAGGTAAAAGAGAATGTGATAACTCAACCAGAAGAAAATTATCTCAAAATTGGAGTGCTTTTGGTTGAACTGAAGGCTAATGTGGTTTTATTTACCAGTCAATCCAAAATTTTCATTTTTAAAACATCAAAAAGACATATTTAACTTCATTGACCCAATCTCAGATCATTATCATTGTGTGATTACCTCATCTCCCATAGGGTCCTTCACCGTAAGGGACATCCATCAGGCCTTGAGTGTAGAGGATCATGCAAATGGTTGGAATGAATTTCTATTATCTAAGATAATCCAAACAAATCAAAACATTCTCACATAGAGGACATGGAAAAAGTTTTTACCTATATATGAGAACATAAAATGTTGCATCATTAACAAAGTCTCTAAATTCCATTGTTTCAAAAATCATTTAGATGAAAGTATTGGCTATTTATTTTTTTAGGGAATGTGTAAACATAGAGTGTGGAGCTTCTCCAATTATTTCACTTCTTTCTCTAAAACTAAAAAATCAACTCAAACATTTCTAGATTGGTGGAATCATGTCTTAGGAGTAATGGGCCCATAGAAAATGGCAGGACCCATGGTTTTGCGTGTTGGTTGTTGGTGCTTATAGAAGGATCAGAATGAATATAGACAATAGGGGGTTCTTAAATTTGAAAAATATATCTTATTAATAACAAATTACATGTTACATGATATTGATGGAATCAGGATAAACTGGAGGGATGGTCCCACCCTTCAATATCACCATGAAAGTACCTATGTCACCCAACCAAGTAGTAGCAGCTCAAGAAACAATTAGGTTCATTGGAAACACCCTTCTATGGGTATGGAACTCCACACATATTGGTCTTGGGCGCTGGAAGTCATACGTTTAGTAGGGATTCATCATGATCCAAATAGTTTGGTTAGTTTGGTGTTTATAGAATACCTTGGATAGGTATCCTCTCTCCTGGAAGAAGCTACAACGATACTCACTGGCGTAAGCTTGTGTCATTAGAGGATGATTTGAATCCCAGAAATTGAAACTGACTATATAATACTACACAAACCATTTCATGGAATTGTATTTATCCCTTGGTTGATATCATGTACCATTAGAAAATATAATGGCATTCTTAACTACCACATAAAAGTGGTCAACACAATGTGGGGGGTAATACGGTTACAGACCACCTAGCCTCTCTTGGTGTCCTTGGTCAATTGAACAAAATCGTACATAATATGAATAGATTGAAGTTAGGGGGATCAATCAGGTTATAGTGGATTCCCTCAGTCTCCAATATTTTAGGACTTATTGGTCATGTGTTCCCTTGGCCTGCAGGGTCATTTCATGGGTTGTCTTTTACGTTTCCCTTTCACTGAATAAAAATTTTCATGTTGATAATTATAAATCATAAAAGATATCCCATTTTGGTTTTATAAATGGATAAATCATGAAGGGCCCATTTTATCAATGGATATCATATACACTATGGATATTGTACACATAAAAATTATAATGTTATAAGAGCTAGAGTGAGAATTCTTCTAATTATACCAAACCATAAATCATGATTTATAATTAGAAACATATTTCTATTTGACTTTCCAAACACATAAAATACGACACATATAGAGTCTCATGGAATTTAAGGTGACGAATATGATAAAGGAAAGAATATTCAATTTTCTTCATGTAAAAATTGTAGGAATTGGAATCGGGGGGATATCCAAAAGGAACATGAATATTTTTTATTTATTTTAAAGGAGGATGTGAATAAAATAGTTTCTTAATAATAATTATGAGTTTAAAGTAACTATTTAAATAAAAAAAATTATTCTAGTTGTACAACAAATAATTCAACGTTTTAAAAGTGATAACCATTAGAATTAACATAATCAATGACATAATATAATGGATAACAAGGATAATAAGAAAAAGGAATTTCTAATACCGAGGGAATAAACTAAATTTTATGAATCACAATTACTACATTGAGTTCCAAAAATTATGTGGAGTGAAGAACACTAATCATCTTCTAATGAACATTGTGAATTATATTTACATGTTGTTCAGCCCACTAATATGTAACTAGTATGATTGATAATAACATAAAATTTCCACAAAGATAATTAGATGCTTAATTTTTAAATAATCACCTAGTGGTATTATTATTATTTCCCTTATTTTCATTAATGGAATTTTCAATGTGAATAATATTATTATCCTTCCATTAAATGAATTTTATGGGATTTTTTTAAAGTAATTAGCTATCAACACATAGAATCTATAGTAAATAACTTATTATATGATATTTGATTCCAAAAATAACCTTATGATAACTTATGAATAAAAGGATAACAATGAACTGTCATGGAAAATTCATTCTATTACATAGTCTTTAACCCCAATCATGAAGAGAATATAGCTCAAATAGTTGGAATAAACACTATAATCTTTTATATATATATATATATATTATAAAATAATATATAATTCTAATAGACTTAACCAAGTAATTTTGGTTGATACCTGATTAGAAATAAAATTCTCAGACATTTCTATATTATATACCACATTATCTATTTCATTAGTGGGTAGTAATAAACATTTCTCAGAATATATCTATTTAATGGGGAGAATATAACACCACTATATTTTTAATTAATTTTCCCTTCAAAGAATAATGTTTTAAAATTTTACATCACATACAACAACAAACCAAAATGAACCATGAAACATTATATAACTATTAAAATGTAATAATTGAAATAGTTTGTGATAGTAATTTAAACAATATTATTAAATAGTTGTTGAAATAAAATAAAGATCAGTTTTATTACTAATGTATAGATAAAATTAGTGTTTATAAAAAAATAATAAGTTCACTTAGGATTGAAATATATTTTATTTAACAACTTTTTTGACTGTTATTTTGACAAACTAGATTTATTATTTATAAAATATTTTTTGATGTGATTAATAGATTAATATTAATTTTAATATCAATTAATGGGAAATCATAATATTAACAGTAAATATATAAAAATTCATTTTCCTATTCGATTTTTTCATTATAATTTATATTTATATTTAAAATTTATGTTCATAAATTCTATGATATTATCTCAAAAAATAACTTCATTTACAGATTAATAATGTCATTATTACCCAAAAAAATCTCCTTATGAATTAGATTACTATAGCTCATATCTATTCCATACATAAAATAAAAATTTAACTTTATAATTCATTATAATAATATGATTACACTATCATAGCTAATCTTGTAATAATGAAATATTTCTTAGTGAAGGAGAATCAAAATCTCTATACCAAAAACATCTATGTGATAAAAACTACTGATGTCCATTAATGAAAATAAACAATAACTAACTAATATGTATGTCATTAATAAATATTATTAAATAGTATTAAAGTTATTTAATATGAATTAGGTTCTAAAATAAGTTTTTAATATGGATATCAATATTATATTGCGGATTTAACAGATTTCATGGTATTCGAGAGTAAATGTATGGTTTTATCTCATAATATTTCTCCCTAATTTTATCAATTCCTTATAATCGATGGGTTTAATATGTATTTAATTTTCATAAAATCCTTAATTTTTTTTAACTTTTAGTTATTTAGTGGATTCAAATATCATCGTACTGTTTCCAGTCACAATAGCTTATAAATCACCTGAAATGATTCTTGTATGTCCAATTGTATTTATTTATAATTTTCATTTGGGAATATTTATCCTCTAATGACATATTCTTTATATTATATTAGGTATTTACTTATTTAAACTCTTATTTCTTTATAATGACTTTTAAGAATGTTTTGGACATAATGTAAATGTATTTTAAAGAATATGATCTATTAAAATCATCTTCAATCATTATCATGATTTTGTATTTCTATGTATATTGATGATTTTTATGAAACCCAAATCAATATCTGTGGAAAATATTTAATTGATGGATTTATGATGTTTTTTGGTTAATGTTCCCCACATATGTATGTCTTATGTGAGGGGTGGAACCAAAATTATGTATCTCTCTATAATGAATTGGGTAATGATTTATATATCAGGATATATTATGTTGTAGGAATAGGGGGTTATCCTTCTCTACTATGTTATGAAAAATTCTTTTTCAATATATATGGTGATAAATATAGTGATCCAAAACATAAGATCGGATTTTATATTCTTATTCATGTGAGTCATTTCTAGGTCATTACAAATTCATAGGATTCAAATCATATATTATCTCAACTAAATTCATTCATAATTCATGATACTCATTTTATTGGGTACCATTTCATTGTGTTATAGTCGTATAACCAGATCATGTAACCATTCCCAAAAGTTCACCTTACTAACCCTTATGTCCTTCATTTGAACTTCATAGGTTTCCCTGATTGATATATCTTAAGATAAATCCCTACAGTGAATCTTAACTCACATTTTATTATGTTTCCATTTCCCATGTAAAGAAGATTATCACTATGTATAATATTTATAAATGGAAATCAAGTGTGAAGAATTTCTATGGGATATATTCAAACTATTCTAAAATAAAGTGGTTATGTAAGTAATTTTAAAATTAACTAAATATATTTATTTTATGGATGTGATTTTTTAATTATTTTATAGAATGAAAATTTTTCATAATGAAATAATTTGGTATGCAATTTTCATGTTATCACTTTTTTAGAAACTATAATTGATGAACCCTTAACCACTATCAAGTAGTTAATAGTAAATTTGGGTCTCCATACATGTATTGAAAGGGATTCCAGATAATAGTTGACTAGTAGCTACTATTTTATGTGATCTTCACAAAATGTATGGGATTATCCTAGATCCAAAAAAACTAATTAGAAAGTAACGTAACTAGTCTAAAATAATATGTATGTTCCTCTCTATTTGATCATTCCATTAAGGGTGGAATGTTTTACACTATCATAATTGTGTATTAAAAGCATATTATAAGCTTCTAGATGTCATTGATGTAAACTAGGCATCTCAGTTAGAAATTATTATTATGGTTACCCCATGAAATTATATGATAAATTATATAAACAAACATCCCTATCATTATAATGATATATTCTCCTAAATAGAAATGTGGGGGCATTACATGGTGTGTTTTTTAATGTTCTGTTAGATAGAATAATGTCCCTTCACCATACATTAATTATGTATCTTTGACTCTATCAATGTACCACCCTACGTCTAATCTCAAACTTCAATAAATATTCTTAAACATATAATTAATCTGACACTTTTCTATTACCCATTTCCTAATGATGTTGTGACCACTTTATTAATTGTTTATGTCTGACAAAAATATAAACGTGAGTGAAATTTTCAATGGAACAAGAAGTGTTTAGTAGGATTAGAAATTGAAAAAAATACCTCTATAGTAGGGAAGTTATCGATATCATATATTTTCTAGAGATTTTTGAGGTGGATTTTGTCAATGTATTTTATTTTATTTTAAATACCTAAGTTGTATTCAAATAAAATTTATATTATGTTTCATATTATGGGTGTGGAGTTTCTTTGGTGAATTCAAAACAATCTCTCTCTAAGCTGATAGAAATGAGTAATTCTTGGACCACTGGTTCCATGGGGTCGACGAGTCTGTGATGGAATTAGTAGCCTGATCAATCATCTTCAATGTCTATTGTAGGTATTTATGGAATTTAGAGAATCAATATGGGTTTTAGGAGTTCACTTCCAGACGAATGTCCATTTTTTCTAGAACAAGGTGAATATTGATTGACTTTATCGGTCATATTGGCATCGTGAAGGAGGATCCATCTCTTATATTACATCATGAATCATAGAGTTTTGTTCATAAAAATGTTTTCAGACTACATGAGAGTTGGATCTATTAGATACCCCTAGAGAGGAGTCGCAAACTTAACATGGATGGATCTTGTGTAATGGGTGACATGCAAGTAGGAGGGGATGTATGTGGCCTTAGGGGGAGTGTGGTGGTGTCATTCACACATCATTATGGGAGTGGAAATTCAATTAGGTTGGAGGAAAATATGGTTCTCATACGTCATTCCAAATTTATCTAGAGGGACATTATAACTGCTCATTTAAAATGGACTCCATGATTATTTGTGATGCCTTTCATGGTAATGGTACTACCCCTAGTATATTTTCTACATTATTAGACAACACAAGGCCCTCCATAAAAACATCATTAGAGTCAACCATACATGGAATGAGGGGAAAAAGTGGCGGACTACCATGCATCTCTTGTGGTCCCTGGTACCCCAGTTTTTTACCTTTCTAACTTGTGTCATTTTAAACGGGATTTGGTGAATCTTATTTGGGGTATTCCTTTGGCCTTCAAAATTTTTGGCCCCTAGGTATGGATGCATTTTTCTTTATGGTGTTGTTTTTCATGTACCTATTTTTGAATAAAAATCTTAATATTGGATTGAAGTGTTGGAATATGTTTTCAGATCAGTAGGGTAAAATATAAATTTTGAAGTTGTTGGATGAAATTTTTATACTTCAAAGAACTTGTAATGATGATATTTTAGTATATCATGAGAAAATGGAAATATTCTAAATTTCACGATAACCATTATCTAACATGTTTAGGAATTATTTTTCGTTTTTTAAGTATCATATAACCTATGTAAGAAATAATTCATGTTTTTTTCTATCTTTTGAATTCACAAGAATGAACTCATGTGAATTTGTGTTATTTCACATTTTGTATGGATGAATTTAATGATATGTAAACATTATTTTTATCTACGAAAGAATGAATCCTTCTCCATAAGTATTAATTGACGTTTTTTATGGATGATTCACTATATGAAAATTATTTATGGTTTTTGTAAACATTATTTTCTCTTCATAAGGATCACTATTGGGGATTTTTTTAGAGAATGTTGCATAGACTAATTGATCGTTCCTTGTCTTAAATATTATAAATAACATTTTTATTTAGACAAATAACTATGATTTTTTATTTACGAAAATAAATTAATATTATAAAGGATTATTTAAAATGATCATATTCAATGATTTGATGATTTTATCCAAGTTACACTTTATATTGAAAATTATTTCATGTATAGTGGAATTTGTAATAAAGGAAATACATATAGTAGATTACATTTAGGTTTTGAGAATAGAGTGTTTGATGTTTTTTGTATAAATTGTGGATAATATTTTAGCCAGTTCTTGGAGGGAATTTCAACGAAATGATATGAAATTAAATGACATCCAATTGATGGTGAAATATTAAGGAGTTGTTGATCCACATATTTAAGGAAGTTGAATATCATAAAATTGATTTAATTAATTGTGGAAATAATTGTCACTAAAATATAGGTAATAAAATTAGAAAAAATTAATAAAAAATATTTCAATGATAAGAGTAAATATAATATATTATTGAACATCTGATGCCTCATATATTGAGAGAGAAAGATAGAGAAATATGGAGATATAGAGAGAGGGTGGATTGAAGAAGAGTAATAGGTTATTACTCCCAAATATACAATAAAAAGAATAATAATAAGAATAGACTTACATAAGTATAATATGCAAGAATAACCAAAAAATGTTTAATGTTTGAAGTAGTAGAAGACTATGTTATTGTTGAAGAAACTATATAAATCAAAATCATTTTGTGGGTTTAACATACAATATCTTGATACTATAGTGTAATGCAAGTAATGTATATGACAAAATGGTGGCAATCCATTAGATAGTTTCTAGTGGAGTGTCTAATAATATATTTTTTCAAAATCATTCCATGGATAATCTACACTTGTTTTGTATTGAACCATGTAAAATATTTTATATTTGTTATGATGGATTGTGTGTTTATGGATACAATGATGCAAAAATATTTTATCCATAACTGAAAATTGTTAATGAAAAATTTATAACGACTATTAATCATTGATACAAAACCCACCTATTTATATCATTAATCATGTGGTTTTCTTTTCATGTTGTATTGTGTCCATTTCTTCATTGACTCAATGTAGCTTGGAGTTGAGGAAGAAGTGATACAGGTACTGATTCTCACATTATATAATATAGACTCTTAATTTAGTGAATATAATTTTCATTATCATTTTTTATTCAAATATTTCACATATCTTGAAATAAATGATATTTTTTTCTTTATTATATATTATCATTTATATCTTGAAAGCCACTATTTATGGTTTCATCCCTCACATTAATAGAACTATGTTGATAGTAGATATTAAGAAGAATATGTATAATGATGGATGTGCTCAAAATTCTATAATTTCTTCACTTTTTGAGAATTTTTTTTTTCAAGTTAATTGATTCAAAAAAGATAAAAGTATTTAAGAAAAGCTAAAGAATAAGAATTTTCGGGACACCAAAGTGATTTGATCTAAATTAAAATTATATAGATTGAAATATAATTAACTAAAATGAAATATTATAATTCTATATTTTGAATTCCTCATATGGTAGAATGATATCTGGATCCCTATAAACATATTTTGTAAATATTTATAAAGTTCCCTAATATTTTAGAAGATATTTCACATTCTACCTAACAAGTTTGATGCTAATGTTTTGATCTTATAATATTCAGATCCGAAAACACTTCCTCTTGGTAATTTGTATATCATTCATATTATTTATAAAATATGTAATAATGATTTCTTCATGATGAAGAGAAAGTATAAAAGGCTATTTATTTTAATGTATCAGCTAATTAAAGATCAAAGAATATGGTTATTGAAAATGAAGAAATTTATTCATATTAATAAGAAAATTTTAATCAGATGTTTTATGAAAATATATGTTTTTTATAAAGTAAATTTTGAAGTGGAATAAAGAATTTTATCTCAAAAATTCCAATTAAATTTTCTAAATATGGAGTTATTATGAATATTGAAAAAAAAATCACGATTCAAAGAAGAGGAAATCCTTGATAAAGAATGTGAGACACTAAGAAGATCCTCACAATAGAAGGACAATAAGTCGAAGTCTACTTATAAGTTAAAGGGAGGGATTTTTTCAAAATATAAAAAGAGTAAAATCTTATACAAATTTAAAGAAAGACATGAAAGTTACCATGGTGTGATGGATAGAACTTCCAATGATGAATTTGATGAGTATATAATCACTAATAAGGTGAATGATGAATATTTAACCAATAATGGTTATAGTTATACTAAAAGTGAAATATTGGGATCACTATAGATATTATAGTGAAAATATCTATGAAATAATGTTTCTCAAAAATATCAATTCTTAAAATATGAAATTGGATATTGATGAAAGATTATAAATTATTAAATAGAAATTGATTTTTCATGAAAAAGGAAAACTTGTATTTATAAAAGGGATTTATAATATAAAAATAATTTATATGATGAAAATACTTTAGACGCGAATAAAGAAACTAAAAAATATGACAAAGTGAATGATTTTGACCTTATTCAACAAAAACAACTCATGGTAGATGACTATATGAAATAATCAATATATAATTTAAAATATTCCACTCAAGAAGATAGATAATATTTAATGAATAAATTGGTTCATGATGAATAGAATAAACTCCATAAATGGGGAAAATAATGCTGAATATATTAGTGAAAATTCCAAGAAGAAGGTTGAAATGTTTGTGGGAAAATCATGTAAATATAAAAAGTCTATAAAATATTAGAACTCAAAATTAATCTAGATTGATATGAAAAAATTTGAATCTATAAATTTTATAAATAATTTTAAGACGAATAAGAATATTTTGGGATATTGAAATAATTTTATTTCACATAAATGTTCCAAAATTATTTACCAAAAGAGAGAATAAAGATAGGGTTCTGTTACTGGATAGAAAAAATGGATAAAATCTAATGTATACATTTATTTTGATATTTTTAGGATTTTAGAAGATTTTGGAAATAAAAAAAATTACGTCAAACAACAACCATACAATTAATTTATAATAATAGAGAATCATAATTTTCGTGTCATCCATCCCACTCAATAAAAAAGTATTCAAAATCTACATGAAAAATATAGATAGATAAATAAGTATATATTTGGAATATTCGATGTATCTTCAAATGGTGTGACTATATTGGTTATAATTATAATTTCTTTCTCACAATGTAACCATCCCAATGAATAATTTCAACATTACTCAGATCTCTTGACAAAATGACGACAAAGGAGAGGATAATGCACATGATGTTGAAATTTCTCTCAAGGATACACAGGTGGAATATCCGTGAATATTTGATAGTCTATTATTTTAATATATAAATGGAGATCTGAAGCATATATTGAGTTTAAAATATTGAATACAGGGGTTAGTGACCACTAATAATTATTAGTCACATAAAATATAGGTAATTATTAGTATCAATTCTGATTAGAATAGATGAGATTACGTCTTAGAGTACCTTGTTTGATGATGTAATGAAACACAAACATTTGAGAGATTATTGGACCTATGATAAAAAAATATGAGGAGATCTTCAACATATATGGTTTAATTATTAAAATAAATGATGATAGAAGAATTATTAAATGTGGATAATAAACGAAAGGTAGCTTAATTTGTGTATGATATTCTCAAAATTCATGTTACTTTAGTAGGGAAGAAGAAAATCATATTTGTAATAGAGGCCTTGAATATATTTTTCAATGAAATATGAGAAATCGTACAAATAATATAGAGTCTTCATTATATTTCTTTTATTATGAGATTAATCGAATGAATATTCTCCACATGAATGAAAAAGATGTTATAAAACTCTTCATAATAGAATGTTTAGATTCATACATCTCATCCCATGGGGTTTTTCATTATGAAGTAAATGTGGAAATGAGAACAAAATAAATACATGGTGATGATTATTTTACTTCCATTATTAATTAATTCACTCATATTACATTAATTATACTTATAAAACATAATTCAAAGGCACATAAGATGTTCAAGAGTTTTAAAAGTAGCCGTAAAAATGAGTTTGTTTACTTTTTAATCAATATCTTGGCATATAATAGTATCGATTACACAAATGGATTATTTATAAATTACCCTCTTAAGTAGGGTATATTCCATGAAATCATTGAACCATACACTCCATAAAAAATGGTGGGGTTAAAAGGAAGAATAGAATATTGATAGATATGCATTAGAAAATGTTGATATAACAAGATATTTCCCTATTCATTTTAATATAGGGTATTAGATTATCAGTTCTCCAAAAAAATCATATTTTATAGAAATAATTATTTCCCTTCATTATATGATATGTTATACAAGAAAACTCATGTTTGAAATATTTAATGGTTTTTGAAACAAATTCATTACCAATATTAAAAGTTAAAATATCAAGAAGTATGATAAAAATATGTGTAGATGTTATATTTTTGGGTTACCATCAAAATTGTTGAGTATAATGGTGTTATAATGATGAAATAGGAAATATAATTTACAATGTTTACATAAATGTATCACAAAATTATATTAATTTACAAACATTTGAACTCATAGGATCTGAATGTAGTGATGATGAATATTTTTTGGTTAAACAACATGATGATATTTCCGTTATATGTGATGATTTAGAATCTATGGGGGATGAAGTAATGATTCAACCTACTCTAATAATTAGGATGAAAGTAGATAATATAATACAATATTGAGAAGGAAGGTGGGGTCCAAAACCTTAATGAGGGTCATGGATATGAAGTTTAAACTTGGGGAACCTTGTGAAAAACATCACATACCCCACAATTTTCATAAGTTGAACAAAGAAATTTTGAAAAATTAATGTAATATAATGGGTGTTTTGATTCACTGAATGAAAAATTGGGAAAAATAGGGAATAGTGGAACATGGGAGTTTTACCCAAACATGATGATAAGAACATCATAGTAAATAAATAAGTTTTTTTGTATCAAAAATGGAGGAGTAGTCTGAAATAAATAAATTCATGTGTTTAAGGGATATTATCATGTTTAAGGTGTGGAAATTGATGGGACCATTACAAAAAAAATCGGATGAGACTATAAGAATGCTTCATTATATTGAACTATAAACAAAATAATAAAAATTCAAATAGATTTCAAACTACCATCCTCAATGGATAGTGTTAATATGAGGTATAAAATGAGAAACATTTTCATTTCCATCCTTTTGAATATGTGAATTGTGTATTCAGGTCCAAAAAGGAATATAGTATGAAACAAGACTTGATTTCTTCTTAGTCGATGATAAGTGTGTTCCTGAAAGGTATAACTATAGAAAATGAATCTTGGAAGATAATCAATACATTATGAATGATAAAGTTGTATCTCACATTTTTATTATTTATGTAGAAGAAATAAATTTTTCTATATATTTTAATGAATTTATAGAATACTTTTATATGGTGATAAATTTTTATTTAAACATACATAGTTGCGTAGATGAGTTACATTATTAGCCTGAAAATTTGTGAGGGTAGAGATCAAATATTTTTTTTGGAGAATAATTTTGGGGAACTTCATAAATGGGTTTAATAGAAAATTAAAATCCGCATTCCAACCCAATATTAATGGGAGTAAATCATACCAATGATGAGGAATTAAATCATGTGGATCCAAGGGAATATAAAAAGGATTATCAAAAGTCTTTTTTACTTGATAAATTCAAGGCCATATATAGTTTATGTAGTAAAAATTGGTTCCAATTATTATAGTTCCCAAAAAGAGTCCCCTTTTTGTGATAGAAAGAGAATTATAAATTACATAAAAGAATAAATATTTTATTTTTTAAATAATACAAAAAAAACATAAATCTGTTTCGTTAAAAATTTTGATTGGTAGGGTTGTGTTGATAATAGGAGGTTTATATCTTTTTGAGTTTTCTACCTTAGATAAAAGTGTATATCTTGCCACACTAATAATGATATTTTGGTCCCCTAGATAATATTTTATGTAGAATATGAGTTTATCACTCATTCCACAACCCAAGTGATGTAGATGAAAACCTAGTTATAAGATTGCAGTCTTGATGTGACGTTTACACTTTCTATTGGGTGGGATAATTAATGTGTTATCAATATTTTATGGGATCTAGTTCCTCATTCAATATGTTATCATATTGATATAAAGTAACACTCCAGTGAGTATCTTGTGGAAATAAATTAATTAATGTTGTAATTGTTTCATAAAAATGGGGAAATAGACAATGTTTTCACTAAGAAACAATATATTTATGTTTTTCATAATCGTTAGAATATGAGGTTGATGTTAGGAGTTCAACATCATCCCACACATGGATAAGGTATTCTGTTTTTGTCCCCTAATTCATCCAGACATTTGATATTAGTTTAAATTTGGAGGTGAGATGGAATCATCAGTCTCTTCATGTTTTGTAACACCCTATGATTTTATGAGATAGATTCTTATGAATTTCAATGATACATTCTGTTTTTATGGTACACAAATATTAGTCTGCACTATATGAAACATTGTATTAGCTTGTGGTATATGTAGCACTATTCTTTCTTTTTTTACATAGAATTTCTTGTTCTTTTGAAAGAATTCAATTCCCCATAGACTGGGTATAATTGGAATACTAAATATTTTAACCTAGTCATTATTATGGAGGGTATGAAATAGTATTAATGTCCTTATAAAATAATATTTAAATTAAAATAAGTAATTCTATAAAATAATAATATCACTTTTTTGTTTAAAATTATTCTTAAATGTTTTATGTACATGATATAAGAAAAAATTTAATTTTTCATAGAAAAAAAGTATTGTTCAAAAAATTCAGTATTACATCATTTTGATGGCACTACCATTTTAAATCTAGTTTTTTATACTTTTATAGATTCTATTTAACAAAAAAAATTATTTGGAATCGGGATATAAAAAATATCTTTGGATGAATTTTTGATATTTTTCTAATGTGCTTTAAATTTTGATGAATCAAAAAATTACACAAACTATTAATTGAAAACAATAATTTTCATCAAAAAATTTTAGGTAATTAAATTATATTATTGAATGAATTTAAATTATAAATAAAGTATATTTTTATGATTGAATATAATTTATGTCATTAGCATGAATTTTACATTGAATTCAGATGTAAAATACTTCCAATTTTTTGCAATGTTTTAAATTTTCAAAAATAATCCTCTCTTTCTAAAAGTGGGAATAATTTTAAATAAATTATTGAAAATTATCTTTTTAAAATTTTGAAAAATTTGTTACTTATTTTTAATCAGTAGACAAATATTGTGTAAATAGAATTATTTTATTTTGCGTAATTTTGAATGGTAACTTCAATATTAACAATTAATATGAGAATATGGTAAAATACATGAATTAAGATTATAGTACTATAATAATATTACCCTAACACTTTTCTTGCTAACATTGCTGGAGTTTTATTTGACCCATATTATATTGGGTCTAAATTGTTTCCTTTTAAAGCAACTTGAATGAGATTATAGAATTTAATTTTATTTATTTGACGAAAAGTTAAATATATCTCACTAAAATTTTCATAACAAAACCATTTTGTATATAAGGCAATGAATAAAATAAATTAGATTATAAATAACTGTTTGAATTATAATATTTTTTCTTTGTAATTTTAATTTATTTTTAATTTTCTTGAATTAAAAATTTACCTTAAAGTATTATACTTTGATTGTGTACAAATAAATTAATTAATGAGAAATCAATAAAAATTATTTTTAAAATGATAATAACCATATAAAAAAATTTGAAATTATTATTTTTAGAGTATATAAAGACTATAATCATCCAATGGTATTGTAATTGAAAACTTGGATACATATGGAAGAGATGGTGACACTTATATTATTTTATTTAAAGTGATGTTAAATTTTTCACATTCATAATTTAATAAGTATATAATTTTTAATGTTGAATTTTACATTAGATAAATTATACTAAAAGTATTGATATGAAATCTATTTTATGTATCTTCATTGTCGTATTTTATTTTCTATTTTTACCCAATATATATATATATATATTAAATATTTACAAAAAACTGATTTAATAATTATTTTAATAATGAAAATATCTAATTAATGTTATTAAAAATATTAAAATAAATATATTATTAGCTAACTAATATGACCAATGATATTTATATATGATCCAGAAATCATAGGGATATAATAAAATAATTTTTTAGAACATAACATCTTATCATGATCTTTTTAAAAATCCATGGATTGAATAGTTTCAAAATTGACATCATAGTGGTTTTTTTTAAATTGATGTATTAAAATATACAAAAATAATAATTTTTCTAAAAAATATTTAATAATTAAGATAATTTATAAAATTATCTATGTAACTTATTTATGGTCTAATTGAAATAAAATAAATAAATATTTTAACCATTTAATATTTAAAAATATTATATCTTAATAAAAATTAAATAGAATAACCAATTGTTAATTAAAATGATAATGTTTCAATTAACATAAAATACAAATATAAAAATAAATTATTGATGTGATTACAAATCTATATCTTCTTATCATATAGATTTTTAATTTTTAATGTTTTTTAGTGGGGTTCTATTTTATAATAAATTTATATTTTTGAGGTTTCCAAATTTCCCATCACCTCAATTAAAAAAGAGAACCTCCTCCCTCACTTATTCACATCAATTTCAACCTTCAAGCTCAGCCATATCCTTAAATTTATATTCTAAAAATTCCTAGTTATAATATATAGGTTCTGGTCTTCTTAAAATAAAATCCCTAGTGCTCTATGAAGAGATTTAGTTAAAGCACATCAAACAATAGGAAATCTTCTATACCGATTATTTAAAAACTTATTCCTTATTGTACTTTATATTAATGGGTTTTTTATTATAAAGTAATAAATTCTGTATAAAATATATAACTATGTTCTTTTATAACTATGAGACAACCACATTACACATTTTATTCATGCTATATAAAACAAAATCACCTTTCGTGCGTACATACGGCTTATCTTCTACACGGTGTAGTGTAATGTTTTTTCACCACTACATGACATGGATGAGTATAATGATGGAAATAATAACTATATATGATTATTAAAAATATTTATTTATTATATAAAAATATATATACCAAAGACTTTGATACCATTTCATTATTAAAGGAACGTTAACATCGCTTGTGTGTACGTAGGACCTACCGTCTCCAAGATACGATGTGATTGATTCAACATGATCTTAATTAAACCATAACTATATAAATGAATGGAAAAAATATGTATGATATATATTATGGTAAAATAACTATGTAAAGGATATAAATATATCATGATAAGTGGAAGATGAACTTTTCAGACAAAACATGCCTAAGAACATAGAGCAGTTAATACCTGAGTAACGAGTAATAATGATATAGTTTTACCCAAAAGGATAATATTTTCAGATATGATATCACAAATATGAATATAATTTTGTAATAAGTCAATGAAATTATATAAATCATTATACATGAATTTATAATACATACAATGGATTTCCGACCCAAGGTAAGTGATTATTTTTTGTCACTTTTGATTCTGTGGGACATATGCCTCAAAGACCACCTGATTATTTTGAATGGTGTTTGTGTTGTCCATAAATGTTTTTTTGCATATTATAATTAATTTTATGGTGTGAATAAAAATTTATTTATTTTAGGTGTAATACAATTCTATTGATTATAATTTTTAAGTGATAATTTTTCAATCTCATTATTATCTGAGATTGTTTATACGTAAGTATTTATAGGGGTTATATTAATCATCGTCGTCTATTTTTTAACATTTTCAGCAATAGCTAGAGAAGATTGTTTTTTAACTTATACGACATGGATGGATTTTTTAGTATTCAAAATTAGTTAATAAGATTTATATTACTCTACATGACATCAATTTTATTTTCTACTAAATTACATTCTTTTACATTTTCATAGAATTTTGAGAAAAGAAAATTTATTTGAAGAAGAAAGGGTATTTTCCTCTTGAATTAAGTTCAAGTGTTTTATCAACATTATTTTCTATCTAAGATGAGACTATTTAAATGTGGTTATGTTTATATCCCTATTTTTCCTATTATTTTGTGGTGTTAATGATGCAATTATATTTAATATAGATTATTTTATGATGGAATGGTGTTTAAAAAACATGTTTTTTTCCATGGGATATGTGATGATGAAGTATTTTAGTTTTTCTAGAACTAATATATATAGTATTCATTATGTGATGTGTGATAACTATATATCCCTAAAATGAATTGGGTAAAGATTTATATCTCATGGGATAGAAATGGATGAAATGGAATATAAATTTGGTTCAGTAATATAGGTGAAAATTGAAAAGTAAATTTGGTTCAGTAATGCAGGTCTGGAATTAGGAGTGAACTGAGTTTAGTAACCGAATATTTCCACTATGAGGGTCTTGGATATGAGCCTTGGATAATATGGAAATAATATTATATTATAATTTGTTGTCCACAAGTTCCTTTTTATTCTAATGATATGTTTAATGTTATTTTGTGATTTATTCCTTACGTACTTTCATGTTTCATTTTACGATTCGTGCTTTTGATATTGAAAATATATTTTCATGTTTTTTAATTATTATGTATATGATTTATTTTATGTTATCCATTTTTTCCTTAGTGAGCATTTGATATCATCCATGTTATGTATTATTTTCTCCATGATATAAATAATGGTTTTAGGTGGGAAAACTAATGGTTAATATCATTATTAGTGATGTTGAAGATCTTTCACCACCCCAGAGTAATGTGTTCTGAGTTTCCAAAGATATTAATCTAACACAGTATTTGGGTGTATGTTTTTAATGTATTATGTATTCCGTAAAAGAAATTCAATGTCCATGTATTTATAGATTTTCTCATTAGAGTTTGTATCAGAGTGATGATATATTTAACGTATGTAAACTATGATGAAAAAACATTAGTGATATCCATAGTGATATATATAAGGATACTTATAGGTATTCCCATGAGAATAAGTCTAACAATTTGTCACTATCCTATAATTAAGGTAATGATCATGAATAAACTAGTACTAAACATAAGATGATAGAGATTTAATATTCTCTCAGTTGATTATGTTTCTTTCCTAGTTTGATTTTTTTCTCTCACGCTAATCATTTAGGGTTTTAGAAAATGGATGGAAACAAAGGATTCATGTTAATAGAGAATATTATGGAAAATGTAATGATATTCCTCATGATAAACCCAATAAAATGGTATTTTTAAGGTGAAACATCATAATTATGCCTAATCATAAATCTCATAATATGATTAATAATCTAACTTTTAGTGAGTTTCTACACCCACATAATAAGAGAAAAATGGAGTTTCATGGTGATCATAGAGTAAGGAATGTTCAATTTTCCTCATGTAAAACATGTGGTAAGAGGAATCATGGATAATGATTCAAAGGAACTAGAATATGATTTGGGTGTGGAAAATAAGGACACAAATTCCTTAATTTTGCTGGAAGGGATTCAATTTGCACAATGAAAAAGGATAATGGTTTTGATAATACAATAATGATGGTTAAATTTTTTAAATGTGGAATTTATGGGAATTATAAAAAATTATTCTATATTGTAAAATCTCATGAAGATAGCGATCATCGACATATGGGTAGTATTTATGTATACGATAATGAAAAGTCTACAAATCATATACGAGGTCAAAGAAGAGTTAATGAATAAAATAATGAAAATTTATTATTGGGTTAAGAAGATAATGGAATGATTTCTTGTTTATCAATAATAATTCTGTATAAGTAATTTTATGGTACTACTGAATAAATATACATCCAGTGATTGTTACACTACTATTTTACCTTAAGTATTTAAATGTATATGTTGAATGGTGCTTGTAACCATGAATTGTTTTTCATATATTTTTAGAGGACACGTGATTTGTGCATAAATATGTGTTAAGGATAAAAAGAGATGTTTGATAGTATTAATAACCTATTTACTATTATGATGAAATAATGATATCATGCTTTGAGTATATATAATTTTTGGTATTTTTGGTAAGAGTTAATTTTTTAACTGCATGATTGTTTTCACTATAGTTATATGGAAATTTATTTTATTACAGTTTTGAATATAATAAATGATTATGGTATTCACATGTTTAGAATGTGACAACCATGAACTTCCCTATGATATATGGTAGATAAATGCTAAACCAATTCAGTTCATATATTTCTAAAGTAGAAGATATTAAATTTTTGGAAGGATTGTAATTTTATACCTTTATGGATAGTATAATTTATACTTTGTTTGAAATTTTTTACATTAATGTATTATCTAACTATATGTGGACTTATGAATATTTAATAACTTTTATTATCCTATTTTGATGAGACATATATAATGACTTATCATTCTATTTATGGAAAGAATTATTTGTTAACACTTAAAGAATAAAAAATTAAACATCATTTCATTGAATAAGATGTGGATTTGAAATTTTTCAAGGCCCAAAAAATAGTTAGATTGTACTGGAATCATATATGTATTTTGTAACACCCCGAGCTTCCACGATACGCCTCTCTTTCAATAATGCAATAGCTTGAATTGTACGCAACTTCGAGTTCTAACACACCGTAACTAATCAAAGTAGCCGTTATGAATAGTAATAACCACCTTTTAAATTTATAGAAATTTTATATTTCAAAATGGACTTCATTTTTGTATTCCTAATATTGAAATTAGCCTATGTTGAATTTTTTGTAATTTTCCGAGAACTTTCAAATTTTTATGAATAGTGAAAAATACTTAAAACAACTTTTTTAATCAAAATAATTTATAGTGATAAGTTATACTATTTAGTGGTTTTAAGGTATAATTAGAATATATTTTTACCATTTTATCCAATGGTGGTCATTAGAATTAATTTAACATTGAAATTGGACATAAACAATTGCCAATCTTTTGATATAAATTGCTTCTTAAAAACACGCTATTTGTCGTAACAGCGGGAATTAATTATAAAATTAATTAATCCAACTTATATGTTTGGAATTTTTTAAAATAGACATCATTTTTGAATTCGGAATATCAATTATAGCTTAGGGTGAAATTTTGGCCGTGTTCTGAAAAACTTCAATTTTTTATGAATAGTGAAACCACTAAGTGGTAGTTAAATAACTGATTTTTCGTTTAAATGAAATATTACCACTTCTGTGATTTGATTTTCAAAAATCCGACATACATGGTTGTCATTAAGAAGTAAAATGTGGTTCAATGAGATCAAAATAATTTTTTGGTGAATAGTAACTTTTAAGTTCTTAATCGCGATTAGAGGTAATTAGTGTAGTTTAAGGTACAAATAATGTTTTAATAATATGAGATGAGCATGAAACTTGTCCTACTCCTATTGGATGAGTCATGGCCGACCAAGACAACCCATGGGTCAACTTGGGGACCCCATGGAGCCACATTAGTTGGAAAATGACATTAATATATATTTATTTAATGTTAAAATTAAATTGACACAAACATGAGTTATTTTACTAAAATAGTTTTTAAGTGGGGTTAAACAAGTCCAAATTTTGACTATAAATATTCATTAGAAAGCTAAAACGATTTCCTACATCATAGTAGTTTTTTTTATAATTTTTAGACATTAAATAAATTAAATTATTTATGACATCATTATGATGCAGCGATGACCTCATTATTTAACGATATAAATAAAATGAGAAGATAATGCAAAATCCAAGGCTTACACTTGTCAAAAACCTATTGGATGAGTATATTTCGAACCCTTATCACCTTAGCCTCGAATTATATAAGTGTGGGACCTTTATAATCCGAAAAGCATTGTGTAATAATGTATCATTTCAATCTTTCCAAAAGAGACCCTCCTCTCCTCTTATAAAAGGCCCCCACCTCTCCCACCTCATTTACACTTTAAATCCATTTGGATCAGAAAAAAATCTACCCAAATACTCTCCCAACTTCCCTCTCTTACTCCTAGAAGCCTCACTTTGGGCAGAACTCTTCTCAAGGAAGCCTTTGGCTCAAATCAAAAAGAGTTACCCGATTTTGAGGTAATGTCTTCTCTAATGTTGTTTTGTTTTATTTTTCTTCTCCAACCCCCTAAACTCTTTTTATTCATTTCTTTTGTAACAAACCCAGTATCCTAAATATACTAGGATGTTGTTATAAGAAGGATTCGAGCTACACTTACACACACCTACATCTAATGGTTAAAGAACATACGGTTTCTGTGGATGGCGAATTTCTGCCTCACAAAACGATGATTGTTCAACACTCATATAACACCTCCAAAGGTGGCTATTAAGATGTCACTATTTTTATATATGATATATAATATGTTTATGTTTTACTTATGCTTCTTTATTTCTCATTTATGGCATACTTTATGATTTCCATTATGGGTAAAACGCGATAATTTCATTTTAGGAAGTGCGGACTACCGCCCCCTCAAAGTGATTTGAATCGTTAATGCCATTTGTGGGATGTATAAAGGATGGAGTAAATGGTATTATACACTATATTATACTGGAATTATATTATAAATTTATATCATTATGATTTAGTTCCATTAAATATGAAATTAAAATGAAAGTAGCGTTCATGCGTACGTACGGCTTACCGTCTCCATGAACAGTGCATTTCATTTCTTACCTCTAAATGTTACGTAATATTATAAATGAATGTATATACTGGATATATAAGATATATATGACATCTAAATCATGAATATAATTCTGGATATAATGGATATTCTACCACATGAACAACTTGTAATTATAAGAAGTTTATTGTTGACTCAAGTTACCAAAGATCGACAAAACGACCGTTATTAACTTAAATAATTACATAATGTTCATAACATTGTAATAAGTGATATAAAAAGGATAATGAAATTTAAAATGGTTCTTAATAAGGTAGATATTAACTCTAGTTTATTATTCAGGAGATTAAAGAACGGTTGAGTCAAGTCGGACACGAGGTAAGGGAACTTCTTAACCCAATTTCCATTCTTTGGGTTAATCTCCTACTTTCAAATTATGTCATGATATTATTATGTCCTATTTTTGTATTTTTACATTATTTATGTGTAACTATACTGAATACACATAATAGATCTATTTTATTTTAAAAATGTTCTTTTACGGACTTCGTCTCAATCCCCTTTCATTGAGGCATATTTGGTTTTATACACAACTTTATTTTATACGGTGTATAGACCCCTTTGACTTTTACATTTATTCAAAAGGAATCTTTTTTATACGAAGCGTTTTGCTAAACGACAAAAGGGAATGTTTTCCTTCCGTACTTATTAGGCGACAACGACTTCTCCACCGCCGTGACCATTATTTGATATTCGGCTTCCTCTACAAGCCATCTTTTTTTAATGAAAAATAAATACAAAGTTTTAACTTTCTTTTATTTTGGTATTGAAAATGGGTTTGAAAGCATTTTTATTATATCAATGTGTTGTATTTATATCTTGTGATTGAAATGTGGAAATGTTATGTTTCCTTTATGCATGTTTTATGTGATATGATTAGGTTATGGTTTATGATATGTTTAAAACTATTCATGTGAGGAATGCATTGGACTTAATAAGTGACGGGTGGAGCCCGCTATAGCTCCTCGATGCATCGGCAGGTCTCATGAGACAAACTAGTGTCTTGGCACGAGGCCTTGACAAAAGCTTATTTTTGGTCTTGGCACGAGGCCTTGACTACGTGGTTATGATAGTCTGGAATTATGCATTCCATCATTATGAAAGTGGTTATTGATATTTCATGTGATTATTCGACCAGTAGAATATCCATGTGAAGATGTAAATGGCATTATCTCATTTTACTTTTGCCATATTATGTTGATGTTCAAGTTTAAAAGGCTTTTGTTTTAGTCATACATTGCCTTAAATGTTTATGTTTATTTATGAAAGCTTCCGCAATATTGTTATCCTTACTGAGCATCTGAGCTCACCCCTTTCAATGTTTTAATATTTTCCAGGATGTGAAGAAGTATTTTATGAATGACCTGCATGGATTGTCAGAAGAGGATATGAGTGTAGACTATGAAGACCATGTTATTGTAGTTTTTCACTTTATGATGTAATGTAACGTTTATGAATGTATCTAGTGTTTCCATGGCTACTAAACTAATTGGTATTTCGAGACTTGATCTTTTGTGATCATGCCAATGTTACGAAGTAATGCACCGACTCTGGGTAGCTGGGGTCGGGGCGTTACAGTTGGTATCAGAGGCAGTTTAGTACTAACCTTGGAAGCTAGATTTAGATAAACTCTGATTAGAGCACATATCCCAAAGATAGACTTTGAGGATTAGTATAGAAGAACTTCCTAGAATTTTGGTATTATAGAGATGTTATAAGTTTTCCGAGCAATACATCCCTGTCTGGATACGAGCAGGTAGAGGCGGCTCTAGCACAGATGTACCTAGGGGTAAAACCCGAAAACACCGCTTTGAGCTAGACTCGAACGAGAACTGGTGCATGACAACGGGCCTTGCTGCACTCTTGGTTACGACACTCCCGGGGGATATGCTTAGGATAATTCTCATTTTATTTACAAACCACTATGAAGGGTTATGAGTACATACTTCCTCAAAGAAAACGTTTCTTTTTATGATTATGTATTATATCCATAAGTAGTTCAATTTATGTAAAGTGTTTAACAAGTATGGAATTATGTATTTTGATTCATAAACTAATCTAGTTTATGCCATTGTTTAGAAATGGCGCCTAGTGGAAGGAATGGAAACCGTATCAATGCACGAACTCCATGTAGGGATTGCCCTCCTGCTCAAGATAATTATTGTGGATCTGGAGATACAACTGGTGCTGATCAGCTTCTCACCGTACTGGGACAAATCACGCAGGTTATGAATAATAACCTTACTCGTATGGAGCACCCTGATCCGCAACGCGGAGGATCAATGTTAGACCGCTTCATGAGGCAACAACCACCAACCTTCAATGGGAGTACAAATCCTATAGTAGCTGAGCAATGGATACATTCCTTAGAGAAAATATTCCATGCCTTGGGGAGTAGTGGAAGGGAGAAGGTTGTCATGGCAGTTTACCGCCTCACTGGAGATGCCGATCAGTGGTGGTCGCTGATTCAAAACACAAAGGAAGATGATGACGTATCGAATATGGAATGGAGGGAGTTCAAAGAGCTTTTCTTAGAAAAATACTTTCCTCGTGACCATCGAGCATATATGGAAAGGCAATTTCTGAGTCTGAGGCAGAAGGAGGATGAGAATGTCGCAAAGTATGAGGCTAACTTTACAAGGTTAGCGAGGCATGCTGCCGATTGTATATGTAACCCAAGGAGTAAGATTGATCGTTTCTTTGATGGGTTAAAACCATTTCTCCGTCGAGCTTTGGTATCACAATCCTTCTCATCATACGAAGATATTGTCTCGTGTGCTATCAAGACAGAAAAGGAATTCTCTAAGTCTTATGACAACAAAGTAAAGCAAGTGAAGAAGAGAACGGTGGAACAAGAGACAGATAAAGGGAAAAACGGAAAGAAGGATTTTCTAGTATGTGATAATTGTGGGAAGAATCACCCTGGTACTTGCCTAAAAGGAATGGGAGTTTGTTATAAATGTGGAGAAAAGGGTCACCAGGCTCGTGATTGCAAGGGAAAGAAAGAGGCTATCAAAGTTGAATTCTACAATTGTAGAGAAATGGGTCATTATGAAAATGAATTTCCTAAGTGTCAGGGAAACTTACCTCAGAAAAGGCCAAGGGATCAAGGACAATATTATGTTGTTACTACAGTTGAAGCAGAATAACTAATGTATTGGTGCTTTTGGACTCATGGATTATACTCTGGATATTAGAATAATGTGATATATATATAAGGATTGTACTGCAGTACTTGTTGATTTCAGTAAGGTTTTAATATGATTAAGGTAATCATATTTTTAGTATGTGACAATAAGAGAAACTTTTCTTTGTTTGGGGATTCTGATGTTACAAATGATTTTGGATTTTAGAGACCTTTTAGAGAAAGTCTAGACGGAGGTATTTTGGATAACTATTAAGGTTGGAATGGATTAAGTTGAACCATGGATAGTATTGTTTAAGGTTAAATAATTTCTGAAGATTATTTTTGGAATATTATAATACTAAAGTTTTAGGAAAAGGACAACCTGCAGGGTGGGGAATAACTCATCGCGTCGGACAAAGCTGCAGGAATCGAACCCACAACCATAGTGTGACAAGCCTTTATTTCCTACCACTAGCCTACAAGAAGTCCCTGGTTATTAAAAAATAGTTTTACTAATCTAAATGGTATGTGTTAACATTTTGAACCTTATACAATTAGGATAAATAGAATATTTTTGAGTTCTGTTACCATTTGGAGTAAAAGTTGGGTTTGTGGTAAAAATTTATTAACGAATGAAAGTATACATAACAAGTATGTATATTCCCTTACGTTCTTAGTAAATCTCCTAAATAAATTCCTCAACATTATAAAAGGTAACTTAAAACAAAAATGTTGTCGGTTAACTTTTCCAACTGGGGATTCAATTACCTTTTAACCAATCACAAGTTTGTGATTTTCTTGTGGTTAAACTTTCTCCTAATCTCGTTTTCTATAACTCTCCATCAGACCTTGATGGTTTGTTTCTCCTCCATATCCATATTTTCATATAATCCTAGAATGGGCTATATCGGGTGACCTTTGTACTTATCTTGCTTTCTTTTAATGTTATATATTTATTAACCTTATTTCCAATGTGGGTTTTCCTCAAAGGTATTTTCTCTTTTCAACCTTTTATTTTCAAAGAAAATTTTCAAATTGCGAGGACGCAATTTATTGAAGGAGGGGAGAATGTAACACCCCGAGCTTCCACGATACGCCTCTCTTTCAATAATGCAATAGCTTGCATTGTACGCAACTTCGAGTTCTAACACACCGTAACTAATCAAAGTAGCCGTTATGAATAGTAATAACCACCTTTTAAATTTATAGAAATTTTATATTTCAAAATGGACTTCATTTTTGTATTCCTAATATTGAAATTAGCCTATGTTGAATTTTTTGTAATTTTCCGAGAACTTTCAAATTTTTATGAATAGTGAAAAATACTTAAAACAACTTTTTTAATAAAAATAATTTATAGTGATAAGTTATACTATTTAGTGGTTTTAAGGTATAATTAGAATATATTTTTACCATTTTATCCAATGGTGGTCATTAGAATTAATTTAACATTGAAATTGGACATAAACAATTGCCAATCTTTTGATATAAATTGCTTCTTAAAAACACGCTATTTGTCGTAACAGCGGGAATTAATTATAAAATTAATTAATGCAATTTATATGTTTGGAATTTTTTAAAATATATATCATTTTTTAATTCGGAATATCAATTATAGCTTAGGGTGAAATTTTGGCCTTGTTCTGAAAAACTTCAATTTTTGATGAATAGTGAAACCACTAAGTGGTAGTTAAATAACTGATTTTTCGTTTAAATGAAATATTACCACTTCTGTGATTTGATTTTCAAAAATCCGACATACATGGTTGTCATTAAGAAGTAAAATGTGGTTCAATGAGATCAAAATAATTTTTTGGTGAATAGTAACTTTTCTGTTCTTAATTGCGATTAGAGGTAATTAGTGTAGTTTAAGGTACAAATAATGTTTTAATAATATGAGATGAGCATGACACTTGTCCAACTCCTATTGGATGAGCCATGGCCGACCAAGACAACCCATGGGTCAACTTGGGGACCCCATGGAGCCACTTTAGTTGGAAAATGACATTAATATATATTTATTTAATGTTACAATTAAATTGACACAAACATGAGTTATTTTACTAAAACAGTTTTTAAGTGGGGTTAAACAAGTCCGGATTTTGACTATAAATATTCATTAGAAAGCTAAAAAGATTTCCTACATCATAGTATTTTTTTTATAATTTTTATACATTAAATAAATTAAATTATTTATGACATCATTATGATGCAGCGATGACCTCATTATTTAACGATATAAATAAAATGAGAAGATAATGAAAACTCCAAGGCTTACACTTGTCAAAAACCTATTGGATGAGTATATTTCGAACCCTTATCACCTTATACTCTAATTATATAAGTGTGGGACCATTAGAATCCGAAAAGCATTGTGTAATAATGTAACATTTCAATCTTTCCAAAAGAGCCCCTCCTCTCCTCTTATAAAAGGCCCCCACCTCTCCCACCTCATTTACACTTTCAAGCCATTTGGCTCAGCAAACCTCAACCCAAATACTATCCCAACTTCCCTCTCTTACTCCTAGAAGCATCACTTTGGGCAGAGATCTTCTCAAGGAAGCCTTTGGCTCAAATCAAAAAGAGTCACCCGATTTTGAGATAATGTCTTCTCTCATGTTGTTTTGTTTTATTTTTCTTCTCCAACCCCCTAAACTCTTTTTATTAATTTCTTTTGTAACAACACCAGTATCCTCAATATACTATGATTTTGTTATAAGAAGTATTAGAGCTACACTTACACACACCTACATCTAATGGTTAAAGAACATACGGTTTCTGTGGATGGCGAATTTCTGCCTCACGAAACGATGATTGTTCAACACTCATATAACACCTCCAAAGGTGGCCATTAAGATGTCACTATTTTTATATATGATATATAATATGTTTATGTTTTACTTATGCTTCTTTATTTCCCATTTATGCCATACTTTATGATTTCCATTATGGGTAAAACGCGATAATTTCATTTTAGGAAGTGCGGACTACCGCCCCCTCAAAGTGATTTGAATCGTTAATGCCATATGTGGGATGTATAAAGGATGGAGTAAATGGTATTATACACTATATTATACTGGAATTATATTATAACTTTATATCATTATGATTTAGTTCCATTAAATATGAAATTGAAATGAAAGTAGCTTTCATGCGTACGTACGGCTTACCGTCTCCATGAACAGTGCATTTCATTTCTTACCTCTAAATGTTACGTAATATTATAAATGAATGTATATACTGGATATATAAGATATATATGACATCTAAATCATGAATATAATTCTGGATATAATGGATATTCTACCACATTAACAACTTGTAATTATAAGAAGTTTATTGTTGACTCAAGTTACCAAAGATCGACAAAACGACCTTATTAACTTAAATAATTACATAATGTTCATAACATTGTAATAAGTGATATAAAAAGGATAATGAAATTTAAAATGGTTATTAATAAGGTAGATATTAACTCTAGTTTATTATTCAGGAGGTTAAAGAACGGTTGAGTCAAGTCGGACACGAGGTAAGGGATCTTCTTAACCCTATTTCCATTCTTTGGGTTAATCTCCTACTTTCAAATTATGTCATGATATTATTATGTCCTATTTTGTATTTTTACATTCTTTATGTGTACCTATAGTGAATACACATAATAGATCTATTTTATTTTAAAAATGATCTTTTAAGGACTTCGTCTCAATCCCCTTTCATTGAGGCATATTTGGTTTTATACACAACTTTATTTTATACAGTGTATAAAACCCTTTGACTTTTACATTTATTCAAAAGGAATCTATTTTATACGAAGCATTTTGCTAAATGACAAAAGGGAATGTTTTCCTTCCGTAATTATGCGGCGACAACGACTTCTCCACCATCGTGACCATTATTTGAGATTCGGCTTCCTCTACAAGCCATCTTTTTTTTAATGAAAAATAAATACAAAGTTTTAACTTTATTTTATTTTCGTATTGAAAATGGTTTTGAAAGCATTTTTATTATATCAATGTGTTGTATTTATATCTTGTGATTGAAATGTGGAAATTTTATGTTTCCTTTATGCATGTTTTATGTGATATGATTATGTTATGGTTTATGATATGTTTAAACCTATTCATGTGAGGAATGCTTTGGACTTAATAAGTGACGGGTGGAGCCCGCTATAGCTCCTCGATGCATCGGCAGGTCTCATGAGAAAAACTAGTGTCTTGGCACGAGGCCTTGACAAAAGCTTATTTGTGGTCTTGGCACGAGGCCTTGACTACGTGGTTATGATAGTATGGCATTATGCATTCCATCATTATGAAAGTGGTTATTGATATTGCATGTGATTATTCGACCAGTAGAATATCCATGTGAAGATGTAAATGGCATTATCTCATTTTACTTTTGCCATATTATGTTGATGTTCAAGTTTAAAAGGGTTTTGTTTTAGTCATACATTGCCTTAAATGTTTATGTTTATTTATGAAAGCTTCCGCAATATTGTTATCCTTACTGAGCTTCTGAGCTCACCCCTTTCAATGTTTTAATATTTTCCAGGATGTGAAGAAGTATTTTATGAATGACCTGTAGGGATTGTCAGAAGAGGATATGAGTGTGGACTATGAAGACCATGTTATTGTAGTTTTTCACTTTATGATGTAATGTAACGTTTATGAATGTATCTAGTGTTTCCAAGGCTACTAGACTAATCGGTCTTTCGAGACTTGATCTTTTGTGATAATGCCAATGTTACGAAGTAACGCACTGACTCTGGGTAGCTGGGGTCGGGGCGTTACATATTTTTTATCATGAAATATTTTTCATCTTTAAGAACATTATCTTGAACACGAAAATGTTATCCTATTACCATAATATCTAATGAGTCATATGGTCTTGTAAATCATCACAGAGTTTTGGTTTTCTGGTTCTTAAAATTCTCTAATACTTTTTCTTTGTCACTCTCTAATATAACATTATGGTTTTATTTATATTCCATATCCATGTTTTCACGTACAACCTATGTTCTCTTATGTTGAATCCCAGGGTTGAGTTACTTTGGGTAAATATTATTTTCCTAAATTTTCATTTTAAAATGATGTTTTAGTATTCCTTTTTATGATTTGGGATTCTATGAAGCAAACATTCATGTTGTAAACCTTTTATAACCAGAATAAATTTTGAAGGAGAAATTCATTATATGGTTGTTAGAATGTAACTCCCCAAGATTTAATGAGATAG
Organism: Viscum album; assembly: GCA_963277665.1. Taxonomy (NCBI): domain Eukaryota; kingdom Viridiplantae; phylum Streptophyta; class Magnoliopsida; order Santalales; family Viscaceae; genus Viscum; species Viscum album. The sequence goes on from OY728158.1 coordinate 883,859,782, forward strand.
TTTCATTTTAATTTTTTGATGACGTGTGTTTTACGAAACACAATGATTAGCTTGCACTATAAGAAACATCATAGTAGATTTCAGTCTTTGGAACACTATTCTTGTCATGTGATACAAATAATTTCATGTTAGTTGGATAGAATTCATTTCATGCAAGAAAAAATATAAGTGAACGACAAAATATTATAACCTAGTCCTTGTAATATATGTTATTAAATTGCAATCACATCCTTCTAGAAAAAAAATTAAGTGAAAATAAATGAGCTTATAATATAATAATATCACTTTTCTATATAAAATTAATCTTATATGATTTCTATACATGATATAAAAACAAATTATGTTTTTTAGATAAAAGAAATATTTTTAAAAGAATAAAGTACTGGCCCCTTTTTATGGCACACCAATTTTAAATATTGTTTTAACAATTTTATGTATATTATTTCACAAAAAAAAAATTTATTTATAAGTGGGATATAAAAAAATTCTTGGGATGATTTCATGATATTATTCTTTTATGTTTTAAATTTTGATGAATAGTAAAATTATACTAAATTTTAATTGAAAACAACTTTTTGGTTTGAAATAATATATGTAAATAAATAATATTATTGAATGGTTTAAAATTATAAATATAATACATTTTTCTCATTAAATATAGTGTATGAAATTTTCCATAATTTTACATAGAATTAATATGTAAAAACATTTCAATCTTTTGCAATGTTTAAACTTTTAAAAAACATGCTCTCTATTTTTTAAAATGATAATAATGTTAAATTAATTACTTAAACTTATATGTTTGTAATTTTTAAAAATAGATTCAATATTTGTAATTATTAATCCCAAATTATGTTAATATAATTTTTTAGGCATTATGAATAGTATCTTTGGTAATTTTTATTAATATGGTAGAAGGGTAAAATGGGTAATTAACAGTAAGAATACTATTATAAAATTTCCCAAAACATTTTTTAATATCATTCTATGAGTTTTGATAGGCCTAAATCGTCCATGGGTCCAAATTTTGTTTTTTAGAATCCACTTGGATGAGAATATGACTTTTAATTTAATTTATTTGAAATAAAAGCAAAATATGTCTCCCTTAATGCTTAATAAATAAACAATTTTTTATATAAGGATATACAGAAGATAAATTTGATTATAAATTTTCATATGAAATATAAAATATTTTTATTTATCATAGTAATTTATTTTTAATTTTTATAAAATATATAATTACCTTAAAGACATATACTTTGACGGTGTAAATTTTTTTAATTGATGAGAAATAAATTAAACATTTATTATTAAAATTTTAATAACCATCAAAAGACCCAAAAAGTCAGATATTTTTTATTGGTCGAGTAAATATCGACCATAATTGTTCACGGGTCAAGTTATTGGCCATTTTAATCCACATGGAAGAGATTGTGACACTTATATTATTTTATTTAATATAATGTTAATGCAGTATTATTCATAATTTAATAAGTATAGAATTGAAAATGTTTCATTCTCCAAAATATAATTTCTACAAAAAGTATTAATATTAAATATAGTATATTTATCTTTATTATAGTATGTTATTTTTTTTAACTAAAAAATAAGTATAATAATTAAATATACAAAACTGAGGTAGTAATTATTTTATTAATGGTAAAATCAAATTAATTTTATTAAACATATTAAAATAAAAATAATTTTTGGATAATTAAGATGTCCAATGATTTTCAAGATGTACCATATGACATATTAATATTATAAAATAATTTTGTATAGGATATCATATTATATTGATATTTTTAAAATTACATGAATTTAAATTCTTCAAAAAAATCAATTGATGTTTTGTCAAAACAATATTTTATTAAATTATTTTAAATTAATAAAACATTTTATAAACTATATATTAATTATTATATTGTCTAAACATCTTTAAGGTAAATATTTATGTTCAAATTTACATCAAATAAATAAATATTTAACCCTTTTAATATTGAAATATTTTTTATAGTAATTAAAATTAAACAGAATAACTAAGTGTTAATTTAAAAGATACAATTTAAATTTACAAACAAACATGACTAAAAATCCGTTTTTGATGATATTACAACCCTATATCATCTAAAATTTTACATTTTGACATTTTGGAGGTTTATTAGTGGGGTTTTATATTATTAAAAATTAATATTTGTGAGGTTTCCAAAAGTGTCCCTCACCACAATTATAAAAGGGATCCTCCTCCCTCACTTATTCACATAAATTTGAGCCTTAAAGATCTAAAATACTCTGCCAATTGTCCTTATAGACTTCTCTAGTAAAATAATAGAGTTTCTAGTCTTTTTTAAAGACCAACTCTAGTGATCTATTAAGAGATTTAGAGATAGCACCTCGAAGAAGAGGTATTCTCCTCTACCGATTCATTCGAACTTAATTCTAATTCTACATTCTATTGATGAATTGATTCATTGTAAATTAATAAATCAAGTATAAAATATAAATTTAGATGCTATAGTAATAATTAAACAACCACATTCCACCTTTTATCCATCCTTCAAAAAACTGAAATCACAATGCATGCGTACGTGCGACTTATTGTCTCCACGCTGTGGTGTATTCTGTTTTCATCACCAATGGACTTGGATGGGTATAATGATCTAAATAATAACTATATATGATTATTATAATGATATATTTATTCTGTAACAATATATATACCACCCAATTCTATACTATTTCATAATTTAAGGAATGACATCATCACTAGTGCGTATATACGGTCTACCGTCTCCACAATGTGATGTGATTCATTTCACATGTTCTTCCTTAAACAATCATTACATAAATTAATGTAATGATTAAATATGAAATAAATTATAATAATATCATTATTTAAATTATATCACTAAAACCTATTATGTGGAACATGAACTTTCTGCACAAAATATGTATAAGAACATTAGGCAGTTGATACCTAAATAATAAGTAATAATGAATTAATTTTTCCAAACCGATGATTATATGCATATATGATGTCATAAAAATGATTATGATATTTTTTCTTTCTCAATATTTTCTGAGATTTTTTATACATAAGTATTTACTAGGGTGTATTTTCCTTCCACATCCATGTTTCGTAAATATGTAATATTATTTCTATTCTTTTACTAATGTGTAATGTAATTTTTAACCGTCAGATATTTTTTATTAAACATTATTTAATTAATATTTCTTTTATTTCTATAAGATTTATTTTCTGACTTTTTTAACAATATTAAAAGAAGAAATCTATTTTAACTTATTCAATATGAACTAATTTTTTAGTCTTCATAATGCCTTATTTACATGATGCTTACTCTACATGATTTAAAGATTATTTTCAACTTAACTTTTTTCTTTTAAATTTTCATGACATTATGAGAAAATAAATAATATTTGGATGAAAAGATATTTTCATAAAAAATAACACTAATGTGTTTTATCAAAATTAGTTTCCATCTAAGATGACACACTTTAAATAGGTTCATGTTTTTATACATATTATTACTATTATTTGATTATTTTAATAGTGTAATTATATTGTATATGGATTATAATATGATGTATTGATGTGTAAGAAAACCTTTTTTCTTCTTAGGTTATGTTTTGATGAATGATTTAAGTTTTTATGCCACAAACATGTATGGTTTCAATTATGTGATTGGTGGAACCTATATCTCCCATCAATGAATTAGGTAAATAATTGAATCCAAAGAGAAACAAATTAATGAAAATGAAAGTATATAGGGTTTAGTAATAGATAGATGATGTGGGTTATAACTCTGGTTCTGTGATAGAGGGCCGGAATGAGGAGTGGACTCGATTCAGTAATGGACTTTTTCCACAATGATGGCATTGGCTATGATCCTTGGTTAATATGGAAATCATTTTCTATGAATATGTATTTTCCAAAAGTAAATGTTTTATGATAATTCTATGTTTAATGTTCATTTATGATTTTTTCCTTATGAACGTCATTGTTTTATTTTAAGACTCATGATTTTGATATTAAAAATAAATGTTCATGTTTTTACATTCTCATGTTCTGTTTCTTTTTATGTTCTCTATTTTTACTATTTCTGAGAATTTTAGCTCACCGTTATTATTTTTTATTTTCCCCAGATATAAAGAAATGTTTCAGGTTGGAAAATTAAGGGGGTTGTTCTTCATGGGTGATTTTGAAGATTATTCACCAAGCCTGAAGAAAGAGTTCTGAGTTTCTAAATACACAAAACTAATATGATCTAGTGCATATATTTGTGTAATGTGTTATGTTTTCCTTAAAAGAAATGTAATGAACATGTATTTCAATCTTGAGGTGTTAGATTTTTAATCCCTTAATTTATTCCCCAGGGGAGAGGAAAACTACATGATATATTTTTTAATAGTATTCGTCTATCTTATTCATGGGGTTCATATATTTATAACGTGTTTATTAAAATGGAAACCAATGATTTCACCCTGTGGTGTGAGTTTTTGGGGTGTTGTATGTTTTTTTGAATTATTTTAATTCTTTTTTTGGTAAGTTATATATTAATATATATTATTCATGTTTTAGGAAATTTTTTTTTGAAATTAAAACGTTTGGATATTTTGAAATGTTCTCTATTGGTTTAAAAAGATAGTGAATTGTTAAAAATCATAAGTAAAGAGTTTATCAATTTTTGATAAATTAGATCAGGTGTCATATAGGTTTTTATAATTAGTTATACTGATGATGAAGTATTTATTGTCAAATTTGTGATAGTTATTAAAGATTATTGATTGAAGAATCAAAATTACTAGGTTTGAAGATCATATGAATATAAACCAATATTTTTATAGAAAACATGATATTATTTTTTAATATTATTATTTCATACACTCATATTTCTCACAAAAGATTTTAAATAATTATCTGATTATTCCTTTAGAATGTTAATGATTTTTATGGATATTCATGTTCCTAAAATAATAGTAAATTTTGATGGGGTATATTTTTTATACTTAGTAATTAATTGATTAATTTTTGGGAGAAAATATCCTTGGGATAATTTATTGATGACCTAAGAAGAATTTAATTTGATTAAAAATTAATATTCCTTCAGGAGTATAAAAATTATATATGAATGTTTTTTGGAGATGTTTCAATTAGTTATGGTTAATGAATTATTTTTTGTATTCAGTTCTTAGATCATGTTTGAACTGATATTATATTTTTTTGGTGTCCGTGTTTAAGAATTTTTAGGGATTGTAATATATTTTATGTATTTACAAACATATAAAGATCACTAGAGTAAAATATAGAATTTTGTGTTTCATGATAGAAACATTCTATGTCAAAAAAGGTTTTAGGATAATTCTGCACTAAATCATGATGAAATAGAAAAGTTATATATTTCTAAAAGGTCATTCTCAAGCCTGTGTAAGACTGAAATTTATTTAGTTTAAATATTATCTTCCCAGTTTAAACAGAAATTTATGTTTGTGTATGGATCCCCTCACTATGTATGCATAAATATAGTTTATATAAGGGTATTTTTATGTTTGTCTAAATATGATTTCAGGCCTATGTGATAAATTTATATGTTTATATGAATGAATCCTTTTACATAATAATAATTTATTCACTGTGATGATGATGCTCTAGATAAGAGTTATTTATGTTCTGTTTAAACATCATTTTCATTATGTAAGGATAAAAACCAGATGATGTTTTTAGAGAGTGATATATACTGGTAATTTGAGTTTGTCAAGATAAAATATATGGAAGAATTATTTCAGTTAGGTGATTCATTCTGATCTTCTCGTCAATTTATTATCTTATAATTCTGATGCATTGTGATTCAAGAGGGTTTCACATAGAAAAGAAAATGATGTGGTGTATTGTAAATTCTATCATGTATATGTGAAACAAAAAAAAATTAAATATTTGAGAAATATTTCAATGATGTTTTAAAGAGAATAATTTTGTAAATTTTTTGGAAGAAATGGGAGAGATGATTATAGCTGACGGATAGAAGAAATTTCAAATTAAATTTAGTTTATATCAAAAAAAATTAAATTGATGGATAACTATATAGGACGAGTTGACCAATGTTTTTTATAGAGATAAACTTTTTTAAATTTCCATATTTAATTATAGAAATAATATTCCGAAATATTGGGTGAACTAACTAGGAATATAAATAATATAATTTTGTATAGAAATCATTAGAATAATAGATACACAATTGTGTTAGAAATTTGTTGCATAAAAGTGTTTGATAATTAGTAATAATAAGATATGGTTATTTATCACTGATGAGTAAAAAAGAAATATGATGAAGATAAAACACGAAGTACTTAATGTTTAAATATGGAAGATGTATTGTTAAAACACTTTTGAGGTTTTAAGTGGTAAAAGACATACTTAAAGTTATACAAACATTATAAATCATAAAATCTAGTAATGATACATATACATTGTCACGAGGAAATAATTTAATTCAAGTAATAGATATACCCTACATTATATAATCCATAGGATTTGTTTCATTATGTTATGTGGTATTGGATTATTTAAAGATAATTCTTGGGACTTGATACTCTTGGTAAGTAATTTACCTTTTAAAATACACTATGTTATTTTAATGTTCATGTTTTTGTATTAAAAATTAATTAATAACTATTTAAAAAGATATGACTTTTGATAAGGAAAAGAAAGAAAGAAAATATTGATCAAGGATTCAACCCCCCCCCCCCACCACAAACACACACATACTGACCTCGTAGATTCTGTGGATGGATTTATTGGTATGGTATAATGAAATAACTATTAAACACTTAACTTTATTATTGGACAATAATATTCAAACCTGAGATCCAGGAATATATTCATCACACCTGTAGGTATCACTCTGAGAATGTGTGTAATTATATCAACACATCCTCAAACATTGTGAATGGGACAACAGTCAACCCCTAGAGATAGATGTTGTGCTTCCCATATTTATAAAAATTCATCATGAGCGTAAATTACGAATATTTAGTCACATTGGACCCTAAAATCAATATTTCAATGTTTTTCCTCCCTAAATCATCTAGGATGTATAGAGGAAAAAAGATCTCAATCAGTGATAGGTGATGTGTCCCACATCCCATAAGGATAAGTACAAAAATGTTGTATGGGGTACCTGTGCCTTTTAAACACTATGAAAGTATCAAACACAAAATAACATAACATGATTAATTCCTTGGATTAATATGGGATTAATATAGTCATTAATGATTTTTGCACATATTCTCAACAATTATCATGTATCTAGTGGAGTAAAAAACCAAGTGACTCCTCTAACCATCCCACCACAACCTAGTCATCATCCTTAAAAAGATAAATAAATAATCTCTCAAATATAATTCATAATTTATTGCATATAAACAATTAAATAAACGATTATTTTCAATATGACAAATTGTTCAGAATAGTTAATTCACATACTCAAAACTAACACATGGTCAAGAAGTTATGAAAAAAATATGAAAATGTTAAAACTAAGAAACAGTTTTTCCATTATGGTGTTAAAAGTAACTAGGTTAAATAACCCATGGGGTTCATGTCTATAAAATTAATGGGGTAGAATACAGTGCAAAGATTTTTGTGTTCAATTGTGGTGGGTTTATTTTTGTGGAACCAAACTATGGTCATCACCCCACCCAAAATCCTTGTTAGGTTGGCCTAAAAATGGGTCATCCCACACCTCATTGGTAATTGGGGTTAGGCTAGTTGACTCACCATCCTAAAATCATGATAAGATGAGTTAGGTTATCATGAATAAAATAATGATTTACTATAGAATATAGAATGGTGGGGCTGATGTTCTAGGTCTTCTTGGCCATCCATCCAACCCAATATTCCTACCTATAGATAGGGGGAATTATTATTTAACCATTGGTGGGGAAGTATCACTGAACTAGTCCTCTCATCCTTCCATGTTAATTGGGGGAAGCCACAATATCCTAGAAAATTGCATAGTTTATATCGCACCTTACTATCCACATCCCCCAATACAAACACTATCCTCCAAATAGTCTTAGATTTGACATGTATCATTAAAAATTGAGTTGCCACATCTCACTAGAAAATCCACTACCTTTACACCACTGAGTCAAATTATAGCCCATGAAAATACTATGTCATTATAATCAAAGCCACCACCACTATCAACTCATGATTTGAACCGCCTTATGGGCACTATATAATCATTATCACCAGAAAAAAAAGGGTATATATTCATTAATTGGAATCATATAAAATGGATAGAGGGATTACAATAGGGGGAGTAGGAGAGGGGTTAGTGGATTGTAGTTTAACTTCTATAAAGAACGATGTTGGCTTTGAAACCATGTATATTATTGGGTTTGGAATTTTCATGGATATTGGAAATTTCAATTCTGGATTTCATATTTTTTCTAGATTGATGTTTATATAATAATTATGATTGTTTTAAAATATCATTAATATGTTTTTTTGACATTTATTGATGAATATTACATGTCTTGATAGATTGGGAAAAGGTCGGGATATTTTTGTTTGAATATTAATGAATATATTCCTCATTCATATATCATGTTACATGGTGTTATGCAAAATGTGGAACCCAGTGCATGATGAACCTTCATTTCATTTTTTCATTCATTGTTATCATTAATGGATAGCTTTTTTAGTTAAAACCTTCTGGATTTTTGGGTAAACTATGTTGGCTCGATTTTGGAATAGGGGTTGGTGCATAGTTGGAGCATGGCTGTAGTATAACAATGGAAAACCTGAAATTTTATTTTTGAGATGTTTTCATGGTCAATTTGTGGTTTGGTAAAATACAGAACCAAACTATATGAAGGTGATGAATTATGAGAGTGAAAATCACATGGTTATCACATTGTTTGGAAAACAATGTGGAAAAAACCCATTTGAATCTCTAATATTTTACAAAAAAGTGCGAAATTAATCTTTTAAAGGATTAATGATTTAATACCAAACCCTATTTTAATCTGTATTATATACAAAGACAAAGGGAGTCATATCACCCATATTATCCTTTTACCTTGTTAAATTTTTTTCGTTTTTGTGTCTTCTTTGTAGTAATTCATGATTAGATTCCCCACTTCATCATTTTTTCAACTCCCCTATTATTTCATCTAATTTTTTTGTCTCTGAAGAATATTTTTTTATTACAGTAGATAATTGTGAAATCATCTAAATAACATGGTACTTTAGGACACTATGCCTTTAGTCTTGTCAAATAATTTAAGAACACTTCTTCCCACCATTTCAATGAAGGGTCATGAACCTAGAGATTTTTTATATGGTTTTTAATTTAAATTGACCAAATTATCCGTTGAATAAGTTAATTTTATTATTATTTTCTTGGATTAGGCTTATGTTTGTGTTGGGAGTTGATCATTATTTGTTGCACGATGTTTTTTAGATCTATTGTCACCCAATGATATTTTTTGAATTTATAACTATTGAATTTATTTTGTCTCAAATAATAAAATTAATTGTAAATTTTCATAATTACTTTATTTAGATGTTATTTAATGAGATTGATACTTGGGTTATGAAATGAGATTATATGGGACATGTTTATTCTTGGGAGATAATAGTTGAGCAATACATAAAAGGTAATGGATTTGTAAAATATTATAGGTTTGTGAATAATTTCATATAGTGAATACAATTTTTTTTATTTATGTATGTGATATGCAGTCTCACCACTAATAAAAATAAACATTTTATTTAAATGAATCATTTATTTAAAATAAAATGCATATGGATGGATGAAATCATCAACGAACATAACTTATTCTTTAGCACAAATTTGATGAATCAGCAACTAATGGTAAAGGTATTATTTATAAAATATATTATTTGATAAAGATGGTCCCTAAGGGGGTTCATTAATTGAAAAGAAATGAATGATACATGTTGTAACTAGGGATATATTCCCTTAGTGACCTCTAGGTAGAGGATTGTGGTGGGTTTATAATGATTGTCCTAGTGGTCCATGATGATAAGTATGATAGTTTTATATATTTAGAAAAGTTTATTAGGTAGTGGGGGAAGTGTTACTTCCCCACTAACATTTGTATACATGGGTGGGTATATTTTAAGTTGGATTATAATATGTTGGGTGAGTGGAACAACCTTGTATGAGTTGGGATATAGGATGGGTATTGTTCCATTCCTTATGATTGATGGCAATGGGTCTTACACCCTAAAGATAGGGATGTCATAATGTGATCATCATGACATTGAATGATGGTATTCCTTCTAAGGATAGGTATGATATAAAAGACGAATTTGAGACAACCAAACCCATATGGGGTTTTTATTTAATGGTTTGGACTAAAGTACATTGGAAAGGTACCTAATTATTATTTAGAACATAGAGAGGGTTATTTTTAGAAGGATGATGGTTTTAATATCATTTTTTTACCAAAGGACATGAATATGTGGTGTGATCCTTATATGGGTATAGTTGTTGGGATATGTCATAATCTTGAGACGATGAAATTAGTTACATGAGATGGTAAAGGTATGTTGATAAACCCTGATATCACAAATTAGATATTGTAATGTTAAAACAATTCCTTGAATAATAGATATAATACCTTTGTTTTTACCTTGGATTAAGTTGTATACTTACAGGAATTCATAGGTTAAAACTAATGATTCTATAGTTATGTCTATATAAAATTACAATGGTGTTATCTAAGATTATAATGTAATTCCTAGTTGGAATTTCTAGGGTACCACTTTGGATCATTTCATTATGACTGATGTCCATTGATGAATAATATACTTTGATCTATATTTTTATTAATGACATATAATTCTCTAGATTTATATAGGTATTTGGTCATTCCCTATATGGTAATCCTATGATAATCTATAGGATCTTATGTTTGGACCTAATATAGAAGATACATTGGTTTCCCCTAGGATCGAACAATGATTGTACTACTATATGAAATTCCTATATTATCATTTCGAATTTTGATGAGTATTCCAATATAGAATTGATATAGTATTATCTATTATTTCACATGTATGTCTATATTTAATTTATAGATTGGTATCATAGAATCATAAGGTATGCTATTATGAAATGACATGGTTATCACCATGGATTCTACAATTATTATTCTTTTGGGATCCTAATTTATTTCGTAGGAACCATTCTGTACACAAAATATAATATAGCATGGTATTCCATATTCTTAAGGGCATATTAAACTAGATAAATAAGTTATTTTCGATCCAATGTGTCATTATGGAACCAAGGTATTGATAGGGTTTATTTTATTGTTCTTTTATAATATTTTATTCATTTTAAATTTATCACATGTATAAAAATTTATTTATTGGTATGATTGGGACCTCATTAGTGGTTCACTGATGAGTTTTACTCACACATTTCTTGAATGTCCATTGTACATGGGTTCCCAAGAATGATTCACCATTTATTAGTTTGGGTTGGGAAATGGTGAAGTGTTTCATTATCAAGAGGTGTAGTTCAGATGCAATTGGAGACTCACAAGTGATCAAGATCAGGGATTGTAGTTGGATATACTTGTTTTTTGTTCTTTTATTTTTCATGTATATGTGATCATCCAAGTATATAGTCAGTTGGTGTATGCTAGTATAAATATTTGATTATATTATTATATACATAGACATTATATTTGTTATAGAATTATTATTTTTTCTTCTAAATACTCTGGTTATTTTTTATACATGTTTTCTTGAATCATTTCCATTACTTATTTAATATGATTTGAGAATATGGTCTCCATATGGAAACATCATAGACCCCTAAAACTAGTGGGTATAGTCTAACATATTAGGTGAAACACCTAAGTTCATGTGATGAAATCCAATTTAAAAACTATTCTAGTGGTCTTGTATGTAGATAATTACAATGTTCAATCAGGCCATTTTGGGTTTGTCTTATTATTGGTTGGTGATGGTATGAAGAAGAAGTAAGAAAGTGTTATAGATTTTGATAGCTCTCAGAATATATTTTCAAAACAACTTTTTGATAGTAATACTTTGTTATTAGGCGTATAGAATATCAGTTCTTGGTGGTTTTCTATTTTTATTAATATATTTATTCTACATGATGTGTGTTTGAAACTGTTATTTTGGGTTTTAGATCCTAGTTTGTTGGAACGATTCTAGTATACATGAACCATATTTGGAACATAGGATTCAAATGATATACTTATACCTGTGTGTTTATATTTTGAAAAAACAACTCATATAAATTTTTTTCAAATAACATAATGTTAAATTACTACTCTGTTCAACCATGATGTATATTTTCTCTGATTATAGGTCTTGTTGATCATATAGAGTGATGATCCTTGAGTATGAATATAAACCCCTCAATGTATGGGGTGTATAGTTATCTTTAGTCGGTTGAAATAAAAATTTTATTCTTTAGTTCTAGTTCTAGAAATAAAATAGATTCATTTACTTAATCTATCATTGAAAACATATATTTTATTTTACCATATTAATTTTTCTGGAATTATACTTAAACAAACCATATGAATATGGTTCCTCAACATGAATCACAATAGTATTATATTGTTATGTATAGTTTTATAGGATAATGATCCTTTATGGGGTATTCTATAATGCATATTCCTCATGAGGTTTAGTGTCTGGAGTAGGCTAATGACTTGTCTTGTGATTACAAAAGTGTAATTGTATAAATGAAACCCCTTGAAAGATGTTATGTAATTTTAGTTTCTTTGGTAAGTTTGATATGGGAGTACAAATTTTTTCCTATTATCTATATCCTTTAAAATACATGAGTTGTGGGTTAAAAGGGAGATCCTTCTGACCTTTGGATACAACTCACAATATTATAGATCCATGCTATATATGAGGGTAATATGAGTGAAGTGTTGTCTCAATCATGATAGTTCCTTTGAGATAAGAAGCCTGGTAAGATGTATCTTGTTATGAGATAGCTTAATGGGTCTTAATACTAGGTATATTGTATACTAATTAAGATACATTGGGATTTTCTTATGAAAATCATTATGGTTCTATTTGTATCAAAAACTGGTTAAGAATGGTTGATTTAGAATGTTATCTAAACCTAGTGATTATGATTTTTCTTTTGGTGGTGCAGTAAGATCATGAATTTTCAGTATAATTCAAACTTGTTGAAAACCCAATTTAAAGGAATTAATATAGAAAGGCCTTAATTATATTGTATTAAAAAACACAAGGACAGTCTCGATAAGTGATTGATTTGGACATATGTGTTACCTTTGGGTGCACCTATCCTTTTTTATTGAGATGAAAGTTTGATCATGTAGACCATACATTGGTTATCCTAAATATAATAATATCATTATCAATAATAAGTATCATCTACCCCATATTGATGATTTGTTTGATCAATTATGAGAAACTAAATATATTTCCATGATTGAACATTTTTCTAGATACTATAAATTGTGATTCAAAAGTGAAGAAATACCAAATAAACCCTTCTATAAATGGAATGAGCACTATGAATTTATGGTGATGACATTCAGTCTTACTAATTACCCTTTTATCGTTATGTATTTAATGAGTATAGTCTTTATATATTATCTTGATCTGTTTGTAGTAACCATTATATATGATATTCAAATATATTTCAACAAAAAATAAGATCATGATGCTCACTTGAGGAAATTACTAAAGAACATACGGAAGGACACATGAATGAAATAAAATTACCAAGTGTGAATATTGGCTACATAAAGTTTCATTTTTCATTCCTATAATCTAAAGAGAGGGAATATTGGTGTATCTAAAAAATATAAAAGTTATTAATCATATGATCCAACAAACCATTGTGACTGAGGTAAATATTTATCATGTATTGGTAGAATATTATTCATCATTTATAAATCATTTCTCATGTTGGTTTAACCCACTATCCTTGTTAACTCATAAGGGAGTCTATTCCTTTGGACTGATGTACATGAAGAAAATTTAAAGAGATCGATGAGAAGTTTTATCATTGAATATATACACATTAAACACTATAGTGGATAAGGGTATTTAATTTATATTGATATATCAAATAAAGTTATTTCATGTGTAATTTCGTAGATTTAAATGGTTATATATTATGCCTCCATTCAACTGAGGTTCACGAGATGTATAACCCGAATCATGATTTGGAGTCATCAATTGTAATTTTTATATTAAAAATATAAGGGATTTACCTTATGTAAAAACATTATATATAAATACTAATCATGAAATTTTAAATTACATATTCAGATATAAATAGTTGAATATACTCTAGAGAATATAGTTTTATTTGATTAAATATTTTTACTGCTTCGTATATTACAACACCAATAATGACAAAAACATGGTCGATTCTTTTATTTGAAGGGGTCTTTTCAGCTTATCTAGGTTGAGGATCACGTAATATCTAATATTTATTGATTCTCCATTGATTTAACTAAAAAACATGAAGTAAAAAGATAAATAATTTCTTTTTAAAGTGTTTCATCAACCATATATTCATATGACTATTATAGAGGTGAAAAGGGGTTTGTGTAGCTAAAAGAGAATATGAAAACTGTTTTGAAGGTAAACCTTGATTATTGAGGATGGATAATGTTCAGAAAAAATTATTTTACCTATTAATACCATTCATGAATAATGATCTCTTGTAAAAAGAACACATCTCACCATCAAGTATTTATACTTGATCTAAAAAATGTATTGAGATGTTGAAGTATATTTATGGTGGGTCTACATAATGAAAATATTTTAGAGTATGTATAATTGTGTTGGGTATTTCAAAATGTTATGTTTTAGAGAAATAAATTTATGGGGTGTTACAACCATTACCCATTCCAAAATGGAAATTGGATAACATCTCCATGGATTTCATGATTAGATTCCACAAAAATTTTAAAGTCTATACTATTATTTTGTTTCATGTTGATCTCCTTTAAAACTAAACATAATTTATTTATATCATATTATATTTCACTCATTATTACAATTCTAGGATATATATTATGGAAGTTGTGAGGTTTTGTGGGGAACCACATTCTATTTTGTATTATCGATATTTGATGTTTACCTCGATGTTATGGATAATTCATCAGCAATATATGGGTACAAAGGGGTGTTTATTACTTCTTATAATACTAATATATATGGTCACTCAAATATGAACATTAAAACCCTGTAGGATATGTTGAGTTAATTTTCTATTGATTTACAAGGTAGTTTTGATCAATACCTTCCAATAATTGAGTTTTATTATAAAAATAACATTCACACTATTATTCGGATGGCTCATTATGAAGCCCTTTATGGAATGATGTGTATTGATCCAATATGTTGGGATGAAGTTAGAAAAACAATTCTATTAGGACCCAATAAATATGAATAAATAGTAAATATGGTTTGAACCATTTAGTAGGACATCATGTAATCTTGAAGACAAAATAGTGTTATGCCAACAATCACTGTGAAATGTGGAATTCCAAGCTGATGATAAGGTATTATTATGAATTTCTCCTAGGAAGAAGGGTATGATATTCATATGGAAGGGATTATGATATTAATATATATTGGTCATTTTTAGATTCCTTATCACATTTGGATGGTTTCTTATAAGTTGTAACTCCCATAGACCATCTACTAAATTCACGAATTCTTCCATGTACCACTCCTAAAGAAGTAAAAACAATATCACCATTCCCAAATAACAATCTCAAAGGTTATAATTATAAATAATGATCAATCCTGGGAATAAAAACCAATATAAATCATTAATAATAGAGATAAAGTGCTACAAAATAATAAAACCTACCAGGTTAAAGTACTCTGCAGGAATCAGAAATTTGAGGAAGCTACATGGTTACCAAAGGATGTGATGATGCAGTGTTTTCCAAATTATTACTTATTAGAGTGTTTGAATTTTTATTTTGAAATTAATTTGAATTTGGATAGAATATTACATCCATAAAATTTATATTCATTTACTTTGAAAAAAAATTTAAGTATTCAACAACATTCCATACACACAACCACATGTTTAAATGAACTGTGATATAGTATCCCATTATAAACATTACATTGGATTTGTGGTTATGAATATGATTAAACACATTATGAAATATATTTATAATGAATTATAATGATAAATGTTTTTTTTGTATATATACTAAATTTGAAAAAAATATGTTATCTTTAAAAGTCCTATTTTTAAAAAAATGTATATGTCTACATGTCTAAAAAAATTTAAAAATAAATTTTTATAACTATTTTAATATTATTTAAATGAGATTTTTTGATATCTAATTTTAATAAATGAATAATTATACATGGAATTATTATTATAATTTTGTAATTAGGACAAAATCAGTTAATGGTAAAACAATTCTTTTTCATAGAACTGTTGTTATAAGAATAATGTGTATTTATCATAATAATTAAATTAACAACAATGGAATAATAAAATTAATGAAATTTTATGATTATATTTTCTAAAATTATTTTTACATTCATATAATAGAAATTTCATGGAATGTTGTGTGAGTAAACTCAGTTTTATTCTTAAAATGAATTTTTCAAAAAAGCGGGTTTCATTGCATTTTGTGCACTTATTTTAAATTTAATATCTAAAAGATATATAAAATGAATTTGGTAAATTGGATTTAAAATTTTTATTCAAAATAATTTATATAATTTATTAGTTTCAACTTTTTTGGGCATAATGAATATTAAAAACAATATCAATTTTCAACCAAGGTCACGATTAAAACAGGTTTACCAGGGGTTAATGTAATAGATAAGGGTAATATTGAAAAATACATATTTATAATAGTTATTGGATAAGCATATTTAGACACGACTTAATATTAAATTATAATAAATTTACATTAAGAAGAATTATACTTAAGAAAAAATTAATGATACTTAAATAGTTTAGGTCATTCAATGTGTGTCGTCTCATTCATTTATAAAATGGATCCTCCTCAACACCATTATTAATGAATTTTGATCCTTATAGATCATACCAAACAAACCATAATACATTCATATATTCACTACCATTTTTTCTACATCCCGTTTACTTCTGTTAATTCCAATATTTCAAGGCAAATGGTGTAATTAAAAGGATGTCTCACAAAAAAGAGTTATAAATATTAATGGAGTTCTTTAAATTTTATTTCCAAATCCCCCATCTAAAATGATATTATATTTATCCTAAAAGTATATATATAATATCATAAATAAAAATATATTTTATAATGTTGATGTGAATAAATTCTCTACCTCCTTTATATCGAATTTGAAATGAAAATATCGTTTGTGCATACGTGTGGACTACCACTTCCACATAGCGATATGTTTTATTTCCCATCACTATCATACAATGATATTAATAATTATTTATTAAATAATAATATATTATATCAATGATAAAATAATTATTCTCGAAAGATATAAATTAATTTATATTACATTCTAACTTTTTATTGGAAAATGAAAACATCTTTCAGGAGTTAGTTTAGACTACCGTCTCCATGAGAGGGAAAATTCATATTTCTATCATAAAATTTTTTTGGATAGATAAAAAAACATATGTAATGAATATATGTGATATTTATATCATTATTAAACAATTTTATTTGATATAACCTAGAAAAGAATAACGGGACAAAACTCTAGATTCCAAACATAAATGAAAAATGAAACAATTAACACACAAAAACAAAAAAATTAATAAATATTTTTAAATAAATAGATAATAAAATTTTATAAGTAGATATTGTAGAATATTATAAGTATTTATATGTAAAATTAATTTAATTATAATAAATTTAAATTTATTTTATATTGGATTAGAGTTCTGACAAATCACGTTGGACTTGAGTGAAGGGTTATTATGTTACAATCTCACGTTTTGATGGGATTTTTTATCCTCAAATTTCAAATGATATATTTTTAGATATCTCTCCCATACCTTATATATTTTATTATCAAATATTTTTTAACATTAAATTTGTTTCCTTTCATTTTACACTACTTAATTACTCTATATTCCAAAATATTTTTTAAGAAAATAATTCATCTATTCTCTCTTCTATAAAGAAACTTTTTCTTCCATATCCTTAATAAATATAAAATATATTTATGACAATTATTGAATTTGAAATTTTATTTTATAAATTATTTTTGAAAAATATTGAATTTTTATAAAAACTTGATGGAATCTTCTATAAATTATCAGAATGAGGTACTTTTCACTTTTTACCAAAAATGAGAATGGAATTGTTGTTTTTATCAACAACACATGAACTATTTTTCCCACCATCATGAATACTTTTTTTTAAGATTACACATAAATTTTTAATGGATTTTATCAAATAAATTATTTTTCTAATTTTATGGCAATTTTTAGATTTTAAATATGTAATTTCAAAATCAAATGTGTATTTTCTTCAGAAAATATTCAAATTATATTTTAATGTTTTCTTTAATTTATGATGAATTTTTTTTTGTTTCTTATGATTCAATATGGATATGGTCATTTGAAAACCATATGTATTCTTTCTCTACATGGTTTAGGGTTATGATTATATAATATTGATAAAAACACATTTTCTTTTCCATTGGTCAAATTATGATGAACATATAAACACCATCATGATATTTTGGCATACATATGAGTAGATTTTGATAATTGGAGCAGATATTATGTTATATATCCTCAAATAATTGGGTAATTATTATTGTTTTCAAGGCTCAAATAGTATATAGAAGGTTGTCCCAATCCTAAAAGAGGGTACACTGGAGGTTATCCTAAAACCAAATTAGGTACATCAGCGGTTATCCAATATCCACCATGTAATTAAATTCCTGAATTGTATCATCAATATACTATTTATATGATTATGAATATTCAGAAATTTATTAGATTATTTTATGGTATGATGGTATGCCAATGTTATGCTCTCATGGGACATGTTCTTTTATTTTTTTAGGACTTCTGTCTTATAATTAGAAAATATTTATTCCATGAATCATAATTATGATCAGTGAAGCACTAGGAATATTTTAAAAATCATAATCTCAAGTTCTCATATCCTTATCCTCATGTTATAATTAAATAATCATTAATATCTCCCTTGATTACCCATACTATGCATTTGAGATCACTGTTTGATGTGTTTCCTTTTCCCTGGGATATGAACTAGTGTTTTATGAACGGTATTTATAATAAGGGTTCTAGTTTTTAAGAACATAGTAGAATAAAATTTACATCTTTTACAATCTAGTTTTTTAAATTTTATTATTTCCAAATAAATTAATCTTGTATGGTTCTGGAAATAGTTTTAATGATATGGAATGGATATTTATCGAATAAGATGTATTATTTATGTATGTAATTATTTGGTTACCTGAAGTCTCTCCAAGTTAATACCCTATACCATAACTATATATAATTACAGGAGGCATTATTAATGTCATTTGATTAAAATTGGTCCATACCATATTGAGTGGTGTGTGTTACATCAGCCATGGATAATTGTTATATCCTAAGGTAGTTATATTTACCATTAACTATTAACTATCAGTTAGGAATTACATAAACCATATATATGTAATTATCTTGATTTGGAATTACATCAAACATTTTCCATGGAATGGTTCTAGAGGATACCTGGGAATGAATGAGAACTTTATTAGAGTGGTGGACAAAACACATCAATGACAACACCATCCTCTAACTTCATAATAAAAGAAAACCCCACCATCGGGAGACTGTAAAACCCTCATTTTAATGTATTTCCATGTTTTATTGTATATATTAATTTGTGAAATGTTTGGTTCAGGCCATTGAAAATTATAAGAATTTTTTGATGTTTTTGAACTATCATAGAGAGGTTTTGGAGGGTGTAATGTTTGAGCAGAATTAGGATAAACTATTAGGATTCCATAGGTTAATGATTGTTATTCTAAATTTTTTAAACCATACAATAACCACGTTACATAAGAAATTTCATGAAAACCCCAATTTGCATGGTTTGATAATAGATTACCACGCAATGCAGACTAACCATGTGATTGGGGTAATTACAAATGAATACTAATCAAGTATATTTTGATAATTCGAATCATTATGATGATAGAGTCTAATGGACTAGAGATAACAAGATCTATTCAATTGAAGGTAAGAGAGACATTATTCATCTGACTCTTTCATCATCCAGTTTTCTATAAATAGTAACCATAGATTGGGATTCATTATATGGATATATTTTCTATAATATGTCTTGATATTTCTTATTTTGGATTCAATGAAGTAATGGATTTTGAATCACGAATCATTGAGAACATGATAGAATTCATCATATCGAACACATCAAAAGAAGTTGTCTTCTCTCCCTTTTCCATTTTCTCCTACAAATATAATGTTCATTGAATTATAGAAAAATTTATTCAATTTATATTTGAAATCCATTATTAGAACTCAATTTGGAATATTTTTTCTTGTTCAATTTTGAAAAGTATAATAGTGGGAGATACATATAAGGGGTTTGGATAAATGAATAAGTGTTTTGAATGTGATAAAATGAAATTAACATAGTGTGTGTTTGTTCATAAACATATGGGATGGTCCATTAGTGTTATACATAGTATCATTCCCAATCATGTACTAAATTGGATTACATTATTGAGTAATGAAATGGGATGGATGGTGTGGAAACCTATCATGATTTCAATTCATCAAAAGTGTCCTTCGGGTAGTGGTTTCATTGGATTGTGATTTTCATGGTTATGTGGGATCATTAAATGGTTTTATTTTTAGTGTGACTTATTTCACTACCTTTGGATAAACATGTGTGTGTGTGTGTGTGTTTTCTAATTTTTCTCTTATGTATTTTTATCTTTTATTTTAAATAAAATGTGAGCTGGCATGTTTATTATTTTATTATAATTTTGGGGAAGCCTCTCATTTCAATAGGGGTTGTATACAGACCTATTTTATATGAAACATGGTTCCCATGAATGCAATACATATCATTGTAAATATATATTTAAGTATTCTTATTTTATCTTCAGATATGTGTGATTCTATCGTCTTATTTTTCTAGAGATAGAACATAGGGTGTCTATAATGTATTTGAGTTTAGAGTGCTTCAAAATTGGATCTTAGTGACTATTTATATTGTGATTTATTTCCCTGAGTCTTGTTATATTCATATTGTATAATTTTTTTTATTTACACCTCTAAAATAACTCTGATTAATTTTTAGTTACACATTTCCAGTAGTTATAGTTTTTTATCATGAATCAAATTGGTTGTCTTTCATATTATTCATTTATTGGAAAATCATCCCCCATGTTTGAGTAAATACCTTGACAATTATTGTTTAGAATTGGTTCCTAGGGGAATTCAAAAAAGCTTCTTGGAATGTTGTTCCTTATTAAGCTAATTGGTTGTGATATAATGTTATATGATTTGACACAATCTTTTATAAATGAAACTCATTTTTTAAAATGATTAAATTCCTTATCATGCAATTTTAGTTAGTGAAAAAACTTGTACTAATTTCACTATTTTTTATAGTTATATTTTTTGGGAATTAAAACTCTCTTATGAATCTTATGTAATAATAAAACTGCATTTATATAGTGATTATTAAGATTAATATATTAAGATTTATGATAATGTCTAATTGACACAAATGAATGAAATGATGGTATCAATGAGGAATCATAATAATAGAGTAACCATGTTTGAATCATAACAGCACGGTCCCCATTAACAATATCATATCAATAAGGGTCTGCATGCATGTATATAATAGGAATTGTCTTCATGGATAGTGTCATATCAATAGGTTCTCCATGCCCGAATCTGATTATTAAGGGTCATAATGACCCTTAATTATTATTCATAATGGACACCATGAATATGTGTCATTATATAGGGACGCAATTCCCATATCTTGATATATGGACTCTGTGACTAAATAAAACCATTAGTAGAAGGGAATTTATGCAGTTTATGTTATACAGTTAGGTCTCTATTCTTATATATAACAATATCAGAAGGGATTTCGAGACCCTATGTAATAATAGTAGTGAACACCATTCCCACATGTAACAATGCCTAGAGGTATCCATTCCTGTGTCATTTTAGTGATAAATAACCATTTTCTTTAATATATCCTAATTTATAATTGGTAATTCAATAATATTTACTATTAAGCACAACTTGACCATTGTTTAATTTATGCATGTGATTTGGTCATACCACCCACTTCCCATTTAGTTCAATGTAGTCTAGTATTTTTTTCTATCCTTAATCCACCATTACCATTATCCATTTCATTTTCGATATTACTATTAGAATTCATTCCAAAACCATATAGATCATAGTTTGGCAGTTTAGAAATTTAGAAAAACATGGGAAAATTGATCAACATAACTCAAGGGTTGGTGAAAAATGTCGGTGTCTAATAAGTTCCTAAGGATCTCAAATAAGGTATCCATTTAATAGAAGATTAAATTTATGGGAAACTCACAGTGAAACAGGCATATACCACAATAACAGATATTATAAAAAACCTCAACATTGAATGATAATGACTAAACCACAAACCTTATTCTTTTTGGGGAGAAATATTATTGTATCAGCCTTTGGTTCAGTCCATGTAAGTAGAAATCATTAAAAAAATTAATTTCTTGAAAACCAGAAAATGATCATACACCTAAATAAATCTACCGGGAGAAATAAAAATGATGAAAGGTGAAAGATGAATAGAGAACAAACCAGCTAGAATATAAAAATGTGAACAGAGATCCAATCATAGTTTAGATGGATAATTTATTGTTGAAACTAGGTTGATAGATGAAGGAGATGAAATTAGGGAGAAATTAAGTGGCCATATCCTAGAGGAAGGAATGATAGAATTTGTTTGAACATATAATCATTTAAGGTCATATTGGTAATCTTACACAAAATAACTAGGTCGTATGGTATTGTCACATGGATGTCCAAAAACAACAGCAACCATAAAAATCACACTACCCCAAAAGGGTGCCCTCACATCTCATGCCCATGTTTTTAATAAACTTACATAAACCAGTAAAAATTCCTCTTATAAAAATTACATATATCTAGTAGGGGAATCTGGACCTAGGATCACTATAAGAGAAATTTTTTTCCCCAATTTTCCCTCAGAATATCCGCAAAAAATTCGGAGAAGCCATGTGGTTTTGTCTACATGATTTCTACATACCATTCATCTTAGTTCATTCTTTCACTAGCTGGGGTTCTAAGCTCATACCAAACCCCGAAAACCCCTGTTACTTCCCTATCATCACTAGGAATCAATATATTGTCATAAAATGACTAAAATGAGAAATTAAAGGATCCATACCTCATATTAAAAATAGCTTCGTACAACCCCCCCCCCTCATCCTTAAATAAACTCACCACTCAAGTTTCCCATCAATGGGAGGTACAATGCTAGCAAAGAGAAACTCTTGCCATTTAGAAAGTATGTTGTACTCCCACTTCCAATTCTAGTCTGGGATATGGTCATGCTACCATATCATATTTAAGAAAGGGATAGACTAGCCTCATAGTTTATTTATGACATAGTCGATGATGAATATGTGATACTCCTCAAATGTATAATCTGATTCTAGTTCAACATCCGTGATATCAAAAGTATAAGACATTTCTTGCTGATAAAATAAAATATGTGAAAAGCGGAATAGGTTGTCCATGGCACAGTACCTTTGATTAAATAGAAACTGATAGGCTTCCGACCCAACACTCTCCATGATCTCAAACAATCCAACATTATAATGAAAAAACATCCATTACCTCTGTATCTATCTATTCACAAGTATGTGTTATAACTATATGAATAAAAAATCCCCAACCTCAAACACAATAAGTTTTCAACTATGGTCATCATACTATTCTTATCTTTATGGAGATATATACATATGCCTCCTAAAAAGATAAACCATTTTTGATGTCTTCTAATAGTCACATGGACCCAGTATAAATGCCTCTCATGCATCTAACTAGTATAAGTGTGAATGGAACATTCTATCATATAGGGACACATTAGGATCCTTATGAATCATCACCTAAAATATATTATAGAATGAAAAATTGAGAGAGAGATATGATCCTCCCATGAACCAATTTAATAAATTATGCATCATAAAATCTTTTCCTCCATCACCTGTATAGAATTTTCTGACTGACAATCAATCTAGGAGTGAAATATTGTGGTCAAAAGCAGCAAATTACTCATAGATTTATATAACCACTATAGGAAACTCAAATTGAAATGGGTGACCCTTTCTGATATGATTTTATAAGGGACCATTTGTAGCTATACGTTCTTATGATCATACAATATTCGAAGCTAATCAATTAATAATGTCACATATATGGGAGATAAGTGGGATACATTTGGTAATCAATCTATGACTACCCAGAGTACATTTCTACCTCGAGGTGACCTTGGAAATATTATGAAAAAATTTATCACAACATCCTACCATTTCCATTCTGAAACTAATAATGGTTTATGTGAGCTAGTGGGTCACTGGTGATCCACCTTCACCTACTGAAAGTTGAAACACCTTGTGATAAAACCATCTATCATAAGTTTGATCCATAACAACCAATATAATTAGCGCATATCATGTTATATATTGGAGATACATTATTGTACATACATCTAGGAAGTATGGGACTCCCATACCAGCTTTAATATCATATAATTAGGAAACAAGATATTCCCATTTATATGAAGGATGTATTAACAAACAATATATCAATCTATAGGCAGGTCCGTAAAATAAATACACTCTTGTAGGACCAATCCTTTAGGGTCAAAAAAATTCATCATCCACAGTCTCTCCAGAATTAAGGATTCCATTTATAGTGATTCATGTACATTATATTTGTGGTGGACATTAACCACTATTTGAATCTCAAAAAAGTTCCATTATTTACCACTAACATATAACCATGTGAACTACCTATGTCTCAGTATTCCTTGTCAGTCCATTGGCAACAGTATTTGCCTTGATTTTTTATATTAGAAAGATCGATGTAAAAGTAATAATTGTATACTACCCACATTTATTTGTTGAAATTATATTCATTCCTGTATGAAATATACCTGATGATTTTTTGGATCATAAAACCCAAAAAAATCATTCTCAATAGGTGATGCCTCTAACAATGGTAGTTCTGAAAAATAACTATTAACTCAGGATCCTTCATAGGGTAATTCTGGGGCCTCAGCAGTAGCGACCCGTATGTAATGAATCGATATTAGTGTATTAGAAATACTCATAGATCAATAGTTGAGGGATCATAATATACCATATAACTACTTTATAGACATTATAGAATCAGTATCAATAATGAATTTAGTCTCCCTTTTATCTCTTTAATGGTTGTGTCGCTGGCTTCTCATGATATAATATTCACATCCTTCTTAGGCAGTCTCTTAAGAAGTTTTGTTATTCCTGAGAAATTCTTATATGAAACACCTATGGTAACTAGATATCCCTAAGAATCATTATATATCAAATAAAATCTTATGTTTATAATTCGTGACTAAAGATCTCTCATTATCGTGGTACTCTAAAACTCTTTCTTAAGAGATAATGTGACCTAGGAAGTAAGCTTTATAAATCCAGAAGGGAAATTTTCAATTCTTTACATACATCTAGTTATCTCTCATTGAATTAAAAATTTTCTCAAGAGGATTTTAATGGTGGATTCAACTATGAAAATAAACTATGATTTCTCCAATTAATTCCACCATAATGTATCTAGATTGGTATAGAGAACCCAATTCATCATATCCAAAAATATCATTATCATGTTCGTAATACTGAATGGAATAACCATGTACTCATACAAAGCATACCAACTACAAAAATCCATTTGTCATATATTTGATGGTCTACCATGGACATAGTGATAAAATAAACTCAAATTGATATTGGGTAAAACTGTCACTCATCTATGTTGTTTGGAGCAATCAACAATCTGTAGTAATGGATACTATTTACTTAAAATTTGATTATTAAATATCTCTTAATCCACATGAATCATAAGGGTTCCATCAACATTCTTTTTTTAAATGACCAATGAACCCTAGGGAGAATTATTGGGTCAGAAGATACCGTTATATTCTATGTCCTCTATCTTTTTCTTGAACTCCTTCAACTCAGTAATAACCATGTGATAAGGATGAATTAATATAATTACATCTCCTAGAACAAGCCCAATAGTAAATTCTACCTATCTTTCATGAGGTAGTCTAGAAATGTATTAGGGGAATACATCCATATAATGATCAAATTCTAGAAGGAATTAAGGCTGATAGAATCCATAATAATTCATTAAAATGATATGAAATTTTTTTGGTCACCTATTAGGTCCACTAATTTGAATTCCTTGAGAGGGATGGTGAATCCGACTATGATAGATTAAAAATTTCTTCCCCTTTAGATATTGTCACAATGTTAAACAAAAGACTCTTCTCTATCATTATTGTTGAAAAGTATGAAAAAAATTTAAATCATGCCTGAGACACATAAATTTTTACATGGTTCGCCCTCACTGGGCTATGTCAAAGGATCATACACTGGTGTTGTGCTGATGCCCCAAAATCACTAAGGCTTACTGACAATAATGAGTACAATATTTGGACTAGAACCTCTATTCTCATGCTCACTACCATTACAAGGTTTAGGGTTTTCTTACGGCATTTCATAAGATCACTCCCTATGCCGCTTTCTCTTACTCACTGTTGTGGAAAGGGTCACCATCTTTCTATTCCTTCACTCATTTCTCTTAGAATGAAATCCACTCACGATTTATAGGCATATAGGAAAAACATAGTTTATGAATATGTAGGTCCCTTAATTTGTATGAATTCATACATCCTAAACTTAGATAAATTCTTTATTGAAGTCCCTTTTTCCCACACATTTAAATCCATGTTCCGGGTACATCTAGGTACTGGAAAATACATTTGCAAATTGATTTGACACTTCATCAAGCTTCTTTGACAATTCTGAAAACCACATACTCCTCCCATGTACTATGTAACAGACATGGTATGTGGATAACCTCCTCCACATAATTTTTTTGATTCCATGAAACATCCTCTATTCACAGACAACATCCAAATTTACTATCACGTACCGCCTCTATTTACTGTCTCTGAGAACCACCTCTATAAATCACCCTCTCTCCAAAAATTATTCTCTTTTAGAAAACTGGCATCCCTTCTACAGATTGTCTCACCTCCACCTACAAAACATTCTTTTCTATATACCATATTTCTTCCTACTAGCACTGCTTCCTTTGTAGGGTTGAGTTCCCTATAAAAACAATCTGTAAAATTTCATCCATGCAAACCACTTATCATTGTGTAAATTCTCTTCATGAAACACCATAGAATTTCATAGAATTATAGGATCAAAGATATGTTATATAATGATATTTTCTCTAAATTATAATTTGTGGGATTATCACTAATTATATTAAAAAATATATCAACAAAATTTCCTAATCTAATATTTACCAAATCAGTGATTTGGTACAGCCTTCACCACATACTAATCCTCTAGCTGCGAACCACAAAACTTCAACATTCCATTTTCCCGATGTGGTCCGCCTACTTCCATTGTTCCCACCTGGTCAATCTCCCGCACTAGTGGAAATATATTTGTTTACAACAGTGCCTTCTTCTTGTGAACATTTTTAAGTTTTTTGGCTCACTCCCGCGTATCATCACCTCTTCTTGGTACACAGTTGTGAACCCTACTTGAACACGGTTCATAGTCCATGCCTCAGGCTCTTCATTTCTCTTCCTTGTCCAAATTCATTCACCATTTTTGACACCAATCATTACTATGAATAAAACCTTACATTTCCTTACAAAAATTCAAGATTTTGAGTCCCAAAATTTTGACAAACACTGGGAAATTATGACACCGTAAAAACATGTCTTTTTCAAACACAAACCACACTCATTCATGGTCATCTAGCCTTCTCAACAAATATTTTCACACCAAAACCATAATGAGAGGCCCAATTGGGGATTTTTTCCAACATCACTCTACCTAGACCAACATGATGTGGTCTGGATCAACCTGTCAGGATATCCCACTCACTATTGTGGAGATATGTACCCCCCTCAAGTGACCTGAACGACAACCTCCAATACTAACAATAAACATCAACATGATACGGGGATCTTTTCCATCCCATGAAGGAAATAAAAAAATGTCTTATAGAGGAATAAGACATCCCGTATGAAACAATAATTTCCTATCTCAAGGTGTATTATTTACAATGTCATACACTCTGAATATATTCCCACAAAAATATCAAACATCAAAATTGAGCAGGAGTATGGAATATAATGACAATTGATTTTCACAATTTATAAAGAAATAAAATAGGGTGTTGCACCAATATTGAATAAGGAATAAAATTTAGTCGAGGAAACAAAAATAAAACATTGAACCGTAGATGGCACGGAACACTTATCCACATGTATAAGACTTAGATAATAAATCCAGACTGGTCCATTTCCCTACACTAATACCAGACTACACGGAGAAAGTGCGCTCTGTTAGAGCTATATATTTGAAGTGTGGAAACCATGTCCACAAACTCCTCCTCTGCATGTATTGATCGTTTTACTCTAGATACCTTTTTGGAAATTTTTTACTCCTCCCGCTCTTGATGGTGGGGATGATCTGGATCCCCTCCCACTTGACACAGATGGGATGGTCCAACAAAATCATTATCTATTCCCTACTATTATAAATCATAAATAGTCAAAGGGGGTTTTGGGGGAGTGTGGATCCTTATTCCCTAGATTCCCACACTACTGAAAACCCACATAACAATCAATGGGTGTCACCAGGATACTACAGCTTATGGGAAGAATTTCAATGTGTCTCTTCCCACTACTAGTCAACCCAATACTCAGCCGCATTTTGGACCAACCCTGGCTCACACCATATGCCTCCCCCAAGTTTCACCGAGTGATAAGATCTTGGTTTAATATATTAGACATGTTGAAAAATCATATGTTATTAACCTACGAACAAATAGGATTCTTAAGCCTATCCACAAATGTTCTTGCATTACTCACTCGTCTGCAGTATTGATAGGCACAAGGAAATAATGCACTATAAAATGATAAGATTAGTCCATAACAATCATAGAAGCCTGATAAAAGTTCATAAACACTCTAAATGATTGGAACTAATTTTCTTAGGGAATAAATAATCATAAAATCTTGACTTAAAATCCCTCAAAATCACTTCTCCATACTAACCTACCTTGTTCAGAATATCCCACAAGAATTTGGCGGAACAATGATAAATATAAGTGGTAGGATTAAATATCATCTAAAGAGGTGTCGTAATTAGCTTTATCACATATAATACAATCTCCATCCCTAACTATATATCCTAGGGTCCACCATCCTCTAAAACATTCAGTGGGTGCTAATGCTGGAACTCTAGCGTAAGCAATCCATAGAATGAGTAGGCCAAGAATCTCTCTATATCATCTGCATACCCCACTAAAACTCATCTTGAATTTTTGAATCATTAACCTTATCTGAATTTATAAGAGGATATAGAGGTAGCAATGTTGGAGGTATCATTGGTTTCTCAAGTCCCACCTCTACGAGATCATTGTCATCACCCCCTTCAGGCAGACGACTAGAGGATGTACAAGTGGCATAGCTCTATAAATCCCAAAAAAAATTCATATAGAATTGATTACATCAGAGATAATAAATACAAAAATAGAATAGTTAATATCATTTCTATGTAAAATTCACAACCCTCTTCCTAATAATAAGGTCGGTTCTAGGGGATTGGATCAATTATATTGAACATAAGAGACACTAATTATTGTCCACTACTAATGTTGGGCCAAGGTCATCCTCTATGTTATAAGTTCCAGGTAACATTAAAAAATAAATCAAATTGAAGTTTATAGATGAAAACATCCATTAAATTGAAATTCAAATCCCTATTTCATAGTGACCATTTCATTTTAGAATTCAATTTCATTAATTTCAATTTCATTTATACTACAATTTTTATAGGGGACTGTATGGATCACCACTCCCAGTTTACAAGGGCATGATAACCTTATAAATTGAATTATGGTATCTATTTATTCCAAACAATAACATATCATTTACTTTAATTATTTTTTATAAATATTCATGGACATGGATATTAATCACAAAAAATTGTTGTTGGAAATGCACACAGTAAGTAAACATTGAATTTTAAAATGCATGTTATACAAACCTTGAAAAATTCATAAAATGATTCTTGATTCAATTATTATGTTCCATATCAGTTCAAGGATAAAATGTATCCATAAATAATAATATTGAACATCCCACATTTTATGTGTCACCCAGTAGTGTAATCAAATCAATTATAATATGAAAAATATAGAGCAACATGTCCCATAATGAGTAGTTTTTCCATTCCATGTCTGTGGGTTGGATACTCCCAGGAATTGTTCGTTATAAAATTATTATAAATTTATAATATTCTCTATAATTTTACCAAATGGTAAGATAATGGATAAAAAAACCTTTGAAACCACCTTTTCATGTCCCAACATCAATGCCACTAAAATGGTTCCCTGAGCCAATGGGCCACGGGGCCTCAAGCATGCGTCTGTATACTCTAGTGGATTCTATCTATTAGAAACGGTTTATATGATTTATAGTGGGGAGTATATTCAACCATGATCAGAGTAGTTCAATGGAAAAATATAAATATAAATAGAGGGAGAGTAATAAATATCTAACAATAGAAGGTAAATCATTCAACAATAATAAATTATTGAAATCTATAGTCATATAAAAAATGAAGTAATGTAATATATCTAAAACCATAATCATTAAATGATTATATACAATAGATTTTACAAAAGTATAAAAATAAAAAAAATACTATCTCCAATAGCATCACAAGACATATCTCAATCATGTGCTTCCCCGATCCCATTCTATAAGCAAATCAAGTATCAGCCACTAGGCACATTCCCATTTCCCCACCTATATCTTCATAATCATTATGAGTACCATTAGTGGCCTTGATAGGGTGAGATATAAACTCAATAGGCCCCAAATAAAGGATTATATAAACATCTAGTCAATGCATATAATATTATAGTTTTCAGATAATATTTGAAAGTTATAATAAGCTGCAAAGGGTCTATTCTTGTTCTACAAGAATACTATGCTAACCTTAACTACTTCAGCCTAATATATACAGTAAATTAATAATTAAACATGTGAATACGAATATATGGACAATATAAGTAGTGATTTATACATAAATATATATGGATAATTCAACTTTCTGATACTCGAGGCATAACTCATGTGTCTATATGATGTAGTGTCAGTATAATAATTATCAAGGGATGTAATTCCCTATATCTTAAGAATATGTGAATCCATTCTTAGTATCAAGAGAATAGTAGATTCCATAACCACATTCATAGTTGCAGGGTCTCCATGACCACATCATAATAATATGGCTTCCATGACTAGTATAATATAATTAATAGTCATTATGCATGTATAAAATAGGAAGGTTCATCGTGCCTGGTATCATATCAGTAGGGTCTCCATGGTTGAATAAAATTAGTAAGGTTCATCATTCCCATTATTTATTATTCAAAATGTTAACCATTCCCATGTGTCATTATATAAGGACACCATTATTGTATCATGGTTTAGGGATGAAATTCCCAAATCATACATTATGTATGAGAGATTAAATGCCAATAAAGAAATCCCAAAGGTTCACCATGACCATAGATCACTATATCAGAATGGATGTCATGACCATATATCACAATAGTAGGGAATTTTGGGCTTGCATATAAAAATAAATTGGTGTCCCCATGCCCATATCGTAGTATTGATAAATAACAATTGTCTTTAATATGAGATTATTTATAATAAAAAATTCTTTAAAATTTATTATGGACATGGGAATGATCATTTTTTAACTTCTAGATGTGATGTGGTCATACCAAATACATCAAAGTCAATTAAATATAATCTTGTAAGTGTTCCTTCCATTATACACAACTAAAATTATCAATTTAATTTTTATATTAGAATTTTAAATCATTAAAAACCATATATATGATTTATTGGGAATTTAGACAATTATAACAACAATGGAAAATTTAAATGCACACCTCAAGTGTTGGGGGTAATTTATGGGGCCTAATAAGGTCATAATGTTCCCGATTAATGAAACCATTTAATAGATGATTAAATTTAAGGGAAACACGAGGTTAAAATAGTGTTATCTACAATGTAATATATTATAAAAAATGTCAACATTGAGTTATAAATACTATACCACATACTTTATTCCAATAGTGGATCACTCACCTAGTATAGGATTTTGGTTTGGTACAAATCATGAGAAATTGGAAAAACATACGAATGCACTAAAGATAGGTCATATGAGACTAAACCTAAATAACCACCATCGATAAATATGAAAATGATGAAAGGAACAAGATGAATTGTCTAATCACCATTCTCATCCAAATGAGATGACCAAAAATTGAATTAGATTCTATAGGGAGAAGCTATTATTAAACCTAGGATGAAAAAGCAATGATCTCTAATGGGATGGATATAGGTGGATGTCCACATGATGAAGGAAATAAATAATAGTTTTAAACAAATATGAATATAAGTTATTTTTTTTAATTTTTACCAACATTATTGGGTTGCACAGTTTTGATACACGGTTCGTCAAACATTATTCCAACCATGCATAGCTCACTTCCCTAAAAGGGTGCCCAATGGATTCATGGGAATAGTTTGAAAACCTATGTGTTAAAAATGAAATATTCCAATTATAAAAATTATAAAATTTTTAAATGGGAATGTGTAATTGGGTTCATGGTGGGAGAATAATATCTTTCCATTCTTTCCCTCTAAAAAGACACACATTATTAGGAGAAACCATGCTGGCTAGACTGTAAAATTTCTACTAACTGTGCATCCAAGTTATTTCTTCCACTAGTCAGGGCTCTTAACTCTAATCAATCCCAAGACATGCATTTTTTTCATAGCATCACTTGGAATCTATATATGTTAAACCCAAATATTTAAACATGAAATTAATGTAATTAAAACTTATATAGAAAGTGGGTTCTTACAATAAGGTTCACCCTCTCAATGCGATGGATCCTTACATTCTTCTCATTATTGAAGAAACTCCCTTTATTTTTGACTTTTATATTACATATATTCATGTTTCAATGTGTATTAATATATCCCACCTATATAACTTTTGTTATCCATGTAATTTGATACCCCTTTTGGTCTCATTAATTCCTTATTTGAATCCTTATGTACCATTGTTATAATCCTAAAATTTCACTATGATTTTTCATGATAAAGAATTTTGTAGTGAATAACCATCCTCGTTTATTCTCAAAGGTATTTACTTGATGTACCTATACTTCATTGATTGGGGAATTTCAATTAAATATCTCACACTCCTTAACCATTTGATTAATAGAGATCAAATACATGCTTAGGTTTTATGATTTCTGTCGGACCCTAATGCATGTACATGATATAAATGTGAAGGTTGAGATAAAAATTTTATATCTTTTAAATACATTAGGTAATGTTTTAGTCTCATAAGATGACATGTATTAGAGTAGGGAGTAAACTGAATCTATTATTGGTCATTTTCCACTATGTGATGTTGTCTTGGATGTAAACCTTGAGTTAGTCGTATGTAATGTTTTATGTTTTTTCCACATCCCCATGTTGATTTATATTATCATTTCATATCCGGTTTCATTATTTAATATTATGATTCTAACCCCTTTTATGTTATCAAAATATATATATTGGATCACATTTAATACTTTTACTTTTATTATGATTTCTTATTACTATAATGGACTTTATAGCTTCCCACTTTCATATATACATCCCCAGGTTATCACATGATGTTTTAGAAGAATAATGGAATATTATGATCATTTATAGGAATATTTGAATAATGTTTATATACTCATTTTTCATGTTTCTATGTTATGTACCTAATTACCAAAAGACACTAGGCCTCATGATCTTTTAGGGTAAGATTTAAGTTTATATTTATGTAATAAAACATGAATGAATGTAAATAAAAAATACGGTTTGTCAGAGTTGGTATCAAAGTAATGTCAATTTATTTTTTGGGGATTAAGATAATAAAACATAAATGGAAGCCTTATAGGTAATATTAAACACAGTAAATCAGAACTAATGTTTAAAAAATTATAGAATAAGTGTTCTCTATGAAAATGCATCCACCCTTGGAGAATACAAATTGATGTTGATCAAAACCTTTTATAACTAGGGGTAACACGAAAAGGGGTCATTAAGTTGGATGAAATCATTACCTTGTGAACAACAAGAAGCCTTGACGCACACCAGGTGTAATACATTATAGGGTTTTACTTTGGTAAATTCACAATCTCTTTATGAACCATTATAAAGTCAAAAAATAATATGATTTTATATTAAAATAATATATCTTTTATAACATAGAATAATAGATATAAACATTTAGGTTAAGGAATATATTTCGTTTTTAAGTTATAACTTTTTAATTGTTGTTTTCTTAATTATGTGTTGAATAGTTTTAATCCTATATCACTTTATTTTCACATTATTTTAGACAATATATGGAAATAGTAAAAACCTATTCCACAACCAATATTATGGGAAATACTACGTTTTCCCAAAAGAGATGCCTAATATGATATAATCTAATGTATGATATCTTTTGATTATTCCAAATAAGTTATCACAAATAATGATTAAAAATTGGAGTATAGTTGAATTTCTAAACAAGACAAAAAATATGTGGTTGTCATCTCAAGGATGTTATTCTAATAAAGGAGATAAAAGAATGAAGATTCAGTTTCCTATTTGTTAAAAATGTGGAATGTGCTACTGTGGGAAATGTTACAAAGGAACTCCGAGATTGTTTTAAGTGTTGAAATATAGGGCATAAAGTTGTCATTTCCATTGAATAATGAAGATTTTTGTTTAAATAATGTTTGCAAATATTGTTCAATATAATTTACCATTAAAATTTCCAAGTAATAAATGTGGAGATGATTTCCATTATCCAAGAAAAGTCTCTATTTTAGTATGTAGCAAGCACAATGATCACATAAAACCTCCAAGACCAACGGAATAATAAATGTATTATAATAATATGGATCATGATTAATGAAGTTCACATAAAATATACTCTATAGATTTGATTTTTTTTATTTTTTATTTCATTCTATAATAACTTATATTTTATGTTTTCTATCAATATAATGTAACTAAACACAATGAATTATTATCATTAGGTAAGAAATTGCAATATTTTTCTATCATAATTAAACAAAATTAATTTTTTCTTCATAAAAATTATATAATTCTTTCATTAGTGGAATTAATATCATTATATGTATATATTACCTTTCCTTTCATAAATCCATCAATTTTTTTGAGTGAATTAATTAACCCATAGTATAACAAATTTCGCCTCGAATTATATACATGTGTAAGAAGGGGGATGAATATTTTTTAGATTTATCATTTCAATAATTGTTATTATTACCTTATTTGGAAGTTTACCTATCTCAATTGGTTTACACTATGTAAAAGTTCTTACATGATGACATCCCCATTGCACAGTAACTCATTGATGTGTTTTCCAAATAATTTTTTTCTCTCCCTCCTGAACGAGTTGTTCTATTCTCAATCAAACTTATACATGGAACAATTATCAATCCATGGATATATTATCCCTAGAAATGGGATATCTGTGGATCATTAAAAAATTAAGGCAACTAATGGATGACCATGAGAAAAATATTTGATAGAAATCCACAGATTCTATGGATTATCATTGTATTTCGTCTTTTTTGGAGAATCATCTCATGGTTTCCAATCACAGTAACCAATATTAGCAAAAACATAGTCTTATTTTTATGGACTGATAAATGTGAAGAAAAAATTAATGAGCTAAATAAGAGTCTAATCAATGAACTTGTGCTCACATTACCCAACAATGGAGATGGATAAGTTATCTATATCAATTCTTACCTATATGAATTTGGTTTTGTGCACATGTAAGAAAGAAAACTGATATCTTATGCATCTATCCAATTAAGGATCCATTATTAGTACTATCTAATGCGTGATCTACAATCGGCTTTAGTGATCTTCACATTGATGATGTGGGAACAATATCTCTATGCAGAGATGTCTAATGTATATGTGTGTGTGTGTGTGAAGATCATAAAAGCCTAAAGTTTGTATTCCCAAAAAAATAAGCTCAATATGTTCTAATAATGGTTCTAAGAAATGATAAATTATTATGATTTTCAATCCATTACCATCATGGGAAGGAAACCCAAGTTCCAAATTCTTTCAGAAGAAAGGATCTCTCAATCGTATCCATGATTAGGATTGAAACTGATTATATCTTCTTGGAAATGGAAAAGATGAATATGTGAAAAAAAATTAAAGTATCTTAATCCTAACATTAACAAATAACTAATCGACCATATATTCTGGAGATGGTCATTGAGTCCGCAAAAGATGAAGAGATTCTATAGAATAAGGTAGAGAATATTCTTTTAGTTAAACATTACTGAAGATATAGGTGTATTTTTTGAAACCAGGATATGTGTCCAATAAAAACTAGAAATTAAATTGGATATTACTTATGATTTGAATATTCTATTCTTGTCTATTACTCCATGAAGAACTAAGACTTATAAGGATTTAAAGAAAATCATATTGTGGGATATCATGAAGAGGGATATTCTTGATATTGTGTCATGATTCTCGGTATACAATTAATTAAAGGAGGAATGATATAAGTCTAAGGGTATGATGGAACCATTTCTTGTTATTGTATGGAAATTGGAAAAAATAGACAAGGATTTCATCATTTGACTCCCTATAAAACCCTATAGTAAATTATTTCATTTAGGTGGTAAAACATTTATATACAAATAAATCAAATTTAATAGTTGTCAGGGAATACTTATCTCTCAAAAAACTGACCAAATATACAAAAGGGGCTTTGTAAGTCTACATGGATTTACACTCTCAATTTTATCCCATTGAAATATGAGGCATACCCTAAGGTTATGTAAATTCTTTCCAAAAGTGTCGGATAAAGAACTAATCATTGATACTACTTATCTCCATAATTTGTATTGTTAGTGCGAAAGAACCATTCAAACACTAGATGATATGATGAGATCAAGTTCAATACATTTATAAGGAAATTAGGATCAGAAGCTTCCCCTGGTGTAGTTATCATATGATAGTAGTTTTTATTCTAGCATTAAAATAGAACCCAGTGAGGATCTGTAATATAATTGGTATTGTAATTCAACAGGCTATGATTAATTTTCATATAAGAACCGAAAAAAGTGATATTTTCTAAGAGTTTATGGAGAAGGTTCAATACATTCGATTTCATAAGAAATCCACAAAATTTCGATTGAAAATCAATGTAGACCATCATTAGTGAGACGTGGGGTTTTGATCAATGATAAGGTATAGGTTTTTATATCACTGTGAAAAAAATCATGAGGTTTGTGTACAAGGTAAATCTTATTCCTAGACACATTTTCCCATTTTATATCCTTGATAACATTAGATATGTGTCCTATCAACCATCACTCTCACCTAACCTATCTGAAGTAAAACATAGTGTCCTTGTATGCCCCTTTATTAAGTAAATTTCAAACACCTCACATGAAATAAATAAGATGGATTCACCATTGGAGAATGATCATTCATATGAGGAGTAGATGGAAAAGATCTTATATTGTAGATACAATGTTATAAGAAATAAGACAACTCTACTAGTCAATGTGTTTTTCTGGCACCAAAAGATTAAGGAAGTGGCATGGGAACCATAAGAGGTGATGAAATAGAATTACCCTCATCTATGTTGGTGTATGAAATAAAAAATTGTTAACTTTCTAAGGGTGAATAATGTAACAACCCAATATTTTATAGATCAAAATATATTTTTAAATAAAAATCCTATTAATGTAATAGAGATATAGAAAAAACATCAACTAAATTTTTTATTTCAAATTGTTTTATTCATTTGGATTTAAACTATATTTAACCATCATAAGTTGTGATAATATATCCATTATATAGTAACTATTATTTTTAGTATATTAAGGGTTATAATAAATTCCAATTCACGTAGATGAAATAAGTGAGGGCCTCAACCTATAGGATTGCACCCTATAAATCACATTTATCAATGATTCTAAGGTATATAGTATTTTCTGTATTTGAACATGACCAATACCAAGATAACATTCATTAATTAAGTAACAAGTTAAATAGATTATGTTATTGGTTAAAGATCATTAGGATCATGACCCAATCCATGTCTCTCAAACCACTTGAAGAAAATATCACCATCTCACACATTACCCATATTGAATTCATTGGTGTAATAATGGGATATCTATCTAGACCCTAATAGTGTGAATTTTTCTTTTTTATATTTAATACAATAATTGTTATATTTATCTCATTTTAATATAACTTTAGATAATGAGTTTGAATTGGTTTTTGAAATGATGAATAAAAAATTATATATTTGGATATTATGTAGTTTCAATCAAGAAACTCATTTTAGTATATTAATATATTTTGAAAATAAATTTTATTTTAATTAAACATTATTTATAGATAATATTTATGAATTAAAAATTATAATATAATTTTCTGAATTCAAAATAATAAATTTTATATGGTTTATAAAACTGTTATTTTCAAAAAAAACCAATATTTTTAAATTAATATAGATTTATATATTAAAGTGTTGATTCTCATACATAGAAAACATTCAAGAAAATATAATCATTTTTTAAATCATAATTTCATGGTTAATTAATGGTGTTTTTATATAATTTTTGAAGATTTTTTAATTTTTTGTTCGTAATTAAATATAGTATAAATATATATTGTGTATTATGACATCATAAAATCTCAAAGGTGGTGTAATAAATTCAATAATAATTATCCATAATAAAAAATTGTGCTTACCTTTTAAGATAATCTGTTTTATAGTTTATTTTATATTTTTTATAAATTCTTACTAAATCCCCCTACCCCTGCATTATATTTGAATTCATTAAAATAAATTTTTTATAAGCACGAATAATTCCACAATCACTAAAGGAATTATTTTAATGAGATTACTTATTAAAAATTTAGAATAATTAAAACCACTCCGCTTTAGTAGATACCATGTTAATACCAATTGTAATATTTTCTGTTTTGATTAAATTATCAAAAAGTTCATAAGCCGTGTTTTGAAATTAATAAACAATTCTCTTATATTTTTCTATATAAACCAACCCAAAATTCATTTAATATTCCCTCAAGAATCATAAATCATATCAATAATCTAGACTTACCTCTATATAACCTTCCCAAGTGTCTCTCAATATCTTAAGAAGTTAGTTCTAATCTTTAATAAGTTCCCTCTCATAGTGAGTGATCCTCACCATCGCTAATTTATTCATGAGACTCCCTTTAATCCTTACTTTTGTTTTCCAATTTATCATGTCAGAATGTTTTTTTATATATCCATATAATAACCTAATTATTTACAAGTAGTTAGATAACCCTTTAAATCTATTTTAACCCTTTTATTAATCTTTATGTAGGAAAATTATACTTCCGAAATTTCCCTTTGATTTTTCATGCAAAATAATTTGGTAGTGAATACGGATAAAAATTTATTCCTACAGTTTTTTATAAAGATGAAAATATCCTTATTTAATTGGGGACATCTATTTATTTATCTCACACTCTTTAACCATTGTATTAATAGTGATAAAATTCATCTAAATGTTTTCTGAAATATGTGAGACACTTATGAATGTAAATGATATGAATGTGATGGGTTGTCCGAGAATTAGACAACCCTCCAATGAATTGGGAAATTTTTGGTCACATATGACATCATATATGGGATTATAGAGTAAACTGAATCTATTATGATACATTATCCACCATGTGATTTTTTCTTTGATGTTATCCTTGACTTGTTATTTTGTCATGTTTTATGTTGTTTCCACATTACTATATTTCCTTTATGTTATCATGTTATTTCATTCCTCATTGTTAATTATTATGACAATAAACACTTTTATTTTACCATTATATATCTATTGTATGTAATATACATCATTACTATTATATGCTTTTTTATTCACATAATAAGCTTTATAGATGACCATCTTATTATGTAGGTCCCAAGTTTATCCATTAATGCTTTAGATGAATGATGGAATTTTAGGGACATGCTAATTAAGATTTAAATAATTTTGTTTTACTACTTTTATTTATTATTATTTTATGTACATATTTTACCAAATACACCAGTCCTCATGATCTTTGGGGTTGTATTTTGTGCATCCTTATCTAATAAATTATTAAATAAATTGTATTAAAAATGTGTGTTTTCATATTATAAGTCTCTTCATCTTAACACCATAGACCATCACTACTAGTTAAAAGTATATGGTATATGTGGATACATCTCTGAAGTCATGTGATGACCACTGATCCACCCACTAGTCAAGTGGTTTGAGATATGGAAAAGTTACATCATCCATGGCTAAAGTCATCCTTAAAATTCCATAGGGAACGCAAAATATGATAAGAGGAACTAAACATTAAGATAATAACTTTCCAAGAATGAGGTATTAAGAATTATTTTAATCCAAACTAAATAATCAAGAACATAGAATTAAAATATAACTTCTCTATGAAATTTCAATAGTTTAAATAACAAATCCTACATCAAGTTTAAATCATAAATTTGGAAAATATGTTCCCAAAACTGGATCCATTGGATATTCCTCTATGTACATAAACACCACTGGACAATTCTACCAATTCTATTGAAATTTGTATTCATTAAAGTGGTGGATAAAAAAATAAAGAGGGACAATTATGACTAAAAAGGTATAAATTATGGTTTGTGGTTTTTTTATAAAATCTATAGATGAGGGATTAGTGCAGAAATATTCTAAATTTTTATTCATTTTCATCCAATATTAATCAAATGAATTAAATAAGACACAAGTAATTATGTAATGTTTTCCATTTATAAAATCTAAAAAATAATTACCAATTAGATCAAATAATTATTTATATATGTTTAATTATTTTTTGGATGTAATTAAGATGGAATAACATGGTTGGGAATTCTGGTAATTCATTATTTGATTCCATTTAATTGTTTTATTAATTTTCAATAAATCTAGAAGAAGTTCAAATTTTAATAATTCGTTTAATGAATAATAGTTGAATTTGGTAGATCTATGAATTTTAATTAGTGAAATATCAATTTTTAATTTCAATATATTTTAAATTGTATTTTGAATAATCTATAAATAAATTTTAATGTATAAAAAATGTGTTTGATGTTCAAAATTTTTAGTGAATCATTTATGCTTTCAAAATTTTTAGTAAATGGGATATACAGGTTGAAAATGTAAATTTAAAAAGGGGGAATGATTCTATGGATATACTTTCATATAAATTCTTACATGGATTTCTTCTTGTGTATAGTTATTGTGCAGTCCTTAGACGTCTATGAGGAAAACCATTATTAATTTTACGAATAATACTTATATTAGAATTAAAATATTATTTCATATATGTGTTACTGTAGGCAGATATTCCTTTCCAACTACTTCAATTATAGTTTTCTTGGTGTCCATTAAATCATACTTTTCCCTAAAATGTGATCTTCGTTTAATTCCCCTATTTATGTTCACATTTTTCTATGCCAACATCTTCCATGAGACCACCATTCAGTCATGCCTAACTCAGCTTCCCACATTGAATCACACACCCATTTATGGTTATCCACACACAAATCACACATTTGATACCATCGTCTACCAAAAATCCAATTCGATCGATCATTCAATATCATGTGGCTAACTAAAATCGACCATGAGACTATCATCCATTCCCCAAGACCCCTTCACAAAATTATAAATTTTTTCATGCATACACACATCCCTAGTCTCCATCCTATCAATTTAGGTCTATAAAACATTATTTTCCACATATAGTATAAAACAATAGTTGCAAGCTCATCCCATGATCGAATTTTGTGAATAAAATTAAATAATCAGGAATGATATTATCATACTAATAAAATCTCATGAAACACACTAAAACTGTTTCAAATAATGAAGACTAATTCACATGGGTATCAAACTACTTGTTGAACCTGAAGCTATGGAATCCGATTGAAGAATAATATGGGTTGATAAGTTCAATTGAAAACAAATGAGATGGAA
The DNA here is from genome assembly GCA_963277665.1 of Viscum album. Classification (NCBI taxonomy): domain Eukaryota; kingdom Viridiplantae; phylum Streptophyta; class Magnoliopsida; order Santalales; family Viscaceae; genus Viscum; species Viscum album. The sequence goes on from OY728158.1 coordinate 883,902,387, forward strand.
TTTTTTTTAGTTATTTTTTCCTATGTATATATGATGGTGATGAGACTTTAATATATCATAACCCACCAGTTTCCACAATAGAAGGAATAATCACATAATTTTCTTAATCTCAAGGATGATAGATTTTGGATAATATGATAATTGAAATTAATGAGTATTAATTAAACTATTCATGAAGAAGACTCATTAACATTTAAACAGGATTCAAAATATATCTTTTACCAAACTAAAATGTAGTTCATTGAAGGGATTAATATCAAAATAAGACGTATGAGATTTTTTATGAACATAAAAACTAAACATGATGATCTATAACTACAACCTGGAGACCCACTCGACCCTGACCCTCCATCACTACTAATCCAATCTTCACACTCCCCCACACCCAAAATAAAAAATTTCAGAATTAATTTTGATGAAATAATATGGTTCTAATTGATTATAACTTCCTTTAAATAATAAATATTTATCTATGATCGAGATTCATTCTTGTGTGAGTACCATGTATAGAGATGATGTAGACAATAGACCCCTTATACATGATTATAAAGAGCCATGTCAATAAAGAAATAAGACATAAGCACACCCATCTATTCAAAAAAACATGTAACATGATTTTCCTACCTCTAATTATATTATTAACTCCAACACAAATAATTCATACTTTATCGACTAAACCATATCAACCTAGACCAATTTGGAATCACAAATATTTCAAACCCAAGACAGTTCTCTCTCAAGGAAAGGACACTATGTGAAAACTCACCCTCACATGGTCAAGTGATCCATAATGGATAATCAATCTTCTAAAATTCATTAAAGAACATTCATTCAATTATTGATCATGTAATTGGAATATATATGTTGGAATACTCAGTTAATACAAATTTTTACCCTAAATGATTGACCAAAAATACCCATCCATATCAATAAGGAACAAAAATACTCATCCATATGAATTAGGAGCTCATTTATCAAAATTTATTTCATGGAAGAAATATATGGTGATGGGTAAAAAATATATTTTCCCTCAACCACTAGAAAATGATTCATGAGATTTTCCATTAAACATGACTTAGTTTTTATTATATATTTCTTTATTTTTATATTTTAATTCTAGTTTCATTATTTGCATCTATGTTATGTGATTCTATTATCCCTCATTTCAATTATTTTTTTATCCTTTTTGACCTCCCTATGATCTAAATACAATATAAAAATAGAGAACTCAAACATTGTTGGTGGTGTGATGGAAATTATGTGGTATTATTTAATTTATATAAAGATTTCTATATCTATTTATACATGAGTTTGGTGTAACATTGGAGGTGGAGTGTTTAGGATGTGATGGTAACTCTAAATTATATTTTCACAAATTAATTCCACTATATTTTGACTTAAATGTATCCCAAAACATGGATCAGAAACTATACCAGTGGACATGTGTTACTTGATAGGATGGATGGTATGCAGTTTGTTCTATATGAAAGAGTAGGATCATTAACTCAAATGAGGACTACTATTTCCCATTAACCAATGGGATCAAATGGTATTATTGGTCTATTTGAGGGTTTTATTATATGATTATTGGATCAATATAAACACAATGAAGTAGAGGGTGGTGGTCAAATGATATTGAGTCTGTGCATTGATTTATAAGATTTATAGAAAATTTAAATGATGATGAAACCTAATGGAATCCATCCTTTAGACCATATTCACTTCATATATTTAATTTTTTATAAATATTCATCAGATCAGTCATTCTATTAAAATCAAATTGTATTAACCTCATTAAATACATGATTTTGAAATATATAAAACGAATAAAATTATATAAGTGCTAGAGAACATTGATAGGGTGGCCCATTTATCCTTGATAACGACCTTGGACAGACCCAATGGAATGAATTAAAGGGTTTTAAAAAAAATTAAGAATTTTACCTAACATACTCTTCAGGTAACTTGCACCATTGTTGGGGAGTTAGGTAGAGCTTTCATAGACATATGAAAATCTACAATTATTATTTCTTTTGTTCATTTTTATCCCTTCACTTTTTCATCATTTCCTTCTCCAATACAAAATAGGACAATAATTAAGTTTTAATCCATTTAAAAAAATGGAACACTAATTTTATGGTTAGATCATATTCCTACATGATCCCTATGAGGAGTAATGTCCATAGAAACTATTTAAAAATACACTATTTGGGGAGGAGGATGATAAGAATAAATAAATTAAATTCAGATTCATGTGATGATGGAAAAAAATTGATCATATTAATAAACACCTATTAGTATAGGATGATAACTAAGCTCAATTACTCAATAGGGATGAACCATATGCCCTTATTGTTGAACATAAAGTCCATTATTAGAACCCTTTATAATAAGAAGAAGACTATCCTGAGGTATAAGAATATAAAATTAAACATAAATTCCATCTTATCTCAATAACCCATTTTGAGGGAAATTTTTAATAAAAAAATACCCACACAATTTTACAACTGAAAACATACACCATGTTACCTTGAAATTTGAATTAAAATTGAACATCGGTCCAAATAAGGGTGTTATTTTTTCCTTTGACTCTCACAATTTTGATTACAATGAATCTCATTTAGAACATTCTAACATTTTTGTGAATTCAATATCGAAAAATTTATTATAGGTCCTAGATGATAAGGATATTGGATGGGCTCATATTTCAAGAGATGTTGGTATTTCAATGGTTTGAACTATCCATGCTTGAAGACTATAAAGAGGAAATTAAAATAGATAAAGTACTATAAGTTGATAATAAAGAGGGGGATACCAATTACATAGATTCATTACATTAAATCTTTATACATGATGAAAAAACCACTAATATCCCAATTCAAGAATCTAAATACAATGATAAATTAAAATTGTCTATTAATTGTGTAAGGAAGAACATATGGATGAAACCAAAGAAGATATTTTGGGGTTGAAAATTGAAGAATATGATTATTTAGATAAATAAGAAGTGTTTAATGAGGATTACATTGAAAAAATGACAATTTTCACTCCTAAGGAGTTTAAATAGAATATCACTTGAGAATTTAATCATAAAAAGATAAAAATCTAGATATTGTGTTGAATGAATTGCACCCTTAACTCCAATTGAATATCAAATGGAAGATGACATAATTGAGAAGAATATATCACAAGATTATCCTTAATGATGATAATTTTGAGTCCCTACCTATGATAGGGAGGATTTATAATCGAACAAAACATGTTTTAATTTCATTTGGTTTGAATTATTTTCTGACTCTCCCTTGTTTTTATACTATTAAGTAGTATCATCATAGTATCTGTAGAAAAAAGAAATCACAAAACGTTGGGAGAAGTTCATGTAGACCTCATATACCATCCTAACACCGCATCTTTATCGGTTATAACATAATACACTAGGATTGGAAATGAAGGACTATGCGCAAGAGGAGCTTTAAGTGGAAGGGAAGCATAAAAATACAATTTTGGTTTACATCATATATATCAATAGCCCTAGTATGGGGATAATCATACAAATATCTAGATTTGGATATTTAAAGAATCATATTGTCTTTAGAGGGTATACCGATGATTTAAATTCTCTCTTTAATTATGTTTTTCATATTTTTAATTAAATTTTAATATTTAACTCTATATATCAATAGATTTTCCCTTTATGTATACCAACCTATGATATAATATCATTCTATCTGAAAATAAATCTAGAGAGATTTAAACGTAATCTTGTTGAATAAAAACACAATGTGGTTTTTTCCTTTTACATCATTTTTTACTATAATTCATAGAGTATATTTTGGAAGATAAATAGAAAGTTATGAATATGTGTATTGGACAGATTCAACCAAACATGGACGAATTTGATTTTTTTGGGAATTTATAAACAAAAAATCATCATGATGTTCATTTTTCTATTTTACGAATATAATGTGTATTTTTTGACAGAAAAGTTGAAGTTCAATTATTTAATCCCTTGAAGAACAACATATGTTAGTTATGAGGGATCCATGGATTCTAAAGATGATAAAATTTTATGGTTATTGAGTAAACATAAGAAATTATTATAGAAATTATTCTTAGGAATTAGGAATTTCTAGGTGATTCAAATAAACATGGTGGAAGGAGAATAATAACATGGGGTATATAGATGTTTAAACATAAATATAGTAACATGGAGTTAGGGAAAAATAACACCTCAGGGATCCATAGTAAAATATATAATTGGGATCCCATATTTAATCTCTAAAAATTTTTTCCCTTTCTCTGTGAGTAAATGACATTTTTTATATTTAATATCTTCTAAATATAGTGTTGTGAACAAATCATTGCTGGAAAAAAATTCAAAAATTTTCCAAATTAAAGAAACATAAATCTTTTATGCTATGGTAATATTGATCCTTAGTAATGAAAAATTAAATTTAGTTATAAAAAATTAAATTTATTTTCATCAGCTATAAATTTCATCTTGGTCATAAGAAACTAGGGGGAAAGGGACAACTAGATTTACATCTATTTTAAATTTAAATTACACTTAAATATTATCAATTTTATTCCAATAATAAGAACTATAACTTGATGAAATTTAATTTTAAGAGTGGAAATTATATATGAAGCATAAATGTTTCAAATAATTGATGAATTAGTTGTTTTCTTCAGGTATGGAATCTGTATTTGAACCTATGTAGGACTCTCTATTTGAATAACTAAATTCATTATATTACTTTAAAGTCAAATAATTAAAGTGTATGGGACTGATTAGAGATGAAATTTTAAAATTTTATTGGTATTCCTTAAAGATATAACCCAAAAATTAAATAAGACCTACGTAATTACATTATTTTTGTTACTTTTAAAAAATATGGTAATTAATTATATATTTCCACAAATCATTGTTTTCATATTTTTCATGAATTTGTTGATGTAATTTAGATTTTATTCCATGATTGGTAATTCTGGAGATTATTTATTAAAAGAATATTATTTTTAATCAATATGTAACAATCTCAAACTTTTATAATGTATTTCATAAATAAAAAATTATTTTGGTCAAATAATGAATTTTAAATAGAGAAACATGATTATTGAATTTCACTGCATTCTTAATTGTGTTTATTTAAAATCGAGAATTAATCATCAAATAACAAAAAACATGTTTGATTAATTTATTTTTTAGTCAAAATTTTGTCCTTATAAATGTGTATTACATGGAATATGATGGTTAATTATGGAAATATGACATAGGGGGAAGCTTATGTGGGCATTTTTATGTTCCCATTATTCTCCCATTACTCATTGATGGACTTCTTCCATAGTGGGCATATTTATCACCCCACAATAATTTGTGTGTCTCACCACTATTCCATATATTGAAAATTCTTACATTATAATGAAAATCTCCTTTTCTTCTGGTCCTACTATAGAAAAATAATCCATATTAACTACTTTTATACTAGTTTTATGTATTGATAATCAATCATTTCAGTCCCTAGAAATTTATCTTTCATTCATGAACCCACATTTGTTCTCTTCTTCCATGAAAACTACTTCATGGATTCCACAATTCTTTCATGCACCACTCAACATTCGACAAGGAAGTACCGACCCTTTTATGGTTATCCACACACCAATAGCTCTTCCATCACCATCGATCTTAAGAAATACAATTCATTCAACCTTGAAATGTACCCAAATAAACCATAACTTTTCATGATACTCTTATAAATAGTCAAGCATTATTATAGATCCCTTAAATCAAGGTAATGTTAATCAGTACATACATCCATGTAGCATGAGAATACAATTGATCAATGTTTCCCTATAAGACAAGCTCTAACGCACAAGGGATATCTATCTAAAATGGGAATCTAGTCTATGTTCAAATTTATTTAATTAAATAGTAATATTAAGGTATATCATATTAGAATAATAAAATATCTTTAAATAGACTCAAACCAATTCAAATGATGAAGAATGATTTATATCGGGACCCAACTTTGCATCGAACATGAATCCATATAATCTGATTGAAGAAAATTATGGGATGATAAGATCATTCGATTTCATATGAGATATAATATTTTTTTGGGTCCTTTGTTCTCAATTTAGAGATAAAGGTGACAAGACTTTGATATATCTGACACCACTACATTCACTATAGAAAGACTATGCACACATGTTGGTTGATCTAAAGCTTTAGAGATACTGGAAATTTTGAAATCCAAAATGAGTGTAGATCAATCATTATTATATTGAATAAGACACATTAAATTTTAAAAATGATTCAATAGTGATATCGAGAAACACTAAAATGTAGTTGATCTAAGGGATAAAGATTTGACCGAGACCAAGAAAAATTATGGAGAAGGGTTAATTCAAGAATGGGGAACTATAATATTAAACGTTTACCCCACTAAATCATGAGACTCCATCAAAATATTTTATGAATAATATAACCCAACACCTAAATTGAAAATTCTGATACCCTATTTTGAATAATTTTTTGATTGTGTGGTTGATTACAACATTATTTTTTAAGGAGATTATTCTGATATTGATATTCTTTCCTATGCATAATCTTGGTAGAGATTAATAATGAATGTGACACTTTCATCCTAGGAATCCCCAAAAATATTAATAAAGAATGATGATGTAAAAAAATTTATTTAAACTATAACTAATTACTCAATTTCTCCATCCTCTAAAATTTTTCTAAACTCCAGCACCATGTAGGCCTATTCTACCATCCCAACCATGTCTAATAGGCTTGAATTGGAATCCAAAGCATAAAGTAAAAGAGAATATATAAAAACTCTACATCTCATAGAAAAAATGAGGTGCATTGGATATTCAATATTCAATAATAAAATAATGCACATTTGTTTGGAGCTTGATCATGGGAAGGGAATGTCTCTGTTTGAATATTTGAGTGGAATTAATCACACCCCTAGATTATGTACATGTGGAAATCATCTAGATAAATGAAGTAATCAATTATTTTAAATGATTACAATGAGAAGGTGGTTGAATTATATTTTGGTGTATATATATTCATATCCCCTATATGTTTATAAAACGATATGGAATGTATTCTTTTTCCTCAGTCTTTATTTTAGAAAGGGTTTTCATGTTTATTGTAATATTAAAATTATTACATTCTATTAATCTATGTTCAATGATTATTTTCGCTCCAATTTTATTCATGTTCTTCTTAACCTCTATGATGTAAATGGTATATAGATACTCTATTGTAATAGAGAATTGACCCATTGTGGGTGTTTTATGGGGATTTGCAACGGTATTGTAGAATTCATGTTCATAATTATAAATCATTTTATACATGATTATATAGTATCACGGGAGTTGGAGTGTGAATGATGTGATTATCATTCTATATTCCATCAACACTACTGTAGTCCTACACTTTCTAACTTCAATGTATACCTTCATTTGGATAAAACATCATAAAAGTTGTGTTATTTGATTTAGAGGTTCAATGGAATGTGATCACTTCTATGTGAGTGAGTGGTATCATTCACTCAATCCATGAGTTCTCTTTCCCATTCTCCATTGGGAATAAATGGGATTATCAATATTGTTTTGGATTATTAAATAGATTTGTTTTTCTGTAAAATATGAAAATTATAGATTTTGGGTGGATGAATGATATTGATTCTATAAAATTGATTATTGGGATTTTGAACTAATTTAAATGGTGATTTAAACCACAATAATTCATCTATATGACCATATTCACTTCATAAATTAAATTATGTTCATTATTTTCATCTAAATTTTCTATTATAATCTAAATTGAAACACATTAACCCCATTAACTTTGTACTTTCAGAATTAATAGACCCAATAAAAATACAATTGGAAATTTATATCAGTGAAGAGATGATCCATGACTCCTTTAGAAAGATCATGGTCAATCACATCATGTTGTATTCTATGTTTTTTAGAATTTTTTATTGGAATCCTTATTTAGCCAGATCGCATCAATGAGCCCACTCAGAGGGAAAAAAATTTATCGTTAATTAAAATACCCCAATAGTAAAACCATTATTAAATTTTAAACTATAGTGATGTGCTTCCATTCAGAGATGCATTTAGGAAATATTGATAATTATTTATTTTCATGCACATTCAGTTTAAAAAAATACATTAAATTAACTATTATATACATGAGAATATAATATTTTAATTAATGTAAATAATATTAGTAACTATATTATTAAATATTTTTCCAAATACACTAAATTTTATAGGTAAATTTTGAAATGTCTACATTTGGTATTTTTCACTAAAATTTTAAAGAAATGACACTATCCATAATCATATAGATTTAAACTGCATAACGTGCCTTATTTCATAGCAAAAATTTTATTCCCCATTAACTAATGTGTCATGAATTATCACCTAAATTTGAAATATTACATTGAAATATGTGAGTTTTTATTCCCTCAAAGGGGATAAAAATTAAGAACTCAATAGGCACAATACAAACACAGTGACACATTTCACCTATTCTAATCACATAGAAATTTTTGGATAGTATTGAATACTAGATTACCTTTTATATAGAATTAATAGAAATTATAATTAATAACGTGCATAAAATATTGGATTACATAATTCCTTTTGTAGTTTTATTTTAAAGTCACCAGTTCCAATCAATTTATTATATCAAAACATAACAGGTATTATTATTGAAAAATATTTCTAATATATGATTAAATTTATAATTGAGTCTTTAAATAGAAGCAACCTAAATTTTTTGTTTATTTAACCTACCATATACATGATTTTGACATTAACACTCCATGAATCTAGAATATGCAATTGGTTTATAAGGAAAGTGTCAGAAACATAAAAATTGATAAAAACAAAAAGACATACATTCTTATAAAAATAAATTCATTATCCATGAATTTTAGTTTTTCATAATCTATTTATGGATTATTTGTTTTTAAATTTCCCAAAAAATATAAATAATAAATGTAAGCAATGGATATCATGGGGTTTGGATCACTAATCAAACTTTTGGGATGTTTCATAATCATCAGGGTAAATATAAATCATGGAATGATATCACCATGAACATAAACTATCATTCACAGCCTTCTAAATTCCTCATCTATATGTAAAATGATATGCTTTCAATAAAATTGGTCTTATTGCACTGTATGGTGAACACATTGGTACAACATACCTCAATATTTTAAAAATACGAACATTGGTAATAGACAATCAAATTATAGAGGGGTTGAATCTATAAAAACTGACACCACATCAATTGTCTAGATGGGTGTAATAATTTATGACAATGACATAAAAATATTCCCATCATCTCCATCCAAATCATGATTATTTCCACCTACCTAATTTTATAGATTCTTGGGATGATGTCCTCAATGCCCATGTGATTACCCATGAGTTTATTAAAAAACCTAATATTTCCATCTCCCAGACTTCTATATAAAGATATAGACATATATAATAATCTACTTATAATGAAATTATAACCAATCCTGAAATAAAAATTCTATTTTCATTATAAATTTATATATACTAGTAATCATTAACCTTTACATATACCGTATAATTTAATCTAATACTTCATCGAAGAACACTTCTTAACAAATAAAAATCTTCTCAATACCTCTGATCACAAAGGTAAATGAGAAATCATATGGTAAGAGTGAGATCAAACTCTCAATAATGGGTAATACATTATTAATGAGACATATAAGAGTTTTCAATAGATCACAAACACGTGTGATACATAATAATGAGGGAAATGATATTATTAATGGAATATGATCATGAAACCTTAATATGTGACCATAAATAATGATTTCATAACCAAACATACTTAAATAAATTCACTAATTTTATTAAAATAATTACATATTCTATAAAGTATATAACACAAAAAAAAAATTAAAATAAAACTATGTTCTCTACCATATAAAAAACACAACAATGAGCTTAACCAAACTATGAAATATTATTACCATTATAACATAATTTTTGAATTGGATGGTATGAAAAATATTAATTTATTTAGGAAATATATTTATAATTTACATACTCAATATAAATTCATTGATTAATTCTTAGGAAAATAATTACTCACTTTTTAGTAATGTTATTTAAATGTTTTTGAAATAAGTTTCCTTCAAAAATGATTTTCATCATTTTATGAGAAAATATAATAATGAAATTATGGACTATATATACATTTTTTTATAAAAATAATATCATTTTTATTAATAAGAACAAATTTATTTAGGGTTTGGTTTTTTTATTTTTCTGGGGAGAATGATTTTCTAATGAAATGTAAAAAAACCTATTTTTGGAAATGTTTATTTTTTCAATAATATAACATTATATATTTTATTAAGTGATTTAAAATTATTTATTTTATATTGTATTAATAATAATTCAATAAATTTCATTATAATAAATTTTATGATATATTTTGGTATAAAAAAATTTATATAAAAGTCATTTTTCTAAAAAAAAACTATATTTTCGAATTTTTCATTTTGATTTTAAATTAAATTATTCCACATAAATGCATTAGATTTAATAAAATTTATTAAATATTTGGATTAATCTGGTACAAATTTTATAAATATTACCCTTTTCATTTTTTCTAATTTATGTATAGATATTGAAAATTTTATCCAATTGGTAATGGGTAAATAATGTAAATATTGGAGAAAACTAAGTGATAAATTCATTTTTTTCATAGTTATTATTATTGGATTAATTAAATATAACCCTTAAATTATTAGTATCAAATATTATATGTTTACTTGGAAATTTGGATGAAAATGGTTAATACAATATTTAAATTAATGAAAGTTGCAAAATGCCACTCTCTTTGTTTTAAATATCCATTCTGTTTGTACATGGGGACAAAAGAACGTTATGAATGTACATAAATGTCAATTTTATCAATAATGAAACTATCTCCTTCATGCTATTTCATTTATAATTTTTATTCATAATATAATTTCCTTAAATCCAAGTGCCATGCTAACACAATATTTATTCAATTAATAAAAACATTATTCATATTACAAATATTAAAATTGATATTATTTGATTGTGTAATTTATTAAAAAAATATTGATATAATATAATTATGATGTTTAAGTGAATTATATTTTATTTATGTTTTTTGTAGTCAAATTTAATGTACATTGTTAAAATTGACAATAAATAAAATTTATCAAGTTAATATTTTATTACATTATTTAAAAATTGTTTTAATCTTCTTATATGAAAAGTTGGATAATATATGGTTGGAAAGGTTATCCCTTATCCATTTATGAGACATTTTTATGCCAATTTGTAAAATTAATGTCTTCATGCGTGAAATTTTTTTTATTGTTGGTAGTGTTAAAATAGATTAAATAAAGGGTTGATCCAAAATAAAGTTCAAACCACAATAAAAACCTATCCAATTTTAATAATTTGAGAATATTTAAACAATATCATATGATAGTTTTTATTAACATGACATTTTTAGCCAATTTACTTGAGAATTAGTTTATTTTAATTTAATATTTTAATAATTTCTAAAAGTTCCCCTCACTTCAATTATAAAAGAGACCCTACTCCAAAACTTCTTTACATATCATTAAGCCATATAGATTAAAAAATCAGAAACAATTCATTGTAAACATCCTCAAACGCATTATATAAGTGCTTTTCATCTCAAAGGCCATCCTTAAGCCCTTTAAGATAATATTTAAAGGTTTTCCTTCAATGGAGATGTAATATCTTTAAATGATCGCTTTCAAATTAATCCTTCATTCACCTCCTATAAATATACGGTTTTATCATAAAATAATAACTTTTCTATCATAATTATACTTAAGAATCATTATTATTATAAAATATACCTTATATAATGTAATATCCTACCACTCCTCATTGGAATGAGTTGAGGAAGAATTTCTACATCATCCTTAGAGACATTCCCAATACACCAAAGAATGGAAAAAATTTCTAAGGGATTCAATACAATAGGGGGAAGTGTTTCCATTTGAAAATGGAACAACCACAACCAAACGAACCAAATCCAAAACCACTAAATAGTGTATGTCACGAATTTAAGACAACTAAATGTATACCAAATCAAACCAATTATATCCAAGTACTATGAGTACCAAGATCAACATTAAATACAAAGTGGAAGACATAAGTGGAAAATTTCAAAGACTCCAATACAAAACTCTACAACTATCAACATGTTCTATAAACCAAATCCACAATAAAAAACAAGTTTTATAAATCTCCACTAAATAAATTTGATTCATTTCCTTTACATTGTCCTAATACATGATATTTGTAAAGAACCCAAGTTCCGAAGTAGGGTTGAGTAATGAAACTCAGTAGGTTTTCCCTGAATGACATCCCTACTCACACCCCTAGGATTGAACATGTTTTAAATTCTATATAAAATGATTTATATATATCAAATTATAATATAGTATATCAAAATATAAACCATTTTCAATACTAAAATATGTTTTCTTATACCAAAACCATTTTTAAGGGAAAGCAATAAAACATATCATTTTACCATTTCTCAATAAAAACCTTTTTGTGATTACCCATTACTTGTCAGTGAAATACACACACACACTAAACCATACAATATTAGGGTTACCATTGATGGTGGAACATCACATATATATTTTTCCCTATAATGGTGGTACTTCATGACCATTATTCATCCCATTATACTGACACTTAAACATTTTATAAAAAAATATTCCAAACCAAAGTGCTCCAAACCAATTCAATAAAATAATTGTTTTTAAACAATTCTCCATCCAATATTAATGAATTGAAACCAAAAACCCATTTTAAAATAATCATTTTAATATCTTTTCAGGACTTTCCACTTCCACCAAAATATCCAATTTTCATACTTACATCTAATATCATCAAAGAGGGTTTCCATTAAACACTTCACTATAATTTCACAAACAATTTCATGAAAAGTATTCAATCTAATGCCAGTCCTTCTTGTTCTTGTAATAGGGGTCAATACTAGGTCCACATACATTAGTAAGTATTGTGAAAATGAATAATGGAATGAATTCTTCACCACAACTAGGTTTAATCTCAAAAAACCCCACAAAATAACTCTTTCCCTAACACCAACACCACCATTTCTCATCATGATAAGAATTAACCATCATTGATTTATCCACAATTGAATAGACCTATGATTTAGATAATAGGATATAATTTTTATCTAATAAAAACTACCAAAAAAAAGAATTACCAGTGTAATTGGGCTTCAACACAGTAGGAGTTTCCACAGGATCTCTACCAGGTCGAAGGGTAGTCACTCCATAGACAATCAGAGGAAGAATTAATGTCTTATGGTTGAATATAGTGAAAAAACTACATTGTGGAAAATACTAGGGAGATAAACTTTCTTAGTATCACACATTTAAACTATACATGGTCAGTCACACTATTAAGAAAACTATGTGCAAATAGTGACCTATAATCTACCTTAAGAGGCTCCTTGTACTGTTATCCAACATGGTTAGCAAAATCATGCGCCAAATTTGTAGAATATCTCTTCCCCACATCACATGGATTCACCTTTGTGGTCTCATGGTATGGCCAAACCATGTTCATAATCTTACACCTACCCAAAATCCTTTGTTTCATCTTTCATGGGTTTTTATTGGAGTTTTGTGGTTTCGAGAAACCATGTTCAAACTAGGAACCTTTAAAATCCCTAAACACATTCCAAATTTCATTCAACCCGTCCCAAACGTCTTCAAAACACTTTAAATACTCAAAAATAATAAAAAAGTGTTTTTTTACCAAAATTAGGGGGTTCTATATTGTCCCCCCTATTGGCCTTCCCGTCCCCAGAATATAGAAAATCATTAATGTTCCAAAAGAGTTATGGACATTTAAAAACAATCTCATTTTCCCTCTCCCAAGTCTCTTCATGAATTTAACCATGTTTCCACAAAACCTACACTATGTTGATGCTTTTCCCATGAAATACAATCTCATTCCTTTCCACAATTTGTACTAGTACATGTAACAACAATGCTTCTGAATCTATGTCAAAAAGATCACAATGAATCACTTGTTCAAGATCTTGATGATACCTCTTTAACTAAGACATGTGAAACACATTATTCAAATCACTAAACCATGGGGGAAATCTAAATATCATTCCAACTCACCAACCCATTCAAGTATATCAAAATGTATTATGTATCAATGAGATAACTTTACACACATGAAAAAATTATGATGCCCAATCCATAGTGAGATTCACAAGAAAACCTGATCACTCACCTCGAATGAAGGTTCTTTTTTATGATAATCATTATATTATTTACAAAAACTTGGTTTCATATCTATTCTATTCATGATGTCATAATTTTTCTCTATTTTCTCATTGATATGGATCGTTCCAACAAGTGAATGTTCACATGTTTCCACCCAATAATGTGGAGAATGAAAAGGATGGCAACATAATGCTTCAAAATGATCAATATGTATGGATTTATTAAAAATGTTGTAATAGGAGAACTCATTTTATGGTATATGCTCCCCCCATGAACCACAAAAATCCCTTATACAATCTTTCACTTTCCCACTCCTCCTCATTGGCTTAAGTCGAGGAGGAATTCTTAGTAGGCCTTATGTGACATCCCCAACACACCAAATCCTAAAAATAAATGTCAGGTGATTCAATACAATTCATGGATGATTTTACTTATAAAAATGGAACAGCCAAAACAAAACATACAATAACCAAAATAATGTGAGACAAGGAAGAATTGATATTAGGCCTTAAGAGACATCCAATGATTTTAAAGGGTTTTAATAAATTACATGATCTTCAAAACAATTGGGGTATGATTTTCGATTTGGGAAAAAACAACAACTAGACATAACATAACCAAACCCATTAAATGGTGCTTCTCAAAAATGTAATACAAGAAAATGCATACCAAATAAATCCAACATTATCATAGTAACAATAATACCATGATCAACATCAATAACAAAGAAGAACACAAAACTGAAAAAGATCAATGAATCGAAGACATAACTCCCAATCTCCTATCATACTCCATGATCCAACTCCTCAAAACATCCCATGTATTAAAAAACACCACTAAAAAATGAGATACCATTCCTTTACATCTGTCCCAATATGTGATATATGCAAACACCAATGTGAAAAGGAAGGGTTGAGTAATGAAACTTAGTAGGTTTTCCCAGAATGACTTCTTAACTCATTTCACTGTGATAGAAAATGTTAGCATGTCTTTGTAAAAAAATATATATATAGAAATTTAAAATATATTTTATCAAAATATAAAAAAATTTCTATTCCAAAACATTTATCACAAACCAACACCATTTTAAAGGAAATCAACCAAACAATTTATATAATCATTTCCTAATAAATCCCATTTTGGAATTACCCATTCCCTGTCACATAACCAAACACTCAAACTCAACAATGCAAGATTGGTGTTTCCCTTGACAGTGGATCATAATTTCCATACCCCATCCATTCAATGATTGTACAACGCGACTGTTATCCATTACATTAAACTCACGATTAACCATTAATCCATAAACCATGAAAAACAAAATTGTACCAAACCAATTCAATAAGACCAACCTTTTTAGGATAACACTTCTCATACTAATTTTCATGCTTTGAAACCGAACAACCATTTTAAAATCACTATATTTAAATTAGGTTTCCACTTTCTCTTTTAACCAAAACACCCAATTTTTACAATATTCTATACATTGGCAAATGTTATATTTTATCAAATATTGCACAACAATTGCCAAAAAATTAAAGAAAAATTCAATTTGATGTCAAGACTTATAGTTCTAGATAGCTGAGTAGAGATTGAATCCTCCATTATCAGTAATTATTTTGAAAATGAATAACATCACAAATTCTTCAACAAAACCATGTTAAATCTCCAAAACCATGCCTTAGAATGCTTTTTGTAACATGAACACTGTCATATATCATTATGATTAACATCAACAATCGTAGATCTATATCCAATTTACAAGATCATGGATTTATATATATGTAATGAAATTAGATTTAAAAAAAAGTACCAAAAATGAAGACATGATAAGTGAATCTCGATTCAAAACACAATGATTTTCCACTAGATCTCTTTTGGATCGAAAGGGAGAGTCTCTACTACCTTGGGAGGAAAAAATACATTTTCGGTTGAAAATAGAGAAAAATGGGTTGATTCGGGGTAAATTAAAGCTACATAAATTTTTTTAGGATATCACCTATAATACATTAATTTTTACTATCACTACTAAGGAAATTGTGCGATAACTGTGTGTCGGCATCTTCCTCAAGAGGAACCATGCATAGTTTTCCTGCACGGTTTGACAAACTATGCCGCAACCGTGAAGAATCCCTCTAATCTATATCACATAGTTCCCATGGGTGGAAACACCATCAGTGAAAACCATTTTCATAATCATGAACTTATCTATAAGCCTATTTTTTACTATTCATAGTTTCCTCCAAGAGTTTCACGGTTTCCCATAATAGTTCTCAAACCATGCACCTTTTGAAAAAAACCCAAAACCATCCAAAAGACTTGCAAACCCTCCCAAACATCACCCAAATAGTTAAATTAAATAAAATTCATAAATAGAATATTTCTTACTAGAAATATATTGGGGATTTCAAATTCATTTACATTCCTATCAAATGGAATGTGATATTATCACATGTACATATGTACGACTTCCACTCTTAACGTAGGGATACAATTCATTTTCCACTACCATTTTAGTATATGATTTTTATAATGTGATTAGTGTTTATATATGATAATTATAAAATAATTCTACAATATTAATTATAATATCACATCTACCTTCTTAACTTCCCATCCATTGGAATGTAATAGTTTCGTTCATGCGTATATTTTGACCACTACCTCAATGAAGCGATGTGATTTGTTTTTATTCCAGTCTTACATGGATTGAAATAAATATGGATTATATAATATCTGATGTATATGATATAATAAATATTTTTAAAATTGGAGTTAATTTTTCCCTTTATTTTCTTCTAACCATCAAAGAATGTAAACAATGTTCATGTTTGTGTATGACCTATTGTCTCCAAGAACAGTTTAATTCATTTTTCTTCCTATTAATTTTTTAGATGACTCTAAATATATAAATAATTATTTTAAATTATAATTATAACATGATTAACATTATATAGATGATGTAATAATCATCAATATACTAGGACAAAAACCATCAAACCTAAAAATATATGAAAAATGTAGTAATTATCTCTCAGAATAGTAATTTTAATTGAAAATTATTAATAATTTTGTGATAAAAATTTATACATATATCATATAATGTATGGTATAAATGAAATATGGAATTTTAATATATATATATATAAATATATATAATGTATCTATATTTATTATACATGAGGATAAAACACATATGATGGATGTCAGACCTGAGGTAAGGGTTCTTTATCTCAATTTTTATTCTTTGGGACATATATTGTGTTAAAAATCTATATCCTCTTATAATATTTATTTAAAGAACAATAGATATATTCTATCATGAATATCTTTTTCCTTATGTAATTTATGATTTAGTTGTAACTTATTTCTTTCATGGGTCTTATGAATCAAAGAATATCCATGTGTTAAGGGTTTATTTTACAATCTCATCATTATTCAATATTTCTTATGTTTATGTCTTCACTAAGGATATTGATTTATATTTTCTATTTTTAACCCTAAAAATTATATTTTATTATTTTTATGCACGATTGTTTATGTAATACTACCATTTTCTTCCTTATGTTCTTATAATGAATAAATGTTTTTCCGAAATTCTAAATTTATTTTTCATTTTGGTAAAGAATCATTTTTCTTCTATATCAATATTCATTACAAATATTTCCAAGATTTTATGAAAAACTATCCAATGGTTTATTAAATCATTTTCTTATGTCAAAAAATTTCAAAAAAAATTGATCTTCTTTTTTTTTTCCGAATGATGATCTTTTTGGATTTACCTGAAAGTGTAAGAGGATTGATTTTTTAACTTGTACTACATAAACATAATTACCCACCATCATGTCTGATCAATGATTTATGAAATTAATTACATGTTGTTATTTTTATTTTCAAATAAAATGATTTCATTAATATTAAATACTACAAAATAGGGCCTTTACAATGCTAAAAATGTCCTTTATTGGCACAATAAAAATATTGACATCTGGAGTGATATAAAAAGGCCTATGAATTTATCAATTCCAAAAATTACTAATAAAGGGGTCCATTGTTAGAACTAAAAAAAGTACTGAAAAAGGGGTTCTTTATCAGCACATTTATTTTGTACTGATAAAGGACCCATATATCATTATATTTAGAAAATAAAGATAATGGTTACCATTAGCAGCATTTGTAAAAGTGTTGAAAAAGGGGCCTTTATCAACATGTTTAAAAAAGATAATAATGCACCCCACTATCAATGATAAACAAATTCACTAAAAAGGTATTCTATATAAGAGCTAAACAATGTTCTTATTGTGGGGGATACAATTGTGTGCTATAATAGCACCCAGTATAACTAGTACAGTTTGCTATAACAGCACACCGCAACACCACTAGATATCAACAAAATCAAGAACCAATATAAAATTTAAATGAAATGAAATTTACAACACAAATACCAAAAAACAAAATATTATATAAATTTAAAGAATTAGTTTATAGAATTATGAATTTAATAATTATTTAAAACATTCAAAAAAATCAATATTCCTTTTTTCTTTTGATCATGAACCCTACCCATTAATTTTAAAACAAACCACCACTACTCGAGCAAAAGAACACACTTTGAGTCATAAAAATCACATTGTGGTTCACTTTGACTAATACTGATAACATTGTGCATCGCTTTCTTGTGCGACCAATTTTTACAAGGAACAGAGGATTTATAAATCGTTTTCTTGCATTATTAAGACAATACTCGTGTGTTATCTTAGTGATTAATGGTTTTTGAACTAAAATGATGATTTTAAACTACTAACGGACACATCGAGTCAAACCAAGCACATCATGTATCAGATAGATGTGAGTTTTATTCCTACACCTATAAATGACTTTGGGATGTATTTCCTAGAGTATAAAAAAATCTAATTTCATTTTCAAAGTTTTCTAGTTGCTTAGTCATAATTTTTACTAAAATCGATTTCAATTTTAAATAAAAATACACACATGTAGTTATACTGGTCACATCGTGCATCAGATTGAGGATTGGATGATTCTTACATGTCTCAAATGAATAATAGATCATTGGAGTAAGGTATCAAAACCCTTTGAATATTTTTTTTTCAAGGAATCTAATTTTTCATTTTATGTTATTTCATTTATGGTGCATATGATTCAAAAGTTACCGAAGTAGTAAGGTTTTATTTCTGAATCTTACCATTATTTGGGATTGTTTATGTCTAAGTATCTATTGGAGGAGTTCATTGATTCTTCTTTTATAAATCAAATATATTTTCCTAAATTCTTATTATTCATGAAATCTTTCTATATTATTATAATTTTCCTCACATTGGTACGTATACTAATTGAATTTTTTTAAGAAATGTAGACTTTATTTCCCTCTAGGGTGGAAAATAATTTTTCTTCCATATCTATGTTTTTTTAAAATATTTTGAACAATTTTTTCAATACTATCCAATTATTAATTAAAGGAATTTATATATATGTTTGACCTTTTAAAAAAAATTAGTCAAATCTATTTTTCCTTTTCCAAATGAACTATTTTTTACTTTTTCTAAAAGTATAAAGACAATTTTCTCTAACATATATGGCATGAACCGAATTTTCTACTATAAAAACCAATAAATTAATTGAATAATAATTTATAAGTATACAAGTTTATTTTTATAGAAAAATTAATATTTTTTATGATTTTAGATTTTAAAAAATAATTTTCAAATTAAAATTGGTATTTTCCACAAGAAATGTTCCAATAATATCATTAATTTATTTCTATAAATGCCATCCTTTTTTAAATTAAATGTAAAAGATGTAATTTAATAGTATCATCAAAATTATTTCTTTCAATGGGGTATGATTATCTTTATTGGGGAAATTACTGATATTATGTATGCATGTTCTTCCAATACATACAAGAATTTAATTTTCACATATATTTATTATGTTTCATTATTTATTATTGTGATAAATTAGTTGGACTTAGTAATTTATGGGTTGGGATCCCTATAAACCCTCTAAGAATCAGTAGGTCTCATTATGAAAATAACATTGTTTTTTTCTAATTCAATACCCATTTATGCATATGTAATGTCACGAGGCATTGATGATATTTTCATATGTCTTGGATATGGAATCAGTGATATGTTTCAAACATCCAATGTTATTCATTCCATCATTATAAAACATGTTATTTATTTCAATTTTATTATATGATTTTTTATGATATCTGTGGGTAATTTTATACCTCATGAGTTTTTTATATGTAATTATTTCATCATCATTTATTCTTTTCATATTAATTTTCCCATATTAAACATTTGTTTTATGCATACCCTAAATGATCATCTAATCTCACCCATTTATTATCATTATTTTCCCTAAGATACCAAGATGTTTTTTATTATTAATATGAAGGGATATAATAAAGGTATATATTGTGTTGTATAAGAAAGTACAATTTTTTATTTTAAGTATTCAAATGTAATATGAAAATCAATTATTTTTTTTTCACCGACATAAAAACAATTCGGTACTTTGGGATGCCATTGTCTATATCAAGTAAAAATATAATAAAGTAATCATAAGCTCTAGGATACTTAGGTTGGTGTATTTATAATTTATATATGTGAAATTGTAAAGAAAATAATCACAAACCATGGTGAAAAATAATTAAAAATATGCATGATATATGAATGTGACAAATAACTAAGTATAGGATAATATTATAATATATCATGGTCAACTACCAGTACATACATATCATAGTGGACATGGATAACAACATATGTCCCATAATATAAGGGACTAGGCTAACCGCCTGAGTCTAGTAACATAGTAGACAAATATAACCTCCCATTACCCAAAATTAAAATCTAATGAGATAGAAATCTCTCCCAATTCATATTTACGATATGAAAGGGAACATCCATTTTAATAGTGATATATTCATACAAATGTGGGATTCATGATTCTGAAAACAACTAATAATATTTCAAAATATAAACAATATTTACCCATGTAAATATAATAATAATCAAAATAGGTAAATTGTATGTATGGATAAATAACTCTCATTAAAGATAATGATGTTTAGGTGATTCAACCCTTATATTTGGATGGGTATATAATAAATTCAATAATTTCCCCATTCAATTAAATGTACGGATAGGTGAATGAAAACACATTGATTAAAATTTTAATTTATTGGGTACTAATAAAGTACATAAATTCATATAAAAGTAATTTTTATACCTTTATAAATATAATACATGAAAAAATATAGCGATTTTATATTTACTCATAGATATTTGATCACCACCACACTACACATACCTAGGAACTTATATAATGAATCAAAGGATTATTTTGATATATTACTCATATATGGTAAAGATACCATTCAAGAAAATAAAAAATTACTAATGGTTAAAGAATATAAAATAAATGATGAGTTATATATATTGAAATTCTATTAGAAGAAGATAAGAAAATATATATGTCTTATAGAAATAATTTATCAGTTCTTACACAATCTTAAAATAAAAATATTATCCTTTTTTAGTAAAGATAGAGGTGAATATTTTTGTACAAAATAATATTTTAAAAATTAATAATTTTTAGAAAATATATTATAATTAATGTAATTGAAAAGGAATCTTGATAATAATAGAGACGAAAATTTAAGAGAGATCATGAAAATATTTTTAAAATAATTTGATCAGGTTCATATAAAATTAAGGAGATGGGTCTCTTCCAAAGATAAATTTAAATGGGGGATAATAAGATTTTAACACATTATTTTTATAATAAAATTTAACAAAAATATAACTATTAAAATATATTGATTTAAAATAGAATAAAATTTGACAGTGTAATTAAAACACATTAATAAATTTCTTTATAAATTACATTAAGATTGGATTAAGTGGATAATATGAACAGAACTATAATGAAATACATATCCCCAAAAAGGAAAGGCTAATTAAACATTAAAATAAAAAAGAAATAATTTTAGAATTATTGAAATATGGAATAATAAACATATAGAGTGATAGAGAACATAACCCCTTGAATGAGAAAGACCGAGAAAAAAACCTATAAACAATGTATAGTTTGAACTATATACACATAAGGTAAATAGGATAACATAATTATATATAACTAAAATTAATGATGTAATTTTCACATTTATGACCTTCGATAAGTGTCATAGAAGATAATTTATGAAATAAATTAATTTCACTTGAAAAGAATACAGATTTGGAAAAAGCATTACCTTGAGTCTCATCTTGCATCGCATTCCATCTAAATATCTAAATTATCAAAATAGGTTGATTTTTGGATCTCTTAGCATTTTTATTCTCATTTTTTAATAATTTAGTGTAATTTTCATCATTCATTGGTTGTTTTTAGGTTTTTTAGTAAATAATTCCACATCATCTTCGGTATAAAAGTACTGGTCAATGGTCCTTGTCAAAAAAAAAATTAAAAAGAAAATATGTTTCAACTTATAGTTTTCATGTCATTCAATATGTGATGGAATTAAATATACTTTGTTTTCATTTCCAAACCATTTCAAAACTTCTATAAATTATTCTATAATTTATTTTGGGGTCAACATTGAGTTTTGGGTGTTATAGGACACTGATACCCATATAATAAAAATATTATATATTTTACATGTCATGATTTCAGGGAATTTGAAAACAAAATAAATTCATATTTACTAGAACCAATTTGGAAAATTTGATATCACTATTGAATTTTGAATATGGTGTTTACGATAAGAATGAAATTAGTTTTTTTAGTATCAAATGTTCTCTTGTTGTGAAGTTATTGGAGACTTCCATAAATAAATTAACTTATTTTAAATTTAATTTATGAAATTATTGATCTTATAATTTCCTCTATATATATTTTATTATAGAAAATCATTAAGGTTAGTTGTATAACCCTAAGATACTAGATACTAGGAGGAGGGAGCCTTTTGGAATTGACTGTCATCATTGTGGTTTTCGATCGATGTCAAACAATCGACGAGATTAATGGGATGAATGAATAATGAAAATGAATCATCAACAACATCACTTGAAAATTTATTATTTTCCAATGATCAAACCATTATCAAGGATATGATTCTTATTTATAGACTCTTTCGAAAGTATTTTATTTATTGAATGGATTCGATTTACCTTATATAAAATCCTATTTTCCATCCTTAAAACATAAATCCTTGTGAATTTATTCATGGACTAATTATATTTCATTGATTTCATTTACATGATTAGGATCATCGGCCTTATTATCAATAAAAAATGATAAACATACCTTCTTATTGTTACTCTCCTTTTTATGTTCTTAATTTTATTAATTGTTGGCCCATGGGATAATCAATTAAACATTTTCGGACCGGTTTGAGCATGATTAAACCACTAGATTCAAGATGTTTATATGAATTTTAATTTTATTGATGGATTTTGGATAGAGTTATGCATACTGTTGAGTAAAATTAGATTAAGGACTGAAGCCATTTGTGGTGATTGAAGTCATGATGGATCTTTCATGAGTGAAAACAATCATGATTTTTATCCCCTAAAGGAAGAGTATCGATGTAAAAGTATTGTATCCTCTTAATTTAGTTGATTTAATGAGGGTCATACCTAGATTTTTGGTGGAATAATTTGATGAATCTTGTTTCGGGGAGAAGATTCATGTTTTTGTGAATAACAAAACTACAATTTGTGTATTTTGGAGGGACATGTGCCTTGTAGTCTGCTCTATGTAGTGGATATGGTTTCATCCAATTATAAATTTCATATTCCATGTGGAAAACCAAAATGTTTTTGGGTCCTTGGATATTTATGAAAACCATGAACTGGAAATATACACCCATTAATTCCATTTGGCCTCAAAAATAGGTATCTCACCCACAACCAATGTAGCCTACCTGGTTGGACAACCAAGGTATATGGAGTACACGAATGGGACCTCAAGAGGGCCTACTATTCATTTCTTTTGGGTATATTTTGTATAAAAGGGTATTTACAGGACATGTGAGGATGTAGGAAATGAAAAGTCATAGAATTTTTTGTACACACCATGTACCACATAAACAAATTCCATGTACTTTTTACATGGTGTTATACCTCATGTATATCCTTCTTCGGGACTCATATTTGGACTAATGAGTATTCATGTGTACGGTGTGATAGTCACCTTTGTTTTGAAATTAATAAATGAATATTGTTTTTCTAATAACTTCTCTTCTTTCAAATCATATATTTGAGGATATGACTCTACTACAATCTGTGGAATGACATCAGGTTAGTTGACCCCTTGATGACATTCAGGGGTCTGGAATAGGGCCCCCCTTCTCTTAATATAGGTAATATGTGCCCCACTATACTCATCGTAGGGGTGGGAGTCATGTCTGCAAAGTGGTACCCCCTCATCATGAAGCTCTAGATGAGGCAGGGGACCTCCCCCATTATGCAGTCAATATCCCCACACTATAATGATTCAAAAGAATGATGTGGGTCACCCATGAATCTTGTGAGGAATATATTGGGATACTAATATTAGGAAAATACATAAACATGCAACTATATGTGGATGTGTATTTGATACTAGATATAGATATTTATATCCCTTATCTCACTTCTATTTGATTTCATTTTTCATATCCATTTTTTCATATATGTTTTTCCCTTTTCTTGTGGTTGAGAAGAATATTTATTTTACTATTTCGTTATTTATATTGGATGTCCTATGGGGTTTGTGTTTAATCACCCCTACATGGGATGTTCCTACATTTTTGATTTCTTATACAGATGATAAGATGATATATGGTAGATTTAGTGGACCTTGTGTCGATAGTGTATATTAATACCTTATTTTGGTGATTGTGTTTAGTGGTTTGTTTATGTTTTTTGTGAATGGATCCCTCTCTTGATTTTCCTTCTTACATAAAATTCTAGGATGGTACCATTTAAATGGCTGGGTGTTTATTTTTCTTATTTATTATACTAGTATTTATGTTTTACTTAATTATTTCTAGGGGGTTTTCTATCATTTTCATACTCATATTAATTTTATATATTATTAATATGCTTCATGGAATGGTGTTTTAGGGGGTGTGTGTGTTTTCTTGAACCATAGTCTAAAGACTCTAATATGTGTGATATCACTACCCAAGACTGGTCAACAAAATATGGCTTGTTATAGCTGGTATTGGGGTTTTTCTCTTGGATTTCCATCTTTCTGGGCTGGGGATCAGTTGTATTGGTCATGATAGAATTTTATTAGAGTGATATATCATATGGACAGTGTTTGGGGATAGATTTATCATTAGGATTTGATAAAAACTTCTGGAATTTGTTTAAAACATTCAATTGTTTCCCCTCAAGGAATTGAACATGATGATAGTGTGGAGACCAACATATCTATATAATAGGACTCTAGGAACCTTATTCTCATCTCCTCATGTTGTTGAATCCATTTTATCGAATAAATGGTGATAAAATCATGTAGGGAGGGGTCCTTGAATTATATTTATTTCATGAGTAATGTCCCTATATATTCCCTTCTAACTATGGGTCAACTTGTAGAATTTCTAGACACCACTATGATTACAACCACTAGTAGTTATTTGATGGATTATAAAGGATAACAACCTCAGTGTTGAAATTTTTTTAGGGTTTAGCCCTATATAAACTACCTTTAGGAAGGCTATGATGGGTGATCGTACAAGGGATTGGCGATTACACCCAGCTAGAGTATCCCAAGGCAATGAATCTATTAACGATTAGAATCTGATCATTCCAAAAGGATATGATGATGATGTTCATAGGCTAGTCACACATTGATAATTTCATTTTTATATAATAATTCATTTTCATGGTCAGTTAGATCCTTAAGTAGCAAAGGATCATATGAATTTTTTTTCATATTCTGACTTATATGGTCCCTAACAGATTAGATGGTAGTGATTGTGTCAAGCCTTATTCATGATGTAGTAGGTCATTGGTGGAGTCTAGCTACCCACCTTCATAATGATGTTTTTTTCAAGAAGATATATTTTGAGAAATTATTTCAATAGGATTAATTTAATCTTGTGCTCAGTTTGTATATAGAAATTGTTCGAGCTTTATAATGGATATATGATTATTTTTGAGTAGACATTTAGGTTTTTGGACTTATAAACTACTCCCTTGATTTGATACAATATAAAGGCTTCTAATAATGGATTTTTGACCAAGGTCTACCCAAATAAATTCACATTTAAATGGTTCATATGTGGATTCCCATTCATGCTCAAGTGATATAGTTGGCCATGATGATAGATAGAATACTCACATAAAGATTTCAGATAACTAGTGTATATAGTGGGAACTACAGATCTCAGTCATTAGATATTGTCGGTAGACACATTATTTCAGGTATTTAGCACCAGATTTCTTTTCTAAAGAAAGATAGACACTCTCATGGATCACAAAAATAAGGATCTCTTTAAGGATCTTGTCATCCCAGAGGCGATCAATGTTATTCTTGTGATGTGTATGGTCACTAGGTTCTTGTATTCCTATCAAGACACGATTTTGAGGGAAATATGATATTGTATTGACCTCCATTGTTAGGGAAACATAACAATCAAGGAAATCCTATTGGATATATTGGTAGGCCCTTGGGAATTAAAGCAGGTAATGGGGCTAGGAGATTCCCAGGAGGATGAGAAACTTGTAGATGGGACATTATGATTTACTTTTACTAACACCACTATAACGAGCATCCTATGTATTGAGATCTAGAAAAAGAAGGGTAAGGTTAGGTTTAGGATACATGAGTGTATGATCGAGAGGCAGTATAGATGATTCAGTGTTTGATTTGTATCCTCTCTATATTTTATTCTGCATTGGTAGATATAGGAAAAAAATCATTCCTTTATCTATTTATCCTTTTTATATGAACATGAGATTCTAGTAGAGTTATTTTCCATACCTAGGTGGTTGGAGGATCCTACTACTGATGATACCAACATAATTCCCATTATAGGGTTTCTCAAGTTTATTCTTTGTGGAAATTGTTTTCTATAGGATCTATTTTTTTGACGTTATAATAGACTGAAACAGTCCAGTCCATTATATTATATGAATCTTGGTGTATGATGTGTTCTGGGAGGTCAACGTGACTCATTTTTACAAATTTCAAAGTTTTTTGTTTTCCATGTTTTCCAATGGTGTCTCGTTCCATCAATTTTTCAACCTAGTAGTGTCACCCTGGTGGTGTCACCCTGGCGATTACTTACTGGTACTCGCTTGCTGGTGGTCGCTACCTAGTTGTCACTCACTAGTGGTCGTATTCCCAGCAGTGCCTCATGTATGATGGTAGGATGTATGGTGGGGTGTCTCCCAACGGTCTCTCACTAGTAGTGTAATATGTTGCATCTGACACTACCTCGACCAGTAGTTTCATGTCTGTTGATACATAGGCTAACTGTGAAAAATCAAGTTGTGCCTCATCTGGAGGTACTTCACCTGATTGTGCCTCATCTAGTGGCACCTCATCCAATTGTACTTCATCTGTCGGTGCCTCTCAAGCAGTGCCTCATCGGAAAATGCCTCATCTTGTGGTGTCTCATGAATAGTGTTTCCTTCTCCATCTAGATCATCTCTTTTTACATCCCCTTCGATGTAAACTATTCTTAATAGCCTATTTTAATGGATTTGATACTGATTCAAAGACCATAAATTATATCTTAAATTACCTAAGAGTGATGAGGCTTTTAATTTGTTAAAATATGTTTTCTTGACTAGATCTATCATTATTGGAAAACCAAAATGTTTCTAATCCAGTGAAAAAGATTAGATATTTCCAAACATAATATAAACATCCCTTGTTCTTATATCATTCATTCTCTTTGTTCAAGACACCCAGATCTATTTATCCAATTTTATTCATGCGGCCAGGTTTTAGCCTTTGGATCATGATTTCACAGGGGTTTTTCCTACTACATGCACACCTTATTTTGGTTCAACCAAGAAGTGATAATCATATCTTCTTCTATGTATGTTTTTCTTATTCTTTCTTAAAATGTGCCTCATGCGAGATGGGTATGTTGATTTTACTATTATGATGAAATATGTCTTTAGATTTATAAAGATAATTGAACTAGCTTTAAATAAAAATAAATAGGGCTTGTAATGTGGTCTATGATCTTTATTTGTTATTTTTTTTATTGTGATGTGTACGGGGTCATTTCCCAATGAAAATGATGGTTTTTGGGGGGCACATGATTGTGTATGGGATATTTTAAGGATTGAATTGTGTTGTATTTTCATTTAACACTTTATATGATAATTTTTAACCATATATATTCTGCTAATAAATGGATTCTCCAATATCAAATTATTTTAATAATAACCCCCTAAAATATTTACAAGGAATTGAAGAAGGTATGTCATGTTATATCAGAGATTATCTTGCATTGGTTCTTGTGGTGATGAAGTGGTTGGAATGGCTATGCATAGGGTTAGTTTTGTTTATGTAGTGATCTGGGTGTGGTATGTTTGTGTTGTGGGGTTACAGATCTGGTTATGGATTAATTTGTTTCTGGGTGTGGTTGGGAGTTGGTAATGGTTTTCTTTGGAATGGGTGTTTTGAAGGGAGTACATTAAAGAATGATGGTAGTGGTTGGTATGGGTGCTTCTCCATTGGAAACATGTATAAAGATTCAACCATTTTCTAGAGATAGATATATGATATATAATGAATCGGTGTAGATTGGGGAGGTCATAGAATGATGTTTCTTTAATGTGAAGTTTTCTTTTTAGCAGGATCTTAACTTTTTGGAATGACTACTTCTATGTATCATAGTTTCCCAGATAGTGATGTAATGGTAAAAGGAAATGTTTAATAAATAATAAATAATTTTTAACAAATTGGTTAGGAATGTAAATTGGGTTTTGTGTCATGTTGTATGGTGTTTTCATCATGAGTAAGTAGCAACGTTGGTAGTGTTGTGACATGGGGATCTATTTGAGAACCCATAGGTTGGGTTTAGGTGTTTGGTATCATATATATATATATATATATATATATATATATATACTTGTATGTTCCTTGTGATTTCTATCTACTTTTCAGCCTAGTTGAGCACCAAGTGTTAATAAC
The DNA here is from genome assembly GCA_963277665.1 of Viscum album. Classification (NCBI taxonomy): domain Eukaryota; kingdom Viridiplantae; phylum Streptophyta; class Magnoliopsida; order Santalales; family Viscaceae; genus Viscum; species Viscum album. The sequence continues at coordinate 883,931,948 of OY728158.1, forward strand.
CCCCAGAGTCATGGGGGAGGGTTCCATTCCCAAACATTCTGGTGGGAGGATGGATGGATAGAAATGCAATCTTCCCTGCTCTTTCTTCTAGGAGATAATGGACCAAGATCTTTCGGGCTAGATATACCGAAATGTCATATCCCATGTGTCTACAGGTGTGGTGGTTTGTTTCAAAGGAGTATTTAGGATGAATAGTGAAGTGATTTTCCAGGTGTCTTTGGGATTATATGAGATGTGTTGTGGGGTCGATGTGTCTGGGGGAGGAATGTTTTGTGAGGGATACATGTGTGTGAGTGGAATCTATTGTGAGGCATGGGTGTGTGTGGGAGGAATGTGTTGTGAGGACCACGTGTGTGTGGGTGGAATATGTTGTGAGTACTAGGTGTGTGAAGGCAGGATTTGATGTGGTATATTTGAATGAGGTGGGAGCATCATGATGTTTTTCATTGGGGTGTGAGAGTGGCCAATCAGTGGGATAATAGTGTGGGGTACCCTATCTTTGAAGTGATATTTATTATATTACCTGACTTGTGTTACTTGATGATTGGGCCTTTGTGTGGTTGTGTTTTGTTGGTGTACCTTTTTAGGTGTTGTTAGGCTCTGCTATTTTCTCACGGGAGCATTAGTATGCCTCTTTCATGTGTGCATGGGAGACCTTGGATTTCGTAATGTGTATACTAGTATAATCACCCTACAAATATAAACTTCATTGAATATTTTAGGAGGATTTCACATACTATGATTGGAATTAATAGCTTAGATCTTGACATTTGTTAAATCACTACTCCAATTTAATTTTGGGTATTTACCATAGTGACTTTTTTATTTGTACAAGTTTTATATTACACATTCATATAGGATGGTTTTAATTTTTTATAACATTAAGTCTTGGAGTTTATTTCTAGATGATCCAGAATGTCTCCTAATATTGTTTCCTAAAATGTTAAAGCCTCCCACATTAATATATTTTTATACCCTTGGGGGTATTCTGCAACCTGAGTCCTACTAGAGGCAGGACTCAGGGGTAATTTTCTCACATTCCTCACTACCATCCCATGATGGGTTTCATAGGAGGGGGCATGGGTTCATGACAGAGTGGTATCAAATGGATGGTTGAGGTATGTGATGGAGTTTGTGGTTAAGAATAAGTGAGTATCTCTTGGGTTAGTATGGAAACATCTTGGGTTTACCTTGGTGGGTGATATAGGCCATGAAGATCAGCTAAGAAATGACATTTTTGGTCCCCTCGTGATCCAATGCATGGACTTTGAGAATATTGAATGGCCCAGTAAGATGGATCATCTTGTAGGGTAGAGGCATAAGAAAGGTACATGCATTATATTGAGATTTTTTTTTGGTTGATTTGTAAATGTTATAATGGGTAATAAAATTAAGGAAATGAGATTAATTTTTTTTTAGTAAAATTGTATTCTACCCAGGATTAGGAAATCGTTGCTTAATTATCATCCATGGTCCATGGTCATCGTCCATGGGTGGCTTCTGTAGTTAAGGATCAGTTGTTTGATCTAGTTGATTGACAGAGGGTTGATCTAGTTGAGAAGGATGAGTTGTGGTAGAGTACATTGTGTTCTTTATAAGAAGGGGCTCTGGGAAAGTACACGGGAATTATTTTAGACTTAGAGATAGGGATCTATCTTGAGGATATTGAGATCACCAACATTTTTATTTGGGCCTAGACTGAGTACTGGGTTTCTTTGGTAGTCATTCATATGCATGGAGTTGTGTGTTAGTGATGGATTCTTTATCTAGGGGAGAGGAAGGATGTATATATTTTTTGGGTTGACATTGAAATGTAATTATAGTTAGAGTTCATTTCATTGATCATGGAGGATGAGAAGATGTAGGAGTTACTCTCCCTTAATCATGGGAGTATGTAAGTGTGGGATCTTGGGATCATGTTCAAGGACCTACTACGTTTTTCACTAGATATCTTTCCAGATTTAGTGTATTGGGAGAGTCATCTCAAGGATGTTATTTGTCCTACGATCCAGTTTGTGGTTATCATTTTATGATTCCTAAAATATTTAGTGTTAAAATTGGCAAAGTTGATCTCAAAGACACACTTGAGAGGGGGTTTAGGATAAGATGTGTTCCAGAAGAGATCTTCAAGATTTAGGTTTATCGGTGGAGGGATCAAGCTTCAGTACCTTTGAGGTATCAACCAAAATGGTGTTGATGTTGAGAGTTTCCTTTTCAACATTTTTATTATTCTGGCCTTCATGAGGGATTTGGGATGAGGTGTTTCTTCTGTGGAGTTCACATCCACCTTCAAAATCAGTGTCGAGCAGCTATTCAATCTTAGTATGGTGGTGGTTGATAGGTTCAGATCCAACATCATCTATAGTTTCTATGGAGACTATTTTAGTAGCTAGGGATGCAGTCTTTGTCTCTGCCAAGGGGTGCTGGAGTAGGTGGAGGATAAACTCAGGATGCTCCAAATGTTCATGGGTCAGAAATTGAGTGTGTTCTTCTTGGTGTTTGTTTTTTGAGAGATAGAGTATCTGGGTATGTTCAGTTTTCCCGAGCAGAGGTAGTAGTTCTTTCATGGCCATAGATCATCAGAGGTATGACCAGTTTTTTTAGTGCCCTTTCTTATGAATAGTTTGATTTTGGATCTTCTCAATAAATTTTTTCAAAACCAATTTCCCAGTCACTAGTACAAGACTTAGAGAGGTTTCTTGTTCCCCTAGTTTTAAGTATTCCAGTCGGAAAAAATACCAGTTTGTTTGATCTATGTCTAGATGTAGACTGATTATAGGACCACATCAGTCCCATGGGGATATATTTTTGCTATATATGAAATCATACAAGGTCAACCTAAAAATCAATTGGATGTATGGATTTCATTATCAAATATTTCTGGATGAGTGTCATGTTTTCATTCATCAATAGCTAACGTATAGTTTTCAATGTAGAGTTGAGTATTCAATTGGAAGTTTGTGTGTAGTGCCTCTTCTTTACATGTTGGTGGAGCTGTTAGTGGAATTGGTGGATGTTGAGATGGTTGATGTTCATAGGTTCATTTGTTATTTTTTGTATTATTTCCCCAAGGAGGATGTGATGGTACCCCCTCAACATGATGTTGAGTTTACGATACATTTGACTCTTGTCTCTTCACCAATTTCGAATGCTCCATATCAATTATAACTTTTTGAATTATGGGATATTATGATTTGAATAGATGATCTAATGAAGATGGATATTTTTTTTCCTATTGTGTCATTGTGGAGTTCTCTATTATAGTTCTTCAAGAAGACGGATGACAGTATGAGGCTATATATAGACTACTGGTGTTTGAATCATGTAACAGTCAAAAATTGTTATTCACTTCCAACGATATAAGATCTTTTTGACCAACTAAGAGGGGTGAGATACTTTTCATCGATCGATGTGCTGCTTATATATCACCACTTTATGGTGAAGGAGAGGGATATCTTGATGACTTCATTTAGGTGTAGGTATAGTTTCTTCGAGTTTTTAGCCATTTTATTTGGTGTTAGGAATGAATTGGCTATGTTCTTTGGGATTATGAACATTGTGTTCCAAGAATCCTTGGAATATTTCATCATCATGTTCATTGATGATATCTTAATGTACTCAATGTTATATTATGAGCATGTAAAGCATCTCAAAACTATCATGTAGGTTATTTGATGCCACAAGTTCGATGGAATGTTGTCCATGTGTATATTCAATCCTTGATAGGTGCATTTCCTTAGGCATGTAGTGTCCCAACAGGGTGAATAAGTAGACCCATGTAGTTTGAAATTGTTTTTCCATAGGAAACACCGAATAATGTTGTATAAGATCGATGTTTCCTTGGTCTCACAGGCTATTATTGGATTTTGATACCCAATTTTTTTCCTATTGTAGCACTGTTGAAAACTTTTACCTAGAATGACCAAGATTTTGTGCGATTGAGATGTTTCATCCAGTGTTCAGATACATGAAGGGGATGCATGTTAGTGCTTCAATGATCTAGTCTCTTATAGAAGGGGTGATTTTTGGGTTGTTCTGTGATGATTCTCATCTGGTCTTAGGATGTGTCTTGTGGTAGTAGGGAGAAATTATCTCTTATGGGTCCAGGAAGTTACATCCCCTAAGAATAAAAATTTCACCAATGAACTGGAGTTGGAAGTGGAGTTATTTTGTGCTGAATTTGTGGTGACATTACTTAATTGGGGACACATTTGGGGCTTTAATGATCCCAAATTTTTTGAGGAATATCTTTTCCTTGTGATATATAAAGTTGAAATAGGTGTGATGGATAGAGCTTCATCATGAGTATGATTTTGAGATATCCTATACCTTACGAAAATGGTATTTTTTGGATGATTCCTTATGTATGAAGACACATAAGGAGATTTTGGGAATCTTAGGATTCATGGAGAGAAATGGAAGAGTTGATAGCCTTTCACTTGGATGGATGAGTAGAATGTAGTATGGGATATTGTTTTAGGTAATACTGTAGTCATCTTTAATGTCATATTTGGAAGAGTGTCAATGGGGAAACAATGTGGCTATGGTGATGTGTGATCATCTTGGCCATGGTGAAGCTCCATAGGTATAGTTAGAGAATGGTCATAATCATTTGTTGTTTCATTGAAGTGTATTTATTCTGCTAGAAATGCATGATGCAGTCCCTATTGAGTTTCATAACCCACCTTTTTAAGTCCACCCAGGTGTTTAAGAGATTTATTGTGTCAGGATGATAATATTTTTATGGCTTGGGATGAAGTGGGTGGTTGAAGAGTTTGGGGCCAGGTTCTTGGTTTTCGTGTTGCTAATGGCTGAGCATCATGTTACTAATGGTTTCATATAGTTTTTGAATGTTACTAAGTGGTATTGGAATGATATCGTGATGTATTTCTTCAAAGGGTCACCCAGATCTCAAGAAGGTTGTTATGCTATCCAGCTGACAATGGACCATTTGACCAAATTGGATCACTTATTGTAAATCAAGGACTTACGAATAGTGGATTACATAGATAAGCAGTACGTGGATGAATTGGTGTGGCTTCATTCAGTTGTGAGGTCCATTTTATTAGATCAGGATGAATGATTTACCTCATCAGTCTATATGGGATTGCAGCATTCCTTCAGCACCCAGTTACACCTCAACACTTCTTTCCACCCTCAACTAGATAAAAAGACAATAAAAACTATCCTAACATTGGAGGATATGTTTTGGGTGTGAATATTTCAATTTTTAGGATCTTGGGTATGGAACATTACCTTAGTCTAGTTTTATTTTTAAAATAACTATCACCCTTCCATTTGAATGGATCTATTTCCAGCCTTGTATGGAATACCATGTCATTCATCATTGTGTTGTAAAATGGTTTTAAAAATTGATATTCTTGATCCTGATGTGGTGCATATCATGACCAATTAGTTTTAATTTTCTGTTAGAGGATAAAAGTAGCATATGACTTATAGAAGTCTTATGATAATAACCAGATGAGGCCCCTAGTGTTTGACGTTGGAGATCCCACGTTCTTCAAGGTTTTACCTCAATGTGGGTAGTGATGGTTCGACAGAGGGATTAATCATTCTCCTGGTATTATTTGACCCCTTTTTTGTTGGGGTGAGTTGGAAAGGTGACATACAATTTGGTTTTTTCATCATCGTGAGATTGGATCAACTACACCTATTACATATCTCATCTTCACTGTCATCTTCAGGATGACTCCCATGACATTGAATTGGGAGAGGTGGATATCATGGATGATAAGGAGTTTGTTGAGCAGCCAAAAGAAATCAAATATCCTATAGAAAATGTTTTTTATGAATGAACAATACCATTTTTTTCGTGTTATGTGGAGTCATGGTATCCAAGGGGAGAGTACTTAGGAGAGGGATACATAGATTTATTCCCAATACCATGAGTTATCTGGAGTTTTACATTAACTTTTTTTCCATATGATGTAGTCTTTAAATGTTAATGATTTTGAAATGAGATGTTATCCTTGATTATCAATGATTTATACAATTTGTGATGAAATTTTGATTAATGAAAAGGGTAGGACCTTATTCCTAATAAATACGCATTAATAGTGATGCGATTAAACATGTATGGATGATTTAGTGACACCTATAGAAGATAGTACTTATCATAGAGGAAAGAATAACCTAATATTTGTGTTTTGTGTGGTGTGGTTGTTGTGCTTTTGTGGTGTTTTTTGTTATCATTTAGGATGAAGTCTGGGATAACAGATGTTGGAGGAGGTGTTCTTAGATGCATAGATATCCAGTAGAGATTTTGAACAGCACATGGTGGTTTATATTTTTACATGGTTTTATTTAGTTGATAGCAACGTTTCATGTCTAGTGAGTTACTTCAGAGGTATCTCCTGGGATAGCTATTAAACCCTTCCTATAATTTAATTATGGTAAGTTTTTTAATTCTCTAGTGTGAGAATAGTTTGATAGGTATATGATGTAATGGGAAAAACCACCCTGTTCCATTACATTGTGAGATTCTTGGTCTCTGAGGTGTTTTTGGTGGTCAGGGTGACTCATTTCAACATGTTAAAAAAACTCTAGTTTTACATGCTTTCCAATGGTGTCTTGTATAAAGAGATTATCACACTATAGGTCACTCATGGGAGTTCTCTCACCCAAAGGTGCCTTGTGCCTTATGGTAGGATGTCTTCCAATTTCTCACTAGATGACATCTCACTAAAAATGGTAGTAATATAATCTGAAGGTATCTCAACTAGTAGTGCCTTGTCCAGTGGTACATAAGCTAATGGTGTCTCATCCAGTAGTGCCTCGTCTAACAATACATCATCTGATGGTGCATCGTCCAACAGTGTCTCATTTGACTATACATTGTCTAGTGGTGCCTCACAAGCGATTCCTCGTCAAGCAACACCTTCTCCAACAGTGTTTCCAAATCCATCCAGGTCATCCATTTTTATATTTCAATTGATTTAAAATGGTTTCAGTGCCTTATTATAAGGTATTTTTAAGAAATTAAAATCCCATTACTCATATATTAAATTCCCAAAGTGCGAGTAATTATTTAATTTGTCAAAACATATAGTCTGGACCATATCATCCATTATCGGATAATCAAAACATATATAAACCCATGACTCAGTTTAGATATTTCCGAGGATGAGATATCCTTACCCTTGTTATTATTTATTTTATTCTCTTGGTATGGGACACCTGAAACCATTATTCCCATTGGATACTTTCATTCAGGTTGAAGCCTATCCTTCATGATTTCCCTAGATATTGTCATAATGCATCCATGCCACTACTTTGGTGAAACCAAGAAGTGTAGATGGTTTCATCATCCAAATAGGGTTCCCTTCAACTTTCCATAGTGTGAATCATAGTGTATGGGTATATGTTTGTGACTATTTTTAATATATATTTTTCTATATTAATAATGATAATTGAATCGTCATTACATCAAAATACAAGGGTCTAGGGATGTTGTGCCTAATATTAAATGGATATTTTTTTGTTTATATTTTTATTTTTGTGAGATAATTACTCAATTAAAATATTGTTCGTTGGGCACCTTGATTTCACATGGGATAGTTTATGGAATGAATGTTGTTTTTTCATAGAAAAAAGAATTCGAAAATTGTTAACCATTTATATCTGACTAATAAATGGATACCCTAGAATCAGACTATTTTTGTGATAACACCCTGAAATGATTATGTTTAATAAAAGAAGGATTTTATTTTTAAATATTGGTAGGTATTTCATTGTTTCATGTGGTGATGAATTAGTAGGTATGGTTTTTTAAAGGGGGTTAGTTTTGTAGATGTGGTGACCTGGGCCTGGTATGTCTGTGTAGTGGGTATACAGATCTGGCTGTGGTTTACTATTTTTCTAGATGTGGTTGGGATTCGTTGATTTTTTTTGTTGGATTGGTGATTCGGATTGGATAACATTGAAGAATTATGGTAGTTCTTGGTGTGGGTTCTTCACCATTGACTACATGCATAATGAATCGGCCCATATCTAGAGATATATTTGTGATATATCAAGAACGGGTGTAAATGGGGATGTTGTAAAATGATGTGTCTTCAATGTGATGTACTCATTATTTATCGAGATATTGATCTTTGAGAATAACTAATTTTGTGTTTATTTGGTTCCTATATAGTGATCTAATGATTTAACTAATTTTTCAAAAATGAATGAAAATGGATAAATAAATTTGTTTATAATGTGAATTGTGTTTTTTTGGAGTGTTTTGTGGTGTGAAAATTTAGAGGTAGCCGTAATGTTGGTAGTGTTGTGACTTGGTGGTCTATTTGAGAATCAAAGTTTGGGTATTTAAATTTAATATCATATATTTATATAATTTTATGCTCTGTGTGATTTCTATACCCGCAATAACATATTTGAGAACCATGTGACGAACACCCCCATAGTAACAGGGGGATATTGTCTTTCCCAAACATCCCGGTGGGAGGATGGATGGTTGACCACCTAATATTCCATACTCCATCATCAATGAGGTGATGGACTAATTTCTTTCTGGCATGATGTGATGTGTTTTGGTATACCAGGTGACTGTGGGTGAGGTGTTTTTTTTTCTATGTTTCTTCAGGATGAGTTTTGATGTATTATCCCATGCGTCTTAGGGATGTTATCTGATGTGTTGTGAGGCCCAGGTTTGTGTGAAAAGAATTTTTTGTGAGGACCAGGTGTGTGTGGGATGAATTTGTTTTGTGGCCCAGTTGTGTGATATCATATTATGCTTTGAGGCTTATGTGTGTGTGGGTGGGATGTGATGTAGTATATTCGGATGAGGTGGGTTCCCAAATATGCATTACATTGGGGTGTGAGAAGGAATAATTAGTGGGAAAGTGGAGTGGTTTAACATATCATCGATGTAAATTTTATTATATTACATTCCATGTGTTATATGGTTAATGGAAATTGGGTGGGTGGGGGTTGGGTTTTGTTATTGTATCTTCTTAGGTGATGTTTGGTTCTAATATTTTCTCACAGGTGCATTATTATGGCCCTTAAATGTGTTCCCGATAGACCTTGGATTTCCTAATTAGTATACTTTTATTCTCACCCTATGTATATATACTTATTTAATTTTTCTATGAGGATTTTATGGACTATGTTGGGCCTTACTATCTCAAATATTTACATTTGTTTCATCACTTGTCATCTTTACATTTGGTTATTTACCTTGGATACTTTTTTATTTGTACCAATTTTATTTTTTACAAGCATGTTGGATTATTTTGGTTTTTTTCACATTAAATCATAGAGTTTATTTATGGATGATATGTCACATATTATTATTTTGTTTATTAAAAAATTATAATGCCTCCCATATTGTGATATTTCTTCACCCTTCATGATAGAATCCAACCTAGGGCCTACTAGATGCATGACTCAGTGGTCATTATCTTCCTTTATTCACTACAAGCCTAGGAGGGGAATCATTGGATGGTGGGGTCATAAAAGACATAATTAAGCATTATGAGATCATCATTTTTATTGAATGATTATCAAAATTTCATTCATAGATTAAAAATATTCATACGAGAAGTCAGGTTTGTATGGATGTAAGGGACAATATTTTCCTTTACAGTCAAAAACATTCGGGTAGAAAAAGTAAAATGTTCCCCATCTCTCATAAGTTGGAGATAAGGGTATTTGGTGTGGAATAATCTTGATGGACTTTTTTCTAGTGGTAGTGGACATATACATGTAATTATTCCCTAAATATAATCATGTTATACCTCTATGTTTTTTATCAAAATTTGTGTCGATTTTCACCCAACAATAACATCAATATCCTATACATCATATTGGAAGCCCCCTTTAATCTTTGGTAGGTGAGGGTGTAGTTCAAATTACTTCAATATAAATATCTCATTAAATCATGCATATCCCCATGGAAGCTCTAGTATTAATCACCAACAAGTATGATTGGAATTTCAGGTCATATGTTCAACAATATAAGTCGAATCAGTTAATAATAATAAAAAATACCCCCCCCCCCTCGTGCTACAGATTGATGATCTCTTCAACCATCTGAAATGTGTATCTTGGTTGGTGAATTTTAACATAATTTCTGTGTAACATATGATGTTGGTTCATAAGGTGGGTATCCCAAATAAAGAATTTATATCCCGCTATAGGCATAAATGGTTATTGGTGGTTCTCTTCAGTGTGAAGAATGTTTTCATGTTCTCGGGACCCATGAACTAAATGGATTGGTTTGGGGAAGTTTCCCCTGTCTTGAGACTTCAAGAGGATGGTGTCATGTTATTGGTATTCTATAATGACTATAGATCCTTGTTTGGGTGACTGATTATGTAGAGGTGGGAATTTATTACTTTTTGGTTAAGGTAGTTAAGACCCCATGATAAGACCTATGAGACCCACATCTTGGAGCTAGAAGTAGTAGTATTTTTCCTAATGATATAGATACATTAACATATTTTTCAGTAATTTTAGTCTACTCATACCATCATATTATCTTGTAGATATCAACACAAATATTCTTTACCTAAGATAGTGTCTTTTTTTGGAATTATTAATGGACAGTGACATTGAAATGGTCAACTCTTTTAATAAGGGAAACTTGGGGACACATTCCCTTAGTAGTAAATTACATTCCCCTTAAACAGAGGATGTTATTGAGTAGATAGAACCTTATCCATTCACCTTGGTGGATTATAAAGGGTTATCTTACCATTATTAAATGGCGGTTACCCCATTTCTTCTTCAGTACGTGAGAGGTACTCAATTATGTGACATCAACTGTGAAAATTTTATGACCGTATATTGATAGGAAAAGTAATTGACAGATTCTATTAATTTGGAGATAACTTCATCATATTGCTAAGATTGATGGTGGGTTTTTGTTCTATGTGAATACGTGATGGGGTATTTGTATATCTCCCCTCTGAATGTACATCCAGGAGTGAAAAAGACATATTATGACCTTTGATGATAATTTTTGTGGACATGAATTAATGTAAAGGTCAATGATTTTGTCTCTTGATTCCATACCTATAATGAGATATTAAAATACTTATTTCTAGCCACTTGAGGATGATAATCAATGGCTAGGGAAGTTTTTCACCAATTTAAGAATCATATATAAGGATAACATGGGTATATCTAGTGGAATCGACGTACAAGGATTTATTCTATAAGAGGATTCATGATTTAGTAAAAAATCAGGATTCACATTTTATAATCTTGAGAAACACATTTCATGTAGTTCTTTATATGTGGGGACAAGGGTTTTAGCTTGTAATTACTGTCACACACCATGTGGTGGGCTCACGCACCTTGTAAATTTGGTTTTATAGATGATCAATGTACTAATATTACACACCATGGTTGTGTTTGTGGCCTAAATGTCATGTATCTCACCCACACCCATTGTACACTACACATCAAAACAAACAATGTATAGGGACTACATGATTAGGACTATGTTGGGCCTACATATCTTGTCCTTTATATGGAATGTCGTATAAATATCCTTTTACGTGACATTTGACGCTATAAGACATTTCCACTCATAGACATAGTAGTACACCATGTATACCTCATAAATACATGTTTTTTACTTCTTATATAATTTTCGAACTCTAGTATCTCCATCTTCAAGACTGGGATTTGGACCCACGAGTACTCTATTCTGATCAAAAATCGACATACGATGTTATAGTGGATATTGTTTAACGATTTGTGATATAGAGTAAGGTATCATGAGTAATAATCTTATTTCATAAAAGATAGATGTATAAGATACTAAAGTGTGATATCTAGAGTAACATTGGGATTCTAGAACCCCCCCCCCCCCCCGTACAATACGCATGTGTCATGGTGGGGGTTCACCATAACTTGATATAGGTAGGATAGAACCCCTCTGTAATCTCCCAATGGAAAGGGTATCATATTTGTGGAGTGGTAACCCATATTAATTATGATATAGATGAGACATGGGTCCTCCAACATTCTAAATTATCACCCCTATCATGATGTTTCATCATTCTGAAATTGGTCCCCCATGGATCAAGTGATGATTACATTTAGTTAACGATAGCTGGGCATAAAAGACACATAGTGTATTTGTGTACACATAACTTTGTAACTAGACGTGAAGATGAAAATCCCCTATCTATCATTGATGGTGTTACATTGATAATATCTACCTTTTGAGTTTTATTATCTCATAGTTTCATGGGTTCAGATCACTAGTTCTTTTATTGTTCGTTGTGTTTTTAGGGTGTCAAAATGGTTATGTTAATACACACCACTATGTAAGATATTATCACACATGTTTTTTCTAATTTAAATGATGAGATGATAGAGAATTTGTTTTGTGGACGTGGTGTTGATGATTGATAATAGTATCATATGGAAGTGACCATGTTTTTCTATTTGATAATTGATGATCATGAGTGGGGATCACTCTTTCTTTTTAATATGAAGAGGTTTCTAGGATGGAAAACATTTTATGGTTGGGAGTGTATTTTTTTCCTTTTACTATACTAGAAATTATTTTATTCTCTAATGTATTTCTACATTTTCTTTCATTCATATAACCTCTCTAGTTCATTTTTGTTATTATTACTCTACATCTTAGCATGGCATTGGGGGGTACTACTACCTTAGGATAAGGACTACAATATGAGTGATATTCCTATTCAGTGCTAGTATCTAGCCACTACCCAATTATTGAAAGGATTGGTGTCACTCTTGGATTAATTATAATATAGGAGGGACTATAGTGTGTTGGGTAACAGATAAAATATTAATAAATCATTAGATAGTTATAATTTGGAAGATTTTCCTCAATTGAATATTTATTAATGGTTAAATTGATTTTAGTTTTTAAATTTTAATATAATGGATATCATAACTTTGTTATCATTAAAAAATCATAAAAATGAAATTATTTCATTAGTAATTTTATATTCAACAATGATATCAATTTCATAAAATATCTATGAATGTAAAAAGTAAAAAATATAAAATCATTGTTCAGAAAAGTAGCATAAAAACCATGGGTGAACATTTTTTTAGAATAGTTTGTAATAATGGTAAAACTGATATATATTTATTTTTTTTAAAAGACATTTTAGTATAAATAATTTAATTTTTTAAGGTAAAATTTTATAATTATTTAAATTATTGAGGTTGTAAGAGAATAATTAAAATATGTAGCCGTGGGTTTTAAATTATTTTTGTTGTGTTAGTAACGACATATGAAAAGGTATCAATGGGTTGAATGATTAATATATCCTTAATAATTGATCAAATAAATGATAATATGATGGGAATATAATCATTACAATAAAACAAGTAGATTATTATAGGATATTTTAGATATAAATATCTTAAATAATAAATAAATTATAGACTGGGGTATATTTACCTTACACTTAGAACAATTTCCTTTGGATTCAATCTAAAACCATCAATGGAGGTACTTTTTTCTAAATTAAATCATTATGAATGTGGATAGAGGATTTTAGAGATGTATTTTGGTGGATATTTTTATAACTAATGTGTTTTAGAGGTTATAATTATTTTCATTATGATGGGTATTTTTATAGACAATGGGAGGGTATATTTGAATAAAATAATGGTTTTTTGATTATTAGGATATAAGAATACAAATAGTATTGTTTAATATAATTTTTATTACAATATGATTAATAAATGATGCTTAATGTGAAATTTTAAATCTCTTAAAACTGAAAGTAATATTCTAAAGATATTATCAAAACCATTTTGTCAAATTAAATTTGTCGTTTGAATAAAATATTACTGGGGTGTGAAATTTTTTTTCTTTAAATTGAGTATATTATTTTTAAATTAATTAATTTTTAATAAAATAAATTTAATGTGATGAAAAATGACTTATAAATTCTTTATTCATATTTATATCATGATGATATATTAAATCATATGGAATACTTGAAAACTATATTTTTCGTATTCACATAATATATACCTTTTGAAAAAAAATATCAGACTAAAAATGTATGGGTGAGATAATTCTAAAACTGAAATATAATTTATTAAATTCCCCCTATAATTAATATTATTTTATCTTTTAATGAAAAAAAATTTTAAACATTTTTTGTGCGACGAGATTTATCCATTATGTGTACAATGATATGTCTATAGTATTTTTATAGTTAAAAAAACTACCATATCCAAATATAATGTTTATGTTATTATAATAATACAATATATATATATATACACATGAGAACTAAAATAATCAAATTAAAATAATATATAATTCTACATAATATATTATTGTAAAACATGATATTAAACATTTCAATGAAAAAAATATACGATATCAAAATGTGCATATAAATTGTTTGATAAAAATTTAAAGGAACAAATGTATAAATTTTTAATGATCCAAACAATAATATTTCTTTTTAAAGATGTTATTTCTCTATTTTATTATTAAATGATAAATATATAATTTCCTATGGTTTTAAAATCATATTTTTTCTTTTTTAAGATAATTATTAGAATTATATCATTACATAAAAATAGAAAAACTACTTGTTTAATCAGAATGTAATGAATTCTTTACTGATAAAACTGGAAATAAGATATCAAAACATTGAATAATTGTCATTTATTATTCAATAAACGATATCTATAAAAATATCTATGAATATATTAAAATATATTTTATAAAACCATTTTACTAAATAATTATTATTTATGTTGTTATATTATGATAAATGAATTAACAAACCATGCTTATTATTATTAATTAAAATATTAATAATGATCATTATTATTAAAAATTATTATGAAAACGATCATAATTCCAATTTTTATAAATGAGAGAAAAATAATTAAATATTATTTCCCAAAATTTAAAAAATAATTAATATTTGATATTAATATAAATAAATTCATGGTTCATATCATTAAAAAAAGGAAAATAAATTATTTTGAAAAATATAATTTAAGGGGAAAATTTTTATAAAAATATTCAATTAGATTATGGGTTTGTGTAAAGACTCTATTTTATCTTGGTTGTAATCAACATCACATGATGTAAACCACTTAAGAAGCTATTTTGGAAATCCTTACTCAAACATTCTAGGCTCATGCCCCTAAGACGATAGCTCAAGGGGAGAACCAAGCACTATAATCTAGGTGAGTTTAAAAACTAATTTTGTCTCTATCGCTCTCAAAATTTATTTTTAAATCCTTAAGGTAACTAGGGTATTGTTCTATGTTTCCCTCATCGAGACTCAATAAACACCATTGTGATAAATAAAATTATTCATACTATTTAATCCTTCTCTCTCAAGGGAATTAAAAGAAAATTATATATGTAAAAATTATGATATCATTAGTAGAATCAAAGAATGACCACCTTTGGTGATCTATAAGGAAACAAAATTTTTGTTTCTCCACATGGAACCAATCATAGTGGTCCTCTCTATGAACCTAGAGTAGATGTCCTCTTTATGATGACACAACAATCAACCATGGATGTCCCCACCCCTCTTAATAGTTCTCACCATGGAGGTCCTCCCCATAATGAATTATATGGGAAAAATAGAGTTCCTCCCTATGTAAATTAAAAGGTAATGCCTTTACTATAGAGGTAATCCCCATGGTTCCCTCCATAGAGGATCTCATCTTGATAAAACATTCCACTGACTTGGAGGTTATCATCACGCTGATGTCTAAGAATATCGCTACTATGGTATACATTCCTATAGTTTCCACTACAGAGGTCCTCCACCAGGTGATACATCATGATGACTTTGAGGACCTCTCTATATTGATAGTGAAGAATATTGAAAACATATAGATCCCCTAGATATCTCCCATCACTGGGTTCCTCCCCATGAAAAAACATCTGGTTCACATCGAGGACCAATAAAAAATAATGAAACCAGATAGGTCCTTAACATTATACCAACCATAGAAGTACTCTCTATAATGACACATAATCTCACCATAGATATTTTACGTAGAGTGATTAAGAAAAAAAATTTGATGGATTCCCTCCCCATGGAACCCATCTTGTAGTTTCTTTGTGGGAATATATATCAATCAAACAAAGATTATCTCCCCATAAAAACAATGAATAATATACTATCCTTAGAGGATCTCCACATGATACACATTTGGAGTACCTTTCTAATATGATACATTAAATCAATATAGAGGACCTATATATTTTTTAATAACATAAACATCCCTCATATACTGAGAACTTATTCTAAAACTAATGCCACATTTATTGGATTCTCAATTATCAAACTGTTATTATCTCTTTCATTAAATAAGTGAGTATAGGAAATTTTCATCACTGATACCTCTATAAAGAAAAATAACGATGGTTAGAATTAAAAATATCAAAAATAAACTAGTTACATGAAACAATAGTCTTGAAAAGAGACTTTACTTAGATTAACATGCTGACCCTTATGCAAAATTTAAAGGATATTCCTATAATTTATTAGAGGAATTATATACTAATACAATACTAGTAGTATATTTTACTCTTAATGCCTATCAGTACATTATTCATGAGTTGTATGTTTAAGGTTATTTACCACGCGTTTTGTACAATAAATGGGTGACATTCAATCAATTTAAATATAAACTATTTCCGTATGAGATATATGCCAATCATATCAACATGTATAAAGGACCGTCCCAGGTTGACCTGACATGTCACCTGATATGGATTTCCATAGAGCCTCAAGAAAACCTCCCCAGATTTTAGAGATTTCTTACTAGTGGTGTGTGTATAAATAGTGTTTTTGGGTGACTATACCATCTGGTCAAAGTCCAATAATAGCGGAAATAATCAAATTCATCCCCAAGGATAAACATATGAGTACACATAATAAATAAATAAAACATCCGTATATATAATAAAAGTAATATAAAATATTGTCATATAGAGTAATGCCCTTAAAAAACATACAACAGTAGATGACTTAGTAGGACTAAAACATATAAGAAATAAAAAAATTGAATATAAAACACAACATCCTCCATTTCCATCACTAATCCAAACTATATACCTGGTCTCCATGATGCTATAACTAAATTATTCTGATCCTAATAATTCACATGTGAAGCTCTAATTGATATTGAATCATTGTTCCTCATACCCATCCACTTCCCAACCTTTTCTAAATCCTAAAATATAACATCTTGTATACACAAAAACAAATGTGTTTGTAGAGGGGGTGAGAAATAAATCTCAGGGGCCCTCCCCCATGGTGAACCTATAAATCTATTTTAATAAATGGTACATGAAAATGTGATATTACATTGATATAAAATAAATAAATAAGAAATAATAAACAAAAAAATTTACAAAAAAAATGGGGTACAAAAACAAGGATAACATGCAACTCTCAGTTCTATTGTGTCACCAAATGAATATATACCCCTACTCTAGCCCCTACTAGAATAATTCCAAAATTTGGATCACACAACCACCATGATATGTTCTTCCTCCCAATCAATTACTATATCCAATGTCCACTTCAAGTATATGAATGAATTATAGACCCTAGTATCTCAACCTAAGAGTCTAAACACAATATGAAATCTATCAGGATTTAGGCCTCCAATTGAATGATCCCAATGGTGATAGATCTCCCATCCACATGTTTTATATATTATCATGTATGAAAACTCCTATAGAACAAATTCGGCTTTAAATGAGGTCCTAATAGTAAAAATAACCCTAGGGGAACACCTAATTGGGGTCCCAACATGGGAATTGTCTTATAGAATCTCATCCACCCCAGGGTCTCGAAAGACACTCTATCCTAATGACCCACTTTAGAGGTAGAATCCCAAAAAATATATATATTATAACCTCTATTTAGAGTGAATACTCAACAAGAGGGGTTCACTCATCCAAATCATGTAGCATCTAACTATGACTATTTACCTATAGGCATCCAACATAGGAGATATCCAAATCAATACTCAGGGCCAATTCCAAATACATGATATCCCAAAGGTCTCCTCCTCATACCAAAATCCTAAAGAAAACTACCTCAAACCTCATCGATGGAGGAAAACCAAAAAAGGTTTCATATAACCTCAAACCCATCAGCCAAATAGTGGAACTATCATCATTGATACACTCTCATCCAATAATGAATGAGTCCTCTCTTAGCACATTGTATATCAGGATCAAAAAAAATCCACCACTGGCTCAACCTAGGACAAAGAAAACATAGGGATCCCACAGTCCTTAATGTTATAGTATAAATAAATAGCCAATTATGTACTCTTATGTTTCAACTAATCTCTCTGGACATGCCTAAAAAACATACTCAAATAGAAAAATTCCATTAAAATTGTAGGAAATCCTATGAGGTGTTTCTCAAGCGCATCCAAAATCACAGAACATTCCCAATGTACTATATCCCAAAATTCAATCTATGTACTCCAACAAATACTAGATCAATAAAAAATATAAAGGGGAATCCAAAATAATATTCCCTCTAAGTTTTTCCTTGAATACATTCCTCATGACCACCACAAATGAAAGATACCCTCTAGAAGGGCTCCTCAGTGAAATCTAAACCATTTCCCAAGGGCATTCCCAACTAGTGACTCTGATAACCAGTAGTAGCTTGATCATTAACCAGCCCACTAGGACATACTCAAGAGTACCACAATCTCAACATAATGACACAATGAATCTCATCCTTAAATTTGATCATGTGGTGCCAAATCATTCCAAATTCTCCAACAACTCTCATCCTCAAACCCCTTGAGATAAACCCCAACAACACTAACATGAAGAAAATGATCCTAACATGTAGGGAAAACCCAATATCTCCTCAAAGATATTTCTCCCTCATGACTTCTATTATCCCTCTAAAACAACCCTAAAAACTCCAACTAGGGCCCCACAAACCATGATAGGTAATGATATCCCACCCACCCCTTAGCCTCACTGCTCACAACCAAACTCGTTAGAGGATTATGAAATAAAACCTTAAATGAGTCATCATATTGAACTCCCTCAGTCAAAAACACAATCTAAATTCCAATTAAATCCCAAAATGATTATTTCATAATAATAAATGTGGAAAAACTCAAAATGGACTACTTACAAGTAAAATATAAACACTGGGGGGAAAAATAGAAAAAATTGTCCAAAGGAATGAAATTATATTGCATGTACATGTGGTACAAAAAGGGTAATATCAAAGGTCATACCTTGTGTGATTCAATAATTAACTCACCATGTACTTTCCCAATGTACATGGAATGTAATCTAGGTAACGGGAATGTACCCCCACATGGGTAAATGCCTGTTTACCTCATCCTCACTCGGTATGTCAAACGCCAGAGTAAACACCTTTTACCAACTCATACAGGGAGTGTAACCCCAAAAGGTTTAACCACCCCCATACTTATCCATGTACTTCACCTTGGCGTGAATTCCTATATGGTATTCACCCCCACATAGAGACTCTTCATGTACCCTTCAAGGAAAAGTACCCTTTCATGTGGTGTCTGGATGAGTATTCGTCCAAACCCTCAAACCCACTACAATGTGTGTACCCCCAATTAAAATGGTGTGTAGTCCCAAAAACATAATCTTTATCAACTATGAAAAAGGGTGTTTATTCTCTGAACTACACACTATGTACCTAAGTTTCCATTAATGGAAATCCAATGAAACATCAAAAAACCCTGATTTATCCACCAAAATCATTGATCGACCCCCACAGGGTTCCCAAAAACCAAAAAACATGATTAAAAGCTAGAAACAACAAAAATATAGGGATTTAAGGGTAGAAAAATAAATTTGTCCCACCTCTAAGAGAGATAAAGCAGATGCTTCATGTTTTATCATTCATCCACAATCGATGCTCTTCGATCAAGGACTCAAAAGAACCCAAAAAAGTTCTTCCACCCTATCCCTCTACCTATTCTCCCCCTCACACTATCTTGGTGGAGGACCCCAATGGGGGATCCCCCACATTAATACCTTGAAATACATAGAATGAATAGATGTACGAAAAATGAAAAGGTCGAGAAAAATATTAATATAAAAAAGAAAAGGGGCAAGGGGTCTCAACTAGGATTCTCAATGCAAGGTCACACCTCAACATGGAAATACCACCCTTTCTAGACTCAAATATAGATATGTAATCTCAATAGGATGATCCGTTAAAAATATATGACTAAATTAACATTAGTGAATCAATTAATATTTAATTATTTAAATAATAAATATTCCTTGAAAATTTAAATTACTCATATTTCTAATAAACTCGTTTACAATGGTAAACAGCCTATTATTTGGATAGATATGATTTCAATATAAATATCCCTGATCATATTATACTAGAAAATATTTCAACCCCTGAACACTCTCATAAACTAAAAAATCAAATTCCACCTGATGTTTACAACCCTTGATAGTGAGGGTCATCACAAACTCCCCACCAAAAATGCTTCACACCCCCAAGAGGCCTTGTTGGTCTACTAGTGTCCATGCTCTCCCCAATGAAATGGAACCTCCAAATATATATTGACCATCGAATGATTGGTCTTATAGTTCCCACAACATTCCCAACATGAGATGCATTCTACCATGAATATTATAATAATCCCAACCATAGGATTATCCATATCATCACCCACATCCCAAATGGAAAACCACATAGACCACACAAAATCCATCACCATACATAATGGATAGATGTGGAAAACCCAGGAAAATTTGGGAACCCTAAAAAACTCACAACCTCGACACTCAACACATAACATAATACAAGGTACACAACCTCTAATGGAATGTGGTACACTCCCTGCCCTAATTAATAACTTAAAACAAAACCAAATTCACTATAGGACACACCGTCACATGATTAATACCATAATGAAACTAATATAATATTTCTAAAACCATAGAACATTATCCAAACACATTTTAATTCCAAAAACCTAAGAACCCTCAACCATCATCTTAAAAAAGGCATCCACCTCAGACCATGATTAACCAAACATCAACCCTCAACTCAATTATCAATCCAAATCCATATATATCGAGCCATGATTCCACTATTCTAACCATAGAACAACTAAAAACAAATAGGTATAAATATCCATCCCAACATTCCATATAAATCCAGATATGATACGTGGATCAATCCTAGTTCTCTACTTCTAAAACACCTAGAATACACATGGATAACAACATCCTATTGATAAAAGACCTCAACTACTCCACCAAGGAAGAACAACCACACACACTCATACCATTTTTATAGTAGACACACGGGCCTCACTGCACAACCCAAAATAAAAAATGTGAAAAATTACTCAATCCTGATGAAATTAAAACATTATACATTAGAGAAACCACAACCTTTAGGAAACTCATTCTCGGTCTATGGATGCATCAGGAATAATTTCCCTTATAGAGCCACCAACAAGTCACTTAGAACCCATTACTGACCCGCAAGAGTCTCCATGCTAGAATTGATGAAGGGTCTATATCTCCAAAACTATAGAATATATCACTATAATATCCAAAATGTCCAATAATAAGAATAAAATACACACAAGAGGATAAATTTAATAGAATTTCACCAAGTACATATACGAAAAAAAAAATGTATGAGAAGTTGATGTCACATTAAACAGTTGAATGTCCAACATAAATAATATACCAAATATAGGCATATGTCATGTGAATAAAATGTGACTAGAATGATTCACTAATATTTTCCTCTTTTCCATGGTCAAAAAAATAAAGAATAAACTATAAATATATAACATATTAGTATCACACAAATTAAAATCATGCTCCCATAAAAACATTATCCAGGAAAAGAAATCTCATTTCCTAAAAAATGGGACTTCAAATCCGAAAATATGATCCCATAACACCAATATTATATTTGTCACAAGTTTAGATATATTCCAAGACAACTTTTCTACCAAATTATCAAATTGTAAAATGGAAATATTTAATACAATTTGGTGATGAACCATCCTTGGTTGACCGAACTCATCACCCAGTCTTGTTCACCAGAGAGCCTTAATGCACCTACCTAAATTCTAGGGGATATTGACAGGAAGTGAGGGTTTAAATACAATAGTGGGGAGACAATACCCTCTGTTCAGTGTGTATAAATAGTATAAATAACCACACTATTACATAATAATAATCATTAGATTATGAAAAATAAATAAATTCAACAGAGAATGATATAATACTTGTAATATATCATAGAATAATACATATTAAAGGATCCAAATATATACAAAAAATAATCACCAACATAGTTGAACACATATAAAAAATAAAACAAATAATGAAATACAACTGGATTCATTTCCAACATTGATCCAATCTCACACCTGTCCTCCACGGATCTCGAGTGACACCATTCTAATCCTTAGAATCCACACGAGTGGGTGAAACTAATCAAGAGAAAATGTTCCATTTCCTCCATCGACTATGAAACATATTCTCTAACATTAAAGAAAACATCAAGTCTATACCCACAAAAAAGTACATATATGATGGGTGATAAATAAATACATATTGTTCACACGCTACTGTAAACCCATATATCTATTATCATAAAATGTATATGAACTTGGGATATGTATATACATTCCAAGAACTATGATGGAACGGATAGAGAAAATACAAATGTTTAAAAGGGGTAAAAAATAATAATTAACATAGTTAATCATGGGTTTTATCCTAACAACTATGGTAAAGCTACTACCACTGTGGCCCCATACAGAGGAATTCTAAAATATGGATCACATAGTCATAATTTCAAGAATTTTTTCCAAATAAAAGACTATCTCATCATTAAACCATATGGATTGGAATAAAATCGGGGACCTAAGATATCATTATATTTTTATAAACATAAAAATTCATCTACTATAGTCTAAGAATACAATGGAATGATTGAACTATAGTTAGATCGCCCATGCACAATTCTGATATATTTTCAGGTCTTGAAATTCATGTTGAAAATATGGCTCAATAATAAGAGGTCAATGGTAAAAACTATCACTTGGAAAAAATAATTATGATCATGACATGTAATCTATCCCAAGAATCACATTCACCCCATGGGCCTAATAGATTTGTTGTACTAGGGACCCACAAATTAATTGAGAGCCCACTACATCCATGACATATAACTTCTAGCCCATGAGAAGACTCAAATACATTTCTAAACTCATCCAGACCATAATTGAATCCCCAATTCAATCTAAAAATTGAAAACTAATAGATGATAGAACCATATCAACACTCATGTCATATTTCTGATCTAAGATATGTCGAAGGTATCCTCCTCCAATCCAAATCCGAAGTATAAACTGACTCAAAACCTATGGCCAAAGGCCAACCAATTGTAGGGAAATCTGATCCTGATCACACCATTCAAAATAATGAATTATAAAGGTTGATACTGTTTTATCTAACAAATTATGAGTCTTCTCTTAGATTAATAGATCTTAGAACCCAGAAAGAACATCATCCACAAGCTCTCCATAACATACCATATGACAAAACCAAATTCAGGGCCCCCATAATCCACATGGTCATAGAATAAAAGCAATGTCAACTACTAACTCCATTAATAAAGCCAATATATCGTGTAATTGCCTAAAAACTATTCTAAAATGGTAAAAAAATACATAGTAATATAAATACACTATATTATCCAAAAGCATGGGATACACCCACTGTAGAGTATTTCAAATTGACCATAATGGCTTCTAATCGATCTCCAAACAACAAATCACATAGCGGGTCATCAAAACAAACAATCCCTTTAATAGGGTCCCTAAAAATGATCTTCTTGGCCATCTATAAATCATGAGACCCTCTATAAGGGATCATTAGCTCAAGAAAAGCTGTTCCAAATTAGAAATCTCATCCATTGACTCTTGTAATCATTGATAACTAGATTAGGAACCATCCAATGATGGAATATGTATTTGTCCCTCAAACTCATCTTCATAATGAAATGGTTCCCAGTAATATCCACTATCATAATTCATCAAATCATCCCAACCTCACTAATAGATTTGGTCCTTAAACCCTAATGTTATACCCTAGGACCTTTAACATTAGGCAACCAATCCCTAGTTATAATGTTAAATAAATATATTCTTAGAGATACTACATGATCCTTCCTACTAGGATAATTCAAAAATAACCTAAAAAAATGTCATGGTGTCCATAATCCATGCTAACTAATGTGGTAACACCCTCACATGAGCCTCACAACTCAAAACCCAGTCTCTAAGAAGATTATAACACCAAAAATCAAGGAAAACATCTTCTTAAACTCTATTAAATCAAAACACAATCTAGATGGCCTTTAAATTTCAAAAGCTTTCCATTATCACAATCTATATGAAAAAAACATCCTGAATATCTTACTTATAAGTATAATTTTGACATTTTGGGTAAAAACAAGACGAACAGGCTAAGGAAGGAAAGTAAACATCATTTACTTGGGGTATACGGCATGTAACCCTAATGTTCCACCTTTTCCATGTGACTTAGGACACTCAGTGTGATCTTTCCAAAATTTCACAATATGTAATTCATGTACATGACGTGTACCCGTGCATGGATACCTTCTTGTATATGTCATCCACAATCTATGTGTTAAACACCTAAGTATACTATGTGGACCACCAATAACATGAGGTGTAACCCAACATGGGGTACCTTCCTATGTACCATTCCATTTTACTCCGCCTAAGTGTGTAAAACTACATGGTGTGCACCCCACAAGGGGAATAGTTTATACCCTACACAACCATGTATTACCGCACTAGGGGTCTGGCCATGTACTCAGCTAGAACCATAAACCCACTACTAAGTATTTACCTCCTATTAAATGGAATTTAGAACCAAAAAACATCTTAATTGAACAATAAGAACAAAATATATGTTTTCTCTAAACTATGCACCATGTACATCGATTTCCCTAAATGGGAATCCCTCAAAACATGATGTAACACCTGATTTCTCTTCAAAAAAATAATGAAAAACCCCCACTGGGTCCCCAACAAACCAAAAATGACATTGAAACTAAGAAAAAACAAAATAAAAGGATATATGGTGAAAGACATAAAACAGTATTACCTCTAGGTAGAAACCACTAATTAATTATTGTGAATACTCCACTGATAGCCACCACACACTGGTTTTGGCCTTAGATAAAACCCACGCAATGAATCCTCCCATTACCTCTAACTCCTCTCTCTCTCTCTCCATATCTTAGCCAAAGACCCCAAAGGGGGATCCCCCATGATTTTACACATTATACCAGTGGGGAAAATACTTAAAAAATTTAAAAAATGGGAAAGTGATAAAAAAGTTAAAGGAAAGGAAAAACCAAATGGAATTTGTATTGTCCAAGTGTCCAATGAGAGGTTGTACCACCCAAAGAAAAAATACACTGATATAGACTCAACTTCCCCGACAGGATCTCAAATTGAAACTCTCATTGATAGATAAAACCATAAACAAGTGCATAAAAAATTAATTAATTAATAAATTAATTATTAAATATTCTAGGAAAAAATGAATGTCTCAGATTCCCAAGAAACATCAATTCTATGTTAAACAACGTATTCTAGGACCAAGAGATAGATATTATTATAGATCATCTTATAAGAGAATTTTCTATTTTCTCCAAAACACACCCAAGTAAAAAAGTCTAAAATAGTCACTCTTTCTCACAACTCCTGAAAACATAATTCATTACAAACTCCCCACCACAAATGCTTCTCTACTCCAAGAAGCCACAGTGGACAACCAACAATCATGTACTACCCAAATACCTAGTCAATCAATGCTATCATTACCTTCCAATTACTGGTGTTATAGTTCCCACATCTCTCCCAACATGAGATACATTCAACTGAGGTTTATATGATTCTCCCCACAACAAGAGTATCCATATCTTCCCTGAAATATAAAATCACATAGCCCACACTACCTCCATCACCCAACGTAATGGATAGACTTTTCAAATCCACTCCCACATGAGATGCCACATAAAATATTACATCACCAATACTCAAAAATTTAATTATAATGATTTTCACAACCTCTAAAATCATAGGGGTTCTCTCCCCGTCAAAATTGTTTCCTTAAACTCTTCTAAAAACACAACTACACTTAAACTCACATGGTCCAAGACTATATGAAACTAGGCTAAAAATTCAAAAACCAATAATCATATTTCTTGTTCATGTTAGTTCTAAAAAACCAGAACACCATTGACACTCCACTTCAAAGAGAGGTATATCCCTTATGCCATGATAAACCACATGACCACCCTCCTCTTATGTAATGATCCAAAGCCACATGAATCTAACGACCCTTCTACTGGGCCAACTAAGGTGAAACTGAAAATCAGATAGTCTAGATCTCCAACCAAACCTACCTTCTCAAGCCTGTCATGCTACAGGGATCACTCTTGACACTTTACATCTAAAACACAATGAATTATCAAGCCTAAACACATATTGGAGGTTGCAGACCTCAATGTCCCCTTTAAGGATGAATAAAAGTTCCCACCCAAGGCATCACTGATAACAGGCTCATAGGAATCAATGTATGACCCGGTAGACCACATTTTTCAAAAACATATCACTCATAAGAAAAGATAACGTTAGACATTAGGTGGACCCCCTCATCATGGAAACATAAGCTTGGTACAGGGATTTCTTATGCATCATTTACCTCACCGAGCCACAAAAATGGATCTTATTGCACATTTCTAGCCCACACGGGTCATTATGCATCCCTAAATGAAGGGAACACATATCCAACACTAATGAACATCTCCCCAAAATTTTTACATGACCATTCATCAGAAGAAAATATACAAATGTAGTTTAGCTGATTAGAATTACACCAAGTACTTACATGAGAAAAAAAAATTAATGGGAATTTTTATAATCAATAAAAAATTAAACATCCAATGCTTGTAAAAAACCAAACACAATAATATGTAAATTGAATCCAATAAATCTAGATTTGTTTTATGAACATTGACCTCTACCTCATGTTCTATGAGAAAAAAACATAATAAACCATAAACCCACAAACACAAGTGCATCGTACTACATGAAATCACACAACAATACAATCATCATACATGAATAGAAATCTCATTCCCTAAAAACATGGATTTTCTATTGGAAATGGTTTTCACGACACACTAGTCTGATATCCATCACAATTTATGAAACAATCTTACACCACCTATCTACCAACTCCCAAAATCATGAAACTAAAATTTCTAATGATATTTTTCAATGAACCACCTCGGGTCAACCTGACATGTCACCCAATCCAGCTCACCAAAAGTCCTAAATCATGCCTCCTTGAATTCCAAAGGCTTTTGACAAATGGATAGGTTCTAAAGTGTATTGTCTCGAGACTATACCCTTTAGTTAAAGTGTAATGGTTTCATAAATAACTACACTCATCGACATGGATAAAAAGCATAGTACGCATAATAAATAATTAAAATAGGGCATGATATAATAAATGTATTGGAGAATATAATAATAAAAACCAAAGGCATGCTAATGAAATTAAATATTTGATTTCCCAATTGAATGACCACGTATAATAAATAAAAAAATCATTCAAAATTGAAAACACTTAGAAAAAAAACATACCTGGTCTCCACAAATCTCGAGCTACACCAACCTGATCCTAAGACTCTGCATGATTGGATTTGATCGATCCAGAAACAATGGACCTCAAACCCATCCACTACACAAACTATTATCCAATTATAAATCTTACATCAGCTATGAACTCACACTGAGGTGCACGTACATGGGGTGAGAAATAAATCTCAGTATGCCACCTCAAATGGTGAACCTATAAATCTTTTTTCACAAAATATACATACACATATGATATGACCATCATAAAAAAATAAAATATCCATCATAGACCATGTAAATGTATAATATAATAGAGGGGGAATAAGGAAATTCACCAAAAATGGGTTATATCCTACCACCTCAGGTAAATCGGAGCCCAA
Source organism: Viscum album (assembly GCA_963277665.1). Lineage (NCBI taxonomy): Eukaryota > Viridiplantae > Streptophyta > Magnoliopsida > Santalales > Viscaceae > Viscum > Viscum album. The sequence goes on from OY728158.1 coordinate 883,960,063, forward strand.
TCTAGCCAATACCAAGGTAATTTTGAAACATGGCTCTTGTAGCCACGTTGTGAAGTGCATCTATCTGATCAAAATGGAGTTGAAAATTCACTGTATGTAAATGAAATAATATATGACCCTAGGATCTCATTCTATGTGTCTAAACACCGATGAGAATCTACCAAGGTCTAGAAATCCAATGGAATGATCAAATAGAAAATAGATCTCCCCTTTATATGACAAATATATTGTCATGACCTGAATTTCCTACAGAACAAACTAGCCCAAAAAAGACCTGGGGGAAAAAACAAACTCAAGGGAACACCTCATTGTGGGAAAAAATGTGAAATATTATAGGTAATCTCATCCTCTTCATAGTCTCGACAGATAAATTATACCAGGGACACACAGTTGAACTAGGCACCCAATTCATCCATGACATATAACATCTAGTCAAGGAAAAGACTCAATTAGAAGGGTAAGCTCATCCATATCCTCCATTATCTCCATAAGATCATTTAAAAGTAGTCATCTATGTGACGATAGAACCAGATAAACACTTAAGACCAATTCACGACCCCTGATATCCCATGGGTATCTTCCAAAAACCAAAATCTAGAGTAGCAGCTTCATCCAACCTCATGGAAAAATGGAAACCAAACATTGAAGGATCAAAACACAAACCCACAATAAAAATAGTTAAACTAAACACACATATCTAAACTCATATAACAAAGTACATACCCTCTCTTAGAACCCTGAGTATAAGTATCCTAACAACATAGCCACCTCGGGCTCTCCATGACCTGCCTCAGGTCCAAACAAAATTGGGGTCTCTCGTGGTCTCTAAGGTCACAACATTAACAATATACTTAATATGGATTCTCTTTAATCACACAATATTTTAGGACACAACTAAAATAACATCCTCAAAAATCAAGAATTCCACAATATGTGTATGTCCCCTTTGAGGGTCTCTCTCGAGCATCAAAAAGTATTGGACAGGTCCAATACAGAACATACCGAACAACCCTCAGTGGCCTCCAAATGGTCCTTGATGAACAATGTACGCCAAGGGTAATCCAAAAGAACAATACATAAAATATAGGAATTGAAAATATACCATGTGTACTTGGGGTAAAGATGTGGTATCGCCAATGATCCTCCCATAATAAATTCCTCTAGCCTCTCATCATGTAATTTCCCATATTTCACAATGTGTAATCCATGTACACCTCGAGTACCTCATCCCCACTCGGTGTGTAAATCTCTAGAGTACACGAAATGTACCTCCACAATTATGGTGTATTTCCCCATATGGGGTACTCACCTATGTACCTATCCATGTGATCCACAAAATAATACATGCTTATATGAAATCTACATCACATGGGGACTAGTCGTGTACCCTGCATAAGTATGTACCCATATATGATGTATCTATCCATGTACACTTCCAGACCCCCAAACCCACTACACATCATGTTCCCTATTTTAAATTTATTTTAGTCCCAAAACATCATCTTCCATAAATATGGGGAAAATGAGATTTGTTTTCTCTAAACCACATGTTTTGCATACATGTTTTCTTAAATGGGAATTCTACAAAACTCCCTGAAACCACCAATTTCTCTATAAGAAACAAATATGATTAAAACCCTAATTTTTATTACATGACTATTAAATCATTCTTTTGGAAAAAACATAATTGAGATATAATTCTAAGATTAAAATGTTTAGTGCCTTGTGAAAATTAAGCTCATACATAACTTGTATATAACAAAACAAAAACATTTATTGACTACCCTTATAAAACCTCACGTTCTCTTTAATATATATAATCACCTAGGTATATACATCAATATAAGGGGTGCGGTAAAATCCCGATAATAGGATAAATACGGGACATGAATCAATATAACATGGGTTAAAATAATCATCAAAATCATATCATAAGCAGAGAATCATCCTCAAAATCATGATGGATACATTTTACAAAGGAATGGAATGTGGTATGGACAAAAAATGAAACATCATGTCAGAGTTGTTAGATAACAAGCATAGTTTTGAACAAATATAGCATCATGTATACTCACAATAAATGTTCTGGATCATAACATCATCACTGGGAACATATATACCATCATGATTAGGCATAATGCACATTTTCTCATGATATGCATCACATTACCAATACATTGGAGAGAGGTATAATGTTGGGCACATCCACAACATCCTAATATTTACATAATCATGCATGCCATGTAGAATTTATAACAATCATAGACAGGAAATTGACAATGGAATAGAATGCGTTTCATATGGATTTTGTAACGACCCATAATTATATCAATGAAATTTACCTTGTTATAGTTATTTTTATATAATACAAATTACATAAAAAATTTAGAAAATTTAGTAAAATATTTATAAATGAAGACTAAATGAAATTTGAGTTACTTCTAGAAGTTAAAGAACCCATGCCAATGGATTTGTAACTAGATGTTTGGAAGAGTAATGTGACCATTAATATTATTAATATGACTAATATAATGGTAACGTCACATATGAATATATAAATAAAATTTAGGAATAATTTAAATGAAATTATGGTATATTTTTATCTTGATATAAGTAATTAAATGTTTTGAAAATATTAAATTAAGTGTTTTTATTTTTGTAGGTCAGAAATATTTAATTACGCTTAAAAAATTAATATATTGATTTAAAAGAAAATTTATATTCAGAAAATAGATTCATAAATTTATAATTGTTTCTATTATGATAATAATATAATTACATGAGACCTTAATTAATTTTTCAATGTGTCCTAAATACATTTACAGTATTAAAATTGGTATTTTTCAAATAAATCATATTTATATTTAAAAATTAAATTTCTCATATTAAGAAAATTATTTTCATAAAATTAAGTTCTTTTTTTAATTATACATTTCAAAAAATGGATAGGGTTAATTTTTATGGTTTTTCTAACATACATGGTTTTTTACTGAATAACGAAATATAGAAATTTATGGTATTTAATAAATTCATAATTACTACTTCATATATGATATATGGATTATGTAATCCCATTATATAATACTCGCATTAATTATTTTAAATTATTTGGTGATAATATTCAAACTATTCATAGTCTTGAGTCAAAATAATTAGCAAATGAAAAAAAATATTCATAGAATAGCTCTTTCATTCAATATAAGTACCAACCATCACCACCTACTCCCCACACACCACTTAATCATTGAATTTTGTATAATTTATTCTCAAACCTACACCCCACATTGAGGATCTGTTTGTCTCATCAAAATAAAAAAAAATCCCTAAGGATGTTCTTAAGAGGGATAAATTCAAAAGGTAATATCCACTATCTTTTCATTTATTTTCTTTTCAATTTCATTTATTTTATTATTCACTCATAACCTCCACCTATCCAAGATTAATGATAACTACAATAACTTTTATATACTGGAATTTATTTTTTTAATGTAATAATTCATCTTGTAATATCATTCTCTCCCATTTATTGTAGAAATGAAAATATTGTCTCCGGTGTGTCGATTTACCGCCACTATGGTGATGTTTTTTCATTTTTCAGTAATGCCTTCATGGTTGGTAATAAATCAATAATTATGATTAAATAATATTTTATTATACATATTAAATTAATTTAGTGTTCTGGAACCAGTATATATACATGAAATTAACTAATGAAACAAAACTAGTTTGTGTTGATCGATGATTAGCCAAAATAATCTAAATGATAATCACTATTTTTTTATCAATTTATTAATCCTCTATCCATATATCCAAAAGATATATATAAAAATTTTACCTAATTTATGATCAATAAAAACATATAATTTGAGTTCTGGATAATTATTCTCATTTTATATGATCCTTCATACTCCTGTACAAGTAATAAAATCATGAAACCAATGGAAAGAACACTCCATTATGATATAATTAAGTCTTATAACTAATCAAAATACCATAAATGAACATAAGAAATAATAAAAAATTCAATACATATAGTAAATGTTATTTATTTAATAAATTGATTAATATCATTATCCATGAGATTATGTACCAGTACATAACACATTCATAAGTAATTTAATCTTTTCTTCCCAAACCCCCATTTTCCAATTGGGTTACACATTCTAATTATTTAAAAAAATTTAATTCATCATTATTTTAAATATAGTTCTTATAAATACTGTTTTTAGGATCCAAAATCATAAATACATATCATATCTTCATTCCATTATGGGGAATTACATGTTTGACATGGTTTCATTCTCAATTATACCAGATAAGTGAACATGGTTAAATTAAAACCTACATCTATTCATTTCTGGTTTTATATAATCAATTATGAAAAGTAAAAATGATTTTTCCAAAACAACTCTTCTATGAAAATTAAAAAAAATGGTATTTCTGTCATGAAATTTTCAATGATTTTATTATAGTGTTTTTATCTATTTTGAAACCAATATTAAATTTCTTGCGTTGTTGTGATTGATATTTTTTTATTTTCATCCACCATATTTTATAAATGGTTTTGTGATCAGTTTGATTGGGGATGTTATACTTTAATTTCATTCTCAATATTACGTTGAATGGTTTGTGCTTATGTTTACTGACTGAGGATAGTTACTTTCATTTCATATGTATATATTTTTAAAATTTAAACCCATTAATATGAGGAAATCATTGGACCTAGTAATAGATTAGTGGGGAACTCTATATCTCATTAATGAATTATTATTTCTAATAAGACAAAACAAAAATAGATTTTGGATGAGGCCTTAATTATTTATTTTCAATTGTCATGGTCAAGGCCTCAAAGTTATGTTTATGATGTCTGAAATTATTCATTCCCCCATTATTATATTATTAACTAATAATCCAAATTATTATTCAACTAGTATAATGTCTTTGGATAATCTTCATTCCCATGTGATTACTTAAATGGAATTATTTATTCATAATTTATTTTTTCCATATTATGCTCAGGATTATGTTCTAATGGAATACGTTTTTAATTATTCACCATGAATTTTTGTTTCTTTAGCTCATGTTGTATTACATACCCTTACTGAGTAACTAATCTCACACATTTCATATGTTTTATTTGTCCCGGTGATGTGAATATGTATATTATGAATGACACATTGGGACAATCTTGGAGTTATGGACGTTTTCAATGGATATTCTATGTTTTATCCATTCAAATTGTAATATTAAAATTATAATTTTATATTTTATTCCAAAAAATATAAATTATTCAGTCCATCAAGATGTGACTTCTTTGTTTATTATACAAATGTAATAAATTAATATATTAGATTTGATAAACTAGGATCGAGTACATTACAATTGGCATTAGTTGATGTTTAGTGGAAAACAGGGAAAATGGATTTAAAAAACTTATATTAGTGAACAAGACCCTAAAAATGAATATTTAGATAAATATATAATTACTTTATATAATTTTTTTAATATATAGATTATGTGGGTCTTCCAAGAAATACATCCTTTACTAGATAAAATTAGTGGTTGTGGTTTTCGAACTGATGTACCTAAGGGTAACAACTATAACATGGTGTCCCATGTAACCTAGTACATGACAATGGGATTTATTGGGCACCATTATCGACACTCACATTGTATATGCTTAAGAAAATTCACATTTTATTTACAACTGATTACGAATGATTTAAAAGAAAACATTTCCCCAAAGAAACTGTATTTGTGATTATAATTTTAGCTATGCATAAACTTCCAGCTTATGTTGATTTGTTTTCATGTTTGAAAAGTATTCATTATTAATCACAACCTAATTTACTATATTACAATATTTAGAAATGCATCCTACTGGAAGGAATAGTAACATAATCAATGTGTGTATCCCATGTAGAAATTTCCCTCATATGCAATATAATGATATTGGTAAAGGAGCTGTGAATAGTGTAGAGAAACTTAAATCTATACTGGGATAGCTGAATCAGTTTATGAATAATTACCATAGAGATAAGGAGGATCCCTTTTCACAACATCTAATAGCATTATTACAACACTTTATTTGATAACAACCAATATCCTTCAATGGGTCTACAAACCCATTTATAGTGAAGCGGTGTATAATTTCATTAGTGGAAATTTCTTTCTTAGTGAATTAATGAAAGGGAGATGGTTATCATGGTAGATTATTTTCTCTCAATATATTTTGATCAAAAATTTTCATTGATTCAAAACTCATATGACGATGAAGAAATTAAAAATAGGGATTGAAAATATTTTAAATAAATTTCCTTGATAAATATTTCCCTCGTCAATAGTGATCATATTTGGAGATGAAATTCTTGATTCCAAAAAAAAATAAGGATACAAATGTTTTGAATTATGAATCAAATGTTACATGGTCATAAATTCATGTCTCAAACTACATATGTAATCCATGATGCAATATTGATCAATCATTTTATGGTTTACAACTATTCCATTGATGTGAATTTGTCTCCCAAAATTTTACGTCATATAAAGATATAGTCTCATGTACAATCAAGATAGAGAACGATTTCTTTAAGAGTTATTAATTTAATGATTACAAAAAAATAATAGCATGGTGGAGGAATGAAAGGATAAAGGATAGAATAAAAATGGATTTTCCAATGTGTGATACTTGTGGAAGGAAACACCATGGTGCATGCTTAAAAGTAAAGAAAGTATATTACAAGTGTGGATAAAAAGGCCACTAAGCTTATGATTTCATGGGATTGAAATAACTTACCAGTTTTCAATGATTAAATTTTATGGTTAGGAGACACAAAGAAAATTATTGTCTTATGTGGTATGGAAACATCCCTTAGAAATGGGAAATGGACCAAGACTAAGCTTATGTGATATAAACTCCATATATTGAAGTTCCTAAGTACATGGTGGTAGGTACATTAACCATTTTTTAAAACACAGAAAAATATTTATTTTATTCTATATCATCACATATTTTTATATATTCCCATTTTTATAAGAAAATAAAACATTTATCATTTGATTTAATAAAGGAGTTATTAGTAAAAACTTTTAATATAAGTATCATTGAAACAAATATGTGTTGGATAGTACACTTAAGGACATATAAATTTTCATTAGTTACAAACCATATCTTCATACCACTATTTTATTTTCATATAATCTTTGGTATGGAATGGATTTCAAAATATGATGTGAAAATATATTATAATAAAGAGGTTATAATTTTTGTGGAAGATAACAAATCCCTTAACTTTAGAGAAGATACTTCATCATCTAGTTCTCATCCTGATCCACCTTTAGTGGATCTTCTAAATGATATTATTGGGGAGGAAGATAAATCATCATCTATGGATATTCAAATTAATGATTTTTCTTCTGTGAAAGAGTACATTGATGTATTTCTGGAGTATTTTTCTGGACATCCTCTAGGATGGGAAGCTAAGTTCTCTATTGATATAATTCCTAGTGAAAGACTTATATCAAAGACATTTTATATAATTACCTTTTTAATATTAGTAGAGGTGAATAAGAAATAATATAATTGGGTAATAACTGGTTTATTATCCCTAATGTTACTCTATTGGGATCCCCTATTCTATTTTCCAAGAAGACAGGTCGATCCATAATTTTGTGCAATGATTATTGTAAAATTAATGATATTACAATAATGAAAAGGTATCATATTCCATGTATTGATGATTTATTTTATCAAAACCATGGAGTTTAATATTTTTTTAGGATTGAACTATGATCTAGATATCATCAATTTCATGTGAGGAAGTATGATATTCAAATGGTATAATTCTGAGCATGGTATAGACATTACGAGTTTAAAGTAATTCAATTTGGTTTGACTAATGCACCCCCTATTTTTATAAATCTAATGGAAAGAGTGTTCAAGGAATATTTTCATGATTTTGTTTTGGTATTTATTCAAGATATCTTGATATATTAAAAAATTATATGATCACTATGAGAACCACTTGTGGGTTGTTTTGGTGAATCTTTGAAAGATATAGTTACATAGGAAGTTTAGTAAGTTGGATTTATGGCTTCAATCTATTTATTTTCAAGGCCATATTTTCTATAAGGATGCATTCTCAGTTGATCCTATGAAAAAAAATGTATTCTCGTACCGTGATATAATAAAAAATCATTATGAAGGTTTGTAGTTTCATTGGATTATCATGTTACTATTGGTGTTTCATTCAATCTTCTTCCCAATTATCTAACCAATTAATTACGATTACTCATATAGGGGTTCTGTTCTTATGGACAAAAGAATGGTAAGAATGTTTTGAATAATTGAATAGGAGACTAGTGAATTCTTTTATATTGACTCTAGCATTGTGAAATGGTGGATTTTTTTTATAATGACATGTAAAAAATTACTTGGTTTTTTCGTTATGCATAATTATAGATTTGTTTTTTATTCAGCATGAAAATTAAAAAATTATGAAAAAAACTACTCAATTCATTATATTTAGTAAGAAGCTATAATATTTTACCTAAAAATAAGGAGACACTATCTTAATGGAGAATATTTGGGATATACCCATATAATAAGATTTTGAAATATATCTTCTCACAGAAACAACTAAACCTGATGAAAATACGATGTCTTGAACTACTTATGAATTATGACTTATCAATACACTATCACCCATGAATTGTATAATAAGGTAGTAGATGCATTGAGAATGAAGGATAATGGATTTTTAACAAAATGTGGATTGAAATGGGTCATGTGTTCATGGATAAAGTATAGATAGATATAGTAATTATCGAGAAAGGTGAAACATCACTAATTTTTCAATTGGTTTCCCAACCATATTTGTCAGAAAGAATTGAATTTTCTTGGTCATAATATGAGAATTTTTATGTGAAATTAATTCAATGAATGTCGGGATGTTGGTAGACTTTTTGTGTGGGAATATAATTATGAAATTTGGGTAGATATTCTGTATTCCATCAAAACTCAAGCTAAAAAAAAGAGTTATTCGAAGATGCACATAGCTTGAATTTATCAATACACCCGTGTAGCACTATGAAGTATAGATATTCTTAGAAGGGTTTCTAGTGGGATAATATAAATCAAAAAATTTCTTATTATGTGATGAGATATTTAGTTTTTTGAAATGTGAAGGTTGAAAAAAATACATCCTAGAGGATTCATAAAACATCTAATGATTACTACATAGAAATGTTGTGACATAAATATGGATTTTGTTATAGTATTACCAAGTACCCAAAGAATTAATGATATAATATGGGTAATTGTTGATCGACTTACCAAATATGAACATTTCCTTGCTATAAGGGAAGATTTCTTCTTGGAGCACATTGAACAACTCTATATTACTGAATTTGTAAGGCTTCATTGTGCACGTCATTCAATTGTATCTAATTTTGATCAATGTGGCACATCAATATTCTAGAAAAAGTGTTAAAAAATCTTTGGATATTGAGCTTCATTTGATATCTACTTATCACCCTCAAATCGATGGGTAGTCTAGAAGGATCATTCAAATATTACAAGATATGTTGAGATCATTCTCACTTATCATTCAAAGTATGCGGGTTCAATATTTTCCTTTCGAATAATTTTCCTCCTATAATAGTATCCATTCATGTTTTCAAATGGTACCATGTGAAGAATTGTATGGAATGAGATGTTTTACAAAAACTTTTTGGGATAAAATTTTTGAAATGAATGTTTTAGGACTAGATCATGTAGTGGAATCAATAAAAAAAGGTAAAGACAATTCAAACGCATGTGAAACTAGTGAAAATAGTCAAAAAAGATGTAACACCCTGACCCCGGTTACCTAGAGTCCGTTCATTATTACATAATATTGGCATGATCAGAAAAGATCAAGTCTCGAAAGACCGATTAGTTTAGTACCCTTGGAATAGCTATATACATTCAAAAAGTTTTCATTATATCATAACATGAAAACTACTACAACAACATCTTATCTTCATATCCCCTCATACTATCGCTACAGGTCATTCATAAAATACTTCTTCACATCCTGGGTGAAATAAAACATAGAAAGGGGTGAGCTCATATGCCTAGTAAGGATAGAAATATAGCAGAAACATTCATAAATAAGAATAAACATTTAAGGCATTTTATAACTAAAACAAAATCCTTTTAAACTTGAACATCAGCATAATATGGATGAAATAAAATGAAATAATTCCATTTATTATTCACATGGATATTCTACTAATCGAATAATCACATGCAATATCAATAACCACTTTCATAATGATTGAATACATAATGCCAGACTATCATAAACACATAGTCACGGCTTTGTGCCATGAATACAAATAAGATTTTGTCAAGGCCTTGTGCCAAGACACTAGTTTGTCTCAATAGTCCTACCGATGCATTGAGAAGCTATAGTGGGCTCCACCCATCACTTATTAAGTCCAATGAATTCCTCATATGAACAGGTTTAAACATAACATAAACATTCATGTTAAAAATAACATAAAAAATGTCAATACTATATCCATAAACCATGAATGGTATAAAAATAACACATCCAAATTCAACCATATCACAAAACCTTCAATAAAATATGGAATAAATCAACTTCAAATAAACTTATAATCCATCAAAGGATAATTACATAGATGAAATCAAATCTATTTGAGAGAAATATCTATATTTTTAAATCATTTCAATGTCACATAATTATAAAAAAACATTTACTTTGAAAATATTCTTATAAGCTTATAAGGGAAGCATTTATGACTTTATAATGGCAGAAAATAGCCACACCCGCCGTATATGTTAAAAAAATATATTCTTACCATAATTCTGTCGAAAAAGATAAAAAGGAACTTTTTTGGAAAACGACAGAAAGATTCCTTTAAAAAATTATTATAAAAAGTCAAAAAATGGTATAAATGAATTTATCCCATAGTCTTTAAAATATTAAGAATTATTTGAAATTAATTTGTATGAAACATGGATGTTTATGATAAAGAGGTCCCAGTAGATAATTACGTATAAACAACATCAGATAATGAAGAGATTGTGAAATAAACCCTTACCAATGTGGTAAATTATGAAACATTTACCCCATTAAAGAGGGATCATACAATGAATATGTAAATAAACATAAATTAAAGTGTATTAAACAAAGAATACAATTAGGGGCAGTACACACACCACACAAAAGGTAATAGTGGCAATATGGCATGAATCCCCCGGGAATAAGGAGTGAGATGAAAACCCCTTACCTAGTACTTTTCCTTAGTTGATGGTATGTTAATATCTTGTATAATTGTTAAAACATTGTTATTAAATTATACAATAACCATATACATAATTATGAAATCATATATGATCTTTTAATAATGCGTTGTTAATAATATTTTAGTATTATCGTCGTTCCGGGTGTTAACTTACTCGTTTTCTTTTATATGTTTTGTTACATAAGCCATGTTTGTTATGGATAGGTTGTATATTATTCATATCCATAATGATGTCAAATCCTTAAAAATTATTTTTAATCATAAAATGAGAATTAGACTTGAATGGATACGATGGGGAATTAATCTTATCGCGTTCCTGGAGACGGTAGTCCGTACGTACGCACGAGCGACAATGTCATTCTTTTGATATTAAAATAATATATAATTGGATAGTATATCATATATACAGAATAAATATCATGTTATATTTATTATTTAAATGAATAACAAATCATTATTATACAAATCTAAATAATAATATATTGAATAACACTTACACCACGACGTGGAGACGATAGGCCGTACGTACCCATGTATGGTGACATGACATTCAAGGGATGGATAGAATAATGAATTAGGTTGTTCCATATTTATAATAACATCACAGTATATAGAATGTACTGGTGTTATTATTTTAGAATGGAAATAACAAGGAAATAAGAATTTGAAGAAGAAAGTAACTTGAAAGAGGGTGGTGAAATCATTACCTCTTCTTCGAGTTATTTTTTTTTTGATTTGATCAAAATGGATCCTTAGATTAGCATTAAGATCAAAATAAAGCCACTAGGTTGTAGTGAGGAAAGTTGGGAGGATATTTTGGTAGAGTTTTGCTGAGACAAATGGCTTTGAAGGTGTGAAATTGAGAGAAGGGGGAGTTCCCCTTTATAAGAGGGGTGAGGGGAACCTTTGGAAAAGATAGAAATATTATTTTATAATAAATTAATATTGGGTTTATAATGTCTCAAAAGTGGATTATTTAAATGTTAAGGTGGGGATAGGTCTAAAACAAGTCAACCAATAGATTTTATACAGGTTTGGGTTATTATATTAACCTTATATTTTAGTTTTAACTCTTAGTTAATTAGTTGGACACTTACCATATATCTTTGTATTTATATATTATATTGTCACTAAACTAACTATATACTTCCACGAGACCCACCAGTGGTCCATTAATGATAAAACTATCATAATATAATTCTCTTGGAAGATATTTATATTTTACGGAATAGAATATAAATTAATAATATAATATTTGTTTCAAAAACTCTTTTATGTCAATTTTGACACTATTGGGTATTTGGTTTATGATAATTTCATAACAGCATTATTACTTCGAGAAAATTTTATATAACCAGTAATAATATGTAATATAAACCTAGAAAATTAGTTTAATTCATAAAAATTCTCAAATTAAATTTATTTTGATATTTATAATATCAATTATTTTAATATTTCATTAATTAGGTAATTACTGTATCAGTATTGTGTCATAAATAACATAAATAATTTAATGCTTAAAAATTATAAATAAAATAAGATTATATTGGAACTCTTTTTATGTTTCTATTGAATATTTATAATCAAATTTATCTTATTTATATCCCTATATTAAAAATTCATTAATTATTAAACACTAATTTTAACTCTTTTAACTCTTCTTTGAATTAAATAATAATAAATTTCCTAATCTAATCCAAGCGGACATAAATGCTAATATTTTATTACTAAGGTTTTTTTTGATCAAGATACACTTGTACAATAGAATTTGGACAAGTGTTAGTATAATATTAATATCATTTTTACCCTTAATTACCCTTAATTAACTTATTAACTTTTAACCGTGGTAAATAAAAGTAAAAAGTTACTATTCACCAAAAATTATTTTTATCTTATTGAACAACATTTTATTCCTTAATATTAATCATGTATCTTGTATTTTCAAAATTTCACTCACAGAAGCGGTAAAATTTAGTTTTATGTGAATTTCTAAATTTCTTAGGAGGTGGGTAAAAGACGATGAAAAGTTCAATAAAATTTTATATATCTAAAATTATTATAAACTGACTCCAATGAATTACATTTAACATATATATGTGTTATTTATCTATTTTGACCTTAATTAAATTTAAATAAAATAAATACTTATTTAAATAAAAATTCAGTTTTAAACTAAAACTAAGTGTTTTTTCACTATTCATCAAAAATTGAATGTTTTCAGAAAAATACCAAAATTTCACCCTAATATAATTTCAATATTCCAAATCCAAAAATGAAGTCCATTTTGAAAGATAAAATTTATAAAATTTCGAAAAGTGTGTATTACTATTCATAACGGCTAGTTTGATTGGTTGTGGTGTGTTTTATAACTCGAAGTTGCGTAAAACACACTCTACTATATTATTCAAAGAGAAGCGTACCATAGAAGCTTGGGGTGTTACATTCTCCGCTCCTTCAAATAATTCCATCCTCGAAATTTCTAGAAAATTACTGTATAAAAAGACTTGGGTGGTTCTTCATCATAAGTTCCTCGGGTTCCCATGTTTCCTCTTCCATCTTATGGTTTCTCCACAAAACTTTTACAAGATGAGTCATCCGGTTTCTCAGTACTTGTTCTCTCGTATCAAGAATTCTGATGGGATGTTCGCAATAAGACAGATCTGGTTCCATTTCTAATTCCTCATTGGTGAGTACATCTGTTGGGTCAAGCATGTATTTCCTCAACAGTGATAAGTGGAACACATCGTGAACTTTTGAGAGACTTGGCGGCATTGCCAAACGGTAAGCTACAGCCCCAATTCGATCTAGAATTTCGAATGGTCCCATGTACCTAGGACTAAATTTACCCTTCTTACCGAAATGTATAACTCCCTTCTATAGAGACACCTTCATGAAAACATGATCTCTTTCCTGAAATTCCAAATCCTTCCTTCGGTTATCGGCATAGCTCTTCTACCTACATTGAGCTGCTTTGATGTGGTTTTGGATTACCATCTCCATTTCCATCGTTTCCTCCACCGGTTCTAGGCCTACGAGTTTTCCTTCACCAACATCATCCCAATAGGTTGGTGTGCGACATCTCTTTTCATACAACACTTTATATGGTGCCATCTGAATACATGAATGGAAGCTCTTGTTATAGGAAAATTCCAGTAGAGGTAAATATTGATCCCACATACCCAAAAAGTCAAGTGAGCATGATCCCAAAATGTCTTCTAGGATTTGAATAGTTTGTTCTGATTGTCCATTAGTTTGAGGGTGGTAGGCAGTGCTCAAACGAAGTTCAATATCCAGGTCTTTCTAAAGACTTTTTGAGAATCTTGATGTAAATCAGGGATCACGGTCAGAAACAATTGATAGAGGTAGTCCATGAAGTCTCAAAACTTCATTAATATATATTCTTGCTAGAGGTTCCAGTGGTAGATCTTCACTTATAGCAAGAAAATGTGCTGACTAGGTAAGACGATAAAAATAACCCATATTGAATCATTCCTTCTAGGAGTCTTTGCCAATCCCATGACAATGTCCATCGTGATATTAACCCATTTCCACTAAAGTATGGGAAGAGGTTGCATGACTCCTCTAGGCTGTTTCCCTCTAACTTTCACTTGTTGACAAACCATACATCTTGACACAAAATCATCAATCTCCCACTTCATGTTGTCCCACCAAAAATGTTCCTTCAAATCTCTGTACATTTTGGTGCTCCCAAGGTGTATAGAGAATTTGGAACTATGAGAATCTTCCAATAATTCCCTTTTTAGATCTGGTATATCGAGAACGCAAAGTCTCTTCCTGAATTTCAAAATTCCATCTTCATACACAATGTCACTCAATCTCCCATCATTCACAACTTTAATCTTCTTTTGAAATTCTTCATCATTGGTCTGAGAACTCTTAATCATTTCTAGTAAATATGGTTTGGAAACCTTTTGAAAAAGCATTTATGTTTCACCTTCCTTGGTGATTCCCATATCAAAATTTAGTAGATCCATTAAAATAGGATCCCTTTCAATTCTCATCATGTTCAAAACTCCATGATATTTTCTGTTGAAAGCATCTACCACCTTATTTTCCTTCCCTGGGTGGTAGTGTATCATGAAATCATAATTTTTCAGTAGTTGAATTCATCACCTTTACCTCATGTTGAGTTCGTTTTGTGAGAAAAAATACTTCAAACTCTTGTGATCGGTATAAATCTCACATTTTTCACCATAGAGGTATTGTCTCCATATCTTCAAAGCAAAGATCACAGTTTCTAACTCTAGATCTTGAGTAGGATAGTTTTTCTCATGAATTTTCAACTTTCATGATGCATAGGAAATAACCCTATCACTCTGAATAAGCACAAAACAAGTCCTTTCTTCGATGCATCACTATAAATAACGAACCCATAATTCCCCAATGGTAGAGTCAATATAAGAGCATTGAATAATATTCTCATCAGTTCTTCAAAAAATTCTTCACACTCATTTTTTCAAAAAAAATTAACCCCTTTACGTGTGAGCTTTTTTAATACCTTATCCAACTGGGAAAAATTCTGGACAAAACGTCGATAATAACCTTGAAAACCAATAAAACTATGTACCTCAGTTATACTAGTTGGTGCATTCCATTATTGGATTTCCATGGTCTGAGAAGGATCAACAGAGATTCCATCTTTAGAGACAATATGGCCAAGAAAAGAAATCTCATGATGCTAGAATTAACACTTGCAAAACATCCCATAAAATTCATGTCTTCTCAGAGTCTTCAGGATAATGTGAAAGTGATTGTCATGATCTTCATAGCTTTTGGAGTATACCAAGATATCATCAATAAATAGCACCAAAAAATAATATATATATTCTTTGAAAACTCTATTCATTAGATCCATGAATACAGAGGGTGCATCAGTCATCCAAAAAGGAATTACTGTAAACTCAAAATGCCTGTACCTGGTTCGAAATGTTGTCTTAGGAATGCCTTCCTTCTTCCCACACAACTGATGGTATCCATATCAAAGGTCAATCTTGTAAAACTATTGAGCTCCATGCAGTTGGTCAAATAAGTCATCAATGCGAGGTAGGGGATACTGGTTCTTTTTTGTAATAGCATTGATTTCCCTGTAGTCGATACATAACCTCATAGATCCATCTTTCTTTTTAACAAAAATAACAGGGGCTCCCCATGGAGAAACACTTGGGCGAATAAATCCCTTATTACAAAATTCTTCTAGTTGCTTCTTTAGTTCCACTAATTCTAGGGTGGTCATTCTGTAAGGGGTATTCTATATAGGCCTTGATCCAGGAATTAAATCAATGGAAAACTCAACTTCTCGTTCTTGAGGATGTCCAGGTAAATCTTCTAAAAACACATCTACATATTATTTCACAACAGTTACATCCTCTATTGAAACATTACTTTCCTCACGCACAGTCATTTCATTCTCTTACTCTACAATAATTGAATTTAGTTGAGCTGTTAGGGGTGGATCTAGATTAGAATTCGGTGGTGACGATTCTTCTCTAAAGATAAGGTGTTTCTTATCATCATCATCAAAAATCGTAACCTCCTTCTTCTTACAATAAATATTTACATCATGGTCTGAAAACCAATCCATACCGAGGATTATATCACACTCAATCATAGGTATGATAATGAGATCAGTGTATAAAGAACATTTTATGTGCTCTAATGGTGACTGATTCGCAAGACATTGTTGCAATGATACTTCCCTTAAGAGTTTTAACTGAAAACTCCTTTATTAAATCAAATTGGAAATATCTAATTTTCATAGTAAACTGGGAAGATATGAAACAATGTGTTGATCCAGAATCAAATAATGCATTTTCTAAACTTGAGGAAACCATTAAATTACATGCCACCATGTCTTTTAGAGCTTCTACTTTAGCAGTAGTGATAGCATAAGCTTGGCCTTGATCCCTTCGCCTTTTCTGAGGTAAGTTCACCTGACACTTAGGACATTCATTTGCATAATTTCCCATATCACTGCAATTATATCATTGGAAATTCGTAGCTTCCTTCTTCCCCATGCAATCATGAGCTTGGTGGCCTTTTTCACCACACTTGTAACAAACTCACATTCCCTTCAAGGAAGTGACAGGGTGTTTCTTCCCACATTTAATGCAGGATGGATAATCAACTTTTCCCTTCTTCCCCTTATTTCCATTCCCAGATTGATCTGCAGATCTCTTCTTCTCTTGATTTTCTTTAAAGTCATAAGACATAGACAATTCTTTTTCTGTCTTAATAGCACATGAGACAATATCTTCATATGACAAGAAGGATTGCGACACTAATGCTTCATGAAGAAATGGTTTTAACCCATCAATGAAACAATCAATCTTACTTATTTAGTTACATATATAATCTCTAGCATACCTTGTCAACCTTGAAAAGTTAGCCTCATACTTTGAGACATTCTCATCCTCCTTTTGTCACAGACTCAGAAATTGCCTTTCCATATCTGCTCGATGCTAATGAGGAATGTATTTTTCTAGGAAAATATCTTTGAACTTCCTCCATTCCATATTTGATATATCATCATCTACCTTTATGTTTTGTATCAATGACCACCATTGATCAGCATCTCTAGTGAGGCGATAAACTACCATGATAACATTTTCTCTTTCACTACTCCCCAAAGAATGAAATATTTTCTCTCGGGAATTTATCCATTGCTTAGCTACTAAGGTATTTGTAATCCCACTGAACAGTGGTGGTTATTGCCTCATGAAGCGATCTAACATTGATCCTCCACACTGCGGATCAGGGTGCTCCATATGGGTAAGGTTATTATTCATAACCTGAGTGAGTTTTCCCAATATGGTGATATGTTAATCAGCACCACATTCATCACCAGCTCCACTATAATTATCTTGAGCGGGCAGGAAATACCTATATAGAGTGCATGCATTGATACGGTTTCCATTTCTTCCACTAGGCGCCATTTCTAAAAAATGGCATAAACTAGATCAGTTTATGAATCAAAATACACAATTCCATACTTGTAAAACACATAACATAAATTGAATTATTTATGGATATAATCCGTAATCATAAAAAACATTTCTTTGAGGATGTATATACTCATAAACCCTTCATAATGGTTTGTAATGAAAAGGAGAATTATCATAATCATATCCCCCGGGGGTGTCGTAACCAAGATTGCAGCAAGGCATGTTGTCATGCACCGGTTCCTGTTTGAGTCTAGCTCAAAGCGGTGTTTTCGGGTTTTACCCCTAGGTACATCTATATCAGATCCACCTCTACCTTCTCGTATCTATACAGGGATGTATTTCTCGGAAAACTCACAAAATCTCTACAATACCAAAATTCTAGGAATTTATTCTATACTAATACTCAATGTCTATCTTAGGGCTATGTTCTCTAATCAGATTTTATCTAAATCTAGCTTCTAATGTATTTACTAGACTTCCTCTGATACCAACTGTAATGCCCTGACACCAGTTACCTAGAGTCGGTGCATTATTACATAATATTGGCATGATCACAAAAGATCAAGTCTCAAAATACCGATTAGTTTAGTAGCCTTGGAATATCTAGATACATTCATAATTTTTTTCATTACAACATAAAGTGAAAACTACTACAATAACATCTTGCCTTCATATCCCCTCATACTATCCCTGCAGGTCATTCCTAAAATACATCTTAACATCATGGGAGAAATAAAACATAGAACGGGGTTATCTCAGATGCCCAGTAACGATAAAAATATAGTAGAAACTTTCATAAATAAGCATAAACATTTAAGGCAATGTACAACTAAAACAAAAGCCTTCTAAACTTGAACTTCAGCATAATATGGCAGAAATAAAATGAAATAATACCATTTACTTATTCACATGGATATTCTACTTATCGAATAATCACATGCAATATCAAAAAAAAATTATTAATGATGGAATGCATAATGCCAGACTATAATAACCACATAGTCAAGGCCTTGTGCCAAGACTACAAATAATATTTTGTCAAGGACTTGTTCCAAGACACTAGTTTGTCTCATGAGACCTACTGATGCATCGCGGAGCTATAACGGGCTCCACCCGTCACTTATTAAGTCCAATGCATTCTCATATGAAAAGGTTTAAACATAACATAAACATTCGTATTAAAACTAGCATACAAAATGTCATTACTTTCTCCATAAACCATGAATGGTATAAAAATAACACATCCAAAGTCAAACATATCACAAAACCTTCAATAAAATATGGAATAAATCAACATCAAATAAACGTAAAATCCATCAAAGGATGTTGACATAGATGAAATAAAATCTATTTGAGAGAAATATCTCTTTTTTTAAATCTTATAAAAGTCACATAATTATAAATGAAAACATTTACATTAAAATTTTTTTATAAGCTTGTAAGGGTTGCTTTGATGATTTTATAATGGTGGAAAATAGCTGCACCCGCCGTATAAGATAAAAAAAGACATTCTTACCTTAATTCCGTCGAAAAGGTTAAAAATGACCTTTATTGGAAAACGACAGAAATATTCCTTTATAAACGTCTTATAAAAAGTCAAACAAAATTATAAATGACTTTAACCCATAGTATTTAAAATAGTAAGAATGATTTGAAATAAATTTTTAAGAAACATGGATGTGGATGATAAAGAGGTCCCAGTATATAATTACGTATAAACACTCTCAGATAATGAAGACATTGTGAAATAATCACTTACCAATTTGGTTACTTACGAAACATACACCCCATGAAAGAGGTATCATACAATGAATATGTAAATAAACATAAATTAAATTGTATTACACAATGAATACAATTATGGGCAATAAATACACCCCACAAAAGGTACTAGTGGTAATTTGGCATGAATCTCATGGGAATAAGGAGTGAGATGAAAACCCATTGCCTTGTACTTTTCCTTAGTTGATATTATGTTAACCTCTTGTATAATAGTTAAAAAGTTTTTATTAAATTATACAAGAAACATATACATAATTATGATATCATATATGTTCTTCTAATAATTCTTTGTTAATAATATTTTAGAATTATCGTCGTTTCGGGTGATAACTTACTCATTTTCATTTATATGTTTTGTTACATAAGCCATGTTTATTATGGATAGGTTGTATATTATTCATATCCAGAATGATATCAAGTTCTTAAACATTATTTTTAATCATCATATGAGAATTAGACTTGAATGGCTATGATGGGGAATGAATCTCATCACGTTCGTGGAGACGGTAGTCCGTACGTACGCACGAGCAACAATATCATTATTTTGATATTAAAATAATATATAAGGGGATAATATATCAAATATACATAATAAATATCATGATATATTTATTATTTACATGAATAAAACAACATTATTATACCGATCTAAAAAATAATATATTGAATAACAATTACACCACGACGTGGAGACGGCAGGTCGTACGTACGCACGTATGGTGACATGTCATTTAAGGGATGGATAGAATAATAAATTTGGATGTACCATATTTGTAATAACATCACAATATATATAATATACTGAATTTATTGTTTTATAAGGGAAATAACAAGGAAAGAAGAAGTTGAAGAAGAAAGGAACTTGAAAGAGGGTGGTGAAATCATTACCACTTCTTCGGGTTCTTCATATTGATTTGATCAAAATGGATCCATATGTTGCTTTTCTGATTTATCTATGGCCTCTAGGTTGTATTGAGAGTAGTTGAGAGGATATTTGGGAAGATCTTCGTAGATCCAAAAGACTTTGAAAGTCTAAAATTGAGAGAAGGGGGGTTTCCTTTTATAAGAGGGGTGAGGGGCACCTTTGGAAAATCTAGAAATATTATTTTATAATAAATTCATATTCAGTTTCTAATGGCTCCAAAGTGGATTATTTAAATTTAATGTTGGTACAGGTAGAAAACCGTTCAAACAATAGATTTTTTTTCAGGTTTGGGTCATTATATTAACAATATCTTTTAGTTTTAACTCTTAGTTAATTAGTTTGACACTTACCATGTCGACTGGTATTTATATATTATATAGTCAATAAACATACTATAAACTTCCAAGTTACCCCAAGTGGTCCATTAATGATACACCTCTCATAATATATGTCTCTTGGCTGACCATTATATTTTTAGGAATTTAATATAAATTAATAATATAATATTTGTTTTAAAAACTCTTTTATGTCAATTTTGACACTATTGGGTATTTTGTTTTTGATAATTTCATAACAGCATTATTACTTCATGAAATATATTAATAACCAGTCCTAATATTTCATATTAACATATAAAATTAGTGGAATTCATTAAAAGTCTCAAAATACATTTATTTTGATATTTATAATATCAATTATTTTAATATTTCATTAAGTAGCTAATTTCTACATCACCATTGTGTCATAAATAACTTAAATTATTTATTGTCTAAAAATTATAAATAAAATACCATTATGTAGGAAATATTTTTATATTTCTAATGAATATTTATAATAAAATTTATCTTATATATATCCCTATATTAAATATTTTTTAGTTGTTAAAATTTGATTTTAACTCTTTTAACTCTTCTTTGAATTAAATAATAAAAAATGTCCTAATCTAATCCAAATGGACATAAATGATAATATTTTATTCCAAAAGTTGTTTTTTGTCGAGATAAACGTGTCCAATAGAATTAGGACATGAGTTAGGATAATATTAATATCATTTTTACCCTTAATTACCCTATTTACTTTTAACTGTGGTAAATAAAAGTAAAAAAGTTACTATTCACCAAAAATTATTTTTATCTTATTGAACAACTTTTTAGTACTTGATATTAACCGTTTCTCTTGGATTTTCTAAATTCCACTCACAGAAGCGGTAAAATTAAGTTCAATGTGAATTTCCAAATTCTCATAGTAGGTGGGTAAAAGAAGGTGAAAAGTTCAATCAAATTTCTATATATCAAAAATTATTCTAAAATAACTCCAATGAATTAAATTGAACATATATAAGTATTATGTATCTATTTTGACATTAATTAAATTTAAATAAAATAAATAATTATTTAAATAAAAATTCGGTTTTAAACTATAACTCAGTGTTTTTTCACTATTCATCAAAAATTGAATGTTTTCAGAAAAATACCAAAAATTCACCCTAAGATAATTTCAATTTTCAAAATCCAAAAATGAATTCCATTTTGAAAGATAAAATTTATAAAATTTCAAAAAGTTGGTATTACTATTCATAATGGCTAGTTTGATTGGTTGTGGTGTGTTTTAAAACTCAAATTTGCATACAACACACGCTATTGTATTATTAAAAGAGAAGTGTACCATGGAAGCTTGGGGTGTTACAATAGATATGCTAATAACTTGAGAAAATATTTGGAGTTTCAGGTGGGAGATCATGTTTTTATGAATTTATCTCCAAGGAAGGGTGTTATAAGGTCCAATAAGAAATAGAAACTGATACCTAGGAATATTAGACATTTTGAAATTCTGGACAGAATTGGAGTCATGGCTTAGCATTTGGCAATTCCTCCTACCCTTTCCAAAGTTCCTAGTGTATTCCACAACTCCTTGTTATGTATGCCATTGATAGAACCAACAAATATAATTACCATTTAAGAAATATAATTCCAGCATTATTTATCTTTCAATTAAGAGCCTATCCAAATTCATGACAATAGAGAACAATTGTTGACAAATCTGATGATTTGGCTGGTAAATATACTTCTGAAAAGTAAAAAAATTGATGAAGTAATGATTGAAATTTTAGTCAATGGAATTCCAAGTATTATTTTCAAAACATATAATTACATGAAATCTAGAAACTATGAACTACTAAGTACTATGTGACCATTAAACATAAAATTGTCACTTCTGGGATTTGAACTTCGAATATCTAACATACATGGTTGTGATTCGTAAGAGTTGGGTGTCCGATAAGATATACTTATTTTTGTGAGAAGTAACTAACCCATATGAATATTAATGTTACCCTTATGAATACTAATACGACTCTTATGATTAATAAATTATCCTTGTGAATATGTAACCATACTAATGTGTACATAAATAAAATTTATTCATCTTATAAGTGAAAATATGATATAATTATTTCATAGTGTTAGTATTTTTGTAACTCATGTATTTTTAATTACACTTTTATAATTAATTTAATTTTTAAAAATAAAAAAAAATTCATAAAATTTATTCATAAATATGTAATTTTATTACTTATGATTATATGAAAAATTTAAGAGACCTTAATTAAATTTTCAACGTATTACAAAATTAGTTTTAATATAAAAATTGAATTTTTATTAGAAATTATGATTTTAATTTAAATTTTAATTTCACATATTTAGAAAATTATTTTCATAAAATGGAGTTCATTATTTAATTGTACACATTTGAAAATTATTGGGGTAAATTTTTTAGCTTTTTCTGGCATACTTGAATTTTTGGTGAATAGTAAAATACGTAAATTGGTGTATATATACATTATATGTTAAATACTCTATTTATCGATACATGGATGATTTAAGCACCTTGGGTTCAAAATTACATGAAAGTTTAAAATTTTCTTAAATAGTATTAAATATTATTACTTATCTTAAGAACAATAATAAAATATTGAATAAAATATAGAGAAAACCCTCCTCTCCTACACGATAAAACCACCCTCTACTCCCTCTTCTCTTCACTAATTTCAAGCCTTGTTCGTAGTTAAAATTCTGCTAAAAAATCATCGTAATCCCCACTCCCACATCCTTCATCATTTTTTCTCATCAAAATACAAATCATATCTTCTAAAGATCTTCTCAGAGAAGATATATTCATGAGGTAAATTCCTCTCTTCATTCGTTTTTTTCTTTAATGTTATATTCTTTTATTTTTACTTCCTAACCTCCTTTCATTAAAATTTTATTATAACTCCAATATGTTTCTTGTAATATAAATTTTTATGATAATTTTTTAATTTGTCATCCTCTCTCTTTTCCCCTCCTATTATACTAAAAATGAAAAAGCCATTTGAGATGTGTTATTTTTTCACATTCAATGACAATGGTTTTCAATATCTATTATTGTATTCTATTATAGAAATGAACCAATTTTTATCATTTAACTAGACTATAATATGTGTATTATTTCTAATTTTATGTTTCAGAATATTTTTTATAGATTATAATAATTAATAATTCAAAATGTGTCAGATGTGATCAAAAAACCTACAATTAACCAAAACAGTTATCATTGAAGTTTTATATAATGATTCATCTTCACTACCAATATAAAAATTATTTTTATAACCAATTATTATAATGAATGATCACTAATAACATATAACTCAAATTCTAAACAACCATTCTCATCTTACATGTTTATCCTCGCATATCTATAAGTAAATCAATCATGAAAACCAACGAAATAAACAATGAAATTGAACAACATAACCCATAAAAAATAAGGATGAAATAAATTAATTACATAAATAATAGGTTTTTTACAAATTAATAACTTAATTTTAATTTTTATCTAGGATATTAAGGTCATGTGGAGGAAACCATTGGATTTAGGAAAAGGGATTGTACATGAACCTCCATTATTCATTCGGGTTACTCTATATTTAGTTTTATGCAAATGATGTTATATTTTATTTTTAGGTACATAATCTTAATGTTGTTTGAATTCTCCAAAATATTGTACCAAGTTCCATTCGTTAATCTCTTATGAGGATATACATGTTTTTAAGTGCTTTTGTCTTCAATACTTCCTGATAAGAAAACCACTTTTAAGGGAACTTCTAGAATTCTTACCCAATTTCATGTGCACTTATAATCAATATTAATTACCTATTTTTTATAAAATTGTAATTTTTTAATAAAACATTCTTGGTTCAATTATGGTTTTATATAAAATATTATTCTCTTTTCTATTTTAAAAGCTCTTTAGTATTTTCCTTAAAACAACACTAAAATGCCTTAATGAAAAAATTTCATAAATACTCTTCTTAAATGTTGTCACATCTGTTTGACATCACTTAACATGATATAAAGCTATTTTCCCTTATCAATTTACAAGTATGTTTTAATTCCTTTATTTCATGGACACTGGTATGATATTCCCATCTATTATGATTTATAATATGATTAGGATTCCAATTTCTTTCCATGGGTACCCATATGATTATTTATGATTGATTATGTATGATTCTATATGTGTAAAGAATATTCATGAATATTTTATTATGGTTATGACCATATTGTTCTATAATTCATTGGAAAAAATTTAGTCTCAGGAGATGTTATGTGCAATAGTCTTCACAATTTGCCTTGACTCAGGCTACCATGTGCATCGGTCTTGGTTGTTAACCTTGAATGGTGCTCCTCTATGTTAAAAAATCATTGAATCCTATTAAATACATGTTTTATGTTGCTAACACATTACTATGACTCCATGTTTATATGATCCCAATGTTTATATATTTGGATTCCATATCTTTCATGCCTTTTTATATCATTATATAATCCCATGTAACCCATTTCCAAATGCTATATTCTTATGTTTATTTACCTTACTACAATTTTAGCTCATCCCTTTGTTCATTTTACCTCCAGGTTATCTTATGAAGATGTATGAGAACAATGTAAGTTAAGAGATTTATATGATTATTTAATAAAAAAATTATGATATTTAATTATGTACCTAGTCTTCGATGACACTATACTTTACGATCCATGGCTTGTAATATGATGTTTAATTATGATTAAAATCATGTGATGATATGCATAAAATGTTAGGGTCTCTATAGTTGGTATTAGAGGCTGGTGTAATTATTTTTAGATATTAGGTATAGAGAAAATTATTAAAATCCATAACGATGATACTAATAAAAATAAAAAATCCCTAAATTTTGGTCAGTATAACCAGAAGATTTGGATTTAGGAAAGACTAATCCTATTAAAATTTAATAAAAAACACAAAGTACACAACAAGACATCACAAAGATACTCTACAGGGATGAGTATAGATCACACCATTATAATCATATTGAGCAAGGATAATACAATAATCAGGTAGCACAAATGAACAACTAGAAATGACCTCCAAAATTTATCTCTTCGAAAGGGCATCCAAAACATGATTGGCCTCTCATTATACATGTTTAACTTCAAGAGATAACAAGTCCATAAGCTGAAGGTAATCACTTCAAGCTGATAACATCTTCCATGGCACATTTCTTGATCGATCTTTGAGAATTTGGACTACATTAGATGAATCTGGCTCTATCTATATGTCATTCCAACCATAATGGATGTCATAAATGTTTACTTTTATCAGTGCCCATAGCTCTGCTTCGATTCCATATACATTCCCAATTAAATGAAAGAGGAATACTATCACTATGCCCTAGTGAGTGCGGAAAAATTCACCACAACAAGAAGGTTCTAGTGCTCCAAAAGCTACTCCATCAACATTGACCTTCAGACACCGTAATATGGGTGATATCAATCTGAAATATTTCACCATCAATGGATTTTTCATCCTTCCATTGACACCAAGCGACCTCAATATAACAAGATAAGTAACATCATTTTTCAGGGCCCTGTTCTGAATGTTAGAAACGGTTTGAATTGTACGATGTAAAAAAAGAAAAATCCAACATGAAATGAAGGTTCATCATTGTTGAACATCAAATCATTTATTTACATCCATGTAAAGGAAACAACACTAGAAGTGGTAGAATGTAGGATAAAATAGACATTCTCACTACATTAATTCTTGCAGATTGACTACAATAGTCCTTCAATAGACCGAGTGTTGAGGTAGCGATAGAAAACCTCTTGCCTATATCACCATTACCTGAATTAAAATTTTCAAAAGACAAATACATGAGATATTGTCTCATTCTCCTCAAAACAAATCATACATGATAAAGACAAATGAAGTCTAGTACGCTTCATATTGACCTGTCGTGGAAGCCTCTTCTCCAAAATTTTTTAGATTAATAAAGATTGAGCCAGTGTGATAAAGGTTCTGATAAATTTAGAGGAAATATGTGGCAGTTTCAGTGAGACACAACAATGATTACTATAGAACTCATTTTTGGTGAAATTTCCATGACGATTGGGCATCCAAAAAAATGTATCACATTCATTGTAGCAGTATAATGAAATTTTTAACTGAATACTATGTCGTAGTATCCCTTTGAGTTCTGGATTTTCATGAAATTGAAAAATGTTGACATTTTTTTATAGAAGGTGGAAAGAAAATATCATCACTAATGGTATGAGATAGCCAAGGGGTATTCTAACAATTCGTATGGGTCTTTTTACACACCACACATTTTGAGAACACGATGAGGTCAGAAAAAGCCTTTTTTAGATCATTCCATATAGATGAACTAATTTAATTGACATACATTGTGTGGATTTTCCAAAAAAACCTGTTTGTAAAAAATACTATAGAATGATCCTAATTGACAATGAGTTTCCATGTGAATTTTTTGATCAATGTATCATTGAAAAGCCTGATGCCTTTGATTCCCAATCCACCCATATGAAGTGGTTTGATTCATTCCTTCCAATCTATAGTAACAATATTCATTTCATGAATTGACCCAAACCATATAAAATTTCTGATTTTATCATTTAGATCTATGATAAGAGCTATGGGCCATCTATATAAAGAAAAATAGTACACAAAAATTGAAGTTATCACTGAATTGACCAATAAAATACTCCCTAATTGGGACATAATTTTCCCCTTCCATCTTGAAAGATGATTTGATATCTTCAATGAAATTTTTTTAGATGACATATCATATTTCTGAACCAGAAAAGGGGCACACCAAGGTAGAAAAGGGGTAGAGATCCTCTTTTTACACCATGTTTACGAGCTATTCTATTTTTCCTTGATATTATAATTTCTTTACTAGTGATGATAGATGATTTTCCCAAGCTAATAATCTGACCGAAAACATATTCATAACGTGAGAGGATACCCTAAATACAGGTTATGGTGACTTTGTATTCTCCCCCAACAAGTAAGGTGTCATCATCAAAGAATAAGTGTGATAAAGCGCATAAATACCTACCAATTATCATCCAATGATACCACCCAAAATTAGTTGGATCAGTAATATACCAACTCAAATAATCTTCTTCAATATAAAAGAGAATACCAAGAAGAAAGATCACCCTACCTTACTCCTCTGATGCACTGAAAAAACCCCATAGGGAACCATTTACAAGAATAGAGGGACAGGAACTCGTTAGAATTAAAGTAATAATCCCAATAAACTTCTCTGAAAACCCATGCTTTTTGAGAATAGTAAATAGAAAACTCCACCTAATAGTGTCAATGACAATGGAAATATCAATGTTCAATTCAATGTTTCCATCCTTTACATTTCTCTTCATAGCATTAAAACATTCATAGGAAGTAAAAATACAGTTTTTTATATTCCCCCATGAATGAAAACCAAATTTATTACAAGAGATGATCTCCTTGGAAATATCACGTAATAACTTATTCATGTCCTTACTAATTATCTTTGGAACAGTGTTCTCAATAGAAGCATGCTGGAAATCCATAATATCAAATTCATTCTATTTCTTATGGATTAAATGAAAAAAATTAACATACATATCAAAAGGCCTATAACATGATCTAAAAACTGATTCAAAGCATTTGTAAAATCAAGATGAGTTATTTCCGAATAAAACATGATAAATTTATTCGTGAAGCTATCAGGACCTTCCAAAATGACTATATTCAAAGAGAAAAGATAATCATTTATTTCTTTTTCACTGGGATACCAACAAGTCTTTTATTTTGATCTTCTACAATAGAAGGCTCAAAACACCTAATATATTTATCAGAGTTATAATATCCAGTGGCTGAGTAATGATTCTCAAATTAAAGAGTCACAACATTTGTGATGTCATTTTCAAAGCAGAATATATTGCCATCGATATTAATTGAATTAAGGCTTATATTGGCCCTTTTCTCCCAATTCCTACAATGAAATTTTTTTGAATTCCTATCTCATTCCTTCATCCATATAAGGTCAAATTGATTCTGAACTAGTTTTTTATTAATGGTAAAAAAATTGTCCAAATTTGAAGCATACTATATTTCTCCATGAGAAGGAAATTCCTGCTATAGATTTTGTTTTTGGTAATTTGATAACTGTTGTCATTATCTAGATAGTTAAAAATATTCCTTACTCTACTTTTTTAATCCTGCCTTAACTAACATTATCTTACAATATAAGACATGAGAGGGACTCCCCAAGTAATCCGTTTTCCATAAATCAAACACAATTTTTCTGCATCCTAGTATAACTAGCCAAGAAATTATTAAACCTAAATGGGAGAGGAGACGATATTAGTCTGTTGAAGCATCCATACACAAGTATGGGATTATGATCAGAATGAAATATTGGAAGAGTCCTCCAAGACACATAAATTACCCCATTCCTCTCATCAACTTTCTTAAAACATTTTTCCAATTTACTTGCTTGCTTCCCATTTATTGAGTATCTACTCTATGTGAAATCAGATCTAGAAATAGGTACCTTAGTAAGACCACATTTATTATTTTAAGATGAAAGGTAAAAGTCTAATACATGAATTAAATTCTCACCAGATTGTTTCTAAGGTCCCAAGATAGTGTTAAAGTCACAAAGAAGAACCCAGCTAGATTTCATATTCTCATAAATATCAACTAAATTCCTGTATAATGCTCTAATTCTTATGTAAATATTTAAATCATAAACCAAATTCACAAATAGTGAAGCATTAGCAGGACTACATGAAAAAGTGATAGACTAGAAATCGGCCAAAATAGTACTAATACTAAAACTATCATGCTTTAGAACCTACAAAGATTCAGTGATCATTTAAAATTGATTTTTTATAATATACAAATAACCTTTAGAGGCCCAATTAAAGGAGTTCCACTTCTCAAATTTCATCCTTGGTTCCACAATTACATCATGCATAGAACTATAGATTATAATAAGGTGTCTAAGGGATTTTACCATAGGTGTGTTCTCAATCAATTAATAGTTCCAAAATAAGATTTTCATTTTTTTATCTGAGCCTAGTGCTAGGCCCATAATATTTTTGAATCATATCCTTATCAAAGTGATTATTTTTATGCTCGACAGAGTTACCCGGGTCGTTGTCAATAGAAGCACGAGCACCATCATCCCCAAAATATTCTCTGTTGCTATGTAAGGAGAATATGATGGAAGAATCAACCTGAGTGGAAAAAATGTTGGTAGGAAATATCCTTTTTGCAGTCTTTGCAGTTTGAACATGTGAGAAGCCCTGTAACGGCCCGAAATTTGGAATAAATCTTGTTTCCTAATTTCATGTGTTATTTTATTTTATTTTTATACTCAAAAAAATGTTTTATTTGATAAACATGATTATAATTAAAATGAGACCATTGGGTTTTGACTGTTATATGACCATCGGTCAATATGACCGCTGTGAACAAAATGTTTTTATTATTGTCTCTAAATAAAAGTAATCTTGGTTAATTATTATAGAAATAAGATTCGATGGCCTCACCTAGTAGTCTTGGACCGATTGAATCTCATCTAACAGAACTTGGGAAGGAGGTAGCACCATTGGGCTTTGGTCTGGACAAAACCCAAGCCGAACTTCATCATGTGAAGCTAGAACGGAATCGCCTTCGCGAGAAGATCAAACTGATAGATATTACTACTCGGGCAATGTTGACCGAGCCGCTCCATGATTCTATCACCCTAGCACACCTTACTCTTAGGTCCTATGCTGGTATTATAAGGGGCTATGTAACGAGACCGTAACTGCCTTGTGTAATCCTTGTTTTAAATAAAAATTGGGATTTCTTCTTATGATGAAGTTTATGAATTTTCAAATGACTGGATAAATATAGTATGCATATTTTTGATGAATTTTATAAAATGGATATTTTAAAAATGTTTATGTAAACCTTAAATAATTAAAAATGTGTAATGATTTTCGAAAAAAGGTCTTCTACAATTATGTTATGTACAAAATTTAGAGTCTAATAAGATCAACTTAATTTTTGATGAATAGTAAATTATGAATAGTGATTTTATGATTAGGATTAGTAATGTGTCCAAATGGATTAGTAATCTCACTTAAAGAAAGTATTAATATAATCTAGGCACCTTGATTAAGTAATGTGATTCAATAAAATGGTTAAATAACAGTTTCATAAATTAATATTAAAGTATTAGATTTTTTCGAGTGAATTGTGTTTTTTAATTAAAAAATAAATTAAAAATATTTTAGAAATTTATTTTCATAAAATGGATTTCATTTTTGAACTTAGAGCTCCGATATTATGTTATGGTAATTTTTGGGGTTTTTTCTGAAAAAATGAATTTTCGGTGAATAGTGTATTTATTTAAAAAATAAATTAAAAATATTTAGAAAATTATTTTTATAAAATAGAGTTCATTTTTGAAATCAGAGCATTGATATTTGATTAAGGTGAAATTTTGGGATCTTTCTGAGAAAGTTGAATTTTCAGTGAATAGTAAAAATACAGTTTTAGGGTTTCGGTATGTTTAATGACATCATAACTGTGTCATGGTGATGTCATGAGATTTTTTAAGGGTTGGCCGACCTAAGGTGATGAATTATTGTATGGTGGGATCCATGTGGCCTAACTTCATGGGAAATATCATGAAAGAGCACATGGGTTTGAGAAAAGCACATGTGAGGTGTCCCTTGGCCATTAATGCCTTGTCCCCTCACTTTCCCTATAAATACCAAGCCCTCCTCTCATCCATTCGACTCCCCAGTCTTCCCCAACGAAGTTATGGTCTCATTACCTCCCAAGGAGTCCTCCCAAGGTGCCCCCAAGCCCTCAAGGTCCCAACCATTGAGGTTTACGGGTTACATTTTAAGGTAAGGGATCTGACCTCTCTCTTTCTTTTCATGTGACCTCTTTTATGTCATTTCTTTTATGTTCCATGTTCTTATGTTGGAGGATGTTCTTTTATATTCATTATATTTTCCGTTTTATGTTCATATGATTAGAGACCCCCTCTTACTCTCATAATTTCATTTTATGAATGTTTAAGTGGCGCCGTTAGGCTGCCGAAATTTTTGTAACGGATTCTTTCTCCCTTCTCATTTTTTCAAGATCTATTTTCATTTAAGTATTTCAAGTTCCTTTTTATTATGTTGGGGTATGATCTCCAAATTTATCATACTGATCTTTTATGATCATATGATGAGAGACCCCATTTTATCTCTTCAATTCAGTATTTTGATGTTTAAAGTGGCGTCGTTAGGCTGCCGAATTTTTAAGTGGTTCTTCACCCTTCTCGTTTTGAAGTTCTACTTTCATGTCAATTCTTTCAAGTTTCTTTTTTTTATGTTGGGTTATGATATCTATATCTATCATACTGATCTTTTATGACCATATGATGAGAGACCCCATTTGATCTCTTCAATTCAGTATTTTGAAGTTTTAAGTGGCGTCGTTAGGCTGCCGAATTTTTAAGTGGTTCTTCACCCTTCTCATTTTGAAGTTCTACTTTCATGTCAATTCTTTCAAGTTCCTTTTTGTTATGTTGGGGTATGATCTCTATATATATCATACTGATTTTTTATGAACATATTATGAGAGACCCCATTTGGTCTCTTCAATTCAGTATTTTGAAATTTAAGTGGCGTCGTTAGGCTGCTAAATTTTTAAGTGGTCCTTGCACCTTTCTCCCTTGTCAAAGTTCTAATTCCATGTCAAGTATTGAAAGTTCCTTTTTATTATGTTGGGGTATGATATCTATATCTATCATACTGATTTTTTTGTTCATATTATGAGAGACCCTATTTTATCTCATCAATTCATTTTTTGTTGAAGTTTATGTAACGTTGTTAGGCTGCCTAATTTTCTTAAGAGAAATCTTATTTTTGTCTTCCTTTCATTTTCTTCATTGCATATGGTATATTTTCAAATTTCATTACCATGTTCTTAAATCCCTTATATTCTGTCCCTCTAATGTTTTATGGGTCATTTATGAATGTTGGACCCATGTCCCCTCTCTTTTCAATGTTTTCTAAAACCCCGAAACAAAGCCGTTATGCTGCAGAATTTTCATCTCAAAATGCCTCTCTCTTTTCTCAAAATTGTTTTATGTTATAAAGTGAATACTCAAAGATCTTATTTCTATAGGGGTATTCAAATATATATCAAAATTTTATATTTTAAGTTCTGGTATTTACATACATGAGACCCGCTCTCCCCTTACGTGGGTTTAATGTGACATAAAGATCATGTCTTTAAAGCAGTTTTTAAAACGTTATGATTATGAAATGAAACCCATTTATTTTATGCTATATGGGTTATTTATGAAATGTTTGATGATGATATATGTGTCTCACATGATAATAAAGTCATATTTAATGGTGTGCCCTGATAGCGCTCCAATTCATTGGGTAATGATGTAACCACTAGAGATTCCAATTTTCACGATATCTTGGTGAATAACCTTGGTAATTTTCAAATGACACCTTGGGGATGGACCTTGGTGATATGTCCATGATTTTCTATAATAAATGTTGCAGCCACATCTAAAAATTATGAAAAATGTTATTTTTATTATGATATGCCTCACGATTTCATTCTCATGCCTTAAAGTTCATTTCATGACCTTATTGAAGTATCTCAAGTTCACATGTAAAAATTTTCTCTTGTTTCCCTTACTGGGCTTTCTGCTCACCCTTTCTTGTGATGTATGTCCCCAGGTTATGTGATGTAGTAATGAAACTAGGATAAACATGAGAAGAATCCTTTCAAGTGTTTAAGAAAAATGTTTTATGTTTTCATGTTTTAAGTTCCTGGTTTCCAAGACACTAAACCTTAAAGATCCTCGGTTTTGTAAAATGTAATGAAAGTTTATGTCATAAAAAGGCGGGATACTATAGTTGGTATCAAATGATGGTTTAGTTATTTGTGGGAATTAGGATATGAAAACTCTAGGAAGAACCCTATAGAAAAGTTTAAATATAGGAAATCTTCCTGGTATTTTGGTGAGTATTGTTTAAGGGGTTTCCAAGCAAATACATCCCTGTCTGGATACGAGCAGGTAGAGGTGGCTCTGGCACAGATGTACATAGGGGTAAAACCTGAAAACACCGCTTTGAGCTAGACTCGAATGGGAACTGGTACACGACAACAAGCCTTGATGCACTCTTGTTTACGACACTCCCGAGGGATATGATTTGGTAAATTCATAAGCTTAGTATGAACCATTGTTAAAGGAAAAAAGATAAAATAAAATAAAGATTCACATAAGAATATATGATCATGGATAACCTAGATAGGAACCTAAGGGATAACAAGTTACGGTATACTTTTCTTCTACAAGTTATCCTTATATGATTCCAGTTCCTTTTCATGATTATTGGCTAAGTACTTAAGCCCCTAATTATGCTTTCTCTTCTTATTTAATGGTGGGAAATGGAAGAACATGTCCCAACAACCAGTGTGATATGAAATGCGATGATTGTCATATTAATATGACAGGGATGATTAGGGTATTAAAATATGATTGTTATTTTGTAAGTCGTTCACTATTTTGGGGACCCTATATGATCGAGGTAAATAGATTACTATGGTATTTTCATTGAGGAGTAAGGATGACTTATATTTTGAAGAATCAATGAATTTAAGGTGGACTTATAGTAATTTAGGTTACTTATGGGAATGATTAACCTATCTCGGGTAAAATATGTTTAGGTTAGATACTTTTGTTATAAGATGTTAGGAGTGGTTGATGTTGTTTGGAGATGAACAATGATGTTTATTTTGGAAGACTATGTTATCAAATCCTTCTTGTATTGGGGTTTCAACCTTAGTTTGGTTTATTTTGAGGAATTTTAAGGACCGTTATTTATGGAATGGACTATGATGAACTTCGGGTAGTACCATAGAACTTTGAAGATTTAAAAGTAGTTTCCATTCCTATGGGATTATTTCTTTTTGAAGAGTTGTTTTACCTTACCCTTTCTGTTTTTGGGATAATGTTTAAAGATAGAAGAAATAGATAGTTAATATTTTGTGGATTATGTGATTATCTAGAAGATGATTCTTGTGTTTTGATGAGACCAAGTGGTTTTGAATTCTCATAGTTTGGAGAAAAGATTAGTTTTGGGTAGAAACTTATTAAAGGATGAAACTCTACATGAAGATAGGTATATTTTAATATGTTTTTGTTTTATGTTGTAAATGAATTCCTCAAAATTATGAAAAGGAACGTAAAACAAAAACGTTATTGGTTTACGTTTCCTACTGGGTAATCAAAGACCATTTACACACATCATAAGTTTGGGATTTTCTTATGGTTAACTTTCTCCTAATCATGTTTTCTATCACTCTCCCCCAGAACTTGACCCTTTCTTTTCTCCTCCATGTCCATGTTTTCCTACATGGAATACTAGCGTGGGTTAACTCGGGTGACCTTTGTACTTCCCTTTCTTTCTTTTAATGTAATAGTTTTACTGACTCCTTTTCCGATGTGGTACATTCAATGAAATTTTAAAACCCAATTTTTTTAAAAAATAGCGAGGACGCAATTTCTTAAGGGGGGAAGATTGTAATGGCCCGAAATTTTGAATAAATCTTATTTCCTAATTTCATGTGTTATTTTATTTTATTTTTATAGTCAAAAAAATGTTTTATTTGATAAACATGATTATAATTAAAATGAGACCATTGGGTTTTGACTGTTATATGACCATCAGTCAATATGACCGCTGTGAACAAAATGTTTTGATTATTGTCTCTAAATACAAGTAATCTTGGTTAATTATTATAGAAAGAAGATTCTATGGCCTCACCTAGTAGACTTGGACTGATCGAAGCCCATCTAACAGAACTTGGGAAGGAGGTAGCACCATTGGTCTTTGCTCTGGACCAAACCCAAGCCGAACTTCATCATGTAAAGCTAGAACAGAATCGCCTCCGCGAGAAGTTCAAACTGATAGAAATTACTACTCGGGCAATGTTGACCGAGCCTCCACAAGATTCTATCACCCTAGCACACCTTACTCTTAGGTCCTATGCTGGTATTATAAGGGGATATGTAACGAGACCGTAACTGCCTTGTGTAATCCTTGTTTTAAATAAAAATTGGGATTTCTTCTTATGATGAAATTTATGAATTTTCAAATGACCGGATAAATATAGTATGCATATTTTTGATGAATTTTATAAAATGGATATTTTAAAAATGTTTATGTAAACCTTAAATAATTAAAAATGTGTAATGATTTTCGAAAAATGGTCTTCTACAATTATGTTCAGTACGAAATTTAGAGTCTAATAAGATCAACATAATTTTTGATGAATAGTAAATTATGAATAGTGATTTTATGATTAAGATTAGTAATGTGTCTAAGTGGATTAGTAATCTCACTTACAAGAAGTATTAATATAATCTAGGCACCTTGATTAAGTAATGTGATTCAATAAAATGGTTAAATAACGGTTTCATAAATTATTATTCAAGTATTAGTTTTTTTCGAGTGAATATTGTTTTTTAATTAAAAATTAAATTAAAAATATTTAAAAAATTATTTTTATAAAATGGATTTCATTTTTGAACTCAGAGCACCGATATTATGTTATGGTAATTTTTGGGGTTTTTTCTGAAAAAATGAATTTTCGGTGAATAGTGTATTTATTTAAAAAATAAATTAAAAATATTTAGAAAATTATTTTTATAAAATGGAGTTCATTTTTGAAATCAGAGCATTGATATTTGATTAAGGTGAAATTTTGGGATCTTTCTGAGAAAGTTGAATTTTCAGTGAATAGTAAAAATATAGTTTTAGGGTTTCGGTAAGTTTAATGACATCATAACTGTGTCATGGTGATGTCATGAGATATTTTAAGGGTTGGACGACCTAAGGTGATGGATTATTGTATGGGGGGCCATGTGGCCTAACTTCATGGGAAATATCATGAGAGAGCACATGGGTTTGAGAAAAGCACATGTGAGGTGTCCCTTGGCCATTAATGGCATGTCCACTCACTTTCCCTATAAATACCAAGCCCTCCTCTCATCCATTAGACTCCCCACTCTTCCCCAACAAAGTTCTGGTCTCATTACCTCCCAAGGAGTCCTCCCAAGGTGCCCCCAAGCTTTCAAGGTCCCAACCTTTGAGGTTTAAGAGTTACATTTTAAGGTAAGGGATCCGACCTCTCTCTTTCTTTTCAAGTGAGCTCTTTTATGTAATTTCTTTTATTCTCCATGTTCTTATGTTGGAGGATGTTCTTTTATATTTATTATAATGTACTTTTTATGTTCATATGATGAGATACCCCCTCTTACTCTCATCATTTCATTTTATGAAGGTTTAAGTGGCGTCGTTAGGCTGCCGAAATTTTTGTAACGGATTCTTTCTCCCTTCTCATTTTTTCAAGATCTATTTTCAGGTAAAGTATTTCAAGTTACTTTTTTTTATGTTGGGGTATGATCTATAAATTTATTATACTGATCGTTTATGATCATATGATGAGAGACCCCATTTGGTCTCTTCAATTCAGTATTTTGAAGTTTTAAGTGGCGCTGTTAGGCTGTTGAATTTTTAAGTGGTTCTTCACCCTTCTCGTTTTGAAGTTCTACTTTCATGTCAATTCTTTCATGTTCCTTTTTGTTATGTTGTGGTATGATATCTATATCTATCATACTGATATTTTATGACCATATTATGAGATACCCCATTTGATCTCTTCAATTCAGTATTTTGAAGTTTTAAGTGGCGCCATTAGGCTGCCGAACTTTTAAGTGGTTCGTCACCCTTCTCGTTTTGAAGTTCTACTTTCATGTCAATTATTTCATGTTCCTTTTTGTTATGTTGGGGTATGATATCTATATCTATGATACTGATTTTTTATGACCATATGATGAGAGACCCCATTTGATCTCTTCAATTCAGTATTTTGAAATTTAAGTGGCGTCGTTAGGATGCTAAATTTTTAAGTGGTCCTTGCACCTTTCTTCCTTTTCAAAGTTTTAATTCCATGTCAAGTATTGCAAGTTCCTTTTTATTATGTTGGGGTATGATATATATATCTATCATACTGATATTTTTATGTTCATATGATAAGAGACCCTATTTGATCTCATCAATTCATTTTTGGTTGAATTTTATGTAACGCTGTTAGGCTGCCAAATTTTCATAAGAGAAATCTTATTTTTTTTCTTCCTTTCATGTTCTTCATTTCATATGTTATGTTTTAAAATTTCATTAACATGTTCTTAAATTCCTTATATTCTGTCCCTATACTGTTTTATGGGTCATTTATGAATGTTGGACCCATGTCCCCTCTCTTTTCAATGTTTTCTAAAACCCCGAAACATAGCCGTTATGCTGCAGAATTTTCGTCTCAAAATGCCTCTCTCTTTTCTGAAAATTGTTTTATGTTATAAAGTGAATACTCAACGCTCTTATTTCTACAGGGGTATTCACATATATATCAAAATTTTATATTTTAAATTCTGGGATTGACATACATGAGACCCGCTCTCCCCTTCTATGGGTTTAAAGTGACGTAAAGATCATGTCTTTAAAGCAGTTTTTAAAACGTTATGATTATGAAACGAAACCCATTTATTTTATGCTATATGGGTTATTTATGAAATGTTTGATGATAATATATGTGGCTTACATGATAATAATGGAAAATTTCCGGGTGCACCCTGATAACGCTCTAATGCATTGGGTAATGATGTAACCACTAGAGATTACAATTTTCACTATATCTTGGTGAATAAACTCGGTAATTTTCAAATGAAACCTTGGGGATGGACCTTGGTGATATGTTCATGATTGTCTATATTAAATGTTTCAGCCACATCTTAAAGTTATGAAAAAATTTATTTTTATTATGATATGCCTCATGATTTCATTCTCACGCATTAAAGTTCTTTTCAAGACCTTATTGAAGTATCTCAAGTTCACATGTAAAATGTTTCTCTTATTTCCCTTACTGGGCTTTCTGCTCACCCTTTCTTTTGATGTGTGTCCCCAGGTTATGTGATGCAGTAATGAACCTAGGATAAACATGAGGAGAATCCATTCAAGTGTTTAAGAAGAATGTTTTATGTTTTCATGTTTTAAGTTCCTGGTTTCCAAGACACTAAACCTTAATGATCCTCGGTTTTGTAAAATGTAATGAAAATTTATGTGATAAAAAGGAAGGATTCTATAAGCCCCCTGAGGGGTCAGAAAGTGATTCTCAATGAGCAGGATCATGAGAACCAACATTTTCATCAGGATCAGGATCAACAATGGCAAAGTAAGGATCATAAACAGCGTCATGAATAGATGATCGGTCATGTATACCATTATAAGTAGTCAGAAAAACTCCAGGATCAGAGATCATAATATGTTCTGACGATGCAGATTCTTTTAAAGAGGCATTAGAAGAGTCATATACATTGTATTGATTTTGTAACAAAGTATTGACCACAAAGGGGGCATTGGGCTCTCTCATATTGAGTCACATACTAGAATCACAAGTATCACCATTAAGAACAGGTTCATTATAGGGGATAATATATTTAGAAATGATATAATCTTACATTGTAATTATTTTTAGTCAGTATATAGTATGTTGTTTATCATGAAAATAAATCCATATCTACATATGAACATGTATATATGGAATTGGAACTGATGTTTCTAGGGGTAAAAACTGGAAACACTGCTTTGATCTTGACTCAAACGAGAACTAGTGAAGGAAAACAGGCCTTGCTGCACTGCTTGTTTTACACTCCTAGGGGATATGTTTTGGTAAATTCATAATCTTATTACATCCCATTATAAGGTGAATATAAAAAATCCAAAAAGAATAAATTTGAGGAAACATATCATGGATAACCTAGATTAAAACCTAGGGAATAAGAAGTTAGTATATACTATTCCAAAAATATTTTATCCATTTATGTTAAAATTTTATTATTTATGCTTATTAACTAAGTATTCAAGCCCCCCATTATTGTACATTTCTTTTTCAAGATTTAAAGTGTAAAATAAAATAACACATGCCAACAATCATTGTGATAGGTAATGTGAGTATTTTCCTATTTATATACTTAATATTATTGTAAGGGTTTCTCAAAACATCATTACAGTAATTTCTATGCTGGCTCAAGTTATTAATAATAACATGAATCATTAGGAACTCCCTCCACATCAATGGAAACCTAAAGATACTATTTAATCCTTCATATGTAAAAGGACTCCCATGTTTAGTGGATCCTCTGATCCCCTCCTCTCGAAACATTAGACTAACTCGATTGAAAATATAACCTCTATCCTCTGGTGCTCAGAAGAATTGAAATTCATACTGTAAGTCTATCATTTTGTTGGGGAAGCTGGTTAGTGGTGGACACTGATCAATAATACAATGTCATGGGAAGAATTTGATTCCATGGATTCGGAGTAATTCAGTAAAAAAAATTTCAATAAATATTTTCCACGAACACTCTATCTCAATAAGGAAAGAGAGTTCTTCATACTTAAGCAGAAGGAAGATGATTCCATCAGTGTGTATGAATCAAACTTCAGAACTATTAGAATATACAAATCAGACTTTTTCATGAACACCAAAATCAAGGTGGATCGGTTCATTAGCGGAAAAAATCTGAGTCTAAAAATGGTTAGACATTCATGAATTTGATAGTTATGAAGAGATTTTATATTATTCCCCAAAGGTTGAAATGGATATTGGAGACTCTAAATGGTCTCATGGACCTAGTGAAAAGAAGCGAAAAAATGGAGATAATATGGGTGGTTAAAAAATAAATCTCACGATGGTAAAAAGATCAAACATCCCTCATGAAAACATTATGGGAAGAAGAATCCTAGGAACTGTCTAAAGAGAACATGGAATTTCATACAATGTGGAAGAATGGGAAAGTTTTATAAGAAATGCCGAAGGGTAATGATGAATCCCACTAATGTATATTAGAAAAGGAAGGTTCAAATAAATACTCATCCTATAGTGAAGTGTTAAAACTACAATGAAGTTGATAATTATGTGAAACAATTATCTAAGAGAAGGTTTCTCAAAATAAATTAACAACAACATCCAAGGAAACTAGTAATGGATTATGGTATTACTACTTCTGAGGTAGATCTACACAATTATGTGGTGATAGGTATGCTAGGTATTTTTTCCAGAATAGTGAGTATACAATTTGATTTTGTTTTTACACATTCATTGTTATCGTTCAAGGTTAGTAGAACTATTTAAACACCACCTCAATATTTGGAGGATGAATTATCTGTGAGAATATAAAAAGGGTAAATTACTGAATCCAATGTATATAACACCTCCCTGATTAATGGTTTTTTACTGAACCTCCCAAAACATCTCAACATACATACTTTAGTGGAGTTTGATGTTATATTGGGTATGTATTGGATATCTTTATACAAATCGAACATCAACTGTTTCGAAAGGGACGTCACTCTTCACGGCTCGAACCATCCTTCAATTATTTAAATGAGTAAATAGGAAGATGAATCTAATTTAGAATCATTATCTACATTGTCGATAATTTTTCTTTTTGAGCAAGCATATCTTTCTCAAATGACAGATACAAAAGAGATGATACTTCTCAAATATATTCCTGTCACGAGGGATTACACTAATGTATTCCCTAAAAATGATTGGCCTTCCTACTGATTGAGTGGTTGAGTTCTCAATTGAAAATATCCATGGATCCCTACCTATATCAAGGAAACCTTATAGAATGGATGAAATTGAGCTGTAAGAGCTGATGAAGCAGTTTAGAAAGAATCTAGGGAAGGGTTTGGTATAACTGAGTGCTTCACCATGGAGATCACCAGTCATATATATTAATAAGAAGGATTGATCAATGTTCCTTGGAATTTATTATTGTGAGCTCAATAAAATCATGATAAATAACAAGTATCCCCATACTCAGATTGATGATTTGTTTGATCAGCTATGTGGGTTCAGTTATTTCTCTAAGGTATACCTTTAGTTAGGAATTAATGGTCCAAAAGACTTTTTTTATTTTATTATGGATAATCCACCTTTTAAGGGTTTAAGGGGAACTCATACATGACCCGTAGGCACAAGGCACAAGGCCCGATTGACCCGCAATACATGACCCGAAGGCCCAGAGGCATACCATGCCCATTAGGAATGGACACTATGAGTGTAGTCTTTATTCGTGAGGATGAAAGATATTTCCAAGACTGTCTTTTGAATGAGGTATGGACACTATGAGTTCATAATGATTCCTTTAGGAAACACTTATGCTCCAGAAATATTCATGGATTTAATGAATATAGTCTGAATATATTAGCACAAAAAAAATGGTACTCTTTATCAATGATATTCTAATATACTTTAACAGCATGGAGAAACATGTGGAGAATCTGAATACTATGTTAATGACTTTACAAAAGAAGATACTTTATGAAAATTAATGTAAATATGATTTATGTATGGAGGAAGTATCATTTATGGGGCATGTTATCACCGGCAAAGATATATTTGTAGACCCTTCCCAGGAAATGAAAATTGAAGAGTAGTCCAACCCAACATCTGTAGCGGAGATCCATAGCTTCCTTGGTCTGTAAAGTTATTACAAATGATTTTTGAATAACTTCTCACAATATTCAAACCCAATGAACTAGATGACATGGAACGATGTGATGTTTTTATGGACAAAATAATGCGAGTAATGCATTAAAGAGAAAAAAAATAGGCTTATCACTATACCAGTACTCACAATACAAAAAGTGGAGATCACTTTGTTGTGTACATTAATTATTCAATGAAAGTCTTAGACTGTGTGTTGATGAAAAATGATAAAGTAATTGCTAACTCATTAAGGTGTTTAAAAATACATGAGGAAAACTACCCCACACATGATCCAGATTTG
Organism: Viscum album; assembly: GCA_963277665.1. NCBI lineage: Eukaryota > Viridiplantae > Streptophyta > Magnoliopsida > Santalales > Viscaceae > Viscum > Viscum album. The sequence goes on from OY728158.1 coordinate 884,003,357, forward strand.
GACGATGAGTTATTTGCATTGGGAATCTGGTTGAATTATCTTTATAGTGAATGGGGTGAGATATATAATGATCACAGTAGTCTCAAGTATCTATTCTCACAAAAAGAGATTAATATTCTCCATTAATGATGGTTGGAGGTCATCAAGGATTGTGACTACTCTTTCCACTAAAATCTTGGTAAGGAAAATAACGTGGAGGACTCTCTAAGTACCATGGATCCTAGTTCTTTATCAATGATGATAATTGAAAAGGATACAATCTTCATATATTTATAGAGGATGGATATGCAAATCATTAAGGGAGGAACATCATCAATCTTTTCAGAAATGATTTCTCAACCATCCCATAGGGAGAAAATAAATAATTCTCAATGAAAATAAGTGTAAATTTGAATAAGGGTAGAAGCTATTAAAAATGGGAAAACCTTGGACTTCATGATTGATGAGGAAAGAGTTTTATGATTTGGTTCAGATCTAGGTGTATTATCCAATCTAGAGAAAAAGAAGGATCTTTTGAATGATGCACATTGTTCAACCTCCTCTATTCACCCAGGGATCAAAAAGCTGTATTTAGATCTCCAAGATAACATTTTGTGGGACAATATGATGATGGAGATCATTGAGTATACACCAAATTTCCTAGTATGTTAGGAAGTGAAGTATGGAAGACAAAATTATAAGGTAATGTTGAAACAACTACCCATACAAACAAGGATGTGGGAGACCATCACTATATACTTATTCACTAGACATCCAAGGAAATCGAAAGGAAACCATTATATATCGGTCATTGTGGATCATTCTACAAAGATAGATCACTTTATCTCAATTCTAGAGGACTTCATATTAGATCTATGACTGCATGGAGTCACACTCTCTATTGTATCTAATAGAGTTCTTAGATTCACCTTGAGGTTTTTTAAAAGTCTTCAACATTCTCTAAGCACTAAAATGAACTTCACTTTTTCAAATCATCCTCAAACTGATGGCCAATCTGAGCTAACAATTCAAAAATTGTAAGATATTTTGAGAGCATGTTCTATGGACTTGAAAGTATGGGACCAACATCTTCCACTCATCAAATTCTATCACAATAATATTTTTTAATCCACTATCTAAATGGAACCAAATGAAGCCCTTTTGGGAAAAGGTGAAGAATGCTGATGTGTCAGGATGAAGTTTGTGAGCATAAGTTGATATGACTTTAAGAAGTCGAAGAAATAGTGGAGGAGGTGAAGAACATTCAACAAAACATCAAGGAATATCTATTTCAAAAACAGATAATCAGACAATCATCAATGAGTCATTGACTATAAATTTTGATACATGGTATTCCTCCATATATCTCCATGGTAGAATTTCATGAGATTTGGGAAGAAATGAACGTTAAGTCACAGGTACATAATCCCCCATTAAATTATTAATCGTGGTTATGTTTTGTCATATCAACCATCACTTCCACCTACCATGTCTAAATTACACGATGTATTCAATGTATCCCACTTAAGGAAGTTCATACGAGATCCTTCACATGTATTATTTCCAGAGGTGGTATAGTTGAAGATAGATCATTCTTATGAGGAGCTATGAGTGAAGATATTTGATCATAGTGATAATGTTTTGCGGAACAAGACTACTCACATGGTCAAAGCACTTTGCAGAAAATATAAGTATGAAGAGGAAACATGGGAACAGGAGGAGGAAATGATGGAAAAGTACCCACACCTTTTTACAGCATAGAATATAAAACGAAATTTCGAGGGTGAAATTTCATAATGGGGGTAGAGTGTAACTAACCAAAGTTTAATAAATTGAAGTTAACTTCTTATTCTCATACAGAATAATAATATGAAATTACAGAACAATGAACTATAGAGTAATGTGTGACCTTTAAAAAAAATATTGTCACTTTTGGGATTTGAATTTTAAAAATTGGACATACACTATTGCGATCAGTAAAATAGTTGGAGTCCTATAAGACAAACATCAATTTTCATAAATAATAACTAACCCTTAGGAATAGTAATTTTACCCTTATGACTAGTAATACAACACTTATGAAGATTAAATCGTCCAAGTAAATAACTAACCTTACCAATGATATTATAAATAAATTCTATCCATCTTATAAGTAAGAATATAATATAATTATATCATTGTGTTGGAATTTATTAAGGAATGTATATTTAATTACAATTTTTTGATTATTTTAATAATTTCAAATAAATTATATATGTATAAACTTTTTACATAAATATGTATTTTGATTAAATTTTTTTATATAATGATTTTAAGAGTCCTTAATTAATTTTTCAAAGTATTATAAGAGAAATTTTAATTTTAAAATTTGAATTTTTCAGATAAAATATGATTTTAATTAAAAATTAAATTTCACATATTTTTAAATATATTTTCATAAAATGGAGTTCATTTTTAAAATCTACACATCAAAAAATGTATGGGTTTAATGTTTTTTATTTCATTAAAATACATGAATTTTTGGTGAATCGTAAAGTATAGTAATTTGATGTGTATATACTTTATATGTTAAATAAACTATTTATTGATTAATGGATGATGTGAGCACCTTGGGTTCAGACTAACATGAACATTTTACAGCTTTTCTCATAAGAATCAATACTAATTCTTGTCTTGATAGAAATCATAAAATAATAAATAAAATATTGAGAAAACCCTCTTCCCCTTCACTATAAAAACAACCTTGACAAGCCTTATGCATTTCCCAAATTATGATCAAATATCTCTCTATGTCCATATCCCATGCCCATTATCCCATTTTCTCTTCCAAATACCAAATACTCTCCCATTAGGAGGATCACAAGTAAGATATATTCAAAAGGTAAATTCATCGTTTCATTATTTTTTTCCTTGCAAGTTTCATTATTTTAAATTTTTTTCCTCACCTCCTTTCATAAAAATGTAATGATACTTCCAGTACGTTACAAGTACTGGAATTTTATTATGATAATTTAATAATTCAACATCATCACTCTTTTCTCCACCTCTTATGATAGAAATTAAAACACAATCTGAGATGTGTTAATTTATCACATTCTAAGATGACAAGTGTTTAATTTCTATTACCGTATTGGATTAGGGTCATTAAATTTGTGTTTAATCTAGACTATTATATATTTATTGTGTATAATTATGGATTTGGACTCTTTGGAACACATGATATTAATTTATAAATCAAAATGTTTTTGATGTGATCAAAAAAGACAAATTAACCTAAATAGGTATCATTAATGTTTTATGTAATAATTAATCATCACAATAAATAACCAATTTAATTATTAAACAAAGGAATATTTAGGATTATCACTAATAACTTATATCTCAAATTTTGGACAACATTCATCATCTTACATTTTTATCCTTTCATGTATATAAGTAAACCAATCATGAAAACCAATGAAACAAAAAATGAAATTGAACCTCTTAACCCAACAAAAATTTCATTATTGAACATAATAAGGTTATAAAAAATCAATTATATACATAATACGACTTTTAAATATTTATTAATGAATTTAATTTTTTTATCCAAGATATTATGATCAGGTGAAGGACACCATCATACTTAAGGTAAGGGATTCTACTTGAACCACTATTATTCCTTCATGTTTCTCTATATTTATTTTTACACAAATGATGTTATCTATTATTTTTATTTCCCTATTATAAATTTATTTTAAATTATCTAAACTCGTATATCAAGGTCCATTCCTTATTCACATTTGGTGGTATACATGTTTTCAAGTGGTTCTCTCCTCAATACTTCATGATAAGCAAACTCCTTTTAAGGGAACATCCCAAATTCTTACCTAATTTCAAGTGCAACCTATCATCTATTCTAAGACACCTTTTCTTCTATAAAATCATTATTTTTCTTATTAAAACCTTCTTGATTCAAATATGGTTTTATATAAAATATTATTCCATTTTCTATTTTAAAGGCTCATTAGTATTTTCTGTAAAACCGCACTAAAATGTATTAATAATAAAATTTGATAAATAATATTCTTACATGTTAACACTAATCATTGATATAAAATACAATAATATATTTCTATTTTACCTTTTAAATATCCATATATGTTTTAATTTTTTTTCTTTCATTTAAACTGGTTTGATACACTCATCTATTATGCTTTATGATATGATTATGATACCCATTTCTTTCGATGGATATCCATATGTTTTATTTATAATTGATTATGTATGATTAAATATGTGGAAAGAATGTTCATGAACATGTTATTATGGGGGTTCCCAAATAGTGCTCCAATGCATTGGGTATTGTTGAGTCTCATGAGTGGTTATGTGTAACAGCCTCGGCGGTTAGCCTTAACTCATGTTACCATGTGAATCAGTTTTGGTGTTTAACATTTAAATGGTCCGTCTCTTTGTGAAAAAGGATTTTAATCCCACTAAAGTCAGGATTTATGTTTCTACAACATTACCATGACTCTATGTTTATATGATCATATGTTTATTTGTTATTATACCATATGTTCCAATCCTTTTTATATAATTTTGACATTCCATCTAAACGATGTGCTAAGGCTTAATTCTTAGGTTTATTTCCATTACTGGGATTTTAGCTCATCTCATTGTTCATGTTATCCCTAGTTTATCCATTTCAGATTTATGAGAACAATGTAACTACGTATCTCATTATAGAGATTTAATAAAAGTTGTTTTATTATGTTTAATATGTACCTAGTCTTCCAAGACACTAGACTATATGATCCCTATCTTGTAATTTGATTTTTAATTATGCTTAAAATCATGTAATGATATTTGTAAAATGATAGGTTCACTATAGTTGGTATTAGAGGGTGGCCTACTTATTTTTTGAAATCTAGAATAGATAAATTTAGCAAGAACCTTATGTATGAGACTACTTATAAGAAAACATCCCAATATTTTGGTCAGTATAGAGAAAGTGGTTTATGAAAAAAAAATACCCCCTATCTAGATAGGAACTATTAGATGTGGTTTTGGAATATATTTATCTCGGGGTAAAAACCGAAAATACAGCTTTGATCTTGACTGAAATGTAAACTGGATAAGGACAATAGGTCTTATTGCACTTTTTCTTTTAAATTCATAGGGGATATGATTTGGTATGTTCATAAGCATAGTTTGAACCATTAATAAGCGATCATAGAGAAAAATCGCATAAGAAAATTTATGAAGAAATATATTAAGGATAACCAAGATAGGATCCAAGGGACTCACAAGTTAAGATATACTTTTCCATAAATATTTTATCCTTTCATGTTAAATTTTTTTATTCTTATTTTCCAATTACTCAATCACACCAAATTGTACATTCTTTTTTATAGATAATAGTGGGAAATAGAAGAACATGTGACAATAATAAATGTGATATTGAATGAACATATTTCCCTAATGATAAGCCATATATGATGGGAATGAGTTCTCAAAACAACATGACGGTACTTTCTAAGATATCTCAAGTTATGAATAATAACATGAATCATGTGGAATGCCCTCCTCATCTAAGGAAATTGAATGTTTTTATTGAATCCCTCATATGGAAAAGGCATCACCTACTTAGTGGATATTTTTATTCCCTCCACGCACAACATTTTATTAACTCCATTTAGAAGATATTCTCTATCCTATAGTGCCTTGAAGAAGATAAATTTGTACTTGTGGTCTATCATTATTATGGGGAAGATTATCATTAGGGGAAATGATCAAGAATACGATGTCACGGGAGGAAGTTTATTCAATGGATTTGGAGGAATCCAACAAAATGTTTTTCAATAAATATTCTCCTTAAAACCTCTGTATCAAGATGGGAAGATAGTTCCACAAACTCATGTATAAGGAAGATGATTCCATCAGGGAATATGGAGAAAACATCACAATGATTTTAAGATACACCTCTGAATTTTTCATGAACACTGAAATCAATGTTGATCGCATCATTATCATACTAAATCTAATTCAAAAAAATCATTGGTGATTTGCGATTTTGATAGTTATGAATAGATTTTATGTTGTTCCCTCTTGGTTGAAATGGAGATCTGATACTCTCAATGGTCTCGTGGGACCAGTGATAAAATGAAAAAAATGGAGTCTAAAATGGTTGGTTCGGAAAAAAAATCCCCTGATGAAAATATGATCGAATATCCCACATTTCAAAATTGTTGTACAAAGCTTCTTGGAAACTATCTAAAGAGAACCAAGAATTGCGTCAAATGTGGAATAATTGGACATATTTCTAAGAACATCCAAAGGGATAAGATGAATCCATATAATGTGGAAGAAGAATTTGAGGTTCAGATAATCACTCATCCTATAGTGGAGTGTCACAACTATATGGAATATTAGAATTATGTGAAAATTTTCTCTAAGAAAATGGTTGTTGGAAGAAACAACTATAAACTCTATGGAAACAAGGAAGAACTTATGTTGTCACTATTCCTGAGGTGGATCCCAAAAAATGATCTGGTGATGGTTTTTCTTGTAATTAATTCATGAATATCATATATACTATTTTATTTTGGATCTATGCATTCATTCATGTCTTTCATGTTTAGTATAACTATTCATATACCCCCTCAAAATTTGGAGTTTGAATTATCTGTTTGAATTGATAATTGGGTAATTACTAAATCCAAAGTATATAACTCCTCCCTAGATAATCATTTTGGAATGAACCTCCTAGAGAATATCATCATACATCCATTATTGGAGTTTGAATTTTTCTTTGGTATGTATTGGATGTCTTTATACAAAGAAAAATCAACTATTGGGATGGGGAGATCACTCTTCACATCCGGAATCATCCTCCAGTTCATTAAAAGAGTATTGAGGATGATGAATATCCATCCGAATAATTATATCATTTTTGGATAATGATGCATTTTTAGCAATCATATCATTCTCAAGTTATTGATAAAAAAGATATGATACTTCACCAAGATATTCTCCTAGTGAGGGATTGCACATATGTATTACCTAAATAATTTACTAGTATTCCTCCAAATAGAGAGGTTTAGTTCTCTATTTAACATATTCATGGATCCCTACATATATCAAATACACCTTATAGAATGTATATAGTTGGTCTATAAGAACTGAAGAGAAATTTACAAGAGAATCCATAGAAGGGTTTTATTTACCTGAGTGCTTAACCATATGGTTAACTTGTCCTCTTTGTTAAAAATATGGATAGATCAATGCGACTATGCATTGATTATCATGAGATAAATAATATCATGATAAATTAAAATTATCCCTTACATCAGATGGATGACTTTTTTGGTCAACTACGTGGGGCCATTTATTTCACTATGGTGGACCTCTAGTTTGGATACCACCAATTAAAGGTGGGGATGGAATATATTCCCAATATTTTTTTTGAACAATGTATAGACACTATGAGTTCATATTGATTCCCTTTTAAGTCACTAATTCTCTAGAAATATTCATGGATTTAAAGAATATATACATAGGATTTTACCTCAACAAGTTTGTGGTAGCCTTTATCAATGATATTCTGATATTCTCCAGGAGTAAGGAGAAACATGAGGAGCATTTTAATACTATGTTAATGACATTAAAATTAGAGAATATTTTTGCAAGGTATAGTAAATGTGATCTAAGGTTGGATGAAGTATCATTATTAGGGAATGTTATGACTAGAAAACAGATATTTCTAGACCCTTCCAAGACAAAATCAATTAAAGAGCAGTATAGGAAAACATCTATAATTGAGATCCGTAGATTCCTTGGTCAAGCTAGGTATTAATAATGATATGTGAATAACTTATCATGATTATTATACCCAATGACCAAGTTGACATGGACGTGGTGATGTTTGTATGTTCTAAATGGTGTGAGAAAAGCATTAAGGAGATCAAAAGGTGTCTTATCACAATTAAAATACTCACACTACTAACATGTGTAGAATGATTTGTGGTGTATAGGGATGTTTGAAATAAGGTTTAGGATGTGTGATGATGAGAAATGATAAAGTGATAGCCTACGCCTCAAATAATCTGAAAATCCCAGAGGAAAACTACCCAAAACATGATCTAGATTTCTCATCTATGATCATTGTATTGATAATCTGGTGAATTATTTCTATGGGAAGAAGTGTGAGATATGTATTGATCATAGGAGTCTCAAGTATATATTCACATAGAAAGAAATTAATATGTTCCATCAATGGTGGTTAGAGCTCATCAAGGATTATGACTTCTCAGTCCTATACCATCTCAAAATTCATATAAGGTTAAAGACTCTCTAATTAAAAAGAATATTGCATCTTTATCAATAATGATAATTGAAAAGGATACAATCTTTTTATATTTGTAGAATATTAACATGGGATAAATTAATGGAGGAATATAATCAGTCCTTTCTCAAAATATTTCTCAACCACCCCTCATGGAGAAAATAAAGGGTACTTAGAGAAACTAAGTGTAAATTATAAAAAAGGGTGCAAGATTTTAGAAAAGTGAAATCCTATATGTTCAATATTGATAACAAAGTAGTTGTAGGACCGGGTTAACGAATATCTGTACCATCTGATCCAGTTATAAAGTAGGATATTTTGAAGGTCACACATATCTCAACCTTCTCTATTCACCTAGGATCACTAAGATATATCAAGATCTCTCAGAGAACTATTGGTGGGACAATATTAAGAAATAGATCACTGAGTATACATCAAAGTTCCTAGTAGGTCAGGAAGTAATTGATGAACAAAAAAAGTCTAATAAAATGATGAAACCACTAGCTATACTAACATGAAAGTGGGAGAACATCAAAACAGACATTTCCACAAGACGTCCAAGGACACCTAGATGAAAATTTATTTATGGGTCATTATGGAACGTCTTACAAAGATATCTCCCTTTATCACAATTCGATTGGAATTATTATTAGATCAACTTTCACAGATATATACCAAAGAGGTGGTAAAAAATCATGGGGTATCACTATCTATTGTATCTGATAGATATTTGAGATTCACCACGATGTTCTGGAAAATTCTTCAATATTCCTTAAGCACTGAACTGAACATTAGTATGGCCAGTCATCCTCTAACTGATGGATAATATAAGAAAACTATTCAGACATTGGGAGATATGTTGTGAGTGTCTTCTATGGAACTGAAAGGAATATGTGACCCACATATTCCACTCATATAATTCTATTACAATAATAGTTTCCACTCTATCAAATGAATGGAAACATATGATGATATTTATGGGAAAAGAATCAGAACACCGGTGTGTCAGGATGAAGTTGGTGAGCGTGACCTACTAGGACATGAAATGTTTGATGAAATGGTGGAGAAGGTGGAAACCATTCATCAGCACATCAAGGTAACCCGAAGTAAAAAAAATGATCTATGTAGATAATCTTCAACAAGACCATGTGATTAAAGTTGGATAAATGGTATTCCTTCACATATCTCGATGGAAGAAGGTCATGATATTTGGTAATAAAGGAAATCATAAGTCACAAGGACATCACCCCCTTGATATTCTTGATTATGTTTGAGTAGAGGACTACCGAAAAGCACTTTAACATAACATATCTAAAATACATGATTTATTCCATGTATCTCACTTAAGGAAGTATAGACTAGATCCACAACTTTTACTATTTTTAGAGGTGGTATAGTAGGAGAATGATCTTTCCTATGAGAATAATCTTGTTAAGATCTTGTGTCATTGAGATAATGTTCTACGGAACCAAATTACTCACCTGGTCAATGTACTATGGTGAATATATAAGTATGAAGAGGAACCATGGTAACTAGAAGAGGTAATGAAGGATAACTACCCAAACCTATTTACGGCTTAGAATGTAAAACAAAATTTTGAGGGAGAAATTTCATAAGGGGGTAGAATGTGATGACCCAAGTTTAGTCAATGGAAATTTTGTTCATATTGACATATAATATAATCACATGAAATGAAAGAAACATGAACAACATAGTATTGTGTGACATTTAAATGCAATATTGTAACTTCTAGGATTTTAATTTCAAAAATCTGACATACACCATTATGATTTGTAAAAATTTTCGAGTCTAATAAGATAATGTTATTTTTTTGAATAGTAACTGACCATTATGAATTGTAATGTTACCCTTATAAATAGTAACATGACCCTTACAAATTTTAAATCATCCATGTTAATAGGTAACCATAACAATGAATTTATGAATTAAATTTATTCATCTTATAGGTGACAATATGATATAATTATATCATAGTGTTGTTATTTTTGTAAGTCTTGTACATTTAATAACAATTTTATGATTAATTTTTTAATTAAAAAAATTATTTTCATAAATTTTATTCATAAATAAGTAATTTTATGTCTTGTTATTATATAATAATTTTAAGAGACCTTAATTAATTATTAAAAGTATTAGAAAAGAAATTTTAATTTTACAATTTGATTTTTCATGTAAATTATGATTTTTTTTAAAATAAATTTCACATATTTTAAAAAAAATCCAAAAATGTAGTTCATTTTATATTTCTAAACATCAAAAAATGGTTGGGGTGAATATTTGGAAATTTTATAAAATACATAATTTTTGTGAATAGTAATATACTGTAATTTTTTGTATATATACATTATATGTTAAATTCACTATTTATTGATTCATGGATGATGTAATCACCTTAGGTTAAAAATCACATTAAAAGTTTACTTTTTTGTCAAAATAATCAATACTATTTTTTTCTTGAAAAAAATGCTAAAATAAATATTAAAATATTAAGAAACCCATCCTATCCCCAATAATAAAAAACACCATCAAAAGCCTTATGACTTGTCGAAATTTTGCTCAAATATCTCCCTAATCACTTCTACCTCATTATTCATCCCTTTGTCTCTTTAAAAGACAAAATTCTCTCCCATAATGTGGTTCTCAGTAGAGATATATTCAAGAGGTGAATTCTTCTTTCATTCTTTTTTTTATTTCAAGTTTTATTCATTTATATTTCATTAACCACCTCCTTTATTAAAAATTTTATGATAACTCAGATAACATAAATGTAATGGAATTTTTTTTTGATAATGTATTAATTCTTCATCATCTCTTCTCTCCCCTCCTCTTCACTAGAAATAAAAACACCATATGAGATGTATTAATTTATCACTTTCACAGATGATATGTTTTTAGTTTCTATTACCGTATTCGATTATGGTCATTAAACCATTTTATGTTTGAACTAGAATATAATATATGTATTATGTCTAATTAAGGTTCTGTAATCTTTTGAACTAATGATATTCATGTATAATGAAAAATGTGTTCAATGTGATCAAAAAAACTGCCAATTAACAAAAATAGTTATCATTAATGTTTTAAATAATGATTCACCTTCACTCCAAATAACCAATTGAATTTTAAAACAAAAAAATATATAAAATGGTCACTATTAAAATATTACTAAAATTCTAGAAAAACATTCTCATCTTACATGTTTATCATTACAAGTATATAACTAAATGAACCATCCAAACCAATGAAACAAACTATGAAATTGAACCTCCTAACCCATCAAAGAGGTCAAGAATGAACATAATAAGGTCATAATAAATCAATAACATAAATAATAGGTTTCTTACATATTAATTAACGAATTTAATTTGGTTATCATCAATATTAAGATCATGTGAAGGATAGCATTATACTTAAGGTAACAGATTCTACCTGAACCTCCATTATTCCTTCTTATTGCTCTATCATTATTTTTACCCAAATGATGTTTTGTTTTATGTTTGTGTACATTATATAAATGTTGTTTAAATTCTATAAACTCATTTATCATAGTCAATTCATTATTATCTGCCGTGGATATACATGTTTTTATGTGGTAGCCTCCTCAATACATCCGGATAAGCAGACCTGTTTTAAGGGAACTCCCCAAATTCATACCCAATTTCAATTGCATTAAATCATCTATTTTAATAAACCATTATTTTGATAAAATTGGTATTTTTATTATTTAATCCTTCATGTTTAACTTCAATTTTTATATAAAATATTCTTCCCTTTTTTTAAAGGGTCTTTAGTATTTTCTTTAAAACCTCACTAAATTGTCTTAATGCTAGAATTTCTTAAATACTCTTCTACTATGTTGTCACTTATGTTTGACATCGCATATCATACTATATTCTATTTATCCCTTATTAATGTCCATGTTTATTTTAATTCCTTTCTTTCATGGATACTGGTATGATACGACAATCTATTATGAATTTTGACATGTTTATGATACCTATTTCATCCCATGGGTACCCTTATGTTTATTTATAATTGATTATGTATGATTTTATATATGGAAATAATGTTCATGGACAGTTTTTGATATATGAACCCAAATATAACTCCAATTCATTGATTAAAGTTGAGTCTCATGAGATGTTATGTGCAATGGTTTTGGCGGTTAGCCTCGACTCATGCCAACATGTGCATCGGTCATGGTGGTTAACCATGCATGGTGCTCCTCTTTGTGAAAAATACCTTGAATTAAGCTAAAGTCATGTTTTATGTTGCTACCAAATTACTATGTCTCCATGTCTATATGATCCCAGGTTTATGAGTTATGATTCCATATGTTTGATGCCTTTTTGTATAATTATGTCATACCTTCTAACCCATGTGCCAAAGCTTTATTCGTTTGTTTATTTCCCTTACTAGGATTTTGGAAATCCCTTTGTTATTTTTATATCTAGGTTATCCTATATATATGTATGGTAAAATGGATGTTAGGATATATTTATGGAGATTTAATAAAATTGGTTTTTAGGATGCTTAAGTGGGTACCTAGTCTTCTGAGACACTAGAAATTACAATCCTTGGCATGTAATATGACGCTTAATTATTCATAAAATCTTTAAATGATATGTGTAAAATGATAGGGTCACTATTGTTGGTATCATATGGTGGCTTAGTAATTTTGGGAGAATAGTAATAGATAACATTAATAATAACCTTAAGGATAAGACTATGTATAAGAAAACATCCATAATTTTTTTTCAATATAGAGAAAGTGGTTTATCAAACAAATGCATCCACGTATGGATCTGAACAAGTGGATGTGGTTTTGGAACCGATGTATCTTGGGGTAAAATCCAAAAACACCTCCTTGATCTTGACTCCAATGGGAACTGGGGAAGGACAACATGCCTTGATTCATTCATGGTTTTACAATCCTGAGGTATATGGTTTGCTAAATTAATTATCTTAGTAAGAACCATTATTAAGGTAACATAATGAAAATTCCCATTAGAATTTTTTTTATATAGATCAGGGATAACCTATTTTGAAACCTATGGAATCATAAGGTAGGATATATATTTCTCTAAATATTTTATCCTTTTATGTAAAAAATTTTTTTATCCTTATTAGATAATTATTCAATACCCCCTAATTATACGTTCTGTTTTATAGTTAATGGGTTGAAATAGAATAACATGTTTCAACAATCATTGTGAAAAGTAATGTGAGGATTTTCATATTGATATTTTAAATATGATTGGAATTATTTCTCAAAACACCATTACTGTACTTTATCACAAAGATCAAGTGATGAATAATAACTTGAATCATGTGGAACACCCCTCACAACAAGGTAAAGAGAGAGTTTCCATGGAATCCTTCTTTCGGAAAAGGACTCCCATGTTTAGTAAGAATTCTAATCCCTACCTTAGTGAACATTGGATTAACTCCCTTGAAAAGATATAATCTATCCTCCAATGCTCAGAATAAAAAAAGTTGTACTGGTGGTTTGTCGTTTTGTTGGGGAAGATGATCAATGGTGGACACTGATTATGAATACAATGTCCTATGAGGATGTTAATGCCAATAATTGAGGGGAATTCAACAAAATGTTTTTCAGTCAATATATTCCCCATAACCTTATTCTCAATATGGAAAGAGAGTTCCTCAAACATCAGTAGAAGAAAGATGAGTCTATTAGGGCATATAAGGAAAACATCAAAAGGATTTCAAGAGATGCCTCCGTCATTTTCAGGAAAACCAAAAAAAGGTGGATCTCTTTACTAGAGTATTAAAGGTGAGTATACAAAAATTGTTGGGGATTGATGACTTTGATAGTTGTGAGGAGATTTTATGTTGTGCACTCATGGTTCAAATAGATATCAGATACTCTCAATGGTCTCATGGGATTAGTCAAAAAAAGTTAAAAATGGAGTCTAATATGGGTGTTTTGGAAATTAAATCTCTTGATGGAATGATGATTAAACATCCCATGTTTCAAAATTGTGGGATGAAGCATCCTGGGAATGTTCTAATGGAAACTAGTAATTGCTTATAATTTTGAAGAATGGGAAATATTTCTATGAATTGCATGAGGTTTATGATGAATCCTGCTAATGTGGAAGAAGAAAGGAGGGTTCAGATCATTTCTCTTCCTGTAGTTCAGTGTTACAAATTGAAGGAAATGATAATTATGAAAAACAATTCCCCAAGAAAATGATAGTTGGATGAAATAAATAACAAACTCCAAGTAACTAGGGATGGTATTATGTAATCACTATTTCTAAGGGGGCGCCAGGTAATGATGTTGTGACAGTTATGCTATTTATTTATTTAATAATAGAGCATGTACTATTTTATTTTGGTTCTTTACAATCTGTCATATATTGAAAATTTACGTAACTATTCAAAAACCGCTTCCAAATTTAGAGTATGAATTATCTATGAGAATAGAAAATGGGGAAATTACTGAATCCAAACTATATAAATCCTCCAGGGTTAACATTTATGGACTAAACCTCCAAGTAAATCATCTCATACTTTAGTAAAGTTTTATGTTTTCTTGGTTATGGATTGACAACCTTTATACAAAGAAAATATCAAATGTCACGATATATAGATCACTCTACACATCCTGAAGGATCCTCTAATTAATTACAGGTGTAATGATATAGATGAATCTCCTTGAGAATCATCCTATCATGTGTTGATAATGTTTCCTTTTGATAAAGCATATCATTCAAAAATGATTGAGACAAAACATATGATACTTCACAAAGATTTTACCGTCATGATGGATTACACAAATTTATAACCAGAATACAATCCTATCTGTCCTCCAAATCGAGAGGTTGATTTCTCAATTGAACATATTCTTGGATCCCTATCTATATCAAGTACACAATATAGAATGGCCATTGTTGAGCTATAAGGGCTACAGAAGTAGTTATAAGAAAATTTGGTGAAGTGTTTTATATACCCGATGGTTTCACAATGGGGTGCACCAGTCCTCTTTATTAAGAATAATGATTGATAAATTCACCTATGAATTTATTATATTGAGCTCAATAAAATAAAAATAAATAAATGGTACCCACTACCTCAGATAGATAAATTGTATGGTCAACTATGTGAGGCCAGTTATTTTTCTAAGGTGGACCTCCAGTTAGGATATCAATAATAAATGGTCATGAAGGAATAAATTCCCAAGACTTATTTTATAACAAGGTATGGAAATTATTAGTTCATATTGATTCCCATTGGACTCATAAAGTCTTCGAAAATAATCTTCGATTTCATGAATAGAGTCATTAGATATAACAACGACAAATTTGTGGTAGTATTTATCGATAATATTCTGATATACTCTTAGATAAAGGAGAAGCATGAGGAACATTTTAATATTGTATTAAAGACTGTTCAATGGGAGATAATTATGAAATGTATAGTAAATTTGAGTTTGGGAGAGATGAAGTATAATTCGTGGGGCATGTTATCACCAACAAAGGGATTATTGTTGACCCTTCCAAGACAAAGGCAATTGAAGAGTTTCCCAATCAAACATTTTTAATGGATATTTGTAGCTTCCTTGTTCTGGATAGGTATTACCGACGATCTTTGAATAGCATATTATGGTTATCCAACCCAATGACCAAACTAATAAGGAAGGGTGTGATGTTTGTCTCAACTAAAGAATGTGGGGAATCCATTAAGGAGATAAAAACTAGGCTTATTATTTTTCCAGTACTCACACATTCACCAAGAGGATAACACTTTGCAGGGTCTACATATTCCCCAATGAATGTTTTAGGCTTTGTTCTGTTGAAATTTTTTTTGTGATATCCTACACCTCAAGGAATCTAAAAATACCTGAGGAAAACTACCCCACACATGATCTAGAGATGGAGGTTTTGATCTTTGCATTGAAAATATTGTGGCATTATCTCTATGTGGAGAAATGTGAGATATAAAATAATCACAACATTCTCAAGTATATATTCACACAGAAATAGATTAATATGAACCATCGATGATGGTTAGATCTCATCAATGATTATGAATGTTAAATCCATTACCATCCCAGTATGTCAAATAAGTTGAAAAATTCTCTATGTAGAAAGGATCTTGCATCCTTATCAATGATGATAATTTAAAAGGATCTAATACTCTAATATTATGGGAATATGGACGTGGGAAGCATTAAAAGAGGAACATGACCTATCCGTTCTCAACCGATTTCTCAACCATCCCTCAAGGATAAAATACAGGATTCTTTAAGAATGATTTCTAAATTATGAAATGGGTGAAAGATATTAGAAATGGGAAATCATGTGAGTTCAATATTGATGATGGAGGGGTTGTAAGATTGGGATCATGACTATGTCCACAATTTGACCTAGAGATAAAGAAGGATATTCTGAATAATTCACGTAGCACAACATTCCCTATTCACCCAGGGATGACAAATATGTATCGAGATCTTTGAGATAACTATTGGTGGAACAATATAAAGAAGAAGATCATTGAGTATACATCAAAGTTACCAGTATGTAAGGAAGTGAAGGATGAAATAAAAATTTCTATGGGTATGATGAAACCACTAACCATAGTAACATGGAAGTGGTATATATCACCATGAACTTTATCACTAGACTTCCACAGACTTCCAGAGGAAACAATTCTATATGGATCATTATGGATCCTCTTAAAAAGATCGCTCAATTAATCAAAATTTGAGAGGACTTTTTATTATATTAACATGAATGTATATATGTCAATGAGGTGGTAAGGATGCATGGAGTACCAATATATATTATATCAAATAGAGATCATAGATTCACCTAGATATTCTAGAAAATTCTTCAACATGCTCTATTGATGAAACTAAAAATACGTATGGCCAATCTTACAAAAACGGGTGACCAATATGAGTGAACTATTCAAACTTTGGGATACATGTTAACATCATGTTATACGGAGTCCAAAAGAGGATGGGACCAATATATTGCACTCATCATGTTCTTTTACAATAATAGTTTCCATTCCATCATCTGAATGGAACTATATGAATCCCTTTATGGGGGAAGGTGCAGAACACTGGCATTTCGGGATGAAGTAAGTTAGTGTAAGATACTAAAACCTAAAATGGTCAATGAAATAGTGGAGAAGGTGATAACCATTCATCATCATATCATGTTACCCCAAAGTAAAGCTATGTCATAGGTACAATGTCCCCCTATAAATTTGTGATGAAAGGAAAGCTAAGTAGCTGGTACATTAGCCCCTATAAATTTTTGAACATGTTTTAGTTGTGTCCTATCAACCAACACTTCCACCTACTATGTCTATAGAATATGATGTCTTCCATGTATCCCACATAAGGAAGTACATACCAGATTCATCCCAGGTACTATTTTCAGAGGTGGTATAGTTGGAGAATGATATTTCTTATGAGGAGAATCCAGTGAAGATCTTAGATCATAGAGCTAAAGTTTACGCAATAAGAATATTCACCTTGTGAGAGTACTTGGGGGGAAATATAATTACAAAGAGGCAACATGGGAACTGGAGGAGGCAATGAAAGAAAATTACCCATGCTTTTTTACTTTAATTAATGTAAAAAATCTAGGGTTAAATTTTATAAGGGAAAAAAATGTAAAGACCCAAAGTTTAGTAAATGGAAATTCCCATGTTAATATCATATAATATAATAACATGAAATAACATTACAATGAACTACTAAGTACTGTGTGACCTTTTGACATTATATTTTCACTTTTGGGATTTGAATTTCAAAATTCTAACATTAATTGTTGTGACTAGAAAAATGTTTGGAGTTCGATATGACAAACATAATTTTCGGTGAATATGAACTGAACCTTGTGAATAGTATCTTTACCCTTATGAATGGTAACACAACAATTATGAGTAGTATATCATATATGTTAATAAGAAACATAACCAATGATATCACAAGTAAAATTTATTCATCTTATCAGAGAAAATATTATAAAAATATATCGAAGTGTTTATATTTTTTTATGTCATTTATATTTAATTTAAATTTTATGATTAATTTAATAATATGAAAGAAAATTTATTTTTATTAAAAAAATTCATAAATAGCTATTTTTTAATTTTGTTTCTATAATAATTTTAAGATACCTTAATTAATTTTTAAATGTATAAGAAAAGAAGTGTTTATTTTAAAATTTTTATTTTTCAAATAAATTATCTTTTCAATTAAATATTAAATTTCACATAATTAGAAAATTATTTTCATAAACTTGAGTTCATTATTCAATTCTACTGGTCAAAAAAATGGGTTGGGTGAATATTTGGTATTTTTCTGAAATACCAAAATTTTTTGTGAATAGTAAAATATAGTAATTTGCAGTATATATACATTTTATGTTAAATACACTATTTTTTGAGTCATGGATGATGTCAGAAACCTGGGTTCAAACTCACATTCACATTTTACTATCTTATCCAAAAGAATCAATACTATTACATTTCATGGAAAAAATGATAAAATAATTAATAAAATATTGAGAAACCCCACCTCTCATCCACTATAAAAAACCACCCTCGCAAACCTTATGTATTTTCATAGTTCTACTAAAATATCCCCCTAATCCCCTATCCCACGTCAAATAGCCCTTTGTCTCTTCAAAAGACAAAATCATCTTTCTAAAAGAGGTTCTCAAGGAAGATGTATTCAAGCGGTAAATTCCTTTTTTCATTCTTTTTTTCTTTCAAGTTTCATTATTTTCTTTTTCTTTCCTCACCTTCTTTCATCTGAATGTTATGATACCTATGGTAACATTCATTTACTATATTTTTTTTATGATAATTTAATGATTCATAATCACCTCTCTTTCCTCCTCCTCTTATACTTGAAATGAAAACAGCATACAATATGTGTCAATTAATCACATTCAAGGACGATGGGTTTTTAATATGTATTACCATATAGATTATATGCATTAAACCATTTCTATTGTTGAACCGGAATATAATATTTTATATTATTTATAATTAATTTTTTATAATATTTTTTACATGTGATGTTAATTTACAAAGAAAAATGTCTTGATGTGATAAAAAAAATGTGAATTAACCAAAATAGTTATCATCGATGTTTAATATAATGATTCAACTTCACTCCAAATAACCTAATGAATTTTAAAACCAATTAATATACAAAATTATCACACATAAAATATGTCTCAATTTCTAGACAACTTTTTTCATTATACATCTGTATCCTTTCATGTTTATAAGTTAACCAATTAGAAAACCCAATTAAACAAATAGTGAAATTGAACCTCTTAACCCATCAAAAAGTTCATGAATGAACATAATATGGTTATAATAATTCAATTACATAAATAAAATGATTTTTATATATTAATTAATAATTTTAATTTTATTATCTCGAATATTATGATCATTTTAAGGACACCATCATACATAAGGTAAGGGATTCTACCAGAACCTTCATTATTCTTTCATGTATCTATACCTTTATTTTTACCCAAATGATGTTATATTTTATTTTTATTTAAATATTCTAAATGTTGTGTAAATTCTAAAAAATCATGTATCAAGATCCATTCATAATTATCTTTTAGGTACATAAATTTTTTTATGTTGTTCCCTCCTCAATACATCCGGATAAGGAAACCATTTTTAATTGAACTATCTGAATTATTACCCAATTTCATGGGAAATATATCATCTATTTTAAGACACCATTTTTCTAAAAAAATCAGTATCTTTATTATGAAAACCATCTTGGTTCACTTCTTTTTTTTATATAAATGATTATGCCATTTTCTATTTTAATGTCTCTTTAGTATTTTCCATAAAATCGCACTAAAATGTCTTAATGCTAAAAAAATTAAATACTCTTCCAATATGTTTTCACTTATATTTGAAATAAATAACCATGATATATGTCTACTTTCCCTTATCTATTTCCATTTATGATTTAATTCCTTACTTTCATGGACACTGCTTTGATACGCCCATCTTTTATGCCTTATGACATGATTATGATACGCATTTCTCTCCCCGGGTACCATTATGGTTATTTATGATTGATTTTGTATAATTATATATTTCGAAAGAATATTCATGAACAGGTTATGATGGGTGTACCCAAATTGCATTGTAATTCATTTTTTAATGTTGATTCTGATGAGATTTTATGTGCAACGGTCTTGTCAGTTATCTTTTCCTCATGCTACTATGTGCATCGGTCTTGGTGGTTAACCATGACTGGTGCTCCTATTTGAGAAAAAAATCCTTTAATATATCTAATTCCTTTTTCATAGGTTTCAACCATAATACTATGTCTCCATTTTTAGACAATTAATTTTTTATATGTTCTAAATCCAAATGTTACATGCCTTTTTATATCATTATTTCATTCCTTCCCACACATGTGCTACAACTTTATTCTTGTGTTTATTTCCCTTTATAGGATTTTAGCTCATCCCTTTGTTCATGTTATCCTCAGGTTATCTTATATAGATGTATAAGAAAATTCGAAATTATGAGCTCTTTATTGAGATTTAATAATAGTTTTTTTATAATTTATAATTGTGTGCCTAGTCTTCCACGAAACTTGACATTGTTATCATTGGCATGTAATATGATGTTTAATTTTTCATAATATCATATAATGATATATGTAAAATGATAAGGTCAATATATTTGGTATTATAGGGAGGTCTAGTTATTTATGGAGATTAGGAATAGAGCACTTTGGTAAGAACCTTAAGGATTGAACTGTGTATAATAAAACATACATTAATTTTGGTCAGTATAGATCCAATGGTTTATCAAAAACATACACCCATATATGGATACAAACAGGTGGATGTGGTTTTCGCATAGATTTATCTAGTTGTAGAAAACGATAACACCACATTCAGCATGACTCTAATGGGAACTGCTGAAGGAAAACATGCCTTTCTACACAAACGGTTTTACACTCTTGGGGGATATGCATTGGTAAATTCCTAATCATTGTAAGGACATTTTTTTGGATCATAATTAGAAATCCCATGTTAATAAATGTGAGAAATAAGATCATGGATATCCAAGATTGAACCATAGGGAATCAAAATTTAGGATATAATATTTCGTAAATCTATTATCCTTTTATGTTAAAAATTTATTTTTTATGATTATTAGATAAGTCTTCAAGAACCCCTTATTATAAGTTATTTTTTATAGTTAAAGATGGAAAATTGAGGAACCCATGCCAACAGTCAATGTGATAGGGAACGTGAATATTTCTCTAACTATATGCCTAATATGATTGGAATGGGTGCTCAAAACATCATGAAGGTACATTATTAGCTGGCTCCAGTTTTAAATAATAAATTCAATCATTTGGAATTCCCACCACATCTATGGAAAGAGAGTTTTGTTGTTGAATCCTTCATACGGAAAAGGACTCCCATGTTTAGTTGATCTTCTAATACCCTCCTTTAGTAACATTAGATTAACTCCATTTAAAAACATTTCATTATCCTCTAGTTCTCATAAGAATAGAAACTCATATAGGAGGTTAATCATTTTGATGGGGAAGGTGATCTATGGTGGACACTAATCTAGAATACGAAGTCCTGGGAAGATGTTGACTCCATAGATTGGGAGGAATTAAATAAAATTCAATAAATATTTTCCCCACACCCTCTTTCTCAATATGGAAAGAGGGTTCCTCAAACTTAAGCATAAGGAAGATGAGTCCATTAGGGAGTATAAAGAAAACTTCACAAGTCATGAAAGATAAGCCTCTAAATTTGTCATGAACACTAATCACTAGGTGGATAGCTTTATTAGAGGACTAAATTTGATTCTAAATAAAAGAGTTGGTGATTTGTGCCTTTTAATGTTATGAGGATATTATATGTTGTTCCCTTAAGGATGAAATGGGGATCTGAGACTCTAAATGGTTTCATGGGCCCAATGAGAAAAACCAAAAAATGGAGTTTAATATCAGTGGTTCAGCAAATAAATACCATGATGAGAATAATGTATAACATCCCTTGTGTATAAATTGTGGGAAGAACCATCTGAATAACTATATAGAAAAAACCACGAATTGCTTCAAATGTGGAGGAATTGACATCTTTCTTAGACCTTCTGGAGGGATATGATGAATCCCACTGATGTGGAAGAAGAAAAGATGGTTTATATCAACACTTAGCCTATAGTTCAGTCATTTGACTACATGGAAAATTATAATTATGTAGAAAATTTCCCTAAGAAAAGGGTTATTGCAGGAAATCAACAACAACATCCAAAGAAACAAGTGAGGTTTTATGCTCTCACTACTGTTGAACTGTAGCAAGATAACTATGTGGTGATAGGTACATTATATATTCATTCAAGAAATGTGAATGTACTATTTTATTCTGGTTCTAGACATTCTTTCATTTCATGAAAGTTTAGTAGAACTATTCAAACACCACCTCAATATTTGGAGGTTTAATTATATATGAGAATATAAAATGGTGAAACTACTGCATCCAAAGTATATTACTCATACCTAGTTAATGTTTGTGGACTAAACCTCCCAGTAAATATCATCATACTTCCATTAGTGGATTTCAATGTTTTCATGGGTATATATTGGCTATCATAATACCAATACAAAAAAAACTGTCTACAAATATAGAACTCTCTTCACATCCTAAAGCATCATCCAATTCATTACAAGTGTAAGGAGTAAGATTTATATTTTTCAAAATCATTATATCGTGTGTAGATAATGTTTCCTTTTGAGAAAGCATATCATCCAAAAATGCTTGAGACAAAAGAGATGATACTTCTCTAAGATATTCCCATCATGACGGATTACAATGATGTATTCCCTAAAAATTTTCCTTGTACTCCTCCTAATGGAGATGTTATGTTCTCAATTGCACATATCCTTAGATCTCTAACTCTATCAAAGACACCTTATAAAATAGCCATTGTAAAGATATAAGAGTTGAAGAAGAAGCTATAAGAGAATCTAGAGAAGGGTTTTCTATGCCTGAGTGCTTCACCATGGGGTGCACAAGTCCCCTCTATTTATAAGAAGGATGGATCAATGCACATATGTATTTATTATCATGTTCTCAATAAATTGTGATAAAGAACAAGTATCTCATACCTCGAGAATATTACTTGTTTGGTCATATACGTGGGTCCTATTATTTTTTTATGGTGGACCTCTAATTAGGATATCACCAATTAATGGTGAGAAAGGAATATATTCCCAAGACCCAACTTTTGAACTAGGTATGGACACTATGAGTTCATAGTGATTCCCTTAGTGCTCACTAATTCTCTGGAAATATTCATGAATTTAACGAATAGAGTCATTATATATTACCTCAACAAATTTGTGGTCATATTTATAGATGATATTTCTATATACTCCCTAACTAATGAGAAACTTGAAGATCATTTGAATACTATGTTAATGGCATTGAGAAGGGATAAAAATTATGAAAAGTACAGTAAATGTGAGTTCTAGATGGAGGAAGTATCATTCTTGGGGAATGTCATCATCATCACAGTGATATCTATAGACCCTACCAAGAAAAAGGTAATTGAAGATTGTCCCAGGGAAACATGTGTAACATAGATCCATTGCATCCTCGATCTAGCTGGGTAATACTGAGGATCACTAAAGAAGTTCTCATGATTGTAAAATACAATTACTAAGCTGACATAGAAGGGGGTCACGGTTGTATGGACTAAATAATGTGAGTAAAAAATTAAGTTGATCAAAAAAAGTATAATCGCTATTCCAGTACTCGCACACCCAACAAGTGGAGAACATTTTTTTGGTGTAAAGAGATTCTTCATAGAAAGGATTAGGATGTGTGCAGATGAAAAATGATAAAGTGATAGCTTACGCCTCTTGGAAGCTAAATCACCCTATGGAAAACTACCACACACATGATCTAGAGTTAGTGGCAGTGATATTTCCATTCAAAATATGGTGGCACTATCTCTATGGGGAGAAGTGTGAGATATATACAGATCACAAGAGTCTCATGTATATATTCAAAGAGAAAGATTTTAATATGTGCCATCGATGATGGTTTGAGATCATTAAGGATTGTGAATGCTCAATCTACTATCATCACTGTAAGGCATGTATGGTGGAGGATTATCTAAGAATAAGGGATCCTACATCTTTATCAATGATAAGAATTGAAAAGGATCCAATATTCATAGATTTGTAGAGGACGGGCATGGGAATAATTAATTTTGGAACATGATAAATCCTTTCTCAAATGATTTCTCAACCATCCCTAATCGTTTAAATAACTCATGGTCAAAGAAAAGATGTGTAAATTCTGAAAAGGGTGAAGGCTATTAGAAATAAGAAATACTCAGATTTAATGATTGATGAGGAAGGATTTGTAAGATTTTTTTCATGAATATGTGTACCATCCAATCTCGAGATAAAAAGGAGATTTTGAATGATGCACATAGACAAACCTTCTCTATTAACATAGGAATCACATTGATATATTGAGATATCCCATAGAACTATTGGTGGGACAATATGAAAAAGGAGATCACTGAGTATACATCAGTGTTCCTAGTATGTCAAGAAGTAAAGGATGAAATAAAAAAGTATAATGTAATAATGAAACCACTACCCATACCATTGGCCTAGGATAGTAGGCGATCTATTGGTCGAGAATTCATACTATTACGGGGTCCCTTAAAATAAGAAATAAGGTGTGGATCTAAATAAAGGGATACTTCGATGCATTGAGATTGTTTTGGATTATGTTCATTGGGAGTCCAACACTCTGGTTTCTACACTATAGCACATCAGAGCATGTTAGTGGGAAGACATATCTGAACACATAGTAATAGACCATGGTTTTAGAAATAGTTTAAGGTCTTGTTTCATGGACCAAAGGCTCTTAGTTTAAGGTCATAGAGTTTGTACATGGTTCATTGTTTAACATCATATAACATATATGAGTGATTTCTATAATTTTATGTCACATAGATTTTCCCATGGTTGTTGTGGTTTTAGGTCACATAGCATTGACCAAAATGTTGAATAGTTTTACGTCTTGTCAATAGGTTGTTGTTTTGTAGTTTAACATCATGCGACCAAGACGATGGTTGTTATGTAGTTTAACATCGTGCAACTTGGACATGGTTATTACGCAGTTTAATGTCATGAAACTGGTACGTGAAACCACAAGGATTGTGTTGGTAGAGGTATGGTCATCTCTACCACATTCTGGTTGTTTGGTATGAAGGTGTAATCTATATGATGGGATTTCCCTAAAATTCCCCAAGAGTAAGCATGGATGATCTTCATGCGTGATCTAGGATACCTCACAGTGGACATTCCACAAGCTTGTGTCAAGGCCACAAGGAGGAAATCTATGTTCAATGCAATGTGGCTGTTGGGAGGACACAGAGAGTCACACGGGTAGTAGGGATGACAACATTCCCTCAGCCCAAAGGGGCGACGAAGCCAGGATCGCTGGTATGAAGGGGTGATAGAGCACATAAGGCATGGAAGCCTGGAATGTTGGTATGATGGGGTTATGGATCTCGGAAGTCTTGGAATCCTGGATCGTCGTAAGGATGGAGCAATTGATCTTAGAATGAGTGGAATCATGGATCCTCGGTACGATGGGGGAAATGGATCCCAGAAGGTGTGGAAGACTGGACGTCGGTACGATAGGGGCGATGGGGCCTGGACGACGTGGAAGCCTGGAGAATTGGTAAGATTGGGGAAATGAAACCTAGAAGGTGTGAAATCATGGACATTTGTATGACAAGGGTGATGGAGCCTAGATGATGTGGAAGCCTGGAAGTCAGTATGATGGGGGTGATGGATCCCAGAAGGCGTGGAATCCTTAATGTTGGTATGAAGGGGGTGATGGATCCAAGAAGGTGTGGAATCCTGGAACATTGGTTGGACAGGGGTGATAGAGCTTGGAATGTGTGGAATACTAGAACATGTATGATGGGGTGATGGAGCCCAGAAGTCATGGAAGCGTGGAGCATTGTTACAATGGGGGCGATGGAGCTCGGAAGGTATGGAATCCTAGACGTCGGTATGAAGAGGGTGATGGAGCCCTGAAGGCGTGAGTGTTGGTATGACGGGAGTGATAAATCTCGAAAGGTATAGAAGACTTGATGTTGATATGACGGGTGTGATGGAGCCTGAAAGGCGTGGAATCATAGATGTTGGTACGATGAGGGTGATGGAGTTGAGAAGGAGTGGAATCCTGCAGTGTCGGTACGATGGGGGCGATGGAGATTAGAATGCATTGAAGCCTAGAGCGTCATCACACAAGTAATAGAAACATTGTAGATTCATGGGGATGAACTCTATAATGGGTGATGTTGAGGATGGGGAGGACCTCTGTCCCGAACCGTTATAGTGTGGGAAAGACCTCTACAGTGGCGGATGATGTCGATGGGGATTACCCTCATTCCGGATTATAGCAGTGTAGGGAGGACCTATGCGGTTACTAATGATGGACACAATGAGGAATTTCATGCCCGGTGATAGCACTACATGGAGGACCTCTTCAGTGGCTGTTGGTGATTTTAGACAATAGAGTTAGGGTAGGATACCCCTTAATGACCTCTTAAGGTGGTAGGGTTGGAGAGGAGCCGATGGAGTCGGAGAAGATTCCCCTTGCGTGGCCTTTTATGGAATCATTGATGGCGAGGATCCAATGGATTCGAGGGAGGATTCCCTCGGCATGGACTCTTGAAGTGGAAGGGTCGGTGAGAAGCTGATGGAGTCATGGGCGGATTCCCTCTGGCCTCTTGAGGAAGCGGGGTTAGTGAGGTGTTGATGGAGTCGGGTGGTGGAAGACCACACCATGACCTCTTCTTGTGGTGGTGTAGGCAAGGAGATGATGGATTTGGGGGGTGGATTCCCACTTCATGGACTCTTATAGAGGTGGATTCAACGACAAGCTGATGGAGTTAGGGGAAGATTCCCCCTGCACAGCCTCTTGAGGGGATGGGGTCGGTGATGAGCTGATTGAGTCAGGGGCGGATGCCCCCTGTGTGGCCTCTTATGGTGGCAGGGTCAGTGAGGAGCTGATGGAGTCATGTGGTGGATGTCCCATATTCGGCCTCTTTAGGCGGCTGTGTTAGTGAGGATATGATGGATTTGGGTGGCAAATTCCCCATGTGCGACCTGTTAAGTTGGAGGCGGCGGCGAGGAACCGATGGAGTCGGGAGAGGATTCCCCTTGCATGTCCTCTTGAGGTGGTGGGGTTAGCGATGATCCAATTCAGTCATGGTAGGATGCCCCATCCAAGGCCTCTTGAGGTGGTGATATTGGCGATGAGCCGATGTATTCGAGGGCAGATGCCCCCTACGCTGCCTCTTGAGGCGGTGGGGTTGGCGACGAGCCAATGGAGTGGGGTGGCGGATGCCCCCCATGCGGCTTCTTTAGTTGGCAGAGTAGGCGAGGAGATGATGGTGTCGGGGGGGTGGATTCCCCCCTGAGGTTACTCTTGAAAAGGTAGGGTTGGCGAAGATTTGATGGAGTCAGGTGGCGGATTCCCCCTGTGCGGCCGCCTAAGGTGGCAGAGTCTGCGAGGAGCTGATAGAGTGGGAGGCTGATTCCCCCACCGTGTCCTCATAAGGTGGAGGAGTCGGTGAGGAGCCAGTGGAGTTAGGGGCGGATACCCCCTACCCAACCTCTTGATGTGGCAGGGTTGGTGAGGAGCCGATGGTTTCGAGGGCTGATGCCACATGCGTAGCCCCTTGAGGTGGAGGGGTCGGTGAGGAGTCGATGGTGTCGGGTGGCAGATGCCCCCTATGCGGCCTCATAACACGGAAAAGTTGGAGAGGAGTCGATTGAGTCAGGGAGGATTCCCCCTACGTGGCCTCTATAGGCAGTGGGGTCTGTGTGGTGTCGATGGATTCGGGGTGGATACCCCCTGCACGGACTCTTAAGGTAGCAGAGTCAGCGAGGAGCCGATGGAGTTGGGGGAGAATTCCCCCTGAATGACCACTTGAGGTGGTGAGGCCGGTGAGGATCCGACGGAGTCAGGGTCGAATGCTCCTTGCACAGCCTCTTGAGGCAGTGGGGTCGTCGTGGAGCCAATGGAGTCAGGTGGCGGATGCCCCATGCAAAGCCTCTTCAGGTGGCAGAGTCAGCAAAGAGCCGATGGAGTCAGCGGTGGATGCCCCATGCGCAGCCTCTTATGGTTGAGGAATCAGCGTGGAGCCTATGGGGTCGGCGGAGGATTCCCCCTATGAGGCCTATTAAGGCGGTAGATTCAGTATGGAGCCAATGGATTCAGGTGTCGGATTCCCCCTGCGTGGCCTCTTAAGGAGATGGAGTCAGCGAGGAGCCGATGGAAGCGGGAGGGATTCCACATGTGCGGCGTCTTATGGCAGCAGGGTCGACAGGGTGCTAGTGGACCACAGTCTTCATACACCCAGCGGTACTCACCCTCTAACATATGAATGAGAAGGGATTCACCTGGGTGATGCCTCCATTTTCTTGAAATATTTGTACTAATAACTATTTAAGAAGAATAGATTCATGTCAGGTTCACCATTTCTATTTTTGAAGCTTTCTCTAGAGCATGCGCATATGTCGGTCGAGGACGTGTTAGCTATTTTCCCACATCCCCGAATTCCAATGGCGAGTGGCATCCATCACTTATTCAGGGAATTTTGATTCTTGATTAATATGGGATGATGGGATGTTGGTTCCTCCTTCATTGTATTCCTCCTCAAAACTCGTTACCTAGTCCGGATCTCCCTTAAATATTAAGACGTTGTTCATGAATCTAGTTCCTGATGCCATGTCATTGGGGACGATGGTTAATTACACTACTTCTTTCAGGACATTACATGGGGTCTTGACATGGTAGAATCCTTCAGTCAGAATATATGACAACATTTTGAGTGTTGAGGCTTATCTAGATGCATGGACATTGGGGAACCTATATTCATCCTCATAAGAGGTAATCTCAAAGGCACAGAACCCGAGGAATCCCATGTTGGTCGCAGGGTATCTTATTCTGGAGGCATGTCTCTGAGGTTTTCCCCAGCATACCATGATTTACAAAGGGTCATAGGCATGTATCTTAGGTTTTACTCAGCTTCTAATGTTTAACACAGGTTATTCCACGAGTTTAATGTCTTGCAGAGATGGTTACGCCAAATGTGTGTCTTCCAAGGTTTTCCTTGGGCATATCATTTTTAACACGAGATAGATTGTGAGTTTAACGTCTTGCGGAGACAGAATCAGGTAGATCAGAACATCCCATAGAGGCAGATCAAATTTCACTACTGGAAATACATTATATAAAAATGGTTTGAAAACGTTGGTATAGGCAGTAGACCCATTGGTATACTATATACCAACGGTTTTGCAAACCGTTGGCTAGTAAGCCATTACAGAAGGCATATACCAAGTGTTTTCCTCTAACCGTTGATATATGATAGTTTAATATTCACTATGACAACATTAATATAGAAACCATTAGTATATATTTATACCAACAATTGATAAACTGTTGGGTTATATAAATTACATGTACATTACCAATGGTTTGAAACCATTTGTATATAGTATTGCCAGTGGTTCCTAAAACTCTGGGTAAAAATATGCAGGAAATACACTATACCAATGATTCAAAAACTTTGGTATAGTGTATTACCAACAATTTATTCAAACCATTGGTAAAAGTCTTTTCCAAAAAACACTCTACCAGTGGTTTAAAACTCTTGGTAGAGTATTTTTTTAGGAACCAGCACAGCAGCCACCCATTCCCTCCACTGCACACACCTCCAAACACAGTTGCAAATAACACTTAAAATAGAAAAAAATTCACTTAAAATAGATCAAAAAAAAAACATGCAATATCACATAAAAATTAGTAGACACTTCTAACCATGACATGTACCACTGACATACTTTTTCCATCTTCACATGACAACCTCTCTTCCAACTAACACAGTTAAATTTTTTTGGTGGAGACGTCTCATAATTGTGAGAGGAAACTCACATTACATAGAGCCCATCATAGTCAGAGTTTCATACTCCATTAATAGAATTTACATATAATTCATAAGGTAGTTATAGCAAGTATACACATAAAACCATTATACTCATACACCATGAACACATAATTCATAAGTTATTTCAATACATAAAGAATTAAATTCATAATTCAGGGGGTTTGTGGTGTTCAGGGGTTTGGGTTGGTGTCCAAGGGGGGTAGGGGTGTCCCGGGGGGTGGGGGTGTCGGGGGGGGGGATGGGGGTTTCCAGGTTTGGGGGGTGGTTATCCAAGGTGGTGGGGGTGGTCCATGGGGGTTTCCTCGGGGGTGGGGTGGTGTCCATGGGGGGTGGGGTGGTGTCCAGGGGGTGGGGGTGTCCAGGGGTGGGGTGGTGTCTCGGGGGGTTGGGGAGGTCCAGGGGTTGGGGGGATATCCAAGGGAGTGGGGTGCTATCCATGGTGGTGGGGGCAGTCCAGGGGGTGGGGTTTGTCCAGGGGGTGGGTGGCGGTCCAGGGGTGGGGGCTATCTAGGGGTGGGGGGTTCATGAGGGTGGCGGGGCTATCTAGGGGGTCAGGGGTATCCAGGTGGGTGGGAAGGGGCTTCTATAGGGGTAGGGTATGTCAAGGGGGTAGGTGTTGTCTCATGGGGGGGTGTCCAGGTGTGGGGGGATTTCTAGGGAGTGGGGTTGTCCAAGGGGTGGGGTGGTGTCCATGGGGGTGGGGGTTGTCCATGGGGAGGGGATTGTCCAGGGGGTGGGTGGCGGTCCACGGGGTTTGGGGGTGTCCAGGGGTGGGGGCTGTCTAGGGAGTGGGTGTAGTCCATGGGGGTAGTGGGGCTGTCTAGGGGGTAGGGCTGTCAATGAGGTGGGCAGGGCTTTCCACAGGGGTGGGGGCTGTCTAGGGGCGTAAGAGGTGTCCACGGGGGGTGAGAAATGTTGTTAAAAGGGTGGTGGTGTCTTAGGGGTGGGTGGGAATGTTCAGGGGGTAGAGGGTGTCCATAGGGGTGGGTGGGGCTATCTAGGTGGTACGGGGTGTTCAGGGGGTGGGTGGGCTATCCACAGCGGTAGGGGTGTCCAGGGGTGGGAGGGTTGTCCACGGGGGGGGGGGGGGGGGGGCTTTCAAGGGAGATATGGGATTTCCAGGGGGTGCGGGCTGTCCATGGTGGGGGGGGATGTCCATGGGGGTGTCCAGGGGGTGGGGTGGTGTCCAGGGCTGTCCAAGGGGGTGGGGACTGTCCAAGGGGGTGGGGGGTGTCCATGGGGCTGGGGTGTCTAGGGGGTGGAAGGGGCTATCCATGGGGATGGGGACTGTCTAGGGGGTAGGGGGTGTCCACGGGTGGTGGGGGGTGTCCAGGGGATATGGGGTGTCGAGGCCGGTGGGTGGGTTGTCCACTAGTGTGGTAGGGATGTCCATGGGGTACGAGGTGCCTTGGGGGGGTTTTCACAGGGGTGGTGGGGATGTCCAGGTGGTATGGGGTTTCCAGGGGGTGGGAGAGCTGTCCGAGGGGGAGGTGGGCCTGTCCATGGGGGTAGGTGTGTACAGGGGGTGGTAAGGCTATCCACAAGTGTGGGGGGGCTATCCAGGGGATGGGCGAGCGGTCCACGAGGGTGGTTGGGCTCTCCAGGGGGTATATGGTTTCTAGGGGTGGGTGAGCTTTCCACGAGGGCGGTGGGCCTGTCTATGGTGGTAGGGGTGTCCAGGGGGTGGGATGGTTTTCCACGAGGTTGGGGGATTTCCAGGGGGTATGGGGTGTCTTGGGGGTGGGTGGTGTGTCTATGGGGGTGAGGGTGTCCACGGTGGGGTTGGTGGGGGTGTCTAGGGAGTTGGGGGGGCTGACCGGGGGTGGGTGGGCTATCCACGGGGGGTAGGTGGTGTAGAGAACCGAGGCTTGACGTACATGGAAAATATATTACTTTTTCGGAATACATAATACATAACAAGAACCAACACTCTAGGACCGTAATAGTTTAGTGTCATTGGAAACTCTAAACACAATCTTCTAATCGTGGTGAAAGATCTTCAACATCTCCCATAAAGATCTTCCCCTTATTGTTTTCTTACCTAAAACCTTTCATTAAATCCTAGGGAAAAGAAAACATATAAAAGGGTGAGCTCAAATCATCATTAAGTGTAAGCATGGAGAAAATAAAACAAATCATATACATTTGAACTTAAATACATGAACATAATGTTTAAACATCAAGATATTGAGAAATGACATAAAATATGGCAGTATGTAAGGCATAGATCATAATGAATCATTAATCCTGATAAAATAGAATGAGAATAAGACATTTAATTGTGGCAACCATTATGCACATGTTATGATTTATATAGTATCCAAGCCATTGCTGCCAAGGCCATCTTAGTGGACAAAGTCCCTTTCTGAATCAAGTTCACTCCCCGTTTCAGTACTGTAACACTGAACCGGTTTAACTTACCATTCCAGCCATGTCTATCTCATTAGATATAAATCATTACCCAATGCATTGGAGGGAGATATAGGTCACACCCATCTCATAATGAAATCATCCTTACTTGTGCCACAAAATAAACATAAAACATTCATCATAACCCAAAAAAATGGGTTTCATAAACATCGTCACATCATCACATAATCCATATAAAACAAATGGATATTTAATCATAAAGAAAGTGAAACCATGTAAATAATAGAGACATTATACTTGAAACATACACATATGAAATAATTTCATCTTAGATGGAAAATGGTTTTGATAAAACACTTGAAATGAATTCTTGAGGAAAATATCCTTTCTTCTTCAAAATCATTATCTTTTCACAAAATTCTATGATGTTTTAAAAGAAAAGTATTTTGGTGAAAATATTCATAAAATATTGTAGATTAATCTTCATTAAAATGAGGTTTTATGAAACCGTAAAAATTAGTTCATGCCGTATAAGTTAAAAATAACATTCTTCTTGTACTTTTGTCGGAAAAGTCAAAAAGTACCTCGTATAGTAAACAAAATAAAGATTCCTTCCATACGATGTGGTAAAAGTAAAAAAGGGTAAGAATGACTTCAAAAATACCTGTAAAGAAAGTAAACATTTTATGAAAACATTTTGAGAACATATGGACATGGATAAAAAACATAACCCCAGTAAGTACTTACGAATAAACAATCTCGGATAAGAATGAGATTGGAATAATTATCCCTTACCTTATGTCTGATATGCTTCGTATGTATCCAAACCACCTATATAATGATTTAAATAATTTCATTGACTTATTACAGAATCTTATTCATTTTTATGATATCATATATGGTTTACTTATGACTTCATATTACCTGTTCTTTGGTAAATTCGATTTAAAAGCAGTGATTTGGGTAAAATCGTTTCATTTATTGTACCTGTTTCGACTTGTTGTTCTTGATATTATTACATATATCCTGATTTACACAATTCCACAATTTAATACATGATTTATATATAATATATATTCAGCATATACATATATATATGATAGATCGATAAATGGAATTAAATACACTGTTCATGGAGACGGTAGGCCGTACGTACGCATGAACGCTGTTTTTGTTTCCTTATTAAATTGAATGGAATTAATTAGATTAAATACATATATATATATATGCATAAATATAGTATCATTATTATGTCATATATTTCATTATTATTCATTATATATACTTTATAATCATTCATGAATGGTTAACATGGAGAATGAATCTCATCGCGTCGTGGAGACGGTAGTCCGTACGTACGCACGAGCGATTATATCATTCCCATGATCGTGGAATTGAATCGAAGCATAAGTATAATATTTCAGAATCAATATGACTTTACAATAATCATATATAGTTATTTATTTACACCATTATACCCATCCAAGTAGGGTGGTGGTCGAAAACAGATTACACGACGGCATGCAGACGGTATTCCATACGTACGCACGCGCGGTGATTTCATTTTCCGTAGGATAGATAGAAGGTGAAATAGGGTTTTCTCATATTTATAAGAACATATAAGTATATAATTAATACTGATGTTATTACTTTATAAATATACAACTAAAGAATAAGAAGTATAAGAAGAAAGAAACTTGAGAGAATTAGAAGAAGAGATTACCTCTTCTTCGACGCACCTCCTT
This sequence comes from Viscum album, assembly GCA_963277665.1. NCBI lineage: Eukaryota > Viridiplantae > Streptophyta > Magnoliopsida > Santalales > Viscaceae > Viscum > Viscum album. The sequence goes on from OY728158.1 coordinate 884,037,866, forward strand.
TAAGCTTCCTCTTATGGAAGTAGATTTGGTCTATTGAGAACCCCAGAACCTCCAGAATGTTTCTAGGTAAGTGGAGAAGTGAAATTGGCAGGGGTTGGTAGAACATCGAGGCTCAAAATGGTGTGAAGAGAATAGGAAAGGGGTGCCTTTTTTTATAAGGGAGGAGAGCGGCACCTTTGGAAAAACTTAAAATATTATTTTATAATAAAGACATATTCGATTTATAATAGCTCCAAATTGATTTATTTCGAATCTAAAGTGGGGATGGGTCGAAAGCTTCTTAAAAAATAGGTTTTATACAAGTTTAGGTTACTATTTTAAACTTATCATTTAGACATAACTCTAAGTTAAATAATTTAACTTTTACAGTGTCTTCTTGTTTTCTTACACTATATGGTTAATAAACATACGATAACAAGCCATAAGTACCTCAAGTGGTTCATTATTAATATATATAATCTTATCTATGTAATTTGTCCTAACCTTAGATTTTTTGGAATATAATAACAATTAATAATATAATATTTTTTTAATGACTATTTTATGTCAATTTTGACACTATTTGGTAATTGATTTTTGTGAAAATCATAACAGCATGAATAGTTCGTAAAAAGTTAATTAAATCAATAATAAAATGTCATATTAACTTATAAAATTAGTTTAATTCAAAAAAAGTCTCAAATTACATTTATTTGGGTATTTATAAGATCAATTATGTTAATATTTCCTTAATGAGGTAATTACTACATCATCATTGTCTCATTAATAAAATAAATTACGTAATCTCTAAAAATTATAAATAAACTACCATTATGTAGGTAATATTATTATATTTATAATTAATATTTATAGTCTAATTTATCTTATGTATAACCCTATATTAAAAATGTTTTAGTTATTAAACATTGATTTTAACTATTTTAACTCTTCTTTAAATAAAATAATAATAAGTGTCCTAATCTAATCCAAGTGGACCTAAAGGGTAATATATTATTCCTAAGGTTGTTTTTGTTCGAATTAAACTTATCCAATAGAATTAGGACATGTTTTTGGGTAATAATAATATCATTTTTACCCTTAATTACCCTATTTACTTTTAACCGTGGTAAATAAAAGTAAAAAAGTTACTATTCACTAAGAATTATTTTTATCTTATTGAACCACATTTTACTCCTTGATATTAACTGTGTCTCATAGATTTTCAAAATTCCACTAACATAAGTGGTAAAATTACGTTTTATGTAGATTTTCAAATTCTCCTAGGAGGTGGGTAAAAGACGGTGAAAAGTTCAATAAAATTTTTATATATCTAAAATTATTTTAAAATGACTCAAATAAATTACATTGAACATATATAGGTATTATGTATCAATATTGACCTAAAATAAATTTAAATAAAATAATTAATTATTTAAATAATAAGTCGGTTTTTAAATAGTAACCCAGTGTTTCAACTATTCATCAAAAATTGAATGTTTTCCGAAAAATACAAAAATTTCACCCTAGGATAATTTCGATATTATGAATCCGAAAATGAAGTCCATTTTGAAAGATAAAATTTATAAAATTTCAAAAAGTGGGTTTTACTATTTATAATGGCTAGTTCATAATAATATTATAATAATATCCCGTTTAGTGAAACTTGGTATTGCGTACTACACACGCTATCGAAGAAGGTCTTGATTGCGTGTAATGCAAGCCAAGTCAGGGCTACGTGTAGTGAAATCTCCATTTTGTGTTGCGTAAAACATAATCAAAACTTATTTCATTTATATGTTAAACAAAATCTATGCTTAATGTTGCGTAAAATAATTTCCACAAAATAAACATCAAATTGTGTGTAACACGAACCAAGAATAGTGTTACATGTACTACAAGCTAATACAGTGTTGCGTATAGTACAAGGTAATCTTGGTGTAGTGTATAATAGAATACATCAAAGAAATTAAAAATAATATATCTCATAAAATCTCAGGGTGTTACATTCTACCCCCCTTAAAATGAATTTCACCATCGAAATTCATCGGGGTTATAAATGGTTTACTAATTGAAAGTTTCTTTTATAGAATCACACATCGTAAAATGGAATACTAAAACTCAATTTTAAAAAGTGATGTATGACACATATCAGTTACCCAAATTAACTCATCAGTAGGTTTCCATATAAGAGTATATAGGTGAAAATATGGAAATGGAAGACAAATCTAACCGTCAAGTTCTGATGGGGAGTGGTAGAGAACATGTCTATGAAAAAGCCAACAATCGCAAAGCTATAAATTTTTGATGATTTATGTTACCATCTGATTGATCGGATATTAGAGTACTAGGACAACATTTTTGGTTTCCAAGATCATTTCCCTAACATTGATGAACATTTACATAAGGAGAAATACTTACTAGATTTCAGTGTAATATCATCGTTGGTCATTCCATGAACAATTTCCACTTCATCTCAATTTAAATAAACGATGATGAATTTTTCATTCAGGTATTGTTAGAAGATCATTCGATAGAATGATAAGTCATCCCATCTTTTTCTATCACAAAAAGGTTATCATAAGTTTTTAATAATACATAAGTCCATATATGATGAGATTAATCATATATGATTCCAACAGTGGACTTATACATCATCTATCATACCGCTTAATAAAATAAAACTAGTTCTTACTAACCAGGGACATCCTATAGTCCAGTGGTAGGTGATAAAGTCATGTCGCACATCGACTGTGGGTTTGATTCCCATAGCCTTGTCTGATGCGACGAGTTGTCTCTCGTCCTGTAGGTTGTCCTTTTTCTAAAACTACATTATTATAAAATTCCCTAAATAATATCAAAAAAGTTATATCCTTAAACAATACTAACTTATGTCCAACATAATACATTCCAATCTTTAGGATTATCCAAAATACTTCGGTCCAAGCTCATAGTATAATGAAAACGATTACTTGAAAGGTCACATAAAAAGCACGTGAATACCATCATTTATCCCCCATATAAGATATATCTTTTTGGTCACATTCTGAACATGTGAATACCATTATCATGTATTATATAGACAAATAAACACACATTGATCCTTAGTGAAAACATGAGTGCAGTTAAAAGTTAACTCTTTTCACATACCAAAATCCCAAAATTTCTATATACTCAAACCATGATATCAGTCATGTGCTCATTTCATTTTCTCTTTATCCCTTCATTATGCACATATCATCTTCTTTCCAAAAATATTTCAATCACATTTCATGGTTACCTGAACAATATAATTATTGAAAACCAATACATAGATATTCCAAAATTCCATGATACCATAAATGAGATTCCATGATACTATTTTGAAATCCCAATACATATACACTTAATCAATACACAACATCATTGTCATACTCAACATCATAAATAGTGATCGCATGTGACATCCTTTTATCCTTTTCCTTAAGTTGTTTCTCACGTTGATCATCCTTAACCCTTGGATTAGGGCATTGATTAGCATAATGCCCCATTTCCATGCACTTGAAGCATTGAAGTGTTGATGGTGCGTTCTCGGCAGTCTTTTCTTTATTCACATAATTTGCAACCCTTTTTCCATTACTTTGATACTCAGCTGCTTGATGACCTTCTTTTCTATACTTAAAACATTTTCTAGTCCCTTTAAGACAATCTCCACAATGCTTTTTTCCTCACTTTGATCATAAAGAATCATTTATCTTCATTTCACCAATATTCTGAGATTTCTCCTAGAACTCCATCTTTCGTTTCTTGTCAAAACAATGAGATGGATATGTAACACCAAACTCCATTTCTACTGTGATAGAAAAACACAAAATTTCTTCATAGATGCTGAAGTCTCTTATATCTAATTCCCTTCGAAGACGTGTTTTTAAGCCACTAAAGAACCGATTAACTTTACTTTCAGGTTGGATGATAAAGCCAGATGCATACCTTGAAAGTCTTATAAAATTCATGTCGTATATACCAACATATTTTTCATCCTTCTGCATAAGCTCAAAGAAATCCTATTCCATCATTGTTCGTAGAATAAGAGGGAAGTACTTACTGAAAATCAAGTTCTTGAACTCATCCCATTCCATGGATTAAATTTCATCATAGGGCCTTGTATTCTTAATAAGAGTCCACCATTGATATGCATCACCTTCTAAACGATAAATAGCCAGAATGACTTTTTCATGTTCCAAAACACCGAAGTATGGAAAATATATTTTCAATGGTATTGATCCATTGTTCACCAAAAAGTGGATCAGAAGACCCAATAAAAGAAGGTGGGCGTTGCCTTATGATGGACTCAATAGAATATTGTTCCCTTTTCTGCTCATTTGGAAGTCCAGAATGATTCATAGCTTGTGTAATTATATCAATATGATTTTGCACTCCATAACCCATGACATTGGTTTGTTCAGGAGTAAAATCCTTGCATTGTTCAATACATTGATCAACATGGTTCCTTCGGGTTCTAGCCATCGTCTAAAACCCAAATAGAATAGTGTGGGAGGAAAAAATCATGCTATGTAAAACAACATAATAAAGGGGGAGTACCTTCAATATCTAACATCTTAGGTTTAATTCTATGATCGTTACCATAATTCTAGGACTATAACCTATACTTATACTTAACCATAGGGACATCCCTAGACATACCTTATAAATATCTCTAGGGATCTCACTAAGGTCTTCGTATCCTAGTTTCCAAAGGTTAACTAAACCTTTCCTCTGATACCAACTGTATAGACCTGAATCTTGATTTACATGGGAAATACATTACTTTTTTGGAATACATAATACATAACAAGAACCAACACTCTAGGACTGTAATAGTTTAGTGTCTTTGGAAACTCGGAACCCATTCTTCTAATCATGGTGAAAGATCTTCATCATCACCCATAAAGATCTTACCCTTATTGTTTTCTTACCTATAACATTTCATTAAATCATGGGGAAAAGAAAACATATAAAAGGGTGAACTCAAATGCTCATTAAGGGTAAGAATGGAGAAAATAAAACAAATCATGTACATTTGAACTTAAATACATGAACATAATGTTTAAACATCAAGATCTTGAGCAATGACATAAAACATGGCAGTACATAAGGCATAGATCATAAAGAAACATTAATCCTGAAAAAATAGCATGAGAATAAAACAGTTAATTCTGGAAACCATTGCGAACATTTAATGATTTCCATAGTAGCCAAGGCATTGTATCCAAGACCATCTTAGTGGACAAAGTCCCTTTCTAAATCGAGTTCACTACTCGTTTCACTCCTATAACACTAAACCAGATTAACTTACCATTCCAGCCATGTCTATCTCATGAGATATAGTTCTTTACCCAATTAATTTGAGGGAGATATAGGTCCCACCCATCTCATAATGAAATCATTCTTACTTTTTCCACAAAATAAACATAAAACATTCATCATAACCCAAAAAAATTAAAATGGGTTTCATAAACATCATCCCATCATCACATAATACATATAAAAGAAATGGATAGTTCATCATAAGAAAAGTGAAACCATGTTAATCATATAGAAATTATACTTGAAACATACACATATGAAATAATTTCATCTTAGATGGAAAATGAGTTTGATAAAACACATGAAATGAAATCATGAGGAAAATATTCTTTCTTCTTCAAAATCATTTTCATTTCACAAAATTCAATGAAATTTTAAAAGAAAATTATTTTGTTGAAAATAGTTATAAAATCTTCTAGAGTAAGCTTCATAAAAATGAGGCGTTATAAAATTGTAAAAATCTGTTCACACTATATAAGTATAAAATAACATTCTTCTAGTACTTTTGTCAGAATAGTCAAAAAGTACCTCGTATGGTAAACAAAAGAAATATTCCTCCCATACGATGTGGTAAAAGTAAAAAAAGGGTTAGAATAACATTAAACATACATGGAAGAAAAGTAAACATTTTATGAAAACATTTTGAGAACATATGGACATGGATAACAAACATAACCCCAGTAAATACTTATGAATAAACAATCTCGGATAAGAATGAGATTGGAATAATTATCACTTACCTTATGTCTCATATGATTTGTATGTATCAGAACCTCTTGTATAATGATTTAAATAATGTTATTGACTTATCAAGGAATCATATTCATTGTTATGATGTCATATATGGTTTTCTTATGACTTTATATTACCCGTTCTTTTGTAAATTCGATGTAAAAGCAGCGATTTGGGTAAAATTGTTTCATTTATTGTACGTGTTTCGACTTGTTGTTCTTGATATTATTACTTATATCCTGATTTAAATAATTTCAGAATTTAAAACATGATTTATATATAATATATATTCATCATATACATATATATATATGATAGATCGATAAATGGAATGAAATACACCTTTCATGGAGATGGTAGGTTGTACGTACGCTTGAATGCTGTTTTCATTTCCTTATTGAATTGAATTGAATTAAGTAGATGAAATAAAAATATATATAAATAAATAAAATATCATTACTATTTAATATATTTCATTATTATTGATTATATATACTTTATAATCATTCATGAATGGTTAACAATGATATTGAATCTCATCGCATCATGGAGACGGTAGTCCGTACGTATGCACGAGCAATGATATCATTCCCATGGTTGTCGAATTGTATTGAAGCGTAAGTATAATATTTAAGAATCAATATAACCTTAAAATAATTATATATAGTTATTTATTTACAGCATTAGACCCATCCATGTTGGCTGGTGGTCGAAAATAGATTACACCACGGCATGGAGAAGGTTTTCTGTACGTACGCATGCGCGGTGATTTCGTTTTACGTAGGATGGATAGAAGGTGAAATAGGGTTGTATAATATTTATAATAACATATCAGTATATTATTAATACAGATTTTATTACTTTATAATGATACAACTAAAGAATAATAAGTAGAAGAAGAAAGAAACTTGAAAGAATTGGAAGAAGAGATTACCTCTTCTTCGTCGCACCTCCTTTAAGATTCCTTTTATGGAAGTAGAGTTGATATTTTGAAAAGACCAAAACCTCCAGAATGTTTCTAGGGAAGTGGAGAAGAGAAATGTTTAAGTTTTGTACGAGGTTTAAGTCTCAAAAGGGTGTGAATAGAAGAGGGAAGGGGTGCCCTTTTTATAAGGGAGGAGAGGGGAACCTTTGGAAAAACATAAAATATTATTTTATAATAAAGTCATATTCGGTTTATAGTAGCTCCAAATTGATTTACTTAGAATCTAAAGAGGGTATGGGTCTAATTACTCTAAACCAATAGGTTTTAGACAAGTTTAGGTTACTATGTTAACCTTATCATTTAGATTTAAATCTAAGTAAAATAATTTAACTTTTACCAGGTCTTCTTGTTTTCTTACACTATATGATTAATAAACATTATATAACTGGCCAAACTAAATGAAAGTGGTTCATTATTCATATATATAACCTTTTGTATGTCATTTGGCCTAACCTTATATTTTTTTGAATATAATAATAATTAATAATATAATATTTGTTATCAAAACAATTTTATGTCAATTTTGACACTATTTGGTAATTGATTTTTTTGAAAATCATAACAGCATGAATAGTTCCAAAAAAGGTATTTAAATCAATAATAACATGTAATATTAACCTATAAAATTAGTCTAATTCATAAAAAGTCTCAAATTACATTTATTTGGGTATTTATAAGATCAATTATGTTAATATTTCATTAATAAGGTAATTACTGCATCATCATTGTGTCATAAATAAACTATATTATGTAAGGTCTAAAAATTATAAATAATATACCATTATTTAAGAAATATTTTTATATTTCTAATGAATATTTATTTTCTAATTTATATTATGTATAACCCTAGATCAAAAATGTTTTAGTTAATAAACTTTGATTTTAACTATTTTAACTCTTCTTTAAATAAAATAATAATAGGTGTCCTGATCTAATAAAAGTAGACCTAAAGGGTAATATTTTATTCCTAAGGTTGTTTTTGGTCGAATTACACTTATCCAATTGAATTAGGACATGTTTTAGGGTAATAATAATATCATTTTTACCCGTAATTACCCTATTTACTTTTAACCGTGGTAATAAAAGTAAAATTTACTATTCACCAAAAATTATATTCATCTTATTGAACCACATTTGACTCCTTGATATTAACCATGTCTCTCATATTTTATAAATTCCACTCACAAAAGATGTAAAATTATGTTTTATGTAGATTTTCAAATTCTCCTAGGAGGTGGGTAAAAGACGGTGAAAAGTTCAACAAAATTTTTATATATCTAAAATTATTCTAAAGTGACTTAAATGAATTACCTTGAACTTATATAGGTATTATGTATCGGTTTTTACCTAAAATAAATTTAAATAAAATAAATAATCATTTAAATAATAAGTCAGTTTTGAAATAGTAACCCATTGTTTTCACTATTCATCAAAAATTGAATGTTTTCAGAAAAATACCAAAAATTCACCCTAGGAAAATTTTGATATTCTGAATCCAAAAATGAAGTCCATTTGGAAAGATAAAATTTATAGAATTTCAAAAAGTGGTTTTTACTATTCATAACGGTTAGTTCAAAATAATATTATAATAATATCTCATTTAGTGAAACTTGGTATTACATACTACACAGGCTATCAAAGGTGGTCTTGATTGCGTGTAATGCAAGCTAAGTCAGGGGTTGCGTGTAGTGAAATCTCTGTTTGGTGTTGCATATAACATAATCAAAACGTATTTCATTTATACATTAAACAAAATCTATACTTAATGTTGCGTAAAATAATTTCCACAAAACAAACTTGAAATTGTGTGTAACACGAGCCAGGAATATTGTTGTGTCTACTGCAATCTAATACAATGTTTCGTATTGTACAAGATAATATTGGTGTAGTGTATAATATAAAACTTCAATGAAATTAAAAACAATATATGTCATAAAATCTCGAGGTGTTACCTTCTACCCCCCTTAAAATGAATTTCGCCCTCGAAACATGTCGGGGTTATAAATGGTTTACTACTTGAAAGTTACTTTCATAGAATCCCACATCGTAAAATGGAATACTAATACTTAATTTTAAAAATTGAAGTATGAAAATATGAGTTACCCAAATTAACTCATCACTGGGTTTCTACATAGGAGTATATAGGTGAAATTATGGATATGGAAGAGAAATCTAACCGTCACGTTCTGATGGAGAGTGGTAGAGAACATGGCTATAAAAAATCCAACAATTGAAAAGCCGTAAATTTGTGATGATCTAAGTTACCATCTGATTCATCAGATATGAGAGTACTAGGACCAAATTTTTTGTTTCCAAGATCATTTCCCTAACATTGATGAACTTTTACATAAGGAGAAATACTTACTAGATTTCAGTGTAATGTCATCATTGGTTATTCATGAACAATTTCCACTTCATCTCTATTTAAATAAAAGAAGATGAATTTTTTATTCATGTAGTGTAAGAAGATCATGCGATAGAATGATAAGTCATCCCATCTATTTCTATCACAAAAATGTTAGCATAAGTTATTAAATATACATAAGTCCATATATGGTGAGATTAATCATATATGATTCCAACAATGGACTTATAATTTGTATATCATAACGCTTAATAAAATAAAACTAGTTCCTACTAACCAGGGACTTCCTATAGGCCAATGGTAGGCGATAAAGGCCTGTCGCACATCGGTTGTCAGTTCGATTCTCATAGCCTTGTCTGACACGATGGGTTATCCCCCGTCCTGCAGGTTTTCCTTTTTCTAAAAATACATTATTATAACATTCCCTCAATAATATTGAAAAAGATCTAGCCTTAAACAATAATGAATTATGTCCAACATAATACATTCCATTCTTTAGGATTATCAAAAATACTTCGGTCCAAGATCATAGTATAAAGAAAATGATTACTTGAAAGGTCACATAAAAAGCACGTGAATACCATCATTTATACCCCATATAAGATATATCTTTTTGGTCACATTACAAACTTGTGAATACCTTAATCATGTATTCTCTTAACAAATGAATACACATTGAACCTTAGTGAAAACATGAATGTAGTTAAAAGTTATCTGTTTTCGCATACAAAAATCCCAAAATATATATATACTCAAACCATGATATCAGTCATGAGCTCATTTCATTTTCTCTTTATCCCTTCATTATTCACAAATCATCTTTTTCCAAAAATATTTCAATCACATTTCCTGGTTACCGATACCATATAATTATTGAAAACCAATACATAGATATTCCAAAATTCCACGATACCATAAATGAGATTCCATGATACTATTTTGAAATCCCATTACATAAACACTTAATCATTACACAACATCATTGTCATACTCAACATCAAAAATAGTGATCGCATGTGACTTCCCTTTATCCTTTTCCTTAAGAGGTTTCTCATTTTGATCATCATTAACCCTTGGATTAGGGAATTTATTAGCATAATGCCCCATTTCCTTGAATTTGAAGCATTGAAGTGTTGGTGGTGCGTTCTCTGCAGCCTTTTCTTTATTCACATCATTAGAAACCCTTTTTCCATTAATTCGACACTCGGCTTGTTGATGACCTTCTTTTCCACAGTTAAAAACATTTTCTAGTCCCTTTAAGATAATCTCCACCATGATTCTTTCCACACTTTGAGCATAAATAAACATTTATCTTCTTTTCACCATTATTCTGAGATTTCTCCTTGAGCTCCATCTTTCGTTTCTTGTCAAAACCCTAAGATGGATATTTAACACCAACTTCCATTTCTACCCTGACAGCACAATGCACAATTTCTACATAGCTACTGAAGTCTCTTATAGCTAATTCCCATAAAAGACATGGTTTTAAGCCATTGAATAATTGATCAATTTTACTTTCATGTTGGATGATAAATCCATATTCATACCTTGCAAGTCTTATAAAATTCGCTTCGTATATACCAACAGATTCATCATCCTTCTTCTTAAGCTCAAGGAACTCCTTTTCCGTCATCATTGAAAGAATATGAGGTAAGTACTTTCTGAAAAACATGTTCTTGAACTCGTCCCATTCCATGGATTCAATTTCATATTGGGGCCTTGTATTCTTAATTAGATTCCACCATTGATCTGCTTCACCATCTAAACGGTAAACAACACCGTTCATGGAGACGGTAGGCTATAAGTACGCTTGAACGCTGTTTTCGTTTCCTTATTGAATTGAATTGAATTAAGTAGATGAAATAAAAATATATATAAATAAATACAATATCATTATTATTTAATATATTTCATTATTATTCATTATATATACTTTATAATCATTCATGAATGGTTAACATGGAGAATGAATCTCATCACCTCATGGAGACGGTAGTCCGTATGTACGCACAACTGAAGATATCATTCCCATGATAGTGGAATTGTATTGAAGCGTAAGTATAATATTTCAGTATCAATATCACTTTACAATAATCAAATATAGTTATTTATTTACACCATTATACCCATCCATGTAAGGTGGTGGTCGAAAACAGATTACCCCATGACGTGGAGACGGTATTCCATATGTATGCACGCGCAGTGATTTCATTTTGCGTAGGATGGACAGAATGTGAAATAGGGTTGTCTCATATTTATAATAACATATCGGTATATAAGTAATACTAATTTTATTACTTTATAATGATACAAGTAAATAATAATAATTAGAAGAAGAAAAAAACTTGAGGGAATCGGAATAAGATATTACATCTTCTTCGATGCACCTCCTTTATGCTTCCTCTTATGGAAGTATAGTTGGTCTTCTGAGAAGATAAGAACCTAAAGAATGTTTCTAGGGAAGTAGAGAAGAGAAATGGTTAGGGGATGGCTGATCTTCAAGGCTCAAAAAGGTGTGAATAGAAGAGGGATGGGGTGCCCTTTTTATAAGGGAGGAGAGGGGCACCTTTGGAAAAACTTAAAATATTATTTTATAATAAAGTCATATTCAGTTTATAATAGATCCAAATTGATTTATTTCTAAGCTAATGTGGGGATGGGTCTCAATCATCTCAACCAATAGGTTTTAGACATGTTTAGGTTACTATTTTAACCTTATCATTTAGATTTGACTCTAAGTTAAATAATTTAACTTTTACTGTGTCTTCTTGTTTTCTTTCACTATATGGTTAATAAACATATTATAACAAGCCAAACGAACAGAAAGTGATTAATTATTAATATATAGAACATTATCTAAGTAATTTGGCCTAACCTCATAATTTTTGGAATATAATAACAAGTAATAATATAATATTTTTAAAAAAAACTATTTTATGTCAAATTTGACACTATTTGGTAATTGATTTTTGTGAAAATCATAACAGCATTAATAGTTCAGAAAAAGTTAATTAAATCACTATTAACATGTAATATTAACCTAGAAAATTAGTGTAATTCATAAAAAGTCTCAAATTACATTTATTTGGGTATTTATAAGATCAATTATGTTAATATTTCATTAATAAGGTTATTACTGCATCATCATTGTCTCATAAATAAACTAAATTATTTAATGTCAAAAAATAATAAATAAAATACCATTATGTAGGAAATCGTTTCATCTTTCTAATTAATATTTATAGTCTAATTTATCTTATATATAACCCTATATTAAAAATGTTTTATTTATTAAATCTTGATTTTAACTATTTTAACTCTTCTTTAAATAAAATAATAATAGGTGTCCTAATCTAATCCAAGTGAACCTAAAGGGTAATATTTTATTCCAAAGGTTATTTTTGGTCGAATTTAACTTATCCAATAGAATCATGAAATGTGTTATGGTAATAATAAAATCATTTATACGCTTAATTGTCCTATTTACTTTTAACCATGGTAAATAAAAGTAAAAAGTTACTATTCACAAAAATTACTTTTATCTTATTGAACCACATTTTACTCCTTGATATTAAACATGTCTCTTGGATTTTCTAAATTCTACTCACAAAAGTGGTATATTTTAGTTTTATGTAGATTTTCAAATTCTCCTAGGAGGTGGGTAAAAGACGGTGAAAAGTTCAATAAAATTTTTATATATCTAAAATTATTCTAAAATGACTCAAATGAATTACATTGAACTTATATAGGTATTATGTATCAATTTTGAACTAAAATAAATTTAAATAAAATAAATAATTCTTTATATAATAAGTCAGTTTTTAAATTGTAACCTAGTGTTTTCATTATTCATCAAAAATGAATGTTTTCAGAAAAATACCAATAATTCACCCTAGACTAATTTTGATATTCCAAATCCAAAAATGAAGTCCTTTTTGAAATAAAAAATTTATAAAATTTCAAAAAGTGGGTTTTAATATTCATAACAGCTAGTTCATAATAATATTATAATAATATCACGTTTAGTGAAACTTGGTATTGCGTACTACACACGCTATCGAAGAAGGTTTTGATTGCGTGTAAGGCAAGACAATTCAGGGTTGCATGTAGTGAAATATCTGTTTGGTTTTTCGTATAAAATAATCAAAACTTATTTCATTTATACATTGAACAAAATCTATACTTAATGTTGTGTAAAATAATTTCCACAAAACGAACTTGAAATTGTGTGTAACACGAGCCATGAATAGTGTTGTGTATACTGCAAGCTAATAAAGTTTTGTGTATAGTACAAGCAGATCTTGGTGTAGTGTATAATAGAATGCATCAATGAAATTAAAAATAATATATCTCATAAAATCTCAGGGTGTTACATTCTACCCCCCGTAAAATGAATTTCACCCTCGAAATTCATCGTGGTTATAAATGGTTTACTACTTGAAAGCTTCATTCATAGAATCCCACATCGTAAAATGGAATACTAAAACATAATTTTAAAATGTGATGTATGAAAAATATCGATTACCCAAGTTAACTCATCACTGGGTTTCCACATATGAGTATATAGATGAAAATATGGATATGGAAGAGAAATCTATCTGTCATGTTCTGATGGAGAGTGGTAGAGAACATGGCTATGAAAAATCCAACAATCGAAAAGCTGTAAATTTGTGATGATCTATGTTATCATCTGATTCATCATATATGATAGTACTAGGACAACATTTTTTGTTTCCAAGATCATTTTCCTAACTTTGATGAACTTTTACATAAGGAGAAATACTTACTAGATTTCAGTGTAATATCATCGTTGGTCACTCCATGAACAATTTACACTTCATCACTATTTAAAGAAATGAAGGTGAATTTTTAATTCATGTTGTGTTAGCAGATCATGCGATAGAATGATAAGTCATCCAATTTGTTTCTATCAAAAAAAAGGTTAGCATAAGTTATTAGATATACATAAATCCATATATGGTGAGATTAATCATATATGATTCCAACAATGGACTTATACATTATCTATCATACGGCTTAATAAAATAAAACTAGTTCCTACAAACAAGGGACTTTTTATAGGCCGGTGGTAAGCGATAGAGGTCTGTCGCACATCAGTTGTGGGTTCGATTCCCACAGCCTTGTCTGATGTGATGGGTTTTTGCTCGTCCTGTAGGTTGTCCTTTTTCTAAAACAACATTATTATAACATTCCCTCAATAATATCGAAAAAGTTCTAGCCTTAAACAATACTAACTTATTTCCAACAAAATATATTCCAATATTTAGGCTTATCCAAAATACTTCAGTCCCGACTCATATTATAAAGAAGACGATTACTTGAAAGGTCACATATAAAGCACGTGAATACCATAATTTATCCCCCATATAAGATATATATTTTTGGTCACATTCCGAACATGTGAATACCTTAATCATGTATTCTCTTGACAAATGAATACACATTGAACCGTAGTGAAAACTTGAATGCAGTTAAAAGTAACCTCTTTTTACATATCAAAATCCCAAAATTTCTATATACTCAAACCATGATATCAGCCATGAGCTCATTTCATTTTCTCTTTATCCCATCATTATGCACATATCATCTTCTTTCCAAAAAAATTTCAATCACATTTCACGGTTACCGGTACCCTATAATTCTTGAAATCCAATACATAGATATTCCAAAATTCCACGATACCATAAATGAGATTCCATGATACTATTTTGAAATCCCTTTACATAAACACTTAATCATTACACAACATCATTGTCATACTCAACATCAAAAATAGTGATTTCATGTGACTTCCCTTTATCCTTTTCCTCAATAGGATTCTCACGTTGATCATCATTAACCCTAGGATTATGGAATTGATTAACATAATGCCCTATTTCCTTGCACTTGAAGCATTGAAGTGTTGGTGGTGCGTTCTCTGCAGTCTTTTCATTTTTCATTTCATTAGGAACCCTTTTCCCATTACTTCGACACTCAGCTGCTTGATGACTTTCTTTTCCACATTTAAAAAAATTTCTAGTCCCTTTAATAAAATCTCCACCATGCTTCTTTCCACACTTTGAGCATAAAGAAACATTAATCTTCTTTTCACCATTATTCTGAGATTTGTCCTTGAACTCCATCTTTCATTTCATGTCAAAACCTTGAGATGGATATGTAACACCAACTTCCATTTCTACCATGATAGCACGAAGAAAAATTTCTTCATAGCTACGGATGTCTCTTATAGATAATTCCCTTTTGAAGACTTGGTTTTAATCCACTCAAAAATCGATCCACTTTACATTCAGGTTGGATGATAAAGCAAGATACATACCTTGAAATTCTTCTAAAATTCTCTTTGTACATACCAACAGATTCATCATCCTTCTGCTTATGCTCAAGGAAATCCTTTTCCATCATCATTGAAAGAATACGAGGGATGTACTTACTGAAAAACATGTTCTTGAACTCGTCCCATTAGATTGATTCAATTTCATATTGGGGCCTTGTATTCATAAATAGAGTCCACCATTGATCTACTCACCTTCTAAACAGTAAATAGCCAGAATGACTTTTTCATGTTCCGAATAGAGAAGTATGGAAAATATCTTTTCAATGGTACTGATTCATTTTTCACCAACAAGTGGATTAGAAGACCCACTAAAAGAAGGTGGATGTTGCCTCATGAAGGACTCAATAGAATATTATTCCCTTTTCTACTCATTTGGAAGTCCAGAATGATTCATAGCTTGTGTAAGTATAGCAATAAGATTGTTCACTCCATCTCCCATGACATTGGTTTGTTCAGGAGGAAAATCATTTCATTGTCCATTACGTTGATCAACATGGTTCCTTCGGGTTCCAGCCATCGTCTAATACCCAAAAAGAATAGTGTGGGAGGCAAAATTCTTGCTAGAGAAAACAACATAATAAAGGGGGAGTACCTTCAATATCTAACATCTTAAGATTAATTCTATGATCGTTATCGTAATTCTTGGACTATAACCTATACATATACTTAACCTTGAGGACATCCCTAGACATACCTTTGAAATATCTCTAGGGATGTCACAAAAGTTTTTGCATCCTAGTTGTCACAACCTGCCTTCACCAAAAGGATGGAAGGGTCAGCAGATTGACATGACCTTCCTTCTTCAAGCTGAGGGAGAGATAATGACCCCCGAAACCCGCCTTCAATTGGTCCTGGAGGGGCAACCAGCACCAAAGGTATTGAATAACTCACTAAATGGAAGGCATTACACTTTTTTTTAATAGGATTGAGAGATAAGATAGTAAATCTTGCAATACCAAAACTAGAAGTGCATGAAAACCCAAAACAACCATTCCCATATGGATGTTCCAAAAGTAAATACCATAAGGTACAATGTGACTACAAAGGTAAAGTACCAAAGAAAGAAAAATAGCAACAGCAACTACCCCAAAGGTCCGAGCTAGTATGGTTCTGCGCGATCCTCGATGTCCTCCTGGAAACCTGAAAGCAGTTTTATATATGTAGGGTGAGCATAAAAGTATACCCAGTAGGTAAAAACCAAAGACTCTCTTGCACAAGTGGGGAGACATACTAAAGTCTTGTGAGAAACAGACAACCAACACTATAGAGGAATTCACACATCCCTCTCACCGGCCACAATCACCAAATAATGCAAGAATGTAATGTATAATAAAGAACATAGATGTTTGGGTACCCCGCACCGCATTCCCACTGGTTATTGAAGACATCCTACGCATTGAACCAGTCCTGCCATTCTCACTGCAAACCCACTTCAATACCCTGCCCACACACACCTGGGCCATAACCTCACGCAGTCCCACTTCCAAACCCCACCCGCAAACACCTGGGCCACAACTATATGATGTAACCTTGCCTGCAAACACCTAGTACAGAACAACCATCGTCACACCTGAAGACACCTGGGCTAGAAGATCCACTGCCACGTCCGAAGACACCTGGGCCTCATCCCAAAGACACTTGGGAAACCACATGCCCGCACACACCTGGGCCTCATCCCGAAGACACTTGGGAAACCACCTGCCCTCACACACCTGGGCCATAACCACCACACTACCCTGCCCAATGGTTCTTGGGATAATAATGGACCTCAGGACACTATTGCATGCCCGAAGATACTTGGGCTACCCGAGAAAGGGAGCAGAAAGGAGCTAATAGCCAGCAACTAATAGAAGTGTTTGGAAAAACACCCTCCCCCATGAAATGGGGGTGTTAGACACTATTTCATCAACTTGGGTGGGGCTCTAATAAGAAACATAAAACTACAAGTATATATATAAGTAAAAAACACTCACCCAATCTAGGTTTTTCTTTAGCCAGCCTAAAGAACACAATCAGGGCCCAAGTCACGACTCACACCAAACCAAAACCCATTTTCCCATCCTTGTTTTGTGTTCATTGATAATGATTAAATATGTTTTTGCACCTACATAGGCAACTAGCAAGCATAACACAAGCCAAGTAAAGAGTACAGTAAAACATCAACTTAAAAATTTACACCTGGTTCTCTTGTAAAGTCACAAAAACAAAGGGATAAGTTAGATCCCTCGATGTACTGAAACCAAATGAAAAAAATCCAATAGTACAGCCTCATGTTCCCAAAATCCCAGAGCCAACGGCTTCCCAACAATAGAGGATCCCACTCCAATTCGTGATATAATCAAGATAACCACCCGGCCTTAAATTTACAACCACTGGAATCATAACAACAGGGGATCCCATCCAAACCCACATCGCCCAACAATTGGCATGTGAAGGAAAAACAACCCAACCACCAACACCAAAACAAAGCAGGCCCATGCCGGTATTTTTATATTTAAAGGATTTGACACATTCCATTATTTAAACTTTGTTGTACTTTAACCGGGGTTATCACAGAATGGATTGATCCTGGTGCTTTCAATTTATTTATCAGAATGTACAGAATTAACCAAATTACTTTACACAGAAAGGGTTCACAAACAAAATAAGATCCATTTAAACATCACCAAAGGTAAGGGTTTGTTAGTGAATAGAGAAAGACCACCAACGGCCATGATTTTTAGTAGACATAAGCCCACACAATTCGGAAATCATCAATCATGGAAGATCATAAAACAAAGCATCATCATCGATCACACCCATTTCCCATCATTATTTAGAATCCATTAATTATATATATTATGTTTTGGTTCATCCAATTATACAGAATCAAAATTATTCCCACCCCGCATGATACACAAAATTGATAGATGAAGTAGAAATTACCTACTTGATTGCTCGAGGATCGAAGTTTATCTTTACGCGCCAGGAAAAGAAGATGAGTGATTTGTAGGGGTGGGGCCTTGAGAACTCAAGGACTAGCAGATGAATTGATGGGAGGGTGATCGAAAAAAATAAACCTTGGGAGAACCCTTTAGTTTATAAGGTTTGGGGACGGTTAAGATAAGAACGTGAAACTGCATAAGGAGCGGGGTCGTTGGTTGACCATGCGGCCCCACACATCATTAAAGGGTTCCTTTCCTTTAGAGGCAATTTAAACCAACACACCCAGGGTAGATCTATTAATCAAATGCCAGTAATTGGCGTTAATGGACCTTAAAATAGGCTTAAAGGGGTCAAAATATGGTTTTAAAACCCAATATGCGCAAAAAGGAGGCGCTGCTAGAAAAACCCATGGGGGTAGGCACGAGCTACCGGTAGCCGAGCTACCGGTAAGGTGCAGCCACTGGTGGATAATAGCTACGGGTATCCGAGCTACCGGTAAGGTGCAGCCACTGGTGGCTGACAGCGACCGGTAGCCGAGATACCGGTAAGGTTCAGCTATCGATAGTCGAGAGCTACCAGTGGCTGACAGCTACCGGTAGTCGAGCTACCGATAGTTTGCAGCGACCGGTAGACCGAGCTACCGGAAGACCAAGCTACCGGTAGGCTCTGGCTGTAGAGACCCGAAGCTTGACGTACATGAACATTACATTACTTTTGCGGAATACTTAGTACATAACAAAAACACACACACAAGGATTTTAATAGTTTAGTGTCTTTGGAAACTCGGAATAAAATCTTCTAATCGTGGTGAAAGATCTTCAACATCTCCCATAAAGATCTTCCTTTTTTTTTACCTAAAACCTTTCTTTATATCCTGGGGAAAAGAAAACATAAAAGGGTGAGCTCAAATGCTCAGTAAGGGTAAACAAAATAAATATCAATCACATCGTATTCATAAGAACATAACATTTTGGAAATCATAACCTGTAAAAGAGAGCATAATTTCATAACATGGTATAAATCATGGTAGTGAAATGTAATCACAATAATCATAACTTAAAACATGAAACTTTGTGGCATACACACATAATCATAGAGAATCATTTCTTGTTAGTCAAGACTCATTGCCAAGACTATCTTAGTGTACAAAGTCCCTTTCTGAATCGAGTAACCCTCGTTTCAGTCCTGTTTCACTGAACCGGTATAACCTACCATTTCAGCTATGTTTATCTCATGAGATATAAAATCTTTACCCAATGCATTGGAGCGAGATATAGGTCCCACCCATCTTATAATTAATCCTTTCTTATGTGTGCCACATAATCATAAACCATACATCATAGCGTAACCCATGTAATAAAAATGGGATTCTTAAACAACATGACATAATAAAACAATTCATATAAGATAAAGGAATTCATAAAAATATTTCCATCACAACATAATCAAATCCATGTAATAATAGGGATAAAAACAGAACCCTTTATTATTTTAGATGGAAAATAATTTTGATAAAACACTTGAACTCCATTCTTGAGGAAAATATCATTTCTACTTTAAAATCACTTTTCCTTTCTTAACATGTCATAAAATTATAAACTAAAAGAAGTTGATTAAAAATAAACTTGAAAACTTGTAAAGGAATCTTCTTGGAAATAATGTTTTAAAAATTCATTCATGCTGTATAATTTAAAAAAAACATTCTTCTCGTACTTTTGTCGGAAAAGTCAAAAAGTACCTCGTACGAAAAAAAAACGACAAAAGATTCCTTTCATATTATTTACTAAAAACTCACCGATGGGTAAAATTGGATTTAAACTATTGTAAGTGGATGGAAACAATATTACATATTGAGGTAACATGGATTTTGATGATAAAATACACCCCAGTAAATACTTACAAATAAACAATCTCGGATAAAAATGAGATTGTGATATTTCCCTTACCTTAGGTCCGACTTGCTTTGTGAGTGTCCGAACCTCCTGTATATGATTTAAATCATGTTATTGACTTATTCCAGAATCATATTCATTGTTATTATATCATATATGGTTCACTTATGACTTTATATTACCCATTCTTTTGTAAATTCCATGTTAAAGAAGCGTTTTGGGTAAAATCATTTCATTTATCGTAGGTGTTTTGACTTGTTGTTCTTGACATGATTATTAGTTATATCATTATTTACTTACTTCCAGAATATAAAATATGATTTATATATCATATATATTCAGTATATATTTATATATAATAGATAGATAAATGAAATTAAAAACACCGTTCATGGAGACGGTAGTCCGTACGTACGCATGAACGTTGTTTTCCTTTCCTTATTGTCTTGAATGGAAGTAAGTAGATGAAATACATATATATATATATATACATAAATCCAGTAGCTTTATAATGTCATATATTTAATTATTATTTCTTATATATACTTTATAATCATTCTTAAATGGTTAACATGGAGAATGAATCTCATCGTGTCGTGGAGATGGTAGTCCGTACGTACGCACGAGCGATGATATCATTTCCATAAATATTGAATTGAATTGGAGTGGATTATACAATATATAAGAATCAGTATGATGTTGTAATAACTATTTATAGTTATTCTTTACACCATTATACCCATCCATGTAAGGTGGTGGTGGAAAATAGATTACACCACGGCGTGGAGACGGTATTCCGTACGTACGCACGCGCGGTGATTTCTTTTTCCGTAGGATGGATAGATGGTGAAATAGGGTTGTTTCACACTTATAATAACATATAAGTATATGAGTGATACTGATGTTATTACTTCATAATGAAACAACCTAAGAAGAATAAGTGGAAGAAGAAATAAAGATGAAAGAATTGGTAACGGTAATTACCTCTTCTTTGAAGCGCCTCTTTAAGACCTCCTCTTAGGGCACTAAAATTGGTCTTTGAGGAAGACCAGAACCTCTAGGATATTTCTAGGGAAGTGGAGAAGAGATTTTAGCAGGGGTTGGCCGAGCTTGAGTGCTCAAATTGGTGTGAGGAGGAGGGGAAGGAGGTGTCCTTTTATAAGGGAGGAGAGGGGCACCTTAGGAATACCTCAAAATATTATTTTATATTAATGTCAAAATCGGTTTATAATGGTTCCAAAGGGTCTTATTTCGAAGCTAAAGTGGGTATGGGTCGAAATCCTATCAGCCAATAGGATTTAGACAAGTTTAGGGTATTATTTTAACCTTATCAATTAGATTTAACTCTAAGTTAAATAATTTAACTTTTACAGTGTCTTTTCGTTTTCTTTCACTATATGGTTAATAAACTTACTATAACATGCCAAACGAACCCCAAATTGTATATTATTAATACATATATCCTTATCTAAGTCATTTGGCCGAACCTTAGATTTTTAGGAATAAAAGAACAATTAATAATATAATATTTGATTTAAAAACTATTTTGTGTCAATTTTGACACTATTTGATATATGATTTTTTTGACAGGCATAACAGAATTTTATGTTCGAACCAAATTGATTAAATCAACACTAATATATCATAGTAACCTAGAAAATTAGTGTAATTCATAAAAAGTCTCAAATTACATTCATTTGAGCATTTATAACATCAATTATATTAATATTTCCTTAAAAGGATAATTACTGCATCATCGTTGTGTCATAAATAAATTAATTTATTTAAAGTATAAAAATTATAAATAAAATATAATTATGTAGGAAATCTGTTTAGCTTTCTAATGAATATTTATAGTCGAATTTATCTTATGTATAACCCCATATTAAAAATGTTTTAGTTATTAAACTTTGATTTTAACTATTTTAACTATTCATTAAATAAAATAATATTAAATGTCATAATCTAATCCAAGTGGACCTAAATGGTCATATTATATTCATAAGGTTGTTTTTGGTCGAATTACACTTATCCAATAGAATTAGGACATGTGTTAGGGTAATAGTAATATCATATTTACCCTTAGTTACCCTATTTACTATTAACCGTGGTAAATAAAAGTAAAAAGTTACTATTCACCAAAAATTATTTTCATCTCATTGAACCACATTTTACTTACTGAAATAAACCGTGTCTCTCGGATTTTTGAAATTCCATTCACAGAAGCGGTAAAATTATGTTTTATGAAAAGTTCAGTTTTTTAACTACCACTTAGTAGTTTCACTATTCATCAAAATTGATGTTTTTCAGAACAATGTCAAAATTTCATCCTAAGCTATATTTCATATTCCGAATTCAAAAATGAAGTCTATTTTACCAAATTCATAAAATAAAAGTTGAATTAATTAATTTTATAATTAAATCCCACAGTTAAAACAAATAGCGTGTTTTTAAGAAACAATATCTATCAAAAGATTGACACTTGTTTATGTCTGGTTTAAATGTGAAATTACATCCAATGACCAAAATTGTATTAAATTGTAAAAATATATTCTAAATATACTTTAAAACCACTCAAATTAATAATTTATCACTATTAATTATTTTGATTAAAAAAGTTGTTTTTAATTATAATTTAGTAATTTTCACTATTCATCAGAATATGAAAGTTATCCGAAAGGTACCAAAATTTCACCTTAGGCTAAATTCGATATTCCGAATCCAAAAATGAAGTCCATTTTGAGATCTAAAATATCTAAAATTTTAAAAGGTGGTTATTAGTATTCATAACGGCTAGTTATAATAATATTTTAATAGCATATTGTTGTTTAGTGAAACTCGGTATTGCGTACTACACACGCTATCGAGGAAGGTCGTGATTGCGTGTAATGAAAGGAAAGTCAAGGATTTTTGTTGTGCAAGCTCCTTTTGGTGTAGAGTACAACACAAGACATTAATAAAATTAAAAAGAATATTTTTCATAAAATCTCGGGCTGTTACATTCTACCCCCCTTAAAATGAATTTCGCCCTCGAAATTCGTCGGGGTTATAAATGGTTTACTATTCGAACGTTTCTTTAATAGAAACCCACATCATAAAAAGGAATACCAAAACCAATCTTTAAAAACAAAAGTATGAAATGTAACGGTTACCCAAATAAACTAATCACCGGGTTTCCACATAGGTGAGAATATGGATATGGAAGAGAAATCTAACCATCATGTTCTGATGGAGAGTGGTAGAGAACATGGCTATGGAAAAGCCAACAATCACAAATCCATAAATTTGTGACGATCTAAGGTACCATCTGATTAATCAGATATAAGAGCACTAGGAAAACATTTTTGGTTTTCAAGATCATTTCCCTAAAGTTGATGAATTAAATGAAATACTTACATGATTTTGTTACAATCTCACTGTTGTTCGAGAATTGAACAATTTCCACTTCATCTCTTAAATAAATGAAGTTGAATTTGTTATTCGTGAAGTGTTAGCAGATCATGTGATAGAATGACGGGTCATTCCATCTGTCTCAAACAAAAGGTTAGCAAAAATTATATACATAAGTCGATCTATAGTGAGATTAATCATATATGGTTCCTAAAATGGACTTATACTTCATATATCGTACTGCTTAATATAATAAAACAAGTTTCTAATAAACAGGGACTTCCTGTAGGCCAGTGGTAGGCGATAAAGGCCAGTCGCACTTCGGTTGTGGGTTCGATTTCCACAGCCTTGTCCGACGCGATGGGCGGTCGCCCGTCCTGCAGGTTTTCCTTTTTCTAAAACTATATTACTATAACATCCCATCAATAATATCGAGAAAACTTCTATCCTTAAACAATACTAACTTATGTCCAACATAATCCATTCCAATCTTTAGGCTTATCCATAATACTGCAGTCCACTCTCATAACATAGTGAAAATGATTACCAAAGATTTAACACCATCGTCAATCCCCATATATCATAAGATATGTTTTGTTGGTCACATTCCAAACATTCAAAGTCCTTAATCATGTATTCTATTGAATACCTTAGTGAAAACATGAATGCAGTTAAAACTTAACACTTTCCACATACCAAAATCCTCAAAATTCTATATTCTCAAACCATGATATCACTTAGTCCTTATATCAATCATGAGCTCATGAATACTATTAAACATTTCATTTTATCATTTTCCCTTCATTATGCTCATATCATCTTATTTCCAAAATATATCAATCACTTTGAATACCACATCAATAAATATTGCAATACTCAATGATACAACATTATTTTGGAATCCCATTACATAAACACTTAATCATTCCACCACATCGTTTTCATATTCAACATTGCCAATAGTGATCGCATGTGACTTCCCTTTTTCCTTTGCCTTTAGTGGTTGCTCATGTTGATCATCACTAACCCTTGGATTAGGGCATTTATTGGCATAATGTCCCATCTCCTTGCACTTGAAACATTGAAGTGTTGGTGGTGCGTTCTCTGTAGTGTTTGCTTTATTCACATCATTAGAATCCCTTTTTCCATTACTTCGACACTCAGCTACTCGATGACCTTCTTTTCCACACATAAAAACATTTTCTAGTCCCTTTAAGACAATCTCCACCATGCTTCTTTCCACACTTTGTGCATAAGGAAACATTCATCTTCTTTTCACCATTATTCTGAGATTTCTCCTTGAACTCCATCTTTCGTTTCTTGTCAAAACCAAGAGATTGATATGTAACACCAACCTCCATTTCTACCTTGATATCACAATGCACAATTTCTTCATAGCTACTGAATTATCTTATAGCTAATGCCCTTCGAAGACTTGGTTTTAAGCCACTGAAAAATCGATCAACTTTACTTTCAGGTTGGATGATAATACCAGAAGCATACCTTGCAAGTAATGTAAAATTTGATTCGTATATACCAACAGATTCATCATCCTTCTGCTTCAGCTCAAGAATCTCCTTTTCCATCTTAGTTCGAAGAATATGAGGGAAGTACTTACTGAAAAACAAGTTCTTGAACTCGTCCCATTCCATGGACTCAATTTCATCTCTTTGCCTTGTATTCTTGATAAGATTCCACCATTGATCAGCTTCACCTTCCAAACAATATACTGCTAAGATGACTTTATCATGCTCAGAACATTGAAGAACTGAAAATATCTTTTCAATGGTACTGATCCATTGTTCAGCAACAAGTGGATCAGAAGACCCACTGAAAGAAGGTGGACGTTGCCTCATGAAGGACTCAATAGAATATTGTTCCCTTCTCTGCTCATTTGGAAGTCCAGAATGATTCATAGCATGTGTAAGTATAGCAATAAGATTTTTCACTCCATCTCCCATAACATTTGTTTGTTCAGGAGGGCAATCATTGCATTGTCCATTGCATTGATCAACACGGTTCCTTCGGGTTCCAGCCATCATCTAAAACCCAAAAAGAATAGTGTGAGAGGAAAAAATCATGCTAGGGAAAACAACATAATAAAGGGGGATTACCTTAAATATCTAACATCTTAGGTTTAATTCTATGATCGTTAGCGTAATTCTAGTACTATAACCTATACGTATACTTAACCTTAGGGACATCCCTAGACATACCTTATAAATATCTCTAGGGATCTCACTAAAGTTCTCGCATCCTAGTTTCCAAAGGTTGAATAAACCATTCCTCTGATACAAACTGTAGAGACCCGAAGCTTGACATACATGAACATTACATTACTTTTGCGGAATACTTAGTACATAACAAAAACACACACACAAGGATCGTAATAGTTTAGTGTCTTTGGAAACTCGGAATAAAATCTTCTAATCGTGGTGAAAGATCTTCAACATCTCCCATAAAGATCTTCCTTTTTTTTTACCTAAAACCTTTCTTTATATCCTAGGGAAAAGAAAACATAAAAGGGTGAGCTCAAATGATCAGTAAGGGTAAACAAAAGAAATATCAATCACATCGTATTCATAAGAACATAACATTTTGGAAATCATAACCTGCAAAAGAGAGCATAATTTCATAACATGGTATAAATCATGGTAGTGAAATGTAATCACAATAATCATAACTTAAAACATGAAACTTTTTGGCATACACACATAATCATAGAGAATCATTTCTTGTTAGTCAAGACTCATTGCCAAGACTATCTTAGTGGACAAAGTCCCTTTCTGAATCGAGTAACCCTCGTTTCAGTCCTGTTTCACTGAACCGGTATAACCTACCATTTCAGCCTTGTCTATCTCATGAGATATAAAATATTTACCCAATTCATTGGAGGGAGATATAGGTCCCACCCATTTTATAATGAATCCTTTCTTATGTGTGCCACATAATCATAAACCATACATCATAGCGTAACCCATGTAATAAAAATGGGATTCTTAAACAACATGACATAATAAAACAATTCATATAAGGTAAAGGAATTCATAAAAATATTTCCATCACAACATAATCAAATCCATGTAATAATAGGGATAAAAACAGAACCCTTTATTATTTTAGATGGAAAATAATTTTGATAAAACACTTGAACTCCATTCTTGAGGAAAATATCATTTCTACTTTAAATTCACTTTTCCTTTCTTAACATGTCATAAAATTATAAACTAAAAGAAGTTGATTAAAAATAAACTTGAATACTTGTAAAGGAATCTTCTTGGAAATAATGTTTTGAAAATTCATTCATGCCGTATAAGTTAAAAAAACATTCTTCTCGTACTTTTGTCGGAAAAGTCAAAAAGTACCTAATACGAAAAAAAAACGACAAAAGATTCCTTTCATATTCTTTACTAAAAACTCACCGAAGGGTAAAATTGGATTTAAACTATTGTAAGTGGATGGAATCAATATTACATATTGAGGTAACATGGATGTGGATGATAAAATACACCCCAGTAAATACTTACGAATAAACAATCTCGGATAAAAATGAGATTGTGATATTTCCCTTACCTTAGGTCCGACTTGCTTTGTGAGTGTCCGAACCTCCTGTATATGATTTAAATCATGTTATTGACTTATTCCAGAATCATATTCATTGTTATTATATCATATATGGTTCACTTATGACTTTATATTACCCGTTTTTTGTAAATTCCATGTTAAAGAAGCGTTTTGGGTAAAATCGTTTCATTTATCGTAGGTGTTTTGACTTGTTGTTCTTGACATTATTATTACTTATATAATGATTTACTTACTTCCAGAATATAAAATATGATTTATATATCATATATATTCAGTATATATATATATATATAATAGATAGATAAATGAAATGAAAAACACCATTCATGGAGACGGTAGTCCGTACGTACGCATGAACGCTGTTTTCCTTTCCTTATTGTCTTGAATGGAAGTAAGTAGATGACATACATATATATATATATATATAAATCCAGTAGCTTTATAATGTCATATATTTCATTATTATTTCTTATATATACTTTATAATCATTCTTAAATGGTTAACATGGAGAATGAATCTCATCGCGTCGTGGAGACGGTAGTCCGTACGTACGCACGAGAGATGATATCATTTCCATAAATATTGAATTGAATTGGAGTGGATTATACAATATATAAGAATCAGTATGATGTTGTAATAACTATGTATAGTTATTCTTTACACCATTATACCCATCCATGTAAGGTGGTGGTGGAAAATAGATTACACCACGGCGTGGAGACGGTATTCCGTACGTACGCACGCGCAGTGATTTCTTTTTCCGTAGGATGGATAGATGGTGAAATAGGGTTGTTTCATAATTATAATAACATATCTGTATATGAGTGATACTGATGTTATTACTTCATAAGGAAACAACCTAAGAAGAAGAAGTGGAAGAAGAAATAAAGATGAAAGAATTGGTAACGGTAATTACCTCTTCTTTGAAGCGCCTCTTTAAGACCTCCTCTTAGGGCACTAAAATTGGTCTTTGAGGAAGACCAGAACCTCTAGGATGTTTCTAGGGAAGTGGAGAAGAGATTTTGGCAGGGGTTGGCCGAGCTTCAGTGCTCAAATTGGTGTGAGGAGGAGGGGGAGGAGGTGTCCTTTTATAAGGGAGGAGAGGGGCACCTTAGGAATACCTCAAAGTATTATTTTATATTAATGTCAAAATCGGTTTATAATGGTTCCAAAGGGTCTTATTTCGAAGCTAAAGTGGGGATGGGTCTAAATCCTATCAACCAATAAGATTTATACAAGTTTAGGGTATTATTTTAACCTTATCAATTAGATTTAACTCTAAGTTAAATAATTTAACTTTTACAGTGTCTTTTTGTTTTCTTTCACTATATGGTTAATACACTTACTATAACATGCCAAACGAACCCCAAATTGTATATTATTAATACATATATCCTTATCTAAGTCATTTTTCTGAACCTTAGATTTTTAGGAATAAAAGAACAATTAATAATATAATATTTGATTTAAAAACTATTTTGTGTCAATTTTGACACTATTTGATATATGATTTTTTTGAAAGTCATAACAGAATTATATGTTCGAACCAAATTGGTTATATCAACACTAATATATCATAGTAACCTAGAAAATTAGTTTAATTCATAAAAAGTCTCAAATTACATTCATTTGAGCATTTATAACATCAATTATGTTAATATTTCCTTAAAAGGGTAATTACTGCATCAACGTTGTGTCATAAATAAATTAATTTATTTAAAGTCTAAAAATTATAAATAAAATATCATTATGTAGGAAATATGTTTAGCTTTCTAATTAATATTTATAGTCGAATTTATCTTATGTATAACCCCATATTAAAAATGTTTTAGTTATTAAACTTTGATTTTAACTATTTTAACTTTTCATTAAATAAAATAATACTAAATGTCATAATCTAATCCAGGTGGACCTAAATGGTCATATTATATTCATAAGGTTGTTTTTTGGTCTAATTACACTTATCCAATAGAATTAGGACATGTGTTAGGGTAATAGTAATATCATATTTACCCTTAGTTACCCTATTTACTATTAACCGTGGTAAATAAAAGTAAAAAGTTACTATTCACCAAAAATTATTTTCATCTCATTGAACCACATTTTACTTACTGACATCAACCGTGTCTCTCGGATTTTTGAAATTCCATTCACAGAAGCGGTAGAATTAAGTTTTATGAAAAGTTCAGTTTTTTAACTACCACTTAGTAGTTTCACTATTCATCAAAAATTGATGTTTTTCAGAACAATGTCAAAATTTCATCCTAAGCTATATTTCATATTCCGAATTCTAAAATGAAGTCTATTTTACCAAATTCATAACATAGAAGTTGCACTAATTAATTTTATAATTAAATCCCGCTGTTAAAACAAATAGCGTGTTTTTAAGAAACAATATCTATCAAAAGATTGACACTTGTTTATGTCTGGTTTAAATGT
This sequence comes from Viscum album, assembly GCA_963277665.1. Classification (NCBI taxonomy): domain Eukaryota; kingdom Viridiplantae; phylum Streptophyta; class Magnoliopsida; order Santalales; family Viscaceae; genus Viscum; species Viscum album. Next base: position 884,067,857 of record OY728158.1, read on the forward strand.
GAAATTACATCCAATGACCAACATTGTATTAAATTGTAAAAATATATTCTAAATATACTTTAAAACCACTCAAATTAATAATTTATCACTATTAATTATTTTGATTAAAAAATTTGTTTTTAATTATAATTTAGTAATTTTCACTATTCATCAGAATATGAAAGTTATCCGAAAGGTACCAAAATTTCACCTTAGGCTAAATTCGATATTCCGAATCCAAAAATGAAGTCCATTTTGAGATCTAAAATTTCTAAAATTTTAAAATGTGGTTATTACTATTCATAACAGCTAGTTATAATAATATTTTAATAGCATATCGTTGTTTAGTGAAACTCGGTATTGCGTACTACACACGCTATCGAGGAAGGTCGCGATTGCGTGTAATGAAAGGAAAGTCAATGATTTTTGTTGTGCAAGCTCCTTTTGGTGTAGCGTACAACACAAGACATTAATAAAATTAAAAAGAATATTTTTCATAAAATCTCGGGCTGTTACACTGGCTACCGGTAGACTGAGCTACTGGTAGGCCTGCTGCCGGTAGGCTAAGGCTGCCGGTGTGCCTACCGTGGGTCAAAATTCACCGAGAAGTTGGGATGGCCTCCCAGACCACCCATAACAACTCAAGTATTAGATTTTTACTAAGTAATTGTCCTCTGACAACTCGGGCCATTACATCAGATAGCTCTCAAACTATTCTCGCCCTCTAGAATCAAGACAACCCATAAAAAAGAGAGGGTCCAAACAACCACCTATAAATATACCTCTTAGGAGTGAACCTCGTCATCAACTAAAAAACAGATTTCTCTTAATAACCAAGCCACATAACATGTCAAACTACCCAGTCATGTGGGTTGGGGAGTATCTTCCCCCATGTCCTGATATTATCCGCTTTGGGCGGCACTGACTCGCCCACACGGGTTTAATCGCATACACCTTAATGCATCTTGATTACGGGTCGGACCCTCCCCTCCCCATTTCCAGGAATTCTCACACACATTCGAAGAGGAAATAAAACCCACATATTTCATAGAAAACAAGGTAAAACGCTTCACTAAAACAAGTATAGACATAATAGCACAAAACTCAAAACAACTATGGGTACTGGGCATGCATCTGTGATTCCCTCTCCCACGTAATCTCCTCAAGCCCACCATGTCTCCATAACACACAAACCAAGGGAATGGTTTACCCACTATGCACCTTCTCCTCACAATCCTCTATCATCACTGGTCTTTCCACAAAGTTCATGTCGTCCTCAATGTCTAGCTCTCCCCAGTCAAGGATGTGTGAATCGCCGTGTAGATAACGACGGAGCTGGGACACATGGAAGACGTCATGTATCCACAGCAGCGGCGGTGGTAACGCTAGCTGATAAGACACTTAATCGACCCACCGCAACACTTCGAAGGGTCCGATGAACATGGGAGAAAGCTTACTCCCCTTGTCGAACCTCTGTTGTCCACGCGGAGGGGAGACCTTCAAGAACATGTTGTCTCAAACCTCAAACTCCAAGGGCCTCCTCTTGGTGTCAGCATACGACTTATGTCGGTCCTGGGCCGCCTTCATCCTTTATTGTATAAGGTGAACCTTCTCCATCGTGCTCTGCACCACCTCCGGGCCAAGGATTCTCGCCTCTATGAGATCGGTCCAACACACAGGTGATCGGCATGGCCTCCCGTAAATGGCTTTAAACGGGGCCATAACAATGGTAGAGTGATAGCTATTATTGTAGGAGAACTCTACCTATGGAAAGTGTCGTAACCATGATCCTCCTGAGTCCAGAACACATGCCTGCAGCATATCCACCAAGGTCTGGATGGTCAGCTCTGTCTGTCCATCTGTCTGGGGATGGAAAGCAGTGCTAAGATGTTTCTGCGTGCCAAATGCATGCTGCAATCCTCTCCAGACATGTGAGGTAAACCGTACATTCCTATTCGAGACTATGGACCTCATAACCACATGAAACTGCACCACCTCATCCACGTACAATCATGCCAAAGCATCCACTGCACTCGACTCCTTAATCGCCAGAAAGTGATCCAATTTCATCAACCTGTCCACTACTACCTAGATGGCATAGTATCCCCCCTGAACCTTGGGTAGTCTAGTGACGAATTCCATCGATATGTCATCCCACTTCCACTTGGGGACATCTAAGGGTTGCAACAGACCACATGGAACACAGTGTTCAGCCTTTACCTGCTGACACACTAGGCACTAGGCCGCAAACTCTGCCACTTCTCGCTTTACCCCGTGCCACGAGAACTATCTCTTCAGACCCTGGTACACCTTGGAAACTCCTAGGTGTACCCCATAGGGGTGAGTTGTGGACCTCACTAAGAACCTTTCCACGCATCGCCTCAGGAAAAAAGATCTTTCCTAGGAAAAGCATCTGATTCTGACCATCCACCATCCACCCTTCTAGAGCATTGCTCTGGTCAACTCAGTCATGCATAACTTCGCACTCTAGGTCTCCCCATTTAGACTCCTCCACTTGGTGCAATATAGAAGACTGCACTGTCATCTTCTACAGGAAACATCTACCACCATCCATCCTCGCATCCTGGTGTAAGGCAACCAACTCCTCCATTGCCTTCCAAGTTTCTGCCAACTCTCGGACCGCATCCTTCTGCGATCTCCTACTCTAGGCATCAGCCACTACATTCCTCTTCCCTGAAGTGTAGGAAATATCGAAGTTGTAATCCTGGAGGAACTCCACCCACCTTCACTACCGCATGTTTACGTCCCGCTGGGAGAAAATATACCCCAAGATTTTGTGATCCTTGAAGACCATAAATTGTTCTCTGATGAGGTAATGTCGCCCTAACTTTAGTGAAAAAATGACCACTGCAAGCTCCAAGTTGTGGGTGGCATAATTACACTCATGAGGGCGTAGGTTCCTAGACCCATAAGCGATCACCCCTTGTCGCTGCATCAACACACTTCTGAGGCCTTTCCCTGAAGCATCACAAAACACCTCATATGTCGCCCCTTCTTCTGATAATCTCAGCACTGGGGCACTAACAAACTTCTCCTTCCATTAGCTGAAGGCTGCCTTGCACTGCTCACTCCACACAAAAACCTGGTCTCTCTTGGTCAAGGCTGTCAAAGGGGCTGCAACTCGGGATCAGTTGGGTATGAACATCCAGTAGTAACCTACCAGCCCGAAGAAACTACGAACCTCTGCCACATTTTTAGGTGCTACCCAAGAAAAAACTTCTTCAACCTTTGATGGGTCCACCGCTACCCCCTGTTCGGACACTACATGCCCAAGAAAGTGTACTTATCGTGTCCAGAACATGCATTTCGATAACTTCACATAGAGTTAGTGTTGTCGGAGGACCTTCAAAACCGTCATCAGGTGCTCCGTGTGGTCCTCCTATGATCTTGAATCAATCAGGATGTCATCGATGAACACATCTATGAACCGATCTAGGTACTCCTAGAAGATGGAGTTCATAAGCCCCATGAACACAATCGGGGAATTCGTAACACCGAAAGGCATGACTACGAACTCAAAGTGTCCATATCTGCACCTGAAGGCCGTTTTCGTGATGTCTCCCTCTTTCTCCCTCAACTGGTTAATCCAAGACCGCAGGCCGATCTTTGAGAACCGTCTAACGCCTTTCAACTAGTTGAAAAGATCGTCTATCCTCGGAAGAGGGTAGCGATTCTTGATCGTCACCTGATTCAGCCTCTTGTAGTCTATTCACATACTGATACCACCATCTTCCATCTTTGTGAACAAGACTGGGGAACCTCATGGTGACGCACTTGGTCGAACTAACCCCTCTTCATCAGATCGTCAATCTGAATCTGCAATTCTCGTAGCTCCGAAGGTGCCATCTAGTAAGGATCCATTGAAATCGGATGACCACCAGGCTGCAAGTCTATCCCAAACTTGATATCACATTGAGGGGGTAGAGTCATCACCTCCCCAGGGAAGACGTCCATAAACTCACTGACGATTCATGGCACTTCCACCATCTCAGTATCTACTGACTCTACTGACAGCTCGGCTAACAACGAGAGGATGGGCTCTTCTCGCCTACTGCCCTTCTTACCATTCCGCTTGGCCGTGATTGTAACGCATCGGCCACCCAATTATGAGAACACAACCCTTCCTCGGAAGTAGTCGATGATGGAAAACACAGAGAACATCCATTCGATGCCTAGGATGAAATCGTATGGTTGTATCTGTAGCAACAGTAAATCCCTGACCGACTGATGTGGCCCTATCATCATTCTGCATCCTCGACAAACATATAACAAGTCGGTCTGACCTCCGACTGGTGTGCTCAGTACCAGGGGCACTGGAAGTCTCTCAGCATCTATTCCCAAAGCACGGGCTACACTGGGTGCAACGAAAGAGTGCGAAGCTCCGGTATAGAACAAGGCATAAGCAAGACTGCTAAACAAATCGATCGTACCTCGAACGTCCTCTGGTCCCACTATGAGTGCTACCTCCGTGGCGTGAAACTACCCACGTCCAGCTCCTCTACCTCTCGAATGTTGGTCACCTCCCCGACCACACCCTGGTCGAGTTCCCTGAGGAGATCCCTGAGGTCGGACTCCTCCTACAACACATGCCCCTGGGGGAGCAGGAGCTTGCTGCCCCTGCTGCTACTACAGGAAGGGCCTAGCTGGAAACTGCTGCTGAGGCAGGTGCTGGGCCTTTCCGCCACTGCTGTACTGTACTCTGTCCGGGCACTGACTTCGGAGATTTACATGGCACCCATAGACGAATCACCGCGGTCCTGGGGCCGAAGGAAAAGGGTGAGGACCAGGGCACCGGAACTGAAACTCCTGCAGCCTGCTCCCTGCTGGTCGGAACCTGGAGGGTCCGAACGCAGGAGGCCTGGTGCTGACGTCCTTCCCCATCGATGGTCCCAGCTGGATCCCATCTCGTGACACGCCTCCTAGATCGTGCATCCTCTCTACCAATTAGGCCTTCTTCTGGACCTCCAAGTACGTCTGCAGGGTAAAGGGGGTAACAACATACTTGAGGGACGGTCGGAGCGCCCCCTATAAACGTCTTTCCCAAGACTCCTCGTTGGGAAAGAGGTCCGGAGAAAAATGTAGGAGGTCCTTGAACATGATTCCCATCTCCCTTATCGACATACTCCCCTTCTGGAGGGAGATTATCTCATGCCTCTTCTCCTCCTTCATCGTTGAAGAGAGAAATTCTGCCTGGAACTCCCTCTCAAAATCAGCCCATGCCACCTCAGCCTCTCTCCTCGCCCCAAGGTAAAGTGTCCCCCACTGACGCGCTGCTCCCCGCATCTGGCTGACGGCCAGAGGAACCCAGTACTCGGTTGGGGCCCGAATCAGGCCAAAAGCTATAACTAGCTCTTCTAGCCAGCTCTCCGTCTTCATGTCAGAGGTGTTTCCCTCATACTTCTCAAGGGTCTGTCGCTGGAAGGCTCGAAGTGTCTTATTCCACTGGTCATCCTCCTCCTCTCGATCAGCTCTCTGCCGATCGTCCAAGGTAGTCTCTGGGTCCTCGATCACCTCCACCACACGTGGTCCTCTCCCAGGTGCCATAGATGCAAGGTAAACAAGGAATGCCTAAGCCCAAGTAGTGTAGAATATTGTTCTTAAAATTTCTTAAAATTCTTATTGATTTAAATTCCAAAAACACTTGTGAAACATGAGAACACAAGTCATCATGATGCATGTACCTTTCCTAGGGTCTCTACCCTGCAATCAATTTGAACTCACTCGGTCGTTCGTGAGGTCCGGAGTCCTTGCATCGGATCACGGGGGGCCCTAACATCCCGCATCCTAGCCAGTCTTCCCTGGCCTAATTCACGCACCAAGTTCACCCAACACTGTTTCTCTACCATCCCATGCAATCCTCACTGTGCCTAACTCCAGACTCCATCTGATCCATCAACCTCCTTCTGATACCTTTCTATAACGACCCACTTTCACCAAAAGAAGGGAAGGGTCAGCAGATTTCTAGGCCCTTCCTTCTTCAAGTTGAAGGAGAGATAATAACCCCTGAAACCCACCTTCAATAGGTCCTAGAGTGGCGACCAGCACTAAGGGTATAGAATCACTCACTAAATGAAAAGCATTACTCTTTTTCTTTTAATACGATCGGGAGATAAGATAGAAAATCTCACAATACCAAAACTAGAAGTGCAAGAAAATACAAATAAACTATTCCCATATTCATGTTCCAAAAGTAAATACCACAAGGTACAAAGTGACTACAAAGGTAAAGTACCAAATAAAGAAACCCAATAACTACAAATACCCCAAAGGACTAAGCTAGTCTTGTCCCACGCGATCCCTGAAGTACTCTTGGAAACCTGAAAGAAGTTTTATATATGTAGGGTGAGCATACAAGTATACTCTGTAGGGAGAATCCAAAGACTCTCGTGCACAAGTGGGGAGACATAATAAAGTCCCGTGAGAAACAGCCAACCAACACTCTCGAGGAGTTCACCCATCCGGCTCACCGGCCACACTCACCAAATAACACAAAAAAGTAATGTATACTAAAGCACATCGATGTTTGGGTACCCCGCGCAGCTTTCCCACTGGTTATTGAAGACATCCTATGCATCGACCCAATCCTGCCATTCTCACTACAGTCCCACTGCCACACCCCGCCCGCACACACCTGGGCCATAACCTCATGTAGTCCCACTACCAAACCCCACCCACAAACACCCAGGCCACAACTATCTCATGTAACCATTCCTGCAAACACCTAGTCTAGAACAACCACCGTCACGTCCGATGACACCTGAGCTAGAAGATCCACTGCCACTCCCGAAGACACCTGGGCCTCATCCCGAAGACACTTGGGAAACCACCTGCCCGCACACACTTGGGACTCATCCCGAAGACACTTGGGAAACCACCTACCCACACACACCTAGGCCATAACCACCACACTACACCGACCGAATGTTCTTGGGCTAATAATGGACCTCATGCCATTACAGCCTGCCCGAAGATACTTGGGCTACATTGGAAAGGGAGCAGAAAGGATCTAATAACCAGCCACTAATATAAGTGTTTGGAAAACACCATCCTCCATGAAATGGGGGTGTTCGGAACTAAGTTCTCAACTTGGGAAAGGCATGAATAATAAACATAAAACTACAAGTGTATATATAAGTAACAAACACTCACCCAATCTAGGTTTTTCTTCAGCCAGCCTAAAGAACACAATTAGCGCCCAAGTCATGACTCACACCAAACCAAAACCAATTTTTACCATCCTTGTTTCATGTTCATTGATAATGTTTAAATATGTTTATGCACCTACTTAGGAAACTAGCAAGCATAGCACAAGACAAGGAAAGAGTACAGTCAAACATCAACTTAAACATTCACACTCAGTTCTCTTGTAAAGTCACAACAACAAAGAAATAAGTGAGATTCATCGAAGTACTGGATCCAAAAGAAAAAAATCCCATGTTACAGCCTCATGTTCCCAAAATCCCCGAGCCAATGGCTTCTCAAAAATAGAGGATCCCACCCCAATTCGTGATATAATCAAGATAACCACCCAACCTTAAATTTAAAACCACTGGAAGCATAACAATAGGGGATCACATACCCACCCACATCACCCTGTAATCGGCCCATGAAGGAAAAATAACCCAAACACCACCACCAACACAAACCAGTCCCATGCCGGTATTTTCAGATTTAAAGGATTTAACAAACTCCATGTTTTCAACATTGATGTACTTTAACTGGGGTTATCACAGAAAGGATTGATCATGGTGCTTTCAATTTATTTAGCCAGATGTACGTAATTAACCAAATTACATTAAACACAAAGGGTTCACAAACAAAATATGATCCATTTAAACATCACCAGAGGTAAGGGTTCGTTAGTGAATAGAGAAAGGCCACCAATGACCAAGATTTTCAGTAGGCATAAGCCCACACAATTCATAAATAATCGATCATGGAAGATCATAAAACAAAGCAACATCATCGATCACACCCCTCCACATTCATTCTTTAGGATCCGTTAATTATCTTGATTAAGGTTTGGTTCATCCAATTCTACAGAATCAAAAACATGTCCACCCCGCACGATACACAAAATTTTGAGACGATAGAGAAATTACCTAATTGATTGATCGACGATTGAAGTTTATCATCACACTCCACGAACAGAAGATGAGCAATTTGTAGGGGTGGGGCCTCGGGAACTCAAGGACGAGAAGATGAATCGATGGGAGGGTGATCGAGAAAAAGAAACCTAGGGAGAAACCTTTAGTTTATAAGGGACATGGATGGTTGAGATAAGAACATGAAACCACGTAAAGAGAGGGGTCGTGGGTTGACCATGCGGCCCTACACGTCATTAAAGGGGTCCTCACCTTTAGGGGTGGATTAAACCGACGCACCCAGGGCATCTCTCTTAATCAAACACCATTAATTGGTGTTAATGTGCCTAAAAACAGGCTTAAAGGGGTCAAAATAGGGTTTAAACCCCAATTTGCACAAAAAGGAGGCGCTTCTGGAAAACCCCATGGGGGTAGGCAAGAGCTACCAGTAGCCGAGAGCGACCGGTGGCTGACAGCTACCGGTAGCTGAGCTACCAATAATGTAACACCCCGAGATTTTATGAAAAATATTCTTTTTAATTTCATTAATTTCTTGTGTTGTACGCTACACCAAAAGGAGCTTTCACAACATGCATCCCTGACTTGCCTTGCATTACACGCAATCGCGACCTTCCTCGATAGCGTGTGTAGTACGCAATACCGAGTTTCACTAAACAACGATATGTTATTATTAAAACTAGCCGTTATGAATAGTAATAACCACTTTTTGAAATTTCATAAGATTTATTTATCAAAATGGACTTCATTTTTGGATTCGGAATATCAAAATTAGCTTAGGGTGAAATTTTGGTACTTTTCGGATAACTTTCATTTTATGATGAATAGTGAATATTACTAAATTTTAATTAAAAACAACCTTTTTAATCGAAATAATTAATAGTGATAAATTATTAATTTGAGTGGTTTTAAAGTATATTTAGAATATATTTTTACAATTTAATACAATGTTTTTCATTGGACGTAATTTCATATTTAAACTAGACATAACCAAATGTCAATCTTTTGATAGTTATTATCTCTTAAGAACACGCTATTTGTTTTGACGATGGGAATTAATTTTTAAATTAATTAATGCAACTGATATGTTTTTAATTTGGTAAAATAGGCATCATTTTTGAGTTCATAATATCAAATATAGCTTAGGCCTAGTTTTTGGTATTTTTCTGGAAACTTTCATTTTTTGATGAATAGTGACACCACTAAGTGGTAGTTAAGAAAAATGAAATTTTCATAAAACATAATTTTACCGCTTCTATGAGTGGAATTTCAAAAATCCGAGACAAACGGTTGATGTCAGTAAGTAAAATGTGATTCAATGAGATGAAAATAATTTTTCATGAATATTAACTTTTTACTTTGTTTACCACGGTTTAAAGTAAATATGGTAATTACGATTAAAAATGATATTATTATTACCCTAACACATGTCCTAATTCTATTAAATAAGTTTAATTAGATCAAAAAAACCTTATGAATAAAATATGACCATTTAGGCCCACTTATATTAGATTAGGACATTTATTATTAATTTATTAAAAGAAGGGTTAAAATAGTTAAAATCAAAGTTTAATAAGTAAATCATTTTTAATATAGGGTTATACAAAAGATAAATTCGACTATAAATAGTAATTAGAAATCTAAAAATATTTCCTACATAATGGTATTTTATTTGTAATTTTTAGACATTAAATAATTTAGCTTATTTATGACACAATGATGACGCAGTAATTATCTTATTAATGAAATATTGACATAATTGATGTTATAAATACCCAAATAAATGTAATTTAAGACTTTTTATGAAATCAACTAATTTTATAGGTTAATAGGACATGCTATTATTGATTTAATTAACTTTTTTTTAACTAATAATTCTGTTATGATTTTCACAAAAATCAATTACAAAATAGTGTCAAAATTGACATAAAATAGTTTTTAAAACATATATTATATTATTAATTGTTATTTTATTCCTAAAAATCTACGTATCGGCCAAATGACCTAGATAAGACTATATATATTAATAATAAACAACTTGGGGTTCTTTTGGCCTCTTATAGTACGTTTATTAACCTTATAGTATAATAACACAAGAAGACACGGTAGAAGTAAAATTATTTTACTTAATGTTAAATCTAAATGATAAGGTTAAAATAGAAACCTAAAATTGTCTAAATTCTATTGGATGAGAGTATTTAGACCCATCCCCACCTTATCTTCGAAATTTATCAATTTGGAGCTATTTAAAACCGACTTTTACTTTTTAATAAAATAATAGTTTTAGTTATTCCAAAGGTGCCCCTCTCCTCCCTTATAAAAGGGCACCTCCTCTCTCTCTTCCTCACACCACATTGAGCCTTCAAGCTCGGCCAACCGCTGCCAAATTTTCTTCTCCACTTCCCTAGAAACATCCTAGAGGTCCTGGTCTTCTTCAAAGACCAATTTTAGTGCCCTAAGTGGAGGACTCAAAGAGGCGCTTCGAAGAAGAGGTCATGTCCGTTACCGATTCTTTCAAATTTATTTCATCTTACACTTATTCTTCTTATGTTGTTTCATTATGAAGTAACAACATCAGTATCCCTAATATACTGATATGTTATTATAAGTATGAAAAAACCATATTTCACCATCTATCCATCCTACAGAAAATGAAATCACCGCGCGTGCGTACTTACCGAATACAGTCTCCACGCCGTGGTGTAATCTATTTTCCACCACCACCTTACTTGTATGGGTATAATGGTGTACATAATAACTATATAAGATTATTGTAAAGTGATATTGATTCTTAAATAGTATACATACACTCCAATACAATTCCACGATCATGATAATGATATCATCGCTCGAGCGTATGTACGGACTACCGTCTCCACGACGCGATGAGATTCATTCTCCACGTTAACCTTTCATGAATGATTATAAAGTATATATAATAAGTAATCATGAAATATATTAAATAATAATTATACTGGATTTATGTGTATATATATGTATTTCATCTACTTAATTCCATTCAACTCAATAAGGAAACGAAAACAGCATTCATGCGTACGTACGGCCTACCGTCTCCATGAACGGTGTATTACTTTCCATTTACCGATCTATTATATATATGTATATTCTGAATATATATTATATATAAATCATTTCTTATATTCTGGAATAAAGTAATCATGATCTATGTAATCATATGAATAATTACAAGTCAAAACACGGACGACAAATGAAACGATTTTTCCCAAAACGCCCTTTAACATGAAATTTACAAAGGAACGGGTAAAATAAAGTCATAAGTGAACCATATATGATATCATAAAAATTAGTATGATTCTGGAATAAGTCAATAACATTATTTAAATCATTATACAGTAGGTTCGGACACTTACGAATCAAATCGGACCTAAGGTAAGGGAAATATCACAATCTCATTTTTATCTGAGATTGTTTATACTTTGGTATTTACTGGGGTGTATTTTATCATCCACATCCATGTTTCCTCTATATGTAATATTATTTCCATCCACCTACAATTGTTTAAATCAAATTTTACCCTTTGGTGAGTTTTTAGTAAAAGATACAAAAGGAATCTTTTGTCGTTTTTCGTACGAGGTACTTTTTGACTTTTCTGAGAAAAGTACGAGAAGAATGTTTTTTTTAACTTATATGGCATGAATGGATTTTTAAAAAATTATTTCCAAGAAGCTTCCTTTACAATTTATCAAGTTTATTTTTAGTCAACTTCTTTTAGTTTATAATTTTATGACATTTTAAGAAAGGAAAAGTGTTTTTGAAGTAGAAAGGATATTTTGCTCAAGAATGGAGTTCAAGTGTTTTATAAAAATTATTTTCCATATATGATAATAAAGGGTTCTGTTTTCATCCCTATTATTACATTTATTTGATTATTTTGTGATGGAATTATTTTTATGAATTCCTTTATTTTATATGAATTGTTTTATGATGTTATGATGTTTAAGATTCCCATTTTTATTTCATGGGTTATGCTATGATGTATGGTTTATGATTTTGTAGCACACATAAGAATGGTATCATTATGAGATGGGTGGGACCTATATCTCCCTCCAATGCATTGGGTAAAGATTTTATATATCATGAGATAGACATGGCTGGAATGGCAGGTTAAACCGGATCAGTAAAATAGGACTGAAACGAGGAGTGAACTTGGTTTAGAAATGGACTTTGTCCACTAAGATAGTCTTGGAAATGAGTCTTGGCTAATAAGAAATGATTCTCTATGATTATGTGTGGACACCAAAAAATTTCATTTTTTAAGTTATGATTATTTGGATTACATTTCACTACTATGATTTATCCCATGTTATGATATTATGATCTCTTTTGTAGGTTAAGATTTCCAAAATGTTTTTTTCTTATGAATATGGTGTGATTTATATTTCTTTTGTTTACCCTTACTGAGCATTTGAGCTCACCCTTTTATGTTTTCTTTTCCCCATGATATAAGGAATGGTTTTAGGTAAGAAAAAAAGGGACAATCTTTATTGGAGATGTTGAAGATCTTTCACCATGATTAGAAGAATACGTTCCGAGCTTCCAAAGACACTAAACTATTACGGTCCTTGTGTGTGTGTTTTTTTTATGTACTAATTATTCCGCAAAACTAATGTAATGTTCATGTACGTCAAGCTTCGGGTATCTACAGTTGGTATCACGGGAAAGGTTTAGTCAACCTTTGGAAACTAGGATGCGAGAACTTTTGTGAGATTCCTAGAGATATTTCTAAGGTATGTCTAGGGATGTCCGTAAGGTTAAGTATAAGTATAGGTTATAGTCCTAGAATTGAGTTAACGATCTTAGAATTGAACCTACGATGTTAGATATTGAGGGTACTCCCCCTTTATTATGTTGTTTTCCCTAGCATGATTTTTTCCTCTCTCACTATTCTTTTTGGGTTTTAGACGATGGCTGGAACCCGAAGGAACCGTGTTGATCAATGTAATGGACAATGCAATGATTGTCCTCCTGAATAAAAAAACATTATGGGAGATGGAGTGCAAAATCTTATTGCTATACTTACACAAGCTATGAATCATTCTGGACTTCCAAATGACCAGAGAAGGGAACAATATTCTATTGAGTCCTTCATGAGGCAACGTCCACCTTCTTTTAGTGGGTCTTCTGATCCACTTGTTTCTGAACAATGGATGAGTACCACTGAAAAGATATTTTCAGTTCTTCAATGTTCTGAACATGATAAACTCATCTTAGTAGTATATCCTTTGGAAGGTGACGCTGATCAATGGTGGAATCTTATCAAGAATACGAGGAAAAGAGATGAAATTGAGTCCATGGAATGGGACGAGTTCAAGAACTTATATTTCAATAAGTACTTCCCTCGTATTCTTCGAACAAAGATGGAGAAGGTGTTTCTTGAACTAAAGAAAAAGGATAATGAATCTGTTGGTATATACGAAGAGAATTCTACAAGGCTTTCAAGGTATGAATCTGGATTTATCATCTAACCTGAAAGTAAAGTTGATCAATTCTTCAGTGTCTTAAAACCAAATCTTCGAAGGGCATTAGCTATAAGAGACTTCAGTAGCTATGAAGAAATTGTGCGTTGTGCTATCAAGGTAGAAATGGAAGTTGGTATTACTTATCCATCTCATAGTTTTGACAAGAAACGAAAGATGGAGTTCAAGGAGAAATCTCCGAATAATGGTGAAAAGAAGATGAATGTTTCCTTATGCTCAAAGTGTGGAAAGAAGCATGGTGGAGATTGTCTTAAAGGGGCAAGTAAATGTTTCAAATGTGTAAAAAAAGGTCATCGGGCATTTGAATGCCTCAATGATGGGAAGAAGATGTCTAATGATGCAAACAAAGGAAGGGATACACAGAATGAACCTACTACACTTCAATGCTTCATGTGCAAGGAAATGGGGCATTATGCTAATAAATGCCCTAATCTAAGGGTTAGTGATGATCAACATGAGCAACCACTTAAGGCAAAGGACAAAGGGAAGTCACATGCGATCACCATTGGCGATGTTGAATATGATAACGATGTGGTGGAATGATTAAGTGTTTATGTAATGGGATTACAAAATAATGTTGTATATAGTATCGTGGAATATTGGAATATTTATGTATTGGTCTACTGTGGTTTTCAATTATTTTATGGTACCGGTAACCATGGAAAATGATTGAGATATTTTTGGAAAAAAGATGATATGTGCATAATGAAGGGAAAATGAGAAAATGAAATATTTGACAGTATTCATGAGCTCCTGATTTGATATAAGGAGTAAGTGATATCATGGTTTTAGTATATAGAATTTTGAGGATTTTGTTATGTGGAAAGTGTTAACTTTTAACGGCATTCATGTTTTCACTAAGGTTCAATGGAGAATACATGATTAAGGCCTTTGAAGTTTTGGAATGTGACCAACAAGACATATCTTATGATATATGGGGATCAACGATGGTATTAAATCTCTGTTAATCTTTTTCACTATATTATGAGAGTGGACTATAGTATTATGGATAAGCCTAAAGATTGGAATGGATTATGATGGAAATAAGTTAGTATTGCTTAAGGATAGAAGTTTTTTTCGATATTATTGATGAGATGTTATATTAGTATAGTTTTATAAAAAGGACAACCTGCAGGACGGGCGACAACCCATCGCATCGGACAAGGCCGTAGGAATCGAACCCACAATCGAAGTGCGACTGGCCTTTATCGCCTACCACTGGCCTACAAGAAGTCCATGTTTAGTAGAAACTAGTTTTATTATATTAAGCAGTATGATATATGAAGTATAAGTCCATTTTAGGAACCATATATGATTAACCTCACTATAGATGGACTTATGTATTTTTTATACCTTTTATAACCATTTGTTTGAGACAGATGGAATGACCCATCATTCTATCACATGATCTACTAAAACATCACAAATGACAAATTAAACTTCATTTCTTTAAGAGATGAAGTGGAAATTGTCCAAAAAATGACCAACGGTGAAACTATACCAAAATCACGAAAGTATTTCTTCTAATTCCAATTTCATCAACTATAGGGAAATGATCTTGAAAACCAAAAATGTTGTCCTAGTGCTCTTATATATGATGAATCAGATGGTACCTTAGATCATCACAAATCTATGGATTTGTGATTGTTGGCTTTTCCATAGCCATGTTCTCTACCACTCTCCATCAGAACATGGTGGTTAGATTTCTCTTCCATATCCATATTTTCACCTATGTGTAAACACAATGATTAGTTTATTTGGGTAACCGTTACGTTTCATAGTTTTGTTTTTAAAGATTGGTTTTGGTATTCCTTTTTACGATGTGGGTTTCTATCATAGAAACTTTCAAATAGTAAACCATTTATAACCCTGACAAATTTCGAGGGCGAAATTCATTTTAAGGGGGGTAGAATGTAACACCCCGGGATTTTAGGAAAAATTTTCTTTTTAATTTCATTAATGTCTTGTGTTGTACGCTACACCAAAAGGAGCTTTCAAAACACGCATCCTTGTCTTGCCTTGCATTACACGCAATCACGACCTTCCTCGATAGAGTGTGTAGTACGCAATACCGAGTTTCACTAAACAACGATATGCTATTATTAAAACTAGCTGTTATGAATAGTAATAACCACTTTTTTAAATTTTGTAAATTTTATTTTTCAAAATGGACTTCATTTTTGGATTCGGAATATCGAAATTAGCTTAGGGTGATATTTTGGTACTTTTCGGATAACTTTCATCTTCTGATGAATAGTGAAAATTACTAAATTTTAATTAAAAACAACCTTTTTAATCGAAATAATTAATAGTGATAAATTATTAATTTGAGTGGTTTTAAAGTATATTTAGAATATATTTTTACAATTTAGTACAATGTTGTTCATTGGATGTAATTTCACATTTGAACCAAACATAAACAAGTGTCAATCTTTTAATAGTTATTATATCTTAAGAACACACTATTTGTTTTGATGACGGGAATTAATTTTCAAATTAATTAATGAAACTGATATGTTTTTAATTTGGTAAAATAGAAATCATTTTTGAGTTCATAATATCAAATATAGATTAGGCCTAATTTTTGGTATTTTTCTGGAAACATTCATTTTTTGAGGAATAGTGAAACCACTAAGTGGTAGTTAAGAAAAATGAATTTTTCATAAAACTTAATTTTACCGATTCTGTGAGTTGAATTTCAAAAATCCGAGAGACACGGTTGATGTCAGTAACTAAAATGTGATTCAATGAGATGAAAATAATTTTTTGTGAATAGTAACTTTTTACTTTTTTTAACCACGGTTAAAAGTAAATAGGGTAATTACGAGTAAAAATGATATTATTATTACCATAAAACATGTACAAATTCTATTGGATAAGTTTAATTCGACCAAAAACAACCTTAGGAATAAAATATGACCATTTAGGCCCACCTGGATTAGATTAGGACATTTATTATTAATTTATTTAAAGAAGGGTTAAAATAGTTAAAATCAAAGTTTAATAAGTAAATCATTTTTAATATAGGGTTATAAATAAGATAAATTCGACTTTAAATAGTCATTAGAAAGCTAAAAATATTTCCTACATAATGGTATTTTATTTGTAATTTTTAGACATTAAATAAGTTAATTTATTTATGACACAAAGATGATGCAGTAATTATCTTATTAATGAAATATTGACATAATTGATGTTATAAATACCCAAATAAATGTAATTTCAGACTTTTAATGCAATAAAATAATTTTCTAGGTTAATATGACATGTTATTATTGATTTAATTAACTTTTTTAGAACTAGTCATTCTGTTATGATTTTCACAAAAATCAATTACAAAACAGTGTCAAAATTGACATAAAATAGTTTTTAAAACAAATATTATATTATTAATTGTTATTTTTTTCATAAAAATCTAAGGTTCAGAAAAATGACTTATATATGGTTATATATATTAATAATAATAAACTTGGGGTTCGTTTGTCTTCTTATAGTATGTTTATTAGCCATATAGTATAAGAACACAAGAAGACACGGTAAAAGTAAAATTATTTTACTTAATGTTAAATCTAAATGATAAGGTTAAAGTAGGAACCTAAACTTGTCTAAATTCTATTGGATGAGAGGATTACGACCCATCCCCACCTTATTATCGAAATGAATCATTTTGGATCTATTTAAAACTGAATTCGACATTATAATAAAATAATAGTTTTAGTTATTCGAAATGTTCCCCTCTCCTCCATTATAAAAGGGCACCTCCTCCCTCTCTTCCTCACAACATTTTGAGACTTCAAGCTTGGCCAACCCATGACAAATTCTATTATCCACTTCCCTAGAAACATACTAGAGGTCCCGGTCTTCTTAAAATACCAATTTTAGTGCCCTAAGAGGAGGACTCAAAGATGTGCTTCAAAGAAGAGGTAATGTCCGTTACCGATTCTTTCAACTTTATTTCATCTTCCACTTCTTCTTCTTAGGTTTTTTCATTATGAAGTAATAACATCAGTATACCTAATATACTGATATGTTATTATAAGTATGAAACAAATCTATTTCACCTTCTATAACCATCCTACGGAAAACGAAATCACCGCGCATGCATACGTAAGGAATACCGTCTCCACGCCGTGGTGTAATCTATTTTCCACCACCACCTTACTTGGATGGGTATAATGGTGTACATAATAACTATATATGATTATTTTAATGTGATATTGATTGTGAAATAGTATAAATACACTCCAATACAATTCCACTATCATGAGAACGATATCATCGCTCGTGCGTACGTACGGACTACCGTCTCCACGACGCGATGAGATTCATTCTCCACGTTAACCTTTCATGAATGATTATAAATTATATATAATAAGTAATCATGAAATATATGAAAGAATAATGATACTGTATTTATGTTTTTATATATGTATTTCATCTACTTAATTCCATTCAACTCCATAAGGAAACGAAAACAGCGTTCACGCGTACATACGACCTACCTTCTCCATGAACGGTGTATTTCATTCCCTTTACTGATCTATTATATATATGTATATTCTAAATATATATTATATATAAATCATGTCTTATATTCTGGAATTAATTAATCATGATCTAAGTAATCATATGAATAATTACAAGTCAAAACACGGATGACAAATGAAACGATTTTTACCCAAAACGCCCTTTAACATGAAATTTACAAAAGAATGGGTAAAATAAAGTCATAAGTGAACGGTATATGATATCATAAAAATATGTATGATTCTGTAATAAGTCAATAACATTATTTAAATCATTATACTGGATGTTCAGACACTTACGAAGCAAATCGGACCTAAGGTAAGGGAAATATCACAATCTCATTTTTATCCAAGATTGTCTATACTTTGGTATTTACTGGGGTTTATTTTACCATCCACATCCATGTTTCCTCAATATGTAATATTATTTCCATCCACCTACAATTTTTTAAATCCAATTTTACCCTTCGGTGAGTTTTTAGTAAAAGATACAAAAGGAATCTTTTGTCGTTTTTCATACGAGGTACTTTTTGACTTTTTCGACAAATGTACGGGAAGAATGTTTTTTTAACTTATACGGCATGAATAGATTTTTAAAACATTATTTCCAAGAAGATTCCTTTACAAGTTATCACGTTTATTTTTAATCAACTTCTTTTAGTTTATAATTTTATGACATTTTAAGAAAGGAAAAGTGTTTTTGATGTAGAAAGGATATTTTCCTCAAAAATGGAGTTCAAGTGTTTCATCAAAATTATTTTCCATCTAAGATAATAAAGGGTTCTTTTTTCATCCCTATTATTACATTTATTTGAATATGTTGTTATGGAATTGTTTTTAAGAATTCATTTATCTTATATGAATTTTTTATGATGTCATGATGTTTAAGATTCCCATTTTTACTTCATGGGTTATGCTATGATATATGGTTTATGATTTTGTGGCACACATAAGAATGGAATAATTATGAGATGGGTGGGACCTATATATCCCTCCAATTCATTGGGTAAAGATTTTATATCTAATGATATAGACAAGGCTAGAACGGCAGGATAAACCGGTTCAGTAAAACAGGACTGAAACGAGGAGTGAACTCGGTTCAGAAATGGACTTTGTCCACTAAGATAGTCTTGGAAATGAGTCTTGACTAATAAGAAATGATTCTCTATGATTATGTGTGTACGCCACAATGTTTCATGGTTTATGTTATGATTATTGGGATTACATTTCACTACTATGATTTATCCCATGTTATGATATTATGATCTCTTTTGCAGGTTAAGATTTCCAAAATGTTATGTTCTTATGAATATGATGTGATTGATATTTCTTTTGTTTACCCTTACTGAGCATTTGAGCTCACCCTTTTATGTTTTCTTTTCCCCAGGATATAATGAAAGGTTTTAGGTAAGAAAAAAAATGGATGATCTTTATGGGAGATGTTGAAGATCTTTCACCATGATTAGAAGATTACGTTCCGAGTTTCCAAAGACACTAAACTATTACGGTCCTTGTGTGTGTGTTTTTGTTATGTACTAAGTATTCCGCAAAAGTAATGTAATGTCCATGTACGTCAAGCTTCGGGTCTCTATAGATAAGTTGCTGCTATCGATGGCTGACAGCCACCAGTAAGGTGCAGCCACCGGTAGTCAAGAGGTACCGGTGGCTGACAGCGATCGGTAGTCGAGAGCTTCCGGTGGAAGACAGCTACCGGTAGGCGAGCTATGGGTAGGGTGCAGCTACCGGTAGACCGAGCTACCGATAGGCTCCGACTACCGGTAGGCCGAGCTACCAGTAGGCCTCATACCGGTTGTCTAAGGCTAAAGGTAGGCCTACAGTGGGTCAAACTTCACCAAGAAGTTGGGATGGCCTCCCAGAACACCTCAAGCATCGTATTTTTACTATGTAATGGTCCTCCAACAACTCGGGCCATTACACTAGTTTCCAAAGGTTAACTAAACCTTTCCTCTGATACCAACCGTAGAGACCCAAATCTTGACGTACATGAACAATACATTTCTTTTTTGGAATACATAATACATAACAAGAACCAACACTCTAGGACCGTAATAGTTTAGTGTCTTTGGAAACTCGGAACACAATATTCTAGTCGAGGTGAATGATATTCAACATCCCCCATAAAGCACATCCCCTTATAATTTTCTTACCTAAAACCTTTCATTAAATCATGGGGAAAATAAAAAATATAAATGGGTGAGCTCAAATTCTCAGTAAGGGTAAGAATGGAGAAAATAAAACAAATCATATACATTTGAACTTAAATATATGAAAATAATGTTTAAACATCATGATCTTGAGCAATGACTTAAAACATGGCAGTACGTAATGAAAAGATCATAAAGAAACATTAATCCTGATAAAATAGCATGAGAAGAAAACATTTAATTATGGAAACCATTATGCACATGTTATAATTTGCATAGTAGCCAAGACAATTCTGGAAAGACCATCTTAGTGGGCAAATTCCCTTTCTGAATCGAGTTCACTCGTCATTTTAGTCCTGTAACAGTGAACCAGATTAACTTACCATTCTAGCCATGTTTATCTCATGAGATATAAATCTTTACCCAATGCATTGGAGGGAGATATAGGTCTCACCCATCTCATAATGAAATCATTCTTACTTGTGCCACAAAATAAACATAAAACATTCATCATAACCCAAAAAATAATAAAATGGGTTTCATAAATATCGTCCCATCATCACATAATACATATAAAACAAATGGATATTTCATCATAAAAAGTGTGAAACCATGTAAATCATAGAGACATTATACTTGAAACATACACATATGAAATAATTTAATCTTAGATGGAAAATAGTTTTGATAAAACACTTGAAATGATTTCTTGAGGAAAATGTCCTTTCTTCTTCAAAATCATTTTCTTTTCACAAAATTCCATGCAATTTAAAAAAAAGTATTTTTTTGAAAATAGCCATAAAATCATGTAAACTAAGCTTCATGAAAATGAGGAATTATGAAATCTTAAAAATCCGTTCACGCTGTATAAGTTAAAAATAACATTCTTATCGTACTTTTGTCAGAAAAGTCAAAAAGTACCTCGTATGGTAATCAAAAGAATGATTCTTTCCATACAATGTGGTAAAAGTAAAAAAAGGTTAAGAATGAATTTAAACATACATGGAAGAAAAGTAAACATTTTATGAAAAATAATTTAGAACATATGGACATGGATAATAAACATATCCCCAGTAAATACTTACGAATAAACAATCTCGGATAAGAATGAGATTGGAATAATTATCCCTTACCTTATGTATAATATGCTTCGTATGTATCCGAACATACTAGATAATGATATAAATAATGTCATTTACTTATTACATAATCATATTCATTGTTATGATATCATATATGGTTTACTTATGACTTTATATTACCCATTCTTTTGTAAAATCGATGTAAAAGCAGCGATTTGGGTAAAATCATTTCATTTATTATACGTGTTTATACTTGTTGTTCTTGATATTATTACTTATATCCTGATTTAATTAATTACAGAATGTAAAACATGATTTATTTATAATATATATTCAGAATATACATATATATATGATAGATTGATAAATGGAATGAAATACACCGTTCATGGAGACGGTAGGTCGTACGTACGCATGACCGTTATTTTCGTTTCCTTATTAAATTGAATGGCATTAAGTAGATGAAATACATATATATATATATAGATATAAATCCAGTATCATTATTGTGTCTTATATTTCATTATTATTCATAATATATACTTTATAATCATTCATGAATGGTTGACAAGGAGAATGACTCTTATCGTGTCGTGGAGACGGTAGTCCGTGCATACGCAGGAGCGATGATATCATTCCCATGATCATGGAATTGTATTGAAGCGTAAGTATAATTTTTTAGAATCAATATCACTTTACAATAATCATATATAGTTATTTATTTCCACCATTATACTCATCCAATAAACGTGGTGGTTGAAAACAGATTACACCACGGTGTGGAGACGGTATTCCGTACGTACGCACACGCGGTGATTTCGTTTTCCATAGGATGGATAGAAGGTGAAATAGGGTTTTATAAAATTTATAATAACATATCAGTATATAATTAATACTGATGTTATTTCTTTATAATGAGACAACTAATGAAGAATAACTAGAAGAAGAAATAAACTTGATTGAATCGGAAGAAGAGATTACCTCTTCTTCGACGCACCTCCTTTATGATTCCTCTTATGAAAGTAGAGTTTGTCTTTTGAGAGGACTAGACCCACCAGAATGTTTCTAGAGACGTGTATAAGGGAAATGTGTAGGGTTTTTGCGAGATTAAAGGATCAAAAGGGTGTAAAGAGAAGAGGGAAGGGGTGCCCTTTTAATAAGGGAGGAGAGGGGCACCTTTGGAAAAGCATAAAATATTATTTTATAATAAAGTAATAATTCGGTTTATAATAGCTCCAAATTTATTTTTCCAACGATAAAGTGGGGATGGGTCGAAATCCTCTCAAACAATAGGTTTTAGAAAAGTTTAGGTTACTATTTTAACCTTATCATATAGAGTTAACTCTTAGTTAAATAATTTAACTTTTACCGTGTCTTCTTGTTTTCTTACATTATATGGTTAATAAACAAACTATAACAAGACAAACGAACAAAAAGTGCTTCATTATTAATATATATAACCTTATCAAAGTCATTTGGCCTAACCATAAATTTTTTGGAATATAATAACAATTAATAATATAATTTTTTTTTAAAAAACTACTTTATGTCAATTTTGACACTGTTTGGTAATTGATTTTTTTAAACTCATAACAGCATGAATATTTCTAAAAATTTTAATTAAATCAATACTAAAATTTAATATTAACCAATAAAATTAGTTTAATTCATAAAAAGTCTCAAATTACATTTATTTGGGTATTTATAAAATCAATTATGTTAATATTTCATTAATATGGTAATTACTGCATCATCATTGTGTCATAGATAAACTAAATTATTTAATGTATAAAATTTATAAATAAAATACCATTATGAAGGAAATATTTCTAAATTTATAATGAAAACCTATAGTTAAATTTATCTTATGTAAAACCCTATATGAAAAATGTTTTAGTTATTAAACTTTGATTTTATATATTTTAACTCTTTTTTAAATAAAATAATAATAAGTGTCCTAATCTAATCCAAGTGGACCTAAAGGGTAATATTTTATTCCTAAGGATTTTTTTGGTCGAATTACAGTTATACAATGGAATTAGAACATGTTATAGGGTAATAATAATATCATTTTTACACTTAATTATCCTATTTACTTTTAACCGTGGTAAATAAAATTAAAAAGTTACTATACACCAAAAATTATTTTTATCTGATTGAACCAAATTTTACTCCTTGATATTAACCTCGCTTCATGGATTTTGAAAATTCCACTCACAAATGCGGTAAAATAATGTTTTAAGTAGATTTTCAAATTCTCCTAGGAGGTGGGTAAAAGACGGTGAAAAGTTCAATAGACTTTTTATATATCTAAAATTATTCTAAAATGACTCAAATGAATTAAATTGAACTTATATAGGTATTATGTATCAATTTTGACCTAAAATAAATTTATATAAAATAAATAAATAATTAAATAATAAGTCTGTTTTTAAATAGTAACCTAGTGTTTTCACTATTCATCAAAAATTGAAAGTTTTCAGAAAAATACCAAAACATCACCCTAGGCTAATTTTTATATTTTGAATCCAAAAATGACGTCCGTTTTGAAAGGTAAAATTTATAAAATTTCAAAAAGTGGGTTTTACTATTCATACCGGCTAGTTCAAAATAATATTATAATAATATCTCGTTTAGTGAAACTTGGTATTGTGTACTACACACGCTATCGAAAAAGGTCTTGATTGCGTGTAATGCAAGCCAGGCCAGGGTTGAGTGTAGTGAAAGCTCCATTTGGTGTTGCGTATAACATAATCAAAACATTTTTCATTTATATATTAAACAAAGTCTATACTTAATGTTGCGTAAAATAATTTCCACAAATCGAACTTGAAATTGTGTGTAACACGAGCCAAGAATAGTGTTGTGTATTCTGCAATCTAATAAAGTGTTGCGTATTGTACAAGATATTGTTGGTGTAGTGTATCATAGAATAAATCAATGAAATTAAAAATAATATATCTCATAAAATCTCAGGGTGTTACATTCAACCCCCCTTAAAATGTATTTCGCCCTCGAAATTCGTTGGGGTTATAAATGGTTTACTACTTGAAGGTTTCTTTCATAGAATCCCACATCGTAAAATGGAATAAAAAATCTAAATTTTAAAAAGTGAAGTATGAAACATATCGGTTACCCAAATTAACTCATCACTGGGTTTCCACATAGGAGTATATAGGTGAAAATATGGATATGGAAGAGAAATCTAACCGTCAAGTTCTGATGGAGAGTGGTAGAGAACATGGCTATGAAAAATCCAACAATCGCAAAGCCGTAAGTTTGTGATGATCTACATTACCATCTGATTCATTAGATATGTGAGTACTAGGACAACATTTTTGGTTTCCAAGATCATTTCCCTAACATTGATGAACATTTACATAAGGGGAAATACATATTAGATTTCAGTGTAATATCATTGTTGGTCATTCCATAAACAATTTCCACTTCATCTCTATTTAAAGAAATGAAGATGAATTTTTCATTCGTGTAGTGTTAATAGATCATGGGATAGAATGATAAGTCATCCCATCAATTTCTATCACAAAAATGTTAGCATAAGTTATTAAATATACATAAGTCCATATATGGTGAGATTTATCATATATGATTCCAACAATGGACTTATACTTAATCTATCATACCTCTTAATAAAATAAAACTAGTTCCTACTAACTCAGGACTTCTTATAGTCCAGTGGTAAGCTATAAAGGCATGTGGCACATCGGTTGTGGGTTCGATTCCCACAACCATGTCTGATGCGACGGGTCGTCGCCCGTCCTACAGGTTGTCCTTTTTCTAAAACTACATTATTATAACATTCCCTCAATAATATCGAAAAAGTTCTAGCCTTAAACAATACTAACTTATATCCAACATAATACATTCCAATCTTTAGGTTTATCCAAAATACTTCGGTTGAAGCTCATAGTATAAAGAAAATGATTACTTGAAAGGTCACATAAAAACCACATGAAAACCATCATTTATCTCCCATATAAGATATATCTTTTTGGTCACATTCCGAACATGTGAATACCTTAATCATGTATTCTCTTGACAAATGAATACAAATTGAACCTTAGTGAAAACATGAATGTGGTTAAAAGTTAACTCTTTTCACATACCAAAATCCCAAAATTTCTATATACTCAAACCATGATATCAGTCATGAGTTCATTTCATTTTCCCTTTATCCCTTCATTATGAACATATCATTTTCTTTCCAAAAATATTTCAATCACATTTCCTTGTTACCGGTACCATATAATTATTAAAAACCAATACAAAGATATTCCAAAATTCCACGATACCATAAATGAGATTCCATGATACTATTTTGAAATCCCATTAAATAAACACTTAATCATTACACAACAACATTGTCATACTCAACATCATAAATAGTGATCACATGTGACTTCCCTTTATCCTTTTCATTAAGAGGTTTCTCACGTTGATCATCATTAACCCTTGGATTAGGGCTTTGATTATCATAATTCCACATTTCCTTTCACATGATGCATTGAAGTGTTGGTGGTGCGTTCTCTGTAGTATTTTGTTTATTCACATCATTAGTAACCCTTTTTCCATTACTTCGACACTCAGCTACATGATGACCTTCTTTTCCACACATAAAAAATTTTCTAGTCCCTTTAAGACAATCTCCATAATGCTTCTTTCCACACTTTGAGCATAAAGAATCATTTATCTTCTTTTCACCATTATTATGAGATTTCCCCTTGAACTCCATCATTTGTTTCTTGTCAAAACCATGAGATGGATATGTAACACCAACTTCCATTTCTATCGTGATAGCAAAATCCCCAATTTCTTCATAGCTATTGAAGCCTCTTAAAGCTAATTCCCTTCGAAAACATGGTTTTAAGCCACTGAAGAATCGATCAACTTTACATTCAGGTTGGATGATAAAGCCAGACGCATACCTTGCAAGTCTTCTCAAATTCGCT
The DNA here is from genome assembly GCA_963277665.1 of Viscum album. Lineage (NCBI taxonomy): Eukaryota > Viridiplantae > Streptophyta > Magnoliopsida > Santalales > Viscaceae > Viscum > Viscum album. Next base: position 884,094,221 of record OY728158.1, read on the forward strand.
TCGTATATACCAATAGATTAATCATCCTTTGGCTTAATCTCAAGGAACTCTATTTCCATCTTAGTTAGAAGAATACGATTGAAGTACTTACTAAAAAACAAGTTCTTGAACTCATCCCATTCCATGGATTCAATTTCATCTTGGGGGGCTTGTATTCTTAATTAGAGTCCAACATTGATCTGCTTCACCTTCTAAACGGTAAATATCCAGAATGATTTTTTTGTGTTCTGAACAAAGAAGTATGGAAAATATCTTTTCAATGGTACTGATCCATTGTTCACCAACAAGTTAATTATAAGACCCACTAAAAGAAGGTGGGTGTTGCCTCATGTAGGACTCAATAGAATATTGTCCCCCTTTCTACTCATTTGGAAGTCCAGAGTGATTCATAGCTTGTGTGAGTATAGAAATAAGATTTTTCACTCCATCTCCCATGGCATTGGTTTGTTCAATAGGAAAATCATTGCATTCTCCATTAAATTTATCAACATGGTTCCATGAGGTTCCATCCATCGTCTAAAACCCAAAAAGAATAGTGTGGGAGGAAAATATATTGCTAGGGAAAACAACATAATAAAGGGAGATTACCTTAAATATCTAACATCTTAGGTTTAATTCTATGATCATTACCTTAATTCTAGGACTATAACCTAAACATATACTTATCCTTAGGGACATCCCTAGACATACATTATAAATATCTATAGGGATCTCACTATAGTTTTTGCATCCTAGTTTCCAAATGTTACCTAAACCTTTCCTCTGATACCAACTGTAGAGACCCGAAGCTTGATGTGCATGGACAATACATTACATTTGCAGAATACATAATACATAACAAGAACCAACACTCTATAACCGTAATAGTATGCTGTCTTTGGAAACTCGGAACACAATCTTCTAATCGTGGTGAAAGATCCTCAACATCTCTAATAATGATCTTCCCCTTATAATTTTCATACCTAAAACCTTTCATTAAATCTTGGGGGAAAGAAAACATATAAATGAGTGAGCTCAAATTCTCAGTAAGGGTAAGCATGGAGAAAATAAAACAAATCTCTTACATTTGAACTTAAATACATGAGCATAATGTTTAAACATCAAGATCGTGAGCAATGACATAAAACATGGCTGTACGTAAGGCATAGATCATAAATAAAAATTAATCATGATAAAATAGCATGAGAATAAAACATTTACTTGTGGAAAAAAATTATGCACATGTTATGATTTACATAGTATCCATGGAATTGCTTCCAAGACCATCTTAGTGGACAAAGTCCATTTCTGAATCGAGCTCACTCCTCGTTTCAGTCCTCTAACACTGAACCAGATTAACTTACCGTTCCAGCCATGTCTATCTCATGAGATATAAATATTTACCCAATAAATTGTATGGAGATATAGGTCCCACCCATCTCATAATGAAATCATTCTTACTTGTGCCACAAAATAAACATAAAACATTAATCATAACCCAAAAAATAATTAAATGGGTTTCATAAACATCGTCCCATCGTCACATAATTCATATAAAACAAATGGATATTTCATCATAAAAAAATTGAAACCATGTAAATTATAGAGACATTATAATTGAAACATACTAATATGAAATAATTTCATCTTATATGGAAAATGGTTTTGATAAAACACTTGAAATGAATTCTTGAGGAAAATATCCTTTCTTCTACAAAATCATTTTTTTCATAAAATTCCACGAAATTTTAAAAGAAAAGTATTTTGTTAAAAATAGTCATAAAAAATGTAGAGTAAGATTCATGAAAATGAGGCGTTATGAAACCGTAAAAATCAATTCACGCTGTATAAGTTAAAAATAACATTCTTCTCGTACTTTTGTCTGAAAAGTCCAAAAGTACCTCATATGGTAAAAAAAAGAAATATTCCTTCCATATGATGTGGTAAAAGTAAAAAAGGGTAAGAATGATGTTAAACATACATGGAAGAAAAGTAAACATTTTATGAAAACATTTTGAGAACATATGGACATGCATAATAAATATAACCCTAGTAAATACTTACAAATAAACAATCTCGGATAAGAATGAGATTGAAATAATTATCCCTTACCATATGTCTGATATGCTTTGTATGTATCCAAAAATCTTTTATAATGATTTAAATAATTCCATTGACTTATTACAGAATCATATTCATTGTTATGATATCATATATGATTTACTTATGACTTTATATTACCCATTTTTTTGTAAATTCGATGTAAAAGCAACGATTTGGGTATAATCGTTTCATTTATTATACGTGTTTTGACTTGTTGTTCTTGATATTATTACTTATATCCTGATATACATAATTTCAGAATGTAAAACATGATTTATATATAATATATAGTCAGAATATACATATATATATGATAGATTGATAAATGGAATGAAATACACCGTTCATGGAGACGCTAGGCCGTACGTACGCATGAACGCTGTTTTCATTTCCTTATTGAATTGAATGGAATTAAGTAGATGAAATACATATATATATATATATATATAAAAAAATCCAGTATCATTATTATGTCATATATTTAATTATTATTCATTATATATACTTTATAATCATTCATGAATGGTTAACATGGAGAATGAATCTCATCGCGTCATGGAGACGGTAGTCCGTACGTACGCACGAGCGATGATATCATTCCCATGATCGTGGAATTGTATTGATGCGTAAGTATAATATTTAAGAATCAATATCACTTTCCAATAATCATATATAGTTATTTATTTACACTATTATACCCATCCAAGTAAGGTGGTGGTCGAAAACAGATTACACCACGACGTGGAGACGATATTCCGTACGTATGCACGCGCGGTGATTTCGTTTTCCGTAGGATGGATAGAAGTTGAAATAGGGTTTTATCGTATTTATAATAACATATCAGTATATAAGTAATAATTTTTTATAAATTTTTAAGGATACAACTAAATAAGAAGAAGTAGAAGAAGAATGAAACTTGTGAGAATCGGAAGAAGAGATTACCTCTTCTTCGACGCACCTCCTTTAAGCTTTCTCTTATGGAAGTAGAGTTGGTATTTTGAGAATACCAGAACCTCCAGAATTTTTCTAGAGAAGTGGAGAAGAAAAATGGGCAGGGGTTGGCCAATAATCAAGGCTCAAAAGGGTCTGAAGAGAAGAGGAAGGGGTGCCATTTTTATAAGGGAGGAGAGGGGCACCTTTGGAAAAACATAAAATATTATTTTATAATAAAGTCATATTCAGTTTATAATAGCTCAACCAATATGTTTTAGAGAAGAATAGGTTACTATTTTAAAATTATCATTTATATTTAACTCTATGTTAAATAATTTAACTTTTACTATGTCTTCTTCTTTCCTTACACTATATGGTTAATAAACATACTATAACAAGCCAAACGAACCCCAATTGGTTCATTATTAATATATATAACCTTATATATGTCATTTAGCCTAATATTAATTTTTTTGGAATATAATAATAATTAATAATATAATATTTGTTTTAAAAAATATTTTATGTCAATTTTGACACTATTTGGTAATTGATTTTTGTGAAAATTATAACATCATGATTTGTTAGAAAATAGTTACTTGAATCAATACTAACATGGCATATTATCCTATAAAATTATTTTAATTCATAAAAATATCAAATTAAATTTATTTGGATATTTATAAGATCAATTATGTTAATATTTAATTAATAAGGTAATTACTTCATCATCATTGTGTCATAAATAAACTAAATTTTTTAATATCTAAAAATTATAAATAAGATGAAATTATGTAGGAAATATTTTAATCTTTCTAATGAATATTTATAGTCGAATTTATCTTATGTATAACCCTATATTAAAAATGTTTTAGTTATTAAACATTGATTTTAACTATTTTAACTCTTCTTTAAATAAAATAATAATAAGTGTCCTAATCTAATCCAAGTGGACCTAAAGGGTAATAATTTATTTCTAAGAATGTTTTTGGTCGAATTACACTTATCCAATAGAATTAGGACATGTTTTAGGGTAATAATAATATCATTTTTACCCTTAATTACCCTATTTACTTTTAACCGTGGTAAATAAAAGTAAAAAGTTACTATTCACCAAATATAATATTTATCTTATTGAACCACATTTTACTCCTTGATATTAATTGTGTCTCTTGGATTTTTGAAATTCCACTCACAAAAGCAGTAAAATTATGTTTTATGTAGATTCTCAAATTCTCCTTGGAGGTGGGTAAAAGACGGTGAAAAGTTCAATAAAATTTTTATATGTCTCAAATTATTCTAAAATGACTCAAATTAATTAAATTGAACTTATATAGGTATTATGTATCAATTTTGACCTAAAATAAATTTAAATAAAATAAAAAATTATTTAAATAATAAGTCAGTTTTTAAATAGTAACCCAGTGTTTTCACTATTCATCAAAAAATTGAATGTTTTCAGAAAAATACGAAAAATTCACCCTAGGCTAATTTCGATATTCCGAATCCAAAAATGATGTTAATTTTGAAAGATAAAATTTATAAAATTTCAAAAATTTGGTTTTACTATTCATAACGGCTAGTTCATAATAATATTATAATAATATCCCATTTAGTGAAACATGGTATTGCGTACTACACACGTTATCGAAGAAGGTCTTGATTGCATGTAATGGAAGCCAAGTCAGGGTTGCGTGTAGTGAAATCTCTGTTTGGTGTTGCGTATAACATAATCAAAACTTATTTTATTTATACATAAAATTAAATCTATACTTAATGTTACGTAAAATAATTTCCACAAAACGAACTTCAAATTGTGTGTAACACGAGCCAAGAATAGTGTTGCGTATACTGCAAGCTAATACAGTGTTGTGCAAAGTACAAGCTAATCTTGGTGTAGTGTATAGTCGAATACATCAAAGAAATTAAAAATAATATATCTCATAAAATCTCGGGGCGTTACATTCTACCCCCCTTAAAATGAATTTCACCCTCGAAATTCATCGGGGTTATAAATTGTTTACTACTTGAAATATTCTTTCATAGAATCCCACATCGTAAAATGGAATAATAAAACATAATTTCAAAAAGTGAAGTATGAAACATATCGGTTACCCAAATTAACTCATCACTGGGTTTCTACATAGGAGTATATAGGTGAAAATATGGATATGGAAGAGAAATCTAACCGTCAAGTTCTGATGGAGAGTGGTAGAGAAAATGGCTATGAAAAATCCAATAATCACAAAGCTGTAAATTTTTAATGATCTAAGTTACCATCTGATTCATCAGATATGAGAGTACTAGGACAAAAATTTTGGTTTCCAAGATCATTTCCCTAACATTGATGACCTTTTACATAAGGGGAAATACTTAATAGATTTCAGAGTAATATCCTCGTTGGTCATTCCATGAACAATTTCCACTTCATATCTATTTAAAGAAATAAAGCTGAATTTTCATTCCTGTAGTGTTAGAAGATCATGCGATAGAATGATAATTCATCACATCTGTTTCTATCAAAAAATGGTTAGCATAAGTTATTGAATATACATAAGTCCATATATGGTGAGATTAATCATATATGATTCCAAGAATGGACTTATACTTCAACTATAATATCGCTTAATAAAATAAAACTAGTTCCTATTGACCACGGACTTCCTATAGGCTAGTGGTAGGCGATAAAGGCTTGTCACACATCGGTTGTGGGTTCTATTCCCACAGCCTTGTCCAACGCGACGGGTTATCACCCATCCTGCAGGTTGTATTTTTTCTAAAACTACATTATTATAACATTCCAACAATAATATCGAAAAATTTCTAGCCTTAAACAATACTAAATTATGTCCAACATAATACATTCCAATCTTTAGACTTATCTAAAATACTTCTGTCCAAGCTCATAGTATAAAGAAAAAGATTACATGAAAGGTCACATAAAAAGCACGTGAATACCATCATTTATCCCCAATATAAGATATATCTTTTTGGTCACATTCCAAACATGTGAATACCTTAATCCTGTATTCTCTTGACAAATGAATACACATTGAACCTTAGTGAAAACATGAATGCAGTTAAAAGTTAACTCTTTTCAAATAACAAAATCCCAAAATTTCTATATACTCAAACCATGATATCAGTCATGAGATCATTTCATTTTCTCTTTATCCCTTCATTGGGCACATATCATCTTCTTTCCAAAAATATTTCAATCTCATTTCCTGGTTATCGGTACCATATAATTATTGAAAACCAGTACATAGATATTCCAAAATTCCACGATACCATAAATGAGGTTCCATGATACTATTTTGAAATCCCATTACATAAACACTTAATCATTACACAACATCATTTTAATACTAAAAATCACAAATAGTGATGGCATGAAACTTCCCTTTATCCTTTTCCTTAAGGGGTTTCTCAAGTTGATCATCAATAACCCTTGGATTAGGGAATTAATTAGCATAATTCCCCATTTCCTTGCACTTGAAGCATTGAAGTGTTGGTGGTGCGCTCTCTGCAGTCATTTCATATTCACATCATTAGCAACCCTTTTTCCATTACTTTGACACTTAGATTCTTGATGACCTTCTTTTCCAAACATAAAACATTTTCTAGTCCCTTTAAGATAATCTCCACCATGCTTCTTTCCACACATTGAGAAAAAAGAAACATTTCTCTTCTTTTCACAATTATTCTGAGATTTCTGCTTAAACTCCATCTTTCGTTTATTGTCAAAACCATGAGATGGATATGTAACACCAAATTCTATTTCTACCATGATATCACAATGCACAAGTTCTTCATAGCTACTGAAGACTCTTAGAGCTAGTTCCCTTCGAAGACATGGTTTTACACCACTGAAGAATCGATCAACTTTACATTCAGGTAGGATGATAAAGCCAGATGCATACCTTATAAGTCTTATAAAATTCTCTTTGTATATACCAACAGTTTCATCATCCTTCTGTTTAAGCTCAAGCAACTCTTTTTCCATCTTTGTTCGAAGAATACGAGGGATGTACTTACTGAAAAACATGTTCTTGAACTCGTCCCATTCCATGGATTCAATTCATCTTGGGGCCTTTTAATCATAATTAGAGTCCACCATTGATCTACCTCACCTTCTAAATGGTAAATAGCCAGAATGACTTCTTCATGTTTTGAACAGAAAAGTATGGAAAATATCATTTCAATGGTACTGATTCATTGTTCACCAATAAGTGGATCATAAGGCCCACTAAAAGAAGGTGGATGTTTCCTCATGAAGAACTCAATATAAAATTGTTCCCTTTTCTTCTCATTTAGAAGTCCATAATGATTCATAGCTTGTGTAAGTATAGAAATAGGATTTTACACTCCATCTCCAATGAAATTGGTTTCTTTAGGAGGAAAATCATTGCATTGTCCATTACATTGATCAACATGGTTCCTTCGGGTTCCATCCATCGTCTAAAACCCAAAAAGAATAGTGTGGGAGGAAAAAATCATTCTAGGGAAAACAACATAATAAAGGGGGAGTACCTTCAATATCTAACATCTTAGGTTTAATTATATGATCATTACCGTAATTCTAGGAATATAATCTATACATATACTAAACCTCAGGGACATCCCTAGACATACATTAGAAATATCTCCAGGGATCTCACTAAAGTTTTTGCATCCTAGTTTCCAAATTTTAACTAAACCTTTCCTCTGATACAAACTGTAGAGACCCGAAGCTTGACGTATATGGAAAATACATTAATTTTTTGGAATACATGATACATAATAAGAACCAACACTATAGGACCAAAATATTCTAGTCTCTTTGGAAACTCGGAACACAATCTTCTTATCGTGGTGAAAGATCTTCAACATCTCCCATAAAGATCTTCCCCTTACTGTTTTCTTACCTAAAACCTTTCATTAAATCCTAGGGAAAAGAAAACATATAAAACGGTGAGCTCAAATTCTTAGTAAGGGTAAGCATGGAGAAAATATAACAAATGATATAAATTTGAACTTAAATACATGAATATACTGTTTAAATATCAAGATCTTGAGCAATGATAAAAAACATGGGAGTACGTAAGGCATAGATCATAAAGAAACATTAATCCTAATAAAATCGCATGAGAACAAAAAATTTAATTGTGGAAACCATTATGCACATTTTATGATTTTCGTAGTGGCCAAGGAATTGATTCCAAGACCATATTAGTGGACAAAGTCCCTTTCTGAATCGAGTTCACTCCTCGTTTTAGTCCTGTAACACTAAACCAGATTAACTTACCATTGCAACCATGTCTATATCATGAGATATAAATCTTTACCCAATTAATTGGAGGGAGATATAAGTCCCACCCATCTCATAATTAAATCATTCTTACTTGTGCCACAAAATAAACTTAAAACATTCATCATAACCCAAAAAATAATAAAATGGGTTTCATAAACATCATCCCATCATCACAAAATCCATATAAAACAAATGGATATTTCATCATAATAAAAGTGAAACCATGTAAATAATAGATACATTATACTTGAAACATACACATATGAAATAATGTCATCTTATATGGAAAACGATTTTGATAAAACACTTGAAATGAATTCATGAGGAAAATATCCTTTCTTCTTCAAAATCATTTTCTTTTCAAAAAATTCAATGAAATTTTAAAAGAAAAGTATTTTGTTGAAAATAGTTATAAAATCTTGTAGAGTAAGCTTCATGAAAATGAGGCGTTATGAAACCGTAAAAGTCTGTTCACGCCGTATAAGTTAAAAATAATATTCCTCTCGTACTTTTGTCGGAAATTTCAAAAAGTACATCGTATGGTAAACAAAAGAAAGATTCCTTCCATACGATGTGGTAAAAGTAAAAAAAAGGGTAAGAATGAATTTAAACGTATATGGATGAAAAGTAAACAATTTATGAAATCATTTTGAAAACATATGGACATGGATAATAAGCATAATCCCAGTAAATACTTACGAATAAATAATCTTGGATAAGAATTAGATTGGAATAATTATCCCTTACCTTATGTCTGATATGCTTCGTATGTATCTGATCCTCCTGTATAATGATTTAAATAATTCCATTGACTTATTAAAGAATCATATTCATTGTTATGATATCATATATGGTTTACTTATGACTTTATATTATCCGTTCTTTTGTAAATTCGATGTAAAAGCAGTGATTTGGGTTAAATCGTTTCATTTATTATACGACTTTAGACTTGTTGTTCTGGATATGATTACTTATATCATGATTTACCTAATTCCATAATTTAAAACATTATTTATATATAATATATATTCTTAATATACATATATATATATATATATATGTTAGATCGATAAATGGAATGAAATACACCGTTCATGGAGACGGTAGGTCGTACGTACGCATGAACACTGTTTTCGTTTCCTTATTGAATTGAATGGAATTAAGTAGAAGAAATAAATATATTTATATATAGAAATATAGTATCATTATTATGTCATATATTTCATTATTTTTCATTATATATACTTTATAATCATTCATGAATCGTTTACATGGAGAATTAATCTCATCGCGTCGTGGAGACGGTAGTCCGTACGTACGCACGAGCGATGATATCATTACCATGATCATGGAATTGTATTTAAGCGTAAGTATAATATTTCAGAAACAATATAACTTTAGAATAATCATATATAGTTATTTATTTATTCCATTTTACCCATCCAAGTAAGGTGGTGGTCGAAAAAAAATTACACCATGGCGTTGAGACGGTATTCCGTACGTACGCAGGCGCGGTGATTTCGTTTTCCGTAGGATGGATAGAAGGTGAAATAGGGTTTTATCATATTTATAATAACATATCAGTATATAAGTAATATTGAGGTTATTACATTATAATGAGACAAATAAATAAGAAGAAGTAGAAGAAGAAAGAAACTTGAGAGAATCGGAAGAAGAGATTACCTCTTCTTCGACGCACCTCCTTTAAGCTTCCTCTTATGGAAGTAGAGTTGGAATTTTGAGAATACCAGAAACTCCAGAATGTTTCTAGGGAAGTGGAGAAGAGAAATGGGCAGGGTTTGTCCGAGCTTAAAGGCTCAAAATGGTGTGAAGAGAAGAGGGAAGGGGTGTCATTTTTATAAGGGAGGAGAGGGGCACCTTTGGAAAAACATAAAATATTATTTTATAATAAAGTAATATTCGGTTTATAATAGCTCCAAATAGATTTATTTAGAAGATAAAGTTGTTATGGGTAGAAAGACTCTCAACCAATAGGTTTTAGACAAGTTTAGGTTATTATTTTAACCTTATCATTTATATTTAACTCTAAGTTAAATAATTTAGATTTTACCGTGTCTTCTTGTTTTCTTACACTATATGGTTAATAAACTTACAATAAAAAGCCAAAATAAACCCAAGTGGTTCATTATTAATATATATGAACCTTATATAATTCATTTTTCATATCCTTAATTTTTTTAGAATATAATAACAAATAATAATATAATATTTGTTTTAAAAACCATTTTATGTCAATTTTGACACTATTTGGTAATTGATTTTTTTAAAAATCATAACAACATGATTACTTCAATGAAAAGATAATTAAATCAATACTAACATGTCATATTAACCTAGAAATTTTTTTTAATTCATAAAAATTCTCAAATTACATTTATTTGAGTATTTATAAGATCAATTATGTTAATATTTCATTAATAAGGTAATTACTGCATCATCATTATGTCATAAATAAACTAAATTATTTAATGACTAAAAATTATAAATATTATACCATTATTTAGGAAATATTTTTATCTTTATTATTAATATTTATAGTCTAATTTTTCTTATGTATAACCCTATATTAAAAATGTTTTAGTTATTAAACTTTGATTTTAACTATTTTAATTCTTCTTTAAATAAAATAATAATAAGTGTCCTAATCTAATCCAAGTAGACTAAAGGGTAATATTTTATTCCTAAGGTTGTTTTTGGTCGAATTAAACTTATCCAATAGAATTAGGACATGAGTTATGGAAATAATAAAATCATTTATACCCTTAATTGTCCTATTTACTTTTAACAGTGGTAAATAAAAGTAAAAAAGTTATTATTCACAAAAAATTATTTTTATCTTATTGAACCACATTTTACTCTTTGATATTAACCGTGTCTCTCATATTTTTGAAATTCCACTCACAAAAGCGGTAAAATTAAGTTTTCTGTAGATTTTCAAATTCTCCTAGGAGGTGGGTAAAAGACAGTGAAGAGTTCAATAAAATTTTTATATATCTAAAATTATTCTAAAATGACTCAAATGAATTATATTGAACTTATATAGGTATTATGTATTAATTTTGACCAAAAATAAATTTAAATAAAATAAATAATTATTTAAATAATAAGTCGGTTTTTAAATAGTAACCTAGGGTTATCACTATTCATCAAAAATTGAAAGTTTTCAGAAAAATACCAAAAATTCACCCTAGTCTAATTTCAGTATTCTGAATCCAAAAATTAAGTCCATTTTGAATGATAAAATTTATAAAATTTCAAAAAGTGGGTTTTACTATTCATAACGGCTAGTTCATAATAATATTATAATAATATCTCGTTTAGTGAAACTTGGTATTGTGTACTACACATGCTATCGAAGAAGGTCTTGATTGCGTGAAATGAAATCCAATTTAGGGCTGCCTGTAGTGAAAGATCTGTTTGGTGTTGCGTATAACATAATAAAAACTTATTTCATTTATACATTAAACAAAATCTATACTTAATGTTGTGTAAAATAATTTCCACAAAATGAACTTGAAATTGTGTGTAACACGAGCCATGAATAGTGTTGTGTATACTGAAAGCTACTGAAATGTTGCATATAGTACAAGATAATCTTGGTGTAGTGTATAATAGAATACATTAAAGAAATTAAAAATAATATATCTCATAAAATCTCGGGGTGTTACAGGTGGGCTATCCACGCGGGGTGGGAGGCATGTCCATGGGGTTGGGCGACTGTCCAGGGGTGGAGGTGTTCTCCATGGGGGTGACGAGGTTGTCTAGGGGGTAGGGGTGTCTCGGGGTTGGGCGGGGTATCCACAAGGGTGGGTGGGCTGTCGACGGGGGGTGGCGGGGTTGTCCAGGGGGTAGGGCGAGCTGTCCACAGGGGGTGGCTGGGATGTCCTGGGGGATAGGGGGTCCAGGGGATGGGCGGTCTGTACAAAAGGGTGTGAGGTGTCTATGGTGTAGGGGTGTCCACGGGGGCGGTGGGGCTGTCTAGGGGTCGAGGGTGTCTAGGGGGTTGGCAGGATGTCCACAGGAGTGGGGGCTGTCCAGGGGGGTAGGTGGTATCCTTGGGGGTGGCGGGGTTGTCCAGGGGTTCGGGAGGTATCCAAGGGTCAGGCGGGGTGTCCACGGTTGTGGGGGATGGGGGTCTATCCATGGGGGGTGGGTGGGCTGTCCACAAGGGGTAGGGGTATCTAGGGGGTGTTGAGGCTGTCCACATAGGGTAGGGGTGTCCACGGGGGGTAGGGGTGTCCAGGGGGGTCAGGGGTGTCAAGGGGGGTTGTGTTGGTTAGCCACGGGGGTGGGGTAGATTTTCACAAGGTTAGGGGTGTCCAGGGGGTGGGCGGGCTATCCAGAGTGAGGGATGTCACTCTTTTCCTTCTAGATTTTGGAATCACTAAAAATATACAGGGGTTCATGTGTAATGATTTAGACCTTCTTGGTTTTCCAGCCACATCTTCCTCCTAGATTAAATGATTTGTATCCTATCTAATGATCTCAGGGAATATAAATGGTTTTTTTCAAGGTTATTTACATGGGAAGAGAGGTATGAGGAAAGATGAAGCTCTCTCTCCTCTCATTTTTTTGATTTTCCTATAGGACTTTTGTCACATTCTGATGTATCAAATCTCTGTCAGATGTTCATTCAAGTTCTATTAGCATTGTGGTAAGACTTCCATCTCCCATCTTTGTTTTGTGAATGATATTTTATTGGTCTAATTTGGAAATATATATTATTTATCAGTATTGAAATAAGATATAGATTTATTCTCTTCCTTTTTTGGATTGACTATTAATCATTCCATAGTTGTGATGTTCATAGATGTAAATTATTCTAAAGTCTGGGATAGTTTTCATGATTCTATAGTTATTAAGGGAGGATACCTTCATCTTTTCTACCTTGGGGTTCCCCTTATTCCTTAAAAGCTATGATCCATAGACTGTATGGTTTTTAAGGAGAGAATTTTTAGACGAATTAATGTTTGGTCAAATAATTGTTTTCCTTTGCTAGACTATTACAACTTGTTAAATCTATTTTACATAGGATGAAATTTTTTTCTGTCATCACTTCATGTGACCAAATATATTGGTAAAGTCCATTAAATCCAATCATTAGATAATTATTTCAAAATACCATTAACTTGTTACTTTTGGGTATCAGGTGGAGTCGTAATTGATGAATTATACTAAGGAGGAGGGATGATTAAGTATTAAGTTGGATGAGCCCTGGAATAAGTCTTCCAGGGTTAAAAATGTTTCTGATCATTTTAATCTTTATTTTTCTTCATTTTTGATTGACTAGGATCTCATTTTCCTACTTTGTCGCTCCATGTATAGGTTGTAAATTTCGCAAGGGATTTTTCATGGACATAGAGGAAAGTGTTGGGGCTATGAGATCTTCATAGAGACCAACTACATTTTGGTAGACAATGCATCTTTTATTTTCTTATGTTTTGATTCATGGATTCCTAGGTGACCTATTTGCTTCTCAATCAATGAAAACATGATATATGATTCAAGGTTTTTCATGTTTCCCTCAGTTGTGGAAATTATCTCTAATGGATCATGGAATCCACCAACTATTGTTTCTACAAATCTCATGGATATCGGGCTGGAGATCGTTCTTTTGGTGAGCATGGAAGAGATTGTGAAAGGATTCAATGGAATGGATGTGATGGGTTCTCCCTAAAGATAAGGTTTATCACGAGTTAGTTTTAATGTGTTTCCTTTTAGGTCATTTTCATCAGGATGGATGCTAATTCTACTGTGTACTGGTATGTCCTCTGTTCTAGCTTGTTTTTTGTTATTTTGATGGTGGTTGGGATACATGATTGTGATTGGGTTTCTACTTGTTGGTTATATTCTCTTGTAGTTTTTGTTTTTATTATTCATTCTTTGGTTATATGATGGTGTTAATTCTAGTTCTAGGGGTATTTCTACAGGTGGGTTGTGGTGTTAATAGGTTTGGAGGGTGTGATATACTTATTTTTTGGCCCGGGGTGAGGATTCTGGATGTTGCATTGGAGGGTTTTTATGAGGGTATGCTGGAAGGGGGCTAAGATACTCTAGTTGTTGTAGGTTCTATAAATGCATGTATGGTGGATTGGTTCTATTGTAGTCTATTTTTATGACTTCTTTTTGATTGTATTTGGTTCCATGGGTTTGTGATGGTAAAGGCCCATGTGACAATGGGTGATATTAATCACTAGTGGTGTGTGAGCCCACCTCCCACTGCACACGCCCCCCATCTCCCTCCTGCCGCCCCCATCCTTTACACTACACAACCCCCCTCACTTCCTACATCCCCCACCCTGCATAGCCACCCCCTATAGCCCCTCAATCCAACACCCCTCCCATTATACAACCCCCAATCCCACTGCACACAATCCTATAACCCCACCTCACACTAAACACCCCCCCATATCCACCCCTCCCACTACGCAACCCCCCCTCCCCACAACCCTGCTCCCACTACACAATCCCCCTTCCCACCACCTCCCCCTACAGTCGCCACCCCAACCCCCAACTTCCCCCTCACCCCCTGCAATCCTTACCCTACATATCCTTCTATACACCCCCCCCCCCACTACACACCCTCCCACTCCCCCCAAAAACTCACCCCCTCCCACTATAGAGCCCGCCCAACTCCCACCGCACACCCCCTACATCCCCCCCCCCCCATAGCCAACCCCTCCCACTATACAGCCCCCCTACAACCCCCCCCATACAACCCTCATGAAATCCCCCTTCCTCACCTCCCCCTGCATCCCCTACCCCTCACATTGTACATCCCCCACACCCCTTGTAGCCCACACCCTGCACAACCCCCCCCCCCCAACTGCATAGCCCATCTACAGCCAACCCCCTTCCACTACAAAGCCCCAACCCCTTCCACTAGACACCCCCTATATCCCCTCCCATTGCACAACCCCAACCCTCCCACTGCATATCCCCCCCTGTAGCCCAGCCAACCCCCTCCCACTACACAACCCCCCCCCCCCTACAGCACCCTCCCACTACATAGCCCCCCATAGCCGCCCACTCCAATTACACATCACCACTACCATTGCACATCTAAAGGGTATAAATAGAACACCTAAACAGAACATTACATATGACACTATTGGAGGTGGAAGAACAAACACATATTTTAATCAAGGATGGTGGGTTCGCAAAGAATAGTGGAGTTGTCATTTATGGATAATCAAAACAAAAAAAAAACAACATTGTCTTCAAAGAAATACAAATGAAAAATATAATAAATGTAGGTATAACATAGAACTCAATTATAACATACAAATTTGATGTGGAAGAACAAACAATCAGTTGCTCGGAAGAAGGGTTTTCATGCTAGACCAATGTGTGCACTCGTTTAGGGTGAAATCTGGGAGGATCCAGATCTGAATTGGGGGCCGTATTTGTGGCACTCTATCCCAACAGTTTTTAAAACCTATGGTAAATATATAACCTATCCAAATTGTTTTTTGAAACCATTGGGAAAACACTCTCATCCCAGGGCAATCCCAATGGTTTGGAAAACCGTTGGGGAAAAACACTCTTACAATTACTATACCAACGATTTTCATCAAACTGTTGGTATGAGAAACCTATCCCAACAATTATTATAAACTCTTGGGATATATGCATTGGTATAGAATTAATTTTCATTAGTTTTGGTACATCCCTAGGAGGGAGCGCCATGAGTGTTCACCATATGGATGGATCTGAACATCTAATGAAAAAGGATCTGAGGTGGTGTGTCCCGTAGAGGGGAGATGCCACACCATGATGGCTGATCTGAACACCACTAAGGAAGTATCAAGGATATTTCAACCCAATAAGTGAGACACCAAGGTTTTACATTGGTTTAGATTGAACCTCATGGAGGTTACATACGTACCCTATACAGATGATAGATATTAAAACCCACGTTGTTTGAAATGGTGATGAATCGAGGTGTACACAATGGTCAAAAACTAGAAGACTTGTTTGGAACTATGCATGGATAATGGCCCATCCCAATATGGTTACTATTTTGTGGATGTTTATGGTTTTTCTAGGGCATATGCATGGTTAGGTTCCTGGGTGCCTCCATGAGTGGTGCAGGGATGAATGTCATGATCTCACAGGGATGTGGTGGCACAGGTATGAATCAGGATAAATGATGGAGAGTGGAATGAAGTTGATGGGAATGAGATGGAACATATGTGATGACAACATTGATGTTGGGATTAAACCATTAATAGACATCTTATATATCTCCATTGAAGATAATCAGAGTCCACTTAGTTCGGTGGGATGGTGGGACACCTGAGGAGGTGGCCTAGGAGAATGCACACATGTTTGGGATTTGGAGAAAATAGAACCTCTATGTTGGAGTATGATATTCCCAAAGCACCTAGGCTTGATGGATATATTGGGATGAGACTTGAGTGGTGGGATTGAACCTTAGGGAGGCTTCCTACGTATCCCCTTGGTAGGGAATCGAAGTCCATGTAGTTCATCTGATGATGGCATACCATTGATTGGGGACTTCAATGGCTTATCGTTGATTCGGGACATCAATGACTTATCATCGATTGGGGTAATTCAATGGATTATCACCAAATGGGGGGTGAAAATGGCTTACCAGTGAATGGGTTTGACAATGGCTTTCCATTAAATGGGGTTGACAACGGCTTATCGCTGAATGGGGGTGACAAAGGCTTACTGTTGAATGGGGTTGAACCTCATGGAGGCTTCCTACATAACATGCCTAGGTGACAAGGATAAAATTCCATTTAGTTTTGAATGAGGGGTTGGTGAATCGACGTGAAGGGGGTCCAGACCAATTGGTGTTGGTCTTGAACCTCATGGAGGCTTCCTACGCAAATTTCCATAGCAAGGATCAAAGTCCCCATAGATCAAGACTGGTGTTGGTGAGCCGACCTGAAGTGGGTCGGGACCAATAGGTGTTGGGATTGAGCCAATGAGAGGCTTCCTACATTCCTTTCCTTGTAAAGGATTTAATTACATATAGTATAGGATTTGGTGAACTAACATGAAGTGGTCGGGACCTATGGTTAGTGGGATTGAACCACTTGGAGGCATCCTACGTACCTTGCCTTTGCAAGGATATAAGTCCACATATTTTGGAATGGTGTGGAGCTTATAAGATAAGTAGGCCTAGGTATGATGCCATTGTCAATGATTAATACTCTATGAATATGTGAATAATGATCGGTGTGAGAAACAAGAGGCATCAAGGACATGATGATCATAGTTCAATGGTGTGTCCATGAAGGGTGGGAAATGAGGCTTACATAAGGAAGTTGTCTGGGATCCGTTATGGAGTGAAAATGGTGAATGGGGCTTACGCAAGGAAGATTCACAGGTGCCACTATTGGGCTATAATGGTGAATGGGGCTTATGCAAGGATGCAGCCCGGGTGCCGCTATGGAAGAGCAATGGTGAATGGGGCTTACACAAGGAAGCTGGCCGGATAGAGTGGAAATGGTGAGTGGGCCTTACGCAAAGAAGCTTTCCGGGTGCCGCTATGGAGTGGCAATGATGGATAGGGGCTTATGCATGGGAGCTTCTAATGTTCCTTCCTCATGTATAGACATGAGGGAATCCCAACTCACTGGTGGGTTGAGGTGTATAATATAGGTCTACACTTATGTGCTAATGCACAAGTACGATAACATCAAGGGGGATTAGAACCAGTCTGAACAAAGGGATGTGAAAAGTGTGAATCACATGCCCAACATTCGAAATGTGTTGAGGGT
Organism: Viscum album; assembly: GCA_963277665.1. Classification (NCBI taxonomy): domain Eukaryota; kingdom Viridiplantae; phylum Streptophyta; class Magnoliopsida; order Santalales; family Viscaceae; genus Viscum; species Viscum album. The sequence continues at coordinate 884,112,305 of OY728158.1, forward strand.
GGCATGATGATTGAGAATGAATGTTGAATGTGTTCGAAACACAGCATCCATATTGCGTTTGCATGAAATGGGGGACAAAAAAATGATGATTTACTATTGACTATGTTCAAATCACATGACCTAACTCGAAGTGTTGTCCAAAAATCTTATGGGGATTTGGCCCAGAATGGTAGGTGAACTTATGCGGTAGCAGAGTAGGCCATTATGGGGTCCCTTTATACATGGAAAGGGATGAAAATCCTAATGACGGACATGGAATTCTTGATGTGTAATGATGAAATGTTTGAACAGATTCCAACTCTCCTGAAATTACGCCACTATAAACATGGCACGGGACATCTTATTCTTTGCACAAAAGGCATCTCTTATTTGGAACAAAAGGCAACCTACTATTTAATAATAGGGAATACTATAGTTTAGGGTCATGTAGAGAGGGTTGTTGGCATCTTATTCTTGGAACATAAGGAATCTTTTTTGGAGTATGAGGATTTCCATCTTTGTCACATAAGGGGTATTATAGTTTAAAGTCATATAGATAGAAAAATTAGCATCTTATGCTTGGCGCATAAGGAATCTCTTTTTTAGAGAAATAGGCATTCTATAAATGTTATATAGGGTGTACTACAGTTTATAGTCATGTAGAGATGACTATTAGGAATAAGGCACCTAGAAATGGCTGGTGTTGGGACTTATGCAAGAGTGGCCCTTTTTGGTTCAACCTGATATAGAAGTCAGGTGATAGGATTGGGATGAGTTTCTTGAGGAATGGTTTGAATCAAAGTACTCAGATAATTGATGATGAGAATCTATACTCACAACATATGATAGGGACCAAAAGAAATATGTCAACTCAATGTATTTCATGGTGTTTGGAGAAGTGTCTCAAATCATGGAATTTTATAGGTTGAAGGTGGGTGTGCATAAGGGTGCAATGGTAAATTCCCAACATCCCAGCCCAAAAAATTGGTGGTGCGACTCTCCAATTTTTCATGGGGGTCAGTGACGGTAGGGAAGGGACCAGTTTGGAGTGTCGGGACCGTATCCCGACAATGATCCCTAGTGGGGGTGGGGGGCACAGGCCTGGTGGTATAGATCAGTGGGCATGGTGGTAGGAGCCTCGTAAAGTATTGGTCTTCATGAAGTACATTTGTGGAGGAAAGGTGATCGCGGAGCATGGGGTCTTACAAAGCAACTTTGAGAAGGAAAACTACTCCTGGAGCATGGATTCTTAGAGCATAGGGTATCATGGAGCATAGACCCGTGGAGCAAAGGGGATCACAAAGCGATGTATCTAGTAGAGAAATGACGTTCATGGAGCAAAGGGACTTTCACAGTAAAGGCTCCCATAGAGAAAACACTCCCACAGTGCAATGTCTTTTATGGGACAAAGGGGCTCACGGAGCAAAGGGGCTCGCAGTGCAGAGGGGATCATGGGGAAAAGGGGCTCTACCAAAGAAAAGGCTCTTGCAGAGAAATGGATCCCCTGTAGAGAAGGTTCTCGTGTACCCACAAGAAACCTGAAGGAGCTCCCTCCGTCACATAGGGCAGATCCCTTTGCGAAGGGCATCAATTCACAGAGCTCGGGAGCTCCACCAAATGGGAGATCAACTGCCCAAGGGGTGGTGTGACCATCGGTATGAAGGGTTTTACCGGGTATTTATAGGAGATTACGTTGTCAGAGTGCGCCTCAAAGAAAAAATGCACCCCTCAAAGCAGAAATATGCATCGCTAATCAAATCGCACTCCGAAACTGGAGGGAGTTCCCTCATGTTTATTATAATTGTAGAGCCGACCATCGTCGAGCTTCACGGGATACATGGAGGCTCCAGTCAAGTTCACTCATGTTTTTCAAAATAGTGGAGTTAACAGTCATCGTGCTTTGTGGCACTCACAGTGGCTCCAATCAAGTTCCTCTGCTCCTCGATCATGGACAGAGCTTCAAGAATGGGCTTCACAAACCAGTTTTCCACACCAACATCAAAATCCATAACTCCTAACCTATAACTCTATTTTGGATCTATGACCTATCAAATGGACTCTTGAGAAATGTGCTATGATCTTGGATCATGTATGAAAGAAATTGGAATATTTTATAGACATGTTTTGTATTGCTAAACGATTTATATTAAAAATTAACTTCCTAAAATTTAAAAAATTATTTTCACAAAATGGAGTATATTTTTTAATTATATATGTCAAAAAATTGTTGTGGTGAATATTTGATATTATCCTGATATACTTGAATTTTTAGTGAGTAAAAAAATATGGTAATTTTTTATATATATACATTATATATTAATTATACTATTTTTTGATTCATGGATGATGTAAGCACCATGGGTTTGAAATAACATGTAAATTTTACTTTTTTTCACAAGAATCTATAATACTTATTATCTTAGGAAAAATAATTAATAAAATATTGAGAAAACCCTTCTCTCCTCCATTATAAAAACCACCCTCACCACCCCCATCATCTTCTCTTATCTCCTATCATGTATTATGACTTTTCTAAATTCTACTTAAATATCGTCATAATCTCCTCTACCACATCTAGAATACATTGGTATCTTTACAATAAAAAATCATCTCCCTTAGATAGGTTCTCAGGGAATATATATTTAAGATGTAAATTCCACTTTATATTCTTTTTTTCTTTCAACTTCCACTCTTTTCTTTTTCTTTCCTCACCTCATTTCATCCAGATTGTATGATTACACTAGTACCAAACATGTACTAGAATTTTCTTATGATAGTGTAGAAATTCATCATCATATCTCCTTTCCCCTGCTCTTATACTCGAAATACAAATACCATCTGAGATGTGTTAATTTCTCACATTCATAAACAACATGTTTTTAATTTATACTACTGTATTAGATTATGGTCAGGAAACCAATTTTATGGTATAACAATACTATAATACACGTATTGTGTATAATTTAATGTTATGGATTCTTTTGTACTCATGATATTAATTTATAAACAAAAATGTGTTTTTTCTAATCAAAAAACTATCAATTAACAAAAATAGTTATCATTAATGATTTGTATAGTGATTCATCGTCACTACGGATAAAAAGATTAATTCTAAAACCAATTAATATATTGGATTTTCACTAAGAACATATTACCCAAATTTTGTACAACCATTCTCATCTTACATTTTTATCATTTAATGTATATAAGTAAACCAATCATGAAAACCAGTGAAACAAACAATGAAATTGAACCTATTAAACCATCAAAAGTTTGTGAATGAACTTAATAAAGTTATAATAAATGAACTGCATAATGAATAGGTTTTTTAAGTAATAATTAATTTATTTAATTTGGTTATAAATGAAATTAAGATCATGTTATGTACACTATCTAGCTTAATGTATTGGATTCTACCCAATCCACCATTATTCCTTCAGGTTACTCTATCTTTCTTTTAACCGAAATGATGTTATCTGTTATTTTTATGTAAATCTTATAAATGTTATATACATGATAAAAAATAATTTATCAAGGTCCATTATTCATTATCTTTTAGGGGTATTCATGTATTTAAGTGCTTCCCTCCTCAATACTTCCCGATAAGCCAACCCGTGTTAAGGGAACTTACAGAATTCTTACCCAATTTCAAGTTGACTCTATCATCTATTTTAAGACATCAATTTTTTTAATAAGTATTTTGATTATGAAAAAAACATTGGTTCACTTCTAGTTTTATATAAATTATTATTACCTTTTATATTTTAATGGCGCTTTAGTATTTTCCTCAAAACCACACTAAAATGTTTTAATGCTAAAATTTGATAAATAATCTTCATACATATTGTCACTTCTATTTGACATTAATTATGATGATATTTACCTAATTTCCTTATCAATTTCTATGTATGTTTTAATACCTTTAATTCATGGACACTTGTATGATACACTTATCTATTATGATTTAGGAACTTATTTTGATACCCATTTCTATCCATTGGCACCCTTATGATTATTTATGATTGGTTAGGTATGATTCTATATGTGGAAAGAATATTCATGAACATGATATGATTGTTTCACCCTGATTGAAGTGTTTTTATTTTTATAAGACATAATTATATAATTAAACTTTTATAACTAATTTAGTGATTTAAAATAAAATTTATTTTCATTTAATAGATTGATAAATTAATAATATGTTCTCTTATGATTATAATACAATTTTATGAGACCTTAATTATTTTTTAAATTGGTCATAAAAACTCTTATAAATTTAAAATTAGTATTTTTAGAGTACATGATAATTTTATTTAGAAACTCAATTTATCATATATAGAAAAATATTTTTATAAAACAGAGATTAGTTTTGAATTATACACATTAAAAGAAGTTTAGTGTGAGTTTTTTGGTAATTTACTAAAATTCTTGATTTTTTGGTGAATATCGAAACACGGTAATTTACGATAATAAATACATGAATTATTTAGTCACAGGTAAAAGAAAGATATTGTAATCCCATAATATTGAACTCACCTTCATTATTTTAATATATTTGGAGATAATAATCCAACTATTCATAGTCTGGGTCCATCATAATAAATTAATGAATAAAAAATTCAAAAAAACACCCATCTCCTCTACAATGAATACTACCCCAAACCACCCTTCTCTTCACACATATTCAGCCTTGAAGCTTTCTCAATTTCTACCAAATACTCTTTCCCAGCCTCTCCACCATGTCCAAGATCCCTTTTCCTCATCAAAACATCGAACCCTTCTCCCTAAGAAGTTTTTCAATGATGAGAAATTCCTGAAATAAAATCATCTTCCTTTTCTTTTATTTTCATTTAAATTATTTTTCATTTCTTATCCTCTCCTCCCCATCAATCATCCAGGTCACATGATAACAATATTATAATTTATGTATTTTATTTTTATTATTTAAATTTAATTACTCGTCTTCTAATCTCTTCCCTATCCCATTTATTCTATCCCGGAAAATATCACATGTGGTCTATCGATTTAACACCGTTGTGGATGATACTTTCTCTTTTTTCACTAAAACCTTCAATTTTGTTCATAAACCCATAATTAGGGTTAAATAATATTGTATTATACATATTAGAATTCACATATTGTTCTTATACTAGTATATATACCTGATATTAACTAATGAAACAAAAATAGTCTGTGATGATCGATGAATCGTCAAAATAGTCTAAATGATTGTCACTATTGTGTTATAAATTGATTCATCCACGCCCCATATAACAAAGAGACTTATATAATAATTTTATATATTTTAAGATCATTGAAAAATATAATTTCAGTTTTGGATAATTATTCTCATTTTATATGAACCTCCATACTCTTATACAAGTAAAAAAATATTGAAAACAAAGTAATAGAACACTCTTGAATGACATAATTAAATATTATAACTAATAAAAATACAATAAATGAAAATAAATAAATAATAATAAATAAAAAATTTTAATAATTATTTTTAATTAATTAACTAATGTATTTAATTAAGTTATCATAGATATTAAGTACAAGTGTAGAACACATTTGTACATGTGGTAAGGGTTTCTTCTAGAACCTGAATTTTTAATTTGGCTTTTGATTTCACTCTCACTAAAACAATTTAATTATTCATTATTCTTACATAAATATTCAAATTTCTATGTATATGTTCAATACACATATATCCTGATCCGTTAATCATTATTTTATTGTTAAATACATGTTCTATAATGTTCTCTTCTCAATTCTTCCCGATAAGAAGACTCGATTTAATAGAACTTCCACATTTCATACCCATCATCAAGTACCATCTACAATAAATTTTCATAAAGAATTATTTTTATAAAACCACTTATTTTTTCATGAAAAATATATATTTTATCATTTCTACCTTCATAAAATTAGTTATGACAAAGAAAAATTATTTTTCCCAAAGAACTCATCCTTGAAAAGTATACAGGGTATTTCTATCAATAATTCCGGAATGATTTTATTACTGTATTTTAATGTATTTAAACATATTATTTTAAAATTATTACTTACTTGTATTTATATATTATTATTATCATCTACCATATTTTATTAAATGGTTTATGATCATTTTGATAAAAGATATCCTACTTTGATATAATTCACCATATTACTCAGAATGGTTAGTGAATACGTTTACTGATTAAGGAATGTTATTTACATTTCATATTTATAAGTAGTTTATATTTAACCCCATTAATTTGAAAAATTAATTAGACTTATTTTGTGATGGTTGGGTGTCACTATAGGCCCTTTATGCATCAGTAGGTCTCCTGAGTCAAAACAGAAATGGATTTTGGCTAAGGCCTTATGAATTTATTTTTAGATTTCTCGGGCGAGTCCTCGATGGTATGTTTATGATGTTCAGAATTATAAATTACATCGTTATGATATTAATAATTTATAATCCATGTGTTTATTCAACTATTATAATATCCATGGTTTATATTCACTCTCAAGTGATTATTTATATGGAATTATTTGTTCAGCTTTTATTCATTCCATATAACACTCTAGAGAATGTTTTAACAGAATTTATTTTTAGTCATTCTACATGGATTATTTTTTATATTTGTTTCATTTGTATTTATTACACTTATTGAACATATGATATCACTGCTTTATTAGGATTTATTTTTCCTTAGGATACATTGATGGATATATTTAATGACATGCAACGATAATCTAGGAGTTATTAAAATTTTCAATGGAGTTGATATATTTGTTCTCCATTCTAGTTATAATGTAAAAGGTATGTTTTCATTTGTTATTCCATAATAACAATACAAATTAGTCCTTTAGTATGTCACTTCCTCGTTTATTATATCAATCTAATAAAGTAACGCACTGGCTCTATGAAATGAGGGTCAGGTCTTTACATATTTCATAAAGAAGAAATTCATGAATAAACATTGGGGTTACCAAAAGAAAAATAGGTGATCATACATTGTAATAAGAGATATTTTTTCTTTGGATAAGAAACAACACATAAGGAGTAAATAAGTTTTTTAGAATCAAATGGTTTTTTCAAAATATCATTGTATTTAGCTTAAAATCAACGTGGTAACATTTGTATACCTGAAAGAAAATAGAATAATAATGAAATTATATTTAAGGAATGTTAACAAAATATCCATACTAAAATTTATTTGAATGAGGGAAGACCCAATGAAAGGGATTTGGGTTTGATAATCCTCTTACATTAATCAATACATTACTTCATCGCTTTTTCACATCTGGAATAATAAACATCGATTTATTAAAAAATTGTTCCTAAAATAAATTATTATAATATTTGACACTATTTATCAATTATATTAATTTTATTTTATTTCTTAATTTTATTTTTTAAGGGGTATCCATTTGGATATCATTTTTGACATAAAAATTGCTCATTTTCTTTGATATTGTGATTTTATTTAATATAATGCATACATTAGTATAATTAATTTAAAATACTTATAATTTATATAATTACATTGTAATATGTTATATATAAATTATATCATACATCCATGATTATGGTCCAATTTTTTGCCATGGAAATTTCTCAATAGGTGGTTAATTATCCATTGACGGGATATGTGAAGAGTATGAGAAAGTGTGGTTTGATATTTATATATATAGTAAATAGAACATTTCCAACAGGTTAAAATCAATAATATAATGTTAAATTATTTCCTAATTAATATAATAATGCATGGTTTTAAAGGGGTAGTGATAAAAATAAATAGAATAATAAGAATAAGAGAAGAAAATGAGTTGATCGCAACTTACTAAATCATCAATGAAGCATGTCTTATATGAAACTAAAACCCCCTTAATGTTTAGAGTTTGTTTACTATAGAACATATATATGTATTATAAGGGTTTTTAGAGGGATAAAGTTTGTAGATGATTGTATTTTGTAATATAGGGTTGAGTGATTCTACAAGGGGAAGGGGCGAGTGATTAGTACTTGAGAAGAGGAGTATTTTTAGAGTAAAATATTAAATAAAAAATATATCAAAGTTAAAACGTGTAATAGTAATTTTTATAAAATTAATATAATATATAAATATAATATAATGGTTTCTAAGACCTTAAAACTCTTTATAATTCGAGTTAATCAGTTTATGAAAAAGGAAAGTGGAAGGAACAAAAAATTGTCATTTTAAGGAATCGGTTTTTGACTTTAGGATTTTGAAAATGATTTATTGGAATGAAATTTATGTTTAATTTATTTTAATGAGTTTTTTATAAAAATAAATATGTCATGGATGAACCTCAAGTTCTATAATGTATTATTATTTTTTTAAATTATGAGTGAGGAAATTTAAGATATAATTGTTACGTGAAAAACAATATCTTTAATATTCACTATAAACTTGATCTATTTAAAAAATTTTACAAAAAAAACACCATTCGTAAATTTGAATGTGATTATTTCATATATTATATTAATGAAAAATTATAATTTCTAACATAGGTATTTTTAATTTCTCATAATAAAATTATGACTTATAAAAAACATTAAAACAGTTAATTAAAAAAATTATTATTTTTTCATTATGTTTATTAAATATGATGTTTAATTTTTTCCATTAAAATATACATATATATTTAAATAAAATAACAACAATAAATACTAATTATATCACAAATTATTATTTTATAGAAAAATTACTATTCCAATTTCCAGGTTATTACTCCCAACAGTCATGTTATTATTCATAATGGCCAGGTTACTATTAAAATTGATAATATATTATTCCAACGACCACATTACCTCCAATAAATACCTCTAAATTTATTCATCTATTATTCAACTAAATTCCTCTCAAGTTTATATATTTTAATTTTCTCTAATATTGATTGGTTTACTTGTATTTTGATTCCTTTCTATAATTTTAGTAGTGGGGGTGATGATTCTAGATGATTAGGAAAATCAATTTTTTCCCATCATAGATTTTCTGTTGTACATTATTGTTAAATTATAATTTTTGATATTTTAATTGGTTTTATTATTGATTAATTAAATAGTATTTATTAAAGAATAAAATTATTTTTGGTTTATCTGTTTGTATACTACTATATAGTGTATTATAAAATTAATTTATTTCAAGAGACAAATATCATTTAAAAAATTTGGGTAGTTTCATTCTTCCCCCCTTTAGAAATTTCATCCCTAAAACATCAACTCATATTATTATTTGAGAATTGGAGAGTTCACTTTTGTTTCATTCTTTCCTCAGGTTCCCACATAACCTATTCATACTTATGGTCCCTCCACAAAACATTGACAAGTTTATTTGTCTTGTTTGGCAGAACGTTTTCTCTATGGTCCAAGATCATCATTGTATTCTCTTCGTATGTGAGGTCATTCTCAAATTTTACCACCTTTACATTCAGTACATGTAAGGGATCAGGATTGTAATTCCTCAAAAGTGATATGTGCAACACATAATGAAATTGTTCAATAATTATTAGAAGTTCATTTTGATAGGTAACTATTTTTATATGATCGTAGATCTCAAAGGGTCCAATTTAACATGAAAAAAGATTCCCTTTATTTCAATTCTACATGAATCTTCTCCATGCTAATATTTGAAGGAATTATTATTTTCTAGCTTCAAACTACAATTCCCTTCAATTGATGTTAGTATATCACTTCTGATGACTCTGGGAATATTGTACATATTGTTGGATGGCTTTAACCTTCTCTGTAATCTCTTATAAATGTTTAGGTCCAATTATCATTCATTCTCCTACATCATCCCAATACGTTGGAGGTCTACATCACCACCAATACAGAGATTCATATGTATCCATATGAATATTCCAATGGAAATTTTTGTTATATGATAACTCAACCAATGTGATATATTGATCCCATTCTCCATTAAATTCCACTGAGTAGGCTACTAGCATTCCTTTGATTGTATGACTTGTCCTTTCACATTTTCTATCACTTTCGGGGTGATAGGCCATACTAAAATTCTATCCAATAATGAAATCATGTTGAAGACTTCTCTACAATTTAGATGTGAACCATGTAAACTATTGGTCCTAGAATAACGCACAAGAGGGGGGTGAATTGAGTTCCAGTATAAATTTTTTTAAAAAATATTATTTGAAAATTATTTAAAAGTTCAACAATTAAATAAAAAAATAGGACTATTAACAAAAGTAGAAGATTTATTAATGATTTGATCATTTGAATGAATTCTCAAATATTTTGCAGTTCTGAATTAAAACAATTTGAATTAATATTTTAACTTTTTATAATACTCTACTAAATTAAATTATAATGTAAACAAAATATAATGTTAGCTATCGCATAAATGTTATGTTTTAGGAAATAATTACATAGACAGTGACAAAAAACATCAGAAAACACACAAGAAGTAATCTAGAGGTTTAGACATAGTTCGATAGTTAATCCTCTCCACATGGTGATCTCTTGCTACCAGGTAGTTTATATTAAATAAACAATATACACACCCCACATTGAGTTAAAAAAATTGAAAATGTTCCAGTAAACTATAGCTCTTACATATATTTTATGGGAGTGTAAAAACAAAAAGACTACCCAGGTAAATATTCCAATATTACCCATGGGAATGTAAATGTGAAAGTTTGGGAAAGTATCTATGTGTCTTCCATTTTATTTTAGGATTCAGTGTGTCTTTAAAAAAATACACACACTACATGAAATGTAAGTAAAGTACACAGATAGAGCTAGATGTTAAGAAGAATTTAGAATGCTCTGTGTGACGTTCTATGAAGATTGTTGATTCATTTAGGATAGTATTAGTTATGCTGGAGCCATCTTCCAAAAACAAACAACAAAACAAAGATTCTTTTTTCTTCTACTTCTTTTTCTAGTGAGGTAGAAGATTTCTTAAATAGTTCATATCTTGTAACTTGATGCTATAGAGATTTTAGGATTGTTGGTTGTTAGTAGTGTTTTTTGTATCCACATTAGGAAGCTATTTTTTTCTCTACATTGAACGAACAACTCAATAAATTTCTTCATGTTAGCCTCTTTCTAACAATCTATCTTGTTGATCCCTATATTTCATTTATAAAGAGAGGCATCAGGTTCTCTAGTACATTGTACCTCATACTGGTCTCTAACATCATTCAACATTGTCTAAAAATATATAAAATCTCATTAATATAATAAGAAATACTATGTTTCAAAAATATGATTGTTAGAGGTAATTTTAAATTTAACGTAAATATCACTGGTGACTCAGTATATCATCAGGAAACACTATCGGTGACTCGTGTTGTTGGTGAGTTGGCTTGTTGGTAGCTCATTTTATTGGCGGATCATTTCATTTAGTAGATCAAACTACCGGTGGATCACTCAATTAGTAGGTTAAACTAGCATCAGTCATTCGAGCTATCAATAGATGATGTGTCAGTTTTTCAGCTATCAGTAGGTGATGCATCGTTAAATTTGTTTTGGGTTTGTGATGAATTGGTAGCTCTGTTGTTGGTAGGCGATGCGTTTCTAGCTCGGATATCGGTAGGTGATGCTTCAGTAGCTCGACTATCAGTAGGTGGTGTGTTGGTAGCTCGTTTGTTTGTAGCTCAAACTCATTGGTTTCTTATACTTTAACAAAATCTATATTTATTTCTTATAATGTAAACACTAACACTAGATGTTCAAATTATAATTGAACATGTTTAAAAACTTGTTATCTTAGTTAATAAGAAGTAGCATAGTTAAATATGATTTGAGATCACTAAAACTAGAGGAGGCCAAAAAGATCCTCTATTTTTATGATCTCAAATAATTGAATTATATACCAAAATAAATTAATTTATTTATCATGATAAAAGAAAAATATTCTTAACATATTAAATATATTATTGAGATGGATGTTTAAAAGAAACACAAGTACAGATTACATTTTAAATGGGATTTTTCAATTATATGTTCCTATTTAATCTCAAGCATAATATTAAGCTCCCCCTAAAAGATAATTACATATTATTTCTCCCCATTTTGGGATAATCAAAAAGGAAACAGTGAATGAAAAAAAGATACAAGATAAGGATCTTATAATAAGATAAAATAACATAAGGTGTTCCATAAATTAATCATTAAAAGGGATATCAAAAAAATACAACAAAAAGACTACATATAATCGCTATAAAAAGTGATCCAACTACGTATTGGTCACATCAGTGCCTATAAAATCCACTCCCTTATCAAAAGTAGAGGATATAGGAGCAGAAGGTCCAGCTGTAGGAGTTGTGGATGGCATAAAGTGGATACTAGGGGAAGGAATCGGGGCTCCGGAGAAAACGAAAGTAAGGATCAGTTTAGAAGAGAATGCAGGATGTGTGTGTTCTTATTGGATGATAGGTACAATATAGCTAAGAGATTCAGTTGGGGTCATGGATAATGGTGATAAAAGGGTAGAATAATTGATATAATAAGGAAGGTTTTCTCGAAGAGTATTTTCTGGAGAAAAAATGGTTGTTTTGTGATTGTGCATGTACAGTTAGAGAAGACCGATGATGTACATGATGACCTCACCACCACATGTCATTTCCCTCTCAAAATCTTCATTATTGTCTTCCAATTTCTCAAGGGTATTAGTAAAATCATTCAACTGCTTATCTTTATCCAAGAATTCCTGAGTCACTAGAGGTAACCTCAAATTCTACACAAAATACATTAAATTGCTGGTTAACTAGAATTTAGAGTAAATACTCTCAAATTAGATGTCTACATTCATGGTTATTTATTCCTGAGTAGTAGTGGCATATTTTTAGTAGAATCTCATCATGTCATGTGCATGTTCATAGTTCTTGTTGATCTTATGTTGTCTCTCCTAATTAGGGCCACCCATCACAGCTTGAATTTCCTCTCTAATAAAATTTCTAAACATCTCAATATCTGGAGAGTGAGCAATAGGAGCATATGAGATGGAGGAACCTTGCAATATATATCTCATATCTAATCTTAGCTAGTCTATATCAAATATAATAGACTAAGGGAGAGTAGAAAATATCCTAGAAGCTGCATCCTAAAATGTTTTCACCACTTTATCTAGGGATTTATTATAATTAATACTGAGAGTGTTTATGGCTGAGACCATTATAATCAACTCATTCCTCATCTTTTGATAGTTTGAAACAACAGCTTCTCAAAGAGAAATGAACCTTGGAACAACATGATATGAAACTATCTCAGTGATTAAATCAACAACCCTTTCACAAATTCTTGGAACTGTAGTTTGTTGACTAGGAAAAACATATCACACTATAGCTAAATGTTTTTCTTGGAAGGTCTTAAAGATCAACTTTAGTCACATACTCAGATGTAGCCAAATGAATTGGAGAAAGAGAAGGAGCAGGAATCCTATCCTCAGAATCTAGATAATACAATCCTGTGTTCACATATCCTCGATCTCTTCTCCATATAGGTACCACTACTTCATCAAAAGAAGCTAGAACATCAACCATAGCTCTCTTATAAGTTCTATCACCCATAAGAGGTGTCCTTTTCTGGGAAACTAGTGGAATTTGGGCCTATACCAACACTTATTTCTCAACTGTTTGAAAAAACCATTGGGATAAAGAACCTATACCAATGGTTCTAGTGTACTGTTGGTTTAAGGTCTTATATGTTGGGTTTTCCCAATGGTTTAACAAAATTGTTGGGAAAGAAAAATTTTACATACTATTTTTATAAACCTTATGGAAAAAATGCACCCAATTTGGGGATCCCTCCCAACTTTTCATATTGCATGAACCGTCCCTGGCCTCTGCCTCCCTTCCACCTCCCCCTCCCTATCAAAATCCCCTCCCATCCTCCGCCTCTGCCTCCCTCCCCCTCCCTCTTCTCCAACAACATTCCCCTTCTCCTCTTAGCTCCCTTTCCAACGACGACGTCCCCCTCCCCTCTCGTCTCCCAGTGACGTTCACCCCTCCCCTCTCGTCTCCCTCCCCTAGAAAAATCCCCTTCCCCTCTAAGTTCAATATCCTTAAATGACATCCCACAGCCCCCTCTCCAAATGCGCATGAGACCCCCCATGGCCGAACACCACGCGGGATGTCCCCCTCTCTCGGCTCCTCGTACTCCCACTAGGATTATTGATTGGTACTTACAGGTAAGAATTAGTCTTCTTTTTTAAAAAATTAGGCAACAAGGAATGAATTATTAGGTTCATAGTTAGGATAAAAATTCATATTAATCATGAATTTTCTGGAGTTTTCAGTAGTAACCAACTCATGGTGTGGTGAATTAATGTTTAAATTGTGAATTTTTTCAAAATAGAGTCTTCCAAAAATGTAGGGTTAGATTCATTGGTTGTATTCCATTCATTCGAACAGTGCATTAAATAAAAAGTTCCTGATTTTTTAAAAAACACATATTTTCCTCTATAGATATTGTGTTGGATTTTTTTTTGTGAATCAAGATATATATGTGATGAGGTTTTATAGTCATTAAGATGAGAAATTCTGTGGGTTAATTGGAGGAGATTGATGCTATATGAAATTTTATGGTTTATTGTGAGGAGTTTATTTCCATTTAATTTATTGGTTCATATAACAAAAGTTGGTGCTGCATATATTATGTAATTGGGATTATTAAAGTAAAATGCTGGTCTCAGATTTCTATATTGGCTATTTGGATGGTATTCAATATCAAAAATGGGTATATCTCTATTGAATATGGCTGTATTTTAAAATTGGACAGTGTATTTGTTAAACTGACCATGAAATACACATTTCCCACAATACAGAATCACCACAAAAATCCTAGACAGACACTACACAACACAGGACACCCATGGGAGACACCCCATGACATCTACGGATAGTTAAGGGGAAATTAAGTTAGGAACTGAAGTCTATTGGCAATCAAGTCTTGAGAGATTCCCATTGTTGGTAAAAAAGATACCAACACCTTTATTCTTAGTTAAGTATAATGAAATTTTTTACACCCTCATGACCAAGTTGACTATCTGGTTCATGGATTAGTGCCCAACCAGGTTAAAGAGTATGATCAAATACTAAACATTTATTGTATTCTCTGTGAGGTTCTTTCCATAGTGAAGAGGGTTATGTGCAAAATCTTCAACTAAACTAATGTAGCATGGGTGCATATTCAATGGCTAAGTGTACTAGTATTGGGTTTCCAACAACGTTCTATATAAAGAACATAATGAAAAATGAAGAGATTATTAAATGGAACTGTTTCCCCCTCGCTTGAAGGAATATTATTTGACCCATCGGGAATTATGGTTCTTATATATTGGGCTGTGACATGAGTAGTCCCAAGATAATTCTTTTTTTAGTTTATATTTTTTTTCTTTATCAGACTGACCACTTGGGTATTTGACTTCATTCTATGGATGGAGGGTAGTGATGCTATTTTGACTAGTTGATGTAGATCACATGTATTCTATAATACCATGAGTTGTGAGTGTGAGGAAACATTGGAAGCTAGAAGAGCCTTGGGGTCTTCCATGAGATGGAATTGTTTTTCTAAAACATTATGTGGGAACTTTTTTGGAGTATGTTGGAGTCATGAAATAACCCCAAGTGTTTCCATGAGATAGCATAAATAACCCAGGTGTCACCATGTATCTCCATACATCATATCATCCTCTCATGGGTTGGCCACTCACCTAATCCTTTCAAACCTATCCTAGTCTATCATCTCAGTCACATAGTCTACACTCATCTCTTGAGGATTATCCCATGCCTCTATGCACATCTCATCATCCAACTAGACAAAGATGTTTATTCACCTTATGATTTTTGTAGTCACAAAATCACACCATGTCGAACCCATCTATATTATAATCTTAATAATCCAGTCAAGAACCTCATCAAAATCATGTATTATATCCCATATCCACAAACTAGGTTCCATCCTAATGTAAATCACTCCAAGCCTCTTGGCATTATAATGCCAATCGATCCGAAAATACCCAATACCAACACTAGCATCTCATCCTTCATCTCTTTAGTTGAACTCTTGAATCATTAAATGGAGTAAAACCTTTCAAAATACATTTATATACTTAGAGGGCCCATACCATTATAAGAACCTACCAAGATTCCAATCCATCCTTATACGTATTTCCTCATCAAATGCTAGATATACAAATGCCTCACCTATCACTACAAGGCCCAATCCTCATAGGAATATTTTACTTGATCTAAATCCTCATGTAGTCCATACACATATCATCCCAATTTTAAGACATATGTTAGACCAATCATATCCCAATCGATATCTTATCCACTTGGAGACCTAGTGACCAGGGGATTTCATTTCCATAAAATCAATAAAGAACATTCTCTAAACCTAGGTGGCTTGTGAACACCGTATATATATATATATATGTATGTATACTATGTTGATCTATTTCCTTCCTTTTACCACCCATAGAGACAATGACTCTGATGGAACATAGTTGTAATCAATTCCTTGTCAATCAATGAATGAATAATCATGTTAGTGTTTAAGGGTCTGTAGAGGCTCTTAATCATTTACTTATACAGGAATATATACATAAGAAATTTGATGATTAATGTAAAAAAAGACACTACTTACTTGATGAACTCGGGTGAGGTTTCTTAGCTGACTACCTCACACATTTCCTCTAGTATGTATTCTTTGAGGGAAGACCTTTGGAAGGGGAAGGCATTTAATGAGTTTGAGGTGGAACCAGCGGAGGTATACATCCCATACATAGTGAGACCACATATCAGATTTATATGAACAACATGCATAAACCATACAGATATGTTCAAGGATTTACTATATTATATAGTGATAATATATCCATCAATCTTGACCAACTTAGATCCTTATTTTATAGATAACTCATTGAATCTTATCTTGTAATGTCAAATGATTTTTTTTCTCTGTAACTACAAACACCAATGCCCAGTATTCACCAAGGGTCAATATACATCCCTTGCATGGAGAGACTATGTATTCGTCATCACTAAAAATATCATCATATGATCCATAACACCATTAATTAGAAGTAATATTGTGGTTCAACTGTATAGAGTACTTATAATAAGATATATAGGAAAACACCATATATGGATTTTTTAAATTTAAACAGTTGAGTCATGATCATTAGTGACATCAATCACATTAGAGTGTATAAATTTCAACTGAACGCTACATTCTGAGAATTATTTTTGTGGATAGGACCCATGCAAACCGGCTAAGAACTAAAACCATAAATAATAATTTCAAATACAAGCATCATTTTTAAATAAATATCTCAAGTGTAAACATAAAAACCATGAATAATAATACCTCATCCCTTGTATCGAACAAAACCAAACTAATTTGAAGCTCAGGCCAAATTGATTATATAGCATTAATAGGAAGACTAATTGTTAATCAATAGGAATGTACTATTTGATAGTATCATTTTGAAACATCGATCTATTTCCCCTTTTCTTGTAGGAACATGATTTGATCCCTGGGGTGTTGTGGTTCTTATATGTTGGGCAGTGACATGTGTAGTCACAGGAGACAGGTATGTTTTAGTTTAGTTTTTATTTTATTTTATTTATCGCATTGGCCACTTAGATCTTTGACTGCTTTCTATGGATAGAGGGTAGTTATATTCTGCGAAGGGGTCCATAAGGTGTTCAAATTGATTCAGTCCATCAGATTTGATTAGAGGTAAAATTCTATGGTTACTACTTGTCTCGCACCTCATGTATTTGGGGATTTAGGGGTTTTGACTCCATATTATGTTTTTGGTAGGGAGTTAGATCGTTTCATGTTGGTTGGGGTGGATTTGGTTCTCCGCTGCCAATCTAGGTAAGGCTATAATGCCATTGGTTGGTTTCTCATAGGTTTTGTAGAGTCCTTCATGTGTTTTAAGGGTTTTAATATACTTCTCATAGTGCTTCGATCCCTAATCATTGATTTTTAGTATCCATGTCAAATGAGACTCGCCTACGTGTGCATAATTAAGTAAGTATATGTATGTGGGTTCCCCTGTTACATGTATAGTCACCCATGGAAGTGATTATGCACTTATGGGGATAGGTGTGCCCATATATATATATATATATACATATATATATAAATGCATACGCAAGTGAGTGGATACTGGTATATGTATATAAGCATAGGTGCAAGGATCCCCTTGAACATGCTCATGGCCATGCGGGTGTGTGCATAGGGGATAGGTGTCCTTGCATGTGTGTGAATGTGATTATACCCTGTGGAGGAGTATCAGCTTTTAGTTAGAATGCTCCAAGAGCTAAAGTGGATGGCTTGGTTCCACCCTGAGGTTGAGTCCCTCTCATAGCCTCTTTAATTTAAGAATGCTTTAAATTAAATTTAGCTTATTTTTTAATTATACTTAATTATATTGAATTGCATATCTTGAATAAGTGTTATTTAATATTATTGTTTCATTTGATAAATAAAGTCATATTTTTATAATAAAACCCCTCCAATGGAGGTGCACTGTCTACAAAAACTCATAGTGATAGTTTAGGGTGTATGTTTCTTTTCTGTTGTTTCATTTACCTTTAAGCGTTGCGTCCTTGTGGTCATCAGAAGAACCTTCCGATGATCCCTTGTTATAACATATTAAATATTTTATTTGTTCTATCATGTTTGGTGTGATATTTTCTTATTAAGAAACTTGTTTTAGGTGTTTTCCTGGCCTCTTGGCCACCCCTATGTGTGATTACCCGGGCCTATATTTCTAAAAACACTGATGGTGTCATTGTTTAACACATGTAAGTCTTATGGTGCTCCCCACCATAACCTTCATCTTAACACCGTTTGGGGTGTTTTCCTTTCCTCAATGCACATCTATGTTTTTACATATATGAATTCTCCCGTAATATTTTTGTTTCATCCTAAGATATTTAAACATTCTCAAATTCAATTGATCTCAAGGTGACTAATGTTTTATTATTAGAGTTCCATGAAATGCATTTAAAATTGATATGTAATACACCTGTATAATTTGACTCTAAGTCACTATTATCAAATACCTAGTACCACTTTTAAAAACAATGAATATAAAATATATATCTTTATTATACCATAATCCCAAATCAAGAGTCTATTTTTTAAAATATAAGATCCGTTTCTATAATGTGAAGGAAAACTACATAGGAATTAGTTGGAATCCTATATGAAGAGTAATCAAATTTTTTTATCCAGTATATACATTGGTAAGTAGAATAAAATTTCAATAATACTTAAAACCCATATATGATCACTAGTCCTCCCCACATCATGCCATGACCACATGGTTCCATGTTCTATAATAGTGGAGTCCTATCCTTATTTTTCCATTCTAGGGATTCATTAATTGCATATGAAATTATATAACAAGACTGATAAAAATAAGAATAAATGATTTTCTACTAAAATATGATTAATTAACTTTCTCAACAGAGTTGATAAAAACATTTATGTATTATTTTCTATTTTTAAATTTTCCTTATCCTTCAGTGGTTTATATTTTTATGATCCCGATGATCTGATAAGTGTTTTGACCCTTGTAGAGAAAATGTATTTACATTATCTTTTTTTCGTGTGAGAACAGTAAACAACAGACACCTCATATAGTGTAGTTGGAGATTTCTACAACAATGGAAAATCTGATGGATGATCAGCTCTATGATAGTATTCCATGAGTCTTGTGATCAATGATGAGACTGACAAATCGCAATTTCGACCGGCGGGGCGCCGACCAGAATGTTGCCCCACCTCCTCCTACTCCCTTTGCTCTTGGCTGGAAGATGCATCCCCATGGATGTCACTGGACTGGACCAACATGCCGTAATTATACCGCAGTCACACCACATTCATGCCGTTGTCACACAATGGTCATGTCGTGGTCATTTCGTGGTCACGTCAAAGTCACACCACGGTCATGTTGTGGTCACGTCGCGGTGATTCCATTGTTACGCCATAGTAATGTCGTGATTTCGCCCTGCTCCAGGACCACACCTCGTGGAGGTTTTCAGTCCTATCAGAATTCTATGTATGATACCTAGATATAGTTTTAGATACATAACCCACCCATAGTTATTGGGGTGGGAGGCGACAGGTAGAATGTTTCCCCGCCTCCTCATGCTCCCTTTACTCCTGGCTATAAGATGCTGCCATGCTGATGTTACTGGACTGGGCCAACACGTCTCGGTCACACCGCGGTCACGTTGTGGTCACACCTCGGTAATGTCCTGATTTGGCCCTGCTCCAGGACGACACTCTACGGCAGTTCGTCATCCTGTCGGAATTCGAGGTATGATACCTAGATAGAGTTTTAGATACATTACCCACTAATAGTTAATGGGGAGGGAGGTGACCACCGAAATGTTTCCCCACCTCCTCCCACTCCTTTTGCTCCTGGCTGGAAGATGCTGCCCCATAGATGTCACTGGACTACGCCAACAGGCCGCTTTCATGCTGTGGTAATGCTATGATTTGGCCCTAATTCAGGATGAAACCCCGCGGTGGTTCGTAGTCCTCTTGGAATTTGATTTATGATACCTAGATAGAGTTTTAGATACATTACCCACCCATAGTGAATGGGGAGGGAGGTGATGGTATGAATATTTCCTCACCTCCTCCATCTCCCTTCGTTCCTGGCCGGAAGATGCCTCCCTGTGGATGTTTTTTGACCGGGCGGTTATGTCGCGATCATGCTGCGGTCACGCCGCGATAATGCCATGATTTGGCCCTGCTCAGGACAACACCCAGTGACAGTTCACAGTCTTGTCTAAATACGATGTATGATACCCAGATAATGTTTTAGATCCATTACACACCCATAGTTAATGGGGAGGAAGGTGATGGCCAGAATGTTTCCTTGCCTCCTCCCACTCCATTCACTCCTTGATAGAAGATGATGCCCTACGGATGTTGCTGGACCTGGCCAATATGCCGCGGTCATGCCGCGGTTACGCCGCAGTTACGCCACGGTCACACCATGGTCAAACCCTTGTAACTCCACTATCACACCATGGCAATGTCGTTATTTTCCCCCACCTCCTCTCAATCCCTTATCTCCTGGACAAAAGATGTTGTACTGTGGATGTCGTTGGACAGGGCCAACACGTCGCGGTCATGTCGCAGTCATGCCACGGTCATGCCTAGCTCACGCCGCACTCACACAATAGTGACACTCTGGTCAATCCGCGATCACACCATGGTCACACTGCGGTCATGCCGCGGTAATGCCGCAGTCACGCCGTAGTCATGCCGCAGTCACGCCATGGTAATGCTGTGATTTGGCCCTGCTTCAGGACGACACCCCGCGACGGTTCGCATTCCTCTCAGAATTCGATTTTTGAAACCTACATAAAGATTTGTATTCATTAACCACCCATAGTTAATGTGGACAGATGCGATGGCCGGAATGTTTCCCAGCCTCCTCCCACTCCCTTCGCTCCTAGCCATAAGATGATGCCCCGTGGATATCGCTGGACTAGGCCAACATGTTGTGGTCACACCGCGATAATGCCGTGATTTAGCGCTGATCTAGGATGACACACTCCCACACACGAAAACATATGCACACACCCAAAAACATGAAAGCACGCTCCCAACCACCAACACAAGGAGGCCACCACAGTCCACCTATGAACCATCAGCCATCACAACCACCACAATCCAGCCTGCACCAGCCATATCCAGCCCACACCAGCCCTCTTCAACCTTCATTTCAGCATTCCGCCACCATAATTCTAGCCCACAGAAGCCCCCCTCCCACCTTCGAATCATCCAGCACCACCCCCCCACCACCTACAACCAGCCCCCTTCCTCCAGCATTCCATCCCCCTTCCACCTACATTCGAGCTCGCACCAGCCCCTAGACACCTGCAATCCAGCCCGCACCTGCCACCACAACAGCCACCACACCATTCCCCACCCACAGCCTCCTGAAAAGCACTCATGAGAGCCCTCTACCACCTGTAAATCAGCCCAATCCACCGGTTCCAACCCTCACTACCCATCGGGCTCCTACATTCCAGCCCGCACAAGCCCCTGCCAGATGCCCAACATCCCCCATCCACCTGCAATCCCGCCCACACCATCCCCCACCACATATTCCAACACGCACCAGCCCCCAGCCATCCCTCTACTGCCTACCTTCCCGCCCACACCAGCCATTCCAGACTGCACCAGCCACCTCACCAGCTCTCAGCCTCCTACATTCCAGACTTCACCAATCCCCTACCACCTACAAAGCAACCCACTGCCACCTGCATTCCACCCCACCCCCGCCATACTAGCCAAAACCAGTTACAGACACCAACCACCATAGCCAAAAATCCCTTCCCCTGCACACCACCAGCTCGCACCTAGCTCCACAAAAAAATGTCATCCCATCCACTAGAAAACCACTTCCACTACATACATCAAAAAAACCGGCCTACAAAACCAGTACTCCAGCCCCCATCCAAACCACACCTCCAGCATAGAAAAAACACCATGCCACCCCCAGAGGAAGAAAATGAAGGACCATTGCAAATAAAATTCAAAAGGGTGGCTTTAATGGATTTGACAACTCTCTTGGGTAAAATGATGTGATAACACTAATAAGCTTGCATACTAAAAAGAACCGGTTGAAAAAGATGTAACCACCAAACATTGGAGAGAGAGTACAGAAATCATTTAGCATTCTTTCATAATGATTTGAAGTTATGGATGGTGAAATAATTTTCTAGGCTCTAGTAAAGGGATGAAATATTGTTCGAGTAAAAAAAAATTTCGAGCTGGTTCCATACATTCAGAATCTAGACAAAGTTGATTCCTTGATGGATTGGTTGTTTGAGTAAAGTCTTTGATGACTTGTCACTAGCTGTTTCTTCCTTTAGACTCCACTTCTATAGAGTGATTGTGAGATAAGATAACAATATTGACACAATATTAGTAGGGTCAACTATACTGTTGCACTTTTGACTTATAGCCGGTAGCCACTATAGAACTTTTGACAAAGGTGGTCTCCATTCACTATAGGGAAGCGGACTAACTTTTTGGAATATTGGATCACCTTCTCCATATGTTTCCCATTTTTGGGATAAGGTTTCTAACCTGCAAAACTCTATAATTTTTTCTCTCAATTTTCAGTGAGAATTCTGCCTCTCCGTGGACGTAGGGATTATTCTTGAACCAAGTATTTTTTTTATGTTCTATGTGATTTCTTTCATTTTTCAGTTTCTTTTTTTGATCATTTCTGTCATTGCAACTCCCAATGATTCCGCAATAGGTATTTCATGTTTCCTTTATTCCTGTTTCTTCTATTTCTAGGTGTGGTGGAGGAATCTCCAATAAGGGAAGAAGGATGTTCTATGTCAGACCCTATAATTTGTTTTTTAAAAATGCCTTTTTTTCTCACCTGTTTCTTCTAAGAAAAAAACATGGTTTTACATCAGTGAAAAAAATGGGACATTAGAAACTTTGTTTTTAGGATCATCAGAGGTATATTGTTGTTAGAATACCAGATAATGTCTAAAAAATGTGAATACACTGGGTTATATGAATCAATTTGGTCTACCATATGGAGTCATTGGGATACTAAATCCATTGAGGTGATTCATATTTGTTTTATTATATTGGTTAAAATCTTAACTATCCAAAATGAAATTTTGGTTATACTGGGAAAACAGAAAGGCAGTTGTGTAGTGGATGGAAGCCTGGGGGTGCAGGGGGGTATACAGGGCAGGGGGAGGTTGTAGGTTGGGTGTCTAGGAGGGGCTGTCTAGGGGCGTGTCCAAGGGCTATCAGGGGGGGACTGTAGGGCAGTGGGCAGGGTGTAGGTTGTGTGTCTATGAGGGACTATCCCGGGGTGTCCAAGGGCTATCTGTGGGGGTTGTTAGGGGGTGTTCCGGGCTGGGGGAGGCTGCAGGTGGGGTGTCTAGGAGGGTGTGTCCATGTGGTGTCAATGGAATGTATGGGGGGTCTGCCGGGATGGGATCAGGTGGGGCGTCTAGAAGGGTTTGTCTCGGAGGAGTGTCCAAGGGCAGGCTTGGGGGTCTGCAGGGCAGGGAGCTGGTGGGGTGTCTAGAAGGGGTGTTATAGGGGGTTTCTAAGGGACGTCCGGAGGGGGTTTATAGGGAAAGGGGGTGGGCGCATGTGGGGTGTCTAGGGGGAGCTTTCCAGGGGGTGTCCAAGGGCTGTCCGGGCAGCGGGTGGGGGGGGGGGGGTTTGGGGGGTCTGTAGGGAAGGGGCCCGGGGGTCCAAGGACTATCTAGGGGGTTGTACAAGGGCTCTACGGGGGGTCTGCAGGGCATGGGGGAGAGTGCAGGTGGGGTGTCTAGGAAGGGGTGTCCAGGGTCTATCAGGGGGGGGGGTCTAGGGGGTCTAGGGGGGGCTATCTAGGAGGGATGTCTAGGGGGAGGGGGTGTCCAGTGGGGGTGTAAGGGGGATGTCTAGGGGGTGCAAGAGGGATATCTATGGGGCATGGGGGTGTTCAACGTAGGTGAAAGGGGGCTCTCCAGGGGAGAATTGGGGTGTAAATGGTGTCAAGGAGGGGTGTCTTGGGGGAAAGTCTAGGGGGGATGGGTGTCCAAGGGGGTGTCCAGGGGTGTCCAGGGGGTGTCTAGGGGTGGAGGTAGTGTCTAGTGGGGGTGCATGGGGGCTATCCAAAGGGTGAAAGGGGGCTTTCTAGGGGGGCATGGGGGTGTTCAAGGGGGTGCACAAGGCCTATCTAGGGGGTGTAATGGGGATTTCTAGGGGTGTCCTGTGGGTGGAGGGGATGCAAGGGGCTGTCTAGGGGGAATGGGGGTGCAGGGGTCTATTCAAAGGGGGGGATTTGGGGGTGTGTGTTTAATTCTGTACATTGAATTTTCTACATGAGTGTTTTAAAATTTTTTATTTTCAGGTGTTTTTTTCAACATTGTATATTGACTGCAAGAGTATTTTTTTGGTATTCATCATTATTCTACAGGTTTGTACTATAATTATATAGTGGATCCAGCTACCTGATGCTTGTTGGAATTGCAATACTGGAATTGGAGGGGAGAGGCCATTGTAATTTCATAGGAGGGGGGCCGTTGTATGCTAGTTTTGTCTGGTAGGAAGAGGGGCTGGTAGAAAGAGGTGCCCACAGTTCTTTTGTATAGATTACTAAATACCAACGGTTTATTGAAACATTGGATTACATATCCATATAACCTGGATTATGGCAACGGTTCACTTTGAACCGTTGCAATTGGTGAATTCCAACGGTTAAAAACTATTGGTGTAGTTGTATAAACCCACAGTTATTAACTGTTGGGATAGAAATTTACCAATGATTAATACTAAACCCTTGGTATTTTGAAAATCCAGACCAAATATCCCAATGGTTCAGCTTGAATTGTTCGGATATTGCTATCCCCAAGCATCATAGCCCGACGGTTCAGTGAACCATTGGGGAAGAAATTCCCAATGGTTTTGGGGATTTTACCAACAGTTTGAAACTGTTGTTATAAGATTAATTTACAGTAGTGGTAATAAACTAATTATATAACATGATTTACTGAGACTTCCCTCTTAGAAGTAACCTTAACATGAACAGGAGCATTAGGAGTCTTCTCTATGACCACAGTTGGTTCAACATGAGAATTATGAGATACATGTGGTTCCATAATCAGGTCATCTTCCCTAATAAGAGCATCAACAAGACTCTCATACATAATAGGATCTAAATTAAGACCAATAGGTTTAGCCTCAATACCTTGATCAACACCTGTGTGATCTCATTCAATCTCTGATCCATCACTTTATCTATCTTCCCTTTCAATTGTAGCATCATCTTCATCATCATCTTCCTTATCTCTATCTACATAATTTTCTTCTTCGCATCCATTTTCTACTTCTTCACCATATTCTTCATCACTGGAAGATCTTATTTCATACTCAACATCCTCAGACTCTATAGTCTGATCACTATCATCCTCTGGTAGAAGTGGTTTCTTTAGAGGGTAGAGGTATAGGTAGAATTGTAGGACCATAAGTAATACTTGTTGGAATATCATAAATGTCTGCATCACTACTATGATCTATTTTAGATTAAGCACTTTGAACATTCTGAGGCAGATCCTCCAAATTAGAATAGACACCCACTTCATCTATTCCTATTATAGGTCCTATCTAATTCCTCAGCATCAAGGGAGGCATAACATGATTTAAATATTTATATAACATATCATTATCCTTACTCCACACTTTCTTTTATAGGGTTTAAATCAATCCTCATCCACTTAAATATAAAATTGTTCAGATAGAGACCATCACATGATTAAATTTTCTCTTCAAATTCATTCACAAAACCCTTGACCATTGAATATAGCAGAGATAAGAATCAGATAAAACAAATAATTGTTCTTGAAATAGGGTTTAATCGTCTCACTAATAAGAATCATCTAGTATCTAAAAAAATTATCCTTATGACTTTTCATAAACAGATATTGCAAGTAAACATCCTGAAACTTAAGAGATGTAAAATCTTCTTTACTGGTACAAAATTGATGTAGGATGAATTTGAACAAAATACATTACTCAAAATCAAGCTCTGTAGCAATAGGAATCATAAGTTCTCCATTTCATGTCAACTCAGCAAAAGATGCCTCATAACTAAAGAGGAAACTTTTTAGAGGATAAATTATTTGATGGTTATAACAAACACCCTCATGGGTACCTTTAGACATTATACCCAGTTCTTATATGAAAATGACCCTACTTCCATCCAATATCAATTGTTTCTAAAACACCTCAGATCCTTCTATTAGAAAATCAACAAACTGGTAAAACTCATGTACCAAACTTCGATAATATGGCCTCCCATTTTTAGAGAACCACTAAAACCACCCTTTGGATTATAATACATTCAATAGAAGATACTAACTCGACAATAAAAATTCTAAATTTACTTCCTCATCAGGGGTTACAACGTGATTCATGAGTTCCGGATGAATAGGTGACGGTTTGGTTGGATAGCATAAACTCTTTTCTTATTATATGGATTAAAATAATCCTCAGATCCTTGTATTATGTGATTTACATGATCCATTGATAGATGTGTAAACGTTTTAGTTTGACAGAGAAGGGTAACATCTCATGATAGAAAGGTTCGGGTGTAAGAGTTCAAGAGTAAGAGTGTGAGGATAATGTTTTTTGGATTGACCCATTATTTTTATCATTTAAGGATTTTAAATCATAAAATATGATTTTAAGGTTAAAATAAAGTAAAATAAATAAAATAGTGATGTTTCAAATTCTAGATAGATAAATAATTCAATATCAGTTGGTGAGAGACATCGGTAAGTCACCATCGATGAGTCCTTCCAGCGAGACATCATCAGTGATTCTTGTCAATGAGACAACATCAGTGAGTCATGTTGGTGATACATCATCAGTGAGTTACATCGCTAAGACAACATCGGTGAGTTACATTGGTGAGACATCATCTGTGAGTCACGATGGTGAGTCACCATCGGTAAGTTCTCAAAAATCTATAATCACTAAATCAAGTCTATTATAAATAATTCTCTCTGAATTTAAATGATTAGTAAAAATATTAGCAAGATGATGTTATGTTCTAATAAATTCAAGAGTTATATCACAAATTGGATAATGTTCTCTCAAACAATGATTTATTACATTAATATATTTTGTTCTAAAGTGATAAATTGGATTCATAGAAGTATTAATCACACATGTGTTGTCACAATTTATAGGTACATGCCTAACCTGATATCCAAAATCCAGTCTTGTTTATTTTATCCAAAAATCATAAGCACAAAAACTAATAGTAGAAATGTATTCAGCTTCACCATTAGATAATGAAACAAAATATTTCTGTTTAGTAAACCATGATACTATAGATTCTACTAAAAGTGACATGTTCTAGTGGTTATTTTTCTATCTAACTTACAACAACCAAAATCAGCATCATAATAACTAACTATATCAAAATGTTTTCTTCTAGGACAGAACAATCCTATGTTGGTAGTATACTTGTGGTTTTTAAAAATCCTTTTAAAAACAATAAAAAGTGGTTATTTAGGGATTCTTTCAAATTGAGAACACACACACACACACACTAAACATAGTATCAAGCTAGTTAGTAATCAGGAAGTGTTGACTTCTAATCATCCACAATAATTGGATTAATCAACAGATTTTCCATTTTCATCATGTTCCAATTTAATGGTGGTACTAAATGAAGTATCACTGATTTTTATACAATCAAATCCAAATAATTTCAAAATATCTTTAGTGTAATTTTTTTATTCAAAATAATACCATATTTATTTTAAAAAATTATAAATCCCCAAAATAATTTTTCTTCACCCATTAAACTCATATGAAATTAATTATAAATCATTTTTTAAAAATCAATACATATGGAATTTTTTGAAGATCCAAAAATAATGTCCTCAATATTGATTTGAACAACTTAATAATTCTTAGAAATAATTTTTATAAAAATATTATGATAATATATGCCTTTTGTAAAACTTTTAAAAATAAAAAATGTGTCGGGCCTATAATACCAAGCTCATAGAGATATTTTTAAACTATAAAGTCCTTTTTTATGTTAGTAAAATGATTTAGAAAATAGGGGTTAGTAATACTAGGGGGTTGTTCAAAAAAATCATCATCTATATACCCATTTATGAATTCACTATTAACAGCCATTTGATATAGTTTGAAATTAATATGTGACACATATGCTAGAAAAATTCAAATGGATTCAATTATAGAAACTAGGACCAAGGTTTCTTCATAGTAAATTTTTATTCATGACTATATCTTAGTGGAACTAGTGCAACTTTGATTCTATCTATAGTACCAGCTTCATCTAATTTATTTCAAAAATCTTAATTAGTGCATGTAGACAAGGTGTCTTTGGGTCTGTCAACAAGTTTCCATAAATTATTTATTTCAAACTGATTCATCTTTTATTGCATATACATTAACCAAAATTCATCATTTATTTCATCATTAAGGTTCTTAGGTTCATGATGTGAAAAAAATACTTTATTCTCAACCTGTTTCATAAGAGAATATCTAGTTTGAGTTCCCATATCTATGTCTCCAAATATAAAATCTAATGGATGGTTATTAACGGTTATAAACAATCTAGAAAAAGATGGTCTAGTTATTTCATATTCTTCTATATGTTCAGGTTCACTGTGATCATAGTCTACATATTTTCCAAAACTAGAGGATTTTTTTTCTTTTATAATAGCAGAATAAGAAGTTTTAACATTTATGTCTAAATTAGACAGATCATCCTCAATATTTTATAGGAATGTTTCATATTCATGTGTATTTTATTCATAAAATTTTATATGTACATATTCTTTCACCCACATGGTTCTTTTATTGAAGACCCTATAGTCTTTGCTATATGTTGAATAACCTAGGAAAATTCCTTCATCACTTTTGGAGGAAACCTTGTCAATATTATCTTTTGTATTAAAGATAAATACTTTTCAACCAAAAAAATTAATGTAAATAACCTTTTTCTCACTATTGTTCTATTACTCATAGGGATTTTTCCTTATGATAGGTCTAATTAAAACTCTGTTAATTATATAACAAGTTGTTTTCAAATATGTATCCCAAAAATAAACAGGATAGTCATACTCATTAAGCATAGTTTGTAAAATTTCTTATAATGTTATATAATTTCTTTCAACAACCCCATTCTACTGTGGTTTCCTAGGAGTATATAAGTTATGACTGTAACCATTTGGTTTTAAAAAGGGTTCAAACTCTTGGTTTTCAAAATCACATCCATGTTAACTTTTTATGGATTTGATTTTATGACCACTTACATTATATAATGTTCTAGCATACCTATGGAAGTAAGAACATGATTCACTCTTGATATCTAAAAGAAGGTCCATGTATATCAAAAAATTTCATCTACAAGAACATAGAAATAATTCATTTCGTTAAAACTAGAAAATCATGATGGATAAAAAAATCCATGTGAACCAACTCAAGAAGTTGAGAAGTTGAAATACATTTCTATTATTTGAATGACATTTTATGTTGTTTTCCTTTTTGAAAAGGATTACAGACTTTTTAATTTGGAAACTCAACTTTAGGTAGATCCATGACTAGTCCTTTCCAACTTGGATTTATAAGGAGTGAATATTGCAGTGACCTGGTCACCTATTTTGGAGGAAAGACTCTATAAAATGCACTGGATAAAGATATATTTTGACAAAATAAATAATCTAAATTCATAGCATAAACATTTTCAATTCTAAAAGAAGTTAATACTAAATAATTCAATTAATTAAAAACAATAAAGGACTTATTTTCCATTTTAACTTGATATTCATCGTAATAAAATTTTGAGATGCTAAGAATATTATACATAATACATATGAAAAAATAACTTTAGAAATTAAAATTGAATATATGTTATTGAATTAACCAAGGATAAATTTTTTTCTTTTTTCATTATTACCAAAGGTGGCATGCCCAATGCATCAATCTTGATAAGGATCCTGAAACTCAAATAGTCCACTATCATGTTCCTTAAGCACCCAATGTACAAGTACAATAATCTATTATAGGAACTCTTCAAACAAAATTCAAATAAAAAAGATCAAATAAGGATGATTTTGGTACATGGACTTGCCTTGGTATAATAACATTATTAATTAAATATTTTGAAACCCACTTTTTCTATATGGATTTTCTATAAGAAACATATAAGGTATTAGAAAAATAAAATCTATTTTCTCCTGAAATATTAGAAGTTTTAGATGTTTATCTAGTGTTGGAAGTTGTAGGAAATTTTTTATATCTATGGAAAAAACCAATTTTTCCATATTTTGGAAAAAACTATTTTTAACAAAATTTCTTTTTCCTGGTTGATAACCTGTACTAGTAATATATTTTAGAGAAACATGGACATAATAATTTTAACATAGTTATCCTTACCATTTGTGAATCTCTCTAAATATTTCATTAATTTCTCATTAGGACTTTTAAGTTCATTGTTCCCATTGGTAAATAGAGAATTATTTTCCATTTCAATAGTAAGATCATATTTAATAGATATAGTAAGAGCATGTTGTTACATGAGAGATTTATACTTATCCATTTGTTCATTGAATGTATCCTCAACCATTTTACCATATTCAATCATTTCATCATGTGTAATAGTTTATGATATAGTTTCATGTCTAGAATAATATGAATACTAGGAAGTATATTCTAGAGATACCGTGTATGTGTTTATAGTGAAACACATATTGGATTTGTCACTCTTCTCATCTTGTTAAGATTCATATTCACTAGATCTATCCGCAAAAGCACGACAAGTGTCATTAATTGCCTTATTGCATTTTTTATGTTTTTTCCTGTACTTCTTTTTATACATTAACTTAGGACAATTACCTTTTAAATATCCTCTTATCTTATACTCATATGAGACTATTTTATTATAATTTTTATTTTTATTCCATTCCATTTTACTATTTACTTGGTTGTCATACTTCCTTTTATAACTAGGTTTTTTTGAAGAAATTCTTTCATTTGTAAAAACTCTTAAATATCATGGCTAACTGAGTCATTTTCCTATCAATATAACTTGGTGATTCTTCATTACTGTAACATTTAGTAGGATCATTGAAGTTTTCATTTTGTTTGGCGGTAGTGGTTTTTAAAGCCAAAAACATTCTCTTTGGTTCATCATATTCCTCTCTGTTGACATTCAGTTCCCCTTTATACATCATCATCTTTCCAATCATCTCTTTTATTAGTAATGTACGAATATCACATGATTCTCTTATTAATACCGAGGTTCCTCTCCATCTTTCTGGTATGCATCCAAGAATTTTCATTAATTTTTCCTTGGATGTGATTGTCTTTCCCAGAGAGACCATCATTTTTACCATATCATGGAACCTGAGATACATGTTATAAATTGGTTCATTAGACATCATGTTGATGTTATAAAATTTAGTAGTATATTTATTAGGTCTTATTTCATTAACTCTAGTGTTTCCTTCAGGAGATATAGCTAAAGTATCCCAAATTTCATGCATTTTTTACATGTAGTAATCTTATTAAATTATTAATCCTCTAAATAGTAGTTTAAAGAATTCATGATATTATTGTTATTATTTTAGGCTAACTTAC
Organism: Viscum album; assembly: GCA_963277665.1. Lineage (NCBI taxonomy): Eukaryota > Viridiplantae > Streptophyta > Magnoliopsida > Santalales > Viscaceae > Viscum > Viscum album. The sequence goes on from OY728158.1 coordinate 884,144,472, forward strand.
TAGAATCATCCCTAGTGTTCATAACAGTAGAAAGAATCTCATATTCATCTTAAATTGAAGACTATTTTTCAAAAATCATACATTCAAAATGCATTTTCATTTTAATTTTCCACCGAGCAAAATTTTTTCAATTGAAATGGTGAATTATATTGTTAGTAGAACCTTCATATATATTTTACATATTATAGAATTAACTAGAGTTTTCAAAGAACTGAAAATTTAGAACAAAAAAAATTAATAGACCATTAAAAGTACAACTAAAATAAGGGTGGAAAAAGCTTGTTGAAAAAGATTTTAATCACCCTATGATACAAAATGTTGGTTAGAATAGGAAAATCGAGAGGGGGTGAATTTATTTTCAATTAAAATATCAATCTAAAATTTTTATTTAAAAATTATTTCAATGTTCCCAGATCGCATAGCGATTCACAATTCAATTCCACCCTTTCACCTCTATTTTAAACTAGTTTTGTAATGAATATTCCAAATATGATAATATATTTCAAATCATGTTTTATTCAATTAAATAATTTTTATCACTGTAAAAAAATTTAATTATTCTTTTTTTTATTTTCATTTAAGGTGAATGTAATTTAGAGGCATCGCAGATGATCAAGACGGAAAATGGGCCAAAACTTCATGAGTTCCATAAACACCTGTCCACTGGGGGTATAGTATGAAATTTATGTATATCAAAATGTTAATAGATTTATTAGTCTAGTAAAAAAATAAATTTTCTATAACTCCTATGTAGACACCCAATCCCCATTCATCCATTAAAAGGCACATCCAAATTTATCTATCCAGGACACCAAATCTGCACGGAGTCAAATGTTTTTTGTTATGTGTTATCCATATCCCAAGATATAGGTGTCCAAATGAATACAAAAATTTGGTGGATATAGCCAAGATATGGGGGAATATCTTTATATTTCATTAAAAAGTGAGTGAGACTTTATAGAGGATGACAATAATGAGACATGTTGTTTTACAGAATATGTGTTCCCAAAACCACTTCCCATTTTTGCAATAAAAGAGCAACAAGGGTACATAATTTGGGGAGTTCAAACCAGAGGTACATTTCATCCATTTTGGAGTCCTATAGTAGTCTCCTCCAAATATTAGAAGTTATTTAGGCCTTTATCATCATAGGGGGATCAAATATTAAGGCGATGTTCCAACCGAGTCTTCTTCTCTCGATGGAGAGCTTAACGCTAAACAATCATTTCGAGGGAACTAAACACACTTTAGAGGGAGTAATGACACTAGTTAATGTACTAGTTTTGTATAATTTATGTGATAAATGTTTCAATTGTTTTATTGTGACATTATTCTCCCCTTAATTCATTTTATTTGATATAATTTTACGATACACTTTTTATTTTAACACTGATTGGGATGAAATTCTAGATGGGAATCTTGGGTTGTTTTGATTGGACAACAGAAGCATCATTTCACTCTCACACATATATGAGATTTCAGTATGTTTTGGAATCCATTATTATATAATTTATAACCAAACATTAACAACACAATGGTCTTGTCAAGGGTTGCTTCTTTGTGTATCGTTTTAATGTGTAAGACGGTAGTCAAGATCTTAACAACCTTCAACCAATGAATTATACAAAACCATGAGAAATTTTCAGTGCAAAGAACTATCCAAGATGTGTAGTGAACATGAAATGATCTTTTTATCACAAAATTCTAAAACAACACTTTTATTTATCAACAGTTAAACTTTTTAATTAATTAATTTAATTTTTACAACTGTTTTCAAAACCACCCCCTCATTTAGTAAATTTAATTAAAAATACATACTCAAAACCTATTAACGCTCCTTGAGATATGACATATGGTTTGTTCTAGACTGGAAATCAATATTAAGATCTTAATTAATTTTATGTGTCATGACAATGAGGCCAAATATTGGCACCGTTGATGGGGAGCTCATGGGTTTTAGTGTGGGGTTTTTATATATATTTTTAATTTTTTAATTTTTTTATTTATCTTCTACCATTAAATTTATTTTTGTGTTCTAATTTATTTCGTTTGTAGGATTTGTGTATGATGTGTTCTACTATGGGATACTTATAACCTTTTAAACCCGAACCAGAGAGGATCCTACATCAGCGACCCTGAGATACACAAGAGGAACCATTGAAGGAGGATGCAGAAAACATCAACAATCAACTTGATCCTTCTTCTTCTTCGTCGGGAACCAAAATTAAAACTAAAATTAACGTCAACAACATGGATAAAAAACAATCAAAAACTACAATAAAAAAACCTCTCTTTTTGTTTATATCCAACCCACATATGTTCAATTTCAAGTAGAGGCACCCAACATATAAATCAAATATGGATTAATCCATTTATTACCATGATTCCATGGACATCCTAGAGAAAATCAACACATGCATATAAATGAATTTCATACTGCGTGTTCTACATTAAAAGCTACAAATGTGGATGAAGAAGAAGTTAATATTAGGTAATTTATTTTTTTCGTTATATTACACTAAAAAGGATTGTATTTATTATGTTAATTCACTAATAAGAGGTTAGGAGGACATGTAACACCTTTTTGTTAAAAAATATTTCCCAACCTCCCGAACTGCAACTATAACGAATGAAATTTGTGGGATAAGAAAATCTCAAGGGAAACACATCATGAATATTGGGAAAGATTAAAAATATTATGTTCTTGTTTTCCACACCACAAAATAAGTTTTGAACATTTAATACAATATTTTTATGATGTTTTAATCCCTAGTGATATAAACATGATTTATTTTGTTGTAGGTGGTTCACTAGTAGATAATAACAAAATTGCTATAAGGACCTAAATTGATAACATGGTAAAAAACACTCAACAATTTGGTTCAAGGTCCAATGTGCCCATTAGAGGTGTCCAAGAGGTGAAAATTATTGAATTCGAGTAGAATTTCAACACGATGTTTGAGGAGGTAAGTACCATTCTACAAAATCTTTCTCTCTCCCAAGGAAAATCTCAATCTTATCCTCCCATCCATTGTGGAATATGCTCTTCTAACACCCATAATTTTGAACAATGTCCCCTATTGGGAGAAAATTCTGATATTTGTGAGGGAATATTCTTAAGACTCCACTATAACCAACTATTTATTCAAGAAACATACTATCTATCCAACTATAGTTTGAATGAAAACCATGGTTATAGGAAATGGTGGTATTCAAACAAGACTCATCATCCATGGAATAAACAATGTTAGAGTTTTCATCCACCGCCACTACCCAGATATCCTCAACCACACTAAATGCCTTTCAAACCTCCACCTCCCAAAACCGATCCCAACATAAAATATATAATGAAAAAATGGTTTCCAAAAATCACTAATTTAAAAAAACACCCAACCTCACATTCAAGACCTCAAAACCCAATTTCAATAACTAGCTAACTCTGTGGGGGAAATTCCAAGTCATGGGTCGAGTAGACTACCCTCTGAAAATGTAGTTAACCCTATGGATAAAGGAAATGTTAGTTTAATAAACCTTAGGAGTAGAAATCATCTTAAAAGACAAATGAACCCTCTATCATATTCATCCCCTCCTATGGAAACCACCATCCCAACAGACTGTTCGCAAAATCCTTGACTTTGGTCTCTTCTTGCCATCACTTTTTCAGGATTCCCATGATTTTTGTAAATCTTTTTCTTGTTCTCAAATAATGGGTAATGTATCTAAAAGAAATGAAATTCCAAAACAATCAGTTAAAATTCATGACATTTTTTTATGTTTGTGGTATTGAATTTATAGGGACATTTTCCCATTCCTTTTGCAACTTTTACATTCTTCTTGTAGTTTATTATCTGTCAAAATTCATTGAGGCATGATCTACAAGGACATATGATTCTAAGGTAGTTGTAGAGTTTCTGAAAACCCAAATCATTTATAGGTTTGTCTTAACTAGGATCATCATTAGACACTTGGGTTCTTATTTCTACAACCGAACAATGAAATCACTTTTGCATCTATATGGGGTCGTTCATTGATTGTCTACTGCATACCACCCACAGACCAATGGTCATGTTGAGATCTCAAATAGAGATGTAAAACAAGTTCTTAAAAAATGGTTCAACCCAATAGAAAATATTGGAGTCTTAGACTCAATGATTCATTAATGTCTTACCATACTGCCTTTAAAAGTCATATTGGAATGTCACCATATATGATTATTTTTGGAAGAATTTGTGTCCTCTCTATTGAGATAGAGAATCCGGCCTACCGGGGCCTTAACCAACACAAATCTAACCTTTCTGGTTCAGGTTCTCAACAGAATTTGCAGATTCAGAAGTTGGAAGAAATGAAGATAGATGCGTATAAAAACTCCAGGATTTATAAGGAGAAAACCATAGCTTCCCATGACTGTCTTATACTTCATCGTCAGTTCGACATTGGGCAAAAGGTCCACCTATATAATGCATGGTTGAAGTCTCATCTGGGTAAGCTTTGTTCTCACTAGTTTGGCCCATAAACTGTTATTAATTTATCTCCATTTAGTTTTACTCAAGTTCAAAATGAAAAAAACCAAGCAATCCTTCATTGTCAATGGGAAACAGCTAAAGCACTCCACAAAACCCTTCTGGAGTTCCCAATTGAATAAATCTATGGTAAAAATGCAACATACCAGTGAATCACACCAAGTTTTTCCTTCCCTCTCACATTATCAATTATTATAGTGAGAAAATTGAACATTCTAGGTGTGGGGGTGGATATATTCATGGGTTCATTAGGATTTTTATCATTTTTCTTCTCTCTTCTATTTTTCAACTTCTTCATTGTATTTTTACTTTTTAACATCATTCTGGATTCATTAGTATTGTCATTTTCTTTCTTATTTCTTCTTTATTTCTCCTTTTTTATGGTATTTTCACTTTTCCTCATCTTTCTAGGATCATTAATATTTTCATTTTCTTTCTTCTTTCTTCTCTTTTTCTCTTTCTTTATGGTATTTTTACTCCCCCCCTTATGGTCACCAAATCATGGAACATAATGAAAATTCTGGTTGAGACTGTTTATTCTATATTGATTTAACATTTGATGGAAAATCAATATCTGTTATGGATTGAATTTTTTTATGAATTTAACATGAGGTGTGATTTTTAGTGAATTGGTTTTCTGTCAACGATATAAATGGTTGTATCACTGTGAAAAATTTGAGATGATTGATCCCCCTAATGTGAGTAGTTTTTTGGAAAACTGTGTCACTAATATCTCCACACATTTTTTCACCAAACCACAATGTGGGAATATTTATTATTTAATATATGCTAAATATATTTTAGGATAATATTATCAGCTTTAAATGATATTTCCCTACATTCATTCCTTATCTGATATGTTTCATTACTGTTCTAGATTTACTTATGCTTGTGTACCTAATGTCCAACTATTGTATGCCCTCAAAAAATTGGGTTGTGTCTTTGGAAGTTCAAAAACCATACCTCCTCAAACTTTGATCATGTTATAACTATTATAATTAGTGTCGTGAAGAGATTAAACAAAGGTTAAGAGATGAGTGTGAGATTTGATACAAATGTAACTTCAAAAAAACAAAAATAATAAATGAGGTGAGTGATAAAATGTGATTTATATAGGGATATCAAGGTTGGGAGATTATGTTTTGACTTATTGGAATGCATAAGTGAGTGGTTCTTTAAAAATGATTGCAAATGATGTAGGGAATGATCGGTGAAAAAAACATTTATAGCTGAATAATGTTAAAATAACCTATGTTTATTGGATAGAAAGTTGAAAGAATAACATTGAATTGTTTTCACACACACACACACTTAGAGAGTTAGTGGAATTGTTGACTTTTTTATTCCATTTTCAATTTGGTGTCATTAATCTCTTTTAATTTCAATATGATAAGATGTATGACACATATTTTTCCATTTTCACTAAGATGAACTCCTTGGTGCAGTTTCTGCATTGATCACATTACATTAGTGAATTAAAATTTCCTAAAATGTTAAATATTCATAATTTTGGGAATATATACATGAATCATTATTTTTAATATGTGACTTTACCCAGGAGTGAAAATGTTTAGGTGTGGGGGTGTGATCGCATTGCGATTCACTATTCAATTCCACCCTTACGCTGCTATTTTAAACTAGTTTTTTAATGAATATTTCAAATATAATAATAAATTTCAATTCTGTTTTTATTCAATGAATTAATTTTTATCACTGTTAAAAAGGAAAATTTTTCTTGTTTTTATATTTTCATTAAAGGTGGAGGTGATTTGGAGTCCCCAAAGATGATCCAGAAGTAAAATGGGCCAAAACTGCATGAGTTCTATGAAAACGTATCCACTGTTGGGTATTATATGAAATATACATGCAAGAAAATGGGATTATATTTTGTGGTCTGGTCCAAAACATAGATTTATACAACTATTATGAAGACACACAATCACCATTCATCCATTAAGAGGCCAAACCGAAGTGATCTTTCCAGGCCACCGAATTTGAAAAGACTCAAAGATTGTGTGTTACGTGCAGTCCATATCTCGAGCTGTAGGTGTCCAAATGAATCCCCACATTCTGTGGTAATATGAAAGACGTGGGGAACATATTTCTATTTTTTTCAAAATTCATTGAAGACTTTATAGAGGCTGAAAACAATGAGAAAAATGGAATTACACAATTTGGGTTCCCAAAACCACTTCCCATTTTTTCTAAAAAAGATCGCCATGGGTACCTCATTTGGGGAGTTTGAACCAGAAGTGAATCCCTACCATTTTGGATTCCTAGAGGAGTTTCATCCTCGTTTTATAAGCTCTGCAGGCCCCAATCCTCATATGGGGATCAAAATGGTAGGGATTCACATTTGGTTCAAACTCCCCAAATGAGTAGCTCATTTTATTGGTAATTTTGAATATAACAGAAATATCATTGGTTAATCAGTATGTCCGTAGGTTAGACAATAGGTGACCCATAGTGAAGATGATTTGGTTAGATGGTAGCTCATTTTTTTGGTACATCAATTCTTTTGGTAGATTTTCCTATTAGTGGATCACTCTGTCAGAATTTCAAACTTGCATTGTTCAATTAAGTTGTCAGTAAGTGATGTGTTGGTAGCTTAGTTGTCAATATGTGATGCATTAGTAGCTCGGTTGTTGGTAGGTGATGTGTTAGTATCTCTTATTTAAGTAAGTGATGATTTGGTAGCTCGGTTGTTGGTATGTGATTTGTTGGTAGCTTGGCTATCGGTAGATGTAGTGTTAATAGATCAGTTGTCAGTATCTCATACTTATCAGTGACATACACTTATCCAAAATCCATAATTTTCCATATAATGTAAACACTAATACCATTGTCTTGAATTATAATTGAATATGATTATACACAATTTATCATAGTAAATAATAATTATCATAGTTAAACATGATTTGTGAGCATTAAAACTACAAAAGGGAATCAAGAACAATTAGATACAACCAAAATTGGAACCCCATGAAACCTCACCACTTCATTCACTTGTATAGTGGAATGGAAATGAAGTGAAAAATATTATATAATATAGATACAGTGGAAAATCATGGTTCGTCAATCCACAACAACTTGTATCACATTGTTTTTTTGGATGTATTCAAGAGAACAATTATAACATCTATGGTGAAATTATCACTTTTCTACAAGGGTATAAGAAATGGTTTCAATTTCACTATGGAATTATGTCACTCTTCTATAACATGATGACATAAAAAACATCATGATATAAATTATGCAATCCCATTCTTTGTATTTTCCCACAACAAGTTCTCTTGAAGATAATGTTACATCATGATAATTTTTTGATGGATAAAAAATAGAGAGATATATGCCTTTTCCTATATCTCATTCTTTATAGTAGGTGATGAATCCACACAAATCCTCATTCCAAACTAATAATAACATAATCATTAATTTGGGAATCATGTAGGATCCCTTATTTTACTAATGTCACATTTTTTATCTCTAGATCACCCCTTTTTTACTCATTAATCATCTCTTGAATTGATTGGTTTGTAATAATTTAGAAAATGTATGATTTATTCTCTACCGTTATGATTTTAATATACCTACATTTCTTATCCAAGAAGATAGGGTCTCTCTTAATCAACATCATGGTTATATTAATAGGTTATTTTATTCTAAAATATTTTTCTACCTTGATTTCCTTTCCAATATGGAAGTTAATAGAGAAATAATTGTCCTTGATTAGTTCTAACTGACATATTTGATGCATGTTGAGATCCTTCTCTATGAATATATAATTCATACTCTTATGATCAGTGTATATGTCACACTTATCACCATAGAGTTAGGCTCACCAATTCATTAGAGTGAATATCAAAACTTCTAACTACATATCATTCTTTGGGTAGCTATTCTCATTGATCTTCAACTATCATTAGCCATAAATAATAAGATTTTAATTCTTCATGAGTATTCAAAACAATACATACTTTAAATCCTTGTTGTATATCAAAAAAACCTCCACCCTTGTTAGTAATGTTAGAACGGGAATAGTGATTTATCTCTTCTTAAGAGCCTAACATCATTCCTCGCATTCTTCTATAGAGAAATACCTTAAACCATTCCATGTTAACTTATATAATATGATATATAATCCAAATAAATTTCTCAAAAAACATCATTAGTACCTATATAATCCAATAAAATGACTAATTTCAAAGAAATAAGAGGTTATAGTCCTTTCCACAGTTTCTTTTTTTTATGGTTCCATGGAAGTTTCTGCACTTATAATCACATGCAACAAGAATGTGACTTCCAATATCCAAGAGACACACTTACTAAACATAGCATATATTTCCTTCTACCATAATGTCGCTAGAACAATCCTAAGATACACATATATTTACTCCATTAACATGAATTAATTGAGATTATTTTGAATAAATATTACCAATAATATTTAAAGGTAGTATCTAATGAATATATTCATCAAATCCATGACGATTATATGGTAATTATTATGTTTAAATGAAATCACTATGAACTCATAGTGACAATACCAGGTACAAATTATCATCTCTATAATATATTCCCTCTTCACCTTTATATTATTATATCTAGAACAATGACCCCTCTTTAAGAAGTACCAATATCCTAGTATTTGGTTAAACAATACATCAATCCTTCAAAGGGGATTATTTTTCTTTATGGTTATCTTATTGGGATATCTATAATTGATATACTGCTACATTGATCCATCATTTTTATTTAAAAATAGAAAAATTTTACCCCAAGTTGATGCAATAGGGTGTATGAAACCATTATCCAAATTTTCTAGATTCCACATCATTAACATTTCCAGTTCGATTGGGGTTATCTTATATGGGAATTTTAAGATATCAGTAGATCTAGGTATGAGATATATTTTTAAGTATACCACATGGTCTAGAGGAAGTCTGTGTAACTCTTCGAGAAAGACATCTGTATATTCCTTAACAAAATTAATTTCCTCCAAGCTGATATGTTACAGTGAATCAACAATTTGGGAAGGGTATTCATCTTCATAATGTATCAACACCAACACCAATGACGGATTTTCCAAAAAATATTCAAGATCTTCCTTTAATTTTTCTAGAAACATTGGATGGTTTGGAATGTGAAAAAATATTTCATTTCATAATAGTTGATGTCTTCTCTATATAATGAGATCCAATTTGTGCCCATTATAGCATAAAATTCTAGTAGTGGAAGGATTATGAGATTCTCTAGATGAATCCTCCCAGTAAATATTATAGGATAAATGTCCAACACATGGTCTACAGTAATTACACAACAATATTTTTATAAATATATCTTCTTCAATGTATCAGGGATTTGATTCACATATCATAGAAATCATACATGATATAAAGTAATGTGTAGAACCATGATCAAATAAAAAATTTCCATTATTGATAGAAAAATTACTGCAACTTTCATGAATTCATTTTCACATTCCACTTTAGTAGTAGTTAGGGTATAAGAATTCACTTGTTCATTTAGATTTTGTGGTTAATGATTTGGATTACCCTCATGGACCCATGGTTTAGTTATCTAGATTGAATATTTCCCATTCTCCCTATACTTGAATCATTTAACTGTGGGTGATGAATTATGAGGTACCTTCCTTTCCTCCATCTTGTAGGTCGACTTATTAATGTATATTAAACATTCATGTGCTTGGTGGTCTTGTCTAACACACTTGAAGAATATCCTAGTCCTTTTAATACTATTTTCATGTTTTGTATTCCCTCATTGTTTTGACATTTGGGTAGTTTCATCCTCTTTAAACCATTATCAATTGACCCTCCAAAATGAAACTCCATTCTTCTATTCTTATCTCCAAAACCAGGAGACAATTCTTGAAACTCCATCTCAACATTGAGAGAACATCCAACCACTTCTTCATAACACCCAAATTCTCAAATAGTTATATCTTTTCAAAGGTGTTGTCTTAATCTAATAAAGAATCAATATATTTTTTAATTAGTTGTTGATCACCAAAATTGAGGTATATCATTCAATTCTTGTGAAGTTTTCCTCATAAGTCATGACAGATTCACCTTCTTTTTTCATCAGCTATAGTAATTTTATCATCATCTTTGTTTGAAGAGTTTCATGTAAATACATGTTAAGAAATAATTTCTTAATGTCTTCCCTCTACGTCTCTTACATTTCATCCTTCGTTTTGGTGCCATTTTGAAATTCCCACCAGTGATCATCTTCTTCATCTAAAAGATAAATTGAAAGATTCATCTTATCTTTCACAAAATAGTTGTTCATAGAAAATGTATTCCTAATTGAGTTAACCCACTATTTCATGACTACTGCATCTTAATATCTAATAAATAATGTTGGTTTTGGCCACATAAAGGACTCAATGGATAGTTTATCTTTCCTAACTAAAGGAAGATGTTCCACATGGTTCAGGTAATTATTCCAAGCCTAAGTGAACTGGGTAACCATTTCAATAAGGTTTTTAATTCCATCTATCTTGAAATTTGGGATGTTGTTCAAGAAATTTTTCATTGTCCCTTACATGGGTTGGTGGCCTAATTACTCCTACTAACCATCATTTTCGAAAACAGAAAATGTTTGAATGTATGTCAACAAATCATGAATAAATAATTTTTATTGATTCGCTATAAAGGAATGTATTATGGGATTCTAATGTTTATCCTTTTTCTGAAAACAATGTTTCATGGTTGTTTAAAAACTCATAGTATTACCATAAGGGTTTATAATAATGTTTTCTAATCATAGCTTCAAAATAAATAATCATAGATTTTGTACAAAGTATAAGAACCCGAATTTTTATTACATGACTATTACATCATTCATAAGATAAATAACGTAAAGAGATACAAATCAAGGATCATAAGGTTTAGTGTCTTGGGAAAATTTGTCTCATGCATAACTTGTACAAAATAAAAAATAAACATTTATATAAATACTTCTTCTTCATCTTTTTAAAACCACACATTCTCATTATGACATGTAATCACAAAGGAATATATATTAGAGAAATTAGTGGGCTAAAATCATATTAAGAGAATGAATAAAGGGTGTGAATCAATATAGCATGGGTGACCATAATCATCATTATCATATCAAATGAATTTGATCATCATCACCATCCTAAGGGAAAATTTTGATAAAGGAATGGAATAAGGAAATGAATTAAAATGAAACAACACGTCATAGTTATCAAATACCACACATATTTGTGAACAGATATAACATAATGTTCACACATAACATATGTGAATAATCATAAAATCATTATCATAAAGAAATATACCATCATTTATAGACATAATACACATTTTCTCATGAGATATGTAGCATTACCCAATGAATTAGAGGTATGTATAATTCTTGACAAACCCATCATATCATAATATTTACACAATAATGAATGACACATTGAACATATAATATTCATAGTCCTCAAATAACCCATGGAATGGAATAGGTTTCATTAGAATTTCATAAATATCATATTCATGAATAAAAATTGATTTTCCCAAATGATAATTGGAGATCAAAAATATGAATATGATATTATATTTTATTTTGATAAGAAACAACAAATGAGGAGTTATAGATTTGTTTACGAAAGAACTGTATTTTTATAAAATCAATGCATTTGTATTAAAATAAAGGCGGATTAATGTATATCCCCAAATGAAAAGGAAAGAATAATGAAATGATATTTATGGAACATTAAAAAAATATCCATACTATAATTGATGTGAATGAGTTATGGCCCAAATAATGGGAGTTGGATTCCAGATTATCCTTACCTTAATTCCAACTTTATTACATCACTTTTGTACCTCCTAAATAATAAAGGTAGATTTGTAAAAACATTGACCTGGATGTTAATTTTCATAAATTTTAAAAATATTTATCATTTATAGTAATTTTATTATATTTCATAATTTCCTTAGTTATAGGGTAGTCATTTTGACATCATGTTTTACTTGAATATTTCTTGTTTTGCTTATATTTTGGGCTTTTGTTCTATTAATTTATACATTACTAAAATTAATTTTAGAAGCATATATTATATATAATTACATTTTTATATATTATATATAGTTCATTATATCTGTCCATGTTGATGGTCATAAATATTGACAATGAAATGTATTGATAGGTGGTCCACTGACCTTTGTCGGGATATTGTCAGGAGAGCAGGAAACGGAAGTTTGAAATTTATTCATATAGTAATTATGATAAAACTATTATGCTAAAATCATCAAAATAATTTTAACATAATGAAAAAAAATAAAACTTTTTTTTGAAATGGATGATGAAAAAATATATAAAAAGAAGATAAAGGGATGATTTTATTGTATCTTTCTTAATCCTCGGGGTAGTATCTATTATACGACACTAAAACTCTGATTTTTGGATTTGGTTTACACCAAGAACATCACTATGTATTCTAACAGGACTGGGTGGGGTATGTTTATATATATTTGTATTTTTAAAGATTGGGATGATTAATTTTACTATGGGAGGGAGTGAGGTTATTTATACATGTGGAGAGGGGTATTTTTTAATAAAATATTAAATAAAATTATATATCAATTTTGAAACATCAAATACTGATATTTTTTGAAAATATAAATCATATATAAATACAATACTATGTTTATTAACAGTTTATTATTTTTTTAAATAAAAATCATTTATTTTGTATAAAATGAATTTTGAATGAAATAAAAATTGTTATTTTAAGGAATCAATTTTTGACTTTAGGCTTTGGTAAATGATTTTCAGGCATGTAATAAAAGTTTATTTTATTTTAATAAATTATTTATAAAATTATATATATATTGGCCAAACATCACGTTCTATCAAGGACTAGGTCATTATTACATCATTAATGATGTAATATAACATAAATCAGTTATGTGAAAAAGTGTATTTTTACTACTCATTGAAATATTGATGTTTTTAAAAAATATTTCCCAAAAATATATTTCGAGAAATTAAATGTGATGATATCAAAAATGGTATCCATTTTAAAAAAAAAATCCAAGTATTGTTAATAGTAATTTTATACAAAAAAATTTAATATTTTTATGAAATACATTAAATTAAAGTTTACTAAAATTGTGAATATATTTTCACTGATTTTTTTAATCATGATATTTATTTTTGGGAATTATAATATTTATATTTATATATATTTATAATGATTAATATTTGTTATATAACCATTAATTAATTTGAGGTAAAATTATTATTCCAACTGTCGTGTTACTATTCTCAATAGTTAGGTAGTTATTCCAATGGTCACATCACTATTTCAACTATCACATTACCTCCTAAAAATAAATCTATATTTCATCATTAATTATTCAACTAATTTCCTCTCATGTTTCTATATTTCTATTTTCCTTTATATATCTTTTGTTTAATAATATTTTATTTATATTCTATAGAGTTTGGTGTGGTGCCAAAAAATCTCACAGATTTTGGTGATTAATAATTTTGTATATTATATTATCTACTTTATATATTATTTCCAATTGTTATGTTTGAAATTTTAATTGGTTTTATAGATGATTAATCAAATAGAATTTATTAACAAAGTAAATATTTTTTGGTTGTTTTATGTTTATAATAAATTATAGTATATCTAAACAAAGATTTATTTCAAGATACAAATAACATTTATAAGCACAAGGTTCTTACATCGACCGACCCCATTGGGGTCCCAAACAGAATAAAAATAGTATTTAAAATTATGGAAAACAAATCTTTGGGGTTTTATAGTGAATACCATTAAACAGGCCTACCACCGAGTGTAAACCACTAACACTTCATGCTGAATTTTCCACCCACAGTTGTCGCACTATGATCCAAGTCTTGGATGAACTCCCATAGGGGCCTCCTCTTGTTCCATCACATTCTTCCCTCCATATAGTTATCTCATATGAAGGCACAAAAGGGGGACCCCCATGTCTGTACATTGAAATTTCAAGGGTGAAATAAATAACCAAAAAATGATAAATGAATAAAAAATAAAATTAAAACGAAAACGATAAGGAAAAAGGAAAGAAAAGGGGCCTGAACCCATCACCTAACACAATGTTATGCCTCGTGTAGGAAAAACCATCCATTATAGAATAAAATGTGGAGATGGAATATTAATATGATTCTCCATTTAAATGTTACGACTGAATAAACAAGCAAGAATAAATTAATATTTCATTAATTAAATATTAAATATTATATGTAAATTTGAACAGTTCAAATTTCCACCGAACATCATTCCTCGGGTAAATACCATATTCCCAGACAAATGGAGTTATCATAAAAATTATATAATATAATATTATATTATAATTTATCATTTTTCCCTGAACACACCCTATAAAAAATTGCTAATATTTCCACTAATTTTCCGAACTTGTGATTATGTCGGTCTTCACAATGTGCTATATTGGAAATGCCTCTAGGTATACTATTTTCTCTCTCAATAGTATAGAACCTTAAATACATTAAAATATTTGAGCATATATGATAGAATTAACGAAATATCCTTAATCCTTTTCCCCAACTTTTCATGGAATTATCCCCCCACTTACATATTAAAGGGGAGGGATAATTTACAGAATTCAATTTTTCCATTAATCTATCAACATGACTAATATCATAATGAAATATACTATATCATTGTTGTATAAAATACATTAAATATATTTAATGGAAATAATTTTCAATTTTTTGATGTAATCATTCCATCTCAAGTGCATAAAATTGGAATATTAAATGAGATCAAGAATATAATATGATCCTCTAACATACTTCAACAAAAGTAAAATAGGTATTGGACTTAAGGTTATCAAAAATAATAATAGAATGATCATATTTTGTTGATGATAACTTATTTATATGATTAAAAAAGATAATTTTCATTTTAAACCCATTATAATACAAATCCATGATGTGAGAAGAAACATGGATATAACTACAATTCCATTGTGGAAACCCCATCCAGCATGGCTTAGTCTATTATTACTCCTAAAATCATATCTAATATTATTAATAAATAATATGTATACAAGGTCAATTGTATACATATACTAATAAATATTATTTTTTGAGTCTATTTTCATCTTCAAAAATTGTTCATGTGCCAATTCCTCTTCTATGATCATACATATTCATGTTTTGGGGAAATTACCTCAAAATTACTTGTTATGATATGGATAATATTTCATATTGAGAGGTTTATTATCAGGAAAAGTTAGACTAAATTGTGCTCTAAAAATCCATAAATTTCTCTAATAGGTCAATGGATAGGGTTGATTATGATTGCACCATTTACCACTACTCTTAATCAAATAAGAAGTTGTGTGTACTCTAAATCAAATGTAGGAACATTTTCTGGGATCATCTCCAGATATTCTATTACCAACAACGCAATAAAAAACTAATAAAAAGGATTATTTATGGCCACATCCTTATCCTGTCCACCCACAAAAATGAAGAATGAAACTACGTTTGTAAATTAAATTTTGAGTTCATTTCAAAAATATAAAGACCTAATAAATTTACTGTTGAATTTATTAATAGAAATATACCTATTATACATGATTTTTCAAGTTGAAATTATACCTCCATTGGTTGATCTTATTTTGTAGGGGGAATAATTAAAAAAATTATGTTACAATTATATTGTCTAAACAACTTGATATATTATTCACCCATACAATAAGTCACCACCAAAAAATATTACTAGGTAATTACTCTGATGGGGATTCACTAATATCAAAATTCGGAGAGTCATCTTATGAAAACCATTTCATGAGACATGAAATACCAAAAAATACGAAATTTTAAAAATACATTGATAGAGGATATGAAAACTCAATTTGTACCACAAAATCTATTTAATAATATATTCCCTAAATGGGGTACTGGTCTCCTCCATAACCAAACATTGTTAATCCCAATATCCTATGATTTAATGGCATGGTAAAGCTAAAAAATATCTTATTTGTTTTCTTCTCAATCTAAATATATATTAAAAACCCCAAATCAATAGCAGGTATCCATGATTAGATGTTTTTTGTGTAATTTTGAGGGTCCTAAATTTCTCTGGTACAACTTGATGTTGGTCAGGTCCATCTATATTTGGGGGGATAATCATCATAAATTTTCAATAAATTTTGTTTGACATGACGAAAAACAAGTATTTGTGACCAATATAACTATAGGAAATGAGGGGAATAAGTGTGTCAATGAAGTCATTTCATGATGGAATTTTATAAAAAACTCATTGGAGAAACATATTTTCAAAAATGATATTTTCTAATTTTGTGTAGGAAGATTGAAAAATTAATTGGGGAGTATAATGAACATAGAAAAATATCCAATTAAAATAATTGAATCTTTATATGTATCATACTATTTATATAATATTTTTTAGTAGACTAAAAAAGTATAGAAAAGTAGAATCATTACAAATAAAAATTTATGAAATGTTATATGTGGTTGTCACAACACTTTTTCTTAATACAAATCATGCTCTTGTATCTATGTTGTAACATTCCAAGTTTTGATATAAAAATTGTTTCATTAAAACTCATACTAATTATTTTTCTTCTATATACTATAGTATAAATAAATCATACACACTATATTAAACAAACATTAATTTTAAGAAAAAAATAAAAAATAAGTTCAAATTCATTCCATAGGATCAATAAAATTATTATTTAATAATAATAACATCAATATAATATTTCTAAAATTTTGAATTATAATAGTTTATGGACTCTTAGAAATACAACACTGTTTAACAACATCATAAGAAAATAAACATTAGAATGATGTTTAGTATTTTCTAACTAATTTATAGAGATCATTGATAGAAAATTGCAAGGCTAAATGATAAATAAATTTTTTTAAAGATTTAAATATTATAATTCCATTGTAAATACGATTATTGGAATATTTATATGGATATATAAATATTAATTTAAGTAATAGATTCGATTCCTAATCATTAGAATCATAACATGGCTATTAAAATAGTAAAATGAACATTAGGTTGAAGTAATATTATAAATAATATTTTAAATAATTAAATATAATTAAATATAAATATTAAAACACCATAAAATATTTACTATTACTTGTGACCTGATGTAAGTATAAGTATATATTTCTAGAAATACATGTGTCATGTTATTTCAAAAACTAATTTTTATCCTTCAATTAAATTCCATAATTTTAAATACTCTAACCCTAGTATCCTTGAGTTAGTGGTAACATTGTTACATTAGTATGGGATACAAGCGATCATATACTAGATTACTAAATAGTTTTTAATCCAGGAAAACTAGATACATACATAAATATGATACTACATTTGACAATATAAAATTCAATATATTATCTTATTTGATAAAATCATTATACCATATATAATAACCTTGTATATCAATCTTAAAAAAACCCTTCAATCATGGGGAATGTGAAAATAAGAAATAAGAGAGATCATATTCTAAGAAAGGGTATGTGTACAATGGAATCTAACATGGAATAAATTAGTCTTGGATAATATAGAAAGAATATGTGATGCGAAACTAATTATATCTAAATAGTCACATGATCTTGAAACTAATACCTATATATTATAACTATTCAAATAATCAAATGGACACAAATAAAAAATTACATAATGATATAATTCATAATATAGGATATCTTAAAAACACTATCGATACCTCATGCCCAGACATCTGTATAAATGGATAAGTCCTCATCCAAATACACAACATTTTATGTATCATAAGACCTACCAATGCATCAAAAGGTAATTTCTTTTTTGGACCCACCCATCACATAATAATCATAATTCATTCATCATATGGATAAAAATTTGAACTTAATAAACATGCATTAAAAATCAATAACTATCGATTTCAGAGGAACTCACTAACTGAATGTCAATACTTTTCCCAGTTAAATAGATGAAAAAACATCTTGAAAAATATAGTTTATGGTATCATGAATACATAAAGAGGGTAAAAAGAAAGAAAAAAAATCAACTTCCATAAATAATCAAAGGAGAAAAAGATATTTGGATTTAATATTTATAAATCAAATTATTCCCTAAGTTGAGACTTAAACATAAACAATCTTGAATAATGATGAGATTGCGAAATAAACTCTTACCATAGGTTGGACTTCCTTTGTATATGTTTGAACCTCATATATAAATAAATAAGTATTTATTGTTCGTATATATAAAAAACATAATCATATATATCATAACATATTTCAATTTCTTATACTCTTTTCTCACCCATTTATTGATAATTATTTACAAAAATAATTTTTTTGGTAATAATTAAATCATTTTTCAGGTATGTTTTGTTTCGGTAGTTTTCATCCATATACTTTGATCATGGTTACCCAATATTCATAATATGCATCATGATGTAAATATAATATATTTTTATTATATATATATAATCAATCATCCATAGAAATGTTGGAAAGAAAAACGAATTTCACCAGTCATTGAGACGGTAGGTCATACATACCCATGAACGTCATTTAACTTTTTGATAGATATAAAAATATAATGGTAAATAAAAATTTTCCTTTAAATAATCATTAATATACCCTATATATATTATATATATTCATTAAATCTGACCTTATTAACATCCATTTAAAATGGAAACAAAAAATCAAATCGTATCACTTTTGGGAGGTGATAGTTCACATGTATGCATGAGCGATGTTATCATTTTACAAAAAATAGGAGGTAAGAATGTAGATACAATATTGTGATTATATAATCATTAAAGTTTTTAAATATTATTAATAAACATTAAACCCATAATAATACTCATACATGTAATGTGGTTATGAAAAATGAATTGCATCGATGCGTGGAGGTGGTAGTCCACACAAACGCACGAGCAATACTTTCACTTCCCATTTAATGGAAAATTTAGTTGATAATGGTGGTTTGATGATAATAAAAAAATTATATTTAATATAATTCTTTAATATTTTATGATGAATATCATGTATTTATTTGACGTTTAAATAGAAATAAATTGAAAGAGGTCAGGTAAGATAATTACCTATTCTTTGGGGGAACATATTTTTATCATTTCTCAAGAACCCTTTGAATAGTCTTATTAGAAGACAAAAACATATAAATTTTGAATAGTGAAAATTAAAATATAATTCATTTGGTTTTGGTAAATCTAGATAGCTTAATGTGTTTTTAGGAAAAGTGTGAGGGGTTTCCTTTTATAAGGGAATTAAAGGACATACTTGGAATTTACAAAAAGATTAAATTATAATTTAATAATTATTAATAAAAATTATTCCAAATGGAAAAATATTCAATTAAAAAGTATATAAGTTCTACATATCATCTTCTAATGAAATTTATACATGTTTTGGTGTCATTTTAAACCTTGTCTTTTAGTTTAAACACTTGGTAAACAAATTTTAAATCAAAATGTGGTATTGAATTTTTAATATTAAAGGGTTATAATTTTACTTATAAGGTAAAAGTTAGACCATAAATGGAAAAAGGTTTAAATCGTAGACTATTTAGCATCCTAATTTTCCTATTGAATTATTTTTTATGATTTTTAAATTGTAACGCAATGGATATATCTATCATGGTCCTTTGCATGTTTTTGAAGCATGTAGTACTCAGAGGGGAATTATTGAAGGTCTAGATATGTTTGGCAGATAGATAATCGAACCCAGAAGATTTCATGCCCTGTGAGGGGTTCATGTCATGAATTTGTTGTTCATAGATTTAGTGATATCCTGATTCAGAGCTCTAATGTTATTCATCGATTGTGTGAATCTAGTTCACGGGGTTCTATCACGACGTTAATTAATTCAATATCAAATTGTATGATGTGATTTTTTTTGTTAGGACATAAAACACTATATTTTCATGAAGTTAAAGTGTTTGAAATCATGAATATTTATTATGCAGTATGCCAATATATGTTTCAGTTCCTCAGGGTTCCTTAAATCTTGAAACCATTCTACTAAATTTAAGGTGGTCAAAAACTTTCTCTTTATTTGTTTCAGATTCCATACTAAAGGGATCAATTCTGGGCTTATAGTGTTCACTTAGTGGTGCCCCAAAGGTATGTTATTATATTTTTTCATTTATTTTCATCTATGTCATCTTGATTATTCATTCTATGTGATGTAGGTTTCTCTCCATCTATTTAAGGAAATTTTCATAGTTTTTTTTGTGTTTGTGTTGTGGCATCATTGGAGTGATAGAGATTATTGTAGTATAGGTTATTGAGATCTATGTTGTTAGTCCATTCTCATGAAAATAAAATTTATTATTTCTCGATAAGGGATTCATTTATTCTCATATTAATATAGGAGAAATTTTAAATTGATCGTGGTTTATCACTTTGTATAGTAGTGAAATTAACCTAATAATGATTTAATAGGATTAATAACGAATTGGGAGGTTATTACATGTTTATGTGACTTATACAGGGACAATGGGTTTTCTATTCATTTAATATATAGTGTGATATATATATCTTGATTTCATTTCATATTGTTATTATTTGACTATAATGATGAATTTGGTAAACAACCTAAATCCATAATTAGTTGATTAATTGGATAAAAAATTAATTAAGTGGAATGTTTATAATCTATCATTTCTGTTTGATGATAAAAAATGGAATCTATTTTTCAAGGATAACTTTATTTTTTTTCATTTTGTAGATGGAATTTTTGAATAATTCTAAACATATTAATTATTGGTGTTGAAAATGATAAAAAGTCACGATACATGAGAATAGTTCGTCTAAGAGTTTGATGAATCTGTTTTAATGCTATAGAGCATGTTTTTGATTTCTATATCATATTCCTTATGTTTCCCATTGTCATATCCAATGAATGACGAATCATTTAATTCATTATAGAAAATGAATTTGTTATTTAATAAAGATAATTTCCAGGGTCTGTCTTTCCTATTTTCTTCTAAAGGCCAACACCTTGAGTTTAGAGTAGAGAGAGCTCATTTAAGTGTGAAGTATGGATACCATTTTGAGGAGTAAATTGACCTATTGACTATGTTTTTTCTTGATTTTTTTTCTTTTTATATTCTCCTTATGAAGTGATCTGGATACAATCTATGTGATATAAGCATGGAATGGCTGATTTGATTTGATCCTCAGATGGATAATGTGAAATGGGGTGGAGTGGCCTGGATGATGTTGAATAATTTGACGATTTTGATATTGAGATACAATGGGATATTAATGTGGGTGTTAGGAATGGTACCAGAGATTTTGGAATGGGTTAAAGCTAGGATTACCCATTGACATGATGATTAAAGTTTGGATTATCATTTGATAAATCTATTTAAGCGTTGTATGGTTGAGTCTCTTATTTATATACATTACTTTCCCCATTTCATGATGGGGATAGATGTGATTTTTTTCATATATGGTTTTTAGATTAGGGATGTTTTAAAATATTACCAAAAAATTAGTAAAATTAAATATTTTTTAATAAATTTTAAACAAATTGTGTTGGTTCTTACTGGAATGAAAATTCTAAAAGATGGTAATCGTGAGAAACCCTGGGATCTATTGAATTATGGATGGAATCCATGGAATTATCTTTTTGTGGTTATTTAAATTTAATGGGGAATAATTAAATTTGATTAATAATATTAATTAATTGTCAATGGATTAATTAACATAAGGTAAATGGTTAAAATTAATAGATTAATTTAATATATTTCTTTAATGCGTTTGTGTTTATTGGATATTTGATCCCTAGATGAGGAATTTTTGTTTCTTAATAAAGATAGATATAGTTGATCATTGTAATTATTTATTCCCATAGTGTGGTTTTGAGATATATTATATCATTTAAATTTTGTGATTTCATATTCTACCCCACCCATGTCAATTCAGTAGACATACAATCAGTGGACTCTAGTAGGGTGTTTTCCCTAACATTCTAGTGATAGTATCGATGGAAAACTACCCCATATGGCCCCAATATCTTATCATGGTGGTTATATGTATAGATTTTCAAAGTTTTTATTTTCCCTATATCTGTGTGTTGATGAATTTTAAGTCTTGTATTTGTCTCACACACTTTTATTTCTATATATAATATCAAAATTATTATTATAAGTATGACATGTAAGGATTGAAATGGTTCTAGTTACCTTACTTGGTGTATTGGATATGATGGTTTCAGGTGTAATACTGGATGTATGATACATTTTATATGGTATGTAGTGGCTCCATAAGATTACTTGGTTACAATATGGTTATGTGGAAGGGATTATGTGGTCATATGATGCATATGGTTAATGTTGTGATACTTAGACCTGGTGTGTGTGGGTGGAATAATTTTGGAGAGAGATTGATCGAGACATGCGATGTTGGGGTAAAGTGAAAAACTAGTGGGGAACTAATATAAATATATTGTCACTATTTTATAACCAAATTTCTTGATCTGTTGTATATAATTATTTGTGAGAGTTAGGAATTGTGACATTTGGAGCATAGTATAAATATATTGTTGAAGAGTTAATTTCACTAATTTTCACTTTTCATTAGCATGATTTTTTCCCTTTTCATTAGAGGATCTGAGGATGATCCTTATGAGAATATTCTTTAGGTGACAAGTTAGTTTCACTTTTGTTTAGTTTCACACCAAAGATGATTAGTAGGATGTTTTAGAAGATCATCTCTTAGTAGATATTGATGATGATTACACAGTGGATGAAACTCCATGAGTTTCACTTCTAGGGTCTACATAAGTATGGGGGATTCATTTTAAATTAATTCATAGAGGAATTTTTATTGGATGTTTATATATCCTTATTTTTTATTCATGCTTAGAAATAACACTAGGTTTCGTCGACTATTGTTATTTTATGAGGGGTAGTGAGGAGGTGGTGGTTCTTGTTCCATGGGGATCACGAGGATTCGACAATCTCATGAGAGAATTTATGAGACCATTTTTAAGAATAATTTTTTTATTAATGGGCAATTGTTGCTAGTCCCTAAGAGAATCATACCTTTCCATTAGGGACTTCCAATGTGTTGGAGTTTCATCCATTTCAGGACCCATCTTCGATATGCTTGTGAACTATTTTTGGATGAGGTGTCTAGGGAGAGGAATTTATATGAGTTTTTTCATCCATATATCTATTTCAATGTCATCGTATTCATGTTAAAAACACATCTCAAGTTGATTTTAAGAGAATAGGTTGTTTATAGGATGCTATCCATAAATGGATTGTCATGAGAGGGGAGTCGTTATGATTCCTTTTGAAGTAGATATGTGGTCCGGGGATACCAGTTTCCTAGGGATAAGAGTTTTTTTAGACTAGGGTAGATCTAATCCCTCATCATCTCATTTATTTGGGAGAAGTTGATCATAGAATTATTCCTAGAAATTAGAGGCATGTTTTTTAGGGAGGTTAATGTTATCTACAGTGAGAGTTATTAGCTTTTCTGAGTAGTTAGTGTATGTTATATGTTCTTCCTTAGGTTCCCCCGTTGAGGCAGTTTCATCCAATTTATATGTAGTAGTAGGTTTCTCTATTATGGGATCAAAATAGAGGAGATGGTGTGGTCATAATACATCCCAGAGATGCTCTACATCATCAGAAAATAGATTATTTCCATAGAGGTGGTCATCAGTAGGGTTATACGTGTCATGGAGTTGGCTATGGATAGCTACATACATTATTGTTTCTAAATTTGGGGAGATAGACATTGTTTGAGCTACCCTTTTCTTCATTTATACTTGGTTGAAAGTTTTTTTCGTGAGCTACGCACTACATCATATTTCATCCCACATATATTCTTTGTAAATTGTGGTGGAGATGATTATAATCCCCTTGGTGTTGACTACTCCAGTTGGAGGTTGAGTTGACATGTATGATGTATGTTGTGACTATGAGATGGTTTTGGGAAAGAACCTCTATGTGGGAGACCTACAATATTTATGGATAAAACCATATGTAATCATATTCAATATTGAGTGGTTTTATTTGGTGCTGGATATTATGGATTTATTTGACAGTTAGGTTTTATTATATGATGTTGATAGAAATTATATGGTGTTTTTTGGTGTGATATACCCTCATATGGGATGGATTAATGTTCTATCCTTGTCAATTATTATTTCTAATTCGATGTTTAGTTTTTTTATGATCATCCATCAATGTTTCCAATGGTTTTTAATAGTTTCATAAAGTCTTTCAAGTGGAGGTTGTAAAATGACCCCTTGATGTAATATTTAGTTTAAGATAGAGATAAAAAAAAGTAATTTCTCTAATATCAATGAGTCTGTATAATATAGTGCCTTATGAGTTTCAGAGGATGTCATTATATAATGATTATCTACTGAAGTAAGGTTATGTTTGGTTGAGTGTGTCACCTTTGGGTAATCTAGTATTTTTGTCCAAAATGATTATTGTAGTTTGTGGCCTTATATCAATTTTCATAGCATAACCCAATTGATAGTTAAGAACCTCTATCATATCACATGGATTGATGATTTATTTTATTAGTTTAGGGGATAAATTTGGTTCTCATGGATCGATTTCCTATCGAGATATCATTAGATGTGGGTTAAGCATGGTTATTATTGAAATTTCGTTCAGATTTCATCATGGGAATTCAATGTTTATTTTAATGTCATCCAGAATGATGAAATCTCCATCCATGTTATTGGGGTTAATGAACATAGTGTTTAGTGACATCCTAGATTGGTTCATGGTTGTTTTTTTGATGTCAACCTTATGTACTCCATGTTTGATGATTAGGCATTGCATCCACATTCCATTTTTTGAGTACATCAACAGGGGATAATTGGGAATTTTTCTAAGTGTGAGTTTTGGGCTCATGATGATTTTTTCTTGATGAATTTTATGTCTTAACTAAGAGTAGTTATTGATACTTTGAAGATTTAGGATATGGTTTTATGAAAAATCCCTCATATTTCCAAAGAGGTGTGAAGTTTCCTTGGTCTTGCAGGCTATTATAGGAGGTTTTTATCCAATTTCTCTTGTGTTAATATTCATCTATGATACTCAACCTATAAGTATAATTTGTTTCTATGGATTTTACAATGTTAGGAAGATTTAAAGTTTCTAAAGGAGAAGTTGTTCTATGCTCGAGTCCCTTGTTTTTTTACAAATATATATCTATTTGAGGTTTTATCTAATACTTTTCATCTTGGGTTATGTTGTGTTCTGATATAGTAAAGATCAGTTGATTCATATGGTTCTTATAAGTTATGTTCTTGTAAGATTAAATATTCCTCCCAGGACCTCATGTTATAGGAAATTGTGTTTTCGTTGATGTTTTTTATGGAATTTCACCATTAGTTATCATTTTTTAGTTTTCACTGATCATTGTATACAGATTTATGTCTTCTCTCAACATTGTTTTTTTTTGTGTTATTTTTTCCTTGATTTGGTTGGATTTTTGATGAGGCACCTTTCTTAGGTTTATTTTTCTTAAAATACTATTATTCACTCTTCCAATGGAATGACACTATTTGAATCATTTTTCCGATGACTTTTCAATCTCTATTATGTGGGACAGGGGTCTAAGATTTAGTAATTCTTAGGCCATAACACATATAGAATAATACATAGATGGTTTAGGTGATTCATGATGTGAAGAAAGAAGTGTAGGGTCCTCTGAAATCATATATTGATCATAAGAGGAGACCCCCATAGTTTGAAGTGGGATACCATGTTTTCTTGATGTTTACTCATCATCATGGGAATCCATGTTTTGGTCATCGGAGTAATATTTATACCAAGTTTTTAGACCTTTTTAGGTGTTGGCTCATATTGGAGCCATAATGTATCGACTAGAACTTCCCCACAGATAAACATGATTTCTGATGTTTATAAGGTGTTGAAGTTATGTTGTTGTCATTATGATGACTCTCACATAATTTATTCCGGTGATATCGATGTTTAAATTGAAGTGGCCATTGAGGAGAGGCATGTGGAGATCTATGACTGCCATGAGAAGGTGTTTGTGGGCATTATATTCTCTTGGTTTGTGCTATTTTATGGTATGAAGGCCTAAAACATGGTACCTGGGTACAATAGTCACAAATATTTTTTCATTACCCTGATATGTTTGATATTTATCTTTTCCATTATTTTAAAGATCATTATGGTTATTAAGCCTTTTTTTTATGAATTTTTTTTCTTATTAGGTCCTGTTTTGGTACCATTATTTTATTTGAGAGGTATCTCCTATGGTGAGTATAGCATCCCACCTTTTTATAATATAAACATTCATTACATTACACAAAACTGAGGATCTTTAAGGATTAGTGTCTTGGAAACCAGGAACATAATACATGAAAACAACATAAAACATTATTCTTAAATACTTGAAAGGCTTCTCCTTAAGTTCATCCTAGGTTCATTACTGAATCTCATAACCTGGGGACATACAATAAAAGAAAGGGTGAGCAGAAGGCCCAGTAAGGGAAACAAGAGAAACATTTTACATGTGAACTTGAGATACTTCAATAAGGACAAGAAAAGAACTTTAAGGCATGAGAAAGGAATCATGAGGCATTTCATAATAAAAATAACATTTTTCATAACTTGAATATGTGGCTACATCATTTAACATATAGAATCATGAACATATCACCAAGGTCCATCCCCAAGGTGTCATTTGAAAATTACCAAGGTTATTCACCAAGGTATCGTGAAAATTGTAATCTCTAGTGGTTACATCATTACCCAATGCATTGGAACGCTATCAGGGCGCACCCTTAAATTTTCTTTTATTATCATGTGATCCACATATATCATCATAAAAAATTTCATTAATAACCCATATAGCATAAAATAAATGGGTTTCATTTCATAATCATAACGTTTTAAAAACTGCTTTAAAGACATGATCTTTACGTCACTTTAAACCCACGGAAAGGGTAGCGGGTCTCATGTATGTAAATCCCAGAATTTAAAATAAAACATTTTGATATATATGTGAATACCCCTGTAGAAATAAGAGCATTGAGTATTCAATTTATAACATAAAATAATTATGAGAAAAGAGAGAGGCATTTTGAGACGAAAATTCTGCAGCATAACGGCTATGCTTCAGGGTTTTAGAAAACATTGAAAAGAGAGGGGACATGGGTCAACCACTCATAAATGTTCCATAAAACAGTATAGGGTCAGAATATGAAGGATATATGAACATGGTAATGAAATTTGAAAGATGTACCATATGAAATGAAGAACATGAAAGGAAGACAAAAATAATATTTCTCTTATGAAAATTTGGCAGCCTAACGGCGTCACTTAAACATCAAGAAAATTAATTGAAGAGATCAAATAGGGTCTCTCATCATATGAAAATAAGAGTCCAGTATGAAAGATATAGAGATCATACCACAAAATAATAAAATGGAACTTGAAAGACTTGGCATGAAAGTAGAACTTTGAAAAAGAGAAGGGTGAAAGAATCCCTTAAAAATTCGGCAGCCTAACGGCGTCACTTAAACTTCAACAAAAAATGAATTGATGAGATCAAATAGGGTCTCTCATCATATGAAAATAAGAGTCTAGTATGATATATATAGAGATCATACCCCAACATAATAAAAAGAAACTTGAAAGACTTGACATGAAAGTAGAACTTTGAAAAAGAGAAGGGTGAAAGAATCCCTTAAAAATTCGGCAGCCTAACAGCGTCACTTAAACATCAACAAAAAATGAATTGATGAGATAAAATAGGGTCTCTCATAATATGAACATAAGAGTACAGTATGATAGATATAGATATCATACCCCAACATAATAAAAAGGAACTTGAAAGACTTGACATGAAAGTAGAACTTTGAAAAAGAGAAGGGTGAAAGAATCCCTTAAAAAATCAGCAGCCTAACGACGTCACTTATACTTCAACAAAAAATGAATTGATGAGATCAAATAGGGACTCTAATAATATGAACATAAGAGTCCAGTATGATAGATATATAGATCATAACCCAACATAATAAAAAGGAACTTGAAAGACATGACATGAAAGTAGAACTTTGAAAAAGAGAAGGGTGAAAAAATCCCTTAAAAATTCGGCAGCCTAACGGCGCCACTTAAAACTTCAAAAAAAAATGAATTGAAGAGATCAAATAGGGTCTCTCAACATATGATCATAAAAGATCAGTATGATAAATTTAGAGATCATACCCCAACATAATAAAAAGTAACTTGAAATACTTTACATGAAAATAGATCTTGAAAAATGAGAAGGGAGAAAAATCCGTTACAAAAAATTCGGCAGCCTAACGGCACTACTTAAATCTTCATAAAACGAAATAATGAGAGTAAGAGTGGATCTATAATTATATTAACATGAAAAGGGCAGTAAGATAAGTATAAAATAACACCCTTTAACATAATAACATGGAGCATAAAAGAAATTACATAAAAGAGATTTCTTGAAATGAAAGAGAGAGATCGGATACCTTACCTTAAAACGTAACTCTTAAAACTCAAAGGTTGGGACCTTGAGGGCTTGGGGGCACCTTGTGAGGACTCTTTGGGAGGTAAGGAGACCACAACTTCGTTGAGGATGTTTTTTTAGTCGAAAAGATGAGAGGAGGGCTTGGTATTTTTAGGGAAAGTGAGGGGACAAAGCATTAATGGCCAAGGGACACCTCAAAAGTGGTTTTCTCAAAAGAATGGGCCCTCCCAGCGTACTTCCCATAGAGTAAGGACACATGGGGACCCCCCACACAATAATTCATCCTCTTTAGTCGACCATCCCTTAAAATATCTCATGAAATCATCATGACACAGTTATGATGTCATTAAACATACCGAAACCCTAAAACTGTATTTTTATTATTCCCTGAAAATTCAACTTTCTCAGAAAAATCCCAAAATTTCACATTAACCAAATATCAATTATCTAATTTAAAAAATGAACTCTATTTTATAAAAATAATTTTCTAAATATTTTTAATTCATTTTTTAAATAAACACACTATTCACCAAAAATTCAGTTTTTTTCAGAAAAATCCCAAAAAATTACCTTAACATAATATCGATGCTCTGAGTTCAAAAATGAAATCCATTTTATAAAAATATTTTTCTAATTATTTTTAATTTAATTTTTAATTAAAAACACTATTCACCCGAAAAAACTAATACTTGAATAATAATTTATGAAACTGTTATTTACCCATTTTAATGAATCTCATTCCTTAATCTAGGTGTCTAAATTATATTAATACTTTATTTGAGTGAAATTACTAATCCATTTGGTCACATTACTAATCCAAAGCGTAAAATCACTATTCATAATTTACTATTCATCAAAAATCAAGTTGATCTCATTAGACTCAAAATTTCATATTGAACATAATTGTAAAAGACCATTTTTTGAAAATCATTACACATTTTTATTTATATAAGGTTTACATAAACATTTTTAAAATATCCTTTCTCTAAAATTCATCAAAAATATGCATACTATATTTATCTGGACATTTGAAAATTCATAAACTTCATCATAATAGGAAATACCAATTTTTATATAAAACAAAGGATTACACAAGGCAGTTACGGTCTCCTTACATAGCCCCTTATCACACCAGCATAAGACCTAAGTGTAAGGTATGCTAAGGTGAGAGAATCCGAGGGAGGCTCGGCCAACAATGCATGAGTAGTAATTTCTATCAGTTTGAACTTCTCGCGAAGGTGATCCCATTCTAGCTTCACACGATAAAGTTCAGCTTGGGTTTGGTCCAGAGAAAAGCCCAGTGGTCTGCCTCCTTCCCATGTTCTGTTAGATGGGCTTCGATCTGTCCAAGACTTCTGGGTGAGGCCATCGAATCTTCTTTCTATATTAATTAACAATAATTTCTTGTATTTAGAGAAAATAATCAAAACATTTAGTTTCCAGCGGTCATATTGACCAATGGTCAAATAACAGTCAAAACCCAACAGTCTCATTTTAATTATACTCATGTTATCAAATGAAACATTTTTGTGGAGTATAAAAATAAAATAAAATAACACATAAAATTAGGAAACAAGATTTATTCAAAATTTTGGGTCGTTACAATCTTACCCCCTTAAGAAATTGCGTCCTCGCAATTTTTAAAATTAGGTTTTGAAATTTCATTGAAAGTCCCACATTGGAAAAGGAGTCAGTAAAACTATTACTTTAAAAGAAAGAAAGGGAAGTACAAAGGTCACCCGAGTTAACCCATACTAGGATTCCATGTAGGAAAACATGGACATGGAGGAGAAAACAAATGGTCAAGTTCTGAGGGAGAGTGATAGAGAACATGATTAGGAGAAAGTTAACCATAAGAAAACCCCAAACTTATGATGTGTGTAAACAGTCTTTGATTACCGAGTATGAAACGTAAACCAACAACATTTTTGTTTTACGTTTCTTTTCATAATTTTGAGGAATTCAAAAACATAAGAAAATATACCTACCTTCATGTAGAGTTTCATCCTTTAATAAGTTTCTACAAAAACTAATCTTTTCTCCAAACGATGAGCATTCAAAACTACTTGGTCTCATCAAAACACAAGAATCATCTTCTAGAGAATCACATAATCTACAAAATATTAACTATCTATTTCTTCTATCTTTAAACATTATCCCAAAAATAGAAAGGGTAAGGTAAAACAACTTTTCAAAAAGAAAGAATCCCATAGGAATGGAAACTACTTTTAAATCATCAATGTTCCATGGTACTACCCAAAGTTCATCATAGACCATTCCATAAATAACGGTCTTTAAAATTCCTCAAAATTAACCAAACTAAGATTGAAACCCAAATACAAGAAGGATTTGATAACATAGTCTTCCAAAATAAACTTCATTGTTCATCTCCAAACAACATCAACCACTCCTAACATCTTATAACAAAAGTAGCTAACCTAATCATATTTTACCCAAGATAGGTTAACCATTCCCTATAAGTAACCTAAATTACTATAATTCCACCTTAAATTCATCGATTATTCAAAATATAAGTCAACCTTACTCCTCAATGAAAATACCATAGTAATCAATTTACCTAGATCATATAGGTTCCCCAAAATAGTTAACGTCTTCCAAAATAATAATCATTATTTAATCCCCTAATCATCTCTATCATATTAATATTGAAATCATCACATTTCCTATCACATTGGTAGTTGGGACATGTTCTTCCATTTCCCTCCATTAACTACGAAAACAAAGTACAATTAGGGGCTTGAATACATAGCCAATAATCATGAAAAGGAACTTAAAGCATATAAGGATAACTTGTATAAGAAAATTATATCCTAACTTTTGATCCCCTAGGTTCCAATCTCGGTTATCCATGATCGTATATTCTTATGTGAATTTTTATTTTATTTTATCTTTGTTCCTTTAATAATGGTTCATACTAAGGTTATGAATTTACCAAAGCATATCCCCCAGGAGTTTCGTAACCAAGAGTGCATCAAGGCCCGTTATCGTGTACCAGTTCCCGTTCGAGTCTAGCTCAAAGTGGTGTTTTTGGGTTTTACCCCTATATACATCTGTGCCAGAGCCACCTCTACCTGCTTGTATCCAGACAAGGATGTATTTGCTTGGCAACCCATTACTCAATTCTCACCAAAATAGCTGGAAGATTTCCTATATTTAAACTTTTCTATAGGGTTCTTCCTAAAGTTTTCATATCCTAATTTCCACAAATAACTAAACCATCCTTTGATACCAACTATAGGATCCCGCCTTTTTATAACATTAACTTTCATTACATTACACAAAACTTAGGATCTTTAAGGATTAGTGTCTTGGAAACCAGGAACATAATACATGAAAACAACATAAAACATTATTCTCAAATACTTGAAAGGCTTCTCCTTAATTTCATACTAGGTTCATTACTGCATCTTATAATCTGGTTACATACATCAAAAGAAAGGGTGATCAGAAGTCCCAGTAAGGGAAACAAGAGAAACATTTTACATGTGAACTTGAGATACTTCAATAAGGACAAGAAAAGAACTTTAAGGCCTGAGAAAGGAATCATGAGGAATTTCATAATAAAAATAAGATTTTTCATAACTTGAAGATGTGGCTACATCATTTAACATAGACAATCATTAACATATCACCAAGGTCCATCCCCAAGGTGTCATTTGAAAATTACCAAGGTTATTCACCAAGGTATTGTGAAAATTGTAATCTCTAGTGGTTACATCATTACCCAATGCATCGGAGCGTTATCAGGGAGCACCCTTAAATTTGCCTTTATTATCATGTGATCCACATATATCATCATAAAAAATTTCATAAATAACCCATATAGCATAAAATAAATGGGTTTCATTTCATAATCATAACGTTTTAAAAACTGCTTTAAAGACATGATCTTTACGTCACTTTAAACCCACGGAAGGGGATAGCAGGTCTCATGTATGTAAATCCCAGAATTTAAAATAAAACATTCCAATATATATGTGAATACCCCTGTATAAATAAGATCATTGAGTATTCACTTTATAACATAAAATAATTTTGATAAAAGAGAGAGGCATTCTGAGACGAAAATTCTACAGCATAATGGCTATGTTCGGGGTTTTAGAAAACATTGAAAAGAGAGGGGACATGGGTCACCCACTCATAAATGATCCATAAAACAGTATAGGGACATAATATGAAGGATATATGAACATGGTAATGAAATTTGAAAGATGTACGATATGAAATGAAGAACATGAAAGGAAGACAAAAATAAGATCTCTCTTATGAAAATTCGGCAGCCTAACGGCGTCACTTAAACTTCAAAAAAATGAATTGACGAGATCAAATAGGGTCTCTAATAATATGAACATAAGAGTTCAGTATGATAGATATAGTGATCATACACCAAAATAATAAAAAGGAACTTGAATGACTTGGCATTAAAGTAGAACTTTGAAAAGGATAAGGGTGAAAGAATCCCTTAAAATTCGGCAGCCTAACGGCGTCACTTAAACGTCAACAAAAAATGAATTGATGAGATCAAATAGTGTCTCTCATAATATGAACACAAGAGTCTAGTATGATAGATATAGAGAACATACCCCAATATAATAAAAAGTAACTTGAAAGACTTGACATGAAAGTAGAACTTTGAAAAAGAGAAGGGTGAAAGAATCCCTTAAAAATTTGGCAGCCTAACGGCGTCACTTAAACTTCAACAAAAAATGAATTGATGAAATAAAATAGGGTCTCTCATAATATGAACATTAGAGTCCATTATGATAGATATAGAGATCATACCCCGACATAATAAAAAGGAACTTGAAAGACATGACATGAAAGTAGAACTTTGAAAAAGAGAAGGGTGAAAGAATCCCTTAAAAAATCGGCAGCCTAACGACGTCACTTAAACTTCAACAAAAAATGAATTGATGAGATCAAATAGGGTCTCTTATAATATGAACATAAGATTCCAGCATGATAGATATATAGATCATACCCCAACATAATAAAAAGGAACTTGAAAGACTTGACATGAAAGTAGAACTTTGAAAAAGAGAAGGGTGAAAAAATCCCTTAAAAATTCGGCAGCCTAACGGCGCCACTTAAAACTTCAAAAAAAATGAATTGAAGAGATCAAATAGGGTCTCTCATCATATGATCATAAAATATCAGTATGATAAATTTAGAGATCATACCCCAACATAATAAAAAGTAACTTGAAATACTTTACATGAAAATAGATCTTGAAAAATGAGAAGGGAGAAAAATCCGTTGCAAAAAATTCGGCAGCCTAACGACACCACTTAAATCTTCATAAAAAGAAATAATGAGAGTAAGAGGGGATATATAATTATATTAACATGAAAAGGTCAGTAAGATAATTATAAAATAACACACATTATAATAATAACATGGAGCATAAAAGAAATTACATAAAAGAGATTTCTTGAAATGAAAGAGAGAGATCAGATCCCTTACCTTAAAACATAACTGTTAAAACTCAAAGGTTGGGACCTTGGGGGCTTGGGGGCACCTTGGGAGGACTCCTTGTGAGGTAAGGAGACCACAACTTCGTTGAGGATGTTTTTTTAGTCGAAAATATGAGAGGAGGTCTTGGTATTTTTAGGGAAAGTGAGGGGACAAAGCATTAATGGCCAAGGGACACCTCAAAAGTGGTTTTCTCAAAAGCATGGGCCCTCCCATGGTACTTCCCATAGAGTTAGGACACATGGGTACCCCCCACACAATAATTCATCCTCTTTAGTCGACCATCCCTTAAAATATCTCATGACATCATCATGACACAGTTATGATGTCATTAAACATACCGAAACCCTAAAACTGTTTTTTTACTATTCACTGAAAATTCAACTTTCTCAGAAAAATCCCAAAATTTCACATTAAACCAATATCAATTCTCTTATTTAAAAAATCAACTCTATTTTATAAAAATAATTTTCTAAATATTTTTAATTCATTTTTTAAATAAACACACTATTCCCCAAAAATTCATTTTTTTTCAGAAAAATCCCAAAAAATTACATTAACATAATATCGTTGCTCTGAGTTCAAAAAATGAAATCCATTTTATAAAAATATTTTTCTAAATATTTTTAATTTAATTTTTAATTAAAAACACTATTCACCCGAAAAAACTAATACTTGAATAATAATTTATGAAACTGTTATTTACCCATTTTATTAAATCTCATTACTTAATCTAGGTATCTAACTTATGTGAATACTTTCTTTGAGTGAAATTACTAATCCATTTGGTCAAATTACTAATCCAAAGTGTAAAATCACTATTCATAATTTACTATTCATCAAAAATCAAGTTGATCTCATTAGACTCAAAATTTCATACTGAACATAATTGTAGAATACCATTTTTTGAAAATCATTACACATTTTTATTTATTTAAGGTTTACATAAACATTTTTAAAATATCATTTCTCTAAAATTCATCAAAAATATGCATACTATATTTATCCGGACATTTGAAAATTCATAAACTTCATCATAATAAGAAATACCAATTTTTATTTAAAACAAAGGATTACACAAGGCAGTTACGGTCTCCTTACATAGCCCCTTATCACACCATCATAAGACCTAAGTGTAAGGTGTGCTAAGGTGAGAGAATCCGAGGGAGGCTCAGCCAAAAATGCATGAGTAGTAATTTCTATCAGTTTGAACTTCTCGCGAAGGTGATCCCATTCTAGCTTCACACGATAAAGTTCAGCTTGGGTTTGGTCCAGAGCAAAGCCCAGTGGTCTGCCTCCTTCCCAAGTTCTGTTAGATGGGCTTCGATCTGTCCAAGACTACTGGGTGAGGCCATCGAATCTTCTTTCTATATTAATTATCAATGATTTCTTGTATTTAGAGAAAATAATCAAAACGTTTAGTTTCCAGCGGTCATATTGACTAATGGTCAAATAACAGTCAAAACCCAACAGTCTCATTTTAATTATACTCATGTTATCAAATGAAACATTTTAGTGGAGTATAAAAATAAAATAAAATAACACATAAAATTAGGAAACAAGATTTATTCAAAATTTTGGGTCGTTACAGTCTTACCCCCTTAAGAAATTGCGTCCTCGCAATTTTTAAAATTGGGTTTTAAAATTTCATTGAAAGTCCCACATTGGAAAAGGAGTCAGTAAAACAATAACTTTAAAAGGAAGAAAGGGAAGTACAAAGGTCACCCGAGTTAACCCATACTAGGATTCCATTTAGAAAAACATGGACATGGAGGAGAAAACAAAGGGTCAAGTTCTGAGGGAGAGTGATAGAGAACATGATTAGGAGAAAGCTAACCATAAGAAAATCCCAATCTTATGATGTGTGTAAACGGTCTTTGATTACCCAGTATGAAACGTAAACCAACAACATTTTTGTTTTACGTTTCTTTTCATAATTTTGAGAAATTCAAAAACAAAAGAAAATATACATACCTTCATGTAGAGTTTCATCCTTTAATAAGTTTCTACCAAAACTAATCTTTTTTCCAAACGATGAGCATTCAAAACTACGTGGTCTCATCAAAACACAAGAATCATCTTCTAGAGAATCACATAATCTACAAAAGATTAACTATCTATTTCTTCTATCTTTAAACATTATCCCAAAAATTGAAAGGGTAAGGTAAAACAACTTTTCAAAAAGAAAGAATCCCATAGGAATGGAAACTACTTTTAAATCATCAAAGTTCCATGGTACTACCCAAAGTTCATCATAGACCATTCCATAAATAACGGTCCTTAAAATTCCTCAAAATTAACCAAACTAAGATTGAAACCCAAATACAAGAAGGATTTGATAACATAGTCTTCCAAAATAAACTTCATTGTTCATCTCCAAACAACATCAACCACTCCCAACATCTTATAACAAAAGTAGCTAACCTAAACATATTTTACCCAAGATAGGTTAACCATTCCCATAAGTAACCTAAATTACTATAATTACACCTTAAATTCATCGATTATTCAAAATATAAGTCAACCTTACTCCTCAATGAAAATACCATAGTAATCTATTTACCTCGATCATATAGGTTCCCCAAAATAGTTAACTTCTTCCAAAATAATAATCATCATTTAATCCCCGAATCATCTCTGTCATATTAATATGGAAATCATCACATTTCCTATCACATTGGTTGTTGGGACATGTTCTTCCATTTCCCACCATTAACTACGAAAAAAAAGTACAATTAGGGGCTTAAATACTTAGCCAATAATCATGAAAAGGAACTTAAAGCATATAAGTATAACTTGTATAAGAAAATTATATCCTAACTTTTGATCCCCTAGGTTCCAATCTCGGTTATCCATGATCGTATATTCTTATGTGAATTTTTATTTTATTTTATCTTTGTTCCTTTAATAATGGTTCATACTAAGGTTATGAATTTACCAAAGCATATCCCCTAGGAGTTTCGTAACCAAGAGTGCAGCAAGGCCCGTTGTCGTGTACCAGTTCCCGTTCGAGTCTAGCTCAAAGTGGTGTTTTTGGTTTTTACCCCTATATACATCTGTGCCAGAGCCAGCTCTACCTGCTTGTATCCAGACAGGGATGTATTTTTTTGGCAACCCATTACACAATACTCACCAAAATAACTGGAAGATTTCCTATATTTAAACTTTTCTATAGGGTTCTTCCTAAAGTATTCATATCCTAATTTCCACAAATAACTAAACCATCCTTTGATACCAACTATAGAATCCCGCCTTTTTATAACATAAACTTTCATTACATTACACAAAACATAGGATCTTTAAGGATTAGTGTCATGGAAACCACGAACATAATACATGAAAACAACATAAAAAATTATTCTCAAATACTTGAAAGGCTTCTCCTTAAGATCATACTAGGTTCATTACTGCATCTTATAACCTGGGGACATACGTCAAAAGAAAGGGTGATCAGAAGTCCCAGTAAGGGAAACAAGAGAAACATTTTACATGTGAACTTGAGATACTTCAATAAGGACAAGAAAAGAACTTTAAGGCCTTAGAAAGGAATCATGAGGAATTTCATAATAAAAATAACATTTTTCATAACTTGAAGATGTGGCTACATCATTTAACATAGACAATCATTAACATATCACCAAGGTCCATCCCCAAGGTTTCATTTGAAAATTACCAAGGTTATTCACCAAGGTATTGTGAAAATTGTAGTCTCTAGTGGTTACATCATTACCCAATGCATTGGAGCGTTATCAGGGAGAACCCTTAAATTTTCCTTTATTATCATGTGATCCACATATATCATCATAAAAAATTTCATAAATAACCCATATAGCATAAAATAAATGGGTTTCATTTCATAATCATAACGTTTTAAAAACTGCTTTAAAGACATGATCTTTACGTCACTTTAAACCCACGGAAGGGGATAGCGGGTCTCATGTATGTAAATCCCAGAATTTAAAATAAAACATTTGAATATATATGTGAATACCCTTGTAGAAATAAGAGCATTGAGTATTCACTTTATAACATAAAATAATTTTGTGAAAAGAGAGAGGCATTTTGAGACAAAAATTCTACAGCATAACGGCTATGTTCGGGGTTTTAGAAAACATTGATAAGAGAGGGGACATGGGTCAACCACTCATAAATGATCCATAAAACAGTATAGGGACAGAATATAAAGGATATATGAACATGGTAATGAAATTTGAAAGATGTACCATATGAAATGAAGAACATGAAAGGAAGACAAAAATAAGATTTCTCTTATGAAAATTCAGCAGCCTAATGGCGTCACTTAAACTTCAAAAAAATGAATTGACGAGATCAAATAGGGTCTCTCATAATATGAACATAATAGTCCAGTATGATATACATAGTGATCATACACCAAAATAATAAAAAGGAACTTGAAAGACTTGGCATTAAAGTAGAACTTTGAAAAGGATAAGGGTGAAAGAATCCCTTAAAATTCGGCAGCCTAACAGCGTCACTTAAACTTCAACAAAAAATGAATTGATGAGATCAAATAGGGTCTCTCATAATATGAACACAAGAGTCTAGTATGATAGATATAGAGATCATACCCCAACATAATAAAAAGTAACTTGAAAGACTTGACATGAAAGTAGAACTTTGAAAAAGAGAAGGGTGAAAGAATCCCTTAAAAATTCGGCAGCCTAACGGCGTCACTTAAACTTCAACAAAAAATGAATTGATGAGATAAAATAGGGTCTCTCATAATATGAAAATAAGAGTCCATTATGATAGATATAGAGATCATACCCCAACATAATAAAAAGGAACTTGAAAGACTTGACATGAAAGTAGAACTTTGAAAAAGAGAAGGGTGAAAGAATCCCTTAAAAAATCGTCAGCCTAACGACGTCACTTAAACTTCAACAAAAAATGAATTGATGAGATAAAATAGGGTCTATCATAATATGAACATAATATTACAGTATGATAGATATATAGATCATACCCCAACATAATAAAAAGGAACTTGAAAGACATGACATGAAAGTAGAACTTTGAAAAAGAGAAGGGTGAAAAAATCCCTTAAAAATTCGGCAGCCTAACGGCGCCACTTAAAACTTCAAAAAAAATGAATTGAAGAGATCAAATAGGGTATCTCATCATATTATCATAAAATATCAGTATGATAAATTTAGAGATCATACCCCAACATAATAAAAAGGAACTTTAAATACTTTACATGAAAATAGATCTTGAAAAATGAGAAGGGAGAAAAATCCGTTACAAACAATTCGGCAGCCTAACGGCACCACTTAAATCTTCATAAAAAGAAATAATGAGAGTAAGAGGGGATATATAATTATATTAACATGAAAAGGTCCGTAAGATAAGTATAAAATAACACACTTTATCATAATAACATGGAGCATAAAATAAATTACATAAAAGAGATTTCTTGAAATGAAAGAGAGAGATCGAATCCCTTACCTTAAAACATAACTGTTAAAACTCAATGGTTGGGACCTTGGGGGCTTGGGGGCACCTTGGGAGGACTCCTTGTGAGTTAAGGAGACCACAACTTCGTTGATGAGGTTTTTTTAGTCGAAAATATGAGAGGAGGGCATGGTATTTTTAGAGAAAGTGAGGGGACAAAGCATTAATGGCCAAGGGACACCTCAAAAGTGGTTTTCTCAAAAGCATGGGCCCTCCCAGGGTACTTCCCATAGAGTTAGGACACATGGGGACCCCCCACACAATAATTCATCCTCTTTAGTCGACCATCCCTTAAAATATCTCATGACATCATCATGACACAGTTATGATGTCATTAAACATACCGAAACCCTAAAACTGTATTTTTACTATTCACTGAAAATTCAACTTTCTCAGAAAAATCCCAAAATTTCACATTAAACAAATATCAATTTTCTTATTTAAAAAATGATCTCTATTTTATAAAAATAATTTTCTAAATATTTTTAATTCATTTTTTAAATAAACACACTTTTCACTAAAAATTCATTTTTTTCAGAAAAATCCCAAAAAATTACCTTAACATAATATCAATGCTCTGAGTTCAAAAATGAAATCCATTTTATAAAAATATTTTTCTAAATATTTTTAACTTAATTTTTAATTAAAAACACTGTTCACCCGAAAAAACTAATACTTGAATAATAATTTATGAAACTGTTATTTACCCATTTTATTAAATCTCATTACTTAATCTAGGTGTCTAAATTATGTTAATACTTTCATTGAGTGAAATTACTAATTCATTTGGTCACATTACTAATCCAAAGCGTAAAATCACTATTCATAATTTACTATTCATCAAAAATCAAGTTGATCTCATTAGACTCAAAATTTCATACTGAACATAATTGTAGAAGACCATTTTTTTGAAAATCATTACACATTTTTATTTATTTAAGGTTTACATAAACATTTTTAAAATATCATTTCTCTAAAATTCATCAAAAATATGCATACTATATTTATCCGGACATTTGAAAATTCATAAACTTCATCATAATAAGAAATACCAATTTTTATTTAAAACAAAGGATTACACAAGGCAGTTACGGTCTCCTTACATAGCCCCTTATCACGCCAGCATAAGACCTAAGTGTAAGGTGTGCTAAGGTGAGAGAATCCGAGGGAGGCTCGGCCAAAAATGCATGAGTAGTAATTTCTATCAGTTTGAACTTCTCGCGAAGGTGATCCCATTCTAGCTTCACACGATAAAGTTCAGCTTGGGTTTGGTCCAGAGCAAAGCCCAGTGGTCTGCCTCCTTCCCAAGTTCTGTTAGATGGGCTTCGATCTGTCCAAGACTACTGGGTGAGGCCATCGAATCTTCTTTCTATATTAATTAACAATGATTTCTTGTATTTAGATAAAATAATCAAAACGTTTAGTTTCCAGCGGTCATATTGACCAATGGTCAATTAATAGTCAAAACCCAACAGTCTCATTTTAATTATACTCATGTTATCAAATGAAACATTTTTGTGGAGTATAAAAATAAAATAAAATAACACATAAAATTAGGAAACAAGATTTATTCAAAATTTTGGGTCGTTACAGTCTTACCCCCTTAAGAAATTGCGTCCTCACAATTTTAAAATTGGGTTTTGAAATTTCATTGAAAGTCCCACATTGGAAAAGGAGTCAGTAAAACTATTACTTTAAAAGAAAGAAAGGGAAGTACAAAGGTCACCCGAGTTAACCCATACTAGGATTCCATGTAGAAAAACATGGACATGAAGGAGAAAACAAAGGGTCAAGTTCTGAGGGAGAGTGATAGAGAACATGATTAGGAGAAAGTTAACCATAAGAAAATCCCAATCTTATGATGTGTGTAAACGGTCTTTGATTACACAGTATGAAACGTAAACCAACAACATTTTTGTTTTACGTTTCTTTTCATAATTTTGAGGAATTCAAAAACATAAGAAAATATACCTACCTTCATGTAGAGTTTCATCCTTTAATAAGTTTCTACCAAAACTAATCTTTTTTCCAAACGATGAGCATTCAAAACTACGTGGTCTCATCAAAACACAAGAATCATCTTCTAGATAATAACATAATCTACAAAAGATTAACTATCTATTTCTTCTATCTTTAAACATTATCCAAAAAATTTAAAGGGTAAGGTAAAACAACTTTTCAAAAAGAAAGAATCCCATAGGAATGGAAACTACTTTTAAATCATCAAAGTTCCATGGTACTACCCAAAGTTCATCATAGACCATTCCATAAATAACGGTCCTTAAAATTCCTCAAAATTAACCAAACTAAGATTGAAACCCAAATACATGAAGGATTTGATAACATAGTCTTCCAAAATAAACTTCATTGTTCATCTCCAAACAACATCAACCACTCCCAACATCTTATAACAAAAGTAGCTAACCTAAACATATTTTACCCAAGATAGGTTAACCATTCCCATAAGTAACCTAAATTACTATAATTCCACCTTAAATTCATCGATTATTCAAAATATAAGTCAACCTTACTCCTCAATGAAAATACCATAGTAATCTATTTACCTCGATCATATAGGTTCCCCAAAATAGTTAACGTCTTCCAAAATAATAATCATCATTTAATCCCTGAATCATCTCTGTCATATTAATATGGAAATCATCACATTTCCTATCACATTGGTTGTTGGGACATGTTCTTCCATTTCCCACCATTAACTACGAAAACAAAGTACAATTAGGGGCTTGAATACTTAGCCAATAATCATGAAAAGGAACTTAAAGCATATAAGGATAACTTGTATAAGAAAATTATATCCTAACTTTTGATCCCCTAGGATCCAATCTAGGTTATCCATGATCATATATTCTTATGTGAATTTTTATTTTATTTTATCTTTGTTCCTTTAATAATGGTTCATACTAAGGTTATGAATTTTCCAAATCATATCCCCCAGGAGTGTCGTAACCAAGAGTGCAGCAAGGCCCGTTGTCGTGTA
Organism: Viscum album; assembly: GCA_963277665.1. NCBI lineage: Eukaryota > Viridiplantae > Streptophyta > Magnoliopsida > Santalales > Viscaceae > Viscum > Viscum album. The sequence continues at coordinate 884,187,533 of OY728158.1, forward strand.
CCAGTTCCCGTTCGAGTCTAGCTCAAAGTGGTGTTTTTGGGTTTTACCCCTATATACATCTGTGCCAGATCCACCTCTACCTGCTTGTATCGAGACAGGGATGTATTTTCTTGGCAACCCCTTACTCAATACTCACCAAAATATCTGGAAGATTTCCTATATTTAAACTTTTCTATAGGGTTCTTCCTAAAGTTTTCATATCCTAATTTCCACAAATAACTAAACCATCCTTTGATACCAACTATTGCATCCCGCCTTTTTATAACATAAACTTTCATTACATTACACAAAACTTAGGATCTTTAAGGATTAGTGTCTTGGAAACCGGGAACATAATACATGAAAACAACATAAAACATTATTCTTAAATACTTGAAAGGCTTCTCCTTAAGTTCATCCTAGGTTCATTACTGCATCTCATAACCTGGGGACATACATCAAAAGAAAGGGTTATCAGAAGGCCCAGTAAGGGAAACAAGAGAAACATTTTACATGTGAACTTGAGATACTTCAATAAAGACAAGAAAAGGACTTTAAGGCTTGAGAAAGGAATCATGAGGCATTTCATAATAAAAATAACATTTTTCATAACTTGAAGATGTGGCTACATCATTTAACATAGACAATCATTAACATATCACCAAGGTCCATCCCCAAGGTGTCATTTGAAAATTACCAAGGTTATTCACCAAGGTATTGTGAAAATTGTAATCTCTAGTGGTTACATCATTACCCAATGCATTGGAGCGTTATCAGGGAGCACCCTTAAATTTGACTTTATTATCATGTGATCTACATATATCATCATAAAAAATTTCATAAATAACCCATATAGCATAAAATAAATGGGTTTCATTTCATAATCATAACGTTTTAAAAACTGCTTTAAAGACATGATCGTTACGTCACTTTAAACCCACGGAAGGGGATAGCGGGTCTCATGTATATAAATCCCAGAATTTAAAATAAAACATTTCAATATATATGTGAATACCCCTGTAGAAATAAGATCATTGAGTATTCACTTTATAACATAAAGTAATTTTTAGAAAAGAGAGAGGCATTTTGAGACGAAACTTCTACAGCATAACAGCTATGTTCGGGGTTTTAGAAAACATTGAAAAGAGAGGGGACATGGGTCACCCACTCATAAATGATCCATAAAACAGTATAGGGACAGAATATTAAGTATATATGAACATGGTAATGAAATTTGAAAGATGTACCATATGAAATCAAGAACATGAAAGGAAGACAAAAATAAGATTTCTCTTATGAAAATTCGGCAGCCTAACGGTGTCACTTAAACTTCAAAAAAATGATTTGACGAGATCAAATAGGGTCTCTCATCATATGAACATAAGAGTAGTATGATATATATAGTGATTATACCCCAAAATAATAAAAAGAAACTTGAAAGACTTGGCATTAAAGTAGAAATTTGAAAAGGATAAGGGTGAAAGAATCCCTTAAAATTCGGCAGCCTAACGGCGTCACTTAAACTTCAAAAAAAATGAATTGATGAGATCAAATAGGCTCTCTCATAAAATGAACATAAGAGTCTAGTATGATAGATATAGAGATCATACCCCAACATAATAAAAAGTAACTTGAAAGACTTGACATGAAAGTAGAACTTTGAAAAAGAGAAGGGTGAAAGAATCCCTTAAAAAATTGGCAGCCTAAAGGTGTCACTTAAACTTCAAAAAAAAATGAATTGATGAGATAAAATAGGGTCTCTCATAATATGAACATAAGAGTCCAGTATGATAGATATCGAGATCATACCCCAACATAATAAAAATAAACTTGAAAGACGTGACATGAAAGTAGAACTTTGAAAAAGAGAAGGGTGAAAGAATCCCTTAAAAATTCGGTAGCCTAACGACGTCACTTAAACTTCAAAAAAAAATGAATTGATGAGATCAAATAGGGTCTCTTATAATATGAACATAAGAGTCCAGTATGATAGATATATAGATCATACCCCAACATAATAAAAAGGAACTTGAAAGACTTGACATGAAAGTAGAACTTTGAAAAAGAGAAGGGTGAAAAAATCCCTTAAAAATTCGGCAGCCTAACGACGCCACTTAAAACTTCAAAAAAATGAATTGAAGAGATCAAATAGGGTCTCTAATCATATGATCATAAAATATCAGTATGATAAATTTAGAGATCATACCCCAACATAATAAAAAGGAACATGAAATACTTTACATGAAAATAGATCTTGAAAAATGAGAAGGGAGAAAAATCTGTTACAAAAAATTCGGCAGCCTAACGGCACCACTTAAATCTTCATAAAAAGAAACAATGAGAGTAAAAGGGGATATATAATTATATTAACATGAAAAGGTCAGTAAGATAAGTATAAAATAACACACTTTATCATAATAACATGGAGCATAAAAGAAATTACATAAAAGAGATTTCTTGAAATGAAAGAGAGAGATCGGATCCCTTACCTTAAAACATAACTGTTAAAACTCAAAGGTTGGGACCTTGGGGGCTTGTGGGCACCTTGGGAGGACTCCTTGTGAGGTAAGGAGACCACAAATTCGTTGAGGATTTTTTTTAGTCGAAAATATGAGAGGAGGGCTTGGTATTTTTAGGGAAAGTGAGGGGACAAAGCATTAATGGCCAAGGGACACCTCAAAAGTGGTTTTCTCAAAAGCATTGGCCCTCCCAGGGTACTTCCCATAGAGTTAGGACACATGGGGACCCCCACACAATAATTCATCCTCTTTAGTCGACCATCCCTTAAAATATCTCACGACATCATCATGACACAGTTATGATGTCATTAAACATACCGAAACCCTAAAACTGTATTTTTACTATTCACTGAAAATTCAACTTTCTCAAAAAAATCCCAAAATTTCACATTAAACAAATATCAATTCTCTTATTTAAAAAATGAACTCTATTTTATAAAAATAATTTTCTAAATATTTTTAATTCATTTTTTAAATAAACACACTATTCACCAAAAATTCATTTTTTTCAGAAAAATCCCAAAAAATTACCTTAACATAATATCGATGCTCTGAGTTCAAAAATGAAATCCATTTTATAAAAATATTTTTCTAAATATTTTTAATTTAATTTTTAATTAAAAACACTATTCACCCAAAAAAAACTAATACTTGAATAATAATTTATGAAACTGTTATTTACCCATTTTATTAAATCTCATTACTTAATCTAGGTGTCTAAATTATGTTAATACTTTCTTTGAGTGAAATTACTAATCCATTTGGTCACATTACTAATCCAAAGCGTAAAATCACTATTCATAATTTACTATTCATCAAAAATCAAGTTGATCTCATTAGACTCAAAATTTCATACTGAACATAATTGTAGAATACCATTTTTTGAAAATCATTACACATTTTTATTTATTTAAGGTTTACATAAACTTTTTTAAAATATCATTTCTCTAAAATTCATCAAAAATATGCATACTATATTTATCCGGACATTTGAAAATTCATAAACTTCATCATAATATGAAATACCAATTTTTATTTAAAACAAAGGATTACACAAGGCAGTTACGGTCTCCTTACATAGCCCCTTATCACACCAGCATAAGACCTAAGTGTAAGGTGTGCTAAGGTGAGAGAATCCGAGGGAGGCTCAGCCAAAAATGCATGAGTAGTAATTTCTATCAGTTTGAACTTCTCGCGAAGGTGATCCCATTCCAGCTTCACACGATAAAGTTCAGCTTGGGTTTGGTCCAGAGCAAAGCCCAGTGGTCTGCCTCCTTCCCAAGTTCTGTTAGATGGGCTTCGATCTGTCCAAGACTACTGGGTGAGGCCATCGAATCTTCTTTCTATATTAATTAACAATGATTTCTTGTATTTAGAGAAAATAATCAAAACGTTTAGTTTCCAGCGGTCATATTGACCAATGGTCAAATAACAGTCAAAACCCAACAGTCTCATTTTAATTATACTCATGTTATCAAATGAAACATTTTTGTGGAGTATAAAAATAAAATAAAATAACACATAAAATTAGGAAACAAGATTTATTCAAAATTTTGGGTCGTTACAGTCTTACCCCCTTAAGAAATTGCGTCCTCGCAATTTTTAAAATTGGGTTTTGAAATTTCATTGAAAGTCCCACATTGGAAAAGGAGTCAGTAAAACTATTACATTAAAAGAAAGAAAGGGAAGTACAAAGGTCACCCGAGTTAACCCATACTAGGATTCCATGTAGGAAAACATGGACATGGAGGAGAAAACAAAGGGTCAAGTTCTGAGGGAGAGTGATAGAGAACATGATTAGGAGAAAGTTAACCATAAGAAAATCCCAATCTTATGATGTGTGTAAACGGTCTTTGATTACCCAGTATGAAACGTAAACCAACAACATTTTTGTTTTACGTTTCTTTTCATAATTTTGAGGAATTCAAAAACATAAGAAAATATACCTACCTTCATGTAGAGTTTCATCCTTTAATAAGTTTCTACCAAAACTAATCTTTTTTCCAAACGATGAGAATTCAAAAATACGTGGTCTCATCAAAACACAAGAATCATCTTCTAGAGAATCACATAATCTATAAAAGATTAACTATCTATTTATTCTATCTTTAAACATTATCCCAAAAATTGAAAGGGTAAGGTAAAACAACTTTTCAAAAAGAAAGAATCCCATAGGAATGGAAACTACTTTTAAATCATCAAAGTTCCATGGTACTTCCCAAAGATCATCATAGACCATTCCATAAATAACGGTCCTTAAAATTCCTCAAAATTAACCAAACTAAGATTGAAACCCAAATACAAGAAGGATTTGATAACATAGTCTTCCAAAATAAACTTCATTGTTCATCTCCAAACAACATCAACCACTCCCAACATCTTATAACAAAAGTAGCTAACCTAAACATATTTTACCCAAGATAGGTTAACCATTTCCATAAGTAACCTAATTACTATAATTCAACCTTAAATTCATCGATTATTCAAAATATAAGTCAACCTTACTCATCAATGAAAATACCATAGTAATCTATTTACCTCGATCATATAGGTTCCCCAAAATAGTTAACGTCTTCCAAAATAATAATCATCATTTAATCCCCGAATAATCTCTGTCATATTAATATGGAAATCATCACATTTCCTATCACATTGGTTGTTGGGACATGTTCTTCCATTTCCCACCATTAACTACGAAAACAAAGTACAATTAGGGGCTTGAATACTTAGCCAATAATCATGAAAAGGAACTTAAAGCATATAAGGATAACTTGTATAAGAAAATTATGTCCTAACTTTTGATCCCCTAGTTTCCAATCTAGGTTATCCATGATCGTATATTCTTATGTGACTTTTTATTTTATTTTATCTTTGTTCCTTTAATAATGGTTCATACTAAGGTTATGAATTTTCCAAATCATATCCCCCAGGAGTGTCGTAACCAAGAGTGCAGCAAGGCCCGTTGTCGTGTACCAGTTCCCGTTCGAGTCTAGCTCAAAGTGGTGTTTTTGGGTTTTACCCCTATATACATCTATGCCAGAGCCACCTCTACCTGCTTGTATCCAGACAGGGATGTATTTGCTTGGAAACCCCTTACTCAATACTCACCAAAATATCTGGAAGATTTCCTATATTTAAACTTTTCTATAGGGTTCTTCCTAAAGTTTTCATATCCAAATTTCCACAAATAACTAAACCATCCTTTGATACCAACTATAGCATCCCGCCTTTTTATAAGATAAACTTTCATTACATTACACAAAACTTAGGATCTTTAAGGATTAGTGTCTTGGAAACCAGGAACATAATACATGAAAACAACATAAAACATTATTCTTAAATACTTGAAAGGCTTCTCCTTAAGTTCATCCTAGGTTCATTACTGCATCTCATAACCTGGGGACATACATCAAAAGAAAGGGTGATCAGAAGCCCCAGTAAGGGAAACAAGAGAAACATTTTACGTGTGAACTTGAGATACTTCAATAAAGACAAGAAAAGAACTTTAAGGCTTGAGAAAGGAATCATGAGGCATTTCATAATAAAAATAACATTTTTCATAACTTGAAGATGTGGCTACATCATTTAACATATACAATCATTAACATATCACCAAGGTCCATCCCCAAGGTGTCATTTGAAAATTACCAAGGTTATTCACCAAGGTATTGTGAAAATTGTAATCTCTAGTGGTTACATCATTACCCAATGCATTGGAGCGTTATCAGGGAGCACCCTTAAATTTGCCTTTATTATCATGTGATCTACATATATCATCATAAAAAATTTCACAAATAACCCATATAGCATAAAATAAATGGGTTTCATTTCATAATCATAATGTTTTAAAAACTGCTTTAAAGACATGATCTTTACGTTACTTTAAACCCACAGAAGGGGATAGCGGGTCTCATGTATGTAAATCCAAGAATTTAAAATAAAACATTTCAATATATATGTGAATACCCCTGTAGAAATAAGATCATTGAGTATTCACTTTATAACATAAAATAATTTTGAGAAAAGAGAGAGGCATTTTGAGACGAAAATTCTACAGCATAACAGCTATGTTCGGGGTGTTAGAAAACATTGAAAAGAGAGGGGACATGGGTCACCCACTCAAGAATGATCCATAAAACAGTATAGGGACAGAATATGAAGGATATATGAACATGGTAATGAAATTTGAAAGATGTACCATATGAAATGAAGAACAAGAAAGGAAGACAAAAATAAGATTTCTCTTATGAAAATTCGGCAGCCTAACGGTGTCACTTAAACTTCAAAAAAATGATTTGACGAGATCAAATAGGGTCTCTCATCATATGAACATAAGGGTAGTAAGACAGATATAGTGATCATACCACAAAATAATAAAAAGTAACTTGAAAGACTTGGCATTAAAGTAGAACTTTGAAAATGATAAGGGTAAAAGAATCCCTTAAAATTCGGCAGCCTAATGGCGTCAATTAAACTTCAAAAAAAATGAATTGATGAGATCAAATAGGGTCTCTCATAAAATTAACATAAGAGTCTAGTATGATAGATATAGAGATCATACCCGAACATAATAAAAAGTAACTTGAAAGACTTGACATGAAAGTAGAACTTTGAAAAAGAGAAGGGTGAAATAATCCCTTAAAAAATTGGCAGCCTAACGGTGTCACTTAAACTTCAACAAAAAATGAATTGATGAGATAAAATAGGGTCTCTCATAATATGAACATAACAGTCCAGTATGATAGATATATAGATCATACCCCAACATAATAAAAAGAAACTTGAAAGACATGACATGAAAGTAGAACTTTGAAAAAGAGAAGGGTGAAAGAATCCCTTAAAGATTTGGCAGCCTAACGACGTCACTTAAACTTCAACAAAAAATGAATTGATGAGATCAAATAGGGTCTCTCATCATTTGAAAATAAGAGTCCAGTATTATAGATATATAGATCATACCCCAACATAATAAAAAGGAACTTTAAAGACTTGACATGAAAGTAGAACTTTGAAAAAGAGAAGGGTGAAAAAATCCCTTAAAAATTCGGCAGCCTAACGGCGCCACTTAAAACTTAAAAAAATGAATTGAAGAGATAAAATAGGGTCTCTGATCATATGATCATAAAAGATCAGTATGATAAATTTAGAGATCATACCCCAACATAATAAAAAGGAACTTGAAATACTTTACATGAAAATAGATCTTGAAAAATGAGAAGGGAGAAAAATCTGTTACAAAAAATTCGGCAGCATAACGGTGCCACTTAAATCTTCATAAAACGAAATAATGAGAGTAAGAGGGGATCTCTAATTATATGAACTTGAAAATGGAAGTAAGAGGAGTATAAAAGAACACCCTTTAACATAATAACATGGTGCATAAAAGAAATTACATAAAAGAGATTTGTTGAAATGAAAGAGAGAGATCAGATCCTTTACCTTAAAACGTAACTCTTAAAACTCAAAGGTTGGGACCTTGAGGGATTGAGGGAACCTTAAGAGGACTCCTTGGGAGGTAAGGATACCAGAACTTCGTTGAGGATGTTTTTTTAGTCGAAAATATGAGAGGAGGGCTTGGTATTTTTAGGGAAAGTGAGGGGACAAAGCATTAATGGCCAAGGGACACCTCAGAAGTGGTTTTCTCAAAAGCATGTGCCCTCCCATGGTACTTCCCATAGAGTTAGTACACATGGGGAACCCCACACAATAATGCATCCTCTTTAGTCGACCATCCCTTAAAATATCTCATGACATCATCATGACACAGTTATGATGTCATTAAATATACCGAAACCCTAAAACTGTATTTTTACTATTCACAGAAAATTCAACTATCTCAGAAAAATCCCAAAATTTCACATTAACCAAATATCAATGCTCTAATTTAAAAATTGAACTCTATTTTATAAAAATAATTTTCTAAATATTTTGAATTCATTTTTTAAATAAACACACTATTCAATGAAAATTCATTTTCTTTCAGAAAAATCCCCAAACATTACCTTAACATAATATCGATGCTTTGAGTTACAAAATGAAATCCATTTTATAAAAATATTTTTCTAAATATTTTTAATTTAATTTTTAATTAAAAACACTATTCGCCCGAAAAAAAACTAATAATTGAATAATAATTTATGAAACTGTTATTTAAATTTCATTACTTAATCTAGGTGTCTAAATTATATTAATACATTCTTTGAGTGAAATTACTAATCCATTTGGTCACATTACTAATCCTAAGCGTAAAATCACTATTCATAATTTACTATTCATCAAAAATCAAGTTGATCTTATTAGACTCAGAATTTCTTACTGAACATAATTGTAGAAGACCATTTTTTGAAAATCATTACACATTTTTATTTATTTAAGGTTTACATAAAAATTTTTAAAATATCCTTTCTCTAAAATTTATCAATAATATGCATACTATATTTATCCGAACATTTGAAAATTCATAAAATTCATCATAAGAAGAAATCCCAATTTTTATTTAAAACAAAGGATTACACAAGGCAGTTACGGTCTCCTTACATAGCCCCTTATCACACCAGAATAAGACCTAGGTGTAAGGTGTGCTAAGGTGAGAGAATCTGAGGGAGTCTCGGCCAACAACGCATGAGTAGTAATTTCTATCAGTTTGAACTTCTCGCGAAGGTGATCCCGTTATAGCTTCACACGATGAAGTTCAGCTTGGGTTTGGTCCAGAGTAAATCCCAGTGGTCTACCTCCTTCCCATGTTCTGTTAGATGGGCTTCGATCGGTCCAAGACTACTTGGTGAGGCCATCGAATCTTCTTTCTATATTAATTAACCAAGATTTCTTGTATTTAGTGACAATAATCAAAACGTTTAATTTCTAGCGGTTATATTGACCAATGGTCAAATAACAGTCAAAACCCAATAGTCTCATTTTAATTATACTCATGTTATCAAATGAAACATTTTTGTGGAGTATAAAAATAAAATAAAATAACACATAAAATTAGGAAACAATATTTATTCAAAATTTAGGGTCGTTATAGTCAGTGTTTAGTATCTACTTGTTTTTGTTTCATTATATTATGCTTTTTTCCTCTGATGATGTGGTTATTCTCCTATTATGGAGATATCTTTAAGAGGTGTCTCGTGAGGGGTTTGTTTAGATGCCCCCTTTATTTTCTTCCCTTTTATTTTTATTCTATTCATGATGGATATAATATTTTAGAGGTATTTAATGAAAGGGATCATATATATCTAGTCGGACCCTTTTCTTGTTTCTAAAGCACACTGTAGCACAACAAGATATTATAATAATGACATCATATTCGATAGCATATATGATACACAAATACAAGAAATGAAGATAATGTAACTCCCCAATACATTAAAATATTTTTTTAATAAATTCTATATCTTCAATAGCTTGTAATGGACACGACATTAGCTTTAAATGAAACACGACACTCTATTAAGATCTTATGATTTAAACATAACCATTGTAACCTAGTCATTAAGTTGGTAGGTATGAATATTACTAACTAAATTATGAAAATTATATTGTTTAAATATGTAAAAAATAAATTCAATGATTATATATTTCTATTAAAAAAATAAATACCATTTGAAAGAAAAATAAATATTTTTTATAAACCTATATTTTTTCTAATAGATGATCTACACATTCATTGATCACATAATTTAAAAGTTATTTTTACCTATTATAAAAGTTTTATTTAAAAAAATTACTATTAAATATTTTTATATTTATTTAAAAATTATTTCTAGTTAAATTTTTTATATTTTCTGGAAGGAAAACTTTATTAGGGAATAGTTAAAAATATAGGTTTTTACAATGAATTATTCATTTATTTTAGATCCATTTTAAATTTATAAAAAATATGTTTATTAATGTAATATTATTTAAATGAAATTATTTTTTTCTATTGATTTAAAATGAATTTTTAAAAATGGTGTCCCTTTTTTTAATAAACCTAATATTATAAAATTATTTTAAATTAATTTTTACCATAATGAATACTAAAAATAATTAAAATAATTTACAATGGTAATGGTAAGAATTTGTTTACCTGGGGTTAAAATAAAACAATAGGGTTTTAAATGACCAAAAAAATATAAATAAACATTTTATATAGATAATTTTACCTAATATATTTCATTTTTGATAATGTTTCATCTTGGAGCCTTGTGGAATGTGAAAAACAATGGTATACCATTTTATTTTAAAAAATTACAAGTGTTCCACTCACAAAACTTATAAATGGTCACCCCTATCCTATCATCTTCATAGGTCCAAAACCCATTGCTTTAGAAAATAAAAAACCAAATTACTTCCTTAAATCACTCATATAATCCTGGAATCCTTATTATGGTTTTAAATCCATCGTATGTATTCTTTTGGTGAAACCCTATAGAAGTTTCAGGATGATGGGTTGACGTCCCTAACCGGGTGTTTTATTTTAATTCTTCATTCACCTATTTTAATTATTTTTAAACCATGATGGTATAATAACCACAATATATTACTTAAACTAACATATTTTAAGGTAATTTTAATGAGCTATATCCATATATACTTCCATCATATTGATTATGTAATTATCATTTGTGTATACGGAAGACTACAAGCTTTCAAACTGATGTTATTAATTTTACATAATCACCTCTCAAGGATGGATTAAATAATGTATAAATATTTTATTTATGATATTTATGATATTATTTTACTTCTGCAATCATAATATCACATATAACTTCTTATGTTCCAATTGATGATGGATACGATAACATCACATTTATGTATGGAGAACTACTGCCTCAAAAAGTGATGAGATTAGATTTTCACTTATGATTTATATGGATGGTATTATGTATAAAATTTAAGGTATATATTTTATATTTATGATCTAATCATACTAATGGAAATATAATATCACCTCTAACTTCTTAATGTTTAATAATTTGGAAAATAATAATGTCACTCGTGCATATGTGTAGACTACCTTCTCTACATAGCATTGGGAAATATTATTTATTTAATATTAAATATATGGTTAAAAGGATGGATTTTATTAATTTAAATGATATATATAACAAAATAATTATTAAAAAATGTTAATTAATATTTATTTTCCTTCCATTCAATCTGTCGAGAAAAATTGTAGTAATGTTTCTGTCCACGAACTGTGTACTGTATCCATGAACGAAGTAATCAATTTTCTATATATATCATCTATAGGTTACTATATATATATGTATAATTAAAATATATTATATTAAAATCTTTTTTAAAAATTTTATATAATTTAACCATGATCAATTTTAAAGGTCAAAAAATTAATGAACCAACACATACACGAAAAAGAAAGAAATTATTACCCAAAACAGAGATTTTACCAAAAATATTTTAATAAATTAGTGACACAAGACCATAAATAAATCATAAATGGTATGAAATATATTATAATGGATTTATATTATATTTTTAATTGTCCTATATTTATTATATAGGAGTTTCGGTCACATACGAAAGAAGGCGAACAAGTGGTAAGGGTTTCTCGTCTAACTTTTACATCCATGAGACATATTCAATAATAACCACTTAGATTACTTCTGTGGTGTATATAATTTCCCATTTATATTTTATATAATTAATATATTTACCTTTATTTTATTTTAGTTTTAATTGTATGTCATTTATTTCATGGTTCTAACGACCCATAAGTCAACAAAGTGGTAAGGGTTTATTTCACTATCTCATCATCATTCAGTATTGCTTTTGTTTTTGTCTCCCTTGTGGGAAATATTTGATATATATATATATATATAAATAAATTTTCTTAATATAGGGTTATTAGTTAACTATTTAAAATAATAGTACCATTTTTTCACTCAATGGTACTTAAAATAATACCGAAATATTTTTTAATTAAATCTGACTTTATTTCTCCCTTCAGTCGAGAATCCTTTTTCATCAAAATCGATGTTTTCTAAAAATGTTTTCAAAAATATTTATAATATTTCAAAATTGATTTATTAAATATTATTTTTCACATTTTAACATTTTACAAATAAATTAAAGGAGACTTCATTTCATTTTTAAAATAATGCATGTTTAGTATTTACCAAAAATGTGAAAGGAAACATTGATTTAACAAGTATGACCTAAAATGAATTTCCCACATTCATGACCACTCTATTTTTTTAAAAATAATTTTAAAATATTTATTGTTTATTATCAATGAAAATAAATTTCAAAATATTTTGTGTACTTTTTAAAAAATATTTTTTTTCAAAGTGAAAATGTTATATTCCACAAAAATGTTTTAATGACATTTCTATGGTCTTTATATTTATCAATGTAATATACCCTTTATTGTACTTATAATCCACTGGGGATATGATTTATTAATGTAATCCTTATTATTTTCATAAATATTTTATGATAAATTCGATTGAGGCTGTATAATGATATTGACATTCCCTATTTTACACTTGATTGTTAATGATTATGTTTATTGATAGGAGTAAGTTTTAACATTTAATATGTTATTTTTTTAATATAAATTTTTATGTTGATTATGTATCTCCCCATTCATATGAGGAATGAATTAGAATTAGTACGTGATGATAGGGGCCCACTGCATCCTATTGATGTATTGGTTTGTCTCATGACATAAACAAGCTTAGGGTTCAACTGAGGCCTTGCCCATTTATTTAGATTTCTAGAAAAAAATCCCTTGATAGTTTGTTTTAGATGATCAGAATTACTAATTTCATCATTAAAATTTCATTTATTGATATTCTATATGATTAGTCGATCAGTTGGAATATTCATGAATAATTTTTCAATATAATTTTATTATTTATATAGCTTATTTTATCATCATTTATTATAGTTTCAATGCCATGAAATTATAAAATAAGGACATTTTATTGGATAGAATGTATGGAAAGCATTATAGAGCATGGTAAAGAATATAACAACCTAGTACTTTATAACATAATTATATTTTGATAAATTCAGTCATTCTGAGAGTGTATATTACATTCAACACTGAACTTATCTTATGTTTCACCCAACATAATGTTTATCTTGATATATATGGATCATCAACGATATATTGTGTCACATAAAACAACTATTTTCTTTGATATCTTACATTACATGCAATATCAAGTTTTACCGAACAACAATATACTATTAAAATAATAATATTTAATATAATAAGATGCAACATAGATGTAAAATTAGAGGTCATTAATATGACTAACAAACATATGAAAATATATTACCAATTAATAAGAAATAAATATAATAACCAGTTGAATATAAATAAAATATTTTTATTTAAAATCTTTTTATGTTCAAAATACATTTTTTTATAATAAATTAAATTAATTACAATTATTGAAATATGTTAATGAAATTTATAAATTCAATAAAATTTTATTAAATTCATCAAAAATATTTGATAGGAATAATATTTATACAAATCCAATTTTTGTCCTTAAAAAAGATGTATTTTCTAATAAATAAATTTGGTCTCCTTTTAATGGTGGACCAGTTTTAAAAATAAATTTTGAACTTTTAAAAATTTTAGATGTGGAAATAAATTTTTTTATTTTATGGTAAAAATTTTATTAATGTAAACATTTTGTATTTTTCTGTGAAATTAATATTTTTTTGAATAGTAAAAAAACAGAATTTTAATTGAAAACTGATTTTTTATAAATAATTTTTAATTTTAAATTGTATTTTAAATTAGATATAAAAAATTATTATATCAAATTTAAATATATAGATACAATTTATGTAATTTTCATCATTTTTATATTAAATTTCAATATGAATTCTTAGTGAACTTTGGGACATTTTCACATTAAAAATCCACTTTATCATCCCCTCTACGGGATTAATTTTAGTTTTATTTCTGCCACATAGGTGATTTGAATTTTTAAATAATGGATTCCATATTTTTAATCATAATAATAAATAATTTCTATTAAGTTCATTTAATATGATTTTCAAAAATATTAGTGAACATAATTAATCTTTATTACAGTGAATAATGTGATAGGGGGTTAACCTAGTGGTGAAACATTAAAATTTAGTTTATAAATGACATAAAAACCTATCCAAAACCTATTTTCTAGACATATTTTTACCATATAACAATTTTATCTAATTGTTTTCATTATTGGAGCAACATTTTGTGTGTTAGACCTCCTAATAGTGTTTACCTATTTCTATTCACTAGAATTTCCCTCCTCCTACACAATAAAAGGTCACTCACCCCCTCACTTCATTACACCTGTAAAGCCATTTGTCTCATTCAAACCCTGACCAAATAATCTCAAACAATCCCTCCCATAATCCTATAATCCACAATTTTTTTTATAAATCCAACCAAGGGAGTCCTTTGGTAATAACTAGAAGTTGTTACTAAAAGAAGAGGTAACGTTCTTCAATGAGCACTTTTTTATTAATCCACTCATTCAATTTATTTTATATCATGTTTATAAAATAATATTTGTATATTAAATATACAGATAGTTTTTTCATTTTAATTATATTACATACATTATCATAGACTTCCATAAAATGGGATATCCATTCATCATTCGTGTGTACAGTAGACGACCACCTTGCAAATTGATGTTGTTCGTTCATCCATTACTACCCTTCCTGGTTGGTAATAAAGAGTTATTTATAGTTAATATATGATATATATGATATTTTTAATTCCATTATGCTTCTTTAATTATTATATAATACATCCTTTCATTTTTTCCATGTTGTGAGAATATGATAACATCGTTTGTGGATGTGTCGACTACCGCCTCCTCAAAGCGATGTGATTCGTTCACACTTTACATGGAATGTATTAAGGATGGTTTTAATAAAAATACTTGATATATATTGAAAAACAATACTATACTAGAAATTTAATTTACACACATAAGATTGAATTTTTATTGTTTTAATATCATTAGAAAATTGAAACAACGTTCATATATATGTATATACTACTATTTCCATGAACAGAGGATATCATTTTCTATCTATAAATATTATGGATACATTAAATGAAAGTATAATTAATTTAAATTATATATATATATATTTAAATTATTTTATGATTAAATAATGATCTAATTAATGGGAAAAAAACTAACAAGTGAAAACATTCTCAAAGAACATGGCAATTAACCCCTAAGACGATGAAAAGGAAGAATGGTTATTAATTAATGGGTTATAATATGTTATAAAATTACTATATATAATATCATTAATAGTAAAATTATTCTTTTATAAGTTTCAAACAAGATTAAAATAAATATAGAGGGTGTTAAATAGTTTTCAACCATAAGGGAGCACAAAGTAAGGAATTTTCATCTCACTTTTTTACATCATGGGGATAAATTTCATATTAACCACATAATTATTTAATGTGGTGTATATATTTCCCATTTTGAAATATTATTTCATTAATTTTTTTATATTAATTTTATTTTAAATGTTTAATTTTACAATTATTACTTTTGGGGTATCTAATTTAGATGTTACCACAGTTGTAAGGGGATTTCTAGTCTCAAATTTATTTCTAATTGACTTAATCCATATTCAAAACTAGTTTCATTTTTTGTGGTGTATATACTAAACTATGAAATTTTATATCATGAATTTAATTTATATAATGACATTAAAATAAAAAATTTATATAATTATTTCATATATCACAATATTCAAAAGTTACTCAAGTGGTAAGGGGTTTCGTCTCAATTTACATTCCATTAAGACTTATTTGTTATTATAAACCTAATTTGTTTTATAAGGATTATATACTACTATATTGAGATTTTATATCATTAATATATTTATTCCCATGATATTAAATTTTTCATTTAATATTTTTCTTTCATGGGGATTATGATTAAAATGTTTTAATGTTTTATGGGAAACATTGGAATGTTTAACGTTTATTTTTCTCAAGAATGTTTTTATCAACCTTTTCATGGTAATTAAAAAACCTTATTTTTACTCCAATGGTTATATGTTATATTTATACTATCCTTATTCTTTTTCTTTATAGATTATGATTTTTTTTACTAATGATGTTATTGACATTCCCTTCCTGGAATGAATTTTTTATTTTCTTCCCATGTATTTATTCACATTCCAATGATAAATCGACATTACATTTTCACAATATATACACATTTTTATCATAGATATGATTAATTCCAAACAAATATTTCATTTTCCCAGATTTCATTTACTTTTATAATTATATGATTATCTTGGAAAATATTGATGAACTCATATCCTTTATTCAATAGGAATATTTTATGATAAAGAACATTTTTTATTAATTAAATAAATTATTAGATATATGAGGAATGGTTTGGATAAGTATTAAATGTTTTGGGGACTAGTAAATATAAGACCTTCGATGCATCAGTAGTATTTTAGGATTAATTCTATTTGATAAAAACACTTCATTATTGTTTCCAATAAATTTTAATCTATATATAGGATATATCATGATATTAACTATCTTGAGGATAGATCTTGATAGTTTAGAAGGGTTTCTACCCACAAAATTAGACTGTCTTGTGGGTAGATCTGGATAATAAAAATATTGAAGATTGATCATAATAGCTCATATGTCTTACATAATGCAACATATCATTATTTTCATTATATGTTATTGGTTTATTGGTTAGAATATCTATAGTAAAGTTTTAAGCTCATGTGAATATTTATAAGGAATTATTCGGTTATGTTTTAGTCTTGCTATATCAATTATGTCATAACATGTTATTTAATAACATGTGTGATCATTTTTTTACCCTTCCATGCTTTTTTTGGATTTCCTCTTCTGTTATTGATTAAATTGAATGTGTGTTTAGTTATTTACATTCCCACTTTGAATTGGCTCATTGATTCATTATTGATTCCATTGTATATAAAACTTATTTAAAATTTTATCTCACCCTTATTTTTCAATTCCCGAGTATTCCATGAAGTGTACTAAGAAATATATGAGATGACATGCTAGATGGAATTATGGTATTCTATAAAAAACAATTTTTTAATTTGTGTATTCATTTGACATAAAATACTCCTGTATGTATCTCGTTTCCTGAGACTACTGAACTGAACTATCCTTCTGGGTGTTATTCCTTATATCTTATGGAAATGTAATTGTAGTGGGCACCAGATTTCGGATTCTGGGTTCAAGGTCACTACAATTGCTATATGATAATTTTTAGTTGCAAACATGGTAACTGAATTTAGGAAAACATAAGTTATTTAACATAAACCGAAGATATAATTTTAGGATAATAATAGAAGAAAATATGTATTCATTACCTTAAGAGTTACATATAACAGTATATAATTATGATATTATGGTAAATAATAAATTATATATCTTTAGAATTACTTTTTAATATTTATGTAATGCAATTCTACCATGATTAAGGATATTTTAGATGAAATTAATGAAAATACAACCCATTAGTTTAGTACATGATTTTGTGTAAATTTTATTTCAGTTATAATTCCTTTAAATATTGTACACATATGTTTAATGGTATTGATAACATTTAGGGTTAATATGATAATTATTGAAAATGTATAAATTTTCAAATATGTTTTTTACAATTTATAACAAATTAAGTTTTATTGAAAACTATATAAAAATGATTATTAAATGATTTAATTTAAATTATCACCATCATAATTATTAGAAACATTAAATAAATTATGATAATATTTCATAGAAAAAGAAAAACCCCTATTCTTGGAGAAAATCCATCTTATCTAGAAAGATTCTAGGGGTTGAACCCATGACCAAAGGATGATAAGTGATTCACACCTACTGTTGTCCTATAATATGTCTTGTTTGATATGTCATTGTTTTTAGTTAAATAATTTGTCAAAAAAATATTAATGATGATCCAATAGTATTAATTATTTTTTATATATTAATTTATTATACATATTGGTTTTAGAAAATAGTTAGAGAAATATATACAGAAATTTTAATGGATCTTATGATCTGTTAGAATTTATTTTAGTGCTTCATGCATAATTTTTTTTCAGGATATATATATATATAAAATTATATTTGTATGATTAAGGGGTGAACTATAAATTGATCAAAGAAAAACCAAAAGAATATATTTTTTCCATTTTCTTATATTCTTGGATACTAATTTAATTAATCCATGATTGAAAAATAACTAATACAATATTATCTTAATACTTTACTTTTTGTTGAACCTAAGGTGTTTAAAATCATCAAATATTTATGGTTTATGAGGCCCTCAGTCTTCTCTTGATCATTCACTTTCTAATGATCAATGACCTCAGCAACTCTCTATAACTATTTAATCTTTTCTTCTATGTCGATATATTCACTCGCCACTATCGTTGTCTTACAAAAAAGACATAGTTATTTTTTATTCCTTTTGACATTTTTACTTCTCATTTACTCATAGCAAGAGGACATTTTATTATATTTTTTACCATGTGAGCATTTCAAAAAATGAATTTTTATATATAAAACCCTAGATTACCGAGATCAAGTTTAAATTGAGAGGTCACGATTTATTTAAAGTGGTAAGAATGTCATAGGCTGGAATTATAAAATAAATATATTGTATTTGATATCATGTATGGCATGAAACACCATGCATATAAAGTAATATAAAACCCGAGACATTATAATATATTTATATTTAGATAAATCCAATCATTCCAATAGTGTATTTTTCTAGAATCACTAATCATGTCTTTTATTACACACAACATAAATTTTATCATCCCCTCCACCGATCATTGAGCTTAGATTGTGTCACACACAACAATGGGTTTGTTCAATATCTTGAGTTACACGCAAGACATAGTTTTACCAAACTACAATATATTATTAAAATATTAAAATTAAATATTATAAAATATAAC
Source organism: Viscum album (assembly GCA_963277665.1). Taxonomy (NCBI): domain Eukaryota; kingdom Viridiplantae; phylum Streptophyta; class Magnoliopsida; order Santalales; family Viscaceae; genus Viscum; species Viscum album. The sequence continues at coordinate 884,207,011 of OY728158.1, forward strand.
ATAGATGATAAATTTATGGTTATAAATAGTATTAACATACTTATAAAAATATATAGTTAACTTCATTAGTTAGTAATTAATTATAAATTAATATAATAACCAATTTAATATAAAATAAATCTGCTTATAAAAAACTATTTCTATCCGAAAAAGGAGTTCAATCATAATAAATTTAATTAATTTCAATTAATGGAAGATCATAATGATGTTTATATATTAAATCATTTTTTTTGAATTAGTCAAAAATATTTTATAAGCCTAATATATGTTCAAATCAAATTTTATGCATAAAAATGTAATATTTTTTCTAAAAATAATATTTTTCCTCATTTTCATATTTGCTAATTTTAAAAGAGAATTTTGGAAAATTTATTAATTTTATATAAAAATATAAACTTCATTTTTTAATGTGTAATGTAAAAATTATCTTAGGTAGATCTTTTTTAATTTTCCACTAACCTTTTATTTTTTGATGAAAAGTAGAAAATACAGAATTTTAATTGAAAATTTTATTTTCATATAAATAATTTATATTGATAAATTGTATTTTTAAATGGTTTTAAAGTATTATTATTTAAATATTACATATATTAATACAATTTATGGAATTTTAATCATTTTGATAATGAATTTAGATATAATAACATAGTGAACGTTTAGATATTTTCACTTTAGAAACATGTTTTCTCATCTCATCTATAAGAAGAATTTTTAAATTAATTTCTAACAATAATTATATTTTAATTTAAAAATTGGGTTTCATATTTGAAATAATAATAATTTTTAATTTCTATTATGTTCAATTAAATTTGTTCCCAAAAAAATTGTTAAATCAATTGAAATTATTTCAACCAATTATGGTTAAAATGAATATCCTTAGTGATTAATCATTAATATTAACAACCCAATGGACATAGAACCTTATCTAATCCCTATTTTACATATATATTTAGACCCTATAAACCATGGTTTTATATTGGGTTTATTATATTAGTTGCATGTTGTAAGAGAGACGCCCCAATTGTGCTTACCATTTTATATTTACAAGAATGTTACTCCTCTACTGTAAAAGGGCACTCATCCCCCTCACTTATTCACGCCTCTAAAGATCATTGAATTATACAATACCAAAAAAAATAATCACCTTAAATACCTACCCTCATCCTTTAATCCTCACCTTTTTTCATACATCCAATCTAGGAAGTCATTTGGTTCAAACCCAAAGAAGTGACCCAAAGAAGAGGTAATGTTCTTCAATAAGCAGTTTTGTTTTTTTCATTATTCACTCATTAAATTTATATTATATCATGATTATATATTAACATAGGTATATTAAATATACTGATTTGTTTTTATGTTAGAGTTATGTCCAAAACTTTCACACACTTCAATCAAATGGCATATGCAATCCCCATTTGTGTGTACGGAAGACAACCACCTCGTGAACATATGTTGTTCATTCTCCCATTACCACCATTCACAGTTGGTAATAATGATGTATTTATAGTTTATTTATGATATATAAGATATTTATTATTCCTTTATTCTTCGTTAATAGTTATATAATACATACCTTCATGCTTTCCATGTTGTAGAAATACGATAACATCGTTTGTAGACGTGTGGACTATTGTCTCCTAATATTGATGTGATCCATTCACACATTACATGGAATATATATTGGAAGTTTTAAATTAAAATAAGTGAAATATATGATAAAAATATAAATCATTATTTATAATACTCAAATATATCATTTACATTTCATTATTTTAATATGACAAGAAAATGGAAATAATATTCATCTTTATGTACGACCTACTGTCTCCATGAGTAATGTATATCATTCCCTATCTCCAAATTATAGGGATTACTATAAATAAATATATATTGAATATATTAGTTATTTAATAAATATTTTACATCCTAGATATGATGAAATCGGGATCTAGTTACGATTACTAAAATAATAAGTCAAAATATACTAAAAAACAGGGAAATTAACACCTAAGATGATGAAAATAATGAAAACTTATTCATGAACGTGATATAATATGTAATTAAAAGACTATATATGATATCATATATATACATATTGTAATTACATAAGTTAATAACATGATTAAAAAATAATTATTTAGTTTAAATGGTGTTTAACCAAAAGAGTGCGTAAGGTAATGGATTTTTATCTCACATTGTACATCTATGAGATGAATGTCATATTTACCACTTACTTCTATAATGTAGGGTATCTATATCCCATTTTGATATATTATATCATAAATTATTTTTTATTAATGTTATTTTAAATGTTTCATTTTGAAATTATTACTTTTTTGGTTTCGTATTCTTATTTTTCCACAGGAGTAAATGGATTTCTAGTTTCACTTATATTTCTGCAAGACTTATTCCTTATTCAACACTAGTTCAAGTTGCAGGATTCATATACTTCCCTATGAAATTTTATATCATTAATTGAATTTATTTCATTATATTACAAGTCATAATTTATATTTCACTTTCATAGATGTCAATTTTTGAAAGGTACTCAACTATTAAGGGGTTTTGCCTCAATTTTCATTCTATTGAGACTTATTTGTTATTATGAACACAATTTCTTTTATGAGGTGTATATAATAATATATTGAATTTTTATATCATGAATATCCTTATTCTCATATATTAAAAGTATCATTTCGTTTTATTCTTTCTTGGGGATTAGGATTCAAATGTATCAATGTGGTATGGGACACTTTCAAATGTTTAAAGATTACTTTCCTCAATATTGTTTTTACTAACCTTTTAATGAAAATTCTATTAAACAATAAAAATAAAAAATATCATTAATAAAATGTTTAAATTTCATATTGATACCATACATATTCTTTTTTTGATGGATTATGGTTATTTTGAATAAGCATAATGTTTACATTCACTTCCTGGGATCATTTTTGTAGTTATTTACATTCCATTGATTTATTCAATTTATAATGATCATTGAACATTAAATTTACCCTATATATCCACATTAAATTATCATGGATAAGATTATTTACAAATCCTTATACCATTTTAACATATGGTTTTTACTTTGATATTTTTTTCTAGGGAAATAATAATAAATTTTTGTCCTTTATTCAATGTGAATATTTGATGATAAGAAAATTTGTTTATTAAAAAATATATTATTCAATATATGAGGAATGATTTGGAAATGTAATAAAATGGATGGATTCAATTTGATGCAATACTTGTGATGCATTAGTAGTCTCAAGGAATGAATTTAGTCGATGGAAAACCATTCACATCTGTTTCCAACCTGTTTAAATATATTTGGCAGATATATCTTGAAAATAACTATCATGAGGATATATATTGAAAGATCATATGAGTTTCTACCTGTAAACTTACACTATAATTAGTATTGATATTATAGTAACTATTTATAGTATATATCTCAACATCTAAGACATCTAACATTATGCATTATGTTATTATTATTCCATTTGATTATTTGATTAGTTATAATATTCATAGTCATGTTTTAAGATTATGTGATTATTTATATGTAATTATGAAATCATATTTTAATATTTACATATTTATTATCCTTTATAAAGTTATTTAGTTGTATGTATACTAATTTATTTTTCTTTTCATAATTTTTTACACATTCCATCTGTGTTATTTATTACATGGAATGTGTGTTGAGATTTTTACCATTCAATATTTATTATTCTCATTGATTCATTAGTTCTACCATTATACTATAACCTTACTGATATTTTTAGCCCACCTTTATTTTTTATGTTCCCCAAGATTCCATGAAGTATACTAAGAAAGATCTGAAAGAATATGCTTAATGTAATAATGTTATTCTAGAAATTATATTATTTTATAAGTTGTGTATTAATTTGTAATAAAATGATCATGTACGTGTCTAGTTTACCAAGAATACTAAACTGAATTGTCCAGGGGGATGTGATTCCTTGAATTTTATACCAATATAATGGTATTATACACCCACCCTAGGTTTCTATGGTTGGGTTCAGTACACCATACATATTATTCTCATGATATTGATTAACATTTATGTGTTTTAGTTATTTATATTTACAAATTGATCAGGACTTATTTATTCATAGATTACATTATAGTCTTACCATTATAGATTATATGAGCTAAGACATTTCTTAAGTTCTATTTTACATAGGATTATAATTATTGATTTATGATTTATATGAAGGGAGGTGCTGTATGGAATAATTTAATTTTCAAAGAAAGCACTTTTTTTATTTTATGTATTCAATTGAAATGTGAATTTCATATATATATCTTATTTACCAATACAACTAAAATGTTTATTCCAGATGTATGTGGTAATTCATATTTACTTCCAATGTAATAAACTAGAATCTAGCATCAGGTTGCTAGGGTCGAGGTCGCTGTAGTTAGTATCATAGAAATTTGTAGTAGAAACCTTGGGAATTGGAATTTAAAAAACATGGTTTAGAACAGAAAACTAATATAGAATTTGATGAAATGTATAGAATAATATTCCAATGTTTTTTAAGTAATATATATAACTAATAAACCTGAGATCCACACAACGGTTCTTTGAGCTGGTTGGTCACATAACCTCTAGTGTGCCTCCCCATATGCAATCTTATAATGACTAAGAATGATGGTCTATATCAATCAAAGTAATACTATACCCATTTTTTAAAATAAATATAATAACAGAAAATAAATAACCAACACCACAAATGATGTAACCAAAACTGGAAAAAAAAGTATCTCATGATGAATCCTAAGGGGAAATAACATCAACACCAAAATTGTAGATATTTCATGTTAATTATGTTCCATGTGTCATGTAAAAAATCTGAGTAAATACACACTGACACTTCAAATAGGGTCCTGACATAATGTATGGTTCCCTCATCCATGATTCATCCTGACTCATTCATATAACATAGGATCCTTTCTCTTATCCTATCCTAAAAACATGATGTCTATTCAGGTACCAAACAGGTTTCCCATGTAGGGTGTGAGTACAACATTGTTGGCCACCACCAATAGTATCTAAAACAATATATTGTAAATTAAAGGTTATGAAGTTGTATAAAGAATGAATTACAAGAAATAATGTAAATAATTTTCATATTCAATTAATCATTATTTATCAATAGAAACCCCGTGGTTCTCGAAGTCGTAGAAACTCTCAATATTTTTTTCAGCCCATGATGGAGTCTAAACCATAACAAAATCTCAATTCAGAATTCATTAAAACACATAAGATTTTATTATCCATTTCATTCCATTTTACATCATGGTCAATTGGAACTGTTGTCCAATTCCAATCTCATGTTCATAGAATGTTGTGTTTAACACCCACATGTATTTTGAGTATATTCCCATGTCCAACACATCAATGTCACATGGCTATTTGGATCCTCAGTCTGAATGCCATACTCATTGTCTCATTTGGGTATTTGGAGCCTTAGTTCTGGTCAGACATCTCATTTATCACATAAGTATTTGGAGATTCAGTCAATGTCCGACACTCAATGTCACATATGGGTATTTGGAGCCTCAGTATGTTCCCAAAGATCATATATTAATCCAAAAAACATTATTCATATATATATCAGATCAATCAAGGTCAATCAACATTAACACCCAAGATTCCCTAATTTAACCCAAAAAATACCCAACGTATAACCTAAACATGGAATACTCTAGAAAATTGAAACTTGTACCTAAAATAATCATGAGATATCTCTAAAAAATGTTTGGATATTCTAATCTCCCCATATTATAATAGATAGTTCTCATGTTGTACTCCCAGGAATCTCTAAATTTCCAAGGTGAATAAATTAATCCATTGAGCCTTCATATATGCTTATATTTCCCATGTTTCCTCCTACACATATCCATATTTCCACAATATATGAACTATCATCATGGTCTTCCCCTACATTACATTATCACTGTTATCAAATAAAAATATTGGATGCTCCTCAAAGGATGAACCAGTCTCAAGCTCATCATCATCAACATCAATCACACGAGAAGGGTTGGGGTGATACCATGAACTAATAACAAATGAGAAACATCATGAACAACACTATACCTATATGGAAGATCCATTCGATATTCCATTGGCCCGATTCTCTCAAAAACCTCAAATGGCTCAACAAACCTGGGTGCCAAATTCTCATATCTCTGAATCCTTCAGTGAACCAACCTACGTGACACCCGAAGAAACACACTATCACAATTTATAAACCTTGGGTCGTTGATTTATCTCATCAAAAAACATCTATCTACTTTGATACATTTCCATAAGAATCATAATCAACTAAACATTCTCAAACATATCCTGTATGAAACTCAGTCCCAGCTGCTCTGACTCACAAGCCTTCATCCAGTATAGAGGTGATCTATATGGCCAACCATAGAGAGCCTCATATGATGCCATGTGTTTCCTAATAACTTTTGTTATTGGATAACTTCCCCGGTGATTCCCAAATGACCACTAAATTATAAGACATATGACCAAATAATATCCTTAAACAGTTGTATAATGCATTCCAAATACCCATATGTATGTTGGTGGAAAGTACTACGGAGTAGAACCTTTTCACGAGGAACCTTCTATAATTCCTTCTAGAAGCACAATTTAAAGTGTGAGTCATGGTATAAATCTATACTCTATGGAACTCCATCAAATATAGAGTCTCTATTAAATATACAAGTCTCTCGACTAATGCACTGAGAAATTCTATTTTATATGAAAGAAATTTAATACTCTCATTAGTTAGTCAAAAATCACCCTAATAGCATCATTCATCTGAGGAAGCCTCATGAATCCAACCAAATTTTCTTGGGTAACATCATCCCAAATCCATTCTAAAATGGGAAAAAATTGTTGTAAACCACCAGGGTATTGATTATCCACCTTTAACTATTTATATTTGTAGTAATGTGTTATGAACCCTACAATAACATTTTTCATACCTGGCCACCAATACTTTTGAAATAATTCATGGTACAATTTGGTAAACCATAGATTCACCACCCTCTACAAGGAATGAAATTCTGGAATCATCTCCTCCTTCATACTCACATGAACAACAACATGATTCCTGACATAAATGGTCTCATCCTCATTTATAGACCAATCTGAAGGTGTCTCCCCACATTAAAGGATTTCCCTCAAGAAAAACGATACTAGAACCACATAATGTATTTCCATAATCTAAAAAAATATTATGTTCCACTAAAACAGATATGAGATTCATATTTTCTTGGCCCTCCTAAACCAAAACATATATCTTATCTAGTAGAGTAATCATTTTCAACTCAATACTAGACAACCGAACATCCAAAGTCATAGTTATCCTTATTATAGTGTCAACAACACTTCTTCCATTATCAGGGGTATATGACAACAAAAAATAAATGACTACATATACTAAACCAATATCCACTTCCATAGATTTAAATATCACTATGAAAATATATAAATTATGATTTAATGATTGTTATGCGTACTAAAATTTACATCCAACAGTTAATGTCTCCAATACATCAAGGAATAAATCACCATATCCAAATCAAGTTAATGTTTAGGGAATATATGTTCACATTTCCTTAAATTATGTGACCCATTTTACACAAAATGATCTTCTTACATCAACACATATCCATCACAATCCAATAAGTTTCATAAAATACCTTGTACTCCTCACATAGTTCACGTAGAATCAAGATCGGTGTCATAGAAAAATTCATCTTTAGATCGTGGAATGCATTCTCACATTATTCCATCTAATAAAATATTATCACATTTCTATTCATGCCCAATATAGGTTCTTATAAATTGGAATAGTCTTGGATGAATCTCCAATAATAGCACACTAATCTTAGAATACTTTATATATCAAAAAAATCTTGGGCTGCTCCCAAGAAACTACAACATGAACTTTCTCATGATCCACTAACACACATTCCTCTGAAATAATGAGACATGCGAATATTACCTATTCAATCCAAAAATTGAAATTAAGTACCTTGGAATATATATGATTCTCACTAAGTGTACTCAGAATGGTTTCAAGATGTTGGGCATGCTCTTCATGAGTCTTAGAGTACACCAAGATGTTATCCACAAACACTAACACACACTTGTATTGGTTCAAGTGGAATATTCTATTCATAAAAGACTTAAACACTATTAGTGCATTCATCCATCTCAAAGTAATCACAATGAACTAATATTGTTCGTACCTGCATCTGAGATCTATTAATGTTATATCATATGGTGTAACTCTAAACTGATGATAACCTTATTTTATGTCAATCTTTTAGAATATTCACGGTCTCCTCAAATATTCAATGATGCCATCGATATGTGGAATATAATACATGTTATTCACTTTCTTCTAATTAAACAACCAGTAATCAACACATAAGAATAAATTATTATCATACTTCTCAGTAAAAAATAATGGACAACCCAAAGGTGACATACACATATAGGGAAACCCATTATCCATCAACTCTTCCAGTTGATTATTAAGCTCCTAAATCATTGTTAGATCAATTCTTTAATGTATAAAGGAAACTATCTCAACATCTTAAATTATCTCAATTATAAATTCCACATCTATCTCTATTGGCATTCCTTAGAAGTCATCAGGAAACACATCTAGAAACAAGTCCACTAAGGGTAGAAATTCATCCTTCTTTACATCTCCATCATCAGGAAACAAACTGGAAACATAGGCTATGAGATCCCACTGGTGTTCATGAATTGTACTTTAATGACTTTCCATTGTATCCCACTCTCCATGGTGAATATAGTTGTCAACCTAATGATACATAAAAGTCACTCTCATGTGGTTAAAATATTTTTGGGCCTGTTATCCTACTAACCATTAAATATCCATAATTTGGTAAAACCATGACATGTCAGGTAAATAAATATCCTATAGAAACCAACTATCCTGAACCCAAAGAGAATTCCCCTTGCCTAAATATATGTCCCTTGACTATACTTCTAATTATCTATCAATCATCATTACCCCATTCAAAACATCCCCCAATAGACTAAATAAATTCAGAAATTGTGGATATATAAATGAATGGTAGGAACCAGTATCAAATAAAGTACTATCTAATGTAGAATATACAAGAATAGTTACTCAAATTATAGATGGTCCAACATCGCTATCCCCAACAGTCTGTTGAACTACATTCAGCCACTGTACCCCTCTGTATGATATAGTATAACTCCCTTGACCAACCCCAGTCTTCTAATATGGGAACTAATTACTAGAAGTTCCAATTCCACAAACTCTACCTCCATGAGTAGTAAAACTCTAACATAAAGAGTGATATAGTGTTGAAGACCCACTTCTAGAACTCTAATTCTACATATCTCTTCCATTATTACCCATCTGTCACAGAATTCAATTGAAACTCTATAGATGTCCCATCCTTCCACAACCTTGTCACTCTACTAGTGGTCATATATATTTATACAAAAGTATTAAGGCTTACTACACTGGTGGTGAATAGCCTTAGTAAGATCCTGAGTGACTAATCCTTCCCATTTTCACTCGTATTTTCAAATATTAGGTCGACATTCTCATAATGAAGCTCAATTCCCAAGGAAGAGGTTCCTCCGAATCACCCATCAGAAACCACATATCCTCCACTAGAAGCCTCTTTAGTTTCCCCTCGGATATGAGAGCATGATCCACCACTTCAAAAAAATCCAGCTGAAAGATGTTAATTTAGGACTAAATATCACATGTAGTATCATACTAGAATTACCTTTATATAGATGTCTCATATACTCCCATTTCTAGAGAAAATCACTACAAGTCAATATAGCGACCAACAAATTCCATCACGGATATACTCCCATGAGTAAATGTCATGAACTCAGCTTCCCTCTTTCTATCTTAGTGTATATGGATAAAAGTGTATAGGATCATCTCTAAAAATTATTCCCATCCCATACTATCTGTTATCCTAGTCTGAGAATAGACATCCCACCACCTCTTCACTAATCCTCAAAACATATATGCATCCCACTTCACCCTCTTATTCGAATGATTCTCCAAAAGGTAATGTATAGTCTGGATGGAGTCAATTTAGAACATTTCAGCCTCAGTTCCACCCTCCCCAGTGAAAGTCTGTTGTTGTTTTAACTAAAACTCCCATGTCAAGTTAGATATTATCTTCACCACCCTTAATGGGTTTTTTATACAAACTACATGAATCCAAAAAAGTTATCCCTTAACTTGTATCCTGATCATTCACTCAACATTATTGATGCCTTAGGTTCCACTGTTGGAGGATCATTACCATTCATGTCCTCATGTATTCTTATTAGCATACATCATCATCAAGGAATTTATATACAATTAAAAAACCCATATCAAGACACATTACAAAACATTAACACTTTTAGCAAGATGTATTTACATAATTCCATAATAATCAATCCTCACTTTCTATACCACGTAGTCCAAACTGAGATACTACCACCACCATTAACCATCCTGCGTACTAGTCATGGTTAAAAAAGGGTAAAATCATTCTAATTTTATTGATTTTCAATATACAACCAATTATTCACATTTTTCATCACCTTAAAACATTCAATTTCACATCATGAACCATTAGCATTTCAATTACTCATTAACGGAAAACAGTTCAATTTCAACAACTTACCCAAACCCTATTTTTTCATGTGTGTCAAAAAATTATGCATGTCACAATAAATCTGGAGTTCCAAGAATAATTCATGCATACTAAACTATCATTTCATACCATTCCATGATTAAAATATCCAAAAATCTCAAAAACAAAGATCACATTACACAACAAATGCACCACTGAAGGTGAAATTACATTCAACAGTAACAAAAAACATCAATAAAAGAATCCTACTCTTGGTACTTCGATTTTACCCTCATTCCAGGATAAAATACTCACATGAACAAGTTATTAAACAAGTAATTAGTAAATATATTCTACTATTTAAATTTCCTAAATAATAATAATAAGGAAAAATGAAACAAATTCACCTCTAAAACCACTTTTCAACATCTCAACCTGGGAACCACACACAGATGCCCCAAGTCAATCGGTCCCATAACCTCAAACGTGCCTCCTCATATGCTAGAGGCTACCAACTATTAGTCATATTCTAATATCAATCATGGGGAGACTATACTCTATTTTTAAAATAAGTAAAATCTAAAAAAATAGCCATCAACTATATGATATAACCTATATCAAAACGAACCAATATCGCATGATGACTAAAACTAGAATACATTATCCAAACCAAAATAGCAGATATTTCATGGTAATTAAGTTCCAATTGTCATGTGAAAAACAAATGTGGAGACACACTGAAAATCCTATTTGTGTCTTGACACTAGGTCTGGTTCCCTCATCTAGGCTTCATCCTGAATCATTAATCTAACATACGGACCTTTCCCTTATCCTATTCTAAAATCATGGAGTCTTTTCGGGTACCAATTAAGATGATCAAGTGGGGTATGAGTAAAAATCAATAGGCTACCTCCAAAAGTATCTAAAACAATATCTTGAAAATAATATTGTATTAAATTTTATAAATAATTAAATAAAATAAATAAATTAGACAATTTACTCATTTAATTATTCGTTATTTAACCACATAAACCCTTGGTTTCCCAAAGATACACAAACTCTCAATACCCACTTTGGTCAGTGTTTTATATTGAACCATAACACAAACTCAATTTAAAATTCATTATAACACGTGGGATTTCATTTTCTATTTAATTCCATTTCACCTTGAGTTCAATTAGAACCATATTCCAATGCTAATCTCATGGGTGTAGAACATTGTGTCTAACACCTTATGGGTATTTGGAGCCATTTTCTTTGTGCCACACCTCAATATCACGTGGGTATTTAGGGAAATGGTCCTGATCCCATACATGTTATCATATATGGGTATTTGGAGACTTAGTCCCAGTCTCACGCCATATTTATCACTTGGGTACTTGGATCTCTAGCCATAATCCAACAATCAATGTCACAGAAGTGTATGTGGGGCCTTAATCTGTGTCCCATACTCTCATATCAATCAAACACGCATATATCAGATATATGACATCAATAAAGGTCAATAAACATTAACCCCCTTTTTATTAAGAAATTAAATCATTGTCCGCCATTACAATTGTAAAAAATGTCATGTTTCCATACTCGAATCAAATTGAAAAATTCATTATCAAACCATTTTAAAATATTAAAATCATATAACCCATAATCCTATTAAGGTCTTTTCAACCATCCTATAATTCCCATTTTCAATTAATTCATTATCACATTAATTGACCAATCACATGATCCCAATTTTCCATAAATTCCATAATTATATCATTACATTAATTGATTAACCAATTAATTAATCAAATTAACCAATTTTATATTCATAATTATCAAACATAAATTTTCTCATTTTCATCTCACTTCATAATCACATGTTAAAATAATTAATCAATCCCAAATTTTGATAAATTAATTAAAAAAATAATTTCATCAACTAAATATTGTATTATCAAACATGCCAACTAAAATTTCACAACACATACACGCAATTGGAATTCCAGACTATGAGAATTAAATTTACACCACATACCTTAAGATTTATGATGAACACTCTCCAATAGAAATCCCCAATTGTAGATGAACTTCTAAAAACATGGTGAACAATGAGATCTATATCAAATACATAGATCCAATATCAAAACTATTAGATACATCGAAACCTATATCTATATCCAATAATAATGGAGGAAAAAATAACTTCAAAATTTGAGGTAAATATGGGAGATAGATGGGAATCTAATCAAGATGAGAATCTCTTGATGGCAGAGATATAGAAATTCAATTTAAGCTTCGATTCAATGGGAATAGAGTTTTGAATGATTTTGAATGCATTCAAGAACTTAAAAAAATGATAGAAATTAGTTTAGGTCCTAAATCAAATGGTTTTAATATATAATAAGGGGTTCCCTATTTTTTAAAAGAATTTTTTAGGGTTTAAAATTATACACACATGTTTTAGGTATAGGGAACATGGTTTACCCTAACCGTGTTCCCAAACTATTCGCCTCAGTGAAGGGTGCCTTATGGATTCAACTAAGAGGGTGTAGAATTTTAAAAACTAATCAGAAACCATGTGAATTTCCAATATTTGGGTTCTTATGGTTTGTTTTTCTAGGCGCAAAATTTTGAAAACTGTGTTCCAACCATTCATAGCCCCTATTCTATCCAAAATTCCCTAATTTCATCCAAAAACTCTTAATGTTGAAACCCAAACTACATATACTAAAAAAAAGAAAATATATTTCTTAAAAATGATTTTGATACCTCTCCATAAATTTTTGATATATTTTAATAGATTATGTGGTTTTTCTGAGAAATATATTCCATTATGGATACTATAAGTGGGTGTGGTTTTAAAACAGATATACCTTGGGGTAATAACTCTGAAAATTTGGCATTGGGATTGACCTGATCATCACCAGGTGAATATAAAAATACTTAAAATGTACTTATTTTGACACTCCCAATGGATATTCTTAGGATAAATCACATTTTACTTACAAATCATTATGAAGGCTCTAAAAATAAATACATCTCAAAAGAAACCATTTTTACAATTATAATATTATTCACGCATAACTTTTTCAATTTATATTAAACTTTTCACTAGTTTTGGTATTATATATTATATATAATAATTTTATGATCTAATATAGTGTATGTCATTTTATAGAAATAGTATATAGTAGAATGAATGGAAACTGTATCGATTCCCCTAATCCAAATTGTAAGAATGGTCAATTCATTGAGGGGATTAAACTGATCTTTCGAAGGGAACTAGTCCCCAAAATATTTTCATCATAAAAAGACATAATATCATGTTATATGAAGAGAGATAAATAATTTCCTATGTGTTATGGATTATATATGAATCCTTACAATAATTGGTCCATAGAGAACAAATATATATAAGGAGAACAAGGGAAAGAATTAGTTTCCCACTAGTAATAATTTTGGAAAGAAACCATCATGTACTTTCATAAAGGGAATGTTTGTTTGTTACATATGTGGAGAGAATGGAAACCATGACCATGATTTCAAGGAGAAGAAAAAAATTTCTAATGTTTAATGCTTCAACTGAAAGAAGATGGGGCACTGTGAAAATTAATTCCCAAATCATCATGGGAATATACAAAAAGGATATTAATGGATCATGGTCAACGTTATTCCATTTATATAGCCGATGTAAAATGATTAATGTTTTCATGTATTTATATGCATGATATATGTCACAATATTATTTTATCATTGATATTTTAGTTATAACAATCATGAAATTTATAAAAATTTTATTGTAGTACAATTTCTTAATGGATTTGAGATCATATTTTGAATGGTACCAATGAACAAGAAAAGTTGTTCTATGACAATTTGAACCTCTTGTAAACCACATGATTAGAGTAATATAACCGTTAATATGTTATATATGTTGATATAATAATTATAAAGATGTGATTATGGTAAATAATTCTTGATCATCAAATTAGTTAGTCGTTTGTTGGATTATGTTATCCTTGCTAGAGTTTACTTCATGTTTGGATCTATGAAATATATTTGAAAACCAAATATTTTTTTTTATTAATACATCTATTCATTAGGTTTTTATTGTGATTAAGGTATTTAAATATTTTATATGTTACATCAATAAAATGCTTATACATTTATTATAATATAATGATGATTTGGTGAACATCCTTCTAAATTTGTTTAGATGTATTGTGGAATATAATTGAGGTTAAATATTTGTGGAATGGATTAAGTAGAAATTTTGTGGGTTTTGGATAAATTTTTCAAACCATATTGGTATTATTAAAAAAAGGAAAAATTTATTTTCTCTTATTTGTGGATCTTACAATCTATTAAAAGTTAATTTCAGTGATTTAGGTATAAAAATTTATATTTTTATATTCATTTTATGGAGTAGGAGTTGCAGTATAATTTGATCAAAGTTAAATGAAATGAAGAAATTTTTATTATTAAAAAATATATATCATGTTAGTATATTTACATATAATATTATATAGTACCATAATTCCACAACTATAGGAAATGGATATTGAATCCAAAAAATTTTCCAAATGCACTCTTTTATGATAAAAAGATTGTCTTTTCACACTTTAAAGAATTACGTTTTTTGGGTATTTAAAATTATATGTATCACTAAATTACTTATAATCAATTTTCATAAACAATCTCTATAATTATTTTCATTTTCCTTCCATGTCCATATCTCCACTTTCCACCTATGTTATTCTACATGGAAACCTTATTATGTAATTATTTCAGATGAACATTGTACTACGCTTTATTTATTTTCAAGAGGATGTTTTATTAAACCATCTCAGTATGTTGGATTTTAATAAATGTATTTTAATATATCCAACCCTTTATTACTGAGTTCAAGATTAAATTATACAATGCAATTTATTTAAGGGGGTAGAATTTAAATCCCAGAGATTTTAAAAGATGAACAAAATATTTGATATTATAACAGACATGAAACACTAAGAATTGACTATAATGTATGACCCTAATTATTTAAAATATATTTATTTTAAATAAATTCAATCTCTTTGATATCCTTCAATGAATGAACCACCAGGTTTGAAGAAAACATGATACTCTATTAAAATATTATTATTTAAACATGAGCATTATAACTTATCCATTAAGTCGGTTGGTATGAATAAAACAAACTAAATTATTACAACTATATTTTTTACACATTTAAAAAATAAATTATTTGTTTGTATTTTTATTATATATAAAATAACAACCATTTGAAATTAAAACAAATGTTTTCTTAAAAACTACATTTTTAATAAAAGGTAGTCATGTGGTGCTTTTCTCACTAAATTGAAAATTACTTTTTTATATTTTTGAAAATATATTTTTTTAAACTTTATATTTAAAATATATATGTAAAAATTATCTTTGTGTAATTTTATTGATTTTTCTGAAAAACATATATTTTAAGTTAATAGTGAACAATTGTGGTTTTGATTAAGAATTTTCATTGTATTTAACAAATTTAAAAACAAATATGGATTTTAAACTTACATTACATAAATTATATATCTATGAATTCAATTTAGTTAATTTTAATAAATTTTATATTTAATGTTAACAAAAAAACATTTTAAACATTTGAATATTTACTATTCGAAAACAAAATTTTTCATCGCATATGCATGATTACATTTAAATTTAAATTTCCCACTTCTTTTAATTTAATTTCTCATAATTGATTATATATATTGAATCATAATAATTTATATTATATAATAAGGTCATATTAATTTCTTTTACCAAAATGAATAGATAATTCAATGTAAATTATTTATTGTGATGAAGGTAAAAATGGGTTTACCTGGGGGTTAAACTAAAAAGATAAGTGTCACAAATAATCCAAATCATATAAGGAACCATTTTTTAAAAACTTATTATAATTTATATATTCTATGGTTTGGTAATTTACCATTTTCAGACTTTTAGAAGGTTAAGAATGTGTGTACACATTTTTCTTTAAAAAAATTACAACTGTGCCTCTCACCACACTTATAAAAGGCCACCCATTATCCTCTCCACTTCAGACTTCCAAAACCATTTGGTTAATCGATGAAATAAATTAATAACTTCCTTATTTATCTCATATCCTCCTATAATTCTCAGTTTTGTTTCATAAATCCATCCTATTAATCCTGTTGGTGCAAACAAAATAATGTTTTCTGGTGTCAATGTAACGTCCCTAACATAGAATTTAATTTTGTTTCTTCATTCACATTCTTCAATTATTATTAAAAATTGTTGATTTAATAAACTACGTTTCATAAATATACTAATGTTTTCAGTTAAGTTAATTACCTACA
This sequence comes from Viscum album, assembly GCA_963277665.1. Taxonomy (NCBI): domain Eukaryota; kingdom Viridiplantae; phylum Streptophyta; class Magnoliopsida; order Santalales; family Viscaceae; genus Viscum; species Viscum album. Next base: position 884,224,071 of record OY728158.1, read on the forward strand.
TCCCTATAATCTTTAATAAAATGGGTTGCAAAACCATCCATTGTTTATATGGAGGACTACCACCTCGCGAACTGATGTAATTCGTTTTCCATCTCCTCCTATCACATATGTGTATAATGATATATTTATTGACTATATATATTATTTATTACATTATTATTCCTTTTTAATATTCAAATAAAATATATATTCTTACATTCCATTCTGTGATTGATATGATATTGTCGCTCGTGTGTATGACGGGCATTCCCTTGTGAAGTTATGTGATTCGTTTTTCAATTATGCTTTAAATGGAAGGTTTTGAAGATAAATTTTAATGAATATATTAGATATTTAAACTCTAAACATCATTAATGAATAATATTTCACATATTAATTCTTACCTTTAAATCCATTGGAGAACAATAACATCACTCGTTCCTACGTGTGGACTACCCCCTCCATGTAGTGATGTGATATGTTTTTCATTTAATTTTTACATGGATTACAAAAGGAATGGATTTTATTAATATAAATTATATATATATATATAATAATATTAATTATTATTTAAATTTTAAATAATATTTATCTTCCATTCATTACTTTTGTTGATCAAAATGGAAACTACGTTCATGCGTACGTACAACCTACCATCACAGTGAATGATGTAATCCATTTTCAATCACTATATTTGATATATTAATATAAATAAATATATAATGAATATATATGATATTTATATAATGGTTAAAATTATTGAGATTATTTCACTATTATCAAAATAAAAGGACCAGAATTATCAAACTGAACATACATGAAAAATGAAGCAATTATCACCTGGAATAGCCATTTTAACAGAGAATTACTAATAAATGAGTAATAAAAAACTATTTGTGATGTATATACCACCCCATTGATATGTTATTTTATGAATATATTAATATTAATGGAATTAAAACATTCCTTTTATTTGATTTCTATTATGGGGATTACTATTTTGATGTTACAAAATTGGTATGGGATTATTTTACAATCTCATAATTATTCGATATTGTTTATGTTTACATCTCCATTAGGGAAATTATTTTATATTTATATCATAAAATAAATTTATTTTATTTACCAATGTTTATTCATTGTCATTTTAATTTAATATTACATTTTTTTACCCTTTTTAACTTAAAATTATTGAGAAAATGTATTTAAGAATGTATAACATTATTTCTCGCTTTGATCGACATTCCTCTTTCATGAAAATCATTGTTTCCTAAGAATATTTTAAATAATATTTATATAATTATAAAAAATATTAGTTAAAAAAATTACAAATTTTTTTAAATGTTTTCACAGGAATAGTCATATCATTTTCAAAACTATGACAGTTTGTATTTTAAACAAAAAATAAAAGAAATATATATTTTAACGTGTATGGAATTAATGGAATTTTCCCCCATCTTGAACACTCAATTTTATAAAATATATTTTAAAATATTTCAATTTTATTTTTTAATAAAATTATTTTCCAAATATTTTTTAAAATTATTTTAAAAAACATATTTTTAAAGTGATAAGGTTATTCTCATATAAATATTAATACCATTTTTTGTTTTTTTTATTCATCAATGAAATCAAAATATTATTGTACCTCTGATACACCAAAGATATGATATATTGATATCATCTTTATAACTTATATGGATGGGTTATGATCATTTTGAATAAGTATTACAATTTTATTATCATTCACCATTTTACTCTGGATAGTATATTACTATGTTTATTTATTGCAGTAAGTATTAACATTTCATATATTAGTTTTTCAATATTAATTTCTATGTTGATTAAATTTCACCCCTTTCATATGAGAAATGTATTATACTTAGTTTGTGACATTTAGGTTCTTTTATAACCCCTCTATGCATTGGTAAGAATCATGAGGCAAACCTAATTGGGTTTTGGTCGAAGGCTTAACCATTTATTTAGATGTCTTGGAATTTGACCTTGAAGTTAGGTTTTTGATGTCCGAAATTTTGAATTTTATCATTATGAATTTATTTATTGATTTCACATGTAATTATTTGATTAATTATAATTTCCATTGTTAAATTTTCAATATCATTTGATTATTTATATAGAACTATTTGGTCATATTTTATTCATGTCATGTTATTTTCAAGTTATTGATTGAATTGAATGAGTTTTAGTTATTTAAATATCTATATAAATTCATCCCTATTTATTCATAGATTCTTTTTCACTCTTACCCATACTCAGTATCTGAGCTCACCCCTTTCTTGTGTTTTATTTTTTTCAGGATACCAGGAAGTGTGTTGTTATTGATATGATGAGATAGACTATGATGAATAATGATATTATCAAATAAAACACTTTTATTTTTTGTTATCATCTATAATGTAAATTTCAAATATGTATAATTTTTACCAATACTACTAAACTATTAAATCCATAATTATTTAATACCTTATATTTAGGGACAATATAATAAAGTACACATCAGCTCTAGGATACTTGGGCCTTGGACTCTACACAAATATTATTTAGAGGATTTCTATAGTAGGATTGGAGGTGCTTGGATACTAAATTCTGAAAATAGGGACAATTACCAATTTCTAAGGGGTTCACATAATGAATATGTGGTTCACAGCGTTATTTAGGTGCAGTTTACCACCCTAAAATCCATTCATGGCATATGTGAGGTTGTTTAATGGGGTTCTTTCACAACATGAATTAATTAGAGTCCTAATGGATTGAGGTTTTGAGCTTTCTATTGGGACTAAAATTATAATACTTTCATGATGTGAAATTCTTCCATGTTTTTAATATCCAATATTTAGTGTGTTGATATAAGTTACATCACTTCATGTTTTATCAAATCCTACTACATGACTCCCATATTATAGGTGGCTATTAACTCTATCTTAAGGAATTTTGGACTCCCTTTAATAGGGGTTGATTATCCACTTCCTCTGTTAAATCCCAGGTGATATGATGTATATTATACCCTTTTTATCATTTTTCTTCAATGGGGATCCTATCGATTCTTTGTTACTTGTGATGGTAGTTTCTCTCTGTTTTTAAATAGTTTTCACAGTTATTTATTAGTGTTGTTGTGTTGTAGTTTTCATTATGTTATGAAGATTCTTGTGGGATAGGTGATTCGGATCTATGACATTGATTTTTTCTCATGTGATGAACGTTGAAACATTTGAGGTATAGAAATCTTTTCTTACCATATTTATTTATTGAAAATCATAAATTGATCTTGTTTTTTCCATTTTTATAGAAGTGAAATTAACATAATACTAATTTAACATGAGTAATAAAAAAATGGTTAGCGGTCACATGTTTATATTATTTATACTATTATAGTGGTTTTCCAATTTATTTTATAGATTGTGTGATATATATGTTATGATTTGTTATCTTGTTATTATACTTATATTATCATTTTGAAATTAGTAATGAATGTAAATTCGAAATTAATTGATTAATTAGATTAAAAATTAAAGAAGAGGTATGTGTGTAATCAAATGTTGTAGTTGAATGATGATAAAATAAAATCTTGTATGCATGTTTAATAGAGTAGGTTGTTCCATGTGTTTATGGAATAGATTAAGAATATAAATCATGTTTATTTATGTATTTTATAATGATGAAAATACATGATAAAATAGAATAGATATTCTCAAAGATTGATGGGACTAGTTTGATATTTAAAAGAATGTTTTTACCTTGTTATAGATTATGTATTGAGTTTCCCATTGACGGTATCTTTCAATAATGAATCAGTTAATTCAATATGTAATAAGAACTAATTAATTTATAATGAAAATTATTGATCCCTGAGTTTCCCATTTGATTGTGAAGGTTCAATTCCTTTAGTTTGGATCCCTAACAACTTATTTTTATATGAATATTGGATACATTTTTTAGTCCTACCTTTCCATATTTACAATTTAGTATCTTATTTATATTGTTATATTATATGTATATGGCCCTTATGATGCTCTGTGCAAGAGATCCTTGTGATATGCACCCAATATAGCTGATGTGATGTGATCCTGGGATGCGTAATCCTATGATGGATGATGTGATATTGTGTGGGGTCCCAGATGATGTCAGAATAATTGATGATTGTGATGAAGAAATGCATCAGCATACGCATGAGGGTTTTGGAGAGAGATTTAGAGATGATGGAATGATAAAGCTTTTATTACTCATTGATATGATAATGAGAGCTGGGAAACTAATTCATGGAATCTATTTTAATGGGTACCGGTCTTCTTTCATGTTTATCTATTTTCATTTCCAAACTACTTTAGGTAGTTGTATGTTCATTGTTTCATCTCTTTTTGGTATATTAGGATGGTTTTCCTAGAGATTATATAATTTCTGGAAAGTTAATTTTTCTTAATTAATAATTTACCCATGTTATTTATTCTTTATTGCATGAAAATTCTAAAAGATTATAATCTTGAGTAACAATGGTGTCTATTAGATTATGTATGGAGGGAATGTACATAGAGTTTTATAGATACTAAAATGTAATGTGGAATAATGAATGTGGAATAATTATGTTAATTAATGGTTAATGAATTAATTGATGTAATATAAATGATAAAAAAAGGAAATAATTTATTTAATGTATCTCTTTAATGTGTATGTGCTTATAAGATATCTAGTGGTTGTTAGTTAAAATCAGGTGTGTAAATGATGATGGTTATAGTTGAGCATATTAATTTGTTATACCTATAATGTGGTTATGATCTATAGTATATCCTATATGTAACACCCCAGGTAAATAAAGAATGTAACATTATTATATTAATCCATATTTGTGAATAAAATATTAATATTACTTTAAAGGGGATGCTATGCTCGATGGCGTACCCAATACGCAACAACGAGTTTCTTGGGAAGCTTACGTTGCACTCTAATAATAAAATAATATTATATTAAATAGTAGTTAACGCCTAGCCATTGTAATGGCAGGAATGAACAGAACTACCTATAAAATGATTATATATGTTTGTCAGTTATTTTTACTCTTTATAATAAATGTTAGAGGATTAAAAATGCGAAGGAATCTAATTTTAAGCGTAGACATTCTAATATTCTTTAAAAGGTCGATTAACCGCCTTTTGAAGGCGAACCTCTTTTAAATCCAATTTTTTACAATTTTATGTGTTATATTTGACAAAATAAAATTATTATTTAGAATCGGGACATCAAAATTTACTTTGTTTAAATTTTTGGTATTTTTCCGAAAAAGTTCAATTTTCAATGAATAGTGAAAAATGTTGTATTTTAATTCAAAACATCATTTAATCTAATTTATTTATATTATTAGATTGTCTTTTGAATTGTTTTTAAAGTGAAATTAGAATATATTTTTACCATTTATTCCAATAGTGGTTGTTGGAAGTAATTTTACTTTGAAATCAGACTTAAACTGGTGTCAATCTTTTAATACTTGTTGTTTCATAAAAAAACGCTATTTGTCATGAAAACGGGAATTAATTATTCAATTAATTAATGTGACTTATATGTTTTGAATTTTGTAAAATAGACTTCATTTTGGAATTCGGAATATCAAATATAGCTTAGGGTGAATTTTTGGTATTTTTCTGAAAAACTTCAATTTTTGATAAATTGTGAAACCACTAAGTGGTACTTATAAAAACGGATTTTTCGTATAAATGAAATTTTACCACTTCTGTGTTTTGAATTTAAAAAATCCGACATACATGGTTGTCATTAAGAAGTAAAATGTGGTTCAATGAGATTAAAATAATTTTTTGGTGAATAGTAACTTTTAAGTTCTTAATCGTGATTAGAGGTAATTAGTGTAATTTAAGGTAAAAATAATGTTGTAATAATATGAAATGACCTAGACACATGTCCTACCCTCATTGGATGTGGAATGGACGACCAATACAATCCATGGGACAACTTGGGGACCCCATGAAGCCACTTTGTTTGGAAAATGACATAAATACCTTTTATTTAATGTTAAAGTAAACAATGACACAAACATGAAATGTTTTACTAAAACCATTTTTACATGGGGTAATACAAGTCATATTTTCGACTATAAATAGTCATTGGAAAGCTAAAAATATTTACTACATCATTGTAATTTTTTTCTAATTTTTATTCATTAAATAAATTAAATTATTTATGACAACATGATGATGCAGTGATGACTTCAATTTAACGATTTAAATAAAATGGAATGATAATGTAAAATCTAAGCCCTAAAGATGTCCAAAACCTATTGGATGAGTGTATTTAGAACCCTCATCACCTCATACTCGAAATACATCAATGTGGGTCCTTTAAAATCTAAAACGCTTTTGAAAATAAAGTAACATTTTGTTACATTACAAGAGTGCCCCTCCTCTCCTCTTATAAAAGGCCCCCACCTCTACCACCTTACCCACACTCCCAAAGCCTTTGGATCGGCAAACCTCTGTCCATTTTTTCTCTCCACTTCCCTCTCTTAATCCATGAAGCCTCACTTTGGGCAGAAGTCTTCCCAAGGAAGCCTTTGAGCTCAAACCAAAGGGAGTTACCCGATTTTAAGGTAATGTCTTCTTTTGAGTCCTTTTGTTTTATTTTGCTTCTCCAACCCCCTAAACTCTTTTTATTATTTTCTTTTGTAAAAACTTATGTATCCTCAATATACTAGGATGTTTTTTTAAGACGGATTTGAGCTACACTTACACACACCTACAACTAATGGTTAAAGAACATACTCTTTCTGTGGATGGCAAATTTCTGCCTCCCGAAACAATGATTCTTCAACATTCTTTTAACACCTTCAAAGGTGGTCATTAAGATGACACTATATTTATATATGATATATAATATGTTTATGTTTTCATTAGGATTCTTTATTTTTCATTTTGGGAATACCTTTATGGTTTCCATTATGGGTAAACGCAATATCTTCATTTAAGGAAGTGCGGACTACCGCCCCCTCAAAGTGATTTGATTCGTTAATGCCATATGTGGGACGTATAAAGGATGGATTTAAAGTTATTATATATGATGTTATACTGGAATTATAATATACCTCTATATCATTATTATTTATTTCCATTAAAGTATGAGGTAGAAATGAAAGTAGCGTTCATGCGTACGTACGGCTTACCGTCTCCATGAACAGTGCATTTCAATTCTTATCCCCAAATGTAATGTACTATTATAAGTACATGTATATAATGGATATTTACGATGAATGATACATCTAAATGATGAATATAATTCTGGAATTAAAATATACATACCTCTCATTTATTTTTAATTCCATTAATATGACAAAGAAATGAAAGTAGCGTTCATGCGTACGTACGGCTTACGGTCTCCATGAACGGTGAATTTCATTTCATACCTCTAAATGATTATTTAATATTATAAATACATGTATATGCTGGATATATATGATATATATGATATCCAAATCAGGAATTTCATTCTGGATATAAAGAAACTTTGACCACACGAACAACATGTAATTGTAAGAAGTCCACTTTCGACTTAAGAACCAAATATCGACAAAACAAACAATATTAACTTAAATGGTTACATAATGTTTATAACATGGCAATAAGTGATATAAAAGGAATAATGAACTTAGAAATTTTTCTTAAGAAAATATAAATTAACTCAAGTTTATTATTCAGGACGTTAAAGAACGATCGAGTCAAGTCGGACCCGAGGTAAGGGACTTCGTCTCAATCTTCTTTCATTGAGGCATATTTCGTTTTATACACAACTTTTATTTATACGGTTTATAAACCCCTTTTACTTTTAATTTTATAAAAAAGGAATCTTTTTCTACGAAGCATTTTACTAAACGACAAAAAGGAATGTTTTTTTAACGTAGGCTGTGACAACGACCTTTTCCACCTCCGCGAGTATTATTTGGTCTTTGGCTTCCTCAACAAGCCATAATGTTTTTTTTAAAATGAAATAAATACCATATACTCTTTTATGTATTTTGGTATTTAAAATGGTATTTATAATGGATTTGTTATGTCAATATATTTAAGTGTTATATTGTGATCAACGTGTGGAAATGTTTTCTTTCCATTATATTTGTTTTATGTCTTATGATTTTTATAATGGTACATAGACATTTGATGGGTGGTTACTTGATAAACCATATGACGGGTGGTGCCATGAATACCAGGATGGGTGGTTACATTATAACCTCCAATGCATTGGGTATGGAAGTAGGCCCTATGGATATTCCATTAAGTATATATGGAAGTTGGCTGTATGGCTATTCTATTAAGTGATATGTGTGGAAGTCGACCGTATGGTTATTACACTTAAGTATGATTATGTACCAAGTTACCTTTATATGTTATGTGTTCTTTATATGGGTTTTATGGTAATACTTTGGTTACAAAAGGGTATGTAGTGATATTTTATTCAGTAAAGAGTTTTTACTGCTTCATGAAGGTGAAGGTATTACTTTGATAAACTATACATGGTTTACGTGATGTTTGAAAAACTAACAGTTTTCATTCATTGTGTATCCCTTACTAAGCTTTTTTATGCTCACCCCAAGTTTTTTTTGAAATGTTTTTCACAGGACTTAATGTGTAGTAGGGTCAAGGACGAGATCAAGGGAAATTCATGCTATATAAAACATGGAACTAGACATGTCTCTTTTTATGGGTTTTTTCATTTTATGGAAACATAGTAGAAGTGTCTACTTTATAATCTTTTGAGATGTAATAGTTATGTCCTAATTCTTTAAAACTGTAAACCTGAAAAGATCCTCAATGTGTAATCTTGTAATAACTCAAGATTAAGTAAGGTTTATGGCTAGGGACTTATAGTTGGTATCAGAGGTCGGTTTAGATAACTTTATAGGTTAGGGTATCTTCTAAGCATAAGTGGAATTACCATAATGGTTAGGACATCAGAAAGAGTCCAAGTTTTAGATAATGTGAATAAGTAAGTATATCTTAGTGGTTATCTTCATCATTATTACATGATGGTTTTGCTGATATACTCACACTGACATTTCTGTTTTTATTAAATGGATGGATCTAGCAGACACCAAAGTGACAATAGGTTTGAAGGAAACTATGGTGGTTCTCTGATTAAAAGACTGGATGAAATGGGGTATTAAATGAGGAAACTCATGGTTGTTCTAAACCAACTATCAAGGATTCATGATCATCCACTTCAACCTTGGTATGTTCTGTAATAAATCATGTATGAGATGATCAATCGATGTGGAAGTTCAGGTAATAATTATAAAGGTAACCATTAGGGTTTATATGACCCTTACTTTTGAGGTAATTATGGGTTATTATATGTTATGATGGAAAATTAAAGTCATGAGATTAAATTGAGGTTAAATTATGTTATGGTTATTTTTGATGATTTTATCCCTTTTTGGTAATTAGTTGAGAATTATATTGTTTTGGAAAAAGGAAAACATGCGGACCGTGTGACAAGCCGTCACGTCGGACAAAGCTGTGGGAATCGAACCCACAACCAAAGTGCAACTGGTATTTATCACCTACCACTAGAATACGTGATGTCCCTGGTTATTTTGACTGATTCTTTTTAGTTAGATGATTTTATGAATTAAGAGTAAGTTTATTTTGGGTTATCTATGGAAATTTATTAACCTATCATGGAGGATATGTGATTAGGTTAATTACTTTTCAATACGAGACATTAGGAGCAACTGATGTTGTTTGGAGATAAATGTTACGATTTAACTTGGAAGACTATGTGACTAAATCCTTCAAATATTTGGGTTTCAATCTTAGTTTGGTTTAATTTGAATAATTTTATGGACAAATTTTTTATCGAATGGTCCTCGTTGAACTTTGGGTCTTGTTGGACAAATTTTGGAGATTAAGAATAGATTTTCTTTTTATAAAGGGTTATCCTTTTCTGGATTATCTGATCTTGTACTTAACTTTTTGGTTTTGGTTTTGGTTAAAGTTTAAAGACATGGGAAGTATATAGTTCTCTTTTGTGGATTAGGTGATTCTCTAGAAGTTGATTATAGTACTCTTAATGTGAACAAGTATTCCTAAATACTCGTCTTTTGGAGAAAATATGAGTTTGTGTAAGGAATCTAATAAAAGTTGAAAGTCAACAAGATAAGTGATTATGTTTCCTTATGAATAAATTCCTCAATAAGAAGTAACTTAAAACAAACATGTTGTCTATTAACTTTTCCTACTGGGGAATCGAATACCATTTAACCCATCACAAGTTTCTGATTTTCTTGTGGTTTACTTTCTCCTAAACATTTTTTCTATCACTCTCCATCAGAACATGAACCTATGTTTTCTCCTCCATGTCCATGTTTTCCTACATGGAATCCTAGTATGGGTTAACTAGGGTGACCTCTATACTTATCTTTCTTTATTTTAAAGTGATTGTTTTACCGACTCTTGTTCCGATGTGGGACTTTCAAAGATATTTCCAAGCCCAATTTTAAAATTGCGAGGATGCAATTCCCAAAAGGGGGGAAGGATGTAACACCACAGGTAAATAAATCATATGACATTATTATATTAATCCATATTTGTGAATAAAATATTAATATTACTTTAAAGGGGATTCTATGCTCGATGGCGTACCCAATACGCCACAACAAGTTTCATGGGAAGCTTACGTTGCACTCTAATAATAAAATAATATTATTTTAAATAGTAGTTAACGCCTAGCCATTGTAATGGCGGGAAAGAACAGAACTTCCTACAAAATTATTATATATGTTTGTCAAATATTTTTACTCTTTACAATAAATGTTAGAGGATTAAAGATGCGAAGGAATTCAATTTTAAGCGTAGACATTCTAATATTCTTTAAAAGGTCGATTAACCACCTTTTGAAGGAAAACCTCTTTTAAATCCACTTTTTTGAAAATTTTATGTGTTATATTTGACAAAATAAAGTTATTATTTAGAATTGGGACATCAAAATTTACTTTGTTTAAATTTTTGGTATTTTTCCGAAAAAGATCAATTTTTAATGAATAGTGAAAAATGTTGTATTTTAATTCAAAACCTCTTTTAATCTAATTTATTTATATGATTAGATTATCTTTAGAATTGTTTTTAAAGAGAAATTAGAATATATTTTTACCATTTAATCCAATAGTGGTCGTTGGAATTAATTTCACTTTGAAATCGGACTTAAACTAGTGTCAATCTTTTGATACTTATTATTTCATAAAAACACGCTATTTGTCATGACAACGGGAATTAATTATTAAATTAATTAATGTGAATTATATGTTTTGAGTTTTGTAAAGTAGACTTCATTTTTGAATTCGGAATATCAAATATATCTTAGGGTGAATTTTTGGTATTTTTCTGAAAAACTTCAATTTTTGATGAATAGTGAAACCACTAAGTGGTACTTATAAAAACTGATTTTTTGTTTAAATGAAATTTTACCACATCTGTGTTTTGAATTTCAAAAAATCCAACATACATGGTTGTAATTAAGAAGTAAAATGTGGTTCAATGAGATTAAAATAATTTTTTGGTGAATAGTAACTTTTAAGTTCTTAATCGCGATTAGAGGTAATTAGTGTAATTTAAGGTAAAAATAATGTTGTAATAATATAAAATGAACTAGACACATGTCCTACCCTAATTAGATGTTTCATGGCCGACCAATTCAATCCATGGGTCAACTTGGGGACCCCATGAAGCCGCTTTGCTTGGAAAATGACATAAATACCTTTTATTTAATGTTAAAGTAAAAAATGACACAAACATGAAATGTTTTACTAAAACAATTTTTACACTGGGTAATACAAGTCATATTTTTTACTATAAATAGTCATTGGAAAGATAAAAATATTTCCTACATCATAGTAATTTTTTTATAATTTTTATTCATTACATAAATTAAATTATTTATGACATCATGATGATGCAGTGATGACCTCATTATTTAACGATTTAAATAAAATGGAATGATAATGTAAAATCTAAGCCCTAAATATGTCCAAAACCTATTGGATGAGTGTATTTTGAACCCTCATCACCTAATACTCGAAATACTTCAATGTGGGTCCTTTAAAATCCGATCTTTTGAAAATAAATTAACATTTTGTAACATTACAAGAGTGCCCCTCCTCTCCTCCTATAAAAGGCCCCCACCTCTACCACATTACCCACACTCCCAAAGCCTTTTTATCGGCCAACCTCTGCCCATTTTGTCTCTCCACTTCCCTCTATTACTCCTTGAATCCTCACTTTTGGCAGAAGTCTTCCCAAGGAAGCCTTTGAGCTCAAACCAAAGGAAGTTACCCGATTTTAAGGTAATGTCTTCTTTTGAGTCCTTTTGTTTTATTTTGCTTCTCCAAACCCCTAAACTCTTTTTATTATTTTCTTTTGTAACAACTACATTATAATCAATATAATAGGATGTTGTTATAAGATGGATTCGAGCTACACTTACACACACCTACATCAAATGGTTAAAGAACAGACTGTTTCCGTGGATGGTGAATTTCTGCCTCCCGAAACGATGATTGTTCAACATTATTTTAACACCTTCGAAGGTGGTCATTAAGATGACACTATATTTATATATGATATATAATATGCTTATGTTTTCCTTATGCTTCTGTATTTTTCATTTTGGGAATACCTTTATGGTTTCTATTATGGGTAAATGTGATATCTTCATTTAAGGAAGTGCGGACTACCGCCCCCTCAAAGTGATTTGATTCGTTAATGCCATATGTGGGACGTATAAAGGATGGATTTAAAGTTATTATATATGATGTTATACTGGAATTATAATATAACTCTATATAATTATTATTTCTTCCCATTAAATTATAAGATAGAAATGAAAGTAGCGTTCATGCATACGTATGGCTTACCGTCTCCATGAACGGTGCATTTCATTTCTTATCCCCAAATGTAATGTACTATTATAAGTACATGTATATAATGGATATATATGATGAATGATACATATAAATGATGAATATAATTCTGGAATTAAAATATACATACCTCTCATTTAGTTTTTAATTCCATTAATATGACAAAGAAATGAAAGTAGCGTTTATGCGTACGTACGGCTTACCATCAAAATGAACGGTGCATTTCATTTCTTACCTCTAAATGATTATGTAATATTATAAATACATGTATATGCTGGATATATATGATATATATGATATCCAAATTAGGAATGTCATTCTGGATATAAAGGACCTTTGACCACACGAACAACATGTAATTGTAAGAAGTCCACTTTCGACATAAGAACCAAATATCGACAAAACAAACATTATTAACTTAAATAGTTACATAATGTTTATAACATGGAAATAAGTGATATAAAAGGAATAATGAACTTGAAAATGGTTCTTAAGAAAATATAAATTAACTAAAGTTTATTATTCAGGAGGTTAAATAACGATCGAGTCAAGTCGGACCCGAGGTAAAGGACTTCGTCTCAATCTCCTTTCATTGAGGCATATTTCATTTTATACACAAATTTATTTTATACGGTGTATAAACCCCTTTGACTTTTAATTTTATATAAAAGGAATATTTTTCTACGAAGCGTTTTACTAAACCACAAAAAGGAATGTTTTTTTTATCGTACGCGGTGACAACGACCTTTTCCGCCGCCGCATGTATTATTTGGTCTTTGGCTTCCTCAACAAGCCGTAATGTTTTTTTATAATGAAATAAATACCATATACTCTTTTATGTATTTTGGTATTGAAAATGGTATTTATAATGGATTTGTTATGTCAATATATTTAAGTGTTATATTGTGATCAAAGTGTGGAAATGTTTTCTTTCCATTATATTTGTTTTATGTCTTATTATTTTTATAATGGTACTTGGACATTAGACGGGTGGTTACGTGATAAACCATATGACGGGTGGTGCCGTGAATACCAGGATGGGTGGTTACGTTATAACCTCCAATGCATTGGGTATGGAAGTCGGCCGTATGGCTATTCCATTAAGTATGTATGGAAGTTGGCCATATGTCTATTCCATTAAGTGATGTGTGTGGAAGTCGACCATATGGTTATTCCACATAAGTATGTTTATGTTCCAAGTTACCTTTATATGTTATGTGTTCTTTATATGGGTTTTATGGTAAACCTTTGGTTACAAAAGGGTAAGTAATGATATTTTATTCAGTGAAGAGTTTTTACTGCTTTATGAAGGTGAAGGTATTACTTTGATAAAGTATACATGGTTTACGTGATGTTTGAAAAACTAACTGTTTTCATTCTTTGTGTATCCCTTACTGAGCTTTTTATGCTCACCCCAAGTTTTTTTGAATTGTTTTTCACAGGACTTAATGTGGAATAGGGTCAAGGACGAGATCAAGGGAAAGTCATGCTATATAAAACATGCAACTAGACATTTATCTTTTTAATAGTTTTTTTTTATTTTATGGAATCATGGTAGAAGTGTCTATTTTGTAATCTATTGAGATGTAATAGTTATGTCCTAATTCTCTAAAACTCTAAACCTGAAAAGATCCTCAATGTGTAATCTTGTAATAACTCAAGATTAAGTAAGGTTTATGGCTGGGGCCTTATACTATATATTTTATGATTTCATATGAAACCCTACCCATGTTGATTAGGGAGATTTGGAGGGTGTTTTCCCCACTATTCTAGTCGGAGGATGGGTGGATGACTACCCCCTCTATCCCTTCTCTGTTTTCATAGTAGTAATATGTATTGGAATGCATAGATTATAATTTCCCCATATATTTTGGTAATGTTTTTTGATGGATTGTGGTTATTTCTCACACATTTATTTCTTAATATAAAACCTAAAAGATTATTATATGTATGATATATATGATTTATGATAGATCAAGGTGCCTTATTCAGTGTATCATTTTTTGATGGATTGAGGTATAATAATCAATGTATGATATGAATAATATGGGTTGTAAGGGATCCTAGAAATAGCTTGGTTACTATATAGATATGTGGATAGAATGATGTGGTGATGTGTTGTACATGGTACATGTTGTGACACATATCCCTAGTTTTTGTGGGATGGATTACTTTTAGAGATAGATTGATCCAGATGTGAAAAAATGGGCAGAGTGGGAAACTATAATGGAAGTGTTAATGGAATACCATTTTTATTTTACTACTATATTAGATGATCTATTATATGTGATTCTTCGTGAGAGTTATCCATTGTGAGTCTGGAGGCTCAACATACCTATTTAAATGATGAGGTAGTTTCACTATTATTCATTGTGTTTTAGAATGCTTTCCTTCTATTTTTTATGAGAGGCTCTATGGAGGATCCTATTGAGTATATTTTTATACTCACCCCAATCCTATGTAATTAGTTCTATATGTTAGTAAGAGTATTTTGTAGATCATCTAAAATATTAATATATTGTGGTTCTTTATTACAATTTTATGCTTCATGGTTGTTATCGTATTAACATTTTTTTTATTCATTGTTTTACTTTTATTTGTGTTAATACTATATGACATTACATTTATGGACCTCAATTATTTTATATATCTAGGAATGTATTTATTGGTGTATCTATCTTATCACTATCTTCTTTATGTTCTCTTAGGGGTAAATGCCTCCCATATTTATCCTTATTATACTCTAAGTTATATTTTCCAACCCGATGCCTAATGGATGTGGGACTCAGAAGGCCAGCATCTCCCTTTTCACATTTATAGCCCAGAAGGGGTACTCCTTCAGTTGAGGGGGTAGTGACATAAATAAGTAAAATAAATATTATATAACATTAAATATCATTAAAGACATTGTACATACTATTCTCAAAAATTTACTTTAAAGAAAAACATCGAAGCAAAAGAATTTGAATCTATATCTTTTTCACATTCTTAATACTTTTAATTATCTATAAAGTTTTTAGCGCATAATTATTCATCAAATTGTTTTACTTCTAATATTTTTAAAATAAATTATTTTATTTTTCTTTTTATTCAAAAAATATTATATCGGTGTTACGTAAACATTTAATGTAATTATTCAATCACTAAAAATTATAAATTTATTTCCATGAAATGAATATTTCAACATTAAAATAAACTTCTAAAAATGATCATATCGTATTTTTATCCATATAATAAAAATTTAGAGTGATTATAGACTAGATATTGAAATTTTCTATTTATATGTTTCATAAAACAATATAAATCTCATAATTAGAAAAACAAATGTCACCAAGTGTCCATATATTCGTTACAGGGATATACATAAGGAGACTCCACCAATCAAATAGGATAATGTAAATTTTTTGGATCTATTTTGAGGCATTATCAAATTGTTTTAACGCTACAATACTTATTTTACAGTATCTTAGGTGTTAAATATGTACAAAATGTACTATTCATACTAAAAAAATAAAAGGGAGAAATTTTAAAAAATTCAACCTCCTGATTTCAAATATAGTATATATTTTTTATGATTTAATCTCTAGAAGTGAAAAAAAATTATTTAGATTAAAACAAAAAAATAATGAAAAACATATTATCTAAAAAAGGCCTATACAAATACTTTTTACACCAAATTCAATGATAAAATTGATTCACTTAAATTGAAATAGATTATAAATAATATAATAGAACAAATTTTACTTCAAAAAAATATAAAATAAAATGTACCTTTGTACATGCTTACAAAAAATAGTTTTAAATAGAAATCAGTATTTTTCACATTTCCCTAGAAACTAACTAATTTGAAAATAATACCTAAAAGTTACCCAAAGATAATTTTAATATGGTAATTTCAAAAAAATTATAAAATATATTTTATAATTTTTTTAGAAATTAAATATATTATTTTCTCATAGAAAGAAAAAATAATAGTTAGTAGAGGAAACATTTTTTAGCATAATATAATGTTACTAAGTTTTGATTGTTAATTTCCAAATAATTTTCAATGAATAAGTATTCAGTTGTACCTTTATATATATTTCATTTTTTAGTTATTCCTAGTCATATCCTTTAAATGAATGGTTTGGTTATAATAAGTATATCAAAACAATAATATCATATGGTTCTTTTATGTTCTGTGCTGAATGTTGTATGCCCTATTGACTATAATGTTCTTATTTTAAAATATATAAGTGTAAACTTCCAACCCCTTTAATAAAATTAATCATTGAAAATTAAAATTATTTCATTTAATCAATATTTTTATATTTGAAAATTTCTTTGATAAAATTTTACTCAAGAAAAAGTAATAATAAAACATTCTCTTGAAAAGATGGAATGGGAAATACAAAGGTCTCGCAGAATAACACATAAATTGGGTTTCTTAATAGGAGATCATTATTAAAAAGAGAATATATGGAAAATTTTGTAACATTAATCCAATAGTAATTAAGGTTTGTGAACAAAAACATTGATTAAATTAATGTCAATAGTGATTATAAGGTTACTAACTATAAAATCCTAAATTAATAAGGCGTTAAAAATAACCTAGATTGATAAAAAATAAATGAAATATGTCATATATTTTTTTAATTTCATTTTACTAGATTTTTGAAATTATTTTATCATCTAAATACATAAGTAAATATACGTACTTGACAAGTATAATTTCAATCATTAATCGATTTCTTTTACAAACTAAACTTTTATCTCTAAACAGTGAGAATTCAAAATAACGTTTTCATGACTGAAGAACTAAAATAAATTAAATAATCTATAAATTTATATTAATCTATTAATCCAATAAAAAATTGATGGTTATAACAAGGAAATATAATAACAAAAGTGTAAATCTTCTTATTCTAATCCATAATTTCAACAATAAAAACAATGGTTCCACACATATCATTTACAAATAACCTAATAGCCTAAATAACCTCAATAGAAAAAATATTAAATAATTTTTTTACCTCAAAGGTGATCGTATAAATTTCATATTACATTATAAAAATTTTAAATTCACTCTACTAAAATAATCCTTCATGTTAAATCCAAGATAAACTTAAGGGTTAAATATACCACTACCCATTGAAACATATTCAAAAATATAATTAATCACCATGAAAAATATTATAATGTAGTTATCTTCACTAATGTATCATGAATTCAATTTACTAATTGTAAATCTTTAACTTGACCATAAATTCCTTATAAATATTACCTTGTCAAATAATAACATTTAATCCACCAAGATTATCAATATCCTGCTATTAAATATACCATAATTAACTTAACATAAATTTAAATTCTAACCCTAAGGGTTATATAAACCACAAAAATTATTCTTCCAAAAACATAGAAAATGTTTTAAATCACATCAAAATACCATCATTGAGGACTTCAAAAGTGGTATAAATTATTATGAACTAATGATCAACCTTAAACTTATAAATTTTTTATGGATTCAATAACGCTTAATTAAGCCTATCATGAAAACCTATATTCATCCGAAAATTAATACATACCATATTACTTATATAAAATGACATACTATTTACATAAATTAATAAATTAAATAATCTTCTTCAAAGATGCCCTTAATCTATTTTTCATAAAATAACTAACCAATTTCAATGTCACCAATACTATTTTATTTAATTAATTAATTTCAATCATCTCTTTATCATAACTAAACATTATCACATTACCATTAAATCACTTTTTGTGGTAATAAGTACCTTTGAACGTACTTTTTCAAATTCATAAAGAAAATCTTTTAATGTACAATTCTAAGATATCTCGTGACTTTTATATACATAATATCCTTGGTATTACAATTTTACAACATAAAACTCAAATCCTGATGCATAAACACATTAGTACCTCTACTTTAAATATTATCATTGCATAGGTTCTTCCTTGGTCTAAGTGTTAACACTTAGATTTCCTTATCGGCTCTAATAATCCCCATATTCCCCAAACATAATATTTTTAATGACACAAGATAAATTAGAGTGAACTTAACTTCCCTCAATCTAACTATTAATTTTTCCTCAGAAATTAAAATCTCCATGCCCATGGTTTCCACATAGAAAATAACATCTCTTTTCCTTGATACATTCCCTAGTGTTCTTCTTCCCTCAGTCTCGACATGTAGGAAACTGAATCTTTATTCCTTCATGGAATTCATTAAAATATTTTTTTATCATTATGTTTGTTAGGAAACTTAGATGATATTATATTATTAATAATTTATTTAGATAAATAATTAGGCATTATCCCAAGGCATCACATTTCATCTCCCATTTAATTTGTTTTCTCATTAGGATAATCATTTCATTTTCCAAAAAAAATTGTGTTAATATGAATCCTTTTGGTTTCATCCATTGACTATGAAAACAATTATAATGTGGGTAATCATAATTGGAAACCATATAATCATAAAAAAATAATTTATGGGATGTCTAAATCATTGAAACTTCTTTTCAGTCTATGATAACATCGGTTTGTCATTTTTCATCCCACATCAAAAATAATTAAAATAATTATTGATAAATCATAAATAAAATGTTTATTAACCTGAGATCCCTTATGATTGTCAAACGAGGTTCATAGTAAGGGTACACTCACTAGGCACCATAATTACTGATGATATATACTCAACTAACTCTACTGGGTGTTATTACCCCTGGATGCAACTATACAAAAACACCATCCATTTATATTATCAAGATAGAAATGTATTTCTAGAAAAATAAAATAATCAATTACTTAGGAAAATATTATGATGTAATATTATACTTAGATTTATCCAAAAATTCAGTCCTAGGATTATGTTCCCTAATATATGTTTTGCTAAATCTAGTTGTCATTCTTTCTAATAAAATTTCTGTAAAATAAACTATAAAGCCCCCAAACCTTCTATCATAAAGCTAGTGGTTACCTTTTTACATTGGTACTAGATGCATGTGAACATATCCCAATGGACCAAATAGTTTAATTGTATTGGAAAACTACATATATACTTAAATATGACATTCCATTTGAAAACATAAAATTAAACATATTATTTTCATTCATAAAATCATTATTTCTTCTATAATATCATTGAATATCATCCTTTATAGACTTAACATAATTCAAGGGAATGAAAACATAAAAAATAGGTTAGCTCAGAGTCTTAGTAAGGGTAGGAGTACAATAGAAGCTGACATGAAATAAATATGGAAGGAAAAATATGGAAGCAGTAACTGATGATAATCTAATCCAATATAAATAATTACATGAACTTAAAACTTATCCAGGTATATCATAACTATTCAAAAAATTGTTAAACATCAATAAAAAATTTGATAATGATTGAATTCATAATATCATACATCATAAGCATACCATCAAGGCCTAATTCCAAGACATCTACATTAATGGGTAAGGATTTTTCCAAATACCCAAATTGTTTTGTCTCATGAGGCTAACTCATGCATCTAGGGGATATTTAATTCTATTACCTATCCATCAAAAAATTATTTAAATTCCTTCATCATATTAATAAATAATACATATTAATCAATATGACTTACAAAAATCATTAACTATCTATTTTGGAAGAACTTGAATATGAAATTACTGTACATTCCCCTTTCAAGTAGATCATAAAATGTCCAGAAAAATATGGCGGGCGTTATTATTAAATTATATCCCTAATTAATCATATGATTCAACAAATTATGTCAACATATATGAAAATAATTCAAAAATATCATTTTATAATTTCTTGAAGAAAATAATCGTTTTACATGAAATCAATTATTTAAAATCAATAAATATCCTATATATTTATATAAAGATTTTATTTCAAGTAAAAGTTTGATATTTATAAAGTAAATTTTAATTCATAGGGATATAATGAGAGCTAGAAATTATTTTCATGCAATGTATGTTAAAACAAATATTCCCTTCAATTTTTTGATAAAAATAAAAAAATACATCATCTTGAAAATGATAACTAGATTCATTTTAATTAGTTTTTAAAAAATTGAATCATGTATGAAAAAATAATAAGCCACTGGATAATATAAAAACTATTCCTTAAAATATTTTAAGGAACATATAGACTTTGAATAATAATATTCCCAAATGAGTAGAAAATCAAAGTATGTTTTCCCTAAAAATGTTATTTTGATATCGTGAGTACATAAAGTTAGACAAATGAAAAGAAAAAAAGTTTTAATTTACATAAATAACCTTATTAGAATAAAATATTTTTTTAGATATAAATATAAAATAATTCCCCTCGTGGATACTTTAGTATAAACAATCTAAAACAATAATGAGATTATGAAATAAAACCTTACCTCTGCTCTGACTTCCTTAATATTTATTTGAAACTCATATATTATAAATATATATTTATAATAATTATATTCTAGAAAATTAATATTATAAATCATACCATTTATGATTTATTTATAATCTTTTATCACATGTTTTTTGAACAATTATTTATTAAAATAAAAATTTCAGGTTATAAATTGATTCATTTTTTTGGAATGTTTTGTTTTAATGGTTTTTGTCCATGTACCTTGACCACAATTCCATAATCTCAAAGAATTAAATAAATTATAAAAAACATATAAATTCAATATATATATATATATATATTTATAATCATCAAGAAAATAGAGATAATAAATTGAATTACTCCATTCACGGAGACGGTATGTCGTATATACGCTTAAATGTTGTTTTTAATTTTTGATGAATGAAATGAAATAAATTTAAATAATAATTAACCATTATATAATAAATATAATATCATATATATCATATATATTTATTATATCAATATTTATTAGCATCTATTTATATTGAAAATAAAAAATGAATCACATCTCTTCGTGGTGGCTGTAGTCCACACATACTCCTAAGTGACATTAACGCTTTCAAATGGATTAAAATTTAAGAAGGTAGATATGATATTAAAATTACAGAATAATAATATTTTTATAAATATCATTTATAAACAATAAATTCATTATAATATCAATATATGAAATATTGTGATAAGAAATTAATTGTATCACTACTTGGAGGTTGTAGTCTACAGGTATGGATGAGCGATACATTCACATCCCATTTGATAGAAAAGATGGTAAATAACGATGGTTTCATGAGCATAATAAAACTATAGAATATTAATGATATTTAATTTATTATTTTATGATTAATACCACATATTTAGGGTATTTATAAGAATAAATTAATTCAATGATATTGAATAAGATGATTACATCTTCTTCACGATACCTCCTTTATATCCATTTTATAAGACTCTTGGAATGTCCTTTTATGAATAAAAAACCTATAATTTTTGTATATGGAAATTTGGAAGAGAATTATAATTGTTTTGGTTGAGTTGTATGGGTCCAATTTGTGTAAAAAATAGATAATTGGTACCCAATTATATGGTAGGGAAATGACAAACTTATAATTTACAAAAAGATTAATATATAATTAATCTATTATCAAGAAACATGATTCCATATGGACATAGATTATAATAAATAGTTGATAAGTTCAAAATATAATCATTAAATAATAATTATATAGGTTTTGGTGTTATTTTAAACCCTAAATATTGGTTTAAACCCCTGGTTAAATAATTTTAATCACAATATTTGTTATTATTTTTTAAAGTTAAAGTGTCTGGGTTTTACATATAAGGTAAAACTTATCTCATAAATGGAAAATGGATTATATTTTAGACCATTTATAATCATATTTAAACTCTTGAAATATTTTTATTATTTTGAAATAAATTTTTTTCAAATATTATTTTACATAAAATTTCATTAATATCATTATTGAGACTATTGATTTTATTTTAATCTAAACATGAGGTGAAAGTAAAGTAAAATTAATTTAAACCTTTAACACAATCCTAATACGTTTTATTTATCTATGAATTTTTTTCTGAATTATAATTCACCCAAGTTTTTTTACTTTTATTATTTTTAAATTCATTTATTTTATATTTTTCTTTAATTGAGTAAATAATATATTGGTGTTGTTTAATAATTTAAGGTAATTATTCAATAACTAAAAAATAGAAATAAAAAATCATGATAAAAAATTAAATCATATTTCAAATAAATGTTACTTACCTAAACTATCTTTTGTTTAACGTTATAATAAAAATATTTAAATATAAAAGTCAAGAGAGTGTCATTTTGTATTTACCCTATTATTAAAATAATATAGAGGCAATAATCAATGAAAAATGGCTCCCAGAAGCCATATATTCGAGAAAAATATGGAAATATATAAACTCTACCCATAAAATGGAATAATGGAATTTTTTCGGTTGACTTTGATACCTTATCTATTGTTTTTACCCCATTTTACCCATTTTACCCTTATTGAGGTGGAAAATATTTATCGAGGTTACTATTCTTAATGATAAATAAAATATTTTTCCAGATTTGAAACTCTCTGTTCCCAATATGGTTTCCATTTTTAAATATTAAATTTCTCTAAGTTGTAGGAATTAATTTTAGATAAAAACACAAAAAGCAACAAAAACACTTTTTAAGAAAAATGACTATGATAATGATTTTATACCAAATTCAACCATAAAATTGATTCTAATGAAATTATTTTTAATATTCATACTATAGGAAAGATAATTTTAATTTGAAACCATTTCTAAAAAAATTAACTCTATCCTTGGTTGAATGAAAAATAAAAGCTTTTAATAAGAATCACTATTTTCCTCTATTTACTAGAAAATAATTGTTTTTTGAAGAATCCAAAAAACAAAAAACGTAAGATAAATTTAATATTATAATTTTAAAATTTTAGTTAATTTTATAAAATAAATTTTCTAAAAGTGGATAAATTAAATATAAAATTTTCTCTAAAAAATAAATAAAAATAATTTTTGTAGGTAACATTTTTTAATAATAATATAACATTAATAAAAACATATGATTACTACTGAATAATTAATAAATAAATTTTTTTGAGTGGTATATTTATAGACATTTCATAATTTTTTTATTAAAAATCATACCCACAAAATAAAAAATGAGGACATAATGGTCATATTTAAATAATAATATTTCATGGTTCGTTTAAGATCAATGTTGCCTATCATAAAAGCAATCAAACATAATGATCATCTTTTTAAATATTTGGTTGTTAAAATATTTAACTGATTTAAAATTTTATTTTGGAAAAATGTTTTTAATTTTTTGTATCATCATTCCAAAATTAGTTGAGGGTAATATTTTGTAAATTTTCATAAATAATGAGGTACATTGGTGAATGGTAAAGTATGATAAAATACAATATTTTTCGATATATGATATATACAAGAACTATTTAATATTAGATTATTTAAAAACCCTTTTTTAGGCCTTTTGTGTAGAAATTACAATACATAGTCGCACAAATCATTAATATTCATAGTCTTGAGAAAAAATTACGATTTAACTATTATTTTATATAAACAACTATACCCTTCAATTATAAATACATCCATACACCCACCAATTCACACAACATAAAAAATACTTACCTTAACAATGATATAACAAAATTATCTATCAAAACCCACTCAATCATGTCTTTTATGCCATGGTCTAACAAAAATAACATTTCTATTGGCCTTAAGTTGTAGTCCCAAGGAGCCAACCCTAAGAAGAAAGTATGTTCTCCCTTTAAAAATCATTTGATTACATTTTTTATTTCCTAGAGTAATTTGTTATTAGTTTTATAAAATAGTATTTAATTATAAAATTATGTTTATAATTCTACTAAAATATTGTTTTTAGTATCATATAATAAATTGATTTATTTTTATAGTAGTTCATAATAAAAATATAATATTGGATTGTTAAAACCTATTATATAGAAAATGTTATAAAGAAAATTTTTCCTACATACATGTCTATCTAAAAAAAGGTATTCCATGAATAAATATTTTTTTTATGATATTTTTAAAATTATGGAATAAAGAAAATATTGTAGTAATGATGATTGTAACAACCCGAGATTTTATGAAAACTATTCTTTTTAATTTTATTAATGTCTTGTGTTGTACGCTACACCAAAAAGAGCTTGCACAACACGCATCCTTGACTTTCCTTGAATTACACGCAATCGCAACCTTCTCGATAGCGTGTGTAGTACGCAATACTGAGTTTCACGAAACAACGATATGCTATTAAAATATTATTAAAACTAGCAGTTATGAATAGTAATAACCACTTTTTAAAATTTTAGAAATTTTAGCTCTCAAAATGGACTTCATTTTTGGATTTGTATATATCGAAATTAGCTTAGGGTAAAATTTTGGTACTTTTTGGATAACTTTCATTTTCTAATGAATAGTAAAAATTACAAAATTTTAATTAAAAACAACTTTTTTTATCAAAATAATTAATAGTGATAAATTATTAATTTGAGTGGTTTTAAAGTATATTAACAATATATTTTTACAGTTTAATACAATTTTGGTCATTGGATGTAATTTTACATTTAAACCAGACATAATCAAGTGTCAATCTTTTGATAGATATTGATTCTTAAAAACACGCTATTTGTTTTAACAGCGGGATTTAATTATGAAATTAATTAATGAAACTTCTATGTTATGAATTTGGTAAAATATACTTCATTTTTGAATTCGGAATATGAAATATAGCTTAGGATGAAATTTTGGCATTGTTCTGAAAAACATCAATTTTTGATGAATAGTGAAACTACTAAGTGGTAGTTAAAAAACTGAATTTTTCATAAAACATAATTTTACCGCTTCTGTGAATGGAATTTCAAAAATCCGAGAGACACGGTTGATGTCAGTATGTAAAATGTGGTTCAATGAGATGAAAATAATTTTTGGTGAATAGTAACTTTTTACTTCTATTTACCATGGTTTAAAGTAAATAGGGTAATTAAGGGTAAGAATGATATTAATATTATCCTAACACATGTCATAATTCTTTTGGACAGTTGTATCTCGACCAAAAACAACCTTAAGTGTAAAATATTATCATTTAGGCCCACTTGGATTAGATTAGGACATTTATTATTATTTAATTCAAAGAAGTGTTAAAATAGTTAAAATGAAAGTCTAATAAGTAGATCATTTTTAATATGGGGTTATACATAAGATAAATTAGACTATAAATATTAATTAGAAATCTAAAAAGATTTCCTACGTAATGGTATTTTATTTAGAATTTTTAGACATTAAATAAGTTAATTTATTTATGACACAATGATGATGCAGTAATTATCTTATTAATGAAATATTGACATAATTGATGTTATTAACACAAAATTAAATGTAATTTGAGACTTTTAATGAATCCCACTAATTTTCTAGGTTCCAATGATATATTAGTGTTGATGTAATCAACTTGGTTCGAACATATAATTCTGTTATGACTTTCACAAAAATCATATATCAAATAGTGTCAAAATTGACACAAAATAGTTTTTAAATCAAATATTATATTATTAATTGTTATTTTATTCCTAAAAATCTATGGTTCGGCCAAATGACTTAGATAAGGATATATATATTAATAATAAACAATTTGGGGTTCGTTTGGCATGTTATAGTAAGTGTATTAACCATATAGTGTAAGAAAACAAAAAGACACGGTAAAAGTTAAATTATTTAACTTAGAGTTAAATCTAATTGATATGGTTAAAATAATAACCTAAACTTGTCTAAGTCCTATTGGTTGATAGGATTTTGACCCATCCCCACTTTAGCTTCGAAATAAGACCCTTTGGAACCATTATAAACCGATTTTGACTTTAATATAAAATAATATTTTGAGATATTCCTAAGGTGCCCCTCTCCTCCCATATAAAAGGGCACCTCCTCCCCCTCCTCCTCACACCAACTCGAGCACTAAAGCTCGGCCAACCCCTGAAATTTTCCCTTCTCCACTTCCCTAGAATAATCCTAGAGGTCCTGGTATTCTTCAAATACCAATCTTAGTTCCCTAAGTGAAGGATTCAAAGAGGCGTTTCAAAGAAGAGGTAATAACCATTACCGATCTTTTCAATTTCTTTCTTCTTCAACTTCTTCTTATTTAGTTGTTTCATGATAAAGTAATAACATCAGTATTACTTACATACTTATATGTTATTATAAATATGAAACAACTATAATTAACCTTCTATCCATCCTGCGGAAAAAGGAAATCACCGCGCGTGCGTACGTACGAAATACCGTCTCCACGCCGTGGTGTAATCTGTTTTCCGCCACCACCTTAATTGGATGGGTATAATGGTTTAATGAGTAACTATATATGATTATTATAAAGTGATATTGATACTTAAATATTATAAATACACTTCAACGCAATTCCACGACCATGGGAACGATATCATCGCTCGTGCGTACGTACGAACTACCGTCTCCACGACGCGATGAGATTCATTCTCAATGATTAACCATTAATGAATGATTATAAAGTATATATAATAAGTAATAATGAAATATATTACCTAATAATGATACTGTAATTATTTATATTTATATGTATGCCATCTACTTAATTCCATTCAATTCAATAAGGAAACGAAAACAGCGTTCATGCGTACGTACGGACTACCGTCTCCATGAACGGTGTATTTCTTTACATTTACTGATTTATTATATATGTATATTCTGAATATATATATATAAATCATGTTTTATATTCTGGAATTAAGTAATAATGATCTAAGTAATCATATGAATAATTACAAGTTATAAACACAAACGACAAATGAGACGATTTTACCCAAAACGCTACTTTAACATTAATTTACAAAAGAACGGGTAATATAAAGTCATAAGTGGACCATATATGATATAATAACAATGAATATGATTCTGGAATAAGTCAATAACATGATTTAAATCATTATACAGGAGGTTCGGACACTTACGAAGCAAATCGGACCTAAGGTAAGGGAAATATCACAATCTCATTTTTATCCGAGATTGTTTATTCGTAAGTATTTACTGGGGTGTATTTTATCATCCACATCCATGTTTCATCAATATGTAATATTATTTCCATCCACCTACAATTGTTTAAATCCATTTTTACCCTTCGGTGAGTTTTTAGTAATATCTATGAAAGGAATCTTTTGTCATACGAGGTACTTTTTGACTTTTCCGACAAAAGTACGAAGAATGTTTTTTTTAACTTATACGGCATGAATGGATTTTTAAAACATTATTTCCAAGAAGCTTCCTTTACAAGTTTTCAAGTTTATTTTTAATCAACGTCTTTTATTTTAAAGTTGTATGACATGTTATGAAAGGAAAAATGTTTTTGAAGAAGAAAGGATATTTTCCTCAAGAATGGAGTTCAAGTGTTTTATCAAAATTATTTTCCATCTAAGATAATAAAGGGTTCTGTTTTTATCCCTATTATTATATTGATTTGATCATGTTGTGATGGAATTATTTTTATGAATTCCTTTCTCTTATATGAATTGATTTATGATGTCATAATGTTTCAAGAATCCCATTTTTGTTACATGTGTTATGCGATGATGTATGATTATGTGGCACACATAAGAAAGGATTCATTATAAGATGGGTGGGACCTATATCTCCCTCCAATGCATTGGGTAAAGATTTTATATCTCATGAGATAGACAGGGCTGGAACGGTAGGTTATACCGGTTCAGTGAAACAGGACTGAAACGAGGGTTACTCGATTCAGAAAGGGAGTTTGTCCACTAAGATAGTCTTGGCAATGAGTCTTGACTAACAAGAAATGATTCTCTATGATTATGTGTATATGCCACAAAGTTTCAAGTTTTATGTTATGATTATGGGGATCTCATTCTCACTTCTATGATTTATTCCATGTTAAGATATTATGATCTCTTTTGCAGGTTATGATTTTCAAAAAGATATGATATGATTTTTAGTTCCTTTATTTTCCTTGCTGAGCATTTGAGCTCACCCTTTTATGTTTTCTTTTTCACTGGATATAAAGAAAGGTTTTAGGTAAAAAAAGGGAAGATCTTTATGGGAGATATTGAAGATCTTTCACCATGATTAGAAGATTACGTTCCGAGTTTCCAAAGACACTAAACTATTACGATCCTTGTGTGTGTGTTTTTGTTATGTACTAAGTATTCCGCAAATGTAATGTAATGTCCATGTATGTCAAGATACGGGTCTCTACAGTTGGTATCAGAGGAAAGGTTTAGTCAACCTTTGGAAACTAGGATGCGAAAACGTTAGTGAGATCCCGAGAGATATTTCTACGGTATGTCTAGGGATGTCCCTATGGTTAAGTATACGTATAGGTTATAGTACTAGAATTACGCTAACGATCATAGAATTAAACCTAAGATGTTAGATATTGAAGATACTCCCCCTTTATTATGTTGTTTTCCCTAGCATGATTTTTGCCTCTCACACTATTCTTTTTGGGTTTTAGACGATGGTTGGAACCCGAAGGAACCGTGTTGATCAATGCAATGGACAATGCAATGATTTTCCTCCTGAACAAACAAATGTTATGGGAGATGGAGTGAAAAATCTTATTGCTATACTTACACAAGCTATGAATCATTCTGGACTTCTAAATGAGCAGAGAAGGGAATAATATTCTATTGAGTCCTTCATGAGGCAATGTTCACCTTC
The DNA here is from genome assembly GCA_963277665.1 of Viscum album. Classification (NCBI taxonomy): domain Eukaryota; kingdom Viridiplantae; phylum Streptophyta; class Magnoliopsida; order Santalales; family Viscaceae; genus Viscum; species Viscum album. The sequence continues at coordinate 884,253,695 of OY728158.1, forward strand.
TTTCAGTGGGACTTCTGATCCACTTGTTGCTGAACAATGGATCAGTACCACTGAAAAGATATTTTCAGTTCTTCAATGTTCTGAACATGATAAAGTCATCTTAGCAGTATATCGTTTGGAAGGTGAAGCTGATCAATGGTGGAATCTTATCAAGAATACAAGGCAAAGAGATGAAATTGAGTCCATGGAATGGGACGAGTTCAAGAACTTATTTTTCAATAAGTACGTCCCTCGTATTCTTTGAACAAAGATGGAGAAGGAGTTTCTTGAACTAAATCAAAAGGATGATGAATCTGTTGGTATATACGAAGCGAATTTTACAAGACTTGCAAGGTATGCATCTGGCATTATCATCCAACCTGAATGTAAAGTTGATCGATTTTTCAGTGGCTTAAAACCAAGTCTTCGAAGGGCATTAGCTATAAGAGACTTCAGTAGCTATGAAGAAATTGTGCGTTGTGCTATCAAGGTAGAAATGGAAGTTGGTGTTACATATCCATCTCATGATTTTGACAAGAAACGAAAGATGGAGTTCAAGGAGAAATCTCAGAATAATGGTGAAAAGAAGATGAATGTTTCCTTATGCACAAAGTGTGGAAAGAAGCATGGTGGATATTGTCTTAAAGGGACTAGAAAATGTTTTAAGTGTGGAAAAGAAGGTCATCGAGCAGCTGAGTGTCGAAGTAATGGAAAAAGGGTTTCTAATGATGTGAACAAACCAAACACTGCAGAGAACGCACCACCAACACTTCAATGTTTCAAGTGCAAGGAGATGGGACATTATTCCAATAAATGCCCTAATCCAAGGGTTAGTGACGATCAACATGAGAAACCACTAAAGGCAAAGGAAAAAAGGGAAGTCACATGCGATCACTATTGGCAATGTTGAATATGAAAACGATGTGGTGGAATGATTAAGTGTTTATGTAATGGGATTCCAAAATAATGTTGTATCATTGAGTATTGCAATATTTATTGATGTGGTATTCAAAGTGATTGATATATTTTGGAAATAAGATGATATGCGCATAATGAAGGGAAAATGAGAAAATGAAATGTTTAATAGTATTCATGAGCTCATGATTGATATAAGGACTAAGTGATATCATGGTTTGAGAATATAGAATTTTGAGGATTTTGGTATGTGGAAAGTGTTAACTTTTAACTGCATTCATGTTTTCACTAAGGTATTCAATAGAATACATGATTAAGGACTTTGAATGTTTGGAATGTGACCAACAAAACATATCTTATGATATATGGGGATTGAAGATGGTGTTAAATCTTTGGTAATCAATTTCACTATGTTATGAGAGTGGACTGCAGTATTATGGATAAGCCTAAAGATTGGAATGGATTATGTTGGACATAAGTTAGTATTGTTTAGGGATAGAAGTTTTCTCGATATTATTGATGGGATGTTATAGTAATATAGTTTTAGAAAAAGGACAACCTGCAGGACGGGCGACCGCCCATCGCGTCGGACAAGGCTGTGGAAATCGAACCCACAACCGAAGTGCGATTGGCCTTTATCGCCTACCACTGGCCTACAGGAAGTCCCTGTTTATTAGAAACTAGTTTTATTATATTAAGCAGTATGATATATGAAGTATAAGTCCATTTTAGGAACCATATATGATTAATCTCACTATAGAATGACTTATGTATATTTAATAACTTTTTCTAACCTTTTGTTTGAGACAGATGGAATGACCCGTCATTCTATCACAGGATCTGCTAACACTTCACGAATAACAAATTCAACTTCATTTATTTAAGAGATGAAGTGGAAATTGTTAAATGCACGAACAACAGTGTGGTTGTACCAACATAAAGTAAGTATTTATTCTAATTCAAATTTTCAACTTTAGGGAAATGATCTTGAAAACCAAAAATGTTGTCCTAGTGATCTTATACCTGATGAATCAGATGGTACCTTAGATTGTCACAAATTTATGGCTTTGTGATCGCTGGCTTTTCCATAGCCATGTTCTCTACCACTCTCTATCAGAACATGATGGTTAGATTTCTCTTCCATATCCATATTTTCACCTATGTGGAAACCCAGTGATTAGTTTATTTGGGTAATCGTTACATTTCATACTTTAGTTTTTAAAGCCAAGTTTTGGTATTCCTTTTTACGATGTGGGTTTCTATTAAAGAAACATTCCAATAGTAAACTATTTATAACCCCGACGAATTTCGAGGGCAAAATTCATTTTAAGGGGAGTAGAATGTAACAGCCCGAGATTTTATGAAAACTATTCTTTTTAATTTTATTAATGTCTTGTGTTTTACGCTACACCAAAAAGATCTTGCACAACACGCATCCTTGACTTGCCTTGCATTACATGCAATCACAACCTTCTCGATAGCGTGTGTAGTACGCAATACTGAGTTTCACGAAACAACAATATGCTATTAAAATATTATTAAAACTAGCCGTTATGAATAGTAATAACCACTTTTTAAAATGTTAGAAATTTTAGCTCTCAAAATGGACTTCATTTTTGGATTCGTAATATCGAAATTAGTTTAGGATAAAATATTGGTACTTTTCGGATAACTTTCATTTTCTAATGAATAGTGAAAATTACTAAATTTTAATTAAAAACAAATTTTTTTATCAAAATAATTAATAGTGATAAATTATTAATTTGAGTGGTTTTAAAGTATATTTAGAATATATTTTTACAATTTTATACAATTTTGGTCATTGGTTGTAATTTCACATTTAAACCAGACATAATCAAGTGTCAATCTTTTGATATATATTGATTCTTAAAAACACGCTATTTGTTTTAACAGTGGGATTTAATTATAAAATTAATTAATGCAACTTATATGTAATGAATTTGGTAAAATAGACTTCATTTTTGAATTCGGAATATGAAATATAGCTTAGGATGAAATTTTGGCATTGTTCTGAAAAACATCAATTTTTGATGAATAGTGAAACTACTAAGTGGTAGATAAAAAACTGAATTTTTCATAAAACATAATTTTACCGCTTCTGTGAATGGAATTTCAAAAATCCGAGAGACATGGTTGATGTCAGTAAGTAAAATGTGGTTCAATGAGATGAAAATAATTTATGTTGAATAGTAACTTTTTACTTTTATTTACCACGGTTAAAAGTAAATAGGGTAATTAAGGGTATGAATGATATTAATATTATCCTAACACGTGTCCTAATTATATTGGACAAGTTTATCTCGACCAAAAACAACCTTAAGTGTAAAATATTATCATTTAGGCCCACTTGGATTAGATTAGGACATTTATTATTATTTAATTCAAAGAAGTGTTAAAATAGTTAAAATCAAAGTCTAATAAGTAAATCATTTTTAATATGGGGTTATACATAAGATAAATTAGACTATAAATATTAATTAGAAATCTAAAAAGATTTCCTACATAATGGTATTTTATTTATAATTTTTAGACATTAAATAAGTTAATGTATTTATGACACAATGATGACGCAGTAATTATCTTATTAATGAAATATTGACATAATTGATGTTATTAACACCAAATTAAATGTAATTTGAGACTTTTTATGAATCCCACTAATTTTCTAGGTTACTATGATATATTATTGTTTATGTAATAAACTTGGTTCGAACATATAATTCTGTTATGACTTTCACAAAATCATATATCAAATAGTGTCAAAATTGACACAAAATAGTTTTTAAATCAAATATTATATTATTAATTGTTATTTTATTCCTAAAAATCTAAGGTTCGGCCAAATGACTTAGATAAGGATATATATATTAATAATAAACAATATGGGGTTCGTTTGGCATGTTATAGTAAGTGTATTAACCATATTGTAAGAAAACAAAAAGACACGGTAAAAGTTAAATTATTTAACTTAGAGTTAAATCAAATTGATAAGGTTAAAATAATAACCTAAACTTGTCTAAATCCTATTGGTTGATAGTATTTTGACCCATCCCCACTTTAGCTTCGAAATAAGACCCTTTGAAACCATTATAAACTGATTTTGACTTTAATATAAAATAATATTTTGAGATATTCCTAAGGTGCCCCTCTCCTCCCTTATAAAAGGGCACCTCCTCCCCCTCCTCCTCACACCAATTTGAGCACTCAAGCTCGGCCAACCCCTGCCATTTTCCCTTCTCCACTTCCCTAGAATAATCCTAGAGTTCCTGGTCTTCTTCAAAGACCAATCTTAGTTCCCTAAGTGAAGGATTCAAAGAGGCGTTTCAAAGAAGTGGTAATAACCCTTACCGATCTTTTCAATTTCTTTCTTCTTCAACTTCTTCTTCTTTAGTTGTTTCATGATAAAGTAATAACATCAGTAGTACTTACATACTGATATGTTATTATAAATATGAAACAACTCTAATTAACCTTCTATCCATCCTGCGGAAAAAGGAAATCACCGCGCGTGCGTACGTACGGAATACCATCTCCACGCCGTGGTGTAATCTATTTTCCGCCACCACCTTAATTGGATGGGTATAATGGTTTAATGAGTAACTATATATGATTATTATAAAGTGATATTGATACTGAAATAGTATAAATACACTTCAACGCAATTCCACGACCATGGGAACGATATCATCGCTCGTGCGTACGTACGGACTACCGTTTCCACGACGCGATGAGATTCATTCTCAATGATTAACCATTAATGAATGATTATAAACTATATATAATAAGTAATAATGAAATATATTACCTAATAATGATACTGTAATTATTTATATTTATATGTATGTCATCTACTTAATTCCATTCAATTCAATAAGGAAACGAAAACAGCGTTCATGCATACGTACGGACTACCGTCTCCATGAACGGTGTATTTATTTCCATTTACTGATTTATTATATATGTATATTCAGAATATATATATATAAATAATGTTTTATATTCTGGAATTAAGTAATAATGATCTAAGTAATCATATGAATAATTACAAGTTAAAAACACAAACGACAAATGAGACGATTTTACCCAAAACGCTACTTTAACATGAATTTACAAAAGAATGGGTAATATAAAGTCATAAGTGGACCATATATGATATAATAAAAATGAATATGATTCTGGAATAAGTCAATAACATGATTTAAATCATTATACAGGAGGTTCAGACACTTACGAAGCAAATCAGACCTAAGGTAAGGGAAATATCACAATCTCATTTTTATCCGAGATTGTTTATTCGAAAGTATTTACTGGGGTGTATTTTATCATCCACATCCATGTTTCATCAATAAGTAATATTATTTCCATCCACCTACAATTTTTTAAATCCATTTTTACCCTTCGGTGAGTTTTTAGTAATATCTATGAAAGGAATCTTTTGTCATACGAGGTACTTTTTGACTTTTCCGACAAAAGTACGAAGAATGCTTTTTTTAACTTATACGGAATGAATGGATTTTTAAAACATTATTTCCAAGAAGCTTCCTTTACAAGTTTTCAAGTTTATTTTTAATCAACGTCTTTTATTTTAATGTTGTATGACATTTTATGAAAGGAAAAATGTTTTTGAAGAAGAAAGGATATTTTCCTCAAGAATAGAGTTCAAGTGTTTTATCAAAATTATTTTCCATCTAAGATAATAAAGGGTTCTGTTTTTATCCCTATTATTATATTGATTTGATCATGTTGTGATGGAATTATTTTTATGAATTCCTTTATCTTATATGAATTGATTTATGATGTCATGATGTTTTAAGAATCCCATTTTTGTTACATGTGTTATGCGATGATGTATGATTATGTGGCACACATAAGAAAGGATTCATTATAAGATGGATGGGACCTATATCTCCCTCCAATGCATTGGGTAAAGATTTTATATCTCATGAGATAGACAGGGCTGGAACGGTAGGTTATACCGGTTCAGTGAAACAGGACTGAAACGAGGGTTACTCAATTCAGAAAGGGACTTTGTCCACTAAGATAGTCTTGGCAATGAGTCTTGACTAACAAGAAATGATTCTCTATGATTATGTGTGTATGCCACAAAGTTTCAAGTTTTATGTTATGATTATGGGGATCTCATTCTCACTTCTATGATTTATTCCATGTTAAGATATTATGATCTCTTTTGTAGGTTATGATTTTCAAAAAGATATGATATGATTTTTAGTTCCTTTATTTGCCTTGCTGAGCATTTGAGCTCACCCTTTTATGTTTTCTTTTCCCCAGGATATAAAGAAAGGTTTTAGGTAAAAACAAGGGAAGATCTTTCACCACGATTAGAAGATTACGTTCCGAGTGTCCAAAGACACTAAACTAATACGATCCTTGTGTGTGTGTTTTTGTTATGTACTAAGTATTCCGCAAAAGTAATGTAATGTCCATGTATGTCAAGATATGGGTCTCTACAATGATAATAAAAATAAACAATCATTTACTTTTTAGAAACCTTATTTAAGCATAGAAACACTTTTTTCTTAATCATAAACCATTTTGAACTGTCTATTGAACATGAATATTTTATACTAGTGTAATAACATGAAAAAAATACGTTGAAATCGATAGAACTAGTGGAACTAATTGTTAAATTCCATTTACCATTACATTTATACAAAATCATCTTCAAAACTACGGACTAAACAATCCCAATTAACATACATGGTAAAACTAAATCCAATAAATATATAATATATAATAATAAATTTATTATAATATATTAAATAATTATTAATTAGGTTTTTTAGTATGAAATTAAATTGAGTAATTTGTCAATTAAAGGGGATATAAGAGTGTCTAAGTGAGTCGAGAATCAATTTAAGGGGACCGTCCAACTATTTTTCTTCCACATTAGGTATATTATATCTCTATCTATTCAACTTATTTTTATTATATATATTTTTTAATATTTAATTACTTTATTTGAGTTCATTTTTAATTTCTTTATTCTAGTGATATTCATTTCCTTCTAGTTTATATTCAACTAATTTATTTTGATCTAAACCCTTCAATGTGTATAAAAAAATCCACTTCTTTTTTCTTCCATTTATAAATCCTATAATGGATAATTTCTATTCTAAAAATCATTATTCCATAAAAAAGTACATTCTTATTTTTATAGTTACAAAAATTACTTTATTTACTTTTGAAGATGGTTTACCCATATCATTAAATTATGATAGGGAATGAATTTACATATCATCTTCCACATTTTTTAATAAAAAATTTTCTTCACTATGATATCTATATTTATGAGCTATGATTTTTCATTCACTTATTAATATCTAATATTCCATAATCCTTTTTTTCATTGAAAAAACTTTTCATACCTTTATAGTGTATGATTTTTGAATTCACTATGTACCCCATTTCCATATCATGGGTTTTTAATATATATCTTTTATGTTTGATTTATTTTTAATATGGAACATATACTCATGAAATATTATAATGTAATTTGTGGTCCAAAATTACATTTCCCCCAAATAAACTTTATAATTCTTACATCTTTTGAGAATTTATATATGGAGCATTGGTAGTTAGCATAAAACATTGTTTTAAGATATCATAGAAATGAGCCTCACCTTATTTTTTGGATGAAATGAGATATCATTGTTCAAAATTTTTATTATTCCTATTAGTAAAATTTTATTGTAATATCATTACCCTAATTTTATGTTTACTTGTGATTATATATAATCATCCTCTTTTATGATTCTATGTTCTGATTATTTATACTTTTGACATATCACTATCATGATTATTTTGATTATCCCCTTATTAAATTTTGTTATCTCACCCACACTTTTATGTATGTGCCTATGTTATCACACTTAGTGATAAGAGTATTATTAATTATAGGAGTATATTATATATTTGGTATCAAAGAATGGTGTATTTATTTTTTGGTATTAACATGGTGCACATTATATTAAAAATGCCACATATTATATAAATTAAAATTTAGGATGACATAAGTTTAGGTTTGTTAGTGATTCATTAATTATCTCTTATAAGTGTGTAATTTTACTTTTTATGAGTATTCATTAGAGTATTCTCATTATTAATATTTTATTATTTAATTAATTAGATAAAATGAAACATGTCAAAAACCAATGTAATGGTCGATGTAATGATTTCCCAAATGAAATTCCTAATATGATGGAAGTGAAAGACCAAAAACTATGTGAGTTAATTTAATAATTTCCTGACGTTTTGAAAAATAACTTAAAACATGTGGAGAATATTCTCTAAACAATGAAAAAAACGTAGTTTATATTTTTATTCAATAATGACCAACCAATTTTGGAGAAACTTTATATATATTAATCATTTATTAGTGGAAAAATTCTATTGAAAATATATTTTATGTCTTATAATAATTTGATAGATAAAAAGAAATTTATTTCATTTATCCCACGGAGGGGGAGATGATCAGTGGTTGACATTGACCACGAATTCGAGTACTAAATTATAAATTGACTAAATAGATTAAAATAAATAAAATAAAATATTTTTTAACATATATTCGACTAGAACTATCCTTATAAAAATGTATATATAATTTCATGGAATTAATAAAAGGGGTAATGAATCAATTGGGTCTTATTATTGAAAATTCATAAGGATTGGAATGGATTATATTGGCTTTGTTATCGATCCTAGAAGCATGGTTAACCATTTCATTTTTTCTTTAAAACCATTTATTCAAAAATCTATAATTATTTGGGAAATTGATTGTTATAAATAAATATATTGATTTAGCCATATCATAGATATAAAGATGGGTGAATCTATATGGACTAATGGTACATGACCAAAAATTGAAGAGTGTAGTTCAATTCTAGAGGATAAACTGACGAATCTCATGGGGGAATAATATTAAAACATCCACATGTCAAAAGCCTAAAAATAAACACACGTGAAATTGCCTCAATGGAACAAGTAAATGGTTAATTTGGGGTAAAAATGGAATAAACAATGATATTTATTAAGAGATATGAAAAACAATCAATATGACAAAATTAAATAATTATATGGTTAGCCTTCCACCCATAGTCTTGTGTTTCAAATATAATTGACATGGATACTCTGCATGTCAATGCACCATGTAAAGGGTTATTAAGGATAACCAATATCAAAAGCCTCCAAATAAAATTAAGAGAGTAATAACTTTTTCTCTCAGTAATAATAGGTTGGAAGATAAAAATAGTGTATTAACAAGTAAACAAGTTATTCATTAAATAATAGAAAATAACCTATTTTATTTTGGTTTCACACATTCCATCATAAGATGAAGGCTATTTATAAATATTTTAACACAAATTCAAGACATTGTGGTTGATTTATCTGTGAAGAGAACCCATGTTGTGAATTTATTTCTTCTAAAGTACTAAACTCAGCACTAATTAACCATAAAGGTAAAAATATCCTATAAATATTAGTTATTATCCCTTGATTATAATTTTTTTAGTACTAGGAATTTATTTTATGTCCTTATATAAAGACAATATAAATTATCTGGATATCTAAATCACATTCTATATCATTAACATCCTTTCACTCAAAAAAATATATAAAGAGAAGTATGAATATTCGTTAGAAAAACATTCTCATGAACTGATATTATTTCCTTAAGAACAACAATATTTCTCTAAAATGGTTGAGATGAATGAAAGGATCTTCCCTAAAAAATTCTTATTCTGAGGGAATATGTTTGTGTATTAATATATTATTTTCCTCGTATTCCCCTAAATCGAGATATTGAGTTATCAATAGATTTTATACCTAAATCTTTGATCATATCCATGGATAACTATATAATAGACCCTAATAAATTAGATTATTTGATGAAAAAAATTTAGAATATTTTGGAAATGGTTTTAAATTCCATATTTTTCACTATATAGTTCCATATTCCTCTTTTTTAAGAGCTTGTATGGTTCAACATTACTCTACATTGATTATCATGAGCTTAAAAACAAAACGATAAAGAATAAGTATCCTCTACCATTAATTTATTGGATCAATAAGATGGGATTCAAAACATATAATAGGTGGATATTTTATTTAGATATCATACATTAATGGAGAAATGGGTGGATATTAAAAAGGATTTATTTCATAAAATATACGGACAATATAAGTTCATTGTGAATCCATTAAAAATCCCAAATACTATAGTAAAATTTTTCGAATTGATGAATATTTTATTTATAGATTACTCATTAAAACATATCTTGGGGAATGGAAAATAATTTTTCTTTCATAATTATATTCTAGTGGTTGACCCTAGGTAGTCTTCTAAATATTATTTCACACAAAATCGATTGTCACTTTTGGATTGATTGATAAAATTCACTTCATTTAATTTTGAGAACATGAATATAAGAAGAATTTTATTGATTTATTTTAAAATATTTTTGGAAGGGTGATTGAATATGGATTGTCTAGACCTTGTTAATTGATATCGTGGTTTTTTAATAATTTCAAATTCTTTATCTCTTTTCGAGTAAGATAGAAATTCTTAAATTTCATTCTCTCTCCCCCTTGGACAGGTGGTGAATGTGAGTATATCCCGGAATAAAATGTAAAATTTTTCTACACTCCTCATTATGTGTGTGTAGATGTAGTAGGTCATTTAAAATCATTAGAGAAATACATTATATAGTATTGTTATTCTCAAACAACCAATTACTCTATCCGCAATTCAATGTGCATGTTAGCGATCACTGAGCACTCAACACCCAACCATAATATTTTCCAATATATAAAGATTATAATTTGGTGGAGGTATATTGGAATCATTAACCATGAAAATTAATATTAACATAATCTAACCAAACATAACCTTGTCCATTATTAGAAACTAAAAATTTGAAATTAATACTAGATTGAAGGAAAACAAAATGAATTTATTTAATCTAATCAACAAGATTATGAAAAATATAGTAGGTCAATACTCTACTTATAATTATCACTCACAACCACTACCACATCATAGATATGGTAGAGGGGTTTATTTTGAAGAGGGAGGAAATCATAATAATTAAAGAAAAATAAAATAATACCAAATATAGTGTGGAATTATAGGATTAATAATTTGTTATCCCTGGATTCCCCTTACTGATCAATGGATTTTTCAATCACACGTGTCTTCAATTTATAGGCTTTATTCTCACCTTGGGAATCCTTAATACTGTCATAAATGAGCCTTTGTGATATTTGGGTCATAATGGGGAGTCTAATGGGAGTGTGGGCATTAATTCCCATTACATATTCTTTTTAATAAGACCTACAGAACCTTTCATGTCATAAATAGGATTTTTACACTATAAAATAATCATGGAAGTAGAAGGGGAAGGTTTACGGGATGCAATTATTGTCATAAAAATGTAAAGGGGTGTCACAATGTGAAACATATGTTTCATGTTATGATTCATGTTTTTATCACCCAGAATGATTTTTCTCCCTTGTGGTTTATTTTTACACCTTGAATTCTCCATTCCATTCATCATAAACACATATTTACCTTATAAAATGGAATTTTACAGAATGTTTTACACAATTTCATCCAATTTCATCCAATTTCATCACTTTTATGGATTTTAGTGGGTCCTTTGACTATAGTACGTCATGTGTAATAGCCCAAGATTCCACGGTACATTTCACTTTGAATAATTCAATAGCTTGCGTTGTACGCAACTTCAAGATTCTAACACACTACGACCAATCAAACATGCCATTATGAATAGTAATAACCACTTTTTGAAATTTTATAAATTTTATTCTTCAAAATGGAATTTATTTTTGAATACGGAATATTGAAATTAGCTTACGGTGAATTTTTGGTATTTTTCTAAAAACATGCATTTTTTGATGAATAGTGAAAAACATTGCATTATTGTTTAAAACCGACATTTTATTTAAATAATTTTCTATATAATTTTAATTTATTTTAGGTCAAAATAGATACATAATACCTATATATTTTCAATTTAATTCATTGGAGTCATTTTATAATAAGTTTCGATATATAAAATTTCATTAAATTTTTTACCGTCTTTTACACACCTTCCAGGAGCATTTACAAATTTGCATAAAACATAATTTGACGACTTCTATGAGTTGAATTTCAAAAATCCAAGAGACATGGTTGACATCATTATGTAAAATGTGGTCCAATAATATGAAAATAATTTTTCTATGAATAGTAACTTTTCACTTTTATTTACCACAGTTAAAAGTAAATTGGGAAATTAAGTGTAATAATGATATTATAATTACCCCAAAAAATGTCCTAATTCTATTAGATAAGTTTAATTCAACCAGAAACAACCTTAGTAATAAAATATTATCCTTTTGGTCCAATTAGATTAGATTAGGAGATTTATTATTATTTTATTTAAAGAATAGTTAAAAGAGTTAAATTCAAAGTTTAATAACTAAACCATTTTTAATATAGGGATACACACTATATAAATTAGACTATAAATATTAATTATAAATATAAAGCGATTTCCTACATATTTATATTTTATTTAAAAAATTTAGACATTATATATTTTAATTTATTTATGCCACAATGATGATGCTGTAATTACCTTAATAATGAAATATTTAAATAATTATTATTATAAATATCCAAATAAATGCAAAGTGAGACTTATGATAAATTACACTAATTTTATATATTCATATTACATGTTAGGTTTGAATAAATAAAATCTATTCGAAGTAATAAATTTTTTGTGGCTTTTATAAAAATCAAATACTAAATAGTGTCAAAATTGACAAAATTGAGTTTTTAAAATAAAATACTCTATTATTAATTGATATAATATTCATAAAAAACTAAAGTTCAGAAAATAACATAGATAAAGTTATATATATTAATAATTAACCACATGGGGTTCTCTTGTATTTTTATAGTAAGTTTATTAACCCTATAATATAAAAATACAAAGAGAAATGGTAAATATCAAACAATTTAACTAAGAGTTAAATCTAAAAGATAAGGTTAATATGAAGGACTAAAACTATCCTAAACCATTTGGTTGAGAGGTGTTCGACCCATATCCACCTTATTTATGAAATAAATTATTTTGGAGCAATAAAAAACTGAGAATTATTTTATTATAAAATAATATTTCAAACTTTTTCTAAAGTGACCCTCACCTCTCTTATAAAAGGGTACTTCCCCTTCTCTTAATTTCACACCTCTAAAGCCATATGGATCAGAAAAAACCTGCCCAAATTTCCTATCAAATTTCCTCCCTTCATCCTTGAGGGATTCATTTGGTCATAAACCCATCCTATGGAGATGTTTTCATCAAATCAAAAGGAATAACCGGAAAAAGAGGAAAATATGTCATCACCTCTTCCAAGTTATTTTCTTCTTCCACTTCTTCATTATTTGTTGTTTCAACTCTAAAATAATAACTATAGAATATAATATATAATGTGATGTTATTATAAATGTTTTAAAACAATATTAATTATTCTATCCATCATATGAATGAAAAGGTCAACATACGTGTGTACATACCTCTAACCGTCTCCACGTCGTGGTGTAGTTTGTTATTCAAACACTTCATTATTTCGATTTGTATAATAATGAGTATAACTGATGTAAATAATAAATATACAATGTTAATGATTTTTTATATATTATATACCATCCAAATACTTACTATTTCACCATCAATATAATGATATTGACACTCGTGCATACGTACGGATTATCGTCTCCATGAATACGATGAGATTCAATCCGCACCATAATCATTCTAGAATAATTTTCATTTTATGAATAAAAATAATGTTTATGAACATTATATAATTATTTATATGAATCAAATATATCCTATACATAAAAAACATGACTTATGTAACCAAGCATATAAAAGAAAAAGAATTAGTTAACACCCGAAATAATGATACTACTATCATATTATTAACAAACCAATATTATAAGATCATATATGATATGATATTTATGTATAAGATTATTGTATAATTTAATAACAATATTTTAACTATTATACATGAGGTTGACTATAACATCCCAATCAGGTAATGAATAATAGATATTTTTATCTATGTCTATTAATGAATTAGATAGTGTTTTAGAGGCTTAAAATGAAAATAAATCCAATCTTAAGCATGGAATACACTAATATTTTTAAAAGATTGTTTTACTGCCATTTGATGGAAAACCATTTTTGAATCTATCATTTGACAATTTTATAAACTATTTTTTTCAAAATAAACTTATTCTTTATGATTGGGACATCAAAATTTACTTTGTGTGAATTTTTGGTATTTATCTGACAATGTTCATTTTTTTAATGAATAGTGAAAAATACTGCATTTTACATCAAAACTGCGTTTTAATATAATTTATTTATATTATTAGATTATCATTTGAATTGGTTTTGAAGTGAAATTAGAATATATCTTTACCATTTAATCCAATGGTGGTCATTGGAATCAATTTCACTTTGAAATTGGACTTAAACTGGTGTCAATCTTTTAATACTTATTGTTTCATAAAAACACGCTATTTGTCATGACAACAGGAATTAATTATTAAATTAATTAATGTAACTTATATGATTTAAATTTTTTAAAATATACATCATTTTTGAATTCATAATATCAAATATAGCTTTGGGTGAAGTTTTGGTATTTTTCTGAAAAACATCAATTTTTGATGAATAGTGAAACCACTAAGTGGTACTTATAAAAACGGATTTTCCATTTAAATGAAATTTTTCCACCTTTGTGTTTTGAATTTCAAAAATCCGACATAAATGGTTGTCATTAAGAAGTAAAATGTGGTCCAATGGGATTAAAATAAATTTTTGGTGAATAGTAACTTATTAAGTTTTTAATCGCGATTAATGGTAATTAGTGTAGTTTAAGGTAAAAATAATATTTTAATAGTATGAGATGAGCTTGAAACATGTTCTACCCTCATTTTATATGTCATGTACGACCAATAAAATCCATGGGTCAACTTGGGGACCCAATGGAGCCACTTTGGTTGGGAAATGACATAAATAACTTTTTATTTAATGAAAAATTAAAAATGACACAAACATAATATGTTTTACGAAAACAATCATTAAATGGGGTTATACAAGTCAGATTTTTGACTATAAATATTAATTGGAAAAATAAAAATATTTCCTACATCATAGTAGTATTTTTATAATTTTTAGACTTTAAATATGTTAAATTATTTATGACATCATGATGATGCAGCGATTACCTCATTAATAAAGGATTTAAATAAAATGAGAAGATAATGTAATGTCAATGCCCTAAACATGTCCAAAAACTATTGGGTGGGTATATTTCGAACCCTTATCACCTTATCCTACAATTATATCAATTTGGGACCTTTTAAATCCGAAAATAATTTTCAAATAAAGTAATATTTCTTTACTTTCCAAGAGTGCCCCTCCTCTCCTCTTATAAAAGGCCCCCACCTCTACCTCCTTACCTACACTTAAAAAGCCTTTGACTTGGAAAACCCCTGCCCATGTTTTCTCTCCACATACCTCTATTACTCCTTGAAGCCTCACTTTGGGCATAAGTCTTCCCAAGGAAGCCTTTGAGCTCAAACCAAAGGGAGTTACTCGATTTTAAGGTAATGTCTTCACTTGAGTCCTTTTGTTTTATTTTGCTTCTCCAACCCCCTAAACTCTTTTTATTTATTTGTTTTTTAACAACTACAGTATCTTCAATAAACTAGTATGTTGTTATAAGAAGGATCCAATCTACAATTACACACACCTACATCTAATGGTTAAAGAACATATTGTTTCTGTGGATACTGAATTTATGCCTCCCGAAACGATGATTGTTCAACATTATTTTAACACCTTCAAAGGTGGCCATTATGATGACACTATATTTATATATGATATATAATATGTTTATGTTTTCCGTAAGCTTATGCATTTTTCATTTTTGGCATACCTTTATGGTTTCCATTATGGGTAAACGCGATATCTTCATTTAAGGAAGTGCGGACTACCGCCCCCTCAAAGTGATTTGATTCGTTAAATACAATATGTGGGACGTATAAAGGATGGAACTATGATATTATATATGATATTATACTGTAATTATAATATACCTTTATATCATTATGATTCCATTCTATAAAATACGAAATAGAAATGAAAGTAGCGTCCATGCGTACGTACGGCTTACCGTCTCCATGAACGGTGCATTTCATTTCTTACCTCTAAATGATTATGTAATATTATTAATTCATTAATGTATAGGATATATATGACATATATAATATCTACATCATGAATACCATTCTGGATATAATGGATAAATGAACAACTTGTAATTATAAATGGCTTATTTTTGACTCAAGTACCAATGATCGTTAAAATGACCATTATTAACTTAAATAATTACATAGTGTTCATGACATAGCAATAATTGATATAAAAGGAATAATAAACTTGTAAAAGGTTCATAAACAAGTAGAAATTAACTCAAGTTTATTATTCAGGAGATTAAAGAACGACCGAGTCAAGTCGGACCAGAGGTATGGGAATTCATCTCAATCTCCTTTCATTGAGGCATATTTTATTTTATACACAACTTTCTTTTATACGGTGTATAAACCCCTTTTACTTTTATGTTTATCCAAAAGGAATATTTTTTATATGAAGCGTTTTAAAAAATGACAAAAGGGAATGTTTCTGTCATACGTATGCGGCGACAACGACTTCTCCGCCGCCGTGACCATTATTTGAGTTTCGGCTTCCTCTACAAGCCATGCCTTCTTTTTAAAAGAAAAATAAATACCATGTTTTACTTTTCTTTTATTTTGGTGTTGAAAATTGTTTTCATAATGTTTTTATATCAATGTGTTGTATTGATATCTTGTGATTGAAAGGTGGAAATGTTACGTTTCCTTTATGCATGTTTTATGTGATATGATTATGTTGAGGTTCTTGGGAATTATTATGAAGACGGGTGGTTCTGTGATAAACTAAGGGTGGGTGAGCCCGATATAGCTCTCCAATGCATTGGGTAACACGAAGGAGTGAAAAGTTAAGGTTTCTCCGAAGAGATTTAGGGAATATATTGTGATGGGTATTCCAAACGTAACCAAGAGGGTTACTCCCTACATAAGAATGTTATGAATGCCTCAAGTTACCTTTATGTCTTATGATTTCTATGATTTATTCATGATTTGATGAGGTATGTTAAAGTGCTTATGTTTTATGGGTAAAGTATGATTTCATTCTTATGTATATATGTACCCATGTTTCCTTTCCATATTTTTATATCCCTTACTGAGCTTTTTATGCTCATCCCCTTTTTTTGAAATGTTTTTCACAGGTCAAGGGAAAGGTAAATGATATGATGATAGTGTCAAGGAAGTGTCAAGAAAGAATCCATGTTTTATTTGAAATATTTTTCCATTGATGGGAAAGAAGAATACTAACTTTATGTAACCACTTTTTTAATATGTAGAATGTAATGCAAGTTCTATGATCTAATTCTCTAAAACTCTAAACCCGAAAATATCCTCAACGTGTAATCTTGTAATAACTCAAGATTAAGTAAGGTTTAAGGCTAGGGCCTTGTAGTTGGAATCAGAGGTTGATTTATATTACTTTAGGAGTTAGAATTATATTAAATTATTATCCAAAAATATATTTTTTTTAAAGGATATAGCATTTGAAGATTACCATGTTGCTTCATCTAAGACATGTTTGTTCAGAATGGTTTTCCGCAGAGGAAACCGAGAAGCAGTGCTAGGAAGGAATGCAGAAGGAAATAACCTTCTGAATCTACATCCTGAGATGGTCGGAATTGGAACTGAACAGTTTTTTGCAGTAATGGTGCAGTTGACTCAAGCGATAAATGGCGGTGGTATCCATGCACGAGATCAGCCAGATCAACCGCAGAGGAACATGTCAGTGGTGGAACATTTCATGAGGCAACATCCCCCATCATTCAGAGGATCATCTGACCTTGTGCTAGCTAAAGGGTGGATTAAAGCACTGGAGAAGATTTTTGATGTCATGGGGTGTTCAGACAATCAAAAGGTTAGTCTTGCTATTTACCGTTTTGAGGGTGAAGCATATCAGTAGCGGTCGATGGTTAAAAATATCAGGGACGCTGATGAGATTGATGCTCTCGACTGGGATGAATTCAAAGGTATGTTTCTTGAGAAGTATTTTCCTAAGGCTGTTCGACTTAGGACGGAAAAACAATTAGTGGAATTGAGGAAGGAGGAAGACTCAGTGGCTACCTATGAAGAATGGTTCACTCGATTGGCAAGGTATGCTCCAAATTTTATCCGAGACCTTGATAGTAAAATCAATCATTTTCACTCAGGATTAAAGCCAAAATATCGAAGGTCATTAGCTTCTCATGAGTTTAAAAGTTATGAAAAGCTTATTCGATGTGCTGAGAAGGTGGAAATGGAGTTTTCCAATGATCAAGTGTTCTATAACAACCAACAGAAGAAGAGACCGAGGTGGCAGGAGAAAGGTAAGAATTCTTCAAAAAAGGCTGATAGTAAGAAAACTAAGTTTCCAGTTTGTGATAAATGTGGCAAAAGTCATGTTGGGGAATGTCTTCTGAATTCTGGAAGGTGCTACCAATGTGGTAATATGGGACATAAGGCTTGTGATTGCACTGAAAAAGATCATGGTGATGGTAAGACCAAATTTGATTTACAGTTACTGAAATGTTATAAGTGAAATGATATGGGTCACTATGAAAACGAGTGTCCGACAAAGAGCTTGAGTGATGGGAAGCAGTTAGACTACAAGCAGAAAGGGGTGGTGAAATCCATTGCAACTACTTCAGTAGATGTCAGGACATCAAATGAAGTTGTATCAGGTACTTTGTTTGTTTTTTCAGATTATGCCAGTGTGTTGTTTGATTCGGGGTCTACACATTATTTCATCTCTGAAACCTTTTCTAGTAAAATGGGAATACCATCTCAAGAAATGTCTCCTGAACTTCTAGTAAAAACACCTGGGGAAATTTTGAGGCAAAAAGAATTTATAAGAATCTTCCTATCCTTATCCATGGAAAGAACCTACTTGCGAAAGTTATTGTTTTACCTCTAGAAGAATTTGATGTTATCCTGGGTATGGATTTGCTCTCTATTTACCATGCTAAGATTGCCTGTAGATCTAAAGAAGTTTCTTTTCAGAAAGGCTTTCAGTTTGTGTACATGAATGAACCCTTACTATTGATAACTTATCAAGAGGCCAATAAACATGTAAAAGATGGAAATGGATGTTACCTTGCACACATCATTGAAAATAAAGGAACTGTTCAGATTAATGATGTGCCAGTGGTAAATGAGTATCCTGATGTTTTTCCTGATGAGTTGTCTGGAATAATACCAGATCGGGAAGTTGAGTTTACTGTTGACTTAGTTCCTGATGCTATGCCAATTTCAAAACCCCCTTATCAAATGGCTCAAATTGAACTTTTAGAGTTGAAGGAACAATTGCAAGATTTATTAGAGAAAGGTTTCATTCGACCTAGCACATCACCATGGGGTACTCCTGTTTTATTTGTTAAAAAGAAAGATGGTTCTATGAGACTTTGCATTGATTATAGGGCCTTGAATAATATCACTGTTAAGAACAAATATCATTTTCATCATATCGATGATTTGTTTGATCAGCTCCAGGGAGCTCAGTTTTTTTCAAAGATTGACTTGAGATCGGGTTACCATCAGCTGAAGGTAAAGGAGGTAGATATTCCGAAGACCGCGCTCCGTACAAGATATGGCCATTATTAATTTGTAGTAATTCCTTTTGGGATAACCAATGCACCTGCTGTATTCATAGACTTAATGAATAAAATTTTCCATGAGTTCTTGGATAAGTTTGTGGTTGTTTTCATTGATGATATTTTGGTGTTTTCTAAAAGTAAAGAAGAGCATGAAAGACATTTAAGGGTTATCTTCAAAACCTTAAAAGAAAAGAAACTGTATGGAAAATTCAGCAAGTGTGAGTTTTGGTTGCAAAAAATTTCTTTCCTTGGTCATATTGTTTCTAAAAATGGAATAACTGTTGATCCTGCAAAAAGAAAAGTTGTGGAAGACTGGCTAAGACGCACAAATGTAATAGAGATTCGTAGTTTCCTTGGTTTGGCAGGCTATTACTGAAGGTTTGTTAGAAATTTTTCACGGTTATCTAGTCCAATGACTAACCTAACTCATAAGGGTTTTAAGTTTATCTGGAAAAAAGAATGCGATTATTGTTTTCAGGAGTTGAAAAGAAGATTGGTGAATGCTCCAGTTTTGGCACTACCTTCCAGGAATGGGGATTTTGTTATCTACAGTGATGCTTCATTGAAAGGACATGGTTGTATCCTAATGCAGAATGATCAAGTAATTGTTTATGCTTCATGACAGTTTAAAACTCATGAGTGAATTACCCTACACATGATTTCGAATTAGCTGCAGTTTTTTTCGCTTTAAAAATTTGGAGGCATCATTAGTATGGAGTAAAGTGTGAAATATATACCGATCACAAAAGTTTAAAGTATATATTCACTCAGGAAGAATTGAACATGAGACAGAGGTGATGGCTAGAATTAATCAAGGGTTATGATTGTACAATTCATTACCATCCAGGAAAAGAAAATAAAGTGGCTAATGCTTTGAGTCGAAAAAGTAATGCTTCATAAGCAATGTTGCGTTTGGAACGTGATCCTTTGGTTAAGGATTTGATGAACTTTGGCATAGAAGTTGTTGGTACAGGATGTTCTTCGATTTTTTTTCAATTATTAGTGAGATCATCTCTATCAGATAGAATCAAGCAAGCACAGAAGCAAGATAGTGAGTTGCAGAAAAAGGTAGAGCTGGTTCAGAAAGGTAAGTTGCCTGAATTCAACAATGATAATGATTGAGTTTTGAGATTTGTGAAGAGATTTTGTGTGCCTTTTGATTCATAGTTGAAGAGAGAGTTGTTATGTGAAGCTCATAGTTCTCCGTTTTCAGTTCATCCAGGCAGTACTAAGATGTATAGAGATATCCGGGAGTATTACTGGTGGGACGGAATGAAAATAGATATTGCTGATTTTACAGTAAAGTGTTTGACTTGTCAGTAGGTTAAAGCAGAGCGGCAGTTACCGAAAGGGATGCTTCAGCCTTTACCAGTGCTAGAGTGGAAATCGGAGAATATATCCATGGACTTTGTTGTGGTATTACCAAAGACATCTCGATGTAATAATGCAATCTGGGTTATTTTTGATCGCTTGACCATGTCTGCTCATTTCCATGCTATACGAGATACTTTGTCCCTAGATCAACTTTCCCGTTTGTATCTTAAAGAGATAGTCAGGTTACATGGAGTTCCTCTCTCCATTGTATCTGACCGTGATCCCAGGGTCACTTCTAACTTTTGGAAAGGCCTTCAGAAGTTGTTGGGTACTAAATTAAATTTTAGTACAGCTTTTCATCCTCAATCAGATGGGCAGTCAGAATGAAAAATTTAGACCTTGGAGGATATGCTATGAGCTTGTTTGATGGATTATCAAGGATGTTGGTACCAGCATCTTTCTTTGGTTGAATTTTCATATAATAACAGTTTTCATTCCATTATACAGATGGCACCATTTGAGGCGTTATATGGGAAGCAATGTCGAACTCCAGCTTTCTGGGATGAAGTGGGTGAAAGGAATTTTATGGGACCAGAATTGGTAGAAGAGATGGCAGAAAAAGATCAGCTGATTCAGAAACACATGAGAACAGCTCAAAGCAGGCAGAAGAGTTATGCGGACAACATGAGGAAGGATCTATCTTTTGAGGTAGGTGATCATGTTTTTCTCAAAGTATCGCCCTGGAAAAGTGTGATGCGGTTTGGTAAAAAAGGAAAGATGAGTCCAAGGTTCATTGGACCATATGAAATTCTGGAGAGAGTTGGATCAGTTGCTTACCGAGTGGCTTTACCTCCGAGTTTATCTCAGGTACACAATGATATTCATGTTTCGATGCTGAGAATGTACATGCCAGATCCATCTCATGTTTTGAGTCCAGAGGTAGTTCAGCTGGAAGAGAACCTATATTTTGAGGAACAAGCGGTCTATATTCATGACCATAGGGAGCAAGTGTTATGAAATAAGGAGATTAATCAGGTAAAGGTTTTGTGGAAAAACCACATGATGGAAGAGGGAACATGGGAATCTGAAAATGCAATGAGGGATAAGTACCCCCATTTATTCGATAAGTAAATAAATTGCGGGGACACAATTTTCTAAAGGGGGGAAGGATGTAACATCCCAAGTATGTAATTAATAATAGATATTTTTATCTATGTCTTTTAATGAATTAGATAGTGTTTTAGAGGCTTAAAATGAAAATAAATCCAATCTTAAGCATGGAATACACTAATATTTTTAAAAGATCGTTTTATTGTGTTTTGATGGAAAACCATTTTTGAATCTATCTTTTGAAAATTTTATAAACTATGTTTGTCAAAATAAACTAATTCTTTATGATTGGGACATCAAAATTTACTTTGTGTGAATTTTTGGTATTTATCTGACAATGTTCATTTTTTTAATGAATAGTGAAAAATAATGCATTTTACATCAAAACTGCTTTTTAATATAATTTATTTATATGATTAGATTATCTTTTGAATTGGTTTTTAAGTGAAACTAGAATATATATTCACCATTTAATCCAATGGTGGTCATTGGAATCAATTTCACTTTGAAATTGAACTTAAACTGGTGTCAATCTTTTGATACTTATTGTTTCATAAAAACACACTATTTGTCATGACAGCAGGAATTAATTATTAAACTAATTAATGCAACTTATATTATTTTAATTTTGTAAAATAGACATCATTTTTGAATTCAGAATATCAAATATAGCTTTGGGTGAAGTTTTGGTATTTTTCTGAAAAACTTCAAGTTTTGATGAATAGTGAAACCACTAAATGGTACTTATAAAAACTGATTTTCCATTTAAATGAAATTTTTCCACCTTTGTGTTTTGAATTTCAAAAATCCGACATACATGGTTGTCATTAAGAAGTAAAATGTGGTCCAATGGGATGAAAATAAATTTTCGGTGAATAGTAACTTATTAAGTTTTTAATCGCGATTAGTGGTAATTAGTGTAGTTTAGGGTAAAAATAATGTTTTAATAGTATGAGATGAGCTTGACACATGTCCTACCCTCATTGGATGTGTAATGGCCGACCAAGAAAATCCATGGGTCAACTTGGGGACCCCATGGAGCCACTTTGGTTGGGAAATGACATAAATAACTTTTTATTTAATGAAAAAGTATAAATGACACAAACATAATATGTTTTATGAAAACAATCTTTAAATGGGGTTATACAAGTCATGTTTTTTACTATAAATTTTCATTGGAAATATAAAAAGATTTCCTACATCATAGTAGTTTTTTTATAATTTTTAGACTTTAAATAAATTAAATTATTTATGACATCATGATGATGCAACGATTACCTCATTAATAAAGGGTTTAAATAAAATGAGAATATAGTGTCAAATCTACGAACTACACATGTCCAAAACCTATTGGGTGGGTATATTTAGAACCCTTATCACCGTATCCTAGAATTATATCAATGTGGGACCTTTTAAATCCGAAACACATTTTCAAATAAAGTAATATTTCTTTACATTCCAAGAGTGCCCCTCCTCTCCTCTTATAAAAGGCCCCCACCTCTACCTCCTTACCCACACTTCCAAAGCCTTTTGCTCGGCCAAACCCAGCCCATTTTGTCTCTCCACATCCCTCTATTACTCCTTGAAGCCTCAATTTGGTCAGAAGTCTTTCCAAGGAAGCCTTTGAGCTCAAACAAAAGGGAGTTACTCGATTTTAAGATAATGTGTTCACTTGAGTCCTTTTGTTTTATTTTGCTTCTCCAACCCCCTAAACTCTTTTTATTTATTTCTTTTATAACAACTCCAGTATCTTAAATATACTAGGATGTTGTTATAAGACGGATTCAAACTACACTTACACACACCTACATCTAATGGTTAAAGAACATACTGTTTCCGTGGATGGTGAATTTATGCCTCCCGAAACGATGACTGTTCAACATTCTTTTAACACCTTCAAAGGTGGCCATTAAGATGAAACTATATTTATATATGATATATAATATGTTTATGTTTTCCTTAAGATTATTTATTTTTCATTTTGGGTATACCTTTATGGTTTCCATTATGGGTAAACGCGATATCATCATTTAAGGAAGTGCGGACTACCGCCCCCTCAAAGTGATTTGATTCGTTAAATACCATATGTGGGATGTATAAAGTATGGAACTATGATATTATATATGATATTATACTGTAATTATAATATACATTTATATCATTATGATTCCATTCTATAAAATATGAAATAGAAATGAATGTAGCGTTCATGCGTACGTACGGCTTACCGTCTCCATGAATGGTGCATTTCATTCCTTACCTCTAAATGATTATGTAATATTATAAATGCATGCATGTACTGGATATATATTACATATATAATATCTACATCATGAATACCATTCTGGATATAATGGATACATGAAAAACTTTTAATTATAAAGGGCTTATTTTTTACTCAAGTACCAATGGTCGTTGAAACGACCGTTATTAACTTAAATAATTACATAGTGTTCATGACATGGCAATAAGTGATATAAAAGGAATAATGAAGTTGAGAAATGTTCTTAAACAAGTATAGATTAACTCAAGTTTATTATTCAGGAGATTAATGAACGATCGAGTCAAGTCGAACCCGGGGTATGGGACTTTGTCTCAATTTCCTTTTATTGAGGCATATTTTATTTTATACACAACTTTCTTTTATACGGTGTATAAACCCCTTTGACTTTTACGTTTATCCAAAAGGAATCTTTTTTATATGAAGCGTTTTACAAAACGACAAAATGGAATGTTTTTGTCGTACGTATGCGGCGACAACAACTTCTCCGCTGCCGTGACCATTATTTGAGTTTCGGCTTCCTCTACAAGCCATACCATCTTTTTGAAAGAAAAATAAATACCGTATTATAATTTTCTTTTATTTTGGTGTTGAAAATGGTTTTCATAATGTTTTTATATCAATGTGTTGTATTGATATCTTGTGATTGAAATGTGGAAGTGTTATGTTTCCTTTATGCATGTTTTATGTGATACGATTATGTTGAGGTTCTTGGGCATTATTATGAAGACGGGTGGTTCCGTGATAAACTAAGGGCGGGTGAGCCCGATATAGCTCTCCAATGCATTGGGTAACACGAAGGAGTGAAAGGTTAAGGTATCTCCAAAGAGATTTAGGGAATATACTATGATGGGTATTCCAAACGTAACCAAGAGGGTTACTCCCTACGAAAGAATGTTATGAATGCCTCAAGTTACCTTTATGTCATATGATTTCTATGATTTATTCATGATTTGATGAGGTATGTTAAAGTGATTATGTTTTATGGGTAAAGTATGATTTCATTCTTATATATATATGTACCCATGTTTCCTTTCCATATTTTTATATCCCTTACTGAGTTTTTTATGCTCATCCCAAGTTTTTTGAAATGTTTTTCACAGGTCAAGGGAAAGGTACATGATATGATGATAGTGACAAGGAAGTGTCAAGAAATAATCCTTGTTTTATTTTAAATATGTTTCCATTGATGGGAAAGAAGAATACTAACTTTATGTAACCACTTTGTTTATATGTGGAATGTAATGCAAGTTCTATGATCTAATTATCTAAAACTCTAAACCTGAAAAGATCCTCAATGTGTAATCTTGTAAGAACTCAAGATTAAGTAATGTTTAAGCCTGGGGCCTTTTATTGACATACCACCGACTAAGCTAAAGTACAATGTAAGGGTTAATTTCCCAATCTATTTATTATCCGAGGATTTTTTTACTTAAGTGTCTACTGGGACTTCTTTATCATCCACATCCATGTTTCTTAGAAATGTATTTCAAAATAATTTTACTATTTACAAGACTATGGGTTAAATTCATTTATACCCATTTTTGACTTTTTATAAAAGTGTATGAAAGGGATCATTCCATCATTTTCCCAACAAGGTACTTGATGACCTTTTTGACAAAATTAAGGTAAGAATGTCTTTTTTTAACTTATATGGTGGGTGTGGCTATTTTACGCTTTTATATCATCGTTGAAGATTTCCATACAATCTTATAAGAATATTTTCAAAATAAATGATTTATTTTATAATTATGTGACTATTAAATGATTTCAAAATAGGAAGAGGTATTTATTTAAAATAGTTTTCATTTCATCTATGTCAACATACTTTGATTGATTTAAATCGTGTTTGAAGTTGATTTATTATGATACAATTATTCCATATTATTTTTAAGGTTTTGTGATATGTTTGACTATAGATGTGCTATTTTTATACCATTCTTGGTTTATGGATAATGTATCGACATTTTTTATGCTAGTTCAGTATGAATGTTTATGTTATGTTTAAACCATTTCATATCAGAAATGCATTCGACATAGTAAGTGATGGGTGGATCCCACTATAGCTCCTTGATGAATCAATAGGTCTCATGAGACAAACTAGTGTCTTGGCACAAGGCCTTGACAAAAGTTTATTTGTAGTATTGGCACAAGGCCTTGACTATGTGGTTTTGAAGTCTGGCATTATGCATTGCATCATTATGAAAGTGGCTGCTGATATTGAATGTGATTATTTGACTAGTAGAATATCAAAATGAGTATGTAAATGGAATTATTTGATTTTATCTTTTCCATATTATTCGGAAGTTTAAGTTTAAAAATGTTTTGTTTTAGTCGTAGATGTTGAATTAAATGTTTATGATTATATATGAAAGTTTCTGCTATATTTTTATCATTACTGAGCATCTAAGCTCACCCCTTTCTATGTTTTATTATTCCTATGATGTGATGAAATATTTTATGGCTGACTTGTAAGGATAGGATAAGGATATAAGTTTCTTCAATGGTGAAAAAATGTTTTTATTGTTTTTTATTTCATGATGTAATGTAATACTTATGAATGTATATTGTGCCACCAAGGATACTAAACTGATCAGTCTTTTGAGACACGATTCCTATTATCATGCTAATGTTATGTAATAATGCACTGACTCTAGGTAACTGTGGTCTGGGAATTACATCATGGCCCATCATCCATATCATAAAATCATTACTTTTAAGGTCATTTTAATCAATATTTAATTCCTACCTTATAACATTAAATGTTAAATTTCAGGAATTTTAATCAAATATTATATATATATAATTTATTATATTCAAAAATAAACATTTATAAAATGGTTCTTTCAATTCCCCCAGAGTTAGAAATTTATTTTCCTCATGTTTGAAATACCAAAAAAAATTAAACCGAATCATAATGTTATCAATATTTAAATTCCAACTAAATTAAATAAAATTATTATAAATGCTGGATTTAAACATCCATTACCACACAAAAACATCATTTTAACTTCATACTCATTAAATAGGATAATTAACCGAAGTATTTTACTCTTTCCCTTTGAAAAATAGATTCCCTTCTGTTTTAATTGATTCATATATCATAATTAATTATTATAAAACAGGAAAAGTCGTGATTTACCTCACAATAGATTTTTTTTCCATAAACATTCATGATCTATATTAATGTAGTGTTATTATCTTATAATATGTACATTATCCTTTTCTATAGCCTTGTCCAAGATCTATATTCTCCACTTTGTAAAGAAAAAATACTGAAAAATCATGAGGACATTAAAATAATGTTTTGGATGACTTAAACACTTAAAGTTAGAGAGGATTGGTCTTTCCAATATTAAGGATCAAAAAAGCGGGTTATCTCTATGTCATGTTGCATGATATATAAATTAATGTGAAATTAAAACATAGGAATTAACATGACAACTCCCACTTTCTAAAACACAAAATAAGTTCATGATCAATGTACGTTTAATGAACTAATTTACCTTCTTCAATTTTACCCTATTTCTCTCATTAGTTTTTTTTTATTTTTCTAAATTGGTTTATTGAACAAATATCACATCCAATACCTAACCACATCTGATAAAATCAAAGGTCTGGTAATGTTAATTTTTTATTTTCAGAAACACATCTCTCTTTTATTTATGAACATAAAAAATAGTAGAACAATAAATATAATATAATCCTTTCCAATACCAAAAATAACACCCTTGTGCTTTTTCCATCAAATGTAATACTTCTCCTTAACCAAGAAATACAACACCCCCAAACATAAACATTAACATGTAATTAAATATAAATAGATTAGTTTTGGGATTGAAAAAAATGACATGTAATGTTTCTGATTCCTAGAAATGTCATTCATCGATTATATAGGCTACACAAGGCCTGATGTAAAAGGTGGTCTGAAAGAAAATGTATTAACAATAAATATTACCTCAATCTTATTAATTATGGATTTTCAGAGAAATAGTTTCAAAAGGTTCAATTGAAAGTAATAAAAATTTGAATTCCCCAATATCACATAGGAAATATGGTCATGATAATATAGAAAGTATTTTATCCCTAAATCCCCTTGATAATGAAACATATGAATTTTGGAAAATTTCTCATTTAATTAATTATAGAATACCAATTAACATAGATTTCATGAATTCAAAACAAAAAAAATGGTAGAATGATTTCATTTAACTAAATCAATTAATTCCATTAAATCGTGAATCATAAAAATAAAAAACCTATGATTCCCTCTTGATAGTAAATTCCTCATTTTACTCATTCATTATCAAAATAGAAAAAAATTAATCATCTCTTCATGGGATTTCAAAGTAATATATATTTACTCCACTATTAATGTAAGGCAAGAATCCTAACTATATACATGAAATGTTATTCAAAATCCCAAATTTTGATTTTAAAATAAAAATATCGAGTGTGAAAATTATAATTAATGTATATGAAAACTATCTTTATAAATGAATATTCAATTGGGATATTAAGGTAATCATTATTTGTTTTTATTATATAGTATTTCAAAATCCTAATTTCCCCTATTCAAATATGAATTTTCCTTTAACAACATAAGGTCAATTCTTATAGCATTAAATCCAAAAAACTTCTTTATATTTCCTGGAGAAATGAAAATGGTAAAGAGAATAATAAAAAAACAAATGATTATGACATATTATTCAATTATAAAAAACTAAAACTCATGGGAAGAGTGTTAAAAGGAAACAAATTTAACCTTCCTCTAGATGTGCTATTGTTTAATAGCACTCGTTCGACTCAAAAGAGATAAATAAAAGTTTATAGAATACCTAGACTATATGATTCCCTCCCCCAAACATAATTTATGCAGTCTATGGAATGAATTCAAATCAATTTTTCAAATATTTATAAATATAATTAAATTACAACATTTAATTATGTGTAAAAGAATGTTATAGGGTTAGACCCGGACCCGGGTCGGGTCGACTCGGTTCGGGCCGACCTAGGGGGGTCGGTCCGGGCCCAGACCCCCCGTCTTCAGACCGTTTTCGGTCTTTTTGCCCGTATCTTGAGCTACGGGCCTCCGAACGACGCACCATCAATGGAGATGTGATCCTTCGATCGATATGGTCGTTTCGGTATATCACACTCAAGGTTTCGGAATACTTTGGGTTCAGCTTGGTTGGTTCGTACACAAAACCAACCGGGCCCTCGGAGCGGAAACGCTCATATCTTGAGCTTCGGACGTCCGATTGACGTGCCGTCGACTTTGTTAAATTCTTCTAAGTGAGACAGATCTTTTGGCTTACTCCGACCGAGGTTTGGACGCAGGTGGAGTACGGTCGGGTTGGTTTTGCCTTAAAAACCAACCGGGACCCTGGGACAAAGAAGCCAATAACTCTCAGACCGGGCGTCCGATTGAAGCACTATATGCAACGTTGAGTTCCTGTTGACGATATGGAACTTCTGGATACATCAACTCTGGACTATTTTTTAGTTGATGTATCAGCCTCTCAGATCATGGAGCGGACCCTCCCTAACGAGCTTGCTGTGTGCTGAAACCCTAGAGCTTGCTGCGACTGCTACTGTGACGACGACGACTATGCAGAGATCCTCAGTGGATTCGACAGCGATGACTACGGCACTCAGCGATCCTTTGTGGGTCAGTTCTACCGATCATGTGTGGGTCCGATCCTGTGTGGGTCAGTGCTCAATGGTCCTGTGTGGGCTTGCGCCAATAGGTCCTGTGTGGGCCCGATCCTGTGAGGGTCTTTGCGGGGTTTAGTTACCTATCGATATTTTGTGGGTCAGATCCTTTGTGGGTCATTGCGGGGGTTAGTACCTATCGATCCTTTGTGGGTTCGACGAATTAGATGGATCAGTGATCATCTCTATCATCATTCGAAGAAGTATACCTGTGTGAGCTGAAACTCTGTTTTACTTTCCTTTGTGGATTGTGTTGTGCTATCCTATGTGGATTTACGTTTTACTTTCCTTGTGGATTGTGTTGAGCTATCCTGTGTGGATTTTACGTTTTTCTTTCCTGTGTGGATGGGGTTGTACTTGAGCTCGGATTTTGGTGCCGAGAGAGAATTGATGACTTAGGTATATGTATGGGCATATACCTAAGCTGTGTCGGATGTTACTTCGTGATTGTATCTTTCCTTTGTGGTATATCCTTTGTGGATTTTCGGAGACCTTCGGGGATCTCGGGGTCCCTACTGAGTAGCTTATAATCACCCCTTCATGGGATATGCCCGCACTACGTTGTGTTGGTTGCAGACGATGGACATCACTGGTCGTGGTGGAGGCTTACGGAGCAAGACGGTACCTGGAGGTGGACCACTGGGCGGGACGTACTCGGAGCGGTCGGCTGGACCCGAGGAGCAGTGGAGGCTTTCTGTACCCACCCTTCAGGTGGGACTTCCAGTGGACGGCTTGACGTTGCGGCTTTACTTTTCAGTTGTTGTTTTCCCTTTTCGAGTTGTACTTTACTTTCAGTTTGGGTTTGTATTCTTTCCCACTTACTTCCGCACTTACTGTTGTACCAGTTTTTACTTAGTGTTTTTTTTCGCTTGCTTACTCTGTGGTGCTTGTTTACTTTATAAGGGAAATGCCTTCCCTTTACCAGGATTCACGCCTTGGTGCTAGTCACCAGCCCCCGCCCTATGGAAGGCGGGCTGGGGGTAGTCACGGCACGGGCCCCGAGGACGGGTCGTGACAAATTTTATTAAGAATATATTTACATTATTCACATTCCCCATTCTTCTTATCTATTTGATTTGATCATCTACTATCCTCTATAGTTTTAATGATATTTTCTCTATGCATGTTAAATGTTTGTTATACATTTAGGTATATAAAATATTCATTCTCGGGTTTTTTTCTTCATGGGTATTTCCTTCTATATATCCCTCGTAATCTATTCATTTTCATCTTCATTAAAATTTTACTTGTTGATTTCATCATCTCATTCGGTATATTATTCACCTTTTTTAGTAAACTATCAAAATAATTCAGATGTTTTCTCTTCATAAAATTTGATATCATAATTTCTAGAGCTTTGAGAACATACCTTTTTCGTAGTACTTTTTATGAAAAAATGATCTTAAATGGATAAGAATGGTTTAAGTATACTTGATTCTTATATTTTTTCTATACCATTTTTTGCAAGATTTCATTTATTGGATTTCTACTTGATGGAAGATTCATGGATTCAAGTATGTTGAAGTTAACTCGACTATCTATAATGTCTATTTAAGGTGTCCCTTAATCCACATTGATGAATGTTTTTGTTGTCTTTATGAATGGTCTCTCAAAAATGATCGGTGGGTGTGATAAACCAACATCTTCTTCCATGTTCAGTATAGAGAAGTCAACTGAGAGAAGTAAATATTTGACATTCATAGGGAATTATTCCAAAATCATAAGGGGAAATGGTTGATCTATTTGAAATTTATACCATTTCTCTAGTGGGATACCAATTTCTAATCACTACAGATGTGAAAATAGAGTGAGATAAGGATTTCATTAAAGAAATCAAATCAGATAAATCATTTGAAAATTTTAGTGATACAATGGGGAAGGGTATATATAATTTCCAAGGATCTTATAAAATCTTATTGATGGTTTGACCAGTGATAAAATGATTCTTCCTTTTATTATGTGCCCAATTCCATTTTATCACCTTCTTTTGGAGAATATTTCTTCCAAACATTTCACATACTATAGGATTATTCAAATTACCTCTAGCTAGAGAATAATTTTTTAAAAACATTTTAAGGTTGCCCTTATCTATTTTTGAATTATATCATCGTATTCCATCTATGAATAAATACACCTTGATGGTAATGGTGATGGAATGTTTTCTTTTCCAATTGTATAATATTAATGGGTTTATCCATTCTTTATTTCCCCAACCATGCCTTTTTTCTTCTAGATTCTTTTTCTATTCTGTTTGATATATATAATTCTCTTTTGACTTGTCACATTTTCATTTTTTGGGTGGTTGTGTAGATTTTACACTTTATATTGTAGTCTCTCTTATTCTCTTTCTGTTATTTAGAACTTTTTGGGATGGCATCAGTCCATGGTTTTTTGTCAGTAATTCCATAAGTTGTTTGATGAAGTTTGTTAGTTATTATTCTGAATTATTTATCTTTGAAATATCTTATCTTAAGTGGTTCTACGGATAACTTTTTCATGGTTTCTATATCTATTATATTGTAAATGGGGTTATTGGATGTCTTGTTACTAATATGAAGGCTTATTGGTTTATTGAAATGTTAGTGGGTTTTGGTGTTGATGTTTTTAAAATGAGGGTTGTGGGGGATTTTAGTTTTGATAGAAGGGATCTGTTTGATTATAGTCATATCCGTGTTGGTTATAAGAGGTATCATTTAATTGTTGGTTTTAGTGAAATTTTCTCAACTAAATGTCTTCTACATATTTTTCATTCACCTAAACATTTAGACACTAGTTAGTGAAATTAGTAGGTGAATTACATAAACCATATACAAGATGAGATGCATGTTTTCATCTTTCCTGTGTCATAATCTTGTTTTTCACTAACTTGATGATTTCATAAACCATATCTTAAATTAAATATGATGAATCATATGTCTATACCTCATGGATCCCCTCATTCGTGTACCTATCATAAAAAATTCTTCTGTGTTCTATACAATCTACTCAAATAGTCCTCTAGATAATGTTACCAATTTATAATCAGGGCACCTCAAGATGATGTGTGGAGTATAGTTTAGTATTTTTTTAGTTTTAAATAGATTAATAACACAACATTGTGGTGTTACTCTAGGGTTTTATGTGGCCAGCTAGTACAGAGCTTCTTGAATAACTCCTTGTACTCATATATAGTCTCACTAGTTATTTACCCAAAAGTGTTGATCTCTTTATGAATTTCAGTACATTAGGATATAGGGAAAATCTCTATATTAATTATATCATGATATATTATTATTTATTGAATTCTCTTGGTTTTAATTTGTACAACCATTATTTTGTGTACTTCTTTATAATATGGGAATTCCCTCTATATGTCTTCTTTTGTGTTGACCCATTGTTATTTTATGCTTCAGTAGACATATTTGAATTCATGGATTTTTCTATTTGATTATTCTCTTATAAAAACATGAAAATTAGGAAAAAAAATTAAATTTTTTGAAGAAAAATTCAAAAACATTTTCCAAATAAGGAAAAAATAGTTGATTTGTTTGGTTATAAAATTGGGGTGCACAAAGATATATGAGCATTTGGTTAAGATTTCCAGCAATAATTCCTAGTTAACAGTGAAAAATAAATGTGTTTATAAAAAAAGTGATGTTTATTTCAACAATTCTTTATTGAAATTTTATTTCCCTCAGTTTGGTTAGAGTTCATTAAATTTCATGATCAAATTCAATTACAGATTTATTTGAACTATGGTTCATTAAATGTTTTTTAAATTTTTTTTGGGTTTTTCGGAATATCCTACTAAGAAATGTTACAAATTTGAAAACACACCTATCATAGGGAATGGAAAAATAATTATTATCACTTTATTTTAGTATAGTGGTTAACCCTGTGTATCCTCCAGAATTGGATTGTTCCCAAACCTATTTTTCATGTTTTTTTGTTGGGAAAAAAATGACTCAATTTCATTATGTGAAATTGACACTAGATATATTTTTAAAATATTAATTTTATAATAGTTGGAAAGACCTATAGAAATGATATCATGGTTTTTCAATAATTATTGATTCTTCATCTATTTTCCAGTAAGAGGTAAATTCAGAATTTATCCCTCTCTCTACCTTGGACAGGTGAGAATGTGATAATAACCCCAACTAAAATATCAAATTGGTCTACTCTACTTATTACATGAATGTTAATACAACGGGTCCTTTTGTTTAATTAGTTAAATCCCGAATTGGTTATTTTTATTCCCTAATAACTAATAGTTACTGCAACAATTATATGCATGTATTGACAATCACCAAGCACTTACCAACTGACTATAATCTGTTCCAATATTTAAATATCTGAATTGGTTGTGGGATATTTGGGTCATCAACCATGGAAATTAATATTAATAATATTTAACCTAATACAACAACATTTGGGATTGAATGCTACAAATAGGAAATTGATACTAGATAGAAGTGGAATTAAAGGATTTTATTTAATTTAATCATAAAACTCTTGAAAAGAGTCATAGTGATAGCCTCTCACATTACTGGTAACTCAATGAAACTACCCATCTATATAATTGGTTGATGAGTTAATTTGGGATAGGGTATACACCACAAGATTGAAATTAAAAAAAAAATAAAGGAAATAATGTAAGAAATTAACACAATAGTTTTCCATTGCCTAGAGATTTCCCTCACTAATTGATCACTTTTTCAATATCCTTGGTCTTCTATTTATATGATTAAATATGTTATTATGTGTCATTAATTATTCCATAATGATTATTTTGGAGTTTTGGGTCATGATGGGGAGTTAAAAGGTTGTTTGGACATTAATTACCATAAAATACACTCGTTTATGAGCCCATCCAAACCTTTTGTGTGATAAATTTGTCATTTTTTCTATAAAATGATCAAGGAAGCACCTATGTATGGTTTGTAGATTAAAATTTAGGTTGTAAAAATTTTTAGAAGCATTATGGAATTATAAAAACGTTTCATGCCATGTCACATATTGTTTTCACCCAAATTGATATTTCTTCCTTGATGTTTGTTTTTACACCTTGAATTCACTATTACTAACATCGTAAACATATATTCATGACCTAAAATAGTGATTTTGAGAAATCGTTTCTCTATTTTAGAATGGTTTTTCGATTTGACACCTTACAGTTGGGTATTTTATTATGGTTTATCATGTTCCATCTTCTATATCATAAATTTATCACATTTATTTTATTTTTTTGAGAAATCTATGAGTCCTATAAAAAAAGAAAAACAAATTAATCTTTTGAAACTTTATTAATTATTTTACATACCAAGTTAATTTTATAAAAAAATAAACATTCATAAATTTGTTCTATAAATTACCTTGAAAATATCAGCATGTTTATAATGATTATATTCCATAATATTTCAAAATAAATGAAAACTCGTGATGAAAACATCATGGGGTACAAATAATACTATTATTGTGCCTCCAAAGAATATCTATAGGGACCCGATCTTAGGTTAACCCCAGAGGAATCCATTTTCTGAATAAAGTGAGCTCTCTTTTATTTTATTTTTTAAAGTATAAATAAATATAAATCATTTAACAATAGTTTATTTTTTATGTTAGGTAAAATAAAAAATATTAAGTGAAACACACATATACATAATTTGAATAAAATAAATTATGTAAAATGGAAATTCTCCATAAGAAATTTCCCTATGTGGTCTTTAGTTATATCTTGTTTACCCTTGTTTACTCTCAATGATCAAATTTATAATTATTTATGTTTTCATGTTCTATTTAACTTATGTTTTGAATTATTAGTGCAATCAATAATTGTGATGTTAACTAAACATCCATATCCTTCTAGCCTAGTAAGTTGATAAGATACTCAATCAATAGAACTCTTTAACTCACCTCCTTGGTCTGAAATCACACCCATTTATCCCATTAAAGACACGATCCATTATTTTCCTTAATATCCATGTGAATTAAGGGAGAATATTTGGAATAATAAGTAGAGTATCCATTAGAAGTTTTAGTTACATAACTATCACCTACCACCTACCATTGGCTATCTTTGGACAAACATAGAGTGGTTATAAAAAAATTTATTATGTGTGATTTATGAAGTTTGAACTTCACTAGATTATTCCTTAGGATTAAATTTGGGTAGTTTTCAACCATCACAGGGTTTAAATTTCACAATAATATTGATACTAAAAAGAGAGAATATAAAAAACAATAATAAATATGATTGGGATGAAATTAGTACGTATTATAATAAAATTAAGATAAGTATAAAATGAAAATCTTTAATAGATTTATAGAATACATCGAAATCTATTTATTTAAATCAGATAAAAGTGTGGAATATTTCTCCCCATCTTCAAAATGTCTTGGATGATCTCCATGTGGCTTGAATTATCTCCAAGTCAAAGTTGAGTGAAAATAACTTTCATAATCTCATCCTCTTCTCTCACCTATATCTAGATCTATGTGGACTGTTAATTTGGGTACAACCCAAATTGGATATTCAATTTGTATTGGGAATTTATGATGCTCTCCTTTAATTTTGAGTAGATACAATGTATATTTGTTTTTCGTCAATGAAACAGATTTTATTGGGATTCAACTCTATTATATATGTGTCAATGAGCCTTTCAAAATAATTACTGATGCAAAAATGTTTTCACGCCAACATATACTACTTTGATTGATTAGAGCTTTTTGGAAATGAAAAAACGATGAATCCATGATTGACAATTTCTTTTCTAGCTAAAATATCTTTCATTATCTTGTATATGATAACATTATAAACATCATATTGTGTATTGAGTACTCATATTATATTAAAATTACAAGAAATTATTTTTTTCATCTTATAACCATGATTCAACATGGATGGATGTCATATTAGTGAATAGATTAGAATAAATCAAAAAATGGTTTCTTAATCCCCATTACATTGGATGGATTTCATATCCTACATTGTGACTTGAAGTTCTATAGGATTGAATATGTATTTTTCAACGGGAGGAGAGACTTAGTAATAAAATTATAGATATATTTTTTGTTCTTATTAGAATACATTTAAGTGTGATACTATACTTTCTAGTCAACATAACATTCTTTGGATGTTGGGGTAAATTAATTCTCAATCATGGTGTACAGTTAATGTAATGATTCCATGTCAGCATACTCCATGAAAACACATTGGAAACCTACCATTTCCTTGATTATTTTCATAATATGACATTGGTAATCTAGTTACCTATTAGGATCTGACACAAGATTTGGTATCCTATAAAAATATTATGCATTGCTCAGTATTTCCTTCACCAAATTATCAAATCTTCAATTTCATCATGGCTAGTTTGACATATAATATAGAAGAATCCTCAAATATCACATATTAAACTTCTGCAATGTCTTAAAAGTATATAAGGATAAATTATACATTAAAATCATGGTTTTATATCAATTTTGAATTATGCTATAAATTATTCCTATAAACATGAAATATATTAAATTCTCATGTTTTATCAAAATTATGGTGATATAAATTATTAATTATAGATAAAAATTTAAAAACATTGTTTTAAATCACTCCCCTACAATTATCTCTTTTCGTAAATTGTGAAAATACATGTGTCCCAAGTCAAAAATCACACCTTATTTTGAAGAGGATTACACTTAAACTCAAGTTAAATCCCTTGATCAATTAATATTAAATGAAAATAGATTTAATAAATTTGTAAATTAACATTCATCTTCCTTTTAAGTCCCTTAGCCTTGAGTTCCTCAACCACATTTGAGTTTAATACTTCTATGATATAACTTATATAAAAATATTAAAAATCATATACCCATTATACATCTGAGTTCATTATTCCCCTCTTTCTCAATATCCATTTTTATTTTTATAAAAAATGGATGCTTTGGTTTAGTTGGATCATTAAAAATTTCCCAAAATACTAAAAAAATTATTATTACTAATTGAATACACTACAAAAAAAATTATTTCTCTACGTAAAACACAAATTAAAAGTTTAAATTTCAAATTAAAACAAGAAGTATGCAGCATCGCCTCAATATTCCTTTCACTACCAATATTCCTTGATAAAAACCCGCTTATTATATATTATCCACTGACATGTATATGAAAACAACTTATTGGATAAATATTGATAATCTATAACTAACTCATCCCATGTATATAGAATCCCATATGGTTATTGGTGATAACCAAGTCATAGAACTAGATTAGGGTAGCATGATCTTAAATTGAGATTTCAATCTTATTATGGATATATTATTCACTAGAACACGTGATGATAATATTTTTGAGGAAACATTTCACCAGATCCAAACTAATCATTTTACTCAAGTCCATATGAGATATCATAATGTTATTTAGGTTATCTATTTATAGTTTTATTTCTTTCTACATTACAGTAGACTTGTGAAGACACACCTTAGTGGGGGTGAATTATTTGCGGTCAGTGTTTAACAAAATACTAAGAATCATATTTAACCATTTACCCTTTCATCTATAAATCTTTTATTCCAAATAAAAATTAGATTTTTTTTAATTTATCTTATAAAACACTTATAATCAATTATATATTGAAAATAATGTGTGGGATCTGTGATTTTTCAAGGTCTTTCCCATCTCAAGATTCTGAGTTATTGATTTTTGTAGGATTCCCACAAAAATATAATCACTAATTCTGGTGGAGTGTAATTTTAAACTATTTCCATTTAGTTTCATTCTTCTTACTATGATACAATTTTATTTTAATTTTTTTCTTCAATGTATTCTTTTTATCTTGAAAAATCGTATTTAATTTTATATCATAGTATCAAGAAACATTGTACCATCAATAGAACTCTATAGAAACCTTTGAGATAACCCTCTTAGGTACAATTTCAAACTCTACATTAAGGATTTTCCCCACAATGCCAATCATGTTATATCTCCCTTTGATTTACTCTTTCATTTTAGATTATATGTTTCTTCCTCTTAAATTAACATTCATGGAAATTGTGTAGTGGTCCAAAATGTGACCATTATTTCAATAGTAAAAGAAACTTTTCCTTGTTTGTTTTACATCCTTCACATATTTATTAACTGAATTCCTGGGATATATTTTTTTCAAAACTTTTGTTCTCTTGATTTTTTTCTAAGGGAGACTCCTGAGATTTTGACATTGGATTCTTTAGTTTTTATGGTCTTATAATCACATTATCATAGGATTAGAAATGGTTCATTAGATATTAGAACTAATCATAATATTTGTTCCTATTTCCAAAATTTCATAAGCACAAACATCTTCCTATTAGTCTATTTATTTTTCATATACAGGGAGTCTGTTTAGATTATTTTGATTGTTTTTTTTTGATTGATTTAACAAATTATTATAAACTTGTATTGAAGATATGATATTTATTAATATATTGTCATTAAACCGTGATACAATGATATGTTATTTTTAATTCTTATCCTTCCAAATTTGAATATATTTTTTAATTTATCCATACACATTGTAATAAAACAAATTTAGGGTAAATTCATGTATTTCTACAATCAGAAAACTTTTTATATGATATTGAAGTAAATGCTACTCTAGATGATTTAAATATATTATTTCCAATAATAAGACTCTTCTTAGAAATTAGACACTCTTAAAATATTATTTTATTTTTATACATTCTCTTAAATTATTCATATATACTAGGTTTGTCCTCTTCCATATTTTTTAACTTTTTTATATCTAAAGACACATTATGGTTAGAATATTTTTCTCGTCATGAATTGAGATAAAATTTTCTTCCATCTTATAATTGAGTTTTTTTATTTTGATAGTCATGTATTCTACTTAAAAAAATGCAGAGATATATCCATATTTTTAACTCTATTTTCTTTGACTTATATCTCTACAATTTTAATATATAAAGAGATATTATGTAACATTTCAACTATATGGGTCACTTCTAGAATAACATGATAAAAAGAAAAATTATCAAAAATATACCATTTTAATTACTTATCAATCAAAGAATTTTTTCAATAAAAAATAGTGTAGATTTCTCATTAGCTTTAACCATATCTGTGAGTGTGTTATATCTAATTCCCATTTTGGATAATTCTTATTCCATTATATCAACCTTTTTTACCATCTTTTACTTTTCTTCATGAAGTACACTATTTTATAAAAAAAACTTTTGGATAACTTCCAAGTACATTTTAATCAGTTAATATTTAGCTTCATAAAAAAATAAACTATTGATTCATTAAATACATCTTCCTTAAAACATGAACATGATTCACTAGAGAAAACATAATCAATAGATTTATCAATTTGAATACCAGTCTTACTGACATTTGAATTCTTTTGTTCCTTATTATTCTCAGATACATTTATATAATTTAATACCTTTTTATTATTCTTTTTTGTAAGTTCTTATGTTAATCCACTAAATCAATCTTAATAGGGATAGAAATAGATACTTTCATATAAGGATATTCCATTTCAATTATGAACTCCAAATATTAAGGTAAAAAAATGAACCCAAAAAGTTGATCTAATAAGATGGAACCTAGGAATTGATATGAATTTTTAGTTCAAATTTAAATGTTTTAGAAACATTTTATATAGTGTGAATCAGTTATTGCCAATTTTTTACCAAATTTAGAATATCTTTTTTAATTACTTTCCCCTTTAGTCTTAGAACCTTAGATACTATTCAATACAAATGGATCCTTTTTTAACCTATAAAACAGTTATATACCATAATTTACTAAAAATGTGTGGAACCTGTGGTTTTACATGGTTCATCCCCTCCTAGGAATATAACTACTTAATATTCTTGGGTTATCCAACTCTCATATTCTCTTCTAAAATAGAATCACCAATACAAATGGATTTTTTCCAAGTATTATACAAAAATTCCTATTTCAATATTACACAAGTATGGGACAAAAATAATATATAGGAAATAATAATTTACAATTTTACCGATGTGAATTATTACTACATTTTATTTCACTTTTTTAAACTTGTTTCCCACTAGTTATTTTTAGTACTTCATTTTTTATGTAGATATAATTTTTTATATGATTTATCTAAATAAAAAATATATTATGATTTATAACCCTTGAGAGTCATTGATTACCTTCTGGTATGCAATAACTACCCATGTAACATTCCCTCTATATCACTATCTAGTTTTATTGTTCATTCAATAATTGATTTCAGACAACTCTCAACTCATAAATTATTTATCTCAACTACTATATAATATTCTATATCCTTCACTACATGTTATAAATTTTACTCTTCATGAAAATATCCTCAAAAATTTTAAATTATTATTAAAATAATAAACCATAAGGTTATTTGATCTTGCTCATTCCAAACCATGAAGGAGTGAATATTCTTATTCTTTTCATCTCTCTCAAATATATCTCATATGTTGGTTTTTCTGAGTCAATGATCTTCTAATTCCTCTAATTATTGTCTTTGTAATATTACTATTCAAAACCTAGAAAATTTTCTAATTCAAAAATAGTTTTTCAATATTTTTTACCCCTTAGTAAAATATGGAGTGGCTTATTTTTGTTTTTATTCTTTTAGAGGATTTTGTGTTCTCTCAGCATAATCATAAATTTGGTATACTAAATTTGTATTCCACATGATATCTCTATATCATTTCACATTTACCTTCTATTTTTTATAAATTTGATACTCATTTTGGTGTATTATTCATTTAAATAAATGGAAATATCTCATATAAATTTTTCATACAAAAATTACATGTATGAGTCCACTTTTTCTCATCCCCTTAATTACTATGATATATTCTATTTAACAGATACATTTAGATGTATTTAAAAAAATACACCTCACTTTTTTCGTATCCTCTATCTTTTTTATTGTAAAAATATATCTTCAATAAATAATCTATCAGGATAAACACTAATTATTTTCAAAATATAATCCACTAAAATTCCACAAGTATTTAATGTTTTATAGTGTTATTAAAATACAGTATTATCTTGTTGGTGGAATTTCTTCATATCAAATTAAGATAGTCTAATCAACACTATACAAACTCTAAATTTTTCTATTATTTTTATGAAGAAACTCAACACACTCATATTATTCCTTTTATTTAATATGAAATTATTTTGTGATTTTAATATATATTATGTAACAATCTAAAATGCTCTAACTTATTTTCAATATAATTTAATATTCTATAAATTTCATCACTCTCAAAAAAATCATCTATATTTGTTAATATCTTTCTTATTTTGTAATATTATATTCCCAATAAAAATCATTGATCATAATTAATTTTTTAAAATTTTAAAATATGATAAATATCCCAATATTCAACTCAATAATATTTTTACTATTCTTAAAAACTCATTAAATTTCATTGGATTTCTAAAATACTAATCCAAATGATCTTATTAAAATACAATCATGAATCATGGATTTAGTAAGATTATTTATTTTTTTGAACATGGATGAATGGAATATAAATCATCAAAAAAAAAATTCTCATAAAAATTTAAAAAATATAAAACTAAAAAAACATTCTATAAATAAGAATAAATTTTCTATATGGATTACCTTAAGCCTTCATAGATCCTCGGATGTCAAGATCCAGTGTAGATCCCCTATGTAGATCTCTAGAGTCTATCCCCTTATATAGATCCATATACATAGAAATATCCCCAACCTATTGTGAATCTATTTACATAAACTTGAAAAATGTAGTGCTGAATCAATTTACATCAATTTCACAAACTTTTTGTTTGATCCCTTTAGTAGAATAACAATTTTTGAGTCCCCTTATTTGTCCGGCCTTATATGGATGACTCTTCAGGTGGATATTATTATGTGATTCTCCAAATGGGAATCTATATACAAGGGAGCTTCTAAATTTTTTATGTTTCCCTTATAAACTATATAATTCTCAATATTACTTCTGGACCTTTTCCAAGAAACATTGGGGCTTCTAAACCACATTAAATAAATTAAAATATCTTTGGGAACATATAAAACATATTAATTATCATTAGAACCATTTATAAGGAATTTAAACATACATAAATACTAAAGTAGAGTATTTTATATAGTTCACTACAATTATATTTCTATCTCCATACTAATTCTTTTAAAAACACTATCAAAAATCTATAATAATTAAATGAATAATCAAAAACACTAAATAAATTGTAGAACATTTTTCTAATATTTAGCTATAACTCTATTGAAACATTAAATATATTTTATCTTGATAAGTAAAAATATAAAATATATATAGTATAGTTTCAAAATCCAACACCTTAAACCTCATCTCATCCATTCTTAACAAGATGTAGATTATTTGACTCTTCCATCAGTGCTTATCTTTTACTTTATGTTTATCTTTAGTATAATATAATGTTAAATTGATTATCATGTAGTATCTATCTCTTTACCATTTATCTAAATACTCAAGAATAAACTTAAAATATTATTCCCGTCAAATTAAAAATACAATTTAAATTATGAAACACATTTACTTTACTTCTTAAAATCTTATTTTATTCTTATTAAAAAGATACAACTCAAGATTCATATATCCAAGGGCACCTAATTCTTCATAGAAAATTTT
The DNA here is from genome assembly GCA_963277665.1 of Viscum album. Taxonomy (NCBI): domain Eukaryota; kingdom Viridiplantae; phylum Streptophyta; class Magnoliopsida; order Santalales; family Viscaceae; genus Viscum; species Viscum album. The sequence continues at coordinate 884,297,547 of OY728158.1, forward strand.
TCACGTGATTTAATGATAAAAAAACTCATGTAAACATATCAAAATATAATCCCCATAAAATCATTTCAATTAAATTTATTTATAATGATTCTTAAAAAGTAATTCCCTTTAATTTTATTATTTTTTTCTCATGTAAAATTGATCTACATATAAATTGGAGTTATATTTCCACTAAAACACTCCAAAAATTTAAAAAAACAATAAATAATTTTGTAATATATTTTTCTTCCTCTCCCCTACACAAAGATTTCACCATTCATGATTTTAACTTTCGAAAAATCAATGAACTTTGGCAGTGAAAACTAATGATAAGAATAGATACAACATGGTTTTTGGGAAGTGGAATCATGAGTAAATCTTTTATCTATAACTTTATATATTATAAAAAATAGATAAACATATTTTAAAAGATTCATTAAATTCTATATAATCTGTATATATTAATATTTTTATTCTATTGGAGGTCTTCATATATAGTGTAGTAGTTATACATCCCATTTATAGTAAAAAAAATACTAGAATGGTGGGTGTGGTAAGTGGCCCTATAGATCTTGTTTTTCTACCTAGGAAGAAATGGTATTTTTTGATTGGTGTGCCTGAATTATAAGAAGTAAATTCTCTTCTTCACATTTAAAATATAGTTCCCCGTGAAGTAATTTATCAGTACATATCCATCTTTAATCTAAATAAGAATCCAAATTGGCTCCTCTATTCCTTCTTCAAATATTTACCTTATTTTGTGAATTTTTATCAACCATGGCCTATGATAAATATAGTAAATCTATAGTAAACATATAATGGATTTAAATTTTTAGTTCAGAATAAATATAATTATAATAAAATATGTTAAAATAATTAGTTTCACCCATTGTTATCTCATTTTGAAAACCATTATCTCTACAGAAGGCCTCATTGAATTATTCCTTTTATCACTCAATTGGTAATATTCTCATTCCTTTAAAAATAACTCCCTATTTTAAGTTGATCCCCTCTTATATGGATTAAATCTCCAGAATTCTCTAATTTCATATAAATTTGAGATATTTTTAAATTTTGTTTTTAAAAATTTAGACCAAAATGAATTCAAAATTAAATTTTTCCCTTAGTTTACCTCATCATGGATCACTACATCCCTTTAAAATGCCTCCTGGAGGAGATATTTCATGGTTGTAAGTAGGTAGTCGCAATCCTCTCGTATATCTTCTATCACAACATTCAATTTAATCCTAGAAAATATTGAAGGGGTCACTTCTTATTTTGGTTCCCCATAAAAAGTGGTTTGAGTGTATTATTCTTTCTGATATGGTCCAAATGGATTCTCTGATTGTTTTCCTTGGAAAATGGTACTAAATTCAGTTGTCGCATATTTATCTTGAGTATCTCTAAAGTGAGGTCCTTCTTCTCATTGTTACTTATATCAAACTCATTAGCTTCCACCTATGTGTAGTTAATTCATTAATAATAGTAGTCTAAATATAATACCATCATTTATATACTGAATCAATTAAAATGCGTAAAAAAATTAGAATCACAAAAAAATTCAGCTATCTATCCTAAAAAACATTTTCATATTTCGATGCACCAATATTTAGTTAAAAAGAATAGTGTTTTTCAACTCCTTATAATTCATCTATGGTGTTGGCATTAGGTTTTTATATAGGATTAGTCATATGATCCAATTTTTCATGAACATATCCTATGTTTCTCTATATCCCCTTAAGTAAGCCAACAAAACATCAATCTCCTATATAAAAATAAAATATCATATATTAATGTTTTTCTAGGGATTAAAATTATAAAAACAATGAATTTTAGATGAAAAATAAAGAAAATTTATATTTAATAAAGAATTAACAGTATTTTAAAATATGGTTAAATACAATTTTAAAAGACCAGTTTTGTATAATGTACTATAAAAATAAAAAATTGTATGGATAATGGTACACTCTTATGAATTGTATTCATAAGTAAAGTTATATCAATCTATCCTAAAAAGATGAAGCAAATTATATAGTATGTCGAATCAATAACTTTAATGGATATTCAATATATACTAATATTATTTGGGTATTATTGATGATTTGTGAGGAATTCATCTTGATTTATATATCCACTAACCAATATTTTTCAAAAGTAATTAAAATTATACTAGATATAGAAATATAACGAAATAAATAAGGACTTTAAAAAGATACTAGTCACAACACTTATACTCTCAGTTCCCTTAAGTTGAGAAGGGTTTGTGATATGAAAAAATGTGTTAGATATGGTTTTATTTTATATCCTCATGAAAGATGATGAATTGTTTACATAATCCAATAGATAGATGATGTTTCATGAGAATAATTACTTAGTTAATTTTCTAGAGTTGGAAGTTTTAGTTTATTCACTGAAGATTTAGAGACATTATATTTTACAGTGAGTAGTGATAGAAATATAAAAATATAAAAATATAAGGATTATTTTCACACAAAAAATAAATCAACATGTATCAATAAAGATACTTATAGCTAATCAAAGATCATTACCACTCAACCTATTACCATCCAAGAAAGGAAAACAAATTTGTAGATTCTCTATATTGAAATTATTTTGTGTCTTTTTACATTTTGTGAACTAAAATGGATTCAATCTTATTAAAAAGTAAAAGGATGTATATGAGAATAATTAGGGAATAAAAACCATCACAAATTGATCAAATGATTTCTAAACTATATATCTTAGAGAAGAATAAACTGGATTAATGGTGGCTTTGGAGATACAAAAGATGGTTAAAGAAATAATAAAATGTAAATTCATAGAGTTCATAATTTATAAAGTTGTATTTGTATGATTTAGGACATGATTATTTCTATCTCCAACTTTAGATCTAAATATGGAGTTATTAAATGATTCACCGAGAAAAATATTATTGATCCACATTTGAAGTAAAAATATATACATGGATATCTATAAGAACTCATGGTGTGATAATTTGATGAGGAATATTTTTTAATAGAATGAAATTGATTTTCATTATAGTAGGTTAGCATATAATGGTAGGTGTATAATGGTATTAAACAACCATTACCCATTCCAACAGAGAAATGGGAGGATATCAAAACTTATTTTTTCATGGGTCTTCCAAACACATCAAATAGATGAAATTTCATAGGGGTTATGGGGTATTATATTTCAATGATTTCATAATTCATCTCCATTATAGAAGATTTCTCACATAATCAAAATCATCATATATAAATTAGAGAGGTAGTGATGGTACAGAGAATATCACTGGTGATTGTATTTTATCAAAATTCAAAGTTCTCTTAAAAGTCCTAGAGTAGTCTTTAAAATGAATTAAACACTATATTATTCATTAATATGGAATATCATCCTAAAATAAGTAGTCAATATTAAAATACTATTGAAACTATTTAAAAATGATCACAGTTTTCTATATAGACTTCAAATGAGGTTGAAATCAATATATTCCTTTAATTTAGTAATTATTTAATAACAACTTTCACTCAAGTATTGTGTTAGCTCCCTATGAACCCCTTTATGAGATGAAATATAGAACTCTCACATGAGTGGATAAAGTTTTATAATGAAACATATTAGGACTAGAAGTATTTTAAAAAATAAAAAATAACTTATATGAATTTCAAAAACACATTCAAGAATTAAAGAATCACAAGTAGTTCTATACAAACCATCATTGATGTGAACTAGTGATTGACATTATAGATAATGTATTCATTAAAATATCCTCATGGACAAGATTCATGGGTTTTGGAAATATTGGAGAAATTATTCCATGTATCTATATTGAGAAAGTATATAAGAGATCCTAGATATCTATTTAATCTAGACCTTGTGTGGTTGGAACATGGTCTCTCATAAGTCGATCATCTAATAAATTTCTTAGATTATAGGGAAAAATTTATATAATTTAATAAAAAGTAATAAATTGTAGGTGTTATATCTTTGATAAATAACTTGTAGAAGTTGTATTGAAAAATCATAGAGGAAACATGAGGAATTTAAGATGTAATGAAACAAAATTATCCTCACCTTTTTTCATCTTAAAGTTGAAATTGAAATTTCATGGATGAAATTTTGAAGAGTAATAATGAAACATCCCTTGTTTCTTAATGAATATTTCTTCATTAAAATTCATATTGATAATTTTTTAATTAAATACAAGATTATAAATAAATCATATGTACTAATGTAAACATCGTTTTATTTTATAAAATAACAATTATAACCAAAGGATAAATGCATTCCATAGGATCAAGACAAGTAAAATGGGATAATAAAAACATCTAAATAACATTAATAAAATTTAAAAATCCAATATTTCATGGTATCCAAGAAATACTATACCCATGAACCACATAGTTAAAAAAACAAAATATTATAAATTAGATTTTCATCTTGAAGATATTATATAGAAAACCAAGAGAAAATATTTAGTAATTTAATTTTAAAGAAACACCATGTATTCTTATCATGTAAATAATATATTACTATTGGTAAAATGATTTTTGGAATAGTATCATGCATGTTAGAATACTAACCTAGACATTAAAATATTTATTTTACTATTAGAATAGTGAAATAACCATAAGGATGAAGTAAAATTATAATTAATTTTTTTACTATGAATAAATTAAATAATTATATGTGTCCAAATACTATAAAATAATTACTCAGTCTAATTAACATAATTTAAGTATATGCATAGATTTTTAACAATAAATATTATATATTATTTAATAAAAAATATTTTTTATTCTTGTATTAAATATCATAATTACCAAATTTTGAAATTTATTTTTCTAAAATGTATATAAATCATGGAATTAACATATTATAATTACGTATGGGTGATGTTTATGAAATTTTCATAAATAGTGAAGAGTGTAGGTGAATAATGAGATATGATAAAATATGGTATTTGGAATTATTTGGTAAATATATTATTAATTAAATCCTACGTGATCATAGAAACCTTTGTTTTGTCCTCAAATGTATAAATTGTTAATCTTATAGAAAACATCAATTTTATTCAAATCCATAAGAAAAAATAATAACATAATAAAAATTTTATTCAAAAAACCCCTTCCCATCACCTATAAATACACTATAATATAGTTTTAGGAACAATATAATAAATTTATTTATTTTACAGGTGTTCATAATAATAGTCTAGCCATATCTAGCTTAAACTCATTCTGTTGATGATGTTATAGATAAAATTTTATTTAATGACATGGCTAGTTATAAAATTGGATTTTATGATAAAATATAAATTTGATGGTTTGTTTAACATTCTCAAAAAATAATATTATCATAGTATTTTTATAATTTAATAATATCATAATATTTTTGTTATTAATAATAAATAATCAGTTTCATTTTAACCTCATAAAATTATGTCACATCGATATATTTCTTAATTAACAACCATTTTTTAATATAAATTAAATATGGAAATTTTTTACTATAATAATTTAATAAAACAAGTACCTTGAATCTACTAACAACTCCTTACCAATTTGAAATTTTCTATTTACCATGGTTATTACTCTAAAAAATCATTACATCTATAGAATGAAAAATACCCAAATATTTGGTGGGAGAAATATAAATCCAATAAATGAAAACCATTTTATTATAAATTTGTTATAATAGGTTGAATGAATTTTAAAAATATTATTTAGTGTGAAATTAACCTAATTAATTTGACTATTCATGAGTTTAGAGGAGCATCCAAGTGAGTTGGTACTTTATATAAGAGAAATCACCACCATTTTCTTCCATTTTATCTATGTTTTCTATATCTATCAATCTCTCACACTTATTATATATTATATTTATTTTAATTATTAATGGTAATTATTTCATTTTTCCATTATATCCTATAGTTATATATATTTTCTTCTATTTTTATTTCAAGTAATTTATTTTATGTCAAACCCTTCAATGTATACAAGGGAAACTTTGAATCTCCTTCTTTTTTCAATTTATGCCTCCTATGATGATTCTTTTAATTTTTAAAACTAATTAATTAATATCCAATAAAATGGATATTTTTTATATATGGAAAATAATATCCTTTTATTTCCTTTCAAATATTTTTAGCACATCCCTATAAATATTGGTAAGGAGTATTTCTTTCAATAACATCTCCAGAATCCTTTCTTATGATCATTCCATAACTTTTGTCTCTATAGAAAAAAATCCACTAATTTATTCACTTATTAACATCAAACATTTAAAAATCCCATATTTACTTTTGAAATTACATGATACGTTTATGATTTGTGATTTGTGATTTTATTATATAACCAAGTTAATTCTCATTGGTCCTTTCAAGTTTATGCATTATATATGATTTATTTTCCATTTGATTCCCATATTAATGACATATTATAATGTAATGGGTGGTCGTAAAATTTTATATCCCAAAACATTATTGAGTAAAAATTACATATCATGATATAATTTGTATCATGCATGGGATGTAATCCAAGCACATTATGTTTTGACATCTTGGATAAAAGCCTCAACTTATTTCTACATTGACACAAATTATTTCTCTATCAAGTTCTTATGATTCTCATGATTACTATATTCTTAAGATATCATTTCACTTATTCCATGTTTCTATATGATTATTTAATATCATTTCCTTTTCCGGTTTCATGTCGTGATTATTAACTACTATGATATCTCACCCATTTTTATTCATATTTTTCCCTTACTCATATTTTTAGTTCCTAATTATTTCATGTATATTCCCAGGATATCCCAGGTAGTGAAAAGAGTACGATTAGTTGAAGGATTTTATTATCAATATGCCACTAAAATACTATATAGATTATTTTATAATATACTATTACATATTTGAACATAAAAATTCACTGGATTTATAAATTTTTAAGTGTGTTTTATTAAAATAATTTTATGTTAAAATTTTAATAATAATATATTTAAAAAATTGAATTAGTTATATATTCAAGTTAGGACAATTATAGTTACTCCACCTACGAAACAATAGTAAAAATTTGTGCCCCATAATACAAACACTCATGTAATGAAAATGTAAAAAGGAATATTTATTTTGAAAATAAAAAGAATAGGTTTTATTCTTTTTATAGTGATTAGGTTCTACGTTATTTCATTATCACTTATAAAATAACTAGACCATGTTACCAAATATTAATAAACATGTTGAATTATGTCTAAATGATCTCCCAAATTATTATCTCAATCATAAAGTACTCATCCAAAAAAAATTCATTGTATTAAAATATTTAATTCAAAATATGGTAGATTAAGGAAAAATAGTGATATATATTCCTAAGTCACATGTTACTTGGATGTTATTTACTATCCATGAATAAAAATAATGTAAATGGGTAATGCATAAAAATACATATAAGTTTAATTATTTGATAACCTATAAATTGGTGAATCATGGTCATGAAATCATAAATGAAATAACGAATCTGGCATTCAAAACCTCAATTACTTCTATATTCTTAGTAGTGGAAAGTTCTAATTTAATAAATCCAAAATAATAGTGTAAAAAATATTTGATACATAATGAAAATATAGATGAATCTTTATAAATCTCTCAACCATTCAAAAAACTCATGAAATTCATCCCTATCATTAAGAGTATGGGAACTACACCACCAAATGGAAGCATTCCCCGATAAAGAGTATCATTATAGATTTTTCAATTTCATTCATCTAATAATAAAATTTATATTAAAAAAGATTTGTTTTATGAACTAAGAACCCAAAAAATCCTTATAGAATAATTTATGGTAGAGTAATACAGAACTAAGTAATGACCTAAATCCTCGGATTAATCCCAAGTTACATTATATATATTAATTAGAGTTGTACAAAAATGATTCAATGAAAATGATTCTAATTTAAAACCACCTCGGATTCATTAATGGTATCCCTTCTCTTATATATCATGTGGATCAATTAACCAATAAATAGCGTCCTAGTTAAGCTCATAATGTAGTTGGATATAGTAATTTTAATCTATAAGTACAAAATAGTTACCTAAAATTCATAGTCAATGATGTCATATCTTTATCAAGATCATACTTTTATGACTCAATCTCAACAAATACAATATGGAATGAAATATAGGCTATTGGATCAAAAATATGTTGTATTAAAGCGTCATTCCATTATTCTGGTGATACTCTCAATCTTGGGATCCCTACCTCTATTTAATAAACATTTGGAGGCACTCATTTAGGTATTATCAGACCCATACAAGTTTAAATAAAAGTAGTTTTTTTGAAAATTATCATGTCAAGACACTATCCAATGAATGTCATGTAGTTGTTTCATTTATCAATAAGTATTGGTAAAAAATTATACAAAGTCGCATTAGACCCTTATATGTTTATGTAAATCTCAACAATATAAAAATTTATTGAAATTTGGTTAATAAAGGTTTTGGAATTAACATTACTCATCCGAAATTCGATATCATTTAGGGGGAAATAATTTAATTTAACACCCTATCATATGAAAATTTTGGGATATTAAAAATTTTAATAGAAGAACTTAGAGAAGCTTCATGTTTTTCATCAAGTCACGACTTTCAATCCATTAGTGGTATGTTTGTAGATTAATTTTAATATGACAGTACCATTTTCATACCATCAATACCTAAATTATTCTATCAATCGATAAATAAGGTTTCATTATGGGATAATTCTATATTAAACTCATTTGCATCTCATTATATAAGTGTTGGAAACAATAATATAGATTGTAAACGGTGAATATTAAATAAAAATCATGATTTAAGTCCCAAATGGATTAGATTTTTACCCTTTTGGTCCATAGAATTATATGAAAGAGAGTTTCTTAATCCCTACAAATTATATTAATGAAATAATGAAAAACACAAAAAAATTACATTTTCCTCCCTTCCAAAGGGAAATATACTCATATTCATTTCATCTCCTTTTATGGGAAGGTAGATTAATTCCTTGAATATACTCTACCTATAGAAGAAATTAATAAACTTCCTATGTGACCCATGCATATTAATCCTTGTTCAAAGTGAATATAACGAAATAATGGTATGAATAATTCTAAATATTTAAATATAATAAATTTTGATGAAAAATTGATATATCACTAGAATAATACATAGGACATGGGAATCCCTTCCACCATTAGTATGATATTATTAGGGATAGTAGAACCTTAATCCCTTCTTGATAAGAGTTATAGTATTAAAGACCATTAAATTCTTAAAAAATAATATAAAGCTCAAGAGGTCAACTTATCCCCAATTCCTAATGTTGAGAAAAATGGGATAATAAATTCCATCTATTATTTGAAGAAGTACATTTCACCATTATTTATTAACATATAAATATAAATTTGGGTTTTGAAGAAGAACCTTGGCCTACACAAATTAAAAAATTTATTACTACTAAGGATTATCTCATGTAAAATTATCTCATTAAGAACCCTTAGGATGTCTATATATATATTTACATAGAGAATTTGGGATTAGACCCTTATGTTATTATTTATTACATGAGTAGACCATGGAGAAATAAATGGAATTTTTTAAGTGTTGTATTGTTTCAACCATGAGTAAGAATCATTAGAAGTTATTCAATATTTACTTGAATCCATTATAATGTCTTCCAACTAATTAAAGTTTCCACAATATGTACTAAAGCGTTTATGAAATTTTTTTTATATGTTTTGGAATTTTTTCATAGGTTTTGAAATTTTATCTTAGGATGAAAATGTTGATATCCATTGAGACAAGATTTATGGGTAAAATGTTTTATGTCACATAACAATTTTTTTATGTTTATCCTTAAATAAAAAAAGGGTAATGAATAATTAATTTTTTCTTAATAATTTATTATTTAAATAACTCCTTAAAGGTTTCACTGAATACCTAAAATTTTATATCTGGAATGTATATTTTTCATTAATATTTATTCCATAACAAAAAAAATATTTAATACATAATAAATATCTAAGTATGTGTAAAATTTTGATCTGATGAATGGGATACTATATATCACATTTGTGGTATTATAGATCTATAAAATTTGATATTCCTGTATATTTTAAATCATACTATTTTAATACCATTCATCAGTGAAATAAACACAACAATTATTCAAATTTATTTTGATTCAAGATGAGAAGATGGCTGTCATACCATGGAGATTAAGATCTCATCATGACAATGTCTGTGTATAGAAACTATTTGAATCAAGTTTTGTTTTCTGGGATATGATCATGATATGAAATATAAGGCTACACCCTAGTAACTATGGAATGGTGATTTTATGAATTTCAAACCATGGTAGTTGACATTTGACCTTTTGTTTTCCCTAAGAAAAATAATGATACACATTCATGTTGTTGTAGAATCGGTGGTGTGTGTTGGTGAAGATAAGTAATTCCATGATCATGTTCTTCATTCCATTAATATTGATTGTATTGTTTTACAAATATGTGGAGGTCATGGTGAAATTGGTTATTTAGTATGTTTTCTGTAAATTATCCCTGATTATTGATGCAGATTAGGTGAAAGAAATTTATTAAAATCAATAAGTGATTACTAATGTATCGGAATTTAATTTAAGGTATAAAATAAAAAATAATTAATTGTGGTATTAAATACTTAAAAAAGATATGAGTATTTATAATATCAAATATAATTAGAATAGAGGTAGTGATAAGTGAACCTAACATAGTGCTAAAGAAGTATAATGTTTTTTGTGTATCAAAGAAGAAGAAGAAGGTCATCATGTATATAGTGCTTCTAAATACAAACCTACTATCAATGTCCTATAATTGGAGGAGGAATATATCATATGAGGACTTTTTGATATCTTATAGATCGTTTTATGATCTTTTTCACTGTATTAGTGTATTTTTTATCAATTGATGGAAACTAATATAATTTATATTATGAGACAAAGTGTTGGGAAACACTTCTAGATTCAGGATGATATTGACCCAAAACAACCTATAATCACCATTGATATTAGTGGAAAATATATTATTCAGACTCAACATTATCATATAAAAGACACAGTATAACATTCAAATATTAAAAATGACTATGTTTGAGATAAAATAAAACACGCAACATTGAGACTAAACATAAAGGAAATATTATTATGTAACCATTTTAACCTACCCATTAAATTGGACCGAATTAATAGTATTAAATAATATATGAAATATTTATAATAAATACTCAATATAAATGTATCTATGTATTCTTAGTAAATAATAATTTAATTTTTAGTAACTCATTTTATTATTCAGGAAATTTTTTTTATTCCCAAATGTTTTCTTTTATTTTTGTATGCAAATATTCTAATGAACTCATTTTAATTTTTGAAAATTTATTTGATAAAATGAACATAATTTTTCGAAATCATTATATTGTAATTAACATAGGGTGAAATTTTGGGTTTTTTTTAAAATATTAATATTTTAGCTAATAGTGAAAATAATGATTTTTGTAAAATTATTATTTTATTTTATAAATTAATTATTTTAAATGTCCCATTATTGTATTAATTTTATTTAAAATTAACACAAGTTTTATTTAGTTATATTTAATTCAATTAATTGAATTTAAACCATTTTATGCTAGGTTTCAGGGTTAGTTAATTTTTGTCTTAAAATGCACTTTCCTCAAAATTGTTTTAAAGTGTACTAAATTTCTCTATTTTATTTACATAAAATTGACCATAATGAGGAATTATTTAAATTAATTTATATATTATATATCTATAAACACTATTTTTAATTCATATAATTATTATTACTTTTTATTCATTATAGTTGGGGTTTGGCTTAGTGGTAAGCACCCTGTAATCTTACATGAAAAATGGGGGTGCAAAACCCATTGGGCGCAGGGTAGTGTAGCAGTTTTGTAGTGAAATTGTTGATTAGTGGGTACTCTAGCGGCGGCGGAGCACTGTAGCAGTGGTGCTACTATGTGGGTACTGTAGCAGGCAGGTTACTATTCATAGAATGGCTATTGGGAAAAAATTATGGGCCTACGGGCTATGTAATGGGAGACAAGCCCACTAGGCCTTCATGCTATGTAATGGGTTTCCCTCTACCTAGTTAAAAGAGGTCTTTGGTTTGATTTAATAATAAAATGAGGCTTCAACCCCAAACTTTAAAAAAATTACTTGTTATTAAGTTAATATAATATCTTTTTATATTGTAAATACGCATTTCTTGAAAACTCATTTTTCGATATGTTTTTTGGGTTCATTTTTAAATAAACTTCATCCAAATATATGAATTTAATTTTATAAAATTTATTCCATATTTAAAATTATATAATTTATATAATATAATAAGTTCAACTAAATTTTTTTTAATAATTAATATTGAAAACCGTAAAACAAATACCATGATTAAGTTTGAAACAATTTTACTAGGGGATTAAACTAAAAACATAGGAGTTAAAATGAACATAAAAATATTATAAATATTATTTTTTGGGAATATAAAAAACATATCCCATATAATTCGCAGTAATAGTCAATTTTTTAGTCTTTTTAACCTGTAATATGTTGGTAAGATTCTTTTCTTTCAAAAATTTCATGTTTGTCCATTCTCCCACATGTAAAGGTCACATCCTCTCACATCCTCTTCACAAATTCATACACATTTGGGTCATCTAATCACTAAAAAATAATTTTTTTATTACCTAACCATATCTCAGATTCCATGGATTGATCGTAACCAAAATCTATGAAGGCTTTAGGTATAATTCTATATAGGTGGTCTGAAGAATGGGTATTGTTCATAACCAAGCAGTTTTTTATTATTTATTTTTATAACACCAAAAAAATGTTATTAAAATGATGATATAAAAATATTATATTCTCATATATACTTATGTGTTTTTTTTAATATTATAACCTATATCTATCACCTCTTCCATCAAATGGGAAATGAAACCTTAGTTTGTCTGTACGGAAAACTACCACCTCGTGAACTAATATAATTTGTTTGTGAACAACACCTTTCAGCGATGCTCATAATTATGGAATTAATATTTATATATGATACAAATGATATATTTATTGTTATTATTATATAATATATCATACATTTTTTAACTTTTTATTCATTAAAAGAGGAAAATGTCACTCATGTGTACTTGTGGACTACCCCCTCCACTAAGAGATGTGATTCATTTTTACTCACTATATCTCATTGATAATGTATATAAAATTATTTGAAGAAATAATATTATATTTATGAAATTATTATCATTATATAAATATAAAAAAAAATTCTAATATTTGTTCTATAATGATCGTTAAAAAATTGAAACGTTGTTCATGCATACATACGGTCTACCATCTCCATAGTTATAACATAGTTCATTTTTTAGATGTATTATCTATGGTTGTATTTTATATTATAATTAATATAAAAAATTATAATTCATTCATTCTAATTATTATTTATATAATTTAATAATGTACCAATTGATCATTGTCACCATTCTGAATATGTTTTGAAAATATGTATCGAACATCCTTAAAAACCCAGATGTGGACTTAACTGATTATGTATTTAAAAATGTATTTAAAAACTAATAAAATAAATGAATAAAGTATAATGTATTAAAACCATTAATATTAATTAATAAAAAAAATTATATGATTTTTTTATATAGTAGTCAAAGGATATACAATGAAATTCTTGACTTGGTGTAAGGGTTTCTCGTGTCAATTTAATTTCTGTAAGACATATGAAATATTCACCACATATTTTTATTGTGTGGTGTATATAGTACCCATAAAATTGTTTTAGGATTATTTTATGATAATTTTTTTCTATTTGTGAATTAATATGTAGTTCTCTATTTTATGATGTTTTGATCAAAAGATTACCAAATCAATGAGGGATTTCAACTCAATTTTCCTTAATTATAGAATATTTTTATATTACACACATAATTTTTCTTATATGTTGTATATAACAATATTCTTCAGGTTATATTATTTATACTTCACAATTATTATTATATTAATTTTGATGTTTAGTTATTTCAACCAAGGGGATTTTATATGAAAGTGATCATGTGGTAAGGGGTTTCATAACTCTATTTATCTTCAATGGGTTATATAGCATATTTTTTGTATTTGATATTATCTGAAGATCTATAAAATAAAAACTTATTTTATTATGTTGTATTTAAAATTATATTCTATGAATTTAATGTTTTCAAATAATCTCCCTAATGATTAACTCACAATCGAATGATATAAACTTTTTGAGGGTTATTCTTTACAAATTCCATTTAGTTAGGACGTATCATTAATGATATGAACCTATCTTATTTTATGAGGTGTATATATGTTCTATTTGAAATTTTTTATAATTAATTTCTTCATTTTAATGATATTTTTATTTTCTTCCGATTTTCTTCTTTCATGGGGATAACAATTAAAATGTTAACAATGTGGAAAAGGCTTTATGTCATTATCTCTTTCCATTTAGGGAATGTTTATGTTCAAGTTTCATTTGGAGGAAATCAAATTTTATTATTTTTCGGAACCTCATATTTTTAATATCCTTAAGATATGAATGTATTTTTCATGTTTAGTATCTATTTATTTTATTATTTATTAATTAAACATTAAGAAATTTTTTTATAATTGGTACTGATATTTTATCATTTTTTAGACGTAAAATCTTTTTTATTCATATCCATGTTTTCTAGAATTTTATCAAAAAATGATATTTTATAAACATGAAAAATTTTATGAAGATATTTTAAAAGATATTTTACCTACTTTTGAAAAAAAAAATTAAAAATTATATTTCATAGCATTTTCTAAATGGTTCAATTTTCACTCCCTTTATAAAATGTTTGAAAATACGGTATATTTTTTAAAAATTATAAAACTAATTGATTTTCCACATTCTTGGCCACTCATTTATTCTTAGAATCCTTTATTATTTTATATGGTTATTTTCAAATAAAACTATTTATAAAATATTTTTTAATTTTTTTTCAATGTGAAAATGTTGTTTTCCCTAAAACAATATTTAATAAACTTTTATTGGTATTTACATTCATCAACATCAAAACAATTATGTTACCTATAATCCCCTAAGTATATTTTTTAATAATAAAATTTTAATTATTTCTCTTGATGGGTTAGGATTGTTTCAAAGATACTATCATAAAACCCATTCCTTCTCCATTGGTTAATAATGTTATGAACAGAATAATTGATGTTTCATTATGTTTTATGATGATATTCAAGATATATATTTTATTAAAATGATGATGCATTGGTAAAAATACAAAAGAACTAAAAATATATAAATAAAAATAAATCAAAATTATATAATTATGAAAGAGGGAAATTAATTAAAATATTTTTCATGTAACGTGATGAGATATGTTGGGAGTTCATCCATCCACATAATATTTCTACTAACTCCTTTATTGGAAAGAAAATCAGCCACCTTGTTTTCATGAAGGTATATATAAGTGATTATACGGTTGATTTTTATTAGATGTTAGAGGAAAATCAACCGTATTTTAATGTGGGACCACGCCAAGTGAACCACCCCATATCGAAGGTCTTGAACGATGGTAGTGGAGTTTATATCAAACAATATATTATTAAATCTTATTTTCATGATGATAATGACATAAATAATAATGATGTTCATCTCTGATTCAAAAGAGGAAAAACCACACATAACATAGCATCATCCCAAAATATGCAAATTGCAATTTATTCACATTATTCTATAACCCATATGACCTGAGATACCTTTTGAGGCACCATCCACATTTATGTTTATCCAAATTGGGAGAGGTGGATGCTAGAAAACGTTGAACATACCTTTATACGGGATAAAATGTTTTTTTTATTCCGATCAGATGAAGAATTATAAGATCCATGATAGAGTAGTGATAGGTACCTATTTTCATCATTCCTGCTTTCATGATAGCGATGAAGATCCTCACATGTGATGCACAAAAGTTGAAAGTATTATTATTCTTATTTATTGAATTTATTTCTTACTAGATGGCGTGAATTAGTTCATAAATATTTGAAATAAAGAACTATTATATTTTAGGATAGGAATCCATTGTCAAAAATCATTGAAGATGAATCCAAATGGATTCAAAACCTATCCATCTTAGATCAAAAATGACAAATATATATTTCCATAATGTAGAGGTAGTTTAAAAATTTTAGAATAGGTATACATCATCCTCTCTGTGTAGATTACATAGATGACATTTTGAACAGAGTTGAATACCAAATAATTAGAGACACCAATCAGTAGGAATTATATTGTGAGATAATCTATATATCAGAGTGAATCTTGATGGTCTTGCTCATTTTTTGTTAAATATCTTTATCCAAAAAATATATATATAAGATTTTAACTCTTCTATTTATCCAACCAAAATTTTAAAAAATATTCTTTATTACCAATCCATCAAGGGTGATATATAATTTTAGAATACAATTATTTGATAGAAGGACATATGGATGATTCTATATAAGAAAACCTACTTTTTCTATGATTTATATTAAATATAATTATTTGGAAGTAAATGGTCGAGGTATTATTTGTTTATATCGTTCCATGTGAGATTATCATGAAGAGAATTATTTAAAGAGGATGTGGTTCTTAATACTGAGGAAAGCCATGTTAATGGGTTTGAAACAAATATTCCAAGGAATTGTGACAAGTTTCCTTTATAGACTGCTTGCACTCTAGAAGAAGTTTTTATTTTACTGTTTAGTTTTTTATATAAATAAATAATCCATTTATAAACTATCATGTAATATACCATTTAAGAAGTTATAGTGTGTTTGAAAAGACAAATTATGCCTGCCATCAATAAGGGTTTTCCATTCCAGGCAGAGATTTATTAATATGGTCAACAATATTGGAGAAGTAAGGGATTTTATGCTTTCCATAAAAGATATTAACTCCATGGTATATGATGGGGACGTATCCTTATTTTATTCCAAAATCATTTATAATACTATCTTTCTTATTTATAGGAAATATTTTCTTAATGAAAACGGATGATTTGATCATGTTTATGGATTGCCAAGACACCTCTTCATAGTGAGAGAGGGCAGCTTTGAGATTTTGAATGTTCATTTTCCCCTTATAATAATAAAATAATATCATCTACATATAAAATATAAGAGGTAAAATTCGGGTTTTTAGAGGCTTTTATTGGCTTAATTTTTTCTAGCTTAACCGAGTGTGTTATAAATCTACTAAGGTAGTCCTAATTAATGATAGAGAGGATGGAAGAGAGGGGGTCTCCCAATTTAAAACCTTTGGTGAAATTGAAATATCATTCTGGAGTACCATTAATCAAAACTAAAATGTGAGAAGAACCAAAAAGAGTTTTAATTTTTTTAATATTGATGTCACTAAATCCAAAATTGATGAGGACATTGAAATTAAATCTCCAGTAAATGGTTTCAGAAGAATTTCTAATATCTACCATAATTGAAATTCTTCCTCATCTATTTTACTTTTTTATAATTTTTTTACTTTCAGAGGAAAGGCAGATGCGGTATTGGATTTTTCTTCCTTTTAGGAAACAAAATTGGTTCCAAGAGACAATTTTTCTAGCAATATGAGCAATCCTATTAGCTAAAAATATATAGATGATTTTACAAATAGTGTTAATAAGGGGAGTCCTTCAGAACAGTTGAATTTCTAAATCATTATAAACTTTGGGAATAAGGGATAAAAATTGATAATTTATTCTATATAGAAGGTAGGCACTAGAAAAAAAAGGCCTTAACCAGTTTACAAATATCATGTTGGATAATGTCCCAATACTACTGGAAAATGGAATTCATAAAACCATCAAAAGAAAGGGTACAATAATTTTTTAAGCTAAAAACAACAGCTTTAATCTCATGCTCTATAGGAACACTAGTTTGGAGACTGTTATCATTATCACGCACTAAACAAGGAATTATATCCAACATTATGTCCTTATTAAGATCAATACCATGACCGATATTCTTAAAGTTATAGAAAACATTATAGACCAAACCATCATCAGTATCTATGATATTATCCCCATATTTAAGGAAATTAAGGGGCATTTAAGCTTCTCTATCTCTCTACATAGAATTATAGAATTTAGAGTTTCGGTCACCATCCTTATGATAGTTAATTTTGAACATCTATTGTCATAAATTGTCTTTTATGGTGATACGAGAGTTTAATTTAGTGAAATGTTCAATTTCATGTTTAGTTTCATTAGAAAATTCCCTGTTTCTCGTGTCAAATTGAATTTTATTAAGGGTTTTTTCCAGGTATTAAAGTTCATTGTCTATTTTATTCACTCTTTCTTTGCACCGAGACATTATCAATTTCTTGAGAAGAATTAATTTCCTAATATAATAAAAGGACTCTTTGTAGAAGTTCATATAATTCTAGGTATCCTTAACAATCTTTTCACAATCATTAACAATGGTCCAAGAATTATTAAATCAAATATGAAGCATAGTTTTAGAAACTCTATATTTTAGACTAACGAAAATAGGGAGGTGATCCGAGTAAATTCTAGGTAGGGTGATGCTAGAAATAGTATCCCTTATATCAAGGGATTGACTTTTTGTAAATTATCTATCAAGTTTTCTATCCATAAATTTATTATAATTTCTTCTATATGGCTCCAACTATGTTTTCCTCAATGAGATTGTTTTCCTGAAAGAAAGATTCAAATTCCATAGAAGAATCATTAGAGTGGGAAGAACCTTTTTTTCATTAGGACCAAGAATATAATTAAAGTCTCTAGATATGATCCAAGGGGATTGAACAATGTTGTTTAAGAAAGATATATTTTTCCATAGAGATTTGCTATCTTGGTACCTAATGTTAGTATAAATAAAAGTGAATAAGAATTGTCAGTTTTGAAAAGTTATATCACATGTGATATCTTGGGTGCCAATATTAAAAATCTGAAAATTGCTTAGAGAATAGTAAGAAAAGATCCAAAGAGAATCCAAAAAAACTATTAGATGAGGTAGAACCAATAAAATTTTAACAGAATTTATCTAAGCTAGAAAAACTAAACAGAAAGATAATTTTAGGTTCACAGATAGAAAAAACAATTTGGTTTATGTGTAAATAAAAATATTTTCAATGTCATGATGGTGATAGGGTTAGAAATACTTTGAAAATTACAATAGAGGATATTCATTTTGACCTATGTTTGGGGATGGGTCCCATTTTCTTTTTACCTTCAGGATTATTTTTCCTTGTGGATTTCTTGGGGGTTTAACAGACATCTCCTTGCTCTTTGGTGAGTCCCTTTTCTTCTTGACCATGGAATGATTAGGATAAATAATATTTTAAACATTACTTATCTACTCTTCATAAACAATTTTTTTTCTTGGGATCATTATTGAGTCTTTGTCCTTCACCCAATTATTGTTCATAATTGAAATCTTATGAATTCCCCTCCATCAGTAGCAAGGCCATAGATTGTGGTTCCTATTATAAGATGGAGTCTGTAAATCATCCTACATGTTTTTAGTGTCCGATTTTTTGTCATCTTGGTTGTCTAAATCATCAATGGGGTGTTCCTAAAGTGCACATGTCAATCAAGATGATGTAACCACATTATGGGGGTTTTTTTCAAATCTAGATGATCAGTAACAACATATTCAAGAGGTGGTATTACCCCAACCGCAACAGGATTGTATCTGGTTGTCTATTTTGCTATTAGAGATTCGGATCAGGCTTCATTATTGTGTTTGGTAGATCTATCTTCAATTATAGAGTCCATAGTATCATCAATATTAATATATGTGATTTTATAAGTGATACAAATAATCATGAATTGATCATCATTCTTTTCATTTTCTTTCACCTCTTTTTAGGACTTGAAGAATTGAATTTCAATTTCTTGTCGATGTGGTTTGACAATATCCATGACCAATATATAAATTTCATCAGTAATCACTGGGTCATTAATTTAAATTTCCTACTCTTCTACCATATCATCCCATGAATTTGTAGAGGGTTCCATTGAGGTGGATGGATCACCTATAATTTTTACAAATCATTCATTTCTTTTCATATTTGGATCATGTTTCTCTAGAACAATATTTTTATCCTTCTTTTGTCTCTTAATTTAATTCCATTCATTATCAGTAGGTTGGTTGAATTTATATTTCACCACTCTACAATTCAGGATGGAGTGTCCAATGAACTTGAAATAGTTATAGGAATGTGTATTATGATGATATTCTATCCTATCCTTTGTTCTATACTCTTTAGGATTAAAAATGATGACATTATGAACTTTGGATTCCAAATTTTCTTCTACCAAAACTCTAGAATATTGACCCAAATCTCCATTCAGTCTTCATTGGTCAAATACTAAAGGGTCTATAATATAAGAGGTTATATCATTCAATATTTTGTTTCCATAAATACCAACTATGTCCAATAAGTCTAACCAAAATTTGAGCCAAAGAGTTCATATGGGTAAACGGGTTAATAGAACAATCCCATTTTGATAATCAAAGTAAGACTTGTTTAAGTTGGATGCCACCTTTTTTCCAAACATGATCAATGCCCTTTTGGGAGTTCATGATTATATAGATATAACCCCTCCTAGTTGGAATTGTTTTTTAATTTTCTATTACCCAATAGTGAGAAATAATGTCCTGGAGGTCAAGATCCAACCATATTTTTCCCTTTTTAAATAAGAAATTCAACCAATAATAGATGAGATACACATTTGTGCTCACTAGTAATGTGCATCGAGATTGGAATCAATCACAGAGACTCTATAATTTTTTTAAAAAATATTCAAGTCATTGATGAGGAGGCTTTGTGTAGATTATTATGATTGAGAGCTTTGACAAAAGGTATTCCTCTTATTTTATTAGGTGTAGCTCAAGTGGAGTCATCTTAGAGGAGTGATTGTCCCTTTTGGTGAATCACTATTGTCCATTCAAAGGATTTCATCCATTCAGGATTAAAATAATCCATGGAGAACTATATTTATCAGTCCAATGTTCATTCATTGTCGAGATTTATCAGATTAGGGTTTGTAGATAACCGTTCATGAGGTCTCTCAGGTAGCCACTTCCATCTTCAATGTTTCATCCATATTACATCTCAACTATGTGTGGGATCTAAACTCGTCATTTTAGAATAAATTATTCAATGTACTTTATTTATGGTTTGCTTAATATACATTAAAAAAAGGATTTATACCCATTATTTCTCATGGGAGATCCTAATATAGCTTATATGAAGGGTTGAGCCCCATTACAGCTCATGAAAAATAGGTGATCCCAAGATAGATTATAGGATGGGTGAGCCCCACTATATCTCTCCAATGCATTAGGTAATCACTATGTTTTCTATATAATTATATTTGAAGTCATCCATATAGTTATTAAATTTTTTTAGGGTTCTACAAAGGTAATTTTCCAAGATACCAACAAAAATATCATTTTCTGTTCTATGGGATTTTATGAATCCATTGATTAATATTTATACCACATGGATCATGATTATTGATTCCTAAAACATTGGAAATTTTTAAATATTTATTCGATGTAAAAATTTATTGATCTGGGTTTGAGGGGTATGAGTTCTATTATTTTATGATCATGCACTTTGATTATGTCATCATACTCTTATGCTCATCTTATTCCCACTAATGTTATAATATTGTAAATTCTTATGTTTAACCTTGGTAAGAATTTTAGATCACCATTATTATGTATCAAATTACCCAGGTTATGAAGAATGATGTTAAAATATTTGGGTATTGAAATGTTTCATATTTGAGAAAATAATTAGAGATGTTGAAGGATTAATATGTGTAATGTCCCAACCCAAGTTCCACATACCAGTTCCCCAAGTTGATCGATTATGTGACCTCATGTATGCCTCTTCATATAGGAGAGGCTTCCAACTAGCAGTGAGGGTTAACTACATATTATATGGAGATACTATACCCTCTTTCTCAATGAATTACAACATCATAAATTACCAAATAATTACAAAAAAAAGGCAGTAACCAAAAACAAGAATAATAAAATAACATGAAAAAACCAATATCACATGACATACAAAAGATGAATACAATATTCAAACCAAAACATTAGTTATTTCATGTCAAATACCATTCATGTTTCAAATGAATACCCAAAATAAATACACACTAAAACTCCCAAGAAGGACCTTAAACCATTTCAGGTTCACAAATACATTCTCTATTCCAACTCATCCATCAAACATAAGGATTTTCCCACTATCTAGTCTTCAAAAAACAAAGTCTATTCAGGTACCAATTGGTATCCTAATTAGGGTGTGAGTATAACTCAATAGAACACCACTAATGAAATCTAAAAAATATATCTAGTCAGTACCTATGTATTTCATTTTTTAACTAATAAAGTGAAATCAATATGGTAAAAAATTCATATATTAAATTATTCTTTATTTAACCACATTTTAACCAATTTTCATGAAGACACCCATCCAATAAATACATGCTTCAGCCCATGTTAGTGTCTGAACCATATAACATAAGAATCAAAATTTATTATATCATGGTCTTTCATTATCCATTTCACATGAATTGTACATATAAACTACTTGAAACCATAGTCCAATGCCAACATTTTGGCCCAAGAACACAATATATAGCACTCTGTGAGGATTTAGATAATTAGTCCCTAGATCGCAACCAATTTATCATTCAATCACATATAGGTATTTAGAACATTAGTCTGTATCCAACACTTATATATTAATCTATCACAAAGGGGTATTTTCTGCATCATTCATTGTCCCACACTCATATATCAATCAACCACACAAATATCACATATATCAAATCAATCAGGGTTAATCAACATTAACCCCCTTTATTATGTTCATGTCAAGGAGAACATTTCAATTTTCAAAAAAATCAGGGATATACACTTTATTACATCAAATAATATTATCAATTCCCCATTAAACCATTTAGTAATATTTAATTCATATAACCAATTATCCTATTAATAATATTCTATGATTCTCATAATTCACATTTTAAATTAATTCATAATCACGGTAATATAAAAATTAAAAAATCCCATTAATTAACCAAATCCATATTCCCCATATCCCATCAATTTCATAATCACATCATTCAATTAATTAATTGATCAATTAATTAATCAAAATCAAGATGCGATTTCCAAATATTGAAATTTATATTTCCCAAATCCATGAACAAAATATTAATAAAAAATATTTTATTTTCAATTTAGGCCACCTACCTCAAGAACATTGATAGACACTCGCCAATGAAAATCCATAAATTGAAGAAGAAGAATTAATTAATCAAAAAATAATAAGATCTAGATCCAAAAACATTATTCAATATCAAATTGATCATATCTATAAAAATGTAGGTAAAAAATAACATAAATTGAAGAAATCATCCACTCAAAATTTTAGAGAAATTTAGGGGAGAGGGAAGAAACTAATTTGGTTGATAATATCTTACGGAGATAGGTTTAGATTCTTCAATATAGTCTTCAATTCATCAAGAACATCGGTTTCAAGACCTTAGAATCCATCTAGATTCCTCAAAAAATGATATAAATTAGTTAGGTTCTAGTTTGGTTTAATTAGGGTGTTGTTCGAGGGGTTTGAGAATTTTAAAATCAATTTTCAAGGGCATTAATACCACGCAAATGGTTTTCTAGGTAGGGTTGAATGGTTTTTAAAACTATGAACCCTAATTATGCGCCTTTCCAATGGGGTTTCACGGTTACTACTAATATAGGACATGGTTTATCAAATTTTTATCCAACTACATATTCCCTCTTGGTATGGGGATACATGGTTTCCTGTGGTAGGACCCACGGTTTGGGAAAACTGTGCAACAATCGTGCACTACGCAAAATCCATTCAAAAACATCAAAATTTCACCAAAACTCACCTTACGCATTCCATAACCAAACTATAACCAAAATTAGTTTAAATAATACCTATAAATGAGTTAAATAAATCACTAGAAAATGTTCGGATCTTGAAAATCATCTTATCTTAACACATCTCATCCTTGAGCAATACTCCCATGCATATATAATATTATGATGTGAAAGCATAGAGCCACTAGGCTTTCATATCCTCATTTATATCCAATGTTTCCTATTGAATAAACCCCTTTTCCACAATTCATGAAGTATTCGCATGGTTTTTCCCCCATAACACATAATGATTATGATCCAAAACATGTATCATATTCTTCTCAAAGGACGCATCGGTCTCAAGATCAACATAATTCACATAGATCACATGAGAAGGATATGGTTGAGTGCACCAAATATGTGACACATGAAAGACGTTGTTGATATCACTATTATAATATGGAAGATCCAATATATACACCACTAGATTGATTGTCTCGATAATAGAAATAGGGGCCAACAAACCTAGGAACCAACTTTCCCTATCTCTTAATACTATGTTTCCCCTATCTTGGAGACATCTTGAGGGAAAACATGATCACCCTCTGTAAAATCTAGGGGACATTGATTACTATCATTATATGGTTTCTATTAGCTTTCAGTTGTATCCAAGCATTTCTAAATCAACTGAACATGCTCTAAAGTTCTCTTCATGTGACTCAATCCCAAAAACTCTGACTCACCAACCTCCATCTTGAATATAGGTGATATCCATGGACTACCATAAATTCATAATATGGTTCCATAATTATATTTTCATGATAACTACTGTTCTAAGGATATATCAACGAACACCATGTGCTTCTCCCTAGAACCATCAAATTTAATAATGTGTACTCATAGAATATCCTCTAATGGTCTATCTTATTCTCCAACTACCCATATGTCTATGGGAGGAGATCTATACTCTATAAAACCAATGTAACCAGAACCTTATATAATTTATTCCCAAAACATGATGTAAAACATGAGTTGCAGTCTAAACCATTTCTCTATGGAACTTTTTACATAGAGACTATCTCTCAAACGTACAAGTTTCCCAAATTATCCATAGAAAAATTATACCATATAGTCACAAAATACACTACATTTTTCAAACCATGAACAACAACATAAATAGTTTCATTTTTCAATGCAGTCCTCAAGAAACCCACCACAATGTCCATGGTAATTTTATCCCACATCCATTCTAGAATGGGTAATAGATGTACTAAACCACCATGTCATTGATTCTCATATTTCAACTATTAATAGGTGTAGCATTGTTTCACAAACCCTGCAATCTTCTTTTTGATTCATGGCCCCCAATACTATCGATATAGGTCATGGTGAATTTTGGTCAAAATCATATGCACTTCCCACATCAAGGCCTAAAATTCAAGCATTACCTCATCCCACTACTCATGGGCACAAAAATGTGATTACTAACATATATATTTTCATCCTCATATATTGTATAGTCTAAATGTGACTCCCCACATTTAAGTGTTCCTCTCATGGAAAAACATTCTAAATAATCATACTTCATTTCCCTGATATAGAAAAAAAGTCTGAGCTCCACTACTACTGATATGAGAATCATCTGCTCTGGCTCTCTGGAACCAAAACATGTGTCTTATCCAGTAAAGTCATCATCTACTACATAGAGCTAGAATCTTGAGTTGTGTGAGTTAGAATATTCTTGATCAAAGTGTCAGTAAAATGGTTTCCCTTCTGATTCATATTTTCTAGCTCAAAATAAAATGACTACATGTATTGAACCCATATCTACAGCCAAAGATTGCGGTTCCATTGAAAAAAAATATGTCAAAATCTTGTGATCAGTATAGATAGTGATTTTTTCCCAATAGATAATACCACCATCACTTCTAGTTATAAAAAAACTAGAATTAAATTGACATCATGATTACGGTATTTATTTTCATGTGGACTCAATTGTCATGACCCACACACCACAACTAAATATGCAAGAATCAACACCACACCGGGACAAATACTAGATTACCAAAGAAACATTTTATACTTCTCCTTGGGTTGGTCTGGTTCAATATTGGAGTAGTTTTCAAACTATTCTTCAGCTCCAGGAAATAATTCCCCCCGGATCTATACCATTCAAACTTTATCCCCTTCTTGGTCAAGCCTAAAAGAGATGATAAAAAGAGGTATATTTACCATATGAACCTATGATAATATCCTGTTAACCCAAAAACCTTATGAATATAAAAACAATTGTTGGGATACTCACAATAAACAACTTCCTATACTATATTTGGGCCTACATACACTCCATCTCAAATGATGTAACCCAAGAAATGTTCTTGATCGTTCCAGAATTTTTAATTATAGAGCTTATTGAATATTTTATTCTCTCTTAGTGTACTCAATATGATGATAATAAGATAGAGATCACCTTCATGAGTCTTTTCAAACACCAATATTTCGCCCATAAACACTACCATGAAAAAGATTCAAGTATGGTTGTAAGATTCGATTCATAGAGGCCATAAACATTACTAGAGAATTCTTCAACCCAACCGGCACCACAATGAACTCATCAAAGCCATACCTACTTCTGAAATAATCATGAATTATATCATAAGGTTGGAATCAAAAATTAGGATACCCTAGTATCAAAAAAATCATGGAGAAATCCCAAGCTCCAATCAATAAGTCAAAGAGATCATTGATGCACGGATGAGGATACCATTTCTTCATACACATTATGTTTAACTATAGGTAATAAACACAATAGAAGAATATCTCATTAGAAATATTTTAAATAATACTAGAGAAAACAATGATGATATACTCAAATGGATAAACCCATTATCCATAAAATCTTCCAACTGAATCTTAAGCTCTTGAAGCTCGATCGGTTCAATTTTATATGGTGGAATAGAAACTGTCTTATCCCATGGAATGAGTTAAATTGTAAAATACATGTCTCTATCAGGTTCAAGCACTGATAAATCCACTGAAAACACACCTAGAACCCATCCATTATGGGTGGAAATACATAATGCTTTTCACACCCATTATCTTGAAATATACATGAAATCTGGGTTGTGGGATCCCCTAATTGTAAAATAATTTGCCATGCAAGGTCTTCCAGGATATCCCACTCCCCACGGTGACCATAATTTTCACCATCATGAGACATAAAATTCACTCTCCTATGGAAATAATATGTGTGTGATTATTATTATACCATCTATTCTAGACCTAAAATCAATTTCAAGCCTAACATATCAACTATGTAAGGATCTTAGAGGAAACTATACTCCCCAAAATCAAGAGAACACCAGTTTCATAAACATATGTCCCTAGATATTACTCTGATTGGTGTATCGATTGTCATAACCCTACTCAAATATAGTACTTCCATGATCAAACTATTCTTATGTTGGGTAGATATAATAGAATGGGAAGAACTAACATCAAATAGCATACTGGAAAGCCTAGAAGCTACCAGAATTATACCTCTAACTATCGATGGTCCAACTTCACTCTCTGCCGGTGTTGGTTGAACAACATCCAACTGTACTACCCCACTTCCATGTTATATTTTTTGAGTCCCCTAAACTAGACCACTCAGTTGATATGTGTGCTCTTTTCTATAGGTACCATATTCACTACCTAGATTTCCACGTCCAGTGGCACTATAATAGATAGATTGATATGGTGTAGAGGATCACGTCATTGTAATATTGTTTTTTCTAGACTCTCCATCACTATCCACCTATAATGGGTTCTTGAATAACCACTATATATGTTTCACCCTACTGTTGGGTCGACACTCAACTTGAGGATGGTGGAACTATCTATTAAAGTGACCCTGACAACCACACTGGTCATAGATCACTCAAGTAAGATCTTGATTAATTGATCCTTCCCCATTTCCACTCTTAATTTCATTTATCTTATCATAATTATCTTAATTATGGTTTCTTATCTCAGAATTTTTACCTACTAATCATCCAACAGAAACCACATTTCTTCCACTAGAAGCCTATTTCTTGTTCCCCTAAAAAATGAAACCATGATTCTGCATATCATATAACCATTTCAACTGAAATATGTCCTGATGGTTCATAATTTGTCATTTAATTATTTCTTAAAACTATTTCACTAATGTAGTCTCATCCCCTACTAATGATGGAGAAAATAAATACAAATGTTTTAGGTTACTAGAATAGTCTATCATGGACATTCTACCCTAATGAAACATCATAAACTCATCCCATTTCTCATACTGGTGTGTCTTAGGGTAAAATTAATCCAATAACATTTCCTAAAATTCCTTCCACTCCAAATTCTCCATCTATCCATCCCAAGTCCAGATTTCCATCCAATTATTTTATTTACCACATATCATGTAAGCATCCAATTTTACACTCTTCTTAGTAGGAGTCTCTATATGGTCAAGTATAGTCTAGATAGACTCAATCCAGAAATCAATTTCATTTAGTCCACCCCCTTTTATAAACATCAGTGGCTATTGTAACAAAAACTCCTATGTCATTCTAAAAAACTCTTCACAACCCTACTTGGGTATCCTTCCCTATCATAAATAAAATGAGCAAAGTTCACATGGAACTATTCTCCAAATTTCCCCCTTAGTACTATTAGATCCTCAGTTTCCACTATTGGAGGATAATCTCCAACCATAACCTCGTTTCTTACTATAAAAAGCATCATCGTGGAGTCTACAATGACAAAAAAAATCTTATGACATATAACACCATATTTACACATTTAATAAGCTTAATTTACATAAATTCAAAACAATCCATCCCACTTTCCCACTATATTGTTAAAAATGAGGCACTGTAACTACCCTTTAAAATACTACTTCTAGGGCATGATTAACAAAGGTTCAACACATTCTCATTAACCATGTTTCTCATTATACACCCATTTTTTACATTTTCATCATTTTAAAATTTTAAACTCGATTTAGCCTCCTTTTGGACATGAATTACTAAATATAAAAACATTTCAAATCAAACAACTTAACCAAAAAAACTATTATTCCCATGCATGCCTAAATTATGCATGCCACAATAAATCTTGAGTACAAAGAATGATTCATGAATACTAAACCCTCATTACATTCCATTCCATGAGTAAAATCTTAAAAACTATCTCAACAAGAAATAAAATCACACAAAAAGTACATCACCTAAGGAGAAATAACTTCCAACTATAACTGAAATAATCAATAATAACAATCCCACCCTTTGTGCTTGTGTTTTTCCCCATACATGGGTCAGATACTTCCATGGACATGCTCATATCAAAGGCCCATCTCTTCCAATTCTCTTATCTACCTTCCCCAACAAGAAAAGAAAAACAAAATAATAAAAACTTTTCTATGATACCACTATAAAGTATGGACTAGGGTGATACATACCGCTCTCCAAAGTTGATCGGTTATGTGAACCAAGGAACACCACCCCATACACCAAATTATATCGACGAGTGGCATGGGTCTAATATATGTAACATAGGGATACTATACTATCTTGATTAAAGAATCACAATAGTTGAAATAACCTAGGAATAAACATAATACAATAACCAAAAAGAAGACGAATATAATAAATAGAACAAACCAGTATCACATGATTTTTAAAATAATAATACAATATCAAAATAAAAGTAGTAGAAATATCATTCCAAATACATGTAAAATGTAAAACCAAAATAAAGACGCACTGACACTCTCAATAGGGTCCTAACACCATGTCTGGATCCCTAATCATTTCTCCATCCCAACTCATCCATCTAATAATTTGATTTTTCCCTTATCCTCTCTTATAAACATATTTTCTATTCAGGTACCGATGAGGAATACTGTGTAGGGTGTGAGTATAACTTATTAGTCCATGACCAACAGTGTATAAAACAATATACATTCAATAATAGGGAATTAAATTTTATAAATAATAATTTCAAATCAATATGTTAAATAATTCATATATTTTGTTATTTTTTATTTAACTATATTTACCCTAGGTTCATGAAGGCACCCATAAAATAAATACATGCTTCAACCCATGTCGGAGTCTAAACCATATCACACAGGAATCATAATTCATTATATCATGGTCATTCATTATCTATTTCACCTCAATTTTACATTCTAGCTACATGGAAACAGAGTCCAATGCCAACATTGTGGGCTTATAACATCATGTCTAGCACCCCATGAATATTTAAGAAATCTATCCTTGTCTCCGAACCAGTTTATCACTCAATCACTTGTAGGTATTTGTAGTATCATTCCATATCCCACACTCATATGTCATCCAATCACATATGGGTATTTTGAGATTCATTCTATTTACCAAACTCATATATCTATAAATCAAACTTAAATCACATATATCACATCAAAAAAAGTTAATAAACATTAGCCCAAATTTTTATCATTTAATTTCAAGTATACAATTTCAATTATCAAAAAACATTATGGTTGAACACTTTAATCACATGTAATAATATGATAAATTCCCGATTAAAACGTTTCGAAGTATTTACATTATATAACCCATTAACCGATTATGGTTAAGCAAACATCTCTTAGTTCTCATTTTCAATTAATTAATAATCACATTAATTGAACAATAACACAATTCCATTAATTAACCAATTATATATTCTTTATATCCCATCAATTTCATGATAAAATCAGTAGATCAATTAATAGATCAATTAATTAATCCAATTCAAGATGCAATTGAAATACTAGGGAATTAATATTTCAAAATTATATACATTCAATATTAATAAATCTGATAGGATTTTAATTATAGACCATCTACCTTAATATCGTTGATGGATGCCCTCTATTTAAAATCCTCAAATTCAAGTGGAATGCTAGATTTCACAATGAACAACAATATTTAGGTCAAAAACATATATCCAATATCAAATAGATTAGATCCATAAAAACGTAGATATAAAACATCACTAATGGATAAAATAATCCCTTCAAAATAAGAGATAATGATGAGAGAGGAGAGGAAACTAATCGGGATGAGAATCCCTTACCGAAAGAGGTGTATATTATTCAATCGGGTCATTTATTCATTACGAATAGATTTTGAAAGGCCTTGTAATCAATTAGAAAGCCTCTAAAATTGATAAATACAAGTTAATATCTATTTGGGATGAATTTGGTTGATGTTGGGGGGTATGGAATTTTAAAATCAATTATTTGGGGAGAGGTGCATAGTTACTCTTAATAGGGTTAATAGTTTAACCAACCATGATCCAACTATGTAATCCCTCTCTTTCTAGGGTTCCATAATTTTTGGGGTAGGATACATGGTTTTAGAATACCATATACCAACCATACACTTCCCAAAACCCCGAAAAAATCAACCAAATTTCCCCTAAATTCTCCCAATAAATTAATTAACCAATTTATTAAAAAAGGAAAAACAATAGCTAAAAATTTAGATACATCATCAAACGTTTTGTGATCTTACAATATAGAATATTAAAATCTCAGTATAGAGGTAATGATAATCTCCTAAAGTCATAGATATTGATTATATTAGAGATTTTCCTAAGTCTATAAAACTCTAAAAAGGACCTTTGATATGTAAGATATCTAATATATCTTTTTATTTTGTATGTTTTAGATGAAACAAAATTGGGTCATATTTATCAGTATCAATGCACGATATTTAAATTTTATATTTTTAGTAGTAGATCCAAAAGTTCATGTTCGGGATTGTTAGATTTGGTATCAGAGCCAGGTTTAGATAAAATTGGAGATAATTATTTTCCATGTGAGTGTATATTATGAGTTATTTATTAAATCTAGGGGTAACAATTATGATGTTAATTATAAGTTCATATTCTTAGGGACCCCATTTTAGGGTTTATGTAATTAAATTTTATGGTGATTAATGAAATATTGGGAGATGTTTATTAGGTTGATGTATATGTAACCCTTAGGATTTATCTGAATTACTATTTGAGGAAGAATACCATTAATTTTGTGTATATAAGTTTAGTTGTATTAGTGACTATTAGGGTTTATTATTTCTTTATTTTTGACGTAATTGTGGGTTCTTAAAATTTGGGAACATATGATATAGATGAACATGGGTTTAAAAATATATTTTTTTTGACTATGTGACAAAGAAAGATGTTCAATATTTTTGGGAACATTATGTGATGATGTTAATTATAACATTATGGGATATTATTTTTGGAATAAATGTTTAATTATTTATTGTAAGAATTTATGATTTTAAGGAATATTTATTATGAATATAGTTATTTATGAAAATGATTTTCATATCTTAAATAGTATATTATTTTCACATATATATTTTTTATATGAGAAATTAAGAGTAATTTGTGTTATTTAGAGATAAATGTTATATTTATCTAGGAAAAGTATGTGATGAAGTCATTATAATATTTGGATTTATTCTTAGTAAGAAAAATTTTGAATAATTTTAAGGATAGTTATTTATGGAGTGATTTAGAATGAACTTTCTGTATTAATGTTTAATTTTGTAAGTTAAAGTTGTTTTTATTTATATGAAGATTTATTCATTATGGGAAAGATCATACCTTATTCTAAACATTTTTATTGTAGTGAATTTATAATTATAGGAAGAATATGGGGTAATAATTTTTGGGATTGTGTGATCTATTAGAAGTTGATTTTAGTGCATTAGGAATAAAAATTCATCACGAATACTCATCATTTAGAGAAAAGGATAATATTCTAGTTTATACTGATTAAAGGATGAAATTATACTCATATATTATGTATATTTTCTTGTATTCATCATATATAAGGTAAATTAATTCTTTAACTCTAGTAAAATAACAATGAAACCAAAAAAATCAGATTACCATCATTTCTTATGAAATTAATGGCCTTTCTCACACCTCCCTAGTTTATGGTTTTGTGGTTTCTACCTTTGTCATGATCATTAAATTTCTTGTGATAAATGATATATGTCACTTTCCATCAATATTTTGAAAATACACTTTTCATACATGTATATATCATCACATCCCACGAATTGTCTACTATTTTTAATATAAGTTATTGGTTATTCTAGATGACCTTTGTATTTCCCATTCTTTTCTAGAGGATGTTTTATTATTCAATTTGATGAGGTGGATTATAAAAAAATTATTC
The DNA here is from genome assembly GCA_963277665.1 of Viscum album. Lineage (NCBI taxonomy): Eukaryota > Viridiplantae > Streptophyta > Magnoliopsida > Santalales > Viscaceae > Viscum > Viscum album. The sequence goes on from OY728158.1 coordinate 884,330,808, forward strand.
TCCAATTTAAACCCTTTTATTATTATGATAAATATACAATTTAGAAGATGTAATTTATTAGATAGGGTATGATATAACACCCCTATACTTTAAAAACAGAAAAATATGTTTGATAGTGTATACAACACGCAACACCGACCATAAATGAATGATAAAATATTTGTGTATGATCATTTTAAAAAAGATGTTATGTTGATGGGAATGAAAATAATTAACAAATTTATGAAATATATATACAGTTTATACTAAATATAAATTTATTGATACATTCTTAGTAAATAATCACATATTTTTTATTAATTCATTTTATTCTTCAAAAAATTCATCAAAAATAGTTTTATTAATTTTTAGGATACAATTTTATAATTAATTTCATTAACATTTAAAATATTTATTTTATAAAATAATTTAATTTTTAGAGAAAAAAATATCAAAATTAATTTAGGCTGAAATTTATGGATTTTTCATAAAATATTGTTTTTTAAGTTCATGGTTAAAATTACTTATTTTTTGTTAAATTTTCATTTATCTTTATAAATTATGTAATTTAAAAGTAACATTATTCTAATAATTTTATGAATAATTGAAATAAGTTTTCATTATTTATATTTAATCCAATTAATTTCATATTCATCATATTTATTTGGGGTTTTAGTAGATGCTTTTTTTAGGATAGAAACTTACTTTCTCAAAACTATTTTAAGGAGTAGAATGTTTGTCCATCATAATTATTTAAAATAACCATTGGTGAGGAATAATATAAAAGAAATTTATATATTATATATCAATAAATGTTAATTTAAATCCATATAATGATTATTACAATTTATATACTTATTATAATATCATCTTATGCATAAAAAATACATTTCCTAAAAATCCATTTTTCATAACATTTTGCAGAATCATTTCTAAATTGAATTCTTCTACTTATGTGAATTTAATTTGGTTGCATTGATTTCATATTTTCAATCATAATAATTTATATTATATAATATGTTCATCAATTTTTTTGGAAATAATTAATTGGGAAAACATTGAAAAACATTTACCATTGTTAAGGTTAAAATGGGATTATTATGTGTTAAAAAAAAGAAAATTGTAAAAAGACATAAAAAGATGATAAGATTATATTTCCTATAAATATTTCGAATTTATCTAATTTACTTATTTATAATAGAAATTTTATATCCTATTTTCATGTATAAAATATGGTTATAATTCTCTCTAAAACAATCCAAGTTTTCCCTTTCCCCACCTATTAAATTCCACCACCTATCCTCTTTTATTATTACTTTTAAAGCCATTTGGTTCATCCAATATCGATCCATATTCAATAATTACTTCCCTAACCTCATCCAATAGTATGGTTTTTATTATTAAACCAATATAGGTTGGTTTTAGGTGTAATATTGAAGAGGTTGTCTAGAGAAGAGGTTTCATTCTTAACTAACCATTTTTTTTATTTCTTCCTCCACCAACGTAAAATATTATTAAAAATCATGATATAACAGAATAATAATATCCCATAAACATATATGTTATTTTATTAATGTAATTACTTATATCCATCTCCTTTTCAATCAAATGGAAAACAAAAACATTATTCGTGTGTGCGGTGGACTACATCCTCACAAACTGATGTAATTTGGTTTCCTTTATAACCACTCATGGATGATTATAACTATGTAATTAATGTTTATTTATGATATTAATTAAATATTTATCATTATAAAATATAAAATATCATATATAATATATTTTCTTTACTTTCCATTAATTGAAAGATGATAACACCCTTCGTGCATATGTGTGGACTACCACCACCACAAAGCGATGTGATTAATTTTCAAAACCACATTATATGAATTATATATGAAATCATATTTAAAGTAATATTAGAAAATTTGTTATATTTTTATTATAATTTAAGGTTTAGATAATACTTTCCTTCATACCAAAATGATCGTTGAAAAATGGCAATGTTGCTCATGCCTAAGTATGACCTACCATCTACATGATTATAACATACTTAATTTTTAATAACCATTATTCATGGTGGTTTTTTAAATTATAATTGATTTATAAAAATGATAATATATTATTATATTTATGGGTATTATGGAACAATTACCCATTCAACCATGGTCAACATACTGAATCTATTTTGAAAATATATATCGAACTTCCTCAAAAAACCTAATGTGGAATTAACTAATTATGTATTTAAATATATAATTAACAATAAAAAATAATTTATTTTAATATAAGGCATTAAAACTATAAAAATTTATTAAAAAATCTAATAATTTATATGAGTTTTTTATAAAGGAGTTAAAGGACATGAAAGAAAATTATATACTCTAAATAAGTGTTTTCATCTCACATTAATTTCTATGAGACAAATTCCATATTAACAAATTATTTTTATTTTGTAGAGTATATACATTCTATGAATGTATTTTATACTTATTTTCATGAACTTTTTTTTTTGTTTTCAGAATCAATATTAGGTTTTCTCATTCATTAGGGTTTGATCCAAATATTACCAATGTAATAATGGTTTTCATTTCAATTTTCCTTCATTGGGTAATATTTTATTATTTTTACTTCTAATTTATTTATACGGTGTATATAATTTCCCTTTTACATATTATATAATTAGTAAATCATACTTCTTATTATATTAAGTATAAATTTGAAATATTTCAACCAAGTGGATATAACATGAATGTTGCCTTGTGTTAAGGATTATTCGTATCAAATTCTCTTTCAATGGGACATAAATTTAATCATATACAAATATATTATTTTATGATGTTTATATAATGAAACTTGACAAATTATATCAAAAATATAATTATGTTTAGAATCCATAAATTTTATTTTAAGTTATTCTTTCTTGGTGTTTATGATTGAAATGTTAAAATAGTGGAAAAATATTTATATTACATTATAATCCCATTTTAGGATTATTTATGTTATAGATTCATTTATTTGAAATCATATGTTATTATTTTATTGACCATATATCTTTTATTCTACCCTGTATATGAATGTGGTTTACATGTTTATGTTATATTTCCTCCATTATTGATTAATAAAATGTCAAGAAAGTAATTTATAAGTGACCATTATATAATATCCATTTATAGTGTTAGAATAATTCTCTTACATATCCTTGTTATCTAATATATTTTCTAAAACGTTATTTTATAAACAAAAATTATTTCCCAGATCTATTTTACAAGATATTTAATCTTATTTTAAATCCAATAGAAAAGTAAATTTCTTAATGATTTCCAAATATGCCATTATTGACTCCCTTTACAAAATGTTTATTTTTAACCTTTACAAAATGAATATATTTTTCTACCACAATGACCATTATTTTCTTTGAATATCCCTTTATAAGTTTCTAATTTTATTTTCAAATAAAAGTATTTTTAAAATAATTTGTGATTTTTAAATTTTCGAAATTTATTTTGAAATTGAAAAGAATATTTTCCTCGAGAATTTTTTAATGATATTTAAATCGTATTTTCATTCATCAATTTAAAAAACCCTTAATGTTGGTTATTATATGCTGGATATATATTTTAATGATACCATAATCATTATTTCTTTGTATGAATTATGATTATTTCAAATACATTATCATGAAACTCATTCCTTTTCCGTAGGTTAATAAAGATATGAAAGGTTAATGGATGTTTCAATGTTTTTTATAATGAGATGCAAGATATATATTCATTATTGATCATATGGTTCTTAGAAAAAATTTAAAAATGGTTTCTCCTATTTATAGAACATAGTTGGGCCTTATAGTTCATAAATGATTGGTTGGGACCCGTTATCACTCATGAAAAATGTGTGATCCTGATATAGTTTATATAATGGGTGGGCACCATTATTTCTATCCAATGAATTTGGTAATTATTGTGTTATCTAGATAATTATTTTGGAAGTTTGAAATATGTTCACTCAAATTTTTAATCATTCAATTATGATAATTTTCTATGATACTATCACATTTTCATTATAAAAGATATCGGTTTTTAATGATTCCATTGATCAAGATTTATATCATGTGTCTCATGATTATTGACTCCTATGACTCTTTCTTTTGTTAAAGAGTTATACCATAACACCTCTTTATTGATTCTCGTTTTATGGATATGAGTTATCTTATGTTATTGTCATGCACTTTGATTATGTTATCATACCCTTATGCTCATCTTTTTTCTATGATGACATTGAAGTGATAAATCTTATGTTTACCCTTATTGAACATTTTATCTCATCTTTATTATTTTCTCTAATGCATGGGTTATATATAATAATGTTAAAATATTTGTTTCTAGATATGATTAGTATATGAGAAATTTTTTGGGTATTTTTGAAGACATGATATAGAATATGAAAATATAGGTATATTAGGAATAATACTCTTTTGAATTCAAGGAATGTAATTATATAAGAGAATATATTAAATTCATTAAAAATCTTTACCGAAAAGGTTAAAGGTATGTATGTGATCCAATTTATCCTTTTGATGTTGAATGTTAGGGATGTAAAAAATTGGTCATATTAATTAGTCTTATGTATAGATATTTTAAGTTTATGTTTTTAATATGAGATCTAGAAGTGCGGGTTTGGGGATTCTATAGTTTGTATTTGAGATGGAATTTTATTACTTTGGATATTAGGATGCTTTAATGTGAGGTTATCTTATGATTTATAGATTACATCATGGGTTTAAAATTTTAAGTTTAATCATATGTTAACATTCTTAGACACCCAGTTTTTTTAAATTAGTTGAATTCTGAGTGATTAATGATCTTTTGGGAGAGGTTTTATTGGGTTTATATATATATATATATAACCCTTCGATTTTATGGGAACAATTATAATAGGAATAATTCCATTAATGTTTTTGAAATAATTTTTGTCATATTTGTTATAACTAAGGTTTCTCATATCTTTTATGTTGTGGTAATTATGGGGTATTACAATTCAGGAAAATATTATATATCTCACCATGTGATTGATAAAAAAATTGTGATTATGTGACTAAGGAATATGTTCATTGTTTTAGAGAACACAATATCATAAAGCTAAATAAAACATTATAGGATTCTATTTGAGGAATAGATGATGAATTATATTTTTGAATCATAAATGATTTTGTTGTGTATTTATGATGAATCAGGTTATTTGTTAAAATGATTTTAATATCCTAGAGATTATATGATAATGGAATATATATTTTTTTTATTGAACATTAAGAAAGTTTTATGTCATTTGGAGATAAATTTTATATTTATCTTGGAAACTTATGTTATAAAATAATTATAATATTTGGATTTCAATATTATTCTATAGTATTTTGAAGAATATTAAATATAGTTATCTATAAAATGATTTAGTTTGATCATTGTGTATTACTGTTCAATTTTGAAGATTAAAGTAGATTTTATTAGTATAAAGGAATATTAATTTTGGGAAACGTATTACATTATGAAAACAATTTTTGTTGTGATTAATTTACAAAGATATAAGGAATTTCTATTTCTCCTTTTTTGGATTATGTGATCTATTATAATCTAATTATAGTGCTTCAAGTAAGAAAACATTATCTTTTATACTCATTATATAGAGAAAAAGACGAGGTTTTATCAAAAAAATTAATTAAGGGGTAAAATTTTATTTATAAAGTAATAATATTTCATTATTTCCTTCATTTATATGATAAAGGAATTTTGAAACTCTATGAAAAGTATCTGGAAAGAAAAAAAATCATATTTTTATCATTTCCTATGAAATTTATATTTGTTTCCACTCCTATTTAGTTTATTGTATGGTGGTTGTTGACATTATCATGATCAAACAATCTTTTCTGATCAAATATGTATTTCAGTAGCTATAATTATATGTATATTTTTATTTTATTCTGTATCCATATATTCACGTCCCACCAATGTTATCCTGTTTAGAAACATAGTCAAGTGTTATTCCAAATGATCTTCTAATTTATTATTTTTTCCACTATAAAGTTTTGTTAATATTTTTAAAGATGTGGGTTTTAAAAAAAATATTTTAAATTTTAAAATTATTAATTACGAAGAAAAATTTATAATTAAAAGGATTAATGTTATTAATGTTTTGAGGATATTATATACAGAGATTTCAAAAAACAATAAACAATATTTGATAGCGTATGAAACATGAAACACCGAGCCAAAATGAACAGTGACATATTATTATATGATCATTGTATCCTAGCTCATAAATTTTTGGGAAGGAATACGATAAACTTATTTATGAAATATATACATAGTTTCTACTCAAAATAAATTTATTGATAAATTCGTAGTAAAAAACAACTCAATTTTTAGAAAGACATTATATTTTGTAAAAAATATGTATTCTTCAAAAATACTTTTTAATTATTTTTGTGAGAAAATATTATAATTAATTTATATAACATTAGGAAAATTTATTTAATAAAATTAAATTAATTTTTAAATTTATTATATTAAAATTTTCTTTGGGAGAAATTTGAGGATTTTTTTGAAAAAAACATTGATTTTTCATTAAATAGTGAAAATTATGATTTTTAGTAAAACTGACATTTATTTTTTAAATTAACAAATATAAAAGTACCATTATTATTTTAAATTTATTTATAATTTTTATAATTTTTATTTAGTAATATTAAATATAATTAATGACATTTAAATTATCCTTTTTTTGGATTTTATAAGTATATTATTTGGAGTAAAACCACACTTTTTTGGAAAACAATTTTTATGTGAAAAATGCTTATCCATTTTAATTAATTAAAATATCCCTTAATGCAGAATTGTTAAAATTATATTCACACTAGCACCCCATCTATTCATATGCATGGGTCTATAAATGTAAGCTGAATATCAAGATGCATTAATAAATTGAGAAGTTATCAATGAAAATTGAAAATAAATATGTTGAAGTTATAATGATAGTAACAGACCTAAAATATGAATAAGTAATAGTAAATAGTGAATTATGTAAAATATAGTTAAATAGAAACAATAAATTATAATAGAAGTTATATATAGTTGAAGTGTAAATAAAACAAGAACACATTATCATTGTATGTGAGATTATAGTAATAAAACCTGCCATCTACGTAGAGGAATAATTTCAATATAAAATGATATAAACGGATGTTAAAAACTATATAGAATTGAATGAAATTCATGTTAGAAGAATCTTTACAGGTAATTGAAGTGGAAAAGTCTGTAAGAAATTGTTTACGTACATAAGTTGTCTTAAACTTTTTTATCATCCATGAATTGCATCCTGAAGATGTGAATAAAAATTTAAACATTAAAAAAAGTAATGAATTTGATAGTATGAAAATATAATGTAGAAATATAAATTGAATATGTTTTTAGAAACATAAATTACTGTTCTAGAAGTGCATAGTAAAGGGATCAGCAGATACTGCAAATTTTAGACTGAATTCATATGTACAGAGATTCTTAATTAGTGGAATGTATAATAAACTATATCAAAAGCATACATATGGATGAAATTATAACTACATCTATAGAACATTTGTAAAGTTTAAAAATAGTTTGTTTTCTGGTTGTAATGTTATAGGTTCAGCTGTTTATTGTTGATTTCAAACAGGGCATATTATGTAGATCCTTAAGTTAATGAAATGTAAAAAATGGAGTTAGATTTCATGATGAACAACAGGGTATTTATTTTTTAATAATTTTTCAAAATAAATAGAGTCCTTTCTTCAATACAAAAGGCTATATTTCATACATCTTAACAGGTGAACATATAATTGAACCAACAGATGATTCATGCTACTAGTAACCAACAACTAATACTTCCTAATAGTTAGAAAAATAACATTTTATAGCATGAATACTGAAAATATATCAGGTGCAATGGTATTTTCCATGATATAGGATATACTAATCATATCAAAATAGAAAATGAGTATCAAAATACATTTTATATGAAGTGTTTGTACTCTATAAAATGTAATAAAAATTTCACTACATTTTTAATTCTTAAAAAATTAATGAAAATAATTCTTATAGAGAAGATGTATGGTCACCTTGTGTTTGTAGCAACATATTTAAGTCTGTTTTTTCAGATTTCCAGTTTATATATCTCTTTGGAATGGTGTGTACTTCAGAAACTTGACTTTTTGTAGTGATGTTTTCTGGAGGGGTCTTGTAACTATGTTGCATAGCATCCTCACTATCAAAATAATGCGACAGAATTTTTTTCATAGAGGATATTTTTATATGAAATAGAACCTATAAAGTAAAGCAGTTAAAATAATTGAAAAATAGAGCATATCTTTAATAGTATAGTGTACTGTAACATCCCACAGTTATAGATAGAATGAAATGTTTTCTTTTTATTTATTCAAATAACAGAATGTTAATGTATTTATACCATCTGTTTTTATAGTAAATAAAATAATTTTGAAGCAATCAAATAGAACCGATATATACCCATGTAGAATAGGTGATCAAGGTTGAAGTGTCGAATCCTCTTTCATTGTTTAATGTCCCAGGAGAAGACCCAAGAGTTTGATGATCCTATCAGTAATTGTTACAAGGAATATATTATCAAAGAGAAATTTGTTTATTATAAATACATAATGAAGAAATTGAAATACTGTTACCTGGTTATATTGGACACCACTGCTTAATCCAGAAGACCCACTACTTTGGTTATCCAGTATTGTATTTATAAAAAAGTTCATGTAATCTGATATGCTATTTTTAGAGATGTTATGTAAAAACTACTGACTAACCTATCTATGTTCAATGTTGTCAGTGAATATGATGATGTACTTCTCATTATCATTTATTAAAACCACTATGTAACTATTAAGTTCAAAGGAATGATGACAGTTCTGAAAATTGTACTATGTTATATAAATTTATAATAGAATTTTCTTTGATTTTAAGTAGTTCAATTATGGTGGTAAAACGTACTCATCATCATCCTAATTACAAAATAATAGGCTTTGATACATATGAATCTTACATATTTAATTATTTATGTGATGTAAGAAGTTGGATTTACCTGTATCAAAGCCTCTCTTAGTTGTACAGTTTTTTTATGTATATATTACATGACTTATTTTTTAAATAACACCACTGAAAATGAGTCTAAATTTTCAGTAACCTGTTGTTGAACTCTAAACCTGTTGGATTTGAAAATATGATCACACTATCATACTCATATAGACTATGCATCATAAGTGATTGTGTAGGATAGTGGTAATAAATAATTTAGAGAGAAATTAATATATTTTCATCTCAGAGTGTTGCAGGTAGGTGATGATTTGTAGGACTGGCATGAAGTGATTCGATCTATTATCTGCACTTTCTTCATGCATGAGTGGCAAGATTCATAGAACCAACTATGGGTGCTTTGAATTTTATGAACTGATGTCGTAATTAAGAACATTCTAGGCAGTAGTAGATTATTGACATAATCATATATAAAGTAATAAATAACAGTAGTTAACAGTTAATAGTAATTCATATTGACAATTGGAAAATAAGGATCTATGGTTGACCTATTAATAGTGTTTCACTTCTGAAGTGGATTTTTTACTATTCCAATGAAGTATTTCTGTTTAGGGGTTGGGAGTTTTTGGTGATGGATAATTCAATTGTGATGTTATTATGACCCCAAGCATGATGAATGAAGATGAACATTAATTTATGTATACTGTAACAACATGCCAGTGGTAATTTATTGACACAGTGATCAGTTAGTCTTTTTAGTGAAAATGTATGATTTGTTAGAATTACACATACTTTTGAAGTTGTCAAATACTGGAAGGTCTTGGTTGAAAATAATTTTTTTTCATTATCATTGTTTTGACAAAAACAGAGTCTGAAAGTATTTTGAAGTCATTAGTAGTGAATCAACTATTAAAGAAAAAAATTTAAAATAACATAGTAGAAAAACAGAAAATAGAAAATTTAGATAGAAACCATAATGATCAATCTCTTAACCTTAAAAAGTTGTAATATCAAAATAGTAGAAGTTCTCTATTATTTTTCATGTAACGTGTCCTATCAAATGAAAAATCCCCCTATAAATTGTAGGAAACTATCACCCCTCTATAGGGAAATAAAATTATAGTGTGGGTAAATGTTTTTTCCATACATTCATGTTATGTATAAGTTAACAAAAATGACTTGTCATCTTCTAGAGTAATCTTCATCATGTGGTTGGAATTACCCATTTATTTCATTGGGTTTGTATAATTTATAACTCCTATTATTTCTAAATTATTGTAGGCATATAAAAACCTACTTTTAATAAGATATGGATGAAATAGTAGACTTTGTATAGACATTGGCATATTTACCTATTAAATGTTCTTATAAAATAGTTTTCTGAATAATATCATCAAATGAAGTAAAATTAAAACAAAAAAGAGGTAGTCGTACTTCACACGGAAGAAAAAAGGTTGTGGATGTGAACATGATTCAACATGGGTGTATAGTTCCTAGGTAACTTCCTTAGTTTGAAGATATTTGGATGTTCTATAAAATATAGCAGAGTCCATCACCCAACAGTTGTTTTTACTTACAGATAAGCTGAAGATTTGTAATTGTACATTGAATCTTTGTTCCCTGTATAAACTATGTTAAATTAATGGATAATAAGGAAAAAAATAGTTGACACACTAAAATGATTCTTTTTTTCTTACATACACTATGTTAAAGACAGATAATTTTTCTCGGTAGATGGGAAGCTAAAATTTTCAAATGTAGGTTGTCATGACTTATTATACTCTATAACAGTCAATGAAAACTGAGCACAGATGATGTAGATAGTAAATATATATAAATATAAATTATAACATGTACAAAAAATAGTTTAGCAGTAAAGGGAAAAAAATTCAGTACTTGTTCCATGTCAGTAGAATGTTCAAATGGTGGATAATATACAAACCGACTAGATCACAGACAATATAGGCATAGTATATATATATATATATGTATATTGAAAATAAATTCTATGCAAGTAGAGTAGTAGTAAAAAATAACTGTATCAAGTTTTTGGAACATAAATTAACATGAATATCACAGAGTATGAGATCAAGTGCTATGAACACATTTGGGTATTAAGAAGAGGAATTGAGCCCCTTTTTTGTACACGAACCTATATCTGTAGTGTTTCGTCATCCTCAGGCATAATCTCATGAAGCAGGGATAATGAGCTTGTAATTTTTGTTACTCTACATTATCTGATAGTGTACAAATAACAGATATTAGACAGGTAAGTAAGTCAATATAGTAAACATATTGGTAAACCATATTATATTCGAGTACATAAAACACAATTTACATGATACCTAAAACAGATTATCAAATAGTTCATTGTACACAATATTATCCATGAAATTTGAGGATGTATCATTATTACCATGAACTAAAATTTTCAAACCATTAGTTGATGTGACCCTAGATACAGAAACATAAAATTGACAATGAGAGAACACTGGTTTTTGAAGATATAACCCTTGTGAAGAAAATTATTGGCCCTGGATTTTATTAATGTTCATAAGAAACTGTCAATGCATATTGTCTTATTTTTAATTTGAGGGACATATATCATCAGAGTGAGTCATAGTTAGTATTTTAATGAACACTAATTACCCATAATGAATCCACTTAAAACATGTGCTCCAATGACATGGTCACCCAAGTGTGTAACTATCAAACAAGATTCGTTAGAAAACCCAACAAATTGATCGAAATTTTGTAGTAACATTATGGGAACACCAAGCTGTAGTGTAATTTTGTGTGCAGCTAACCCAGAGACGTTTATACCATTCAACATGTCAGATGTGTAAATATTTTCTTGGCCAGTCTATATCAAAACCTGCATTGAAAAGAGTTTTTGAGCTAAAGTAATATTTTCTTTCATAGTTTTTGAGAGTCAACATATATTCATTTACTTCTTTAACAACATAACGAGTTGGAGATAAAATTTCACATTATTTCAGATAGTCATGGTTGACATGTTTTTTACTGAAACTCAGGTATGTATGGTTGACAATAGTAGCCATGGAATTATCAGTTTCATTAAGAAGATATGCTGATGTAATTTGAATCAGTGTTTCACTGTCATTAGGCTCCCAAATTTGAACTTCACCAATATCTAAGGTCCATTTAGTATACTCATGCAACGTATCTACATCATGACTAGAAGTAGTACAATGCTATCTCATGTTCCCTGTAAGAGATAACACACAACAGTTTTTTCATAGATATGATGACTTAACACTTGTGAAGAAAATTTCATTTTTATTACCTATGGGTATGACATGGATAATTTTCAAGAAATCTCCCCCCAAGATAACTATTACACTACCAATTAGAAAATTCTGTGCATTTTAATTTTTGAAAGACATATGTCCCTTAGAGTACAATCTAAGGCCTCAAATCAATACCTATAAATCATAGATTCCCCAATCCAAATGATGATATTTTTCAAGTGAAAAAAGTTCACCCACATCACCCCATTTTGGAATATTGCAAACAGAATGTTCAGTAATAGAGATTGGAATACAAAATTAAGAACTTTTTGTTCATCTTCAAGGAAGCAGTAGTGATTCTATTCTACTTGATGGAACTACAAGAAAAATCAATCCTTGTTCCCATAGAAGTGATGTTATTACACTCTAAATAAAGGTTTTACATGTTCCTCTATAACCATGAAAGAAGTAGAATCCCCCCAAATCTGTAGACAGTGGATATTGAATGACATCCATGACCTCTTTATGTTCATCTATTAGCATACTGTGTAAACTGGTGTACTCTTATAGAAGTTATTCTTTATTGTAATTTAGTTCTTCTAAAAATAAACTATATGGAATGGTATCAAGAGTATAATCTGGAACTTGACGAGGCGGATATAACCTTAGAGTTCTTCCATTGGTATATAAAATGCGATCTGTTTCTCTCAAATCATAGTTATGCCTCTGGTTAACTATGAGGGTGAAATCTAGAATGTTGGAGAATATTGTTACATGATAGTATATAATAACATCAATAAATTAGTTATTATTAATATGTGAACAAAAATGGTGGAACAATTTTGTAGTATAGTATAGAAATATTTACAGTAGGGAATTATATTCTATTAATTCCAAATTATAGTAAGTACAGTGTAGATTGGGCTTACAGATTAACTAATGGTTCAAATTTTGCAATACAATTATAGAGGATGAATGATTAAAATAAAGGAAGTTATATAGCATTAATAAATGAACAATATTGGTGAGGATTATTCATACTAAAATATACTCATTAATGCTACAAAAGAGAAGTACCACAAAAATTGATTGCAATACATTTTAGTTAGGAGTGTTAGGTAAATAAAAAATCTATGAAACTACGGAACACTTTTACTGAGTGGTGCTAATTAAAATAAAATGTAGACCTCTAGTAGTAGTATTTCAATAGATATGTAGGGACTTATTTTGTATGGAAGTATAGTTAAATTAACAGTATATATGTATATTTTTGTGAGGACAAATAACTAATTCTACAGTGCAGAATGAACTTTTATATAAAGATATGATCTAAGAAAACTATGGTGGACATTTTAGACAAGATTACATAATAAAAATAGACGCATGCATTACATAATTGTATAGGAATTGAGCAGTATGAGTAGATAGTGTGGACCTATAATTTGTGGGATCCTCCATTGGGTATACAATATGTCTTCATAATTTTGAATACTTTTATAGAGGATTAAAAAACAATATAAATGTGGTTATTTAAATTTTTTACATAAACTAGAAGATATTATTGAAGGTAGAAAATAAACATGGTAGATATAAAGCAGTAGTAAATGGTCAGTTTAATATGTACAACAATGTAACAAAAATATGAGAACAATGAATATTATATATCAGCGACAGATGTAAAGGGGATTATACAGTTTTTAAAAAAATAAGTGGAAACATTATTCTATAAGAAAACATTTTAAATATCACAGAGTAGAAATAAGACAAAGGAATTTTAGAAATGTAGAGGAATGATTATTTTACAAGATAAAATGATGACCTAGATTTTGTAGGGTTCTTCTGTTGGTTTGTAAAATATCTTTAGATAGTTTTGCCTTGGATTCATCCCATATAATGTATGGGTGAGAGATGTTATTGGAGATCAACATGCTTGAGAACATCCTGTGAAGATGTTGCCCCAATCCCCAAGAAGAGTCCTCTTTTATAGCTTCAATGAACTCACCATCATTTGTTAGTAGGCCCATGGAAGAGCAGACCTCTCTAAATGTACCATAAGTGATATTGTTTACTGTCTTGATATATTCATATGAAGTTTCACCTTTTATTTTTGTTAAAAGTATCCTCAAGTAGTACCTCTCACCAGTGGTTTGAGGCACATACTGTAGTCTTCCAATACAAAATCCCTACTTATTGGGACTCCAATTATTATCTTGAGAGTAGACTACAAATCTAGTTGGGTACCCTTCAAAAGTTAAACATCTTCCTTCAGGGTATATTAAATTTTCAACAAATTAATATATGACCATTGATTCGGAACTTTTTCTATGATTTATAACATCCTCAATGTTATCACAATTAGAGTAGGTCATATAATTTGGTCTAGGAAAATGGAAATGTAATCTGTTGACTTGTGGATATCTAAAATGGGTATAATATGAAAAAATTATTCAAGACACTTCACAAGGAGAATGTACCGACAACTGTAATACATTTTGAACTCATCTACATTATTTTTTGGAAAGTGTATATTGTTCCCCTCATACATTGCTGCTATTAGATGATCATTTCTCTTGCTAATATACTTAAATAGTTACTTGATTGAATATTATTGATTGAAAAATTTAATTTTTAGATGATCATGATACTTTAATAGCAAAACTAGATTGTATGGTATGACAAACTGATTATACAAAGGCATGTTATTTTTTAGTACAGTTTTCCTATCATCCCTTCTCCGATAAATGAAAAATCTGTCATCATCAACTGTTGTATTTTCAACAATTTTTTTTGGAAAATATTGTTTAAATTATCCATTTTTTATACAAGGAGAAGAATTGTTTGCAGCTCCTCAAGGTCCATGGAGTATAAATCACTGGAAAATTTCATGTAGTCTTGGGTATGCAATATTATCTAGAATTTCAGCACAGATCTATTTGTTAACAAATTTTGGAAATTTAAATTTGTTTTCACGAAAGAGAAATAATAGGATGTTCACATGGGTAAAGCCATGTTTTTGAAACTCTATTGTTCAAACTACTACGTTGGTTGAACAGGGTTATAGTTATTAAAGGATGATAAAATTTGAATGAACATGGTAAATAATAGAAGCAGTATATTCATAGATTGATTCCTGCCTTTGAATTTCCAAATAAAGTACCATCCCTTAAATTATTCATTAGATGATCCACTTTTATATTGAAAACTGGAGAAAATATTTGGGGGAGTCTACGGGATGAAGAATTTTACTTATAAGATACCGAGTAATCTCATGACACATGGGGTTTCGTGTAAAGGTTTGAAATAAATTTGGATACCCTTCCTAATTACAAATAGATATTGCATCTTGGTAATTCTATATCATATACAGTGGCACACCAATAATGGTAAAAGGTAAAATAAAGTGTTTTCTATAGGAATACCCTTCTCGGTCGACTTGAAGAAATGCTTCGTGCAACCAATTGTATAGATCTACTCTCAATAACTTTTGGTTGAAGTTAATGAACGATAGTCTCTGAGACTCTTTCATCGTATAAGCGTCAATGATAAATTTTTTCAAAAGTCTTCTTGAATGAAGAAGTGATGAGGCAAACATATTACAGAGTTTCAAGTGATAGGAGAAGTACTCTTTCATTGTAACCTTCCTTAATTTTAAACTTATTGTGAAAGGAGTTGGGCGATGCAATACGTTGTGAACATATCCATCACTACCATTTTTGTAAATTAAATGATACTGTAATGGTAGATACAATGGGAGTTTCTCATCAATTATTTTAAGATCACCAGTTTTTATTTGAATAATTATATCTATCTCTTGATTGAGATCTTCAACATCACCGACATTAAGCATTGCAATATCCGAAATATTTTGTAAGATATATATACTGGGATTTGTTTCTCTTCATTTTAGTAGACCTTGTTTTAAATTTGGAACATATTGATGATGAAGAATATCCCTTACACTTTACAATTGTCGAGCTAAATCATTGTTTTCAGGAATCATATGTTGCAAGTTCTCAACTATGTTGTAGTCAATTGGTGATTGGACAGTCTGGTCTTTCGAGCTATAGGTAGTTGTTATATTAATACAATCATAGGGAATATTTGGAAAATAGTTACATAATATATAGATTAAGAGATAACTAAACTCACAAACACTATTTTTACATTCATGTGTTGTTTCATACACAGATAGTTGTGTGAATCTTGGTGGTAGACCATCAGGTGGACATAAACTTCCTATGCAATGGTACTTATGACCATTTAATCTAAATATACATGAAGATCGACCCAAATTGAATGATCTATATATCTTCCCACCCATTTAAGTGAATGAAAACATTGAGTTGTAAACATGCATGTGTTCTTTGAATGTTCTGGTCGCTGTAGAAGTTGAATTGAAAAGAAACACATTTAGGTACTATAAACAAGTCAGTATGAATTTCAAATTGACCTTCCACATAGTATATCATGTACCAAAATGTGGGTTTTGTTAGTTGCTACATTGTTTGTTTCCCTCATCAAACCACATTGACGGATGACAGTATTGGCAGAAATAGGTGGGGAATCCAATATCTGAATATTCTGAGTGAAAATGAATAATATGTAGAAGATATTATGAAGGAAGAAGTGGTAGTAATGGGTAGTTGTCAGCATTATTGTTTTGGTGGTAATATTATTTCGGTGATTAGACTAACCTGATTATACAATTTGTTGATGTACCAAGTACCCTGCGGTAGGCAACCGATAATTACAAATAATGCCATAAATATTATGGAAGTTATTTATGTTAGTATTTACAAATTTTCATCAACAAACCTATTTGGTCTTCTGTATGTTTTACTTCACCGTTAATGCATACATGTGTTCTATAATTGTCAGAATTTGGTAAGGACTCTGTAAGTGCATCCAAGAGAACAGGTATCAAATCCAGGCGGAGGCAGAATTTCAGGGTATTGTAGCAGTACTGTAGCTGTAATGTAGCAGGAACTATGCATTAATGTAGTAGGTACTATAGTGGGAACTGTAGCAGTCACTGTTTGGCACTGTAGAAGATGAAAATATGCCTCTGTTTGGGCCTTCGGGCCATCGATTTGGTCCCTGAGTCCTTTAAGGCCTTCGGGCCACTAAGGCCTTCGGGTCAGTAAGTCCTTTGGTCCACTTCAAGGCCTTCGGGCCACCTTTAAGTGCAGATGCAAACCAGTCAACCTACAAGGAACAAGCTCTACAAGGAGGATGTGCAAGGAGATTTCACCATAAAAGAAGCTAAACGGATTGAAATAATGAGAGGGTATGGCACCTGCCATCGGGACAAGCCTATGCATGCATAGGAATGCCTAGTCGAACATCCATTTGAATGTGGAGAGCTGATTTCACAATGAATATGCTGGGGAAGAGAATTTAAAAGTAGTTATTCTGGGTTGTATGTAATGTTTGAAGTCTACGGGCAATGAATTCCTCTAAGGCCTATGGTCCTTGTAATACTTACGCCTACGGGCCTTATAAGGGTTCCACCTCACCCCTTGAAAGGTATATTATCAAAAAACAATAAAAAATTAAGGCCTTCAGTCCATTGGAAGTATTGTATTATATATTAAAAAATTGTATATTTAACTGTGTGAGTTTCATTATATAGAGTTATGTTAAAGTCGATACTATACCTGTAAATTATTTATTACTAGAGTCCCCATGAACAATTCGTCAAAATATATACCAATAGATAAATAAATATATAATAACACACAATTTTTTAACGTCCAAAAAATTATCATACTGTAAGATTCGCCCTCACATTGTAGAGGAGACAGGGGATGAATCTGACATACTATTTTCGTCGGTGAAGATATCTAGCAACAGTGTTGAGGAAAATGTTAGACATGAAATTTTTTGGTTCTATGGTGTACAGTTTGTTTTTTCCATATACCTTTCCTAATAATTACATAATGTAATTAGATATTGTTTGAAGGAATCGAACCATTGCTTTTTCTTGTTTTCTCCAGCGATAAATGTTGTCGGAGCTTCATATTGATGTACCACTGTAGACATAGTTTTTAAAAATGAATACCTTAATTCAGTCTATAAATAAGTTAGTAATATTGTGATTTAGATAGTCAATTGTAAATAGAACTTACCATTGGTAGAAAATGATGTTAACGGTGTGTGTTTGAGTCCATCTACACCACCATATGTAGACAGTGGTTCTACGGTTTTAGTAGGAGAGATATTTGTAGAGGTCATTGATGAATTTCCTGCTGATGTCGATACTATTTCTATGAGAACAGAAGGATATTAAATTAATGGATATTTGTAGAAACAAGAACATGATTTAACTAATGATAATTGTAAACTCATAGTTTTTACGTTCCTTCATCATGAGTCTCCTCTATAACCAGAAATATCTAGAGGTTGACAGGCAGTTCAAGTTTGGATTGTATTTCTTTATATAGAAATGTTAAGGTGTGAAATTTACCAATTATATGAAAATTGAATAGTAAATGAAATGTAGAATAAATTGTGAATTCTAGTAAAGAAATGGCTGAAGATTAAATTGCATAGCATTATTTAACTGGTAGAAAGTGATATATTAAATTTGCGTGTAGAAAATAGTGGAAGGTGAAACTAAAAATCTATGTAAGTCATTTATTGAATTAAGTCAGATAGGCATACCAGGTTAGTATGATATGATCACATATATTAGAAATGTGATTGATCACTATGTACAGGTAGTTATTTAAGCTATCAGAGTAGAATATATATATATTTTCTGAGTCATAGCGGTGGAAAATCTGCAGCAGAAATATGTTTAACTGAAATCACAGAGGTTCTGATTTGAAATATTTTATTAGGAGAACAGTTCAATATAAAGTGTTAACAAACTATAATACATCATTTCCAGAATGGTTTTTTCATTCAATATAACTGAAATAATAGTGGCACATGGTTACCAGGAGCATTAGTTGTTCAATCTGTGCAATGAAATCATATTATTCACAGTATGAGATAAATGGTAAAGTATTAGAAATTGTGAAGGAAGACACCTCAATGAATTAAGATTTAATTGCATTGTTGTATATATTTGATAGAAAATGATACTTGAAAGATTCATGTAGTAAAAAATTAAAGCTACAACTAATATACATTTTATGTAAGATGAAATAACAGACATGCAGATGCTTTTGTATTCAAATATATTAAAATGAAAGGATGAGCTTGAATTTAATGAACAATAGTTGTTCAAAATCTGGATTGAATATATATAATGAAAAAGTAGATACTAAAATAATTGTAATATAAACTTTGATGGTATATGTCTAAGTGAACATAGATGTAACTGCAAAGTTTTATACATGTGTTAGAAAGTGCTACACGAATGTTGCATGTAGTAAATAGTGGGATCTCTAACTAAAAAACACTGGATGTTCTGTATTGAATATATTTACATAGGCATAGAGTACATGTATGATATGACCCGATGTATTAGAAACCCCAGAGTAAGCTGCCTTCATGTAGTTGTGTAAGAGTTCAGGTTGTAGTTCATTGAAATTGTCTGACTCAAAGTATTGCTAACTCGTTATTGTTGACATGGTAGCCGAAAATTTCATACTTATTGATCTTCTGTATTTTATTCTGGATATAGTTAAACATCATAGGATAAACACTTGTAATAACTCAATGTAGTAGAATTTCTGTCATCTAATATAGTTGAATGGATAGTTGATACTGAATTCAATGACCAATACTTTTTCAACTTGTTGAGTGAATACATATAATGAATAAGAGGATAATAAAAGAAATGCAATATAAAACTTCAAGGTAGATAAATAACTGAATATAGATGTAACTGTATAGTTTTTGTCATATTCATTACAGTGATACAGGAAAGATTCATGTAGTTAACACTAGAATATAAAAATAATAGTTAAATATAAGTTCTTAAAAAACTATAATACATCATTGTCGTAATGGTTATGACATACATTATAACTAAAAGTTTAGTGGTAGATGAATACCATGAGTAGTAGTTCTTCAATATCTAGAATGAAATCATATAATTCAAAGAGGACAGTAAAGTCAGTATATTATAAATTGTGATGGAAAACACCTACGTGAACAAAGATATAATTACATAACTCTATATATTTGTTATAAAATTATACTGGAAAGATTCATGTAGTAAACAGTCCTACCTGCAACTAATAAACAGCCCAACAAACCTAAAATAACATACATGCAGATGGTTTTCTCCTATAATATATTCGAATGAATAGTTGAGCCAAAATTCCATGAACAATACTTGTTATATGTGTGGATTGAATCCATATAATGAAAAACAGTACAGTAAAATAAATGCAATATAAAAGTTGATGTCTTACAAATAACTGAATATAGATGTGACTGCCTTGTCGTATGCTCCTATTAAAAAGTGGAACAATATAGTTGCATGTAGTAAATAGTGGCATATATAAGTAACAAACACTGGTCATTATGTATTGAATATATTTATATAGGCATAGATGACTTCTATGATATGATCCTCTGTATTAGAAACTCGAGAGTAAGCTAGCATCTTATAGTTAGGTAACAGGTCATATTTCAGTTCATTGTTATTGATTGACTAAAAGTAGTGAGAATTAAATATTAGAGAAATGGTAATATCAAATAACATACTTGTTTATATTTTTAAAACCTCAATGGAGGAGTAATTCTGTCTTCCAAGACATTTGATTGAATAGTTGAGCTTGAATTCCCTGACCAATACTTGTTGGATGTGAGGAGTGAATAAATTTAATGTATAAGTGAGGAGTAAAATCTATGTAATCTAAAACATTATGGAAGATAGGTAATTGAATTTATATGTAACTGTAGTGTTTTATACATATATTTTAAATTTATATAGGATAGTTTCATGTAGTAAATAGTGGGATCTCTAACTAAAAAACACTGGAGGTTCTGTAGTGAATATATTTAGATATAAATAAAAAACTTGTATGGTATGAATCAGTGTATTAGAAACCCGAGAGTAAGCTATCTTTATATTGTTCTGTAACAGGTCAGATTACATTTAATTGATATTGTATTGACTCAAAGTACTGTGAAGTCAGTGTCCATGAAATTGTAACAGTAGATAACATGCCTGATTATACTAAACAACTTCTTCTAAAAATAGGTCAATATCAGAAGATAATAAATTATAGTATGTCAATGTAGGAGTAGGTCTGTATTCCAAAATATTTGAATGAATATTTCATATTGAAATCCACAGTCAGTAGCTCTCCTAGGAAGAAGATCATTCCCTACAAAGATTAATTGCTCGTGCGAATCTCAGTTACTACAGAATACGTAGTTACTGAAGTTATGAAAGTTAGAAATTGAGTTTTATAGTATAAAAGATGTTACCTTTACGAAGTGTTTTACGAGTGATATGATGAAGATTGAGACAGTTTCAAAGGAACAGAGGATAGTGTGGGCATACATTGGATCGAGATTTCCATGACCGTCAGCTAGAGGATTAGTCTAGGGTTTCCGATTGTCAACAAAGGAGCTATAGCTAGTAGGGTTTCTTGGACGTGATGTCGAGCATCGAAATCCACGACTTGTAGGTAGTCGTAGATATTAAGTAGAATATTCAGGAACTGGGCTGAAGATTTTTGGAAGTGAATGATTTCAACGGTAGAATAATGTCATTTAAGAAGGAAGAATATGACCAGACATGAAGAACATATGTTGAGTACTTGATGACATCCTCTGTGGAAAAGTTGATGGGGAAAAGAGTAGGTCGATTCTTGAGTAGATGGAGTAATGAAGCTGGGGGAGGTTGGTATTATCGCGGGAGGAAGAAGATGGAAGAGTGAACCCTAAGCGAGAAGGCCGAATGTGGTAACAAGATAGCAGAGTAAGAACCGAGCAAGGTAAATCATGATAGGTAGCAGCGTTTGGAGGGCAGAAGGGTAAATGTGTATGGAAAAAAGGTGACATGGATGGATGTGGTGGTGACATGTAGGCATGGAAGAACCAATGATTAGTATATATAATATATTTCACAAATTATTAAATATTAATTGAAACTAATATAATGATTGTTACTAGTTTTATAGTTAATATAAGAAGATATAATTCTTGAAATTACCTTTACTAAAAAACTATATTCGACACATTTTGTATGTGAATTTTAAAATTAAATTATACCAGATTTATGGATTGAATTTGGTAAAATGGATTCCATAATTTGAATTAGAATAATTTCGTATCATATATAAGGTCAAATAAATTTTTTTCATAATTAATTATTAAAATAGTTTAAATCCTTTGCTATATTTAAGGATAAAATTTGTTTTCTAGGGGTTAAACTATAATTTTAGGGTTAAATGAACAAAACACATGTATAGATTCAATTTTATTGACATATTTCGATCATATCTCACCTATGTCTTAAAATGGTCATTTTTCTAGAATTTCATCAGGTGTAAAATTTGGGTATAGTTCTTTCCTTTCAAAAATCGCAATTGTGTCCTCTCCCACACTTATAAAAGGACACCCTCTCCCCTATCATATTAATAATTTTAAACAATTTTTGTTCATACATTACCTTAAAATATACATTCCTTACTTAACTTATGAAAACAACATGAATTTTTTTTGTTAGAAACACAATCTTGGAGTGCATTAGGTATAATCCCTATGTTTTGATCTAAAAAGTGGAATTGTTCTTGACCTGGTTTTTATCAGGTTTTTTCTTCTAAGTCCTTGAAATATTATTAAAATATAATAATTTAATAACATCTATATCTCCAATATACCATTGTTTTTTTAATGGCGTAACCTACATTCATATCCTCTTCCATCAAATGGGAAACTGAACCATTATTCTTGTGTACAGTGGAATATTGCCTCGCAAAACAATGTAATTAATTTTCCTTTATTAACTCTCACTGATGGTTATAATGATGTAATTAATGTTTATATATGATATTCAAGACATATTTAGAATTACAAAAATATCAAAAATCATATATTTTCTAATCATTGCATTCATTGAAATACAATAATGTTGTATGTGAGTATGTGTGGACTACCACCTCCATGAAGCTATGTGATTTATTTCATCACCACATCACATTGATGATATATATAAGTGTATTTAAGAAGATATTATATTTAGGATATTATTACAATTTTTAATGATACGATAATACATACCTTATTTCTATAATGATTTCGGAAAAATGAAAACATTTTTTATGTGTACAAACCTTATACCACCTCCATGATTGTAACATAGTTCATTTTTCATAAAAATTATTCATGGTTTATTTTGAAATTATAATTGATATAGATAATTTATTATTATATCATTATTATTATTCAATATTTGATAGAACAATGAAACCATTTACAACGATCGACATACCAAAGTTGTTTTGAAAATATGAACTGAACTTTCTCAAAACACCCAATGTGTACTTAATTGATTAAGTATTTAAAAATTTCATTAAAAACAAATTAAATGATATAATTAATTATACGTTATTAAAATTTTAAATATTTTTATGAAATCAAATAATTGATATCATATTAATATATAGGAGTTAAAAAGGCATACATGGAAATTTTGTACTTGAGGTAAGGGTTTCACGTCCCACTTCTATTTATGTGAGAAATATTATATATTCACTAGTGATTTTTGTTGTGTGTTGTATATTGTAACACCAAAAGATTTTATAAAATATTATATTTAAATAAATTTAATTCCCTCTATAGATTGTGTTACACACCACATAGATTTTTAACGAAACACAACATACAATTAAAATATTATTGTCTAATATGATAGTTATGGCATGTCATTGGAATGAAGTGTATGAATGTGATTAAATAAATTATGAAAATTTATGGATTAAAAATGTAAATAAATTAAATTATTTGGAAAGAAATTAAATTGAAATAAAAATAAAAATAATTTCAAAAAAAAAGGAAACCATTTTCTTGAAATCCATTTTTAGGCATACAAAAACATTTTATCTCAATAAATTAAATAAATCAATTTTAGTGGTTGATTTTAATGAAATTTATAAATTATATAATCAACATAGTGTTTTAATATTCATATAATTTATTTTATAGTACTGAGACAAGAAAAAATTCAAATATTATGCTAAAATTTTATTTTCCTAAAAAACAATTATAGCGTATTTTATGCACTTGTTTTTTATAAAATTAATTTTTTCCAATTTTTAAAATTTAGTTGAAAAAATGAAATTAATATTTTTTTAATCATAAATTAAAAATTATATATGTGATAAATTTTGATAATTTTCTGAGAAGCTAATTTCATTATGCATAATGAAAAAATATTGGTTATTATTAATACTTTTCATTTATCTTAAATCATTTTAAAATGACCGAATTGTATTAATATTGTTTTAAAAGTAAAATTAGTTAAATTTTATAACTATTAATACAAACTAGTCCATTTTAATCAATTTCATATTGAATATGAAAATGATTTAATATTTTGAACTTTTTCACTTTCGAAAACTGTTTTCTCATCCGTCTACAGGTCTAACATTAAATAAAATTTTTCAAATTTTGTGAATATGATTGGAAAAAATGAATCTAATATTTTTAATAAAAATAATTTACATTAAATAAAATTTTAAAATTAATTTTTGTTCAGAATAAATAGTAAAAATATTAGAAATTAATTACTAAAGGTAAGGTTAGAATGGGTTTACTAGGGGTTAAACAAAAATGATAATGGGTAAAATGATATATAAAATTTTAAAAATACCATTTCATAGACATATTTAGGCCTTATCACCTATATTTTCAATAATTATTAATTTTGGATATTTTTTCATGTGAAAAATATTGATACACTTTGTAATTTTTAAAAATTCCATGAGTGCCCTCTCCCCCACTTATAAAAGGACCCTTCTCTCCTCTCCAAATTTCCCCTAAAAATCATTTGGTTATGAAAATCCCTTCAAAAATAATTTCCTTAATTCCTTACCATCATCCTATAGTACTCTTTTTCTTTTAGTAATCCCACCTACGAAGGATTTAGGTGTAAACCAAAAGAGGCTCTCCGAAGAAGATGTAAACTTCACGAACTTGAATTTTTGTTTTATTTCTTATTACTCCCCCTTTAAAATTATAAATTATGTTGATATAATAATACCATTTTACCCCACATATTTATATGGTATTAGGTTATTATAATAACCTAAATCCATCTCATCTTCCATTAAATGGGATACCAAATCATTATTTATGTGTACGGTAGACTACCACCCCGCAAACTGATGTTATTCGTTTTCGGTCACCACCTATCAAGGATGGATATTATAATTGATTTTATGTTTATATATTATATTTATGAAATTTTTATACAAATTTAATTATAAATCCAAATCGACCTTCTTACCTTCTAGCCATTTGGAAAACAATAATGTCGATAGAGTGTACAACAGAATACCTACACAAGAACTAATGTGGTTTGGTTTTCATTTTTGTTTTACATGGCAATTAAAAAAAATATTAAATTAATATATATAATACTTTTAAAATTTTTATATTATTTTATTACTATATCATTCATACCTTCTTACTTTTCATTCCATGGGGATGTGATAATGTCGTTTGTGTGTACTGTAGACTACAACCCCACAAAGCGATGTGATTCATTTTTCGGTAACTTATTGAATGAAAGGTAATTTTGTACATTTAATGAATATATTTCATAATAGTTATTATTTAAATGTGTTATATTATTTAAATTTTTTCTCAACCATTTATGAAATCAAAACATCATTCATGTGTACTTATGTCTTATCATTTCCTTAAACGGTGCGTTTCTTTTTCTATCTCAAACTTTTATGGATTAATGTAAAAACATATGCAATGAATATATATTATATTTATATTATGGATAAAATTATATATATTACGGATCCATGATAAAATTAATATTAATGAAAATAATAAATCAAAACATACATGAAAATCAAAGAAATTATAACCCTAAACATGATTTCAACATGGAATTGTTAGTAAATGAATAATAAAATGTCATAAGTAAGTCATATATGTAATGATATACATATATATATATATATGTTATATGATATATATATATATATAATGTATTTATATTATATTTTTGCTTCAAACATGTATAAAGGAAGTCAAGACTTGAGGTATTTCATGTCTCTCTTTTATTTCTTGGAGACATGTTCCATATTCACCGCTCATTTCATTTATGTGATTTATATACTACCCCACTAAAATGTTATATCATTAATATAATTATTTTCATTATTCTTATTTTTTTATATTATTATTTATTATGTCTTATGATGAAAAATATCACTAAATCAGTAATCGATATTTGTTTCAATTTGAATTCTTTGGGTTATACATTATATTAAGCACCTAGGTTCATTTATAAGGTGTATATACATACCCTTTTAAGTTTAATATCATGAATTTATTTATTATTATTATATTATATGTTCCATTTAAGGTTATTATTTCATGGGGCTTATGAATCACAA
Source organism: Viscum album (assembly GCA_963277665.1). Lineage (NCBI taxonomy): Eukaryota > Viridiplantae > Streptophyta > Magnoliopsida > Santalales > Viscaceae > Viscum > Viscum album. The sequence goes on from OY728158.1 coordinate 884,357,667, forward strand.
TTACCAAAGTCGTAAGGGTTTAAAGTTACAATCTCATCATTTATCGGGGTTATTTATGATTATACCTCTACTGATAAAATATAATGAGATATATATAAATAAACTCATGTGTTTTATATTCATATGGTTATTTCTATAAAATAATTATTTTTCCATTCATTTTCCTCTCTTAAAGGATTAAGGGTACCAAAATGTTATTTTCAAGAAAAATCATCTTTATTTATGTCTTGGACTGAAACCCCCTTTTCCTCCATATACATGTTTTCTAAAAATGTTTTGAAATTATCAATAGGATTTATTAATTTTATTTTAAACATGTTTTATTTTTTATAAAGTGTTTTAAATGGATTATTCAAGTCATTTTATAAACAATAATCATTTTTATTTTACAATAAATCTGAAAGGATTCATTATATTAACGTGTATAGCATTTACCACAATCATGAACAATAAATGCTTTAAAGATTTATTATAGGTTTAAATTTTTATTTTAAAATAAAATTATTTTCTAAATAATTTATGAATTTCTAGTTTTAAAAGGATAATTTTCAATGAACGGTTATTTTCCCCAAAAAATACTCCAAGTTATTTTTTATTGAAAATAATTTTATTTCTAATATGGCATCCTTTGATGTTACATAATATATAATGGGCATAAGATCGAATGATACCATATTTACACATTCTAGTGATAGTTTAGCTTTATTATTATAAGATATTCGTGAAGCTCATTTCTTTTTTTTTGTTGTGCTATGATGAAATTTTTTATGGAACCCATTTCATTTCATGGGTTCTAATATAATAACTATTTTATATAACCCATTAATTTCCATGGTTTCTTATTTGATGAATATTTTATGATATTTTGGCACACATATATTTGTTTTTCATTATGTTATGGCTGATACCTATACCTCCCTCCAATACATTGGGTAAATATTAAAATCTCATTAGATAAACAAGACTATAATGGGTAGTGAACCCAGTTCAGTAAGGGGATTCTTCCACTATGATTGTCTTTGGAGTGAACTTTGGCTACTATGATGGTTTTGGGAGTGAACCTTGTCCAATATTATAGCTTTGTAAATGATCCATGGAAACTATGTAAATGATTCTCAATGCTTATGTGTATTCCCAAAAACCATGTCTTATGTAAATGTTATACTCTCATAGATCATGTTATTTGATTTAATTATTATTCATATCTTATGAACTACCAATATTTATTCCATGACAAAAACTTTGATCTTTGATATAAATGGTATGGATTTCATATGTTATGATCATGTTCTCATACCCTTAGTCTCACATTATTTTTACATTTTTCCATTTTTTAACCTCACTAGGCATCTGAATACACCCTTTCTTATATATCGTTTCCCAAGGTTATATTGACAGTTTTTATGTTTGATATTTCAAAGAAGTTTTCAAGTTATGAGTTTATAATTGGGAGATGATTTTGAACTCTTATAAACAAATTTTTTAGGTTTCCACACTTCCCAATGCACTTTACCATTATGATCCTCAAGCATATATTTTTGTAATGTAATGATTGTTCACCAAAAAAGGATGTAATATCTAAGTATAAAAAATCGGGTTTTAAAATTTGGAATCATAGTATGTGTTTATTAAACCTATTTAAATTGGGATAAGAAAACATTAGTGACAACCCTTAGGATAATCCCTATTATAGGGTAACATCATAAAATTTTGTTAAGGAAGTGATTATCTGGTTTTCCTATTAATACATCCCAATCTAGATAATAAAATTTGATATGGTTATAGAACCAATATACCTAGGGGTAATAAAACTAAAAAGGTGATTTAGTCTTGACTCGAGTCTTACCTGGTAAAAAACAATAAGCCTTACTATGAACTTGGTTTGACACTCCTGGGGGATATTTTTTTGTTATTTTATTTTTTATTTAAAAACTATAATGGGGGATTTGAATAGATGATGACCGTTAATAACCTATGTTAAACCTTAGGTGTTGTTTATTTTAAATAAGGTGTCTTGATTTAGTTATACCATAAATGATTTTTGATTACTATATGTTTTCAAATTATGATTATTCCTCACACTATGACTTTTTGTTTTAGTTGATCCGTGGATCATGAATGAACCATGTTAATGCTAAATGAAATAGAGAATTCAATTATTATCAACCTATAAAACCAAATGTTATAATATTTGGAATGAAAATTATCATTTATATTCTCACACTACTTTTTCAAAAATAAATCATGTTGAACTATAAAATGAGAAATAGATGGAATAACATTCTATTAATTCTTTCATGTGTAAATTTCAACTATAATTTAGTGTTTATATTGAACATCTATTTTCTGAGTAATGTATTAGTACCACTGAAAAAATATTTTTTTTCTCCAGTTATTGGAACATGAAATTTAATTTTGGTTGTCTATCGTTAGGAAGGTAAAGAAGATCAATGGAGTACTCTCATCAAGAATTCGTGGAAAAAAGATTAAATTGACTCTGTGGAGTGGGATGAGATTAATGGAATATTGTTTTAATATGTACTTCCCTCGTAATTTACTTATGAAAATGGATATGTAATTACTTGATATAAATTAGAATGATTTTGAATCCATTTAATCCCATGGGGAATGTTTTAGAAGAATTGTGAGGTGTTCTTTTGAAATTATCATCCAAACTGAAATTAAGGTTGACAGATTCTTTGGTGTATTTAAACCAATTCTCCAAATGTCATTATCCATATGGAACATTAGTAGATATGATGAAATCATTTTATGTGCTCTTAAGGTGGAAAAAGAGCTTTTATTTAACCATAAATCACATGGTTTTGATAAGAAAGGAACGATAGAGTACAATGAAAACACTAATAACCATGGGGAGAAGAAGTTAATATTTTATTCATGCTCTATGTTTGGTAGGGAAAATGGAAGCAATTATCTTATTGTGACTCTTAAATTTGCAAATTTTGGAAAGAATTTCTATTATAAAGTCATGTTCTAAAATGATAGGAAATAGTTATCTAATAATGAAAATATAGATAATTCTATACAAAATGAACCACCCAAACTCTAGTTCTTCATGTGCAATGAGTTTCGGAATTATGTGTATCAATTACCCAGTCTAAGGGATAATGAATAAGATAATCCAAACCAACCCCCAAATATAAATGAAAAATGTGAAACTTTTTTAATAATAATGGATTAAGTGAATCATGATAATTAGGGGACACTTATATTTCACTCCTTAGTAAGGAATTACACGTTTTATTTTGTATTTTGAACCCTATGAAAATATTATTTTTCATTCATTAGTGAAAGATTATGTGATTCTAATAATTGAGTATATGCCTCTACATAGATTCAAGAATAATGAAATCACATTTGAATTTTTTTAGTGCTGGGATGAACCCAATTTTATGATGGAAATGTTTTTGTATAATATACGTTATAATTTAATGATTAAATAAATGGAGTATTTATATATTTGTAATCAAAATTTAGGACATATAAGTAGTTTACCAATGGTATTTTGGATCTAATAATCATTAAACATCTGTGGATTATGTTAATTTTGGAAGCATATATGTATCTACGTAATATTAACATTAGATTTATAGATACCATCATGGGATTATGAGTATAAGGTTTACAAAACTTTTATAGTTATAAAACCCCCTTTTAATGTTTTATATTATGGTATTTTTTCAATATTAAGTTTATCTTGAGGGAAATTTAGGAAAATACAACCCTTTAGTTTGTTATATGATTCAGTGAAAATTTTATTTGGGGGGAAATTCCTTATATGGACATATGATTAATAGTATTGGAAACCTTTATAGATTTTTTTTATCTTTGATAATGAAGTAATTATGGGGTAGATAAATTTTTTTATTTTATAGGAATTAATTTAATATAGTTTTTGAGAAAGGATATACTAGTGGTCATGCAACAAATTATGACATATGGGGAGGAATTAGAGCTTAACCCCCCCCCTGAAGGATGGAAAGAGTATATTTCCTATTGTTGTCCTATATGAAAGAGTATTTTTAGTGGGAAAATATGAAGGGTGATTTTTCAAATAACATATCGCAATGGTTGGTATGTGAGAAGGTTAAGTCTATGATACAAATTTTAAGGGGACTCTCCATCCATTATCTATATGAGAATGGGAATGGGAAAACATAACCATATATTTTTTCATCAGACTCCAAAAACATATAAAGAGAATAATTATATTTGGGTTATAGTCAATCCTCTTAAAAATTCATCACATTTAATCACTATCATATACAATATTAATTTTTATTATCTTTTTCGAATATCCATTAATAAAGTAGTATGGTTTCATCGATTACCACATTACATTATTTCTGATTGGGATCTATGGATTATATTGAAGTTCTATAAAATTATTTAGCAATATCTTGAAATAGAGTCAAATTTTTTCACTATATATCTTCCTTACATAGTTTTTTCTTCTGAGAGAAAAATTATAACCCAAGAGGATATATTTAGATCTTTTTATGTTTATTTCTAATTTTTTTGGGATCAATGCCTTCTTCTAGTTTAGGTTTTATACAATAATATATTTTAAACTAGTATTCATATGGATCCTTTTGAAGCCCTATATGGAAATAATTATAGTTCTTCAATGTGTTGGAATAAATTTGGAGAAAGAAAACGATTAGTAATTAATGTAACTAGATAAATGGAATAAAAGGTTAGATCCACTCAAAAACACATAAGGGTTTCACTATATAGACTAAAATGTTATGAGAATAATCATCAAAATGATCTGAAAATTAAAGTTGGTAACAGGGTCTTTCTATGAATTTATAAATGGAATAAGGTAATGATGTTTGGAAATAATGGAAATCTAATCCCTTGGTATTTAGGTCCCTTTGAAATTATTGATCATATCAAGTCCGTAGCCTATCAGTTGGTGCTTCCCCTAAACCTCTCTAGAGTCTAGGATGTGTTCCATGTATCTCTCCTGGGGAAGTACATATTGGGACATTAAAATGTACTAAACCTAGAGTTCATACTACAGGAGAAAGATATTTATTTTGAGTAACAACAAATATATATTTTTGATCAATGAGATAATGTTCTATGAAATAATACCACACAACCAGTCAATGTTTGGTTATGAAACCACCAGCTTAAGGAAGCTGCATAGGAACCTAAGTATGCAATGAGGCAAAATTATCCTTAATTGTTAGTACCAAAGGGATTTTATTTCTAGGGAAAAATTAATTTCAATGAGGTATATTTTTACACCTTGAGATTTTATGTAATATTTTTTTCAAAAAAAATATTTCATTGATAGTTTTAATTACACACAATACTATGTTTTAACAAAACGTGAATGACCCTTAAAATATTATTATTTAATATGATAGTTATCACCATGACATTGTAATAGAGGGTATAAATTTGATTAAATAATTTATTAAAATATATTGTTTACCCATTTATATGATATAAATTATTTGGTCACTAAATAAATTAAAATGAAAATATAACTATTTAAAAATAAAGGAAATCACTTCTAAAAAATTTATTTTATGCACGCAAACATATTTTACCTAAACAAATTAAATAAATCACCTATATTCTATTATTTTAATTTAATTTATATATTATATATTAAATCATATTTTTTGACTTTCATCTTCTGTGATTTCTATTCTTGAGATTAGAATGAATCTAATATTATACATAAAAACAAATTTTTCTATGAAACTATTTATCATATTTTATACACTTATTTTTTTATAAAATTTATTTTTTACTTTTTGAAAATTTATTTTAAAAAATTAAATTCCTTTCTTAAACCTTCATTTCATAATTCTGTTAGGGTGAAATGTTTATAATTTTTAGAGAAGTTAAATTTTTCAATTAATATTTTAATAAATACTGGTTTTTTGAAGAAATTTAATTTATTTTAAAGCATTTAAAACATAAAAATTCTTTTAATAAAGTATTAAAAGTAAAATTAGTTAAATAATATTTCAATTTGTCTAATTTATTCCATTTTAAATAATTTTATATAGAATTCATCTATAAAAACATTTTATACATTTGAACATTTTCTCTTGGAAAATTGATTTTTCTTTGTAGCTATATGTTAAATTTTAAAATTAAATTTTCCACTTCTATTAATGGAATTGGGGAACATTTATTTAATATTTTAAAAAAATATAATTTATATTAAATAATAATGAAAACAAATTTTTTTTACAAAATTAATATTAAAATGGTACAAATTATTTACTGTAGTTAAGGTTAAAACGGGTTTACCATGGGTGAAACTAAAAAGATAAGGGATAAAATGGTGTATAAACTTTAACAAAATCCATTGTATGTTAGTATTTATAAATTATCACCTTTATATTTTAATAATGAAATATTTTTGTGCTTACTAGTATGTAAAAAATGTGGTTACACTTTATTCTTTCCGAAACATACATGAGTGTCCTCTCCCCCACATATAAAAGGGAACCCCATCGCCTCTCCTCTTCACACCTCCAAAAACAATTTTTTGGATAGTAACTACCCCAATAATTTCCTTAATTACAAAACCTAATATGATATGCCTTATTTTTTTATGAATTCCACCCAATAAGGATTTAGGTGTAAACCTAAATAGGCCATGTCAAGAATATTTAAGGTTCTTAATCTTGAGTTCTTTATTAATTTATTTATCTAGCCATTTTAATATTATTAAATTTTTTTGATATAATTAAAAAATACCTAAAATATAATTTTATCTTATTTTATTAATTTAGTAACCTAAATCTATCTCTGATTTTATAAAATGGGAAACAAAATCATCATTCATGTGTGTGGTGAACTAATGCCTCACGAACTGATGTTATTAATTTTCAATCACCACCTCTCATTGATGGATTTAATGATATATTTAATATTTAAATTATATATTTATTATATCATTATACATTTTTAATTATAATACTACATATACCTTATTACCACTATACCCATTCGAAAATAATAACGTTTCTCGTGTGTATGGAGGACTACTGCCTCATGAACCAATGTAACGTTTCTTTTATTTTAATTTTTAATTGATTATAATAATGAGAGATTAAATAAATATATATGATATTTTTTATATAATTAATCTTATATAAATATTATATTATATATACCTTCTTAATTTCTCTTATATGGGGGATATGATAACATCGTTCAAGTTTACGGTAGACTATCGCCTCCTATAGCAATGTGATTCATTTTTTTAATAATGATTTTAATAGAATGTAAATAGTAAAAATTTAATGAATGTATGAGATATATATAATTATTTATAGGTAATAAATTATTTATCTTTCTTTAATTTATTCCTTTAAGGAAATGGAAACAACATTCATGCAAACATTCTGATTACCGTCTCTAAGAATGGTGTATTTCATTTTCTGTCTTGAACATTTATGGATTAATATAAATTCATATATAATGATTATATATGATATTTATATCATGTTTAAGATTATTTTTATTACATAACCAAGATGAAGGTAAGATATCGGTAAATAAGAAATCAAAACATATAAGAAAAACCAAGCATTTCTTCCCAAAACGTGATTTTAATTGGAATAATTAATAAATATGTAATAAAACGTCATAACTAAACCATATATTGTATGATATATATAATTATGGTTTTATAATAGATTTATAATAAAATTTCATTCATTATATAGTAGGATAGAATGTGTGCTAAGGATTTCGAGACATAAGGTAAAGGATTTATAGTCTCTCTTATTTCAGGGAGACATGTGTCATATTCACAACTCATTTATTTTTTAGTGTATATACTAAAAAAATAAAATTTTATATCTTTAGTATACTGATTTTCATGATATTTTAATTATTTTTAATTTTATTATTTAATGGATATCATGGTTCAAAATATTACAAAAGCGGTGACGATTTTTGTCTCAATTTGTCTTCTTTGGAACATATGTTATGTTATGAACCTATCTTCTTTTATGAGGTTTATATACAGCCCCATTGACATATAGTATCGTGATTTCATTTATTATCTTTACATTATAAGTTTAATTTAATTTTATTCTTTCATGGGACTTAAGATTCAAAGTTACCAAAGTAGTGAGGGTTTTATTTCCCGATCTAATCATGAATTAGTATTATTTATTTTTACGCTTACAATGATGAAATATAAATATAAATTTCTCAATAAACACATTAATTTTCTAATAATATGGTTATTTATAGAGAATACATGTTTTCATTTCATTTTACCCACGTAAATGATTAAATATACCAATATACTATTTTAAAAAAACTATCTTTATTTTTTTTGTTCAGTCAAAAAACCTTTTTCTCATATGTCCATGTTTTTTAAATATTTTTTAAAAAATGAATTATAATTCTCTAAATGACATAATAATGAAATTATTTCCATTCTTTTCTTTTTAAAATGTTTTTTAAATAGAATATTCCTGTAATTTTCCAAAAAAATCCCATTTGGATTTTACTTAAAATGTTAAAGGAATCTTTGTTTTAATGTGTATGTAATTTACAACCATCAATACCACACAATGTTTTAAATATTAAATTATATGTATTGATTTTTATTCAAATAAAATTATTTCAAAAATATTTTTGAATTAATATTTTTTTAAAAGGTAATTTCTATATAATAGTTATTTTCCTGAAGAAATGTTCCAATGTATTTTTCTTTCAAAATCATTTTATATCTAAGATAAAAAAAACTGAATGTTATATATATTAATTAGAGATAATATCCAATGATACCATATTTATTCATTCTAATGATGTTTTATTTTTATGATGAAAATATTTTTATGAAACTATTTTATTTTCCATGTGTTATTCTATGATGAAATATTTTATGAATCCTGTTTATTTTCCTGGGTTTTGAAATGATGATTGTTTTTTGAAACTCATTTAGGAGTTTTGATATGATGAATATTTTATGCTCCCATTAAACACTTGTTTATTATTTTAATAATGTGATTTCTTGTACCTATGTCTCCCTCAAAATCATTAAATAATGATTGAAATTTCAAGAGATAAATAGAACTATAATGGGGAGTGAACCCAATTCAGTGATGGAATTCATCCACTATGCTAGTCTTGGGAGTAAACATTTACTACTATAATGGTTCGGGGAGTAAACACATTTCAGTATGACAGCCATGTAAATTACCCATTCCAACTATGAAATGGTTTTATATTCTTATATATATGTCGTTATTAAATATCATTTTTCAATGTTATGCTCTTATGGGTCATGTTATTTAATTCCCTTGTTATTCATGTCATATGAATTGATATTATTTATTTATTGACTTCAAATTTTATTATTTGGTATTCATATTATGGTTTTAATATGTTATTATCATGTTCTCATACCATTATTTGGATGTTATGTTTTCAAATTTCCCATGTTTACCCTTACTATGCATCTGATCTCACTCTTCCATATATTCCTTTCCATAGGATATGATGATATGTATTACATTTGATATGTCTATAAAGGATTATATGTATGAGGAACTAGGTGGGAGATGACATAGAAAACTTATGAACCTATTTTTTATGTTTCCAAACTTCCAAAGGCCCTATGCCCATATAATCATCAATCGTGTGTTTCTGTAATGTAATTAATTTTCATTAAAAAAGATATAACATATTTATATGAAAATAAAGTGTTTATATACATATAATATACTTGAATTTATTTTATTTTTATTTTCCTAAATTTTTTTGGGATTTATGAATCGATATGAGGTTCTCTCTTTAATGAGTTTTTTATCAAGAGATTACCAAAGAGGCAAGGGATTTAATCTCAATTTTCCATCATTAAGGAATATTTTTTTTATTATACACCTAATTTATTTTATAAGTTTTATATAATCACCCTTTTATATAATAATTCATGAATACTTCATACATAATGGTATTTTAATTGGAAATTTGAATTATTTCAAAAAAGGGGATTTTACATTAATGTTGCCATGTGGTAAGGGTTTTCATTACTCAGTTTCTATTAATTTAGCTTATGTTATGTTCTACTATCTTTGGGAAGAGATTATTATGTGTGAAATGAGCTCTAATTTATGCATTTTTTTTCTTTTTTTTGGATTTAAATTTTTAACTCATTATCTCTCCATTGATTAACTTTAAATTCGATGATGTAATTTTTGTAAGGAATATTCGTCTCAAATTTCCTTTTTGGGGGAAACGTTTAATGATATGTAATTATATTATTTATGAGGTGTATATACATTACCTTTTAAATATAATTATATGAATATAATTATGTTCATGACACTTATAGTTTCATATTAATTCATTCTTTCATGGGTCTTATAATTGAAAAGATAATAAAGTGGAAAAGGCTCTATGTTACAATATCTTTCCTTTTTAGGATTGTTTATGTACAATATTACTTTGGAGAAAATTATATATTCATATTTTACTGAGCCGCATATCTTTTATTATCCTATGTTTATAAATTTTTTTACATATTCAGTTTTTCTTGCCTTCATTATCGATTAATGAAAAATCAAAAAAGATGTATGTAAGTGATATTGATCATATATTTTATTTAGACCAGGAATATTTATTTTTCATTTTCCTATTTTCTGAAATATTTTCAAAAATAATTTTTTGTAAAAAAAATATTTCTTAATGATATTATAAAAGATCATTGACTTTCTTTTAAATGTTTTTATAAAGTAATCTTCTTAATGTATTCCACATGGTTCAATTTTGACTTTGTTTAAAAATGTTTGAATATAATATTTATTTATTTTAATTTAAAACAAGAATGGATTTTACCACCATCAATATCATTATTTTATTTTAATATTTATTTATAAGTATAAATGTTTTTTTAATAAAAGGAATTTCACTATATTTTGGGCTTTTCTATTATTAAAAAGGATTTTCAATGTGAAAATTTTATTTTCCTTAAGAATTTTTTTAATGAAATTTCAATATTGTTTCCATTAATCAATGTTAGAAACCCTTTATGTTAATTTTGATCCATTAGGGATATTCTATAGTGATTATACCCTTATTTTTTCTTTGGATGGATTATGATTGACTGAAATATATTTTCAAGGAACACATTAATTTTACATGGGTTGGTCATGTTATTAAATGAAGAATGGATTTTTCTTCAAGAATTATGATGAGATGAAATATATATATTCATTATTTATGTTATGGTTATTTTATATAATTTATGATGGGTTGGTCCCCAGTACAGCTCACAGGAGAGCCCGATATATCTTATAAGAAGGGTTGAGCCACATTATATCACATGGATAACAGGTTATCCAACTATAGATTATAGGATAGGTGTCCCAATTATAGATCTCAAATGAATGGGGTGGTGATTATTTTATTTGGATAATTGTATTGGAATTCATATATATGGTTATTACAAATTGTAATGGTTTTAGTTAGATAATGTTCCTAGATATCAACATGTTTTCTTTATTATTGCGATTCATTTTTAATGATTCCTTTTATCAAAATTAACATCACCTAGATCATTATTATATATTCCTATGAATCTTAAGTTTTTTAAAGTTTAATTCTATTCTACATGTTTATTGATCCAGGTTTGATGGGTATGATCTCTCTAATTTTATTTTCATGCACTTTGATTATGTCATCATACCTGTATTCACGTATTATTATCAATGGTGAAATTCAATAGTAAATATTATGCTTACTCTTGGGGACTATTCGAGCTCACCCTTCTTATGTTTCTTATTCCCTATGTTTTGAAGAATGATGTTATAGTATTTTTTTAGAAAGGATTTATATGTGATGGTTTTTTTGGGATATTTTCAAGAATTAATTAGGTATATGAAAATCTAGGTATAGTAGGAACGATACTCTCTTTATGTCATGGATATTTATTATGTAATATTTTGTCCTAATTATCTAAAAATATAAACAAAAAAAGGTATTTGGGTATGTAAGTGATCCAATATATGTTTTGAATGTTATAGTCTTTTATTTGAAAATATTGGTTCATATCCCTCAATATCAAATCTAGAAATGTAAAATTTATGTTCTTATCATTGGATCTATAAGTGCAGAATTGGGTTTTTAAATGTAGTCACCCACCTCGGTGGTGAAATTTTCAAGAAAAACATATATTTCATAAGTTTTTTATATTTATATTTATTTTTGGTAAGTCTAAGAAAAAATAATTTATTGGATAGTACTCTAACATGTAAAAAATGTTTATTTCAAGAAAAGAAATTTTTCAAGTAGTACCACTGACTCAACCCCAACCTTCACTGAGCTATATACAATTCCTTTGAACTTTTACAAATATAAATACAATTATGTTACCTCTATAATATTAATATTCTATTTTTGATGTAGAATTTAAATTCTATTAATAATAGTATAATTTTAACCTTTTATGGAAACAATTATCACAGATGGAAGAATATGTGCATTCATTATCTTCTTTATCTTAGCTTAAAATTCATAGATTATTATATTATGGGTTTCCCAAAATTTGATAATGATGCACATACGTATAATTCTAATAATAGAAACCAGGAAATATATGGGAAGGAAAAAATCATTCTGATGTATTTGTGAGATAATGTGTATAACAATATAATGTGACTTCAAATAGAAAAAGATATTTTGGAAAAAACTGTAAATCACTTTTGAAGAATATGTGAAGGTTAAAGAAGAAATAATACCATTATAGAGAAGTAATATTGAATATTTTATGGTGCATTATGATAATATGATTAATTATTACTTTCAAAGGGTGAATGAAATAGTAAAAAAACATAGTCTATGGGGGAAAATTCTAATACATTAAAATTTTCAATAAGTAAATGAGGAACTTTCTAGATATTTATTATCCAACTATTTTTTTGATCGGAGACAATGATTATTTATTCAATTATTATCTAAAAAAAATTATTCAAATTATTAGATGAAGAAAGCTCCAATATTCAAATATAAGAGCAAGGAAGAATTTTATTTTAAATCCCTAAGAAAACATTGACACAAGGGGGAAGAAGATGAGAATTCTTGTGGCTTTAAAGATTAATAATTAATGGAATAATGGTATAGTAGAGTTTTAGATTTTATCTCATGGAACATTAATAGAAATAAGAAAGTAGAAATGAAAACTCCAACTTAAATTTTTTAATTGTGTTGGAGTTGTAAATTTTTCAATTAATTGTCCGAATAAGAAAGGTAGAATTTATGTGGATGATCGTCTAGAAGAAATACAATAAAAAATAAATAGGGTAAAAACTTAAAGGATGTTTTAAAATTATTTGAGTGTAAGAAAAAGATTCATAGAAATGGATAATAAGATTAATGAGTAAAGAAAATTAATCCTACTCCACTTCATATATCCATTCTAAAGAATATGTTATTATAAAATTACATAACTTCATGGATCATGTTGTAAATCATGATAAAACGTCATGTAGTGAAGATGACAGTAAAATATCTTATATGATGTATTTTTTGAGGTCTGAACTTGAATCCAATCATGAGCATATTACTAAACACAAAAATAAAATCACAATATAAAAGAAAGTGAATAAAACATAATATTTATTGAATGGAAGGGATTATCATAAGGGGTATTATTATTATAATGAAATTATAAAACATAAACTAAAGCTTATAGAGAAAGAGAAAATGGTGATTAATCTTGGTAAAAAAAATTCTATAAAATAAGTTTAATGAACCAACCCGTATAACCTAAAAAATTGTGCCCGAACATGATCTAACATGGCTTTAAGGTCTTTACCAATCACCAAAGGCTAGAAAATTATTCATGGGTATCCAAATAAACATGGGGTAATAATTAATCTATAATGAAAAGTCTTCAACACAAAGAAGTGGATATAAAATTATAAATTGTCAATATGAAAAAAATAACACTACAAGGGACCAAACCAAAAGTAAATAGATACATGTCTCAAAAGTGACATGTATCATCAAGGCAACCATTAAAATCATAACCCAAAATCATCTTGTAAAAAGTGGATCACTCATTCCAACCGTCACGGTCAACTCGCTTGCTTCCCCTAATCAAGTGAAACCACCACTGCAGAGTGGTTCTATCCCTTTTTCTAGACAGATTATAAGAAAATATAAATATGGACAATGGAAAATGATGAATTTGAGAAACAAAGCCTAGTGGGATCTCATCAAGCAGTTCCTAATCAATCGATATAAAATAAACCACCTTTACTCAATTTTAAATAAAATGTGGCATTGAATTATTTTCTCAGTTCAAATTAATGAAATTATTTAAAAAAAAATATCAATGGATAACTTAAAATAAGCTTCTAGGTGAGTTTCTATAAAATCCTATAGAAATATTAGCCTTTATCAAATCTTGTATGAAGAATTGTTTCTATTTAAAAAACATTATTAAATCATTTCAATCTATCAGTGGTGTGTATGATTCATTTTCAATCATTTGTCACTAATAGTTTCAAAGTAATAACACCTGGGTTAGTATATATCACAAGCTTTCACAAAATCATAGTGAAATATGGATCTAGGTGTGCACAAACTCCCTATATTTCATATTCATGTTTGGTAGGAGAAAACCCCCCAATGAATAAACCCTCTACCCTAAAGTAGTTGTGTCTCATTTTCATCATAAAGTCAATGCTAGATATCATTTTAACTAGTGTGTATATCCTTCTATCTAACTACCTAGACTCTATGTACATTTTGGTAATTGATAATATCTGGGAAAATTATTCAATACAAAAAATCATTTAGTCATTCAATTAATTTTTTAACAATTTCAAGTTTCAAAAATATTGTCTTCATTTAAAAAACAAAAAACATAATTTTTTGTCCAAAACTCATGTCATTCATTTCATATAATCTTATTTTAAATCATAGAATATTTCAGGTATTTTTCTTCAAAAAATCATCAAATTCCTGATTCAAATACTCATTTTTATTCAAGATCATTTTTTATGTGTGTAACACTTTATTTCAAGAATCCATTTTTAATCGAATTTCAACTCACACACACACCTTGACATTTCAAATCATTTATCAAGATCCTTAGTTCATGATTTTGAAATCAACTTCAAAAAATTAAATAAAAATTGAATAAAAGGTTTTAGATGATAAATATTTCCATAAAAACCCACATAACTTAATCAAGATAAAAAACCATCGACATGGGATCCACCAATGGGCAGTTAATGGATATAATTCTCAAGGAATAATCCTAGAATCACAATTAATCAAGTAAATATCTAGATCCAAAAATGAAATTAGGATCCATTTCTCTTAAATAGGGATGGAAAGGTGGAAATAAGAACGCATTATCAAATCATGGTTACACTTATTGCAAGAGAATACACACATCAACCAGCATGTTTATACCTGAATAAATGAGGTTTGGAGAGAAAAAATCATTACTAGAGGGCATCTAAAATGTTTAAGGTCAATTTAAAATATATGGAGATGATTTAGACTAAACTGAAGGATTAACAAAATCAATATTATGATACTGCCCCATATTTTATCTACCCTTTTGGTGTCACTAGCAATTCGATGGCCTCCATAAGCTATTGAGTGACACTAGTCAGAATTTCATGGTTTTAGGTTGTCCCACTAGTTAGCTAGTGTTCCATGTAGAATTCATTTACCACTATGTGCTCCAATTGATAGTAGGGGAGTTTAGATAGGAAACCTCCACTACCAGCCTCCCACCGGCTAGCTAGTGGCCTTCACTGGCCTTCCTATGTGCCTCTTGTAGCTTTTCTAGTTAGAAGTAGATGACCACTCCCAATATAATATCCCCGAACACCTCTCATACACTAAAACAATAATTAAATGATTTCACACAACCCTATAAAAATCCACATGAGGGGAAAACAACTAGGAAACAACTGGTACAATGAGAGGTCAAGGGAATCACCTAGATATCAACATGGATTCAAGGATAATTAATAACAAAACATATTTTGTACCTGAATGTTGGTAAAAGTATGTTATAATATACCCACTACAAATTCTTCCTACCCTAGTAAATCATATCATGAATAATCCATATCAAATAGGTGATGATAATTATCTCTCATAAAATCCTCACTCTCCCATGAATCATGATAATTTGAACCATGACTGCAAAGCACCTAAACCTTGGGGATATATTTTCGGTAATAAATATCAATTTAATTATTTAAAATTTAAACCAAATACTTATTCTAGAGTTAATCGGGTTCCACATCAAGGTCTTCCTAACCCAATACATGATATGGGTCGAAGATATACTTTATGAGATTTGAAATATAGAACATGTTATGAATTGACTTCATATAAAGTGGAAAAGACAAATTTAAATCCACCTTTCTAATCTACTCAACAACCAGAAGAGTCCCATGTATCTTAGTGTTATCATTTCTTATTTACAAATATGTTAGTGACTCTAAGGAGGTGAAAATATAAAAACATCAGGTCACCAAGAAAGAACTCTAAATTTTGATATAGATGGTCAGAATATGATTTATACCAAATCTTTATCATTACCTTTCTCTGATAAATCAACTAAATTTTTATCTATATGTCTTGTACCAAACTAGGTCTAACCACGGAAGCATCAAAAATCTCCGACCAATAAAGTAGAGATCTAAAATGCTAGATATAAAAGAAATCAACGAGATCCATCTTGATGAATGATTTGTAAATATTTTTTGGAGAAAACACAATGAATCCCTAATAGATGTCCCAAGCTCCTCCGAAGTTAAGAACATAAGAACATAACATTTTTTCAATAATCTATATAGATCATTCCATATGACCATCTATGTTTGAATTATATGTCATGCTCAACTTTACCTGGGATCACATCACCTCCTAGAGGTCTCTCCAAAAATTAAAAGTGAACAAGAAATCCCTATCAAAAAATATAGTATCTAGAACTCCATGAAATATAGAAATTTCTTATTTATATATATCACATGTCATTAAAATTAGAAGTATAAAAAATTGGAATATAGTGATCCATCGTGTTCAATCAATTTATTTCCATCCATATCATATTATTTATTCCCAGTAAAATGGAAACACATCCATATATTCTATATATCTCCCATCCAAATTTTATATTGGTATAGGATATTGATGAAGAAATCCTACAGAAATATGATGTTGTATTTAATCTAGTGATAAGTTTAATAATGAAAAAATATCAATGTAGCATTTCATACCAATCCACCAGAGATTCGACCTCGTATAATAAAAAAATTTCATGTTTCCATGGGGTACATCCAACTAAGATTGATGAAAATCACTAATTACATGTTTTCTCAATAGTAACAGAATAACAAATCACTTCTTGAAGAAAAGGATTCCCTTGAAAGAGAGATACCACTAACTGATGGTCTTCCAACCATATAAAGAATCACTTATTCTTTTGAGCTCATCTTCATGGTACTTATCATGGAGAAATTTCTTAAAACGTAAGCATTTCATCTGAAAAATCACTAAAACAGCCTTTTCACGTACGTCTAGACTCACAAATTCATAAGAGAAATGAGATCCAATAGTTACAATTCACCATAAGATTCGTTCATCTACAGTGATGGTAGTTTCCTTCTTAAGGAATCATAAAATACATTACCCTTACTAAGGTCCGAATGATATTTTGAAATCAAAGGATTGAAAGTACTCCACTCTCAGCCTCTACTGGTGATTAAAATCTATTTGTGAAAAGATAAAACATAATCTTTTGTGATTGGATTATATGGTAAACCTTTCTCAAAAAAGGTAACGAGGCCAAATATTTATAGTGTTAATTACTACAATGAGTTTGAGATTATCCATTAGATATTTTATCCTATGATTCTGAAGTTGATGAGAACCATAATCCACTCTGTAATTACCCTATATGTCAACATAGCCACAACCTAAAAATGATGCATCATAGAACTCCACATAACCCTTTCCAACATCATTAAAAGTTAACATAAGAGATAATGTAAACAAATACATCAACTCATCCATGTAATAAAAATCCTTCAAATCTCTTAAGAACCATACTCCATTATGGGTAAGATAAATCACTTGAGAAGAAAACTTTGGGAAATAATCCACAAACATTCAGTAATAAAATTTCGTGATCAATAATATCTTAATCTAAAATCCATTTTAAGATAATTCCCATGTATTATTTTTTGCACCTTCATAAGATCAACTAAACTTCAATTTTTGGAAACCACATGTCCCAAAAACATTACCTCCTAAATCCAAAAAACTATATTTAGAAAGCTCGGAATAATGTTGAATATTTCTCAAGATGTCCAAAACTATTCATAAGTGATTCCCATGATCCTACTCAATCATATAGATAACTAATGTTTCATCTAAAAATACCACTAAAATGAAGCTAAGTACTAGTGGGATATACTACTTGTCAATTTCATAAACACAAAAGGGGCATTGGACACACCAAAAGGAATAAAGAGATACTCACAATGGTTACCTACATTTGAAGGTTATTTTAGGGATATCATAATCCTTGAACCTTATTCAATGATCACTAAATAGAAGATAATTTTTTATAACCACTTCATCCCTTTTAATTGTTCAAAAAAATCATCAATTTTGGGCAGAGGTAACTTATTATTTAATGTGAATCGATTAAGATTTTGATAATCAACCAAAAGGATAAGAGTTCCATCAACATCATCTAAAAAAATAATAGGTTTTTCTTAAGAAGAAACAATAGGTTGAATGAATACTTTGGAAAAAACCTTATAATTGAGACTTTATCATTTTTAGTTTACTTTGTTCCATTCAGTAAGAGGAAATATAAAATTTTAAGGTACTTAACACTATGTGGATAGAATACTCTACCTCCCCTACAATTAGAAACCTAGAAAATTCATAATGAAACACATCAAAAAACTAAAATTTTACTAGAGGAATATCATCCCCCAATTATTCTACCTCCAGTATAAAGTAAAAATAAAATATCATCCTACCTAAATCTAGAAGAGAAGGTTCAGCACGATTGGGACTCAGGACCTATTCTCCCAAAAATAATAGTACAACCCATCCAGAGTAGTAATGGAGACCAACCAAATATAATAGTCGATATGATCTTTATTATTGAGGATAAAATCAATGTAAATTATTATGTCCATATTTTTTATATCCATAACCAGAAATTCCTAAACAAGATCAATTTTAGAGTAAAATAAATTACAAGAAGGGAATCAACGACCCCACCCTCTCTTCATTCCTAGAGGTGTAAAAAAATTCATAACTTAAGGCTTGATGTCCATAAAATGAAATAGATATTTTATAACATGGGTATATGTGAAGGAATTATAGGAACTAGTATTAAATAAATAAGAGAATGAAGTTAAAGAAGCAATGATGGTTCCTCTCACTATTATGGGACCTATATCAGTATCTATTAAAACACATCCACTATGTAAAGAGGTGTCATTATTGATGCATGTGGTAAGAACCCCAATTTTATGGATGTATATGAGCTTCAGTTTTTTTGGTGTCACTGTGCAAGAATTCTTCGAGTTCCTAACATTCCCAAACTGAAAACAAGTTACTAGTCCTTTAATATATATTTCCTATGTTTGAGATGAATACTGATTCCTAGATCCACCACTATTATTTCAACCACATGACTTATTTCAATTCCTCTTCCATTTAATGGGTCTACTCATGCTACCAATGGGAGTGGGAGTAACTCCCATGAACCTGGCTTACCAGACAATTTATGGTCAACAATTAAATATATATCTAGTATATCCACAAAGGATAATATATTTAGTAAGGAAAATTAAGATTGGATATCTACTATAAGACCAATCTCAATCTTCAAGGCATTCAAATTCTCATTCAGTACCACCTGATGTGAGAAATAAAAAATCTCAAAAAATAGTTTGAAAAATGAGTCACAATTTAATCTCATTTCTTTATGTTAATGAACTCAATCTATAGGGAAAACAAAATATATTCTACATAAAATTTGTTTCATAAAATATCTCTAAATTCTTTCCACTAAAATCAATCATTTTCGATATTATATACTATTAAATCCCACAATATTCTACTAGACCCTTTTATCATAAGAGAGGTATACTTCACCTTAACATAGTCATGAATTTCCAAAAACTAAAAGTGGAGCTCAACCTTCATCAACCAATCCTCTGCATAATTTGGATCATTCGTACCTTGGAACGATAGTGTCTTCATACAAATAATTTCTTGAGAATGATCATTGGTATCATCCTTCAAGGGCATAACCTTTGAATCTTAAATGCGAATTGGAGAAAATACCTTGTAAAAATCTTGGACCGTGTTCACAACAACCTCTACATGTTTCTGATAATATAGAGTGTTTTTTCATGTTTCATCAACATCTCTCAACTGAGGTATATTTATAACCCTTATTTTTTGAAAGGTAATAAATAATATCAAAAGATATAAAATAGACATCGGACTACATATAGACCTAAAAAGAGGCATGGGAACATCTGATACCAAATTTTTACAAAGCAACTCAAATAAACTATAGAAATGGTTCCCAAACTTGTCCTGTCATGGCCTAAATGTCATTCCCAATTCCCATTTACATGTGACTAGAACTTGAACCTCATAGAAACTAGAGGGAATGATTTCACCACACAAACAAATCATAAAGATAATATATGTACACATAAAATGATAAATAATACATATTCCATATGCCTCTTAAGGGATAAAATCACAAGTAAATAGATACAAGTCTCAATAATGGTTTGTTTCATGTCATACATTAGAATCACAACCTATTATATCCTTGTATCAAGTGTATCACACGTTCAACTAGTCCCCACCAACTCCCTAGGTCCCACTAATTAAGTACACCAACACTTTCTAATTGGTTCTTTCTTTTTCAATATTGAGCATAAAAATATCAATAAACTATTAAAGGTAAAGGAAGGGTGTGGTCAATAATTCCCCTTAATATCTCACTAAGAAATTCATAAGAAACCTATATTAAATAAACTTACTTTTTTATTTTAAATAAAATAAGGAATGGAATTATTTTCTCAATTCAAATAAAAAAATGTTTTTTAATTATTTTCAATGGATAATATAAAACAATATTCAAATATATTTCAATCAAATTAGGCAGATATAATCATATTTTTCAAATAAAAAATGAATAAGTGTTTCAACTAAAATAGACATGAGTAAATAATTTCAATCATTCATTTTTGAATATAAATCACTATCAATAATTAATCAATCCTATAATTATAGTAATAAACCTTTTGGTTATTACCATCCAAAATTTTCCTCGTAGTCTCAATGAAATATGGATCAAGGTGTGAAGACACTCTATAAATTAGAAATCCTAGGGGTGTTGGATTGTAATATAGATGTATATGTATATTATATGGAAATATACAAGAGGGGGTGAATTGTAGGTTTCAAAAATTTATATTTAAACACTTAATAAAGAAATTAGTTTACGAGGTCTAAAACTAATACAATTCACAATCAATACAATTGAATATATAGGTCTTGGATCCAATGGATATGATATGATGTAATATAATAAGTAATGTAAAAAAATGTATTTGAGTTTATTATAATGATCAGTGTAATGAAAATGTAAATGATTCTACTATATAGTATAGAATATTTTAATACAATATCTAATTAATGATTGATAATTCAAACAATTATAATTCAAATGAATATGAATAGAAAGAGGAAACAATAAAATTCACATTCAAATACAAATAGTAGCATAAATTTAAAAGTATTAAAATTATTTTATCCCAAAGATTAGGGTATCCTTTTACCTAGGATAAAATGTATGTCTTGCACCAACATGGTAATCCCTTGATATGATGATCATCACCACTATCTTCTTATCCCTGGAATCCCTCAATTAAGATGGTAATAGACACCTCTTTCTTTAATGAAATTGAAATCCCACGATATGATGATTGGAAACACGTCTTCTTTTCCTTGGAATCCCTCAATCGTTATCACGATGATCAGATGCACAAAGTAGAAGAAAATCACTTATAGAAATACAAGAACATGGAATAATCTATTCTTTTCTTGTATCGTCAAGGCTTTCACACAAAGCAAGAGACAAGTCACAAAATCTCTCTCTAGAACTTGGAAGAAAAAAAAATTATGTATTTTGGTTCAAATGACCTCATATTTATAGGTCTCAGGTTCTGACAGTTATATATTCTCCAATGGATATATTTCACTAAAAACATGGAGGGACATTGACACCTGGCATTACAATGGCCAAAAAAACAGAATACATGACATTTTTTTATTGGTAAATAACCAATTCAACAACATTGTTTTAGTTAAAAAGTATTGACTACAAAAGTATGAAACAATGGGTATGAGTAAGATTTATTTGGTATTGAAGTTGTGATAAGAGTATAATGCATTTAAAACGTAAAATACATAACTTGGTTACATGGATCATGATAAAAATGCATATTGTGATTACACTTTATAACATGGTTACGATTCTTAACATGGTTATGATGAAAAATATTTAATCTAGTTACGATGCTTGAATACAATGCATAATAATAGTATGATACATAACCTGGTAACGATGCATGGTTATGATGTGATTCCTAATCTATTTCTAATGCACGATTATGATGCGATAATCAATATGATTTTGATGCACATGGTTATTATCCATATGGTTACAATGCATTCCCTTATTATAATAAAGATGATTACGATGCATGACTAGATTATGATACAGGTGATTATGATTCCTGATTATGATGTAATACACAATCTGGTTACGATTCCTGATTTTGATTTAATAAATAATCTGGTTATGATTCCGAATTATGATGTAATACATAATCTGGTTCCAATTTTGAAACAACATATAAAACAATGTTAATTAACAACATACATGATTATGATAAGAATACAACATATGATAAAGAAAATGTTAGTGATTAAAATTTTGAAACAACATACATGATAAATAATATATGTGATCATGATATGTGTGATTTTTTATTTCAATAACAAATGATTGATGGGAAAGTTGAAACATGTTTTGAGTCCACAATCTCTTCATTTTTGGAAAGCACAAAAAAATAAAAACAAAACAAAACAAACTACAAAAAAACTTATCTCCCCCTGAGTTTAATAACTCTTTTAAAAGAAATGGTCAATACAAACAATTCCACCCTTGGATTAAAACAAAACTCTAGAGATAATATTAATTTTTCTTTTACTTGTGAATTATCAAACTTACAAAGGCATTCATCAAAATTCCTCTTTTCAAAAACATTATCCCCCTTGGTGATTTCCAAAAAGAATAAGGGAAATTTTTTCATTCTTTCCAATTGTTAGAGAAAAAAAAAGTAAAAAATAATAATTTTTACTTGAAACAAAATTTCATTACAACAAGAGTTCAAAAATCATTATTTATCATTTTGTTTTTTCAAAAGATTAAACATGGTAAGATTCATCTTTTTGAACTCCTTTCTATCCTCTATGATTTTATCAATATATTCTTTTCGAGCCTTCATCATCTTATGTTGTTCATAAATTATATTTTCTTTCTTCTTTATTCTATCTTCATGAAGCTGTTTGATTGATTTCAGAGCTTTAAGCCTTACTTCTTGGCTATTTAAATCATCCAACCTAAGTCTGTATTCCTTTTCTAGGATAAAAACACTATTTGACAGTGAAACAACCTCAGTACTATCATTTTATAACTTTTCCATTAAACTCTCAATCTCTTTTGAGGCTACTCCTTTTGAGGTACGAGGTCTTTGAAAGGCTTTAAGCTTTTTATTCAAATCAGCAATCAACTTTTGATATATGTTGCTAAGAAAATTTACCCTATGAAGTAACTCATCTTAATTTTCCATATGATTCCTAAGTATTTAATCAATGTTGTAAGACCAAATCACAACCTTAATTAAATCCTTACTTTTCTCAGTAACACATTCCTTGAAAATGTTGAAATCAGATTCAATACATAGAAATATATCCATCAAAACCATGAAAGAGTTTGTTTTGTAATTATGGGATTTTGAAAGAATTTCTAGCCTCGATTTATCTTTTGTAAAGAACAGTATAAATTTCTCCAATCTATTGAAATCTCGTTCAATGTACTGAACTCCTTTCATATTGATTATTCATTCAAAGTCTGTGTCATCAGTATATTGTGGGAGATCCCCAAAATGAGTTTCAGTATCGATCACTTGAGCTAGAATATTATGATTCTTATCGTATTCTTCCACTTCTTTATCTGAAATAGGAATAACTTTATTTGAGGAAACATTTTGAGAGTCTTTCGTAGAAGGTTGAGGATCTGGAGATGGAAAATTGAATCATGGATCATGTGAGGATTATGTGGTATGTCTTCTAGTATTTTCATCTTCCTTTTCTTCCACTTTTATTTCCTATTTTTTCTATTCTTTTTCCCCTTCCACTTCCCAGTCTACATCTTATTCTTCATATTTCTATCCAAAATATTATGTTTCTCATTCTTTAGAAGATTTTTTTTGGCTTTCTCTACTAGAACTGATTGAGTCTTAACATATGGCTCCCTTATTTTAATTCCAGTTTTTAGTTTCTCAACTATTCTGATAGGACTTTTAATGTCGATAGCTTCAGCCTGTCTCTTCTTCAATCTCGTCTTTTTATCTTCTTCTTTAAAGGTAAATTCTAACCAAACTTTCAAGGCCAAGGATTCAGTAGGATCCAATCAAAACTGAAGATCCCTTTCTTTCCTTTCATTCTTATTCATTCTCTATTCAACATCAACATCATCAGATACAACCATTTTTTTCTTTGATGGATTAGGAGTTTTAGACTTCACTAGCTTTTTTTATTTTATGTTTTCATTGATATCCTAGAAGGTTTTTCACTACCTTCAACTAATTAATTTTCTTTCTCAGTATCTAGATCTTTCGTCAACTTTTTCGATTCTGGAATTAATCATAATTTGAGCCTCTTTATTGTATCCTTACTGATTAAGTGATCCTTTTAGAATGTCGGATCTGACATGATTAAGATATTACATAAGATCAAGTATTTTTTTATAAACATACTGATAATAGTGGGAAACATGATCAGTTGTGATTTTATACCACCAGATTTGAGCTTCTAGATTGTTTGGAAGATTAACCCCATAAGGTTGAACATTCACGTGTTTACCTAATAATTAAGAACATACACATCTAAAACAGCCAAAGTTTCCTAGTCACCGATTCTTGTCACCAAAAACCCTTACATCCAGAGGGATATAAGTCTATTATCTCTTCATAGATTACTAACTTTTCAATTTTCCCTATGAATCTCAAAAAGTTTCAGTTCAGCATTAAAATTATCAAAAGTTACATCATCTTTTGGAAGTTTATTAGAATTACATAATGAATTACCCTCAAATGGAACTTTTAAAAATTTAGCTTATTGTTTTATGGAGGTTGTATACATCTTTTCGTACATCATAAAATAAATTTTATGGTCCTTTCCTATCTCTAATAATTCATAAAATTGAAACACCTCATCATGATACAAATAATCATGATCAAGAACTATTATTTCCACAAAAATTGATTCACATCCTTGAAAATATATAATTCTTTTCAAATATTAATAAAAATACCCATAAAAGTCTCAAGAGACCAACATTTCACCTCAAAAGTTCATGGAATATAATTGTTTTAGAGGTGTTTATTTTGGAGATGAAGTAGTAGACTCAGTCGTGAAATATTAACTTGATCCTTGAGAATCTTTCTAATTACAAAAGTTGAGGTAGGAACCAATTATGAACCATGCTGACTATTTGTAGAGAAAATGGTCTTGAGAGAAAAAAGGATGAGATCGATGTGGGATATGTTCTTTTAAAATTGAAATTAAGTGTCAGGCTTAGATTAAAAAGATCCAATGGCCAATAATGATTTCAAATATTGAGGTTTTCTTTAACATAAAATCATATTTAGACTAAAACCTATTATACATTAACATAATTTAGAAACAACTATTGAAGCAACCCAAATTAGGCTTTAGAAACTGTACCTGTCAAATTATATCAGACTAAATAATTAGTACCAGCCTATTTGATTTTATAGGTTTTATAATTACTATCATTTTTACATATTTATTGTTTGTATTTTTTTTGTAAGAACAATATATTAAAACCAATACATCTATATTACGATCCAACATGGGGATTGGGATAACAAAACAAAAGAATTAATTCCAAGACCTCAAGTAGTTATATTTCATTTCTATTGTCCATTAAATACTAGATATTAGTTTACCTAGCATGGATATCCATTTGGATACTGACCTAGAATCCCATGTGATTAGATATAGCTAATCATAATTGAGGATATAATTCAATTAAAATAATCATGTAATCAATATATTTATTTGTCCCCATGTTCACCTTTGGAAACAATCCTTTCATTTTAAACACCAAAATCAAATGATTTATAATAAAAAATAATTCATTTAGATTAAAATAATTTCATTTAACATTATAAAATATTTCATTCCATTTACTTCTCAAAATCATCAACAAATTAATTCTTTAAATACATATTTCAATTAATTGTTTTTTGAAATAACACTTTATTTTGGGAATCCATTATTAAATGAACTTAATCCCACACACAAACAATTCCATTTCAAATCATTTTTCAAGATCCTTAATTCATGTATTATAAATAAATTCTAATACAAATTTAAATAAAATAGGCATCAAAGTTTTCTTGTGATAAATATTTCCTTACTAAACCACCCTTTTTATTCAAGATATACAAGAACCCATATGAGGTCCACTAAAAGTGACTAAATGGATATAAAGCTCAAGTAAGAATCATAGATTCATAATTCACCAAATTAATATATAGATCTATCAATGATATGAGGATCCATCACTGTCAATGAGGGATATTAAAGAGGAATGAAGAACCACAATCCAATCTGGGTTACACTTACTATTAGAGAATCAACACATAAATGAGGTTTGGTGATCAAAGCTAATCTCATGAAAGCCTCCAAGGAGTTTTGGGTGAAATGGAAATTGAGGGTGGTGATTTCAAAATAAAACAAGAATTCAATAAAGAGAAGGTGTGATGATACCTAGAATTTTCTTGACCTTATCACCATTTGTGTCTAGCTGGTAGCCTCCCCCAATTACATAGGGGAACTAGGATAAATACCAAGGATTTAAGAAGTATCATAGACTATAAATTGGAGTTATTATAGGGAACCTCAACTTCCATCCTCCAACTAGCTGGTTAGTAGGCTTCTCTTGCTAGATAATGGGTCTCTTGTAGCATCTCTTACAATAAGTATATGCCCACTCCTGAGAAAAAATATCTGAACACATATTTTCGGCTAAACCAATAATCAAATTATCTCTCACACCCCTTTAAAAACTCAAACTATGATAAAAATTTAAGAAACAGCTTGTAAAATGATATATGAGGGGAATCAACTGGAGATCAATATTGAATCAATGGGAACCAAGAATAAAACAAGGAATATACCAGAAATATGGTAACGTTATGTTATAAGAAAAGTTATGAAAGACACTATCAAAGTATATTAGAGTTAAAAATACTCTGAAGAATATTATTATGGATTCAACAAATTATTGAAATTTAAATCTAAAACATCTGAATCTTATAAAAATGTTTTGAAAAAATGGTGGGTAAAATATACCATTGCTAAAACTCATAAATGGATTTGTTATTTCTAATAGTAAAAACTCTTATAGAATCACTAATTAATCCTAGGTTAATAAGTGTAATGAGAAATTTTGGTATATATTAATGTAAAATAATGTTATATCATGAAGAACAATTATTCCTAGATAAAAATAAAATAATATGTAGTGGTAGAATAGTAATATTTTTGTTGACATAATTCTCATTAATTACTAATAATACATATTAGAGGGTTTTATTAGTGTTGTGAAATTTTTGGACACAAATAATTTTCTAACTGTTAAAAAATAACACTTAATTGGATAAGTATTTAGTTGGGGGGATCAAATATTATAATTAAAGAATAAATTCTATAAAGAAAAATAAAAATTTAGGCAATTATAAATATATTAAGAATATATCATCAAATCTATCCAAACCAAATAGATTTTATTGTTTGGAAGATATGTAAGGAATATTTGACTAACATGGTCATTGTGCTAAGGGTTTTATAACCAATGTTCATGGATTGATTTCCAATTAATAAAAATTAAATTGAATTCAAAAAATAGAGAATGGATAAACGTATTTCATTATTAATGTTTCTTTAAAAAAGATAGAATGTTTAACAATGGATTCATAATAGTGGTTTTTTCCTTTCACATGGTAGGTGATACATAGCTTCAAAATAGCATTTAAGATCATTATTTAGGGTAAGTGAACATTTTAAATGATATATATTTATAAATTTTGGGAGATGGTACCATTGATGTTAAAGGTCATTGGCTAAAATCAAATGATTTTATTTTTGTTAAAGAACTCAAACACAATCTACTAGCTGTGATTAATCTCTATAGTTATTAAAATGAAGTCAATTTTAAGAAAAAATCATAAATCCTCAATTTGGAAAGATATAAAAGAATAATAAAAAATCAGAGATAGAACTAGGGGAATTTTTTTTCAAATTAGTGATCAATTTAATTTATACTATTTCAGTGCAAAAGATGAGGGAAAAATATGGAATACGATCCTTTTCCATATTGATTAAATAATTTTTAGTATAATATCAAAAAAACATAAATGGTGATAGATTTAAACCAACTTGAAATTGAGAGATTTTATTTTGGTATCATGTTAGAAGGGGAAGATGGTTCATGGATCTGACAAAATACTAGAAACTCAATCCACTAGGCCACTTGAGATAATAGGTTTTGAGTTATTTGGGCCTATGACACAGCAAAATTCTAGAATTTATTTTAAATTTAAAAAATTAATTTATGATTTCATCTATATGACCAAATTAATTATTATGAAAAATAAATCATATATTTTTGAAGTGTTTGAAATTTTTAGAAGATAGGATAAGAAAGAGTTGAGAATCTATATCAAATTATGGGAACAAATATTAGATAAGAATTCATTTATAACTATTTTGAATAACGTATTTAAAATTATAGGATAAAAAAATAATATATCACTACTTATACAATCTATATAATTGTACTTCTTGAAATAAATAACAAAATCTTGGTTGAAATGTGATGAATAATTATTTCTAAACAGAAACTCTAAAAATTATTCAGGAAGGAAGTTGTTTGTAAAGCAATTTATATTAAGAATTTATTCATGATGAGAAATTATTCTAACATGACTCTAGTTGGAATGTTTTATAAAATAAATCCTACTATGAGTTAATTTAATGTTTTTGGTAGTTTATACATCCTGAAGCTCAAAAACTCAAATTTTGGAGAGTTGTTAGGAGAAAGTTAAAGGAAGAATATTTATAGAAAATCTATCAAATGGAAGAGGCTATGGATCCTAGAATAAAATGTTGTAAATTTTAGTGTATTGTTTTTTTGTGAGTATTATTGGAAATCAACACAACTTATCCTTGGAAAATGAATCGTATTTTAAAAATAATGAAGTTTAATAATTGAATATTTCATGTAAATAAAATTTTAAAGAACATAGAAATTCACCAAACTCTATTCAGGATGACTCAAATAAAACCATTGATGAGGAGTATGCTACTGGATTTGAGAAATTAAATCCTATGGGGTTAAATAATCATATTGAAGCTCAAAATAGTGTTAACATTCAATATTATCTTTTTCATACTTGAAAAATATTGTGAACATAAAATCAAATTGATCTTGATTTAGAAGTTGAACCAAAAAAGTTGATTGAGGTTATTGAACATAAGGAATGGATAAATTATATGAATAAAGAGTTGATATTTGTTGATAATAATTCAACTTAAGAACTATTTCATAGGCTTGAAGGGGAAAATGTTATAGTTATAAAGTGGGTATTATGAAATAGACTTAATGAAAAATATGAGGTGTTAAGGAACAAGAAATGATTTTAATTGAAAGGTATATTCCCAATTTGAAGCAAAAGAAATTAAAAAAAAATGCACATATTGTAGTACATGAGGATATTATAATATTTATGGTAGTTTTATCACATAATAACTACAATGTTAATTAAATGGATGTGAAATCATGAATTTTAAAAATTTGACTTGGAAGATGAAGTATTTATTGAGAACCCTGAAGTATTTAGATATTACAGTGATTGAAGCATGGTATACAGATTTAGTCTAGACCTGTATGACTTAAAATATACTATTAGTTATTGGTACTCAATTTTGATATTTTTCCAAAGAAACTAAACATTATTCCTATAAAATAAAATAAAAACTTATATGTGAAACATATGAGTATATGTACTGTTATTTTCATAGATTATGTTCATCTTGGAAATTAATTTTTATTATTTCACAGAATTTTTAGGGTAATGTGAGAACCTCTAAATCTAAGCAAAAAACATCACATAGCATAGAAAATATATGAACCATTAAAATCTCTCTTGAGCCCTTTAGTATTCAGATCCCTATATAATTTCCATTGAAGTATTTCCACCTTTTCATCTGGGTCACCCTTGATCAAGTCATCAAATTAATACTCCACTTTTTACCATGTTTAATGAAATCCTCAAAATTATTCTACCTTACATTGAATCCACTTTATCAGAATAATTTCCTTTTGTTTATCCAATCGCATTATTCCTTATTTATGTCCACCATGACCATTCTCTCTAAAATATGATCTGTGACCTATTTTGAGTCCATATACACAAATTCTTCCTAAATAATATCTTTTGCAAAATGATTTATATATTTCCAAGATAACCTCTTAAGAGAAGCCTCCTTTCCTGCATCACATTTCTGATAAGACAACCTATTAGAAGTCTCACTCTTAGCAATATTCTCCACCACTATGATTCCCTATGTCAAATTGGGGACTCCCGTCACCCCACTAGAAATATATTTTCCCTTATAAACCCCAACTCCATGTTCCTATACATTAGAAATATAGAAACATTCTATTTCTATGAACCTCAACTATGATGAAGATCTTGTCTCCATTGGTTTGGGAATAAAAGAATAATCTTTACATCCTTCATATTTCTTTCACTTTTCTAGGATGCAACTATATGAGTCCCAAACTCTCTTTCTCCATTTATTCCTCTACATAAATTATATCCCTCTAACTATATTCCCCCTGCACTTTCATCATAAATATCTCTATGATACTCATCAATTAACTCAACTCTAGATTGAGGATTCTCATCCTCCAAAGAAACTATAGGCTCACCATGGTCTGTTATTCAGATCCGTTGACATTAAAACAAATACTCCGATTTAAATTAGTCATGTTATTCACTAGAGTGGACACTTTTGTAACCTTATAATATACATTAGGACCATAGAAAGGATTCTCCATGACATTACATCCCATTAAAACACCCTCATTTGTTACATAGATCACCCGTTCTACATAATCCCCATTTCTAGACCACATAACCCCTGCACAAGAGCCTAAATACTATTCATGGACACCAAAAGTCACTTCCTCATCTCCCCATAACCCTGTAGATGTTTGAACAGTTGGCTTGGGTTAGCCTGATCCTTCTTTAATTGGTTGAAGATGTTCGAAACATTCGATCCAATTTCCCAAGAACTTTGGTCTTTCTGAATAATTGTTTTCATAAATTAATCTATATCTCCCACCATTTACACAGCTATGGTATAGACCTCATCCTTACATGAAAATTATTAGTCCAACGGTGTGGGGTCTAAGAGTTTTTCATTACGTCCTCGACGACAATTCACGGGAAGAGGAACTATGTGCTTATATGATAACTAATAATCAAACTGGGATTTGAAGACAACCATATGCTTACAAAGAAACTATTCCCCAGCCTCTATCCAAATAAATTCCACTGATGGCATAGATACATTGACTTCAATAAATATGTGTGGATATATATGATGAATAACATAATCCATTATATTAATTAAACACGAGAACAACCTAAACAAATTCACAATAAAATTGTGTATTTAAATGATATTGAAAGGGTAATAGATATTCTAGGAAACATACCCAAAATTAATTCATTTGATTATATCACTTAATATGAAATTCACATTACCACTAGAAGGAAAAGAAATTATTTCAATTATAGAGTCCTAATGCACTGGACCAAGCTCAAATAAAGCTCTTCGAAAAACCTAAATGGATCATAAAATTCATCTTATCAATGAGACCCACAATCTCACAACCCTGAAAACCTCATAAATCATAAATGAACTTGTCAAAAGAAGAAACATATGGTCATTAGGGTTGAAACTGAGGCACCAAAGTCTGATCTCGAAGGCTCAAAGCATCTGTGAATTTAAAAGATGAAATTCAGATCAAGGGCGAGCTATCTAAGAATTGTTTATGTTCATAAAACAATTTTTAGAGATGACAATGATTCTTCCTTTGAGGAATTTTAAAAATAGATGAATATTTATTTTGAGATGTCAATTCTAAGTAGGACAAGATAATTTCTAGGATTTAATGTTTTTAAAATACATAAAAAATATTGATGAAATAAAGAATAATCCCCATTGTTTTTTAATAGACTAATCAACTATGATTATAAAGAAGTCACGTCACCACTAGTAGATTTTATGAAATTAATAAATGATGATGATATAAAAAGTGTACAATGGTAGGAATTCAAGAAGATCGTTGGGTTATTACATTATCTTACAGCATAATGAGAAATTATTAGATATATTGTGGCCCTTTATTCCAGATATCAAATTAATCTAAAGGAATATCACATGATTTCTACTAAAATAATAATCAGGTATATCGAAGTAACATTGATATATGGTTAGATGTATAGACTAAATGAATATTTTGGGGTTTACTAATACTGATCAGGGTGAGTATTTATTTTATTGGAATTTAATATTTTATGGAACTTTCTTTTTAGGTGAAAACTATTTGACCTAGAATATCAAGAATGTAATCATAGTTACTTTCAGTATTATTGATATTAACATGTTTCTATAAAAACACATATAAAAAATCGATATAAATACAATTCAAAGACATTAAAATAAGATTTTATAAAACATTGAGGATTGTTTGTGACAATCAAACCATAGAAAATATATCCATGAGTTATTTTTGGCATTTGATATCAAAACATATTAATATTAATAATCATTTAATTATATAAATTATAAAATAGGGATATGAGGTTTGATTATATCTCTATAAAGGATTATATTTTTATATGTTTACAAGAGTTATGTCAATGGAGAGATTTTCAATGTTAAGGATGAAACTTCATGTTTAGTTCATCCTTACCCTATCACATGAGATGTTTTTGGAGGTACCCTCAATGTGTTGGATTCTAGTATCAATTGAGGAGAAAGTTTCCAACTCTTTCTTTTTCATTTATTAATATGAAATTTTGATTATTATAAAAATTTAGAGAATACATAAATTATTTTAAAAATTGAGTGGGATATCACATAATTCACATGAATCAAATTTATATTCACCAATATATGGAGTTCTCTCAAAAATATTTCCTTATCTAGTAGTGTGGTTTCATGAATCTTCTATAAAAGAAAGGATTTTATTTGATTTTATTTTCTGTGAGTTTTTAGTTTTGATAAAATATCTAAAGGTAGGGATTAAATCCCTCCATGAAATTGTTAAATTATTTAATTTTTTATGTAATACCCCAAGTTTTTATTTGTGTTTCCTTCGAAATAAAATTGATGTATTTGATTTCTTTTCGTATACGTAATCTCGAGTCTAAATGAATCACGATATAGTATACTCTGATAACATAATAGTTAAATTGGTAGGTATGAATATTAATATAAACATTATGAAAAATATATATAATGGTTCTAAATAATACAATTTTTTTATTAATGTACAATAAATATGTAATCAATTTTTAGTAAAATCATTTTAGGCTTCAAAAATATATTTCTTCCAAATAGGTTTTTATTAAATTTTCAGCACATACACTGTAATTAATTTATAAATTTTTAAAATATTATTGGATGGAATAAATATAATTTTTTAAATTAATATTTCAATATTATATTAGGGTGAATATTTATAATTTTTCAGAAATGTGGAATTTTTTTAATAAATAGTGAAAAGTACTAACTTCTTAAATATTGTCACATAGTTTCATTAAATAAAGTAATTTTAAAATCCAGTTTTGTTTTTAATTTGATATTAAACTTATATAATTCTCCTTTGACTATAAATACTATAATTATTTACATAGGAATAGGTATTATACTTTATTTTAGTGTCAGTTCATTTTTGGGAACAAAAACACATTTTTTTAAACTATTTTCAAACACGCAGTGTTTTTATATCTTACTAAATTAAATTAATATCTATTAATAATTTTTTTATTGAAATTTATATATTATATGGCTAATAAAATATTTTAACTTTTAATTTATAGTTTTTTATAAGAAATTAATGAATAGCAAAAATTCTTAAAAATGCATTTTTCTAAAAAATTATTTTCCTTATATTATGTTCACTTTAAAATTAATTTCATCCAATTAAAGAAATAGAATATTTTAAAATGGATTAATAATTTTTAATAATATTAATTTATATAATTTGATATTTTGAACTTAATCTTTTCATAATGAATTGTAAAATTATTAAATATTTGGTATAATGATTGAGGTTAAAACATGTTTTTGGGTGGATAAAATAATTATGATTATTTAATGATAAAATATTATATATCATTCATTCATCCTTTTCATTAAAAAAATAGTGTTCATTTTTACGTGTGGACTACAATCACCATGAATATTATAATTCATTTTTATATATCTACCATTTTTGGCACGGGCCGTAGGGGTGAGGGCTCTCGGCAGGTGTTCAGCGGGGACGAGGAGTCATCGTCGGATGTGGGGCTTCCTCGGCTTTGCTACGGCTTATTGGATTTTGGTGGTTCGTCGGTGTTGTGAAGTGGGTTGTGAGGCTTTTTTGGTAACCATGATGCGGTGGTTTCGAAGCTCTGTCAGCTTCAGATGGGGCTTTACTGACTTCAGATGTGGCTTCGCCAGCTTAATATACAACTCGTTGGTGATGCGGTGGATCTTTTTCAGCAATGCGGTGGAGATTCGTCAGCTTCGGTTGCGTCTTGGATCATGCATGGCGTCATCGTCCGGTTCTGATCTCTAGCACATGACTCTTGCATAGTCGTGAATGATCTGTTCTGGTGAAGCTTCGTTTTCAGATCTGATGAACCCCAACTGGGTTCTGATGTTTTCTGGTCTTCGTGGCCTCAGTTCAAAAATTTGGATTTGATGCTGGATATTTGTTTATTTTGCGGTGGCGACCTTGTGCGGGTTTGTGGCGACGGCGGCAGACTTGCCAATGGAAAAATATGGCAGTGTTTTTTAGGGTTCCCTAGGTTTTGCTATGTGACCTTTGGATCAGCGACTTGTATTGGGTTATATCCCTCTTGGGTCTCATATCATTGACTTATCTATGGCCTTCAGGAATATAATGGGTTATCTATGGACTTTGGGCATATAATGGGTTTTCCCTATCTGCTCCAGAAAAGGGGTTTCTGATGACTTTTTCTTTTTATTATTTAATAAAGGGGCTTGACCCCGACCCTTATGTTATTTTTTTATCTTCTATTAATTTTTTGACATTTAATTTTCTTCCTTTCATTTTTCTCTCTTAATGTACTCAAGATAATAGAATATTTTCATAAGGAAAACATACTTTATTTCTCTATTCGACCGAGAATCCAATTCTTCCATACCAATGTTTTATTTAAAAAAACTTCAATAATGGTTTTACATGACCGAAATAATTTTATAATTTAATTTTTACCCATATTATAATTTATATTAAATGGTTTAAAATGAATCTTCCCATAATTTCTAGAATAAGATCATTTTGGATTTTTAATTATAATATAAAAAGTTTATTTCTTGTTTGAACATGCACTCCTGGAATGAATTTTCCCATATTCATGAATAATATTTTATTGGAAGATTAATTTAAAATTTCACATTATTATATTCAAATCAAAAATTTTGCATAAAAATTTAAATATTAATATTTTAAATAATTTATTTCTAAATTTAATGGATATATCTTCAAGAAATATTTCATTGGTATTTTAAATGATTTATTAATCTATGGTGACATTTTTTATCTTAGTTATACTTCACTAGGGATAAGATCATGTAAAACCATCCTTATTATTTCTCTAAATTTTTGATGGTTATTATGATTAGATATTTTTGAAACTCGTTCTATTCACTACAAGTATGTTATAATGAAATTATAAATGGTTTCACGATCTTGTGGTAAACACATGAATGAATTAGGATTATTTGATAGGTTGTTCCATCATATCCCTAAAATTAATTGGGTAAATGTTAATATTTTATGAAATCTAAGGGTAATGGGGATGTTATCCCAATGATCAAAATAGTTTACATGGGAGGTTATCCCAAGCCCAAAGAAGGTACAAGTGTGGACTAGTATTTAATGAATGCCTAGATTGGTAGCCTTAAAATAATATTTATATTATTATGATTATAAGAAATTTTATTTCCCTATTTAATAAAATTACCTTATTCCAATTTTATGCCCAAATGTTTCTTATTATTTGATTCCATTATGATTCATACCTTGTGAATTGTCATGCTTTATTCCATGACTCAGGATTATGATCTATGAATTTTTATGTATTTTTTTCAAATGTTAATCTCTAGTTCTAATACACTTACGATCATGTTATTCTTATATGATCATTGATATATTTCTTTTTTATACTTATTGAGAATGTGATCTCACACTTTATTATGTTTCCGTTTCCACTTGATATGAATAAACTTTTTAATTTTGAAATTTCTAAGAAGGGTGATAGTTATGAAGAATATAATGGTAGATAATATAGATATATTACATACTAGTTTCTTATATATCAATGATTTGAAAGACGCTAAACCATTTTGGTTATAGTGTTGATCATAATGATATGTAATGAATATTTATCTAAATAGATATAATATTTATGTATGAAATGATTGGGTCACCTCATGTTATCAGCTTTTTGTGAGAATAATCAGATGTCATTTAGGGCTACTTTAATTCTTTTGAGATTTTTTTGAGTTTATTAATATTGATCTAATAGTGTTTGAAGAGGTTATGGAATGTTTTACCTATTTTTTGAATTAATTTTTTGAGTATGAAATTGAAAAATTGTTGATATTTCTTTTGTATTTAATATATTTTAGTGTCAAAGAGAAGAATTGGTCAAAGAATGTAGCATGAATGAGTTTTTTTTCTTTATACTGAAATATGTAAATGTTTCTATGATTATTAAAAGAGATAATGAGAAATAAAATTCTATGAATAATGGATATATCATTGATGCATCTTGATTAGAGTTAAGTATATCAAAAAAAGCAAGGATAGTGTTTTCCTGATACATATATAATGGATAAATTGTTACAACCCCACCATAGCCGAGGTTGAGCCGCAACTACCCCAATCTCGCCTTCATAGGACCGGGGTTGGGGACTATTGTCGAATGCATAAAAACTCAAGGATTCCTTTTCCTAAACATATGTACACATACACCCAGCTAACTCAATGAAATTGTGCAGAGGAAAAAGAAATAAAATATGCAACTGCTATAAATAAAATGAAAATTCATGATCCTCTAAACATTACAAAGGGTATGGTAGTGTATACCGAAAATTAAAAGAGTCAAAACATGTGCACGAACCGAAAACAAGTCCCAACCTAAAGGAAACTGAAAAGGAGTAACAGGTTAGAGATCCCTACTCATGTATCCCAACTCTGACCTCCGTACGTGTTCCACGCAGTCTATATCCCTAGCTCCTCGGAAATCATGATTGACCAGTCCGTTGTCTGTAAAAGACACGACATGTGTTGGGTTAATCCCATGAATGTGTGAGTATATACATTACCCATAGGACACCGAATATATTTGATGTCAGAAATAGTAAGAGATACAAGTAGAAAGAAATAATGTGGGAACAAGGTGTAACATCTCAAGTAAGTAATGAATAATAGATATTTTTATCTATGTCTATTAAGGAATTAGATAGTGTTTTAGAGTCTTATAATGAAAATAAATCCAATCTTAAGCATGGAATACACTAATATTCTTAAAAGATTGTTTTACTGCCCTTTGATGGAAAACCCTTTTTAAATCAAACTTTTGACAATTTTATAATCTATATTTGTCAAAATAAACATATTCATTATGATTGGGACATTGAAATTTACATTGGATAAATTTTTGGTATTTTTCTGACAATGTTCATTTTTTTAATGAATAGTGAAAAATACTGCATTTTACATCAAAACTGCTTTTTAATATAATTTATTTATATGATTAGATTATATTTTGAATTGTTTTTAAAGTGAAATTAGAATATATTTTTACCATTTAATCCAATAGTGGTCATTGGAATCAATTTCACTTTGAAATTGGACTTAAACTGGTGTCAATCGTTTAATACGTATTGTTTCATAAAAACACGCTATTTGTCATGACAGCGGGAATTAATTATTAAATTAATTAACGTAACTTATATGATTTGAATTTTTTAAAATATACATCCTTTTTGAATTCTGAATATCAAATATAGCTTAGGGTGAAGTTTTGGTATCTTTCTGAAAAACTTCAATTTTTAATGAATAGTGAAACCACTAAGTGGTAGTTAAAGAAATTGATTTTTCTTTTAAATGAAATTTTACCACCTCTGTGATTTGATTTTCAAAAATCCGACATACATGGTTGTCATTAAGAAGTAAAATGTGGTTCAATGAGATTAAAAT
Organism: Viscum album; assembly: GCA_963277665.1. Lineage (NCBI taxonomy): Eukaryota > Viridiplantae > Streptophyta > Magnoliopsida > Santalales > Viscaceae > Viscum > Viscum album. The sequence goes on from OY728158.1 coordinate 884,396,674, forward strand.
AATTTTTTGGTGAATAGTAACTTTTATGTTTTTAATCGCGATTAGTGGTAATTAGTGTAGTTTAAGGTAAAAATAATGTTTTAATAGTATGAGATGAGCTTGAAAAATGTCCTACCCTCATTGGATGTGTCATGGAAGACCAATAAAATCCATGGGTCAACTTGGGGACCCCATGGAGCCACTTTGGTTGGGAAATGACATAAATAACTTTTTATTTAATGAAAAAGTAAAAATGACACAAACATAATATGTTTTACGAAAACAATTTTTAAATGGGGTTATACAAGTCTGATTTTTGTCTATAAATATTCATTGGAAAGATAAAAATACTTCCTACTTCATAGTATATTTTTTATAGTTTTTGGACTTTAAATAAATTAAATTACTTTTGACATCATAATGAGGTAGTGATTACCTCATTAATAAAGGATTTAAATAAAATAAAAAGATAATGTAAAATATATGACCTACACATGTCCAAAACAAATTGGGTGGGTATATTTCGAACCCTTATCACCTTAGTCTCGAATTATATCAATTTGGGCCCTTTTAAATCCGAAACACATTTTGAAATAAAGTAATATTTCTTTACTTTCAAAGAGTGCCCCTCCTCTCCTCTTATAAAAGGCCCCCACCTCTACCTCCTTACCCACACTTCCAAAGCCTTTGGCTCTGCCAACCCCTGATCATTTTATCTCTCCACTTCCCTCTCTTACTCCTTGAATCCTAACTTTGGGCAGAAGTCTTCCCAAGGAAGCCTTTGAGCTCAAACCAAAGGGAGTTACTTGATTTTAAGGTAATGTCTTCACTTGAGTCCTTTGGTTTTATTTTTCTTCTCCATCCCCCTAACCTCTTTTTATTTATTACTTTTGTAACAACTCTAGTATCTTCAATATAATAGGATGTTTTTATAAGAAGTATTCAAGCTAAACATACACACACCTACATCTAATGGTTAAAGAACATATTGTTTCCGTGGATGGTGAATTTATGCCTCTCGAAATGATGATTGTTAAACATTCTTTTAACACCTTCAAAGGTGGCCATTAAGATGACACTATATTTATATATGATATATAATATGTTTATGTTTTTTTTAAGCCTCTAGATTTTTCATTTTGGGCATACCTTTATGGTTTCCATTATGGGTAAACGTGATATCTTCATTTAAGGAAGTGCGGACTACCGCCCCCTCAAAGTGATTTGATTCGTTAAATACCATATGTGGGACGTATAAAGGATGGAACTATGATATTATATATGATATTATACTGTAATTATAATATACCTTTATATAATTATGATTCCATTCTATAAAATACGAAATAGAAATGGAAGTAGCGTTCATGCGTACGTACGGCTTACCGTCTCCATGAACGGTGCATTTCATTTCTTACCTCTAAATGATTATGTAATATTATAAATGCATTCATGTATTGGATATATATGACATATATAATATCTAAATTATTAATACCATTCTGTATATAATGGATACATGAACAACTTGTAATTATAAAGGGTTTATTTTGACTCAATTACCAATGATCGTTAAAACGACCGTTATTAACATAAAAAATTACATAGTGTTCATGACATGGAAATAAGTGACATAAAAGGAATAATGAACTTGAAAAAGGTTCTTAAGAAGGTATAAATTAACTCAAGTTTATTATTTAGGAGATTAAAAAATGACCGAGTCATGTCGGACCCGAGGTATGGGACTTCGTCTCAATCTCCTTTCATTGAGGCATATTTTATTTTATACACAACCTTCTTTTATACGGTGTATAAACCCCTTTTACTTTAATGTTTATCCAAAAGAAATATTTTTTATACGAAGCGTTTTACTAAATGAAAAAATGGAATGTTTTTGTCGTACGTATGCGGCGACAACGACTTCTACGCCGCCGTGACTATTATTTGAGTTTCGGCTTCCCCTACAAGCCAGACCTTCTTTTTAAAAGAAAAATAAATACCATGTTTTACTTTTCTTTAATTTCTGTATTGAAAATGGTTTTCATAATGTTTTTATTATATCAATGTGTTGTATTGATATCTTGTGATTGAAAGGTGGAAATGTTAGGTTTCCTTTATACATGTTATATGTGATACGATTATGTTATGGTTCATGGAAATTATTATGAAGACAGGTGGTTCCGTGATAAACTAAGGGCGGGTGATCCCGATATAGCTCTACAATTCATTGGGTAACGCGAAAGAGTGAAACGTTAAGGTTTCTCCGAAGATATTTAGGGAATATACTGTGATGAGTATTCCAAACGTAACCAAGAGGGTTAATCCCTACGTAAGAATGTTATGAATGCCTCAAGTTACCTTTATGTCTTATGATTTCTATGATTTATTCATGATTTTATGAGGTATGTTAAAGAGCTTATGTTTTATGGGTAAAGTATTATTTCATTCTTATGTATATATGTACCCATGTCTCCTTTCCATATATTTTTATATCCCTTACTGAGCATTTTATGCTCATCCCAAGGTTTTTGAAATGCCTTTCATAGGTCAAGTGAAAGGTACATGATATGATGATAGTGTCAAGGAAGTTTCAAGAAAGAATCCATGTTTTATTTTAAATATGTTTCCATTGGTGGGAAAGAAGAATACTATCTTTATGTAACCACTTTGTTTATATGTGTAATGTAATGAAAGTTATATGATCTAATTCTCTAAAACTCTAAACCCGAAAAGATCCTCAATGTGTAATCTTGTAATAACTCAAGATTAAGTAAGGTTTAAGGCTGGGGCCTTATAGCTGGTATCAAAGCTCGGTTTAGATAAATTTAGGAGTTAGATTTCTATTAAATGATTATCCAAAAATATTTTTTTTATTGTCAAATTGAAGTTATATAGTATTTGAAGATTACCATGTTGCTTCATCTAAGACATGTTTGTTCAGAATGGTTTTCCGCAGAGGAAACAGGGAAGCAGTGCTAGGAAGGCATGAAGAAGGAAATAACCTTCTGAGTCAGCATCCTGAGATGGTCGGAATTGGAACTGAACAGTTTGTTGCAGTAATGGCCCAGTTGACTCAAGCGATAAATGGCGGTGGTATCCATGCACGAGACCAGCCAGATCAACCTCAGAGGAACATGTCAGTGGTTGAACATTTCATGAGGCAACATCCCCCATCATTGAGAGGATCATCTGACCCTGTGTTAGCTGAATGGTGGATTAAAGCACTGGAGAATATTTTGGATGTCATGGGGGGTTCAGACAATCAAAAGGTTAGTCTTTCTATTTACCGTTTGGAGGGTGAGGCAGATCAGTGGTGGTCTATGGTTAAAAATATCAGGGACGCAGATGAAATTGATGCTCTTGACTGGGTTGAATTCAAATGTATGTTTCTTGAGAAGTATTTTCCTAAGGTTGTTCGACTTAGAATGGAAAATAAATTCTTGGAATTGAGGCAAGAGGAAGACTCAGTGGCTACCTATGAAAAAAGGTTCACTCTATTGGAAAGGTATGCTCCAAATTTTATCTGAGACCTTGATAGTAAAATCAATCATTTTTACTCAGGATTAAAGCCAAAATATCGAAGGGAATTAGCTTCTCATGAGTTTAAAAGTTATGAAAAACTTGTTCGATGTGCTGAGAATGTGGAAATGGAGTTTTCTGATGATCAAGTGTTCTATAACAACCAACAGAAGAAGTGACTGAGGTGGCAGGAGAAAGCTAAGAATTCTTGAAAAAAGTCTGATGGTAAGAAATCTAAGTTTCTAGTTTGTGATAAATGTGGCAAAAGGCATGCTGGGGAATGTCTTCTGAATTCTAGAAAGTGCTACCGATGTGGTAAGATGGGACATAAGGCTCGTGATTGCACTTAAAAAGATCAGGATGATGGTAAGACCAAATTTGATTTACAGTTAGTGAAATGTTATAAGTGCAATGAGATGGGTCACTATGCAAACGAGTGTCCGACAAAGAGCTTGAGTGATGGGAAGCAGTTAGACTACAAGTAAAAAGGGGTGGTGAAATCCTTTGCAACTACTTCAGCAGATGTCGGGCCGTCAAATGAAGTTGTATCAGGTACTTTGTTTGTTTTTTAATATTATGCTAGTGTGTTGTTTGATTCTGGGTCTAAACATTATTTCATCTCTGAAAACTTTTCTACTAAAATGGGAATACCATCTCAAGAAATGACTCCTGAACATGTGGTAAAGACACCTGGGGGAAATGTTGAGGCAGAAAGAATTTATAAGAATCTTCCTATCCTTATCTGTGGAAAGAACCTACTTGCAAACCTTATTGTTATACCTCTAGTATAGTATGATGTTATCCTTGGTATGGATTGGCTCTCTATTTACCATGCTAAGATTTACTGTAGAGCTAAAGAATTTTCGTTTCAGAAAGACTTTCAGTTTGTTTACAAAAATGAACCCTTACTTTTGATAACATATCCAGAGGCCAAGAAACATGTAAAATATGGAAATGAATATTACCTTGCACACATCGTTGAAAATAAAGGAACTGTTCAAATTAATGATGTGTTAGTGGTAAATGAGTATCCTAATGTTTTTCTTGATGAGTTGCCTGGAATAATACTAGATCGGGAAGTTGAATTTACTGTTGACTTAGTTCCTGATGCTAATCCAATTTCAAAACCCCCTTATCGAATGGCTCAAATTGAACTTTTAGAGTTGAAGGAGCAATTGCAAGATTTATTAGAGAAAGGTTTCATTCGACCTAGCACATCACCATGGGGTGCTCTTGTCTTGTTTGTTAAAAAGAAAGATGGTACTATGAGACTTTGCATTGATTATAGAGCCTTGAATAACATCACTGTTACGAACAAATATCCTTTTCCTCATATCGATGATTTGTTTGATCAGCTCCAGGGAGCTTAGTTTTTTTTTTCAAAGATTGACCTGAGATCGGTGTACCATCAGCTGAAGGTAAAGTAAGTAGATGTTCCGAAGACTGCATTTCGTAAAAGATATGGCCTTTATGAATTTGTAGTAATGCCTTTTGGGATAACTAATGCACCTGCTGTATTCATGGACATAATAAATAGAATTTTACATGAGTTCTTGGATACGTTTGTGGTGGTTTTCATTGATGATATTTTGGTGTTTTCTAAAAATAAATAGGAGCATGAAAGTCATTTAAGGGTTATATTGCAAACTTTAAAAGAAAAAAAAACTGTATGGAAAATTCAGCAAGTGTGAGTTTTGGTTGCAACAAATTTCTTTCGTTGGTCACATTGTTTCTAAAGATGGGATAACCATTGATCCTGCAAAAACAAAGGTTGTTGAAGAATATCCAAGAACCACAAATGTAATAGAGATTCGTAGTTTCCTGGGTTTGGAAGGCTATTACTAAAGGTTTGTTAGAAATTTTTCACAGTTATCTATTCCAATGACTAAGCTAACTCGGAAGGGTGTCAAGTTTATCTGGACAAAAGAATGTGATGATTGTTTTCAGGAATTGAAAAGAAGATTGGTGAATGATCCAGTTTTGGCACTACCTTCTAAGAATGGTGAGTTTGTTATCTATAGTGATGCTTCATTGAAAGGACTTGGTTGCGTCCTAATGCAGAATGATCAGGTAATTTATTATGCTTCAGGACAGTTGAAAACTCATGAGGTAAATTACCCTACACATGATTTGGAATTAGCTGCTGTTGTTTTCGCTTTAAAAATTTGGAGGCCTCATTTGTATTGAGTAAAGTGTGAAATATATACTGATAAAAAAAGTTTAAAGTATATATTCACTCAGAAAGAATTGAACACGATACAGAGGAGATGGCTAGAATTATTCAAGGATTATGATTGTACAATTCATTACCATCCAGGAAAAGAAAATAAAGTGGCTAATTCTTTGAGTCAAAAAAGTAATGCTTCATTAGCAATGTTGTGTTTGGAACGTGATCCTTTGGTCAAGGATTTTATGAACTTTGGCATAGAAGTTGTTGGTGCAGGAAGTTCTTCTGTTTTGTTTCAGGTATCAGTGAGATCATCTCTATCAGAGAGAATCAAGCAAGCACAGAAGCAAGACAGTGAGTTGCAGAAAAAGGTAGAGATGGTTCAGAAAGGTAAGTTTCATGAATTCAACATTGATAGTGATTGTGTTTTGAGATTTGGGAAGAGATTGTGTGTGCCTTGTGATTCAAAGTTTAAGAGAGAGTTGTTATGTGAAGCTCATAGTTCTCCGTTTTCAGTTCATCCTGGCAGTACTAAGATATACAGAGATCTGGAGGAGTATTACTAGTGGGATGGAATGAAAATAGATATTTTTTATTTTACTGTGAAGTGTTTGACATGTCAATAGGTTAAAGCAGAGTGGCAGTTACAGAAAGGGATTCTTCAGCCTCTACTAGTGCCAGAGTGGAAATGGGATAATATATCCATGGACTTTGTTGTGGGATTACCGAAGACATCTCGAGGTAATAATGCAATATGGGTTATTGTTGATCGCTTGACTAAATCTTCTCATTTCCTTCCTATTCGAGATACTTTCTCTCTAGATCAACTTTCTCGGTTGTACCTTAAAGAGATAGTCAGGTTGCATGGAGTTCCCCTCTCCATTGTATCTGATCACGATCCCAGGTTCACTTCTAACTTTGGGAAAGGCCTTCAGAAGTCGTTGGGTACTGAATTAAATTTTAGTACAACATTTCATCCTCAATCAGATGGGCAGTCAGAATGAAAAATTCAGACCTTGGAGGATATGCTACGAGCTTGTTCGATGGATTATCAGGGAAGTTGGGACCAACATCTTTCTTTGGTTGAATTTTCATATAATAACAGTTTTCATTCTAGTATACAGATGGCACCATTTCAGGCATTATATGGGAAGAGGTATCGAACTCCAGATTTCTGGGATGAAGTGGGTGAAAGGATGTTGATGGGACCAGAATTGGTAAAAGAGATGGCAGAAAACGTTCAGCTGATACAGAAACACATGAGAACAGCTCAGAGTAGGCAGAAGAGTTATGCGGACAACAGGAGGAAGGATCTCTCTTTTGAGGTAGGTGATCATGTTTTTCTCAAATTATCACCATGGAAAAGTGTGGTGTGATTTGGTAAGAAAAGAAAGGTGAGTCCAAGGTTCATTGGACCATATGAAATTCTGGAGAGAGTTGGATCAGTTGCTTACCAAGTGGCTTTACCTCCGAGTTTATCTCTGGTACACAATGTTTTTCATGTTTCGATGCTGAGAAAGTACATGACAGATCCATCTCCTATTTTGAGTCCAGAGGTAGTTCAGCTGGAAGAGAACCTATTGTATGAGGAACAACCGGTCCAGATTCTTGACCACAAGGAGCATGTGTTACGGAATAAGGTGATTAATCAGGTAAAGGTTTTGTGGAAAAACCATATGATGGAAGAGGCAACATGGGAATCTGAAAATGCAATGAGGGATAAGTACCCCCATTTATTTGAGAAGTAAATAAATTGTGGGGACGCAATTTTATAAAGGGGGGAAGGATGTAAGATCCAAAGTAAGTAATGAATAATAGATATTTTTATCTATGTCTATTAAAGAATTAGATAGTGTTTTAGAGGCTTAAAATGAAAATAAATCCAATCTTAAGCATGGAATACACTAATATTCTTAAAAGATTGTTTTACTGCCTTTTGATGGCAAACCCTTTTTAAATCAAACTTTTGACAATTTTATAATCTATATTTGTCAAAATAAACATATTAATTATGATTGGGACATTGAAATTTACATTGGATAAATTTTTGGTATTTTTCTGACAATGTTCATTTTTTTAATGAATAGTGAAAAATACTGCATTTTACATCAAAACTGCTTATTAATCTAATTTATTTATATGATTATATTATCTTTTGAATTGGTTTTAAAGTGAAATTAGAATATATTTTTACCATTTAATCCAATATTGGTCATTGGAATCAATTTCACTTTGAAATTGGACTTAAACTGGTGTCAATCTTTTGATACTTATTGTTTCATAAAAACACGCTATTTGTCATGACAGCGGGAATTAATTATTAAATTAATTAATGTAACTTATATGATTTGAATTTTTTAAAATAGACATAATTTTTGAATTCATAATATCAAATATATCTTAGGATGATGTTTTGGTATCTTTCTGAAAAACTTCAATTTTTGATGAATAGTGAAACCACTAAGTGGTAGTTAAAGAAACTGATTTTTCGTTTAAATGAAATTTTACCGCCTCTGTGATTTGATTTTCAAAAATCCGACATACATGGTTGTCATTAAGAAGTAAAATGTGGTTCAATGAGATTAAAATAATTTTTTGGTGAATAGTAACTTTTATGTTTTTAATCGCGATTAGTGGTAATTAGTGTAGTTTAAGGTAAAAATAATGTTTTAATAGTATGAGATGAGCTTGACACATGTCCTACCCTCATTGGATGTGTCATGGACGACCAAGAAAATCCATGGGTCCACTTGGGGACCCCATGGAGCCACTTTGGTTGGTAAATAACATAAATAACTTTTTATTTAATGAAACAGTAAAAATGACACAAACATAATATGTTTTACGAAAACAATTTTTAAATGGGGTTATACAAGTCAGATTTTTTACTATAAATATTCATTGTAAATATAAAAAGATTTCCTACATCATAGTATTTTTTTTATAGTTTTTTGAGTTTAAATAAATTAAATTATAGATGACATCATAATGAGGTAGCGATTACCTCTTTAATAAAGGATTTAAATAAAATAAAATAAAAATGTAAAATCTATGCCCTACACATGTCCAAAACCTATTGGGAGGGTATATTTCGAACCCTTATCACCTTAACCTAGAATTATATCAATTTGGGACCTTTTAAATCTGAAACTCATTTCAAATAAAGTAATATTTCTTTACTTTCCAAGAGTGCCCCTCCTCTCCTCTTATAAAAGGTCCCCACCTCTACCTCCTAACCCACACTTCCAAAGCCTTTGGCTCGGCCATCCCCTGATCATTATGTCTCTCCACTTCCCTATCTTACTCCTTGAAGCCTCACTTTGGGTAGAAGTCTTCCCGAGGAATCCTTTGAGCTCAAACCAAAGGGAGTTACTTGATTTTAAGGTAATGTCTTCACTTGAGTCCTTTTGTTTTATTTTGCTTCTCCAACCCCCTAAACTCTTTTTATTTATTTCTTTTGTAACAACTCTAGTATATTCAATATACTAGGATGTTGTTATAATAAGTATTCAAGCTACACTTACACACACATACATCTAATGGTTAAAGAACATACTGTTTCCATGGATGGTGAATTTATGCCTCCCAAAACGATGATTGTTCAACATTATTTTAACACCTTCAAAGGTGGCCATTTAGATGACACTATATTTATATATGATATATAATATTTTTATGTTTTCATTAAGCTTCTGTATTTTTCATTTTGGGCATACCTTTATGGTTTCCATTATGGCTAAACGTGATATCTTCATTTAAGGAAGAGCGGACTACCGCCCCCTCAAAGTGATTTGATTCGTTAAATACCATATATGGGACGTATAAAGGATGGAACTATGATATTATATATGATATTATACTGTAATTATAATATACCCTTATATCATTATGATTCCATTCTATAAAATATGAAATATAAATCGAAGTAGCGTTCATGCGTACGTACAGCTTACCGTCTCCATGAACGGTGCATTTCATATCTTACCTCTAAATGATTATGTAATATTATAAATTCATGCATGTACTGGATATATATGACATATATAATATCTACATCATGAATACCATTCTGGATATAATGGATACATGAACAACTAGTAATTATAAAGGGGTTATTTTGACTCAAGTACCAATGATCGTTAAAACGACCGTTATTAACTTAAATAATTACATAGTGTTCCTGACATGGAAATAAGTGATATAAATTGAACAATGAACTTGAAAAAGGTTCTTAAGAAAGTATAAATTAACTCAAGTTTATTATTTAGGAGATTAAAGAACGACCGAGTCAAGTCGGACCCGAGGTATGGGACTTCGTCTCAATCTCCTTTCATTGAGGCATATTTTATTTTATACACAACCTTCTTTTATACGGTGTATAAACCCTTTTGACATTTACGTTTATCCAAAAGGAATCTTTTTTTTACGAAGCGTTTTACTAAACGACAAACGGGAATGTTTTTGTCGTACGTATGCGGCGACAACGACTTCTCTGTCGTCGTGACTATTATTTGAGTTTCGGTTTCCTCTACAATCCATACCTTATTTTTAAAAGAAAAATAAATACCATGTTATACTTTTCCTTTATTTTGGAATTGAAAATGGTTTTCATAATGTTTTTGTTATATCAATGTGTTGTATTGATATCTTGTGTCTAAAATGTGGAAATTTTATGTTTACATTATGCATGTTTTATGTGATATGATTATGTTATGGTTCTTGGGAATTATTATGAAGACGGGTGGTTTCGTGATAAACTAAGGGCAGGTGAGCCCGATATAGCTCTCCAATGCATTGGGTAATGCGAAGGAGTGAAACATTAAGGTTTCTCCGAAGATATTTAGGGAATATACTGTGATGGGTATTCCAAACGTAACCAAGAGGGTTACTCCCTACGTAAGAATGTTATGAATGCCTCAAGTTACCTTTGTGTCTTATGATTTATATGATTTATTCATGATTTGATGAGGTATGTTAAAGTGCTTATATTTTATGGGTAAAGTATGATTTCATTCTTTTGTATATATGTACCCATGTCTCCTTTCCATATATTTTTATATCCCTTACTGAGCTTTTTATGCTCATCCCAAGGTTTTTGAAATGTTTTTTACAGGTCAAGGGAAAGGTACATTATATGATGATAGTGTCAAGGAAGTTTCAAGAAAGAATCCATGTTTTATTTTAAATATGTTTCCATTGATGGGATAGAAGAATACTACCTTTATGTAACCACTTTGTTTATATGTGGAATGTAATGAAAGTTCTATGATCTAATTCTCTAAAACTCTAAACCCGAAGAGATCCTCAATGTGTAATCTTGTAATAACTCAAGATTAAGTAAGGTTTAAGGTTGGGGCCTTATAGTTGGTATCAAATGTCTGTTTAGATAACTTTATGAGTTAGAATTCTATTAAATGATTATCCAAAAAAAACTTTTTATGGTCAAATTGAAGTGATATAGTATTTGAAGATTACCATGTTTCTTCATCAAAGACATGTTTGTTCAAAATGGTTTTCCGCAGAGGAAATAGGGAAGTAGTGCTAGGAAGGCATGTAGAAGGAAATAACCTTCCGAATAAGCATCCTAAGATGGTCGGAATTGGAACTGAACAGTTTTTTTCAGTAATGGCACAGTTGACTCAAGTGATAAATGGCGGTGGTATCCATGCACGAGACCAGCCAAATCAACCTCAGAGGAACATGTCAGTGGTTGAACATTTCATGAGGCAACATCCCCCATCATTCAGAGGATCATCTGACCCTGTGTTAGCTGAAAGGTGGATTAAAGCACTGGAGAAGATTTTCGATGTCATGGGGTGTTCAGACAATCAAAAGGTTAGTCTTTCTATTTACCGTTTGGAGGGTGAGGTAGATCAGTGGTGGTCTATGGTTAAAAATATCAGGGACGCCGATGAGATTGATGCTCTTGACTGGGAAGAAGTCAAAGGTATGTTTCTTGAGAAGTATTTTCCTAAGGTTGTTCGACTTAGGATGGAAAAGCAATTCATGGAATTGAGGCAAGAGGAAGACTCAGTGGATACCTTTGAAGAAAGGTTCACTCAATTGGCAAGGTATGCTCCAAATTTTATCCGAGACCTTGATAGTAAAATCAATCGTTTTTACTCAGGATTAAAGACAAAATATCGAAGTGCATTAGGTTCTTGTGAGTTTAAAAGTTATGAAAAGCTTGTTTGATGTGCTGAGAAGGTGGAAATGGAGTTTTCTGATGATCAAGTGTTCTATAACAACCAACAGAAGAAGAGACCGAGGTGGCAGGAGAAAGGTAAGAATTCTTCAAAAAAGTCTGATGGTAAGAAATCTAAGTTTCCAGTTTGTGATAAATGTGGAAAAAGGCATGATGGGGAATGTCTTCTGAATTCTGGAAAGTGCTACCGATGTGGTAAGATGGGACATAAGGCTCGTGATTGCACTGAAAAAGATCAGGGTGATGGTAAGACCAAATTTGATTTACAGTTACTGAAATGTTATAAGTGTAATGAGATGGGTCACTATGCAAATGAGTGTCCGACAAAGAGCTTGAGTGATGGGAAGCAGTTAGACTACAAGCAGAAAGGGTGGTGAAATCATTTGCAACTACTTCAGCAGATGTCGGGCCGTCAAATGAAGTTGTATCAGGTACTTTGTTTGTTTTTTCAGATTATGCTAGTGTGTTGTTTGATTCGGGGTCTACACATTCATTCATCTCTGAAAACTTTTCTAGTAAAATGGGAATACCATCTCAAGAAATGACTCCCGAACTTGTGGTAAATACACCTGGGGGAAATTTTGAGGTAGAAAGAATTTATAAGAATCTTCCTATCCTTATCTATGGAAATAACCTACTTGAAAACCTTATTGTTCTGCCTCTAGTAGAGTTTGATGTTATCCTGGGTATGGATTGGATCTCTATTTACCATGCTAAGATTGACTGTAGAGCTAAAGAAGTTTCTTTTCAAAAAGACTTTCAGTTTCTATACAATAATGAACCCTTACTTTTGATAACATATCAAGAGGCCGAGAAACTTGTAAAAAGATGGAAATGAATGTTACCTTGCACACATCGTTGAAAATAAAGGAACTGTTCAAATTAATGATGTGCCAGTGGTAAATGAGTATCCTGATGTTTTTTCTGATGAGTTGCCTGGAATAATACCAGATCGGGAATTTGAATTTACTGTTGACTTAGTTCCTGATGCTAAGCCAATTTCAAAACCTCCTTATCGAATGGCTCAAATTGAACTTTTAGAGTTGAAGGAGCAATTGCAAGATTTATTAGTGAAAGGTTTCATTCGACCTAGCACATCACCATGGGGTGCCCCTGTCTTGTTTGTTAAAAAGAAAGATGGTTCTATGAGACTTTGTATTGATTATAGAGCCTTGAATAACATCACTGTTAAGAACAAATATCCTTTGCCTCGTATCGAAGATTTGTTTGATCAGCTCCAGGGAGCTCAGTTTTTTTTTCAAAGATTGACCTGAGATCGGGGTACCATCAGCTGAAGGTAATGGAAGCTGATGTTCCGAAGACTGCGTTTCGTACAAGATATGGCCATTATTAATTTGTAGTAATGCCTTTTGGGATAACTAATGCACATGTTGTATTCATGGACTTAATGAATAGAATTTTCCATGAGTTCTTGGATAAGTTTGTGGTGGTTTTCATTGATGATATTTTGTTGTTTTCTAAAAGTAAAGAGGAGCATGAAAGACATTTAAGGGTTATCTTGCAAACCCTAAAAGAAAATAAACTGTATGGAAAATTCAGCAAGTGTGAGTTTTGGTTGCAACAAATTTCTTTCCTTGGTCACATTGTTTCTAAAGATGGGATAACCGTTGATCCTGCAAAAACAAAGTTTGTTGAAGAATGTCCAAGAACCACAAATGTAACAGAGATTCGAAGTTTACTTGGTTTGGTAGGCTATTACCGAAGGTTTTTTAGAAATTTTTCACGGTTATCTAGTCCAATGACTAAGCTAACTCGGAAGGGTGTTAAGTTTATCTGGACAAAAGAATGTGATGATTGTTTTCAGGAATTGAAAAGAAGATTAGTGAATGCTCCATTTTTGGCACTACCTTCCAAGAATGGTGAGTTTGTTATCTACAGTGATGCTTCATTGAATGGACATGGTAGCATCCTAATGCATAATGATCTGGTAATTGCTTATGCTTCACGATAGTTGAAAACTCATGAGGTAAATTACCCTACACATGATTTGGAATTAGCTTATGTTGTTTTCATTTTAAAAATTTGGAGGCATCATTTGTATGGAGTAAAGTGTGAAATATATACTGATCACAAAAGTTTAAAGTATATATTCACTCAGAAAGAATTGAACATGAGACAGAGGAGATGTCTAGAATTAATCCAGGATTATGATTGTACAATTCATTACCATCCGGATAGAGAAAATAAAGTGGCTGATGCTTTGAGTCGAAAAAGCAATGCTTCATTAGAAATGTTGAGTTTGGAACATGATCCTTTGGTTAAGGATTTTATGAACTTTGGCATAGAATTTGTTGGTGCAAGAAGTTCTTTTGTTTTGTTTCAGGTATCAGTGATATCATCTCTATCAGACAGAATCAAGCAAGCACAGAAGCAAGACAGTGAGTTGCAGAAAAAGGTAGAGATGGTTTGGAAAGGTAAGTTTCATGAATTCAACATTGATAGTGATTGTGTTTTAAGATTTGGTAAGATATTGTGTGTGCCTTGTGATTAAAAATTGAAGAGAGAGTTGTTATGTGAAGCTCATAGTTCTCCGTTTTCAGTTCATCCTAGAAGTACTAAGATATACAGAGATCTGCGGGAGTATTACTGGTGGGATGGAATGAAAAGAGATATTGCTGATTTTACTATGAAGTGTTTGACATGTCAACAGGTTAAAGTAGAGCGGCAGTTACTGAAAGGGATGCTTCAGCCTCTACCAGTGCCATAGTGGAAATGGGGGAATATATCCATGGACTTTGTTGTGGGATTACCGAAGACATCTCGAGGTAATAATGCAATCTGGGTTATTTTTGATTGCTTGACTAAATCTACTCATTTCCTTCCTATTCGAGATACTTTCTATCTAGATTAACTTTCTCAATTGTACCATAAAGAGATAGTCAGGTTGCATGGAGTTCCCCTCTCCATTGTATCTGATCGTGATCTCAGGTTCACTTCTAACTTTTGGAAAGGCCTTCAGAAATTGTTGGGTACTGAATTAAAGTTTAGTACAGCATTTCATCCTCAATCAGATGGGTAGTCAGAATGAACAATTCAGACCATGGAGGATGTGCTACGAGCTTGTTTGATGGATTATCAGGGATGTTGGGACCAACATCATTCTTTGGTTGAATTTTCATATAATAACAGTTTTCATTCCAGTATACAGATGACACCATTTCAGGCATTATATGGGAAGTGGTGTCGAACTCCATCTTTCTGGGATGAAGTGGGTGAAAGGATGTTGATGGGACCAGAATTGGTAGAAGAGATGGTAGAAAAAGTTCAGCTGATACAGAAACACATGAGAACAGCTCAGAGTAGGCAGAAGAGTTATGTGGACAACAGGAGGAAGGATCTCTCTTTTGAGGTAGGTGATCATGTTTTTCTCAAAGTATCACCATGGAAAAGTGTGATGTCATTTGGTAAGAAAGGAAAGCTGAGTCCAAGGTTCATTGGACCATATGAAATTCTGGAGAGATTTGGATCAGTTGCTTACTGAGTGGCTTTACCGCCGAGTTTATCTCAGTTACACAATGTTTTTCATGTTTCGATGCTGAGAAAGTATATGCCAGATCCATCTCATTTTTGAGTCCAGAGGTAGTTCAGCTGGAAGAGAACCTATCGTATGAGGAACAACCGGTCTAGATTATTGACCACATGGATCAAGTGTTATGGAATAAGGTGAATAATCAGGTAAAAGTTTTGTGGAAAAACCACATGATGGAAGAGGCAACCTGGGAATCTGAAAATGCATTGAGGGATAAGTACCCCCATTTATTAGATAAGTAAATAAATTGCGGGGACGCAATTTTCTAAAGGGGGGAACGATGTAAAATCCAAACTAAGTAATGAGTAATAGATATTTTTATCTATGTCTATTAATGAATTAGATAGTGTTTTAGAGTCTTAAAATGAAAATAAATCCAATTTTAAGCATGGAATACACTAATATTCTTAAAAGATTGTTTTAAAGCCTTTTGATTGCAAACCCTTTTTAAATAAAACTTTTGACTATTTTATAATCTATATTTGTAAAAATAAACATATTAATTATTATTGGGACATTGAAATTTACATTGGATAATTTTTTGGTATTTTTCTGACAATGTTCATTTTTTTAATGAATAGTGAAAAATACTGCATTTCACATCAAAACTGCTTTTTAATCTAATTTATTTATATGATTATATTATCTTTTGAATTGGGTTTAAAGTTAAATTAGAATATATTTTTACCATTTAATCCAATAGTGGTCATTGGAATCAATTTCAATTGGAAATTTGACTTAAACTGGTGTCAATCTTTTGATACTTATTGTTTCATAAAAACACGCTATTTATCATGACAGCGGGAATTAATTATTAAATTAATTAATGTAACTTATATTATTTGAAATTTCTAAAATAGATATCATTTTTGAATTCATAATATCAAATACAGTTTATGGTGAAGTTTTGGTATCTTTCTGAAAAACTTCAATTTTTGATGAATAGTGAAACCACTAAGTGATAGTTAAAGAAACTGATTTTTCGTTTAAATGAAGTTTTACCGCCTCTGTGATTTGATTTTCAAAAATCCGACATACATGGTTGTCATTAAGAAGTAAAATGTGGTTCAATGAGATTAAAATAATTTTTTGATGAATAGTAACTTTTATGTTTTTAATCACGATTAGTGGTAATTAGTGTAGTTTAAGGTAAAAATAATGTTTAATAGTATGAGATGAGCTTGAAACATGTACTACCCTCATTGGATGTTTCATGGCCGACCAATACAATCCACGGGTCCACTTGGAGACCCCATGGAGCCACATTGGTTGGGAAATGACGTAAATAACTTTTTATTTAAGGAAAAAGTAAAAATGACACAAACATAATATGTTTTACGAAAACAATTTTTAAATGGGGTTATACAAGTCAGATTTTTTACTATAAATATTCATTGGAAAGATAAAACGATTTCCTACATCATAGTAGTTTTTTTATAGTTTTTGGACTTTAAATAAATTAAATTATATATGACATCATAATGAGGTAGTGATTACCTCATTAATAAAGGATTTAAATAAAATGAAAAGATAATGTATAATCTATGACCTACACATGTCCAAAACATATTGGGTGGGTATATTTAGAACCCTTATCACCTTAGCCTCGAATTATATCAATTTGGGATCTTTTAAATCCGAAACTCATTTTCAAATAAAGTAATATTTCTTTACTTTCCAAGAGTGCCCCTCCTCTCCTCTTATAAAAGGCCCCCACCTCTACCTCCTTGCCCACACATCCAAAGCCTTTGGCTCGGCCAAACCCTGATCATTTTATCTCTCCACTTCCCTCTCTTACTCCTTGAATCCTCACTTTGTGCAGAAGTTTTCCCAAGGAAGCCTTTGAGCTCAAACCAAATGGAGTTACTTGATTTTAAGGTAATGTCTTCACTTGAGTCATTTTGTTTTATTTTGCTTCTCCAACCCCCTAAACTCTTTTTATTTATTTCTTTTGTAACAACTCCAGTATCTTCAACATAATAGGACATTTTTATAAGAAGGATTCAAGCTACACTTACACACACCTACATCTAATGGTTAAAGAACATATTGTTTCCATGGATGGTGAATTTATGCCTCCCCAAACAATGATTGTTCAACATTATTTTAACACATTCAATGGTGTCCATTAAGATGACACTATATTTATATATGATATATAATATTTTTATGTTTTCATTAAGCTTATGTATTTTTCATTTTGGTCATACCTTTATGGTTTCCATTATGGGTAAACGTGATATCTTCATTTAAGGAAGTGCGGACTACCGCCCCCTCAAAGTGATTTGATTCGTTAAGTACCATATGTGGGACGTATAAAGGATGGATCTATGATATTATATATGATATTATACTGTAATTATAATATACCTTTATATCATTATGATTCCATTCTATAAAATACGAAATAGAAATGGAAGTAGCGTTCATGCGTACGTACGACTTTCCGTCTCCATGAACAGTGCATTTCATTTCTTACCTCTAAATGATTATGTAATATTATAAATGCATAAATTTACTGGATATATATGACATATATAATATCTACATCATGAATACCATTCTGGATATAATGGATACATGAACAACTTGTAATTATAAAGGGTTTATTTTGACTCAAGTACCAATGATCGTTAAAACGACCGTTATTAACTTAAACAATTACATAGTGTTAATGACATGGCAATAAGTGATATAAAAGGAATAATGAACTTTAAAAAGGTTCTTAAGAAAGTATAAAATAACTCAAGTTTATTATTCAGGAGATTAAAGAACGACCGAGTCATGTCTGACCTAAGGTATGGGACTTCGTCTCAATCTCCTTTAATTGAGGTATATTTTATTTTATACACAACCTTCTTTTATACGGTGTATAAACCCCTTTGACTTTTACGTTTATCCAAAAGGAATCTTTTTTTATACAAAGCGTTTTACTAAATGACAAAAGGGAATTTTTTTTTGTCGTACGTTTGCAGCGACAACGACTTCTCCGCCGCCGTGACTATTATTTGAGTTTCGGCTTCCTCAACAAGCCATACCTTCTTTTTAAAAGAAAAAAAATACCATGTTTTACTTTTCTTTTATTTTGGTATTGAAAATGGTTTTCATAATGGTTTTATTATATCAATGTGTTGTATTGATATCTTGTGATTGAAATGTGGAAATGTTATGTTTCCTTTATGCATGTTTTATGTGATACGATTATGTTATGGTTCTTGGGCATTATTATGAAGACGGGTGGTTCTGTGATAAACTAAGGGCTGGTGAGCCCGATATAGCTCTCCAATGTATTGGGTAACGCGAAGGAGTGAAACGTTAAGGTTTCTCCGAAGAGATTTGGGGAATATACTGTGATGGGTATTCCAAATGTAACCAAGAGGGTTACATCCTACGTAAGAATGTTATGAATGCCTCAAGTTACCTTTATGTCTTATGATTTCTATGATTTATTCACGATTTGATGAGGTATGTTAAAGTGCGTATGTTTTATGGTTAAAGTATGATTTCATTCTTATGTATATATGTACCCATGTCTCCTTTCCATATATTTTTATATCCCTTACTAAGCTTTTTATGCTCATCCCAAGGTTTTTGAAATGTTTTTCACAGGTCAAGGGAAAGCTACATGATATGATGATAGTGTCAAGGAAGTGTCAAGAAAGAATCCATGTTTTATTTTAAATATGTTTCCATTGATGGGAAAGAAGAATATTATCTTTATGTAACCACTTTGTTTATATGTGGAATGTAATGAATGTTCTATAATTCTCTAAAACTCGAAACCCGAAAAGATCCTCAATGTGTAATCTTATAATAACTCAAGATTAAGTAAGGTTTAAGGCTGGGGCCTTATACAAGGTACAATAAATGGAGTGCAGCTCCACCCAATGATTAATATGATCATTCAAGGAAACCTAAATGAGGGTGTAATGGGATCTCTATCTCATATCTTATCCTAAGAAAGTGAGTATCCATTAGTGCCACGGTAAAAAAATCTATGATTCCATTAATCACATCGCATCTTCCTAGGTGGCACAGGTCAAAGGAGATCAAATAACCTCACCTCAATACTATACTCTTTCGGAAGGACTAACTCACCCACACAGTTTTCGGTCACATCAAAAGGATGCATATAAGTGAGTAAATAACCACTCTTTATTGTGAGTCCTTAGGTAAAATTAAACCACACCTCTATACTAAGTCGCACAGTCTAGGGTCTTCTCTGAACCATTGGGGACAACGCTAACTAGCTTGGTGGGAGGGTCAGCCAGATATCTCCTCAGAGACTACACTTTGGGTCAGCATAGCATCTATTTAGGAACTAATCTATGGTTCAGCCCTATATCTTCTTGGGGACTACTCTCTTGATCAGCCTAGTTTCTCCTCGAGGACTACACAACCCAACCCAACAAGAGGTTCAGCACGGAACTACAATGGTCATCCATACTAGATGGTATATTTGAGAAATAACTAAGGGACACGATCCATCCTTGATGGATGGTACCCCTCAGAAATCACTGAGGAACATTGGCCATCCCTAATAGATGGTACCTCTCAAAAAGCATACCGATGTAGTCATCGGGTGTCGCCCCAGATAGGTGTCACACCCAGAATATTTGAATGAACATCTTCTTACATCTTCTCCACTCTCATGAGATTCTAAGATGATCCAAGCCATAGGCTTTATTAAAACATGTCAAAAGGATATTCTATCGATATTACTTCCATATTTCCACATTTAATGAGATTGTGAACTAGTCTCTTCACATTCAAAGGGATCACACCGTTGCAATCCTTGGAGAAAACATGCAAGATCAAATCCAAATTATCCCCAAACAAACATCTGATAGAAAAGTTTTATGTCCCTATAATATGATTGAGATGCGTTCTGTGGGGCCCGAGCCTCAATGATGAAAAAATATACACAGATTTCACCATTTCGATCCCTGTAGAAACACACACAAGATGCCCTAATCATTCATCCAAAACAGGTACCTAGTGAAAAAAGTTGGGTTCCACCACGACACATGCAAATAGGGCCTTGTGGGACCCACACCTTGACCTCAACATAAATATCTGAAATTGGTTCCAAAGGATCCGCCTTGATATCAGGATCACAACACTTATGACGACACATTGATTGTTTGTAGATTGTATAAATTATGGAGGGTCAAAGTTTTAATAATAATAAAATATTGTTATTATTTGGATATTTTGGGGACCCAATCTGCAACTCAATGAAAGAGCATAGATTTTCCTCAAAAAGTCCATCTAGAGAACTTGATCACTCTACTATAGATGGGGCATCCATCAGACATCGTATTCAAGAATTATAGCAGGTCGAAGATTTAATAATAATATTAAATCTTTTATTTTACACCATTTCATGGGTCTATGTAGAAGGTTTGGAAAAAGTTCCTGAAATAGACTTAAAAAGATTGTATCACTACCATGGTCATGCTGTCATTGATAGTGTGTGAATCGAGCTCCCAAAATGGTAGATTAGGTAGTTTAAACAATAATAATAATTGTATTATTTTTATTTTATTTTTTATTTTTTATTTTTTATTTTTTATTCTCTTCGACCCAAACCCCTCCCCGTAGGGTTTCCCCGTTTCTCGCAGCACTGCCGCCTTAACCTTGTGTCACCCATCCACTGTCAACATCTTACCTGTGTCACCGCCTGGCCTACTATGGAACCCACCACTAGCCTCCTCAGGCCGCCTCGCACCCAACCCCCACTGCACCGCCTGCCCGTGCCACTGCCTGGAGTCACCTCGAACCAACGGAGCCACCTCACCTTTCCCCCTCTTCCACTCCACTTTCTCATGCCACCACCCAGTTGTCGCAGACCACTTATCACCACCGCATCTGGCCGCAAACTCTACTGAACCACTGCCCGCCTTCATCCGAAATGCACCATTACACCATCCCTTCCGCTGGTCTTTGCACATTTATTCTAATCCCAAAAAAATTGTAATGATTTCAAATCTATGACCCTCAGGTGACAATATACACATCGCCAGTCTCTGCTTGTTATTTCATCGTCTTTTCATCAATCCTCCTCAAATCTAGGTGCCCAATATTGCCAGGACGCCTGGAAATTGTCAAACTGGGATCCAAGTGGATTTTGTGATGATGATCTTAATGAAAATAAGGGATAAAGGCCTCAAAAAAAGTTTCTAAACCATGGCGGTTATGCGTTCTTGGGTGGAGATCATTATTTGGAACCAGGGTTAGAATAAAAGATCTACAATACTAAATCAGATTCATAGACTCATAAAAAGATTGGAAACAAGGGGTCTAGGTTGAAGAAAAAATTGAAAACATGATAAAATTTTAATTTAGGGTGTAAGAACACCGAAAATGAGTCCTACCTCGAGATTGGACCATTTTTTGGTGAATAATTTGTTTTGTGAGATCTATTGCATTCATCAATTTTCAATCTACCTAGATCTAAAGTCTCATCGTTCGTTCTTTTTTGTTCATCAATAAGAAGGATTGGATAGAAATATGGATTATCATCATTAGAGAAAACACAATTGTGAGATAAACCCTCTAAAATATGAATTTATACTCAAAAATTAGGTTTAGGATTTTAATTATATAATTAAATAAATAATTATTTAATTATTTAATTATTCATCCATGATGGCACACATAAGCTGAACTATCGATCGTTGACAAAGGTTATACCCTACCTAAGGTAAAACCTATGTTCTAAACTCAATGGTGGTCTAATAATTTTCATCTGATCCCCCTTTTGTGAATTATTTATGCTTGAGCTATTAAATGTATAATTTAATTATTCAATCCATCCATTTAACACATAGCCAATGAGAGAGGGGTCCAAACATCCCACACCAACTCATTTTATTACGTACCTATGGTAAAAACTGCATTCTGGACCCAACCATGGAACTATATTTCTTATCAAAGCTACTGTTTAAGAGATATACCATTTCTGACATGTGTCTAGTATAAAAACACTTAATATTTTTATAAAATTAATTCTGGGAACACTGGGCCTCAGAATCACACCCTGCCACAGTGCCTAGATCTTGAATAATATTCGTAAATATATTAAAATATTATTGCGAAAAAATTGGGTCTCTATATTCTTACCTCATTCAATATTTCATCCCTAAAATTAAAAACAAAAAAAACTCTGAAAACTAAGCCTGCACCTGGCTCTCCCACTTCAAGGGAAGCCTATAAGTTTTCATGCTACCAAAACACATCGACCAAAGGGATGGTATACCCTCATAAAATTTTCTTTAGTTGACTAATTATGTAGTAACACACATGTATCTCCTCATTTGAGACAAGTGGAAGACATCTAGTGCCCACTCCAACTATTTGGGTTAAGGCACGGTGGTATGAAACCTTGTTATCTACATGCATTGTCTCTAACGGCCTGATAGAACTCGGTGGGATAGTTTCCCTCCCCAATCAATCCTCTACATATCACATCATAGATAGACTTGCTATATATTATTAATCCTTTCTTGTAAAGGTCCTCTAATAGTAACTTCAGCTCCTAGAGCCCAGTTAGTGCAATCTGATATGTTGCGGAAGATATCGGGGAAGTCCCTCTCTATAAGTCGATGCAGGACTCCAACACCCACCTCGGAGGTAGTCATGGAACCTCTTTGGGAATGAAATTCAAATAATCCTCCATAATTTATGGGATCCAGACACTTGGATATTCTCCTTCAACAAGGGTCATACTCACTAGCATGTGGGTAAAAGGTAGTGACATCATGTTCACAGTGCCCATTGGTCCCACTAAGAGATCTCTCATGCCGAAAAGGGGGAACCTCATCCCATTAGTACGAAGGTATCTGATTAGCCTGTAATCATAATAAATCTAGGATTGAAACATGGAAACCCAATCCATACCCGAGATGAAATCATAGGGGTCCATCGTGATGATCAGTAGGTCGCACATGACTCTCTCTCCTCCAAGCGATAGCCCGCACTACCAGTAGATAGAAGATACAGATGAAGAATTCTCAATAAAAATCTCAAGGCATAGCTACTGTGCTAGTTTCTCTACCAAGTGCTCCTGGTATCACCCAAAGATTAGATTGACAAATGATTGGATAGCTTGTATTCCTTCCAGTACTATGGAAATAGTAGAGTAAACACAAAACGTACCTCGAATCATCTCGTGTGCCGATAGATCATGAATATTAATAGCCTGTAGTCATCCACAACCCCTATCATGACCCCCTCCCCACAAAGTGTACCCATCATGTGCCAAAAATATGAGAAAGGAGATAATGACCCCCCACGTCCCGCCTTCAGTAGGCCTTGGGTTGGCTACTAGCATAGATGGTATAGTAAACGCACAAATTGAAGGCATTACGCTCTAAGAGAACACATGTGGAAGAGAGAGATAAGATAGACACCAACCAACTCCAACTCAGAACAGAAATATAAATTAAAACCCAAGTACACAAATTAGATATCATGAAAACCCACTACAACTTTATGGGGTAAAACTACAAGTACCAAAAAAGGAAGTAAAACAGCAGCAACAATAATCCCGAACATCTCCTACAACCACAAGCTAGTAGAAACCAGCTTGACCTCCAAACTGCTCCAAGTGACCAGAAAAAATAGTTTATATGTACAAATGGTGAGTATAACAGTATACTCAGTAGGATCCTCCTCGAAACCTCTTGTGAAAAAGTAAATAAAGCATGCTAAAGCACAGTGAACAATAGGTGGAACTAACTCGCCACCTAAAAAGGTATACTATGTTCCCAACCTCACCATGGATAGTCTCACCAAGTAATTCATACAACAGTATATAATATGACAAATAATATCAACGGTACCCCACTACTACTTCCCCACTGGTTTTCCACTTTTCCCCAACGCCGCACATCATAAGAATCTCTCTCCAAAAAGGCTTACCCACATACACCGGGTTCAAGAACCACAACATGCACCTCGTGCAAAAAAACCACCACATCCACTGTACCTACCAGCACAAGTATCTTCCAAGAGAAGAGAGAAGGGCCAAAGGGGGTAGTCATCCATCCATCCTCCCACCAGAATGATGGGGAAAACACCTCCTAGGGATCAGAATCCTCGAGGTGTTAGTTGCCCGTACTGACAGGGTAGAGTGGCGTAGAGAAACACAAAAAGTATATAATATACTATATCTCACAACCACACTATGGGAATAACCTATTATTAGACTCAACTATAGCTAATGTCTCTCGGACTTTGGGATTCCACTTCAAAGTCTAGGTATCCGATAAGCACACAACCATTTAAAAAGCTTTATTTCTTTACTTCATTCCCTTTTTATCAGTTACACTTTATGTTAATTAATTCTTTAAGCATTTATTAACCGTTTACAATTCCACATTAAACTTCATTAGCATCACACACAAAGTCTACTATCCCTTTAATATTACAACCTCATCATTATGTTCCAGCACCTCCAACTCCATGGGTTAACTTCATTTATTCAATTATTCATTTCATAATTTCTTTTCCATATTCCCAAGCATTTTACAAAAACATTATACGCTACTAAACCAAAGGGGGCTCAACGCGATGAGTAGATATTCTAACCGTTGTGTCTTTGCTGACTATAGCAAGATCATAGACCTATCATCCCATTAGAAGAAAAACACGAAAAGCACGTGGCATACCTTGCATGTCTTCATCTCTTTTTGAATAAGGGTAAGTAAGAACAGCTGCCTTGAGCAGTGGGGAAAAGTAAATCAGATAATCTTCCAATAAGAATCAGCAAACATCCAACAATAACATCCATCTCGTTATATTATCCTTGGTGTCCTCCCCGACACCTACATGCATAAACAAATGCATCTCGCCACTCTATGCATCATCTGCTCCCACAACCAAAAGGCATCCATTCCCCCACACATCACAATATCCATCCTGGCTCACATCACAACACAAGCAGCCGGAAAACATAAATTTTAACATTTGGGATCCTGGACCTTTAACAAACAATATGGTAACTCAGAACCCTACAAGGAGTTATCTTTCATCGGCCAACCAGTTCGTTAATCTATTTTAGATTAACCGATTATTATTCTTTGGTTACAAATTTAGGAAACCAAATCAGTAAACTATCATAAATAATTAAACATGATTATTGAACCATTTTGATAAAAATAAAATTAAAACAAGAAGAACCAGATTCATTTACATCCCTCTTTATCTTTATCCAAACCATTATCAATTAATTCTGGCTTTACGTTCTTTACCAATTTCCATCAAGAACGAAATTCAAAACACAAAAATCATTGATATCACACTATCTAGTAAAACAAGAGGCAATAACATACGATCGATATCAATTTTTTTATCTGGTTCAAATATTTATTAGGTCAATTCCATTGTGTTCCAGTGGGATAAAACATGCTAGCAATACAGTTTCATGTAAATGAAGAGAGAAGCAACGAATCCCCTACCTCAAATGGTTCTTGATGTTCTTTATATGAGAACAATCCACACAATAGATCACAATCGCCTCCTCTCATGACAACTGCATCCACCTGAGCATGCCACGGTATGACCATACCAACTGAAACCCAACAAACCTCCATTAGAAGCATGGAAATCACATGCTATAATATAGAAAGTAGAAACATGAGAAGATGAACCCCAAAAGAATGACGATAAAACATACCTTTTATTGAAGATTGATTGATATTGCTTGGTTGCATTAAAATAGAGAGGAACCAATCCGAGTAGGAAATGTTGATTGTGCTAATCCTATGGGAAGGAATGGGATGTTCGATAATCTCACAACCTAGAACAAGGAGAACAAATTAGGGATAAAGATATCACATCCCTTTAGAACATTTAATAGAGCGGTGGTTTTAGATAATCTTGATTTCCCATTAAAAGCGGAGCGCCCTAAACCATGCGGTTTACCAAGTAAAAACATCCCAAGCCTTGGGAATAATTAATATAGGAGTTATGGCCTTTGAATCATCCTTAATTTCCTTAAAACAATGCTTTAAATGCATTTTACATCAAAGGAAACATCAAAGGGGAGAAATTGTAGGAATTTAGAAACATTGTTCACCCTACCATTCTGGAAACACTGTACACCCTACTATTGTGGAAACATTATACACCCTACCAGTTTGGAAAAACTATACACCCTATGGTCACTGATGTCACTATCCACAGAAGGTCACTGATGTCACTATTCACAGAAGGTCACCGTTCAGAGAAGGTCACTGTTTTCACTGTTCACAGAAGGTCACTGATGTCACTATTCATAGAAGGTCACTAACATTGCACTGTTCACAGAAGGTCGATGATGACATTATTCTCATAAGGTTAACATTGCACTGTTCATAGAATGTTAATGATGATATTGTTCACAGAAGGTCAATGATAACATTATTCACCTAAAATTAACATTTCCCTGTTCATAGAAGGCTAATGATGACACTGTTCACAGAAGGTCAATGATGACATTGTTCACCTATGGTTACCGTTGCACTGTTCACAGAAGGTTAATGATGAAACTATTCGTAAAAGGTCACTGATGTAATTTTTCACAGAAGGTGCCTAATTTCACTGTTCACATAAGGTCCCTAAAGTGGCACTGTTCACATAAGGTCAATGATGACATTGTTCACCTAAGGTTAACGTTGCACTATTCACAGAAGGTTAATAAAGACACTGTTCACAGAAGGTCAATGATGACATTGTTCACCTAAGGTTAACATTTCCCTATTCACAGAAGGTTAATGATGAAACTATTCACATAAGGTCAATGATTTCACTATTCACCTAAGGTTAACGTTGCACTGTTCACAGAAGGTTAATGATGACATTGTTCACAAATAGTCAGTGATGTCACAGTTCACAGAAGGTCACTAATGTCACTATTCAAAAAAGGTAAATGATGACATTGTTCACCTAACTGGAAAATTTGAAAAGTGTTGGGGATAAGTCACCTTGACCTCCTGAATCACCTCATACACATGATTTTTGCATAGGAATGGACAAGAGATGTCTGGCCCATTACATCTGATACCTCTCAAAACATTCACATCCTTGATAATTCAAATCCCACATAAAGGTAAAACAAAACGGGGTCTGAACAACCACCCATAGAAATACCTCTAAAAAAGAGAGAAAGTCACCTAAAACCTCAAAAGGAAACCATATTATAAACATGAATGGACTAACCACAAAGGGTACATCATTACATGGAAAGAGTTAAACATCAAACAACTATGGGTACTGAGTACATATCTGTGACTCACGTTACCTAATACTCTTCTCCAAGCCACTATGTCACCACAAGACATGAACCAAGGGGATAGAATGCTCGTGCAACACCTTCTATTTGTAGTCTTGGATCTCCATAGGTCTCTCCTCAAAGGTCGCATCATCATCAACATCGATCTCTCCCTAATCGATGACGTGAGAGTCATCATGAATATAATGACAGAGATGTGATACATAGAAAACATCATGTATCTGACTCATCTATGTGGGAAGTTCTACTCGGTACGCCACAACACCAACATGGGATAACTCCTCAAAAGTCAGAATAAACCGTGGAGAAAGTATACTCCCACAACCAATCCTTTGCTACCCACAATGGGGAGTCACCTTCAGAAACATGTGATCCCCAACATCAAACTATTTGGGCCTCCTAATTTGATCGGAATATGATTTCTGATGATCTTTCACTGTCTTCATCCTCTCACGAATCACCTGAACCATCTCTGTTGTATTCTGCACTAGTTTCGGCCTGAGAATTTATTACTCTACAACCCCAATCCAACACAATAGAGAATGTTAAGGCCGGCCATTCAGGCCTTTAAACGGCGCCATACCGATAGTGGAGTGATAACTATTGTTGTAAGAAAAATATAGCAAGGGTAATTGCCTCATCCATGAACCTCCAAAATCCAGGACTCAAGAGTGTAACATTTCTTCAAGATTCTAGATTGTTCGCACTATTTGACCATCTGTTTGAGGATGAAAAGCAGTGTTAAGGTAGAGTTGAGAACTGAAAGCATGATGGAGTCCTCTCCATGACCTAGAGGTAAAATGAGGATATCGATCAGAAATGATCATCCTAGGGACTCCATGAAGTCTCACCACCTCCTCTAGATACTTCCATGAAAAAACTTCCACTGATCTCGACTACTTGATTACTATAAAGTGGGACGATTTTGTTAAGAAATCCACTACCACCCAAATAGAATCACATCCTCCCATAGCTTGAGAAAAACCAGTAACAAAGTCCATTGATATGTCCTCCCACTTCCAATGAGGAGTCTCTAATGGCTAGATCAAACCACCAGGAACACAGTGTTTGGCCTTCACCTTCTGGCAGGCCAAACATCGAGACACAAACTCCGCAACCACATGCTTCATCCCAAGACACTGAAACTGGCTTCTCAAGGCTCGATACAACTTTGTCACGCTAGGATGAAATGATAAAGGTGAAATATTAAATTCCTGGAGAACTATCTCACGCATCATCAAAGGAATAAAAAATTGTTCCGTGAAACAACACTCTGTGTTCTTCATCCCTCGACCAACCATCAAGGTCCTCATCAGAAACAACTCAGTCTCTCCAGACCTCCACCTCAAGATCCCCCAACTGGGACTCTTCCACCTTCTACACCAGATACGACTATACCGTCATTTGAAAAAGACAAACTCTGACCACAACTTCTCCCATATCAAGATGTAATGCTGAAAGTTCTTCTATTACTCTCCAAGAATCACTAGATTCATTCACAGCATCCCTACGTGACTTTCAACTCAGCGCATCAGTTACAACATCCCCCTTTCTAGGTGTATATGATATCTCAAATTCATATTCTTGTAAGAACTATATCCACTGATGCTTTCGTAAGTTCAAGTCGCATTGGGAGAAAACATACCTCAAACTCTTATGATTGGTGAAAACCACAAAGCGCTCACCAATGATGTAATGTCTCGACAAATTCAGAGCAAACACCACGGTTTCCAACTCAAGATCATGGGTGTCATAGTTACGCTCAAGGGGACACAACTACCGAGACCCATAAGAAAAAACTGATCTCTACTACATCAAAACACATTCTAACCGCATATTTGAAGCATCATAGAAAACATCAAACTTCACTCCCTCAGCTAGAAGACAAAGAACTGGAGAACTTACTAACTTCTCCTTTAGATACTCGAAAGCTTCCTGAAACTGATCAGTCCATATGAACGCCTGATCCTTCCTAGTCGAAACTGTCAGAGGAGTCACAACTCATGAGAAATCGACTACGAACCTCCTGTAGTAGCCTGCGAGACCATGGAAACATCGCACCTCTGACACTGTCTTAGGGGATACCCAAGACACAACTTCATCTATCTTCGATTGATCCATAGCTAATCCCTACTAGGACACAACATTCCCCCAGAAATGGACTTTTTGAGCCCAAAACTCACACTTGGAGAACCTCCCAAACTGCTGATGTTGACAAAGAACTCCCAAAATATAGTGTAGGTTCTCTGCATGTTCCTCTTCATAAGTGGAGTATACAGGGATGTCATCGATGAAAACCACCACGAACTTGTCCAGGAACTCACGTAATGAATTATTCATCAATCCTTTGAACACATCTAAATCATTCATCACACCGAACAACATTACAACGAACTCATAATGCCCATGATGACAACGGAAATTAGTCTTCAGGGTATCCTCCTCCTTCACATGCATCTGATGATATCCTAACCACAAGTCGATCTATGAGAACCAAGTTTCACAATTCAGTTGATATAATAAATCATCAGTCCGTAGAAGAGGATAGAAATTCTTTATTGTCACTTTGTTTAAGCGACAATAATCGACACACAACCGCAAACTGCCGTCAGCCTTCTTCATGAACAAAATTGGTGCACCCCACAGTGACACACTTGGCTGACCAAAGCCACATTGTAACTGACCATCAAACTTTATATGTAGCTCTCGTAACTCATAAGGGGTCATCCTATATGGATACATAGATATAGAAGACACTCCTAGTTGTAGCTCTATCCCAAACACGATCTCTCATCGAGGGGGTAATGCTAAAACCTCTTCTAGAAAGACAACAGGGTACTCTTCTATGACCCTAGGAATTTCCAACTGCTAAACCTCTGAAGAACCCAACATCATCTCAGCAATCATGGATTAAAAGGACAGAATGTGCCTATGACCCATCCAAGGATCTCGCTCTCCAATAAACACCATCGTCTCTCCATCCTCACCAAAGAAAACAGCCTTCGTCCTAAAGCAATCTAAGATAGATTGCACCAAATACAACAAATCCATGCCAAGGATGAAATTATATGGTTGTATTCATAAACATAGGAAATGTCCCCTATAGCAGTGATGCCCCAACACTAGTTCACAGTTCTGCATACTTCAAACAAGTCATCTCAACCTCCAAATGGCCTAGTCAACGCCAAGGGCACTGGAAGAATCTCTACCTCAATTCCTAAATCATGGACAAGGGTAGGTGATATGATGGAGTGTGATGCTCTTGAATCAAACAAGGCATACACCAAGGTAGAAAACAAGAAAAGGGTACCTCGAATGATGTCTGTATTTCCTGGAGTTGGAAACGCTAGAGCATAAAGGTTACCATGAACTCCTCCACGACCTCTCTGAACATGACAATGACCACCACCATGGTTGTGCTCTGCTCTCTAAGAATGGGTAGAGTCACAGGGTTGTCCTCTTCTTGCCCCATCTACCCTCTACTGATCTAAAGCTGATGAAACCTGTTACTACTACCTCTGCTAGAACAGCCTCAATGGAGGAACTTGGAGCGGAGCACATGTTGCATGATGACTGCTTTGAAAGGATGGACACTTCCGATGCTAATGAACTCTACCAACACAAGAAAAAAAGTGAATGATCCCTTGGCATAGGCCTGAGAGTTGCTACCTCTAGAGAAACAAGATGTGAAGGGCTGGGACCTACCCCCGGCTGAACGGAAACTCTTCTTCCCTGAAAACTAGAAACCTCAGACCACTGATCTTCTTCATGAGGAATCATGAAGATTCCCCTCTAGTGATGATCTGGTCCTTGACAAAGTCCTCTCGACAACCTCTTCCCTTGCCATCATATCAAGATATGTCTTCAGCATAAATAGGGTGACCTAGCACTGGATCTCTGGACACAAAGCCACCTCGAAATGCCTTGCCCAAGCCTCCTCATCTGGTAGTAGGTCCAAAACATATCGTAAAAGGTTACTAAAACAGATTCCAAACACTGCCACATTGGAGCTCCCCTGTCAAATGGTAAGAAGCTCTGGGCGACTGGATGCCTTCTCAGTCGAATAAAGTAACCAAACTTTAAACTTGTCTCGAAACTCCTCCCACGAGATTGCTGACTCCTCACGATCCTCGAAAAACAAGAACCACCACTGCCTCGCTGCTCCATGTATCTCTATCATAACCAAGGAAACCCACTGCTCATTCGAAGCACGGATCGAACTAAAGCTGATATTGACCTCCTCCAACCAGTCTTCCATGACCACATCTGAAACGGAACACTCATACTTCGGCAGAATCTGGCGTTGAAACTCTTGGAGTTTCCTCCTCCACGTGTCGTCGTCAACGACCTCTAACTGGCAATGATCTGCTGGCATAGCCTACTGGACATCTTCTATGAAAACGAGGACGTCGACCAAGAGCTATACCTGTAAAATAAAAAACAGTTTGAGCTCTTAAACCTAGAACAGGGAGCACTCAACATTAATTAATTTGTTGTTTTATTTTATTCATTTTAGGTTATCCTATCCCAAGGTGTACCGTTTCAAGCACAGGCACAAAGAAGAATGATTCATGTTCCTTCCCTAGCTCTCTACCCTGCAACTAGTATCACCTTGTTTAGTATCCATTGTATACTTAAAGACCCATACATCAGATCATAGGGGGCCCTAAACGCCTATGTCTCATCTAGTATCCAATGTTTAGATCATTTTTTTAACATGACTAACATTTTTCCCTACCAACCCATGCAACCTTACATGTGCCTAACATCAAAGTCCATCCTATCCATCAACCTCCCTCTGATACCACTCTATCATAACTCCCTCCCCACAAAGTGTACCCCTCCTGGGCTGGCAATGTGAGAAGGGAGATAATGACCCCTAAGTCCCACCTCCAGTAGGCCCCAGGTTGGAAACTAGTACTAAGGGTATAGTAAACACACAAATGGGAGGCATTTCCCTCTAAGAGAACACATGCAGAAGATAGAGATAAGATAGTCACAAACCAACTCCAACTCATAACTGAAATATAAAAGAAAATCCAAGTGCACATATGAAATGTCATGCAAACCCACTACAATTAGAAGGAGAAAAACTACAAGTACCCAAAAAGGAAGTAAAATAGTAGCAAAAACAATCCCGAATATCTCATACAACCGCAAGCCAGTAGAAAATAGCTTGATATCTAACCTACTCCAAGTGAACTTGAAAAAATGGTTTATATATACAGAGGGTGTGTATAACAGTATACTCAATAGGATCCTCCCCGAAGCCTCCCCTGAAAAGTAAAGAAAGCATGCTAAAGCATAGTGAACAACAAGTGAAACAAACTCATCACCTAAAAAAGGTATATTATGTTCCCAACCTCTCCATAGATACTATCACCAAGTAACACATACTAGAGTATATAATATAAAAAAGAATATCAAGGGTACCCCCTAATACTTACCCACTGGTTTGCCTCTTTTCCCCATTGTGGCACGTCTTAAGCATCTCTCTCCCAAAAGGATTGCCTACAAACACTTAGGTGAAGCACCACAACATGCACCTCGTGCAAAAAAACCACCATGTCCAAGCAAGAAAGTAACTAGGTAGTTTCCAAGAGCCACCACTACTCGCATAATGTGTATCATACATCAGGTATTATACCTCAAGCAACTGTAGCCCATAGACCGAGTAAGGATCCTCAAGAAATCACAAACTATACACTCTACACCTATAGTAGTCCATAGGATACTATATCCAAAATATATTTATGGGAATAAACACAATCCATTACATCCCTCTACACACATATATGGGGTAAACTAACCATTGTTCCTACCAGATCAAGTATCTACCAAGAGAAGATAGTGGGG
Source organism: Viscum album (assembly GCA_963277665.1). Lineage (NCBI taxonomy): Eukaryota > Viridiplantae > Streptophyta > Magnoliopsida > Santalales > Viscaceae > Viscum > Viscum album. The sequence goes on from OY728158.1 coordinate 884,430,227, forward strand.
CCAAAGGGGGTAGTCAGCCATCCATCCTTCCACCGGAATGTTGGGAAAAATACCCCCCCCCCCCCTAGGGATCAGAATCCCTGGGGTGTCAGTTGCCCTTACTGACAGGGTGGAGTCACATATAGATACACAAAAGGTACAGAATATACTATATCTCACAACCACACTATGGGCATAACCAGCTCTTAGACTCAACTGCAGCTAACGACTCTCGGACTCCGTGCTGCCACTTCTAAGACTAGGTATCCTATAAGCACACAACCATTTAAAAAGCATCATTGCCTTACTTCGTTACATTTTTATCGGTTCCACTTTACATTAATTAATTCTTTAAACATTAATTAACCATTTACAATTCCACATTTAACTTCGTTCGCATCACACCAAAATTCTAATGTCCCTTTAAAATTAAAACCTCATCGTTATGTTCCAACAACTCCAACCCAAGGGTTAACATCATTTATTTAATTATTAATTATATAATTACATTCCCATATTCCTAGGCATTCAAGAAAAACATTCTATGCTTCTAAAAACAAGGAGGCTCAACATGATGAGAAGATGTACTACCTTTCGAGTCTTTCTCCCCTATATCAAGAGCGCAGACCCATCTGTAACACCCGAGACTTTTATGTTATATAAATCATCAAAGGAATCTTTTTCTACACAACACTTGCTTGGCTTGCTTTACACGCAATCGCGACCTTCCTCGATAGCTTGCGTCGTACGCAATACCTAGTTTCAATAAACAACAATATGCTATGAAAACTAGCCGTTATGAATAGTAATAACCACTTTTTGAAATTTTATAAATTTTATTTTCCAAAATGGACTTCATTTTTGGACTCAGAATATCGAAATTAGCCTAGGGTGAAATTTTGGTATTTTTCTGAAAACTTTCAATTTTTGATGAATAGTGAAACCACTAAGTGGTAGGTTAAAAACTGAATTTTGCATAAAACTTAATTTTACCGCTTCTGTGAATGGAATTTCAAAAATCCGAGAGACACGGTTAATATCAAGGACTAAAATGTGGTTCAATGAGATGAAAATAATTTTTTGGTCAATAGTAACTTTTTACTATTTTTACCGCGGTTAATAGTAAATAGGGTAACTAAGGGTAAATATGATATTAATATTACCCTAACACATGTCCTAATTCTATTGGAAAAGTGTAATTCGACCAAAAACAAACTTAGGAATAAAATATGACCATTTAGGCCCACTTGGATTAGATTAGGACATTTATTATTAATTTATTTAAAGAAGGGTTAAAATAGTTAAAATCAAAGTTTAATAAGTAAATCATTTTTAATATAGGGTTATACATAAGATAAATTCGTTTGTAAATATTCATTAGAAAGCTAAAACGATTTCTTACATGATGGTATTTTATTTGTAATTTTTAGACATCAAATAATTTAATTTATTTATGACACAATGATGATGCAGTAATTATCTTATTAATGAAATATTGACATAATTGATGTTATAAACACCAAAATAAATGTAATTTGAGACTTTTTATGAATTCAACTATATTTATAGGTTACTATGATATATTAATGTTGATTTAATCAACTTGGTTCGAACATATAATTCTTTTATGACTTTCAAAAAAATCATATATCAAATAGTGTCAAAATTGACACAAAATAGTTTTTAAATCAAATATTATATTATTAATTGTTATTTTATTCCTAAAAATCTAAGGTTCGGCCAAATGACTTAGATAAGGATATATATATTAATAATAAACAATTTGGGGTTCGTTTGGCATGTTATAGTAAGTGTATTAACCATATAGTGAAAGAAAACAAAAAGACACGGTAAAAGTTAAATTAATTAACTTAGAGTTAAATCTAATTGATAAGGTTAAAATAATACCCTAAACTTGTCTAAATCCTATTGGTTGATAGGATTTCGACCCATCACCACTTTAGCTTCGAAATAAGACCCTTTGTAACCATTATAAACCGATTTTGACTTTAATATAAAATAATATTTTGAGATATTCCTAAGGTGCCCCTCTCCTCCCTTATAAAAGGGAACCTCCTCCCCCTCCTCCTCACACCAAATTGAGCACTCAAGCTCGGCCAACCCCTGCCATTTTCTCTTCTCCACATCCCTAGAATAATCCTAGAGGTCCTGGTCTTCTCCAAAGACCAATCTTAGTTCCTTAAGTGGAGGATTCAAAAAGGCGTTCCAAAGAAGAGGTAATATCCATTACCGATCTTTTCAATTTCTTTCTTCTTCCACTTCTTCTTCTTTAGTTGTTTCATGATAAAGTAATAACATCAGTATTACTTACATACTGATATGTTATTATAAATATGAAACAACCCTAATTCACCTTCTATCCATCCTACGGAAAAATGAAATCACCGTGCGTGCGTACGTACGGAATACCGTATCCACGCCGTGGTGTAATCTATTTTCCACCATCACCTTACAAGGATGGGTATAATGGTGTAATAAGTAACTATATATGATTATTATTAAGTAATATTGATACTGAAATAATATATATATATATACTCCAATACAATTCCACGATCATAGGAACGATATCATCACTCGTGCGTACGTACGGAATACCGTCTCCACGATGTGATGCGACTCGTTCTACATGATCTTCATTTCATAATGATTATATAAATGAATTGAATGAATGAATATGGTATATACTACACTAATACCATTCTGGAAATGAATTATCTATAACCTAAAGATAAGAATAAGAATTTATTCGACAAAACACGCATAAGAACAAAAAGTTATAAAGACCCGAGTAACAAGTAACAATGAAATATTACTAACAAGAAGCTAATAATATGACCATATATGATATCATATAAATATGTATGATTCTGGAATAAGTCAATAACATTATTTAAACCATTATACAGGAGCTTCGGACACGTACAAAGCTAATCGGACCTAAGGTAAGGGAAATATCACAATCTCATTTTTATCCGAGATTGTTTATTCGTAAGTATTTACTGGGGTGTATTTTATCATCCACATCCATGTTCCCTCAATATGTAATATTGTTTCCATCCACTTGAAATAGTTTAAATCCAATTTTACCCTTAGGTGAGTTTTTAGTAAAGAATAAGAAAGGAATCTTTTGTCGTTTTTCCGTACGAGGTACTTTTTGACTTTTCCGACAAAAGTACGAAGAATGTTTTTTTTAACTTATACAGGATGAATGGATTTTTAAAACATTACTTCAAAGAAGCTTCATTTACAAGTTTTCAAGTTTATTTTTAATCAACTTCTTTTATTTTAAAGTTGTATGACATGTTATGAAAGGAAAAACGTTTTTGAAGAAGAAAGGATATTTTCCTCAAGAATTCAATTCAAGTGTTTTATCAAAATTATTTTCCATCTAAGATAATAAAGGGTTCTGTTTCTATCCATATTTTTACATTGGTTTGACTATGTTGTGATGGAATTATGTTTATGAATTCCTTTATCATATATGAATTGATTTATGATGTCATGATGTTTCAAGAATCCCATTTTTGTTATATGTGTTATGCGATGATGTATGTTTTATGATTATGTGGCACACATAAGAAAGGATTCATTATAAGATGGGTGGGACCTATATCTCCCTCCAATGCATTGGGTAATGATTTTATATCTCATGAGATAGACATGGCTGGAACGGAAGGTTATTTCGGTTCAGTGATACAGGACTGAAACGAGGAGTGAACTCGGTTCAGAAAGGGACTTTGTCCACTAAGATAGTCTTGGCAAGGAGTCATGACTAACAAGAAATGATTTTCCATGATTATGTGTGCATGCCACAAAGATTCAAGTTTTATGTTATGATTATGGGGATCTCATTTTCACTTCTATGATTTATTCCATGTTAAGATATTATGATCTCTTTTGCAGGTTTTAATTTTCAAAAAGATATGATATGATTTTTATTTCCTTTATTTTCCCTTGCTGAGCATTTGAGCTCACCCTTTTATGTTTTCTTTTCCCCAGGCCAGGAAGATGGATATTAAGTAGAATATGCTAAAAGGGACCCTAGATATGATGAAATAAATGGGAGACACTGTAGATGATTTATGAACCAGTTGTTTATGTTTCCCAGTTTCTAAAGGCACTATACCTATACGGTCCTTTGTGGTTTTGTCATATGTTGTAATAAGTGTGATTCAATTTTTAAGTATTAACAATGTATGTAAAGTGTGGGTCGTTATAGTTGGTATCAGAGGAAAGGTATAGTCAACCTTTGGAAACTAGGATGTGAAAGCCTTAGTAAGAACCCTAAGGATAAGTCTAAGCATAGAACACAATCTTAGAAATGGCCATGAATAACCTAGGATAAGACCATAAGCCTGAAAATTTTATTCTTGAATTATGTGGTTTCCTATTATAATTAGTGTTGCTCACACTATTCTTCTTGGTTTTAGTCAATGGCTGGAACCCGAAGGAACCGTGTTAATGCGGAATGCGATGGGCAATGCAATGATTGTCCCCCTGAGCAACCAAACGATATGGGAGCTGGAATGAAAAATCTTGTAGCCATGCTCACACAACTTTCTCAAGCTATGAATCATGCAGGATTTCCAAACGAACAAAGGAGGGAGCAACATTCTGTTGAATCCTTCATGAGGCAGCGTCCACCTTCTTTCAGCGGGTCTACTGATCCATTAGTTGCTGAACAATGGATTAGTACTACTGAAAAGATATTTTCAGTTCTTCAATGTTCTGAACATGATAAAGTCATCCTAGCAGTGTATCGTTTGGAAGGAGATGCTGATCAATGGTGGAATCTTGTTAAGAATACGAGGCAAAGGGATGAAATGGAGTCTATGGAATGGGACGAGTTCAAGAACTTATTTTTCAATAAGTACTTCCCTCGTATTCTCCGAACAAAGATGGAGAAAGAGTTTCTTGAACTGAAGCAAAGGGATGATGAATCTGTTGGTACCTATGAAGCAAATTTTACCAGACTTGCAAGGTACGCTTCTGGTATTATTATCCAACCTGAGAGTAAGATCGATCGATTCTTTAGTGGCTTAAAACCAAGTCTTCGAAGGGCGTTAGCCATAAGGGACTTCAATAGCTACGAGGAAATCGTTCGATGTGCTCTCAAAGTCGAGATGGAGATTGGAGTAACCCATCAGTCACATGGGTTTGATAAGAAGAGGAAGATGGAATTCAAAGAAAAATCTAAAGAGCACACGGAAAAGAAGATGAACTTTCCCTTATGCTCAAAGTGTGGAAAGAAACATGGAGGGAGTTGTCTTAAAGGGACAAGTAAATGTTTTAAATGTGGAAAGGAAGGTCATCGGGCATTTGAATGCCGTGATAATGGGAAGAAGATGTCTAATGACGCAAACAAAGGAAGGGATACACAGAATGAACCTGCTACACTTCAATGTTTCAAGTGCAAGGAGATGGGGCATTATGCCAATCAATGCCCAAATCCAAGGGTTGATGATGATGGTCGACGTCAACAAACTCTTAAAGCTAAAGACAAAGGAAAGTCACATGCAATTTCTATCAGCGATGTGGAGTACGATAACGATGTGGTGAAAGGTACACTTACCATCCACTCTAAAGTAGCAAATGTTTTATTTGATTCTGGATCCACCCACTCTTTTATTTCTGAAGACTTTTCTAAGGGTATCACCGTATTACCTCAACAATTAGATGTTGAGTTAGCCGTGACAACACCTAATGGCACATCAATCGCATCAGAAGTTTATAATTCTTCTCCGATCGAAGTTTGTGGGAAAGTGCTTCCTGCAAATCTTGTGATCCTTCCTTTAGTGGAATTTGATGTGATTCTTGGCATGGATTGGATTTCTCTACATGGAGCTCATATCAATTGCCAAAGAAGGGAAGTCACATTTCATATTCCAGATCAACCTACGATCGTCTATCAATGCAAGGATGAACATAACCTTCCAGTGGAAATTTCTTCCATCTTATGGGTATTGATTCCACTAAATGAAGGTTATTTATCTCAAATAGTTGGTGAGAAACTCACGATTAAGAATATGCCCATTGTACGGGAGTTTGATGATGTCTTTCCGGAGGAATTACCGGGTCTTCCACCAAATCGTGAAGTTGATTTTTCAATAGAACTCGTACCGGGTGCTTTGCCTATTTCAAAGACACCTTATAGAATGGCCCCAATTGAGTTGCAGGAATTGAAGAAGCAACTCCAAGAGAATCTTGATAAGGGATTCATATTCCCTAGTGCGTCACCTTGGGGAGCACCTGTTCTATTTGTTAAGAAGAAAGATGGATCAATGAGACTCTGCATTGATTATCGAGAACTTAACAAGATCACTATCAAGAACAAATATCCTCTCCCACGCATTGATGACTTATTTGACCAACTACGCGGAGCTCAATACTTTTCCAAGATTGATCTTCGTTCAGGGTATCATCAATTAAGGGTCAAAAGGGAGGATATACCAAAGACGGCTTTCCGTACAAGGTATGGACACTATGAATTTATAGTGATGCCATTTGGTCTTACTAATGCCCCTACTATCTTCATGGATCTAATGAATAGAGTCTTTAGAGACTATCTTGATCAATTTGTGGTAGTCTTTATAGACGATATTCTTGTCTATTCAAAGAGCAAGGAAGAGCATGAAGATCACTTGAGAATTATATTGAAGACCCTGAGAAAGGAGAAGCTTTATGCCAAATTTACCAAGTGTGAATTTTGGCTTCAAAAAGTTGCATTTTTGGGTCATATAATCTCAAAAGAGGGGATATCTGTGGATCCAGCAAAAACAGAGGTTATCGAAAGATGGTCAAGACCAACAACAGTAACTGAGATCCGAAGTTTTCTTGGTTTGGCTGGTTATTATCGACGTTTTGTAAAAGATTTTTCACGATTATCTAATCCACTCACCAAGTTGACTCGGAAAGGAGTTAAGTTTGTCTGGACAGAGGAATGTGAAGAGAATTTCAAGGAGTTGAAAAGAAGGTTATCCAGTGCACCTATGCTCACACTGCCTTGTAGTGGAGAAAGGTTTGTGATCTATAGTGATGCATCCAAGAAGGGATTGGGGTGTGTTCTTATGCAAAATGATATGGTGATAGCTTATGCCTCACGATAGTTGAAAATCCATGAGCAAAATTACCCAACACGTGATTTGGAGTTGGCTGCGGTAATCTTTGCATTAAAGATTTGGAGGCATTACCTTTATGGTGAAAGGTGTGATATTTATACTGATCATAAAAGTTTAAAGTATATTTTCACACAAAAGGAGCTGAATATGCGCCAAAGAAGATGGTTGGAGCTGATTAAGGATTATGACTGCTCAATCCATTACCACCCTGGGAAAGCAAACAAGGTGGCAGATGCATTAAGTCGACAAGACCATGCTAGTTTATCCATGATGAGGATCACAAAAGATCCAATATTTATGGATTTACAAAGGATGGATCTTGGAATTATAATGGAAGGGGAAAAATCTTATCTTTCTCAAATGAATGTTCAACCATCTATACATGTGAAGATTAAAGAGGCACAGAAAGAAGATGTCGAGTTACAAAAGAAGGTGAGAAATGTTCCTGAATTCAACCTTGATTGTGATGGGATAATAAAGTTCAGGAATCGGGTTTGTGTTCCTCCCATCCCCGAATTAAAGAAAGAGCTGCTGGATGAGGCTCATAGTTCTTCATTCTATATTCATCCTGGAAGCACGAAGATGTATAGGGACCTGAAAGAGTACTTCTGGTGGGATGGCATGAAAAGAGATGTTGCTGAATATGTCTCTCGATGCTTGGTTTGTCAACAAGTTAAAGCTGAGAGACAGAAGTCTAAGGGGATGTTACAACCATTACCCATACCCGAATGGAAATGGGAGAACATCACTATGGACTTTGTCACAGGACTTCCTAAAACATCCAAAGGCAATAATGCTATCTGGGTCATAGTTGATCGTCTCACAAAGTCTGCACACTTCATTCCTATTAGAGAGGATTTCTCTCTAGATCAGCTTGCCAGGATATATGTAAAAGAAGTGGTAAGATTTCATGGAGTACCACTTTCTATTATATCTGATCGAGATCCGAGATTTACCTCGAAGTTCTGGCGAAGTCTTCAGCATACTCTGGATACAGAGTTGAGTTTCAGCACTGCTTATCATCCCCAGACAGACGGTCAGTCTGAGAGAACAATTCAAACCCTAGAAGATATGTTGAGAGCTTGCTCTATGGATTTCAAAGGAGGTTGGGATCAACACCTACCTTTGGTGGAATTTTCTTATAATAATAGCTTTCACTCCAGTATTCAGATGGATCCTTATGAAGCTCTCTATGGAAAGAAATACAGGACTCCAACTTGCTGGGATGAAGTTGGGGAAAGAAAGCTATTAGGACCTGATCTCGTTGATGTAATGGCAGAAAAGGTCAGATCTATTCAACAACACATAAGAGCAGCTCAGAGTCGACAGAAAAGTTATGCTGACAACCGAAGAAAAGACCTAGAGTTTGAAGTGGGTGATAAAGTGTTCTTACGAATATCTCCCTGGAAGAGGGTTATGAGATTTGGAAAGAAGGGGAAGTTGAGCCCTAGATATATCGGTCCTTTCGAAATATTGGATCGTGTTGGGAAGGTAGCTTACCGATTGGCGCTTCCACCGAATCTCTCTCAAGTTCACGATGTGTTCCATGTATCTCTCCTGAGAAAGTACATACCAGATCCTTCACATGTACTCAGCTCAGAAGTTGTACCGCTGGAGCAAGATCTTTCTTATGAAGAACAGCCGATAGAGATTCTAGATCGTAGCGAAAAAGTCCTACGAAACAAGACCACTCGCTTGGTGAACGTTTTATGGAGAAACCACCAACTTGAAGAAGCTACATGGGAGCTTGAGGATATGATGAGGGAGAAGTATCCTCATCTGTTTGTTGCAAAGTGACGAATTTCGAGGGCGAAATTCTTTTTAAGGGGGGTAGAATGTAACACCCGAGACTTTTATGTTATATAAATCATCAAAGGAATCTTTTTCTACACAACACTTGCTTGGCTTGCTTTACACGCAATCGCGACCTTCCTCGATAGCTTGCGTCGTACGCAATACCGAGTTTCAATAAACAACAATATGCTATGAAAACTAGCCGTTATGAATAGTAATAACCACTTTTTGAAATTTTATAAATTTTATTTTTTAAAATGGACTTCATTTTTGGACTCAGAATATCGAAATTAGCCTAGGGTGAAATTTTGGTATTTTTCTGAAAACTTTCAATTTTTGATGAATAGTGAAACCACTAAGTGGTAGGTTAAAAACTGAATTTTGCATAAAACTTAATTTTACCGCTTCTGTGAATGGAATTTCAAAAATCCGAGAGACACGGTTAATATCAAGGACTAAAATGTGGTTCAATGAGATGAAAATAATTTTTTGGTGAATAGTAACTTTTTACTATTTTTACCGCGGTTAATAGTAAATAGGGTAACTAAGGGTAAATATGATATTAATATTACCCTAACACATGTCCTAATTCTATTGGACAAGTGTAATTCGACGAAAAACAAACTTAGGAATAAAATATGACCATTTAGGCCCACTTGGATTAGATTAGGACATTTATTATTAATTTATTTAAAGAAGGGTTAAAATAGTTAAAATCAAAGTTTAATAAGTAAATCATTTTTAATATAGGGTTATACATAAGATAAATTCGTTTTTAAATATTCATTAGAAAGCTAAAACGATTTCTTACATGATGGTATTTTATTTGTAATTTTTAGACATCAAATAATTTAATTTATTTATGACACAATGATGATGCAGTAATTATCTTATTAATGAAATATTGACATAATTGATGTTATAAACACCAAAATAAATGTAATTTGAGACTTTTTATGAATTCAACTAATTTTATAGGTTACTATGATATATTAATGTTGATTTAATCAACTTGGTTAGAACATATAATTCTTTTATGACTTTCACAAAAATCATATATCAAATAGTGTCAAAATTGACACAAAATAGTTTTTAAATCAAATATTATATTATTAATTGTTATTTTATTCCTAAAAATCTAAGGTTCGGCAAAATGACTTAGATAAGGATATATATATTAATAATAAACAATTTGGGGTTCGTTTGGCATGTTATAGTAAGTGTATTAACCATATAGTGAAAGAAAACAAAAAGACACGGTAAAAGTTAAATTAATTAACTTAGAGTTAAATCTAATTGATAAGGTTACAATAATACCCTAAACTTGTCTAAATCCTATTGGTTGATAGGATTTCGACGCATCCCCACTTTAGCTTCGAAATAAGACCCTTTGTAACCATTATAAACCGATTTTGACTTTAATATAAAATAATATTTTGAGATATTTCTAAGGTGCCCCTCTCCTCCCTTATAAAAGGGCACCTCCTCCCCCTCCTCCTCACACCAAATTGAGCAATCAAGCTCGGCCAACCCCTGCCATTTTCTCTTCTCCACTTCCATAGAATAATCCTAGAGGTCTTGGTCTTCTCCAAAGACCAATCTTAGTTCCTTAAGTGGAGGATTCAAAAAGGCGTTCCAAAGAAGAGGTAATATCCATTACCGATCTTTTCAATTTCTTTCTTCTTCAACTTCTTCTTCTTTAGTTGTTTCATGATAAAGTAATAAAATCAGTATTACTTACATACTGATATGTTATTATAAATATGAAACAACCCTAATTCACCTTCTATCCATCCTATGGAAAAATGAAACCACCGCGCGTGCGTACGTACGGAATACCGTCTCCACGCCGTGGTGTAATCTATTTTCCACCATCACCTTACAAGGATGGGTATAATGGTGTAATAAGTAACTATATATGATTATTATTAAGTAATATTGATACTGAAATAATATATATATATACTCCAATACAATTCCACGATCATAGGAACGATATCATCACTCGTGCGTACGTACGGAATACCGTCTCCACGATGTGATGCGACTCGTTCTACATGATCTTCATTTCATAATGATTATATAAATGAATTGAATGAATGAATATAGTATATACTACACTAATACCATTCTGGAAATGAATTATCTATAACCTAAAGATAAGAATAAGAATTTATTCGACAAAACACGCATAAGAACAAAAAGTTTTAAAGACCCGAGTAACAAGTAACAATGAAATATTACTAACAAGAAGCTAATAATATGACCATATATGATATTATATAAATATGTATGATTCTGGAATAAGTCAATAACATTATTTAAACCATTATACAGGAGCTTCGGACATGTACAAAGCTAATCGGACCTAAGGTAAGGGAAATATCACAATCTCATTTTTATCCGAGATTGTTTATTCGTAAGTATTTACTGGGGTGTATTTTATCATCCACATCCATGTCCCCTCAATATGTAATATTGTTTCCATCCACTTGAAATAGTTTAAATCCAATTTTACCCTTAGGTGAGTTTTTAGTAAAGAATAAGAAAGGAATCTTTTGTCGTTTTTCCGTACGAGGTACTTTTTGACTTTTCCGACAAAAGTACGAAGAATGTTTTTTTTAACTTATACGGCATGAATGGATTTTTAAAACATTACTTCAAAGAAGCTTCATTTACAAGCTTTCAAGTTTATTTTTAATCAACTTCTTTTATTTTAAAGTTGTATGACATGTTATGAAAGGAAAAATGTTTTTGAAGAAGAAAGGATATTTTCCTCAAGAATTCAATTCAAGTGTTTTATCAAAATTATTTTCCATCTAAGATAATAAATGGTTCTGTTTCTATCCATATTTTTACATTGGTTTGACTATGTTGTGATGGAATTATGTTTATGAATTCCTTTATCATATATGAATTGATTTATGATGTCATGATGTTTCAAGAATCCCATTTTTGTTATATGTGTTATGCGATGATGTATGTTTTATGATTATGTGGCACACATAAGAAAGGATTCATTATAAGATGGGTGGGACCTATATCTCCCTCCAATGAATTGGGTAATGATTTTATATCTCATGAGATAGACATGGCTGGAACGGAAGGTTATTTCGGTTCAGTGATACAGGACTGAAACGAGGAGTGAACTCGGTTCAGAAAGGGACTTTGTCCACTAAGATAGTCATGGCAATGAGTCATGACTAACAAGAAATGATTTTCCATGATTATGTGTGCATGCCACAAAGATTCAAGTTTTATGTTATGATTATGGGGATCTCATTTTCACTTCTATGATTTATTCCATGTTAAGATATTATGATCTCTTTTGCAGGTTTTAATTTTCAAAAAGATATGATATGATTTTTATTTCCTTTATTTGCCCTTGCTGAGCATTTGAGCTCACCCTTTTATGTTTTCTTTTCCCCAGGCCAGGAAGATGGATATTAAGTAGAATATGCTAAAAGGGACCCTATATATGATGAAATAAATGGGAGACACTGTAGAAGATTTATGAACCAGTTGTTTATGTTTCCCTGTTTCTAAAGGCACTATACCTATACGGTCCTTTGTGGTTTTGTCATATGTTGTAATAAGTGTGATTCAATTTTGAAGTATTAACAATGTATGTAAAGTGTGGGTCGTTATACCATCCTCCCTTGAGAAGCTACACACGGAAAACACATGGCATACCCCGTGCGTCTTCGCCTATTTCAAAATAAGGGTAAGCAAGAACATTTTCCTTGAGTAGTAGTGAAATTTAAATAAGATAATCAACCTATAAGAATTATCAAGCATCCAACAATCACATCAATCTCATTCCATCATCCCTTGTGTCCTCCTAGACACCCACATTCATAAACTGATGAATCCTGCTACTCTAGGTGTCATCTGCTGCCACAACCAAAAGGCCTCCATGCCCCCACACATCACAACAGTCATCCAAGCTCACATCACTACACAACTAGCAGAAAAACAAACATTTTAACATTTTTTCTCTTGTCCCTTTAACAAAAAATAGGGTAACTTAGAACCCTACAAGGAGTTATTATTTATCGATCAACTGGTTCCTTAATCCATCTTAGATTAACCGATTATAATTCTTAGGTTCCAAACTCAGGAAACCTAATCAGTAAGCTATCAAAAATAATTAAACATTCTTACTACACCATTTTTATTAAAATCAACTTACAACATGAAGAACCATATTCATTTACTTGCCTCTTTATATTTATCCAAACCATTATCAATTAATTCAAGCTTTATGTTCTTTACCAATTTCCATTAAGAAAAAAATGGTAAACACATCAATCATTGATATCTCACTAACTATCAAAACAATAGGCTATAACATATGATCGATATCAATTTCATTATCCTATTCAAATATTTATTAGGTAAATTCCATTGTGATTTAGTGGGATAAAACCTGATAACAATAATGTTTCATGTAAAGGAAGAGGGAAGTAATGAATCCCCTACCTCAAAAGGTTCTTGATGTTCTTTATACGAGAACTATCCACACAATGGATCATGATCGCCTCCTCTCGTGAAAACTGCATCCACTCAAGGATGCCATAGTACGATCGTACCAACCAAAATCCAAGAAAACTCCATTAGAAGCATGGAAATCACATGCTATAATATGGAAAGATGAAACATGAGAAGATTAACCCCAAATGAACGATGATAAAACATACCTTATATCGAATATTTATCGATACTACTTGGTTGCATCAAAACAGAGCGGAACCAATCTGATGAGAAAAGTTTGATTGTGCAACTCCTATGACGAGAAATGGGATTTTCAAGCATCTCACACCTGAGAACATGGAGAAAAAATTAAGTAGGAAGATATCCTGTCCCATTAGAATATTTAACGGAGCGGTGGTTAAAGATACGTTGGATCTCCATTTAAAAGAGGAGTGCACTGAACCATGCGGTTTGACCAAGTAAAAACATCTCGAGCCTTATGAATAATTAATATTGGAGTTATGGCCTTTGAATCACCCTTAAAGTCCTTGAAACGAGGCTTTGAATGCATTTTATGTCAAAGGGAACGTCAAAGGGGAGAAACTGTAGGAATCTAGAAACATTGTTCCCCCTACCATTCTGGAAACACTGTACAACCTACCGTTCTAGAAACATTGTACACCCTACCATTCTAGAAACACTATAAACCCTAAGGTCACTGATGTCACTGTTCACAGAAGGTCCCAGATGTCATTGTTCACAGAAGGTCACTGATGACATTGTTCACAGAAGGTCAATGATGTCACTGTTTACAAAAGGTTACTAACGTTCCAATGTTCACAAATGGTCAATGATTACACGGTGTACCTAAGTTTAACGTTGAACTGTTCACATAAGGTAAATGATGAAATTGTTCACAGAAGGTGAACGGTGACATTTTTCACCTAAGGTTAACATTTCTCTATTCACAAAATGTTAATGATTACACTGTTCACAGAAGGTCAATGATGACACTGTTCACCTAAGGCTACCATTGCATTTTTCAATGAATGTTAATGATGACACTATTCACAGGAGGTCAATGATGACATCGTTCACCTAAGGTTAATGTTGCACTGTTCACAGAAGGTTAACGTTTTACTTTTCATAGAGGTCAATGATGAAACTGTTCACCTAAGGTTAACGTTGCACTGTTCACAAAAGATTAATGATGACACTTTTCATAGAAGGTCAATGATGACCATATTCACCTAAGGTTAACGTTGCCCTGTTCACAGAAGGTTAATGATGACACTGTTCATAGAAGTTCATTGATGACATTATTCACCTAAGGTTAACATTGCACTGTTCACAGAAGGTTATTGATGACATTGTTCACAGAAGGTCGCTGATGTCACTATTCGCAGAAGGTCAATGATGTCACTATTCACAGAAGGTCAATGATGACATTGTTCACATGACTGGAAAATTGAAAAAATGTTGGGGATAAGTCACCTTGACCTCCTGAATCACCTCATACACCTGATTTTCACAAAAGAATTGGCCAGATATGTCTGGGCCATTATAGTTCCAACCACCATCTCCCTGAGCCTGATGTGGGATTCTTGGTGGTGGTGGTCAGAGTACCTCATATCTTCATCCCCCACTTACAACTCATCCCACTCCTTTGCCAGCTTCGCCGCCCTAGGGACCTCTCTAGTCACGGTGTTACCTATGTCGTGGTGGTCCATCTGCTGCCTGCCTGGGATGCTCAGTACACCTAGTCAGGAAGTACCAGGCCATGAGACTATATCCATTACAAGTATAACATCATCCCTACCAATTATTTCTTTTGGATCTATGTTGTCTTAGACCCACATGATCATGCCCCATATTCTTCTCATAGAAGGGTCTCCTATCCCAAGATCTCCAGTGCCTCCCTGTGGCTGAAGAAGAATCAGCTCTGTCGCACCTACTGCCAGTTCTGTCTACCTGGCATCCCTCTACCCATAATCTCTCCATCACAAGTGCTCTCTCTAGTACCCCAGCATATGTGGGTATGCATTGGGATACTACTACGGTTAAGATCTCTCTACGGAGGCCCTGCTCGACCTTCCTTCTGAATAATTTTCCATCTCTTCATATATCCAGGGAGTAGTGGGTAATATTAGAAAACCTTGTTTCATAATCCTCCACCATCATCTCACCCTGCTAAAATTCTAGAAGCTCTTGGATCTGGATAGATTGAAAACATGAATGGTAGTACTCCTTGTGAAATAGCTGCTGGAATTCATCCCACGTGAGTATTGTCTCATCATGTATCTGGGTAACTAGGCTCCACCAGTGCCCAATTGTTCCGTGAAAGAAGATAGTTGCCAAATCCACAATCTAATTCATCAAGCTCTGCACCAATCCAAAAAAATAGACTATTGACTCCATCCAGTCCTCTACCACCTCGGGATAAGTCTTTCCACAGATTGGTAGCGGTCACTATCACTGATACTCAGGAAGTGCGCTTAGACCATCCACCTCATTAACCTATACTACTTATACCATCTTTTGGTCAATACATGGAGGTGCTACTACATTTCCACCTAGAGGAAGGGGGAACACGATGTGACCTGAACTGATACATCGTCACTCATCAGGTCGTCGTCACGAATCAGAGCGAGAATCCTCGATGGTTGTTGTCTTGGAGGGATCATGAAAATGGTCGAGGAGTACCATGGTTAGATGAGAATATATATATATATATATTAATAAAGGAGTGTGGATATGACTCAATAAGTAAAATCCAATACTCAAATGTTATAGGATGGATGTGCCATTGTCCCCTGCTACCAATGTCTAAGGGTGTCGAGTCGACAAGTGGGTAATCAGGGTCTTGGTGAATGGCTACATCAGCCACTACACCAACACTAAACTTCGTATCCTGAGAGCCTCTATCGAGACACTTCGACATCTCTTCCCTAATCCCAACTAACCCTTTTATGGGGTAAGATCCAAACAACATCCCAAAGAATGAACCGTATCTAATACAACATTGTCACAACCTGACCCTAGTTAGGCTTGATCCGTAACTACCCCAAGCCCACATCTATAGTCCTGGGGTTGGTGAATATCCCTAGAGGCATAACAACTCGAGGTGGACTTTTTCTAAACACACACACACACACACAACCAACTCAATTAAAAAGTGCAGAGGGAAAAGAAAAAAATGAAACTACAATAAATAAAATGAACATGAATGATTCTCTAGACATTACAAACGGTATAGTAGTTTATACTAAAAATTAATAGGGACAAAACACATTCCCAAATCGGAAACATGTCCCAACCTGAAAAAAAAACGAAAAAGAGTAACACGTGAGAGATCCCTTCTCATGTATCACAACTTTGACCACCATAAGCAGTCCACATAGTCTATATCACTAAGATCCTCTAAAATCATGATTGACCTATCTTTCAACATTAAAATACACAACACGTGTTGGGAAATTCCCATGTGGGGGTGAGTATATACATACCCAATAAGACACGCCAAAAAGGTTATTGGGGGAATAGTAAGAGATATTGCTAGAAAGAAATAGTGTGGGAACAAGTTACAATAAAACATGTGTAGCTCTACCCATAAATTGATATAATCATTCTAAGAAACTAAAATGAAGGATTAAGGGGATCTCCATATCAAAATCAGCCCACAAAAGTGAATAGAAATCAATCCCATTATAAAAACCATCTATGATGCCCTGCATCTCCTGGCATCTTCCTATGAGGCACAAGTCAAAGGGACTCAAATCTCCACACCTCAATACTATCTTCTTTGGGAGGAATTGAATCACCCACAATATTTTAGGTCATGTCACAAGGATGAATATTGGTGGGGAACGTTCCCTTATTTATCATGAGTCCTTAGGTAAAATTGAACCACACTTAGCCATGCTGTCACACAATCAAGGTTATTTTCTGAACCATTGGGGACTACGCTACCCAGCCCAGTGGGAGGGTCATCACTATATCTCCTTAGAAACTGTACTCTGTGTCAGCCTGGTATCTCCTCATGGAATACTCTCTAGGTCATCCTGGTATCTCATCAGGGAGTACACTCTAGGTCAGACTGGTATCTCCTTGGGGACTATGCTACCTAGGCCGGTGGGAGGGTAATCCTAGAACTAGACTTGTTATCCCTACTGGATGGTAGCTCTCACAAATCATTGTGGAACACTGGCCATCCCAGCTTGATGGTACCTCTAAGAAAGCCCTGAGGAACACTGTACATCCATCCTGGATAGTGCCTCTCAGAAAAAACTAAGGAACACTAGCCATCCCTGTTGGATGGTACCTCTCAGAAAGAATGTTGATGTAGTCATTGGGTGCCACCCCAGATAGGCGTCACACCTTGAACATTTAAACTTATCTCTTCGTACATTTTCTCAAATCTCATGAGAAACTAAAATGGACCACGTCATGGGTTCTCTTAAAACATGTCAAAAGGATATTCCATCGATATTCTTTTCATGTTTCAACATTTAATGATATCACGAACAAGGCTCTGTAGATTCAAATGGATCAAATAGTTATGATGCTTGTAGAAAAACAAACCAGATTGACTATATATTCACCCCAAACAGACATCCGATGGAAAATTTATATGTCATCGTAAAACGCTCGAGAGGCATCCTGTAGAGCCCATACCTTGGTCATTAAAAAAATTATACTGATTGCACCATTATGATCCTTACAGAAAAACACACGAGAGAGACTACTAATTCGTCCAAAATGGGTACCCGGTTAAAAAAGTTGTGTTTCACCGCAACACGTGTGAATCGGGCTTCATTGGGAATGTGTGTCAACCTCAACTTAAATATCCAAAATTGATTTCAAATTATCTACCTCAATATTAGGATCACAACACTGATAAGGGCACATCATTGGATGTAGCATGGGTAAATTATGTTGGGTAAAATCTTTAATAATAATAAAATGCTGTTATTATTTGGAAAATTTTGGGACCTAATATACAACTCTAAGACGAATCCCAGATTTGGTCTTAAATAGTTCGTCTTGAGAACTTGATCCTGTTGTCGTAGACAGCTCATACATTGGGCGTTATACGCAGGAGTTATGTTGGGTTTAATATTTAATAATATAATTAAATATTTTATTTCATGGAGTTTCATGGTCCTAGGTTTTAGGTTGATAAAAATATCCTTAAATAGTTTTAAATTTTTGGTATCTCAATCGGGGTCATGCTGCCACTAAAAGTGCATGAATCGGGCTATAAAAATGTGAGTAATGGGGGTTTAAAAAATAATTATTTTTATTTTTATTTTTATTTATTTCTATTCTACCCTAACCACTGCCTCATAGGGTTTACCCCTTTCATACATCACTGTAGCCTTCACCTCGTGTTCTCTAGCCTTTGTCGCCATCTGGCATGCACCGCTGTCGGGCCTTCTACCGCCATGCGGCCAGACCCCACTACACCACCTATTTGCACCGCTGCTTAGAGCCGCCTTGAACCACTATAGCCACCTCAGTATACCCCCTCCATTATTCCACATGATTACTCCACTTCCCTACTATTATTGACCGCTGACTATCGTCACCTCCAGCCGTAAACCCTACCAAACCACCACCTTCATTTTTCGGAATCACACCACCACACCATCCCTTCTGCTAGCCATCAAACCATCATTATATGCCCAAAAATAGGTATGATCACATATATGTGACCCTTGGGTGGCACTATACACATAACCTATCATTTTTAGCGATTTCATCTTCGTTTCGTCGATCCACCTCGAATCTGGGCACTCGTTCAAGCCAGGATGCCCCGCAATTGTCAAACCAGGATCCGGGTGGATTCTGCAGTGATGATCGCATTTAAAATAGGGGATAAAGGCATCCAATAAAATTTTTTAAACATTGTGGACCATTTATTCTAGTTCAGTGATCTATATTTGTCATCGGGGTTAGAACAAAAGATATACAATAGTAAATCTGATTCATCGCCTCATGATGAGTTCAGAAACAAGGGGTGTCGGTTGAAGAAAAAATTGACAACATGCTCAAATTTTAATTCTGGTTATAAGAACACCAAGAACAATTTCTATCTATAAATTAGATCAATTTTTGGTGAATAATTAATTTCTTGAGCTCTTTTGCGTTCTTCGTTCTACAATCCACCTGTATATGAAGTCTCTTCGTTCGTTCATCATTGTTCGTTAATGGGGAAGATATGAGAGTCATATGTTTTATCATCATTAGAAAAATCCCAATTGTGAGGTAAATGCTATAAAAATGAATATATACTCACAATTTAGTTTTATTATATTAATCAAATAAATAAATAAATAGTTATTTAATTTTTCATCTATGATGGCACATTAGCCGAAATCCCAATCGTCGAAAAAGGTTATACACTTCCTAGTGTAAAACCTATGTTCTAAACTTAACGGTGGTCTCAGATTTATCATTTGATCTTACATACATAAGTTATTCAGGTTAGAGATAATTAATGAATAAATTAAAATTTTAATTCTTCCTTTTAACACACCGCCAACGAGTGAGGGGTCTGAAAATCCTGCACCGACTCATTTTATGTTGCACCTAGGGTATACACTGCGTTCCATCCCCAATCGTGGCCTCATATTTCTTATCCGAGCTAATATTTTATATATATCTTTTTTATGAAACATTTGTAGTATAAAAACACTTAATATTTTTATAATATAAATTCCAGGAACATTGGGCCTCGGAATCGCACATCATCTCAGCGCCTAACTACGGAATAATATTCCGAAATATTTAAATGTATTACAAAGATAAAATTTGGTCTATATATAAATATTGAGACTATAGAGCATAGTGGAATTGATATAGTTAAGAGAGAACATGATATATCATTGAAGAAGTGGAATAATTTTTGTGTATTATATATAATTATGGTCAGCATGCCTAAAGTAATTATGAATATATCATGGAATTCATATTAATTAAATTGGAAGAAGAAGATATCATATGGTGATTTTGCGATATACTAGAGATCATCTGAAGATCATGTTCACTTTTTTTGGATAATTTTTTTTATCAACAGGTTGGAACAAGTATAGTTTTTATCGGGGGGAAATTTTTGGGAAACACTATTGGGTTTGGTGTGATATCTATAAAAAATCACTTTTAATAATTTTTTCTATTAATGTAAACTATGTGACTCAGATTCCACCCAATCATACCATGGATATAGTCACCCATATTTGGTTAAAACCTTCTAAAAATATTACATGCCTTGTGTTGTTTATATTTTTATTTGATTTATGTAAGTTTAAGAAAGAATATTTTAATGTATCATACTCTAACAAGTAAAAAATATTTCTTTCATTAAAATAAATTGTAAAATCAGTACCTCTGATCCAAACCGGAATAAATAATGATACACCCATCTCCAAGTTCCAATGTAGAAGTTGATGTTGATAAGTAAATCAGGGAATCATTTATCGGAGAGCTTCAATATCCTAAGCAGTTGTCTAATATTTTCATCATTTATCCATTTCTATATAATCCTCTAGAACCTTAGTGACCCTTAAAAAACAAATTATTTTCCATTATAAATCATATAATTAATTATTGACTCAACAACAAGTTTTCAATATCTTACATTCTTGGATTATTATTGTAGATATGAAAAAAACATGTCTCTTGGATATGAGGAGTCCACTACCCTCCAGAAATCCCATGGAGTATATTTATATAGGGTGATTAATTTTTGTTTAAATAATATTTTAGCTACTTATTAGAGGATGATGAATCATATCTTTATTCCTTTAAAAATTATGGAATACTACATGGATGATCTAGTTTCTATGTCACACCAATGCCTAGATAACTTCACTATCTTCAAGGATGTATTTTCCAAACTCCAATCACACAACATAAAGGTAAAATCACTAAATTTTGAATTCAATGTGGCCTTGTAAATGTTTCTTGGATATTTGATTCGTCAATAAAGAATTTAGGTTAACCCATAGAAAACAAATACAATACTCAATATTCCCCAACATCAAAATTTTTTATCATTGAGAGGTCTATGAGGATTGATTTATTACATCAGGTGTTTCATCATAACCCTCTATAGTATAATCTTAACTTTCTTGATGTTATTAAAAATTGTGTGAATTATCAGTGATATAGGGATTGGAAAAGTGTGTATAATCACCTTAATAAATATTTTTCACGACCTCCTATGTTAATGACCCTTATAGAGGTCGATCCAATCATCATATATGTGGCTATCTCATAGTAGTATCTTGGAATTATTCAATACTAAAATAATGATAAATATAAATAAAATAGTACTTATTACCTAGATTGGACAATGTTGGAAGTGCAAAGTAGATATAATAATTTTTAAAACTATCATATTATTTTATCTTTATCATGAAGAATGTATGTAATTATTTATAACTATATGAGGTTTACCTGTTATCATGTGTTAATACTTTGAAGTAAATCTTTGAACATACCATATTGATGTATATATATAAATAAAGGGTTTCATTCTCATGTAAATTTTCATCCAAATCATCTCATATAAGATGACCAAGGGATAAAATTTGCAGTTCCCCAAGTTTGGTTGAACACTGAGAGGGGTAAATCAGTAGTCTTATTTTGTGAATTTTATCCCTTTTGAATTCAACAATTAAACCTATTAGATATATTTATACACTTAATATTGTCTATCGATCTCACTTTGAATGTATTAATAACAAGAGAAAACAAAACATGTGATATTTATAAGTTTCTTCATAAAATCGAACTCGTCATCATGTTGGTTATACACCCCAAGGATGATTATATACTAAATATCGAAGTTGATTCAATAGGAACTGGTTATACACCCCAATTCCACAATAAAAGTAATTTGTTATAAAACCCTATTATGAAATACTTTAGTTTTAATCTACTGATTAAGATATCTAGATAATATCTCTATTTTTTCTACATTAATTGTGATTTTATTTTTCTCCACAAGCAGGTCAGATCAATAAGTCTTCCTATGTTCAATTCTCAAGATCGTCTATAAGATTTCTTGAATAAAAACACTTCACCGGATCATTAGTAATCTAGGTTATTTTTAACTTCTCTCTCATCAATATAAATATTTTATTATATCGGAGTATTCTAAAAAAGTTCTCGGAGAGTTATCTAAGAAATATCCTCAAAGATAGATATTTTAATTCAAATCATTCAGAATGAATATATTTTTCTCAGGTATATACAATTATTCCAAATCATCAAAAAATGTAATAAAATAGTTATAAATATTTTTATTTAAATACTATAATATTTAAATCATGTATCCAATTATTTCTTCTTCATAACTATATATAACTGTAAGAAGTTCATCCATCCAAGAGATCCCAAATCATCTCTTCATTTATTCTTGAAATTATTTCATATTTAAAATCCCTTAATAATAACTCAATTAAATGTTGGATGAATCAGGATAAACTTATCATGGAATTCTTAAATAAAATCTCAGTAAATATGTATCAATACATTTAATTCTTTCTCACATGGTTTATAAATAACCACAGTCTTGTCTCCTCATTTAAATATTCATTTTATTTTAGTACATCTTAATCAAGATGTCTAATTATAAAAACTCAGTTCTCCACTTTTAAATATCCAAATAATTTAGTTTTACTTCTTACAGTTTGAACATAAACACAACATTTCCATATT
The DNA here is from genome assembly GCA_963277665.1 of Viscum album. Classification (NCBI taxonomy): domain Eukaryota; kingdom Viridiplantae; phylum Streptophyta; class Magnoliopsida; order Santalales; family Viscaceae; genus Viscum; species Viscum album. Next base: position 884,453,341 of record OY728158.1, read on the forward strand.
TATTATTAGTATGAAGAAATCATGTATCCCAGATTTTCTTGTACACATCCATTGAACATGTTCCGTAACGTGGGACGATTAAGCTCACACATCTTCTATTTATATCTCTACCTTTATAATTCTCATTTATCTTACATTATTGCAAGTGAAACTATATTCATGTGAAATAATATCGAGATTACCCATTCTTAAATTCAACCCCATCAATGGTTGAAGGTTTCTATTTATCACGACTCCATTTTTTCTCTTTTATTCATGGACCATGTGAGCCTTATCCACCAAGAAGATCTATGTTTATACTTCACAAAAGTTCGATAATCACATAAGAAATATATGATTCCCTCATAGAGGATCTATTTTTTGATGAATTTTTTATTCATAGAGGATCCTCATGCACAGAAGTTCACGGACTTCTCATAAAATATCATGTATATGAAATATATGTTCCCTACATTTATCATGTAAGAAGAAGTCATCATTTATAATAAAGACACTCATAGAAGACTCATGTACTTCTTTATCGAAGCAGTAGCTTGACATCATAGAATATTTGTGTTGTTCTTCTCCTTGAAATACCTTATACACATGGAATATCCATCTATGTTTTATACTTATATTCCTTCTCCATATAACATACTAGTAACTCAATCATCTAATAGAGTTACATGAATGTTTTACCAAGCATTACATCCAATAACTTTTTCATGAATCCATAAAAATACTCCAAGTATCGTCATCAACTCCAATAAACACATATTGCTCCATTGATAAAGAAGTAAAAAATTACTAGGGAACTTCAAGATTTAGATGATTTTATAGTGGAACACCCTTCCATAGAGGATTTTTCTTTGGATATAGAGAACTAATATGAGGATGTTTAATCTATCAATTATTCTTCTTATACATTAGAAATCTACATCCATAATGCTTCCAATTTCTCAATCTGGAAGAATATATAAGATTCAATGATCAATTGAGTTAGTATAAGAGTTATATTTTCTACTCTAGTAAAATAAATCTTTTCTTAATATATACTTTTTTAGAAAATTATAATAACTATGAGGTATAATATTATGGTCTTGTCATAGGTATAGGGTTAACCTTAAAAATATAAGATACTCAATTGAATTTTAAAGGTGTCTAAGAATATGTGATAAAATAGATCAACGTGAAATATTCCATTAATAATGAAGAATTTATGCTTTTCCTTAGTATAAATGAGATTTTATGATTTTTTTCTCTCTTGCGCAGTTTCATTGTACATCATATGCCTATAACACTCTCAATAATTTTCTTTGGATAACCTGACCATTAATCTTTCTAACCAATATCAATATAAAATAACAATCCATATATTATATATTAGGGTGGTAATTCCCTTAATTGGTAAATAATTGGAAGAAATAAATGAGACTAACTCAACCCTGACTTTAGTCGGGTCCATATCTCAACAAACTGATAAACAAAAAACAATATTTTAATACTATGTTCATTTCCCAATTGTTGCAGGTTACAAAAACATGAAAATATATGTAGATTGATGTGAATTTATTAAACTATAAAAATATATTTTTTATTTTTATGGTTTTTTAAAACCATAATAGTAGGGAAAATTCTTCTACGGTTTCACAAAATATATCGATAGAGTTATTAAAATTATTCCATGGTTGAATCCCCCCCCCAATATCATTTACCATCTCCTTAAAAACATTCATCTATCCCACTTCATTGATTCCCTCGCATCTTAGCCTCCCCCCACATCATTTTTCCCATCCAAACTCCTTCCATCACCTCCTTCATTCTCCAATCATCACCCATATATTCTTCAGTCATCACCCCTCTATTATCCCACCTTGCAGACATTTCATCCCTTCAACTAATTTTAGTGTCAATGTTTATAATTATTTATAGGTTTATTTATTTTTATATTGATTTATACTATTTTGTGTGTTGATTAGGTTTTAAAAGTTTATATATTATTTTGGATATCAACTATTGGTTGAAAATAGTTTTTTATGAAATTGGGTGATACTTGGGGATGATAATTAGGAATTGAAAATAAATTTATAAATATCAATTGATAATTTTATATAAATATGAGTCAATTTAAATTTTTATTGTTTATACATATAATTGTATATATTTATTCCTATATATATAAATTTTATAGTTTTAAATAATTTTATAAATTATATAATTTATTGTTGTATAATTATATAATCCAACTATATTTATAATGTTTTAAATATTAATCCATATAAATTTAAAATATTTTTTAATGTAATTTTATTTTTTTATAATTTTAAAATGTACATTAATTATTTTATATACATTTAAAAATTATATAAAATATTGTATTATACTTTTACAAATTATATGTAAACTTTTATACATTTATATAATTTAATAGTTTTATATGTTTATACATTTATATTCTTCAATTAATTGAAATTTTACATTTTATTTTTTAATTTATTATTCTATAAATTTATATATAAATTGATAGATTTATATACTTATGTAAATTATGTATAGATTTTCAAATTATATATTATTTTACAATTTTAAAAATAATTTATATAATTTTATATATAATGATGTAGTTGTTGCCCTAGAAACAACATATATGTACTTCAATAAATTATTTCATTATTAATTATGTTTCTTATCACATCGTAATTGTTCCTTGACATGAAATATGTTTGAAATAATATCCTATGAATATTGGTCTCATTAAAAGGTCATAGAATTTTCTCACAATTATGAGAACCTGGAGTTTACATAAAAATATTCTTGAATATATGTTATATAGTTGGTTGATATCATTTTATGGGATATAAATAATATTGGCTATTAGGGGTAGAGACTCAAAAGACATTGAGGCATCATATCATGGTGTACATACATAATAATTTCCTATGTATGAGATTATGAGAACAAGACCCTATAATCAGAAATCCAAATTTTCATGTTTCATTAGATGTTCTTATTTATGGACATGTGTATTGATACCTAGACATTACTATTGTCATTAATGGATACCATGAGTCACATAAATTGATATATTGATGATACCGATGACAATATATGATCATGGTGGGGTAGGATATTTTGGTTTCATCACAAGTGATATTTCATTAATGGATATCAAAAGAAATGATTTATCCATTATGTCTCTTAAATAATGTTGATATCTCAAGCTCATTGATGGGAATGAAACTGCCTTGTTTAATCCATGGCCATTGTATTTTTGGGTGAGCTCATTTCATGAAATTAAATGAAAGAGACATTAGTCACATAGGTAGATGACACATGTATGCAACCTGTTTGATATGACATATCATGATAAAAGGATTATATTACACTTTAACCTTTAAAATGTGGTTGTATGTCATAATGACATTATCTTCATTCACTATGGGTGTCATTCCATTTTTAAGATAATAACCATGGAATTTGTGTATTTCTACCTAATACCATTGAGAAATGGGGCTGTAGGTTCACACACTAAGTGTATCTACAATCTTGGTTAAATTTCGTATTGAATTTAACAAGTCAAAATAAATAATATTTATTCAAGTTTGGTTAACCACTAAGATTTATTCTGTGTTATTATAAATAATAAGTGAGTAAAATAATAATAATAATAAATATTTATTTTCAGGGTTTAAAAAAAATAATATTTATTAATTTTATTGATGAATAATATTGTGATATTTATTTGCTAAATTAATAGTCCTTATTCAGGTTTTTTTAAAAATCGAGATTGATAAGTAGACCACGCTTAGTGGTCTGATTAAAAATGAGATAAATGACTTTTTTTCTTATAGTGATTCACATGTCACATAACTAATAAGTATATTTTTATTAGACCTGGGGTCAACTATGAATTATAGAATTCGAAAGGGTATTGTGTGTTAAGGTTTAATCCTAGAGCTACCATAATAAATATCTAATTATATCATTTTTCATATTCATTTTGGATTTTCACAATAGATATAAAGAAGGGATCTCAAGCACTAGAGTAATGAACCTGACCCTATTGGCCTACAGTTGGTTCCTTACATTATTACATTGGCATTAGAATCAAAGATTCACATATTAAAGAATTAATTGTATAGTAGTCTTTGTTAACCAAAAACATACATGAAATCTGAATTACATTTTAAAAATTAAAATACAAAAATAGTATCATTGAGTCTAACATTATTCCCCCTTTATGAAACCCTCCATATCAGACATAATATACTTGTTTGAATCCCTAGGAAAAATTAAAATATATGAAAGGGGTGAGCAAAATTTTTTTGTAAGGATAAGTGTACAATAGAATATACGAGTAAATATGGCAAGGTAAATAAATAAAATAAATTCCATTTAAATAATCACATGATCTAGGAAACATATCCATGGATATTCTATAACTCAAGGCATTAGTTCATTGTACACGAACTGTAACATCCCAGGTAAATAATGAATAAAAAAATTTCGTATTTATTAATATTTACGAATTAAATATTAATTTTACTTTAAAGGGGTTGCTATGTTCGATAGCGTACCCAATACGCACCGATGAGTTCCTTTGAAAACATACATTGCACACTAGTAATATAATGATATTATTTTAAATGGTAGTTAACATGTAGCCATTGTATTGGAGGGAATGGATAGAAATAACTAAAATATGATTATATATGTTTTTTAAATGTTTTTACATTTATCCAATAAAAGATAAAGGCTTAAAATATGGAAAGAATTCAATTTTAGGCATTTATACCCTAATTTTCACTAAAGGTTCACTTATCACCTTTTGATGGCGAACCATCATTAAATATAGTTTTGATCAATCTTATAATTTCTATTGGACCAAATATAACTCTTCTTTATAATTGGGACATCAAAAATTACTTTGTGTAAATTTTTGGTATCTTTCCGATAAAGTTCATTTTTTAATGAATAGTGTAAAATGTTGTATTTTAATTCAAAACCTATTTTTAATATAATTTATTTATATGATTAAATTATCAATTGAATTGGTTTTAAAGTGAAATAAGAAAATATTTTTACCATTAAATCCAATATTGGCCGTTGGAATTAATTTCACTTTGAAATCGGACTTAAACTAGTGTCAATCTTTTGATACTTATTGTTTCATAAAAACACGCTATTTGTCATGACAGTGGGAATTAATTATTAAATTAATTAATGTGACTTATATGTTTTGAATTTTGTAAAATATACTTCATTTTTGAATTCGGAATATCAAATATAGCTTAGGGTGAATTTTTGGTATTTTTCTGAAAAACTTCAATTTTTGATGAATAGTGAAACCACTAAGTGGTACTTATAAAAACTGATTTTTCGTTTAAATGAAATTTTACCACTTCTGTGTTTTGAATTTAAAAAATCGAACATACTCGGTTTTCATTAAGAAGTAAAATGTGTTTCAATGAGATTAAAATAATTTTTTGGTGAATAGTAACTCTTAAGTTCTTAATCGCGATTAGAGGTAATTAGTGTAGTTTAAGGTAAAAATAATGTTTTAATAATATGAGATGAGCTTGACACATGTCCTACCCTAATTGGATGTGTCATGGAAGACCAAGAAAGTCCATGGGTCAACTTGGGGACCTCATGGAGCCACTTTGGTTGGGAAATGACATAAATAACTTTTTATTAAATGTTAAAGTAAAAATGACACAAACATGACATGTTTTACTAAACCAATTTTTTCATGGGGTTATACAAGTCATATTTTTGACTATAAATATTCATCAGAAAGCTAAAACGATTTCCTACATCATGATATTTATGTTATAATTTTTAGACATTAAATAAATTAAATTATTTATGACATCATAAGGATGCAGCGATTACCTCATTAATAATGGATTTAAATAAAATGGAAAGATAATGAAACATCTAAGACCTAAACATGGCCAAAACATATTGGATGGGAGGATTTCGAACCCTTATCACCTTATACTATAATTAAATCAATGTGGGACCTTTGAAATCCGAAACACTTTTGAAAATAAAGTAACATTTTGTAACTTTACAAGAGTGCCCCTCCTCTCCTCTTATAAAAGGCCCCCACCTCTACCACCTTACCCACACTCCCAAAGCCTTTGGATCAGAACACCTCTGGCCATTTTGTCTCTCCACTTCCCTATATTACTCCTTGAAGCCTCAATTTTGGCAGAAGTCTTCCCAAGGAATCCTTTGAGCTCAAACCAAAGGGAGTTACCCGATTTTAAGGTAATGTCTTCTTTTGAGTCCTTTTGTTTTATTTTGCTTCTCCAACCCCATAAACTCTTTTTATTATTTTCTTTTGTAACAACCCCAGTATCCTCAATATACTAATATGTTGTTATAAGAAGGATTATAGCTACACTTACACACACCTACATCTAATGGTTAAAGAACATATTGTTTCCGTGGATGGCGAATTTCTGCCTCCCAAAACGATGATTGTTCAACATTATTTTAAAACCTTCAAAGGTGGCCATTAAGATGACACTATATTTATATATGATATATAATATGTTTCTGTTTTCCTTACGCTTCTGTATTTTTCATTTTTGGAATACCTTTATGGTTTCCATTATGGGTAAACGCGATATCTTCATTTAAGGAAGTGCGGACTATCGCCCCCTCAAAGTGATTTGATTCGTTAAATGCCATATGTGGGACTTATAAAGGATGGATTTAATGTTATTATATAAGATGTTATACTGGAATTATAAAATACCTCTATATCATTATTATTTATTTCCATTAAAGTATGAGATAGAAATGAAAGTAGTGTTCATGCGTACGTACGGCTTACCGCCTCCATAAACGGTGCATTTCATTTCTTATCCCCAAATGTAATGTACTATTATAATTACTTGTATATAATGGATATATATGACGAATGATACATCTAAATTATGAATATAATTCAGGAATTAAAATATACATACCTCTCATTTAGTTTTAATTCCATTAATATGGCAAAGAAATGGAAGTAGTGTTCATGCGTACGTACGGCTTACCGTCTCCATGAACGGTGCATTTCATTTCTTACCTCTAAATGATTGTTTAATATTATAAATAAATGTATATTCTTGATATATATTATATATATGATATCCAAATCAGGAATTTCATTCTGGATATAAAGAACCATTGACCACACGAACAACATGTAATTGTAAGAAGTCCACTTTCGACTTAAGAACCAAATATCGACAAAACAAACATTATTAACTTAAATGGTTACATAATATTTATAACATGGCAATAAGTGATATAAAAGGAATAATGAACTTGAAAAGGGTTATTAAGAAAATATAAATTAACTCAATTTTATTATTCAGGACATTAAAGAACGACTGAGTCAAGTCGGACCCGAGGTAAGGGACTTCGTCTCAATCTCCTTTCATTGAGGCATATCTCGTTTTATACACAACTTTATTTTATACGTTGTATAAACCCCTTTTACTTTTACTTTTATACAAAAGGAATCTTTTTCTACGAAGATTTTTACTAAACGACAAAAAGGAATGTTTTTTTTAACGTACGCGGTGACAACGACCTTTTCCACCGCCGTGAGTATTATTTGGTCTTTGGCTTCCTCAACATGCCGTAATATTTTTTTAAAATAAAATAAATACCATATACTCTGTTATGTATTTTGGTATTGAAAATGGTTTTGATAAAGGATTCTATTATGTCAATATATTTAAATTATATATTGTGAATGAAATGCGGAAATGTAACCATTCCTTTATATTGGTTTTATGTTTTATGATTTTATATTGGTACTTGGACATTTGACGGGTGGTTACGTGATAAACCATATGAGGGGTGGTGCCGTGAATACCAGGACGGGTGGTTACGTTATAACCTCCAATGCATTGGGTATGGAAGTCAGCCGTATGGCTATTCCATTAAGTATGTATGGAAGTTGGTCGTATGGCTATTCCATTAAGTGATATGTGTGGAAGTTGACCGTATGGTTATTCCACTTAAGTATGTTTATGTCCCAAGTTACCTTTGTATATTATGTGTTATTTATATGGGTTTTATGGTAATCCTTTGGTTACAAAAAGGTAAGTAATTATATTTTATTCAGTGAAGAGTTTTTACTACTTCATGAAGATGAAGCTATTACTTTGATAAAGTTATACATGGTATTACTTGATGTTTGAAAAACTAACAGTTTTCATTCTTTGTGTATCCCTTACTGAGCTTTTTATGCTCACCCCAAGTTTTTTGAAATGTTTTTCATAGGACATAATGTGGAATAGGGTCAAGGATGGGATCAAGGGAAAGTCATTCTATATAAAATATGGAACTAGACATGTTTCTTTTTAAGAGTTTTTATTTTATGGAATCTTAGTAGAAGTGTCTACTTTGTAATCTTTTGAGATGTAATAGTTATGTCCTAATTCTCTAAAACTCTAAACCTGAAAAGATCCTCAATGTGAATTACTCATTTAATTCAATATTAAGTAATGTTTAAGGATGGGGCCTTATAGTTGGTATCAGAGGTCAGTTTAGACAACTTTAAGAGTTAGAAAATTGTTAAATTATAAATTAATTTATGGTATGACTGAAATGATATAGCATTTAAAGATTACCATGTTGCTTCGCCTAAGATATTTATATGTTAAGAATGGTTTTCCACAGAGGAAACATGTCAGCTATGTTAGGAAGGAATACAGAGAGAAATGACCTTCTAAATAAGCAACCTGAGAAGGTCAAAATCAGAATTGAAGAGTTTGTTGTAGTGATGGCTCATTTGAATCAGGTGATAAATGGTGGTTGTGTTTATTGATGATATTTTGGTGTTTTATAAAAGTAAAGAGGAGCATGAAAGAAATTTAAGGGTTATCTTTCAAACCTTAAAAGAAAAGAAACTATATGGAAAATTCAGCAAGTGTGAGTTTTGGTTACAACAAATTTCTTTCCTGGGTCACACTGTTTCAAAAGATGGCATAACTTTTGATCCTGTTAAAACAAAAGTTGTTGAAGAATGGTCAAGACCTACAAATGTAACCGAGATCCATATTTTTCTTGGTTTGGAAGGTTACTAGCGAAGGTTTGTTGAAAATTTTTCACGGTTATCTAGTCCAATGACTAAGCTAACTCGTAAGGGTGTTAATTTCATCTGGACAAAAGAATGTGATGATTGTTTTCAGAAGTTGAAGAGAAGATTGGTGAATGCTCTAGTTTTGGAACTTCCTTCCAAGAATGTTGAGTTTGTTATATACAGTGATGCTTCGTTGAAGGGACTTGGCTATGTCCTTATGCAGAATGATAAGGTAATTGCTTATTCTTCACGTCAGTTGAAAACTCATGAGGTAAATTACCCTACACATGATTTGGAATTAGCTTCTGTTGTTTTTGCTTTAAAAATTTGGAGGCATCATTTGTATGGAGTAAAGTGTGAAATATATACTGATCACAAAAGTTTAAAGTATATATTCACTCAGAAATAATTGAACATGAGACAGAGGAGATGGCTGGAATTAATCAAGGATTATGATTGTACAATTCACTACCATCCGGGAAAAGCAAATAAAGTGGATGATGCTTTGAGTCGAAAAAGTAATGCTTCATTAACCATGCTACGTTTGGAACGAGATCCTTTGGTTTTTGATTTGATGAACTTTGGCATAGAATTTATTGGTCTAGGATGTCCTTCTATTTTGTTTCAGGTATCAGTGAGATCTTCTCTATCAGACAGAATCAAGCATGCACAGAAGCAAGACAGTGAGTTGTAGAAAAAGGTAGAGCTGGTTCAGGAAGGTAAGTTGTCTGAATTCAACATTGATAGTGATTGTGTTTTGAGGTTTGGGGAGAGATTATGTGTGCCATGTGATTCACAGTTGAAGAATGAGTTTTTATATGAGGCTCATAGTTCCCCGTTTTCAGTTCATCCTGGCAGTACTAAGATGTACAGAGATCTGCGGGAGTATTACTGGTGGGATGGAATGAAAAGAGATATTCCTGATTTTACTATGAAGTGTTTGACTTGTTAGCAGGTTAAAGCAGAGCAACAGTTACCGAAAGGGATGCTTCAGCCTTTACCAGTGCTAGAGTGGAAATGGGAGAATATATCCATGGACTTTGTTGTGGGATTACCGAAGACATGTCGAGGTAATAATGCAATCTTGGTTATTGTTGATCGCTTGACTAAATCTGCTCATTTCCTTCCTATACGAGATAGTTTTTACCTAGATCAACTTTCCCATTTGTATCTTAAGAAGACATTCAGGTTACATGGATTTCCTCTCTCCATTGTATCTGACCGTGATCCTAGGTTTACTTCTAACTTTTTGAAAGGCCTTCATAAGTTGTTGGGTACTGAATTAAATTTTAGTATAGCTTTTCATCCTCAATCAGATGGGCAGTCAGAACGAAAAATTCAGACCTTGGAGGATATGCTACGAGCTTATTCGATGGATTATCCGGGAAGTTGGGACCAACATCTTTATTTGGTTAAGTTTTCATATAATAACAGTTTTCATTCCAGTATACAGATGGCACCATTTGAGGCATTATATGAGAAGCAGTGTCGAACTCCATCATTTTGGGATGAAGTGGGTGAAAGGAAGCTGATGGGACCCGAGTTGATAGAAGAGATGGCATAAAAGGTTCAGTTGATTCAGAAACACATGGGAACAGCTCAGAGCAGGCAGAAGAGTTATGCGGATAACCGGAGGAAGGATCTATCTTTCAAGGTAGGTGATCATGTTTTTCTCAAGGTTTCTCCATGGAAAAGTGTGATGCGATTTGGTAAGAGAGGAAAGCTGAGTCCAAGGTTCATTGGACCATATGAAATTATAGAGAGAGTTGGATCAGTTGCATACAGAGTGGAATTACCTCCAAGTGTATCTCAGGTACACAATGTTTTTCATGTTTCGATGTTGAGGAAGTATATGCCAGATTCATCTCATGTTTTGAGCCTAGAGGTAGTTCATTTGGAAGAGAATCTCTCTTATGAAGAACAACCAGTCCAGATTCTTGACCGAAGAGAGAAAGTGTTGCAAAATAAGGTAATCCACCAGGTAAAGGTTTTGTGGAAAAACCATATGGTTGAAGAGGCAACGTGGGAATCTAAAAAAGCTATGAGGGATAAATACCCCCACTTATTTTGATAAGTGAATAAAATTGCGAGGACGCAATTCCCAAAAGGGGGGAAGGATGTAACATCCCAGGTAAATAATGAAGAAAACATTTTCGTATTTATTAATATTTATGAATTAAATATTAATTTTACATTAAATGGGTTGCTATGTTCGATAGCGTACCTGATACGCAACGATGAGTTCCTTTGAAAACTTACGTTGCACACTAGTAATATAATGATATTATTTTAAATGGTAGTTAACATGTAGCCGTTGTATTGGTGGGAATGTATATAAATAACTAAAATATGATTATATATGTTTTTTAAATGTTTTTACATTTATCCAATAAAACATAAAGGCTTAAAATATGGAAATAATTCAATTTTAGGCATTTATACCCTAATTTTCACTAAAGGTTCACTTATCACCTTTTGATGGAGAAGAATCATTAAATATAGTTTTGATCAATATTATAAATTCTACTAGACCAAATATAACTCTTCTTTTGAATCGGGACATCAAAATTTACTTTGTGTAAATTTTTGGTATCTTTCCGATAAAGTTCATTTTTTAATGAATAGTGTAAAATGTTGTATTTTAATTCAAAACCTCTTTTTAATCTAATTTATTTATATGATTAGATTATCATTTGAATTGGTTTTAAAGTGAAATAAGAAAATATTTTTACCATTAAATCCAATAGTGGTCGTTGAAATTAATTTCACTTTGAAATCGGACTTAAACTAGTGGCAATCTTTTAATACATACTGTTTCATAAAAACACGCTATTTGTCATGACAGCGGGAATTAATTATTAAATTAATTAATGTGACTTATATGTTTTCAATTTTTTAAAATAGACTTCATTTTTGAATTCTGAATATCAAATATAGCTTAGGGTGAGTTTTTGGTATTTTTCTGAAAAACATCAATTTTTGATGAATAGTGAAACCACTAAGTGGTACTTATAAAAACTGATTTTTCGTTTAAATTAAATTTTACCACTTCTATGTTTTGAATTTCAAAAATCCGGCATACATGGTTGTCATTAAGAAGTAAAATGTGGTTCAATGAGATTAAAATAATTTTTTGGTGAATAGTAACTCTTAAGTTCTTAATCGCGATTAGAGGTAATTAGTGTAGTTTAAGGTAAAAATAATGTTTTAATAATATGAGATGAGCTTGACACATGTCCTACCATCATTGGATGTATCATGCCCGACCAAGACAATCCATGGGTCAACTTGGGGACCCCATGGAGCCACTTTGGTTGGGAAATGACATATATAACTTTTTATTAAATGTTAAAGTAAAAATGACACAAACATGACATGTTTTACTAAAACAATTTTTTCATGGGGTTATACAAGTCATATTTTTTACTATAAATATTCATTAGAAAGATAAAACGATTTCCTACATCATGATATTTTTTTTAATTTTTAGACATTAAATAAATTAAATTATTTATGACATCATGATGATGCAGCGATTACCTCATTAATAATGGATTTAAATAAAATGGAAAGATAATGTAAAATCTAAGACCTAAACATGGAAAAAACCTATTTTATGGGTGGATTTCGAACCCTTATCACCTTATCCTAGAATTAGATCAATGTGGGACCTTGAAAATCTGAAACTCTTTCGAAAATAAAGTAACAGTTTGTAACATTACAAGAGTACCCCTCCTCTCATCTTATAAAAGGCCCCCACCTCTACCACCTTACCCACACTCCCAAAGCCTTTGGCTCGGCCAAACTATGCCCATTTTGTCTCTCCACTTCCCTCTATTACTCCTTGAAGCCTCAATTTGGGCAGAAGTCTTCCCAAGGAAGCCTTTGCGCTCTAACCAAAGGGAGTTACCCGATTTTAAGGTAATGTCTTCTTTTGAGTCCTTTTTTTCATTTTGCTTCTCCAACCCCCTAAACACTTTTTATTATTTTCTTTTGTAACAACTCCAGTATCCTAAATATACTAGGATGTTGTTATAAGAAGTATTCGAGCTACACTTACACACACCTACATCAAATTGTTAAAGAACATACTGTTTCCGTGGATGGGGAATTTCTGCCTCCCGAAACGATGATTGTTCAACATTCTTTTAACACCTTCAAAGGTGGCCATTAAGATGACACTATATTTATATATGATATATAATATGTTTATGTTTTCATTAAGATTCTGTATTTTTCATTTTGGGCATACCTTTCTGGCTTCCATTATGGGTAAACGTGATATTTTCATTTAAGGAAGTGCGGACTACCGCCCCCTCAAAGTGATTTGATTCATTAAATGCCATATGTGAGACATATAAAGGATGGATTTAAAGTTATTATATAATATATTATATTGGAATTATAATATACCTCTATATAATTATTATATCTTTCCATTAAAGTATGAGATAGAAATGAAAGTAGCGTTCATGCGTACGTACGGCTTACCGTCTCCATGAACGGTGCATTTCATTTCTTATCCCCAAATGTAATGTACTGTTGTAAGTACATGTATATAATGGATATATATGATGAATGATACATCTAAATTATGAATATAATTCAGGAATTATAATATACATACCTCTCATTTAGTTTTAATTCCATTAATATGGCAAAGAAATGGAAGTAGCGTTCATGCGTACGTACGGCTTACTATCTCCATGAACGGTGCATTTCATTTCTTACCTCTAAATGATTATGTAATATTATAAATACATGTATATACTGGATATATATGATATATATGATATCCAAATCAGTAATTTCATTCTGGATATAAAGAACCTTTGACCACATGAACAACATGTAATTGTAAGAAGTCCACTTTCGACTTAAGAACCAAATATCGACAAAACAAACATTATTAACTTAAATGGTTACATAATGTTTATAACATAGCAACAAGTGATATAAAAGGAATAATGAACTTGAAAAAGGTTCTTAAGAAAATAGAAATTAACTCAAGTTTATTATTCAGGACGTTAAAGAACGACCGAGTCAAGTCGGACCCGAGGTAAGGGACTTCGTCTCAATCTCCTTTCATTGAGGCATATCTCGTTTTATACACAACTTTCTTTTATATGGTGTATAAACCCGTTTTACTTTTACTTTTATAAAAAATGAATTTTTTTTCTATGAAGCATTTTACTAAACGACAAAAAGGAATGTTTTTTTAACGTACGCGGTGACAACGACCTTTTACTCCACCGTGAGTATTATTTGGTCTTTGGCTTCCTCAACAAGCCGTAATGTTTTTTTAAAATAAAATAAATACCATATACTCTGTTATGTATTTTGGTATTGAAAATGGTTTTGATAAAGGATTCTATTATGTCAATATATTTAAATTATATATTGTGAATGAAATTTGGAAATGTAATCATTCCTTTATATTGGTTTTATGTTTTATGATTTTATATTGGTACTTGGACATTTGACAGGTGGTTACGTGATAAACCATATGACGGGTGGTGCTGTAAATACCAGGATGGGTGGTTATGTTATAACCTCCAATGCATTGGGTATGGAAGTCAGTTGTATGGCTATTCCATTAAGTATGTATGGAAGTTGCCTGTATGGCTATTCCATTAAGTGATATTTGTGGAAGTTGACCGTATTGTTATTCCACTTAAGTATGTTTATGTCCCATGTTACCTTTATATGTTATGTGTTATTTATATGGGTTTTATGGTAATCTGTTGGTTACAAAAAGGTAAGTAATGATATTTTATTTAGTGAAGAGTTTTTACTAATTCATGAAGATGAAGGTATTACTTTGATAAAGTTATACATGGTATTACTTGATCTTTGAAAAACTAACAGTTTTCATTCTTTGTGTATCCCTTACTGAGCTTTTTATGCTCAACCCAAGTTTTTTGAAATGTTTTTCACAGGACTTAATGTGGAATAGGGTCAAGGATGGGATCAAGGGAAAGTCATGCTATATAAAACATGGAACTAGACATGTTTCTTTTTAAGAGTTTTTATTTTATGGAATCTTAGTAGAAGTGTCTACTTTGTAATCGTTTGAGATGTAATAGTTATGTCCTAATTCTCTAAAACTCTAAACCTGAAAAGATCCTCAATGTGAATTATTCATTTAATTCAATATTAAGTAATGTTTAAGGCCAGGGCCTTATACGAACGTTAAGTTGGTTACCCATTTAATGAAAGTGTGGGTAGGTTTAGTCTGAACCATTAATATAAAAATATATTACTATATTCATGATCATTTTTTTATTATATAATCATGGAGTAAATATAATTTAAGTATTTTAAGGGATAAAAAAACAAAAATGTTTGTTGATGAACATTACCTTTTCTTTGGGTATCTTCTTTTGATTTGCACAAAAAGACTTATTTGGATGGATATATTACCAAATTAAGGATTGTGTGATAAATTTGGGAAACTTGTAAGGATAAATGTTCAAGGGTTGGTAGATCTATAAGGAAAAAGGTGTTGTGAGAATGTGAGGGCGGAAGTTCCCATTTATAATCCAAG
This sequence comes from Viscum album, assembly GCA_963277665.1. Classification (NCBI taxonomy): domain Eukaryota; kingdom Viridiplantae; phylum Streptophyta; class Magnoliopsida; order Santalales; family Viscaceae; genus Viscum; species Viscum album. The sequence goes on from OY728158.1 coordinate 884,468,964, forward strand.
TGAGGGAGTGTTTTGGAAAATCCAAAATTATTAAATTAATATAAATTAAATTTCAATTAAAAATGGCTCCAAAGTGAATTATTTATAATATAATATGATTATAGTTCTAAACCCTATAAAAAATAATATTTATTCATTTTTAGGATACATTATTACTCTTATCATTGGGATTTAACCCTCATTTAAACCATTTAATTCTTATCGTGATAACATGGCTTTTTCTTCTATAAGGGTTTATATAGTTAATATAAAATGAATAAAAATGATAAATGATTCATTTATTACATTTTAAACCTTATCCGAATAATTTTCATGAATTTTATTTTTATTTAGTTTTAAATCATTTAATAAAATATTATTTAATTTGAAATCTAATTAATTCCAATTTCGACACTATTCATTTCATGATTTTTTTTAAAATAACAATACAGAATATTACTTTGAACAAAAACATTTAATAAGTCCCTATTAAGTCTAGCTAATATATAATTTTTTAATTATATTAATTATATAAAATTATATTTATTTTAATATTTTTAATACCATTTATTTGTTATATCTATTAATTAAACAATCACTCTAACATCATTATGTGACTATTAATTTAATTATTTATTCCCTAAAAATTAATAAAAATTATCATGATGATGATAAAATTTTTATTTTTCTAGTGAATATTTGTAGTCTAATATATCTTCTGAATAAATATATATAATAACTGTAATACTTCTCAAAAACCTCAATATGATAGATCGAACATTCCTTATAATAAAATACTAATAAAGTCTTAAGGTCATCCAAGTGGATCCAATAGGCCATAAAATTGGACCATGGATGATTTTGGTCAAAAATAACTCATCCAAAAAAATATAACAAGTTATATGGTAATTTTCTAGTATTTATAATATTATTTTTACTCATAATTACACAATATACTTTTAACTGTGTCAATAAAAAATTATTAAAGTTATTATTCATAATATACAAAAATAAAATGGACATATTTACATAATTTGGACCCATTGATGCCAAATATTAAATCCATCTTTGAAAATTCAGGAAATATAATTTTCAGTTATTATTTTAAAATTAATATCATTGACAGAATGAGAAAAAGATTTTTTAAAGTGAAAACCATCAAATGATTGAAATGTTTTTATATCAAAATTCAATGTGAAATTTATTAAAATGAAATAAATTAGATTAGATTATAAAACAGTTATCCAATTATATATTAAAACCAACCAAAAACATAATTTAATGCTATAAATTTTTTGCCAAAAAATTTTGTTCTCAACTAAAATGAAATATTTTATCCCTATTTCTCAAAACATTGAACTTATCAAAAAATCAAAAAAAGTAAATTTTTTTCTTCTACTTTAAAATAAGAATATTATTTTATAAAAAAATATGCATAAGTTTCCAAGATTGGAATTAAAATAGGTTCATCATTAAAAGGACATAAAGCTGTATTTAGAAAGTTATACCATTTTAATGCATAAAATTGAATTCATTAATATCATATGCCAATGATGTCTTTTGTTTAAATGATCTAAAAAATTAATTCATAATATATTTAATATTATTCAAACCCACCATTTTAATAGCTAGGTTATAACATTCACTAATTCAATAGACTGTAGTACTCTTTACCTCAGGGTTGTGCGCAACACAAGCTAAAAGCAATTGTACAGTAAAATCATAGGGTGTTACATTATCCTCCCCTTAAATAAATTGTTTCCTAAAAATTTGAAAATTCATTACAAAAATAAAATATCGATAATTAATAATTCTTATTTTGGGAAAGTCACATTAGAAATAGGATTAATTAAATATTCTCTAAAAAAGAGGGAAAGGGAAATGTGAAGGTCACCCAAAAATTAGGCGTTTGAATAAGATAACATTAATATAAAATGAAAACATGGAAATAGAAAAGAAATATAACTATCATGTTTCGGTGGATATTAATATATAACATGTTCACTATAAAGATAACCATCACAAAATTGCAAATCTTGTGATCAGTTAAAAGACCATTGATTTCTTATTAATAATAGTTTAAAGATAACATTTTTATTTAAAACTACTTTTCCAAAAGTTGTGAGATAATTTAACTATGTAGATAAATCACTCAAGAGAATTATATTATTTGTTTCCATGTCATAACTTCATCATTTTATTGTGTTTTGATCAATTTTCACTTCATCCCTTAAATCAGTAGATGGATATACAATTTTGATTTTACGCTTGAACCACCATTATCAAAAGATCCAAAATTCATTCCTTTAACCATTAAATATTTATCAATACCAAAATGGTTAGAAATTTTTTTCCAATATGATTAATCATATTTTAACCTCAAATTACAATATCAAATTTTCAAATTAATCCATTCTATCAATATTTACCATAATACTCATTCAAAATACTGTTATCAAAATTCAAAGTCCAAAACATTAGAAGGAAGGTGACTAAATTTCCAAAAATCAACTTCACATCATATTTCCCAAAAAACAACATAATATAGCTCTATTTTCACATAAAAAATATTTGATCACCATAAAAACATTAATGAAAACATTCATGCTTCTAAATCCTTAAATAATAACTACGAAAGTACAGTCCTTATATATCACATGATTCATATTACCATGGAACCATTGATGAAATAATTCTTGAATCCAACTACACAATAACATTAATCATTCTACTTCTTTATTAAACCATTGAATATGCTTCATCATCCTACTCCCTTGTAACTTCTTTTTTCTTTTTTATTTTGTAACCTCCTCATCATTAGTAGTTTAGCCATTACTTGTATAACCTTTTTGATTCTAACCATTGACCAAAAAACAAAAGCCCAAAGTGATAAAAACTAATAATAGTGATATAGTCATGATGAATCATTTATAGGATTTCTTAATCATGACCTATTATTCTAAATAATTTATTCTATAGGTTTAACTGATATTATACATGGTATTACCAAATCTATACTATGATATCATATACGTAGACTTATTCTCAATGTAAGTCATAGGGTTTTGTTTTCTAATCCGTGATTTCCTAAATACTATTCCTAATATTTATACTAAACATTATCTAATTAAAATGGTAGTAACCCTGACCCTAGTATCCTAGAGTCAGTGACTTAGATTATCATATTCTCATAAGCTACAAATAATCACATCCCAAAGTACTGAAAAGTTTATTAGTCTTGGTAAAATAGATATATATATTAAATCCACATTTCATTTTAAAACATATGATATAAAAAGAGTATCATTGATTCTTCCATTATTCCCCCTTTATGTAACCCTATATATCTGTAATAATATACTTCTTAAAATCCTAGTTAAAAATTAAAATCTATAAAATGGGTGAGCTTAAATGTTCAGTAATGGTAAGCACACAACGGAAGCTATGCGTAAATATGGAATAAACAATATGGAAAGGTAAATAATGGAAACATGTTTCATTTAAATAATAACTTGGGATATGAAATATAACCACGAATATTATACTAGTATAATAATTACATGTAATTTCAATAACTAATCTCATAATGACAGACATCTGAAACATACCATCAAGGCCTCAGCCAAGACATCTAAAAATAAATGGGTAAGGCCTCATCCAAATCTGTGTCTGAAAATAAATGGGTAATCCCTCAGCCAAATCTATATCTTATTTATCTCATTAGACCATCTGATGCATCAAGGGGATCTAGTGGGACAATTAATTCATTTATTAATTCCAATTAATTTGTCATATGAATGACATGAAACATAAACAATATATACATATTAAATTTAAATAATTTTCCTTAATTCGTAAACATAATCACAAAACATTCAGAATAATATGGTGAATGGTATCAAAATAGCACATTCACAGTCAAATTGTTCATAAAAAATTTAATAAAATATGGAAAATGGTATAATTTCAAACTAAATTAATCATAAAATTCATCAGTGGATGTTTAAAAAGTTGAAAATAATCTAATAAAATAATTCAAATTTTTTGAGAGAAATACCCCTTTTTTAACTTGAAATCATTTATTTAAATGGTTGCATAATTTGAAAATAAATTTTTTTTATTGAAAATAACATTATAACCATTTAAAAGAGGCTTCAAGACACTAGTTAATCATAATAGTGGAAAATACCACTCATTCTTTATAAGTTAAAAAACATTCCTTCTTTATTTTTGTTGAAAAAGTCATAAAGTCCCTTTCTTGAAAAATGACAAAAATATTCCTTTCTAACCATTTTATAAAAGTCAAACATGGGTAAAAATACATTAAAAATAATAGGATAATAGGAAAATATTTTCATAAACATTTTTAGAGAACATGTACATGCAATAAAATATTCTCCAGTTAAGACTTAAACATAAAAATTCAAAATAATAATGAGATTGTGAAATAACCCCTTACAACTTATAATCAGTATAATAATATTCCCCATGAAAGAAAAAAATTATATGGATATAAAAATAGAAAAATATTTAGGGTAATACTTATAAATTAAATTCATGGGAATTATATATGCCACCCAAAATAAATAATTAGTGTATTTGGAATGAGTCAAACATAAATAAAAGAGAGACAAAAAAATATTGCCATGTGTTTCCTTTTGGGTCAACATCCTTTAACCTCTTATATGATGTTTTTAATCCTTTAATTTACTTATAACATAACCGTAGACATATTTATAATATATTAACTTCTTTTAATCTCTCATTACCCATTTGTTAACAATCATCCTTTATTGACACTATATTAATTGTTAATTATCTAGTTTTTTTATTATTTTTTGAAATGTTACTTGTTGTTCTTATTAATTAGATCATGATTTCATTATATACATAATTTTAAAAATGATTTTAAAAATCATATATATTTAGTATATATGTATTGATAATAATCCAAAAAAATTGAGATAATAAATGAAATGCATCATTTATGGAGAAGGTAGTTCATACGTACACATGAACACTAATTCCATTTATTTTTTATGTTAAAAGATTTAAAATTATATGATATATTTTTTTTATAATTATTATGTTTCATATATTTCATATATGTACCATGTGTCTATTTAATATAACTATTATACATTCCATGTATACTGTGAAAAAATCACATCCCAATGAGGAGGCTGTAGTCCACACTTCAACAAATGATGTTATCATATTAACACAAAATGGAAAGCATAAAGGGATGTGCTATACAAAAATTTAAAAATTATAAATAAAACATAAGTATCATATATATATATATATCATATAAAAATATTTTTTCAATCATAATTCATTACCATGATAGGTGGTACAGGAAAAAATGAATGACATTTTTTCGTAAGATTTTAGTTCATCGTACACGAACAATAAGATCGTAACTCATTTGATGAATGTGTGTGTAGGTTTAGGTCAAAACAATAACATATAAAAATCTTAGTATATCTAGGATAATTTTTTATTATATAACCATGGAATGAAAATAATATAATGGGTTTTAAAAATAACTAAAACAAAAACACTCATTGATGAGTGCTACCTCTTCATTGGGTATCCTCTTTTTATTGGCCTAAAATCGCTTCATTGGAAGGATTTATTCAAAAATTTATAATTCTAGGATGAATTTATGGAATCTAGTACAATAAATGGGTTGGTTTTTGTCGAGATATAAGGCTCAAACTGGTGTGAGGAAGTATGGGAGGAGGTGCCCTTTTAAAATCTAGGTGAGGAGCAATTTTAGAAACCACAAAAATATTAAATTAATAAAATTTAAATTTCAGATAAAAATTGGAAGAAGTGATATATTTACAGTCAAATATGAGGATAGGTCTAAATCTAATCAAAAAATATTTTTTATAAATGTTTAGGTCGCATTCTTACCCTTATATTTCAAATTTAACCCTTAGTTAGACCCTTTAGCTCTTACCGTGAAAACATGGATTTTTATACTTTAAGGTTAATATAGTTTCTATAAAATGTAAAATAACCCTAAATGAGTGATGAATTAAATTTTAAACCATTTCCCAATTATTTTTCTGATGTTTATATTTTTATAAATTCTATATAAATTATTAAAATATTATTTAGTTCAACATATCATTAATGTGAATTTGGACACTATTCATTTATTCACTTTTTAGAAAAATATCAATAGACAAGATAACATCAAAAAAAACATTGAATACCTCCCTAATATGTCTAGGTAATCAAAAAAATATTTTATGACATTAAATATATCAAATTTTATTTCTTTTAATATTTATAATAATCTTTATTTCATGTGACCGTTAATTAAGAAATTCTAGATTCATCATTCTAAAAGACTTTAATTTAATAATTTCTTCCCTAAAATTTAAAAAAAAATTACCGTGATGAATATAAAAATTTTATCTTTTTAATTATTATTTTTTAAAATATATATTCTAAATATACATATATAAAAAATTTAATACTTATTAAAAACATGAGTATGAAATATTGAACTTCCAAATAATAAAATACTAATAAAGGCATAATGGAATCCAAGTGTCTTCAATAGGAAAAAAATTTTCCCAACTGTGATTTTGGTTGAAAATAAATCATAAAATAAATTTATTACATGTTTAGGGTAATTTTATAATATTTTAGAAATTATTTTTACCCTTAATTATCTGATTTAACATTATTAGTGTTAACAAAAAATTATTAAAGTTACAATTCATAATGTACACAAATAAAAGGAACCTATTTATATAGTTTGGAACCACTAATCCCAAATATGGAATTCATTTTTCAAAATTCAAAACACATAATTTTTAGTAATTAATTTAAAATAATATCGTTTACAAAAGGCAAAAATGGGTATTTAAGTGAAAACATACAAAAGATTGAAATTTTTATATCTAGATTCAATGTAAAATTTATTCAAATGACATAAATTGGATTAAATAAAAAAATTAATATAATTATACATTAAAACCAATAAAAATATAATTTAATTCTATAAATTATTTAGAATAAAAAAAAGTGTTTTCAATTAGAATGAAAAATTTTATCAATATTCATAAATACATGATACTTATCGAAAAAATAAAAAAAAGTACATTTTTATATTCCAAATTAAAATACGAATTATATTTTGTCAAATAAAATATATAAAAGTGTCAAAATTTTAATTTAATATAGGTTCTTCATTAAATGGTAGTAAAACTTCATTTAGAAAAATATAAACTTTTAATATGTGAAATTGAATTCAATTAAATCTTATGTCTATAAAATATTTTAGATAAATGTTCAAAAAACATGATTCAAAATGTGATTAATACTATTAATCACATAATTTTAATGTCAAGGTTATAACATTTACTTATTTAATAGATCATGGTCCATTTGAACTCGGTGTTGCATGCAATACAAGTTAAATGAAAATATCCAGTAAAATCATGGGGTGTTACATTCTCTCCTCCTAAATAAATTACATCCTAAAACATTATAATTGAACTAAAAAAATCAATGGTTGATAATGTAAAATTACTTTTGTGGGAAACCAACAATGGAAATAAGAATAAAAAAACATCCTCTTAATATGAGGAAAAAGGAAATATGAAGGTTAGTAAAAAATTAGGCATTCAAATAATATATCATTAGTGTAAAGTTAAAACATGGAAATGGAAGAGAAATATTACTATAATGTTCTGATAGAGTGTCATGGATAACATGGTAGTTATAAATTTAACCATAAAACAACTACAAATCATGTATTCTCTTAAAATACCATTGATTTCTCATAAATATAAGAATAGGGATTACGTTTTAATTTCAAAATAATTTTATTTAAGTTGAGATATTTTTTTTATGTTGATATAGCACTAAAAAACTTTAATGATTTATTTCTATGTCATTATTTCATCATTTGACTATGGTTTGGTATATTTTTACTTTATCCCAAAAACCAAGAGATGGATATTCAAGATAGATTTTATGAATAAAGAGGATTTATCAAAAGATCCAAAAGCAATTCCTTCAACCTTTAAATATTTATAAAAACTAAAATAGTTAGTAGGAGTTTTCCTATATGATAAATCATATTTTAACCTCAAATAATAATATCCAAAGTTAAACTTAATCTATTCTATAAATAGTTAATTTAATAAACATTCAAAATAATTCTGTCCAAATTCAAAGTCAAAATATTTATAAGGTCACCAAATTTCCACAATCAACTTAACAACAAATTTCCCCCAAAACAGTATAATGTAGATCTATTGTCACAAAAAAATATATGATCACCTTAAAAACATTAATCTAAACATTTATGGATCAAAATCCTATCATACAATAATTATATATATATCATGATTCATATAATCAGTGCACCATAGATGAAATAATTCTTGAATCCAAATACACTAGAAAATTAATCATTCAACATCATTATTAAACCAATAACTACACTTCATAACCTTACTACTTAATACATTTTTCTATTAATTTTTATTTTGTAACCTCTTCATCATCAATATTATAAACATTACTTGTATAACCTTGCTGATTATAAGCATTGACCAAAAATACAATGCATAAAGTACAAAACACTAATTATAGTGATATAGTCATGACGAATTATTTATAGGATGTCTAAATCATGAGATATTATTCTCAATATATGATTTTATAGTTTTAACATAGATTATCCACAGTATTAACAAATCTATAGGATGATATCATACACTTAGACTTATCCTCAATGTTAGTCATAGGGTTATGTTTTCTAATCCATATTTAATAAATGTAGTTCCCAAGGTTTCTACTAAATATCTTATAATACTAACTATAATAACAATAACCAAAATAGCCTAGAGTCGGTGTATTACTTTAATAAATTAGAATAAGATACAAGGAATCTCATCCCAAAGTACTGAATAGTTTATTATTCTTGCTAAACTAGATACATATATAAAATTCACATTACATTTTAAAACATAAAATACCAAAAGTGTTTCATTGATTCTACCATTATTCTAACTTTGTGTAACCCTATTTATCAGTCATAATATAAATCATTTATTCCAATGGAAAAATTTAAACATATTAAAGAGGATATCTCAAAGGCTTATTAAGGGTGAGAATATAGTGTAATCTATGGGTAAATTTGGAATAATCAATTTAGAAAGTTAAAAAACAGAAACACGTACAATTTAAATAATCACATGGGTTAGGAAACTTAACGTTGTATATTATACAAGTTAAATAATAATTAATGTTAAAATATAATCTCATAATTATGTAATTAATAATTATAGACATATAAAACATACTATCTAGGCCTTTTCCATGATATCTAAAAATAAAGGGGAAAGTCCTCAGCCAAATCCATATCTGAAAATAATTGTGTATCCCCTCAGCTAAATCTACATCTTATTTGTATCATGAGACCTAACAATGAATCATGAAAAAATAGTGGGCCTAATCTTTCACTTAATAAGTCCAATAAATTCCTCATAACAATGACACGAAACATAAACAACATATATATATATATATTTAATTTAAATAATTTTACCCAATCAGTAAACATAATCACAAACCATTCAGAGTAATTTTGTGAATGGTATCAAAACAGCACACCCACTATCATAATAATCATAAAACATTAAACAAAATACATTAAATGATCATATACCAACATAAATTAAGAATAAAATTAAAAAAAAAAGATGTTCACAGAGATGAGAATTCTCTAATAAAATAATAGAAAATATTTGAGATAAATACCCTTCTTTTACATTGAAATAATTTATCTAAATGGTCCTGAATTTTTAGAAAAAAAATCTATAATGAAAATAACCTTGTAACCTTGTAAAGTAAGCTTCAAGTATCTAGGGAATCATGATAGTGGAAAATGTTTCTAATCTAGAATAAGTTAAAAAAAGTTCTTCCATATTTTTGTCGAAAAAAGTCATAAACTATCTCTTTTGGAAGACAATAAAAATATTCCTTTCAACCCATTTTCTAAAAAGTAAAACATGGGTAAAAAATACATTAAAGAATAATAAGATATTAGTAAAAAAAAATTGAATTTTTTTTAGAAAACATAGAGATTGAAGAAATTATTCCCCAGTTGAGGTATAAACATAATCAGTCCCGAATAATAATGATATGGTGAAATAACCCTTTACATCTTTATAATTAGTATAATCATATGCCCCATAAAAGAAATAAAATTATATGGATATAAAAATACCCTAATATTCAGTATAATACCCATAAAATAAATTCCTAGGCCACATATACACCACACAGAAGAAATATATAGTGTTTAATACATGTGTCCCATATAAATAAAAGTGAGACAAAAATCACATGCCCTGTATTTTTTTTGGGTGAAAATCCTTTAACCTCTTGTATAATTTTTTAATAATTTTTTTAATTTATACCAGAAACATAGTAATATTTATAATATATAAACATTTTTTAATTTCCCATTACCTAATTGTTAAAAATATTCCTTTATTTTTACTATTTTGGGTGTCAATTTACTAGTTCTTTGAGTATGTTTTGACATGTTACTAGTTGTTCCTATTGATTAGATAATGATTTCATCATATCCAAAATGTAAAAAAAATTAAATATCATATATATTCAGTATATATGTATTTTTATTTATCCAAAAAAAATTTGAGATAGTAAATTAAATGCATCGTTCATGGAGATAGTAGGTCGCACGTACTCATGTACACTACTTCCATTTCTTTGTCATATTAAAAGAATGAAAATTACATGATATATATGTATATTATAATTATAGTGTTATAAATATTTCATATATGTCACAAATATTTATTAAAACCATCATTTATACCTTCCATGTATAGTGTGAACAAAACAAATCACTTTGGGGAGGTGGAAGTCCGTACTTCCCCAAACAATGTTATCGTATTTACACAAAATGGAAATCATGAAGGTATTTTCAAAATATAAATTAAAGAAGTATGAATAAAGAATACATAATACATATATATATACCATATAAAACATAATTCTCCATCATAATTTTCATCCATTAGATATTTTATTAGAAAAATGAACAACATCGTTTCGCGATGCGGTGGTTTTCTGTACACAAATGATAATTTTGTTACCCATTTGATGGATATGTGTTAATTTTTAGGTCAAAACCTTGACATAAAAACATCTCCGAATATTTAGGATAAATTTTTTATTATATAATAATAGAATAAAAAATAATCGGTTTGAAGAAGAAATAAAAAAATGAATCTTTGTTGATGAATGTTACCACTTCTTTGGCTATCTTCTTTTTATTTTCACAAAATCGCTTCATTGGTTGGATAAATTCCAAAATTGGGGAATATATGATGAAGGAAGGGAAGTTTTATGGTGAAATAATAAGGGTTAGGTTGATATAGATGGCTCAATGTTGTGTGAGGATGTGAGGGAGGAGGTTCCCTTTTATAATCGAGGTGAGGAGATCTTTTGAAAACCCCAAAAATATTAAATTAATTCAAATTTATTTTCATATCCAAATGGAACCAAATTGATTTATCATCAATAAAATATAAGGATAGGTTTAAATCACCTCAAATAATAATTATTTGTACGTTTAGGTCAAATTCATACCCTTATTTTTGGATTTAACCCTTAGTTAAACTCTTTAACTCTTACCGTGAAAACTTGGATTTTTACATTTTAATGTTAATATAGTTACTATAAAATGTGAAAAGACCTATAAAATATTCATGAATTACATTTTCAACATCATCTTGATCATTTTTCCAATATTTCTCTTTTATTAATTTTATATCATTTACTAAATATTATTTAGTTTAAAATATCATTAATTTTAATTTTGACACTATTTAATTGTAAACTTTTTTTAAAAAATATGAATATATTATATAAATTCAAAAAAACATGTAATACCTCCATAATATGTCTAGGTAATCTAAAAAATATTTTATGAAATTAATTATATCAAATTATAATTCCTTTAATATTTTTAATATCATTAATTTGATATGACCATTAATTAAACAATTACTAAATGATCATTATGAAAGAATTTAATTTAATGTTTTATTTTCAAAAAACTAAAAATACATTATCATGATGGAAGTCAAAAAAAATATTTCTAATAAAAATTTATAGGCGAATATGCCTTCTTAATAAACATATTTTTAAAAAATAATACTTACTAAATACATAACTATGAAATCTTTTACTTTCCATAGAATAAAATGATGATAAAGTCTTAAAGTCATCCAAGTGGCTCCAAGAGGCCATAAAATCAGAAAAATTATGACTTTTGTCGACAATAACTCATCCAATAAAATTATACATGTTTTAGGGTAATTTTCTAATATTAATAAATTACTTTAACCCTTAATTACCTTATTTACATTTAACCATGTCAACAAAAAAATTACATAAGTTACTATTCATAATGTCCAAAAAAACTAAAATATTTATATAATTTTAACCCACTAATAAAAAATAAGGAATTTATTTTTTAAAATTCAAAATACAGAAGTTGTAGTAATTAATTTAAGATTAATCTCATTGGTGAAACAAGATAAAGGGTTTTGTATGTTAAAACGTTCAAACTATTGAAATGTTTTAATATCAAAATTCATTTTAAAATTGATTCCAATAACATAAATTGGACTAAATGGTAATAATGTATATAATTATACTTAAATCCAATAAAAAATTAATTTAACCCTATAAATTATTTGGAAAAAAATTCAACAAAAATGCTATATTATATCACTATTCATCATAAACTTAAACTTATCATAAAAATACACAAAATTCATCCAAAGTTAATTTTTATATTCTAATTGTAAAATAATAATTTTATTTCTTTCAAATAAAATATATAAAAGTGTCAAAATTGGATTTAATATAGGTTCTCCATTAAAATATGGTAAAACTCTATTTAGAAAAATATAGTCTTTTAATGCATAAAATTGAATTCATTTATATATTTTTCCTATACATAAATTCTGGATGAAGGTTCAAAACATTTGATTAATAATGTATTTCATAATATTAATCCCGACCATTTTAATGGCTAGGTTGTAAACTTCATTTATTTAATAGAGTGTGGTCCATTTGAACTCGGTGTTGCATATAACGCAAGATAAAATAAAATGCCCAATAAAATCATGTGGTGTTACAAAAAGAGATAGATATAGAATTCTATAGTGTTCTCCCTTATCCTTCAATCTTAATCCATCTGGAGAACACCAAGTGTTCTTTATCCTTAATGAAGAATTATACTACGATAAACCATAAACAACTCAAGTGATCAAGATCAATCATGTTATTGCCCATCGATTCTATGATAACGTTCAAATATTCACATGCAATTGTGGATCACCAGTAGGAGGATTATTCACTTGGATCATGTAGTGAAATGATTTTATGATAAGATCTTGTAAACAAAATCCTCAAATATAAATAATTAAAAGTTCATGTACTTCTACATCTTCTCATAAAATAAATTATAAATTACAAGTAAAGATCCTCCTCTTCTAGTTCCAATGTTTACTATAGTTAAGTAATCAATGATGTTTATTTTTCATGACATCAATAGTTATATATTAGTAATTATTAATCATTGATTATGTCTAGTAATGTGATTTTGTCGGTGAAATTCATGTGGTTCCTCTACTCCTAGAACCTACAATTGGTATCAAAGGGGTCACATGTTTATTTTATAATTATTTTTATTTTTTTGATTGTTTTTATGTGTTTTTAATTTCATTTAATTCATATTGATTAATTATTAATCTTCAAAAATCATCCTATCTTCCCTTTTTCATTCTTTCTCATTATAATGGAAAATATTTAAAGATAAATTTAATAAAAATCCAAAAACACCATCTGGAGGTGCTAAATATTTTGTCTAGACAACACAAGAATACTAGTGTGTACTACTAACTACATATTGTGCACCCATGTATCTCATCTATATCTTCTACTAAAATAATATTAGTTCAATGAAATATTCTCTGAGATTCAAAAATCATATCATATTGCATATCTAAAGAGTTTGAAACACATTGTAAAGAACTACTTGTCATGTAACCCATGTACATGATGTATAGTCACAATTTTCTCATAACTGAGAAAACAGGGGGTCCAAGAGTGTTGTGTGTTTTCTATATGAAATAGGGACTAATTAATCATCTAAATCTAAGTCACATGCCTTTTAAGAAGGATAACATGATTTCTACCTCATACATTTATGTAAGAGGAAACACACCCATCCCCTAAGGCATGTGTTGTAGACATAGGTAGAAGTGACTACACCCCATGTAACCCTATACAAATCATGTAGTATTCTGGTGACAATGTACTTAGTTTAACAAGAGGGACTAATTAATTATATGTTAAATTAATTCCATGTTAATTCTAAATCTACAATTTGTTCATGGTATTTGATTATAGTGTACTCCATACACATCAATAACATGAAATGTAGTGTAATTAACAAGTGTTCCATATATCATTCAATTGATAGTAGAGTCTATATAATTATCTATTAATAAATTTGTGTTGATTTAAAGGGAATATAAAATCTTAAGGATCATGCCAAATATTTTTTATAATTTTATATTCTTTCCTATAAGTAAACTTTTTTGCTTCAATAATTTTAATTGAAACTAATTTATTTAATTTGTTTAAAATTATGGATGATGGTAATTCAATGATCCTTTGATAGAATTAATATAAATTTAAATAATTTAATTAATTCATGTAGTTTTATCTTAATTAAATAATGATTAGAAGTAATTGATAAAAAGATTGAAAATGTATTCTCATTGCATGTATTAGGGATAATCCAGCGATTTGACTATCCCTATGTTTCTGATTGGTTTGTTTTAATTTATTATTATTTAATAAATATTGATCATGTGTGCATCATACCCAAATTATTTAAGGGAATATGTGACCATGGTTACTTTTATGTAAACACCATTTATTTAATCCATTGGATCCCCTCACCTAGGCCTAAGTAAAAGTCGATGTAAGTATGAATCTCCCAATTGATAGGAGATTGTCGGAGTCCAAGAGTCATAGAGAAACCAATCTGGATGATACATATGAGCCATGGGGGAAAGTTTCAACAAAAATTATGATACGGTTCAAGATATTTTCCCCTAGGTTCAACAGTTACTTACTAATCATCAATATAAACTAATCATTAAATAATCTCATGATCAAGCCAATTATATTTTATTTCTATCAATATCATAGTTGAATATTTATATTTTTTGATACTACGTGATCACTTAATAAATTAATTACAAGCATACATGATGGAAAAAAATATAACTAGATTATGTGTAAATTTTTTATCTGATATGGTTAATCCCTAGAGTAAAATTAATATAATATTAATAATTCATGTAATAAGTTGAAATAATGATTTTTTACGCATAAGAATTCAACTCCATCAACTAAAATATTAATTCATTATAATCTTCCATTTGTTAATTTAGAATTGATATTATATTTCAAAGTTATTGATTGTCCCAAGTTAGGGAGATTTCAATTATATTGGAGATTTTATATTGAATTTTTTGAATTGTCTTAACATAATTCACATCAAGGAATGACTTCCCAATAAGTACATGGTTCATGTGAGAGGCAAGTGTGGAAGAAATATTTATCCACAATTTCGAGATTGTAGAGTCCACTAAATAGATCAATGAACTATGAGTTAATGTTATTGAGAATTAATACATACCTAAGAGCCTTAAAATAACCTATCAATTCCAAGTATGGGTTATGATAAGAAGAATATTGATCCTTTACACTAGAATAACTAAGAAACAATATATTCTGAAATGAAATGTGAGAGATATTGGGTTTTTAAAAAATCATTAGAGGTTAATAAAATTTAATGAAATTAGAAATTTATTAATCTGATTTGTAATCAAGGAGGTACTAATTAATACACTAAAAATAAGTAGAAATAGATTATAAAATGACTTTCATAATATCATTATGATCTATACTATATACTGATAAACTTATTTATAACTTGAATTTCATGGAATGGTATTCATTATTACATGTTATACTGCTCTATGAATTGAAAATATACATATTGGATTCCCCACATCCTTCGTCACATTCCAAATAGGCTAGTGATGTAGAATTATATCTCAATATGAATCTTATGTATAACACAATGGATGTTCAATGTTAAATGTAATCCTCTGTGTCCAAAAGGATTCATTAGAAATATGTGGATATGGATGCATATAACATCTGTTATCACCTTCATGATATTTTTAAAGAGGTTGTGAAATAAGATTGATATGAGATCTCTAATGCATTTTTCACATGCATTCTTGGAGATTCGGCACTATCTAGGCCTCATGTAGTCATGAAGATTGGATACATATAGAGACTAGACATCTTTGGGTTTATGATCCCTAATTAGTTGTTTGTAGATATCATTATTTCCTCTCTAACTAATACCTTGTTGAGTTTTATTGTGAATTATAATATGAGAAAAAGAAACATGAAACTTTATAAACTTCTTACTCTTATTCACCAAGTCGATGAAGACAATGGGTGTGGAAAAACCAATGGTCCTTATATTGAATAAGAATAGTATGAACAAGAAAAAGTGACTGAACACTCCTTAAAAGTATAAGGATCTAGAGTACTATCCTTCCATGAAAAATAATATCCATCGTCAATGAAATGAATAAGATGTGGTGTATTTTTAATTTCGTAAGTAGGGTCACTAGGATAGGAATTTCCCCTAACTAAATAGATCAGGGGAAGCTTCTGGTATGTTTGTTATCTACTGTAATCTTTTCATAACTATAGTTTGTGTATTAGATTCTGCATGAAGTTATCACTTATGTATCAAAATATTTTAATCAAGTATATTTTGTAAAAGTTCTAGAGGTCAGGTGGATCTACGGGTTTCCATTGGAGGGAGTTTAGCTGCACTAGCAAGTGGATAGTAACAACTCACATTGTCAGTAGGATTGATTTTTGTTTTAATGAATATAAAATATATGCCTAGTGTTATCATGAAAATCATATATATTTCTTATATATAAATGGATAAATGTATTTTCAATTTTAGAAATAAGAGATTCTATCTTTATAAAGATACCATATGTTATGGTATGGAATTGTTGAAAATGGTATTTTTATTTTAAAATATAAAATTTAGATATTGAAAATTGGTAATGAAACAAATATATGTTACAAATTTAACACCTAGTTGTGGCATCATAGTGTTAGTTTTGTAAATGATGATTTATTGAAAATTCTTCATTAGATTTGTTATTTAGACTCTTTTGAGATTAAACCACAATAAATTAGTCATTTTGTTTTCAAGGAAAAATGAAAAGACCGCTATTTGGTTTTCAAGGTGAAAGGGCCACATAGATTCTAGAATTGGTTCACACTAATTTGTGCAGTCTTTTCAAGTGGAAGATTAATGTGAATTATCATATTTTATTAATTTTATTGAAAACTTGAGTAGGTATAGTCGCATCTACATAATTAGGTATTCATAAAAAAACACTGATAAGATCAAGAAGTTTAAGAATTTGGTTGAGAATAAAATATGTAAGAAGATAAATAAATTTCGATAAGATCAAGGTGGTGAATGTATTAGCCAAGAGTTTGTCAACTATTTATGGGAGCATGGAATTTTGTCTCAGCTCACTCAAACTTATACACCAAAGTGAAATGGTGTTAATGATATTAGGAACTATACATTTTTTCACATGTTAAGGTTGATAATGAGTCACACAAGCCTTATATTATATTCTTTAGGGTATGCATCACACATGGAAACATGCATACTAAATAGAGTACAAATTGAAGTTGAAAAAAATACCACCTTTATGTATAAGAGTGGACAGAAACATGTTTTTCACATGTTCATGCATGGGGTTTTGAGGAATTTGTTAATGATGTATCATGAATTAAACTATCACCTTGTGGTATGAATCACATTTTTATAACGTATAATAAGGGAAAATGATATAGTATCTATAAAAAATTTTAGATAATAAATTAATCATCATAAGATAGGTCATGTATCTTGGGAGGGATAAAATCTTTTCGGAGGATAGTGGGAACAAGATTAACATCAATGAAGTTGATGATCAATATACATATGAGATGGAATTATGGAATATTCTATAGGTATCGTGGAATAAGTTATTCATAAAAAAAATTACTAAATAGGAGTTCTAGGGATGTAAGAGAACTTAAAAGGTGTGGTTTTCTAGTTACAAATGATTCTGACTAATTATTAGTTGAAAATAATGATCCTATATTCTATAAGGAGGAAATATAGATATTAGAATAAAAATATGGTTATAATACATGAATTTAAATATGGATTCCATGAATGAGAACCATGTTTAGGTTTTGATTGATCCTGTCATTATTGTAAATATCATTGGTTATAAATGGGTATTCAAGATAATAATAGACATAAAGGTTTATGTTAGTACCTATAAAGCATAAATAGTGGATAAAGACTTTAAACATCATCAAGGAATTTACTATAGAAAAACAATTTCTTCGGTTTTCATGTTTAAATTCATCATAATTTTAATTTCTATGAAATATTACCATGATATGAGATTTATAATATGTATTTAGAGACCCGTATCTTGACGTACATGGACATTACATTACTTTTGCGGAATACTTAGTACATAACAAAAACACACACACAAGGATCGTAATAGTTTAGTGTCTTTGGAAACTCGGATCGTAATCTTCTAAACGTGGTGAAAGATCTTCAATATCTCCCATAAAGATCTTCCCCTTTTTCTTACCTAAAACCTTTCTTTATATCCTGGGGAAAAGAAAACATAAAAGGGTGAGCTCAAATGCTCAGTAAGGGTAAACAAAGGAAATATCAATCACATAATTTTCATAAGAACATAACATTTTTGGAAATCTTAACTTGCAAAAGAGAGCATAATTTCATAACATGGGATAAATCATAGTAGTGAAAAGAAATCATAACTTAAAACATTAATCATTGTGGCATACACACATAATCATAGAGAATCATTTCTTGTTAGTCAATACTCATTGCCAAGACTATCTTAGTGGACAAAGTCCCTTTCTGAATTGAGTAATCCTCGTTTCAGTCCTGTTTCACTGAACCGGTATAACCTACCATTCCAGCCATGTCTATCTCATGAGATATGAAATCTTTACCCAATGCATTGGAGGGAGATATAGGTCCCACCCATCTCTTAATGAATCCTTTCTTATGTGTGCCACAAAATCATAAATCATACATCATTGCATAACCCATGTAATAAAAATGGGATTCTTAAACAACATGACATCATAAAACCATTCATATAAGATAAAGGAATTCATAAACATAATTTCATCACAACATAGTCAAATCAATGTAAAAATATGTATAGAAACAGAACCCTTTATTATCTTATATGGAAAATAATTTTGATAAAACACTTGAATTGAATTCTTGAGGAAAATATCCTTTCTTCTTCAAAATCAATTTCTTTTCACAAAACATCATGCAATTTTAAAAGAAAGAGATTTTATTGAAAATAGTCATGAAATCTTTTAGAGGAAGCTTCATGAAAATAAGGCTTTATAAAATAGTATAAATCCGTTCGTACCGTATAAGTTAAAAAAAACATTCTTCGTACTTTTGTCGGAAAAGTCAAAAAGTACCTCGTACGAAAAACATCAAAAGATTCCTTTCATACGTATTACTAAAAACTCACCGAAGGGTAAAAATGGATTTAAACAATTGTAGGTGGATGGAAATAATATTACATATTGATGAAACATGGATGTGGATGATAAAATACACCCCAGTAAATACTTACGAATAAACAATCTCGGATAAAAATGAGATTGTGATATTTCCCTTACCTTAGGTCCGATTTGCTTTGTTCGTGTCCGAAGCTCCTGTATAATGGTTTAAATAATGTTATTGACTTATTACAGAATCATATTCATTGTTATGATATCATATATGGTTCACTTATGACATTATATTACCCGTTCTTTTGTAAATTCCATGTTAAAGAAGCGTTTTGGGTAAAATCGTTTCATTTATCGTAGGTGTTTTGACTTGTTGTTCTTGACATCATTATTACTTATATCATGATTTACTTACTTACAGAATATAAAATATGATTTATATATCATATATATTCAGTATATATATATATATAATAGATAGATAAATAAAATGAAAAACACCGTTCATGGAGACGGTAGTCCGTACGTACGCATGAACGCTGTTTTACTTTCCTTATTGTCTTGAAATGGAAGTAAGTAGATGACATACATATGTATATATACATAAATCCAGTAGCTTTATAATGTCATATATTTCATTATTATTTCTTATATATACATTATAATCATTCTTAAATGGTTAACATGGAGAATGAATCTCATCGCGTCGTGGAGACGGTAGTCCGTACGTACGCACGAGCGATGATATCATTTCCATAAATATTGAACTGAATTGAAGTGGATTATACAATATATAAGAATCAATATGATGTTGTAATAACTATGTATAGTTATTCTTTACACCATTATACCCATCCATGTAAGGTGGTGGTGGAAAATAGATTACACCACGGCGTGGAGACGGTATTCCGTACGTACGCACGCGCGGTGATTTCTTTTTCCGTAGGATGGATAGATAGTGAAATAGGGTTGTTTCATACTTATAATAACATATCAGTATATGAGTGATACTGATGTTATTACTTCATAATGAAACAACCTAAGAAGAAGTGGAAGAAGAAATAAAGATTAAAGAATTGGTAACGGTAATTACCTCTTCTTTGAAGCGCCTCTTTGAGACCTCCTCTTAGGGCACTAGAATTGGTCTTTGAGGAAGACCAGAACCTCTAGGATGTTTCTAGGGAAGTGGAGAAGAGATTTTGTCAGGGGTTGGCCGATCTTGAGAGCTCAAATTGGTGTGAGGAGGAGGGGGAGGAGGTGTCCTTTTATAGGGGAGGAGAGGGGCACCTTAGGAATTCTTAAAAATATTAATTTATAAAAAATCTAACCCCACTTAAAAACATCCAAAAATGACTCATATTCGAAGCTTAGATGAGATAGGGTTGTAATCTCATCAACCAATCAAATTTAGACATGTTTGGATCTTATTTTAAACCTTATCAATTAGATTTAACTCTAAGTTAAATAATTTAACTTTTACCGTGTCTTTTTGTTTTCTTTCACTATATGGTTAATAAACTTACTATAACATGCCAAACGAACCCCAAATTGTTTATTATTAATATATATATCCTTATCTAAGTCATTTGGGCGAACCTTAGATTTTTAGGAAGCCAATAACAATTAATAATATAATATTTGATTTAAAAACTATTTTGTGTCAATTTTGACACTATTTGATATATGATTTTTGTGAAAGTCATAACAGAATTAAATGTTCGAACCAAATTGATTAAATTAACATTAATATATCATAGTAACCTAGAAAATTAGTGGAATTCATAAAAAATTTCAAATTACATTTATTTTGGTGTTTATAACATCAATTATGTCAATATTTCATTAATAAGATAATTACTGCATCATCGTTGTGTCATAAATAAATTAAATTATTTTATGTCTAAAAATTACAAATAAACTACCATCATGTAGGAAATCTTCTTAGCTTTCTAATGCATATTTGCAATCGAATTTATCTTATGTATAACCCCATATTAAAAATGATTTACTTATTAAACTTTGATTTTAACTATTTTAACCTTTCTTTAAATAAATTAATAATAAATGTCCTAATCTAATCCAAGTGGGCCTAAATGGTCATATTTTATTCCTAAGTTTGTTTTTGGTCGAATTACACTTGTCCAATAGAATTAGGACATGTGTTAGGGTAATAGTAATATCATATTTACCCTTAGTTACCCTATTTACTATTAACCGCGGTAAAAAAAAGTAAAAAGTTACTATTCACCAAAAAATTATTTTCATCTCATTGAACCACATTTTAGTCCTTGATATTAACCATGTCTCTCGGATTTTCGAAATTCCATTCACAGAAGCGGTAAAATTAAGTTTTATGCAAAATTCAGTTTTTAACCTACCACTTAGTAGTTTCACTATTCATCAAAAATTGATGTTTTTCAGAACAATGCCAAAATTTCATCCCAAGCTATATTTCATATTCCGAATTCAAAAATGAAGTCTATTTTACCAAATTCATAACATAAAAGTTGCATTAATTAATTTTATAATTAAATCCCGCTGTTAAAACAAATAGCGTGTTTTTAAGAAACAATATCTATCAAAAGATTGACACTTGTTTATGTCTAGTTTAAATGTGAAACTACATCCAATGACCAACATTGTATTAAATTGTAAAAATATATTCTAAATATACTTTAAAACCACTCAAATTAATGATTTATCACTATTAATTATTTCGATTAAAAAAGTTGTTTTTAATTATAATTTAGTAATTTTCACTATTCATCAGAATATGAAAGTTATCTGAAAAGTACCAAAATTTCACCTTAGGCTAAATTCGATACTCCGAATCCAAAAATAAAGTTCATTTTGAAAAATAAGATTTACTGGATTTCAAAAAGTGGTTATTACTATTCATAACGGCTAGTTTTAATAATATTTTTATAGCATATCGTTGTTTAGTGAAACTCGGTATTGCGTACTACACACGCTATCGAGGAAGGTCGCGATTGCGTGTAATGCAAGTCAAGTCAAGGATGTGTGTTGTGCAAGCTCCTTTTGGTGTAGCGTACAGCACAAGACATTAATAAAATTAAAAAGAATATTTTTTTATAAAATCTTGGGCTGTTACATTCTACCCCCCTTAAAATGAATTTCGCCCTCGAAATTCGTCGGGGTTATAAATGGTTTACTATTTGAAAGTTTCTTTAATAGAAACCCACATCGTAAAAGGGAATACCAAAACTTGGCTTTAAAAACTAAAGTATGAAATGTAACGATTACCCAAATAAACTAATCACTGGGTTTCCACATAGGTGAAAATATGGATATGGAAGAGAAATCTAACCATCATGTTCTGATGGAGAGTGGTAGAGAACATGGCTATGGAAAATCCAGTAATCACAAATCCATAAATTTGTGACGATCTAAGGTACCATCTAATTCATCAGGTATAAGATCACTAGGACAACATTTTTGGTTTTCAAGATCATTTCCCTAAAGTTGAAAATTTGAATTAGAATAAATACTTACTTTATTTTGATACAATATCACTGTTGTTCGTGCCTTGAACAATTTCCACTTCATCTCTTAAATAAATGAAGTTGAATTTGTTATTCGTGAAGTGTTAGCAGATCATGTGATAGAATGACGGGTCATTCCATCTGTCTCAAACAAAAGGTAAGCAAAAGTTATTAAATATACATAAGTCATTCTATAGTGAGATTAATCATATATAGTTCCTAAAATGGACTTATACTTCATATATCATACTGCTTAATATAATAAAACTAGTTTCTACTAAACAGGGACTTCCTGTAGGCCAGTGGTAGGCGATAAAGGCCAGTCGCACTTTGGTTGTGGGTTCGATTCCTACAGCCTTGTCCGAAGCGATGGGCTGTCGCCCGTCCTGCAGGTTGTCCCTTTTTCTAAAACTACGTTACTATAACATCCCATCAATAATATCGAAAATCTTCTATCCTTAAACAATACTAACTTATTTCCAACATAATCCAGTCTAATCTTTAGGCTTATACATAATACTGCAGTCCACTCTCATAATATAGTGACATCGATTACCAGAGATTTAATACTGTCGTTGATCCCCACATATCATAAGATATGTCTTGTTGGTCACATTCCAAACATTCAAAGTCCTTAATCGTGTATTCTCTTGAATACCTTAGTGAAAACATGAGTGCAGTTAAAAGTTAACACTTTCCACATACCAAAATCCTCAAAATTCTATATACTCAAACCATGATATCACTTAGTCCTTATATCAATCATGAGCTCATGAATACTGTCAAACATTTCATTTTCCCCTTATCCCTTCATTATGCGCATATCATCTTCATTCCAAAAATATCTGAATAACCTTTCATGGATACTGGTAACATTAATCAGACAACAATGTTACAATCCTTACATGTCTCTTTATTCCATAGTACCATGAGATTACTTATTACACATGATAAACATGTAATCATTCCACTACATTCTTAAACCATTGACCGAGCTTCAACAATTCTTTCATCTCACATACCATTGGTAGTCTCTTCATCATCATCCACATAAATACTTCCCATATGACCATACTGATTCTCTTCATGAGTCTTTCCCTTAGGGCATTTGTTTGCATAATGCCCATACATTCCACATTTAAAACACTTAACCATTTTTGATGTCGTAGCAATACCATTATCCTCATCCCTGGTATTAACTGAACTTTTTCCTTTGCACTTACTGGCTTTGTGTCCTTCTTTTCCACACCCAAAGCATCTTCCAGTTCCTTTGAAACATTCTCCTTGATGCCTCTTCCCACATGATTTACATAGGGGAAATTGAACTTTCTTTCCTCTATGATCATCATGGAACTCCATCTTTCTCCTATTAGTCGAGTTAGGAAACTTACCAAATTTTACTTTATTGATCATGTTGTGAGATTGTTGATTCGGCATAATAATGATGTTTGGACATCCAAATCCCATTTCATTTGGTTGCTCATGAAGAATATCATTCCATTGTCCATCATATCCTCCATTATTGTGAAACATCTTGTTTCCAGCCATTTTCTAAAACCCAAAAAGAATAGTGTTAGATGCAAAAATCGTAATAAAGGGGGAGTAACTTAAATATCTATCATCTTTGGTTTAATCTAATATCGTTACCATAGTTCCAGAACTATATCCTATACGTATACTTATCCTTAGGGGCATCCCTAGACATACCTTAGAAATATCTCTAGGTATCTCACTAATGTTTTCGCATCCTAGTTTCCAAAGGTTGACTAAACCTTTCCTCTGATACCAACTGTAGAGACCCGTATCTTGACGTACATGGACATTACATTACTTTTGCGGAATAATTAGTACATAACAAAAACACACACACAAGGATCGTAATAGTTTAGTGTCTTTGGAAACTCGGATCGTAATCTTCTAAACGTGGTGAAAGATCTTCAATATCTCCCATAAATATCTTCCCCTTTTTCTTACCTAAAACCTTTCTTTATATCCTGGGGAAAAGAAAACATAAAAGGGTGAACTCAAATGCTCAGTAAGGGTAAACAAAGGAAATATCAATCACATAATTTTCATAAGAACATAACATTTTTGGAAATCTTAACCTGCAAAAGAGAGCATAATTTCATAACATGGGATAAATCATAGTAGTGAAAAGAAATCATAACATAAAACATTAATCATTGTGGCATACACACATAATCGTAGAGAATCATTTCTTGTTAGTCAAGACTCATTGCCAAGACTATCTTAGTGGACAAAGTCCCTTTCTGAATCGAGTAATCCTCATTTCGGTCCTGTTTCACTGAACCGGTATAACCTACCATTCCAGCCATGTCTATCTCATGAGATATGAAATCTTTACCCAATGCATTGGAGGGAGATATAGGTCCCACCCATCTCTTAATGAATCCTTTCTTATGTGTGCCACAAAATCATAAATCATACATCATTGCATAACCCATGTAATAAAAATGGGATTCTTAAACAACATGACATCATAAAACCATTCATATAAGATAAAGGAATTCATAAACATAATTTCATCACAACATAGTCAAATCAATGTAAAAATATGGATAGAAACAGAACCCTTTATTATCTTATATGGAAAATAATTTTGATAAAACACTTGAATTGAATTCTTGAGGAAAATATCCTTTCTTCTTCAAAATCAATTTCTTTTCACAAAACATCATGCAATTTTAAAAGAAAGAGATTTTATTGAAAATAGTCATGAAATCTTTTAGAGGAATCTTCATGAAAATAAGGCTTTATAAAATAGTATAAATCCGTTCGTACCGTATAAGTTAAAAAAAACATTCTTCGTACTTTTGTCGGAAAAGTCAAAAAGTACCTCGTACGAAAAACATCAAAAGATTCCTTTCATACGTATTACTAAAAACTCACCGAAGGGTAAAAATGGATTTAAACAATTGTAGGTGGATGGAAATAATATTACATATTGATGAAACATGGATGTGGATGATAAAATACACCCCAGTAAATACTTACGAATAAACAATCTCGGATAAAAATGAGATTGTGATATTTCCCTTACCTTAGGTCCGATTTGCTTTGTTCGTGTCCGAAGCTCCTGTATAATGGTTTAAATAATGTTATTGACTTATTACAGAATCATATTCATTGTTATGATATCATATATGGTTCACTTATGACATTATATTACCCGTTCTTTTGTAAATTCCATGTTAAAGAAGCGTTTTGGGTAAAATCGTTTCATTTATCGTAGGTGTTTTGACTTGTTGTTCTTGACATAATTATTACTTATATCATGATTTACTTACTTCCAGAATATAAAATATGATTTATATATCATATATATTCATTATATATATATATATAATAGATAGATAAATAAAATGAAAAACACCGTTCATGGAGACGGTAGTCCGTACGTACGCATGAACGCTGTTTTACTTTCCTTATTTTCTTGAAATGGAAGTAAGTAGATGACATACATATGTATATATACATAAATCCAGTAGCTTTATAATGTCATATATTTCATTATTATTTCTTATATATACATTATAATCATTCTTAAATGGTTAACATGGAGAATGAATCTCATCGCGTCGTGGAGACGGTAGTCCGTACGTACGCACGAGCGATGATATCATTTCCATAAATATTGAACTGAATTGAAGTGGATTATACAATATATAAGAATCAATATGATGTTGTAATAACTATGTATAGTTATTCTTTACACCATTATACCCATCCATGTAAGGTGGTGGTGGAAAATAGATTACACCACGGCGTGGAGACGGTATTCCGTACGTACGCACGCGCGGTGATTTCTTTTTCCGTAGGATGGATAGATAGTGAAATAGGGTTGTTTCATACTTATAATAACATATCAGTATATGAGTGATACTGATGTTATTACTTCATAATGAAACAACCTAAGAAGAAGTGGAAGAAGAAATAAAGATAAAAGAATTGGTAACGGTAATTACCTCTTCTTTGAAGCGCCTCTTTGAGACCTCCTCTTAGGGCACTAGAATTGGTCTTTGAGGAAGACCAGAACCTCTAGGATGTTGCTAGGGAAGTGGAGAAGAGATTTTGGCAGGGGTTGGCCGAGCTTGAGAGCTCAAATTGGTGTGAGGAGGAGGGGGAGGAGGTGTCCTTTTATAGGGGAGGAGAGGGGCACCTTAGGAATTCTTAAAAATATTAATTTATAAAAAATCTAACCCCACTTAAAAACCTCCAAAAATGACTCATATTCGAAGCTTAGATGAGATAGGGTTGTAATATCATCAACCAATCAAATTTAGACATGTTTGGATCTTATTTTAAACCTTATCAATTAGATTTAACTCTAAGTTAAATAATTTAACTTTTACCGTGTCTTTTTGTTTTCTTTCACAATATGGTTAATACACTTACTATAACATGCCAAACGAACCCCAAATTGTTTATTATTAATATATATATCCTTATCTAAGTCATTTGGGCGAACCTTAGATTTTTAGGAAGCCAATAACAATTAATAATATAATATTTGATTTAAAAACTATTTTGTGTCAATTTTGACACTATTTGATATATGATTTTTGTGAAAGTCATAACAGAATTAAATGTTCAAACCAAGTTGATTAAATTAACATTAATATATCATAGTAACCTAGAAAATTAGTGGAATTCATAAAAAATTTCAAATTACATTTATTTTGGTGTTTATAACATCAATTATGTCAATATTTCATTAATAAGATAATTACTGCATCATCGTTGTGTCATAAATAAATTAAATTATTTTATGTCTAAAAATTACAAATAAAATACCATCAGGTAGGAAATCTTCTTAGCTTTCTAATTCATATTTTCAATCGAATTTATCTTATGTATAACCCCATATTAAAAATGATTTACTTATTAAACTTTGATTTTAACTATTTTAACCTTTCTTTAAATAAATTAATAATAAATGTCCTAATCTAATCCAAGTGGGCCTAAATGGTCATATTTTATTCCTAAGTTTGTTTTTGGTCGAATTACACTTGTCCAATAGAATTAGGACATGTTTTAGGGTAATAGTAATATCATATTTACCCTTAGTTACCCTATTTACTATTAACCGCGGTAAAAAAAAAGTAAAAAGTTACTATTCACCAAAAAAATTATTTTCATCTCATTGAACCACATTTTAGTCCTTGATATTAACCGTGTCTCTCGGATTTTCGAAATTCCATTCACAGAAGCGGTAAAATTAAGTTTTATGCAAAATTCAGTTTTTAACCTACCACTTAGTAGTTTCACTATTCATCAAAAATTGATGTTTTTCAGAACAATGCCAAAATTTCATCCCAAGCTATATTTCATATTCCGAATTCAAAAATGAAGTCTATTTTACCAAATTCATAACATAAAAGTTGAATTAATTAATTTTATAATTAAATCCCGCTGTTAAAACAAATAGCGTGTTTTTAAGAAACAATATCTATCAAAAGATTGACACTTGTTTATGTCTAGTTTAAATGTGAAACTACTTCCAATGACAAACATTGTATTAAATTGTAAAAATATATTCTAAATATACTTTAAAACCACTCAAATTAATGATTTATCACTATTAATTATTTCGATTAAAAAAGTTGTTTTTAATTATAATTTAGTAATTTTCACTATTCATCAGAATATGAAAGTTATCTGAAAAGTACCAAAATTTCACCTTAGGCTAAATTCGATACTCCGAATCCAAAATTAAAGTTCATTTTGAAAAATAAGATTTACTGGATTTCAAAAAGTGGTTATTACTATTCATAACGGCTAGTTTTAATAATATTTTTATAGCATATCGTTTTTTAGTGAAACTCGGTATTGCGTACTACACACGCTATCGAGGAAGGTCGCGATTGCGTGTAATGCAAGTCAAGTCAAGGATGTGTGTTGTGCAAGCTCCTTTTGGTGTAGCGTACAACACAAGACATTAATAAAATTAAAAAGAATATTTTTTTATAAAATCTTGGGCTGTTACAATGTAGGTACAAACAACTTTCCTTAATAGGAACCTTCAATAGTATGTTTGTATGTGACACAACTTAATGGGTTTGTAACCCCATTCAATTCCAATTACGTATGAAATCTAAAAATATGTATTTATGGATTATTTCAAGTGTATATGTCATAGAATATTTAGTGTGATGAATATATATAGTAATTTGGATTCATTAAGAATTAATATGATATGTGTGTTAAAGGTGATTTAGTGAGAGAATGAACATTTTCATAGTAATACATATTGATTCCATATTACTTATTAGAAATGAGATACTGTACTTACAAGAGGATAAGGTATCTTTTAGTATGTACTTCTCAATAAAAGACTTATTTAAAGCATACAATATTATTGTGATCAAAATCATTTATGACAAATTAAAGATGTTACTTGGAATAAGTCAAAGTATTAACATTAACTAGATAATAAAATTGTTTATAATGTAATAATTTAAGAGGCGATTGGTTCTAGTGTCGCAAGGTATTAATATTTCCACAAAATGTGTACTCAAACAAAATAGGAACGATAAATGATGATTAAGATATCATATGCGTCTATGATAGTTTATACCTTGTTTGAAATTTTATGTATGATTCTTTATGTTTCTTAATCTTTGATCATGGTAAGAAGATATCAAGATGATCTAGGTGACCGGTATTGCACTATTGTTAAGATTATCTTTAACTATTTGAAGAAATATTAGGATATATTTCGGATTTATGGAGGAGATGAATAGCTATTCATCACACGTTATATGGATTCTAGCTTTCAGATATATTAGAATGATTTTAAGTCAGAGTAAGTATAAATATTTTTTTGTCAATAGAGGACTTTTAATAGGAGGAGTTCATATAATACAGTTTTAACTAATTCTATAGTGGATTCCAAGTATATTGTGTCTTTCAATGAAGCTAAGGAAGTAATATGGATTCACAAATTTGTCTAAAATCTTGATTTTGTGCCCAATAGTCAAGGCCCTATCATAGTTTACTATGATAACACTTCAATAGTTGATATTTCCAAAGAGAGAAGGTCATATAAAATGAAAAATCACATAATGAGTATGTTTCATATCTTGATGTATTTTTCTAAAATAGGTGAACTTGTAGTGAGAAATTTATCCATAGAGGAAGACATGGAGGACCCGTCGATGAAGTATTTATCATAACAGAGGTATAAGTATAATGTGAGAACTTATGGAATGAATGTTATTAATAGTTGTCTCGAGAGAAAGTGGGAGACTGTTGGAGTTGTTTCCCTGGAACAGAATTCTATGTACCAAATTACATGTCTTCATTATTAATGAGGTTTCTTTATAACATCATGATTTCTCCTCTACATTGAATTTTTATGTTATAATTTCATAATAATATTTGTCACGTTGAAAGGTCATATATGTTCCCCACTATAATGAGAACTTAGAGGTTTGGTGTTAGTATTTTTGAATATATATTCTATTGTTGGATGACATCATTTTATAGGACACATATGATATAGGCTATCTGGGTATGATACTCATAGGACTTTGAGGTATCCTCTCATGGTGAATACCCTTGGTAATTTCCAATTTATGATATTATTAGAACAAGGATCCCCCATTTGGAAATCCATATTTTTATGTGTTATTGGAAGTTCCAATATACATGTTAGTTTATTGATTGTTATGATTCAAGATTATCATTAATGGATACCATGATTCATTTACTTTTATGTTTTAATTAAAACCATGGTGGCATTTTCTCACAGTGAGGTAGGATTTTTTGGCTGCATCACAAGTCATATTGCATTAATGGATAATGTGAGAAAATATTAATACATTATGTATCTTGATAGAATTTGATATCTCATTCCCTATTATGGGAATGTAATATCATAGATAATTTCATGGCCATGGTGTTCTGTGGGTGAGTTTATTTCCATAAATTCTAGTAAAGAGACATTGAGCACATAGGTTGTTGACACTAGTATTCAAACTACTTGATTTGAGATATCATAATGAAAGGATTATATTAAACGGTAAGTATTCATAGGAGGTTCTATGTCATTGTGACATTGAATTATTTCTCTATGGGTTACCTGACATGTGTCTAGATGTTTACCTTGGAATTTGGGTGGTTATACTAAATGTCACTGAGGAAGACGCCTAGAGGGTCACACACTAAATGTATTTGAAATATCAATAAAAATATAGTATTAAATTTAACAAGTTATAATAAATATTATTTATTTGTATTTGGTTGATCACTAAGATTTAATCACAAGTTATACAATATAATAAGTGATTTAAACAATAATACTAAATTATTATCAAGGTTTGGTAAATGTAATATTTATTATATTTATCAATGAATAATGTAGTGATATTTATTTGTTAAATAAATATTCATTATTCAAGGTTTTGTAAATGATGAGGAGGATAAGTGGGCCAAGTTAAAAGATCAGATTGAAAATGAGATAAATGATATTTATTTATTATTAATGTGGTGAGAATTTCAAGGGAATAACAATTATATTATTATTAGACATGGGTTGACTGATAATTATAGAATTGGTAAGGGGCCTATGTATTAATTACTAACCCTAAACCTACCATAATAAATATATAATTATATCACATTACATATTCACTCCTTTTTACACCAAATAGATAAAATATCTCTCAACCACTAGTGATAGATATAGATATATAGAACATGTTCTATCCTTCTCTATAATGAAATCGAGATAACACAAAGAGTTCGTCATCCTCCAAAAATAATTCTATTCTGGTTAACCATGGACAATTCAAGCAGAAAGGATCATTCCTTCTAGTACCCATATATTCTACAAAAATGTTCAGATATTTTGGTTCATGTGTGGATCACCACTATATGAATTATGTTCTGGGATCCTACAACATAATTATATTAAGATAATATCTAGTCAACCAAATCGTCAATGAAGTTATAATTGAATGATCAGGTAATTCTAGACTTTCTCATAAAATTAATTATAAATTATATGTGAATATTATCCTATTTTGATTATAATGTTTAATCTAGCAAATTAATCTATGATTTTCCTCGATCCTTACATCAATCATTATTTACAACCGCCGATTTTTTATAAATTAATACTAAAATGTTCATTTGTTCATTCCATGTAGGTAGTTCCACTCTTCCCGGAACATGCATATAATATATACTTTTAATAATTTATAAAAAAATTCCATATAAATTTTATATATTTATATATTTTTTACTATTTACATGCATTGTTTCACTTAGTTTATGTTATATTACAGATAAATTAAAAGGTTTAATGTTGATTGAAATAATTAATTTCTTCAAGATAAGGTAATGGAACCACAAATCACCCCAGTGAGATTATTTTGTATATATTCATAAAATATTTCCATTGTATACATAATTATATCTCATGATTAATGTATTGTTTAGACTTGAATATGATAGAACTGATTTACACCCCACTACATTAAATTGTTTTATCAGTTGTGTCTACTATATCTCATCCCTTGGCATGTGAACCTTTATTAGAGACACTAAAACCATTTCCTAGATATTTTTCAGGATACCATTTTCTTACAATAGTTCATTACTTCCCCAAAATCTATATTCTTTAGTTCTTGGGCCATCACATTAGATTACACATAATTATTTACTATCATCCTGTAATACGTATATCCCTCATCTCATGATTCATCCTCTTACTACCCATATGTGAATTGTGACTCTCCATGATACAAAGTTTATAGGAAAACTGATCATGATATTAATATAGACATAAATCTTTAGCATTCCTTAATTTAATGGTTATTTATTTTATTCATATTAGTAGTTTGTATTTTTTGATTATTTTTTTTATTGACTTATTCTTATCTATATGTGGTTCTTATATAGGTATGAGTACCAGACACCATGGTAGTACATGAATGTTGTCTATCTATAATAAACAGACACTCATAATGTTGGATTATAGTAAATATTGGCAGATGATTTAGAATCATGAGAAAAAATGTAAAACTTTCTTGGACAAAATTTTTAAATACTATGATATTATACTCGTGTTTCCAGATCCATGCTATAAAGTGGATATTTTAATAAAATATATCATATGGATAGAGATTTGGGTTCAAATATTTTTTAATTTTTCCTATTAAATTAATATATATTTTCAAATAAATTTATTATTCTAATTTATTCATTAGTGTTATAAATTTCTTAATGGTGAGAATGTGAGAGAGGCACAAATTATAGGGATAGGTGAGATTTTAAGGTCTTATAAATATGATATACATTAAGGATATATGGTTAAAAAGGGAACTCCAATTGATCATGTTTATTATTATAGTAAAAATTCTATCAATCAGCATTCTATGATAATTATGCCCTGGTCTAGTCCTATCATTCAAGTATATATGTATGTTAATTATCAATTACTATATCAAATAATTAATTTGGTTTCTTAAAAATTAATTGTTTATTTATATTTCAATTCTGGATTCATTATAGAAGGATAAAAAACAATTATATAATGAAATATTTATTAGGTCGGAATAAGGAAAAGATATACAAGAGAGGATGAATTGTGTCTTTCTGATATTCTTGTCATATTCTTTCTTTTATATTTACTTAAGATTTATAAAAATATAAAGTTTTTACTTCTTTAAGTAATTTAGGAAGTGGATAAAAATGAAATAAGAACCCAATAATTTTTATAGTGTTTTGGGGCATATATCCCATAGTCCACTCTACCAACACTATTTCTATGAGCTTTGTGATTTTTACTAGAAATGTCCTCTTATCATGATACCATTAAAAAACTGAGTGAAGGTCATTGAAACCTTACGATAAGAATTTATCAATCCTTCTAGTTCTTTTATAAGGAATTGGTTTCTCCATAGCTTAGTATGGGAAACTGATGTTATTCCATCACTGAGTTTGAGGAGACAAAACTCAAATAAATCAAAGGAGTTTGATTTGATTGACTTAATCGGTTCTTGATCACAGTTGTAGTAGCAACTAACATAATATGAATCTTATCATTCAAATATGAGTTTATTTAAGAAATAATAGATTTTAAGAGATCCAGATTATGAATGATCTTCAATCAGATTAGCAATAAACAAACAACAGTATTTATACAGTAGTATGAGGATGAAATATGTATATCATCAAAGTGTAGACCCTTCAAAAAATAACAAATTCGCTTGATATATGCAAGGATTTTTAATTTATAATATATCCAAAAATATGCAGTATTATCTCATGTATATATAAATAAACTTCTCTAGCTATGTATATATATATAACACAATATTAGTTTAGTTGATAATATCCCATAATGTCATCTAATAGATAACAATCATTCAAATTTAAATCATTAAAGAGAGTTGTAACCCCCCTTACAAATAGGAATGAATTATTCTATTGAATACAATTATTTGAATCAATCAAAAAATTTCATTGAATAGATATTTACTACAATCAAGTCCATTGAATAAATCTTGGATAATATCATAGATTAAAAAATCAGTTGTAGAATAGTCAAATGTAGGGTTTTTTCATGTGAAGACAAAACACCAAATATAGGGTTGAAGACATATAGTAGAACAAAAAATTTGGGTTGATGTACCATACATTTGTTTCCTAAAATGTAGGGTTTCATACCAATATATGGTTTCATAACCATACTTTCCTGAAAGCATAGGGTATATGATCCATACATGCTGTAAATTAATGTTATATTTTTCATAAGATAAAAATTATATATGTTTTGGAAGTAGAAATGAACATAAATAAATATAAATAAAATAATTTCATATAAATATATTTATTATTACAAGAATAATATTGGTTGATAAATTTTGAATTATAAGGGTTGGTTAAAGGTGAAATAGTTCATACAGAAGAGGTTTTGGGTTTTGGATAATCTTTAGAAACCTGAAAAACATCCTTTAACTCGACAATCTATTCTTATAATATCTATGAATGGTTTTCAACTAGCCATATTATCCAAATTCTTGAGTCCTGGCCCACATTTAAACATACAATCAGATTAAATTTCACAAAATCTTGCATATTTTCCTTGGATTGAAGAAACTAGTTAATCTTATCACATAACTGATAGAGAAACTATCATCATCCAGGTTCACTAGAGGTTAACTTTTAGACAAGGTCTCTCTGATTATCTAACAGCACATTCATGGGTTCACTATTAGACTAATATTATTGAATCCTATCATTCATATCATCCATCATTGAATTAATTAGTTAAACCCTACATATTAATTATAGAGAAGATGGTGGTGCATAAGTAGAAGCTTTGGATTTGATGACCGTACATTTTATTTATTCAAATTCACTTACTAAATAAAAATTTAAATCACTAAAATAATTCTTTGAGACAGGTTATGATTTCAAATTTCAAAAATGATCTACCACTTCTCATTGGAAATCATCAAAATCATATCTGGAAACAAAATTTTCTATAAAATTTTTCATTTGTGTCTGAATATATTTGAATTACATGATATGAATAGCTTAACATCATAAATCTTCCAAATATTTTCATACAGCCTCTAACTAACTTTGAAAACTTGAATTTTCACCCTTTAGTTTGTTGAATTGGACAACAAATCCGTCAATTCAATTATTCAATGAATCAGATGGTTTTGTTTCATGAACATGAGTTAGTGGGATTTTTTCAACCTAGTATAAATATTTTCATTTAGTTGTCTCACTATAGGCATAAAATTAGACCTCAAGAACCCTTGTGATATCAGCAGCATCAGGGGTTTCCTTGTTCAGGGAATCAACTATAATTGTGATTTATTGATTTTGGACACACAAAATAGTTTGATCCACTACTTGTTGAGATTGAACATTTTCTTGAGCATTTTATTGGAATTTTTCTTCAGCAAGAGTTTGTTGAGTCTATTTTTTAACATGATTTTGAGCCTCTTTCTTTTCTCTATTAACGAGTTTATCTTCTAGTGGGGATGCATTACCAAACGTAGAAACTTCTAATTCTGGTGCATGAATTTTAGTTTCTTGAATTTTAGTTTAATCCCCATTTACTGGATAGATGCTTATGGCCTCATCGATTTGTTCTTCAAAATTTCCTTTAAGAGATTGAGGGACATATCTTACAGCTTTAGGGTCAGATACATTGTATCTGATTCAGCATCTCTTTAGTTAAACATCATCATATATTCTTGATTCTACAAATTTCACTCCTTGAATTTTTGTCAGCTGATCCCAAAATTTGTTTCTCCCCTTGAGCAGTAGAAATAGACACTTGTTGGTCTTCTTCACCAATAGGTAATATATTTCCTTGTATTCTACTCCATAATTAAAGTATCTTCCTAAGAGTTAAAACATTGATAATTATTTTGTTATGACCTTTGGAGTTTATCATTACATCTTTAATTAAGTCCTTTTGATGTAACAACATGGAAATTATCCTACGATAAGGATAAAAATGCATCTTTGCCTCCACTTGAAAACAATGGTTAATGTACCATAAAATGTACCTTAAGAAATTAAATATGACGTCATTCATTATAAAAAAAAATTATATACATGTAAGGTTAAAGGATATTTTTAATTTTAGAATTTCGTGGAATTATAATTGACTGAATAAGCTTGACTAGAACTTTCTAGTTCATATTAAAAATATTAACACAAATTTTTCTTTGTTGGGTAGACATGGAGATAAATTAAATAATGTCCTCTGATTTTTGTTCTTGGTTTTTTATTGAACATATATAAAAATGGAAAACTCATTCATAAGGACACTTCTATTTTTCATTGACAATATGGAAAAATCCTTATGATATATCTTTGATATGATGACATTCTTTACGCCCCTGAAATTATACTTATAATTTCTAAATAACTTAATTAATTTTATATTAAAAATAAACTAGGTTTTTTCATCAGAAAAATAAGTTCCTCGGACTTGAAAATATAGATCATTATTCAAGAGAATATTTTTCCTATAATACCAAATGAATCCTATTACCTTTTATTGAAGATTCTTTCTATAGGTAACGTGTTTCTTAATTCTTCTTTGGTAAGATAATTCTGTCATCGGCATTTCTGAGAATCTGAGATTTGAAGTTTACATATTATAGGGTTTGGAAAGAGAAATGAGAGCTGTTCAAGTCAAAAGGGTTAAAAATATTAGGGTTGGTATGAAAATAGATAGAGGAAGGTTTTTTTAACGGTTTGGTGATGTGGTCTGGTTTCTCAAGATGATTATGTACTATAATAATTAATTATTTATTTTGAAAATATGCTATATTTCAAAAATTAAATTAAAATTTTGTTTTTATTTAAACAATAAGTTAATAAATAATAATAGAAAAAAATAAAAGGATTAATAGAGAAATTAACATAATAAATAAACATAAATTTCAAATTAAATATTCCTAACTCCTCAATAAAATCAAAAGTTGGATTGGGAAGTGGTTTAGTAAAAATATCTTCAAGATGATATTAAATATTTAAAAATAATAAATATATATCCTTTTTAAGAGCATGAAATTTTATAAAATAAAGCCTTATATCCATATGCTTGATTCTTGAATGACATATAGGGTTTTTAGAAATATTAATTGCACTGGTATTATCACATAAAATAGGTATATTATTAAAATTAACTCCAATGTCTAATGAGGTGTGTTTAATCTAAAAACCCTTTACATAGAAACTATTATCATATATATATTTTTCCTCAACTACTTATAGGACCACCCAATGTTGTTTCTTATAATACTATGAAACTACATATTTCACTAAAAAGTGATAGTTCCTGATGCAATTTTTTATCTAATCTACATCATCCAAAACCAGAAACTGAATTTAAAATTAAATAAACATCATAAGTTTTTGGGTAAAGTGGATATTGAAAATAAGTTTCATTTATGTATCTAAAAATTATTTTAGTCGCGGAAATATGGGATTTTTTGGGTTTGACTGAAATCTAGCACACAACTACACAGAAAATATTATGTCTATTCTATCAACAATAAGATGTAATAAACATCCAATCATTCCTCTTTATAAATTTTTATCAACTATTTTTCTAGAATTATCAAAATTAAGTTTTACATTAGTACACATGGGAGTTTTATAGGTCTGATTTTTTTCTAGTCCAAACCTTTTAAATAGATCCATAATATAGTTGATTTGATTTAATAAAATTTCATATTCTTTTTGATAAATTTAAAATCCTAAAATAACATTTAATTCTCCCATCATACTCATTTCAAATATTTTTTTTATAATATTTTAAAAAGAATTACAATGATTTTTATTTGTTGGTCTGAAAATAATATCATCAACATAAATTTTTACTAATAATATATTAGTAAAAAGGGTTTTTTTAAAGAGTATAATTTACCAATCCCATAAAAACTATATTTTTTTTTTAAAAGAGCTTAATATGTCATAAAACTCTCTAGGTTCTTGTTTAAGGCCATAAGGATATTTAGTTGGTATAAAACTGAATTTGGTAGATGAGGGTTTTCAAGACCTAGTGGTTATTAAATATAAACATCCACCATTAAATATCTGTTTAAAGTGGTATATTTTATATCCATATAGCCGAAAGTT
The DNA here is from genome assembly GCA_963277665.1 of Viscum album. Taxonomy (NCBI): domain Eukaryota; kingdom Viridiplantae; phylum Streptophyta; class Magnoliopsida; order Santalales; family Viscaceae; genus Viscum; species Viscum album. The sequence goes on from OY728158.1 coordinate 884,507,891, forward strand.
GCAGGCCAGGCCTAATGCCCAGACCTGTCAAAATTTATTAAATAAAAGATGCAGTACATAATACAAAGAAGAAAACCAAATTAAAAATCCACACCAGCCAAACCCTACCGCCTCTACAGCGGACCAGAATTCCACAAAATTCAAAATTCAAAAGGCATCACGCACCATCATGAGTCAAGTCGTCACGTCACGCTTTTATATCTATATAATATAACTTAAAATTAATATAGATGCATAAGCTAGAAATATTATAATTTCATCTAATTAAAAAATAGGTGTAAAGGTTTCATCATAGTCTATCCCTTATTCCTAATTGTATCCTTTTACTAATAAAATAACTTTTTTCTTGTAATGATCCCTTGATCATTCTATTTATTTCAAAAGACCCATTTAGTTCTTATTATTGGATAATTGGATGGTCATTCCACTAATTTAAAAAATTTATTTCTAATTAATTGATTAAGTTATTTTTTCATAGATATTAACCAATTTTCATCATTTAAATCATCTTTAATAGAATTAAGATATAATTATAATATAAAGGTAGAGAATTTAGGTATATTTCAAACATTTCTTCTAGTTAATACTCATGTATCTATATTTCCTATAATGATTTCAAAATTATGGTATTCTAAGGTTCTATACTATCTAGTTAATCTACTTTCAGATTCTTTTGTCTCATTTTCTTCTAGGCCAGACTAAATTTTATTTATTTTGTTTTAGAAAACAGATTTTTGGGATTCAAGACTTATGTTGTAAAAAAGAGTTAATAATTTCATTGGTTTGATCTTTCCTTTTCTAAAAAGTCTCACTTTCATCAAAAATCACATGAATAGATTCTTCAAAAAACCTTGAAAATTTTTTGAACACTATATAAGATTTATAAAAAATAGAATATTTTAGAAAAATTCCTTTATCATCCTTTAGTTCGAATATACCATGGTTTTCCTTAGTATTTAATATATACACCTTGCATCTAAATATTTTAAATTAATTTACATTAGGTTTTGTATTATTCTAAAGTTCATATGGTGTATTTTTAATAAGTGGTTTTATAAAAATTCTATTCATGATATAGTAATCTATGATTATAGCTTCTTCCCAGAAATTGGTAGGAAAGATGTATTCATTCAATAAAGTTATTTCAATTTCATGAATAGTTCAATTTGTTCTTTCAACTACACCATTTTTTGAGGTGATATTTATGTTGAGAAGTTGTGTTTAATACATAAATTTGAAAAATAAAATTATTAAATTTTTCGTTCTCAAATTCTCTACCCTGATCAGTTAATGAAATTATTTTAATATATTTTTTTGGGTTGACCAATTTTACAAAATATTTCAAAAATAGGTAATACTTCACTTTATGTTTTAGAAAATAAACCCAAGTAAATATTATAAAATCATCAACTAAAACATAAACATATAAGTTTCCAACCAATAATTAAACTCTTGATGGTCAAAATAAATCCAAGTGGATAAGTTATAATGGTTATAATGGAGAAACTTTGTAAAATGATTTGAAATATGATTTGTGTTGTTTGTCGATTTGGCACGCATCACCAAATCTATCATTATCAAATTTATAGCTACAAAAATCAGAAACTAATTGTTTTTTAGATAATTTATGTAAATAAAATATATTACAGTGTCTATGTATCATATTCCATGTCCATGAATCATTTTTCTTAGTATTTAATCAATTTAATTTCTATTTACAAAATTAATAAAGATCCAAAGTATAAACATTATTATAACTATGTGTTGAAAATTTAATTAGTTTATCATTGAAAACTAATCAAGAATTTTTTGAAAAATAAAAACAAAATCCATAATCATATAGTTAAGAAATACTTATTAGGTTGTTCTTTAGTCATTGTACATATTGTAATTTTTTTACTGATGTTGACTTTGGATCTCCAATTAATCCAACTTTAAATATCTTTCCATCTGCTTTATCTTCAAAGGTGACTAGACCTCCATCTATTTTTTCCATTGTATGTAAATTTTAAGATTATCCACTCATGTGTCTGAAGGATCCACCTTCCATATTCCATACAAAATTTATGTTCTTATGGTATTTTTCTTGAAAAGTAATTTAAACAATAGTTTGTTTTGGTACCAATATTTTCTTGGGTCCATCGGTGTCTACAAGAAAGGATCTTGGAATCAAGATTTTTCTTATTTTTCCCAAATTTACATTATTATATTTAGACTTATTCATAGAAATAAAAGCCATTTTAATTCCACTTATTTGAGGATTTATTAAATAATAGTTGTTTAAATAATTACATTTAATTCCACAATTGAAATAGATATCATTTTTTGACCGCGGCATAAAAATAATTTTTTTATAAATTTTATTTTTCTCCCTTGCTTTGTATTCCATATTTTTATCTTTTCATAACATTTTTTCCAAGAATCTCATTCATAGTTTTTTCCTCTATTTTTAAAATACTAGAAACACTATTAAATTATTTTACTTCATTCTATAATTCCTTTATTTTATTTTCTTGAACAGTATAGTTTTATGAAGATTTATTAAATTGTTTTTAATTCATGATGTTATTTTATCATTTCATCATCTTCACTTAAAACAGAATTGTGAATATTTTTAAGCGATTAGTGATTTTCTATTAAGGAATTCTATTTTTCTCCAAGCACTAATAAGTAAGCCTACAATTTTTTATCATAGAAACTATCAGACTGAGAAGAAAATGTTTAATAGGTTTGTACCTCAGCTTCTTCTTTATCCATAAAGGACATGTTAGCTTTTAGAATTTGTGGATCATTTTCTGAATCAAATTTTTAATATTTTCAGGAGTCTTTAGACACACTCCAATTAGATTTCATATTTATTTTCCATTTATTATTGTAATCAGTTGTCATTTGATTTTTCTTTTATGTATTTCTTATTTCTTTTTTTAGCAAAAGGAAATCAAGTCCAATGCGACCAATTTACTTTTATTCATAGTAGCATAATTCTTTGGATCCTTTCTCAGCATTCTTGAATTATTTTTTGATGTCTCTTTTCTTCTAATAGACTTTTATAAATTTTCTAACTAACTATGCCAGTACAATTTTTAAATCTAAGAAGTATGGATTTTTTGATATGTTTATATATCCTCTTAATTTATTTTCATGCTTTTGAGATGAATCTTTATGGGAATTGTTTCCCTTTTCACTATCTTTTGATCTTTGGATTTAGTATTTATTTTTTCTTTTTACATCATCAAGGTTTCAATTAATTCATTCATTGTTAATTCTTTGACTAGTGATGGTTATTTTATTGCAGCAGATATATCATTCCATTTTGGTGGTAGTACTCTGAGAACTTTTAATTCATGATATTATTGGTAAATTTTAGTTCATAAATAAGTAATATCATTGAATATTTATTTCAATCTTCCATTCATTTGGGTGATTCTACCACCTTCGTACATTCTAATGGTTTCAAACTTTAGTTTTGCAGTAGCTTACCTCATTTATAAAAAATTATTAGTTCCTTAATATGAAACAACAATTATCTTCCACATTTCATAAGGAGTATGACATTTTGATACATTATTGGATTCATTAGGACCATGTCCATGGATGATATCATTCATTTGTTTTAAATTGATGTAATATTTATCTTCTTTGTCAATATCCCAATTTTCTGGTTTCACATGAATTTCATAAGGAGTGGTAATCTTCATATACACATTGAATCCAAAATTCTTCAGATAGATGATCATACATTATTTACAACATCAATAGTTATCACCATTGATGTATGGAGCATGTATCATAGACATATGTTCTCTAGGATCATCCATTTGTATCTATCATTGAATAGACCTTATGATTTTGAGGTTTCTAGACCTTTCTAAAAAATCTCACCTCTAATACAAATTTTTTTGTTGGAATAATGAAAATATAAAACATACAGGGTAAATTGAGTCTTTTTGATAATATTAATAGATTCTTGCTTTAACATTTCTTTTTTATTTAAGCAACTATGAAGTGTTCTCTTATATGATAAATTTAGGAAGTATATAAAATTTAAATAAGAACATAGTAATTTTTTTAGTGGTTCAGAGCACAGAGATCCCCTATACCACTACACCTACATTTTTTATACAAACTCAGTGATTTTCAATGGAAAGTACCACTTAACACAAGACCTTGAAACAATAACTGAGTACAGTCAGCTAACACATTCAATAAGGCTTTATAGAACCTCCTGTTTCTTTTATAGGTAACTAGTTTCTCCATAGATTATTTTAATTATCTCATACTCTTTCACAACAGATTTTCAAAAGCTGAAACTTCAATAAATCAAAATAGTTTGATTGGATTGATTTAATGTTTTATTGATCATAGTTGAAGCAGTTACTAAGAGAATATGGATATTCTTCTTCAAAGATTAATTTCATCAAGTAAAATTATCTTTGAAGTGACCTTATTATGAATGGTCTAAAAAAATAATAGAAACAAACAAATAGTAAAAGTTACACAATTGTGTGAGGTTGAAATATGTATATCATAAAAGTGTATCCTCCTCATAAAAATACAGATTCATTCGATCTTTACAATAGTTTTTTATTCTAAACATATTCATAAATATGGAGTTTTATATCTTGTATAAATAATGAAAATTATCTAACCATATATATATAGAACACATGACATTATTTCAGTTGATTATATCCAAAAATTCTACCTTAAATATCACAATCATTCAAATTAAAATCATTAACTATATTTGTAACTCCCATTAGATATAGGAATGATTTATTCCATTGGATAAAATCCATTGAAATGGTCTTAAAATATCTTTTAATATATCTTTATTACCATAGATAATGTTTCACAAATCATGGATAATATCATCGATTAAAAACACTATTGTTGAATATTCAAACATAGGGTTCCTTCATGGGATGAAAAAACACCAAATGTAGGGATGACAATGTATGGTTGAACACAAAATTAGGGTTGATGTACTATAAATTTTTTTATCAAATGTAGAGTTTTATACCAATGTAGGGATTATTAACGACACTTTCTTGACATTGTATGGCATATGATCCCTACGTGTTTTTTCAAATGTGGGGTGGATTCCATACGTTATGCTTGCATAAGTTGTTTGTGAACAGGGTTCCTAGAATACTTTTAAGACACATTCGAAATACTTTAACAAATATAATAACCTGTAAAAATATAATATTCTCGTGAAATATATTTCTAATAAATATTTAATGGAAATTCAGTACTAAAAAACCAATAGTATTTGTGAGTGTCAAAATCAATAATATTTATAGAGTATTGTCGATACAATATAGGCCCAAAAATATTTTCACACTATAAGGGAAACTAGTTTGGCCAACCATGAGTAGAATCATGTAAGTATTTATTTATTTTGTTTCATGTTTTTATAAAAATGTAATATAAAAATTTGCGGTCATATTATAGAAATTTAATTTCTAGAAAATATTATTGAATATTGAGGGTTGGCTATCGTGTGACCAGCAGTATTTATTTAGATGTAAGTGATGGGATGAAAATCTATTCAATCCTATTAATAGAGATTAAAATTAAGGATATTTAAATTTTTAATATATAAAATTAATTAATAATTCATTTATTTTTTTCTAACAAATTTCAGAGGTTCTGATAGAGACATAAAAAATAGGTAGATAACTATTTGGGTCAAAATAGTCATTTTAGACTGGTTTTCAATCGTGATCACCAAGGGAGGGAATGATATTTTCCTATAAATAATATTACTACTATAACATATTTGGAATCATTGATCATAGGTATCTCTTTCACTACATCTTCTACAGAGAATCTATTTCTTGAAACAAATAAACGAATAGAGAGTATGAATCAGTATAATCTAAGATTCTGGGAGATATGTTATCATAATTTGATGCTTGGATAGCCCTTATATAGGAATCAATTAATCCTTTTGGTATTTATATTACCACTGACCCATCCCATGGTGATTTTGGAAGTGGGATTGGTGATGGTGGTCATGCTACTGCATATGTGGATGTCGGTGTTACACATAATAAATAAGTTAATAGAATTTATAATGATGGTGGTGGTGGTGGTGGTGGAAAGAGTAGTGGTGTTTATGTGGATAAACGTTCTTGATATTTAGAGTCATATTTCAAGTATATACTGCTTTTCATAATGACACATAGTACAGAAAATCAATTTTCATCTTGTTAGCTGTGAAAGAAATATGGAAAAAACTGGGAATAACTCATTTTGGAATATGAAAAGTTCTTTAGACTTGAAGAGATGTGTCGGATGATGATTATCAAGATTTTTATTTTATACCAGGTGAAAATATGGTGAATATACATCAATGTTTATTGATGGTAATTAATGTATGTTAATCTGTATATGGTAGGGAAATTACTGATGAACAACGTGTAGACAAAGATTTAATATTTTTATAAAGTAACCAGAATCAGAATGAGTAGAGATAGTTGAAACTAAGTGTTTGATGAAGCCTTGTTTTAATGATTTTATTGAGGGTTTAATGCAATACAAGAATTAATTGAAGAGATATACTATGAAGGCGAAGATAAATAATGTAGTTTCATTATCTTAAACATTATGTGCTCTAACTTTTGGTGCTCAAAAATATAATTACACAGATAATATGAGGAAGAAATAAAAAAATCAATTGGATGTAGTGATAAATAATATATTGATGTATATATCACTCATATAATGAGTCAAATGAAAATTATTATTAGAAATAATAATATTCTGTATGACTTTCTTAAGAGCAGAATAGATAAATATGAGTAGGATTCATTTGATGTTGTGTGTTGTGAATATATGAAAATGGGGCATATAAAACTGTATTTTCCTCGTCTATGGAAAAATATATAGAAAACATTTAAAGGTAAAGTAATTTAAATCATTTATAACAACCAATGATACTTTGAGAGATAGTAAGGATTCACTGTCCGATAATAGTTCTGATTTAGAAGGTGGTGATAGAAAAAAAATCATCAAATTTTGTGAGGATATTCCTTATAATTATTTATTCTTAATATAGAAGGAAACTCTTAAATCACTTACACAATCATCTTTCAATTATAATGTTTCTCTTACTTCTGATGGTGAAACTTATTCAACTTCAACAGAAGATGTGGATAGAACTCCATCATTAAATGAAATGATAATATATATGTCTTTCCTACAAAATAAAAATAAAAAAAATTAAATAAAGAACTATACTTGGATAAGGAAAATTTTATTTATGAAAATGATAGTATTTATATTTTTACTTTTTAAATTTCTAAGAATACATCCAAGATAGATAGAATATATAAACATAATTAACCTCATACTGATTGAAAATTAGTTGATACACTAAAGTCTAAAATTAATAGTCTAAATAATATTATCTCTAATTTTTTTTGGCGAAGAGAATTATGAGAAAAAATTAGGATAATTGAAACCAATTCGTACATCCCTAGGAAAAAATTTTACATCCACAAAGTCTTATTTTTAGTCAAACTATTTTATTCCTAGAAATGTACCAATTTTTAAGTGATAGAGATAGTGAAATTAGATAAAAAAATCTTGTAAATGAATTACATTATCATGGAAAATATAACGAGTATACTTCTAAAGAGCTCATTCTTGTACAATATAAAAGAGTTGGATAGATGTCTATTCCAAAGTTTTTTTCATAACATTAATAGACCCAAGTAATTTTTTGTACCAAACAATTAGATTGGAATAGTTTAGGAATATAGGATTAATACTAGATGTGGAAACATATGGTACATGTATAATGATAATTATCCATATATTGTTGGATACAAGTGTTATTTTTAGAACATACAAAAATGAAGGGAGAGAAAGTAACTTTTGATATAATATGAGAGGATGAATTATTGGTATCAGTGATGTTTTTTTCGTATTAAACATTAAATTTTAAATTTATTCTTTGTTTTTGGACTTATTCGCAACCTCATTATCATTAGTAAAATCTATGATGAATGTTACTTTCTGAAAAATTAGAATAATAAAAATACTATTAAATTTTTTGATATAGTGTACATTTTATATGATGATAGGTGGCATAATTTTTGAATGATTATTTTCAAAGACCATAGTCTTCAGAACATATATTGTCTTAATATTTTAGAATACTCTTATTGGATTTATAAAATAAGTTAAGGAAACTACAAATATTGAAGTATATCTAGACATTCTAGGAAATGAGTAGTGAGGGATCTATCAAAACATAAATTTTTCTCTACCAAAGTCTTTGACCCTTTCTAAAATGGTAAGCAATACAATTCTCAATTTAAACCAAATGGTTATGTTTGGATGATTGTAAATTTGTATTTAGTGTACATTGATTTTTAGAACAACAAAAACTATATATTTTGAAGGTAAACATTATAAGAACCTAGATCTTGATTTTAGATACGGATCTTCAATTTAGGTTGTTTTTTAGGAAAAAATAATAAATTGGAATTTTATAAGTACATGTCATGTACTTTGGAGTACACACCGTGCACCCAGGTACCACGTACAGGCCATGTAATGGCCGAGTACATGGCCATGTCAATGACCTGGCAGACCGCTTAAGGTGGGTGCCGGTTATGGCCACTGCACGGTGTGTACCTTTAATTAACATGCCATGTAGTTTTATTTTTAGTTGATAAATCATAGAGAGGTTGTGTCTCAACCTCATAAATGTCTTCTTCTTCTCCTAGTTTGTACAGGAGAGTGACGGATGGGCCGACAAACTCTGAACCTCTCCCAATAATCCTTCTGACCACTGATTGAGATGTTGTTAGGTTCATTGGAATCCCACCAATGTGGTATCAATTACCATAGAGAATTTCATCCTGATTCCTTATATCTCATGAGTTATTCAAGGTTGATAATTTTTCACCTTTTTTAGATCAACTCCATTCTAGGATTATTCAAGGGCTGAATTTCAAGAGTGTTTATCATAAGATATTAAGGTAGGTGGTTTATTCCTTTCATTGTTCGTCTTTGGGTTATATATGTTAAAAGTTTCAAATCACCACTTTAGGGGTATTACGTGTTTATAAATTAAACTTGTTTAATAACTTATATGGTTTGGTTGATTAATTATGGGTTTTTCTTATTCATAAGGTTAGATAACTTGTTATGGGACACCCCATGGGTGCATTCCTTTGATTGATTGTTTATGGTCGTTTGGTCTAGGATACATGTACGCTTTCTTCGTTTCCATGCCTTGTTTGTTAGGATGGAGTTTTTGATTATATGAAATTAATGTGTTATAAATTGTGAAGGTTTGACCAAGGGTAATTTTAAAATGGGATATTTCTGAGGTAGGGTCATTTAATTTATGATTTACTGTTATTCTGACCTAGGGGTTTGGGTTGTGATAGCTTCCAAGTGGTCATCGAACTAGGGGTTTATACCTTGAAATCTTCCTAAGTGGTTGTTTATAATTTATTCATGCTGTTTTGGACAAGGGGTATTGACCGTGTGAGCTTACCAGGTGGTCGTTTGTTAATGATTAGTGTTATGTTAGACCCGAGGGGTTAGACCATGAGAGCTTCCTAGAGGTTCGTTATTAAATGAATTGTTGTTATGTTAGGATATGGGGGATTAGACTATGAGAACATTCCAAAAAGTATAGTTATTAAATAATCGAATTATTGTGACGAATCTTCCAAGACAATTCACAAGAATGGACTTGGTCTTACTTAATTGTTTAGATGGTCTTATGAGACATCAGTTTTGTTACTCTTACTTGGGGGATACAGTGCTTAGGATAGATCCCAATGTTTACATGATTAAATGGATTGAATAATAAATGTATATGAATGTAATTGGAAATTGTAGGATTGTTTACTTTTGAGTAAATCCTATTTTATTTCTTTATTCCTACATATTTCCTATTATATATATTTATTGACATTTATGAATAGATCTTTTGGTGGTTTCCTACTATGATTCATCTCAAACCCTATTTCGGTCATGCTTTTGTTCCCAAATAGATTATATCATTGTAGGTATAGATAATGGAAATCACCCTTCTTTTTCAGGTACTTGATTACTGTTGAAGGTGGGGAGCATGGGACCAAGCTGAGGTTGGCGATTCTTTTTTAGTTTACTTACTTTTCATTACATTGGTTTTAGTATTTTATTTCTAACATTGTGACTTGTTTGGATTCTATTCTAGGCACATGTTTCATGCATCATCTATACATATTCCCTATTGGATTTACTTTCATTATTCTACTTTTTACATCGGTTATATGGTTTTACTGCTTTTAAAATTATTTATTATTTGTCTTTCATTGTGTATACTCTTCCAATGAGGGCATAGATTCCCCATTATCAAACCTTGGCCCTCGTTCCTAGTCAGTAGCCTTTAGAATTTGGGGAAACATGCTTGATTTTATGTGACCCACTTGGTTTGAGGCACCTTTGGGTGACACCCAAAACCAATATGTTACAAAGTTGTATCAGGGAGAAGGAGTTGTTGCGTACAGGTCTTGTAAATTGTGGCCACATGAGAGGAATTACTTGATGCATGATATCGAGTTGGATGAAATTGTGCATGCTTTGTGATGTTGGAGACATTATTTGTTGGGAGAGCACTTTCAGGTATTCACTAACCACAAAAGTCTCATGTTTATCTTTACTCAACATGAACTAAATTTATAACATTGAAGGTGGGTTGAGTACCTTTAGACTTTTGAATTTGAGCATGCCTACACGCCTGGTAAATGCGACGTAGTGGTTGATGCGTTGAGCAGGAGGACTAAGATATAGGCAGTTTGGGAGGCCAACTGTGATTGGAAGCTTAGGGATATTTTCTATAAGATTAATTTTTAGGTTCACAATAGAAAGGGGAAGATGTTTCTTTCTTATATAGATGTTACCTCTAATCTACTATATTGATTTCAAATGAGTTAGATATCAGATTCTGAAGGCCAATTTCTATGGCAGAGTGTGTCAGGCAAGGACCCTACTCCTGGGTGGACCATAGGTGAGGATGAGGTTTTATGTTTTCATGGACTTGTGTTGGTTTTAGAATACATACCTGAGGATTTGATACGATATTTTCATTCCTCCTTAGGGAAATTTCATCCTAGTGTCACCATGATTTATCGATATCTACACTATCGATATTGGTGGCCAAATATGAAGAGGGATGTAGCTGGTTTTGTTACGAGATGTTCCACCTGTCAGCAGGTGAAGGCAGAGCATCAGAGACCGATAGGGCTTTTACAGTAGTTACCCATTCCCAAGTGTAAGTGAAATGATGTGGCAATGGATTTTGTGATAGGTTTACCAAGATCTCTACAAGGCAGTGATGTAGTTTGGGTTGTGGTTGACAGACTCACGAAGTTTTCACATTTCATGTCGATCAGGAAAACCTTCATTGTTGATGTGCGTCGAAATTTGTGCATCCGAGTGATTGTATGTTTATATGGGGTTCATCACTCTATCGTTTCAGATGGGGATTCTTGGTTTACTTCTCATGTATGGAATTGAATACAGAGGGTGTTGGGTATAGTGGTAACTACGAGTATAGCTTACCATCCCCAAAAATATGGCCAGTTCGAACACACAATTCTGGTTTTATAGCACATGATTCGAGCATGTGTCCTAGATTTTGGGGGCTCTTGGGAGATACATATACCCATTTTGTATTTTTCTTATAATAAGAGTTTTCAGGCAATAATTCAGATGTCACCTTATGTGGCTTTGTACGGTAGGCCATGTTGATCACCCCTATGTTGTCTTGAGGTTGGACAGGCATCTATGTTGTGACCTTTTCTTGTCCAATAGACCACTAACTAGGTGGAGTTGATTCAAAATAGTATTTCTATAGCACAATCTCTTTAAAAACCTTATGGTGATTGGAAGAGATGGCCTAAGGAGTTCGAGGTTGTAGATTGGGTTTTCATGCATGTCACACCATGGTTGGGACACAAAAGGATTAGGAGACAAGGGAATCTTTCACTGAGATATGTCAGGTCATTTGAGGATCTGGAGAGAGTTGGTCTGGTTTCCTATTAGTTGCAGTTACCTTAGAGGTACCAGGATTTTCATGACCCCTTTCATGTTTCTCAGCTACGAAATTACTTTTCAGACCCATATCTTGTTTTTTAGCATAAGTAGGTTGAGTTGGAGGTGGATTCATCCTTCAAGAAGCACCCTATTCAGATATTTGATCGTAGAACGATGGTTCTCTGTGGTCGGTATGTCCCTTTAGTGCAGGTGCTATGGTAGAATGGGTGAGTATAGGATGATACTTAGGAAAGGGAGGTTGACATATGATCACAGTGGCCAGAGATGTTTGAAGTTTCATCTCCCCACCCTTGGAAAGATATTTGGGGACAAATTTCTTTAATGCAGGAAGTTTTTAAGTATGCCATCCCGACTTTTTATTACCTAAATTTTCATTGAATTTTACAAACATAGGATCTTTAAAGTCTATTGTCTTGGAAATCAGGAACATAAAACATCAAAAAATAAAACATTATTCTAATCCAATTGTAGGGATTCATCATAAGTTCTTCATAAGTACAATTATTTCATCTCATAATCTGGATACATACATCAAAGGAAAGGGTGAGCCGAAGGTCCAGTAAGGAAAGCAATGGAATCAGTTTTCTTATGATGTTAATAAGAACTTGAGGAAAACCACAAGACATGAGAAATAGAAGTAGAGACATATCATAATAAAAAGACAATGAATCACCAATTGAATATTTTCTACAACATTTCAATTATACGTTAATGAACATATCGACAAGGTTTATTCCCATGGTGTCATAAAAACATTACTAAGGTTATTCACCAAGGTATCATACAACTTGTCATCTCTAGAGATTAATTCTTTACCCAATGCATTGGAGATCTATGAGGGAGCACCCTTAATATGTATTTATTTTCATGTGATTCACATATATCATAATCAAAAATTTCATAAATAACCCAAATAAAATCAATGAAATGGGTTTCATTTCTAAATCATGATGTTTATAAAGTGTTGAAAAAAAAATCATTATGTCATTTATAACCCATAGAAAGGGAGTGAGGGTTATATGTATGTCAATTATAGAATTAAATAGATTAATTTTATATATTTATGAATACTCCTAGATATTAAAAATAGATTTGGGTATCCACATAAAATAATACAAGATAATTTCTTGAGAAAAAGAGATATTTTGAGACTAAAATTCTACAGCATAACGGCTACATAACATCATTTTAGAAAACATTATAAAGATAGGGGTCAAGAGTAAACCACTCATAAATAATTCATAATACAGTATGGTTACATTATAAGATCACGGTATCGATATTTGAATGACATACCACATGAAAATAAAACATGAAAGAAAATAGAAGATGTTATTCCTTTTATGAAAAATTCTGCAACCTAACAGCGTCACTAAAAATTCAGAAAATAAATTGATGAGAGAGGAATGAGTATCTCAAAATTTTGGACATGAAATGGAATTTAAGAAGAATATATAATAACATAAACAGACAAAATAATATGAAAACTATAAGACATAAGATCATGGAAATCATGACTAAAAAGAGGAGGGTGAAAGGTTCCCTTACCTTAAAAAGTAACTTTGAAAGATTGAACGTTGGGACATTGTGGGGATTGAGGGAACCTTGAAAAAACTAATTCGGAGTTATAAATACATGATCTTCGTTGAAGAGGATTTTTGAATGAAATTAATGAGGGCATGGCTTGGTATTTATAGAAAAAGTTAGGGAATATTTAATTAATTTCCATGGGACACCTCATCGGTGTTATTTGCAAAAACACGGTCTTGCCTATGGTATTTTCCCATGGTATTGGCCACTTAGGACACCTAATATCAAATTTACTATTTACAGGGAAACTAGAATGATTACATCATTATTACATCATCAATGATGTCATTAAACACCTAAAACTCAAAACTGTATTTCTACTATTCATTGAAAATTCAATTGTTTCAGAAAAATCCCAAAAATTTAAACTAACCTAAAATCAATGACCTGAATTCAAAAATGAACTCAATTTTATGAAAATAATTTTTTTATATATTTTTCAATTAATTTTTAAATAAAATCATTATTTAGACAAAAAAAACTCTAGAACTATAACTTATTTTTTAACACCTTGAAAAGGTAATCAAGGTCCCATAAAATTATAGTATAACCATAAGAAAATAATTTAACTATTTATGATTAAAGTTTATGACAGTAAAATTTCATATTAAATTATTAAAGTAATTATAAAATATTAAATAAAATATTTATGACCTATAAAAATAAAAATACTTATACAATGATCATTTTTCACTTTTAAGATGTCTAAATTGTATTTATACATTCATGGGTGATGTTTCTATTTTTTTGGCCGATATACTATTCATTACTATTCATTACTATTCATAAGGGTATGTTACTATTCATACATTACCATTCACTCAAAATCAAGTTAATCTTATTAAACTCTAAATTTTTTACTGATCACAACTGTAAAAGATCATTTTTTGAAAATCATTTCACATTATTAATTATTTAAAGTTTACATTAATATTTTAAAATACTTTTTTTCAAAAAATAATTAGTAATATTTAACTATAAATTCATCCTACCTTTATCCAGATATTTTAAATTCACCAAAATTTCCATAATAAGAAATAACCATTTTACTTATAAAAAATATATACACAAGTAACTAAGGTCGCAATACATATCCCCTTATAACACCTACATAGGACCTCAGTGTTATGTGTGCCATGGTGATAGAATCTTGGGGTGGCTCAGAAAACATTGCCTGAGTAGTGATTTCAATTATCTTGAACTTCTCCCTAAGGCGGTTCTGTTCAAGATTCAAATGTTGAAGCTCAACTTGGGATTGATCCAGAGAAAAGCCCAGAGATGCTACCTCCTTTCCAAGCTCTGAGGGATGGGCTTCATATAGCTCGATTCTACTAGATGAGGCCATGAAATATTATTTATGTATTAATTAACCAAGATCACATGTATTTATAAACAATAATTGTAACATTAAGATTTTAGTTTCCAATGGTCATATTGACCAATGGTCATACTGACCAACGGTCATATATTAATTGAATCAGTATGGTCTAACTTCATTAATTAAATTATATAGTTTGGTGGAGTATAAAATAAAATAACACACAAAAGTAGAAAATACAATTTATTCAAAAGTTCGGGTCATTATATTCTTCCCCCTTATATAATTTCGACCGTGAAATTTTAACTCGTACCCTCAGAAGATAAAATGTGTGGGTACTTTTGCCTCATAGACTCCTCTGGTTCCCATGTGGCTTCTTCACATTTGTGGTTCCTCAATAAAACCTTAACAAGGTGGGTTGTCTTATTGCGTAAAACCTTGTCTCGATGATCCAATATCTCCACCGTCTATTCCTTATAATAAATATCATGTTCCAGTTGTATCACCTCTGGATTTAGTACAGGTGAAGGGTCGGGTATGTACTTCCTCAAGAGGGATGCATGGAATCCATCATGAACTTGTGCTAGATTTTAAGGAAGTGCAAGTCGATAGGCCACTGCTCCCACACGATCAAGGATTTCATAGGGGCTAACATACCAAGGGCTGAGATTCCCTTTCTTCCCAAACATCATGACACTCTTCCGAGGTGAAGTCCAAAGAAATACAATGTCACCTACATCAAACACCATGTCCCTTAAATGGTTGTCGACATGGCTCTTTTTCCGACTCTGAGTAGCCTTAATGTGTTTCTAGATGGCATGGACTTTTTCTATCATCTACTACATAATATCAGGACCAAGAAGCTTTCTCTCACCATATTCATGCCAACTAGTAGGATTTCTACATCTCTTACCATAGAGAGCTTCATATGGTGCCATTTGAATGGTCGAGTGGAAGCTTCTTTTTGTAAGAGAACTTAGCTAAAGGGAGATGTTGATCCCATCAACCCTTAAATTCCATTAAAAATGTTCTCAACATGTCCTCAAGTGTTTGACTAGTCCTTTCATATTGTCCATAAATTTTGGGGTGATAGGTCGTACTGATATTCAATTTGGTAATTAGAGGATGTCGAAGACTTCTCCATAATTTTCATGTTAACCTTGTGTCACAATAAGATATGATAGAAAGTGGAACTCCATGCAGCCTTACCACTTCTTTAATGTAAATCCTGGAAAGTTGATCAAGAGGGAAAATTCTCGAATAGATATAAAATGGGTATTCCTTTTGAGACGGTCCATAATAACCCATATCGCATTTTTTCCTTTAGATGTTCTCAGGATACCGGTGACAAAGTCCATTGTGATATTATCCCACTTCTAGGTTGTTATGGGTAGTGGTTGTAATACCCCTTTAGGATGTTATCACTCTGCCTTCACTTTCTGACATACCAGGAACCTTGAAGTGTAGTCATCAATCTCCCTTTTAATATTATCCCACCAATAATGATCACAAAGGTCCGTATAAAGTTTTGTGCTTCAAGGATTTATAGAGATAGTATATCTATGAGCTCCATCCATCTGTTCCTTCTTTATTTCTGAAATAGATGGAACACTTAGTCTTGTATGAAATTTCAGTGCACCTTCTTCATCAATATTGAACTTATGAAACTCCTCATCCTTCATAACCTCAAACTTCTTCTGTAACAACAGATCTTCTTTCTGAGCTTTTTGGATCTTCCCTAGTAATGATGGTTGGGAAATCATTTGGGTTCAGTTTGATGATATCCATTCCCTTATAACTCCCATTCCTAGCTTTACTAGGTCATTGATCAAAGGATCTCTTTGAATCCTCATCATGGAAAGAACAACTGGGAATTTCCTAGTTAATGCATCTGCCACTTTGTTTTCTCTTCTGGGATGATATTGAATTGAACAATCATAGTCTTTGAGATATTCCAACCATCTCCTCTATCTAATGTTCAATTCCTTTTGTGTGAAAATATACTTCATAATTTGATTATCTATGAATATATCACATTTCTCCCAATAAATATAGTGCCTCTATATGTTTATAGTAAAAATGACTACATCCAACTCAAGATCATGCATAGGATAGTTCTAATCATGAGTCTTCAACTGATGAGATGCATAAGCAATGACCTTTACATTTTTCATGAGGACACACCCAAGCCCTTTCAGAGATGCATCGCTAAAAATAACAAATCATTCTCCACATGAGGGTAGAGCTAACATGGGTGATGTAACCAATCTCTTCTTCAACTCTTGGAGACTTTCCTCACACTCCTTTTTCCAGTTGAACTTGACCCCTTTTCGAGTTAACATGGTTAATGGGTTAGAAATTCATGAAAAGTTTTTCACAAACCTCCTATAATATCCCGTTAATCCAAGGAAACTACAAATATCAGTTATTGTTGTAGGCTGAGGACACTCCTTTATAAATTTTGTCTTTCTAGGGTCAACTGTGATTCCTTCATTGGTTACAATGTTCCCCAAGACAGCAACATTCTGTAACCAGAATTCACATTTGCTGAACTTCCCAAAAATCATCTCCTTTAGTATAGTTTGAAAAATACCCCTTAGATGAACCTCATGCTCCTCGCGGATTTTGGAATATATCATAATATCATCAATAAAATCTACCACAAAGTTATCAATGTAGTCCTTAAAGACTCTATTCATCAATTTTATAAAATGGAAGGTGAATTAGTCAGTCCAAAGGGCACAACAACAAACTCATAATGATCATATCTTGATCAGAAGTTAGTTTTTGGAATATCTTCTTTCTTTACCCTTAGTTGATGATAACTAGATCAAAGAACAATCTTAGCGAAGAATTGATCCCCATGATGTTGGTCAAATAACTCATCAATTCTTGGAAGAGGGTATTTTTTCTTCACTGTTATCATGTTCAGTTCTTTATAATTAATTCATATCTGTATCAATCCATCCTTCTTCTTCACAAAGAGAACAAGTTCTCCCCATGGATACACACTTGGTCGAATAAAACCCTTCTCCAAAAGATTTGTAGTTGTTTCTTTAACTCCTTCAGCTCCAAATATTCCATCCTATAGGGGTTCATTGATATCAGATGGGATCCAGGTATGAGTTCAATGGAGAACTCTACCTCTCTTTCTGGAGTAGGACCGGGTAACTCCTCCAGAAATACGTCAACGTATTCATGGACAATGAGGACATTTTCTATCCAGAAACTCTCTTTTCCTTCTTCTTCTTCACAAATCATCTCCATAAAGAAGTATATATGAGGTTCTTATAGAAAAAGTTCAGGTTGAGATATCTCTCCATTGAAGATAACTGTAGGTTTTCCATTCCAGGATACTGATATTTCCTTGCTTCTTAATTTGATCATAGCATTATAATTTGAGAGCCAGTCCATCCCTAGTATAATTCTGAATTCTAAAATGGGAATGAATACTAGATTTTTTATATGTTTGTGGTCACTAAAGTAAATACTAGAGTTTCTAAACATTGACGATTCTTGGATAATCCCACCAGGAGTCTTGACTGATAAATCTACTTTTAGAAAATCAAGGTTTTATTCTAAATTCTTTTCAAACATGGAGGAAACAAAGGAATGCATAGAACCATAATCAAACAATGTAATTTATAGATTTTAGATAACAACAAGAGAACCTTTCACCATGACATTTGGTGCTTCAACTTCAATCATAGTGATTGAAAAGGTATGACCATGTTCCCTTGGCTATTGCTGAGGTTGATGGTGATTCCCCTCCACTTCCCTCAGATTTAGACAGTGATTGGAAAAGATCCCATGTTGTCCAAAAATATATCATTGGCCATCAGGTAGGGCTTGCACCATCTTCCCCTTGTCGTTAGTGTTGGGAATTTGAGGCTTCAGCCCACTACAACAATTCCACGCAATATGGACATATCTTTCACACTTTTATCACTTCACGCTTCCAAGAAAGCAGTTTCCCGAGTGCTTCTTCCCACATTTATTATACGCGGGACACTGCACTTGATTTATTCCTCTTCCCTGATCGAATTTCCTCCCTAATCTTGGCTCACTTGATCTTTTCTTGTTATTGGATTTATGAGACCATTGCGTCTCACCAAACTCTAATTCGACATTCATCGCACTTCGCATGATCTCCTCATGGATATCATAATCTCGATTGGATAGATTCTTCCAGAGATAAGTTCTTAGTCCACCGAAGAATCTATCAACCTTACCATTTGAATCCCTAAAAAAGATAGAGTCATATCGTGAAAGCCTTGTGAAGTTTAAGTCATAGCTTCCCATAGATTCATTCTCCTTCTACTTCAGCTCGAGAAACTCCATCTCCATTCTTGTTCACATCGATCGAGGGAAATTCTAGTTGAAGAATATCCATCTGAAATCTTACCACTGTATACCTTCAAATTCCACTCTTTCCGTTGTGTTTTTAATTAGTTCCCACCACTAATCATCTTCTCTATATAAGAAATAAATATCCAAGGTATCCTTCTATTGTTCAGAATAGCAGAACACAAAAAATATCTTCTCAACAGAGTTGATACTCTATTCAGAAATCAGTGGGTCGGTAGATCCACAAAAGTTTGGTGGTCTTTTATGCATAAAGGATTCAACTGAATGTTTTTTCCTTCATGGTGAGATTGTTTCCTCATCTTGATTCAAGTTATTTCTCATAACATGAGTCATTTGGTTCATCATTCGCATGTATGTTTCCATTTCATCTTCCATCGGTGGTCTGTTAGCGCTTGGTCCATTGCGGTCACCATTTTCACGATTCCTCCTATTTCCCACCATTTTCTAAAATAATAAATCATTAGTGAGAAAATTTTTTGATTTACAAATATTTTATCTATATAGAATTTTATGTCTTAACTCTTCATGCTTTAAACAATTACATTTCTCTATAAATCCTTCATAATGATTCCTAAAAATTTTATAATTATCCAAACATATCCCCCTGGAGTGTCATAACCAAGAGTGTATCAAGGCTCGTTGTCATATACAAGGATACCCCGGGTCAAAATCGAAACACCTTGTCAGAGTTTTCACTCCTGGGTTTATATGTGCCAGATCCGCCTCTACCATCTTGTATCCGTAGATGGATGTATTTTCTTAATAAATCACTTACTCAATACTCACCGAAATACCAAAACGTTTTCCTATATTTAATGTTTTATATAGGGTTATTTATAATGTTTTCATATCATAATTTCCATAAATAACTAAACTATCCTTTGATACTAACTATGGCATCCCACTTTTTATTACATAATTTTTCATTAAATTTGACAAATAGAGGATCATTAAAGTCTAGTGTCTTGGAAATCCGGAACATAAAACATGAAAACATAATACATTTTTATAATCCACTTGTAGGGATTCATCATAAGTTCTTACAAAGTACAATTATTTTATCTCATACTCTAGATACATAAAATAAAGTAAAGGGTGATCAGAAGGCCCAGTAAATAAAGTAAGGGAAACAATTTACTTGTGATATCAATAGGAACTCGATGAAAACCACAAGACATGAGTAATGGAAGTAGAGGTATATCGTAATAAAAAGAACATGAATCAAAACATGAATATTTGGCTACACTATTTCATTTATACATTCTTGAACATATCACCAAGGTTCAATCCCAAGGTGTCATAAAAACATTACTAAGGTTATTCACCAAGGTATAGTGTAACTTTTCATCTCTAGAGATTAATTATTTACACAATGCATTGGAGTGATATTAGGGAGAACTCTTAATATTTCTTCATTTTCATTTGATCCACATATATAATAATCAAACATTTCATAAATAACCCAAATATAATCAAAGAAATGGGTTTCATGTCAAAATCATGATGTTTAAAAAGTACTTAAAAATAAGATAATTATGTCATTTATAACCCATGGAAAGAGAGTGAGAGTTATATGTATGTACATTCCTGAATAAAATTGATATATTTTATGTATTTATGAATACTTATTGAAGTAAAAATAGATTTGGGTATCCATATTAAATAATAAAAGATAATTTATTGAGAAAAAGAGAGATTTGCAGACAAAAATTCTCCAGCATAATCGCTACATAACATCATGATAGAGAACATTAAAAAGGGTGAAGACAAGAGTAAACCACTCATAAATAATTCATAATATAGTATGGTTACATAATAAGATCATGGTATGGTTGTTTTATTGACATACCACATGAAAATAAAACATGAAAGAAAAGAGAAGATGCTATTTCCTTTACGAAAAATCTGGCAGCCTAACAGCCTCACTAAAAAATTCAGAAAAGAAATTGATGAGAGTGGAAAGAGTATCTAAACATTTGAAAATGAAGTGTACATTAATAATAATATATAAGAACATACCCCCACATAAGAAGATGAAAACTATAATACTTAATGTAATGGAAATCATGACTAAAAACATGGGGGTGAAAAGTTACCCTACCTTGAAGAGTAACTTCGAAAGCTTGAAGGTTGGGACTTTGGGGGGCCTGGGGGAACATTGGGAGGACTCATTGGGAGGTAGAAAGACCATAGATTTGTTGAGGAGGATTTTTTAATGAATATAAAGAGGTAATTTCTTGGTATTTATAGGAAAATTGAGGGAATATTTAATTAATTTCTGAGAAACACCTCATCCGTGGTATTTGCAAAACCATGGGATTTTTAGATAGTATTTTCCCATGTTTGGCCAGTTGAGACACCTCATAGAATATATTACTATTCAAAAGTCGACCAGAATTATTACATTATCATTACATCTTCAATGATGTCATTAAACACCCGAAACTCAAAACGGTATTATTATTATTCACCGAAAATTCAACTGTTTTAGAAAAATACCAAAAATTTAACCTAACCTAATATAGATTTTTTGAATTAAAAAATGAACTCAATTTTATGAAAATAATTTTCTTTAAATATTTGTAATTTAATTTTTAAATAAATTCACTATTTATTAAAAACCCAACTATGAAACTATAACTTATTTTGTAACACCTTGAAAAGTTAATCAAGATCCCATAAAATTATTGTATAACCATAAGACAATAAAGTAAAAATTTATTTTTAAATTTTATGAAGATAAATTTTCATTTTAAATAATTAAATTAATTATAAAATTGTAAATAAAATATTTCTGACCTGTGTAAGAACCCAGTTCTTATTCTTGAGGTACGGGTTTCTTTTTTTATTTTTTCCTTAATTATTTTTGATAAAATAAGAAAAATGGGGGAAAATCCCAAATTTTGTGGGTACACGCCATGTACTTGGCCGTGTGGGATGAGTACACAGGGCGTGTAGCCCTGTCGGTGATGAAAAGTGTAAAAATAGACTACATGTCGTGTAGAGGGTATTTACACGTCGTGTAGTCAGTCGTCAGGTGAATAGTAAGGCAGTGGGAGTTGCTTCCAGCTGACCGACAGTACACGCTGTGTATTCAGAAATACACGTTGTGTACTCATGTCAATGGATAAACAGTCGGTAGTGGAAAAAGTATCCTCTAGAGGAACAATTAAATGATAAAACTACACACCGTGTACTTGAGAGTACACGCCGTGTAGCTTCTTGTTTTCTCTCAAAATGGGTTGTAGTCTCCTCTATTCATAGAGGAAGCTTAGAATGACAGTGGAGCTCGGGAGGATGGATGGAGCTTCGGAGATCAGCTAACCACGCACTGGGAATCTGTTTCCTCTTCTGTCGATCACGTTGGAACCGCACGGGTGAGTTCTCCCTTATCCTTTCATTGTTCCTACCAATTATTCCTCTAAGGGAAGTTATTTAAGTTTGAACGGTATTGTGTTCACTATAGATATTCGTCATTATTGGACGATTCAGGAGGTGTTGTTCATGTATATCGATCATATCCAATCGAGGTAGGTGGTCTGATGTTTAAGTTCCAACTGTTGTGTGTTTTGTGTAGCACTGTGATACGCACCCATGTTGGGGGTGTTGTATGGATGAGGCCTTGCATAATTAAATACCTATAATTGTATAGGTAGTTTAATGAATATGTATAACTGCTATTTGGGATCACTGCTTGGATCCAGGACCACCCTAGGGGTTCCTTCCTCTGTTTAGCAGTTTGGCCAGGTTACCAGAGGGTATAATGTAAAATTTAGAATACTTTAAATTGCCTTGAGTGGAAATTTAGATAATTTATTTCTTATCTGTTGGGCTTAGCCCAGTTACTTGTGCCTGAGGGCAGTGTTCTTTTTATCCACAGGGCGTGCTTATATTAGCCTGAGGGCATGGTGATATTTAGTCTGAGGGCGTAGTGATATTTAGCTTAAGGTCATGGTTATAATAGACTGAGGGCATGGTGATATTTAGCCTTAGGGCGTGGTGATATTTAGCCTGAGGGTGTGGTTATATTATCTTGAGGGCATGGTGATATTTAGCCTGAGGGCATGACTGTATTAGCCTGAGGGCATGGTTACAACTAGCTTGAGGGTGGAGTTTTGTTTAGCATGAGTGCATGGTTTTGATTTGCTCAAAATTTAATTATATTGAATTGGTAAAAGAATATTAAAATGGAAATGAAAAATGGTAGTGATAATTACGTTGCGTACTTACTAATTTATAGCATTTTAATGTTGCACACTATTGTGGAACATTTTCAATGAATGTTGGGCACGAGCCTTTGGTGGGTGCCTACTGGAATTTATTTCTCACACCCTGTTTGGGGTCATGTCTTCAGATCAAAATAGATTACATTTCTGCAGGTATGGATAAGGGAAAGGGTCCATATACAGTTACTTGACTGTAGTAGAGGAGTAGAAGTGCATGATATCGAGTATAGGCTTGCGATGCTGCTTCTTTTTCATTACTATGCTTTATTTTGTTTGGTTATACCTTGTACTTTGTATTGTATTGCAGAGTATCTTGTTTTGGTTGTTTTCACAGAATTAGTGACATGCTGCATATTTATATATATGTGACTACTGGTTCCCTTTACTTCAGTTGTCCATTTCAGTTGTATATTTTCTACTACTTTCCTTGTTGTATGTTATTTATCTTATTTGCTGCGCTACACTTTGACAAATGAGGACATAGTTTCCCCACTATTAGACCTCGACCCTCACTGCTAGTCGGCAGCCTCTAGCATTTAGGGAAATGCACTTGAGTTTATGTGACCAACCGGGTTCGAGGAACCTGTTGAGTGGAACCCGGATTCGGGATGTTACAAAGTGGTATCAAAGGAGTTCTTTTCTTTGACTTACTATTTGGAACCTTAGTTAGGGATATGATGGAATTGGTATTTGGTAATAAGCATTGCCTGAGAGTATCTAACCCCTATACAGGTAAAATCCAATTTACCTCGAATTTTAATTATCACTGATTTTTCAATTTTATAGTTGATTTGATTTTCACCATTGGGTGACACACTTGTGGTGTGCTGTTACTATTTCTATAATGGGTTCACTTTAGTCAAAACCCGAGGAGATGAGGGTATCCATCTCATGCATTATTTAGGAACATTCTAGAAATCACATGTCATGCATCCTTCCATGCCATATAAGTGCATTATAAATTGCATGTTGTTATGATAGTTGTTGTGCGAGAAAAGAATGTTGTTGTGATGGCTGGTTTGATAAATACATGTTATTTGATAGGGTATGTTTGTGTGAGTCCTTGATAGAATGAATGCCAAACTTTGGTTATTGAGGAGTATGGGCCCTCCTTGACCGGAATTTTGTGGATCATTGGATGTTTACCTTATTTATTACACAGAAAAGATTCCATGATTTGGTACGCGTGGAGTATGGGCCCTCCCAGATCAGAATTTGGCACTTAGGTGTTTTTTTAGTGTTTTTTAGGGTTCCGAAGTAGTTTCGAAGGCTTACTGTCCAGAAAACCAAGGATACACTCCGTGTAGTTCTATGATTACATGATATTTAAACTTCTGTGTGGGAAGAAATGAAAAAAGTTTAAGTACATGTCGTGTACACTCAGTACACACCGTGTAGTCTATTCTCAAGTCATAAACCATGTGGGCGGGGAAATAGGGTAGGGAATGATTTGGGGAAAACACACCGTGTACCGGTTGAACACGCCGTGTATTTTAGACCCAGTTTTCGCCCGTGTAACTAACAACACGGATAGTGAAACCTTAAGACATACACGATGTGTTCACCTTGAAACATGTCGTGTAGTCTGACCGAGGTACCCAGTCATGTCACTAGAAACACGGGTCGGTGTTACCTCTTCTTGAACACATCATGTACCTGTGGGAATGGCTGTGTAGTCTTGATTGGGGGAAATACCTTGTGGACGGGCCCGTGTGGCTGGGAAGACGGAGGGGTGTACACTCCGTGTGTGGGTGGAACACACCATGTAATATTAGCTGAGTAGTCAGCCATGTCACGAATGACACGGGAAGTTGTAAATTAAAACATACACACCGTGTAGATAACATACATGTCGTGTAGTCTTGTTCAGAAGAGACTTGTGTGGCTAAGCCGTGTAGAAGGACCCAAGAAGGGGAAGAAAAGTCAGGTACACACTGTGCAGTTAATATACACGTCGTGTAGTCCTGTTCTGAAAATATTGAATGCCTTCTTCCTCCTGTTCTCTTTTTGATCCACTAGTTTTCAGTCTTTGATAAACTTAAATCTAAGTCATGTTTTGACCTTGTAGAGTCATGCCGCTGAGACAACCATTGGTTGTTCGCCAAGAGAGCGACAACGATTATACTTCAGAAATGGTAGGTCGTGGGCTACAAATGGATCCTCTAGTAGTACCAGGTGCGGTGCCAGCCATTATACCAGAAACAGGTGCTGATTCACAGTTCCATGAAGGCTTTATGAGGTTCATACAGACCTTTTAGGGAGCACTGTCGGCCGCCACATCTATGGCAGAGCTGACGCATATATTATAGCAGCAGCATCCGCCTACGTTTTCAGTTGATGGAGGACCACATGCTGCAGAGTGATTTCTGGATTCAGTGTAGACAATTTTTGAGCATCTAGGGATGCGTCCAGGATGGAGGGTCAAGCTTGATACATATATGATGCGTGATTCTTCCAAGAGGTGGTGGTATGTTACCACCCAATTAGAGAATCACAGAGACATGGCATGGGATGATTTTCAAGAAGTCTTCAATGAATTCTTCTTTCTAGAGACGTTGTGGACAGATCGAGCTAGAGAGTTCCTGAATCTGCAGTAGGGTGCCATGTCAATGATGGACTATTCTGCTCACTTTACCGAGCTTCAACATTTTTCACCCGTTCTGGTGGGTGATGAAACGTTGAGGTCCAGGTGCTTTGAGGATGGTCTTCGATATGACATTCGAGCACTGGTGAATGTTTTTAGGTTTCCTAAAGTGCATGCTATTGTGAACCAGGCACGGATTACTGAGCAGAACCTGTGGGAAGCTAGTGGTGTGGGCCAAGGTGGTTTGACACCAGTTCCTAGTACTATTTCTACAGGGAAGAGGAAGCGATATATGAGTTTCTCTCACGGGGGAAGTACTAGCCAGGCAATTACTTCAAGTGGCCCGGTCATTTTCTACCAGTGTGGTATATAGGGGCACAAGAGACCACAGTGTCCTCGAGACCCAGTGGAGTGCCAATCTTTCAGCAAGATGGGTCATCTTCAGCGCTTTTTCAGGGCGGTTGAACCAGTGGCTAGTGAGAGGGGTTCTTTGAAGACTCTGCGTGTGGGAGCTAGACCAGCAGCTTCATACCAGTTTGGAAATTGGGATACGTCAGGACGTACGGGCTGGTGTGGTGGTCGTGGTCATGGTAGCCAGACACCAGGATCTCAGAGGCAGCAGGGTGGGATAGCTCAGGGTAGCTAGGTTGTGTCACTGGGTCGTGGCACTGGGCAGGCATATGCAGTGCAACGGACCCAACAAGAGTAGGATCACAGGATTTCTACTATAAGAGGTACTATTCTAGTAGCATCTGTTTTATCTTCTACACTTTTCGATACGGGTGTTACACATAGCTTTATATTTGTGCCTGTTGTGGAGAGCCTTGGGATATGTGTTTGTTCTTCTTCTGATATCATGACGCAAGACACTCTTTTGGGAACTAGAACGGCTGGTGTGCATCAATGCAAGGATTTCCCCTAGAGGTTGGTGGGTGTCACATTCTATAGGACCTCTATGTCTTAGAGATGACGAGATATGATTTCATTCTCGGGATGGACTAGTTGGATTCCTTTCAAGCTTTTTTGGATTTCTATCATCATAGGGTGAGTTTCATGTCACTAGAGGGCGGAGAGTTTCTATACAAAGGTGGATGGAATGTCTAGGCGAGTCGAGATGGACCCAAGCATCATGGGTGAGGTGGTGTGATAGCCCAGATTGCGAGTTTATATTTGGATGATCCGGGGACTTGTCAGATGGATTTACCTCCAGTGGTTAATCGTTTCAGGGATGTCTTCTTGGATGACTTTTTGGGTCTACCTCTGAAGAGAGAGGTGGATTTCTCTATTGATCTTGTACCAGGAGTAGCACCAGTGTCTATTCCCCCTTATAGGATGGCTACACCAGAGTTTCAGGAGTTCAATAGATAGTTAGAAGAGTTACAGGAAAATGGTTTCATCCGACCCAGTACTTATCCTTGGGGTTCTCCTAACCTTTTTGCGAAGAAAACAGACGGTACCCTCAGACTTTGTGTTGATTATTGGAAGTTGAACCTGTTGATGGTTAAGAACCAATATCCATTTCCATGGATTGATGATATTTTTGAACAACTTCGAGGTACATGAGTGTTATCTAAGATTGACTTGAGATCCGGATATCATCAGTTATGCATTAGACCATTGGATATGCTGCTTATATCTTTTCGGAGCAGATATGGTCTAAACGAGTACTTGGATATGCCGTTTGGACTCACGAATGTGCTTGCAGTTTTCATGGCTCTGATGAATCGTGTGTTCCACCCTTATTTGTATTCTTTTGTGGTAGTCTTCATGGAAGACATCTTGGTGTACTCTCACACTCGACACGACCATCCTACCCATATTGAGATCATATTGAGTACATTGAGAGAGCATCATCTATTTGATAAGCTCTCAAAGTGCCACTTTTGGATAGACAAGATACACTTCCTGGGGCATATCATCTTAGAGGCAGGAGTTGCCGTGGACCTAGAGAAAGTGAGAGTAGTAGTTTCCTGGGAGCAGCCTAAGAATGTATTTGAGATGTGGAGTTTCTTGGGGCTGGATGGTTACTACAGGCGCTTTATACATGACTTATCCCGCTTAGAAGCACCATTGACGGGGTTAACTAAGAAGGGTGTGAAGTTCGTTTGGTCAGAATCTTGCGAGACAGCCTTTCAGGAGATGAACGGAAGGTTGACATCAGCACTAATCCGGATACTAACAGAGCAAGGGGAGAGCTATACAGTTTACTGTGATGCATCGGGTATTGGGCTGGGAGCAGTGTTGATGTAGGGCGATCGAGTAGTTGCGTATGGGTCTCACTAGTTGAGGCCACATGAGAGGAATTACCCGAATCCTGATCTCAAGTTAGCTGCATTTGTTCATGTGTTGCACTTTTGGAGAGATTATGTCTTGGGAGAGAATTTTGTGGTTTTCAACAACCACAAAAGTCTCAAATATATCTTTACCCAGTGTGACATGAACTTGAGACAGTGAAGGTGGGTTGAAT
Organism: Viscum album; assembly: GCA_963277665.1. NCBI lineage: Eukaryota > Viridiplantae > Streptophyta > Magnoliopsida > Santalales > Viscaceae > Viscum > Viscum album. Next base: position 884,536,519 of record OY728158.1, read on the forward strand.
ACCTTTAGTCCTTCGATTTTGAGCTTGCCTATACACCGGGTAAGGGTAATGCAGTTGTTGATGTACTGCACAGGAAGATTGAAATACAGGCAGTGCAGGAGGTCAGTGATGAGTGGAAGCTTATGGCCTTGTTCTCTGAGATTCATTTGGAGGTGCACGGTAGTCAAGGGCGGACCTGTCTTTCTTCCTTAGTTGTGACCTCTACCCTTTTGGATAGAGTGAGGATGAGACGGGTATCTGATTCAGAAGGCCTCATTCTATGGGGGTCGATGGCAAGTGAGGACCCTCCTCCTAGATGGACAATAGGTGATGATGAGGTATTTTGTTTCCATGGACGAGTATGGATTCCATGGGATATACACAAGGAGATGATGCGGGAGTTTCATGATTCATCTTGGGTAGTTCATCCTAGAGTTACTAAAATGTATTGGGACTTGAGATGTCAGTATTGGTGGCCGGGTATGAAATGGGAAGTAGAAGGTTTTTTTACGAGATGTTCCACCTGTCATCAGTTGAAGGCGAAGCATTAGAGGCCCGCTAGACTGTTACAGCAGTTACCCATCCCAGAGTGGAAATGGGATGATGTCTCAGTGGATTTCGTGACTGGGTTGCCGAGGTCACCTAGAGGCAATGATGTAGTGTGGGTTGTTGTGGACAGACTCACCAAGGTACCTCACTTTTTTCCAGTCAAGGAGAACTTCGGTGCTGATGATCTCAGGAAGTTGTATATCCGAGAGATAGTACGTCTTCGTGGGGTCCCTATTTCTATCGTTTCAGATAGGGATGCCCATTTTACATCTCATTTCTGGCAGAGTTTTCAGAGGGCACTGGGTACACAAGTGCTTTTGAGCAAAGCTTACCACTCTCAGACTGATGGCCAGTAAGAGCGTATGATACAGGTGCTGGAGGACATGTTGCGCGCATGCGTCATAGACTTCGGGGGCTCTTGAGAGAAGAATATACCCCTAGTCAATTTTTCTTATAATAATTGTTTTTAGGAAACTATCGAGATGGAACCTTATGAGGCTTTATATAGTTAGCCATGTCGATCACCTTTGTGCTGGTTAGAGGCAGGTGAGGTAGCTTTTTTGGGACCACATCTTGTAGAGGAGACATAAGAGTAGGTCTAGTTAATATATAAGCAGATGGATATTGCACAGTCACATCAGAAATCTAATATCGATCGCTGCAGACGACCCTTGGAGTTCGTGGTCGGGGATCAGGTTTTCCTGCGTGTTTCGCTGACGTTGGGACATGGGAGAATCAAGAGACATAGTAAAATTTCACCAAAGTATGTGGGGCCATTTGAGATTCTTGAGAGATTCGGGCTGGTTGCCTATCAGTTGTAGTTACCACATAGGTATCGGACCATGCACGACGTCTTCCATGTATCTCAGCTGCGCTGTTATCATTCAGACCCGTCTCACCCTTTTCAGCCCGAGGAGGTTGAGCTTCAGATTGATGCATCCTTCGAGGAGCATCTGATTCGTATCGTTGATAGGAGCACAAAGGTTTTTCGATGCCGGTCAGTTCCTCTCATACGGGTGCTATGGTAGCATGGACGAGTGTAGGACAAAACCTTGGAGCGGGAGACCAACGTACGTGATCAATGGCCAGAGTTGTTCTGAGTTTTATCTTCACCACCTTGGAAGGGAAATTTGGGGACAAATTTCCTTATGGGGGGAAGTTTTTAAAACCCTGGTTCTTATTATTTAGGTGCATGTTTCTTCTTTTCTTTTTTCCTGAAGTGTTTTTTATAAAATAAAGAAAATGGGGGAAAATCCCAAATTTTGTGGGTACACGCCATGTACTTTTCCACAGCTCGTATACTTTGGCTGTGTTGGATGAGTACACAGGGCGTGTGGCCCTGTCGGCAATGAAAGGTGTAAAAACTGACTAAACGCCATGTAGAGGGTATTTATATGCCTTGTAGTTAGTCGGCAGGTGAATAGTAAGGTGGTGGGAGTTGCCGACAGTTGAGCGACAGTACACGCTGTGTATTCAGAAATACACGCCGTGTACTAATGATGATGGATAAACAGTTCGGGGTGGAAAAAGTTGCCGCAAGAGGAATAGTTAAATGAGAAAAGTATACGTCGGGTACTTGAGAGTACAGGTCGTGTAGTTTGTTTTTTCTCTTAAAATTGGTAGTATCCTCCTCTGTTCACTAAGTATTCTTATAATGCCATAGGTGATTAGGAGGATGGCTTGAGCTTCGGAGATCAGCTAACCACACACCGGGAATCTGTTTCCGCTTTTGTCGATCACGTTGGAACTACACGGGTGATTTATCCCTTATCCTTGAATTTTTCAAGCCAATTAATCCTCTAAGGGAAGATATTTAAGTTTGAACAGGATTGTGTTAACCTTAGATCTTCGTCATTCTTGGATGATTCAGGAGGCGTCGTTCACATATACCGATCAAAGATGATCGAGGTAGGTGGTCTGGTGTTTAAATTTCAACTGTTGTGGGTTTTGTGTACCGTTGTGATACGCGCCCATGTTGGGGGTGTCGTATGGATGAATCCTTGAATAATTAAATACCTATAATTGCATATGTAGTTTAATGAATATGTATAACTACTATTTGGGATCACTTCTTGGATCCAGGACCACCCTGGGGGTGCGTTCCTCGGTTTAACCGTTTGTCTAGGTTACCCGAGTGTATACCGTAAAATTTAGCATGCTTTAAATTTCCTTTAGAGGAATTTTAGATAATTTATTGCTTATCTATTGGGCTCGTCCAAGTTACTTGTGCCTGAGGGCAGTGTTCATTTTATCCTGAGGGCGTGGTTATATTAGCCCGAGGGCATGGTGATATTTAGCCTGAGGGCGTGATGATATTTAGCCTGAGGGTGTGGTTATAATAGCCTGAGGGCATGGTGATATTTAGCCTGAGATCATAGTGATATTTAGGTAGAGGGCATGGTTATATTATCCTGAGGGCATGGTGAAATTAAGCCTAAGGGCATGGTTACAACTAGCCTGAGGGCGGAGTTTTGTTTATCCTGAGGGCATGGTTCTGATTAGATCAGAATTTAATTATATTGAATTGTTAAAATAATATTAAAATGTCAATGAAAAATTGTAGTGATAATTACCTTGAGTACTTACTAGTTTATTGTATTTTAATGTTGCACGGTATTGTGGCACATTTTTACTGACAGTTGGGCATGAGTCTTTGGTGGGTGCCTACTGGGATTTATTTCTCACACCCTATTTGGGGTCATGTCTTCGGCCCCAAATAGATTACATTTCTATAGGTATGGATAAGGGCAAGGGTCCCTATACAGGTACTTGATTGTAGCAGAGCAGTAAGAGAGCATGGGACCGAGATTAGGCTTGCGATGCTGCTACATTTTGTTTACTCAACTTTTTTTTGTTTTGTTGTACCTTGTACTTTGTATTTTATTGTATTTCAGTGTATCCTATTTGGCTGTTTTCATAGAATTAGTGACATGGTGCATCTTTATATATTTATGACTGCTGGTTCCCTTTACTTCAGTTGTCCATTTTAGTTGTATGATTTCTACTACTTCCGCTGTTGTATGTTATTTATCTTTTCCACTGCGCTACACTTTCACAAATGAGGGCATAGTTTCCCCACTATCATACCTGGGCCCTCACTACTAGTTGACAGCCTCTGGAATTTGCAGAAATGCGCTTGAGTTCATGTGACCAACCGGGTTCGAGGCACTCGTTGAGTGGCACCCAGATTTAGGACGTTACAACCTACAAAAATTACAAAACTTATACTCTGATTGTTTTTTCACTTTTAAGATGTCTAAATTGTATTTATACATTCATAGGTGATGTTTCTATTTTTTTTGATGAATTACTATTCATTACTATTCATAAGGGTATGTTACAATTAATACTTTACTATTCACTAGAAATCATTTTGATCTTATTAGACTCTAAATTTCGTAGTGATCAAAACTGTAGAAGACCATTTTTTGAAAATCATTTCACATTATTAATTATTTAAAGTTTACATTAATATTTTAAAAAACCCTTTTTTCCAAAATTCATTAGTAAAATGGAACGATAAATTCATCCTACATTTATCAGGATATTTTAAATTCACCAACTTTTCCATAATAAGAAATAACAATTTTACTAATACAAAAGGTTTACACAAGTAACTAATGTCATGTTATATAGCCCCTTATAACACCTGCATAGGAACTAATTATAAGTTGTGTTATGGTGATAGAATCTTGAGGTGGCTCGGACAACATTTCCCAAGTGGTGATTCCAATCAGTTTGAAGTTCTCACTTAGGAAATTTCGTTCAAGCCACACATATTGAGGCTCTACTTGGGCTTGGTCTAGAGAAAAGCCCAGAGATGCTACCTCCATCCCAAGCTCTGACAAATGGGCTTTGTACGGCCCGAGTCTACTGGATAGGGCCATCGACTCTTCTTTCTATATTAATTAACCAATATCACAAGTATTTCTATACAATAATTGTAACATTAAGATTTTAGTTTTCAATGGTCATATTGACCAACGGTTATATTGAACAACGGTTATATAACAGTCGAAGACCAACAGTCTCACTACATTAATTAAAGGATATAGTTTTGTGGAATATAAAATCAAATAACACAAAAAAGTAGGAAATATAATTTATTCAAAAGTTTGGGTTGTTAAAGTAAGAACCCAGATCATCATTTTAGGTATCGATCCTGTATTCAGGTTGTTTTGAGGACAAGGGAAGAGATGGAAATTTTCTAATTACACACTGTGTATTTATGAGTACACTCCATATACCTGGGTACCACGTACAACTGCTTAATTTCCATGTAATGTATTAGTACATGGACGTGTGGGTGACCTGGAATACAAATTATGGTGGGGCCTAGTTAGGGATACTACACATAGTGTACATTTAATGAAAACGTTGTTCAATTTTATTTTTATTTCATAAATCGGAGTGGGGTTGCGTCTCATCCTCAGAAATGTCTTCCTTTTCTCTTAGTTCACACAAAAGAGTGACAGAAGGTGTGATGAACTCTGAACTCCTCCAGATTCTCCTTTCAGCCTCTGATTGAGGCATCATCAGATGAGTTTGAATCCCACCAGTGTGTTCTCAATTTCCCCAGAGCCTTTATTCCAAATTCCCCCTCTCTCGTGAGTTATTCACGATTGAACATTTTTCACCTTTTTATAGATCTATTAGTTCTAGACCAATGGAAGGGCCGATGTTGAAGATTGTTTATCTTGTGACATCAAGGTAGGTGGTTTGTGATTTTTTTTGTTCATTATTGGATTATATATGCTGAAAGTTCCATTTAACATCATTTTGGGTATTGCGTGTTTTGGAAATTAACTCTATTTAATAACTGGAATGGTTTGGTTAATTAATTAAGGGTTTTTGCCTATACCTAAGGTTATATACCTTGTTAGGGTACACCCCAAGGGTGTGTTCCCTTGATTGATTTTTTATGGCCATTTGGTATAGGATTCATGTAGGCTTGCCTCATTTCCATGCCTTGTTCGTTAGTATTGAGTTATTGATTATATGAAATGAATGTGTTATGCATTATGAAAGTTTGACAAAGGGGAATTTTACTATGAGAAATTTCTAAAGTAGGTTCATTTTATATACGTTTTATTATTATTATGACCCAGGGGTATTGACTGTGAGAGATTCTAGATGGTCATCGACATGGGGGTTTAGACCATGAGAGATGCCCATGTGGTTATTTATAATTTTTTGATGCTATGTCGACCAAGGGGTATTGACTGTGTGAGATTCCCAAGTGGTTATTTGTAAATGATTAGTGCTTTGTCAGAGCAGAGGGGTTAGACCATGATAGGTACCCAGATATTTTTTATTAAATGAATTATTGTTATGTTAGTCCAGAGGGGATTAGACTATGAGAACATTCCCAAAAGGTTCATTATTAAATAATTGAATTATTGTGATGAGTTTTCCATTCCAAAACACAAGCTTGGACTCAGTCATACTTAATTGTTTAGATGGAATTTTGAGAAATCTTTTTTGTTACTCTTGCTCATGGGATATAGATCTTAGTCTATATCCCAATGTTTATATGATTCAATGGACTGAATAATGAATGTAAATGAATGTTATTGAAAACTATAGGATTGTTTACTTTTGAGTACTTCTTAGTTTATAGATTTATTCCTGGATATTTCCCGCCATATACATTCATTGAATGATAGGTATAGATCTTTTTGTGGTTGCCTACTCGGATTCATATCACACCCTATTTGGTTCATGATTTTGGACCCAAACCGATTATATGGTTCTAGGTATAGATAAGGGAAAGTTCCCTTCCTATTTAGGTACTTGATTGTTATTGGAGCTGGAGAGCATGGGACTAAGCTAAGGATAGATATGTTGTTGGAGTTTACTTACTTTTTAGTACATTGTTTTATGTATTGTATTTCCAGAATTTTGTCTTGTTTGGATGCTTTTCAAGACACATGTGACATGCATCATTTATACATATGATCTATTGGATTTACATTCAGTATTCTATTGTTATCTTCGGTTGTATGGTATTATTATTTCTATTATTGATTTTTATTTGTATTTTTTTGTGTATACTCTTCCAATTAGGGAAAATTTACCCATTTTCACACTTTTTCCCTCACAGCTCGTCAGCAGCCTCTAGAATTTGGAAAAATGCTCTTGAGGTTATGTGACCAATCAGGTTCAAGGCACCTTTAGGAATCACCTGGAATAGGGATGTCACAAAAACTATGTTGATATACATATTGATGATCATAGTAGATAAAATTGTAATTATTTTCTTGAACATAATCCATAATCACTCTGAATACTAGTAATCTGTTTTCCCTTATTCAAAAATATCAAAAAACTATATATATTCACAATTCAAAGTGATCACATGGGATAATTTGTTATTTATGATTTCAAAACTTTTTTTTATGAAATAATTATTGATCGTAATTTCTTAACTTTAATAAATCCACATTATAATGGTATGGGTTAGTAAATTAAGAGAACTATTCATAAAATAACTCGATAAATGTTGTGTGAATATTCGGTGGCGAATAATTTTTGGGTGAAAGACTTGAGTACTTCCTATTATGTTATAAATTGAGTTTTTCTTCCTCCCCTTAAGAATTTTTTAATTGTAGGAAACATAGAATTTTATACTTTAAATTCTTTAGGTGATAGGTATTCATCTTGAACAATAATATCATATTAATAAATTTTATCCAAAGACTGATGGGTTAATTTTTCTTAGTTACTCTATTTCTAGTAAGTCCAATCATGTTTTAAAAAAATTGACACATATTTTTGATGAAATTAAAAAATTTATGTTTGATGAAAGAGAGATATATATATTCATTAAAAATAATCAAAGTTACTAATATTTACTTTATGTTTGAAAACCTATATGTTTTATTTCTAGTTGTTGACTCACATCCATAGAAAATTAACATACTAGAAGTTCAAATAATAGATGATACCATACAAGAAGTTAGATTAATGTTGGTTAATTCTTTGAAAAAAATTTATCCATATTAACTTTTATCTATAAAATAGTCAAACTTATGGAATCATCCTAGGGGTAATATAATTTGTGATGTCATTTCCCCTGTCTAGTCTGAACTGTAACCAAGCTAGTTTTTCACTTGACCTCAAGCTTTACTCCCATTATGTTAGAGTTTTTTTACTTGAATTTTCGACCAATGGTGTAAATATTGGGATATTATACCCCCATATTAGATAGCATAACAATAAGAAAAATAAACTGAAAATTTCCGATAAGAAGTAAACATTTATCACAGTATGTGGTAATTATAAATTGAAACGTGATATAAAAAATGTAAATAAAAAACAAGAATTCATACAAACTCAGGTTCATGCCAACTTACAATGAATTATTACTAACTAGGACTATCATAATAATAATAAAATAAAATTATTGAATACATTACGGCTTAACTATAATCCATGATCCTAACCTAATCCCAGTCTCGATTCTTGTATGGGCTATCCTATTTGATCATACAACACCAGGCCTCTACCCATCCTAAACCTATGATCAGAGAAGAATATTAGAGTACCCAAGTATCATGAACTCCCAAGCTGGGTGTGAGTAAAACTAAATATTTAACCTCAATCATGGTCAAGTACTTAGACAATAAATGCAAGGTGGAAAGATGTGATATTCCCAATAGAAATAAATTCATTGTGTGAGTATAAATAGATAACTATTTTTGATCCATGATTTCTAAAATGACACCCTAGATTAACTTCACCTTCTTCGACCAATTTTAGAGTATCTATGAGCATGTCACATAATTGTTTCAATGAATACTATTCTGAGAGGATAATCCAAGGAAGAAGTCCTAGGAAATCCAATAGTATCTATGACATAAGTGATTCCTAGGAGTAAGTCCTATGAAATCCAAATAGTATCACATCTACAACCAAGTAGCACATCTATGGAATTATAAACTAATAGCTCATTTGAATCCATGGAGTATGTAAATTAAATTCCAAACCTTCAGTTATAATTTGAGTTCAAGTAAATTATTCATATAATTCCAAAATGATAACACATTTTAATCCAAGGGTTAGGTTCAAGGTGTATTAGACATGAAGGTGGGATCCAAAGAGAATATCCAAGGCATCACATGTATCTCAATACATCATGGTGGGTAGTGTGTCCCACCCAAATAACATCACATCCCATTCTATCAACATAATCACATTAAGGCCTCATTGGCCCCATAAGCAGTTCATAGAAGGGATATGGCCTCCAGCCTATTCCCATCCCAAAAAATCACAACAAGTTAGTCCCCACACCCAACCAATCCACCAGTCTCAAAATGGTGTACACATCTTGGTAATCAAATCTAATTTTGGGACGAACACTGGCTCCATGTCCAGCTCACAAACCAAAAGGATCTAAGGCATCCCAAGGTTCCATTAATGCCTACTAGGTCCATTCATTCTCATCCTATCACACCCTTGTACTTTGAGACCAACAAGGAAACTATAATAAGTTTCACTATTGTTACATAATACAATTATAACCCTAAAAGTGTTTATGTATCTCAATTCCCCAAAAATATCCAATACGTCAGCTATCCATGGTCATGGAAACAAGAAAATTCATAAGGTTCTAATGTAGTCTATTGAACTTTCTTATTTCTATCCATAGAGATTAAATTTATTTAAAATAATGTAAACAATTTAAATAGGTTTAACTCTATTGGTGTAGAAACCCCATATCAATATCCACATAAATAAAATGCATAAATACCCTAGATAAATTCTTAGGGATCCCATTCCTCATTTATGAAACCATTCCCATTTTATTGTAGATCAAAATCAATAGAAAAATATCATCCAAGCCCAGCCATGCACCGTTCATCCTCATGATGCCCTAATCCATGCATAAACATATAATCATTTATAGTTAAGTAAACAAAATTTAATTAATTGTAAATTAAATGCATATAGTTATAAACATCGAATTGATCTCTAGGTACTCTCACCACATCAAAACAGCAACCAACGACATACCAACATCCCATGGAATGATTCTAGAATATCACTACTCAAAATAACTAATATATTGGTCCAATTAAATTCTAAATTTCATTTAATTTAATCCAATCACACAAGAAAAATCCAAAGGAGGATGTACCTCTACTGAAAATCTAAGAAATGGTATCCAGAAATCATTATGAGACATCCTCTATCTAGTACACATAAAATACCCAACATTATTGGAAGACTTAAAAATTATCCTAAGAAATCATTACCATAATGGGAACATTTACACATTAGTAATAATAAGGGATTAATTTTAATGGTGTAAGGAGAGTAGGAATCACCTTGATCCACCATATGAAAATCTCCCATGGAATTACCTCAAATAGAGGGGGAAATTAGAGGATTAATGGGATTAAAGGGGAGTTTTTCCATGCATGTGAGGGAAAAAGGAGGTTTGGAAACTTTAAATATAATGGAGTATAGTTTAAAGTCCCATTTCTAATAAAATTATACAACATTCATGGTTTTTTAAACCATGCACCAACCATGTGGAAATAACTGTCTCAAACCAACACTCCTTGCATTGTTTGGCCGAATAGTTTACCAAAAGTGTGACCACTATGAAACATTACATTGATATGAAATTTTATATTTTTCATATTTTCTATAAAATCATGCACCAACCATGCACCAATCCCTAGGTCCAATACACCTCACACTTTTTAACAAGTAATTCACATGTTTAACATTTAAATATGTACTAATAATGCATGATAATCGTGAACATTAAAAATGAACCTAAAAATATCATATGACTAGGTACCCACATAGTTTTATCTAAAACATAAAACCCAAACCATATATAAGGGAAAATTCTTTCCCAAATCCTGAGAATACACCTGAATCTCCTAATACTTTCCTAAACACTTGAGGCACCTCTCAGGTATCAGTCCATATAAAAAAACATCCTCTTGGTTTGCTTCATATCCTAGAAATAAAATTGAAAAATCTATTTTAAAAATGACTCCTTCAACTAGAATTGTGAAAAATAAAAAACATCATCAAATTTATAACCTGAGAATACATGGGTTTTTACAACCTCCCCACCATATCACTTCTAATCATAGAGAATCTTTAATGGTCCTAAACTATTAACCCTGAACTATCTTTATTTTAATTCACTCACAATTCACCTCATTTTATCCTAGAACACCGAATGAGATTCCACTACTCCACACCAAACACGAGATATAATATTCACCAAAACTTAATCCACCACTCATAACTATCCCCAAATCACCCATATGGTCATTACCTATTCCCATTTATCTTTGGAAACCATGGTATCATCAATCAATTAATTACTAGGAATATGGTTCTCCCTATCAAAAGACTCAAATTATAAGCTACAATTACATTTCAGAGTGTTCCCCAACATTGGAATCACCTAGTAAAAAAGCAATTCCCATAGTCCAATAACCCACTTTTTATGGTTAACTCTCACTAAAACCAACAACCATATATAAAACTAATCATTCTTCTCATGGCCAACTTTCCTCAAAAACAAATACCGCACATGTAGTCACACAATCACATTAGCGTGAAAATGATGGATAAATTACCAAAGACATCATAAAATCCTTCAAATTCCAATATTGAAGTTTGAAATAGACTTATAGTGTAATTATAGAATTCTATCCTCAATTCACTAAGATAACTACCACACTCTCACCCCGACCATTGAAGTCCATCGATTTGACTCATGCTCGGGTCATATATAACCCATCGTAAGCCGAATTTGTATATATGGAATCCATATCATATCACATCTAAATCCTAAATATAGTATTTTTCATGAAAAAATATATAATCTCATTTACCTTCTCACAAACATCTAATTCCACCTCGAACGTCCAACAACCAGTCTCATTACACCCATGACCCTACAAAAATGTGGTCACACCTCTATAACTCGTGATCTACCCATTAACACATATAATGACCAGATGTGATAATACCACTCATACATGTGTTATTATATGAAATATCAACATAAAACTATTACTATATCATCGTGAATGTTATCCTCAACCTTCATCAAATTTTCATATACAATGAGGGTCTCACCATCCAATGACCAATGGTGTACTTAAAACTATAAGGATTCCCTTACACCACCCCTCAAGAATGACTTTAATATGTTAAACATCACAACCATGTCACTCCAATATATCCGTTACCATCTAGAGTATCAATATAGGAAGTGACATCATCAATTTTTCCAACATCATCATAGATCTGACACATCTCATTCATCTCAAATCATCAAGCAACCAATACATAAATATTTCATAAATACCACTAGTCATCAGCCTACCCATGACCACTCACCAATCCATAATTGAAACAGAACCTCACATAATCATCATTCACTACCCGATCTCATTTATAATGTAATAGTTATATACTCCCTATCCACTCGACCATAGAATCTCACTCATGATCCCATGATTCATATTTTATCCACCTAGTCTCACATGCCTAAATAATTGAAAATGCCCCAAGGAATGTCAATATCATCCAAATATGAGTATCCTCAATGATACTATTTAAATTTTATTTTCTCACTAATTATAAGGTCCATCACATGATCACCCACTAACCAATATTGATTAAAAGTCGCAAGGGTTTTCCTACTCTCTCATCATTCTCCGGAAAGAACATCCAAATCCAATAGGGTAAAGAAAATGATCAGTCCTTCCCTCCAAACCCCAACCTCAAAATAAAATTACTAAAGTTATTCGAATCACTAAATATAAAGGAATCTTCATATATATTCCATATGACCTATAGTACCTCACATGTATCAATCTCATAACCAAATCATTTTTCCAATAGTCTTATCTATAAGAAAATTAAAAGATCGGGTTAACCCTTCACCCTAGTTACCCTCATATAGAACATCTCATTTTATACATTATAATCAAAACACCATTATCTGAATCTACATTACAAGGAACTATGATCCCCCACCTAACCCACAATATATATCTCACAAAAACATAACTCATTGGAAATACCAATCCACTCTCGTCTTGAACATCACATAGAAACATAAATACCAAACAACACACTCTAGGGTTCCTATATATATCTGGAATAACCTGAAGAATCATCATCCTAATCACCAATTCTCACTTGGAATACACATAGAGGAATACCCCCTCAAGAATCTACAATCTCATATTGATCCTCACCAAGACTCCAAATATCGGAGCCACCCCCTCAAGGATCACATTCCCATCTAGGTACACATGTATATATACAACCGCATCACCCCAATAATGATTTGTGTTTAGTGATACATCATCATAATTTTTTATTATGTTGAATTACCCCAAGAATATGTATGAGAAAGAAACATAAGATATTTTTTAAACATTATGTAACTGAACCCATTTCTTTCAAAACTGCTATCATAACCACCCAAATGCAATTCATCATGAAGGAATCCAATTATAATAATTATCTACTAAGTATCATTATACATCCATGAAAAGAGGTATTGTATGGATATCATCATCATTTACCACACCTCCATAGAATCTACATGAGCTCTCCTCTTAATAAAATATACTCTTTTTTTGGGAAAACACCGTATAATTTTTTGGTAACACCTTTAACAAATGAAATATTTTTCATCAATGATCTCAGTCAGAAGTTTTAATACAAATGTCATGTGAATCATATGTACCGAATATGATTCATTTACATAGGTATTTACAATGGTTCATCATCCAAAACCCATTAATCCTAAATGTTGAAACTCATGTGTGTCACACTTGGGGAAATTATATAACTATTAAAATAAAAATTAAGAATAGTAATCCCTTACCCCTAGTAACCAAGAATTCATATGAATTAGTATGATATCCATTAATAGATCTAACACATGTTTATGTCACTTATCTACTTTCTCAAAAAATAATAAGATAAAAAAAATTGATAAAAAATGTGATATTAATCACAAAGATACTTTGATACCACATTGTGATGACTCCACCATGGTTCACTTTGAATAGTATCTTTAATGGGTCTCTACATGACCTCAAGCATGCCTCTCTATATGTAAAGGTTTTTATACTAGTAGAGGGGGTCTAGTTTGTAATAATGGGGAGAAAATGCCCCCATATCAAAGTTCACAACAATATGAAAAATAAACCAAACATCAACTATAATCAATAAACATCCATCAGAAAACTAAAAAATATTTCATAACAAATTGAAATGCAAAAAAGAGTATTCATACAAACTCATGGTCATTCGATTATATAATAAATTATTTCCCACTTGTCTAATAATAACACAAAATAAATAAAATAATAAAATACATTAAGGCTCTACTATCCTACTTGAGCCTCATCCCATCCTATAATTCAATCTCTTCTTAGTTATCCAACTCAATCATGCTCTGTCTCATATGAAATTATGATAAAAAATGACTACTATGGTTGCTAAATTTCATTGACACCCAAGAAGGGTGTGATTAAAAATATGTATAGTGTTACAAATGAATTCATGTAAATAAAAAGTAAATTCAAGGTATGCACATTTGATATGACCAATAGAAGGTAATATGGAATGCAAGCATAAATAATTAACTATTTTTGATCCTCAAGTCCTCTCATTGAACTTGAGATCAACTAAACCTACTCAGGCTGATGGTAAAGTAACTTTGAGTGCATCATATAGTTTTTTCAAACAATATCAGACCTATGGATGATTCCTATGAACAAGTATTAGGAAATCATGTAGTATAAATCTCACAATCAATTCCTTTGAATTTTGTTTAGGAAATACAATTAGTATAATATTTAAATCTGTGGAGCATATAAAACGAATCCCAAACCAATAGCACATATGAATCCAATTAGCATGTTCAAGTCATTCTAAATTGTTAGATATAGATTGAATCCAAGGAATTCAAAACCAATAACACATTTTATTTCAAGTAATATGTCCAAGGGATTACAAATCGAAATTAATCCGGAAGGTCGGATCCAAGGAGAATATCAAAGGCATCCCATGAATCTCAATAATTCTTTTCGGGTGGTGAATCCCACCTGAATATAATCATTTCATTATCCCCATAACATCCTTGGGATTAAATATTTGATCATGGTTCTAAGGCAACACATGTGATCATCACTACCCATTCCCATGTCTATACCCTCATAGGGTAAATATATCTATGGGAACTGATCTAGGTCCTTTGTGTCACATCAATCATGGACACCCCACATTGTTTCCTAAATCGTAGTCTTAGAGCACAGTTTATCACCCAGCTCTCAGAGGGCATCACATCCATCGACATCATCACAGTTTCATCACAACCTACTTACCTCATAAGAAGTTTACAAAAGAAAGATGTAATCCATCTCATTCACTCCAAGTCACCATATATATATCCCCACACCATGAATTTCTATCAATCTTCATATAGTCTTCCCACCCAAGTAATCATTTCGTAGTGGGTGAGGAATGATCTCCCCACAATCATCTCACAACAAATACATAACTAAGTCATCTCAAGGATCCACTATGCCCTACATGGCCAATTAATTCTCATCTTATCATATCCCTATACTTGGAGGTCAACAAGGAACCAATATTATTGGTAATTATTCTTAATCCAATTATAAAACTCAAGGGTTCCTTGTTTCTCAAGGACCCAAAACATAACCAAGTCCATTTCTATCAGTGGTTATAGAAAAAATCCAATAGTGGTATAACTTATCTCTTGGAACAATGTTTCATCCATCCATAGGAATTGAAATTATTTAAAAATAATAATTTTAATTGGTTGATCTCCCGTAGTTTTAAGACCACATATACTAAGCTGAATAAATAAAAAGGATAAGTTCTATAGGGAAAATATTAGGGACCACCTACCACATTTACGAATCAATTCCCTTTTTATCATATCCCAAAATCTCACGTCTAGGTACATCCAAGTCCCACCATCCGTAGATCGTCATTATGAGTCCATAACCCACACCAAAACATCAAAATTAATTAATTATAATCATTTATATTCAATTAAAAAAATTAAAATTACATTTTGAAATTAATTTAAATATAAATAAAATCATAGTTAGGTATAGGGTGCTCTCATTGGATGGGAACTACAACCAATGAAATTCCAACATCATCTAGAATTATCCCAGAGAATCCCCACTCAAAATCCCCATTATTTAGTGTTTATTCAATAGAAAATTTCACTTAATTTAACATAAAACCTAAGAAGAATCTAAATAGAAATATACCCCAACTAAAAGGCTATGAAATGACAGGAAAAAATCACCTAGATATATACGCTATCCTTCAGGATGATCAAAATTTTAGAAATTAACTCCAAAAATCAATTCTAAAATCATCCCCTTTCACTAGAATTAAAAAAATGTCATATTCCCTCTATAATTTCCAACTCTAAAGGACACATGGTTTTACGACCTCCCCACGATATCACTTCTCATCCCAAGAAGAACCTAATATCCTCAACCATTAGCCTCTACCAATATCAATCATAGATTCATGCACAATTTGGTACACTCTATCTTAGAAAATGGAATGAGATTCCACTACACAACTCCAAACCCATGGTGTACTATTCACTAAAATTTGATCTATCACTAGTAACCATTGCCAAAACATGGATACAACACTTATTAGTTATATTCTATCCAAACACACCATGGTATATTAAATTAAATAATTTATTTGTTTATAGTTATCCTGAATATAATATTAGTCTTATTAGGGATGATTCTGATCCACTATGCTCTCCACTATTAGAATTTCCTACTAAAATAAATTTTGAAAAGTCCAATAGACCACTTACTATGGTTTCTACTCACTTCGTCCAATAAATATATATATATAAATGGTCATAACTCATCAAGTAAACCTTCTTCAAAAAAACATTTATGAAACCAAAGATATGTTATCAAAATCTCCCGATCATGATGCTGAAATTATCGAAGAAATCTAGAAATTCGTAAAATACATGCACCAAAGTCCAGTAATGACTTCCAATGTAATTTTTCTATTTTATCATTTACCTACCAAGACATCCACCATGATCTCACACATAGTATTGACACACTATATATCTGACTCAAGGTCTAACCACATCCAAACCCACATGATCTCAATTATAATGCACACAATACATTTGAAATTTTATTTAAAACACAAATCTATTATTCTCTATGAAACTAAAAATAATATGATTTAGCTTCTCATGAGTATCTAATGTCCATTATCATCACACCCATGACCTTACCAAAATGGTTCCACACTTCCATTATCCATGCATATTCTATTACATTACATGATAACTAGATGTGACCATTCGGATCATACCTAAGTTCCAATATTAAATATCAACCACCACTTATTCCTGGCTCACTATGAATGACATCCTCATCCTACGATGAATTTCCATCTGCAACAAGGGTCACACCCTCTAATGAATAATGGTTCACCCTCCATTATATGGATTCCCTTACACCTCTCCTTGATAGAAACCTCAATAGTTACCAACATTTCATGCATTCTAATCCCCTAGATCCATGTTCATCCAGACTAAAAAAACCTAAAACCACATCATCCACAGATCCATTTTATTCATAGATGAAACACCTCTCATTCACATAAAAACCCTAGTTAACCAAGCCCATAATGTCCCGTCAAGATCATCATTCCTTGGAACACCCACATTTGTTCATCAATCCAAATTTCAAATGGCACCATGTGTAATCATAACACACTACCGAACCTCATTTAAAACATAATGGGTATAAAATCAAATACCACCTGACCATAGAATCTCACTCATGATCCCATGAGTCACATATTATCCACCTAGTCTCACAAGACAAAATCTTTAACCATTCCCCGTGTCATGTCAATCACATATAACGAGGATCTCCCTCAGTGCTCTACTTCCAAATCGGACATCTTGCTCATTCCAAGGTCTATCACACAACTACCCACCCATGTGAGTCTCTTAAAAATAAGTAGCATCGACCCACACTTCCATTATTCTATCACCAAAATATGAAAATCCTGCCCAATGTCAATAGATTTAGTCACCATGTTGGTCCTTCTCTCCAAACCCCAACCATGATACAAAATCACTTATGTACTTTTCATCACTAAAGAATAATGAATCTACAGACCCATAACATATATTGGAACAACCTCATATGTGTTGACCTCATAAATGAGGAATATAAACATGATTTTTTTATCTATTTAACTCACTTCACTATGTTAACCTAATATAGAATATCTCATTTCATCCATAATACTCAACACATCAATATCAGGAGCCACATCTCATGGAACTTGGCTCTCAAACCTAGCCTGCAAATCATATCTCACAAGATCATAATTCATAAGAAACATATCTATACTCCAATATTAAATTTCATACAAAAACTCACATTCCATACTATCCACTATAGTTTCATATATAAATATATATATATATGAAGCATCACATTCCAAATCATCAGAATACCCAAGGGAATAAAATCTCATAGGGAATCTACAAACGAGGCTACCCCCTAAAAAATATAAAATCTCGGGATGATCATCATCATTCCTATGTATATGGGATCCACCCCCTTGAGGAAAAAATCCTCATCTAGGCACACCCATATATATATATTTCATCATCACCCCCACTAATATCCTTTTCATGTACACCATAATCATATGGGTTCAGTTAAGTAGAACGCCACCAAGAATCTATATGGAAATAAACCCATATAGGTTTGTATTAACACTTTAATTAACCTAAACCATTTGTTTTGAAACTAGTATCATAACAACCTATAAGGGATCTGTCATGAATCCATGTAAGGGTCCCTATAAATCCCATACAAGTGGGACTGTATAGTCAACATCATCATCGAGCATCCATCTGTATAATCCTCAAAATTTGTCATCATAAGATAATATACTAAATATATTGTTGTTTAGTTGATTATAATACCACTAAAAAATTATATGGAAAATCACCATATAAGTTGTTTTTAAATATACACAAATGAACTCTTTGGTTTCAATTATCTCAATCACAAGCAAGAGCACGTATGTAATATGAATACTACATGTTGAATAAGATACATCTATACAAGCCTCTTGTAAATTTTCCAAGAGTTAAAAATAAATAAATCCTAAATATAAAAACTCAATTTCGTCATGATAGGTGAAATAATATTATATTAAAAATAGAAAAAAAATATGAACCCGATGTCCTTGGTAACTTTGACCTCTTATTGGAAAAATTGTTCACAATGAATCTATCTGATATCCATCATATGCTTCAACACATTCCTATGTCACCAAGCTAACATCTCCCCAAATATAAAGAGAAACAAAAACTATGATGCATTATATGATATCAATCACTTAAATTCTCTAATACCACTTTAGGACATTCCTACCCTAGTTTAGTCTAAACAATAACCATATTGGTCTTTCATGTGACCCCGAGCATTCCTTCCTATACACCAAAGGCTATCGACTAGAAGTAGGGGTCTATAGTATAACCATATGAATACTATACCTCCATATTAGAGTGTGAAAAAATAGGAAAATAAACAAAAGAACATACATAAAAAAAAATAAACTGTAGTATGTGGAACCATAAAATTATAACATGTTATACCAAATATAAATATGGAAGCAATCATTCATAAGCATTCATAGTCATTTCAGAATATAATGATTGATCATCCCTTGTATCGATTGTAATAAAAATATATAAAATAATAAAATTCATTGAGGCTCTAATTCCATCACCGAGCCACACGTCATCCCAATCATCAATATCTTCCATGTTTTCCAACATGATCATACAACAATGTTTGAATCCCCAACATGAACCTATAATCTGTGAAGACTTCTTGAGTACCCATGTTTCACAGCCACCTAAGTAATCTGTGAGTATAAATTAGTATAGAACCACCAATGTGGTCACATTCATAAATAATAAATTATGGGTGTAGAAATTTGATATGCTCATGAATAATAAATATATTATATAATAATTAATAAATAACAATATTTTATCCTTGAGTTCTAACACGACTAACATGATCAGTTATAGTGACATTAAATAGTTATAGAGTATCACTGAGTATCTCACATAATCATTACATCCAATATCATTCTCATGGATGATTCCTAGGACTGATTATAATGAAATCCAATAGTATTAGGATTGCATCCAATTCCAAATATCAATCCCCAGACAATCTAAATAGTTCCACATTTAAATCCAAGGACCATGTTCAAGGAATTACAAAGACAACAGAACATTTGAATACAATTATCACTTCCAAGGAATTATAAACTATTATTTATAATTTGAATCTAAGTAAATCATCCAAGGAATTTCAATCCTATAGCACACCTAAATCCTATGAGAGTTTCCAAGGAATTCTAAATCAATATCAGACATGAAGGATTGATCAAAGGGAAATATCTAAAGAATCTCATGTATCTTCATACATCTCAGTAGGCATTACATCTTACCTGGATCAACTCATGTAATTTGATTTATATCCTCCTAATGGTAACATATTTGATCCAAGTTATAAGGTGATACCCAAAATAATCACTACTCTTTCCTATACACTTACCCTCTTAAGGAAAATATATCTATGGGAAATCATCAAGGTACCCTATATCACATCAATCATGGACACCCTACATGGTATCCTTAGTAACTATCTTACCTCTTGGTCCATAACTCATTAACTAGATATAATCACATCTCACTATGTCATCATAACCATATCTTGGCCTCATTGGTCTTTTTATTAGGTCATAGAAGAGAGATGTCCTATAAACCATTCCCATCCCCATGTCAACCTAGGTCGTTCCCCGTACCCAACATATCATTCAATCATCACAAGTACCACATGGCCTAGGTAATCATGTCTCATTGGGGAAGTAAATCTATCCCCATGTTCATCTCACAAGCCAAATGAATCTAAGGTATCCCAAGGGTCCACTAGGGCCTATGAGGTATATTTGTTCTAGTCATGTCACATCCATTTACACATCAGTCAATAAGGCACTGATACTAAGATCCATTATGCCTAAAAATCCAATTAAAACCCTTAAGGGGTCCATGAATCTCATGGCCTATAAAAATAAACATGGCCTCAAACACTGGAAACTAACACATCATGTCAATGCATAAGGGTCCAACGTGGCTCTTGGCACCTTAATCCATTTATCCATTAGCATTAAATTTACTTTATATATATATATATATTAAAAATTGTTAAAACCCTTAGTGTTAAGAGAACATATCACACTCCAAATAAATAAAATATATCATAATTATAGGGAAATTCTTAGAAACCCCTACCTAATTTATGATGTAAATCTCCTTTTATCACAACTTTAAAACTCTCCACAATGCTCATTAAAATCCAACCATCCACCACCAATCATCATGAGGCAGTAAATCACACTAAAATAGAAAAAATAATAAACTATAATCATTTATAATTAACTAAAAAATTTACCATAAAATTTCCAATTTATTTAAAATATCCATAAATGACTAATAACTCACTAGGCACTCTCTTCATATCAAACCCACAAACAAAATAATACAAACATCCTCTGAAATTTTCAATGCACATCCCTTCTCAAAATCCCTTACATATAGAACTATATAAATAGATAATTTCCATTAATTTAGTCCACAACCATAAAAATATAAACTGTGATGTACCTTAGCTAAAATGTAAATAGAAGATGTCTGGAAATCTCCTTGGGATGTCTTCTATCAATTTCAGGAAAAATCCACCTAGTTATCAGATGATTTCACCAAAATCCAGTGAAATCATTTCCAAAACCCCTAATTGTAAAATTTACACATTAGAAAGAAGATGAAAAGTGGAAGGAAAAAATGAATTATACGATTATTCACCTAGATCCACCCTGAAAATCACCCATGGAATCAAACAAAGATGATTAGTAAATGGGATGAAGAAGAGGTTGAAGGGGTAGTTGGGTTGTGCATGTGAGGGAGAATAAAGGATAACTTGGGAATTAAAGTTCAATGGTAGAAAAAAGTTAAATTCCCACTTTTTATTAAAAAAACTCAAATTGTATGATTTTCAAAACCATGTTCCAAATGATTAGATGACACTATAAAAATTCGACACACCTCACATGGTTTACCAAAATAGTCACCAACTGAGAAATTTATGACCAAACATAAATTGAATGTTTTTCATAGTTTCTCAACATCTGTGAACTAATCCCTAACTCTAATATACCTCACATTTTTGCCTAAAATTCACATAGTTAACCCTTTACTATGCACTAACCATGAATTATAACTATTCACATTCAAAATGAATAGAAAAATGATATATGTAAGGATACCATCATGGTTTCCCTAAATTTTTTAACCCAAATCAATCACAAGGTAAAACACCTTCTAAAAACTCAAGAATTTATAAAAAGATATCAATGATCACTCAAATATCATTAACACCACCCAGACCCAGATCTATTTAAAAAATATCCTCTCAAGACATTCCAAAATTCATAATTAAACTCTAAAACATGATTCTAAATATAAACCCTTTCTCTAGAATTCCAAAAAATCAATTTAACAATGGAATTTCCAACCCAAAAGGATATAAGGTTTTACATCATTAGTTTTTTATATCAACCAAAAATAACTTGAATTTCTTTATAAATGAATGTGAGCATCATGCATTCTTATCCCAATATGAGCCTAAAATAAAATATAGTTCCTTCTATAATGAAAAATTGGTAGTTTTTCAGTATGAAGGAGTTAATAAATTTAAAATAAACAAGTTTTAAACTTTGGTTAAGAATCTAAAGTATATTATAGTTATAGGAGTAAAATGGGTCCATTAGAAAAAGTGTAATGAAAATGGGATTATTTCATAAAATAAGGAAATACTAGTTGTTAAGGTTAATCACAAAGAAGAGGGAATGTATTAAATATAAATTTTTTTATATAGTATCTTGGCTTGAATCTATTAATATACTTCAATCCTTTTATTCTCACTTTAACTTTAGATTATATAAAATGGATGTAATGAGTGATTTACTCAATAGATATGTTCAAGATGATTATTTTTTAGAACAACCCCCTAAATATCAAAATTTGGATATTCTAGAACATGTATATAAACATAATAACTCACATTGTGTAATTAATCAGGCTCCAATATCTTAGTATAAGTGATTGTCTATATTCTTAGTTCAAAAAAAGTATTAAATGAGTAGTATATCCCACTATTTTTAACAATAAATTTTTTAAGGACACTAGCATAGTTAAAATTTATATTGATGAAATTATTTTTTCCAAAACTCAAACAAAATATTGTATATATTATCTCAAAACTATAAATAATGATTTTGAGATAATTATGATGGGAAGATTAACTATTTTCTTATATTATAAATAACTCCTAACCCATAAATAATAATTTCAACTCAACATAATTATATAACATATTTACTTAAACATTTTATTTTTTGATAATTCTTTAAGTATTATTAATGTAGTAGGTACCTCCTATAAACAATCCCTTAGTGAAATCAGAAAATGGTAGATTAAAATATGTTTAGAGAGACAATTAATAGCTTACTCTACTTGATGTCTAGTCAATCATATATTATTTTTATTTTTATTTTTGTATTATTTTTCATGAGATTTTAAGAAAGTATAAAGGAATAAAATCTTAAGGAAATTGAGAAGATATTTTATACCTAAAAGGTACTCCATAACATAGTCTCTATTTTATTTATCTAGAATATAGTTTTCATTAAAAAAGTATTCTGATGTTGAGATTGGATATTGTATAACGGATTGGAAGAGAACTTCTAGAACTGTTCTTCTATTGGGAGAGTCTTTACTCTTATGGTCCAGTAAGAAACAACCCTCAATTTCACTTTACACCACTAAACCTAAATATATGGTGGCAGGAAAAAGTTTTTCTCAAGTGTTATAGATAAAACACAAACAAATATATTGTGGTTTGAGTTTCACTAAATATTAGATAATTGTTTATTGCACAAGCACTATCTCTTTGTGTAATAACCCACCGCATCACTCGCGTGAAACGAAAATCGACATATGAAACCATTTCCAGTAGAACCACATAAAAAAATTTTATATTATTCCCAAGTTTATCAGAACTAAAATTTGGATTCTTATCATTTTCACTAAACATTTACATTTTTATAGGTTTTAATATATTAAACAAAAGTTAGGTATGATGAATGAAAAGTGATCAAAATTTTCACTACTTATTTGAATATCTCCTATCATTGAAATACTCCTTGAAAAGGGAGGTAAATTTATTTTTTATCATTATTATAACTTTTCATGAAAGTGATTTAAATTATAAAATAGTTCATTTAACAGAACTTATGAGATTAACTATTAAATTTTACCAAAACTACACCTAATAAATGTTTAATTAATGATGAGTTTGATATAAATTAACATCTGTAAGGTAAATTCAACTTCATGTTTTTATTCTTTTGAATTACTTTTATGATTTTATTCCATTAAAAAAATTTAAATACCTTCCATATTATTCTTAATTTAATGCCACGATCTTTAAAATTCTATATATCTTAAATTCCCTAATGATCTATAGTTTATTTTTACACTTTGATTCTCTAATATTTTTACTTTATCAAATTGCCATTTTATTTGATTGCCTCATAATGAAAGGGATATTTTTCTATTTTTTATTTGATTAGGGGTTCATTTTAAATTTTCACATACATTAAGATAATTTATCTTGAACATTATCTAAAAAACCTGTTTTATAAGAATCTAATTCATATGAATCAAAGGAAAACTTATATAAAGTTAAATCTTTCAATTCTTATTAACTAAGGACTGTTTTCACTAAATATTAATTTTTTTTAATTCCCAAATAAGTTAAAGGATTTAAAACTATATTTCTTTTATTTCAATGAGGGGGAAATCTACGATCTAGAAGAAACAAAAGTTATAATATAATTTCACATTAATTACACAAAAGGATTATATTTCCCTTCATTATTACTTGTTTTAATAGAATAATTATTCTAAAATGTTTCTTAAAGTGTCTTATATTTTTTGGTTATTTTTACCATCACCAAGTAATGGAAATTCGAAATGTTTATTTTAAATGACGGTATGTTTTCCTTTATTTTAAGGGAGATATATTTTATATAAATGTTTTGGGGGTGCTTATATATGATCCCAATTAAAGTGAAAAAAATTTATTAGGAGGGGAACTATTTTGATATGTTTTGTAAGTTTTTATTAAAGACAAAATAGTTTTAATATGGGGTAGAATTTAAAAAGTTATATATTATTATTTTTAAAGGATATATTTTGGAGATTGTTAAATGGGATATTTATATAAAACTTTTTTTGTTTTTAAAGACAAAAAACTTAGTTTCAATGTTTTGTTTCTAGTGACAGGTTAATCTTGCATTACAAGTGGTTTTCTTTTAAAATTCCTACAAAAAAAATACATTTTCATTTTTTTCTTGTGATTTTCATGAAATGGGATATTTTTTAGGTTATTTTTGAATCAATATACCTTATTACAATCATTTTTTTAAAATTCATAATAAACTTCATTAAGATTTTTATTTAACTTCATGTTTGTAGTTTGAGTTATGATGTACATAGAATTATTGGGTGATGATATGTCCTAAGGAATTAAACAAAACAATAAATCAATTGGAACATCTTTTCAATTTTATGGTGTGTAATGAATAACTCATCAAATGATAGAGGTTGAAGCTACTTCCATCGAAATATGGAGTGTTGCCTATGATGTTTTTGCAACAAAACTTGGAGATTTATAAATATGACGGTTGGAATTTTTTTCATCTAATTAAATAAAATGAACATGATTTTGAATAAAATTCAATATTAATAAAAAATTCAAGATCATTATACTATCCTAAAATATAATGATAACACTTTTGTTTCATTTTAGTTGAATAAGATTTATTAAAAATATAATATATAATCCAATCACTCTTCTCATTGTCACATGGATAAAAATCGATATATATTATACTTCAACAAGACTTGAACAATAAAAACATATAGAAAATAGTGTAAAAATACAATATTTTTTAACCTCATAAGATCAAAAATGATCTGTAGGCCTACCACACCACAATATGTACTTTTATAAAAGAATCCTCATAATATCTAGTGTATGGGATCAAAGTTTTGTTTATATCTAGGTTAAATTTACCTCACTTAAAATAGATATTTATGATTAAATAATTGAGAATTAATAATCACAAATTTATCTATAAGAGTTATAATATCAATAAGAGAAAGGTCATCATCATTACATCATCTTAAGATTCACAAAATTTAGGTAACCTAAGTATTCAACAAGAAGGTTAACCTCCACACATTTTTTTAATTGAAATTAGTTTTAGAATTAATGATGTAAATAATAATAGGATAGAAACCCCCAAAATTAGATTAAAACCTAGAAGGACCTCACATCATACCCAAGGATACTCTTATAGAATATACTCCACGATCACTTAGGATGGATGTTGTATCACTCCCCCCCCCCCACTGCAAGGTTTTTCAAAAATTTGTTTTCTTGAAATATCCATGTTAGATTCAAATTTCAATATTTAAAGACCTTTAATTTTAATATACTCGTTCTTTAATACATAAACATAAACTATACAATGTATTCTCCTCATCACATGAAATTAAACTATTTAAAAAATGGTCTATAACATATCCCCATAAACGGTATGGAGTTTTCCTACATATGTGACCTTAAAATTATTAGATTAATATATTTTGGATGATCTAAAAATACATGAATTTATTTATGTACGAGAAATATCAATATACGATCCTTATGTTTTGGTAAATGCGATGGATGCGATGATATTTTCCTTCTATAATTTCTACGTTCACCTAACCTAAAAAATTCCCCTTTTATAGAACTATATGTGGTTTGATTCCAATTACTACAAGATATATAGTTTTGGATAAATATTTTATCCAAAAATTAGATACAATCATAATTTTTTTATTGTTCCTTAATTATGGATTTTGATTTCCAATCATTCAAATCTAGATTAAGTTATCTCATTCATGCCAAAGTTCCATCCATTTTTTCATCCAAAAAAATACTCCTTTTTTATGAATTATTGTAGACTTATTTGTATTACCAAAATATATGTAGTGAAGATTTGGCCTCACACCCTAATACCATTCATAAACATATTTCCCATTTCATATCCCATGTCACCCTAGTACTTGAGTCCCCACTAATTTTCCCAAGGTTTCTTGTTTTATAGTGTAACTTCAGAATAATGTATATCTTGATTTTTTTTATCATAGCATATTTGTGATACATGAATATCCAATTATAGTATCATTCATAACATTTTATCCACTTTAACTTACATTTATTTCACTTTCTTTATTTATATTCTCATGAATTCATTTCAGGTTCTAAATCACCTTTCCTGCAATAGAGTACCCTTCTCAATATATTCTCTAACCATTTAATAAATTTAAATTAAAATTATTATATTTATTATATTCTAAATATATTTCAAAAAAAATCATTCACGTACTACAATTCATATGTAGGACTTTATAATTACCATAAAACCCTCACATTTATGGGTAACGATTACATCTAGTCAAAAGGGACCTTCTTTCGCATGGGGATGGAACATGTTTCACATATACATACCA
Organism: Viscum album; assembly: GCA_963277665.1. Classification (NCBI taxonomy): domain Eukaryota; kingdom Viridiplantae; phylum Streptophyta; class Magnoliopsida; order Santalales; family Viscaceae; genus Viscum; species Viscum album. The sequence continues at coordinate 884,563,883 of OY728158.1, forward strand.
CTTATACCCATTCAAGGGACTATATTTGTTCTGTTGAAAATATTCACTAATCCCATAATCATTTCATAGAATTAAAGTAGAAATAATTAATAAAATTTGGTCAGTTATCATTCTAAATATATCTATCAAATAGTAAGGTAATCAACTCATCATTCAAACATGTTCAGTGATCATTGTAACCTATATATTGTCATTTTACCAAATCTAATACCAATATTTCAAGATATGATTTATTATAGGATTTCATCCTCCAGGTTTCCATATTCCAGAATTTTTATACATTCCCATCGTGTCAAATTTATACTCAACAGGTGAACAACCCCCCCCCCCCCCCACACACACATACACATACATGCCATCTAGATCAAAAGGAACCCTATTTGGAATTGGGATGGAACATGTGCGTTAAATGCATCCATCCAATACCCCTTCATGGGAGTTTATTTTTTATAGGGAAAATATTTACTAATATTATATGTTTTTACATCATTATCGTGCAACTCATCATTAAAATTTGGTCAGCTATCATCCTTGGTATATCTATCAAATGGTGTGGTAACAACTTAATCATTCAAACATGTTCAGTGATCATCCTAGCCAATATAATTTAATTTCACCCATTATAATCCAATTATTTCAAGATATTATTTATGATATTTAATATTCCTATTTTTGAAGTACTGAAACTGTTCTTAGCACTCATGAATTCCTTTGGTTTGTAAAATATCAAAGTAAATCAATATCTATTAAATAATAAAATTTCACCATATGGGGTTATACATACTGAAATTTCTATTTATTTATATCAATTCAAATTTATGTGCATCAGGTAAACAATACCCCCCCCCCCCTCCCCCGACTCCACCACCACCACCACCATATAGATCTTTATCATAAGTGCATAAAAAGTAGGAATCTTTGGCCAAAAAATGTATATATTTCAAACATTAGACATCTCATCCCTATGATGAAATAATGAATGTTTATAATGTAATTTAAATCATTAAACATTCCTAGTTTTAAACATATTACAAGAAAAAAACCAAATATATCCTATTATGTATGTCCTATAACAACATTTACAGTCCCCAATTCGAGGATACTTATGCTGGTGTTGGGTTAATCATTCAAGTGAGGTTAATTTTTATTTTTTTTGATATAAAATCTCACTTTTGTCTAAAATCTATAAACATTAAATAAATAAATAAATTGGTTCATGAAATATGACCCTAAACTACATGAACATTTCCCATCCAAAAAAATATTCTTTCATTAGTGGTTAATTCTCCATTAATATAGGGTTAGTTATGATTATTTTTGGAATGAAACAACATTTTGGTCTGAGCACAATGACATTAAAGTATGAGATATATTTTTCATCAAATTTATATAGACATAAACACTATCCACCCATTTTTTATAAAATGTTTATGAATTTAAACACTATATATCCTAGGTAAATTTTTTATAACCTCAAATTTCATATATCTATGTTTGGTCATAATAACAGTGCCATAAAATATAAAAGAAAAACAAAAGGCAAAAAAAATTCAGATAAGAACCCATAAAATGTATCCTAATTAAAAGTCAAGCCAATACTCATTAATCCTAACCCTTTTATTAATTAGAAAAAAAAATAGAGTGAAAATGAAAGAAAAAGAAACAAATAATATTGTTATTGACATTTGGAACTCTAGAAATACTATGTTATGCTTGGTAGGTCCACAGATCTAGGGAAACAAAATTAGTATCTCATGTTCTTCATGTTCATTGGTTCAGGTAACAAGTACAATACGTAAAATGATGTAATTTTATGATAAAAATTCCTTCTTTAACAATTTTTCACTCTCATAAAGTCATCATAATTGTGTTAATTACCTTAATTATCTCATTATATCTTATTTTAATGGATCAACCATGGATTATGGTGATGGAACATGAAATCTATATATGGAAAAATCATATCTATCCAAGAGCACACATCCTAGAGGAAATGAAATCCTTTTCTATTTTATGTAGAAAACTGATCATAGATCATGGTGATAGAGAATTTGACACATATATATCCATCTTATAACCTTCAGAGAGAAAATTTCTTTAAAAATAATAAATAAAACAAATTTAATTAATCTATGAATCATATATCTTAATCCATGTTTAAAAAATCTATCATTATTTCATATTAAAGGGGATAAAATTACTTTTTAGATTAATCATTATTCTATTTTTAAAGCTATCAGGAGAAAATATATATTCAGAGAAACATAAGGATCAATTAATTGTAAAGAAACTAAATTCTGTACTTTTTTGTTCTATTCAAAATCTCATGATATTTCACAATTAAAAAATATACATGTTTGTGAAATGAGAAATAGTGATAAAATTAATTTCAAATAGAATTTTATTAACTGATTAATTTTGAGAGAGGAATAATCCATAACATGGAGTCTCCCCTTGGTAGTTTTAAAGATAATAATAAATTACTAAATTTCACAAAGAATACAAAAAATCATGTTCAATTGATGATTAAAGATGGTCTAGATATCCTTACAAGTCCTCAATGGCCAATCAATGTTTGAGTAACCAAGAAGGTTAAACTTCCTCAGGGGGATAATGATCTTCCATACTATTAATGATATCCTCATCCCCCTTCGGAATTCCCTCAGCTATATTTATATGTCTCATTATTATCTCATTAACAATTTATATTTTCTAATGGTTATGGTTTCCAAGGTTTATTCAATCATTAGCTAGAGATTTATTCTTATCCACCACTATTTTATAAGAAGATTCATCTTTGAGTATAGAGTTCTGAATATCTATTAATTGGTATTTATATTACATTCCAAAAAGGAATTATTATTCCAACTATACTCAATCTAATTAAAGGATTATATACATTACACCATAGTGGATTTCATTGTAATAAAACCCACCAAAAACAATAGTAGTGAGCAGGTGATAGAGATGGTGTAACTTCCCACACATCTCAGTCAGTTGGGACTAACTGATCAAAAACCAAGTGTTCCATAATACCCTCAGTGGTATCTCTATATTGAATGTGCCAGCCTTTGGACCTAAGTTTTTTTCAACCACTATAACAATAATATACTTTAGCACCAAATCATATAGAGAAAATAGGAACTTGACTACATGACCCAAATAATATAGTATATAAATATCTTAGGGTGTCAATGGGACATCCCAAAAATCTAAAAATTATATGGTTTTATAGGATATACAACATTAATTTTATGTTTAGTCATATGTGATAGTATTTCTATAGAGAAATCAAAAGAAATATATTAGTTGGATATTATTCTAAAAAATAACAGGGTATTTTACTAAAATCCACTACCAGCTATTAAATCACTGACTTCCTCCTCTGTCATTATCTCTATGATCTGATCTATTTGAATATTTTCTAAAATTAACTCACTTTTAGGTCCCCAAAGTTCACCCTTATTTAATTTAGAAGGCTCGTTTCAAGAAATAAATATTAATAGAAAGTTATAATTCTAAAGGATTAGAGGTCAATATCTCTCAATCATGAATGATCTTAGCTATATTTTATGAGGACAATTTTTAATATGTTTGCTATTTAAATCAAGGAATAAAATACAATTAATTTTAAAGGGAAATTTATTTTAAAGAGAATCAACACCCTTCTAACATTATGGAAATGTCTTGTAATTCCTCCACCAATAATATATGGTTTTAATTAATTCTTATTATTAAGATCTTTTTTTTTCTCGATCACCATAATTTATTACACTGAGAAATATGAAATAAAACGATGATTAATATCACATAAATATTTCAAGACAATAATTAATAACTCACTTTGAAGTGTTTCTTTCCATCAATAGGTGTGTCAAGTGTTGTGCTCCCAAATGAGCTTATGGGTCTTATATGATGATTGTGGTAGATTATCCATGAGGCATTAATATATATTCTTAATTTTTTAGAGTTTTCATTTTGAAATATGATGGTATTATAAAATAGTATGGATTAACCATATAAGCCCCCATTGTGGGTGTGAAAAATACTATCACTTAAAGTATAGACATTGTAATCATGAAGAAATATCTTTTAAAGAATTCCTAGACAATATCAAAGCACATTTTAAATAATGGAGTTCATATTGTGGGGTATGTATATATATGAAATAATCAATTTGGGATAGGATATGGAAACACATAGTGAATCCACCTTCACTACTTATAGTTATATCATATATTCTAGAAATGAATTTTTCAATATTTGGATTTCCAAATATATTTTATCCCTAATAGGATTTCCCAACTCTTATTATCTAAGAGATTTTTATGAAGTCCCTATGATCACCATCCTTGAAAAAAATTCAATCACAAATATATATCTATTAGGTTTAAGCATTCATCCCATTCATCTATAACTACCATGGTATTCATAGCTTCCTATTATTGAAAATAATTGAGTTGTATTACTCACTTGGAAAATATATTTGTGTCATTTACCACATAGATCATCATTTATTACTCTATAATATATAAATGGATCTAAGTAAGGTTATAAGCAATGTTCATGTCAATACTATACTGAAAATTTTTATCTATGAGAAATAAAATCTAGTGTGGATGATACCCCACATCTTCCCAAGAATAGTCACTAAAACAAATTTATCCTAGAAGATATGATCCTAGGGTATATAAAATTCAAATTCATATATGGAAATTATTATTTTATTCTAGAAGGGGTGACCAAATCATTCTACTTTATGTGATTTTCTAGACCTTACCAATCAGTTGAGGTCTTAATTATAATATTCCTCATAAATCACCCAATTCAAGCCTTATAATTTTATGGTTATTCACTTATGATTAGTATGGTGGTTTTTGTGAGTTTTTGGATTTGAAGGAGTGGGTCTTTAGTTGTAGTAATTTCTTTCCTTTTATTATGGATAACATGATTCCCTTTTTCTATCGAAGAGGGGCTATCAACCAGAAGCATTGGTTCCTTAAAAAATATTTTTGGATAATAATAAATATGTTCTTTAACATAATCAGAGTGTTTCCCAATGTTATAATCCACTAATGGTAATGTAATAATGTAACAAGTTTCCTCGTCTATAATCATGGAAAATAATTGTCAACCCTCAATCAATTTTTTTTCCATTCTTTCTTCTATATATGGAGCCAAACTTTGTATCTTTATGAATCGAAATTTATGTGTTAGTTAATATGAGGTATTTACCTCATATATTATATCATAGTTGATCCATACAACCAATTCAAATCTCTTATCATTTCTTTATATGACCATATTCCATAGCTCCATGAGCCTATATCCACAATAGTATTAGTTGATCTATCACCAATCATTAGGAATTCCAACTAGGAAATTATTTTGACGGCCTTGATAATATCATATTTTTCTAATGATAATTTTTAAACCCTAAATACATTTTAATTTTATAGACTAAATTAGGATTGGGTAATTATTAGTGTGTTTTTAAATTTATATGTATTCAAATTCATAAATATCTATCTCCACTAAATGTAAAATAGTTCAAAAATATATAACAGGTATTTTCCTTGACATATATGTATTATGGATTGGTAAATATTGGCTAACATTGGTGATTCCAAGAAGATTCAACTTTCTTTCTCCAGTCATGTCACCATTGTAAATGTTCTCAACCTCATGTAATTATTTAAACCATAAGCTGGGAATTTATATCCACTTAAACACCTGCAATGTAATCCATCTATATGTGGATAAGTACCACCATCCCCCTTGTATGAGTCTTCAAGAATCTTATGGATAGTTTAAACATTAAATAATTTTATTTTATTTTAAAGAATATTTTTATCTATAAAAATTATATAAATTCTTGATCAATGATCCTTCCTAATTAAATTCTAAGTTTCTCTAAATAGTGACCATACCAATGGTTGTGTTTATGTAGAATTACCCTATACAACCTTTCATGGAAGTAAATCATCATTAATATATCATAAAAGTTCATCTTAATTATGTTTTTACACATTCCATAAGTCAATTATAACATCACCATGTAATAAATGGAATTTTTGTTTCTTAAGTAATCCATCTATTTAAGAGTTATAGAATTAAATTTGTACCCTTATATACATATTTATGATATATTTGGATAGTTTTATATATCTTAGAAACTTTAAGTTGTTCTTAAAACACAGTATATGTTTACATCACCCAATAATACCATATCTAATCAATCATAAATCCACCACCATAGTGTATGTCCTATCTCATATTATAATCTTAAATTTTAACATTGAGTGATACATGATAAATTGAATAATGAATATTCATCATGGGTTTCTGGTTCATAAAAGAAACCTTCTAGATGGAAAATTACATTTCATATACTATATTCCTATTCATAAGAGTAATCTTTAAAAAATTAAATAAACATTGAAATATTTAATTTCTCTTGTTTTGATATATAGGTGAATTTTGGAAATTATAAATATTGACTCGGTGGGGTAATTGTTATGTTAGTAAGAATTTTGGTACCATATAGTAGAATATAGTCAAACCTTGAAAATTTATAGAGGTTCTTGGGAAAATCTTGTACAATACCCTAAATCTAGGTCCTATAGTTGTAAAAAAATAATTCTTAATATTATGGACCACTTTTTGAATTAGTTCTTTTATCACGTCAATAATAAAAGGGATTGAATATTTAGAAGAAATTTTAGGAAAGAACACAGTACATAATTAGTTTAATATTAGGGGAATAGGTTAAATTTGTTCAATATATCATGAAATCGATTATGAAGAAGAAGAAAAAAATTGATAGAGTAAATATTTCATTCATCTATATATGATCATTAAATAATTAGTGGAATAGAAATTCAAAACATATTACATGAAATGAAATATGCATGTTGGTAATACCAGGGTGAATTGAGGGTGTGTGATCTATAGGATACAAAAGGATAAGAATAATTCCTTATCGGGGTTGTTCCCCCAATTTATAGTATGAAAAGTGGTTCAAATCTTGGAACAAGAGCTCAAAAAAAGACATTTACTCAAGCCTTGGTTTTTCTCAAAATATGATCCTTTTTTCATAAATGAATTTGACTCTATTGTAGTGAAATTTTTAGTCCTCAAAAATTTCTGAATAAAATTATATAAATAATGAGGAAAAGTTTAAAGAATGTTTAGAATAATGAGAAATCATAGACCCTAGTCAAGTCTAGAAATATGATCTAATCAAGGATAAGAAAGATCAAAAGTAAAGTTTTATCAGATTTTATAATCAAGACTAATCTTTCACATTTACTCCATGTTAAATGTGGGTACCCTATTCATGGTAGAGAACCCACACTGTGATATGGATTGTGTTACAAAGAAATTTTTTCCTATAAATATACCCTTTGGCTTCTACATTTAACATAGGGGAGACATAGTAAAAATAAAAAAAAACTAGGAAGAATGGGAGAGAGATAGAAAGTGTATTTTGATTGTCTTTAAACTCCATGAACACTATAGGTTATCTCAAAATGATAAACTTATTGAAAGTGATGTAAAATTGATGAAATTGACTCATCCAAATCTTTTATACATATAAAATTCATGATAGAATACTTCACTAAGGTAATAATTCTAAACCTAGTTTAAGGGAATTCTATTAGGAATATTTAATGATAGGATGGGTGAAGGGAGTCAATGAAAATCTATAATTGGTATAAAAAATATCCAACCATGCCTCATGACCCACAAAGAGATAAACCCTCACCCAGGTCATCTACCATGATTAAGAAACATCAAATTATTATAATTTCATACTCTAATATTGATGGAATCATTTTCCCTATGTGTTTCTTCCTTAAATAAATCTCCATACATTTACCTTTGTAACCTTAGATTCATGACAAGTAATTTTTCCATATTCAAGTGACATTTATGATCTTGTTTCTATTTGATAATTGGAATGTTTTATCATATAACATTCACAAATCGATTTAATCAATAGCAACTGAATCAAGTCAATACATGGACTCAAGAGCACCTTTACATACAATATATCATGCCAATAAGCAGTGAGGGTCTAAGAGTATATCTTATAGAGATGATACCCTTTTTTAAGAGTAGAAATAATATTGAAAGTCATAATAATAGCATCTATTAAGTACTATCTCATGCACATATAATGAAAATATGAAAATTTCCCAAATGTAACCCCATGCTAAAATAAAAATAAGTTCATATAGAAAACTAAACAAACCCCAATATAATCCCAATTAGAAATATAAATCCCAACTAGTTTTCAGGTCATGATCTATTCCACCATCCATCCTCTAATCCGGATATACCCATTAAACCATCAAAAACATAGACCTTTCCCTTATCCTATCTGAGAACCATAAAATCTATTCTGGTACCAAAGGCAGCCTGAGCAGTGTGTGAGTAAAAATATGTATACTGACACCAATGATGTCTAAATAATAACAAGTCTATGTAAATTATAAATGTATATTCTTATAAATAAATAGAGTGGGACATAATAAAATTAATATAATAAATATATTTTAAACTCTAAAATCTAGGTTGGTACCAAGATTCAATCATACCTTCTTTGCCCAGTGCTAGATACCTCTATCCAAAGTATAATAGAAAAGATTATAAGTATGCATCCACACTATATCCTTGTAATTACATCAAGTTAATCCATTTCTAATGATCATAATAATAGTAATACTATATCCTCGTAATCACATGAAGTCCTGTAATTGTATTGATCAATAATATAGGCATACAAAATCCGTAGAATCATATCAGGGTTACCTAAAAGAAATAATCAATAATATTGTAATACCAGGATCACGGATTAGATAAAGCTCCCCCAATAGTAATAATAAGAATGGTCACCCTATAAGGGTTATCTTGAATCTAAGGATATAGTCCAAGGCACCCCCTTTAAAGTGTTTATATATATATATATATTCATATCACTTTCAAACAAACATGTTATTTATATCATACATGTTCCATTAAAATCATCACATATCATATAAATCAAAAATTAAATATCACTTCACATATTGAATTATTTAGCTTCTTCACCATTTTTCTAATACCATTACTTATTATACTTTCATCAATTAAAAATTTTTATTTCATTGACTATGAAATCCTTTGGTATTAGGGAATGTTCTAAGGATTCCCAAAATCTTATTATAAAATAAAAAAGTCAATGGAACGCCTAAAGTCTCAATTTAGTTCAATTTTATTTTAAAATTCACAACTCACATATTTGGTTGACCCCATTATTGATCATTCATATACAATGAACAACTCAAAGTCTATGGGGAGGTCTATCACATTTGATTTAGGTCCCCAATTGAATTTTTAATTTGGAGAGGATAATCACACATTAATTCTATATGAACACATATCATATACATAAGGATAATAATTATTAATACAAGTGATAGCTCAATACCGCCTACATCAAACATGTGGAATTTCCAAAAATCAATATGAATTTACAAATCCAAGGTAAAGAGGTATCCTTTAGTCTAAACATACTGAAAAGATTGAGTATAATATATATGGAAGAGATAGATCATCTAATTAAGTTGCTCAAGTAAATAAATTCCATATAGATCTGACCCTTGAATCATTTATACTAATAAGATATCATAAAAGAGTAATGGGAGGGGGTTTTATAGTATAAAATGACTCAAGTTGGAATCAAACTCCCTCCCAATAAGATCGAATTAACCCTCATCAATGGGGGTAGCTTCTTCAGAAGATTGGGTGGCTGATTCGACCATTTAAGAAAATTAAAACTTCAAAAACCATGGTGTAGAGGTGTCCATCATGTTCATTGTGTATTTTATCACACCAATCCTAGGAGAATAACCACAATGATGGAAAACGATGTATGATAAATCCTTGGTCATTTTAGACCCACCACTCCCTATACCAAAACATGGTATGGACATTATGGGCATGGTGCGCAAAGAGCCTCATAGTGATCTATACTCAACACCATTCTTGGCCAGGTATTGTCGATCTCCTCGTTATACATTGGTTGTCTTCAATTAAAACACAGCTCCAAATATGGTGTGGACCAGCCTGTGTTACATTTAAAAATGCATAATTTCCACCCAAATAAACTAGGAACCGTATAAAACATCTTCAATCCAAATAAAACCACCAAAAGGATCAAAATAAATACATACCTTAAACCAAGTTTATGAAATATATTATAAAAAATATACCACATGGTGTTATTCTTCCAACTATGGATCCTCAATGGATGGGTTTTGTAAGCAATAGAATAATAAACTATAATGGAAGGCTTAATTTGGGTGTTCATTTTTTCATTATCTTCTATAGGATCTTATAATCATGTTATAATGAAAAATAAAATTATTGCATTCTTCACAAACAAACAATAATTATAGATAATGAAAGTAAATTTAGGAACACAGGTATTTTAGATAGTCCCACACAAATTTATAGTGAAAGGATTATACATATATAGAGTGTAGATGTATGAAGAGGTAATATTATCCATTGTAAAGATTATAAAAAAAATTGGAAGAATGCACTTCAAATACCAAGAGCAGATTTTTTTTATTTATCTTTCATGCACTACTTCTATCCAAGGAATAAAATAGAAAAGTTGCAACATGTTAGTCTCTTATAGAACTTTTAAGAACAAAATATGAACACCAAACTAGTGAGGGTGTTATAGATCTTATTCTTCATTTTTATTCTTCCACTCTATATCTTCACGATTTTTCCTTTTTCTTACTCTCACAATACGATCTTCTTCTTGAGTCACTAATGTATTCTTTGATAGTAATCGTACCATTTTTCTCTTATTCTTCTTCTCTTCCAATATATTCACTAAATATCCATGTGTGATATTTTTACATATTTTTAATATGGAAATACTCCCCCATTCTTAGTTCAGTATCTCTAAAAATATCACTACAAATTTTCCTATACTTTTTAATATTGAAACACCTATAAATCCATATTATATTTTATTTTTATATTTTATATTTTTCATATGTTAATTTTTATACTAATAATATGGTAATTCTATAAATCACACTTGAAAAATCTCCTTTAAAATTGTATATATTCAATATAATCTTTTTTATAAGTCGTGATATTCATTTTACTCCATAAAATCCATTTTTACCTCTTCTTTAAAAATGAATTTTTCATTATATATTGAAATAAATTATATTTTAATATATGGAGACATGTGGTGCGACGATCTCAGTCATAGTGTGAAATTTATCAAGAACCCAATATATATAACTCTTCCATTTTAAATATCTAAAAATATCACTGCATAAAGATCCTTTAATCATTGTATAATATTCTACATCATGTAATGATCACTAGAATAATGGTCTACAACTGGATGAATTGACCTAAGGTATTGTTATTATAATTCCAAGATGAAAAAGGAATTTACCCTTATGAAATTTCTTCTACCATGAAATGACTCTTATTAAATGGTCCAATGACCATTATTGAATTTATGATGACCCTCAATAAATTATTCCTATTCTATTTTCCATCTATATACATCTCAAATAGACCTTAAAATTATCTAATGACTTTTAAGGAACCAGTGACGACTCTTATATTATTTCCAAATAACCCTCAATGGAATCCATGATGACTCCTTTACATTTTTTAAATGAACCGTGCAGAATCTAGAATGACTTTTATGATCTCACCTAATAAACATTACAGAATCATAGGTGGCTTTTAAAATTTTTATGGAGACTTTAATACATTAATTATTATCACAAATCGAGTAAGGGTCTAATATTTTCCAAGGAGACTTTAGTGCTTATCCTATTTTCATAACACCATAATTCCACCAATTGAAAAAGAAAATACACATTGGAAAAAATTCAATAATTTAATTTATGGTTCCAACATTTTCTAATTTTGATTTTTTTTCAATGCCTTCACATTCCCATTTATGCATCAATTTATACTCCCCCTATATTCTTATTATCTCCCCTTACTATCATTATCCCTCATTGAAAATAAAATTTAATAGGGATTTTTTACTATCAGGTCTAGTCATATATGACCTTTAAACCAATCAAACGTGTCTCTAAGACAATATGATTCTATGAAAACTGTAGGAAACAATAAACATGAGTTAATATCTACAATGTTTTTCATTAAATTCATATAAATCATTCACTCTACATTTATAATTTCCCATGAATAGTGTATCACCCTTTATTCTTAACAAAATAGAATATATAACCCATAATAAATATAGAAAACAACTAAATAAAACTTTAAATATAGTGGGTAGATGGAAAATTTACAAACCCACTCAAAATGAAGGAGGTATTCAAATACCATGGTTCGACCAGTGCCTCTCAAATGTCATAGTAACCTAGGGTGTAGTAATGATATATATTTCTTGTTAAGTATACCTAATGTATTCCATATTTATTATTCCTTGCTCCACTCATTCCTTAAAAAAATGAGATCTTATTTTAATGTGTTTTTTAAGAGTGCTAAACTAGATTCATTATGAGCTTGATAGCACTATTGTTTTCATATAAAATCCTCGTTGGTTGTTTCACCTCTTCACCTAGATCATCTAATTATCATTTCATCAAATGAAGTTGTGTTCATGCCTAAGTTACCATATTTTATTCTACTTTATCAACACTAAATGATGTACCCCCTTGTTTCTTACTCATCCACCCAACGCGCTTACTGTAAATAAAGAAGTAACATCCACTTGTGGACTTCCATTCCACTACATCACCAACACAATCATTATCCTTGAAGGATGATATTTTCTGTTTCTTCTCTAATTTAATGATAAATAAATAAGTGGGAGTTCCTCAAATATACCTTATTACTATTTTCACACTTTCAATATACTCCTCTTTGAGATTAATTTTAAATAGTGTACCCTTTATAGTAGCATAAATGATGTCTTATTGGGTTGATGTCAAGTATAAAAAAACTTCCAATAATCCTCAAATATAGTGTAGGATCCACCAACATCTAATTTTATCACATTTATGTTTGGTTCTAATTGAAATTTGAATTGAAAAGGGTTTTGAATAAAGTATTTAAAATGTATTAAGTATCTCATTAGAATTTTTATACTAAGAGATAAAAGTTTACCACTATAAATAACCCTATTAAATGAATCTATTTTTATATCCATTTGAAAAATCATAAAGATTATTTTTATTTCCTCTAATAGTAAGAGTAATATTGACTCAATCTAAGATACTAGTCTGAAGGTATCCTTGAAAAATTTTCTTTCAATTTGAGTATATAATTTTTATATAAATCAAGCCTTATTTCGAACCACATTACCATGTACATCAAAAAAAAACATTGATGACCTAATTTGTAACAATCATATTTCAGTGTCCAAGTCTCCCTATAAGTTCTTGTATCTAGTTTTTTTCCAATCTAATTTAGCTCCTCCTTCATTGATTTAACCCCTAATTCGTCCTTCCTAGCCTCTTAAAATGATTTTCACTCTATGTTTGATAGTAAAGTAACATCTTCAATTATCCTCATCATCCACGTCAAAGTTAGTTTATCCTTATCAGCAATTATATTAGTTGGATCAACATACATCTTCATATTTCTCCATAAAGTTTTAGTTTATCTTTATTTAGGAACTCTTTACTCTTCTTAATAATCCTTTAAATATTTATCTATTTAATGATTTTTTATAATCCCAAAAAATTTAACATCTTTTTCATTTTATTCAAATACTTTATTCAGGTTAAAACTCTAATAATTATTTCCATTACTCTCCTTAATATCCTTGAAACCATTTCTCTCTATAATCTTATTTATTATTTAATTACAGAATTTATATGCATTAATCATCATTAAGAATCCAAAAAACACTCCATTATCTATTGTATCACCATATTTTCGATGCTTTCATACTTTATTCTGAATGTATCATTGGATTTCAAAAACATAGTGGTTCTTCAGTGATGGATTTCTCCCATTCCACATCTCATAAGATCTTTATTATTCTCTAAGGATTAACAATTCTATGTTTTGAATGTATAATATAAATGAAAAAACTTCCATGTATTAATTTTAAGAGATGATACTTTGAATAAGTATCATCTTATCCATGATATTAGTGACGTTCCCTAAATGAGAATTCGAAAGTTTCTAACGGAAGAAATACCCAAAACAATGCTATTATTATTCAACAAAAAAAATAAAGATAAGGTGGCCAAGATCATGTAGATTACGTAATATTCTAAAAGAAATTTGATTGCATGACCTTCAAATAGACATGAAAATGGGACATGGGCAGTGCATGACCTATGGGAGATCATGAGGATCCACTTTTAAAATCACTTCTTCACTTCTGAAGGTGTCCAAGACACTCGTTGGTCATGCGGTGCATTTTTGATGAGTTCCTCCGAGTCACCAGACTTGTCAATCAGATGGTGCCTGACAAACCATCCAAAAATTGTTGTAAAATAGATGGGAAAATGAAAAGGGTTGAAGCCTTTTTTGGTCCTTAATATTCAAATGATGGGCCCCTGTAATTCACAAGACACAATAGAAGCCTTAGATTAACTGAATGGCCCGAAGGCCATTCTTTTTATTGATTTTCTGATAACCTCCCTTTCAGGGGATGTAGGGGGGACCCTTAGAAGGCTCGTAGGCTTGGGAGTTTCATTTCCTATAGGCTTGGAGACATTACATGACCTGTAGGTCTTAAAGAAATCATACAGACTATGACTACTTGAAACTTGCTCCTCCCCAGCATCTGCATCATGATCAGCTCTCCACCTTTACATGACTATTCAGCTAGTATTTCCATGTATAGAGGTTCATAGGCATGGTACTGATAGAAAATTCCATACCCTATCATTCTTCCAAGTCTGTTTAGCCCCACTCTAGTGGACGTACCCTACTCTTTCCTCCTCTGGAGCGGTTCCTTGAAGAATCTGTTTGGGAAACTACAAATCAGGTGGCCCTGAGGGCCTTGAGGTGGCACGAAGGCCATGAGGTGGCCCAAAAGCCTTACTGACCTGAAGTCTTGGCTCGCCCGAAGGCCTTAGGAACTCTAAGCCCAAACCAGTGGCCCAAGATAAATAGTTCCAGCGGCTACAGTTCCGAATAGTACCTACTACCGTAACTGCTAGAGTGCCTACTATAGTTATTGCTACAGTAACCTAACATTATGCCTCCTCCTAGTTTTGAACCTGGGTCTCGAGGATGAACGTAAAGAGACCTCACCAATTGGGCTAAGGCTCATGTGTGCATATAAGCCTTAATGACATCTCAACCTTGACGCATAAGATCTTGGTGGCATGTCACGTTCAAATTGTGAAGAGTTTTAGAAATGTCAATTCAATTTTTCATTTCCCAATCATCCCCATAGAAAAACAAAGTATTTTTTCAGAAAATTGCTCAGACATAACCAAAATACACATTTTTATTCAGAAAATGAATCACAATTAATAAGATTGATTGTTTTCAAAAACACATTCACCACTTAGTGAGGTCCCCATCCATTTCAAACAAAAGATGGAAATAAAAGGGGAAATGGAAGAAGCTTCCTACAGAATGAATATACATTGATCATCATGTATAAGGTTTGATTCATTCCATGAAATAAATAGTGATTTAATGGAGTCCCCCATCAATGTGTCAGCATGATCCTACAGAATCCCTATAGATATGTATCTTGATCTCAAGAAGGCTCCCAGGAAAGCTTCTTTTGTCTCATGGAGGACCCTATAAAAGTCACCTTCAAACATATGAAATCCTTTATCGAGTCATGATGATCTTTTAAATTTCAATATACATGTTTTCATGGCCTTTTAAAATCCCCTTGGCATGTCAAAATGGTCCTCATAAATTGTTTTAATCATCCTAGGGACATTAAATGTGGAAAAGGAGTTATAATTCCATAGTCGTTGATCATTCAACGATGCCCCCGAATGACCCATGATAGGATCATGCAAAGCACATAACAATAAATTCATCCACTGAATCAATCCTGAATCTACAAGATATCTATTGAAAAAGGTAGTGTATAATTAGAGTGTCTATGCTAAAAAACCCCCCACCCCACACACGCACACACATACAAAACATAGACAGTGTATCCATGATCAATCTCACATGAGAGTGTCGGACTAGTCTCCTCGGAGAGTCCAATCATAAGATCTCAATGCTTTTCTACCTAGTAAAATCTATGTAATGACCTAGGGGTCATGATGTATTCATATTCACTTCATGTGATCACTTTAGATCATGAAAATGACTTCTAGTGTAAAAACTACATTATGAAAATGACATCCCACATGTTGGTTGTGTCATTAAAAATCTAAATAATAATAATATACTAGAAACACTTGATGAACATGTGCAATAATGGATGGAACAAAGACTAAATAGTATAAAACTTATCCAAAGAACATATACGTTGATCCTTATATGATTCACATGCCTAAACCAGATCATGCGACAACCCTAGGTTATGTCACTCAAATCATATGATGCTCCCTTGATATAGTATTTGGATCATGTGATGTACCTTGGAAAATTAAAAACAATTAAAATGATTCCCTCTGTAACTACCACCAAATTCTCTCGAATTACTCATGGTTAGCCATCAAAATATTGGGATGTCCTCTAGACATGTCTCCCATGTTATACAGCAACACCAGGACAGGTCACCTATGTCTAGGGATGATACCAATACATGTATCCAAGGATCAGGAAACATTTTATGAACAAGTCATTTAGGTCATGAGTCACCCTCCATACATGTCATCATGGAACATGTGAAATCATCCATAAAATTAATCCATGTCATGTGGAACCCTCTAAAAATGTTTTCATGGATCATGTGATATCCTTCGGTTATGTTAGATAGCTCTAGAGGCACCCTCTAGATGTGTGATTCCTAATCATGTAATTTCCTCCGTACAAGTCAAATAGATCATGTGACACCCTCCAGGAGTTTCAAACTGGATCATGATGGCCTCCATACATGAAATTTGGGTTATGTAACATCTTTCATATTATTCAACTTGATCCTGAAATTATCTGTAGGAATTTCCACAATGAAATTCCTGAAAATCATCAAAAATTTCAAGAAGACAATTAAAACATGTCTAAAAGACAATCAGTCCATTTTAAGCAGACATCTTGGGACATGATAACCATATCCAATGGACATATAAGGTAAACCTCGATTTGTAGTCCCCAATCAATGAAATAATATGATATTCCCTCTATATAAGGGGAACCTTAGTGTGAAATCCCTGATCAGTGGAATAATATTATATGTCCCTTATATAAAGGAAAATATAGTGTGTAATCCCCAGTCAACATCATAATATGGTATGTCCACTATATAAGGGAAACATTATTTTGTAATCCCCACTTAGTGGCATGATATGAATGACCTTATATTAGGAAAACATCAATGTGTAATACCCAATCAAATGAACTATGATAACTCAGATTCCATCCATAAATAGAATTTGTAGGATTATTTACTAAGGGCCGAGTTCCAATGGTCACCATCCTTAGTGTGAGTCTCTCCATGACTCTGACATTCCAACCATCGGGACCCAATCTCTCCCATGGGATGGTCATTATTCCTTATCCACAAGTAGATTGATAAGAAAACAAAAATAAGATAACTTTAATTACTTTTATAACCAATATATGTAGAATTAATTCATAAGGCTCGATATCAAATGGTCACCCATCTTGGTGTGAGTCCCTCTATGTCTCTGACATTCCAACCATCAAAACCCAATCTCTCCCATGGGCTAATCCTTATGCCTCATCCACTAACAGATCGATAAGGTGATTAAACTATGATAATTATAATTCCTTCCATAACCAAGATATATTGGATGCCTTTATAATGAATTATCTCAAATGGTCACCCACCTTAGTGTGATTCCCTCCATGTCTCTAACATACCATCCAACGATACACAATCCCTCCCATGGGCTGATCATTCTGCCTCATCCACAAGAAGATCAAGAAGGTAATTGAACTTCAAGAACTCTAATTCCTTCTATAACTAGGATATCTAGGAAACCTTACTAAGGCCCAAACTCAAATGATAACCCACATCAGTGGGAATCCCTCCATGTCTTTGAAAATACATCTATCTGGCCCTAATCTCTTTCATGGGTTGATCATTATACATCATCCACCATAGGATCAAAAAAGACAATTATACTATAACAACATGTATTATTACCATAAATGGGATATGTAGGAAGCCTTTATAAGGCCCAATCTCAAAATTAAACATCCAAATATTTATCATGGCACATAAGTCCCACTTCTATATTTAGTGAGACTAATCACTTGTTATCCCTTATTTCCCACACTGATCATGGATCATATGGGCTAAAGGAGTTGAAATGATTGTATCATTCACATCATAAATATCCACCATCCAAGAAAACTATAGTATGTATGCCTTTATCGGTGGAATCATATAACTACTCTTATATAAGTGCATCAACTTCAGGAAAAGTCTCAAGGGAATGAATGAACAACGATGGATTTGATTTCTGAAAAAACCAGGATATATAGGACATGTTCTTGAGCCTCAAGTTCAACAACTAATGTCTAATTTCCATTATATATTTCATTTATGCATGATGTTAAACTACTCAGGTTTAATTAAACATGTGGGTTTTGATTCCTATTATAACCATGATACGTAGGATGTCTTATAAAGGTTTAATCCCATACTAGAAATATTAATTGCCTACCTGGAAGACAATAAACTCTACAGTGCTTGATTATAGGCAATCAAAATATAAGAAGCTTCCTGGTAAGGTTAAATGGATGAAGAACCTTAGTTACTTGAAGATGGACTCATTAATATTCCCTATTTTACCCATGGAAGGATTCAGTACTTGGTCCTTTTTTAGGGTATTCAGTCTCATATAGGGATTAAGAAGATATTCTCAAGATTATATTAAATCTATAAGAGAGTCTCATAATAGGAAACAATTCCCCAATATTTTTTCGGTGTTTTTGTAGGAATGGATGGGATCTACCCAATGGTTGATTGTGGGGGGTTGTGTTGTGAACAATCATGAACATCAGGTCACCACTATCACTCTCACCAAAAACAAATTAATGGTTCCCTCATCTGTGATTGGGTACATACCTGCTTTCTATCAAAAGACGATCACCTAGGTTTTTAGGACCAATGATTCTTGGGGACTCACATTGGTTAAAAGAATGGGTGTTTGGGATCATCGCACCCTTTTGGGGTGAATTATTCCCTACTCTAGGACTCTCTTATAGATTTAATATATGTTTAAAAATATCTTCCTAAAACCAATACGGGACTAGTTAACCTAAAAAATGATCATGTGTTAATTATATTTTAAGGTCAAAACACTTGGGGGCTCTTTAGGAATCTATCTGTATATATGTGAGGTTCTCCATTGTTTTCGAGTAATGGGTGGTTGCTTATGTGTTGAAGCCATATAACCAAGAGCTTCGGAATGTGATTCCATTCAAGGAGGTGATTAATATTATGATTATGATATTTATCTATTATGAGGCATATTATGTATCTTTGTTATTTTAGGAATAAAAACCCACATAGTTCAGTGGACCTATGAAATTTAACATAATGTGAAAAGGACTTATAGGGGTGCTCTAGGAATCTAGGTGTTCAAGCTCGATTCCTGATGGGACGTCCTATGTATCTCGATTATGGAGAGGATTAGAGTCTTCATAGTTCATTTGTTTGGGGATTAAACTTTGAGGTTTCCCTTGTCATTATATAGAATTATGGTGCAGATGACATGCTTATTGTAGTTCCCTATACCAAGTGAGCTATGATTGGTGTGTGAAACAAGGAATCACAAATGATAACTTTTTATTTCTCATGGTATGATAATTATGTGTTGGGACCACATTGATTGGATTTATATTGGAGCTCGGGCCTCAGGGAGTTATCCTATATATCCTAGTAATTGAAGGAATTCGAGTCATCATAGTTCAGTTTATTTCTCAATCGGCCGATGGATGAGGTAGAGTAATCAGCCCATGGGCATGATTGGGTCCTGGGGGTCAAAGAAGACATTTTCATAAATCTTATATTAAAATGGATGTTTATTTGAGCTTGGGACTTTGAAAATAATCCTACATATCTTAGTTATTGTTTTAATTAGAGTTCTCTTAGTTCAACCACACACTTATAATTTTCCCCAAGGTATATTTTCTTATGTTTGGTATAAGGTTTAATGCCACTCATTAGGGATTTACATATATATGTTTCCCAGGTTGGTGGAGACTCGTGATGCAAATGATATTATTATTTCAACTCCCTAATATCACGGGATTTATTCTTGGTGTGAGAAATAAGGAATAGCAACTTATCAATATCTTGGTTTGGATATTGAGGGACTTGTGAATTGGGATATCCCTATAGTGCTCGAAGCTTGAAGATGTGTCCTATGTATCCTTAATGTAGAATGAATCAGAGTCATCATAGATCCTTTGGTTGGGGATTACACTCTGATTTTCCCCCGACTATTGGGATGTATCATGTTATGTCGCTGGTTGGGACTTAGACTCTATGGTTTCCCATGTGACCTGTTTGTGGGCCTGACATGTGTGGATTGTCCGTTTTTTCAAATATGTTAGAGAGTATCTACCTATAATATCTAAATATAACTAAATAATCTAAATGGTATTTCTAAAGGTCCTCATGTAACCAGGGTTTCATATCTAAAGGGTATCTCATGATCCAACTGACTTTCCCTGGGGTCATTCTCAAGAGCTAGCTGACACATATGGAGGGGGTCGTGATAGTCAATACGACATGTCTTTATGGGTGCTTCATATCTTCACTAACACTCCTATAGGGCATTCCGAGATCTATTCAACATGTTTGGAGGGCATCTCAAGTCATGTTTGACTTTACCAGAGGGTGTTGTGAAGGATAGTTGGCATGTCTAGGTACAACTGTGAGACCAAGATGACATGAGCTGGCACCATTACATGAGTCAAGAGATGTGTATAAAGCATTTCATAAGGATTGGGTGAGGAACCCAGAGGTAATCCTGATACTAAACTAGAATACCCAGGGGGAACTATGAGTGTAATGGCATGATCTTTTGAATAATATTTGTTTCCTAAATTTGTGTGTTATTTCATTTTTTACACCACAAAACTATATCCTTTAATTAATGAAGTGATACCATTGGGTTTTGAATGTTATATTATAGTTGTTCAATATGAATGTTGGACACTAAACTCTTAAAGTTGTGATAATTGTTTATAAATACAAGTGATATTTATTAATTAATACAAAAAGAAGAGTTGATGGCCTCATCTAGTATACTCAGGCCATACGAAGCTCATCTGTCGGTGCTTGGGAAGGAAGTTGTTTCACTATGATTTACTATGGACCAAGCCCAAGCTGAGCTACATCATGTGAAGCATGAATGGAATCAGTTAAAATAGAAGTTCAAGATGATAGAAATCACCACTCGGACAATGTTGTCTGAGCCGCCCCAAGATTCTATCATTATAGCACGCCTTGCACTTAGGTCCTATACATGTGTTATAAGGGGCTATATAACGAGCCCTTAAGTTACATTTTGTAATTATTTTGTATAAATGATTTTTTCCCTATTATGTTAAATTTTTGGATTTCAAATGTGAAAATAAATATAGGATAAATTTATAGAAGTTCCATATTATGGGTGAATTTTGGAAAAATGGAATTTTAAAAATTTCTTGTATACATTAAATAATTAATAATTTGAAATGATTTTCAAAAACTAGTCTTCTACAGTTTTGATGAGTAAAAAATTTAGAGCCTAATAAGATCAACTTAATTTTTAGTGAATAGTAAGGTATGAATAGTAACATACCCTTATGAATAGTAATGAATAGTAAATTGGCCAAAATAAAAGTAAATTCACCCATGAATGTATAAATATAATTTAGACATCTTAAAAGTGTAAAAATGATCATAGTATAAGTATTGATTTTTTTGTATGTCATAAATATTTTAATTACAATTTAATTATTAATTTAATAATTTAAAATGGAAATTTATTTTCATAAAATTTAATCATAAATTTTTACTTTATTGTCTTATGGTTATAAGATAATTTTTTGGGACCATGATAAATTCCTCAAGGTGTTATAAAATGAGTTATAGTTTTAAAGTTGTTTTTTAAATAAATTGGAAATTTATTTAAAAATTAAATTAAAAATATTTAAAAAATTATTTTCATAAAATAGAGTAAATTTTTAAATTCAGAGCATCGATATTAAGTTAGGGGGAATTTTTGATATTTTTCTAGAATGTTTTTTTATTAATAGTAAAAATACAGTTTTGAGTTTCAGTGTGATTATAGACATCATTAATGATGTAATCATGATGTAATCATTATGGTTGAATTTTGAATAGTAAGATATATTATGAGGTGTCTCAAGTTGATAATACCAAGGTAAAATACCATGGTAATGCCCATGGATTTGAAAATACCACCGATGAGGTGTCCCTTGAAATTAATAAAATATTCCCTCACTTTTGCTAAAATCAAAGACATTCCCTCATTCCTTTCATTCCAAAATCCACCTAAACGAGTATATAGTCTTTTTAACTCCCAAGGAGTCCTCCTGAGGTGCCCTCAATCCCCCCAAGGTCCCAACCTTCATGGTTTTGAAGTTACTCTTCAAGGTAAGGGAACCTTTCACCCTCCTCTTTTAAGTCATGACTTCTTTTATGTTATGTCTTATAGTATCCTTTTTATTATATGGGGATTTGTTATTCTATATACCTAATACTATAAATTTCATGTTCAATTGATGAGATACCATATTCTCTCTCATCAGCTTATTTTTCTGAATTTCATGCGACGCCATTAGGATGCCAAATTTTTCGTAAAAGAAACTACATTTTCTCTTTTCATTCAAGATTACTTTGCAGGTGGTATGTCATTAAAATATAAATAACATGATCTTATTTATATGTTATTATTTCCCTATAATATATTATGAGTTATTTTAAAATGGTTTTCCCATGACCAATCTCTTATAAATATTTTCTAAACCCATGGTGTATAGCTGTTATGCTACAGAATTTTCATCTCAAAATCTCTATCTTTCTCAAGAAATTTTTGTGTTTTGTTTCTGTGAATACCCAAAAATATTTTATTTCTAGGGGTATTCATCAAGACATAAAATTGATCTATTTTATTCTATAATTGACATAAATGTAACCATCACTCTATTTCCATGGGTTATAAATGACATAATGATCATATTTTTAAGCACTTTTAAAACATCAGGATTTTGAAGTGAAACACATTTATTTTACTCTCATTGTGTTATTTATGAAATGTATGATTTTGATATATGTGTATCACATAAAAATAAATACATATTAAGGTTTAACCCTTATTATTCTCCCATTATTTGGGTAAATAATTTAATCTCTAGAGGTGAAAAGTTTCACAATACCTTGGTGAATAACCTTGGTAATTTTTAGGACACCTTAGGGATGAACCCTGGTGACATGTTCATGAATGTCTAAATTAAATGTTATAGCCAACTATTCAAGTTATGATATAACTTCTTTTCATTATGATATTCCACTACTTATATAGATAATTTATTTATGTTTTTCCTCATGTTCTTATTGATATCACAAGTAAACTGATTCCCTTGATTTCCTTATGGGGCCTTCTGCTCACCCTTTCCTCTGATGTATGTCTCTAGATTATGAAATGAAGTAATTTTAGATAGGATGAACCTTTTATAGATCATTAAAAGTGTATTATATTAATTTTTAATGTTTTCATGTATATTGCCCCAGATTTCCAAGACACTAGACTTTAAATATCCTCTATTTGTAAAATGTAATGAAAAGTTATGTAATAAAAAGGCATGATGTCATAGTTGGTTTCAAAGGATAGTTTAGTTATTTATGGAAATTAGGCTGTAAAAACTTTAGGAATAACCCAGTAGAAAATTTTAATTATATGAAAAAATTCCTGGTATTTTGATGAAATATTATGTAAGTGGTTTCCAAACAAATAATTCCATGTTTGGATATGAACAATTGGATGTGGCTCTGGCACAGATGTACCTAGGAGTGAAAAATCTGACAAGGAGTTTCAACCTTGACTTGGGGTATCCTTGTACACAATAATAGGCCTTTATACGCTCCTAGTTTGACACTCCTGGGGGATATATTTGGTTAATCATAAGATTTCTTTGAATCATTATGAAGGATTTATATAGAAATGTAATTCTTTAAGCATGAAGTTTTAAGACATAAAATCCATTATAGTTAAAAAATCATAAATTAAATAAGATTCTCACTAAGGTTTTATTATTTTAGAAAATGGTGGGAAATAGGAAAAACTGTGAAAATGGTGACTACAATGGACCATGCATTGACGGCCCTCCGATGGAAGCCGGAATGGAAACCTTCACGAGAATGATGAAAAAACTGACTCATGTTATGGAAAATAACTTAAATCAAGCTGAGAGACTAATCCCACTGAGAGGGGAACAACATTTTTCTGAGTCCATTATTCTTCAACAACCACCAACCTTTAGACGATCTACTGACCCATTGATTACTGAATAGTGGATTAGCACTATCGAGAAGATCTTTTCTATGTTGCATTGTTCATAACAAGAGAAGGTCACCCGGGCTGTTTACCTCTTAGAGGGGGAAGTTGATCAGTGGTGGGTTCTAATAAAAAACATAAGGCAAAGAGTAGAGGTTGAATATATGGAATGGTAAGAGTTTAAAGGTATCTTATTTAATAAGTATTTCCCTCGTTTGATGAGAACAAAAATGGAGAAGGAGTTTCTCGAGGTGAAGCAGAAGGAGAATGAATATGTTTGAATCTACAAGATGAACTTTTACATACATTCCCATTACTTTTAAATATTTTCCATAGATCTTAATGGGAAGATTAATAGATTCAATGGTGGACCAAGACCTCATCTATAGAATAATATACTCAACCGAGACTATAAAAGCTATGAGGAGATCGTACGGAGTGCAATGAATGTCGAACTAGAGTTTTGTGAGACACAATGGCCTCATAAATACAATAACAAGAAAATATCTATGGAACCAAGCATAGGGAGTAGTTTTGATTAGGGAAGAGTAGGTAAGAAATTTAAGGGTTCCACATGTAATAAATGTGGGAATAGGCATTCAGGGAACTACCTGCTCGGAAGCAGGAAGTGCTACAAGTGTGGAATATATGGCCATATCGTACGGAACTGTCGTAGTGAGGTAAAGCCTCAACTCCAAAACACTAATGACAAGGGGAATATGTGAAATCCCTACATGATGTTCAATTCTATAAGTGTGGAAATCTTGGGAACTTTTCCAATCACTATTTAAATCTAAGGGTAGTGTAGGGGAATCACCATCAGCCTCTGCATCGGCCAAGGGAACAAGGTCTTACTTTTGTAATCACTATGCCTGATGTTGAAGTGTCAAATGATGTGGTGGAAGGTACACATGTTTTTCTTTCAAAGCTATCAAGTACATTGATTGATTGTGGTTCTATGCATTACTTTATTTTCTCCATGTTTGCACAGAGTTTAAAATCAACCACCAATTTCCTAAAAGTAGAATTATCAGTCAAGAATCCTGGTGGGATTATCCAAGAATCGTCAATGTTCAGAAAATATAGTATTTAATTTTGTGAGCATAATATTATCTCTAGTCTAGTAGTCATTCCCAAGCTAGAATTCAACATTATAATAGGGATGGACTAGCTCTCAAAGTATAATGCTATGATCAAATACAGAATCATGGAAATATTAATAGTATTGAATGGAAAACCTATAATTTTCTTACAAGGAGAGATATCTCAACTGGATATTTGTCTTGAATAACCTCCTATATCCATATTTATGGAGTTGATCATTGAATAAGAATAAGCAAATGAGAGTTAAAGGATAAAAAATGTCCCCATCATCCAAGAATACATTGACATATTTCCTTAAGAGTTACCCAGACCTCCCCTAGAAAGAGAGGTAGATTTATCCATTGAACGCATGCCTGGATCTCATCTGATATAAAAGTCCCTGTATAGAATGGAAAATGTAGAGCTGGGGGAATTAAAAATAATAATCCAAGATCTTTTGGAAAAGGTTTTTATCTAATCGAGTGTGTCTCCTTGGTGAGCACCTATTATCTTTTTGAAGAAGAAGGATAGATCATTTTGGCTATACGTTGATTATAGAGAACTTAATGGGATCATAGTAAAGAAAAAATACCCTCTTCAAAGAATTGATGACTTATTTGACCAAATTTATGGGGATCAATTCTTCTCTAGGATTGATTTTTGTTCTAGTTATCATCAATTGAGGGTTAAGAAATATGATATTCGAAAAAATGTTTTCCGATCAAGATATGGAAATTATGAGTTTGTTGTTATACCCTTCAAACTGACTAATGCACCAGTTATTTTTATGTATTTGATGAATAGAGTTTTAAGTACTACCTTGATAACTTTGTGGTAGTTATTATTGATGATATTTTGATATATTCCAAAATTTGCGAGGATCATGAGGATTACTTAAGGGTTATTTTGAAAACACTATGGAAGGAGAGGGTTTTTGGAAATATCAGAAAATGTGAACATTAGTTACAATAAGTTTCTTTATTGGGGAACATTGTTACCAATGAAGGAATCATAGTTAACCTTGTAAAGACAAAAGTTGTAGAGAAGTGGCCTCATCCAACAACAATAACTGAGATTCAAAGTTTCCTTGGATTAGCAGGAAAATATAATTGGTTTGTAAAAAACTTTACATGAATTTCTAATCCATTAACCAAGTTAACTCGAAAAGGTTCAAGTTCATCTGGAGAAAGGAGTGTGAGGAAAGTTACCAAGAGCTGAAGAAGAGATTGGTTACCACACCCATGATAACTCTAGCATCAAGTGGAGAAGGATTCATTATTTTTAGCCATGAATCTCTAAAAGGGATTGGGTTCATCCTCATGAAAAATGAAAAATTCATTTCATATGTATCTCAACAGTTGAAGACTTGTGACTAGAACAATCCTACGCATGATATAGAGCTGTATGCGGTCGTTTTTTCATTGAATATTTGTAGGCACTATCTTTATGGGGAGAAATGTGATATATATAAAGACCATTAAAGTTTGAAGTATATTTTCAAAAAAAAGGAATTGGACATGAGATAGAGGAGATTTTTTGAACTTTTCAAATACTATGATTGTTCAATTCATTATAATCCCGGAACAACATACAAATTAATTGATGCATTAAGAAAGAAAGACCCATGTGTTCTTTCCATGATGAGGATTCAAAGAGGTCCTCTGATCAATGACCCAGTAAATCTAGACATGGGAATTATAAGGGAAGGTTCATCATCAACCCTAACCCAAATGATTTCTCAACCATCATTACTAGAGAAGGTAAAGAGAAATCAGAAATAAGATCCTTTATTATAGAAAAAATATGAGGTTGTGAAGGATGGGAAGTTTTCTGAGTTCAATATTGATCAAAAAGGTGTACAAAATTTTCAACAAGACTATATGATCCATATTTTCTAGAAATAAAGGATTTTATAGATAAATCTCATATCTCTATGTTCTCTATACATCCTGGGATTAAAAAAAATTATAGAGACCTTCGTGATCATTATTGGTGGGATAACGTGAAAAGGGAGATTACTGATTACACTTCAAGGTGCCTGGTATATCAGCAAGTTAAAGAAGAGAAAAAAAATCATAAAGGGGTATTTCAACCACTACCCATACTAGCATGGAAGTGGGACAATATCACCATGGAATTTTTCATTGGTCTCTCAAGAACTTCAAATGGAAACAATGTGATATGTGTTATTATGGAGCATATCACCAAGACTGCCCATTTTATCTATATTCAGGAAGATTTCTATCTTGATCAACATCCTAGGATTTACATGAAAGAAGTGGTAAGGCTGCATGGAGTTCCACTTTCTATCATATCTGATCATGATCTATGGTTCACATCAAAATTCTGGATAAGACTTCAACATGATCTGAGCACTGAATTGAATTTTAGTATGGCCTATCACCCCCAAACTGATGGCCAATCTGAATGGAATATTAAAACAGTCGAGGATATTCTGATAACATGGTAAATGGAATTTAATGGTTCATGGGATCAACACCACCCTTTAGTTGAGTTCTCTTACAACAACATCATTCACTCGATCATTCAAATGGAACCCTATGAAGCTCTATATGGTAAGTGATGTTGAACTCTAACTTATTGGCATGAAGTTCATGGGAGAAATCTTCTTGGTCCCGATCTTGTGCAAGAGATTACAGAAAAGGTCAATGTCATCCAATAACACATTAAGGCTACTCAGAGTTGATGACATATCTAGGATGACAACTGTCGAAGGGAAATGGAGTTTGATGTTGGTGACAAGGTATTTCTTTGAATTTCACCTTGGAAGAGAGTCATTTGGTTTGGAAAGAAAGGGATGATCCGCCCAATGTATATTGGCCCCTATGAAATCATTGATCGTGTGGGACGAGTGGAATATCGTATTTCACATCCTCCAAATCTAGCACAAGTTCATGATGTCTTCCATGTATCCCTCCAGAGTAAGTACATACCTGACCCTTCACATGTACTAAATCTGGAGGTGGTAAAACTGGAATATGACATCTATTATGGGGAGAATCCAGTGGAGATCTTGGATTATAGATACAAGATTCTATGTAACAAGACAACCCACCTTGTAAAGGTTTTATGGAGGAACCACAAATATGAAGAAGCCATGTGGGAACCAAAGGATTCTCTGAGGTAGAAGTACCCACACATTTTCTCTTCTATGGGTATGAGTTAAAATTTTGTCAATGAAATTTCATAAGGGGGAAAGAATGTGACAACCTGAACTTTTGATTAATATTTTTTTACTAAATTTGTGTGTTATTTCATTTTATACTCCACAAAAATATATCATTTAATTAATGAAGTAGTACCATTGGGTTTCGACTGTTATTTTATTGTTAGTCAATATGACCATTGGAAACTAAACTCCTACCATTACGATTATTATTTATAAATACAAGGGATCTTGGTTAATTGATACAAAAAGAAGAGTTGATGGCCTCATCCAGTAGACTTGGGCCAAATGAGGCCCATCTGACGGAGCTTGGGAAGGAAGTTGCATCACTAGGATTTGCTCTGGACCAAGCCCAAGCTGAGCTTCAACACGTGAAGCTTATACGGAATCTCTTAAGGGAGAAGTTCAAGATGATAGAAATCACCATTTGGGAAATTTTTTCTGAGTCGCCCCAAGATTCTATCATTATAGCACACCGTACACTTAGGTCCTTTGCAGGTGTTATAAGGGGATACTTAACAAGACCTAATGTTACATTGTGTAATCCTTTTATATAAATAAAAATTTTATTTCTTTTAATGTTAAATTTTTTTGGATTTAAAATATTAAAATAAATATAGGATAATTTTAAAGAATTTCTATAATATTGGTGAAATTTGGAAAAAGGGTATATTAAATTATTTTTTTACATTAAATAGTTAATAATGTGAAATGATTTTCAAAAAATGGTTTTCTATAGTTGTGATGTATAAGAAATTTAGAGTCTAATAAGATCAACATAATTTTTAGTGAATAGTAAAGTATGAATAGTAACATACCCTTATGAATAGTAATGAATATAAATGAATAGTAAATCGACCAAAAAAATAGAAAATTCCCCCATGAATATATATATATATATAATTTAGACATGTTAAAATTGAAAATGATCATAGTATAAGTATTGGTATTTTGTATGTCATAAATATTTTAATTACAATTTTATGATTAATTTAAAATTTTAAAATGGAAATTTATTTTCATTAAATTTAATCATAAATTGTTACCTTATTTTCTTATGGTTATAAGATAATTTAATGGGACTATGATTAATTTCTTAAGGTGTTATAAAACGAGTTATAGTTTTAAAGTTGTTTTTTTTAAATAAATTATGAATTTATTTAAAAATTGAATTAAAAATATTTAGAATTTTTTTTCATAAAATGGAGTTCATTTTTAAATTAAAATCATTGATATTAGGTTAGGTTGAATTTCTGAGATTTTTATAAAATGTTTTGTTTTTCGGTGAATAGAAAAAATATTGTTCTGAGTTTCTGTGTGATTAATGAAATCGTTAATGATGTAATAATGATGTAATAGTAATGTTCAACATGTGAATTGTAATATATGTTATTATGTGTCCCAAGTGGTCAATACCATGGGAAAATACCATGGGAAGGCCCATGGGTTTTCAAATACCTCTGATGAGGTGTGCCTTAGAAATTAATAAAATATTCCCTCACTTTTTCTATAAATACCAAGACATTCCCTCATTACTTTCATTACAAAATCCTACTCAATGAATATCTTTTATTTTTACCTCCCATGTATTCCTCTAAAGGTTCCCTCAATCCCCCAAGGTCCCAACCTTCATGATTTTGAGGTTACTCCTCAAGGTAAGGGAACCTTTCACCCTCCTCTTTTAAGGCATGACTTCCTTTATGTTATGTCTTATAGTTTCCTTTTTATTCTGTGGGGTTAGTTCTTATATATACCTACTAGTTTCCATTTCATGTTTAATTTATGATAGACCCCTTATTCTCCCATCAACTTATTTTTCTGAATTGTAAGCGACGCTGTTAGGCTTCTGAATGTTTCGTAAAAGAAATCGCATCTTATCTTTTCATTCATGTTTCCTTTTATTGTGGTATCTCATTAAAATATCCATACCGTGATCTTATTTATGTGTTATTATTTCCCTATACTATATTATGAGTTGTTTCTAAATTTTTTTTTCTTTTCCCCTATCTTTTCAATGTTTTCTAAAACCATGTTGTATAACTGTTATGCAGCAGAATTTTCCTCTCAAAATCTATTTCTTTCCCAAAAAATTGTCTTTTTTTATTTATGTGAATACCCAATTATATTTATATTTCTAGGGGTATTCATATATACATTAAATTATTCTATTTTATTCTACAATTTACATACATATAACCCTCACTCCCTTTCAATGGGTTATAAATGACATAATGATCGTATTTTTAAGCACTTTAAAACGTCACAATTTTGAAGTGAAACCCATTTCTTTTACTCTCTATGGGTTATTTAAAAAATGTATGATTATTATTTATGTAGCTCAAATGAAAATAAATACATATTAAGGGTGAACCTTGATAGCGCTCCAATGCATTGAGTAAAGAATTTAATCTCTAGAGATGACATGTTTCACGATACCTTGGTGAATAACCTTGGTAATTTTTTTGATGCCTTGGGGATGAACCATGGTGATATGTTCATGAATTTCTAAATTAAATTTTGTAGCAACATATTCAAGTTATTATAAAAGTTCTTTTCATTATGATATTCCACTACTTCCATTGCTCGTGTCATTAAGTTTTTCATGAAGTTCTTATTGATATCACAAGTAAACTGATTCCCTTGCTTTCCATACTGGGCCTTCTGCTCACCCATTCCATTTATGTATGTCTCCAGGTTATGAGATGCGGTAATTTTACTTAGTATGAACCTTTGATGAAGCCTTACAAGTGGATTAGAATAATTTTTAATGTTTTTAGGTATATTTTTTCTGATTTCTAAGACACTAGACTTTAAAGATCCTCTATTTGTAAAATGTAATGAAAAGTTATGAAATAAAAAGGCGGGATTTCATAGTTTGACTTTCTATCACATGTTTGGAAGACTCCAAATGACCTAGGTGGAATAATGAACAAGCATTGCAAGATTTGAGTTACATTTCCTTGTTATGTCTCTTTTCGTGGATGACTCACGAGAAGCACATGAGGGCAAGCACATGTATTTATTTAGCCTACGTATTCCTCATTTAGTATATGTTCTAGACCTTATCTTGAGAATGACTTATATTTATTCAATATAAGATTATTTTGAGTCTTGTATGATCTGGAAGATGTGTGGTATTTTCTTCACACTTCTTTCCAGAAGTCCTTTGCGTGATCTATGAATGACCACACAGAGTGCTTTATACATGGTGTATGATCGTTGTGGATATTCACTGGAATATTACCTGGTAGAATAATTTTAGTTAATTGGATTAGTCACTTACAGAAATTAGCTCTAGTGCTTGGGTATGATGATGTGCATGGATTTGAAAATGCCAACTCCTTTTCTTTGAGGCTGGGGTAGGGGATTTATAGGTCTATCCACCAAAATTATTCTCCATTTTTCACGGTGGATCTGGAATGGATCTAGGATAGAGTCAGTGAAAGGGTTCTATCATCATGTGTCTTCGTAAGCCTTTTCCATGGATTGATTTGAGAGCATCGCCTAATTTCAATCAATTGTGATTCCCCTCATCAGTGCCACTATTATTAAGTTATTATTAATTAATGAGGAATCTTTGACTCATGCGGGAATGTATAAAAAATTCTATATTGTCATATTGGCATGTTCAAGGTCCTTTGAGAGATTAAAGTATCCATTCAAATGCCTTAACAAGATGCTTGATGCCTTTCCTGGGACATTTTTCAAGGAAAGGGTGGTTTGTCTGGGGGTCTCCGACAAATCAGGGTATCTTGTCCATGAGTCTTGTGGGACCGTGTTATAGACTTACATAGCACATCTCTGGTGTTTTACAACCACAATTGGCTTCTAACTCCTCCCTCTTTTATTCCCTTTATTTTATTTTACAATGGTTGGAGTGTAATGAAATATTACATGAGTAATGTGAAATACAAGTACTCAATTTTTTTATGATATTTTGTGTGACCAATAGGGGTCCTATGGAGGTATAGGAGCATTTTATAGACAAATCCATAATTTTTTATTTAGGGATCCAAAAGGGAACACATGATTTTGGGGACATGAACGAGGATTTTCGTGCAACAAGGCTATCAAGACAAATTGATTTCACGATATGATGCGGGTATGTGGGGACTCATGGTTTCTTTCTTTCTACTAGTGGCACGTCCTATGATATTTAAGACCACGGGTATCTCCTGCATCCTCCCCTATTATTTCATTTGATTGTTTTCTAAAAATGGTAAGGTTCAAGTTATATTTATTGGATGTTGTCAAGGATAATTACTCTTCCCATTAGTGATGAGTCGAATTATGTTCATTTATATTATATTCCTATGTCCTTTGGATATTTTCCCTCTTATTTTCAAAGTATTTTTATGTTGGATTGTTAGGAATTTTCTACTGAAAAACTGTGTGGCTTGGGGGATCTTACCCAGTTGTCTTTCTACATCCATTTTTTTTCAATGTGACTTGGTGAGAGTATAGGTCCTTGTCAAATGGGTATTCACAGGACCTAGTGTAGGCTATACTGTGCATGTGGTGTCTTCGTGTGGCCTTATAATGGTAACTCGGTCATGAGTACTTTGAAGGCCCATGTTGTCCAAATAAATCATCCATATTAATTTTCCATTCCCTTTATGGGGACAATAATACCCATATTCGTGTATTTATTACTTTGTGAATTTTTTAATGCTCATTTAGTGGGCATCAGCAAATTTCTACCCCCTCCCCCCCCTTAGGAGTGATGTCTACAGGGACAAGAGATCAGTTCTACAGAAATTAATTTCCCACCAAATCCTTTGGAGGGGTCATGATTTGGTGTCTTGTGTGACGTTTGGTCTATCGAGTGATGCTTGGTATTATGATAAATTCCCTACATTTAGAGGGAAGGAGGAGGGATTTATCCACCATATACCATTTCAACATATCTCTCGCACCTTTCCTCTGTTATGCGCCTCCATTCAAAAGACCATTCTATAGGACCTAATCGTGATACCCCATCATGATAATCTTTTACGATATCGATCAAGCAAGACAACTTCTGATAAGGTTCCCATTTGAACTTGCTAAGAACTATATTTCAGTCACTATTTTAACTTCAACCATGAGGTACTATGATTATCTTGATGGTTTCATGGGATTTATTGGTTCGATAGTATTATCGATTGACCATCATTCTATTCACGTGACCGTGTTCTGGTCACGTGATTGCAATTATATAGAGGGGTCATGAAATTTTCTGATTCCCTTCAGGGTTATGCTACCTATGAGTCCTTCGGGGGTCAGTCGATTTGTGAACCCTTTTGGGTGATTCAAAAATGCCTTAATGATTCATGCGATTCACATGGTGCTCCTGGGATTTTACACCTTTTTTTATTATAATATTTTAAATTCTATTTATCTGAAATATGACACTTACATATCTTCTTATGGATTCTGGTTCCCATCAATCTTCCCTAGCTATAACCAATCAATGGGCCATGGTTTCTAGTAATATCAACACCGATCCTCAGAATCATGTATATACAATTAATGAGAGTCTTAATTGGTTCCTCTCATCTAAGCTTCAGTACTATTCTTTTATATCAACAGATTTCTCTATGCGGGTTTGGTCTACAAGATGATATTTCCATCACTCCTTCAGACTCTAATATATTTTCTCGTCGGGTGTTATCCTCTCTCGACTATGTTAAAATAAAAATTGATGAGGTTATTCGACTAATCATAGTTTAGTATCTATAATTATCTTATATATTTTTGAACTCCACCTTATGTCTACATGGTTGTGACTTTTCTCACCAACCCATTACTCAGATCTACGTGAGTATATTTTCTTCCTCGCAGAACAATCCTACTGTTGGATGGGGTTTGAAGCAGGATCTCAATCCCAGTGGAAATTTCGTTGATGAATGGGAATGTACATTTTGGGTTAGGTAAAGTAGTATAGAGTTTTTTGATCATCTATATAGATTTTATATTTATTAATATGTGTGGATTTTGCAGTTCTTCATTTAACTCCATCATGTCCTTCTTCGAGAGATGATCAACCGTTGGTGATCTAGAAACAACACATTCCATCTATCTCATGGTGAAGCATGTATCATCCTATAGGATATCTACCAACTAGGTGGAATCCCCCCTCTTGGTGAGATGTGTGATGAATTCCTCTATGTTGTGGATGTCTAAGATATTCCTATGTAGACCCATATTTTTGAAAAGAATATTCTTAATATTGTAAATGAGAAATTGAGGAGGGATATTCCAATTATTTCACTCCTTTAATTCAAGTATTTCATCAATATTTATCTTTATTATAGAAGAGATAGGCCAACGGTTATATGTCCTCATCGGTTCCCTTCTCAGTAAGTCTGTGACAACATTGGCTCACATTGGGATATCTTGGAAGCTAGGTATTATACCTCATGATGCTTTTAACTGAATTTTTTTATCTCTCCATACCATAGGATGGTAGGATTTATATCCTTGTTTTTAATGGGTGGATTTTCCCTGTTAGGGATTCACACTCAAGGATCTGAGTTAGTAAATTGGTGATGGTGGTCTGACTCGGGGTAGGTTGGAATCTAAATTTTTCAATACCAGTCCTCACACATCTTTAACTGCTCTTGGTTCATATTCAATGAGGTACTACCCCTTATAGTATCAGTGGTCCTTTCCATTTTCTGTTTGGCTGGATAGGGGATGAATTTCATTGTTACAAATATTACTACACCACCTGGATCCCCAAAGCTTCATCCCATCCCATACTATTAAATATATCTGGGGTTGGGGAAGAGTCACTAACCCCTGATGAGGTTAAATATTTTCTAATACAATATTCAATTTTTTATTTTACTTCTTCTCATGCACTTGATGGACCGATTACTAAAAACAGTAGTGGTTCCCTTTATGAAAGGTCGTATATAATCTCCTCTGGGATGGGGTTTTTGTAGCTAGAATGTAAAAGCAACATATCTATGAACCATATTCCCCTTATCAATTTTCTTATCAATTTGGCTATATTCAAAGGGTCTCCCATCTTTTTATGGTTTCATTTCAAGGGTAGAAATATCTCGGAGTCATCCTCCAATTTTGGAAGATGTTGAAATGTAAAAATATTAAGGATGAGTTCATGCTTCCACCTATTGACGCATCTTCCAATTTCCATACCCCAGATTATGCCTATGATTGGTTAAAATCTTATCTGAGTGTTGTACTAAACTAGTTGGTTTTTCATGGGGATAAGCCTTTCTCCTCACCAACCCTATTGTTAGAGCCAATGATGGAATTGATCAAAGACCTTGGTGATTTGTCAAGAAAGAAACCTTGCTTGAGTTATGAATAATCTTATGGGGAGATAAACTCGATTGAGGAAAATAGTCCTCCAATATGGGTTTTGGATGATACACCTATTTATAGAAGGATATATGGGGATTATTCTTATGTTTTCAAATTGGTTCAAATGGTTAGTCATCCTTTTGTCATGCCTACCTCATGGATTATAGAGTATCAGTCACAACATAGGCTGATCTGGAAATAGATTCATACCATGACCACTGAGACCCCCTTGGAAGTATTCTATAGCCAAGGGGAACTCCTTAACCAGTTATTTCTTAACTTGGGGGTGGTTGGTTTCGACCAACATCCTATATATAAAATTATATAGTAAATTTTCTTGACCTAATGAGATCATTCCATGTGTAAAAGGGATTTTCATGATCTTGTGGATGTGTCTCCCCATGCTATGGAAAATGAGGGTGATATTGGAGGAATTGGAGCCAAGTCATCTATTGATATCTGAATTGAAATATCATATGGATACATGTATTGTGCAAATATGGAGATGTGAGGAGGTTATTTTCCATATGAGGTCTAACATTTTGTCATCATCATCTTCATTGGACACTGATCAGAAGAGGGTTGAAGAGTTGACTACTTTGGTTGAGACCCTCCATCCAAGGGTAGAAGCAAAAGATTCGAGGAGAGAAACACTCCAATGTTCAATTGATTATTCTCTCCAGACTCTTGTTGATCT
This sequence comes from Viscum album, assembly GCA_963277665.1. Lineage (NCBI taxonomy): Eukaryota > Viridiplantae > Streptophyta > Magnoliopsida > Santalales > Viscaceae > Viscum > Viscum album. The sequence continues at coordinate 884,600,820 of OY728158.1, forward strand.
TTCCAACATGGTCGATTAACTTTTATCATGTTTCATATTTTTTAATGAACTTAATTTTATATGAGACTTTTGAGAGACTCCAAAATGTTGAGATGACTCCCACTTTTTCACACTGTGAATGCATGAATTTTCTAAACTTTTCATACTACTATGTAGTATTCGTTCATTCATGGGGTGAATTATATCTCAGTGCATCGATATTATGATAATTTTCAATGATACATATCCTTTTCATAACATCACGTAAACCTGAATTTCTAGTTATAAATTCTTGAATATTAAAATATTCCTTTCAAGAAGAACTCATGAATTCCCACCAATACGAGACTCTCTATTAACGATCTGTTCTATTTATGTTGAGATCACCTGATTTGCAGGAGGGATTTTTGGATATGATACATGTCCAATAGGGACAGTATCTTCTACTAAAGATGATAGGCTTTCCTAGAGTATCTCAATCATGATAAGGCCTTGTAATTGGATTTTCAAGCTTTTACAGTCTAAAAAACTACCATGTTGTAGATTATTGTCTTTTAGATTGGAATTGATATCGCATTAGTTTAGGTTCTTTTAGTTTGAACATGGTATTTCTCTAGTTTTATGGTCTTTTATCTTGGACCATGATGTATTGTAGATTAGGGGATTTTAGCTCATACTATGATGTACAATATTTTAGGTTCTTTTAGATCACACCTTGATATACTATAGTTCAGGGTCTTTTAGCCCAAACCCCTATTTGTTGTATTTTAGGGACCTCTACCTTGGACCTTGATGTACTCTAGTGTAGGTTATTTTAGCTCAAACCTTGTTGTACTATAGTTTAGGGTCTTTTATTTTGGACTGTGATATACTCTAGTTTAAATTATTTTAGCTCAGACATTGATGTACTGTTGTTTAGGGTATTTTAGCCCATACATTGACATACTATAGTTTAGGGTATTTAAGCTCAGACAATTATTTACTTTAGTTTAGTGTCTCTTGTCTTGGACCATGATGTACTATAGTTTAGGGTGTTCTAGCTCGGACCTTGATGAACTTTAGTGTAGGGTATTTTACCTTGGACCTTGATGTACTTTAGTTAAGTGTCTGTTAGCTCAGACCTTGATGTACTATAGTTTAGTGTCTTTTAGATCAGACCTTTATGTACTATAGTTTAGGGTCTTTTAGCTCAGTCCTTTGGTTTTATGGGTTGGGGTAGACATGTTGGGTTTGTTTGGTAAAATTTTTAGATGTTAGGTTCCACCTCTGTGTCACCGAGGGCTCATAATGATTATAAATCCCATTATATTAGGAAAGGATGTCGTCGGTTGGTGGGTCTCAAGCCACAATGCATTGATATCATGTCCAAATAGAAAGATATCTTCTCTTTTACAAGGGTCATGGAAGATTTATGGAAGTAAATATGGGTGAGGGAAAAATAATATGGATGTTAGGTCTTCCTGGATAGTCGGAATGTGGGTGATATAAATTATAACCCAAAAGCATTAGTCTGTGAATATAGGATGGGGCATACATGTTGGGTATGCCCTGTAACACATGGATATGTTCGATTCCACCTTGGTGCCGTCAGGGATCATAAGTATTAGAATATTCTTTATTGTAAGGATTTTATTCCTTTAATTAGTGGGTTGGATCCCTTATGCATCGATAGTAAGGAAAAGTAAAGTTGTTCTTCACTTCTTTCCATGGTTCATGAAAGATTTGAGAAGACCCAAACATCTACATGATGAAGTTGGCTAAGGAAATAAGGCTACCTAATAATGGTTCTGGAACCCTAGAGAAATAAAACACTTATGTTATGAAGCCTAAGACCAACACCATGTAGTTTTAAATCTTGAGTTCTGGTCCATCGAGACTGAATTTTTGTGCCCTAGCCTTGAGAAAGGGTATAAAACATGGTGATGTAACATCATGGATATCAAATCCACTTGAATAGTATGGTATGGATATTGTAAATCATAGTCCAAAGTTCATCAATACTGAGTATGGTATGGTAAATTTACAATGGGATATCTTAAAACACTATCGGGTGATAAGTTCTGTCATGGTGATGTTAGGCTCACAAGAATCAGAAATCGCATTATATTGGACCAAGATGTCTCTGGTTGGGGGGGTTTATATGCTTCTTCATCGATAGCATCGTCAAGTAAATTGATCTCTTTTATTTTTCTGGGGCTATGAAAGGTTTACGATGACCCAATATGCTTTAAATAATTAAGTGTGATTTGTAGAAAATATAATATCCAAGAAGGTTTCAAGAACCCTGAAAGTTTCACCACCATCAAGAAAACATATTCTCACAGTGAGGAGATGTGACAAATCACTTATCTAACTTTTTCTTAAACCAAGGGGTCCAGTGAGCATATCATGGATTTTAATAGGGATAGATATTATACCCTATAATCTTTATGCCTTATTTATTTGCACTCTTATTTTTTCCTAAACTCTAAATATGAAGAGTTTAGTTATTGAATATGTGATTTTTTCTTATGTCCCCCTTTGTGGGTATTCAACCTAACATGTTTTGTGTCTCTTTCTCTAGTAGTTTGGGGTCTTGTGATTTGGACCACTATAGGCTATATTTTAAGTTCATACAAATCTTACCAAAGAATATCCAAATTAATTTCATGAATCATGTTGACCTAATATGGGAGGTGTTATAAAATATCCTAATTAGGATACCCAGGGTCAAGAGCACTCAAATATCCCTTTGAGTGAGATATGGAAATGTTGTAATTCATAGATTGAGTTTCTCAGGTCATGAGTAATGATATGGGACAGTCATTCCAAGTATGACATGTAATATCCAGATATGTTTGGTTTTTCCTCAGTGTGATGGTGTGATCACAGGGATTAGAAATCCCTCCTTACATAGACAAGATGTCACCAGTTGGTGGGTATCAATCCCTTCTATGTTGTTGGCATGGACGAAATGAGAGATCTCTAATATTTTCCAAGATAAATGAAAAATTTTCATTAACATAAGGCACACCAATTAGGAAGTGTGGTTTTTGGATTTAGGTTCATTAAAATATGGAATAATCACCTCATACTCTAGTTGACTCGAGTATGGCTCTTGTGGCCCCTTGATAGGGGATGAAAAATGGATGATGGTATGCACAGTTTTTCATCATGTAGTGGGTATTTCATCTGTGTATTTTAATGTCATGCGGTAAGGACATATGTCATATAGTTTATCATCATGTAGAAATGATGTATTTGTGGTATAGTTTTAATTTCATGAAACCAAGATGTTTTACTAGTAGTTTAACGTCATGGGCTAAGGAAAACTTTTTGTGAAATTGATCTTCATGTGGTGCAGACATGGGAACCGATATGAATCAATAGAAATATCATGGTTTGGCCTAAGGTTTGAAGCATGATAGTCACTACGTATCTCATGAAAATTAGAATCAAACCACACATAATTCTGAACATTTGTGGAGTTTAACATCATGCGGTAAGGATGTGGATCCCCTGATGTGAAATGATTATATTACATTTGGGCCCATAGATTGAATTATAGGTTTCACAATGTATCCCATAGTGATAGGAATCAATCAATGTATAGTTATTAATTAATTTTCTAACATAGGTATGACCCATACACGAAGAGGTGGTATTTATATTTTATTTGTTGTGACTGGTCCCAGATTTGAGAATCTGAGCATCACAATGTATCCTATGAGGGTGGGAATCAAGTCCCATATAGTTATTTAATGGTAAATACTCTAAAAAAGTCTTACCCATGCATATAGGTGGGAATTATTTCTCATAATGTTTTGTATTTGGGCCTAGGATTAAAGACCCATGCATTACTACATATCTTGTGATGACAGGAATCAAGACACACATAGTTCTTAAGGAACTATGTAGTTTAACATAATGTAGTTAGGAAAAATACGGAATGATGTGAAAAAGTTTTGATTTTGTGGCTCAACCCAAATATTTAAGTCTTGGTATCACAATGTCTCTCATCAAAATGAGAATCAAACCATGCATAATTCTGAAGAGCCATGTAGTTTGACATTATGTGGTGAGGACATGGTCTCCCTGATGTGAAGAGGGATAGAGTAGTTGTAGGTGTGGTAGAATACCAACACCAACTATAGTTCTCCTCTCGAGAAAGATCCATAGAAGAGTTAAATTTCATGTCATGAAGGGGACATTAACTGTGTAGTTTAATGTTATGCAGTGAGGACTAATGGTATTCCTTTTATAATTTTTCAATGAGGATTGAGAGGGGCCTGTTTCAAGCTGTTATACATTATTTGTGCATGGAATCCCTTATCGATACTCCTAATCCCACATTACCTATGTTCAGTGTGAGAAAAATGAAATGAAAGGGTCCCTCTCATAGTCTATAAACATTTAAGAATAGGATAGGTGCATTTTGTATCATGTGGTAGTCTGAAAAAGATACAAGATCGAGGCATCACTACATATCTAATTGGAAATGGGAATCAATCCATGCATAGTTATAGTAAACCCATGAAATTTAACATCATGGGGTAAGGATATGGGTTCCTCGATGTGAATGTGGATGGATATTATGGATCTGTGCAATTTGACGTCATGATGTAAGGACACGGATCGCCCGATGTGAAGGAAAAGAGAAGTTATGGATCCATGTAGTTTTATTTCATGTGGTAAGAAAATTATTCTTGTTATTTAATGTCATTTGGTAAGGAAATTAGATCACCTGATGTGAAAGGAAATCAATCCTACGGTTGCACCCAATAATAGAGGCTTGGTCATCACTACATATCTTGTGATGGTAGAAATAAAAACATAAAAATTTCTTAAGGAACTATGTAGTTTAACTTTATTGGGATTAGACGAACTCAATAAAATTAACTATCATGTGGTTAGGAAGAATTTTTACAGTTTAACATCATGTACTCAGAATGAATAATAGGGCTTACTCTGATATAGATACCCATTTGATGATAGATATTCAATGTATTTCATGAGAAAAATTACATTGGTGGGTTGTGTGACATGCTCCCCATCCATGGTGGTCAATGATTAGGCTCTATTATTAAAATCCTTCTATATTTCAAAAGGAAATTCCCACATGGGATCCAATTTTGGAGGTTTTTGTTCCTAGTATCATTGGGATTCTGAGATCCATCACCAATTCCCATTAGATGAATGAATGAAGGTGAACCTTTTTATTAAATGAATGTGTTAACCGATTTTGAGGGACCTCCAGGTTATGCAGTGTGCACAATTTTTTCTCATCTAGATATTCCAATTCATCTAGCTTATTTTTCAATTGTTCATCATCTAAGAGATGTTTGTGAATGGATATTTGGAGTGAAGGAATCTAGACCTCTATGGGTAACATTGCCTTAGTTTCATACACCAATGAGTATGGTGTCACATGTGTGGAAGTATGCATAATGGTACGGTATCCCCATAAAACATGAAGGAGTTTTTCTAGCAAAGACTTATTATCCTTATTCACCTTCAACTGGAGTATATTTGACATATTATTATTGAAGGTATATATTGATCCATTTGAAAATTAATGATATAGAGATAACTAATTGGACATGATATTATACTCTTAGTACAGTCTCTTCAATTTGGTATAATAGAAGTTGGTGTCATTGTCCATCAATATTGTGTGAGGGACCTTGAACCTGATGATGATATGTGAATTTATGAAGTAGATGATATTATTCATCCTGACTTCCTTGAGGGGTATTTCCTCATCCAATTTGGAAAATAGGTCAGTAAAAAGAATGATTCAATTGAACTACTTAGTTGTGGGAGGGGGATATGGCCCTGCAACATTCGTCCCCCAAACAGAAAATAGCCAAAAATATTTAGCTATATGTAGAAACTATAGGGGGTGGATGAATTTTTCATGAATTTCATATTCATGAAATTTATTAGTGAATTCAATGTAATCTTGTATCATGGTTTTCCAATAATATCCCAAACTCCTGATTTAGTGGGAGATCATGATTTCGAATTGATGGGCATAGCAAGAGTCGGCATGGACTACTTCCATGATTCTGAGAATCACTCCCTCCTATATGCATCTAAGGAGGATTCCATAAAATCCTCATTTTTAGAGGCATTTTTTATCATCTGGACTATCATGCAGAGTGGAATTTTTTACCAAGTACTAAATATGTTCCCTTCGAGCATGATCTATTTAGAGAATCACTATTTGGTGATACCCAATTATGGGATCCATCTATTTAGGGGTGTTCATTGGCTCATCATGCTCTAGTGTGGTGCTAACCAGATTTATTTCTTCCATGATGTACATGATGATCAATGAGACTATTCTTTGATGTGTGATGTGGAAGATTTCTTCCCCTTGATCTCGGTTGGCCAGGATGGTGGATGCATTATCCAGTTCATCTGTGTAATAATTCTTTGATCGAGGAGCATGAAATAATGTGGGATCAAAACTAACTCTTCCATTAATCCCTTGATATATCTAGTAAGGGGGGAAATTATTTCTTTTTGATGGCATGTCTTCCATTGATCTCTTTTATCTACATTTTTGAGTCCTTTTTGATATTGACATAGGCTATGTAAAGTTGTATGGCTAGTTACAATACTACGATGAAGGATTCATATTCATCCCCATTAATTGTGCAACCATAAGATAGTGAGAAAGACTAATGGAAAAATACTTTGTCTAGAGAAAAAAATACAATCCCCAGACCATCCTGATTGAGATTCAGGTTTTCCATCCTCGTATCAACAGAGATCTTTGAGTTTTCATCAAATTACATATCTCATGTCCAAGGAGTGTCATGGGCATAGAATACCTCTTCATTAAGGATATTGGTTTCTTCTGGTGTATTTTCTAGGGTAGGATGTCCTACAAGGAAACCATCTAGGGATTTTCCTTTCACTGAATACTATTATAAGAACTAATTGTGATATACATACAGAATGACCACCCATCAAGCCAATCTACCAATAAATAAAGGGAATCCAAGGATGTTCTTGAGAAGATCAATATGAGAGACCATATGGACTTTGCGGTGCTATATTTAATGCCTAAACATTTCTACAAAAAATATGAGTACAAGGTAGTTCTTCTCAGCATCATAATATATGGTCTTTCCACCAAGAATCATAAGGATGAGGTAGTAAATATTATTCTCACTTCCCACATCATTTTCATATGTGATGAGGGTGCCTAGTGATCATTCCATAGTGTCTGCATATAAGATAAGTGGTCTTCCTTCCACTGGATGCATCAAAACATGTGGTTGAATCTACCTCTATATTGGTGTAATGAGAGGGTTTCATCCTCTTGGATTACTTTTTGAAGCCTAGATGCTCATCAGATAGTCTGAGATGGTGCATATCCACATCGAGGTTCAGTCTGGGCATTTATGTATAGTTCCAAGTGAACATATATAGGTACTACTTTATAAATTAAATGTACATCTCTTTATCTTTGAGGTGCATGGAGGCACTAATCATAGTGGGTAGTGGTACTTCTTCCATTCCTAGATTTATCTATCTGATCTCATCTATGGTAGTGGACACACATTCATCAATGTGAGAGGGTAATTCCTAATATCATCCTCATCTTCCTCCAATTCTGTCTTTTTGGGGGAAATTTCATAAAAATCTAGCAATCTGGGGTTTTGTTGGTAACTATCCGGGTGAGGGAGGCAACTAAAAGAGACATTATCATCTCTTACTATCTAAATCATTGTAGATAGATGCCATATCTGATTTCATTTTTCATTATCACTAACAATATGAGGGGTTTGGATCTCTGGGATTAGATCTGCGACCTCAATAAGATTCATGGGGAGCGCATAGTTGAATTCTCACATACTCTAGGGATTCATATGGGAATTCCCCAGGCCATTGGTAGTTGCAACCTATATATCATCATCCGCCATTGGTTACTTTTATCTTTTTTAGAAATATTATACATCATATGTGGCTTTGAAAGTCTCTACGGGGTCGTTGTCACCATAGTATGTTGACTTCTCCATCAATGGGATACTTTAGTCACTGATGGAATGTTGATGGTACCCCCAAGTGTCTATGGATCCAGGGCCTCCTGAGTTGGACATTATATGTGGTTTCTGGCTGAATGACAATTATCTTAGCATAAAATGTGAGTTACCCAAACCAAGATTCGAGTTTTATTTTCCTAATAGGTCTTTACTCAAGCTTATTATACCATTGAATGGTCATCATTGTGGAAGATAGGTCCCTTTTGCTATATCCCAAGCATCAAATGGTTTTAACTGGGATGAAATTTATCCCAGAACCATTATTAATCATAAACCTTTGGAAATTAACATTATTGAATCTATCTAAAAACTAAAGGGGCTTCATATGTCCATGAAGGAACTCTTCTTGATCCTGGTTAGTGAACGAGATGGCGACATGAAATTTTGAGGACATGGTCTCCACTCGGTAGAGGTCAGCTGTAGTGAATTATGTCTCAAACTCTTATGGGATCTATAGGGCTTCAATAAGTCCCTCCCTAAGTTATTTTTAAATATTAAGTTCATAGAGGATTGATATATTGGTTGGGACAATAGCCAGCTATTTTAGAACATCATACTTTTGTGCCAAAAGTTGGTGCTTCCTAATATGGGGATGCAACTGGTCATGTGGTCCATGAGTTGAGGAATCCGAGGTGGATGGTCATGGTGCTTGTTCAGAAGTCGAGGGGACATTTACTTCCAATAGTGCAGGTCACACTGGAATTACCCATCTCTTAGGATGGTTGGATTGAACCCCCTCTATGTGGTTATGCAAGGCAATCGAATGGGAGAAGCTATTAGAGGATGTGGGGGAACCTCCTTTAATCTTTCAGGCCAGCTGGACTGCTTTCCCAAAACATTTAGCTACATATATGTACTCTATGGGAATATGATCAGAATAATGGGAATTAACATGTCTACATTGTTACCTATATCCTCAGTTTTGGCACATGAAGCCTCCCATACCCTGGTTTTGTGCAGGAAATTCATATTCATGGGCATACTCATTATTGGATAAGGGTTCCTCCATGTTTATCACATCGACAGAACCAAATATGATCTCTTCATCCCATGAGGATTTTATTTGGTGGAGTGGTTTCCATGATACATATATTGTGGGGATGAAATTTGAAAGAGTTTGGGATTTCTTTGAGGAAGAATACAATTCCTCTTATTCTATTTCTTATTTCTTGTGATGATCACATCCACCTTTGGGTGGAACATTAGATGTTACTTATTGAGGTGGTGGAGCTATTTCAATTCTGAGAAACTATTATTTCAGGGTGGCATGAGCTCGATCAAGTATTTTTGAGTCATCCAGTTTTCATGTTTTTATGAATGCCTTGCCAGAACATTCTATCAACCATCTTCTTCTTCTGTCTAGACAATGGTTATTCATTCCACCTACTCTGGGGACTTGTCTAATGACACATTTCCATTATCTACCACGACATAAAAGATTTATTTGATGATGAAGTAGTCTTAGATGCTCTAACCCATCGTTCTATGGTAAGGGCAGTAGTTGGGATGGTTAGTGAGGATGACCTCATCAAGATTCCTAGTATATTTTGAGCCTGATAAGGTTATTGAACATGGATTCCAAGAAATAATCAAGTACTTTCTCATTTCATAAGGAGTATACTATGTTCATATATTCCTCAAATCACATGCTCCCAAGTTTCTTTGTACTTTTGGAATAGGTAGATTTTGTGGTATTCCCCACTTGATAGGAAGTGTTGGGTAGTTTTGAGCCTTCCTAGGTGACTGGATGAGAATTATTGTTGGCTTGAGGGTTTTATCTATAGATTCTACTATTTATAGCCTTTTCCTCTATGTTGTGGATATGATTCATGTTTTTTATTGAGTTTTATAAATAGGATCCCCAATACATTATTTTGTTTTAATGAACTCTAGGAACCCAACTGAATACTTCATGGGGATCAGAGGTATCTAAAAATCATCCATAAGATTTTCATCACTGAGTTCTAGTAGTTTATCTTGTGATAAAGGGATGTTGTGTGAATACATTAAACCTTTCCATATTTATATGAAATTAGAGACCCTCGCATTCTCATGTCTCTTGAAATTCATCAGTTTTAGGATCATCTCTTTCCTCACCGTAGAGATGAATTGATAAAGGAACAGATGACAAAGGTCTTCCCATCCTGTAATAGATGCTACTGGAAGACTACTATACCAAAAAGAAGTTTTCTATATCATATTCTATATGAAACACTGTAGCTTGGTTTCCTTTTATTGATCTCGAGGGCCCATCATCGTCCCACATCGAGATATGAAGTGTGTGAGATGTTTTTCAGGGTCTCATGCACTATCAAAGGTAGAGAAGGTTCGATTTCCAAAGTTGGGTGGAGGTGGAGTATAATCCACCCATTCAATATATGGATTCCTTTAAAGTGACACAGGTGCACGTCGCCCTAACAATTCTTCCATTCAAGATTACAGGGACTCAACGATGTTAATTAACTCTAGGGGAATTATTTTCAAAGTCATATCCCATCCATAAAGAGTGGGTACGGGCAGATGAGGTGGCATCGCCTTCATATCTAGTTAATTATCGATTCATCCAATGATTGAATGATTAACCTGTAGATGGATAGACTATTTCCACAACAAAGGTATGTCATGGTTTTTTTCGAGGACCTTGTTTATATATATTGGTTTTCTATATCCAAATATAATTTTATTCTTAGATAATGATCTTTCCAGAGGTTATCTATGGGAGGGAGAATATTTGATTCTACATAAAGACAATACCTAGCCAAAATATTTCCCTAGAGTAGCTCCTCATTGAGTTTTCAGATATTTTTTCACACTCTTATTGTTAAAACTGCTCCTCCGGTGAAGGAACATCAATTATTCTAGGTGTTGATCTATATGTATTCATACATTTCCCTTTGAAAAATTCCATCATGGAGGCAGTAACTCGATATTTTATGGTGCCATATTTTGTATCCTTATTTTGGTTTTGAGTGCATGCAGCTGCATTTGGTGCAACCAAATTACCTTCATCTCGGGGTAGATTATCTATGTTGTAGCCTAATATATTTACATCTTTATCAATGTCTTCTATGTTGATAGTGACAACATTTACATATCCATTTGGGGAAATGGTGGTTGTGTCGTTATTTTCAATGCAACAGGTTTATTCTTCACAACATTCATTAGGGTCTTTATTTGAAACCTTGTCCATATTGGGAAATTGTGGATTAGAACCCTAACAGGGTTTGATAACCTTTTCCATAGCCTCTTCCTATCTTGGGCTAGAAGTAATGTTCTTAAGGGAGTTTCTGGTCATGATTGTCGAACATTCCCTGAACAATACATGTTTGTCCCATAATGGGAGGGATAAGTGGGGCACGGATCATTTTCCTCCCAACCTAGAGAATATTGATTATTTAAATGGTGATGATGATGATGAAAATTCCCTTAACCTTGTAAGGTGGGGGTCATTCGAGGCCTCATTTGGCACCGATTGGTCCTATTATTGATGAACCAATTTTTCTAGTCAGGGAAACGATGAATCTCGAGACAGACATGCAGATATAAATTCCCCCAGTCTAGTGGGGTTGGTGTGATTTATAATCTCCATTAATTATCTTAGGACCCGCTTACGGGATGATAAACCTAGAGATGGTGATTTTGATATAAATTCCCCCAACCCATCAGGCTGGGGTTAGCTTTCTTATATTAAATATATGTCTTGAATCTTCTTGGGAGTTGAAAATTTGAGGGGTGGGGTGGTGGTAGATGTTATTCTATCTTAGGGGGTTGAGTCCATTCTTGTATGGATGCTATGGAAGCTATTATTGTGGAAGATTAAATGACGTTCATTTTTTCTCACATAGGATCTGGGTGTGACGACATCCCATGATGAGAACGATTCTTCATGAGAAGTTTTCTAGATGATCACAACTTTGGTCTGCATGTTCTAAATGCATTCAAGTTTATAATAAGAGGACAGTTTTATGTCATTTTTTTTATCCTCTCCCCCCATTCATGATTTCTACGAATAGTTTAATCGAGGTAATATCATTGTAGTGACCAACTAGACCGAGCATTACCCAGTCCCATAATTTTTCCAATGCCTATAACATTACAAGATGTGAAATATGAGGGGATCTATTATTCTTGGGGTACAGGAAAGTGTAGCGATCTATATTTTCCCCATCCTCGAATAAGGATACATGAAGTGGATTTGGACATCAGCTATCGAAGTGTCATGATGTAGTGGCAGTAAGCACATTTTATCTTTGGGCTATTATTTCCCTATTTTGGATCCTAATATATGGAGATAATGGCCATGTCTATCTGAAAACACAATATCTTGATGGTCTAAAGGTGACCCCCATATCATGGATAAGGGAGATATCAAGCCTTCAGTCGATGATGAGTATCACACTTAGTTTTTCATAGATAAGAAATGCACTCCTTTTCTAGCTCATCATAGATATCATTGTTATAATTAGTGAGGGTATAGAACATGATGGGAAGGTTGTTTTAGGTTAACTCTAGTTATATGTCAATTTTAACCCCATTCTTATCATACTTACACACCTCCATTCAGTCATTCCATATAATATGGCTCAGATGGTCACCTACTGATAGAAGTGGGGTGCTTCTGGAAGTTGAGGGGGAACCATATACATCTAACCCCAAAGTTCCAAGCACCTCACTATATGAAGGTGTCGGATTTTTGATTACCTCTTTATGTGGAGGTGTCTAGGAAAGGGGAGGATTTATTTGTTCATTGTATATATCATCATGGAGAGTTTTACCATGGTGGATGTCAGGAGTAAAGTCATTATGATACATCTACACCCTACCATGAAGAGTACTATTGTGGTAATGAATGTCCTATTCTTCCAAAACGCCAAAAAGATCTAACAAACCCTCTTGGTGTTTATAATGTGTCTTGAACAACCTCAATGACATAGTCATTGAGAAAATTATGATTATGGTCCATGTTTTCTGTCATGGTTGGGATTTGTAACCTAACTTTTGAAAATGGTAAGGGATATGAGAATGTTGTATAATGGTTGTTGGAACTTGTATATAACTTCGTAGTGTTATAGGAATATGTTCTCACTACTAATAATCTATTTTCATATACCGATGAGTTGTCTCATTATTTATAGGAATATGAGAATGTCCTTAGCCATGTTTCATTCCCAATTGGTGAGCCTCCATCAATATGGGAATATGATCCGGATCTTGAGAATTTGGGATATTTCGTTAGTCATTCATGGTAGGATTATGAGCCTACCCTAAATCATGTTCCACTATCACATAGTGAGTCCCTATTGAAACTAGAAGATGATCCTGGTTTGTATATGCATTCTCAACTGGAATATGCCAATGAACATCTAGTATGATATAATTGATATGTGCTAGCTCCAGTATTTCTTCAAAGTGATGTTGTTGTATTTGTTCATTGGTGGAAGTAGGAATATGCACCATTCATTTGGGATCTATTAGAATATTCCAAGAATATTCACTTATAGGAATATGAGGTTGTCCAAAGGATTATTCTATTCTCACATGGTCATCCTCAGCTATAATGGAGATATATGGCAGTTCCTGAGACTATGGAGTATGCAGATAGACTTCTTCGATAGGAATATTACCCTATCTCATGTCTTGTGCCCCTCTCACATGGTTTTACCTGACTATAAATTGGATATGATCTCGATACGGGGCCTTTGTAATATGCCTTAAGACTATTTTTGATAGAAATGTGACCCTATCTTGAGGCCTGTTCTGCACTCACCTGGTGAACCCCAGTTTTTATGGGATTTTGAGCCCAATCTGATGCCTTTTCTTTATCGAAATATGTCAACAATACTCTTGTATAGGTTTAATAATGTGTGCTTTCTCCTATATAACCACTTGTTCATATGATCAGAGTGTTGAGTTTCCCTTAATATAGGGATAGGAGTATGTGTTGGTCCCCTTATCTCTAACATTTCAAAAATATGAAAGTAGAGTTCTTCAATTGTTGCTAATTTATATTTTCATTTTAGTAAAGTGTGTGTAGGGATATAAGCCTTCACATTTTCCATCTTTATTATACAATGTAATATTTATTCGATTGAAGAAGGGATATATGACCAGATTTTTCTACCTTGTCCAATTGGAATATATTGATGGGCTTCAAGCCTGAGAATAAGGATATGTGCCTCCACCATTACTATTGTGGTAATATACCTGCATAATGTTTTTGAGTTAGTAGGTATATGATCCTACTTGTTGGTTCCTTCCAAAAAATTATGGCAGGCATTGTCAGCAGGAGTGGGGATACTAGCCCTCTCCATGATATCTAATTCCTTCTCCCTCTGATGAGCCTTCCTTGTTTTTCATGCATGGACATCAGATGTGGAAGTGTGTTTGATGTTACCCTCAGCACGTGTCTAGTGGGTGCCAGTGGGATGGTGTTGGTGATGTTGGTTGACAAGAGCACTCTTCATTGATACCTAAACTAAAAGGGAGCCGTATTTGGCCTCCTGATCCAACTTCATCAGAGACAGAAGGTGTTTTTTGTTACACTCTTGGCATAAGATCCCAAAGTGGTTGGTTGTAGTGATAAGGGCTATTGGATTAGCAACATCCTTTCCTGAGTGATGAAAACTCGCTGTTCATCATGCTTATGTAACCTCATAGGTAGTATCCATAGTTATGATTGTACAATATTTTTTGTACTCCTTGACCATAATTTTCCACCTATCATTCGAGTTTTCAATTAGGTGAGATAATTTACCAACCAGTGAGGATTTCTGTTGTAGTAGATTTACCATAATTAACACTAGATGATGAAGATATTGTCTTGGATTAGGATTTTATCATTCTTTATAGTCATATAGACAACAAGAAACAGGGTTACTGATTACTTCAATATCATTGAAATGATGTGATAAATCATATATGCATGGCTGACACAATTGTCTGGATATTCTCGATCTGGTCATTCTACTCTATTGGACTCATCAAAGTGAGGATGGACCTATTTCATAGGAATCTTAGTTTTAGATGTTCGGTTGAATGATCATGCTAGTCTTACTGCTTAGTTTCTGTAGGAATTCAAAATAAAGTGGAATACAAAATGGTCATTATTTCATCCCATCATTTGAGAGATTCATGTTTGGGTTGCCAATTTTTTTTCATATTGCATGAAAAAATGTATTGACAGATTATAAACAATCACTTTATATTACAAAGTTTCATGTCAGGTTCACCATTTTGTTTCATTTTGGGTTTTTAAGGCATAGATGGGATCCACCCAATGGTTCTATTGTGGGGGGGTTTTGTTTTGCATAATCATTAACATTAGGTTACCACTATCTCTCTCACTAAAAACTCCCAATGTTTCCTCATCCGTAACTATGTACAAACCTTCTTTACAAAGGTAGGTGACCACCTAGGTTTTCAGGCCCAATGGTTCTTGTAGACTTGCATTGGTTGAGAGGATGGGAGGTCGGTCTCATCTCACCCTTTGGGGGGAATTATTTCCTACTTCTGGACTCTATTATAAATTTATGATATGTTCAAGAATATCTTCTTAATCTTGATATGGGACCCTTTACCCAAAAAATGATCATCAGTTATTTCAATTCTAAGAGAAAACATCTGGTGGGATCTTTATTGAATCCATCGCTATGTGTCTGAGGTTTTCCATCATTTTCCAGTAATGGGTGTTCACTTATGTACTGAATCTGTAAAACTAATAGTTACATAATGTGCTTCTGCACAATGAGGCCGTTAATATTTTGAGGAGGGTATTGATCCATTATGAGGAGTCCTACTTATCCTAGTTATTGTGGGAATCAAAACCCATGTAGTTTTTTGGACCCATGTAGTTTAAAATCATGCAGAAATGATTTATAGGGGTAGTCTGGGACACCAAGTGTTCAAGATCAATTCTTGAAGAGACGTCCTATGTGTCCCGATTATGGAAAGAGTCATATTTTTCGTAGTTCATATGTTTGGGGATTACTCTCTGAGGTTTCCCTTGAAATTTTAGAGACTTATGGTGTAGATGACATGATTATTGCAGTTCCCTAAGCCCATATAAGCTATGATTAGTGTGAGAAACAAGGGGTGCAAAATAGTCATTTTTTATTGCTTCTAGTATGTGACTTATGTGGTGGTGCCACCCTAAGAGGATTTATTTTGGAGCTCAAGCCTCAAGGGGACGTCCTACGTATCCTGGTTATAGTAAGAATAAAATTCATTACAGTTTAGATTATTTCTTAGTCATGTGATGGATGGGGTATAGTAATCAGTCCATGGGAATGATTGGGTCCCAATGGTTGAAGATGGTACTATTAAATCTTACATTGAAATGGATGTTTCATTGAGATTGGACCTCATGAAGGCTTCCTACATATCCTGGTTATTATAGAATCCAGAGTTCTCATAGTTCAATCAAGACCATGGGAATGTTCCCAATGTAGATACCCTTGTTAAGGGTCTAATATATCATGCCACTCATGGGGTTCTTACATACATATGTTTCCCTGGTTGTTGGAGACTCGTGAAGCGAATGATATGATTAATGCAACTCCCAAAGTTCACATGAGATATGCTTAGTGTTAGAAAAAAAAGGTGTAAAAAAAGATCAATAACATCACTTAGAGAGTGAGGGACATACTTATTGGAATATCCCTGTTGATAAAAAACCACAAAGAGGTGGCCTATGTATCCTGAATATAGAATTAATTAGAGTCATCATAGATCCTTGGGTTGGGGCTTACACTTTGAGGTTTCCCTAACTATTGCAATATACCATGTTATGTTTCAGGTTGGGGCTTACACTATGAGGTTACCCTTATGACTAGTTTTCTATCCCGACATGCGTCGATTTTCCACTTATACTAATATGTAGGATGGTATCTGCCTAGAATATCTAAACAAAACTAAATGATCATGTCAGTCTTGGGGAAGGACTTTTCATAACCCCAATGGAATATCCAAAGGGTATCGTATGATCTATTAAAATTTCCTTGGTGTCATTTGCAAGAGCTATTTGAAACATATGGAGTATTCTTTGATAGTCAATTTGACATGTCTATGAGGGTGTCACATGTTTTGGTTGACACTCTTAAAGGGCATCATAGGACCTAGAAACCTGTCTGGAGAGAGTCGCGAGTCTCGGTTGACTTGACCATAAGGTGTTGTGAGGGATACTTGCCATGCCCAGGTGCCATAGAGAGACTTGTATTACATGATATGGAACTATTATATGATTTAGGTGATGTATCTAATGGATGTCTCAAGGATTGGGAGAGAAACCCAGACAAATTCACAATACTAAAGTGTCATGCCCTGGGGGAACCTTTTGAATTTCTCTAACATGTCCAGAAGACTCTTCATGACATGGTTGGCATACAGAAAAAGCGTAATGAGATTTGGGTGACATGTTCCAGTGTTTTTACATGTCTTGGATGACTCATACGAAGAACATGAGGGCTAAAAAACATTTTTCTTCTTAATTATTCACCTTTAGTATTTTTTTATAGCCCTTATCTTGTGAATGCCTTGGTTTTATTCAGTATCAATTTATTTTGATTCTCATTTGATCTAGAAGATGTTTGATATGTTCTTAACACAAATTGATATAATTAATTCGTGTGATATATGAATGATCATGTCAAGTGATTTATACATGGCACATGATCACTCTGTCTATTCGCTAGAATATTACCTGACAGAAGACTTTCCAATCGTAGGATTAGTCACTTTTAAAAATCAGTTATGGTGCTTGGGGTGTTGATGTGCGGAGATGTGAAAAATACAACCTCTTTCTCTAAGGATGGGTATGGTTCTTTATAGGTCTTTCAACCTCAATTTTTCAACATTTTGTGTGTATTATCTAAAATGAATCTAGGAAGGAGTCGGTGAAGGGATTTGGTGCGATGTGTCTTCACAAGCCTTTTTCATGGAATGCTTCGAGGAAACCTCATAATTTTTAATGACCACAAGTCCATCTCATCAATGTCTTCATTTTGGGATTATTTCCAATTAATAAGGGCTCATTGACTTGTGCGGACATGTAAAGGTACTTATATATTGTCATAATATTGACAAGTCCAAGGGTCTTCATGAGATCAAAGTGTCTATTGAAAGTCTTTCGCGAGATGATTGATGTCTTGCCTGTGACATTTCATGAGGCAAGGGTGGTTTTTTGGGGGTCTCCATGAAATCAAGGTGGCTTGTCCAGGAGTCTCGTGGGACTATGGTGAGTATTTCCTTAGCATGTTGCTAGTGTTTTACAACCATGAGAGGCTTCCACCTCCTCCTTCTTTAATTTTCATTATTTTATTTTACAATGGTTGGGGATTCCTGAGAGATTACATGAGTAATGTCAAAGATAATTAATCTATTTTTTATGATGTGTCATGTGACCAATAGGGGTCCTATGGGGGTGTGTGAGAATTTTATTGAAAAATGCATCTATTCATACATAGGGAGCCAAAAGGGAAGTGAATGACTCTCTTAAACTACCTGAGGATTTCAATGTGATGAGGTTTTCAAGACAGATGGATTTTGAGTGATGAGACAAATATGTAGGGACTCGCAGTGTCTTATAAATTTATGGGGGTGCATCGTGTGATATTTATGACTGTGAGTAGCTCATAACTCCTACCCTTTTTATTTCCTTTTTTTACATAGGTTAAGGTTCATGAAAGATTTATTTGATGTTGGAAAGGATAATTATGCTTCCCATTGGTGAAGATCCTCATGATGTTATTGACTGCTAGATTCCTCCTCCCTTTGGATATTTTACTCCTTAATTTTAAAGGATGTTCAATTTTGATTGTCAAGAATTCACTGTTAACAAATCACGCGGTTTGGGGGATCTTACCCAGCTATCATCATGGATCAATTATTTGTTTGAACTGCATTTGTGAGAAAAGATGTACTTTTCAAAGGGGGGTTTTTTGGACATTTTATAGGATATATTTTGTGTGTGGAGTCTTCGTATGACTTTATAATGGTTATGTGATCATGAATCCTTTGAAGGCTCATTCAATCCATAGGTTTCATCCACCTTCTTCTTTCTTTACCTTTGTGGGGAAAATAATACCCATATTTACATATTTCTTCCTTTTAAAAATTTTTGATGCTCATTTGGTGGGCTTCAACACCACTAAAAGGGTTTTATCAGACTAACCTCTCATACTCTAGACCAATATGAGTTTCTAAGTGTAATTGGGTCTGAAAATCCAATTGACTGCAAGCCTTTGAAAAGTAGGTATGTACCCAGTTATGGATGTGGGAACCTTTGGGGGTTTCTATAGAATATAAACATGAGTATTGAACCAGATGTGAATGATTTTATAGACCTCAAACCCCCCTAATAAAACTGTCAGACCTTTTTTCCCTAACTATGCATGTAGTATTTTTTACTAATGAAGAAAAAATGGTGAACCCGATGTGAAATCATTTAACTATGGAATATCCTTCACAAGATATAAAGGATATAATACCCAGTTCCCATCAAAACATTTTTCCCTTTCCACATGGTTGATCATAAAAAACACATATATTTTCCCAAAGGAACAAAAATGGTGAACCTAATAAGAAAACATTTAACTATGACATCACTTTTTCTAGATAAAAAGGATTGAATCCCCAGTTCTCATTGGGCCATATTATTCTCACCATAGGGGTGATCACCCACATCACATTTCTTTTCCTCGTGAAATAAAAATGGAGAACTGGATATGAATCTCTAAAATTGAAAAATGATAGGTTTACCACACATCAGTCCATCTTGTTTGAAAATCCTATGTATAAAAATCTAGGAACTTGAAATGAATCTTTTAAATGATAAAAATGATCAACTGATCCTCTATATCCAGGGTTCTCCTGAATTAATTCCATCCTCACTGTGACAAGTCATTTTTAGTAGAGTGGACTAGATGGTAAGAAAGGGAAATTGTGTTTACCATAAATATGTGATTGAGATATTATAATGCATATGATGATGTAGTAATCCGTGACATTTTTCCTTGTTGCCTTAATGACTGTAGAAACTTATCTCACAAACAACACCCTAACTCGAGATAATTTCTTCATCCAGTGACCATTCTAGAAAACCAACTAATGATGCAACCCCCACATGTCTCAAAATTACCTCACCCACATAAAACCTTTAGTTTTAGGTGGTGAATTCAATGATCTAAGAATAACATAAATGGGGTACGATCCCGACCCTTGAGACTTCCCACGAGTGTGACCAAACACTAAAACCAATGGGTCCACATCACCCAAATAATGATTTAGTAAATCCAGCGGTTCTCATTTCCACTACCAACCACTTTAGAAGTCTATCCTTGGAGAGTGACAATCACTACCTTCGGTATCTGATTAAGGTGGATCGAAGATTCAATTATGGCTCCCTTTAAGTTCAGGGTCCAGCAAGGAGGGCTCCTATCAACCATTATTTCCAGTGCCATCATGGAGGTTCCATTTAGTCAACTGTTGAGGGTACCACCTGACACACTAAGTCCTATTACACCCATGAAAAGGAAACAAGGAAGGTACATCAAGCACAGAAATATTTGGATAAATGTGAGTTTTCTCATATCACCACTTCTATTGATGAAGTCCCCCAGTATATTACGATGGTATCCATTGAGCAAGCTCGTATATCTTCCCTCTTAGTACAAGTCTACATGAATATTACTATATAAATCATGTGGTAGGCACAT
Source organism: Viscum album (assembly GCA_963277665.1). Lineage (NCBI taxonomy): Eukaryota > Viridiplantae > Streptophyta > Magnoliopsida > Santalales > Viscaceae > Viscum > Viscum album. The sequence goes on from OY728158.1 coordinate 884,621,545, forward strand.
ATCCCTACCCCCATGCATGAAGTCCATCAGAATATTTTTCATGCACAAATAGGACATAAGAGTACTCATATCCACACTTCAATAGAAGATGTCTTTTAGTATATAGTGGAGATAGAAAATGTGCAGGATTACATTCATACAAAAACATTCCTAAAGTTCCATTATATTCAAGAAACTATTGAAGAACTATTCTGGCATATTCCATCAATGGTATAGATATAGGTATAGGCGCATATTCATATCCCGATAGACTGGGCAGAAAAACACATTAATTTTCATGAACAAGTGGTTTTTCTAGAGAAAGTACACACTAATTCTCCCATCTAGGAGGACTATTTGTATATTTCATTAATACACAAGGCATCAGAGCAAGATTATATTCTCATTCCAACCGAGGATCAAAAAATTAGAGTGCCACATGCCTTAGAACAGGGGCACATCCCTATCGAAAAAGACTAGAAGCATATTTCAAATGCTTAGAATCAGGATCACATCCCTGTTCTGTTCAGGTATCACCAAATTTGATTGGAAAATTGCTTGGGATAGGCTCATATTCCTATCAAAAAATATCTTCAACATAATCTAAATACTCGGTATTAGGATTATATCCTCATTTTGTCCAAGGCCCACCAAGTGAGAGTTATACACACCTCTGGACATGCCCATATTCTTGTCAGTGAAGATACTTGGAACATTCCAATAGCTCATGGAATTTAGGCTCATATCCATACTTCCTATAATGAATTAATGTATCATCATCCTTTATAGGCCAAACAGACGAAGGCTCATATCCCTTATCCCATTCCATAGGTTCGTCGGCATATTCCAATAGGAAATGAATATATGGACCGAGATCATATTCTTGATACAACTAGATCTCTCGAAGTGAGAGTGAAACATTTCTCAAGATAGTACCATATTCCTATCAAACAATATAGGCTACATACTACAAAGGATCAGGATCTGGCTCATTTCCCTATTCTGACTAAGGCTCACCAAGTAAGACTGAAAAATGCCTCCGGAAAGGATCAAATTACTATCACAGAAGCTCATTGGAATACACCAGTAGATTATAAGAAATAGGATCATGCTCTAGTTGCATAAAATATCTATCATTATATTTTGGATGTCATCATATAGAAGGCTCATATCCCTATACAATCGCAAAAGTCAAGTCGGCATATTCCATTCATGACGCACAATGAGGCACATATCCCTAATCTGCTTAATGTCAGTGTCTTTGAGGTTGTTAGAGACACATTTTAAACACTCCAAGGGTCCACTAAATCTTCAAAAAAATAATAAGGTGATAATTACTTCTGTATTCCTCCTCATGGTAGTGTAGGGATGGATCGCAAGGACTCTAATCCTGATATCCATCATTATTAACCTCCCTATGGTGATATCCATCATAGACAATGAAATTATACTCTTTCCCAGACGTCTCCCATTAAAGATGTGCTAAAAACACAGATTCCTTCATATAGAGTGGTTCTTGAAACATCAGGGTTAACCATATATAGTTCCCCATCAACTTCCAACAACACACCACTTCAGTCAACCGGTGACCCTAAGAAGCGTCGTCTATGATCTGACCAGATGGAGGCATGTAATTTTGATAAAGATGAATCTCACATTGATATATGGTGATACTTATCTAGAAACAACCTCCCCACCATGTTGTATCCCCTTCCACTTTTGACTTTGAGATATTAGATGATTTAAAGAAAAAGTGTATGTCTCAACTATTCAAGCATATATGGGAAACTCATCAGTGATTGAAGTCTAGACACATCCCTTCTGCTAGATATAGGGGTAAACATCACACCATCAAGATGCTCCATTTTCATCTAGACATGGAAAATATCTCCATGGAAGGGGACCTAAAATAGAAAATAGTATCAAAAAACTAAACTCTTGTTTCCATTGCATCATGGCTCTCCAAAATTTGATTGTTGCAGACTCATCAAGTATATGTTTTAAAGAATGTAGAAAGTATGAATCATTACAATTCAATTCACCCCCGGAATTGAAGATCCCCATAGATGTGGCATCCTGCAAAGTCATAGACTCTAGAGAGATTATGGGGATGAGTAAAACATAATCCAATTGGTCACTAAAATGGAATTCTACTACTTCAATAGTGCCAAGACATCATGAACAGAGGGAGAGGATAGACAAAATATCTTTGAACAATGCCCCATGAAGTAACAAGAATTCATTTCATATATGGAAGGAAAATTTTTGGTCAACCCAGAAAATTACAGTAAATAATGACTCCCATCATGGGATTTTATTTCACCCAACTCATACACGATCATTGCTACACTAGTTCGAACAAATCATAGTAGCATATGCTATAAAACTCATCCAGGAGAGAACACATACCCCCGGGCCAGGGGAATATATACCACTACCTTCACCCCCTTGGATTATCAATTCCTGAGAGCATAAAGAACATATTGAAAGTAGTATAAAAAACTCATCCCATTGGGTTGGGTTCGTTTAAATATTAATCATCATCACTAGGTTCATCATCCCCCAAGATGGTCCTGGGGAAATAAAAGGTGGTTTCAGATCGACCCCATCCTATTGGGCTAGGGGAATTTATATCTCAATGTACGTTCTAAACATTATAAAATCCTCAACTGGAATCATCATATCCTCAACTAAAGTATCAATAAATTCCAATTATGGCCCCTAATAGTCCTCAACCCATAAGGATGGGGTCATTTTCATCATCATAATCATCACAGAGGGAATCGGTCTTTTCCAGGTTAAGAGGTAAATATTGATGGTTGGAATCCCATATGTTCTTCTATCTACAAGAAAAAACCTATTCTATTAGAGGTACATTTGTTAAACACAACCAGAAACTCCCTCAAGGTCACCATTCACAGTTCTAGATGGGATGACCATATAGTGAGGGTAATCAAACCTCATGATGGTCACAATCCAAAATGGTGCAATATGGCCAAGGGTTTGAGAAACAACCCTGGTGCATGTGGTGCAGAGTCATCCTATTGCATTGAGAGTAATGGGAAAACTACCATGGTTTGATACACCTCTGTTAATTCCTTCACCATCAACACAACAAATAATATGGATCAATACACTAATGCAGATAGATGTAATACTGAAAGTATACCCTATGAGGAGGATCGAGATGTACCTATTGAACTCGCATGTACTCAGGACCAGAGGAGGATCCAAAACCTCAGACCTCCAAAAATTGAGTTCCCACCTATACAGTGGAATAATACGAATTATTAAGGAAATGAAGTTGTCATACCCCAATTGTCACCCATAAGGGATGATATTCCGTCAATGGAGGAGTAATTTTTACAGTATGAGGATGAGATAAAAAGTCTCAAAAAACACAATGAGGAGCTACTAATGGGAAAAATCACACTAGTTATCAACCTCAAGGAGAGGAAAATATTCCTCCACCTTAAAATCAAGAATGATATGATCCACCTACAAGAGAAGTATCTCAGTGTTAGACCAGCTCTAGATCAATACAACTGGTCTATATAAATTATGAAGTCGAAAATGATCATGGATTTCGTCTATTACGGTGAAGGAATCACTCTCTCTAGGGTGATCATTCAGTCTTTTCCTGGATCATTAATTAGTGGGAGATGAAAATGATGTCACCTCATTAAGCCTTACCCTCTCTCAGTAGATGGGAGTAAGTTCAAAAAATAGTACCTCTAGAACTACTCAATGTCATTGAGTCCCTAGGTACTTTAATGGAAGACATGGAAGGGGGATGTGCACCTTTTCAGCCTAATATAAATTTCTATCCTGAATGGGTGGATGGAACTTTTCCCCCACCCAATTTCAAAAATCCTACCTTCCCCACCTTTAATGGCTTGGGAGATCCCAAATAACATCTCACACACTTCGTATCTCAGTGAAATAAATTTATGGTCCCTTGATATTAGTAGGACACAACCAAAATGATGTGTTTTATATATACTTTAGTATGGGTTATCCTTTGTCTGGTACATCAGTCTTCCAATAGTTTCAATTTTAGGATTTTAAGACCTTTGTTGTCAATTCCTTTATCAGTTCATCTTCACACTGAGGAAACTGAAAATTATCAACCTGAAAAACTCAAATCAATGAAAAAATGAGATGGTGCGTGACTTCATATCCAGGTGGAAAGGTTTAACCTACTCACTCATCATCCCTCTCCCATATGATTAATTGTTGGATCTATGTGATGAAAATATTTGGGATGAGCTACAAAAACATCTGATCTTGATGAAATATCTAGGAGAATTCTCGGTGTTTTTTGAAATGGAACAATGTTTAGAAGACTCCATTCAGTGTACCTGAGCTAATTCTTGACTCACTCCCTCATCATAGGGGAAAATAATGGGCAATGTGGAAACTATCTTTGTTACCCTCAAGCCGATAGCATTGCCCATTCAAGCACCTAGTCATGTCTCAAACCTCCCAATGACTCCTATCAAGTGGAAAAAACATAAAACATTTCCCTTATAAGAAAGAAAAAAGTGATCAAGGTCACTTTAGATTTGATGAATGGGTGAATAAATCATACCCATTCTGAAACAAGAAAGTTTCCAGTTATTTCTTTATGTCCATAGACAATAACCTGCTCATGATTCTAGAGCCTTGTAAGCCCATTGAGGTCAACCTCACTGATCATCCTAACTATTGTCCTTTCCATATAAGGTTGGGTAACAACATCCCAGATTGATTCATCTTCAAACTCATCCTTGAAATCATGTTTGATTATGGATATGTGATGTTGGATAACTCTCTGACTTATTTCTCCTGCATAATAATTCCTCAATCAGAAGAAGTGGGTGATTGGAACATATTTCTAGCCAGGTGTAGATATAATTTCAACTACAGGTTGACTCAAAAGATAGTTGGTTGAGCTCATTTCAGCCTAAGAGAATAGCTTTGAAATCCCATAATGGTTCTATCACCCCTGGTAGAAACATAAAATATGCCTCTCAAAGTTTGATATGACCATCATACATAATAAGAGAGAGAAGGGGAAAATTCATATTCAGATCCAACACAAGCTCAGACTCTTGTAGATTTCTTCCCTACCACGTCTAAATCATAATAACCACCCCACCAAATATAACCCTAATTAGAATAAGATCTCATATTTGTTTTTGTTAACATGATACACTTTTAAGTCTCCTTCTCCATTGATGAATATGCCTCCAAGTATGAGTTCCCCACAACAGACTGGAAAACAGGAGGATGCATGCATAGGAACAGAGGGTATATGGGATAGTACAAGCATTTTTGGACCCAATATTTTGTTCATGTCCTCATAGAAGACATAGATGTAGATGAGACCCATGGGAAAGCACTCTATAAATCTCCAAAAAGAAATGGATGTATATCAGAACCTGCAAATATTCATCCATGCCTAATCATCTTACATGGAATCCTAGTAGAGTTGTCATTATATGATCGTCCTAGAAAACAGAGAAGGTTTATGTGACCTATTACACTAGCAGTAGATGCTCCCTTGACCTCAGCACAAGAACCTGGATTGTCCACCTTAAATGTATTGTATCCTAAACCACATAATAAGTAGAAACCTCACATTGGGAAGTTCCTACCAATGAAAAAAAGTATGACATTTTAAAGTTGTTCACATATCCAAGATCTCAAAACTGGATACACTCCATCTTTCAAAATAACTTGTTGAGGCACACATTGAATCTCTATAGAGCCCAAAGGAGTTTGAAAACGATGTCACTAGAGTTGAGTTTTATTGAGTGGTGACCATTAAATCATATTTCTATGTCACTATCTAATTCATTTAATAGAATTAGGGGAGGTCACCCCAAGACACATGAGACCCCTATGTGTTTCAGGATAACTATAAAATGTCAATGACCAATGGTGACCTCAATGGAAAGGTGGTAACACTGCATGGTGACACCCCCCCCCCTTAGATTCTTGATAATCCATATATGATGAAGTAATATTCTATTAAAAGGATGAAAGAAACCAATTATAGATGAAAATATATGAGTAAAATCACATAATGACTTGGGAAGAGCCCGAAAAAAATCCCTAGAGTATGCTTAATGGTGATTGTGTGTTACCCATAAATATGATTGAGGTAATACACCTAATCCCGAATATCCAAGACCCTTCTATACCTAGAGGCAGTGTAAAATAAAATCAAATTTTAATTATCACGACAATAACTTTGGTAGTAGGGTATGATAATGTCTCTTCTCATGGCATCTCTCATCTTGATAGAGATAGAGATGTCATCAATCTTCCTACTTCGTCTGAAAATACCTCCACAGACTCAGAGATGAAAGAATAAGTGGATAACCTCAAGAACACCCCTCCCACAATTGAGGAAGGCATCTCCACCACCATTTATGAGATCAGTTAGGTAAATCCGGGAACATAATAAGACCCTCGGCCTATATTTATTAGTGTTTTAATCCCTCCCAAGGAGTAGGAGATGTATATCACATTTCTAATGAAACATTTATATGTGTTTTCTTGGAAATATATATAAATTCTTAGACTAAATCCATCTATTACTACACACTATATTAGATTACTCGATGACCATCGAGGTTTCAAGTAGGAAGTCAGAAGGATTCACCCCTAACATTCCATTAATGTAGATGTAAAAGTTAAAATTGATCAAATAAAACATTTTTAGAGAAGTAAAATACCCATGATGTCTCTCTAACATCATCCCTGCCAAGAAAAATAAAGATAAGATTATGGTATGTATCAATTTATGAGACCATAATTGAAACCACCTAAAGGATGACTTCTCATTCTCTATCATAGAACTCTTGATCGATAAAACTTCTAGATTCTAAGCCTTTTCCTTCATTGATTGGTACTTGGGGTAAAATAAGATAAATATGGACCTTTAAGATGAGGAAGTAACTTCCATTAGACCACCCTAGGGGATATGTTTATATTAGTTCATGCACTTTGTATTAAAGAACATTAGAGGTACTTATAAAGGTTACATGCATCATATATTTAAACCCTTATGAGGATGAATAGATGAATGCTACATCGATGAACTGGTGGTGAAATATCAATAGTGATGTGATCACTTCACAAATCTTAAACCCATATTTGAAAAATAAAGGAAGAACAATCTGAAGATAAACCCCCTAAAATATGATTTGGGGGTAACAGCAAGGAAGTTCCTTAGGTTTTTGGTATGCCACCGTGGTATTTATGTCGACCCGAAAAAGACCAGTGATATCCTGGAAATTACAACCCATCAGAATCTCAAATAACTGAGGGGGGTCCAAGGGAACCTTTTCTAAATTCAAATGGGATGGGGACTACCAAAAAACCATTGAGATTATCAAGTAGCACATCCTACAAAAACTAGTCATGATTCCTCCATTGGAAGAAAATATGCTCATCTTATATGTGGCCTCCATGGAATAATCACTTGGAACTCTCCTTGCAAAGAGAAATGATGTGGGGAATGAGAATAGTCTCTATTACCTCAGCTGAATGATTCTAGGAACTGATTCCCAATATTATAATGTAGAGAAGAACTACCATTCCCTCAAATTTACAGTGAAAATCTTGAGGCATTACTTATAGTAGCACAAATTGCATCTGGTATCTCATATTGATCCTCTAAATTACATCCTTGGTTGTTGCAAATTGACTCAAGATTTGGTATAAAGGTAGTTCATTCCATAATAGTATGACATTCTATTTGCGTCATAAAAGAAAGTGATAGGTTAGTACTTGGATGACTTATTCATGGAACATCCTTCCCCATAAATTACACCCATGGACACCAAACATCTAGATAACGAGGTTTTCTATAACCATGAAACTTCCCATATATGGGAGATGTATTTTGATGGCACATCCTAGAGTCCTATTGGAAAAATACTAGAAAACCTGAAACTCAATCGGGTTGTCTAAGGGATTTTATTGGTTTCACTAGAAAAAGAAATTATTCCATAGTTATATTCACTATCTAAAGGCTGCAAAAATAATGAGTCAGAACACCATGTACTTACTGCTGGCTTGAATCAATCCCTACAGCTGCAAATAGCCCACCTTAATATCAAAGGAGATTTGGAGTTCATGATAAAGAAGATCGATGGAAAATATAATATCAAGATGGAAGAATAGTTCCCTATCATTGGCTATGTTAGAGTAATAAGAGAATATCTCCCTTTTGAAACCACATTGCATCATGTTCCCTGGTCACAGAATTCTCATTCTGGTGCATTGACTAATGCATCCACAGTCCTAGTTGAGCCTGATCAGGAGGAAGAAATATTCTACATCACTAACCGAAGTATGTTCATATCAATCATCATTCGCATCATGGAATAAATCAATCATTTCGACACCACCCCATAACGTGATTAACCAATATCCACCCCTAGATGGATGGAACCCAAAATTGGAAATCTCTAAAATGGGACTCTTTCGATGGCATAAGCTAGAAGGGAAGAGATTCAACTGAAAAGAAAACATTACCCTATGAAATGGTCTAAATGAACAAAAATTCCTATAAAAATGAGGATTTTTTGGAATCATCCTCATATGAATAGAAAAAGAGAGGGATTTCTGCTACTATGGAAGATGTCCATGCAGGCTCTTGTGGCAGTCATCAGTGTGGGACTAAGCTCTCCCGCCATATTTTTAGGCTGGGTTACTACTAGATAACTATGATATAGGATTATATGGAATTTACAAATAAATTTTATTCATTCTAGATTCTTGAAAATTCCATCCATCAACCCCCATAATTTCTACATATAGCTAAATATTCCTAGTTGTTTTCCATATGGGGAATAGATATTGTGTGGCCATATCTACTAGCTAAGGCTACGAAGTATAAGTATATCCTTACTACTACTGAATTATTTTTAAAGTGGGTTGAGGAAATAACCCTCAAGGGTATTAGGATGAATAATTTCATCAACATAATGAAGTCCCATATCATCACCAATTTTAGATTCCCTCAAATGATACTAATGGAAAACTGCACCAACTTCTATTCTCTAGAGTTGAAAAAAATGTACCACGAGTGTAATATCGAGTCTAATAATTCATCATGATATAATTCAGAAAAATAATGTACTAATAGAGGAATTTAATAATAATCTATTGAATATACTCTAGAATATGGTGAATAAGGACAATAAGTCTTGGTCAGACAAGATCATACATGCTTTCTGGTCCTATGATTTCACCACAAGTACTGTTACACAATAATTTTTGTATTCATTGGTGAATGGAACTAGGAATTATTAATCATAGAATTATAGATTCCCTCTCTTCGAGTATCCATCTACAGAAAACTATGAGATGATGAGAGATCAAAAAATTGGTTGGATGAATTAGAACATCTCGATGAGAATAGGATTCATACAGTGCACATCCTTGAAGTCCATTAGAATCAGATTACACAAACCTTTAATAAAATGGTCTGCCTTTATTCTTTCCTTCTTGGAGAGATGGTATTGGCTCTTAGGACTCCAATGATAACAATAAAAATCCACCAATATTGAAATCCAAAAGGGAGGAAACTTATATCATAAATTAGGTCTATCACATTAGAGCTTACTCATTGGCCATAATGGATGAGGAACATGTCACACCCCCACCAATGTGTGGTTTCTCAAGAAATACTTTTTGTAGCTACCATAATATTTTTAAGTATACCCAAAATAATGATTTTAAATTGTACAAATTATTTCATGACCACATGATAATAAACTATATAGAAAACATTCTGACCACATGACATTAAACTATATAGAACATATCCAAACCGCATGGTTTGATGAGAACTATTTATTCAGTCCTTTTTATATTGTACATGATATTTCATAGTAAAGTTATTTCATGTTGGGTTCTCCATTTTTGTTTCATTCGAAAAAATCACATGAATGTCCAGGGTTAAAAAGGTCTTATGGCTTTATTTTTTGGGGATTGATGTATGTATAATCATTAACATTGGGTTCACCATTCATGTTTATCTTCACTAGAAACTCACAATGGTTCCCACATCAAAATTTCAGTATAGATCTACTTTCCAAAGAAAGCATCCAATTGGGGTTTCATACCCAACGACACTTAAGAACTCACATTAGTTGAGAGTATGGGAGGTTAGTCTCATCACACACTTTTGGGGGGAACTGTTCCCTACTTGGGGACTCTCTTATATATTTAAGATATGTTTAAGAATATCCTCCTAATAATGATATGGGACCAACTACTATAATAAAACAATCAATTATAGAATCATTCCATGTGTAAAATAAGGCCTATTAATGAGTCAATCTATATGTATCTTAGGTTACTCTTTAATTTCCCTTTAATGGGATGATTCTTATATTTTTAATCCATATTACTAGGAACTTCAGAGATTATTTTCATCTAAGGAGGTGTTTAATTTTTCATGGATGGGATTATACCTTTATGTGGAGTCATATATATCTTATTTATAATAGGAATCAAAACCCATGTAGTTCATTAAATTAATTTAGTTTAATTTCATGATTAAATGATATATATGAAATCACTTAGGCATTGGGTATTGATATCAATCCCTAAGGAGGTGTTGACATATCCTAGTTTTAATAGGAATCAGAGCCATCATAGTTCAGTCATTCTTTTGAGACTTCCCCAGGGTAGATTCCCTTATTGCGGGTAGTTATATCATTACCATTATTAGGGCTTGCACACTAATGTTTTCTAAGATAATAGTGATTAATTATGTGAATGATATTATTATTTCAAGTTCTTAATTCCATGTGATTCTTGACCACTGTTAGAAACAAGGGATAGAAATTTATCAGTCTCACTACATATGGATGTAAGACTTACATCCCGGGATAGCCATTTATTTGTTTAATATTCTACTTAGGCCTTGGGATGGAATCCTACATATCTTGTTTATTGTAAGAATCAGATTTCTCCTAGTTTAGTTGCCTTCTCAATCCAGTGGTAGATGAGGGAGAATGATCGGTCCATGGAAGTGATTGGGTCCCAATGGTTTGAATGATGGAGATGTGGAGGGAATCACACTGAGGTGGGTGACCATTTGAGCTCAGGGTTTAATAATGGATTTAACATATCCTGGTTATGGTAGAAATTAGAGTTCTTGTAGTTTTGTTTCCTTCTCAATCCACTGGTGGATGAGGCGGAATGATTAGTCCATGGGAGAGATTCCATCCGGATAGTTGAAATTTCGGATACATGGATGGACCCACACTGAGGATCATTCCTATTTGAGCTCATTCCTTAAGAATTCATCCTATGTATCCTATTTATTTAAGGAATTAGAGTTATTATAGTTCATTTTTCTTCTAAATCCACTGGTGGATGAGGCAGAATGATCATCCAACGTGAGATATTAGGTCCTGGTGGTTGGAGTATTAAAGACCTGGAGGGACATACACTAAAGTGGGTGACCATTTGAGATAAGGACTTAAAAATGCATCCTACATAACATGGTTTTGGAAGAAATCAGAATTCTCATTATTCAGTTGATCATGGATTACACACTAAGGTTTCCCTAATATAGGGTCTGTCATGTCATGCTGCTTATTGAAGCTTACACAATGTAGTTTCTCTTATATAGGGTACATATCATATTTTGTCAATAATATGGGATTACACACTAAGGTTTCCCTTATATAGAAGAAATATCATATTATTCCACTGATCAGGGATTATAAAATAAATTATCCCATGTATAGGGGATGGATCATATAATTCCATTGACCATGGCTTACACGCTAAGGTTTCCCATAATTGTCCACTAGACAAGGTTATCATGTCTTCAGACATCTACTTAACATGGAATAATTGTCCACTTGACATCTTCTAATTTTCTACTTGATATGTTTGAGGATGTATAGATATGCCTTGAAGAAAATTTCTGAAGAAAATCATATGATCCAGTTGACTCATTAGGAGGACGTCGCATAACCTGAATTTCATATTTGGATACCAACACATGATCAAGCTTGATAGATCTGGAGCACTAGATTAATTTTCTAAATTACATTGCATGATCAAGGTTTACATGTTGAGAGGGTTCCACGTGACCTAGCTAACTAGTTAGGAGGATGTCGCATGGTCTAGGATGACATGTCTGCAGGGTGTTGTATAACCTGGCTAAATTTTCTAAATGAAATAGCATAATCTAAGATGACATTTCTGGAGGGTTCCACATGACCTAGATGACTTTTCTTGAGGAGATCACAGGATCCTAACCCACATGTCATGGCTTCAGAGTGAGACTTAGTTGACCTTCCTTCGTTTCACTGCATAACATGGGAGATATGTGTGGAGGATATCGTAAGATTTGGCTGGCTAACCTTGAGGAATTATCAATACTTGTGTGGTACACCCATAGGGTGTCAGGTAACTTTATTTGACATGTCCAAGGGACATCGCATGAACTAAATAGAATGCCTAGTGAGCATTTCATTATTTGAGTGACATGTCCTGGTAATATATCATGATCTAGTTGTTTCATGTGAAGTGAATAAGGATCAATGTATATGTTATACAAATAATTCTATCATCAATTATTCTTTGATCCTTCCTTTCATTCATATGTTCCTTGTGTTTGTTTAGTGTTAGCCTATTATTTAGTTTTCATGTAACCCAGCCAACATGCATGATTTCCTTCGCATAATCTAATTTCCATGCCATAAGTCCTTTGTGTGACCTCAAGTGATCACTTGAAGTGACTATTAATTCCGTGTGATCCCTTAAGTTAATCACCATTTTTTACCTAGTGGAAAATGTTTTCGATTGTGTGATTCAATTATATTATAGTTCCACTCTTCCACTCCCATGTGTGATCGATCATGGATGTGTAGTCGTTTTTTTGTTCCATGGGGAGAATTTTAGGCATTTCCACTCTAGTCATATGCCTTCTTGTTCGGGTCTTATTTCACATATTTGAGCTAGATTTAGTCAAAGTATTTGGTGTTGCGTGGTTCATATGATCTTGTCATGGGTCATTCAGGGGGTGTCTCATGATGATCAAAGACCACAAGAATATTCCACCTTATCCAATTTTATTGACCACAGAGGATGAAATGGATTCAACCTAATCATGTTGATATGTCAAGGGGATTTTACAAGGCCAAGAAAACATTTTTATGGGCCTTGGTGAGATCATTAATCTTTTGGAGGGCTTTCATGTGTTTTGAGGTGACTTGTCTGGGGTATTCCATGAGAAAAAGGTGGCTTTCCAGGGGGCCTTTTGAATATTAGCATGCCTATCTATAGGGTTTTTGTAACTCCCCAACCCCAGTTACCCAGAGTGGGTGCATTATTACATAGCATTGGCATGATTACAAGGAATAAAGTCTCTAAAGGCTGATCAATTTAGCAGTCTTGGAAAATATATTACATACATGAATGTTACATTACACTTTCTAACATTCAATAAAAAATCACTCCTTTTAGAACACTATTGTTCCCTTAGATTAACCCTACATCTCAAACATAAAAGACTTCTTGGGATCCTGGGAAGATAAAACATAAGAAAGGGGTGAGCACATTTGCTCAGTAAGGGTAAATAATTTAGCAGAACATAACATAAACAATAGGCATGGTGAATAATTGAAAGCAAATGCCTTTACAAATAATAAACATGAAAACTTTATGGTAGAAATATGAGCTGAGTAAATAATGCCATAATAAAACATAGTCTTGGGTATTCTACTAGTCCAATAACCACATGAACCATCAATATTATTTCCATAATGAGGGAATGTATAATTCCAGACATTTGGAAACATTTTGTCAAAACCTCGGTCATGATGTCTAAAAATGATTAAGGCCTTGGCGAAAACCATATATATAATTAGGAAATGCCTTGGCCAATTACATATTTAATTGTCTCATGAGACCTACCGATGCATCGAGGAGCTATATTGGGATCCACCCATCAATTACTATGTCCAATACATTCCACATATGAAAAGGTTGAAATATAATATAAAAATTCGTATTAGAACTAGTATACGAAATGTCAATACTTTAACCCTAAACCATTAATGGTATAAAAATAACACATCCAGAGTCAAATATATCACAAAACCTTCAATACAAAATATAATATTTGTATCATAATAAATCAACCTCAATAAAGAATTAAATCCTGTAAATGATGTTGGCATAGTTGAAAATGATCTCTAAAAATCTTTGAGAGAAATGTCCCTTTTTCATGAAATCATTTAAAAGTCACATAATTTATAAAGGAAGTCATTTAAAATATAGTTTTGAAACAAAGTGTCCCATACCACTTTAAAAAAAATGGGTACAACCGCAAAAGCGACACACAACGCAAGGAAGAAAATTACAGTAAATTGCAATCCTGGGGACTTGACCCTGCTACCTGCCACTTTTAAACATTTCAAAGTAATTAACATTTTAAAACATTCATGTCTATATAAATAAATCCTTTAAAACATTTTTAAAACATAGACATTAATGAGAAAGCTTTAGAAGAATAAATCGTTAAAACATTTAAAATGATGTTTTAGTAAAAAATTATCATAAAAATAATCCCTTTGAAAACACTTTTATGAAACATAGACATTAATAATAAATATTTAACAATAGATACTTATGTAAAAATAACCTCGGATAATAAAGAGATTGTAGAATTATCCTTTACCTTGCACTTTCTTTTGGTCGAGGGTACGTTTAACCTCATGTATAATGACCATAGTATGTTATAAAATTATACCAGAACAATATTCATATTTATTATATCATAAATGATTCATTTATGACTTTATACAACCCGTTTAATAATTATTTCAATGTTAAATTAACATTTTGTGTAATAATCGCTTTCTTTATCGTATGTGCTTTGACTTGTTATTCTTGATCATATCATTTCGATCTTGGTTTAAATGATTACAGAATATAAAACTTGATCTATATAACATATATATTTAGAATATAAATATTTATAATAGATTTATATATGAAATGGAAGGAACAACTTAAGGAGGCGGTAGATCGTACGTACTCATAAACCCTGTTTCTGTTTTCACATCGTATAGAACACAAGTAAGTGAATAAGACATATGTAAGTACATACATACATACATACATACATACATACATACAAAAATAAATATATATATATATATATATCCAGTACATTATTATTTCATATATTACTTACTTATTAATAATATATATTTTTATAATCATTGTTGAATGGTTAACATGGAAATGAATCGCATCGCATCATGGAGACGGTAATCTGTACGTACGCATGAGCGAAAATATCATTCTTTTGATATTAAAATCATATATAATTGGATGGTATATCATATATATAGAATCATTTACATGTTATATTTATTATTTAAATCAATTATACATCATTATTATACCCATCCAATATAATAATGTATTTAATAACAACTACACCAAAATGTGCAGATGGTAAGTCGTACGTACACACATATGGTGACATGTCATTCATAGGATGGATATAATAATGAATATGGTAGTACCATATTTATAAAAACATCACATTATATAGAAGATACTAGAGTTATTGTTTTACAATGGAGACAACAAGGAAAGAAGTAGTGAAAGAAGAAAAGAAATTGAAAGAGGTGATGAAATATTTACCTCTTCTTCGAGTTCTTCCATTTGATTTGATCAAAAGGGCTCCTTAGGTAATATTTCTGACCAAATTATGGCCTCTATGATTAAGGGAGGATTGTTGAGAGGATATTTGGTCAAGGGTTGGCCAAGAAAAATGGCTTTGAAGATGTGAATTTGAGAGAAGGGGGAGTTTCCTTCTATAAGAGGGGTGAGGGGCACCTTAGGAAAAGATTGAAATATTATTTTATAATAAAATCATATTTGGTTTATAATGGATCCAAATTGATTTATTTCGAAGATAAAGTGGGTATGGGTCTAAATAATCTAAAATAGTAGTTTATAGAAAAGTTTAGGTTACCATTTTAACCTTATCTTTTAGATTTAACTCTAAGTTAAATAATTTAACTTTTACCGTGTCTTTGTGTATTCTTACACTATATGGTTAATAAACTTACAATAAACATACAATAAAACCTCAAGTAGTTCATTAATGACATATATAATATTATTTAAGCCCTTTGGACGAACCTTATATTTTTTGGAATATTAAATCAACCAATAATATAGTATTTGTTTTAAAAATTAATTTATGTCAATTTTGACACTATTTGGTATTTTGTTTTTGGGAAAGTCATAACAACCTTATAACTTAGATCAATATTTATCTAATAAACACTAACATGTCATATTAACCAATAAAATTAGTTTAATTCATTATAATTCTCAAATTACATTTATTTAGATATTAATGATATCAATTATTTTAATCTTTCCTTAATATGGTAATTACTGCATCATCATTGTGTCATAAATAAATTAAATTATTTAATGTCTAAAAATTATAAATAAAATAAAATTATATAGGAATTATGTTTATCTTTCTAATTAATATTTATAGTCAAATTTATATTATGTATAACCCTATGTAATAAATGATTTAGTTATTAAACTTTGAATTTAACACTTTCAACTATTCTTGGAATTAAATAATAATAAATCTCCTAATCTAATTCAAGTGGACCTAAAGGATCATATTTTCTTCCTAAGGTTTTTTGGTCGAATTAAACATATCCCATAGAATAAGGACATGTGTTAGGGTAATAAAAATATCATTTTTACCCTTAATTACCCTATTTACCTTTAACCGTGGTAAATAAAAGTCAAAAGTTATTATTCACAAAAATTTATTTTTATATTATTAAACCAATTTTTACTTACTGATATCAACCATGTCTCTTGTATTTTTCAAATTCAATTCACAGAAGTGGTTAAATTAAGTTTAATGCAAATTTGAAAATGCTCATAGGAGGTGGGTAAAAGATGGTAAGAAGTTCAATAAAACTTTTCTATATCTAAAATTATTATAAAATAACTCCAATTAATTAAATTGAACTTATGTAGGTATTATGTATAAATTTTTACCAAAAATAATTTTAAATTATATAAATAATTATTTAAATAAAAATTCTATTTTAAAAAATAACTCAGCGTTTTTCACAATTCATCAAAAATTGAAAGTTTCCAGAAAAATACCAAAAATTCACCCTAAGCTAATTTTGATATTCCAAATTCAAAAATGATGTCTATTTTACTAAATTCAAAATATGGAATTTTCATTTATAAATTTAAAATTAATTCTCATTGTCAAAACCAAAAAACGGGTTTTTAAAAAAGTCAAAACTATCAAAAGATTGACATGTGTTTATGTCAAATTAAAATGTGAAATTAATTATAATGACCAAAATTGTAATAAATGAAAAAAATACTTCCAAACCATGTAAATTTATAATTGAACACTATAAATTATTTTGATTAAAAAAGTTGTTTTTAGTTAAAATTTAGTAATTTTCACTATTCACCCAAATATGAAAGTTATTAGAAAACCACCAAAAATTTATTGAAACTAAATTTTTATCTCCCAATTCTAAATATAAAGTTCATTTTGTCAAATTTAATATATAAATGTATCAAATATTAGATTTAAAAAAAATATTCACCATTAAAAGGTGGTAAAATTGCGTTTTTTGAAAAATACTTCTTTAATCTGAAAAAATGAATTTTTTCTTATATTGTATCTAAGAAATACATAATATGGATGTAAGAATTATATAGAGTATATAAGATTAAAAATAGAGTTAATACAATTTATAACCACTTTTTGAATGACTTGTTTGGTATTTTTTTTATGTGCTCGAACTCGGTGTTGCGTGTAGCGCAAGCTATTAAATTAATTTAATGAGATAACATACTATGAGATCTTGGGGTGTTACATTCTCCCCTCCTTTAATAAATTACATCCTTGCAATTTGGAATTGTTATTCGAAAATGAAAGGTTAAAAATAGAGAAATACCTTTGTGGAAAACCTACATCAAAAATTGGGTTAATAAAATTTAGTCATAATAAGAGGGAAAGGGAAATGAAAAAGTTACCACTAAATTATGATCTCGATTGGGAGAAATTTGGTGTAAATTAGAGACACATAAATGTAGGGAAAACATAAATATTTCTAGGGAGTGATTAAGTTCATCAATCAAATTATATCATTTAAATATATTGACATAAAAAATCCATTATCAAAACCACTTTCAGTACTAAAATACATAAAAATATTATATGGTATTTATTTTCTTTTTTAATAAACATTTGGGCTTGTTAAGGAATCCAAAGATCAAATAAAACTGATGGCATCGGAATGGTTGTTGTCACCGCTTACGTAAAAAAACATTACTTTTTTTATCATTCAGTAAAATGCTTCGTAGAAAAAGATTCCCCTTGAAATGAAAAGTCAAAGGGTTTTATACAACGTATAAAAGAAAGTCGTTTAGAAATCAAAGGAAGCCTCAATTAAAAAATATTGGGACGAAGTCCCTTAACTAAAGTTTAAGAATTAATTTATTCATATAATAAGAAGAAAATATATATATATATATATATATACTTGACAAATAGAGTTACATCCTTTAACTAATTCCTACCACAAAATCATCTTTCACTCCAAAATATTTCAAAGAAATATTCTATTTATCCTAATCGTATAGGGTTACAAAAATAACGAATTTATAATTCACCTATCAGAAATTTTAAAAAATAAACTACATTATACAATCTAGGATGACACGTAGGCCAGTGGTAGGTGCTGCACCCTTGTTTCTCTTCGGTTGCGGGTTCAAGTCTCACGGCTTTGCCAGACGCGACTGGTTGTCACCCGGCCTCTGGGTTGTCTTTATGAAAATCTAAAAATAAAAATAACAATTGTATCCAATTTCAAACTTAATCCATTCTAACCTTTAAACTTATACAAAATACTTCTATCCAAACTCACATTCCAAAATTTATAAGGAAGTTAAACACAATCAAGATCCTTTTTTCCACGTAATAACATGTGAACACCTACATCATGTATTCTTTTAAAACATGGTAACACTGTGAATTACCATAAAACCCTATTGATTACATTCATTATCCCTCATTATTTATATAATAATAGATATATTCCTTATATCCAAAAAATTTTAATGTTACAACAATGATAAAATAAACAAAATATTAATCAGTTCCATGGGAGTCAAGAATATATATTATAATTTATCCAAATCAACCATTTATTATTCCAAAATTACTACCTCATTATTAGGACCATATTAAGGATTACCTTTCCTTTAACCACGTATTTTCCAAAAATATTAGCTTACCATTAAGTCACCCTTATTAGAACTATATAATCTCAAATACAAAATAAAATAGTACTACATTACAATCCTTATTTATCTCCATAATTTATATAACCAGTATATTGTTGATACAACACTCAAATGAAATAATTCTATAATAACAACAGAAGAACACTAGTCATTCCTCTTCATCCGAGGTAGTATCATAACTTGATTATTATCCAATATCATCATTTGTGGTATACTCTGATGACTGGGACATTGATTCACGTAGTGTCTCAACACATTGTTGATGAAGCATTTTATATTTGAAACCTTTTTCTTACACTTTCAATCACATACCTGGTGTCCTTTTTCTCCACACTTATAACAAACTCCCATTCCATTCAAGAATTTAATGAGGTGATTCTGTCCACATTTATCAAAAATGGGAAAATCCTTCTTTCCCCTCTTCTCTTTATCCATTTTTCTCTCTACCACCCTTTTCTTCTCTTTCTTCCCTTCAAAGTTGTAGGACTCAAAAAATTATTTACTTATCTTATTAACACATGATATTATTTATTCATATATTGAGAATACATGGGATAATATTTCCCTTAAAAATGTTGGATTAATACCATGACACATATGATCCTTCTTACTCTTTAGATCATATGTATTGTTGGAGTTCTCATTCCTTATACTGGGTGCCATTTCTAAACAATGGCATACACTAGGTTAGTTTATGAATCTCCATGAATAATTATAAACATGTAAAATAAATAATGTAAATTGGACAATTTGTGGATATAATCCATAATAATAAAAATGTTTTCTTTGAGGAATTATTTACTCTTAAATCCTTCATAATGGCTTGTATTGAAAATGTGAATTATCCTAAGCATATCCTCTGGTAGTGTTGTAAACAAGAGTGAAGTAAGGCCCATTATTATGCACCAGTTACTGTTCGAGTCTATCTCAAAGAGGTTTTTTTGGGTTTTACCCCTAGGTACATCTGTGCCAGAGCCACCTCTACCTGCTCGTATCTAGAGAGGGATGTATTGGTTGGAAAACTCACAAAATCTCTAAATTTCTAAAATTCTTGGAAGTTCTTCTATATTAATCATCAAATTATATATTAGGGTAATGATATCTAATCAAAGTTTATCTATATCTATTTCCAAGGTTGTTTCTAAACTTCCTCTCATACCAACTATAATTCCCTGACCCCAGTTACCCCGAGTCGGTGCATTATTACATAGCATTGGAATGATTACAAATAATCAAGTCTCGAAAGACTGATTAATTTAGCATTCTTGGAAAATATATTACATACATGAACGTTGTATTACACTTTCTCACATATAATAAAAAATAATCCTTTGAGAATTCTATTGTTCCCTTATCTTAACCCTGCATCTCAAACATAAAAAACTTCTTGGGATCCTGGGAAAATAAAACATAAGAAAGGGGTGAACTCACATGCTCAGTAAGGGTAAATAATTTAGCAAAAGATTACATAAAAAATAGGCATAGTGAATAATTTAAAACGCATGCCTTTACAAATAATAAACATGAACACCTTATGGAAGAAATATGAGCTGAGTAAATAATTCCAGAATAAAACATAGTCATGGGTATTCTACTAGTCGAATAACCACATGAAACATCAATATTATTTTCATAATTAGGGAATTTATAATGCCAGACATTCTGAAACATTATTTCAAGTCCTTGGCCAAGACATCTTAAAATGATTAAGGCCTCAGCCAAAACCATATATCTAATTTGGAAAGGCCTTGGCCAATTCCACGTCTAGTTGTCTCATTAGACCTACTGATGCATCGAGGAGCTAAAATAGGCTCCACCTATCACTCACTATGTCCAATACATTCTTCATATGAAAAGGTTGAAACATAACATAAACATTCATTTTAGAACTAGTATACAAAATGTCAATACTTTAACTCTAAACCATGAATGGTATAAAAATAACACACCCACAGTTAAATATATCACAAAACCTTCAATACAATATGGAATATTTGTATGATAATAAATCAACCTCGATAATGAATAATATCCCATAAATGATTTCGGCATAGTTGAAAACGATCTGTAAAAATATTTGAGATAAATGTACCTTTTTCATCAAATAATTTAAAAGCCACATAATTTATAAAGGAGTTCATTTAAAATATAGTTTTGAATCAAAGTCTCCCATACCACTTTGAAACTTTTGAAAGGAATTAACATTTTAAAACATTCTTGTCCATATAAATAAATCCTTTAACCCTTTTTGAATACATGGACATTAATGATAAATATTTGGAAGAATAAATCATTAAAACATTTAAAATTATGTTTTAGTAAAAAAAGTATCTTAAAAATAATCCCTTTGAAAACTCTATTATAAAACATGGACATGGATAGTAAATATTTCCCAGTAGATACTTACGTAAAACCGACCTCGGATAATGAAGAGATTGTAGAATTAACCCTTACCTTGCACTTTCCTTTGGCTAAGGGTACATTTAACCTACTGTATAATGACCATAGTATGTTATTAATTTATACAAGAACCATATTAATATTTATTATATCATACATGATTCATTTATGACTTTATACAACCCATATAATAATGATTTCCATGTTAAATTAACATTTTGGGTAATAATCGCTTTCTTTATTGTATGTGTTTTAACTTGTTATTCTTGATCGTGTCATTTAGATCATGGTTTAAGTGATTCTAGAATATAAAAATTGATCTATATATCATATATATTTAGAATATAAATATTTATAATATATGTATATATGAAATGGAAGGCACCGTTTATAGAGATGGTAGGTCATATGTACGTATAAATGTTGTTTCTATTTTCACATCGTATAGAACGGAAGTAAGTGAATAAGATATATGTAAGTACATAAATACATAAATATATATATATATATATATATCTAGTAACATTATTATGTCATATATTAAATACTTCTTAATAATATATATTTTAATAATCATCATTGAATGGTGAACATGGAAATGAATCTCATTGCGTCGTGGAGACAGTAATCCGTACATACTCACGAGCGACAATATCATTCTTTTGATATTAAAATAATATATAATTGGATGTTATATCATATATACAGAATCATTAACTTTTTAAATTTATTATTTACATAAATTATACATCATTATTATACCCATCCAATATAATAATGTATTGAATAACAACTACAACACAACGTGGAGACGGTAATCCGTACGTACACATGTATGGTGACATGTCATTTATAGGATCGATAGAATAAAGAATATAGTTGTACCATATTTATAATAACATCACATTATATAGAATATACTGGAGTTATTGTTTTACAATGGAAACAATAAAGAAAGAAAAAGTGAAAGAATAAAAGAACTTGAAAGAGGTGATGAAATATTTACCTCTTCTTCGGGTTCTTCCTTTTGATTTGGTAAAAAGGGATCCTTATGTTAGATTTCTGACCAAATTAATCTCTCTAGGACCAAGGGAGTATAGTTTAGGAAATATTTGGGTAGGGCTTGACCAAGCCAAATGGATTTGAAGGTGTGAATTTGAGAGAAGGGGGAATATCCTTTTATAAGAGGGGTGAAGGGTACCTTAGGAAAATATTGAAATATTATTTTCTAATAAAATAATATTCAGTTTATAATGGCTCAAAATTTATTTATTTCGAAGATAAAGTGGGTATGGTTCTAAATCCTCTCAACCAATAGGTTTTAGACAAGTTTAGGTTACCATTTTAACCTTATCTTTACCGTGTCTTCTGGTATTCTTACACTATATGGTTAATAAACATACTATAAACAAACAAGAGAACCTAAAGTGGTTCATTAATGGAATATATAATATTATTTAATCCCTTTTGTCGCACAATATATTTTTTGGAATATTATATCAACCAATAATATAGTATTTATTTTAAAAATTATTTTTTGTCAATTTTGACACTATTTGGTATTTTTTTTTGTGAAATTAATAAAAACCTTATAACTTTGAAAAAAAATTATCTAATCAACCCTAACATGTCATATTAACCTATAAAATTAGTTTAATTCATCAGTAGTCTCAAATTAATTTTATTTGTATATTTATGATATCAATTATTTTAATCTTTCATTACTAAGGTAATTATTGAATCATCATTGTGTCATAAATAAATTAAATTATATAACTTATAAAAATTATAAATAAAATACAATAATGTAGGAAATATTTTTATCTTTCTAATGAATATTTATAGTTGAATTTATCTTACGTATAACCCTATATTATAAAAGGTTTAGTTATTAAACTTTGAATTTAACACTTTTAACTATTCTTTGAATTAAACAATAATAAATGTTTTAATCTAATCCAAGTGGACCTAAAGGATCATATTTTATTCCTAATGTTGTATTTGGTCAAATAAAACTTGTACAATAGAATTCTAACATGTGTTAGGGTAATAATTAGATCATTTTTACCATTAATTACCCTATTTACCTTTAATTGTGGTAAATAAAAGTCAAAAGTTAATATTCTCCAAAAATTATTTTTATCTTATTGAACCAAACTTTACTTAATGATATCAACCGCGTCTACCAGATTTTTGAAATTCAATTCACAGAAGCGGTAAAATTAAATTTTATCCAAATTTGCAAATGCTCCTAGGAGGTGGGTAAAAGACATTAAAAAGTTCAATAAAATTTTTATATATCTCAACTTACTATAAAATTACTTCAATGAATTACATTGAACTTATATAAATATTATGTATCTATTTTGACCTAAAATAAATTTAAATAATATAAATAATTATTTAAATAAAAAGTCGGTTTTAAACAATAACTCAATGTTTGTCATTATTCATCAAAAATTGAAAGTTTTCAGAAAAATACCAAAAAATCACCCTAATCTAATTTTGATATTCCTAATTCAGTAATGAAGTATATTTTACCAAATTCAAAACATATATTTTGTATTTATTAATTTAAAATTAATTCCCATTGTCAAAACAAAAAAAAATGGTTTTAAAAAAAGAAAAAACTATCAAAAGATTGACATGTGTTTATGTCAAATTTAAATGTGAAATGAGTTATAATAAAGAAAATTTTATTAAATGATAAAAATATAATATAATTATACTTCCAAACCATTAAAATGTATAATTGAACAATATAAATTATTTTGATTAAAAAAGTTGTTTTCAGTTAAAATTTAGTAATATTCACTATTCACCCAAATATGAAAGTTATCAGAAAAACACCAAAAATTTATCAAAACTAAATTTTTATGTCTCGATTCTAAAGAAGAAGTGTATTTTATCAAATTGAATATATAAAATAGTCAAATATTGGATTTAAGAAAAGGTTCTCCATTAAAAGGTGGTAAAATTTCATTTTTTGAAAAATACTTTTTTTATGTGAAAAAAATGAATTTGTTCTTATATTATGTCTGTAACGCCCCGACCCCAGTTACCCAGAGTCGGTGCATTACTACGTAACATTGGCATGATCACAAGAAAGATCAAATCTCGAAAGACCGATTGGTTTAGTAGCCTTGGAAACACTAGATATATTCATAAGTTTTACATTACATCATAAAATGAAAAACTACTACAACAACATAATGTCTCCATAATCCACACTACTATCCCCTCATAATATCCCTGCAGGTCATTCATAATTTACTTCTTCACATCCTGGGGAAAAATAAAACATAGAAAAGGGGTGAGCTCAAATGCCCAGTAAGGATAACAATATAGCGGAAACTTTCATAAATAAGAATAAACATTTAAGGCAATGCATTACTAAAACAAAAGCCTTTTAAAATTGAACTTCAACATGGTATGGCAAAAGTAAAATGAAATAATGCCATTTACTTATTCACATGGATATTCTACTAATCGAATAATCACATGCAAAAATCAATAACCACTTTCATAATGTTGGAATGCATAATGCTAAACGTTAATTTCTTTGTCTAGGCCTCATCCCAAGACCTAGGGGTTACTTCTAACCGGAACCCAACCCGGAGTGCCTCTAATAACCGGACACCAACCCGGAGTGCCTCTAATAACCGGACACCAACCCGGAGTGCCTCTAATAACCGGACACCAACCCGGAGGGCATACTTTTACCAGTCCCTAACCTGGAGGGCTTTCTTTAACCAGTCCCCAACCTGGAGGGCTTACTTTTACCAGTCCCCAACCTGGAGGGCTTACTTTTACCGGTCCCCAACCCGGAACATACTTGTTTAGCACATTCATCTGAAGAAAACTTTGAAATATAACATAAACATTCGGGTTAAAACTAGCATACGAAATGTCAATAGTTTCACCATAAACTATGAATGGTATAAAATAGCACATCCACATTCAAACATATCACAAAACCTTCAATACAATATAGAAGTTTTGTATTATAATAAATCAACTTCAAATAATCTTAAAATCCATCAAAGGATGTTGACATAGATGAAATCAAAATTATTTTAAAAGAAGTATCTCCTTTTATTTTGAAATCATTTAAGATCCATATAAAATAAAACATTTTCTTTGAAAATATTCTTATAAGCTTGTAAGGAAAGCTTCGACGATTTTATAACGGCGGAAAGTAACCGCACCCGCCGTATAAGTTAAAAAAAACATTCTTACCTCAATTCTGTCGAAAAGGTTAAAAAGGACCTTATTTTGAAAACGACGGAAAGATTCCTTTATAAACCTCTTATAAAAAGTCAAACAAGGGTATAAATGACTTTAACCCATATTCTTGTAAATAGTAAAAATGTTTTGAAATACATTTCGAAGAAACATGGATGTGGATGATAAAGAGATCCCAGTAGATTATTACGTATAATACAACCTCGGATAATGGAGAGATTGTGAAATAACCCTTACCTTGTACTTTTCCTTGGTTGTGGTAGGTTAACCTCCTCTTCTTCGGGTTCTTCCTTTTGATTTGATCAAAAGGGCTCCTTAGGTTGGCTTTCTGATCAAACTAAGGCCTCTAGGTTGTATTGAGGGATGTTGCGAGAGTATTTGGGCAGAGTTTGGCCGAACCAAAAGGCTTTGAAGGTGTGAAGAAATGAGAAGGAGGAGTGCCCTTTTATAAGAGGGGTGAGGGGCACCTTTGGAAAAGCTAGAAATATTAATTTATAATAAATTCATATTCGGTTTCTAAAGGCTCCAAAGTTGACTATTCAAAGGATGAGGTAGGGATAGGTCGAAAACAACTCATCCAATAGAATTTAGACAGGTTTGGGTACTTATATTAACCTTATCTTTAAGTATTAACTCTAAGTTAATTAGTTTCACTTTTACAATGTCTCTTTGTATTTTTATATAATATGGTTAATAAACTTACTATATACATCCAAGCGACCCCCAAGTGGTCCATTAATGATTAACCTATCATAATATAAGTCTCTTGGCCGAACCTTAGATTTTTAGGAATTTAATATCAATTAATAATATAATATTTGTTTTAAGAACTCTTTTATGTCAATTTTGACACTATTCAATAGTTGATTTTTGTGAAACTCATAACAGATTGATTACTTCGAACAAAGTCCATTAAATCAATCCTAATATATCATATTAGCCTAGAAAATTAGTTTAATTCATTAAAAGTTTCATATTATATTTATTTGGGTATTTATAATATCAATTATTTTAATTTTTCACTATTATAGTAATTACTGCATCATCATTGTGTCATAAATAAAATAACTTATTTATTGTCTAAAAATTATAAATAAAATATCATTATGTAGGAAATCTTTTTATCTTTCTAATGAATATTTATAATCGAAAATCCAACATGTATAACCCTATGTAAAAATTGTTCTTCTAAAAGATATATGCTTGTGTCATTTTTGTATTCATTTTAACTTAATTAAAATAAAGTGTCATTATCACTTACAAGTGGATCCATGGGGTCCCAAAATTGACACAAAGATGCCCATGGTCGACCATGTATCAACCAATAGGGTTAAGACACGTTTTAGGGTAATTTTGTATTATTATAATATTATTTTTTTAACCCTTATTTACCGGATTTACCCTTTAACCATGGTAAATAAAATATTTACCGCAGTAATTATTCAAAATGTCTAAAAATAAAAGTTACCTATTTACACAATTTGAACATCCTGATTCCAAATATGGAATCCATTTTTCTAAATTCAAAACACAGAAGTGGCAGAAATTAATTTAAAATTAATTCCCGCTGTCAAAACAAAAAGCGTGTTTTTAAGAGATAATAACTATCAAAAGATTGACACTTGTTTATGTTCGGTTTAATTGTAAAATTATGTCTAATGACCAACATTATATTAAATTGTAAAAATATATTCTAAATATACTTTAAAACCACTCAAATTCATAATTTATCACTATTAATTATTTTGATTAAAAAAGTTGTTTTTAATTAAAATTTAGTAATTTTCACTATTCATCAAAATATGAAAGTTATCCGAAAAGTACCAAAATTTCACCTTAGGCTAAATTCGATATTCCGAATCCAAAAATGAAGTCCATTTTGAAATATAAAATATATATATTTTCAAAAAGTAGGTATTACGATTTATAACGGCTAGTTTGATTGGTTATGGTGTGTTAGAACTCGGTGTTGCGTACAACACACGCTATCACATTATTCAAAGGGAAACGTACCGTGGAAGCTTGGGGTGTTTCATTTTAAATTTTTGATGTCCCCATTTAGTCAAAAAGTTTAAAATATTGTATTTAAAAAGGTTTAACTATTAGAAGTTGATAAAAGTGAAATACTGAAAATGAATCTGTTCTTGCATTATGACTAAGAAACTCATAATAGGGATTCTAAAATTATAAGGATTATATAAACATTAAAATTTATCTAATACTATTCATAACCTCTTTTGAATGGCTTGTTTGGTAAGTCATGGTGTGCTTGAACTTGGTGTTGCATGTAGTGAAAGTTATTGAATTATTTTGAAGAACTAACACACTATGAAATCTTGGGGTGTTACATTCTCCCCTCCTTCAATAAATTGCGTCCTCGCAATTTGAAATTTTTCTTAGAAAATAAAAGGTGGAAAATAGATAATATATTTGTGGGAAACCCCACATCGGAAATTGGGTTACTAAAATTTAGTCTTAATATGAGGAAAAGAGAAATTAAAGGGTCACCACCAAATTATGATCTCGATTAGGAGAACATTGGTGGCATTTAGAGACATATAATTGGAGGAAAAACGTAAATATTTATAGGTAGTGATTGAGGTCATCAATCAAAAACAAGTATAAAATTGAGGTCCTTAAATTCATCAATCTATGATGATTTTAAATACCATCGGTTCAACAAAACATAGGGTATTAGGATAACACATTTTTGATGTTTCAAAATATCCTAGTTGAAATCCCACATCAAAAAATGAATTAATGAGGCCTCTATTTAAAATAAATAGTCGAAAGTATGAAGATTACCGAATATAACACATACTAGGGTTCCATGTAGGAAAATATGGATATGGAAGAAAAATCTAACCATCAATTATCTGATGGAGAGTGGTAGAGAACATGGCTATGAAAAGGCCAACAATCCCAAAGCCATAAATTAGTGATGATTTAAGGTACCATCTAGGACAACATTTTTGTTCTAAGTTCCTTTTAATGTTGAGGAATATATTTATGAGATTGGCTAAGATCATAAGGAGATATACTTACTTTATAATTAGAGTTTTATCCATTAATAAATTTCTACCACATACTCATCTTTCACTCTAAAAGATAATAGAATCTAAAAAAATTCTATTTACACTATTCGTATAGGGTTCCAAAATAAACGAATTTATAATTCATCTAAAAGATCTTTTAATAAAAACTACATTATTTAATCCAGGACATCTCGTGGGCCAGTGGTAGGTGATACACCCTTGTCGCCCTTCGGTTGCGGGTTCAAGTCTCGCGGCCTTGCCGGACGCGACGGGTTGCCGCCCGACCTCCGGGTTGTCCTTTTATGGCAATCCAAAATAATCCAAACTAGAACTATCCAAAATACTTCTGTCCAAACTCATAGTCCAACATTTATAAGGAAGGTAAGCATAATGTAGATTCTTTTTACCCCGTAATAGCATATGAATACCTTCATCATGTATTCTTTTAATACACTGAAACATCCTGAATTACCATATTCCTTATTGATTACATTCATGCTCCCTTATTCCATATAGAATGCTGGATATACTTCATTAATCCAAAAATGTTTTAAACCCCAACAATGATGGAATATACAAATCATTAATCAGTTCCAAGGTAGTCAAAAATATCCAATATAATTTATCCAAAACAATCATGTATTATTCCAAAATCACTACCTCAGTATTAGAACTATATTAGGGTTTATCATTCTCTCAACCATATATTTTCCAAAAATCTATCCTGATAATGAGTCACTTTTCTTTGTTCCACACAATCTCAAGTCCTTAATGAAATAGTACTGCAGTACAATCCTTATATACTCCATAGTTATTATAACAAGTACATTGTTGATACAACACTCAATCAACATAAAAACTCTAATCATTCCTCTTAATCTGTGGTAGTATCATAACTTGATTATTATCCAATAGCATCATTTGTGGCATAGTCTGATGACTGGGACATAGGTTCGCGTAGTGTCCAAACTCCTTGCAAATGAAGCATTGTACATTTGAAACCATTTTCATACCCTTGCAGTCATGTACTTTGTGCCCTTTTCCTCCACACTTATAACAAACTCCCATTCCTTTCAGGCAAGTTCCAGGGTGTTTCTTTCCACAGTTACCACATATGGGAAAATTCTTCTTTTCCCTCTTCCCTTTATCCATCTTTCTCTCTTCCATCCTTTTCTTCTCTTGCTTCCCTTCAAAGCCATAGGACTCGGTAAACTCTTTACATATCTTATCAACACATGATATTATTTCTTCATATGATGATAATACATGGGAGACTATTTCTCTTATCAATTCTAGATTAAGACCATGAAAGATATGATCCTTCCTTCTCTTTGGATCATGTGCATTTCTGGAGTTCTCATTCCTTCTACTGGGCGCCATTTCTAAACAATGGCATAAACTAGATCAGTTTATGAATCAAAATACATAATCCCATACTTATAAAACACCTAACATAAATTGGACTATTTATGGATATAATCCATAATCATAAGAATGTTTTCTTTGAGGAAGTATATACTCATAATCCCTTCAAAATGATTTGTAAAGAAAATGAGAGTTATCCTAAGCATATCCCCCGGGAGTGTCGTAACCAAGAGTGCAGCAAGGCCCGTTGTCGTGCACCGGTTCCCGTTCGAGTCTAGCTCAAAGCGGTGTTTTCGGGTTTTACCCCTAGGTACATCTGTGCCAGAGCCGCCTCTACCTGCTCGTATCCAGACAGGGATGTATTTCTTGGAAAACTCACAAAATCTCTACAATACCAAAATTCTAGGAAGTTCTTCTATACTAATCCTCAAAGTTCATCTTAGGTCTACGTGCTCTAATCATAGTTTATCTAAATCTAGCTTCCAAGGTTTGTACTAAACTTCCTCTGATACCAACTGTAACGCCCCGACCCCAGTTACCCAGAGTCGGTGCATTACTACGTAACATTGGCATGATCACAAGAAAGATCAAATCTCGAAAGACCGATTGGTTTAGTAGCCTTGGAAACACTAGATATATTCATAAGTTTTACATTACATCATAAAATGAAAAACTACTACAACAACATAATGTCTCCATAATCCACACTACTATCCCCTCATAATATCCCTGCAGGTCATTCATAATTTACTTCTTCACATCCTGGGGAAAAATAAAACATAGAAAAGGGGTGAGCTCAAATGCCCAGTAAGGATAATAATATAGCGGAAACTTTCATAAATAAGAATAAACATTTAAGGCAATGCATTACTAAAACAAAAGCCTTTTAAAATTGAACTTCAACATGGTATGGCAAAAGTAAAATGAAATAATGCCATTTACTTATTCACATGGATATTCTACTAATCGAATAATCACATGCAAAAATCAATAACCACTTTCATAATGTTGGAATGCATAATGCTAAACGTTAATTTCTTTGTCTAGGCCTCATCCCAAGACCTAGGGGTTACTTCTAACCGGAACCCAACCCGGAGTGCCTCTAATAACCGGACACCAACCCGGAGTGCCTCTAATAACCGGACACCAACCCGGAGTGCCTCTAATAACCGGACACCAACCCGGAGGGCATACTTTTACCAGTCCCTAACCTGGAGGGCTTTCTTTAACCAGTCCCCAACCTGGAGGGCTTACTTTTACCAGTCCCCAACCTGGAGGGCTTACTTTTACCGGTCCCCAACCCGGAACATACTTTTTTAGAACATTTATCTGAAGAAAACTTTGAAATATAACATAAACATTCGGGTTAAAACTAGCATACGAAATGTCAATAGTTTCACCATAAACTATGAATGGTATAAAATAGCACATCCACATTCAAACATATCACAAAACCTTCAATACAATATAGAAGTTTTGTATTATAATAAATCAACTTCAAATAATCTTAAAATCCATCAAAGGATGTTGACATAGATGAAATCAAAATTATTTTAAAAGAAGTATCTCCTTTTATTTTGAAATCATTTAAGATCCATATAAAATAAAACATTTTCTTTGAAAATATTCTTATAAGCTTGTAAGGAAAGCTTCGACGATTTTATAACGGCGGAAAGTAACCGCACCCGCCGTATAAGTTAAAAAAACATTCTTACCTCAATTCTGTCGAAAAGGTTAAAAAGGACCTTGTTTTGAAAACGACGGAAAGATTCCTTTATAAACCTCTTATAAAAAGTCAAACAAGGGTATAAATGACTTTAACCCATATTCTTGTAAATAGTAAAAATGTTTTGAAATACATTTCGAAGAAACATGGATGTGGATGATAAAGAGATCCCAGTAGATTATTACGTATAATACAACCTCGGATAATGGAGAGATTGTGAAATAACCCTTACCTTGTACTTTTCCTTGGTTGTGGTAGGTTAACCTCCTCTTCTTCGGGTTCTTCCTTTTGATTTGATCAAAAGGGCTCCTTAGGTTGGCTTTCTGATCAAACTAAGGCCTCTAGGTTGTATTGAGGGATGTTGGGAGAGTATTTGGGCAGAGTTTGGCCGAATCAAAAGGCTTTGAAGGTGTGAAGAAATGAGAAGGAGGAGTGCCCTTTTATAAGAGGGGTGAGGGGCACCTTTGGAAAAGCTAGAAATATTAATTTATAATAAATTCATATTCGGTTTCTAAAGGCTCCAAAGTTGACTATTCAAAGGATGAGGTGGGGATAGGTCGAAAACAACTCATCCAATATAATTTAGACAGGTTTGGGTACATATATTAACCTTATCTTTAAGTATTAACTCTAAGTTAATTAGTTTCACTTTTACAATGTCTCTTTGTATTTTTATATAATATGGTTAATAAACTTACTATATACATCCAAGCGACCCACAAGTGGTCCATTAATGATTAACCTATCATAATATAAGTCTCTTGGCCGAACCTTAGATTTTTAGGAATTTAATATCAATTAATAATATAATATTTGTTTTAAGAACTCTTTTATGTCAATTTTGACACTATTCAATAGTTGATTTTTGTGAAACTCATAACAGATTGATTACTTCGAACAAAGTCCATTAAATCAATCCTAATATATCATATTAGCCTAGAAAATTAGTTTAATTCATTAAAAGTTTCATATTATATTTATTTGGGTATTTATAATATCAATTATTTTAATTTTTCACTATTATAGTAATTACTGCATCATCATTGTGTCATAAATAAAATAACTTATTTATTGTCTAAAAATTATAAATAAAATATCATTATGTAGGAAATCTTTTTATCTTTCTAATGAATATTTATAATCGAAAATCCACATGTATAACCCTATGTAAAAATTGTTCTTCTAAAAGATATATGCTTGTTTCATTTTTGTATTCATTTTAACTTAATTAAAATAAAGTGTCATTATCACTTACAAGTGGATCCATGGGGTCCCAAAATTGACACAAAGATGCCCATGGTCGACCATGTATCAACCAATAGGGTTAAGACACGTTTTAGGGTAATTTTGTATTATTATAATATTATTTTTTTAACCCTTATTTACCGGATTTACCCTTTAACCATGGTAAATAAAATATTTACCGCAGTAATTATTCAAAATGTCTAAAAATAAAAGTTACCTATTTACACAATTTGAACATCCTGATTCCAAATATGGAATCCATTTTTCTAAATTCAAAACACAGAAGTGGCAGAAATTAATTTAAAATTAATTCCCGCTGTCAAAACAAAAAGCGTGTTTTTAAGAGATAATAACTATCAAAAGATTGACACTTGTTTATGTTCGGTTTAATTGTAAAATTATGTCTAATGACCAACATTATATTAAATTGTAAAAATATATTCTAAATATACTTTAAAACCACTCAAATTCATAATTTATCACTATTAATTATTTTGATTAAAAAAGTTGTTTTTAATTAAAATTTAGTAATTTTCACTATTCATCAAAATATGAAAGTTATCCGAAAAGTACCAAAATTTCACCTTAGGCTAAATTCGATATTCCAAATCCAAAAATGAAGTCCATTTTGAAATATAAAATATATATATTTTCAAAAAGTAGGTATTACTATTTATAACGGCTAGTTTGATTGGTTATGGTGTGTTAGAACTCGGTGTTGCGTACAACACACGCTATCACATTATTCAAAGGGAAACGTACCGTGGAAGCTTGGGGTGTTTCATTTTAAATTTTTGATGTCCCCATTTAGTCAAAAAGTTTAAAATATTGTATTTAAAAAGGTTTCACTATTAGAAGTTGATAAAAGTGAAATACTGAAAATGAATCTGTTCTTGCATTATGACTAAGAAACTCATAATAGGGATTCTAAAATTATAAGGATTATATAAACATTAAAATTTATCTAATACTATTCATAACCTCTTTTGAATGGCTTGTTTGGTAAGTCATGGTGTGCTTGAACTTGGTGTTGCATGTAGTGAAAGTTATTGAATTATTTTGAAGAACTAACACACTATGAAATCTTGGGGTGTTACAATGTCTAATAAACACATTATATGGATGTTAAAATTATATAGAGTGTATAATATTCAAAATGTAGTTAATACTATTTATAACATCTTTTAGAACTTTTAGTTTGGTAATGTTTTGGTGCGCTCGAACTCAGTGTTGCATGTAGTGCAAGCTATTAAATTACTTTAATGAGATAACGTAGTATGAGATCTTGGGGTGTTACAGTTTATTTAGGAACACGCTAACATGTAGAGTGGGGATAATGTGGGATCACAGGTGATTTCTCAAGGTACATCTCCCCTTTTGTGTGATGATCAACATATCTTTGTTGTTCAATAATCTTATGTGCTTTCCCCTTTTATTTCATTCTTTATTTTTCAAGTGATAGGGATCTCGCAAAGTGTTTCAAGTGTGTTCAAGAAAAAAACCCTTCAATCTTATGATGTGTCGCATTACCAACAATGGTTCTTGTAGTGATGTGTGGTAATTTTCTTGGACAACCCCTTTGTTTTTCTATAGAGATGAAGGGCGATCAAAAAATCAAATGAACTTATATGAAACTCTTCACATGATGAAGGTGAACTACTAGTGGGATACTCTATGACAAGGTGGATAGGTCACTAGGGATTCCACCTTTTTCATATTTTTTCATTTATTTTACAACAGTTTTTGGATGGTTTTTCAAGATCCTACGACCTGAAAATTCACGTACTCATAGGAACTCATCTGGAAGCCACCACCTGATCAATGAATGTCTTGGAAGCCTTCTCAAGAATAGAAATACTTATCAATGGGGATATACATGATCTCTGATAGGTCATGCATTGTTCATGTCTTGTTCCCATAAAATTTTGAAGGTCATGTGACTGTGTAATCCTCTAAAAGACACATGATCACATGACATTAAAAAGTTCATGAAAATGGGACATGCATAGTACATGAACTTCCAGAGATCATGTGAAGACCCTTTGAGAATAAATTATGTTCTATTGAAGTCATCCAAAACATTCACTGGTCATATTAAAGCTTCCAGATGAATTCATCCAAGTCATACAAATTTTCAAACAATAGGAACCTTAAAACCCATCAAAAGAATTTTGATAATTAAATGGGAAAATATTCAAAAGGAGGAAGCCTTTTGAGATTATTTGATATTCCTGTGATACACACATGTGGTTCTTAAGACACCCCAAAATCCTTAGTGACATGTTCAACTTGTCTCAAAAGAGCCTTCTGGAATGTCACCTTCATCATAATAAGAGTTTTGGATATTTCTATTCAATTATTCATTTTCCAATCAACACTATATACAAAAAAAGGGGTTATCCATGACAATTCCCGCATATCACCACAAGACTCATTATTGGTCACATGATGTATCAAAATAAGTATGAGCAATTGGTTTTGATAATACTTTCACCACTTCATTAGATCCCCATCCCTTATAAAATAAAGAAGGAAATAATAGGGGGAAATATGGAAGCTTGTTACGGGATGAAGATACACTAATCATCATTTAAAAGGGATGATTTTCCCCTAATAAATCATTGATGATCCCATAGAGGCCCCTTCAATGTGTGAAGGTGATCCCATATAATCCCTTTGGATAGGAATCCTGATATTGAGAATGCCCCTTGAAACCCCATCATTGCCTCATGGAAAAACCTAGACAAGTCACCTTCAAACACATGAAAGCCCTTCCATAGGCATGCAGATCTTGTGAAGGACAATATATATTTAAATATGACCATTTAAAATCCCCTTTTAATGTCAAATTAGTCACTATAAATCCCTTTGATTGTCATAGGGCAATAAAAGTGGAAAAGCTTGAACATTCCCATAGTTTTTGATCATTATGTGAAACCCCTGAATGTACCATGGCAAGATCGTGTGAAGCACGTAACACAAAAACCCTCCACTAAATATAGCTTGAATCTACATGATATGTTACACAAAAGATATTGTATAACTAAAGTGTGAAGGCCTAAAAATCCTCCCTAGGCATAAAAAATACATATTATACATCCACAATCAATCCCACACTAGAGTGAAGGAGTAGACTTCTTGGAGAATTCAATCATGCAATCATGAGGTAAAATATAGGGAATAAACTAATGGTCCATGATCCATGGAAAGTAACATCATGTGATCATTTGAGATCATGAGAAGGACTTATAGCATGAAAACTAAATTTTGAAAAGGACATCCTGCATGTTGGATTGGTCACATGAAATATAAATTATAAAATAACTTTGTACAAACTTGAGTCGCATATGTGATAAAGGATGGAAAAAAGAATAAATGATGGGATAATTATGAGAAGAAAATATATACTTATCCTTAACCACTTCACTTGATGTGTCCATATAGTGTGATACACCATGAAAAAAAGCTCAAATCTTGTGTCTCTCCCTTGACTTACTATTTGGATCATGCGTTGTCCATGGACAAGTCAAAGAAAGTTACATAACACCTCCAGACATACCTCCCAAGTCTTGAAATGCCCTCAGAGTCAGCTATCCAAATATTGTGACGTATTATAGACATATTTCCCATGTTATGGAGGGATACCATGATAGTTTAGCTAACTCTAGCGATGATTCTGAGACATGTTTGTATGGATCTTTTGACATCTTCTGGAAAACTCATCCAGGTTATGAGGCACCCTCCAGACATGTCATCTCGGATCATGTGATGTCATCCATAAAATTCATCCAGTTCATGTGGAACCCTCTAGACATGTAAAAGTAGATCAGATGATGTCCTCCGAACAAGTCATTCAAATCATGTCACACCCTCCAGACATGTAAGCTTGATCATGCAATGTCCTATGGAAAAGTTAGCTAGATCATGCAGTACCCTCTAGCCATGTCAACCTTGATCATGTGATAGTATCCAAACATACAATTTAGGTGATACTACATCCACTATAAGAGTCATTTGGATCATGAAGTTCTGTTCATTCAAGTCCTCCAAGGCATGTTCATACATCCTCAAACATTTCAAGTAGATAATCAGAACATGTCAAGAAGATAATCAGGCTATGTCAAGTAGATATCTCGGGACATGATAACCTTTTCCAGTGAACGTATAAGGTAAACCTCAAAGTCTTAGCCTTGATCAATGGAATAATATGATATTTAACCTATATAAGGGAAACCTTAGTTTTTAATCCCTAATCAGAAAAATAATATAATATGTCCCCTATATAAGGGAAACCTTAGTTTGTAATCCCCGACCAATGGAATAATATGATATATACCCTATATAAGGGTAACCTCAGTGTACAAGACCCAATCAATGGAATGATATGATTGACCTTATATTAAGGCAACCTTAGTGTGTAAGCCTTGATCAACTCAACTATGAGAACTCGTGTTCCTGGAATAACATGGATATATAAGAAACCTTCATATGAACTGAGCTCAAATTGGAACCCATGTCAGTGTGAGTCCCTCTATGTGTCTGACAATCTAACCATCGGGACCCAATCTCTCCCAT
Organism: Viscum album; assembly: GCA_963277665.1. Taxonomy (NCBI): domain Eukaryota; kingdom Viridiplantae; phylum Streptophyta; class Magnoliopsida; order Santalales; family Viscaceae; genus Viscum; species Viscum album. The sequence continues at coordinate 884,659,480 of OY728158.1, forward strand.
GGGAAAATCAATCTTCCTCATCCACCAATGCATCGAGAAGGAAACTGATCTACAAGAACTATAATTCCTTCCATAACCAGGATATATAGGACACCGTCCTATGTCTGAAGGTCAAATGGGATCCCACCTTAGTGTGAATACCTCCATGAATCTGACATTATAACCATCAAGATCCAATATTTTTATTAGGATGATCATTCAGCCTCATCCACTAACAAATCCAGAAGGTATCTAAGATATGATAACTCTGATTCATTCCATAACAAGTCACAAAGGATTCCTTTATATGTACCAATATAAAATGGTAACCAAACTCAGTGTGAGTCCCTCCATGTATCATTCATTTCAACCATCAGTACCTAAAATTTCCCATGTGCTGATCAATCTACCTCATTCAACAGTGGATTGAGAAGGAAATTGAACTGTGAGAACTTTGATTCCTATCATAACAGGGATATGTAGGATTCCTTCATAAGTTCTAAGATCAATATTAAAAATCTAAAGGGTTTTCCTTAGACATAAGTTTTACATCCATATGTAGTGAAACTGATCACTTACTATCCCTTGTTTCTCACACTGAGCATGGATCACAGTGTCTTAGGGATTTAAAATAATCATATCATTTACATCATGAATCTCCACTATATAGGTAAACAATAGTGTGTAATCCCTAATTAGTGGAATGATATAACTACTCCCATAAAAGGGAATCTACCTCAAGGAAAGTCCCATGGGAATTATTGAACTACAGTGACTCTGATTCCTAATAAAATAGGGATATGTAGGGTGCCTCTTTGAGGCTCGAGCTCAACACCCAGTGCCTAAGTTCCCTCATATATATCTTTTCTACATTATGTTAAATTGCATTGGTTTAATGAACTACATGGTTTTTTATTCCTTTTATAGAAAATATTTTTAAGACACCTCATAAAGGTTCAATCCCATCCTCAAAATATTAATCACCTCTTTGGATGAAAATAAACTATATAGTTCCTAGTTATATGGAATAAAAATATAAGAATCTTTCCATTAAGGGGAAATTAATGAAGAACCTTAGATACAAATAGATGGACTCATTAATAGGACCTATTATAGACATGGAAGGATTTGATACTTGATTGTTTTTAATTGTAACTGGTCATATATTGGGATTAGGAAGAGATTTTAAAACATATCTTAAATCTATAAGATATTCCTAGAATAAGAAATAGCTCTACCCAGAAGTGTGTGATGTACCCGAACTCCCATCTTCTTGATCAATGTGAGTTTCTAAGGGTCATTGGGTCTGAAACCCCAATTGAGTGCCTGCCTTTGGGAAAAGGTATATACCCAGTTGCGGATTTGGGAACTATTGGGAGATCCAATGGAAGGTAAACATGAATGGTGATCCTAATTTGAATTATTGTAAAGACATAAAACCCCCCACAATCAAAACATCTTACTTTTTTTCTCTACCAAACATGTGTTCTTTTCCCTAAATAAACAAAAATGGTGAACCTGATGTGAAATCATTTAACTATGGAACCTTCTTCATGAGATAAAAAAGATATACTACCCAGTTCTCATCACAAAAATTTGGTCCCTCCAATTGGGTGATCACCAACAACACATGTCTTTTCATGAAGATATATTTATTTACTATTCAATTTCATCATTCAAAGACTCTATTTTATATTGGAGAATCAACTAAGGATTCCTCAAGTTCGTTACCATATTTTTTTAAGTATTTTTATGCTTTAATGGACATGTACTCTATTATATTATATAATCATAAAATTTTAATATTACAACAAGTTTCATTTTCCACTCTCCTTTGGAACCTCTTTAATCCCTCCATAGAATCCTTCTTTCACTGAATGAACATGATACAAGAAATTATATTTTAATAATAAACAAATATAAATTAAATAACATTATACATGTTTTCCGAATAGATTCTTTAGAAAATTAATTTTATTTTTCACTAGATCAAGAATATTGGTTTCCCTCTTCTTATTATATAAATAAGGGTTAAGCACCATTTTCTCCAAGATGCATGTTTCAAACATCCTCTCTAAATTTCACTTCAAGATAAGGATTTCTAATTATAATCTCATTTTAGATATATTTTATATAATTGTTATGTTAATATTTTCTATATTTCATCACCATAAAAATTTTTCTTCTTCCACTATAATAAAACACATATTCTCTATGAAATCAACCTAGTAAAGGTTATCACTTGTTCATCAACTTTTCATGAGGAACTTTTAATATCCTAGACCCTTTAATGTAGAAGATTTTTTTTATATTGTTTGGAATATTTTTAGTGGCTCATGGAGTGATTCCACAAAGGAAGGAAGGTATTGGGTGCCTCATGGGGGTTCAGAACATGAAACGTATACCATAATGTTCATGGAGAATTCTTAGCACCCAGTTTGTGTTAACCATGCACCATGATCATGCGACACAGTTTCAAGGGGAGAATGGATTTACGAACAACGAATGGTGGCCTAAAAACCATAGAGGTTGCATCTGGATCCATTTTCAGAATTTCCCAAACTATATGGGTGGACCAAAATATTGTATGACATACGATTTTCCATAGAAATAGGGTATTCATGGTTGGTAAACGGTTTGGCCAACTGTGTCGTCGAACTATGCATCTCATTAAAATTTTATAATTTACCATTTTACCTACCAATATTATATCCATCTCCACTATTTTTATCTCTAATTTCACTCTTAGCTGCCTAGGGTATAAACCAAATCCTCTCTCTACATTAAAAGGTGTTTCTCCTTCGATTCTAGGGAATCTAAAGTTTCATTTCTTTCTATTTTAAGGATCGAGTAAGTCTATGAGTCAGTTTTTATCTTTTTTAATTAATATTCATAGTTTGGTTATTTCTATTCACTTACATCTCATGATCCATATTTCTAGGGAGTTCTCTTCTTTTTTGGTTTTGGTCATTTTATCTTGAATCAAAGGATGATATTAAACCAGCGCTTTTCTTTGAGAATATGTTTGGTGGTATAAAATTTATTCACCAATGTATCATTATTATTCATGTGTGTGGCTTTTTTGTAATGGAACATCATTTCTTTGAATTTTATTCATTTTTTATGAAAAATGGTTTGGGACACTAATTGTTGATTTACACCATCCACGGATCATGTGGGATCTATTGATAACTATGATACCAGGACTATGGTCACCCAAGGGGTGTACCAATTCCATGAAAATGGTATATTGGAATTATAAATGATATAATAGGGGGATTTATGATATTAAATAGGTGATACTTGTGCTTGGATTGTTATCAAGGAATAAGGGGTGTTTTAGCTTAATTTTGGAATTGAGTGGTTTATGACATGATATAGGAAAGAAACAATGATGTTTTAACTATGAAATTAGATTAAAAATATATTGAATGTATTGGTCCTCAAAAATTGGTTCTTCATGAAATGGTTAAAAGTGTTGGACATGGTATACCTCATCCATAGTTTTGGATATTATACATGTTTCACTACATCATTGATTGGGATTTTTATACAAGATTATCCATATATTTAGTTTAGTATGTTATATATATATATCTCTCTAAATCATTTATTGGGATTTTAGTACATGATTCTCTACACCATTATTTTAGGATTCTGAACATGGTTCTCCACATCCTTGATTGGGATTATCAGACATGGAACTATATATCCCTGGTTTTGATACTTAGACTAATTCTCCTTATTTAAAATTCATAATATCTATGATATATGGTTTAGATTCAAAGAATGGGATTAAGTAGGTTTTCTTGGTTAGGGTTTCACTTGGAAACTAAGGGATAATGGAGTTAATTGAGTAATATTTATTTATGAAACTTATTTATTATATTAACATTTCTATTATTCATTTATCATCTGCATAAACTACTTTTTAGATTGTATATTTCTTTTTAAAGTGTTAGTGGTGGACTAGTGAGTTGTTATAACACCCTTCATGATCCACCATTAGTACCCAAAAAGGATTCCTAGATAAAGATTTGGATAAGGGGAATTCCCCTTTGATTTAAGGATGATTTGGATTTTTAGATAGATCATGGATGATGGGGTCAGGCTTGATTCCAAGACCCATTTATAGATTGTTAGTTGTGTCATTCTATTTGTTACATTTTTCACTTTATATTAACATGAAATTACATGTTTATTTTGTAGGATTGTTCGTATTTAACCAGTTTGGGAATATGATATGTGATATATGGTTACTTACAAGATTTGTTTTCTTTTTATTTCTTATTATTTACACAATTTTTGTACTATAAAAAACGGCATAGTCACCTCACATTTTTTATTAGACCCTCGCTACTAGTTGGCGTCCTCTGACATACATGGAGGCATGTATAATGTCACTTGATGAACTGATTTGTCTGCTAGTCAGAGTGATCCAAACTGGGACATTACAAACTAGTATCAATGGATTCAATTATTTACTATGATTAACTATATGGGGAAGTTAGAAAGGATACTAGGATGTTTCAGTTCATGGTAATGATGTCATGCATGGGAGTAGCAAACCCATGTGTGGGATAGAACCAAGGTTTCTATGGAGAGATTTTTGTTTTTGATGATCTCTTGTTACATTTGGATTTTATTTCACCACTGGTTATTCACTTATTGTGTAATGTTACTACTTTTTTAATATTTTACTTGTGGGATAGTATGGCATGATATTTGTGTATACATGTATCATTTCAGGTACTTAGGGATTTATATGACATGAATCATATTTGGCATGCATGGAAAATCATGTTGTTGTCTATTTTATGGAAATAAAAAAATATGGTAAATAAATTTATTTTATGTATAATTTTCTGAGGATGCACATTCAGTAGTAGAACCCCTACCATTTTGGTTATAGGTTATAGGTTGGAAGAGATGTTCCATGAAAATTTCCTCTACATTATATAGTTTATGGAATAGGATATGGTGTGGGAAAAGTATGTTTGATATGAATAGGGAGTTCCAAATGCAACATCCTCCAAATTCACTGGAGTGGGTGGACCGGAGGTAATTGAGTTTTGGATCGAGTCTGTCTAGAAAATTCAGTATCACCTAAATACTCAACTAGATAAGAGGTTTTAGTTAGAAGCTTTGTAATGACGAGGACCCACAGGGTATATTACTTTTCCAAAACACTACTCCACTGAGACGGTGGCACCGGTCATGGGGGAACCGGTTATGGTGGCCCCATTAAAGTTTCACACCAGTCACGGTGGCACCTGTCACAGTGGAACTGTGACTGTGGCACCCTGATGGTCTCACACTGACCACGGTGGCACCGTGACGGTGGCATTGTGAAAGTGGCACCTTGTCCCCACCAAGCGATCTTCATTCTTTCCCAGTTCTTGACTTTTCCTCTCACGCAACATATCTTTTGATGTAAAGATGATTTAACACCCCCTTTCAAAACCATTTAATTCCCATAAATAAAATCAAAAATCCTCCAAGATTCGTACAACCCTTGACTTACCAAAATGTGTGGTTTTTTCGTGGTGTCACACCCTTCCCCGTACCTTCCAGTTCCACTCTTGTTACGTGTTTCTTTATGGTTAAATAAAACTACTTAACGTATAGTCGTTATGACCACCCCTCCGAGGAGAATTGTTAAATGAAAATTAATTTCATCGTGCGTAACTACCCAACTGTGTGGGGAACCATGATCCTACTTTATAGTCATTCAAATTTCCATATCTCGTAACAACGAGATCTCATATTTATATCACCCAAGAAGTTCTTTCTTCTTCCTCTTGGCTAGTCTCCTTTTCTTCCTTGTTCATTTAGTGTTCCCCTTCCTGAGGCGCCTATGTTGGATCCTTTCTACTCATACATGGAGTCCCCGACATTCCTCAACTGAATGTTGTGCATCCCATGTTCATGGAGTGTGGAGAAGAACTTCAACCCTTGATCAAACAAGTAGGGATTTTCCTTCGTCTCTCCTTACTGTGTATCATGCGGGGTGGGTACGCTATAGTTTCTGTGGGAAAGGATGAAACCAAACCATAACAAAGATAATAAATAGACATTTAAAGAATGATGGGGTGCATTTGACTTTTCTGCTATACTCTTTTATAATTTCAATATGTTGTGAACTGTATGGGATTATGCTCACTGAAAATCATGGTCATTGGTGGTCTTTCCCTGTGCACTAATGAACCCTTATTTTTTGTGATGATTAAATGACTATAACCTAGAAATTAGTTAATCACCTAAACTCGGTTGATTAAATGGATTCCCAGTGAACATAAATCCTTGTGTGGTCACCCCGATTAACCAACAGAAATTAAAACCTAATGAATGATGTGCTTGAACTCGGAAGTTTCCCTACTCTATTTTGGTTGTAGGTGTGTTGTTCGGATTGATGCTTATGGGGTGAAGTGGATGGGGATGGGATCCTCTATTGTGGAAAGGTTGTTGGTTGTGAATCTGAAGCTCTCTGCGGCTGTATCTCGAGGCTTGGTTTAGTTCCAGTACTTTGAGGGATCTCACTGATCCCTTTGTGGTTGTAACATCAGAAGAGAACCGGGTGTGAATGCTTAATTGCTTTTTTTGGTTGTTTCTCTTTCTCTGACATTTGATTATGCCAGTTAATTACCCAGTAGTGTAGAATTTACCTAAATGGGATCACTTGAACATGAAACAATAATGGTTTAAATGGGGAAATGGTTTTGGGAATGAGTTGTGACTTCGCTGCGAGTGATTTACCTTTCATTTATGAATGAATAGTAACGAGGGTGTTTGTTCTTAGGTTTTCTTTGAAAACCCTAGGTTGGGATGATTTCTTGTTACCTATACATATAATTTTAGTTCTTATGTTTCGTATTCGCACCCCACCCATGTTTATCACTTAGTTCCGAACACCCTCATTTCATGGGGGAGGGTGTTTTTCCCAACACTCCTATGAGTGGCTGGTAATTGGATCCTTTTCTTCTCCCTTTCCCAAATATCCAAAGACTCTTCGGGCAGGCTGTGATGGCCTAAGGTCTATTATAGCCCAAGATTTTTTAGGCATGGTAGTTGTAGTGGTTGGCCCAGGTGTGTGCGGGCAGGTTGTTTCCCAAGATTCTTCAGGATGAGGCCTAGGTGTCTTCGGGTGTGGCAGTAGTTGTTTAGGACCAGGTGTTTGCGGGCATGGTTACACGTGGTGGATGTGGCCCAGGTGTTTGCGGGCAGGATGGTGGTTGTGGCCTAGGTGTTTGCATGCGGGGTGCGTGGTTGTGGCCCAGGTGTGTGCGAGCGGGGTGTGGCAGTGGGACTGCGATGAGAATGGCGAGAGATTTTTGATGTATAGGATTTCTTTAATAAACAGTGGGAAAGTGGCGCGGGGTACCGAAATATCGATGTTCTATTACTATACATTACTTGACTTACATTATTTGGAGAGTGTGCCTTAGTGAGGATTGGGTGGATAGTTTTCCTTTATAGGTGCTTGGTTATCTATTTTCTCACAGGGCATTAGAATCCCTCCTCACTTGTGCACGAGAGTCTTTGGTTTTCCCTACTGAGTATACTTGTATGCTCACCCTACATATATAAAACTGCTTTTAGGTTTCCAGGAGGACTTCAGGGTTATACTAGATTGGGCGTTGGGGTAGTTGCAGTTGTTTTTTTCCTTTTCTTTGGTACTTTACCTTGTAGTCTCCTTGTACTTTGTTGTGTTTACTTTTGTAACATGCATATGGGAATGGTTTTCTTTGGCTTTACTTTTACCCCCCAGTTTTGGTGCTGGTGGGATTTAATATCTTATCTCTCGATACTATTAAAGAAAAAGGTTAATGCCTTCTATCTTGTGTGTGATTATATACCCTTGGTTCTAGTCGCCACTCCAGGACCTATTGATGGTGGGTCTCAGGGTTCATTATCTCCCCTTCGACTTGAATAAGGAAGGGTATGGCAATCTGCTATCCCTTATCTCATCTTGGTGAAGGCGGGTCGTGACAGAATGGTATCAGATGAGTGGATGAAAGATAGGGTGGAGTTTTGAGTTAGGCACAGTGAGGAATGCATAAGATGGTAGGGAAACAGTGTTGGTTGATCTTGGTGCATGGAATAGTCCAGGGAAGACTGGCTAGGACACAGGATTTTAGGGCCCCCCATGATCAGATGCAAGGACTCTGGGCCTACCGAACGACCAAGTGAGGATACACTGATTGTAGGGTAGAGACCCTATGGAAGGTAGGTGCATCATAATGACTTGTTTTCTTGTGTTTCATGGGTATTTTTTGGGGATTTAAAATGAATAAGAAGTCTAAGAAAATTTAAGAACAATATTCTACACTACTCGGTCTTAGGCATTCCTTGTTTACCTTGTAGCTATGGCAACTGAGAGATGACCACGAGTAGTGCAGGCGATCGAGGCCCAGGAGGTTGACTTGACTGATCGAAAGAGAGATGAATGAGAGAAGGATGATGATCAATAGAAGAAGATGCTTCGTTCCTTTCAGCGGCAGACCCTCGGGAAGTACGAGGGTAGCATCTCTGACGTGGAGACAGAGAGATGGATAGAGGAGCTGGTGATAGCTTTTAGCTTGATCCGGGCTTTGATGGAGTACTGGGTTCCTCTCGCTATAATCTAGATGCATGGAGCATCATGTAAGTGGTGGATGCATTATCTTGGGGATAAGAGGGAGGCTGAGGTTACGTGGGATCACTTTGAGAAGGTGTTCCTAGCATAATTCTTCTCTTCCACGATGAAGGATGAGAAGAGAAATGAGATGCTCTCCCTCTAGTAGGGGAGAATATTAGTGAGAGATTTGGGGATCAAGTTCAAGGATCTCCACCACTTTTCTCCGGAACTCTTTCCAGATGAGGAGTCTCGGGCAAGACGTTTGGAGGAAGCACTTTGACCTTCTCTTCAGTATGATGTTACTCCCTTCACCCTACCGACGTACTTGGAGGTCTAGAAGAAGGTTGAAGTGGTGGAAAGGATGCACATGCTAGGAGGTGTGTCATGAGAGGGAATCCAGTTGGGCTCATCGAAGGAGAAGGCCGTCAGTAGCAGGCCTCCAACATCAGGGCCCTCAAGGTTTTGACCAGTAGGAAGCAGGCCTCAGCAGTTCTAGTTCTGATCTCCCGGCCCTCGCCCTTTTCTTTCGGGCCTAGGGACGAGATGATTCATTTATGGAAGCCATGGTCCCCTTCAAAATCAGTGCCCAGATAGAGTACAGTACGACAGGGGTGGGTAGGTTCGACACCCACCACAGCAGCAGCAGTTTCCAGCTAGGCCCTTTCACCAGCAGAAGCCGAGGCAGCAAGCTCCCACTTTTCCAAGGGCAGGTGTTGCAGGAGGGGGCCGACCTCAGGGCACTCTTCATGGACCTCGACCAGGGATTGGTCGGGGTGGCGACCGATAGCCGAGGGGAAATTGAGCTAGGCATGGACAGTTTCACGCCGTGGAGGCAGCGGTTCTAGTAGGGCCGAAAGTCATTCGAGGTACGATCAGCTTGTTTAGTACTCTTGCCTATTCCTTGTTCGATACATAAGCTTCGCACTCCTTTTTTACACCCAGTCTGGCCCATGCACTGGGTTTAGACTCTGATATACTTTCAGTTCCCCTGGGGCTTAGCACACCAGTTGGAGGATATACCAACATGTTTTATGTTTTCCGAGGGTGTAGACTGATGATAGGGCCACATCAGTTGATCGGGGATCTTCTTCTGTTGCATATATATCCATATGATGCCATCCTAGGAATTGCTGGATGTTCTCTGTATGTGTCGTCATTGAATACTTCCGAGGAAGGGTCGTGTTGTCAGATTTTGGTATCCGACATGTAACTTTCATTGGTGATCAGGGTTGCCAAAAAAGTAGCAGGTGAGATGAGCCCATCCTTTCTTTGTTAGCTGAACTATCAGTGGAGTCGGTGGATGCAGAAATGGTGGAAGTCCCAAGGATTGTTAGTGAGTTTATGGATGTTTTCCCTGAGGATGTGGCGACTCTACCCCCTCGATGTGATGTTGAGTTCGGGATAGACTTGCAACCTAGTGCCTGTCCGATTTCGATGGCTCCAAACCGGATGGAACTTTCTGAGTTGCAGGAGTTGTGGATTCAGATTGATGATCTAATGAAGAAGGGTTTTGTTCGACCAAGTGCATCACTATGGGGTGCTCCAGTCTTGTTCACAAAGAAGGAAGATGTTGATCTTAGGCTGTGCATAGACTACCGGAGACTGAAACAGGTAACCATCAAGAACTGTTTCCCCCTCATGAAAATAGACGATCTCTTTGAACAGATGAGGGGAGCAGGTTGGTTCTCAAAGATCGATCTGCGGTCTGGATATCACCAGTTGAGGGTGAAGGAGGGTAAAATCTCAAATACTGCCTTCAGATGTAGGTATAGACACTTTGAGTTTTTAGTCATGTCGTTCGGTGTTACGAATGCACCATCTGTGTTCATGTGACTCATGAACACCATCTTCTGGGAATACCTAGATCGGTTCATAGTCATGTTTATTGACAACATCCTATTCTACTCAAGATCAGAGGAGGATAATGCTGAGCACCTGAGAACGGTTTTAGATGTCCTCCGATAGCACCAACTCTATGGGAAGTTGTCCAAGTGCAATTTATGGATGTGATAAGTGCACTTCCTTGGGAACGTAGTGTTCAAGTAGGGAATAGCGGTGGACCCATCTAAGGTTGAGGCAGTTTTTTCTTGGGCAGCACCCAAGAACGTGGCAGAAGTTTGTAGTTTCCTTAGACAAGCAGTCTACTATCGAAGGTTCGTGCCAACTTCTCCTGAGTTGCGGCACCTTTGACAGACTTGACCAAGATGGAGCAGCCTTTTGTGTGGAATGAGAAATGTGAGGCAGACTTCATCTATCTGAAGGATAAGTCAGTAAGTTCCCCAGTGCTGTGGTTTCCAGAAGAAGGGGTGGCGTTTGAGGTGTTTTGTGATGCTTCAGGACAAGGCCTCGGGTGTGTGCTAATGCAACGACAAGGGGTGATCTCTTATCGGTCTAGACAGTTACGTCCTCATGAGAATAATTATTACACCCATGATCTAGAGATCACAACGGTCTTGTTTGCACTAATGTTGTGGAGGAATTACCTTATCGGGGAATGCTTCATGGTCTTCACAGATCACAAAATCTTGAAGTATATCTTCTCCCATCGGGACCTGAACTTACGACAGTGAAGGTGGATGGAGTTCCTTCAGGACTATGACTACGAGATTTCTTATACCTTAGGAAAAGGGAATGTGGTGGTCGATTCCTTGAGAGGGAAGTCGCAGAAGGATGCGGTTCAAGAGTCAGCAGATGCTTGGAAGGCGATAGAGGAATTGGTTTCCCTGCACTTGGATACAAGGATGGATGGTAGTAGAGGTTTCTTGTATCAGATGACAGTATAGTCTTCTCTATTGCAAAAAGTTAGGGAGTCTCAATGGGGAGACTCAAAAAGTGAAGTGATGTGTGACCGAGTTAACCAAGGCAATGCTCCGGAAGGGTGGAATGAGGATGGTCAGAATCGGATGCTTTTCTGAGGGAAGTTGTTTGTTCCATAAGCGATTCATGAGAGTTTTCTTGTTGAGTTCAACAACTCACCCCTAGCAGTGCACCCGAGAATTTCTAAGATGTACCAGGGTTTGAGGAGTCAGTTTTCATGTCTCAGGGTAAAGCGGGTGGTGGCAGAGTTCGTGGCTAGGTGCTTAGTGTGTCAGCAGGTGAAGGTTGAACACCGTGTTTCAGGCGGTTGGTTTCAGCCTTTAGACATCCCTGACTGGAAGTGGGATGACACCTTGATGGATTTTGTCACAGGGCTACCCAAGGTTCATGGAGGTTGTGACGCTATCTGGGTAGTTGTGGACAGGTTGACGAAATCGGCTCACTTTCTGGCAATCAAGGAGTCGGTTGCAGTGGATGCCTTAGCACGGAGGTACGTGGATGAGGTGGTGCAGTTTCATGGAGTTCCGAGGTCCATAGTCCTAGATAGGGATGCACGATTTACCTCACAAGTCTCGAATGGATTACAGCCTGCTTTGGCACTCAACTACATGTTAGCACTACCTTCCACCCCCAGACATATGGGCAGATAGAGCGCACCATCCAAACAATGGAGGATATGCTACGAGCATGTGTGTTGGATTCTGGGGGATCATGGGTGAGACACTTGCCTCTAGTAGAGTTTGCATACAATAATATCTATCACTCTACCATTACCATGGCTCTGTTTGACGATTTGTACGGAATTCCATGTCTCTCACCCATGTGTTGGACTGAGGTTGGGGAAGAAGGTTTTCTTGGCCCGGAAGTGGTGCAGAGCATGACGGAAAAGGTTCAGCTTATACGGGAGAGGATGAAGGCGGCCCAGGACCGACAAATATCATATGCCAATAATTGGAGGAGACCCTTGGAGTTTGAGGTCGGGGACCATGTTTTCTTGAAGGTCTCCCCTCGGCATGGGAAACGGAGGTTCGACCGGGCGATTAAGCTTTCTCCCAGGTTTGTCAGACCGTTCAAAGTGGTGCGGTAGGTCGGTGAAGTGGATTATTAGCTAGCGCTACCACCGCCGCTACTGAGACTACACGATGTCTTCCACGTGTCTCAGTTCTGATGATATCTACACGACGATTCACATGTCCTTGACTGGGGAAAGTTAGATATTGAGGATGACGTGACTTTTATTGAAAGACTAGTGAGTAATGAGGATCATGAGGAGAAGTTGCTCCGTGGATGGACCATTCCATTGGTTCGTGTGTTGTGGAGGCATGGAGGGTTCGAGGAAATTACCTGGGAATGAGAGATGCAGATGTGTGCCCAGTACCCAGAGCTATTTTGAGTTTTGTTCTGTTTTGTTTGTACTTGTTTGTGATGGAACTCTTTACCTTGTTAACTAAGTAATGGGTTTTCTTTATTCTATAGATGTGTGTGAAGAGTCCTATCTATGGGGAGGGGAGGACCTGATCCCTAATCAAGACACATTAAGGTGGATGTGATTAAACTTGTGCGGGCAAGTCAGTGCCACCCAAAGTGGATAGTATCTTGACATGGGGGAAGAAGCTTCTTAACCCATATGAATGGATAGTTTTACCTTCGAATGTTCCCTGGTTACATGAGGGAGAATTGTTCCTAGATGTCGATGAGGTTTACTCCTGAGAGGTATCTTTTGAGGTGGTTGTTTGGAACCCCTCTTTCTACAGGTCCAGTTTTGATTCTCGAGGGTGAGAATATTTTGAGAGGTATCTGATGAAATGACACGGACCCATCGGGTCCATTACATTTCCAGAACTTGGATCCACTGAGATGGTGGCACCAATCATGGGGGCACTAGTTATGGTGGCCACATGACGGTCTCACGCTGGTCACGATGGCACTGTGACGGTGGCATCGGTCACGGTGGCACCGTGATGGTCGCACACTGATCACGGTGGCACCGTGACGATGTCACTGGTCACAATGGCACAGTGATGGTGTCACTGGTCACAATGGCACCGTGATGGTGTCACTGGTCACAGTGGCACCATGAGGGTGGCACCAGTGACAGTGGAACTGTGAGGGTGGAACTGGTGATGGTGGCACCATTAGGGTAGCATCAGTGACAGTGGCACCATGAGGGTGGCACCGTGACGGTGGCACCGTGACGGTGGAACCATGAGGGTGGCACTTTGTCCCCACCAAGCGGTCTTCGTTCTTTCCCAGTTCAGGACTTTTCCACTCCCGCAACAAATATTTTGACATAAATATGATTTAATTCCCCCTTTCAAAAATATTTAAAGCCCATAAATAATATCTAAAATCCCCCAAGATTCGGGAAACCCTTGACTTGCCAAAACATGTGGTTTTTCTTCGGTGTCACACCCTTCCTTGTACCTTCCAGTTCCACCCCTGTTACGCGTTTCTTATTGGTTAAAGAAATATATTTAACATATAGCTATTATGACCACCCCTCTGAGGATAATTGTTAAATTACAATTAATTTCATCGTGCATAACTACCCAACCGCGTAGGGAACCACGATCTGACTTTAAAGCCGTTCAAATTTCCATTTCTCGTAACAACGAGATCTCGTCATTATATCACCCTAGAAGTTCATTATTCTTCCTCTTGGATAGTCTCCTTTTCTTCCTTATGCATTTGGAGTTCCCCTTCCTGAGGCAAGTGGTGCGCCTGTGCCGGAGCCTTTCTACTCATCCTTGGATTCCCTGACGTTCCTCACCTGCAGCTCGCGCATCCCCATTTCATGGTGTGTGGAGAAGAACTTAGATCCTTGATCAACCAAGTAGAAATTTTCCTTCGTCTCTCTTTACTTTGTATCATGCGGGGTGGGTACGCTTTTGTTTCTATGGGAAAGGATGAAACAAAACCTTAACAAGGATAATAAATAGACAATTAAAGAATAATGGGGTGTGTTTGAATTTTTTTCTATACCCTATTATAATTTCTATATGTTGTGAACTATTTGTGCTTATGCTCACTGAAAATCAGGATCGGTTGTGGTATTTCCATGCGCACTAATGAACCCCTGTCTTCAATCATGATTAAATGACTGTAACCTGGAAATTGGTTAATCACATAAACTCGGTTGATTAAATAGATGCCCAGTGAACATAAATCCTTGTGTGGTCACCCCAGTTAACCAACAGAAAGTATAACCTAATGAATTATGTGCTCTAACCCGGAAGATTCCATACTATGTTTTGTTAGTAGGTGTGTTGTTCTGATTGATTCTTATGGGGTGAAGTGGATGGGGATGGGATCCTCTGTTGTGGCATGGTTGTTGGTTATGAATATGATGCTTTGTGGGGTGGTATCTCGAGGCTTGGTTTGGTTCCAGTACTTTGAGGGATCTCATTGATCCCTTTGTTGTTGTAACTTCACAAGAGAACTGGGTGTGAATGCTTAATTTCATTTTTTGGTTGTTTCTCTTTCTCTGCCTTGTGATTATGCCGGTTAATTGCCCAGTAGTGCAGAATTTACCTAAATGGGATCACTTGAACATGAAAACAAAATGTTTTAAATGGGGAATTCGTTTTGGTAATGATTTGTGACTTGGCCATGAGTTTTGTGCCTTTCTTTTATGAATTAATAGTAACTAGGGTGTTTGTTCTTAGGTTGGATTTGGAAACCCTAGGTTGGGATGATTTCTTGTTACCTATACATATAATTGTAGTTCTTATATTTCGTATTCACACCCCTCCCAAGTTGATCACTTAGTGCTGAAAACCTCCATTTCATGGGGGAGGGTGTTTTTCCCAACACTCCTATGAGTGGCTGGTTATTGGATCCTTTTCTGCTCCCTTTCCCGAATAGCCCAAGACTCTTCGGGCAGGCTGTGATGGCCTAAGGAAAATTATAGCCCAAGATTATTTGGGCAGGGTAGTTGTGGTGGTTGGCCCAGGTGTGTGCGGGCAGGTTGTTTCCCAAGAGTCTTCGAGATGAGGCACAGGTTTCTTCGAGCATGGTAGTAGTTGTTCTGTCCCAGGTGTTTGTGGGCATTCTTACACATGGTGGTTGTGGCCAAGGTGTTTGTAGGCGGGATGGTGGTTGTGGCCGAGGTGTTTGTGGGCGGGATGCGTGGTTGTGGTCCAGGTGTGTGCGTACAGGGTGTGGCAGTGGGACTGTGGTGAGAATGGAGGGAGAGGTTCAATGCGTAGGATGTCTTCAATAACCAGTGGAAAAGTGGTGTGGGGTACCCAGATATTGATATTCTATTACTATACATTACATAACTTGCGTTATTTGGGTCGTGTGCCTTGGTGAGGCTTTGTTGGATAGTTTTCCTTGCTAGGTTCTTGGTTATCTCTTTTCTCATAGGGCATTATAATGCCTACTCACTTCTGCACGAGTGTCTTTGGTTTTCTCTACTGAGTATACTTGTATGCTCACCCTACGTATATAAAACTGCTTTCAGGTTTCCAGGAGGACTTCAAGCATCGTGCAGGGTCGTACTAGCTCGGGCGTTGGGACAGTTGCAGTTGTTGTTTTCCTTTTATTTGGTACTTTACCTTGTATTCTCCTTGTACTTTTTGGTGTTTACTTTTGTAACATTCATATGGGAATGGTTTTCTTTGGCTTTAATTTTACCCCCAGTTTTTGTGTTGTTGGGATTTACTATCTTATC
Organism: Viscum album; assembly: GCA_963277665.1. Taxonomy (NCBI): domain Eukaryota; kingdom Viridiplantae; phylum Streptophyta; class Magnoliopsida; order Santalales; family Viscaceae; genus Viscum; species Viscum album. Next base: position 884,675,568 of record OY728158.1, read on the forward strand.
TCCCGATCCTATTAAATAAAAAGGGTAATGCCTTCCATCTTGTGTGGGATTCTATACCCTTAGTGCTAGTCACCACTCTGGGACCTAATGAAGGCGGGTCTTGGGGGTCATTATCTCTCCTTCAACTTGAAGAAGGAAGGGTATGGCAATCTACTATCCCTTCTCTCATCTTGGTGAAGGCTGGTTGTGACAAGATTAAATGTTATAGGGACTAGTGAAGTGTTTGTGGTGTATTTTGGTCCCTGATGGGAAGCTAAAGGGAATTTCTTGAAAGTAATTCCAATTGAAGTTCATGGAACACTTCTACTTAGAAACTCTGAGAGAGGAGAGAGCTTCAAAGTTTATGAGCTTGACTGAGGGTAATATGTTAGTGTTATATTATGATGGCCACTTCACTGACCTATATTGTTTTTTCCAACATTGATATGGTATAATGTAGATAGAGAAAAATGTTTTCTCAATAGACTTACATGTTAAATCAATTCATGGGTAAATTTCTTTCATTTAAATAAGTTCACTGAGGTAGAGGATTAGGCTCCCGTTACTGAGGGGAACCCAAAGGAGGTATATAGTTGTGGGATGATGGTTTCATCTGAGAAATCTGATGGTACACCATTAGATAGTATGAATCATAATTATAATGATGTTCACTGAGGTTGTGGTGGGAAGTGTATACTGGGGAGAGGATAGACCTCCCCGGGAAGTGATTCACTAGTCTATTATCTATGTGTCAATCCTGGTCACATGTGAGTCAAAAGTCCTCGACCACCAATGGAGTGTCGAGTATATGGAAGGATGGGGAATATATAGAGGTTCGGTAGGAACACTCAGTGGATTTATGTTGATTGAATACCAAGGATAGTGAAGAGAATTAGTGGAGGATCTTCTACCCCGTTTTAGTCTAGAAATTAGAGTTCTACTAGCCACATTGGCTAGTTCGGAGGATGGGTTAATTCATGATATGAGAATTAGTATGATTATGGATCTAAAATGTATATGACTCATAAAATATCCTGCGATAGAGGGAAATATCCTCTAAATACAATCTAGTCTACACCCTTTGGTAGTGAGGCAAGGTCATTCATAATATGGGGTGTGATTCTTGTAGATTATATACATTTTAGTTCCTTTTTTATATATATTCCTTACATACTTTAATATCTACCTATTTTTTGAATTCTTTGTGTATGATGTTGGAGTTTTTTTATGGGGTTATGTCCATCGATCTATCATTAGGGGTGTGACTGAAGGGTATTTTTTGTTGTATGGAGTGTTCCCATGATATTAGTGGGCACCATCTTCTTTGAGACTTTTCATTATTATGATTTTAGGATTTTACTTGATATTTGGAATGGACTAGTAAGTTTTTTTTACTATGATCACATTGACTACTACCATCGAAGAGTAACTTTAACATCATATGAAGGTGACAGTTATATTAACTAGGGAGAACAAGATATACAAGTAGGATATACAGGATTAGTTCATTAGAAGTTGGATAATATCATAGACCAATATTTGAGTCTTATGCTAGATGATGGGGGAGTGGAGAATGATATCTTACCTCCTATATTGGATCATTTTAGGAAATGTTTCCTAAGGAGTTCGTAGGGTTTCCACTTATGATGGGAATTGAGTTTACTATTGATCTGGTGCCTACAGAAGAACTAGTATCCATCCCACCTTATAGGGTGGGATGAGTAGTACTTAAAGATCTAAAAACTCATTTGGAAGAATTTTAATCTAAAGGTTTTCTTCAAACAATTATTTCATCTTGGAGTTCTCCAAACCTATTTTCTAATAAGAGGGATGGTATGTTGTTCTTTTAAATTGATTACTGAAAGCTAAACCAGATTATAACTAACAATAGATATCAACTACCTCATATTTATGACCTATTAAACCAAAAGTGAGGTTATTATGTATTCTCTAACATTTATTTAATATCGGGGTATCATAAATTGAGGGTGAAACCATCTAATATACCACAGAATACGTTAAAAAGTATGTATTGTATGATTTTATTGTGATGTTGTTTGGGATAAAGAATACTATTTTTGTGTTCTTGTATTTGATAAACTGAATATTTCACATCTACTTGTATTATTTTTTATTTTTCTTTATTGATGACATCTTAGTGTACTCCCAAACTAAATGTGATCAGGAAAAACACCTTAACATTATCCTGGGTACACTGAGAGAGTATTGGTTATACCCTAAGCTATCTAAGATTTATTTCTGAATCAATAGGTTGAATTTGTTGGGTCAAATAATCTCATAAGAAGGTGTCTCAGTGGGCCCTGAGAAGGTCTAAGTAGTTTTTTTGGGATAAGGCCAAGAATGTTTTGGAATTCCAAATATTTTTTGGGTAAGTGGGTTACTACCAAGGTTCATCAGGGACGTTTCTTTCTTGGAAGTGCTTCTCATAGTCTTGTCCAAGAATGGTATAATTGTTTAGTGGTATGAGGAATTTGATAATGGTTTCTATGAACTATATAGGTGTTTTAAAATAGCACTGATTCTCAACTTACCCAAACTGGGTGAGGGGTGTACTGTGTATTGTGATGCATCTAGGATCAGGCTTGGGGAAGTGTTGATGTAGGGGGGCCACATTGTGTATTATGGATCACATTAATTGAGGCATCATGAATGAAACTATCTAATGAATGATATTGAATTGCCCACAGTATTCCACGCCTTGAAATGTTGGTTGTATTATCTTCTACGAATTTTTTTTACTATTTATACTGACTATAAGAGACTTAATTATATCTTTTCTAAGTTTTATCTGAACCACTAGTACTGAAGATGGGTTGAGTATATAAAATCATTTGATTTTGATCTAGAATATATGTTGGGAAAAGGAAACAGTGTTTTTGATGCTTTGACCAGAAATACATAGACATTGCAAGTTCAGGAGTCTAGTTCTTTGTGGAAGATCATGAGTTTGTTCTCTATGTTGCATATAATTGTTCATGAAGAGAGTGGATAGATGACCCTCATGTATTTACCCATTATACCTTCTCTTATGAGTTGGGTCAAGAGGATTCTATATAAGGATCCTGAGTTCCTAACATTGAGGGATGTATTTGATGGTTGGGAGCTACATCCTAACTAGACCATCAATGCTGATGAGATTATCCACATTCATAGTTGTGTATATATGCCTACATGAATGTGGTTGGAGCTAATGTGTGAATTTCATGCTTCAAAGTGGTTGTTACATCCTAATTTGACCAAAAATGTACCTTCATCATTATAGAAAATATTGGTATCCAAGAATAAAAAATGATATCACATGTTTTTTGACATGGTGCTACAACTGTCAGCAGGGGAAGGCTAAGTATCAGTAGCTTACTGGTATTTTACATACATTTCTTAATATAGAATGAAAGTGGGATGATGTTAACCTGTATTTCATGGTGTTTCTACTGAGGAATACTTGAAAAAGTCTCACAATATGGTTGATTATGTATAAATTAACAATGGTGTCATGTTTATTAATGATTCAGGAGACTTTCACAGTAGATCAGTTGGGTTACTTATATGTTCAAGAGATAGTTTGTCTGTATGGGGTCCCTTGGAGTATCATTTTTTATAGAGATCTATGTTTTATGTTCCAGAGACATTATAGTATTTATAATTGATATAGAATAAAATGGATATAGTCCAAGGTAGAAATAAGTCATACATAGATTGGTCTTGTTGAAATATTTTGTCTTCATTGGATGATCGTATTTTCTTATGTGTGTCTCCAAGGTTGGGTCACCATTGGATTATAAGGTAAGATATAATGGAAACCAATTACATCGGGTAGTTCAATATTGTGGGGAGGATCAGTCCAATAGTCTATCTATTTGATATTCTACAATGGTATAGTGCTATTAAAGACAATTTTCATGTGTGGCATCTTCAATAGTATCACCCCAACCCTTCTTATGTGATTGATATTGATTATTTTGAGCTTGAGGATGATATTTCCATTGAAGAGTATCGGATTCATCTTGTGGATTGGGGTTAGAAAACACTATGGGTTTAGAATGTTCCCTTGGTTCGAGTGTGGTGCTAGCATGGTCATGTTTAGGAGGAAACTTGTGAGAGGGAAGTTGATATGCAATCCAAGTGGTCATACCGTTTTGCCATGGAGGATTAGTGATTTTGGGGAGTGAAAATCAAGGATAAGATATTATATGCCGGGGATATAGAATGATCTCAACCTGTTTGACAAGGTACATTTTGTTTTAATATTGGTCAAACTCCTTCAAATGTCTTTTGGAATTATTATCTAGATGAGGGAATTTATTAGGAGTTTTCTGGGGTTTGGGACATAGATTTTTTGAAAAATGGACCTTATAGTGCTATAGGGTCCTGAAAATCTTGTAAGGGGGAAATACAATTACCCCAAGACTTGGGAAAGGACCGAACCAGTCCACGTACTGGCTCCTAGAAACAGTACACGGCCGGTTCGGCGAACCGCAATTCCGCGGACCAGTGTTGTCTGCGAAGTGGAGGTAGAACTCTTCCATGGGCACGAAGCAGGATGGACACCAGGCTGGTCCTCCAGCGCGAACCGCAACAACCTGCCCATGCCGCCGTGAACCTCATCGTTCGTGGAATAAAGGTGTATTAGTGTGGCTCCAGGAAGCAACCCCGTCGTGACTCATCAAATATCGGTTGATCGAGTCAATCACGGATGGGGATTCATTCACGGGCTTCCGCAGAAAGTGCCATGGGCCCATTGATACAGCCTCTTTGTGACTCTATAAATAGTTACCGTGGGGAGATGCTGGAGAAATCGCTCCCAGCGATAATATTCCATGACCATCCGCATACCCCATATCGTCTGCAGATGCACTCTTCCGCATAAGGGAGAAACCAGTCCGCGAACCACATGCGGCCAGCTCCTCCTCTGCTAGCCCATAGTAGAAATTTCCTCTGCAGAGAGCTCCCCCCATGGCCACCACCTCTGCAGAGTAGTTCTGTTCACGAAATGGAGGCGGAAACCCCTCCGCGGGCACAAAGTAGGATGTCCATCTTTCGTGGACAACACCCTTCGCAGACGGCCATCCTTCACGGACAGCCTCCTTTGCGGCCTAGTCCTTCACGGCCTGCTCCCTCACGGCCAGCTCCTCCGCGAACACCCTTCACGGACAACCAAACCATGAATCGCATGCGGCCAGCCCATGCGGCTGGATCCTTCATGGACAGCCCCTCCACGATCGTCTCCTATGCGGCCAGCTCCGCCGCAGCCAGTCCTTCGCAGCCAGCTCTTACATGGCCCACCCCAAGTGGAAAACCCCATGCACTCGCAGGTCAGTACCGTAGGGGCGCGCCCCCGCACCCCCGCTCGAGGTCAGTGCCACGATGCGGTCCTGGCCCTTCAGGCAGGTCCCTTCCCTACCGTCACTGACCCCCATGAAAAATGGAGACTCACACCGCGAAGTTTTCAAGCCGGGTCAACAGTATTTTACATTACCCCCTTGCGCCGCCCCAACATTCGTCCTATACATTCCATGAGTCGAGCTACTCCTCATGACTCTCCTATAACCCCATTTCCTAGCTCCTTTTTCTAGGTTCATCCATAAATGGCTGCCCTTTCATAAGTGTAACACCTCAAGCTTCCACGATATGCTTCTCTTTCAATAATGCAATAGCTTGCATTGTACGCAAGTTCGAGATTCTAACACACCGCGACCAATCAAAATAGCCATTATGAATAGTAATACCCACTTTTTGAAATTATATATATTTTATATTTCAAAATGGACTTCATTCTTAGATTCGGAATATTGAAATTAGCCTATGTTGATTTTTTGGTATTTTTCTGAGAACTTCCAATTTTTTATGAATAGTGAAAAATACTTAAAAGCAACTTTTTTAATAAAAATAATTTATAGTGATAAATTATACTATTGAGTGGTTTTAAAGTATAATTATAATATATTTTTACCATTCTATCCAATGGTGGTCATTATAATTAATTTCACTTTGAAATTGGACATAAACAATTGTTAATCTTTTGATATATATTGTTTCTTAAAAACACGATATTTGTTGTGATAGTGGGAATTAATTATAAAATTAATTAATGAAACTTATATGTTTGGAATTTTTTAAAATATGCATCATTTTTTGAATTCGGAATATCAATTATAGCTTAGGGTGAATTTTTTGCATTGTTCTGAAAAACATCAATTTTTGATGAATGGTGAAACCACTAAGTGATAGTTAAAAAACTGATTTTTCGTTTAAATGAAACATTACCACTTCTGTGATTTGATTTTCAAAAATCCAACATACATGGTTGTAATTAAGAAGTAAAATGTGGTTCAATGGGATTAAAATAATTTTTGGTGAATAGTAACTTTTAAGTTTAGTTAATCACAATTAAAGGTAATCAGTGAAATTTAAGGTAAAAATGATATTACAAAAATATGAAAATACCTTTACACTTGTCCTACACTTATTGGATGAGTCATGGCGGACCAAGACAATCCATGGGTCAACTTGGGGACCCCATGGAGCCACTTCGGCAAGAAAATGACAATAATAACTTTTTATTTAAAGTAAAAATAAAATTGTCACAAACATTAGTTCTTTTACTAAAACAATTATTACATGGGGTTATATAAGGTAACATTTCTACTATAAATATTCATTGGAAATCCAAAAATATTTCCTACATCATGATATATTTTTTTATAATTTTTAGAAATTAAATAAATTAAATATTTTATGACACCATGATGATGCAGTGATTACCTCATTAATTAACGATTTAAATAAAATGAAAAGATAATGTAAACTCTAAGACTTACACTTGTCAAAACCCTATTGGATGAGTATATTTCAAACCCTTATCACCTTATCCTATAAATATATAAGTGTGGGACCTTTAAAATCCTAAACTCATTATATAATAAAGTAACATTTCATGACATTCTAAGAGTGCCCCTCCTCTCCTCCTATAAAAGGCCCCCACCACTACCACCTTATTCACACCTTCAAAGACTTTTGGATCAGCCAAAATCTGCCCAAATACTCTCTCAAATTCCCTCTCTTACTTCTAGAAGCCTCACTTTGGGCAGAATTCTTCCCAAGGAAGCCTTCGGCTCAAATCAAAAAAGATTTACCTGTTTTAAAGGTAGTGTTTTCTCTTGTGTTCTTATGTTTTATTTTGCTTATCCAACCCCCTAAAATATTTTATTCATTTATTTTTAAACAATACCAGTATCCTCAATATACTACGATGTTGTTATAAGAAGGATTCGAGCTACACTTACACACACCTACATCTAATGGTTAAAGAACATACTGTTTATGTGGATGGCGAAGTTCTGCCTCACGAAACGATGATTGTTCAAAACTCATATAACACCATCAAAGGTGGCCATTAAGATGTCACTATATTTATATATGATATATAATATGTTTATGTTTTACTTAAACTTCTCTATTTTTCATTTATGGCATACCTTTATGGTTTCCATTATGTTTAAACGCGATATTTTCATTTTAGGAAGTGCGGACTACCGCCCACTCAAAGTGATTTGAATCGTTAATGCCATATGTGGGATGTATAAAGGATGGATTAAATGGTATTATACATTATATTATACTGGAATTATATTATAACTTTATATAATTATAATTTCATTCCATTAAATACGAAATATAAATTAAAGTAGCGTTCATGCGTACGTACGGCTTACCATCTCCATGAACGGTGCATTTTATTTCTTACCTCTAAATGTTATGTAATATTATAAATTCATGTATATACTGGATGTATATTATATATATGATATCTACATCATGAATATTATTCTGGATATAATGGATATTTCACCACATGAACAACTTGTAATTATAAGAAGGTTATTTTTTACTCAAGTACCAAAGATCTACAAAATGACCGTTATTAACTTAAATAATTACATAATGTTCATAACATGGTAATAAGTGATATATAAGGAATAATGAACATGTAAAAGGTTCTTAAGAAAATATAAATTAACTCTATTTTATTATTCAGGAGATTAAAGAATGATCGAGTCAAGTCGGACACGAGGTAAGGGAACTTCTTAACCCAATTTCCGTTCTTTGGGTTGATCCTCTCTTTCTTGTTTATATCATTCCTTGATTATGTGAGAAATGATTTTTTTTGTATTTATACTTTATTTATGTGTGTTTATATTTAATACACATAATAGATCTATTTTATTTACAAAATGATCTTTGTAAGGGACTTCGTCTCAATCTCCTTTCATTGAGGCCTATTTTGTTTTATACACAACTTTCTTTTATACGGTGTATAAACCCTTTTGACTTTTGTGTTTATTCAAAAGGTTTTCTATTATAATTATGTGATTTTTAATTGATTTCAAAAAAGATATATTTCTCTCAAATATATGAAAATCCAGTTCAAATTTATACGTATTTAACGCAAGCTTAAAAATGTTTTCAGAAAACCCGACTCTTGAGTGTGCTAGATAGGAAGGGATTGGGCATGGACCCATCATGGCCTGTAATTAGTTGATCAGTCTCAGAATTAGTTATTTTGTTTTCATAAGCTTTCATAATGTTTTCAGAAAAACACTGGAGTATATTTGAGCAATTTTAAACGTAATTATCTTCTAGAAAAATTGCATCGGCAGGTCTCATGAGACAAACTAGTGTCTTAGCACGAGGCCTTGACAAAATCTTATTTGTAGTCTTGGCACGAGGCCTTGGATATGTGGTTATGATAGTCTGGTATTATGCATTACATCATTATGAAAGTGGTTATCGATATTTCATGTGATTATTCGACTAGTATAATATCCATGTGAATAAGTAAATGGCATTATTTCATTTTACTTTTTCCATATTATGCTCAAGTTCATGTTTAAAAGGCTTTTGTTTTAGTTATACATTGCCTTAAATGTTTATGTTTATCTATGAAAGATTCCGTAATATTGTTATCCTTACTGAGCATCTGAGCCCACCCCTTTCAATGTTTTAGTTTTTCCAGGATGTGAAGAAGTATTTTATGAATGAACTGAAGGGATAATATGAGGGGATTTGAAGACAAGATGTTGTTGTAGTTTTGTTTTACTTTATGATGTAATGTAAAACTTATGAATGTATCTAGTGTTTCCAGGGCTACTAAACTAATCGGTATTTTGAGACTTGATCTTTTGTGGTCATGCCAATGTTACGCAATAATGAACTGACTATAGGTAACTATGGTCGGGGTGTTACAGTTGGTATCAGAGGCAGTTTAGTTTTAACCTTTGAAGCTAGATTTAGATAAACTCTGATTAGAGCACATATCCCTAAGATTGACTTTGAGGATTAATATAGAATAACTTCCTAGAATTTTGGTATTATATAGATTTTGTGAGTTTTTTGAGCAATGCATCCTTGTCTGGATACAAGCAGGTAGAGGAAGCTCTTGCACAGATGTACCTAGGGGTAAAACCCGAAAACACCGCTTTGAGCTAGACTCGAACAGAAACTGGTGCACGACAACGGGCCTTGCTGCACTCTTGGTTATGAAACTCTCGGGGGATATGCTTAGGATAATTCTCATTTTCTTTAAAAACCACTATGAAGGGTTATGAGTATATACTTCCTCAAAGAAAACATTTTTATGATTATGGATTATATCCATAAATAGTTCAATTAATGTTAAGTGTTTTACAAGTATGGAATTATTTATTTTGATTCATAAACTAACCTAGTTTATTCCATTGTTTAGAAATGGTGCCTAGTGGAAGGAATGGAAACCGTATCAATGCACGCACTCCGTGTAGGGATTTCCCTCCTGCTCAAGATAATTATTGTGGAGTTGGAGATACAACTGGTGCTGATCAAATTGTTACCATACTAGGACAACTCACTCAGGTTATGAATAATAACCTTACTCGTATGGAGCACCCCGATCCGCAACGGGAGGATCAATGTTAGGCCTCTTCATGAGGCAACAACCGCCAACATTTAATCGGGGTACAAATCCATTAGTAGTTGAGAAATGGATAAACTCTTTAGAGAAAATATTCCACACCTTGGTGAGTAGCGAAAGGGAGAAAGTTTTCATGTAAGTTTACCACCTCACTAGAGATGTCGATCAATGTTGGTCGCTGATTCAAAACACAAAGGAAGATGAAGAAGTATCAAGTATGGAATGGAGAGAGTTTAAGGAAATTTTCTTAGAAAAATACATTCCTCATAACCATTGAGAAGATATGGAAAGGAAATTTATGAGTCTAGGGAAAAAGGAGGATGAGAATGTCGCAAAGTATGAGGCTAACTTTACAAGGTTAGCGAGGCATGCTGTAGACTATATACGTAACCCATGAAGTAAATTTGATTGTTTCTTTGATGGGTTAAAACCATTTCTCTGTCGAGCATTAGTCTCACAAACCTTCTCGTCGTATAAAGATATTGTCTCGTTTGTTATCAAGATGGAAAAGGAATTCTCTAAGTCTTATGTCATTAAAGCAAAGTAAGAAAAGAAAAGATCTTCTGATCAATCTGGAAATGGAAATAAGGGGAAGAAGGGAATAGTTGAATATCAGTCCTGCAGTAAATGTGGGAAGAAACACCCCGGTACTTTCTTAAAGGGAATGGGAGTCTGTTACAAGTGTGGTGAAAAAGGCCACCAAGCTCATGATTGCAAGGGAAAGAAAGTTGTTGTCAATGTGGAATGCTATAATTGTAGAGAGATGGGACATTATGCAAATTAATGTCCTAAGCGTCAGGGGAACTTACCTTAGAAGAGTCCAAGGGATCAAGGCCAAGCTTATGGTATCACTACTGCAGAGGTTGAAGCTCCGAAAGATGTGGTGGTAGGTGATTTAATGGTTTCCTCAAGTTTAGAAAATTCATTATTTGATTCTGGATCATCACATTTTTTCATATCTTGCCAGTTTTCTAAGAAAATTAGATATTTCCAATTTGATTTAACAACAAAATTTTCAGTCAAAACTCCTAAGGGAAATATCATTGCAACAAAGTTTTGTGAATTAGTCCCCATTAGAGAACATAAATGTTATTTATCCGCTGATCTCATTGTCATACCTATGATTGAGTTTGATATAATCCTCGGTATCGATTGGCTTTCGGAATATGATGCAAAGATTTATTTTAAGAAGAAGGAGGTTAAAAATTTTGATGATGATGATAATGAACACCATATTTTTAGAGCAGAATCGTCACCACCTAATTCTTATTTAGATCCACCCCTAGTAGCTTAACTAAATTCAATTATTGGGGAGGAAGATAATGAAATGACTAATGGCAAGGAAATTAATGTTCAATTAGAGGATGTACCTATTCTGAAAAAATATGTAGATGTGTTTCCGGGAGATTTACCTGGACATCCACTAGAATGAGAAGTTGAGTTTTCCATTGATTTAATTCCTGGATCAAGGCCTATATCGAAGACCCCTTATAAGAATGGCCACCGTGGAATTAGTTAAACTAAAGAAACAACTAGTGGAATTTAGTAATAAGGGATTTATTCACCCTAGTGTTTCTCCATGGGGAGCCCCTATCCTTTTTGTTAAGAAGAAATATGGATCTATGAGGTTGTGCGTTGACTAGAGGGAGATCAATGCTATAACAATAAAGAACAAGTATCCCCTACCTCGCATTGATGATTTGTTTGACCAATTGCATGGAGCTCAATACTTTTCAAATATTGACCTTCGATCTGGATACCATCAGTTGTGTGTGAAGAAGGAAGACATTCCAAAGACAGCATTTCGAACAAGGTACGGGCATTACGAGTTTACAGTAATGCCTTTTGGATTGACTAATGCACCCTCTGTATTCATGGATCTAATGAATAGGGTTTTCAAGGAATATCTTGGTGATTTTGTGGTGGTATTTATTGATGATATCTTGGTATAATCCAAAAGCTACGACGATCATGAAAATCACTTGTGTATTATCTTGAAGACTCTTAGAATTCATTTATTATATGGGAAGTTTAGCAAGTGTGAATTCTGGCTTCAAGAGATTACTTTTCTTGGCCATATTGTCTCTAAGGATGGAATTTCCGTTGATCCTTATAAGACCAAGGCAATCCAAGAATGGCCAGCACCAACGAGTATAACTAAGGTAAGCAGCTTTATTGGTTTGGCAAGTTATTATTGACGTTTTGTCCAGAATTTTGCCCAACTGGCTAACCCATTAACGAAGCTCACACGTAAAGGGGTTAGATTTTTCTGGACAAAAGAGTGTGAAGAATTTTTTCAATAACTGAAGGGAAGATTAGTCAACGCTCCTATATTGACTCTACCATCAGGGAATGATGGGTTCATTATTTATAGTGATGCATCAATGAAAGGACTTGGTTGGGTCCTTATGCAGAATGATAGGGTTATTGCCTATGCATCACGATAGCTAAAAATTCATGAGCAGAACTATCCAACTCATGATCTCGAGTTAGCTGCTATAATCTTTTCCTTGAATATATGGATACATTATCTCTATGGTGAAAAATGTGAGATATATACCGATCACAAGAGTTTGAAATATATTTTCTCACAAAAAGAACTCAACATGAGGCAAAGGCGATGTCTTGAACTACTCAACGATTATGATTGCATGATACAATACCACCTAGGGAAGGCAAATAAGGTTGCATATGCTTTGAGTAGAAAAGATCATGGAGTTTTGAACATGATGAGTGTGGAAAGGAAACCTATTTTCATGGATCTAGTAAAGATGGATATGGGAATCACCATGGAGGGTGAAACATCAAAAAAAATTCAAATGGTTGCCAAACCATCTTTACTAGAAAGGATAAAGTTTTCTCAGGCTGATGATAAAGAGTTGAAAAAGAAGATTAAAGATGTGAATGATGGGCGATTGAGTGACTTTGTGTATGAAGATGGAATTTTGAAATTTGGGAGGAGACTTTGTGTTCCCGATATACCTGATTTAAAGAGGGAATTATTGGATGATTCTCATAGTTCCAATATCTCTATACACCCTGGGATCACCAAAATTTATAGATATTTAAAGGGAAATTTTTGGTGGGACAACATGAAGAGGGAGATTGCTGATTTTGTGTCAAGATGTATGGTTTGTCAATAAGTGAAAGCTGGAAGGAAACTACCTGGTGGAGTATTGAAACCTCTTTCCATACCTGAGTGGAAATGGGATAATATTACGATGGATTTTGTCATGGGACTACCAAAGACTCCTAGAAGGAATGACGCAATATGGGTCATTGTTGATCGTCTCACGAAGTCAGCACATTTTCTTGTTATAAGGGATGATCTACCACTTGAACGTCTAGTAAGACTATATATTAATGAAGTTTTGGGACTTCATGGAGTACCCATGTCGATTGTCTTGGATCGTGATCCCCGTTTTACATCAAGATTCTGGAAAAGTCTTTAGAAGGCCTTGGATACTGAACTTCATTTGAGCACTGATTACCACCCTCAAACAGATGGACAATCAGAAAGAACTATTCAAACCTTAGAAGACATGTTGAGATCACGCTCACTTGACTTTCAAGGAATGTGTGATAAATATTTACCTCTGGTAGAATTTTCTTTTAACAATAGCTTACATTCAAGTATTCAGATGGCACCATATGAAGCGTTATATCGAAAGAGATGTCACACACCAACCTGTTGGGATGACATTGGTGAAAGAAAACTTGTAGGCCCAAAACTGGTGGAGGAAACGATGGAAAAGGTGAAAGTAATCCAAAACCACATCAAAGCAGCTCAAAGTAAGAAGAAGAGCTATGCCAACAACCGAAGGAAGGATTTGGAATTTCAGGTAGGAGATCGTGTTTTCTTGAAGGTATCTCCATGGAAGGGAGTTATACATTTCGGTAAGAAGGGTAAATTGAGTCCCAGGTACATTGGGCCCTTCGATATTATAGAACGAATTGGGGTTGTAGCTTACCGTTTGGCAATGCCGCCAAGTCTCTACAAAGTTCACTATGTATTCCATGTATCACTGTTAAGAAAATACATGTCTGACCCAACGCATGTACTCACCTATGAGGAATTAGAACTAGAACTCGATCTATCTTATTACGAAGAGCCCGTCAGGATTCTTGATACAAGATAACAGGTGTTGAGAAACCGGACGACTCGACTGGTAAAAGTTCTATGGAGTAACCATAAGATGGAGGAGGCAACGTGGGAACCTGAGGAACTTATGATGAAGAATCACCCGAGTCTTTTTATACAGTGATATTATATGAAATTTTGAGGACGAAATTATTTAAAGGAGGGGAGAATGTAACACCCCGAGCTTCCATGATACGCTTCTCTTTCAATAATTAAATAGCTTGTATTGTACGCAAGTTCGAGATTCTAATACACTGCGACCAATAAAAATAGCCCTTATGAATAGTAATACCCACTTTTTGAAATTATATATATTTTATATTTCAAAATGGACTTCATTTTTGGATTCGAAATATCAAAATTAGCCTATGTTGAATTTTTGGTATTTTTCTGAGAACTTCCAATTTTTTATGAATAGTGAAAAATACATAAAAACAAATTTTTTAATAAAAATAATTTATTTTGATAAATTATAATATTGAGTGGTTTTAAAATATAATTAGAATATATTTTTACCATTTTATCCAATGGTGGTCATTAGAATTAATTTCACTTTGAAATTGGACATAAACAATTGTCAATCTTTTAATATATATTGTTTCTTAAAAACACGTTATTTGTTGTGACAGTGGGAATTGATTAATGAAACTTATATGTTTGTAATTTTTTAAAACAGACATCATTTTTCAATTCGAAATATCAATTATGGCTTAGGGTGAAATTTTGGCATTGTTCTGAAGAACTTCAATTTTTGAGGAATAGTGAAACCACTAAGTGGTAGTTAAAAAACTGATTTTTAGTTTAAATAAAACATTACCACTTCTGTGATTTGATTTTCCAAAATCTTACATACATGGTTGTCATTAGGAAGTAAAATGTGTTTCAATGGGATTAAAATAATTTTTGGTGAATAGTAACTTTTATGTTTAATTAATCGCGATTAAAGGTAATGAGTGAAATTTAATATAAAAATGATATTATAAAAATATGAAAATACCTTTAGACTTATCCTAAACTTATTATATGATTCATGGCCGACCAATACAATCCATGGGTCAACTTGTGGACCCCATGGAGCCACTTGGGTAAGAAAATGACAATAATAACATTTTATTTAAAGTAAAAATAAAATTGTCACAAACATTAGTTGTTTTACTAAAACAATTATTACATGGGGTTATATAAGGTACATTTTCTACTATAAATATTCATTGGAAAGCCAAAAAGATTTCTTACATCATGATATTTTTTTATAATTTTTAGACATTAAATAAATTAAATATTTTATGGCACCATGATGATGCAGTGATTACCTCATTAATTAATGATTGAAATAAAATGAAAATATAATGTAAACTCTAAGATTTACACTTGTCAAAAACCTATTGGATGAGTATATTTCTAACCCTTATCACCTTATCCTCGAAATATATAAGTTTGGGACCTTTAAAATCCGAAACCCATTATATAATAAAGTAACATTTCATGACTTTCCAAGAGTGCCCCTCCTCTCCTCTTATAAAAGGCCCCCAACACTACCACCTTATTCACACCTTCAAAGCCTTTTGGATCGGCCAAAATCTGCCCAAATACTCTCTCAACTTCACTCTCTTACTCCTAGAAGCCTCACTTTGGGCAGAATTCTTCACAAGGAAGCCTTTGGCTCAAATCAAAAAAGAGTTACCCGTTTTAAAGGTAGTGTTTTCTCTTCTGTTCTTATGTTTTATTTTGCTTCTCCAACCCCCTAAAATATTTTATTCATTTCCTTCATAACGACACCAGTATCCTAAATATACTAGTATGTTTTTATAATAAGGATTCGAGCTACACTTACACACACCTACATCTAATTGTTAAAGAACATTCTGTTTTTGTGTATGTCGAATTTCGGCCACACGAAACGATGATTGTTCAACACTCATATAACACCGTCAATGTTGGCCATTAAGATGTCACTATATTTTTATATGATATATAATATATTTATTTTTTACTTAAGCTTCCATATTTTTCATTTATTTCATACCTTTATGGTTTCCATTATGGGTAAACGCGATATTTTCATTTTAGGAAGTGCGGACTACCGCCCCCTCAAAGTGATTTGAATCGTTAATGCCATATGTGGGATGTATAAAGGATGGAGTAAATGGTATTATACATTATATTATACTTGAATTATATTATAACTTTATATAATTATAATTTCATTCCATTAAATATGAAATATAAATGAAAGTAGCATTCATGCGTACATACGGCTTACCGTCTCCATGAACGGTGCATTTCATTTCTTACCTCTAAATGTTATGTAATATTATAAATGCATGTATATACTAGATATCTATTATATATATGATATCTACATCAGGAATATAATTCTGTATATAATGGATATTTCACCACATGAACAACTTGTAATTATAAGATGGCTATTTTTAACTCAAGTACCAAAGATCGACAAAATGACCGTTATTAACTTAAATAATTACATAATGTTCATAACATGGTAATAAGTGATATAAAATGAATAATGAACATGTAAAAGGTTCTTAAGAAAATATAAATTAACTTTAGTCTATTATTTAGGAGATTAAATAACGATCGAGTCAAGTCGGACACGAGGTAAGGAAACTTTTTAACCCTATTTCTGTTCTTTGGGTTGATCCTCTCTTTCTTGTTTATGTCATTCCTTTATTATGTGAGAAATGAATTTTTATGTATTTATACTTGATTTATGTGTTTTTATATTTAATAAACAAAATAGATCTATTTTATTTACAAAATGATCTTTGTAAGGGACTTCGTCTCAATCTCCTTTCATTGAGGCATATTTTGTTTTATACACAACTTTCTTTTATACGATGTATAAACCCTTTTGAATTTTATGTTTATTCAAAAGGTTTTATATTATAATTATGTAATTTTTAAATGATTTCAAAAAAGATATATTTCTCTCAAATATATGAAAATCCAGTGAAAATGTATACGTATTTAATGCAAGCTTAAAAATGTTTTCAGAAAACCCGACTCTCGAGTGTGGTAGATAGGAAGGGATTGGGCGTGGACCCATCATTGCCTGTAATTAGTCGATCTGTCTTAGAATTAGTTATTTTGTTTTCAGAAGCTTGGATAATGTTTTCAGAAAAACACTGGAGTATATTTGAGCAATTTTAAATGTAATTATCTTCTAAAAAAATTGCATCGGCAGGTCTCATGAGACAAACTAGTGTCTTGGCACGAGGCATTGACAAAATCTTATTTGTAGTCTTGGCACAAGGCCTTGGCTACGTGGTTATGATAGTCTGGAATTATGAATTCCATCATTATGAAAGTGGTTATTGATATTGCATGTGATTATTCGACCAGTAGAATATCCATGTGAATAAGTAAATGGCATTATTTCATTTTACTTTTTCCATATTATGCTCAAGTTCATGTTTAAAAGGATTTTGTTTTAGTTATACATTGACTTAAATGTTTTTGTTTATCTATGAAAGCTACCGCAATATTGTTATCCTTACTGAGCATCTAATATCACCCCTTTCAATGTATTAATTTTTCCAAGTTGTGAAGAAGTATTTTATGAATGAACTGAAGGGATAATATGAGGGGATATGAATACAAGATGTTGTTGTAGTTTTGTTTTACTTTATGATGTAATGTAAGACTTATGAATGTATCTAGTGTTTCAAGGATACTAAACTAATCGGTCTTTCGAGACTTGATCTTTTGTGATCATGCCAATGTTATGCAATAATGCACCGACTCTGGGTAACTGGGGTCGGGGCATTACAATAAGTCTCACACTAACCATTGCTAGGTATCTCCTACCTAGTCTTCCTTACCACATGACGTTAAACTGCATGGACCTCGTCCTATCCATATGACGTTAAACTATATGGGAATAGTCCTATCTACATGACTATAAACTATATCATTCCCTATCATTTAATAATTGTATGCCTCTTGCTCCATGAAAGAGATTCCTTATGCTATGTTTATAGTGGAATAACCTCAAGAGCGCTGGAATCCATTCAAACATTCCATCACTCCACCTCATGCTTTGCACATCCTTCATTCCATTTCATGTCTGAAGGGACCCCCTAACAGCCTAGACTCATGCCGCATCGGCTCACCTACTGTCCTATTGCAATTCCCCGAAAGACATTGGACAACACTTTGAGACAGGTCCTGTGTTTCGAACATGGTCTGCAGTTGACCCTCATTTGTTCGTCCCCATTTCAGGCTACTGTGATATGGATGTTGTGTTTAAAACATGGTAAGAAGTTATCCTCCATCACCATGCCACCCTCATTGTGTTCCGAATGTCGGGCATATAATTCACACTTTCCATCTCCCTTTGTTCAGACTGATTCCAATGCCCTTGGCGTTATCCCGCTAGTGCACTTGCGCATAGGCGACGGCCCCCATTGTATTCATCAACCCACCAATGGGTTGGGATACCCATATGGCCAGACATGAGAAAGACACCATGGGAGTCCATCCCTGAGTATGCCCCAACTTTCTAGGCATCCATCCCGAAGTAAGCCCTGACTTTATGGGCCACTCCATACGTAATCCCCACTCCACTTCCCACGGACGCACCTTTCGCGACGTGATCATCTGGTCTCTACTGCCTCTTGTTTCTCGCACCGAGCATGACTCACGTGGGCTTAGGGTAAGCATCAACAATGAAATCCTCTTATGGGCATCCTCAGAGTGTAAGCCCCAATCCATCACTCTGGGCTACCTTAGAGCGTAAGTCCCAAGACCATGTGAACTACAAGGACTTTGATTCCCTACCACAGGGATACGTAGGAAGCCTCCATGAGGTTCAAGCCCAATCACCAGCAGACCCCTTGGGTCCACCATCACGTTGGTTCCCCGATGCTCCCATTCGAACTACGTGGACTTTGATCCCTATCTCCTAGGAAGGGTACGTAGGAAGCCTCTGTAAGGTTCAAGCCCAAGAACCGTTCAATCTGACTATCTTCACATCGGTTCACTGCGTGAATTCCAGTGCCTCCTCAATGAGTCCAGAATTGATGGGGTCATTAATCCAATGAGGGATGGTAAACCTCAGGCCTAAATGATTCCGGACCCATGCATTCAGCTGGCCCTTGCCAACCAGGAGAAATCCGTGGATACTATGCTTGGGTATAAACCAAAGATTCGCGAACTTATGAATACGTTTTAAATCTATAAAGAGTCCCAGAACAAGAAATAATTCCCCCAAAAAGGGTGCGATGAGCCTGACTTCCCATCCTCTCAACCAATGAGAGTTTTTAAGTTTCGCTGGTCAGACCATCCGGCGAACGCCTGCCTTTGGAAAATAGGTTTGTGTGTCATCGGATACAGAACCGTTGGGTGTTTCAAGACTGACCCAAAACAAGTGCATATAGAACAATAATCATATGGTTATTGCTAACTATTCCCCATGACAATAAGACATGGTTTTATGGGAAGCACAGTTTTGAAACCCCTTCAATGTGGGTGGACTACACCCAATTCATGTATGTACATTGATTACCATTATATATAGAGAGAGTTTAATATTTGTATTTTTTTCCTTACCATCATAGTAACATTTATTCTTATTATATTATATGTATGATAATGACCTTGTATTTCATATCATAAAGAAAGGTTATATAAGTTCTCAACTATAAAGAGAACCTCAATACACTATAATAGTAATCCTAAATATATTTCCTCTAGTATAAATACATCATTCTGATAGTATATAGATAATTTAATTCTATAAACTGTTAAGGTATCATAAGTATTGATACTTTTTCATGAAGTTATCACTTTTTTATATTGGGTACATGAGATCATGATGGTTAGGATTCCAATAGAAATACCCCGGGTTATAGGCTTCATTGGTTGTTCCTATATATGATCATGTTTATTGGTCTCTTGACATGAGATAATTATCAATGGGTACCAATTGATTGTGTACTTTTATGCTAGATGAAAACCATGAAATTTATTTTTTGATAAGGTAAATTTAAATGGGTGTGTCATTGGTTGTATGGAATTGATTTAATGGTCAAGTAAGGATTTGTCTTTTCTTAAAATAAGAGATATCTCATTCCCAATTGACCAGGATGGTATAAATTTTAATAAAACTCATGGATATGATAGAATTAGGTAAATACATCAAGAAAGTTCATAAAATAATAAATAAATAAAGGATGATTACATGAAGTTTGTGTCCTTATTTATGAGATATCAAGAATAAAGGGATTATATTACAGGGCATGTGTTTGTATGTGAATGTTGTTGTTTTAACTAGAAAAGTCTATTTCGTGGCCATGATGAGTAGCTATATTCTTATATTATTCTCTTGGTATGATTCACTACTATCAAGATAAGGTACTAGAGGTTCACACACTAATATTATCCAGAATTCTCACATATTATAGTGAATATGACTTTACGACATGGTGAGCCCCACCATGAGGTTCAATTTATGTCTGAGTTTGAACGATCTCAAAGAAATAAAAAAATCCATATTATTTAATTTTATAATAATAGGAAAAGAATTTATTTACCCACAATATTCAAGGTTTGTTAAGTGAATTATAGGAATAATAGTTTATAAACAAATGTTATTTTAATATTCAATTTTTTTTAATATTTATAGGATGAACGAGTTGAACATAAGAATCATATTTTATCACATGAAATATTTTATATGTTACACATATGTGATAGACTAATTATGACATTTTCAAATGTAATAAAAATGGTTATTAGGATTATTTAATGGGTTAAACATATTCAAAGGCAATGTGAATTTTTTGTAATTTTAACCTAACTATATATGTCCGGAGAATCCAAAATTCATAGGACTATTCATCCACTGAAATTTGGGAGCTTCTCACTTATAACTCCAATATCCTAGTGTGAGAGGCAGTACTTATGGGCACTTTAATCCAAGTTCTTATTCCCATATCAAAGAAGTGTTATTGTGTTGATCTTCAATAAATCAAGAGGTTTTGTTGATTTTCCATGCTAGCACCCAAAAATCAATGATCGGAGAACTAGTAGGATTTTGGAGAACATGTTGATTATCAAGAAGGATCCAACATTAGTTCCTTAAAGTTGTGAATATAGATGACAAGAAAAACATGCTTATGTCTTAAAAATATAATGAGGTAATAGATCTATTTTTTTGTTGATTTTGATACCATATTTTCGTTCCAGTTTTAAAGGAAAAGCTGATAAACTTAGGAAATTAAAATTTTTATCACTAGATTAACATAATAGTGTCATATCTTGTGAGTTATCCTAGGGTATTACTTGATACATTATTTTCTCAGTGGATTAACCAGTAGTGAAAAATCATGATTAAACACTTTATTTATTTATCTGACCATGGGTTA
This sequence comes from Viscum album, assembly GCA_963277665.1. Lineage (NCBI taxonomy): Eukaryota > Viridiplantae > Streptophyta > Magnoliopsida > Santalales > Viscaceae > Viscum > Viscum album. Next base: position 884,697,046 of record OY728158.1, read on the forward strand.
TTATTATTTTTTACATGTGTGTTTTATGAAAATACGTAGAATAATAAAAAAAATCATATATAAAAGAATTAGTACATGTTGAATGTTTTCTATAATATATGGTTAAGGTTTGATTGTGATCACATAGAACAAGCATTTTTTTAAAGGTTGGGGACAGATCCTCATTTTATTAATAAAGAAAAGTAAAGTTCTCTTTAAACTAGGTAGAGGGAGACCCATTAAATAGCCTAATTTTGAACAAAACTGTATGTTTGAGGTGATAATCAGTCCTAGTTAAGGGTTCCTCTTACTATTGGGAAGTTCTTGTGAATGTTTTTGGTAGACTAAACTAAATTTGGAAGCAAAGAAATAGTTATATCTGTCCTGTTGAATCTTTAGTGGAAAATAATTGAATAAATCAAGGTTATGATTTATATATGTTTTGACTTCATAGAATAGATCAAGGAGTCATTATTCAATGTGGTTGGTCAACAAAAACCCAAAATTTAAAGTCTATATTTAGTGGTGTAGTTATATATTGGACTATTGGGAATGGTTTTTAGGATCCATGCCCCTGGAATACTCAAGATACTGAGTATTATTAATCTACTAGTTGACGGATATTAGTATTTGATAATACAGTGGATTGCATTAAAAGATTAATTAATTAGTAATGTATATCAGTAATAAAAAAAGTACTAATATGTTATGATTCCTTGTATATTAAACATAAACCATCACTAATTCAATTTTACTGTGATCAATATTTGATAAATATAATATCCTGAGCTGGCATAACTTCTAGGAGTGGTATAGATGCTTCAGAATAGTGTTTTTCAATAGAGGAAATAGTATGTGTTGGAATCTCAAAATCATGTTGAGCCCTATGTGGGAGAAAGAATAACTGATAAAGATAAATATAAGAATCATATGGGTGATTCTCTAGATGTACAGTGTATTATGCTATCATCTATGTCCAGTTACTTTAAAAAAATCATGAGGATGGATATACCTAAAAAATGTTATCACATCTCCAATAGATTTATCATTATATATCCATAAAAAATGAGATATTGATTTCCTATTATAGGATAAATCTAGAAGAATGGAGTTTGTAAGAACCCCAAGTACTCAAAATAACTGGGTATATTGAGATATTGGATCCCCTTAGGTTCATGTTGAATAAAGAACTGATGATTTATCTCATTATTCCTTTTTTAAAACCAATATTCTCAAATTTTATTATTAATCATAATATAGAAAACATTAAAAAGACACTCCTATATATATTGTCTTTATTTTCCATGAATTTTAGAATTTGAAGAATACCAAATCTTCTATCTTTATGGAGAAAATAGGATAGAATTCATAACTAAGGGAATAAAGGATAATCCAAATCCAAATACATTGATGCATCATTATTACATGAATCCAAAGATATAGAGGTGGAGAATGGATTAGGAGTCTCTTTTCTTTTATTATGAAAATAATGACCACTATTAGAATAATTTCACAACTGGGAAAAATAAGTAAGGTGATTCCTCTACTTTAAGAATAGTTTTCATCGAAGGTAATTTGTCTATATCTACAAGTTGGGTATTGTATATGGAATATGGATCACATAATTTTATTCAAATATAAAAACCATGTATATTCAAGAAGATCACAAGGGGAGGTGGATATTCAAGTAGAAAATGGTGCAAGATTGGAAGCATTGGCAGTTGGGGATTATTATCTTACTTTGCCTAATGGCATAGTTAATATATTAAAAAATTGTTATTATATACCTTATATTACCAAGAACATAATATTAGTGTGCATTCTAGACACTATGAGATTTTATTTCAAGTTTGGGAATAAATAATTTCTCTTTTATAAGGATAATATATGTTATAGTATGCCACATATTCACAGTGTATTGTATATAGAAAAACTTGATAAACCAATATTTGAAATAAATAACAAATCCAGTTATAATGACTAATATCTAGCCTATATGTGGAAATTCAAGCTTAATCATGTAAAAGATAAGAATTTACAAAAATTACATCAAGTAGGGTTCTTAGACACTATTGAGTTAAAACCCCAATATTTTTGTCACGCTTGTTTACAAGGGAAAATTACTGACTCTCCATTCATAGGTTATGGATAAAGAGCTATATAATTATTAGAAGTTGTCCATATTGATGTATGTAGTCCATTTTCATTAGATTTAAGAAGAGGGTTATCTTACTTTATAACTTTTACCGATGAAATCATTAGGTATGGATATATTTATTTAATGAGGAATAAGTATAATTCATTTACGTTGTTTAAGGAATATCAAAATCAAGTAGAAAATGATCTTGGTGAGAATATAAATAAACAATGCTCAGACTAAGGTGGATAATATCGGAACAAATTGTTCACTAATCTCTTAAAGGAGTGTGGGATAGTCTCCCAAATCACCCATACTTATACACCATAGTGGAATTATGTATGTTAAAGGAATAATCACACCTTTATTAACATGGTAATATGAATGATGAGTCATGAAACTCTATTGTTGTGCTTTTTGAGATATTCATTATATACAATGGAATATACACTGAATTGAGTACCAACTAAGGAAAAATAAGGTATTCTATATGATTTACGGTATATAAATAAATCTAACATTTCTCATATATATTTATGGGGATGTGAGTCATTTTTCAATATAATACTAAATAAAAAAACAGAATCTTAATGTGTGATGTGTATTATTATAGGTAATCCTAAGGAAACTAATTGATATTATCTATATAACCCTATAGATAGAAAATTGTTTGTTGAGAGGCATTCCATATTACATGAAATAGAACACAATTCCAAGGTAAATAGTTAAATAAATATTAACTTCAATGATTTTAATAATCCATATGAATAAGAGTTGGTGTAGGATAAATCTCAACAAGTGACAGTGGGAGATGAATATGTTTTCAAGACACAAGTATTGTGTAGGTCTACTAGAGATATTATAGAACTGAAGAGATATCTCTTTATTTTCACTGAGTTAAGTGACACTTTTCTCTTAGATAATGATGAACATCTGACCTACAAAGACAAGGTATGTGGAAAATATACATCCAACTGCAAAGAATCCATGCATTCTGAGATGAATTCCATTGACAAAAAACATGTTTATATTTTGGTAGACCCTCGAGTTGATGTAAAACCTATGAAATGTAAGTGGGTATTCAATAAAAATATATACATTGATTATAAAATAAGTACCTACAAAGCATGATCGATCATAAAAGGTTTCCAGAAATGTTATGGAATTGACTATGATGGAACCATCTCATCCATCACAATGCTAAAATCCATTAGAATATTAATTTCAATAACATATTTCCATGACTATGAAATTTGGAAAATGAATATAAAAATAACTTTTATAAATGGATAGTTAGTCCAAGATGTATATATCATATATCCTGAAGGGTTTACCTTTTCAAAGAGTTATAATAACATATATAATCTTCAAATATCCATTTATGGATTGAAGCAGTCATCATGATAATAGAATGTTCATTTCACTAAGTCCATAAGGTGATTTGGTTTTGTTAAGAATTAAAATGATCCATGTGTCTATAAGAAGGTTAATGGGAATTCAATAGTTTTCAGAATATTATATGTTAATAACATATTTATCATGGGAAATGAATTTCAAGTCTTATAGTTAGTGAAGACTTGGTTGAATGGATGCTTCTCTATAAAATAATTAAGTGAAGAAACCTACATTCTGGAGGTCAAGATCTATATAGATGGTTATTAGAGGTTTATTTGGTTAAGTAAAAGTACATATAGTTATAAGGTACTCAAGAGGTAAAATATGAAATATCCTAATATGGGATTGTTTCTAATTTCACATGAAACCAATGTATCCAAAAAAAATGTTCCCACACACAAAAGAGGACATTGAAACTATGAGTCGAATCTCTTATGATTTGGTAGTGGGATCTATCATGTATGTTATGTAATATACTTGGTTTTTTTTCCTTGTATTTTATCATAAATAGAAGATATTAAGATAATTCCAAAGAGATACATTGATAAGCTGTAAAAACTATCATGAAGAACTTGAGGAATATGGAGGATATGTTCATAGTGTATGAGGAGATGAGGAGCTATAAGTGAGGGGATATACTAATTATAGATTCAAAGAAAATGATGATGATCAGAATCATAGTCATGCTATTTATTTTTCTGAAGTGGTGGTGTAGAGAGCAAGAGAAACTCAAAGTAACCCATGGTCACTAATTCTACAGCAGAATCCGAGTATATAGAGGATTCTAATGCAGCTAAAGAGGCTATCTGGATATGTAGATCTATCATAGATATTGGTATTCTTCCTAGTAGTGCATGCATGTTTATATTTTATTGTAATAATAATTCTACAATTGAAATAACCATGGATATCATGTCACACCATAATACAAAACATATACTTCAAATGTTTCAACTCTTGAGTGATTTTACTCAAAGAGGTGAAGTCAAAGTTAGTAGAGTTACAATAGTAGATAACATTGAAGACCCCTTAACCAAAGACACATCTCAGTAGAAGCATTATTCTTAAGTGAAGTATAGTTGGTTGATAATTTCTATCAGTTGGTTATAGTTCATATGGGAGTGATGTAAATGAGTTCTATAGACCCAAATATTATATTTACTTCTACTACCATTACATGTGATCATTTTGATATATACAAGTGTTTTTATTACCATCATAGTAACATTTCTTCTACTTCATTCATATGTATGGTAATGTCCTTATATTTTATGTAATATTTAATGGTTATAGAAGTTCCCAGCTATAATGAAAACCTAAAGATATTGTAACAATGATATTAAGTGTATATTATATGGTCTAGATACATATTCTGGTAGAACAAAGATGATGTTTGACTATTAGGTGTTGGAGGATCATAATAATTGATATTACTTCATATAAAATTTTCACTTGATAATATATAGTACACTAGATCATAAGAACTATCCCACAAATAGGAATACATCATTTAATAGGTGTAATTAGTAGTTCTAATATATGAAAACATGTATTGGTCTCTCAACTTAAGATAGTTATCAATGTGTGTCATTTAATAGTGTACTTTTATGCTATTTAAAAATCATGACATTTATATTTTGGCAAGGTAGATTGTGTTGGGTGTGTCATTAATGGTATGGAATTGATTGAATGGTCAAGACAGGATTTGTCACTTATGAAAAGAATATATATCTAAATCCTAGTTGAGTCATGTGGTAGCACATTTATTAAATCCATATCCATAATAGAAGAAAGTTAACACACCTTGTAAGTTCATAAAATAGTAAAAAAGAAAGAATTATGACCTGAAGTGTGTATCATGATTCATGAAATATCACAAGATAAAGGGATTATATTACATGGAATGTGTTCATATGATGTTTTCATCATTACGAATAAACATTTTCTCTTTAGAGGCCATGAGTTGTTTCTAAATACCACACTTTTTCTATGGTTATGGATCACTACTATCAAGATAAGCGATTATAGGGTCACACACTAAGTGTATTTAAAAGTCTAAAATAGTATAGTGAATATGAGTTTAAGAAATGGTGGTCCCCACCATAGGGTTTGAATTATGTCTAAGTTTGAATGTTTTATATGGAATAAATAAATTCATTTTTATTCATGTTTATAATAATAGGAAGGAAATTTATTTACAAATTATATTCATGAGTTTTCAAGTGAATACTAAGAATAATATTTTATAAATAGATATTATTTTAATATTCATGGTTTGTTTAATATTTTCAAGAAGATTGAGTCAATACAAGGAATTTTATTTTATAAATTTACCATAGTTGTAAGTTACACGTATGATATAGACTACATATGAAATTTATAACATGATTATAAGATTTTAAGTAGTGTTATTGAAAATATTTTTAAGGGTTACACATATTTGGGGGCTAATGGGAAATTCTTACATGTCTAACCTATTTATATAAGTCAGTAAAACCCCAAATTTATAGGAATATTTGTTTATTATAATTTTTGATATTCTCTCTCATCACTCCCCTTTCCTAATATTAGAGAGTCCTTCTAGGCACCTCAATCTAGGTTCTTCTTCACAAATTGAAGAAGTGATGTTGTGGCAATCATTAGGACATCGATTAGTTCATCGATTATCCATGCTACCACCTGGAAATCAATGATTTATATTCTATAATAATTTTATTGAGTTTTTGGATGATCTAGATTGATTTAAAATTAGATCCTTTAACCAGATAATGTTAGTGAGAAGTGGAACATATCTGCATCTTCAAATCAAATGATGTGAAGGTCTGATTTTTTGTTCTTATATTTTATCACATTGGATACTCAGGTTGGAACTAGGAGATTACTCTCTAAAGATTATGTTACTACTTCAATATAGACATAAAATATTTAATTTCCCAATTTTATTTTCTTTCACTGTGTGCTTGATACCAACACTTACATCATTTATAGAAAATCTTTTATTCTAGTAAGTTAGTCTTCTATTGTAATTTCTAATGAACCTAAACTTCTTCATCAGAGATGTCTTTCATCATTCTAATCGTCTTGGGTATTTATTGTATTAATTTATTTATTTTATGATATTTATTTCATTAGTTTTAACATTCATGTATTTCTAAAAAATTTCCATGATGTGGAATTTCCTTCCACAAAAGAAGCATGTTTTCTTATATGGGAAATCTTCCTTTACATTCTTCTTGGGTGAGTTTTTCTTGGTAAATTTTGATTCTTCATAACCCAATGAAGACTTATATTATATCTTTTATTCAATTTTCTATAGTTTTTGGTGACTTATTATTTTAGTTTCAATTGATGTTTTCTTTGTAGAGGTAAAACATCGATCATCATCACCATGATCCCCTAATTCATGAATTTTATAGTACATTTAAATTTTTTAAAATCTTTTGGATGATAGTATTTTTTATATTAATGTTAGTTTTACTTAGCTATATTTATCTTAACTTTGGTTATGCTCCCCCTTTTTGTAGGTCCTCTCTATTTTCTAAAAGTTATTGAGTTGCATTAAGAATTGATAGCACAGTGTCCAAACATTCCACAACACCAGTAGAAATCAACCAATATATTTTCATTACATTGATTTTAAGTTTGTATGTTATAGTATTCTTCCATTAACCAGATATTATCATTTCCTTCTAAGCATCTTGTGGGGAACTTCGTTATTTTTCATTTCTAACTTTTACTTCATTGAAGAGGTGGGTTTCTCTATAGTTTTATTAACTCATTTTTGTATGGAACTTACATTATAACCTAAAATATTCAAGTATTTTTAATTAGTGTAAATATTTTCACTGAAAAGTAATATACCATGATTTTAGAAGAACACTATTTTTAATAGAGTATACAACATACAATACAGAGCTTAAATAAAACATGAAATATTATTATATAAATATTGTCATTATAACTGATACATTGAATTGGAAGTAATCAATAGGAAATAACCATATTATTAAATAAATGTGAAGGTAATATTCAATAAAAATTTAGTGATTAATTAATAGGAGATAAACACTCAATTAATCATTAATTCAATTTTTTAAAAATGAATTTTATTACTTTTTATAAGAAAATAATATAAATAATTTTTTAAAATGTCTGAAAATAAATATGATAAAATAAACATCATTTTTTAAATAATCATATCAAAATTATCTTAGGTTGAATTATTTAGATTTTTCTGAAAATTGTTTTTTCAATGAATAGTGAAACTTTTTAACTTTTATTGAAATTTTCCTTTTTTCAATAATTTAAAAAGTTCCATTTTTTTAAAATGGTTTAAAAGAAATATTTTTTCAATAATATTATTAATAATATAATAATTTTATTTTAAATGACTTTTATGCTTTAATTTTGTATAAAAACATTTTTATAGTAAAAAATGTATTTTTCTGAAAAATCGTTTTTCATTGTGTTTTACATGTTTAACATGAAATTAAATTATAAAAACTATGTGTTTTTAATTTGAATAAAAGGATTATGTATTTGGAATCATAATTTTAAATTTTTTTAATTATTCCACTTTCATTTTTTGTCATAATGAATTGTAAAAATTTGTCACCGTAGTTAAGGTTAAAATGGGTTTACTAGGGTTTAAACTAAAGAGATAATGGTTAAAATGACCTAAAAACTAATATAATTTCTATTGGTTGGCCATATTTCAACCCTATATCATCTAATATTTTTAAATGGACCATTTTTTATCCATTAGTATTTATTAATACATTTATATATTTTATTATTTATAAAATTCCAAGTGAGTTTTCTCCCCCACTTATAAAAGGATACCCCTCTCCTCTCTTATTTACATAACTTTGATCCATTTAGATCGATAAAAAACTACCAAAATCTATCCAAAACATTATTAATCACGTTATATAGGTTATTATCATTCCAGAATAACACACCTAAAGCTGTTAAGAAGAGATACAAAGGAGGTATCTTTAAGACAAGGTAACCATCTTAACGAAGTTCTTTCATTTTATTTCTCATTTTACCCCCTTAAATTGTGTACTAAGAATTAAAATATAATAAAATAATTATATAAAATATACTTATTTATTAATATTTTACTATCATAATATTTATCCATATCCTTTTCAATCAAACTAAAAACAAAACCATCGCTCGTGTATACGGCGTAATACCGCATCGCGAACTGATGTCATTTTTTCCAACACTGAATCACATGTATAGTCATAATGATGGATCCAATTAATATATATGATACATATGAAATAATATTGATTATTTAAAATTAAAATTTCATCTAATTATTTACTTTTCTCTATTATAGAAATGATAATGTCGCTCATGCGTACATATGGCCAATCATCGCCACAAATCGATGTAATTCATTTTCCATGTCCAAATTTAAAAAATGATTATAAAAAATTATATAGTTAATAAATATGATATATATAATAATAATATGATTATAAATATTATGTAATAATATCTGATATACATGAACTTATACTTCCTTGACAAAACAAGCATGAGAAAAAGAAGTAGTTAACGACTAAAATAATGGTAATAATGAAATGTTATTAGAGAACAGGTGATATCATATTATAAAATGATCATATATGATATTATTAAAATAAATATGGTTATTTAATTAATTAATAACATGAATAAAATTATTAAATATGATTTTAAACCATGTTTAACTAAGAGTAACCATGAGTAAGGGAGATCATCTCAATTTCCACTCCATTAAGTCATAATTGGTATTATGCACCTATTTTTATATATATACATGGTATATATTTACCATATGAGTTATTTGAAATGAATATATATTTATTCATGGTAACTAAATTTAATTCAAGTTTTTATTTTAAGGATTTTTTATATTTTCTTCCAAATTTTCATCTCTGTGGAACTTTAATCAACCAATAAATGATTAAAAGAAAAAATGATCTTATTTATATATTAATCAAGTTTATTTTTATTCCATACACATATTAACTTTAAAATTATATAAAATTATTTATTAAATGACATTTTTACACATTTTTTAATTTTTTTACAAGATTTTTTAAAATGAATCTTCCTGTCATTTTCTGAATGAGGTGCTTTTATTATAAAAATTTTAGAGGAATGTTTTTTTAACTTATACATCATGAAAAAATATACCTCTATCATGATTGAAAAATGTTTTTATGATTACTTTGAAACTTTACATGGTTATTTTCAAATAATAATTTTTCATTAATATTTGTGAAATTATTAGTTTCTAAAAGATAATTTTCAATGTGAAAAGTATATTTTACTCAACAATGTTTTTTTATGATTTTTTTATGGTATTTTTATTCATCAATGACTATAACCCTTTATTTTACATATTCTACACTACGGATATGTTTTTATGATACCATACATTAAATAGTGCACATTATTATGATCATTAAATATTTCAATTCTCTTAAGTATCTATATTCATTATATCAGGAATATGATTATTTCATAAACTGTATACCATTTCTATATATGGTTTTATTCTTTGAAAGTATTCGATTAACTAGGTAATTATTGATAAACCCATATTCCTTACTCAGTAAAGATATTTTTCTATAATGCATATTGTTTATAAATTAAATTGATCATTTTATATATGAAGAATACATTGGGCTTGTAGTGACGGGTGGGTCCTAAAATTATATAGCTCATTGATGCTTTGAAAAGTATCATGAGAAAAATTAGTTGGAAAAATTAAATGGTTCATTACCTATATTTTTAAAAATTTCCTAGCACAAGGTCTTAATAGTAAATGTATCATGATTCTTGAGATCATAACATCAAAAACTAGCCATTAATATCACTGAGAATTCTATTATTATTATCCATGAGAATACTATATTGCTATAATACATGGATTAGATTCAAGATCATATGATTATTAATGTGTAATTATTTGATCATAATTTATTCCTACCATATTATTCTTTGTGTTCAAGTTATTGATTAAATGGAATGTGTTTTCAGTCATTTATCTTACTATATTGATTATACCTTATTTATACATGATATCTTCTGTGTACATAACTGTTACTGAGAATTTTCACTCACCCTTATTTTTTTACTTCTCCCAATGTAATGAAGATGAAATCATAGAATGAATTTCAAGGATGTATAGCATTTAATTTTATTATGATTTATATTTTATTCCAAATGTAAAATTAGTAACATTTATGTATCTCATTCTACAAGACTACTAAACAAATCATCCCATCAAGATTATATTCTTTATATTTATTTAAATGTAATAAACTAGGTACCAACTCTAGGTTCCAATAGTTGGGGTTGTTACAGTTGGAATTGGAGGAAGTTTAGTAAAAACTATTGTAATTATATTTAGGAAAATAAATATTATGAAACATAACCCTTTTATAGAATTTTAGGATATTTCAAAATAGGGAATAAAATCCTAAATTTTGGTGAGGTAGAGAATATGTAGTCTTTTCCATCAATAATTAGTGGAAATAGTGTCTTTAAAATATGAGAAATGACATTGGTTTTTATAAACTGATACAAAAAAGTATGTTTGGGAGGTTTCTAGTGTCAGTTTTACTAAATACCAACATGGAAAAGTTTTTATATATTGCTTTTGGAATCATCTTTACTAAAAATAGATGGAAAGAATATCTGAAAAATCACTTTATGGTGTCAGTTTCTTAAAAAACCAATTCCATAAATAAATAAAAAATCTTCCATTTTCAAAATAACTGATGCCAAAATATTTCTTTCTCAAAATCTTTGGCATCAGTTTCTCTAATAACTGATGCTAAAAACCTTTTAAAATTATTTTGAATCGGGAAACCCTCATTTTTTGGATCTACGAAACATTTCTCTTCCAACTCGTGAAGAATCCCTCCCAACTCTTAATGACTCCAAAATTGACTCGGTGATCCACAACAACCATTTTGGTTTATTTTCTTCAATTTTCATTATATTTGGTCTCCATTCTTTATCATCTACATTGTTTCATCATCCACCCAAATATTGTTTCCCTCAAAAACCTGTTTTTGGCTGACATTCAACCATTCTTTGATTTTATTTTTTCATCTTTATTGTTCATTTTTACAATAATTTTTGTATATATCTTGTAGTGCTTATTATTCCAACACATTAAAGGGAGAAAATTTTGTATTAAGAGCCCATTTTCTTTATTTAACTTCAAAATCTATAAAAAAATTATTTTTAAGATAAATTATTTATTATTTAATTATATTTTTGTGTTATTTAAATTATTAGTTTGTAGTTTATTGTAATTTATAAATGTTGTTGTAAATTTTATTTAATTTAAAAAAAATATTTGTTGAAATTATCAAATGATCATGATATTATGCAAGGAACAATGATATATGGTGATGTCGTCCATTAATAAAATGGGAATCACATGTAATGACCCCATATTTTTTACCAGTTAAATTAATGAAATATTCAATGCTTTTGACACATGTAAAATTGAACTAATGTGTCTACAATGTAAAATGAACTAATAAATGTTATATGATTGAAAATAATTAAATTATAAAATCAATAAAACACATGTATATAATATGAAAATAAAAATTTTACAATTTGTAAATTTGTTTCATATCTAATGTTTACTATCTAATTATCAATAGTTTTTATTAAATGTGTTTCTATTTATAATTTATCTATTTAAATATATATGTTAATTTTAATATGTTTTAATTTATTCACCAATTATATTGTGATATCAGGTATCTAATGGATCAAAATGGATAAATTTATGAAGAAACACTAGTGAATATGAAAAAGGAGTTCATCAATTTTTGGAATTTTATAGACAAAATATTCAAAAAATTGATTTCATTTTCTGTCTATGTGTGAAGTGTTTGAATATAATAAAATTAAACTCTTGAGAAATTAAGTATTATATCATTTGTTATGGTTTTAGCCTTAATTATACACGTTGGATCTGGCATGATGAAAGAATTGAAAATTCAACATCCAATATTGATGATAGTATTAATAATGAGGAAGAGGATCATATTGAATAATTAATTCATGATTTAGGTGTTGAAACCATCAAAAAATAGAAACTATTGAATGATTGTATGGAGATTCTAAGAAACCATTATTCCTATGTTTCTTTAAATATACAGTGTTATTAGTTGTTTTTATATTAGTTAACTTAAAAGAAAGAAATGGGGGGAGAGATTAAAGTTTCTCCAAATTACTTAATATTTTAAAAGAGTTACTTCTAGATGGAAACGGGCATCTAGATTCCAATTATGATGTGATGAAAATATTGTTCCCAATAGGATTTGGGTATAAATAGACACATGCTTTCCCCAATTATTATGTGTTATATAGAAAAAATATTAATATTTATCATGTTGTCCAACATGTGTGACATCACGCCATAAGATGGATGAAAAAGTCAACTCATATTCTTTCTCTGGTACTGAAATCTAACCTCAAGAAAAATCTATTTTGTACTTTTTAATTATATCATCCAAAAATTCTTTCATATAATTCTGATAATTCAACTATGATTCATTCTTATGTACCAAAATCATAGCTCCGGCTAAAGAAATTTGGTACCTTCTAATAATTCCTTGTTTGAAGTGTCTTTTTGAAAATTAAAATGAAAAAAAAGGGTTAATATGGCATTCAAATGATAACATATCTGATAATAACTTATTTCACCCTTCTGATTTACCACAGTGGAAGATATTTGATAAATAATTTCATGATTTTGGAAGTGGAGTTAGAAATCTTAGAATGGGATTGTGTACTGTTGGAATGAATCTATATCGGAGTATAATTATCCAACATAGTTCATGGCTAGTTTTGTTGGTAGTTTACAACTTTTCCCCACATCTATGTATGAAGAAAAAATATGGAAAAATGATATTGATGGGTTTTGGACCAAAATAGATGGGAAATGATATTGATGTGTATCTTTCACCATTGATTGATGATTTTAAATTTCTATGGGAGATAGGTGTTAAAGTTTTTGATGTATAAAATAAAGAGTATTTTCTTTTGCATTCTATGATAATGTTCAATATAAACAACTTTCCTTCATATGGAAACTTATCCAGATATAGTGTTAATGTAAATAAATCATCTCTAATTTGTGAATAAGTGACTTAGTATTATCAATTGAAGAATGGAAGAAATATAGTGTATGTGGGACATTGAATATTTTTTCCAATTGATCATCCTTATCATATATTGAAAAAATAATTCAATGGTTTACAAGAATTCAACATTCCCCCTTAACCATTTTTAGTTGAAGAATATTATGATAGAGTGGAAAATATTGACTTGAAATTTTGAAAGAAAATAATTTTTTGTCTTCAAAAAAATATCTAGAAGAAATATTGTATCTTTTTTGAACTACCTTATTGGAGATATTTAGAGGTAAAACATCATGTTGATGTTATTCATTTTGAGAAGAACATATGTAATAGTTTGATTGAGAACGTTTTTATACATAAAATGAAAAAAAAATCATGGATTTCATGCTATATTGGACTTGATATATATGGTAATACATTTGGAGTTAGCATCCACTCTGAAATGAAACAGAACATATTTACCTTCGTCTTGTCACACATTAAGAAAGATATAGAAGATGAATTTTTGTCAGTGTCCTCATGGTATTAAAGTACCCAGTGGTTATTCTTCAAATGTAAAGAATTTTTTTCCATTTAAGGATTGATAATTAATATGTTGGAAATATCGTGATTTTCATGTATTGATGAAACAAATTCTACCAGTTTCACTACGTGGTATATTTTCAACAGCTATAAAAAATACTATCATCAGGTTATGTAATTTTTCAAATCCATTTGTAGCAAATTAGTTGATCCAATTTTTGTTATGTGTTGGATAATGAATAATCTCTTATGATTTTTCAACTAGAAATTTATTTCCCACCTATGTTTTTTGATACAATGGTTCATCTAGTGATTCATTTGGTGCATGAGATATGAATATGCGGGCCTATTTATTTATGATGGATGTATCCTTTTGAATGATATATGAAAATTTTAACAGAATATGTCAAAAAACCTTATTGTCCAGAGGCCTCTATTGTTCAGAAATATGTATCGAAATAATAGATTGACTTCTGTAATGGTTATTTTCATGAAGTTTTACATATTGGTATCCCAATATCTCAATATATAATAGTTGATAGTGAAGGTAAATGGATTTGCTGCTAAAAGTTAAATATTATTCCATGGGATAAACTGATGCAAGAACATTTATACATTTTAAACAACACATATGAGGTTCAATCATATATATTATCACATATTATTGAATTAATGTTATTATATCTGAAAAGAAATAAAAATTGGTTGATTATTGAGCATAAAAAGACATTTGTTTCATGGTTTAAAGATAAATTAATCACATATATTTCTACATCATAATCATTAAAATTATTGGCATGGTTCATATCTTAATGTGATGACATGGTCTTGTTTTGATATTAATGGGAACACATTTTACAAAAAGAATTTGGATGAGAAGAGAACCATTCAAAATAGTGTTATAATGTTCATTACTAAAGTGCTGAATTTTTTGAGGTCAAAAGAAAAAAAACCATTTTCTACATCAAATCCATTTGTTGGAGTTCTTGAAGACATATGGAAAATTGATTATTTTAAATTTTGAGTCAATGTTTTTAGGTACAATTGGATTTCAATTAATAGTGGTGTTAAAAATGATGAATATGTGCTTAAACTGGTTGATGTGAAAAGAAAATATTTGATGTCATCGATCCATCGAATGACCAGTGGTACACCATTTTGTAAGGGAAAAGAATATATTTTGCTGATGAGGATGATGACGATGTTATTGATTTATTTTATTATATTTTTGTTAAATTTTTATATTCCACAATTATGGTTAAACATTATTTAATTAAAAAACCTAACATACATTATATTTGGTTTAGTATATGCATATGAGAACACCTTTTCAAACATTTGTATTTAAATTTTTAAATGTTTATGTCTTTTTATAAGTAATTTTTATATTTAATATCTCACGTTGAATATTTTTTTGGTCAAGTATCAAAACATTATTTTTTTTAATATTACTCATGTGTGACACTTTTTTTACTTATATTCTTCTATTTTTATTTTTTTTAATTACTGGATTGTCTAATAATATTTAGGTACACAATAATTTCTCAACATTTTCCCATCACAATGACAGATACAGATACAGAGAGAGATGAACATCTTCTAAGGTATTTGTCTTTTTTTATACTATTAAATATCTAATAATATAATTAGCTAATGAAATAAAAATTTTAATTTAAAAATAATAATTACAGGCTTAATGATGATAATTTGGAAAGGGAGTTTTTTGTATTTAGTACTCAGAAATATAATCCTTGAGTTGGTAAACATGGAATTACACATTTACAAAAATTATCACTTTCTCATGGAGAGGAGTGATTATATATTCATTTTGATGATGATAATAATGAAACTATCCCAAATTAAATCCAATTTATTATTTATATTGTCATACATAGCCATTACAGGATAATAAATTTATTACCTGATTGGAAGTCTATCTATAAGATGGTGATATATCAACTTTGGGAGGTATTGAAGGTAAAATATTTCAATCAATTTATTTTATCTCATTTTTAAAATATTATATATTTTAAATCACTAATATTTATGTTATGAAATGAAAAATGATATTAAAATTTGAATAAACAAAATCATTTAAGAAAAGATGCCTTACATTAGCGGCAGTTTGATGGAGGGATTTAAAAACAAAGTTGACAAAAAATTGTGTGTTTGGAAAGAGGCAAAATGAAAGCACATTCCTCAAGTATCCATTTTTAAATAAAAATTCATAGAAGAAATTTGTTTCCACCAGACATGATGAAACAGTTTAGGTATGATAATAATATTATATTGTATTATAAAATTTCTTATATATGTACCTAATTACTTATTAGTTTATATTTTATATAACAGTCCTCTAGGAAATCCCATCAATACATTCAATTGTAGAATGTTTACCCTCATACTTTATCACATGTACGGTATCATTTATTAGAGAAAAAATGTTTGAGAATAAGTTTAAAGAACTAAGATCTCACTAAACTAGTGGTTCTATTGAGGTCCAATTCAGTCCTCCATCACTACCCACTGGCCATGATAAATGGAAAAGAGCGAGAAGATGAAAAAAATGAAAGGTATATTATAGATAAAGATATGTAAGTATCTCAAATAATTGTATGTAAATAATTATTATTTTTTATGAATTTTGGTGTTTTATAAATTAATAAAAATAATATTCCATTTTCATTTTTCATTTCATGATGAACTTCAGGAGAAGTAAACATAGGTCTCTTTTATCCCTGATGGTAAGAAGGAAATCCTAACCACTATATTAGGAAATCCAAAACACCCCATCCACATAATATGATATGAGGTGGGTGTTAGTATATGAAAAAAAAATTTTCATCAAAGTTCACAATCAAGAGACCCGGAAATGGAATCCTAAAAATCTCAGTTAAAATATGTAAAAGAGTCTTTAGGTGATCAAATTCAAGATGTTGTGTAGTAGGCTTTGCTAGAAAAAATTAAAATATATCCATAGTTTGGGAATCCTTTCCATCCTTCCTATCCTTCCCAGCATACCTACTCAGATCCTCCACATCCTCAGTCGGACCAAACCTTATACTGTGAGTTGTATACAGGAGATCCTGATGTACATATTGTATCATTTGGAGTCATGCATTTTTTTTTGGGGATTTTGAACATCACCAACCTATTTCGATTGGTCAGGTTAGAGTATCGATACATGATATTATTTATCCTACTGCTCTACTACCATTCCCCACTATAGAGATTACCAGATTTGGGGATTATATGGTTCATTTTTTACTTTTTCTATCTAACCTTATTCATCATATTTTATATGAGGTATGAGTTTTTTAAATATTAATTACATATAATTTAAAATTACTAATAATATTATCTGAAATTTAAATAAATTTCACAAATGAAATAAAAGGTTCTGGAACAAAAAAAATGTATATACTTCATATATTTATGATGGGATAGAAATTTTATCTCATGTTTTTTTCCTCGGATAATATCTATGACTTTTGGATGTCATCTTATATATTTGGAAGAGATTATACATTGATAATATTCCATATATATATCATAGATCTAATTGAATTTAACTATCTCACTATCAATGTGTTGCAGTTTTTTCCACGTAAGTAAAATGACCTTTCATTTTTTATTTTTTTTAATTAAATATGATTTAAATTGACTAACTATATTACTTTTATAATTAGTTATCTACGTGCAATACTTATTCAAAATTATATCAAAAGGTTTTTTGTTTTCATAGATTCAAAATCAATTTCAATGGATGTGCAATATGTTTCGACTAAAAATAGAGTGTCATATATATGTGAGAGTATATCACTGATATAATGTGGAAAGATATATTGATCATTTATTGGAAGGTCCTAAGCAATGAATCTGAAGCTCAATGGTTTCTAAAACTTTTCATCATATAATGAAATATTTTTATGCACTATCAAAATATGGAATAAGTTTTCTAGATCCTATATTTTCAATGGAAACCAAGAGAGTAAGAGTTCATATGAAACCCAATAAAATGGGAACCAATTGAGGAATAAGAATAAAATGATTCAATTTACATCATGTGAAAATTATGGAAAGAAAAATCCTAAAAAATGCTTAAAGGTCATGGAAGCATATTACATGTATGAAAAAAAGGGTTTTACGTCTCATTAATGTAAGGTAAATAAATATGCCTCTTACATTAGGTTCTTAAATTTTAAATAAATTGGGAATTATTAAAACCAATTTCCCAAGCATGAAAGGAACTTACCATAGAAAAGGCCAAGGGGAGAAGTCCAAGCTTATACAATCACTACATCTTAGGTGGATATTCCTAAGGTAGTGGTGGGAGGTACTTTAATAATATCTTCAATATTATATAATGAATTATTTTATCCTGTAACCCTACACTCTTTTATATCTACCATTCATTCCAAGAAAATTAGATATTCCGTTTTTACTTAAAAGGGAGTTTTTAGTCCAAACTCATAACGGAAACCTCACTACAACAAGGATGTGTTAGGTAGTTCCCATTATGAAACATAAACATGATCTATTTACTGAAATTTATTATCATACTAATGGTTTACGTTTATATAATCCTAGGTATTCATTGCATTTCAAAATATGATACAAAAAATTGTTGTTAGGGAAAGAAAGTTAAGATTCGTGATAAAGATGTGGAATTCATCATCGTTAAAGGGGGAAATTTAGCATCTGAGTTGTGTCTAGATCCACATCTAATAGCTCTTATAAAGGATATTCTTAGGGAAGAAGATAAAAAACAACCTATATATGAATAAGGTAATCTTAAATTTGATTATTTATCTATTTTAAATTAATACATTAATATATTTTCAAATGAATTACCTAATCATCCACTAGAGTGTGAAGTTGAGTATTACATTAATTTAATCCATGATGAAAGATCTATATCAATGACCCCTATATAATGGCCACTATAGAATTAGTGTATTTTAAGAAAAAAACAAGAGGATCTATGTAATAAGGGATTAATACACCCTAGAATTTCACCTTAGGTAACCCCTCTACTTTTCATTAAGAATAAAGATAGATCTATGAGGTTGAGCATTGATTATAGGGAAATCATAACGATTACATTAAATAAAAAACATCCTTGAGCTCCCATTGATTAGTTATTGGATCAAATTTTTGGAGCGCAATTTTTTTTAAATATTGACCTTTATTATAGTTATTATCAATTGTGAGTAAATAAGGACAATATTCTAAAGATGGAATTTCAAACAAGGTATGGAAATTAAAAAATTTAGTATTTTCAATTGGATTGACAAATACACCCCCTATTTTAATGAATCTAATGAAAAAATTATTCAAGGAATATCTTGATGATTTATTTGTGGTATTTATTGATGATACTTTAGTGTATTCTAAGAATTGTGAGGACCATGAGAATCACATATGGATTATTATTGAGAGTCTTAGCAGGAAAGTGTTATATGAGAAATTTAAAAAGTGTGAATTATGGATTCATAGAGTTTATTTTCATGGATATAATATTTCCATGTATGGAATCTATATTGATACTATAAAGATAAAGGAAATAAAAGAGTGTCCTACACTAATGAACATAACTGAGGTACATTGGTTCATTGGTTTGACCGATTTATATTTGTGATTTTTTCATAAAATTTTCCAACTAGATAACCTATTAAACAAGACTACTCATAAAGGGTTTACAGTCATATGGACAAAGGAATGTGAATAATTTTTTGAAGAATTTAATAAGAGATTATAAAATGATCTGATTTTTACTCTATCAATGGGAAATGATGTATTTGTGATCTAGAATGATGCATCAAATAAGATACTTGGTAGCATTATTCTACAGAATGATAAAGTTATTTTAAATGAATATATATAGTTAAACACTCATGAATATAATTATACAACTCATTATCTTGAGTTACCAGTCATAAATGAATATATTATCTCTATGGTTAAAGATTTGAGATATAAACGTACTATAAGAGTCTAAAATATATCGTTTCAGAAAAGTAGATCAAATTGTGGAAAATAAGATGGATCAAGATACTAAAAGATTATGATTTCTTGAGACAATGTCACCCAGAGAAGGTAAATAAGGTAGAATATGAATTAAGCAAAAAAGATCCTATAGATTTGGAAAATATGTTGATTGGTAGGGATCCTATGTTCATAGATCTAGAAATGATGGATATGAGAATTATTAGGGAAGGAAAAACATCTATCATTTTTTAAATGATTTCTAAACCTTATTTATTTGAAAACATAAAAAATACTTAGCCGAAGATGGAAATTTTGAAAAGAAAATTAAAGTTGTGAATGATGGGAAACTGAAAAAAAAAATTATATGAAGATGGTGTTATAAAATTTAGAAAGATGTTGTCTATTATATTCGAAATTGAACTAAAAAGGTAATTACTGGATGATTCAAAGAGTTCATATTTATCTATAAATTTGGGTAGCACCAAGATGTATAGATATTTGAAGGAATATTTATAGTGGGATAATATAAAGCTTAAATTTTATGACTATATATCAAGATGCTTGGTTTTTATATAGGTGATGTTTTAGAGGTAATAACCTAGAGGATTCTGGAAATATCTACCTATTCTTATGTGGAAATGTTATAAAATTACTAGGTATTTTTTCATTGGACAACCAAAAACTCTTAGAAATAATGATGCAATATGGGTAATTATATCTCATTTAACCAAATATACACATTTCCTTTCTCTAAGAGAATCTTTTCCTATGGATCACCTTACACAGCTTTATATTAATGAATTGTTCAGACTTCACTAATCACCTATTTCAATTGTGTCGGATCATGATCCCCACTCTATATCAAAATTCTAAAGTATTCAAAAGGATCATAATATTGAACTTCATTTGAGTGCTGATTACCATTCAAAAACTGATGGATAGTCCATTACAATTATCCAAACATTATAAGACATGTTGAGGTCATGATAACTTTATTTTTATGGTATGTGGGTTCAGTATTTAACTTTGGTAGATTTTTTCTACAATAATAGACTCTATTAAAGTAATCAAATGGTATCAATGAAGAATTATATGAACAGAGATTTGAAACTTTAAATTTTTGGGATGAATTTTGTGAAAGGAAGCTTATAGTCTCATGAATTTTAAGGAGATAATGACAATGATAAATACTATTTAGAATCATATTAAAGTAGCTTAGACTAGTTAGATAGGTTATGATGATAATTGGAGGAATGATTTGGAATTTCATGTGGGTAATCATATTGTATTAAAATTATATCAATGGAATGGTTTTATATGGTTCTTTAAGAAATAGGAACTAAGCCCAAGGTGTATCCGGAATTTAAATATTCTATAAATAATTGGGGTTATTTTCTATCGTTTGTAAATGCCACTAATTCTCTATAATGTATATGATGTGTTCTATATCTCTTTGTTAAAGATGTACATTCTAGACCTAATGCATTTTATAAAATCTAAATAATTACAATTAAAACCTGGTCTATCTTAAATTATAGAACTTATACAAATTCTTAACACTAGAAAAAAAATATTTGGGAATCATATGACTATATTGGTAAAGTTACTTTTGAGAAATCAAAAAATAGATGAATCAATGTGGGAAACAAAGGATGTTATGAAGAATAACCACACACATTTGTTTCAAAGGTAATATTAATGAAAAATTCAAGGATTAAATTTTTTTATGAGTAAATAATGTAATATCCCATGATTTTAATGTTTGATAGTGTATACAGCACACAACATTAAGCTTAAATGAACCATGAAATATTATTATTTAAATATGACCATTATAAACTTGTCATTGAATTAGAGGGAATTAATAGTAAATAAACACATTATTAAATACCAATTAGGTTCATATTAAATATAAATTTAGTGATTAAATCTTCAGAGATAATAACTCAATTAATTTTGATGTCATTTTTTTCAAAAATGATTTTTATTTATTTTTATGAGAAAATAAAAAAAATCCAACTTTAGAAAATTTATGTGATAAAATTAAAATAAATTAAATCATCATAGAAAAATTATGTTATAGTAATTTTTTGGTATTTTTCTAAAAAGTTTCATTTTTCATTGAATAGTTAAAAATACTAGCTTTTATTGAAGAATATCTTTTAATTTCAATAATTTACAATGTTATATTTTTTTTTAAAAAAAGGATTCAAAAAAATATTTGTTAAATAATATTATAAATAATCCAATGATGTTATTTTTAATTAATTTTATTCTCAAATTGTTTTTAAATAAATTTTTATACTCAAAATAAATTTTCCTAAAAAATAATTTTTCATCGCGTTTTAGGGGTTTAACGTTAAATTAAATTCTACCACTTATGTGGTTGAAATTTGATAAAATATATTCTATATTTTTAATAATCATATCAATATTTTATAATGGTTACACTTTCATTTTTTTCATAATTACTAGTAATAATATTAATAATTTGTCTCCACAATTAAGGGTAAAATGGGTTTACCAAGGGTTAAACTAAACAGATAAGGGTTAAAATGACCTAAAACAGTTTAATTTCAATTGGTTTTCCATATTTAAACCCTATGTAATATAATATTTTTAAATTGTATATTTTTAAACCATTATTATTGAGTAAGAAATTAATATATTATATTCTGTTTAAAAATTCCAAGTGATTCCTCTCCCCCACTTATAAAAGGACACCCCTCCCCTCTCTTCTTTACACAACTTTGAGCCATCTAGATTGAACAAAGCCTAAAAACATATATTCCTAAAATTATTATACATTTTATAGAGGTTATTTTTATCCAAAAATAATAAACCTAATTCCTATAAAAGAGATATGAAGGACGTATCTCTAAGATAAATTCAGTGACTTAATGAAGCTCTTTTATTTTATTGCTTCTTTTAACACATTAAATTGTGTCCTAAAATTTACAATATAATAACACCATTATATACAATATACATATTTTTTATTATTTTTCTGGAATAATATTTATCTATCACCTTTTATGTCAAATGGGAAACAAAACCATCGCTCATGTTTACGGGGGACTACCATCTTGCAAACCAATGTCATTTTTTTCCATCATCAAATCACATGTATAGTCATAATGATTGATCTAATTAATATATATGATAGTTATGAAATCATATTTAAACTTTAAAATTAAAATATAATATAATTATTTTCCATTTAACCATTATGGAAATGATAATTTTTCTCATGCAAACATACAACCTACGGTATCCATGAAGCGATGCAATTCATTTTCCATGTCCATGTTTCAGTAATGATTCCTAAAATGATATAATGAATAAAATAGATATGTATAATCTTATGTAACTATTTATATGATTGAAACTTATATTATACACAATAATTAATAGTTCCATTACAAAACATGGATGAGAACATGAAGCTGTTAACACCCAAAGAAATGGAAATAATGAAATATTATTAGCGAATATGTGATAAGATTTTATAAAAGGATCATATATGATATTGTAAATACGAATATGGTTATGGTATAAATTAATAATATCTTTAAAACCATTATATTTTATATTAAGTCATATTCAACTAATTGGAAATGCGAGGTAAGGGATTTCCTCTAAATTTTCACTCTATTAAGTCATATTTGGTATTATGAACCAGTTTATTTTTATATAGTGTATATATTACCCCTTTTAGGTAATTAACATGAATATATATTTATTCATTATTATTAAAGTTCAGTTAATTTTTACACTTTTAATGAGTTTCTAAATTTTCTTCCTAATTTTCCTTTTTGTGGAACTTGAATAAAGCATGAAATGTTGAAATAAAAACTGATCTAATTTTTCTTACATCAGTTATATTTTTCTTCGGTGTACCAAATCTCTTTGAATTTTTTTGTAATGATTTATTAATGTATATTTTTACACATGTTTTATTTTATTATAATATGGTTTAAATATAATATTTGTGTCATTTTCTAAATAAGGTAACTTTATTACAAAACATTGAAAGGAATTTTTTTTAACTTATATAGAATCAACTGAATTTCCAACTATCATGACCATATAATGTTTTGAAGATTAATTTACAAGTTGACAAGGTTATTTTTAAAGAAACTTTTTTCCTTTATATTTATGATTTTTTTGGTTTTTTAAAAGTGAATCATCAAAGTTAAAAGAATATTTTCCTAACTGACTGAAAATTAATTTTTTTTATTATTCAAATAACTTTTAAGGAAAAGTGGGAAACTGTTACAGTTCAAAAAAACAATCAACTGACACCAAAAGAAATAATTGAATTATTAAAATATATATTAAATTGACTAGAAACATTACCTTAATTAGGAATCTAATGAAAATAAGGTTCCTCTATATCTGGGTCTTCCATGATGAGGTCTTCAAAATTATAAGCCATCTTTTCCCACACATGGATAAATTCTTCCAAACTGGTCCTCCTCTTGTTGAAGCCACGTACTAGAATGTGATTTTACTTTTCAATCTAAGCACATTTTTCCTTATTATGGTTTACATAAATCATTCCATTAACCATCCTTTCATATTACTCCTATGTGGTTTTGAACTCCAATACCTCCTCTAACATCTCTTCATTGGAATGAAGGGTGAGCTCCCATGTTTCCCTTTCCTCTCAGACTGCATCATCCATTAATTTTTCCATATATTTATACTTTTCCTGCTCCTATATCATATTATCCATCTTATCATCAACTTTATTTAGTTCCATGACTTAACCACACTCTATCATCTGTATATAATTTGAACAATTTAACTCTCTTAGCCTACACAAACATGATTCGTGGGATCACTATCCACTGCCTATTATTTTTGGCAGACGGATTTTCTATCATCTTTAGTAGGTGGGAATTGTCCTTATAGCCTTGGACTTCTTCCTATTATAATAATTCAACCCCTTAATCTCTTTTTTATTTACATCTTTTCTTTCTCCTAGGACTTTAGAGACCTCTCACATGTCCTTCATCTACACTTTCCACTGAGACTTGACTATAAATATCTTCCTCCAATCCATTTTCATAGAAACTTGGATTATTAATGAGGTTATGCACTAGCATTATGATTTGGATGTTTGTCTGTTAATCATCCCCTTTATCCCATTCCAAATATTATACCTCTAGTTTCAATAAGTTATTGCTTACATTAATATTTGATATGGTCCCTCTTGACCTCATTCTGCATATAAACTTCATCTACTCCCTACTGTATCCACTCAAACTACTAGTGATTTCCTCCTCCATACCTTATTCTTAGGACAACATCATTTCCTTTACACTATAATGATCGTATGTTATATCCTCATGGATAACTATTCAAGAAACATTTATATGAATATCCACAACATTGTTTCATACACAACCTTCAAATCAGGATTCAATCTTTCAAAGATATCGACAACCGTTGGTTCTGAAAGCAATATTTGTGCCTCCTCCTAAAAGGTGACATCTTTTTTCACACTATAAGAAATAAAATTATTATAATAATACCCCTGAGGAGATTCACACCCCATGGATCTCCCATATACGAGTATTTCAATTCGCACTACCTCCTAATTCTTTCCTCAATAACATGAATAACTAATCATAACCACATCCTTAGAACCTTCACCTAAAACATAAACCCCTCTCAGTTATGGGTTTTACTTCTCGAGGATATTCATACCCTCATGCCTAAAAACTTCCATTGCATGCCCCATTTTCTATAATGAAGAATATAAATCCACCCAAAATTAAAATAAAATCAGTTTCTTATACCGAAACTCTTCTCTAACAGCAATCCAAAAAAAATCAGACACCACCCTAAACATATATTTTTATGGTACTTTTATTCATATATTACAAAAATACTTTATTTTAATTCTTCAAAAATAGGGATATATTGTAAAGATACCATTTTTTAAAACATTATCATTCTTTTTATCATTATATCTTACATTTTAATAAGTATCCATATTATTTGTATCATGAATATGATTATTGCCTAAATCATATACCATTTCTACATACGATGTTTGATTTTGAAATTATATGATTTAATAGTGATTTATTGAAAAATCTATATTATTTACTCAATATATATATATATATTGATATGGAACATTGCTTATAAATTGAAATGAAATTTCAATATATGAGGAATGCCTTGGACAAGCAATGATGGGTGTGGACCAAAATTATATATCACCTCGATGCATCGATAGGTCTCGTGAGATAAATTAGATGGCCAAATTAAATGGTTCATTACTTATAGTTTTAAACAATATTGGTGCATGGTCTTAATAATAAAGGTCCCATGATTCCTAAGATAATGATTTTAAAAATTAATCCTTTACTTCAATGAGAATTCAATTATTATTATTATCTATAAGAATACTACATTTATATTAACCATGGTGTAGCTTCAGGATCATGAGATTATATATATGAAATTATTTCATCATCATTTATTTCTTCCATACAATTATTCATGTTAAATATTGATTAAATGAGGTGTTTTTTCAGTCATTTACCATTTAATATTGATTATGACTTATTTAATCTTGATGGATTTAGTTTTACATAACCCTTACTAATCATTTGAGCTCTCCCTTGTTTTATTATTTTCTCTAGGTTATGAAGATGAAATAATTGAATGAGTTTCAAGGATACTAAGAATTTACTTTTATTATGTTTAATATTTTATTTTATACTTTAAAAAATATCATCTTGAATTACAAACATTTCTTTATAAAAAATTAACATTTATCATCCAACTCAGCAACATCATTGTGAGGGACTTTGTAAGAATAAAAAGTCTCAAAAAAATTGTATATAAAATTCCATAGATGTTAATCATCTACTTTGGGTATTACCTTTTCTTACACTCAATATTCTACATTTTTCAGTAAATTGAACATCCACTAACATTGTTGTTTCACTTTTGGTGGTCTTTAACTATTTCACATTCATTAAATTTGAACATCAGCTTGTAGTTTATTCTTCTGATTAGATCATATCTAGATCACCTTCTTACTTGTTAAACATCAACCTCCAATTTTTGATGATTTTAGTTTACACTAATCTTGAAGTACACTCATCCTTTTATCTTTAACTTCTTCATCACGCATATTAGTCATTCAGACTTATGTATTTTTTCCTTATCATCATTCATACTCATAAACTATTTTAACTACTTGAACTTCCAGTGCCTTATCTTTCTCTACATTAGCTTATAGTGGTTTCAGATAACATTATCTTCCCTACCACTAGATCCTTCATCCTCACCCTTTCTTCTTCCATTCTCAAATCATATTGGCTCGGTTGGGATCATATTTTTTCTTCCACTAATGTGATGTACTTTTTTAAACATACAGCTCATGCATCGACATGGTTATCTTTGATCTTTCATGTTATTTCAACAATCTCAACTCACATATAAGATTTATCTTCTAGATATCTTCCAATATATTATGCCTCAATATACCATTGAGTGATCATGATTCCATTAGTGTAGTTTCGGAAACACTACACATCATTCCTTTAAATTCTTTTGGTAGAAACTCTATTTATAAGGTAATGTTCACCATATTCTCTCTATAGATCAATCTTATATAAATTGTCCATTATTCATCATGGTTCATCCTTACAAAAATATCAGATTCGGATTTATCTATAAGTATATTTTTAAACTTCTATTCAACTCATTTCGGTCAATTTTTTCTAAGATATTAAATCTCTCCAATTGTTTCTTTAATCTCTATATTATCTGGCATTACAATTTAAAGAAACTTACAATCTCCCATTGATTTTTTATTAAAATTAATTTTTGTAGATAAATATCCATAAAACATCACAACATTTTATTTCACTTGAATAACTATTCTATAATCAGCAGATGTATATGCTACTTTTGGGTATAATACTCTCCATAAATGCATCATTCTTTCATCAACATCACTTTCTTAACTTCTTTTCATTACATCTAGTTACATGAGTTCATATTATCACCTGAATGGATTATATATTCCTCATTAGTGTAATATTTATGCAGTAGATCTTTCATATATGGTTCTCATGCTTCTGATGGTTCCCCCTTCTAGTGTGTGAGCTTCTAGTGGACTTACTTCCTGAACATACATAGGAAACATCACTCCCTCAATATCTATTGACTCCAAACATCATTTATAATCATTTAAAATCATAATTTATAATAATTAAATTACTTAATAAATACTTCATTGCCATTATTTGATGTGTTATTTATATCCCATATATCCTTTATAGTATTTAAACTCATAACCTTTATATAGAACTGATTTAATAGTACACCAGAAAAATCATTCTTGGTTTTTTCATCATCATCAAGAAGCATTCTATCTCCATCAGTTATGAATAATTCTAAACTATCACAGATCATTAATCAATTAATAACAATAGATAAAATATAATGTCCAATAAACCATGTTTTAGATATCATTTTTTTATTATATATTTGTTAATTTATCCCATAAAATAAAGAAACCCATTTTTCATTCATTGTATTCTCTATAAATCAAAGGTCATGATGATAAATCCATTGTACAAAATATATGTATTTGATACCAGTTATTGAAAATAACAACCTAATGAACCCTAATAAGGGAAGTTAATTAGGATGTTCAATTTCTTATTATCTTACATAGGATATTATCCTAATTTTAGTAATAACAAGATGATTCTATAATTATTCACAAATACAAAAAAGTTCTATATAATTAATGTAAATGTAAGAACACAAGTGTTTTACTTTGTTTCCAATAAATTGATATTAGAAAGAGCATATATAGATAGTGTTTCTATGTAACATGAGGTAATATTATCCACTATATAAATTAATAAATGTTTCGGAAGGATGGAATTTTAATCTAAAGAACACTTTTTATTCTTAACCTTTCATGCACTACTTCTAATAAAGAAATAAAAAATGAAATATTCAACATATAGATTTCTTGATTTATTTTTATGAACATAATATGATCACCAAGCCATTGATTGTGTTATCAATAACCTTCTTATTTATTCTTATTTAGATTTTTATCTTCAAGTGTTTTTATTTTTTATTTCTATCATAATATTCTCTTTTTATTGATTTATAGGTGTTTTCATTGATAAAAATTATTTCATTTTTTATCTTCTTCCTCTTATCTTCTTATATATTCAATGGATAACCACATGTGATATTTTTCTCTTTTTTTAGTATGAAAATATACCTTAATTATTTATCCACATTCTCCAAAAATATCACAAGAAATATCCCAACATTTTAATATATGGAAACACCGTGAAATTCACATTAATATTTTATTTGTTTTATTCTTTCATTTGTTCATATTAACTTAAATATTAATAATAATGTAATTTTTTTAATATCTCACTAAGAAATTCACCTTTTTAAATGCTTCATAATTCTCACAATATTCCCCATAAGATTCTATCTTCATTTTAATCCACAAAATCTATGAGTTTCCTTCTTTTTAGAAACTGAATTATTAATTATATCTTATAGTCAATAATAATTGCATGTATGTAAACACACAACACAAAGATCTAGGTCGCAGCATGACCTCTTTCAAGAACCCAATCTATATAACTCATTAATTTAAAATATCTAAAAAAATCATAGTATAAACCTCCTTTAATCTTGTTATGATCATATCCATCATATCGTGGTCACTAGAATCATGATCTACAGCTAGCTGAATTCACCCAAGTGATGGATCTTCCAAATTCTAGGTGAAAAGAAAATAACCCTTATGAAATTTCTTATTCAGTGGAATGATTCTTGTGAAATGGTCTAATGAACCTATATAATTTCTAATAACCATTATGGAATGATACCTTTTCTATTTTTGATCTATCTATAGCTTTTATGACACTTATGAAATATATAATGGCTCTGACAGAACTAGATATAACTCTTCTTATTTTTTAAAAAAACACTTATAGAATCCCTGATGAATCTTATAATTTTTTCAAATGACCCTTATGGAATTGAGGATAACTCTTAAAATCTCACCAAATGATGCTTATAGAATCTAGGATGACTCTTATGATTTCCAAGGTGACTTCAATGCTTAGTTGATTCTCATAATACCAAAACTCAACCATTTTAAAATAAATCCAACAATATAATATATAGTTCCAAAATGATCAATCATTTATCCCATTTATAATGAGGATCACTTATTTCAAGGATTTCAAAGCATTATTCATAGAATCAAATTCCATCATGGATATTATGATAGATTTTTATAGTTCTTAGTTACCTTTCTCACATAATCTAATGTAATTTTTTCAAGCCTATCCAAATGCTTTTTTTAAGAATTTGAGTAATTAGGTCTCTCCCTTAATCAAAATCCCAATACCATCAGACTCAATTTTTATAGGTATTCAATTATCCTCTATATCCTATTTGGTCTAATCCCCAAAACTTCACCATGTTCATCTACTGGTTCAAACTATTTAGTTTACTCATGTGTATGTTCCACACTAAAACAATTTCTAGGAAACTTATTGATAGAGTTACTAGTCATATAAATATACACTAAAAGGCATAATGATTCTTATTTAATGACCTTTGTGAAAAACCATTAAAGAAAAAAACATTGATCCTATTTGTATAAAATTAAGAGTCCCAACATTGGTCCTTATTGTGTAACCATAAAAGGAATGAAATTGGTCTTTATTGTGTGACCATAAAATACAGGACATAAGCTCTAGTCATATATCTCTAAACTGAATATTTTTTCTTTATTTATCAAATTAATATTTCACATATCACTCACCTAGTTGTTAAAACTATCATATGTCTTCAAACAATGACATAAAACTATATGGATTTTTATTCTTCCATAGAAGATGTGTAAGAATCCATATTTGGGAACAATATCAACACTATGGAACCATTTTCTTACCTATATCACATAAAACATCATGGATAGTGTTAAATACTATATTACCTTTCTATATGGAATTAATATATATTCTAATCAATAAATTAAATAAAATTTGGGTAACATAATTCATTATCTAGATTTAATTAAAATGAATTAGTTTCAAAAAATCTCTTTCAAAAAATCTAACTTGTATTATTATTAAAAAGGATTTTATGAATATACTTAAATATATAAGAGAGCCCTGGACTATACAAAAAACACTTTTTTGGGTTGATTTAGCCATACATCCTCTCAATTTTGATATGAACACCCCAAAAATCCAAATCCAAAAATGGTTGTGTGGGGAAAACTTTGGAAACATCCACTACAATACTAACAAACCATGCTTATCTTGCCTCACATATGGGAAACAACATTGGTTTCATTTTCCTTTATTCACACACATTTAAAACCTCTATAATATTACACTATATATATATACAAACATATATAAATAATTAAAATTAAATACCACCTAACTAAACCATAGAGTAATCTCCTTTTCCATTTCTTACTCCATACTTGACCAAGACACATTAATAGTTACCATCATCCATAAGTATTTATATTTCCTAAAAGACTCAATTAAATTAATTGTTACATTCATGATAAGTTTCATGAATTATTAAACTAGAATTCATTTTCATAATTAATTATAAATAATTATAATAAATAAAAACACGTTGATCAGTGTATATTTTCCAAAATAAAGTTCAACCATCAATAAATATATTATAGGCCACTTCTTTTCCAATCATGTGTAAAATCCTCAATTATTACAACTCAATAATTTTATAATTTTATCTAATATTACTAGAAACCAAATATAAAATCACTAAACATATCATTTTAAATAAATATATATATATATCTACTAAATGGATTTTTTTTAATTCTTCAACATCCTATATACTTTTTACATGAAAGCACCATTATAATATTGTAATTATACTATGCTTTAGTGGAATTATAAATAAATTCCTTAATTGTACATCCCAAAATAATTAGATAAAAATAGGGGAATAATGAAGAAGAGGGAAGGGGAAAATATTTATCAATTAAATGATATAATATTTCTTGAACCACCATGGATCAAAGGGAGAAAATAGAGAGGAATGAAGAGTAATGGGAGTAGTTTAACCCTCTCATCTAGTCACTAGAATAGGGAACCATGAATTTGTGAAATAAAAAGAACAACTAAAATGTATAACCATACCCCACATAAAGTGGTGGTTGGCCAAGACCACCAAAATTATAGTGGCTCTATAAAGTCCCTATTTCCCTCTACTAGACACTAATTGTAGTAAACTACCTCTACTTTCTTTCCATAAAAAGTTTTATTGTCTCTCATTAGCCTTCTAGTTTCCTTATATTACCTCCACCTTGACCACCTCATTTACATGATACATAAAACTTCAATTCTAGGATATTATACCCAAACATTAACCTATAAAATTTATTTTTAATCATCTTAAAATCACATGAAATCTCCCTTTACAAATCTAAATTCAAAATCTAAAACTCACTCCTTCTCCAATTCCACTATACTCTAAATATTTCTACTTCGATCGAAACCTGATAGTGTCAGTATTTGAAAACTCCCCACCATACCACTTCTGATACTTGAGAACTTCCATAGTATATCTATCACTATCCCTGATAATTAGTGATATTTAATTTATACTCTTAATATTGTACATTCTACTAGTTATAAAATACCACCATCGCACCTGAAATAGAAAAACTGTTTACTATTCAGATGCCTCTTTCTCTAGTACATCATATATGTTAATCATCCCTTGAAATACATGATTGTGTAAATTTATTATTCAAAATACTTGATCATGTGTTTAATTCTCTAGTTGGTTCCCTATTTCAAAAAATACCTATAAAAATTCAATCGACCACACACTTCTACTTTGACTAGGCCCACAAATTTCATGATAATTTAATATTGATGATGACGGTCATATTTCACCCAAACACATACATTGTACTTTAACAATTGATATTAATATTATATGAATGTCCAAAATTCACTTAATGCCACACCATATTATATCCTAATCATCCATTTCTAGGAATCATAATCCTTTACTTAATACTTTATCCATCTCAAGAATCATTTCTATGTTCTACATATCATCATACTTTTCTTCTAGAACTAGAATTATCTAACCAAGTTATCCCACCAAAATATATCCTAAATATCACACCTGGCCATTTAACAAATGTATTTTCTTACTAGAACATCCTAGATCAATACCTATAATTGGTTATTAAACTAACACAATAAATCCTAGACATTTGTATCCAATAACTAACACACAACTTCAACTGCCACCAATTAGGTTCACCATGCATGTCCCCTTCAATGTTCATCCAACTCAATTTATAAGTTTAACCTTATCCATAATCACAAGAAGTTACTTATCTATATTCCATCATTACCAGAAAATTTTCAATTGGAAGACAAAATCCTTATAACTCAATAAACTCATCCCATAAACCAAAAATGTGGGTTTATGACCATCATGGTGCACCATAAGAAAATAATACAACTCCATAAATAATCCTTTATAATGATTCCTAATTCCTTATATATTTCTATCAAGATAAATGATCTAACTCTATACCATGTGACACATACATTTCAACATGATCTAGACCATATACCATCTTATTAGTAGTTTCATGATTTCAATAGGTCACAATTCACTATAGATGGGGAAATTTTTAAATTATTCACAATTCTGATAATCCATAAGGCTACTTGGAATTCCATGAATTAAATCAATAATCTTACTATCCTTAAAAATATTTCAAGAGGTGTAATATCATGAACATTTTTAGGAACCCTATCGTGAAGTCTGTAAAAGTAGTTAATAATACAAGGTAAAAAAGATTTTATAATGGTTACCTTACAGTTTCTATGGATAGGGGTGAAAATTCATGGATGAAACTATGTTAATGTATTATCTATTTATATTTTTCAATTAGTGATATAGGTTGTTTGATTTGATTTATGTGAAACTATGACATCCAAATAGCAAGAACTTAAGATAAATTATTATGTGTGTGATTAGTGATTGGTCCAAGGGTAAGAGTTCTAGTTATTATGATATCATAGTTTTAAGAATAGTGTACTCATATTCTAACTAATAATAAATTAAAGGGCCCATAATTACATTCCTCTCTCCTTTGGTTACTAGTTTGTATGACTTTTAGCATTAAAATAGCTGCAATAAGAAAAATATCTTTCCTTTTTTCATGGGATAGTAGTAATAAATTTCACAATAATTTAACAGAGTTCTCACCATAAATTTATTAGGAAACTCCCAATCAAGAGAGGGTTATCTAAATTAGTTTATAATGAGATCCTCCCTTTGAACAAAATTCAAAAAATCACCAAGAACATCACCACTCAATCACTCATGTTCCATATTAAACAATGGTGAATAAATATAGGGATAGAATGAATCAGTAAACTACAAAGTCAATAAATTGATGAAATACCAGGTTGAAAACAATCACACTAAACCATATACCACATTCACTATAAGAAAATATTCATAAATAGAATAATTATTATGGAAAATGTATTGAAACCCAATTATAACAATGTTTATCCCCCTTTGAATCAATCACTGATAAAGAGTTTAACCCCTCTTGCGAAATATCATAAAAATGAGAATCGATCACTAAATAATACAATAAAAATAAAGATGAACAAAAGGTTTCAGAAAAATTTCCCTTAAAATGAATATTTATATCTCTTTAAATAACATCCACCACTACTGTAGATGTCTCCATGTTTTAATGGATTATATTGGATCCTTTTCACATTGAGTGCACAGTATCTCCTTGGGATTCACTATGAATTCCTCGCTTCTATTATCTCAATAGAATT
Source organism: Viscum album (assembly GCA_963277665.1). Taxonomy (NCBI): domain Eukaryota; kingdom Viridiplantae; phylum Streptophyta; class Magnoliopsida; order Santalales; family Viscaceae; genus Viscum; species Viscum album. Next base: position 884,732,163 of record OY728158.1, read on the forward strand.
CATATTTCCAAGATAATATTCCATTTTTTAATTTTGTTTCCCCACTACCATATTTGGTTAGGTGTCTCATTTTGTGATTGTTTTATTCCCTACAGATCATTCATGTAATACACATGTAAATATCAATAAATTTATGGATATATTGACTTAGTTATTTCTTATTCCTAGATTTGAGTTCATCAAGTTGTGTTTTGATAATTCTATATATTTTGGATGTTCATATATCATTAACAATTTAAAATAAGTCATCTTGAAGCTTAATATAGTGTTATTGTGAAATTATGGTATCTTAGTGTTTCAATTTGACTCCCCAAATAGTGTTTCATAATGCTTATTTCATTGTGTGGGGTTCATAGTGTGAGTTGGATATTAAGATAGAATTATTTATAACTTTTTACCAATAAGTATACATAGAAAAAAATATTTTTTATACTATGTTGAGAATGAATTTTCGATGGTTTTAGGTTAAGTTCACTGTCTTATGCATCTATATACCTGAATTCGTGGAAAACAGAGCATGACATCAACTATTATGAACTCTATTTTTATTTTCATAATTGAATTTTACATATATCATTAATCTAATTTGGTTTGGTGATAGGTAGAGTGAAATAATTTTGGATGTAGTAGATCCAATATTGGCCTCCCTTCTTCATATTCACACAAATTTGGTATTGATACTGGCTCTAGTAAGGTTTCCATGATGGATTCCAGCAGGCTTTATACCATAAAATATATACATATTTATTCTATGTTTTGACACTCTATTGTGTAAAAACATTTTCCAGAATTTTACATTTTTTATTTCATGAGTTTAAATGTATTAAACATTATATTTCTAACAATATATCTCAAATTTTTCTATTGGTAGCATTCTAGCCCCGATTCTTGATTTGTTGCTTGATGTAAATTAGGGATACTTATATAGTTATATATTTTCACTCATTATTTAATTCCTTGAAAATAAAACTTATAATTATATAATAAAAATCAAATAAAAGTGAATATATGACCATTCATTTTATTACCATATTGAATTAATTTATAAAATTCACAATTTGACCAATTTGAGCAATATTTATAATTTCTAATGAAATGATGTTTTAAGTCTAAATAATAATAAAACTTATTTTATAAAAAAGTGTGGGGGGTAAAATTAATTGAATATAAATAAAATATATTAAATAAATTTTCGATGTCAATTCCTCTACACTCATTTCTTTATACACCATGGAAAGTGGACATCAAAATGATACTTATGTAAAATTCAAAACACAAGCTATAGTGAGTGAAACTTTCCAAATCTATTCTACCAATATCTTATCATCACTATTTCATGGTTTTTTATATTTCCCTTATATTATCCTCCCATACTCTTTTATATCTACCTTCCCAGAAATATTTTTACCTTATCACTCATAGTATGAATTTCAAAAAAAAACATTTCACTCAATCTCAACTCATGCAATGTTCATCATGGGGTTGATGTGTCACTAGAGTATTTAATGACCAAGACATAAGATTTTATATGTCATAAATAATTTAATTGATTTTTTTGGTTAAATTTTGGTAGGTGGTGGAGTTAAAAATCCAATGGTATAATGATGAGTTTTTTCTCATTATAAAGTGAAATGCATAATTTTCAGTTTATAATCAAGATGGATATCCCCACTCTATCAATTATATAATAATTAACTAATTAAATAATTAGTATATTTATATAATATTGATACTATATAAATTTTATCATCATTGTTGTTTTTACAACTTCTTTATTCATCATTTTCTTTTTATCTTATCATCATTTTTATAAAAAAAATCTTGTTGATGGAGAGGAATTATTGAATTTCAAACTACATTGTGATCTACCTTAACCGAATAAAATGTATTTACATTATATATTTCCAATAACTATATTCCCCTCTATAATTATCACAAAAATAACCCCCCCAACCCACACTTGAGTTCAACAGTTATCATGAATTTATTTCTAGAGTTATTAGTTAAGAATTTCTTAACTTGTAATATGGTTCTATAAAAAGTTTTTTCATTGAATCTAGGGGATAAATAAAATTTCAGATGGCATGATGGTTTCAAATGGTGTTTTTTTACAAAAAATATATTTTTCATAAATATTTTATTGTTCATTTTTAATATAATTTTATCGATCTCAGAAGATTTAGTGAATAGTTCATAGAAAATTATAATTATTCAAGCATGGATCGATTCTCTCAAGAAAAAATAGTATGGGATATAAGAATTAAAAATTTATCTATATGGATCTTGGTTATGTGATGTAAACATTTTATATTATTTCATGGTGTGGGATTCAAAAAAAGTGGTATTTTCATAAATTTTTCAAATTTTATGTAAGGAATTAATTTTATTTCAACAATCTTTTATGTTTCATTTGTGGAATTAAAGAATTTCCTCCAAAATTTCATAGGTTTTAAACTCACTATGGTATTCAATTTAGTTTAATAGGTTCCAAAAACAAAAAAAAAATCAAACAAAAACTCATAAAAATATAATAAGAAAACAAATCATAAAAAACTATAAAGATGCACCCCACCCCACTACCCCCACCTTCCCCCCAAAGTAATTCTTGAATGTAATCAATTAATTTTTAATAAATATAAATAGGATTTATAATTTTAAAATAGGAAATAAATACAAAAATTTATGGATAGTGATGTCCTAGTGGATTATTTCTAGAAGGGGTGGAGGAGTATGATATCCTCTAATAGTTCCTCTAGAAATCTCCCAAGTTACTTATTCAATATTTGGGCATTTACTATGAATTTATTCTTTAAATATCCTGTAGCTATTTCCATTATATCAAAAGGGAGAACATTAGTAAATATGATTGGTCCTTACCATATGGAATTAAGTTTACTTGGAATAAATTTTACCTAATAATTACAGAGAAACACTTATTCTCCTAGGTGAAGATGTCTCTTTTAGATCAACTTTCCTTGTTTTTTCATTTCTATCCCTTGGTAAATATAGGAATTATTAAATTATTATCTTCCAATTTCCTAAATATTATGTATTTTTTATCAAACTATGTTATCCATCTTCCACCATTCTAGATTATTCTTCTTAATTTCTTATTAAACTCTATTCACTAGTTCCATAAGTATATAATAGATATTCCTATATATTAACTTGTATAATATCAATCCAATTTGTGTCTTATAGTATATTTTGTAAACCCATAAGGATTAATTCTTGTAGTATTTAGATGCAATATTTTTAATTATTCTTAAGAGACTTATCTAAAATTCATTTTAACTCACTGTTGGAAATTTCAGATTTATCATTGGTTTGTGGGGGGAAGGGTGTTGATGTTTTATGGTTCAATACATAATTTCTCATTAATTTATGGATTACATTTTTATAAAATCAGCTTCCTTGATCATTGATGACTAGCCTCAATATCCCAAACCTATAAAATGTATTAGTCCAGACAAATTCATATGGAACAGATGAGTCATTTGTTTTGGTATCTTTAGCCTCCACAAAATTTTAAATATAATAAATTGGAAGAAATATATATATATATGTGTGTGTGTGTGTGTATGTGTCCAAAAGGAATTTCAAAGGGTCCTATAAAATTTTTTCCCCATACATCAAATATCTCATATGTCATGAGGAATTTTTTTATTTTTGAGATGTTTCCACTTAATTGGAATAACATTCATTTTTTATAAAACTCATGAGAATGTTTTAATTATTTTTTAAAATATATTATATATTATAAAACATTACTAGTATTTCTTTATGTTTTAAATTTTTATTCACAAGCTAATGTGTGATAGAAATTTAATACATAGTGTACTTCACTTTTTGGAAGGTATCTTTAATCATTGAATCATTTTATATTTTTCATTGAAATAGATCATCCCACACTGAATATTTTGATTAATATTTTCATAGAGAAATTTGGTTTTTTTAAATGTCTAATGGAACATGAGAAGTTGTAGTGAAATGAACTGACCAATAAAGACCCCACCTTAGCTGGTAATAATCCAAGACTATCTTTGATGGGATAGGGGATGGAGACTGGAACAAAGTAGGCATAAACATACATGGGTGACCTTATCCTATAACAGATAGAAACATAAATTCATCTATAATACATAATAATAAAAAAAACATTATCTAATATATAAACAATTTAATTGTATAACATTAAATGAATGGGAAAATAACTATCCAACTCAACACTATAAAGGCTAAACCCAAAAATGTAAATACAAATGTAGAAATAAAAACCCAATATATGATACTAAATAAAAGAAAAGGATGACCCCTACTCACTACATGGTCTCCTAGAATGAACTCTATTGGTAATTGCCTCTCATATTGCACCACCATATTCCATTGTGAAATTTCTCAATGAACACCACTAGATTCACATCCAGTAAGATCATCCCCATATGATGAAATGTCTACATAGACACATCACAAGTCAGTGAAAGGACCATACAGGGGTGATTATAAATATTACCAATAGGATTCCCTAAAAACATAGGATAAATATGGAACAATAAGTTTTCTCAAAACCACATTGATGGTAATAGGATGAAACCCAAAGGTTCCATATATACACTAAAATCAATAAAAACATGAATGAGGGAGGAAACCCAAAACCTCAAAACTCTATTCCATAATAGATAATATCTCTCATTAATCTAGATATACTTATAGAATTATAAAATTCAATTAGTTACAAATGTAACGGCCTAGCTATAATTTATACCATAAAGTCAAACAATGATAGGAAAAATCACATCTAATGCCTAGTTTTATTGATGAATTATCACAAAGGGGAACCTAGTAGATCATAATCTCTCCCATAACACCTATATATCAAACATATGTCACTTTCCCATTATCAATAAGCAATAATAGTGGGGGCCCACACATCATTGTAATGTGTATATTAGTTGAGGGGGCTCCAATCCCTATGAATGAATTGTGCCTAATCGTGTGTAGTTTGAATTAGTCATGGGGGTTACCTAATCCACCAGTGGAGGAACAACAACCCATAAATAATGGGTTAATTCCATTGGATAGCGTATGTTACCCAAAAATAGATAGCACACCCAAATGTGCTCTAGTAACCATAGGTTTATTTGATGAGATTCAGGATGATACTTATAGAAATTTAACAGTTATTTAGAGGTGTGGTTAGGAAATGAATATGTATGTGATTGTTACCTACTCTATTGATCAGTTGAGATATGTAGTAACCAACTTTGAGGTATCCATTCCCTATTAGTATAGGTCATATCCTTTCCTTATTTTCTTAGTATAGATTCCTTTATAAATTGGTTGGAAGTTCATATTCATATGAACAAGATAACTTATAGATTATACATTCCTCGATATCTCTAGTGATAAATTATTCATGAGATTATTTGGGGATACCATTCCTTATATGGTAGAGAACTAGTTGGAGTCATATATGTTTTCTTCATGTCTAGTTTAGACACACGTCAACCTGATAGTGATTCTTACTTTTTTACCCTTCACGGTGTAGTAGATCATTTTTATATATTTATCCATAATCATGATAGTACTACCTTACTATTCTTGTAGTTTGATATCCTATTTGGTAAGTTCTATTTGTTTATATAATATATGGATTAATCATATAAAGTGATAGCTCCATTTTCATTGGAGCATAATTGTTACGACTTGAACATTTATGAATGAAATTTACTTTCTTTTGATTTAATTTCTTATGGACATAGAAAACATGTCTGTTTCCTTTATTATATCCAATTTTATTTTAAATTTACATTATGTATCTATACCTTTGATAATATATCCCTTGAATAGTGATCAAATAACTAGTATAAAAATATTGTTTTAAAAAATCTTTTTAGCACAGACAAAGGAAGTGATGGCATCATACAGTAGGAGTGTACCATATAAAGCTCATTTATCAGAGCTTCTGAGAGATATATCATTTTAATGCTTTTCCCTATACCAATACCAATACAAGATCCAATAACTTATGTATGAGAGAAACTATTTATGGGAGAAGTTCAAACTCATCGAGATCACATCCAAAACCATGTTCATCAAATGACCCCATGAAAGCCCCACCATCATGTACCTTACTCTTAGGTAATATTATGGTATAATAAAGGGATATTTATCAAGACCCTAGAAATAATATTATTTACATTATTTTTTATAGAATAAGTAATATATTTTCTTCTTATTATTGTTACTTTGTAAATGATTTGAAAAGCACAAATAGTATTCTTGGTTAATATTCAAATTCAATTAAGAAATATATTTTGTTGAATTAATGGATTTTTTAAATAAATAATATTTTAATAAAATATTATTATTAAATTAATTTTTTAAATTTAAATGATCATATAATTTTTATAATTTCAGATATAATTTTTATTAGGGTTTAAAAAATGTTATTGAAAAAAAATACATCGTTTTCAATAAATGTCGGTTTTTATTTTAAAAGTGAAAATTCACATATTTAAATAAAAATACATAGATAAAATAAATAATATTTTTTGGAATCATGATATTGAAATTATCCAATGGTGAATTTTTCATAATTTTCTTAGATAGTCAAATTTTTGGGAGAAAATTAAATACCATATAAATATACAGTGTGCTTTTTGACATCATAATGGCCCAATTGTGATGTAATAAATACTATAAAAGGTATATTCATACAAATTTATTTTTCCCTTTAAAATAAATTTAATTTAAGTTCATTTTATTCATTTTATAAATCCTTAGTGAATCCTCTAAAACTTATAATATATTTTAGGATTTTAAAATAATTTCTTTGAAAGTGTGACTCACCTCCACAAAGGAAAATAAAATATATTATTATCTTAAGACCATGGACTCATTAAATAATTTATACCAATCCTTTATTCTAGAAACCATGGGATGTTTTATGGTTTTCAATATTTTATTATGTAGTGTCCAAAACAAAACAAAAAATAAATACCCCTCCTTTACTATATAAACCCACACAAACTCCCATTTATCTTCCCTAAAACTCCTTGAAAATAATCCTACCTCTTATATCCACTGACTATAGTGAAAAAAATACTCCCTCTATCTTCCAATGAGCCTCTCATAATCCTTTGGAGTCACACATCGAAGTTAGGTATTCCTCTCCTCACCTTTGAATTCAAGCGCCTTCTTTGAGATTACTTATTTAAATTTCAATTTCTTGTATTTACATTATTTTTTAATCATTAAATTGATATAAAATTGATTTTATTTATATTAAGGGTCATTTATCCCCCCTTATTTGGACCCTTACCTAATCTGTTACTATACCAAAATTCCATAATAGATTTCTCTCTTCTCATTTCCATTCAAGAACTTCTTTTATATTATGCTTCTTAAATTCCATTTTCATATGTTTAGAGATGTTTTTAAATAGTACCCTTACTTTAAATTTTAATTATTAATGATTATATCATCCTTTCACTCCCATTAATCCCCCTTATAATCCCGTATGTGCACACATTACTATTTTGAATTTCCATAAGGGATTCTCTCTCTCCTCATTTAATCAAGCACCTCATTTTTTATAGGACTTTTTAATTTACATTTTATTATATTTTTTTACATTAATATATATCCCTATTACTGTAAAATATATATATAAATTATTATATCTCCTTTAACTCTCATTTAACCCTCCTAAGAACCTTTACATACACTTGTCACCATGTCAAAATTTTGTAAGGGTTCTTTTTCTTTCTCTTCTTTCTTCAATGTTATTTCTGATGTTAAACCTAATATTTTCAATTAATTATGTTAGTTAATATTCAAACATGTCCCTATTACTATCAATTTCATTTTCAAATGATTATATAACCCTTTCCCACTTATTAGCCCATTTTATGAATTTTTATATTTTAACGCCTCGACCCTAGAAGCCCAGAGTCGGTGTATTATTACGTGTCATTGGAATGATCACAATGGATCATGTCTTGAAAGACCTATTAGTTTAGTAGCCTAGTAAGTACTAGATAAATTCATAAGGTTTACATTACATCATAAAATGGATAACTACAACAACATGGTTTCTATAAACAACACTGAGATCCCATAGATTATCCCTGCAGGTCGGTCATAATATACTTCTTCGCATCCTGGAAAAAATAAAACATAGAAATGGGTGAGCTCAAATGCTCATTAAGGAAAAAAATATAGTGTAAACTTTCATAAATATGCATAAAAAGTTAAGGAAATGTATAAGAGTAAAACAAAATCCTTTTAAAATTGAACTTCAGCATAATATGGAAAAGATAAAATCAAATAATGTCATTTACTTATTCACATGGATATTATAATAGTTGAATTATCACATTCCATATCAATAGACACTTCCATAATGATGGAATGCATAATTCCAGACTTTCATGACCACAATGTCAAGGCCTTTTTTCAAGACTACAAATAATATTTTGACAAGGCCTTGTTCCAAGACACTAGTTTGTCTCATGAGACCTATTGATTCATCGAGGAGCTATAGAGGGCTCCACCTGTAATGACCCAAAGTTTTTTAATGGAAATTCCCTTCTTATATTTATGTCATAAAATAACATTAAATCACAACATAATGAAATACTAAGTGATAAGTAAACTTTAAACATAATTTTTTCACTTATGTGTTTGGAATTTTGAATAGCTGACATACACGGTTGTGTTCAAGATGCTTTTTGGAGTCTAATGAAACAAAAATAGTTTTTGGTGAATAGTAACGTACCCTCAGGAATAGTAATGTAACACCCGACACTTTTATGAGAAATATTTTGTTTTTATTTTATATAAATCATCAAAGGAATCTTTCACTACACACAACACTAGCTTGGTTTCTTTTACACGCAACCGCAGCCTTCCTCGATAGCTTGTGTCGTACGCAATACCGAGTTTCACTAAACAACGATATGCTTTTAAAATATTATTAAAACTAGCCGTTATGAATAGTAATAACCACTTTTTGAAATTTTGTAAATTTTATTTTTCAAAATGGACTTAATTTTTGGATTCGGAATATCAAAATTAGCTTAGGATGAAATTTTGGTACTTTTCGGATAACTTTCATATTCTGATGAATAGTGAAAATTACTAAATTTTAATTAAAAACAACTTTTTTAATCGAAATAATTAATAGTGATAAATTATTAATTTGAGTGGTTTTAAAGTATATTTAGAATATATTTTTACAATTTAATACAATTTTGTTCATTGGATGTAATTTCACATTTAAACCAGACATAAACAAGTGTCAATCTTTTGATAGTTATTATCTCTTAAAAACACGCTATATTTTAATTAAAAACAAATTTTTTCATCGCAATACTTTATATGGTGAAATTATAATATTGATTGTTTTTAAAGTATAAATAGAATATATTTTTACAATTTAATATAATGTATGTCATTAGAATTAATTTTACATTGAATTCATAGATAAAAACATTTCAATCTTTGGCAATGTTTTAACTTTTAAAACCCATTTGCTTAACAACAGGATTAATTTTAAATTAATTACAGCAACTTCTGTGTTTTGAATTTTGAAAAATGGATTCCATATTTGGAATCAGTGGGTCCAAATTATGTTAATAGGTTACTTTTATTTTTTTGATATTATGAATAGTAACTATGGCAATTTTTTTATTTACTATGGTTAAAGGTAAATATGGTAATTCAAGGTTAAAAGAATATTATAATAATTAAAAATTACCTTGACACTTGTCCTAACCTTATTGGATGAGTATTGGCCGACCATGGGCATCCTTGGGTCGATTTTGGGACCCCATTGAGCCACTTGGTAGTGACAATGACAATTTGGATTAATTAATTTAATGTAAAGACAAAATTGACATTTACAAAAATCTTTTAGTAATTAATTTTTATAAGGGGTTATATAACTTATATGTTCGACTATAAATATTCATTAGAAAGATAAACATATTTCCTACATAATGATATTTTATTTATAATTTTTAGAGATTAAATAATATAATTTATTTATGACACAATGATGATGCAGTAATTACCATAATAGTGAAAAATTAGAACAATTGATATTATAAATAACCAAATAAATATAATTTTAGACTTTTTATGAATTACACTAATTTTATAGGTTAATATGACATGTTAGGATTTATTTAATTAACTTTGGTTGAAGTAATCATTCTGTTATGAGTTTCACAAAAATCAACTATTGAATAGTGTCAAAATTGACATAAAAACGTTTTTAAAACAAATATTATATTATTGATTGTTATTTTATTCCTAAAAATCTATGGTTCACCCAAGATACTTATATCAAGATAGTTGTATCATTAATGGACCACTTGGGGGTCTCTTGGATGTATATGGTAAGTTTATTAGCTATATAATATAAAAATACCAAATGACATGGTAAATGTCAATCTAATTAACTAAGAGTTAAAACTAAAAGATAAGGTTAGTATAATGACCTAAACTTGTCTAAATTCTATTGGATGAGATTATTTCGACCCATCCCCACCTTAGCTTCGAAATAAATCAATTTGGATCTATTTAAAACCGAATTTGGCTTTATAATAAAATAATATTTTTAGTTATTCCAAAGGTGCCCCTCTCCTCTCTTATAAAAGGGCACCTCCTCCCCCTCTCCCTCACACCACTTTGAGCCTTCAATCTCGGACAACCCCTGCCAAGTTCTCCTCTACACTTCCCTAGAAACATCCTAGAGGTCCTGGTTTTCTTAAAAGACCAATTTTAGTGCCCTAAAAGGAATTCTCAAAGAAGCACTTCAAATAAGAGGTAATGTCCATTACCGATTCTTTCATCTTTATTTCTTCTTCCACATCATCTTCTTTAGTTGTTTCATTATGAAGTAATAACATCAGTATAACTCATATACGTATATGTTATTATAAGTATGAAACATCCCTATTTCACCAACTATCCATCCTATGGAAAAATAAATCACCACGCGTGCGTACGTACGGAATACTGTCTCCACGTCGTGGTGTAATCTATTTTCCCCCACCACCTTACATGGATGGGTATAATGGTGTAAATAATAAATATATATGATCATTGTAAAGTTATATTGATTCTAAAATAGTATACATACACTCAAATACAATTCCACAATCATGGGAACGATATCTTCGCTTGTGCGTACGTACAGAATACCATCTCCACGATGTGATGCGACTCTTTCTATATGATCTTCATTGCATAATGATTATATAAATAAATTGAATGAATTAATATGATATATATTACACTAATACCATTATGGAAATGAGGTACCTATAACCTAAAGATAAGAATAAGAATTTATTTGACAAAACACGCATAAGAACAAAAAGTAATAAACACCCGAATAACAAGTAGTAATGAAATATTACTAATAAGAAGCTAAGAATATGACCATATATTATATCATAACAATAATTATGATTCTGGAATAAGTCAATAACATTATTTAAATCATTATACAGGAGGTTCAGACACATACAAAGCAAATCGGACCTAAGGAAAGGGAAATATCACCATCTCATTTTTATCCGAGATTGTTTATACTTTGGTATTGACTGGGGTGTATTTTATCATCCACATCCATGTTTCCTCAATATGTAATATTATTTCAATCCACCTACAATTGTTTAAATCCTATTTTACCCTTCATTGAATTTTTAGTAAAAGATATGAAAGGAATCTTTTGTTGTTTTTCATACGAGGTACTTTTTGACTTTTCTGACAAAAGTACGAGAAGAATGTTTTTTTTAACTTATACGGCATGAATAGATATTTAAAACATTATTTCCAAGAATCTTCCTTTACAAGTTTTCATGTTTATTTTTAATCAACTTCTTTTAGTTTAAACTTGTATGACATGTTAAGAAAGGAAAATGTTTTTGAAGTAGAAAGGATATTTTCCTCTAGAATGGAGTTCAAGTGTTTTATCAAAATTATTTTCCATCTAAGATAATATAGGGTTCTGTTTATATCCCTATTATTACATTGATTTGATTATATTGTGATGGAATTATTTTTATGAATTCATTTATCTTATATGAATTGTTTTATGATGTCATGATGTTTAAGATTCCCATTTTTATTACATGGGTTATGTTATGATGTATGGTTTATGATTTTGTGGCACACATAAGAATGGTATCATTATGAGATGGGTGGGACCTATATCTCCCTCCAATGCATTGGGTAAATATTTTATATCTCATGAGATATACATGGTTGGAACGGCAGGTTAAACTGGTTCAGTGAAATAGGACTGAAACGAGGAATGAACTCGGTTCGGAAATGGACTTTTTCCACTAAGATAGTCTTGAAAATGAGCCTTGACTAATAGGAAATGATTCTCTATGATTATGTGTGTATGCCAAAAAGTTTCGTGTTTTATGTTATGATTATTGAAATTTCATTTCACTACTATGATTCATCCCATGTTATGAAATTATGCTCTCTTTTTCAGGTTATGATTTCCAAAATGATATATTCTTATGAATATGATGTGATTGATATTTCTTTTGTTTACCCTTACTGAGAATTTGAGATCACCCTTTTGTATGTTTTCATTCCCCAGGTCTGGAAGAAGCTTATTAAGTAAGATATTCCAAAAGGGACTATAGATATGATGAAATAAATGGGAGACAATGTAGATGCTTTATGAACCAGTTGTTTATGTTTCCCAGTTTCTAAAGACACTATACCTATACGGTCCTTTTATGGTTTTGTTATATGTTGTAATAAGTATGCTTCAATTTTGAAGTAATAACAATGTATGTAAAGTATGGTTCGTTATAGTTGGTATCAGAGGAAAGGTATATTCAACCTTTGGAAATTAGGATTTGAAAGCCTTAGTAAGAATCCTAAGGATATGTCTAAGCATAGAACACAATCTTAGTATTTTAGAAATGACCATGAATAACCTAGGATAATACCTTAAGTGTGAAATTTTATTCTTGATTATGTGGTTTTCCTATTATAATTAGTGTTGCTCACACTATTCTTCTTGGTTTTAGTCAATGTCTGGAACCCAAAGGAACCATGTTAATGCGGAATGCGACGGGAAATGCAATGATTGTCCCCCTGAGCAACCAAATGTTATGGGAGCTGGAATGAAAAATCTTGTAGCCATGCTCACATAACTTTCTCAAGCTATGAATCATACAGGACTTCCAAACGAGCAAAGGAAGGAGCAACATTCTATCGAATCCTTCATGAGGTAGCGTCCACCTTCATTCAGTGGGTCTACTGATCCATTAGTTGCTGAACAATGGATTAGTACTACTGAAAAGATATTTTCAGTTCTTCAATGTTCTGAACATGATAAATTCATCCTAGCAGTGTATCATTTAGAAGGAGATGTTGATCAATGGTGGAATATTATAAAGAATACGAGGCAAAGGGATGAAATTGATTCCATGGAATGGGACGAGTTCAACAACTTATTTTTCAATAAGTACTTCCCTCGTATTCTCTGAAAAAATATGGAGAAAGAGTTTCTTGAACTAAAGCAAAAGGATGATGAATCGGTTGGTACCTATGAAGAAAATTTTACAAGACTTGCAAGGTAAGCTTCTGGTATTATTATCCAACCTGAGAGTAAGATCGATCGATTCTTTAGTGGCTTAAAACCAAGTCTTCTAAGGGCCTCAACCATAAGGGACTTCAATAGCTATGAGGAAATCGTTCGATGTGCTCTCAAAGTTGAGATGGAGATTAGAGTAACCCATCAGTCATATGGGTTTGATAAGAAGAGGAGAATGGAATTCAAAGGAAAATCTAAAGAGCACACTGAAAAGAAGATGAGCTTTCCCTTGTGCTCAAAGTGTGGAAAGAAACATGGATGGAGTTGTCTTAAAGGGACAAGTAAATGATTCAAATGTGGAAAGGAAGGTCATCGGGAATTTTAATGTCGTAATGATGGGAAGAAGATTTCTAATGATGCAAACAAAGGAAGGGATGCATAGAATGAACCTACTACACTTCAATGTTTCAAGTGCAAGGAGATGGGGCATTATGCCAATCAATGCCCAAATACAAGGGTTGATGATGATGGTCGACGTCAATAAACTCTTAAGGCTAAAGACAAAGGAAAGTCACATGCAATTTCTATCAGCGATGTGGAGTATGATAACGATGTGGTGAAAGGTACACTTACCATCCACTCTAAATTAGAAAATGTTTTATTTGATTCTGGATCCACCCACTCTTTTATTTCTGAATAATTTTCTAAGGGTATCATCGTATTGCCTCAATAATTAGATGTTGAGTTGGTTGTGACAACTCCTAATGGCACAACAGTCACATCAAAAGTTTATAATTCTTCCCCGATTGAAGTTCGTGGGAAAGTGCTTCCTACAAATCTTGTGATCCTTCATATAGTTGAATTTGATGTGATTCTTGGCATGGATTGGCTTTCTTTATATGGAGCTCATATCAATTTCCAAAGAAGGGAAGTCACATTTCATATTCCAGATCAATCTATGATCTTCTATCGATGCAAGGATGAACATAACCTTCCAGTGGAAATTTTTTCCATCTTATGGGTCTTGATTCCACTAAATAAAGGTTATTTATCTCAAATGTTTGGTGAGAAACTCACGATTAAGAATATTCCCATTGTACGGGAGTTTGATGATGTCTTTCTGGAGGAATTGTTGGGTCTTCCACCAAATCGTGAAGTTGAGTTTGCAATAGAACGCGTACCAGGTGCTTTACCTATTTCAAAGACACCTTATAGAATGGCCTGAATTGAGCTACAGGAATTGATGAAGCAACTCCAAGAGAATCTTGATAAGGGATTCATACGCCCTAGTGCGTCACCTTGGGGAGCACCTGTTCTATTTTTTAAGAGGAAATATGGATCAATGAGACTCTACATTGATTATTGAGAACTTAACAAGATCACTATCAAGAAAAAATATCTTCTCCCATGCATTGATGACTTATTTTACCAACTACGCGGAGCTCAATACTTTTCCAAGATTGATCTTCGTTCAGGGTATCTTCAATTAAGGGTCAAAAGGGAGGATATACCAAAGACGGCTTTCCGTACAAGGTATGGACACTATGAATTTATAGTGATGCCATTTGGTCTTACTAATGCCCCTGCTATCTTCATGGATCTGATGAATAGAGTCTTTAGAGACTATCTTGATCAATTTGGGGTAGTCTTCATAGACGATATTCTTGCCTATTCAAAGATCAAGGAAGAACATGAAGATCACTTGAGAATTATATTGAAGACCCTGAGAAAGGAGAAGCTTTATTCCAAATTTACCAAGTGTGAATTTTGGCTTCAAAAGGTTGCATTTTTGGGTCACATAATCTCAAAAGAGGGGATATCTGTGGTTCCAGCAAAAACAGAGGTTATCGAAAGATGGTCGAGACCAACAATAGTAACTGAGATTCAAAGTTTTCTTGGTTTGGCTGGATATTATCAATGTTTCGTGAAAGATTTTTCACAATTATCTAATCCACTCACCAGGTTGACTCGGAAAGGAGGTAAGTTTGTTTGGACGGAGGAATGTGAATATAATTTCAAGGAGTTCAAAATCAGGTTATCCAGTGCACCTGTGCTCACACTGCCTTGTAGTGTAGAAATGTTTGTGATCTATAGTGATGCATCCAAGAAGGTATTGGGGTGTGTTCTCATGAAAAATGATATGGTGATAGCTTATGCCTCACGACAGTTGAAAATCCATGAGCAAAATTACCCAACTCATGATTTGGAGTTAGCTGTGGTAATCTTTGCATTAAATATTTGGAGGCATTATATTTATGGAGAAAGGTGTGACATTTATACTGATCATAAAAGTTTAAAGTATATTTTCACACAAAAGGAGCTGAATATGCACCAAAGAAGATGGTTGGAGATGATTAAGGATTACGACTGCTCAATCCATTACCACCCTGGGAAAGCAAACAAGGTGGCAGATGCATTAAGTCGACAAGACCATGCCAGTTTATCCATGATGAGGATCACAAAAGATCCAATATTTATGGATTTACAAAGGATGTATCTTGGAATTATAATGGAAGGGGGAAAATCGTATCTTTCTCAAATGAATGTTCAACCATCTATACATGTGAAGATTAAAGAGGCACGGAAAGAAGATTTATAGTTACAAAAGAAGGTGATAAATGTTCCTGAATTCAACCTTTACTGTGATGGGATAATAAAGTTCAGGAATCAGGTTTGTGTTCCTCCCATCCCAGAATTAAAGAAGGATATGCTGGATGAGGCTCATATTTCTTCATTCTCTATTCATCCTGGAAGCACGAAGATGTATAGGGACCTGAAAGAGTACTTCTGGTGGGATGGCATGAAAAGAGATTTTGCTGAATATGTCTCTCAATGATTGGTTTGTCAGCAAGTTAAAGCTGAGAGACAGAAGTCTAAGGGGATGTTACAACCATTTCCCATACCCGAATGGAAATGGGAAAACATCACTATGGACTTTGTCATAGGACTTCCTAAAACATCCAAAGGCAATAATGCTATCTGGGTCATAGTTGATCGTCTTACAAAGTCGGGACACTTCATCGCTATTAGAGAAGATTTCTCTCTGGATCAGCTTGCCAGGATATATGTAAAGGAAGTGGTAAGATTGCATGGTGTACCACTTTCTATTATATCTGATCAGGATCCAAGGTTTACCTCAAAGTTCTGGCGAAGTCTTCAGCATACTCTAGATACAGAGTTGAGTTTCAGCACTGCTTATCATCCTCAGACAGACGGTCAGTCTGAGAGGACAATTCAAACTCTAGATTTTATGTTGAGAGCTTGCTCTATAGATTTCAAAGGTGGTTGGGAACAACACCTACCTTTGGTGGAATTTTATTATAATAATAGATTTCACTCTAGTATTCAGATGGCTCCTTATGAAGCTCTCTATGGAAAGAAATGCAGGACTCCAACTTGATGGGATAAAGTTGGGGAAAGAAAGCTATTAGGACCTGATATTGTTGATGAGATCAGAGAAAAGGTCCGATCTATTCAACAACACATAAAAGTAGCTCAGAGTCGACAGAAAAGATATGCCGACAACCGAAGAAAAGACCTAGAGTTTGAAGTGGGTGATAAAGTGTTCTTACAAATATCTCCCTGGAAGAGGGTCATGAAATTTGGAAAGAAGGGGAAGTTGAGCCCTAGATATATCGGTCCTTTCGAAATACTGGATCATGTTGGGAAGGTAGCTTACTGATTGGCTCTTCCACCGAATCTCTCTCAATTTCAGGATTTGTTCTGTGTATCTCTCCTGAGAAAGTACATACCTGATCCTTCACATGTACTCAGCTCAGAAGTTATACCGTTGGAGCAAGATCTTTCTTATGAAGAACAACCGATAGAGATTCTGAATCGTAGCGAAAAAAATCCTACGAAACAAGACCACTCACTTGGTGAAAGTTTTATGGAGGAACCACCAATTAGAAGAAGCTACATGGGAGCTTGAGGATATGATGAGGGAGAGGTATCCTCATCTATTTGTTACAAAGTGACGAATTTCGAGGGCGAAGTTCATTTTAAGGGGGGTAGAATGTAACACCCGAGACTTTTATGAGAAATATTTTGTTTTTATGTTATATAAATCATCAAATGAATCTTTCACTACACACAACACTAGCTTGGTTTGCTTTACACGCAACTGCGGCCTTCCTCGATAGCTTGCGTCGTACGCAATACCGAGTTTCACTAAACAACGATATGCTATTAAAATATTATAAAAACTAGACGTTATGAATAGTAATGACCACTTTTTGAAATTTTGTAAATTTTATTTTTCAAAATGGACTTCATTTTTGGATTTGGAATATTGAAATTAGCTTAGGATGAAATTTTGGAACTTTTCGGATAACTTTCATATTCTGATGAATAGTGAAAATTACTAAATTTTAATTAAAAACAACTTTTTTAATCGAAATAATTTATAGTGATAAATTATTAATTTGAGTGGTTTTAAAGTATATTTAGAATATATTTTTACAATTTAATACAATGTTATTCATTGTATGTAATTTCACATTTAAACTAGACATAAACAAGTGTCAATCTTTTGATAGTTATTATCTCTTAAAAACACGCTATATTTTAATTAAAAACAACTTTTTTCATCGCAATACATTATATGGTTAAATTATAATATTGATTGTTTTTAAAGTATAAATAGAATATATTTTTACCATTTAATATAATTTATGCCATTATCATTAATTTTACATTGAATTCATAGGTAAAAACATTTCAATCTTTGGCAATGTTTTAACTTTTACAACCCATTTTCTTAACAACGGGATTAATTTTAAATTAATTACTACAACTTCTGTGTTTTGAATTTTGAAAAATGGATTCCATATTTGGAATCAGTGGGTCCAAATAATGTTAATAGGTTACTTTTATTTTTTTTGATATTACGAATAGTAACTACGGTAATTTGTTTATTTACTACGGTTAAAGGTAAATAGGGTAATTCAAGGTTAAAAGAATATTATAATAATTCAAAATTACCTTGAAACTTTTCCTAACCTTATTGGATGAGTATTGGCCGACCATGAGAATCATTGGGTCGAATTTGGGACCCCATTGAGCCACTTGGTAGTGACAATGACAATTTGGACTAATTAATTTAATGTAAAGACAAAATTGACATTAACAAAAATCTTTTAGTAATTAATTTTTATAAGGGGTTATATAAATTATATTTTCAACTATAAATATTCATTGGAAAGATAAAAAGATTTCCTATATAATGATAGTTTATTTATAATTTTTAGACATTAAATAATTTAATTTATTTTTGAAACAATGATGATGCAGTAATTACCATAATAGTGAAAATTGGAATAATTGATATTATAAATACCCAAATAAATATAATTTGAGACTTTTATGAAATAAAGTAATTTTAGAGGTTAATATGACATGTTAGGATTGATTTAATTAACTTTGGTCGAAGTAATCATTCTGTTATGAGTTTCACAAAAATCAACTATTGAATAGTGTCAATATTGACATAAAATAGTTTTTAAAACAAATATTATATTATTGATTGTTATTTTATTCCTAAAAATCTAAGGTTCGGCCAAGATACTTATATAAAGATATGTGTATCATTAATGGACCACTTGGGGGTCGCTTGGATGTATATGGTATGTTTATTAGCTATATAATATAAAAATACAAAGTGACATGGTAAATGTCAATCTAATTAACTAAGAGTTAAAACTAAAAGATAAGGTTAGTATAATGACCTAAACATGTCTAAATTATATTATATGAGAGTATTTCGACCAATCCCCACCTTAGCTTTGAAATAAATCAATTTTGAGCTATTTAAAACTGAATTTGGCTTTATAATAAAATAATATTTTTTGTTATTCCAAAGGTGCCCCTCTCCTCCCTTATAAAAGGGAACCTCCTCCCCCTCTTTCTCACACCACATTGAGCCTTCAAGCTCGGACAAACCCTGCCAATTTCTCCTCTCCACTTCCCTAGAAACATTATAGAGGTCCTGGTTTTCTTCAAAGACCAATTTTAGTGCCCTAAAAGGAAGTCTCAAAGAAGGACTTCAAAGAAGAGGTAATGTCCATTACCGATTCTTTCATCTTTATTTCGTCTTCCACTTATTCTTCTTTAGTTGTTTCATTATGAAGTAATAACATCAGTTTCACTCATATACTGATATATTATTATAAATATGAAACATCCCTATTTCACCATCTATCCATCCTACGGAAAAAGAAATCATCACGCGTGCGTACGTACGGAATACCGTCTCCACGTCGTGGTGTAATCTATTTTCCCCCACCACCTTACTTGGATGGGTATAATGGTGTAAATAATAAATATATATGATTATTTTAAAGTGATATTGATTCTAAAATAGTATACATACACTCCAATACAATTCCACGATCATGGGAATGATATCTTCGCTCGTGCGTACGAACGGAATACCGTCTCCACGATGTGATGCGACTCGTTTTACATGATCTTCATTGCATAAGGATTATATAAATAAATTTAATGAATGAATATTATATATATTACACTAATACCATTCTGGAAATGAGGTATCTATAACCTAAAGAGAAGAATAAGAATTTATTCGACAAAACACGCATAAGAACAAAAAGTAATAAACACCCGAATAACAAGTAGTAATGAAATATTACTAATAAGAAGCTAAGAATATGACCATATATGATATCATAACAATAAGTATGATTCTGTAATAAGTCAATAACATTATTTAAATCATTATACAAGAGTTTCGGACACTTACGAAGCAAATCAGACCTAAGGTAAGGGAAATATCACCATCTCATTTTTATACGAGATTGTTTATACTTTGGTATTGACCGGGGTGTATTTTATCATCCACATCCATGTTTCCTCAATATGTAATATTATTTCCATCCACCAACAATTGTTTAAATCCTGTTTTACCCTTTGATGAGTTTTTAGTAAAAGATATGAAAGGAATCTTTTGTCGTTTTTCGTATGCGGTACTTTTTGACTTTTCCGACAAAAGTACGAGAAGAATGTTTTTTTAACTTATACAGCATGAATGGATTTTTAAAACATTATTTCCAAGAAGCATCCTTTACAAGTTTTCAAGTTTATTTTTAATCAACTTATTTTAGTTTAAAATTGTATGACATGTTAAGAAAGGAAAATGTTTTTGAAGTAGAAAGGATATTTTCCTCAAGAATGGAGTTCAAGTGTTTTATCAAAATTATTTTCCATCTAAGATAATATAGGGTTATGTTTATATCCCTATTATTACATTGATTTGATTATATTGTGATGGAATTATTTTTATGAATTCCTTTATCTTATATGAATTGTTTTATGATTTCATGATGTTTAAGATTCCCATTTTTATTATATGGGTTATGCTATGATGTATGGTTTATGATTTTGTGGAACACATAAGAATGGTATCATTATGAGATGGGTGGGACCTATATATCCCTCCAATGCATTGGGTAAAGATTTTATATCTCATGAGATAGACATGGCTGGAACGGCAGGTTAAACCGGTTCAGTGAAACAGGACTGAAATGAGGAATGAACTCGGTTCAGAAATGGACTTTGTCCACTAAGATAGTCTTGGCAATGAGTCTTGACTAATAAGAAATGATTCTCTATGATTATGTGTGTATGCCAAAAAGTTTCATGTTTTATGTTACGATTATTGGGATTTCATTTCACTACTATGATTTATCCCATGTTATGAAATTATGCTCTCTTTTGCAGGTTAAGATTTCCAAAATGTTATGTTCTTATGAATATGATGTGATTTATATTTATTTTGTTTACCCTTACTGATCATTTGAGATCACCCTTTTGTATGTTTTCTTTCCTCGGGTCAGGAAGAAGCTTATTAAGTAAGATATGCCAAAAGGGACTATAGATATGATTAAATAAATGGGATATAGTGTTGACGCTTTATGAACCAGTTGTTTTTGTTTCCCAGTTTCTAAAGACACTATACCTATACGGTCCTTTCATGGTTTTGTTATATGTTGTAATAAGTATGCTTCAATTTTGAAGTAATAACAATGTTTGTAAAGTATGGTTCGTTATAAGTAACATACCCTTATGAATATTAATATGAAGCTTATGAATAGTAAATCATCCAACATAAGAGTAAAACTACCTATGAATAATTAAATAAAATTTAGACATCTTAGAAAGTGACAATTAGACCTTAGTAAACGTTTTGGTATTTTGTAAGTCATAAATAATTAATTATAATTAATTAATTAATTTAAAAGAATATTTATTTAACTAAAATGTATTCATAAATTATTTAATCAATGTCTTATAGTTTTTAGATAATTTTATAAGACCCTGCGTAATTTTTGAAAGCACTGTAAAATCAGTTTTAATCTTAAAAACTGTTTTTTTAAGTAAATTATGATTTTAATTAAATATTAAATTAATAATATTCATAAAATTATTTTCGAAAAATTGGATTCATTTTTTTATTCTACACGTCGAAAAATGGTGGGGGTAAATTTTTCGAATTTTTCTGAGATACTTGAATTTTTGATGAATAGTGAAATACTGTAATTTACAAAATAAGGTAAATAAGATAATTATAGGGTCATGTGTTATGTTCTGATGATGTAACCCCAGTTGGTTTGGGATTAAATTATAATGTTACTATTATTGGTCTTTCAAGACTCACTATTCCTTGCCTTTTGGGGAAATAATAAACTAATGAATTTTATATTAAGGAAACCCCTCTCCCCTCCACTATAAAAGCCACCCTTCACACCCTACATTTCCTCACACCTCTCAGGCTCCAAGACTTCTCTAAACTCTACCCAAACAGCTTACCTAGCCCCTCCCCAACGTTCAAGATCTTCTTGTCTCATTAAAAGACCAATCTTAGGCCCTTAAAGAGGTTCTCAAGAGAAGGATTCAAGAGATAATTTCCCTCCCTCTTCTCATTTAATTTCCTTTCAAGTTCAAGTTCATTTCTTGATCTCTCCCCACCTATATTCATACAAATTGTATTGTAACTCCAGTATTATACATATACTATTATTATATGATTCTAATGGGATATTATATTACCCAACCCCCTTTCCATCTTCCTTTTATTTTATTAAAGAGAATGTTGTTCGTGAGGTGTTAATTTATCACCTTCAAGAACAACATGCCTTCTTCTTCCATTTCTACCTTCATATCTGGACATGAAACAATTATTATGGTTAAATCAGAATATTTTATATGTATTATTTTCTATTTTATGTTCTGTGAATAACCTATGGCCATATTACTAAGTGAAAAGTTAAAACAAGTTCATTGTGATCCAAAAAATCGCTCAAATTAACCCAAATAATCATCATTTAATTATTATCTAATGATTCATCCACATGGATCCAATATAATTCATTATAAAATAATTCAAGCTCCTGTAATATAATTAATAACATGTAATATCATTTCTGGATGTTTACCCATGTTCTACCCAAACATCAATTTAAGAATACAAGTGAACCACTCAAGAAAAAACCATAAAAACAAACATCCGCGGACAATGTTTTTAAACTCTATAAGTCATCCAAAGGAACATAATATGACATAATGATACCAGAATGAACCCTATTAATGTACACATGGTTCTTGATTTATAATTAATGAATATAATGTCATTATACAAAACATTAAAGAGAAGGAAGCCTTCGGTTACAAGGTAAGGGGAAATTCTCAAACCCTACTTTAATCCTTAGGGTTCTACCTCTTTCAATCCATTTTTGATATGGTCACTCCTTAAAAATCATTTTTTTCATCATTTTCTTTCCTTTTCTGGGATATAAATGTTTTCTAATGAAGTTTATGCCAATCCAAATGTTTTCTGAAATAACTCTTCTCTTAAAAACTCAACTTTTACCTCTCATTTAAGGTTGATGGTTCTTGTATCAAGTATGTTGTTCCCTCTTTCTTTTAGGAACCCAAAGTTTATGAATGTGTTCTTATGAGATTAAACCCATTACTTTTCATGGGTTATTTCTGTTCATTTATGTTATATGTTCATTGTGTCATTCATGATAAATGATAATGTAATGAGGTGACGGGTGTGCCCAGAATTATATAGCGCAATATGAATGTTTAAATGCGACGAGTGCGCCCGAAATTATATAGCGCTCAAATGAATTGGGTAAAGTGATGAATATCATGAGTAAATGTGAAATTATTTGTTAACAATATGATAGCTTGTTTCACAAGTATGTGTGATAGTTAACCACTAAAACATGATGTTTCATTTTTATGCTCTGACACATTTCAAGTCTTTTATTTATGCTCCTCTCGTGTTCATGATCGTTTGCCTATGTTATGATTATGCTCACCCCATGATATATTGTTCTTATATATCCTCTTTCTGGGATTCTAGCTCACCCCTTTTGATGTATATCCTCAGGTGGATACACGTACTAAGGAGAGGACTAGTGCCAATAAGAAGCTTGAGATGAAGAAATTAAATAAATGTTTATGCTAGATGTTGTATTTTTTATGTGTGGTCCTAGTTTTCCCAAGACACTAAGACTTTGGATCCTATTTGTATAATAATATTATTTCTTTATCTTTTAAATGATGTAATAGTAATGTAATAAAATGTTGGGTCTCTATAGTTGGTATCAGAGGCAAGGTTTAGTTAATTTGAGAATTAGGATTAGTGAACCCTAAGGAAAACCAACAGCATGAGACTAAGTAAAAATATGCACACAATAATATTTACCTAGGGATCCCATATGTTATGTTTTTTGTATAAACTGCTTAAATGAATAAGTTATTCATGAATTTTTTACTTTTTTTTGTTCTAACCTTTTCTATTTTAGAAAATGGTGGGAACCAGGAGAAATCAGTCCAACAACTCATGCGAGGGCCAATGCAACGATTGCCCAAACGACATCCCCAATGATTTGAGAGGTGGAGTTAAAAACTTCATGGAAATGATTACCCAATTATCTCAGGTTATGAATAATAACCATAATAATGGGGAACGTCCTCCTTTACCAAAGAGGGAGAAACTGTCTATTGAATGTTTTATGCAGCAACGACCACTGACCTTTTGTGGATCTTCTGATCCACTAGTTGCAGAACAGTGGGTCAACTCCATGGAGAAGATCTTTTCTGTGCTTCACTATTTTGAGATGGAGAAGGACACTCTAGTCATTTATCGTCTAGATGTAGAATTCGATAAATGGTGGGCATTGATTAAGAACACCAATACAAGGGAGGAAATTGAAGAGATGGAATGGAAAGATTTTAAGATAATGTTTCTTAATAAGTATTTCCTGCAAACTCTTTGCATGAATATGGGGAGAGAATTCATAGAGCTCAAGCAAAAATAAGGAGAATCTGTCACAACCTATGAAGTGAATTTCAAAGGCTCGCAAGGTATGATTTGGGGTTTTTTATCAACAATGATAGAAAAATTGATAGATTATTTAGTGGATTAAAACCACATCTTCAAAAGGCTCTTGCTATTCAAGACTTTGGGAGTTATGAAGAAGTTGTTTGGTGTGCTCTCAAAGTAGAGATGGAGTTTGGAGAATGGTCCCATGGCTATGGGGATAAGAAATGAAATATGGAGTTTCAAGATGGTAGATCTAATAATAAAGGTGGGAAGAAAAATCAATGACCCACATGCCAAAAATGTGGGAAGTTGCACAATGGGAAGTGCCTAAAAGGGATGGGGAAATGATTCAAATGTGGGAAAGAATGACACCATGCTCAGGAGTGTCAAAAAGACATGAAAAGGAAGGATAATGTAGCTGATGAAAGGAGAGAACCACTCATGGTTCACTACTAAAATTTTAAGAAACTAGGGCAATATGCAAACCAGTGCACTAAACCTAGAGTTCTCAAGGGTAATCAGCATCAGCAGCCACCAAAGCCAAAGGAACAAGGGAAGTCTTATGCCATCACTACTGCAAAGGTGGAGCATGATAATGAAGTCATAAAAGTTACACTTCCTATTCACTCGAGAATGGAAAAAGTCTTATTTGATTCTGGTACTATGCATTCCTTTATATCTTGCAAGTTTGCTAGAACTATAGAATCGAAGCCCCAAAACCTTGAAGTAGAGATATCTGTAAAAACACCAAGTCGTGAAATCATTGCAACCCAAGTGTTTGAATCTTCTCCTATTGACGTATATGGGAAGATTCTTCCGGAAAATATCATAATACTTCTCTTGGTGGAATTCGATGCTATAATGGGAATGGACTGGCTCTCGTTATATAGAGTGCATATCAACTGTCAGGAAAAGGAAATATATTTTCATATTCTGAACCATCCCATGCTCCTATACAAATTAAAGGAAGATCATGGATCTCCTTTGAAAAATCCTTCAATGGTGTTGGTGTTGATTCCCTATGAAGAATCATACCTCGCCCAAATGATTGAGTCGAAGGAAAGTGCCAACCTTGAGGAAATTCCCATCGTGAGGGAATACGGCGATGTATTTCTTGAAGAGTTACCCGGAATTCCCCTGGATCGTGAGGTATAGTTCTCAATTGAACTCATACCCAGAGCTACTCCTATCTCAATGTGCCCCTATAGGATGGCTCCTATCGAACTGGAGGAGTTAAAGAAGTAGTTGCAAAGGCATCTGGACAAAGGGTTCATATGCCCTAGTGCATCACCTTGGGGTGCACCAGTGCTCTTTGTGAAGAAGAAGGATGGAACCATGCGGCTGTGTATCAATTATTGGGAACTCAACAAGATCACAATAAAGAACAAGTATCCTCTCCCTAGGATTGATGACTTGTTTGATCAGTTAAGAGGATTTCAATACTTATCAAAGGTGGATCTTCGTACTGGATATCATTAGGTAAAGGTGAAGAAGGAAGATATTCAGAAAACTTCCTTCCGTACAAGGTATGGGAACCATGAGTTTTTGGTGATGCCCTTTGGACTTACTAATGTCCCTGCAATCTTCATGGATTTGATGAATAGAGTCTTTAGACATTACCTCGACAAATTTGTGGTAGTGTTTATCGAAGATATTCTCATCTACTCCAAGAGCAAGGAGGAACATGAAGAACATCTAAGACTTGTGTTGGAAACATTGAGAAAGGAGAAGTTGTATGCCAAGTTTAGAAAGTGTGACTTTTGGATGAATCAAGTCACATTCTTGGGACATGTGATCACAAGTGAGGGAATTTCTGTGGATCCTTCAAAGACAAAGGCGATTGAGGTATGGCCCAGGCCCTCTAGTGTCATAGAAATCCGTATTTTTCTTGGATTAGCTGGGTACTACTGGCATTTTGTGAGAAACTTCTCAAAATTGTCAAGCCTGCTAACTAAGTTAACAAGGAAAGGGGTAAAGTATGTCTGGACGGAAGAATGTGAGGGAAGCTTCAAGGAGCTAAAGAGAAGGCTGATCACTGCACCTGTACTCACACTACCGAAAAGTGGAGAAAGTTTTGTGATATACAGTGGTGCTTCAAAGAAATTCTTGGGTTGTGTACTCATGAAAAATGATAATGTGATAGCCTACGCCTCACGACAGTTGATGATCCATGAGCAGAACTACCCGACGCATGATCTAGAGAAGGCAGCCATGATTTTTGACTTGAAAATCTGGCAGCACTACCTTTATGGAGAGAAGTGTGACATATAAACCGACCATAAGAGCCTAAAGTATATATTCACAGAAAAGGAGCTCAACATGTGTCAAAGGATATGGTTAGATCTAATCAAGGATTACAATTTCTCTTTTCACTATCATCCTGAAAAGGCGAACAATGTAGCAGACGCTCTAAGTAGAAAAGAACCTACTACTCTATCCATGCTGCGGATTGAGAAAGACCATATATTCATGGATATGAAAAGAATGGATTTGGAAATCATAATGGCAGGGGATACATCCTACCTTGCCCAAATTATTGTGCAACCATCCATACAGGAGAATATTAAGGAAGCACAAAGGGATGATGTGGAGATACAAAAGAGGGTGAATTCAGTAAAGGAAGGGAAGCTGCAAGAGTTCCATATCGATGATGATGGTGTGATTTGGTGTGGAACATGGCTTTGTGTGCCTTCATCACCCGGGATAAAGAAGGATCTATTGGACAATGCACATAGCTCAACTTTCTCTATCCATCCGGGGAGTACCAAGATGTACCGTGATCTCTGAGAACACTTCTGGTGGGATAACATGAAGAAGGATATTGTGGAATATATATCAAGGTGCTTGGTATGTCAGCAAGTTAAAGATGAGTGAAAAAATTCCAAAGGTATGATGCATCCATTGCCTATACCCATGTGGAAATGGGAAACTGTTACTATGGACTTTGTCATGGGTCTCCCGAAGACGTCAAAGGGAAATAATGTTATATGGGTTGTGGTTGACGGACTCACCAAGACTGCCCATTTTATCGCTATTTGGGAAGATCTCTCACTTGATCAACTAGCAAAGATATATGTGAAGGAAGTGGTGATATTGCATGGTGTTCCACTCTCAATTGTCTCTGACCGTGATCCAAGGTTCACATCTAAGTTCTGGAGGATCCTTCAACATGCATTGTGTACTGAATTAAATTTCAGTACGACCTATCACCCCCAAACTGATGGCCAGTCTGAAAGGAATATTCAGATGCTTGAAGATATTCTAAGAGACTTCTCTCTTGAATTCAAGGGTGGTTGGGATCATCATCTCCCATTGGTTGAGTTCTCATACAACAATAGCTTCCACATGAGTATTCAGATGGCTCCATATGAAGCTTTGTATGGAAAGCGATGTCGAACTCCAACCTGTTGGGATGAAGTTGGAGAAAGAAAGCTCCTTGGACCCGATCTTGTTCAAGAGATGATAGAGAAGGTTCTAGTCATCTAAAAACACATCAAAGCTGCTCAAAGTCGGAAAAAAGATCTATGCTGACAACCATTGAAGGGACTTGGAGTTTGATGTTGGAGATAAATTCTTCCTTTGAATATCTCCATGGAAGTGAGTCATGCGATTCGGGAAGAAAGGGAAGCTAAGCCCCAAGGTATGTTGGCCCCATTTAGATCCTAGACCGTATAGGATCTGTGTCATATCATCTTTCACTTCCACCGAATATGGATCAAGTTCATGATATGTTTCATGTATCACTACTGAGGAAGTACATACCAAACCCCTCACATATACTAAACTCAGAGGTGGTGCAGCTGGAAGATGATCTCTCCTATGAGGAGCAGCCAGTAAAGATTCTGTATCAGAGAGATAAGGTTCTACGCAACAAGACAACCCATCTTTTCAAATTGTTGTGGAGGAATCATAAGTTTGAGGAAGCAACTTGGGAACCAGAAGAGGCAATGAAGGAGAAACACCCTCACCTATTTGTGTAAAGTGAAATTTCGGGGGCGAAATTTCTTAAGGGGGGAAGAATGTAACGACCCAAAGTTTTTTAATGGAAATTCCCTTTTTATATTTATTTCATAAAATAACATTAAATCACAGCATAATGAACTAATAAGTGATAAGTTACCTCTAAACATAAGTTTTTCACTTCTGTGTTTGGAATTTTGAAAATTTGACATACACGATTGTGTTCAAGATGATTTTTGGAGTCTAATGAAACAAAAATAATTTTTGGTGAATAGTAACGTACACTTAAAAATAGTAACATACCCTTATGAATAGTAATATGAACCTTATGAATATTAAATCATCAAACATAAGATTCATACTACCTATGAATAATAAAATAAAATTTAGACATCTTAGAAAGTGACAATTTGACCTTAGTAAATGTTTTGGTATTTTGTAAGTCATAAATAATTAATTATAAAAAATTAATTAATTTAAAATAATATTTATTTTCCTAAAATGTATTCATAAATTATTGAATCAATTTATTATAGTTTTTAGATAATTTTATAAGACCCTACATAATTTTTGAAAGCACTATAAAATCAATTTTAATCTTAAAAACTGTTTTTTAAGTAAATTATGATTTTAATTAAATATTAAATTAATAATATTTAGAAAATTATTTTTCAAAAATGGACTTTATTTTTGGATTCTAAACGTCGAAAAATGGTTGGGGTAAATTGTTGGGATTTTTCTGAGATACTTGAATTTTTTATGAATAGTGAAATACCGTAATTTACAAAATAAGCTAAATAAGCTAATTATAGGGTCATGTATGATGTTCTGCTGATGTAAGTCCACTTGGTTCTTGATTAAATTAAAAATTTACTATTCTCGGTCGTTCAAGACTCACTATTCCTTTTCTTGTGTGGAAATAATAAACTAATGAATTTTATATTAAGGAAACCCCTCTCCCCTCCGCTATAAAAGCCACCCTTCACACCCTCATTTTCTCACACCTCTCAAGCTCCAAGACTTCTATAAACTCTGCCCAATCACTTTCCCTAGCCCCTACCCCACTTCCAAGAGCTGTTGATCTCATCAAAATACCATGCTTAGGCCCTTAAGAAGGTTCTCAAGAGAAGGATTCAAGAGGTAATTTCCCTCCATCTTCTCCTTTAATTTCCTTTCAAGTTCAAGTTCATTTCTTGATCTATCCCCACCTATATTCATAAAAAATGTATTGTAACTCTAGTATTATACATATAATATTATTTTATTATTCTAATGGAATGTCATATCATCCAACCCCCTTTCCCTCTTCCTTTTATTTTATTAAAGAGAACGTTGTTCGTGAGGTGTTAATTTATCACCTTCAAGAACAACATGCCTTCTTCTTCAATTTCTACCTTTAGATCTGGTCATTAAACCATTTTTATGGTTGAAACAGAATATTTTATATGTATTATGTTCTATTTAAATTTCTGGAAATAACCTATGGCCATATTACTAAGTGAAAAGTTAAAACAAGTTTGTTGTGATCCAAAAAAACCGCTCAAATTAACCCAAATAATCATCATTTAATTATTATCTAATGATTCATCCACATGGATCCAATATAATTAATTATAAAATAATTCAAGATCCTTTAATATCATTAAAAACATGTAATATCATTTCTGGATGTTTACCCATGTTCTACCCGAACTTCAATTTAAGAATACAAGTGAACCACCTAAGAAAAAACCATAAAAACGAACATCCCCGGACAATGTTTTTAAACTCTATAAGTCATCAAAAGGAACATAATATGACATAATGAAACAAGAATGAACCCTATTAATGTAAACATGGTTATATATTTCTAATTAATGAATATAATTTCATTATATAGGACATTAAAGAGAAGGAAACATTCGGGTACAAGGTAAGGGGAAATTCTCGAACCCAACTTTCATCCTTCAGGTTCTACCTCTTTCACTCCATTTTTGATATGTTCACTCCTTAAAGATAATTTGTTCATAATTTTCTTTCTTTTTCTGGGATATAAATGTTTTCTAATGAAATTTATGTCAATCCAAATGTTTTCCAAAAGAACTCTTCTCTTAAGAACTCAACTTTTACCTCTCATTCAAGGTTGATGGTTCTTGTATCAAGTATGGTGTTCCCAATTTCTTTTGGGAACCCAAAGTTTATGAATTTTTTATTATGAGATGAAACCAATTACTTTTCATGGGTTAGTTATGATCATTTATGTTATATGTTCATTTTGGAATGCAGGATAAATGATAATGTTATGATGTGACGGGTGCACCCGGAATTATATACTGCAATATGAATGTTTAAATGTGACGGGTGCGCCCGGAATTATATAGTGCTCCAATGCATTGGGTAAAGTGATGAATATCATGCATAAATGTGAAATGATTTATGAGCAATATTATATCTTGGTTCACAAGTATGTGTGGTAGTTAACCACTAAGACATGATGTTTCATTTTTATGCTTTGCCACATTTCAAGTCTTTTATTTATGCTCCTCTCATGTTCATGATCTTTTGCCTATGTTATGATTATGCTCACCCCATGATATATTTTTCTTATCTTTCCTCTTACTGGGCTTCTAGCTCACCCCTTTTGATGTATATCCTAAGGTGGCTACATGTACTAAGGAGAGTACAAGTGCCAATAAGAACCTATAGAAGAAGAAATTAAATAAATGTTTATGCTAGATGTTGTATGTGTTATGTGTGGTCCTAGTTTTCCCAAGACACTAAGCCTTTGGATCCTATTTGTGTAATACTATTATGTTGTTTATATTTGAAATGATTTAATAGTAATGTAAGAAAATGTTGGGTCACTATACCACCTGTCACTTACTAAGTCCAATTCATTCCTCATATGAAAATGTTGAAACATAATCTGAACATTCGTATTAAAACTAGCATACAAAATGTCAATATTTTAACCACAAACCATGAATGGTATAAAAATACCACATCCACAGTCAAACATAACTCATTAAATACAATATGGAAGATTTTATTATAATAGATCAACCTCAATAGAGAATAATGAATGATATTGACATAGATGAAAATAATCATCAAAACTATTTGAGAGAAATATCTCCCTTTTTCTTGAAAACATTTACAAGTCTCACTATTTATCAAGAAGCCGTTTAAAATAGATTTTTTAATAAAAGTGTCCCATAACAATTTGAAACTTTTAATATAAATTTTAATTTTAACACTTTAATTTCCATATAAATAAATCCTTAAAACCATTTTTAAAACATGGACATTAATGAGAATGATTTAGAATAATAAATCTTTAAAACATTTTAAAATTATATTTTAGTGAGAGTTCCTAACCAAAAGAGAAAAAACTGAATACAAATAATTGAGGTAATTAAAAAATTATAATATCATGGTAATAAAGGGATTCATGATATACTATTTCCAATTACATTATATACACCATATAAAAGTGAATTGGTGTATTACAACAAAGAAGTCTCAATGGAATGTAAATTGAGATGAAATCTATTATAAAGACTGTATCCTTAGGTTAAGGATAAATCAACGACATAATTATGTGTGAAAAATATAAATACACTCAATATTATTGGATATTCAGTGTAAATAAATAACAGGACATTCACACGTATTCTTGTAAAAACAACACCAATGAATTGGATGTTTAACTCAATAAATGGAGATTGAGTTAAAATTACTCTTATCAAGTTCATATCGATGACTTGAGAATTTATCAATGGAGTGATTATGTGTATCAAAATTATATCCACAGAAAGGGGAGTGGAAATTACTACACAAATAATAAATAGTGATTCCACACATAATCATGGAGTAAAATAATCAATGAAGTATGCGTAAAGTCGAATGAGTGGAAATTGAAATTTGAAATTCGCTTACCAATTTGGTATCTTAGGAAACATAACTCCCATGAAAGATGGATCATAAAATGAAGATTTAATTACTCATAAATTAAAGTATATTACACAAATAATATAATCGGTGGGCAGTACATACACCACACAAAAGGAAATAGTGGCAGTATGGCATGAATCTCACGAAAATAGGAAGTGTGATGAAAACCCTTACTTCGTTGTAATCAATTGAGTCATATGGACAAAAGTTAATAAAAACCAAATTAATCCCAGAATACCATGAATATAAAAAATCATGATAATATATATATCAAATGACAGTACACAATACACCACATTCAATAAATAAGTGGCGAACAATGGAAATCTCACGGAATTAAAAGTGAGATAAGAAACCCCTTACTTTGAACTTTTCATTGGTTGAGGATAGTTTAACCTCCTATATAATGGTGAAATAATTGTAATTAAATTATTCAGGAATCATATACATTAATATGATATCATATATGATCTTTAAATATTTCTTTGTTATTAATATTTTAGTATTATCGTCGTTTCGGGGGTTAACTGGTTCGTTTTCATTTATATGATTGGTGTCGTAAGTAGTGTTTGTTATGAATAGGATGTATCTTATTCATATTAAGAATTATATTAAGTCTCTAAAAATTATTTTTAATCATCTAATGAAAATTATTCTTGAATGGATTACGATGGGGAATGAATCTCATCGCGTTCGTGGAGACAGTAATATGTACGTACGCACGAGCGACAATATCATTATTTTGATATTAAAATAATATATAATTAGATGGTATATAATATATAAAGAATCATTATAATGTTATATTTATTGTTTAAATAAATTAAACATCATTATTATACCCATCCAAATAATAATGTATTGAATAACAATTACACCACGACGTGGAGACGGATAGTCGTACGTACGCACGTATGGTGACATGTCATTCAAAGGATGAATAGAATAATGAATATGGTTGTACCATATTTATAATAACATCACAGTATATAGAATATTCTATAGTTATTATTTTAGAATAGAAACAACAAAGAAATAGGAAGTGGAAGAAAAAAGGTACTAGAAAGAGGTGATGAAAGATTTACCTCTTCTTTGGGTTCTTCCTTTTGATTTGATCAAAAGGGATCCTTAGGTTGGGTTTATGACTAAATAAAAGACTATAAGATGAAGGTAAGACATTTTATAGGGTATTTGGGTAGAGGATGGCCAAGCCAACTGGATTTGAAGGTGTGAATTAGAGAGAAGGGGGAGTGCCCTTTTATAAGAGGGGTGAGGGGCACCTTAGGAAAAGCTAGAATATTATTTTATAATAAAATCAGTTCGGTTTATAATGGCTCAAAATGAATTATTTAAATTCTAATGTGGTTATGGGTCGAAACACACTCAACCAATAGGTTTTAGATAGGTTTGGGTCACTATATTAACTTTATCTTGTAGATTTAACTCTTAGTTAAATAGTTTGACATTTACCATGTCTCTTTGTATTTTTATATTATATGGTTAATAAAGTTACTATATAATTCCAAGAGAACCCCAAGTGGTTAATTAATTATACACCTATAATTATATATATATTTTGGAGGAACCTTATATTTTTAGGAATATAATATCAATTAATAATATAATATTTTTTTTTTAAAAAATCTTTTATGTCAATTTTGACACTATTGGGTATTTTGTTTTTTCTAAATTCGTAATGGAATTATTACTTCGAACAAAATTCATCTGACCAACCCTAATATTTCATATTAACCTATAAAATTAGTGGAATTCATAAAAAAGTCTCAAATTACATTTATTTGGATATTTATAATATCAAATATTTTAATATTTCATTAATTTGGTAATTAGTGCATCATCATTGTGTCATAAATAAATTAAATTATTTAATGTCTAAAAAATATAAATAAAATACCATTATATAGGAAATATTTTTATATTTCTAATTAATATTTATAATCGAATTTATCTTATGTATAACCCTATATTAAAAATGGTTTACTTATTAAACATTGAATTTAACACTTTTAACTATTCTTTATATTAAAAAATAATAAATGTCCTAATCTAATCCAAGTGGACCTAAAAGATCATATTTTATTCCTAAGGTTGTTTTGGTCGAATTACACTTATCCAATAGAATTCGGAAATGTGTTAGGGTAATTATAAAATCATTTTTACCCTTAATGATCCTATTTACATTTAACCGTGGTAAATAAAAGTCCAAAGTTACTATTCACCAAAAATTATCTGTATCTTATTGAATCACATTTTACTTAATGAAATCAATCGTGTCTCTTTTATTTTTTAAATTAAATTCATAGAATCAGTAAAATTAATTTTTATTCAAATTTTCAAATGCTCCTAGGACGTGGGTAAAAGGTGGTTAAAAAGTTCAATAAAATTTTTATATATCTGAAATTATTATAAGCTGACTCCAATGAATTACATTGAACTTGTATAGGTATTATTTATCTATTTTGACCTCAAATAAATTTAAATAAAATAAATAATTATTTAATTAAAATTTTGGTTTTACACTAACACTGAGTGTTTTTCACTATTCATAAAAAATTGAAAGTTTTCAGAAAAATACCAAAAAATCACCCTAAGCTAATTTCGATATTCTGAATCCAAAAATGAATTCAATTTAGAAAGATAAAATTTATTAAATTTTAAGAAGTGGGTATTACTATTCGTAATGGATAGTTTGATTGGTCGCGGTGTGTTAGAATCTTGAAGTTGCGTACAATGCAAGCTATTACATTATTCAAAGGGAAACGTACTGTGGAAGCTTGGGGTGTTACATTCTTCCCCCCTTTTGGAAATCGTGTCTTCTAAATTTTTAAAATTGGGCAGGGGAACATAATTGAAAGTCCCACATCGAAAAAAGAGTCAATAAAACTATCACTTTAAAAGAAAGAAAGAGAAGTACAAAGGTCACCCGAGATAACCCATACTAGGATTCCATGTAGTAAAACATGGATATGGTAGATAAACTAAGTGTCACATTCTGATGGAGAGGGATAGAAAACATGATTTGGAGAAATTTAACAACAAGAAAACCAAAAACATGTGATGGGACAAACGGTCCTTAGTTTTCCAGTAGGAAAAGTAAATGGACAACGTTTTTTTTTGTTTTAAGTTACATTTCATAATGATGAGTGTTCAAGATTACTTGGTCAAACCAGAAGAGCTAGAATCAACTTATAGAGAATCACATGATCAAAAAAGGATAAACTATATATTTACCTTATCTTTAGAGATTAATAAAAACCAAAATGGTTAGTACAAGATCAGATGATTTCGCAAAAGGATATTCCTTTAGAGAAAGAAACACTAATCTTAATTTCTAAAATTAAACCAACAATACCCCAAAGTTAAATAAATACCATTCAATAAACAATTGCACTTAAAATACTTCAATATAATATAAACTAATATTGAAAACCAAAACTTAGAAGAATTTGGTTATGTAGTCTTCCACGTTAAATTGTATCTCTAAATGACATCGACTACTATTAAAGTCACATACTTAAAAGTAATTAACCTAATCACATATTATCTATTATAGGTTAATCATTTCCATAAATAACCCAAATCACTATAAATCCACAATGAAAACATAGAGAAAAAATCCACCATTACCCCTCAAATGAAATCACATAGTATTCTATTTTCCATAGGCATATAGTGTTCCTCATAGAGCAAACATCTTCCAAAATAACATTTATCACTTAATCCCCAAATAATTTTCCTATACTAAGGGTATTCATTTGATAAGACATAAGATCAAAAATCAACTTATTATTGATCAATAAAATTATTTAACTAAAAATAATTAGTCAAACTAACCAAGGACTTCGCGTAGTCCAGTAGTAAGTGATAAATCCCAATCACACTCTGGTTGTGGGTTTGATTCCCACAGCTTTATCCGACGTGAAGGGTTGTCACATGGTCTGCATGTTGTTCTTTTTCAAAAACTATATTTTATAACATTACCAAAATGATATAGATTCCTCAAAATAACCATAACATAATTTATCTCATACCATGCATTTTCATCCCAAAATATAATAACTTGTAATTACCTCAAACCCAATGATTATATAAAACCAAATGGTTATTTATAACTATATCCACAAGAGAAAAGATAATTCTTCCTCAAATATCATTTTCACACGAAAAAACTACAGGGTTAAAAATACAAGAGAAAATTATTCCAAAGTAATCCCATCAAAAAGGAGATCTAA
This sequence comes from Viscum album, assembly GCA_963277665.1. NCBI lineage: Eukaryota > Viridiplantae > Streptophyta > Magnoliopsida > Santalales > Viscaceae > Viscum > Viscum album. Next base: position 884,769,241 of record OY728158.1, read on the forward strand.
TACTTTTAAACATTTCTCCAACCATTTATTTCCACATAACTTCTTCTTTGACCAAAAAATTATCCTATAGAACAGGGAATTCACTCAGGTAATGGTCAGGTCCTCTACATTTATGGAAAATGACTATAAATGGATCCTTGGGACCATTTTTATTTTCTTCCATAGTACTCTTCATTTGTCCTCAGTAATTCTATAATTTATGTACTTCTTTCCCACACGTAAAGCATTTCTTTGTTCCATTGAGACACTTTCAGGGGTGTCTCCTTCCACATTTCCTGCATGATGGAAATTGAGTATTATTTTCTCCATGGTCTCCACTGTTGGAGCTCTTATCATTCATCACATTTCCCTTATTTGTTGATTCTGAGACTTGGTTAATATATATGTTGTTGGTTATATTTTTGGAAAACTAATTTGGCATGAACACGATATCTTTTATGCCTATCAACATTCCATTTTGTTACTCATTTCCACCATCTTCCCACCTTGTACATCATGCTCAAAGTTAATCTGACTTCCTTGGAATCCATCCATTGAATAAAACCCAAAATCATTCTGTGAGTAAGAGTAGTCATAAAATCATTTAGAAAATATCATGACACCATATTTTCAATTTGAAACACATTAGAATTAACCAATGTCATTTATTCTAATCTTATATTAAAATCCTTTAAATTGGTTTGTAAACAAAATGTAAATTATCCTAATCATATACCTTGGGAGTGTAGTAACAAAGAGTGCTGTAAGTCCCGTTGTTGTGCACCAGTTCCCATTCGAGTCTAGCTCAAAGCTGTGTTTTTGGGTTTTACCCCAAGTTACATCTGTGCCAGAGCCGCCTCTACCTCCTCATATCCAGAAAGGGATGTGTTTCTTGGAAAACTCACAAAGCCTCTACAATACCAAAATTTTAGTAAGTTCTTATATACTAATCCTCAAAGTCTATCATAGGGCTATGTTCTCTAATCAAAGTTTATCTAAATCTAGTATCCAAGGTTTGTACTAAACTTCCTCTTATACCAACTGTAACACCCCTACCCCAGAAGCCCAGAGTTGGTGGATTATTACGTATCATTGACTTGATCACAATGGATCAAGTCTTGAAAGACCGATTAGTTTAGTATCCTTGGAAGTACTAGATACATTCATAAGGTTTACATTACATCATAAAATGGAAAACTACAACAACATTGTTTCCAAATAAAACACTGAGATCCCATAGTTTATCTCTGCAGGTCAGTCATAATATACTTCTTCACATCCTGGGAAAAATAAAATATAGAAAGGGGTGAGCTCAGATTCTCATTAAGGATAACAATATATCGGAAACGTTCATAAATAAGCATAAACATTTAATGCAATGTATAAGACTAAAACAAAAGCCTTTTAAACTTGAACATCAGCATAATATGGAAAAGTTAAAATAAAATAATTCCATTTACTTATTCAAATGGATATTCTAGTAGTTAAATAATCACATTCCATATCAATATCCACTTTAATAATGAGGGAATGAATAATTCCAAACATTCATAACCACATAGTCAAGGCCTTGTGCCAAGCCTACAAATAAGATTTTCTCAATTCCTTGTGCCAAGACACTAGTTTTTCTCATGAGACCTACCAATGCATAGAGGAGATATAGTGGTCTCCACCCATCACATATTATGTTCAATGCATTCCTCATATGAAAAGGTTGAAACATAATCTGAACATTCATATTAAAACTAGCATATGAAATTTCAATATTATAACCAAATACCATGAATGGTATAAAAATATCACATCCACAATAAAACATAAATCATTAAATACAATATGGAATATTTTATTGTAATAGATCAAACTCAAAATTTAATAATTAATGATATTGAGATAGATGAAAATAATCATCAAAACTATTGGAGAGAAATATCCCCCTTTTTCTGGAAATTATTTAAAAGTCTCGCTATTTATCAAGAAGCCGTTTAAAATTGATTTTTGAATCAAAGTTTCCCATACCAATTTGAAACTTTTAAAAGGAATTTTAATTTTAAAACATTAATATATATATATATAAATAAATCCTTAAAATCATTTTTAAAACATGGACATTAATGAGAAATATTTGGAATAATAAATCATTAAAACATTTCATAATGATATTTTAGTTAGAGTTCCTAAGAAAAAGATAGACACTTGAATACAAATAATTTAGGTAATAAAAACTTTATAATATCATGGTAATAAATGGATTCATGATATACTATCTCAAAGTACATTATATACACCATATAAAAAGTGAATTGGCGTATAACAACAAAGAAGTCTTAATGGAATGTAAATTGAGATGAAATCTATTATAAATACTATGTCCTTAGGTTAATGATAAATCAATGACATTATTATGTGTGAAAAATATAAATCACTATTTATTATTGGATATTCAGTGTAAATCAATCAAAGTACATTCACACAAATTCTTGGAAAAACAACACCAATGATTTGGATGTTTAACTCAATAAATGGAGCTTGAGTTAAAATTAATCTTATCAAGTTCATATCGATGTCTTGAGAATTTATAAATGGAGTGATTATGTGTATCAAAATTATATCCTCAAAAAGGGGAGTGTAAATTACTACACAAATAATAAATAGTGATTCCACACATAATCATGGAGTAAAAAAATCAAGAAAGTATGCGTAAAGCCGAATGAGTGGAATTTGAAATTTGAAATTACCTTACCAATTTGGTAACTTATTAAACATACATCCCATGAAATATGGATCATAAAATGGAGATGTAATTACTCATAAATTAAAGTATATTACACAAATACTACAATCATTGGGTAGTACATACACCACACAAAAGGAAATAGTGGCAGTATGGCCTGAATCTCACAGAAATAGGAAGTGAGATGAAAACCCTTAATTCATTGTAATCAATCGATTCGTATGGAAAAAAGTTAATAACAACCAAATGAATCACATAATTCCATGAATATAAAGAAAATAATGATAATATATATATCCAATTTCAGTACACAATACACCACATTTAATAAATAAGAGGCGAATAATGGAAATCTCATGGAATTAAAAGTGAGATAAGAACCCCCTTACTTTGTACTTTTCCTTAGTCGAGGGAAGGTTAACCTTTTATATAATGTCTAACTAATTGTTATTAAATTATAAAATAATCATATACATTAATATGATATCATATATGATATTTTAATATTTTTTTGTTAATAATATTTTAGTATTATCGTCATTTCGGGTGTTAACTAGTTCATTTTCCTTTATATGCTCTGTTTTGTAAAATAGTGTTTGTTATCAATAGGATGTATCTTATTCATATTCAGAATGATATTAAGTATTTAAAAATTATTTTTAATCATCTAATGAAAAATATTCTTGAATGGATTAGGATGTGGAATGAATCTCATCGCGTTTGTGGAGACGGTAATCTGTACGTACGCACGAGTGACAATATCATTCTTTTGATATTAAAGTAATATATAATTGGATGGTATAACTTATATACAGAATCATTATCATGTTATATTTATTATTTAAATCAATTAAAATTCATTTTTATACCCATCCAAATAATAATGTATTGAATAACAATTACACCATGACGTGGAGACGGTAAGCCATACGTACACATGTATGGTGACATGTCATTAAAAGGATGGATAGAATAATGAATATGGTTGTACCATATTTATAATAACATCAAATTATATAGAATATACTAGAGTTATTATTTTAGAATGGAAACAACAAATAAAGAGGAAGTGGAAGAAGAAAAGAACTTGAAAGAGGTGATTAAATATTTACCTCTTCTTCAGGTTCTTCTTTTTCATTTGATCAAAAGGGATCCTTAGGTTTGCTTTATTACTAAAGTAAGGCCCCCAGTTGAAGGGAGGACATTTTAGAGGTTATTTTGGTAGAGTTTTTCTGATCCAAATGGCTTTGAATTTGTGAATTAGATAGAACGGTGAGTGCCCATTTATAAGAGGGGTGAGGGCACCTTAGGAAAAGATAGAAATATTATTTTATAATAAAATAATTTTAGGTTTATAATGGCTCCAAAATTAATTATTTGAAGTATAAGGTGGGTATTGGTTGAAAACTACTCAACCAATAGGTTTTAGACAGGTTTGGGTCACTATATTAACTTTATCTTTTATATTTAACTCTTAGTTAAATAGTTTGACATTTACCATGTCTCTTTGTATTTTAATATTATATGGTTAATAAACATACTCTATACTTTCATGAGAACCCCAAGTGGTTAATTAATGATACACCTATCATTATATAAGTTTTTTTTCTGATCCTTAGATTTTTATGAATTGAATATCAATTAATAATATAATATTGGTTTTAAAAACTCTTTTATATCAATTTTGACACTATTTTGTATTTTGTTTTTGCTAAATTCATAACAGCATTATTACTTCTAAAAAAATTCATCTAACCAACCTTAATATGTCATATTAACCTAGAAAATTAGTTTAATTCCTAAAAAGACTCAAATTACATTTATTTGGATATTCATAATATCAAATATTTTAATATTTCATTAATTAGGTAATTACTGGATCATCATTGTGTCATAAATAAATTAAAATATTTAATGTCTAAAAAATATAAATAAAATTCCATTATGTAGGAAATATATTTATATTTCTAATTAATTTTTATAATAAAATTTATCTTATTTATAGCCCAATATCAAAAATGGTTTAGTTATTAAACATTGAATTTAACACTTTTAACTCTTCTTTGAATTAAATAATAATAAATGTCCTAATATAATCTAAGTGGACCTAAAGGATCATATTTTATTCATAAGGTTGTTTTTTTTCGAACTAAACTTATCCAATAGAATTATGACATGTGTTAGGGTAATAATAATATCATTTTTATACTTAATTACCCTATTTACATTTAATCGTGGTAAATAAAAGTCAAAAGTTACAATTCACCAAAAATTATTTTTATCTTATTAAACCACAATTTAATTATTGATATCAACCATGTATCTTGGATTTCTAAAATTAAATTCATTGAAGTGGTAAAATTATGTTTTATTTAAATTTTCAAATGCTCCTAGGAGGTGTGTAAAAGGCAGTTAAAAAATTCAATAAAATTTGTATATATCTAAAATTATTATAAACTAACTCCAATGAATTACATTGAACATATATAGGTATTATTTATCTATTTTTACCTAAAATAAATTTAAATTAAATAAATAATTATTTAAATAAAAATTTGGTTTTAAACTATAACTCAGTGTTTTTAACTATTTATCAAAAATTGAAAGTTTTCAGAAAAATACCAAAAAATCACCCTAAGCTAATTTCGATATTTTGAATCCAAAAATGAAGTCCTTTTTGAAATATAAAATATATAAAATTTTAAAAAGTGGGTATTAATATTCATAACATCTAGTTTGATTCGTTACGGTTTGTTAGAATCTCGAAGTTGCATACAATGAAAGATATTACATTATTCAAAGAGAAACGTATCGTGGAATCTTGGGGTGATACATATATGATGACATTATGTTGCCAAAATTTCACCATGATTTACCAAGTCAAATTAATTGTGTAGTGAATACCATACCCCTTTAATTATCAAGTGTATTCACCTTTATGAACTTAATACAATTTATTGGGGACTTAAATTTATTTATTCCATATTTTTAGATCGTGGAATAAAAATAGGATGTTGAATTAATCCATGTTATAAGATATATGTGGAACACTAAAGCATGAGATTGAAATGTTTATAAAGAGTTTGCAGTGATAGTGATCCAATAAATTGGGTAATTTTTATTACCATGATACATCATGTTGGGATAAGGTTTTACCTTATTCCTTTGTGGTACTTTTTTCCACCATGAAGTCCTAGAAGTTTTGGCTTTGAATTATATTTATGTTGTTGTGTTTTATGGTTTTTCTAAATTTCCATGTTATGATTATCATTCAATTTCATGCCTTATTATTCACGATAATTTATGCCTCATTAATACTCCTTGTCTAACATGTATTTTTATCCTCATTTTATTCGATTTTTATTCCCTTACTGGGCTTTATATCCCACACATTTCTTATGTATGTGTTCAAGTTATCCCATGCAGCGTTAAGCATGAAGGAATTTTTTGGTCATGTCAATGAAGTTTTAAATAAAGATGTTTTTAATGTTTTATGTTGTTATTTAATGTTCATAAACCCCAAATACACTAGGACTTTTTTTATTATGATTTTTATTAAGATAACTTTTATGTAATAGATCATGATTAAATGTGAAATAAAGATTCAGGTTGTTAAATTTGGTATTAGAGGATAGGTTTAGTTATATTTGGGATTTATATAAGAAAACCCTAGTGAAAAGCCTTAGGTATAATATTAAGTGTAAGAAAAAATCCATATATTTTGGTAATTATATAGTAAATGGTTTATCAATAAAATATATCCATGTCTGGATACTATAAGTAGACATAGTTCTGGCATAGATGTACCTAGTAGTAATGTAACAGCCCGAGATTTTATGAAAACTATTCTTTTTAATTTTATTAATGTCTTGTGTTGTACGCTACACCAAAAAGAGCTTGCACAACACGCATCCTTGACTTGCCTTGCATTACACGGAATCGCAACCTTCTCGATAGCGTGTGTAGTACACAATACTGAGTTTCACGAAACAACGATATGCAATTAAAATATTATTAAAACTAGCCGTTATGAATAGTAATAACCACTTTTTAAAATGTTAGAAATTTTAGCTCTCAAAATGGAATTCATTTTTGGATTCGTAATATCGAAATTAGCTTAGGGTAAAATTTTGGTACTTTTCGGATAACTTTCATTTTCTAATGAATAGTGAAAATTACTAAATTTTAATTAAAAACAACTTTTTTTATCAAAATAATTAATAGTGATAAATTATTAATTTGAGTGGTTTTAAAGTATATTTAGAATATATTTTTACAATTTAATACAATTTTGGTCATTGGTTGTAATTTCACATTTAAACCAGACATAATCAAGTGTCAATCTTTTGTTAGATATTGATTCTTAAAAACACGCTATTTGTTTTAACAGCGGGATTTAATTATAAAATTAATTAATGCAACTTCTATGTTATGAATTTGGTAAAATAGACTTCATTTTTGAATTCGGAATATGAAATATAGCTTAGGATGAAATTTTGGCATTGTTCTGAAAAACATCAATTTTTGATGAATAGTGAAACTACTAAGTGGTAGTTAAAAAACTGAATTTTTCATAAAACATAATTTTACCGCTTCTGTGAATGGAATTTCAAAAATCCTAGAGACACGGTTGATGTCAGTAAGTAAAATGTGGTTCAATCAGATGAAAATAATTTTTGGTGAATAGTAACTTTTTACTTTTATTTACCACGGTTAAAAGTAAATAGGGTAATTAAGGGTAAGAATGATATTAATATTATCCTAACACATGTCCTAATTCTATTGTACAAGTGTATCTCGACCAAAAACAACCTTAAGTGTAAAATATTAACATTTAGGCCCACTTGGATTAGATTAGGACATTTATTATTATTTAATTCAAAGAAGTGTTAAAATAGTTAAAATGAATGTCTAATAAGTAAATCATTTTTAATATGGGGTTATACATAAGATAAATTACACTATAAATATTAATTAGAAAGCTAAAAAGATTTCCTACATAATGGTATTTTATTTATAATTTTTAGACATTAAATAAGTTAATTTATTTATGACACAATGATGATGCAGTAATTATCTTATTAATGAAATATTGACATAATTGATGTTATTAACACCAAATTAAATGTAATTTGAAACTTTTTATGAATCCCACTAATTTTCTAGGTTACTATGATATATTAGTGTTGATTTAATCAACTTGGTTCGAACATATAATTCTTTTATGACTTTCACAAAAATCATATATCAAATAGTGTCAAAATTGACACAAAATAGTTTTTAAATCAAATATTATATTATTAATTGTTATTTTATTCCTAAAAATCTAAGGTTCGGCCAAATGACTTAGATAAGGATATATATATTAATAATAAACAATTTGGGGTTCGTTTGGCATGTTATAGTAAGTGTATTAACCATATAGTGTAAGAAAACAAAAAGACACGGTAAAAGTTAAATTATTTAACTTAGAGTTAAATCTAATTGATAAGGTTAAAATAATACCCTAAACTTGTCTAAATCCTATTGGTTGATAGGGTTGCGACCCATCCCCACTTTAGCTTCGAAATAAGACCCTTTGGAACCATTATAAACCGATTTTGACTTTAATATAAAATAATATTTTGAGATATTCCTAAGGTGCCCCTCTCCTCCCTTATAAAAGGGAACCTCCTCCCCCTCCTCCTCACACCAATTTGAGCACTCAAGCTCGGCCAACCCCTGCCATTTTCCCTTATCCACTTCCCTAGAATAATCCTAGAGGTCCTGGTCTTCTTCAAAGACCAATCTTAGTTCCCTAAGTGAAGGATTCAAAGAGGTGTTTCAAAGAAGAGGTAATAACCATTACCGATCTTTTCAATTTCTTTCTTCTTCAACTTCTTCTTCTTTAGTTGTTTCATGATAAAGTAGTAACATCAGTATTACTTACATACTGATATGTTATTATAAATATGAAACAACTCTAATTAACCTTCTATCCATCCTATGGAAAAAGGAAATCACCGCGCGTGCGTACGTACGGAATACCGTCTCCACGCCGTGGTGTAATCTATTTTCCGCCACCACCTTAATTGGATGGGTATAATGGTTTAATGAGTAACTATATATGATTATTATAAAGTGATATTGATACTGAAATAGTATAAATACACTTCAACGCAATTCCACGACCATGGGAACGATATCATGTTCTCTACCACTCTCCATCAGAACATGATGGTTAGATTTCTCTTCTATATCCATATTTTCACCTATGTCGAAACCCGGTGATTAGTTTATTTGGGTAACTGTTACGTTTCATACTTTTTTTTAAAGATTGGTTTTGGTATTCCTTTTTATGATGTGGGTTTCTATTAAAGAAACGTTCGAATAGTAAACCATTTATAACCCCGACGAATTTCGAGGGCGAAATTCATTTTAAGGGGGGTAGAATGTAACAGCCCGAGATTTTATGAAAAATATTCTTTTTAATTTTATTAATGTCTTGTGTTGTACACTACACCAAAAGGATCTTGCACAACAAAAATCCTTGACTTTCCTTTCATTACACGCAATCGCGACCTTCCTCGATAGCGTGTGTAGTACGCAATACCGAGTTTCACTAAACAACGATATGCTATTAAAATATTATTATAACTAGCCGTTATGAATAGTAATAACCACCTTTTAAAATTTTAGAAATTTTAGATCTCAAAATGGACTTCATTTTTGGATTCTGAATATCTAATTTAGCCTAAGGTGAAATTTTGGTACCTTTCGGATAACTTTCATATTCTGATGAATAGTGAAAATTACTAAATTATAATTAAAAACAACTTTTTAAATCAAAATAATTAATAGTGATAAATTATTAATTTGAGTGGTTTTAAAGTATATTTAGAATATATTTTTACAATTTAATACAATGTTGGTCATTGGATGTAATTTCACATTTAAACCAGACATAAACAAGTGTCAATCTTTTGATAGATATTGTTTCTTAAAAACACGCTATTTGTTTTAACAGCGGGATTTAATTATAAAATTAATTAATGCAACTTCTATGTTATGAATTTGGTAAAATAGACTTCATTTTTGAATTAGGAATATGAAATATATCTTAGGATGAAATTTTCACATTGTTCTGAAAAACATCAATTTTTTGATGAATAGTGAAACTACTAAGTGGTAGTTAAAAAACTGAACTTTTCATAAAACTTAATTTTACCGCTTCTGTGAATGGAATTTCAAAAATCCGAGAGACACGATTGATGTCAGTAAGTAAAATGTGGTTCAATGAGATGAAAATAATTTTTGGTGAGTAGTAACTTTTTACTTTTATTTACCACGGTTAATAGTAAATAGGGTAACTAAGGGTAAATATGATATTACTATTACCCTAACACATGTCCTAATTCTATTGGATAAGTGTAATTCGACCAAAAACAACCTTATGAATATAATATGACCATTTATGTCCACTTGGATTAGATTATGACATTTAATATTATTTTATTTAATGAATAGTTAAAATAGTTAAAATCAAAGTTTAATAACTAAAACATTTTTAATATGGGGTTATACATAAGATAAATTCGACTATAAATATTCATTAGAAAGCTAAACAGATTTCCTACATAAGGATATTTTATTTATAATTTTTATACTTTAAATAACTAATTTATTTATGACACAACGATGATGCAGTAATTACCCTTTTAAGGAAATATTAACATAATTGATGTTATAAATGCTCAAATGAATGTAATTTGAGTCTTTTTATGAATTACACTAATTGTCTAGGTTACTATGATATATTAGTGTTGATTTAATCAATTTGGTTCGAACATATAATTCTGTTATGACTTTCAAAAAAATCATATATCAAATAGTGTCAAATTTGACACAAAATAGTTTTTAAAACAAATATTATATTATTAATTGTTCTTTTATTCCTAAAAATCTAAGGATCAGACAAATTACTTAGATAAGGATATATGTATTAATAATATACAATTTGGGGTTAGTTTGGCATGTTATAGTAAGTGTATTAACCATATAGTGAAAGAAAACAAAAAGACACTGTAAAAGTTAAATTATTTAACTTAGAGTTAAATCTAATTGATAAGGTTAAAATAATACCCTAAACTTGTCTAAATCCTATTGGTTGATAGGATTTCGACCCATCCCCACTTTAGATTCGAAATAAGACCCTTTGGAACCATTATAAACCTATTTTTACATTAATATAAAATAATATTTTGAGGTATTCCTAAGGTGCCCCTCTCCTCCCTTATAAAAGGACACCTCCTCCCCCTCCTCCTCACACCAATTTGAGCACTCAAGCTCGGCCAACCCCTGCCAAAATCTCTTCTCCACTTCCCTAGCAACATCCTAGAGGTTCTTGTCTTCCTAAAAGACCAATTTTAGTGCCCTAAGAGGAGGTCTCAAAGAGGCGCTTCAAAGAAGAGGTAATTACCGTTACCAATTCTTTCATCTTTATTTCTTCTTCCACTTCTTCTTCTTAGGTTGTTTCATTATGAAGTAATAACATCAGTATCACTCATATACTGATATGTTATTATAAGTATGAAACAACCCTATTTCACCATCTATCCATCCTACGGAAAAAGAAATCACCGCGCGTGCGTACGTACGGAATATCGTCTCCACGCCGTGGTGTAATCTATTTTCCACCACCACCTTACATGGATGGGTATAATGGTGTAAAGAATAACTATACATAGTTATTACAACATCATACTGATTCTTATATATTGTATAATACACTCCAATTCAATTCAATATTTATGGAAATGATATCATCTCTCGTGCGTACGTACGGACTACCGTCTCCACGACGCGATGAGATTCATTCTCCATATTAACCATTTAAGAATGATTATAAAGTATATATAAGAAATAATAATGAAATATATGACATTATAAAGCTACTGTATTTATGTATATATATATGTATGTATGTCATCTACTTACTTCCATTCAAGACAATAAGGAAAGGAAAACAGTGTTCATGCGTACGTACGGACTACCGTCTCCATGAACGGTGTTTTTCATTTCATTTATCTATCTATTATATATATATATATACTGAATATATATGATATATAAATCATATTTTATATTCTGGAAGTAAGTAAATCATGATATAAGTAATAATAATGTCAAGAACAACAAGTCAAAACACCTACGATAAATGAAACGATTTTACCCAAAACGCTTCTTTAACATAGAATTTACAAAAAAAACGGGTAATATAAAGTCATAAGTGAACCATATATGATATAATAACAATGAATATGATTCTGTAATAAGTCAATGACATTATTTAAATCATTATACAGGAGGTTCAGACACATACGAAGCAAATCGGACTTAAGGTAAGGGAAATATCACAATCTCATTTTTATCCGAGATTGTTTATTCGTAAGTATTTACTGGGGTGTATTTTATCATCCACATCCATGTTTCGTCAATATGTAATATTATTTCTGTCCAACTACAATTGTTTAAATCCATTTTTTCCCTTCGGTGAGTTTTTAGTAATATGTATGAAAGGAATCTTTTGTCGTACGAGGTATTTTTTGACTTTTCCGACAAAAGTACAAAGAATGTTTTTTTAACTTATACGGCATGAATGGATTTTTAAACCATTATTTCCAAGAAATTTCCCTTACAAGATTTCAAGTTTATTTTTAATCAACTTCTTTTATTTTAAAGTCGTATGACATGTGATGAAAGGAAAAAAAAATTTGAAGTAGAAAGGATATTTTCCTTAAGAATGGAGTTCAAGTATTTTATCAAAATTATTTTCCATCTAAGATAATAAAAGGGTTCTGTTTTTATCCCTATTATTACATGGATTTGATTATGTTGTGATGGAAACATTTTTATGAATTCCTTTATCTTATATGAATTGTTTTATGATGTCATGTTGTTTAAGAATCCCATATTTATTACATGGGTTATGCGATGATGTATGATTTATTATTATGTGGCACACATAAGAAAGGATTCATTATAAGATGGGTGGGACCTATATCTCCCTCCAATGCATTGGGTAAAGATTTTATATCTCATGAGATAGACATGGCTGGAATGGTAGGTTATACCGGTTCAGTGAAACAGGACTGAAACGAGGGGTACTCGATTCAGAAAGGGACTTTGTCCACTAAGATAGTCTTGGCAATGAGTCTTGACTAACAAGAAATGATTCTCTATGATTATGTGTGAATGCCACAAAGTTTCATGTTTTAAGTTATGATTATTGTGATTACATTTCACTACCATGATTTATACCATGTTATGAAATTGTGCTCTCTTTTGCAGGTTATGATTTCCAAAATGTTATGTTCTTATGAATACGATGTGATTGATATTTCTTTTGTTTACCCTTACTGAGCATTTGAGCTCACCCTTTTATGTTTTCTTTTCCCCAGGATATAAAGAAAGGTTTTAGGTAAAAAAAGGAAGATCTTTATGGGAGATGTTGAAGATCTTTCACCACGATTAGAAGATTTTATTCCGAGTTTCCAAAGACACTAAACTATTACGATCCTTGTGTGTGTGTTTTTGTTATGTACTAAGTATTCCGCAAAACTAATGTAATGTTCATGTACGTCAAGCTTCGAAAAGTGATTCAAATATTTTTGAAAGCAGATGATATGCGCATAATGAAGGGATAAGGAGAAAATTAAATGTTTGATAGTATTCATGAGCTCATGATTGATATAAGGACTAAGTGATATCATGGTTTGAGTATATAGAATTTTGAGGATTTTGGTATGTGGAAAGAGTTAACTTTTAATAGAATTCATGTTTTCAATAAGGTTCGATGGGTATTCAAGAGAGTACAAGATTAAGGCCTTTGAATGTTTGGAATGTGACCAACAAGATATATCTTATGATATATGGGGATCAACGATGGTATTAAATCTCTGGTAATCGTTTTCACTATGTTATGAGAGTGGACTGCAGTATTATGGATAAGCCTAAAGATTGGAATGGATTATGTTGGACATAAGTTAGTATTTTTTAAGGATAGAAGTTTTTTTCGATATTATTGATGGGATATTATAGTAATATAGTTTTAGAAAAAGGACAACCTGCAGAACGGGCGACAGCCCATCGCGTCGGACAAGGCTGTGGGAATCGAACCCACAACCGAAGTGCGACTGGCCTTTATCGCCTACCACTGGCCTACAGGAAGTCCCTGTTTAGTAGAAACTAGTTTTATTATATTAAGCAGTATGATATATGAAGTATAAGTTCATTTTAGGAACCATATATGATTAATCTCACTATAGATTGACTTATAATTTTTGCTAACCTTTTGTTTGAGACAGATGGAATGACCTGTCATACTAACACTTCACGAATAACAAATTCAACTTCATTTATTTAAGAGATGAAGTGGAAATTGTTCAAGGCATGAACAACAGTGAGATTGTACCAAAATAAAGAAAGTATTTATTCTAATTCAAATTTTCAACTTTAGGGAAATGATATTGAAAACTAAAAATGTTGTCCTAGTGATCTTATACCTGATGAATCAGATGGTACCTTAGATCGTCAAAAATTTATGGATTTGTGATTACTGGATTTTCCATAGCCATGTTCTCTACCACTTTCCATCAGAACATGATGGTTAGATTTCTCTTCCATATCCATATTTTCACCTATGTGGAAACCCGGTGATTAGTTTATTTGGGTAACCGTTACGTTTCATACTTTTGTTTTTAAAGATTGGTTTTGGTATTCCTTTTTAAGATGTGGTTTTATATTAAAGAAACTTTCGAATAGTAAACCATTTATAACCCCGACGAATTTCGAGGGCGAAATTCATTTTAAGGGGGGTAAAATGTAACAGCCCGAGATTTTATGAAAAATATTCTTTTTTATTTCACTAATGTCTTGTGTTGTACGCTACACCAAAAGGAGCTTGCACAACACGCATCATTGACTTGCCTTGCATTACACGCAATCGCGACCTTCCTCGATAGCTTGTGTCGTACGCAATACCGAGTTTCACTAAACAACGATATGCTATTAAAATATTATTAAAACTAGCCGTTATGAATAATAATAACCACTTTTTGAAATTTTATAAATTTTATTTCTCAAAATGGACTTCATTTTTGGATTCGGAATATCGAAATTAGCCTAGGGTGAAATTTTGGTATTTTTCTGAAAACTTTCAATTTTTGATGAATAGTGAAACCACTAAGTGGTAGGTTAAAAACTGAATTTTGCATAAAACTTAATTTTACCACTTCTGTGAATGGAATTTCGAAAATCCGATAGACACGGTTGATATCAGTAAGTAAAATGTGGTTCAATGAGATAAAAATAATTTTTTGGTGAATAGTAACTTTTTAATTTTTTACCGCGGTTAATAGTAAATAGGGTAACTAAGGGTAAAAATGATATTACTATTACCCTAACACATGTCCTAATTCTATTGGATAAGTTTAATTCGACCAAAAACAAACATAGGAGTAAAATATGACCATTTAGGCCCACTTGGGTTAGATTAGGACATTTATTATTAATTTATTTAAAGAAGGGTTAAAATAGTTAAAATCAAAGTTTAATAAGTAAAACATATTTAATATGGGGTTATACATAAGATAAATTCAACTATAAATATGCATTAGAAATCTAAACATATTTCCTACATAATGATATTTTATTTATAATTTTTAGACTTTAAATAAATTAATTTATTTATGACACAACGATGATGCAGTAATTACCCTTTTAAGGAAATATTAACATAATTGATGTTATAAATGCTCAAATGAATTTAATTTGAGACTTTTTATGAATTAAACTAATTTTATAGGTTACTATGATATATTATTGTTTATTTAATCAATTTGGTTCGAACATATAATTCTGTTATGACTTTCAAAAAAATCATATATCAAATAGTGTCAAAATTGACACAAAATAGTTTTTAAATCAAATATTATATTATTAATTGTTCTTTTATTCCTAAAAATATAAGGTTCGGCCAAATGACTTAGATAAGGATATATGTATTAATAATATACAATTTGGGGTTCGTTTGGCATGTTATAGTAAGTGTATTAACCATATAGTGAAAGAAAACAAAAAGACACTATAAAAGTTAAATTATTTAACTTAGAGTTAAATCTAATTGATAAGGTTACAATAATACCCTAAACTTGTCTAAATCCTATTGGTTGATAGGATTTCGACCCATCCCCACTTTAGCTTCGAAATAAGACCCTTTGGAACCATTATAAACCGATTTTGACATTAATATAAAATAATATTTTGAGGTATTCCTAAGGTGCCCCTCTCCTCCCTTATAAAAGGACACCTCCTCCCCCTCCTCCTCACACCAATTTGAGCACTCAATCTCGGCCAACCCCTGCCAAAATCTCTTCTCCACTTCCCTAGCAACATCCTAGAGGTTCTGGTCTTCCTCAAAGACCAATTTTAGTGCCCTATGAGGAGGTCTCAAAGAGGCGCTTCAAAGAAGAGGTAATTACCGTTACCAATTCTTTCATCTTTATTTCTTCTTCCACTTCTTCTTCTTAGGTTGTTTCATTATGAATTAATAACATCAGTATCACTCATATACTGATATGTTATTATAAGTATGAAACAAACCTATTTCACCATCTATCCATCCTACAGAAAAAGAAATCACCACGCGTGCGTACGTACGGAATACCGTCTCCACGCCGTGGTGTAATCTATTTTCCACCACCACCTTACATGGATGGGTATAATGGTGTAAAGAATAACTATACATAGTTATTAAAACATCATACTGATTCTTATATATTGTATAATCCACTCCAATTCAATTCAATATTTATGGAAATGATATCATCGCTCGTGCGTACGTACGGACTACCGTCTCCATGACGCGATGAGATTCATTCTCCATGTTAACCATTTAAGAATGATTATAAAGTATATATAAGAAATAATAATGAAATATATGACATTATAAAGCTACTGGATTTATGTATATATATATATATGTATGTCATCTACTTACTTCCATTCAAGACAATAAGGAAAGGAAAACAGCGTTCATGCGTACGTACGGACTACCGTCTCCATGAACGGTGTTTTCATTTCATTTATCTATCTATTATATATATATATATACTGAATATATATGATATATAAATCATATTTTATATTCTGGAAGTAAGTAAATCATGATATAAGTAATAATAATGTCAAGAACAACAAGTCAAAACACCTACGATAAAAGAAACGATTTTACCCAAAACGCTTCTTTAACATGGAATTTACAAAAGAACGGGTAATATAATGTCATAAGTAAACCATATATGATATCATAACAATGAATATGATTCTGTAATAAGTCAATGACATTATTTAAACCATTATACAGGAGCTTTGGACATGTACAAAGCAAATCGAACCTAAGGTAAGGGAAATATCACAATCTCATTTTTATCTGAGATTGTTTATTCGTAAGTATTTATTGGGGTGTATTTTATCATCCACATCCATGTTTCATCAATATGTAATATTATTTCCATCCAAATACAATTGTTTAAATCCATTTTTACCCTTCGGTGAGTTTTTAGTAATATGTATGAAAGGAATCTTTTGTCGTACGAGGTACTTTTTGACTTTTCCGACAAAAGTACAAAGAATGTTTTTTTAACTTATACGGCATGAATGGATTTTTAAACCATTATTTCCAAGAAAATTTCCCTTACAAGTTTTCAAGTTTATTATTAATCAAATTCTTTTATTTTAAAGTCGTATGACATGTTATGAAAGGAAAAAAAATTTGAAGTAGAAAGGATATTTTCCTCAAGAATGAAGTTCTTGTATTTTATCAAAATTATTTTCCATCTAAGATAATAAAAGGGTTCTGTTTTTATCCCTATTATTACATGGATTTGATTATGTTGTGATGGAAACATTTTTATGAATTTCTTTATCTTATATGAATTGTTTTATGATGTCATGTTGTTTAAGAATCCCATATTTATTACATGGGTTATGCGATGATGTATGATTTATGATTATGTGGCACACATAAGAAAGGATTCATTATAAGATGGGTGTGACCTATATCTCCCTCCAATGAATTGGGTAAAGATTTTTATATCTCATGAGATAGACATGGCTGGAATGGTAGGTTATACCGGTTTAGTGAAACAGGACTGAAACGAGGGTTACTCGATTCAGAAAGGGACTTTGTCCACTAAGATAGTCTTGGCAATGAGTCTTGACTAACAAGAAATGATTCTCTATGATTATGTGTGAATGCCACAAAGTTTCATGTTTTAAGTTATGATTATTGTGATTACATTTCACTACCATGATTTATACCATGTTATGAAATTATGCTCTCTTTTGCAGGTTATGATTTCCAAAATGTTATCTTCTTATGAATACGATGTGATTGATATTTCTTTTGTTTACCCTTACTGAGCATTTGAGCTCACCCTTTTATGTTTTCTTTTCCCCAGGATATAAAGAAAGGTTTTAGGTAAAAAATGGAAGATCTTTATGGGAGATGTTGAAGATCTTTCACCACGATTAGAAGATTTTATTCCGAGTTTCCAAAGACACTAAACTATTACGATCCTTGTGTGTGTGTTTTTGTTATGTACTAAGTATTCCGCAAAAGTAATGTAATGTTCATGTATGTCAAGCTTCGGGTCTCTACAATAGTCGTGGTGTAATCTATTTTTCCACCATCACTTTACAAAGATGGGTATAATGGTGTAATGAGTAACTATTTATGATTATTATAAAGTAATATTGAAATAATATATATATACTCCAATACAGTTCCACGATCATAGGAACGATATCATCACTCGTGCGTACGTACGGAATACCGTCTCCACGATGTGATGCGACTCGTTCTACATGATCATCATTACATAGTAATTATATAAATGAATTGAATGAATAAATATGATATATGTTACACTAATACCATTCTGGATATAAGGTATCTATAACCTTAAAAGAAGAATAAGAATGTATTCAGCAAAACACGCATAAGAACAAAAGTCAATAAAGACCCGAATAACAAGTAACAATGAAATATTACTAACAAGAAGCTAAGAATATGACCATATATGATATCATATCAATATGTATGATTCTGGAATAATTCAATAACATTATTTAAACCATTATACAGGAGCTTCGGACACGTACAAAGCAAATCGGACCTAAGGTAAGGGAAATATCACAATCTCATTTTTATCCGAGATTGTTTATTCGTAAGTATTTACTGGGGTGTATTTTATCATCCACATCCATGTTTCATCAATATGTAATATTATTTCCATCCAACTACAATTTTTTAGATCCATTTTTACCCTTCGGTGAGTTTTTAGTAATATGTATGAAAGGAATCTTTTGTCGTACGAGGTACTTTTTGACTTTTCCGACAAAAGTCGAAGAATGTTTTTTTAACTTATACGGCATGAATGGCTTTTTAAACCATTATTTCCAAGAAATTTCCCTTACAAGTTTTCAAGTTTATTTTTAATCAACTTCTTTTATTTTAAAGTTGTATGACATGTTATGAAAGGAAAAAAAAATTTGAAGTAGAAAGGATATTTTCCTCAAGAATGGAGTTCAAGTATTTTATCAAAATTATTTTCCATCTAAGATAATAAAAGGGTTCTGTTTTTATCCCTATTATTACATGGATTTGATTATTTTGTGATGGAAACATTTTTATGAATTCCTTTATCTTATATGAATTGTTTTATGATGTCATGTTGTTTAAGAATCCCATATTTATTACATGGGTTATGCGATGATGTATGATTTATTATTATGTGGCACACATAAGAAGGGATTCATTATAAGATGGGTGAGACCTATATCTCCCTCCAATGAATTGGGTAAAGATTTTATATCTCATGAGATAGACATGGCTGGAATGGTAGGTTATACCGGTTCAGTGAAACAGGACTGAAATGAGGGTTACTCGATTCAGAAAGGGACTTTGTACACTAAGATAGTCTTGGCAATGAGTCTTGACTAACAAGAAATGATTCTCTATGATTATTTGTGAATGCCACAAAGTTTCATGTTTTAAGTTATGATTATTGTGATTACATTTCACTACCATGATTTATACCATGTTATGAAATTATGCTCTCTTTTGCAGGTTATGATTTCCAAAATGTTATGTTCTTATGAATACGATGTGATTGATATTTCTTTTGTTTACCCTTACTGAGCATTTGAGCACACCCTTTTATGTTTTCTTTTCCCCAGGATATAAAGAAAGGTTTTAGGTAAAAAAAAGGAAGATCTTTATGGGAGATTTTGAAGATCTTTCACCACGATTAGAAGATTTTATTCTGAGTTTCCAAAGACACTAAACTATTACGATCCTTGTGTGTGTGTTTTTAAGACCTGAAGATTGACATACATGAACATTACATTACTTTTGCGGAATACTTAGTACATAACAAAAACACACACACAAGGATCGTAATAGTTTAGTGTCTTTGGAAACTCGGAATAAAATCTTCTAATCGTGGTGAAAGATCTTCAACATCTCCCATAAAGATCTTCCTTTTTTTTACCTAAAACCTTTCTTTATATCCTGGGGAAAAGAAAACATAAAAGGGTGATCTCAAATTCTCAGTAAGGGTAAACAAAAGAAATATCAATCACATCGTATTCATAAGAACATAACATTTTGGAAATCATAACCTGCAAAAGAGAGCATAATTTCATAACATGGTATAAATCATGGTAGTGAAATGTAATCACAATAATTATAACTTAAAACATGAAACTTTGTGGCATTCACACATAATCATAGAGAATCATTTCTTGTTAGTCAAGACTCATTGCCAAGACTATCTTAGTGGACAAAGTCCCTTTCTGAATCGAGTAACCCTCATTTCAGTCCCGTTTCACTGAACCGGTATAACCTACCATTCCAGCCATGTCTATCTCATGAGATATAAAATCTTTACCCAATGAATTTGAGGGAGATATAGGTCCCACCCATCTTATAATGAATCCTTTCTTATGTGTGCCACATAATCATAAACCATACATCATAGCGTAACCCACGTAATAAAAATGGGATTCTTAAACAACATTACATCATAAAACAATTCATATAAGATAAAGGAATTCATAAAAATATTTCCATCACAACATAATCAAATACATGTAATAATAGTGATAAAAACAGAACCCTTTTTATTATCTTAGATGGAAAATAATTTTGATAAAATACTTGAACTTCATTCTTGAGGAAAATATCCTTTCTACTTCAAAAACACTTTTCCTTTCTTAACATGTCATACAATTTTAAACTAAAAGAAGTTGATTAAAAATAAACTTGAAAACTTTTAAAGGAAGCTTCTTGGAAATAATGTTTTAGAAATACATTCATGCCGTATAAGTTAAAAAAAACATTCTTCGTACTTTTGTCGGAAAAGTCAAAAAGTACCTCGTACGAAAAAAGACAAACGATTCCTTTCATATTCTTTACTAAAAACTCACCGAAGGGTAAAATTGGATTTAAACTAGTGTAAGTGTATGGAAACAATATTAAATATTGAGGGAACATGGATGTGGATGATAAAATACACCCCAATAAATACTTACGAATAAACAATCTCGGATAAAAATGAGATTGTGATATTTCCCTTACCTTAGGTCCGATTTGCTTTGTACGTGTCCGAAGCTTCTGTATAATGGTTTAAATAATGTCATTGACTTATTACAGAATCATATTCATTGTTATGATATCATATATGGTTCACTTATGACATTATATTACCCGTTCTTTTGTAAATTCCATGTTAAAGAAGCGTTTTGGGTAAAATCATTTCATTTATCGTAGGTGTTTTGACTTGTTGTTCTTGACATTATTATTACTTATATCATGATTTACTTACTTCCAGAATATAAAATATGATTTATATATCATATATATTCAGTATATATATATATATATATAATAGATAGATAAATGAAATGAAAAACACCGTTCATGGAGACGGTAGTCCGTACGTACGCATGAACGTTGTTTTCCTTTCCTTATTATCTTGAATGAAAGTAAGTAGATGACATACATATATATATATATACATAAATCCAGTAGCTTTATAATGTCATATATTTCATTATTATTTCTTATATATAATTTATAATCATTCTTAAATGGTTAACATGGAGAATGAATCTCATCGCGTCGTGGAGACGGTAGTCCGTACGTACGCACGAGCGATGATATCATTTCCATAAATATTGAATTGAATTGGAGTGGATTATAAAATATATCAGAATCAATATGATGTTGTAATAACTATGTATAGTTATTCTTTACACCATTATACCCATCCATGTAAGGTGGTGGTGGAAAATAGATTACACCACGACGTGGAGACGGTATTCCGTACCTACGCACGCGCGGTGATTTCTTTTTCCGTAGGATGGATAGATGGTGAAATAGGGTTGTTTCATACTTATAAAAAAATATCAGTATATTCGTGATACTGATGTTATTACTTAATAATGAAACAACCTAAGAATAAGAAGTGGAAGAAGAAATAAAGATGAAAGAATTGGTAACGGTAATTACCTCTTCTTTGAAGCGCCTCTTTGAGAC
Organism: Viscum album; assembly: GCA_963277665.1. NCBI lineage: Eukaryota > Viridiplantae > Streptophyta > Magnoliopsida > Santalales > Viscaceae > Viscum > Viscum album. The sequence continues at coordinate 884,791,596 of OY728158.1, forward strand.
CTCCTCTTATGGCACTAAAATTGGTATTTGAGGAAGACCAGAACCTCTAGGATGTTTCTAGGGAAGTGGAGAAGAGATTTTGTCAGGGGTTGGTAGAGCTTGAGTTCTCAAATTGGTGTGAGGAGGAGGGGGAGGAGGTGTCCTTTTATAAGGGAGGAGAGGGGCACCTTTGGAATTCTTAAAAATATTAATTTATAATAAATCTAACCCCACATAAAAACCTCCAAAAATGACTCATATTCGAATATTAGATAAGATAAGGTTGTAATATCATCAACCAATAGAATTTAGACATGTTAGGAATTTATTTTAAACATTATCAACATGATTTATCCTTATTTAATCAATTTAATTTTATTTGTGGTAATAACATTCTAATTTTTAAATTATAACAAATAATTACTTATTTGTTGTGAATTGTCCATAATTGGATTCTTAATAACATTTTAGATCATATAAATTTAAATTTATAATTTTGAAATATTTTGTGATTTTTAATCAATTTTATAATATGTTTTTTTTATAAAATAACATTAGTGTCAATTTTGACACTATTCATTTATTTGAATTTAAATAAAATAAATACAGAGGATATGTTCGAACTAAAAGTTTTAATAGATTCATAAAATGTCATATGTATCTTAAAAATTATTGGAGCATATTAAATAGTTCATATAATTTTTATTTTATTATTTTTGAAACCATTTATTTGGTTTATCTCTTAATAAAATAAATACTACAACATTTTTGTATAATTATTTAATATACTTATTTGTTGCATAAAAATTAAAAATAAAATCTTATGATGAAAATAAATCTATTACCTTTCACAATAATACTTTTACTCCAATTTATAATCTTAAAATCACAATATTTAAATTGTTATATTTATTAAATTATGAAGGTGACAACTTTGGCATCATTTAAAATAAAATAATATAAGTGTCATAATAGATTTTATAAGGCTCCAAATGGTCCAATATTCGACCATTGGATGCTTATGGTTTACATTTACATGGCCAATAAGTTTTGGTTAGGTATTTGTGCATTTTATGGTCACTATTAGTTTAATAAAAACAATATTCTTGATTTTTCACTAGATAAACAATTTCTGCATCACTATTGTGTCATAATTAATGATAATTATTTAATCCCTAAAAATTATAAATAAATTTATATTCTGTAGATAATTTCATTAGATTTCTGGAGACTATTCATGTTTTAAGTTTCATGAAGTTTATCATTAAATTAAAATTAATATACTTAAGATATTTAAGAGAGTGACATGTTTTCACTTTCTTTGGTTTTAATAATAATTTAGTTATTTTCATAGACAAATGTCCATTAAATGATTCTAATCCGACCCTTAGGTGATATGGGTCGACTTTTAGTCATCCAATAGGATTTTGACATTTGTTAGGGTAATTTTAAAATATTATATTTACCCTTAATTACCCGATTTACCTTTAACTATGGTAAATAAAATTTACCGTAGTTAATATTTAGAATTCCCAAAAATAAAAAGTAGCTTATTAACATAATTTTTACCCACTAATTCCAAATATGGAATACATTTTTCAAAATTAAATACACAAAATATGCAGAAATTAAATTAAAATTAATCCCGTTGTCGAAAGAAAACGGGTTTTTCTTTAAAACATTGCAAAAGATTGAATTGATTTAACCTACGAATTCAAGGTAAAATCAATGCTAATGACATACATTATATTAAATGGTAAAAATATATTCTATTTATACTTTAAAACCATTCAATATTATAATTTAACCACATAAGATATTACGATGAAAAAAAGTTTTTTTAAATTAAAATATAGCGTGTTTTTACTATTCATTAAAATATGAAAGTTATCGGAAAAATATCAAAACTTTATCTAATGTAAATATTTATTTCCTGATTCAAAATAAGAATATTATTTTTTCAAATTGAACATATAAACATGTCAAAAAATATATTTAAAGTGGGTGCGCCATCAAAAGGCGGTAAAACTGCATTTTTCGAAAAATAGTTATTTTACCCGAAAAATTTATTTTGTTCTTATACCATGTTCTAGAAATGTGTAAGATGAATAATATTGTTATAAAATTCAAAATTTAGTTAATACTATTCATAACGGCTATTTCATGAAAATATTATAATAATATAACATTGTTTATTAAAACCCGGTATTGCGTACAACACACGCTATCAAGGAAGGTCGCGATTGCGTGTAATGCAAGCCAAGTCAGGGTTGTGTGTTGTGAAAGAATCCTTCGTTGTTTCGTATAATAGAATCCAACCATATTTCATTTATACATTTAATATATATATATATACTCAATGTTGCGTAGAATAACTATTATCAAAATTGTGTGTAACACGGTCCAAGAATAGTGTTGCGTATACTGCAAGCTAATACGGTGTTGTGTATAGCGCAAGGTAATCTTGGTGTAGAATACAACAAAAGACATTAATGAAATTAAAATAATATTTTTCATAAAATCTCGGGGTGTTACATTCTACCCCCCTTAAAATGAATTTCGCCCTCGAAATTCGTCGGGGTTATAAATGGTTTACTATTTGAAAGTTTCTTTGATAGAAACCCACATTGTAAAAAGGAATACCAAAACTTATCTTTAAAAACAAAAGTATGAAATGTAACGGTTACCCAAATAAACTAATCACTGGGTTTCCACATAGGTGAAAATATGGATATGGAAGAGAAATCTAACCATCATGTTCTGATGGAGAGTGGTAGAGAACATGGCTATGGAAAAGCTAGCAATCACAAAGCCATAAATTTGTGATGATCTAGGGTATCATCTGATTCATCGGATATAAGGGCACTAAGACAACATTTTTGGTTTTCAATATCATTTCCCTAAAGTTGAAAATTTGAATTAGAATAAATACTTACTTTATTTTGGTACAATCTCACTGTTGTTCGTGCCTTGAACAATTTCCACTTCATCTCTTAAATAAATGAAGTTGAATTTGTTATTCGTGAAGTGTTAGTAGATCATGTGATAGAATGACGGGTCATTCCATCTGTCTCAAACAAAAGGTTAGCAAAAATTATATACATAAGTCGATCTATAGTGAGATTAATCATATATTGTTCCTAAAATGGACTTATACTTCATATATCATACTGCTTAATATAATAAAACTAGTTTCTACTAAACAGGGACTTCTTGTAGGCCAGTGGTAAGTGATAAAGGCCAGTCGCACTTCGGTTGTGGGTTCGATTCCTACAGCCTTGTCCGACGCGATGGGCTGTCGCCCATCCTGCAGGTTGTCCTTTTTCTAAAACTACATTACTATAACATCCCATCAATAATATCAAATAAAAAAAACTTCTATCCTTAAACAATACTCACTTATGTCCAACATAATCCATTTCAATCTTTAGGCTTATCCATAATACTGCAGTCCACTCTCATAACATAGTGAAAATGATTACCAGAGATTTAATACCATCGTTGATCCCCATATATCATAAGATATGTTTTGTTGGTCACATTCCAAACATTCAAAGTCCTTAATCATGTATTCTCTTGAATACCTTAGTGAAAACATGAATGCAGTTTAAAGTTAACACTTTCCACATACCAAAATCCTCAAAATTCTATATACTCAAACCATGATATCACTTAGTCCTTATATCAATCATGAGCTCATGAATACTATTAAACATTTCATTTTCTCGTTTTCCCTTCATTATGCGCATATCATCTTATTTCCAAAAAATATCTCAATCACTTTGAATACCACATCAATAAATATTGCAATAATCAATGATACAACATTATTTTGGAATCCCATTACATAAACACTTAATCATTCCACCACATCGTTGTCATATTCAACATTGCAAATAGTGATCGCATGTGACTTCCCTTTGTCCTTTGCCTTCAGTGGTTGCTCATGTTGATCATCACTAACCCTTGGATTAGGGCATTTATTAGCATAATGCCCCATTTCCTTGCACTTTAAGCATTGAAGTGTTGGTGGTGCGTTCTCTGCAGTGTTTGCTTTATTCACATCATTAGAATCCCTTTTTCCATTACTTCGACACTCAGCTACTCGATGACCTTCTTTTCCACACTTAAAACATTTTCTAGTCCCTTTAAGACAATCTCCACCATGCTTCTTTCAACACTTTGTGCATAAGGAAACATTCATCTTCTTTTCACCATTATTCTGAGATTTCTCCTTGAACTCCATCTTTCGTTTCATGTCAAAACCATGAGATTGATATGTAACACCAACTTCCATTTCTACCTTGATAGCACAATGCACAATTTCTTCATAGCTACTGAAGTCTCTTATAGCTAATGCCCTTCGAAGACTTGGTTTTAAGCCACTGAAAAATTGATCAACTTTACTTTCAGGTTGGATGATAATACCAGAAGCATACCTTTCAAGTCTTGTAAAATTTGCTTCTTATATACCAACAGATTCATCATCCTTCTACTTCAGCTCAAGAAACTCCTTTTCCATCTTTGTTCGAAGAATATGAGGGAATTACTTACTGAAAAACAAGTTCTTGAACTCGTCCCATTCCATGGACTCAATTTCATCTCTTTGCCTCGTATTCTTAATAAGATTCCACCATTGATCAGCATCACCTTCCAAACGATACACTGCTAAGATGACTTTATCATGTTCAGAACATTGAAGAACTGAAAATATCTTTTCAGTGGTACTGATCCATTGTTCAGCAACAAGTGGATCAGAAGACCCACTGAAAGAAGGTGGACGTTGCCTCATGAAGGACTCAATAGAATATTGTTCCCTTCTCTTCTCATTTGGAAGTCCAGAATGATTCGTAGCTTGTGTAAGTATAGCAATAAGATTTTTCACTCCATCTCCCATAACATTTGTTTGTTCAGGAGGACAATCATTTCATTGTCCATTGCATTGATCAACACGGTTCCTTCGGGTTCCATCCATCGTCTAAAACCCAAAAAGAATAGTGTGAGAGGCAAAAATCATGCTAGGGAAAACAACATAATAAAGGGGGATTACCTTCAATATCTAACATCTTAGGTTTAATTCTATGATTGTTAGAGTAATTCTAGTACTATAACCTATACGTATACTTAACCTTAGGGACATCCCTAGACATACCTTAGAAATATCTCTAGGGATCTCACTAACGTTTTCGCATCCTAGTTTCCAAAGGTTGACTAAACCTTTCCTCCGATACCAACTTTAGAGACCCGTATCTTGACGTACATGAACAATACATTACTTTTGCGGAATACTTAGTACATAACAAAAACACACACACAAGGATCGTAATAGTTTAGTGTCTCTGGAAACTCGGAATAAAATCTTCTAATCGTGGTGAAAGATCTTCAACATCTCCCATAAAGATCTTCCTTTTTTTTTACCTAAAACCTTTCTTTATATCCTGGGGAAAAGAAAACATAAAAGGGTGAGCTCAAATGCTCAGTAAGGGTAAACAAAAGAAATATCAATCACATCGTATTCATAAGAACATAACATTTTGGAAATCATAACCTGCAAAAGAGAGCATAATTTCATAACATGGTATAAATCATGGTAGTGAAATGTAATCATAATAATCATAACTTAAAACATGAAACTTTGTGGCATTCACACATAATCATAGAGAATCATTTCTTGTTAGTCAAGACTCATTGCCAAGACTATCTTAGTGGACAAAGTCCCTTTCTGAATCGAGTAACCCTCGTTTCAGTCCTGTTTCACTAAACCGGTATAACCTACCATTCCAGCCATGTCTATCTCATGAGATATAAAATCTTTACCCAATGCATTGGAGGGAGATATAGGTCCCACCCATCTTATAATGAATCCTTTCTTATGTGTGCCACATAATCATAAACCATACATCATAGCGTAACCCACGTAATAAAAATGGGATTCTTAAACAACATGACAACATAAAACAATTCATATAAGATAAAGGAATTCATAAAAATATTTCCATCAAAACATAATCAAATCCATGTAATAATAGGGATAAAAACAGAACCCTTTTTATTATCTTAGATGGAAAATAATTTTGATAAAATACTTGAACTTCATTCTTGAGGAAAATATCCTTTCTACTTCAAAAACACTTTTCCTTTCTTAACATGTCATACAATTTTAAACTAAAAGAAGTTGATTAAAAATAAACTTGAAAACTTGTAAAGGAAGCTTCTTGGAAATAATGTTTTAGAAATCCATTCATGCCGTATAAGTTAAAAAAAACATTCTTCGTACTTTTGTCGGAAAAGTCAAAAAGTACCTCGTACGAAAAAAGACAAACGATTCCTTTCATATTCTTTACTAAAAACTCACCGAAGGGTAAAATTGGATTTAAACTAGTGTAAGTGTATGGAAACAATATTAAATATTTAGGGAACATGGATGTGGATGATAAAATACACCCCAATAAATACTTACGAATAAACAATCTCAGAAAAAAATGAGATTGTGATATTTCCCTTACCTTAGGTCCGATTTGCTTTGTACGTGTCCGAAGCTTCTGTATAATGGTTTAAATAATGTCATTGACTTATTACAGAATCATATTCATTGTTATGATATCATATATGGTTCACTTATGACATTATATTACCCGTTCTTTTGTAAATTCCATGTTAAAGAAGCGTTTTGGGTAAAATCGTTTCATTTATCGTAGGTGTTTTGACTTGTTGTTCTTGACATTATTATTACTTATATCATGATTTACTTACTTCCAGAATATAAAATATGATTTATATATCATATATATTCAGTATATATATATATATATAATAGATAGATAAATGAAATGAAAAACACCATTCATGGAGACGGTAGTCCGTACGTACGCATGAACGCTGTTTTCCTTTCCTTATTATCTTGAATGAAAGTAAGTAGATGACATACATATATATATATATACATAAATCCAGTAGCTTTATAATGTCATATATTTCATTATTATTTCTTATATATACTTTATAATCATTCTTAAATGGTTAACATGGAGAATGAATCTCATCGCGTCGTGGAGACGGTAGTCCGTACGTACGCACGAGCGATGATATCATTTCCATAAATATTGAATTGAATTGGAGTGGATTATAAAATATATCAGAATCAATATGATGTTGTAATAACTATGTATAGTTATTCTTTACACCATTATACCCATCCATGTAAGGTGGTGGTGGAAAATAGATTACACCACGACGTGGAGACGGTATTCCGTACGTACGCATGCGCGGTGATTTCTTTTTCCGTAGGATGGATAGATGGTGAAATAGGGTTGTTTCATACTTATAAAAAAATATCAGTATATGCGTGATACTGATTTTATTACTTAATAATGAAACAACCTAAGAATAAGAAGTGGAAGAAGAAATAAAGATGAAAGAATTGGTAACGGTAATTACCTCTTCTTTGAAGCGCCTCTTTGAGACCTCCTCTTATGGCACTAAAATTGGTCTTTGAGGAAGACCAGAACCTCTAGGATGTTTCTAGGGAAGTGGAGAAGAGATTTTTTCAGGGGTTGGTAGAGCTTGAGTGCTCAAATTGGTGTGAGGAGGAGGGGGAGGAGGTGTCCTTTTATAAGGGAGGAGAGGGGCACCTTTGGAATTCTTAAAAATATTAATTTATAATAAATCTAACCCCACATAAAAACCTCCAAAAATGACTCATATTCGAATATTAGATAAGATAAGGTTGTAATATCATCAACCAATAGAATTTAGACATGTTAGGAATTTATTTTAAACATTATCAACATGATTTATCCTTATTTAATCAATTTAATTTTATTTGTGGTAATAACATTCTAATTTTTAAATTATAACAAATAATTACTTATTTGTTGTGAATTGTCCATAATTGGATTCTTAATAACATTTTAGATCATATAAATTTAAATTTATAATTTTGAAATATTTTGTGATTTTTAATCAATTTTATAATATGTTTTTTTTATAAAATAACATTAGTGTCAATTTTGACACTATTCATTTATTTGAATTTAAATAAAATAAATACAGAGGATATGTTCGAACTAAAAGTTTTAATAGATTTATAAAATGGCATATGTATCTTAAAAATTATTGGAGCATATTAAATAGTTCATATAATTTTTATTTTATTATTTTTGAAACCATTTATTTGGTTTATCTCTTAATAAAATAAATACTACAACATTTTTGTATAATTATTTAATATACTTATTTGTTGCATAAAAATTAAAAATAAAATCTTATGATGAAAATAAATCTATTTACTTTCACAATAATACTTTTACTCGAATTTATCATCTTAAAATCACAATATTTAAATTGTTATATTTATTAAATTATGAAGGTGACAACTTTGGCATCATTTAAAATAAAATAATATAAGTGTCATAATCGATTTTATAAGGCTACAAATGGTCAAATATTCGACCATTGGATTCTTATGGTTTACATTTACATGGACAATAAGTTTTGGTTAGGTATTTGTGCATTTTATGGTCACTATTAGTTTAATAAAAACAATATTCTTGATTTTTCACTAGATAAACAATTTCTGCATCACTATTGTGTTATAATTAATGATAATTATTTAATCCCTAAAAATTATAAATAAATTTATATGCTGTAGATAATTTCATTAGCTTTCTGGAGACTATTCATGTTTTAAGTTTCATGAAGTTTATCATTAAATTAAAATTAATATACTTATAAGATTTAAGAGAATGACATGTTGTCACTTTCTTTGGTTTTAATAATAATTAAGTTATTTTCATAGACAAATGTCCATTAAATGATTCTAATCCGACCCTTAGGTGATATGGGTCGACTTTTAGTCATCCAATAGGATTTTGACATTTGTTAGGGTAATTTTAAAATATTATATTTACCCTTAATTACCCGATTTACCTTTAACTATGGTAAATAAAATTTACCGTAGTTAATATTTAGAATTCCCAAAAATAAAAAGTAGCTTATTAACATAATTTGGACCCACTGATTCCAAATATGGAATCCATTTTTCCAAATTCAATACACAAAAGATGCAGAAATTAAATTAAAATTAATCCCGTTGTCGAAAGAAAACAGGTTTTTCTTTAAAACATTGCAAAAGATTGAATTGATTTAACCTACGAATTCAAGGTAAAATCAATGATAATGACATAAATTATATTAAATGGTAAAAATATATTATATTTATAATTTAAAACCATTCAATATTATAATTTAACCACATAAGATATTACGATGAAAAAAAGTTTTTTTAATTAAAATATAGCGTGTTTTTACTATTCATTAAAATATGAAAGTTATCGGAAAAATATCAAAACTTTATCTAATGTAAATTTTTATTTCCTGATTCAAAAGAAGAATATTATTTTGTCAAATTGAACATATAAACATGTCAAAAACTATATTTAAAGTGGGTGCGCCATCAAAAGGCGGTAAAACTGCATTTTTCGAAAAATACTTATTTTACCCGAAAAATTTATTTTGTTCTTATACCATGTTCTAGAAATGTGTAAGATGAATAATATTGTTATAAAATTCAAATTTTAGTTAATACTATTCATAACGGCTAGTTCATGACAATATTATAATAATATAACATTGTTTATTAAAACCCGGTATTGCGTACAACACACGCTATCAAGGAAGGTCGCGATTGCGTGTAATGCAAGCCAAGTCAGGGTTGCGTGTTGTGAAAGAATCCTTCGTTGTTTCGTATAACAGAATCCAACCATATTTCATTTATACATTTAATATATATATATATATACTCAATGTTGCGTAGAATAACTATTATCAAAATTGTGTGTAACACGGTCCAAGAATAGTGTTGCATATACTGCAAGCTAATACGGTGTTGCGTATAGCGCAAGGTAATCTTGGTGTAGAATACAACAAAAGACATTAATGAAATTAAAATAATATTTTTCATAAAATCTCGGGGTGTTACAATTCCTACTTGACTTTCAAGGAATATAGGGTCATTATTTATCATTGGTGGATTTTTCTTATAACAATGGACATTAATTTCATCCTTGACTTGCCTTGAATTACACAAAATCGCAACCTTCTCGATAGCGTGTGTAGTACGCAATACTGAGTTTCACGAAACAACGATATGCTATTAAAATATTATTAAAACTAGCCATTATGAATAGTAATGACCACTTTTTAAAATGTTAGAAATTTTAGCTCTCAAAATGGACTTCATTTTTGGATTCGTAATATCGAAATTAGCTTAGGGTAAAATTTTGGTACTTTTCGGATAACTTTCATTTTCTAATGAATAGTGAAAATTACTAAATTTTAATTAAAAACAACTTTTTTTATCAAAATAATTAATAGTGATAAATTATTAATTTGAGTGGTTTTAAAGTATATTTAGAATATATTTTTACAATTTAATACAATTTTGGTCATTGGTTGTAATTTCACATTTAAACCAGACATAATCAAGTGTCAATCTTTTGATAGATATTGATTCTTAAAAACACGCTATTTGTTTTAACAGCGGGATTTAATTATAAAATTAATTAATGCAACTTCTATGTTAAGAATTTTGTAAAATAGACTTCATTTTTGAATTCGGAATATGAAATATAGCTTAGGAAGAAATTTTGACATACATGGACATTACATTACTTTTGCGGAATACTTAGTACATAACAAAAACACACACACAAGGATCGTAATAGTTTAGTGTCTTTGGAAACTCGGAACGTAATCTTCTAATCGTGGTGAAAGATCTTCAATATCTCCCATAAAGATCTTCCCTTTTTTTTACCTAAAACCTTTCTTTATATCCTGGGGAAAAGAAAACATAAAAGGGTGAGCTCAAATGCTCAGCAAGGCAAATAAAGGAACTAAAAATCATATCATATCTTTTTGAAAATCATAACCTGCAAAAGAGATCATAATATCTTAACATGGAATAAATCATAGAAGTGAGAATGAGATCCCCATAATCATAAAATAAAACTTTAAACTTTGTGGCATACACACATAATCATAGAGAATCATTTCTTGTTAGTCAAGACTCATTGCCAAGACTATCTTAGTGGACAAATTCCCTTTCTGAATCGAGTAACCCTCGTTTCAGTCCTGTTTCACTGAACCGGTATAACCTACCGTTCCAGCCCTGTCTATCTCATGAGATATAAAATCTTTACCCAATGCATTGGAGGGAGATATAGGTCCCACCCATCTTATAATGAATCCTTTCTTATGTGTGCCACATAATCATACATCATCTCATAACACATGTAACAAAAATGGGATTCTTGAAACATCATGACATCATAAATCAATTCATATAAGATAAAGGAATTCATAAAAATAATTCCATCACAACATGATCAAATCAATATAACAATAGGGATAAAAACAGAACCCTTTATTATCTTAGATGGAAAATAATTTTGATAAAACACTTGAACTCCATTCTTGAGGAAAATATCCTTTCTTCTTCAAAAACATTTTTCCTTTCATAACATGTCATACAACTTTAAAATAAATGACATTGATTAAAAATAAACTTGAAAACTTGTAAAGGAAGCTTCTTGGAAATAATGTTTTAAAAATCCATTCATGTCGTATAAGTTAAAAAAACATTCTTCGTACTTTTGTCGGAAAAGTCAAAAAGTACCTCGTATGACAAAAGATTCCTTTCATAGATATTACAAAAAACTCACCGAAGGGTAAAAATGGATTTAAACAATTGTAGGTGGATGGAAATAATATTACATATTGATGAAACATGGATGTGGATGATAAAATACACCCCAGTAAATACTTACGAATAAACAATCTCGGATAAAAATGAGATTGTGATATTTCCCTTACCTTAGGTCCGATTTGCTTCGTAAGTGTCTGAACCTCCTGTATAATGATTTAAATCATGTTATTGACTTATTCCAGAATCATATTCATTGTTATTATATCATATATGGTCCACTTATGACTTTATATTACCCGTTCTTTTGTAAATTCATGTTAAAGTAGCGTTTTTGGTAAAATCGTCTCATTTGTCGTTTGTGTTTTTAACTTGTAATTATTCATATGATTACTTAGATCATTATTACTTAATTCCAGAATATAAAACATGATTTATATATATATATATATATATATTCAGAATATACATATATAATAAATCAGTAAATGGAAAGAAATACACCGTTCATGGAGACGGTAGGCCATACGTACGCATGAACGCTGTTTTCGTTTCCTTATTGAATTGAATGGAATTAAGTAGATGACATACATATAAATATAAATAATTACAGTATCATTATTAGGTAATATATTTCATTATTACTTATTATATATACTTTATAATCATTCATTAATGGTTAATCATTGAGAATGAATCTCATCGCGTCGTGGAGACGGTAGTCCGTACGTACGCACGAGCGATGATATCATTCACATGGTCGTGGAATTGCGTTGAAGTGTATTTATACTATTTCAGTATCAATATCACTTTATAATAATCATATATAGTTACTCATTAAACCATTATACCCATCCAATTAAGGTGGTGGCGGAAAATAGATTACACCACGGCGTGGAGACGGTATTCCGTACGTACGCACGCGCGGTGATTTCTTTTTTCCGCAGGATGGATAGAAGGTTAATTATAGTTGTTTCATATTTATAATAACATATCAGTATGTAAGTAATACTGATGTTATTACTTTATCATGAAACAACTAAAGAAGAAGAAGTTGAAGAAGAAAGAAATTGAAAAGATCGGTACATGTGTTATGCGATGATGTATGATTATGTGGCACACATAAGAAAGGATTCATTATAAGATGGGTGGGACCTATATCTCCCTCCAATGCATTGGGTAAAGATTTTATATCTCATGAGATAGACAGGGCTGGAACGGTAGGTTATACTGGTTCAGTGAAACAGGACTGAAACGAGGGTTACTCGATTCAGAAAGGGACTTTGTCCACTAAGATAGTCTTGGCAATGAGTCTTGACTAACAAGAAATGATTCTCTATGATTATGTGTGTATGCCACAAAGTTTCAAGTTTTATGTTATGATTATGGGGATCTCATTCTCACTTCTATGATTTATTCCATGTTAAGATATTATGATCTGTTTTGCAGGTTATGATTTTCAAAAAGATATGATATGATTTTTAGTTCCTTTATTTGCCTTGCTGAGCATTTGAGCTCACCCTTTTATGTTTTCTTTTCCCCAGGATATAAAGAAAGGTTTTAGGTAAAAAAAAGGGAAGATCTTTATGGGAAATATTGAAGATCTTTCCCCACGATTAGAAGATTACGTTCCGAGTTTCCAAAGACACTAAACTATTACGATCCTTGTGTGTGTGTTTTTGTTATGTACTAAGTATTCCGCCAAAGTAATGTAATGTCCATGTATGTCAAGATACGGGTATCTACATTTGGTATCAGAGGAAAGGTTTAGTCAACCTTTGGAAACTAGGATGCGAAAACGTTAGTGAGATCCCAAGAGATATTTCTACGGTATGTCTAGGGATGTCCCTATGGTTAAGTATACGTATAGGTTATAGTACTTGAATTACGCTAACGATCATAGAATTAAACCTAAGATGTTAGATATTGAAGGTACTCCCCCTTTATTATGTTGTTTTCCCTAGCATGATTTTTGCCTCTCACACTATTCTTTTTGGGTTTTAGACGATGGCTGGAACCCGAAGGAACCGTGTTGATCAATGCAATGGACAATGCAATGATTGTCCTCCTGAACAAACAAATGTTATGGGAGATGGAGTGCAAAATATTATTGCTATACTTACACAAGCTATGAATCATTCTGGACTTCCAAATGAGCAGAGAAGGGAACAATATTCTATTGAGTCCTTCATGAGGCAACGTCCACCTTCTTTCAGTGGGACTTCTGATCCACTTGTTGCTGAACAATGGATCAGTACCAATGAAAAGATATTTTCAGTTCTTCAATGTTCTGAACATGATAAAGTCATCTTATCAGTATATCGTTTGGAAGGTGAAGCTGATCAATGGTGGAATCTTATCAAGAATACAAGGCAAAGAGATGAAATTGATTCCATGGAATGGGACGAGTTCAAGAACTTATTTTTCAATAAGTACTTCCCTCGTATTCTTCGAACAAAGATGGAGAAGGAGTTTCTTGAACTAAAGCAAAAGGATGATGAATCTGTTGGTATATACGAAGCGAATTTTACAAGACTTGCAAGGTATGCATCTGGCATTATCATCCAACCTGAAAGTAAAGTTGATCGATTTTTCAGTGGCTTAAAACCAAGTCTTCGAAGGGAATTAGCTATAAGAGACTTCAGTAGCTATGAAGAAATTGTGTGTTGTGCTATCAAGGTAGAAATGGAAGTTGGTGTTACATATCCATCTCATGATTTTGACAAGAAACGAAAGATGGAGTTCAAGGAGAAATCTCAGAATAATGGTGAAAAGAAGATGAATATTTCCTTATGCACAAAGTGTGGAAAGAAGCATGGTGGAGATTGTCTTAAAGGGACTAGAAAATGTTTTAAGTGTGGAAAAGAAGGTCATCGAGCAGCTGAGTGTCGAAGTAATGGAAAAAGGGTTTCTAATGATGTGAACAAAGAAAACACTGCAGAGAACGCACCACCAACACTTCAATGTTTCAAGTGAAAGGAGATGGGACATTATGACAATAAATTCCCTAATCCAAGGGTTAGTGACGATCAACATGAGTAACCACTAAAGGCAAAGGAAAAAGGGAAGTCACATGCGATCACTATTGGTAATGTTGAATATGAAAACGATGTGGTGGAATGATTAAGTGTTTATGTAATGGGATTCCAAAATAATGTTGTATCATTGAGTATTTCAATATTTATTGATGTGGTATTCAAAGTGATTGATATATTTTGGAAATAAGATGATATGCGCATAATGAAGGGAAAATGATAAAATGAAATGTTTAATAGTATTCATCAGCTCATGATTGATATAAGGACTAAGTGATATCATGGTTTGAGAATATAGAATTTTGAGGATTTTGGTATGTGGAAAGTGTTAACTTTTAACTGCATTCATGTTTTCACTAAGGTATTCAATAGAATACATGATTAAGGACTTTGAATGTTTGGAATGTGACCAACAAAACATATCTTATGATATATGGGGATTGACGATGGTGTTAAATCTTTGGTAATCATTTTCACTATGTTATGAGAGTGGACTGCAGTATTATGGATAAGCCTAAAGATTAGAATGGATTATGTTGGACATAAGTTAGTATTGTTTAAGGATAGAAGTTTTCTCGATATTATTGATGGGATGTTATAGTAATATAGTTTTAGAAAAAGGACAACCTGCAGGATGGGCGACCGCCCATCGCGTCGGCCAAGGCTGTGGAAATCGAACCCACAACCGAAGTGCGACTGGCCTTTATCGCCTACCACTGGCCTACAGGAAGTCCATGTTTATTAGAAACTAGTTTTATTATATTAAGCAGTATGATATATGAAGTATAAGTCCATTTTAGGAACCATATATGATTAATCTCACTATAGAATGACTTATGTATATTTAATAACTTTTGCTAACCTTTTGTTTGAGACAGATGGAATGACCCGTCATTCTATCACAGGATCTGCTAACACTTCACGAATAACAAATTCAACTTCATTTATTTAAGAGATGAAGTGAAAATTGTTAAAGGCACGAACAACAGTGTGGTTGTACCAACATAAAGTAAGTATTTATTCTAATTCAAATTTTCAACTTTAGGGAAATGATCTTGAAAACCAAAAATGTTGTCCTAGTGATCTTATACCTGATGAATCAGATGGTACCTTAGATCGTCACAAATTTATGGCTTTGTGATTGCTGGCTTTTCCATAGCCATGTTCTCTACCACTCTCTATCATAACATGATGGTTAGATTTCTCTTCCATATCCATATTTTCACCTATGTGGAAACCCAGTGATTAGTTTATTTGGGTAATCGTTACATTTCATACTTTAGTTTTTAAATCCAAGTTTTGGTATTCCTTTTTACGATGTGGGTTTCTATTAAAGAAACTTTCTAATAGTAAACTATTTATAACCCCGACGAATTTCGAGGGTGAAATTCATTTTAAGGGGAGTAGAATGTAACAACCCGAGATTTTATGAAAACTATTCTTTTTAATTTTATTAATGTCTTGTGTTGTACGCTACACCAAAAAGAGCTTGCACAACACGCATCCTTGACTTGCCTTGCATTACACGCAATCGCAACCTTCTCAATAGCGTGTGTTGTACGCAATACTGAGTTTCACGAAACAACGATATGCTATTAAAATATTATTAAAACTAGCCGCTATGAATAGTAATAACCACTTTTTAAAATGTTAGAAATTTTAGCTCTCAAAATGGACTTCATTTTTGGATTCGTAATATCGAAATTAGCTTAGGGTAAAATTTTGGTACTTTTCGGATAACTTTCATTTTCTAATGAATAGTGAAAATTACTAAATTTTAATTAAAAACAACTTTTTTTATCAAAATAATTAATAGTGATAAATTATTAATTTGAGTGGTTTTAAATTATATTTAGAATATATTTTTACAATTTAATACAATTTTGGTCATTGGTTGTAATTTCACATTTAAACCAGACATAATCAAGTGTCAATCTTTTGATAGATATTGATTCTTAAAAACACGCTATTTGTTTTAACAGCGGGATTTAATTATAAAATTAGTTAATGAAACTTCTATGTTATGAATTTGGTAAAATAGACTTCATTTTTGAATTCGGAATATGAAATATAGCTTAGGATGAAATTTTGGCATTGTTCTGAAAAACATCAATTTTTGATGAATAGTGAAACTACTAAGTGGTAGTTAAAAAACTGAATTTTTCATAAAACATAATTTTACCGCTTCTGTAAATGGAATTTCAAAAATCCGAGAGACAGGGTTGATTTCAGTAAGTAAAATGTGGTTCAATGAGATGAAAATAATTTTTGGTGAATAGTAACTTTTTACTTTTATTTACCACGGTTAAAAGTAAATAGGGTAATTAAGGGTAAGAATGATATTAATATTATCCTAACACATGTCCTAATTCTATTGGACAAGTGTATCTCGACCAAAAACAACCTTAAGTGTAAAATATTATCATTTATGCCCACTTGGATTAGATTAGGACATTTATTATTATTTAATTCAAAGAAGTGTTAAAATAGTTAAAATCAAAGTCTAATAAGTAAATCATTTTTAATATGGGGTTATACATAAGATAAATTAGACTATAAATATTCATTAGAAAGCTAAAAGTATTTCCTACATAATGGTATTTTATTTATAATTTTTAGACATTAAATAAGTTAATTTATTTATGACACAATGATGATGCAGTAATTATCTTATTAATGAAATATTGACATAATTGATGTTATTAACACCAAATTAAATGTAATTTGAGACTTTTTATGAATCCCACTAATTTTATAGGTTACTATGATATTTTAGTGTTGATTTAATCAACTTGGTTCGAACATATAATTCTGTTATGACTTTCACAAAAATCATATATCAAATAGTGTCAAAATTGACACAAAATAGTTTTTAAATCAAATATTATATTATTAACTGTTATTTTATTCCAAAAAATCTAAGGTTCGGCCAAATGACTTAGATAAGGATATATATATTAATAATAAACAATTTGGGGTTCGTTTGGCATGTTATAGTAAGTTTATTAACCATATAGTGTAAGAAATCAAAAAGACACGGTAAAAGTTAAATTATTTCACTTAGAGTTAAATCTAATTGATAAGGTTAAAATAATAACCTAAACTTGTCTAAATCCTATTGGTTGATATGATTTCGACCCATCCCCACTTTAGCTTCGAAATAAGACCCTTTGGAACCATTATAAACCGATTTTGACTTTAATATAAAATAATATTTTGAGATATTCCTAAGGTGCCCCTCTCCTCCCTTATAAAAGGGCACCTCCTCCCCCTCCTCCTCACACCAATTTGAGCACTCAAGCTCGGCCAACCCCTACCATTTTCCCTTCTCCACTTCCCTAGAATAATCCTATAGGTCCTGGTCTTCTTCAAAGACCAATCTTAGTTCCCTAAGTGAAGGATTCAAAGAGGCGTTTCAAAGAAGAGGAGGTTCGGACACTTATGAAGCAAATCAGACCTAAGGTAAGGGAAATATCACAATCTCATTTTTATCTGAGATTTTTTATTCGTAAGTATTTAATGGGGTGTATTTTATCATCCACATCCATGTTTCATCAATATGTAATATTATTTCCATCCACCTACAATTGTTTAAATCCATTTTTACCCTTCGGTGAGTTTTTTGTAATATCTATGAAAGGAATCTTTTGTCATATGAGGTACTTTTTGACTTTTCCGACAAAAGTATGAAGAATGTTTTTTTTAACTTATACGGCATGAATTGATTTTTAAAAAATTATTTCCAAGAAGCTTACTTTACAAGTTTTCAAGTTTATTTTTAATCAACGTCTTTTATTTTAAAGTTGTATGACATGTTATGAAAGGAAAAATGTTTTTGAAGAAGAAAGGATATTTTCCTCAAGAATGGAGTTCAAGTGTTTTATCAAAATTATTTTCCATCTAAGATAATAAAGGGTTCTATTTTTATACCTATTATTATATTGATTTGATCATGTTGTGATGGAATTATTTTTATGAATTCCTTTATCATATATGAATTGATTTATGATGTCATGATGTTTCAAGAATCCCATTTTTGTTACATGTGTTATGCGATGATGTATGATTATGTGGCACACATAAGAAAGGATTCATTATAAGATGGGTGGGACCTATATCTCCCTCCAATGAATTGGGTAAAGATTTTATATCTCATGAGATAGACAGGGCTGGAACGGTAGGTTATACCGGTTCAGTGAAACAGGACTGAAACGAGGGTTACTCGATTCAGAAAGGGACTTTGTCCACTAAGATAGTCTTGGCAATGAGTCTTGACTAACAAGAAATGATTCTCTATGATTATGTGTGTATGCCACAAGGTTTCAAGTTTTATGTTATGATTATGGGGATCTCATTCTCACTTCTATGATTTATTCCATGTTAAGATATAATGATCTCTTTTGCAGGTTATGATTTTCAAAAAGATATGATATGATTTTTAGTTCCTTTACTTGCCTTGCTGAGCATTTGAGCTCACCCTTTTATGTTTTCTTTTCCCCAGGATATAAAGAAAGGTTTTAGGTAAAAAAAAAGGTAAGATCTTTATGGGAGATATTGAAGATCTTTCACCACGATTAGAAGATTGTGTTCCGAGTTTCCAAAGACACTAAACTATTACGATCCTTGTGTGTGTGTTATTGTTATGTACTAAGTAATCCGCAAAAGTAATGTAATGTCCATGTATGTCAAGATACGGGTCTCTAACATCAGTATTACTTACATACTGATATGTTATTATAAATATGAAACAACTCTAATTTTAATAATATTTTAATAGCATATCATTGTTTAGTGAAACTCGGTATTGAAACAACTCTATTTGTTTTAACAGCGGGATTTAATTATAAAATTAATTAATTCAACTTCTATGTTATTAATTTGGTAAAATAGACTTCATTTTTGAATTCGGAATATGAAATATAGCATAGGATGAAATTTTGACATTGTTCTGAAAAACATCAATTTTTGATGAATAGTGAAACTACTAAGTGGTAGTTAAAAAACTGAACTTTTCATAAAACTTAATTTTACCGCTTCTGTGAATGGAATTTCAAAAATCTGAGAGACACGGTTGATGTCAGTAAGTAAAATGTGGTTCAATGAGTTGAAAATAATTTGTGGTGAATAGTAACTTTTTACTTTTATTTACCACGGTTAAAAGTAAATAGGGTAATTAAGGGTAAGAATGATATTAATATTATCCTAACACATGTCCTAATTCTATTGGACAAGTGTATCTCGACCAAAAACAACCTTAAGTGTAAAATATTATCATTTAGGCCCACTTGGATTAGATTAGGACATTTATTATTATTTAATTCAAAGAAGTGTTAAAATAGTTAAAATCAAAGTCTAATAAGTAAATCATTTTTAATATGGGGTTATACATAAGATAAATTAGACTATAAATCTTCATTAGAAAGATAAAAAGATTTCCTACATAATGGTATTTTATTTATAATTTTTAGACATTAAATAAGTTAATTTATTTATGACACAATGATGATGCAGTAATTATCTTATTAATGAAATATTGACATAATTGATGTTATTAACATCAAATTAAATGTAATTTGAGACAATTTATGAATCCCACTAATTTTCTAGGTTACTATGATATATTAGTGTTGATTTAATCAACTTGTTTCGAACATATAATTCTGTTATGACTTTCACAAAAATCATATATCAAATAGTGTCAAAATTGACACAAAATAGTTTTTAAATCAAATATTATATTATTAATTGTTATTTTATTCCTAAAAATCTAAGGTTCGGCCAAATGACTTAGATAAGGATATATATATTAATAATAAACAATTTGGGGTTCGTTTGGCATGTTATAGTAAGTGTATTAACCATATAGTGTAAGAAAACAAAAAGACACGGTAAAAGTTAAATTATTTAACTTAGAGTTAAATCTAATTGATATGGTTAAAATAATAACCTAAACTTGTATAAATCCTATTGGTTGATAGGATTTCGACCCATCCCCACTTTAGCTTCGAAATAAGACCCTTTGGAACCATTATAAACCAATTTTGACTTTAATATAAAATAATATTTTGAGATATTCCTAAGGTGCCCCTCTCCTCCATTATAAAAGGGCACCTTCTCCCCCTCCTCCTCACACCAATTTGAGCACTCAAGCTCGGCCAACCCCTGACATTTTTGTAGAATAATTCTAGAGGTCCTGTTCTTCTTCAAAGACCAATCTTAGTTCCCTAAGTGAAGGATTCAAAGAGGCGTTTCAAAGAAGAGGTAATAACCATTACCGATCTTTTCAATTTCTTTCTTCTTCAACTTCTTCTTCTTTAGTTGTTTCATGATAAAGTAATAACATCAGTATTACTTACATACTGATATGTTATTATAAATATGAAACAACTCTAATTAACCTTCTATCAATCCTGCGGAAAAAGGAAATCACCGCGCGTGCGTACGTACGGAATACCGTCTCCACGCCGTGGTGTAATCTATTTTCCGCCACCACCTTAATTGGATGGGTATAATGGTTTAATGAGTAACTATATATGATTATTATAAAGTGATATTGATACTGAAATAGTATAAATACACTTCAATCCAATTCCACGACCATGGGAACGATATCATCGCTCGTGCGTACGTACGGACTACCGTCTCCACGACGCGATGAGATTCATTCTCAATGATTAACCATTAATGAATGATTATAAAGTATATATAATAAGTACTAATGAAATATATTACCTAATAATGATACTGTAATTATTTATATTTATATGTATGTCATCTACTTAATTCCATTCAATTCAATAAGGAAACGAAAACAGCGTTCATGCGTACGTACGGACTACCGTCTCCATGAACGGTGTATTTCTTTCCATTTACTGATTTATTATATATGTATATTCTGAATATATATATATAAATAATGTTTTATATTCTGGAATTAAGTAATAATGATCTAAGTAATCATATGAATAATTACAAGTTAAAAACACAAACGACAAATGAGACGATTTTACCCAAAACGCTACTTTAACATGAATTTACAAAAGAACGGGTAATATAAATTCATAAGTGGACCATATATGATATAATAACAATGAATATGATTCTGGAATAAGTCAATAACATGATTTAAGTCATTATATAGGAGGTTCGGACACTTACGAAGAAAATCGGACCTAAGGTAAGGGAAATATCACAATCTCATTTTTATCCGAGATTGTTTATTCGTAAGTATTTACTGGGGTGTATTTTATCATCCAAATCCATGTTTCATCAATATGTAATATTATTTCCATCCACCTACAATTGTTTAAATCCATTTTTACCCTTCGGTGAGTTTTTAGTAATATCTATGAAAGGAATCTTTTGTCATACGAGGTACTTTTTGACTTTTCCGACAAAAGTACGAAGAATGTTTTTTTTAACTTATACGGCATGAATGGATTTTTAAAACATTATTTCCAAGAAGCTTCCTTTACAAGTTTTCAAGTTTATTTTTAATCAACGTCTTTTATTTTAAAGTTGAATGAGATGTTATGAAAGGAAAAATGTTTTTGAAGAAGAAAGGATATTTTCCTCAGGAATGGAGTTCAAGTGTTTTATCAAAATTATTTTCCATCTAAGATAATAAAGGGTTCTGTTTTTATCCCTATTATTATATTGATTTGATCATGTTGTGATGGAATTATTTTTATGAATTCCTTTATCTTATATGAATTGATTTATGATGTCATGATGTTTCAAGAATCCCATTTTTTTTACATGTGTTATGCGATGATGTATGATTATGTGGCACACATAAGAAAGGATTCATTATAAGATGGGTGGGACCTATATCTCCCTCCAATGCATTGGGTAAAGATTTTATATCTCATGAGATAGACAGGGCTGGAACGGTAGGTTATACCGGTTCAGTGAAACAGGACTGAAACGAGGGTTACTCGATTCAGAAAGGGACTTTGTCCACTAAGATAGTCTTGGCAATGAGTCTTGACTAACAAGAAATGATTCTCTATGATTATGTGTGTATGCCACAAAGTTTCAAGTTTTATGTTATGATTATGGGGATCTCATTCTCACTTTTATGATTTATTCCATGTTAAGATATTATGATCTCTTTTGCACGTTATGATTTTCAAAAAGATATGATATGATTTTTAGTTCCTTTATTTTCCTTGCTGAGCATTTGAGCTCACCCTTTTATGTTTTCTTTTCCCCAGGATATAAAGAAAGGTTTTAGGTAAAAAAAAGGGAAGATATTTATGGGAGATATTGAAGAACTTTCACCACGATTAGAAGATTACGTTCCGAGTTTCCAAAGACACTAAACTATTAAGATCCTTGTGTGTGTGTTTTTGTTATGTACTAAGTATTCCGCAAAAGTAATGTAATGTCCATGTATTTCAAGATACGGGCCGCTACAGTTGGTATCAGAGGAAAGGTTTAGTCAACCTTTGGAAACTAGGATGCGAAAACGTTAGTGAGATCCCTAGAGATATTTCTACGGTATGTATAGGGATGTCCCTATGGTTAAGTATACGTATATGTGATAGTACTAGAATTACGCTAACGATCATAGAATTAAACCTAAGATGTTAGATATTGAAGGTACTCCCCCTTTATTATGTTGTTTTCCCTAGCATGATTTTTGCCTCTCACACTATTCTTTTTGGGTTTTAGACGATGGCTGGAACCCGAAGGAACCGTGTTGATCAATGCAATGGACAATGCAATGATTGTCCTCCTGAACAAACAAATGTTATGGGAGATGGAGTGCAAAATCTTATTGCTATACTTACACAAGCTATGAATCATTCTGGACTTCCAAATGAGCAGAGAAGGGAACAATATTCTATTGAGTCATTCATGAGGCAACATCCACCTTCTTTCAGTGGGACTTCTGATCCACTTGTTGCTGAACAATGGATCAGTACCACTGAAAAGATATTTTCAGTTCTTCAATGTTCTGAACATGATAAAGTCATCTTAGCAGTATATCGTTTGGAAGGTGAAGCTGATCAATGGTGGAATCTTATCAAGAATACAAGGCAAAGAGATGAAATTGAGTCCGTGGAATGGGACGAGTTCAAGAACTTGTTTTTCAGTAATTACTTCCCTCGTATTCTTCGAACAAAGATGGAAAAGGAGTTTCTTGAGCTGATGCAGAAGTATGATGAATCTGTTGGTATATACGAAGCGAATTTTACAAGACTTGCAAGGTATGCATCTGGCATTATCATCCAACCTGAAAGTAAAGTTGATCGATTTTTCAGTGGCTTAAAACCAAGTCTTCGAAGGGCATTAGCTATAAAAGACTTCAGTAGCTATGAAGAAATTGTGCGTTGTGCTATCAAGGTAGAAATGGAAGTTGGTGTTACATATCCATCTCATGATTTTGACAAGAAACGAAAGATGGAGTTCAAGGAGAAATCTCAGAATAATGGTGAAAAGAAGATGAATGTTTCCTTATGCACAAAGTGTGGAAAGAAGCATGGTGGAGATTGTCTTAAAGGGACTAGAAAATGTTTTAAGTGTGGAAAAGAAGGTCATCGAGCAGCTGAGTGTCGAAGTAATGGAAAAAAGGTTTCTAATGATGTGAACAAAGAAAACACTGCAGAGAACGCACCACCAACACTTCAATGTTTCAAGTGCAAGGAGATGGGACATTATGCCAATAAATTCCCTAATCCAAGGGTTAGTGACGATCAACATGAGAAACCACTAAAGGCAAAGGAAAAAGGGAAGTCACATGCGATCACTATTGGCAATGTTGAATATGAAAACGATGTGGTGGAATGATTAAGTGTTTATGTAATGGGATTCCAAAATAATGTTGTATCATTGAGTATTGCAATATTTATTGATGTGGTATTCAAAGTGATTGATATATTTTGGAAATAAGATGATATGCGCATAATGAAGGGAAAATGAGAAAATGAAATGTTTAATAGTATTCATCAGCTCATGATTGATATAAGGACTAAGTGATATCATGGTTTGAGAATATAGAATTTTGAGGATTTTGGTATGTGGAAAGTGTTAACTTTTAACTGCATTCATGTTTTCACTAAGGTATTCAATAGAATACATGATTAAGGACTTTGAATGTTTGGAATGTGACCAACAAAACATATCTTATGATATATGGGGATTGACGATGGTGTTAAATATTTGGTAATCATTTTCACTATGTTATGAGAGTGGACTGTAGTATTATGGATAAGCCTAAAGATTGGAATGGATTATGTTGGACATAAGTTAGTATTGTTTAAGGATAGAAGTTTTCTCGATATTATTGATGGGATTTTATAGTAATATAGTTTTAGAAAAAGGAAAACCTGCAGGACGGGCGACCGCCCATCGCGTCGGACAAGGCTGTGGAAATCGAACCCACAACCGAAGTGCGACTGGCCTTTATCGCCTACCACTGGCCTACAGGAAGTCCCTGTTTATTAGAAACTAGTTTTATTATATTAAGCAGTATGATATATGAAGTATATGTCCATTTTAGGAACCATATATGATTAATCTCACTATAGAATGACTTATGTATATTTAATAACTTTTTCTAACCTTTTGTTTGAGACAGAAGGAATGACCCGTCATTCTATCACAGGATCTGCTAACACTTCACGAATAACAAATTCAACTTCATTTATTTAAGAGATGAAGTGGAAATTGTTAAAGGCACGAACAACAGTGTGGTTGTACCAACATAAAGTAAGTATTTATTCTAATTCAAATTTTCATCTTTAGGGAAATGATCTTGAAAACCAAAAATGTTGTCCTAGTGATCTTATACCTGATGAATCAGATGGTACCTTAGATCGTCACAAATTTATGGCTTTGTGATTGCTGGCTTTTCCATAGCCATGTTCTCTACCACTCTCTATCAGAACATGATGGTTAGATTTCTCTTCCATATCCATATTTTCACCTATGTGGAAACCCAGTGATTAGTTTATTTGGGTAATCGTTACATTTCATACTTTAGTTTTTAAAGCCATGTTTTGGTATTCCTTTTTATGATGTGGGTTTCTATTAAATAAACTTTCGAATAGTAAACTATTTATAACCCCGACAAATTTCGAGGGCGAAATTCATTTTAAGGGGAGTAGAATGTAACAACCCGAGATTTTATGAAAACTATTCTTTTTAATTTTATTAATGTCTTGTGTTGTACGCTACACCAATAAGAGCTTGCAAAACATGCATCCTTGACTTACCTTGCATTACACGCAATCGCAACCTTCTCGATAGCGTGTGTAGTACGCAATACTGAGTTTCACGAAACAACGATATGCTATTAAAATATTATTAAAACTAGCCGTTATGAATAGTAATAACCACTTTTTAAAATGTTAGAAATTTTATCTCTCAAAATGGACTTCATTTTTGGATTCGTAATATCGAAATTAGCTTAGGGTAAAATTTTGGTACTTTTCGGATAACTTTCATTTTCTAATGAATAGTGAAAATTACTAAATTTTAATTAAAAACAACTTTTTTTATCAAAATAATTAATAGTGATAAATTATTAATTTGAGTGGTTTTAAAGTATATTTATAATATATTTTTCCAATTTAATACAATTTTGGTCATTGGTTGTAATTTCACATTTAAACCAGACATAATCAGGTGTCAATCTTTTGATAGATATTGATTCTTAAAAACACGCTATTTGTTTTAACAGCGGGATTTAATTATAAAATTAATTAATGCAACTTCTATGTTATGAATTTGGTAAAATAGACTTCATTTTTGAATTCGGAATATGAAATATAGCTTAGGATGAAATTTTGGCATTGTTCTGAAAAACATCAATTTTTGATGAATAGTGAAACTACTAAGTGGTAGTTAAAAAACTGAATTTTTCATAAAACATAATTTTACCGCTTCTGTGAATGGAATTTCAAAAATCCGAGAGACACGGTTGATGTCAGTAAGTAAAATGTGGTTCAATGAGATGAAAATAATTTTTGGTGAATAGTAACTTTTTACTTTTATTTACCACGGTTAAAAGTAAATAGGGTAATTAAGGGTAAGAATGATATTAATATTATCCTAACACATGTCCTAATTCCATTGGACAAGTTTATATCGACCAAAAACAACCTTAAGTGTAAAATATTATCATTTAGGCCCACTTGGATTAGATTAGGACATTTATTATTATTTAATTCAAAGAAGTGTTAAAATAGTTAAAATCAAAGTCTAATAAGTAAATCATTTTTAATATGGGGTTATACATAAGATAAATTAGACTATAAATATTCATTAGAAATCTAAAAAGATTTCCTACATAATGGTATTTTATTTATAATTTTTAGACATTAAATAAGTTAATTTATTTATGACACAATGATGATGCAGTAATTATCTTATTAATGAAATATTGACATAATTGATGTTATTAACACCAAATTAAATGTAATTTGAGACTTTTTATGAATCCCACTAATTTTCTAGGTTACTATGATATATTAGTGTTGATTTAATCAACTTGGTTCGAACATATAATTCTGTTATGTCTTTCACAAAAATCATATATCAAATAGTGTCAAAATTGACACAAAATAGTTTTTAAATCAAATATTATATTATTAATTGTTATTTTATTCCTAAAAATCTAAGGTTCGGCCAAATTACTTATATAAGGATATATATATTAATAATAAACAATTTGGGGTTCGTTTGGCTTGTTATAGTAAGTGTATTAACCATATAGTGTAAGAAAACAAAAAGACACGGTAAAAGTTAAATTATTTAACTTAGAGTTAAATCTAATTGATAAGGTTAAAATAATAACCTAAACTTGTCTAAATCCTATTGGTGGATAGGATTTCGACCCATCCCCAATTTAGCTTCGAAATAAGACCCTTTGGAACCATTATAAACCGATTTTGACTTTAATATAAAATAATATTTTGAGATATTCCTAAGGTGCCCCTCTCCTCCCTTATAAAAGGGCACCTCCTCCCCCTCCTCCTCACACCAATTTGAGCACTCAAGCTCGGACAACCCCTGCCATTTTTGTAGAAAAATCCTAGAGGTCCTGGTCTTCTTCAAAGACCAATATTAGTTCCCTAAGTGAAGGATTCAAAGAGGCGTTTCAAAGAAGAGGTAATAACCATTACCGATCTTTTCAATTTCTTTCTTCTTCAACTTCTTCTTCTTTAGTTGTTTCATGATAAAGTAATAACATCAGTATTACTTACATACTGATATGTTATTATAAATATGAAACAACTCTAATTAACCTTCTATCCATCCTGCGGAAAAAGGAAATCACCGCGCGTGCGTACGTACGGAATACCGTCTCCATGCCGTGGTGTAATCTATTTTCCGCCACCACCTTAATTGGATGGGTATAATGGTTTAATGAGTAACTATATATGATTATTATAAATTTATATTGATACTGAAATAGTATAAATACACTTCAACGCAATTCCACGACCATGGGAACGATATCATCGCTCGTGCGTACGTACGGACTACCGTCTCCACGACGCGATGAGATTCATTCTCAATGATTCACCATTAATGAATGATTATAAAGTATATATAATAAGTACTAATGAAATATATTACCTAATAATGATACTGTAATTATTTATATTTATATGTATGTCATCTACTTAATTCCATTCAATTCAATAAGGAAACGAAAACAGCGTTCATGCGTACGTACGGACTACCGTCTCCATGAACGGTGTATTTCTTTCCATTTACTGATTTATTATATATGTATATTCTGAATATATATATATAAATCATGTTCTATATTCTGCAATTAATTAATAATGATCTAAGTAATCATATGAATAATTACAAGTTAAAAACACAAACGAAAAATGAGACGATTTTACCCAAAACGCTACTTTAACATGAATTTGCAAAAGAACGGGAAATATAAAGTCATAAGTGGACCATATATGATATAATAACAATGAATATGATTCTGGAATAAGTCAATAACATGATTTAAATCATTATACAGGAGTTTCGGACACTTACGAAGCAAATCGGACCTAAGGTAAGGGAAATATCACAATCTCATTTTTATCCGAGATTGTTTATTCGTAAGTATTTACTGGGGTGTATTTTATCATCCACATCCATGTTTCATCAATATGTAATATTATTTCCATCCACCTACAATTGTTTAAATCCATTTTTACCCTTCGGTGAGTTTTTAGTAATATCTATGAAAGGAATCTTTTGTCATACGAGGTACTTTTTGACTTTTCCGACAAAAGTACGAAGAATGTTTTTTTAACTTATAAGGCATGAATGGATTTTTAAAACATTATTTCCAAGAAGCTTCCTTTACAAGTTTTCAAGTTTATTTTTAATCAACATCTTTTATTTTAAAGTTGTATGACATGTTATGAAAGGAAAAATGTTTTTGAAGAAGAAAGGATATTTTCCTCAAGAATGGAGTTCAAGTGTTTTATCAAAATTATTTTCCATCTAAGATAATAAAGGGTTCGGTTTTTATCCCTATTATTATATTGATTTGATCATGTTGTGATGGAATTATTTTTATGATTTCCTTTATCTTATATGAATTGATTTATGATGTCATGATGTTTCAAAAATCCCATTTTTGTTACATGTGTTATGCGATGATGTATGATTATGTGGCACACATAAGAACGGATTCATTATAAGATGGGTGGGACCTATATCTCCCTCCAATGCATTGGGTAAAGATTTTATATCTCATGAGATAGACAGGGCTGGAACGGTAGGTTATACCGGTTCAGTGAAACAGGACTAAAACGAGGGTTACTCGATTCAGAAAGGGACTTTGTCCACTAAGATAGTCTTGGAAATGAGTCTTGACTAACAAGAAATGATTCTCTATGATTATGTGTGTATGCCACAAAGTTTCAAGTTTTATGTTATGATTATGGGGATCTCATTCTCACTTCTATGATTTATTCCATGTTAAGATATTATGATCTCTTTTGCAGGTTATGATTTTCAAAAAGATATGATATGATTTTTTGTTCCTTTATTTGCCTTGCTCAGCATTTGAGCTCACCCTTTTATGTTTTCTTTTCCCCAGGATATAAAGAAAGGTTTTAGGTAAAAAAAAAGGGAAGATCTTTATGGGAGATATTGAAGATCTTTCACCACGATTAGAAGATTACGTTCCGAGTTTCCAAAGACACTAAACTATGATTATGTGGCACACATAAGAAAGGATTCATTATAAGATGGGTGGGACCTATATCTCCCTCCAATGCATTGGGTAAAGATTTTATATCTCATGAGATAGACATGGCTGGAATGGTAGGTTATACCGGTTCAGTGAAACAGGACTGAAACGAGGGTTACTCGATTCAGAAAGGGACTTTGTCCACTAAGATAGTCTTGGCAATGAGTCTTGACTAACAAGAAATGATTCTCTATGATTATGTGTGAATGCCACAAAGTTTCATGTTTTAAGTTATGATTATTGTGATTACATTTCACTACCATGATTTATACAATGTTATGAAATTATGCTCTCTTTTGCAGGTTATGATTTCCAAAATGTTATGTTCTTATGAATACGATGTGATTGATATTTCTTTTGTTTACCCTTACTGAGCATTTGAGCTCACCCTTTTATGTTTTCTTTTCCCCAGGATATAAAGAAAGGTTTTAGGTAAAAAAAAAAGGAAGATCTTTATGGGAGATGTTGAAGATCTTTCACCACGATTAGAAGATTTTATTCCGAGTTTCCAAAGACACTAAACTATTACGATCCTTGTGTGTGTGTTTTTGTTATGTACTAAGTATTCCGCAAAAGTAATGTAATGTTCATGTACGTCAAAAGGGAGGATATACCAAAAGGGAGGATATACCAAAGACGGCTTTAGTGTTCATGTTCGTTCAGGGTATCATCAATTAAGGGTCAAAAGGGAGGATATACCAAAGACGGCTTTCCGTACAAGGTATGGACACTATGAATTTGTAGTGATGCCATTTGGTCTTACTAATGCCCCTGCTATCTTCATGGATCTAATGAATAGAGTCTTTAGAGACTATCTTGATCAATTTGTGGTAGTCTTTATAGACGATATTCTTGTCTATTCAAAGAGCAAGGAAGAGCATGAAGATCACTTGAGAATTATATTTAAGACCCTGAGAAAGGAGAAGCTTTATGCCAAATTTACCAAGTGTGAATTTTGGCTTCAAAAATTTTCATTTTTGGGTCACATAATCTCAAAAGAGGGGATATCTGTGGATCCATCAAAAACAGAGGTTATCGAAAGATGGTCAAGACCAACAACAGTAACTGAGATCCGAAGTTTTCTTGGTTTGGCTGGATATTATCGACGTTTTGTAAAAGATTTTTCACGATTATCTAATCCACTCACCAAGTTGACTCGGAAAGGAGTTAAGTTTTTCTGGACAGAGGAATGTGAAGAGAATTTCAAGGAGTTGTAAGAAGGTTGTCCAGTGCACCTGTGCTCACACTGCCTTGTAGTGGAGAAAGGTTTTTGATCTACAGTGATGCATCCAAGAAGGGATTGGGGTGTGTTCTTATGCAAAATGATATGGTGATAGCTTATGCCTCACGACAGTTGAAAATCCATGAGCAAAATTACCCAACACATGATTTGGAGTTGTCTGCGGTAATCTTTGCATTAAAGATTTGGAGGCATTACCTTTATGGTGAAAGGTGTGATATTTATACTAATCACAAAAGTTTAAAATATATCTTCACACAAAAGGAGTTGAATATGCGTCAAAGAAGATGGTTGGAGCTGATTAAGGATTATGACTGCTCAATCCATTACCACCCTGGGAAGGCAAACAAGGTGGCAGATGCATTAAGTCGACAAGACCATGCTAGTTTATCCATGATGAGGATCACAAAAGATCCAATATTTATGGATTTACAAAGGATGGATCTTGGAATTATAATGGAAGGGGGAAAATCTTATCTTTCTCAAATGAATGTTCAACCATCTATACATGCGAAGATTAAGGAGGCACAGAAAGAAGATGTTGAGTTACAAAAGAAGGTGAGAAATGTTCCTGAATTCAACCTTGATTGTGATGGGATAATAAAGTTCAGGAATCGGGTTTGTGTTCCTTCCATCCCCGAATTAAAGAAGGAGCTGCTGGATGAGGCTCATAGTTCTTCATTCTCTATTCATCTTGGAAGCACGAAGATGTATAGGGACCTGAAAGAGTACTTCTGGTGGTATGGCATGAAAAGAGATGTTGCTGAATATGTCTCTCGATGCTTGGTTTGTCAACAAGTTAAAGCTGAGAGACAAAAGTCTAAGGGGATGTTACAACCATTACCCATACCCGAATGGAAATGGGAAAACATCACTATGGACTTTGTCACAGGACTTCCTAAAACATCCAAAGGCAATAATGCTATCTGGGTCATAGTTGATCGTCTTACAAAGTCTGCACACTTCATTCCTATTAGAGAGGATTTCTCTCTAGATCAGCTTGCCAGGATATATGTAAAGGAAGTGGTAAGATTGCA
This sequence comes from Viscum album, assembly GCA_963277665.1. Taxonomy (NCBI): domain Eukaryota; kingdom Viridiplantae; phylum Streptophyta; class Magnoliopsida; order Santalales; family Viscaceae; genus Viscum; species Viscum album. Next base: position 884,823,814 of record OY728158.1, read on the forward strand.
TGGAGTACCACTTTCTATTATATCTGATCGGGATCCGAGATTTACCTCGAAGTTCTGGCGAAGTCTTCAGCATACTCTGGATACAGAGTTGAGTTTCAGCACTGCTTATCATCCTCAGACAGACGGTCAGTCTGAGAGAACAATTCAAACCCTAGAAGATATGTTGAGAGCTTGCTCCATGGATTTCAAAGGTGGTTGGGATCAACACCTACCTTTGGTGGAATTTTCTTATAATAATAGATTTCACTCCAGTATTCAGATGGCTCCTTATGAAGCTCTCTATGGAAAGAAATGCAGGACTCCAACTTGCTGGGATGAAGTTGGGGAAAGAAAGCTGTTAGGACCTGATCTCGTTGATGAAATGGCAGAAAAGGTCAGATCTATTCAACAACACATAAGAGCAGCTCAGAGTCGACAGAAAAGTTATGCCGACAACCGAAGAAAAGACCTAGAGTTTGAAGTGGGTGATAAAGTGTTCTTACGAATATCTCCCTGGAAGAGGGTTATGAGATTTGGAAAGAAGGGGAAGTTGAGCCCTAGATATATCGGTCCTTTCGAAATACTGGATCGTGTTGAGAAGGTAGATTACCGATTGGCGCTTCCACCGAATCTCTCTCAAGTTCACGATGTGTTCCATGTATCTCTCCTGAGAAATTACATACCTGATCCTTCACATGTACTCAGCTTAGAAGTTGTACCGCTGGAGCAAGATCTTTCTTATGAAGAACAACCGATAGAGATTCTGGATCATAGCGAAAAAGTCCTACGAAATAAGACCACTCGATTGGTGAAAGTTTTATGGAGGAACCACTAACTTGAAGAAGCTACATGGGATCTTGAGGATATGATGAGGGAGAAGTATCCTCATCTGTTTGTTACAAAGTGACGAATTTCGAGGGCGAAATTCTTTTTAAGGGGGGTAGAATGTAACACCCGAGACTTTTATGTTATATAAATCATCAAAGGAATTTTTTTCTACACAACACTTGCTTGGCTTGCTTTTCACGCAATCGCGACCTTCCTCGATAGCTTGCGTCGTATGCAATACCGAGTTTCACTAAACAACAATATGCTATTAAAATTAGCCGTTATGAATAGTAATAACCACTTTTTGAAATTTTATAAATTTTATTTTTCAAAATGGACTTTATTTTTGGACTCAGAATATCGAAATTAGCCTAGGGAGAAATTTTGGTATTTTTCTGAAAACTTTCCATTTTTGATAAATAGTGAAACCACTAAGTGGTAGGTTAAAAACTAAATTTTGCATAAAACTTAATTTTACCGCTTCTGTGAATGGAATTTCGAAAATCTGACAGACACGGTTGATATCAGTAAGTAAAATGTGGTTCAATGAGATAAAAATAATTTTTTGGTGAATAGTAACTTTTTACTTTTTTTACCGCGGTTAATAGTAAATAGGGTAACTAAGGGTAAATATGATATTACTATTACCCTAACACATGTCCTAATTCTATTGGATAAGTGTAATTCGACCAAAAACAACCTTATGAATAAAATATGACCATTTAGGCCCACTTGGGTTAGATTAGGACATTTATTATTAATTTATTTAAAGAAGGGTTAAAATAGTTAAAATAAAAGTTTAATAAGTAAATCATTTTTAATATGGGGTTATACATAAGATAAATTCGACTATAATAATTCATTAGAAATCTAAAAAGATTTCCTACATAATTGTATTTTATTTATAATTTTTAGACATTAAATAATTTAATTTATTTATGACACAATTATGATGCAGTAATTATCTTATTTATGAAATATTGACATAATTGATGTTATAAACACCAAAATAAATGTAATTTGAGACTTTTTATGAATTACACAAATTTTCTAGGTTACTTTGATATATTAGTGTTGATTTAATCAACTTGGTTCGAACATATAATTCTGTTATGACTTTCACAAAAATCATATATCAAATAGTGTCAAAATTGACACAAAATAGTTTTTAAATCAAATATTATATTATTAATTGTTATTTTATTCCTAAAAATCTAAGGATCGGCCAAATGACTTAGATAAGGATATACATATTAATAATAAACAATTTTGGGTTCGTTTGTCATGTTATAGTAAGTGTATTAACCATATAGTGAAAGAAAATAAAAAGACACGGTAAAAGTTAAATTATTTAACTTAGAGTTAAATCTAATTGATAAGGTTAAAATAATACCCTAAACTTGTCTAAATCTTATTGGTTGATAGGATTTCGACCCTTCCCCACTTTAGCTTCGAAATAAGACCCATTGGAACCATTATAAACCGATTTTGACTTTAATATAAAATAATATTTTGAGATATTCCTAAGGTGCCCCTCTCCTCCCTTATAAAAGGGCACCTCCTCCCCCTCCTCCTCACACCAATCTGAGCACTCAATCTCGGCCAACCCCTGTCAAAATCCCTTCTCCACTTCCCTAGAATAATCCTAGAGGTCCTTCTCTTCTTGAAAGACCAATCTTAGTTCCCTAAGTGGAGGATTCAAAGAGGTGTTCCAAAGAAGAGGTAATATCCATTACCGATCTTTTCAATTTCTTTCTTCTTCAACTTCTTCTTCTTTAGTTGTTTCATGATAAAGTAATAACATAAGTATTTCTTATATACTGATATGTTATTATAAATATTAAACAACTCTAATTAACCTTCTATCCATCCTACGGAGAATGGAAATCACCGCGCGTGCGTACGTACGGAATACCGTCTCCACGCCGTGGTGTAATCTATTTTCCGTCACCACCTTAATTGGATGGGTATAATGATGTAATGAGTAACTATACTGTAGAGACCCGAAGCTTGACGTACATGAAAATTACATTACTTTTGAGGAATACTTAGTACATAACAAAAACACACACACAAGGATCGTAATAGTTTAGTGTCTTTGGAAACTCGGAATAAAATCTTCTAATCGTGGTGAAAGATATTCAACATCTCCCATAAAGATCTTCCTTTTTTTTACCTAAAACCTTTCTTTATATCCTGGGGAAAAGAAAACATAAAAGGGTGAGCTCAAATGCTCAGTAAGGGTAAACAAAAGAAATATCAATCACATCGTATTCATAAGAACATAACATTTTGGAAATCATAACCTGCAAAAGAGAGCATAATTTCATAACATGGTATAAATCATGGTAGTGAAATGTAATCACAATAATCATAACTTAAAACATGAAACTTTGTGGCATACACACATAATCATAGAGAATCATTTCTTGTTAGTCAAGACTCATTTCCAAGACTATCTTAGTGGACAAAGTCCCTTTCTGAATCGAGTAACCCTCGTTTCAGTCCTGTTTCACTGAACCTGTATAACCTACCATTTCAGCCATGTCTATCTCATGAGATATAAAATCTTTACCCAATTCATTGGAGGGGTATATAGGTCCCACCCATCTTATAATGAATCCTTTCTTATGTGTGCCACATAATCATAAACCATACATCATAGCGTAACCCATGTAATAAAAATGGGATTCTTAAACAACATTACATAATAAAACAATTCATATAAGATAAAGGAATTCATAAAAATATTTCCATCACAAAATAATAAAATCCATGTAATAATAGGGATAAAAACAGAAACCTTTATTATTTTAGATGGAAAATAATTTTGATAAAACACTTGAACTCCATTCTTGAGGAAAATATCCTTTCTACATTAAAATCACTTTTCCTTTCTTAACATGTCATAAAATTATAAACTAAAAGAAGTTGATTAAAAATAAACTTGAAAACTTGTAAAGGAATCTTCTTGGAAATAATGTTTTAAAAATTCATTCATGCCGTATAATTTAAAAAAACATTCTTCTCGTACTTTTGTCGGAAAAGTCAAAAAGTACCTCGTACGAAAAAAACGACAAAAGATTCCTTTCATATTCTTTACTAAAAACTCAACGAAGGGTAAAATTGGATTTAAAATATTGTAAGTGGATGGAAACAATATTACATATTGAGGTAACATGGATGTGGATGATAAAATACACCCCAGTAAATACTTACGAATAAACAATCTCGGATAAAAATGAGATTGTGATATTTCCCTTACCTTAGGTCCGACTTGCTTTGTGAGTGTCCGAACCTCCTGTATATGATTTAAATCATGTTATTGACTTATTCCAGAATCATATTCATTGTTATTATATCATATATGGTTCACTTATGACTTTATATTACCCGTTCTTTTGTAAATTCCATGTTAAAGAAGCGTTTTGGGTAAAATCGTTTCATTTATCGTAGGTGTTTTGACTTGTTGTTCTTGAAATTATTATTACTTATATCATGATTTACTTACTTCCAGAATATAAAATATGATTTATATATCATATATATTCAGTATATATATATATATATATAATAGATAGATAAATGAAATGAAAAACACCGTTCATGGAGACGGTAGTCCGTACGTACGCATGAACGCTGTTTTCCTTTCCTTATTGTCTTGAATGGAAGTAAGTAGATGACATACATATATATATATATACATAAATCCAGTAGCTTTATAATGTCATATATTTCATTATTATTTCTTATATATACTTTATAATCATTCTTAAATGGTTAACATGGAGAATGAATCTCATCACGTCGTGGAGACGGTAGTCCGTACGTACGCACGAGCGATGATATCATTTCCATAAATATTGAATTGAATTGGAGTGGATTATACAATACATAAGAATAAGTATGATGTTGTAATAACTATGTATAGTTATTCTTTACACCATTATACCCATCCATGTAAGGTGGTGGTGGAAAATAGATTACACCACGGCGTGGAGACGGTATTCCGTACGTACGCACGCGCGGTGATTTCTTTTTCCGTAGGATGGATAGATGGTGAAATAGGGTTGTTTCATACTTATAATAACATATCAGTATATGAGTGATACTGATGTTATTACATCATAATGAAACAACCTAAGAAGAAGAAGTGGAAGAAGAAATAAAGATGAAAGAATTGGTAACGGTAATTACCTCTTCTTTGAAGCGCCTCTTTGAGACCTCCTCTTAGGGCACTAAAATTGGTCTTTGAGGAAGACCAGAACCTCTAGGATGTTTATAGGGAAGTGGAGAAGAGATTTTGGCAGGGTTTGGCCAAGCTTGAGTGCTCAAATTGGTGTGAGGAGGAGGGGGAGGAGGTGTCCTTTTATAAGGGAGGAGAGGGGCACCATAGGAATACCTCAAAATATTATTTTATATTAAAGTCAAAATCGGTTTATAATGGTTCCAAAGGGTCTTATTTCGAAGCTAAAGTGGAGATGGGTCGAAATCCTATCAACCAATAGGATTTAGACAAGTTTAGGGTATTAGTTTAACCTTATCAATTAGATTTAACTCTAAGTTAAATAATTTAACTTTTATAGTGTCTTTTTGTTTTCTTTCACTATATGGTTAATACACTTACTATAACATGCCAAACGAACCCCAACTTGTATATTATTAATACATATATCCCTATCTAAGTCATTTGGCCGAATTTTAGATTTTTAGGAATAAAATAACAATTAATAATATAATATTTGATTTAAAAACTATTTTGTGTCAATTTTGACACTATTTGATATATGATTTTTTTGAAAGTCATAACAGAATTATATGTTCGAAAAAAATTGATTAAATCAACAATAATATATCATAGTAACCTATAAAATTAGTGTAATTCATAAAAAGTCTCAAATTACATTCATTTGAGCATTTATAACATCAATTATGTTAATATTTCCTTAAAAGGATAATTACTGCATCATCGTTGTGTCATAAATAAATTAATTTATGTAAAGTCTAAAAATTATAAATAAAATATCATTATGTAGGAAATCTGTTTAGATTTCTAATGAATATTTATAGTCGAATTTATCTTATGTATAACCCCATATTAAAAATGTTTTACTTATTAAACTTTTATTTTAACTATTTTAAGTATTCATTAAATAAAATAATATTAAATGTCATAATCTAATCCAAGTGGACCTAAATGGTCATATTATATTCATAAGGTTGTTTTTGGTCGAATTACACTTATCCAATAGAATTAGGACATGTGTTAGGGTAATAGTAATATCATATTTACCCTTAGTTACCCTATTTACTATTAACCGTGGTAAATAAAAGTAAAAAGTTACTATTCACCAAAAATTATTTTCATCTCATTGAACCACATTTTACTTACTGACATCAACCGTGTCTCTTGGATTTTTGAAATTCCATTCACAGAAGCGGTAAAATTAAGTTTTATGAAAAGTTCAGTTTTTTAACTACCACTTAGTAGTTTCACTATTCATCAAAAATTGATGTTTTTCAGAACAATGTCAAAATTTCATCCTAAGCTATATTTCATATTCCGAATTCAAAAATGAAGTCTATTTTACAAAATTCATAACATAGAAGTTGCATTAATTAATTTTATAATTAAATCCCGCTGTTAAAACAAATAGCGTGTTTTTAAGAAACAATATCTATCAAAAGATTGACACTTGTTTATGTCTGGTTTAAATGTGAAATTACATCCAATGACCAACATTGTATTAAATTGTAAAAATATATTCTAAATATACTTTAAAACCACTCAAATTAATAATTTATCACTATTAATTATTTTGATTAAAAAAGTTGTTTTTAATTATAATTTAGTAATTTTCACTATTCATCAGAATATGAAAGTTATCCGAAAGGTACCAAAATTTCACCTTAGGCTAAATTCAATATTCCGAATCCAAAAATGAAGTCCATTTTGAGATCTAAAATTTCTAAAATTTTAAAAGGTGGTTATTACTATTCATAACGGCTAGTTATAATAATATTTTAATAGCATATCGTTGTTTAGTGAAACTCGGTATTGCGTACTACACACGCTATCGAGGAAGGTCGCGATTGCGTGTAATGAAAGGAAAGTCAAGGATTTTTGTTGTGCAAGCTCCTTTTGGTGTAGCATACAACACAAGACATTAATAAAATTAAAAAGAATATTTTTCATAAAATCTCGGGCTGTTACATTCTACCCCCCTTAAAATGAATTTCGCCCTCGAAATTCGTCGGGGTTATAAATGGTTTACTATTCGAACGTTTCTTTAATAGAAACCCACATCGTAAAAAGGAATACCAAAACCAATCTTTAAAAACAAAAGTATGAAACGTAACGGTTACCCAAATAAACTAATCACTGGGTTTCCACATAGGTGAAAATATGGATATGGAAGAGAAGTCTAACCATAATGTTCTGATAGAGAGTGGTATAGAACATGGCTATGGAAAAGCCAACAATCACAAATCCATAAATTTGTGACGATCTAAGGTACCATCTGATTAATCAGATATAAGAGCACTAGGACAACATTTTTGGTTTTCAAGATCATTTCCCTAAAGTTGATGAATTAAAAGAAATACTTACATGATTTTGTTACAATCTCACTGTTGTTCGTGAATTGAACAATTTCCACTTCATCTCTTAAATAAATGAAGTTGAATTTGTTATTCGTGAAGTGTTAGCAGATCATGGGATAGAATGGCGGGTCATTCCATCTGTCTTAAACAAAAGGTTAGCAAAAATTATATACATAAGTCGATCTATAGTGAGATTAATCATATATGGTTCCTAAAATGGACTTATACTTCATATATCGTACTGCTTAATAAAATAAAACTAGTTTCTACTAAAGAGGGACTTCCTGTAGGCCAGTGGTAGGCGATAAAGACCAGTCGCACTTCGGTTGTGGGTTCGATTCCCACAGCCTTGTCCGACGCGATGGGTTGTCGCCTGTCCTGCAGGTTGTCCTTTTTCTAAAACTATATTACTATAACATCCCATCGATAATATCGAAAAACAAACAATACTAACTTATGTCCAACATAATCCATTCCAATCTTTAGGCTTATCCATAATACTGGAGTCCACTCTCATAGTGAAAACGATTACCAGAGATTTAATACCATCGTTGAACCCCATATATCATAAGATATGTTTTGTTGGTCACATTCCAAACATTAAAAGTCCTTAATCATGTATTCTACAGTTGGTATAAGAGGAAAGGTTTAGTCAACCTTTGGAAACTAGGATGCGAGAACTTTAGTGAGATCCCTAGAGATATTTATATGGTATGTCTAGGGATGTCCTTAAGGATAAGTATACGTATAGGATACAGTCCTAGAACTACGGACTACCATCTCCACGACGCGATGAGATTCGTTCTCAATGATTAACCATTAATGAATGATTATAAAGTATATATAATAAGTACTAATGAAATATATTACCTAATAATGATACTGTAATTATTTATATTTATATGTATGTCATCTACTTAATTCCATTCAATTCAATAAGGAAACGAAAACAGCGTTCATGCGTACGTACGGACTACCGTCTCCATGAACGGTGTATTTCATTCCATTTACTGATTTATTATATATGTATATTCTGAATATATATATATAAATCATGTTTTATATTCTGGAATTAAGTAATAATGATCTAAGTAATCATATGAATAATTACAAGTTAAAAACACAAACGACAAAGAGACGATTTTACCCAAAACGCTACTTTAACATGAATTTACAAAAGAACGGGTAATATAAAGTCATAAGTGGACCATATATGATATAATAACAATGAATATGATTCTGGAATAAGTCAATAACATGATTTCCCAAAGCTTGACGTATATGAACATTACATTACTTTTGTGGAATACTTAGTACATAACAAAAACACACACACAATGATCGTAACAGTTTAGTGTCTTTGGAAACTCGGAATAAAATCTTCTAATCGTGGTGAAATATCTTCAACATCTCCCATAAAGATCTTCCTTTTTTTACCTAAAACCTTTCTTTATATCCTGGGGAAAAGAAAACATAAAAGGGTGAGCTCAAATGCTCAGTAAGGGTAAACAAAAGAAATATCAATCACATCGTATTCATAAGAACGTAACATTTTGGAAATCATAACCTGCAAAAGAGAGCATAATTTCATAACATGGTATAAATCATGGTAGTGAAATGTAATCACAATAATCATAACTTAAAACATGAAACTTTGTGGCATTCACACATAATCATAGAGAATCATTTCTTGTTAGTCAAGACTCATTGCCAAGACTATCTTAGTGGACAAAGTCCCTTTCTGAATCGAGTAACCCTCGTTTCAGTCCTGTTTCACTGAACCGGTATAACCTACCATTCCAGCCATGTCTATCTCATGAGATATAAAATCATTACCCAATGCATTGGAGGGAGATATAGGTCCCACCCATCTTATAATGAATCCTTTCTTATGTGTGCCACATAATCATAAATCATACATCATCGCATAACCCATGTAATAAATATGGGATTCTTAACCAACATGACATCATAAAACAATTCATATAAGATAAAGGAATTCATAAAAATGTTTCCATCACAACATAATCAAATCCATGTAATAATAGGGATAAAAACAGAACCCCTTTATTATCTTAGATGGAAAATAATTTTGATAAAATACTTGAACTCCATTCTTGAGGAAAATATCCTTTCTACTTCAAATTTTTTTTTCCTTTCATAACATGTCATACGACTTTAAAATAAAAGAAGTTGATTAAAAATAAACTTGAAAACTTGTAAGGGAAATTTCTTGGAAATAATGGTTTAAAAATCCATTCATGCCGTATAAGTTAAAAAAAACATTCTTCGTACTTTTGTCGGAAAAGTCAAAAAGTACCTCGTATGACAAAAGATTCCTTTCATAGATATTACTAAAAACTCACCGAAGGGTAAAAATGGATTTAAAAAATTGTAGGTGGATAGAAATAATATTACATATTGATGAAACATGTATGTGGATGATAAAATACACCCCAGTAAATACTTACGAATAAACAATCTCGGATAAAAATGAGATTGTGATATTTCCCTTACCTTAGGTCCGACTTGCTTTGTGAGTGTCTGAACCTCATATATATGATTTAAATCATGTTATTGACTTATTCCAGAATCATATTCATTGTTATTATATCATATATGGTTCACTTATGACTTTATATTACCTGTTCTTTTGTAAATTCTATGTTAAAGAAGCGTTTTGGGTAAAATCGTTTCATTTATCGTAGGTGTTTTGACTTGTTGTTATTGACATTATTATTACTTATATCATGATTTACTTACTTCCAAAATATAAAATATGATTTATATATCATATATATTCAGTATATATATATATATATAATAGATAGATAAATGAAATGAAAAACACCGTTCATGGAGATGGTAGTCCGTACGTACGCATGAACGCTGTTTTCCTTTCCTTATTATCTTGAATGGAAGTAAGTAGATGACATACATATATATATATATATACATAAATCCAGTAGCTTTATAATGTCATATATTTCATTATTATTTCTTATATATACTTTATAATCATTCTTAAATGGTTAACATGGAGAATGAATCTCATCGCGTCGTGGAGACGGTAGTCCGTACGTACGCACGAGCGATTATATCATTTCCATAAATATTGAATTGAATTGGAGTAGATTATACAATATATAAGAATCAGTATGATGTTGTAATAACTATGTATAGTTATTCTTTACACCATTATACCCATCCATGTAAGGTGGTGGTGGAAAATAGATTACACCACGGCGTGGAGACGGTATTCCGTACGTACGCACGCGCGGTGATTTCTTTTTCTGTAGGATGGATAGATGGTGAAATAGTGTTGTTTCATACTTATAATAACATATCATTATATGAGTGATACTGATGTTATTACTTCATAATGAAACAACCTAATAAGAAGAAGTGGAAGAAGAAATAAAGATGAAAGAATTGGTAACGGTAATTACCTTTTCTTTGATGCGCCTCTTTGAGACCTCCTCTTAGGGCACTAAAATTGGTCTTTGAGGAAGACCAGAACCTATAGGATGTTTCTAGGGAAGTGGAGAAGAGATTTTGGCAGGTTTTGGCCGAGCTTGAGTGCTCAAATTTGTGTGAGGAGGTGGGGGAGGAGGTGTCCTTTTATAAGGGAGGAGAGGGGCACCTTAGGAATACCTCAAAATATTATTTTATATTAATGTCAAAATCAGTTTATAATGGTTCCAAAGGGTCTTATTTCGAATCTAAAGTGGGGATGGGTCGAAATCCTATCAACCAATAGGATTTAGACAAGTTTAGGTTATTATTTTAACCTTATCAATTAGATTTAACTCTAAGTTAAAAAATTTAACTTTTACCGTGTCTTTTTGGTTTCTTACACTATATGGTTAATACACTTACTATAACATGCCAAAAGAACCCCAACTTGTATATTATTAATACATATATCCTTATCTAAGTCATTTGGCCGAACTTTAGATTTTTAGGAATAAAATAACAATTAATAATATAATATTTTATTTAAAAACTATTTTGTGTCAATTTTGACACTATTTGATATATGATTTTTTTGAAAGTCATAACAGAATTATATGTTCAAACCAAGTTGATTAAATCAACAATAATATATCATAGTAACCTATAAAATTAGTGGGATTCATAAAAAGTCTAAAATTACATTTAATTTGGTGTTAATAACATCAATTATGTCAATATTTCATTAATAAGATAATTACTGCATCATCGTTGTGTCATAAATAAATTAATTTATTTAAAGTCTAAAAATTATAAATAAAATATCACTATGTAGGAAATATGTTTAGATTTCTAATTAATATTTATATTCGAATTTATCTTATGTATAACCCCATATTAAAAATGTTTTAGTTATTAAACTTTGATTTTAACTATTTTAACTATTCATTGAATAAAATAATATTAAATGTCATAATCTAATCCAAGTGGACCTAAATGGTCATATTATATTCATAAGGTTGTTTTAGGTCGAATTACACTTATCCAATAGAATTAGGACATGTGTTAGGGTAAGAGTAATATCATATATACCCTTAGTTACCCTATTTACTATTAACCGTGGTAAATAAAAGTAAAAAGTTACTATTCACCAAAAATTATTTTCATCTAATTGAACAACATTTTACTTACTGACATCAACTGTGTCTCTCGGATTTTTTAAATTCCATTCACAGAAGCGGTAAAATTAAGTTTTATGAAAAGTTCAGTTTTTTAACTACCACTTAGTAGTTTCACTATTCATCAAAAATTGATGTTTTTCAGAACAATGTCAAAATTTCATCCTAAGCTATATTTCATATTCCAAATTCAAAAATGAAGTCTATTTTACCAAATTCATAACATAGAAGTTGCATTAATTAATTTTATAATTAAATCCCGCTGTTAAAACAAATAGCGTGTTTTTAAGAATCAATATCTATCAAAAGATTGACACTTGATTATGTCTGGTTTAAATGTGAAATTACAACCAATGACCAAAATTGTATTAAATTGTAAAAATATATTCTAAATATACTTTAAAACCACTCAAATTAATAATTTATCACTATTAATTATTTTGATAAAAAAAGTTGTTTTTAATTAAAATTTAGTAATTTTCACTATTCATTAGAAAATGAAAGTTATCCGAAAAGTGCCAAAATTTTACCCTAAGCTAATTTCGATATTACGAATCCAAAAATGAAGTCCATTTTGAGAGCTAAAATTTCTATCATTTTAAAAAGTGGTTATTACTATTCATAACGGCTAGTTTTAATAATATTTTAATAGCATATCGTTGTTTCGTGAAACTCAGTATTGCGTACTACACACGCTATCGAGAAGGTTGCGATTGCGTGTAATGCAAGGCAAGTCAAGGATGCGTGTTGTGCAAGCTCTTTTTGGTGTAGCGTACAACACAAGACATTAATAAAATTAAAAAGAATAGTTTTCATAAAATCTCCAGCTGTTACATTCTACTCCCCTTAAAATGAATTTCGCCCTCGAAATTCGTCGGGGTTATAAATAGTTTACTATTCGAAAGTTTCATTAATATAAACACACATCGTAAAAAGGAATACCAAAACTTGGCTTTAAAAACTAAAGTATGAAATGTAACGATTACCCAAATAAACTAATCACTAGGTTTCCACATAGGTGAAAATATGGATATGGAAGAGAAATCTAACCATCATGTTCTGATAGAGAGTGGTAGAGAACATGGCTATGGAAAAGCCAGCAATCACAAAGCCATAAATTTGTGACGATCTAAGGTACCATCTGATTCATCAGGTATAAGATCACTAGGACAACATTTTTGGTTTTCAAGATCATTTCCCTAAAGAGGCGTTTCAAAGAAGAGGTAATAACCATTACCGATCTTTTCAATTTCTTTCTTCTTCAACTTCTTCTTATTTAGTTGTTTCATGATAAAGTAATAACATCAGTATTACTTACATACTGATATGTTATTATAAATATGAAACAACTCTAATTAACCTTCTATCCATCCTGCGGAAAAAGGAAATCACCGCGCGTGCGTACGTACGGAATACCGTCTCCACGCCGTGGTGTAATCTATTTTCCGCCACCACCTTAATTGGATGGGTATAATGGTTTAATGAGTAACTATATATGATTATTATAAAGTGATATTGATACTGAAATAGTATAAATACACTTCAACGCAATTCCACGACCATGGGAACGATATCGTCGCTCGTGCGTACGTACGGACTACCGTCTCCACGACGCGATGAGATTCATTCTCAATGATTAACCATTAATGAATGATTATAAAGTATATATAATAATTACTAATGAAATATATTACCAAATAATGATACTGTAATTATTTATATTTATATGTATGTCATCTACTTAATTCCATTCAATTCAATAAGGAAACGAAAACAGCGTTCATGCGTACGTACGGACTACCGTCTCCATGAACGGTGTATTTCTTTCCATTTACTGATTTATTATATATGTATATTCTGAATATATAAATATAAATCATGTTTTATATTCTGGAATTAATTAATAATGATCTAAGTAATCATATGAATAATTACAAGTTAAAAACACAAACGACAAATGAGACGATTTTACCCAAAACGCTACTTTAACATTAATTTACAAAAGAACGAGTAATATAAAGTCATAAGTGGACCATATATGATATAATAACAATGAATATGATTCTGGAATAAGTCAATAACATGATTTAAATCATTATACAGGAGGTTCGGACACTTACGAAGCAAATCGGACCTAAGGTAAGGGAAATATCACAATCTCATTTTTATCCGAGATTGTTTATTCGTAAGTATTTACTGGGGTGTATTTTATCATCCACATCCATGTTTCATCAATATGTAATATTATTTCCATCCAACTACAATTGTTTAAATCCATTTTTACCCTTCGGTGAGTTTTTAGTAATATGTATGAAAGGAATCTTTTGTCGTACGAGGTACTTTTTGACTTTTCCGACAAAAGTACGAAGAATGTTTTTTTTAACTTATACGGCATGAATGGATTTTTAATCCATTATTTCCAAGAAATTTCCCTTACAAGTTTTCAAGTTTATTTTTAATCAACTTCTTTTATTTTAAAGTCGTATGACATGTTATGAAAGGAAAAAAAATTTGAAGTAGAAAGGATATTTTCCTCAAGAATGGAGTTCAAGTATTTTATCAAAATTATTTTCTATCTAAGAAAATAAAAGGGTTATGTTTTTATCCCTATTATTACATGGATTTGATTATGTTGTGATGGAAACATTTTTATGAATCCCTTTATCTTATATGAATTGTTTTATGATGTCATGTTGTTTAAGAATCCCATATTTATTACATGGGTTATGCGATGATGTATGATTTATGATTATGTGGCACACATATGAAAGGATTCATTATAAGATGGGTGGGACCTATATCTCCCTCAAATGCATTGGGTAAAGATTTTATATCTCATGAGATAGACAGGGCTGGAACGGTAGGTTATACCAGTTCAGTGAAACAGAAATGAAACGAGGGTTACTCGATTCAGAAAGGGACTTTGTCCACTAAGATAGTCTTGGCAATGAGTCTTGACTAACAAGAAATGATTCTCTATGATTATGTGTGTATGCCACAAAGTTTCAAGTTTTATGTTATGATTATGGGGATCTCATTCTCACTTCTATGATTTATTCCATGTTAAGATATTATGATCTCTTTTGCAGGTTATGATTTTCAAAAAGATATGATATGATTTTTAGTTCCTTTATTTGCCTTGCTGAGCATTTGAGCTCACCCTTTTATGTTTTCTTTTCCCCAGGATATAAAGAAAGGTTTTAGGTAAAAAAAAGGGAAGATCTTTATGGGAGATATTGAAGATCTTTCACCACGATTAGAAGATTACGTTCCGAGTTTCCAAAGACACTAAACTATTACGATCCTTGTGTGTGTGTTTTTGTTATGTACTAAGTATTCCGCAAAAGTAATGTAATGTCCATGTATGTCAAGATACGGGTCTCTACAGTAAATGTAACAGCCCGAGATTTTATGAAAAATATTCTTTTTTATTTCACTAATGTCTTGTGTTGTACTCTACACCAAAAGGAGCTTGCACGACATGCATCATTGACTTGCCTTGCATTACACGCAATCGCGACCTTCCTCGATAGCTTGCGTCGTACGCAATACCGAGTTTCACTAAACAACGATATGCTATTAAAATATTATTAAAACTAGCCGTTATGAATAATAATAACCACTTTTTGAAATTTTATAAATTTTATTTTTCAAAGTGGACTTCATTTTTGGATTCGGAATACCGAAATTAGCCTAGGGTTAAATTTTGGTATTTTTCTGAAAACATTCAATTTTTGATGAATAGTGAAACCACTAAGTGGTAGGTTAAAAACTGAATTTTGCATAAAACTTAATTTTACCGCTTCTGTTAATGGAATTTCGAAAATCCGACAGACACGGTTGATATTAGTAGGTAAAATGTGGTTCAATGAGATAAAAATAATTTTTTGGTGAATAGTAACATTTTACTTTTTTACCGCGGTTAATAGTAAATAGGGTAACTAAGGGTAAAAATGATATTACTATTACCCTAACACGTGTCCTAATTCTAATGGATAAGTTTAATTCGACCAAAAACAAACATAGGAATAAAATATGACCATTTAGGCCCACTTGGGTTAGATTAGGACATTTATTATTAATTTATTTAAAGAAGGGTTAAAATAGTTAAAATCGAAGTTTAATAAGTAAATCATTTTCAATATGGGGTTATACATACGATAAATTCGACTATAAATATTCATTAGAAAGATAAAAATATTTCCTACATAATGATATTTTATTTATAATTTTTATACTTTAAATAAATTAATTTATTTATGACACAACGATGATGCAGTAATTACCCTTTTAAAGTAATATTAACATAATTGATGTTATAAATGCTCAAATGAATGTAATTTGAGACTTTTTATGAATTCCAATAATTTTCTAGGTTACTATGATATATTAGTGTTGCTTTAATCAACTTGGTTCGAACATATAATTCATTTATGACTTTCACAAAAATCATATATCAAATAGTGTCAAAATTGACACAAAATAGTTTTTAAATAAAATATTATATTATTAATTGTTATTTTATTCCTAAAAATCTAAGGTTCGGCCAAATGACTTAGATAAGGATATATATATTAATAATAAACAATTTGGGGTTCGTTTGGCATTTTATAGTAAGTGTATTAACCATATAGTGAAAGAAAACAAAAAGACACGGTAAAAGTTAAATTATTTAACTTAGAGTTAAATCTAATTGATAAGGTTAAAATAATACCCTAAACTTGTCTAAATCCTATTGGTTGATAAGATTTCGATCCATCCCCACTTTAGCTTCTAAATAAGACCCTTTGGAACCATTATAAACCGATTTTGACATTAACATAAAATAATATTTTGAGGTATTCCTAAGATGCCCCTCTCCTCCCTTATAAAAGGACACCTCCTCCCCCTCCTCCTCACACCAATTTGAGCACTCAAGCTCGGCAAACCCCTGCCAAAATATCTTCTCCACTTCCCTAGCAACATCCTAGAGGTTCTGGTCTTCCTCAAAGACCAATTTTAGTTCCCTAAGAGGAGGTCTCCAAAAGGCGCTTCAAAGAAGAGGTAATTACCGTTACCAATTCTTTCATCTTTATTTCTTCTTCCACTTCTTCTTCTTAGGTTGTTTCATTATGAAGTAATAACATCAGTATCACTCATATACTGATATGTTATTATAAGTATGAAACAACCCTATTTCACCATCTATCCATCCTACGGAAAAAGAAATCACCGCGCGTTCGTACGTACAGAATACCGTCTTCACGCCGTCGTGTAATCTATTTTCCACCACCACCTTACATGGATGGGTATAATGGTGTAAAGAATAACTATACATAGTTATTACAACATCATATTGATTCTTATATATTGTATAATCCACACCAATTCAATTCAATATTTATGGAAATGATATCATCGCTCATGCGTACGTACGGACTACCGTCTCCACGACGCGATGAGATTCATTCTCCATGTTAACCATTTAAGAATGATTATAAAGTATATATAAGAAATAATAATGAAATATATGACATTATAAAGCTACTGGATTTATGTGTATATATATATATGTATGTCATCTACTTACTTCCATTCAAGACAATAAGGAAAGGAAAACAGCGTTCATGCGTACGTACGGACTACCGTCTCCATGAACGGTGTTTTCATTTCATTTATCTATCTATTATATATATATATATACTGAATATATATGATATATAAATCATATTTTATATTCTGGAAGTAAGTAAATCATGATATAAGTAATAATAATGTCAAGAACAACAAGTCAAAACACCTACGATAAAAGAAACGATTTTACCCAAAACACTTCTTTAACATGGAATTTACAAAAGAACGGGTAATATAATGTCATAAGTAAACCATATATGATATCATTACAATGAATATGATTCTGTAATAAGTCAATGACATTATTTAAACCATTATACAGGAGCTTCGGACACGTACAAAGCAAATCGGACCTAAGGTAAGGGGAAATATCACAATCTCATTTTTATCTGAGATTGTTTATACTTTGGTATTTACTGGGGTGTATTTTATCATCCACATCCATGTTACCTCAATGTGTAATATTATTTCCATCCTTCTACAATATATTATATCCAATTTTACCCTTCGGTGAGTTTTTTGTAAAAGATATGAAAGGAATATTTTGTCGTTTTTCGTACGAGGTACTTTTTGACTTTTCCGACAAAAGTACGAAGAATGTTTTTTTAACTTATACAACATGAATGGATTTTTAAAACATTATTTCCAAGAAGCTTCCTTTACAAGTTTTCAGGTTTATTTTTAATCAACTTCTTTTAGTCTATAATTGTATGACATGTTAAGAAAAGAAAAGTGTTTTTGAAGAAGAAAGGATATTTTCCTCAAGAATGGAGTTCAAGTGTTTTATCAAAATTATTTTCCATCTAAGATAATAAAGGGTTCTGTTTTTATCCCTATTATTACATTGATTTTATTATGTTGTGAGGGAATTATTTTTATGAAGTCATTTACCTTATATGATTTGTTTTATGATGTCATGATGTTTTAAGAATCCCATTTTTGTTACATGTGTTATGCGATGATGTATGATTTATGATTATGTGGCACACATAAGAAAGGATTCATTATAAGATGGGTGGGACCTATATCTCCCTCCAATGCATTGGGTAAAGATTTTACATCTCATGAGATAGACATGGCTGGAATGGTAGGTTATACTGGTTCAGTGAAACAGGACTGAAACGAGGGTCACTCGATTCAGAAATGGACTTTGTCCACTAAGATAGTCTTGGCAATGAGTCTTGACTAACAAGAAATTATTCTCTATGATTATGTGTGAATGCCACAAAGTTTCATGTTTTAAGTTATACTTATTGGGATTTCATTTCACTACTATGATTTATCCCATGTTATGAAATTATGCTCTCTTTTGCAGGTTAAGATTTCCAAAAGTTATGTTCGTATGAATATGATGTGATTGATTTTCTTTTGTTTACCCTTACTGAGCATTTGAGCTCACCCTTTTATGTTTTCTTTTCCCCAGGATATAAAGAATGGTCTTAGGTAAAAAAAAGGGAAGATCTTTATGGGAGATATTGAAGATCTTTCACCACGATTAGAAGATTACGTTCCGAGTTTCCAAAGACACTAAACTATTACGATCCTTGTGTGTGTGTTTTTCTTATGTACTAAGTATTCCACAAATGTAATGTAATGTCAATGTACGTCAGGATACGAGTCTTTACAGTTGGTATCAGAGGAAAGGTTTAGTCAACCTTTGGAAACTAGGATGCGAGAACTTTAGTGAGATCCCGAGAGATATTTCTAAGGTATGTCTAGGGATGTACCTAAGGTTAAGTATACGTATAGGTTATAGTACTAGAACTACACTAAAGATCATAGAATTAAACCTAAGATGTTAGATATTGAAGGTACTCCCCCTTTATTATGTTGTTTTCCCTAGCATGATTTTTGCCTCTCACAAGATTCTTTTTGTGTTTTAGTTAATGGAGGGAACCAGAAGGAATTCGGATAACATTTAATCCAATGGACAAATTGGTGACTATGAGCAACAAAATTGTGTAATTCCTATAGAGAAAGATCTCATGATTATGCCAAATCAGTCATCGCGATATATGATTAACAAGGTGAAATTTAGTGGTATGCCTAATTCATCAAAGAAGAGGAAGATAAACTATTATGCATGTTCACATGTTGAGGAGCATAAAGAAAAGAAGATTGAGATTTCTAAAGAAGGGAAGAAGAACCTTGAGGAATACCTCAAATGGAGGAACCGATGTTATCTGTGTGGAGAAAAGGGTCATAGAGTGACAGACTGTTATGGAGTTCAATGCATTATTTGTGGAGAACATGGGCATTACCCAACTCAATGACCTGACCTAAAAAGTTACTTCTAAATCAAGGAAGGACTTATTCCAGGACAATAATTGAAGAGGATGGATTGAAGTGTTTATGTATTGGTATTCAAGAATAATGTTGTTGAGGTACTTTTATTGTTGTATTATTCTATTGTGGTTTTCAATAATTTTAAGGTACCGGTAACCATGAAAAGTGATTCAAATATTTTTGAAAGCAGATGATATGCGCATAATGAAGGGATAAGGAGAAAATTAACTGTTTGATAGTATTCATGAGCTCATGATTGATATAAGGACTAAGTGATATCATGGTTTGAGTATATATAATTTTGAGGATTTTGGTATGTGGAAAGAGTTAACTTTTAATAGAATTCATGTTTTCAATAAGGTTCAATGGGTATTCAAGAGATTACAAGATTAAGGCCTTTGAATGTTTGGAATGTGACCAACAAGATATATCTTATGATATATGGGGATCAACGATGGTATTAAATCTCTGGTAATCGTTTTCACTATGTTATGAGAGTGGACTGCAGTATTATGGATAAGCCTAAAGATTGGAATGGATTATGTTGGACATAAGTTAGTATTGTTTAAGGATAGAAGTTTTTTTCGATATTATTGATGGGATGTTATAGTAATATAGTTTTAGAAAAAGGACAACCTGCAGAACGGGCGACAGCCCATCGCGTCGGACAAGGCTGTGGGAATCGAACCCAGAACCGAAGTGCGACTGGCCTTTATCGCCTACCACTGGCCTACAGGAAGTCCCTGTTTAGTAGAAACTAGTTTTATTATATTAAGCAGTATGATATATGAAGTATAAGTTCATTTTAGGAACCATATGTGATTAATCTCACTATAGATTGACTTATAATTTTTGCTAACCTTTTGTTTGAGACAGATGGAATGACCTGTCATACTAACACTTCACAAATAACAAATTCAACTTCATTTATTTAAGAGATGAAGTGGAAATTGTTCAAGGCATGAACAACAGTGAGATTGTAGCAAAATAAAGAAAGTATTTATTCTAATTCAAATTTTCAACTTTAGGGAAATGATCTTGAAAACCAAAAATGTTGTCCTAGTGATCTTATACCTGATGAATCAGATGGTACCTTAGATCGTCACAAATTTATGGATTTGTGATTACTGGATTTTCCATAGCCATGTTCTCTACCACTCTCCATCAGAACATGATGGTTAGATTTCTCTTCCATATCCATATTTTCACCTATGTGGAAACCCAGTGATTAGTTTATTTGGGTAATCGTTACATTTCATACTTTAGTTTTTAAAGCCAATTTTTGGTATTCCTTTTTACGATGTGGGTTTCTATTAAAGAAACTTTCGAATAGTAAACCATTTATAACCCCGACGAATTTCAAGGGAGAAATTCATTTTAAGGGGGGTAGAATGTAACAGCCCGAGATTTTATGAAAAATATTTTTTTTTATTTCACTAATGTCTTGTGTTGTACTCTACACCAAGAGGAGCTTTCACAACACACATCATTTACTTTCCTTGAATTACACGCAATCGCGACCTTCCTCGATAGCTTGCGTCGTACGCAATACCAAGTTTCACTAAACAACGATATGCTATTAAAATATTATTAAAACTAGCTGTTATGAATAATAATAACCACTTTTTGAAATTTTATAAATTTTATTTTTCAAAATGGACTTCATTTTTGGATTCGGAATACCGAAATTAGCCTAGGGTGAAATTTTGGTATTTTTCTGAAAACATTCAATTTTTGATGAATAGTGAAACCACTAAGTGGTAGGTTAAAAACTGGATTTTGCATAAAACTTAATTTTACCACTTCTGTGAATGGAATTTCGAAAATCCAACAGACACGGTTGATATCAGTAAGTAAAATGTGGTTCAATGAGATAAAAATAATTTTTTGGTGAATAGTAACTTTTTACTTTTTTACCGCGGTTAATAGTAAATAGGGTAACTAAGGGTAAAAATGATATTACTATTACCCTAACACATGTCCTAATTCTATTGGATAAGTTTAATTCGACCAAAAACAAACATAGGAATAAAATATGACCATTTAGGCCCACTTGGGTTAAATTAGGACATTTATTATTAATTTATTTAAAGAAGGGTTAAAATAGTTAAAATGAAAGTTTAATAAGTAAATCATTTTTAATATGGGGTTATACATAAGATAAATTCGACTATAAATATTCATTAGAAATCTAAAAATATTTCCTACATAATGATATTTTATTTATAATTTTTATACTTTAAATAAATTAATTTATTTATGACACAACGATGATGCAGTAATTACCCTTTTAAAGAAATATTAACATAATTGATGTTATAAATGCTCAAATGAATGTAATTTGAGACTTTTTATGAATTCCAATAATTTTCTAGGTTACTATGATATATTAGTGTTGATTTAATCAACTTGGTTTGAACATATAATTCAGTTATGACTTTCACAAAAATCATATATCAAATAGTGTCAAAATTGACACAAAATAGTTTTTAAATGAAATATTATATTATTAATTGTTATTTTATTCCTAAAAATCAAAGGTTTGGCCAAATAACTTAGATAAGGATATATATATTAATAATAAACAATTTGGGGTTTGTTTGGCATGTTATAGTAAGTGTATTAACCATATAGTGAAAGAAAACAAAAAGACACGGTAAAAGTTAAATTATTTAACTTAGAGTTAAATCTAATTGATAAGGTTAAAATAATACCCTAAACTTGTCTAAATCCTATTGGTTGATAATATTTCGACCCCTCCCCACTTTAGCTTCTAAATAAGACCCTTTGGAACCATTATAAACCGATTTTGACATTAATATAAAATAATATTTTGAGGTATTCCTAAGGTGCCCCTCTCCTCCCTTATAAAAGGACACCTCCTCCCCCTCCTCCTCACACCAATTTGAGCACTCAAGCTCGGCCAAACCCTGCCAAAATATCTTCTCCACTTCCCTATCAACATCCTAGAGGTTCTGGTCTTCCTCAAAGACCAATTTTAGTTCCCTAAGAGGAGGTCTCCAAAAGGCGCTTCAAAGAAGAGGTAATTACCGTTACCAATTCTTTCATCTTTATTTCTTCTTCCACTTCTTCTTATTAGGTTGTTTCATTATGAAGTAATAACATCAGTATCACTCATATACTGATATGTTATTATAAGTATGAAACAACCCTATTTCACCATCTATCCATCCTACAGAAAAAGAAATCACCGCGCGTGCGTACGTACGGAATACCGTCTTCACGTCGTGGTGTAATCTATTTTCCACCACCACCTTACATGGATGGTTATAATGGTGTAAAGAATAACTATACATAGTTATTACAACATCATATTGATTCTGATATATTTTATAATCCACACCAATTCAATTCAATATTTATGGAAATGATATCATCGCTCGTGCGTACGTACGGACTACCGTCTCCACGACGCGATGAGATTCATTCTCCATGTTAACCATTTAAGAATGATTATAAAGTATATATAAGAAATAATAATGAAATATATGACATTATAAAGGTACTGGATTTATGTATATATATATATATATATATATATATATGTATGTCATCTACTTACTTCCATTCAAGACAATAAGGAAAGGAAAACAGCGTTCATGCGTACGTACGGACTACCGTCTCCATGAACGGTGTTTTCATTTCATTTATCTATCTATTATATATATATATACAGAATATATATGATATATAAATCATATTTTATATTCTGGAAGTAAGTAAATCATGATATAAGTAAAAATAATTTCAAGAACAACAAGTCAAAACACCTACGATAAAAGAAACGATTTTACCCAAAACGCTTCTTTAACATGGAATTTACAAAAGAACGGGTAATATAATGTCATAAGTAAACCATATATGATATCATAACAATTAATATGATTCTGTAATAAGTCAATGACATTATTTAAACCATTATACAGGAGCTTCGGACACGTACAAAGCAAATCGGACCTAAGGTAAGGGGAAATATCACAATCTCATTTTTATCCGAGATTGTTTATACTTTGGTATTTACTGGGGTGTATTTTATCATCCACATCCATGTTACCTCAATGTGTAATATTATTTCCATCCTTCTACAATAGATTATATCCAATTTTACCCTTCGGTGAGTTTTTTGTAAAAGATATGAAAGGAATATTTTGTCGTTTTTCGTACGAGGTACTTTTTGACTTTTCCGACAAAAGTACGAAGAATGTTTTTTTTAACTTATACAGCATGAATGGATTTTTAAAACATTATTTCCAAGAAGATTCCTTTACAAGTTTTCAAGTTAATTTTTAATCAACTTCTTTTAGTTTATAATTGTATGACATGTTAAGAAAAGAAAAGTGTTTTTGAAGAAGAAAGGATATTTTCCTCAAGAATGGAGTTCAAGTGTTTTATCAAAATTATTTTACATCTAAGATAATAAAGGGTTCTGTTTTTATCCCTATTATTACATTGATTTGATTATGTTGTGAGGGAATTATTTTTATGAAGTCATTTACCTTATATGATTTGTTTTATGATGTCATGATGTTTTAAGAATCCCATTTTTGTTACATGTGTTATGCGATGATGTATGATTTATGATTATGTGGCACACATAAGAAAGGATTCATTATAAGATGGGTGGGACCTATATCTCCCTCCAATGCATTGGGTAAAGATTTTATATCTCATGAGATAGACATGGCTGGAATGGTAGGTTATACCGGTTCAGTGAAACAGGACTGAAATGAGGGTCACTCGATTCAGAAATGGACTTTTTCCACTAAGATAGTCTTGGAAATGAGTCTTGACTAACAAGAAATGATTCTATATGATTATGTGTGAATGCCACAAAGTTTCATGTTTTAAGTTATACTTATTGGGATTTCATTTCACTACTATGATTTATCCCATGTTATGAAATTATGCTCTCTTTTGCAGGTTAAGATTTCCAAAAGTTATGTTCTTATGAATATGATGTGATTGATTTTCTTTTGTTTACCCTTACTGAGCATTTGAGCTCACCCTTTTATGTTTTCTTTTCCCCAGGATATAAAGAATGGTCTTAGGTAAAAAAAAGGGAAGATCTTTATGGGAGATATTGAAGATCTTTCACCACGATTAGAAGATTACGTTCCGAGTTTCCAAAGACACTAAACTATTACGATCCTTGTGTGTGTGTTTTTCTTATGTACTAAGTATTCTGTAAATGTAATGTAATGTCAATGTACGTCAGGATACGGGTCTTTACAGTTAGGAATATCTCAAAATATTATTTTATATTAAAGTAAAAATCGGTTTATAATGGTTCCAAAGGGTCTTATTTCGAAGCTAAAGTGGGGAATGGTCGAAATCCTATCAACCAATAATATTTAGACAAGTTTAGGGTATTATTTTAACCTTATCAATTATATTTAACTCTAAGTTAAATAATTTAACTTTTACCGTGTCTTTTTGTTTTCTTTCACTATATGGTTAATACACTTACTATAACATGACAAACGAACCCCAAATTGTTTATTATTAATATATATATCCTTATCTAAGTCATTTGGCCGAACCTTAGATTTTTAGGAATAAAATAACAATTAATAATATAATATTTGATTTAAAAACTATTTTGTGTCAATTTTGACACTATTTGATATATGATTTTTGTGAAAGTCATAACAGAATTATATGTTCGAAACAAGTTGATTAAATCAACACTAATATATCATAGTAACCTAGAAAATTTGTTTAATTCATAAAAAGTCTCAAATTACATTTATTTTGGTGTTTATAACATCAATTATTTCAATATTTCATAAATAAGATAATTACTGCATCATAATTGTGTCATAAATAAATTAAATTATTTAATGTCTAAAAATTATAAATAAAATACCATTATGTAGGAAATTTTTTTATATTTCTAATGAATATTTATTGTCGAATTTATCTTATGTATAACCCCATATTAAAAATGATTTACTTATTAAACTTTTATTTTAACTATTTTAACCCTTCTTTAAATAAATTAATAATAAATGTCCTAATCTAACCCAAGTGGGCCTAAATGGTCATATTTTATTCAAAAGGTTGTTTTTGGTCGAATTACACTTATCCAATAGAATTAGTACATGTGTTAGGGTAATAGTAATATCATATTTACCCTTAGTTACCCTATTTACTATTAACCGCGGTAAAAAAAAGTAAAAAGTTACTGTTCACCAAAAAAATTATTTTTATCTCATTGAACCACATTTTACTTACTGATATCAACCGTGTCTGTCGGATTTTTGAAATTCCATTCACAGAAGTGGTAAAATTATGTTTTATGAAAAATTCAGTTTTTTAACTACCACTTAGTAGTTTCACTATTCATCAAAAATTGATGTTTTTCAGAAAAATTCCAAAATTTCTTCCTAAGCTATATTTCATATTCCGAATTCAAAAATGAATTCTATTTTACCAAATTCATAACATATAAATTGCATTAATTAATTTTATAATTAAATCCTGCTGTTAAAACAAATAGCCTGTTTTTAAGAAACAATATCTATCAAAAGATTGGCACTTGATTATGTCTGGTTTAAATGTGAAATTACATCCAATGACCAACATTGTATTAAACTGTAAAAATATATTCTAAATATACTTTAAAACCACTCAAATTAATGATTTATCACTATTAATTATTTCGATTAAAAAAGTTGTTTTTAATTATAATTTAGTAATTTTCACTATTCATCAGAATATGAAAGTTATCCGAAAAGTACCAAAATTTCACCCTAGGCTAAATTCGATACTCCGAATCCAAAAATGAAGTCCATTTTGAGAGATAAAATTTCTAAAATTTAAAAAAAATGGTTATTACTATTCATAACGGCTATTTTTATTAATATTTTAATAGCATATCGTTGTTTCGTGGAACTCAGTATTGCGTACTACACACGCTATCGAGGAAGGTTGTGATTGCGTGTAATGCAAGGCAAGTCAAGGATGCGTGTTGTGCAAGCTCCTTTTGGTGTAGCGTACAACACAAGACATTAGTGAAATTAAAAAGAATATTTTTCATAAAATCTTGGGCTGTTACATTCTACCCCCCTTAAAATGAATTTCGCCCTCGAAATTCGTCGGGGTTATAAATTGTTTACTATTCGAAAGTATCTTTAATAGAAACCCACATCGTAAAAAGGAATACCAAAACCAATATTTAAAAACAAGCGTATGAAACTTAACGGTTACCCAAATAAACTAATCACTGGGTTTCCACATAGGTGAAAATATGGATATGGAAGAAAAATATAACCATCATGTTCTGATGGAGAGTGGTAGAGAACATGGCTATGGAAAAGCCAACAATCACAAATCCATAAATTTGTGACGATCTAAGGTACCATCCGATTAATCAGATATAAGATCACTAGGATAACATTTTTGGTTTTCAAGATCATTTCCCTAAAGTTGATGAATTAAAAGAAATACTTACATGATTTTGTTACAATCTCACTGTTGTTCGTGAATTGAACAATTTCCACTTAATCTCTTAAATAAATGAAGTTGAATTTGTTATTCGTGAAGTGTTAGCAGATCATGTAATAGAATGATGGGTCATTCCATCTGTCTCAAACAAAAGGTTAGCAAAAATTATATACATAAGTCGATCTATAGTGAGATTAATCATATATGGTTCCTAAAATGGACTTATACTTCATATATCGTACTGCTTAATAAAATAAAACTAGTTTCTCCTAAAGAGGGACTTCCTGTAGGCCAGTGGTAGGAGATAAAGGCCAGTCGCACTTCGGTTGTGGGTTCGATTTCCACAGCCTTGTCCGACGTGATGGGCGGTCGCCCGTCCTGCAGGTTGTCCTTTTTCTAAAACTATATTACTATAACATCCCATCAATAATATCGAGAAAACTTCTATCCTTAAACAATACTAACTTATGTCCAACATAATCCATTACAATCTTTAGGCTTATCCATAATACTGCAGTCCACTCTCATAACATAGTGAAAATGATTAGCAAAGATTTAACACCATCGTCAATCCCCATATATCATAAGATATGTTTTTTTGGTCACATTCCAAACATTCAAAGTCCTTAATCATGTATTCTATTGAATACCTTAGTGAAAACATGAATGCAGTTAAAAGTTAACACTTTCCACATACCAAAATCCTCAAAATTCTATATTCTCAAACCATGATATCACTTAGTCCTTATATCAATCATGAGCTCATGAATACTATTAAACATTTCATTTTCTCATTTTCCCTTCATTATGCGCATATCATCTTATTTCCAAAATATATCAATCACTTTGAATACCACATCAATAAATATTGCAATACTAAATGATACAACATTATTTTGGAATCCCATTACATAAACACTTAATCATTCCACCACATCGTTTTCATATTCAACATTTCCAATAGTGATCGCATGTGACTTCCCTTTTTTCCTTTGCCTTTAGTGGTTGCTCATGTTGATCGTCACTAACCCTTGGATTAGGGCATTTATTAGCATAATGTCCCATCTCCTTGCACTTGAGACATTGAAGTGTTGGTGGTGCGTTCTCTGCAGTGTTTGCTTTGTTCACATCATTAGAAACCCTTTTTTCCATTATTTCGACACTCAGCTGCTCGATGACCTTCTTTTCCACACTTAAAACATTTTCTAGTCCCTTTAAGACAATATCCACCATGCTTCTTTCCACACTTTGTGCATAAGGAAACATTCATCTTCTTTTCACCATTATTCTGAGATTTCTCCTTGAACTCCATCTTTTGTTTCTTGTCAAAATCATGAGATGGATATGTAACACCAAATTCCATTTCTACCTTGATAGCACAACGCACAATTTCTTCATAGCTACTGAAGTCTCTTATAGCTAATGCCCTTCGAAGACTTGGTTTTAAGCCACTGAAAAATCGATCAACTTTACTTTCAGGTTGGATGATAATACCAGAAGCATACCTTGCAAGTCTTGTAAAAGTTTCTTCGTATATACCAACAGATTCATCATCCTTCTACTTCAGCTCAAGAAACTCCTTTTCCATCTTTGTTCGAAGAATATGAGGGAAGTACTTACTGAAAAACAAGTTCTTGAACTTGTCCCATTCCATGGGCTCAATTTCATCTCTTTGCCTCGTATTCTTGATAAGATTCCACCATTGATCAGCTTCACCTTCCAAACGATATACTGCTAAGATGAATTTATCATTCTCAGAACATTGAAGAACTGAAAATATCTTTTCAGTGGTACTGATCCATTGTTCAGCAACAAGTGGATCAGAAGACCCACTGAAAGAAGGTGGACGTTGCCTCATGAAGGACTCAATAGAATATTGTTCCCTTATCTGCTCATTTTGGAAGTCCAGAATGATTCATAGCTTGTGTATGTATAGCAATAAGATTTTTCACTCCATCTCCCATAACATTTGTTTGTTCAGGAGGGCAATCATTGCATTGTCCATTGCATTGATCAACACGGTTCCTTCGGGTTCCAGCCATCGTCTAAAACCCAAAAAGAATAGTGTGAGAGGAAAAAATCATGCTAGGGAAAACAACATAATAAAGGGGGAGTACCTTCAATATCTAACATCTTAGGTTTAATTCTATGATCGTTAGCGTAATTCTAGTACTATAACCTATACGTATACTTAACCTTAGGGACATCCCTAGACATACCTTAGAAATATCTCTAGGGATATCACTAACGTTTTCGCATCCTAGTTTCCAAAGGTTGACTAAACCTCCCTCTGATACCAACTGTAGAGACCCGTATCTTGACGTACATGAACATTACATTACTTTTGCGGAATACTTAGTACATAACAAAAACACACACACAAGGATCGTAATAGTTTAGTGTCTTTGTAAACTCGGAATAAAATCTTCTAATCGTGGTGAAAGATCTTCAACATCTCCCATAATGATCTTCCTTTTTTTTACCTAAAACCTTTCTTTATATCCTGGGGAAAAGAAAACATAAAACGGTGAGCTCAAATGCTCAGTAAGGGTAAACAAAAGAAATATCAATCACATCGTATTCATAAGAACATAACATTTTGGAAATCATAACCTGCAAAAGAGAGCATAATTTCATAACATGGTATAAATCATGGTAGTGAAATGTAATCACAATAATCATAACTTAAAACATGAAACTTTGTGTCATTCACACATAATCATATAGAATCATTTCTTGTTAGTCAAGACTCATTTCCAAGACTATCTTAGTGGACAAAGTCCCTTTCTGAATCGAGTAACCCTCGTTTCAGTCCTGTTTCACTGAACCGGTATAACCTACCGTTCCAGCCCTGTCTATCTCATGAGATATAAAATCTTTACCCAATGCATTGGAGGGAGATATAGGTCCCACCCATCTTATAATGAATCCTTTCTTATGTGTGCCACATAATCATACATCATCGCATAACACATGTAACAAAAATGGGATTCTTGAAACATCATGACATCATAAATCAATTCATATAAGATAAAGGAATTCATAAAAATAATTCCATCACAACATGATCAAATCAATATAATAATAGGGATAAAAACAGAACCCTTTATTATCTTAGATGGAAAATAATTTTGATAAAACACTTGAACTCCATTCTTGAGGAAAATATCCTTTCTTCTTCAAAAACATTTTTCCTTTCATAACATGTCATACAACTTTAAAATAAAAGACGTTGATTAAAAATAAACTTGAAAACTTGTAAAGGAAGCTTCTTGGAAATAATGTTTTAAAAATCCATTCATGCCGTATAAGTTAAAAAAAACATTCTTCTCGTACTTTTGTCGGAAAAGTCAAAAAGTACCTCGTACGAAAAAAAACGACAAAAGATTCCTTTCATATTCTTTACTAAAAACTCACCGAAGGGTAAAATTGGATTTAAACTATTGTAAGTGGATGGAAACAATATTACATATTGATGTAACATGGATGTGGATGATAAAATACACCCCAGTAAATACTTATGAATAAACAATCTCGGATAAAAATGAGATTGTGATATTTCCCTTACCTTAGGTCCGATTTTCTTCGTATGTGTCTGAACCTCCTGTATAATGATTTAAATAATGTCATTGACTTATTACAAAATCATATTCATTGTTATTATATCATATATGGTTCACTTATGACTTTATATTACCCTTTTTTTGTAAATTCCATGTTAAAGAAGCGTTTTGGGTAAAATCGTTTCATTTATCGTAGGTGTTTTGACTTGTTGTTCTTGACATTATTATTATTTATATCATGATTTAATTACTTCCAGAATATAAAATATGATTTATATATCATATATATTCAGTATATATATATATATAATAGATAGATAAATGAAATGAAAAACACCGTTCATGGATACGGCAGTCCGTACGTACGCATGAACGTTGTTTTCCTTTCCTTATTGTCTTGAATGGACGTAAGTAGAAGACATACATATATATATATACATAAATCCAGTAGCTTTATAATTTCATGTATTTCATTATTATTTCTTATATATACTTGGTAATCATTCTTAAATGGTTAACATGGAGAATGAATCTCATCGCGTCGTGGAGACGGTAGTCCGTACGTACGCACGAGCGATGATATCATTCCCATGGTCGTGGAATTGTGTTAAAGTATATGTATACTATTTCAGTATCAATATAAATTTATAATAATCATGTATAGTTACTCATTACATCATTATACCCATCCAACTAAGGTGGTGACGGAAAATAGATTACAACATGGCGTGGAGACGGTATTCCGTACGTACGCACGCGCGGTGATTTCCATTCTCCGTAGGATGGATAGAAGGTTAATTAGAGTTGTTTAATATTTATAATAACATATCAGTATATATGAAATACTTATGTTATTACTTTATCATGAAACAACTAAAGAAGAAGAAGTTGAAGAAGAAAGAAATTGAAAAGATCGGTAATGGATATTAACTCTTCTTTAGAACACCTCTTTGAATCCTCCACTTAGGGAACTAAGATTGGTCTTTGAAGAAGAGAAGGACCTCTAGGATTATTCTAGGGAAGTGGAGAAGGTATTTTGACAGGGGTTGGCCGAGATTGAGTGCTCAAATTGGTGTGAGGAGGAGGGGGAGGAGGTGTCCTTTTATAAGGGAGGAGAGGGGCACCTTAGGAATACCTCAAAATATTATTTTATATTAATGTCAAAATCGGTTTATAATGGTTCCAAAGGGTCTTATTTCGAAGCTAAAGTGGGGATGGGTCGAAATCCTATCATCCAATAGGATTTAGACACGTTTAGGTTATTATTTTAACCTTATCAATTAGATTTAACTCTAAGTGAAATAATTTAACTTTTACAGTGTCTTTTTGTTTTCTTTCACTATATGGTTAATAGACTTACTATAACATGCCAAACGAACCCCAAATTGTATATTATTAATAAATATATCCTTAGCTAAGTCATTTGGCCGAACCTTAGATTTTTAGGAATAAAAGAACAATTAATAATATAATATTTTATTTAAAAACTATTTTGTGTCAATTTTGATACTATTTGATATATGATTTTTTTGAAAGTCATAACAGAATTATATGTTCGAACCAAATTGATTAAATCAACACTAATATATCATAGTAACCTAGAAAATTAGTGTAATTCATAAAAAGTCTCAAATTACATTCATTTGAGCATTTATAACATCAATTATGTTAATATTTCCTTAAAAGGGTAATTACTGGATCATCGTTGTGTCATAAATAAATTAATGTATTTAAAGTCTAAAAATTATAAATAAAATATAATTATGTAGGAAATCGGTTTAGCTTTCTAATGAATATTTATAGTCGAATTTATCTTATGTATAACCCCATATTAAAAATGTTTTAGTTATTAAACTTTGATTTTAACTATTTTAACTATTCATTAAATAAAATAATATTAAATGTCATAATCTAATCCCAGTGGACCTAAATGGTCATATTATATTCATAAGGTTGTTTTTGGTCGAATTACACTTATATAATAGAATTAGGACATCTGTTAGGGTAATAGTAATATCATATTTACCCTTAGTTACCCTATTTACTATTAACCGTGGTAAATAAAAGTAAAAAGTTACTATTCACCAAAAATTATTTTCATCTCATTGAACCACATTTTACTTACTGACATCAACCGTGTCTCTCTGATTTTTGAAATTCCATTCACAGAAGTGGTAAAATTAAGTTTTATGAAAAGTTCAGTTTTTTAACTACCACTTAGTAGTTTCACTATTCATCAAAAATTGATGTTTTTCAGAACAATGTCAAAATTTCATCCTAAGCTATATTTCATATTCCGAATTCAAAAATGAAGTCTATTTTACCAAATTCATAACATAGAAGTTGCATTAATTAATTTTATAATTAAATCCCGCTGTTAAAACAAATTGCGTGTTTTTAAGAAACAATATCTATCAAAAGATTGACACGTGTTTATGTCTGGTTTAAATGTGAAATTACATCCAATGACCAACATTGTATTAAATTGTAAAAATATATTCTAAATATACTTTAAAACCACTCAAATTAATAATTTATCACTATTAATTATTTTTATTAAAAAATTTGTTTTTAATTATAATTTAGTAATTTTCACTATTCATTTGAATATGAAAGTTATCCGAAAAGTACCAAAATTTCACCTTAGGCTAAATTCGATACTCCGAATCCAAAACTGAAGTCCATTTTGAGAGCTAAAATTTCTAAAATTTAAAAAAAATGGTTATTACTATTCATAACGGCTATTTTTAATAATATTTTAATAGCATATCGTTGTTTCGTGAAACTCAGTATTGCGTACTACACACGCTATCGAGGAAGGTTGTGATTGCGTGTAATGGAAGGCAAGTCAAGGATGCGTGTTGTGCAAGCTCCTTTTGGTGTAGCGTACAACACAAGACATTAGTGAAATTAAAAAAATATTTTTCATAAAATCTTGGGCTGTTACATTCTACCCCCCCTTAAGTGTAAAATATTATCATTTAGGCCCACTTGGATTAGATTAGGAAATTTATTATTATTTAATTCAAAGAAGTGTTAAAATAGTTAAAATCAAAGTCTAATAAGTAAATCATTTTTAATATGGGGTTATACATAAGATAAATTAGACTATAAATATTCATTAGAAAGCTAAAAAGATTTCCTACATAATGGTATTTTATTTATAATTTTTAGACATTAAATAAGTTGATTTATTTATGACACAATGATGATGCAGTAATTATCTTATTAATGAAATATTGACATAATTGATGTTATTAACACCAAATTAAATGTAATTTGAGACTTTTTATGAATCCCACTAATTTTCTAGGTTACTATGATATATTAGTGTTGATGTAATCAACTGGGTTCGAACATATAGTGTAAGACCCTTTGGAACCATTATAATTTGGGGTTCTTTTGGCATGTTATAGTAAGTGTATTAACCATATAGTGTAAGAAAACAAAAAGACACGGTAAAAGTTAAATTATTTAACTTAGAGTTAAATCTAATTGATAAGGTTAAAATAATAACCTAAACTTGTCTAAATCCTATTGGTTGATAGTATTTCGACCCATCCCCACTTTAGCTTTGAAATAAGACCCTTTGGAACCATTATAAACCGATTTTGACTTTAATATAAAATAATATTTTGAGATATTCCTAAGGTGCCCCTCTCCTCCCTTATAAAAGGGCACCTCCTCCCCCTCCTCCTCACACCAATTTTAGCACTCAAGCTCGGCCAACCCCTGCCATTTTCCCTTCTCCACTTCCCTAGAATAATCCTAGAGGTCCTGGTCTTCTTCAAAGACCAATCTTAGTTCCCTAAGTGAAGGATTCAAAGAGGCGTTTCAAAGAAGAGGTAATAACCATTACCGATCTTTTCAATTTCTTTCTTCTTCAACTTCTTCTTCTTTAGTTGTTTCATGATAAAGTAATAACATCAGTATTAATTACATACTGATATGTTATTATAAATATGAAACAACTCTAATTAACCTTCTATCCATCCTGCGGAAAAAGGAAATCACCGCGCGTGCGTACGTACGGAATACCGTCTCCACGCCGTGGTGTAATCTATTTTCCGCCACCACCTTAATTGGATGGGTATAATGGTTTAATGAGTAACTATATATGATTATTATAAAGTGATATTGATACTGAAATAGTATAAATACACTTCAACGCAATTCCACGACCATGGGAACGATATCATCGCTCGTGCGTACGTACGGACTACCGTCTCCACGACGCGATGAGATTCATTCTCAATGATTAACCATTAACGAATGATTATAAAGTATATATAATTAGTACTAATGAAATATATTACCTAATAATGATACTTTAATTATTTATATTTATATGTATGTCATCTACTTAATTCCATTCAATTCAATAAGGAAACGAAAACAACGTTCATGCGTACGTACGGACTACCGTCTCCATGAACGGTGTATTTCTTTCCATTTACTGATTTATTATATATGTATATTCTGAATATATATATATAAATCATGTTTTATATTCTGGAATTAAGTAATAATGATCTATGTAATCATATGAATAATAACAAGTTAAAAACACAAACGACAAATGAGACGATTTTACCCAAAACGCTACTTTAACATGAATTTACAAAAGAACGGGTAATATAAAGTCATAAGTGGACCATATATGATATAATAACAATTAATATGATTCTGGAATAAGTCAATAACATGATTTAAATCATTATACAGGAGGTTCGGACACTTACGAAGCAAATCGGACCTAAGGTAAGGGAAATATCACAATCTCGTTTTTATCCGAGATTGTTTATTCGTAAGTATTTACTGGGGTGTATTTTTATCATCCACATCCATGTTTCATCAATATGTAATATTATTTCCATCCACCTACAATTGTTTAAATCCATTTTTACCCTCTGGTGAGTTTTTAGTATATCTATGAAAGGAATCTTTTGTCATACGAGGTACTTTTTGACTTTTCCGACAAAAGTACGAAGAATGTTTTTTTAACTTATACGGCATGAATGGATTTTTAAAACATTATTTCCAAGAAGATTCCTTTAAAATTTTTCAAGTTTATTTTTAATCAACGTCTTTTATTTTAAAGTTGTATGACATGTTATGAAAGGAAAAATGTTTTTGAAGAAGAAAGGATATTTTCCTCAAGAATGGAGTTCAAGTGTTTTATCAAAATTATTTTCCATCTAAGATAATAAAGGGTTCTGTTTTTATCCCTATTATTATATTGATTTGATCATGTTGTGATGGAATTATTTTTATGAATTCCTTTATCTTATATGAATTGATTTATGATGTCATGATGTTTCAAGAATCCCATTTTTGTTACATGTGTTATGAGATGATGTATGATTATGTGGCACACATAAGAAAGGATTCATTATAAGATGGGTGGGACCTATATCTCCCTCCAATGCATTGGGTAAAGATTTTATATCTCATGAGATAGACAGGGCTGGAACGGTAGGTTATACCATCTTTCATATTTATAATAACATATCAGTATGTAAGTAATACTGATGTTATTACTTTATCATGAAACAACTAAAGAAGACGAAGTTGAAGAAGAAAGAAATTGAAAAGATCGGTAATGGATATTACCTCTTCATTGGAACGCCTCTTTGAATCCTCCACTTAGGGAACTAAGATTGGTCTTTGAAGATGACCAAGACCTCTAGGATTATTCTAGGGAAGTGGAGAGGAGAAAATGTCAGGGTTTGGCCGAGCTTGAGTGCTCAATTTGGTGTGAGGAGGAGGGGGAGGAGGTGCCCTTTTATAAGGGAGGAGAGGGGCACCTTAGGAATATCTCAAAATATTATTTTATATTAAAGTCAAAATCAGTTTATAATGGTTCCAAAGGGTCTTATTTCGAAGCTAAAGTGGGGAAGGGTCGAAATCCTATCAACCAATAGGATTTAGACAAGTTTAGGGTATTATTTTAACCTTATCAATTAGATTTAACTCTAAAAGTAAATAGGGTAATTAAGGGTAAGAATGATATTAATATTATTTACCACGGTTAAAAGTAAATAGGGTAATTAAGGGTAAGAATGATATTAATATTATACTAACACATGTCCTAATTCTATTGGACAAGTGTATCTCGAACAAAAACAACCTTAAGTGTAAAATATTATCATTTAGGCCCACTTGGATTAGATTAGGACATTTATTATTATTTAATTCAAAGAAGTGTTAAAATAGTTAAAATCAAAGTCTAATAAGTAAATCATTTTTAATATGGGGTTATACATAAGATAAATTAGACTATAAATATTCATTAGAAAGCTAAAAAGATTTCCTACATAATGGTATTTTATTTATAATTTTTAGACATTAAATAAGTTAATTTATTTATGACACAATGATGATGCAGTAATTATCTTATTAATGCAATATTGACATAATTGATGTTATTAACACCAAATTAAATGTAATTTGAGACTTTTTATGAATCCCACTAATTTTATAGGTTAATATGATATATTAGTGTTGATTTAATAAACTTGGTTCTAACATATAATTCTTTTATGACTTTCACAAAAATCATATATCAAATAGTGTCAAAATTGACACATAATAGTTTTTAAATCAAATATTATATTATTAATTGTTATTTTATTCCTAAAAATCTAAGGTTCGGCCAAATGACTTAGATAAAGATATATATATTAATAATAAACAATTTGGGGTTAGTTTGGCATGTTATAGTAAGTGTATTAACCATATAGTGTAAGAAAAAAAAAAGACACGGTAAAAGTTAAATTATTTAACTTAGAGTTAAATCTAATTGATAAGGTTAAAATAATAACCTAAACTTGTCTAAATCCTATTGGTTGATAGGATTTCGACCCATCCCCACTTTAGCTTCGAAATAAGACCCTTTGGAACCATTATAAACTGATTTTGACTTTAATATAAAATAATATTTTGAGATATTCCTAAGGTGCCCCTCTCCTCCCTTATAAAAGGGCACCTCCTCCCCCTCCTCCTCACACCAATTTGAGCACTCAAGCTCGGCCAACCCCTGCCATTTTCCCTTCTCCACTTCCCTAGAATAATCCTAGAGGTCCTGGTCTTCTTCAAAGACCAATCTTAGTTCCCTAAGTGAAGTATTCAAAGAGGCGTTTCAAAGAAGAGGAGGTTCAGACACTTACGAAGCAAATCAGACCTAAGGTAAGGGAAATATCACAATCTCATTTTTATCCGAGATTGTTTATTCGTAAGTATTTACTGGGGTGTATTTTATCATCCACATCCATGTTTCATCAATATGTAATATTATTTCCATCCACCTACAATTGTTTAAATCCATTTTTACCCTTCGGTGAGTTTTTAGTAATATCTATGAAAGGAATCTTTTGTCATATGAGGTACTTTTTGACTTTTCCGACAAAAGTACGAAGAATGTTTTTTTTAACTTATATGGAATGAATGGATTTTTAAAAACATTATTTCCAAGAAGTTTCCTTTACAAGTTTTCAAGTTTATTTTTAATCAACTTCTTTTAGTTTATAATTGTATGACATGTTAAGAAAAGAAAAGTGTTTTTGAAGAAGAAAGGATATTTTCCTCAAGAATGGAGTTCAAGTGTTTTATCAAAATTATTTTCCATCTAGGATAATAAAGGGTTCTGTTTTTATCCCTATTATTACATGGATTTGATTATGTTGTGATGGAAATATTTTTATGAATTCCTTTATCTTATATGAATTGTTTTATGATGTCATGTTGTTTAAGAATCCCATTTTTATTACGTGGGTTACGCTATGATGTATGGTTTATGATTATGTGGCACACATAAGAAAGGATTCATTATAAGATGGGTGGGACCTATATCTCCCTCCAATGCATTGGGTAAAGATTTTATATCTCATGAGATAGACATGGCTGGAATGGTAGGTTATACCGGTTCAGTGAAACAGGACTGAAACGAGGGTTACTCGATTCAGAAAAGGGACTTTGTCCACTAAGATAGTCTTGGAAATGATTCTTGACTAACAAGAAATGATTCTCTATGATTATGTGTGAATGCCACAAAGTTTCATGTTTTAAGTTATGATTATCTTGATTACATTTCACTGTCATGATTTACCCCATGTTATGAAATTATGATCTCTTTTGCAGGTTAAGATTTCCAAAAGTTATGTGCTTATGTATATGATGTGATCAATATTTCTTTTGTTTACCCTTACTGAGCATTTGACCTCACCCTTTTATGTTTTCTTTTCCCCAGGATATAAAGAATGGTTTTAGGTTAAAAAAAAGGAAGATCTTTATGGGAGATATTGAGGATCTTTCACCACGATTAGAAGATTACGTTCCAAGTTTCCAAAGACACTAAACTATTACGATCCTTGTGTGTGTGTTTTTTTTATGTACTAAGTATTCCGCAAATGTAAAGTAATGTCCATGTATGTCAGGATATGGGTCTCTACAGTTGGTATCAGATGAAATGTTTAGTCAACCTTTGGAAACTAGGATGCAAAAACGTTAGTGAGATCCCTAGAGATATTTCTAAGGTATGTCTAGGGATGTCCCTATGGTTAAGTATACG
The DNA here is from genome assembly GCA_963277665.1 of Viscum album. Taxonomy (NCBI): domain Eukaryota; kingdom Viridiplantae; phylum Streptophyta; class Magnoliopsida; order Santalales; family Viscaceae; genus Viscum; species Viscum album. The sequence goes on from OY728158.1 coordinate 884,863,353, forward strand.
TATAGGTTATAGTACTAGAATTATGCTAACGATCATAGAATTAAACCTAAGATGTTAGATATTGAAGGTACTCCCCCTTTATTATATTGTTTTCCCTAGAATGATTTTTGCCTCTCACACTATTCTTTTTGGGTTTTAGACGATGGCTGGAACCCGAAGGAACCGTGTTGATCAATGCAATGGACAATGCAATGATTGTCCTCCTGAACAAACAAATGTTATGGGAGATGGAGTGCAAAATCTTATTTCTATACTTACACAAGCTATGAATCATTCTGGACTTCCAAATGAGCAGAGAAGGGAACAATATTCTATTGAGTCCTTCATGAGGCAACATCCACCTTCTTTCAGTGGGACTTCTGATCCACTTGTTGCTGAACAATGGATCAGTACCACTGAAAAGATATTTTCAGTTCTTCAATGTTCTGAACATGATAAAGTCATCTTAGCAGTATATCGTTTGGAAGGTGAAGCTGATCAATGGTGGAATCTTATCAAGAATACAAGGCAAAGAGATGAAATTGAGTCCATGGAATGGGACGAGTTCAAGAACTTGTTTTTCAGTAAGTACTTCCCTCGTATTCTTCGAACAAAGATGGAAAAGGAGTTTCTTGAGCTGATGCAGAAGTATGATGAATCTGTTGGTATATACGAAGCGAATTTTACAAGACTTGCAAGGTATGCATCTGGAATCATCATCCAACCTGAAAGTAAAGTTGATCGATTTTTCAGTGGCTTAAAACCAAGTCTTCGAAGGGCATTAGCTATAAGAGACTTCAGTAGCTATGAAGAAATTGTGTGTTGTGCTATCAAGGTAGAAATGGAAGTTGGTGTTACATATACATCTTATGGTTTTGAAAAGAAACGAATGATGGAGTTCAAGGAGAAATCTCAGAATAATGATGAAAAGAAGATGAATGTTTCCTTATGCACAAAGTGTGGAAAGAAGCATGGTGGAGATTGTCTTAAAGGGACTAGAAAATGTTTTAAGTGTGGAAAAGAAGGTCATAGAGTAGCTGAGTGTCGAAGTAATGGAAAAAGGGATTCTAATGATGTGAATAAAGCAATCACTGCAGAGAACGCACCACCAACACTTCAATGCTTCAAGTGAAAGGACATGGGGCATTATGCTAATAAATGCCCTAATCCAAGGGTTAGTGATGATCAACATGAGAAACCACTGAAGGCAAAGGACAAAGGGAAGTCACATGCGATCACTATTGGCGATGTTGAATATGATAACGATGTGGTGGAATAATTAAGTGTGTATGTAATGGGATTCCAAAATAATGTTGTATCATAAAGTATTGGAATATTTATGTATTGGTCTATTGTGGTTTTCAATAATTTTATGGTACCAGTAACCATGGAAAGTGATTGAGATATTTTTAGAAAAATAATGATATGCGCATAATGAAGGGAAAATGAGAAAATTAAATATTTGACAGTATTCATGAGCTCATGATTGATATAAGGACTAAGTGATATCATGGTTTGAGTATATAGAATTTTGAGGATTTTGGTATGTGGAAAGTGTTAACTTTTAATTGCATTCATGTTTTCACTAAGGTATTCAAGAGAATACACGATTAAGGACTTTGAATGTTTGGAATGTGACCAACAAGACATATCTTATGATATGTGGGGATCAACGACAGTATTCAATCTCTGGTAATCGTTGTCACTATATTATGAGAGTGGACTGTAGTATTATGTATAAGCCTAAAGATTAGAATGGATTATGTTGGACATAAGTCAGTATTGTTTAAGGATAGAAGATTTTCGATATTATTGATGGGATGTTATAGTAACGTAGTTTTAGAAAAAGGACAACCTGCAGGACGGGCGACAGCCCATCGCGTCGGACAAGGCTGTGGGAATCGAACCCACAACCGAAGTGCGACTGGCCTTTATCGCCTACCACTGGCCTACAAGAAGTCCTTGTTTAGTATAAACTAGTTTTATTATGTTAAGAAGTATTATATATGAAGTATAAGCCCATTTTAGGAACCATATATGATTAATCTCACTATAGATCGACTTATGTATATAACTTTTGCTAACCTTTTGTTTGAGACAGATGGAATGACCCGTCATTCTATCACAGGATCTACTAACACTTCATGAATAACAAATTCAACTTCATTTATTTAAGAGATGAAGTGGAAATTGTTAAAGGCACGAACAACAGTGAGGTTGTACCAACATAAAGTAAGTATTTATTCTAATTCAAATTCCTTAACTTTAGGGAAATGATCTTGGAAACCAAAAATGTTGTCCTAGTGATCTTATACCTGATGAATCAGATGGTACCTTAGATCGTCACAAATTTATGGATTTGTGATTACTGGATTTTCCATAGCCATGTTCTTTACCACTCTCCATCAGAACATGATGGTTAGATTTCTCTTCCATATCCATATTTTCACCTATGTGGAAACCCAGTAATTAGTTTATTTGGGTAATCGTTACATTTCATACTTTAGTTTTTAAAGCCAAGTTTTGGTATTCCTTTTTACGATGTGGGTTTCTATTAAAGAAACTTTCGAATAGTAAACTATTTATAACCCCGACGAATTTCGAGGGCGAAATTCATTTTAAGGGGAGTAGAATGTAACAGCCCGAGATTTTATGAAAACTATTCTTTTTAATTTTATTAATGTCTTGTGTTGTACGCTACACCAAAAAGAGCTTGCACAACACGCATCCTTGACTTGCCTTGCATTACACGCAATTGCAACCTTCTCGATAGCGTGTGTAGTACGCAATACTGAGTTTCACGAAACAACGATATGCTATTAAAATATTATTAAAACTGGCCATTATGAATAGTAATAACCACTTTTTAAAATGTTAGAAATTTTAGCTCTCAAAATGGACTTCATTTTTGGATTCGTAATATTGAAATTAGCTTAGGGTAAAATTTTGGTACTTTTCGGATAACTTTCATTTTCTAATGAATAGTGAAAATTACTAAATTTTAATTAAAAACAACTTTTTTTATCAAAATAATTAATAGTGATAAATTATTAATTTGAGTGGTTTTAAAGTATATTTAGAATATATTTTTACAATTTAATACAATTGTGGTCATTGGTTGTAATTTCACATTTAAACCAGACATAATCAAGTGTCAATCTTTTGATAGATATAGATTCTTAAAAACACGCTATTTGTTTTAACAGCGGGATTTAATTATAAAATTAATTAATGCAACTTCTATGTTATGAATTTGGTAAAATAGACTTCATTTTTGAATTCGGAATATGAAATATAGCTTAGGATGAAATTTTGGCATTGTTCTGAAAAACATCAATTTTTGATGAATAGTGAAACTACTAAGTGGTAGTTAAAAAACTGAATTTTTCATAAAACATAATTTTACCGCTTCTGTGAATGGAATTTCAAAAATCCGAGAGACACGGTTGATGTCAGTAAGTAAAATGTGGTTCAATGGGATGAAAATAATTTTTGGTGAATAGTAACTTTTTACTTTTATTTACCACGGTTAAAAGTAAATAGGGTAATTAAGGGTAAGAATGATATTAATATTATCCTAACACATGTCCTAATTCTATTGGACAAGTGTATCTCGACCAAAAACAACATTAAGTGTAAAATATTATCATTTAGGCCCACTTGGATTAGATTAGGACATTTATTATTATTTTATTCAAAGAAGTGTTAAAATAGTTAAAATCAAAGTCTAATAAGTAAATCATTTTTAATATGGGGTTATACATAAAATAAATTAGACTATAAATATTCATTAGAAATATAAAAAGATTTCCTACATAATCGTATTTTATTTATAATTTTTAGACATTAAATAAGTTAATTTATTTATGACACAATGATGATGCAGTAATTATCTAATTAATGAAATATTGACATAATTGATGTTATTAACACCAAATTAAATGTAATTTGAGACTTTTTATGAATCCCACTAATTTTATAGGTTACTATGATATATTAGTGTTGATGTAATCAACTTGGTTCGAACATATAATTCTGTTATGACTTTCACAAAAATCATATATCAAATAGTGTCAAAATTGACACAAAATAGTTTTTAAATCAAATATTATATTATTAATTGTTATTTTATTCCTAAAAATATAATGTTCGGCCAAATTACTTAGATAAGGATATATATATTAATAATAAACAATTTGGGGTTCTTTTGGCATGTTATACTAAGTGTATTAACCATATAGTGTAAGAAAACAAAAAGACACGGTAAAAGTTAAATTATTTAACTTAGAGTTAAATCTAATTGATAAGGTTAAAATAATAACCTAAACTTGTCTAAATCCTATTGGTTGATAGGATTTCGACCCATCCCCACTTTATCTTCGAAATAAGACCCTTTTGAACCATTATAAACCGATTTTGACTTTAATATAATATAATATTTTGAGATATTCCTAAGGTGCCCCTCTCCTCCCTTATAAAAGGGCACCTCCTCCCCCTCTTCCTCACACCAATTTGAGCACTCAAGCTCGGCCAACCCCTGCCATTTTCCCTTCTCCACTTCCCTAGAATAATCCTATAGGTCCTGGTCTTCTTCAAAGACCAATCTTAGTTCCCTAAGTGAAGGATTCAAAGAGGCGTTTCAAAGAAGAGGAGGTTCGGACACTTACGAAGCAAATCCGACCTAAGGTAAGGGAAATATCACAATCTCATTTTTATCTGAGATTGTTTATTCGTAAGTATTTACTGGGGTGTATTTTATCATCCACATCCATGTTTCATCAATATGTAATATTATTTCCATCCACCTACAATTGTTTAAATCCATTTTTACCCTTCGGTGAGTTTTTAGTAATATCTATGAAAGGAATCTTTTGTCATACGAGGTACTTTTTGACTTTTCCGACAAAAGTACGAAGAATGTTTTTTTAAACTTATATGGAATGAATGGATTTTTAAAAACATTATTTCCAAGAAGCTTCCTTTACATGTTTTCAAGTTTATTTTTAATCAACTTCTTTTAGTTTATAATTGTATGACATGTTAAGAAAAGAAAAGTGTTTTTGAAGAAGAAAGGATATTTTCCTCAAGAATGGAGTTCAAGTGTTTTATCAAAATTATTTTCCATCTAAGATAATAAAGGGTTCTGTTTTTATCCCTATTATTACATGGATTTGATTATGTTGTGATGGAAATATTTTTATGAATTCCTTTATCTTATATGAATTGTTTTATGATGTCATGTTGTTTAAGAATCCCATTTTTATTACGTGGGTTACGCTATGATGTATGGTTAATGATTATGTGGCACACATAAGAAAGGATTCATTATAAGATGGGTGGGACCTATATCTCCCTCCAATGCATTGGGTAAAGATTTTATATCTCATGAGATAGACATGGCTGGAATGGTAGGTTATACCGGTTCAGTGAAACAGGACTGAAACGAGGGTTACTCGATTCAGAAAAGGGACTTTGTCCACTAAGATAGTCTTGGCAATGAGTCTTGACTAACAAGAAATGATTCTATATGATTATGTGTGAATGCCACAAAGTTTCATGTTTTAAGTTATGATTATCTTGATTACATTTCACTGCCATGATTTACCCCATGTTATGAAATTATGATCTCTTTTGCAGGTTAAGATTTCCAAAAGTTATGTGCTTATATATATGATGTGATCAATATTTCTTTTGTTTACCCTTACTGGGCATTTGAGCTCACCCTTTTATGTTTTCTTTTCTCCAGGATATAAAGAATGGTTTTAGGTAAAAAAAAAGGAAGATCTTTATGGGAGATATTGAGGATCTTTCACCACGATTAGAAGATTACGTTCCCAGTTTCCAAAGACACTAAACTATTACGATCCTTGTGTGTGTGTTTTTTTTATGTACTAAGTATTCCGCAAATGTAAAGTAATGTCCATGTATGTCAGGATAAGGGTCTCTACAGTTAACTGTAGAGACCCGTATCGTAAAATACATGGACATTACATTACTTTTGCGGAATACTTAGTACATAACAAAAACACACACACAAGGATCGTAATAGTTTAGTTTCTTTGGAAATTCGGAACGTAATCTTCTAATCGTGGTGAAAGATCTTCTATATCTCCCATAAAGAACTTACCTTTTTTTACCTAAAACCTTTCTTTATATCCTGGGGAAAAGAAAACATAAAAGGGTGAGCTCAAATGCTCAGCAAGGAAAATAAAGGAACTAAAAATCATATCATATCTTTTTGAAAATCATAACCTGCAAAAGAGATCATAATATCTTAACATGGAATAAATCATAGAAGTGAGAATGAGATCCCCATAATCATAACATAAAACTTGAAACTTCGTGGCATACACACATAATCATAGAGAATCATTTCTTGTTAGTCAAGACTCATTGCCAAGACTATCTTAGTGGACAAAGTCCCTTTATGAATCGAGTAACCCTCGTTTCAGTCCTGTTTCACTGAACCGGTATAACCTACCGTTCCAGCCCTGTCTATCTCATGAGATATAAAATCTTTACCCAATGCATTGGAGGGAGATATAGGTCCCACCCATCTTATAATGAATCCTTTCTTATGTGTGCCACATAATCATACATCATCGCATAACACATGTAACAAAAATGGGATTCTTGAATCATCATGACATCATAAATCAATTCATATAAGATAAAGGAATTCATAAAAATAATTCCATCACAACATGATCAAATCAATATAATAATAGGGATAAAAACAGAACCCTTTATTATCTTAGATGGAAAATAATTTTGATAAAACACTTGAACTCCATTCTTGGGGAAAATATCCTTTCTTCTTCAAAAACATTTTTCCTTTCATAACATGTCATACAACTTTAAAATAAAAGACGTTGATTAAAAATAAACTTGAAAACTTGTAAAGGAAGCTTCTTGGAAATAATGTTTTAAAAATCCATTCATGCCGTATAAGTTAAAAAAACATTCTTCTCGTACTTTTGTCGGAAAAGTCAAAAAAGTACCTCGTATGAAAAACGACAAAAGATTCCTTTCATATCTTTTACTAAAAACTCACCGAAGGGTAAAATTGTATTTAAACAATTGTAGGTGGATGGAAATAACATTACATATTGAGGAAACATGGATGTGGATGATAAAATACACCCCAGTAAATATTAATGTATAAACAATCTCGGATAAAAATGAGATTGTGATATTTCCCTTACCTTAGGTCCGATTTGCTTCGTAAGTGTCCGAACCTCCTCTTCTTTGAAACGCATCTTTGAATCCTTCACTTAGGGAACTAATATTGGTCTTTGAAGAAGACCAGGACCTCTAGGATTATTCTAGGGAAGTGTAGAAGGTAAAATGGAAGGGGTTGTCCGAGCTTAAGTTCTCAAATTGGTGTGAGGAGGAGGGGGAGGAGGTGCCCTTTTATAAGGGAGGAGAGGGGCACCTTAGGAATATCTCAAAATATTATTTTATATTAAAGTCAAAATCGGTTTATAATGGTTCCAAAGGGTCTTATTTCGAAGCTAAAGTGGGGATGGGTCGAAATCCTATCAACCAATAGGATTTAGACAAGTTTAGGTTATTATTTTAACCTTATCAATTAGATTTAACTCTAAGTTATATAATTTAACTTTTACCGTGTCTTTTTGTTTTTTTACACTATATGGTTAATACACTTACTATAACATGCCAAACGAACCCCAAATTGTTTATTATTAATATATATATCCTTATCTAAGTCATTTGGCCGAACCTTAGATTTTTAGGAATAAAATAACAATTAATAATATAATATTTGATTTAAAACCTATTTTGTGTCAATTTTGACACTATTTGATATATGATTTTTGTGAAAGTCATAACAGATTTATATGTTCGAACCAAGTTGATTAAATCAACACTAATATATCATAGTAACCTTGAGAATTAGTGGGATTCATAAAAAGTCTCAAATTACATTTAATTTGGTGTTAATAACATCAATTATGTCAATATTTCATTAATAAGATAATTACTGCATCATCATTGTGTCATAAATAAATTAACTTATTTAATGTCTAAAAATTATAAATAAAATACCATTATGTAGGAAATCTTTTTAGATTTCTAATGAATATTTATAGTCTAATTTATCTTATGTATAACCCCATATTAAAAATGATTTACTTATTAGACTTTGATTTTAACTATTTTAACACTTCTTTGAATTAAATAATAATAAATTTCCTAATCTAATCCAAGTGGGCCTAAATGATAATATTTTACACTTAAGGATGTTTTTGGTCGAGATACACTTGTCCAATAAAATTAGGGCATGTGTTAGGATAATATTAATATCATTCTTACCCTTAATTACCCTATTTACTTTTAAACGTGGTAAATAAAAGTAAAAAGTTACTATTCACCAAAAATTAATTTCATCTCATTGAACCACATTTTACTTACTGACATCAACCGTGTCTCTCAGATTTTTGAAATTCCATTCACAGAAGCGGTAAAATTATGTTTTATGAAAAATTCAGTTTTTTAACTACCACTTAGTAGTTTCACTATTCATCAAAAATTGATGTTTTTCAGAACAATGCCAAAATTTCATCCTAAGCTATATTTCATATTCCGAATTCAAAAATGAAGTCTATTTTACCAAATTCATAACATAGAAGTTGCATTAATTAATTTTATAATTAAATCCCGCTGTTAAAACAAATAGCGTGTTTTTATGAATCAATATCTATCAAAAGATTGACACTTGATTATGTCTGGTTTAAATGTGAAATTACAACCAATGACCAAAATTGTATTAAATTGTAAAAATATATTCTAAATATACTTTAAAACCACTCAAATTAATAATTTATCACTATTAATTATTTTGATAAAAAAAGTTGTTTTTAATTAAAATTTAGTAATTTTCACTATTCATTAGAAAATGAAAGTTATCCGAAAAGTACCAAAATTTTACCCTAAGCTAATTTCGATATTACGAATCCAAAAATGAAGTCCATTTGAGAGCTAAAATTTCTAACATTTTAAAAAGTGGTTATTACTATTCATAACGGCTAGTTTTAATAATATTTTAATAGCATATCGTTGTTTCGTGAAACTCAGTATTGCGTACTACACACGCTATCGAGAAGGTTGGGATTGCGTGTAATGCAAGGCAAGTCAAGGATGCGTGTTGTGCAAGCTCTTTTTGGTGTAGCGTACAACACAAGACATTAATAAAATTAAAAAGAATAGTTTTCATAAAATCTCGGGCTGTTACATTCTACTCCCCTTAAAATGAATTTCGCCCTCGAAATTCATCGGGGTTATAAATAGTTTATTATTCGAAAGTTTCTTTAATAGAAACCCACATCGTAAAAAGGAATACCAAAACATGGCTTTAAAAACTAAAGTATGAAATGTAACGATTACCCAAATAAACTAATCACTGGGTTTCCACATAGGTGAAAATATGGATATGGAAGAGAAATCTAACCATCATGTTCTGATAGAGAGTGGTAGAGAACATGGCTATGGAAAAGCCAGCAATCACAAAGCCATAAATTTGTGACGATCTAAGGTACCATCTGATTAATCAGATATAAGAGCACTAGGACAACATTTTTGGTTTTCAAGATCATTTCCCTAAAGTTGATGAATTAAAAGAAATACTTACATGATTTTGTTACAATCTCACTGTTGTTCGTGAATTGAACAATTTCCACTTCATCTCTTAAATAAATGAAGTTTAATTTTTTATTCGTGAAGTGTTAGCAGACCATGTGATAGAATGACGGGTCATTCCATCTGTCTCAAACAAAAGGTTAGCAAAAATTATATACATAAGTTGATCTATAGTGAGATTAATCATATATGGTTCCTAAAATGGACTTATACTTCATATATCGTACTGCTTAATAAAATAAAACTAGTTTCTACTAAAGAGGGACTTCCTGTAGGCCAGTGGTAGGCGATAAAGGCCAGTCGCACTTCGGTTGTGGGTTTGATTCCCACAGCCTTGTCCGACGCGATGGGTTGTCGCCTGTCCTGCAGGTTGTCCTTTTTCTAAAACTATATTACCATAACATCCCATCGATTATATCGAAAAACAAACAATACTAACTTATGTCCAACATAATCCATTCCAATCTTTAGGCTTGTCCATAATACTGGAGTCCACTCTCATAGTGAAAATGATTACCAGAGATTTAATACCATCGTTGAACCCCATATATCATAAGATATGTTTTGTTGGTCACATTCAAAACATTCAAAGTCCTTAATCATGTATTCTCTTGAATACCTTAGTGAAAACATGAATGCAGTTAAAAGTTAACACTTTCCACATACCAAAATCCTCAAAATTCTATATACTCAAACAATGATATCACTTAGTCCTTATATCAATCATGAGCTCATGAATACTGTTAAACATTTTGTTTTCCCATTTTCCCTTCATTATGCATATATCATCTTATTTCAAAAAATATCTCAATTTCTTTGAATACCAGATTAGACCAATACATAAATATTCCAATACTCCATGATACAATATTATTTTGGAATCCCATTACATAAACACTAAATCATTCCACCACATCGTTGTCATATTCAACATCGCCAATAGTGATCGCATGTGACTTCCCTTTGTCCTTTGCCTTCTGTGGTTGCTCATGTTGATCATCACTAACCCTTGGATTAGGGCATTTATTAGCATAATGCCCCATTTCCTTGCACTTGAAGCATTGAAGTGTTGGTGGTGCGTTCTCTGCAGTGTTTGCTTTGTTCACATCATTAGAAACCCTTTTTCCATTACTTCGACACTCAGCTGCTCGATGACCTTCTTTTCCACACTTAAAACATTTTCTAGTCCCTTTAAGAAAATCTCCACCATGCTTCTTTCCACACTTTGTGCATAAGGAAACATTCATCTTCTTTTCACCATTATTCTGAGATTTCTCCTTGAACTCCATCTTTCGTTTCTTGTCAAAATCATGAGATGGATATGTAACACCAACTTCCATTTCTACCTTGATAGCACAATGCACAATTTCTTCATATCTACTGAAGTCTCTTATAGCTAATGCCCTTCGAAGACTAGGTTTTAAGCCACTGAAAAATTGATCAACTTTACTTTCAGGTTGGATGATAATGCCAGATGCATACCTTGCAAGTCTTGTAAAATTCGCTTCGTATATACCAACAGATTCATCATCCTTTTGGTTTAGTTCAAGAAACTCCTTCTCCATCTTTGTTCGAAGAATACGAGGGAAGTACTTATTGAAAAATAAGTTCTTGAACTCGTCCCATTCCATGGACTCAATTTCATCTTTTTGCCTTGTATTCTTGATGAGATTCCACCATTGATCAGCTTCACCTTCCAAACGATATACTGCTAAGATGACTTTATCATGTTCAGAACATTGAAGAACTGAAAATATCTTTTCAGTGGTACTGATCCATTGTTCAGCAACAAGTGGATCAGAAGTCCCACTGAAAGAAGGTGGACGTTGCCTCATGAAGGACTCAATAGAATATTGTTCCCTTCTCTGTTCATTTGGAAGTCCAGAATGATTCATAGCTTGTGTAAGTATAGCAATAAGATTTTTCACTCCATCTCCCATAACATTTGTTTGTTCAGGAGGACAATCATTGCATTGTCCATTGCATTGATCAACACGGTTCCTTCAGGTTCCATCCATCGTCTAAAACCCAAAAAGAATAGTGTGAGAGGCAAAAATCATGCTAGGGAAAACAACATAATAAAGGGGGAGTACCTTCAATATCTAACATCTTAGGTTTAATTCTATGATCGTTAGCGTAATTCTAGTACTATAACCTATACGTATACTTAACCATAGGGACATCCCTAGACATACCGTAGAAATATCTATAGGGATCTCACTAAAGTTTTCGCATCCTAGTTTCCAAAGGTTGACTAAACCTTTCCTCTGATACCAACTGTAGATACCCGTATCTTGACATACATGGACATTACATTACTTTTGCGGAATACTTAGTACATAACAAAAACACACACACAAGGATCGTAATAGTTTAGTATTTTTGGAAACTCGGAACGTAATCTTCTAATCGTGGTGAAAGATCTTCAATATCTCCCATAAAGATCTTCCCTTTTTTTTACCTAAAACCTTTCTTTATATCCTGGGGAAAAGAAAACATAAAAGGGTGAGCTCAAATGCTCAGCAAGGCAAATAAAGGAACTAAAAATCATATCATATCTTTTTGAAAATCATAACCTGCAAAAGAGATCATAATATCTTAACATGGAATAAATCATAGAAGTGAGAATGAGATCCCCATAATCATAACATAAAACTTTAAACTTTGTGTCATACACACATAATCATATAGAATCATTTCTTTTTAGTCAAGACTCATTGCCAAGACTATCTTAGGGGACAAAGTCCCTTTCTGAATCGAGTAACACTCGTTTCAGTCCTGTTTCACTGAACCGCTATAACCTACCGTTCCAGCCCTGTCTATCTCATGAGATATAAAATCTTTACCCAATGCATTGGAGGGAGATATAGGTCCCACCCATCTTATAATGAATCCTTTCTTATGTGTGCCACATAATCATACATCATCGCATAACACATGTAACAAAAATGGGATTCTTGAAACATCATGACATCATAAATCAATTCATATAAGATAAAGGAATTCATAAAAATAATTCCATCACAACATGATCAAATCAATATAATAATAGGGATAAAAACAGAACCCTTTATTATCTTAGATGATAAATAATTTTGATAAAACACTTGAACTCCATTCTTGAGGAAAATATCCTTTCTTCTTCAAAAACATTTTTCCTTTCATAACATGTCATACAACTTTAAAATAAAAGACGTTGATTAAAAATAAACTTGAAAACTTGTAAAGGAAGCTTCTTGGAAATAATGTTTTAAAAATCCATTCATTCCTTATAAGTTAAAAAAACATTCTTCTCGTACTTTTGTCGGAAAAGTCAAAAAAGTACCTCGTATGCAAAACGACAAAAGATTTCTTTCATATCTTTTACTAAAAACTCACTGAAGGGTAAAATTGTATTTAAACAATTGTAGGTGGATGGAAATAACATTACATATTGAGGAAACATGGATGTGGATGATAAAATACACCCCAGTAAATACTAATGTATAAACAATCTCAGATAAAAATGAGATTGTGATATTTCCCTTACCTTAGGTCCGATTTGCTTCGTAAGTGTCCGAACCTCCTCTTCTTTGAAACGCCTCTTTGAATCCTTCACTTAGGGAACTAAGATTGGTCTTTGAAGATAACCAGGACCTCTAGGATTATTCTAGGGAAGTGGAGAAGGGAAAATGGCAGGGGTTGGCCGAGCTTGAGTGCTCAAATTGGTGTGAGGAGGAGGGGGTGGAGGTGCCCTTTTATAAGGGAGGAGAGGGGCACCTTAGGAATATCTCAAAATATTATTTTATATTAAAGTCAAAATCAGTTTATAATGGTTCCAAAGGGTCTTATTTCGAAGCTAAAGTGGGGATGGGTCGAAATCATATCAACCAATAGGATTTAGACAAGTTTAGGTTATTATTTTAACCTTATCAATTAGATTTAACTCTAAGTTAAATAATTTAACTTTTACCGTGTCTTTTTGTTTTCTTACACTATATGGTTAATACACTTACTATAACATGCCAAACGAACCCCAAATTGTTTATTATTAATATATATATCCTTATCTAAGTCATTTGGCCGAACCTTAGATTTTTAGGAATAAAATAACAATTAATAATATAATATTTGATTTAAAAACTATTTTGTGTCAATTTTGACACTATTTGATATATGATTTTTTTGAAAGTCATAACAGAATTATATGTTCGAACCAAGTTGATTACATCAACACTAATATATCATAGTAACCTAGAAAATTAGTGGGATTCATAAAAAGTCTCAAATTATATTTAATGTGGTGTTAATAACATCAATTATTTCAATATTTCATTAATAAGATAATTACTGCATCATCATTGTGTCATAAATAAATTAACTTATTTAATGTCTAAAAATTATAAATAAAATACCATTATGTAGGAAATATTTTTATATTTCTAATGAATATTTATAGTCTAATTTATCTTATGTATAACCCCATATTAAAAATGATTTACTTATTAGACTTTGATTTTAACTATTTTAACACTTCTTTGAATTAAATAATAATAAATGTTTTAATCTAATCCAAGTGGGCCTAAATGATAATATTTTACACTTAAGGTTGTTTTTGGTCGAGATACACTTGTCCAATAGAATTAGGACATGTGTTAGGATAATATTAATATCATTCTTACCCTTAATTACCCTATTTACTTTTAACCGTGGTAAATAAAAGTAAAAAGTTACTATTCACCAAAAATTATTTTCATCTCATTGAACCACATTTTACTTACTGACATCAACCGTGTCTCTCGGATTTTTGAAATTCCATTCACAGAAGCGGTAAAATTATGTTTTATGAAAAATTCAGTTTTTTAACTACCACTTAGTATTTTCACTATTCATCAAAAATTGATGTTTTTCAGAACAATGCCAAAATTTCATCCTAAGCTATATTTCATATTCCGAATTCAAAAATGAAGTCTATTTTACCAAATTCATAACATAGAAGTTGCATTAGTTAATTTTATAATTAAATCCCGCTGTTAAAAAAAATAGCATGTTTTTAAGAATCAATATCTATCAAAAGATTGACACTTGATTATGTCTGGTTTAAATGTGAAATTACAACCAATGACCAAAATTGTATTAAATTGTAAAAATATATTCTAAATATACTTTAAAGCCACTCAAATTAATAATTTATCACTATTAATTATTTTGATAAAAAAAGTTGTTTTTAATTAAAATTTAGTAATTTTCACTATTCATTAGAAAATGAAAGTTATCCGAAAAGTACCAAAATTTTACCCTAAGATAATTTCGATATTACAAATCCAAAAATGAAGTCCATTTTGAGAGCTAAAATTTCTAACATTTTAAAAAGTGGTTATTACTATTCATAACGGCTAGTTTTAATAATATTTTAATAGCATATCGTTGTTTCGTGAAACTCAGTATTGCGTACTACACACGCTATCGAGAAGGTTGCGATTGAGTGTAATGAAAGGAAATTCAAGGATGCGTGTTGTGCAAGCTCTTTTTGGTGTAGCGTACAACACAAGACTTGGTTCGAACATATAATCCTGTTATGACTTTCACAAAAATCATATATCAAATAGTGTCAAAATTGACACAAAATAGTTTTTAAATCAAATATTATATTACTAATTGTTATTTTATTCCTAAAAATCTAAGGTTCGGCCAAATGACTTAGATAAGGATACATATATTAATAATAAACAATTTGGGGTTCGTTTGTCATGTTATAGTAAGTGTATTAACCATATAGTGAAAGAAAACAAAAAGACACGGTAAAAGTTAAATTATTTAACTTAGAGTTAAATATAATTGATAAGGTTAAAATAATATCCTAAACTTGTCTAAATCCTATTGGTTGATAGGATTTCGACCCTTCCCCACTTTAGCTTCAAAATAAGACCCTTTGGAACCATTATAAACCGATTTTGACTTTAATATAAAATAATATTTTGAGATATTCCTTAGGTGCCCCTCTCCTCCCTTATAAAAGGGCACCTCCTCCCCCTCCTCCTCACACCAAATTGAGCACTCAAGCTCAGCCAACCCCTGCCATTTTCTCCTCTCCACTTCCCTAGAATAATCTTAGAGGTCCTGGTCTTCTTCAAAGACCAATCTTAGTTCCCTAAGTGGAGGATTCAAAGAGGCGTTCCAAAGAAGAGGTAATATTCATTACCGATCTTTTCAATTTCTTTCTTCTTCAACTTCTTCTTCTTTAGTTGTTTCATGATAAAGTAATAACATCAGTATTACTTACATACTGATATGTTATTATAAATATGAAACAACCCTAATTCACCTTCTATCCATCCCACGGAAAAATGAAATCACCGCGCGTGCGTACGTACGGAATACCGTCTCCACGCCGTGGTGTAATCTATTTTTCCACCATCACTTTACAAGGATGGGTATAATGGTGTAATGAGTAACTATTTATGATTATTATAATGTAATATTGAAATAATATATATATACTCCAATACAGTTCCACGATCATAGGAACGATATCATCACTCGTGCGTACGTACAGAATACCGTCTCCACGATGTGATGCGACTCGTTCTACATGATCATCATTAAATAGTAATTATATAAATGAATTGAATGAATAAATATGATATATGTTACACTAATACCATTCTTGTATATAAGGTATCTATAACCTTAAAATAAGAATAAGAATGTATTCGGAAAAACACGCATAAGAACAAAAGGCAATAAAGACCCGAGTAACAAGTAACAATGAAATATTACTAACAAGAAGCTAAGAATATGACCATATATGATATCATATCAATATGTATGATTCTGGAATAAGTCAATAACATTATTTAAATCATTATACAGGAGGTTCGGACACTTACGAAGCAAATCGGACCTAAGGTAACGGAAATATCACAATCTCATTTTTATCCGAGATTGTTTATTCGTAAGTATTTACTGGGCTGTATTTTATCATCCAAATCCATGTTTCATCAATATGTAATATTATTTCCATCCACTGATGTTTTCCCATTTCCATTCGGGTATGGGTAATGGTTGTAACATCCCCTTAGACTTTTGTCTCTCAGCTTTAACTTGTTGACAAAGTCTGCACACTTCATTCCTATTAGAGAGGATTTCTCTCTAGATCATCTTGCCAGGATATATGTAAAGGAAGTGGTAAGATTGCATGGAGTACCACTTTCTATTATATCTGATCGGGATCCGAGATTTACCTCGAAGTTCTGGCGAAGTCTTCAGCATACTCTGGATACAGAGTTGAGTTTCAGCACTGCTTATCATCCTCAGACAGACGGTCAGTCTGAGAGAACAATTCAAACCCTAGAAGATATGTTGAGAGCTTGCTCCATGGATTTCAAAAGAGGTTGGGATCAACACCTACCTTTGGTGGAATTTTCTTATAATAATAGCTTTCACTCCAGTATTCAGATGGCTCCTTATGAAGCTCTCTATGGAAAGAAATGCAGGACTCCAACTTGCTGGGATGAAGTTGGGGAAAGAAAGCTGTTAGGACCTGATCTCGTTGATGAAATGGAAGAAAAGGTCAGATCTATTCAACAACACATAAGAGCAGCTCAGAGTCGACAGAAAAGTTATGCCGACAACGGAAGAAAAGACCTAGAGTTTGAAGTGGGTGATAAAGTGTTCTTACGAATATCTCCCTGGAAGAGGGTTATGAGATTTGGAAAGAAGGGGAAGTTGAGCCCTAGATATATCGGTCCTTTCGAAATACTGGATCGTGTTGGGAAGGTAGCTTACCGATTGGCGCTTCCACCGAATCTCTCTCAAGTTCACGATGTGTTCCATGTATCTCTCCTCAGAAAGTACATACCTGATCCTTCACATGTACTCAGCTCAGAAGTTGTACCGCTGGAGCAAGATCTTTCTTATGAAGAACAACCGATAGAGATTCTGGATCATAGCGAAAAAGTCCTACGAAATAAGACCACTCGATTGGTGAAAGTTTTATGGAGGAACCACCAACTTGAAGAAGCTACATGGGAGCTTGAGGATATGATGAGGGAGAAGTATCCTCATCTGTTTGTTACAAAGTGACGAATTTTGAGGGCGAAATTCTTTTTAAGGGGGGGTAGAATGTAACACCCGAGACTTTTATGTTATATAAATCATCAAAGGAATTTTTCTCTACACAACACTTGCTTGGCTTGCTTTACACGCAATCGCGACCTTCCTTGATAGCTTGCGTCGTACGCAATACCGAGTTTCACTAAACAACAATATGCTATTAAAACTAGCCGTTATAAATAGTAATAACCACTTTTTGAAATTTTATAAATTTTATTTTTCAAAATGGACTTCATTTTTGGACTCAGAATATCGAAATTAGCCTAGGGAGAAATTTTGGTATTTTTCTGAAAACTTTCAATTTTTGATAAATAGTGAAACCACTAAGTGGTAGGTTAAAAACTGAATTTTGCATAAAACATAATTTTACCGCTTCTGTGAATGGAATTTCGAAAATCCGACAGACACGGTTGATACCAGTAATTAAAATGTGGTTCAATGAGATGAAAATAATTTTTGGTGAATAGTAACTTTTTACTTTTATTTACCACGGTTAATAGTAAATAGGGTAACTAAGGGTAAATATGATATTACTATTACCCTAACACATGTCCTAATTCTATTGGATAAGTGTAATTCGACCAAAAACAACCTTATGAATAAAATATGACCATTTAGGCCCACTTGGATTAGATTAGGACATTTATTATTAATTTATTTAAAGAAGGGTTAAAATAGTTAAAATCAATGTTTAATAAGTAAATCATTTTTAATATGGGGTTATACATAAGATAAATTCGACTATAAATATTCATTAGAAATCTAAAACGATTTCCTACATAATGGTATTTTATTTGTAATTTTTAGACATTAAATAATTTAATTTATTTATGACACAATGATGATGCAGTAATTATATTATTTATGAAATATTGACATAATTGATGTTATAAACACCAAAATAAATGTAATTTGAGACTTTTTATGAATTACACAAATTTTTTAGGTTACTATGATATATTAGTGTTGATTTAATCAACTTGGTTCGAACATATAATCCTGTTATGACTTTCACAAAAATCATATATCAAATAGTGTCAAAATTGACACAAAATAGTTTTTAAATCAAATATTATATTACTAATTGTTATTTTATTCCTAAAAATCTAAGGTTCGGCCAAATGACTTAGATAAGGATATATATATTAATAATAAACAATTTGGGGTTCGTTTGGAATGTTATAGTAAGTGTATTAACCATATAGTGAAAGAAAACAAAAAGACACGGTAAAAGTTAAATTATTTAACTTAGAGTTAAATATAATTGATAAGGTTAAAATAATGTCCTAAACTTGTCTAAATCCTATTGGTTGATAGTATTTCGACCCTTACCCACTTTAGCTTCGAAATAAGACCCTTTGGAACCATTATAAACCGATTTTGACTTTAATATAAAATAATATTTTGAGATATTCCTAAGGTGCCCCTCTCCTCCCTTATAAAAGGGCACCTCCTCCCCCTCCTCCTCACACCAAATTGAGCACTCAAGCTCGGCCAACCCCTGACATTTTCTCCTCTCCACTTCCCTAGAATAATCCTAGAGGTCCTGGTCTTCTTCAAAGACCAATCTTAGTTCCCTAAGTGGAGGATTCAAAGAGGCGTTCCAAAGAAGAGGTAATATCCATTACCGATCTTTTCAATTTCTTTCTTCTTCAACTTCTTCTTCTTTAGTTGTTTCATGATAAAGTAATAACATCAGTATTACTTACATACTGATATGTTATTATAAATATGAAACAACCCTAATTCACCTTCTATCCATCCCACGGAAAAATGAAATCACCGCGCGTGCGTACGTACGGAATACCGTCTCCACGCCGTGGTGTAATCTATTTTTCCACCATCACTTTACAGGGATGGGTATAATGGTGTAATGAGTAACTATTTATGATTATTATAAAGTAATATTGAAATAATATATATATACTCCAATACAGTTCCACGATCATAGGAACGATATCATCACTCGTGCGTACGTACGGAATACCGTCTCCACGATGTGATGCGACTCGTTCTATATGATCATCATTACATAGTAATTATATAAATGAATTGAATGAATAAATATGATATATGTTACACTAATACCATTCTGGATATAAGGTATCTATAACCTTAAAAGAAGAATAAGAATGTATTCGGAAAAACACGCATAAGAACAAAAGGCAATAAAGACCCGAGTAACAACAATGAAATATTACTAACAAGAAGCTAAGAATATGACCATATATGATATCATATCAATATGTATGATTCTGGAATAAGTCAATAACATTATTTAAACCATTATACAGGAGCTTCGGACACGTACAAAGCAAATCGGACCTAAGGTAAGGGAAATATCACAATCTCATTTTTATCCAAGATTGTTTATTCGTAAGTATTTACTAGGGTGTATTTTATCATCCACATCCATGTTTCATCAATATGTAATATTATTTCCATCCACCTACAATTGTTTAAATCCATTTTTACCCTTCGGTGAGTTTTTAGTAATATGTATGAAAGGAATCTTTTGTCGTTTTTCGTACGAGGTACTTTTTGACTTTTCCGACAAAAGTACGAAGAATGTTTTTTTAACTTATACGGCATGAATGGATTTTTAAAACATTATTTCAAAGAATCTTCCTTTACAAGTTTTCAATTTTATTTTTAATCAACTTATTTTAGTTTAGAATTGTATGACACGTTATGAAAGGAAAAGTGTTTTTGAAGAAGAAAGGATATTTTCCTCAAGAATGGAGTTCAAATGTTTTATCAAAATTATTTTCCATCTAAGATAATAAAGGGTTCTATTTTTATCCCTGTTATTACATTGATTTGATTGTGTTGTGAGGGAATTATTTTTATGAAGTCATTTACCTTATATGATTTGTTTTATGATGTCATGATGTTTCAAGAATCCCATTTTTGTTACATGTGTTATGCGATGATATATGATTTATTATTATGTGGCACACATAAGAATGATAATTAATTGAAATTGTAAATTATAATAATATGTTGAATAAAATAATAAAAATATCGTTTATCAATATGATATTATGATTTGTATAACAAATATTTAAAATATAATTCAATAATTATAAAATGTTAATATAAAATAAAAAAATATAATTAATAATAAAAATTAATAATATAAATGATAAAAATGATATAAAATAAATTATAAATATAACAATAATTAAAAATAAATAAAAAAATTTATTATTTAAAAACTTTAATAATAAACAATATAATATATATATAAGAAATCATATAAAAATGTAATAAATAATAATTGATTATATAATTAAATAATAATAAAAATATGTATAAACAAAAATTAAAATAATAAAATAATAAATAATTTATGTTAATACATGATATAAATATAATAAACGTATTAATAATATAAATAATTATATAATAATGATAAATAAAATAAAAAATCATAAATCAAAATATTATATAAATTTTATACAGTATAATAATATGTATATAAATAATATAAATATATATATAATGATTAAATTAATTAAATAAAAAATAAATAAAAATTAAATAATAAAAAAATGTTTAACTGAAATTATAAATATAACGTAAAAATTAATAAAATATATATATATAATTATAATAATAATAGTATTTATATTTATTTGATAAAAAAATATAAATTTATAATGTATGATTATTTAATAAAAAAATAAATTATTATATGTATTATATTAATATGATTATTTAAATATAAACATTATAAAATAACATAAAAATTAATATTTTACAATAAAAAAATTACATAAATATGATTATATAAAATAATAAAATAATAATATATAAATAGAAAAAATATATAATTAATATAAAATATTTAATAGTATTGAACGATATATTTATTTTATAATATAATATATATTGTAGATATTTAATATATAATATATAATAAACGTATAATGAATAAATGTAATAATAATAAATATTAAATGATTAAATATTATAAATCATTTATTATGAAAACAATATTAATTTAAATATAATATAATAAATAAATATAAATTAATCAATGTGTAATTAAACATGAATATACACATATTATAAAAATAAAAAAATTAAACATATATGATATAAAAAATGTATAAAATAAAAATAATACAATGATTACAATATTAATTATTATATATATGTAAATGATATTGTACAAAATGAATAATGATAAATTATTGAAAATGATTATATTATCATAAATATACTAACAATTATCATAAATTATAATTCATTAAATTTAAAAAAAATAATATAACATTAATTAATAATATATATAATAGATTATAAAATTTATTCATTATTAATAATAAAATTTATAATTATATTAAAATATGATTATAAAATAATAAATTCATTAATAATGAATCAAAAAAATATGAAATATATCAAAAAAATGATAATATATATAAATGTAATTAATATAAAACAATTATTTAAAAATTAAAAAAATAATAAAAATTACAAAAAATATTACATATGAATATAATATATATATAATAAAAAATATAATTTTAATATTTATCAATAAATAATTGATATTAAATAAAAAATATTATTTAAATAAAAAATAATATATAAATGATTTAATATATATAATAATATTAATAATATTATTTAAACCATGATTTACTAATTTACAATTTATAAATAATGTAATTTGTGATGTATAAATATAAAATAATGAATTAAAAATATATATACAAAAAAAAATATTAATAATTATATATATTTTAATAATATAAAACTAAAATTAAAAAAACATAATTGTTATGTATTTATATATGATAATAATTTATAATGTATGTGTTATATAAAAATGATACAAAAAATATTAAAATAATAATGTAATAATTTAAAATATAAAATATAAATATTTTGTGAAAATGTGAAATATATGATCAATGAAAAAAAATATATAAATACATTAATATTGTTATATAAAAAAATATATAGTAAAATAAATAAAAAATTAAAAAAAAAAATTAATTATATGCAATTAATAAAAAAATATATATTATTATTATAATTATGATATTATATTATTATTATATATTATATTAAAAAATTAAATATATGTATAATTTGTTCGATAAAAAAATACTATTACTTATAATTATAATAAATTAAACTAATAAAAACATATATAATATGTAATATAATTTATAATGATTAAACATGAAATAATGAAAAATAGTAATTTAGACTTATATTATTTAAAATAAAAAAAATTAAAAAATAAATATATGTATATTTTATAATTTATATATTATGAAATAAAATAAAATATGAAATTATTACTAAATGAATATTATTTAATATATACATAAAAAATAAATATAATGTATATAAATGTTAAAATATTAATAATAAAACGTTAAAAAATAATTATATAATAATAAAAAATATAATTCAAAATATATAATGATATAGATTAATCTATAATACTATTGTACACAAATAAAAATAAAAAAATAAATATATTTATTAATATTATATAATGATAATTGTATAAATGACTAAATTAAAAAATTAATATAGTTATAATTAATATAAAAAATGTATACTATATTATATGTAAAATAAAATATTAAAAATTTATAATCTATGATGATAATTACTATTAAATGATAAAATCAATGATAATATGAAAATTATAAAATATGTTTATAATATTATTATTAATTATAAATTAATAATAAAAATATATATATATATATAATAATATTAAAATTTATATTATATAAATATAAAAAATATATAATAATATATAAATATGAAACAACCCTAATTCACCTTCTATCCATCCTATGGAAAAATGAAATCACCGCGCGTGCGTACGTACGGAATACCGTCTCCACGCCGTGGTGTAATCTATTTTCCATCATAACCTTACAAGGATGGGTATAATGGTGTAATGACTAACTATATATGATTATTATAAAGTGATATTGATACTGAAATAGTCTACATACACTTCAACATAATTCCATGACCATGGGAACGATATCATCACTCGTGCGTACGTACGGACTACCGTCTCCACGACGTGATGAGATTCATTCTCAATGATTAACCATTCATGAATGATTATAAAGTATATATAATAAGTACTAATGAAATATATGACATAATAATATTGGATTTATGTAAATTTATATGTATGTCACCTATGTGGAAACCCGGTGATTAGTTTATTTGGGTAACCGTTACCTTTCATACTTTTGTTTTTAAAGATTGGTTTTGGTATTCCTTTTTACGATGTGAGTTTCTATTAAAGAAACGTTCGGATAGTAAACCATTTATAACCCCAACGAATTTCGAGGGCGAAATTCATTTTAAGGGGGGTAGAATGTAACAGCCCGAGATTTTATGAAAAATATTCTTTTTAATTTTATTAATGTCTTGTGTTGTACGCTACACCAAAAGGAGCTTGCACAACAAAAATCCTTGACTTTCCTTTCATTACACGCAATCGCGACCTTCCTCGATAGCGTGTGTAGTACGCAATACCGAGTTTCACTAAACAACGATATGCTATTAAAATATTATTATAACTAGCCGTTATGAATAGTAATAACCACCTTTTAAAATTTTAGAAATTTTAGATCTCAAAATAGACTTCATTTTTGAATTCGGAATATGAAATATAGCTTAGGATGAAATTTTGACATTGTTCTGAAAAACATCAATTTTTGATGAATAGTGAAACTACTAAGTGGTAGTTAAAAAACTGAACTTTTCATAAAACTTAATTTTACCGCTTCTGTGAATGGAATTTCAAAAATCCGAGAGACACGGTTGATGTCAGTAAGTAAAATGTGGTTCAATGAGATGAAAATAATTTTTGGTGAATAGTAACTTTTTACTTTTATTTACCACGGTTAATAGTAAATAGGGTAACTAAGGGTAAATATGATATTACTATTATCCTAACACATGTCTTAATTCTATTGGATACGTGTAATTCGACCAAAAACAACCTTATGAATATAATATGACCATTTAGGTCCACTTGGATTAGATTATGACATTTAATATTATTTTATTTAATGAATAGTTAAAATAGTTAAAATCAAAGTTTAATAACTAAAACATTTTTAATATGGGGTTATACATAAGATAAATTCGACTATAAATATTAATTAGAAAGCTAAAAAGATTTCCTACATAATGATAGTTTATTTATAATTTTTAGACTTTAAATAAATTAATTTATTTATGACACAACGATGATGCAGTAATTACCCTTTTAAGGAAATATTAACATAATTGATGTTATAAATGCTCAAATGAATGTAATTTGAGACTTTTTATGAATTACACTAATTTTCTAGGTTACTATGATATATTAGTGTTGATTTAATCAATTTTTTTCGAACATATAATTCTGTTATGACTTTCAAAAAAATCATATATCAAATAGTGTCAAAATTGACACAAAATAGTTTTTAAATCAAATATTATATTATTAATTGTTCTTTTATTCCTAAAAATCTATGGTTCGGCCAAATGACTTAGATAAGGATATATGTATTAATAATATACAATTTGGGGTTCGTTTGGCATGTTATAGTAAGTGTATTAACCATATAGTGAAAGAAAACAAAAAGACACTGTAAAAGTTAAATTATTTAACTTAGAGTTAAATCTAATTGATAAGGTTAAAATAATACCCTAAACTTGTCTAAATCCTATTGGTTGATAGGATTTCGACCCATCCCCACTTTAGCTTCGAAATAAGACCCTTTGGAACCATTATAAACTGATTTTGATATTAATATAAAATAATATTTTGAGGTATTCCTAAGGTGCCCCTCTCCTCCCTTATAAAAGGACACCTCCTCCCCCTCCTCCTCACACCAATTTGAGCACTCAAGCTCGGCCAACCCCTGACAAAATCTATTCTCCACCTCCCTAGTAACATCCTAGAGGTTCTGGTCTTCCTCAAAGACCAATTTTAGTTCCCTAAGAGGAGGTCTCAAAGAGGCGCTTCAAAGAAGAGGTAATTACCGTTACCAATTCTTTCATCTTTATTTCTTCTTCCACTTCTTCTTCTTCTTAGGTTGTTTCATTATGAAGTAATAACATCAGTATCACTCATATACTGATATGTTATTATAAGTATGAAACAACCCTATTTCACCATCTATCCATCCTACGGAAAAAGAAATCACCGCGCGTGCGTACGTACGGAATACCGTCTCCACGCCGTGGTGTAATCTATTTTCCACCACCACCTTACATGGATGGGTATAATGGTGTAAAGAATAACTATACATAGTTATTATAACATCATACTGATTCTTATATATTGTATAATCCACTCCAATTCAATTCAATATTTATGGAAATGATATCATCGCTCGTGCGTACGTACGGACTACCGTCTCCACGACGCGATGAGATTCATTCTCCATGTTAACCATTAAAGAATGATTATAAAGTATATATAAGAAATAATAATGAAATATATGACATTATAAAGCTACTGGATTTATGTATATATATATATATGTATGTCATCTACTTACTTCCATTCAAGACAATAAGGAAAGGAAAACAGCATTCATGCGTACGTACGGACTACCGTCTCCATGAACGGTGTTTTTCATTTCATTTATCTATCTATTATATATATATATATATACTGAATATATATGATATATAAATCATATTTTATATTCTGGAAGTAAGTAAATCATGATATAAGTAATAATAATGTCAAGAACAACAAGTCAAAACACCTACGATAAATGAAACGATTTTACCCAAAACGTTTCTTTAACATGGAATTTACAAAAGAACGGGCAATATAAAGTCATAAGTGAACCATATATGATATAATAACAATGAATATGATTCTGGAATAAGTCAATAACATGATTTAAATCATATACAGGAGTTTCGGGCACTCACAAAGCAAGTCGGATCTAAGGTAAGGAAAATATCACAATCTCATTTTTATCCGAGATTGTTTATTCGTAAGTATTTACTGGGGAGTATTTTATCATCCACATCCATATTTCCTCAATATGTAATATTATTTCCATCCACCTACAATTGTTTAAATCCAATTTTACCCTTCGATGAGTTTTTAGTAAAATATATGAAAGGAATCTTTTGTCGTTTTTCGTACGAGGTACTTTTTTGACTTTTCCGACAAAAGTACGAGAAGAATGTTGTTTTTAACTTATACGGCATGAATGTATTTTTAAAACATTATTTCCAAGAAGCTTCCTTTACAAGTTTTCAAGTTTATTTTTAATCAACTTCTTTTAGTTTTAAATTGTAAGACATGTTAAGAAAGGAAAATGTTTTTGAAGTAGAAAGGATATTTTCCTCAAGAATGAAGTTCAAGTATTTTATAAAAATTATTTTCCATCTAAGATAATAAAAAGGGTTATGTTTTTATCCCTATTATTACATGGATTTGATTATGTTGTGATGGAAATATTTTTATGAATTCCTTTATCTTATATGAATTGTTTTATGATGTCATGTTGTTTAAGAATCCCATTTTTATTACATGGGTTATGCAATGATGTATGATTTATGATTTTGTGGCACACATAAGAATGGTATCATTATGAGATGGGTGGGACCTATATCTCCTTCCAATGCATTGGGTAAAGATTTTATATCTCATGAGATAGACATGGCTGGAATGGTAGGTTATACCGGTTCAGTGAAACAGGACTGAAATGAGGGTTACTCGATTCCGAAAGGGACTTTGTCCACTAAGATTGTCTTGGAAATGAGTCTTGACTAACAAAAAATGATTCTCTATGATTATATGTGAATGCCACAAAGTTTCATGTTTTAAGTTATGATTATTGTGATTACATTTCACTACCATGATTTATACCATGTTATGAAATTATGCTCTCTTTTGCAGGTTATGATTTCCAAAATGTTATGTTCTTATGAATATGATGTGATTGATATTTCTTTTGTTTACCCTTACTGAGCATTTGAGCTCACCCTTTTATGTTTTCTTTTCCCCAGGATATAAAGAAAGGTTTTAGGTAAAAAAAAGGAAGATCTTTATGAGAGATGTTGAAGACCTTTCACCACGATTAGAAGATTTTATTCCGAGTTTCCAAAGACACTAAACTATTACGATCCTTGTGTTTGTGTTTTTGTTATGTACTAAGTATTCCGCAAAAGTAATGTAACGTTCATGTACGTCAAGCTTCAGGTCTCTACAGTATGTCTAGGGATGTACCTATGGTTAAGTATACATATAGGTTATAGTACTAGAATTACGCTAACGATTATAGAATTAAACCTAAGATGTTAGATATTGAAGGTACTCCCCCTTTATTATGTTGTTTTCCCTAGCATGATTTTTGCCTCTCACACTATTCTTTTTGGGTTTTAGACGATGGCTGGAACCCGAAGGAACCGTGTTGATCAATGCAATGGACAATGCAATGATTGTCCTCCTGAACAAACAAATGTTATGGGAGATGGAGTGAAAAATCTTATTGCTATACTTACACAAGCTATGAATCATTCTGGACTTCCAAATGAGCAGAGAAGGGAACAACATTCTATTGAGTCCTTCATGAGGCAACGTCCACCTTCTTTCAGTGGGACTTCTGATCCACTTGTTGCTGAACAATGGATCAGTACCACTGAAAAGATATTTTCAGTTCTTCAATGTTCTGAACATGATAAAGTCATCTTAGCAGTATATCGTTTGGAAGGTGAAGCTGATCAATGGTGGAATCTTATCAAGAATACAAGGGAAAGAGATGAAATTGAGTCCATGGAATGGGACGAGTTCAAGAACTTATTTTTCAATAAGTACTTCCCTCGTATTCTTCGAAAAAAGATGGAGAAGGAGTTTCTTGAACTAAAGCAAAAGGATGATGAATCTGTTTGTATATACGAAGCGAATTTTACAAGACTTGCAAGGTATGCATCTGGCATTATCATCCAACCCGAAAGTAAAGTTGATCGATTTTTCAGTGGCTTAAAACCAAGTCTTCGAAGGGCATTAGCTATAAGAGACTTCAGTAGCTATGAAGAAATTGTGCGTTGTGCTATCAAGGTAGAAATGGAAGTTGGTGTTACATATCCATCTCATGATTTTGACAAGAAACGAAAGATGGAGTTCAAGGAGAAATCTCAGAATAATGGTGAAAAGAAGATGAATGTTTCCTTATGCACAAAGTGTGGAAAGAAGCATGGTGGAGATTGTCTTAAAGGGACTAGAAAATGTTTTAAGTGTGGAAAAGAAGGTCATCGAGCAGCTGAGTGTCGAAGTAATGGAAAAAGGGTTTCTAATGATGTGAACAAAGCAAACACTGCAGAGAACGCACCACCAACACTTCAATGTTTCAAGTGCAAGGAGATGGGACATTATTCCAATAAATGCCCTAATCCAAGGGTTAGTGACGATCAACATGAGCAACCACTAAAGGCAAAGGAAAAAGGGAAGTCACATGCGATCACTATTGGCAATGTTTAATATGAAAACGATGTGGTGGAATGATTAAGTGTTTATGTAATGGGATTCCAAAATAATGTTGTATCATTGAGTATTGCAATATTTATTGATGGGGTATTCAAAGTGATTGATATATTTTGGAAATAAGATGATATGCGCATAATGAAGGGAAAATGAGAAAATGAAATGTTTAATAGTATTCATGAGCTCATGATTGATATATGGACTAAGTGATATCATGGTTTGAGAATATAGAATTTTGAGGATTTTGGTATGTGGAAAGTGTTAACTTTTAACTGCATTCATTTTTTCACTAAGGTATTCAATAGAATACATGATTAAGGACTTTGAATGTTTGGAATGTGACCAACAAAACATATCTTATGATATATGGGGATTGACGATGGTGTTAAATCTTTGGTAATCATTTTCACTATGTTATGAGAGTGGACTGCAGTATTATGGATAAGCCTAAAGATTGGAATGGATTATGTTGGACATAAGTTAGTATTGTTTAAGGATATAAGTTTTCTCGATATTATTGATGGGATGTTATAGTAATATAGTTTTAGAAAAAGGACAACCTGCAGGACGGGCGACCGCCCATCGCGTCGGACAAGGCTGTGGAAATCGAACCCACAACCGAAGTGCGACTGGCCTTTATCGCCTACCACTGGCCTACATGAAGTCCCTGTTTATTAGAAACTAGTTTTATTATATTAAGCAGTATGATATATGAAGTATAAGTCCATTTTAGGAACCATATATGATTAATCTCACTATAGAATGACTTATGTATATTTAATAACTTTTGCTAACCTTTTGTTTGAGACAGATGGAATGACCCGTCATTCTATCACAGGATCTGCTAACACTTCACGAATAACAAATTCAACTTCATTTATTTAAGAGATGAAGTGGAAATTGTTAAATGCACGAACAACAGTGTGGTTGTACCAACATAAAGTAAGTATTTATTCTAATTCAAATTTTCAACTTTAGGGAAATGATCTTGAAAACCAAAAATGTTGTCCTAGTGATCTTATACCTGATGAATCAGATGGTACCTTAGATCGTCACAAATTTATGGCTTTGTGATTGCTGGATTTTCCATATCCATGTTCTCTACCACTCTCTATCAGAACATGATGGTTAGATTTCTCTTCCATATCCATATTTTCACCTATGTGGAAACCCCGTGATTAGTTTATTTGGGTAATCGTTACATTTCATACTTTAGTTTTTAAAGCCAAGTTTTGGTATTCCTTTTTACGATGTGGGTTTCTATTAAAGAAACTTTCGAATAGTAAACTATTTATAACCCCGACGAATTTCGAGGGCGAAATTCATTTTAAGGGGAGTAGAATGTAACAGCCCGAGATTTTATGAAAACTATTCTTTTTAATTTTATTAATGTATTTTGTTGTACGCTACACCAAAAAGAGCTTGCACAACACGCATCCTTGACTTTCCTTGCATTACACGCAATCGCAACCTTCTCGATAGCGTGTGTAGTACGCAATACTGAGTTTCACGAAACAACGATATGCTATTAAAATATTATTAAAACTAGCCGTTATGAATAGTAATAAAAACTTTTTAAAATGTTAGAAATTTTAGCTCTCAAAATGGACTTCATTTTTGGATTCGTAATATTGAAATTAGCTTAGGGTAAAATTTTGGTACTTTTCGGATAACTTTCATTTTCTAATGAATAGTGAAAATTAGTAAATTTTAATTAAAAACAACTTTTTTTATCAAAATAATTAATAGTGATAAATTATTAATTTGAGTGGTTTTAAAGTATATTTAGAATATATTTTTACAATTTAATACAATTTTGGTCATTGGTTGTAATTTCACATTTAAACCAGACATAATCAAGTGTCAATCTTTTGATAGATATTGATTCTTAAAAACACGCTATTTGTTTTAACAGCGGGATTTAATTATAAAATTAATTAATGCAACTTCTATGTTATGAATTTGGTAAAATAGACTTCATTTTTTGAATTCAGAATATGAAATATAGCTTAGGATGAAATTTTGGCATTGTTCTGAAAAACATCAATTTTTGATGAATAGTGAAACTACTAAGTGGTAGTTAAAAACTGAATTTTTCATAAAACATAATTTTACCGCTTCTGTGAATGGAATTTCAAAAATACGAGAGACACGGTTTATGTCAGTAAGTAAAATGTGGTTCAATGAGATAAAAATAATTTTAGGTGAATAGTAACTTTTTACTTTTATTTACCACAATTAAAAGAAAATAGGGTAATTAAGGGTAAGAATGATATTCATATTATCCTAACACATGTCCTAATTCTATTGGAGAAGTTTATCTCGACCAAAAACAACCTTAAGTGTAAAATATTATCATTTAGGCCCACTTGGAATAGATTCGGACATTTATTATTATTTAATTCAAAGAAGTGTTAAAATAGTTAAAATCAAAGTCTAATAAGTAAATAATTTTTAATATGGTGTTATACATAAGATAAATTAGACTATAAATATTAATTAGAATTCTAAAAAGATTTCCTACATAATGGTATTTTATTTATAATTTTTATACATTAAATAAGTTAATTTTTTTATGACACAATGATGATGCAGTAATTATCTTATTAATGAAATATTGACATAATTGATGTTATTAACACCAAATTAAATGTAATTTGAGACTTTTTATGAATCCCACTAATTTTATAGGTTACTATGATATATTAGTGTTGATTTAATCAACTTGGTTCGAACATATAATTCTGTTATGACTTTCACAAAAATCATATATCAAATAGTGTCAAAATTGACACAAAATAGTTTTTAAATAAAATATTATATTATTAATTGTTATTTTATTCCTAAAAATCTAAGGTTCGGCCAAATGACTTAGATAAGGATATATATATTAATAATAAACAATTTGGGGTTCGTTTGGCATGTTATAGTAAGTGTATTAACCATATAGTGTAAGAAAACAAAAAGACACGGTAAAAGTTAAATTATTTAACTTAGAGTTAAATCTAATTGATAAGGTTAAAATAATAACCTAAACTTGTATAAATCCTATTTTTTGATAGGATTTCGACCCATCCCCACTTTATCTTCGAAATAAGACCCTTTGGAACCATTATAAACTGATTTTGACTTTAATATAAAATAATATTTTGAGATATTCCTAAGGTGCCCCTCTCCTCCCTTATAAAAGGGCACCTCCTCCCCCTCCTCCTCACACCAATTTGAGCACTCAAGCTCGACCAACCCCTCCCATTTTCCCTTCTCCACTTCCCTAGAATAATCCTAGAGGTCCTGGTCTTCTTCAAAGACCAATCTTAGTTCCCTAAGTGAAGGATTCAAAGAGGCGTTTCAAAGAATAGGTAATAACCATTACCGATCTTTTCAATTTCTTTCTTCTTCAACTTCTTCTTCTTTAGTTGTTTCATGATAAAGTAATAACATCAGTATTACTTACATACTTATATGTTATTATAAATATGAAACAACTCTAATTAACCTTCTATCCATCCTGTGGAAAAAGGAAATCACCGCGCGTGCGTACGTACGGAATACCGTCTCCACGCCGTGGTGTAATCTATTTTCCGCCACCACCTTAATTGGATGGGTATAATGGTTTAATGAGTAACTATATATGATTATTATAAAGTTATATTGATACTGAAATAGTATAAATACACTTCAACGCAATTCCAGGACCATGGGAACGATATCATCGCTCGTGCGTACGTACGGACTACCGTCTCCACGACGCGATGAGATTCATTCTCAATGATTAACCATTAATGAATGATTATAAAGTATATATAATAAGTAATAATGAAATATATTACCTAATAATGATACTGTAATTATTTATATTTATATGTATGTCATCTACTTAATTCCATTCAATTCAATAAGGAAACGAAAACAGCGTTCATGCGTACGTACGGACAACCGTCTCCATGAACGGTGTATTTCTTTCCATTTACTGATTTATTATATATGTATATTCTGAATATATATATATAAATCATGTTTTATATTCTTGAATTAAGTAATAATGATATAAGTAATCATATGAATAATTACAAGTTAAAAACACAAACGACAAATGAGACGATTTTACCCAAAACGCTACTTTAACATGAATTTACAAAAGAACGGGTAATATAAAGTCATAAGTGGACCATATATGATATAATAACAATGAATATGATTCTGGAATAAGTCAATAACATTATTTAAATCATTATACAGGAGGTTTGGACACTTACGAAGCAAATCGGACCTAAGGTAAGGGAAATATCACAATCTCATTTTTATCCGAGATTGTTTATTCGTAAGTATTTACTGGGGTGTATTTTATCATCCACATCCATGTTTCATCAATATGTAATATTATTTCCATCCAACTACAATTTTTTAAATCCATTTTTACCCTTCGGTGAGTTTCTAGTAATATGTATGAAAGGAATCTTTTGTCGTACGAGGTACTTTTTGACTTTTCCGACAAAAGTACGAAGAATGTTTTTTTATCTTATACGGCATGAATGGATTTTTAAAACATTATTTCAAAGAATCTTCCTTTACAAGTTTTCAATTTTATTTTTAATCAACTTCTTTTAGTTTAGAATTGTATGACACGTTATGAAAGGAAAAGTGTTTTTGAAGAAGAAAGGATATTTTCCTCAAGAATGGAGTTCAAATGTTTTATCAAAATTATTTTCCATCTAAGATAATAAAGGGTTCTGTTTTTATCCCTGTTATTACATTGATTTGATTATGTTGTGAGGGAATTATTTTTATGAAGTCATTTACCTTATATGATTTGTTTTATGATGTCATGATGTTTCAAGAATCCCATTTTTGTTACATGTGTTATGCGATGATATATGATTTATGATTGTGTGGCACACATAAGAAAGGATTCATTATAAGATGGGTGGGACCTATATCTCCCTCCAATGCATTGGGTAAAGATTTTATATCTCATGAGATAGACATGGCTGGAACGGTAGGTTATACCGGTTCAGTGAACAGGACTGGAACGAGGGTGACTCGTTTCAGAAAGAGACTTTGTCCACTAAGATAGTATTGGCAATGAGTCATGACTAACAAGAAATGATTTTCCATGATTATGTGTGCATGCCACAATTTTCAAGTTTTATGTTATGATTATGGGGATCTCATTTTCACTTCTATGATTTATTCCATGTTAAGATATTATGATCTCTTTTGCAGGTTATGATTTTCAAAAAGATATGATATGATTTTTAGTTCCTTTATTTGCCTTGCTGAGCATTTGAGCTCACCCTTTTATGTTTTCTTTTCCCCAGGATATAAAGAACGGTTTTAGGTAAAAAAAAGGGAAGATCTTTATGGGAGATATTGAAGATCTTTCACCACGATTAGAAGATTACGTTCCGAGTTTCCAAAGACACTAAACTATTACGATCCTTGTGTGTGTGTTTTTGTTATGTACTAAGTATTCCGCAAAAGTAATGTAATGTCCATGTATGTCAAGATACGGGTCTCTACAGTTGGTATCAGAGGCAAAGGAGGTAGGAATGTATCCGATCCTTGGGAACTCTCACATGTGAGCGTTGGACGAAGCATGGCTCTCCGCCCAAGGGCTTCATGAGGAAATGGCTGCCACTGGGGATGGTGGTGTGTCCCGCCCAGGGGGTATAGCCGCCCATGGAGTGTTCAAGAACTTGTTTTTTAGTAATTACTTCCCTCATATTCTTTGAACAAAGATGGAAAAGGCGTTTCTTGAGCTGAAGAAGAAGGATGATGAATCTGTTGGTATATACGAAGCAAATTTTACAAGACTTGCAAGGTATGCTTCTGGTATTATCATCCAACCTGAAAGTAAAGTTGATCGATTTTTCGGTGGCTTAAAACCAAGTCTTCGAAGGGCATTAACTATAAGAGACTTCAGTAGCTATGAAGAAATTGTGCATTGTGCTATCAAGGTAGAAATGGAAGTTGGTGTTACATATCAATCTCATGGTTTTGACAAGAAACGAAAGATGGAGTTCAAGGAGAAATCTCAGAATAATGGTGAAAAGAAGATGAATGTTTCCTTATGCACAAAGTGTGGAAAGAAGCATGGTGGAGATTGTCTTAAAGGGACTAGAAAATGTTTTAAGTGTGGAAAAGAAGGTCATCGAGTAGCTGAGTGTCGAAGTAATGGAAAAAGGGAATCTAATGATGTGAATAAAGCAAACACTGCAGAGAACGCACCACCAACACTTCAATGCTTCAAGTGCAAGGAAATGGGGCATTATGCTAATAAATTCCCTAATCCAAGGGTTAGTGATGATCAACATGAGCAACCACTGAAGGCAAAGGACAAAGGGAAGTCACATGCGATCACTATTGGCGATGTTGAATATGACAACGATGTGGTGGAATGATTTAGTGTTTATGTAATGGGATTCCAAAATAATATTGTATCATGGAGTATTGGAATATTTATGTATTGGTCTAATCTGGTATTCAAAGTAATTGAGATATTTTTGGAAATAAGATGATATATGCATAATGAAGGGAAAACGGGAAAACAAAATGTTTAATAGTATTCATGAGCTCATGATTTATATAAGGACTAAGTGATATCATGGTTTGAGTATATAGAATTTTGAGGATTTTGGTATGTGGAAAGTGTTAACTTTTAACTGCATTCATGTTTTCACTAAGGTATTCAAGAGAATACATGATTAAGGACTTTGAATGTTTGGAATGTGACCAACAAAACATATCTTATGATATATGGGGTTCAACGATGGTATTAAATCTCTGGTAATCGTTTTCACTATGAGAGTGGACTCCAGTATTATGGATAAGCCTAAAGATTGGAATGTATTATGTTGGACATAAGTTAGTATTGTTTGTTTTTCGATATTATCGATGGGATGTTATAGTAATATAGTTTTAGAAAAAGGACAACCTGCAGGACAGGCGACAACCCATCGCGTCGGACAAGGCTGTGGGAATCAAACCCACAACCGAAGTGCGACTGGCCTTTATCGCCTACCACTGGCCTACAGGAAGTCCCTCTTTAGTAGAAACTACTTTTATTTTATTAAGCAGTACGATATATGAAGTATAAGTCCATTTTAGGAACCATATATGATTAATCTCACTATAGATCGACTTATGTATATAATTTTTGCTAACCTTTTGTTTGAGACAGATGGAATGACCCGTCATTCTATCACATGATCTGCTAACACTTCACGAATAACAAATTCAACTTCATTTATTTAAGAGATGAAGTGGAAATTGTTCAATTCACGAACAACAGTGAGATTGTAACAAAATCATTTAAGTATTTATTTTAATTCATCAACTTTAGGGAAATGATCTTGAAAACCAAAAATGTTGTCCTAGTGCTCTTATATCTGATTAATCAGATGGTACCTTAGATCGTCAAAAATTTATGGATTTGTGATTGTTGGCTTTTCCATATCCATGTTCTCTACCACTCTCCATCAGAACATGATGGTTAGATTTCTCTTCCATATCCATATTTTCACCTATGTGGAAACCCGTTGATTAGTTTATTTGGGTAACCGTTACGTTTCATACTTTTGTTTTTAAAGATTGGTTTTGGTATTCCTTTTTACGATGTGGGTTTCTATTAAAGAAACGTTTGAATATTAAACCATTTATAACCCTGACGAATTTCGAGGGCGAAATTCATTTTAAGGGGGGTAGAATGTAACAGCCCGAGATTTTATGAAAAATATTCTTTTTAATTTTATTAATGTCTTGTGTTGTACGCTACACCAAAAGGAGCTTTCACAACAAAAATCCTTAACTTTCCTTTCATTACACGCAATCGTGACCTTCCTCGATAGCGTGTGTAGTACGCAATACCGAGTTTCACTAAACAACGATATGCTATTAAAATATTATTATAACTAGCCGTTATGAATAGTAATAACCACGTTTTAAAATTTTAGAAATTTTAGATCTCAAAATGGAATTCATTTTTGGATTCGGAATATCGAATTTAGCCTACGGTGAAATTTTGGTACCTTTCGGATAACTTTCATATTCTGATGAATAGTGAAAATTACTAAATTATAATTAAAAACAAATTTTTTAATCAAAATAATTAATAGTGATAAATTATTAATTTGAGTGGTTTTAAAGTATATTTAGAATATATTTTTACAATTTAATACAATGTTGTTCATTGGATGTAATTTCACATTTAAACCAGACATAAACAAGTGTCAATCTTTTGATAGATATTGTTTCTTAAAAACACGCTATTTGTTTTAACAGCGGGATTTAATTATAAAATTAATTAATGCAACTTTTATGTTATGAATTTGGTAAAATAGACTTCATTTTTGAATTCGGAATATGAAATATAGCTTAGGATGAAATTTTGACATTGTTCTGAAAAACATCAATTTTTGATGAATAGTGAAACTACTAAGTGGTAGTTAAAAAACTGAACTTTTCATAAAACTTAATTTTACCGCTTCTGTGAATGGAATTTCAAAAATCCAAGAGACACGGTTGATGTCAGTAAGTAAAATGTGGTTCAATGAGATGAAAATAATTTTTGGTGAATAGTAACTTTTTACTTTTATTTACCACGGTTAATAGTAAATAGGGTAACTAAGGGTAAATATGATATTACTATTACCCTAACACATGTCCTAATTCTATTGGATAAGTGTAATTCGACCAAAAACAACCTTATTAATATAATATGACCATTTAGGTCCACTTGGATTAGATTATGACGTTTAATATTATTTTATTTAATGAATAGTTAAAATAGTTAAAATCAAAGTTTAATAACTAAAACATTTTTAATATGGGGTTATACATAAGATAAATTCGACTATAAATATTCATTAGAAAGATAAACAGATTTCCTACATAATGATATTTTATTTATAATTTTTAGACTTTAAATAAATTAATTTAGTTATGATACAACGATGATGCAGTAATTACCCTTTTAAGGAAATATTAACATAATTGATGTTATAAATGCTCAAATGAATGTAATTTGAGACTTTTTATGAATTACACTAATTTTATAGGTTACTATGATATATTAGTGTTGATTTAATCAATTTGGTTCGAACATATAATTCTATTATGACTTTCAAAAAAATCATATATCAAATAGTGTCAAAATTGACACAAAATAGTTTTTAAATCAAATATTATATTATTAATTGTTCTTTTATTCCTAAAAATCTAAGGTTCGGCCAAATGACTTAGATAAGGATATATGTATTAATAATATACGATTTGGGGTTCGTTTGGCATGTTATAGTAAGTGTATTAACCATATAGTGAAAGAAAACAAAAAGACACTGTAAAAGTTAAATTATTTAACTTAGAGTTAAATCTAATTGATAAGGTTAAAATAATACCCTAAACTTGTCTAAATTCTATTGGTTGATAGGATTTCGACCCATCCCCACTTTAGCTTCAAAATAAGACCCTTTGGAACCATTATAAACCGATTTTGACATTAATATAAAATAATATTTTGAGGTATTCCTAAGGTGCCCCTCTCCTCCCTTATAAAAGGACACCTCCTCCCCCTCCTCCTCACACCAATTTGAGCACTCAAGCTCGGCCAAACCCTGCCAAAATCTCTTCTCCACTTCCCTAGAAACATCCTAGATGTTCTGGTTTTCCTCAAAGACCAATTTTAGTGCCCTAAGAGGAGGTCTCAAAGAGGCGCTTCAAAGAAGAGGTAATTACCGTTACCAATTCTTTCATCTTTATTTCTTCTTCCACTTCTTCTTCTTAGGTTGTTTCATGATGAAGTAATAACATCAGTATCACTCATATACTGATATGTTATTATAAGTATGAAACAACCCTATTTCACCATCTATCCATCCTACGGAAAAAGAAATCACCGCGCGTGCGTACGTACGGAATACCGTCTCCACGCCGTGGTGTAATCTATTTTCCACCACCACCTTACATGGATGGGTATAATGGTGTAAAGAATAACTATACATAGTTATTACAACATCATACTGATTCTTATATATTGTATAATCCACTCCAATTCAATTCAATATTTATGGAAATGATATCATCGCTCGTGCGTACGTACGGACTACCGTCTCCACGACGCGATGAGATTCATTCTCCATGTTAACCATTTAAGAATGATTATAAAGTATATATAAGAAATAATAATGAAATATATGACATTATAAAGCTACTGGATTTATGTATATATATATATATGTATGTCATCTACTTACTTCCATTCAAGACAATAAGGAAAGGAAAACAGCGTTCATGCGTACGTACGGACTACCGTCTCCATGAACGGTGTTTTTCATTTCATTTATCTATCTATTATATATATATATATATATACTGAATATATATGATATATAAATCATATTTTATATTCTGGAAGTAAGTAAATCATGATATAAGTAACAATAATGTCAAGAACAACAAGTCAAAACACCTACGATAAATGAAACGATTTTACCCAAAACGCTTCTTTAACATGGAATTTACAAAAGAACGGGTAATAT
Organism: Viscum album; assembly: GCA_963277665.1. NCBI lineage: Eukaryota > Viridiplantae > Streptophyta > Magnoliopsida > Santalales > Viscaceae > Viscum > Viscum album. The sequence continues at coordinate 884,903,124 of OY728158.1, forward strand.
AAAGTCATAAGTGAACCATATATGATATAATAAAAATGAATATGATTCTGGAATAAGTCAATAACATGATTTAAATCATATACAGGAGGTTAGAACACTCACAAAGCAAGTCGGACCTAAGGTAAGGGAAATATCACAGTCTCATTTTTATCCGAGATTGTTTATTCGTAAGTATTTACTGGGGTGTATTTTATCATCCACATCCATGTTTCATCAATATGTAATATTATTTCCATCCACCTACAATTTTTTAAATCCATTTTTACCCTTCGGTGAGTTTTTAGTAATATGTATGAAAGGAATCTTTTGTCGTTTTTCGTACGAGGTACTTTTTGACTTTTCCGACAAAAGTACGAAGAATGTCTTTTTTGAACTTATACAGCATGAATGGATTTTTAAACCATTATTTCCAAGAAATTTCCCTTACAAGTTTTCAAGTTTATTTTTAATCAACTTCTTTTATTTTAAAGTCATATGACATGTTATGAAAGGAAAAAAAATTTGAAGTAGAAAGGATATTTTCCTCAAGAATGGAGTTCAAGTATTTTATCAAAATTATTTTCCATCTAAGATAATAAAAGGGTTCTGTTTTTATCCCTATTATTACATGGATTTGATTATGTTGTGATGGAAAAATTTTTATGAATTCATTTATCTTATATGAATTGTTTTATGATGTCATGTTGTTTAAGAATCCCATATTTATTACATGGGTTATGCGATGATGTATGATTTATGATTATGTGGCACACATAAGAAAGGATTCATTATAAGATGGGTGGGACCTATATCTCCCTCCAATGCATTGGGTAAAGATTTTATATCTCATGAGATAGACATGGATGGAATGGTAGGTTATACCGATTCAGTGAAACAGGACTGAAATGAGGGTTACTCGATTCAGAAAGGGACTTTGTCCACTAAGATAGTCTTGGCAATGAGTCTTGACTAACAAGAAATGGTTCTCTATGATTATGTGTGAATGCCACAAAGTTTCATGTTTTAAGTTATGATTATTGTGATTATATTTCACTACCATGATTTATACCATGTTATGAAATTATGCTCTCTTTTGCAGGTTATGATTTCAAAAATGTTATGTTCTTATGAATACGATGTGATTGATATTTCTTTTGTTTACCCTTACTGAGCATTTGAGCTCACCCTTTTATGTTTTCTTTTCCCCAGGATATAAAGAAAGTTTTTAGGTAAAAAAATGAAGATCTTTATGGGAGATGTTGAAGATCTTTCACCACGAAAAATTTTGGTACTTTTCGGATAACTTTCATTTTCTAATGAATAGTGAAAATTACTAAATTTTAATTAAAAACAACTTTTTTTATCAAAATAATTAATAGTGATAAATTATTAATTTGAGTGGTTTTAAAGTATATTTAGAATATATTTTTACAATTTAATACAATTTTGGTCATTGGTTGTAATTTCACATTTAAACCAGACATAATCAAGTGTCAATCTTTTGATAGATATTGATTCTTAAAAACACGCTATTTGTTTTAACAGCGGGATTTAATTATAAAATTAATTAATGCAACTTCTATGTTATGAATTTGGTAAAATAGACTTCATTTTTTGAATTCAGAATATGAAATATAGCTTAGGATGAAATTTTGGCATTGTTCTGAAAAACATCAATTTTTGATGAATAGTGAAACTACTAAGTGGTAGTTAAAAACTGAATTTTTCATAAAACATAATTTTACCGCTTCTGTGAATGGAATTTCAAAAATACGAGAGACACGGTTTATGTCAGTAAGTAAAATTTGGTTCAATGAGTTAAAAATAATTTTTGGTGAATAGTAACTTTTTACTTTTATTTACCACAATTAAAAGAAAATAGGGTAATTAAGGGTAAGAATGATATTAATATTATCCTAACACATGTCCTAATTCTATTGGAGAAGTTTATCTCGACCAGAAACAACCTTAAGTGTAAAATATTATCATTTAGGCCCACTTGGATTAGATTCGGACATTTATTATTATTTAATTCAAATAAGTGTTAAAATAGTTAAAATCAAAGTCTAATAAGTAAATAATTTTTAATATGGGGTTATACATAAGATAAATTAGACTATAAATATTAATTAGAATGCTAAAAAGATTTCCTACATAATGGTATTTTATTTATAATTTTTAGACATTAAATAGGTTAATTGTTTTATGACACAATGATGATGCAGTAATTATCTTATTAATGAAATATTGACATAATTGATGTTATTAACACCAAATTAAATGTAATTTGAGACTTTTTATGAATACCACTAATTTTATAGGTTACTATGATATATTAGTGTTGATTTAATTAACTTGGTTCGAACATATAATTCTGTTATGACTTTCAAAAAAATCATATATCAAATAGTGTCAAAATTGACACAAAATAGTTTTTAAATAAAATATTATATTATTAATTGTTATTTTATTCCTAAAAATCTAAGGTTCGGCCAAATGACTTAGATAAGGATATATATATTAATAATAAACTATTTGGGGTTCGTTTGGCATGTTATAGTAAGTGTATTAACCATATAGTGTAAGAAAACAAAAAGACACGGTAAAAGTTAAATTATTTAACTTAGAGTTAAATCTAATTGATAAGGTTAAAATAACAACCTAAACTTGTCTAAATCCTATTGGTTGATAGGATTTCGACCCATCCCCACTTTAGCTTCGAAATAAGACCCTTTAGAACCATTATAAACCGATTTTGGCTTTAATATAAAATAATATTTTGAGATATTCCTAAGGTGCCCCTCTCCTCCCTTATAAAAGGGCACCTCCTCCCCCTCCTCCTCACACCAATTTGAGCACTCAAGCTCGACCAACCCCTGCCATTTTCCCTTCTCCACTTCCCTAGAATAATCCTAGAGGTCCTGGTCTTCTTCAAAGACCAATCTTAGTTCCCTAAGTGAAGGATTCAAAGAGGCGTTTCAAAGAAGAGGTAATAACCATTACCGATCTTTTCAATTTCTTTCTTCTTCAACTTCTTCTTCTTTAGTTGTTTCATGATAAAGTAATAACATCAGTATTACTTACATACTTAAATTTTATTATAAATATGAAACAACTCTAATTAACTTTCTATCCATCCTGTGGAAAAAGGAAATCACCTCGCGTGCGTACGTACGAAATTCCGTCTCCACGCCGTGGTGTAATCTATTTTCCGCCACCACCTTAATTGGATGGGTATAATGGTTTAATGAGTAACTATATATGATTATTATAAAGTTATATTGATACTGAAATAGTATAAATACACTTCAACGCAATTCCACGACCATGGGAACGATATCTTCGCTCGTGCGTACGTACGGACTACCGTCTCCACGACGCGATGAGATTCATTCTCAATGATTAACCATTAATGAATGATTATAAAGTATATATAATAAGTAATAATGAAATATATTACCTAATAATGATACTGTAATTATTTATATTTATATGTATGTCATCTACTTAATTCCATTCAATTCAATAAGGAAACGAAAACAGCGTTCATGCGTACGTATGGACAACCGTCTCCATGAACGGTGTATTTCTTTCCATTTACTGATTTATTATATATGTATATTCTGAATATATATATATAAATCATGTTTTATATTCTTGAATTAAGTAATAATGATATAAGTAATCATATGAATAATTACAAGTTAAAAACACAAACGACAAATGAGACGATTTTACCCAAAACACTACTTTAACATGAATTTACAAAAGAACGGGAAATATAAAGTCATAAGTGGACCATATATGATATAATAACAATTAATATGATTCTGGAATAAGTCAATAACATTATTTAAATCATTATACAGGAGGTTCGGACACTTACGAAGCAAATCGGACCTAAGGTAAGGGAAATATCACAATCTCATTTTTATCCGAGATTGTTTATTCGTAAGTATTTACTGGGGTGTATTTTATCATCCACATCCATGTTTCATCAATATGTAATATTATTTCCATCCAACTACAATTTTTTAAATCCATTTTTACCCTTCGGTGAGTTTTTAGTAATATGTATGAAAGGAATCTTTTGTCGTACGAGGTACTTTTTGACTTTTCCGACAAAAGTACGAAGAATGTTTTTTTAACTTATACGGCATGAATGGATTTTTAAAAAATTATTTCAAAGAATATTCCTTTACAAGTTTTCAATTTTATTTTTAATCAACTTCTTTTAGTTTAGAATTGTATGACACGTTATGAAAGGAAAAGTTTTTTTGAAGAAGAAAGGATATTTTCCTCAAGAATGGAGTTCAAATGTTTTATCAAAATTATTTTCCATCTAAGATAATAAAGGGTTCTGTTTTTATCCCTGTTATTACATTGATTTGATTATGTTGTGAGGGAATTATTTTTATGAAGTCATTTACCTTATATGATTTGTTTTATGATGTCATGATGTTTCAAGAATCCCATTTTTGTTACATGTGTTATGCGATGATATATGATTTATGATTATGTGGCACACATAAGAAAGGATTCATTATAAGATGGGTGGGACCTATATCTCCCTCCAATGCATTGGGTAAAGATTTTATATCTCATGAGATAGACATGGCTGGAACGGTAGGTTATACCGGTTCAGTGAACAGGACTGGAACGAGGGTGACTCGTTTCAGAAAGAGACTTTGTCCACTAAGATAGTCTTGGCAATGAGTCATGACTAACAAGAAATGATTTTCCATGATTATGTGTGCATGCCACAAAGTTTCAAGTTTTATGTTATGATTATGGGGATCTCATTTTCACTTCTATGATTTATTCCATGTTAAGATATTATGATCTCTTTTGCAGGATATGATTTTCAAAAAGATATGATATGATTTTTAGTTCCTTTATTTGCCTTGTTGAGCATTTGAGCTCACCCTTTTATGTTTTCTTTTCCCCAGGATATAAAGAACGGTTTTAGGTAAAAAAAAGGGAAGATCTTTATGGGAGATATTGAAGATCTTTCACCACGATTAGAAGATTACGTTCCGAGTTTCCAAAGACACTAAACTATTACGATCCTTGTGTGTGTGTTTTTGTTATGTACTAAGTATTCCGCAAAAGTAATGTAATGTCCATGTATGTCAAGATACGGGTCTCTACAGTTGGTATCAGAGGCAAAGGAGGTAGGAATGTATCCGATCCTTGGGAACTCTCACATGTGAGCGTTGGACGAAGCATGGCTCTCCGCCCAAGGGCTTCATGAGGAAATGGCTGCCACTGGGGATGGTGGTGTGTCCCGCCCAGGGGGTATAGCCGCCCATGGAGTGTTCAAGAACTTGTTTTTCAGTAATTACTTCCCTCATATTCTTTGAACAAATATGGAAAAGGAGTTTCTTGAGCTGAAGCAGAAGGATGATGAATTTGTTGGTATATACGAAGCAAATTTTACAAGACTTGCAAGGTATGCTTCTGGTATTATCATCCAACCTGAAAGTAAAGTTGATCGATTTCTCAGTGGCTTAAAACCAAGTCTTCGAAGGGCATTAACTATAAGAGACTTCAGTAGCTATGAAGAAATTGTGCATTGTGCTATCAAGGTAGAAATGGAAGTTGGTGTTACATATCAATCTCATGGTTTTGACAAGAAACGAAAGATGGAGTTCAAGGAGAAATCTCAGAATAATGGTGAAAAGAAGATGAATGTTTCCTTATGCACAAAGTGTGGAAAGAAGCATGGTGGAGATTGTCTTAAAGGGACTAGAAAATGTTTTAAGTGTGGAAAAGAAGGTCATCGGGTAGCTGAGTGTCGAAGTAATGGAAAAAGGGAATCTAATGATGTGAATAAAGAAAACACTGCAGAGAACGCACCACCAACACTTCAATGCTTCAAGTGCAAGGAAATGGGGCATTATGCTAATAAATGCCCTAATCCAAGGGTTAGTGATGATCAACATGAGCAACCACTGAAGGCAAAGGACAAAGGGAAGTCACATGCGATCACTATTGGCGATGTTGAATATGACAACGATGTGGTGGAATGATTTAGTGTTTATGTAATGGGATTCCAAAATAATATTGTATCATGGAGTATTGGAATATTTATGTATTGGTCTAATCTGGTATTCAAAGTAATTGAGATATTTTTGGAAATAAGATGATATATGCATAATGAAGGGAAAACGGGAAAACAAAATGTTTAATAGTATTCATGAGCTCATGATTGATATAAGGACTAAGTGATATCATGGTTTGAGTATATAGAATTTTGAGGATTTTGGTATGTGGAAAGTGTTAACTTTTAACTGCATTCATGTTTTCACTAAGGTATTCAAGAGAATACATGATTAAGGACTTTGAATGTTTGGAATGTGACCAACAAAACATATCTTATGATATATGGGGTTCAACGATGGTATTAAATCTCTGGTAATCGTTTTCACTATGAGAGTGGATTCCAGTATTATGGATAAGCCTAAAGATTGGAATGTATTATGTTGGACATAAGTTAGTATTGTTTGTTTTTCGATATTATCGATGGGATGTTATAGTAATATAGTTTTAGAAAAAGGACAACCTGCAGGACAGGCGACAACCCATCGCGTCGGACAAGGCTGTGGGAATCGAACCCACAACCGAAGTGCGACTGGCCTTTATCGCCTACCACTGGCCTACAGGAAGTCCCTCTTTAGTAGAAACTAGTTTTATTTTATTAAGCAGTACGATATATGAAGTATAAGTCCATTTTAGGAACCATATATGATTAATCTCACTATAGATCGACTTATGTATATAATTTTTGCTAACCTTTTGTTTGAGACAGATGGAATGACCCGTCATTCTATCACATGATCTGCTAACACTTCACGAATAACAAATTCAACTTCATTTATTTAAGAGATGAAGTGGAAATTGTTCAATTCACGAACAACAGTGTGATTGTAACAAAATCATGTAAGTATTTATTTTAATTCATCAACTTTAGGGAAATGATCTTGAAAACCAAAAATGTTGTCCTAGTGCTCTTGTATCTGATTAATCAGATGGTACCTTAGATCGTCACAAATTTATGGATTTGTGATTGTTGGCTTTTCCATATCCATGTTCTCTACCACTCTCCATCAGAACATGATGGTTAGATTTCTCTTCCATATCCATATTTTCACCTATGTGGAAACCCGTTGATTAGTTTATTTGGGTAACCGTTACGTTTCATACTTTTGTTTTTAAAGATTGGTTTTGGTATTCCTTTTTACGATGTGGGTTTCTATTAAAGAAACGTTTGAATAGTAAACCATTTATAACCCCGACGAATTTCGAGGGCGAAATTCCTTTTAAGGGGGGTAGAATGTAACAGCCCGAGATTTTATGAAAAATATTCTTTTTAATTTTATTAATGTCTTGTGTTGTACGCTACACCAAAAGGAGCTTGCACAACAAAAATCCTTAACTTTCCTTTCATTACACGAAATCGTGTCCTTCCTCGATAGCGTGTGTAGTACGCAATACCGAGTTTCACTAAACAACGATATGCTATTAAAATATTATTATAACTAGCCGTTATGAATAGTAATAACCACGTTTTAAAATTTTAGAAATTTTAGATCTCAAAATGGAATTCATTTTTGGATTCGGAATATCGAATTTAGCCTACGGTGAAATTTTGGTACCTTTCGGATAACTTTCATATTCTGATGAATAGTGAAAATTACTAAATTATAATTAAAAACAACTTTTTTAATCAAAATAATTAATAGTGATAAATTATTAATTTGAGTGGTTTTAAAGTATATTTAGAATATATTTTTACAATTTAATACAATGTTGTTCATTGGATGTAATTTCACATTTAAACCAGACATAAACAAGTGTCAATCTTTTGATAGATATTGTTTCTTAAAAACACGCTATTTGTTTTAACAGCGGGATTTAATTATAAAATTAATTAATGAAACTTTTATGTTATGAATTTGGTAAAATAGACTTCATTTTTGAATTTGGAATATGAAATATAGCTTAGGATGAAATTTTGACATTGTTCTGAAAAACATCAATTTTTGATGAATAGTGAAACTACTAAGTGGTAGTTAAAAAACTGAACTTTTCATAAAACTTAATTTTACCGCTTCTGTGAATGGAATTTCAAAAATCCGAGAGACACGGTTGATGTCAGTAAGTAAAATGTGGTTCAATGAGATGAAAATAATTTTTGGTGAATAGTAACTTTTTACTTTTATTTACCACGGTTAATAGTAAATAGGGTAACTAAGGGTAAATATGATATTACTATTACCCTAACACATGTCCTAATTCTATTGGATAAGTGTAATTCGACCAAAAACAACCTTATGAATATAATATGACCATTTAGGTCCACTTGGATTAGATTATGACATTTAATATTATTTTATTTAATGAATAGTTAAAATAGTTAAAATCAAAGTTTAATAACTAAAACATTTTTAATATGGGGTTATACATAAGATAAATTCGACTATAAATATTCATTAGAAAGATAAACAGATTTCCTACATAATGATATTTTATTTATAATTTTTAGACTTTAAATAAATTAATTTATTTATGATACAACGATGATGCAGTAATTACCCTTTTAAGGAAATATTAACATAATTGATGTTATAAATGCTCAAATGAATGTAATTTGAGACTTTTTATGAATTACACTAATTTTCTAGGTTACTATGATATATTAGTGTTGATTTAATCAAGTTGGTTCGAACATATAATTCTGTTATGACTTTCAAAAAAATCATATATCAAATAGTGTCAAAATTGACACAAAATAGTTTTTAAATCAAATATTATATTATTAATTGTTCTTTTATTCCTAAAAATCTAAGGTTCGGCCAAATGACTTAGATAAGGATATATGTATTAATAATATACGATTTGGGGTTCGTTTGGCATGTTATAGTAAGTGTATTAACCATATAGTGAAAGAAAACAAAAAGACACTGTAAAAGTTAAATTATTTAACTTAGAGTTAAATCTAATTGATAAGGTTAAAATAATACCCTAAACTTGTCTAAATCCTATTGGTTGATAGGATTTCGACCCATCCCCACTTTAGCTTCGAAATAAGACCCTTTGGAACCATTATAAACCGATTTTGACATTAATATAAAATAATATTTTGAGGTATTCCTAAGGTGCCCATCTCCTCCCTTATAAAAGGACACCTCCTCCCCCTCCTCCTCACACCAATTTGAGCACTCAAGCTCGGAAAAACCCTGCCAAAATCTCTTCTCCACTTCCCTAGAAACATCCTAGATGTTCTGGTCTTCCTCAAAGACCAATTTTAGTGCCCTAAGAGGAGGTCTCAAGGAGGCGCTTCAAAGAAGAGGTAATTACCGTTACCAATTCTTTCATCTTTATTTCTTCTTCCACTTCTTCTTCTTAGGTTGTTTCATTATGAAGTAATAACATCAGTATCACTCATATACTGATATGTTATTATAAGTATGAAACAACCCTATTTCACCATCTATCCATCCTACGGAAAAAGAAATCACCGCGCGTGCGTACGTACGGAATACCGTCTCCACGCCGTGGTGTAATCTATTTTCCACCACCACCTTACATGGATGGGTATAATGGTGTAAAGAATAACTATACATAGTTATTACAACATCATACTGATTCTTATATATTGTATAATCCACTCCAATTCAATTCAATATTTATGGAAATGATATCATCGCTCGTGCGTACGTACGGACTACCGTCTCCACGACGCGATGAGATTCATTCTCCATGTTAACCATTTAAGAATGATTATAAAGTATATATATAAGAAATAATAATGAAATATATGACATTATAAAGCTACTGGATTTATGTATATATATATATATGTATGTCATCTACTTACTTCCATTCAAGACAATAAGGAAAGGAAAACAACGTTCATGCGTACGTACGGACTACCGTCTCCATGAACGGTGTTTTTCATTTCATTTATCTATCTATTATATATATATATATACTGAATATATATGATATATAAATCATATTTTATATTCTTGAAGTAAGTAAATCATGATATAAGTAACAATAATGTCAAGAACAACCAGTCAAAACACCTACGATAAATGAAACGATTTTACCCAAAACGCTTCTTTAACATGGAATTTACAAAAGAACGGGTAATATAAAGTCATAAGTGAACCATATATGATATAATAAAAATGAATATGATTCTGGAATAAGTCAATAACATGATTTAAATCATATACAGGAGGTTCGGACACTCATAAAGCAAGTCGGACCTAAGGTAAGGGAAATATCACAATCTCATTTTTATCCGAGATTGTTTATTCGTAAGTATTTACTGGGGTGTATTTTATCATCCACATCCATGTTTCATCAATATGTAATATTATTTCCATCCACCTACAATTTTTTAAATCCATTTTTACCCTTCGGTGAGTTTTTAGTAATATGTATGAAAGGAATATTTTGTCGTTTTTCGTACGAGGTACTTTTTGACTTTTCCAACAAAAGTACGAAGAATGTCTTTTTTGAACTTATACAGCATGAATGGATTTTTAAACCATTATTTCCAAGAAATTTCCCTTACAAGTTTTCAAGTTTATTTTTAATCAACTTCTTTTATTTTAAAGTCATATGACATGTTATGAAAGGAAAAAAAATTTGAAGTAGAAAGGATATTTTCCTCAAGAATGGAGTTCAAGTATTTTATCAAAATTATTTTCCATCTAAGATAATAAAAGGGTTCTGTTTTTATCCCTATTATTACATGGATTTGATTATGTTGTGATGGCAAAATTTTTATGAATTCCTTTATCTTATATGAATTGTTTTATGATGTCATGTTGTTTAAGAATCCCATATTTATTACGTGGGTTATGCGATGATGTATGATTTATGATTATGTGGCACACATAAGAAAGGATTCATTATAAGATGGGTGGGACCTATATCTCCCTCCAATGCAATGGGTAAAGATTTTATATCTCATGAGATAGACATGGATGGAATGGTAGGTTATACCGGTTCAGTGAAACAGGACTGAAATGAGGGTTACTCGATTCAGAAAGGGACTTTGTCCACTAAGATAGTCTTGGCAATGAGTCTTGACTAACAAGAAATGGTTCTCTATGATTATGTGTGAATGCCACAAAGTTTCATGTTTTAAGTTATGATTATTGTGATTATATTTCACTACCATGATTTATACCATGTTATGAAATTATGCTCTCTTTTGCAGGTTATGATTTCAAAAATGTTATGTTCTTATGAATACGATGTGATTGATATTTCTTTTGTTTACCCTTACTGAGCATTTGAGCTCACCCTTTTATGTTTTCTTTTCCCCAGGATATAAAGAAAGGTTTTAGGTAAAAAAATTAAGATCTTTATGGGAGATGTTGAAGATCTTTCACCACGAAAAATTTTGGTACTTTTCGGATAACTTTCATTTTCTAATGAATAGTGAAAATTACTAAATTTTAATTAAAAACAACTTTTTTTATCAAAATAATTAATAGTGATAAATTATTAATTTGAGTGGTTTTAAAGTATATTTAGAATATATTTTTACAATTTAATACAATTTTGGTCATTGGTTGTAATTTCACATTTAAACCAGACATAATCAAGTGTCAATCTTTTGATAGATATTGATTCTTAAAAACATGCTATTTGTTTTAACAGCGGGATTTAATTATAAAATTAATTAATGCAACTTCTATGTTATGAATTTGGTAAAATAGACTTCATTTTTGAATTCGGAATATGAAATATAGCTTAGGATGAAATTTTGGCATTGTTCTGAAAAACATCAATTTTTGATGAATAGTGAAACTACTAAGTGGTAGTTAAAAAACTGAATTTTTCATAAAACATAATTTTACCGCTTCTGTGAATGGAATTTCAAAAATCCGAGAGACACGGTTGATGTCAGTAAGTAAAATGTGGTTCAATGAGATGAAAATAATTTTTGGTGAATAGTAACTTTTTACTTTTATTTACCACGGTTAAAAGTAAATAGGGTAATTAAGGGTAAGAATGATATTGATATTATCCTAACACATGTCCTAATTCTATTGGACAAGTGTATCTCGACCAAAAACAATCTTAAGTGTAAAATATTATCATTTGGGCCCACTTGGATTAGATTAGGACATTTATTATTATTTAATTCAAAGAAGTGTTAAAATAGTTAAAATCAAAGTATAATAAGTAAATCATTTTTAATATGGGGTTATACATAAGATAAATTAGACTATAAATATTAATTAGAAAGCTAAAAAGATTTCCGACATAATGGTATTTTATTTATAATTTTTAGACATTAAATAAGTTAATTTATTTATGACACAATGATGATGCAGTAATTATCTTATTAATGAAATATTGACATAATTGATGTTATTAACACCAAATTAAATGTAATTTGAGACTTTTTATGAATACCACTAATTTTATAGGTTACTATGATATATTAGTGTTTATGTAATCAACTTGGTTAGAACATATAATTCTGTTATGACTTTCACAAAAATCATATATCAAATAGTGTCAAAATTGACACAAAATAGTTTTTAAATCAAATATTATATTATTAATTGTTATTTTATTCCTAAAAATCTAAGGTTCGGCCAAATGACTTAGATAAAGATATATATATTAATAATAAACAATTTGGGGTTCGTTTGGCATGTTATAGTAAGTGTATTAACCATATAGTGTAAGAAAACAAAAAGACAAGGTAAAAGTTAAATTATTTAACTTAGATTTAAATCTAATTAATAAGGTTAAAATAATAACCTAAACTTGTCTAAATCCTATTGGTTGATAGTATTTCGACCCATCCCCACTTTAGCTTCGAAATAAGACCCTTTGGAACCATTATAAACCGATTTTGACTTTAATATAAAATAATATTTTGAGATATTCCTAAGGTGCCCCTCTCCTCCCTTATAAAAGGGCACCTACTCCCCCTCCTCCTCACACCAATTTGAGCACTCAAGCTCGACCAAACCCTGCCATTTTCCCTTCTCCACTTCCATAGAATAATCCTAGAGGTCCTGGTATTCTTCAAAGACCAATCTTAGTTCCCTAAGTGAAGGATTCAAAGAGGCGTTTCAAAGAAGAGGTAATAACCATTACCGATCTTTTCAATTTCTTTCTTCTTCAACTTCTTCTTATTTAGTTGTTTCATGATAAAGTAATAACATCAGTATTACTTACATACTGATATGTTATTATAAATATGAAACAACTCTAATTAACCTTCTATCCATCCTGCGGAAAAAAGAAATCACCGCGCGTGCGTACGTACGGAATACCGTCTCCACGCCGTGGTGTAATCTGTTTTACGCCACCACCTTAATTGGATAGGTATAATGGTTTAATGAGTAACTATATATGATTATTATAAAGTGATATTGATACTGAAATAGTATAAATACACTTCAACGCAATTCCACAACCATGGGAACGATATCATCGCTCGTGCGTACGTACGGACTACCGTCTCCACGACGCGATGAGATTCATTCTCAATGATTAACCATTAATGAATGATTATAAAGTATATATAATAAGTACTAATGAAATATATTACCTAATAATTATACTGTAATTATTTATATTTATATGTATGTCATCTACTTAATTCCATTCAATTCAATAAGGAAACGAAAACAGCGTTCATGCGTACGTACGGACTACCGTCTCCATGAACGGTGTATTTCTTTCCATTTACTGATTTATTATATATGTATATTCTGAATATATATATATATATAAATCATGTTTTATATTCTGGAATTAAGTAATAATGATCTAAGTAATCATATGAATAATTACAAGTTAAAAACACAAACGACAAATGAGACGATTTTACCTAAAACGCTACTTTAACATGAATTTACAAAAGAACGGGTAATATAAAGTCATAAGTGGACCATATATGAAATAATAACAATGAATATGATTCTGGAATAAGTCAATAACATTATTTAAATCATTATACAGGAGGTTCGGACACTTACGAAGCAAATCGAACCTAAGGTAAGGGAAATATCACAATCTCATTTTTATCCGAGATTGTTTATTCGTAAGTACTTACTGGGGTGTATTTTATCATCCACATCCATGTTTCATCAATATGTAATATTATTTCCATACACCTACAATTGTTTAAATCCATTTTTACCCTTCGGTGAGTTTTTAGTAATATCTATGAAAGGAATCTTTTGTCATACGAGGTACTTTTTGACTTTTCCGACAAAAGTACGAAGAATGTTTTTTTTAACTTATACAGCATGAATGGATTTTTAAAACATTATTTCCAAGAAGCTTCCTTTACAAGTTTTCATGTTTATTTTTAATCAACGTCTTTTATTTTAAAGTTGTATGACATGTTATGAAAGGAAAAATGTTTTTGAAGAAGAAAGGATATTTTCCTCAAGAATGGAGTTCAAGTGTTTTATCAAAATTATTTTCCATCTAAGATAATAAAGGGTTCTGTTTTTATCCCTATTATTATATTGATTTGATCATGTTGTGATGGAATTATTTTTATGAATTCCTTTATCTTATATGAATTGATTTATTATGTCATGATGTTTCAAGAATCCCATTTTTTTTACATGTGTTATGCGATGATGTATGATTATGTGGCACACATAAGAAAGGATTCATTATAAGATGGGTGGGACCTATATCTCCCTCTAATGCATTGGGTAAAGATTTTATATCTCATGAGATAGACAGGGCTGGAACGGTAGGTTATACCGGTTCAGTGAAACAGGACTGAAACGAGGGTTACTCGATTCAGAAAGGGACTTTGTCCACTAAGATAGTCTTGGCAATGAGTCTTGACTAACAAGAAATTATTCTCTATGATTATGTGTGTATGCCACAAAGTTTCAAGTTTTATGTTATGATTATGGGGATCTCATTCTCACTTCTATGATTTATTCCATGTTAAGATATTATGATCTCTTTTGCAGGTTATGATTTTCAAAAAGATATGATATGATTTTTAGTTACTTTATTTGCCTTGCTGAGCATTTGAGCTCATCCTTTTATGTTTTCTTTTCCCCAGGATATAAAGAAAGGTTTTAGGTAAAAAAAAGGGAAGATATTTATGGGAGATATTGAAGATCTTTCACCACGATTAGAAGATTACGTTCCGAGTTTCCAAAGACACTAAACTATTACGATCCTTGTGAGTGTGTTTTTGTTATGTACTAAGTATTTCGCAAAAGTAATGTAATGTCCATGTATGTCAAGATACGGGTCTCTATAAGTAACATCTCCAACAAGGTGTTATGGGCTTGACTTTGGGTAACTTGGTACATGATAATATGCCTTATTACACACCTAGTTTGACACTCCTGAGGGATATGATTTTTTAAATTAATAATCTCATTACAAACCATTATTAAGGGAACAAAAAAACTCCCATAAGAATATATGTTAGGAAGTAGATCATGGATAACATAGATTAAATACTATAAACTCATAAGTTAATGATATAAATGTAATTTAAAATTTATCCCTTTAATGTCATTAGATTCCCTTTATATGATTAACTTATTAAGATTCTCATTCCTAATTTTCCATTTATTCTAGAAAATGGATGGAAATATGAGGAATCTGGTTAACAATCTATGTAAAGGTTAATGTGATGACTGCCCTAATTAGATTCCCAATTAGATGGGAGCTCAAGTAGTACATACTATTATTAGGCCAAACTAGCTTTCAAAAATCATGACTAAAAATTGTCCCACTGTTGAATGCCCAAGGACATAAAGTAAAAGCAAGATAACGTCTCATGAATGTAAATCTGGTAAAGTTGATAAGGGAAAGAAGACCAAATTTCCTTCATGTAATAAGTGTGGAAAGAGGTGCCAATGGAAATGTCAAAAATGGAATAGGAACTGTTTAAAGTTTATAAATACAGGGCACAAAGTTTCCAATTTTCCTTAAAAATAGATAATTTGATGGATGGAAACAAAGTTCCACCTAAGGCATCATACACAATTCTATGTCATAAATGTGGAATAGTTTGGAATTATCAAAGATAATACTCTATTACAAGGGATAATAAGAATAATGAGCATCAAAAAAATGCATGATCAAGGGAACATAGAAAGTCTTATGCTAAGATGGATAATGATGAATGAATTACATATAACCACAACTTCAAAGTAGTGTATGTCATAATGTATTTCAATTCATGTTCTAATAGTATATCCCTAATGTTTTGTAACTCCCCAAACCCAGAAGCCCAGAGTCAGTTCATTATTATGTATCATTGGCATGATCATAAAGTATCAATTCTCAAAAGACCGATTAGTTTAGTATCCTTAGAAGTACTAGATACATTCATAATGTTTACATTACATCATAAAATGGAAAACTACAACAACATTGTCTCCATAGAAAACACTGAGATACCATAGACTATCCCTGATGGTCAGGAATAATATACTTCTTCGCATCCTGGGAAAAATAAAACATAGAAAAGGGTGAGCTCAGATTCCCAGTACTGATGACAATATAGCGGAAACTTTCATAAATAAGCATAAACGTTTAAGTAAATGTATAAGACTAAAAAAAAGCCTTTTAAACTTGAACCTCAACATAATATGGAAAATATAAAATCAAATAATTCCATTTACTTATTCACATGGAAATTCTACTAGTCAAATAATCACATGCCATATCAATATCCACTTTCATAATGATAGAATGCATAATGCCAGACTTTCATAACCACATAGTCCAGGCATTGTGCCAAGACTACAAATAAGATTTTGTCAAGTCCTTATGCCAAGACACTAGTTTGTCTCATGAGACCTACCAATGCAACTAGGTTCTATAGCGGGCTCCATCCGTCACTTACTAAGTCCAATGCATTCCTCATATGAAAAGGTTGAAACATAATCTGAACATTCATATTAAAACTACCATACGAAATGTCAATATTTTAACCACAAACCATGAATGGTATAAAAATAGCACATCCACATCCAAACATTACTCATTCAATACAATATGAAATATTTTATTATAATAGATCAACCTCAATAGAGAATATTGACATAGATTAAAATAATCATAAAAACTATTTGAGAGAAATATCCCCTTTTTCTTGAAAACATTTAAAAGTCTCACTATTTATCAAGAAGCAGTTTAAAATAGATTTTTGAATCAAAGTGTCTCATACCACTTTTAAACTTTTAAAAGGAGTTGTAATTGTAAAACTTTAATGTCCATATAAATAAATCCTTAAAACCATTTTTAAAACATGGAAATTAATGACAAAGATTTAGAATAATAAATCTTTAAAAAGTTTTAAAATGATATTTTAGTTAGAGTTCTTAACCAAAAGAGTGAAACTTGAATACCAATAATTGAGGTAATAAAAACACTATAATATCATGTAAATAAATGGATTCATGATATACTATGTCAAAGTACATTATATACACCATATAAAACTGACGTGGAGTATAACAACAAAGAAGTCCCAAGGGAATGTAAATTGAGATGAAATCTCTTATAAAGACAGTATCCTTAGGTTAAGTATAAATCAAAAACATAATTATGTGTGAAAAATATAAATAAACTCAATATTATTGGATATACAGTGTAAATCAATCAGAGGACATTCACACATATTCTTGTAAAAACAACACCAATGAATTGGGTTTTTAACTCAATAAATAGAGATTGAGTTAAAATTACTTTTATTAAGTTTATATCAATGAATTGAGAATTTATCAATGGAGTGATTATGTGTATCAAAAGTATATCCACAAAAATGGGAGTGTAAATTACTACAAAAATAATAAATAGTGATTCCACACATAATCATGGAGTAAAATAATCAATGAAGTATGCGTAAAGCCGAATGAGTGGAAATTGAAATTTGAAATTCCCTTACCAATTTCCAAACTGACGAAACATACATCCAATGAAAGATGGATCATAAAATGAAGATTTAATTAAACATAAATTAAAGTATATTACACAAATAATACAATCATTGGGTAGTACATACACCACACAAAATGAAATAGTGGCAGTATGGCATGAATCTGACGAAAATAGGAAGCAAGATGAAAACCATTACTTCGTTGTAATCAATCGAGTATTATGGACAAAAGATAAAAAAAATGAATCACAGAATACCATTAATATAAATAGAATCATGATAATATATACATACATATATATCAAATTACATTTCACATTACACCACATTTAATAAATAAGTGGCGAACAATGGAAATCTCACGGAATTAAAGTGAGATAAGAAACCCCTTAATTTGTACTTTTCCATGGTCTTGGGTAGGTTAAACGAATTTATAATGGTGAAATAATTGTTATTAAATTATAAAATAATCATATACATTAATATGATATCATATATGATCTTTTAATATTTCTTTGTTAATAGTATTTTAGTATTATCGTCATTTCGGGTGTTAACTGATTTGTTTTCCTTTAAATGCTTTGTTTCGTAAGTAGTTTTTTTTATGAATAGGATGTATATTATTAATATTCAGAATGATATTAAGTGTTTAAACATTATTTTTAATCATCTAATAAAAATTAGTATTGAATGAATTACGATGGGGGATGAATCTCATCGCATTCATGGAGACGGTAATCCGTACGTACGCACGAGCGACAATATCATTATTTTGATATTAAAATAATATATAATTGGATGTTATATCATATATAAATAACCATTATCATGTTATATTTATTATTTACATCAATTAAACATCATTATTATACCCATCCAAATAATACTGTATTGAATAACAATTACACCACGACGTGAAAACTGTAAGTCGTACGTACGCACGTATGGTGACATGTCATTCAAAGGATGGATAGAATAATAAATATGTTTGTACCATTTTTATAATAAAATCACAGTATATATAATATACTGGAGTTATTATTCTAGAATGGAAACAACAAATAAAGAGGAAGTGGAAGAAGAAAGGAACTTGAAAGAGGTGATGAAATATTTACCTCTTCTTTGGGTTCTTCCTTTTGATTTGATCAAAAGGGCTCATTAGGTTGGCTTTCTGAATAAATTAAGGCCTCTAGGATTAAGGGAGGATAGTTTATATGATATTTGGGAAGATTTAGGCCGATCCAAATGGCTTTGAAATAGTAAATTAGATAGAAGGGGGGTGCCCTTTTATAAGAGGGGTGAGGGGCACCTTAGGAAAAGCTAGAAATATTATTTTATAATAAAATCATTTTCAATTTATAATGGCTCCAAAATGAATTATTTAAAGGATAAGGTGGGTATGGATCAAAAACCCCTCAACCAATAGGTTTTATACCGGTTTGGGTCACAATATTATCTTTATATTTTAGATTTAACTCTTAGTTAAATAGTTTGACATTTACCATGTCTCTATGTATTTTTATATTATATGGTTAATAAACATATTATATACTTCCAAGAAAACCCCAAGTGGTTCATTAATGATAAAAATATCATTATATAAGTCTTATGGTGGACCCTTATTTTTTTAGGAATAGAATATCAATGAATAATATAATATTTGTTTAAAAAATGCTTTTATGTCAATTTTGACACTATTTGGTATTTTGTTTTTGCTAAATTCATAACAGCTTTATTACTTCTAAAAAATCATCTAACCTACCCTAATATGTCATATTAACCTATAAAATTAGTTTAATTCATAAAAAGTCTCAAATTACATTTATATGGATATTTATAATATCAAATATTTTAATATTTCATTAATTATGTAATTACTGCATCATCATAGTGTCATAAATAAATTAAATTATTTAATGTCTAAAAAATATAAATAAAATACCATTATGTAGGAAATATTTTTATATTTCTAATTAATATTTAAAATCTAAATATATATTATGTATAACATAATATTAAAAATGGTTTAGTTATTAAAATTTGAATTTAACACTTTTAACTCTTCTTTGAATTAAATAATAATAATTCTCCTAATCTAATCCAAGAGGACCTAAAGGATCATATTTTATTCCTAATGTTGTTTTTGGCCTAATTACACTTATCCAATAGAATTATAACATGTGTTAGGGTAATAATAATATCATTTTTACACTTAATTACCCTATTTACATTTAACCATGGTAAATAAAAGTCAAAAGTTACTATTTGCCAAAAATTATTTTTATCTTATTGAACCACATTTTACATACTGATATCAATTTTTTCTCTCAGATTTTTTAAATTCAATTCACAGAAGTGGTAAAATTATGTTTTATTCAAATTTTCAAATGCTATTAGGAGGTGGGTTAAAGACGGTTAAAAAGTTCAATAAAATTTTTATATATCTAAAATTATTATAAACTAACTCCAACGAATTACATTGAACTTATATAGGTATTATGTATCTATTTTGACCTAAAATAAATTTAAATAAAATAAATAATCATTTAAATAAAAATTTGTTTTTAAACTATAACTCAATGATTTTCACTATTCATCAAAAACTGAAAGTTTTTAGAAAAATAACAAAAATTCACCCTAAGCTAATTTCGATATTATGAATCTAAAAATGAAGTCCAGTTTGAAAGATAAAATTTATAAAATTTTAAAAAGTGGGTATTAATATTTATAATGGCTAGTTTGATTGGTCGCGATGTGTTAGAATCTCGAAGTTGTGTACAATGCAAGCTATTACATTATTCAAAGAAAAACGTACCATGGAAGCTTGGAGTGTTACATATATGATGTTGTTATGTTTCCGAAATTACACCATGATTTACCGAGCCAAAGTAATTGTGTAGTGAATAACATACCCCTTTAATTATTAAGTGTATTCACCTTTATGAACTTAATACAATTTATTGGGGACTTAAATTTATTTATTCCATATTTTTAGATCATGGAATAAAATTATGATGTTGAATGAATCCATGTTATAAGATTTGGGTGGAACACTTAATCATGAGATTGAAATTTTTATAAAGAGTGTGCAATGATAGTGATCCAATAAATTGGGTAATTTTTAGTACCATGATACATCATGTTGGGGTAGGGTTTTACCTTATTCATTTGTGGCACTTTTTTCCACCATGAAGTCCTGGATGTTTTGGATTTGACTTATGTTTATGATGCTATGTTTTATGGTTTTTCCACATTTCCATGTTATGATTATCATGCCATTCTATGCCTTATTATTCATTTTAATTTATGACTCATTAATATTCCTTGTCTAACATGTTTTTTATCCTCATTTTATTCCATTTTTATTCCCGTACTAGGCTTTATATCCCACACCTTTCTTATGTATGTGTTTAGGTTATCCCATGTAGTGTTAAGTACGAAGGAATGTTTTGTTCATGTCAATGATCTTTTCAATAAATATTTTGTATTTAATGTTTTGTGTTATTATTTAATGTTCATAAACCCCAAATACAATAGGACTCTTGATATTATGATTTTTATTAAGATAAATTTTATGTAATAGATCAAGATTAAATGTGAAATAAAGAGCCAGGTTATTAAAGTTGGTATCAGAGGATAGGCTTAGTTATATTTGGGATTATGATTAGAAAACCCTAGTGAAAATCCTTAGGAATAAGATTAAGTGTAAGAAAAAAATCCATATATTTTGGTAAGTATAGAGTAAATGGTTTATCAATAAAATATATTCATGTCTGGATACTATAAGTGGACATAGTTCTAGTACAGATTTACCTAGTAGTAACATATTGAACAAGGTATTCTGGGCTTGACTTGGGGTAACTTGGTACATGATAACAGGCCTTATTACACACCTGGTTTGAAACTCCTGAGGGATATGATTTTTTAAATTAATAATCTCATTACAAACCATTATTAATGGAACAAAAAAACACCCATAAGAATATATATTAGGAATTAGATCATGGATAACATAGACTAAATACTAGAAACTCATAAGTTAATGAGATAAATGTAATTTATAATTTAACCCTTTAATGTCATAGGATTACCCTATATATGATTAACTTCTTAAGATTTATATCCCTAATTTTCCCTTTATTCTAGAAAATGGCTGGAAATACGAGGAATTGGGTTAACAATCTATGCAAAGGGTAATGTGATGACTGCCCTAATGAGATTCCAAATTTGAGGAGAACTCAACTAGGACATGTCGTTATTATGCCAAACCAGCTTTCAAAAATCATGACTAAAAATTGTCCCACTGTTGAATGCCCAAAGACATAAAGTAAGAGGAACATAACGTCTCGTGAAAGTAAATCTATTAAAGGTGATAAGGGAAAGAAAACCAAATTTCCTTCATGCAACAAGTGTGGAAATAGGTGCCAAGGGAAATGTCAAAAATGGAATCAGAGATCCTTAAATTTTAGAAATACATGGCACAAAGTAGCCAATTTCCATGAAAAAATATAAAATTTTATGGATGGAAACAAAGTTCCACCTAAGTCATCATACACAATTCTACGTCATAAATGTGGAAAAGTTGGGAATTATCCAATATAATCCTCTATTGCAAGGGATAATAAGCATGATGAGCATCAACAATCTCCATGATCAAGGGAACATAGAAAGTCAGATGCTAAGATGGATAATGATTAATGAATTACATATAACCACTACTTCAAAGTAGTGTATGTCATAATGTATTTCAATTCATGTTCTAATAGTTTATCCCTAATGTTTTGTAACGCTCGAATCCCAGAAGCCCAGAGTTAGTGTATTATTACGTATCATTGGCTAGATCACAAAGGATAAATTCTCAAAAGTCCGATTAGTTTATTAACCTTGGAAGTACTAGATATATATTCATAAGGTTTACATTACATCATAAAATGGAAAACTACAACAACATTGTTTCTATAGACAACACTGAGATCCCATAGACTATCCCTGCAGGTCAGTCATAATATACATCTTCGCATCCTAGGAAAAATATAACATAGAAAGGGGTGAGCTCAGATGCTCAGTAAGGATAACAATATAGCAAAAACTTTCATAAATAAGCATAAACATTTAAGGCAATGCATAAGACTAAAAAAGCCTTTTAATCTTGAACTTCAGAATAATATAGAAAATATAAAATCAAATAATTCCATTTACTTATTCACATGGATATTCTACTAGTTGAATAATAATAGTCCATATCAATAGCCACTTTCATAATGATGGAATGCATAATTCCAAACTTTCATAACCACATTTTCGAGGCCTTGTGCCAAGACTACAAATAAGATTTTTCCAAGGCCTTATTCCAAGACACTAGTTTGTCTCATGAGACCTACCAATGCATTTAGGAGCTATATAGGGCTCCACCCATCACTTACTAAGTCCAATTCATTCCTCATATGAAAAGGTTGAAACATAATCTGAACATTCGTATTAAAACTAGCATACAAAATGTCAATATTTTAACCAAAAACCATGAATGGTATAAAAATAGCACATCCACAGTCAAACATAACTAATTAAATACAATATGGAAGATTTTATTATAATATATCAACCTCAATAGATAATAATGAATGATATTTACATATATCAAAATAATCATCAATACTATTTGAGAGAAATATCCCCCTTTTTCTTGAAAACATTTAAAAGTCTCACTATTTATCAAGAATCCGTTTAAAATATATTTTTGAATCAAAGTGTCCCATACCACTTTGAAACTTTTAAAAGGAATATTAATTTTAAAACATTAATTTCCATATAAATAAATCCTTAAAACCATTTTTAAATCATGGACATTAATGAGAAATATTTAGAATAATAAATCTTTAAAACATTTTAAAATGATATTTTAGTTAGAGTTTTTAACCAAAAGAAAGACACTTGAATAAAAATAAATGAGGTAGTAAAAACTTTATAATATCATTGGAATAAATGGATTCATTATATACTATACCAAATTACATTATATACACCATATAAAAGTGAATTGGCATATAATAACAAATAAGTCTCAATAAAATGTAAATTGAGATGAGATCTCTTGTAAAGACTATATCCTTAAGTTAAGGATAAATAAATGACTTTATTATGTGTGAAAAATATAAATACAGTCAATATTATTGGATATTCTATGTAAATCGATCAGAGTACATTCACACGTATTCTTGTAAAAACAACACCAATGAATTGGATGTTTAACTCAATAAATGGATATTGAGTAAAAATTACTCTAATCAAGTTCATATCAATGACTTGAGAATTTATAAATGGATGGATTATGTGTATAAAAATTATAACCACATAAAAAGGAGTGTAAATTACTACACTAATAATAAATAGTGATTCCACACATAGTCATATAGTAAAATAATTAATGAAGTATGCGTAAAGCAGAATGAGTGGAAATTGAAATTTAGAATTCCCTTCCCAATTTGGTAACATATGAAACATACATCCTGTGAAAGATTGATCATTAAATGAAGATGTAATTACTCATAAATTAAATTATATTACACAAATAATACAATCATTGGGCAGTACATACACCATACAAAAGGAAATAGTTGTTGTATGACATGAATCTCATGGAAATAGGAAGTGAGGTGAAAACCCTTACTTCGTTGTAATCAATCAATTCGTATGACCAAAAGTTAATGAAAACCAAATTATTCACAGAATACCATGAATATAAATATAATCATGATAATATATATATCAAATTATAGTACACAATAAACCACATTTAATAAATAATTGGCGAATAATAGAAATCTCACGGAATTAAAAGTGAGATAAGAAACCTCTTACTTTGTACTTTTCCTTGGTCGAGGGTAAGATAACCTCCTATATAATGGTGAAATAATTGTTATCAAATTATACAAGAATCATATACATTAATATGATATCATATATGATCTTTTAATATTGCTTTTTTAATAATATTTTAGTATTATCATCGTTTCGGGTGTTAACTGATTTGTTTTCCTTTATCTGATTTTTTTCATAAGTAGTGTTAGTTATAAACAGTATGTATCTTATTCATATTCAGAATTATATTATGTCTTTAAAAATTATTTTTAATCATCTAATTAAAATTAGTCATTAATGGATTATGATGGGGAATGAATCTCATCGCGTTTGGGGAGATGGTAATCCGTACATACGCACGAGCGATAATATAATTCTTTTGATATTAAAATAATATATAATTGGATGGTATATCATATATAAAGAATAATAATAATGTTATATTTATTATTTAAATCAATTACACATAATTATTATACCCATCCAAATAATAATGTATTGAATAACAATTACACCACGATCTGGAGACAGTAAGTCGTACGTACGCACGTATGGTGAAAAGTCATTCAAAGGATGGATAGAATAATGAATATTATTGTACCATATTTATAACAACATCATAGTATATAGAATATACTTTAGTTATTATTTTATAATGTAAACAATAAAGAAAGAGGAAGTGGAAGAAGAAAGGATCTTGAAAGAGGTGATGAAATATTTACCTCTTCTTCGGGTTCTTCATTTTGATTTGATCGAAAGGGCTCCTTAGGTTGGCTTTCTGAATAAAGAAAAGCCTCTAGGATGAAGGGTTTACAATTGAGAGGGTATTTGGGCAGATTATGGCGGATCCAAATGGTATTGAAGGTGTGAATTAGAGAGAAGGGGGAGTTCTCTTTTATAAGAGAGGTGAGGGGCACCTTAGTGAAAGCTAGAAATATTATTTTATTATAAAATAATTTTCGGTTTCTAATGGATCCAAAATAAATTATTTAAAGTATAATGTGGGGATGGGTCAAAAACCACTCAACCAATAGGTTTTAAACAGTTTTGGGTAACTATATTAACTTTATCTTTTAGATTTAACTCTTAGTTTTATAGTTTGGCATTTACCATGTCTCTTTGTATTTTTATATTATATGGTTAATAAACTTACTATATACTTACAAGAGAACCCCAAGTGGTTAATTAATGATACTACTATAATTATATAATTATTTTGGCTGGTCCTTAGATTTTTATGAAGATAATATCAATTAATAATATAATATTTGTTTTAAAAACTCTTTTATGTCAATTTTGACACTGTTTGGTATTTGTTTTTTTTCTAAATTCATTACAACATTATTACTTCGAAAAAAATTCATATAACCAACCATAATATTTCATATTAACCTATAAAATTAGTTTAATTCATAAAAAGTATCAAATTTAATTTATTTGGATATTTATAATATCAAATATTTTAATATTTCATTAATTGGGTAATTACTACATCATCATTGTGTCATCAATAAATTAAATTATTTAATGTTTAAAAAATATAAATAAAATACCATTATGTAGGAAATATTTTTATCTTTATAATTAATATTTATAATCTAATTTATCTTTTGTATAACCCAATATTAAAAATGGATTAGTTATTAAACATTGAATTTAACACTTTAAACTCTTCTTTGAATTAAATAATAATAAATCTTCTAATCTAATCCAAGAGGACCTAAAGGATAATATTTTATTCCTAAGGTTGTTTTTGGTCTAATTACACTTATCCAATAGAATTGGGAAATGTTTTAGGGTAATAATAATATCATTTTTACCCTTAATTTCTCTATTTACATTTAATTGTTGTAAATAAATGTCAAAAGTTATTATTCACCAAAAAATATTTTTATCTTATTGAACCACATTTTACTTACTGATATCAACCGTGTCTCTCGGATTTTTGAAATTAAATTCATAGAAGTGGTAAAATTAAGTTTTATTCAAATTTTCAAATGCTCCTAGGAGGTCGGTAAAAGACGGTTAAAATGTTCAATAAAATTTTTATATATCTCAAATTATTATAAACTAGATCCAATGAATTACATTGAACTTATATACGTATTATGTATCTATTTTGATCTAAAATAAATTTAAATAAAATAAATATTTATTTAAATAAAAATTCGGTTTTAAACTATAACTCAGTGTTTTTCACTATTTGTCAAAATTTGAAAGTTTTCAGAAAAATACCAAAAATTCACCCTAAGCTAATTTCAATATTCCGAATCCAAAAATGAATTCCATTTTGAAAGATAAAATTTATAAAATTTTAAAAAGTGGTTATTACTATTCATAACGGCTAGTTTGATTGGTCGTGGTGTGTTAGAATCTCGAAGTTGTGTACAATGCAAGATATTACAATATTTAAAGGGAACGTACCATGGAAGCTTGGGGTATTACATGTTTTTTAAGAACATTGAGCCCCAACCAAACAATGATATTACATCATTAGTGAAAACTTATAAAAGCATTTTATCACAAGTTGAAGTTTCTGGTAATGTTCTTCTTGAAAATATTATAAGTCTCCCTTTTGTGTAATTTGAGGGGAAATTAAATTCATTGCTTATACCTCAAGGTAGTTGAAAATTCATGAGAAAAATTATCGCCTGCATGACCTAAAGTTATCATCTATGATCAATGCATTGAATATCTAGTGGAAAGATATATTTTTATAGAAGTGTGAAATATATATGGATCACAAAAGTCTTAAATTTATATTCACATAGAAGGAGATGAATATTCTCCAATGAAAATAGTTAGATCTCATCAAAGATTAGGACTGCTCAATCTACTAATATCCTGGGAAAGAGAACAAGGTGGTGGATGATTTATGTAGAAAGTAACCATCAATTCTATCATTGATGAGAATTAAGAATGATCTAACCTTATTATACTTGAAGAAAATGGACATTAAATCATAAAGAAAGGAACATTTTCAATCCTTTCACAAATTATTTCTCAACCATCTCTTTTTAAAGGTTTAAGGATGCTCAAAAAGATGATGTGGGAATTTAGAATAAAGTGTAAAATATCAAAGAAAGGAAATCATTCTATTTTAATGTTAATTAAGAAATAATTATGATATTTGGGTCAATATTATGTGTTCCATAAAATCCTGAGTTAAAGAATGAACTTTTGGATGATGCGCATAATTCACTTTTCTCCATTCACCCAGGAAACACAAAGATGTATTGAGATCTCTGAGAGCACTATTGGTGGGATAATATGAATAATTTTATTGCTAAATATACATCAACGTTCCTGGTATGTCATCATGTGAGGGCTAAATGGAAGAATTATAAGTGGATTATGTAACCATTTATCTTACCAACATGGAAATGGGAAAACATCACCATGGACTTTTTAACCAGACTTCCAAATACATCCAAAAAAATAATGCTATCTAGGTTGTGGTGGATCATCTTACAAAGACTCCACACTTCATTTTTATTCAAGAGGATTTCTCACTGGTTTAACCAGCATGGATAAACATAATAGAAGTGATAAGGCTTTATCGAGTACCACTATCGATTGTATCTGATTGAGATCCAAGATTCACCTATAAATCTTGTAAAAGACTACAGCATAATCTAAACACTTAACTAAACTTCAGTATGGGTTATCACCCTCAAATTCATATCTAATATAAGCGGACTATCTAAACACTTGAGGACATGTTGAGACCTTTCTCAATGGACTTCAAAGGTGGATGGGGCCAATCTCTTCCTTTGGTGGAGTTATCTTAAAACAACAGTTTCCATTTGAGCATCAAAATTTCCCCTTATTATTCCCTTTATGGGAAAAGGTGAAGAAAAACAGCATATTGGGATGAAGTTTGGGAACAAAAACTTCTAGGCCCTGAAATGGTAAAAGAAACGGTGGAGAAGGTTAAGACCACTGTTGACACTCCTTTTCATCACAAAATCTAAAAGATCGGAAAAGGGGAATATCTGAGCTCAAAGTGATTCATCCTTTGAAGAAAACATCAAAAATCGACAAAGGCAGGAACACAGGATCAAAAGCAACTTCACCGCGCAAGTTATATCACTGTCGAGCAAGTGGACTTGCGCGACGCCCTGGGTCGCGCAAGTGACTTGTGCGACCTAAGTGATAACCGCCCGGTAACCGCCCAGGGCCTTCTTTTGCCTATAAATAGACCCTGTGGGCCCCCCATTCGAGAGGATCTTTTTTCAGAAACTCGGATTGAAGCTCCCGACGCCCAAGTATCTTCTCAAAGCTTCCGGAACACTTATAAGGTAATTTCTTACCTAGAACGGAATATCTAAAGAGAGGGAGGAAGGCCTAAGTGTTGAAACTCATCAACACTTGCGCGCCTAAATGGCCAGCCCTTAAGGGAACTGGTCACACTTGCGCGCCGCCTTATTCCTTCAATAGAATTTGCGCGTCCCTTTTTTGGAAGAACCTCAAGGGGATTCTAAAGGGTTTAATAAAGAGTTGCTCAATTATTTCAATTCTGATTGAAAATCGCGCAAGTACACCATGTGTCGCGCAGGTATACCTGCGCGACCAATACTTGCGCGCCCACGCAAGACTTGCGTGCCTTTCAAGACTTGCGCGCCCCTACCTTTTTGGGTGCCCATCTTACCCATTTTACCCCTATTAAGCCATTTCTCCTTTCCTATTCAAGATTTAGTCTTCAAGATACTCTTTAAAGCCATTTATGGCATGATTTCTTGATTTGAATTCCTTATCTGAAAGGAATTCGGTGGAATATCTCTCAAAACCTAGTGATTTATACATCTTTATGTCACCAAAGATTGAGAGTTCGTTCATTCAACCTCATTCTTTAAGATGAGAGAATCCTTAACTTGGGTCTCCTTTTCAGGAATAATCCCCAGTTATAAGTCCTTTAATCTGGGCATCTTCCTCAGGAGTAAGCCCCAAATTCTTAAAGTTCCCAAACTTGGGCATCCTCCTCAGGAGTAAGCCCCAAACCTTAATTCCTTAAACTTGGGCATCCTCCTCAAGAGTAAGCCCCAATCATAATCCTTTAACTTGGGTCTTCTTTTCAGGAATAAGACTCAGTTATAATTTTGGGCTTCCTTTTCAGGATTAAGCCCCAAGTACCCTAACCTAGGCCTCCTTTTTAGGAGCAAGTCCCAGTCATAATCTTGGGCTTCCTTTTCAGGAGTAAGCCCCAAGTCCCCTAACCTGGGCCTCCTTTTTAGGAGAAAGTCCCAGTCATAATCTTGGGCTTCCTTTTCAAGAGTGAACCCCAAGTCCCTTAATTTCTCTTAACCAGTCATAAATTACGTTTGATATGGGGTTCCTTCTCAGGAGTAAAACCCAATTATCAATCCTCTCATAATTTGGGTTTCCTTTTCAGGAATAAGTCCCAAGTTAGAGTATTCAAATCTCCATAAAGCACATATACCTTTATGGACCCTGTTCCTGGATCATATACCTTTATGGACCCTGTTCCTGGATTTTCTCCCTAAAAAGTAAATCCTAAACCTTCATCTATCTGGGCAGTCATACATACATAAGCCCCAAACAATTTCTTATGATTGCATATTTCATGGAACAATTGTCTAATTTTTACCAATACCTCTTTTTTTTCACACCGAGCATGACTCACATGAGCTTAGAGTGTAAAAGTAATTATGACATTCTTCTTTGAGCCATCTATCATAAACATCATACTCCATTACTCGAACTACGTGGGTTCTGATTCCTTTTCCAAAACAAAGGATACGTAGGTAGCCCATTTATGGGTTCGATCCCAACTTTGAAATAATCCTTGTCCTTCAGAATGACGAAAAACTTCAAGTGCCCCACTGAGTGGCTTTAAAACTAGCCTGGTCATCATAATGACCAAGAGACTTTTATATAAATGTTTTGAAGGATACCATTGACCAAGAATCTCTAAATAGATACAGATGATTCTCTATTGATGAAGAACCTTGAATACATATAAAAGATTCTCTAAATTTCTTGCATATTTAATCATTGATTGTTAAAACTAAAGGAAATCTCATTTTATACTTGGTAATGTAATAAGGATTCACGAACATAACTTAAATCTATAAAGAGAGTCCCGGAGTAGACAATAATTCCCCTCAAAAAGGTGTGATGAGTCCAACCTCCCATCCTCTCGACCAATGCAAATTCCTAAGCCTCATCAGTCCACAAGCTAATGAGCACCTACCTTTGGAAAGTAGGTCCAAACGGATGTAGAATCATTGGATGTTTCCGGTTCTACGAACAAACCCGCTAGAAACCGATCGGAACGTTTGAATCTCCCGTCCAGGAGGTCATCCCCGAAATCCGTGCGAAACAAAAAATGGTGAACCCGACGTGAATCCTTAACCAAGTTAAAGTGATGTTCTTCTTATTTGTTAGGCCCCTTGGGCCAACAAATCAATCATTGACATGTGCTAATCCAAAAGATGCAGTGGCCGGATTCATCTTGATTACGTCTGTTATATGGAACAGGCACTCTTTTCTCAAGATCTTCTGCAAAATGGCTTTCCTTAAATTCACCCCTGTGAATACTACTGCTGTGAACACCTCTACTATGAGGTATGCTGCTTTGAAAACCAATGCTGCTACTCCTGCTGGAACGTCGTCCGCTCTGAGGATGACATCACCAACTCAGCGTATTCAACGCTGGGTTTCTAATGCACTGGTTAAGGAGTACCGTCGCAATGGTACTATCCCAAATCTGTAGGCCGCTCGTCAAGCCCTCCAAGTTAACAACTCTACCTGGTCGTCCGGACAACGGCGGCCAGCGATCAAGAAGCAGGCGGTGCTGACTACCGTCTCCAACCATTTCGGGTCGTTATCCCCGGAACGCAATTTCCATTCACTCCCTTACTCTGAGGAAGTGAATGAGCAGGTCCCTCAGGGCCTTAATTCAAAAAGACAGGAGTCCTTCCCGAGGGCTCCCATCAACAATCGCCGCCAGACTCGTGCGGTAATGCGCCCTCAACATGATGAGGGTACCGACTCCAGGCATTCAGCTCAGGTTCCTCGAACCCGAGCAGGCAAGATGAACCGCCAGAGATGGAATCCGGTTAACAATAGGCAGGTTGTCATCCCTGCCATCTCCAGAGAAGTCCACCAACCTAACTTGGTGGCAAATAACGAGCAGGCACAATCACCTTTCCGTTTTAATTCCGCTGTCCAGAAGACTCATTTGGCAGCATCCCGCCAATCCCGCCAGGCAATTCCAGTGGAGTACTATAGGCAGGAACATACACCTACTTATGCATCATCAGTTAGTTAGCAGGCTCTCCTGACTACATATGATGGAGTCCACCAACCTAACTTGGTGGAGAACAACGAGCAGGCATACACACCTGCCCGTTTTAATTCCGTTGTCCAGTAGGCTCGTCTAGCAGCATCAAGCCAATCCCGCCAGGCAATTCCGATGGAGTACTATAGGCAGGAACATTCACCTGCTTATACATCACCAGTTAGTCAGCAGGCTCATCTGACTACATATGATGGATCTCGTCAACCGCATTTGGCGAAGTGTAATCAGCAGGCACATACACCTGCTAATACTAATCAAGCCTACCAACATTCTCGCTTGGTAGAGCATGAAGAAGTCAGTCGAAAAGTCCCGACGACAAACAGAAGGCAGACTCAACTCTCTGCCTCCACACTTGAGTACTGTCAGGATTCACTGACAGGAAAAGGAGGACAGGAGCAGGCACATACACCTACTCCAAGCCCGGAATGGACGTATATCCCCGTTCTGGCAGCTGAAGTCACCAAACATATTTTGTCAATGGTGAAAGAGAAGAAGCAAATTCCTGCTCATATTCTGGATGCTTGCCAGGATATCATAACAGCTTCAGCATCATCTCAGGGACAGACACATAAATCTATCCCTAGAAGTGGAGTGACACATCAACGATTCACTCCGGAACAGACACACACATCTATTCCAGTCCAAGAGGGTTATGGGGCATACTCCCCCATATCATACGGACAACCAAGTCAGGAACATACACCTGATTTGAGTGGAGATCGTTAGCCTAACCTGACCATCTTTCCTGATCAGGCACATACACCTGCTCAGAGTAACCACTTTCGTCAACAAGTGGTTTCTAAAGTGAGTAAGAAGGCATCTAAGAAAAAGATCCGCCCAACACAGTCAGGAGATCAAAGGCCAATCTATAACAAGGCCTTGCTCGATGCTGGAGTTCTTGAAGCCCTCAGACATTTATCTGTTAGAATTCAAGATTCTACTCCCTCAGTTCCCAATAACGGGAACATTAATTCTGAAGGTCTTCAACAGACACTTCCTCATGAAGGCTTGCTTCATGAAAATTCGGTCAATCTTGAAGTTTCTTCTTCAGATGAGAGCCACAGGAACCCTCTGTGTGTTCAGAATACCAAGGAGCAAGAGATCTCATCTTTTGCTGTAACCCATTATGGTGGTCCTCCCCATGATGATAAACTTCGCTGCGAAAGACCTCTCCGCAGTAGTGATTCACATTGCCTGGAAAATACTCCAGTGGATAATGTAGTGCCGAGAAATCCCTCTTATCTTGAGGCACTTGCAAATGCGAAACCAGTCATGTCTGATGCTTTATTGCTAACAAGTGAAATACTTTCTCAATCAGAAGATAGCCCAGGGTGTAGGTCATTCTCCGAACCACCCCTAAGTCATGCATCTTCTAGTTTGATCAATGATCTCTCTACCAATCTTGTTGAATCCGATGAAGCAACAAGGAAACACCAAATCTGGTCAAAACAGGTAGAAGAATCTTCATTTAATGATAAAGAGGAAATGCTGAACATGAGGAAAAAACTGGCAAAAGGTGAAGTACCAGTCATGTTTTGGCCTTTGGCTGACTCCCAGTACGACATTCCAAAGATGTTGACGGATGATGGAATCCATGATATTCGTCTCAACATATGGAAAACTCTTTGTCAATTAAAGAAGAAGGTATTATCTTATGATGAATATGAAAATCATCTTAAGATAATAGAAGGGCTACAACATCAGATTGATTTGGCATCTCTATCAGTCTCTCGGTATCCGAAGGCTGAAAAGAAACAGAGAACCCTTCAACATTCATGCCTTGGCGCACTAAGAAAATTGTGTCAGTTAATTGCCAATGCTCCATCTGATGTTCATATCAGAGGATGGGGTGTTCACGGAGCACTACATTTCACAGTGCTTTCCAGTCAGCAAAGCCCGCCGAAAATGGTCTCATGCAATGTTATTGCCCATGGCCGGCCACAGTCAATGGGCTTTGTTCATAATCAAAAGCTTTCTCAAGAACAGGCTTCAACTAGTTCCTCTCAAAATCAAGTATATAGAGAACAAGTTGTTGAATTGCTCCTACATCAAGCAGGCGAGAATATTGCACAAGCCTCTCGTCTGGAGCAAACACGTCATCAAATGACAGAAGTTTCGGAAATCATCCAACAATCTGTTGAACTAGGTGATAAAAGTGGAAACAGGTTAATGCATCCAGCTAATTTCCGAACTAAGATTCGCAAGATCAAGAGAGATTTTAAGAAGATCTCAGACATAGCATGTCAAGAGACACCCCAGCTTATTAGACTGGGGACTTCTCTAACCCAACCCTCAGTGTCAACAAATGGGATTCGAGGATTTGAGCGGAAGCAGCAGGAACATCCCCAGTCCACTGGACTGGGGACTTTTTCAAATCCTCAATCCCTCCCTCATAGAAAGTCAGTATTCTCTCGATTAGGGAATAAGCCTCAAGAGGAACGAAGAGCCAAGCTATCAGGAGATTCTCTCCAAGTGACGGTTCTCCAAGAAGTTCCTAAGGGATCAAGTCAACGGAATGCCATGTCTCATCATGGACATGGAAGAAGACAATATCATAGAAATGCTGATAGAAAGGATTCCATGCAATATGTAACGCCCCGACCCTAGCTACCCAGAGTCGGTGCATTACTTCGTAACATTGGCATGATCACAAAAGATCAAGTCTCGAAAGACCGATTAGTTTAGTAGCCTTGGAAACACTAGATACATTCATAAGTCTTTCATTACATCAAAAAGTAAACAAACTACAATAACTTGGTCTTCATAGTCCACAATCATATCCCTTTCTGACTACCCCTGCAGGTCATTCATAAAATACTTCTTCACATCCTGGAAAAATATTAAAACATTGAAAGGGGTGAGCTCAGATGCTCAGTAAGGTTAACAATATAGCGGAAGCTTTCATAAATAAACATTAACATTTAAGGCAATGTATAACTAAAACAAAAGCCTTTTAAACATGAACTTCAACATAATATGGCAAAAGTAAAATGAGATAATGCCATTCACTTATTCACATGGATATTCTACTGGTCGAATAATCACATGCATTATCAATAACCACTTTCATAATGATGGAATGCATAATGCCAGACTATCATAACCACGTAGTCAAGGCCTCGTGCCAAGACCACAAATAAGATTTTGTCAAGGCCTCGTGCCAAGACACTAGTTTGTCTCATGAGACCTGCCGATGCATCGAGGAGCTATAGCGGGCTCCACCCGTCACTTATTAAGTCCAATGCATTCCTCATATGAATAGGTTTAAACATATCATAAACCATAACATAATCGTATCACATAAAACATGCATAAAGGAAACATAACATTTCCACATTTCAATCACAAGATGTCAATACAACACATTGGTAAAATAAAAATGCTTTCAAAACCATTTTCAATACCAAAATAAATGAAAATTAAAACTTTGTATTTATTTTTCATTAAAAAAAAGTGATGGCTTGTAGAGGAAGCCGAAACTCATATAATGGTCACGGCGGCGGAGAAGTCATTGTCGCCGCATAAGTACGGAAATAAAAACATTCCATTTTTGTCGTTTAGTAAAACGCTTCGTATAAAAAAGATTCCTTTTGAATAAACGTAAAAGTCAAAGGGGTTTATACACCGTATAAAAGAAAGTTGTGTATAAAACCAAATATGCCTCAATGAAAGGGGATTGAGACGAAGTCCTTAAAAAGATCATTTTTTTATAAATAAAGTACATCTATAATGTGTATTCACTATAAGTACACATAAATAATGTACAAATACAAGATAGGACATAATAATATCATGACATAATTTGAAAGTAGGAGATTAACCCAAAGAATGGAAATTGGGTTAAGAAGTTCCCTTACCTTGTGTCCGACTTGACTCAACCGTTCTTTAACCTCCTGAATAATAAACTAGAGTTAATATCTACCTTATTAAGAACCATTTTCAATTTCATTATCCTTTTTATATCACTTATTACAATGTTATGAACATTATGTAATTATTTAAGTTAATAACGGTCGTTTTGTCGATCTTTGGTACTTGAGTCAACAATAAACTTATTATAATTACAAGTTGTTCATGTGGTAGAATATCCATTATATCCAGAATTATATTCATGATTTAGATGTCATATATATCTTATATATCCAGTATATATATTCATTTATAATATTACGTAACATTTAGAGGTAAGAAATGAAATGCACCGTTCATGGAGACGGTAAGCCGTACGTACGCATGAACGCTACTTTCATTTCAATTTCATATTTAATGGAACTAAATCATAATGATATAAATGTATAATATAATTCCAGTATAATATAGTGTATAATACCATTTACTCCATCCTTTATACATCCCACATATGGCATTAACGATTCAAATCACTTTGAGGGGGCGGTAGTCCGCACTTCCTAAAATGAAATTATTGCGTTTTACCCATAATGGAAATCATAAAGTATGCCATAAATGAGAAATACAGAAGCATAAGTAAAACATAAACATATTATATATCATATATAAAAATAGTGACATCTTAATGGCCACCTTTGAAGGTGTTATATGAGTGTTGAACAATCATCATTTCGTGAGGCAGAAATTCGCCATCCACAGAAACCGTATGTTATTTAACCATTAGATGTAGGTGTGTGTAAGTGTAGCTCGAATACTTCTTATAACAACATCCTAGTATATTTAGGATACTGTTTTTGTTACAAAAGAAATGAATAAAAAGAGTTTAGGGGGTTGGAGAAGAAAAATAAAACAAAACAACATTAGAGAAGACATTACCTCAAAATCGGTTAACTCTTTTTGATTTGAGCCAAAGGCTTACTTGGGAAGATTTCTGCCCAAAGTGAGGTTTCTAGGAGTAATAGGGGAAAGTGGGGAGAGTATTTGGGCAGAGGTTGGCCGATCCAAATGGCTTGAAAGTGTAAATGAGGTGGGAGAGGTGGGGGCCTTTTATAAGTGGAGAGGAGGGGCACTTTTGGAAAGATTGAAATGTTACATTATTTCACAATGCTTTTCGGATTATAAAGGTCCCACACTTATATAATTCGAGGCTAAGGTGATAAGGTTTCGAAATCTCCTCATCCAATAGGCTTTGGACAAGTGTAAGCCTTGGATTTTTCATTATCTTCTCATTTTATTTAAATCGTTAAATAATGAGGTCATCGCTGCATCATAATGATGTCATAAATAATTTAATTTATTTAATGTCTAAAATTATAAAAAAAATACTATGATGTAGGAAATATTTTTATATTTCTAATGAATATTTATAGTCAAAATTTGGACTTGTGTAACCCCACTTAAAAATTGTTTTAGTAAAACATTTTATGTTTGTGTCATTTTTTACTTTAACATTAAATAAAAGGTATTTATGTCATTTTCTAACTAACGTGGCTCCATGGGGTCCCAAAGTTGACCCATGGGTTGTCTTGGTCGGCCATGACTCATCCAATAGGAGTAGGAAAAGTTTCATGCTCATCTCACATTATTAAAACATTATTTGTACCTTAAACTACACTAATTACCTCTAACCGCGATTAAGAACTTAAAAGTTACTATTCACCAACAAATTATTTTAATCTCATTGAACCACATTTTACTTCTTAATGACAACCATGTATGTCGGATTTTTGAAAATCAAATCACAGAAGTGGTAAAATTTCATTTAAACGAAAAATCAGTTATTTAACTACTACTTAGTGGTTTCACTATTCATCAAAAATTGAAGTTTTTCAGAACAATGCCAAAATTTCACCCTAAGATATAATTGATATTATGAATTCAAAAATGATGTCTATTTTACAAAATTCCAAACATATAAGTTTCATTAATTAATTTTATAATTAATTCCCGCTGTCACAACAAATAGCGTGTTTTTAAGAAACAATTTATATCAAAAGATTGGCAATTGTTTATGTCCAATTTCAATGTTAAATTAATTCTAATGACCACCATTGGATAAAATGGTAAAAATATAATATAATTATAATTTAAAACCACTAAATAGTATAAATTATCACTATAAATTATTTTGATTAAAAAAGTTGTTTTTAAGTATTTTTCACTATTCATAAAAATAGAAGTTCTCAGAAAAATACCAAAAATTCAACATAGGCTAATTTTGATATTCCGAATCCAAAAATGAAGTCCATTTTGAAATATAAAATTTCTATAATTTTAAAAAGTGGTTATTACTATTCATAACGGCTACTTTGATTAGTCGCGGTGTTTTAGAACTCGAAGTTGCGTACAATGCAAGCTATTGCATTATTGAATGAGAAGCGTATCGTGGAAGCTCAGGGTGTTACACAATATGCATCCATTAATGTCATCAATGTCGTTGCTTCTGATTCACTATATGAGGCTCAATCAGAGGGATCAGACGAAGAAGTTCCTGCTCAAGAAGTTGCGCACACAGACCTAAATGAAGAAGGTGTGCGCACACGTAATCAAAGGCTTACCCAAAATCTGGGTATTCCTTCAAGTAACCCACTTCCCCTCTCCGAAAAGGATCCAATAAGGGGAAAGGAAAGAATCAGGTTACTTCTCACCCTTCCTCTGAAGGAGGTCAATCACTCTCATTAGAGCAAAGGTATTCACAACAGGAGGAAGAAATGAAAGAATTAAGAAGGTTGAATGCAGAACTACTTCAGAGTAGTCTTCTTCTTAAGAATGTTGAAGTCCGACAGCCGAAGGAATTTGTTGTAACTACTGAGATGGATCAGGAATATCCTCCTTTATCAGTACACCCTCAGAGGTCTAATCCTACGGGTCAAACGCAACAATGGTTGGCAGCACTACCATTAGTTGCAGCACCAACCACCACGTCTGTCCAAGATCCATTCATTGTACCTACCCAAAACCAAGTTCAACATGATGTTTCTCAAAAGTTAATAACTACTATTGAGTCATTAACAGCTCAGTTAGAAACTATGGAAGGGAAACGGGCGCAAGTTCAACCTGAAAAAAAAGTTTACCCTGAATGGGTAGATTCAATTTCTCCTTCATCCAATTTTGGAAACCCTGTTTTCCCTACTTTCAATGGATCAGGCGACCCTGAACAACATTTGACGCATTACGTGTCTTGTTGTGATCCTATGATGGGAACTCCAGAGCACAAGAAGCAGTGAAACTCAGATGCTTCGTGCGAAACTTGCAAGGACCAGCTTTTGTCTGGTATACAAGCTTGCAATCCCAGTCAATCATCGGATGAGAGGATCTTCGTCAAAAATTCCTTCTTCAGTTCAGCTCAACTTTTCCAAAAGTGACAGTTTTCGATCTTACAAACTGCAAGCAAAGGGAGAATGAAAGAGTCTCTGATTTCATTGCTCGTTGGAAGGGATTAACGTATTCCCTGAGTTTTGCACTCCCTCAGGAGGAACTGTTGCCAATATGTGTGGAAAATTTGCGTGACGAATTACGCACGCCATTGATCCCTGTGAAATACACAGGAGGGTTTCGAGACCTTACTTCAATCGCTCAATAGATTGAAGATTCCCTTATACATGCTAAGGTTAAATCTCGTATAATTCCATCAGCTCCAGGAAGGAGAATGGGTAAAGTGGAAACTGCTACAGTTATGCTTAAACAAACACCTGTACCTATTTCTACTTCAAAACCTTCATCTTCTCGAAGGGCTCCACCTCGTAAACGCCAAAAACAAAGGCTGTTTCGTCCAAATGATCAAAGAGATCAACGACGAAAACAATTTGAGGATTTGAAGAGTAAAACATACTCTTTCCGAAGTGAGCAGGTTCCTGGTTACTTCATTTCAGCTCTGGAAAATAATTTGGTTCAATTACCAGTGCCCAAGAGGCCAAACAAGGAAGGAGATGAAGACCGTCCCAATTATTTTCCCTTTCATAAAATGTTGGGGCATCCCATCCAGGAGTGTTTTTTCTTTAAAGACCTCCTGCAAAAGATGGTCGACTTGGGGCAAGTCAAATTGAAGGGTTCTTCAGCTCATGTAGCGTGTATTACCGCAACAGATCCAGAGGAAGGAGGCGAGTTGCAGGAAGTCAAAAGCAAAACTGCGAAAAAATATGATGATTGGATGGTCAGAAAGACAATCAATCGGACCCATTCCATTTTGCAAACACAATTGAAGAAGCCAATTGTGTCTCCTACAAAAGCTGCATTAAAGCCTCCATCAAAAGAAAAATCCTCAAAAGGGCAGCGCAATTCAAAGAAGAAAGAGGAATCAGAAGAAGATGAGTATGTATCAAAGCCTAAATTGTCTTTGACTCTGGCAGATTTCATGCCATCTACTTCAAAGCCACGGGCCCCGTCCCACCAAACGGCACAACCTAAATAGGCTAACCAGGCAGAGTCTTTATCAGACGAAGAGATAATTTTTGGTTCTGTTAATATGATTCAATTAACAGATCCATATTCCAGTCTTGATGAGCCTGAATTCCCTGTATCAAATAACGGAATCCGAGGAAGTTCTAGAGGTTCAGGATACAGGGGATGACATGGATCCTTCCGAAGCCACTACTCTAATTCTACCCCTGCTAGCACTGTATATGCAGCAGAAACTCGTGGTAGAGCCCTTCAGCGAGCTCAAAAAGAACAAGCAAGTTCTTCTGCCAATGGCCAACTCAGTTTTGGCATAGTTATTTTGGAAGACCGATTAAAGGTTCCATATTCTTTATCTCAGCAAGTAAATGGATCTAATCAGTCTAATCTTCCAAAACCAAGGATCTTGCCAACTTCAATACAAGATGCATCAGCTTCCAAAGCATCTGCTTCCAAGGTACCTGCTAAACCGCATATTCCTATTGGGAAACGCAGACCTCTAGATCAAATGTATGATATATTGAAACACTTGGCCCAAGTACCAGCCAAGTTATCAATTTTGGATGCTTTGAATCTGTCAAAAGATCTTCGGGAAGCACTCATCGAAGCTTTGTCAAGTCCTCAGGAGTTTGAAGCTGAAATTGCTGCAGCTGAAATCTATCACATAGAGAATAATCCTGCAGAATTCCATGCAGTGATATCTTTTACTGATAAAGATGAATATGATGTTGTACATGGGCACATAAAACCTTTGTACTTATCTGGAAAAGTCAATGGTGTAGATATTCGAAGAGCTTTCATTGACAATGGTTCAGGAGTCAACCTCATGCCCATTCGTACACTTCGTCGATTGGGCCTCACGAAATCTGATTTATCTCCTTCTACCATGATGTTACAAGGATATGATAAAAATGAACAAGAACCACTGGGAGAAGTTACACTCAGAACTCAGTTTGGAGATCTTGTATCCAATTCGGATTTCATGATTGTTGATCAAGACTCAGCTT
The DNA here is from genome assembly GCA_963277665.1 of Viscum album. Taxonomy (NCBI): domain Eukaryota; kingdom Viridiplantae; phylum Streptophyta; class Magnoliopsida; order Santalales; family Viscaceae; genus Viscum; species Viscum album. The sequence goes on from OY728158.1 coordinate 884,944,528, forward strand.
TCAATATCTTGCTTGGAAGACCCTGGCTACATCAGCATGCAGCTATTCCTTCATCATACTATCAATGTCTCAAATACTGTTTCGATGGTCAAGTTGGAACATTTTATGGTGATAAGGCCCCGTTCAAGACATGTGAGTCTCAATACATTGAGGCGGAATTTTATCACATGAAGGGAAGAGAAAAATCTACAATGAAGGAAATTACCAAAGTTAATGCTCCATATGGTTTGGAGAAAATTCCAATAAATCCATTTTCACATGTGAGTACATATTATGTGTTACCTATCAGTCAAATTGACAAAATAGGCCCAAATCAAAATAATTTTATGGAAAGATCTATAATGTCAATTACGGTAATCGAGCCGGGCAACATGGGAGAAATTGGTAACCTACCAAGCAGGGATGAAAGCATAAGTGGTGACGTTTTCATTTCATCTGCTGAAGTCCAACAAGTCTATACTTCGCTAATCAGGCCAGAAGAAGTTATAGAAACACCAGAGGTGAATAATGATGTCGATTCTCAATCCATCATCTCCTCTTTATTTCCCAAAGAAGACCCTTTATCATCAATAGGGTCGGAAATGGAAGCTTCTTCTTCAAAATGTGAAAATTTTGACATCTCTTATGATCATGAGAATTTCGTTTTGTCATCTACTTTGCAATTAGAAATGGAAGAAATAGCACGTGATGAAGAGGAAGAGGAATATCTTAGAGATTCTCCTCCAGCATTTGAAGAGGGTATCTCTACCACTGTGGATGAACTCAGAGAAGTAAATCTGGGTACAGAGAAAGATCCACACCCCACTTTAATTAGTGCGGCCATGACCCTTGAAGAGCAAGAGATGTATATTTCTTTTCTAAAGCAAAATAAAGATATTTTTTCTTGGAATTATAAATAAATGCCTGGGCTTGATCCTGATGTTGCTACTCATCATTTGGGTTTACCAAAAGAACATCGAGGTTTTAAGCAAGCCGCGAGAAGAACACACACAACCTATGCTTCCAAAATTGAAGCTGAAGTGGATAAGATGATCAAAGCCAACTTCATCAGAGAAGTTCAATATCCCAAGTGGTTGGCTAATATTTTCCCTGTAAAGAAGAAGAATGGACAAATTAGGGTTTGCATCGATTTCAGAGATCTTAATCGGTATTGTCCTAAAGATAATTTCCCAGTTCCGATTACAGAACTCTTAATTGATGCGACGGCTGGCTATGAAGTACTTTCTTTCATGGATGGATATTCCGGATATAATCAGATCTAAATGGCCCCAGAATATGAGGAATATACAGCCTTCAGAGCTCCTCAAGGTGTGTTTTGTTACCGGGTGATGCCCTTTGGTTTAAAGAATGCAGGTGCAACATATCAACGCGCCATGAATCGTATCTTCAAATCTCTTTTAGGGAAGTTTGTTGAATGCTATGTAGATGATTTGGTGGTTAAATCCAAACAACGTTCTAATCACTTGGCTGATTTGGAAGTCATATTCCACAAGCTTCGACAACATAATTTGAAGATGAACCCCTTAAAATGTACTTTTGGGGTAACCTCAGGAAAATTCCTCGGCTTTGTTGTACGCCATCGTGGTATTGAAGTCAATCCTGAGAAGACCAAATCAATCCTTGGTATGTCAGCTCCTCAGAATTTGAAATAATTAAGAGGACTTCAAGGACACTTAGCCTATATTCGGCGTTTCATCGCCAATTTGGCTGGGAAAAGTTTACCCTTTACCAAATTATTGAAGAAAGGAGTCACTTACCAGTGGACTGAAGAATGTCAAGAAGCATTTGATGTTTTCAAGAAATACCTCTTGAGTCCACCAGTACTCATGCCACCTGTTGAGGGTAGACCGCTTATCCTCTATGTGACAGCTCTAGAGCGATCATTGTGTGCCTTTCTCGCTCAAAAGAATGATGCTGGGAATGAAAATAGCCTCTACTATCTTAGTAGAACTATGCTTGAAGCAGAAACCCGATATTCAAGTATTGAGAAGTGCTGCCTGGCATTAATCTTTGTAGTTCAGAAACTGAGACACTACCTGCAACATCACGAGGTCCAATTGGTATCTCGCAATAATCTGCTCAAAATCATCCTTAGTCGTCCAATGCTTACAGGACGTCTGGAAAGGTGGGCGGTTATTCTACAGCAGTTCGACATTCAGTATGTGTCTCAAAAGGCAATTAAGGGCCAAGCTCTGGCTGATTTCCTGGCTGAACATCCTTCAGTGGAAGACACGTATTCAGATATTGAACTCCCTGATGAGGAAGTTTTCTCTATTCAAGAGAGTCCTCAAACATGGGAAATGTATTTTGATGGTGCTTCCAGAAGTCCAACAGGGAAGAAAATGGAAAATCCTAAATTCAACAAAGTTGGTTTAGGAATTGTGCTCATTTCTCCAGATAAGGCAGTGTTACCTTATTCCTTTTTGTTGTGGGAAGGTGGTACCAATAATGAAGCTGAATACCAAGCTCTCATTACAGGCTTGGAGTTAGCGCTTCAAGCACAAGTGAATCACTTAAAGGTGAAATGTGATTCAGACCTGGTAATCAAACAAGTCAATGAGGATTATGCCATCAGAAAAGAAAAATTAATCCCTTTGTATGATTACGTCAGAGAGTTAATGTCGGATTTCCCTTCAGAACCGACATTTTCTTATGTCCCAAGATCACAAAATGCTCAAGTTGATGCACTGGCTAATATAGCCACAACTTTAGCAGATCCAAATCGGGACGAGACAACCATCAGTATTGCCCACCATCGTGCAATTTCACCTTATGTTCAAGTCAGAACAGAGGAAATTAATGAAATTAGTCCCATTCCTGAACCGTATGGTCATATTACAGGATGGATGTCACCTATCAGGGAATACCTTCAAAATGGAACACTTTCACCTAATAGAGCTGGGAAAGAACAAATTCGGCGACGTGTGGTCAATTTTACTCTTTATGATAGCCCAAACCACCTCGAGAAAATTCTCTACAAACGTGGTTTTGATGGAGTTCTCTTCAGATGTATTGATGGTGAAGAGACAATGGCTGTCATAAAATAAGTGCATGCAGGAGTCTGTGGTGCCCACCAGTTTGGACATAGACTGTCTGATCAAATTCAAAGGCTTGGATACTTTTGGCCTTCAATGATACAAGATTGTGTTAATTTCACAATGAAGTGTCATTCATGCCAAGTATATGCCAACTTCATTCATCAACCTCCATAGTTTCTTCATACAGCTAAATACTCATGGCCATTTTCCACATGGGGAATGGATGTGGTGGGACCTTACCCTTCAGCTACGGCCGAGCAGTTTAAGTGAATTCTTATTGCTACTGATTTCTTTTCCAAATGGGCAGAGGCAGTACCTCTCAAAGAAGTCAATTCTAAGTGCATTGTTAGCTTCATCAAGTCTAACATCATTACTAGATTTGGTGTCCCTCATACCATATTGACGGACAACGGAACCAACTTCTGTTCTTCTGAGGTGAAGAAATTATATCAAGAATACAACATTAAATCCAACCATTCATCTAGATATCATGCGGCAGCCAATGGCCAAATAGAAGCTTTTAACAAGACTCTTTCAAATATACTGCAAAAGATGGTGGATAAAGATAAGAGGTCATGGCCTGATAAACTCTTTCATGATTTATGGGCTTATCGGACTACCACTCGCAATGCAACGCGGTCAACTCCATATTCATTGGTATATGGAACAGAAGTAGTCTTTCCAATTGAAGTTCAATTACCCTCACTCAGAATAGCCATTTGTGATCAGTTATCTACAGATGAGCAATCCCAAAAGCGGTTGAATGAATTGGAATAGTTAGATGAGAAAAGATTGTGCACTTTGCACCACTTGGAAATCTATCAGAATCGAATAGCACGAGCTTTTAACAAAAAAGTTCGTCTTCGTTCATTCATTCAGGGGGAATTGGTATTGGTTCTCAGAACACCAATGATACCAGGAATGAAGCCTCCAAAGCTTGAACCAAAATGGGAAGGACCTTATTCAATACATAAGGTCTACTCCAATGGAGCTTATTCATTAATCTCAATGGATGGAAAACTCATCACGACTCCAACCAATGCCAGATTTCTGAAGAAATATTTTGTATAAACACAAAATATGGTCCCCAGAACCAAGACTCTTACAATTGGTTCATACAGAAATGGTCCAGTATGACCTTAAACTGCAATTTCGTCCAACATGACGTTAAACTGTAGAAAAGAACTTGTCCTCGCAACATGACATTAAACTGTGCAGCACCAGTTCGTCCTTGCTATATGACGTTAAACTATACAGCAATGGTCCAGTATGACCTTAAACTGCAACTTCGTCCCACACGACATTAAACTGTGAAAAAGTTCCCTAAACCGTCCAGCATGACCTTAAACTGCATCATCCCTGGTCCATGTATATGACCATAAACTATTTGCAAATCCCTTATGTCCAGCAAGACGTTAAACTATGACGTCCTAACTACATGATGCTAAACTGTATAAAAGTCCCTCACGGCCGGAAAGACGTTAAACTATATAATCATCAAAGGTCCAGCATGACATTAAACTGCACCATCCACGGTCCATGTATATGACCTTAAACTATTCACACTTTCATCCAACATGACATAAATGGTGTGTTATTTTGTCCTTACTGCATGACATTAAACTGCATAGTCCCCCTTTAGTCCAATATGACGTTAAACTGTTTTATCCCCATCGTCCTAACTACATGACGCTAAACTGTGCAGCACCAATAGTCCTAACTGCAAGACTTTAAACAGCATAGTCCCTTTATATGTCCTACATGACATTAAACTGTGCATCATTAAGGTTATTGTTACCTCTTGTTTCTCACACTGAGTATGACTCACGTGAGCTTAGAGCGAACATCAACCATAACACTCCCTTTGGGCCACTAACCATGTGTAAGTCCCAACAACATTTTAATTAGATCATTGTCCCCAAGAACAAATTTATCATTAATCCATTCTTTAATTTAACTACACAGACTTTGATCCTTGCCCTCTAGGCTGGGTATGTAGGCAACCTCCCAGGGTTCAAGCCCGAAAACAATCTCTTCACATCGGTTCACCACCATCTCATATGATGTTGATTTGTGAAACCGCCCCTAGAATCAATATTTTTACATTGATTCACTTTCATCCTTGTTATACGATGTTAAACTATACAACACTTTTGTTCGGTATGACAATAAACTACAATATTCTTTGATCTCCTCACTTGAGAGAGAACTATTATTGACATTGATTTTTCAATCATGTTTCATTTCAAAAAAACTACGTGCATACATGGTAATGCCTAAATTTTTTATCTCAGGTTAAACCATCATTGCACTAAAGTCCCCTTTCACCCTTCACATGTACGAACCAAATTTGTACAAAGGGTAATTCTAGAACTATGTGGACTTGATTCCCATCCTTATGGGATATGTAGGAACATTCGAGTGTCCCTCGAATCCAGTCCCAAGTCTTTTGGGCCTAACCCCAAATTTCACTTTCAGTCCCTTGGCTGAAAAATCCTCATGAAAACACACACTGTGTATTCATTATTATGGTCTGAATTCTATGACCCTAAACTAAGATTTCTCATACTTTCGTCCTGCACGACGTTAAACTACATTTCAAGAACTACGTATGGCTTGATTCTCATTCTTATGAGATACGTAGTGAAGTCCAAGTTTCAATTCACGACCCAGCCACAACATGATTATGGTTATCATTGACCTATGTATCTCTATATACATTGGACAATACCCGTCTTTATGTGTTATAATCCTAACCTTAAATATTTTCAGATCTTCATAACCCTTTTCATGAATTCTAGTCACAAAAATGTCAAACTTCTGAGAAATCTTTTTCCTGACTATGCAGCACGTGCCCATAGGTGGCCTTGCATAAACAGTCCACATAACAGACTTGTCAGCCGAAAGATGCTATTTATTTGACCATGCAGCCAATGCCCTTAGGTGGCCCTGCATATTTCAACCCCCTAACGGGTTTGTTAAATAATGGTAACTTCATTCTTGGGAAGAATGCCTCTTTTGTCCTTATTTTTCTTAAACGACAGTATGTAGGGATCCGCAAAAAATAGCCATCCTTAACATATTTGTCCCATATCCTTTTTCATGATCTAAAAGTATTCAAGTCTATGGTTTATTCTTCTTCCCTACGTTTGGTTCAGACCTTCGTAGGAGTGATATTCATCCAGTTCTTCGATATTTTTGTTCGGAAATATCTTCTCCATATTCAAGTACCTCTTTCCATACAACAAACTCTATACTTTAGAAAATTTGAATCTCCATAAACTTTCACTGGCTTTTAGCACTAGGAAAGTAAATTTCGGGGAGTTCTTTTGCCTGACTATGCAGCACGTGCCCATAGGTGGCCTTGCATAAACAGTCCACATAATAGACTTGTCAGCCGAAAGATTTTATTTATTTAACCATGCAGCCAATGCCCTTAGGTGGCCCTGTATATTTCAACCCCCTAACGGGTTTTGTTAAATAATAGTAACTTCATTCTTGGAAACTACTTCTTCTAATGCCTTTTAGCTCTTTTTCATATCATTCCTTAGATTCAAATATTCTTAAGCCATAGTTTACATTTTTTCTCTCATACTTGAGTATGGTAATATGTTTTCAGATAAATTTTCAAGGAATTGAATCAATTTTAGTACATTTTGGTCAACGCTATTTTGACCTTAAACATTAGCCCCTTTATGTCCGGCATGCATGACTTTAAACTGCCCACAAAAGACAAAAGAACTCTGAATAAAATTCAAGTTCCAGCTCACTAAATATACATTTTTGTATGATTTAGGTAATATTGAGCAATTAAAAGGTTCAAAGTTTATAGGATTATTTGTAATAATCCTAGTAAAAATCAAACTATGCTTACTAGGCCCATTGGTTTAAGTAAATTTGAAGCAGGTAATAAAAGAATGCAGGTACAAATGATTGAAGATGAAAGTGTTTTTCATTGATACACAAGTGTTAGAAGGACATCCACAGACTGGAGTCTCTTCTCTTTTTTCAAGAATTACAAGAGGCTTTCAACATAACACTTCATTTGATTTATGGAATCCCAAGCTTCATCAGCAACCAACTGGAATTCATTCATTCAACTGGATACAAAAAGAGATGCAGTGATACCATCTCTTCTTGGAACAATTGTAAGAGGATGTTCTTGAGTGCGGTTTGAGAAAATTTTCTGCTGATCAAACAGTGACTCTGTTTCTGTCCAAGAGACTTGGAAGATGGATACATGGATTTGAGAATGGAGCATTGGAAGTAAAGAGCCATTTGGAGAGAGTAATATTTTCAGATATTACTCTAATACCATGTTTGTCTTCTCTCCACCAACCGGTAGTAGAAAACATTTCAGCCCATGGGCTTGCCATTTTCATATCTGCAAGGAAATGGCATGGAAGGAGAATTTGAAAGTTCACACCATTGTTGTTGCTCTTAATGCACAACATAACCGAAATGAAGAAGTAGCAGCGCAGCTGTATTTTAGGTGTATAGTTGTTTTCATTTGGAACATTGAATCCTTGCAAGTGACCATGACCACATAGAGACAGGTAGATGCTCTGTGGGAAATTAAGATGATATTTCTTCAAGTACTTAGCCAAATCTGGGAGAGTGATGTTGCAGATATCATAGTAATCATGGCCAATGATGTTCATCATGTCATCAATCCTCTTTCTAGCCAGTTCATCAGCCGTTCCAATTCCCTTGGGAACCACTGAATCTGCACAAAAGATGAATAAACTAACTCTTAAATAGGTTTATTTTTCATAAAATTTGTGAAAGAAATTTGAAAATTGGCTAAGGCATTAAGTCGCGCAAGTATAAACAATGACGCGCAAGTATTCGTGTGTCGCGCTATTTTTTGATGCGCAAGTATAAACCGCGCAAGTACAGATACCTTTACAGTAGCGCGACATCAAGGAAAACACTAGAAAACAAAGCGACCTGCACGGCTAAGGTGACCTGCGCGGCGAGAGCTCGAAGGTATGAAGTCCGAAAATCCGGATACTTGTACGGAGGTGAGGCCATGTATTTATAGGCCAGGAGGCCTATCTGCGCGTCGTACCCAGAGCGCTTAAGGCATGCGCGACGCAAACTTGCGCGCCGCCCTCTATACACTGAAGACTTGCGCGCCCCCCTTTTCCTTTGAATGGATTCGATTTCCTTAGAGTTAAATCCTCATTTCTCTCCGGATCCAACTCTGAGGGGGGACTTTTGTTGACACTCCTTTTCGTCACAAAATCTAAAAGATCGGAAAAGGGGAATATCTGAGCTCAAAGTGATTCATCCTTTGAAGAAAACATGAAAAATCGACAAAGGCAGGAACACAGGATCAAAAGAAACTTCACTGCGCAAGTTATATCACTATCGCGCAAGTCCACTTGCGCGACCTAAGTGATAACCGCCCGGTAACCGCCCAGGGCCTTATTTTGCCTATAAATAGACCCTTTGGGCCCCCCATTCGAGAGGATCTTTTTTCAGAAACTCGGATTGAACCTCCCGATGCCCAAGTCTCTTCTCAAAGCTTCAGGAACACTTCTAAGGTAATTTCTTACCTAGAACAGAAGATCTAAAGAGATGGAGGAAGGCCTAAGTGTTGAAACTCATCAACACTTGCGCGCCTGAATGGCCAGCCCTTAAGGGAACTGGTCACACTTGCGTGCCGCCTTATTCCTTCAATAGAATTTGCGCGTCCCTTTTCTGGAAGAACCTCAAGGGGATTCTAAAGGGTTTAATAAAGAGTCGCTCAAGTATTTCAATTCTGATTGAAAATCGCGCAAGTACACCATGTGTCGCGCAGGTATACCTGCGCGACCAATACTTGCGCGCCCATGCAAGACTTGCGCGCCTTTCAAGACTTGCGCGCCCCGACCTTTTTGGGTTCCCATCTTACCCATTTTACCCCTCTTAAGCCATTTCACCTTTCCTATTCAAGATTTAGTCTTCAAGATACTCTTTAAAGCCATTTATGGAATGATTTCTTGATTTGACTTCCTTATCTGAAAGGAATTCGGTGGAATATCTGTCAAAACCTAGTGATTTATACATATTTATGTCACCAAAGATTGAGAGTTCGTTCATTCAACCTCATTCTTTAAGATGAGAGAATCCTTAACCTGGGTCTCCTTTTCAGGAATAATCCCCAGTTATAAGTCCTTTAATCTGGGCATCTTCCTCAGGAGTAAGCCCCAAATTCTTAAAGTTCCCAAACTTGGGCATCCTCCTCAAGAGTAATCCCCAAACCTTAATTCCTTAAACTCGGGCATCCTCCTCAGGAGTAAGCCCCAATCATAATCCTTTAACTTGGGTCTCCTTTTCAGGAATAAGACTCAGTTATAATCTTGGGCTTCCTTTTCAGGAGTAATCCCCAAGTCCCCTAACCTGGGCCTCCTTTTTAGGAGCAAGTCCCAGTCATAATCTTGGGCTTCCTTTTCAGGAGTAAGCCCCAAGTCCCCTAACCTGGGCCTCCTTTTTAGGAGCAAGTCCCAGTCATAATCTTGGGCTTCCTTTTCAGGAGTGAACCCCAAGTCCCTTAATTTCTATTAACCAGTCCTAAATTACGTTTGATATGGGGTTCCTTCTCAGGAGTAAGACCCAATTATCAATCCTCTCCTAATTTGGGTTTACTTTTCAGGAATAAGTCCCAATTTAGAGTAATCAAATCTCCATAAAGCACATATACCTTTATGGACCCTGTTCCTGGATTTTCTCCCTCAAAAGTAAATCCTAAACCTTCATCTATCTGGGCAGTCATACATACATAAGCCCCAAACAATTTCTTATGATTGCATCTTTCATGGCACAATTGTCTAATTTTTACCAATACCTCTTGTTTCTCACACCGAGCATGACTCACGTGAGCTTAGAGTGTAAAAGTAATTATGACATTCTTCTTTGAGCCATCAATCATAAACATCATACTCCATTACTCGAACTACGTGGGTTCTGATTCCTTTTCCAAAACAAAGGATACGTAAGTAGCCCATTTATGGGTTCGATCCCAACTTTGAAATAATACTTGTCCTTCAGAATGACAAAAAACTTCAAGTGCCCCACTGAGTGGCTTTAAAACCAGCCTGGTCATCATAATGACCAAGAGACTTTTATATAAATGTTTTCAAGGATACCATTGACCAAGAATCTCTAAATAGATACAGATGATTCTTTATTGATGAAGAACCTAGAATACATATAAAATATTCTCTAAATTTCTTGCATATTTAATCATTGTTTGTTAAAACTAAAGGAAATCTCATTTTATACTTGGTAATGTAATAAGGATTCACGAACATAACTTAAATCTATAAAGAGAGTCCCGGAGTAGACACTAATTCCCCTCAAAAAGGTGTGATGAGTCCGACCTCCCACCCTCTCGACCAATGAAAATTCCTAAGCCTCATCAGTCCACAAGCTAATGAGTGCCTACCTTTGGAAAGTAGGTCCAAACGGATGTGGAATCATTGGATGTTTCCGGTTCTACGAACAAACCCGCTAGAAACCGATCGGAACGTTTGAATCTCCCGTCCAGGAGGTCATCCCCGAAATCCGTGCGAAACAACCACACACCAACACATCAAAGCTACTCAGACTTGAAAAAAGAGTTATGTTGAAAATCATTGATGAGACTTAGATTTTGATGTTGGATAAATGGTATTCCTACAAATATCTCCATGGAAGAGAGTGATGAGATATGGGAAGAGTGGAAAGCGTGTCCCAGGGTGCATCATCCCTTTTTAAATCCTTGATTGCATCGAAGCAGTGGTCTATCGACTAGCACTCCCACCGAACCTATCTCATGTATACGATGTATTCCATGTCTCCCTATTAAGAAAGTGCATACTGGACCCATCACATATACTCAATATAGAGGTGGTACCAATAGAGAATGGCATTTCCTATGAGGATCAGTCAGTGAAGATCTTAGATCATAGAGAAATTGTTCTACAAAATAAGACAATGCCCCTCGTCAAAGTGTTGTGGTGAAACCACAAGTTTTAAGAAGTAATTTGGTAACTAGAGGGGGTGATTAAGCATAGTAACCCTTATATTTTTTTAGTGTGGTAAAAAGTAAATTTCAGGGGTGAAATTTCTTAAGGGGTAAGGTTGTAATGACACGAACATTTAGGAATAAAATTATCTTTCTTTTGATTTAATGTCTAATAAACATAGAAAACATGTGAACTTATTTTATTATATCCAATGTTCTTTTAAATGACCATTAATTATCTTTATCAGGGATAATATAGTTTTTGAATAGTGATCACATGACTAGTATAATTATTGGGTTTTAACAAATCATTTTGGCTTGGAAAAAGGATGTGATGGACTCATCTAGTAGGATTGTACACTATGAAGCCTATTTATCATAGTTTACGAGGGATATAGAATTTATGGGATTTTCCAAAGACCAATCCCAAGCTGAGATACAAAAACTTAATCATGAGATAAACTATTTACGGGAGCAATTCAAGTTCATCGAGATCACGGTCCAAACTATGTTCACCGGATGGTCCCATAAAATCTCCACCACTGCGCACCTTACTCTTATGGAATATGATGGTGTATTAAATGGATATGTATCAATTCCATAGAAATAATATTATGTGAATTATTTTGTATATGATAATGAATATATTTTTTCTTATTATTGTTACTTTGTAAATGATTTTTATAGCACAAATAGTATTTCTGGTTAATATTCAAATTCAATTAAGAAATATATTTTGATGAATTAATATATTTTTGAAACCAATAAAATTTTAATAAAATATTATTATTAAATTAGTTTTTAAATTTAAATTATCATATAATTTTTATGAAGCTAAATATAATTTTTATTAGGGTTTGAAAACTGTGATTATCAAAAACTCATCATTTTCAATAAATGTTGGTTTTTATTTTAAAAGTGAAAATTCACATATTTATAAAATTATTTATATAAAATGAATATTATTTTTTTGAATCATTAAATAAAATTTATCCAATGGTGAATTTTTCATAATTTTCAGTGTTAATCAATTTTTTGGGTGAAAATTAAATATCGTAAAAATATACAGTGTGTTTTTTGACATCATAATGGAACAATAGGGATGTAATAAATACTATAAAATATATATTTGAACAAATTTATGTTTCAAATTTAAAATAATCTTATTTTAAGTTTATTTTATTTATTTATAAAGCCTTAGTGAATCCTCCAAGACTTTTAATATATTTTATGATTTTAAAATCATTTCAATAAAGGTGTGACTCACCTCCACATAAGAAAGGGAAATATTTATTATATTTGGACCTTGGACTCCTAAAATAATTTATATCACTCCAAATTTCTATAAAACATGGGAAAACCCCATGGTATGGTTTTTGGTTTTGAATATTTTATTAAGTACTGACCAAAACCAAAATAATAAAGAAATTCCACTCTTTTTCTATATAAACCCACCCAAGCTCCAATTTATCTTCACTAAAACACATTTAAACTATTACACCCTCTTCCCTATACTCCCTAAAGTCTTCCTGAGGAACCCAAAATCTCTCAATAATCCTCTCATAATCTTTGGTGTCGCACATCCAAGTAAGGGATTCCTCTCCTCGCCTTTGCATTCAAGAACCCTCTTAGAGATTACTTATTTTAATTTCAATTGATTGTATTAACATTCATTGTTATTCATTGTCTTACAATAAAATTTATGTTATTTATATGAGGGGCCATTTATCCCTTTAATTTGGACCCTTACCTAAGTTGTTACTATTCTGAAATTCTGTAAGGGATTTCTCTCTTCTCATTTCCATTCATGCACTTATTTTATATTATGATTCTTAAATTACTTTTTAATAAATTGGTAGATAATGTTCCATAGTCCCCTTACTATAAATGTGATGCATAAAATTATTATATCATCATTTTAATATCATTAATCCCCTATAATTCATTATGTTCACCTATTATTATGCCAAAATTCCATAAGTGATTCTCTCTCTCATCTTTTAATCAAGAAATTCATTTACGATGCCTTTTTAATTTACATTTTCTTATATTAGGATAAATTATTACCTGTCCCATTTACTTTAAATGTGATTTATAAATGATTATATCCCCTTTCACTCTCATTTAGCCCTCCTAAGAACCTTTAGAAACACATATCACTATGCCAAAAATTTTTAAGGATTATTTTTCTTTCTTCTCTTTATTCAAGATTATTGATTATGTTATGCCTTATATTTAAAATCAATTATGTTAGGTAATGTTATTCCCTATCCCAATTACTCTCCATTTTGTTTCTAAATTATGAGATACCCCTTTCTATCTCATTAACTCATTTTATGAATTTCTGTATGATGTATTTATGCTTCCAAAATTGCACCATGAGTTTCCATGACAAAATAATTGTGTAGTGAATACTATAACCATTTCTCTATCAAGGGTATTCACCATTATGCACATACTATTATTGATTGGGGACTTATGTGTATTTATTCAAAAATTTTAGATCATGGAATAAAATTATGATCTTTAATGAATCCATGTTATATGATCTATGTGGAACATTTAAGCATGAGATTGAAATGTTTATGAAGGGTGTGCCCTGATAGTGCTCCAATGCATTAGGTAATTTTGAGTATCATGATATGTCATGTTGAGATAGGGGTTTACCTGATTATTTTATGGGAATTTTTCTACCATGAATTCTTGTCATTTTATCTCTGACTTGTGTTTATGATGGAGTGTTTTAAGTTGTTTCCATATTTCCATGTTATGATTATCATGTTATATCATGCCTTATTATTCATGTTCCTTTATACCTCATTGACATGCCTTGTCTAACATGTATTATTATCATCATGTTATTCCATTTGTATTCCTTTACTGGGATTTATATCTCACCCCTTTCTTATATATGTCCTCAGGTTATCCCATACGGTGTTAAGTATGAAGGAATTTTTTGGTCATGTCGAAGAAGTTTTCAATAAATATGTTTTATTTCATGTTTTAAGTTGTTATGTAATGTTCCTATACCCTAAAGAAATTATACCTCTTGATATTTTGAGTTTTATTAAGTGAAATTTTATGTAATATATCATGCTTAAATTTGAAATAAAGTGAACGGTTTCTAAAATATTCACAACCACACTCAATTTTTACAATTGATCACTTCTTGGTCCTGATTTGAACTTGATTATTATGATCTTGATAGTTTGAGAAAGGTCTCCAATGTGAGTTTGGAGTTTTTGAATGTGTCTTTTTATATTGACCACCCATGTAAGATCTGTGGAGTGAGTTTTAATGATTGATATTTTTTAGGATATGATACACATTATATTTTAAAATTGGATAGTGATACCCTATAGACATCTATAGCGGTGTAATAGATGAGTCCCAGTGATAAAGGAAACTTTGGTATTTTATTCCAAACTATTGTAGGATCGATAGCCTTCTAAGAGGTAGTTCTGGTAGGAGAGTTGGTGGTTTTGGGGTGGATGTCTAATAGATGACGTTTTAGACTATATCATTCACCACATTTAATTAATCCTTTATAGATTTAGAGTGACCAATAGTTAGGATATATAAGTTTGTGTATAATGGATAGATCTATGTAGGCAGTAACTAAAAAGTTTTGAGGTATGATTTTTTACTTCTTCATAAAAAAATATTAAATAATGTTGGAATGATCAATTTCCCATCTAGTGTTTTGTTTTAGTGGTTGGTGAATCCAATATATCTTTCAGTTAGAATCTTATAGAAAAAACTCCTACAAATGGTTGACATATTTTTCTCACAGCTACCGAAAGTGTGAATTTTCCATTTGGTGAGGAAGATTCTTTTTCTTGATTTCACCTGATCATCAATTAGATTTTTATTTTATTATGCTGTATTATTTAAGATAGAGTACAATTTTTTTCATAGTGTTTGTTGAGCTCTTGATAATTATCTTGAAGGATAGCCTCAGATTACACTCATCAAGTTTCTTTCTTTCATAACATTTGACTCTATGGTCTATATAAATATCCTCAACCATTTTTCAGATAGCTAGGATAGCCTTAGAGATTTGATGTGTGATAGGTTAACATATTGTAGGAAGGTTTCCATTGGTATTCATATAACCTCTTCAACAAATGTATCCTAGAGGTTGACTATAATTCTAGATGAAAACATATTCAGTTTTATATGAAATATTCTCCATGTGAAGTAATTCAAAAATGATAGGGAAGACTTAAAATCCTAATGATTTTATTGGGAGTAATGAATTCCATGTTATGGTAATGTGATCCATGGATTATTTTTTCTATTCCTAATTGATGAAACCCTCATTAAACTAAAATGTATGGAAAGCATCTTTGGAATTTATAGATTTTTTTAACCTACTTCATGAATACAAATGGTGTGGAAACTTTTAATGGTTTAACTATTCTATTTGATAAATCCATATTATTAGGAATTATATATGAGATAGTGTTTTAGTGGACCATTTTCAGTGGTTTAGGTCATGTCAAATTTTCCATTTTTGCATACCATGGTAACTCACCATTGATCAAGTATAATTTTTCACTATGAATTGAGCAATTCATTTCCTCCTTATCAGAACTTCAAACCTCAAAAATCTGAGGTAATATACTCATGTGGCCTACCTATTTTTTCTTAGTTTCCTCTCTGTTGATCTTCACACAAAAACACTTAAAGTGGAAATATATATATCACAAATCTTGGTTTTTCCTCTAACTTATTTGGGAGATATCTAATTATTTCATGATATAATAAAATAGTGAATTTATTTCTAAGAATATAGGATTTTAATTTTTATAAACCATAAAAATTACCAAAATAACTTCTTATTAGTTTTGTTGTAGTGGTTCTAAGAAAAATAAAATGTCCATAAAGAATATTTTATGAAATGAATTTTCTATATATCCATTGTGAATGAACTACCCACAGAGAATTATTGGAACCAACACATAGAAATTAAAATGGGTGGTTCCCATTGGGTGGTTTAATTATGGGTGGTGTGGTTAGTTTTATTTTAAACTAATGAAATGATTTCTTTTAAGTGTTTTCAATATAAAATTTAATATTTTTTTGAGTAAAATTATAAATTATTAAATCAGTCATACTAAATTCCTTGATGAACCTCATGTAGAAACCTATATTCCCTAAAAATAATCTTACATATTTCACACAATTTGAATAAATTAATTCACTGATGATTTAAAAGTTTTATTTATCATACTCAATTCCATTATATGAAATCACATATACCAGTATATATCTATTTTCAACCAAGAAATGAAAACAATGGAGAAAAATATCCTTTTCAAGGAAATATTTCAATACTTTATCTAATTTTGTTAGACAATGATCAAATGAATTCCCAAAAATAGTTAATTCATCTAGAAACACTTCCAATCAATATTTAATTGAGTTAGTGAAAATGAGTAAAATTGATCTTTGGAGTTTTATAAGTGTATTTAATAATTTTAATGGCATCCTATTATAATAAAAGGTTCCAAAATAACACGTGATGATTATTTTCCCTAGGTCATCAAGTATAATTGGAATTGAAAGTACCAAAAAACCCATCCAATAAATAATAGTTTGTCTTGCTAAATAAAATTTATAAAATTTCATCAATAAATGGTATAGGGAATTCATATTTTATTTTCAATTGATTCAATTTTTAATAATCAATGTTCACTCTCTAACTATTTTTGGACTCTCATTGGGATTGTTAAATTTTTTCATTTTTAGTTATTATGAATCTTAAATATAATGGCACATTGCAAATTGGACAAACCCATTATGAATATGAAATTTTATTTGTGATTACCACTATAAGAAATTTTTCTATCTCATTATTCACTAACCCTATCATTATTGTATTTAATATTATTTATGTTATATCATAGTTTTTGAATTATTTTTAAGAAAAATTATATAAATTAAGATTTTTTGGATTTAGTCTAGGTATTTAATCTTGGATCAATCTAGTGGATTACACATTTTACCTTAAACATTTTATGAGATTATTCTCTACATAATTTGATATGTTTCTATAAATGATTACTAGCAGCTTGTCTTCATCTATTAAAAATAAATATTTAAGATATGGTGGTAAGGGTTTCAATTCCAGCATGGGTAGTCAAATTAAATAAGAAATTAGTTTAGGTTGACTTACATTATCCAGTTGATATTATTATATATTAGTAAAATGATAAGATTCTTCATAAATAGAAAACAAATAATAAAATTAATCAAGGAATTAATGGTTTATCACTTTACTTAGTTGTTACCCATATTTTTTATGCTTCTAAAAAGGGTCTCTTCTTCTATTATTTTTCCTAGAATTCTCAATTATAAGCCTATTTCCAAAACATAAAATTTCATTTAACAAATTAGTTTCCTCACATTTATTATGTTTCTAAAAGTGTGAAATTATAAAAACATTGTGTTCGTTTTGGGGGTATTTCATTGTATCAAAATTTTAAAGGGAATGGTTTTCTACACAAATTCCCTTAAGTGTATTCACATACATTTTTCATGTTTTTTCTACTTTTATAAAAATTACCCCCAAAATTATTGGTGAATAATATGGTATTATTTATTACTCCATGTTCAAGACATAAATTTTTTCTAGAAAAATAAAATTTTGAATGCTTACCAGAAAATACTCAAGAATCCCATCTAAAAATGAAGTTTATAATATTTCTAGTTGAGTAACCACTCTTATCGGTTAAAATTCTCTAATATAAAAAAATAAAAACAAAAAACATGGAATAACATTAATTAAAGAATTAAAATCACTAAAATCGTTATTTAACCACATTTCTCTAATTATACATGGAAACTAAAATTTCCATGGATATATGAATTGGGTTAAAAGTCAGGGTTTTATCAATATTGATATATTCCTCCCTGTAATCACTCACACATTCCCTTAGAGTCTCCTCTTACTAGTGCACAATTCCTTAAGATATTTTTCATATCATGGTATATATTTTATATCTTCCAAAATAGGTATTTTTGTTTCAACCCATTTTAATGTGTAAATGTTTTCTTTCAAGATTTCCTCTTCATGGGTTTTCTTTGATTGGACCATTCTAAAGGGAAATGGAAATGAAATTTCTTTTTTCAATTGATTGTTTTCCATGTTGAACCTATGGTACTCTCTCGTTATTTTTAAATTTTTCTTCTCCCTTTTTTCATTGGTTGGGTTGGGCTATTCCAAATGAGGTTTTGGGATAGGTTAAATTTATTTTACTCTCATTTTAATTAACAAGATCACATTTCTTTTAATATTTTTAAGTTGTTGAGCATGTATTTTTTCCAAGTTTATATTCATCATAAATAAATATAACATAACAGTACCTATATGTTTTTTCATTTCATTTATTTTATTTTTCAGCTCTTAAATGTTTGGGTATGGTTACTTAAGAGATTTTAGTTGGGTACTTATTAAATTCTAATCATATAATCTTATTTTTTAACAGATGGGGGATGGAAAGTCTGATTGTATCCTTGATTGAATACTTTTTTAAAGGGTGATGGTTTGTCAAATTTTTTCTTAATTAGAGGTATAACTTGATTATATTTATTTCCAAACCAATATTCCCTCTATCCTTGGTTTTTATTTGTTCTTAAAATAGTCCACCCTAGAAAATAGCAGCAATAATTTCATTATCCCATACCTAAACACTTTGGTCAATAAAATAGTTTAGAGAAGAACAAAGTTCACATACCTTCATAGAAGTTACATGATCTATTTATTTCCTAACATAGATCTATCTAACCAAAGTGGTCAATTCATCAAGATTTTATTTATGAAAAGGTGATTAAATAGACTTTAACTCTTGTAATCCTCATATTGAAGTACCTTGGATACCAAAGTATTGTGAATTATGATAAATACTCTCAATAATTCATTTAACTTACACTAGTGATTTTTGAATCAAGGACCACCTAGATTACACATCCAAAATATTCCTATTACATTCAAGTATCCCTTGATAGATCAAAACTAGTAAATTATTTTCCTTAATTTATTGATGTGGGAATGTTGATAAAAAATCATTGAATCTCTCCCAAAACTAATACAATGTTTCTCCTGAGACATTTAAAATTATATACACCTTAATTCTAAAATTAGTACTCCGTGAAATTGGAAATAAGAACTAGAGGAATTTTCTTTCATGTTTATCACATATGGCGAATTATAGAATCTGTAGATTATATAGACACTACTTAGCTTCTCCTTATAAATATAATTGAAATTCTCTTCACTTGATATATTTATTTTCCACTTTTCTTAGATTCATATTTTCACACACAATAGTGAAAACCTTGATGTCTTTATTTAGATACATACCAATAAGACTATTAATCTATGAAAATAGTTTAATTAGTACAATTTTAATCTCAAAATGAGATAGAAATGTAGGATAAATAAACTGATTATTACGATGGATGAAATTAGGGTCACAAATATATCTTGAATTTTGATCAATATTTTCTACCATATTTTAAAATGTTGAATTCCAAGTGATTGCTATAAATTTCACTTGAATTAATTAGTGCAATTTTTTCTAATTAAAATTGTATATTCTTTAAATCTATTAAATATATAGCATTGTAAAAATGGGTTCTATTCATCTTAAGGTCAATATTATAAATGCATTCACTATTAGATATTTTCATTGGGACCTAAATTGGTGATTATGTTATAAATGGTACCATCTCGATAGAAATTCTGATAAATGTTTTATATAAATAGTCACCTTGTGTGAAAAATAGTTATTTGTAAAAAAATAGTTTAATGGGGACCTTAGATTTCCTCTAAATAGGGGGATAAATTCATGGATTTCACTATCTTAATGTATTATATATTTACAAGTTCCAATTAGTTATTATGGGGGGGGTTAATGATTTTTTTTTGTGAAATTATGAGAACCAGATAGTAGGAAGTCTAAATGAATTATTAGGTGAGTGATTAGGGATTGATCCTAGGGTAGGAGTTCCATTTTTTATGTTATCATGTTTAATATAATGATATAATACTCTTTTAATTTTTATTCAATTATAAGGTCCATAATCAAATACCTATCACATCTAGTTTCGAATTTTGATTATTTCAGTATTATAATGATCGCTATAAGCTAAAACTTATTTATATGAGCATGGGAAGTAGTGAGAAATATTCTAATTATTCAACAAAAGTAATTTCCTTCAATTTTTTAGGTAAATCATAGTTGTAATAGAGTAATCCATAAAAACTGAGGATGATAACCTATCATCCACATGCATGAAAATAATAAATAAGCACTTCACTACTCAATCACTCTTGTTCCATCATATATTGGGATGATTCATGGTAGGGAATGAATGAATTAATAACCCAAGAAATTAATAT
Organism: Viscum album; assembly: GCA_963277665.1. Classification (NCBI taxonomy): domain Eukaryota; kingdom Viridiplantae; phylum Streptophyta; class Magnoliopsida; order Santalales; family Viscaceae; genus Viscum; species Viscum album. The sequence continues at coordinate 884,964,968 of OY728158.1, forward strand.
ATTAATGAAATAACAGGATGAAGAAAATATCACTCAACCAAGTACCTCACTCACTATAAATTAAGATCAAAAAATGGAAGAATAATTATATAATTTTATTGAAATTCAATCTTAAAAAAAGGATCTCCCCCACTAATTCAATCAATAATAAAGATTTTATCCCTCCATGTGAAAGCTTAAAGGCATGGTAATCAATCACAATATAATTTAATAAAACTAATTATTTCCAAAAAATTCATCAAAATTATGATCAAATAAATATATACAATACAATAAATATCTTCCTACACTATTGCATATGTCTCTACATGTCTATGGGTTGTCCAGTATCCTTCCACGTATTGTGTGTAGTGCCTCCTTGGGCTTCTCTAGGAATAATATACTTCTATGATCTAGACTAAATTTATTTTTCATGGATAACCTTTCATTATTATTTCCCTGTTTTCTAATCTAGTTTGGTAGATCATATAAAAAATCGTTAATTCCCGACAGTACATGCATGTAAACAAAATGTAAATCTTAGTGAATCAAGGTCTCTCTATTGTCAGGAATTTATTCTTCCTAGTTTCTAATTCAAACAATTAAGTGTAGATAATATGGTCTACACTAGATTCCATAATGTAATTTATAATCAGATGGAGTCCATATAAAATATTAATTGAGTGTTATATTGTAATGGTGCTTTTTTGGTGTTCGAATTTAACTCCCTGAATAGGGTTCCATGAATATCATTATGTTTCATGGGTTTCATAGTGTGAATTGGTTATTAAGATACTATTAGGTTTAAAATTTTACAAGGAATTGGACATAGATAGTGTTCTTGTTGATGTTTTTCTAATAATGAATGATGGGTAGTGTTGGGTTGAGTTCACTAGCTTTAGAATATGTCAGTTCAAATTCATAGAAATTAGATCATCACAATGCTTATTAAAAATTATCTATTATGTTATCTTAATTTTCCTTTAAATATGGTGTTGAATTAAGTTTTTTTCTAAATAAGTAATTTAAATTATAATTGGGTGTAGTGTAACCTTTTTGGCCTCCCTTATTTAGATTCACATAGTATTGGTATTGAAATAGGCTCAAGTTTGATTTCTAGAAATCATTTACTTTTAGTGATATACCATAAATTTAACACATGTTGTGATAATGTTATAAATCCCTCTTAATAAATAAATATAGGTGTCATTATATGGTGACACATTTTTGAGATCAAATTCATGCTATATTGGATAGACAATTATATCCCACATAGTCTAACAAAGGCAACATTCTATTCCTGAAACCTGATGCAATGCACATAAAAAAATTAGGGATTTGTTATATAATTATAAAATTTATCATTCCCTAGAGTTTCTTAATAAAAAACATAAAACTTAATATCATAAAATCAAATAAAATTAATTATTCATCTATTCATTTTATTCACATATTTAATTGATCCAGGAATTTCAAATTTTAGTTGAGTTGATAAATATTTATAATTATTGATGAAATAAATATTTAAGTCCAAAACATATTTGACTAATAAGTTTGATGGGATAAAATGAATTGAATATTATAAAAATATAATTAATAAAGTACCTATATCATTGGTCATAGCCAAATCAATAGGTCTTGATAATTCAGTCAACTTCTGATCATCCCCATAACATCTCATTCTCAACTAACACACAAAATTTGTTCGTAAGACTAACTCCCTAATCTAGTTAATAATATATATAAAGTTTATTGAACTATTATATGGGTCATATCATACTTGATAATGACACATTTGGTATCATTCATCAAATAATTCTAAAATCTAGTGACATGACTCCTATAATATTGGTAAATCTAAAGATTCATTGAATAGTGAATGATCTCAATTTTCATGAGATTCGTCTTCATCCTCCAAGAGGTATGTCTCGCATAATATACATGTATTTTCACACATGAATTCTCATTAATCTCACTATCACCAACTCTATATTATATCATATGAAACCACATAATAAGTGTATAACTTGAACACTCGATCTCTCTTTTTTCAAGGTAAGAGAGTACAAAAATAACCACTCTCACAAGGGTACACCACCACCGTTGTTTTCTATAAAATCCTAGCCATGGAAAGTGATAAGATCTCATATTACCTATTTAACCAAATAAACTAATGTAATTATGAGTCATGTTTTATCTATCATAGTACCATAAGACTTATCAAAAAACTAAACATTCCATTAATACATTTTAATTTTCTCTCATACATAAAACGGTCCTTGTGCTTCATATCCAACACCAGCCTAATTTTATCCATCTTTTGAAACTATATTCTAGATCACCCACTACCTGAGTTTTATTATTATCAAAGGAATTATCAACCAACACTTTTTATATATAATTAATACACATTCATTGGATAACCCATCTCTCTCAAAGTAGCCTTATAAATCACATCTCATCCCAAAAAATTGGAATGGAACCATGCTAATATTCTAAACAACTCAACTCATCACTATCTTGAGTTTTATATCATAATCACTTGGATATCCCACCTATTCTAAAGACCATAACTCTTTTTAGGTCATAACTTATGAAGAAAAATCTATCCATTTTTCTCATAAAAATAAATTCATATCATATTCCATCACACCCACTCAAGGTATCTTATTCTCATTAGGTATCTTCATAATCATCCCACCCATTCTATGGTAGTCATCACATCCATGTGAATCTTGATGAAATTGATATAAATTCATTCATATCAAGTAATTGATCAAATTAAACTTGAACATGTATTATTCTAGTATTAATTTATTTAGGGAAACACTAATTAAGTTTTCATCAATGTTCAAAATTAATTAAACCTCTTTATTTTTTCCAAACTATTTTCTCAATCACGCAAAACCATGAACATATCATATGAATCTATGTGTAAAAGATGATACATGTACTCATGAATATTACGACCCCATTCCAAGAATAAAATAATAAACCATGCTAAAATAATCATACTAGTCAAAAAAACAAAAATATAAATAAAACACAATCTCATCTCCTTGGAAACATTGATTTATTCCATTATATGTACTAGACAGACATAAATACAACTTATTTTCCATTTTATGATTATTTTTAATCCATGTATCATGTCCAAAATAATAATATAAACAAAAAATGATTTTATACCACTTTTTAATTTCCCTATATCTTTCACCATCAATACGTACTGAGTTAGAGTGTTGCATAATCTCAAGAATGTCTTTTTACACACTAGATGTTTTTGACTAGCAGTAAGGGTCGGTAAATAACTTTTTTTGAGACTATACCCTTGGTATAATAGTTTAAAATAATTGATTAATCACATGAGAATCAATGATTAAATATAACATCAAAGTTAACCATTTGGAATTATAACAATATGCATTTTATGAGAGCCATTTTCCAATATTATTCATTGAAATTATTGTTTTAAATCTCCTAAAAATTAACCAATACATGGAAATTAGTCATATTTTTAAGTTTTTGTGTGAATAATAAGAACTAAAATTCAAAACATAAATTTTTTAATTTAAAATTTTTATTCAGTATTGAAAACATATATTGAACAAAGAATTTATGAGGTTTAGTTTATTATGTTTTTCTATGTGAAGAAAAAGTTTTCCCTCATGTTATTCCATATAAAAAACTATTTCCAGCCACTATTAGTTGATCCAAGCCCTTGGAAAACCCAAAAATGTTAAGTATATATAGGCTCAAAGATCTCCAAGGGAAAATAGGTGATTGAATGCATTGTGTTGGCTTGCGGAAGGATATACATAGCACAGAAATGAAATTAGTAAAGAGGATACATAAGGTGGTATCTCAAAATATGCCCAAGAATGTTTTAATGATAAAAATGGGGAACCACATGCCATTATATATAATAAGTTTTAATCCCCACAGCAACTCTGATGTGTTTAGGTTTCATTTACTATAGATCATGAAAATGTACTGGGAAGCATCACCACACATTATATTCTCAGATACCATCTAACACTAACCATGAATTGAAATTATGAATGGGTTAATGGATACCACTTTTTATGAAAGACTCATTCCAGCACCAATGTAGGAATCTCACATATGATTTATAAATATCATGACCAAACAGTGACACTCTATTTTAGGTTATAGTGTATAGTGTCCATAAAGAGTATTTTATGTGATGACATGGGGACATCGGTTAAAGAGGATAAATAATTAAGGCATTTTATTACCTAATATTATATATTTTAAAGATAACATAATAACTATATCATCAAAATCCATAGATAAATGACTATGATATTTCATGATAGGCTACATTAACAACTATGGTATAGACCATTAGCGGATCAAGGCTTACAACTAAGATTAATCATATAAGGTTTCTAGTATATACTTAATTGAATTACTATATAATAAAAAATGATAAATTTTATTTTATAACATAATAAATTATAAAAAAAATCATCATCCCAACCCCATTTCCAAACTGATGTTCCATGGTGCCTGTATACATTCCATAAAAACTCATAAAGTTTCATTAAGTTAGGGAAACACAAGAATAACATGGAGGGATAAATATTTACATGTGGCTGACATTCATGGAACTCTTTTACATAAAATAATATCCACTTTCCCTTTCCTAGTATTATTGGGAAAACACCCAAGCTAACCAATCCACATATTGCTCATCCATGAAAATCACTAAAAATGATTGTGGAATGATGGAAGGGAAACCATGAAACCATGAAAATATTCTTGAATATGTCCATGTGTAATGATCATAAACTTCCAAAACTTTCCACATGGAGTCCAACATGAAGTTCAAGTAAGGCCCAAAAGTCTTATTAATACTGAATGAAGAAACTATGATTTGGGTTACCCTTTGAGGGGTTTGGGTAGTTTTTAGCTATTATTTATTTTCAATTTGTAATGAATTTTCCTTATATTATTTAATTTTATGTTTTTTATTTGACTATGATCTCAAATATCTATGTTAATAGAGGTATAACTTGAGGGTTTGGTCTTGGGAGGAAACTAAAATGTCTCTCGAGTCTCTTACTCTTTCCATGGTTTGTTTTCTTTTCTAACTTATAAAGATTTAAATTGATGTTGAGGTAGGAGATAGTGATAGTGCCACTTAACTTAGTTTTTCTTAGTTTTATTCCTTTTTTAATATTAATTTTCTCTTCTATCACTCAAGTATTTATATATGGTGGAATTAGTGCTTGAGTGATGAACTAGGATGTGGTTTCAAACTAGTAAAATTTATGTGAAGGATTAAAACTTGGTTAATTTTATTAACACTCCTAAACCTAGGGGAAAGTGATATATAGTGAACTAGGGTTCCTTATATATATTTCATGTGAACACAATATGTGTATAAATAATGATTTCATGTATGGTATGGACATGATCAAATAGTTATATTTGAAATTATTTGAGGAATATAATAAAGGAATATTATATCAATTTTGGATTAATTTAATTCTTATCTATATGTGTTTTTTTTTCTTTCATCATATGTATTTTTTCATCTTCATTCATCATTTATTTATCTAAAAAATATTTTTTTGTATTTTTAGAATTCATTTCAACTAAATCAAAAAATGATAACAGTGAACAGTGTGTATTAGTGAAAATCATTGGGACAATACCCTGTTTAGATTACTAGGATACAATATTAGAGGGATTTAATATTTATATATTATTTTTTGGAACCTTTTATATGGACATTGAATAAAATTCGGTTTAATTGTTAGAGAGTGTCTCGTTTACACTACTTATTTGTAATTTAAAATAATTAAAAAATATATTTAAACCAGTGATAGATTTAAATTATGATCATTCATATAAACAGATGGTTTTATCACTATCACTCAATAAACCAATGATGTAAACTAATATTTTACTTGGAGAAATTTTGTAACACCCTAATGTATTATTAATTTTTTGAAATAAATTTAATTTCTTTGGTAGCTTTCATTCCACGTACACTAGGTTTTAACGAACTGTAATATACTATTAATATTATTATTTAAACCTAGAAATTATAACATAGTTCTTAATATATATAATATAAATAGTAATAAATAAATTATAAAAATAATATGGTTTAAAAATTAATAAAATAAATTCATTTTTTTCAATTGATTAGAAATGAAGATAAAAATCATTTGAAATTAAAAGAATTGTTTTTATGTGCATGAAGTGTTTTTAACTAAATAAGTTAAATTGGTCACTATTAGTGAGTAACTTTAATTAAACTTATATATTACATATTAAATAATTTTTTTTATCATTCATCTAATATTTTTTAAGCATGAGATATGAATACATTCAGTTTTATGTTTAAAAAATGTATTTTCTCTAAAAAGATGTTTCGTCGTGTTCTGTACACTTATTTTAAAAAAATCCATTGTTATAAAATTTATTAGAAAAAATTAATTTAATTTTAAAAATCATAATGTAAAAAATATCTTAGAATTAATTTTTGAAAATTTTCAAAAATGATTAATTTTTTATGAATATTGAAAAATACTGATTTTTATTGAAAACTACTTTTTCATTTAAAGTATTTACAAAGTTAAATTATATTCTAAAATTGTTTTAAATGTAAAATAAGTTAAATTATATTATGAATAATATGATTTATTTCATTTGAAGCAATTTTATATTTATTGTTGATATTAAGACTTTTTATATTTATGAATATTTTCTCTTTGGAAAACTAATTCTTCCTCACATCTACAAGTTTTATTTTAAGTTAAATTTTGACACTTATTTCAATTAAATTTAAAAAAATGGATTACATATATGGTATAATAATAATTTATATTATATAATATGGTTATATTATTTTTTATAATGAATAATAATGGGAATAAAAATTAATTATCATGATTAAGATTAAATCAGTGTTCTGTGCATTACATGCGCCTGTGTTAAATTTAATTTTCCTTACACATGGGATTTATATTTTATAAATTGGAATTAAATTTTAGAATAATTTTCTCCATATTATATAATAAGTCTCGATTTAGTTGTATGAATAATGAATAAATCACCTAGGTAAATAATTAAAAAACAAATTACTGTAGTGAAAAATAAAATAGTAAAGAAAATTTAAAGACTAAATAATAACATGTTTAAAATGTGTTTTTTTAGGTTTTTATGGAGCCTATATTCCATAAACTTCTTTATTTATAAATTTTTTGGAACTTTGGGTGATATTGACTTCCAATTATGGAATAGTTTTGGGTATTTATACAAATGTTACTCTTCCTCAATTATAAAAGGGGACTTCCTCCCCATGTTTCTTCAAATTTATTAAGCCCTTTGTCTAAAGTAACCCTAAATATATCTCCCCAACATCCTTAGACACATTATATATATATATTTCATCCCAAAATACAAATCTTAAGATCCTTAATAAGATATCCAAATGAGGTTTTTCTAAGTGAAGGTAATTGTTTTCAACAAGATCTTTCTTTTTACTTATTCTCTTAACACTTTCATTCATTTACTAAAATTTTAATATAATTAAAAAAATATTCACCATATAATTATATTTTATTATTTTTATTTCATAATCTATATACACCTCCACTTCCTTCAAATGGGAAATGAAATCGTCGATCTTGTGTATGGCAGACTACCATCACACGAACCGATGTATTTTTTCCATCGCCACATCACATGGATGGATATAATGATATATTTAACATATTTATATTATATATAATACATAATTATACTTTTTAAATATAATATCACATATAAAATCTTACTTTCTATTATTTTGGAGTACGATAATGTCGCTCGTGCGTACGGTTGACTACAACCTCACGAAGCGATGTGATTTATTTCTTCAATTATGCATTACATGGATGGTAATATGTATAAATTTAATTAATATATGTGATATATATGACATAATAAAGAAATTATAAAGATAGAATATTATTTTCCTTTATTTCATTTCATTGTTTGATAAAATGGAAACATCGTCCATACATATATACAGACTACCGTATCCATGAACAGTGTGATTTCATTTTCCTATATTTATCTTTTATGGATGACTATAAATACATATATAATTTACATATATGATATTTATATCGTGGTTAAATTTATAGAGATTATGTAATCATGATCAAGGTAAAAGGACCAAAAATACCATACCAATGCATTCATGAAAAACAAAGTAGTTATTACCCTAAGTGTGACTTTGACAGTGAATTGTTAACAAATAGGTAATAAAATGTCATAATTAAATCATATATGGTATGATATATGTGATTATGGTTATATAATATATGTATAATATGCCTTTATTTAATATACAGTAGGTTTTAATGAGTATGAAAGAATTCAAGACTTACAGTAATGGATTTTTTCTCAAATTGTGTTCTTTGGGACATATGTTATGTTATGCACCTAGATTATTTTATGAGGTGTATATACATCCCATTTGAAATTTTATATTGTGAATTTATTTATTTAAATTATATTTAAAGTTAAATTTAATGTTTTTATTTCATGGTGTTTATGATTCATAAGTTATCAAAGAGTGTAAGGGCTTTTTAACTCACTTTTATTTTTATGGGGTGCATGCCTTATACACCACTTGTTTCTTTTTTATAGAATATATACTACCCATTATTTTATTTTATGATTATTCTCATGAAACTGTTATATATACATATCCATCTAATTATCTTTCATTCATGGGGATTATATTTAAAATATACCAAAGTTGTGAAAGGTTTTTTGTTACAATCTCATTGTTTATCATGATTGTTTATGATTAAGTTTCCAATGATGAAATATTATGAACTATCCCTCAATAAATGCATGAATGTTTTTATAATCTAGTTATTTAAGAAAATTACATGTCTTCTTTTCATTTTTTTCTCTTTTTGTACTCAATAGTTCATAATAATGTTTTTAAGAAAAATCAAATTTATTTCTCTCTTTAATCTAATATCCTTTTCTTCCCAATCTATGTTTTCTAAAAATGTTTTCCAGAATGTTTACTATAAATTTTTAAATTAATTTTTACCCAATATTTTATTTTAGAAGAAAAAATTAAAAGGAATCATCCTATAATTTCCCAAAAAAGGTACTTTTTTACTTTTCATACAAAAATGTGAAAGGAATCATTCTTTTAACATGTATGGCATGAATGGATGTTTCTGCCATCATGACCACTCAATTATGTGAAGTTTAATTTACAAATTTTCAAGGTTATTTTCAAAAAAAATGTTTTCCCTATTAGTTTAGAAATTTTTATAATTTAATGACGTGATTTTAAATGAAATTTATATTTTCCACACAAAAATATTTAATGATCTTTTATGGAATATATATTCATCAAAGACAATAAAATTTTGTGTTTATTATGTTTTAATAGGGATATGATCCAATAGTACCATACTTATTATTTATTTATATGTTTTTTTTTTATGGTTATGATGAAAATATGTTTATTAAAACTGTTCCTTTTCCATATTCTATGATATTATGAATTGATGAAATATTTATGAAATTCATTTACTTTTTCATGGGATATGACATAATGAATGATTTATTATCTTGTATCACACAAATTTATAGATTATGTTATGGTTGGGACCTATATATACCTAAAATTCATTGTTTAATGTTTTATATCTCCTTAGATAATGTTGGTGAACAAGACTATATGCTTGATCCACAATGGGAAACATGTGATGATCATAATCCATTATGAAATGGGAAATAGGTGATAATTCTTGATCTATTATTAAATAGGAAACAGGTGTTTATTCTTGATTATTTATGATTATATGGTCTTAGAATTTAACCTTGACTAGTGAAATGTATTATATATTTATGATGGTTTCACACTTATATGGCATGAACTTATAGTGAATTATCAATTTATAATGATTTATCACTCCTATAGTTGATGTATTTTAAAATGATAATGTTTTATTCCATTTCATATGTTTATGATCCATGATATATTCATTATAACTTTGAAATTTATATTAATACTCTCATACCCTTATGATTATCTCTTTCTTTTATATGATCATCAGTTAATATCTTCCATGTTTACCCTTACTGAACATTTGAGCTCGCCATTTATTTTGATTCATTTCCCCATGTTATGAAGAAATTTTTAGGTATGGTATGTCTACAAAGATTACTAAATGGGGAGATCTTTATAGTAGATATTGAATATCTTTCATGAAACAAGAGGATTCTGTATCTATTATCCAAAGACTCTACACTTATACGGTCCTCAAGTGCGTATTTGTGAAATTTATTAATTATTTATCTAAAATATGTGATTTATATGTATAAAAAAGATAGGTCATTATAGTTGATATTATATTAAATATTTGGTTAAATTTTGGAAAATATGATGAGAATATATTACTGATATCCCTAAATATGTTTCTATGGAAATGTATAAAGATAATTCATAGTATAAGAAAATGTCTGGGAATTTTGGTGAAGGATAGAGTGAGTAGTTTTAAATTAATTATATCCTTGGATGGATTATAAAAGTGAATGTGTATTTATCAAATTTTTATATAGGGGTAATAACTCTAAAAATGGTGTATTGAGATGGAATCAATCACCACTTATTTCACAAAAATAGGTCTTATTGCACACCTGGTTTGACACTCCAGTGGGATATGCTTTGTAAGCTCACAGACTACTTATGATACATCATGACGTATTTTAATAGATGACGATCATGGATAGAGTAGGTTAAAACTAAGGTGTCTTAGATTGAAAATAATTTTTCATAATTTATATATATTATAAATAAATTTTCAAGTTTTTTTGGTTTCCAATAGTGAATATTGTTGTACACACAATGCTTTTTTGTTTTAGTCAATTGCAGGAACCAAAAGGAACTGAGTTAACATTGAATTTAATAGATAATTTTTTAATGAGAAAAAAAAATGGGATGATGATTGGACTAAATTATATTATGATTATGCCTAATCAATTATCGTGATATATTATTTACAACATTAACCTTAACCAACTCTCAGACACACCAGAGAAGATAAGGTTATGGTTTTCAGAGACATCGGGTAGTGGATACCATGAATAAAAGAAAATTAAGATTATTATATGTCAATAATATTTAAAAAAGCACTCCAGAAATTTCCTTAAAGGAATAATAATATGTTTTATGTATGGATAAGTATGGAATATATTAATTGATTTCTTAGGGAAAATGAAAAGTTGAGTTAACAAAATGGATGAGATAATAGTTTTCCTATGGCCCCATCAATAGTTAATTTTTTTAAATGTAGAAAGTATGGGTATTATTTAAATTTAAATCCTATGTGAGAAAGTCCAGGAATAAGATCAACAATGCTTAATGAGTAAAGGTTTTTTTATGATGAAAAGACTACAATTGATATATTAAAGTAATGAGGTGTTAATGAATAAGATGATGAATCCTAGTTAATGGTGTAAGAATGAAGTAGAGGGATTGAATTGTTTATGTATTATAATTTAATAATTATGTTATATGAATCCTGAAATATATAAGGATTGTTCTATATAATTTTTCATTAAGTATTTTCAAGAATATATTGATTTATAATGATGATCTAGAAAAGTGATTCAGTGAAAAGGGGATATTTTATAGAAAAAACATGATTAAGATAATGATAGAATTTAATATGTTACTGATGTTATTATAATGGTGTTTAGTTGGGATAAATAGATAATAGATCTGGAAAAATTAAATTATATTGTGCTGATAGACATGGAAATGATTAATGATTTTATAATAAAGTGTTTTATGTTATCATTGATGGAGTTTACAACATTTTTTGATTTATGGAATATATAAAATAATTTGTTTTATATTTAAGGAATGAAGAAGATGGTATTTTTTTCATTGATATGTTATTGTAATTTTGGTTATTACCATGTTTCAGGAGAATATATGACCAAGGTATTTATATATTTGGTATGTGATAATTAAATAAAATTTATGATATTTGGGGATTAATGTTAAGTTTTATTTTTAAAATTAAGTGACCTGGTTTATAAATTTTTTATTTTGGAAAGATCTTAAGGTTAACCATTTTTGGAATGGTTTTATTTGAACTTTTTATGATGTTATAAAGATTAAGGTGTTCATCATATAATTATTTATCCATATTGGATAAATATTGGTAACCATTTTGGTTTTTATGATGACTAGAGATATAAGGAATGAATTATCATTATTTTATGGATCATATGATCAATTAGATATTAATTTTACTACTTAAAGCATAAAAAATCATCATCATTTTTTGGAGTAATAGATAATGTGGAAATTGATTGAATCATGACCAAATAATTAGATTGTTATTAAGAAATAGAATAAGTATATTTTACTAATGAAAATTCCTTAAATTTAGAAAAAATATCTTAAGACAAAAAACTTTTCATATTACTTTCATTTTTGATGAATTTAAGGATTTTTCTCACCTCTTTGATTTATGATTCTGTGGCCATTAACTATCGTATGATCATTCAATTTCTTATGATCAATGATCCATGGGAATTACTTTTCTTCCATGTACATATCCTCACTTATGAATAATTTTTTATTATTTCTAAGCCTAGTTATGTGTTATTCTCAATGACCTTTGCACTTCCCTTTTCGATCTTATCAAAAAGAAATTTTATTAATCCTTTTCTTGATGTAATCTTTTTACAAATTAATTATCATGTTTCAAACCCGTGATCACCAAGGACAAGTTAAAATTGAGATGAAAAATTTTATTTAACTGGGTTATAATGAAACACCATAATATATTATGAATTGTTTCAAATAAATTTAATTTATTTGATACTTTGTGTTACACACAACACCAAGTTTTCAAAAACCACATTATACTAGGAATATTATTATTTAAATCCAACCATTATAAATTAGACATTAAATTAGAGGGTTTGAATATGAATAACTAAATTATGAAAATTAAATGGTTTAAAATTTAAAAAAAATAAATTTATTTGTTTTCAATTTAATATAAATGAACATAAAAATCATTTGAAATTAAAATAAATGTTTTTATAAATAAACTATTTTTATGCGCATTAAGTGTTTTTATCTAAATAAATTAAATTAGTCACTATTAGATAATAATTTTAATAAAATTTATATATTGTAAATTAAATAAGAAAATTTATCATTAATATAATATTTCTCTAATCATGGGATAATAATAAATATAGTTTTATGTTTAAAAACATAGTTTTTTCTAAAATTTGTTTGATTGTGTTCTGCAAACTTATTTTAAAAAAATTTCTAATTTTAGACTATTTATTTGAAAAAAAAACTTTTTTTAATCATAATTTCACATTTATGTTATAATAACTTTTTTATAATTTTTTGAAAAGATTAATTTTTTTATGAATAGTGAAAATGCTGATTTTAATTCGAAACTGCCTTTTCGTTTAAAACATTTACAAAGTTAAATTATATTTTAAAATTTTTTAAAAGTAAAATTATTTAAATTATATTATTAATAGTCTAATTTAGGTCATTTGAATCAATTTTTTTTATTCTTGGTATTAAAATGTTTTATACGTATGAATATTTTCTCTTTAGAAAATTGCTTCTTTATCGCGTCTATGGATTTTCTTTAAAATTAAATTCTACCACTTCTGTGAATTTAATTTTGAAAATATATTCCACATTTATAATTCAAATAATTAATATTATATAATATTTTCAGCTTAATTTTTTTCATAATGAATAATAAAAACATTAAAAATTAATTACCACAATTAAGACTAAAACTGGGTTTTGCACATTACATGTGCATATTTTAAAATTGATTTCCCTCACATATTGTATTCTTAGTTGATAAATTGGAATTAATATTTATAATAATGTATTTTATGTTATATAATAAGGATTATTTTATTTTTAGGATTAATGGATCAATCACCTAGGTAAACAAATAAAAAACTAGTTAATCTATTTAAAATAAAAATATTGAATGTAAATAAACTTAAAGAATAAGGAATAACTTATTTAATACATTTATTTAGAGGTGTTACTAAACCATTTTTTACTTATACTCTTTTATTTATCAATTTTGGAGGAACTTGGGGTGATAGTGACTTCCCAATGATGAATAGTTTTGGTTATTTACTAAAAAGTCAATCCTCAGTTATAAAAGGAAACTTACTCCCCACACTTATTAACACCTCTTAAGCCCATTGGATTGACCAAAACCTAAAAACATATATCCCAAAAAACTTTATACACATTTTCATGATTATTTTAAACACAAAATACCAATAATATGGTCTTTAATAAGAGATCCAAATTATTTTTTTCTAAGCGAAGGTAATTGTCTTCACTTAGCTCATTCTTTTTACTTCTTCTCTTACCACCTTTATTCATGTTAAAATAGTTCCAATATAATAAAAACAGTATATAACATATAATTAAATTTTATTATGTGAATTTCATAAACTATATCCATCTCTTATTCCATCAAATGGGAAACAAAATTGTGTATCGTGTGTACGTTACACTACATCCTCATGAACCGATGTAATTATTTTTATATAACAACCTCTCACGGATGAATATAATGATGGATTTAACATATTTATATGATATTAATGAGATAATTATACTTTTATATTTATAATATTACATATACCTCTTTACTTTCCCTTCTATGGGAATACAATAATGTCACTTGTGTGTTCAAAAAACTACCGCCTCACAAAGAGGTGTGATTATTTTTACAATTTTGATTTAAATAAATGGTAATATGAATAAATTTAATGGATATATGTGATATATATGGAATAATAATGACTCGGTAAAGTTTATATATTATTTACCTTCCTTTTTGTTATGTCGGTCGAGAAAATGATAACATCATTTGTGCGTATGTACATCCTACCATCTCCAAGAATGGTGTAATTAATTTACTTATCTTTAAATTTTATAGATCAATATAAATAAGTATATAATGTATAAATATGATATTTATATCATGGTTAAAATTTTGGAGATTATGGAACCATGATCAATGTAAAAGGACCGAAAATACCAAACAAAAACATACATGAAAATTGAAGCAGTTATTACACAAAGAATTATTTTAACAAGGAATTGTTAAATTTTTTGGAGATTATGGAATTTATATTCATCAAAGAAAACAACAATTGGTGTTTCTTATGTTTTACTAGGGATTTGATACAATGTTACCCCCTAATTATTTATTTCTATGGTTTATTTTTATTATTATGATGAAAATATTCTTATGAAACCCATTAATTTTCAATGGGTAATGATATGATGAATTGATGATATTTTTATAAAATCCATTTATTTTTATTTAGGTTATACAATGATGAAATGTTTATGAATCTCATTTCCTTTTCATGGTTTATGACAAGATTAATGTTTTATAATCTTATGCCATAAAATTTTATAGATTATGTGATGGTTGGGACCTATATCTCCCTCCAATTCATTGGGTAAAGTTTTATTTCTCGTGAAATAATAATGGGAAAAAACTTATATGCTTGATCTGCTATGAGAAACTGGTTGATGTTCTTGATCCACTAAGATAAGTAGTTGATGATGCTTCATCTATTATAAAATAGGTAACATGTGTTAACATATGAATCATTATGATTTTATGGTCTCAATAGTTAACCCAAACTTATGAAATGGTTTCTATATTTATTATGGAACCACACTTATATAGAATAAAGTTGTGGTTCATGATTGATTTATGATGATTTCTCACTCTTATGGTTTATTTTTTAAAATTATAATGTTCTATACCATGGAACATATTTAATATCCATGATAGATTTGGTATAAACTTTTTTAAGTTATATTCATAATCTCAAACCATTATGCTTGTCTTTTTATTTCATATGTTCATTGATTGATATCATCCATGTTTACCCTTACTGAGAAATTGAGCTCACCCATTCTTATTTTTCATTTCTATAGGCTATGAATAAAGTTTTAAATAAGGTATTTCATTTAAAAGTACAAAATTGGGAGATATTTGTGGGATATGTTGAAGAAATTTCATGAAATAAATGGATTTTGTATCTATTCTCTAAATACACTAAACATATAGGGTTCTTAAGCATGTATTTGTAAAATGTATTAAATATTCATCTATTTTTTTATATCTATATATAGAAATATGGGAACATTTTAGAGTTCCACTTTGAATTATTTATATTCTAATTATAT
This sequence comes from Viscum album, assembly GCA_963277665.1. Lineage (NCBI taxonomy): Eukaryota > Viridiplantae > Streptophyta > Magnoliopsida > Santalales > Viscaceae > Viscum > Viscum album. Next base: position 884,981,244 of record OY728158.1, read on the forward strand.
AGAAGCTAAATTGAGAACTCATTGATCCCTTAATATTCATGTAGATTTTTACACTATTTATAAACCTCTAAAAGACTATAAATTTTAAGATAAATCAACTATTGAGGAACATTTAGAACTCCCAAACTGTATTAAATAATGTTTTATGGGATAAGAAGAAGATGTGATGGTTTAGACAACCACGTTTAAGTACTCATCACTCTTATACAATTTTAAGTACATTAAGGTGTAAAATTATAAAAAAATTTAAGAGGCACTTGGTGAGAGTAATGAGAATCTTATGTAAGTGTACCTATGAATCCCTGTATTATAAGGTAGAGGAAGGAGAAGATTGTGGTGATTCCTACTGAGAAAAACCCATCCCCTAATAAATTAGGGATATATTTTTGGTACTATAAAAATACATAGTAAAAATGAATCCTCTAATTTGGAGTTATATTCCAGGATTATTGTTTTGTTTTTCTCTTGAATTTTTAATTTTGGTTATTTTTCATTTATAGGTTTGAAGGACAGAAATAGTGGAAGCTTGTATGGAACACCATGGAGAATTTTTTTTGTATCCTCTAAATAATTTAAGGTATGTTTATCCTTCTCTAGATGTTTTCTTAAATTATCCATATCATTTTTTATTTAATGTATATAAATAATAAAGAATTACATTGGAGAGTATAAATTAAGATTTTTGGGGATGAACTTCATTTTAGGTGATTTTAAATTTTTTGTTTTTTTATTTTTATTTTCTTTTTATTTTAGTTTTTTTATTTTTTTAAACTCTTTGATCTTAAATGAATATTTGAAATCCTTTATGGTTTATAAGGTCATTTGTGTTATATATTTCATAAATTTGAGGAAAACATTTAAATGATTTTTGATATTTTTTCAGTGGTGTGGATTTTCAATAATTTTCATGATTTTCACTTCATATTTAAATTCAAACCAAAGTGTGACTATCCCAAATTTAAATTATCAAAATGAGATGTTTTTTGTGACTATTTTGACATACTCTTCCCAATACCATCACTTTTATTGGATATACTTTTTATTTTTTACGTATACTATAACATGTGATCATTCTCTTTCAATGCTTTGGGCACATGAAATATTTCTCAAGTGATTGAGTAACTTATTTGGATATCCTTAATTTTTCCTTGAGGCCTCCCATTACATAAACCTTTGTGAATACCTTATATAACCATGAATGTACTTATATGTTAAATCCATATTTTAATATGTTTATCTCTTACCTATACTAACTCTATATATTCTTACAGGATTATGAAAAGTTATATTATGGAGGATCGTCATTTCATGTGTTTTATTTGGGTGGAATCTCGTGGTTATAGGTGAATAAGAGGGTGGTGTCATCATTTTGAGAATTTAAAAAAATATTTGGTCATCTGTCACATGAATTATATGCATCTTTTCATCACCTGGCCCAATAGGGCCCAAATTACGACAACCCAAAGCTCACCTCCAATAGTCTAAGGGCTTGTGACCATCACAGAATTGGTATATCACTCAAAATAGAGTAATTATCCTAATATACCTACACACACACACATACTCACCTCCAATAAAATAGAATTATGAAATATAAAATAGCTCAAACCAATGCACACATACATATATAATCCCATATTTATAGTATGATAAAAAAGTACTGAAAGTGATAAAGGGGTCAAATACAAGACCAACCAAAAACTGCAGATAATATAACCTAATAAAAACATGAGAACTATTATCAATTGAAACCACCCATAAAAAAACCTCCGTCTTTCTGAACTAAGATATGATCCACCATCTCCCTATCCTCCCAAGACACTATGAACTGGGTTGTCATCTATATAATACATGGCACGTGTGGGTAGATCCCATTCACAGGTGAGTATAATAATACCCATTAAGACACCCTAAAAATACTAAACACATATAATAAAGAATAGTTAACTCATAATAAGGATATAGAAATCAAAGGAAAACCCCAGATATACTCAAGAAGGACGTTGAGCCTCCAAGAATTCTGAACCAAACTTCTATACATAGGATACTACTTGAATCTTCCTTAAAATGATCGTTCTCTGAGAAACCACTCTAAAATCCATGCTATCATTGGATACACTCATCCAAGAGATCATGATTGTCAGGCCCCATATAAGAAAACTCAATGGTCTTTGGGGACCTTGATACTTATATAGGGGATCGCACCCAGGACCACTGTGGGGATCCACAAACCTAATATGGATCAACACACTATGTAGGGTATCATGTGAAAATTGAATAATGAACCATATAGAAAGGGATAGCTAGACAGAGGATCAACACCTTTCTCATAAAGGTCACACTGATTCCATGAATCCTACTTGGGGTATAAGACATATTGATATAGGATCACACTCCTTCATCACAGAGGGACACCACAAACTCTATATGAGAATCATCCTATAGAGTGGGATCACAATACAAAGCTATGGAAATAATTTAATGTTGTACCCAAGAGGGTATGGACAAAGAGAACACGCTCAATTGATAGTGGTCTAAACTGAATAAATGAAGGGCTTCAAACACCCTCATAGGGGGTACATGGTGTGAACTTGGGAGTACACTGCATATAAGGCCCCAGCCTTAAACCTTACTTAATCTAGAGTTATTACAAGATTACACATTGAGGATCTTTTCGGGTTTAGAGTTTTAGAGAATTAGATCATAAAACTTGCATTACATTCCACATATAAACAAAGTGGTTACATAAAGATAGTATTCTTCTTTCCCATCAATGGAAACATATTTAAAATAAAACATGGATTCTTTCTTGACACTTCCTTGACACTATCATCATATCATGTACCTTTCCCTTGACCTGTGAAAAACATTTCAAAAAGACTTGGGATGAGCATAAAAAGCTCAGTATGGGTTATATAAAAAAATATGGAAAGTAAAAATGAGTTCATATATACATAAGAATGAAATCATACTTTACCCATAAAACATACCTCATCAAATCATGAATAAATCATATAAATCATAAGACATAAAAGGTAACTTGAGGCATTCATAACATTCTTACGTAGGGAGTAACCCTCTTGGTTACGTTTGGAATACCCATCACAATATATTCCCTAAATCTCTTCGGAGAAACCTTAACGCTTCACTCCTTCACGTTACCCAATGCATTGGAGAGCTATATCGGGCTCACCCGCCCTTAGTTTATCACGGAACCACCTGTCTTCATAATAATGCCCAAGAACCTCAACATAATCGTATCACATAAAACATGCATAAAGGAAACATAACATTTCCACATTTCAATCACAAGATATCAATACAACACATTGATATAATAAAAACATTATGAAAACCATTTTCATTACCAAAATAAAAGAAAAGTATAACATGGTATTTATTTTTCTTTTAAAAAGAAGGTATGGCTTGTAGAGGAAGCTGAAACTCAAATAATGGTCATGGCGGCGGAGAAGTCGTTGTCACCGCATACGTACGACAAAAACATTCCCTTTTTTCATTTAGTAAACGCTTCATATAAAAAATATTCCTTTTGAATAAATGTAAAAGTCAAAAGGGTTTATACACCATATAAAAGAAGGTTGTGTATAAAACAAAATATGCCTCAATGAAAGGAGATTGAGACGAAGTCCCATACCTCAGGTCCGACTTGACTCGATTGTTCTTTAATGTCCTGAATAATAAACATGAGTTAATTTATACTTGCTTAAGAACCTTTTTCAAGTTCATTATTCCTTTTATATCACTTATTACCATGTCATGAACACTATGTAATTATTTAAGTTAATAACGGTCGTTTTAACGATCATTGGTACTTGAGTCAAAAATAAACCCTTTATAATTACAAGTTGTTCATGTATCCATTATATCCAGAATTATAATCATGATGTATATATCATATATATCCAGTATATACATGCGTTTATAATATTACATAATCATTTAGAGGTAACAAATGAAATTCACCGTTCATGGAGACGGTAAGCCGTACGTACGCATGAACGCTACTTTCATTTCTATTTCGTATTTTATAGAATGGAATCATAATGATATAAAGGTATATTATAATTTCAGTATAATATCATATATAATATCATAGTTCCATCCTTTATACATCCCACATATGGTATTTAATGAATCAAATCACTTTGAGGGGGCGGTAGTCCGCACTTCCTTAAATGAAGATATCGCGTTTACCCATAATGGAAACCATAAAGGTATGCCCAAAATGAAAAATACAGAATCTTAAGTAAAACATAAACATATTATATATCATATATAAATATAGTGACATCTTAATGGCCACCTTTGAAGGTGTTAAAATAATGTTGAACAATCATCGTTTCGGGAGGCATAAATTCACCATCCACGGAAACAGTATATACTTTAACCATTAGATGTAGGTGTGTGTAAGTTTAGCTCGAATAATTCTTATAAAAACATCCTAGTATATTGAAGATACTGGAGTTGTTCCACAAGAAATGAATAAAAAGATTTTAGGGGGTTGGAGAAGCAAAATAAAACAAAAGGACTCAAGTGAAGACATTACCTTAAAATCGGGTAACTCCCTTTGGTTTGAGCTCAAAGGCTTCCTTGAAAAGAATTATGCCCAAAGTGAGGCTTCAAGGAGTAAGAGAGGGATGTGTAGAGACAAAATGGGCAGGGGTTGGGCGAGACAAAGGCTTTGGGAGTTTGGATAAGGAGGTAGAGGTGGGGGCCTTTTATAAGAGGAGAGGAGGGGCACTCTTGGAGAGTAAAGAAATGTTACTTTATTTTCAAATGGGTTTTGGATTTTAAAGGTCCCACATTGATATAATTCGAGGATAAGGTGATAAGGGTTCAAATTATACCCACCCAATAGGTTTTGGACATGTGTAGGTCTTATATGTTACATTATCTTTCCATTTTATTTAAATCGTCAAATAATGAGGTCATCGCTGCATCATTATGATATCATAAATAATTTAATTTATTTAATGTCTAAAAATTATTAAACAAATACTATGATGTAGGAAATATTTTTATCTTCCCAGTGACTATTTATAGTTCAAAAGATAATTTATTTAGACAAAATTAAAAAAAAATTACTTAGGTGATACATTCTTTGTTACATTTAACATTCTTTAAAAAATAAAAAGATAAAAAGTCACTTTCTCACAAAAGTGATTCCATGGGGCCCCCAAGTTTGGCACAAGGGATTCCATGGTCGACCATGAGAAAACCAGTATCCTTAGGACACATTTTGGTGTCATTTTTTATTATTATGATATTATTTTATTATCTTTAACTGCCCGATTACTCACTAATCAAGATAATTAAAGATAATTACCGTCGTTACTATTCATAATGTCCAAAAACAAAAGAGTCTTAATTACATAATTTGGACCTTCTGATTCCAAATATGTAATCCATTTTACCAAATTTCAAACACATAAATTGCAATAATTTATTTAAAAATAATTCTCGTTGTCAAAACAAATAGCGGGTTTTTTTGAAACAATATCTATGAAAAGTTTGGCATTAGTTTATGACCAATTTCAAATTAAAATTAATACTAATGACCACCATTGGATTAAATGGTAAAAATATATTCATATTACACTTTAAGACCAATTAAAAGGATAATATAACCATATAATCAAATTAAATGAAAAAGCAGTTTTGATGTAAAATGCAGTATTTTTCACAATTCATTAAAAAATGAACATTGTCAGAAAAATACCATTAATTTATCCAATGTAAATTTCAATGTCCCAATAATAATGAATATGTTTATTTTGACAAATATAGATTATAAAATTGTCAAAATTTATATTTAAAAAGAGTTCGCCATCAAAAGGCAGTAAAACAATCTTTTAAGAATATTAGTGTATTCCATGCTTAAGATTGGATTTATTTTCATTTTAAGCCTCTAAAACACTATATAATTCATTAATAGACATAGATAAAAATATATATTATTACTTACTTACTTGGGATGTTACATCCTTCCCCCCTTTAGAAAATTGTGTCCCCGCAATTTATTTACTTATCGAATAAATGGGGGTACTTATCCCTCATTGCATTTTCAGATTCCCATATTACCTCTTCCATCATGTGGTTTTTACCCAAAACCTTTACCTGATTAATCATCTTATTCTGTAACACTTGCTCCCTGTGGTCAAGAATCTGGACCGGTTGTTCCTCATAAGATAGTTTCTCTTCCAGTTGAACTACCTCTGGACTCAAAACATGAGATTGATCTGGCATATACTTCCTCAACATCGAAACATGAAAAACATTGTGTACCTGAGAAAAACTCGGAGGTAAAGCCACTCGGTAAGCAACTGATCCAACTTTATACAGAATTTCATATGGTCTAATAAACCTTGGACTCAGCTTTCCTTTCATACCAAATCTCATCACACATTTCCAAGGAGAAACCGTGAGAAAAACATGATCACCTACCTCGAAAGATAGATCCTTCCTCCGGTTATCCGCATAACTCTTTTGCCTGCTCTGAGTTGTTCTCATTTGCTTCTGAATCAGCTGAACTTTTTCTGCCATCTCTTCTACCAATTCTGGTCCCATCAACTTCCCTTCACCCACTTCATCCCAGAAAGCTGGAGTTCGACACTGTTTCCCATATAATGCCTGAAATGGTGCCATCTGTATACTAGAATAAAAACTGTTATTATATGAAAATTCAACCAAAGAAAGATGTTGGTCCCAACTTTCCTGATAATACATCGAACAAGCTCAGAGCATATCCTCCAAGGTTTTAATTGTTCGTTCTGACTGCCCATCTGATTGAGGATGAAATGTTGTACTAAAATTTAATTCAGTACCCAACGACTTCTGAAGGCCTTTCCAAAAGTTAGAAGTGAACCTGAGATCACGATCAGATACAATGGAGAGGGGAACTCCATGTAACCTGACTATCTCTTTAAGATACAAACGGGAAAGTTGATCTAGGGAAAAATTATCTCGTATAGCAAGGAAATGAGCAGATTTAGTCAAGCGATCAACAATAACCCACATTGCATTATTACCTCGAGATGTATTCGGTAATCCCACAACAAAGTCCATGGATATATTCTCCCATTTCCACTCTGGCACTGGTAAAGGATGAAGCATCCCTTTCGGTAACTACCGCTCTTCTTTAACCTTTTGACATGTCAAACACTTCATATTAAAATCAGGAATATCTCTTTTCATTCCATCCCACCAGTAATACTCCCACAGATCTCTGTACATCTTAGTACTGCCAGGATAAACTGAAAACGGAGAACTATGATCTTCACATAACAACTCTCTCTTCAACTTTGAATCACAAGGCACACAAAATCTCTTCCCAAATCTCAAAACGCAATCATTATCAATGTTGAATTCATGCAACTTACCTTTCTGAACCAGCTCTACCTTTTTCTGCAACTCACTGTCTTGCTTCTGTGCTTGCTTGATTCTATCTGATAGAGATGATCTCACTGATACCTGAAACAAAACAGAAGAACTTCCTGCACCAACAAATTCTATTCCAAAGTTCATAAAATCCTTAACCAAAGGATCAAGTTACAAACGCAGCATTGCTAATGAAGCATTACTTTTTCGACTCAAAGCATCAGCCACTTTATTTGCTTTTCCTGGATGGTAATGAATTATACAATAATAATCCTTGATTAATTCCAGCCATCTCCTCTGTTTCATGTTTAACTCTTTCTGAGTGAATATATACTTTAAACTTTTGTGATCGGTATATATTTCACACTTTACTCCACACAAATGATGCCTCCAAATTTTTAAAGCGAAAACAACAGCAGCTAATTCCAAATCATGTGTAGGGTAATTTACCTCATGAGTTTTCAACTGTCGTGAAGCATAAGCAATTACCTGATCATTCTGCATTAGGACGCAACCAAGTCCTTTCAATGAAGCATCACTGTATATAACAAACTCACCATTCCTGGAAGGAATTGCCAAAATTGGAGCATTCACCAATCTTATTTTCAACTCCTGAAAACAATCATCACATTATTTTGTCCAGATAAACTTAACACCCTTCCGAGTTAGCTTAGTCATTGGACTAGATAACCGTGAAAAACTTCTAACAAACCTTCAGTAATAGCCTTCCAAACCAAGGAATCTACGAATCTCAGTTACATTTGTGGTTCTTGGCCATTCTTTAACAACCTTTTTTTTGCAGGATCAACAGTTATCCCATCTTTAGAAACAATATGACCAAGGAAAGAAATTTTTTACAACCAAAACTCACACTTTCTGAATTTTCCATACAGTTTCTTTTCTTTTAAGGTTTGCAAGATAACCCTTAAATGTCTTTCATGCTCCTCTTTACTTTTATAAAACACCAAAAAATCATCAATGAAAACCACCACAATATCATCAATAAAAACAATCAACATTTTTCACCTGATTCAACTGAGCCATCACTACAGAAAACTGTTTAGTTCTGATTCTGACCATCTCAGGATACTGATTTGAAAGGTCATTTCCCTCTGTATGCCTTCCCAGAAAAGCTATTATGTTTCCTCTATGAAAAACCATTCTTAACAAACATGTCTCAGATGAAGCAACATGGTAATCTTCAAATTCTATATCACTTCAATTTGACCATAAAAAAATATTTTTGGATAATCATTTAATAGAATTCTAACTCCTAAAGTTATCTAAACCGACCTCTGATACCAACTATAAGGCCCCAACCTTAAACCTTACTTAATCTTGAGTTATTACAAGATTACACATTGAGGATCTTTTCAGGTTTAGAGTTTTTGAGAATTAGATCATAAAACTTGCATTACATTCCACATATAAACAAAGTGGTTACATAAAGATAGTATTCTTCTTTCCCATCAATGGAAACATATTTAAAATAAAACATGGATTCTTTCTTGACACTTCCTTGACACTATCATCATATCATGTACCTTTCCCTTGACCTGTGAAAAACATTTCAAAAAAGACTTGGGATGAACATAAAAAGCTCAGTATGGGTTATATAAAAAAATATGGAAAGGAAACATGAGTTCATATATACATAAGAATGAAATCATACTTTAACCATAAAACATACCTCATCAAATCATGAATAAATCATATAAATCATAAGACATAAAAGGTAACTTCAGACATTCATAACATTCTTACGTAGGGAGTAACCCTCTTGGTTACGTTTGGAATACCCATCACAGTATATTACCTAAATCTCTTCAGAGAAACCTTAACGTTTCACTCATTCGCGTTACCCAATGCATTGGAGAGCTATATCGGGCTCACCCGCCCTTATTTTATCACGGAACCACCCGTCTTCATAATAATGCCCAAGAACCTCAACATAATCGTATCACATAAAACATGCATAAAGGAAACATAACATTTCCACATTTCAATCACAAGATTTTAATACAACACATTGATATAATAAAAACATTATGAAAACTATTTTCAATACCAAAATAATAGAAAAGTATAACATGGTATTTATTTTTCTTTTAAAAAGAAGGTATGGCTTGTAGAGGAAGCCGAAACTCAAATAATGGTCACGGCGGCGGAGAAGTCGTTGTCACCGCATACGTACGACAAAAACATTCCCTTTTGTTGTTTAGTAAAAGCTTCGTATAAAAAAAGATTCCTTTTGAATAAACGTAAAAGTCAAAGGGGTTTATACACCATATAAAATAAGGTTGTGTATAAAACAAAATATGCCTCAATGAAAGGAGATTGAGACGAAGTTCCATACCACGGGTCCAACTTGACTCGATCATTCTTTAATGTCTTGAATAATAAACTTGAGTTAATTTATACTTGCTTAAGAACCTTTTTCAAGTTCATTATTCCTTTTATATCACTTATTACCATTTCATGAACACTATGTAATTATTTAAGTTAATAACGGTCGTTTTAACGATCTTTGGTACTTGAGTCAAAATTAAACCCTTTATAATTACAAGTTGTTCATGTATCCATTATATACAGAATTATAATCATGATGTATATATCATATATATCCAGTATATACATGCATTTATAATATTACATAATCATTTAGTGGTAAGAAATGAAATGCACCGTTCATGGAGACGGTAAGCCGTACGTACGCATGAACGCTACTTTCATTTCTATTTCATATTTTATAGAATGGAATCATAATGATATAAAGGTATATTATAATTCCAGTATAATATCATATATAATATCATATTTCCATCCTTTATACATCCCACATATGGTATTTAACGAATCAAATCACTTTGAGGGGGCGGTAGTCCGCACTTCCTTAAATGAAGATATCGCGTTTACCCATAATGGAAACCATAAAGGTATGCCCAAAATGAAAAATACATAAGATTAAGGAAAAAATAAACATATTATATATCATATATAAATATAGTGACATCTTAATGGCCACCTTTGAAGGTGTTAAAAGAATGTTGAACAATCATCGTTTCAGGAGGCATAAATTCACCATCCACGGAAACAGTATGTCCTTTAACCATTAGATGTAGGTTTGTTTAAGTGTAGCTCGAATCCTTCTTATAACAACATCCTAGTATATTGAAGATACTGGAGTTGTTACAAAAGAAATGAATAAAAAGAGTTTATGTGGTTGGAGAAGAAAAATAAAACAAAAGGACTCAAGTGAAGACATTACCTTAAAATCGGGTAACTCCCTTTGGTTTGAGCTCAAAGGCTTCCTTGGGAAGACTTCTGCCCAAAGTGAGGCTTCAAGGAGTAATAGAGGGATGTGGAGAGACACAATGGGAAGGGGTTGGCTGATCCAAAGGCTTTTGGAGTTTGGGAAAGTAGGTAGAGGTGGGGGGCTTTTATAAGAGGAGAGGAGGGGAACTCTTGGAAAGTAAAGAAATGTTACTTTATTTTCAAATGGGTTTCGGATTTTAAAGGACCCACATTGATATAATTCGAGTCTAAGGTGATAAGGGTTCGAAATATACCCACCCAATAGGTTTTTAACATGTTTAGGTCTTATATTTTACATTATCTTTCCATTTTATTTAAATCATCAAATAATGAGGTCATCGCTGCATCATTATGATGTCATAAATAATTTAATTTATTTAATGTTTAAAAATTATGAAAAAAATACTATGATGTAGGAAATATTTTTATCTTTCCAATTATTATTTATAGTCCAAAAGATAATTTATTTAGACAAAATTAAAAATATTTTACTTAGGTGATACGTTCTTTGTTACATATAACATTCTTTAAAAAATAAAAAGATAAAAAGTCACTTTCTCACAAAAGTGATTCCATGGGGCCCCCAAGTTTGGCACAAGGCATCCCATGGTCGAACATGAGACAACCAGTAGCCTTAGTACACATTTTGGTGAAATTTTTTTATTATTATGATATTATTTTATTATCCTTAACTACCCGATTACTCATTAATCAAGATAATTAAAGATAATTACCGTCGTTACTTTTCATAATGTCCAAAAACAAAAGATTTTTAATTATAATAATTTGGACCTTATGATTCCAAATATTTAATCCATTTTACCAAATTCCAAACACAAAAATTTCAATAATTTATTTAAAAATAATTCCCGTTGTCAAAACAAATAGCGGGTTTTTTTGAAACAATATCTATGAAAAGTTTGGCATTAGTTTATGACCAATTTCAAAGTAAAATTAATCCTAATGACCACCATTGGATTAAATGGTAAAAATATATTCAGATTACACTTTAAGACCAATTAAAAGTATAATATAACCATATAATTAAATTAAATGAAAAAGCAGTTTTGATGTAAAATGCAGTATTTTTCACTATTCATTAAAAAATGAACATTGTCAGAAAAATACCAAAAATTTATCCAATGTAAATTTCAATGTCCCAATCATAATGAATATGTTTATTTTGAAAAATATAGATTATAAAATTGTCAAAATTTTGATTTAAAAAGGGTTTTCCATCAAAAGGCAGTAAAACAATCTTTTAAGAATATTAGTGTATTCCATGCTTAAGATTGGATTTATTTTCATTTTAAGCCTCTAAAACACTATCTAATTCATTAATAGACATAGATAAAAATATATATTATTCCTTACTTACTTGGGATGTTACACTGCATGTCTATCCAACCACTATTCTACCCTTATGTCACTACCTCACATGGAATGTAAACCACAAAATAAATAGAATTTAGAGGTCTTTCAGAACCCAGCCCATGCCTTCAATCCATTCCCATGTATTTTTTTTCATGCTTGTGTACCAACCCATGTACACCTGTCTGTGCCCATGAAACCTGGTCATGTCTGAGGACACAGATCTGTCCATGTACTCCAGCCATGTTTGTGTACCCAAACCTACCCATTCTCATGTACCCTCTAAGGTATATGTCGACTCTCCAACATGGTTCACATGATGTGTGGTATATGTCACAAGGCGTGTGATATTTTTCCCTCCATGGAAACCCTAGTGCCATAGAGAGGGTCCAACATGGTGTGTATCTCTGGATTACATGTCATGTAAAGTGAAATTTTTAAAAACACATGAATATTCTTGACATCACTTCCACAACTTCTCCTAACATGATTGTAGTTGAGGTATCATGGATCATAGGTTTTCTAACCCTTTACCTCACCGATCAATGGTATATGGGCATCAATATTTTTATAAATAAACCCTTGAGTTGTGTTATCACTGCACCACTCCACCATCAAATATTCTACTAGTAGGAATGGAATCCACCATGTATGATACTCCTTTTTCATCATGACACCTCAATGGAACGTGTGATCTCAAATCACAACTAAAGTATTGATCCATTGGACTAAATACCATTCATTCAAAGATCATATACCAAGTTTTTGTCGAATAGAAGGCCAAAGAAATTTCCTTCGTTGAACTTTCTAATAAATTGGGGAGAAATCCATAAACCAAAAAAATTAATAACAAACATCACACCTTTCCATTTCAGCATCGATAAATTGTAAAATAATTTGAAAATTTTAGATGTAAATAATAAATGAATAAATAAATCAACCATTGATGCACGGGTCAATTCTTATTTGTGGAATTGATTTGTGTTTGATTAGGATAAAATAACAGTATGGGATCCCAGAAATCAAACATACAAACTAGAGTTGGATCAATTTCTAATGAAGAACGAGTCTATGTTTCCATCATTGGAGATATCCACAAACTTTGAAGGTGCAACAATCTTTAATATTAATCTCATCTGATTTTTTTTCTCTAAGAACACTCTCTGCCAACAGTCCTCTAGATCTCCACAATTAAGCATACAACCCTAATATATCATAATAACTATATATTTATAGAGTAAAATAGGTCATTACATCAACATAATAAAATAAGTGAATAAATTAAGTTAATTTGTTTTATTATTTTCACCTGTGAGAGCACTTTACTGAAAAGCCTATCACCGACAAATATTATGTGTCACTGAGGGTAATTTCCATGTTTTGAAATCAATAGTGACCATATATTTTAAATCCAATCCTTCATTTAAGAGTTATTCCAATTTTTTAGGAAAACTTTTCACATGTTATATTAATATATTTAATATTTTTTAAACACTAATTCAATTCTCAATAGGACTCGGAATCTCATTTGTCTTAGTTCTTGACTCAGAAAATAATCCATATAATATTCCTAAGTAATTCCTAAAAAATAAGATTATTTAAATTCTCTCCAAATTAGACCTTCTCATCCCTATAATAAAAAAACATGCTAAAAAGTATTAGGGTATTGAGAATTCATCTAGGTCACTGAATCCTATGTTCTCTCCTGAAAATGTGTATGCTTCCATCGGACATGCACTAGGTGAATCGATCACCCACGAATGATCATCTCCTATCGATACTCGATATCCACTAATTAATCAGCAAAGTTATCCCCATCCTTATTTTCCAACTCACCCTATTCAATAACATGTGATGTGTCTTTCACATACCTCTAAAGTTGTGATGTGTAGAAGGCATCATGTACCCAGTCTAACTATGGCGGCAGAATAAGTAGTATGTCACCTTGCTAACTCTATGTAGTATCTAGAAAGTTCCAACGAATCTTAGAGATAGATTTCCACTCCATATAAATATCTATAATCCAAATTGATGTGAGACCCTAAAGAACACATGGTCTACCTCATTAAACTCTAGAAGCCTCTTTCATCTATCTGCATAGGACTTCTGATGGCTCGACTTAGTCCTCATGCACTCCTTGATGATCTTCACCTTCTTATTTATAGCTTTCACTAAATCTAGAATCATGAGTGCTAACTCATCTAGATCAGTCCAACAAAGTGATAACCTATCGGGTCACCCATAAAATACCACAAAAGGTGTATTGAATGTAGTGTAATGATAGATATTGTTTTATGAAAAATACACCAATGGTAGGTGATACTCTTGGCTATGGACACAATCTAAGATGAAAGCTCCTAGCATGTCCTCTAAAACATGAATGGTCTACTCAGTATGGCCATAATTTTGGGGGTGAAATGCCATGATAAAATGAAAATGAGTCCAAAAGGTCTCCTTAAATCCTCTGCATAATCAAGAAATGAAGCGATCATCATAATCTAAAATGATCATCAAAGGAACTCCCTAGATCCAAACAATATTTTTCATGAACAATCATCCCAATATCTTTACTGAACTCAACTTTCAAATGGCTTGGAAGTGGGAATACTTGGTGAGTAATTCTATGTCCACCTAGATGGCATCATGTCCCATGGATGTAAATGGTAAACTCATCACAAAGTCCATATATATCTCATCCCACTTCCATTATAGAACCTCAATGGGAAGAGATAAACCCATTGGAACATGGTTATTAGCTGTTATTTTCTAACAAGTGAGGCATCAAGAGACAAACTCCTCAACACAACTCTTCATTCATATCCAGCAAAACTAACATTAGAGGTCTTAGTACATATTTTCCACACTTTTATGGACCACCAAAGGGGTCATATAAAACTCTCTCATTACCTCCTCTTATAATGTTACTAGTACCATCGTATGTCCTATAAAAAGGATAAAATAATCCCCACCTTCAAAAAATCCATTAGGAGCATGTTCGGTGGATATCTGAGAATTTAAGGTCTCATAGTTAATATCTCCATACCTAGCTTCCTTAACATTTTTTAAAAGTGGTGGGGTAAAAACCATCGATTTAAGATATGAAACACTATCCATGTCAACTAAAGACAACTACAGTGAGGATAACTAATCTAACACTTCAACCAAAAAAACTGAGAACAAATTCACCTATTGAGAGTGTATTCTACCATGTTCCCCTTCCTGGGAGTATAGACCATCTCAAATTCATAGTCCTAGAGGAAATATATTCATCACATTTTTCTTGAGTTTAAATACTTATGAGATAAGATATACTTGAGACTCTTGTGTCAAAGTAAATGTTAAACCACTCACCCATAAGGTAGTGTCACCACATCTTCACAGAGAATACTACCAATGTTATCTAATGATTTTGGGTTGTGTAGTTATACTCATGAGGTATCAAATTCTTGGACCCATAGAAAATCATTTCCTACCTTTTCATTAGAACACAAGCAAGTCCAGTCCTAGAGGCATCATAAAACAATATATACTTGACACTCTCATTCAGAAATATAAATACGGGGGCCCTTTTCAATCTCTATATAAACTTTTGTAAACACTATTGTAACCTTTATATCCACTATAAAGGTTTCCCCTTTCAGGTAAAAGAACTCAAGGGTGATGCAACTCTATAGTAATCAAGTACAAAACATTGATATTAGCCTATCAACCTAAGGAAACTATAAACCTCGGTAACACTCTTGGGTGGGTCCCAAGCTAGAAATTCCTCAACCTTCATCAGCTATAGTACCAATCCTACCTATGAGATGAAATTCCCAAGGAAGTGGACTTCTTGAATAAAAAACTAGAAGTTTGTGAGCTTCCCATAAATTCAGTGCTCTTAGAATGTGTCCAGAACCATCCTTAAGTGTCTTGGGTGCTCCTACTCAAACACTTAGTACACTTGGATATTGTTGATGAAGACCACCACAAACTAGCCTAAGAAAGTCTGAAATATCATGTTAATGATTCCCATGAACTCTTTTGGGGAGTTATTCATGTCAAAAGACGTCACCAAGTACTAATAGTGACTGTAGTGACATCCGAATGTCGTCTTCAGTATATCCTCCTCTTGTACTCACAACTGGTGATAGTCTAATCTGAGTTCAACCTTTGAGAAACATAATTCCCCTCTCAACAAATCAAATAGATCATTGAACCTAAGTAATGGATGCATATTCTTCAAATTCACCTGTTTAAAGCTCTGGTAATCCACACATAACCTCAAGTTCCCCTATTCCTTCTTAAAGAACTATACTATAGATTACCAAAGGAAAGCATTGGGCCTCATGAAGCCCTTCTTCTATAAGTCCACCAACTAAAACCTCTTCTCAGGAAGCTCTATGGGATTCATTTGATATTTTGGTGTATATATCGTGGTTTCCTAGGGTGTAATCCAATATAGAAGTATAGCTCTGAGTGGGGAGGTAAACCTTGGACATCATCATGAAAGAAATTATCATACACCACCACCGTTATAGGGAACTAATATCCCATAGGTTCCACTACTCCAAGGGTCATTCTAGCTAAATGGTGAGTAGTTAGATACATTGTACTATTCTTATTTCCATCCTGCCCCACCAGGATTTCCTTTTCACCAACAAATGAAAACGTCATCCCATGATTGTGGAAACACCATATCTTCCACCTAAAACAATAGATATGGGAACGAACTGTGGATAGACTGTTTATATTGATGATGATGTCACAAGGCCTCATAATTGTAATAAAGAGATATCATATGAATATCTCACCTCCAAGCGTCATATTGCTCTATAATCAAAAGAGAGAAATCACAGTGACACCTCTTTTCTGAGTCTCCAAGTGTAAGGTTTGAACCAAAGCCTCAACCGGAATCTCTAAGCCTGGAACTAGATAAGTGGAAAGAAAGGAATTAATTGAACCTATGTCTACTATTACTACAACTATGATAGAAAATAAATATATTATACCATGTATCATACCTAGATCCTCTAGTTTATAGGCCTCCATATCCTGTAGTTGGAGTCACCCCTAACCACTAGATCCCTTAGCCTAGTGTTGACCACCAGGGGTGGAAGTGGCAATAGGCCAAATCTCTTACCACCTCATGCTGCTCTAACTATATATTTTCCATATCCACCTCCCTATGGGCCTCCATTCTCATCCCTTTTTCACTTCCATGGAGTTACCCCAACCATATTCTGGTCATCTATACAATAGGTTGTATAATCCCATACAAAATTTCCCCAACCATTACAGGTTAAACACTGCCTCTCCCTTGGCAGATTTGATCTATCCTAAGAGACCTTCACCACTGATCCTCTACCCTGGGATCTTCTCCTAAATCATTTGGCACACCTTGATCTCTACAACCATTTTTTACTACCTACTTATCAGTTCTTTCCTTCTGGTTTATTGCTACTAGCCCCCACGATCAGTATCTTCTCTTCCAAGAATATATGCACTACTAAGGTTCGCTCAAACACTCCATCATATGTGGGAATTCAAGGAGATATCATTTAAGCCATGATATATTAGTATAATCCCTGATAAAATTTATGTGATTTGAAGAAAGGATCTCACATGATATCCAAGGAGAACCATGAGGGATCAATAAACATTACTGAATACTCCACCATGTTAAAACTAACTTGTTATAGATGAAAAAGCTCTGGAATGTACATTAATCACAATGTGGAAGAATAAAACTCTTCCATGAAGAGATGATCAATGTATAACTAGGATAAATATTTTTCATCTTGTGATTGAGTCACTAGAGTCTACCATCTCCAAGTAAATATTTGACGAATAATCTCTTTGGGCACTACTATATGGTCTTTAGGTGTCCTCATAAGGATAAAAACTAAAGTGACTACCTATATCCTTTCCTCAGCCACCTAGGGGTCTGTATCACCCCAAAACCTATGAGTTATATGCCTATAGAAATCATGCGACACACTTATCTTGCAGGAATCCTCCACCAGTACTTTTGGTACTAATCTCAACTAAACATGTGGTGGTATAGCTGGTAAACCACCAGAAGGTACTATATATGGTACAAGCTCTTATACTAAAGTCTCATCACTTGTAAGATCATCCTCATGATCACGTAGTGGTATCCTGACTTTATATCTGGGGAGATGACTCAAGAAGTAAATAAAAACCACAACCCATTACTATATGATTTATGTACCAAAGTTTTCCCTACAACCAATGTCTATTTGTTTCGAGTTAAAAGGAAGGTGATCGGAGTCCTGGAGTGTGGATACATTAGCCTCCATAAAAACACTAGATCCCCTGTCTAGAAATCTAAGCTTGAATCCCTTAACATTGTTTCCATAATACCCAAACCAATCTCACTAAATTTGGTCATAAGGTAGAACTGACTCCTTTCATACCACTCTGTCATGACCCAACCTGACTAGTCCTAAACAGTGACTACACCAAGCCTACCTCCAATAGATCAAGGGATGGATACCTTCCAAGTAGGCATTTCACACACATAGGAGGCATTATCTTAATGTACCTGTAAAAAAACAAACATCTCTAAGAGCATACAATTATAAAATGTAAAACAACTAAAACCAATTCATGTATACATTTATACTCCTATAATCAGAGTATGACAAAAAAGTAATAAAAGTGGTAAAGGGGACAAATACAAGACCAAAAAACTGTAGAGAGTCCAACATACTCATAAGATAAGGAATGATATCAAATGAACCCACCTGTAAAACACCTCAGTTTTTCTAAGCCATGTAATGTTCCACCAGCTCCTTGTCCTCCTAGGAAAATGTTAAATGGGTTATCATCTATATAAGACACCACACATGTGGTAAGATTCCATGTAGAGGTGATTATAATAATAACCAGTAGGACACCTTGAAAATACTAAACCCATATAATCAAGAATAGTCAGCACATAAAAAAGATATAGAAATCAATGTGAAAATACTATATATACTTAGGAAGGAAACCAAAACTCTGAGAAGTCTCAACCAAACTACCAACTATAGGATTCTACTTGAAGATTCTAGGCAATGGTCATTCCGATAGAACAAACTACACTAGTTATGCTATCATTGTTAAAAATAATACAAGAGGTCATGATCATTGGGACCCACCTAGGAAAACTCATTGGTCACTAAAGACCTTAATACCCATATAGGGGGTCACATCTAGGATCATTGGGGGACACCACAAACCTAATCTGGATCAAACTAAAATGTAGGGGATTGTATGCTAATGATATTTTGAACCCTAATAAAATAGACTTATAGATATAGTATCAATTCCCCCACACATGGAGGTCATGCCGATTCCAAGAACCCCGCCTAGGGTATAAGATGTAATGATATAGGATCACACTCTGATCTCATAGACGAACACCACAAACTCTATTTGATACTCATCCTCCAGATAAAATCACAATACGATGTTGTGGACTAAATGTTGCATTGTACTCTCATGGGGATAGACCAAGGGAATAAACTCAACCAACACTAGTCCAAATTGAAGAAAAAAAGGACTCCAAACACCATCAAATATGGTACAGGGCGTGTACTAGGAAGTACACAATGTGTCTAGTTAGTTGATGGTCTTCTTCTATGTCACTACCTCACAAGGCATGTAAACCTAAAAATACAAGGCATGTAAGAAAGTATACATGATGTTTATAGGTCTTCTGACACCCTTACCTTTTCAGATTTTCATGATCATATACTTTTATCCATTCCCCTGTAACAACCCACATACACCTGGTTCTTCATGTGTAAACCTAGTCATGTCTGAGTACACAGCTCTACCTATGAACTCTGGCCATGTTTATATACCGTGTCCTACCTGTTCCAATGTAGCCTTTGAGGTACACACTGGGATTCCAGCATGACTCACCTAATTTTTGACATATATAACATAGTGTGTTATATTTTTTACCTTCATGGAAAACCTAGAACCATATAAAGGGTCGCACATGATGTATATCTCTAGATTACACACCGTGTAAAATGGGATTTTCCATAACCCATAGATCCTTTCTACATCAACACCACCACAATTATAATTGGGTAATCATTGATCTGAGGTTGTCAAACCCCTTCCATCATTGATCAATTAGATTCAGGCTCCAATATTCTTGAAACTCACCCTTGATTCATTCCATCACTACACTACGCCACCATCGCATGTTTCACTAGGAGGAATGGGATCTGCCAAGCATGATCCTCCTCAATCATTGTCAAACCTTGATGGAACCCCCAATCTCAAATTTAATAAGCGATATTGATACTTTTCACCAAAGAATGATGACCTAATGATCATATACCCAGTTTTTTATCGAACTGCGAGACAAAGAAATTTCCTACAATGAACATGTGCAAAAATGGGGTAGAAATCCATACACCACAAAAATAAGGAATGAACCTAAACCTTTATCATTTCATCCTTGATCCATTGTCATAGAATTTGAAAAACTAAGAGGGAAATAATCAAGAAAAAAATAAATCCAATATAAATAAAATCAATCGTTGATGTACGAATCAACACTTATTCATGAAATTGATCTGCATTCTACTGACATAAAATAATGGAATGAAATATCAAAAATCCAATACCCAACTTGTATTTTGGATAGATTACTTATGAATAACGTTCATGTGTTTTCATAATTGGTAAGATCCCTAAACTCTAATGGTGAAATGATCCTCAATCTCAATCTGATCTGTTGTCGTTCACCAAGAATGCTCTCCTCCAACAGTCCTGTAGATCTTATAGTTAATTTGAACCCCTGAGATCTCATCATAACCATATATTTATAGAATAAAATAGTTCATTCTATAAAATAAATAAATAAATTAAATTAATTTATTTTATTATTTGTGTCCACAATAACACTTTACTAAAACTCTCGATGCCAATAAAAATAATGTCACACCTAGGTTAAAGATTAAGTTATAAACTCAAAATAAGTATTAGATTTCCAATATGAGCCTCTGTTTAAGATTTATTTCACCTTTTCAAGAAAACTTTTCACATGATATTATTAATTTTAATATTTTTTAAACATTAATTCCAAGCCCATCGGGCCTTAGAATCTCACGTCTTCTCTGCACCTAGATTTTAAAATATTTCATATAATATTCTAAAATAATACATAGAAAAATTAGAGTCATTATAAGTTAATCATTACATTATCTTTAAGAAAAAATTATATTAAATTAATATACATAAAAAATAAAAAATATATGTCTTCATATAGAAAACATAATAAAACATAATAAAATTGATAATGGGGATTGAATTTTTCATTGTGATTTGTTTGTATAACCCATGTCCGACATCAAAATGAGAGGGAATTGGATGGGCAATTCATGTTTTTAGAGGAATTGAGAGATATATATTTCAATAGTTTACTTAACTAGTCATGCTTGGAATTTAAGAGTAAAACCTTTTCTTTGAAACCTTATTTATTTCACATTAATCCCACCAAACCTAAGCCACTGAGATTACCTCAAAAATAACTTATTATTTTTTACATTTTCATTGTCTCATAGTGTGGAGAATTATAATTTTTACAGTCATATAGTGATACATGTATTTTCCAAGTATGAACTTAACACCACATAAGTATTAGTATATTGAGTAAATAATAGAAATATATTTTCATATGAGGTAGGTCAAAAAATGGGTATAAATGTATATTTAAATTTATCTTTATTTTTCATAGGATAGATAATCACTTTTAATAATAAAATCATACATGAGGCATGATAGATAATTTTATATTGAAATTAAAAAACCCTGTGCATTTTATTTTTTATTAACTTAGATTAATACATATATTTCTTCTAAAAGTGTGAAAGTGGGTGTGGGTAGTGATGTATTCCCAATTTTGATAAATTTATCATTGAAATTCATGTTTTAAATCCTTTATAAATTCAAAAATTCTTAGTAATTAATAAGATTTTTTTGTTTTTTATAGATATTATGATTTAAAAGTTTAAGTCTTAAATTATATAATTTAAATATTTTATTAATTATTGAAAAAATATGTTGATAAAACCCAATTATAATTTTAGTTTTTCTTATTTTTTTTAAGTTTAAAAGGAATACCGACCATATTTTCTTCTATTTAAAAAAATATTTTCAACCTTTAGTAGTCAATCTAAGCACATAGACACCGTAATAAGGGTATGTATATATATTATTAGAGATTTCTGAGGGTGAAGGGAGACCTTTAAGAAATGGGATGGGTCATAGGTATATATGAATGTCGTGGTCATGTCATTGGAAAAGTAGAGACATGTGGTAGAAACTTAAAGTATCTTTAGTAATGAACTAATAATTAGAAGTATGAACTACTTATCAAGGTATATAAGAAAGTGGTTGTCCCCTTGAAACTCTAATTTGGGACAAGTTTCATTTACCATGGAGCATGAAAACATGACGGTTAGCTTCACTATATATCTTATTCATTGATACAATATATCATAGTCAATAACATGGAGCTTTAAATGGGCATAAGGATATCATATATTATGAAAAACTCATGTAATTTCCTATGAAGTAATCACACACTATGATTTCCATATATAACAATTGGACTAAGACACTCTATTTTAGGGTGTGGATAATAGAGGCCAAGAAAAGTGCTATATACTAATTTAAGGGAACATTGGCCCCAAATGTTGAAGAAACAAGTCATGTTGTGGCCTATAACTCTATATTAATAAGACATCAAGATGGTCGTGATAAGAAAATCAATGAAGAAATTCCTAGCATAACTATGTATGAGCCATGTCAAAAACATTGGTACACTCCACCAGTGGATAAAGGATTGAAATAGAGGTTCGTCATAGAAATTCTCTAGCTTGTAGTTCAATGCAGAACTAAATCTTCAAAAATGGTATACCATTTCATAAAACACCATCAAATCAATGAAAAAAACCACCATATCATAGCCATTTCCAAATTTATGTTCCATGGAACCTAACATAGATGTGATAAACATTCTTTATGTTGTATAAATTCATAGATACTAAAGAAATCTCTGGAAGGATCAAACAAGGCTATGGATGTAGAGAACATTATAAATGAAAGAATGTGTGTCACTCATGGACATAAAGAAAAAATTTCATTCTATTTATTTTCAAATAAGGAAATACATGAACCCACCAATACATATACCACCCATCCATGAAAATCACTAACAATGATCTTGCAATTATGAAAGAGAAATAATTTAGCTAAGAGAGGGGTTTAGAAGAATTCCATGTGTGGTGAAAAAAAGCTATAGAACCCTTCCACATGGAGTTCATAAAGAGGATGGATGAAGACCTTGGAATATTATTAATATTTAAGTACACCATTTTTATTCAGGTTCCCCTCCAATGGATTTTTTAGTTTATAGATTTTTTTTTTGCTTTATACTAATTTTCATGATATCTTTTATTTTTTTCTTCATAAAATGTGATCTCTAACCTCCATTTTAATTGAGGACTAACCTAAGGGGATACCCTCATGAGTAAGATTAAATTTTTATCTCGTCGCTTATACTTTATATGTTTTTCTTTATTTTCTAAATTTTAAGGATTCAAATTGATATTGTGTTAGATGTTGGTGGAAGTGCCTCTTATCTTAGTGTTTGTAGGTTTTCCACCTTATTATAATAGTAATTTTCTATTCCATCACTCAATTATTGATATATAGTGGACTTTGTTCTTTATTGATGAACTATGATGTTGTTACTAACCAGTGAAGTTTAAGTGAAGTGTTCACACTCAGTTGAGGTGTTTCCCACTCTAAAACCTAGGGTACAGTGGCATGTAGTGCACTGGGGGTCCCTATGTGTATTTAATATGCACACAATATGTAATTAAAGAATAATAGTGTCTATGGTGTAGAAATAATAATAGAGTTAAATTATCAATGATTTGGGAAAGATGTTGAAGGAACATTAGGTTAGTTTTGGGAGTAGTTCCTTTTTTATATCTGTTTTTTGTGTTTCTATTCACCATATCCATTTTTTCATTTCCAAGAATTTTTATTTCTTTTCCACCTATTTTTTTATATATTTATAATTACTTTTAATTAAATCAATAAATTAATACATTGATCAATCTGTATCAACTACACTCATTTAGAGATGAGCAAGTTCGGCTCATGAGGGTGCAATCTATGAGTTCTTTAAAATTTCTATTTGATTGACTGAACCCTACCATAGGGCCCTCACATTAGCATACCATAACAATAATAATACCATTTTATATTAAAATGGAACTCATGTGGTAAAAAAGTTATATATCCAAATAATATCTCTCAATGGGAGAATCATATACCATGTTTAAAAAATAAAAAAATAAAAAATAAAAAATGAGTCTCAAATACCAGTCCTTAGCTTTACCTAGACTTTTATCTATATCACCACCTAGATACTCTATAATTATTATCTATTATGAATTATATCACATATACCTTTATGTTAATATAAGGTTTACATTCCCACCAAGGTGCACATATAGGTGTTAAACAAAAAAATAAATAGGCTCTCATAAACAGTACCTCTAATACTAATCAATGTATACATGCATATATAGAACAACTTGGAAGTGATAATAAACCACATACATAACACTTGTCTAATTATTTGGTATCGAATAATTCATCCTTAGGTTTTACTCATACATTCTTTTTTCAGTTCTGAAATTGGATAGATACATCCATTATCTAATCATAATGTATAAATGGGACCGACACGTGATGGATAGATCCCAGTGGGATGGGTTTTCCCAAATTTGATAATAGAATATAGACCACATAATCATATGTGTCTCACAATAGGATGTGATTTCCAATATCTAATAATATAATAGGGACCACCATGAAAGGAATGTCTCTTAGTGGAATGAGGTTTCCCACGACTGATAATAGAAGAGGGTATATTAAGTAATGACTAGCTCCTAGTGGGATAAGGTTTCCCTTATATTATAATATAATATGTACATCCATGCAATATCTAGTACCCAATGGGATGAGGTTTCTAACATCTGATAAAAATGAGGGATGGGAACAAAAAGTATGGCTCCCATTTGGTATAGGTTTTCCATAAATGATAATATAAGGCATGAATATATCCTAACCAAGGTAGTGGTGAACGGGTTATCACATATGGTGAAAAAAGTATTACCGATCATTAAATTAATAGTGGTGAACCAGTTATCTCCAACCATGAGAACTATATGGGTGAACAATCTATCACCTATCCTAAATCAATAATGGTGAATAGATATCACCAATTATAAATCAAATGCTATGATTAGATCAAGTATTAACATTTTAAATATATCACTTGTCTAGGGACATACTAATCATAGAAATCTTAGGCACAGAATTATGTCATATAGAAACCACCTCCTATGTGTAGTTCCACACACATCAATGTATATGAGTTTTTAATGGTGTATCACATCATGATAACAATATGTTTAGATAAAAGAACAAATACAAGCATTCATTTTCCAATCCCTAGACCCTAGTAAAACCTTTCATATATCATGTGTAATGTTTCCAAGCATCACTATATCCTATATCTAGTATATCATTTATGAATTCACTAAATTTATCATCTAAACTAATTTCATTTTATCCCTTTAAGGATAAACCCATCACTCTAATCCATAACCCCTAGGTTTTATCCCATATGCCTATATAATGGTCATTGATTTGACCCATCATGTCTAAACAAATGATATTATACCCTTAATAATTCATCACTCGTAAACATTAAAGACCATAGTTGGAAAATCTCATTATCACATTCCCATCTCGCTAGTTACCCCTTTCCCAATGACTTCTCCAAAAAGGAACATAGTTGACCAAGACTAATACTTAACCCCCATGATGAACTATTTATAATAATATTTTTCCTCAGAACTAAGCTTGAGGGACCAATATTTTAAAAAAATTGAAAGGATGGACTTTTAGAGACATCAAGGAATAACCACTCCACAATCAATTCAAGTATATCCCAATACCAGATACATTTTCTTAATCTAACCCCTATATTGGAAATAATATCAGTAATGGAATTTACTTCTCTATAAATTTGATTCACCACCATGTTGGAATTCTTACAATATTTCATACAATCAACCCAAGTTTTTTCCAACCACTCAAAAGGGTAAGATATTCCAATCATGATCACATGAATAATCAAATTGGATTCCAACACCATAAATATATTTCCCAAATTATTTATTCTTGAAATATAAATTATTATAATAATTCCTTTTATCTCCACTTTATAGGAAATTATAATTCCATAGTCTTTAGAGAAACATCATATAGATCCTCTATTGAAGTCACTAAAAATTTCACCATAGACAACAATCTCTAGATTTCCATCAAAGGAACCATAATTTTTGATCTTGATCAAACCTAATACAGGGGTATTCCAAAAAAATAGGAATGAAACCATCGTAATTTTTAAAATTACCTCTAATACTCAATTTTTAAAAAATAGAAATCTTCTTGATCGAATCCCCATTCAAGAAAACTTTCATGGAGGCTAAAATTTTGATATCTCTAAAGATGTTATCCATGGATTTGGTTATCCTAAGAGCATTACCTTAATGTTTTTTAGAGATTATATTACATCATAATAGGTTCCAGACTTCAACAATAGTGGCCTAGAGACTGTAAAACTAGATTTATCCCTCCTGTAAACTATAACTTGTGAGAAAATAGTAAACATCAACTCCATTGAAAGTCTCTACCTCAAATATATTTAACACAATAGACCATAATGATTTAGAAAAATGGAATTTGATGAAGATTTGTTTCATATAATCATCCCATGGTTTACAATACCTACATATCATGAATAGAATAAGGATAATCTTCATGATTTATTTATCAATGGGAAGTTTGTGATGAGCTTCCCACTAGATGAGAGTATACAAAGAGGGAACAATCTAGAGCTTACTAAATAGATCTAATTGATATGTTATTTTAGGGTGGATACCAGTGAATCCATAGTAATAAATCTTTCATGTTAGGTAATCATGCCTCATAGTTTCCAAAATTAATTATTTCTTTCTAGGAAAGAATTTATATATGTAGATATCCTCCCTAGTTGATGGAGGAAGAAAATATAGGGGTTGAACAATATTTTCATTAATTGAAACATAGAGATCTTTAACAGTCCTCTATAAATAATCTTGTAGTAGTGATACAGATCCATTATAATTTTTCAATTTAATACTTGAGTTAATGGATTCCAACTAATGACTTTTTTCCATGACATCTATGAAAATCCTTTTCATGCAGGGCCAAATATAGTTGAAATGATAATGTATATTCCCATATTTAGGTATATTGATAAATATTTGTTTCGATATTTGGGTATAATATGAGTCAACAGTTTGTATTCTCCCAATAAATTGGGCCTAAAGTGATTCATTAAATAGATCTATGTTTTTTATTCATAGGACTTCCTCCTTCAAAGGCTTGGAGCAAGTGTTATATTTAATAGTGATTGATTTCATCTCATAAACACTTACACAACAAATAAAATTTTTGATGCTTTGATTAAGGACCTTATTCATTGGGTGGTTAACTCACTAGTCCATCCTAGGTGTATCTCCTTTCATAGTTGGACTATACCTCTAATGGACTCTCTAAAAAATCATAAATCCCTAATAAATTTTACACCTCTTAGTTAACCTGAAACTCATATATTTTCTCAAGAAATTAAAAAATTAACTCACCTATATCTCCTCACTCAAGGAAAAAATAATAATATATCACATAAGGACTCCTTGGATCACTATAGACTTATCTTGAAGTGGGTAACTCTTGCTGGGTTCCAATATAATCATATCTATGAATATCCCATAGGAAACATAGCCATAAACAACTATGTGATCAAGTCATAACACTTATAGGACCTTCTATGAGCCTCATTTGACTCATATCACAAATGAGAACCCACCATGGTTTTGTTTCAGGTTCTTCTCACCCACTAACCCCCATTATCATATCACAGTTCATTTTTAAACATGTATAAAATAAGTAAAATTATTTACCACCTACCTCAACCATGGAGTTATCCCCTTTTCCAAAGCACTCTTTATCCTTGTACAATCTTTATAAATCACTGTCATCATACATGGGTCCCTTTCACACATAACGGAATTAATGAAATTAATTTTAACATTTATAATTAATTTTAGAAATCATTAACCTATTATAATTAATTTCATTAAATAATCCAAAAATTGGTATAGATAAAAAATCATTGGACATTGTATAGTTACTAAAATACCTTTTAACCATTGGAATATATATTATACTGTAACACCCCATGGTTTTTTAAAAAATAAATGAAAATGCATGAAACTTTGTTTTAAATTGATATTTATAACTATCCTTTAAAAATAAATTTGCCACTTCTATGTTTTTAATTTTGAAAAATAGTCATCTACAACTGTGTTCAGTATGTTATTTAGAGTCTAATAAAACCAACTTGTTTTTTTGGTGAATAGTAACATACCCTTATGAATAGAAATATGGCCCTAATGAATAGTAAATTGTATTAATATTTTATTTTTTTAAGTCTTTAGGATAATGGAATTTTGGTTAATTTTTCAATTTGATAAAAAAACAGTTATAATTTTCAAATTGATAATTTTTGAATTAAGTACGATTTTATGTAAAAATTAGATTAACAATATTCAGAAAATTGTTTTCAAAAAATGGACTTCAATTTATAATTCTACACATTGAAAAATGTTAAGGGTTAATTTTTGGTATTTTCTAAAATTCTTGAATTTTTGATGAATAGTGAAATACGGTAAAATACCATATATTCAAATTATCAGTAAAAGACACTATTTATGACACCATAAGTGATGTAAGGCCCCTTGTTTCGAACTCAAATTCCATTATTACTATTTTGGGTCACAGTAATTAGAACTATTCATAGTCTTGAGCAAAAATATTATAATAATGATTAAAATAATGTTAAATACCTCCTCTCCTCCACTATAAATACCACCCTTGTTTCCCTCTTCCTCTCACACCTATCAAGCCTTGATCCTTACCGAATGTTTTCCCAATACTCCCCCAAAGGCTCTTCCCCACGTCCTATATCTTCTGGTCTCACTAAAAGGCCAAAACCAAAGGCCTTAAAAAGGATCTCAAGGACAAGAGATCAAGAGGTAAACATCCTCTTTTATTTTCTTTCTTTTCTTTCATTTTATTTTATTATTTTTCATTCCCTTTGGATTATTTTGGAATATTTCATTCCATATCCCCCTTAATTCCCATATTATTTAAGAGTGATTAGATTCCCCCTTTCTCTCATCAAACTATTTAATGAAATTTTAAGTGACGTTGTTAGGCTGCCGAATTTTCGTAAGGGATTTATCAAATTTTATTTTATTTTGAGTTCATTTATTTTATTATTATTTCCTCACATCCTCTTATAAAAGAGTCATGGAATCTCCAGAATATTGTATATTCTATTTTTTCTCAAGTTCATGTAAAATTACTCATCAATCTTCATCTCCTCCCCTACCAATTCAATGAATTAAAAACATTGTTCGTGATTTGTTGAATTACTAACATCATGGATGATGTGATTTCAATATAATTTAATTCTTTCATGAATGGTCAAGAAACCATTTTTATATTTGAACCAGGTTATAATATATGTTTTATGTCTCATTCATGGTTCTGTAATTCCTTTGTACACATGGTTTTAATTTATAAAACAAAATGAGGTCTTTATTATCAAAGAACCACTAAAATTATCTAAATGAACATCATTAATGTTTTAACTTATGAATCATCCTCATGTAATAATTCAAAATGATAAATGGTATAATTTATGATTCTAGAAATATTTAAATACTAATTCATTCCAAATCTGTATTTTCACTTCCAATCGACAAGAACAATCCATCATTAACTGATCATGAAAATCATGTAAAGAACTCACCCAAAATAGTGCAAGGAACAAAATACTAACAATTAAAGGATGAAATGATGTAATTAAATGATCATATAAGGTATTATAAATATGGATATGTTTCTATAATATATTAATAACACTATTTTAACCATTATAAAAAAGTTCTATACAAGTTTTATGTAATTCAAACCTGAGGTAAGGGAATTCTTAACCCAATTTCCATTCTTTGGGTTAGCCTTCTACTTCGTTATTTAGGTGGTATTAGAATTGTTGTTTCTGATGGGTTCTATTTATATTATGTTTTATTATTCATATTTACAGTTTATATACATATTCCATCCACTCTAATAATTATATCTTCAATTATATGATTTGTGTAAGGGGTTTTTCCTTTAAAATCCTCTTTTAAAATTCTATTTTACAAAATTCAAAATAAATGTTTTTATTCAATTATTCATGGTGTATGATTGTGTTATGGTTCTTGAGAATTGTTTATTATTAAGGGTGGGACCTAAATATCCCTCTAATTCCTTTGGTATGTATAATTTGGAGGTCGTACATATGGTTACTCTAAGTGTAACTACGATGGTTACACAAATTATAAGGTAGGCATGAGTGTTACAAATTATAAGGTGGCCAAGAGGGTTACAAGATTGTGTAAGTAATTCCCCAATATACCTTTATTGTTATATTTATGTTCTTATGTATTTTATAAATCTTTTTTAAATCTCATGTTTCACAAAGTAATTATATATGAGTGACGAGTATGTCTTTTTAAAATGTTTTCATGTGTTACAAGTATTTATGGACTAATGTGCTCTTTCCTTATTTTACATACCTTACTGAGATTTTTGTGCTCATCCATTGTTTTTTTAAATGATTTTCATAGTTCATAAGGATTTGTAAGACAAATAAGGAATCCAAGTTATATTTTTGAATAATTGTCAAAGAAATAATGTTTTAAGCTTTAATGTTTTATATTTTGAAAAAATGAAAAATGTTTTTATGCTATCCACTCTGTAACAAAGTGTAATGTTATGAATGTATTATCTCCTAATTCTCTAAAGCTATAAACTTGAAAATATCCTCAATGTGAAAGGAAGTAAATTCTTGACTAAATTCAAGATTATGTAATGTAATAAGTCAAGGTCCTCATAGTTGGTATCAGAGGATGGTTTAGATAACTTTAGGGGTTATAATGATGTTATAAGAATACCATAAATGATTTTTACTATATGATTAATTTGAAATGTTATAGATTTTAAATATTATCATGTTGCTTCTTCTAATATATTTTTTTCCAGAATGGTTTTCCACAAAAGAAACAGGGAAGCTGAAGAAGAGAGGCACCGATAGAACAACATCCTTCCAAATCTACAGCTGGGAATGGTAGGGATTAGAAAAGAGAAGTTTGTGATTGTAATGGCTTAGATAAAACAAGCAATAAATAGTAGTTGCATCCTTGAAATAGAACAACTAAGGTTACCACAATGAAACATGATAATAGTGGAAAATTTTATGAGACAACACCCTCCTGTTTTCAATGGATCTTCTGACCTAGTAGCAGATGAAGGATGGACTAAATCCTTTGAAAAGATATTCGATGTTATGGGATGTTCAGACAATAAAAAGTTATGTATTTCCATTTATCATTTTGAAGGTGAATCTGATTAGTGGTGGTCAAAGGTAAAGAATATCAGGGATAGATAGGATATTGACGCCTTAGAGTTGGAAGAATTTAAAAGTCTTTTCCTCAAAAAATATTTTCCTAAGGTGGTGCGACTTAGGATGGAGAAGAAATTCCTTAAATTGTAGAAAAAGGAGGAAGATTTAGTGGTTGTGTATGAAGCGAACTTCACCCGAATGTCAAGGTATGCTCCAAATCTTATTCTGGATCTTGATATCAAAATCAACCGCTTTTACTCAGGACTGAAGCTAAGGTATCAAAGGGAATTGGCCTTCGATGAATTAAAAAGTTATGAGAAACTTTTCTGATATGTTGAGAGGGTAGAGATGGAGTTTTCTGATGATCACGTCCATTTTGGAAACATGGAGAAGAAGAGTTACATATGTAAAGCGATGGGTAAGAATCCAAAAAATAAATCTGATGGTAAGAAAATCCAGTTTCCAGTTTGTCAAAAATGTGGCAAGAAGCACCCTAGGGATTGTCTTAGAAAAACAGGGAAGTGTTTTAAATATGGTAAGTTTGGACATATGGCTAGATATTGTAATTAAAATGATCCTAAGACTAATCCTGATAAAAAATCTGTTAAGTGTTTTAAATGTGGTGAGATGGGTCACTATGAAAATGTCTTCCCAAAGAGATATCCAAATTATAAAAAGAACCCAGACTATAAGAAGAAAGTTATAGTGACATCTTTTGTGACTATGTCAGCAGATGTCGAGCCATCCAATGAATTTGTATCAGGTACTTTGTTTGTTTACTCATATTTTGCTAAAGTTTTATTTGATATGGGGTCTGCACATTCCTTCATCTCTATGAACTTTTCTAGTAAATTGAAAATATAACCTCAACAAATGAGACTAGAACTTTTTGTTAAAACATGAGGGGGAAATATTATAGAAAATATAAATTATAATAATATTTCAATTGTGGTATATGGAAATAATTTACCTAAAGACCTTGTTTGTTTACCCTTAGTCGAGTTTGATGTTATTCTGGGAATGGATTGGCTTTCGGTTTATCATGCTAAGATTGATTGTAGAGCTAATGAAGTTTTTTTTTCAAAAATAGTTCCAGTTTGTATAAAATAATGAACCCATACAATTGATAACATGTCAAAAAGATGAGAAACTGTTAAAATATGTAAATGTACGTTACCTTGCTCGTATGGTTGAAAACAATGGAACTGTTCAGATTGATTATGTTCCAATGGTAAAAGAATACCTTAATGTTTTTCCTGATGAGTTACCCAGTGTCATACATGATCGAGAAGTCGAGTTAACAATTGACTTAGTTTCTAATGATAATCCAATTTCAAAACCCCCATTTCATATGGATCAAATAAAACTTCTTGAATTGAAAAATCAGTTGTAGGATTTTCTTAATAAAGCCTTCATTCAACCGATCACATCACCATGGGGAGATCCTGTTTTGTTTGTTAAAAACAAAGATGGTTCCATGAGACTTTGTATTGATTATAGAGCTTTTAATGACATCACTTTTAAAAACAAGTATCCTTTTCCTCACATTAATGACTTGTTTGATCAGCTCTAGGGAGCTCAGTTATTTTCCAAGATTGACTTGAGATCCGGATACCATCATTTGAAGGTGAAGGAGGATGACATCCTGAAAATATCCTTTCATACTAGATATGGGCATTATGAATTTGTTGTTATGTTGTTTTGGTTAACTAATTCACCTTTTTTATTCATGAGTCTTATGAATATAATATTTCATGAGTTCTTGGATAAGTTTTTGGTTGTGTTTATTGATGAAATTCTAGTATTTTCTAAAAATAAAGAGGAGCATGAAAAAAATCTAAGGGTTATTTTAAAAACCTTAAAGGAAAAAACTATAAGGAAAATTCAGCAAGTGTAATTTTTGGTTGCAACATATTTCTTTTCTTGGGTACATTGTAAATAAGGATGGAATAACTGTTGATCATATCAAAACAAAAGTGGTTGATGAATGGACAAGACCTACAAATGTTACATAGATTCGTAGTTTTCTTGGGTAAGAAGGTTATACCGACAGTTTTTTAAGAACATTTCACGATTATCTATCCTGATAAATAAGTTAACATTGAAAGAGATTAAATTTATTTGGATAGAAGAATGTGATTTTTTTTAGGAACTGAAGATGAGATTGGTGAATTCTCTAGTTTTGGCCTTGCCTTCCTGAAATGGTGAGTTTGTCATATACAGTGATGCTTCTTTGAAGGGACTTGGTTGTGTTTTGATGTAGAATTATCCGGTAATTGATTATGCTTCATGAAAACATAAACCTCATGAGTTAAATTATCCCATGCATGATTTGGAATTGGTAGTTGTGGTTTTTGCTTCGAAAATTTGGAGGCATCATTTATACGGATCCAAATGTCAAATATATACTAACCATAAAAGCCTGAAGTATATATTCACTAAAGAGGAATTAAACATGAGGTAGAGAAGACAACATGAACTGATAAAGGATTATTATTGCATGATCAATTACCATTCTAGAAAAGAAAAAAAGTGGTGGATTTGTTGAATTAAAAACATCATGCATCATTAACAATGTTACATTTGGAAAATGATCCCCTGATTAATGATTTGATTAACTTTGGATTAAAAGTTGTTGGTGTAGAAAATACCTCTATTTGGTCTCAGGTTTCAATGCAATCATCGTTATCAAATAGAATTAAGAAAGTACAGAAGGAATATCATGAGCTATAGAAAAAGGTAGAACTCTTTAAAATGGGTATGTTTCCAGATTTTCACCTTGATAAAGATTGTGTTTTAAGATTTGGAAAAAGGTTGTGTATGCCATGGGATTATCAGTGGAAGATAGATTTTTTGTATGAAGCTCATATTTATACAATTTCGGTTCATCTTGGAAGTACTACGATGTATAGAGGCCTTAGGGAGTATTATTGGTGGGATGGAATGAAAAGAGATATTGTTGATTTTACTGTGAAATGCTTGACATGTCAACAGGTAAAAGCAGAGTGGTAGTT
This sequence comes from Viscum album, assembly GCA_963277665.1. NCBI lineage: Eukaryota > Viridiplantae > Streptophyta > Magnoliopsida > Santalales > Viscaceae > Viscum > Viscum album. Next base: position 885,015,999 of record OY728158.1, read on the forward strand.
ACCGAAGGGGATGATTCAGCATTTTCTTGTACCAGAGTGGAAATGGGAGAATGTATCCATGGACTTTGTGGTGGGACTGCCAAATTATTATCGAGGTAACAATGAAATTTGGTTTATTGTGGATTGGCTGACAAAATCTTCACATTTTCTTTCTATTCAAGATACAATGTCTTTGGATCAGCTTTCTCGATTGTACCTCAAAGATATTGTTAGTCTACAAGGAGGTACTCTTTCCATTGTATCTGACTGGGATCCTAGGTTCACTTCTAACTTTTGGAAGGGACTTCATAAGTCATTGGGAACATAATTTAATTTCTGTACAACTTTTCATCCTCAATCAGATGGCCAGTCAGAACGAACGATTTAGACTTTGGAGGATATGCTTCGATCTTTTTCAATGAAATACCATAGAAGTTCAGATCATCATATTTCTTTAGTTGAGTTTTATTATAATAATATTTTTCATTCTAGTATATATATGGAACCTTTCAAGGCTTTGTATGGAAATTTTTGTTGGACTCCACTGTTTTAGGATGAAGTCGGTGAAATAAAGTTTATGGGGACAGAATTAGTGGAGGAAGTGGCTGAGAAAGTTAAGATGATCTAGCAGCACATGAGGACAGCTCAGAGCAGGCAGAAATGTTATGCAGATAACAGAAGGAAAGAATTCTCTTTTGAGGTAGGTGACCATGTTTTCCTTAAAATAACTCCTTAGAAAAGTGTGGTGAATTTTGGTAAGAAAGTAAAGCTTAGTTTGTGGTTCATTGGTCCTTTTGAAATCGTAGAGAAAGTTATAACAATTTCATACTGAGTAGATTTGCCTCCGAGTTTGTCTTAGGTACACAATGTTTTTTATGTTTCTTTTTGAGGAATATGTTCTAGATTAATCACAAGTCTAGAGATCAGAAGTAGTTCAGCTGGAAGATAACCTTTCTTATGAAGATAAACTAGTTCAAATCCTTGATCTAATGGAACATGTATTTCAAAATAAGGTAATCTACCAGGTAAAGGTTTTCTGGAGAAACCACAAGGTAGAAGAAGCAACATGGGAGTCTGAAAATGCTATGAGAGAAAGATACCCACAATTGTTTAATAAGTAAATAAAATTGTGAGGACACAATTTTCAGAAGGTGGGGATAATGTAACACCCTAAGGGTTTTTAGAAAATAAACAAAAATGCATGAGACTTTTTTTAAATAGATATTTATAACTAGCCATTAAAAATAATTTTTCAACTTCTATGTTTTGAATTTCAAAAAATGGTCATCTATAATTGTGTTCAGTATGTTATTTAGAGTCTAATGAAACCAACTTATTTTTTGGTGAATAGTAACAAACCCTTATTAATAGTAATATAACCCTAAAGAATAGTAAATTGTATTAATATTTTATTTTCATAAGTATTTAAGATAATGGAATTTTTGTTAATTTTTCAATGTGATAAAAAAGCAGTATTAATTTTTTATTGTTAATTTTTTAATTAAGTATGATTTTATTTAAAAATAAGATTAATGATATTCAGAAAATTATTTTCATAAAATGGACTTCATTTTTTTAATTCTACACATTGAAAAGTGGTAAGGGTTAATTTTTGTTATTTTTATGAAATTCTTGAATTTTTAATGAATAGTGAAATACTATAAAATACCATATATTCAAATTATCAGTAAAATACACTATTTATGACATCATAATTGATGTCAGGCAACGTGGTTAGAACTCAAATTCCATTATTACTATTTTGGGTCATAGTAATTAGGACTATTCATAGTCTTGAGAAAAAATATTATAATAATTATTAAAATAATGTTAGATACCTTCTCTCCTCCACTATAAATACCACCCTCATTTCCCTCTTCCTCTCACACCTATCAAGCCTTGATCCTTACCGAATGTTTTCCCAATACTCCCCCAAAGGCTCTTCCCCACGTCTTAGAGCTTCTCATCTCACCAAAAGTCCAAAACCAAAGGCCTTAAAAAGGATCTCAAGGACAAGAGATCAAGAGGTAAACATCCTCTTTTATTTTCTTTATTTTCTTTCATTTTATGTTATTCTTTTTCATTCCATTTGTATTACGTTGGAATATTTCATTCCATATCCCCCTTACTTCCCATATTATTTAAGAGTGATTATATTTCCCCTTTCTCTCATCAAACTATTTAATGAAATTTTAAGTGACGTCATTAGGCTGACGAATTTTCGTAAGGGATTTCTCAAATTTTCTTTTATTTTGAGTTTCTTTATTTTTTTTTCTTTCCTCACATCCTCTTATACAAGAGTCATGAAAGCTTTATAATATTTTGTATTTTGTATTTTCTCATGTTCATGTAAAATTCCTTATCAATATTCTTCTCCTCCCCTACTAATTTAAGGAATTAAAAACACTGTTCGTGATGTGTCGAATTACTAACATCATGGATGATGTGATTTCAATATACTTTAATTATTTCAAGACTGGTCTAGAAACCATTTTTATTTTTGAACCAGGTTATAATATATGTTTTATGTCTCATTTGTGGTTCTGTAATTCTTTTGTACACATGGTTTTAATTTATAAAACAAAATGAGGTCATTATTATCAAAGAACCACTAAAATTATCTAAAAGAACATCATTAATGTTTTAACTTATGAATCATCATCATGTAAGAATTCAAAATGATAAATGGTATAATTTATGATTATAGAAATAAATAAATACTACTTCATTCCAAATCTGTATTTTCACTTCCAATCGACAAGAACAATCCATCATGAACCGATCATCAAAATCATGTAAAGAACTCACCCAAAACAGTGCAAGGGACAAAATACTAACAATTAAAGGATGAAATGATGTAATAAAATGATCATATAAGGTATTATAAATATGGATATGTTTCTATAAGATATTAATAACACTATTTTAACCATTATACAGAAGTTTTATACAAGTTTTAAGTAAGAAAAACCTGAGGTAAGAGAATTTTTAACCCGGTTTCCATTCTTTGGGTTAACCTTCTACTTCGTTATTTAGGTGGTATTATAATTGTTGTTTGTGATGGTTTCTATTTATATTATGTTTTATTATTCATATTTACAGTGTATATACATATTCCATCCACTCTAATAATTATCTCTTCAATTATATGATTTTTGTAAGGGGTTTTCCCTTTAAAACCCTCTTTTAAAATTCTATTTTACAAAATTCAAAAGAAATGTTTTTAAACAATTATTCATGTTGTATGATTGTGTTATGGTTCTTGGGAATTGTTTATGATTAATTTTGGGACCTAAATATCCCTCTAATTCATTTTTTATGTGTAAGTTGGAGGTCGGACATATGGTTACTCTAAGTGTAACTGCGATGGTTACACAAATTATAAGGTAGCTGTGAGTGTTACAAATTATAAGGTGGTCGAGAGGGTTAAAAGATTGTGTAAGTAATGCCCCAAAGATACCTTTATTGTTATATTTATGTTCTTATGTATTTTATAAATATTTTTTAAATCACATGTTTCACAAAGTTAGTATATATGAGTGATGACTATGTCTTTTTAAATTGTTTTCATGTGTTACAAGTATTCATGGACTAATGTGATCTTTCCTTATTTTACATCCCTTACTGAGCTTTTTGTTCTCATCCATTGTTTTTTTAAATGATTGTCATAGTTCATAAGGATTTGTAAGTAAAATAAGGAAGACAAATTAAATTTTTGAACAATTTTCAAAGAAATAATGTTTTAAGCTTTAATGTTTTATATTTTGAAAAAATGAAAATTGTTTTTATGGTATCCACTCTGTAACAATGTGTAATGTTATAAATGTATTATATTCCAATTCTCTAAATATCTAAACTTGAAAATATCCTCAATGTGAAAGGAAGTGGATTCTTGACTAAATTCAAGATTATGTAATGTAATAAGGTGAGGTCTTTATACATGGTATCAGATGATGGTTTAGATAACATTAGGGATTATAATGTTGTTAAAAGAATACCATAAATTATTTTTACTCTATGATTAATTTGAAATGTTATAGATTTTAAATATTATCATGTTGCTTCTTCTAAGATATTTTTTTTCATAATGGTTGTCCGCAGAAGAAACAGGGAAGCTGAAGAGGAGAGGCACTGATAGAACAACATCCTTCCAAATCTACAGCCTGGAATGGTAGGGATTGGAAAAGAGTAGTTTGTGATAGTAATGGCTCGGATAAAACAAGAAATAAATGGTGGTGTCATCCATGCAATAGAACAACTATAGGTACCATAGTGATACATGACAATAGTGGAAGATTTTATGAGACAACACCCTCCTGCTTTCAATGGATCTTCTGACCCAGTAGCGGTTGAAGGATGGATTAAAGCACTTGAAAATATATTTTATGTTATGGGATGTTCATAAAATCAAAAGTCATGTCTTTCCATTTATCATTTTGAAGGTGAAGTTGATTAGTGGTAGTCAGTGGTAAAGAATATCAGGGATAGAGAGGATATTGAGGACCTAGAGTGGGATGAATTTAAAAGTCTTTTCCTTGAAAAATAATTTATTAAGGTGGTGCGACTTAGGATGGAGAATAAATTCCTTAAATTCAAGAAAAAGGAGGAGGATTCAGTGGTTTTGTATGAAATGAACTTCACATGACTATCAAGGTATGCTCCAAATCTTATTCTGGATCTTGATATCAAAACCAACCGCTTTTACTCAGGACTGAAGCTAAGGTATCGAAGGGCATTGGACATCAGTGAATTAAAAGGTTATGAGTAACTTGTCGGATGTGCTGAGAGGGTAGAGATGGAGTTTTCTGATGATCATGTGCATTTTGGAAACACGGGGAAGAAGAGGTCCATATGTAAAGTGATGGGTAAGAATCAACAAAATAAATATGATGGTAAGAAAATCCAGTTTCCAGTTTGTAAAAAATGTGGCAAGAAGCACCCTGGGGATTGTATAAGAAAAACATATAAGTGTTTTAAATATGGAATTTTTGGACATAAATATTGTAATTAAAATGATCCTAATACTAATCCTAATAAAAAAATATGTTAAGTGTTTTAAATGTGGTGATATGGGTCACTATGAAAATGTCTTCCCAAAGAGAGACCCAAATTATACAAAGAACCCAGACTATAAGAAGAAAGGTGAAATGAGATCTTTTCTGACTACATCAGCAGATGTCTAGACATCCAATGAATTTGTATCAAGTACTTTATTTTTTTACTCAGATTTTGCAAAAGTTTTATTTGATATAGGGTCTGCACATTCCTTCATCTCTAAGAAATTTTCGAGTAAATTGAAAATATCACCTCAAAAATGAGACCAGAACTTGTTGTTAAAACATCAAGGGGAAATATTATAGAAAATAGGAATTAAAATAATATTTCTATTGTGGTCTATGGAAAGACATTACCTAAAAACCTTGTTTTTTTACCCTTAGTTTAGTTTGATGTTATTCTGGGAATGGATTGGTTTTCTGTTTATCATGCTAAGATTGATTGTAGAGCTAAAGAAGTTTTTTTTCAAAAATAGTTTCATTTTGTATACGACAATAAACCCATAAAATTGATAACATGTCAGGAAGATGAGAAACTATTAAAATATATAAATGTACGTTATCTTGCTCGTATAGTTGAAAACAATGGAACTGTTTGGAATGATGATGTTCCAATGGTAAACGAATACCTTAATGTTTTTCCTGATGAGTTACCCAGTGTCATACATGATCGAGAAGTCGAGTTAACAATTGACTTAGTTGCTAATGATAATCCAATTTCAAAACCCTTATATCATATGGCTCAAATAAAACTTCTTGAATTGAAAAATTAGTTGTACGATTTGATTAATAAAGGCTTCATTCGACTTAGCACATCACCATGAGAATATCCTGGTTTGATTGTTAAAAACAAAGATGGTTACATGAGACTTTGTATTGATTATAGTGCTTTGAATAACATCACTATTAAAAACAAGTATCATTTTCCTCACATTGATGAGTTGTTTGATTAGCTCTATGGAGCTCAGTTCTTTACCAAGATTGACTTGAGATCCGGATACCATTAGTTGAAGGTGAAGTAGGATGAAATCCTAAAAATAGCCTTTCGTACTAGATATGGGCATTATGAATTTGTTGTTATGTCATTTGGGTTAACTAATTCACCTGTTGTATTCATGAATCTTATGAATAGAATATTTCATGAGTTCTTGGATAGTTTTTTGGTTGTGTTTATTGATGACATTCTAGTATTTTCTAAAAATAAAGAGAAACCTGAAAAACATCAAAGGGTTGTTTTACAAACCTTAAAAGAAAAAACTATATGGAAAATTCAGAAAGTCTGATTTTTGGTTGCAACATATTTCTTTTCTTGGGTACATTTTAAATAACGATGGAATAATAGTTGATCCTATCAAAACAAAATTGGTTAATGAATAGAAAAGACATACAAATGTTATAGAGATTCGTAGTTTTCTCGGGTAAGCAGGTTATTACTGACGGTTTGTTAAGAACTATTCATGTTTATCAATCCTGATAACTAAGTTAACACGGAAAGGGATTAAATTTATTTGTATAGAAGAATGTGATGTTTTTTTAAGGGACTGAAGTAGAGATTGGTGAATGCTTTATTTTTGGCATTGCCTTCCCGAAATGGTGAGTTTTTCATATACAGTGATGATTCTTTGAAGGGGATTGATGGTTTTTTGATATAGAATGATCAGGTAATTTCTTATGCTTCATGAAAACATAAACCTCATGAGTTAAATTATCCCACACATTATTTGGAATTTGTAGTTGTGGTTTTTGCTTTGAAAATTTGGAGGCATCATTTATACGGAGCCAAATGTTAAATATATACTGACCATAAATGTCTGAAGTATATATTCACTCAAAAGGAATTAAACATGAGGCAAAGAATAAAACTTTAAATGATAAAGGATTATGATTTCATGATAAATTACCATCCTAGAAAATCAAAAAAATTGGAGGATTCCTTGAGTCGAAAACATCATGCATCATTAACAATGTTACATTTCGAAAATGATCCCCTGATTAATGATTTGATTAACTTTTTCTTAAAAGTTATTGGTGTAGAAAATACCTCTGTTTGGTCTCAGGTTTCAATGCAATCATCATTATCAAATAGAATTAAGAATGTACAGAAAGAATGCCATGATCTATAGAAAAAGGTAGAATTGGTTAAAATGGGTAAGTTTCCAGATTTTAACCTTGATAAAGATTGTGTTTTAAGATTTGGAAAAAGGTTGTGTATGCCATGTGATTCTCAGTTGAAGAAAGATTTTTTGTATGAAGCTCATAGTTCTCCATTTTAGGTTTATCTTAGAAGTACTAAGATGTATAGAGACCTTCGGGAGTATTATTGGTGGGATGGAATGAAAAGAGATATTACTGATTTTACTGTCAAATGCTTGACATGTCAACAGGTTAAAGCAGAGTGGAAGTTACCGAAGGAGATGCTTTAGCCTTTTCTAGTGCCATAGTGGAAATGGGAGAATGTATCTATAGACTTTGTAGTGGGACTACCAAATTCTTCTTGAGGTAACAATGAAATTTGTGTTATTGTTGATTGGCTGAAAAAATCTTCATATTTTCTTTCTATTCGAGATACAATGTCTTTGGATCAGCATTCTTGATTATACATCAAAGAGATTGTCAGGCTACAAGGAGTTACACTTTCCGTTGTATCTGAATGGGATCCTAGGTTCACTTTTAACTTTTAGAAGGGACTTCAGAAGTCTTTGGGCACAGAATTAAATTTCAGTACAGCTTTTCATCCTCAATCAGATGGCTAGTCAGAACGAACGATTTAGACATTGGAGGATATGCTTCGAGCTTGTTCAATGGAATACCAGGGAATTTGGGATCAGCATATTTCTTTAGTTCAGTTTTATTATAATAACAGTTTTCATTCTAGTACACAGATGGAACCTTTCGAGGCTTTGTATGGAAATCGTTGTTGGACTCCACCATTTTGGGATGAAGTCGGTGAAAGAAAGTTTATGGGGATATAATTAGTGGAGTAAGTGTCTGATAAAGTTAAGTTGATCTAGCAGCACATGAGGACAGCTCAGAGCAGGCAGAATTGTTATGTAGATAAGGTAAGGAAAGAATTCTCTTTTGAGGTAGGTGACTATGTTTTCCTTAAAATAACTCCTTGGAAAAGTGTGGTGCATTTTGGTAAGAAACTAAAGCTAAGTATGTGGTTCATCTGTCCTTTTCAAATCATAGAGAAAGTTGAAATAGTTTCATACTGAGTAGATTTTCCTCCGAGTTTGTCTTAGGTACACAGCGTTTTTTATGTTTTGTTTTTGAGGAATATGTTCTAGATTAATCACAAGTCTGGAGCTCAGAAGCAGTTCATCTAGAAGAGAACCTTTCTTATGAAGAGAAACCTATTCAAATCCTTGATTGAAGGGAACATGTATTGTAGAATAAGGTAATCTATGAGGTAAAGGTTTGGTGGAGAAACCACATGGTAGAAGAAGCAACATGAGAGTCTGAAAATGCTATGAGAGAAAGATACCCTCACTTGTTTAATAAGTAAATAAAATTGTGAGGATGCAATTTTCACAAGGTGGGGATAATGTAACACCCCAAGGATTTTTAGAAAATAAATGTAAATGCATGAGACTTTGTTTTAAATATATATTTATAACTATAATTTAAAAATAATTTTTCCACTTCAATGTTTTGAATTTAAAAAAATGGTCATCTACAATTATGTCCAGTATGTTATTTAGATTCTAATAAAAACAAATTTTTTTGGGGAATAGTAACATAACTTTATGAATAGTAATATGAATAGTAATATTAACCTAATGAATAGTAAATTGTATTAATATTTTATTTTCTTAAGGATTTAAGATAATGACATTTTGGTTAATTTTTCAATGTGATATAAAATTAGTTATAGTTTTTAAATTATTAATTTTTGAATTATATATGATTTTATTTAAAAATTAAATTAATGATATTAAGAAAATTATTTTTAAAAAATGGACTGCATTTTTGAATTCTACACGTTGAAAAATGGTAAGGGTGAATTTTTGGCATTTTTCTAAAATTCTAGAATTTTTTATCAATAGTGAAATACGGTAAAATACCGTATAATTAAATTATCAATAAAATACACTATTTATGACATCATGAGTGATTTAAGTCCACTTTCTTCAAACTCATATTACATTATTACTATTTTCAGTCACATTAATTAATATTATTCATAGTCTTGAGAAAAAATACAATAATAATGATTAAAATAGTGTTAAATACCTCCTCTCCTCCACTATAAATACCACACTCATTTCCCTCTTCCTCCCACACCTCTAAAGCCTTAATACTCACCTAAGTTCTACCCAATACTTCCCTCAAGGATATTCCCCACTTAATAGTGCTACTGGTCTCACCAAAAGTCCAAAACCAAAGTCCTTAAGTAGCATCTCAAGGAGAAGAGATCAAGAGGTAAACATCCTCTTTTATTTTCTTTATTTTCTTTCATTTTATGTAATTATTTTTCATTACCTTTGGCTTATGTTGGGATATTTCATTCCATATTCTCTTTACTGACCATATTATGTAATTTTTATGAGATAAACCATTTCTCTCACAAAATGTTTTATGAAATTTTAAGTGACGTCGTTAGGCTGCTGAATTTTCATAAGGGATTTCTCAAATTTTCTTTTATTTTGAGTTCCTTTATTTTCTTATTATTTCCCCACCTACCCTTATCCAAGAGGCATGACATCTCCAGAATATTGAATATTTTGTATTTTCTCAATTTCATGGAAAATTTCTCATCAGTCTTCTTCTCCTCCCCCACTTATTCGAAAAATTAAAAACATGTTCTATGATGTGTCGAATTACCAACATCATGGATGATGTGATTTCAATCTACTTTAATTACTTCAAGGATGGTCATGAAACCATTTTTATGGTTCAACCAGGTTATAATATATTTACTATTTCTCATTCATGGTTTTGTAATTCTTTTGTACACATGGTTTTTTTATAAAACAAAATGAAGTCGTTATTATCAAAGAACCACTAAAATGATCTAAACAAACTTCATTAATGTTTTAACTTATGAATCATCCTCATGTAATAATTAAAAATGATAAATGCTATAATTTATGATTATGTAAATATATAAATACTAATCCATTACAAATATATATTTTCACTTCCAATCGACAAGAACAATCCATCATGAACCAATCATGAAAATCATGTAAAGAACTCACCCAAAACAGTGCAAGAAACAAAATACTAACAATTAAAGGATGAAAAGATGTAATGAAATTATTATATAAGGTATTATAAAGATAGATATGTTTTTTTAAGATATAAATAACACCATTTTAACCATTATATAGGAGGTTTAGACAAGTTTGATGTAGGAAAAACCCGAGGTAAGGGAATTCTTAATCAGATTTCCATTCTTTGGGTTAAACTTCTACTTCGTTATTTATGTTGTATTAGAATTGTTGTGTGTGATGGGTTATATTTATATTATGTTTCATTATGTTTATTTACAGTTTATATACATGTTTCATCCACTCTAATACTTATATATTAAATTATATGATTTATATAAGGGTTTTTTCTTTAAAATCCTCTTTTAAAATTTTGTTTTACAAAATTCAAAAACAATGTTTTTATGCAATTATTCATGTTGTATGATTGGGTTCTGGTTCTTGGGAATTTTTTTTGATTAAATGTGGGACATATATCTCCCTCCAATTCATTAGGTATGTGTAAGTTTGAGGTCAGTCGTATGGTTACTCCAAGTGTAACTGTGATGGTTACACAAATTATAAGGTATTCATGAGGGTTACAAATTATAAGGTAGCTGATATGGTTACAATATAGTGTAAGTAATGCCCAAAGATACATTTATTGTTATATTTATATTATTATGTATTATTTAAATCTCATATTTCACAAAGTAATTATATATGAGTGATCAGTATGTCTTTTGAAAATGTTTTCATACGTTACAAGTATTTAGGGACCAATGTGCTCTTTCCTTCTTTTACATCCCTTACTGATATCTTTTTGCTCATCCCAAGTTTTCTTACATTATTTTCACAGGTCATAAATTTGTGTAAGACAAATAATTAATCCAAGTTAAATGTTTAAATAATAGTCAAATAAATCATGTTTTAAGCTTTAGTGTTTTATATTTTGAAAAAAAAGGAAACTGTTTTTATGGTATCCACTCTGTAACAATGTTTAATGTTATGAATGTATTATGTCCCATTTCTCTAAAGCTATAAAATTGGAAATATAATCAATGTGAAAGGAAGTAAATTCTTTAATAAATTCAATATTATGTAATTTAATAAGGCGGGGTCCTTATACTCACATTCCCTTCACATGAAAATTTAAATTTCTTATAACCAAATCATTTGATAATTTCATCCATTTTCATCAAAATTCATATATAAAATCACCAATACACTTACCTAAAATGAAACTTCATCCAATTCTCATGTCACTTATTGGTATCATTTATCCTTATTTCATAAAGTCACCATCATTATGTTGTGATTTCATGTGTAATTTCAAATAAAATCCCTAGTTGTACATCCCATAATTTGTGGGAAAATGGGAGAATGAGGAGGAGGGAAGGAAAATAATATACCACAAATAGAGAAAGAAAAATTTATAAAATCCCTACGGATTAAAGAGATCAAATATAGAGAAAGAAAAATCTATCAAAAATTTATCAAGAGGCTTCCCCTCTCATTTGAACATAGGAAGAAGTGGGTCAGGAAAGTGTGTTGGGAGTCTTGTGGCCCCTAATGAACATTCAATGGTGTCATTGGGTCCCTTTCTATCTCCACTGGACCCCTAGTGGAGTCTCTTGCTATCAATTTCTATACACTAATAGTATAGTGTCCTATAAACATCCTTCTGGTGGACTACAACTATATCCACCTAGGAAACCTCATTTACTTCTTTCTTAAAATTTCACTTCAAGATTTTTTTTCCAAAACATTCACCTAAAAAACTTCCTATTAATAGTCTCAAAATCTTCCACAATCTCCCTTTTTCGATAAAAATTCAAAATCTAAAATTTACTGAAGATCCAATTCAATTAGAGTATAGTTTTTTAAACCTCCACTGGTACTTGATAGCATAATTCATTGAAAACCCATCCATATGGTGGAAGCCTAGTTGGTAATACCCCATAGTCTATCTCACTGGGTACACATTGGAACTATACTAGGTACTCGGTGACCACTGACAGCCACCACCTATTATTCTTCTTTCTATTAGCTCTAAAATAAGATTCCTAGGATTTTATAACAATCTTACATTATATAAAGACTCATTTTAATCTTTGTAAAATACCAATAATTACAACTCACTTTATTTAAATTAAAAAAAATACCAATGTTCTTGAATTTTCACCTTCAAATCATCAAATTTTAATCAAAAGTTTCAAAAAATACACAAAATTCAATCAATCTTAAAATATTAAAATAATAAAATATTAAATGTTTCGAAAAATAATTATGTGGATTTTTATGAAATCTTCACTATTTCACTTTTTATCCCTACAAATTCAAAATAAACTCTCACTTGAAAAATAGTACTTATCCTAATCATTAGTTTTTCATTAGAACATCAATTCCTATCTTAAAATTCTCATCACACATCCACTATGTAACTCCCAATATTTAAGATCACTACTAAATACCCAAATTACTAATATCAATATGATATACACAAAAACCTATTACTACAAAAATAATTAAAATCAACCTAATCCTAACCATATTATGCTCCCCAAAACAAGAATCACCTATATATAACTGTTTTATTCCTTATAAATAGATTTAAAAATTTATCATATTTAAATATATAAAATACATGTAATTTTATCAAATAAATCTAAATATATACAAAAAAATAAATTAAATCCACTTCACTTATATTTAATATCTATTTTAATAATTATAGTTAAATTTATATTTTAAAAGGCTCAATATCACAAGTCCAAATTTATTAAATTCACTACAAGTAATTTGACAAAATAAAATTAAATATGTATGAATAAAATCAATAAAATCATTCATAATTAATAAATAAACCATTATTTTAAAATACATAACCTAAATAAACTTTTAAATTCATATTTTTACAAAGATACATAGCTTATAAATATCATTATAGAAAAATATTTCCCCAGTTACTTCAAAATAATTGGAATTTGAAAAAAATTAATCAAGTTTTAAAATCCTTTTAATTTTTAACAAATTTTTTAAAAATAGTTTTCTTTACTTATTAAATACTAAAAAATATACAACCACATTTTAAAGATTTGAAATACAAATATAAGAACATTACATATAAAAATATATACTATTAATAGTAATAAAATACATGTGTGAGTGACTTTCAGTAACTAACTCACCCCTAATAAAGTATTTATAAAAACAGAAATCACTTTATTAGTTACTTTAAATTAATTCCATTAACTCAAATAATTCAATAATAATTGAAAATATAAACATTTTATATATGCCACAATACAAATGATATATAAACAAGTGAAAAAAGTGTCTTCCAACTGATCCATGTAACTCTTCCCAAGATTCACTATTTTATATTTGAGATAATCAAACCAAAAGATCACTCCTGAGTAAAGTTCCAGGACTAAACACCCCAATATCCCTAGTAACTAAATCATCATCCATAAATAGGTTTATTTTTTATGGTTATCCTTTTAATTTATAAATTTCACTTTTTAAAATTAATAATATCATCAAAAACTTAACCACTATTCTAATACAATGTTTTAATGGCCCAATCTAAATATTTTTTGAACCAGAAAAGAAAACCAAATGTTTGGGGTGAATTCCCCAATTTTTTAGTGTTTAAAACTGGTATTTATAGTCTATGTTATACACTAGGTAATGATTTACTCTATATCTAGGTCAATACCAGATTCTACCAAAAATTGGCATGACCTATTTTTATATCAGATTCTCTAACCTGCAACCTATACATCAAAGGAAAAGAACCCTTCAGTGAGGTTCCACTATGCTTTTATAAAAATATATAAAATAAATCCAGTCTATATGAATTAATATAATAATATAATAAGTCTATATACAATAACAAAAAATCAAAAAAACTAAAATAAGCATACTTAGTGATATTTCAACAATACCTCTTTCCAAAGATGCCCACCTGCACTTGATGACCCGGTGGGGTCCTACTTATCTATCAAAATATTGATCTTATCTATAGATTAAAAATCAGTTGTTTATATACTTTATTGTACCTAAAATTCTATATTTTAAACTTCATATTTACTAAGGTGTATATACCTGGTATGAGTACATGAACCTATTGGCACCACCAAGAGACCTTGACTCCGATAAGTAAATAGTCAGATCTATGAATGTGATTGTATCTACAAAATTTTTATATATAATAATACATCAATTGAAAATATAAAACTATGTATTTCAAAAAACCAGCCAAATAAAATTAAGGCATTTCAACAAACTTCTCTCACATAACTAGGTGGAGTTATAATTCCAATACCAAAAAGTAACTCCCAAACCACTATAAGGATCCATATCTAATTTTATACCAAGATGATTATCCCATCTGAGTAATCTATAAATCATTTATATGATGTAAATAACTATATATATAAATATTATCTCACATAAAGAAAAATATGAACATATATAAACATTCACTCATTGGATGGAATATATATATATATATATATAACATCCTCTCATATGATGGAAAATATATAAAGATATAAACATCCTATAATATGATAGAAAATAACCATACATATAGACATATAGTAGTATTTAACCTCATCCCTAGATAATGAACCCTACATAAGTAATTTAAAATACTACCTATGCTCCAATTACCTTCATGGAACATTATCTCAACATATCCACACTACAAATAATAGTAAAAAATATGATTTCTCTCAATAAATCACATAAAAACAAAATGTAATTCATAAAATAGGCTAAAATTTTGTCTAATTAAATTAAATTATATAAAGTAAATAGTTTAATATAGTGTTTTTAGAATAAACCCCCTTTTTAGTTATATCTCACATTATCCCTTGTAGCTACCAACAAAAACATTGTACTGATAATACATGTTAATCCAGATGATGTCCCTTAATATCCCTATATTTCAACAAATAGACCATAAGTATAGTTTCTATATCAAAATTAAACTCATATTGTTTCCCCCTTTAATCCTATCAAAATATCCTCGTATATTGATGTGAGGATTATTTGTCGTGAAATCCTCAATCAATTAATTTTTCCCCAAAAACAATGCAATATAGCAGTCCCTGGATTGTCTCTCGAGGAGGTTGCAATTTGAGTTGCAAAACTGTCACTTTTTTTTGTTTGTTTGTTTTCACATGAAATGGAAAATTGGGGATTTTATTAAAGACTCAAGAAAAGAAAATAAATAAAAACTAAAGAGAAATAAAATTGGAGAATGAGCTAGAAAATTAATTGGAAATAAAATGGGTTTCAAACCAGAATCAAAACAGTGGTTACAGACAATCTTTAACCTCCCGGACACTCCCCTCTTCCTTGTTTAAAATTATATCTCTAATGAATCTCTCAATGGCTACCCAAATACCTCTGTATAAACACCTTATTTGGGAAGGATGTCATATTAAGACCTCAATATGATCGTTTCCCCTCTTATAGAAGTGATCTAATTATTTGAAGACCTTCAAATAACCAAACCTAACCGAAATCACTATACTCAACGGCAAGACCTCACCGAAGAAATTTAAATAGTGAAATCGACTATTTTACTTTATAGATTGGGAAACCATCCAGAACAAACAAGTTGAAAATATATTCAAGAAAGAAAACAACCACTGTCATTCAAGAAATATAAATTCAAAGGAGATGCAACAGAGATTACACATGAAGATCAAAACTTAGAAGGGAGTGTCTGTAGGTTGTCGCCATCTGCAACCAGTTGGTGTTTAGCCTCGTATCAGTTGATCAGCCCACATCACCTCCATTCCAGCAAGAGTGTACACCATCTTCATCATTGTCTCCACAAATCCAACCCCCCCTTGAAATGAATGAAGAGATAGGGAGAATAGGGGAGGAGGGGTGGAAATCTTCTGTCGAGATTCTATCCTCCCGAAATATGATTCTTTTTGGAACACTGCCCGACCGAATAAACCTATGGACCCTTCTAAATAGTTGTTTAAAAATATGTTCTCCGTCGGTCCCCAAAATTTCAGCCGCTTTGGAGATGTTTTGAAAAAGTTATTAATTAATTACTCAACGACCCTTTCTCTACCCGAGGAGACCTTTCATCTCCCACTTGTTTGACTCAATAATAGTGTGCACTAATGATCTATTTTGACCTTGAACATAATCATGAAGGCTCTCCTTGGAGTCCTCTTGCAATCCCAGTTGGAATTAATGATATTGGAAACATGTAGCCGAAGTTATGATCCATTTATTGAAGTGGGATCCACACATACGAACATGCAAACTATTTCTAAAGAATGATTTATTTGGACCCTTATATGGACGATTTAGATATTTATTCAGTATAGATATATGAATATCACATTCCAGGGGTTCCTAAAAAAAGAATCAGTCAAATTGGATAAGTAGTTAAAAAGATATGACCAAATACTCAGACATGTCAAAAACTGCTTAAAATCCAGAATTAAGGCATTTTCACAATTTAGCTCAAAATTCAACAATATTCCAAAAATGATGCAACTTAACATGTAATTACACATTGGTGAGGATTAAATCATTGAAATTTAGATAAAATATATTGAAAATATCAGCTCTATCAATTCCCCCGCACTTACAACTTGGTCTCTTGGACAAGTGATCATTAAAATCGAATCAGTGCATATTCAAAATACAAATCAATGAGGTTCACCAATCAACCACCAAGAATCAAATGATATCATGCCTCATAAAAAAATGATTCAAGTTTTAAATTCAGTTCATTCAATCCATTTCAACTCATTTTCTCCTCTCATTCACTTAACACATTCACCTCACAAAAATTTTCTCTCAACACAAATATTGATTTCCAATAAAGCTTCTCTCAAGAAAACATGCAAGAATCATCATAGGCTTGAAAATTTTATAAATCTCCACCTGATGTGAGCCAAGAAAAATGTGATCATATTGAGGGATTTTCAAAGATGATTTGTGGATAAAGGTGGGTGGGTCTCAAATGTCCAAAATTCTGAAGCCGAATAAGGAGGGTTTGGCTCATTTTGGAAGTAAAAAATACATGAATCTAATCTTCACTCATGTGGGGAATCCTCCTTACTCTCCTCCAATGAAATTAATATTTGAGAATCCCTGAGAATATCTTTTCCACCTAATTCCATCCAAATTTTAGCAGCAACAGACACATTTATCTTCTTATTTTTTTTTCAAAATCTACAGATTGGGCACAGCTTTCTTCCATCAAGAGCTCCAGACATGCACAGCTCTCTTCAATTGAGAGTTCCAGATAGGCACAACTCTCTTCCTTTGAGAGTTCCAGATAGGCACAACTCTCAGAAATAAAACATCTTTCAGCAGCAAAAACATCTCCTCATTGTTTAGATAACCACCCAAAGCAATAACAGATGATGTAGCACACCACAAGTCATCTCCCCCACACTTGAGTTCAACTAGATCATGCATTTATACTTCCAGAGCAGGTTGGAAAGGGAAAATGGCTTGTAATGTGGATATCTAAAAGGCATTACATGGAAACTAAGGGCTCAAGAAAGATAAAATGTAAAAGGTGGGCCAGAATAAAAGGGATAATCGTGAAAAATGGGGATTTCAATCACAAACAAATTGCCTCAATCATTTCAATCACACTCACCTTAGCCCTCAAGTTTTGAAAGAAAAAGATCAAGTTCTGGTTCAATCAAACAAGCATTCTTTGGTTCACTCAAGAAGTAGGATGAATGTGAATAAGATGAAAAATGTGTTCAAAATACTCACGGGCAAGTGGTTTTCAATATTAGACAGCATTCATGGAATGGAATTCAAAATTCAATGGTTTTTTCAAAATTTTGGAACTTGAAACAGTGTCTTTTTCAGCATTCATTTATAACCAGATTCAAGGGACCAATTGGTTCACTCATTGACAGGGTTTTAAAAGATCATCATGTAAGATCAAATGTTTTTCAAAATTTTAAATAAAACACACAAAGTTTGAAAAATAAAAGAACACACCAAAAATTGAAAGAGAGAGAAAAGAAAAGGAAAAAAATGAAATGAAAGAACACAAAAGCCTAATCTACCCAGCATGTTTCTACCCCCACACTTATTTTATACAATGTCCTCATTGTGTAAAATATATATATATATATTAATATGAAATTCAATAAATCAAAGACATTACAACAAAAAAATGAGAAGAAAAAACACAACCTGGCATCAATTGTATTCTGCTTCGTGAAGATGGATCTCCTCCCCCGGAGGATCGTGAGCATTCTCTCTAAACAGCTTCAACCTGTTCCCATTGACTGTGAATGGTGTCCCTTTGCTTGGCTCTTTAATCTGGATTGCACCAAAAGGAAAAACATGATTAACAATGAATGGACCAGACCATTTGGAACGAAATTTACCCAGGAACAGCTTCAATCTGGAATCAAACAGCAACACTTTGTCTCCTTCCTTGAAGTTTTTGTTGAGAATCATCTCATCATGAAATGATTTGGTTCGTTCCTTGTACAACCTAGAACTTTCATATGCATTCTTTCTGATCTCCTCCAGCTCCTGCAAACAAAATTTTCTTTCTTCCCCAGTAGAAAATAGATTCATGTTACATGTTAACAGCCCAAAAAGATTTGTGTTCTAACTCAACCGGAAGATGACAAGCCTTTCCATAGACTAATCTAAATGGTGACATGCCAATTGGGGTTTTGAATGTAGTCCTATAATCCCAGAGTGCATCATCAAGTCTCAAACACCAATCCTTTCTATTTGGGTTCATAGTTTTTTCTAGAATTTGTTTGATTTATCTATTGGACAACTCAGCCATTCCATTTTTTTGGGGGTGATAGGGTGTAGAGACCCTATGATGAACTCCATACTTCTTCAATAGTGATTCCAAAGTCTTGTTACAAAAATGAGTACCTTGATCTGTAATCAAGAACTTTGGGAATCCAAACCTTGAAAATATATTTCCCTTCACAAACTTGGACACAGTTTTGGCATCATCAGCTCTTGTGAGAATAGCTTCTACCCACTTGGATACATAATCAACAGCAAGTAAAATGTAAAGATATCCAAATTAATTGGGAAAAGGTCCCATGAAATCCATACCCCAAACATCAAATACATCAAAAAACAATAGAGGTTGTTGTGGCATCTCATTCCTTTTGGAAATGCCCCCTTGAAATTGACAATTTCTACATATCCTGCAGAAATCAAAGGAATCTCTAAAAATGGTAGGCCAATACAAACCAGAATCCAGCACCTTTCTTGTAGTTCTTTGAGGGCCAAAGTGTCCTCTACAGCTCAATGTGTGACAAAAGTTTAGGACAGATTGGAATTCAGAATTTGGAATGCATCTCCTAATCATTTGATCACTACCAACATGCCACAAGTAAGGATCATCCTAAATGTAATGCTTTGAATCACTCAAAAGTTCAGAAAATTGAGTCTTGGAAAACCAGTGGGGAACATCATTAGAAGCTAAATAATTCACCATATCAGCAAACCATGGCCTTTCAGTTTGACAAGTATACAACTCCTCATCTGGAAACGTTTCTCTAATTGGAAGATAGATCTAATGATCCCCATTCAAAACAGATGGTATCCTACTCAAATGATCAGCAACAAGGTTTTCACTTCCCTTCTTGTCCTTTATTTCAACATCAAACTCTTGTAACAACAAAATCCATCTCAAAAGTCTTGGTTTTGCATCATGTTTCTTCATCAAAAATTTTATTGCAGAATGATCAGTGAAAACAATCACCTTAGATCCCAGAAGATAACATCTAAATTTGTCCAAAGCAAAGACAACAGAAAACAGCTCCTTCTCAGTTGTTGTGTAGTTTGATTGGGCCTGATCTAATGTTCTAGAGGCATAGGAAATCACATGATATTTCTTTTCCAACCTTTGACTTAAAATTGCCCCAAGAGAAAAGTCATATGCATCAGTCATGATCTCAAAAGGAAAGTCCCATTTGGGAGGTTGAACAATGGGAGGAGTAATCAATTTTTGTTTCAGCTCCCCAAAGGCCTGTTTACAATTTTTATCAAAGACAAATGGGTTGTCTTTCTGGAGCAATCTAGACAATGGATGTGCAACCTTAATAAAATCCTTAATGAATCTCCTATAAAAACCAGCATGACCAAGAAAAGATCTCACATATCTGACTGTTCTTGGGTATGGAAATGAAGAAATAACCTCAACTTTGGACTTATCAACTTGAATTCCATTCAAAGACACAACATGTCCAAGAACAATCCCTTTACCCACCATGAAATGACATTTTTCATAATTAAGAACAAGGTTCTTATCAATGCACCTTTCAAGAACATGAGCCAGACCTTCCAAACAACTTTAAAATGATGTGCCATAAACAGTGAAGTCATCCATAAAACTTCCATGCATATTTCAAGAAAATCATAGAAAATACTCATCATACACCTTTGAAAAGTTCCAGGAGCATTTCACAAACCAAAGGGAATCCTTCTATAATCAAATGTTCCAAATGGGCATGTGAATGTGGTTTTTTCTTGATCCTTCGGTGCAATATGAATTTGGAAATAACCAGAGAATCCATCCAGAAAACAATAATGGGTTTTTCTAGCCAATCTTTCAAGGACCTGATCAAGAAATGGAAGTGGAAATTGGTCTTTCCACGTAGCCAAATTGAGCTTCCTGTAATCAATTCACATTCTCCATTTACTTGGAAGCCTAACAGAAACAAGCTCACCAAATTCATTCTTTGAGATTGTGAAGCCACCTTTTTTGGGAACTACATGGATTGGAATCACCCATTGACTATCAGAGATGGGAAAAATAATTCCAGTAGCTAAAAGGGTGGTAACTTCCTTCTTAACAACCTCTAAAAGTGTTGGATTCAACCTCCTTTGAAATTGTCTCACTGGTTTAACATTTTCTTCCAAGAAAATTCTATGCATGCACAATGAGGGGCTGACTCCAGTTAAATCATATAGAGTCCATCCAATAGCTTTCTTGTGGGTTTTGAGGACTCCTAACAATTGATTCTCTTGGTCCTTCGACAAATATTTTGAAATTATAACAGGGAATGTTTCATTTTCACCTAAGAAAGCATATTTGAAATTCTCAGGAAGTGGTTTCAACTCTAACTCAGCTGGGGTATTTTCATTGATCAAAGAACATTGGTTATAGGTGTGGTTGTTTAGTGGGGTTACAAAATTTAAAGGACAATCACCATGAATATCAATTTCAATGTTCTCGGAATTTGATTCTAGTGAAAAACTTTCAATTTCTCCTAAGAGACCGCTAGCAGCACTATGGATTTCTAGGGAGACATCTTCCTCAATGTTGAGATCAATAGAATCTTGCAAATCCATATCAACATTCCAAGACTCATCATCAGCTCCCTTTTCCCTCTCTTGTTGATCAGATTCAGCAAAAAACAAATTTCCATCATCAAAAATTTCAGCTAGTTTCTCATCACAGGAAAAATCAGGGAACATATCAGTGTAAAACCAATCAATCATGTTCACTTGGGGGGATGAATTATCCTCAACTGGGTGTTTCATGGAATGAAAAATATTGAAATGAACAACCTCTCCGCCAAACTCTAGTGAAAGTGTTCCCTTGTGAACATTGATGATTGCTTTTGCAGTTTTTAGGAATGGTCTCTCAAGAATGAGAGGTGCATGGGTACTAAACCTATCATCTTCCATATCTAAAACATAGAAATCCACAGGAAAAATCATGTCTCTCACCTGAACAAGAACATCCTCAATAACTCTAGCAGGCTTGGTGGTACTTCGGTTAGTAAGTTGAATGATGATCCCAGAGGGTTTCAATTCTCTAACATGAAGAGATGAGTAAACAGAATGTGGCATAACATTGATGGAGGCCCCCAAATCAAGCATAACATCCTTGAATTCACATTTACCAATGGTGCAAGGAATGGTAAAAGTTCCTGGGTCTTTACATTTGATAGGAAAAGCATGCTGGATCATGGATGAAACATTCCTCCATAAGTTGACCTTTTCACCTCCTTTGAATTTCCTCTTGTGGGTACACATTTCCTTCAAAAACTTTTCATACCTTGGAATTTTTTTCACAGCATCAAGCAAAGGTATATTGACTTGAACTTTCTTAAAAGTCTCCAAAACCTCCTTATCTAACTCTTTCTCAGCACTAGACTTCACTGGTGGTTCACTCCTAGGGTAAGACAATGGTGGCTTGGTTGTTTCAAGGCTATTTTGAGCACTTCTTTGAGAAACAAAAGGTCCAGACATCCTCTTCCAATCCCTTTTTGTTCTTTCAAGCAACATTTCTTCTCTTGAAATTGTATTTCCCTTCAAAGAACATTTATAATTTTCAGAATTTCCATCAGTGGGGGGATTCTCAATAGCAGTTTCAACAACAGGTTTTGGTTTCTCCATTTGAGGGGTATTCAATTGTTTTCCACTCCTAAGTTCAATTGCACTCACATTTTCCTTCCCTTTATCTCTCGGATTCACTTGGGGTTGTGAGGGAAAACCTCCACTAATTTTATTTTTTATGCAACTAAGATCATAGGCAAGTTGACCCATTTGAGTCATTAGGGTATTCAACATGTTTTTTTGTTGGTATTGTGTTTGTTTCATTGCCTCATGTTGTTTCCTCATTGCATCTTCAATATTACTCTCTAAATTTTGAGTGGGAGGGGCAGCCTGAAAGTTTCTTCCAGAATGAGCATTGGCTTGCTCATTGAAATATCTTGGTTGTGAATTGCTTGATTATCCTTGGAAGAAGCCTCTAGGTTGTTCAGGCTGTCGAAATCTTTCATTAGATTGGTTGTTCCAGCCTTGATTGAAATTTTGATTTGATTGAAATGGCCTTTGTTGGTTTGATTGAAAGGGTTTTCCAGGAAAAATAGCATTGCAGTTTACAGAAGGTTCCTGCATTTGAGGGCATTGGTCACTAAAATGGTCATTGGAAGAACAAATTCCACAGTAGACTTTCATTTGAAATGTTGCTTCAGGTTTGGGTGGAGTTGGTGGGGTATTGGATAACATCATTGACCTCACCATAGTGGTAAGATCAGAAAGTTGACTTGCAATCATATTGTTTTTAGGACTAGCAATGGGGAACTCTTGGGCAGATTTCACATGAAGAAGGCCTCTTGTTCCAAACTGTTGAGCATTTTGGGACATGTTTGCAATTAATGTCCTAGCAGTAGTTGGTGTTTTGTCAACTTGAGCCCCTCCTGCAGCAGCATCAATCATGCTTCTATCAGTAAGACACAATCCCTCATAAAAATATTAAATCAAAAGTTGGCCACTAATTTGATGGTGGGGGCAACTGAAACAAAGTATTTTGAAGCGTTCCCAATACTCATGCAAAGTTTCACCTTAAGTTTTCCTAATTCCACAAATCTCCTTTATAATGGAAGCAGTTCTAGAAGCAGGGAAAAAAATTTCAAGGAAATTTTTTTTCAATTCATTCTAATCCCTAATCAAAGTAGAATGTGAATAGAAAAACCATTCTTTGGAAACTCGTTCTAAAGAAGAAGGAAAAGACCTCAATTTCATTTGATTTGCATCAATGCCCTAGGGTTTCATGTTGACACAAAGATAACTAAATTTCTGAAGGTGTTTATGTGGATATTCCCCAGGAAAACCATTAAATTTTGGAAGTTGGTGAACGAAACTAGATTTAATTTCAAACCCAGCAGGTGAATCAGGATATTCAACAAGATTTTCTGGATTTGCATCATAAGATGAAGCCAATTCTTTCAAAGTTATATTCTCAGCCATTGGAATTTCAATTTCAAATAGGTTTCTTCTAATTGAATTATTAGAATATTCACAACTTGGTACAAGGGGATTTCTGGTAGCTCTATCCCTAGAGTGAAAAGTTCTATCAATTTCAGAATCTAATGGGAACAAATTTGGGTTAGAATTTCAGGTCATGCAAAAACAATTTTCACACAAATAAACTCAAGTAACCTCCCCAGAATCGGTGCCAGTTGATGTGAGGATTATTTGTCATGAAATCCTCAATCAATTAATTTTTCCCCAAAAAAAATGCAATATAGCAGTCCCTGGATTGTCTCTCGAGGAGGTTGCAATTTGAGTTGCAAAACTATCACTTTTTTTGTTGGTTTGTTTTCACATGAAATGGAAAATTGGGGATTTTATTAAAGACTCAAGAATAGATAATAAATAAAAACTAAAGAAAAAGAAAATTGGAGAATGAGCTAGAAAATTAATTGTAAATAAAATGGGTTTCAAACCAGAATCAAAATAGTGGTTACAGACAAGCTTTAACCTCCCGGACACTCCCCTCTTCCTTGTTTAAAATTATATCTCTAATGAATCTCTCAATGCCTACCCAAATACCTATGGATAAACACCTTATTTGGAAAGGATATTATATTAAGACCTCAATATGATCGTTTCCCCTCCTATAGAAGTGATCTAATTATTTGAAGACCTTCAAATAACCAAACCTAACCGAAATCACTATACTCAACGGCAAGACCTCACCGAAGAAATTTAAATAGTGAAATTGAATATTTTACTTTATAGATTGGGAAACCATCCAGAACAAACA
The DNA here is from genome assembly GCA_963277665.1 of Viscum album. Lineage (NCBI taxonomy): Eukaryota > Viridiplantae > Streptophyta > Magnoliopsida > Santalales > Viscaceae > Viscum > Viscum album. The sequence goes on from OY728158.1 coordinate 885,040,787, forward strand.
AGTTGAAAATATATTCAAGAAAGAAAACAACCATTTTCATTCAAGAAATATAAATTCAAAGGAGATGCAACAGAGATTACACATGAAGATCAAAACTCGGAAGGGAGTGTCCGTCGGTTGTCGTCGTCCGCAACCACTTGGTGTTTAGCCTCAAATCACTTGATCAGCCCACATCACCTCCATTACAGCAAGAGTGTACACCATCTTCATCATTGTCTCCACAAATCTAACCCCCCCTTGAAATGAATAAAGAGATAGGGAGAATAGGGGAGGAGGGGTGGAAATCTTTTATCCAGATTCTGTCCTCCTGAAATATGCTTCTGTTTGGAATAACTCCCGGACGAATAAACCTCTGTACCCTTCTACAGAGTTGTTCAGAAATATGTTCTCCGTCAGTCCAAAAAATTTCAGACACTTTGGAGACGTTTTGAAAAAGTTATGAATTAATTACTCCACGACCCTTTCTCTTCCCGAGGAGACCTTTCATCTCCCACTTGTTTGACTCGATCATAGTGTGCACTAATGATCGATTTTGACCTTGACCATAATCATGAAGTCGCACCTTGGAGTCCTATTGCACGCCCAGTTGGAATTAATTACATTGGAAACACGTAGCCGAAGTTATGATCCATTTATTGAAGTGGGCTCCACACATCTGAACATGAAAACTATTCCCAAAGAATGATTTATTTGGACCCTTAGATGGGCTATTTATATCTTTATACAGTTTAAATATATGAACATCACATTCCAGGGTTCCTACAAAAAAAGAATCAGTCGAATTGGATAAGTAGTTAAAAAGATATGACCAAATACTCAGGCATGTCAAAAACTGCTTAAAATCCAGAATTAAGGCATTTTCACAATTTAGCTCAAAATTTAACAATATTACAAAAATGATGCAACTTAACATGTAATGACACATTGGTGAGGATTAAATCATTGAAATTTAGATAAAATATATTGAAAATATCAGCTCTATCATATATCTACTCTTACTTTACCCAATAAACAAAAATGATTCACATTTAAAATGCACACCCTAAGTCAACTATGACCTTGAAAAATTTCACTACCACACTAAAATTGAAACCTTCCTAAAATTTTCATGGCCACTAACCTAATAACATAACCATCAAAAAACTTATAATAATATATCTCCCATTAAAAGGTCATAATGAAACTAATCGATAAATAAAATACCTTAAGCAGGATGAAAGAAAAAATAGAAAATAAAAAACCCAAAGGTCAGAAACATCCAACCAAAAAATAATAAAAAATAACCCTTATAGATCTCTAACACCTTGGAAAACCTTACAATTTTAAAGAATATGGAAAGAAATAAAAGATAAATATACTCAAATAGATAACCTCTCCTCAAAATAATTCTTTACCAAGTGGGTTATACTTAGTCACAAGTAAGATAAATTTTTAGGTTAATACATACACATGAGTTACCCTAATTATTAACACCATGAGAAAATAGGGTTAGGAGATCAAATAATTTCTATTTAACAAGTATTTTCTTGAGATAAATTACATTAAAATTTAGAGACTAAATCATACATTTCTAATCCATTGGACCGAGTCATTACATCATCACTAATGAAACCTTTTAATAGAATCTTTAGTGTCATTAGTTGAATTATAATTTATTTAGGTTTTCTATGGAAAGTAATAATTTACCATTTATAAATTTAAATTAATTAATTTAAAGAAACATACTTAAAAATTAATTATGTATTAATAAAATAGGGTTCAAGAACCAATTCCAAATCATGAAAAAAAAACAAAAAATAACCAGAGGTATCCAATGTGGCATAAAAAATCCAAAAATCAACTTAATTTTAAACCTAAATAATAAAATAAACATTTTACTTAAGATTATGGATTTAAATAATAATATTAGAGTCTTATCAATGAATTGAAAATTCATATGGTAATAATACAAGTATATGGAAATCAATAAATATAGTATAAGCAATTAAACATTCTTTTCTAATGTTATGATATATATAATTTCAATTTAGCATGGAAATTAAAATTCAAAACCCTTCCATTTATATTTATAAAATAATCATTTAAATTTTATTTTAGGTTTGGAAATAAACTATTAGACACAAAATAGTCATAACATTTTTAATAAAATAGTGGGTTGATTCCACCTACCATAATAACCCATTGGTGAGAATATCTTAATCCAATGACCACCAAGAGGCTCCATAAGAATATTTAATATAGTTATGAAAGTAATCAAACCCATAGAGTAAAATTAAACAACTATAGATGACTCCCAAAAAATTCCAGATACTACTAACCACAAAATCCACAAATTATAGGACCTAAATTATACTCAATTTAACCCAAAATTTATGAAATCCAAAAAAAACTATCCATTGATCAATTTAACTCCTTCAAAACAATGATTAATGGCATGTGAACAACCTTTCTAAAATTTATCTAACCCTTATACTTGAAATACCACTTGTTACATATGAATTTCACTATGATCCATTAAAATTAATCAACAAATATTTAACCCTATGAATCAAAAATCAAAGATAAGATAATAAGAAGAGGAATAGAAGAGGAAGAGGTGGATTTTCCTAGAAATGGTGGATCAAAAACACATTCAATCATTGGATCTAAACGAAATTAAATAAATGAGGGCACATAAGGAGTGTGTTTACATTCTGTGTAGGATCTTGTGAGGGATTTAAAATTTAAAAAACCCAAAATGATATTAATTCCCTTATTTTAAAGAAAAATTATAAGGATTGGCGAGTACTCGGAGCCTCACCATCAGACACACGGTGGTAGTCCATTGGGTATTTCCACACTGTTTACCTAAATGGTTACCCAGTGGAATTATACTAAGTACCTAGTGTTCACCTATATCCACCAATTATTATCTATCCTTTTGTTAACTCCAAAATACCATAAGATTTTATTACCATCTCCCAATATTATCTCTAAAAATATTCAAACACTAATAAAGATAACTCTCTTGATCAAAATCTAAAAAAACAAACAATCTTGAACCTTCACCATTAAATTATCCAATTTAAATATAAAATTTGAAAAAATAATCCACTAAATTCAATCCAACCAAAAAAACCATAATTACTAAAATATTAAATGATTCAAATAGTAATTTCATGCTTCATTACATAAATGGTTTTAAAATGATTAAGGGATATTTAGTTTGAACTATTGTGTATAAGTGGATTATTTTTTAGATAAATTAATTTTTCATGGAATTAAAACCTTTTTTATATAATGTTATTATATAAACCAAATTAGAAATTTTGAAATATATATTATTTTTATTAGAGTTAGCATTTAAAAATAAATTATTTGATTTATGTTTATAATTGTGAAATACTTATTATTGAAATTGATTGAATATTTATGTTAATCATGTTAAATTTTTTAATTTGACTATTATAATGGAGGATTTTTTATAATTGATGAAAATAGGATTTTGAATATGAAAATAGATTTAAATTGGGTTAATAATTGGATTTATCAACTAAACAAATTTTTGTTGTCCAAAATTATAAGTTGATAAATTATTGAATGAAGTTTATAAATGACTATATATTATTAGTTATTTATGAAATGTATTTGGGTCATGTTTTGAGTTATTATTGATGAATAATTATTTTATTTTTTTATAATGTATTACAAATGGTTTGATATGTATGTTTTGAAATGGATCATGCATGTGTTTTCTAAACATAAATTAGCTGTTTTTAAAATCATGTATAATTTCAATATTTTGAGGAATTTTTTTATGAATAATGTGTGATATTATGCTGTATGAAATTTTTTAATGATTTTGTTATTATTTTTATAATAATATTGAATTATAGTACATAAAATGAATGTGTTCTTGTAAATAGTGATTAAATTTTATGGTGTGTTTGAGGAAAATAATGTTTTTTAAGTTAGTGAATTATCATAATATTAAAAACTGTTGTTTTTGTTTTTATTGAGAATGAGGATATGGATTAAAATATTTAAAATATAATATGTCATTTTTTCACATGGTGCTCTTTATTAAATCGAATGGTGTGTATTATTTGAATGTTTGTTACAGAATAATTTTCCTTGTAATGGGAATAATTGTTTAATATATAATTTAAATACTTATGGGATATAATGTGTGTTAAGATATAATATAATTTTTTGATTGAAAAGATTATTGTACCCATGATTTTGGTTCTTATTATGGGATGTGATGTAAATTAAGAAGTGTAAATGTTTTCTAGTATGGTGATTTCATAGTAATGATTTAAAAATATAATTTTAAAAATGATGAGTTTTTATTTAATTTTTTATGAATTGAAATTATTGTCACATGGTGTCAAGTATTAAAGTGATATTTGTTAAATAATGTTTATTTATTTAAGAATATGTTGCATTTATTTCGAATGTGATGTCATGTTATGGGTGTTTTCGTGAACTTTAAATCATTTTAAATTGCATGTGATAAATAAGAAATGGATTTTCGAAAAAAGATTCAAGTACTTATAAATGATGCCTAATGGATTATTTCAAATAATTTATTTTTAATGGATTTTATTGGAAGATAAATTTATTATGTTTTTTCAATAATATAATTGTGGTTACTCTCTATGATGAATATGATTTTTTAATAATGAAAAAAGATATTGAAAATGGAAATGGACTTGGATTAATTAAAATTCACTAATTAACATTTAATGTGGAACTAAATGGGTAATTAATAGTATGATAATTAATAAATATTGAGGTAAATTATATATTCTAATCCTACTAAAACTATCGAAAACTATCATTGATAATTTAATAGAAAATTTAATAGGATGATCAGTGATGATTTTATTGGTTAAAACTTAAAATATCTACTCTAGAATTGATTGGGTATGTACATTTAGAAATTTATTTTATTTATTAAGAGATTTATTTATGACTTGGTTATACTGAAATGATTGTTTTTTTATATATCTAACATTATTAGGTGTATGTATAGATTCCATGGTTATAGAGGAGATGATAAAGTTTCTGGTTTATGAGATAGAATCATAAATCAAATCATTTAGTGGAACATATGGAATGGGAAGTATAATAACTGACAATAAATTTAATGAGGGTATAATTAAGAAACTTTATTTAATAATAATTCAAATTAATTATTTTTCTTATACATTGAGAAAATAGTTTTAATTTTGGAGTTAAATGGGATTGTTGTCATTGTTAGTGTTAGATGAGGATGATCAGTGGATATGATGTAGGGTGTTTCATCTATAAAATATAATTACTTGGTTCAAGAAGAATTTACTATTAGGACTCAGAGAGTAGAATATAAGAAAGTTGTTAGTTATTGTGGGTCATTGTATATACTTTGGTATATGAGTTAAGTTGGAAAAGTACAATAAAAACAATCTTCTCATTATTTGTTGGTAAATTATTTTGAGAATGGGATACTCTTATGTTGATAACAAATTGTGATGAGCCATTATAGAACCATTAGTATATGATGAATTAAAATATTATGTAATGGCGCGTCATTATATAATAGTGATGATTAACTAAAATTTTTTTGGAGTGATGTTACATCGGGAAGGTATCATTAATTCCTTTGGGTTGGTACTGATTTATAAATTTTTATTATTCTATACCACTCTAACTACAAAGGTGAAGAATATTAGAAGTATGGAGTTGATCCTATGAAGAAAAGGGAAGATTAATGAAAAAATTCAACTAAATTTTAGGTCTTCTGAATTTTGATTAAATTATGTTATTAATTTAATTATGAAAATTAAAATAAAAATACTAAGAGAAAAGAAGAAGAAAGGGGAAGTAGTTTCTAGGGGTGGTTTTTCTTAATAGATTAATTTCTCTCCACTTGAAAATTTGTTACATTAATTAGTTGTGAAATCATTTAATTTTATTCAACAGTAATTTGTTCAATTATTATTGAAACTATCATAGCATCCTAACCCTCTTGATCCAAAAGTCTAGAATAATGAGAATTCATTTAGTTGATGCGGTGTAGGGGAATAATCTAATCTATGGTTTATATATCCATCATCTCTATAGTGCTAGATTTCATTCATTATTAAAATATTTGGTCAATAATGTAATAATAAACAAAATCGGATGTGAATTTCGTTGAAACACAAAAATAATTAGGTTATCGAACAAGTGAAGAAAAAAATTAAATCATGTAATAAACACCCCTTTCAAATAGATTCTCTCTCCCCTACGAGTTTATCCATTCATCATAAAGTGATGTCCAATGATTAATAAACCAAAACCATAAAAAAGGGAATAAAAAATTGAGAGTTATTATAAAAGAGTGAAAATATTTAAAATCATACAACTATTAAAAATTTAAAAAAAAAATTATAGAAATAAAAAGAGATATTATAAGAGACAAATTTAATTAAAAACATAAACAAATATGTATATAAACAAATAATGAAATAAATATAGAAGAAAACTCATAACTATAGCGAATGGTTCTCAAGTTAGAATTATAGTGGTAGAATTATTGTCGTGAAATCCTTCTCCAATAATTTTTATTTCTACATGGATGAAATCTCTTATTTTTAGGACTCCAAATCAAACTCAAGGTCCTAAGGTCAAATGGGCATTAAAATCCGCCATAATGGATCAAAAACACATCTCTTGAACTATTGATGGGAAAAATACACATCATTAATTAATAATTCACTTTTTGAATTAATCATAAACTAAAGAAATTTTTTTTTAAACTTAATTAATATTCATACCATGATAGGGGTGTCACACTATGAATTTTCAATCCTCACCCCCTTTCTTTATTTTTCTCCTTGTTCACAACTTGGGTCCTCTGGTTTATAGACCAAATAATATTTTTCACTAGTAGTCACATTTTTTTTGTCTTCCTTCATGGTCTAAATGATTCTCCAATGTGTGAAATATTTTTGGCTTCAAATATTCCATCTTGTATTTATCTTCATTTTTTCATTGGTATGCCCTATGATCCAAAATTTCGATGTTTCACTCCAAACTATTCCTGATTCCCTAAAAATGATGACTCTACCATAAAAACACATAAAACAATAAAATTAGAAATGAATATAAAATAAAATAAATTAATATTAAATGAAAAAATATATTAATACCATGAATATACATATTAAATTTAGAGATAACAGGTGGGAATAGGTGTTATAGGTGAATACCTCATGGTTAGGAAGTAACTTGTAGTTGTTTAGCAATGGAAATCATGTAGATGTATAATCAAGTTAATATGGTAGTTTTTTTTGGGTAATACATCATATATAGTAATATGTGAGTGAGAGTGTGGATATTGTTGGAGGAATTTATCAAGATTCTTCTATAAGTTTCAAGTTGAGTTTTTGATTTTGTATAGTGATGGAAATTATAAATAATGGGGAGCACCATTATATAATCTAGATTATTCAATTTATTAATGTCATTAGATAACTAGTGTTTTCAATAATGTGTAATATATTAGATATATAATTTTCATATGACACTCATTGAGATAGTGGGAAGTTAATATGTAATAAAAAATAATTAATTTGATGGGGATAATGGTTATGATAATGAAATTGTGTATCTAAAGGATTTTGGAATGCTCAATCTGGGTTTTAGGATTAGATATAAAATATGTTAACTAAGAATCAATAAGTGATTTAGGTTTTTATTTTAAGTAATAAGTAATAATTGGATAATTATTAGTTTTGGGTTAAATTATCGATGGTTTTTTATCTATAAAATAGGGTTTGGGAATGTACATGAGGACTTTGTGACCAGTTTGCCCCTCGGATGTCCCAAAGGCATTCTTTTTATTTATTTTTGGCAATACCCATTTAAAGGGTTGAGGGGGAACCCTTGAAATTCCTATATTATTAGTGGATTACTTGACCCTAAGTTATTATAGAAATTCATCCTAGAAATGACTACTTGAAAATGACCCTCCCTAGTTTCTAGATTATGAAGTCAACTTCCCACCTTCGCATTGCTTTTTTATCTAGAAATACTTATGCAATGGTGAAAAATTCTGGTCCCGATGGAAATTTACATACCCTATCATTCTTCCAAATCATGATATATTTTTTCTAGTTAAACCTAATTCTTTGATTCCTCGTATGGAGAAAGTTCCTTTTGTCTATCTGGTTGCATCTACACTCCATGATCTGAATGAGGTGTCCCAAAGGCCTTGAGATGACCTGAAGGCCTTGAGGTGGCCCAAAATCCTTAACTAGACCAAAGGCCTTGGGTGCCCTGAAGGCCTTAATAACTCTAGGCCCAAATCAGTGGCCCAAAGGTGAAGATTTCAAGATTCTAAAGTACCAAACAGAACCTACTACAGTACTAGTGTGTCACTGGTGATATTTGGCGATTTCTTTTGAATATGAGAATCCCAATGGTGGGTTGTTTTTAATAGCTATAATTTTTTTAATTTTTTTTATTTAATTTAGGATATATTATATTGTATTTTAAGGTATGAAGAAGGATAATTAAGTGGTTAGGGTAAATCAATATGTTTGGTTATAAAAAATGAGTTGGTAGTTACAGAAGCAACCCACTAGTAATATAGTGAGGGCTCATCAAGAAACTAATAAGTCGAGATAGTATAATGGAAATTTTTTACACCACCAAGAACTCAATAGGTTGTTATCAAGAATTCAATGGCCATCAGATTCTCAATAGAAACCCATTGGGAATTTGGTGGAGTTTCTTTACCCCCACTTTAAGTGGGGGTAGTTTTAGTTATTTATAGACTAAGAATTTAATTATTGTTGGGATATCATATATTGGAACATAACCAAGTTTGATCTTATTATTAGGTAATTTTACCTTCCCTTTTTATCCTCTTGAATCCAAGAATCCCATATCACTTATAGGGTCCAGAATTGGATAACATTCTACTACTAAAAGTTATCTTAAAGACCACAATTTTAAGAACAAGGTACCCAAAAGGGTTCAAGATCTCATAGTAGACCATAGCAGAATAAATTTCTAGAATTAGGAATACTAGTCACCCCAGGATCCATTTTTATTCTCCCTTTATTCTTATTTCTTTTTATAACTTTAAAACCTTCAAAAACATATTCTATAAATAATGAACAAGAAACAAAAACATGAAACATAAATATAAGAAGCACAAAATGTGGAAATTACATGGATCATACTTTAATAATTCTCTATGTGGGAATAAACTAATTTTTATTAAGGGAGAAAATGGATTTACATGGAAAAACCTCCTTAAAAAATCCTTACTTAACCTAAGTTACAAGGGACTCCTTCCAAACACCCTGCTAAAATAATCATAGAAAATCTACTCTATGATAAACACCCATCGCAAGTACTATGTGGGGAAGTCCCTCCAAAGGGATAGAAATTATCTGATCCTATTTCCTTTTGGATTGACTCTCAATTTATCTCATTGCCCTTTTCAAAGAAAACTATCACCTTATATTTAATATAGGTGCACCACATCTACTAATAATTTATTCTGATTACACCACCATTTGAACTTCATGGATAATCCTATAATTTTTCATGGAAACCAAGAAATCACAAAAGACTCAAAGAGTCATTATGGTAAACATTTTGTGCTTTTAAAAACTCTATGATATTACCCTAATTTAGATTTCTTAATAACCCTTATATATCCCTTATGAATTTTGAGTGACCATTACACAAGTCCTTTATGTATCTTTACTTTCTCTTCATCTGGAAAAAGTTACTACTCTAAAACTTTTTTCCACATCCAGAATTTCCCTTCCTTCTATATGAATTTATCCTATGAAATGTAGTCTCTCCTCAAGTATATTCATTTTGAAATTACTCATTTCTTATTCCCATACTTCAATATAGTCATTATTCAAAAAAAAACCTCTGTAATATCCTGTTATTTTCTAAAATGGTACAAACCATTTATTTTTTGTAAAATTTTCCATAAAACGGACCTTATAAAGATTCCTAAGATGTTTAAGGAGGTCTTAGGTGCATCTGGGGCTTGTTTGGTTACTGGATCCCAGAATTAGAAAGAATAGACTAGGACACATGATTAAAAGAAACCATTCCACCCATCCCTCTTGGTTTCCCTAAACTGTGTGGTTGTAGACAGTGGGGTTTTGGGGCCCATGGGATTTTTCTTTAACCACACAACTCCAGGTGCATGAATGTATGGCCAATTTTAGGTTTTGGATGGAGAGGTTTCAAATGGTTTGTACACTATTAGTCAAACCGTACACCTAACTGTGAGGGGTAACCCTTTGAAGTAGTGAATAGTGCATGGTTGGTGCATTTTTTGGACAACTATGAACCCTTGTATTTATAGTGAAATGTAAAAAATGAACCACTTAAATGATTTTTTTAACCCTCCTTTTCTTTCACCTTCTTCTCTAGTGAGCTTCCCTTCTCTCCATGCATGTATCTCTTTCCACCTTCTTCATAGGGTTTCTTCTATCTCATTTATCCTTCCATTGAATCATCTGCTGTCTAAAGTAATAGGAAGCTTGAGGTAATATATCTCATCCTCTACCATCTATTTCAATCTTCCTCTTCCCTGTATTATGCTATTTAGGTGTGCCTTTTCCCTATTTTTAAGGATTTGGATGAATCCCTTGATTTTCCACCCATTATATGTTGAATAAATCCTCAAAAATGGATGAGTATAGTGATAATACATTGAGTTAGGTGGTCTAGGTCTTTCTCACTAATTTCATGGAATTCTTTTTGACATGTCATTATTCTTCTTGTTGAACCCTTCTAGCAACGCTTCAAATTTGTTAAATAAATTAATTTAATTGGTTTCTCATTTCCCTCAAGAACCTACCATGTAAAAAAACCCATTCATAGAAAATTGAATTTCTATTGGACACCCATTAGGTGGGATTTCCTTCTATGTCTTGTTTTCTCATTCCATAAATTAATTACCCTCATTTATTTGTGTGCTCTTGGGATTAATTCCTTAATTAGTGAACGGAACCAAGAAAAATGGTTGATCATGGTAAAGGCCCCTTAATCTTGATTCCACTTATTCATAATTGAATTCTTAAACTCAATACATCATCTTAAATGACACATGATTTCATTTTATTGATTTAGAATTTTCACCACATATTCATGCTTGGTATTCTCAATGATTATACTTAAATTAAATATGTAATGCTATGTACCTAATGACTTGTAATTATTCTTGTATTACATTGCTTGTAATTTTTGTGGGTTTCCTAGTGATAATGCCTTGTGCACTAGAGCTAATGTGTGTTCTTAATGTCTTATTCCATGTTTGATGGCTTGAATTTGATGTTATGTTTTGGCTTGAATTTTTAGCATTTAATGTTGATATTATTATTTAATGACATTTGATTTGTATATTCTATAAAATGTGAGCTATGTTTTGATTTTTATGATCACCTACTACAGGTTGAGAGATAACACGGTTCCCAATTTAAGGATTTAGTGGATGAACTCACCATATTCAGTTAGATATACCTGATGTGCGAGAGTGATACATTATCTTTCCATGTATGGGATCTCTGGGCAGTTTATGTTTTCTTGTGAGTGACATGAGTTCCCTAGTGTAGAAACCAAGGATAGACCCATTAGCAAGATTGTTACGTCAAGCCATGGGTGATACATGGCCCCTATGTGAGATACTTGGTATGAACTTAGAGTCACAATACCATGATTGATATAAGGGATTCTTATATGGGTTTCCTTAGATGGACTTTATGGAATTGTTTCTATCAGAGACACCTATAGTGACCCTTGGGATTATATATAGATCGCCTTATATAGGATCAGGACTCCACTATTGGATTGGACGACTTGTTTTCTTGCTTCATATGTGATGAGACCTATTTTTATTATGATAATTCTAGAGTGTCTTAATATAGATGTGACCCCAAGACAAATCACAAGATTGGATTATGACTACCTTTTTTTATTTTATTGTAATAGTCATTATATACATAGTATAAATTTCACAGGTATTTGGTTAAGACCTCTGGATTAGGCCAAATAGTTGATATTAGTTGGGTGTCCACTTAGGGACCTGAACTAACGTATTTCAATGTGTAATTTTTTATTACTCTTCATGTATTATTATTATCACACTTTTATTTATTCATTGCATGAAATGGATTTTCCTAGAAACTATGGTTATATACCTACTGTGATTTTATCTCACACCCTTATTGGGCCACCCTTGGAACCCAAGAAGATTTTATGATCACAGGTATAGACAAAGAGAAGCTTGTAGCTTTAGATTCATGATGGATTTATATATTTAGGATTGAGAACATTGGAAGAGGACCGATCCTATTATTGATATGATTATAGTAGTAGTTTTTTACTTTTTTATATTTTTCCAACATGTATTATATGATTTAATCTACTGATCCTATTTTACTTTCATTTTTTTATATCATCCTAAACATGATCATCATTGTATTTATTCTAGTTATTAAGTTTCCACCAGTTTTTTACCTCTCTTTCATGGATTATCATTATTTTTATGATTCTTCTTATATTTTTTATTTCTACTTTTTGTATTTAGCTTTTATTTTCAACTGATGTGTTTACTCTAATCAATGTGGACATAGTATCCCCACAGACACTCATAAGGCCCTCACTGCTAGTCGAAACCCTCTAGAATTCAGGGAGATGTGCTTGAGGTCATATGGTCTACTATCTCATGGAATTGTTGAGTGTAAATCGGGGTAGGATGGTAAACCCTTGTAATGACTCCATGTAATTTTCTCTAAAGTAAACAATTTTGGTATCGGTCCAAACTTGTTGAAGTCCCATCAACATTTTGTGTCATGTACCATTTTCATGTCCCTAATCTATCAATAATCTTATGCTCCTAATACACTCCTAGTGAACTTTTATAATCCAAGAGTTGTCTAATATATCAAACTTTAGTGATACAACTAAAACTAACCTCCATTTAAAACATAACTTTTAAAAATTATGGTATCATTGAATTGATGAACTCCCACTAAAATAATCTAGAACCTTTTGGTCACTATTGTTCAATAAAAATAAGGAATGTGTTGGTTATTTTTTTCCCATTGCATTATAGGTTAGTAATAAACCATCAAATATCTCCCCATTATAAATGAAAATCTAATAGTCTATTAAGATTCTAAAATTTATTTCCTCATAGTCATAAAATATAAAATTATTCATCACCAGTACTTTGCAAAGATAATTTCTAAGCACCTGGGTTTATCCATCTTCCAGCATAAATGTGGTTATAGTTAATTTAAAAATGACTTTTTGATGAGATAAAAATATATCTCCCTAATTATGGACTTGTAATATCCTTAAAATATCATACCCCAAATATATTCAACATCGTCTTCATGTATCATTCAGGTTTCTCATGTTAAGTCTCCTCAAACTAAAGTCCTTTTGGCTAAAAGATCTTATAAATCTATTATTTCTTCCAAAATAGAATCATACAAACCTGATCTTAAAACCTATTTTTATCTTCTAGTATCTAAAAATTTCCATAGTTCTTCTCTGATGAAGGTTATAAAACACATTGAGCTTGTGCTTGAGGGAACAACACCTACAATATCATGAATCCTCATCGATGTAGGTACAAAGTACAATGAATCATTAATAAAAACCAAAACTAAATAAAGTTAAAATTCATGGGTGATTATACTTATAGAATAAGAAAACTTATATCTATAAAAGATAATAATAAACCCATGCCATATCCTCCATCTGTTAAAAAAACTACTTCTCCAGCACGCAATTCCCCTTCTAATAAAATTTCATCCAGACAAAAATATTTTTCTTTCATAGTTTTCTATATAATGATTCTCTGAGTAAATATCATTACAAATATAAATATTTATCTTCTTCTTAACATGATCATTGAAATTATCATTCAATTGATTAGGATTGTGTAACACTCCATACTTCTATTCCTTATCTGGATGAAACCACCACTCCTCCATCATTCATGAGTTCCCCTATAACTAAAACCTATAGAAACAAATGCATACTCCCATATTTAATGTTAAGTGATGAGAACCCCATATACAAAAAAACCTGAATCAAGTGGTTCGATGAACAATTGATATAAAAATTGCCATTGGATCTTAAATAGGGGATTCAAATAATATCCAAAAGTAAACCCTCTATAATAAACCTTTTAGTATCAAAAGTCTTACTACAATCTATTATTCCCTTCGTAATTACATATAAAAACATGGGGCTCCATCAGAATGTAATAAAATTGTTATTCAACCTCTTTAATCAGATTTTCATGTTTTCATCCACCTATCAAGTCATACACCATCACACTAGGCTACACCCTTTGGAACATTTCCTTATTCTTTCCTATCATTATTTTGTATTCTTCTAAACACCTCACTTCTAACTAATTCATCGTCAATGAAAATTACAATATCACCTAGAGTAATAAAACCAAAATCCTCCAAATTATAAATCTTCCACCATTGAAATAGAATTCCAAACCTTTCCCATTGAAACACTATCCTTCAGAAATAATTAGATCCCACTAAATCCTAAAAGTGTAAGGGATTGTTAAAACCTTTTAGAAGTCTTTATCAGTCTCTCATATAAGTTATAAACAAAACCTCAGTAATGGAACATACTTCTAGACCTAAGGTCATGGAATTATTTTGAAAAATTCATACTTCATGGTATCTCCACTATCTTACTAGTGACATTATTCTAGAAAAATAATAAACCACTCGATAGAAATTAAATGGTATTCTTCCAAATCAATTCAAAACCAATTGAATATGGTTCTTCCAAAACATGATAAATAATTCACCATATAATTTTCAACCAATATTTGATGCCACTTTTGGAGATATTAGACACCATAAGACCATCATACCTGATATAACAGGATGGGTAATTTTTCTTTTCACTTGCATGCTTTGGAACTCAATCATCCCATACTAGTTCTAGGATCTAGAACCAATGAATCATACCCAACCAACCTCATACTTTCATAAATTATCTTATAAACCTAAAAGTATAGAACATGAAAATAAAAAAATTCTGATATTCCACAAAAAATCACAGTGGAATCCATATCAGAAACATTAAACACTAAAATCCTTATCCACCATATTAATCCTCCTTTCACTCTAATTATTTTCAATAACTTCATGTTCTTTGAGAATATCATTCTTAAATAATTAACAAGAAATAACAACCAATGACATAAACTGAAGAAGAATAATACATGGAAATTACATTGTATGGGCTTTATTCTTGCTCTATGAGAGAACATATAAATTTTCATTAAGGTATAAAATTGAGTTACAAGGGAATCCATCCTTCTAGAAAACCTACCCACCCTGGGTTATAAGTGAATCCTTTAGGATTACCTACTTGAAGAACCATTGAAACACCTCTCCATGAAGAAAACTCATTGAAATCACTTTTTGGGGAAGTCTCCCCACAATTATGGATGTTATAACACCCTCTTTCCTTCTAGATCAACTCTCACTATAACACCCCATGATTTTAGTATGAAGTTTTCTTTAAATAAATCTAATGTGTTCGATAGAATGTAATAAATTAAAGACTAAAAAAGTGAATACTTATTAAAATTCATTATGAAACAAATTATAAGATATTTAAATGAAACATGATTAGAAAATTAAATGTTTTTTAAATAAAATAGTTCTAAATCACATTGAAAAATACCATTGATTTTAAAGAATTTATTTTTTAAATTTTCATATTTTTGAAAACTTTATCATATTAAAAAATGTAATCAATAAAATATATTTATTAAATTCAAGGAATTATTATTAAAATAAATTTTTGACATCTAATAAATAATTAAGTGAATATTAGAAGGAATAAGTTAACTATTCATGGCTAAAAAAAATGTTTTCTTTAAACACATTGTTTTTTATATGTTATAGGTTTTTATCTAAAAGATAAATTTTTCATATTTTAATTATGGAGTTGAAAAAATAATTGTGAGTATATTTAAATAAAATAACAATAATTTAATGATTATTAAGTAGTAAGGGATATATATAAATTCATTTTTATGCTTAAAATGAAATTTTCGAAAAAAAAATTATTATATTGTGTAATTATATTAAAAATAATTTTTATTGTATTTAAAAAATGAATCTGATAAAATGGTTTTAATATTTTGAATCATCATAACCAAATTTTATTATATATTCAATCTCATTTTTTGAAATATAAAATAATTTTCCAAGGAAAAAGTTAGTCATTATGGTAAAATTCAAAATAAGTTAAATGAGTTAAAATATGGGATAATCTCATCAAATATCATAAAAAATATAACTAAATGGGTTTATGAGGGGTTTATATACCTTCACCTATCATATCATTACTAATTGACAATTTATTATACACATTCTGTGAATATGAAATTCCTTTTATCATTATAAATGAGTATTTACAAAAATGTCACCCATTCTCATCTATAAAAAGACCCATCCTCATCCCAAATCAACAAACACCTTTCCTTATAAATTATATTTAATACCTACCCATTATTTCTCCCTAATAATATTACTTCATTTTTTGAAACCTTAGGTTCCAATAAGGAGTCTCAAACCCATCATTTCCAAGAGGCTCTCTAAGAGGAGATTCAAGTCCTCAGTGTCGGTGTTATTTTTTCCTTAATCATTTTTCTATATATTATTCATCTAAATATTATTAAATATGATTTATAAATTTAATAAAAAAATTTAATCATTAAAATTCTATAAATGTGATATTATTAATATATAATAAAATTTTCTTACTCGTTCAATCATTATAACGTGTCCTTATTTGGGTCCGTTTTACCACCTACAAAAATTATGTTATAATATTTATGTCATGAATGACTAATAAAAATTAAATAATAATAATATTTTGTAATAATGTTTCATTTAATATGTTTTCATAATTATTTAATAGTAATACGTAAAAGTATATTCATCAATAAAATCAATTCCTTTTATTGAATCAAAATTCAAAAAAAATCAAATGTTCTGTGAAATGAATCATCATAAGTTCCATGAAATGACCTTGGATCTCTATAAATATATCAAAAATAATTAAATCCTTATTAACATTATACAGGTGATTATCCCATCAAAAAGAAGTATTTAAACCAATAAACTGAAGGATTCATGGAAAACAGAACTATTGACACCTAAATATTAATTTTAACAATTAAAAATTATGTGGGTAATAATAAATGATAAATGCATGGTATCAAGTAAAATAAATTTAAATTATGTTATCATGTAAATTAATACCCAAATTTATTATACAATATTTTACAGCGTATCTGATGAAGTAGAAGTCCAAAGTGATGGTTTCTTTTCCAATATCACTTTGAATTTAAGATTTCTTACATATTAATTCCTATTTAGAGAAATTGTATGTTATATATATATAACCAAATATATTTTCTTATAATATGGGTATTTCTAGGTTTTACAAGTCATCTTATCATTTCACTTCTCTTTGGTTCAGAATTCAACAAAAAGATTTCATATAAGTGGAACTCAACTTATCTCTTCTTTTCGGTTAAGAACATTTATCCTACTTATATAAATCATTTATATTACATTATTCATGTTATTTTTTATACTTTAATGATTTATTAAGTTAATTTATCTTTGACTTTTACTTTCATTAAAACATTTTTAAAAATTAATCTTTTTTATATTTTCTATATAAGTCATTTTTTACTTTCTTTACAAAAGTGTAGAAAGAATATTATTTTAAAAAATTTCTACATGAATGACTTTTTTAAATTTTATGTTTATTATTTTTTAGGAATCTTAACTTCCAAGTTTTAATGGTTTACTAATTAAATTATTTTCCCATTGTTCTATGAATTTTTAATTTTTAAAATTTATCAAAAGAAAGGGATTTTTGTTTTTGTTTTTCACTGTTATTTTCTAATGGTCTTATAAAATTATCTTTTATCCATGTAAATATCTTTTAATGATTACTATATTTTATTGAGGGTATTATATAATGATATTATCCACTTTATCTCTTAATATGTATTATGATAATGTTATGTGGAAGTTTTCATGAAACGTATTTATTTCCCATGGATTAATTAAGTTATGATAGATTTATGAATTTTTTCATGTCTGTGTGAAACACATATGTATGGTTTATTATTGAGTTATGGTTTGGTCTATTATAACCCTCTAATTCATTGGGTAAATCTTTATATCTCATGATATGAAACTTTCATGGTACTGGGGATTGAACCCAATCTGCCATGGAACTATGTCCATTAAAGTTTAAAGGGAATAAAAATTGAACCCAATCCACTAAGGGAATCTATACACAATGTTATGGTTGTATTATAAGTGATACTTGATAAAGAGAATTATTTTAAATACTTATGTTTTTTATACACTTTTATTCCCCATTATTATTCTTCTTTTATGTTTTTATGGCTCATGATTATTGACTTATGTATCCATACCCCTATTACACATGTTTTATGTTATTACAAAGATTAAACCCATGAATCTTGGTTTATGATCTTTGTTTTATTCAGTGTGATTCTCTTATGTTATGCTAAATATCTTTAATTATGTTTTTATACCCATGTTCTCATGTTATAATCACTTATTATATTCAATTCATATCTCTTATTCTAACCTTTACTGATTATTTGAGCTCACCATTTCTTATATTTACATTCCCCATGTTATAAAGAAGGGTGTTACATATGATATATATATATATATAATGGTATTAAGTGTGAAGAATATATATGGTATATATAGAAAATATTGTAAAATAAGTTTTTTGTTTATCTAATCTCTAAAGGTACTAAATTTATAATTTATGGGGTGTGATTTATTGTGATATATAAGTAATATTCATATAAAATGATATAATATGCATGTATGTTATGTTTGGGTCATTTCAATTGTTATCAGAGTAGGGTTTACTTATTTCAGGGGATTGGGTTATGAAGAATGAGATTATGGAACATAAAACAACCTATGATAAACCATGAATGATGTAGAATAACCCTACAAATTAATAAGTTGAAATGAAGGTTTTATAATTTAGGACATATTGCGATTGATTTCTTTATCATGTGAAAACTTACTTTGATTATTTAATGACATTTACACTAACCTTTTTTTAGTCAATGGATGGAACCAGGAGGAATCGAGTTAACAATGAGTGTGATGGAAAATTCAATGACAATCCTCAAGATAAAATAAATGGAATGGGTTCTGGAATGAAAACTATTATGATTATTCTCACATAACTCTCTCAGGTTATGAAAACTAATATGGATTATGTCAAACTCTCAAGGTAATAAACATCACTTTATTGAATCCTTTATGCGACAACATTTACCATCCTTTAATGGGTAATCTGATGCACTAATTGGAGAGTGGTAGATCAATACAATAGAAAGTATATTTTAAATTTTCTAGTACATGGGGCATGGAAAGGATTTTTTTCATTTAGAAATATAATTTTCTAAATCATGGATTCTCATTAAAAACAAAAGGCTAGAGTAATAAATTTACTCCATTGAAAGGGATGAGTTTATGATGGAATTTTTCAAATAAATATTTTCCTTAAACTCCTACTACTAAAATAGGGAGGTAATCCCCAAAGATAAAACAAAAGGATCATGAATCCATTAATGTCTATGATGAAAACTCCACAAAACTTAAAAGTTATGATTCTGTTCTTTCCATCATCCTTGAAAAACATTGATTTCTTCTTTGGTGTCTTAAAACCAAGTCTCCTAAAGAAATTTTCTAAGAGAGACTTCAGTAAGTTTCGATAATTTTTTTGATGTAATCTCAAAATGGAAATGGAAATTGGAGAGTCTCATTATTCTCATGGTTCCGGGGAGAGGAATAAAATAAGAGTTTTGAGGAAACTCAAATGATAAAACTCGTAGATTAAAGAAAACTAATCTTCCTACATACTGGAAATGTGGGAAGAAGAATGGACGAAGTTGTATTAAATAGATAGTTAAATACTTAAATTGTGGAAGAAAAGGCCATTAGCTGCATGAATTCCAAAATAGATATGAAGAGACCAATGAATGGGATAAATGAAATAAAAGATAAACCTAATTATCCACCCATACTCTATTTCTTCAACTTTAAATCATATGATCATTATATGAACTAGAACACCAGTCTAAGGGTTAATGATGAAAACAAATGTTAGTAACCTCTAATTCTAAGGGAGAAATAGAATGAATTTTCAATAACAACTATAGAAGTGGGATATGAAAATAAATGGGTTAAAGGTACACTCATCTTCCACTTAATAACTATTAATGTTTTATTTGATTCGGTTCTAGACACTTCATCATATCTAGGACGTTTTCTAAGATCATCAAATCCCGACACAAATGGATAGATATTGAATTATCAGTAAATTCTCCAAATGTTGTGATTATTTCCTCTAAGGTATACAACTTTTATTCAACAAAATTTTTTCAAAATGTGCTTCCTAAAAAACTTATTATTCTTCCTTTGATAAAATTTGATATGATTTTGGGCATGGATTAGATCTATCTATATAGATCTTATATCAATTACTCATATTAAGAAATTGTATTTTATATTCTAAATAAACCCATAATTATTTATCAACACGAGGCTAAGTATGAACTCCCTATGGAAGTTGCATCCCTTGTATGGGTCATGTTACCAATAAATGAGATATATATGGCTAAAATGGTTCGGGGGAACCCAATATTTAAGAAATTTATATTTTGAAAATATTCCTACATATTTACATAAGAGTTTTAGTGTCTTCCTTCATATTGTGAGATTAATTTTTTCATAGAACCCATACTTAGTGAAATGCCTATATCAAAGACTCCTTATGGAATAACCCCAACTGAATTAGAGAAATTAAAGAAGAATCTTCAATAAAATATGGATAAGGGTTTTATATGCCCAAGTTTTTCACCACAGGGTGAACCAATCCTCATTATTAAGATTAAAAATGGAATAATTCATCTCTGTATTGATCATGGTGAACTTTATAAGATAATGATAAAGAAAAAGTATCATATTCCCTATATAGAAAACTTCTTTAATATACTATGAGAGGATCAATACTTATCTAGGATTAAAATTTGATATCAAAATCATAAATTAAGGGTGAAGATAAAAGATATATCCAAGACATCCTTCTGTACAATATATGGACATTGTGAATTCATAATAATTCCATTTAGATTCACAAATTCCCCTACTATATTCATGGATTTGATGAGATATTTTTTAGATATTACCTTGATCATATTTTTTTTTATTTATAAATTATATTCACATATATTATAAGATCAAGGAAGATCATGAATACCATTTTAGGATTGTGTTTTATACCTTAAGAAAGTAGAAAATATATGAAAAATTTAGAAAGTATGAATTCTGATAAAAGAAAGTATAATTGTTGGGTAAGGTAATCCCAACTTGGGGTATATCTATGGATCCATAAAATATTAAAGTAATTTATAAATGGACTAAGACAACCACTATTACCAAGATCCATATTTTTCTTGGCTTGGATAGATATTATATATGCTTTGGGGGGGATTTATCATGATTTTCAAATCCACTAACCAAGTTAACTTAAAGGGAGTGATCTTCCTTTGGGTATATGAATGTGAAGAAAATTTTAAGGATCTTAATAGAATATTGGTCAGTTCACCTATACTTACATTACCTTATATTGGAGAATGGTTTCTAATTTATAGTGATGCATCAAAGAATGTATTTGGGTGTGTTCTCATGAAAAATTAATTAGTAGTTTCATATGTCTCATTCCAAATAAAACTTATTGATCAAAATTACCCAATACATGATTTGGATATAATAGTGGTAATATTTTCATTAAAAATATAGAGGCATTTCTCTATGGTGAAAATTTTTATATATATACTAATCATAAAATATTAAATTATATGTTAACAAAGAAGGATTTAAACATGTTCCAAAGGATATGGTTAGAGTTGATCAAGGTTATGAATGCTCAATATATTACCACCCTAATAAGGAAAACATTGTCTTTGATTCTCTGTGTAAGAAAGATCAAGAAAATTTATTCATGATGGAAATTTAAAGAGACTAAACATTAATTTATTTTCAAAGGATGGACCTTAAATTGTAAAATAAGGGGATACATCCTATTTTTTCAAAATAAATGCTCAAACATCCATCCATGTAAAGATCAAAGAGGTATAGAATAATGATATAAAGCTATAGAAGAATGTAAGAAATATTATATAGTTCAAACTAGAAAATAATGAAATTATAAGATTAAGGAAAAAAATATTTTTTCCATCAATACAAAAATTGAAGGGTTTTTTAGATTATGTACATATCTCATAATTCATTATTTATCTTGGAAGTAAAAAAAATTTAGGGATCTCAAGAATATTTTTTGGTGGGAAAACATAAATAGGGAGATTTAAAAATTTGTATCTCAATTTTTGGTTTTCCAAAAAGTTAAGGATAAGAAAATGATGTAAATGGGGATGATACAAATGTTACCCATGCCAATATAAAAATTGGAGAACATCACCATGGATTTCATTGTAGATATTTACAATACTTATAAAGTTTATAATGGAATTTTGGTTTTAGTTAATTTCCTTAAAAAGTCATCTTATTTCAAGTTTATTCAATAATATTTCTTACTTGATCAACTTTCTAGGATATATATAAGGAAAGTGATAAGGATTTATGGATTATTTTTTCAATTATATTATATTTGGATCTAATTTTTATCTCAAGATTATAGAGAATTACTCAATAAGAATTGGATAAAGAGTTGAGCTTTATAACTTCTTATCAACCTCAGAATGATGGTCAATCTGAAAGGACTATTAAATATCTAGAAGATTTGTTGATATCATGTTCAATGGATTTCAAAGGATATTGGTATTAACATCTTTACCTATTAGAGTTATAATATAAAAATAGTTTATATTCTTGAATTCATATGGAACCATATGAGTATTTTTTATGGAAAGAGGTTTAAAACTCTAATTTTTTTGTAATAATTTAGAGAGAATAATCTATTAGGATTGAATATTTCGTAGGAAATTTTAGATAATATTCAAACCATTCAGTGACACATTAAAACTTCACAATGTTTATATAACATCTATGATGATGGTAATTTGTGATATTTAAAGTTTGATGTCAGAGACAAGGTATTCCTTCATATATCACCATGGAATAGGGTTATGAGATTTGTGATGAAGAGACATTTGAGCCCTGGATATATTGTCTCTTATAAAATCCTTGATTAAGTGGGGACAACAACTATCCATATTTCACTTCCACCAAACCTCTTTCAAGTTCATGATTCATTCCTTGTGTCACTTATAAGGTAGTGAATATTTTACACATCACATGTACTAAACTTAAAGGTTGTATAGCTGGAGTATGATATGTCATATGAGTAATGATCAGTACATATCTTGGATTATAGAGATAAAGTGATATGAAACTAAACCACTCATCTTTTCAAACTTCTATGGAACAATTATAAGTTTTACGAATCGAAATGGGAACCTGATGATGTCATGGGGGAAATTAAACTAATTTCATTCAATGTAGTAATAGAATTTTTTGGTTAAAATTATTTTAAGGGGGTAGAATGTAACACACCATGATTTTAGTATAAATTTTATTTAAATAAATATAATGAGATTAACAGGTTGTGATATACACAAAACTGAAAAAAAAAAATAAACAATTCCTTATTAAAATACAAGATTAAATGCTTTAAAATATATTTAAATGAAAAATTATTATTAAATAAAAATTTAAAAAAAATAGTTATAATTCACATTGAAAAATACCATTAATTTTAAAGAAACTATTTTTAAAAATTATATATTTTTGAAAAATTTATCAATTTTTAAAAATCTTATCAAAAAAATATATTTATGAAATTAAATAAATTATTGTTAAAATAAATTAGTAATGTCCAATAAATAATTAACTCTAATGAGTACTACTTTTAACTATTCACGGCTAAACAAAAATGTTCTATTTAAACTATTTGTTTTTATTATATATTATACATTTTTATTTAAAATTTAAATTATTTATATTTTAAGTATGAATTTTAATAAAATTAATTGATTATTATTATTATCAAACAAATAACCAAAAATTTAATGATTAAAAAGTGTTAATAAATACGTATATATTCATTTTTATGATAAAAATGAAATTTTCTAAAAAATAATTTTTTTATTTTTTTATGTACATATATAGAAAATAGTTTTTGTCACCTTTAGAAATTGAATCTAGTAAAATGGTTTTCATATCTATAATCATAATAACTAAATTTTTTAATATTTTTATTTTCATTTTTTTCATAAAAATAAATTACCTTGGTAAACATTAGTCACTATGGTAAAAGCCAAAATAAGGAAAATGAGTTAAAATAAGGGATAAGATCACAAAATATTAAAATCCCTTATCTATAAAAGGGAGTATAAGGTATTTATTAAACTCATATTACCTTATTCTAATTAACTGACAATTTTGGATCTACTTTCCTTGAATATGATACTCCTTTGATCTTAATAAATGATTATTTACAAAAATGACACTGTTTATCTTCTATAAAAGAAAACATCCTCAACCCACCTTAACACAAACCTTTACCTATAAATTCTCTTCAATAATGAAACAAATTATCTCCCTCATAATCCTATCTTATTTTTGTGAACCTATTATTACCATAAGTAGTCCCAAACTCTTCATTTCTAAGAGACTTTCTAAGAGGAGATTCAATCTTTAATTTATGTGTTACCTTTTATTTAATCATTATTCTATAAATTATTCATATATCTATTATTGAATCTGATTAATCACTTTAATAAAAAAAATTAATCATTAATCTTCTATTAATGTGATATTATTACTAAACAATAACAAGTTATCACACATTTATCAGTTATAACATGTTCTTGTTTGGGTCGGTTTTACCACCGACATGAATGATATTATACCATCTACATAATGAATCACTAATAAAAATTAAATAATTGTAATATCATGTAATATTGATTAATTTAAAATATTTTAATATTTATTAAATTGTATTATATATAATTATATTCATCAATAAAATCAATTCATTTTATTGAATTGAAATTCATAAAAAAGGTATATTTTCAAGTGTTCTGTGAAAATAATCCTCATAAGTTCCATGAAATGGACATGGTAATCAATAACTATATCAAAAACATGTTTAATATCCTCATGAAAAATATTTAGGTGACTAAAACATGAACAATAAGTGAGTAAAAGAACCACCATACTGAAGCACACATGCAAAATGGAATTGTTGACACCTGAATATTAATTTTAAAAATAAACAATTAATATTTGAGAAATAAATAGTGATAAATGAATGGTATATAGAAAAATAAATTTGAATATTTTTCTAATTTAAATTAATAATAACCCTAAATTTATTTTATTATATGCTAGATAACATCTAATGAAGTGGATGTTTACGATAAGGGTTTATTTTCCAATCTCACTTTAAATTCGAGATTGTTTATGTATAAATTTCTATTTGTGGAAATTATAGATTTTACTTATCTAAAAAGTGACTCTATTATAACCCTCTAATGCATTGGATAAATATTTATATCACATGAGATCATATTTAAATAATTGGTTAGTGAAACCAATCCACCATGGGACTCTATAAATTATTGTTTAAAGGTAATTGGGAGTGAACCCAATCCACCAAGGGACTTTTTCCACAATGTGATAATGGTCTTGGTATTAAACCTTGAAAAAAGAAATCATTTTATGTTCTTATGTTTATTATACACTCTTAAGCCTCATTATTATGCATATTTTATTTTTTTATGGCTCATAATTATTGGCTAATGTCTCTAAACCATATTAAACATGTTTTATATTTTGAATAAGATTCACACCATGACTTATGATTTATGATATATGTTTTATTGGGTTTGTTCTCTTATGTCATGTCTATGATCTTTGATAATTTTCTCATTATCATATGTTTATCTTATGCTTCCTTATGATCTTTAATTGATATCTTTATTTTTTACCCTTAATGATAATTTGATCTAACTCTTTCTTATGTTTTATTTTCTCAAGTTATGAAGATTGATATTATATATGATATTCCTGGATGGGTATAAATTGGGGATAATATATTTGGGAGATTTTGAAAATATTATAAATTAAGTTTTTTATGTATTTAGTCTCCAAAGGTGTGAAAAATAAATATTCTTTGGTGTGATTTATTGTTATATGTAATAAATATTCATACAAAATGATTTAATATTAATATATGTTATGGTTAAGTTATCTCACTCACTTGATCCTATCACTATTTTAAAAGTGATCTTACACCTTCTATTTAATATGGATGTTCTGCAGGTGTCAGTTAGTCATTTTGACTGCCCCACTATCACATTTGTGGTTTCATTTTGAGGTATTTTCTCTTTAATTTTATGAATTATCTTTATTGAATAGATTTGTCAATAATTTTTATGAAAAATGTGGATCTTTTTTACAGGAAAAAGGTGGTTCATGGTTAGTAGAAACTATGTGCGAGCCTAGTGGAAACTGTATGCCCAAGATATTGGCATTATCTAGGTCACACAGCCTCTTTCATGGACAAGCAGTATAACCATTCACAAAGGAAAGTGTAACTTTATGAGTTGTAAAGTAAGGTGCATGGGCATGAACCCTCCACTATACAACCATGTGGCCACATTTATCCTTGGATATATGAGACTCACAATGGGTATATTGTAACGACCCAAAGTTTTTCAATGGAAATTCCCTTCTTATAATTATGTCATAAAATAACATTAAAACACAACATAATGAAATACTAAGTAATAAGTGACCTTTAAACATAAGTGTGTCACTTCTGTGATTGGAATTTTAAAAATCTAACATACATGATTGTGTTCAAGATGATTTTTGGAGTCTCATAAAACAAAAATAATTTTTGGTGAATAGTAATCTACCCTTATTAATAGTAACATACCCTTATGAATAGTAATATTACCCTTATGAATATTAAATCATCTAACATAAGAGTAACCTCACCCATGAACAATTAAATAAAATTTAGGCATCTTAGAAAGTGACAATTTGACATTAGTAAACATTTTGGTATTCTGTAAGTCATAAATAATTAATTATAATTAATTAATTAATTTAAAAGAAAAATTATTTTATTAAAATGTGTTCATTAATTATCAAATCGATTTCTTATAGTTTTTAGATAATTTTATAAGACCCTACGTAATTTTGGAAAGCACAATAAAATCAGTTTTAATTTTAAAAACTGTTTTTTTAAGTAAATTATGATTTTAATTAAATATTAAATTAATAATATTTAGAAACTTATTTTTGAAAAATGGACTTCATTTTTTTATTCTACATGTCAAAAAATGGTTGGGGTAAATTTTTTGGAATTTTTCTGAGATACTTGAATTTTTTATGAATAGTGAAATATCATAATTTACAAAATAAGCTAAATAAGCTAATTATAGAGTCATGTGTGATGTTCTGCTGATATAATACCACTTGATTAGGGATCACATGATAAAATTACTATTATTGGTTATTCAACACTCACTATTCCTTTTCTTTGGATAAATTAATAAACTAATGAATTTTATATTAAGTAAACCCCTCTCCCCTCCACTATAAAAAACTACCCTTCACACCCTCATCTCCTCACACCTCTCAAGCTCCAAGACTTCTCTAAACTCTACACAAAAACCTTTCCTATCCCCTCCCCCATTTTAAAGAGCTTCTGGTCTCATCAAAATACCAAGCTTAGGCCCTTAAGGAGGATCTCAAGAGGAGGATTTAAGAGGTAATTTCTCTCCCTCTTCTCCTTTAATTTCCTTTCAAGATCAAGTTCATTTCTTGATCTCTCCCCACCTATCTTCATCTAAATGGTATTGTAAATTTGGTATTATACATATAATTTAATTTTATAATGCTAATGGGATATTATATCATCCAACCCCCTTTCCCTATTCCTTTTATTTTATTAAAGAAAACATTGTTTGTGAGGTGTTCATTTATCTCTTTCAAGAATGACATGTTTTATTCTTCCATTTCTACCTTCAGATCTGGTCATGAAACCATTTTTATGGTTGAACTAGAATTTTTTTTATGTATTATTTCCTATTTAAAGTTATTTAAATAACCTATGGCCATATTACTAAGTGATAAGTTAAAACAAGTTCGTTGTGATCGAAAAACTGCCCAAATTAACCCAAATAATCATCATTTAATTCTTATATAATGATTCATCCACATGGATATAATATG
Organism: Viscum album; assembly: GCA_963277665.1. Classification (NCBI taxonomy): domain Eukaryota; kingdom Viridiplantae; phylum Streptophyta; class Magnoliopsida; order Santalales; family Viscaceae; genus Viscum; species Viscum album. The sequence continues at coordinate 885,069,193 of OY728158.1, forward strand.
ATTAATTATAAGATAACTAAATATACTGAAATATCATTAATAACATGTAATATCAGTTCTGAATGTTTACCCATGTTCTACCCAAACTTCAATTTAAGAATACAAGTGAACCACTCAAGAAAACCATAAAAACAAACATTCTTGAATAATGTTTTTAAAATCTATAACTCATCCAAAGGAACATAAAATCACTTAATGAAACCATAATGAACCATATTAATTTACATAAGGTTCTTTATTTTTAATTAATGAATATAATGTCATTATACAGGACATTAAAGAGAAGGTAGCATTCGGATACAAGGTAAGGGGAAATTCTGGAACCCAACTTTCATCCTTTGGGTTCTCCCTCTTTGACTCCATTTTTGATATGGTTAGTCTTATAAAATCATTTTTTCATCATTTTATTTACCTTTCTGGTATATACATGTTTTTCACTATTGTTTATGTCAAACAAAAATTTTTCCAAAAGAACTCTTCTTTTAAACACACCTTTTACTTCTCACTCAAAGTGGATGGTTCTTGTAACATGTATGTTATTACCTCTCATTTGGGAACCCAAAGTTTATGAATGTGTTCTTATGATATGAAACCCATTACTTTAAATGGGTTATTTATGTTCATTTTTTATATGTTTTCTATGTGTAAAGCATGATAATTATAATGTTATGATATGACGGGTGTGCCCGGAATTATATAGCGCAATATGAATGTTTCAATGTGACGGGTGCACCCGGAATTATATAGCGCTCCAATGCATTGGGTAAAGTGATTAATCTCATGAGTAAATTTGAAATGATGTGTGAACAAGATTCTATCTTGGTTCACATGTATGTGGGGTAGTTAACCACTAAGACATGATGTTTCATTTTTATGCATTGCCACATTTTAAGTCTTTTATTTATGCTTCCTATCATGTTCATGATCTTTTTCCCGTGTTATGATTATGATCACCCCATGCTATATTGTTATTATCTATCCTCTTACTGGACTTCTAGATCACCCCTTTTGATGTATATCCTCAGGTGGTTACATGTACTAAGGAGAGTACAAGTTCCAATAAGAAGCTAGAGAAGAAGAAATTACATAAATTTTTATGCTTGATGTTGTAATTGCTATTTATGGTCCTATTTTTCACAAGACACTAAACCTTTGGATCCTCTATTTGTAATACTATTATATTGTTTATCCTAAAATAATGTAATAGTAATGTAAGAAAAGGTAGTGTCACTATAGTTGGTATCAGAGGCAAGGTTTAGTTAATTTGGGAATTAGGATTAGTGAACCCTAGAGAAAACCTCTAGCACGAGATTATGTACAAATATGCACACAAGAATATTTACATAGGGATCCCATATGTTATGATTTTAGTATAAATTTTTCAAATAAATAATTTATTTATTCATTAATTGTTGAATTATGTTTTGTTCTAACCTTTTCTATTTTATAAAATGGTGGGAACAAGGAGAAATCAGGACAACAACTCATGCGAGGGCTAATGCAACGATTGTCCGAACAACATCCCCAATTATTTGGGATATGGAGTTCAAAACTTCATAGTGATGCTTACCCAATTATCTTAGGTTATGAATAATAACCATAATAATGGGGAACGTTCTCTTTCACTAAAGAGGGAGCAACTGGCTATCAAATGTTTTATGTGGCAACTACCACTGATGTTTTGTGGATCTTCTGATCCACTAGTTGCAGAAGAGTGGGTCAACTCCATGGATAAGATCTTTTCTATGATTCACTATTCTAAGACAGAGAAGGTTACTCTAGTAGTTTAGCATCTTGATGGATAATCCGATCAATGGTTGGATTTGATTAAGAACACCATGCCAAGGGAGGAAATTGAAGAGATGGAATGGGAAGACTTTAAGATAATGTTTCTTAATAAGTATTTCCCACGAACTCTTCGTACGAAGATGGAGATAGAATTCATAGAGATCAAAAAAATAAGGTGAATCTGTCATAACCTATGAAGCGAATTTCACAAGGCTTGCAAGGTACACTTCAGGTTTTGTTATCAACAATGATAGAAAAATTGATAGATTATTTAGTGGATTAAAACCACACCTTCGAAAAGATCTTGAAATTCTAGACTTTGGGAGTTATGAATAAGTTGTTCGATGTGACCTCAAAGTGGAGATAGAGTTTGGAGAATGGTCCCATGGCTATGAGGATATGAAAAGAAAGATGGAGTTTCAAGGTGGAGGATCTAATGACAAAAGTGGGAAGAAAACTCAACGACCCACATGCCAAAAATGTGGAAAGTTTCACCATGGGAACTACCTCAAAGGAATGGGGAACTGCTAAAAGTGTGGGAAAGAAGGAAATCATGCTCAAGAATGTCAAAAAGACATGAAAAGGAAAGATAATGTGTCCAATGAAAGGAGGGAACCACTCATGGTTCAATACTACAACTGTAGGGATCTAGGGCACTATGAAAACCAGTGCACTAAAACTCGAGTTCTCGAGGGTAATCAACGTCACCAGCCACCAAAGCCAAAGGAACAAGGGAAGGATTATGCCATCACTACTGCGGAGGTGGAGTATGATAATGAAGTCATACAAAGTACACTTCCTATTCACTGAAGAATGGAAAAATTCTTATTTGATTTTGGTTATACGCATTCCTTTATATCTTGAAAGTTTGCTAAAACTATAGAATCGAAGCCCCGAAACATTGAAGTAGATATATCTGTAAAAATACCATGTGGTGCAATCATTTCAACCCAAGTGTTTGACTCCTATTCTGTTGGTCTATGTGGGAAGATTATTCCAGCAAATCTTGTAATACTTTAGTGGAATTCGATGCTATAATGGTAATGGATTGGATCTCATTATATAGAGATCATATCAACTATTGGGAAAAGGAAATATATTTTTCATATACCGAACCATACCATGCTCCTATAAAAATGCAAGGAAGATCATGAATCTCCTTTGAAAAATCCTTCAATGGTGTGGGTGTTGATTCCCTATGAAGAATCATACCTCGCCCATATGGTTGAGTTGAAGGAAAGTGCCAACCTTGAGGAAATTCCCATCATGAGGGAATACGGTGATGTATTTCCCGAAGAGTTACCCAGAATTCCCCCGGATCATGAGGTAGAGTTCTCAATTGAACTCATACCCGGAGATACTCTTATCTCAAAGTGTCCCTATAGGATGTCTCCTATTGAACTGGAGGAGTTAAAGAAGTGGCTGCAAGAGAATATGGACAAAGGGTTTATTCTCCCTGGTGCATCACCTTGGGATGCGCCAGTGCTCTTTGTGAAGAAGAAGGATGGAACAATACGGTTGTGTATCGATTATCAGGAACTCAACAAGATCACCATAAAGAACAAGTACCCTCTCTAAAGGATTGATGACTTGTTCGACCAGTTAAGAGGAGCTCAATACTTCTCAAGGGTGGATCTTCGTTCTTGATATCATCAGGTAAAGGTGAAGAAGGAAGATATTCAAAAGACTGCCTTCTGTACAAGGTATGGGAACTATGAGTTTTTTGGTGATGCCCTTTTGACTTACTAATGTCCCTAAAATCTTTATGGATTTGATGAATAGAGTCTTTAGATATTACCTCGACAAATTTGTGGTAGTGTTTATCAATGATATTCTCATCTACTCCAAGAGCAAGGAGGAACATGAAGAACATCTAAGACTTGTGTTGGCGACATTAAGAAATGAGAAGTTGTACGCCAAGTTCAGAAAGTGTGACTTTTGGATGAAGAAAGTCACGTTCATGGGACATGTGATCACAAGTGAGGGAATTTATGTGGATCCTTCAAAGACAAAGGTGATTGAGGAATGGCCCAGGCCCTCTAGTGTCACAGAAATCTGTATTTTTCTTGGATTAGCTGGGTACTACTGACGTTTTGTGAGAAACTTCTCAAGGTTGTCAAGCCCACTAACTAAGTTATCAAGGAAAGGGGTAAAGTATTTCTGGATGGAAGAATGTGAGGGAAGCTTCAAGGAGTTAAAGATAAGGCTGATCACTGCCCCTGTACTCACACTATAGAAAAGTGGAGAATGTTTTGTGATATATAGTGATGCTTCAAAGAAAGTATTAGGTTGCATACTCATACAAAATGATAATGTGATAGCCTACGCCTCACAACAGTTGAAGATCCATGAGCAGAACTACCCGATGCATGATCTAGAGCTGGCAGTTGTGATTTTTGCCTTGAAAATCTAGCGGCACTACCTTTATGGTGAGAAGTGTGACATATACACCGACCAAAAGAGCCTAAAGTATATATTCACACAAAAGGAGCTCAACATGCATCAAAGGAGATGGTTAGAGCTAATCAAGGATTATGATTGCTATATTCACTATCATCCTGGAAAGGTAAACAAGGTAGCTGATGCTCTAAGCAGAAAAGAACCTGCTACTCTATCCATGCTATGGATTGAGAAAGACCCTATCTTATTGGATATGCAAATAATGGATTTGGAAATCATAAGGGCAGGGGATGAATCCTACATTTCCCAAATGATTGTGCAACCATCCATCCAGGAGAAGATTAAGGAAGCACAAAGGTATGATGTGGAGATACAAAAGAGGGTGAATGCAGTAAAGGAAGGGAAGCTGCAAGAATTCCATATCGATGATGATGGTGTGATTCGGTTTGGAGCGCGGCTTTGTGTGCCTTCATCACCCGGGATAAAGAAGGAGATATTGGACAATGAACATAGCTCAACTTTCTCTATCCATCCTAGGAGTACCGAGATGTACCGTGATCTCCGAGAACAATTATGGTGGGATAACATTAAGAATAAGATTGCAGAATATATATCAAGGAGCTTGGTGTGTCATCAAGTTAAAGCTGAGATACAAAAGTCCAAAGGTACGATGCAGCCATTGCCTATACCCATGTGGAAATGGGAAAATGTTACTATGGACTTTTTCATGGGTATCTTGAAGACGTCGAAGAGAAATAATGCGATATGGGTTATGGTTGACCGACTCACCAAGACTGCCCATTTTATCGTTATTAAGGAAGATCTTTCACTTGAACAACTTGCAAAGATATATGTGAAGGAAGTGGTGGGACTGTATGGTGTTCCACTCTCAATTGTCTCTGACCGTGATCCAAGGTTCAAATCTAAATTCTGGAGGATCCTTCAACATGCTTTGAGTACTGAATTAAATTTCAGCATGGCCTATCACCCCCAAAATGATGGCCAGTCAGAAAGAACTATTCAGATTCTTGAAGATATGCTAAGATCCTGCTCTCTAGAATTCAAAGTTTTATGGGATCAGCATCTCCCATTGGTTGAGTTCTCATACAACAATAGCTTCTACTCGAGTATTCAGATGGCTCCATATGAAGCTCTGTAGGGAAAGTGATGTAGAAATCTAACCTGCTAGGATGAAGTTGGAGAAAGAAAGATACTTGGACATGATCTTGCGCAAGAGATGACTGAGAAGGGTCAAGTCATCAAGAAACACATCAAAGCTACTCAAAGTCAGAAAAAGAGCTATGCTGACAACCATCGAAGGGACTTAGAGTTCAACGTTGGAGATAAATTCTTCCTTTTAATATCTCCATGGAAGAGAGCCATGCGATTCGAGAAGAAAAGGAAGCTAAGCCTAAGGTATATTGGCCCCTTCGAGATCATTGACCGCATAGGATGCGTGGCCTATAATCTTTCACTTCCACCAAATATGGCTCAAGTTCATGATGTTTTTCATGTATCACTACTGAGGAAGTACATACCAGACCCCTCACATGTACTAAACTCAGAGGTGGTGCAGCTGGAAGATGATCTCTCCTATGAGGAGCAGCTAGTAAAGATTCTGGATCGAAGAGATAAGGTTATACGCAATAAGACAACAAATCTTGTCAAAGTGTTGTGGAGGAACCATAAGTTTGAGGAAGAAACTTGGGAACCAGAAGATGCAATGAAGGAGAAGTACCCTCACCTATTTGTGTAAAGTGAAATTTTGGGGGCGAAATTTCTTAAGGGGGGAAGAATGTAACGACCCAAAGTTTTTCAATGGAAATTCCCTTCTTATAATAATGTCATAAAATAACATGAAAACACAACATAATGAACTACTAAGTGATAAGTGACCTTTAAACATAAGTTCTTCACTTCTGTGTTTGGAATTTTGAAAATCTGAGATACACGATTGTGTTCAAGATGATTTTTGGAGTCTGATAAAGCAAAAATAATTTTTGGTGAATAGTAACATACCCTTATGAATAGTAATATACCCTTATGAATATTAATATGACCCTTATGAATAGTAAATCATCCAACATAAGACTAACCTTACCCATGAACAATTAAATAAAATTTTGACATCTTAGAAAGTGACAATTTGACCTCAGTAAACATTTTGGTATTTTGTAAGTCATAAATAATTAATTATAATTAATTAATTAATTTAAAAATAAAAATTATTTTCTTAAAATGTGTTCATTAATTATAAAATCCATTTCATATAATTTTTATTTGATTTTATAATACCCTACGTAATTTTTGAAAGCACAATAAAATCAGTTTTAATTTTAAAAACTGTTTTTTAAGTAAATTATGAATTTAATTAAATATTAAATTAATAATATATAGAATTTTTTTTGAAAAATGGACTTAATTTTTGGATTCTACACGTCGAAAAATGGTTGGGGAAAATTTTTGGGATTTTTCTGAGATACTTGAATTTTTGATGAATAGTGAAATACCATAATTTACAAAATAAGATAAATAAGCTAATTATAGAGTCATGTGTGATATTCTGATCATGTAGTCCCACTTGTTTCAGGATCACATGATAAAATTACTATTATTGGTCATTCAATACTCACTATTCCTTGTCTTAGGGGAAATTAATAAACTAATGAATTTTATATTAAGGAACCCCCTCTCCTCTCCACTATAAAAACCACCCTTCACACCCTCATTTCCTCACACCTCTCAAGCTCCAAGACTTCTCTAAACTCTACCCAAACACCTTTCCTATCCCCTTCCCCACGTCCAAGAGCTTCTGGTCTCATCAAAAGACCAAGCTTAGACTCTTAAGGAGGATCTCAAGAGGAGGATTTAAGAGGTAATTTCTCTCCCCCTTCTCCTTTAATTTCCTTTCAAGATCAAGTTAATTTCTTGATCTCTCCCCACCTATCTTCATCTAAATGGTATTGTAACTCCAGTATTATACATATACTTGAATTTTATGATTCTAATGGTATATTATATCATCCAACCCCCTTTCCATCTTCCTTTTATTTTATTAAAGAGAACGTTGTTCGTGAGGTGTTAATTTATCACCTTCAAGAATGACATGCTTTCTTCTTCCATTTCTATCTTCAGATCTGGTCATGAAACCATTTTTATGGTTGAACCAGAATTTTTAATATGTATTATTTCCTATTTAAAGTTCTGGAAATAACCTATGGCCATATTACTAAGTGATAAGTTAAAACAAGTTCGTTGTGATCGAAAAACCGCCCAAATTAAGCCAAATAATCATCATTTAATTCTTATCTAATGATTCATCCACATGGATATAATATGATTCATTATAAGATAATTAAATGTCTTGAAATATCATTAATAACATGTAATATCAGTTCTGAATGTTTACCCATGTTCTACACAAACTTCAATTTAAGAATACAAGTGAACTACTCAAGAAAACCATAAAAACAAACATTCCCGAATAATGTTTTTAAACACTATAACTCATCCAAAGGCACATAAAATCACTTAACGAAACCATAATGAACCATATTAATGTACCCAAGGTTCTTTATTTCTAATTAATGAATATAATTTCATTATACAGGACATTAAAGATAAGAAATCATTCGAATACAAGGTAAGGGGAAATTCTCGAACCTAACTTTCATCTTTCGGGTTCTCCCTATTTCACTCCATTTTTGATATGGTTACTCCAACAAAATCATTTATTCATCATTGTCTTTAATTTTCTGGGATATAATTTTTTTCCACTATTTTTTATTTCAAACAAAAAGTTTTCCAAAAGAATTCTTCTTTTAAACACACCTTTTACTTCTCACTCAAAGTGGATGGTTCTTGTAACATGTATGTTATTACCTCTCATTTCACTACAAGAAAACCGCTGCTAAACGGAAAAAAAAATTATTTTTTTATTATTTTTTTTATTGTTTTTTAATTTTATTTGAGGATTAGCGGCGGTTTTCTAAAAAACCGTCGCGAAATAGCGGCGGTTTCGGTAAAACCGCCGCGAAATGAAATGAAAAAATAAAAAAAACACAAGAAACCCTGAAATCACAAAAACGACCATAACTTTTGATCCGGGCGTCCGTTGAAGCGCTACGACCAGTCAAATTGAAGATCATGAAGAGATATAGAGGCACATATAATCAAAACCGTGAGATGGTCTAAGGTGCGGAAGATTTAGAGTTATAAGAATGTTTAAAAAAGTTCTCCAACTTCAAACAGCCATAACTTTCACTCTAGGTGTCCGTTTGGGCTCTACCACATATCAAATCGAAGCCAGCGAAGAGAGATATGCACTAGCTCAGCAGAAGCAAGCTTATGTCTTGTTTTTAGACCCCAAAAACCCCTCTGAAGGCCTCTGAAAGCCCGTTTCTGTCACCAGTGTCCTTTCAAACTTGTCTTCAAACGGACCTAACTTTCGATCCGCGTGTCAGTTCGGCCTCTTCCACCTGCCAGATCATAGATCGTTCCATGAGCTTCAGTTTGACTGGTCGCGGTACCCATATTCACTCCTAGATCATATGTTATAGCCTTTTTAGTGGGTATCAGGTTTGTTATGTTTTTTAATGCCTCGTTTCTAGCATTCGTTCCCCGTCAGCTTTTTTTAAATGGTCATAACTTCTGATCCGCCTGTCCATTCATACTCTTTCACCTTTCAGGTCGAAGATCGTTTCAGGATCTTTGATTTGACAGGTCGCGGATCTAAAACGGACTCTCGGATCATAATTTATCTCTGTTAATGTGAGTCTAATGTTTTTGTCTCTTTATGACTGTTTTGATGGGTTTTAACGGTAGCTCCATTTATTACTGTTTATTTGGGTTTCCATGACTTATTATCTTAATCAATGGTTTTTTATGGGTTATTATGATGATTATGTTGAATTATTAAGAAGTTTTCCAGAGTTGTCACGAGTTTTCATGCGTTCTCATTCTTTCTAATGCCTCATTCTTCATATGCTTCTTCATCCTTTTTCATGCGTTTTCATGATTTTTCATCCGTTATCACGTCTTTTCATACTTTTTCATGTGTTTCCTTTATTATTTATTATTTATAATATACTTTAATTTATTTATTATCTATTATTTGTAACTGATTATTATATATTTATTATTTATTATTTATATTTATTAATTATTTATGTTTATTTATTATTTATTATTTATTATTTATTATTTATTATTTATTATTTATATTTATTTATTAGTTATTATTTATTAGTTATTATTTTATTATTTATTATTTATATTTATTTATTATTTATATTTACTTATTATGTATTATTTATTATTTATATTTATTTATTATTTATATTTATTTATTATTTATTATTTATATTTATTTATTATTTCTTATTTATATTTATTTCTTATTTCTTATTTATTATTTATTATTTATTATTTATTATTTATTATTTATATTTATTTTTTATTTTTTATTTTTTATTTATATTTATTTATTAGTTATTATTTATTAGTTATTATTTATTAGTTATTATTTATTATTTATTATTTATTATTTATTATTTATTATTTATTATTTATTATTTATATTTATTTATTATTTATATTTATTTATTATTTATTATTTATTATTTACATTTATTTATTATTTATTATTTATTATTTATTATCTATATTTGTTTATTATTTATTATTTATTATTTATTATTTATTATTTATTATTTATTATTTATTATTTATATTTATTATTTATTATTTATTATTTATTATTTATTATTTATTATTTATTATTTATATTTATTTATTATTTATATTTATTTATCATTTATTATTTATTATTTATATTTATTTATTATTTATATTTATTTATCATTTATTATTTATTATTTATATTTATTTATTATTTATAATTTATATTTATTTATTATTTATTATTTATATTTAATTATTATTTATTATTTATTATTTATTATTTATTATTTATTATTTATATTTATTTATTATTTTTTATTTATTATTTTTTATTTTTTATTTTTTATTTTTTATTTTTTATTTTTATTTTTTATTTTTTATTTTTTATTTTTTATTTATATTTATTTATTTAGTATTTATTATTTATTATTTAATATTTATTATTCATTATTTATTATTTATTATTTATTATTTATTATTTATTATTTATTATATAAATTTATTTATTATTTATTATTTATTATTTATATTTATTTATTATTTATTATTTATTATTTATTATTTATTATTTATTTATTTATTATTTATTATTTATTATTTATATTTATTTATTATTTATTATTTATATTTATTTATTATTTATTATTTATTACTTATTATTTATTATTTATTATTTATATTTATTATTTATATTTATATTTATTTTTTATTTTTTATTTTTTATTTTTTATTTTTTATTTATATTTATTTATCAGTTATTATTTATTAGTTATTATTTATTAGTTATTATTTATAATTTATTATTTATTATTTATTATTTATATTTATTATTTATATTTATTTATTATTTATTATTTATATTTATTTATTATTTATATTTATATTAATTTATTATTTATTATTAATTATTTATTATTTATTATTTATTATTTATTATTTATTATTTATTATTTATTATTTATTATTTATTATTCATTATTCATTATTTATTATTTATTATTTATTATTTATTATTTATTATTTATTATTTATTATTTATATCTATTATTTATTATTTATATCTATTATTTATTATTTATTAGTTATATCTATTATGTATTTATTATTTATTATTTATTATTTATTATTTATTATTTATTATTTATTATTTATTATTTATTATTTATTATTTATTATTTATTATCTATTATTTATTATTTATATCTATTATTTATTATTTATTATTTATATCTATTATGTATTTATTATCTATTATTTATTATTTATTATTTATTATATATTATTTATTATTTATTATTTATTATTTATATCTATTATTTATTATTTATTATTTATTATTTATTATTTATTATTTATTATTCATTATTCATTATTTATTATTTATTATTTATTATTTATTATTTATTTATTATTTATATTTATTTATTATTCATATTTATTTATTATTTATTATTTGTTTTTATATTTATTTATTATTTATTATTTATTATTCCTTATTTATTATTTATTATTTATTATTTATTATTTATTATTCCTTATTTATTATTTATTATTTATTATTTATTATTTATTATTTATTACTATTGAGTTTATATCTATTATTTATGTATTATTTGTTTTATCAATTAATATATATAAGTATATTAAATTCTGTTTATTAACTATATGGCGAGCTTGCTGGAGTGGTAAAGTCTTTGGAAAATATGCAAGAGGTTGGGGGTTCAAATCTCACCAAACGCAGAATTTCTTTATATTGCATGGGCATGCATGTGCATGTGCATGTGCATGGGATGTGCATGCATGGATAAATAAAGTAAATAAAATAATACGAAATAAAATAAATAAATAAATAAAATACGAAACAAAATAAATAAAAAATAAATATGAAATAAAAAAAACTAAAAAATAAATACGAAATAAAATAAATAAAATAAATAAATAAAATAAATAAATAAAATAAAATAAAATAAATAAAATAAAATAAATAAAATAAATAAATACGAAATAAAATAAATAAAATAAATAAATACGAAAAATAAATAAATAAATAAATACGAAAAATAAATAAATAAATAAATAAAATTAAAAATAAAAAACAAAAAAAAATAAAAAAAATAAAATAAAATAAAATAAATAAAAAACCGCCGCGAAAAAACCACCGTGAAACATTCTGCGACGGTTTTGAAAACCGCCGCAAATAGTTTCCCGACGAACGATTTCGCGGCGGTTTTTCAAAACCGCCGCCAATCGATTTAGCGGCGGTTTAAACCGCCGCGAAATGAAAAAAAACTGCCACTAAATGCCTTTTTGTCGTAGTGTTTGGGAACATAAAGTTTATGAATTTGTTCTTATGGGATGAAACCCATTACTTTCCATGGGTTAGTTATGTTCATTTTTTATATGTTTTCTATGTGGCGAGCATGATAATGATAATGTTATAATGTCACGGGTGAGCCTGGAATTATATAGCGCAATATGAATGTTTCAAAGTGACGGGTGCACCCAGAATTATACAGCACTCTAATTCATTGGGTAAATTGATGAATCTAACGAGTAAATGTGAAATTATGTGTGAACAAGATTCTAGCTTGGTCCACAAGTATGTTGGGTAGTTAACCACTAAGACATGATGTTTCATTTTTATGCATTGCCACATTTCAAGTCTTTTATTTTTGATTCCTCGCATGTTCATGATCTTTTTCCCATGTTATGATTATGATCACTCCATGATATATTGTTCTTATCTATCCTCTTACTAGGCTTCTAGATCACCCCTTTTGATGTATATCCTCAGGTGGTTACATGTACTAAGGAGAGGACAAGTGCCAATAAAAAGATAGAGAAGAAGAAATTAAATAAATGTTTATGCTTGATGTTGTAATTACTATGTATGGTCCTATTTTTTCCAAGACACTAAACCTTTGGATCCTCTATTTTTAAAACTATTATGTTGTTTATCCTAAAATAATGTAATATTAATGTAAGAAAAGGCAGGGTCGCTATATGCATAGTCTGGAAGACTGTGTGGGCTACCAAATCTTTAAAAAGATTGAAATTCCTAAACTAACCTTCCCCATTTTTAACCCCAAATTTCCACTCACTCACCCCACTCAACCTCCCCTACCCTAGACACGCCTCCTCCTCCTCTACCTCTCCTATGGGAATCAAATTTTGGTGGTTTTGGGTTGGAACTTCAATAAATCATTAATTATGTTCTTCTCATCCATCATTATTCTATTCTTTTAATTTCGCCCCCTTTCCTCCTTGTGTCTTATTCTCTCCAGTGGATATATTGACTAAACATTTGTTCAAACTTCTTTCTATGGGTTAAATATCGATGTCTATGGTGTTATTTTACCTATCCTTGGAGTTTTTGTAGTTTAGAATAGGATTTGTAAAGTTTTCAAGTGAAAGGTAGGTGGTTACATACCTTGGAATTAATTGATGATTTTATTATGCTTCTTTTGGTTTCTAAATGGGTTTTATAAATTGTGTGGGTGGTGAAAATGGTGTTTTCCTTATGTTTTGGGTGTGTTTTCATGGTTTATTGATAAAATTCCCTTCGTAATCAGTTTTATATTGTGTGTGAATTTGATTATTGTAATTATTTCTCTTATAATGTAAATTTAAAGAGATCACTTATGACTCCAAGTATTCTATGTGGGTGGATACAGACTAGTAAGCTATTAAGGTCAACTAGAAAATGACTTGGGCTCTCTGGTAGGTTCATGCTACAACACTAACTAAATAGATGATAATGGTACAGGGACCGTTATAACTTTTTTTGTGATCTCTCTAGTGAATCATTCATGAGAATGTTCTATATGGTTTGATCACCTAGGTATAAGGATACTAGGGCCCTAACAACCTAACTACTTAGGGTGTCTCCCATGGTTCTTTGGTCTCATTTAGAACTAATTAAATCCATTTTTACTTTTCTACCCTTATTTTATAAATAAAACCAGTTTTGATTTCCAAATTTTTATTAATTTAATTCTTTTGAAACTATAATGTTGATTCATTTTTAATTTCATTACATGGAATCATTTGGGGTCATACTACTGAGAATTTTAACTCACACCCTACATACACCCTCATGTTTATATAGATATTGTTCAATATGAATCAAGTAAAGAAAAGACCTTTTGTGGTAGAGTTGGTGGTTCTATGTCTTAGTGGATTCCTTTTTTTGTTTAGGTGTTGATGGTGGTGGAATGGATGTTGTCTCACATGCTACATGGATGTTTTGTTTGTGTAGTTGGTTCCTCTCACCTATTTTTGGTTATTTTGTATTTTGTTATAAATGTTAAATTTTTTACTCATGTTGTAGTGTTTCCCTTTATCTCATGTGTTATTAATGTTATTTATAATGTGGTGTGATACTTTTGGATTGTTTATGTCTGACACTTATGGGAAAACTATTCCTAAAGTTTTCACTCAATGTCCAGGAACTAGTTGCCATCTCGTAGGCATCAGGAATTCCCTTTGGGCCTTTCCATGGGATGGGTCAGGTGTTAGGTTGAAAGGAAGCCCAACCTAGTTTGTAATAAAATGGTATTAGATCAATATTTTCTTTTTTCTTTGGGTAATGTTATTTAGGAGGGTCTAGATAGAAAAGAGCCAGGACTGTAGGGGCATGAGGTTATGGTTGTGAGTGGATTTTCTTGAAAAAAAACCTCGTGATAGGCCCCTAGTCATCATGGGATGTTTGGGATTTATTTATACTTCACCATTAGGTGTGATATGTAGGATATAGACTATTCATCAGTACTGAGCTAGGTTGGAGTGGTTCTGTCAGTCATTGTTCTTGTTATGGTTTTATTGTCATCTCTTTGAATGCTTAAATCTTGTAACTATTGAAATTTTTAGAGTATGTATTGATGGTTTATTTTTTTTGTTCATGAGTGAATATATATGCACCCTTGTATACCTCACATGCAACTTTGGGAAGAGGATAGAGAGAATTATCCCTCATCGGTTGATCTGAGATTAATAGAAGTAGTGGTTTGGGCTATCCCAGAACTATATTTGGGAGTGGTATCCAGTCCTTCTCAGTCTTGGGAAACCAAGATGGGTCTATAAAAGAACAAATCTCATGAGGTCCTCAAAAAAATCCTCCTTCCTTCTAGGGTAACATAGATCCCCATGAGGTAGATGATTGGATTGAGAATTTTGATAGGATTTATGTGTTTATTGATACTTCTGAAGGAGTCAATGTGAAGTTTGATTTGTTTATATTGGAAGGCCCCTTTCATTGGTGGTGGGACTCAATGGTCTGAGCTAGAAAGTATGAGAATATGGGATAAAAATACATCAATTACATCTTTAATGAGCAGTAATTCCCTAATACTTTGTCCATTTCCAAGACCTAGAAGTTTCTAAATCTCTATCAGGGGGATCAGACCATGTTGGAATATGTCAAATTCTTTAAAGAATTGGTTCGGTCCTCACATAAGGTGGTTTTAATGAGTATATGAAGGCTAAATGCTTTGAAATGGGGAATTTTCTGGATATTCAGTCCCAAGCCTTCTTGTTTAAATTAAATATATATTCTAATGCGGTGGATCGATCCCAGATGGTGGATATTGATCATGTTGGTAAATCTGGTTTCTCTAGGGCAGTTTTAGTAGTGTACCAAGGTATTCATGGCCTATCTAAGAAGAAGAGGAGGTGTGATGATAAGGAGAAGAATGGAGGTGGTATCTCTAGTAATCAATCTCAACCACCTTCCTCTTTAACCACTAGAGATGGATTGGTCATGTTCCATCAGGGTGGAACCCCCAATCATTTATTAACTTTCTGTTCAGCTTCACCAATGAGGTTTCACCGATGTAAAATTATGAGGAACTAGTATAAAATTTATATAATTGAACTCCCACCTTAGAGTGGTGTAGGCTCCTCAGCCTTTAGGTGGACCATATCTCAGTCAGAACTATCCAAAATTGTGGCCTCATAGTTTGTAGGTCATAGTGGCGGGTTTGGATCTACTACTGGGCAGAGTCATCTTAAGGTAGAGCTACAAGTTAGTAGTCATTTGTAGTCCCATACAGAGATTAACACCTTAATGATATGACTAGTTTCCAGTCAAATCATATGTAGGACTTAGAACTATTTAAGGTACTATTTTTATTTCATTATCCATAGCTGATGTGTTATTTGATATAGGTGCTACTAACTCCTTTATCTATGAACATCTTGTGGAATTTTTGAAATTGATGACTGAGATTATTCCATATTTAATGTAATTGGTTTCACCACTTGGAAATATGAGAGTTAAAGGTTTTAGGTGTCCTTACTACATGCTTACTCTATCAAGGGTTGAATTGGAATGGGACATCTTGGTTATAGAGATGGACCTATGTGGCTATACATGGATTGGATGGTGCATTTTAGGGTATAAATCAATTGTTATCTCCAATGGGTACACATTGTGGAACTCAATGGAATTACCCAAGTCTTTTAGGGAGAATGGGATCCTCAGTCAGGGTGAGATAGACCTCCACTTCCGGAGTTGGGAAACCTTATCCTCCAGGTATCATCACTCATATTGGGGTATAATGATAGAGGTTTTGAAAGTGGGTTACCTCAAGTGGTGGATGAGTTTCTAAAAGTGTTTCTAGGTTATTTAGTGAGTTTTCCTCCATAATATGAAGTGGGGTTTACCATAAACTTGGAACTGAGAATATAGTGGATATCTCTTCCCTTGTATCTTATGGGCCCCTCCAAGTTGAGTAAATTAAAGTTACAGCTGAATGATTTGGAATCCAGAGGATTCATTCACCCAAGTATCTCACCTTCGACTTCCCCTATTTTGTTTTCTATAAATTTCAATGGATCTCTCCATTTGTTTATGAATTATTAGAAGTTGAATATGAAAATAATCAAGAATAAATACCCCTTTTACTACATATATGATATTTTTTACCATCTCAAGGGGGAAATTTTGTTCATTATGATCAACCTAAACTCCAAGTATCATCAGGTTAGGGTTTGAGAATAGGACATTACCAATTCAACCTTCCAAAAGTAGGTATGGACTCTTTGAGTATTTATTCATGCTCTTTGGGTTAAAAAATGGTCTAGTGGTCTTTATGGATCATATGAATCAGATGTTCTATCAATACCTTAACTCCATTATTTTTGTGTTTGTGGATAACATCTTGATATACTCCAAGACCAAAGAAGAACATGGGTAGTGCTTGTGGATTGTCAAAGGCACTCTTCAAGATCGTCGCCTCTATGAAAAAATTTCCAAGTGCGACTTTTGGGTCTAGGAATTTAAGTTTCTGGGTGATTTGATCTCAGAGCATGGAGTCTTAGTGAACCCTGAGAAGATAAAAGTAATGATTTCATGGGAGATATTGTATAAATTCTTTGAGATTAGTAGATTTTTGGGCTTTGTAGGGTATTATAGGTGGTTTTTCAAGGATTTATCTCATATTGCTTCATCCATGACCACGCTTACCTGAAAGGGGGTAAAGTTTGAATGGAACATAAAATTTCAAGTATCTTTTTAAGACCTCACTATCCCAATTTTGATCTTTCCAAAATTGGGGAAGGGATACGTGGTCTACTATGATGCCTCAGGAATGGGTCTTGGGTGTGTGTTGATGTAGGAGGAATATGTGGTGGAATATATCTCTTGCTAACTCTACCCACATGAAAATAATTTCCCAACCTATGAACTAGAATTAGTGGTAGTGATTCATTCCTTGAAGATGTGGTGACATTATATCTTCAAGGATAAATTCACAGTCTATCCATATCATAAGAGCTTATCCTACATTTTCTCCCAAAAAGATCTGAATTTAAGGCAGTAGTAATGGGTCGAATACCTCTAGGGGTTCAATTTTGATATCTCTTATACACCGAGAAAAGGGAATGTGGTATTAGACTCTCTAAGTAGAAAGATTTCAGTGAAATCCTTGAATAATTCTTGTGATGAGTGTAATTGTATGGGTATTTTCCCAAATACCCATAGAAGACAATGATCATAGTGGAGGCATATTCTTGGATATTTTTCAACTGAAACCCACCCTCCTTGAGCTAATTCAATAGGAGAAACATATATATGAGTTGTTCCATTTTTCTATGAAGTTCCTAAATGGTGAGGAGGTTCCCAATGTTTGGTTATTGTATTCCCATAGAATTATTTGTTTAAAGGGTATTTTAATGGTGTTGTTGTAATTAAGGAAGGTGGTGATGTAGGATAGCCATCAATCTCAATCATCCATCCATCCCAGGACCACCAATATGTTTTATGATGTGTATGTCTATTTTTTGTGGTCGAGTATGAGGTGGGATATATATGACTTTGTATCCATATTATATACTTTTAAGTAGGTTAAAGTTAAGCAATAGAGTCCCTCAGGTTTATTCTAGACACTCCCCATTCCTAACTAGAAGTGGGATGATGTTTCCATGGATTTTATCATTGGGTTTCCTCATACACCCTGGGGAAGGAATACCATTTGGTTAGTGATTGAAAATCTAACCAAATTATCCCATTTAATTCTAATCAAGGACTCCACCAAAGAGGTTGAATTAAGTCGGTTATATGTTCATGAGATAGTGAGGCTTCATGGTGTGTTGCCAGCTATTGTTTCAAACAGGGACCCCCATTTTACCTTTCAATTATAGGAGGGACTTCATTAGTTAATGGGGTCACATGTCAGACTCGATATGGCATACCGTCCTCAAATGAATGGTCAGACAAAGAGGGCAAATTAGATTTTGGAAGACATGATTTAGGCATGTGTATTGGACTTTAGAGGCCCATGGTATAACCATTTTGGATTGGTAGAGTTTTAAAATAATAACATTCATCAATCCTTGATTAAAATGGATCCCTTTGAGGTGATTTATTGTTGTTCATATCAGTTTATTTTATGCTAGATGGTAGTGGGTGAGGTTTCTCTGCTAGTACTGAGCCTCGTATAGGATATTTCAAATACATATTATTTATCATGAAGTGTTTATTGATAGTTTATAGACTCCATAAATCTTATTTAGACCAGTGTTTCTAGGCCTTGGAGTTTTCATTAGGTGACCAGCTATTTATAAGGGTGTCCCCTTGCGTTGATCATCGTTGTCTTGGTAAGAAGGGGAAGCTGACACCAAGGTATGTTATACCTTTTAAGGTTATCAAGAGATTTGGTAAGGTTCCATACCATTTATCTTTGTCTAACCAGTCAATGTCAATTCATGATATGTTCCAGGTCTCATGATTGAATAATTATAACTCAAACCTATATCATGTGTTGAATTGGGAAGAGTTGGAGCTGGAATCTGACTTGTCTGTGTTTGAGAAACCAGTGCGGATTTCGGAATCTCAATTGAAGGTTAATTGGGGAAATTATATACCAATGTTATGAGTTCTTTGGAAACACAAGAATGGTGAGAATGAGGAATTGGAGAGAAAGACTTGGGTGGAAGATTCGTATCCACATCTATTCTCTAATCAATCTTCAGTTTAAATGTTTTAGGGTGGAAGGTTTTCATGGTGGGGGGAATTATCACATCTGGTGTTACATTTTGAGGTATTTTATTTTTTATTTTTTGTCTTATATTTATGTCATATATTTCCAGTAGTTTTTGAGAAAAACATAGATTTTTCACATTGGAAAAATGTGGTGCATGGTTGGCGTGTTCTTAGTAGAAATTGTGTGTTGGCCCAATGGAAACCATATGCCTTGGATAGTGGCATAATCCAGGTCGCACATCCTAGTGAAGAAGAATATGGTGTAACTATGCACCTAGGATAGTGGAACTATCTAAGGTGCATGGCTAGGCGCATGAGCATGTGGTCTCCCCCAGAAAACTGTGCAGCCAATTTTCTCCTTGGATAGAGGATTCGCACAGTTGGCACACGGTCTGGCAGATCGTGTAACCAAACCATGTATTCTATGAAATCTTTAAAATGTTTAAAATTCCTAAACTAACCTTCCCCATTTTAAACCCCAAATCACTCCTCCCTCACCCCACCCAACCTCCCCTACCCTAGGCATTTTTCACCCTACTCTCCCTCTCCTTTGGGCTTCAATTTTTGGTGGTTTTTGTCTTGAAATTTCAAGAAATCATAAAGTAAGTTATTATCCTTCATATTTATTCTCTTATTTTAGTTTCTTCCCCCTTACTACTAGTGTATTCTTTTCTAGAGTGGATATATTGACCTAAAATGGGTTAAATAATATTTCTTTGGGTTAAATATTAAGGGATATGGAGTTATTCTTCTTCTCTAGGGTCTCTCCTTGGTTCATTTATGGTTTCTAACTATATTTGTAAAGTTTTCAATTGAAAGGTAGGTGTTTACATGACATGTAATTAATTAATGATTTTATTATGCTTCCTTTGGTTTTTAAAATAATTTTATAAGTTTATTTGGGTTGTTTGAATGGTGTTTTCCTTGTTTTTTGGGTGTGTTTTCATGGTTGATTAATAAAATTACCTTTTTAAGTTGTTTCTTGACATGCAAAGCTTTGATCATTGTAATTTTTTATCTTGTTATGGAAATTGAAATAGAGAACTTGGGTACCATGGGTATTCTAGGCGGTTTTCTATGGACTAGTACGCCATTAGGGTTGGTTGGGAAATAACTGAGGATCTCTAGAAGGTTCAAGATACAACACTAACTAAACATATGATAATGGTTTGAGGACTGCTGTAACTTTGGTCCTGACCTCTCTAGTAGATCGGGAATGATAATGATCTATATGGTTCGATCACTGGGGTACGAGGTTACAAGGCCCCTAAAAACCTAACTACTTAGGGTGTCTCCCATGGTGCTCTTGTCTCTTTTTGAACTACTTAAAACCACTTTTACTTTTCTTCCCTTATTTTATAAATAAAATATATTTTGATTTCCAAATTCTTAATAAATAAATTCTTTTTAAAATATAATATTAATTCATTTCTTAATATCATTGTATGAAATCATTTGGTGGAATCCTATTGATAAGTTTAACTTACACCCTACATACACCCTCGGGTTTATGTAGATATTTTTCTATCTTAATCAGGTAAAGGTTAGACCTTTCATGGAGAAGATGATGGTTCTATATCCTAGTGGACTCCTTTTTTTACATGTTGATTATAGTAGTATGGGTGTTGTATCCCATGTTACGTGGGGTTTTGGTTTGTTTATATAGTTCCTCTCCCATCTTTTTGGTTATTTTTTATTTTGTTATAAAGGTTAAATTTTTCACTCATGTTGTAGATTTTCCCTTTATGGATTGTGTTATGAATGTTAGTTATTATGTGATTTGATACTTTTGGATGGTTTCTGGTGGATCCTTATTAGAAAAATCATTCTCAAAGGTGTAACTAGATGCCTAGGAACTAGTTATCAGCCCGTGGGGATTGAGAACACCCTTCGAGCATTTCCACAAGACGATTCAGGTGTTGGGTTGGATGGAAGCTTGGCCTGGTTCATGAAAAACGCCTTTTGAACTTTATAGATTACCCTCCACATTTTTAATAAAACCAAGTGATTTGATTCACCTCAACTGGTCCTTTTAGTGAACAGTACATGCCTCCAAAAACTCTATGATTTTACCCATATGTAACCATTTAAAGAACCCTTACTTAAACCTAATGAATTTTGATAAACCCTTAATCAAGTCCTTTATATATATTCACTTTATCCTTATCTAGGAATAATTTTTTCCAACATTTCCACTTATTATGGAACTTATATATCATATCTAGAACTTTCCTTCCTTCAATATCACTCTATCCCCCTGAATATGGTTGATACCCAAGTGAATGTGTATGAAAATTACTCCTTCTAAATTCTTACGCTTGAGAATAATTATTTCTATTTATTATTACATTAAACTACTTACACTTACTTTAATACATACATACATAGTGAAGGTGAACATGTCTTCATATGGTTTTTCAAGTGTAATTCCATAAATATAACTTTTATAAATTCAAACACTTATCTAAAAAATAGTTCCGCACTAAAAACCAATAATTATCCCTTTAGGGTTTTCTTTTAGGTTTTCAACCAAATAGAGGTAAGACTATATATCTCTATTTTCTTCCCTCTCTTACTTCTCTCATTTATTTAACAGACTTTGGGTGTTGGATCCGTGATTTTGTTTATAGATATATATTTTTTCTAGAATTTAAAAGTTATGTTCTATCATTTTTCTTACATGTGAATATTTTTTAGTAGTGTTTAGATATTAAAACTATTATTTATTCTATTTTTAAGGTCTCAGTGAGAATATAAAATTAATTAATAATTAAAAAAAATTCCTTAAAATAATCTTTAATTGAGTTTATTATTGATGAAATTAAGAGTTTTTTGGATTTAAATCACTATTTATTATGTATTATTTTAATGTAATGTGTGAATTCATCTTGGAATAGAAAATGATGGAGAATTAGGTTTAGTTTCTTAATAATTTTAAAGATAAGAAATACTTTTTTCTCTTACCCAAAAATTAAATTTGTAATGTTATAAGATTTTAAATAAATGAGGAATGAATTAAATAGTAATTTGAATATTGGAATCATGGTTAATGTTTCTTAAAGTGTATATTTAGATGATATATAATGTATATTAGTGTATAAAGTTATTATAAGGATAAAAATGATTTAAATTTAAAATTTAAATGGAGTTTATATGTTTAAATTAATATAATTAATTATTAAAAGTAATGTAAGGGATATTTTATGTTTTACTTGATTGTTTGATAGTGTTTGGACCTTATGATATTATATAATTAACTTAAATGAGTGTGTAAATTTATTATAAATTATTTTTTATGATTGATATATTATTGTGTCGATATAATTGATATCTTGTTATGATAAGAATTTTTCAAGTTTATTTAAATTCAAGAGTTTGGTTATGATGTGATTTGATGTGGGTAAATTCAAGTGTTTGGGTATTATGTGATCTAATATTGGTAAATCCATGTTCTTTTTTATGACATGTTAAGATATGAAAAATGATATGATTTTTCCTATGATGTAATAATATGTGTGGAAATCCATTTTTTGGATACGATGTGATGATATGTGGGTAAATACATGTGCTTAGTTTTGATAAGATGAGATCTGGTTAAATACATGTGTTTAGATATATTAAGTTGAGATATTGGAAATTCCATGAGTTTATCTATGCTATGATCTAAAAATTAGGTAAGTATAAATGGTATGGTGGATTATTATGTGCACAAAAATATGATGTGGTTTTTATTTTTCTTATGTTCAAATTATTAAGTTTATTTTATTGCATTTCATCATACACATGTAAGAACATTAAAGATCAGAAAAATTATGTCCTTTTTGTTCAATTACACTATGCTTATTTCACACACCTTGAATGTACACCCCTCATGTATGTACAAATGTTATTCATCATGATGTATGGAATGGAAAAGACCCTACCTAGATTAGAAATAGTAAGTTGAGTCCCAAAGATTTATTCATGAGGATTTTGATTTATTATGGAGGTTGAGTTTACTAATTTATTTTAGTATATTTTATTATAATGTATTTGAGAGTGTGCATTTGATATTGGGATTATTCATGTCTGATTCCATAACATTTATATGAAAAATTCAATCCATTTGAGATATTTTATCATTATATATGTTTATGCTTCCTTTGTGTTGGTTATTTAAATTTACTATTTCAAATTATATTTCTAAAACCCATTAGAGTGTAAATATCTTACCAATGTAACTTTTTAATCCCTTATAAATAGTATTTAATCTCTGGTGCTTGGGGAGTGCACTTGAGGTCTCATGTTGTTTCACCTTGGAAACACTACCATGTTGGGGTGGAATGTTGCAATACATCATCAGGGTTATTGTACTTATTACCATGAATGATAATAAACTTATTAAATAAAAAGAGAATGTATTATGTTTCTACATCATATTACAAAGAAACAATAAAATAAAAAAAAATCTCAATATTAATATGATCCAATAAACACAAAATGTGGTCTGCATTCCTTATTTATATTGAAAGTAGAACTAAAAACCACAACATCAAAAAATATTTAGTAATTAACTTTGTTTCAAATAACTACCTTAAATATATTAAGTCAAAAATTTATTTTAAATCAAAATGCATACCATATGTGAAGGATTAATTTTTCATGAATTTCTTTTATAAGTAGTGCAATGTCTTGGTTACATCAGAATATAGTCCATCTAATTATCATTTATATTAAAGATATTTCTTTACCCTTTTATATTTAACACTCTCTTCCATTGATCAGTATGATCATCATAGGACATGAGTTTTTGAGTTTTTTACCAACTTTAGGATTTATTTTTATTTTCACAAATTGTGAAGTGTCAATTTCCCTTTTACAAGTCATAAGATGAAAAAATTGTGAAAATTGAAAATGGTGTTTATCTTCTTCCACAAACTAGAAAAAAACTTATATTTTTTATCATTGGAAAAAAACCCATGCCCATGTCATATAATTTTCATTATTTTTGGTGTAAACAATATCGTTTAATTTCATTATCAACATAACTCCTTTATTAAACTTATATAATGGAGATATAATAGTATTTTTATCCTCTAGTAATTTATCCATTTTTTCTAATTCCAAACCTTATATTTTATCTGTATTCCTCATTTAATCTACACATGATTATTATTTTATCAAAAAACAATATTACCTTGGTTTTTACCCCTATATAATCACTACCAAATAAAAAATATATAGATTAAATAATTATTTTTGTCATAACACACAATTTATATTCCTTGAATATAATTTAACTAATTTAAAAAAATATGTAAAACAACAAATATTTTTTTATTTTAAATAATGATTATATTATAAAAAAATGCATGTAAATAAAAAAATTATAGAAGAACATCATAGTTCAAAATGGCCAATGATTACACACTAACTTCAAAAATATCATAGTATTATATCTCCATAAAAATATCTTAGAAAAACTACCTCCCATTCAAGCCATCATAGTAATGAATTAAGAGTGGGAGAGAAGTACCATCAATAACATAACAGTAAGGAAACAACAACAACACTGAAAACAATTAGCATATTTCATCAAAGTGAAACCCCATCACAACCAAGATCACATAGTAGTATCATCATAGAATAAAAGATACATGGTAGTAATAAAACATCAATGAAACTACTTAAGAAATAAGAAAACAATAATAAAATTTCATCTAAATTCCAAAATACATAAAATAAGAAATTAATTCATCACTACATCACCCCCATATATCAATGAAATAAAAACAAAGCCCTATGAAAAATCAATTCATCTCCTATATAAATATGAAATATTTATAATAGTGTCAACAATATCAAAACAATCTACAAAATATAAATATTCAATAACCACAAGTAACATTAACACAAATCATCAATAACATAAACTAATATCCCCAAAAAACCTCCAACATCCCCAATAGAAAATAGCATCCCATGAACAGCACTCCCACTGAATGATATTTCAAGATAAATATATATATATATATATATATGAGTTTTTCTTACTCAAAATAAAAAATATATAAATACTTCCAAAACCCCACCAAGTTGAAGGATATATTTCAAAATAGGTTTAATGAAATCCATAAAATTATATATATCAACTAGAATATATGTATTAGAAACAATTAACTCATCTAAATAATTATGAAACATTACTCAAACACCATTAATGTCTTTATAATAAAGTCTTTTAACTTTAATTATATTCATTTGAAATATATTCGCTTAAATTTATCCATCCATAATAGGTGAAAACAACTTGGCATTCAAATCATCCATCATTTTACACTCCAAAAACCATAAATACCCTCAAAATTAATTAGGTTAATTAAAGATAAACATCATGAAAATAATTAACAAAAATATTAACAATTTTATCCTCATAAACCACCCAATAATCGTCATCATTTATTACATTATGAATAAAATTATAATTTTTCCTCTTATAAGCTATTGTGTAGAAAAATAGGTATTTCCATCATATTCAGTAAGACAAATAATTATATACCTTTAACTCCATGTCTTTTATTCCCACCATAGGAGATCATTTAACACTAAAGCAATCAAAATCCTATTACCCACCTCATTAGAGTAGTCACTCCAATGGTTAAAAAAATTAACCATACCTATCTTATTTTGAATGATCCATGAAATATTTCCTATAAAATCATTATTCCATAGAAGTAACCCCGGTCTAGTGTTGTGAATATGAGATAAAACACTCATGAATTCATTTTAAACCACCCATGAACACCATGAATCCCTTATAATGACCATTAATTTAGATTGTAAAATTCAAAACTTTTTAAACTTGAACTGACATGTTAGAAGGTGGAGATAGATTTTGAGAACTTCAATCAAAATTTCTTGGTGATCTAAACATGAGTATCGGGTATAGGTATCCATAAATTTAAGAAACCACTTCATATAGTGGGATATAGATACGCAATAATTAGTTCTAGAAAGAACCCTATTTCCCCCTTTATGAATGTTATTATAGGTAAATTTTTCACCCACATAACCAAAATCTTTAAGGTCACAAAAATATATTATATTTATGAAACACACTAACTCTGAAAATGAATTATTCTATATAATTTCTCTAAGTAACTAAAAATTTAATTTATATAACCACAATATATCATAGGAAAATATAAATTGTCTATAAATTATTATAAAAGAGATCAAGGCTCCCACCTCTTCCTAACAATAAAATTACCATAGAAACCAATGGACTAGTATTGACTACCCTAGTCCCATCATGAGCCACTATATCAATGGGAGTTTTGGTAAAAGATAATAACTTGAGATAAAAATCACATATACACTATAAAGTAATTACACTAGTTCAATGTACACTTCCCACCCTCAAATTATATTGAAATGTGTACCTATATTTCAACAAATCACATTCCTAGGAGAAAATCATTTTTTCAAAAAGATAAATAAGAGTGATATCTTGAAATATTATCCGATGGATACAAATGTGAACAAGTCATGGGTTACCAAGCTCTGGGTATTTCAAAAATAATATATTTATAGTGACTGATGGGGTACTCAACAGACTTCACCAAT
Source organism: Viscum album (assembly GCA_963277665.1). Classification (NCBI taxonomy): domain Eukaryota; kingdom Viridiplantae; phylum Streptophyta; class Magnoliopsida; order Santalales; family Viscaceae; genus Viscum; species Viscum album. The sequence goes on from OY728158.1 coordinate 885,096,149, forward strand.
GACTCAAAAACAACACCCACATTATTTTTATATTCTACTAATAGATCCCATAACACACTAACATTTCTTGAAAACTCACTAATAGAAAATTAAGATATAGAGTTATAATTAGTGGAGGTTATATGCCTCAATTTTTATAAATGTTTTACCATAAAACATCCCTATCCCATCCACCTTGACCTTGTATAATATAGATTCAACCCTACTGAATTACCACGTGAACACCCATATGAAACCATCTACCCAACCACAACAACTGGGCCTTACACCTCTAAGATATTTTATAATTTGTACATAGACTAATTTTTTTCATTTACTACTCTTAAAATCCCTCTTCTAATCCAACTGAATATAATTATAGAGACCTGACTCATCTATAAATACACCCTCAACCATCCAAAAATTTCCCCTTATATCAAAATGTTGCATCCCTTCCCCAGAATTACTTTTTCACACATCCACCTCAAACAAGGAACTATTGAATCCCAAAAGAATCATATTTATACCAACATTTTCCTCATTCCTCTTACAAGAATAAACTATAGATTATCTAGGATTACCCCCCCCCCCACTATGAATATATATTTATCCATCTCAAACCTTACCTGGATACATATACACTAGAGAACTACTTAATCTCAAAATACCATTCACATTCCAATAGACATAACCCTGATTAATTCACCAAATAAATTGTTTTTATTAAAAGTAAAAATATAGTGAGAAAAATAAGGAAAATAATAGATAATCAATGAATGTACCATCCTACCATACTCATAGGAAAAACCAAATAACATATTAAACTTAAAGGAAATCCACCTCTTTGATCTTCCTTCCTCTCCTTTCTCTGCCTAAAATACCACTTTTAATAGGTTACAAACCTCAAATTTCACTTTTATCCTTAAAAGTATCATACTTCTAGAAAATTCATCTAGTGAAAAATCAATAACCAAAAGCCTCAATTATTTATTACCAATTAAGACTTAAATACCCTTAGATATAAAAATTTGAGGAAAGTTTTGTACCTACACCTAAAATAATGGGTGTGAAAATCTACCTCCTAAATTGTCAAATATGTAGGCCACTACTTAAGAATAAAATATATGCCCATCACCAACCAAGGACCCGGATTCAAAATAATTTTCTTCTCCAACTCACTCTAAAAACAAAATAAAATATATTAGACCTAACAATCAACATATTATACCCATACCCCAAATTACAAACCCTCATAAACGTATCCAGTGTAGCTCTTTCATTCAAAACTCAATATTTAATAAACACTACTATAGAATTAGACTTTATTGGTGATGAAAATTTTATTTTATCAGTGTTTTAAAAGTGATAATATTGTAAAAAAATGATAATGGTATGGTTCTTTTATCAGTGCTAAAAAAATATTAATAAAAGGGTACTTTTATCAGCATTAAGTTGGCCCTAAAAAATATTTTAAAATATTTTAAAATATTCTAGGAATATCCACCAACCCTAAGAACTATCTGAGACATCTTACGCTCACCTAGACACTCCATAGATGCACAGCCCCACCAAAATTATGAATTAATTTTTAATGGGTGGGATTTAAATCCACACACAAGGGTTTATGGAGAAGCACCTGGACCACTAGTTTGTGTGGATTTTTTATTATATAAGGATATATATGTGTGTGTGTGTGTGTGTGTATATGTATATATATATAATAATATTTATTTATATTAATATTTATTTTTTTATTTAGATATAATAGTATAAATATATTTAAAAATACATTTTTATTTATATATCTATTTACATATATATATATATATTATATTTTGATATATAAATATTGTATACATTTATATATATTTAAACATATTTGTATATGTATATTTATATACATTTTTATATAGCATATGTGGTCATATATATATATAATGTATTCACATATATTTATAATATATTATATTTAAATATAAATTATCCTCCTGTATTTATAAATGAATCTAAATACATTATAAAATATCCATATTACCCAATAAAAATTTATTTATAATTATTTTTATAAATTGTGAAATGAAATTGATAATATATTTTTATTCTAATACGATTTATATTTTAAATATTCATATTTTGTAAATATATTTATATATGTATTCATATATACATCATATGTATATATTTTATAATATATATATAATTATAACTATTTATATATATAATATATATATAAACACACAGCCACATGTATAATTATAATTATATATTTATATTATAATTTATATAATATGAAAATATAAATATAAATTTAAATATGAAGTATAAACATATATTTATTTATATATTTAATCATATATACTTAATATTTATAATATATATTTATTTATTTATTTATTTATATATTTATATATTTATATATTTATATATTTATTTATATATATTTGAAGGGTGGCCTTTCTCATAACCAAAAAAAAGTTTGGATAGTTTACCCTTTATTAGTGTTTTTTAGCTTAAATAAAGGGTGGCCTTTCTCAATGTTTTTTAGTGATGATAATGTATTTTCTTTATAAGAATTGATGAAGGATTCCCATTATCAATACTTTTTACAAGCACTGATAAAATCCAAATATCTTTTCTTGTGACTCTACAGTAATGAGTCTTACCAAAAATAGCATGTTGACACACATTACGCACCAGACCCTAGGTTTGTATATAATTGGTTTCAAACAGTTAAGGAAAATGGTTTAAACTATCCATTTGTAAATATATTACTTTAGATAAAAACTGAAACCAACCAACGGCCCACCAATAACTATATTAATCTAAACAGATATGTTTATATTAGTTCTAATCAGTTTCAATCGGTTAACAAAATAAACATTAACTAAATACTGAATTTGGTCTAAATCAATAAGTGAATAAAATATATATAAATATATAAATTTCTAACAACATATGTATCAAAAAAATATAATTGATGTTAATAAATAAAAAATGAAATAATATTAATCACAAAAGAAAAGGAAAAAATCCTAGAAAAAGAAATAATCATAAATAAAAAGTTTAAATAAGGGCAATATATAGAATAAACCGACCAATATCAAAATAAAAAGTCATAAATTAGCTATATTTTTACTATATAATCAAAAAAATTAACCTAGTGAAACTAAATATAATATGAGTTTGTATCTTATAATATAAATTAATTAATTATTTTCACTTAAATTTAGCATCAATCCATAACTTTCCATTATAAAAAAAACCCATGTTTTGTTCAAATCCAATCAAATGGAAATAATCCTCACTATCAATTTTAATAAAAAATTATATGCTTCATTTAATAAATTTATTTTAGTTAAGAAAGTTAAAAATGGTTATCCCTACCAAAATCAAAAAAAACTGAATTATAAAACATTCATCAACTAATTTTAATCAATTCACCAACTTAAAAAAATTATTACTGGTTTATATAGGTTCAATTTGATCAATTTGATTTAACCTACTCAAATATTGTTGTCCCTTATCAAGGTGTTAAGAGAGGGAATTATCTTGAAAACATAAATTTAGCATCATTCTAGGAACATCTTATATTTACAGAACCATGCCACTTATTAAACACCCTTCCCCACTAAACTATAACATGAAATAAAAAATATCTACCAAAACTAACTATAAATGTAATGAAATCCTAAAGATTAAATGTTGGAATATTGTGGATAAATATGGAATGTAAAACTCAAATGAATGTATATGGATACTTTTCAAGCATGTTATGATTTTTCTCTCTTTGTGAGTAGATTTTTTCCAATTAATTTGGCGGTACTATGGGTTATAATTGAATCATCCTTAGAATAAAATAGTGACTTTTCACTCGATACTAGTACTTAGTAGAGAGTGATCCTTAAAGAAATTTTGAAAACTAGAGAGTATTATTTAAGATATTTTGTAATTTATCTACAAAAAATTCTTTTTTATTCTTGTAGGAGATAATGAAAGAAATAGGGATTGAAATGAATTTATTTTCCATCACATGGATCCTCCATTTTATAGCCATAGAGATACTCCTTTAGATAAGTTATCTTACCCTTTAAAATTGGATGTACACATTTTCTAGAAGAGTATATCTATTTCTATTTTATCTTAGTTGTTGTATTGAACCTAATCAAATAAGTGGTCCATATCATACCCACTTAATGAACAAATGTGTCTTTTAAATCATGATTGATCAGATCTATAGTTCATATCATAGCCTTTAGATGAACTGGATCAACGCAATGAACATGAACCATCTAAAAATAGATATCTAATAGGTATAATCATTAAATATTGGCCCTAAACAATACCTCAAAGAACCTTACACCATTTTGGTACACAAAATGAAAATGGTGTCTCATCATAGTTGTAAGATATTCAACCCAATCTACCCAAACAATAATAAAACCATGTCACCACATAACCTCAGGTGTGTCTCCTCATACGTCATAGGCTTACAACTAGTGGTGTGGTCCTGAAACAGACATGAAGAAACTATCTTCTAAAAATAAAGAATAAGGTTCATGATTCAATCTAACAAAATTTCTACATGACACATCTATATAAAAGATATACCCAAAACCTATAGACATAAAACAGGGAGATAATAGGGTTTCCCATAGTACAATATATGAAATAGAAACTATCTACATGATATTCACATATATAAAACAGTAGCAGTATAACAAATATATATAACAAAAAAATAATAAATGTAGGCCATCCCATTAGATAATAAAAATACATTATAAGATATATATATATATATATATCTTTTTGGATCCACTCACTAGTCAACTCTCATTGAATCACAAAACTTCACAAAACTACTCATCACTATCCAAAAATCTAATCTCAAGTTAATAAAAGTTCATGAGAAGGGAAGATGAATTTATACCTATGTACACCAAAACCCATGTCATGTATGTGGGTAGAGTGTGAGTCCAACAACCTAGTAGGATTCCCCCATTTACTGCAAATCATTGTGTACAAGTGATCAAGTGGATTTATGTGAATTTTTTTGTTGTGTGAAATTATATGATGGGTACAACTCAACACACACATAAATATAACTCATAGATATTTATTCAAATCCATACCTATGTGTCTTCAGGGCCAAATGACACATGCCCCTTATAGAATCACTGACACTTCCCACTTCTGGTTAGGTCCCACTTGCCTATAATTATAGTTACATATACCCTCATATCCCCATGTGGTATATTGAATAGTCACTCTCTTCTCAATAGATGATATCATCAAGAGGTATCAACATAGACATAAAGTCTCACTCATCAGATTCCCACCTGAACTATCAATTATCTTACTACTCATCAATAAAAAACCCATAAAATATCATGGGTTATAATAATCATATCAATAAATATAATAGTGTTTATTTAAAGAGGGATAAACCATAAATATCAATATTCAACCAATAATTAAAGTCAAAAATGGTGGTCCAATTGGGCTTAGAGAATAAAAAATAATTAGAAAAATAATATCATCATAAACCAAATTAGTAAAAAAATAATGGGTCCCAAATATATGAAATAATAGTCTCATAACTCACACCCTAACCCATCTCATATCACTATTCCTCACTGGAGTTATCTTTTATACTACCCATATATCTCTAATGACTCTGACCCATATATTACAAATTGTTTCAGGGTATGGATCATACTAAATGATAGTAAAGTACTATTACTATATAATAATCTCTCTAATAATATATCAACATCACCACAAATATCTCTTAGATAATGAATAAAAACACTAATAATATTATTTCATATCCATGGTATTACCATATGTGAATCCCTAAAGGATGCAGGAATTATTTATCACACATTTCTAATAACTCCATCTAAGTTCCCTCCAGAATCTCACATGCAGAATCATCAATTGCCACACCATGGTTGGACCTTCAATGAAGTGAGAACTTATTGATAGATAATAATATAAAATGGAAAATGATTATCACACACAACCTTGTAAGTAAAAGTAATTATTCTCCTCAAACTAAACTATGAACCCCATGATCATATTAAATGCCACCTCCCATAAGGTAGTATCCTGAACAAGAGTTCCATAATGTTAAAATGTTTCATAAAGGGATATAATCCTATTCATTCCATCATATATGGTCATAATCCAATACAACTAAGGAGTAAACTACTCTCCTCCTATCAACCACACTAAGTAGGTAACTCACTCAACTCATAAACCCATATCTTGATCCATACTAAAGATCTTCACAACACTGGTATTACTTCCCATGAACTTGACCTTATACATCAATCATAACATCAAAGGTTCTATATCCCACATCTATTTATGAGTATAATCAAGATGTATTCCTATAAGTAACTATAGAGGATAGTCACTTGTCATATATAAAAAACACTACCCAAAGGATGACGGTGAGCAATACTACCCATAACTTGACAAATGATAAGGTATCTCATACCATCACAATATCATCATATAACCCAATCACATACCATGTGTGATAACTCAATAAAATTCTCATGAATCACTCAAATTTATGTTACAAAATAATACTAGACTGGATCCCATTTCCAAAGGGTACCTCCCAAGGTCCCTTTCATAACTAATCATCCATAATCTCACTAGAACACCAAACCTAGTATGACCAACCCATCACCCAACGGAAGGTAACACCTATGGATCCTATGCTATCATGTATAATCATTAAACAAGATTAAACATATAAGGAAACTATAAATTATAAGGGATCACACAAGAATAAATCCTTTAGAAAAAAATAGGGCCCCTCGCTTATAAAATTGAATAAACCAAAACATGTATCAAAATAAGAAATCTTTTATTTCTATTAAAATAAAAGTCAAAACCATCCTTCATAGTCACTTTAAAAAGGAATAACATATTTGATTTAGCCATTATAGGTCCTTTTACAAAAGCAAATAAATATCCAATAAGAAAATCTCATTTTATTTTTCAAAATACTATTTCAGAACCACCACTTTAAAAAACATCTTTTATTTAGAAATTCCATTCAAAATCCACTTCCGTAAAATTTTAATTTAAAGGAAAATAATTTACTTTAGAAATATAATTTCAATTTAAAACACCATTTTTAAATAATATTTTAAAATTAATGATTTATTTACTTTATAAAACCAACCCATACCACCAGGACATCTATAAAAAAGGCCATTGTCACACATTCAACCAAGGCACAACTAATAAATCATTAATAAATATATACATCCCTTGCTAACTATTCTACCATATAGATCCCATCCCATTTATAGATAAGTTCAATTCCACATAATCATGTCAAAATAATAATAATAATAATAATAATATGAACATAATATGTCAGTAGTTAAGACAAACAACCAAGAAGTCGCCATTCCCAATGTGTAAAATTCAAAAAACTCAATCATACATTCCATTTATTTAATAAAAAATAATTTTGAAAAAAATAAAACTAAAAAGAACATATCTCACCAAGAACACTAATTAATCAAACATAGAACCATTTAATAAAAAATTATATAATCATCCTAAAGCTGGTAAAACTCATTGAGTATTGTAACAACACTAAAAATATGAGCATTGGGATGTGGTATACTCCCCATGTGAAATAGATAATACTAGACACAAAACCAAAATTATAAAACCCTAATCAATGCTTAATTTCTCATAATTTCAATGAAATACCTAAATAAAACTTCAGGGATACATACCTCAACTTCTGTGGTGAATGAAAAAAATATTTCATCCTTCCTGATCCTCTTTAACACACTATATATGAAATCACTATGCTTATTAAGTGGTTTCACCATGATCTGGTGAAATTTCATATCAAAACCCTATATAGACACACCAAAATTAAAGTATAAAGAATAAATAGACTAATAATAAGGGGAGAGGATAAATTTACATTATATAAACCAAAACACCCCACATAGCCTAGAATTAATGGGTAAAAGGAAGGTATAAAAAAGATTAATGGAATAGTTTCTCTCTTTATTCAGATGTGGAAAGGGAAAAGTGTTTAGGGGGGTCTAAAATAGAACCCCAAAAATTACATTTCAACCAGTCTTAAAAAATATAATTAGATACTATTGGGTACCTGTTCTGTAACACCCTGATATTTTGGTGAATTTTTTTTCAAATTAATTTAATCTTTTGATGTTTTTTTCTTCACGCAACACTGAAAATAGATTTTCATTAATTCAAACATTCCTTTCACACAGATCCAACTTTTCATATTTTTTACTCAATCCCAACATGGTGTACGTTACATGAAAAAAAATTAGCATACATTACATGCATCATTGACCGTCCTCGATGGCTTGCAGAACACGCAAGACCGAGTGTAACTTAACTATAATATATTATTAAAAATATTATTATAATGTAATATATCCTAGATTTTATGTTTATGGATATGAATATTATTACATAAATTATTAAAATATTTTTTGTACACAAATATAAGATGAATTCATAGTTTACCAATTAATGAATATGAAAGCAGATTGAATATCAAAGAAAATATTATCATAGTCACAAAGCTATTTAAACCATGTAAAATTAAATTAATTAAAATTTTTAAGTGATATGAATGTAATACTTATTTTATATATTCAATAAAATATTTTTTATATTTATCCAATATATTCAATATACCTTAGATAAGAACAAACCCATTTTTATTCTTAAAACCCCTATATTTTTATTAAGGAATTTTTACATCCTTTTAATGGAGAACCCATTTTAAATACATTTTTTAGAACTTTTACAGATTTAATTTTTCCAAATAAATTTTATATTTATAAGAAAAAAAATAAAAATTAGTTTTGGATAAATTTTTGGTATATTTATGTAAGGTTTCATCTTTTAATGAAAAATTAAAAATAATGGATTTTAATTCATAAATGGATTTTAATCTAATTTATTTATAAGGTTAAATTATTTTTTAAATTGGTTTAATAGTTTAGTTATATAATATTTTTATTAATTAATCCAATTTAGGTCATGTTAACCAATTTTACATTGAAATTTGATATAAAAATTTAGCAAACTTTTGGATGTTTTTACTTTAAAAACTCGCAGTGTCGTCCCATCAGCGGGATTAATTTTAAATTAATTTTTTCCACTTATGTCATTATAATTTAGTCAAATGGATTATATATTTGGAATCAACATATTTTATAATTTCTAATAATGTCAAAATTGTTTTTTTATTTAGTGAAAGTGATTAAAATTAATTATATCGGTTAAGAGAAAAATTATGTTAATAAAGTACTAAGCCTTAAATTTAAGAACCAAAATGACCTAGAAACATTTCCAAACCCTATTATATGTACATATTTATACCTTGTAATAAATTTTATCAAAATTGGTTCATTAGTTTATCCACTTTAAACATAAAAAACGTGATTGGAATACTCTCTTCAAATATTTACAAGAGTGTAACTCCTCCTCCACTATAAAAGGCCACCACCTCTACCCATTCCTAACACCTCTCAAACATTTTAAATTTGGACACTCTCTGACCAAGTAGCCTCAAAAAAATAATACCTTTTACCTTGAATCATCCCTTTGTTTATAAATATTCTCAAGGAATATTTTTGGCATAAACCAAAAGGAGTTACCCGGTTAAGAGGTAACATCTTCTCTCAAGCTCTTTCCCTTTATTTTACTTATTCAAACCTCCACTATATTTATTCCATTATTGTGTGACAAACCCAGTATCCTAAATATACTAGTATATTTTTATTCAAATATTTCTACCTATAATTACACACACCTATATCTAATGGATATCGAATATAATGTTTCTGTGTAATACGAACTACTGCCTCATGAAATGATGATTATTCATTTATTCTTTACCACCAATCATGGTGGCCATTACAATAGAAACTATATTTATATATGTCATATATTATATTTATTATTTATTTAAACATATTTATTCCTTATAAAACACACATTTCTTTACTTTACATTTGGTGTTAATACGATAATCTCGTTTGAGGAAGTGTGGACTACCACCCTCTCAAAGCGATGTGATTCATTCACACACCACATGGAATGTATTAAGGATGGGTTTAGTGAAATTATATGATATATATGATATATTATTGATAATTTAATAATGATATATAAATATATATACATATATATATCATTTTCTTTCCTTCTTTCAATATGATAATAAAGACGGAAACAACATTCCTGTGTGTATACGGCTTACCGTCACCATGAATGGTGTATTCGATTTCATAATATTATATTATATAGATTATTATAACAAAAACTAATAGATATTTATGATATTTATATCATTAATTACATTATGTAATCATGATATAAGTATAAGGACCAACGATAAAACAAGTTAAGACACATACGAAGAACAAAGAGAATATTACCCTAAGTGAAACCTTAACATAGGATTGTTAACAAGAGGGTGATATAAGGTCATAATAAAACCATATATGGTAATATATATAATAATATTCTTTTTTAAATTATATATAATATACTTATATTTATTATACAAGAATCTTGTACGGGTATAGAGAGAGTCAAGACATAAGGTAAGGGGATTTCATCTCACTTTTAATTTCCGTGAGATACACATTATGTTCACCACTCTTTCCTTTGGTGTAGTGTATATACTTCCCATGATTTTATTCTATGTATCTAATAATTAAATTTATGGGTATTCACATGTCCATTTTCTAACCCTTATTTCATGGGGTTTTACATTCAGAAGTTACCAAATCAATAAAACAGTTTTGTCTCAATTTGCCTTCTCTAAGACTTATGTTTTATAATGCACCGAAACTCTTTTTAAAGGTGTATTTACTTAAATTTTACATGTTATATCATGAATATATTTCTTCATGATATATTAATATTCATATAATTTCCTTTCTTACATGGAGAGTATGATCTCAAGTTACCATGTTATAAGATTTTATTGAGACAATCTCATCATTTTTTCAAGATTATTTATGTTTATGCTTCCTTTGATGAAATATTATAATCCATATCTCAATACATTTATTAATTTTATTTTCCTATGGTTATGCATGATATATTCATGTATTGGTACCATTATCTACTCTTTGGTACATAATATAGTAAGAAACCATGTTTAATAAATCAAAACTTTACCCTCATTCAGTCAGAAATCTATGTTTTCTAAAGACGGTTTTCCAATAATATTATACAATTATATTATAATTTCTAAAATAAAAATCTACCCATTTTTTATTTTAAAAATATCTTCAAAGTAATCTTCTTGTATTTTCCAAATAAGGAAATTTTCTAACCTTTTTTTATCGTACAAAAGGAATGATATTTTGACCTCATATGATATGTACGGATTACCTGCCATAATTTCATCAAAGATACCTTTGAATTTTTAAAAGGTTAACGTTTAAGGAAAACTTTTTAAAATATATTGTCAAGAAAAATGGTTTTCAAAATATTTTCAAGCTTATTTTATAAGATTTCAACAAAAATTGTCTTCAAAACGTTTCTAATATCTTTTTATAAGTTTTCAAATCATTTTCAAAGAAAAAGGTTTTTTAAAATGTTTTGAAGATTATTTTAAAAGTTTTCAAGGAAAAAGGTTGTCAAAATTATTTCATGTATTATTTATAATTTTTCAAGGTATTTTCTAAGAAAAATATTTTCAAATGGTTTTATTTATTAAAATATTTTTTAAAACAAGAAAGGATACTTTCCTCAAGAAATTTTTTTTAAAATATATTTTAAAAAATCCATCTAAGATGACATTTGTTGATGTTACTCATTCCAATATAAAGGTTCCATTTATATACTTTCTATGAATGTTTTATTCTTAATGTCATGGTCTTTATTAAACCCATTTCTCCTACATGGGTTATATGTATATGAAATTTTTTACTCTTTCATGGATTATGCTTTTGATTAAATGATTATGAAACCTATACTTTTTTTACTGGTTGTGATATGTTTACATATTTATGATACCCATTTTATTTCATGGATTATTAAATTTTTATTTATGATCTTGTGGAACATGTATTTATTATTGCATTATATGATGGGTGGGACCTATATCTCCCTCCAATGCATTGGGTAAAGTTTTATATCTCATGAGATAAACTAAGATGATCTTGTGAGTAAACCTTGACTATGATGATGGCCATGGGAGTGAACCATGACTACTAAGATGGTATGAGGAGTGAACTCATGCTGCTATGATGGCCATGGGTGTAAACCATGACTACTATTATAGCATGGTAAGTGAACCCATACTACTAAAATGGTATTGGTAGTGATTCCTTAGATACTCTAGAAATAATTATATGCTTATTTTTTTACCGCAATTCCATGTTTTCTTCCTACATTATGATTTCATGGATTATGATCTCTATTTCAATATGATACATGTCTTATGAACTTCTAATATTTATGCCATGATCTCTATTATAATCTTTTATATGCAGGGTATGATCTTGTATTTTCATGATCATGTTCTCATACCCATGTGATCATGTTTATGCTTACATATCTCCCCTTTTTACCCTTACTGAGCATTTGATATTGCCCCTTTTATGTTTCCTTTCCCCCAAGTTATGATGATATAAACTATGTTTGATATTTATAAGTAGGGTTCTAGTCAAGAAGAACCTATTGGGAGATGATGTAGCTCACATATGTATCGGTGTTTATGTTTCCATGTTTCCAAAGGAACTATACCAACTACAGTCTTTGGGCATCTATTTGTATAATGTTTAAGTGTTATACAAAATTTATGTAATGTTAATATTTTTAAAAGAGAGGGTCGCTATAGTTATTATTAGATCAAATTTATAGTTAACCCTTGGAATCTAGGATGAGAAAACCTTAATGATATCCCTAGGTATATTTATAAGGATATGTCTACGGATACCTCTAAGGATAGGTATAAGTATGATTTAACGTTTAGGAAAATGTCCTGAAATTTTGGTAAAGGATAGAGTGAGTGTTTTCCTAGAAATATATCTCAGTATGGATACTATAGGTTTATGTGGATCTGTAATATATGTACCTAGGCATAACAACACCGATAATATTTTCAGGGATTGACTCAGGGTAATCTGGTCCATAAAAATGGGTCTTACTGCACACCTAGTTTGTCACTCCTAAGGGATATTCTTTGGGAATTCACAAACTCTTCATGAACCATAATTAAGGACTTATATATAAGATATATATTAATAACCTATTATAAACCTAAGGTATCATATATTATGGAAGGTGTTATGATTTATATATCATATAAGTAATTATTTTCATGACTATGTGGTTTTATTCTAGGACAAGAAATGCTCACACTATGCTTCTACTTTTAGTCAATGGTGGGAATTGGAATGAACTAGGTTAATGTTTAATGTGATGGAAGATTTGATAATGATCAGTCGGGTGGGATGATCACTCGAATGAAAGATGTTGTGATCATGCCTAATCAGTTTTCACAGAACATGATTAACAATGTTTACCTTAACCAACTCTCAGACTCACCAAGGATGAGAAAGAAGGAGTTCACAGAGATTTTGGGTAATGGAGACCATGGAGGAAAGAATATTTGGTTTTCTTTGTGTCAATAATGTGGAAGGAATCACCTAAGTTAATGTCTTAGAGAAACAAGAAGATATTTTGACTGTGGAAAAGAAGGACACAAAGAAAGTGAATACAAGTGAAAAATTAAGAGTTTGGTTAATGAAATGGATGAGAATTTTGGCCTCCCTAAGTCATCATCAAAGGTTAAGTGTTTTAAGTGTGTAGAAAATGCTCATCATGTAACCTAATGTCCCAATAGGAAAGTTCTTGAATAGAATCAGCAAGGTGGTATGAGTAATGATTACATTGTATATGATGATGAGACTACATATGAAATGTGAAAGGAAAGTGGTATTATTTTTAATGGGTTAAGGATGAAGTAATAAAAGTATTTATGTATTTGGATTCAAAATTTATGAATGATGAAATATAAAAGGATTGTTCTACTTATGTTTTTTCACTCAACATTTAAATTTTTATGTTGGACTGGTGAATTTATTTAATGAAAGATGATATTTTGACTAAGGGAAGGTAACCCCTAATAATTTCTTTATTAAAAGATAATGTTGTATGGATAAAGATACATGGGATATGAATAAGTAAATTGGATGGTATTTATTACCTTGTAACTAAGTAAGGACTTGTTTATAGGTGTTTTATGCTATCATTGAGGAAGTTTACAACATTTTTGTATTTAAGGTGTAAATCAAAAATACTTTTGAATGAAAAAGAATATATTTTTTCCAAAAGGGTTTACGATAATTCAGGAGAATATATGATTAGATTATTCACATGTTTGCAATGTGAAAACCAAAAAGTTTAAGTTAAACTTTGGAGGAATTGTTTGAGCACTGAGTTTGTATTGAAAAGCTGGGTTAAAAGGATATTTAGTGATTAACCTTATCTCAAGGATGTATATCTTTTATATTTTGTGAAAAGAACATCATGCATGTCGGGTGATAACCAATCAAGTCTAACAAGGACACAGGTCTTGAACCCATTACTAAAGGATGGTAAGGGTTTCACACCTACCACTGAATTATGCGATGTCCTGGTTAATGTATAATTATTTTTAATGAATAAATATTTATGATAAACCATTACTGTTACTTTTTATGTTTATGCATGTTGATTTTGAATAGACAAATAGTTAGACATTTTCATCCTTTTATGGTTCTTAAGATCCATTAAAAGTTTATTATAGTTATTTATGCATCAATGATAATTTATGTAAATTTATTCCATGAGGTAATGGATTTATTAAAAAAAAAATCACAACCCAAGAATGAAATTTTGATTATATAAATTTATCAAGAATTAATCAACGTTTTGAAAGTGATCAAAAATATTGTTGTCCTAATACCTTGATTTTTGTAGAGTTGATGGCCTTTTAAATCATAAAAGATTTATGAATTTGAGGACCTCAACTTTTCTTTGACCATTAAATTTTTTGTTATTGATGACCTCAATCACTCCCTATAAATATTTATGATTTTCCTCCATGTCCAATCATCACTCTCAACCTATGTTCTCCTATGTGGAAACCCAATTATATGTTACTTTGGGTAATAGTTATGTTTCCAAATCTCCCTTTTTAGGGGAAGTTTTAGTATCCATTCTTACAATGTGGTTTTGTATGAAAAAAAATTAAGTATTAAACCTTTTACAACCCATAAAAATTTCTAGGGTGAAATTCATTTTAAGGGGGGTAGAATGTAACACCTCGAGATTTTGGTGAAATGTTTTTTTGAATTAATTTAATCTTTTTATATTTTCTACTTTACACAACCCTAAAAATATTTTTTCATTAATTAAAACATTACTTTCACATAGGTTTGAATTGTTGTATGTTACACGCAATCCCAACTTGGTGTACGTTACATGGAACAACAAGCTTACCATACACTACACACAAGATTGACCTTCCTCGATGGCTTGCATAGCACATAAGACTGAGTGTAACCAAACTATAATATATTATTAAAAAAATATTATAATAGAATATAACTCATCCATTAAGTTAATGGATATGAATATTGTTAACTAAATTATGAAAATATATAATTTACACAAATATGATATTAATTCATAGGTTACCAATTAATGAATATGAAAATCTATTGAATATAAAAGAGAATATTATCATAGTCACAAAGCTATTTTAACCAAGTAAAATTAAAATAATTAAAATTGGTAAGTGATATTAATATAATACTTATTTAATATATTCAATCAAATATTTTTTATATTTTTCCAATAGATTCTATAGATGTAAGATAATAACAAACAAATTTTTTTTCTTAAAAACTATATTTTTATTAAGGCATTTTTTACCACCTTTTAATAGAGAACCCATTTTAAATTAAATTTTTGGAATTTTTATTGATTTAATTTTTTAACGTAAACATTATATTTTTAATATAAACATAAAAATTAGGTTAGGATAAATTTTTGGTGTATTTATTTAAGGTTTTATCTTTTAATGAAAAGTTAAAAATACTGGATTTTAGTTCAAAATTGCTTTTTTTTCTAATTTATTTATAAGGTTAAATTATATTTTAAATTGGTTTAATAGTTCAGTTAGATAATATTTTTATTAATTAATCCAATTTAGTTCATTGGAACCAATTTCACATTGAAATTGGATATAAAATCTTAGTAAATGTTTGGACATTCTTACTTCAAAAACTTGCAGTGTCGTCAAGTCAGTGGGATTAATTTTAAATTAATTTTTTCCAATTATATGATTAGAATTTGGAAAATTTGATTAAATATTTGGAATCAAAATAATTTATAATTTATAATAATTTCAAAAAAAATTGACAAAAAATATTAGTGAAAGTGATTAAAAGTAATTAAATCAGTCAAGAGAAAAATTAGGTTAATAAAGTACTAAACCTTAAATTTAAGAACCAAAAAGACCTAGAAACATGTCCAACACCCATTTTATGGCCATATTTAGAACCTATAATAAATTTTATCTACCTTGGACCATTATTGGATCCACATAAAACATGAAAAACGTGGGTTTAATTCTCTCTTTAAAAATTTACAAGAGTACCACTCCTCCTCCACAATAAAAGGCCATCACATCTACCCATTCCTCACACATATAAAACATTTTAAGTTTATACACACTCTACCCAATTAGCCTCCCAAAAATCCTAACTTTGACCTTGAATACTTCATTTGGTCAGAAATATTCTCAAGGAATCCTTTTTTCATAAACCAAAAAGAGTTACCTGATTAAGTGGTAATGTCTTCTCTCAAGCTCCTTTCCTTTATTTTTCTTCTTTACCCCATACACTCTCTTTATTCCATTATTTTGTGAAAACACCAGTATCATACATATACTAGTATATTTTTATTCAAATACTTCTACCTACACTTGTACATACCTCCATCTATTGAATATATAACATATTGTTTCTATGTACAACGAACTAGTGCCTCATGAAATGATGATTGTTCATTTTTTATTTACCACCAATCATGATAGAAATTATGATGGAAAATATATTTATATATGTCATATATTATATTTATTATGTATTTAATCTTTAAAAATAATTTTAAAACACACATATCATTACCTTCCATTTAGTGTTAATATGACAATCTCATTTTAGGAAGTGTGGACAATCACCCCCTCAAAGTGATGTGATCTGTTCACACACCACATAGAATGTATTAAGGATGTATTTATTGAACCTATATGATATATATGATATCTTAATTCTAATGGAATAATTATATTTATATATACATGCATATATATATATTATTTTCTTTCTTTCTTTCAATATGACAATAAAGATGGAAACAGTGTTCATGCGTATGTACAGCTTACTGTCTCCATAAATAGTGTATTCCATTTCATACTCCTATATTCTATAGATTATTATAATACCTATATACTGTATATAAATGATATTTATATCATTATTTACATTATATAATCATGATATAATTATAAGTACCAACGATATAACAAGTTAAGACACATGTGAAGAACAAAGTGAATATTACCCGAAGTGAAACCTTAACATAGGATTGTTAACAAGAGGGTAATATAAGGTCATAATAAAAACATATATGGTAATATATATAATAATATTATTATTTAAAATATGTATAATAAACTTATATTTATTATACAGGGAGATTGTATGAGTACGGAGAGAGTCAAAACATAAGGTAAGGGAATTTCATCTCACTTTTAATTTACGTGAGATACTTGTTATGTTTTCTACTATTTCCTTTACTGTGGTGTATGTACTTGCCATGATTTTATTATATTTATATCATAATTAAATATATGGGTATTAAAATTTCCATTTTATGATCCTTATTTCATGGGTTTTAACTTTCAGAAGTTACCAAATTAGTAAAATAGTTTTGTCTCGACTTGCCTTCTTTGAGACTCATGTTTTGTTATGCACCTAAACTCTTTTTCTAGGAGTATGTACTTCCATTTTACATGTTATATAATGAATCTATTTTTTCCATGATATATTAATCATCAATTAATTTCCTTTCTTACATGGAAAGTATGATCCCAAGTTACCAAGTTATAAGAGTTTATTGAGACAATCTCATCATTTTTTTAGATTATTTATGTTTATACTTCCTTTGATGAAATATTATAACACGTATCTAATGAAATTCATAAAGTTTATTCTACTATATTTATTCATGATATATTCATGTATTGGTACCATTTTTTACTCTTTTTTACATTAGATAGTAAGAATCTGTTTTTAAAAAAGCCTGACTTTACCCTCTTTTTAGTTGGAAATATAGGTTTTCTAAAGAAGGTTTTACAAGAATACTATACCATTCTCTTATAATCTATAAAATATTATTTTACCCTTTTTTTATTTTATCAATATCTTAAAATTAATATTCTTTCTCTTTCTGAACAAGGAAATTTTCTAACCTTTTTTACCCTAAAAATAGAATGTTCTTTGATCTCATAGAGCATGTACGGATTTACCCATCATCATTTATTCAAAGATACCATTTAATTTTTAAAAGGTTAATATATAAGAATATGTTTTTAAAGTATATTTTCAAGAAAATTGATTTCAAAATTTTTTCAATCTCTTTTTATAAATTTTCAAAGTGTTTTCAAAGAAAAAGTTTTTTAAAACTGTTTTGAATATTATTTTAAAAAAAATTAAAGAAAATGTTTTTAAAATAATTTCATGCCTTATTTATAATTTTTCAAGTTATTTTATTTGAAAAGTATTTTCAAATGATTTTATGTATTAAAAATTCTTTTTCAAACAAGAAATTATATTTTCCTCAAGAAATTTTGTTTAAAAGATATTTCAAAATTATTTTCCATCTAAGATGACATCTATTGATGTTACTCATGCCAATATAAAGGTTCCATTCAGATCCTTTATATGAATGGGTTGTGATTAATGTCATGGTATTTATGGAACCCATTTTTCCTTTATGGTTTATATATATATTAAATCCACTACTCTTTCATGGGTTATGATTTTGATGAAATTATTATGAAACCTATAATTTTTGCACAGGTTGTGATATGTTTACATGTTTATGATACCCATTGAATTTCATGGGTTATGAAATGTCTATTTATGATCTTGTGGAACATGCATATATGATTTCATTATGTTAATGATGGGACCTATATCTCCCCCCAATCCATTGGTTAAAGTTTTATATCTCATGAGATAAACTAAGCTAGTCTTGGGAGTGAACATTGACTACTATGATGGCCATGAGAGTGAACTGGGACTACTAAGATGGTATAAGGAATGAACTCATGCTACTATGATGACCATGGGAGTGAACCATGACTACTATAATGGTATGAGGATTGAACCCAAACTAATAATATAGTGTTGGTATAAATTACTTGGATAATATAGAAATCATTATATGATTTTGTGTTTTCCACAATTCCATGTTTTATTACTAAATTATGCATTCATGGATTATTCTCTCTATTTCATTATGATTAATGTTTTATGAACTTCCAATATTTATTCCATGATATTTATTATGATCTTTGATATGTAGGGTATGATATTCTATTTTCATGATCACATTGTCATCCTCTTATGATAATTTTTATACTTACATGTCTCTCTTGTTTACCCTTACTGAGAATTTGAGTTCACCTCTTTTATGTTTCCTTTCCCCCCAAGTTATGATGATATGTACTATGTTTGATAAGTCTAAGAAGGTTTCTAGTCAAGAAGAACCTATTGGGAGATGATTTATCTCACATATATACATGTGTTTATGTTTCCATTTTTTCAAAGGCGCTATACCAACTACGGTATTTGGGTGACTGTTTGTATAATGTTTAAGTATTCTGCAAAAGTAATGTAATGTTAATGTTTTAAAAAGAGAGTGTATATATGTGGTAGTTATACATTGGTTACCTAGTGGATCACCTTGTAACATATGGAATACTATCATCCACTCAATAGCTAAACCAATGGAATAGACCCACTAATTATTCCACTAGGTACTCAATGGTACAAGACCAGGTGCCTAGTGGAAGGCAGCTACCACCTTCCTTCCCATCTTGACCACTAAACACCCGATAAATCACTTCATGTATTTTCCACTAATATTTCCTCATATAAAACATCAATTTATATATTTTAAACTTTCATAAAACTTCATCTATGTTAGTCAAATCCAAAAATTCAAATTCACCTGGTTACCAAATCAATCAGGGTTTAGAATTCTTCCAGTTCTATTGACATGTGAAGGTATGGGTTGTTACAAACTCCTCTCCATAATTATTTTTTATCCATAATAAACCATTATGATCACTAGATAATTACATAGATTTATACCAATATCTAAAACATACATATATAATTATATTCTATCACACAACACTCATTTCACCCTCATTTCATGACCCTAACATTTAAAATCATTATAAATAGAAAACCTCACTACTCAATCACCAAGACTCCAAATAAACTTTCCATGGTCTCTATCTTATAACGAGTGATGTTTTACTCTATGTTATTTATTAATTCTATTAGAACTCAATTTTGACCCCCTGAGAGCCCTTCTCATATCCATTACTAAAATTCTTAGACAATGCAGTAATGCACCTGATAATCCCAAAACACTAAAAAAATATTATATGTGTACTTATGGATATCCCTACCATAAGTCCCAACCAAAGAAGGCCAATTAAATTTTATGGAAATCTTTAACCTATGAATCTCCTACCAAAAACACATCTTAAGTGGTCAAAAAAATTATACACATTGAGTCCCAATCAAAGTACTCATTTCAAATCACCTGGATACACTCTTCCAAAACACTGAAAATAAAAAAAACAATATTACACTACTAGTTTCTTATCTAAAAACCCTAGTAAAACCACTTTATGTTCACTAAAATCACCCAAATTATCTCAAAAACTCCCTTGGAATCCAATAATTTTCATTAAAATCACAAAACCATGAAATATGTAGTTGTATTGGTATTTTCTTTGAAACCTAATTCTTTTTCCAAAACCATTTTAGAAATCCAATTTTAAAATTACTATTGTTTATTTGTTTAGAACCAAAAAACCTGAAGTTTCCAACCTCACCAATCATTTTTCAAAAATAAATTTTATGCATTATTTTTTCCACCATATAAGTTTTCATTTAAAAAAAGATTTTATAAAATACCAAAAATACTAAAATAGTATTACCCTTTTGAGAACAAACAAGAACAAAAAATAAATCACACCAATAACAAATCAACGCCTTTGATCCATATTAATTAGTCATCCCTTATAATATATTTAAGAAAAAATGAAATAGATTATATGTTTTTTCAATTAAAAATGAACCCTCTGAATTGATCCCTATAACACGTCTTGAGTCCTTCTTATCATAGAATTTTGAAATCAAAACTCTACTAATGTCCAGAGTATTTAGTCCTAACATAGGATATCCCCTAGAAACTTGGGTTTTAACTGAATTTATTCTAGTCTGGAATTCCCATGATCTATCTCCCAAGTCTTGATATCCTATATATACCTATAACAAATTTTATCTTGACAAAACACACACTCTAATACCACATTATACTTCCCAGACCTAGAATACTCAAATAATAACTAAATTGAGCATAACCTCAGGCATTCCCCCTTATATTACAAAGGTTTATGACTTATATTGAGAGCCAAAAATAGTTGTTGGGAGACTCTTCCCTTGGTATAAATCACAAGGGTCATACCCAAATATACCAAAATTATTACATTGATAATTTATGTAATATACATTCCCAAAACATGTAGATACAAAACAAAGTTCTAAAAGGTAATTTCATAGTCCAAAATATAAAATAAAAATTCTAAATGATATACATATCCATAACAAAGAAATAGTAAAAATATATATATAACAGGCATCAATAAATACAAGATATCCCATTAGATGAAACAAATGTGGTACAATTTAAAAATAAATATACAATGGCCTATAACCCACCTCATTAATCAACACCTCTCAAATGATAAACCTTAATTACACTGATCATCTCAAGTTAAGAATATATCCACAAGCTGATATATGTTCCTAACAAAGAAACATGAAGATTTATCTATGTACATCAAAACCCATGTTGTGTATGCTGGTAAGGGTGAGTCCATTAACCCAATAGGATTTTCCAACTCACCTCAACTCATTGATTATTAGTGATTAATTGAATGCATGTGAAATTAGTTTTTACATGTAATCTAGGATGAGTGAAACTCAACCCACCCAGAATCATAACTCATGCATGCGTGTACATATCCATACTTGTGTGTTATCATGTTCAGAAGGAACACACACCCCTAAGACTCACTGGTACTACCCAAATCTAACTAGTTTTCACCTACAAGTAGTCATAAACATGTATACCATCATTTCTCTATGAGGTATATACACAAACACACTCGTTGTAATAGATTCTTTAATTAAGAGGTCTTATTATAATTGGAAATAATCCAACATTACCCATCTATCATCTCATTAATTATTCATAAAAAACCTTGAAATATCATTATAATTATTGAACATATAAATACGTATAATAATGGGAAATCAAAGAGGACATATGTATTAGTATTAATTAAAAAATGACAATAAAAACTAAAAAATGGTATTCAAAAATGACCTAAAACATCAAATTGCATCAGAATATCAATATCATGATATAAAAATAAGAAAAAAATAGTGATTCCCAATTATATAAAATAATAGTCCCAAATATCATTCCCTACCCCATTTTATCTTGATTTTCCTTGCTGGATTTATCTGCTAGACTACCCATAGATAATCATTGTCTCTAACATATATGTCATAATTCATTATAAGGGATGGTTCTTACTATAAGATGGTGCAATACTAAAACTATATAATATTCATGTAGACTTTATATCAACATCACCACACTAATACCTCAGATCATGTTTCAAAACTTCAATAAGAGTATGTCGTGGTCATGATCATATCAAATGTGGATCCTCAATGGATATGGGTATTCTATATAACAAGTTTTTGAAAACTCCACCCAAATTCCCCCCACTGTCTATTCTAGATCCTTGTTAGTTATTTTACTACATCTAGACCATCAATGAAGAGAGAACCACTAGAGTGGTTATAATCTCAATCAAGTAAATGATCAGTGTGCATGACCTCATAGGTAAAATTATTGATGTTCCCCAAGGTAAATATTGAATCCTAAGGTTATCTTAAACATCACTTTCCATAGGTTTATATCCCAATAAAGTGGTCAATCATGATACAATGATGTCTCATAGAACACATTCCTAGTCACTATGTCCCATATTACTATAATCAAAAATCACTAAGGAGGAACCCACTCTCCTCTTATCAACAAAACTAATGAGGTAACCTATTCACCTCTTAAACCAATATCTTAATCCATACCAAGTAATTTCACAACACTAGGACTAATTTCCTTGAACCCAACCTTATACCTCTAAATATCACATATAGTATCTCTTACCACCATCATTGAGGTTAATCAAGATGAACTCCTTTCAATAACTAAGTATTTTATTCACTCTTCATGAATATTAAACACTTCCCAAAGGTTTAAGGTGAATAATATCACCCATAAATCAATAAATGAAAAGGTATTTCATACTATCCCAGTGTAATACCTTTTGATCCAATGACTCCTATACTTACATTTTTAAAAAAATACACTTAATAAGAACATGATATAACTTGAATTTGGGTTTTTTTTTTTGTTTTTTTTTTGTGTAGAATGAATTTTTGGTAAATTTATTTCTTGAGTTTTTTAAATTGAAATATGAAACTCTAAAGAGCTGAAGTTTCATGTCGGGTTTTCTTACCAGATTTTATAGAACTATAGTGTGGTTGATCGAATTCATCAAAATACTAGGATCTATATTTATTTCATCAAAATATGATGAATAAGCTTGTGATGTCATTAAAACTAACCTTGAATAATATAGAATTTTAATTTTTAAGTTTACTACAATAAATTCTATAATAATGACCACATATTTTTGGATTAGAATATTAAGATATATTATTATGATCATTATTAAATCTTTTGTTAATTTTAATGTTGTGAAACTACTTTTTGTTGGTAGAACTTCCGATCATTTTAATATTTTATTTTGTAAGTAAAACAAACTGTAATTTTAGTGTTGAAAGTTGGTTCCCAAGACCCAAATTTTGATTTACTTTTATTACCATTAAATTTATAAAGTTTGATATATATACATGTTTTTTATCTTACAATAATAGTGTTGATAATTATGTTCCAACTATATTTATGGTAATGACATTGGATTATAGGTCATATAAAAGGGTCATAGTAGTTCCCATGCTATAATTAGAGCCTAGATATACTATGATAATAATATTAATGTAATTTCCTATGGTCAAGATATATCATATTGATATAAAATAGATGATGTGTGACTATCAAGTGATAGGGGATCATAACCATTGAGACTTCTTCTCATGAAGTTTTCACTTGGTGATCTTTCATAGTTGAGATCATGAAGACAGAACTGCCAATAGGAACACTACATGTTTCGGGTGTCATTGGTTGTTCCTATATATGGACATGTGTATTGGTCTTTTGACTTGAGATCATTATCAATGTGTTCCATTTTATCACGTACTTTGATATAAGGTGAAAATAATTAAAATTAATTTGTGGAAAGGTACTTTGTGTTTTGTGCATCTTTGGTGGTATGGAATTGGAGGAATGATCAAGATAGACTTTTTCTCTTATGAGTTGAGGAACTGATCTCTCTGGCCTAGTTGATCAGGATGGTAGTACCTTCATAAATCCATGGTCATGGTATTCAAAGGTAAATTCATCAAGGGGGATCAAAAAATAATTAATAAATAAAGGATGATGACACAAGTGTGTGTATTTATTTATGAGATAACATATGAAAAATATCTTATATTACACAGTGTGTATTCATATGTTGGTTTTCATTTCTATGACTATTCCATATCTATTTTGGAGCCTTGATGGGTTTCTATACTTTATTCTTGGTTTGTGAATATTATTCACTGCTATTGAGAAAAGTTACTAGAGGGTGACACACAATAGCACATTAAATATTCCTCCCTATTCTATAGAATTGGAATATAGGACATGTTGGGTCCTACCACAAGGTTCAAGTGTTGTCTAAGTTTTATCGATCACTGATAAATAAATAAATTCATTATTATCCAAGTAAAGAATAATTGAGTTGAATTTATTTATTAAAATTATTTACGAGTGTTTAAGTAAATACATGGAATAATATTATATGAAGGAATATTATTCCAATATTAAAAGTTTGTTTAATATTAGCGAGAATTACAAGTCGAGTTAATGACTCGGGTTTTGTCACGTAATAGATTTAATATATATTACATGTATTTGATAAATTATGAATAATATTTATGATGTAGTGATTTCATCATAAATATTTATTTATTACTTATTTAGTGGATGATAAATGTATGGGGGATGGGAAACCCTAACTGTGTATGTTTCACATCCACTATATAAGTAGATTAGGAGCTCATTTCTTCAAAGGAACTCATTATAATAGATCTATAGATCATTTCTATACCCACATCCTTGAGAGAGAAATATGTAGTCCAATAAATTGATCCAAGGTCCTCTACATGGATTATAGGAATGGACTTGAGGTGATCATCACGACTTTAAGGAATTATTGGAGTTCCACACTATAACCCGCAATTTGATGATCAGTGTTCGCATAGATTCTTCAAGTGTGTGTGGATGATATATATAGGTTTGGATTCTGATCCACTGAGTAATGATCACTGATGAAAAGTTTCATTAGAATGTTCATCGAATCAAATTAGGAAAACATTTATTTAGTTTTTTGCTTTTAATTATTCACATGAGATCCTTAGACCTCTATCAGGGCTTAGATTGTCGAAGAAAATGAAGTTACATCACTAAGGTGAGGAAAATTATAAAATCCATGTTCCATCATCTTCTGTTGTGCCCCCTAATACCTTTAATTTGTATCATAAGTATCATATAAATTTTATGGTCCAATAAAAACTTGATTTTCATTAAATTATGTGGAGGGATTTAAATCAGTCCCAATGGAACAGACTACATGTCGATCTGATTCTAAATAACCAAGTTATGGTCATTGAAAATTTTTAGTATGGATAGAAAATGAGGTTATTGTAGTTTAAAAATTGAATAATTTTATAAATGTATATTTATTCATTTTTTAAATTTTGAGTGATCCAGTTTTGACCAAGTTCCGGTCGAAACAATTTTTTCACCAGCCTAAACAATTTTCCTTGTGAGTTTTTTCTTCTCATGGAAGCTTTTTAAAAAAACACCCATTTATTTTAGCTTATTATATTAAAATTAGGAAGTAAAAAAATAAAATAAAAATGATAAATTATTTTTTATAAATCCTACCTCTTATTATTTGAATACACAAATTGGTATTGAGTGCAGATCAAAAATTGTCGACACACCTTTACTTTTCTTCTCGTGGAATATTAGATTAAAAAAAGGGTAAATACCATACTCCTTAGGCATTTGAAAATTTTAGAGATTCAAAAAAGGTAAAACATCCTTTCGAATATTGAAACCCCCCCCCCCCCAGTCGGTACCCCTCCTCCTACCCTGCATTTGAACCACGTGTAGTTCTACCTTCATCCCGTACATCGACACTGCGGTCAGACCACAGCCATAGATTAATCCACCGCCATGGATCCCTATGTGTGTTCTCCCTCCTAGTTTGGTGAAGAACTCCTCTATAGTATATAGAATTTATCCTCCTCCCTCGTCGAATAATGCACCAATCATGGCTGACCTCCCACTACCTCATTGTTGTCGTGGAATGCCACAAGTGGCCCTCCCTCACCCTCAATGATACTTGTCTATGTTATCATTTTGTCCCAGTTCATCAAACCACCATATCATCGAGCCAGTACTACAACTAGTCATTGACCCTATCCTTACTTCCATGCCTCTCTATCACCGGTGCCCGGCTACCGAACACCACAGGTACCACTGCTGCGTAGTCATCACAAGCCACTAAGGCGACCTCCCGGTCGACCTCCCCTTGTAACCCACCTACCTCACCATCCCAATCATCGAAGTTAGCCACCTCCAAAATAGTGTGTTCCACCTCCATCATGATCGTACCCCTACCATCATGAGTTAACCCTTTTTTCTTACAATCCAGTACTCAAATTGGATCCAAATGTGTCTGGACCAACCCTAAATAGGTCCATTCTGACCCAAAATGGGTCAAAACGGGTCTTTCCACCCCAAAACCATCCTACACTAGGTTAGCATGACCTAAGAAGGCCTTGGGTGGGATCATACCTACATGGAATGGGCATGTTTGGATTATTCCTGACCAATAATGGGTCTGGGTAGAATTTATGGCCTCGACAAATAACATTAATTAAACCAAAAAATTAATTTATTAATTTGTTATTTTAAAAATAAATATATATATATATATATTATTTAAAATAATTAATTTAATTATGGTATTAAATTATATTCATTTATTAAATTAAATATTTGAGTAAAAATTAAATTAATTTATGGATTGAAGAATATAAATTATTTGATTTGTATAATTCATTTAATTTATATTTAACCCCCCGATTTTAAATTTATTTAAATTTAATTTTTATCATGCATTACTTTTCATACTAACTGGTCTTGAGCAATTGACTAAACATATATATATTTCAAATTATTTAATTATTTATTACATGTGTGTAATGTTTGTAATAAGTAGTTAATTTAATATGGTTAGTACATCACCATTTTTTTCATTTAATATGTATAAGGTCATATGCATCCCATTTATCTATTGTAGTTTATGCTCCTAAGACCCCCTCACTTGTGTGCGAGTATACTTGAACATTTGACGATGATGTTTTAAGGCGTGGAACTCACCAAGATGAGGCGTTAATCCAGATGAGGAGTGGACACACTAGATAAGGACGAGCTATATCAAGTGTCTGGACTCGACTCAAGTATGATACCCCTTATTCAAAATTGATTTATTAAGTATAAAATGTATCAATCAAAACTAGATTCTCAAGAATAGTTGGCTAATTATTTTCTTTATGCATTTTTTATTATTTTATTCATTTTCAAGATTGTGATAACACATAAAAATAATAAACATATAAAATACCTAAAGTCACAATGGATGTATTCTATTAAATGTATGTTTATTTGTGAGGGAGATAACATAGTATAAACATATTTAATATAAAATGATTAAATTTATCAAAAAAATTTAAATACCCTCACAGGAATATTAAGTCTCAAATGCCTTCCATCATTTGAATTTGAACAAAACTAGGTGTATGGGGTGATCGATCATCCATAGTTGAGGGTTACTCCTACTACATGGGAGTTCTTATGATAGTGATGGGTTTACTGAACTGAATTCAGTAGAAAATGAGTAGTCATAGATAGATTATTAAGAACTTATAGGAAATCATTGAGTAAATAATTATCATTATTTTAGAAGTTGGTAATTCACTCAATAAATCAATGAGTCGTGATTTAATGCGTTTTGAAAGTCAAACACCTACCTTGAACTCTTCGAGTAGTGGAATATCCATAGCTTGTAGACTATGAGGAGTGGTTCAAAGATTCTTTCTAGTAGAATACTCAAACAAAAAAGTATTATGATTCTAGTAAATGGTTTCTATAGTTTGATAAAATGTGGGAAAAAATTAATGGTTTAATAAGTAATTAATGGAGAATGTCTAAAATGTAATCAAGACAAAGTATTACATGCTAAAAATTATTAGTTTTAGATCAAAATGGAAATAAAAAATACCACTGAAACATCATCACCATGATATATATTGGATAAAGAAAATATTTTGACCATCCATAACTTCTAAGAGTGGTACAGGTGCTTGCGCATAATACTACACCAATAAAGGAAACATGATGTGTTGAAATCATCATTTCTTATTAAGACTCCTCAATGAGCTAGAAAGAAAATTAAAGATAATTACAAAAATCATATAGATGATTTAATATATGTAAAATGTATCATGTTGTCATTTATGTCCATTCAACTACATAAAATACATGGTGACAAATATTCCTACAAGATTATTACTCATCTTTAAGAACTATATCAATATAAAGAAATGCAAGAAATATATGAGATATCTAGTGCACTGTATAGGTTTAGGCTATCATAATTGAATCAAGAAACACCTCGTGTACTCAAGATGATAGGATAAACTAAGATACTTGAATCCATTATGTTCAAATTGAACCAAGAACTAGTGATTGATCTCATTCTTACCACTTTAACATTGAGAATCTGAACTTTTATTGTTAATTATAATATGAATAACATGAAAAGGGAACTTCAAAATATTTTGGATTTAGTTCTCCAAGATGTTAAATATATAAAGAAAACCAATTATTCAATCCTTATGGTGAACAAGATGATTAATGGAAATTATAATGCATCTAAGGTTAAATATACGTTAAAGACACCTAATCACCATCCATAAAAAAGATAAATATACAAAAAGAAGGTAATGAGTTGGATGATTTTTGCTTTTAATGTGATAAGAAAGGCCACTGGAAGAACTATAGATCTAGGAAAAAGAAGAAAGGTGTTGCATTTACTTCAGGTTTTTTTTCATTGATTGTAATATTCCATTATATTCAAGTTGTGTATTGGATACAGCATGTGGCTCACACATATGTATTCATATACAGAAACCAAGGAGATTTATGTAGATTGAAAAAGGAGAAGTGGATATCCAAGTTGAAAATGGTGTGAGTCTATAGCCATAGTAGTGGAAGATTATCCTGGTGGTTTGGTTCTTATATTGAATCATTGTTATTATATACCTTTAGTAACCAAAAACATAATCTTATTGTCAATTTTGGACACCATGGGATTTAATTTCAAGTTTGTAAATAGATTTTTTCTCTTTTATAAGGATAACATGTGTTATGGTGTGAAACATATTAATAATGGATTATATATACTTTAAATTGAAAACCCAATAATGATAATCAATGAAAAACTAGTGAGCATAACTCATATAAAACCCACCTATGGCACTTCTGGATTGTTCATGTAAATGAGAAGCGATTATAGAAATGACATCAAGTAGGGTATTTAGACTCAGTTGAGTTAAAACCCTTGGATATTGGTCATTCTTGTTTACAAGGGAAAATGATCAAATCACCCTTTTCTGGGAAGGTATTAAGATCCACCAAACTACTGGAATTGATTCATACTAACATATGTGGTTCATTTCCAGTAAAGGAAAGGGGTGGGTTTTCATACTTCATTACTTTTACTAATGAATATATTAGATATGGATATAAATACTTGATGATGTATAAGTCGTGTTTCTTTTGGATGTTTGAGGAATATAAGCATGATGTAGAAAACTAGTTTGTTAAGAAGATTAAGGAACTTCACTCAAACCAAGATGGAGAGTATCTTAACCAAGCTTTCATTGATCACTTAAAGGAGTGTGGGAAAGTATCCCAACTCACTCATTCATATAAACCTTGGTGTAATGGTGTTAGTGAAAGGAGGAATAGGGTATTTATTAACATGGTTAGATAATTGATGAGTTGGAAAACTCTTATAGTATCCTTTTAGGAATATTCCTTGTAGACGGTGGCATATGCTCTTAACTAAGTACCAAATAAAGCTATAAATGGGATTCTATATAAATTTTAGAATAAAAAGAAACCCATTCTATCACACATATGTGTATGTGGATGTGAGACTTTTTTCAAGACTATATCTAGTGACAAGTTTGCATCATAAAGCACAAATTGCATTTTTATTCACTATCCTAAAGAAACCAAAGGATATTACCTATATAACCCTTCATATGGAAAAGTGATTATGGAAATACAAGCCACACTTCTAGAAATAGATCACATTTACAATGGTAATAGTTGGATAAATATTTAATTTGATTAATTTTATGTTCCATATGCATAGGAGTTGGTATGGGAACAATCTCTAAAAGAGACAGTTGGGGAGGAAGAAGTTACTGAGACACAAGTACTGTGTGGTCTAATTGAGAGGTTAGAGAACCAAATTTTTATAGTTTTCTTTTCACCAAGTTAAGTGACACATTACTCCTTGAGGATTATGAACCTTTATCCTATCAAGAATAATTTTAAGGAAATGATGATGCTGAATAGAAAGATTCCATGCATTTTGAGATGGTGTCCATGTACCAAAATCAAGTTTGGATTTTTGTAGAACCTCTAGCTGATGTAAAACCCATTGGGTGAAAATATGTATTCAAGAAAAATATGGATATGAATGGTAAGGTAAATACCTATAAATAAATATAGGTAGTGAAGTGTTTTAGAAAAATTCAAGGAATATACTATAACAAAACCTTCTCACTAGTATCGATGCTTAAGTCCATAAAAACACTGCTTGTAATAGCAGCCTTCCATGATTATGAGATTTGGAAAATGGATGTCAAAACTGCTTTTCTAAATGGTAATTTGGATGAAAAAGTATATATGACTCAACCTAAAGGGTTTATTAAGTCAAATAAATCCAATAAAGAGTGAAATATGTAAAGATTCATTTATGGGTTGAAACAGGCATCGTGATAATGGAATGTTCATTTGGACAAGTCCATAAGATAACTTGGTTTTTTTAAAAAATGAAAATGATCCTTGTGTCTATAAGAAGGATAATGAGAATTCCATTGTTTTCCTAGTATTATATGTTGATGACATATTAATTATTGGAAATGAAGTGAAAGTGTTACAACCAGTTAAGACTTGGTTAAATGAATGATTCTCCATGAAAGACTTAGGTGAAGTAGTCTACATTCAAGGGATCAAGATCTATCGAGATAGATATCATAGGATTCTTTAGCTAAGTCAAAGTACATATATTAACATGGTACTTAAAATTTATAGTATATAAAGAGAGGGTTATTACTGATGTCACATGGTATCAATCTCTCTAAAAAAATGTTCCCATAAACATAGGAGTCAATTTAAAGAATGAGCATAATTCATTATGCCACGACTGTGGGATCTATCATATATTTCATGCTATATATTTGGTTTGTTTTTTTATTTTCTTTAAGCATGGTGGAAAGATATCAAGCTAATCCAGGGGATCTATATTGGGTAGCTATCAAAAATATCTTGAAGTGATTGAGGCATATATGGGATATGTTCCTAGTGTGTGGAGGATATGAGGAACTAGTAGTGAGAGGATACACTAATTCTAGTTTCTATATAGATCATAATGATCTAAAATCACAATCAAGGTATATTTTTTTCATAAATTATGTTGCAGTGAGCTAGAGAATCTCAAAGCAACTTTTGTTCACCGATTATATAGCAGAATCTGGGTATATAGTGAATTTTTATGTAGTAAAGAAAGTAGTTTATATTTGAAGCTTTGTCTCATACATTGGTGTTGTTCCTAAAAGTGCATACCCTATTCCAGTTTATTGTGATAATATTTCAGTAGTGGTTCTTTCCAAGGAGCCCTGGTCACACTAGAGGATAAAGAATATACTTTGCAAGTTTAATATCTTGATGTATTTTTCTCATAGTGGTGGAGTTTCAGTTAGTAGATTATCCATAGAGAAAATCATGGAATACCCTTGACTAATTCCATGTATTAGCAGAAACATGATACTCATGTGAGAGATTGCAGATTTAGACTTGTTTTTAGTTGTCTTTAGTGTGAGTGGGAGTGTTGAAAGTGTGTTCCATAGACCTAACATGTGATGTAATTCGATTACAATTACATGTATATAGTTTGATATATATATATATATATACATGTTTTTATGTTACCATAATGGTGTTGATAATTCTTTATCCACTATATTTATTATAATTTCCTTGGATTACATGTCATATCAAAGGGTTATAGAAGTTCCCAGGCTATAATGAGAACCTATATATAATATGAAAGTAATATTAGAGTAATGTCTTATGGTATAGATACATCATACTAATAGGACACAAATGATGTGAGACTATCAGTTTCTAGGGGATCATAATCAATGAGAATTATTCTCATGAATTTTTTACTTTGTGATCTCTAGTAGTTGAGATCATAATGAAAGAACTGCCAATAGGAACACCACATGTTTCGGGTTTCACTATTCATTCCTATATATGGAAATGTGTGTTGGTATCCTAACTTTATATCATTATCAATGCATTACATTTGATCATGTACTTTGATGCAAGGAAAAAACCATGATAACGAATTCATGGAGAGGTAGTTTGTATTGGGTGAATCATTAGTGGTATGGAATTGGTTTAATGATCAAGATAGAATTTTTCACTTTCGATATGAGGAAGTGATATATATGGCCAGGTTGATCAGGATGGTAGTACCTTCATAAATCCATGGACATGGTAGTTTAAGGTAAATCCATCTATAGAGATCAAAAAACACTAAATAAAGAAAGGACAATGACACAAGTGTGTGTCCAGCTTTATGATATATCGTATAACAAAGAAATAATATTACATAGTGTGTTTTTGTAGGTTGGTCATCATTGCTCTGACTATTCCTTGTCTCTTTAGGACCCTTGATGGGTTACTAGACTCCACTCTTGGTCTATGAATATTAATCATTTCTATTTAGATAAGCACCTAGAGGGTCACAGAAAATACCACATTCAAGATTCTTCCCTATTCTGATGAATACGAATATAGGACATGGTGGTCCTCACAACGGGGTCTGAGTTTTGTCCAAGTTTTATTGATCATTGATAAATAAATAAATTCATTATTATTCAAGTAAATAATAATTGAGTTGAACTTATTAATTAATATTATTTATGAGTGTTTAAGTAAATACATGTAATAATATTATATGAATGAATATTATTTTAATATTCAAGGTTCATTTAATATTAGTAAGAATTACGAGTCGAGTTAATGACTCGAGTTTTATCACGTAATATATTTTTTATATATTATAAGTATTTGATAAATTATAAATAATATTTAGGACATAGTGAGTTATTCATAATTATTTATTTATTACTTATTTAGTGGACCTTAAATATATGGGGTTTGGGGAACCTTAATCGGTTATTTTTCACATCCACTGTATAAATAGAAGGGTGTCTCATTTCAACAAGGAATCCATTCCAATGGATTGAGAGATCCATTCTCTACCCACATCCTAGAGAGAGAAATATTTCATCAAATCAATCGATCTAAGGTCATATTTGCAGATCATAGGAACAAAGTCGAGGTAATCATCGCGACATCGAAGAAATCATCATATCTCTATACTAGCACCCATAATTCTATAATTGGCATTCATACATATTCTTTATGTGTGTGTATATGATATATATGGGTTCGTATTTAGATCATTTGAGAAATGATCATCATTGATAAGATAAACTCAAATGTTAATTGAATCAAATGAGGTAACCATTTAATTATTTTTGTGATTTGAATTACTCACACAAGATCCTTAGACCAATATCGGGGCTAGGATCACTGGAGATGATGATGTTACATTTCTTCGGTGATGAAAATTTTAAAATCCTCTCTGTATCGGCTTCCACTGTGTGCCTCGATACCTTCATTTAGTATATATTTATTCTAAAATAAATATTTTTTAATATATTTTTTCACATGTAACACCAATCTAAAATAAATCATGATGTGTTAATAAGATAAATTTTTTAAATTTGACCGTTATAATTTTTTTTTGAATTAGTGGGTATAAATTGAAGTAAACTTATTGGGAAATATATGTAGAAAGAAGAAGAAATGGCATCAGATAGTACGATCCTTCCTTAGGAGTATCATTTGTATAATCATTGAAAATATGTATAATTGATACGGTTTTCCCTAAAATAATCCCAATATGAACTTCAATAAGAAACGCTTGAGAAAAATCACCAATGGGAGAAGTTCAAGCTCATGGAAATCACTACGAAATCTATGCTAGTTGAATCATAAACTAAAACAACCACCATTTCCTATCTTACCATTAGATATTATGAAGAGTTATTGAGGGATTTTTTAAGTATAATTTAGGATGGTATAAATAATTAATTACTGATTTCATAAATTATTATATTTATTATTAATAATTTTGATTCATTTTATACATAGAAATATTTTTAAAAAAAAATTCCGCATTATGTGTTCTTATGTTAAAATTATAATTTATTACTTTTATAATTTTAATTTTATAAAATAAATTTTATTTTTGGATTCAATATTTCAAATTTATCTTATGGTTAATTTTTGGGATTTTTATAAAAAAAATTATTTTTAAGCAATTAGTGAAAATATAGTTTTTACAAATACTGTAACTTTTATAACATAATTATGATATATGAATGAAATAAAAATCTATAAAACTATTTTCTCAACAAAAATTTCACTTAGGGAGTAAAATAACATATTTAAAATTTATATGTAGGATATAGAAATCTATGTTTGGCTTTTTGGAACCTAAGTTGTATTTTATTCTAATAAAAAAATTATTTTGTCTGTTTCCTTTAATTATGTATCCATAATTATCCATTCAGTTTAAAATTTATTTTCAAGTCTAAAAACACCTATTTATTTAATTATAAACCAATAAATATCATATTTGTCAATAATATACATGATTTTGGTGTAAATTCATTTTTATGCTTAAAATGGAAATTTTTCTAAAAAGTTGTTTTGTTGCATTAAGAATACTTTTATTAAAATTATTTTTTACCACATCTATACATTTAATATTATGAAATAATTTTCATATTTTTAATCATCATGTTAAAATTAGTTAATAAGGTCTATTTCATTTTTATTCATAAACAATAAATTACCATAGAAAATTTTAGGCACCATAGTAAAAATTTAAATGGTTAATAAGGGGTTAAAATAAAGGATAATGACACAAATATCAAAAAAAAATTGATTGGATGAGTGTATTATTGAACTAAATAATTATATCTTGTAATTTTTTCTATTTTTGAACAACTTTACTTGAGTGTGACCATAATTTTATTTTAATAAATGAGCATTTTCAAAAGTGTCACTCCTCTCATCTATAAAAGGACCCCTTCACCACCCCCACTTCTCCTCACACAAAAACTTTACTATTCTAACCAAAATATACCAAAAATTCTCCAAAAAACGCTTTCCCATGTTCTATATGTTTTTTTCTCTCAAAAAATCTATCTATGAAGGATAAAGGAGGGTCCCAAAGGAGGATATCCAAGGGAGAGATTATTGTTTTTATTGAGTTCTTTCTAGTTTCATTATTCTTATACCATTTTTAAATATTCTATAACCATCATAATATAATTACATATTAATAATTATTATAATTAAATGTTATTATTTTTATGTATAAACCATTATCTACCTTCCCCTCATTCCTTAAAAAATGAAAATGCCACTCGTGGTGCATGCATATTACCACCTCCATGAAACGATGTATTTTATTTTTAATCATCTATTTACATGGATGATTTTAAAAACTAATTTAATAAATAAATATGATATATATAAAATTATTATGATTCTATAAATATAATTTTTTTATTCTATTAATAATATTAACAATAAATGGTCATTGTAAATCTAACCACCTAAAATGAGCATACCGAGACACTTTTTAATTTGAATCTATTTTTAAAAAACTATTGAGTTGTATAAATTTTATGATAATATAATGATAATGGAAATATTTCTATACATTCTAGAGATGATTATACTATCCTATAACCCCTTTGAACATGGTCAACATACCAAAGCAGTTTTGGGGGAATTGACCGAACGACCTCAAGTGGTCATGGAGAGAAAAAACTAAAAAATAAATGAATGAAATATGATAATAAAATGACCTTAAAAATATACTTGTAAAAGGTTATAAATAAATTATTTAATAAAGTTAATTTGGTTATTCGGTCATTTATACTCATGCACCAATCAAGTTGATACTTGAGGTAAGGGTTTTTTAACTCAACTTCACTTCATTGATACTTATGTCATAATATGCACCCATTTTAATTTATATGGTGTATATAATACCTATTTAAAATATTATATCATTAATAATTTTATACCCATGTTATTTTATGTTTTTTCTCAAATTATTTCTTTCAATGAGATTTTTTATTTTAAAATCCATAAGTTGTTTTTTTTTAATTCATTTCTTTAAATGTTTTGAAATCATTTAACCAGCTCTTTCTCCTCTATATCCACTTTATTTATATTAATTAAAGAATGTTAATATGTATAAGAAAATTATTTTTTAAGGTTATTTTCAACTATCTTTTAATTTTTTACAAATATTTAAAATGGAATATTTTTAACATTTTTTGTACGAGTCATATTTTACTTTCTTCGTAAAGGTGTGAAAAAAAATTATAAATTTTACTACTTTGTGTCATTTTATCGATGCTATTTAAGTTTTTTTATCAAGATTCATTTCCAATTACCCATGTTATTTCAAAATAAATTTTTCCCTGTGTTCAATAAATTTTTTGGTTTAAAAAAGATAGGTTAATATTTTTTAATAATAAATGAAGATATTTAATTTCACTTACATATTTTTTATCTTACACTACACATTTATTATATTTAACTTCACTTTATTTCAATGCCTAAATATTTGAAATTATTTTCTAATTAAATTTTTCAATTCCCTCTTTTCACCAATTTGAAATTTATTTTTTAAGTGACTTGTATTTTTTTATAACCATGATATAAAATCATTATGAAAATATTTTTATGATCCCACTTAAAATTTCCTCTCTATGTAAAAAGGTTATAACACTTATGGTGTAAATTATATGATCATCCTATAAGTTATTTTATTATGTACTTATTTTGGGAGATTGAATTTTGGTATCGATTGATATACTCTTTATGTCTTGTTATGTGATACCATTTGAAAATGATATGAAACTCATTTTATTTCCATGGGTTTTTCATGATATGATATATGATTGATTTAATATGGTACACATATGTATGTATGTTGGAGGGTGGGGTCTTATATTACCCTCTAATAAATTGGTAAAGGTTCTATATCTCATGATATATTTTTGTGAAATGAGTATTAGTGCTCAATTCACTATGGGAATCAAATAGTGATGTATGCTCCACTATGTTATAAGAAACAGGTAGTGATGCATGCTCCATTATGTTATTTTTTCATATTATTATGTTTAATCCACACTCTTATGCCACATTTCCATGTTAATATATATTTCAAGGTTATTATTTCATCTTTTATGAATATTTTCAAATGTATCAAACCAATGGTATAAGTGTTATACTAGTAATTTTATAATTCTATAATCTCATTCCATGGTCTATGATTTTCTATCATTACTTATGATTATTCCTTTTGATTCTATGGTGTTTTATAAAATATTTCTCCCATGATTTATATTCATGCACATGATTAAGACTTACTTTTTTGACTTGTTGATAAATTTTCTCATACTAATTATTTAAGATCACTCCATCTTTAGTTTTCCAATTCCTTACTAAATTATATACAATCTTAGGTTTAGAAGTAAGTTTTTTATGGATACACTACTAAAAAAATGGGTTTATCCAGCACTAGGGCTTTAACAACGCTAGCTAAAAATACTGTTAAAGACCCTTTTTCATTGCTAAAAAAAGCGATGTTACAGTGGGTATTTAAAATCCCTAAAAAGTATTGTTAAAGGAGGTAATTTATCATCACTATTAAAAAAATTGATAAATGGGGTCATTTTTTAGTACTTGTAAAAAATGCTGATAAAAGGGGGGTTATTAATGATTTTTTAGAAGCACGGATAAAGACCCCCCTTTATCAGTGCTTTTTTACAAGCACTGGTAAAATTAAACTTCAGAAAAAATTCCTTAAAAATAACATTTTAATATATAACTATATTTATAATGATATAAATATAATAAATATTTTTTAAAATATGTTTTAGATAAGGTAAATAGGCATTTACACTTAATATATAAGTTATTTAGTGAACATGGCTTATAAAATAAAAAAAAATTAAAAATTTTATTATTATTATCGAGTAATAGTCATTTAATATCAATATAAAGATAAAAAAATCAAAAAATTAATTAAATATCTAAAATAAGTTGAAAACGTAACTCGAACTTCAAATGGATATAACTTTTGATCTAGGTGTCAGTTTGGGCTCTACCACATATCAAATCAAAGCCTGCAATGATATCAACACACTTAATGACACAAGTGAACCTATGTCACAATATGAAGGCCAAAAAAGACCCAAAATACTTCCAAAACTGAGTTTTTAGTCAGGGTACACCAATTTTTTAACATTCAGTTGATTTTCAGTCTCGATTAAGGGGGTTTTATTTTTTGATGGAGAATGAATTTATTCTCAAGTATTACATTCATATTAATATTATGATTTTGAAATTTTATCATTTTTCACAATGTAATTGTATTTATAAATAAATATAGGTATGATTTCATATATTTATTTATAATAAATCACTCAAATAAATACATATATTAACATATTTTCGTAAAAATGAATATTATAATATATGTAAATAAATCTATCTTCTAAAAATGTATTTAAAGCAATATCTAACCATTTTTTATGTTATAGATACATATACATATATGTTTGTATTAATAAATAGATATATTTTTATATTATATTCCAGTATATGTAAATGAATAAAATATATAATATATTTAAATAAATATAAGTATATATAAATCAAATACATACACATATATTGTATAAATGTATTTAAAAATAATTATAGAAATATCTGTAAATATATATATAAATAACAAATATATCATTAAACAGATAGAAAAACAATATGGTGTAGTGTTAAAGGTGTTCCATCTTTGAAAAAGAGGTGTGGGGTTCGAATCGAGGAGGGCACGTATGATAATGAAAATTCAAAAAGACCTAAAAAGGTGGGTGAAAATTATTGATAAAGGGGGTGGAGTGTAACACCCCGACCCCAGAAGCCCAGAGTTAGTGCATTATTATGTATCATTAGCATGATCACAAAGGATCAAGTCTCGAAAGACTAATTAGTTTAGTAGATTTGGAAGTACTAGATACATTCATAAGGTTTACATTACATCATAAAATGGAAAACTATAACAACAATGTTTCCATAGAATATACTGAGATCCCATAGACTATCCCTACAGGTCAGTCATAATATACTTCTTCGCATCCTAGGAAAAATAAAACATAGAAAGGGGTGAGCTTAGATACTCAGTAAGGATAAAAATATAGCAGAAACTTTCATAAATAAGCATAAACATTTAAGGTAATGTATAAGACTAAAACAAAAGCCTTTTAAACATGAACGTCAGCATAATATGGAAAAGATAAAATAAAATAATTTCATTTACTTATTCACATGGATATTCTACTATTATAAAAATCACATTCCATATCAATAGCTACCTTCATAATGATGGAATGCATAATTCCAAACTTTCATAACCACGTA
The DNA here is from genome assembly GCA_963277665.1 of Viscum album. Taxonomy (NCBI): domain Eukaryota; kingdom Viridiplantae; phylum Streptophyta; class Magnoliopsida; order Santalales; family Viscaceae; genus Viscum; species Viscum album. The sequence goes on from OY728158.1 coordinate 885,136,811, forward strand.
GTCAAGGCATTGTGCTAAGACTACAAATAAGATTTTTTCAAGGCCTTGTGTCAAGACACTAGTTTGTATAATGAGACCCACCGATTCATGGAGGATCTATAGTAGGAAAAAAACGTCACTTACTAAGTCCAATGCATTTCTCATATGAAAAGGTTGAAACATAATCTGAACATTTGTATTAAAACTAGCATACGAAATGTCAATATTTTAACCACAAACCATGAATGGTATAAAAATAGAACATCCACAGTCAAACATAACTCATTAAGTACAATATGGAAGATTTTATTATAATAGATCAAAGTCAATAGGGAATAATGAATGATATTAACATAGATGAAAATAATCATCAAAACTATTTGAGAGAAATATCCCCCTTTTTCCTAAAAACATTTAAAAGTATCACTATTTATCAAGAAGCCGTTTAAAATAGATTTTTGAATCAATGTGCCCCATACCACTTTGAAACTTTTAAAAGTAATTTCAATCTTAAAACTTTAATGTCCATATAAATAAATCCTTAAAACCATTTTTAAAACATGGACATTAATGAGAAATATTTAGAATAATAAATCTTTAAAACATTTTAAAATTATATTTTAGTTAGAGTTCCTAACCAAAAGAGAGAAACTTGAATACAAATAATTCAGGTAATAAAGTCTTTATAATATCATGTGAATAAAGGGATTTATGATATACTATGTCAAAGTACATTATATACACCATATAAAAGTGAATTGGCGTATAACAACAAAGAAGTCTCAATGGAATGTAAATTGAGAAGAAATCTCTTATAAAGACCATACCCTTAGGTTAAGGATAAATCAATGTCATAATTATGTATGAAAAATATAAATACACTAAATATTATTGGATATTCATTTTAAATCAATCAGAGGACATTCACACATATTTTTGTAAAAACAACACCAATGAATTGGATGTTTAACTCAATAAATGAAGATTGGGTTAAAATTACTCATATCAAGTTCATATCGATGACTTGAGAATGTATCAATGGAATGATTATGTGTATCAAAAGTATATCCACATAAAGAGGAGTGTAAATTACTAAAAAAAAATAGTGATTCCACACATAATCATGGAGTAAAATAATCAATGAAGTATGTGTAAATCCAAATGAGTGGAAATTGAAATTTGAAATTCACTTACCAATTTGGTAACTTACAAAACATACATCCCATGAAAGATGGATCCTAAAGTGAATATGTAATTACACATAAATTATATTATATTAAACAAATAATACAATCATTGGGAATTACATACACCACACAAAAGGAAATAGGGACAGTATGGCATGAATCTCACAGAAATGGGAAGTGAGATAAAAACCCTTAATTCGTTGTAATCAATCAAGTCATATGGCCAAAAGTTAAAAACAACCAAATGAATCACAGAATACCATGAATATAAAGATAATCATGATAATATATATATCAAATTCTAGTACACAATACACCACATTTAATAAATAAGTGGTGAATAATGCAAATCTCATGGAATTAAAAGTTAGATAAGAAACCCCTTACTTTGTACTTTTCCTTGGTCGAGGGTAGTTTAACCTCATGTATAATGGTGAAATAATTTTTATTAAATTATACAAGAATAATATACATAAATATGATATCATATATGATATTTTAATATTGCTTTGTTAATAATATTTTAGTATTATTATCATTTCGGGTGTTAACTAATTCGTTTTCAATTATATTCTTTGTTTCATAAATAGTGTTTTTTATGAATAGGATGTATCTTAATAATATTCAGAATGATATTAAGTCTTTAAAAATTGTTTTTAATAATCTAATTAAAATTAGTCTTGATTGGATTACGATGGGGAATGAATGTCATTGCGTTCGTGGAGACAGTAATCTGTACGTACGCACGAGCGACAATATCTTTCTTTTGATACTAAAATAAAATATAATTGAATGGTATATCATATATAAATAATCATTATCATGTTATATTTTTTATTTAAATCAATTACACATCATTATTATACCCATCCGAATAATAATGTATTAAATAACAATTACACCACGACGTGGAGACGGTAGGCCGTATATACACACATATGGTGACATGTCATTCAAAAGACGGATAGAATAATGAATATGGTTGTAACATATTTATAATAACATCACAATATATATAAGATACTGGAGTTATTATTTTATAGTGGAAACAACAAAGAAAGAGTAAGTGGAAGAAGAAAGGAACTTGAAAGAGGTGATGAAATATTTACCTCTTCTTCGGGTTCTTCCTTTTGATTTAATCAAAAGGGCTCCTTAGGTTGGCTTTATGACTAAATTAAGGCCTCTAGGATAACTTTAGGACAGTTTAGAGGGTATTTGGGCAGAGTTTGGCTGATACAAATTCATTTTAAGGTGTTAATTAGAGAGAAGGTGGAGTGCCCTTTTATAAGAGGGGTGAGGGGCACCTTAGGAAAAGCTAGAAATGTTATTTTATAATAAAATAATTTTCGGTTTCTAATGGCTCAAAAATGAATTATTTAAAGCCTAAGGTTGGGATGGGTCGAAAACCACTCAACCAATAGGTTTTCTACAGGTTTGGGTCACTATATTAACTTTAACTTTTAGATTTAACTCTTAGTTAAATAGTTTTACATTTACCATGTCTCTTTGTATTTTTATATTATATGGTTCATAAATATACTATATATTTCCAAGAGAACCTAAAGTGGTTCATTAATGATAACCCTATCATTATATAAGTCTTTTGGTCAAATCTTATATTTTTAGGAATATAATATCAATTAATAATATAATGTTTGTTTTAAAAACTCTTTTATGTCAATTTAGACACTATTTGGTAGTTTGTTTTTGCTAAATTCATAAAAGCATTATTACTTCAAAAAAATCATCTAACCAACCCTAATATGTCATATTAACGTAGAAAATTAATGTAATTCATAAAAAGTCTCAAATTACATTTATTTTGATATTTATAAAATCAAATATTTTAATATTTTATTAATTAGGTAATTACTGCATCATCATTGCGTCATAAATAAATTAAATTATTTAATGTATAAAAAATATAAATAAAATACCATTATATATGAAATAGTTTTATATTTATAATGAATATTTATAATCTAATTTACCTTATGTATAACCCAATATTAAAAATGGTTTAGTTATTAAACTTTGAATTTCACACTTTTAACTCATCTTTGAATTAAATAATAATAAATATCTGAATCTAATCCAAGTGGACCTAAAGGATCATATTTTTTTCCTAAGGTTTTTTTTGGTCGAATTAAACTTATCCAATAGAATTAGGACTTGTTTTAGGGTAATAGTAATATCATTTTTACCCTTAATTAACCTATTTAAAATATAATCGTGGTAAATAAAAGTCAAAAGTTACTATTCACCAAAAATTATTTTTATCTTATTAAACCATATTTCACTTACTGATATCAACCGTGTCTCTTGGATTTTTGAAATTCAATTCACAGAAGTGATAAAATTAATTTTTATTCAAATTTGCAAATGCTCCTAGGAGGTGGGTAAAAGACGGTTAAAAAGTTCAATGAAATTTTTATACATCTAAAATTATTATAAACTAACTCCAATGAATTACATTGAACTTATATTGGTATTATGTATCTATTTTTACCTAAAATAAATTTAAATAAAATAAATAATTATTTAAATAAAAATTCGGTTTTAAACTATAACTCAGTGTTTTTCACTATTCATCAAAAATTGAAAGTTTTCAGAAAAATACCAAAAAATCACCCTAAGCTAATTTTGATATTCTGAATCCAAAAATGAAGTCCATTTTGAAATTTAAAATTTATAAAATTTTAAAAAGTGAGTATTACTATTCATAACGGATAGTTTGATTGGTCGCGGTGTGTTAGAATCTCGAAGTTGCATACAATGCAAGTTATTACATTATTCAAAGGGAAACGTACCGTGGAAGCTTGGGGTGTTACATTCTTCCCCCTTTTTGGAAATTTCATCCTCACAATTTTTAAAATTGGGCTTGGGAAGATAATTGAAATTCCCACATCAGAAAAAGAGTCAATAAAACTATCACTTTAAAATAAAGAAAGAGAAGTACAAAGGTCACCTAAGATAACCCATACTAGGATTCCATGTAGGAAAACATAGATATGGAAGATAAACTAAGTGTCAAATTATAATGGAGAGGGATAGAAAACATGATCAGGATAAAGTTAACAATAATAAAACCACAAACTTGTGATGGGACAAACAAACATTAGTTTCCCAGTAGGAAAAGTAAATGGACAACATTTTTTTGTTTTAAGTTACATTTCATAAAGTTGATTAATTTATTTATTATGTTGAATAAGAACATAAATAGATATACTTACATTGTAAGTAGAGTTTCATTCTTTAATAAATTTCTACCACTAACTCATTTTTATTCAAATGATGAGTGTTCAAGATGACTTGGTCACATCAGAAGAGCTAGAATCAAAATTAAACCAACAATACCAAAAGTTAAATTAATACCATTCAATAAACAATTTTCCTTAAAATCCTTCAATATAATCCAAACTAATATTGAAACCCAAAACTTAGAAGAATTTGGTTATGTAGTCTTCCATGTTAAATTGTATCTCCAAATGACATTGACTACTCTTAAAGTCACATACTTAAAAGTAATTAACCTAATCACATATTCTCTATTATAGGTTAATCATTTCCATAAATAACCCAAATCACTATAAATCCACAATAAAAACATAGATAAAAATTCACCATTACTCCTCAAATGAAATCCCATAGTATTCTATTTTCCTTAGTCATGTAGTGTTCCCAATAGAGCAAACGTCTTCCAAAATAACATTTATCACTTAATCACCAAATCATTTTCCTATACTAAGGGTATTCATTTGATAAGACATAATATCCCAAATCAACTTATTATTGATCAATAAAATTATTTAAATAAAAATAATTAGTCACACTAACCAGGGACTTCGCATAGTCCAGCGGTAGGTGATAAATCCCAATCAAACTCTGTTTGTGGGTTCAATTCCCATAGCTTTTTCTGACGCGACGGGTTGTCACATGGTCTGTGATTTGTCCTTTTTCAAAAACTATATTTTATAACATTACCAAAATGAGACAAATTCCTCGAAATAACCATAACATAATTTATCTCATACCTTTAATTTTTATCCAAAAATATAAAAACTTGTAATTGCATCAAACCCAAAGATCATATAAAACCAAATGGTTATTCATAACTATATCCACAAGAGAAAAGATAATTCTTCCTCAAATATCATTTTCACATGACAAACTGCAGGGTTAAAAATACAAGAGAAAATTATTCCAAAGTAATCCCATCAACAAAGAGCACTAATACTTTTAAACAATTCTCCAACTATTTATTTCCACATAGCTTCTTTATTGACCATGAAAATATCCTATAGAGTAGAAAATTCACTCGGGTAATGGTCAGGTCCCCTACATTTATGGAAAATGACTGTAAATGGTTTCTTAGGACCATTTTTATTTTCTTCCGTAGTAATCTTCATTTTTTCTCAGCAATTCTTTACTTTATTTCCTTCTTTCCCACACATAAAGTATTTATTTGTTCCATTGAGACACTTTTTTGGGTGTCTCCTTCCATATTTCCTGCATGATAGAAATTGATGATTCTTTTCTCCATGTTCTCCACTACTGGAGCTCTTATCATTCATCACATTTCTCTTCTTTGTTGAGTCTGGGAGTTCGTTAACATATATATTGTTGATCATATTTTTGGAAAACTGATTTGGCATGAACACAATATATTTTACGCCTATCAACATTCCATTTTGTTTCTCATTTCCATCATCGTTCCCACCTTGTACATTATGCTCAAAGTTACTATGACTTCCTTGGAATCCATCCATTGAAAAAAACCAAAAATCATTGTGTGAGTAATAGTAGTCATAAAATCATTTAGAAAACATCATGACACCATATTTTCAATTTGAAACACCTTAGGATTAACCAAGGTCATTTATTCTCACCTTATATTAAAATCCTTAAAATCGGTTTGTAAAGAAAATGTAAATTATCCTAATCATATACCCTAGGGCTTTCAAATCCAAGATTGCACGAAGGCCCATTGTTGTGCACCAGTTCCCGTTCGATTCTAGCTCAAAGTGGTGTTTTCAGATTTTACCCCTAGGTATATTTGTGCCAAAGCCACCTCTACCTACTCGTATCCAGACAGGGATGTATTTCTTAGAAAACTCACAAAATCTCTACAATACCAAAATTTTAGAAAGTTATTTTATACTAATCCTCAAAGTATATATTATGGCTATGTGCTCTAATCAGATTTTATCTAAATCTAGTTTTCAAGGTTTGTAATAAACTTCCTCTGATACCAACTGTCACGCCCTGACCCCAGAATCCCAGAATCAGCGCATTATTACGTATCATTGGAATTATTACAAAGGATCATGTCTCGAAATACCAATTATTTTAGTATCCTTGTAATTACTAGATACATTCATAAGGTTTACATTACATCATAAAATTGAAAACTACCATAACATTGTTTCCATAGACAACACTGGGACCCCATAGACTATCCCTGCAATTCAGTAATAATATACTTCTTCACATCCTAGGAAAAATAAAACATAGAAAGGGGTGATCTCATATGCTCAGAAAGGATAAAAATATAGTGTAAACTTTCGTAAATGATAATAAACATTTAAGGCAATGTATAAGACTAAAACAAAAGCCTTTTAAACTTGAACTTTAGCATTATATGGAAAAGATAAAATCAAATAATGTCATTTACGTATTCACATGGATATTCTACTAGTTTAATAATCACATTCCATAATAATAGCCACTTTCATAATTATTGAATGCATAATTCCATAATTTCATAACCACATAGTCAAGGCCTTGTACCAAGACTACAAATAAGATTTTGTCAAGACCTTGTTCCAAGACACTAGTTTCTCTCATGAAACTTACCGATGCATCAAGGAGCTATAGCGGGCTCCACCCATTACTTACTAAGTTCAATTAATTCCTCATATGAAAAGGTTGAAACATAATATAAACATTCATATTAAAACTAGCATACGAAATGTCAATATTTTAACCACAAACCATGAATGGTATAAAAATAGCACATACACAGTCAAAAATAACTCATTCAGTACAATATGTAAGATTGTATTATAATATATCAAAATCAATAGAGAATAATTAATGATATTTACATAGATGAAAATAATCATCAAAATTATTTGAGATAAATATCCCCCTTTTTTCTTGAAAACATTTAAAAGTCTCACAATTTATCAAGAAGCCATTTAAAATAGATTTTTTAATCAAAGTGTCCCATACCACTTTGAAACTTTTATAATGATTTTTAATTTTAAAACATTAATTTCCATATAAATAAATCCTTAAAACCATTTTTAAAACATGGACATTAATGATAAAGATTTAGAATAATAAATATTTATAACATTTTAAAATGATATTTTAGTTAGAGTTCCTAACCAAAAGAGAGACACTTGAATGAAAATAATTGAGATAATAAAAAATTTATAATATCATGGTAATAAAGGTATTCATGATATACTATGTAAAAGTACATTATATACACCATATAAAATTGAATTGCCGTATAACAATAAAAAGCCTAAATGGAATGTAAATTGAGATGAAATATCTTATAAAGACTGTATCCTTAGGTTAAGGATAAATCAATGACATAATTATGTGTGAAAAATATAAATACACTCAATATTATTGGATATTTACTGTCAATCAATCAGAGGACATTCACACATATTCTGGTAAAAACAACACCAATTAATTGGATGTTTTACTCAATAAATGGAGATTAAGTTAAAATTACTCTTATCAAGTTCAAATTGATGACTTGAGAATTTATCAATGGAGTTATTATGTGTATCACAAGTATATCCACAGAAAGGGGAGTGTAAATTACTACACAAATAATAAATAGTGATTCCACACATAATCATGGAGTAAAATAATCAATGAAGTATACGTAAAGCCGAATGAGTGGAAATTGAAATTTGAAATTCCCTTACCAATTTGCTAACTTACAAAAAATACATCTCATGAAAGATGGATCATAAAATGAATATGTAATTACTCATAAATTAAAGTATATTACACAAACAATACAATCATTGGGCATTACATACACCACACAAAAGGAAATAGTGGCAGTATGGCATGAATCTCACGGAAATAGGAAGTGAGATGAAAACCCTTACTTCTTTGTAATCAATCGAGTCGTACGGACAAAAGTTAATAACAAAAAAATTAATCACATAATACCATGAATATAAATATAATAATGATAATATATATCAAATTACAGTACACAATACACCACATTTAATAAATAAGTGGTGAATAATGGAAATCTCACGGAATTAAAAGTGAGATAAGAAACCCCTTACTTTGTACTTTTCCTTGGTAGAGGGTAGTCTAACCTCCTATATAATGAGGAAATAATTGTTATTAAATTATAAAATAATCATATACATTAATATGATATTATATATGATCTTTTAATATTGTTTTGTTAATAATATTTTAGTATTATCGTCATTTCAGGTGTTAACAGATTCGTTTTCCTTTATATTATTTGTTTCGTAAGTAGTGTTTGTCAGGAATAGGATGTATCTTATTCATATTCATAATTATATTAAGTCCTTAAATATTATTTTTAATCATCTAATGAAAATTAGTCTTGAATGGATTGCGATGGGGAATGAATTTCATCGCGTTCGTGGAGACGGTAATCCGTACGTACGCAAAAGCAACAATATCATTATTTTGATATTAAAATAATATATAATTTGATGCTATATCATATATAAAGAATCATTATCATGTTATATTTATTATTTAAATAAATTACACATCATTATTATACCCATCCAAATAATAATGTATTGAATAACAATTACACCACGACGTGGAGACGGTAATCCTTACATACGCACATATGGTGACATGTCATTCAAAGGATGGATAGAATAATTAATATGGTTGTCCCATATTTATAATAACATTATAGTATATATAATATACTATATTTATTATTTTATAATGTAAAAAACAACAAATAAAGAGGATGTGGAAGAAGAAAGGAACTTGAAAGAGGTGATGAAATATTTACCTCTTCTTCGGGTTCTTCCTTTTGATTTGATCAAAAGGGCTCCTTAGGTTGGCTTTATGACTAAAGTAAGGCCTCTAGGATGAAGGTAGGACAGTTTAGAGGTTATTTGGTCAGAGTTTGGCCGATCCAAATGGCTTTTAAGGTTTGAATTTGGGAGAAGGGGGACTTCCTTTTTATAAGAGGGGTGAGGGGCACCTTAGGAAAAGCTAGAAATATTATTTTATAATAAAATAATTTTCGGTTTCTAATGGCTCCAAAATGAATTAGTTAAAGGATAAGGTTGTTATGGGTTGAAAACCACTCAACCAATAGGTTTTAGATAGGTTTGGGTCAATATATTAACTTTATATTTTAGATTTAACTCTTAGTTAAATAGTTTTCCATTTACCATGTCTCTTTGTATTTTTATATTACATGGTTAATAAACTTACTATATACTTCCAAGAGAAACCCAAGTGGTTAATTAATGATACACCTATCATTATATAAGTCTTTTGTCTGATCCTTATATTTTTAAGAATATAATATCAATTAATAATATAATATTTGTTTTAAAAACTCTTTTCTGTCAATTTTGACACTTTTTGGTATTTTGTTTTTGAAAAATTCATAACAGAAATATTACTTAAAAAACAATTCATCTAACCAACCATAATATGTCATATTAACCTATAAAATTAGTTTAATTCATAAAATGTCTCAAATTACATTTATTTGGATACTTATAATATCAAATATTTTAATATTTCATTAATTAGGTAATTACTACATCATCATTGTTTTATAAATAAATTAAATTATTTAATCTCTAAAAAATATAAATAAAATACCATTATGTATTAAATTTTTTTATCTTTCTAATTAATATTTATAATTGAATTTATCTTATGTATAACCCTATATTAAAAATGTTTTAGTTATTAAACTTTGAATGTAACACTTTTAACTCTTCTTTTAATTAAATAATAATAAATGTCCAAATCTAATCCAAATGGACCTAAAGGATCATATTTTATTTCTAATGTTGTTTTTGGTCGAATTAAACTTATCCAATAGACTTAGTACATGTGTTAGGGTAATAATAATATCATTTTTACCCTTAATTGCCTTATTTACATTTAACCGTGGTAAATAAAAGTCAAAAGTTACTATTCACCAAAAATTATTTTTATCTCATTGAACCACATTTTACTTAATGATATCAACCATGTCTCTCAGATTTTTTAAATTCAATTCACAGAAGTGGTAAAATTAAGTTTTATTCAAATTTGCAAATGCTCCTAGGAGGTGGGTAAAAGACGGTTAAAAAGTTCAATAAAATTTTTATATATCTAAAATTATTATAAACTGACTCTAATGAATTACATTGAACTTATATAGGTATTATATATCTATTTCGACCTAAAATAAATTTAAATAAATTAAATAATTATTTAAATAAAAATTCGGTTTTAAACTATAACTCAGTGTTTTTTACTATTCATCAAAAATTGAAAGTTTTCAGAAAAATACCAAAAAATCACCCTAAGCTAATTTAGATATTCTGAATCCAAAAATGAAGTCCTTATTGAATGATAAAATTTATAAAATTTTAAAAAGTGGGTATTACTATTCATAACGGCTAGTTTGATTGGCAGTGGTGTGTTAGAATCTTAAAGTTGCGTACAATGCAAGCTATTATGTTCTTCAAAGGGAAACGTATCGTGGAAGCTTGGGGTGTTACATTTATTATGTTGTTATGTTGCAGAAATTTCACCACGATTTACCGAGCCAATGTAATTGTGTAGTGAATACCATACCCTTTTAATTATCAAGTGTATTCACCTTTATGAACTTAATACAATTTATTGGGGACTTAAATTTATTTATTCCAAATTTTTAGATCATGGAATAAGATTATGATGTTGAATGAATCCATGTTATGAGATCTATGTGGCACATTGAATAATGAGATTGAAATTTTTATAAAGAGTGTGCAATGATTGTGATCCAATAAATTGGTTAATTTTTAGTACCATGATACATCATGTTGGGATGGGTTTTTACCTTATTTTTTTGTGGTACTTTTTTCCATCATGAAGTCTTGGCAGTTTTGGCTTTGAATTATGTTTATGATGATGTGTTTTATGGTTTTTTCACATTTCCATGTTATTATTATCATGCCATTTCATGCCTTATTATTCATGTTAATTTATTTATCATTAATATTCCTTGTCTAACATGTATTTATATCCTTATTTTATTCCATTTTTATTCCCTTACTGGGCTTTATATCCCACACCTTTCTTATGTATGTGTTCAGGTTATCCCATGCAGTGTTAAGTACGAAGTAATGTTTTGGTCATGTCAATGAATTTTTCAATAAAGATGTTGTATTTCATGTTTTATGTTGTTATTTAATGTTCATAAACCCCAAATACACTAGAAATCTTGATATTATGATTTTTATTAAGATACATTTTATGTAATAGATCATGATTAAATGTGAAATAAAGAGCCAGTTTGTTAAAGTTATTATTAGAGGATAGGTTTAGTTATATTTGGGATTAGGATTAAAAAATCCTAGTGAAAAGACTTAGGGATAAGATTAAGTGTAAGAATAAATCCATATACTTTGGTAAGTATAGAGTAAATGGTTTATCAATAAAATATATCCATGTCTGGATACAATAAATGGACATAGTTCTCATATAGATGTACCTAGTAGTAACATCTCCAAAAAGGTGTTGTGGGCTTGACTTGGGGTAACTTGGTACATGATAACAGGTCTTACTACACACCTGGTCTGACACTCATGAGGGATATGATTTTTTAAATTAATAATCTCATTACAAACCATTATTAATGGAACAAAAAACTCCCATAAGATTATATGTTAGGAAGTAGATCATGGATAACATAGACTAAATACTAGAAACTCATAAGTTAATGAGATAAATTTAATTTATATTTTATCACTTTAATGTCATTGGATTCCCCTTTATATGATTAACTTCTTAAGATTATCACCCCTAATTTTCCCTTTATTCTAGAAAATGGCTATAAATGTGAGGAATCAGGTTAATAATCTATGTAAAGGGTAATGTTATGACTACCCTAATGAGATTCCCAATTAGATGGGAGCTCAAGTAGGACATACCATTATTATGCCAAACCAGCTTTCAAAAATCATGACTAAAAATTGTCCCATTGTTGAATGCCCAAGGATATAAAGTAAGAGGAAGATAACGTCTCATGAAAGTAAATCTGGTAAAGGTGATAAGGGAAAGAAGACCACATTTCCTTCATGCAACAAGTGTGGAAAGAGATGCCAAGGGAAATGTCAAAAATGGAATGGGATATGTTTAAATTTTAGAAATACAGGGCACAAAGTATCCAATTTCCATGAAAAAAATAGATAATTTGATGGATGGGATCAAAGTTCCACCTAAGAAATCATACACAATTCTATGTCATAAATGTGGAAAATTTGGGAATTATCCAATATAATCCTCTATTGAAAGGGATAATAAGCATGATGAGCATCAACAATCTCCATGATCAAGGGAACATAGAAAGTCCTATGCTAATATGGATAATGATGAATGAATTACATATAACCACTACTTCAAAGTAGTGTATGTCATAATGTATTTCAATTCATGTTCTAATAGTGTATCCCTAATGTTTTTTAATGCCTAGACCCCAGAATCCTAGAGTCGGTGCATTATTACGTATCATTGGCATGATCACAAAGGATCAATTCTCGAAATACTGATTAGTTTAGTAGCCTTGGAAGTACTAGATACATTTGTAAGGTTTACATTACATCATAAAATGGAAAATTTCAACAACATTATTTCCATAGAAAACACTGAGATCACCTAGACTATCCCTACAGGTCAGTTATAATATACATCTTCGCATCCTGGGAAAAATAAAACATAGAAAGGGGTGAGCTCAGATGCTCAGTAAGGATAACAATATAACAAAAACTTTCATAAATAAGCATAAACATTTAAGGCAATGTATAAGACTAAAACAAAAGCATTTTAAACGTGAACTTCAGCATAATATGGAAAAGATAAAATAAAATAATTCCATTTAATTATTCACATGGATATTCTACTAGTCTAATAATCATAGGCCTTATCAATATCCACTTTCATAATGATGGAATGCATAATGCCAAACTTTGATAACCAAATTGTCAAGACCTTGTGCCAAGACTACAAATAAGGTTTTGTCAAGGCCTTGTGCCAAGAAACTAGTTTTTCTCATGAGACCTACCAATGCATTGAAGAGCTATAGCGGGCTCCACCCATCACTTACTAAGTCCAATGCATTCCTCATATTAAAAGGTTGAAACATAATCTGAACATTCGTATTAAAACTAGCATACAAAATGTCAATATTTTAACCACAAACCATGGATGGTATAAAAATAGCACATCCACAGTCAAACATAACTCATTAAATACATTATTGAAGATTTTATTATAATAGATCAACCTCAATAGATAATAATGAATGGTATTTACATAGATCAAAATAATCATCAAAACTATTTGAGAGAAATATCCCACTTTTTCTTAAAAACATTTAAAAGGCTCACTCTTTATCAAGAAGCCATTTAAAATAAATTTTTGAATCAAAGTGTCGCATACCACTTTGAAAATTTTAAAAGGAATTTTAATTTTAAAACTTTAATGTACATATAAGTAAATCCTTAAAACCATTTTTAAAACATGGACATTAATGATAAAGATTTAGAATAATAAATCCTTAAAACATTTTAAAATGATATTTTAGTTAGAGTTCCTAACCAAAATAGAGACACTTTAATACAAATAATTGAGGTAATAAAAACTTTATAATATCATGGGAATAAATGGATTCATGATATACTCTGTAAAAGTACATTATATACACTATATAAAAGTGAATTAGTGTATAACAACAAAGAAGTCTCAATAGAATGTAAATTGAGATGAAATCTTTTATAAAGACCATATCGTTGGGTTAAGGATAAATCAAAGACATAATTATGTGTGAAAAATATAAATACACTCAATATTATTGTATATTAAGTGTAAATCAATCAGAGTACATTCACACATATTCTTGTAAAAACAACACCAATGAATTGGATGTTTAACTCGATAAATGGAGATTGAGTTTAAATTACTCCTATCAAGCTCATATCGATGACATGAGAATTTATCAATGGAGTGATTATGTGTATCAAAATTATATCCACATAAAGGGGAGTGGAAATTACTACAAAAATAATAAATAGTGATTTCACACATAATCAAGGATTAAAATAATCAATGAAGTATGCGTAAAGCCGAATGAGTGGAAATTGAAATTTGAAATTCCCTTACCAATTTGGTAACTTACGAAACATACATCCCACGAAATATGGATCATAAAATTAATATGTAATTAATAATAAATTATATTATATTATACAAAGAATACAATCATTGGTCATTACATACACTACACAAAAGGAAATAGTTGCAGTATGGCATGAATCTCATGGAAATAGGAAGTGAGACGAAAAGCCTTACTTCGTTGTAATCAATCGAGTCGTATGGCCAAAATTTAATAACAACCAAATGAATCATAGAATTAAATGAATATAAATATAATAATGATAATATATATATCAAATGACAGTACACAATACACCACATTTAATAAATAAGTGGCGAACAATGGAAATCTCACGGAATTAAAAGTGAGATAAGAAACTGCTTACTCTATAATTTTCCTTGGTCAAGGGTAGGTTAACCTTCTGTATAATGGTGAAATAATTGTTATTAAATTATAAAATAATCATATACATTAATATGATATCATATATGATCTTTTAATATTGCTTTGTTAATAATATTTTAGTATTATCATCATTTCGGGTGTTAACTGATTCGTTTTCCTTTATATGATTTGTTTCGTAAGTAGTGTTTGTTATGAATAGGATGTATCTTATTCATATTCAGAATTATAATAAGTCTTTAAAAATTATTTTTAATCATCTAATGAAAATTTTTCTAGAATGGATTACGATGGGGAATGAATCTCATCGTGTTCGTGGAGACAGTAATCCTTACATACGCACAAGCGACAATATCATTCTTTTGATATTAAGATAATATATAATTGGATGTTATATCATATATTAAGAATCATTATCATGTTATATTTATTATTTAAATCAATTAAACATCATTATTATACCCATCCAAATAATAATGTATTGAATAACAATTACACCACAACATGGAGACGGTAAGTCGTACGTACACACGTATGGTGACATGTCATTCAAAGGATGGATAGAATAATGAATATGGTTGTACCATATTTATAATAACATCACAGTATATAAAATATACTGGATTTATTATTTTATAATATAAACAACAAAGAAAGAGGAAGTGGAAGAAGAAAGGAACTTGAAAGAGGTGATGAAATATTTACCTCTTCTTCGGGTTGTTCCTTTTGATTTGATAAAAATGGATCCTTAGGTTGGCTTCATGACTAAAGTAAGGCCTCTAGGATGAAGTTAGGACAGTTTAGAGGGTATTTTTGCAGAGTTTTTCTGATCCAAATGGCTTTGAAGGTGTAAATTAGAGAGAAGGGGGAGTGCCCTTTTATAAGAGGGGTGAGGGGCACCTTAGGAAAAGCTAGAAATTTTATTTTATAATAAAATAATTTACAATTTATAATGGATCAAAAATGAATTATTTAAAGGATAAGGTGGGGATGGGTCGAAACCAACTCAACCAATAGGTTTTAGATAGGTTTGGATCACTATATTAACTTTATCTTTTAGATTTAACTCTTAGTTAAATAGTTTGACATTTACCATGTCTCTTTGTATTTTTATATTATATGGTTAATAAACTTACTATATACTTCCAAGAGAACCCCAAGTGGTTATTTAATGACAAAACTATCATTATATAAGTCTTTTGGCTGAACCTTATATTTTTAGGAATAGAATATCAATTAATAATATAATATATTTTTTAAAAACTCTTTTATGTCAATTTTGACACTATTTAGTATTTTGTTTTTTATAAATTCATAAAATAATTATTACTTCCAAAAAAAATCATTTAACCAATGCTAATATGTCATATTAACCTATAAAATTAGTTTAATTTATAAAAAGTCTCAAATTACATTTATTTGGATATTTATAATATCAACTATTTTAATATTTCATTAATTAGGTAATTACTCCATCATCATTGTGTCATAAATAAATTAAATTATTTAATGTCTAAAAAATATAAATAAAATACTATTATGTAGAAAATATTTTTATATTTCTAATTAATATTTATAATCTAATCTATCTTATGTATAACCCTATATTAAAAATTGTTTAGTTATGAAACTTTGAATTTAACACTTTTAACTCTTCTTTGAATTAAATAATAATAAATGTCCTAATCTAATCCAAGTGGACCTAAAGGATCATATTTTATTTCAAAGGTTTTTTTTAGTAGAATTACACTTATTAAATTTAATTAGTACATGTTTTAGAGTAATAATAATATCATTTTTACCCTTAATTACCCTATTTACATTTTATCGTGGTAAATAAAAGTCAAAAGTTAATATTCACCAAAAATTATTTTTATCTTATTAAACCAAATTTTACATACTGATATCAACTATATCTCTTGGATTTTTGAAATTTCATTCACAGAAGCGGTAAAATTAAGTTTTATTCAAATTTGCAAATGCTCCTAGGAGGTGGGTAAAAGACGGTTAAAAAGTTCAATAAAAGTTTTATATATCTAAAATTATTATAAACTGACTCCAATGAATTAAATTTAAATTATATAGGTATTATGTATCTATTTTGACCTAAAATAATTTTAAATAAAATAAATAATTATTTAAATAAAAATTCGGTTTTAAACTATAACTCAGTGTTTTTCACTATTCATCAAAAATTGAAAGTATTCAGAAAAATACCAAAACTTCACCCTAAGTTAATTTCGATATTCCAAATCCAAAAATGAAGTCCATTTTGAAAGATAAAATTTATAAAATTTTAAAAATTGGGTATTACTATTCATAAAGGCTAGTTTCATTGGTCGTGGTGTGTTAGAATCTCGAAGTTGCATACAATGCAAGCTATTACATTATTAAAAGGGAAACATACTATGGAAGCTTGGGGTGTTACATGGAGTGTTGTTAAAGGGTTCTTAGAATTGTTGATAAAGGGGTTGGATGCTCATGGACGTCCAAATGTTTTTTACACCCTTTAACAGCAGTGCTTTTATCATCACAAAAAAAAGAACTATTAAAGGCCCCCTTTAATGGTGCTAAAAAAAGTTATGTTAAAGGGAAACTTTAAAAGTACTAAAAAAGCACTGTTAAATGACCCTTTTAACAACACTTTTTTAGTGCCGTTAAAGGGGACCTTTAAGAGACCCTTTTTAGCGCTGATAAAAGTCTCAGGCTTTTAACAGCACTCAAATTGTTAGTGCTTTTTTAGCATTGTTAAAGGCCTATTCTATACCTGTTAAATTATTTTTTATAGTAGTGATAATTTTTAAATATATGTTGAATAAATAATGTGTAATAGTATTTTTATTTTTATGTACATAATATCCAAAACACTAAACCTTTGGGTTCTGGGACTGTGAGATTATTTATAATATAAAATATTTAAATTATAAAATGGATATTAAATATATGCATGTTTATCTTGAGTCACCTTAGTTGGTATCAGATCAGGGTTTAGTTATTTATGGGGATTAGATTCATAACTATAAGATAATACTACTTAAAACAACCTAGATTGAACCAAAAGTGATATAGGTTGAATCAAAAGTATCCTAGTCTAAGAGTAAGGTTTCTTAGAGTAATACATTCAAAATATGTATGGTTAAAATTTATATAGTTTTTTACTCTAATTATATTAATTTATTATTGTTTATTATTCATTTTATCCACTTTTAGTTTTATTAAATTTCCATAACTCAGAGAAAATGAGTTAAAATGGGTATGAAGGACAATATGGTGATTGTTTTTTTTAGAAACCAAATGGGATGGGAGATTGAGAGAAAAAATTTGTGTCAATTATCACTCAACTATATCAATATATGAACAATAATAAAAACCTTGTTGAGATCTCAAATAAACCAAGGAGAAACTTGTTATGGATTCCTTTATATGATAATATTCACCTTCATTTAATGGGTATTCAAAACCTCTAATTTTTGAGCAATGGATTAATTCAATAGAGAATATATTTTACATTCTCCAATGATCTATCCATGAGAATATTTTGTACCCATATATCACTTAGAAGGTGAAGTTGACTGATGGTGGGCACTCATTTATAATAGAAAAAAAATTAAAAAAACTAACTATATGGTATGGGAGGATTTCAAGAAAATATTCTTCCCCAAATATTTTCCTAAAACTCATCACATGAAAATAGAACAATAATTATTAGAGATAAACCAAAAGTATGATGAATCCATTCAAAATTATGAGTCTTAATTTATGATACTCACAATTTATGCCTTCAATTTTATTACATATATTGAATGCAAGATTAATTGATCCTTTAGTATCATAAAACCAAGTCTTCACAGTGAATTGGCTATAAGAGACTTAGGTAGATATTAATAAATTGTTTTATGTGCACTTAAGTTTGAAATATAAATTTGAGGCTTTCATTATTTCCATGGATTTGGATAAAAGAAAATAAAAAATAAATTTTCTTGGAAACTCAAATAAAAAATCACATGGAGGAATGAAATTTAATCTATTTAAGTATAAAAAATATAAAATTAATCACCTATGAAATTGATGTAAAAGTTCATGAAGATGTTTCCCATGTGGTAGACCAATAAATATTGAGCACAACTTTCAAATAAATTAAAATATTAATTAATACAAGATAAGAGTAAAATGTTTCAATTAATTCACTTCTCACACCTCAATGATTCAAATGAAAATAATTTTGGAATTATGAAAATAAATATTCCAATCAGATAGATAATGAGGTGATAGACATCAATAACCTCTGAAACTAAGGGAACAAGGAAGATCATATGTGATCACTACTACTAAAGTTTCCTATGATAATGAAGTGATAAAAAGTAAGATTACACTCCACTACAAACCTATGAATTTCTTATTTTATTACATTTATACTCAAACTTTAATATCATGCAAGTTTACTAAGAATATTGATTCAACACCAGAAACATTGGATATTTGATTGTTTATGAAAACACCTAGTGGTGCATTTATTTCATCCGAATTATACAACTCTTCTTCAGTCAAGGTTTGTGAGAAGATACTTCCTATAGATTGAGTTCTTATTCCCTTGGTGGAATTTTATGTGATATTGGGCATGGATTGGCTCTCCCTATATAGATATCATATCAATTTTTAGTATAAATAAGTCTTGTTTTATATCCATAATCATACCATTATCAAATATTAGTGCAACGATGATTATGAATTCCTTTTGGAAGTTTATTCTATAATATGGGTCTTGATAATCAATAGTGAGGGACTCTTGGATCAAATATATGGGAAGGAACTCAACATTGACAACATTCCTATTGTATGGGAGTATATTGATGTATTCCCTAATAAACTACCTGGTCTTCCCTCAGAATGCGAGGTTCAGTTTTCAATTAAAATCATACTAGGTTATATTCATATATCTAAGAGTCCTTAATAAATAGTTCCCATAGAATTTGAATAATTAAAGAATAAATTTTAGGAAAATATGGATAAGGGTTTTATACACCCTAGTGGTTCACCATGGGGTGAATTGGTGATCTGTAATGACCCATCTTCTCATGAAGGTATGGATCATTATTTTTTAAATTATTTTTTTATCCTAATTATGGTTCCCTATATACTTAGGAAGGTATTAGGAGCATATGGGTCTTTTTTAGAGCCCAGAGTTCTAGAAAGTGGGGAGGCAGACTGAGCCACACAGTTATCACAAAGTTAGTTCTAACCATGTGACTCAACCGTGTGAGGCACCCAGTGTACATGAGAGGCCACGTGGTTTGTCTACAACTGTTCCATCCAGGCTGCACGCCCAGTGGGTGATGCATAGATTGGGAAAGTGGATTTTCGCACAGATTGCACATGGTTATCCAAACTGTGTGCCTAGACTGTATGAGGGTGGTTCTTGGATAGTGGATATGGTTTGGTTGGAACATATTTTGGCCAATCATGTGGCCAAATCATATTTTCCCATTTTAAGGTGTGATTTTTTCATTTCTCTCATGAAATGTTTTTAACCACTTCCCCTCTTTTATTTCTTCTCTCCAGCAGACAGCACCACTTCTTCTCCTCCAGTTATCTCTCCATAATCCTTTATTAGGTATCTTGATAACTCCCTTGTTTGGAATCTATTTTCATCATTTTTTGTCATCTTAGATATGAAACAGTATGATCCCTAATCCTCTTACTTCGAATATTATTTTATCTTCATATCTCTTGTGTTATTTTGGTGTGAGATCATATTCCCTATTTTCAAGGCATTGGTTCGTTCTTCTATTATCTATCATTCAAGCTTGAATCAAAGGCCGACACTAGATGAGTAAATTTCTATGAAACTAAGGTAGGTATTCTAGAAATTTACCCTAAAAGTTTAGGTATTTTTATAGCTTTTTTGATGTATTTCATGCTGTAAATTTCCTCATGTTGCCTTAAAATGTGTTAAACCTCTTAAATTAATTATTCCAGATCTAATTATTCCCCTATACCATATTTAATGGTTATTGAATGTAGAACTCCTTGATTTCCACCCTTTTGGGTGTGCTTAATTGAATACCCTCTCTTATATAAATGTTAAATTATTAAATCACTATCAAAATGTTTGGATTGAATTTAAAATGTAATAAAATTGATTTATAAATAAAAAGGAATAAATAAAATTGATTTAAAGTGGGTGGTAAGGCCACACCACATTTTATATATTTATAAACATGGATTAAGTGAATTATGCACCCTTGGTTGAATTTTTCTAAATGATTATAATGTTTTAGAGGTAAACCCTCATTTGTAATATTATTATTATGCCAAGATTATTGGTTGTTGAACAATGGGTAATGGTTCTATTAAGAATATTGTTTCATGATCCCTTATATTGGGTGATGGGAATGATGTTCCGCGTCATTTACTTAAATTCAGGAGATAGTCATGGGTTTTTGCATTCCTCTATATTGGATGTTGGGCAAGATGACTCACCCCACCATCTCGAGTGACGGTCAAGATGTCTCATATTCATCTAAGATTCAAGGATTGTAACTTTGCTAGATTCATTGTCTCATTAAACTAGTTATGGATTCTTGAGTTATAACCTGAGTCCATCTAGCACCAAGTATCCATTTATATGACTTTATATGTCCACACATATAGAGTGTATATATTTGTATACATATTATATATATATATAATATTAATATATAGATATAAGGAATATTGATCAGGCTCAATTTGCCTTATGCCTAAGAAGGTAGAGTCATACAGGTATCCTTCTAGAACCTAGGTCGAAAAGTATTTATTTTCCATGTTTGTTTATTATTCATTATTCCTACACACTTATATGTTTAACACACTGAATAGATTATTCTAGAAACCGTTGGTGGTGGATTATTAATTCTATCTCACACTTTACTCGGGCCTCTATTGGTACCCAAGTAAACTTTATGACTATAATTTTTGAAAAGGGTAAGTTCCTTATCACTGATGATTGATCTGATTACTTTTATCATGGAGAATAGGAGTAGAGGACCAAGTGTATGCTCGTGATGCTTGTGGAGATGTCTTTTGAACTTTTTGTATTTTTTTTATAGCATGAAGTATATGAATGTATGCTATATCCCCTGTTTCCCATTTTTTTATATCTTCATTCCATGACAAAATCATGAAAATGACTTAGTCTATGGATTTTTATTATTATTACTACTTTGATTTTTATTATTTCTTCTATTTTTATTTTTGTATATATTTTAATTGTGCCATCTGTTATAATATGGTTTTTATATTTTTTTTATTTATTTATTATTACCATTGTACCACTCTGATATGAGGGTATAGTCTCCCCACTCTACCAACTTAGACCCTCACTACTATTCAGAAGAATTTGGCATACAGGTAGGTGGACTTCAGGCCATGTGACCCACTAGCTTGGGGAACAGTATTAGTGTATCCCAGGTCGAGACGTTACAAATTGGTATCAGATCTTAATTTTTCCTTTTTATTTATTTTTGGGTGTTATAGAGGAGGCTATGATGTAATGGAATTCAATAAAGAGCTTGTGTATGGGAGTAGCTAGCCCGTATATAGGGGAAACCCAAATTACATGGGATGGGTTATTGATCTTATGGTTTTCACTTACTACTATTGGTTCAATTTCACCATTGGTCAATGAACATGTCTTGTGATGTTATTATTATTGTTAATATTATTATTATGGTTTTTTTCCTTGGCATACTATGTCGATGAATTACCATCTCATGCATCATTATACACACCATAGGACTAATATATCATGCATTTTTTTATGCCATGTTTACTTTCTACATGCATTTTCCTGTTTCATATAGTTAGTTCCCTAGTTCTTATATATATTGAAATGTGATAACATTTCTTGTAGGGGAAATATAATTGGACTAATTAAATTTCCTACATCAATTTAAATGGTTTTTTCCTATATAGATTGTTGATGACACCTTAATTAACCAATTATACCATGTTGTGGGTTCTAGACCTACATGGATTGAAACAACGTTAGTTGATTGGATTAATTGAATAATAAATTTAATTTATAAATAAATTACTTCTATAAATCCTAAATTTTATTAATTTAATCAAATAATTTCTTATGACCTATTACATATTGATACCATATGTAATGGTCAGGGTGTAGTTAAATGATGTTCCAATTACAATTTATAAGGAGTATGACTTTTATAAATTTGGAATGGTGACATATCTAATTGGACCATGATATATAAATATATTTATATAAAATATTATGCACTAAAAATTAAATTAAAAATTTTAAATTAAATGGTTACCACTAAATGGGATTCCAATTTCAAAGTAAAGGGTGTTCTCCTCTATACCTCACAATTGACACTCCATATATTTGAACCTATGTGGTGTGATGTGAGACCTAGACCTAAACCTAGCCTTAGTAGTGGGTAGTTTGGAGTGTATCTTACATTATTATAAATTTTTATAGTCCTTACTTATCACCTAGTTCGGTATTTTTGAGTAGGAATAGAAGTGTAATCTTTTTCATAGGAAGGATAAGTACCTATAATAATATATTTTCTATACTCTTTGATTACTAAGTTCTATTCTAAGGTCTACATTTGGCATTATATAATCATACCACCACATTGGACTCAATTAATACGTCAAGAAGGTGGTGATGAACATACACTAGATGAGGTGGTCCCTGAGACATCGGTATTACCTCAAGTAGTTCCACCAAAGGCACCACCTCCAATTCCAGATATTGGAACTGATGCCTAGTTTCAAGAGTTTTTTCTTAATATGATGAAGAATATGCAAGGAGTTTCTCGACCTACCCCAACTATAGTAGATTTGACTCAGGAATTCCACAAGAAGCATCCTCTCACATTTTGGGGTATAGAAAACCTCGTGGTACTAATTCATAGCTTGAGTCAATGCTTTCTATATTAGAATATGTAGAGACACCTCTAAAGAGGAGGTTCAATATTTCTTCCTATATGTCATTTGTTTCTTCCAAGAAATGGTGGAATTTAATTATCTAGGAATACCAATATAAAAAATGATATGGGGGGTTTTCATATAGTCTTTTACAATTACTTAATTCCATAAACTTTGAGGGTTGGTTGAGATAGAGAATTCATGAACCAATAGTTAGGATCCATGTATACCATAGATTATTCTACTCATTTGAATGAGATATAGTATTTTACACCGACCTTATTTGGTGATGAAATTATGACTACAAGACGATTTGAGGATGGGATAGTATACCCCATCCTTTCATAGGTTATGTTTTACAGTTGACCATTATTTCTGAGATAGTCAAATAGGACCTCATTATCCGAATGTCCTGAAGGACTTCATTTTTATTGATTTTTGATAACACTCCTTTCAAGGGATGAGGGGGAACCCTTAAAATGCCCATAGGCTCAGATATTACAAGGCTCGTAGTCTTAGGAGATTACATGACCCGAAGGTCTTAGGGAATTCAACCAGACTGTCTATAAGAAACTGCCCCTCCCCAGCATCTGTGTCATGATAGTAGCTCTCCACCTTTGCATGGCCATCTATCTAGGCTTCCCGTGCAAGAACAGGCTACAACTGATGGCATATACATACCCTCTCATTCTGACAATCCATTTGGTTCTTCTCTGGTGAGTGCACCTGCTCTGAATCCTCATATGGGGCTTCTCCTTTTTTGTTGTGTGTCTAGGGCAACTGCATGTGGCCCAAAGGCCTTGAGGTGGCCCGGGGGCCTTAAAGGTGGACCAAAAACCCTACTTACCCAAAGGCCTGGGTGGCCCAAAAGCCTTAAGGACTCCAATCCCAAACTGGTGGCCCAAGGTGAATAGTTCCAGCTGCTACAGGGCTGAACAGTACCTGCTACAGTAACTGCTATAGTGCCTACTACAGTGCCAGCACAGTGTGCAGTTCTGCTACAGTACCCATACAGTTTATAGTACTTCTACAATGCTACTACAGTACTACTACAGTGCCCGGAAATATGCCTCTACCTGGTTTTGAACCTGGGTCTTGTGGATGCACTTAAGGATACCTCACCAACTGGGTTGAGGCTCATGTGCCACAGGACCTCATTACTAAGAAGAATTTAGGGAAGTTGATGGTATGATCCAGGGTGGTTCAATACCTATAACTACTAGTGTTTCTTCTAGAATAATAAAGCAGATTTTAGGGTTTCTCATGGGGGTATTATTAGTCATGAAACTCGTACTAACATCTTTCGTATATGTCACCAGTGTGGGAAGTCAGGACACACAAAACCCCAGTGTATGTAAGATCTAGTGGAGTGTGGAGGTTGTGGAAGGATGGGGCATACCCATCACTTCTATAGGACTTTTACATCAGTTTCTAGTGACAGAGTATCTACACCTACTCCAAACTCTATAGTAGTACCATTAGTATCTTTCCAAGAAGGTATCTGGAATACCACTGGCCACTCAGGCCGAGGAGGTGGCTAATTCAAAAATAATAAAAATTGGGACTTATAGTGCCAGCAGAGTGGGCCTAATTAGGGAAGTCAAGTTACATATCAGGTTCACGGTACATGCCAATTACATGTAGTGTAACCTATGACAGAGGAGAAGAGTTCTAGAACTTTTACTATTCAAGGTACTATTCTAGTATCCTCTACTTTATTGTCTTATTTATCTAACACAGGTGCATTGAACTCTTTTATATCTAAGGAAATTATGGAGGTTCTGGACCTCAATATAGAGTACTTATGTGGTGTCATGAGAATCAATACCATATTGGTTATTTGATTAGAGAGTGTTATTCGATGTAAGGATTATCCCCTTGACATAGTCATATATCTTTTCATGTGGAATATTTTTTTCTTTTACATGATAGGGTTTGATGTAATTCTCAGTATAGACTGGTTAGTTCCCTATCGATACCATATTGACTTCTATCATCATAGGGTAAGGTTTAAATCGCCATAGGGTGGTAGAAATTTACACAAGGGAGAATGGGATGTCCATGAGTCTCGAGCGAGACTTGAGCATAAAGGGTTTGACAGAGTGATGACCTAGATTTCCATTATCTTCTTGGATGATTAGAGGTTATAACCTATTGTTTTCCCTTATGTGTTGGATTGTTTCTGGGATGTCTTCCCTAATGAATTTTTTGGGATACCTCCAGTGATAGATGTGGAATTCACCATTGAGATAGTGATAGTAATATCACCAATGTCCATTGATCCTTATAGGATGGCACCTACAGAGATTTTAGATCTTAATAAGTAGTTAGAAGACTTGGAGGCTATGGGTTTTATATGCCCCAACACTTCTCCATGGGGTTCACCGGTCCTTTTTTTCAATAATGCAGATGGTACCCGTATTCTTTTCATGGATTACTGAAATTTGAACCAGTTAACAGTAAATAACTGGTATCCATTTCCTTGAATAGATTACCTTTTAGATCATCTCATCTAATCTTGTGTGTTTTGAAATATTTATTTGAGTTTGAGCTATCATCAGGTGCTTATCAAGTCTTTAGAAAAACCTCACACAACTTTCCAAAGTAGTTATGGTCTTCATAACTACCTAGTAATGTCATTCGGTCTCACAAATGCACCTATTGTTTTCATGGATATAATAAATCAGGTTTTACACCCATACCTAGATTCATTCATGGTAGTCTTTATGGGAGACATCTTAGTGTTTTCTCTCTCTTTACATGACCATGACCAACATCTTGAGATCATTCTGAATACACTGAGAGAGCACTAGATTTATACAAAGCTTACCAAACACCACTTCTAGACCAACAAAGTCCACTTCCTAAGTCACATAATCTTAGATTCAAAAGTATTAGTAGACCTAGAGAATGTAAGAGTTTTAGTTTCCTAGGAGAATCCTAAGAACGTATTTGATATACAGATTTTCTTGAGGATAGCCAGGTATTAAAAAGGATTCATCTAGGATTTCTCATTCCTAGTAGTGCCAATTATAGGCTTTACTAAGAAGGGTTTTAAATTAGTATAATCAGAATCTTGTGAAAGAACCTTTCAGGAGTTGAAGGGAATGTTGACTAGAGTGCCGATACTGATTCTGTCAGAGCCAGGAAGAAGCTACATAGTTTATTATGACGCATCAAGTATCAGTCTGGGATCAGTTCTAATACAGGATAAGTGCATCATGGCATATGGATATCATCAATTAAGGAATCAAGATTGGAATTAACCAATGTACAACCTCAAGATAGTTTTTATTGTACATGGTCTACACTATTAGATGCATTATTTACTTTGGGAGAACTTTTTGGTATTCACTGATCACAAAAGCCTCAAATAAATCTTTACATGACATGATATGAATCATAGGAAGTGAAAATGGGTTGAATACCTAAAATCCTTCAATTTGGAGATTTCATATATTCCTGGAAAAGAAAATGTAGTAGTTTATGATCTGACCCAAAAGACTCAAACACAGTAATTTAAAGAGTCTAGTGAAGAATGGAAATTTATGGCCTTGTTTTTAGAGATAATGTTGACGTTTAGGAGGATCATGGTTAGATAGTTCTCTCAGCATTAGCAATGAACTCTACCCTTTTAGAATGGGTAAGGATAAGGAAACTCTCATATCCTGAGGGATTAGTCCTAATGGAAATCATCTCAGAATATGATTTATATTTGGATCGGACTATGGATAAGGATGAGACTTTACGCATACATGGGCATGTATAGGTCCCAGAAGACATCTTATAGGAGATAATATGTAAATTTAATTTTTTGTCTTGGGAATTACATCTTATTTTAACCAATATTTATCAATACTTATGTCACTAGTATTAGTGGATTGGTATAAAATGAGATATATCTTGCTTTATTACTCAGTGTTCCACCTTTCAATAGGTTAAGGAGGAACATTAATGACCAGAAGGGATTTGGTAGACATTGTCCGTTCTTAATTGTAAATGGGAAAATGTCTCCTTGGACTTCATGATATGTTTTCCTAGGTCATCTTGTGTAAATGAAACATTTTGGGTCATCATTGACCATTTTAATTAGTTTTCACACTTATTACTAGTTCAGGATATTTTCTCAATAGAAAATCTATAGAGGATATATTTCTAGGAGGTCATACGCCTTCACAGAGATCCATTTTCTATCATATATAATAGGGATGATCATTTCATGTTGAGGTTCTAGAAAGGGTTGAAAAAGTCCTTCGGTGCATAGGTGATTCTGAGCATGGAATATCACCCTTATACCGATGGATAAACATATCTCACAATTTAGGTGTTAGAGGAAATGATATGTGCATGTTTCCTTACCTTTAGGGGTTCTTCTTAGAAACATATAACCTTAATTAGTTGAGTTCACTTACAATAATATATTTTCTGCTACCATCCATATGGAACCTTATTAAGCCTTATATGGTAGGCTATTTTGATTGCCTCTGTGCTAGTTAGAGGTAGGGGAGGCAGCTTTTCTTGGACCATGTCTTGTTCAGGATACTTCATAGCAAGTCTAGATGATCAGAAAAGACATTTTGACAACTTAGTCTATACAATAATCATATTACAATAGACACAAATTACCTCTTAAGTTTGAGTTCAGGGATCATGTATTCTTGTGAGTTTCACCCAGGTTGGGGAATTGACAAATGTAGATCTAGGGTAAGCTTTTGGCTCTATTCATTGGACCCTTTGAGGTTTTGGAGTGAATATAGCATGTGGATTACTAGATAGAATTTCCTCAGATATACTAGTATATGCATGATTTTTTTCATGTGTCTCAACTCTATTAGTATTATCCATACGGATTACATGTTTTATAGCCTGATGAGGTTGAGTAAGATGTGGATGCTTCCTTTAAGGATTATCCAGTATGTATCATGGATCGGAACATAAAGAAACTCTGAGGTAGTTCATACCTTTTTTTATGGGTGCTATGGAAACATGGTTGAGTTTAGGACGAGACTAGGGAATAGGAGGATGACGTCCAAGCCAAGTGGTCAGATCTTTTCTCATGTGATACCTCTTTACCCTCTAAAGACCAACTCAAGGATGAGATGTGTTAAGGAGGGTAGGTTGTAATGATCCAGATTCACATGAAAGTAAGGATCATTTTTTTCAGTTTTAATTCTTTTGTTATCCTAATTTTGGTAACCTATAGTCTTAGGAAGGTATTTTGAGCATCTAGGGCTTGTTCGGAACCTGAAGTTTTGGAAAATGGGGAGGAAGACTTAGCTGCACTATTACCTAGAAGTTAGTACTAACTGTGCCACTCAACCGTGTGAGGTACCTAGTGCATAGGAGAGGATTCAAGGATTGTCTAAAAATGTGTGAGATAGGAATCATGCCCATGCAAGTGCTTCATATATTTGGGTAGTGTTTTTTCACATGACTTGGCCAAACCGTGCACCTAGCCCATGTGAGGGGGGTTCATGGATAGTGGAGGAAGCACGGTTGGTGTACGAGTTATCCAATCATTCTTCCAAAACACATAACCCCATTTTAAGGGTTGATTTTACAATTTCTCTCCTAAAATATTTTTAATACTTTCTCATTTTTTCTTTCTTCTCTCTAATGGATGGAACCCCTTATTCACCTCTGGTGATTTATCCCTCCTCCTTCATTATGGATCTTAATAAATCCCATTTATGGAATCTATTTTCATCATTGTTAGTCACATTATATCCATGAATGTAAGATCTGTAATATTACGGCTTCCTATATTATTTTAACTTCCAATATCTTTTTCTATTTTGGTGTGAACTCATATGCCCTATTTTTAGGTCCTAGCTCTACTCTTCCATTTTCGCTCATTTTGGCTTGAATAAAAGGAAAAAAAACTAAACAAGGAGGGTACTGAGAACCTGAGAGAGGTGGTATGGAAATTTTCCATAAATTTTAGGTGTTTTTATATAATTTTATGATGTTCCACACACCGGATATTTCTGAATGTTTCCTTAAAATATGTTAACCCTATTAAATTAATTATGAAATGTCTAATTATTCCCATTGATTGTATTAAATATTTAGGGGATACTAGGATCCTTTATTTACACCCCTTTGGGTGTGCTAAATTGAATACCCTCTATTATATAATTTTTAAATGACCAAATCACCATCGAAGTGCTTTTATTGACTTTGAAATGGAGTTGTCTTACTTTATAGATAAAAAGGACTCAATTAAATTAATTGGATGTGGGAGGAAATACCTCACCATGAGTTATATTTATAAATAGGGATTAAGTGAATTTTATACCCTTGGTTAAATTGTGATAAATTATTATAAGTTTTTAGAGGTAAACTATAAGGACTCAGCCTTAAAACATTACTTAATCTTGAATTAAAATGAATAATTCACATTGAGGATCTTTTCAGGTTTAGAGTTTTAGAGAATTAGGACATAAATATTACATCTCAAATATTAAAAAGTAGACACATCTACTCACTTTCTATTTTTTTCACAGAATAAAAACTCTTGAACAAAAGAGTCATGTCTAGTTCTTGTTTTAGAGAGCATGAAATTTTCTTGATCCCATCCTTGACCCTATTCCACTTTATGTCCTATGAAAAACATTTCAAAAAACTTGGGATGAGCATAAAAAGCTCAGTAAGGGTTATAACAATACGGAAAGAAAAAATTATTCCATGTATATATAAGAATCAATGAAATCATACTTTACTCATTAAACATAATCAATTTAACATATCTCAGGAAATCATAAGATTTATGCATAACTCAATAGAAATCATAAGACATAAAGGTAACTTGAGGCATTCATAACATTCTTACGTAGGGAGTAACCCTCATGGTTATGTTTGGAATACCCATCATAGTATATTCCCTAAATCTCTTCGGAGAAACCTTGGTGTTTAACTCCTTCTCGTTACCCAATGCATTGAATATCTATATCGGGCTCACCCGCCCTTAGTTTATCACGGAACCACCCGTCTTCATAAAAAATGCCCAAGAACCATAAAATAATCATAGAACATAACTTAAGCATAAATTAAAGATAACATTCCCACATTGCAATAACAATATAACATTTTAAGATATTGAAATAATGAATTCATTCTAAAAACCATTTTCAAAACCATTTAAAACATTTAATAAAGAGATTTTTGAATCAAAGTGTCCCATACCAGTTTTGAAGCTTTTAACATTTTAAACCATTAATATCCATATAAATAAATCATTAAAACTATTTTTAAGACATGGATATTAATGAGAAATATTTATAAGAATAAATCATCAAAACATTTAAAATGATATTTTAGTTAAACGGTTTTTAACAAAATGAGAGACACTTGAATACAATAATTGAGGAATAACATTTAATAAAAACATTATAATATCATGATAATAAAGGGATACATGATATAATATTCCAAAGTACAGTATATACACCATATAAGAGTGAATTGGTTCATAACAACAATGAAGTCTCAATAGAAATGTAAAATGAGATGAAATCCCTTATAAAGAAGGTGTCCTTAAATTAAGGATAAATCAATCTCATAATTATGTGTGACAAATATAAATACACCAAATATAAGTGGATATTAATTGTAAAACAACCATAGGTAATTCACACATATTCATAGGATGACATATTCAATAACTACAAGTTGAACCCAAAGAAATCGAAATTGGGTTAAGAAGTTCCCTTGGTAAAATTCGACAGCCTAACGGTGTCATTTTAAAATTCATAAAATTAGTTGATGAGAGAGAAAATGGTATCTCATTACTTGGAAATAAAATTTACATAAATAATGATATAGAAGAACATATCCCAACATAAAAATATGTAAATTAAAAGACATAACAAAATAAGTCTTTTAAAAAGAGGAGTGTGAAAGGTTCCCTTACCGATTTGGGCAACTTTCGAAACGTACACCCCATGAAAGAAGGGTCATACAATGAAGATGTAAATACCCATAAATGAGATTATATTCTACAAATAGTAAAATAATGGGCAGTACATACACCACACAAAAGGAAATAGTGGTCAATGTAGCATAAATCACACGGGAATAAAAGTGAGATGAAAAATCCCTTACGAAAACTTGGCAGCCTAACAGCGCCACTTAAAACTTCAAAAAATGGATTTATGAGATCAAATATGGTCTCTCATAATAAGAACATAAAAATTACAGAATTATGAATATAAAATAACATCCCCAGACATAATAAAGATGAGCTTAAAAGAAATGACATAAAAGATAGTACTTAAAAAGAAAGAGAGAGGTAGGATCCCTTACCTCAAGTCCGACTTGTCTTGTTCGTTTATTTATATTCCTGAATAATAAACTTTTTTCAATTTATAATTTATTAATGAAATACTTTAAATTTTATTATTCAATTCATATCACATATTATAATGTTATAATAATTAGTTAATTATGTGAGTTCATATCAGATGTTTTTGTCGATGTTTGGTACATGAGTCAAAAATGAACTTGTTTGAAAAGAATTTTCCATGTAGTTATAAGTACATCATCTCCAGAATATTATTAATGATTTAAATATCATATATATCCAATACATATTCATTTTATACTATTCCATAACATTTGGAGATAAAAATAAATGAAATGCACCGTTCATGGAGACGGTAGGCCGTACGTACGCATGAACGCTACTTTCATTTCTTTGTCATATTAATGGAATTAAAAATAAATGAGAGATATATATATTATAATTACAGTATAATATATATGTTATATAGGTCACATATGTTCATTAATTTCATTCTTTATACATTCCATGTATTGCATGAACGAGACACATCACTTGAGGGGGCGGTAGTCCACACTTCCTCGTATGAAATTATCGCATTTGCACAACATGAAAAGCATAAAGGTATGTTTTAAATATAAAATACAGAATCATAGAGAGGAATTAAATATAATATATATCATATAAAAATAGTTTCATCATAATGGCCACCATGAGAGGTGGTAGGAGAAGATAGAACAATCATCGTTTCGTGAGGCAGTAATTCACCATCCACAGAAACAGTATGTTCTTTAACCATTAGACGGATGTGTGTGTAAGTGTAGCTAGAATACTTCTTATAAAAACATACTAGTATATTTAATATACTGGTTTTGTTACAAAATAAATAAATAAAAAGAGTTTAGGTGGTTGGAGAAGCAAAATAAAACAAAAGAACATAAGAGAAGACATTACCTTTAAATCGGGTAACTCCCTTTGGTTTGAACCAAAAGGGTTTCTTGAAGAGCTTTCTGCCTAAGGTGAGGCTTCAATAATTAAGAGAGGGATGTGGAGAGATGAAATGGTCAGGGTTTGGCCGAGCCAAAGGCTTGAGAGGTGTGGGTAAGAAGGTAGAGGTGGGGGCCTTTTATAAGAGAAGAGGAGGGGCACTCTTGGAAAGTTATAAAATATTACTTTATTATAAAATACTTTTCAGATTTTAAAGGTCCCAAAAGGATATATTTCAAGGATAAGGTGATAATGTTTCAAAATCCACCCATAAAATATGTTTTTGACAAGTTTAAGACTTAGATTTTACCCTATCTTCTCATTTTATTTAAATAATTCATTTATGAGGTAATCACTGCATCATCAAGGTGTCATAAATAAATTAACTTATTTAATGTCTAAAAATTATAAAAAAAATATAATGATGTAGGAAATATTTTTATCTTTATAAGTAATATTTATAGTCAAAAATAATACTTGTATAAAACCATGTAAAAATTGTATTTTTAAAACAATACATGTTTGTGACATTTTAATTTTAACTTTAAATAAAAAAGTTATTAATGTCATTTTCCTACCAAAGTGGCTCCATGGGGTCCCCAAGTTGACCCATGGATTGTCTTGGTCGGCCATGACTCATACAATAAGGTTAGGACATGTGTCAAGGTCATTTCATATTATTATAACATTATCTTTAGCTTAAATTACACTAATTACCTTTAATCGCGGTTAATAAAACTTAAAAGTTACTATTCACCAAAAATTATTTACATCCCATTGAACCACATTTTACATCCTAATGACAAACATGTATGTCGGATTTTGGAAAATCAAATCACAGAGGTGGTAATATTTCATTTAAACCAAAAATCAGTTTTTTAACTACCACTTAGTGGTTTCACTATTCATTAAAAATTGAAGTTTTTCAGAAAAATACCAAAAAATCACCCTAAGCTATATTTGATATTCCGAATTCAAAAATGATGTCTATTTTACAAAATTCAAAACATATAAGTTGCATTAATAAATTTAATAATTAATTCCCATTGTCAAAACAAATAGTGTGTTTTTAAGAAACAAAATATATCAAAAGATTGACACTAGTTTAAGTCCAATTTCAAAGTCAAATTAATTCCAATGACCACCATTGGATTAAATGGTAAAAATATAATCTAATTTCACATTAAAACCAATTCAAAAGATAATATAATCATATAAATAAATTAGATTAAAAGTAGGTTTTTAATTAAAATACAGTATTTTACACTATTCATTAAAAATGAACTTTATCGGAAAAATACCAAAAATTTATACAAAGTAAATTTTGATGTCCCGATTCTAAAAAAAAATATTTTGTAAAATAAAACATATAAAATTGTCAAAATTGGATTTAAAAGGGGTTTGCCATCAAAAGGAGGTTAATCGACCTTTTAAAAAATATTAGAATATTTACGCTTAAAATTAGATTCATTCGCATTTTAAGCATCTAACATTTATTGAATAAATGTAAAAATATTTGACAAGCATATATAATCACTTTTTAGTTAGTTCTATTTATTCCTTCCATTACATCGACTAAGAGTTTACTACAATTTACAATAATATTATTATTTTATTTGTGTGCATCGTAAGATTTCAAAGAAACTCGTTATTGCGTATTGGGTACGCCATCGAAAGTAGCATCCCCTTTAAAGTAATATTAATATTTTATTCACAAATATTAATAAATATGAAAGGTCATATTATTTATTTACCTAGGGTGTTACATCCTTCCCCCCTTTTGGGAATTGTGTCCTCGCAATTTTAAAATTGGGCTTGGAAACTTCATTGGAAGCCCCACATCGAAAAAGGAGTAAATTAAACTATCACTTTAAAAGAATGAAAGAGGAGTAAAATGGTCACCTGAGTTAACCCATACTAGGATTCCATTTAGGAAAACATGGATATGGAAGAAAAAACAAACGGTCATGCTCTGATGGAGAGTGCTAGAAAACATGTTTAGGAGAAATTTAGCCACCAGAAAATCACAAACTTGTGATAGGTTAAACGGTATTTCATTCCCCAGTAGGAAACATTAACAGACAACATTTTTGTTTTAAGTTAATTTTCATTAAGTAATTTATTTATGAGTTTAACTAAAACATAAAGAAACATACTTACTTGTCATGTTGACTTTCAACTTTTACTATATTTCTTACACAAACTCATATTTTCTCCAAAAGACGAGTATTTAGGAAGACTTGTTCATATTAAGAGCGCAATAATAAACTTATAGAGAA
Organism: Viscum album; assembly: GCA_963277665.1. Lineage (NCBI taxonomy): Eukaryota > Viridiplantae > Streptophyta > Magnoliopsida > Santalales > Viscaceae > Viscum > Viscum album. The sequence continues at coordinate 885,172,280 of OY728158.1, forward strand.
TCACCTAATTCATAAAATAGAACTATATATTTCTCATGTCTTTAGACCTTTACCAAAACCAAAATTTTTAGAACAAGATCAGATAATCCACAAAAGGATAATCCTTTATGAAAAGAAAATCTATTCTTAATCTCCAAAATTTGTCCAACAAAACCCAAAGTTCAACGAAGACCATTCGATAAACAATTGTCCATAAAATTCTTCAAAGTAAACCAAATTAAGATTGAAACCCAAATCTTTGAAGGATTTAATCACATAGTCTTCCAAGGTAAAAAAAAATTAACATTTATCTCCAAATAACATCAGCTCCTCTTAAAGTCTCGTATTGAAAAGTAATTAGCCTAATAACATATCCCCCATGATAGGCTAATCATATCCATAGATAACCAAAAATCAACATATTACTTATTCATAAGATCATCTAACTAAAAAAAGAATTAGTTATAGTAACCAGGGACTTCACGTAGTCCAGTGGTAGGCGATAAATACCAGTCGCACTTTGGTTGTGGGTTCGATTCCCGCAGCTTGTCCGACGCGATGGGTTGTCACACGGTCTGCATGTTGTCCTTTTTCCAAAACTATATAATTCTTACAACATTCCCCAAAAAGAGATAAAATCTTCAAAAATAACCATAACATAATTTAACCTCAAGTTTATCTCATGCCTTTCATTTTCCATCATAACATATAGTAACCCATAATTACCTCAGAAGTAAGGATCATATAAACCCCAATGGTTACCTTTATAATTATTACCTGAACTTCCACATCGATTTCTTCATCTCATACATGATGCATTAGAGAACTCACCAAGGTTCAAGTGGTTAATCACGACTCCTTGATAGTTGGTTTAGAATAACCACGATATTCCTCATTGAATCCCCCATTTCATCCAGTCTCTTAATCAGAGAACCACCACAGTTTCCTTCAAACCCATTGTCACTTTGGTGCCTGCGAGATCCATCCATTTACTAAAACCAAAAATGTCAGTGTGAGTATATCAAAATAATCATCATGTACTAATGAGGAAGATAAACACTAAGATATACTTATCCAAGTTATCTAAAACTCATTCTAACATTCAAAAATAACAATGACTCCATCCAAAATACTAACCATTGTGGTTATCTACAACTTGTCACTTATGATTAAAGAATACCCTAACCTCTAAAGTTATCTAAACTGGCCTTTGATACCAACTATAAGGACCCAGCATTAAAACATTACTTAATATTGAATTAAATTGAATAATTCACATTGAGGATCTTTTTAGGTTTATAGTTTTAGATAATTAGGACATAAATATTATATCTCAAAGATTACAAAGTAGACACATCTACTTAGTTTCCATTTTTTTTTACAGAATAAAAACTCTTGAACAAAAGAGTCATGTCTAGTTCTTGTTTTAGAGAGCATGACATTTCCTTGATCCCATCCTTGACCCTATTCCACTTTATGTCCTATGAAAAACATTTCAAAAAACTTGGGATAAGAATAAAAAGCTCAGTAAGGGTTATAACAATACGGAAAGAAAACATTAGTCCATGTATACATAAGAATCAATGAAATCATACTATACACATAAAACATAAGCAATTTAACATACCTCATGAAATCATAATATTTATGCATAACTAAATAGAAATCATAAGACATAAAGGTAACTTGAGGCATTCATAACATTCTTACGTAGGTAGTAACCCTCATGGTTACGTTTGGAATACCCATCACAGTATATTCCCTAAATCTCTTCAGAGAAACATTAGCGTTTAACTCCTTCATGTTACCCAATGCATTGGAGGGCTATATCAGGCTCACCTGCCCTTAGTTTATCACGGAACCACCCGTCTTCATAAACAATTCCCAAGAACCATAACATAATCATATCACATAACTTAATCATAAAGGAAAGATAACATTCCCACATTGCAATAACAATATAACATTTTAAGATATTTAAATAATGAATCCACTCTAAAAACCATTTTCAAAACCATTTAAAACATTTAATAAAGAGATTTTTAAATCAAAGTGTCTCATACCACTTTTAAAGATTTTAACATTTTAAACCACTAATATCCATATAAATAAATAATTAAAACCATTTTTAAAACATGGATATTAATGAGAAATATTTATAAGAATAAATCACTAAAACATTTAAAACGATATTTTAGTTAAAGGGTTTTTAACAAAATGAGAGACACTTGAATAAAATAATTGAGGAATAACATTTAATCAGAACTTTATAATATCATGAGAATAAAGGGATACAAGATATAATATTCCAAAGTATAGTATATACACCATATAAGAGTGAATTGGTTCATAACAACAATGAAGTCTCAATAGAAATGTAAAATGAGATGAAATCCCTTATAAAGAAGGTCCCCTTAAATTAAGGATGAATCAATCTCATAATTATGTGTTACAAATATAAATAAACCCAATATAAGTGGATATTAAGTGTAAAACAACCAGATTTCATTCACACATATTCATAGGATGACATATTCAATAACTACAAGTTGAACCAAAAGAAATCGAAATTGGGTTAAGAAGTTCCCTTGGTAAAATTCGACAGCATAAGGGCGTCACTTTAAAATTCATAAAATTAGTTGATGAGAGAGAAAATGGTATCTCATCACTTGGACATAAAATTTACATCAGTAAGGATATATAATAACATATCCCAACATAAAAATATGTAAATTAGAAGACATAACAAAATAAGTCTTTTAAAAAGAGGAGTGTGAAAGGTTCCCTTACCGATTTGGGCATCTTTCGAAATGTACACCTCCTGAAAGAAGGATCATACAATGAAGATTTAAATAACCATAAATGATATTATATTATAAAAATAGTAAAATAATGGTCATTACATATACCACACAAAAGGAAATAGTGTCCAATGTACCATAAATCTCACAGGAATAGAAGTGAGATGAAAAATCCCTTACGAAAACTCGGCAGCCTAACGGCGCCACTCAAAACTTCCAAAAATGGATTTATGAGATCAAATAGGGTCTCTAATAATATGAACATAAAAATTACAGAATTAGGAATATAAAATAACATCCCCAAACATAATAAATATGATCTTAAAAGAAATTACATAAAAGAGAGTACTTAAAAAGAAAGAGAGAGGTAGGATCCCTTACCTCAAGTCTGACTTGTCTTGTTCATTTCTTTATATTCCTGAATAATAAACTTTTATAAATTTATAATTTCTTAAGGAAATTATTTAAATTTTATTATTCAATTCATATCACATATTATAATGTTATAATAATTAGTTAATTATGTGAGTTCATATCAGATGTTTTTGTCGATGTTTGGTACATGAGTCAAAAATGAACTTGTTTGAAAAGAATTGTCCATGTAGTTATAAGTAAATCAACTCCAGAATAGTATTAATGATTTAAATATCATATATATCCAGTACATATTCATTTTATACTATTCCATAACATATTTATATAAAAAGAAATGAAATGCACCGTTCATGGAGACGGTAGGCCGTACGTACGCATGAACGCTACTTTCATTTCTTTGTCATATTAATGGAATTAAAAATAAATGAGAGATATATATATTATAATTACAGTATAATATATATGTTATATAGGTAACATATGTTCATTAATTTCATTCTTTATGCATTCCATGTATTGCATGAACGAGACACATCACTTGAGGGGGCGGTAGTCCACACTTCCTCGTATGAAATTATCGCATTTGCACAACATGCAAAGCATAAAGGTATGTTTTAAATATAAAATACAGAATCATAGAGAGGAATTAAATATAATATATATCATATAAAAATAGTTTCATCATAATGGCCACCATGAGAGGTGGTAGGATAAGATAGAACAATCATCGTTTCGTGAGGCAGTAATTCACCATCCACAGAAACAGTATGTTCTTTAACCATTAGACGGATGTGTGTGTAAGTGTAGCTCGAATACTTCTTATAAAAACATACTAGTATATTTAATATACTGTTTTTGTTACAAAATAAATAAATAAAAAGAGTTTAGGTGGTTGGAGAAGCAAAATAAAACAAAAGAACATAAGAGAAGACATTACCTTTAAATCGGGTAACTCCCTTTGGTTTGAACCAAAAGGGTTTCTTGAAGAGCTTTCTGCCTAAGGTGAGGCTTCAATAATTAAGAGAGGGATGTGGAGAGATGAAATGGTCAGGTTTTGGCCGAGCCAAAGGCTTGAGAGGTGTGGGTAAGGAGGTAGAGGCGGGGGCCTTTTATAAGAGAAGAGGAGGGGTTCTCTTGGAAAGTTATAAAATATTACTTTATTATAAAATTCTTTTCGGATTTTAAAGGTACCAAAAGGATATATTTCTAGTATAAGGTGATAAGGTTTCGAAATACACCCATAAAATAGGTTTTTTACAAGTTTAAGACTTATATTTTACCATATCTTCTCATTTAATTTAAATCGTTCATTTATGAGGTAATCACTCCATCATCACGGTGTCATAAATAAATTAACTTATTTAATGTCTAAAAGTTATAAAAAAAACTGTAATGATGTAGGAAATATTTTTATCTTTCTAATGAATATTTTTAGTCAAAAATATGACTTGTATAAACCCATGTAAAAATTGTATTTGTAAAACAATACATGTTTCTGACATTTTAATTTTAACTTTAAATAAAAAGTTATTAATGTCAGTTTCCTACCAAGTGGCTCCATGGGGTCCCCAAGTTGACCCATGGATTGTCTTGTTCATCCATGACTCATCCAATAAGGTTAAAAAATGTGTCAAGGTCATTTCATATTATTATAACATTATCTTTACCTTAAATTACACTAATTACCTTTAATCGCGATTAATAAAACTTAAAAGTTATTATTCATCAAAAATTATTTTCATCCCATTGAACCAAATTTTACATCCTAATGACAACCATGTATGTCATATTTTTGAAATTCAAATCACAGAGGTGGTAATATTTCATTTTAACAAAAAATCAGTTTTTTAACTACCACTTAGTGGTTTTACTATTCATCAAAAATTGAAGTTTTTCAGAAAAATACCAAAAATTCACCCTAAGCTATATTTGATATTCCAAATTCAAAAATGATGTCCATTTTACAAAATTCAAAACCTATAAGTTTCATTAATAAATTTAATAATTAATTCCCTTTGTCAAAACAAATAGCGTGTTTTTAAGAAACAAAATATATCAAAAGATTGACACTAGTTTAAGTCCAATTTCAAAGTGAAATTAATTCCAATGAACACCATTGAATTAAATGGTAAAAATATAATCTAATTTCACATTAAAACAAATTAAAAAGATAATCTAATCATATAAATAAATTAGATTAAAAGGAGTTTTTGAATTAAAATACAGTATTTTACACTTCATTAAAAAATGAACTTTATCGGAAAAATACCAAAAAATTATACAAAGTAAATTTTGATGTCCTGATTATAAAAAGAATTTTATTTTATCAAATATAACATATAAAATTGTAAAAAAGTGGATTTAAAAGGGGTTCTCCATCAAAATGCGGTTAATCGACCTTTTAAAGAATATTAGAATATTTACGCTTAAAATTGGATTCATTCGCATTTTAAGCATCTAACATTTATTGAATAAATGTAAAAATATTTGAAAAGAATATATAATCACTTTTTAGTTAGTTCTATTCATTCCCGCCATTACATTGACTAGGATTTTACTACCATTTACAATAATATTATTATGTTATTTGTGTGCATCGTAAGATTTCAAAGAAACTCGTTGTTGTGTATTGGGTACGCCATCGAAAATAGAATCCCCTTTAAAGTAATATTAATATTTTATTCACAAATATTAATAAATATGAAAAGTCATATTATTTATTTACCTGGGGTGTTACATAAACCCTCATTGCTAATATTATTATTATTCCATGGTTATTCACTGTTGAATGATAGTTAAGGGTTTTTTTGAGCATGAAGTTTCATGCTTCCTTATGTTGGGTGATGGTCATGACTTCCATATCATTTAATTCTATTTGGATTATGGTAATGGAATTCCACATTCCTCTGTATCGAGTGTTGGGCATGAAGACTCACCCCACCATCTTGAGTGATAGGAAAGATGTATCACATTTAGATGAGATTCAGGGATTGTACCCTTGCTAGAATCATTGGATCATTAGACTAGTTATGGATGCTTGAGTTACACCCCGAGTTTAGATAGCACCTAGTATCCATATATATTCATTTATATATCCATAAGAATAGAGTGTATATACATGTATACATATTTTTTATTTATATATAATTACTATATATATATATGGTATACCGATCAAACTCATTATAACCTATGTTAAAGTTGGTAGAGTCAAACATGTGTCCTTCTAAAACCTGGTCCAACTAGTATTTATTTTTCAGCTTTGTTTATTATTCATTATAACTATACACTGCTATATTTTACACTCTGACTAGATTATTCTAGAAACAATTGGTGGTGACCTAATGATTTTATCTCACACCCTACTCGAGCTTCCTTTGGAACCTAAGTAGAGTTTATGAATGTACATTTGGACAAGGTAAAGCTTTATGTCATGGAAGCTTGATCTGATTAATTTTATCATGGATCATGGCAGTAGAGGACTGAGCATATGATAGTGATTCTAGTGGAGGTATATTTTTTCCTTTTTTATTTTTTGTATAACATTGAGTATATGCCAATATTCTATATCCCTTGTTCCCCCTTTTTGTATATCAGTATTCCATGACATCATCATGCATATGACTTAGCCTATGGTTTTTTATTGTTATTACTACTTGGATGTTTCTTATTTCCATTGTTCTTATTTTTGTATCTTTTTTCACTATGCCATATGTTATAATATGCTTCTAATATTTTATTATTATTATTACCATTGTTCCACTCTGATATGAGGGTATAGTATTCCCAATGTACCACCTCAGAACCTCATAGCTGGTCAGTATCATCTGGCATATGAGGAGGCGTGCTTGAGGCCATGTGACCCAATAACTTTGGGAACCATCTTAGTGGATCCTAATTCAGGATGTTACATTCTCTTTATCAAGAATAACGATGGATCAATGTCTCTTTTCATTAATTATCACAAACTTAAAAAATCATGATCAAGAACAAGTATCATCTACCCCGTATTGATGACATTTTTATCAAATCACAGGGGATCAATACTTTTTGAATATTGGACTTAGATCTGGATATCATTAGTTAAGGGTCAAAATATAGGATATACTCAATAAATCCTTATATACAAGTTATAGACACTATTAATTCACTCCTCCAAATCATTTTTTTCATTTTCTAAATAAACCACTTTTTGGGTTAGTGGGAACCTCACAATCAAAATTCAAACAGACCATTCAAAATACCAAATTCAAATTTCAAACACAGATACCAAAATAGTTACAACAAACAACTTTCCACCACGAAAACAAAAAAATCCAGCCACATACAACCTACCAAGATTCAAATTTCGAATTGAAGATATCACACAAACCACTGTCATCAGCCTCGGTTAGCAAAAGATCATGAAGATATTCTCATATATACTTCAAGATAAGGGAAGAACATAGAGATATTCTGAGTATTGTATTAAAGACCTTGATAAAGGATAAAATGTATGAAAAATTTAGAAATTATTAATTATGGTTGCATAAAGTATCATTCCTAGGGTAATCACAAAAAAGGGGATATTTATAGATACTTTAAAGACTGTAGTTATTGAAAAATGGCTCACACTGACCTTTGTAACTTATATCTATAGTTTTCATGGGATTAATTGATATTATAGATGCTTTGTGATAAATTTATCATGTATATAAAATCAACTAACCAATTTAACAAGTAAGGGAGTAAAATTCCTTTGGATGGAACAATGTCAAGATATCTTTTAAGGAGATTAAGAAGAAGTTGGACACTACACATGTACTTACATTACCTTACAGTGGGAAAGGGTTTGTAATATATAGTGATTCTTTAAAAAATATATTTTTATGTTTCCTTATTAAAAATGATAAATAAATAAATTATTCCTCACATAAATTAAAGGCCCATGTGAAAAATTACTCGACACATGATCTGGAATTGGCAGAATTTATCTTTGTATTAAATATTTTGAAACATTATCACTATGGTGAAAGTTTTATATATATATATATATATATATATATATATTAATTAAAAAATCTTAAATTTATATATTCACATAGAAGGATTTGAACATGAAAAAAATGATATGGTTGGGATTGATCAAAGATTGTGATTTCTTAATACCTTTCCATTTGGGAAAGGAAAATAAGGTAGTGGTTTCTCGAAGATGAAAGGATCATACTACACTATCCCTGATGAGAATTTAAAGGGACCCAATATTCCTATAAATTTAAAGGAAAAAATATAGAAATCATAAAGTATTGGATGAAATTCAAACTTTATCAAATGATTGTTTAAATATCAATTTATGTGAAGATAAAAGATGCTCAGAAATATGATATGGATATAATGAAGAAGGTGGTAAATATTTCGATGTTTAAACTTGATAAATATGGAATTGTAAGTTTTGTAACCCAGATGTATGTCCCATAAAAACTAGAATTATAGAAAGAAATTGTTTATGAATCACATAACTGATACTTCTTTATTAATCTAGGAAGCATGAAGATGTATAGAGATCTTAAGAAACACTTCTAGTGCGATAACATAAAGAGGGATATTTCAGAGTATGTACCTCAATTATTGGTATTTCAACATGTAAATAATGAAAATCATAAATCTAGGGTTATGATGAAACAATTACCTATACTAATATGGAAATGGGTGAACATATCCATGGATTTTATCATCATCCTCCCTAAGATTCATAAAGTGAACAATGTTATTTGGGTAGTCTTGTATCAAATCACAAATTCAGCACACTTCATTGTTATCTACGATGATTTCTCACTCAATCAACTTTATAAGTTGTACATAAAGAAAGTGGTAAATTTTCATGGAGTACCACTTTCAATTGTAACTGATCAAGATATAAGGATCACATAAAAATTAAAAAGGAGTCTAAAATAATCAGTAGATATATAGATAAACTTTATCATGTCTTATCATCATCAAACTGATGATCAATATAAAAATACCATTTAGACATTGGATGATATATTAATATCCTTAGTAATGGACTTAAAAATAAGTTGGAATTAGCATCTTCCTCGGGTTGTGTTCTATTATAATAAAAATTTCCACTCTAACATTCGAACAACATCGTATGAGGATCAATATGGTAAAAGAAGTAAAATTATGACGTGTTGGGATAAATTCAAAGAGAAGAAGCTATTTAGACATGATATTATCCAAGAAATGATAGAAAAGGTTAAAACCATCCAATGAATTATGAAAGTAGAAAAAAATTATAGAAGATATATGATGATAATCATTAAAAATATTTAGAGTTCAAAGTTAGTGATGAGGTGTTTCTATGGATATCTCCTTAGAAGCAGGACATGATATTTGGGAAGAAAGGGAAGTCAATCCCTAGTTATATTAGTCCCTTAGATATTTTTTATCATATTAATCTTGTACCTTTTTTATTATAACTACCTATATATTTATCATAAGTAAATGATGTGATCCATGTATCAATTCTAAGGAAGTATATACCATAACCATCACATGTATTGAACTCAAAATTTGTGCAGTTGGAACATGATCTCTCTTATGAGTAACAACCAATGGAGATCCTATATCAAAGAGATAAAGTGTTTCGGAACAAGACCACACACCTAGTAAAATATTTATTGAAAACATAATTATAGAAATGAATAAAAATGGGAACCTGGGGATGTAATAATAAAAAATTAACCTCACTTATTTTCATCTAAGTAACGAAATTCTAAGTATGAAGTTCTTTTTAAGGGGGAAGAATGTAATAACCCATTATTTTAGTATAAATTCACAATAATCTATTTAGTTTTTACTTTATTTGAAAGTCAAAAAACTCTTATTTATTTAATCATAAACCAATAAATATCATGGTAATCAATACTATACATTGTTTTTGTTTAAATACATTTGTATGGTTAAAAGGGTCGTTTTTCTAAAAATTGTTTTTATTATGTTAAGAATACTTTTATTAAAAATAATTTTTACCACCTCTAGAAATTGAATATTTTAAAATGGATTTAAAATTTTGAATCATCACATTAAAATTAGGTAACAAGGTTCATTTGATATTTACTAATAAGAAATAAATTATTATAGTAAAAGTTAATGTCCTAGATAAAGGTTTAAATGGTTAACAAGGGGTTAAATTAAAGGATAAGTCCAAAAATATCACAAAATATTAATTATAATTGATTGGGTGAGTGTATTATAAACCTAATTTATATTATTTTTTAAGTTTTTTAATTTTTGAGTAACATGACTTGAGTGTGACCTTAATTTTATTTTAATAAATAAGTATTTCCAAAACACTCACTCCTCTTGTCTATAAAAGGATCCATTCACCACCCCACTTATACTCACAAAAAAACTTAATATAATGAAAAAAATATACCATAACCCCTCCCAAACTCTCTTTCCCATGTATTTGAGGTTCTATTCTCACCAAAATACCAATCTAATAAGGCTTAAGGAGAGACCTAAATGAGGATATCCAAGGAAGAGGTAATTGATTTTACCTAGTTATTTCAATTTTATTTATTCTTATACCCCCTCAAAATATTATATAACCATCATAATATAATTAAATTAGTATAATTATTATACATATATTTTATTATTTTTATGGAATAACCATTATCTAACTTCCTCGCATTCCTTAGAAAATGAAAACCTCGTTTTTTGTTATGTGCAGACTACCACCTCCATGAAATGATGTCTTTCATTTTTCATTATTTATTTACATGGATGGTTATAAAAATTAATTTAATGAACAAATATGATATTTATATCATTATTATTATTATGTAAATATAATTTTTCCATTATATTAAAAATATTAACAATAAATTTTCATTGTAAATATAACCTCCTAAAATGATCATACTAAGATACTTTTCTTAATTTGAATCTATTTTCAACAAACTATTAATATGTATAAATTTTGTGATAATGTAATTATAAAAAACATATTTCTATAAATTCTTGACATGATGAAACTATTCTATAACCCATTTGATGTTGTTCAACATACCGAAGTGTCTTTGGAGGAATTGACTGAACAACCTCAAGTGGCCAAGGAGAGTAAAAACTATATAATGAATGAATGAAATATGATACTAAATGAGCCTTAACAAATGAAATATAAATAAAAATTTTATGAATCAAGTATTTAATAAACTTAATTTGGATATTCAGGAGGTGGGTTATATACACTGAGTTAGTCGACACTTGAGGTAAGGGTTTTTCGTCTCAACTTAACTTCATTGAGACATGCATCATAATATGCATCTATTTTTATTTATATGGTGTATATACTTTCTCTTAATGATTATTTTTAAACTCATAGAATTTTATGATCCTTCTCAAATTCTTTATTTCAAGGGGGTAGTTTATTTTAATATATATATATATATATACGGGTTTTTATTGTAAATCATTACTTTAAAAGTTTTTAAGTCTTTCACCCAACTCGCTTTCCTCCATATATATATTCTTTATGTTGTTTCAAGTATTTTATTATTTGTAATTAAATGATTTTTTAAGTTCATTTTCAACTATCTTTAACTTTTTTTACAATTTTTTTTAAAGGGAATTTTTTAATTTTTTTCATACAGGTCATTTTTGACTTTCTTTATAAACACTACTAGAAAATCATTGTATACTAATGGTTTAAAACCATTGGTATAGCCTTTAGAACCATTAGTATAGGCTATACTAATAATTCCCTGAACTCTAGGGTGTTTTATCATCGATATAGGTCTATAAAAATGGTTTCAATGAAACCACTGGTATATCCTTACTGGAATTACCCTATACTAATTGTTATGGTAAACCATTGGTATAGGGTAATCTCACTATCCCGCACACCAAACCCAACCAGCACCTTCTGAAAGATAATATAACAACCTAAAAAAACATCAATGACAATAAAAAATTGATATTGTACATATACTCTATATTTTATATTTTATTAGTTTTGAAGTTAAAAGGAAAATCATAACACATATATATAATAAGTTTTAGTAATAAAACACCATTTATACAATTGTTTTATAAATATAAAGTTATAAATATAGGGGATCAATATCTCCCTCATTAGAATCACTATCATTATAATCATAAATCTCATAATGTACTTCCTCACAAGCATAATCATCTTCAACATCATAATCATCACTAATAATTTCATCGACTCGACCACCACTAAGATTGTCAACGCCACTTGATGCATCATATAAGGAGTGAATTTTTTAAATACATGTATCAAAAACTGCAGAAACCTATGATAGAAGTGATGAGCATAAATATTTCATAGATTTGAAGAACAATCGATGGCTAATTTACCACTTCCATGCTCTTATGTGACTATTTTTTTAGTATCAGGTACTTCTGCACAAGCATCTTGAACCTCAATGAAACTAGAGCTATTAGAGGCCCTTTAAGTGCACCAATACCTAGAGGGGGTGATTCCCTTTTGGTTTAATATCAGACTCTCTCTTGGTTCTTTTCACCTAATATCTATCTCAAATGATTATTTGGCCCAAAATTTTCATCTTCTTTCTCATAAAGGTCCTCCAAAGCACATAGTTCATAATATAAATAATTTATTTAATTATGAAATAAGTATTAAAATTTAAAATCACCATAATAAGACTTAAAATATTTCGTTATGTTGATTTATTTACTTCACTCACATATTTATTCTTCCTACTTGAGAAAAACATTTTCACTCAAGGCACACAACCTTCGATATTCAATATCACCCACTACAAATGGCATTGAATGTAAGAGAAAATTATTCATTAATATTGTATTTTTGAAGTAATTTGACTCATTCTAACCAATATCTAACTGATTAAAAAAATAAATAAAAATAACATTCACAAAAAATAATCATATTATTCCCATTAAAGAGAAACTATAATAAATAATAAAAAATGGATAAACTTGGATTTTTTTGGTTAAGGTATGTCTAAATTAGTTTTATTACTATTTTAGTCTAATGATTTGGATTGATTATATTCAATTTAGTTCTAATAATTTTTTTCATTTTATATTTTTTTGAATATGTTTAGGTGAGTTCAATTTGAGTAAGTATTATTTAGAATAATTTCACACTTTTATATCCAATTAATCTTTTTTTGGTTTATTTATGAATAAAACAAATCAATTTGATTTAGTTAGGGTCAATTTAATTTAGTTTAGTTTGACCAATTTAGTTTAGATCAATTTGGATTGGTATATTTTGTTTTAGTTCAATTTATGATTATTTTTTGTTGTTTAATTAAATTAATATTTGGAAATATCAATTAAATTCAATTCAATTCAATTTTAGATATTTTGGTTTAATTATATTTAGTTCTATTTGGTATAGTTTAATTCAATACAATATGATTTAGATTTGATTCATACTTATTGTTAAAATTTAGTTTAGTTAAGGTTTTATTGTATTTAGTTTAATTCAATTTAATATTAATCAGGCCCATTTGGTTTAGATTTTTTATGTTAATTTTGATCCCATTTTCTCTAATTTGGAAAAAATGATTTTTTTGAAATATGTGTTTTTTCAAATGAATTTTTGTAAGAAATAATATTATATAATTTAAAATTTTTTTACAATGGCTTTATTATAGTTTTGTAAAAGTTTCTATCTTTCAAAATTTAGTCCTTAATATGTAATGATTTGGGATAAATCTTTCCAATTACTTGGTTTTGATATAATGGTTTTGGAAATGTTAATTTATTTGAATCATTTAATGCGATCAATGTACTTGAGTGGAACTTTCATGGTGTTAAAATTGGTGGCTTTAGTTAATACCCAGGTAATTGTTTGGTTAAAATGTGAAATGATCTCACAAGTATATAGTTTCAAAATTCTTAATTCCAAATGGTTTGAAATAAATGTGTTCATGTTATAATTGTCAATTTTAGAAATTGTATAAATTTTTAGGTAGGTTGGTTTTATTATTTTATGAATCAATTCATTATTAATATGTAAAAAACTTTATTTAGTTTTATTCATGTAATTTTAGTTTATTTTGGTAAAATAGGTCATAGGGGATGTTGGATTTGGTGTTTTAGAACCAACTAATTTGTACTTTATTCATTAATAAAAGCCTTATCACATCTTTATTGTTATTCTACGTGACAATTCATGTGATAATGTTTTAAGGACATCTGTTTCATTAATGGGTCATAGCGGATCCCTGATATGATGAGAACCCAGAAGTGCCATAACACTGTTCTTGAATATATGTTCTATGGCCGGATGATATTATTTGAGGGACACAAATAATACAGGTCATTAGGGGTGAGGACTCATAAAACATTGAGGCTCCTTCTCATGGTGTGCGCCCTTGGTAATATTCAGGAGGATATTATGAGAACGAGACCCGCCAGTAAGAAATCCAAAGTTCATAGTGTCATTGGATGTTCCTATCTGCGGACGTGTGTATTGGTCCTTAGACTTTAAGATTATTATAAATGGGTATTACAACTCACGCACTTAGATGTATTGACGAAAACTTTGACGACACACTGTTCGCAGCGAGGTAGGATACGTTGGGTGCATCACGAGTAATAATGCATTAATAGATAATGCAAGAAAAGATTTGTCCCTTCTGTTCCATAAGGGAAGTAGATATCTCAGGCCCTTTGATGGAATTGATATAGCCTAAATAAATCCATGGTGATGGTAAGGTATGGGTGAATTCAATTTCGGGAAGTCAAAGAAAGAATAATCGAGCACATGGGTTGATGACACTAGCATGAAACCCGCTTGATTGTAGATATCGAGACAAAGAGATTATATTACACAGTAAGCGTTTGTAGGAGGTGACACATCATTGCGGCATTAACTTCTTTTTCTATGGGTGCCTTGGCATGTTTCTAGACGCTAACCTTGTACTTTAGGCAGGCTCCGCTTAATGCCACTGAGAAAGAGGCCTAGAGGGTCATACACTAAGTGTGTCCATGTATCTCAGTTAAATATTAATTTAACAAGTTAAATAAATATTATTCCCAAATATGGTTTAATAATTATTTAAGGATGTCTGATCGCATTTATTTAGACACTAGTTATTCAAGAGAATATATTCTGGGAGAAATAATATATATATTTATCAGTGAGTAATGCAGTTACATTTGTTTAAGAAATAAATAGCCATTACTCAAGGTATAATAAATATGGTGGAGGAAATAAAGAAATAAAAAAAATGAAAAAATAAAAGTACACGCTGTGTATATTTATATACACACCGTGTAGTTTGTTTTTTGGGATTTGTGAGAAAATATTATTTATTTAATTAAATGATATTAAATGTAATACATTGGGCGCATGTCAAGTAATAATGATGGTCTGATGTCATTATTAAGACATGGGGTATTACTAAGAATTAAATGAAATGATTAAATGCTTTCGAGCAATTAATTCATTTTATTATTCTATGTATTATAATCCCAATTACATTATTCTCATAGAATTATAACCATTGTTGTGCACAACGGATTTGGAAATACTCTCAAGCTAAGAGAGAATTCCCTTTCCACTAAGAACGCTTTCAAGTTACGAGAGTGAGATCCTCCACCGGATCAAGGCAGTAGAAGGAGGATATCGCAAGCGAAGGTTCTTCCGCGCTAGCACCCGGAGATCACTTCGGCGACGTCCAGAGATACATGGAGCACATGTGGATTGCCGCTTGAGGAATCTTGTACTTGGATTCTACGACGCAACGACGGATCATAGGATCGTGACCGGAGACTCCAACGAAGAAAGAATTCCACCAAGGTAATTCTTGTGAATTAATTAAATTAATTATAACCAATATATGATGATCCTATCTCTATGGTTCCGGGATTCCCTCTTAAGTTTTTCGTTCTTCGTTCTATTCCGAAGATCCAGCGTTTTAAATCGTGACGGATCTCAGATTGAACGTTGTTGACGTTAAAATTAAATTTGGGTAAAACCCCCACTAATGCGCTTCTGCTACGCCCGGAACCTACAAGTGGTATCAGAGCGGTCATATCGTTGATTATAATTGTTTAGTTTTTCGTTGGTGATTTACACATTTAATAATTTAGTTATTTCAATTCATGTTTAATCGTTCTGGAAATCTGAATCTCGAGATCTGTTCCTCCTCCCTCATTTCTCGTTCACCTCATAGAAACGAATTTTTCTTTTAATTTTGATTAAAATAAAATAGAGGAACTCATCTGGAGGAGCCAAATGTTTCTGTACATACAACACCAGAATACGCGGTGTGTATTTGGAAGTACACGACGTGTAGTCTAGGGTCAATTCATTGATTGATCCGCCAAATCAGGCCGTGTATTGGATTATTTCTAAGAATTTAAGACATCGTGTGTTGACCAGAAATAGGTGGCACACGGTTTCCGGATTACACGCTGTGTGGTCCAATGAACACGGCGTGTAGTCCCTTCGGGTTAGGGTTGGGCCGTTTACCCCGTACACGGCTTGCCCGGCTGGAAACCATGTAACGTGGAAACTACATGGCGTGTGTCCCACAGAACACGCCATGTATTCTGAAAATTTCCGAAGTACATGAACACGCCCTGTCCCTGGGCATGTACTTCGGATGGACGATGAAGAAAAGTACACACCGTGTAGTCAGAAATACACGCCGTGTACTCACCCAAATTACGTAGATTTATTAAAATTTATTATTATATTATACAACCCCTTGAGACATGTACCATGGTGCAGGCATAAAGCTGAGGCACAACACGTGATAGGTATTTTATATATATGTGTTTAATTTAACATCTGTGTAATGAACGGGAATTCACCGGGTTGCCTCCAAGGTACAAGTTATGTACAAGGATAATTTTAAATGAATTTATTTGTTTAAAATTATGATGGATGAGAATATCAAGGAAATTCATAAAAGGTTTTTAATATAAAATTATTGATTAATTAAAGATAATTAATTAATTCGAGCGTGATTTATCTTAAAAAAGAATGATTAAAGAATTGAATGCTAGTTTTATTTATGCATAAATATCGTTGAATGTATGCATGATCATGATCTAGACCGAGACCTTTGTATGTGAATGGTTTCTTTTAATTTATTTATTTAAATTAAATTTGCTGTCCTGTGAGCCATCTCCTCATTAATATGTAGGGTCTGCGCGCCCAAGGATTTTTTTTGTAAAAACCCATTTTTACCCCTCACCTGCATGTGAGATAAATGCCTATGTAATGGATGGAGCTCCCAATATAGTGGAGGCGGCTCAAGTCAGGATACAAGGTGAAACCAATCCAAGGAGATATAAAGGTGGACAGGTGGAAAGCTGTAAACACGAACCCGAAAGGTTCAAGGTGTTTCTCCCCTAGGTATTAGGTTAGTTTATCAAGCGTTAGATAAACTAACCAATAGAAAAGCTCATGATCATACCATTTATTTTATTTCTGTCAGTTGCATGGTTTATTTATTGTGGGTGTGTTGTCACGATCACACAATTAATGAATTAAATGAGCATGCAAGATGGAACTAAAATAAAACCAGCTTATATGTAAATATTATCTTAGACATGGTTAATCACTTAAGTATATCCCACTTAATATTAAAAAGCATGTAATCAAAGATAATAAAATGGAAATTTACATATAAGGATAAAATCCCTCAAAAGAAATATTAAGTCGGTATAGCCTTCCATAATCTTGGTTAGAATCGAACCATAGTTCAAAGTGCTTGACCAACCCTAGTTGGGGTGCTTTCAATAATCGGGGAATTCTAATTCAAGGTTTTGGGTTGACTTGACTTGGTTCACATCAAGGGTTGACTGCCACAGCAGGACTTGTTGTGACCAAGATGCAAAGGTTGATGAAATCTAAAATAAAAGGATTTCAGGATCAGGGAGTCCACTTAGCGGATCAAGGAGCTGCGAGTTAATGCAGTTGGCATTTGGAATTCCTACCTAAAACCCTTCAAGTTTCTTGACCAACCCTAGTTGGGGTAATGTGAAGGGTAATATGGATCCTTGCCACTAGAATATTCAGGCAACAGAATATTCCGAAGTCAATGGTGAGGGCTATTGGATTTTGATAAAATAGTGGGAGACTAATAAGTATTAATTTATTTATTTGTATCAATTTTGTAATAAAGTACTAAACATTTGCTCATCATAATTTATAGAAACAGCAAGAAAATGACTTTAAACATATCATTTCGCACCATACTCGAGAAGGAAAACCTTCTCACCGGCACCAATTTCCAAGAGTGGCAGAGGCGTTTACGTGTCGTCCTTCGCCACAAAAGGAAATTGTATGTGCTAGAAGATCCTATTTCAATTGCACCTAGTAAAGAGGCTAGTGATGAGGAATTGTCTCTCTACATGAAACACATGGATGATGCCATAGATGTCCAGTGTTTCATGCTATCGTCCATGTCCAATGAGCTCTTGAAGTAACATGAAAACATGGATGCATATAGCATGATGTCTCACCTTAAGGATCTCTAACAAGAGAAGGCGAGACAGGAGAGGTATGAGATATCCAATGCTTTGTTTACAACTAATATTGGAGAGTCTGCGCCAGCTAGGCCTCATGTAGTCAAGCTTATTGGCTACATTGAATGCCTGGTCATCTTAGGGATTAAATTCCCAGATGAGTTGCGTACAGATCTCATCCTATCATCACTGCACAAGACCTTCTCTAGCTTCATTGTCAACTATAATATGAGCGGAAATGAGAAGAGTCTATCGGAGCTTCTGACCTTGATTCGCCAGGTAGATAAGGACATGGGGTGTGACAAACCCACGGTCCTTATGGTGAACAAGAAAAGGAAGGACAAAGAAAAGGGGTCAAAGACTTATAAACGGTCTGAAGCCCCCGAGCACCATCCCTCCAAGAAGGGAAAGATCCAGAGGCAGGGCAAGGAATGGGAGGTGGTGTGTTTTTCATGTGGCAAGCAGGGCCACTGGAAGAGGAACTGCACCCACAAGTGTGGGGATGCTAAATGTGCATTCGTTATCGAGTGCAATCTTTCTATTTCTACACATTGGGTATTAGATACAGCTTTTGGGGCTCACATCTGTATTCAAATGCAGGAACCAAGTATATTTAGAAAGATCGCCAGAGGAGAGGTGGATCTTCAAGTTGCCAATGGCGCAAGGCTGGCTGCATTGACTATTGGCGACTACCACCTCTCATTGCCAACTGGCATGATTTTGGTTTTACAAAACTGTTATTTTGTGCCTAGTGTTACCAAGAACATAATTTTTGTATCTTGTTTGGATATGGATGGATTTGTTTTCAAGTTTGGAAATAAGGGTTGTCTCTTTTATAAGAACAACGTATGTTATGTTATGGCGCATTTGAATAATGGTTTGTATGTATTAAATTACAAAAACCAAGTGTTGGCAATCGATAAAGAAACAGACTCATATGACTCATACATCACCTAGTTGTGGCATCACCGCCTTGGTCATGTGAATGAGAATCGCTTGACAAAGCTCTTCCAAGATGGATATTTAGACTCAACTGAGCTAAAACCACTTGATAGATGTCATGCTTGTTTACAAGGTAAAATGACCAAGCCACCTTTTGGTGGACAGGGTGAAAGGGCCACAGAGCTTCTAGGATTAGTACACATGGATGTATGTGGACCATTTCTAGTAGAAGCTAGAGGTGGATATTCTTACTTCATTACTTTTACTGATGATTTGAGTAGATACATATTTGTCTACTTAATGAGGTATAAGTCAGAAGCCTTAGAGAAATTTAAGGAATTCAAGAATGAAGTAGAGAATCAACTTGGTAAGAATATAAAGAAGTTTCGATCGGATTGAGGTGGAGAATATCTGAACCAAGAGTTCATCGATCTTCTACGGGAGTCTAGGATTCTATCTCAGCTCACTCCTCCTTATACACCACAGTGGAATGGTGTTAGTGAAAGGAGGAACTGCACCTTGTTGGACATGGTGAGGTCGATGATGAGTCATGCAGATCTTCCATTATCCTTTTGGGGATATGCATTACAAACCGCAGCATACACATTAAACTGAGTACCAACTAAGGCGAAAAATGGAATTCCATCTGAGTTATGGAATGGAAGGAAACCCACTTTGTCGCACACATGTGTATGGGGATGCGAGGCATTTGTTAAGGCCTTCTCAGGCAACAAACTAGCACCCCGGGGCACGAAGTGTATCTTTATAGGATATCCCAAGGAAACGAAAGGATATTACCTATATAACCCTCAAGACAAGAAAGTGATTGTCGCCAGAAAATTCGTCTTTCTTGAGAGGGATCGCATCTTCAAGAAGGATAGTGGGAGCAAGATTGACTTCGATGAAGTTGATGCTCAAGATACACAAGATTTGGTACAGGAACAAGTTCCACAGGACCCCGTGGAAGAGGTTCCAGAAACACAAGTACTGCGTAGGAGCTCAAGAGAGGTAAGGGAGCCATAGAGATTTGGTTTCCTAGTCACCGAGGGTGGTGAATCATTATTATTGTACAATGATGAACCTCTCTCCTACAAGGAAGAATTAGAAGGCTCAGAAGCTGTAAGATGTCTAGAAGCTATGAATTCTGAGATGGATTACATGTATCAGAACCAAGTTTGGGTTATGGTCGATGAGCCAGTTGATGTAAATCTTGTTGGATGCAAATGGGTATTCAAGAGAAAGCTGGACATGGAAGGTCAAGTTAGCACCTATAAAGTAAGCCTAGTAGCTAAATGATTCAAACAGCGTCAAGGAATTGACTATGATGAAACCTTCTCGCTAGTTTCCATGTTTAAATCCATAAGAATCATACTTGCCATAGCAGCTTACCATGACTACGAGATTTGGAAGATGGATGTCAAAACAGCATTCCTTAATAGGAACCTTCAGGAAGATGTCTATATGACACAACCAAAAGGGTTTGTGACACCAGGTGAAGCCAAACAGGTTTGCAAGTTGCAGAAATCCATTTATGGATTGAAGCAAGAATCCAGGTCATGGAACATTCGATTTGATGAAGCCATAAAGGAATTTGGTTTCATTAAGAACGAATGTGAGCCATGTGTTTATAAGCGGTTTAATGAGAATGCAGTCGTTATCCTAGTAGTATATCTTGATGACATATTGCTTATTGGAAATGACGTACCAGCCTTACAGTCAGTTAAGGACTGGTTGAACAAATGCTTCTCCATGAAAGATTTAGGTGAAGCAGCCTACATTCTAGGGATCAAGATCATTCATGGTAGATCCAAGAGGCTAATTGGACTATGTTAGGGTACATACATTGACCAGATACTAAAGAGATTTAGTATAGAAAAATTCAATAGAGGATTGGTTCCAGTGTCACGTGGCTTACATCTTTCTAAGAAAATGTGTCCTCAGACACAACAATAGAAAGATAGTATGAGAAAGATCCCATACGCCATGGCTATAGGATCCATCATGTATGCAATGTTATGTACCAAGCTTGATGTTTCCTATGCACTGAGCATGGTAGGAAGATATTAAGCAGATCCAGGAGAACAGCATTGGACTGCTGTTAAGACTATCCTTAAGTATCTGAGAAGAACTATGGATATGTTCCTGGTGTATGGAGGAGACGAGGAGATTTTCATTAGAGGGTATGCTGATGCTGGTTTTAAAACAGATCAGAATGATCTGAAGTCGTAATCTGGATATGTTTTCTGTCTCAATGGAGGAGCTGTGAGCTGGAAGAGTTCAAAACAGCCAGTTGTTGTCGATTCTACAGTGGAGTTCGAGTATATAGCGGTTTCTGATGCATCCAAGGAAGCCTTCTGGATTCAGAACTTTGTCCAGGATCTTGATGTGGTGCCTAGCAGTAAAGATCTCATTACATTGTATTGTGATAATACTGCAGTAGTGGATCTTGCAAAAGAACCAAGGTCACGTCAACGGACCAAGCACATACTCCAGAAGTATCACCTCTTGAGGTATTTCTATCAAAGGGGTGAAGTTGCAGTGAGAAGAGTGTCCATGGAAGAGAACATGGCAGGCCCCATAACTAAAGGCCTATCTCAGCAGAAGCATGAATATCATGTGAGAGCTAGTGGGTTAAAGGTTGTTATCAGTTGGCTCTAGTCCAAGTGGGAGTCTGTTGGAGTTGGTGGTCTAGAACCAACTACTTTGTACTTTATTCATTAATAAAAGCCTTATCACATCTTGATTGTTCTTCTGCGTGACAATGCATGTGATAATGTCCTAAGGACAGCTGTTTCATTAAAGGGTCATAGCGGATCCCTGCTATGATGAGAACCCAGAAGTGCCATAACACTGTTCTTGAATATATGTTCTATGGCTGGATGATATTATTTGAGGGACACAAATAATACAGGTCATTAGGGGTGAGGACTTATAAAACTTTGAGGCACCTTCTCATGGTGTGCGCCCTTGGTAATATCCAGGAGGATATTATGAGAACGAGACCCGCCAGAAGGAAATCCACATTTCATAGTGTCATTGGATGTTCCTATCTACGGACGTGTGTATTGGTCCTTAGACTTTAAGATTATTATTAATGGGTATTACAACTCGCGCACTTAGATGTATTGACGAAAACTGTGATGACACACTGTTCGCAGCAAGGTATGATACGTTGGGTGCGTCACGAGTAATACTGCATTAATAGATAATGCGAGAAAGGATTTGTCCCTTCTGTTCCATAACGGAAGTAGATATCTTAGGTCATTTGATGGAATTTATATAGCCTAAATAAATCCATGGCCATGGTAAGGTATGGGTGAGTTCAATTTCGGGAAGTCAAAGAAAGAAGAATCGAGCACATGGGTTGATGACACTAGCATGCAACCCGCTTGATTGTAGATATCGAGACAAAGGGATTATATTACACGGTAAGCTTTCATAGGAGGTGACACGTCATTGCGGCGTTAACTTCTTTCTCTATGGGTGCCTTGGCGTGTTTCTAAACGCTAACCTTGGACTTTAGGCAGGCTCCACCTAATGCCACTGAGAAAGAGGCCTAGAGGGTCACACACTAAGTGTGTCCATGTATCTCAGCTAAATATTAATTTAACAAGTTAAATAAATATTATTCCTGACTGTGGTTTAATAATTATTTAAGGATGTCTGATCGCGTTTATTTAGACACTAGTTATTCGAGAGAATATATTCTGGGAGAAATAATATATATATTTATTAGTGAGTAATGCAGTTACATTTGTTTAAAAAATAAATAGCCATTACTCAAGGTCTAATAAATATGGTGGAGGAAATAAAGAAATAAAAAAAATGAAAAAATAAAAGTACACGCCGTGTATATTTATATACATGTTGTGTAGTTTGTTTTTGGGGATTCATGAGAAAATATTGTTTATTTAATTAAATGATATTAAATGTAATACGTTGGGCGCATGTCAAGTAATAATGATGGTCAACTGTCATTATTAAGAAATGGGGTATTACTAAGAATTAAATGAAATGATTAAATGATTTCGGGCAATTAATTCATTTTATTATTCTAAGTATAATAATCCCAATTACATTATTCTCATATAATTAGAACCATTTTTGTGCACAATGGATTTGAAAATACTCTCAAGCCAAGAGAGAATTCCCTTTCCACCAAGAAGACTTTCAAGTTACGAGAGCGAGATCCTCCACCGGATCAAGGCGGTAGAAGGCGGACATCGCAAGCGAAGGTTCTTCCGCGCTAGCACTAGTAGATCCCTTCGACAACATCTAGAGATACATGGAGCACGTGTGGATCACCACTAGAGGAATCCTATACTTG
The DNA here is from genome assembly GCA_963277665.1 of Viscum album. Lineage (NCBI taxonomy): Eukaryota > Viridiplantae > Streptophyta > Magnoliopsida > Santalales > Viscaceae > Viscum > Viscum album. Next base: position 885,196,196 of record OY728158.1, read on the forward strand.
GATTCTACTACACAATGACGGATCACAGGATCGTGACCAGAGACTCCAACGAAGAAATAATTCCAAGAAGGTAATTCTTGTGAATTAATTAAATTAATTATAACCAACATATGATGATCTTATCTCTATGGTTCCATGATTCCCTCTTAAGTTTTTCTTTCTTTGTTCTATTCTGAAGATTCGGCGTTTTAAATCGTGATGGATCTCGGATTGAACGTTGTTAACGTTAAAATTAAAGTTGGGTAAAACCCCCACTAACACGCTTTCGTTGTGCCCGAAACCTACAAGGGACACTAAATAACAACTACTTTGGTTTATATCAATTTTATTTGGTTCAATATAGGTCGTGTTAAGTTTTTGTGTTTCATTTTTATTAAATTAATTTTTATTTGGTTTGGTTTGGTTTGGTTTTATAGGGGTTAGTTGTATTCACATCAATTAAATTAAATTTGATTCAATTTTATTCAATTTAATTTTGTTCAATCCTAATTTATTTGGTTTTTTATAGTTATATGTGGTTTGATTCCTTTTGTTTGAATCTAGTTACATCTATTTTGGAATTGTTTCAATCTATTCAATAAGTTTTTCATGTCTTTAACTCAATATGTTTCAGTTTATTTGTCTTTGGTTCCTTTCAGTATGATTAAATTTAATTAATTTTGAATTAATTTAGATCTAAAAAATATAGTTAACATTATTTCACTTTAATTCAAATCATATTAATTTTTTTAGTCATTTTTATTCTATTTGTGGATTGCAGGTTTGGGTCAAATCAGTTCAAAATTGTTTAGTTCTATTTGTTTCATATCAATTTTGTTCAATTTTGTTTAATTGGGAATTATTCTATCAATAATATGATGGTTTAGTTTTTAATATTAGTTTTGGTTCTATTCCATTTAATTTGATTAATTTTTATTTAGTTTGGTTCAATAATTTTTTAGTCTATTTGGCTTGACAGGGTCCAATTCATTTTAAGTTAGGTTTCATTGGATAGGATTGGAATAGTTTTGATTATATAAGGTTTATTTGGTTCAATTGGAACTATTTTAAACTGAACTAAACTAACTCAAACTAAATTTAATTGAATCAAACCAAACTAAAACAAATTAAACTTGATTGAATAAAACCAATAATGATTAATAAAACCTCTCATTAACAAACCAAAACTAAATTAAACCAATTTGAATTGAATTAAACAAAACAAATATAAAATAAACCAATATTAAGAAAATAAAAACAATCCAATACAAGATAATAGGTTTGATTTGGTTTGGTTCATTTTTTATGGTACCTAATAAAAATCAGTTGTTCGTAAAACAATATTTGGTTTCTATGATGCTCTTTCATAGTACTAAACACCAAAGTTTGCATGTTCTTTAAAGCACCATTTTTTATTTCCTTCTAATGATTTATAAAAAAGAAAATTCAATACAGATCATAATGATTTAAATTTGAATCAAAGACCATTAAAGTGGAATAATACCTTAAACTCATTACTATTTTAATTAGTTATCATTTCCTGGTATTTTGTAACTAGATAGTCATTAATGATTCGTTACCCACCAACTCAGTTCTAAGTCTACTCATCCTACTAACATATATCCCATTCTTATATTATCTCCAAAATTCTCCCAGTTCAATCAACCATGTATCCCTCACAGCTTCACCATTAGGAAAGTTATGTTAAATTTATGACTAAAATATTAATTCATATAAATTAAATGAAATCATATATTTAAATTTAAAAAAAAATTGCCCATATCACATACCATGTGTTCTCCTTGATTTGATTATCAACATACCTCCATTAGACTGGTTGAATCGGAATGATGTCACTATATTTGGATAACCTCGCTATGAAACTTCTATATTGTATAGAATTTTACTAATCAATTAGTTATCTTCATTATGCTCTATCATGTTTTTTGTTTTATGGTTCAAAACATCACACATATGGGTATGACCATGTCACCTATTATAATATCCTACTGAAAAAGATAAAATAAAAAAAATAGGCTTCAAACACATTAAAAAATAAAATTATTATAATAGAATTTAATACACTTATAAATATATACATGATCTAGGATGATCATTAGGGTATGACAGATTCGTGCCCTATTCTATATTTATAGCCTTTGAAGGATGTGCATTATCCAATTCATTCTTTAGGTCATCTGAAATATGTGGAGTAGAAATAAAAGAAGTGGGAAATGGAGGTGAAATAGAAGTGGTATAAAAAGGATTAAAGGGATGAGTAACCATCATAGAATACGAAAATAGAATATGAGAAGTATAGTCAGGATAAAATGATGATAAAGGAATAGGTGGGAATATCCTTGAAGACATAAGTAGAGGTGGATGTGGAAAAATTATGTTAAATTGGATATCAGTTGGTGGGTCTATGTGTGAATAGGTACGATGGGTTCTCTTAGCATCTCTACTCACATGACCACTCAATTTTCCATGTTACTGACCCCTATTAGTAGTCTGATTGGAGATCAATTATGTCCCATATGAATATCTCTAAAATAAAATCTATAAATAATAAGAGAATTACATTTAATTTATTTTAGTTCATAAATATTAAAATTACTATACTCACTAAGGGCACCAGAGGAGGTAGGTCTGGCCAACGCATTCATCGATTATTTTAAATCTCTTCCTAAGTACTTATTAAATATCTTTAATATTATGCATAGTAATTAAATGCACATTTTTTAAGATTTTAAATACTATAAATAAAGTTGAATAAGGTATAAAAGTAGGTGGCAAATAATTAAGTAATACTAATTGGTAATCCAAATGAAAAAGAGGTGACATGGCGTAACCAAAGCATACAAATTGGAAGTCAAACAAGGCATAAAGGATTAATAATATAATCAAATCAAATTAATGAAATGTATAAATTTTAGAATATTATAGGTGTCACACTATGTAATAGTTAAGATAAAACTAGTTTTAAAATATTTTTTAAAACTAGTTTTAAATAGTATAAACTATTTTTTAAAACTAGTTTAACTAGTTTAAACTACTTTTTTTAATAAAAAAATTAAAAACTATTTTAAACCTATTTTAAATATTTTTATAAACTATTTTCAACCTATTTAAAAACTAGTTTAAAATATATTTTAAAACTAGTTTAAATGAATTTTTAAAAACTATTTTTTAACTAATTAAGAAGATATTTAAAAAAAACTATTTTAACCACTTTTAAAAAACTATTTTAAACAAGTTTTGGAATACTATTTTGAACCTATTTTTTAAACCTATTCTAAAAAATATTTTATAAAACTAGTTTAAACTGTTTTTTAAAAGCTGTTTCAAAAGTATTTATTAATAAAACTTTTTTTAAATTTGTTTTATTTTATAATTTTTTCTCCATAAATTCTTTTTGGGTGCTTTTTAGTGAAAATGTAAATATATTTAAACCAATTTTAATTCTATTTTAAGACCACTTCTCTATGAATTCAAATTATTAACACATAGTTTAAATCAATTTATCAGTTCGGTGTTATTATTCATATGAAACATTTTGTTAAGTGAAATAAATGTAATAAAATTTAATGAAAGCTAATAAAACTAAACCAAAAATACCCTTCCAAAATGAATCCAAATTATATCAATTAAAATATTTACAATATAAAATATCCAATTCGAGATAAACTGAATGAATTGAGAACGTATGTGGTTGCTTCAATATATTACCCACCACCACTTCATGTTCACAGTCAACTCTACAAAGTAGACTATTTGAGTCATCATATGCAGTATTTTGATCAATACTAATTGGGGAAACAATAGTGTCAATTTCATCCCCACTATCACCAAAAATATGTCATGGTATTACATTAATAAGGACACTAAATTCAAGTCTTATATGATTTTTTACATAGAACACTTGTTTCTCCATTGATGCCAAAATATATAGCTCATCGGTATCTAAGAAGCGAGTCATGTCAATAAATCTAAATCCACAATCATCAATAAAGGTTCCATGTCATTTCATTAACTCAAAGAATTGTTATTTCATCATAAAAAGTCAACCATGGGAGTAATAATACAATATAAATATTTTCTCAGAAAATCCATAATAAGAAACATTTTCATATCGAGCCTTACTATTTGATAGACTAGCATAAAATTTTGTTGTTTCAGTTAACATGACACCATCATGTTTCATTCTCATGTTCACTACTCTATTAGTCAGAACAAATTTTTACCATTGATTATCAATTATTTTCATTCATGAACCAAAGAATTAGGACTAAAATTCAATGATCTTAATTCTTGAAAGACAGATTCAATAGTTAAAATAAATCCCTAAAATAAATATGAATATTAAAATTAAATATATATGAATATTAAAATTAAATAAATATTTATTTATTTTACATTACTAATGTAATGGTCATACCTTCAATTTCGACCAAGAAGGAAACTCTTTCTTGTGCAATGTCTCTCTCATTCCCAAAGGTAATGAAAGATAAATTATAATTATAATTTTCTTATCATACCTATATAAAATTATAATAAAAGTTTAATATATATGTGAAATTATATCGTATGAGATAACATATACATGTTCAAATTATTTACTTTATATGAATGTTGAACAAATCACTGTTAATAAAGACTGTGTGATGTTTCATATCTCGCTCATCAAGGATCAATGTAGCCAATGTATATGACTCATAAATTCCACCTGTTGGGAGAGAGATGGAAAAGTGGTATCAATTATTTCATACTTCTCATCTTTATTTCTCATTGTATAATTACATCTTGTGCTCACATAAGAAAAATACATTGAATAAAAATCCATATATTATTGATCTAGATAGCCTTTCACAATAGAACCTTGAAGATGAATCTTATTCTAAATATAATAATTCATTGTATACATATTTATTTTAGTTAGATACATCCACTAAAAATCAAAAAGTACCTGAAGAAGTATTTAAGTTGTAAAATGGATAGTTAGATGTAGCATGCAAGTAAGAAAAGACTAAGGACAAATTTTCTATAATTCACACAAAATTTAATGGTGTATATTCCTATATTTTTATCAATAAATAATTAGACATACATTTATCATAAATATATCAATAAAAATATCATAATCAAATCACAATCATTCAAACAATATTGGATATTAAATTATGGATTTTAATTATAATCAATTCATGAGGAAGGATGTGATGGTCATGAGTTTTTAGGGATTTCAATTTATACTATCTTCTATTGACTCATTTATAAATGTTGATTTAATATCTATCAGGAACTTTTATAGTCTCTAATACTTTTAGAAATTGATTTTTCTCTAAAGGAGTCATCACATAATAAGTATAAATAACTTTCCATTTATTTTCACTAATATACATGGGAACCAGTTTTGGTATAATACCCCAATCCACTAAGCCACACTGATATCATAAATCATTTTAAGTCCTCCCCTTGTAATTTATAATAATTTAAATAAATATTTCACATATATTTTTATAAATTTAAATTATGTCTAAATAATTATTTAAAAAATTGGATTACCAATATAGAAAATCAAAGTGGACACTTTTCTTTTTCCAATTTTAATTGGATTCATTGGGAAAATTATTTCAATTTTTAGATTTAATCTAACCTTTACCAATGAAAAACTAACAAAATATAATTAATTAAGTAAATAAATTCCAAACATATACTAAGGTGGATTCTTATCCTCAATAGTATTGTAAAACCTATGATGATTATCCATGTATGGATGATCCATTTAAAATAATCATCGATTACCCATAAAACTAAAACTATGATGATATTTAAGTCTAAAAAATCATTTATTCTTCATAAAAAAGATAGAATAGTTTTTCATTTTTATTCCAACTATAAATTACTACATAGTTAGGTAAATCGTTTATCATACACATAAGTGCAGCATGCATATGAAATATATTTTTGGAAGAAGCATCATATGTATGAACACCCACATTCTAAAGCTACTTCAACTATTTTATAAAAGGTTAAAAGTACACATCTATATCATTACTAGTATAAAAAGTTCTAGATATTATTATACTCAATAAATTGAATTGTTTTTTCATACACAACCATGTTGGAAGCTTATAATTGTGAAAAAAAAAACTGTCCATATGTTGTGAGAAGTAATCATCTAACCAAGAAATAGAGGAGCCTCTGAGCGGCGTCTTCCTTCACCTTCGCGGAAGCTAGGGTTTCCCATCGTTTCTCCGTCTTCTTCCCCCTCCGGCTTGGATTGACTCGCCGCTCCATCTGGCCTCGGCTCGTCGTAGGTGTGGCTTGGCATCGGGGGTGTGCATCGGCATCTGGTGGTTCCCCGGCTCCCGTTCTCAGCGTCGTCGCTCGGTTCGACGTGTCGCTTCCAAACGAGGGCCAAAGGTGGATCGGTGAGTCCTTTGTGACCTTGCCTCTCTTTCGGCAGGCTCCTTGTGTTGCTCGATGTCGATTCCGTGTCCCCGGAGGGGGAGGATTTGGGCTTCGGATTCGATGAGCTTTTGCCAGTTCTTCATTTTGGTTGTTTTGGATATTTCTGGTGATTTGGGTTTTCGTCGATTGGTTTTGAATCTGGTGGATTTTTGCTGATTTATGTCGCTGGTCCCTCTATTTTCATGCTGATTTTATCAACATCGCGAATGGCCTGCTTCAGAACCCGGTTAGGGTTCATCCATGGTCTGATTGGAACAGATCTATGCCCTTGGTGTCGTTTCTGGTTCATGACGACTCGGATCCTCCCATCGGTGGCTTTCCTTTGGTATAATGTTGGACTATCCAGTCTTGGTGATGATGGCGTTATCACGTGTCCCTTGGAATGTCTTCTGAGCTTATGCGCTGGTGATGGTGTGATTTCTCATGGAGTACGGTGGTACTCTCCCATGATGGTGGTAATGTGTTGTTGAAAGTTGGATGCAATGGTGACTTTTTGATGAAGCGGGAGAGCTGTTGGTTGAATGTGTTGACTCTGTTGAATGGTTTTTGTTGAATGTGTTGACTCACTTGAATGGTTTTTTGGTTTTGTGGTAATATGGTGGGGACTCTTGATTGGGTTTGGGCAAGATGTTCGCCCTCATCCATTTCCTTGTTTACTGCACTTTTTATTTCTATTTAATAAATGGTCAGAGGTTTTCCTCTGACTGAACTTTCCTGGTAATCATCTAACCAAAAAGATTCAAACCATCACATGATAGACCCAACCTGAAATTACACACCTTGGTTGAAAAATATGGATATCATGAATCAAATGTACTCGATTAAAATCCATACTCAACATGAAACAAATCATCATTATTTTAATTTTTATCAATAGTATACTATCACATATTTCTTGAGATTTCATTACACACGAAAATATTTTGGAGCCTAGTAATAAATAGAAATTATAACATTACTTTTTTTGGAATAAGATATGGTGTTCCATATATATTTGGATTCCATTGAGATATACCAAATTATTTAAAATAATTTAGACTTGCAATTTACTCATAGAATAAGCTACAGTATTTTAGGAAAGCATAAATTTTATTAGTATAAAATACAAGTTGGTTAATTAACTTTCATGCCATATAATAATTTGAGATAATATATTCATCCTCAAGAAGTAATTATTTTAAAAAGATGAGAATATAATCAATGGTAGAATTATAAATTCTATACATGGTTTTCCCATGATATTTCTATATTAAAACTTTTAGATTTTTTATTTTACTATATTCCTGTTATACAGGAGTCTTGGTAGCATCCATTAATTTTTTCACTCCCCAAATATCATAATTTTCATTAGTCACCTCACATGTACTAGTATAATTTTATTCTTGCATCTGAATACTATATTTCTCATGATGATTCATAAATGGACTGTGGGGAATGGTTTTTGTTTTAATTCTTGATGACATTTTGGGTTCCCCCTCATCCCTTAAAAGTGTGTCTTTGATAATAAAAATTTTAATTTTCAGTCATTTGAAATAAATACATCCCCCTTTTAAAATATATCACATATATAACTCATACCTTTCAAATAAATCACACCAATTTCATAACAATTACTTATACATAAAATAGATTTCAAATATTTATGTCAATTCATAACCAAACACTTGGAAAATGCATTATATTTTAGGTCATTCACAATATCGGACATGAAGATGCAAAACTATAGTGATAAAATATGATAGAAGGTGAAAAAAATCAATATGACATAAATATTTAACCAAAAAATACATTGTAATAATTATTAATCTAATAAAAATACAATAAAAATCAAGTTAATTTAAGGAACTAAATACCAAAATGAAAACCGCATTGTAAGGGGGAAGTAATTTAGGAGAGGGAACGGGGGTCATGTGGTCTGGTATATGCACCATTATATACCAATGATTTTTAAAAACCATTGGTATAGACCATCAGAAACCAAACTATACAAAAGCTTATTTAAAACAATTGGTATGGTCCATAAAAACTAACCTATAACAATGTTTAGTTAAAATCATTGGTATAGTTCCAAGGGTATAGACAGAAATTTCAGTAGTGAAAGGTGTGAAAATAATATATATTTTTCAAGGGTTACCACTTGGTCTCATTTTATAAATGTTATTTCTATTATTTTTTATCAATATTCCATTCTAAGTACTCGTGATTTTTGAAATGAAATTATATTCTCATTGTTCTGTGAATTTTTCAATTAAAAAAATTGGTTCATATCTTTTAATAATAAATAAAGATATTTCACTCCACCTACATATATTTTTATCTTACACTACACATTTATTATCATTAACTTCATTTTATTTAAAGGATTTAATATTTTAAATTCTTTTTAAATTAAAGTTTTCAATTCCCCTTTTCACCCATTTTAAATGGATTTTTAGAGTGGATTATATATTGTTTTTTTATAAAAATGTTATGAAGGATTTATGAAAATATTTTTATGATTATAATTCTAATTTTATCTCTTTATCAAATTGTTCTAACCCTTATAGTGTAAATTTCATGATCATCCTCTAAGTGATTTTATGATGTACTTATTTGGGGAGATTAAATTTTGGTATCGATCGACCTACTCTTGATGTCATGTTATGTGACACCATTTAGAAATTATATGTAACCCATTTTTCTTTCTATAGGTTTTTCATGATATAGTATATGATTTATTTTATATGTAAAACTTATGTATTTATGTTAGTGGGTGGGATCCTATAGAACCCTCTAATTCATTGATTAAGGTTCTATATCTCATGAGATAATTTTGTGAAATAGGTATTGATTCTCCCTCTACTATGGGAATCAGGTAGTAATGCATACTCTTCTATATGTTATGGGAAATAGGTAGTGATGTATTCTACATTATGTTATGTTTCTCTATACTTATTTTGTGTGTGACACTCTTATCCCACATTTCCATGTTAATCCATATACCAAGGTTATGATTCCATGTTTTATGAATATTTTAACATGTATTCAAGCCATAATATAGGTTTTATGCTGGTCCTTTTATAATATTATGATATCATTACATAGTCTATGATATTATATCATTTATTAGGATTGTTCCTTATGATTATATGTTCTTTTATCATATATTTATCCCATGATTAATTTTACCTCACATGATCATGTTTTACTCCTTTATGACTCATTTATAATTTTTTCATTACCAAGCATTTGAGTTCACTCCATATTTTGTTTCCTACATCCCCAAGAAATTATATATAGGATTATGTTTAAAAGGAATTTTAGTGTATATAATTTTACAAGATATGTTAAATAAAAAATGGTTAATAATATGTTTATATAGATAATATCTAAATAAACTAAACCTTATAGTTTTGATATTGTGAGATTATTTATAAGATATAATTTTTAGATTATGAAAAGTATGTAAAATATATTCATGTTTACCTTAGATTGCCTCACTAAATGTTTTTATAAGAGCTACCACCATGTGATATTTTTCATTGTAAATATTTTTATAATTTTTTTGATTTTATTCATTATTTCTAATCCTACGTAATTTAGGGATTCTCGGTATAGGAAGACAGAGGGTTATCTGATCCTATGTGATCTAGGAACTCTAGGGATAGGAAGATAGATCTTGTTCCAATCAGCCAGATCAAGGGATTCAGTGGATAAGAAGATAGATATGGATTCTGATGGGTTTATGGTTGAGGGTTTTTTTGTATAGTAAGACAGGATACCATGGATCATGTTCAAAAAAATTCTTTACACTTTGGATAAAAGTTTGGTTTTGTAATAATTTCTTTTTTAAGAGTTTGAAGATTATAATCCTTAATCTATGCATTATTTTTATAAAATATGTTGTATTTTATATATTCATTGTGTTGTTATATTTTTAGAATGTTGTTAATTTATTATAAATTGAATTTATATTATGTATACTAATTTGGTTTCATAGTTTTATCTTCCAACTGCTTTAAATATTTATACATTTATAATTTTCACTCTGATAAACTATGATTTAATTGAAAGATTGAATTTTTGATCAACTTACAACTTCACATGGAAAAAATTATATGTTTATGTTTTTACTATAATTAACCCCACCCTATATATTTAACTAAATTCATTTTATAGTAAAAAAATCCTAGGACCTAATTATAACCCACACATGTGATCACTAAATAAAGTCTCATATAATCCCATGACTCACTCCAAGAATTCAGAGTGAATAAAAATATCTCTTTACTAGATCATAATACCAAAGGGTATCTCCCAATGTCTCTTTCATAACCAATCATCCAAAATATCACTAGACCTCCAAGCCTAATATGACCAACCCATCACCCAATGTAAGGTTACACCTTTTGATCCTTTGATATCATTCATCATCGTGTAATAAGAGATAACATACAAGGTAGCCATAAATTATTAGGGCTCATACAAGCACACTAGCATTAGAAAAATAGGGTCACACCCTCACAAGGCCAAACCAACCAAGACATGTATTAAAACAACCCCTCTTTTATTTACTTTAGAATAAAAGTAAAAAACTTCTCTATAAACGTATTAAAAATGTTCCTCATGTTATCTTTACCCACACTAGGACCTTGGACAAAAACTAGAGAAAATCCCACAAGTAAATCTCTATATCATTTTTTAATTACTATTTAAAACCCAATACTTTAAACCACACTTTTTGTTTTTAAATTTTATTAAAAAAATAATTACATTAAAATTTAATATAAAGGTAAAATTATTTACTTTAGATATTCACTTTTAATTAAGAACCCATTTTTTAAATCACCTTTTAAATGGAAGGAATCATTTTCTTTATAAAACTAACTCAAATTTATAGAGAAATGTAATACCACAAAATCATTCCACAATAATAATAATAATAGTCACATGTATATAATAAATTATCAATCTAATAAAACAACTAAGAAATCAACAATCTAAATATATAAAGTTCATCTACCTCAATCACACATTATGTTATTTAATCTAATATCATGAAAACCATTATCACAAAAATGAACACTTATCTCATCAGTAATACCAAAAAATCAAATACTAAAACATTTAATAAAAAATTATTTTCTCATCCTAAAGTTCATAAAACTCATTGAGTGATTTAACGGTCCTTAAACTCTAAGAAATAGGGTATGATCCACTCCCCACGTACACTCATGCATACTACACACAAAATTACAAATTATAAACCCCATATACATGGTTATTTTATCCCTATTTGAATGAAATCCTTAAATAAATATACCATTTAACATACCTTATGTCAAATGGTTAATGATGATAACATTTCATCCTTCATAAGATTCCTCTATACATGGTGCACAAAATCCCCATGATTATAAAGATATTCCACCATTATTTTGTGTAATTTCAAATCAAAACTGTAGAAGGCCACATAAATATTAGAGGATCATGAAAAGGGAGGTTAAATAGAGAGAAGGGGATAGGATTACCTTATATTTGATGAACCAAAACCCCATGGATAACCTAGATTAAATGGGGTAGAATTATGGGAGAAGGAAAAATAATTAAAGTGGATAATCATTCATTTATTTAATTGTATATAAGAATAAATGAGGGGGTTCTAAAATAGAACCCCTAAAATTTTATTTATTCCCCTCTTAAAAACATATCTAGAATATATTGGGAACTTGGTATCCTTCTATTTGATAACTATAGGCTCTATGAGTACCCTATGGAGGACCACCAACCACCCATTGGCCAAATTTGTGGGATATCCCCACTGGTTGTTCCATCAGGTATCTTTTGGTACTAGATCGAGTAGATATGTCATGTTACCACCACCACCCTTACCATTTTAATCATCATCTACATAATAACTTAATTTAGGTATTTTCAACTTGTCTTTACACCTCTAAAACATTTATTTATACATTTTAAACATGTTCAAAACTTACTTTATTCAACCCAAATATAAAATTTCAATTTCACTTGGTTTTCAAATCAATAGGATCCCAATTGTCCTATCATTCTACTAACATGTGAAGGGACAATTTATTATAATAAGTCCATATATCATGATCACATATTCATATGTATGCATGCATGTATGGTGTGGTTCATTGTCCCACCATATGATTTTTACCCCTTTATCATTTTTTAATAATGATACTGTTATCATATTTATAAGGTACCCCCCTTATCTCTCATTTTTCAATGTAGGACTCTATTCCAAGATCATGTCTTCCCATTTTAAAATAAATAATAATTAAATATTTAAAAAATATTAAATCAAATAATCCTCATCATTTTAAAATATTTAGAATAATTTTTTATTTTAAATAAAAATAATTGTATACTCTTAGAAAAAAATTCATAAATAAAGGTATCTCACAATTTGAACCTTTATATAGTACAGGAAAATTAAAGTTTAATAGAGAAACAGGTAGACACTAACTTAAACATGTAAATCTTATTATCAATTGGATTCATCTAATAAAAGTATCTTCAAATTCCTCATCTATTATTCTAATATTAGAAACCATTATAGCCATGTGTTTTATATACATTAAAGAATGTTTAAAAACTAAATTCTTAATCTCTTCAAAGCGAACACACTTATATATTCATATAATTGAACTAAAAAATTTCCACATGTTTCAAAACACATTTGATATCCTTTATTTATTAAGAGTTTTTAAAGAACACCCTATTTTTCTTATGGGAACCAAACACCATTATCTTGGGATGTAATATAATTTTTGTATTTCCTTCCACATATAATATAATTTCATTTATTAAACATAGACTTCTAAAGTTATCAAGTGTTAATTTGAGGTCCCATAATTGGTAAATCATTAACATGTAATTTAAACCCATCCCCAATGAATTTTTTTACACCAACTACCTTGAAATTACCTTCTTTAATATATCTTAAAAAAATTTCTTGATTTAATGAAGTCCATAGTTATGATGCCATCTTATATAAACTATCTCACGTAACTTTTTTTTGAATAATGTGTCTCAATTTTATATTATAAGTATTTTTATATTACCTAGATATAATTTATTTATTATAATAATGTATAACAGATAGGGATATTGGAATAGTCCAAAATGTTAGATCTGATAAGAGTGGTCTACTCCATTCTACTTATTTTCTTGTTTTTCTTAAATAAATAAGCTCATAAGTCATTATGAATTCTATTATATGAGTTTTTTTTAAATCCCAATGAGTCACTCCACCACTAATTTTAAAAACCTAAACACTCATAAAAGAGTGATCCTAAACATTACTAATCCAACTTAAATCAAAAAAAACCTTCCAACTCCATTGGGTTTCCACTATAGCTTATATAGTAATCTATAGTAACCTTTACATAGATAGGTTTCCTTTCAAATACATCACATTGAGAATAACCTATATTACTTGTTTACAAATTCAACTTTCTAACAAAATATGAAATACCAGGTCTTATACTAATCATATCATGCATGTGACACCCAATATCCTTTCATATTCTGATTGAGAAACTTCCCTACCAATATTTGGTAGTATCATACTACAAGAATCATATGAGGTAGAAATTAGTGAACAGTAAATCTATTTAAACCTATTTAAAATCATTTAAATATAATGAGATTGATAAAGTAAAATAAAAAACTTATTCTTAAAAATTTTAATTCCCAATATAGAATTTTCTTTACCTAAGTCTTTTATATCAAAGACTCCAAATAAAATAGACTTGGATTTATTTACTTAATTCATATCAGTTCAAAAAATTAACATAAACATGTAAAAAATAAACATACCATGATTATTATGGAACATATTATAAAAACATTTATTATATTGGTTAACTACAAATACATTTGAAAAAATTATTTCATTAAAATTCTCATCCCATTATTTTGGAGATTTTTTCAAACCATATAGGGGTCATACCAATTTTCAAACATTATTTTCTTTTCCAAGCGCTATTAATCCTTATGGTTTATCTATATAAATTTATTAATATAATTTACCATATAATAATATCATTTAACATCCAATTATTGAATTTAAAAATGATATATTGAAGCCAAGTTAGAAGGATACTAATAAAATTCATAGCCATGGGAGCATAGGTATCATAATAATAAATTCCTTCTTATTAAGTAAACCCCTTGGCTACCAATATAACTTTATTTTTTCAATTAAAATATTAATTTTTTTTCTTTTAAATACCTATATACAACCTATAAATTATGAACCTTATAGAATATAAACTAATATACAAGTATTAATCTTGATTATAGAATCTATATTTCATTATATAGAGATTCCTTCTTAATAAATTTATTATAAGATGACATAGTTTCTTTCTAAGTTTTAAGATCAGATTCTATATTTAGTAAAATAAGATTTTTTGTAATAATAATATCATTATTTATTTCCAATGAGTATATATAGAAAACATATCTATATGTTTGGGTATTCATGGTCATTTACTAACCTCCTCGAATGTATCTTCTTACGATGTTAATTTATTTCAATAGATTTTTCAATTTGGATATGCTAGGGTAAATAAGTAAACCTTGATTCAACAAAGATAACATCTCTCAATTAAATAACAATATTAACTACTAAATCATTATATTCTATACCCATGAATTTATAAGCATTATAATACTATGCATATACTATAAATATACAATTAATGCCTCTTTTATCAAATTTTTTCTTTATAAATTTAGTTTATCTTATAAATATGTAACAACCCAAAACCATTAAATAATTAAGGTTTTGTTTCCTATTTTTTCATAATTCATATGGGGGCATAACCATACCTTTTGTGGGAACCCACTTTAAGAAGTAATATTCAATTAATAATGTCTCTCCCTAAAAACCTCATAAGTGACCTAATATAGACATCGTGAAATTTATTATTTCAATTAATGTTTTTATTCTTTATCTCCACTACACTATTATTTTTGGGTGTCTAGTGGGACATCTCTTCATGTATGATTCCTTGGGATACAAAAAAATTATGGACTATAATATTATCCTCTCATGTTGGATCTAATGAATTTAATTATATTCCCAAATTGGTTTTCAATTTCACTTTTATAAATAATAAATTTATTTATAAATTCATATTTTTCATGTAAATTATAAACATGAAAAATTATATAATAATAATTAATGAAAGTCATGAAGTTACATTAATTTCCTATAGCAGTTGTATCATGAAAATCACATACATTGCTATATATTAATTTTAACAAATTAACTTTACTTTCTATGTTGGGAAATGGATTTATAAATATTTTAGTTTTAAATAATATAATAAATATATTATAATTTTTATCCATTTTAAGTAATAATTCCATTTTTTGTAATGTCATGTGTCTTTTTATAATTTATGTGTCCAAAATGATTATTCCATAACAAAAATGATGCTAAAACATAATAAAAAATGATATTATTGTTTAATTTAAATAATTTATGATATAGTTTCCTCATTCTGAAAAAGAACCCACTTTTGGATTGAACAAATTTTTCTACATCAATTACATGATTAAACCCATTTTTATTTAACAAACTACTCAAGGAAAATTTCCTATGAACTTTAGGTATATACAAAACTTCGTTCAAATTAGGGATCTTTTTATAGGTAAATTTAAGATTCACCACATCCCTTCATTATACATTTATGATTTTTTATTTTCCCTTGTACAATGATTCCCCATCATTAATAGATTTCATTCCCATAAAAAGTGATTTATTTTCAGATAGATATCACATAGAACTAGAATCGATCCACCAAAAAGAGATATACTCAAGCATATTTGATTCAAATATCATGGCCATAATTTTCTCCTTAAGATTTGTTTTGACATTTTTCTTTCAATAGAGACATCTATATTGTTTGAAGTGTATCCACTTTCCATAGTAGTAATGTGCCCCTTTATTCTTATTTAATTTAAAATTCCAATTTAATGGATGATTTAGACATTTATACTCCTTTAAGAACTTGGATTAGTAAAATCCATCCACCATATGGAAGTTAGATTCATTATCCTTTGGTTTATTTACCTCCTAATTATTTTTATATTCTTCCTTGATCTGGATATAATTGAGTAAATCCACGAGAGAAAGATATTCATTATTATTATTTAAATAATGTATAGTATTATTCTAAGAATATAGGAGATTATATATGATGGATGTGACTATGATGGTGTCATATATATTCATCTTTTTTCTTTTAATGTTGTAAAATGAATTGAATTTCATAAAAATAATCAACGATGGATTTATTATCTACCATATTGTATAAAATAAATTTTCTTACTAGTTAATTTTCACTTGACACATCCTCAATGATTTATTTTTTCTCTAATGAATCCCAAATATCTTTGGTTATCACAAAATCCTAATATGAAACAAATATATCAATCGAAAACAAGTTTAGTATGAGTTCTAGACACATAACATCATCATTATCTAGTTTATTCCTTATTTTAGAAATAAGGAGTGTAACATATTTGTATAAGGACAACTTTTGATAAAAAAGAGCATACATTACTTTGATATTTTCAAGTCAAAATTATATCCTCTTCTAAAACCTTTTGAAAAAAAATCCATAAAATTGCTTCACCTTAATCATATTGTTGAGATTCATCATGTCCATATTAAATTTCCAAATATCTACCCTTAAGATTATTGTAATATAGTGGATAAATATGGAATGGAAAACTCATATGATTTTAAATGGAGATCGATGAGGTACTTTATGATGTCAGTATAATGAGTATATTAAGCCCCACTACTTTAGTGGTATTGTGGGTTATAAAAAATCCTACTTAGGATAAAATAGTGGCTTATCACCTGACACTGGAACTTAGTGGAGAGTGACCTTGAATGAAATTTTAAAAATAAGAGAGTAAAGTTGAATTTGTTTTTTTATTATGCTACAACAAACACTCTTTGATTTTTGAAAAATACGATGAGAGAAATCTATATTTGAATTAAATTTTAATCTCATTGGTCCTCCATTTTATAAGAATAAAGATACTCATTTAGATAAGATATCTTATCCTTTAAAATTGTATAGACACCTATTATTAAATAATATATATATTTTTTGATTTCATCTTGTTTTTTGGATCAAAATTGATAGAATCAATGGTCTAGATAATACTTGTTTAGTTAATAGATGTGTCCATAAGATCAAGTATGAACATATCCATAATTCAAATCACACTTGTTTAGTGAACTGGATCAACCCATGGAATGTGACCCATTTGACAACAGATCTCTAATCAGTTTCCATATTGAAGAATAATTATGAAGTATCCATATTAAATTTTTAAATATATAATCTTAATATTATTGGAATATGGTGGATAAAAATTGAATAGGATAGTTGGACGGTTCTAAATAGAGATCATTGAGGCACATTATGATGTCACTCTCCTAAGTACATCCGCCCCTTCACTTTGGTGATATTATGAGATTAAAATGAATCCCACTTAGGATACAATGGTAGTTTTCCACTCTGTTCTAGTACTTAGTGGAGAGTGAAACTTAGATAATTTTTCCAAATTAATGAGTCTAAGTTGATAATATTTATTGTTTCACTAAACCAAACACTTTTTGATGATTTTAGAAGACACTACGAGAAATATAAATTTGAACTAAAGTTCCATATAATTTATCCTCATTCAAATATGGTATCGTATTCTATAGCAACCCAAGCCTTTTATATATAACATTACATGATTTTAAGAATAATTATACATCAGAGTACAAGCCAAGGATCGTTAAGTCTAGTGTCTTGGAAGACTAGGTAAATAAAACATAAAACATGGGGATAAAAAAGAATTTCTTTATTTAATATTCATAAAGGGATCCTAAATTCCTTTGATACCTTACGTCTGCAAAGGATACCCTAGGAAACACATGAATAAGGGATGAGATAAAAAGCTCAGTAAGGGAATAAACATAAGGATACATCTTAAGCACATGAGTTAGGAGGCATGACATAATTATAACAAAGCATGGATCATATGAAATCATATCATATAATCATGGGATCATATAAAAAAGGAATCATATATATGTGGTAGAATCATAATACATTTATTTAGTATGGTTCAAGTCTAACCACCAATCATGTTTTCCATTTTAGTACGGGTCAAGGCTAACTGCCAATCCCGTTTCACATCGCATCTCATGAGACATAACTTTACCCAATGCATTGGAGCACTATCTAGGCACACCCATCTCAAAATTTTCATGAATATTATTTCCACATAAAAAATCTTGCCACACCAATAATCATACATAATCGACCACACATAAACATAAGGGTACCCATGGAAATAATTAGGTACCACAACCATGACATAAATCATAACCAATGGGCATATCATGAAAGTGTCATTGAAAGAAAGGAATTATACATGGAAATTAAATAGGCATATATCATGGTACGTGATGTCAAAAAGGAGTGACAACTTGTAAGAAATGTATTTGGGAAATTTTAGCATTAAAACATTTTGTGCGGTTTAAAGGAAAATACTATAGAGCTTTTAAAATAGAAAAGGGGGAAATATTTTATATAAAACCAGAAGTGAAGAAATAAGGTTTTCATGATAAAAATAATGATTTTATAAAGACAATGGTGGCTTAAAATATAAGATATAGTGCACTTGTAATTGGGTAAGAATTTGTGAAGTTCCCTTAAAACATGATTGCTTATCAGGGGTATCAAGGTGGGAATCACTAAAAAACAGGTATATCCCCAAAAGATAATGATGGATGGATCTTGGAAAATGAGTTTTGAGCATATAAAAAGTATGTAGAAGTTTTAAATAAAATAAAATACAACTTCATTTGGGTAAAAAAATATTGAGAAACTCGAAGGAGTAAAGGAGGTTAAGGTAGAATTCATTACGGATTATTGGCATGGTGTCGGGTGTTCCTAAAAGGGATTTGTTGAGAGAGAATGGGATTTATAATAAATTATAAATCATGAGGGAATTATTAGGAAGGTTATAAATAATAACCCATAATTAGGGATCACACATAAAATGGAATAACATAGAGGACACTCTTGAAATAAAAGTGAAATGGGGAGGATCCCTTACCTTGAATATGTTGGTGTTATCCAATTGTTATTAAAGACCTGAATAAAAAAATTAGGTTTATTAATTAGTAATTAAAAACCAATTATATATTTAATTGGTTTAGTATAATAATTTTAAGTTCATTCATAACCGTTTTGATTGGTTATGAGGTTCAATTTCATTGTTCGGGCTCGTTTGTTTACTTGATTTTAATGATTGGTTCACTTATATTTATGTTTGGATAAACATGTAAGATGAAATTAGTTGTCCAGAATTAAATTTATATTATATTAGTGAACATCCAAGAGATTAAATTGTTTTAAATTTAATTTGGTTACTTACAGTGAAGTTGAATTATTATATAAAACCAAAGTGACAATCGTTTTTGTTAATTGGTGGGTTTGATTACAAAGAACATGTTTTGATTTATAACTTAATACCATTTGTACAAAAAGATTAAAAAATAAAAATAGGATATATTACATAAATATATTCTGGTTCAAATATAACAAAAATGGTTTCATGACCATATTTAAATATGATAATAGAAATTGATAAATTGTTGTCCTTGAATGAGCTAAATTAACACATCTCAAACGGTGCTTTCATTCCTTTCAAATAAAAGGTGGGGAAAGGATACAAGATAATTAAATATCCCATTAGAATAAAAACATTCCAGTACATGTATGTTACTGGAGTTATCATACTATTTGGGTGAAGGGAGGTTAGGAAAGAAACAAAAAGAAAAGAATATAAAAGAAAAGAAGGAATTGGAAAGAGGAATTTACCTCTTGAAACATCATCCTTTGAGAACCTCTTAAGGGGAGAGGTTTTGGTATTTTGAAAAGGATAGAGTATTTTTGACATGGGGGAGGAGCTTGGGGAGATATTTGGGTAGAATATTGGAAAGGAACAAGGCTTTAGAAGAGTGAAGAGAAGAGGTAAGAATGGGTTATATTTATAGTGGAGGGGAGGAGGGTTTTCATAATTGTTTAATCATTAGTTTATTATTTCATCACAAGACAAGGAATAGTAAGTATTCCATGAACAAGAATAGTAATAAATGCATGTGACTTAGAAAAAATTGTGCTTACATCATCATATCATCATCAATGGCTCAATTAATCCATTATTTAGCATTTATTGTGAATTATCAGATATTACTATTCATCAAAAATTCCAGTATTTCAAAAAAATCTAAAAAATTCACCCTAACCATTTTTCGACGTTTAGAATCCAAAAATGAATTTAATTTTTCAAAAATAATTTTCTAAATATTATTAATTTAATATTTAATTAAAATCAGAATTTATTACTAAAACCCAGTTTTGAAACATTCATTTAATTATTCTAAAATACAGGTACATCATAATTTCACTTGAATATAATTTAATACTATCATAGTTAAGGTTAATATTTATTAGGGAATATCACTATTCATAAGGGTATGTTACTATTCATAAGGTTAGGTTACTATTCATCAAAAAATTAAGTTTTTCTTTTCAGACTCCAAATAAATTACTGGTCACAACTGTGTATGTCAGATTTTTGAAATTCGAAACACAGAAGTGACAAACCTATGTTTAAATGTCACTTAGAAATTAGTAGTTCATTATGTTGTGTTTTCATTGGATTTTTATGACATATTTTTTAGAAGGTAATTTCCATTGAAAAACATTGGGTCGTTACATTCTTCCCCCTTTATGAAATTTTTCCATCAAAATTTTGTTTTACATTCTAAGCCATAAACAGGTGAGGGTACTTCTCCTTCATTGCCTCCTCTGGTTCCCAAGTAGCTTCTTAAAACTTTTGGTTCCTCCACAACACTTTGACAAGGTGGGTTGTCTTGTTGTGTAGAACATTATCTCTTCAGTCCACAATCTTCACTGGTCACTCCTCATAAGAGAGATCATCTTCCAGTTGCACCACCTCTGAGTTCAGTACATGTGAGGGATCAAGTATGTACTTCCTCAGGAGTGATACGTGAAACACATCATGAACTCGATCCATATTTGGTGGAAGTGAAAGCCGATAGGCCACGGATCCTATGCAGTCAAGGATCTCCAAGTGGCCAATGTACCTAGGTCTTAGCTTCCATTTCTTTCCAAACCACATGATGCTCTTCCATGGTGATTTTCGAAGGAAGACTTTATCTCCAACATCGAACTCCAAGTCCCTTTGACAGTTGTTAGTGTAGCTCTTTTGCTGACTCTGAGTAGATTTGATGTTTTTCTGGATGGCTTGAACCTTCTCTGACATCTCTTGCACAATATCAGGTCCAAGTAACTTTCGTTCTCTAAATTCATCTCAATAGGTTGGAGTTATACATCACTTTCCATACATAGCTTCATACGGAGCCATCTGAATACTCTAGTGGAAGCTATTGTTGTATAAGAACTCAACAAATGGAGGATGTTAATACCATCCACCTTGGAATTATATAGATCAGGCTCTTCCTTCCTCACCTTTAATTGATGATATCCCAACTGTAGGTCCACCTTAGAGAAATAATTGTCCCCACAAAGCTGATCAAACAAGTCATCTATCCATGGTAGGGGATACTTGTTCTTTGTCGTGATTTTATTGAGCTCACAATAATCAATTCAGAGGCACATTGATCTATCCTTCTTCTTGAATAAGAGGATTGGCACACCCCAAGGTGATGGACTCAGGCATATAAAACCCTTCTCCATATTCTCCTGTAACTACTTTTTCAGTTCTTCCATCTCTACGATGGCCATTCTGTAAGGTGTCTTTGATATAGGCAAAGATCCAGAAATAAATTCAATTGAGAACTCAACCTCTCAGTCAGGAAGAAGACCAGGAAACTCTTCAGGCAATAAATCAGTGTAATCTCTCATAATGAGAATTTTTTCAAGCATGATTCTCTCCTTTTTGTCAATCATTTGAGATATAAATTATTTCTCATAAGGCAACAATATCTACACTTGAGACAAATATTTTAAAGGAAACTCATTTTCCTTCTTACAATTGTAAAGAATCATAGGATTCTTCAAGAAGTGAAGAGTAATCTCCCTTTCCTGATAGTTGATGTTGGCCTTATAAAAATATAGCCAATCAATGCCCAATATAGCGTTGAACTCCACTAAAGGAAGTATGATGAGATTTTATGGGAGGTTCAGTCCACAAATGTCAATCAGGGAGGAGTTATAAACCATGGATGCAACGATTACACCATTCGTTGTTCTCATAGATAAATTTTCCTCCAATTTTGAGGTGGTGTTTGAATAGCTTTACTAAACTTTAAAGATATGAAAGAATGTGTAGAACCAGAATCAAATAGTACATTCTCTATTCTTGAATGAATAACTAGCGTACCTGTCACCACATCATTTTCCGGCTCCACCTCAGAAGTAGTGATAGCATAAGACCTTCCTTATTTTCTTGGATTTTTTTGTTGATTGCCTCTAACAACCTTCAGCTTAGGGAAATTGTTCACATAATTCCCATGCTCCTTACAGTTGTAACACTACCCTGTTGGCTAATTGTTGATATGAAGCTTACTTTCTTCTTCAAAATTAGTGGGATTTTTCATATCACTTCGGGAGTTCTTGTAAAGATGAAAAAACTTTCCACATTTGAATCAATTCTTGGTTCCCTTCAAACAGTTACCAAGATGCTTCTTCCCATAATTTTTTCAAAGGGACAAGTCAGGCTTCTTTCCATTATGGGATTTTTTTGATGAACCACCCATGTTCTTCTCCATTTTTCTCTTCTTGTCACTGGGCCCACAAGAACACTGAGAGTATCCAATCTCCATTTCAACCTTGAGGGAACAACAAAAAATATCCTCATAACTTTTGAAGTCTTGAATTTCCAACACTTTTCGTAGACTCATCTTTAGTCTGCTAAAGAATTGATCCACCTTGCTTTCGATGTTCATGACAAAGCCAGAGGCATACCTTTCAAGCCTTGTAAAGTTTTCTTCATACGCCCCGATGGAATCATATTCCTTATTCTTGAGTCCAAGGAACTCTCTTTCCATCTTGAGATGAAGGTTTCGAGTAAAATATTTGTTGAAAAACATACTCTTGAATTCCTCCCAATCATTGGAATCAATTTCCTCTTAGGAATTTGTATTCTTGATCAGTGTCCACCACTGATCAGCTTCCCCATCAAAACGATAGACTTCTAGTACATCCTTCTCTTCTTTTGAGCACTGGATGACAGAGAATATCTTTTAAATGGAGTTAATCCATTGTTTCATAAGGAGGGGTTCAGAATATCTGCTAAACATGGTATGCCTTTTCCATATGAATGATTCTACGACAAATTTCTCTTTCCTTGGAGGAGTAGGGTATTCTGCATGATTCAAGTTATTATTCATAACTCGAGCCAGCTGAGCAAGTACTTTCATGATGTTTTGAGAACCCGCTCTCGTCATATCAGGCATATCATTAGGGAAATCTTCACATTGCCTATCACATTGGTTGTTGGAGCGTGTTCTTCTATTTCCATCCATTAACTAAGAAAAAGAACATATAATTAGACGTCTTTAATACTTAGTTATTAAGCATAAAAATGAAACTTTGAACATAAAAGGATAAACTTATAA
Organism: Viscum album; assembly: GCA_963277665.1. NCBI lineage: Eukaryota > Viridiplantae > Streptophyta > Magnoliopsida > Santalales > Viscaceae > Viscum > Viscum album. Next base: position 885,220,359 of record OY728158.1, read on the forward strand.
AGATTAATTATATCCTAACTTGTGATTCCATAGCTTTATATCTAGGTTATGCTCATTCTATTTCTTAACTTATATTTTTATGGGCTTTTTTTCTCCCTTAATAATGGTTTGTACTAATCTCGTGAATCTACCAAATCATATCCCCTAGGAGTATCATAACCAAGAGTGAAGCAAGGCCCATTGTCGTATACCAGGATACCCTGGGTCAATCCCAAAAATCCTTGTCAGAGTTTTCACTCCTAGGTACATATGTGCTAGAGCCACCTCTACCAACTCGTATCCAAACAGGGATGTATTTTCTTGATAAACCACTTACTCTATACTTACCAAAATTTAGGGATGTTTTATTATACTTCATCTCATCCTTAAGGTTCTCACTAAGGTTATCTATTCCTAATATCCAAAAATAACTAGACCATCCTCTGATACCAACTATAGCAACCCAATCCTTTTATATATAACATTACATGATTTTAAGCATAATTTTACATCAGAGTACAATCCAAGGATCGTTAAGTCTAGTGTCTTGGAAGACTAGGTACATAAAACATAAAACATGGGGCTAAAATAAAATTTATTTATTTAATCTCCATAAAGAGATCCTAACTTCCTTTTAGCCCTTAAATCTTCATAGGGTGCCCTGGGAAACACATGAACAAGGGATGAGCTAAAAATCCCAATAAGGGGATGACTATAAGGATACATCTTAAGCACATGAGTTAGAAGGCATGACATAATGATAAAAAAGCATAGAACATACGAAATCATAACATATAAGCAAGGGATCATATAAACATGGAATCATATATATGTGTCAGAATCATAAGACATTTCTTTAGTACAGTTCAAGGCTAACTGCCAATCCCGTTTCCCATTTTAGCATGGGTCAAGGATAACCGCCAATCCTGTTTCACATCGCATATCATGAGACTTAACTTTACTCGATGCATTGGAGCGCTATCTGGGCACACCCATCTCAAAATTTTCATGAATTTTCTTGACACATAGATAATCTTTCCAAACCAATAATCATACATAATCAATCATACATAAACATAAGGGTACCCATGGAAATAATTATGTACCACAACCATGACATAAATCATAACCAATGGGAGTATCATGAAAGTGTCCATGAAAGAAAGGAATTATACATGGACATTCAATATGCATATATCATGGTACGTGATGTCAAAAAGGAGTGAAAACTTGTAAGAAATGTATTTGGAAAATTTTAGCATTAATACATTTTGTGCGGTTTTAAGGAAAATATTATAGAGATTTTAAAATAGAAAAGGGAAAAATATTTTATATAAAACCATAAGTGAACTAAGAAGGTTTTAATAATAAAAATACTGATTTTATAAAGACAATTGTGGCTTAAAACAGAATACATAGTGCACTTGAAATCAGGTAAGAATTCAGGAAGTTCCCTTAAAACATGATTGCTTATCGGGGGTATCGAGGTGGGAATCACTAAAAACAGGTATATCCCAAAAATAGAATGAGGTATGGATCTTGGAAAATTCGTTTGTAGAATATAAACATTATTTAGAAGTTGTACATAAAATAAAATACAACTTCATTTGGGTAAAAATAAATATAGAGAAACCCAAAGGAGTGAAGGAGGTTTGGGTAGAATTCATTACGGATTATTAGCATGGTATCAGGTGTACCTAAAAGGGATTTTTTGAGAAATAATGGGGATTCTAATAACTTATAAATCATTAGGGAAGTATTGGTAAGTTTATAAATAATACCCCATCATTAGGGATCACACACAAAATGGAATAACATAGAGGACAATCTTAAAATAAAAGTGAAATGGGGAGGATCCCTTACCTTAAATCTGTTGGTGTTCTCCACTTGTTATTAAAGATCTGAATAAAAAAATTAGGTTTATTAATTAGTAATTCTAGAACCCCTTATCACTACTAGAAATATCACCTATACCCACGGTTTAAAACTGTGGTTATAGCCCATGAAACTGTGGGTATAGGCTATACCCACGATTTCATAGACCGTGGGCTAGAGCAGCGTCGCAATAGCTCTATACCCACGGTTTCTATAAAACCGTGGGCATAGCCCAAGAAAAATTCAGATTACCCACGGTTTACCAAACCGTGGGTATATATCGATATCCACGGTTTTGTAACCATGGGTATACAGGTTTCCAGCGCAGCAGAATTACTCACACAGCAGAAATACCCACGGTTTACCAAACCGTGGGTATAGATATATGCCTACGGTTTAACAAACCGTGGGTATACAGTTTTCCCCGCACAGCAAAATTACCCATGGTTTAATAAACCGTGGGTAATAACATTTTACCCCAAAAACTGCTTCTAGCTTACCATCCTGCACCCTTCCAACCATCCTGCACCTATTCCTACCATCCAGCACTTAAAAACAATAGAAACCAAAATACAAAATAGATGGATTTTAATCATGGTGGTGGGAAAATTAAAAATTCCAACTTGGATGGAGAAAAAGTGATAAAATTCTAGCATTCCAAAATGATGCATATCTTAAAATGATGAAAAAAAAGAAGACATTCTCTATTTTACTAAGGTTATTGCTAATCCAAATTCAATATTCCCATCGGTGTTAGAATCAAAAGAAAATGTAGGAAAAATCATGTCACACAGGAGTTCCCGGAACAAAACTGACTTACATTATCAATAATGATTACTACAAGACTAAGTTAAATCTAGGATATTATAAACCAACACAATACTAACCATTTATATTTCCTCATGTCCAAGATTGTGTAACCATCTGTATTGCCTCATACTAACTGCAAGAACATAAAAACAACTAATTACGAACCTTTATTGCAAATGATAACAAGAATGAAGTACGATAAAATCCAATACTGAACTTGCATGAATAATAAAAGATCATTTTTGGTCAAGGATCATGGAAATCAGTGAGGATCTATCCCAAATGAAAAGAAAAAATATAATGGAATTTCTGCTATGTCAAAAAATTAAAATCAAAACAATAAGACCATGTTTTTAGCAAACTCAAGTGACCATCCAAATTAAGGAAATTTGGAGTGCACTAACTTGAATATAGAAACTGCTAAAAAAAGTGAAGAAAAATATAGCTAATAATATGTTGAATATGAATATGAATATGGAAGATTCAGACGTTCACCAAAATTCTGGTTTTTATAGAGGATCTAAAACTAATTGTGGGAAGAATTTTGATTTGTGTCTGGATGCAGTGGGTATACAGTTAACGCTGCCAAAATTTATGATGAAATGGTAATGACCGGGTTTACTCAATGTATCAAGACTTATAATTCCCTTCTAAAGGAACCGGTTCAATTGGGAAATTGGAAAATTGGAAAGCAGCAGAATCCATCTTTCTAGACATGAAAATAAATAACACGCTACTCTAAGACACTCAAACTACTCACTAACTCCATGCTTCTTGTTGTCCGACTCTTCACTATAAAAGAATGAATTTACACCAACATAGGTGTATCAATTCTTCTCCACGTTAATCTAATGATGAACTCAATGAATCTCTAATAGGAATACCTCCTATATCTCCTTAATCTAACTTTCCATCCCACATATGGAAATCTTTAGTTCTCTCTTTCTCCATGCTTGTTGTTGTCCTACTCTTCACTAACAATGAATGAATTTACACCAACATAGGTGTATCAATTCTGCACTACATTCAAAAGATGACTCGTAGACAAAATCCCTCCACCTGCCCAGCCCTCCCCATCCCTCCCCACTACCCAGCCCCTGCCCAGCCCTCCCCACTGCCCAGCCCTCCCCCTCCCCCCCTGCCCAGCCCTCCCCCTCCCCCCTGCCCAGCCCTCCACCTGCCCATCCCTCCCCCTCCCCCCTGCCCAGCCCTCCACCTGCCCAGCCCTCCCCCTCCCCCCTGCCCAGCCCCTCCCCCTACCTCCCCACTGCCCATCCCTCCCCCCTGCACAGCCCTCCCCCTGCCCAGCCCTCTCCCCCTCCCCCCTGCCCAGCCCTCCACCTGACCAGCCCTCCCCCTCCCCCCCTACCCAGCCCCTTCCCCTCCCTCCCCACTGCCCATCCCTCCCCCCCTGCATAGCCCTCCCCCTGCCCAGCCCCCTCCCCCTCCCCCCTGCCCAGCCCTCCACCTGCCCAGCCCTCCCCCTCCCCCCCTGCCCAGCCCCTCCCCCTCCCTCCCCACTGCCCATCCCTCTCCCCCTGCATATCCCTCCCCCTGCCCAGCCCCCCTCCCCCTCCCCCCTGCCCAGCCCTCACCCTGCCCAGCCCTCCCCCTCCCCCCTGCCCAGCCCTCCACCTGCCCAGCCCTCCCCCTCCCCCCTGCCCAGCCCCTCCCCCTCCCTCCCCACTTCCCATCCCTCCCCCCCTACACAGCCCTCCCCCTGCCCAGCCCTTTCCCTGCCCAGCCCCCCTCCCCCTCCCCCCCTGCCCAGCCCCTCCCCATCCCTCCCCACTGCCCAGCCCCTCCCCATCCCTCCCCACTGCCCAGCCCTCACCCTCCCCCCCTGCCCAGCCCTCACCCTACCCAGCCCTCCCCCTCCCCCCTGCACAGCCCTCCACCTGCCCAGCCCTCCCCCTCCCCCCTGCCCAGCCCCTCCCCCTGCCCAGCCCTCCTCCCCCTCCCCCTCCCCCTCCCCCCCTGCCCAGCCCTTTCCCTGCCCAGCCCCCCTCCCCCTCCCCCCTGCCCAGCCCCTCCCCCTCCCTCCCCACTGCCCAGCCCTCCCCCTGAATCTCCCTGCATGAAATATGTAGATGCATGACATGTTTTATTTGGATGCAGACCCAATCAGGTAAGGTACTGTAACTGTTAGAAAACATCCTAAAATTTTGATAAGGTACTACAACTCACTGTATTACAGAACAGATTATAACAGAAAACAAATCTAAAATCGAATGTCTAACTAAATATGTTCCCTTAAGGTATGTTTATTTAAGGTAATACAACTCACTGTAATACAAAACAGATTATAACACAAGAAATACCAGTCAAACAATATAAACTTCCATACATCATATCCTGTTGAAGAGTTATTTGGGAAAAAAATACCTTCATCAATCCTCGCTGAGACATAAATGATACATATCTCTTAAGTTTCTTCTCCATGCTTGTAAATAGAAGGAATTAATTCCATCAGCCCATGCACATTCACCAATATTTCGGTTCATCGCTATGCTGGGATGAGAACAATCAAAGTATTTCTAGCAACTCTTAGACATGACCCACAAAAATCAATATACAGTGGAGTCAATAGTGAAAACATATCACCTGCATTCATATGTTGGATGAAAGGTAGGTTAACTCCATGATTTTACGACCAATAACCTGCATTCATATAGTGTGTAAATGCAAATGAAAAATGATGCATAGTAGGGAGGTTAATTCCACAATTTTAGGAAAACATACCTGTTGTAGAGATCTGGCACTTATTAGTGTAGGATTCCCTTGATCACTTCATGTGCAGAGTGAGTCACCTGCAATATATAAATAAAAAATAATCAATATTCATCTTAAAAGATGAAGTGCGTAATAACATATGAAAAAGTATTATACGAAGGGAAATACTGCAAATTTTCTAGGAGATTATTTCAACGATATTACGAGAACATACCTATTACGGGTTGAGCAACACATCGGTCAAGATTTGATTTAAGTGGCTACTCTAGGCGGTTTTGTTAACATCCACCTCTCCCGTGCACTTGCTTTGTGTTTCCAGCGCACCCTTCAAGAACACTTTCAACTTCCAGAATGTTGATTCACTCGGCATCCCACATACCAATTATGGCCGGAAACAGAGAGGAAACAGAGCATTTGTGCTGCAATGAATAGTCAGAAATGTCAGGTTTAATGATAGCAACTAGAAGTGTTTACCTTTAACTAGAAGACAGTGCCCCATTGATGATTGTTCAGAAGGCTCTGAAGAAAGGTGATGTCCTAGGAGTGGTTGATCCTCTAATGCGCCATGGTAATCAACTAAATCAGCTGCAAATTCATTTCTAGGAGCACTTGAAGTACTACTGCATCATATTATCAAAATATGAGTCTGGGGTTAAATTGGATATTTGAGGATGCAGTTGAGTAAAAAGAAAACTTTTCATGATGTAAAAAATGGTGTGGTAAAACCATACCTTTAGCGATGGTGGATAAGTCGACATCATGTCCAGCTCCTCCCCCAGCCCCTCCCCCTCCTTCCCCACTGCCCAGCCCCTCCCCCTCCCTCCCCACTGCCCAGCCCCTCCCCCTCCCTACCCACTCCCCATCCCCCCCTGCCCTGCCCCTCCCCACTGCCCAACCCCTCCCCCTCCCTCCCCACTGCCCAGACCCTCCCCCTCCCTACCCACTACCCAGCCCCCCCTGCCCAGCCCCTCCCCACTGCCCAACCCCTCCCCCTCCCTCCCCACTGCCCAGCCCCTCCCCCTCCCCACCTGCTCAACCCCTCCCCCTCCCTCCCCACTGCCCAGCCCCCCCTACCCAGCCCCTCCCCACTGCCCAGCCCCCCCTGCCCAACCCCTCCCCCTCCCTCCCCACTGCCCAGCCCCCCTGCCCAGCCCCTCCCCACTGCCCAACCCCTCCCCCTCCCTCCCCACTACCCAGCCCCTCCCCCTCCCCACCTGCCCAGCCCCTCCCCCTCCCTCCCCACTGCCCAGCCCCCCTGCCCAACCCCTCCCCACTGCCCAACACCTCCCCCTCCCTCCCCACTGCCCAGCCCCTCCCCCTCCCCACCTGCCCAACCCCTCCCCCTCCCTCCCCACTACCCAGCCCCCTGCCCAGCCCCTCCCCCTCCCCACCTGCCCAGCCCCTCCCCCTCTCTCCCCACTGCCCAGCCCCCCCTGCCCAGACCCTCCCCACTGCCTAGCCCCCCTACCCAACCCCTCCCCCTCCCTCCCCACTGCCCATCCCCCCCTGCCCAGCCCTTCCCCACTGCCCAACCCCTCCCCCTCCCTCCCCACTGCCCAGCCCCTCCCCCTCCCCACCTGCCCAGCCCCTCCCCCTGCCCAGCCCCCCCTGCCCAGCCCCTCCCCCTCCCTCCCCACTGCCTAGCCCCCCCTGCCCAGCCCCTCCCCACTACCCAACCCCTCCCCCTCCCTCCCCACTGCCCAGCCCCTCCCCCTCCCCACCTGCCCAGCCCCTCCCCCTCCCTCCCCACTGCCCAGCCCCCCTGCCCAGCCCCTCCCCACTGCCCAGCCCCCCTGCCCAACCCCTCCCCCTCCCTCCCCACTGCCCAGCCCCCCTGCCTAGCCCCTCCCCACTGCCCAACCCCTCCCCCTCCCTCCCCACTGCCCAGCCCCTCCCCCTCCCCACCTGCTCAGCCCCTCCCCCAGCCCAGCCCCCCCTGCCCAGCCCCTGCCCCTCCCTCCCAACTGCCCAGCCCCCCCTGCCCAGCCCCTCCCCACTGCCCAACCCCTCCCCCTCCCTCCCCACTACCCAGCCCCTCCCCCTCCCCACCTGCCCAGCCCCTCCCCCTGCCCAGCCCTCCCTGCCCAGCCCCTCCCCCTCCCTCCCCACTGCCCAGCACCCCCTGCCCAGCCCCTCCCCACTGCCCAACCCCTCCCCCTCCCTCCCCACTTCCCAGCCCCTCCCCCTCCCCACCTGCCCAGCCCCTCCCCCTGCCCATCCCCCCTGCCCAGCCCCTCCCCACTGCCCAACCCCTCCCCCTCCACTACTAAGGCCAAGATTATATGGCAAGATAATAATTAACACACCAAACCATAAAAACAAAAATGGCATGTGAATATTACCTAAAGAATTGTCAAATAACACCCCCAATGAAAACATAATCCAAAATTCATTTCATTTCATAAAGAAATTCACATACAAGCAGTCCACCAATACAAAAAAAAATTAAAACTCCAACACAAGTCTCTCTGCTAAGTCAAAAATGGAGGGGATTAATATCCCCCCCATAGCCATCATCATCATCCCCATGTTCAGCATCATCATCAGCAGTAGCAACATCGTCAGCATCATCATCACCAGCAGAAACATCATCATCATCATCAGCAGCAGCAGCAGCAGCAGCAACAATCTCATCACCAACAACAGCATCAACAACATCCTCACCAGCTCTATCGCCACCACCATCATCGCCACTAGGACCCTCATGGGAATCACCCGAGGCATTATGTAAAGAGTGAATTGATGCTATACATGAATCAAAAGTGGCAGAAACCTCTGGTGGTAGTGACTGACTCAACATTGACATTGCTTTCATGAAATGTTCATTCATTAGCTTACTTTTTTCACGCTCCTCTAATACTATTTTCTTTGTCACAGCTAATTCAGCGCGCGTACTTTCCAAATATCTTCATGTTAACCATTTACCCTTAATTAATCCTAGTCACTCCAAGCATCCATAAATGAAACCATGATTGGGATGACCATCATTGGGAGGTTGGTTTAGTGGAGCGGAGTAGGTTTTGACAACCAAAAATGTTTCCTAGGTGTCCCCACATACTTAGGACCTCGAGAAGATAAATGCTTAGAAGACGTTGGGTGAAAGTAAGCATCTTTTTCCACAGTATCCACAATAGGCGAGTCATCAACGTCTTCGTACTCATCACCATTGTCTGGCCGCAGCATGGAAAGTACTCAATGCGAGTATTTGTAGTGACCACTTCAGGAATGTATGAGGGCATAGAGGTTCCCAAGGTAATGACCCACATTTTCAGTATTCTCAAAAAAAGAAATGACAATGGGCACTAACACATAACCAATTATAGTAAGAGAAACTTCCCTAGTTTAGAGGAGCTTCCATAAAGCACTAGGGGACCGGTCACGAGTGGATGGGTGTCCTTTGAAAAGGTCCCATTACGTCCATGCCATTGGGAAATCAGCCTCAGGGGAATGAATGGTATACTCCCAGAAAGAGCTTCAGTATCTTGTTCGGACTCCCTTGAGGTCATGACCCCATATTTTACAATTTTCCTCGGGGGGGGGGGGGGGACGAGTGGATTTCAAAGTACTTTTCCTAGACAAGAGTTTCCAACAACTCCCTTTTCTTATCCTTCAACTTTTCACCATATGCCTTGAAAGTTATCACGAGGGGAACTGGATCAACTAATTGGTCATGGGTATATGATTTAACGCAGTCCTCAGCATTGATATTGGTGAGGAAGGGTACGAAATCCCCAGAGTTCGGATGTTTGGCCTGGCACTGGGTGTCCTCCTGGGTGAACATCAGCCATAATTGACAAGCTATCATAAGATGCTTCTCTTGACAGAAACTGTTGAGAGTGGGAGGACACAACTTCAAAACATAGATAAATTGAAGAATAATTTTACAGGGTGAATATCCTTTTCAAATAAGATCTCCTCCAATATGGGCTACCCAGATGCCTTATCTCAAACAAAATAAGTAACCTTGGTTGACAAATTCTTCAGATGCATTATTCGTAATAGTAGCGGTAGGGAAATCATAAGGATGATAATAGAAATGCTAGTAGATTTTGAGATAAGAAATTAATTCCTACTCATTATTTATAGTTTTCTCATCTTTCTTATCCTTTGAAGCCCAAACTACCAACATAACCCCACTGGTACTCTGAAGATACGGTCGGAGGGTGGAATGCAGAATTAGTAAGGATTTGATAATGTTATAACCTCCTATAATCAACAAAGAATCATCAATATCCTCCCATAACATTAATGGAGCATCAAAAGTAAAATTACCTTGTTTAAGAGATGTCGAGGCGGAGGCGAAGGCCAGGGGGTCCAGGTCGGGAGCTGGGATGCGGAGCCGGGACGCGGAGCCGGGACACGGAGCCGGGATGCGGAGCTGGGACGCGGAGCTGGGACGTAGAGCCGGGACGTTGAGCCGGGAGGTGGAGGCCGAGGAAGGGAGTCGGAGAGGGGAGGAGAGGGCCGGGAGGCGGTGGTCAGGGAGGGGAGGACAGGGCCGGGAGTAAGGGTCGGGGAGGTAGGGTTGAATGAGGGGAGTGCCAAGTGAGGAGGAGCCCCGAGGAGGAGCCCGATAGTTCGGGCAGTATGTTGTTTTAATACCCACGGTTTTAATAAAACCGTGACATACAAGTTTAAACTACATATATAAAGATAATCATTTTCATTTTTAGTTAAAACAAAAAATATGGGAATGTAATTTTAAGGAAGCTATTAACATTAAAAAAATAGTAAATATAAAAAAAATGCAAATGAATTAACATGAAATTTATTAAATTAAAGTAAATTGAAATCCAAGAACATGCCATATGAGAATACTTATGTGTAGAGGTTGAGAAGACTAGGATCCTTACTAAAAAAATTGTCATATGCTATATTTGTAGAGATCTACAAGGTAGAGTCTCATCATGCCCTAGTGTTCACCATCACGGGCAGTACAAGTAACATCCACTAGTCATGACCTATCATGCACTAGCATGCGTCCAGTGGGAAGTCCAAGTAGCATCCACAACCCATGACCTATCATGCACTTGCATGTTCTCGATGGCCTGTGCAACCAATATTTGTTGGTTCAGGAGGTCCCGTAAACCTAGAGGAGTACTTTTACTAGGTTCCCCCATAAATACCCAAGGCTTCCCATGTGCCACTATTTTGGTACAAGTAATCCAAGAAGTTCAACCATGATAAAAGGTACCATCTATAATAACAAAATCCTAAGATTCCTTAAAACTGGTTTTCCTTACATAAAACAAAGTCCTCAGCCCATAATAGACAAAACCAGCATTAATTTGGTCAATACTATCCACTTTGGCCAAACAACATATTTCCTAAGAAATTTCTCTCCAAATTTTTTTTTATAAATCATTATAAATCAAGGGTAATCATTCCACTAAAACACAGCCATGTATTTCATGGAAAGTCATATGATGCATTACATCAAACACATGGTAGGAGAAATGTAAAACCAATGTGTTTTTATAATTTTAAACAACCCTTACACCACAGATTTAAAAAATCAAGAGTGAAAGTATGATTAATAGCAATCCTCATGAACATTAAATACCATAAATTTACATTAAAAATTCTTTTAAAATCATCAAGAATGTGTGGTTCGATAAATGACAGAAAATACAAAGAGTCGCCTACCTTTATACGGAGCGTGATCAATTTCAGAGGGCATCATCCATGGAATAATACTCTTAAAGACCTATGAAGACATCTTTAACAAATTCGAAACCCAGATACAAAGAATCAAGCAATCTATTGGGACCCCAGAAGTGAGAACACTTACCGACAAGCGATGGGTTAAAAGCACCCAATTGGGTGCGGATGACACATATAGGACTAATCTTACTCCCAAAATCAAAATCCCTATAAAGTTTTGGTCATCGATTGAGTGAGTAAGTCTCTCAACCTTGGAGAAATTTCTCAACTTCAATATGTCATCAACTGGAGGAGGGGGGAGCACGCGGACCAGAGCAGGAGGGGGGATGCGCATGGACCGGAGGAGGATGAGGATGGGGGATGTGCGCCGTCTGGAGGAGGGGTGATGATCGCCGATCGGAACTTCAATATGTCGTCAACTGGAGGAGGGGGGAGTGCGCGGACCAGAGCAGGAGGGGGGATGCGCATGGACCGGAGGAGGACAAGGATGGGGGATGTGCGCCGTCTGGAGGAAGGGTGATGATTGCTGACCGGAGGTGGGTAAGGGGATTCAATTGAAGGAAACACAGGGGAGGGACTAGATGGGGGGGAGTTGCGGCCTGATGAGTGAAGGAGATCGAGCAGAATATCGGGCCTCTATTTCTACGGTTCAATAAAAACCGTGGGGGTATAATTTCTATACCTACGGTTATTAATAAACAGTAGGTATAGGTTACCTTGATTCAGGTTATTCCCACGGTTTAAAAATCCGTGGGTATAGCTCCATGGGGATAACCCCTCTTTCCAGTAGTGTATATGTGTAATTGGTTTAGTATAATCATTTTAAGTTCATTCATAATTGTTTTGACTGGTTATGAGGTTCAATTTCATTGTTTGGGCTCATTTGTTTACTTGATTTTAATGACCGGTTCACTTATATTTATGTTTGGATAAACATGTAAGATGAAATTGGTTGTCCAGAATTAAAGTTATATTATATTAGTGAAAATCCAGTATATTACATGGTTTTAAATTTAATTTGGTTACTTAGAGTGAATTCGAATTATTATATAAAACCAAAGTGACAATCGTTTTTGTTAATTGGTGGGTTTGATTACAAAGAACGTGTTTTAATTTATAAATCAATACCATTTTTAAAAAAAGATTACAGAATAAAAATTGGATATATTTCATAAATATATTATGGTTAAACCATAACAAAAATGGTTTCATGAATAGATTTAAATATGATAATATAAATTGATAAATTATTTTCCTTGAATGTTCTAAATTAACACATCTCAAACGATGCTTTCATTCCTTTCAAATAAAAGGTGGGGAAAGGAGAGAAGATAATTAAATATCCCATTAGCATAAAAAAATTCCATTACATGTATTTTATTGGAGTTTTCATACTATTTGGGTGAAGGGAGTTGAGAAAAGAAACAAAAAGAAAATAACATAAAAGAAAAGAAGGAATTGGAAAGAGAAATTTACCTCTTGAAACTTCCTCCTTTGAGAATCTCTTAAGGGGAGAGGTTTTGGTATTTTTAATAGGCTAGGGGATTTTGTAAGTGGGGGGGAGATTGGGGAGATATTTGGTTAGAATATTAGAAAGGCATAAGGCTTGAGAAGTTTGAAGATAGGAGGTAAGAATGGGTGGTATTTATAGTGGAGGGGAGGAGGGTTTTCATAATCTTTTAATAATTAGTTTATTATTTCATCAAAAGACAAGGAATAGTAAGTATTCCATGACCAAGAATTGTAATAAATTCATGTGACTTAGAACTAATTGGTCTTACATCATAAGATCATCATTTATGACTCAATTAATCCATTATTTAGCATTTATTGTGAATTATCAGATTTTACTATTCATCAAAAATTCCAGTATTTCAGAAAAATCCCAAAAATTCACCCTAACCATTTTTGAAATTTAGAATCCAAAAATGAAGTCCATTTTTCAAAAATAATTTTCTAAATATGATTAATTTAATATTTAATTAAAATTATAATTTATTATTAAAACCCAGTTTTAAAGCATTCATTTACTTATTCTAAAATACAAGTACATCATAATTTCACTTGAATGTTTTTTTAATACTATCATAGGTAAGGTTACTATTCATTAAGGCATATAACTATTTATAATGGTATGTTACTATTCATAAGGGTAGGTTACTATTCACCAAAAAATTAATTTTTTCTTATCGGACTCCAAATAACTTACTGGTCACAACCGTGTATGTTAGATTTTTGAAATTCCAAACACAGAGTAAGTCTGTTTCTCGGCTCTCGACTCCTGGTGCCTCACCCATGCCCTAGACGGCTATGACCAGTGCCTCTGCCCCTCCCCCGTCATTGGGGGAGGGGGTTTCTCTTCCCCTCCAACAGTGAAGCCTTCTTCTTATGTCTTTCCCTCCTTTTCCATTTCCTTTTCTCCTTTACATGAAATCTCCATTTTCCCTAAGGTCCCGGACCTCCATGACGGTTACCCCCATATCTCTCTTTCGACCTCAGATTTTATAGATGCTTCTGCTCTTCTCTCCCAGACATTGGTGGCTCAGTTCCCTTCACGGCATCCTTTAGTTGACGTCTTCGAGAGATTCGTTTTTCAAAAATGGGGTCTTTTGGAACGCGCTTCTGTCGGGCTCCTGGACAAGCGGCATATTATGATCTGGTTTTCATCCTCGGAAGATCTCATCACTGCATGGTCTAGGGCTCCTCGTTCCTGTACCGGATTTCATTTTCATCTGCTTAAGTGGTCCTTCAATATTCATATGAAGTGGGACGCTCCTACAACGGCTTTGTGGGTATGCTTTCCTGAGCACCCCCTCCCCTTTTAGAATCCTTCTATCATCTGAATGCTAGGGAACCTAGTTGGCCACTTTCTCTGTTCAGATTCAAGAACCAGTTCTGTTTGCCACCCAATCTTGCCTCGCATCTATGTTGAGGTAGATGTGTCCAGACCCCCAGTCAAATGGATTTGGATTTCGGTAGGAGATGAATTCCGCTGGAAGAATCCGGTTGTGTTTGAGTCTTGGATGCACTTATGTTCATTGTGTCACCACCTCGGGCACTTTTCCCATTCTTTTCGGCGTGGAGGAAGGAACCAAGGGGGTCATGGTGCCAGTGACCCTCCTTTAGGCTAGGATGGGATCGTGGTTGGGTCTGCAGTGAATCCTCCTTCTGGGCTCAGTTGTGAGGTTGTTACTGATTAGCAGAAACCGTCTCGGTTTTCCCAGGACAACCCAAGAGTCACTGATATTCTCCATCAGCTGAAACAAGATCTAGGTGTGGCATGCTCGTCTGAGGATGGTGTTTTTCCACCGTGTGATAGTGGGTCTTGTGCAGGACTTGACCAAAAAATGGTCATGATGGATGAAAGGGAGATCCACTCGGATGCTTCTCAGGCTATGCAGTTGGCTCCTCTAAATCCATCCAATGCGGATACAGTGGATGAGGTTGTCCACGGGGATGACTACACTGGTGTGGATTCCCAATTTCCAGTTCAGGCTGACTTCTCAGCACATTTCCAATTCATGGGTCGTGGCCTTTCCTAGGCAGGAGTTGCAAACAAGTTGCAGCAGGTCTCGAAAGCTAGAATTACTTATGCTTAGAAGGTTAATTCCGGAGGTCTAATTTCGAACTCCTTGAACTGTTTTGCAGTGTTGGGAGAAGAGTATGAACATGCTTGTGAGGATCCCAAAGAGGTGGAGGTCACTCACGGAGAGGATCCCTTGGTGGGAGGGGGTTCTTCTCAAGAGGACATGGATGATGCTTTGGACCCCACTGTGTACAAGGCACTGGACATTGCAGAGGAATTCCTTAGATCCTCATCGCGAAAGGGAAAAAACATTATTTTGGATTCTGACGGCTTCATTACAAAAAATGGGAGGGCGCAACCAAGGAATCACTACTCCAGCCTTCCTAGTCCTCCAGTTACCACTAGTGCAGAAAACATTTTTTACGTCACCATTTTTTACGTCGGTTATATAAAACCGACGTCATAATATGTAAAATGAGGTTTTTTACGTCGGTTATTAAATAACCGACGTAAAACCCTGTGTTTAGTACACCTTTAACGTCGGTTATTTTGATAACCAACGTTATTAATAGCGCGGCTTCGTTTTTTACGTCGGTTATAAATTAACCGCCGTAAAAAACAGAAGCGGGGGGGCGTTTGTTACGTCGGTTATTCAATAACCGACGTAACAAACGCGGTTTTTGAAGGCCTTTTTACGTCGGTTATAAAATAACCGACGTAAAAAAAGAATCCGCAGATGTTTTTGACGTCGGTTATGGAATAACCGACGTAATAAAACGCGGATTTTGAGCCCTTTATAACGTCGGTTATAGAATAACCGACGTAAAAAAAGAATCAGAGGAAGGTTTTTACGTCGATTATTGAATAACCGACGTTATAAATGTTTTAAAAAAAATTATAACGTCGGTTATTGAATAACCGACGTGATAACTCATTTAAAAATTTACCCAGACCCGTGGATTGTCATTCGCGAGTTTACCTTCGACAGTCGCGACTCGTGTCTCTCGCGCGTAAACCCGAATCGGCTCGTCTATTTCGTTGGTTTAGATTCGTTTTGCGATCATCGTTTCTCATATTTAATCTCCTCGGATCAATCATCTAAACTTGCAGCACTCAGGTAATCCTCCCACTCGTTCGTTTTTTTCGCGGATAGTATATATATGTGTGTTGTGATTTTTTTGTTGAAACTAGCTAAGATTCTTCGATTGCGAACCCTTTTAACTCGTTTTGGCACCATAATCTTATTTATCATCCCTAGATCTATTTGTTCGACTTGCAATATTGAGTAATTTTATGATTTCACTAATTTTTCATCGTTTTCTATAAATCCCCGAGAGGGTTGGGGCGTGTCCATTTGGATGGGTTGCCCTTTTACAGTTGTTACTACTTTCTTCACACACAACCATGGCATAGGTGCATGGATTTGGGGTCGGGGGGTGTTTTCAGGGGGGTTTACAAGGGGGTGGGTGGGTGTGGGGGGTTGTCCAAGGGTGTGGGTGGGTGTTGGGGGGTGTCCAGGGGGGTGTCCAAGGGGGTAGGGGTGGGGGTGGTGTTTAGGAGGGGTGGGGGGCTGTCCAGAGGGTTGGGGGGTGTCCAGGGGGGTGTCCAAGCAGGTCGGGGGTGGGGGTTGTGTCCAGGAGGGGTGGGGTGCTTTCTAGAGGGGTCGGGGGCTGTCCAGAGGGGTAGGGGGGTGTCCAGGGTGGTGTCCAAGGGGATGGGTGGGTGTGGGGGGCTGTCCAAGGGAGTGGCGGCCTGTCCAGAGGGGTCGGTGGGGTGTCCAGGGGGGTGTCCAAGGGGGTGGATGGGTGTGGGGGGCTGTCCAAGGGGGTGGATGGGTGTGGGGGGCTGTCCAAGTGGGTGGCGGCCTCTCCAGAGGGTATTTGGGGTTGTCCGGGTGGGTGGGGGGCTGCCCAGAGGGTTGGGGGATGTCCAGGGGGGTGTCCAAGGGGGTAGGGGGTGGGGGGGTGGTGTCCAGGAGGGGTGGGGGCTGTCCAGAGGGGTCGGGGGCTGTCCAGAGGGTTGGGGGGTGTCCAGGGGGGTGTCCAAGCAGGTCAGGGGTGGGGGGTTGTGTCCAGGAGGGGTGGGGGTGCTTTCTAGAGGGGTTGGGGGCTGTCCAGAGGGGTCGGGGGGTGTCCAGGGTGGTGTCCAAGGGGATGGGTGGGTGTGGGGGGCTGTCCAAGGGGGTGGCGGCCTGTCCAGAGGGGTCGGTGGGGTGTCCAGGGGGGTGTCCAAGGGGGTGGATGGGTGTGGGGGGCTGTCCAAGGGGGTGGATGGGTGTGGGGGCTGTCCAAGTGGGTGGCGGCCTCTCCAGAGGGTATTTGGGGTTGTCCGGGTGGGTGGGGGGGCTGCCCAGAGGGTTGGGGGATGTCCAGGGGGGTGTCCAAGGGGGTAGGGGGTGGGGGGTGGTGTTCAGGAGGGGTGGGGGGCTGTCCAGAGGGGTCGGGGGTGTCTAGAGGGTTGGGGGGTGTCCAGGGGGGTGTCCAAGCAGGTCGGGGGTGGGGGGTTCTGTCCAGGAGGGGTGGGGGTGCTTTCTAGAGGGGTTGGGGGCTGTCCAGAGGGGTCGGGGGTGTCCAGGGTGGTGTCCAAGGGGATGGGTGGGTGTGGGGGGTTGTCCAAGGGGGTGGCGGCCTGTCCAGAGGGGTCGGTGGGGTGTCCAGGGGGGTGTCCAAGGGGGTGGATGGGTGTGGGGGGCTGTCCAAGGGGGTGGATGGGTGTGGGGGGCTGTCCAAGTGGGTGGCGGCCTCTCCAGAGGGTATTTGGGGTTGTCCGGGTGGGTGGGGGGGCTGCCCAGAGGGTTGGGGGATGTCCAGGGGGGTGTCCAAGGGGGTAGGGGGTGGGGGGGTGTCCAGGAGGGGTGGGGGGCTGTCCAGAGGGGTCGGGGGCTGTCCAGGGGGGTTTACAAGGGGGTGGGTGGGTGTGGGGGGCTGTCCAAGGGTGTGGGTGGGCGTTGGGGGTGTCCAGGGGGGTGTCCAAGGGGGTAGGGGGTGGGGGTGGTGTTTAGGAGGGGTGGGGGCTGTCCAGAGGGTTGGGGGGTGTCCAGGGGGGTGTCCAAGCAGGTCGGGGGTGGGGGTTGTGTCCAGGAGGGGTGGGGGGCTGTCCAGAGGGGTCGGGGGGTGTCCAGGGGGGTTTACACATCGATTTGTTTTATATTTCAAAATTGTTTACATTCAAATTATGATTTTTTTCATATAAACATATATTTGTCTTATCTAAAAAAATATATATTTTTGCTATTTGTTATAGGTAATAATGAGTCGAAGTTGGATTATGGCACATCGAATGAGCAATGAATATGAGGAAGGTGTTGATGCCTTTTTGGAATTTGCTAAACGAAATGTTCCAAGTAGTGACATTTTTTTCTATCCATGCCTGAAATGTCTGAATATGAAGAAGTTGAAAAGTAGAGAGATAAAAGATCATCTGATTTGTCATGGTTTCAATCCGAGTTACAACCCTTGGATTTGGCATGGCGAAACTGGACAGAATGTCACTGATGATAATGAATCGCAAGATGGTAACTCCGATGGAATTGAAGAAATGATTCGCGATATTGTAGCAGAACAAATTGAGATAGAACCGACAGTTGCACGTCTATATGGTGATGCCGAAAAACCATTATATCCTGGTTGTACAGATTTTACGGTTTTGTCGGCGGTGTTAAGATTGATTAACCTGAAGGCGAAACATGGATGGAGTGACAGAAGTTTTACAGAGCTGCTACAATTGATGAAAGACGTTCTTCCAAAAGATAACGATCTTCCAGATTCACATTATAAGGCCAAAAAAATATTATGCCCGATGGGATTGGGATACAGGAAAATACATGCCTGTCCGAATGACTGCATTATATATAGGAAGGAATATGAATTTCTGAAAGAGTGTCCTAAATGTGGGACATCACGGTATAAGGTGAAAGAAAAATCACAAGCTGATGTAGAGATTACAAAGCTCCCTTAAAAGGTATTTTGGTATCTTTCTATAATTCCTCGTTTCAAACGTTTATTTGCTAATTCACATGATGCAAAAAGGTTAAGATGGCATGCTGATGAGCGGGTATGTGATGGAAAAATACGTCATCCAGCTGATTGTCCACAATGGAAGAAAATTGATGCCCAGTACCCTACATTTGGAAATGAAATTAGAAATATGAGACTAGGCTTGTGCACAGATGGAATGAATCCATACCGAACCCTCAGTAGCACACATAGTTCATGGCCTGTTTTATTGGTAATTTACAACCTCTCTCCTGAAGTTTGTATAAAGCGCAAATATGTCATGTTGAGTATCATGATATCTGGTCCAAAGCAACCCGGCAATGATATTGATGTATACTTGTCACCGCTGATTGATGATTTGAAACTGTTATGGGCTGATGGTATTAGGGTGTATGATTCTTATAAAATGGAATATTTTCAACTGCATGCAGTGCTTCTATTCACTATAAATGACTTCCTAGCATATGGAAATTTGTCTGGATACAGTGTTAAAGGGCATAAAGCATGTCCAATTTGCGAACAACAGACGTCATATTGTCAATTGCATCATGGGAGGAAAACAGTGTACATGGGTCATCGAAAGTTTTTGCCTATGGATCACCCTTATAGAAGACTAAAAAAGGCATTCAATGGCTCACAAGAATTTGATACTGCTCCTCAACCTTTATCCCCAGAATTGTATTTTGAGAGGGTGAAAAACCTTGATGTGACATTGGGAAAGACACAGAAATCTGGTAATGATAGACATATTTGGAAGAAAAGGTCAATATTTTTTGAGCTACCATATTGGAGGTATCATGAAGTCAAACATAATATTGATGTCATGCACGTGGAGAAGAATATCTGTGATTCTTTGATCGGAACATTGCTAGATATTAAAGGAAAGACAAAAGATGGGTTTAATGCAAGGTTAGACCTACTGTCAATGGGAATACGTTTGGAGTTAGCTCCCACTCCTAAAGGAAGACGAACATTTCTTCCCCCGGCTTGTCATACATTATCGAAGAGGGAGAAAAGTAGCTTCTGTCAGTGTCTTCATGATATCAAAGTGCCTCAAGGTTATTCTTCAAATGTAAAAAATTTTGTCTCATTGAAAGACTTGAAGTTGATAGGTATGAAATCACATGATTGTCATGTCATGATGCAACAAATTCTACCAGTTGCACTGCGTGGAATATTGCCCATCCGTGTCAGAAAGACTATAATGAGGTTGTGTTATTTTTTCAATTCAATTTGCAACAAGGCGATTGATGTGAATGCTTTGAACATTTTGGAAAAGGATGCAATTTTTATACTTTGTCATTTGGAAATGTATTTTCCTCCAACTTTTTTTGATATGATGGTGCATTTAATGATTCATCTGGTTCGAGAAATAAGGATTTGTGGACCTGTATATCTTCGTTGGATGTATCCTTTTGAAAGGTATATGAAAATATTAAAGGGATATGTTAAAAATCCATATCGACCTGAAGCCTCCATTATTGAAAAGTATATTTCTGAGGAGGTAGCAGAGTTTTGTACGAGCTACTTGGCTACGGCGCAACACATAGGTTTGCCTCCATCTCGCCATGAACGGGTTAATAATGAGGGAAAGGGGATTCGTGGCTTGAAAGTCAAATCACTGTCAGCTGAACATATGAAGAAGTTAGAATCATACATCTTGAATAACATAGCTGATGTTCAACCGTATATCACATTGCATATTAATGAGTTGAAACAATGTCATCCAAAGAAGAAAGAAATGTGGATTTTGAATGAGCACAACAAAACTTTTTTGCCATGGTTTAAAAAGACCTTGCTTGGTAGATCAGATGTATCAGAGACATTAAAATGGATAGTGGGTGGTCCATCTTTAAATGTGATAACATGGTCCGCTTATGACATTAATGGCTATACATTTCATACGAAAGCTCAGGACAACAGAAGTGCAGTTCAGAATAGTGGTGTATTGGTGTTTGCAGAAGCAATGCATTTTTCGAGTGCTAAGGACAGAAACCCAATTTCGGCATTAAGTGCATATTATGGAGTGATTGAAGACATATGGGAGGTTGATTACTTTAAAATTAAAGTTCCCGTTTTTAACTGTAAATGGTTTATCGGTAACAACAGTGTCAGACACGATGAATTTGGAATGACACTTGTTAATCTGAATAGATTGGAAGACACAGCTGATTCTTTTATAATGGCAACACATGCCAAACAAATTTTCTATGTAGTAGATCAATCAGATATGCAGTGGGCTGTTGTTTTACAAGGGAAAAACCAATATGTTGGTGAGGATGAATTTGATGAAGCTGCTGATTTATGTGAGATCCCTACTTCCATGGAAAGATTAACAGAACATAATGATGAGTATGTTGAACACATGGTTTGTGCCATAAGGAACGATCACGACGAAGGAATTTGGGAAAACAATCCAACTGTACATTCCTAAAATTACAGGTAACACAAGTTTATTTCTTGTTTACATTTAGTTTTTTCATATAATGTTAGATACTGTAAATTTTTTACTTATTAAAACATGTATCAAACCAAAACGATAAAACAATAAAAACCGTAAAGAGGAGAAGTCCTGGGCGCACCGGCTGGCCGGTGGTGGATCACCGGTTGGCCGGTGGTCCAGAACAAAGCTCTGTCTGGTCCACCGGCCGGCCGCTGCTGAGCCAGCGGCCGGCCGGTGGTCCAGACAGAGAGCCTTCCTCTGTCTGGACCACCGGCCGGCCGCTGGATCACCACCGGCCGGCCGGTGGACCAGACGGAGCCTTCCTCTCTGTCTGGATCACCAGCGGCCGGCCGGTGTTGAGCCAGCGGCCGGCCGGTGTTGAGCCAGCGGCCGGCCGGTGGACCAGACAGAGAGTCGTCCTCTATGTCTGGATCACCAGCGGCCGGCCGGTGATGAGCCAGCGGCCGGCCGGTGGTCCAGACAGAGAGGAAGGCTCTCTGTCTGGTCCACCGGCCGGCCGGTGGTGATCCAGCGTCCGGCCGGTGGTCCAGACAGAGGAAGGCTGTCTGGTCCACCGGCCGGCCGGTGGTGAGCCAGCGGCCGGCCGGTGGCACCAGGCAGTGGGCAAGTCTACTGCCTGGGTCCTCCGGCTGGCCGGTGAGCTCACACCGGCTGACCGGTGGACTCATTGAGTCCACTTTTCAGCTTTCTTGGGCCAACTCCTTGGCAACCTTTTGCCTGTGTTTACCATGTTTATCATTGTTTAACATGCTTACCATATTACCAATGTTTACTATTATGTAATTTAGTACACTTTTCTATTTGTGAACTAATGTTTGTTTTTTTGATTTGAAGGAAAATGACAGATCAATCAGTTGATCAGCCACATGATTCTGGAGATGAGCATATTGGTCATACATCTGGGGAGGAACATTCACATTCTCTTATTACGAAAAAGAGTTCAAAGGTTGGTAAGCGTGGGTGCACACGTTTACCAAAATTATCACTTGCCCGTACGAAGGAGGAGAGGATAGTCGTGGAGTTTGATGATGATGATCTTCCTAGAGGTCCAAATGCTAAAGATTTTAAGGGTTTTGTAGCAACTCAGGCTAAGAGCAAAGTAAGCATTCTCTATGATGATTGGAGAAGTGTGGATAAGGCGATAATTTCTCAGCTGTGGGAGACCATTTTGGTAAGATCTTTTGCTATTGTTTGACTGTTCTTTAAATGTTTCTAGTATATATAATATTTTTAACCTCTTTTTTATCAGATGACATTTGATATTCCTGACACTGGAGGAGTCAGGAAGAAATGCTTATCGTTGGCTGCTAGGAGATGGAGGGATTTCAAATCAACCCTCTCATCTGATTTCATTTATGGTCATAGGAGTCGTGAGAATCCATGTCGTATATATCCTTTTATAGATGAAGACACATGGAGACAATTTTTTGAAAATAGAAGAAAAGAATCATTTTTGGTAAGGGCAATGTAAACTTTTATAAGCTTTCTTATATAAATGATCTTATTATTGTTTTGTTAATGATTACTTATTCTTAATTTACAGCAAACAAGGAAATCTCATCAAGAGATCCAATCTAAAAATGTATACCCTCATAGTTTATCTCGGGGAGGGTATGCATTATTGGAAGAACAAATGATGGCAGAAAAATTTCAACAACTAAGAGCTGAGTCTTCAAGATCTGGAGAGGTGGCCCCTCCATCCCCTCCATCTAGACATGAGAAATGGAAAAGAGCTCGGAAGGGCAAAAAAGGACAATATCTTTCGAAAGAATCGAGACTCGTAGTTGAGAGGATTGTAAGATATCTATTTTATTTATTTAAGTTTACTATTTTCGTCATATATTTCCAATCATTATAGAAATGTTCAATTAATTATTACAGGACTCTCTTGAGGAGCATAGTTCACAGGGGACATTTACACCATCTGGGAGGGAAGATATTTTATCTGTGGCATTGGGAAAGCCCGAACATCCTGGCCGTGTAAGAGGATATCCGGCAGGTGTATCGGTAAGAAAAGTGTTGCCACGTTCCTCAACTTCTAACGTTGAGGGAGTTTATAAAAAAAAAATAGAATCCTTGGAGGCTGAAGTCCATAATATTAATGCGACAATGGAGGACAAGATTAGAGCATCGGTGCAGTTAATGTTTGCAGACTTGCAAAGACAATTTCAGGGTGCAGCTCCCACTCCACCTCTCCCAGTAGCTCCCACTCCCCCACCTCAGCCTGCGGACCCCATTTTTGATCCTCCTCCTCCGCCGCAGCTACCTACTTATTGTGAGTTGTATGTTGATGATCCTCAACATCATATAGTTGCATATGGGATGGTATATTGTATAGGAGATACAGTTCATCATCAACAGTTAGAGGTAGAGAATCAGAGGGTCACTGTACAGGATATTATAGATAGATCAGCTCGGATACCATTACCTACAGATGAGGTGACGACAGTTGGACATAGTATCGGCCATTTTTTACTTTGGCCATCCAGACTTCTTCGACTCATTACCATAGAGGTATGGATGTTATATCTTTTATTTTATATTTTTATTAATGTTTTATCATTTGAAAACTAATATATTTTTCAATTTATTTTTACAGGAATACTTCAAAGGTAAAGAAATACTGTATAGACAACAACAAAGATAGATAGCTATGACATCAGATGCAGATACTAGAAGTCTTGACAAATTGTCAAGATATTCAAATTTGTTGGCGGATCATTATGACTTTACAATGGAAGCTCATGTCTGTGGACGTGAACTATGTGTGGGGATTATGAAAACTGATATCATGGAGTTTGTCACTGGAGATAAGTTGGGCATCAACGTGGTGCAAATTTTTATCATGTAAGTCTTAACACATTTTCCTTGCGTTATATTTATTAAAAATGTATACTTATGTCTGCTTTGTATTAGGTATCTGTATAAAATTTGTGAGAGGAATGAGCTGACAGATGTATATGGATTCGTGGACCCACAATTGATTTCCCCTGAAGCATGTGCATTGGATGAGGAACAAAGAATGCTTTATATTGCTGATAGATTTGAAAAGAATGTAATCACACAGTGTTGGATGATGCCTTTTTGTGAGAGGTATGAAACACATCCCTCTCAAAGAGTTAATTATCTTTTAACATAAAAAACCACTAACGTTAAATTTCCTTTTATCAGGGATCATTGGATGTTAGGGGTTTTTTACCCTAGGGAGAAAACACTTTATTGGATATGCTCTCTCCATGATGATGTGCGAGAAAGTTTTAAGAATATATTGGAAACGTAAGTTTCAATTTCACAATAGTTTTATATATTATAATGAATTTTAAATTTACCCCATTCGTATTATTTTCTAACAGGGCATGGGTCCACTTTCGAAAAAGCGCAAAGAAAAGGAATTTCAAGATCAAATATGTACATGCGAAGGTAAATATCCATTTATAATTTGTACATTTTGATTTATTACATAAAAATAATATATTGAATTTACACTCATTCAAACAGAAATGTCATGAGCAACAAGGCATCATCGAATGCGTATATTACATGTTAAGATTTATGTATGAAATAATAACAACTGGGACAGTTCTGAGTTTTGACCTGGTAAGATTTCCTCTTTCTCATAATATTTCAATTTGATTTATTCATTATACACGTTGACTACTATCCTTTTCCTTTGTAGCTTTTTGATGACCCTCAACCCTTTACTGCTGAAGATATCAAACACTTACAAGTGGAGTGGTCAAATTATTTTACAGGTTTGATTGACTTTTAGTTGTTTGTAATGTAAAATGTAATTTTGAATATTGTCAATGTAATTGTGTATTTCGTAGTCGTTTAGGTTGGATTTAGTTTTTTTTGAAGTTGACAGTGTAAGTTTTGAATGTTATATAAGTGAATGTTTAATTTTTCTCTACTTCTTGTTTTGGTCTACTGTTGATGGTTTTTCTGGTCTAGATTTTGGTATGGGGGGAGAGGTTCCAAGGGGGTGGGTGGGTGTTTGGGGGGTGTCCAAGGGATATGGGAGGGGTGTCCAAGGTGTGTTTGGGGCTGTCCTAGGGGTCGGGGGGGTGTAAATGAGGTGGGAGTTCTGTCCAAGGGGCCGGTTGGGTGTAAATGAGGGTGGGGGCTGTCCAAGGGGTGGGGGGGTGTCCAAGGGGTGGGGGGGTGTCCAAGGGATATGGGAGTGGTGTCCAAGGTGTCTGGGAGTTCTGTCCAAGGGGCCGGTTGGGTGTAAATGAGGGTGGGGGTGCTGTCCAAGGGGTGGGGGTGTCCAAGGGGTGGGGGGGTGTCCAAGGGATATGG
This sequence comes from Viscum album, assembly GCA_963277665.1. Classification (NCBI taxonomy): domain Eukaryota; kingdom Viridiplantae; phylum Streptophyta; class Magnoliopsida; order Santalales; family Viscaceae; genus Viscum; species Viscum album. The sequence goes on from OY728158.1 coordinate 885,245,704, forward strand.
GAGGGGTGTCCAAGGGGTGTTTGGGGCTGTCCAAGGGCTCGGGGGGGTGTCCAGGGGTCGGGGGGTCCAAGGGGTCTGGGAGGGCTGTCAAGGTGTGGGGGGTGTCCAATGGGTGTTTGAGGCTGTACTAGGGGTCTTGGGGGTGTAAATGAGGGTGGGGGGGCTGTCCAAGGGGTGGGGGGGTCCAAGGGGTGGAGGGTGTCCAAGGGATATGGGAGGGGTGTCCAATGGGTGTTTGAGGCTGTACTAGGGGTCGTGGGGGTGTAAATGAGGGTGGGGGGGCTGTCCAAGGGGGGTGTCCAAGGGTTGTGGTGGGGCTCCAATGTGGTGGGGGAGGGCTGGCCAGGTTTTTAGGTGGGTATAGATGAGGGTGGGGTTCAGTTGGGGCTTGGGGGAGGGCTGGCATGGTTATTTTTGTTTGGTTTCTGGTTGCTTTTTGGTGAGAGCAGTGCAATTATTTAAAAAAAAAATCTTTCACGTCGGTTATTTTATAACCGACGTGGTAAATAAATCGGTAGGGGTTTATCACGTTGGGTTTTTCTAGAACCGACGTGATAAACCGTTCCCGGGGCTTTTATCACGTCGGTTCTTAATATAACCGACGTGCTAAAAGGCCTGGGAATCGATTTACCACGTCGGTTATTGGATAACCGACGTGCTAAAACGTTTCCCAGGCCTTTTTATCACGTCGGTTATTTAAGAAACCGACGTGATAATAGGCCAGGGGAAGGGTTTATCAGGTCGGTTATGACATAACCGACGTGATAAACGATATCCCAGGCGTTTTATCACGTTGGTTTAGGGAATAACCGACGTGATAAAGCCCCCCCGCGCATATTTATCACGTCGGTTATTATATGAACCGACGTGATAACCACCGTGATGTTAGGGATATTACGTCGGGTTTTAAATAACCGACGTAAAAAACGTTATTTATAACGTCGTCCGTATTAACGTCGCCTAAAAACCGACGTAAATAATAAAAAATAACCGACGTAAAAAATGTTTTCTGCACTAGTGTACTAGATATGCAAGCAAGGGTAATCTGTCCAAAAAGGTTCTTGAAAATGCTAGCATCATTTCCTCAAGTAAGCTCAATGGTGACAAGATCGAGGTGGCTAACTCCTCCATAGTCCTCATGCCCCCGGGTGATGAGGTAATGGTGGATTTAGGACTGCAGTGTTAGACAGGCTTCAACGGTGAAATGGATGAAGAAGCTCTGGCCATTATGGAGTCGAAGAAGATAGAGGAGGCCCCGCCCAAGGAGACATGGGAAGTTATCATCCATTCTAAGGAAGAGATGTTGGATAAATTGATTCCTTTCAATTCCTCGAAAGAGGATTAGTCTAAGATGTCTGAGAGAGCTCTTGAAGTAGAAACTAGCAGGATGCAGACGGAATGGATTGAAAAACAAGATCATATTTTGGAAATAGGGTTTAATGTAGGGAATCTAGGCATGGAAGAGTTCATACAGACATGGGACAAGATTGCTATTTGGTGTGAGGACCTCATCAAAAATGATCCGGAGTTAGAGGTAAATGGTCTTCTCTAGAAACTACTTAGGAATAATGATTTTAATATACTTAAACTTGATTTTAATGGTTCATCTGTTTCTTTCACTGTATGATGATTTGTTTTTCTGTCTGGCCTTGGGTTCTCACTTTCCTTTAAAAGTGTTAGAAATAAAAAAGTAATATATGAAAAAAAACACAGAAGTGACAAATCTATGTTTAAAGGTCACTTAGCACTTAGTAGTTCATTATGTTGTGTTTTAATTGGATTTTTATGACATGCTTATGATAAGGGAATTTCCATTGAAAAAAATTAGGTTGTTACAATTCTTTCAAGTTAGATGAACATATATTATGGAATAGTATATCTATTCAGATTTTATTATATCCATTGGATTGCACCTAATTTAATAAGTAGTATAGATCATACCCCCCCCCCACCCCCACCCCCACCCCCACCCCCGCCCCAATGAATGGATATGTTTGTTATATTTTGATCGATCATATCAAAAATATATATTTCACCCATTTGATGAATCAGATCAACCCACCAGTCGTGACCCATATGAAGATAGATCTCTAATCAGTATCCTTGTAGAAAAATAAGTGTGAAGTGAAAAATTATAGTCTTATTATACCATTCCAGAACATTTTAACCCATTAATACATTATTATTAAATAATGATAAATTGATCCCCTTTATAAGGTGATTACCTTATTGTGGGACTTCATTCTATCCCCTTGTATTTCTCTTTTAAAATAAAATTAAATTAAATATTTAAAAATAATAATTAAATCTAATAGTCAAAATATGGGAACCTCTATGATTAAATGGATAAAAGAGAGAGAGAGAGAAAATAATTTATATTTAAAATAAACTTATATTAAATTTTAAGATGAAAATGATTAGATTATTCTCCTCTCAATTTTAGGTATGAAACTAGACCCTAATTTCCGAATTTAGACTAAAATTCTCTCATTCCTCAACACACAGACTATCACCATCTCTCCCTCTGATAGTCAGTCTCTCTTCTCTATCCCAACCTTTTTTTATTTCATAAACTTTAATATAATATATTTTATCCATATAATATCAAATTTTCAATCTTTCTGTACTAATGTGATCATGACATCAAGATTAATAACTCTTGACCACTATAAATACTTTAAAACATACATATAGATAAAATTTAATATATAAATATATATATATATATAAATGTATACACATATGAATTTAATATATATAACTGTACATATATACAAATTTTTAATTTTTATACAAATATTTAGACATACATGTATGCATACATAGGTAAAAATGTGTTGTGTTGGTGTATATATATTAGTGATGTATATTTATTTATATACATGAGTATAAATCAATATGTAAATTTATAATATATTTATATATATACATACATGCATACATGAATGCATAAAAATAGTATAAATTTTTAATATGAATTTTTACCGCATATGTGACAACCCTTGTCATCACGGGTTGTGAAAATTTGGAGAAATTTGAACCTTTTATTCTAGGGAGTTTTTAGGGGAAAGTATTAAATTATCCTTTAATTTGACCTTGTATTTTTTTACCACTTTGTTGGTCCTAAAATAGGGTTTTTATCCTAGGAAAGGAATTTAGTGGAAATTCAAGCTGTTTGAATTTTTATGGAATATTTAATAATTAAATAATTAAATATTAATTTATTCACCCATGTTCATCCAGATATCTTTCAAATGGAGAATCAAATTGAGATTTTTTTTCTCCATTATTTAGTCTAAAATGGGGGGGTTCCTAGGCAAGTAATAACCTTGTGTTGGCCGCTGGGGCTGAGCTTGGGGCCCTTTTCTATTTCTTTTCTTTTTCTTTTTTTCTTTTTTTCTTCCTTTTTCTTTTTTTTCTTTCCCTTCTTTTACCTTTGGATTCTTGTTTACTACCCTCCCTTTTTAGTCTTAGGTAGAGATATAGATAGATAGAGAGATAGAGAGATAATATGGAGAAAGTAGGAGGGGATCATGTCAGGAAGCCATTACAAAGGTAGATCGGGGATTGGTGGTCACATGCTACAGATCTAAGATCAAAGCTTTAGTGGTTTACACCTAGAGTTAGGCTGATTTTATTTTTTTTTTCACTATAAATCCTCCTGTTTTAGTTATTTTATGTTTTTAAATCCTTCTTTGGGTTGTTGGTGACCCCTTGTAGGTTGATATGTGGTTGTTTCTGAGAAATCAAGGGTTTAGGAGAGATTCAGGGGCTTCCCATTTAGGGAAACCCATGTACACAGTGTGTGGTTCAGATAACACATGCAGTGTATTCATCCTATTCAAGGAAGATGAGTTTTTAGAATTATACATAATGTACTTTAAGTATACTCCATATAGTAGTACTTGGACATGTACTTGGTCATGGGACTGAGTACATGGGTGGATGGAGTTTTGGGAAGTACACACTATATAATCTGGATTAACATCATGTAGTGGGACATGGCCATGTTTCCATGTACTTGGGAAAACACCCCATGTGATGGTTACATGGTTGTGTATAAGTATATGGAAAAACCCCATGTATGCCCTAGACATGTGGTAGTTCATGGACAGACCCCATGTCATATCTATCCATGTATAATTACATGGCCAAGTACATCTTTAAGGGTACATGTCGTGTACTCAAAAGTACGTTCCATGCACTTTTTCTATCTTGGGGGTTTTGGGTGTTTTTGTGCCCTAGAGTAATAATTGTACTTTTGAGTAGTCTATTCTGATCATTTTTCATGTAGATTTCAATAGTGGAATCCTTTCAACATTTAGAGTCTATTTGGATGGTGTTTTGGAATGGTAGAGTTTATTGGGATGATTTCTTTGAGGTTCGGATTCAGAATCCCATTTGGATGGGTTGTGAACTATGAGGAATGTGTGAGGGTTTGAGATCATTAGTTGAATTTGGCTTGTTCTAGGTCGGTGTTGTTTGAGGTTCTTTTAGATGGATCCTAAAATCCATAATTTATTAGTATCTCTGAGGAGATCCTAGTTCCACACTATGTGACGGGACTAGTTTCTCAAGTTTAGAGAATTTTTGGTTTAGCTCTTAGGTTGGAGGACTATAGATATTGGATATTTGGGGATATCTTGACACCTTGGGATTGTGGCTACATCTAGGTTTCATTGATCTATTGATATGAATCTGAAAGACTCCTGAGGATTCCCTTATGGGATGATTTCTGATTGAGTGATTAGTTTTTTTCATAGTTGGAGGTTGAGAATTCTTGTGTGTCATGGTTGGGCTTATGCTAAGTATCCCTTTAGGGCCCTTCTTTTGATGTGGTCATAGGAACCATTGAGAATGAACCTATTTGAATAATTGTGCTTTTGGATTCCCCTTTTGGTGTGTTACTGATTGAGTATCAGTTTGAGGGCACTGAGGTCTATTTGGGATAATTTTGCACATGGTGTGTCCAGTTCTTTGGATCAACTAGAGGGACCCCTCATAGGGAATCCTACCCTTATTGTGGCATCTTGAGTGTTTAATGATGTTTTATCTAGGTGTGTCCTAAGAGCTTAGTTAAAGTAATGGAGTCCCTAGTATGACATCAATTTATGTTGTGGCCCTAGGGACCACAGTAGCCCTAGGTTTTGGTTTGGCCCTGAGGTGGGATGTTGAGTGCCTGGGATGGCTTCTTTGTTGGATGAGGAGATAAGAGAGGCCCTGTTATTTGATTGGATGAGAGTATATCATCACTAATAGTTTATTTATTTTCAAGGTGGGTTTGAGGTTGGATCATCCCATGTTTGTTTGGCCTTTATCCATGAGGTTTTAGGTATTTTCTTCTCAAGATTTTGGTTTTAGGAGGAGGATACCTTTGGGATATATTGGATCAGTCATTGACCCTGATTTTTTATCTAGTTATATCCTCTATTATATGGGTATTTTTAGATATAATTAGGGATCTAATGGATGGTCTAGATGTGTGAACCCCTCTATTTGAGTCTTTTTTATAACTAGAGGTTATATGTCATGGATGTAGTGGGATCTCGATTCTTGAGTGGGTCCCTGGGACAGTGTATCTGTTAGGCCCATGGGGTGGAAAGGAATCCCTGGGATAGTGTACTTATTAGACCCATAGTGACATGTTCATCTAGTAAATTTTTTAACATTGGACCCTCATTTGGAGACTAATTTTTTTCATAACTTTTGGGACATGATGGTTTCTTGGATGTGTGTAGGGAAGATCTGTCACCAGTTCGATCATGTCATTGGATTCCTAGATCCTAGAAAATTTTCTTCAGTGTTTAGATGCCTAGTATGAGATCCTAGGGTCTGGTATTCATGCATTTCCTTGAAGTGGAATTTGTATCTCCTCTTTGATCAGTTAAACGCACTTAATGTTGTGGATGTGCAAGCCATGTTTCAAAATTACTCTAGAATGGGTCAGAGTGGGGGTAGATTTACCTCAGGTGTTAGGATACAATATGTGGTTGGTTATTTTCATTATTTTTTTACCCCATTGTTTTTATACGGTTTTCTGGTTTATGATAACTATTTTATTCATTATCTAGGGTGGGCATATTATGTGTGCATGCACTTGTTTTGATAGAAAATTTATAGTTCACCATTGGGGATGGCCTACTGAGCTTTATTTATCACCCCCTGTGTGTGTAACTTGGTGTGTGTATAGAACTATTGTATACTTTTAGGTTAGATCATAGGTTTCATAGTGGATGGGTTTATGGCCCAGTGTTTTTAGTTTGAGTGCGGATACTCATGTGGATTCATAGGATCAAGCTAGTACAAATCGAGCATCGTGGAGACTGATTATGTGGTTTGGCTTGATGTTGGCAGTAGAGCCTTTTATATTTATTTTCAGTTTTTTTATCTTGTATATATAGTAGGCTTAGTGGTAGACTGGATATTATATTTTTTTCATGCTTTGAGTCTATATTACTATATACAGCATTCTATTTATTATAAAATTATTCTTCTTTAATCATTCATTATGCATACTCTAATGTACATCCCTGCGTATGTGTTTGGTTATTTTCAACTATTATTTCACTCTAAACAAAGGATATAGTCCCCCCAATACACCTTTTATACCCTTGACCATGTTTTTATGACACTTTAAATTGATTATGTTTTTAAAGTTGATTTATATTATATAGAAGATCCAATTTCATCTCTCAAGAAGTGTTTATAGGTTTAGAGTATGCTTTTTAAATAAAAATTACTAAAAAGGCCGTGGTTTAGAGAACAGTTTTAAGAAAATAACTTAATTTAAAGAGTTTAATAGTTGAAAAAACCAAGTGTATTTTGAAAAATATAAGATAAATGGATCATTTTTATTTCACTATACACATTTCAAGTTCATTTTTCTTATAAATCCATTCAATCTTGGAGTAATTATTTGGTTGAAATTAATTAGAATCCCGATTAATTCCTAAGCCTTTATTTTATTGCATAAAGAACCAAACCTTGACATAACAATCATATTTACAAGGTCCAAAACTTATGCATGGAATAATAAATTCCAAATTATATTTTAATCTCAATAAATTGGGTAATAAAATGATTCTTGTGTTATCAAATCATATCAACACAAGTCACACACTCAAAACCTTAGACCGATCGGTTAGAAATTAAGAGAAAATCAATCACATGCATCAAAAAAATAATTAAAATAATAAATAATGTAAGATACATGGAAATAAATTTTTTGACACCCAAATCACTCAAAACCAGTTTCTAATATATGTTTTGTAACTCCCTTGACATGTGTGTAGCTCCCCCACAACAAATGCCCACTGTTTAGCCCGACATTGATAGGAGGAGGTAGCTTGGGTGGATCTTCTTCTTAATAAATGATACCCCTATGAGGATAGGGGCCTCTAGAACTTCTAGGGTGAGTATAGGACTCCTCTATAACTCCAAATTGGAATCACTTCACTCCTTGGTCAAACTTTCCAATGGGGTGCCCAAGGTATCATTTTATAGGAAAAGTGGAAGGTGGTTTTGGGAACACATATTTTGTAAAACCAATTGACCCATGGTTTTTGGTGGGTGGACATCCTTATATCACTTTTTAGAAAACTAAAAACTTATTTCACCACCTCTTTAATGTCTCCACCAAAAATTTGGAACCATTTTTAGGTAGACAGATTGAGATATGACTGAAATACAATACACCACTTTTGACTTTGTGCAGATTCAGTGGCTTTGATAGATCAGTTCGGTTGGGCCCATTAATGAATGAATTGTTCTTGGGTTTATTCATAATATCTGTATCCCATTTAATTTTGGATCATTCCACAAAATATCATTCCAATTTGATACACTTATTAGTATAAGTTTGTGGTTGATTCCACTGGTGTTCTTGGATTCTTGCACATTTTGGCCCATTTTTCTTCAGCTTCATCTTGGGTCCTCCAAATCACCTCCACCTACAATGAAATCATCCAAACAAGTGAAATTAACCTTTCTAAAAGTTATTAACATAAAATAATTTAATCAAACATGAAGTGAAATTTTTTATTAAATTTGGAATTTATGATACAAAATCAGTTTAACATAGTGGTAGTGAGGGTGGAAAAGAATAGTGAATCGATATGCGATCAACCCTCACTATTGTTCATCATACTCTATCATTTGTAGAGGAATTATTGAGGCCTTATAGTGATTCAAATTGGGTAATGTGTTAGGTATATCTAGGATGGTTTGTTAAAAAATGGTATCAGAGACTTTTTTGTTATATGATTTGGGGAGTTGGTAGACAGGTGGTCTAGGAATGTGTTGGAACTTGTGATGGATATTGGACTAGTGTGTCATGAACACCTTTTTCGATAGGAAGTCTAAGTTTCCAAGGAATGGTATTGTTCTTAGATTCTATTTTTATGATTGTGTGATTTCACCTAGTGTGATGAACTTGGGTTTTCATATTTATGGTTTATCCTTTTTTGGATCTTAGCCTATGGGAAATAGGCTAGTGTTTATACAACATTCTAGACACGTAGTATTCACATGAAATATTCTTGTATTTGTGTGGTTTCACTGATGGAGTTTCAGTTGTTTAAAGTTTCATAAACTACTCATATGGTGTTTTCTCATATAAGTACTTGGTGTAATTATACTCAAGTGAACCGCGTGTGTATATTTTTTCTGATAATAGGTTATGTGGACTATGTGGAGGGAGGTTCTCTGGTGTTGGAGATACATTCCCTTAATTGAGGGATGCATGGAAACCCTTGTGGGTTTTGAGTTCCATGTTGGTGGATTGCTGAGGGAAATGATACTTGAGATATCATTGGTTTGGTCCTGATTTTCCCTAAGGTGGTGGTTCTTTTGAATTCCTAGGTTTGTGTTCCTTTGGAGGTAGTTACTCATGCCATGTTTTTTTACCAGGTCTTGTGGTGGGGCCCATGTTCCTACTATCACTGATGGCTTGGGTGGGCATGGTCATTCTTTCTTAGTGGGGTCGTTGAGGTCTATTATCACTAATATTATGTGAGGCATGAGGGTTCCTAGTGGATGAGAAGTGGAGCACCAGTATACTCCCTATCTTATGGCTGGTTTGAGAGGGCGGGTTTGGTTAGTTTCTTGGCCCTGGTCATTTTTTGTTGTGCCATGGGTAGTATAGTGGAATCATGGTTGGATTCTTGTGATTATGGATCTAAACCCAAGTGGAGGGTGGTCATGTGGTTGATTGTGGCATGAGGAATATGCCTTGATAGTGAATCGGAGTGTCAAAGGTGCTCAATTATGTGGGAATTTTCCTTCCTAAGAAGCATGTTTGGTGGTTTTAAGCATGTTATCCTAGATTCATAGGAATTGGACCATGTTACAATGAGTCATATTTCAATTTTTAGAGTTTTTTATGTAAATTCTTGTGGTGGGGAGTTCACCGTAAACTATTAGAGTTCATGAGCCTAGTTTCAAGTGGTTTATTGATCATGAAGGTTGAGGGTTTTGTGTTGGTACTCAGCTATGAGTGGTTTCAACACAATTATAAATTATGTTTAGTTATGTATGTATCATGTTCTATGTGGTTTTCTATTTGGATAGAGGGGAAATGATAAGTATACTTATATAGTGGGGATTATTATATCAGTTGTTGTTTAATGCCTCCTATGTTGGGAGAGAGTTCTAGATATTGTAAAACTAGTAACTGTACAGTCGATATAGCATCGTTTGTGCCAATTCTTGGGTGAAATATTTTCTTCAATTTATCCACTGAGGATTCCTTGTGATGATAAGTTTTTATAGTGGGGATTTTATAACAATATGCATCATTATAGGGTGGAAAATTAGGATAAATTTGAACCTTTTTTCTTGGGAATTTTCAAAATAAAATAGAAAATTATCCTATAATATGATATCAAATAATTTTTTCAACCACTCTATTGGTCCATGAATAGTATATTTACCCTAGGACATGATTTTGGTGGAAATACGATCCATTTTAAGTCTATAATTTAGGTTTTTTTCTAGGAAAGTTGTAACCTAATGTCGAGAACTAGGTCAGGGTTTGGTCCACTTTTCCATTTCTTTTCTTTTTATTGTTTTTTTACTTCTTTTTCCTTTTTCATTTTTCTTTACCCACTTTTCCCTTTCTATTTGTGCATATTCCCCTCCCTTTAGGTTCTTTAGTTGATATATAGAGATAATAGGGAGAGAATATGGAGAGGGGAGGAGGGGATCATGTTGGGGATCCACAATGCAGGTAGATCAGGGCTTGGTGGTTGCGTGGCACAGATCCAGGATCAAAACATCAGTAGTTTCTAACCAAAGGTAGGACCATTTTATTTTTTTCATCATAAATCACCATAACATATTTATTTTATTTTTTTAAAGAATTTTAGGTTTTTGGGGGCCCCTAATGGTTCAATCTATGGTTTTGTAAAGAAATCGTGGGTTTGAAGGCAATTCATGAGCTTTGTGTTCAGAGAAACTCATATAGACAGCATGTAGTTCAGAGAACATGCATCATGTGTTCTTCATATTCATAAAAGATGAGTTTTTATAATTACATATTTTGTAATTTAAGTATACACCATTTAGTAGTACTTGGCCATGTACCTGGACATGTGGCCAAGTACATGGACAGACGGAATTTTTGGAAGTACTCACCATGTACTCTGGGTACACTTCATGTACTTGTAAATACACCCCATGTGAGGGGTACATGGTTGTGTATTAGTACATGGAAATACCCCATGTATTCCTTGGTCATGTGGTGGTACACATCCAGACCCCATGTCTACTCTATCCATGTAGAAGTATATGGCCAGTTGAAACTTTGAAAGTACACATTGTGTGCTCAGAAGTACATATCGTGTACTTTTTTCATCTTTAGGGATTTGGTTGTTTTTCTAACTTATAGTCATAATTGTACTTGTGAGTAGTCCATTCTAATAATTTTTCAATGTAGATTTCAATGGTGGAATCCTTTTAGTGTTTAGAGGCAATTTGGATATTGTTTTGTACTTAGATAGTTCGGTAGGAGGATTTCTTGGTGTTTTTGATTCCAAATACTCTTAGGGGTTGGGTTGTGAGCTGTGAGGACCATTTGAGGGTGTGATTCAGTTAGTTGAAATTTTATTTGGATTCTAGGTCGATGTTTTTTTAGGTTTTTTTGGATCGATCCTGAAAGGTAGGATCAGGTGGTATCTTTGAGGATATATTGGTTTGTCCATGTGGGATGGGAATTGATTCTCAAGGTTAGAGAAGTTTAGGTTTATCTCTTGGTTTATAGGACTAGAGTTATTAGGGAATTTGGGATGGGTTGATGCCTTCAGATGGAGGCTATGGTTGGGTGTCATTGAGCTGTTGAGATGAGTCTGAGTGACTCTTGAGGATATCCTTGCAGGATACTTTCTGATCAAGTGATCAGTGGTTTCTATAGTTGGAGGTTAAGAATTACCATGTGGCATGGTTTTTCTTGTTATGAGTATCCCTTGTAGGGTCCTTCTTTTGAGGTGTTCATGAGGACCATTGAGAATTCCCCTATTGGTGGGATTGTGCTTTTGGATTCCCCTCTAGTAGCGCTATTGATTGGGGATCAGTTGGACACCACTGAGATCCATTTGGGATGTTTCTTAACTAGGTGTGTCTCATGATTTGGATGAGATCAAGGAACCCATTTTAGGGTTCCCTAATCTTATTGTGGGATTTTAATGATGTTTTATATGGGTTTTTTCCATTATCTTGGGTGAAATAGGGGAGTCCTTAGTAAGATGTTGCTTTATGTTGTGGCCTTAGGGACTGTGGTTGCCCCGAATTTTGGTTTGGCCTAGAGGTGGGTCATTGAGGTCCAATGGTGGATGATTTGTTGGATGAGTAGATCAAAGTTGTTGAGAGAGGCCCAATAATATTTTTAGATGATGGTGAATAATCACTTCTAGTTAAGTTGTTTGGAAAGTGGTTTTGAGTTTGGATCATCTCATGTTTAGTTGGCCTTTTTTCATGTGGTTTGAGGTAGTTTCTACTCAAGGTTTTGGTTTGAAGAGGGTACCTTTGGGATATCTTGTATTGAGTATTTACCCTAAGTTTTGATCTAGTTATCACCTTCATTAGCTAGCAATTGTTATATGGAATTATAGATCTAATGGAAAATATGGATGTGTGCACCCCTCAAGTTGAGTCTTCTCCATAGCTAGAGGTTATATGTCATGGATGCAATGGTCTCTTATTTCTTGAGTGGGTCCCTGTGACAATGTATCTATCAGACTAATGGGGTGGATGGGATTCCCTAGGATAATGCGTGTGTCAGAGCCATAGTGAGGTTCTCCCCTGGGATGATTTGTACCTCTGATCCCCCATTTAGAGCCTTATTTTTTCTACAATACTTTCAATATTTGATGGTATCTAAGACGTTTGGATGGGATATCTTTATCTAGATCAATCATTCCATTAGATTCATAGATCCTGGTAGATTTACTTCGATGTTTATACACCTAGGATGAGATCTTAGGGTCGGAAATTCATGCATGTCATTGAAATGAACTTTGGATCTCTTCTTTAATTTGGAAAATGTGCCTAATTTTATGGTTGTGTAGTCCAAATTTCTAAATTCCTCTATAAGGGGATATATAAGGGGTAGATTTAACTCGGGTATCAGTCTAGAACTCCAAGTCGGTTGTTTTCCTTGTTTTATTTTCCCCCTTTATTTTTATGCAGTTGTTTGGTTTATGCCAAATTTTTTAGTTCTTGGTCGGGCTTGGAATATCATGTGTGCATGCACTTGTTACGATAATATATTTACAGTTTCACCATTAGGTTATCCTACTGAGATTTATTCCTTATCCCAATTTACATGAACCTCACTGTGAATTTAGACCTAATGTCTACTTTTAGGGTGGAGAACAGGTTGCACATTGGGTGGGGTTGAGGCCTGTTGTTACTGGTTTGAGCGTAGCTACTCATGTGGAGTCTTAGGATCAGGCTGGTGCAGCTCGAGCATTATGGATATCAAGTATGCGGTTAGGTTCGGTGTTGGAAGTAAAGAATATTGTATTTATTTTTAGTTTTTTTACCTTGTATATGCGATTGGCCCAGTGGGTAATCATTTATTGTATGTTTTTCATGATTTGAGTCTATATGAATGTATGTTGAATTCCATTTATTATAACATGATTCTAATTTAGGTATTTATTATGCATACTCTAATTTTCATCCTTATATATGTGTTTGGTCATTTTCTATTATTATTGCACTCTAACCAGAGGGTATAGTCTCCCCACTACACCTTTTAGATCCTCACCACTATTCAAAATCCTCTAGTATTTGGGAAGGTGTTCTTGATTCATTGTGGTGAGCCGAATCAGGTGATGTGTTAGGTCAGCCTAAGCTGGTTCTCTATAGGAAATTTTTAGTGTTTTTATAAATTGTATATACTAACTAAAAAATTCTATTCATACATATACAACTATAAAATCAAACAATTCTTAAACCAAATTAAATTAGGTTAGCTATATAGATCAAATTTCATCAATTAGCTTTATTGAAGGCCGTATTTTCATTTAAACCATTTAAAAAAAGATCATATTGAATGATTTATTTAAGTTTCATTTTATTTCGACCCCTACCACTTTTAATAAGTGAATTAGTCATTAAGTTTATCCTATTAATAGGTTCATCCCTAGGTATTCTTCTAACATGTCCAAACCATATTAATCTAGTCTCAGGCATCTTTTCATAAATCAAAGTTGCTCCAATTTTCTATCAAATACATTAATTTCTAATCCTATTAATATTAGAATTCCCACATGTTCATCTTAACATTTTTAGTTCTTCTAACCTTATTTTTTGTTCAATATTTCTCTTCAAAGGCCAACACTCACTACCATATATAATAGTTGGTCAAATAATAGTCCAATAAAATTTATACTCCAATTTTTAAGGAATTTTATGATCACAAAGAACCCTATAATCCTTTATCCATTTTATCCATCCAGTTCGAATCCTATGAGATAAATCTACATTAATATCTTCATCACATTTTATAAATGAACCAAAATATTTAAAATGATCAACTTTTGAAATAACATGGTCTCTAAATATCACATTCGTTAACATTCATACATAATAATTTACTAAAATGAAATTTTATATCTTATATCTTATCCATATTAAGATTTAAACCTTTCAATTATAAATTCTCTCTCAAAATATATAACTTTAAAATGATAATCTCTTTGGATTCTACAATGATAGATATATCATCTCCAAAAAGCATTAAATTTGGTAGTGTTACCTACTAAATTTCTAACTTGATTCAAACTCTTTTATACATGTCCTAGATGAGTTTAATATGTAAAATGTTTTCCCCAGTCTACTCTAAATAGTGACTAGACCGGGTCATAATGGGGCCTTAAGAATGCCTCCTTGTAGGCTAGAGGTTTTCGACTAGTAGTAAGGATATTGGGTGATACTGTTGGGAGACTATACCCCCTAATAAAAGTATGAAATAATATTTAAAAAAACTAAACATCATCAACAATAATAATAATCATATTACATGAAAATAATAATCAAAATTCTTAATAAAAAAATATTTGGAAGTATACATTCATACATCAAGACTGATCACCCACCGTGATGATCACCTATATAAAATGAATTAAAATAATGAAATAAATTTATAGGAATATCTTCTACATCATCAATATTAACCTCATCCTAGTCACTAGACTTATCTAATCCATCCCACTTGATCCAGCTACTCTAGACCTCTACCCAACCTAAACCTACAACGAGTGTAGTCTGACTAGGTACCCAAATTTCATGGCCACCCAAGAAGGGTGTTAGTATAAATAAGTAAGGAACCACCAATTTGGTCTTGTAAATGACGAATAAAAATAGTGTATGTGCATGTTACATACTCATCTAAATAAATAAATAAACTGAACTATAGAAGCATAAATAAATAACCATTGTTGATCCCAGGGTTATACCATGGAACTTGGTATCAACCCAAACCTACTTAATCCAATGTCATGGTAACTTTGAGAGTGTTAGATAATCATGCAAATCATAATTGGTCCCAAAAACCATATAGTAGAAGGTATAAATTCTAGATCCTATGAAATATCCCAAGGCATCTAAATAATAGCAGGCTGCAAGTCGATCCTTAAGAGGTGATCTTAAGAAATAAATAGCCATTATGTGTCATTGTTGAACCCAATGAGGTAATCCTGAGTGTTCTATAGTCATAGGGATTCATCAGCAAGCTCCATGAGGTAATCTTGTGTGTTCCATAGTAATCAGGATTCATCGTTAAACCTCGATAGGTAATCATGAGCATTCCATAATCATCAATAGTCATCATCAAACCCTATAAGGTAATCTTAAGAGTTACATAGTCATCAAGTGTCATCACTAAATCCCAAGAGGTAATCCTAAGCATTCCATAGTAATCATGCACTAATTCAATATTTGTGAGGTAATCCTAGTCGATCAATAATTCATCAAGCATACAAGCCATATCATAGGCATCCTAGGAATTCTTGAACCACATATATATATATATATATATATATATATATATATATATATATATCGGAGGGGTAGTATATCCCTCCCTTAATATCTCATAACGCACATCTCATAAGGGTTGTCCATCTCCCTGAACCCATCCTACATAATCGAGTCCAGCCTTTCAAGTGCTCAAGCTATAATCAAAATGTCCATATAAAGCACATATCCTCAACTCGGGCTCTAAGGTGATAGTCACTATAATCACTACCCATTTCCCATATGCACCCTCTCACTAGGTTCAATATGTCACTAGGGTACCCCTCAGGGTCTCTTGGGTATAATAATAGTTTAAACACCATTCATGGGTCCTCTTACCTCAACACTTCACTCAGGTCAACACCCATCACTCAGAGGGGTAACACATCCCACAACTTTATCATGGTTATCATATGACCTCACTAGCCTCATTAGGCAAGCCACACTGAAATTAATCAAGGAAATATCCTAAATCCCATCTCACATCCTAAGGAATCACTAGGTAAATCCTCACATTCCCAACCCATCCAAATTATCACATATCAGTGGGGGGATCACTCACCCCACGCTCAACCCAATAATCCCAAAGTCTTTAAGGCATCTCAAGGATCATACATGACCTAAACTGATGAATCACTCCCCATCCATGATCTACTCTAAAAGGAGGTATCTAAGGGTCATATACTAATGAAAGATATGTTTATTCATTTAATTTTCATTTAATTGACACCCCTCAAGGTCCAACGGTTATGTGATATACAACTATGATCAAGGCCTCGACCATCGACAACCAAGGAAATCAAGTCAGTAACCAAGGTCCCTCATGATCCATGGAGCATTGTCTATTTTGACTGTAGGAATCCATTTTTTATAATTAAATAATTCATTTTAAATAAAATTTCAATCAACCTCAATGGAAATACAACATATCATATGTAATCAAAATAAATCATAATACCATAGGTCATGTTCAAGGGACCTCTTACCTCAAATCAGAGTTATTTCCCTTTTTAAAGTATCCTGTTAATCCTATTCAAGACATTTCCAAGCTCAAAGGTCGTCATCCAAACTCTTAAGTCCCTAAATCACATCACAATAATACCCAAATTAATTAATTATAATCAAATTATAATAAATTACTTAATTATAATTTACCTTAAACAATTTTTAATTAATTAAACTATTTAATTATATTAGGAATAAATGTTGAACAACTCATAGAACACCTTAATCACACTGAAATTATAACCAAAAGCATAAAGGAGACCCAAAATGTACTCCCAACACTATTTTAGGTGAAACCCCTAATAGGAAACATCAATTTAATCCCCAATTTAAAAAATCTAAAAAACTTATAAATATAAAAATGGTGATGTAACTCAAATAAAACGATGAGAGAAAATGTGTTGATACAATCTCAAGACATAATCTACCTATGCTGAGTAAAATATCCATCAAAAATTCCATGAAATAACCCTAAAATGAAGGGGGGTTGAAGGAGAAAAAAGGGGAGAGGCCCACAATTCGTGCATAAGAGAAGGATGATAGATAGGGGTTTCCCCTTTAAAATTAGTGAGGAGAAATAGAAGTTTTCCATCTTTAATGAGTCATGCAATTTGAACATATGGTTGGAAAAACTATGCACTAAGTATTTGACCTTCACTTTCCAAGGATATCCATCTCACATAGTTTAGTCATATGATTCTCTAAACTATACACCACCATACAAATCACCTTTGTGACTGTATTCAATATTTTTCATGGTTTGTCTGCAACTGTGTGCAAATCATGCACTAAGTAGGTTTAAGACACCTATTATAGATTCCTTTTAAATCCACACAATTTCCTCCAAAATATGTTTTTAACATACCATACAATCATTATCTTTAGAAATTGAACTAAAAAGTTCCCCACACTCAGGGTACTGCATGGTTTCTCCTGAAACTATGATCCTTAGGGAAAATCCTCAAAAAACTACCAAACTTCAACCAAAATATCCCTAGATTTATCCAAGCACTTTAGGAACATATCATGCCTAAAACCATATCCAAAAAAAAATTCCTTGGGACACTCCAACTCTTAGAATTTAAATCCAAATATCAGTTTTAAAAATGACTCCTTCTCCATATTTCTAAAAATTTAAATTTTCTCTAAAATTTGGAACTCATAAAGGAGTGGGGGTTTACAACCACCCCACCTTAATACTTCTCATCCATGAGAAGTATTTTCGATCAAGAAACTATATAGATTGACCTACCCAGGTCTTAAATTTATCACCAACTCATCATGTTCCACCTCTGGATTCTAAACACACTTCAACTACACAACTCCAAACACAATTTGCACTATTCCTTAAAAACCAAGACATCATTCTCAACCATCACTAAAACACTGATACAACACATTCCCATGTATGGATATCCAAATACACTATATTTTAATCAATCAATTCATTATTTATGTCATGGTTCTCCCCACCATATCCTCTAATCATACGGGTCAATCTTGATCCACAATGCCACCCACCATTGAAATTTTTGAACAAAACACATTTAAAATCATCCACAAACTCACTAAATGTGTTTTCCATATCATCTCACCCAATTTCACATGAAAATATTGGTCAAAATTTGGTACTACTTCTCATCTATAATTTGGAACTAAATTAGATGAGTCTCCACCACCCATGCATCGGGCCCACATACAATGGATTTTCCTCAGAAATCCATAACTAATTCTTAAAATACAACTATCATACCCAATATGACGTTCCTAATGCAGTTTATAACCCACTTCATCAAATTTCATGAAAAAACACCGATCAAACCTCCTCTGGATGACCATTCCTGAAAACGCTTGGCCACACCCATCAATGCATTGTCTTATTGCCTGATATGGATGCCAAAATCACTAGAGGCATCCCGATATTATCAAAACACTTACCTTGAAGTTCAAACACTATTTTTGATGAAATTACAAGACTTTATCCTCAACCAACCAAAACTGTGACCATTATCTCACTCAAACACCGGCGCACCTCTAATTTGACTCATGTTCAGACCAAATAAAAACCATACCAATATCAATGCAAATGAATAGACTATAAAAAATTTAATATGAATCCAAAATATGGTATTGACACATGACCAAATAAATTGGATTCATATTTCACTATCATTCAAAAACCACCTTGGCTATCCAAAAACCTGTCTCAGCACACCCACAACTTTTATAACATGGGTTCATACATCCACAACCCACACTTCATCCATTACCACACATAATAATTGGATTTGGTCATCCCATTCATAATCAAGCACCATCATGAAACATAAATCTCCACTTGTTCCAGGCTCGTGGGAATGTTATACATGGTATCTAATGAAATTCAAATCATTATTAGGGTCATGCTCTCAAATGGCCATTGGTGCACTCTCAACCATATGGCTTGCATTATACCACTCCTTGAGTAGCACCTCAATAGGTTCTGTCGCTAAACATGTGTCTCTCCTCTCAATCCATGCTCATCTATCCCAAACTCATTGATTATTCCACCATGCCCAATCCATTTGTGATATCTCCTCTACCATGGAAGGACATTTCATATCCTCATCAAACCCATAGAAAACCAATCCCAAAACATCTCATTTATTCCATCAGTCCTTTTCTCACACATGGTTTTTCATTGATCCATCTTAATTAAATTTGCACTTAACAAGTGATTTATTTTTCAATTTCATCTAAACCAATGAGTTTACACTATAGTACCACCAAAACACAAAATATGACTTGCTACCATGAGTTGAATTACATCCAACTATATCAAAAGACTATCCCCACATGTTATTTTCAAATCTAAAAAATTTATTAAATCATTCACACACACCTCATTCCAATGCATAATTCATGCTCTAGAATAGTTCTCATCATCCCATATTACCAAAATAATACATATCTAAGTAGGAACACACCCCCATTTCACCCTTTCATATCATCTAACTCGAAAAACCCCAAGTCTTATCTCAAAAATCCTACGCTCACATGCCTAAACAGCTAATGATGCCCCATTGCATGTCAATTTCATCAAAATGGAAGAACCCATGTGCTCATTCCCAATAAGACAGACATTTCTCACATATTGAGGCAAATCAAATGATCACTCACCATCTCATTTTCATTACAAAAGCATAAGCATACCTCCATGCTCTAATATAATACCTAAAAACATATTCAACATCAAAATGGTTAGGAACTTGACCAATCCTACTCTCGAAACCAAACCTTAATACCAAAAGAACCAGCACTCAAGGTGATTTCCTCATTAAAACCCAAAAAATATCCATGACTATGTTATATACCTAGTAGCACCTCAAGTGTACTGATCTCAAGGAAATTCACTTACTCATGCCTTCCACGTTAAAAAAATCTTAAGTCATCTTCATATGTATACCTCATATTTATTAAAATATCCCATTTAACAATCTCAAAACCAAAGCATCTACCCATGTTTCTTCTCTATAAGTCACTAACACTAGGATAACTTCTCTCTCATGTTACACTTTCTTATACCACATCTCATCTTAATCACATGGCTCACTAACATCTTGAGTTGTATCTCAAACACTATGATCTCCCATATATCACATAGGTTATATCTCATATAATAAATAGATCATAGGAAAACTCCTTATTCACATATCAAATATTCAAAGAAAAATCACATGCCAAAACACTAACTCTAGTGTTCTCACATATATAAACACTAGGCATCACATGTCAATCCATCAGTATATCAGGTCACTAATTCTCATTATTTATCCACATACGGGACTACCCCTTGAGAATCATGATCTTATCTTAATCATTAATGATCCTATACATATGAGAGTCACCCTCTAGAGGATTACATTCTCATATATCAGCATATAAACATATAATGACATCACCCCACCATGATCTGTGTTAAGTACCCATAGTCAGATGGTATGATTAATTATAATTATATCCCCAATCTATATGGAAAAACACTATATAGGTTATTATTGTAACTTTAAATAACTAAAACTATTTTCTCAATAACCCCTAGTGGGTTTCATTATAAGGCATCAAATTCTTGTACTGACCAACTAGGGTTATTGCACATCCCTTACACCAAGGGATTGCATAGTCTATCATTATGTATATCACCATAGATCCACATGACATTTAATTAGAAGAAACTATATCTTGGTCTAGTTAAGAATAATTTCATTCCAAGTTATATGTAAAAATTCCATATAAGTGTTATAGAAACTTCAGGCGTAATAATGATGAATGATTCCTAGAATAAGAGTAAGAGGGAAAAAACAAATGAATACGAAGAAGATGAAGAACACATATAATTATGTGGCTCAAGAAATAATCCCTATATCCATAGAGATGAATAAATTTCACTATAATAAGGAGTAAAATTATGGAGGAAATATTAGAGTTTCACACACATAAAAATCCTAACTTGAATGAGGTCATAAATCAATACAGTGCTATAGTAACTCGTGTTTCTACAGTGCCACCAACCATATAGTAAGTCCATTATGCTACAATAACTAATGGATGGAAGTATATAGATCTAGAGTGAGCTATTGGTGTCACCATTCACATACTATTATAGTACCATGTTTAAGTCTACACTACTAAAATTCCCTATCGGTGCCACCATCTGGTAGCTGTTATAGTTGGTAAAAGTTGCTACAGTGCCCAAAAATTTGGGTAGATGACCTTCATCCCCCAGACCCATGAGTAGAGGCGTGCTTCCTCCTACAACCTCCAACAAACTCACCATGAACATAAAACCATGGTAGTTTTATCCTGGTGTATATTATGGGCCACAAATATTTGACCCGACTTTATCCAATATGATCAAGCTCCACCAATCCAACAAAAATTTGTTACTGGCACTTTAAACAACTAAAACCTATATCATTAGTGATAAAAATTACACAAGAACATGTATTTAATGTGAATACTGTATGTTAAATATGATACATGAACATTGGACTCTTTCCAATATCCAACGAGCCTGTACCCAAGTGGTACAGGCTTCTTCTTGGCATCCAAATGACCCAAGATCAAATCTGGGCAGGGACATGATTCTGGTATTGTAGCAATACTATAGCAGGGCCTGTAGAAATACTGTAACAGTGGCAGAACTGTATCAGCAGTGGCACTATAGTGGTAGAGGCACTGTAGCAGGTACTGTAGTGGTGACGGTACTGTAGCAAGTACTGTAACAACATGGGTACTGTAGCAGTACTATTCACCAACGGGTTCTTTGGGAAAAATGGGCTTTCAAGGATTGTATTCAGGCCACTTGGCCTTGGGAATTCAGGCTATGTAATGGGTCTCCCTCTACCCACACTAAAGTGGTCTTTTCCTTAAATAATAAATTGAGGCTTCGACCCCAACCTTTAAAAAAATTGGACTCTTTCCAATATGATAATAACCCAAAACCATAAATCATAAATTCATGAAAACTCATGTGTTTTATGCTAGGTGAAATCATAAAAATTTAAAATCGGAAGACAAGAACAACAATCCTAGGTACTGGTAACCTAGAATTTCTCCCAAAGACGGTCTTTACAATGCACTAGTTTGATATCCATCACAAGATTCAGCACTTCCCTATGTCACTTGTCTTCCATATTCCCAAATAGTAATACAAAATAAATCCTTGATACAATATGTGATATCATCCACAAAAAATATTTGATAACACTTTGTAACATCTTTTCCCTGGTCCACTCTGAACAGTAACTAGACTAGGTTGTTATAGGGCCTCAGGCATGCCTCCCCATATAAGAGAGGTAATAGACTAGCGCGAGGGGTCTAGGGTAGTATCTTGGGGATACTATACCCCCATATTGGAGTGTTCAATAATAATAGAAATAATCCAAACATTAAAAATACACAATAATCAGAGTATGTAGAATAATAAAATATATCCATCAATGATAAATAATGTGGAAACATACAATCATATATCAAGACTGATATCCCACCTGGTCGATCGCATATACAAAATAAAATACAATAATGAAACAAATGTATAGGAGGATCTACTATATCCCTGATCCTCACCAAATCCTAGTCTCTAGACTCATTCAAGCTATCTTGCTCGATCCAGCTACTCTAGGCCTCTTCCCAACTTAAACCTATAACCAATGGAGTATTCTCAGGTACCCAAGTGTCATAGACACTTGAATAGGGTGAGAGTATAACTTGGTTAGGAACCACCAATGAGGCCATGTACCTACCCAATAAATACAGTTTATTTTCATGTGACATTCTTAGATAAATAAATAAACTAAACTAAACTATTAAAGAATAAATAAATAACCATTGTCGATCCTTGGGTTCTACCATGGAATATAGAATCAACCCAAACTTACTTTGGTCAGTTTTGGGGTGTCTCTGAGCATGTTAGATATTCATTCCAACCAAAGCTAAGTCCGACACCCATATAATAGTAGGCATAAATTTTTTATCCTAATAAATTTCTAAAGGAATCCAAACAGTAGCAGGCTATAAGTCGATCCCTAAGATGCAATCCTAGTAAATTAATAGTCATGATGTGTCATCATATAACCCTAAGAGGTAATCCTAAGCATTATATAGTCATCGGGCATCATCATCAAACCCCGTGAGTTAATTGTGGGAATTATATAGTCATTAGGTATCATCATCAAACCCCGATTGGTAATCATGAGTGATCAATATTCATTAGGAGGCATCATTGTCGAGCCTTAGAAGATAATCCTGATAATTTTATAGTAATCAGGCTTCATGATAATCCCTGGAAGGTAATCCTAGGTGATTAATAATTCATCAAACATACAAGACATATCCTAGACATCCTAGGAATCTCTAGCCCATATATATATATATATATATATACATATATATATATATATATATATTGGAGGTATAGTACATTCCTCCTGTGATATCTCATGATACACATCTCATAAGGTTTGGCCATCTGCCTGAACCCATATCACATGACTGAATTCACCCTCTCAAGTGCTCAACCTATAATTTTTAAAATTACCATATAATGATCACATCATTGATAAGGTAACATCCACAATCATCACTACCCATTTCTCATACACACCCTCTCACTAGAGTCATCATGAAATAGATGCACCCACCGGGGTACCCTAGGTTTGATCATAGCTAGGAAAACCTTCATGGGTCCTCTTATCTCAACACATCTCTTAGGTCAACACCTTCACTGAGAGGGGAAATGCATCCCTCAACCTCATCATGGTCATCATACGGACTTATTAGAATCATTAGAAAATACACACTAGCATTAGTCAAGGAGATTTCATAAAGACCATCTCACATCCCAAGACATCACTAGGTAGATCCTCATGTTCTCAACCCATCCAAATAATCACATCTCGGTGGGGGAGGATCACTCTCCCCATTTTCATCCCAAAAATCCCAAAGGCTTTAAGGCATCTCATGGATCACACATTTCCTGCTTCGGCCAATCAATCCATATCAATACTCTCCCCTACAATGAGGTGTCTAAAACTCCTATAATAAGGTCCAATACATTAATTCATTTCATTTTAATTTAATTTTCACCCCTCAAGGTCCAAGGGTCACAATATATACAACTATTATTAAGGCCTCAACCATTGATGGTTGAGTCAATCAAACTGGTTCCCAAGTTCCCTCATGAGCCTTGGCACTTTGTCTACTTTTATATAATCAACCATGTTTTTAAATGAAATAATTAATTTTAAAAAAAATGGAGAATTTACCTTAGTGGTGAGATAACATGTCACATGTCATCAAAAAATAGCATAATACCATAGGGAATGTATGAGGGACATCCTACATCAAATCAAAGTTATTTCCCTTTTTAAATCAACTCATTCGTCCTCATCCAAACCCATCTAATCTCAACGATCATCATCCAAACACCTAAGGACCTAGATTTCATCAAAATAATATCCAAATTAATTATTTTTAATCAAATTATAATTAAATAATATATTAAAATTTATCATAAATAATTTTTAATTAATTAAACCATTTAATTCAATTAGGCATAAATTTCAAACAACTCACTAAACACCCTCATCACACTAAAACCACAACTAAAATCATGTGGGTGGTCCAAAATGTACTCTCAACACCATTATAGGAAAAATCCATAACACACAACATTAATTTATTATCCAATTTAATTTAATTTAATCAAAAAAAACCTTAGAAAATCCAAATGGTGATGCACCTCAAATGAAACACTGATCAACGACATATCGATACCATATCAGGATGTCATATACCTATATTGAGTAAAATTTCCATATATATCATATGAATACACCATGATATAGTGGAATTGGAATCAAAAACCTTAATCAAAGAAAATTAAAATCAGTGGAAGAAAAGAGGAAATGATGAATAGAGGAAGATAAAGGGAGAGACTCACTACTAATCACTATAAAACACCATAAAATCACCATAAAATAAAAGGGGGTTTGAAGGATAGAAAATGTGGAGAGGCCCCCTAGAATCATGTGAGTGAAGGGGGGAGGAAAGGTGTTGTCCCCTTTAAAATTCAGGAGGGTAAAACAGTAATTTTCCCTCTTTGATGAGTCACATAGTTTGGCCGCATGGTTGGCCAAACTATGCGCCAACCATGCAACCTTCACTCTCCAAGGTCATCCATCTCACACAGTTTGGCTACATGGTTTTCCAAACCATGTTCTAACCATATATATCACCTCTACAAACATCTATAACATTTCACACAATTTTTCTGCAACCATGCACAAATTGTTTTTGAAGCCCCAAGTCCAATCCACCACACACCGTTTCCTATGATATTTGCATGGTCTCCTCCAAACCATGATATAACCATTATAGACAATCATAATAATTTTAAAATTAACTAAAAAACACCCCACACTCAGGGTGTTTCATGGTTTCTCCTAAACTCTACACACTAAACTATACACCCTATGAAAAATCCTCCAAAAACTCCCAAAATTCAACCCGAATCTCGCGAGACTCGTCTGATTTCCTGAGTAACCTCTCATTACTCAAACCATATCCAAAAAGTATCCTTGGGAAACATAAACTCCCAAAATTTAAATCTAAATATTGGTTTTAAAAATGACCCCTGCTCTAGATTTCCAAAAAAAATAATTTTACTCTAAAAATAAGAACTCATAAAGAAGTAGGGTTTTACATAATATATGCCACATGAACCCATTTTCTTTCAATGTCTTTCAATAAAAACTCTCTAGAAACTTTATAATATTCCTTTTAAAAATAAATGAAAACCATATGATAATTTTGATCTTTTTATAAATAATACTCCATTGGGCCTCTAATCAAAAAAATGTTTTTATGGTTGAAAATCCAAGCATAAAACCAAATTGATTTTCAGAAAATTTAGTATCCCTTTGAATCCTCTATTCAATCACACTATACCAAAGTTTCATTGTATATATCATAAGATTAATGCCTCTATAATTCACACAACTTAAAATGTATCCATTTATTTTTATACAAAGGTAATAGAGAACTCTTTCTCCATTCATTGGGAATTTTCTTAGATTTCATAATCTCATTAAATAACCTAGTGAGCCAATTAATACCCAACTCCCCTAAATATTTCCAAACTCTAATGAAGATGTTACCTAACCTAAATAATTTATCATTTTATATCATTCTTAAATACTCTTTAACCTCAAAAGGATGAAATTTTTAATAATATTTATAATTGAGTTTGTAACACATAAATGTTTTATAATTATTTCCTTTGAAATAAAACTTGAAGTATTTGATATCTTTCCTTACATACAACCCTAAGTCTATATGAATCATGATATAGTAAATTATTATAACCTAGCCATTAAATTGGACGGTATGAATTTTAATAACTAATTTATGAAAAATATGAATATATTTTTTTATTAATTAAAATTTATTTATTTATTCATAATTAATAAGTTCTCAATTTTTAGAAAAGTTGTTTTTTTCTGCAAAAATATGTTTTCTTCAAAAATGGCTTGTTTCATTTTTGCACATAAACTTTATAATTAATTTATTCCATTTTTTAGAATTTTTATTTGAAAAATTAATATCATTTTTAAAATTTTCATTTCAATATTATCTTGGAGTGAATTTTTAGAATTATTTTTACAAGATTTATTTTTTAGTGAATAGTGAAAATATCAATTTTTTTAAAAATTATCTTTTCTTTGAAAGTAAATTTCACATTATGATTTGAATTTTATATAAATTAACATAATTATACTTTAATTATATATAATATAATTAATTTCATAGGAATAATTATTATACTTGATTTTGGTATAAGTTAATTTGTGGGCTTAAAAACACATTTTTCAAAAAAAACTATTTTTATGCGCGTAATGTGTTTTTATCTTAATAAATTTATTTAATACCTATTGATTAATAGTTTTAATGAAATTTATGGATTATATATTCAATATAATATTTTAAAATTCATGATATGGTTTTTAAAAGGAAATTAATAGTAGTAAATTAATTTTTACGCTTAAAAATTCATTTTCTGAAAACTACTTTTTATTGCGGTTTACATGCTTAATTAAAGTTAAATTCCACCACTTATAAAAATTAAATATAGTAAAATTGATTATATATTTAAAATAATCATAATTAATATAATCTAATATAATCTAATAGGTTTAACTTGATTTTTTTCATAGTTAATAGTAAAGTAGTAAAGTTTTGTTACCACAGTTAAGATTAAAATGGGTTATTGGGGGTTAAAACATGAGATAAGGGTATTATTGCCACCAAATACTATAAAATTATTATTGGTTTAACATATTTTAATCTTATATTATCATAACATCTAATACCTATCCATTTTTAAGCCAATTTCCCATAGAAGTGACCTTAAATTATTGAAATCTTTTAAGAATTTCAAGTGTGTCCCTCCCCTCACTTATAAAAGGGTGCATATTCTCCTCCCTTATTCACAAAATTTGATCCTCATAGATTATAAAATACCTACTCAAAAACCTTACAAGAATATGGTCCTTAATCCTACATATTTTTTTCTTCTCCTAATATCAATACTTCATGGCTTATGGTGTAAACCAAATAAGGTCTCTCAAAGAAGAGGGGTAGATCTTAATCAATATCTTTCGATTTTATTTCTACTTTTACTTCCTATAAAATTATTGTATCCATAAAAACATGATTAATCTAGTATAATAAATATATTTATATGTTATTATGGTGATGTAACAACCATTCACCACCTCTTCTCAATATAATGGGAGATGAAAGTATATCTTGTGCATACGTGTAGACCACCGCCTCTGTGTAGCGATACGACTCATTTTCCACCACCATAATTTACAATTGGTTATTGTGATTGATTTAATGTATATATATGATATTTATTTTATAATAATTATTCTATAAATATTAATTAATATTTGCCTTTATTTATTTCCATCCATCAAAAATGGAAGCGTCACTCGTGTGTGTGTGTGTGTGGATTATCATCTCCACGTAGTAATGTAATTCATTTTTCATCACTGCTTTATATTAATAGTTATAAATATTTATATAGTGAATATATATGATATTTATATCATTATTAACATTATATAGATTAATGAACCATGATTAAATTGAAAATTATATAACTGATAAACCAAAAAATTCATGAAAAATGAAGTAGTTAACACACAAAATAATGATGATAAAAAAGATTATTAATGAACGGGTGATAAGATGTTATAAGTAAAACATGTATGGTAATATATGTATTATGAATAACATGAACCAGATACCCTCCCAAATTGGTACTCGACCCAAATTGCCACACACCCAAAGGGTGTTCCTGATCTCAACGGGCTGGTGTCTAGCACTTGGGCATCAAAAATAGAGGGAAAGATTTCACCCAACCTAAAGTAGTAAAAATGAAATATATACATATACAAAAGAAACAATATAAGAAAATATGAATATATATTTCATAAAATATATAGAACAGTGTAAGCGATACAACTAAAATGGTAGAAAAACAATCTCCAAGAGACAAGTCCAATTAAAAGGGATGATAGAACCAAAACAGTTAATCCAACGGTCTCCATGTGATAGAATGGGAAAAAACTCATCATATCACTATCTAGATACCCAAACATAGCTGAAAAAAACCCTCACCTCCTCACTGTGGTTCCTTGCCTTTCCCTACTTCAAAATATATAACAAGGTCTATGCACCACCGAAGGGGTGCACGGGGTGTGAGATAATAGGCTATGCAGGATCCCACCCAGGTGTTCCATATCAAGTCTATGAACAATAATCCAAGCATTCTCAACTTTAAATATAACAATACATGATATACAGTTTAATATTTTTCTATCAAAATAAAGGGAAAAATCAATTCCCCCTTTTCCATATTTCCAAATAAATAAGTTAAATTAGTTTCAAATCATTTCATATACATATATCAAAGAAGATATATCAAATTAAACCAAATAAGGTATCACATATCATATCAAAACCATGGTAGTAAAATCAAAAATGTATAATCCAAAATAGAAAAAAAATATCCAAAATCATGGGTAACATTAAGTCAAGGATCGCACTAGATTAGGATATCTAGGACACTCATACCTAACATTGAAAACTATGAGTGCATAAATCCTCTAGACATATAAATCAAGTCTTGAGAGAATAGGAACACCCCATAAAGTGACACCCCCAACAGGTCTAATAAGGCTCTAGAACAATAGGACAAGGGAGAAAAAAAACCCCATGAGTGAATCCCAAAACAGTGGATGAGTCCTATTACTACACCTTCCACCTAAGTACCCAAGGCCCCCATGTGCTCTATTTTCCAAACCATTTCATCAATCCACTTTCATCAAAATCATTCTTTGAAAACCATTTCACAATGATTTGAAAAAACTTTTTTATTTACAAAAACTAGTGGAAAACCATCCTTTATCAAAATCCCATTTTCATGCACACAAATCAAATCAATCAACATGCCATTTCATTTATAAAATAATTTATCAAAACTAGAGAAATTTGTTTCACCAGTACAGGCTGGAGACTGAACCACCTACCTAAAAACTTGGGTCGCACACACCCGCAATGATATCCACTAATAAGGAAGAACACAACAACAACAATGGAGGCCCTAAAATCAATACAAACATCTTATAATTGATTAAATTTAACAAAAAGGGTCTGTGAAGAGGAAATATCACAACATACCTCAAGAACACACACTTGATTCACCACAACCAACAAAGGAATAGACCTTAGAGGAAGATCTCATAATGGATATAGAAAGAATCAAGAAGAATCAACATCATAGATCAATAGATCGGATAACGCAATGCAACAGTGCTACCACAATCAAAGTTGATGAAGAAGTATAAAGGATTAATCACCTATAGAGACATTAAGCACAACCCTGATGATAAAATTATGAACGAATTGATCTAAAAGGGTCGAAGGTTCCCAAAAATCACTAGAAAGTGCTTCTAGGTTGAGAAGGAATACAGATGAAAAAGAATGAAATAGAAATTAGCCATGTAGAAACCTAAATCCAAAACTCACAAGACTTACATGATGTTTAATACCTTTACACATCGTGTAGTCTATAGGGTCTATATACACTAAAAACCCTTTTCCTTTTTATTAAAAAAATTATTTTTAACATTTACATGGCATGTAATCCTTACACAGCATGTAACCATTCACATTGTATACCAAGTTCATGGAATCTTCCTTGAAGCAATTACATGGTGTATAATCCCATTAAACGGTGTGTATTTCTCCTACAGACTGTGAAAAATCTAATTTTTAGTAGAAAAACCAAAACCACCTTCATCATTCTCTAAAATCAGGGAGAACCCTAAAAATCCATTACACATTTATACCCAGACCCCATTAATTGAAACAAACATACATCTCATAAATTTAGGTCATTTTTCCCATAAAATTATCTTCATCATCGGGAGTCCCAAGATACACCTAATTAAAGAGGAAAACAAGTAAATAGAAGTTAATTTCCTAAAATATGGTAATAGGATATTAAAAACTCCCCACCATAAGAATTTATATCCCCAGGAAGTCATGTAGAATAATGAAGTCTGATAAATAGGTGAGGAAACTACTACATCATCATTGACTCAGACTCAAAAGTATCATGAGAATCTTATCTATGTCATTATAACACTCTAATGAATGGTATAAACTTCCCCCACAAGACTTTCAATTTATATTAAATAATATCTAATAGATGCTCCATAGTAGAAACATTTGGTTTAACTCAATCTCTTCCCAACTCAAAATATGAGAGGGATCAGGATGGTATTTCTTGAAATACAATATGTGGAAAACATCAAGAATTCCTATCAAATAAACTAGTAATTAAAAATGATAATAAACCTTCCCAATCCAATTAGTGGCCTTAAATGATCCAAAATATCTCAGATCCAACTTTTCCAATTTTCCAACATGACGGTGACCCAACTAAGGAGAGACTTCCAAGAAAACCTAGTCACCTATGGAAAAAACCAAAGGATGATACCGCTGATCTGCATAAGATTTCTATTGACTATACACTATAACCAGACACTAATATATATCCTAACTTTTTGAAAATATCTCTTGAACCAAACTTGCTCCCACCAAAGAAGCTTCACCCACCTCTTCCCAGCATAGAGTTGACCTACATGGGTGACCATATAGAGCCTATAAAGGAGACAATTTGATAGACAATTGATAATTTTTATTATAATAAAACTCAACCAGTCCCATTTGGTTATCCCAAGATCCATAAAAATCCAAGACATAGGCACGGGGCATATCCTCTAGGATCTAAATAGCATGCTCTGTCTGACTGTCTGTCTGTGGATGATAAGTTGTACTCAAACTAACCTAATTCCACATTTCCTCCTGAAGACTCCTCTATAACCTCAAATTAAACCTAGGATCCATTTTTGAAATGATATCATAAGAAACCCCATGTAACCTCACAATATCCCACACATATAGCTTTCCCAAATCTTCAACTTAATGGTGTCCCTGGTCGAAATGAAATGATATGACATTTTCAACTGATCAACCACCACCCAAATAGCATTCCTTTCTCGAGGAGTCCATGGAAATCCAACAACAAAGTCCATGGATCCCTCATCCCATTTTCAAATTAGCATCAGAAGAGGATAAAGTAAACCATAAGGTTTTAAATTCTCTTTCTTTATCTATTGGAAGGTGTAACAGTGGGACACATAATCAGTAATGTCATGCTTCATACCCAACCACTAGAATCATCGTCTTGTGTCATTATAAATCTTTATAGTTCCCAAATGAAAGGCCCATGAAGAAATATAATGATCAAATACAACTGATCTCCTTACTAATTTTGGGATAACAAATGGATCCCCAAAACTTAGAACACCACCGGAAGAGCAACACCAATTAGAAATGTTCTCCCCACCATAATTCTTTTCTCAAATTCCTATGAACTCATCATTATGCTGCTGAATCTATAGAATAGACTCAAGGAAAGATTATAATAACTAAATACTATTTATAATCATTCCCAAAACATCCTTTTTATTGTCTATATTCAACTAAGAAAATATCCCCCAGAAGGTTCTACTCTTCCTTAGATTCAAGAATAGCCAATAATGGCAGTTTCCTACTAAGAGAATCTGCAATGAAATTCCACTTCCCCAAGGTATAGGTGATATCGAAGCCAAGCATCTGAATGTATTCCACCCATTATCTCTATCTAATATACAATTCTTTCTAATAGAATATATCACTCAAACTCTTATGGCCAGAAAAGTCTATGAACCTATCTTCAAAAAGATAGTGTCATTAACATTTAATCTCATGCATAACTACAGCAATCTCTAAATAATGAGTGGGGTAATTATTCACATGTAGTCAAAGTTGATGAGATTTGTAAGCTGTCATAAGATTATCCTACATGAGTACACAACCCAAACCATCACCAGAAGTATCACAGAAAACCACATACCCTTTACCAAACTCAGGTGAGATTAAAATAGGATCTGATGTGAGAAGTAACTTAATCTCATCGAAAGAAGACTAAAATGTACATCCCATATGAATTTCACCCCTTTCCTAATAATATTAGTCAAATATGACACCAACTTTGAGAAATAATTGAAAAAATATAAATAGTATCCAATAATACCAAGGAAGATATGAATCTCAAAGACGTTTCGTGGTTCATCCCATGATAATAAATCCTTCACCTTATCATGATCAACTGATAATCCATGCTCAAAAATAATGTGCTCTAATAAATTCACTTATTGAATCCATAAATTGTATTTTAAAAGATTTCTATAAAAATGGTGAATCCTTAGGATTTCTAGAACCAAATCCAAATGGTGCTCATGCTCACACTAGGATATCTAATAAACCAAAATGTCATTCAAAAACACTACCACAAAAGTTTTGAGATACTAATGGAATATCTAATTCATCAAATCCATCCAAATTGTATGAGCATTAGTTTGACAAAATGGAATCATAATATATTTGTAATGGCCATAACTAATCCTGAAATTCATCTTCAATATATAACACTCTCAAAATATGAGCTAATGATAACATGACTAAAGATCAATATTCTAAAACCACTTTTCCTCCTTTAATTAATCAAAAAAATCATCCACATGAAGAAAATTGTAGTTTTTCTTAACCGTTACCCAGTTCAACTTATAATAGTCCACACACAATTGAATTGAACCATCTACCTTCTTCAAAAAGAGCATTGGGGAAGGCCAAGGAAAACACTAGGTATAAAAAACACTTCGTCATCAAATCATCCAACTAAATCTTGATCTCTTTCGACTCTGCTAGTTCAATATGGTAAGAAGGTATAAAAATCGGTTGTGTATCTAGCACCAAGTCAATCATAAATTACACCTACCTATTTAGATAAATCATAGAGAAATGATCCAGGAAAACATCAGGAAAATTACAAACAACAATTGAAAGATCAAAAACAGAGGAAACATCATTAGGCTCAATGGCTACAGCTGACAACAAACTCTTCAACTCGAGGTGGGAAGGTCCTGCATAACTAGACCTCAGATCCCACTCTCCCTGAAACACCCATGAGCTCTCATCTACTGCAGGAAATGAAACATGCCAATGATAATAATTATCCTCTCCATGATTATAAACAAGAAAATCCATCCTCATGATGATGTCAAACAAATATAGATCGAGAATGAGGAAATACCAGACTAAATCTACATCGGCTATCAATGGCGCACAAGGAAACCGAAACCCCTTCTATTTTATCTTCCCAAGAGGTGTCACTAACTCCGCCACAAAGTAAATGAGCTCCATTTATATTTTAATCATTTAAAATATATATATATATATATATAATTGGGAAGAACCAGTATCAAAAAAATAAATCGCTACTGAGGATGTAATAAAGATGGTACCTTTCACTATCGTTGGACCCATGTCAACCTTCACTAGAAACTCATATATTTTGTGAAGGTGAATCACTCTTGTAGCCTATGGTTGGGACCCTATAGTCTTTGAATCATTTGAACGCACCACAGTATCCTTTGGAACCGAAGATCCTTGGACATATCTAGGTGTATACATAACCTAACATAAATGATACAGATGACCATAACGAGCACAAATATTGCACATCTTTACAGGTGAAGGAAAATTAATTCATGTGTTTCTGACCTTGACACACTGATATCAAGTCAGAGGCACACAAATAGCTATAACTGGAGGTGGAGAGGAGGCCTTCTTTTGGGAACCACCCCCACCACTCCTATGATGATATTGTAACTTTCTATTTTTCCCTAGAGCTCAACTGAAGCTTCCACTAAGTAGAAGAGAAGGGGTAGAATATCCAACCTTTCCTTTTATATTCATATCTTACATCATATATCCATCCACTATATCTATATAAGTATAAATAATCAAAATAAATACATGTGATATGATATCCAATTGTAAACCCTATAGGTACTTCTGAGCTTTAACCACTTTTTCAAAATGAACCAAATCAACAAACTGATTGGTGTACACTGACACTAATCATTCTTCATGTTGTAAAGAGAAGAACTCTAGAGACTTCACCATCATCAGCAACTCTAGAAAAAAATGCTATAAGAATAGATTCTTGAAACCATTACATTCTAATCCCACATGCCTATTTGCTTGCACCATTGAATCCCACCATCGCTAGTTGGGATCCTCAAGTATAAATGATACACACTTCACTTTAACACTCGTAGGTGTATCTAGGAAGTTGAAAATCTGATCAATCTTCTCAAGTTAGTCGTTCTCTTCTTGAGGTTCATTCATACCCTTAAAGGATGGTGGATTTTCACAAAAGAACTCCCATGATCAATCTTTATCTCTTATAGCTCTTGTATATACCTCAATGACTATGTTATGGACTTGAGGTACATTTTGGTTGATAATAAAAACAGACTACAAGATAAACTCGATAAAATTATGATCTATAAGATTATTATCTTGAGGAGCATCAGTTTTTCCCTCCTGAGAAACCCACAGAACATGTATCGGAGGTATAAAACTCCACACTGAAATAGAATAAATGATCATACAAGATATTAATCTCAATTCAGACTAGAAAACCATAAGAAAAAGATGAGATTAAGATCAAGAACTCAAAATAGGAGACACGCATCCCAACAACCCATGGTAACTCGATTCTCATCACCAAAAGAGTTGTCTAGGAATTCACTATAATCTACCACTCAATTACTAACAATACTATCTTTAGTCTACCAAATTTCCCAAGATAAGGACTCTTGTGGATAGAACTCCTGATTAGCCACTAAATGAGGCTAATATTCATTGTTAATATACCTAATTTTCATGTTCTTTGTTATTCATAAATACCATTTTAGTGCATTTTACACTTTGAACATCATTTCACATTATGATTGTAATACCTTCTTAAAATGCACTATTATGTGGTACATTTTTGAACATCATTTAAAGTACCCAATGATTCATCTGATTTTAAGGAATTGAATTATACATATTTTAATTTGATATTTTTGTAAATTGATCTACACTTAAATATGAACATGTTTGATTCAGGGATCAATGGAGAATTCATGGAGGATGATGGAGATATTTGGCAATGAAAGGAAGCAATTCTGGAGAAGGCAGATTGGACACCATCCCAATGATGAGACTGTGGGGCCCAACATACAGGCCCAATTAATCCCAAATTTCGTGGGATGCTAGAAAACATGTACAGGAACAAATCACTCTTCAGGAGTTAATGCTAATTCGGCCTCCATGGTGGTCATTTAGGCGGCCCAAGTTAGAGATACAATTCTGGGCCAGATTCTGCGGCCCAGAAAAACAGTCCACCAATTTGATCATATCTCGGAATACACAACTCCAAATGGGCCCAAATTTTACAGACGGTTAGAAGACATCCGGAGATCCATTTTCTTCTTCTATGGCCCACCCTGATTCGGCCATCTAGAAGGTCATCAAAACGCGTCTGTTCGGTGGATGAAAACTGGCTGCCACCTCGGGTCAAACGTGGAAAAGTCCAAATTCCACAAGCTTTCCACCACCTATAGCCTACCAAAATTAATTAAGATGCTTTGTACTGTTGGTGGCTCGACCCAAGGCTCCAAAAATGCCTATTTAAGGCAGTTGTGGTGAAGGAGTTTAGGATCTTGGATGCTTTGTTTACTTGTAATGTTATGCTGCATTTTTGTTGCCTCAATTTTGTCTTTCACATGTAAGTTGTTCAATTCACTTTAGTTTCTTAATAAAAGTTCTTCTTCTACTCTTATTCTGTTGTTATTAATATCACTTTGATACCGTTGGATTAAGGTGTGAATTTATTCACACCAACCCTTGTGAAATTATTCACACAATGGTGGAGTGATCATTTTATTTTTGTTGTTTTCTTTACTTCTCCATTCCTCCCTTATGAGTCTACTTTCCGCTTCCATTGAAACCATGGGATCAATGGAGGGCTAACCCACTTATGGGTTGATCCAAGGGAGTAGCAAGGGGCTGGATTGGATGTTATTTATCACCTAATTAATGTATAATCACTTCTTTAATTGGGATTTTTATTTGATGATTTTTAAACTCCATCGTCCTTGTTGAATTTAAGGTCACACACCTCAAGTACTAATACGATCTTTTACCTTGAAGTGCTCAAAACTTTGATCCTTCAAGTGTATAGGTGATTAGTATTAGAGGGTGTAGGCATTAAACCAGTAAGTGATGATGTTGTTTTATCTCCTTAAATGAATCCATCTCAAATTTAAGAAATTGAAATCATTAAAAAGAAAATACATCCAATCCACCCCGAGTGATAACCTAGGATCAACTCATTCTTTTAAATTGAATCCACTTAAATCTTTTAGATATCTTTAAAACCCGTCCAAAATCAATCCAAGTTGGCCACTTCATAGCCAAAAATCCATCCCTTAGGTTGTGTATCTTAGGTATCTTCTTTGGTCTTTGTGGAATCGACAACCCAAGCTACACTACAAGGACCGTTCTACCCTTCTTCTCTTGGGTAAATTTGGGCGTGAACCAAATTTTGGCGCCGTTGCCGGGGACCAAGTAAGTACCTTAGATCCAAAAAAAAAATCCTTCCTCACCTCCATTCTTCTACTCTCACCCAAGATCTCTTATCTTGTCTCTTTCTCGCTTTTTTTTTTTTGGCGCATGTCCGCCTACACCCGCGATTTCTCAAACAGACTAGTTAGGGTGGAAAGTCCTAGGATAGGGGAGTCAAGTGCACCTAAGGGATTGTTTAAATCAGATTCAAATATTCTTGAAACCCCAAAGTCAGAACTTGAAACAAGTCCAATGGAGGGTCATCCACAAAATCAAATTGTAAACCCTGGGGGGGATCAAATGGGAAACCAAAACCAAGAAGCTCCAAACTTAGGGAATGTAGTTGATCAAACCATGAACGACTACCTCACTCCAGCTTGGACCAATTCCCCCTCATGCATTAGACACAATTCCATAGGAGACACCAACTACATATTCAAACCCCATGTCCTAAACCACCTTCCAACCTTTCATGGGATGGAGTCAGAAATGCCATACCTTCATGTCAAAGAGTTCAACGACATTGTTGAAACCATGTGTCCCCCACACCAACTAGAATCTGCTAAGATGAGGCTATTTCCTTTTTCATTAAAGGATCGAGCTAAAAATTGGCTAAACAACTTGAGACCTGCATCAATCCACTCTTGGGACCAACTGCAAAGAGAATTCTACAAAAAATACTTCCCTCATCACAAAACAATTGCACTTAAAAAGAGCATCCAAAACTTTTTTGAAAAAGAGGGAGAGTCATTCTATGAAACATGGGAGAGGTTCAAAGACACCCTAAACATGGTTCCACACCATGGGTTTTCCATACCTGAACAAGTGAGAATTTTCTATGAAGGGTTGGGTCCGGGTAATAAACAATTCATTGACATGATGTGTAATGGAACTTTTAAAAACAAAGCCCCAAATGATGCTTACGAGTATCTGGAAAGTCTGGCTGAACAAAACCAAACTTGGGGAACTTTACCTTATTCTGAAAAGCCACAAAGAACCACTGGAATTCATACACTTAGAGAAGAGGAAAGCCTTAGGGCTAAACTCGCAGCACTCTCTAGGAAGGTTGAAGAGATAGACCTTAGGAAAGTCCATGAAATCCAAAATGTAGACCTTGTTTGCACAATTTGTGACAAACATGACCATAAAACAGACAACTGCCCAACCATTCCATCCATCAAGGATGTTCTTCTAGGAGGACCCCCAGCGGAAGTCAATGCCCTAAACTTTCAAAAGCCCCAATACCAAAACACCTTCAATCCAAGGTACAATGACCACCCAGGCTTCCGCTGGAAAGATAACCAACAACCTAGCCAACCACAGGGACAAAATCCTTACCCCCATCAGAACTACCAAAACCATAACCAGTTCCAAACCCAACCTATCCAATACCAACAACCACCGGTCCATTTTCAACAAACCATCCCACCTCCAAAATATCCCCCTGGGATAAACCAACCTACTCAAGCACCAACCCAAACTGTTCCACAAAGCCTACTAGAACAACTGTGCAAACAAATGGAGAGGATGAACTCGGAGGTATCTTCCCTAAAACAAGAACTTCAAACCATCAAAACAGGAAAGGCACCCATGCCTACTCAGGCGGTGCCATCCTCAACTTCAAGGGGAGAGTCAAGTTGTGCTCAAACAACTCATGAACAACTAAAGGCTGTGACTGTTTTAAGAAGTGGGAAATCAATTGAGAAACCTGAACAACTAATTCAGAACCCACCTGAAGATTCAAACTTGGATGATAATTCAAGTGAACCACAAGATCAAACTGAGGAAACTGATAACAATGTGAAAGAAACAACTCTTCAACAAACAACCCCACAACCTGCACCATTTCCCCAACGCATGAGGGGGAAATCCAAGCCTGAACTGAGTGAAACATTGAGGGAAATCTTCTCACAAGTCAAGTTGAACATTCCTCTTCTCGATGCAATCCAAACCATACCTTCCTACTCAAAGTACCTTAAGGACTTGTGCACTTTTAAAAGAAAATTTTCACATAAAAACCAAGTCCTTTTGGCTGCTAATGTGAGTACCACCATTCAAGGGACCATTCCTCCTAAGTTGAAAGACCCAGGTTGCCCTTACATCAATGTTGAACTAGGAGAAAGCAAAGTTGTCAAGGCCTTGTGTGACCTAGGTGCTAGTGTCAATCTCATCCCATATGCTGTGTACTGCCAGTTAGGCCTAGAAGAGCTCCAACCCACATCTGTCACACTTCAGCTTGCTGATCGTAGCATTAGGGTTCCCAAGGGGATTTTAAAGGACGTTCTGGTAAAGGTTGAAAACTTCATCTACCCTGCTGATTTCATTGTACTTGACAACCATCCAAATTTAGGAAATAAGGAACAAACCCCAATCATCCTTGGTCGTCCTTTCCTTGCAACAATCAACTCTGTTATCCGAGTCCGAAATGGGAACATGACCATCACCTTTGGGAACATGAGTCTAGACTTGAACATCTACAATGCCAGCTCACAAATAGGGGATGACGAGGATATTCATGAAGTAAACATGATAGGAAGCATTGATAATGAATCCATGGAACATCAAGGAATATTTGATGAATGTTTAAGTCAGAATGAGATTGATTTCCTTTGTTCACATGAAGGAAGTTTATCTCCTTGGCTCAAATCATTTTCAAATTGCTCCTATAATGATGTCTTAGGACCAACAATCAGTGAAACCTTTCAGGAAAACACATTCATGGAGACAACTCAAACTCCCTTCCCTAACCCAGGTCAATACAATCTTGTGGCTGAAACTTCTACACATGGGGAATCAATTCAATCTGAAAATCTAGGAAACAAATTTGATCTTGATCCAATGCCCCAATATTCTGCTGAAATTCTGAACCAACCAGATCTTGAATTGAAGGAACTTCCTACCTCCCTCAAGTATGCCTTCCTAGGGGAAAATCAAACACATCCTATAGTCATATCTTCTTCTCTTGAAGCCAATCAGGAGGGGATGCTTCTAGATGTCCTTAGGAAACACAAGAAAGCCATTGGTTGGACCCTGTCTGATATTCCTGGGATTAGCCCACTTATTGGAACTCATAGGATTACTCTTGAATCTGAATCCAAACCATGTCGTCAACCTCAGAGGAGACTCAATCCAAATCTTATGGATGTGGTAAGGAAAGAACTTCTTAAGTTGTTGAAAGCTGGTATCATCTACCCCATAGCTGAGAGTGAGTGGGTAAGCCCAATTCAAGTTGTCCCAAAGAAAGCTGGAATCACTGTGATCACTAATAAGGATGGGGAAATTCTTTCAACTAGGGTGAGTAGTGGCTGGAGAGTCTGTATTGACTATAGGAAGCTCAACTCTTGTACCAAGAAGGACCATTTTCCCTTGCCCTTTATTGATCAAGTCCTCGAGCGAGTGGCGGGTCATCAATTCTATTGCTTCCTAGATGGGTACTCAGGTTACAATCAAATTGAGGTCTCCCTAGAGGATCAAGGGAAGACTACATTCACATGTCCTTTCGGTACCTTTGCCTTTAAACGCATGCCGTTCGGGTTATGCAATGCCCCTGGAACCTTCCAGCGGTGCATGATGGGAATCTTCTCAGACATGGTAGGGGATTTTCTTGAGGTCTTCATGGATGACTTCTCTGTGTTTGGGGATACCTTTGAGGGATGTCTGCAGAATGTGGATAGAGTCTTGTCAAGATGTGAAGAAAAAAATCTGGTCCTAAACTGGGAAAAATGCCATTTCATGGTTAAAGAGGGACTTGTTCTAGGCCATCTGGTCTCGAGTAGGGGGATTGAAGTTGATAAAGCAAAGGTTGACATCATTCGTCACCTTCCATCACCCAGAACTGTTAAGGAAGTGAGGTCCTTCTTAGGACATGCTGGTTTCTATAGAAGATTCATTAAGGACTTTAGTTCAATCTCTCGCCCTCTTTGTGCTCTCCTAGTAAAGGATGCTCCATTTGTTTGGACAGAAAGCTGTGAGGGTTCATTTTCAACCCTTAAATCCGCTCTCACCTCTCCTCCCATTATGAAATCTCCAAAATGGGACCTTCCTTTCGAACTCATGTGTGATGCCAGTGACTTTGCTGTAGGAGCTGTGTTAGGACAACGGTGTGATAAAACTCCATATGTCATTTCTTATGCAAGCAAATACTTAAATGATGCCCAAATCAATTACACCACCACTGAAAAGGAGTTACTTGCTGTTGTGTTTGCCTTAGAGAAATTCAGGTCCTACCTCTTAGGATCACCCATCATTGTATTCACCGACCATTCAGCTCTAAAATATCTCTTCCAAAAACAAGATGCAAAGGCTAGATTGATTAGGTGGGTCCTTCTTCTTCAAGAGTTCGATTTAACCATTAAGGATAAAAAAGGTGTCGAGAATGTTGTAGCTGATCACCTCTCTAGGTTGGAATTCAAGGACAAATCACATCACCTTTCTGTGTCTGATTCATTTCCCGATGAGAACCTCTATTCTGTGAGTGACTGCCCTTGGTATGCTGACATAGCCAACTTCTTAGTTTCAGGGGTCATTCCAAAATTCTTAGGGACCCAAGCTAGAAGAAAATTTCTTTCTGATGTCAAGCATTATGTGTTTGATGATCCATACCTATATAAGTTCTGTCCTGACCTAGTCATTAGGAGGTGTGTGCCAGAATCCGAACAAGAGTCCATCCTTAAATTCTGTCACAGTGAGGCATGTGGAGGTCACTTTTCCTCTAAGAAAACATCTGCTAAGATTCTTCAATGTGGTCTTTTCTGGCCCACCCTTTCAAGGGACTCCTACACATATTGTCAAAGTTGTCCTAGGTGTCAACAAGTAGGGTCCATCACAAAAAGGAATCAAATACCACTCACTCCTATCTTAGTGGTTGAAATCTTTGACTGTTGGGGAATTGATTTCATGGGTCCCTTCCCAAACTCTCGGGGATACCTCTACATACTCTTGGCTGTCGATTATGTCTCAAAATGGGTTGAGGCCATTCCTACAAAATCCAATGACCATCAAACTGTGATTAGATTCCTTAAAGAAAACATCTTCTCTAGATTTGGGATTCCTAGGGCTATCATTAGTGATCGTGGAACTCATTTCTGCAATCGCCCATTCTCATCGCTCATGGGGAAGTATGGAATTTCTCACAAAGTGTCCACTGCTTACCACCCACAAACCAATGGTCAAGCTGAGTTAGCCAATCGAGAAATCAAACAAATTCTTGAGAAAACTGTTAATCCATCTAGGAAAGATTGGTCGAGCAAACTCTTAGATGCTCTTTGGGCATATCGAACAGCATTTAAAACTATCCTAGGAATGTCCCCATATAGGTTGGTTTATGGTAAAGCATGCCATTTGCCAGTGGAGATTGAGCATAAGGCCTTTTGGGCAATCAAAAAAATGAACTTTGACATTTCTTTGGCCGGAATAAAGAGGAAATTGGATCTAAACGAGCTTGAGGAACTTAGGATGGAGGCTTATGAAAATTCAAGGATCAATAAAGCTAGAGTTCAAGCCTACCAGTCTAGGAATCTTAAAACTAAACACATTGAACCAGGGAAACCTGTGCTTTTGTATAGTTCTAAACTTCATTTGCACCCGGGAAAGTTGAGGTCTAGATGGTCCGGTCCATACATAGTGCATAAGGTGTACCCCCATGGGGCTGTTGAAATTCAAGATCCCACCAATGGTCAAATATTTAAAGTTAATGGTCATAGAGTCAAACCATTCATAGAACCATTCCAAAAACATGAAGTTGATGAAGACCTGAGTGAACCTACCTTTGATGAAAAAAAAAACCAACAATTAATCAATAAGGGGTTTAAGTCGAGCTAACGACGTTAAACAAAGCGCTGCACGGGAGGCAACCCGTGGTTTTTATGTTTCTAATATTTCTGAATCATCTTTATTTTTCAAATAAGATTACTTAATCATTTTTATATTTAAAAATAAAAAAAATAGACTTTTGACCTGTTCTTCTATTATGAGTATGGA
Organism: Viscum album; assembly: GCA_963277665.1. NCBI lineage: Eukaryota > Viridiplantae > Streptophyta > Magnoliopsida > Santalales > Viscaceae > Viscum > Viscum album. Next base: position 885,288,889 of record OY728158.1, read on the forward strand.
TGGGTACGAAAGAGGAGCACCATATTCATCCGTGTCACGTGGTGTGATCCTTGAGTAATACCTTACCCAGAAATTTAAAAAGAAGACAATGTATCATCAGTTTATTTTGTTTTTATTATTCAATGGGTTAAAAAAAAAATATAATAATACAAAAAAAAAAGTCCACGCCATAGGTCATGGGGCAAACCCCGTCACAACCGGCGAAGCCGCGGGGACTCGAACCCGGGACCGAAGGGAGACAGGGGCGCGCGCTTACCACTGACCTGTGGCTTCTTGTGCTACCTTATTCTATAATTTTTATATATATTCTTATATTTTACTTCCTTTATTATATAAATATATATATATATATTGTTTGTTTTGTTTGTTTTGTTTTGTTTTTTTTTTTTCCTTTTTCCACTAGGGAACTTTGCAAGCGACATGGATATCAAAGGAACAAATTCAAGCTGCAAGAACTTCCAACTTCAACCACCAGGTGACTTCATTCCATAACCCTCATTTTCAATTTCATTTTTGAACTTTAATTCTCTACCTCTACCCCCTTCTAAATTTTCTTTTCTTTAAACACTGGGGACAGTGTTGTTTTAAGTTGGGGGGGAGATAAAATAAAAAAAAATGCTTTTGTGTCAAAAACAAAAATTGAATGATTTGAAAAAAAAAAGTAAATGGAAGGAAAAATTCCTTTAGCTTCGAACATGGTAATACACATTGTACACTTTGAAACTGAATATCAAATAATTTAGCATGCCCTGATTCTGATTTTAATCCTTGTATAATTTCATGAGCATAGATTTTGGAAAGTGTGGCTGTCCAATGTGATATGTCATCATTTATATTTTCATCCAAATAAAAAAATGCCACAATGCACGTCCTCTAGACTGTGGGGTACTAATTTGAATTTTTGGGGTCCCGTAATAAACAGCATAGGCTGGTTTTATTTTTATGAATAATATGAGTATTCAAAAAAAAATTAAAAAAAAAAATTATTATTAAAAAAATAAAAAATAAAAAAATAAAATAAAAATTTGCGTGTAGAGAAATGGATTGATAAAATGCGAGGCTTTCGGCACTTGGAGATCGTGACTCCAGAGTTGTCTAGCCCTGAGTTTTTCAATCTATCTCTATTTATGGTAATATGAATTTGTTTTTGATTAAGTTAACTCGATACGATGCCCGAGTATGTGGGCTTCACTTGGTGCCCTAAGGCCTTTGAGTCTGGGAGTCATCGGCAAAGTCTTGCTACATGGGTTAATTTGATTAATTGCAATCTCAATTACTATAGCAATATTGCAAAAAACAAATCAAAAAAAAAGAGGGATGAAGAATACTCATATTAGGATTAAATGTGATTCCACCTAGCGCTTCCATGATTTCCCCCTTGAATGAAAATGAACCCCCATATCTATTGTGATTCACAACACATCATTACACCTAATTGAGTTGGATGAAGTATGATGATGGATTTGATCAAAGGAATGGGCTTGGGATTGGGATCTGCTTATGAAAATATCTCGTATTAAAATATTTTGATGGGTTTCATGATTGTTTGGTATAAGGTTTTTTGGTGATCATTGTGTATTAAAATGTTTTTAGAAAAGGGAATTTGAATTTCATTTTTTTGATGAGATATATTTTGCTCGGGACTAGCAAAACTCAAGTTGGGGGGTGTGATTAGCCACTAAATGAGGCTAATATTCATTGTTAATATACCTAATTTTCATGTTCTTTGTTATTCATAAATACCATTTTAGTGCATTTTACACTTTGAACATCATTTCACATTATGATTGTAATACCTTCTTAAAATGCACTATTATGTGGTACATTTTTTAACATCATTTAAAGTACCCAATGATTCATCTGATTTTAAGGAATTGAATTATACATATTTTAATTTGATATTTTTGTAAATTGATCTACACTTAAATATGAACATGTTTTATTCAGGGATCAATGGAGAATTCATGGAGGATGATGGAGATATTTGGCAATGAAAGGAAGCAATTCTGGAGAAGGCAGATTGGACACCAGCCCAATGATGAGACTGTGGGGCCCAACATACAGGCCCAATTAATCCCAAATTTCGTGGGATGCTAGAAGACATGTACAGAAACAAATCACTCTTCATGAGTTAATGCTAATTCGGCCTCCATGGTGGTCATTTAGGCGGCCCAAGTTATAGATACAATTCTGGGCCAGATTCTGCGGCCCAGAAAAACAGTCCACCAATTTGATCATATCTCGGAATACACAACTCCAAATGGTCCCAAATTTTACAGGCGGTTAGCAGACATCCGGAGCTCCATTTTCTTCTTCTATGGCCCACCCTGATTCGGCCATCTAGAAGGTCATCCAGACGCGTCTGTTCGGTGGATGAAAACTGGCTGCCACCTCGGGTCAAACGTGGAAAAGTCCAAATTCCACAAGCTTTCCACCACCTATAGCCTACCAAAATTAATTAAGATGCTTTGTACTGTTGGTGGCTCGACCCAAGGCTCCCAAAATGCCTATTTAAGGCAGTTGTGGTGAAGGAGTTTAGGATCTTGGATGCTTTGTTTACTTGTAATGTTATGCTGCATTTTTGTTGCCTCAATTTTGTCTTTCACATGTAAGTTGTTCAATTCACTTTAGTTTCTTAATAAAAGTTCTTCTTCTACTCTTATTCTGTTGTTCTTAATATCACTTTGATACCGTTGGATTAAGGTGTGAATTTATTCACACCAACCCTTGTGAAATTATTCACACAACGGTGGAGTGATCATTTTATTTTTGTTGTTTTCTTTACTTCTTCATTCCTCCCTTATGAGTCTACTTTCCGCTTCCATTGAAACCATGGGATCAATGGAGGGCTAACCCACTTATGGGTTGATCCAAGGGAGTAGAAAGGGGCTAGATTGGATGTTATTTATCACCTAATTAATGTATAATCACTTCTTTAATTGGGATTTTTATTTGATGATTTTTAAACTCCATCGTCCTTGTTGAATTTAAGGTCACACACCTCAAGTACTAATACGATCCTTTACCTTGAAGTGCTCAAAACTTTGATCCTTCAAGTGTATAGGTGATTAGTATTAGAGGGTGTAGGCATTAAACCAGTAAGTGATGATGTTGTTTTATCTCCTTAAATGAATCCATCTCAAATTTAAGAAATTGAAATCATTAAAAAGAAAATACATCCAATCCACCCCGAGTGATAACCTAGGATCAACTCATTCTTTTAAATTGAATCCACTTAAATCTTTTAGATATCTTTAAAACCCATCCAAAATCAATCCAAGTTGGCCACTTCATAGCCAAAAATTCATCCCTTAGGTTGTGTATCTTAGGTATCTTCTTTGGTCTCTGTGGAATCGACAACCCAAGCTACACTACAAGGACCGTTCTACCCTTCTTCTCTTGGGTAAATTTGGGCGTGAACCAACTCCTCTGATACCAAACTGTGACAAACCCAACCTGAATACCCTCCCAAATTGGTACCCAATCCAAATTTCCACATACTTAAAGGGAGTTTTTGATCCCCATGGGATGGCGTCTATAACCCAGGAATCAAAAACAGGTAGAGGGAATGATTTCTCCCAACTTGAAGTAGAAAAAATGGCATAAATACATTTACAGAAGAAATAGTGGAAGAAAACATGAATATATATATATATATATATATATCATAATAGATAGAGAACAATGGAAGTGATACAACTAAAATGGTAGAAAAAATCTCTAAGAGACAAGTCCAGTTGTAAAGGACGACATAACCAAAACAGTTACTTTAATAGTCACCATGTGATAGCATGGGAAAACTCCCACTATATCATCATCCAGCTACCCAAACCCAGCATACAGAAACACTATCCACCTCACTATGGTGCCTTGCCTTTCCCTACATCAAAATACATAACAAGGTCTATGCACCACCAAAGGGGTTAACAGGGTGTGATCTAGCAGGATAAGCAACATCCCATACAGGTGTTCCATATCAAGTCTCTAAATAATAATCCAAGCATGATCAAATTTAAATAAAATAAGGCATGATATATAGTTTAACAGTTTTTTATCAAAATCATGGAAAAACAATATAATTTTCCCTTTTTCCACATTTCCAAATAAATTAAATAAATCAGTTTTAAATCATTCCATATACATATATAAAGGTAGATATATCAAATCAAACTAAATAAGGTATCACATATCATATCAAAACCATGGAAGTACAATCAAAATAGTAAAATTCAAAATAGCCCAAATCAGCCAAAAGCACAGGTAACATCACAGAAAGTATTATACTAAGCCACGATAGCTAGGAAACTTATACCTAATATAGATAATTTTGCATGTATCAAGCCTCTAGACATCGGCGTCAATTATAGAGAGTAGAGGAACACCCTAGAATGTGAACCCCCCCCCCCTATGGGTCTAACAAGTCCCTAGAACAATAGGTCTGGGGAGTACAGGAACGCCCCATGAGTGAACCCCCCCTGATAGTGGATGAGGACTTTACTACACTTTCCACCTAAGTACACAAGTCTTTCCATGGGATCTATTTTCCAAACCATTCCATAAATCCACTTTCATAAAAACCATTATTTGAAAACCATTTCACAAAAACATTTTCACGGTGCTTCAAAAAAACCCATTTTGTTTACCAAAACTAGGGGAAAACCATATTTTATCAAAAACTCATTTCCATGAACACAAATAAAATCATTCAATAATTCCATTTCATTAATAAAATAATTTATCAAAATTAGAGTGATTCATTTCGCCAAAATAAGCTAGAGACAGAACCACCTACCTCAAAACTCGGTTTGCACATGCCCGCAATGGGATCCACCAACAAGCAAGAACACAACAACCACAATGGAGGCCCTAGAATCAATATACACATATCATAATAGATTTAATTTAATAAAAATTGTCATCAAAGAGGAAATATCATGACATACCTCAAGAACACACACCCACTGCACCACAATCAAAAAAGGAATGCCCCCCGAAGGAAGATGTCATAACAGATATAGAAATAATCGATATCACAGGTCAAAAATTCTAATAATTAAATGAAACAAAACTATAATTATCAAATTAATTGATTAAGTAGAAGGGATTACTCACCCAAAGAGACAAAGTAGAAAACCATGATGATCAAGTGTTGAATGAATAGATTTGAAAGGGGAGGAGGTTCCCGAAATTATAGGAGAGTGCTTCTAGGTTGAGAGGGAATAGGGATATAGAAGAATGAAATATAAATAATTCTTTCAGAACCCTAAATCCAAAACTCATGAGACTTACATGGAATTTAATCCCTTTACACATTGTGTAATCCATAGGGTCCATAAACACCAAAAAACTCATCTTCTTTTTATTAAAAACTCAATTTTTAACATTTACATGGTATATAACCATTCATAATGTATACCAAGTTCATATAATCTTCCCTATATAAATTATAATGCATGTATTCCCAATACATGACATGTATTTCTCTGGAAAACTGCAAAAAAGTCTAATTTTCAACAGAAAACCCAAAACTACCTTCGACATTCTCCAAACTCAGGAAGAACCCTGCAAATCCATTTCAATTTTATAATCAAACTCCATTAATTAAAACAAACATACATCCCTAAACTTTAGTTCATTTTACCCAGTAAATTTTTCCCATCTTTGGGAGTCCCAAGATGCACCCAATTAAATCTAAAAACAAGTAAAGAGAAGGTAATTTCCTTAAATATGGTAATGCAATGTTATAGGTATGTTTATAGTTTTGGTATAGAATTATAATAAATTTAAATTTATTATACAGTAGGTTATAGTGCTTACAAAAAATATGGTCTTGAGGTGAGTGTTTTATATTATAGTCTCATTTTTATTGGGATTATTATGCTTAAATTTTCCAATGATGAAATTATATGACATATCTCTAAAAAAAATTGTGCATTTTATTCTTATATGTTTATTTCTATATATTTCATATTTTTATTTCATTATATTCTCTTTAATTACTTAATATCCTGAAACAATGTTTTCAATGAAAACTGACCTTATTTTCTCTTCGATCGGGAATCTTTTCTTCCATGTCCATATTTTCCTTAAAATGTTTTCAAGACTATTTTTACTATTTTAAAAATATTATTTAATGCATTTTTTAACTATATTTTATTTTACTTTCCAAGGTTTAAAAATAACATTTTTATCATTTTTCAAATGTAGAAACTTTGAATTTTTACTAAAAATGTGAAAGGAATTTTTGTATTAACAAACATCACATGAACGGATTCTTCTGCCATCATGAATACTATTTACTTTAAATATTCCTTTATAAGTTTCCTTTTTTCCTTAAAAATAAAATGTATTCCTTAATATTTTTTAAAAAATAGATTCTAAATAATTTATTTAAAATAAAAATGGTATTTTTCTCAAGAAATGTTCTAGTGATCTTTTAAAAGTATTTTTATCTATAACAACATCCTTTGATGTTTCTTGTGATTTATTGGGGATATGATCCAATGTTACTATTTTTATTCTTTCTCTAGATGGTTTATGATTATGAGGATTAAATTTTTATGAAACCTTTATCCTTTCCACAGGTTATAATTTGATGATATGATGAATGTTTTATAATCTTATGGAACACATATGTATGGTTTTCATTATGTGATGGGTGGGACCAAAATTATATATCCCTCTAATCCATTGTGTAAATAAGTATATCCCATGAGATAATAAGGACTGAAATGGGGAGTGAACTCAATTTAGTAAGGTAATTTTTCTAATAAGATGGTATTGGGAGTGAACCTTGACTAAGGGAATAATGGAATGGGTAGTGAACCCAATCCACTATGATATAGTGGCAGTGATCCTTGACTAAAGAAATGATTTTATGTGCTTATGTGTATGCCAAAAACTTATGTTTTATGCTTCTTATATACTTTCGTGGATCATGATTGATTATTGATGATTATGCACTTTTATGTCTAATGTCATTTGTTTGAAAAAACCTTATGTTATGTTTCGTGATTAAAGACCTTTGGATGATTGGGAATTATTATTGTAGGTCTTGATTATGTTCTCATAGCCTTATGCTTATCTTATGCACACTTAGGATATTTTATTGGTATCTCTTATATTTACCCTTACTAGACATCTGAGCTCACCCTTTCTTATGTTTCCCTTCCCCGATTTATGAATAATAGTTGTAAGTATGATATGTCTAATAAGGGTGTTATTTTTGAAAAACTTAATCAAAAATGATGTAGGTATTTTATGTACCAGTTTTTTATGTATCCAAGTTTAAAAATAAACTAAACCTTTACGGTCCTTGGGTGTGTATTATTGTGAAATGTATTTAATATTCATATAAAATAATTTAATATTTATGTATTAAAATTATGGGTTGTTATGGTTGGTATCAAATGTAAGTTTAGTAACTTTTGGAAACTATAATGGGGAAACTTTAGTGGGAACACTTTGGATAAGACTAAGTATATGAGAACTTACAAATTTATTGTAAAGAGATGAGTGTGGTTTCCCTAAGAAAATACATCCCTGTATGGATACTAAATGTGGGTTTGTTTTAGGAATAAATTTATTTATGGGTGATAACCCCAAAAACATTGGTTGAGTATATCTCAACCATAATTCTGGTGCATGTTGAATGGACCCTTACTGTGCACATAATTTGACACTCTTAGGGGATATTATTAAGATAATTCACATTTTATTTAGGAGTAATTATGAAGGATTTGAATATATTATCACCATAGATGACCTGGGTTAAACCTAAGGTTTCATTGATTAAAAAGAAGGATTCATGATTTATACATCCTATGAATGATTTTTCATGATTGATCACTCTGATTAATTATTCATGTTCTTTATACTAATCATTTTGGTTTTAGTAAGGTATTGAAGGTAGAATGATAAAGTTGAGGTGGTGATATGTATTCTCAAATATTGAAGTATCTTATTTGAGATTAGTCATATGAATTACTTTATATTATAGAAATTATCTAGCAATGTTAATTCCTAAACTTAATTATTAGATGTTAAATTGGTATTAAAAACTCATAATGGTATAATTATCACATCTCAAGTCTATGATTCATGTTTGATTAAATTTTTTCAGAATTTTATCCCTATAGATCTTGTTATTCTCCCTCTAGTTGAGTTTGATTTGATTTTGATAATTGATTACCTCAATCTATATATATCCATTAAAGATTATTAGAATAAGGAAGTCATATTTGATATTCCAAACCAACCTATGATTGTAAATAATTGTTATGGTAAATATGAACTTCCAATGGAAATTATATCCATTTCATGGGTCTTTATTCCCATTAAAAGTGGGTATTCATCTCAGATTGTTGAGGATAAACTCAAATTTGATGATATAACTACTACATGATGGTTTTTTATGTCTTTCCAAAAGAGTTTCCTAGTCTTCCTCTAAATCATGAAGTTGATTTTTCAATAGAACACATACCCAGTGCTACACTTATTTCAAAGACACCATATAGAATGGCCCTGATTGAATTTTAGGAATTGAAGAAGAAACTCTGAGATAATATTGATAAGGAAGTAATTAATTCAAGTGCATCACCATGGGGTACACTTTCACTCTTTTAAGAATAAGGATAGATCAATGTGACTCTACATTGATTATCAGTAACTTAACACGATCATGTATTGATGATTTTTTTGATCAATTACGAGGATCTCAATGTTTTTCCAAGATTGATATTCGGTCTGGATACTATTAGTTGATGGTCAAAAATGAATACATACCCAATATATCTTTCCATTTGAGGTTTTTAATGAATTTATAGTGATGTCATTTAGTCTTATTAATTCCCTTGATATCTTCATGGATTTAATGAATATAATATCTATAGATTACCTTGATCATTTTTTGGTAGTATTTATAAAAGTTAATCTTATATATTACAAGATAAATGAAGAGTGTGAAGATCACTTGAGGATTGTACCAAAGACCCTTAGGAAGGTGAAGTTGTATGAAAAAATTACCAAGTGTGAATTTTGGCTATATGAAGTTTCATTTTTTTGGATCATATAATATCAAGTGTGGGTATATTGGTGGAGCCATAAAAGACCAATGTTGTTGAACATTGACCCAAACCAACCACTATAACTGAGATCCATAATTTTCTTGGATTGGATGGATATTATTTATGCTTTTTGAAGTATTTTTCATGGATATCTAACCCAGTTACCAAGTTAACTCGAAAGGGAGTTAAGTTCCTTTGGACTGATGAATGTAAAGAAAATTTCAAGGAACTAAAGAAAATGTTGGTCATTTCACATCTTCTTACACTACCCTATAGTGGAGGAGGGTTTTTGATTTATGGTGATGCATAAAAAATGGGTTGGGTGTGTTCTTATGTAAAATGATATGGTGGTATCTTATTCCCTGTGTCAATTGAAGGTTCATGTACAAAAATACCTGACTCATGATTTGTATTTAACAGCGTTAATCTTTTCATTAAAGATATGTAGTCATTATAACTATAGAGAAAGTTCTAACATATTTACTAAACACAAAAGTTTAAATTATATATTCACAAAAAAATATTTTAATATGCACCATAGAATATGGTTGGAGTTGATTAAAGATTATTACTTATCAATATATTTCAAACCTAGGAAAACAAACAAGGTGGTCGATGCTTTGAGTCAAAAGGATCATACTAACTTATCTAATATGAGGATCATAAAAGATACAATATTTATGGATTTGAAAAGTATGGACCTTGAAATATTGAAGGAATGAAATAAATTTTATCTTTATCAAATGAGTGTTCAAAAATCTATACATGTGAAGATTAAAGAGGTGAAAATGAGGATGTAGATCTGAAAAAATAATGTGAGAAGTATTTTTGAGTTCAAACTTGATTTTGATAGAATAATAAGGTTCAAGAACCAATTATGTGTCCCATAAATACAAAACCTAAAGAGGTAAATATTATAAGAATCTCATATCTCACTATTTTCTATCCATCTTGTAAGTATGAAGATTCATATAGATCTGAAAGAGTTTTTTTGGTGGGACAACATTAAGAGAGATATTATAGTGTGTATCTCAATGCCTGTTATGTCATAAAGTTAAGGTTACGAGATGGAATTTTAAGGGTATTTTATAACCATTACCTATAAAAAATGTAAATGGGAAAACATCACCATGTATTTCATTGTTGGACTCCCCAAAACATCTAAAGACCATAATGTTATTTGGGTTGTAGTCGATCGCCTTATGAAGTTAGCGCACTTCATTGCTATTAGAGAAGATTTATATCTTGATCAGCTTTCCAGGATATACATTAAGGAAGTGGTAAGGTTACATGGGGTACTAAATTTTATTTTATTTTATTTTATTAGTATTTGAGGTATACCTAGAAGTTATGGATAAGTATTTAGTGAGATATAGATATAGATTTTTGTTTCAATACTGCTTATCATCCTCAGAATAATGGTCAGTCTTTGAAGACCATTAAAACCCTGGAGGATATCTTGATATCTTATTCTCTATATTTAAAAGGTGGTTGAGATCAACACCTTCCTCTAGTAAAGTTTTATTACAATAATAGCTTTCACTCGAGCATTTATATGGATTATTATGAATCTCTATATGGAAATAAGTGTATAAATATGACATAATAGAATGAAGTTTTCGAAAGAAAGCTATTGGGGCCTGAATTAGTTGAGGAAATAACAAAGAAGGTTTGATCCATTCAACAAAATATTAAGGTAGCTCAAAATAAATAGAATAGTTATACTAAAAATCATCGATGAGATATGAAATTTGATGTTGGTGAGAAGGTTTTCATGTGTAACATCTTGACCCGAGAGCCACTAAAAGGGTTCCCTGAGCCAGTCAGTCACATGGCCTCAAGAACATCTCCACATATTATAGAGACTATCGACTAGTATCTAGGGTTGAATGATGGTATGGTGGGGAGACTATACCCTAATGATCAAATTATCACAGTGGTATAACAATAAATACATCAATCAAAATATAGCAGATGCAGTAAAAATAAAAGACATAGTAGCTAAAGATAATTGTAGTAAAATCATAAATTTTTCAATTCCAAATATACAATCATGTATGTATGTTCTTATGAGGCTACATACTCTAAGAATAAATCATATAGTAGGTGGTATAATACTAAATAGTACATCAATAATGGAAATGAAAAAAAATCCATAAGGACTATCCCCATGGTCATTCTGAGATTTAGCTCAGTCTTGTGCTCTTAAGCTCCTGTATATACATGAACAGCACAAGCATGATCCATAAACTTGAACCTGTGAACCTGAGGTCTATTCGGGTACCCCTAGTGCAATCGAGACCTGAACAAGGTGTGAGATATACTCAGTATGCCACCACCAATGGTGTCTAAGAATAATCCAACCCGTGAATATGTGATACAACAGTCTACAAGTATAACTAATAAATTGATAAATAAATAAATAAAAATAAATAAAGTCAGAGGGGTTCCTCAAGGATAGATGGTTGACCATACCTGCTTCAGACTAATTTAGAATATCTCTACACACTTATCATCATGTATATATATCCATACATCGAATAATTTTTTGAACTGATATACATGCATCGGTGTAGACCTAAGGTTTAGTACTAAGGAATCCACAAAAGGGGATCATATAACAATAGGGGTGCATACCCAAGTTCCATACCTATCAACATAATAAAAGGGACACCATGCCCAAAGGTCTCAATGAAATTGGTCAAAGGTAGTCTTTAAATAAAATTAATAGTATCAAATAGTGAAACATCAGTTATGGAATACATCGGATATATCATGTATCAGGTATTAGACCTACAAGGGTCAAGTCCCAAGGAGATAACTGGGGAGACCTCATCGAGATCGAGAAACTAATCTAATGGTAAGCTTGGAATAGTATCTGACATCCATCGACTAAGTCCCAAGGCAATAACCAGGGTGACCTATATCTATATATATGAATGTATACAAAGGTCTTAGGTGTCATACCTCAACCCCCCCCCCCCCGTCGACAGTGACATACCATAAATAATCATACATAATGGAAACATGTTCCATACCTTTATCTCTTAGTTGGATCCATACCATAAGTAATCATTCATAGGGGTCATAAGTTATATACCTCGATACCTTAGTTGGTGTCATACCATAATACAACAGGTGACATACCTTGATAAGAACTTAGTTTCATACAGATATCTCCAACATCAAGAAAGTAATATAAAAATACATAGGCTATGTTAGTTTACATACCCAATAACAATTAAATAAGTCATAATAAATTCATTAAACAACTCAATTATAGGTGATAAAAAATAGGTTCATGTCAATGTTCATGCCCTTACTATTGTTTCAGTATATAACATCCAATTAATTTTTAGTAATATGAGGGCCCTGGGAAATTCCACACCTTAATCAATCCACTTTCCAAGAGAGTCCAGGAATGCACTAAAAGTATTAAGGGTCAGGTGAATTTTCCATAAACAGATAACACCATACATGAAAAATGTATAAGATAAGACATGTTATCATGAACACTACACATAATTCATTGAGTTATTTCAATAATAATTTAGTCTAAAACCACTTAAGAGATGGTTTGGTCACTAGGTGAAGATATAGTGGAGCTTTGTACCCTTCCACATTCCAATTAATTCCATTTGACTAACCCATTTGCATTTTATAAGACATTGTACCTCATCATGTGGTTTTATTATAAAACAATTACTTGATTTAAGAGTAATATTAAGAACACACCCTAAGGGGTGGTCTATGTTGAGGTGAGAAGCCTCAAACAATACAATTTAGTGGTAACATCTATTTAGTTCAAGGCATTAGGATCTACATCAATAATTTCACAATTTAGAGGTGTCACATGGAAACATTGGTGCGTGGCACAATGGAATATCATATAAAAATATGAGAATTTGATGGAAAAGCTATGTACCACCTATCATGTACTTAGGATGGTCCACTCACCCAATATAGAGATTTGATTTGACTCAAATTGAGAGGAATAAAATAAATAGACAAACGCCATGAAAATACAGCGAATTAACTCGCATGAAAATAACACCAAATACAATGATATAAATATAAAAAAAAGTAAGATGATTTAATCACTTACTAAGATGATTCAATTACGATAGAATTTACTTGAATCAGTGGTCGAATGGAGGATGTAGCTCAAAGCCTACCATGGTGGGAGGAGGAGATTGAGCAGGAGCAGGAGCAGAAGAGGTGTTGCGCTCTTGAGAGGAATAAAATAGCATGATGAGTTTAAAATAAGGTTGGTAAAAACCATAAAAACAATTTTAAAGTCCCTTATTGTTTGGTTGTATGGTTTGGAAAACCGTGTGCCAACCATGTGGTGCTACTGTCTAAGGTGTCTCCCCCTTCGTACGGCTAGGTGAACAGTTTGTAAAACCATGTGTAGCTTGTGTATCCTCTACTGTAAATACCTATTCAACACTCTCATGGTCATGTTTACTAGTGAACATGTCTATAAAAAAACCATGAATTATCCTCAAGATCATTGGACAGGCCACATGGTTTCTCCTGGAGGGCCACACAGTTTCAGACAAATTGTTTGCCTCTGTCATCTTCTTCCGGATTTGAGTTTTCAGGTTCCATCACTCCTAAAACTCAAAAAAACTCCCAAGACACATCATGGGCCTTAAAATAAGTCTAAAAACAAAACATTTGAGTGCTCCAACTCTTATAATTATGTTCTGATTCTCAGTTTAAAATTTATTCCATCTACCAAACTAAAAAGATCAAATTTCCTTTGAATTTCAAACCGTTCCAAAACACTGTACATTATAATATTCCAGCCTTAGAACTTATCATACCCAATAAGTCTTGGGAAAAAATGAAAATAAAACCCAACCTGTCAGTTTTTTGAAGCTTTTTTTAAAAAATCAAGTTTAATTTCCAATGCCCAACGCACCTCCAAAAATCACTTAAAGCATACGGTACATAAGCTATAGAAACTCGAGTCAATGATCGAATCCAAAACTAAATACTGAGAAAATGATTAATTGATCCCATATCACTGGAGAAAAAATCAATTAGTAAACTTCTTTTCTGACTCATGTCACTTTCCACCATGGATTATAATTTTTAATGGATAATCCCAAGCCACAGTACTTCCCACCATCGGAATTTACTAACAAGCATGACCTAATAATTCTAACAATGCTCCTAGCTTGATTTTCTCAACTTATAGAACACTATTACATCTGAGGACTTATCATGGTCCTCATTTGATTAAAATGGTTGAATTATTATTGACCATATTAAAATTGGTCATGCATTCTTTCCTTAAAAGGATTTTATGGAATTTACAACACACTTATCTTAACCTGGAAGCATGCCTAGAACAGTTCCTCACTGACCATAGTTATCAAAAAAAAAAATCAATCCACTCTTGACTGACTATTCTCAAAAACTCTCAACTTAGATGGCTGGTGCATCACAACCTAAATCATGATGCCTTCTCCTAAGGTACCTTATGTTTTCTTCAAGAATTTCTAATAAAGATTATACATGACTTCGGGTGACATCTGCATGCCAAACCATATCCTGTTCATTGAACTTTTCATTCCTTAGCACGAACATGGGTGTATACCTGATCCAACACACTAGGTTCTTCACCCCTAAAACATCTCATACAAGCCCAACTAAAGTACACTTTAACCTCATAATCAACAATTAGAGTCTATGGAGATCATCCTAGATAGTCCATACTCTAGCATTCAAAGGTGATACATTTATACATAGCCAAAATGTCTATGTCTCAAGAATAGTGACTGATCTTAAAGTATCATCCACCTAGTTGTCAAGTAAAATGTAAATGGATAGTGTCCCTAAGTCCATACAAGTAATTCCTACTTGGGAACCCATGTATCCCTCAGGATAACCACCCCTATTAACATACCACTCTATAGAAGCATAACTCCTATGGAGTTTATTTATCGAAACATATGGGTATTTTAATCTTTTATCTTGGTGTATAACTAACTATATCTTAGCATAATATGAACTATATTAAGGTGGTGGTATGTTCATAACAAAGATAAGATTACACCAATAGGATATTAAGAATTACTAAGAAGATTCAAGACACATCCATCATATCTAAGACGAAGTGCTTGGTATGGTTTTCAACCAACCATACCCAACTACCCAAAAGAAGAGCAGTCAGACCACTATTGGTCAACTTCTTCTAAAAGAGATTCGATACATCTATCGATGCATCATAATTACCTGACCATGATTCCTTTATCACCTGAGGAATCTCGTGATCGCTCAATCATAACTAGTGAAGTCCAACATGACTAACAAAATATTCAAAGGTTGTGTCCATAGAAAACTATGTTATCGCCATGTTTCCTCACAAGAACATACACAAAACAAAACTTACCAGCCCCATGGGTGTTCAAAAACAGCATTGACCATTTTTCAAATGATACATTGTGGTTGTGTTCCTTCTAATTGGAAGGACACACTTTTCCCATACTCTTAGGAGATTCCTATTCATCGTTTACTGAGAATGGAAACTCACCCCACAGCACATGCTCCATAGACCACTAATCACAGGTCCTAGACATGTCCAAATTGCTTTTACCAAGTTCCCATTGAAAAAAGAGAAGAAAAGTATCCACTTAAAGGCATTCTTAATAAATTACTCTAGAAATACTTGTGACACTTTCCAAATCCACACTCATGCGCGCCACTAGCATTAGGAATAAGGCCAAAACAAACTAGATAACATGTCAAAAACACTCGATCCTCTTTGGAACTTCATCCAAAACATTAGTACAAGTCTAATTACCTATAAATCCTAGGTCACTCAAGCTCAAAGATGAATTTTGATCAAATCATATTAGATCAAGACTTTAATGTTCATTACTAAACTCATACGGTTCATTGTACTATTTATCAACTCAACGGGTACTTCGTGTATCGGGGCATACTACCCTGATATTTCATTAACAAAATAGCACACCCTTAATACTTTCCATAGTATTATTAACCCTATTCATCCTAGTATCCAATGGACCATAAAAAAACTATCCCAAATTCTTATTGTCCCGCACTACTAAAAATTTGGCTGACGACTTTCCTAGTCATCCATCAATGATGAAAAAGAAAGGTTATGCATCCTACTAGGCAGTTGACCATGCCCTGGGAATATCTAATCTACTGAAACTAATCATTTCATGATACTCACATCACTAAAAAGGGTCAAAATTATTACACGACCATCCATCTAACTTGGGTGTCATTTAAGAAACTAAAAGTCTTACATGGGATAAATGACACCCGAACAAAACCTCACATTAGAAACTCATCACAAGTATTTAGAAAGGGTTTAAAGTATTAAGAGAGATAACTACCTTTGGTTATCCCCTTACTGAACATAAAGTGTCAATCCTACAAGGAGGTTAAGGCAACCTATAAGGGTCCCATCATTCCAACCTAGGTCCATCAAAATTCCACCAGTAGTAGTTGATTTTTAATTATTTAAGTTTTAAAACACCCTTAGTGGGTTTATCATATAAATAGAATGCCCCAAATAGCATAATTGGGTCTAGTTTTTCATTTATAAATTTATCCATATAGGTCATCATGCCCAAATATTAGAGATACTAGCCTTTATAAAGGCAACCAATTCATTTAAGGTCAAAATTTAACAGAGTTTTCATTTATAAAATGGTCTCAAGGGATATCAAACTCATATATGATGGTTCGGTTATATGGGTTACCATTTTCCAATTTATAAAGTGCCCATACACTTTATAGATTGAAAATTGGTTCCCATTTAATCACAAACAATATGTTTCAACCCATACCACCAATGGTCCATGGATAAAACATGTTATGATTGGTTAGTTAAGGTGATACAAGAAATCTATATATTACAACACCATTTAGGTTGATGTAGAGACTTCAATAACCAATTTTATATCAAAATTATAAGTAAGAATGCTGTCAAAAGTAGTAAATACTAACAAATATGGAAGGATTCTACGTAAGCAGGAGACACCCAAGAATGGTGTACAAGTAAACATGCTAACCATGGAACAATAATAACAAGTATAATACAACCTACATGTCATGGAATATGCATGGAATTTGAACCTTTATGTGCCAATAATGATGTATGTAATGCTACTTCCTTATCATATCGGTCTAAGGGTAAAATACCATAATCTGATAAATCATAGATTAGTAGAAGTATAACATTCACTCAAAGTGAAATCATAATCAACTATAATAACAACTATAATTAAAAAAATATCTATCCCTAGTCACTTGATATTTTCCCTATGCATGGGTTGATCACTCCCAGACACAGTTATTTACCAAGCATCGACAAGTTCCTAGTCTCCTTTCTACCATCATAAAATAGTAAGAAGAAGGGAAATAAAACACCTCTGATTCCACTTAGTAATGTATCGACCTAGGAGACACTAAAGCAGTTCCCCAATCCAATCAGTCACATGGCCTCAAGCACACCACCCCATATGCTTGAGGCCACCGACTAGCCATGGGGATTGAATGATGGTACGGTGGGGAGATTATACCCTCATGATCAATGTAGAACAATGGTATAGAAATAAATACATCAATAAATGGACATCAAAAGTGGTATAAACAAAATACAGAGTAGATCAAGATAATAATAATAAACTGATAAAGTGTTCAATTCCAAATATACAATCATTCATGAATGTTCAGATGACACTACATAATCTAAGAGATAATCATATAGTAGGTGGTACAATATTGAACAGTGCATTAGTAATGGAAATGAAAAAAATACCCAAGGGATATTACCATGAGCATCCTAAGCCTATGATCAGTCCTATGATCCTAATCTCTCATTCACGTGAACATCACAAGCATGTTCTATAAACCTAAACCTGCAAACATGAGGTATGTTCAGTTTCCCCAGTGCAATGGAGGCTCAAACAGGATGTGAGATATACTTAGTAGGCCACCAATAATGGTGTCTAAGAAAAATCCATCCCGTGAATATAGGATGTAGCGGTGTAAAGGTATAACTGATAAATTAGTAAATAAATAAATAAAAATAAACAAGTCTAACTTCAGTTTCTCAAGGACACCTAGTCGACCATAACTACTTCATCCTATGCTGAAATATGTATGCACACCTTCCATCATGTATATATATATATATATGCATACGTTAGATAATCATTTGAAAATATATACATGCGTCGGTGTAGACCCAAGGTTTAGTACCAAGGCATCCACATAAGGGGGTCATATAACAATAAGGGTGTCGATGTGCCCACACGCTTCATTGAATTCATACTGTCTATAGTCATATTAGAATTATTGATTTCCCAAACTTCACTTATTACTCAGGTGTAGTATAGAAATAGTCCAGGGTCAATCTCATGGGGATAAATCTAGATCTTGAGTTCAATGGCCTGATACCCTTTGGGTAGGAGTACTTTAAAGGTTGCTTTAGTTTGGGATTTATTAAATCTATGGTGGTTGGTAGTTACTTCAAGAATGATAGAAGGGATTGGGATCAATTTCAGGTATCTGTAAAAGGATGATATTAATTCTAATCTTGGTAGGATCCTATGTTTTAGGCTATGAATCAAGTTAAAGTTATTAATTAAATTTGGTCAATTCACCTAGTTCTATCGAGGAGGTCACTATTCATTGATTTGGATATAGTGATAACCTAGATGAATTAAGCTTATCTCCCATGGAAGAAAGTATCTTAGGATAGTGGTCATAACCTAATATACTCCAACTAGGATAGGGTATTCTTCTTAAATATCATGTGGTCATGGATGTTTAATTGAATTGGATAGAAATTTATCATTTTTCCGGATTAATAATCATTTAGGGTTACTGAAATTATAATTAAAGATTTATTATGAATTCAGATACATATACTCCTGATCCCTACCCTTGAGTGGTTTAGGCACTCATGGTAGGTTAGGATGCAAATAAATAAATAAAAACCATGTTTGACATGTTTAGAACAATGAAATTAAGGTTGTTTTCAATCATGCAATGATTCGAATTCACAACGGGGATGAGCATGAAATCGAGGTTTAAAGAAATGTAAATCATAGTTTTAATGATTTACTTACTTGGAATGGAAGTGAAAATGGATTTGACCTGAGTTTGATGATGAACGATGGTAAGCACATGAAGGTAAATTGAAGGCAATGATGAAAATAAAATCCATGGCTCTTGTGTTGAAATAAAAAATAAAAATGATGAAGAAATTTGAGTTTGAGATAAGAGAGTTGAAGGAACTAAAAGGGGAAAAAAAGCACAAAATAACTTTTCTCTAGGATTCTCCCTAAATCTTTGTCGAGCTGACATATATATAGGAGAAATTAGTCACGACGTGTAATGGATTACACATCGTGTACCACCGATCCATGTAGTTCTCCATGGTTTTTGAATCTTATGCATATCCTGAATGTATCTCACCTGAAATATAAGGTTTGACTACTTACACATCATGTATCGATGACTCATGACGTATACTAGCCTTCTAGTTATTCCTCCAAAGTGGATTTCTCATCCAACGGGTTTGACTGAAGTCACATCATGTATGTCCCATTAATGATGTGTGTTGGATTCTTTCTCTGCTCTCTTCACAACTTGGTTCATGACTTGGCTCATGACTTGAGGGATGCTGTGAAATCCTATTTCATGATGTGTATTGATGGTTCCTAACATGTAATTGGTGAATTCTGCACTTTTTCTTCATTTCTTATTTTGAATCTGTGTAAGCTTCATTCCTACAAAATTATGCACATACCAAGTGAATTATCGAATAAAGAAACTAAAAAAATTAATTAAATGAAATTAAAAAAATATATATATGAATTTGGCCTATCAAAGTCCCCCACATTTGAAAAATTGCTTGTAATTAAGAAAAAATGTCTCAATAGTGATTTCAAAAGATAAGAAATTTTTAAACTGGAAACATTCATTATGTCCAGGAAAATAAAACTAAGTGAAAGAAGAAAATGTTATTTTCTATATTCATCCCTCCATAGAAAATCTACAATTACTCATATATTAGTTCTTTTAAACAAATTATAATCCTTTAATTAAAATATTTTAATTGTTCTTTTAATTATATATCCATTTGTGATTTACCTAATAGTGCATTTCCTCTCATCACTCAGGGTAAAAAGAAATTAGAGTTATGCTCATACCTTGATTACATGATCCTAACCATAAGCTTGGATTGGTTCTATCATCTCCACTTTGTAAAGACAAGTACAAAATTAATCATAAGGGTTTCAATAATTGGGTTCTAATGACTCTGAGGTTGTGGGTAGGTGGGTAAAAAGTGAAAAAAGAGCTCAAAAGGGGGGTAATCTATGAAGTATAATGCATCAAGATAAGTGTAAAATAATGCCTCCTCCCAGCTAATCAAGTCCACACTCATATAGATCTAGTTAGATCCATATATATGTCAAGTAAGTACACAATGATTATTCTATTCCTTTACTTTTTCTTTTGTATTTCTATTTTTTGAAAATCATGTCTAGGATAGATCTCACAACCATCCCCTAACCACATATGATCCTTAAAGGGATTAATCGATTTGGAAATGGTGATTTTTGACCTTCCTAGTACACAACCCATGTTATTTTTTCTTTTCTTTTTTATTTTTAAAAGGAACAAAATAAAATTTAAATGCTAAAAATTAGATATAGATCATAACCAAATAGTATTATCCGTATACCATACATCTCTATAAAAAGAAGCATCTGTGATGTCTGAATTTTTTCCCAACACTTGTTCAAAAGTAAAGTCATTAATTATAAAAGGAGCAGGGTAGGAAGGGAAAATATTCTTATAATAACTTCATCCTATAAGGTTATTCATGGAAACTATTGTCTAAATTAAGAAAATATGTAAGGTGGGTTTGAGGAAAAAGCGGCTAATAAATATTACCTCAATAATTTTAAATTTTTACTTGTTCATTCATAGCCTCGATAAGATCTCAATGAAAGTTCTAATATGTTTACATGTCCCATGTATCACTCAATAAATATTCTCAGAAAATAATATGAAATTTTAGGCTTAAAGTCCTCTTAGGTAATAATAATAACAAAAGAAACTAGAAATCACAAAGGGTATAAAACTAAGTATTAATTCAATTAACCATAATTTTAAAAAAAAGAATTTGAATCAAATTTATAAGCTTATAAATCATTATAAAGTTCTAAATAGACATAAAAAATTAATTCTTAACAATTCCCAACTTAATTTTTTCTTTTATTTAAATGGGCATAATGTTTTTCAAGTTTAAATCATTCATATAATTGTAATAAAAATTTCTCCTAAAAAAGTGAGAATAATAAAATAATCAAGTGTATCACCAGTGAAAATCATGAGAAACTCGCTCACACTTAAAAGAAGACAGTTTCTAAAATTTCCATGAAATGCTTATGGGAGTGTTATAACAAGTAAAGCTCAGAAAATGGAAATGGGATTTAATAACTTAAAATTAAGGGAATCAAGAGCTCTATATATAATTTCATTCCATGATGGAATTTGAGATTTTTAAATGAGAAATAAGGGCCACTTACAAAATTTGTTAGAAAATAATCCCTAAACTAGAGAAAACATTAGTCCACTGGTGTTAAGAATTTGAAAAGCAAAATAAATGATAGGTGTATAGTATGTTGAACATGAATAACTGGTTTTATTAAAGTTAACAAATGTTTTCAATATAGCTCAAAAATGGACTCAAAATGAAAATGTAAATGACTTGAGCATGATAATAAAATCTATTCAAATTATCAACTATGGGTTTCCTCCCATAAAGTGCTAACAGGATGTCGTTATCCAGATGGATGGACCACGATATCTTGTAGTGGGGTCCATCGGCTTAGGTGATCCTCTTGTATTTTCATCTACTAGTGACTGTGTCTTCCAGTTCATGAGGTCTCTTGATCGGGTTGAAAACTTCATGGGTATCAGTGTGAGCACGAATCAAATAATGGAGGAATGGAATCATTGCTTATGGTGGTTGTTGTTGTGCATGGATTTCTATATAAAGTTTTTTAAGTTGATGTGTAATTTTGGTGACACACTAGATTACCTTTTTTCTAGAATAGATGGTGTTATTGGGCCATTGATAACCACAGATGACTCATAGGATCTATACATTACTATGTTAAAATTGAAATAAGTGAAATGTAAGCCAAGAAAAGGTGACAAAAAACAATACTCGTATATATGAATGACTAGTACAAAAATTATGGAAAAAATAAATGACCAGACCTATCAAAAAATTCTACAACCCAAAAAGAAACAGACAGGACACATCAGGCGTTAGGGAAAAAGGTCTCCTCCAGCGTCAAGACACCCTCTAGTGGTGAAGGTAAATGTAAGTCTGGATTAGTGGTTGTGGTAGAAGCAGATGATGGAGTCATGGTGGTGGGAACATGGGATGGAGTGGGTGGAGGAGAGTTCTCGATTTGTAAAGAGGTCATGGGTCTGGTAGCTGGATCAATGAAAGGGACCTCTGTGGAAGTAGAAGTATTCATCCCCTTACCTCGCTGGGTTTGCTCATCTAATAACTACTGTCAAACAGTGGGATAAGTGATATCATCTGGTAGGACGGGATGGGCTATAAGGGGTGAGGTAGAAGATGAGGGGTCGACTGGGGTTGGTGGTTATGGGGTGGTGAACTCTGAAGACTCGAAAAAAGAGAGATGGAGGTGAGTGGAAATTTATCCCAGGTTCTCCAGGATGCACTACTGGGTGGCCCAGATCTTTGAAAGGGTGGGAAGGGTGGGTAGAGGAATGGTAAATGAGTTAGAGTAAGAGGTAGGAGTAGTAATGGGTGGTATGGGGGGATGGGTATTGTGGGGATCATTTGGAGGGTCTTCTGCTATTGGAGGATCCACTACGGCATGTGGGGATACCTTTTACACACCTGGTTCCCAACTATAGAGATAATCCTCCTTCACTAGTAGCTACATCTTGTGCAGCATCACAAAGTCAATGAGCTCAATAGGTCCCAGGGAGGTGAGGGGTAGTGTTGTATCGAATACACTAAGGTGACTAACCAAATGATTAATGAAAGAGACGCCCATCAAAGTGCCATGATTCCACTGGGCATGGGCTTTATAATAATAGGAAAAGTGGGCATCCATATTGACATTTGGGCCTCTCATGAATGCTGACATCCATCTGGATGACACTCCCATGAGATTCAACTCTGGATAACCATCCATGTGTCACATCTTGATGTAAAATCCGTAAGGTGGGGCCCCATAGCTGGGCAGACTTTGTGATGCATGGGTCATGTTGCAACTGAGGATCTTGGTTAATCAGATCCTAGAGATGCTAAGAGTCATCTCAGGGTGGATCTAGCTGGATATTTGGATAGATATATGATGTGACATGCTCATCTATAAAAATTATAAACCTGATGCCAAACTCTGTTAATAAAAACTCATGGGGCCATCCACCAAGGCGTAATCTAAGGAAATATATATTCATATCAAAAGTGTACAAGAACTCAAGAAAAAACTCCTTTTAGGTCTCCTCATGAACCTCAAGAATGCTGCCGATATGGAGAATCTTCAGGAGGTTAAGGAAGTCATCATTGATGTTTATCCTACTGAGGATGGGAATATCTAGGGTCTTGTTTGTATGCATTGTCTTAGCCTATAATCTGATGAGATTGACTTGGTGTTTCAGGTTAGTAAATCAGAGGATAGGGTTCTAGTGGATATTTTCATCACTGGAGGAGTCCTTCGATGTGGATGAGTAGTCAGCCCGAGTAGCAGGTGCAACACGTGTTGGTGCAGGTGGGGTGGAAGGTTTGGCAGGTGATGCAGAAGTGGAACCATGCAATACATAAGTGGTGTAATGTTGTCTCTTGGCTGGTGGATGCTCATTAAAGTCTGAGGATTATGAGGTGGAGGATTGGGGCTGCTTGTTTCTTTCCATTTCATAAGGAATGGAGGTTGAGGTATGGTGGGTGCGCATGTCAGCTTTGAGAGGAGAGGGCATGGTGGTTGTGAGGGTGGGTTCACAGCTGAGTGAGAAGTAGGAGATGGGTGTGGGTTAGGGTTGTAGGTGTTCGGAATAGAGTGAGAAGTATAGGGTAGGGATTAGGTGCAAGAGGTAAGAGGATGGAGACAAGGGGTTAGGTGGGAACTACGGGTCGTCAACCTAGAGTTCGCGACCTGTAGGTTTTAAAAATACAGACTCGATGCATTACAAAACATGAAACTAGGTTTCACGTCATGTAATTTTGAATTAAAATGGATTTTTTATAGAAATTTTACACATCATCTAAGTTGATTTCACTACGTTTAATTGGAAGTTATAGTTTAAACTTTTTTCAATACTTGATTTCAGCTCTTGGCCTACCTGAAACTCTCCTAAGGCTATCCTAAACTATCCTAGGCTAAGATGTCCTATCCTGGGTTTCCTACCATTCAGAACTTCCTTTTAAATCAAGATTTTGACTCAATTTGGGCTCAATTAAATTTGAGGATGATGATACATCCTTTACATTATGGTTCTCGAAATATTTTCAATCTTTGAACATTCACTTTGAATAGAGTCCCACCTTCTCTCTGGATTTAAATGGTCCCATAGGGAAAGACATGAATGACTTCAAAATGACCTAACCATCATGATTTTATCTTACTAAGGAATAGTTTCAATCTTGAATTGAACATCATAACTTTATCCCCTGGTACAAAGATATTCCTATCAATGCATTGATCATGCCATTTTTTGTTTTGTCCTATAGATTGTGGCATTGTCACATGCATCCCATCTAATCTCTTCTAATTCATTCAATTGCAGAATCTAAGCTTCTTCAGCCCTCTCAGAATCGAGATTCAATTTTTATTCTCCCAAAATGAATGATGTTCCATCTCAACTGGAAGATGACATGGTTTCCCATAAATCAGTCTAAATGGTGTGTTACTTATGGGTGTCATGTAGGCAGTTAGGTATGCCCATAGTGCATCGTCTAGTTTGAGACTCCAATCAATTCTATTTGTATTCACAATCTTTTCCAAAATTTTCTTTATCTCCCTATTTGACAGTTCCACTTGCCCACTTGTTTGTGGGTGGTAGGGAGTTTCGGTGCTATATTTGATTCCATTAATATCTAGTAATACTCTAATAGATTGGTTTTTGAAGTACATTCCTCAATCACTAATGATTAATCTTGGGAATCCAAATCTTTCAAAAAAAATTCTTTTTTAGAAAATTCATGACCACTTTCATTGTGTCATGTGAGGTTGCTTCAGCTTCAACCCATTTTGAGACGTAGTCAACACCAATCAGAATGTAATATTTTCCATATTAAGTGAAAAATACTCCCATGAATTCTATTCCCCAAACTTGTAATATTTTTAATTCCATAATGGGATTTTGTGGCATCTCATTCCTTTTTCCAATTTTTTTGGTCTGCTAGCATTTATCACGTTTTTTGAAGAATTCCCTCGCATCTTGATGAAGCATGGGCCAAAAAAATACACTTAGTAGAATTTTAACCACTGTAAACTTAGATCCATTATGTTTTCCATCTAGTGACATGTGACACATCTCAATTACATTATGGCTTTCCTCTTTAGGGATGAAGCTTCGGAGCAATCCATCAGTACAATGTTTGAACAATAGTGTCTCATCCAAGTAGTAATGCTTAGCATCAGCCATAAATCTTTTCCTCTATTGGTATAAAAGTTATTGAGGTAAAAATACCATGGAAAGATAATTGGTGATATCATAGAACCATGTTTGGACCATTATGTTGAAAAGGGTTTCATCTAGAAATTATACTTCAATGTCTGTCTCTTCTTATTCCTTAATAAATGATAAGGGAAGTCAGGATAGATGGTCAGAAATAACATTTTTTGTGCCTTTTATGTCCTTGATTACAATCACAAACTCTTGTAGCATGAGGTTCCATCATATCAACCTTGTTTTGGTATCCTTCTTGTTCATCAATTATCTGAGGGAAGTATGATCAGTATGTATAATCACTTTGTACAATACCATATACGAACAAAATTTCTCAAAGGCATATATAACGGCTAAGATTTCTTTCTCTATAGTCATGTAATTGAATTGAGCTTCAATGAGTGTGTAGATTTCATAATATATGGGAAAAAATATATGGTCAATCCATTTTCCTAATACATCACCAATAGCAAGGTCACTTGCATCACACATTAGCTCAAATTTCTTATCCCAATTGGGTGAAATTATGACTAGGGATGTTATCAGACTTTTATTCAAGGTATTGAAAGTTATCCAAAATTCCTCAATGAATTCAAAAGAAACATATTTTGATAAAAATTATTTCAATGGATGGTAAACTTTGAAAAAGTCATCTACAAATTGTTTGTAAAATTTAGTATGTCCCAAAAAGCTTCTAATACCCTTTATTGTTGAGGGTTCTAGTGAATCCTTAATTAATTTTATTTTGGATGGATCAACATTGATTCCTTCCTTATAGATTTTATGGCTAATTACTATTCCTCCTTGGACCATGAAATTTCATTTCTCCCAATTCAGGACTTGGTATTTTTATTCACAACATTAGAGAACTAATTACAGATTGTTTAAACAGACCTCAAATGATCTTCTATAGATTGAGAAGTCATCCATGAATATTTCTAGGAATTATTTATCCATTTCATTGAAAATATGTGTCATACACCTTTGAAACATTATTGGAGCATTGTATATTCTGAATAACATTCTCCTGTAGAAAAAATTACCAAAGAGGCATGTGAATGTGGTTTTTGGGTAGTCAGTAGGGTCGACTAAAATTTGGTTGTATCCTGAATATTCATCTAGAAAACAATAGAATTTGTGTCCTGCAAGTATTTACAACATCATATCCATGAAGGTTAAAGGAAAATGATCCTTCATTTTTATTGTATTTAGGCATCTCTAATGTACACAAACTCTCCATCCAGTGATGGTGCATGTTGAAATCAATTCATTTTCATCAGTTCTCTCTACTATCAGTCCTCCTTTCTTAGGCACAAATTTTAGGGGGATTACCCATTCACTATCTGAGATTGATTATGACTTCCTTCATTTATGTTGTGAGCTTCCTTTGAGGTTGAAATTTTGGATTTTCATCTTATTCAAGTAGAATCTTGTGAGTGCATTCAGTAGGATTGATTCCTTTGATGTTTTTCACTCCCTCAAAAATTGATTGTTTATGTATCTTCAAAACTTCAACAAATTTTTCTTATTGTTCCTGAGAGAGTTTAGAATTTATAATAACTGGAAAATAGTTTGACACACCTAAGTATGAATACTTAAGAGTACTAGGTAGAGGTTTTAGTTCTAACTTGGGTGGTTGAATGATGAAGGTAGTGAAAAGTGGAAAGGTGTCCCTTGTGAGAGGTTCATTGAAGATTACTTCCTCAAAATCTTACTCTTATTACTTCTTCGAGAGTGAATCTTCACTTTCTTCTTCAATGTCCATGTACTCATCTCTTTTTTAGGTGAGTGAGATGGTGTTTCAATCAATAGAATCATATGATTGTTGGGTAGCTTTGACCAAATTGAACACTACTTGTTCTTCTCTAACTCAGAAGATAAAATGTCACTGATTCACATTTATCAAATCCTTTACTATGGATAGGAATGTTCTTCCAAGTATAATGGGGCCGCCACCTTCTTCTTCCATTTCCAGAACTAGGAATTTTGCTGGAAAGATTAATTTTCCAAATTTCACTAAAACATCTTTGAGAATTCCCCTGGGGTACGTCACTGATCGGTCAGCGATTTGTAGTGCTACTCTAGTTTTTTTCAGTTCTTGGATTCCTAGATTATGTAAAACACTCATTGGAATTAAATTGATGTGATATCCAAGGTCATATAGAGCTCTTCCAAACTTACATTCTCCAATAGCACAAAGGATTTAAAAACTTCTAGGATCTCTCATTTTTTATGGGATTTTATGCTGCAAAATAGTAGAGCATTATTAATTTAATGAGATAACCTCAAGATCTTCTATCTTAATTTTTTTGGATAGTAAATCCTTGAGAAATATTTTATATACTGGTATCTGGTCAATGGATTCTACAAATGGTATGTTGATGTGTAGTTTCTTGAACATCTCTAGGAATTTCTTATATTGTGCCTCTTGTCTGCCTTACCTTTCTATTTATGGGAAGGGAATAGGTGGATTGTATGGAGAGGGGAAACATAAAATAGTTCCTTTGGATACTTAAAAGTTTGTTTCTTCTTAGCTGGTAACTCTTCTTGAGGTATTATAGGTGTATTCTTAGAAATTTCTCCATCTTCTGCTAGTTGTTTCTTAGGCTCTTCCTTTTTCCTTACATCTATTCCACTGGGTTGTTGAAAATCCAAAATCTCCCCAATTCTTAGCAATATTTCCATATATTCTTCCCTTGGGTATGTCTCTGTGTTACTGGGTAAGGTATCTAGTAATCTGTCAGACAAATTCTTTGAGATTTAACCCATTTTTACTTTAAGGTTCTGCAAGGCAGCTCATTGGTTCTGCATCTCCATTTCCTGAGTAGTCATTCATTGGTCTTCCTTTTGAACAAAGGTAGCTATGAGGTTCTTGAGATTACTTTGGGGAGGAGCAGGTTTTTGATGAGGTCTAGGCTGAGCGGGTTGGAATTACTATTTATCCCTTTATGGGAAGGGTTTTTGTTGCATCTATTGCTTAGGTCTAAGTACTGGGTTCATATGTGGATACCCTAGTGGTCCTTGATTATGTAATGGTTCTCAACCACTTTGTAGTTGAAAATATCCTTGGTTGTTCTAAGGATGTTGTTGATCAGGCCTCTGTTGGTATAATTGTTAATGTTGTTTAAAAGAAGGTTTCTGTTGATTGTAATTTATATAATTACAATATTGGTCTTGTGATTCATTAACTCCTTCTTTTAATTCTTGGTAGATGTGTGGGACACCACACATCTCATAGGATTGTATTTACATTACGGGGATAGGAGGGGGTTATGAGTAGTCATCTAGAATGATTTCATCTTCTTTGTGAGCACTTTGACTTGTGCTTATAATATGGTTTTCTCGTCCAACTAGTGTATACCACACCGAGGTGGTCCACAATCACTTTTCCACAGGTTGACATTGTGTGAAACTTCATTGAGAATAAATCTTCCAGCTTCTGGGGCCTTGAACATTAATCCTTCATTAGAGGTTTCATTGAAAATAGTTTGTGTGGCTTGTTGGTGTCCTTGGTAGAACATTTGAAACTGAATCAACATGTCTAAACCATGGTGGGGGAAATTTCTCATCAACTCCTTGAATCAATCTCACACTTCCCATGTTGATACTCCGTCAGTCTAAGCGATGTTATGAATGTCATTTTAGAGCTTCCAATTCCGGATCGATGGAAAATATTTATCCAAGAACCTCTTAGAAAGATTATCTCAAGTTATGATTGACTCAAGAATTAGAATTTTTAACTGGTCCTTAGCTTGGTCTCTTAGTGAGAATGGGAAGATGCGTAGTCTGATTGCGTCGAAACAAACTACCTGGTTGTGAAAGGTATTGAAAACTTCCAGGAAGTTGGAGATGTGCTCATGAGGAATTTTTCTATAAAGTATGCTTAATTTCCCCATATTCTAAATCATGTGAATGACTTCAGGTTTGATCTCTAAGGTATAAGCTTGAATGGGGTACAAATGATACTTGGTATGGCTCCATGGATTTATGGCAAGACATAATCCATGATGGTCCTCTCTTGATGCATCGGGTGCTCTCTTGGAATAATTTGATGAGTGTTTGGTGGGTTGAGTACCATTGGGTTATTGGGTTCAACCATCATAGACCGATGGCATGTGAAAAGATACCTTTAGATCTCAGTATCGAAGGCTAATGGCTCTTTTGTCTCAAGGTTCCTTGAATGAGTCAAATTTCCTTGGTACATGCATGAAACTGTGGAAAAGTGGGACTCAAGGGCGTCTTATAATAAAATAAGGAAATAGGGTTAGGTAAAGGCAACCCCGAGTCTTCTTACATAGGATTTATAAACCACAACATTGATTCGATGGAAACAATGCCAAAATTTGATGCACCCGCACACGTCGTTGAATTCATACGGGCTGCGATCAGATTAGAATTATTTATTTCCCAAACTTCACTTACTACTCAGAAATAATATAGTGATAGTTTGGGGTTGATCCCATGGGGAGAAAGCTGGCTCTTGGAGGTCAATGGTTTGAGATCCTTTGGGTAAGAGTCCTTTCGAGGTTGCTTCAGTTTGGGAGTTACTAAATCTATGGTGGTTGGTAGTTACTTCTAGAATGAGAGAAGGGGTCAGAATCCATTTTGGGTATTTGTAAAAGGATGATCTTAATTCTAATCTTAGTAGGATCCTAAGGTTTAGGCTACAAAGAAAGAAGAAGTTACTATTTTACTTTAGTCAAGTCACCCATTTCTACCTATAATGTTTCTATTCATTGATCTAGAGATAGTGATACCCTAGATGCATTAAGCTTAATTTCTATGGCAGAAAGTATCTTAGGCGGGTGGTTATAGACTAATCTACTCCAATCAGGATAGGGTCTTACACTTAAATATCCCATGGTTAGGAATGTTTAATTTAATTAGATACAAATTTATCATTTATCCCAATTACTAATCCTTTAGGGTTACCAAAATTAGAATTAAATATTTATTATGAATTTAGATACATTCACTCTCAATCCCTACCCCTGAGTGGTCTATCCACTCATGGTAGGTTGGGATTCAAATAAATAAATAAAAACCATACCTGACATTTTTATAAAAATAAAATTAAGGTTGTTTACAATCATGAAATGATTAAAATTAAAAATGGGGACGAGCATGAAATTGAGGTTTGAAGAAATGTAAATCACAATTTTAATGACGTGCTTACTTGGAATGGAAGCAGAAATGGATTCTACATGAGTTTGATGATGAATGATGGTAAGTAAGTGAAGGGAAATTAAAGGTGATGATAAAAACACAATTCAAATCTCTTGTATTGAAATAAAAAATAAAAACAATGAATAAATTTAAGTTTGAGAGGAAAGAGTCGAAGGAAATCGAAAGGGAAAAAAATCAAAAAATAAATATTCTCTGGGATTCTCTCAAAATCACTGTTGGGATGCCATATATATAGTCAAAATGAGTCACGACATGTATTGGATTACATGTCTTGTACCACTGATCTGCATAATTCTCCATGGTTTTTGAATCTTATGCATATATCACGCATGTCTTTACCTAAATATGAGGTTTTACTACTTACCCGTCGTGTAATGATGACTCACAACATGTACTAAACTTCTATCTATTCCTATGGAGTGGATTTCTCATCCAACGGGTTTGACTGAATCGCGTCGTGTATGGACCATTCATGATGTGTACTGGATTCTTTCTCTTATCTCTTCATGACTTGGTTCATGACTTGGATCGTGACTTGAAGGATGTTGTGAAATCCTATTACATGATGTGTACTAATGGTTCACAATGTGTAATAGTTGAATTTTGTACTTTTTTTGAATTTCTTCTTTTGAATTCGTGTAAGCCTCGTTCCTAAAAAATTACACACATACCAATCGCATTATAGAATAAAGAAACTAAAAACTTGAGTAAATGAAAGAAAAAATTATATATGTATTTGGCTTATCAGGTTTTATACCTAGGTGCCATACCTATCATCATAATAAAAGGGATTCCATGACTAAAGGTCTCAATGGAACTGGTCAAAGGTAGTCTGTGAATAAAAGTAACTATATATAATAGTGAAATGTCAATTATGACATACATTGGATATATCATTTATTGGGTGTCAGACCTATAAGGGTTAGGTCTCAAGGAAATAACCAGGGATACCTCATTGAGACCAAGGAATTCATCTAATGGTAAGATCAGAATAGTATCAAACCTATATGGTTTAGGTCCCAAGGCAATAACCAAGGTGACCTATATCCATAGATATGAATGTATAAGAAGTTTTTAAGTTCCATAACTCAATCCCCCTCATCAATTCCATACTGTAGGTAATCGTACCTAGGGGTCATAGGTGCAATACCTTAATCCCATAGTCAATGAAATATTATAAGTAATCATACCTAGGGGTTTCAGGTTCCATATATCGATCCCCTAATCAGTTTTATACTATAATGCAACAGGTTTCATACCTTTATAAGAAGTCAGTGCCCTATTGATATATCCAACATCAAGAAATTAAATAAAATTACATGGGATATGTTAGTGTTTATACCCAATAAATATTAAATAATTCATAATCAATTCATTAAAAAACTCACTTATATGTGACAAAAAGAGGGTCATGTTAGTTTTTTTTAAATATTGAGGTGCAGTTTCCTCTTTATTGAATCAAAATAAATAATCCAGTGGAGATTAAAAATCAAAACCATGTGGTACATTAGAAAAATATAACAAGAAATATTACCCAATTCTAGAGCGGGTACCTTTTCCACGAGGGTGTTGACCCCTCCTCCTAATCCTTGCTTGTATCCACACACCACCTTCATCATCTGAAGGTACTTCCACAACAATGGGAGTCATCGTAGATGTAGATGGATCATCATTCCTTGATCCAAATTCTTTACTATTGGTAGTGAGTAGCTAAAATGGGTTAGAAATGCTAACATTACAAACTACCTTCTCAAGAGAAGATGAGATGTTCTGCATGGATATCAGTCTTTCATATTGCGGGAAGGCTTCAGGCTTGTCCAGCTTCTGCATGGCAGTGATCTATGCCACCTATTCTTTGTTGAAGTTACCCAAAGTCAGTATGGTGGAGGCCTTATTAGGTTTAGGCTTTGCATTGCGCTTGTGGGACTTATCTGGCTGCTTAATAGTACTTCATTCATCAAGTAATCCCATAGGGGGGCTAGGAAATAGAGATCCAATCTATATAAGAGAAAAAACACATTCAAGTGTAGGGTTTCGAGTGCAAAGTCACCAGGTAGGGCACCAGTGTGCACAAATATAACCTATATTGATGGGGGTTCTCCAGAAGCACTTATCTCAACATGAGTATTAGCCTTATTTTTACCAATTTCTCCCCTACTTTCAATATAATTTATTGGAGTAGAAATAAGATGAGACATACCTTTCCCTTGACTGAGGTTAACATTACAACATGTGTCCAAAGCACCAGTACTGGGAAAATAGGGACCTTAGATGCAACTAATTCCTATGTTTTGGAATGGAAGTAAGAGAGCACTCCATCCTCATTTTCAATAGGGGCTGTTTTTTCATGGGAAGGTCCATGCCTTAATCAATCCTCTTTCCAAGAGAGTCTAAGTATGCACTAAAAGTATTAAGGGATAGGTGAAATATCTATAAACAGATAACACCATACATGAAAAAGGTATAATATAGTCCATTCTATCATGCATTCCACACACAAGTCATCGAGTTCTTTCAATAAAAATTTAGGCCACAACCACTTAGGAGATGGTTTGGTCACTATGTTAATATATAGTGGAGTTTCATAACCTTCCACATTCCAATTAATTCCATTTGAATAACCCATTTACATTTTATAAGACATCACACCTCAATGGGTGGTTTTATTAGTAAATAATTATTTAATTCAATAGGCATCTTAATAACACACCCTAATGGGGTCACCTATGTTAATGCAAGCAACCTATAATGATAAGATATAGTGGTGACATACATTTAGATCAAGGAATTATGATCAACATCAAGAATTCCACATTTTAGAGGCATCGTACAGAAACACCAGAGTTTGGAAAAACTTCTTATCATATAAAAAGATGATAATTTGAGAGAAAATGTATATACTACCAACCTTATACTTAGGACGGTCCACTAACCCAATATTGAGCTTCGATTCAAGATGGTTTGAGAGAATTCAATAAAATGGAAAAATGATCTAAAAATAGGAAGAATTATCTCACACAAAGATAGAACCAATGATGGTGAGATAAAAATAATAAAGAAGCAAGAGGAGTGAAAATTTTACCGAGATAGACAACACTCAAATCAGATTCTGAGCGGAGGAGGTATCTCAAAGCCTACCTTGGAGGGAGTAGAATCTCGAGCGGGAGAGGGAGTGGTGTTGCATTCATAGGAGGAATAAAAGCAGAGGATAAGCTAAAAATAAGGAAGGGAAAACTATAAAAACTCCTCTTTTAAATACCTACGTGGTTTTGCCACATTTTTTGGAAAACCATGCACGAACTATGTGGTGATATTATCTAAGATAGATCCCCCTTCACATGGATAAGCGCACGATTTTCAAAATCATGTGCATCACATGTGGCCTCCACTATAAAGACCTCTAAAACACTCACAAAATCATGAATTTTGGTGTGAAATGTTAGAAAAAACTGTGTGACACCCTTAGGCTCACTATACAAGTCGCACAGTTTCTCCTGGAGGGACATACAAATCATGTGCCTCTACCAAATTTTTCTGGATTTTAGTTTTTAGGGTATTTCACTCTTGAAACCCAAGGAAACACCTAAGACACCTCTTGTGCCTTAAACCAATTATAAAAAAATGAGTGCTCAAACTCTTAGAATTATGTTCAAAGGCTCAGTTTAAAATTTATTCTGTCAAACAAAATGAAAATATCAAATTCTCTTGGAATTTCAACCCGATCCAAAATCATGGGACCTTATATCTTGTAGATTTATTCATGGAATAAGGTTTTGAGATTTTAAAATAAGGTAAATTTTATACCTAGGTATATTGGTCCCTTCAATGTTTTTGATCGAGTAGCTAGTGACAATAGCTTATCGCTTTTCACTCCCCCCAAACCTCTCTCTAGTTCATGATGTGTTCTGTGTATCTCTCTTGAAAATGTACATACCTAATCCTTTACATATACTGAACTCAGAGGTTATACTATTCGATCATGATATTTATTATTAATAACAACTAATATAAATCATGGATCATAGAGATAAAGTTCTACGAAACAAGACTACTCACATGGTTAAAGTTCTTTAGAGGAATCAGAAATTTGAGGAAGCTACATGGAAACCCAATGATGTGATTAAGTACAGATATACTCATTTTTTTGTAATAGAGTGATATAATTTTGAGGTCAAAATTTATTTTAATGGGTTTATAATTTAATACCCTTATATTTTATATATATTTCCTTTGAAATAAAAATTGAATTATTTGATAGCTTGCCTTACATGCTACCTTGAGTCTATATGAACCACGCTATAGTAAATTGTTATAACCTAGCCATTAAATTGGAAGGTGTGAATATTAATAAACACTTTATGAAAAAATATTTATAAAGTTTTTAATTAATGAAAATTTATTAATTAGTGCATAATAAATAAGTACTCAATTTTCAGTAAAGTCATTTTATGCTTCAAAACTATGTTTTCTTCAAAAATGATATTTATCACATTTTTTAACATGAAATTTATAATTAATTTATACCATTTTTAGAAATTTTATTTTATTAAATTAATATAATTTCTAAAATAATAATTTAAATATTATATTAGGATTAATTTTTAAGATTTTTCTAAAAATATTTATTTTTCAATGAATAGTGAAAATACTGATTTTTATAAAAAAATATCATTTATTTTAAAGTAAATGTATCATCATGTTTTTAATTTTATCTTAAAGTAACCTAAAAATAATTTAGTTATAAATAATATAATTAATTACATAGTAATCATCATTATACTCTATTTTTTTATAGGTTAATTTTTGGGCATAAAAAACATTTTTTTTAAATGTTTTTATTCGCACAATTTGTTTTTTATCTTAATAAATTAATTTAATCTATATTTATTAATGGTTTAAATTAATTTAATATATTTTTTATTCAATATAAAATTTTAATATTCATTTTATGGTTTCTACAAGGAAAGGAATGGAAGTAAATTAAGTTTACACTTAAAAATTCATTTTTTGAACACAGGTTTCCATTACTGTATTCACCCTTAATTAAAATTAAATTCTACCACTTATAGAAATTTAATCTATTAAATTTTTTTACATATTTTTAATAATAATAATTAATATAATATAATATTTTATACTTAATTTTTTGTCATAGTGGATAGTAAAAATAGTAAAATTTTGTTGCCATGGTTCATATGAAAATGAGTTTGTCGGGGGTTAAACCATGAGATAAGGGTAGTATTGTCACCCAAATTTACAAAATTATTATTTTAAAAATATATTTAAACTTTATTTATCCTAACTTTTAATACCTATATATTTAGAGTCACTTTTCCATGAAATTGATCTTAAATCATTGAAATATTTTAAAAAATTCCATGTGTGTCGCTCCCTTCACTTATAAAAGGGCACCTCTTTTTCTCCCTTATTCACACAATTTGAACCATATATATAAAAAAATACCTATTAAAAAATTACTATAATTCTTCCTTTCATCCTGTAGCTTATGTTCTTCCCCTAAGACCAATCCTTCAAAGCTTAAGGACTAATCTAAAGGAGGTCTCTCAAAATAGAGGTATAGATCTTAACCAAAGTCTTTAAATTTTATTTATTATTATAACTCCTGTAAAATTTTTGTATTCATAAAAACATGATTAATTAAGTATCATAAATATATTGATATTTTATTATGATGATGTAACAACCATTTACAACCTCTTCTCAATCCAATGGTAGATGAAAGTATCACTTGTGTGTACGTGTGGACTACTGCCTCCACGTAGGGATACAACTCATTTTATACCACCATCATTCATGGTTGGTTATTATGATATATTTATTGTATATATATGATATTTATTTTATAATAAATATTTTATAAATATTTATTAATATTTACCTTTCTTTTTTTCCATCCATCAAAAAATGGAAACGCCACTCGTGCGTGTGTGCAGATTACCATCTCCACGTAGTGATGTAATTCATTTTTCATAACTGCTTTATATAAATGATTATAAATATGTATATAATATATATATATATATATATGTTATATTTATATCATTATTAAAATTCTAGAGATAAAGGAACCATGGTCAAAGTACAATGACCATAACCGTCGAACCAAAACATACATGAAAAATGAAGCAGAGAACACCAAAAATAATGATGATAATGTAAGATTGTTACTGAATGAGTGATAATATTTTATAATTAAACAATTTATGTTGTTATAGGTATGATTATTTTTCTATTATATAAGTATAATAAATTTAAATTTATTATACATGAGGTTTGAGTGCTTATGAAGAATAATGGACTTGAGGTAAGGATTTTGTGTTACAATCTCATTTTTATCAGGATTGTTATGATTAAATTTTATGATGATAAAATTAAATGATCCATATCTCCAAAATATTATGTAATTTCTTATTCTATGATTATTTTTATAGATTTCATATTTTCCTTTCATTTTCCTCTCTTTAAGTACTCAAGAGACCAAAAGAATATTTTCAAGGAAAATCGACATTGTTTTTCCCTTCAGTCGGGAATATTTTCTTTTATGAATATATTTTCCTTAAAATGTTTTCAAGAATATTTTTAATATTATTTAGAGACCTTGTTTTTAACTTTTAATACTTTGAAATATTTTTACATATATTTCTAGATCCAGGAACTGAGACGGCGTGCAATTCTGAGGTCTGGTGTGCCCAGAATTAATTTTATAAAAATATTAAATATATTTTATATTACATGCATGATATTTCTTAAAGAAAATGGGATAAATCTTTAATGGAATATCAGATCAGAAATATGAGACCACATTTGAGTCTGGAACACATTTTTTACCCTAGGTGCGTCCTAAAATAGATCGGCGTGGGGCATTCAAATATATCACCCATTGGTGGTGCATTCATTTTGGATAATTAATTAAATAAATTTAATAAATTTATTATTTTTACCTAAATGAAATATATATATAGAACCAAAACTATGAAAAAACGTCCAGGGATAGCCACATAAATCCTGGGTGGATTAAGGTGCTTCTCCTTCCTCCTTTTGTTGGCGGATCATATTGGACAATGATGAATCACTAGATCGGAGCAGATCAGGACACAAAGAATGCAATGAATTATTTAATTCATTGGAAAGTGAGTTATTCAACAAAGAACAAACCAATATCTAGATAGGACTCTTAAAATTGTTTATTACTCCCTTTTGATTAAATCAATTCAGCAGGATCATCTCTTTTATGATTTGGGCCAATTGTGGCCATTGTATATGCCCACGTATTGAAATTTCAATTGGTTTTCCTTATTTTTCTAAAAAATATATCCCTATTCTTGATCATTGTCCAAGAAATCTTGGAAATTATTAGTAAAAATCTATTTTTGTGCCTTCCTCCCACAATTTCTTGGCCTTTCTTCACTGATTGGACCCCCACAGTCCCGGTTTGAATTTTTCTGGTGGTACCAAGCCTGATTGGTCCCCCATAATCATTATGA
This sequence comes from Viscum album, assembly GCA_963277665.1. Taxonomy (NCBI): domain Eukaryota; kingdom Viridiplantae; phylum Streptophyta; class Magnoliopsida; order Santalales; family Viscaceae; genus Viscum; species Viscum album. The sequence continues at coordinate 885,327,374 of OY728158.1, forward strand.
ATCCATGTGAGAGGAACAAATCAAAAAACCAGGGGTGTTTTTAGAAGGATTGTGCGGTGTGGGAGATTTTTTTGATGATCATATTTCAAATCATTGACAGTTTAAGAATTGGAGGTGTGTGAGTCGTGTGACGAACCTCCAAAGGCTAACGAGTACCATTTTTCGGCCATTGGATGGCCGAAAACAATGATCCATGGCCAGATCCACCATTTCTAGGAAGAAACAATATTATAATCAAAGAGGAAAGGCTAAATATAAAGCATAGAGTTTGGATCTAAGAAACTGTGAAAAACACGACTACACGTCGTGTACCATGATGAACACATGATGTGTGGCCCCTATGCTACAAAGGCTAGGGTTTTGGGAATTTATAAGGATGGAACATCGTATAGGATTCCTAAACACTATGTATCACTTCCCCAAGTGGAAGAACCGTGTGAAGGATAACATGGGAAGGGCCCCTTACGATAGTACACTATTGTGTACTAAAGTACACATACATGGATTGAGTACATGGACACGGCCAAGAACACACCCAGGACACCAAGTGGCATGAGAACACCATGTAGATCCCATACACAACGTGTATCCCTACATGTATGGTGTTTCATGTACCTACAAGGACACTTCTAGGTGGTTAATTGAGACCAAACACCATGTGGGTCCCCTCACATGCCATATACCCCTTGGTTCCTTTTGAGGAAACATCAAACTCTTATATCTCCTTTGTTTGTACTCAGATTTTGGACCATGAGTAGCCTATCCTGAGTGTTTTTTCACATAGAACATGACAGTACCCTCTTTTTTGTATTTTGATATATAATATAAGTTTCAAGCTTGGATCTTTTTTAGGTGATGCTCGACAATGGTAATGATCATGCATGATCACTTGAGGCATGCTGAGTGGAACCCTCCAACTAGGTTGGGTATAGGTCCTTTATAAATTTATAGTGGAAACCTCCAACTGGGATAGACATGGATCCTCTACTATTATAGTGGAACCCTCCTATTGTCATAGGGTATGGATCCTCTATCGACTTCTAGAGTGGAACCCTCCAGCTGGACTGGGCATGGGTCCTCTGCCATCAAAGTGGAACCCTCCTACTAGGTAAAGAATGGGTCCTCCATAAACTATTAGAGTGGAACCCTCCTATTGGATCAAGATATGGGTACTCTATTTATCCATTGAGTGGAACCCTCCTATTTTACCAGGTAATGGGTCCTCTACCTAGAGATTGTGGCCCCTTGACTGTGCGGCATAGTGATGAGGTGTGGCTTGACTTGGATGATTTTTGTTGGGAAGACGCATGAGATGTCGGGCACCATTGTTGGACCTCTAAAACTATTGGAAACTTTTTTCCTAGGTTGAGCTATGATATGGAGATCCCCTTTCTCTCTCATTTAGGCTTCTTTTGTAGAGAATATATATATATATATACATCCATATCCATACCTTTGTATTTAGTTACTCTAATCTCATGGGTTGAGAAGACGTGTAAGGTATGCCACATACTTTTAATGTTTAGCTTCTCATGGTTAGATAAGGTTACTCTCCTATTATGGGTGGAAAAGAGTCAATATTTAGTCCATATACACACCGTGTTGATCCCCTTGTGTTTGGATGAGGTTAATATTTCTCTTTCTTTGGGTTGAGATGCATCATGTCTACTATCTATTGTATTTATATTCTTTTTTATATATCTTAATACTCCCCCTTAAGATTTTGGGGTGTCCTACTAGGTATGTATATACTCACCCATGCATGGGATTTTCCCACACATTTCATGTCTTTTGCAGATGATGGACAGGTCGGTGGTGACTAAAGATGAGCTTAGGGATACCTGGTATTTTGGACTGAATATGGTGGTCACAACTTAAATATTAGGAGCTAGGATCTCTCATCATTTTACTTTCTATTTTTTCTTGTTGGTACATATTTCTGGTTGGGCGTTTATTTTTCTCCTTTACTTTTTAGTTTTCATTGTTGTACTCTTGTACATCTTGAATATTTTTCATGTTTGGTTTACTTTTAATCTGTTGTATCTTTTTAATTTTTATCCATATGCACTTTTTCATCAAGATGGATGGGTGTGTGCATATAGGTACTTAGAAAAATCCCTCCCCATGTTAGTTATGCCTTCAGCATTGGTCACCAACCCCCACCCTATGGAGGCAGGCTTGGGGTAGTTTCAGCTCAAGCCCCAGTTAGGGTCGGGTCATGATAGATTAGTATCAAAGGCTGGTTCAATCCTTGGGAAAGTGTTTGTAGTAGTCCCTTTATGAGGATTTGGTTGGGATTGAGTTAATAGTATCAAAACTTTTTGAGTTCAGCTCTTAGGCCAAGGAATCCTATAGCATTCCACCTTTTATTACATAAATATTTCATTTCATAATAAATATTTAAGAAATCGGAAGATCTTTTGGGTTTAGTGTCTTGGAAATTGGGTACATATTGCATTAATTTCATAAGGATAACATAAAAATAAACCTTAATAAATTCTTCTGGGAGACTCCTTCATTATTCCATCCTTATTCATATCATTACATCTCATACCTTGGGTAAATACATCAAAGAAAGGGGTGAGAATAAATCCCATCAAGGGAATAAACAAAAGAAACACTTAGCATGTGAGAAAGAGGCATATAACATTCCATGATCATAATAATATGAGGAATATCATAAAATAAAGAATGTGAATCATAACATGTAAATTTGGTTACAACCTAAAAATAGTAAATTCATAAGCATATCACTAAGTTCCATCACCAAGGTGTCTTTAAAGACCCGGAAATTTCATGGATTTTTTTTTTAAATACATGGGAATTTTACGAGTCTGCAAAAATTTACGGATCTTGATTCCGAGGCCCGGTGTTCCCAGAATCAATTTCTGAAGTTTTGTTCGGGTACGTTCAGTAAACATACGAGCGGAATTTTATAACTTTTGAACCGGTGCTCGGAACTGAAATCTGAGGGCACCGTTGAACTCGCAGAGCCAGTATTTTCTTAAGAAGACTTTCACCTCGATGGCAGTTGGTCGAGGATGAAAGTTAGTTTTTGAGTTTTTAAGATTAATTTTAAATACAAATAAAGAGTGACTTTTTTTTATTCTTGGTAGTTAAAACCTCAAAGAGGAGGGGGTGGGGACCACCACACCATAACCTCCCATGAGAGGTTATGGTGGTGGGGACCACCCGAACATAACCTCCCTTGGGAGGATAATTTTGGTGGGGACCACTCGGGCTTGTAACCCCTTGGAACCCCCCATTTAAGGTGGAGAAACTCTTCAACTCCACCTGTTTTTTTTTCAACCCTCTTATCTATTAATGGATCCACTTGACATTCCCACTAATTAATTGAGCCAACCTCACCACATTAAATTAAATGAGTTATCTCACTTAATTAAACGCCACAGTTTGAATAGTTGTGCCAACAAATAATAGACGACACTTCCATTTATTATTTTTCCCTTGGCATTTTGGTGGAGCTTGGGGAGGAGAAGAACTCTCCAACGAAGAACAACCACCGAAGAACGTTGGACGCTTCATCCGCCAATGACGAACACCTTATTCTTTCTTCAACCAGAAAAAAAGAGGGAGCACCATCCATGAAGAACATCGATGACGCCATCCTCGGCTTCTTCTTTCCCGACAATATCGAATCGACATTCGCCTTCCGCAACTCCGCCAACAAGCGATCATCGTTACGAGGTAGGGGTGTAATTTGATTTGAACAATATTTAATCTTCCTTCCATGATTGTTTCTCTTGACTCGCTTGCTACAAAACTAACACGGAAGGACCGGGCCAAATGAACACGGCCCAATCCCTTCGCCGTTCTTGTGAATGTTTGGTGTGTTCTTCACGTTCTTCATGGGTGACGAACAACGGATCGTTGTGAGACCGTTGAGCGACGCAACAAACCCAAATTGAAGACCCAACATCACAACGACCTAGAAGAGGTGCGACAATGATAGTGGGTGACGGATTGGACTATAAGGGGAAGGACCGTTCCTCGACCGTTCTTTGAGTGGGTGAATCAAGTTGTGTTTTCGGAGCCGATCGAAGGCCCGAAAACACCGGAGATGACCACGGGACATCGGGGTGACCTAGTGTCTGAAGTTTCGTGACGAACGGACCATCAGAATGAAGATTGGACTTCACAGGAGGTGCGCTGGCCGGAGGCGCCGTTTCTAGAAAATTCTAGAATACACGGCGTGTACTTCTGATGAACACGTCGTGTAGTACGTGCATTCTAAGGCTTGAGATACGGACGTTGGACAAGTAACACATGGTGTGTGACCCCGGTCACACAGCGTATATTCTCTTAGTAGAATGGTAGAAGAGGCTTCACGAGACATGGCATGTAATCTAGGAAATACATGGACAGGGGCAGATTTACACAGCCAAGAGACATGACATGTACTCTCTATGCAGATTGGTAGAAGTGGCTTCGCGAGACTCGGCGTGTATCTCGGGGGTACACAGACACGGGGTGGAGTACATGGGAATATAATCCACCACATGTCTAGGAATTTTTAGTGGCATGGGCTACCCCGTGTACCAGTTACATGGGTTGGAGAACACGGGTTGAGGCCATGGATGGGCACGTGGCCAGCGTACATGGAGCCAACTCTAGTTGCTTGGACTCAATGTGTAACCATACAACACGTCGTGTACTTACTTTTCTACACGGTCAGACTTTCGACATGGCCCATTGTACACGGGCAGTACCTGAGGTCTGTAGACATGGCGTGTAACCATACAATACATTGTGTACTTACTTTTCTATACGACCAGCCTTTCGACACGGGTCGTTGTACACGGGAAGTACCCGAGGTCTGAAGAACACGGCATGTGCCTCATTCCTACACACTGTGTACTTTTTGGAAAATGGACTGGTCATCTCATCTTTGTGTCTTGGACACGTATTTCTTGTATTTTCCCCCTATGACGTGGCGGACCTTTGAGACCCTTGGCTTGAGGAGCGAACCCTCCTGGAATCAATCATTCTTTATGCGAGAACCTAGTAGCTAGTTGAGACTTGATGACTGCTGATCGATTCAACTCGTAGTGATTCGACTAGCCCAGTGGGGAGCACCTCTGTGTGAGCATGACAGACCCATGGTGGGGAGTGCCTCTATGTGAGCATGGTAGACCCATGGTACTTGACAGGAGGAGTCCCTCTACAGGCTAAGAGGGGGAGCGCTTCTGTGTGAGCGTGGCCAAACCGTGGTGGGGAGAACCTCTGTGTGAGCGCAGCAGACCCACGGTACTCGATAGGAGGAGTACCTCAGCAGTCCAAGGTTAGTGGGAAGTGCCTCTGTGTGACGCGGCAGGCCCACTGTACTCGATAGAGGAGGAGTACACCACCAGTTGTGGTTTTAATAATAAAAATCCTGGTTTGAGCTGAGTCTTTGACTTTTGTGTTTTCCTCATGATTGAGATGGGTTACTAGATAACTTAGGTATATGTGTGGTAATATACCTAAGTAATGGTTATCCTTTGATTTCATACTTTTTGGTTTATCCTTGTTGGATTTTGTGAGACCTTGAGGGTATCAGGGTCTCTACTGAGTATCTTTATACTCACCCCTGCACAGGCTATACCTGCACCTCACTGTGTTGGTAGTAGATGATGGACAGCACTGACTGAGGCAGAGAGTAGTAGGACTGGACAGTTCCTAGAGGTGGACCACTCAGTGTGACGGTACACAGAGGAAACAGACGGATAGGAGTGCTGAGGAGGCCATCTATACCTACCCTTCAGGTAGGAACCCTAGAGGATGACCCAATAGCTACTTTACTTTTCTTCAGTTGTACTTGCTTTCAGTTGTACTTGTACTTTTCTGTTGGGCATGTATTTCCATCCCCTTTTACTTTCCAGCACTTCTTTTGTATACAGTTTTTACTTAGTGTTTTTCTTCCAGTTGTGTACTCTTATGTGTTTTTTTACAGTTATAAAGGCAATGCGTTCCCAGTTTAGGGATTTACTCCTTTGGTGCTAGTCGTCAGCCCCTAGACTATATAAGGAAGGCTTAGGGTAGTCATGATACGGGCCCTAGGGGACGGGTCATGACAAATTGGTATAAAAGGAGTTGGTTCTACCACAGAACTTAGAACTCTAATCTTTCTTTTTGGTGAAGCAACAGTGTTAAGGGTACTAAGTGTGGTTTTCAGTTCAGAGAGTCCAGTGTTGGTGCGGGCGGCCGACGTATCCATACACCAGGACCCTGACTTCTAATTTCTGACTCAGTTCATGAAAACACTGATTGCGTGTGTGTTTCCAAAAGTTTTATTTAAGTTAGCTCAACCAGGTCATCTCACTAGGTATAATATTTTGACTATGTCGCATCTGTTTCTTTTAGGATGCCTCCGCACGGATGACCAGTTAGAGCCCCGAGAGTCATACGTTCTGACAGCCCACCGAGCAATGAGACCTAGGTGTATGGCCCTTTACCAGCGGTACTACTTTCTGTTGGGCCACTGATGCCCCCATCCCCAGCAGTAGACGATGCACGCTACTTGAGCGCATTGCACGAGTTCCAGCGCCAGAGGCCACCCAGGTTCAGGGGATATATGGATCCACAGGCGGTTGAGGATTGGCTGGAGGCTGTGGTGAGAGTCTTCAGGCTAGTAGGGACACTATTAGACTTTATGATGATCCTTTCTATGAGTCTCCTCCAGGAAGCAGCAGGCAGATGGTGGAGCCTGATGCTCTAGGTGCATGACGAGGCGATGCTACTCTGGGCAGACTTCGAGGGCCTGTTTCGGGCAGAGTTTGTCCCAGCCACTCTCTGCACAGTGCAGATACAGGAGCTACTGCATCTACAGAAGGGTAGCATGACGGTGGTGCAGTACTCAGCGAGGTTCACCGACCTCTCACGCTACTTCATAAATATAGTGCAGAACCCATTCTTTAGGGCCCAGACCTTCGAGCAGGGGATCAAGCGAGAGATCAGAGCATCGATGATCTCCCTCGGTATCCTGATGCAAGCGGGGGGTGTTAGAGAGATCCCTCCTAGTAGAGAGTTTCCTTGCTGAGCAGTCACCAGCAGAGAGACCCACTACTATCCGACATGCAGCGGAGTCTTCTGAAACTGGCAGTAGACAGATGACGCATAGGTCCAAGAGGACCAGACACACGGGTGGAAAACCTCATGACTCAGGATCTTTTGTGTGGGGCACCTGGGGTAGAGACACACATGATAGGAGTGGGCAGTGTTACTCATGTTGTGGGCAGGGTCACATGGCTCTTGACTATCCGACTCGCCGTTTAGATGATCACCAGACGGGTGAAGGACCACCCAGGTAGAGATAGAGATTCGATCGATGCGGTCCACAGGGAGTAGGCGGACGTGGCAGAGGAGTTGGTCGAGCAGCTGGTGGTGGGCGACATTTTGAGGTGTTACCGCCATCACCACTAGGAGGTCCACCCCGACTGCAGGGAGAAGGTGGATAGGGGAGAGCTCAACTTCAGGCATTTGAGGCATACGACCATGGCACTCCAGAGATGATTCAAGGTACGATCTGTGTCTACTCCACCATAGTTGCAGTTCTTATAGACATAGGTTACAGTCACTCTTTCATTGCCACTACCCTCGTTTGGAGCTTAGAGATTCCGATGGAGCCGTTGGCTCGATCCTTATGGATAGAGACCCCTACGGGAGTATACTCGATGATTACGCACTAGTGCCGGCAGTGTGAGCTTACTCTAGGAGGCGATAGCTTTGGCTGGGATCTCCTCGTAGTGGCGTCGAGGCCTTACGACGTCATCTTGGGTATGGACTGGTTATCTACATTCCATACTCAGATTGACTGTATTAGGCGCAAAGTGCGGTGTGTCCGCACGGATTGGACTAGGTTCACCTTCACCGGTGAGAAGGGGTCCTTTTCAGTGCAGGACAGACTTACTCAGAGGGGGTGCAGCCGATCACTCATTAGTTGGCCTGCATTACCCTCGGAGCAGTAGATGTGGAGAGTCTGAGCTATCCTATAGTGGTGGAATAGTACGCGGATGTTTTCTCGGACGTTATTCCAGGACTACCTCCTCGTAGAGAGGTGGACTTATACATTGACTTGTACCCTAATACGGCACTGATATCTACACTAGTATATCGGATGACTCCCACTGATCTTTGTGAACTGTAGGTATAGCTGGAGGACTTCTAGGGGAAGGGATTAATCTAGCCCAGTGTTTCTCCTTGGGTAGCCTCGATTTTGTTCTCCAAGAAGGAGGATGGGAGCTTGAGGATTTATGTCGACTACCGTCGCCTGAAACAGGTGACCGTGAAGAAAAATTACCCACTCCCGAGGATTGAAGACCTCTTTGATCAGCTAAAGGGAGCACGATGGTTCTCGAAGATAGACCTCAGATCAGGCTATCACCAGCTTAGAGTTTGAGATGAGGATGTGTAGAAGACGGCCTTCAGGTGTCAATACGGCCACTACGAGTTCTTGGTTATGCCCTTTGGCACAACCAATGCTCTATTAGTGTTCATGAGTCTCATGAACAGGATCTTCCAGCCATACCTCAATCGCTTTGTCGTAGTCTTCATTGATGACATTCTGATCTACTCGACTACTGAGGAGGAGCATGCCTACCATTTGTGGGTAGTACTAGACACACTTCGAGAGAACCAGCTTTATGGTAATCTCTCTAAGTGTCAATTCTAGATTCGAGAGGTTCACTTCTTGGGACACGTCATCTCGAAGGCTGGAGTTGTAGTGGATCCAGCGAAGACTGAGGCGGTACTTGCTTGGGAGCCACCTAGGAGTGTGACAGAGGTACGGAGTTTCCTAGGTTTGGTGGGATACTATTGGAGGTTTGTTCCAGACTTCTCTAGAGTTTCAGCACCACTATCTTCCTTGACAAAGAAGGGGCAACCCTTTGTGTGGTCATAGAGATGCCAGCAAAGCTTTCAGGAGCTGAGGTAGAGGCTGACTAGTGCCCCCATCTTGAGGCTTCCAGAGGAAGGTGTAGGGTACATAGTCTACTGCGACACATCAGGGACAGGACTTGGGTGTGTACTGATGTAGGATAGAGTAGTGATCACTTATGGTTCTTGGCAGTTGAGATAGCATGAGAAGAACTATGCTACCCATGACCTGGAGTTAGCATTAGTGGTCTTCGCCTTGAAGATTTGGTGACACTATCTGATGGGTGATCATTTTACCATGTACTCTAATCACAAGAGTCTCAGGTATATCTTCTCTCAGAAGGACCTGAACCTGAGACTGCGGTGTTGGCTTGAGTTCCTCCAAGACTATGACTTCGAGAAAGTCTATACTCCTGGGAAGGGGAACATTGTTGCAGATGTGCTCAGCAGGAGGACTGGTATACAGCTGCTAAGAGAGGCATCAGAGCAGTTTGCTACTTTACAGATATCCTTTATGGATAGAGATGGAGCAGCATTCCTTCAATACCTTATGGTCACTCCCCTACTCCTTCATCGAGTCAAGGAATCATAGAATGAGGACGCGGACTGCGAGACACTACGTGCTCAGATATCCACAGGGCAGGCACCTGATGGATTTTCTGAAGGTGGGAAGCACGCCATCCTCTTCAGAGGACGTACCTTAGTACCAGTGGTACTTCAGGAGGAAGTGTTGAGGGAGTTCCACTCATCCACTCTAGTGGTACATCCAGAAGTGGCAAAGATGTACCAAGACCTTCGACTATAGCACTGGTGTCCAGGTATGAAGAAGGTAGTAGCGAAGTTTGTTTCTCGATACCTCACTTGTCAGCAAGTGAAGGCAGATCACCAGGTACCAGAAGGCTTGGTCCAGCCTTTAGAGGTCCCAAAGTGTAAGTGGGATGGGATATCCATGGACTTCATGACGGGTCTCCCACGTACATCTAGGGGTCACGACTCGATTTGGGTGATCGTCGACCGACTCACCAAGTCATCCCACTTCCTGCCGATCAGAGAGCAGGGTTCAGTAGAGAGCTTCAGACACCTCTATATGCATGAGATTGTGTGGCTACATGGAGTACCTTCCTCTATTGTCTCCGACCGTGACACACGGTTTACTTCCCAGCTATGGAAGGGGTTGCAGGAGGCTTTCGGGACACAGCTTCACTTGAGCACCGCCTTCCATCCTCAGACAGATGGTTAGAATGAGTGAACCATTTAGACCCTTGAGGACATGCTACGTGCATGTGACCTCGACTTTGGTCACAGCTGAGAGGATCACTTGCCTTTGGTGGAGTTTTCGTATAAAAATAGCTATCACTCCACCATCGGTATGGCACCTTTCGAGACGTTGTATGGGCGACCTTGCAGATCACCCTTGTGTTGGACAGACCCTGGGGAGTCAGCACCAGTGGGACCAAATATGGTATGAGCTACTAAAGAGAAGGTTTGGATCATCCAGGAGCGGATGAATACTGCACAGATTATGTAGAAGTCTTATGCTAATGGTTGAAGGAGACCTCTGGAGTTCGAGGATGGAGACCACATCTTTCTACGGGTCTCACCTCGATGAGGTCTATGGAGATTTGGACAAGGAGGCAAGTTATCTCTGAGATTCATCAGACCTTTCCAGGTCCTCAGAAGAGTAAGCGAGGTGGATTACCGCTTATCTCTTCCACCTCAGTTGCACCGGGTGCCTGATGTCTTCCACGTATCTTAACTAAAAAGATATGTTCATGACCCTTCACACATCATCGGCTATAGGGAGCTAGATGTCGAAGACGGGGTGACTTTTACAGAGGTTTCAGTGGAGATTGAGGATCGACAAGAGCAGGTCCTACATGGACGGTCAATACCTCTGGTGTGTGTTCGTTGGCAGCACGGGAACCTCCAGGAGAGCACATGGGAGCGGGAGGCTCAGATGTGTGCTCAGTACCTCCATTGGTTCCCTTAGTTTGAGTTGTAGCTTACAGGGATGTAAAGCCCTGAGTTAGGGATAATTTAAAGACCTAGAAATTCCATGTAATTTTTTTTTAAATACATGGAAATTTTATGAGTCTGCAAAAATTTATGGCGCTTGATTCTGGGGCCCAGTGTGCCCGGAATCAATTTCTGAAGTTTTGTTCGGGTACATTCAGTAAAAATACGAGCACAATTTTATAACTTTTGAACCAGTGCTCGGAACTGAAATCTGAGGGCACCGTTGAACTCGCAGCACCGGTATTCACTTAAGAAGACTTTCACCTCAATGGCAGTTGGTCAAGGATAAAAGTTAGTTTTTGAGTTTTTAAGATTAATTTTAAATAAAAATAAAGTGTGGCTTTATTTTTTTTATTCTTGGTGGTTAAAACCTCCAAGAGGAGGTTAGAGGTGGGATCCACCACACCATAACCTCCCATGAGAGGTTATGGTGGTGGGGCCCACCCGAACATAACCTCCCTTGGGAGGATAATTTTGGTGGGGACCACCCGGGCTTGTAACCCCTTGGAACCCCCCATTTAAGGTGGAGAAACTATTCAACTCCACCTCTTTTTTTTGCCAACCCTCTTCCCTCTTAATGGAGCCACTTGACCTTCCCACTAATTAATTGAGCCAACTCCACCCCATTAAATTAAATGAGTTATCTCATTTAATTAAACACCACAGTTTGAATAGTTGTGCCAACAAATAATAAACGACACTTCCATCTATTATTTTTTCCTTGGAATTTTGGTGGAGCTTGGGGAGGAGAAGAACTCTCCAATGAAGAACGAACACTGATGAATGTCGGATGCTTCATCTGCAAATGACAGACACCTTCTTCTTTCTTCAGCCAGAACAAAAGAGGGAGCACTATCCTTGAAGAATGCTGACGACATCATCCTCAGCTTCTTCTTTCCTGACAACATCGAATCGACATTCACCTTCCAGGACTCCACCAACGAGAGATCATCGATACGAGGTAGGGGTGTAATTTGATTTGAGAAAAGTTGAATCTTCATTCCATTATTGTTTCTCTTGACCCACTTTCTACCAAACTAACACAGAAGGACCGGGACAAACGAACATGGCCCGATCCCTCCACCATTCTTGTGAATGTTTGGTGTGTTCTTCGCGTTCTTCATGGGTGACGTTGTTGCGAGACTTTTGAGCAACACAAAGAACCCAAATTAAAGACCCGATAGCACAACGACCTAGCGGAGGTGCAACGACGATAGCGGGTGACGGATCGGACCAGAACGGGAAGGACCGTTCCTCAACTGTTCTTCGAGTGGGTGAATCAAGTTGTGTTTTCAGAGTCGATTGGAGGCCCAAAAACACTGGAGATGACTACGGGGCATCGGGGAGACCTCGTGTTTGAAGTTTCGTGACGAACAGACCGTCAGAATGAAGATCGGACTTCACAGGAGGCGGCTGTCTGGAGGCGCCATTTCTGGAAAATTCCAGAATACACGACGTGTACTTCTGATGAAAACGTCATGTAGTACGTGTGTTCTGTGTCTTGAGATACAGATGTTGGACAAGTAACACACGGCATGTAACCCCGGTCACACGGTGTGTATTTTCTTCGTAGAATGGTAGAAGCGGCTTCGCGAGACATGGCGTGTAATCTGGGAAATACACGGACACGGTCAGAATTACACGGCCAAGAGACATGACGTGTACTCTCTACAAAGATTGGAAGAAGTGGATTCACGAGACTCAGTGTGTATCTTGGGGGTACATGGACATGGGGTAGATTACACGGGTATGTACTCCACCACATGTCCAGGCATGTCCAGTGGCATGGTCTACCCTGTGTACCAGTTACACGGGTTGGAGAACACGGGTTGAGGCCATGTACGGGCACATGGCCAGCGTACACAAAGCTGACTCCAGTTGCTTGGACATGGCATGTAACCGTACAACACACCGTGTACTTACTTTTCTACACGGTCAGACTTTCGACACGGGCCGTTGCACACAGGCAGTACCCGAGGTCTGTAGACACAGCGTGTAACCATAAAACATACCGTGTACTTACTTTTCTACATGACCAGCCTTTCGACAAGGGTCATTGTACACGGGTAGTACCCGAGGTCTGAAGAACACGGCGTGTGCCTCATTCCTACACACCGTGTACTTTTTGGAAAATGGCTTGGTCATCTCGTCTTTGTGTCTTCGACACATATTTCTTGGATTTTCCCCTATGACTCAGAGGACCTTTGAGACCCTTGTCTTGAGGAGCGGACCCTCCCGAAATCAAGCATGCTTTGTGAAGGAACCTAGTAGCTGTCTGAGACTTGATGACTGCTAATCGATTCGACTCGGAATGATTCGACTAGCCCAATGGGGAGCGCCTCTGTGTAAGCACGGCAGACCCATGGTGGGGAGCGCCTCTGTGTGAGCTCAGCAAACCCACAGTACTCGACATGAGGAGTACCTCTGCAGGCTACGAGGGGGAGCGCCTCTGTGTGAGCGTGGCAGACCCATGGTGGGGAGAGCCTCTGTGTGAGTGCATTAGACCCATGGTACTCGATAGGAGGAGTACCTTAGAAGTCCAAGGTTAGTGGGAAGCGAATCTATGTGACACAGTAGGCCCACTATACTCGATAGAGGAGGAGTACGCCACTAGTCGTGGTTTCAATAATAAAAATCTTGGTTTGAGCTGAGTCTTTGACTTTTGTGTTTTCCTCATGATTGAGATGGGTTACTAGATAACTTAGGTATATGTATGGGAATATACCTAAGTAATGGTTATCCATTGATTTCATACTTTTTGGTTTATCCTTGTTGGATTTTGTGAGACCTTGAGGGTCTCGGGGTCCCTACTGAGTATCGTTATACTCACCACTGCACAGGCTATGCCCACACCTCATTGTGTTGGTTACAGACGATAGACAGTTCTGACTGAGGCAGAGAGTAGCAGGACTGGATGGTACCCGGAGGTGAACCACTCAATGTGACAGTACATGGAGGAGACGGACGGACGGGAGTGCTGAGGAGGCCGTCTGTACCTACCCTTCAGGTAGGAACCCTGTAGGATGACCCAGTAGATACTTTAATTTTCTTCAGTTGTACTTGCTTTTAGTTGTACTTGTACTTTACTGTTGGGATTGTATTTTCGGCCCCTTTTACTTTCTAGCACTTTTTTTGTATATAGTTTTTACTTAGTGTTTTGCTTCCAGTTGTGTACTCTGATGTGTTTGTTTACAGTTATAAAGGAAATGTCTTCCATGTTTAGGGATTTACAGCTTTGGTGCTAGTCGCCAGCCCCTAGCCTATGGAAGGCGGTCTTGGGGTAGTCACGATACGGGCCCCGGGGGACGGGTCGTGACAGTGTCGTAAATGAAAATTACCAAGGTTTTTACCAAGGTATCGCAAAACATGTCATCTCTAGAGATTAAATTCTTCACCCAATGAATTGGAGTGCTATGAGGGAACAACCTTTATATTTATTAATTTCATGTGAACTATATATATCCTAATAAATCATTTCATTAATAACTCATTTAGAATAAATAATGAGTTTCTTATCAAAAATCTTGGTGTTTCAAAAGAGCTTAAAGACATGATCATTGCGTAATTTTTAACCCATGAAAAGATATGTGAGTTTCATATATGTAAATCCCTGAATCAAAAAGTCATGCTTATATATTTTTTAATACTCAATGAAAAGAAAAGAGTTTTGGTTATTCGAATAAAAATGAAGAGATAATTTCTCATATAAAAGAGATAAATTCGAGAAATAAATTTGACAGCATTACGGTTATAAAACATTGTTTTAGAAAAGGGTAAAATGAGAGGAGAAAAGGTTCCCCATTGATAAAACATAATTTGGTAATAAGGTTATGATAAAAAGGGTAATAAAATAGAGTAAACATAACATTTATAAGACATATACAAAAATAGGTTCTTGAATTGAAGGGAAAGGAAGGATAATTCCCTTACCTTGAAGAGTTACTCCTAGATCTTGAGTAATAAAATCATGGGGTCTTGAGGATACCTTGGGGGATCATTGGGAGAAAAAGTAACATAAATTAGTAGACTATGTATTGGGAGTGAAAGGAAATGGATAAATGGTTGGGTATTTATATCAAAAGTGGAGGATTTGTTTAATAATCTTCAAATATTGGTCTTGGAAATTTAGGTTGTGGAAAATGAAAAACGATTGGCTTACCCTTGGTTTTTTCCCATAGTTTTGGACATTTGGAACAAATTTTACATTATTTTAATCCAAAATAACCAAACATAATTTTTTATTACTTATTTTGGCATGGAAAAGTAAATTTTCTATAAAGTAATGTTTTTAAAGTCAGATTTTCCATTTTAGACTTTGGAAATTCATTTATAGGTTTAGAAATTGACTAAAATTTATTAAAATACTTGATATTAATAAAATATCATATTTTAGGTCTTGGATTGTGGTTAATTAAGAATTACATCATTATGAAATAATTATGAAGTCATTAAACATACCGAAAAACCAAAAATGTATTTTTATTATTCATGGAAAAATAAAGTATCTTAGAAAATTCTCATAAAATCACCCTAACCTAATTTTAAAATAATTATTTCAAAAATGATGTTTATTTTATCAAAATAATTTTCTAAATATGATAATTTTAACTTTTAAATATAAAAATCTTTATTTATTAAAAAAATAGTGGGTTGTAAGGCATAGTCAAATTCTTGACACTTAAAAATTTCCTATGACATAATAAAATTATTTTATCATTTATATTTAAATAAGAGTGTTTTTAACATACTATTTCATTAAAATAAATATTATTCAGAAAACCTTATTTTATTATAAAAATCTATATATTTTCTGAAAAGTGAAATTTGTGTCTCAAAAATCAATTTATCAAATTCATCTCAATTAAATATATATTTTATTAAGAAAGACTATTCCTTGATGTGTATATCCCATTATTGTTCATACTTGTACTAGTCTAAATTTATACATGATTTATGATGTTGTCATGAAATAAAAATTCGTTTTATGTGATTCTATTGTAAAACATAATAAAAATTATTAGGAAGAAAGAGATCCATAAATAAAATAAGTACATTTTTCAAGTCGTTACATTCTTCCCACTTAAAAAAATTGTGACCTTGCAATTTTCTCTTATTTATCGATGCCATTAATTCTAAATATCAAGGTCTTCCCCAAATTTAGTGATATTTAATTCTATTTACAACCATTTTTTTTCTTGAATGGGAAAAACTAAGTGAGAAATTTTTTAATATTATGAATATTATAATAAAAATTCTAAAGGAAAGAATAATCTTAAAATATTATAATATCATGCTTTTAGGATTATGTACTTCAATATTAATAAAAGTTTTATAATATCTTTATATCCTTCGTAATGGTTTGTACAAGATTGTGATTAACCAAAGCATATCCCATGTGAGTGTCAAACCAGAAGGGCAACAAGGCCCATTGTAATACATCAGTTCCCGGTTGATTCTACTATAATGTTTTGTTTTCGGGTGTTACCCCTAAATACATATGTGTCAAAGCCACATCCACTTGTTCGTATCTAGACAGGGATTTCTTTTCTCAGAAACCACTTATTTAATACTTCACTAAAATACAAGGATGTTTTTCTATATTTAAACTTTTATTTAGGGTTCATACTAAGGATTTATATTCCTAATTACCACAAATAGCTAAACCATATTTTGATACCAACTATAGAATCTCTCCTTTTTATTACATAAATATTTCATTTCATAATACACATTTAACAAATCAAAAGATATTTTGGGTTTATTTTCATAGAAATTAGGTACATATTACAAGAATTACATAATGATAACATAAAAATAAACATTAATCAATTATTTTGGGGGAATCCTTTTTTATTCCATCCTAAGTCATCATTGTATCTCATATCCTAGGTAAATACATCAAAGAAAGGGGTGATCATAAATTTCAACAAGTGAATAAACAAAAGAAACACTTAGCATATGAGAAAGAGGCATATAACAAGCCATGGTCCTATGAATATGAGGTATATCATAAAATAAAGAACATGAATCATAACATGTAAATTTGGATAAAACATAAAAATAGGACATTCATAAGAATATCACCATGGTCCATCCCCAAGGTGTTGTAAATAAAAATTACCACCATGGTATCATAAAACATGTCATTTATAGATATTAAATTCTTTACTCAATACATTGGAGCACTATCAAGGCACACATTCATATGTATTAATTTCATGTGATTCACATATATCATAATAAATAATTTCATTAATAACCTATGGATAATAAATAATTGTTTTCTTATAAAAAATCTTTGCATTTCAAAAGAGCTTAAAGGCATGATCATTGCATCATTTTTAACCCATTAAAATAAATGTGAGTTTCATATATGTAAATATTTAAATCAAAAGGTAATTTTTACATCTTTTTGAATACCTAATGAAAATAAAAGAGGTTTGGGTATTCAAATAGAAAGAAAAATATAATTTCTCATGTAAAAGAGAGAAATTAAAGAAATAAATTTGATAGCATGACAGGTATAAAACGTGATTTTAGAAAAGGGTAAAATGAGAGGGGATAAGGGTATCACATTAATAAAACATAATTTTGAAGTAATAGTATTATCAAAAGGATAATAAAGTAGAGTTACCCTAACATTTATAATACATATACAAAAATAGGTTCTTGAATTGAATGGAAAGGAAGGATAATTCCCTTACCTTGAAGAGTTATTCCAAGATCTTGATGAATTGAACCATGGGGGATTGAGGACACCTTAGGAGGACTCCATGGGAAAAAACTACCAAAAATTCATATAGGATGTATTGGGATTTAAATTAAATGGATAAATGGGTGGTTATTTATGGAGGATTTTTTTTAATAATTTCCAAATATAGGCCTTGGAAATCTAGGTTGTGGAAAATGAAAAACCATTGGCTTACCCATGGTTTTTGCCCATGATTTTGGAAATTTGGGACACATTTTATGTTATTTTAATCCAGAAGAACTGAGAAACATTTTTTATTACTTATTTTTTCATAGAAAAGTAATTTTCCACAAAGTAATGTTTTTAAAGTCAAAGTTTCCATTTTAGACTTTGGAAAGTCATTTATAGGTTTGGAAATTGATTAAAATATATTAAAATACTTGATATTAATAAAGTATCATATTTTGAGTCTTGGATTGTGGTTAATTAATTATTAAATCATTATAACATAATTATGAAGTCATTAAACATACTAAAAAACCCAAAATGTATTTTTACTATTCATAGGAAAATAAAGTATTTTAGAAAATTCATATAAATTCACCATAACCTAATTTTGAAATACTAATTTTAAAAAGGATGTTTATTTTATCAGAATAATTCTCTAAATATGAGAATTTTAACTTTTAAATATAAAAATCCTTATTTATTAAAAAAATAGTTGGTTGTAAGGCATAGTCAAATTCTTAACACTTAAAAATTTCCTAGGACATAATAAAATTATTATCATTTATATTTAAATAAGATTTTTTTTAACATACTATTTCATTAAAATAAATATTATTTAGAAAACCTTAGTTTATTATAAAAATTTATATCTTTTTTGAAAAGTACAATTTATGTCAAAAAATCAATTTATCAAATTTGTCTCAATTAAACATATATTTATTAAGAAAAACTATTATTTAATGTGTATATCCCATTTTTATTAATAGTTTTACTTTTCCTACTTTATTCATGATGTATGATGTTCTAGTGAAATAAAAATTCATTCTATGTGATTTTATTGTAAAACATAATACAAAGTTATTGGGGGGGAAGAGAACCATAAATAAAAGAAGTATATTTTTTGGGTCATTACAAATCTAGTGATAGTATGAGTGGTCGGCGTATCCATTCACCAGGACCTTGACCACCTGCTTGTTGACTCAGAATATCGTGACATTAGTTACAGAGATCAATGGTACATGCATCATATAGGATTGAGTTTTTGACTGTCCTTGATTCATTTCTCCATTGTTGTTATATATATATATATATGATTATCTTATTGTGGTACATCTTGGTTAAATTTTTAGGATGCCTCTATGATGAAAGTCATCTAGGATACCAATTCTAGATCGTGATGATGATCTGATGAGTGATGAGGCCTCAATTCAGGGTCTATCCCATGAGCTTATTCCTCCAGGTGGGTAAGTAGCAGCACCTCCACCAGTTGAGCAGTAGATCATCCTAGCAAAGTAGGCTGAGGATGTGTGCAGTCTTAGCACACTTCATAAGTTCTAGTGCCTATCACGACCCATCCCCTAGGTCACGGTCGTGACTACCCCAAGTCCACATCCGATAGGCCAGGGGCTAGTGACTAGCACCGAGTAGGTATATCCCAAAAATGGGAGGCATTTTCCTAAGAACATATACACATGCACCCAACTAAAATCCATAGGGATAGAGAGTGAAAACACTAAGTAAAGAAAAAGCATTCATACCACTACAACCCAACAGTAGATTATGATAGAAAGTAAAGAAGCAAAGTACAATCAGTCCAGAATACAAGCCCACAAAAAGAAAGAAAACTACAAAGCCTGACCCACAAACAAGGGTACTGAAGCTGTTGTAGGAAGTTACCAGAAATACCTTGGCTCATTTGATCTCATAAGGAACTGCCTAGTCTTGGTCCTGATCCAGCTCTGTCTAAGACTCCACCAAAGCATGAGTTGTCTGTATAAGACACAACACGTGCAGGAAAAGCCCAAGCAGGGATGAGTAAAACAATACTCAGTAGGGGACCCCAAAATCACAAAGAAAAATACCACAAAGTAAAACACCACCAAGAAGGTAAAGGCAGCTCAACACAGTTATATTTCATCAACACATATAACAAGAACATACAGGTATAATCGTAAAGGATTCCAAGACGCAATGTATCTTCTGCTGCCAGCCATATGGTTCTGTTCGTAGCATGCTTGATTTTGAGAGATCCCACTCCCCGAGCTATCTGATGGTAACTAGGTAGAGTAAGTCTACCAAAATTATCTAAGAGAACATCTGGTCTTGATAAATTGTGAATTTTCCTTGAGACGTCCAGCCTCACTAAGATAAGAAGTCTCGATATCACAGCCAATCCTTCATCACATAATTCTGTTCAAGGCATGCTCGTCCTGGGAGGACTCGCTCCCTAAGCCATCAAGTCATCATAGACCTATGCAAAGAGGGTCTTGATTTTTTGGGCCCTACCCAAAGAGAACACACTAATAACTACCCAAATTACACTACTTCATTCGTGAAATTGAACATATTGTAATGATGAGGGACTCATCCCCGATGAGTCACTAAGGTATGCTCGTCTACTGGGCCACTGAGGTCCACTCAGCTACTGCTCGTATGTCAGGCCACTAAGGTCCGCTCGGCTACTCATCTGTTGGGACACACAGGTCCACATGGCTACTTGTCTGCTAGGACACACAATTCTGCACGGATACTCCTCTGTTGGGCCACATAGGTCCACACATCTACTTATCTTTAGGGCCACACAGGTCTTCACAGCTACTCGTCGATCGGGCCACTGAGATCTACTCAGCACTTCCTTCTAGTCACGGCCAGTCACAGGATTCACACTCATAATGTGCTTGATTTCGAGAGAATATACTCCTCAATCTATTGGTCATATCTTAAAATACATGGAAAATATCTTGGATTATGTCAAAAGGACCGCCTCGTTGCAAGGATCACAACACTGCAAACAAATCATCAATCAGACATATTGTTTGTTGGTTATGACTATTTTATTGAGAAGGGGTCGGTTGGGTCTGGGTCCAGTCTGACTCGGTCAAACCGACCCAGCCCGGGGTCCACTGACCTGGGTTGGGTCTAACCCGACTTGGATCCGACCTGGTTTGGGTTCGGCCTGCTGGCTATGGGTCCAACCCGGTTTGGGTCCGGCCCGCTGGCTGTAGGTCTAACTTCGTTCGGGTCTGACCCGCTCACTGCGGGTCTGACCTGGTTCGGGTCTGACCCACTCGTTGCGGGTCTGACCCGATTCAGGTTCGGCCCACCTCCTTCCCGGCCTATTGTGAGCGGGCTAACCTACTTGGAGGAGATGCAGCTAGTGCACTACGTCCCCCCTCCACTCCATGGGTGGCTGCGGGGTCACCTCCACCATGGTCTCGAGAGACCGTGGCCTTCCAATTGTGTGACACGGCGTGGTCTCTACGTCCGCATGAACTACCGGTGGCCTTCTCCACCGCCCGCGGTCGATGTCATGGGCCCCCTTATCACCACCTACATGCCACCTCCACATCATCGTGTCCCGCTAGCCGCATTCTCCTCCGCTACGGTGCACCGTCTCCCGCATGCAGCTGCTGTTGTAACAGCCCGAGATTTTATGAAAACTATTCTTTTTAATTTTATTAATGTCTTGTGTTGTACGCTACACCAAAAAGATCTTGCACAACACGCATCCTTGACTTGCCTTGCATTACACGCAATCGCAACCTTCTCGATAGCGTGTGTAGTACGCAATACTGAGTTTCACGAAACAACGATATGCTATTAAAATATTATTAAAACTAGCCGTTATGAATAGTAATAACCACTTTTTAAAATGTTAGAAATTTTAGCTCTCAAAATGGACTTCATTTTTGGATTCGTAATATCGAAATTAGCTTAGGGTAAAATTTTGGTACTTTTCGGATAACTTTCATTTTCTAATGAATAGTGAAAATTACTAAATTTTAATTAAAAACAACTTTTTTTTATCAAAATAATTAATAGTGATAAATTATTAATTTGAGTGGTTTTAAAGTATATTTAGAATATATTTTTACAATTTAATACAATTTTGGTCATTGGTTGTAATTTCACATTTAAACCAGACATAATCAAGTGTCAATCTTTTGATAGATATTGATTCTTAAAAACACGCTATTTGTTTTAACAGCGGGATTTAATTATAAAATTAATTAATGAAACTTCTATGTTATGAATTTGGTAAAATAGACTTCATTTTTGAATTCGGAATATGAAATATAGCTTAGGATGAAATTTTGGCATTGTTCTGAAAAACATCAATTTTTGATGAATAGTGAAACTACTAAGTGGTAGTTAAAAAACTGAATTTTTCATAAAACATAATTTTACCGCTTCTGTGAATGGAATTTCAAAAATCCGAGAGACACGGTTGATGTCAGTAAGTAAAATGTGGTTCAATGAGATGAAAATAATTTTTGGTGAATAGTAACTTTTTACTTTTATTTACCACGGTTAAAAGTAAATAGGGTAATTAAGGGTAAGAATGATATTAATATTATCCTAACACATGTCCTAATTCTATTGGACAAGTGTATCTCGACCAAAAACAACTTTAAGTGTAAAATATTATCATTTAGGCCCACTTGGATTAGATTAGGACATTTATTATTATTTAATTCAAAGAAGTGTTAAAATAGTTAAAATCAAAGTCTAATAAGTAAATCATTTTTAATATGGGGTTATACATAAGATAAATTAGACTATAAATATTCATTAGAAAGCTAAAAAGATTTCCTACATAATGGTATTTTATTTATAATTTTTATACATTAAATAAGTTAATTTATTTATGACACAATGATGATGCAGTAATTATCTTATTAATGAAATATTGACATAATTGATGTTATTAACACCAAATTAAATGTAATTTGAGACTTTTTATGAATCCCAATAATTTTCTAGGTTACTATGATATATTAGTGTTGATTTAATCAACTTGGTTCAAACATATAATTCTGTTATGACTTTCACAAAAATCATATATCAAATAGTTTCAAAATTGACACAAAATAGTTTTTAAATAAAATATTATATTATTAATTGTTATTTTATTCCTAAAAATCTAAGGTTCTGCCAAATGACTTAGATAAGGATATATATATTAATAATAAACAATTTGGGGTTCGTTTGGCATGTTATAGTAAGTTTATTAACCATATAGTGTAAGAAAACAAAAAGACACGGTAAAAGTTAAATTATTTAACTTAGAGTTAAATCTAATTGATAAGGTTAAAATAATAACCTAAACTTATCTAAATCCTATTGGTTGATAGGATTTCGACCCATCCCCACTTTAGCTTCGAAATAAGACCCTTTGTAACCATTATAAACCGATTTTGACTTTAATATAAAATAATATTTTGAGATATTCCTAAGGTGCCCCTCTCCTCCCTTATAAAAGGGCACCTCCTCCCCCTCCTCCTCACACCAATTTGAGCACTCAAGCTCGGCCAACCCCTGACATTTTCCCTTCTCCACTTCCCTAGAATAATCCTAGAGGTCCTGGTCTTCTTCAAAGACCAATCTTAGTTCCCTAAGTGAAGGATTCAAAGAGGCGTTTCAAAGAAGAGGTAATAACCATTACCGATCTTTTCAATTTCTTTCTTCTTCAACTTCTTCTTCTTTAGTTGTTTCATAATAAAGTAATAAAATCAGTATTACTTACATACTTATATGTTATTATAAATATGAAACAACTCTAATTAACCTTCTATCCATCCTGCGGAAAAAGGAAATCACCGCGCGTGCGTACGTACGGAATACCGTCTCCACGCCGTGGTGTAATCTATTTTCCGCCACCACCTTAATTGGATGGGTATAATGGTTTAATGAGTAACTATATATGATTATTATAAAGTGATATTGATACTGAAATAGTATAAATACACTTCAACGCAATTCCACGACCATGGGAACGATATCATCGCTCGTGCGTACGTACGGACTACCGTCTCCACGACGCGATGAGATTCATTCTCAATGATTAACCATTAATGAATGATTATAAAGTATATATAATAAGTACTAATGAAATATATTACCTAATAATGATACTGTAATTATTTATATTTATATGTATGTCATCTACTTAATTCCATTCAATTCAATAAGGAAACGAAAACAGCGTTCATGCGTACGTACGGACTACCGTCTCCATGAACGGTGTATTTCTTTCCATTTACTGATTTATTATATATGTATATTCTGAATATATATATATATAAATCATGTTTTATATTCTGGAATTAAGTAATAATGATCTAAGTAATCATATGAATAATTACAAGTTAAAAACACAAATGACAAATGAGACGATTTTACCCAAAACGCTACTTTAACATGAATTTACAAAAGAAAGGGTAATATAAAGTTATAAGTGGACCATATATGATATAATAACAATGAATATGATTCTGGAATAAGTCAATAACATGATTTAAATCATTATACAGGAGGTTCGGACACTTACGAAGCAAATCGGACCTAAGGTAAGGGAAATATCACAATCTCATTTTTATCCGAGATTGTTTATTCGTAAGTATTTACTGGGGTGTATTTTATCATCCACATCCATGTTTCATCAATATGTAATATTATTTCCATCCACCTACAATTGTTTAAATCCATTTTTACCCTTCGGTGAGTTTTTAGTAATATCTATGAAAGGAATCTTTTGTCATACGAGGTACTTTTTGACTTTTCCGACAAAAGTACGAAGAATGTTTTTTTTAACTTATACGGCATGAATGGATTTTTAAAACATTATTTCCAAGAAGCTTCCTTTACAAGTTTTCAAGTTTATTTTTAATCAACGTCTTTTATTTTAAAGTTGTATGACATGTTATGAAAGGAAAAATGTTTTTGAAGAAGAAAGGATATTTTCTTCAAGAATGGAGTTCAAGTGTTTTATCAAAATTATTTTCCATCTAAGATAATAAAGGGTTCTGTTTTTATCCCTATTATTATATTGATTTGATCATGTTGTGATGGAATTATTTTTATGAATTCCTTTATCTTATATGAATTTATTTATGATGTCATGATGTTTCAAGAATCCCATTTTTGTTACATGTGTTATGCGATGATGTATGATTATGTGGCACACATAAGAAAGGATTCATTATAAGATGGGTGGGACCTATATCTCCCTCCAATGCATTGGGTAAAGATTTTATATCTCATGAGATAGACAGGGCTGGAACGGTAGGTTATACCGGTTCAGTGAAACAGGACTGAAACGAGGGTTACTCGATTCAGAAAGGGACTTTGTCCACTAAGATAGTCTTGGAAATGAGTCTTGACTAACAAGAAATGATTCTCTATGATTATGTGTGTATGCCACAAAGTTTCAAGTTTTATGTTATGATTATGGGGATCTCATTCTCACTTCTATGATTTATTCCATGTTAAGATATTATGATCTCTTTTGCAGGTTATGATTTTCAAAAAGATATGATATGATTTTTAGTTCCTTTATTTGCCTTGCTGAGCATTTGAGATCACCATTTTATGTTTTCTTTTCCCCAGGATATAAAGAAAGGTTTTAGGTATAAAAAAAAGGGAAGATCTTTATGGGAGATATTGAAGATCTTTCACCACGATTAGAAGATTACGTTCCGAGTTTCCAAAGACACTAAACTATTACGATCCTTGTGTGTGTGTTTTTGTTATGTACTAAGTATTCCGCAAAAGTAATGTAATGTCCATGTATGTCAAGATATGGGTCTCTACAGTTGGTATCAGAGGAAAGGTTTAGTCAACCTTTGGAAACTAGGATGCGAAAACGTTAGTGAGATCCCTAGAGATATTTCTATGGTATGTCTAGGGATGTCCCTATGGTTAAGTATACGTATAGGTTATAGTACTAGAATTATGCTAACGTTCATAGAATTAAACCTAAGATGTTAGATATTGAAGGTACTCCCCCTTTATTATGTTGTTTTCCCTAGCATGATTTTTGCCTCTCACACTATTCTTTTTGGGTTTTAGACGATGGCTGGAACCCGAAGGAACCGTGTTGATCAATGCAATGGACAATGCAATGATTTTCCTCCTGAACAAACAAATGTTATGGGAGATGGAGTGCAAAATCTTATTGCTATACTTACACAAGCTATGAATCATTCTGGACTTCCAAATGAGCAGAGAAGGGAACAATATTCTATTGAGTCCTTCATGAGGCAACGTCCACCTTCTTTCAGTGGGACTTCTGATCCACTTGTTGCTGAACAATGGATCAGTACCACTGAAAAGATATTTTCATTTCTTCAATGTTCTGAACATGATAAAGTCATCTTAGCAGTATATCGTTTGGAAGGTGAAGCTGATCAATGGTGGAATCTTATCAAGAATACAAGGCAAAGAGATGAAATTGAGTCCATGGAATGGGACGAGTTCAAGAACTTATTTTTCAATAAGTACTTCCCTCGTATTCTTCGAACAAAGATGGAGAAGGAGTTTCTTGAACTAAAGCAAAAGGATGATGAATATTTTGGTATATACGAAGCGAATTTTACAAGACTTGCAAGGTATGCATCTGGCATTATCATCCAACCTGAAAGTAAAGTTGATCGATTTTTCAGTGGCTTAAAACCAAGTCTTCGAAGGGCATTAGCTATAAGAGACTTCAGTAGCTATGAATAAATTGTGCGTTGTGCTATCAAGGTAGAAATGGAAGTTGGTGTTACATATCCATCTCATGATTTTGACAAGAAACGAAAGATGGAGTTCAAGGAGAAATCTCAGAATAATGGTGAAAAGAAGATGAATGTTTCCTTATGCACAAAGTGTGGAAAGAAGCATGGTGGAGATTGTCTTAAAGGGACTAGAAAATGTTTTAAGTGTGGAAAAGAAGGTCATCGAGCAGCTGAGTGTCTAAGTAATGGAAAAAGGGTTTCTAATGATGTGAACAAAGCAAACACTGCAGAGAACGCACCACCAACACTTCAATGTTTCAAGTGCAAGGAGATGGGACATTATGCCAATAAATGCCCTAATCCAAGGGTTAGTGACGATCAACATGAGCAACCACTAAAGGAAAAGGAAAAAGGGAAGTCACATGCGATCACTATTGGCAATGTTGAATATGAAAACGATGTGGTGGAATGATTAAGTGTTTATGTAATGGGATTCCAAAATAATGTTGTATAATTGAGTATTGCAATATTTATTGATGTGGTATTCAAAGTGATTGATATATTTTGGAAATAAGATGATATGCGCATAATGAAAGGAAAATGAGAAAATGAAATGTTTAATAGTATTCATGAGCTCATGATTGATATAAGGACTAAGTGATATCATGGTTTGAGAATATAGAATTTTGAGGATTTTGGTATGTGGAAAGTGTTAACTTTTAACTGCATTCATGTTTTCACTAAGGTATTCAATAGAATACATGATTAAGGACTTTGAATGTTTGGAATGTGACCAACAAAACATATCTTATGATATATGGGGATTGACGATGGTGTTAAATCTTTGGTAATCATTTTCACTATGTTATGAGAGTGGACTGCAGTATTATGGATAAGCCTAAAGATTGGAATGGATTATGTTGGACATAAGTTAGTATTGTTTAAGGATAGAAGTTTTCTCGATATTATTGATGGGATGTTATAGTAATATAGTTTTAGAAAAAGGACAACCTGCAGGACGGGCGACCGCCCATCGCATCGGACAAGGCTGTGGAAATCGAACCCACAACCGAAGTGCGACTGGCCTTTATCGCCTACCACTGGCCTACAAGAAGTCCCTGTTTATTAGAAACTAGTTTTATTATATTAAGCAGTATGATATATGAAGTATAAGTCCATTTTAGGAACCATATATGATTAATCTCACTATAGAATGACTTATGTATATTTAATAACTTTTGCTAACCTTTTGTTTGAGACAGATGGAATGACCCGTCATTCTATCACAGGATCTGCTAACACTTCACGAATAACAAATTCAACTTCATTTATTTAAGAGATGAAGTGGAAATTGTTAAAGGCACGAACAACAGTGTGGTTGTACCAACATAAAGTAAGTATTTATTCTAATTCAAATTTTCAACTTTAGGGAAATGATCTTGAAAACCAAAAATGTTGTCCTAGTGATCTTATACCTGATGAATCAGATGGTACCTTAGATCGTCACAAATTTATGGCTTTGTGATTGCTGGATTTTCCATAGCCATGTTCTCTACCACTCTCTATCAGAACATGATGGTTAGATTTCTCTTCCATATCCATATTTTCACCTATGTGGAAACCCAGTGATTAGTTTATTTGGGTAATCGTTACATTTCATACTTTAGTTTTTAAAGCCAAGTTTTGGTATTCCTTTTTACGATGTGGGTTTCTATTAAAGAAACTTTCGAATAGTAAACTATTTATAACCCCGACGAATTTCGAGGGCGAAATTCATTTTAAGGGGAGTAGAATGTAACAG
The DNA here is from genome assembly GCA_963277665.1 of Viscum album. Classification (NCBI taxonomy): domain Eukaryota; kingdom Viridiplantae; phylum Streptophyta; class Magnoliopsida; order Santalales; family Viscaceae; genus Viscum; species Viscum album. The sequence continues at coordinate 885,355,482 of OY728158.1, forward strand.
CCCGAGATTTTATGAAAACTATTCTTTTTAATTTTATTAATGTCTTGTGTTGTACGCTACACCAAAAAGAGCTTGCACAACACGCATCCTTGACTTGCCTTGCATTACACGCAATCGCAACCTTCTCGATAGCATGTGTAGTACGCAATACTGAGTTTCACGAAACAACGATATGCTATTAAAATATTATTAAAACTAGCTGTTATGAATAGTAATAACCACTTTTTAAAATGTTAGAAATTTTAGCTCTCAAAATGGACTTCATTTTTGGATTCGTAATATCGAAATTAGCTTAGGGTAAAATTTTGGTACTTTTCGGATAACTTTCATTTTCTAATGAATAGTGAAAATTACTAAATTTTAATTAAAAACAACTTTTTTTATCAAAATAATTAATAGTGATAAATTATTAATTTGAGTGGTTTTAAAGTATATTTAGAATATATTTTTACAATTTAATACAATTTTGGTCATTGGTTGTAATTTCACATTTAAACCAGACATAATCAAGTGTCAATCTTTTGATAGATATTGATTCTTAAAAACACGCTATTTGTTTTAACAGCGGGATTTAATTATAAAATTAATTAATGCAACTTCTATGTTATGAATTTGGTAAAATAGACTTCATTTTTGAATTCGGAATATGAAATATAGCTTAGGATGAAATTTTGGCATTGTTCTGAAAAACATCAATTTTTGATGAATAGTGAAACTACTAAGTGGTAGTTAAAAAACTGAATTTTTCATAAAACATAATTTTACCGCTTCTGTGAATGGAATTTCAAAAATCCGAGAGACACGGTTGATGTCAGTAAGTAAAATGTGGTTCAATGAGATGAAAATAATTTTTGGTGAATGGTAACTTTTTACTTTTATTTACCACGGTTAAAAGTAAATAGGGTAATTAAGGGTAAGAATGATATTAATATTATCCTAACACATGTCCTAATTCTATTGGACAAGTGTATCTCGACCAAAAACAACCTTAAGTGTAAAATATTATCATTTAGGCCCACTTGGATTAGATTAGGACATTTATTATTATTTAATTCAAAGAAGTGTTAAAATAGTTAAAATCAAAGTCTAATAAGTAAATAATTTTTAATATGGGGTTATACATAAGATAAATTATACTATAAATATTAATTATAAATCTAAAAAGAGTTCCTACATAATGGTATTTTATTTATAATTTTTAGACATTAAATAAGTTAATTTATTTATGACACAATGATGATGCAGTAATTATCTTATTAATGAAATATTGACATAATTGATGTTATTAACACCAAATTAAATGTAATTTGAGACTTTTTATGAATACCACTAATTTTCTAGGTTACTATGATATATTAGTGTTGATTTAATCAACTTGGTTCGAACATATAATTCTGTTATGACTTTCACAAAAATCATATATCAAATAGTGTCAAAATTGACACAAAATAGTTTTTAAATCAAATATTATATTATTAATTGTTATTTTATTCCTAAAAATCTAAGGTTCGGCCAAATGACTTAGATAAGGATATATATATTAATAATAAACAATTTGGGGTTCGTTTGGCATGTTATAGTAAGTTTATTAACCATATAGTGTAAGAAAACAAAAAGACACGGTAAAAGTTAAATTATTTAACTTAGAGTTAAATCTAATTGATAAGGTTAAAATAATAACCTAAACTTGTCTAAATCCTATTGGTTGATAGTATTTCGACCCATCCCCACTTTAGCTTCGAAATAAGATCCTTTGGAACCATTATAAACCGATTTTGACTTTAATATAAAATAATATTTTGAGATATTCCTAAGGTGCCCCTCTCCTCCCTTATAAAAGGGCACCTCCTCCCCCTCCTCCTCACACCAATTTGAGCACTCAAGCTCGGCCAACCCCTGCCATTTTCCCTTCTCCACTTCCCTAGAATAATCCTAGAGGTCCTGGTCTTATTTAAAGACCAATCTTAGTTCCCTAAGTGAAGGATTCAAAGAGGCGTTTCAAAGAAGAGGTAATAACCATTACCGATCTTTTCAATTTCTTTCTTCTTCAAATTCTTCTTCTTTAGTTGTTTCATAATAAAGTAATAACATCAGTATTACTTAAATACTGATATGTTATTATAAATATTAAACAACTCTAATTAACCTTCTATCCATCCTGCGGAAAAAGGAAATCACCGCGCGTGCGTACGTACGGAATACCGTCTCCACGCCGTGGTGTAATCTATTTTCCGCCACCACCTTAATTGGATGGGTATAATGGTTTAATGAGTAACTATATATGATTATTATAAAGTGATATTGATACTGAAATAGTATAAATACACTTCAACGCAATTCCACGACCATGGGAACGATATCATCGCTCGTGCGTACGTACGGACTACCGTCTCCACGACGCGATGAGATTCATTCTCAATGATTAACCATTAATGAATGATTATAAAGTATATATAATAAGTACTAATGAAATATATTACCTAATAATGATACTGTAATTATTTATATTTATATGTATGTCATCTACTTAATTCCATTCAATTCAATAAGGAAACGAAAACAGCGTTCATGCGTACGTACGGACTACCGTCTCCATGAACGGTGTATTTCTTTCCATTTACTGATTTATTATATATGTATATTCTGAATATATATATATATAAATCATGTTTTATATTCTGAAATTAAGTAATAATGATCTAAGTAATCATATGAATAATTACAAGTTAAAAACACAAACGACAAATGAGACGATTTTACCCAAAACGCTACTTTAACATGAATTTACAAAAGAACGGGTAATATAAAGTCATAAGTGGACCATATATGATATAATAACAATGAATATGATTCTGGAATAAGTCAATAACATGATTTAAATCATTATACAGGAGGTTCGGACACTTACGAAGCAAATCGGACCTAAGGTAAGGGAAATATCACAATCTCATTTTTATCCGAGATTGTTTATTCGTAAGTATTTACTGGGGTGTATTTTATCATCCAAATCCATGTTTCATCAATATGTAATATTATTTCCATCCACCTACAATTTTTTAAATCCATTTTTACCCTTCGGTGAGTTTTTAGTAATATCTATGAAAGGAATCTTTTGTCATACGAGGTACTTTTTGACTTTTCCGACAAAAGTACGAAGAATGTTTTTTTTAACTTATACGACATGAATGGATTTTTAAAACATTATTTCCAAGAAGCTTCCTTTACAAGTTTTCAAGTTTATTTTTAATCAACGTCTTTTATTTTAAATTTGTATGACATGTTATGAAAGGAAAAATGTTTTTGAAGAAGAAAGGATATTTTCCTCAAGAATGGAGTTCAAGTGTTTTATCAAAATTATTTTCCATCTAAGATAATAAAGGGTTCTGTTTTTATCCCTATTATTATATTGATTTGATCATGTTGTGATGGAATTATTTTTATGAATTCCTTTATCTTATATGAATTGATTTATGATGTCATGATGTTTCAAGAATCCCATTTTTGTTACATGTGTTATGCGATGATGTATGATTATGTGGCACACATAAGAAAGGATTCATTATAAGATGGGTGGGACCTATATCTCCCTCCAATGCATTGGGTAAATATTTTATATCTCATGAGATAGACAGGGCTGGAACGGTAGGTTATACCGGTTCAGTGAAACAGGACTGAAACGAGGGTTACTCGATTCAGAAAGGGACTTTGTCCACTAAGATAGTCTTGGCAATGAGTCTTGACTAACAAGAAATGATTCTCTATGATTATGTGTGTATGCCACAAAGTTTCAAGTTTTATGTTATGATTATGGGGATCTCATTCTCACTTCTATTATTTATTCCATGTTAAGATATTATGATCTCTTTTGCAGGTTATGATTTTCAAAAAGATATGATATGATTTTTAGTTCCTTTATTTGCCTTGCTGAGCATTTGAGCTCACCCTTTTATGTTTTCTTTTCCCCAGGATATAAAGAAAGGTTTTAGGTAAAAAAAAAGGGAAGATCTTTATGGGAGATATTGAAGATCTTTCACCACGATTAGAAGATTACGTTCCGAGTTTCCAAAGACACTAAACTATTACGATCCTTGTGTGTGTGTTTTTGTTATGTACTAAGTATTCCGCAAAAGTAATGTAATGTCCATGTATGTCAAGATACGGGTCTCTACAACTGTCACATGTTGTTATTGTCACAATCCATGTTTTGTGATCATTGCATCGAGAAACAGGCGCACAACGATCCATTTTTCAAAACCCCACAAAAAACGTGAAGAACATGGGGTAAAAGGAAGAAGAAATCATAGAACAAATTTGAGGAATGAACCTCTGTCATTGTTTGTTACGACATCGATCTTCTCCCGTTAGAAGGATCAGATAGAGAAAATCAAAAACATGAATTAATACCCCAAAATCAAACTTGATAAATACCCTCCCACAAGAACGATGATTCATGGGTCAACTTATTAATGGGTTGACCCATGTTCGCCATTTAGTTAAAGAATAGGGAAGAATGAAATCAATAACAACCCCTACCTTGAGTTTGATTACATGGAGACGTAGATTGAAGTCACACCGCCACATCGATCCTTGTTCCGCCGGTGTTCATCGATTCGTCACCACTTGATCAAACCCCAATCTTTGATCCATTGTCATTGGTGAGAGATCCTCCTTCCCCTTACCTTAGGTAAACTCTATAGTTCTAGATTAATCCTCTAGTGTTAAGAATTCTAACACCGGACCCTATCCCTGATTAATGGATGAAATGCACTAACATGTTTCAACATTATTATTTCACTTTGAAATAATTTCTCCATGTTGCTTCATTTATTAAAGGAGAATGGGTTTCTTCATCATTGCATCACAGTGTCACCATGTTGCGAAACATTAAAACGAAATAAAATAAACTTCTTTTAGTTTATTTTTTTCTCTTTTAAAAAGACCAAAAATTAACCTTTACCCTCAACCTGTGTCAGTCGAGGTTAAGTCTTGCTTAAAAAGAACATCTCATTACAAACTCAATGGTGTTCTCATATTTTTAATCTGAGTTACTATTTGTGAGTTATGAGGATTTGAAAAAATAAAATAATTTTTATTTAAATTATTTTATTTATGGTTACGTTCCAAAAACCAACTTTCACAACCGGCCCACACCGGCCGATGTTATGATCTTCCTAAGGAAATTATGCCCTCACGAGATCAATGGTGGTCTCGAATTTTTAATCCAAGTTACCGTTCATAAGTTATAAGGATTTTAAAATAAAATAACTTTATTTAATTATTTTATTTACGGCCAAAAACTACTTTCCATTGTTGGCCCGCATTGATCAATATTAGGATCTTCCTAAGGAACGCCCTCACAAGCTCAATGGTGGTCTCATATTTTCAATCTGAGTCACCGTTCTTTAGTTATAAGGATTTGAAAAATAAAATTATATTATTTTATTATTTTATTTACAGTTATGCCATTTTCAGGTTTTCTCACTAGAGACTCACATCGACTAAACTTAAGTCATGCCTAGGGTAAACACATTTCTTTGAACACAACGGTGCCCTTGTATTTTTGATCTGGGCACCTGTTTAAGAGTTATTCTACTTTTTTAGGAAAAGTGCTCACATGCGCTATTTAAAACTTAACATTTTTTTATGGACCATTTCAAGCACACTGAGCCTCGGAATCGCATGTTGTCTCAGTGGATGGTCTCAAAATAATCCCATATAATTTAAAAAATCATGTAATTATGGTACATTACATTACCCCACCTTTAGTTATTTACGTCCTCGTAAGCCAAAATAAGGGCTAAATAAACAAATGAGGGTACAAGCACGAACCTAAGCCTTCTACTCCTACATGATCTGTTATAGATTCTTGGGTTTCCACCAAACACGTACTAGAGAAATCAGTCACCCACGGAGGGTCTTCTCTTGTTGATCCTCAATCTCTACTATAAACTTCTCAAGAGTCGGCCTATCGTCAAATCTCCATCACGTAGAGGTGTCCTGATCTATCTACTAAACTCTGCTCCTAAGTAGTTAGGAAGTGGGTCCACTCTATGAGTCGGTCAACGATCACCCAGATGGTATTGTTTCTTCTAGACGTACATAGTAAACCAGTCATGAAGTCCATTGATATCACTTCCCAGTTCCTTCCCAGTACCCCTAGAAAGAGAAAGAACAACCCACAAAATTGATTCATACAAGTGTTCATCTTTTTATCTCAACAAGTAATCCAAGCTTCAACTTGTTCCATCATCCCCGGTGTCTTCCTTGACACCCACACACATACCCGATGCAAATCGCCAATATAGGTGTCACTACTACAACTACGTATCCTCTAAAAATAAAAACATGCTCCCCAAATTTCAAATGTCCATCAGGGTTATTCCCTATGGAAAACTGAGCAAGTAAAGACTCACAGTCGATTTCACCGAATTGTGCCTCCCTAACTCATTTAAGAGTGAACGGGTAACAACCAATGACTAGAGATAAGATCCCCACCCACAAAGGATAACTGTAATGAGGAAAACTACTCTATTTCCTTATCCAAAAAATAAGAACTGGATCACCTATTGAGAGAATCCACTACCATGTTCCCCTTACCAAGAGTATAGACTACTTCGAATTCATAGTCCTGAAGGAAATCCAACCATCATATTTTTCTCAAGTTAAAATCCTTCTGAGAGAAGATATACTTAAGAATCTTGTGGTTAGAGTAGACGGTAAACCATCTTCCCTTAAGGTAGTGTTGCCACATCTTCAATGTGAAGACTACCACTACCAACTCAAGATCAGGGTGCTCATCAAAATTTGTCTTAACTACTAAAAATCCTACAGGCACCTTTCCATCCACATAAAAGGCTACCCCTTTTAACTGATCTATGTGTTCATCATCCCTTTAGTAGTGGGTACTCATTATCTACGGACACTTGGTTAGAGGGTCGGTAATCCACACATAACCTCGAACACTAGGTCTTACTAATCCCTTCCTCTGCAAGTCCCCCATCTACACTCAGCTCACAAAGTTATACAAAAGAAATCTGATATACTGATGTTGATATTGGTGTCATCTCGAGGTGTAGAATGTTGCAGAATTCTATCTCCCTGTGGGGAGGTAACCCTAGAAACATCTTTTAGAAAGGCGTCCCTATAATCTACCACTACTGCTGGAAACTGAAAACTCAAAACATCCACTACTACATGGGTAAGGATGGTTGCATGCAGCTACCCCCTTCCCATATCCTCTAGTTCCTTGATCCTGGTTTGGACCACATTGGGCTGGTGGTTATAACATACCGAAATTTATACCACCTCTTGCTACTCTCCCATCTCCTCTACCATGTCCTCTTCCCTACATACTCATATATTCCTGTCACTATATCTTCCCCAATGGCCCATCTATTGTTTCACTATTATCAAAATGGGATAGAAAATCTATAGCGAGATGTCCCCTACCATATTTTTAAAATAATTACCTCTTTCTAGGCTGACTAGACTCACCTTATGAGTCTTGAGCTATAGATCCCCTGTCTCGAGACCTCTTCTCAAAACCTCTCACACGTCCAAGTCTCTGAGACTGACGTCGGCTTCCTATTTTCCCACTATTGACATCCACTGGATATATCTCCTCATCCAAAGGACTTTTAACCACAAATGTTCTCTCTAGCACCCTAGCATAAGTAGGAATGCACAAAGGAATAGTTCTGGCTCGGATGTCCCTAAACATATCTCGCTCAGAGGTCTAAGCCCTGAAGCACTAGTCGTATCACATTCATCGAGTACCTGTTAAGGTCAGTACGACTCGATGAATACTCAGCAATCAATATGTCTTCCTGCCGAAGTTGTAGAAGGTATTTGGCATGAATAGCCCTTGGATTTTATGGAAAGATCCCCTTCTCTGAGAATGTTTCTCAAGATTTGTCTACAAAAAAGTCACCTCATCATAGGATCGGGTAATCTAAAACACTCCATCACCCTGATGATCCATATAGATGGCTTGTTTCAGGACCTCCATCTGATTTAATGGTGCCCTGACTAGAATTAAAACTTGGTCACCACCTCAAGCTAGTCCTTATCCACCTATGAGTCAGGATTTCCTCAGAACTTGAGGGGTCTCTGTCACTAAAACTCATGAAATGAGCTCATCCCACGCATCTCATCCACTAGTACAATGAGTACCATGTACTACTCTACAAGTGGTGATATAGCTGGTACACCACCCAGTGGTGTTGCCTCTAGTACAAACCCCTGTACCCATATTGTCACCCCGTAGATCATCCTCATGATCATACGATGGAATCCTGGATGGTTGTCTACGTGGAAGCACCTTGAAATAAAACAAGATGTACCACGATCAATAGAGTATACATGGTGATATGACACAATAAGGACATGGAAAACTTAACCCATTCCTATACGATGCATGTACCATCATTTTTCTAGGAAACTAGTGTTTTCATATATCAAGTAGAAAAGAAAAATCCGGGGTCCTAGTGTATGGATATGTCGGCCGCCACACCAACACTAAATTCCTTGGCCTAAAATCCAAACTAGAAACACTCAACACTATTTCCCCAAACCAAACTCATAGACTTTGGGTTCTTAAGGTAGAACTGACCTACTCTAATGCCACTCTGTCAAAACCCATCCCCCAGGGCCCATGTCATGACTACCCCAAGCCCACCTCTGATAGGCCAGGGGCTGGTGACTAGAACCGAGTAGGAATATCCCACAAATGGGAGACATTTGCCTAAGAACCTGTACACACACACCCAACTGAATGCCAAAAGGATAGAAAGTGAAAGCACTAAGTAAAGAAAAAGCAAGCATACCACTACAACCCAACAATAGAGTACGACAAAAAGTAAAGCAGCAAAGTACAACCAGGCTAGAATAAAATCCCACTAAAAGAAATACAACTATAAATCTCAACCCGCAAACAAAGGTACTGAAGCTGCTGTAGGAAGTTGCTGGAAACACCTTGGATTGTCTGATCTCACAAGGCACCACCTGGTCCTAGTCTTGGTCTTTCTCCTTCTAAGACTCCACCAAAGCGTCATTCATCTACACAAGACACAACATGTGAGGGTAAAGCCTCTATAGGGGTGAGTAAAATAATACTCAGTAGGGGACCCCGAAAACCACAAAGAAAAAGACCACAAAGGAAAACACCACCAAGAAGGTATAGTTAGATCAACATAGTTATATGTCATCAACACATATAACAAGAACATCTAGGTATACTTGTCAATGATTCCAAGATGCAACGTCTATTCTATTTCCTGTCATATGGTTCTATGCATAGAATGATCGATTCTGAGAGATCCCACTCCTCGAGCTATTTTATGGTAACCAGGTAGAGTAAGTATACCAAAAGTATCCGGGAGAGAATCTGGTCTTGATACATCATAAAGTTTCCTTGAGAATTCCAGTCTCAACGAGACAAGAAGTCTTGATATCACAGCCAATCCTTCGTCACATGATTCTTCTCAAGGCATGCACGTCCCAAGAGGACTCACTCCTTGAGCAATTAAGTCATCAGAGACCTACGCAAAGAGGATCCTACTTCTTTGGGCCCTACCCAAAGAGAACACACTGAGAACTACCTGAATTACACTGCTTCATTCTTAATGTTGAACATATTATACTAATGAGGGACTCATCCCCGATGAGTCATTGATGTTTGCTCGTCTTCCGGGCCAATGAGGTCCACTCAGCTTCTGCTCATCTGCCAGGACACTGAGGTATTCTCGGCTACTCATCTGTTATGCCACATAAATCAGAATGACTACTCATCTGTCGGTCCACATAGTTCTGCACAGATACTCGTTTTTCCAGCCACACAGGACTGCACAGCTGCTTGTCTGTCAGGCCACAGAGGTCCGCATGATTCCTTGTCTGCCTGGACACACAGGTCTGCACGGCTACTCGTCTGCTAAACCACATAGGTCTGCATGGATACTTGTCTATCAGGACACACAGGTTCACATGGCTACTCGTCTTCTGGGCCACTAAGGTCCATTCAGCACTTCCTTCTCATTACAGTCAGTCTCAGGATTCCTTCTCATAATGTGCTTGATTTCGGGAGAATCTACTCATCAAGACATCGATCATATATCAACTTCCACGAAAACTCACTTTTATTATTTCAAAATGACCTCCTTGTTGCATGGGTCCCAACATCACAAAAGGCTCACCAATCAGACATACGGTTTGTAGGTTATGAAAATTTTACTAAGAAGGGGTCGGTTGGGTCTAGGTACGATCCGACCCGGTTGGACCGACCTGAATCTGACTCGGTTCAGATCCAGCCTAGAATGTTTGGGCCACAGGTCCGGCCCACTGTGAGTGGGCTGACCTGCCTAGTCAAGATGTGGTCAGTGCACTGCATCCCCCCTCTACCCTGCGGGTCACTACAGGGTTGCCACCGCTGTAGTCCTGAGGGACTGCGGTGCGGTCACTGCATCCGCGTGTGCCGCCGCCGGTCTGCTCCACCGCTCGCGGCTAATGTCGCATGCCTCCTTCTTGCTATCACGGCGTGCCACCCGTGTGTATCCTATGCACCGTCTCAACATGCCTCCTCTCACATACAGCTGCTGCCAGATGTCGTTGCTGCCACGATCTGTGTTTTGGGATCATTGCACCGAGAAATGGGCACACAATGATCTATTTTTGATAACCCCATGAAGAATGAAAAGAACACGGGGTAAAAGGAAGGAGAAATTATAGAAAAAATTTGAGTAATTAACATATTCTATTGTTCATTACGGAATCAATCCACTCTCGTTAGAAGGATCAAATGGAGAAAATCAAAAACATGAATTAATCCCCCAGAATCAAACCTAATAAATACCCTCCAGCAAGAACGAAGATCTGAAGGTCAAATGTTCATAAGTTAACCCATATTCGTCATTTATTCAAAGAATGGGGAAGAAAGAAATCAATAACAACCTCTACCTCGAGTTAGATCACTAGTAGACGTAGATTGAAGTCGCGTCACCACATTGGTCCTTGTTCTGTCAGTGTTCATCGATTCTTTGTTGCTTGATCGAACCCTGATCTTCAATCCGTCATCGCTGGTGAGAGAGCCTCCTCCCCCTTTCCTTAGATAAACTCCAGAGTTCCAAAGTAATTCTCTAGTGCTATGAATTCTAACGTCAGACCATGTCCCTGATTAATGGAGGAAACATGCTAACGCATTAACGCGTTTCAGCATTACTGTTTCTCTTTTAAATAGTTTCACCACATTGCTTCATTTATGAAAGGGGAATGGGTTTCTTCATTGCTACTTCACAGTGTCTCTATGTTGTGAAACATTAAAAGGAAATAAAATAAACTTCTTTTAGTTTATTTTATTTTCCTTTAAAAAGATTAAAAATTAACCTTTACCCTCGACCCACACCGGTCAAAGTTAAGTCCTACTTAAGGAGAACATATCATTATGAACTCAATGGTGGTATCATATTTTTAATCCTATTTTCTTTTTGTGAATTATGAGGATTCCAAAAATAAAATAATTTTTATTTAGATTATTTTATTTACAGCTGCGTCCCAAAAACCAACTTTCACAGCCGGCTCGCGCCAGCCGATGTTAGGATTCACCTAAGGAAATCATGCCCTCACGAGCTCAATGGTGGTCTCAGATTTTCAATCTGAGTTACCGTTCATGAGTTATAAGGATTTGAAAATAAAATAATTTAATTTAATTATTTTTTTATGGCCAAAAACTACTTTCCACTGTTGGCCCGCATCAGCCAATGTTAGGATCTGCCTAAGGAAAGAACACCCTCACTAGCTCAATAGTGGTCTTATATTTTCAATCCGAGTCACTATTCATGATTTATAAGGATTCAAAAAATAAAATAAATTTATTTAATTATTTTATTTATGGTTATACCATTTTTAGTTTTTCTCACTAGAGACCTGCGTCGACTAAACTTAAGTCGAGCCTAGGGTAAACCCACTACTCTAAACTCAACAGTTCCCTTAAATTTCTGATCTAGGAACATGTTTAAGAGTTATTTTAATTTTTTAGGAAAACCTCTCACGTGCGCTATTTAAAACTTAACATTTTTCAGCAGACCATTACAATCACACTGGGCCTTGGAATTGCACGTCGTATCAGTGCCTGGTCTCATAATAATCCCATATAATTTAAAAAAAATCATGGAATTATGGGACATTATAGTTTAAGAGGCTGCTGAGGTTCTACAGCGAGCCATATCTCTATGAAATAGAGGATTGGCTAGAGTCAATGGTCTGTGCTTTCATGATCATCCGAACACTAAAAGATCAGATGGTTGTACTAGCATCTATCCTTTTACATGGAGTATTTGGGTGTTGTGGGAGTCTTATTACCCAAATTCATGATGATTCAACACTCTCATGGATTGAATTACAATAGTTGTTCTTTGAGGAGTACTAACACTCCTGTTTGCACTCAGTTTGGATTCAAGAGATTCTAGAGCTGCAGTAGGGAGAGATGGAAATGGTTAAGTATGTTACAAGGTTCAAAAACCTTACATGGTACTCTATTGACATGATATGTGATGTATACTTCTGAGCATATAAGTTTTAGTAGGTAATCCGCACAGAGATCCATGCTAGTGTGGTGCCCTTGTGCATTCCCACTTATGATAGGGTGTTGGAGCGGGCACTAGTGATAGAGATATTTTTATCATAGGGAAGCAAGATAGCTGGAGCTGATAGTGGGAATCATAGAGCTGATTCATCTACAACAGCTAGCAAGCACCAGTCAGTATGATCTCAGCACAGGACATCATATCGTGATCAGACTCAGACGTGTGGTTATATGGCAGAGGTATAATGCAAAGGACTAGGGAATCCCAGAGATGGGTGATGATTTACTTGTGATAGTCGAGGTCACATATCACATCACTTCCTAATAAGACATGTTGAGGAGCATATGTAGATAGCTAACATACTATCACGGTAGAGGTAACGTTGTGATCGGGGATCTCTTAAGAGAGGTCAAGGAGGCCCCTAGGGAGGCGGAGTTGGAAAAGGAGTAAGAGGAGTTGTGGGTAGCGGAAAATGTTATGAGATCCTTCCACCACCACCACTGGGCGGCCCACGTGGGCTTAGAGAGCTGGCATTCGGGACTGGGGACAGTTGTAGGATTTGGACGCTTATGACCCAGTGGCACATGAGATGATTAAAAGTATGATTTGTGTATTTTATACTCTTGCTTCAGTATTAGTAGACACAATTTCCATACATTATTTTATCTCTATACTCCTGGTACAATATATGGAGCTCCCATTTGAGACTCTAACTCAACAACTTCGTCTTGAGGTTCCTATAGGATACTTCTTCTGTATATTTTATCTATCGGCATTACGAGCTATCTCTTGGTGGATAGAGGTTCACGTGAGAACTTTTGGTAGTCACAGTGGAACCCTATGACGTCATCTTGGGTATGTATTGGTTGTATATGGTTTGATTCTAGATTAATTATCATCATAGATGGGTCATATGTCTTTTCACTGATGGGATTAGATTCACCTTTATGGGTGAGAGAGATCTCATGGAGGGATGAGCGGGTTCTTCAAGCAGGAGGTTGCATCCCATCACCCACCAGTTAGAGGGTATAGCCATTGGTGAAGTGGTCTCATTAGTCATTTGGATCCATTAATTTTTGGAGTATTATATTTATTTCTTCCCTGAGGGTGTTTTGGGACTACCACTGAGGTTGGAGATGGAGTTTTGCACTAACTTGCACCTTGGGGATGCTCTAATATCTTATACGGCATATCAGATGGCCCCTATAAAGTATTCGGAGCTACAGTTACTATTGGAGGACCTTTGAGAGAAGGGTTTCATAAGGCCCAATGTGTCCCCCTGGGCATGTCCAGTATTGTTCGTGAAAAAGGCATATGGGAGGTTATAGCTTTGTGTAGATTATCGTTGCCTGAACCAGGACAAGATAAAGAACAAGTAACTCTTTTGAGGGATTGGCAAACTCTTTGACTAGTTTTGAGGCATGAGATGGTTCTTAAAGATTGATATATGATATAGCTACCAACATTTGAGGGTTCTCATGGATGATATTCTAAAGATGACATTCTGATGTCGCTACGGACACTATGAGTTCTTGGTGATTCCATTTAGTGTGACAAATTCCCCTACCATATTTATGGATTTGATGAACTAGATTTTCTAGTTGTACTTAGACCAGTTTTGGGTTGTCTTCATCGACGACATACTCATCTACTTTGTATCATAGGAGGAGTATGTAGAGCACTTAAGAATAGTTCTAGATTTTCTTCAAGAGCACCAATTTTTTGGAAATATATCAAAGTTTCGGTTCTGGATTCATGAGGTTCACTTTCTGGGTAATTTCATCTCTAAGCATGGTTTAGTCATGGATCCAGTGAAGATTTATGTAGTTCTTTCTTGGGATACACCCAAGATCATATCAAAGGTGTAGAGTTTTATTAGCATAGAAGGGTACTACTAGAGGTTTGTAGCAAACTTTTACAGGATTCCAGCCCCTTTGACCACCCTGACATGGAATGGGTAGCCATTTTCCTAGACTGAGTATTGCTATAGATCATATAAGGAGTTGAGGATAAGGATGATAAGTGATCCTATGTTGAGACTACCAAAAGAGGGCATGGAGTACGTAGTGTATTGTGATGCCTCGAGAGTTGGGATTAGTTTCGCATTGATGCATTGGTAGGTAATTATCGCATATGGGTCAAGGCAGTTGAGACCTCACAAGTAGAACTATGTGACTCATGACCTAGAGCTGGAAGTGGTGGTCTTTTCTTTAAGGATTTGGAGGCACTGTATTATGGGAGAGTTCTTTGTGTTTTACTTAGACCATCAAAGTTTCAGGTACATATTCACCCAGAGAGACTTGAACCTAAGATAGCGGTGTGGTTAGAGTTCCTACAGGACTATGACTTTGAGATAGTCTATACTCTAGACAAGGTAAATGTAGTAGCAGATTCCCTTATCAAGAAGTCCCAAGCTCTCTTAGTATAGGTGGATTATGAGAAGTTGGTTTCCTTACATCTAACCTTGGTGGACTAGGAGGGTACAAATTTTCTTCAGTTGATGGTTTTTACTCCTCCACTTATCAAGTTTGTGAGAGAGTCCCATCTAGGATACATCGACTATGAAGTCTTTCATGACCAGATATCCATATGGAATTCACTAGATGGATATTCTGAAGGAGGGAATCACATCATTTTTTAGGGATGAATGGTGGTTACAGTCATGATGTGAGATAATCAATGGGAGAGTTCCCCACTTCCCATTTGAATGTACATACCGATGTGGGGAAGATGTACAGAGACCTAAAATGACAATTTTGGTGGTCTAGAATGAGATGAAGTGTTGCTGAGTTCATCTCTTAGTGACTCACCTGTCAGTAGGTGAAGGATAAGTACTAGATTCTAACAGTTTTGTTGTAGCCCCTTGAGATCTTATAGTGGAAGTGGTATGGTATATCCATGGACTTTATTATAGGGCTTACACAGACCGCAAAGGTCCATGATGCCATCTAGGTGATCATTGACCAACTCAAAAAGTTGGAACACTTCTTTGCTATTAGGTAGCAGAGTTCAATGGAGAGTTTGGGGTAGTTGTATGTACAGGAGATTGTTCTTCTTAATGGGTTTTCCTCAACTATTGTCTCTAATCATGATGTTCGGTTCATTTCACAATTTTAGAGAGGCCTACAGGAGGTATTTGGGTCCCAGATGAGGATGGGTAGGACCTTTCACCCCTAGACTGATGGGCAGACTGAGCGCAATATCCAAGTGTTGGAGGATATGTTGAGGGCTTGTGTGTTAGACTTTTTCTAGAGGTGGGAGGATCACTTTCCATTAGTAGAGTTTACATAAAACAATATCTACCACTCTATTATCAACATGAAACCTTTTTAGGACTTGTACAAGAGACCATGTAGGTCACCCTTATGCTGGAAAGAGATTGGTGAGACATCTCTTGTGGGTCCAAAGATGGTGCGGGTGACGACGGAGAAGGTCTAGGTCATCTGTGAGTGGATGAGGATGACCTAGATAAGATATAAATCTTACATAGATTATCATCATAGGCCCTTAGAGTTTGATAAGGGAGAACACATTTTTTTGAGAGTCTCCCCACAATAAGGTTTATAGAGATTCATCCGGGGAGGCAAGTTATCCTCGAGGTTCATCGGGTTGTTTGGGAACTTACATAGGTTTGGAGAGGTTTTTAGCACCTTGCCCTACCCCCGCAGTTGGAGTGCGTGAACAATGCCTTCGACTTGTCATAGCTGAGGAGATACATGCATGAACCTATGCATGTTATCGACTAGGGTGAGATAGACATTTATGATGAATCCACTTTTGTGGATCACCCGATGTCGGTCGAGGATTGATGGAAGAGGACCATTCATGGATGAACCATCCCCTTGGTTTGTTTATTGCGACAATATGGGAACGTGCAGGAGAGCTCCTAGGAATGGGAGATCCATATTCGAGCTCAGTATCCCAAGTTTTTTGTTTAGTTTTACTTTTTGGTGATGAAAATTTTGAAGGAGGGAATGATGTAGAGACCCAATTTTTTACTTGTAAGACTTTGAAATATTTTTACATATATTTCTAGAGTCAAGCATTGAGACGACATGTGATTTCAAGGCCCAATGTGCCTAGAATTAATTTTATAAAAATATTAAATATATTTTATATTACATGCTCACAGTTTCTTAAATAAAATAGAATAACTCTTAAATGGAATCTCGGATCATAAATATGAGACAATGGTTGAGTCTGGAACATTTTGTTTACCTTAGGTGTGACCTAAAATTGGTCAGTGTGGGATGTTCAGATATCTCGTCCATTGGTAGTGCATTCAGTTGGTTAATTAATTAAATTAAATTAAATTATTTATTATAGTGACCTAATTTAAATGTCTATAAAACCAGCACTATGGTGAATCCTATAGGGTTAGTCGCATAAACCCTGGGTGGATTCCAGAGCTCTCCTTCCACCTTTTGTTGGCGGATCATATCGCATGATGATGAATCTCTAGATTAGAGAATATTGGGACACAATGAATGCAATGACTTCTTTAATTCATTGGTGAGCATGTTATTCAATGTAGAATGATCCAATCTCCAAGTAGGACTCATAAAACTATGGATTGCACCCTTTTTTATTAAATTGATTGAGCCATATCATCCCTTTTATGATATGTGTCAATTGTTCCCTTTGCATGTGCCTACATATTGAAATCTCAATTGGTTAACCTTATTTTTCTAACATGGATATCCTTGTTCTTGATCGTTTTCCAAGAAATCTTAGCAATGATCCGTAAACATCTATTTTTATGCCTTCCTCCTATAATTTCTTCACGTTTCTTCACTGATTAGACCTTGTAGTCTTAGTTTGACTTTTTCGGGTGGTACCAAACCCGATCGGGCCCCCGAAATCACAATGAATCCACCTGCAAGGAATGGATCAACAAACCAAGGGTGTTTGTAGATGGATTGTAGGGTGTGGGGGATTGTATTGATGGTCGGCTTTCAAATCATCGATGGCAGAAGAACCGAAGGTATGTGAGGCATGCTATGAACCTCCAAAGACCAACGGGTACCATTTTCCGGCCATTGGATGGCCGAAAATGATGATCCACATCCAAATCCACCATTTTTGGGAAGAAATGAGGTCGTAATCAAAGAAGAAAGTCCAGATCTAAAGTGTAGAGTTTAAATATAAGAAACTAGGAAAAACATAACTACACACCATGTACCATGATGAACACATGGTGTGTGGCCCCTATGCTGCGGTGGATAGGGTTTTGAGAATTTATAAGGATGGAACACCATGTAGAATCCCTACACTCCATGTATTTCTTCCCTAGGTAGATGAACCATGTGTCGAAGCACATGGGTAAGACATCGTGTGGGAGTAAACTACCATGTATCAAAGTACATGGACACGTCTTGAGTACACAGACACAAACAAGCACATGAGCGGGACCCTGAGTGGCATGTTAATGTAGTGTATATCCCTTACACACCATATATACCTATATATTAATAGATCCATATACCTCCAGGGTCACAACTAGGTGGTGGAGCAGAACCACACATCATGTGGGTCCCCTCACACGCTTTGTACCCCTTGGTTCCCTTTGAGGAAACTTCAAACTCTCATATCTCCTTTATTTGGACTTAAATTTTGGTATGTGGGTATCCTATTTTGAGTGTGTTTACACATAGAATGTGATGGTTCCCTACATTGTGTATTTTGAGGTACTATGTGAATTTTTCAAGCATGGAACTTATTTAGGTGATGTTTGATGTTAGAAGTGATCACACAGGATCACCTAAGTAATTCCAAGTAGAACCCTCTAGCTAGGCTTAGTATGGGTCCTCGATGAATTTTAGAGTGGAACCCTCTAGTTGGGCTGGGCATGGATCCTCTACAGACTTTTAGAGTGGAACCCTCTAACTAGGTTGGTCATGGGTCCTCTATAGACTCGTAGAGTGGAACCCTCCACCTGGGTTGGGAATGGGTCCTCTACTGTTAGAGTGGAACCTTCCTATTGGCATAGAGCATGGGTCCTCTATCTACTTCTAAAGTGGAACCCTCTAGCTGGGCTGGGAATGGGTCCTCTACCATCAGAGTGGAACCCTCCTGCTGGGTAGGGCTATAGGTTCCGGGTGAAGTAGAAGTGCAGTTGGATCGGCACCCAACTTTAATTTATACCATGATAAATGATTATTATGGGATTAATATGATGATGAAATTCATTCTCCATGGAATAAAATCAAATATTTAGATAAAGAAGGAATATGCCTGAAACCTTTAGAGAAGATATTTCCCATCATGTTTATAATTAATTTAAATTTCATTTCTAAAGAAATAAAATACCTGGTTCTTCGGTACTTTATTTGTTTATGATGTTGATCATCTAGGATAGACCTTTCGGATTGTCTCATTGCACTTGTGAGGATCCAAACTAGAATCCCTCTAGCAGTGATCCACACGTGCTCCAATGGTCTCTGATTGACATCACTCTCTTTCCAAGTTCTAGCACAGTGAAGCGAATGTCTTGCATCAATCGATCTTGATTGCCAGTTCTTCAATCTTGAAAACGTCTCTCGTTCATGAAAGGGAGAGAGGAGAGGATTTAAGAGAAAATTCTTGACTTGGAATTTCTCTTGCGTCACCAATTTCCCATACATAGAACAATAGACATACTTATCTATTTATCGACATGGGGATTCAATTATAATATTTAACTGTATAACACCAATTAAATACATTAATAACCTTAGAGAAAATCCATGCTACATAATAACAAAAACTATGTCATTATTTGTGGTGCACCAACTTGCACAAAATGGAATCATAAATGAAATCCCCTGTCGCATAATTATAATCGTGTTATTGTTATTTTGTTTTTTGACAACTAGTTAAATAATTATTTATATTATTTCAAATAATTATTTTACTACCGGACCATCTTTGGTTTGCTCTAACTCCACTTCCATTTGTTGAACACGTTAATAAATAAATAAATAATCTATTCTCTTAAATAAATATTTTATTTAAAAACTAGAAAATAAATATTTATTAAATGTTCAATAAAATAAATACATATATTTTATTCACAATCTGATGAATAAATATTTATTTAATTTATGTGACCATTATAACTTGAATAAGATTATTCCACAGTCTTGAGAATAATATTTATTCCATAAATTAAATTCAAATAGAATTTAATTGAGACCACCAGAAACACTTAGTTTGTGACCCTTTAGGATTCTTTCTCGTTGGCATTGGGTGGGCTTGCCTAAAGTCCAAGAGTACTGTCTAGCAACGGGTCAAGGCACCCAAGAGGAAGAACTTGAAGTCTCAACAACAACATCCACATATGAACACTCACTATATAATATAGTCTCTTTATCTCAATATCTCATCAAGTTGGTTCCATGATAGTGTCATCAACCTTTATGCTTGATATATCATTCTTTGACTACCTAAAATAAAATCGTCATTACACCATGACCATGGAAGTTTGTGTGACGGTTCTATTTCAATCAAAGGGTCGAGATATCAACTTCCATAAATGGAAGGGAAAAATCCTTCCTCTACTTATCCATTAATAACATGTCATTCATGATGCGCCTAATATACACTACTTCCCACCAACTATCTGTGTGATGGTTTTTGTCATTAAATCAAAGTGTGTGAGTCATGACGCGTATTAATGATAATATTAAAGTCTAATAACCATTACAAATGCTCATAGATAGGAATATCCAATGACACCAAAACATACAGAATCCCTACTAGCGGGTCTGTTCTCATAATCTCTCATCTTGGAGATTACCAAGTGTGAACTTCGTGAGAAGAAGTCTCATCTTATTATGAGTACTCTCACCTAACAGTCTGTATACTATGTGCCCCATAATAGTATTTCATCCAACCACATAACTATATTTAAGAATATTGTCATAGCACTTCAAGTTTCTCATCATAGTAGGGAACTGCTATGACCTTATCAATGTGACAAATACTCTAGGACATTATTACACTATAGTCATGTAAAACAATGAAAATATGTAATAAGATGTTTAATATTTAAATATATTAAATATTCATGTAATCAAAGTACAAAAATTTGGTTCTAGGACACTAACCTTACAAACTTACACTTGGACTAGATCCAACTACCTACGAATTTCAGTCCGCTAGACCTCACATGATGATCATGTTTCTGTTGAGTCAATGCTTTAGTCAAGGGGTCCACCATGTTGTCTTCCATGGAAATACTTCTCATTGTACATTCACCTATCTAAGAAAAATACCTCAAGAGATGATGCTTCTGAAGTGTGTTCTTCATCCGTTGATGTGACCTTGGCACTTTTGTGAGAGCCACCACTGCAGTATTATCATAGTACAATGTGATGGGATATTTACTGGTAGGTATCACATCCAAATCATGGATGAAGCTTCGAATCCAAACTACTTCTTTAGTTGCCTCAGAATCTATGATATACTTGGACTCTGCTGCATAATCTACGACCACACTCAGCTTTGAGATCTTCTAGCTCACTGCACCTCCATTCAAAGTGAAGATATATCTCGTTTGTGACTTCATGTCTTCTTGATCAGTCTAGAAACTAGCATATTCATATCCTCTGATGATTGGTTCCTCATCTCCTCTATAAACCATGAACATATCCTTATTATTCCTCATATACTTTAGGATAGCCTTGAATTTCATCCAATGGTGGTCACCTGGGTAAGCTTGATATCTGCCTACCATGCTCAATGTGTAGGCGACATCCAGCCTAGTACATAGCATGGCATATATGACTGACCCAATTGCTAATACGTATGGAGTCCTTTCCATTATATTTATTTCCTCATGTGTCTGAGGAAACATTTTCTTGGAAATATGAATGCCATGTGATTCTAGAAACAACCCTTCTTGGATTGTTCCATACCAAATCTCTTCAGTATCTTGTCAATTTATGTACCTTGACTTAGGCCCAACAATCTCTTGGATCTATCACGATGGATCTTGATCCCAAGAATATATGTTGTCTCGCCCAATTCCTTCATAGAGAAACATTGATTCAACCATGCCTTAATAGACTATAAGACTGGTATCTCATTTCAAATAAGTAATATGTCATCAATATATACTATTAGAAAAATAATTGCACTCCCACTAAACTTTTTGTAGACACAAGGCTCACATTCGTTCTTGATAAAACCAAAATCTGTTATGGATTAATCAAAATGAATGTTCCATGACCTGAATGCTTGATTTAATCCATAAATGTATTTCTGCAACTTGTATACATTATTGGAATCCTTTGGAGTCATAAAGCCTTCAATTTGTGTCATATAGATATCTTCCTGAAGGTTCCCATTAAGGAAGATTGTTTTGACATCCATTTTCAAAATATCATAGTCATGGTAAGAAATAATGGCCAATAGAATTATGATGGATTTCAGCATTGTAACTGGTGAAAAGGTTTCATCATAGTCAATGCCTTGATGTTGCTTGAACCCTTTTGTAACCAGTTTTTGTGTATCTTGAATAGTTATTTCTTCCATGGGTCTTTGTGGAATCTATTTCTGTACCAACTATTGTGTACCTTGAGCCTCAACTTCATTGAATTATATCTCGCCCCCACTATATCTTTTAGAGATGTGCCCCCTCTCAAGGAATATGGTGTGTCTTTCCACTATAACCTTTTTTTCTGGGGGGTTGTATAGGTAATATCCTCTTGTTTCCTTGGGGTATCCTATAAAGGTACACTTTGTGCCTCAGGGTGTAGGTTTTTTACCTAAAGAGGCCTTAACAGATGTTTCACTTCCCCACACATGTAAATTTGATAACATAGCTTTCTTCACACTCCATAACTCATATGGAATTCCATTTATCAATTTTTTTAGTACTTGGTTTATTATGTGCACTGATGTTTGTAACGCATATCCCCAAAAGGATAATAGAAGACTTGTATGACTCATCATTGATCTCACCATATCCAACAACGTGTGGTTCCTCCTTTCACTCACACTATTCCACTAGGGTGTGTAAGGAGGAGTGAGTTGGGATAGGATCTCAAACTCCCATAAGTAATCAATGAAGTCTTGATTAAGATATTCTCCATCTCGTTCTGAGCGAAGTTTCTTAATATTCTTACCAAGCTGGTTCTCTACTTCATTCTTGTATTCTTTGAACTTATCAAAATAGTATGACTTTTACCTCATTAAGTAGATATATCCATATCTACTAAGATCATCATTAAAAGTTATAAAGTATGAGTACCCACCCCTTGCTTCAACTGGAAATGGTCCACACACATTGGTATGAACCAATTAAAGAATCTCGTTATCCCTTTCAACTTTCCCACTAAATGGGGTTTTGGTCATTTTTCCTTGTAAACATGTGTGACATATGCCAAGTGGTTTTAGTTCGAAGGAATATAAATATCCATATTGATGTAACTTTGTCAAGCATTTCTCGTTTACATGACCTAGACGGTGATGCCAAAGTTGGGTGTGGTATGAGTCATGCTAAGTATATTTGTTATCAATTGTCATTACTTGGTTTGCACAATCCAACACATAAAGACTGTTGTATAAATGTGACCTACCAAAACAAATGTTATCTTTGTAAAAGAAGCAACATTCATTTCCAAATTTGAAAACAAATCCATTTTTTATATAATATGGATACATAAATAATGTTTTTAGTAACATATGACACATAATAACAACCCTTCAACACCAAGATCATCCTAATTAGAAATGTGAGGTGGTAGTCCCTGATAGCTACAACAGTAATTCTGGCTCTGTTGGCTACTCATAGATCTACCTCCCCTCAGTCAATCTTCCTAAATCTACTTGGTTACTATATTTGGATACATATGTGAGCACCAAAAGTTGTATCTAATACCCAATTTGTAGAGATAGATAGATTACATTCGATAAAAAATGCACCTGAATATTCCCCTTGCTTCTTAGGTTGGGTGAAATTATTCTTCTAGTGGACCTTCTTGCCACATGAGAAACAAACAGCTTCTTGTTCCCTTGCCTCCCCTTTGATCTTCCTTTTCTTGGAAGGGCGTAAAGAATCTTTGGGCTTAAAGCTATTCTCCTTCCCTTTCCTCTTATTCACCATAAGGACAGAAGGCTTTTCACGCTTCATATCTTTATTCACTTGGATAATGAGGATAATAATATCATATAGAGACTTCTCAATGTTGTTTATATTGAAATTAACAACAAATTCAGAGAAGCTATGAGGGAGTGATGAAAGAATGAGATCGGTACTCAGTTCTTCAGGGAGTTTAAACCCTAGAACATCTAGGTGCTCAATGTATCCAATGATCTTGACTATGCGAGGCATAGTTGGGGAACCCTCTCCAATATTACTCTGAAAGAGTTCCTTGGAGATCTCAAATCGTTATTGTCTTTCTCTCTCCTGGGAAAGACCACAGAGGTGCTCAAGCATGCTATAGGCATCCATGTTTTCATAAGACTTCATGATATCACTAAACATTGATAATATCATCAAACATTGAACATTTACCACGTCATTCATATGTTTATCATAGACCAAGAACTCTTCGTCACTCGCCTCTTAGGTAGGAGGATCGGGTAATGTTAACTTCAGAATGTAAGACTCTCATTCATGGTGTAGAATAACCCGAAGGCATCTAAACCATTCCTAGAAGTTACTGTCGGTGTGGATGTTGTCTTTATCCAGAATTGATCATAGGGAGAGTATGGTTGACGAACTTGTCATTTTATTCTACAATTAAAAGATCAGATAATTAGAACTTTCTTGATTGCATTTTATGAGAAATAATAAATTAATTTTATTAATTATCCTACTATTTTATCAAGTCCCAATGGCCCTCACCATTGAACTCGAAATGTCAAGTTGTCATGACATTATTGTAGAAAGGATCCATATTCCCCTTCGTATAACCCCAACAAGGGTTGGTCAGGCTATTTGAAGGTATTTAGGTAGATAGGTCTTTTCCAACTATGATCTTGCATCTCCTTGATCCATTGAGTGGACTCCCCAATCTTGAAATCCTGACTTGGATTTCCTCAACACTTGCCTCCAATATTACACCAAGTCTAGCAAGGGCTACTCCTCTTGATGTAATATGGTTAAGTCAACCTACAACCTTTCATAAGGGATTCCTGTATAAAATTAAGTGTCCCAATAAGGGTTGGTCAAACACATAGTTTTATTGAGTCTTTTTCTTAATCAAGTAACGGAAGGCTTAGTCTAACTTAATATTTTGTTCAGGGATTTTTATCTCTTATACATAAATTTCCTTATTATATTTATCACATGATTTTTAATATTAAGTGGAACTTAATTAATTGATTAACCATGTCTTGATAATATTTACACACAAGCCTAGTTTATTTTGTTTCCATCTTGTATACTTGTTAGTTTATTAATTATGTGATCGCGAAAACACATCCATAATGAAAAACCATGAAACTGATATAAATAAAATAAAGTAAAGGGAATGATCATGAACTTTTTTTCTAATGGTTAGTTTATTTAGTGATAAACTAACCCTAACCTAGATGAGAAATACCTTTGTGTTTACAGCTTTCCACCTGCCAACCTTTGTATCTCTTTGGATTGGTTTCACCTCAACTCCTGACTTGGACCGCTTCCACCAGCTTGGGAGCTCCATCCATTACATATGCTTTTTAAACTCACATGTAGGTGAGGGGTAAAAAGGGGTTTGCATAAAAATAAATCATGGGAATGCAGGCCCTATATATTAATGAGGAGAGATGGCTCACAGGCCAACAATTAATTTAATAAATAAATTAAAAGGAAACCAATCGCATACAAAGGTCTTGGTCTAGCTCATGATCACCCACATACATGCAACTAATTACACATTTAATAAAACTAGCATTAAATTCTTTAATTATTCTTATTAAGATAAGTTTCACTTGAATCGATTAAGTATTATCTTTAATTAATCGATCCTTTTATCTTAATCCTTTTCTGAATTTCCTTGAGATTATCATCCTAGTACATAAATGCACCTTGGAGGTATCCTGGTAATACCCATTTGAATCTACTGAACATGTATTATATTCACATACTATTTTACTCTTATGAAATATGTAATACAAGATGTTTCAATGCATATAGTAACAACTTATAGTACGATTTATACATGATATGTAGTTATGGACATTACACAAACATTAATGTTTTAACTTTGTGTAATTTGGTAAAGTACACGACATGTAGTTATAACTACACAAAATGTAATAACTTCACCATTTGTTCTGAAGTACACACCTATGGACTCGGTGTGTGAAGCATACTTCAGAAATTTTGGAGTACACAACATGTACAGTGGGCTACATGTTGTGTTGTCTCTGCATTACACGGTTACCGGTCAACTTAGTCATGTATGGTATATATGGTTTGGCCCCTAACCCGAAGGGACTATACGTTATGTGTAGTGGTCCACATGGCATGTAATTCAGTAAGCATGTGCCTATCTGTCTCGGTCAACACGTGGTGTAGAATTAACTACACCACGTGCAATAAATGCACACGGATTGAGTAATTGCTGAATTACTCCCGATGCGTTGAACATGACTACATGACATGTAGTTCGGATTACATGGTGTGTATGGTAGAAAACATGATGTGTAAGTCCGAACACACATCATGTACTTTCGTGTCACCTAGGTAGAATCATCGGTGCCTCCTAATGAATTCTCCATTTTAATTTTAATCAAAAAATAATTTGTTTCTATTAAAAACTTCAAGAAATGAAAAGAGGGAGAACAGATCTCAAAATCTGGATTACAAGAACGATTAACCTTGAATTGAAAAACTAAATTATTAAACCATAAATCATCAATGAGTTATTTAAATAATTATAAATTTTGATGACCTCACTCTGATACCACTTGTAGGCTCCAGGTGCAGCAAAAGCGTGGTTGGGTCGGTACCCAACTTTAATTTTTACCATGATCAATGATTATTACAGGATCAATACGACAATAAACACAAGTCTCCACAGAATAGAATAAAATATTTAGATAAATAAGGAAGATACTCGAAACCTTTAGAGATGATCTTGCACATAATGTTTATAATTAATTTAAATTTAATTTCTAAAGAAATAAAATACATGGTTCTTCGGTACTTTCTTTATTAATGATATTGATAGTTCGGAATGACCCTTTTGAATTGTCTCATTGTGTTTGCGAGGATCCAAACCAGAATCCCTCTAGTGATGATCCATACATGCTCCAATGGTCTCTGATTGATGTCACTCACTTTCTGAGTACTAGCGCGGCTAAGTGAATGTCTTACGCCAATCGATCTTGATCACATATTCTTCAATCTTAAAGAATGTCTCTTGTTCTTGAGAGCGAGAGAGGAGAGGAGTCAAGATAAAATTTCTGAAATGGAATTGCTCTTGCGTCACTGGTTTCTCATACATGGCACAATAGACGTACCAATCTATTTATTGACATGGGGATTCAGTTATAATATTTAATTATGTAACAGCAATTAAATACATTCATAACCTTAGAGAAAACCTGTTCTACGTAATAACAATAATCGCATCATTATTTGTGGCGCACCAACTTGCACAAAATGAAATCATAAATGAAATCCCCTGCCGCATAATTATAACCATGTTATTATTATTTTGTTTTGTTCCAACTAGTTAAATAATTATTTATCATCTTGCAAATAATTATTTTACTACCAGACCATCCTTGGTCTGCTCGAACTCCACTTACATTTTTTGAACACCTAAATAAATAAATAAATATTTTATTCAAAAACAAGTAAATAAATATTTATTAAATGTTCAATAAAATAAATAAATATATTTTTATTTACAATCCGTTGAATAAATATTTATTTAATTTATGTGGTCATTATAACTTGAATAAAATTATTCCATAGTCTTGAGAATAACATTTATTCCACTAATTAAATTCAAATAGAATTTAATCGAGACCACCAGAAACACTTAGTGTGTGACCCTCTAGGATTCCTTTTTTTTTGCTTTAGGTGGTCTTGCCTAAAGTCCAAGAGTACTATCTAGCAATGGATCAATACATCTAAGAGAAAGAACTTGAAGTCACAACAATGAAATCCGCATACATACATTCACTATGTAATATAGTCCCTTTATATCAATATCTCATCAAGCTAGTTTCCTGATAGTATCATCAACCTTTATGCTTGATATGTCGTTCTTTGACTAACTGAAATAAACTCATCGTTACACATGGCCATGTAATTTCATGTGACAGTTCTATTTCAATCAAAGGGTCGAGATATCAACTTCCATAAATGGAAGGGACAAATCCTTCTTCGACTTGTCCATTAATAACATGTCATTTGTGATGCACCTAATGTACCCTACTTCTCGCCAACTGTCTGTGTGACAATTTTCGTCAATAAATCAAAGTGCGTGAGTCATGACACATATTAATGATAATCTTAAAGTTTAAGGACCATTACACATGCTCGTATATAGGAATATTTGATGAAACCAAAACATGTGGAATTCCTACTGGTGGGTTTGTTCTCATAATATCCCATCTTGGATATTACCAAGTGCAAACTTCATGAGAAGAAGTCTCATATTCTTATGAGTACTCGCACCTAGTGGTTTATATACTATGTTTCCCATCATAGTATGTCATCCAACTGTAGAACTGTATTTAAGAATATTTTCATAGCACTTCAAGGTTCACATCATAGCGGGGAACTGCTATGACCTTGTCAATGTGACAGATACTTCAAGACATTATTACACTATAGTCATGCAGAATAATGAACAATATGTAATAAGATGTTTGATATTTAAATATATTAAATATTCATGTAATCAAAGTACAAACAATTGGTTCTAGGACACCAACTCTTACAAGGGCATGGGTCCTCCATCGACTATTAGAGTGGAACTCTCCCTTGGAATAGGGTATGGGTCCTCTATTTATCCATTGAGTGGAACCCTCCTATTGTACCAGGGTATGCATCCTCTACCTAGAGATTGTTTCCCCTCAATTGTGTAGAATAGTGATGAGGAATCGCTCGACTTGGATGGTTTCTGCTGGGCAGACGCGTGAGATGTTGGGCATCATTTTTGGACCTCTAGAACTATTTTTGACTCTTTTCTTGGGATGAGTTGTGATATGGAGACCTCTTTTCTCTCTCATTTTGGGATTCTTTTGCAAAGTATATATATATACATCTGTATTCATACCTTTGGATTTGGTTACTCTCCTACCATGGGTTACAAAGATGCGTGGGGTATACCACGTGTTTTCTATGTTTATATTCTCATGGTTGGATGAGGTTACTCTCCTGATATGGGTGGAAAAGACTCTAAGTGTAGTCTATCTATACACCGTATTGATCCCCTTGTGTTTATATAAGGTTACTCTTTCTCTCGCTTTAGGTTGAGTTGCATCATGTCTACTTTCTACTGTCTTTCTATTCTTTTTTATATCTCCTACTACTCCCCCTTTAGCTTTTGGGGAATCCTACTATGTATTTATATACTCACCCCTACATGGGATTTTCCCACACATGTCGTGTCTTATGTAGACTATAGACAGATCGATGGTGACTATAGAGCAGCTTAGGGATACCATATACTTTGGACTATATATAGTGGTCACATCTTAGAGATCAAGAGATGGGCCCTCTTAGTGTTTTACTTTCCAGTTTTGTCAGGTTGAGACAACTTTCTGGTTGGGAGTGTATTTTTTCCCTTTACTTTTCAGTTTGCATTATTGTACTCTTGTACACCCTAGAGATTTTTCATGCCTGGTTTACTTTATAGTTGTTGCATATTTTTATTTTTATCCTTCTATACTTATGCATTGAGATGGATGGGTGTGTGCATACAGGTACTTAGGCAAATTCCTCCCCATGTTAGTTATGACTTCGGTGTTGGTCCCCATCCCCTGGCCTATGGAGACAAGCTTGGGGTAGTTGCGTCTTGAGCCCCTGTTAGGGTCAGGTCATGACATATTATCCAAAGATTATTTAAATTCATTTTTTACTATAGTTGAATTTCCTTACCAAGGTTTAAAGGGATCCTTCTTATCATTTTCCAAATGTGGTAATTTTGACTTTTTACTGAAAATGTTAATGGAATTTTTGTATTAACAAACACAACCTGAAAGGCTTCCCATGCCACTATAAATACTATTTTATTTAAAGATCCCTTTTTTCTTTGCAAAGAAAAAGTTTCCCTTAATATTTTGGATATTTTTATATTCTAAATTAGTGATTTCAAATAAAAGGGTATTTTCCTCAAGAAAAGTTCTAGTGTTATTTTAAAGTTATTTTTATCTATAACAACATCATTTGATGTTTCTTATGATTTATTGGGGATATGATCCAATATTATCATCTTTATTATTTCTTTGGATTCTTTATAATTATGATGATGAAATGTTTATTAAACTCATATCCTTTCTACAGGGTTATGATTTGATGACATGATGAATGTTTTTGTGATCTTGTGACACACATATGTATGGTTTGGGTGGGGTGAGGGGCAGGTCGCAGGGTCAAGTCCCTAGGTCTGAGATTTACTACATTTTTCTTCTTTGTGTTGTGTTCTGCGGTGGCGAATGTAATCGACCTAGTATGTATGGTTTTCATTATGTGATAGGTGGGCCCAAAATTATATATCTCTCCAATGCATTGGGAAAAGAAGGATATATCATGAGATAATAAGGACTGAAATGGGGAGTGAACCCAATTCAGTAAGGGACTTTGTCCAGTAAGATAGTCTTGGGAAGTGAACCTTAACTAAGGAAATGTTGGAATGGGGAGTGAACTCAATCCACTATGATAGTTTTGGCAGCAATCCTTGACTATGGAAATGATTTTATATACTTATATACATGCCACAAACTTATGTTTTATACTTATGATATGTTTTCATGGATTATGATTAATTATCAATGATTTCACACTATTATTTCTTATGCCATTTGTTTCGTAAAACCTCACACCATGTTTCATGATTAAATATATTTGATTGATTAGGTATGATTATTGTTGGTCTTGATCATGTTATCACACCCTTATGTTTATCTTATTCTCGTTTATGATCATTGATTTATATCTCTTATGTTTACCCTTACCGGGTATCTGGGCTCACTCTTTCTTATGTTTCCCTTCCCTAGGTTATGAAGAAAGGTTTTAAGTATGATATGTCTGAGAAGGGTGCTAGTTGTGAAGAACTTAATGTGAAATGATGTATATCTTTTATGTACCGGTTTTTTACATATCCAAGTTTCCAAATACATTAAGCCTCTACGGTCCTCAAGAATGTATATATTATTGTGAAATGTATTGAATATTCATCTAAAATGATGTTATATTTATGAATGAAAAGTATAGGTCACTATAGAGTTCCTCTCTACTAATACTTAGAATATCTAAGTCTAATCCACACATCCTCTCTTCATTAAAGTGATTATTAAATTAGC
Organism: Viscum album; assembly: GCA_963277665.1. Classification (NCBI taxonomy): domain Eukaryota; kingdom Viridiplantae; phylum Streptophyta; class Magnoliopsida; order Santalales; family Viscaceae; genus Viscum; species Viscum album. The sequence continues at coordinate 885,386,516 of OY728158.1, forward strand.
ACCCCCATCTTTTCTTAATTTCCTCATCCTTAAAAAGGGCGCGTCTCTATTCATCTTTTATACACCGAACTTGATCTAAATCTCTTGATTTTTTCTCTCTACCTCTAATTAAACTATAGATTTTTCTTTCACCATTCTTAGTATGCAATGAATGGTATAACTCTTCAAAAACATGAGATTTAGCCTCACTAGTTGCTTTCTTAGACTCTCTACAGACAACATGATATCAAACCCAAGTATCTTCATTACTACATAGGTGAAAAGCTTTCAAACACTCTCATTTCTCTTTAACATTTAGTTGAACATTCTCATTCCACCACCACGATTATTTTCCTTTATGAAAAAACCCTTTAGATACCCCTGGAATATAAGTAGCTATATTGAAAACCCTTTTAGCCACCTCAACCCGCATATAGTCAACAATTACTTGAACTTCCTAATCCAATTCTTTCAAAAGATTGTTATTAAATTCCATCAGAAGGTTATCCTTTAGGTGCCACCATCTAATTCTCGAATTCCTTAATTGTTTCATATTTCTCTTATAATTCTTAACTTGCGGGTCTAAAACTAATAAACAATGTTGCGTGGTCAGATTTTCATCGAACATAACCTTACAATCCTTAATAAATCTTTCACATGACCTTTTTACCGAGAAATAACCAACTTGGGATCTTGTGACTTTGCTTTTATAAGTAATAAGATGTTTCTCTCATTTCATAAAGAGCATATTTGTTACCACAAAATCACAATTGTAGTCAAGATCTGCAATAGCTTATCCTTCATCATTTACTACACCCAAACCAAACTCTCCATGACAATCTATGTGATCTCTATAATCCTTTCTTATATATCCATTTAGGTCACTACCTATAAAAATCTTCTCATGTTGCGGAAGACTCTGGATCAAAGTTTTAAAATTAACCCAAAAAATAGATTTTTGTGGTACATATAGACCAACTTGAGGCACATAAACACTAATGAAGTTGAGAGTCTCGTTTCTTACAACTATCTTAACAGATATGATTCTATCCTTTAATCTTATGACATCAACCACATTATCTCTTAAAGTCTTATCAACCATAATCCCAAAACCATTTTTAGTCTTAGTTTTACCGAAGTACCAAAGTTTGAAATCAAAGCTATCCAATTCTCTTGTTTTTTCTCTCACCCATTCTGTCTCTTGTAGACATAATATACTAATATATCTTCTAATCGTAGTATCTACCAATTCCATATATTTACCTGTTAAAATTCTAATATTTCAACTAGTTATCCTAAGCTTATCATTTTGGACTAGCTTCCTTACTCCCCACATTTTGTTGAGAAAGGTGTGTAGACCCTTACTCATTTAATACTACACTCAGGTGTCGATGTAGCGGTTCCAACTCATTTGACACCACACTCGAGCAATGCAACACGTTGCTTTCGGGCAACGACTTGGTATTAAAATATTGATACATTTTTATCCATGTCATGAAAAGATTCGATGATATTTTACACTGGTTGTCGACAACTTAATGCAACCATCCTCCTTTCTCTAGGCTTAAGATTGACAATGTTGGATATAAAACCCACACATGCAGAGTTTTTTATACATACATATGTTTAAATACATTTTAAAATGATCATGTATATTTACACACACTAAAAAAGGTATAACTATAATAAGTTTTTTTTTTTTGAAAGGAAACCACAACACCCCTGCCCTCTGGTCACGTTTCAATTTTCGCACATCGCATCATGTCTCATGTGGTTATTGAAAGTAAGATCCTCAGGAGAAATGGTCCCTTATTCAATGTATGTGGACAAGCATGCGGAGCAAGAAAGCAACGCGGCACCTAGAATGGTCGAGGGGTATTTTGGTCTTCCTGCTCCGATCATGGCTCGTATATAACACAAACCATTCCCGTGCCCGTAGGACCTGCTTGTGGCGTGGGATATCGACACCGATCGGACGAGGTACACAGGGAAGGAGAGGCGACGAGCTGAATTCCGGAGATGAGCCTCCTAGGCAAGGTAAAAATTTCACCTTTGATATTCTCAATTTGTTTTTTTTTTTCTGTAAGAATTCATTTCCAGGAAATTTTTGCTGGGAAAATTCAAACACAAAAAACTCACGGAAGTGTGATATTCGCCGTAGCTAGAGCAAAAAAAGGAAAAACAGCCCTTCTGGATTTAGCTCTTCTTTCGGATAAATCCTCAGGCTTAAAATATTTCTTCTCATTCTTATTTGCTATCTGTGTTTATAATGCTCGATTTAGAAGGTTTAGTCATGGTGCTTTATATAACAAGCTGAGCCTGCAGCTGGTCAGCCTGGCGGTTGTGATTTGGATGACGTGGGAAATGGATTTGTGCAACGAAACATGAAAGCTTCCGTGGTTTTAGGTGTTTTACTGGCTGAAGTGACTGCAGACATGCTTGGTGTAAAAAAGGTGGATCAAAAGGCCTGTACAAGCATACCTCTAATTTGAAAAGCATTCGACACTAAACTCTCGCCTTGCAATTTTTTTTATTAAAGTTGCTAAGATGATTAGAAGGATGGGTGACCTTTTATGGGTTGGTATTGTAGGTGTTTAGCGGTTGCACAAAAAAAAAAGGGATCCAAAAAATGAACAATAAGAATATAAACAAGAAAGAATATCCAAGGGTATGTAATTAAGTGTGACAGGAGGAAGACAGAATTTTTTTACTTGCTGAAAGAACATTGCAGGGATGCTTTAGCGGAAAACCCTAGCACCATTTAAATATGAACAACATGTTTCTGGGCCAAGCACTGCCTTGACTTCAGAAATTAAGTGACTAGTGATTCACACGTCTGTCTGATTCACTGCCAAGCTTTGAATTCAATCCATCACTCCATTTAAGTGTCTTAGAAAATGTAGTATTTCAATCAAGACAGGATGCAGTGACACCTCTATTTAAAACCCGTTAGTCTCGTTTGGGTTCCTGTTTATTGCTTGGGCAAGTTCTCTCAACTATATGGACAACTCAGTAGTATTCTCCTCGTTCTCCACTATATGGACAACTCAGTAGTATTCTCCTCGTTGGCTTTCTTTAAACTGATATCTTTCCATCTAATATTATGTTGGGCTATCCCACCCTTGCGTTGCAGGCATTTCACTTCTCAATGTTGACAATGATCACTAAGCTAGGTAGCCCAGCAGCTTTCCTGTGCCAGCATTAGCCAAACCAAGATGCCGTGATACCTCTATTTAAAGCCCATTAAGCTCGTTTGGGTTCCTGTTTCTTGCTTGGACAAGTTCTCTTAACTATATGGACAACACAGTAGTATTCTCCTCATTCTCCTGGTTTTCTTCAAACTGATATCTTGCCATATAATATTGTGTTGGGCTATTCCACCCTTGCGCTGCAGGCATTCCACTTCTCAGTTGGTTTGGTTTTCAGTTTATTGAATTTTGGTTTGGCTAATGCTGGCAGAGGAAAGCTGCTGGGCTACCTAGCTTAGTGATCATTGTCAACATTGAGATTTGTTGCTGTTATTGGATGTTAACTTACAGTGATGTTGGACGGATCAACTCCATTTTCTTTTGCTAGCTTTGTTATTTTGGCCAAGTTTTTTTTAGCCGTTTTCTTAAAACAAGACTTTGCCTTTTCACCCCTTTTATGATGCATACTTCACTTTAGATGATGACAAATAACGTTGCTTTATAAACTGGTTCAAATTGGTAGGTTTAAAGTTGTGAGAGCTGGCACTGAGGCAGAGGACGGAGTTGCGCAGTTTAGGCTAATGGTTTTAGGGAGTCCTTGCATTGCCATCAAGTGACAGTTTTGAATTTAAAACAATCTCTAACTTGGTCCTATGGGCCATTGATTAATAACTGAGTATGATAAAAGTTGCCATGTATGCTTCAAACAAATTTAGTGCATTTGGTTTAATTGTTGACAGACAGTGAATTATTCTTGAGTTACTAAATTGGCGAGTGTTAACTGAGTTTTTGAGTATCTGTCTTGTATTTTTTTTTTTTTAATTTGCTCTCTATGAAAATTCAATTGTGATCTTCTTTGATCCGTGATAAAGGGATATCATCTCCTTGGGTATTCTAAGTCTGAGGTCAGGGAATCCTTAGGACCTCAGATGGCCTTTTCCAGTTTAGTAGTTGGTAATAATTGAGTGGTTGGCTATCTTATGTAATTTTAAGGTTTGGGGATGTGTTTATTTGATAACATTGTTTAGCATATAAGTGCTGTTTTTATTGATGTACTTTTTTCCATGTTAGGTTAATTTTATGAGCTTTGTGTTGTTCTCTTACAATGTTTCTAATTCTTAATCTTCAAAGTGCGTCTAAAAAATGGCAGAAGAATAAGGCTGCTTATAACAATTATCACTTAGACAAGTGTTCCTGTACAAGCGTTTCTTGATGGTTTTGAAATAATCTCTTACAGTGTTTGTTATGTAAAATAATTGAGAGGGAGAAATGAGGAGTGAACTCTGTATTTCAAAGTAGCAGCAGACTTACAATAGCAGAAAACTAACAGAAATACAACAATGGAAGGAGAGAGAGAAAAGAAAGGAGAGTGAGAGAAAGAGAGGAAACCCGTGGAAGACCACTCCCGAGCCTCCTGCTGGTCGTCCCAACGAACCAGCCCTCAACAGCAACCTGCTGTGAAAATATTCCAGAAAAATCAGCGCCTCTTCCTAACACTGCCCCCCTATATTTAAAGGCCCACTCAGCCCCCTCCAACCAACCAACTACTCCTCCAGGTGGTCCCCCTCCAGCCAAGAATATTCCCCTCTCTCCTCTAACAGCCCAACCACCTCCAGCCAAGAATATTCCCCTCTCTCCTCTAACAGCCCAACAACCTCTAGCTAGGAATATTCCCTTCTCTCCTCTAACAGCCCAACAACCTCCAACCAACAATATTCTCCTCTCTCTTCTAACAACCCAACTATGAACACCCTCCAATGAGTCCTCAACAACCCCCTGCCAACCCCTATTCCTAACATTTCCCTCGTGCTGAAAAACCACCTTGGCCTCAAGGTGGGTCTGTATTACTCAGTTGGGCCCTTTGCGACGATGAAGTGCTTTCTGGTGTGATGGTTCATGCGCCCCTTTTCGGTCTCCATCAACCCATGTATCATCACCAACAAATTCAAATTTTGGATGGGCTGCTTGAATTCCGGAACAGCAGGCTGGTTGTAGAATTGGCTCCGACATCATGCTTGAAGAAATCCAGACGGTTCCAAATACCACTTCTTTAGAGACCAAATTATTCTCCTCTAGATGCTCATCTTGAAGGGCCAACAACTCTTCCACAACTCGGACTAATTTTCCTTCCACAAAAAAACTAAGTTCCTTGTTCCTCTTTCTATCTACTTCTTCTTCAGTGCTTAAATCACCTCCTTCAAGCATAACCAAGAGTACCAGACCCGATATTAAAACATGACCACTGGACTGCAACTGTAAATTGCTTTTGCTGGTTCCTCTAATGCACTTAGGGGTATACCTTCCAGCAAGTATAGTCGATCCTAACCTTGCCCAAACATGCTCAATTTTCCAGCAACCATGAATCCTAACAGCATTCAGCACAACAAATTCTGGAAAATCTGGAAACCGAGCTGTTTGTGAAATATCTAGCTTCACTGGAATTATATCTGAATAGATTTGCTCTGTATCGTTGTGTCTATGATTCACAGTCATTGACTCTGAGACAGCAGCACACAAATTATTCAAGTTGATATTGCCTTCAAAATTTCCCAGCACAATGGAGAGTGGAGATCCTACAGAGGTCTGTTTGAGTGCAGTTTTGACAATGTTGGATTGACAAGATTGTGAATCCTCACCAGCCCCACTGCAAGCTTTTCCACACACATGATCATGGCCATCATCCGCCTTGTAAAAATTTGAAATTGAAGAACCCACTGAATCCCCATCTAACAAGGCAGAATCCCCACGCAAGTCATTGGCCATATGATCAACAATAGCAATATCCATGCCAACTGCAGTTCCCCGGCTGGAAAAGGGACCAACAACTTCTTCAACAGCCATTGAATTTGTAGACGAACACTCCACCAAATTTTTTGACTTTCTGGGTTTTGGACTTCGAGGGCCCTTGTAGTCAATGGAAGGAATTTGGCCATCGGATTGCTTGGACATAAAAGGAAGCACCTCCAATAGAATGGATTCTACAGCTGAATCCGCATCTTTTGAATGTTCAATAACAATTGCCTTCAGTATGTGAGCATCAACAATGATCCAGTGTAAGGTGCTTACTGAAAACTTTCCCCCATAAATGCTAACACCACCATAACCAATTCCTTCAGAAAAATCACCACCTTGCGCAACAAATCCTGTACAAAGTCCCTGAAAAATCTTTGATGTTGTAGGGACAGCCGGCTTTGAAACAATTATTACATCCCTGTTAACACCTCTAGAATTTGGTGTCCTCTTTAGAACACTCCGCATGAATGCCATCCAACCCCAAACTCGACTCCTGCATGTCTAGCCCTTCTTCTCCACTACAACACAATTCCCAAAGGAAACCAAAGTACAACCAACAGATCCATAAGGCTTTACATGTTGGAAAAATGCCGGCATCTTAAAGGGAACATGCTGCACCCTGGACAACGTTGTTTTCCTTATCTTTGAGCTGGAGTAAGAAAGAGTTGATGTCATGTACAAGGTATGTTTACAATGGATGCGCGTGTTGAAAACCGAACCTGCAGGTAGGCCACATTTCCTAGGCATCCTAGGTGCAAAGGCGCCCTTGCTGTAGCTAATATCCTCCATCACAGACATTGAAGGCTGCTCTACTCATTGTTAGTAGTCGTCCGTAGCTCCCAACTGCTGCTGGCTGTACTGCTCGCGATCCCCTGTTTCCAACCCCAACAACCATATTTTCTGTTTTGAATAGCTTGTCCAGCTCATAAGTTGTCTTAGACTCAAACTTACTTTTCAACTCACCCATGGTAAGAAATTCTTCAAGCTGAAACAAACTAAAATTCGGTCCAACGTACACCACAGCAAGCCGCTCTGGACTGTTTTCAAGCTGTTCCTCTAGCTCTTCACTGATGATCCTTTTCTGTCTAGCTTGAAAACACCTCAAGCCTTCTGTCTCTTCATTCACAGTCTTTTGATCCACTTCCATGCTATAATACGAATCAGATATTACCTCGTCAGAACTTACCAGTTTGTTTTCAAGCCGCTCCTCCACAGAGTCGCTACCAAATGTACAAGCAGCAGCTTCGTCACCTCGCTTCCCAGAATCTGAGCAACAAGACTCTTGCGTCTCTAGTTCCCTCGCTTCTGCTCGTAAGAACAGCAACTGTTCTTTTACAACTGACAGTAGCTCTTGTATCACGGCTGCCTGAGTTTGCATATTTTGCACCTGTTGGAGTCTGCATCCCACATCGGACTTGAGGTCCGGTGTGGTTTTTCTTATTTGTTATAAATACACCCCAAGGGCTCCTTTGGAGAGAGATCTTGGGGGTTCCGGTCTCTCCTATTTTCTCCTTCTACATGGTATCAGAGGAGGTTTGCTAACCCAACCCCTTCCTCCCTATTTTTTTTTCCCTTCCGGCATCTAGAGTTTCTCCCGGTTGGGGGGCGGCGGCCTCCATGGCTCGCAATCCCTAGGTTTATCCCGCCGCCCCCCCCCCCCCCCCCCCCTACCGGTTATCCCTCCCGTCGCCCCTCCCCTCCCTCCTGTGCAGCCGGCCCCCCATCACGCGGCCCTCTCCTCCGGCGCCTCTCTGGCCCTCGTCGCCGGCCCCCTCTCTTCCCAACGCGGCCCGCGCCGGCCCTCCCGTCCCGCGGCGTTCCTCCTCCCGCGCGGCCGACCCATCCCGGCGGCTCTCGCCAGCTCTTCCCGGCGCTGCTCCTCCTACGCGCGCCCATCCCGTCGCCGCTCCTCCCGAGCGCGACACTCCCGGCGCCCCTCTGCTCACGGCGGGCCTCCTTCCCGACGCCGCTCCCTCGCCCCGTCGGCCCCCGCGCCCACGCCAGCGTCGCTCCCTCACCCGCCACCTCGCCCACGCCAGCGTCGCTCCTTCCCGACGCGGCTCCCGACGCCTTCACCCGCGCGCCCCGCCGGCGGCCTCCCGCTGCTCCCGGCGGCCCTCCTCTGCGCGCTCCCTCCCGGCGACCCCTCTCCGGCCGACGACCCCTCTCCGGCCGACGACCCCTCTCCGGCCGGCGACCCCTCTCCGGCGGCCAGATCCGGACAGCTCCGGCCGAATCCGGCCGGATCCAGTGATTTCCGGCCAGATCCGGCGATTTTCGGCCTCATCCGGCCAGATCCGGCGAGATCCGGTCTGTTCCGGGCAGTTCCGGGCAGTTCCGGGCAGTTCCGGGCAGTTCTGGGCAGATCCGGGCAGATCCGGGCAGATCCGGACTGTTCCGGGCAGATCCGGACTGTTCCGGCCTCCACCCGTGCCGGCCGCTCCACGCAGGGGGCCTCCTCGGGTTTCCAGCGCTGTCTCCCGGTCTCCTGCACCCTTGCTGGCCTCCTCCTGCGGCATCCCCGCCTCGCCGGCACCTCCCGGCAGCCGCATCTCTCTCCGCCGGCACGTCCTGTCACTAGCGCAGCAGCTTGACCACCTCGGATTTGGGTCTGTTGGCGCCGCCAGATCCCGCAACGATTTCTGCGGAATCCCCGCCTCCCGTCGCCGGCCCCGCAAGTGCGGTTTTCCCGGTGCTAGTTTGGATTTCCCGGCGTTTCATCGACCGGCCCCACTAGTGCGGCAGTCCTGGCGTTCCGTCAACCGACCCGGTCTCTGTGTGGTTCATCTGCTGCGTCTGCGACATCATCCATCCATCTCCTGCGCAGGAGCTTCGATCGTGAGGGGGAGCAGCCACCTTTGCAGCGTTCTCTTTTTTTTTACTTCGTCTCGTTTTGTAATCAAGCTGGGCATGTCCAGCTTGAGGGGGAGTGTTGGTCTCTGTTTTATTGTTTTCTTTTCATTATGTGTCCAACCTAGGTACACCTAGCTTGAGGGGGAGTGTTGGAGTCTGCATCCCACATCGGACTTGAGGTCCGGTGTGGTCTTTCTTATTTGTTATAAATACACCCCAAGGGCTCCTTTGGAGAGAGACCTTGGGGGTTCCGGTCTCTCCTATTTTCTCCTTCTATAGCACCTCTGTAGCAAAATTTGACTCCATTTCGAAAAGCCTCCTACAACTGCGTTGCAACACCGGTGTTTTCCTCCTCAGCAACGACTTTTCTCTCCAGCGTCCGACAAGCTCGGATTGTCTTCCCTCGAGTGATCTCCCCAACAGAACGTTCGACCAACAGCGTATGCGGCTTCCACTGCACTCACGCGGCTCCAGCAAAAAGTTCGACCAGCTCTTGCAACGCCTTTCCTCCAGCGAACGTGTCTCCCACAACAGCTCACACAGCAGCTCACACAGCAGTCTTCCCCAGCGGAGTCGCCAAAATATTATGTAAAATAATTGAGAGGGAGAAATGAGAAGTGAACTCTGTATTTCAAAATAGCAGCAGACTTACAATAGCAGAAAACTAACAGAAATACAGCAATGGAAGGAGAGAGAGAGAAAATAAAGGAGAGTGAGAGAAAGAGAGGAAACCCGTGAAAGACCACTCCCGAGCCTCCTGCTGGTCGTCCCAACGAACCAGCCCTCAACAGCAACCTGCTGTGAAAATATTCCTGAAAAATCAGTGTTTCTTCCTAACACTGCCCCACTATATTTAAAGGCCCACTCAGCCCCCTCCAACCAACCAACTACTCCTCCAGGTGGTCCCCCTCCAGCCAAGAATATTCCCCTCTCCTCTAACACCCCAACCACCTCCAGCCAAGAATATTCCCCTCTCCTCTAACAGCCCAACAACCTCCAGCTAGGAATATTCCCTTCTCTCCTCTAACAGCCCAACAACCTCCAGCCAACAATATTCTTCTCTCTCCAACAACCCAACTATGAACACCCTCCAATGAGTCCTCAACAACCCCCTGCCAGCCCCTATTCCTAACAGTGTTTCTAATTCTTAATCTTCCAAGTGCGTCTAAAAAATGGCAGAAGAATAAGGCTGCTTATAACAATTATCACTTAGATAAGTGTTCCTGTACAAGCGTTTCTTGATGGTTATTGAAATAATGTTTTTGTGTCACTAAACCAGTGTTTTTTCTTCTAGAATTTAATTTGAGCTATCTTCTAAATATTTCTCCTCACTTATTTAAGTGGTTTTTTTCTGGAATTTAACTATATGGCTCTGTTTGGCAATGCTTATTGAAAAATTCTTATAAAACTTATCACTTGTGATGGTTATTGAAAAAACAAATTTGTGGCTTTTTAATTGTTTTTTTCGTAGAATTTAATTCTGACTGTATTTTCAGAAGCAGAACAAACACCACATTTTTTTCTTCAAATGCTTATAAGCCCTTTTTTTCTAGAATTCAATTCCAAGTGTTTTTTAAAAAGCATAACAAACACCACCTATTTTTTTTGAATACTGAAGTTTTTTTTTCTAAAATTTAATTTTAAGTGTTTTTTCAAAAGCAGAACAAATACGGCTTAATTTTTCAAACTTCTTATCACTTGTTTTGATTTAAGTGTTTCCAGATTGCATATTAAAAAAATATTTTCACCACTTATTTTTTCCAACTACTTTGTTTTTGTTTGACATCACTTATTGAAAAATGTTTACAGCACCTATCCCTTATGATAAATGCTGTTGTACAAGTGTTTTCAGGTTGCTTATTAAGAAGGTATTTGTTAGTATTTAGATATTTATGTCTGGTTTGACTGGGTCAGCCTTATCCCATGTATTTTAAATTTCCAACTCCCTCTTATCTTTTGTACTAGCTTCCCTATAAATAAAGTCTCTGGCCTAACTTGAGAGGCAAGGTTTCTGGGTATGTCCTACATTTTTTTTTCTGGAATTTAAGTGCAAGTGTTTTTTCATAAACACAACAAACAGTTCGTATTTTTTCGAACAAGCACCTATGGTAAGTGTTTTTGACTGGGTGAGCCTTATCCCATGTATTTTAAATTTCAAACCCCCTCTTTATCTTCTGTACTGGTTTCCCTATAATTAAAGTCTTTGGTATGTGGCACGGTTTCGGGTCTCTCTTTCTACAGTGTTTTTCTGGGTTTCTTCTAGAATTTAAGAGTAAGTGTTTTTTTCAGAAACACAACAAACAGTCCTTATTTTTTCAAACCATCACTTGTGATAAGTGCTTTTATACAAGTGTTTCTGGATTACTTATTAAAAGTGTTTTTGGCTGCTTATTTGGCTAGTTTTTTTCTGGAATTTAAGTATGCATATTTTCAAAAACAAAGCAAACATGGCTTGTGTAAGCCATTTTTTGCAGAAACAGAAAACCACTTATTTTTTTTGAAGCAACGTATCGTAAGTGTGTGAGAAGCAGTTTTGACCAAGTGCTGTCAAACTGAGCCTAACAATATGAAATGGGTTCATGGGAATAATAATGGGTGTTCAACTGGATCACATAATTTGAGTCTAATGGCTACTATAAAATTAAAAAATATTGCAAAATCTAAGCTTATGGTAAATTGACCCGAGTTATAATTGGGTGTCTTAATCTTAAACAATCATAGGATCCTAAGGAAGTTCTAGAAGCATGGTACATGGATGACAGTGATGAAGACCAGAGGCTTCCTCATCACCGAAACCCCAAAGAATATGTTTCTCTGGAGAAACTTGCTGGTATGCTTCTTCTAAATGCCTTCTTTTAATATTTGAGGCATCATGCTTCTGTTTGTCGGTTATTTGAAATTGCAGAACTGGGAGTGCTTAGCTGGCACCTAGATGCTGATAACTACGAAACAGATGAAGAGTTGAAAAAGATTCGTAAAGATCGTGGATATTCCTACATAGATTTCTGTGAGGTCTGCCCAGAAAAGCTACCAAACTACGAGGAAAAGATAAAGAATTTTTATGAAGAGCACCTCCACACAGATGAAGAGATCCGTTACTGCGTCGCTGGTAGTGGCTATTTTGATGTGAGGGATGGTAATGAATCTTGGATCCGTGTTTGGGTGAAAAAGGGGGGTTTGATAGTTCTGCCTGCGGGGATTTATCATCGCTTCACCCTCGACTCCTACAATTACATCAAGGTAAGGATTTCAACTGTTTCGTCAAACCCATAAGCAGTTCTTGGTGAAGAAATGACAGTGAGTGTTTCATTGCAGGCAATGCGGTTGTTCGTGGGAGATCCAATATGGACACCTTTTAACCGCCCCCATGATGATCTTCCTGCGAGGTATGGTGGTCTTTTTGATAATGGTGGGTGGGACCTAGCTATGGCCAGGGCTGGTCCTAGGGCAAGCCCCACGAGCCCCGGGTTAGGGCAACAGGCAAGGAAGCGGAAAAAATACAGAGTCAAAGTCAAAAATTTCACAATTTCACTGTAGATATTAAGGCATTTTAGGGAAAAATTTCTTATGCGGTCTTGAGCAACTGAATTTACCGGGCCGCTCCTAGCTATGGCAATCTTGAATCATTAAATGGGTTCGGATTGTAATCAGGTTGAATAATCTAAACATGAAGAATATTCGGTTTGGGTTTGGATCTTACCATTCCTGACCCGTCTAACCGTGTTGGTGGGTCTGGTTAGGGTTGACCCTTTCATAATTGGGTCCGGTCAAATTAGGTCAACCCGTTTAATTAAGATTTGGGATAGGGTTGAGCTTCAATGGGTTCTCCTGTGGTCCGACTGCACACGAACCTGACCCATAAACCCAAATTGCCACTTCGGTGGCCCTGGTTCGTGGCTCTGTGATGTGTTTGTTTACTTGCAGGAAGGAGTATGTGCAAAACATTTTGGGGAAGGCGGTGGATGCGGCGGCATGAAGGGGGGATTACCTTAAGAATGTCGCCTTCCGTACCTAAATATGCACTTGTGTTGGTCGTTGTCTAGTCCGAGTGATCTGAGGAGTCTGTAGCGTTGCCCTTGGTTTGTATAAGGTCGCAGTTGTAAGTGGCTTGCTTCTATTGAATAAACGGCCGGTAAGTGTCAAAAACATTTTCAGTGGATTGTTACATTTGAATTTTATGGTTCTCGTTGTTGTTCATGTTGGGGGGTTGTTGAGATTCATGTTGGTGGGAGATGGTTGTTCAATAATAATAAATAATAATAATTTTATGAGCCTAATCTTGATGCATGTAGTCCTGTACCTTCATTATATTTATGAAAGTATATTCCGATATAAATAAATCTATTCAAATAATTGTATTTATTTGCTGCTTTTGTTTATTATATTTGTCTTAATCCAAATGTGAACTTTTGTTCTATTTTTATTCCAAATACTGTTTTTTTTCCTCTAGTTAGTATCATGTGGAATCACACAAAACTCGTATTCAAGTAATTACATGTCATGAAAAAATGGATGTTGAAATGCATCGATGGATTTCAAAGAAACAATTAAAAAAAAGAAATTACAAACTCTTCAAAATGAAGAAAACACTACGATTTTTTTTAAGACATCTTGATGAAGGTCTAAAATGTGAATACCTTGAGAGACATTCATACAAGTTCTAAGAGAGTTTGTAAGAGAGATGAGATCATCATAAAGAAATTGTTATTTTAGTATTATGTGACGAATGAAATGTTTTACGCTTCTAAAATTATAAAAGGGTCATTGATTACAACTCTGTATAGAATTGTATCAAAATTAAAATATTGGGGTATTGGGGTTACAAATACCGATTTGCTTGAAAAAACATATAAGACTTTTCATGCATCTCACATAACCCTACAACATTAATATCGTCTGCCAGAGCAAACACAATATCCTAATCTCATATTGCCAATACTTATATAAGAGAATAAGAACAAGATGTTGATTAAAAATCATCATTTACATCCTACCGATTATGCAGTAGCATTTCTTAAAGCAAAAGCAACATTCCATGAAAATAATCATGGAAGAGGACGAAGCTAAGGGCTCGATTCTCATGTTGGATGTGGGTTTGGCGGCACGCGTGATCGAGGATGTGGTCATAACCATGAGTATAATCGAAACAAATATCACAATCAAAGAAATATTAGCTCAAACATCTTGAGAAATCCTGACAATTCATGTTCCAAGTGTGATTTTATGGGACATTGGTCACGAGTAAATCGAACCTTGAAGCACCTTTGTAAGCTCTATAAAGCATCTCTTGAAGTAAATAAAAATAATCAAACTTCGTTGAGACATCCTATAAAGAGAAAGAAGAAGGGAATTTTACTGAGAATCATGAGCCATGCCTGCCTGAATGGCCCGAAGACTTTCATTTTTTATTCATTTTTGATAATCCCCATTTTTAGGGTTGAAGGAGAACCCTTACATGGCCTGTAGGTTTCATGACATTACATGACCTAAAGGTTTTAAAGGAATTCATTACAGACTATGACTACTTAAAACTGTCCCTCTCCAGCATCTGCATCGTGATCAGCTCTCCACCTTTGCATGACTGTTTGGCTAGCTATCTTGTGCAGAGGTGCACAGGCCTAGTACCGATGACAAATGTTATACCCTTTTATTCTTCCAAATTCGTTAGCCCTGCTCTAATGAATGTGTCTTGCTCTCCACATTTGAGGCGAGTGTTTTTGTGTGTGACTTTGATGAGATGATAGTTGGAAGTAATTCAGAAAATTTCTAATAGTTATCATACATAATATGTTTTTTGTTTCGTATGCATTGTATTTTTGTTGTAATAATAAAATTTTGTAAAGTATTTTTTATTAATTTCATTATCTTTACTTTGAAGCTTTAAAATGGGTTGCGTAAACAAAACAAATATTTGCATATCTGATAGTGGAACAACACATTCAATTCTTAAAATAAAAATATTTTTTCTAATCTTAAACTAATAAGACCAATTATGAATACTATATTGTGAAAACCTGCATCTTTACATGTCGTGAAATTCAGAGAGAATTTGAATTATTGATCCCAAATTAAGGGACGTTTCAAGAACCGAGATTCTGAGGGTTGGTGTAGAACCACTGCAAGATCTATGGAAGATCACTGAGTGAAGGGGGGGGGGGGGGGTGGATCGGTGATCTATATAATTTTTAAATTTCTTTTGAAACAAACCTCGCCACCTGTTAGGATACCTGTGATAATTTTTATTCTCACACCCAAACACACATCAACACAGAGAAACACAACAAATTTACAAGGTTCACCTCTCAATATGAGAAGGTTTGTCCTTAGTGTGACATGGATTCCTCCGCGATCACACTACCCACTAGAATAATCATGTGAGTACAACAAGCTGAGTACAACCTTGAAACTTGCATTTGCATGTCTCCTGACTATGCTTCAGTGCATCCTGCATGCATGTGCATCCTGCACTTTACAATGATCAAAAGTTCGAGTAGCAACTAATAAATCTTCCTCCCATAGACTCTTATTAAGCTGCTGTAAAGACCCGTAAATTTCAAGGAAATTTTTTTCTTAATTTTCTTTGAAATTTTACAAGAGCGCAGTTTCTGACGGCACCTGATTCCGAGGCCCGGTGTGCCCGGAATCATTTTCCGAAGTTTGGCTCGGGTACGTTCAGTGAACGGACGAGCGGGTTTTTCTAACTTTTGAACCGGTGCCCGGAATCGAATTCTGAGGGCACTGATGAAATCGCAGCGCCGGTATTCGCCTAGAAACGCCTCTTCCGGAGTTGCGTTTGCTCGGGTGTGGTTTTTAATTTTCGGGCTTAAAGTTTTAAGAAATAAAATAATTTTACGATAACTTTATTTTATTTCACTTAAGCCACTTGGAAGCCACTTGAAGCCACTTAAAGACGGCTTAAACTGAGTTGATCTGGATAGGATGCTATCCGGAAATATCCTACCCTCTTGGTAGGATATTTGTGAGGTGGGGCCCGCACGAGCCCCGCCGTTTCTTTCCGCTAAGTAACGCACCCGCGAAAACCCGTCATTATGAAAGTCAACTGACGCGTTTTCTTAATTTCTTAACAGACCATTTAATTGGGCGGTTTATTTCGTAAATTAAATGAGCTGTTTCTTTCGTTGAATTAATTCAACGAATTGATGGGTCGTTTCTTACCCGTTTTCGTTTGTTGGCATAATAATAAAATAAGACCAACCTCTCTTTTTTTGGAGGATTACTCGTTGAGACAGAATCCTTGTATCTTCTTTCTCCTTCGCGAAGAACGCGAAGAACGCCGTCATCCGCGAAAATCGACGACGCCCAAATCCGAGACGTTCTTCCCCGCCCCGATCTCCGATCACCAACCGTTTGAGGTGAGTGATTTCGGGTTTCTTCTAAAAGCTCTTTTGGGTTTAAAACGAAACACAGATTTAATTATTTATAATTTAAATATGTTGTTCTTGGTCGATTGAGTTCGCCGACTCAACGCCGGATTCCGCGACGACGCGACGCCTTCACGCGACGACGCGACGATCCCCCTCTTCTGCGACGAGCAATTCCGCGAAGAACGCTCACGCGCGACGACTACGAGGTAGGGATTTATTTTGGAAATTACCCTTTTTTTTATATTCCCGTAAATGTTTCTTTAAAAAGTTAAAGAACTGGTTTTGTGAACAATTTTAAAATTATTAAAATTGTTGTTTCCGTTCAAATAAGGAACCCGTTTTATGAAACAATTTTATTTCATTAAAAATTGTTTCGGATATGCGTTCATGTGTTGAACTTTAATTTCTCCCGTTGTTTATATCTAACGCGGAGGGTGCGGGCCAAACGAACACGGCCCGACAACCCTCCACCGTTCTTCGTTCTTGTGCGGATTTGACGGGCGACGACGGAACGTGCCGCAACGGATGTTTGATGATCCCGTAGTGAAGAACGAGTCCCGGGAGGAGCAACGACACATACGGGAAGAAAAACGGGCCACCGGAGCGACTCCGGCGGCCCGCGAAAGCCGGCGGCGGCGCCCGGCGCGCCGCCGGACGAGACTGCCGCGGCACCGGCCGCGGTGGCGGCGCTCGCGGGACGCGGCTGAAGCCGCGTTCGGCGCCAGGGAGACACCCCGCGGGTGTCACGCGGGGGCGGCGGCTCCCCCCGCGTCACTCGGGACGCGGCTTCAGCCGCGTCCGGTTGTCTGGCCGACACCCCGCGGGTGCCGCGGGGGTGTCACGCGGGGCGGCGGCTCCCCCCCGCGTCGGCCACTCGGCCGCTCGGCCGAGCCGGGCCGGGCTGGCCGAGCTAGACCGGTCGGACCGGGTCAGACCGGGTCGGATCGGGACGGACCGGGGTCGGACGACCCAGGGGGGTCGGGCCGGGTCGGCCCGGGCCCGGATCCCCCGTCTTGGACAGTTTTCGTTCAAATGGCTGTATCTTGAGCTACGAGCCTCCAAACGACGCGCCGTCAGTGGCAACGCGATCCTTGGATCGAGACGGTCGTTTCGGTATATCGCACTCAAGGTTTCGGAATACTTTGAGTTGGGCCGGGTTGGTTCGTACACGAAACCAACCGGGCCCTCGGAGCGGAAACGCTCATATCTTGAGCTACGGACGTCCGATTGACGTGCCGTCAGCTTTGTTGTTTTCCTCTAAGTGAGACGGATCTTTTGGCTCACTCCGCCCGAGGTTTGGACGCAGGTGGAGTACGGTCGGGTTGGTTTTGCCTTAAAAACCAACCGGGCCCCTGGGACGAAAAAGCCAACAACTCTCAGACCGGGCGTCCGATTGACGCGCCGTCTGCGACGTTGAGTTCCTGTTGACGATACGGAACTTTTGGATACATCAACTTCGGACTTTGTGTCAGTTGATGTATTAGGCTCTCGGCTCATGGAGCGGACCCTCCCGAACGAGCTTGCTGTGTGCGGGAACCCTAGTGCTGGCTGCGACTGCTTCTTCGACAGCGACGACTGTGCAGAGATCCTCCGTGGACTCCGACAACGACCGTGCAGAGATCCTCAGTGGACTGCGGTGACGACTGTGCAGAGATCCTCAGTGGACTGCGACGACTACTGCACTCAGCGATCCTACGTGGATCAGTGCTACAG
The DNA here is from genome assembly GCA_963277665.1 of Viscum album. NCBI lineage: Eukaryota > Viridiplantae > Streptophyta > Magnoliopsida > Santalales > Viscaceae > Viscum > Viscum album. The sequence continues at coordinate 885,404,427 of OY728158.1, forward strand.
GTCCTGTGTGAGCCCGATCCTGTGTGGGTCCGATCCTGTGTGGGTCAGCGCTCAGCGGTTCTGTGTGAGCCAGCGCCTACAGGTCCTGTGTGGACCCGATCCTGTGTGGGTCATTGCGGGGGTTTGTTACCTATCGATCCTTTGTGGGTCCGACGACTTAGATGGATCAGTGATCATCTTTATCATCATCCGAAGAAGTATACCTGTGTGAGCTGAATCTTGTGTTCCTCTCCTTTGTGGATTGTGTTGAGCTATCCTGTGTGGATTTACTGTTTACTCTCCTTTGTGGATTGTGTTGAGCTATCCTGTGTGGGTATACGTTTTGCTTTCCTGTGTGGACTGAGTTGTGCTTGGGCTCGGACGTTGGAGCCGAACGGGAATTGATGACTTAGGTATATGTATGGGCATATACCTAAGCCGTGTCAGATGTTACTTCGTGATTGTATCTTTCCTTTGTGGATTATCCTTTGTGGATTTCGGGAGACCTTCGGGGGTCTCGGGGTCCCTACTGAGTAGCTTATACTCACCCCTGCACGGGCTATGCCCGCACTACGTTGTGTTGGTTGCAGACGACGGACAACGCTGATCGTGGTGGAGGCGTGCGGAGCAGGACGGTACCTGGAGGTGGACCACTGGGCGGGACGTACTCGGAGCGGTCAGGTGGACCCGAGGAGCAGTGGAGGCTATCTGTACCCACCCTTCAGGTGGGACTTCCAGAGGACGGCTCGACGCTGCAGTTTTTCCTTTCAGTTGCTGTTTTTCCTTTCAGTTGTACTTTACAGTTGGGCTTGTATTTCCGGCCCCTTTTACTTTCAGCACAGCTTGTACCGTTTTTACTTAGTGTTTACTTTTCCGCTTGCTTACTCTGTGGTGCTTGTTTACTTTTCAAAGGCAATGCCTTCCCTTTTTGTTGGGATTTACGCCTTGGTGCTAGTCGCCAGCCCCTGGCCTATGGAAGACGGGCTTGGGGTAGTCACGGCACGGGCCCCGAGGACGGGTCGTGACAAATTGGTATCAGAGGTGGTCGGTTCTACCGCAGACTCTGATCTTTCTTCTATGTGAAACAATAGTGTTTAGCGTATTGAGTGTGGTTATCAGTCCAGGGAGTCCAGTGTTGGTGCGGCGGCCGACGTATCCGTACACCAGGGCCCTGACTTCTGATTTCTGACTTAATTCACCAAAACATTGATTGCATGTGTGTTTCAAGTTTTCTTTTTGATTACTTGTGTCAGCTCACCAGGTATACTGTTCTGACCGTGGCGCACTTGTTTCCTTTTCAGGATGGCCCAACGACAGCAGCCAGCTAGGGTTCTGAGAGTAGAGCGCGACGATAGCCCGCCGAGTGACGAGGCCTCGGTACAGGGCCCATTGACAGTAGAGGCATCGGCGGTACCTTTACCCGCCGAGCCCCCGATGCTTCCTACACTGGCAGCTGACGACGCACGACGCCTCGGAGCTCTGCACGAGTTCCAGTGCCAGCGACCACCCAGGTTCCGTGGGGAGACGGACCCCCAGGCCACCGAGGACTGGCTGGAGGCGGTCGTCCGAGTTTTCAGGCTAGTGAGGACACCAGCAGACCTCATGGTGATCCTCGCGGCGAGCCTACTGCACGCAGCAGCAGGGCGATGGTGGAGCTTGATGCTCCAGGTACACGATGAGGCCTCCCTCATCTGGACGGACTTCGAGAGCCTCTTCCGCTCAGAGTTCGTCCCAGCCACCCTCCGTGCGGTGCGCATTCAGGAGCTTCTTCAGCTGCGGCAGGGCAGCTTGACGGTCGCCCAGTACGCGGCGAGGTTCACCGACCTTTCTCGCTACTCGACAGACATGGTACGGGACCCCTTCTTCCGGGCCCGGACCTTCGAGCAGGGTTTGAGACACGAGATCAGGGCATCGCTGATCTCCCTCAGCATCCCGACCCAGGCAGGAGTGCTGGAGCGAGCCCTTCTGATCGAGAGCTTCCTGGCTGAGTCCACAGCGAGACCTACCGCAGGGAGGCAGGTGGCGGAGTCTTCGGCAGCAGGTAGCCGACGGATGACTCAGGGTTCCAGGCAGACCAAACCTTCCGGCAGATGACCTCGGGACACTGGCTCAGCAGTGCGGGGCACACAGCGCAGAGCCAGCCTTCCGAGAGGCAGGCAGTGCTACTCGTGCGGCGGGCAGGGCCACATGGCTCGTGACTGCCCGACCCATCGTACAGAGGAGTAGAAGACGGTGGAGGGGCCACCCAGGCAGAGGCAGAGGGTCGACCGTGGCGGTCCGCAGGGAGGAGGCGGACGAGGCAGAAGAGCTGGCCGAGCAGTAGGTGGTGGGCGACGCTTTGAGGCTCTGCCGCCACCACCACCAGGAGGCCCGCCCCGACCACAGGGAGCTGGCGGGCAGAGACAGGCTCAGCTCCAGGCAGCAGAGGCCTACGACCACGGTGCACCAGAGATGATTCGAGGTACGATCTGTATCTATTCCACCCTTGCTGAAGATCTTATAGACACAGGAGCGAGTCACTCTTTCATAGCCACTGCCCTTGTTCGGAGCTCGGAGATTCCGACAGAGCCGTTGGCTCGATCCTTACGGCTAGAGACTCCTACGGGAGCAGACTCGACGATTACGCACTGGTGCCGGCAGTGTGAGCTTACTCTAGGAGGCGAGAGATTCGGATGAGATCTTCTTGTAGCGGTGTCGAGGCCTTACGACGTCATCTTGGGCATGGATTGGTTATCTACGGTCCATGCACAGATTGACTGCTTTAGGCGCAAGGTGCGATGTGTGCGCACCGACGGGAGCAGGTTCACCTTCACCGGTGAGAAGGGAGCCTTCGCAGCACAGGAGGGACTCTCGTAGAGGAGAGGGCAGCCCATCACTCATCAGTTGGCTAGCCTCATCCTTGGAGCAGTTGACGTGCAGAGTCCTAGTTTTCCTGCAGTGGTGGATCAGTATGCGGACGTCTTCCCCGACGACGTTCCAGGGCTACCTCCTCGCAGAGAGGTAGACTTTTATATTGATCTGTACCCTGGGACAGCCCCGATATCCACTCCAGCATATCGGATGGCCCCCGCCGAGCTTCGAGAGCTATGGGTACAGTTGGAGGACTTGCAGGGCAAGGGGTTCATCCGACCCAGTGTTTCACCCTGGGCTTCCCTGATTTTGTTCGCCAAGAAGGCGGACGGGAGCTTGCGACTGTGTGTTGATTATTGTCGCCTGAACCAGGTGACAGTGAGGAACAAGTATCCGCTACCGAGGATTGATGACCTCTTCGATCAGCTCAAGGGAGCGCGGTGGTTCTCGAAGATAGACCTCAGGTCAGGCTATCATCAACTCAGAGTTCGAGACGAGGACGTGAAGAAGACGGCCTTCAGGTGCCGGTATGGCCACTATGAGTTCTTGGTTATGCCTTTCGGCGTAACCAACGCTCCAGCAGTGTTCATGAGCCTCATGAACAGGATCTTCCAGCCATACCTCGATCGATTTGTCGTGGTCTTTATCGACGACATTTTGGTGTACTCGACGACGGAGGAGGAGCACGCCTACCACCTGCGGGTTGTACTAGACACACTCCGAGAGCACCAGCTTTATGGCAAGCTCTCGAAGTGCCAGTTCTTGTTACGCGAGGTCCACTTCTTGGGGCACGTCATTTCTGAGGCGGGAGTTGCAGTGGATCCCGCGAAGATCGAGGCAGTGCTAGCTTGGGAGCCACCCAAGAGCGTGACAGAGGTGCAGAGTTTCTTGGGCCTAGCCGGATACTATCGGAGATTTGTGCCGGACTTCTCCAGAGTTGCGGCCCCACTCTCAGCGTTGACGAAGAAGGGAAAGCCCTTCGTGTGGTCAGACAGATGTCAGCAGAGCTTCCAGGAGTTGAGGCAGAGGTTGACCAGCGCACCTATCTTGAGGTTGCCTGAGGAGGGAGTTGGATACGTAGTCTACTGCGATGCATCAGGGACCGGACTTGGGTGTGTCCTGATGTAGGAGCGGGCCGTGATTGCCTACGGATCACGTCAGTTGAGGCCACATGAGCAGAACTACGCTACGCATGACCTGGAGTTGGCAGCAGTGGTCTTCGCTCTGAAGACATGGCGGCACTATCTGATGGGCGAGCGCTTTACAGTCTTTTCTGACCATCAGAGTCTCAGGTACGTCTTCTCTCATAAGGACCTGAACCTGAGACAGCGGCGATGGCTCGAGTTCCTACAGGATTATGACTTTGAGATAGTCTATACTCCTGGGAAGGGGAACGTGGTAGCTGATGCCCTCAGCAGGAGGACGGGCATCCAACTACTTGAGGAGGCGACATAGCAGCTAGCCGCTTTGCAGATATCCTTCATGGATAGAGATGAAGCAGCCTTCCTTCAGTCTCTCACAGTCACCCCTCCACTATTGCAGCAGGTCAGAGAGGCACAACGTGAGGATGCTGACTGTGAGACACGGCGTGCACAGATATCCTCGGGACAGGCACCTGATGGTTTCTCCCTTGGAGCAGATCACGACATCCTTTTCAGAGGACGTACCCTGGTACCAGTTGCTTTACGAGAGGAGGTGCTGAGAGAGTTTCACACTTCTCCTTTGGCGGTACATCCAGGAGTGTCGAAGATGTACCAGGACCTCAGACGACAACACTGGTGGCCGGGCATGAAGAAGGCTGTGGCAGAGTTCGTTTCACGGTGCCTCACCTGCCAGCAGGTGAAGGCAGAGCATCAGGTACCAGCAGGCTTGGTACAGCCCTTGGAGGTCCCGGAGTGGAAGTGGGACGGGATATCTATGGACTTCGTGACTGGACTTCCACGCACTTCCAGAGGTCACGACTCCATTTGGGTGATTGTTGACCGACTCACCAAGTCAAAACACTTCTTACCCATCCGAGAGCAGGGCTCAGTGGAGAGCTTGGGATGTCTCTACGTCCAGGAGATTGTACGGCTTCACGGTGTGCCATCGACTATCGTCTCCGATCAGGACGCTCGCTTTACTTCCCGGCTTTAAAAGGGGTTGCAAGAGGCGTTTGGGACGCGGCTACGTCTGAGCACCGCCTTTCACCCTCAGACGGATGGTCAGACGGAGAGGACCATTCAGACTCTCGAGGACATGCTCCACGCATGTGTCCTTGACTTTGGTTGCAGCTGGGAGGACCACCTACCCTTGGTGGAGTTCGCGTACAACAACAACTACCACTCCACCATCGGGATGGCACCATACGAGGCGTTGTACGGCAGGCCTTGCAGATCTCCTTTGTGCTGGACAGACCCTGGGGAGTCAGCACTTGTGGGACCAAAGATGGTCCGGGCCACGACAGAGAAGGTCCAGGTCATCCAGGAGCGGATGAGGACAGCACAGAGCCGGAAGAAGTCATATGCTGACAGGAGGCGGAGGCCACTAGAGTTCGACGATGGCGACCACGTCTTCTTGCGGGTCTCACCTCGACGTGGTTTGCGGAGATTTGGCCGAGGCAGCAAGTTGTCTCCACGCTTCATCGGGCCTTTCCAGGTCCTCTGCAGGGTTGGCGAGGTGGCTTATCGCCTGGCTCTGCCACCTCAGTTGCACCGGGTGCACGACGTCTTCCACGTATCCCAGCTGAGGAGATACGTGCACGACCCGACACACACCATTGACTATGGGGAGCTAGACGTGGATGATGGGGCGAATTTTGCGGAGGTCCCGGTGGAGATAGAGGATCGACAGGAGCGGGTCCTACGTGGGCGATCGATTCCTCTTGTGCACATCAGATGGCAGCACGGGAACCTCCAGGAGAGCACATGGGAGCGGGAGGCTCAGATGCGTGCTCAGTACCCACATTTGTTTCCCTAGTTTTTGATGTATCTTTACGGGGACGTAAAGCCCTGAGGTGGGAGTAATGTAAAGACCCGTAAATTTCAAGGAAATTTTTTTCTTAATTTTCTTTGGAATTTTACAAGAGCGCAGTTTCTGACAGCACCTGATTCCGAGGCCCGGTGTGCCCGAAATCATTTTCCGAAGTTTGGCTTGGGTACGTTCAGTGAACGGACGAGCGGGTTTTTCTAACTTTTGAACCGGTGCCCGGAATCGAATTCTGAGGGCACCGATGAAATCGCAGCACCGGTATTCGCCTAGAAACGCCTCTTCCGGAGTTGCGTTTGCTCGGGTGTGGTTTTTAATTTTCGGGCTTAAAGTTAAGAAATAAAATAATTTTACGGCAACTTTATTTTATTTCACTTAAGCCACTTGGAAGCCACTTGAAGCCACTTAAAGACGGCTTAAACTGAGTTGATCTAGATAGGATGCTATCCGGAAATATCCTACCCTCTTGGTAGGATATTTGTGAGGTGGGGCCCGCACGAGCCCCGCCGTTTCTTTCCGCTAAGTAACGCACCCGCGAAAACTCGTCATTATGAAAGTCAACTGATGCGTTTTCTTAATTTCTTAATAGACCATTTAATTGGGCGGTTTATTTTGTAAATTAAATGAGCTGTTTCTTTCGTTGAATTAATTCAACGAATTGATGGGTCGTTTCTTACCCGTTTTCGTTAGTTGGCATAATAATAAAATAAGACCAACCTCTCTTTTTTTGGAGGATTACTCGTTGAGACAGAATCCTTGTATCTTCTTTCTCCTTCGCGAAGAACGTGAAGAATGCCGTCATCCGCGGAAATCGACGACGCCCAAATCCGAGACGTTCTTCCCCGCCCCGATCTCCGATCACCAACCGTTTGAGGTGAGTGATTTAGGGTTTCTTCTAAAAGCTCTTTTGGGTTTAAAACAAAACACAAATTTAATTATTTATAATTTAAATCTATTGTTCTTGGTCCGCTGAGTTCGCCGACTCAACACCGGATTCCGCGACGACGCGACGCCTTCCCGCGACGACGCGACGATCCCCCTTTTCCGCGACGAGCAATTCCGCGAAGAACGCTCACGCGCGACGACTATGAGGTAGAGATTTATTTTGGAAATTACCCCTTTTTTTATATTCCTGTAAATGTTTCTTTAAAAAGTTAAAGAACTGGTTTTGTGAACAATTTTAAAATTATTAAAATTGTTGTTTCCGTTCAAATAAGGAACCCGTTTTATGAAACAATTTTATTTCATTAAAAATTGTTTCGGATATGCGTTCATGTGTTGAACTTTAATTTCTCCCGTTGTTTATATCTAACGTGGAGGGTGCGGGCCAAACGAACACGGCCCGACAACCCTCCGCCGTTCTTCGTTCTTGTGCGGATTTGACGGGCGATGACGGAACGTGCCGCAACGGATGTTTGATGATCCCGCAGTGAAGAACGAGTCCCGGGAGGAGCAACGGCGCAGACGGTAAGAAAAACGGGCCACCGGAGCGACTCCGGCGGCCCGCGGAAGCCTGCGGCGGCGCCCGGCGCGCCGCCGGACGAGACCGCCGCGGCGGCGGCGCTCGCGGGACGCGGCTGAAGCCGCGTCCGGTGCCAGAGAGACACCCCGCGGGTATCCCGCGGGTGTCACGCGGGGGCAGCGGCTCCCCCCGCGTCACTTGGGACGCGGCTTCAGCCGCGTCCGGTTGTCTGGCCGACACCCCGCGGGGGCCGCGGGGGTGTCACGCAGGGTGACGGCTCCCCCCGCGTCGGCCGCTCAGCCGAGCCGGGCCAGGCTGGCCGAGCCAGACCGGTTCGACCGGGTCGGACCGGGTTCGGCCGACCCAGGGGGGTCGGGCCGGGTCGGCCCGGGCCCGGACCCCCCGTCTTGGACGGTTTTCGTTCAAATGGCCGTATCTTGAGCTACGAGCCTCCAAACGATGCGCCGTCAGTGGTAACGCGATCCTTGGATCGAGACGGTCGTTTCGGTATATCGCACTCAAGGTTTCGGAATACTTTGAGTTCGGCCGGGTTGGTTCGTACACGAAACCAACCGGGCCCTCGGAGCGGAAACACTCATATCTTGAGCTACGGACGTCTGATTGACGTGCCGTCAGCTTTGTTGTTTTCCTCTAAGTGAGACGGATCTTTTGGCTCACTCCGCCCGAGGTTTGGACGCAGGTGGAGTATGGTCGGGTTGGTTTTGCCTTAAAAACCAACCGGGCCCCTGGGACGAAAAAGCCAACAACTCTCAGACCGGGCGTCCGATTGACGCGCCGTCTGCGACGTTGAGTTCCTGTTGACGATACGGAACTTTTGGATACATCAACTTCGGACTTTGTGTCAGTTGATGTATTAGCCTCTCAGCTCGTGGAGCGGACCCTCCCGAACGAGCTTTTCAGACTTTGTGTCAGTTGATGTATTAGCCTCTCGGCTCGTGGAGCGGACCCTCCCGAACGAGCTTGCTGTGTGCGGGAACCCTAGTGCTGGCTGCGACTGCTTCTTCGACAGCAACGACTGTGCAGAGATCCTCCGTGGACTCTGACGACGACCGTGCAGAGATCCTCAGTGGACTGCGGTGACGACTGTGCAGAGATCCTCAGTGGACTGCGAAGACTACTGCACTCCGCGATCCTACGTGGATCAGTGCTACAGGTCCTGTGTGGGCCCGATCCTGTGTGGGTCTGATCCTGTGTGGGTCAGCGCTCAGCGGTTCTGTGTGAGCCAGCGCCTACAGGTCCTGTGTGGGCCCGATCCTGTGTGGGTCATTGCGGGGGTTAGTTACCTATCGATCCTTTGTGGGTCCGATGACTTAGATGGATCAGTGATCATATTTATCGTCATCCGAAGAAGTATACCTGTGTGAGTTGAATCTTGTGTTCCTCTCCTTTGTGGATTGTGTTGAGCTATCCTGTGTGGATTTACTGTTTACTCTCCTTTGTGGATTGTGTTGAGCTATCCTGTGTGGGTATACGTTTTGCTTTCCTGTGTGGACTGGGTTGTGCTTGGGCTCGGACGTTGGAGCCGAACGGGAATTGATGACTTAGGTATATGTATGGGCATATACCTAAGCCGTGTCAGATGTTACTTCGTGATTGTATCTTTCCTTTGTGGATTATCCTTTGTGGATTTCGGGAGACCTTCGGGGGTCTTGGGGTCCCTACTGAGTAGCTTATACTCACCCCTGCACGGGATTTGCCCGCACTACGTTGTGTTGGTTGCAGACGACGGACATCGCTGATCATGGTGGAGGCGTGCGGAGCAGGACGGTACCTGGAGGTGGACCACTGGGCGGGACGTACTCGGAGCGGTCAGGTGGACCCGAGGAGCAGTGGAGGCTATCTGTACCCACCCTTCAGGTGGGACTTCCAGAGGACGGCTCGACGCTGCAGTTTTTCCTTTCAGTTGCTGTTTTTCCTTTCAGTTGTACTTTACAGTTGGGCTTGTATTTCCGGCCCCTTTTACTTTCAGCACAGCTTGTACCGTTTTTACTTAGTGTTTACTTTTCCGCTTGCTTACTCTGTGGTGCTTGTTTACTTTTCAAAGGAAATGCCTTCCCTTTTTGTTGGGATTTACGCCTTGGTGCTAGTCGCCAGCCCTTGGCCTATGGAAGGCGGGCTTGGGGTAGTCACGACACGGGCCCCGAGGACGGGTCGTGACAACTGCCAGGTTTGTTGAGTACTTCTTTTGTTCTTGCATAGTAGCAAGACACCACTTCAAATCACATGCACAACACTGCATGCAAATATCTCTGTTTGTATCTTCATCGTGAAAGGAGTTCTTTAGAATATGTATATAACAACGATGACTTTTTCTTCTTCCCCTCTCTCTACTGTAAACTTCACGACCAACTCACCTGATATCTTTTTCACATTATCCACCACACAAATTTCTTCTTTCTTCAATGAATATATGTATATATGTATTCACAAGATATCACGTGAATAATATTCCAGCATGAACTCCTTTTCCAGACTCCCACCAATAATAATATAGTTACAAATATTCAAATTTGAATTATCCTAAAGATTTTGATCTTTGTCTTCAAAATCTCATACTACTTCTCTTCATAACCGATGAAATATCCACATGTAATAACTATAATTTAATCTTGGCATTCTTCCTCTTCTCTCCATGATAATTCGCATGCATTTACCTTGCATTTACATGCATACACTTGTTGCGATCGTGGATCCTTTATTTACGACATAAAATCTCCATGTAAATACTTCATCCTCTCTCTTCTTAATTTTGCATGAATCATGATAATAATTATCATGATATTTTTTAGCATTAAAGAATTGATTACCTAGCATTGGTTGAGTTTCAATTCTTCAGAATAAAATAATTCTGGAAACACTGATTTTTTAAAGAACATAATTCTGAAAAAATCACTAAGTCTGAATGGCTTATGCAACTTAGAAGGCTTACACTGGTCTTCGACAGTCTTATGCTCAGAAGACTTAACGATCAAAGACATATGATGTCTAAAGACTTAATATTTGCATGAAGTCATATAAAATGACTTATAATTCATACAATATGAGCCTCAAACAAACTACCCACAAAAAATACATTACAGCGTGGTAGCTCCCTGTTTCATACTTCAGAAAATTACCCAGTTGATTCTTCTTCTCAAAATGGCCACTATTGATGCACCACGTTGTGGGAATCACCGTTTCAAACTCCATCCCTAGGTTTTCATTTGGATTACCCTTACACTAATCTTGAATCACCTTTACACATCTTTGAAATTCGTCATTACTCTCAACATGATGTTTATGCAAATACCCATTCATATGTACTCAACCCAGATGATGTATACACAGGTATCAGTTGATGTTTACATAACCAATTATGCTTACATAACTAGTTGATGACCTTTACACAACTCAAATGATGGTTATGAAAAGATGCATGATGTTTTTGTAAATGGAGGATCACCCGTACACTGCTCGTACTAACCCTGAAGATTGATTGTGTGGTAGACAAGCGACCACATGAACAATCAACTAACTCTGAGGATCAACCACATGTACAATATATCAACCATGCAGATCGACCATGTGAAATAGACAAGCAACTGTATTAATGGATCAACTGCATGAACAAACCAATCGAATGTGTCTGTCTTTATGCTACCACATGAAGATAGTCATGATTGACCATAAGAATTGATCTACTACAAGACAACCTACTGCAACAATCGATTGTGTCTCTCTCAGTCTGAAAATTCTAGATTTTCTTCACTTCGAATCAGGGCATCCTCAAACCATCTCCAAACCTTCTCAAGCAGCAAAAAAATACATCTAAAATATTGTAGAGAGTTCCTCTACATCCAATAACACTTGTCTTTAATTACCTTGAAAAATAGCACAAAAATCATCACATTTCCTTTGAATATGATTTATGCATTGATAATAAAAACCAATATAATATACCATATCCACTTTAACCTTATTTAAAAAAAAATATTTTCAATCATGAGCTCAACAATCTCCCCCTTTGGATTTTGTTGGCAACCAAGGAACATAAATCATCATCAAACTTAACCAACATAACAATGAATCTTCATTCAATAATTTTAAGCCTACACAAGCAAAATCAATATAGGAAATGGGAATATTGAATAATAAAATCATGTTTTCTATATGAAAAAATGATTTACATCCATAAATCTTCAACCTTCAACCTCTTTAATCTTACCATAGAATCTATCATAAACAATTTCCTGCATGCACTTCAACAAACTACTAAAACAGTTTGAACATGCAAAAAATGTTGAAATCACAACTCAAACCTTTTAAAAACTCTCTCTAAATTTATTCCCCCTTAAGAGAAAAACATATCAATGTATACTCACCCTATAAATATTCTCCCCCTTTGAAAAACTTCAAGGAGATGAATACAAATAAAGATTTATATTTTCATTTATTTTTCTCTCCCTTTGACAACAATATCAAAAGACAAGAAGAGAGAGGGGACAAAACACCATACCTTATACTCGAGATGGGTAAGGTTGAATACCCAACATCAACCTCATATTATGAAAATATTATTTAGATAAAGGATTTGTGAAAACCGACTAAAAATTATATTTTTATTTGATTTTCAAAATTGTGGGATATAGTAGCAGAGTTCTGTTTTGGCTTCAAATATGTTTTTAGAGAATCTTATAATGGTGCAAAGTAGATTAATTTGTAAGAGGGTTTACCTATATGAATATATTTTCTAGATTTGGTGGTTTTCTCTGTTTCACCGGTGTTCGGTTATGGTTTTTCTTGGCGGTGATATGTTTTCCAACGATCGGTTGCCTTCGATATTATGATGCAGTGATGAATTAGTGATGAAGAAGATGGGGTTATTGATCAGGGATGATGATGATGTGTTCAGTGACAATGATTGACAGTGAGATGACTGATGTGTTAGTCAATGACAAACAATTTTTTTGTGACTTCGACTGATGCGAGCGTATTCCTCGTCTCCTCATTTGTGAACACATATGTTATTTTCTCCTTTATCGAAACACACTCTAAATTCAATTATTTTCTATCCACAAGCTCCTTGATAAAGTGATATTTAATATAAATATGATTTCTTCTTGAGTTTTGAAAAGGATTCCTAGATAATTCGACATCACTTTGATTGTCACATCCAAGAAGAAGTAGGGAATCTTTACTCCAACCTTTAAATCTTCTAACCATGTCTTCATCCACATTAACTAAGTTGTGGAATGATTTGAAACCACATATTCTTCCTTATCAGTGCTTAAAGTCACATAAATCTACTTATTAGTGTGTCAACAAACAAACCTATCACTAAGGAATAAAGGTCCACCAGATGTGGATCTTCTATCATCAACACAACCTGATCAATCTACATCTTCATAACTAAATAGATCCAACTTTCATTTTTTTCATATTTCAAACCAAAATATTTTGTACCCTTTATATACATGAGAATCCTTTTACCTGCTACCAAATGGGACTCTTTAGGTTCACTTTTCTTCCTTGAAAAAAGAGTGATAACATATATTAAATGTGGCCTTGAAGCTATGAGGTATAATAGACTTCCAATTAACTTTCTGAATTCTCCAGGATCAACATCCTTTCTTTTCAAATATTTGGAAAACTTTGTTCCCTTTGAAATTGGTTTGGAAATGGGTTTTGAATTATCTATACTAATACTTTTTAAAATATCCTTAGCACACTTTTCTTAGGAAATAAAAAATTTGATTTTTATTTTGAGAAATTTGTAGGCTGAGAAAGTACCTCATCTCTCCAAGAACGAACATTTCAAATAAAATCTCCATATCCTCAACAAAAACTTTAGAAACTTCTTAATAATTTTATAAAAAAATGATGTCATATACATAAATAAAAGTAATAAGAGATACCACTTTTTCATCCTTAATGTAGATATTCTCATATACTCTTACCTTTCTAAAATTCAACTCTTTCAAGTAGGTGTCCAACTTAAAATACCAAACTCTTGGGGTTTTTTTCATCCCATATAAAGCCTTCTTTAACCTACAAACATAATTCCCATTTATTCAAGCAAGAAACCACATGGTTGCTCAATGTAAACTTCCTTTTCCAACTCACCATTGAGGAAGACAGACTTGAAATCCATTTGGAATATATTATATTGCCTTTGTACTGCAATAGTAAGAAATATTATAATGGTTTCAAGCCATGAAAATGGAGAAAAGTTCTCTCCAAATTCCACTCCTTAAACCCAAAAATATCCTTTACACACTAATCTTTCTTTATTTCTCACCACTTCACCTTTTTCATTCAATTTTTTCAGAACACCCATTTTCCCCAGGACATTCTTTTCTTTAGTCCTGAGTACCAACTACCAAGTGTCATTATTCTCTATTTGGTACAATTATTCATTCATATCATCAAACCATTCTTGATGATTCATTGATTCTTCAACATCTCTAGGTTCAAATTGAGAAAACAAGGTGGTGTGAGTTGCTGCCCTCATGGTTCTCCTAGTTTGTACTTGTTATCTATGATTTATAATGATGTTTTGGACCTGAAATTTCCTTATCATACTTGGATGAGATGAATGAGATTGTTCCTTTTCACTCAAAATGGATGAATCATTTTCTCCAATTTGTTCATCTTCAATAATTTTACCCATTTCTGAAATTTCTTTAGTCTGTTTAACAAAAACAACATCATTGTCACTTTTATAACTTGCTTAATCATGTAAAAATTATTTATTTTAATGTTCCAAGATTTTCACATCAGTAATATCAACAATACTACCACTTTCCTTTTTGTATCAGTAATAACATCTTTCATTTGGAGGATATACTAGGAAAATATCATCAACTCCTTGATTTTCAAACATCTCAATATTTTCACCTTTTACCTTGATAACACAAGGGATTACAAACACTTGAAGATACTTTGATATTGGAGATTTTTTATAATACATATCTAAAGGGGAAAAATCTTAATTTTACCCATGTAAACAATGACTTTGAATGTTAACCACTACACCAATAGCTTGCCTAAAAAAATATCAAGAAGTATCTTGCTTGACCAGCATTTTCCAAGAAATCTCCACCAAACATATATTCTTCCATTTAGCCACACCATTTTGTTATGGTGTGTATGATTCATATATTTCATGTTAGATGTCATGTTTCTATATATAATCTTCAAATTTCCCATTTGTAAACTTAGTTCCATTGTCTTTCTGAATCTTCTTAAGAGAAAATCCACACTCTCTTTCTATACTTATTTAATTTTTTTTAAACATTATTAAGGCCTAATACTTGTGATTTATAAACATGACACAAGTGATGTAAGTGAATTAATAAATAAAATTAATAAATTAATTATCTCCGTTTGTTGATTTTTTCCTCATGGGTCTGCACACATCTGAATAAATGAGCTCCAATGGTTGAGTAGACTGAGTCTCCACCTTTTTGTGTAAAGTGTTAACAATCTTACCCTTTTGGAATGTTGAACACATCCAATATATTTTTCCTTTAAACAAAATAAAATCATGAACATTATCTCCTCAAGTGATCATGTTTGTCTTATTTTAGCCAAGATGATCAAGCCTTCGATGCCGTAATTCATTCTCTTTTTTCATGTTGAGATAACATGAATTTCTAGCATCACCCACTTGAAATAAATGATCTATAGTCTAATATCATATTATCACAATTCTTACATATTTATGGTTATTAAATAAGAAACCATCCTTCCCAAAAATCAATTCATTTCCTTCATCATAAAGTTGAGAAACACTTAACAAATTGTGTCTCAATCCATCAATGTAAAGATTGTTTTTGGATTTTATCTTTTATTCACAAAGGTCACTAAACCCCCATTTATCTTTTCAGAATATTTTAAAATTTTTAAATACCTTTTCATATGATGAGAACATCCACTATACAAGATCTAAAGACTTTCCCTTTTGGATGCTTTTAATGAAACTTCAGCAGCTAAAGATTTCTCTTTTCATTTGTTTTTCTTATTATGAGGCTTTTGAGTATTGAAACTCATAATTTTTTGGGATGGTAAAATAAAAATACATTCATTTTAATGATGGAAAGGATACTCATACCTTCCACATACTTTTTTAATAATATCAAAACTGTTTTGATATTTATGTTCAGAGTTTGCAATTTATTTATGATTTTTCTTCTTTTGAAGGGACTGAATCCCCCTAAAACCTTCTAGATATGTTATGATGTTGTTAGTTGAACCAAAAAAATTTTTCCTTATGAAAAAATCCATCACAATACCAAAAGTAACCATAAAATAAATACTTTCCTTTATACACAACATGTTATTCATAAAATGTTATTTGTGTTTCTTCCTTCTTTGAGTCACCAATATTGGATCCTTTTTGTAAAAAAAATTATCGTGATCTCTTGAAATACTAGTCTTCATACTAGGATTCTTCTAATCCTTTCCAAATCCACCAATTGTAGTAATTTTTACTTAAATATAGGTTCCCATAATTTCTAGATTTCTGAGTATCACCAGATTTAACTAGAAACTTAGTCGTCGTGACATGATAATTCTTCCTTGATTCTCACCAATATGTTTAGCACTGTTTTCACCATTAGAAGATGATATTTATTAAAATTCACAAACTTCATCCTTTATAGAACATTATCCAGCTTCTGAAATTAAGTTTTGAAGACTGGATCTAGATTTAGAGACCTGATTTTTTCCAAATTAGACTTTTAAATAAATAAATATATATTTACAGAGCTAGGCGTTGAGACTATGTTCGATTATGAGGCTTGGTGTATGTGAAATTAATTTTATAAAAATATTAAAAATATTTTATATTACACGCATGCATATTATTAATGAAAATAGGATCACTCTTAAACAGAAGATCAGATAAGAAATCTGAGATCACGGTTAAGTCCGAAATGTGGTGTTTACCCTAGGAATGATATAAAATGGGTTAGTGTGGGGTGATCTGACTCCTAGGTTATTGGTGGTACGTTTAGTGAAATAATTAATTAATTGTTTCTTTTCAATTTTAATGGATAATTATATAAGAATGTTTTCGGACTAAATTCTCCATGGTTAGTCACATAAAACCTAGGACAATTCTAGATATCTCCCTTCCTTCTTCATTAGTGAACCTCATCAGACGATGACGAAACGCTGGATCATATCAGATAAGGGCGCAACGAATGCAACAAATTCTCTTGATTGTTGTCGGACACGTTCTTCATAAAAAAGAATCCATAATCAAGGTAGGAATTTTCAATTGGTTATTTAGACCATTTTATTAAATTTATCGAGTAGATCCATCATTGTTCTTGGATCTGCACCAAATGTTTGCCGATTACATGCTCCCAGGTACAAAAAACTCATTTATTTTCAATTGTTTTCTAACCTTGGATACATGTTCCTGATCATTAGCCAATAATTCTTGGAAAATGATATTTAATTTTTTTTGGTGCTATTGTCTCTCGCTGCTTCGCATTCTTCACCAGCTGGGCCCCTCGATCCCAGTTTGACTTTGCGGGGTGGTACTAAACCCGATTGGATCCCCAGAACCATGACAAATTGAGAAATAAAGCACGAATTGATGAAATAAGGCCAGATCTAGGATTGTTTCAAGGCATGAATATTTGTTTCTATGTTTTGAGATCAAGGAATCAGCAGTAGAAGACTCAGGTGCATGTGAAACAAATGATGAAACCCCAAAGGATGAACGAAGGTCGATTTCTAGTGAACAACAGTCCAAAACCGTGATTTTCAACTAGATACACCTTTTTTGGCCATATATAACACTATATTTGAAGTGATGGGGCCAAATTTGAAGTGATAGAAGTGGATCTGAAGATTTGAAATTTCTGACAAAAACCCAACTACATGCTGTGTAGTGGGATGAACACATGGTGTGTAGCCCCATCAGAAGTGGCAGCTAGGGTTTCAGAAAACTTAAGGATGGCATGACATGTAAGATATCCAACATGCTATGTACAGATTTCCTGGATGGAAAACTCATGTAATGGGTCACACAAGATGGAACCCATGTGTAAGTATATGTCTTGGTACACATTTGTGTACCTGAGTACATGGACATGGGGTCTGGTATATGGACACGGCCAACAATACATGACCCAGTCCTAGTTAGCCTGGATATATTGTGTAGTCAACCTACACGATGTGTACTACTACATGGTATGGAGCCGTGTTTCGGTCATGGATATGGACAGGTGGTGGAGCGGGACCACACGTTGTGTGGATCCTCTCACACATTATGTACCCCTTGAGATTTTTTGAGGAAACTTGAATCATTTGTATCTCTTTCATTTGAACTCATATTTTGGCCCATGAGTAGCCTATCCTGACTGTTTTTCTATGTAGAACACAATGGTTCCCTCTATTGTGGATTATGAGATACAATTTGAAATGTTCCGGGCAAGATTACTGGTTAGGAAATTCCCAATGATGATAGTGATCGCGTAGGATCATCAGGACCTTTCCAAGTGGTACCCTCCAATAGGGTTGGGTAGTGGAGTTCCTCGACGACCTTTCTGAGTGGTACCCTCTAATAGGGCTATGTAGTGGAGTTCCTTGATCACCTTTTCAATTGGTACCCTCTAGTAGGGCTAGGTAGTGGAGTTTCTTGACGACCTTTATGATCGGTACCCTCCAACGGGGTTGGGAAATGGAATTCCTTGATGAAATTTCTAACCAGTACCCTCTAGTGGGGATAGGAAGTGGAGTTCCTCAATGAAATTACTATTGTAACCCCCCCCCCCCCATTTTCATGGTCGCAAGTTATCTACAGATCCTATCGAGTGATACCCTCCAGTAGGGCTAGGCATTGGAGTTCCTTAATGGATATCATAGTGAGACCCCCTTGTTGCACCAAGTCATGGATTCACTACCTGGAGTGTTTTTCCCCTCAACTATGAGACACAGTGATGAGGCATAGTTGGACTTGGATGGTTACTTCTGGGCAGACACGTGAGATATTGGGCATCGTTGTCAGACTTTTGGAACTGTTGGCTACTCTTCTTCCTGGGATGAGTTGTGGGATGAATATCCCATTACTCTCTCATTTGGTATTCTTTTTACTGAGCATATATATATATATATATATATATATATATATATATATACTTCTATATCCACACATTGGATTTGGTAACTCTCCTTCTAGGAGAGGTGAATACACGTGGGGTATGCCACGTGATTTATGTTTCTAAATTCTCATAGTTGGATGAGTCTACTCTCTTACTATACATGGTGAAGACTCTATGAGTAGTTTATCTACTCACTATGTTTATACCCTTATGTTTTGATGAGCTTACTTTCACTCTATTTTTGGTTCGATCTATTCTCTTTCACTGTATCTTTCATCTACTGTCTTTTCTCTCATATTGTATCTCTTACTACCCCCCTTCAGATTTCGAGGTGTCCTACTCGGTATGTATATACTCACCCCTATATCGTATTTTCCTGAATGTGTCATGTCTCATGCAGATGATGGACAAGTCAGTGGTGGATTCAGAGGATCTTAGGGATACTGGGTGCTTGGAATGCATATGATGTCCGTAGCTTGGGATTCAGAAGATGGGATCTATTTTAGTTGTTTAATTTTCTAGTTTTTTCAGGTTGGGACATATTTTTGGTTGGGAATGTATTTTTCCCCTTTACTTTTCAATTTACACTACTGCAATTTTGTACTATCTAGAGACTCATGCATGTTTGGTTTACTTTATAGCAGTGTTGCATATTTTACTCTTTCCCTATGATTTTTTTCATTTATATGGATGTGCATGTGGATACAAGTACTTAGGAAAAGGACTGCCCAAGTTTATTTATGCCTTCAATTCTTGTCGTCACCCCTGGCCTATAGAGGTGGGCTTGGGGTAGTTTTAGCTCGAGCCCTGACTTGGGTTGGGTCATGAAAGATTGGTATCAGAGAAAGTTCTTTCCTTGGGATGTTATTCGAACTATCCCCATAAGAGGATTTGGTTGGGTTTAGGGAAACAATTTAAATGTGTCTCAAGTGTGGATCTCAGAACAGGGAGTCCAGTGATGGTGTGGGCGACTGACGTATCCATTCACCAGGACCCTAACTACCTGCTTATCGATTTGGCATGCTGAGACATTTTTTGTAGGGATCAATGGTACATGCATCATATAGGATTGAGTCTTTGATTATCCTTCTTGAGTAAACTCCCCATTTTTGTTGATATATACATATATATGTTCATCTGAACATGGTATGTCTTGATAAATCTCAGGATGCCTCTGCGATAATAGCCAGCTAGGATACCGGTTCTGATTCATGAAAACAATCCAATGAGTGATGAGGCCTCTATTCAGGGCCTATCCTACAACACCCTTCCTCTAGGTGGGAAGGTAGCATCACATCCACCTTTCAAGCAGTAGATCATTCTAGCAAAGTAGGTTAAGGATGCACACAGTCTTAGCGTGATCCATGAGTTCTAGTGCTAGAGGCCAATGAGGTTCTGCGACTAGTTTAACCCCCATACATCAGAGGATTGTCTAGGGTCGATGGTTTGTATCTTTAAGATTTTTCAGTCCATGAAGGATCAAGCAGTTTCACTAGCAGCTATATTTTTACATGGAGCAGTTGGGCATTGGTGGAGACTCATTACAAAGATGAATAATGAGTCAACACTCTCATGGACTGACTTCTAGCAGCTGTTCTGTGAGGATTACTACCCCTCCTGCTTGCGCTCATTTTAGATCCAGGAGATACTAGAGCTGCAGTAGGGAGGGATGATGGTGGATTAGTATATAGCTAGGTTCAAAGACCTTACATGATACTCTCTTAACATTATCCAGGATGACTACTTCTATCCCAAAAGTTTGAGTAGAGAATATATAGAGAGATCTGGGCCAACATTGTGCCTTTGGTATCCCCACCTATGTCAGGGTGTTGGAGAGGGAACTAGTTATAGGGAGATTCCCATGATAGGAACACTATATATCTGGAGATGGTAGTGGGAACCTTATAACCGAGTCACCTGCAGCAGCTAGCAGACATCAGACTCCAGGATCTCGACGTAGAGGACCACCTTGTGAGCAGACTCAGGTACGTGGTCATATAGTACAAAGATATCACAAAGCACCAGGGCATACAAAATACAGTCGATGATTTTCTTGTGATGGGTGAGGTCACATGGTGAATGACTATCCAATTAGAAGTGTTGAGGAGCTCATGTAGATAGTTTATGGAACACCATGACAGAGACTTCACCGTGATCAGGTATCTCTCAGGTGAGGATAGTGTGGTCCCTAGGGAGGCAGATTTGACAGAGGATTAGGAGGATCCATGGTTGGTGGATGATGTTATGATATCCTTCCACCACCACCACTATGCGGCCCATGTCAGTCTCAGGGAGATAGTATTCAAGGCTGCAAATAGATGCATACTTTAGATATCTATAATTCCGCAGTGCATGAGATGATTAGAGGTACAATCTGTATGTTTTATTCTCTTGATTCAGTATCAATCTACATAGGTTCTATCCATTCTTTCATCTCTATACTTCTAGTGTGAGAGCTAGAACTCATAATTGAGGTTCTAGCCCAGTAGATTCATCTCAAGGTTTCTATATAGAACACTTCTTATGTATCTTTTATCTACCAACAGTGCGAGTTATCGCTTGGTGGAGATAGGTTCATGTGGGAACTTTTTTTCATCACGATGAAACCCTATAATGTAATCTTGAGTATTTATTGGATATCCATGGTCTGAGACCAAATTGACTATCACCACAAACAAGTCAGATGCCTATATGCTGATGGGACAAGTTTATCCTTTTCTAGCGAGAGATATCTCATAGCAGAGAAAGCGGGTTCTGTGAACAGGAGGCTATGAACCATCATCCATTATTTATAGAGTATAACCCTTGGTGCATTAGGATCTTCAAGCATCTAGATTCCTTCAATTGTAGAGGATTACATAAATGTATTCCCCAAGGAAATTCTGGGACTACCTTCGAGGTGGGAGATGGAGTTTTTCATTGAATTACATCTCAACACTACTACAATATCTTATGTGGAATATCATATGACCACTATCGAGCTCCAGGAGTTGCATTTTCAATTGGAGTATCTTCAAGAGAAAGGTTTCATTAGACCTAGTGTGTCCCCTTGGGCAGCTCCAGCATTGGTCATGAAAAAGGTGGATGAGAGCTTACATATTTTTATGGATTATCATCACTTTAACCAGGCCATGATAAAGAAAAATTTCCCCTTACTGAGCATTGGAGACCTCTTTGACCAGTTTCAAGGCATGAGATGGTTCTCAAAGATCTATCTCAGGTTCAACTACCACCAATTGAGGGTTCCCAAGGATGATATTCCAAAGTTTACATTCTTATGTCTCTATAGACACTATGAGTTCCTAGTGATTCCCTTTGGTGTGACGAATGACCCTTCCATGTTTATGGATTTGATAAACCATGTATTCCATCCATACTTGGACCGGTTTTTTGTCATCTTCATCAAAAAAATACTCATCTATTATACATTAGGGGAGGAGCATGGAGAGTACTTAAGGATGGTCTTATATTTTCTTCAATATCACCAGCTTTATGAAAAGCTCTCGAAGTGATAGTTCTAGATACATGAGGTTCACTTTATGGGGCATTTCATTTCTGATCATGTTTTAACCATGGATTTAGTGAATATTGAGGTATTTATTTATTGGGAGCCACCCAAGAGTGTGTTGGAGGTGTAGAGATTTCTTGGTCTAGTAGGGAACTACTGGTGGTTTGTGGAAGACTTCTCTATAATTGCATCCCCTTTGACCGCCATGATATGGAAAGGGTAGCCATTCACCTAGTCTTATTAGTGACAATAGGCCTTTGAGGAGTTGAGGCTGAGGCTGATGATTGCTCCAGTGTTGATACTACTAGAGGAAGGCATGAAGTTCATAGTGTATTGCAATGTCTTAGGAGTTGGGCTCAACTACGTGTTGATGCAGTGATAAGAAATTATCGTATATGGGTCAAGGTAGTTGAGACCCCATGAGTATAAATACATGAATCATGAACTAGAGCTGGTAGTGGCAGTATTTTTCTTGAGGATGTGGAGATACTACCTTTTGGGGGAGTGCTTTTTGGTTTACTCAGACCATAAAAGTCTCAGGTATGTCTTCACACAGAGAGACCTGAACCTGAGGCAATGACACTAGTTGGAGTTTTTATAGAACTATGAATTCAAGATAGTCTATACTCTAGAAAAGGGAAACAATGTAGCAGTTTACCTTAGTTGGAAGTTTCATGCCTACTTAGTTCTGGAGGTGCTGGGCAACTGTTTTTCGCTATTTCTTGGCTATTCGAAATCGGATGTTTGAGAGGGTATAGATTCGGCCATCGGTTCCAGGCCTGTTCTCTTTGTCACGGGATAGTTATCCGTTCAGCTTTGAGATAGTGGAAGCATGGTTTAATGTTTTTTTTCACTGGGAGAATCTTTCCTCTTGCAGTGCGGGTTGTTTTTGGTCTTGAGCCTTTGGTTTGTTGAGGTTGTTAGTTTTGTCTAATTTGTTGATGTCATGTGTTCCCTCTCAGCCCTTAAAATTGGTCTATCTTAATAAAAAATCAATTTTCAATTAGTGATGGAGGCTTTAGATCAGTTGGCCTCATTTACAGCCGACCCTAGTGGATTAGAAGAGTACAAATTTTCTTCATTCGATGGTGTTGGATCCTCTACTTCTTGAGTGTGTGAAAGAGTCCCAGCTGGGAGACATCGACTGTGATGTCTTACATGATCAGATATCCATAGGCAACTCACCAGATGAATATTTTGAAGGAGGGACTCATGTCATCTTATTCTAGGGGTGGATAGTGGTTCTGGTCACATTACGGGAGGTGGTGATGTGAGAGTCCCACACTTCTCTTATACTTGTACATCCTAGTGCGGGGAAGATGTATAGAGAACTTTAGTAGAATTTTTGGTGGTCTAACATGAGGAAAAGCATAACTGAGTTCATCTCTTAGTGCCTCACCTGTTAGCAGGTGAATTCTGACCACCATGTTCCAATAGGTTTGTTGCTTCCCCTTGATATCCCGAAGTAGAAATGGAATTTCATATCCATGTAATTTTTCACAAGGCTTCCGCACACAATGAATGTCCATGATGCAATCTAGGTGATAGTTGACTAACAAACAAATTTGATACACTTCCTTTATATCATGGAGAAAAGTTTGGTGGAGAGTTTTAGGGCATTTGTATGTACAAGAAATCATTCTCCTTCATGGGGAAACCTCAATGATTTTATCTGATCGTGACGTATGATTTATGTCATGATTGTGGAGAGGCTATTAGGAGGAATTTAGGAACCAAAATGAGGATGAGCACATCCTTTCACCCTATACTGATTGGAAGACTGAGTGCACTATCCAATTGTTGGAGGATATGCCGAGGGATTTCATGTTAGACTTCCGTCAAAGCTAGGAGGACCACCTACCATTGGTAGAGTTTACATACAACAATAGATACCACTCTACCATAGACATGACACCTTTTGAGGCTCCTTATGGGAGACCCTATAGGTCACCCTTGTGTTTGAAAAATATTGACGAGTCATCTCTTGTGGGACCATAGATGGTATAGGTGATGATAGAGAAACTACAGGTTATTCATGGGTAGATGAGGATGGCCCAGATTAGAACAAAGTTTTATGAAGATCACCATATTAGGACCTTGTAGTTCAAGTATGGAGTCCACATTTTTCTAAAGAGTCTCCCCACAATGAGGATTGCGTAGGTTTGGATGGGGAGGCAAGCTATCCCTGAGGTTCATCTGATAATTCAAGATCGTGCAGAGGGTTGACAAGGTTGTTTATCACCTCTACCTACCCCCAAAGCTGGAGTGGGTTCATGAAATCTTCCATGTGTCACAGCTGAGGCGGTATGTGTATGACCCCATAAACATCATAGATTGGGGAGAGATGGAAATCAAGGATAGATCCACCTTTGTGGAGCACCCATTGGAAATCTAGAATCATTAGGAGAGTACCCTGTGTGGGTGGAATATCCCCTTGGTCTGCGTGTTGTGGAAGTATAGGAATGTGCATGAGAGTTCCTAGGAGTGGGAGAGCCAAGTGTGAGCTCAGTATCCTGAGTTGTTTGCTTATTTTTTGATTTTTGAGGATGAAAATATTGAAGGAGGGAATGATTTAGAGACCCAATTTTTTCATTTTAAGACTTTTAAATATTTCTATATATATTTCTAGAGCTAGGCACTGAGACGGTGTGCGATTCCAAGGCTCAATGTTCCCACAATTAATTTTATAAAAATATTAAATATATTTTATATTATATTCACACAACTTCTTAAAGAAAATAGGATAACTCTTAAACGGAATCTTGGATAATAAATCTAAGATCACATTTGAGTCTAGAACACAGTTTTTACCCTAGGCGTGACATAAAATGGGTCGGTGCAGGGTGATCAGACTCCTCGCTTGTTGGCGGTACGTTCAATGAATGAATGAATGAATGAATTAATTGTTTCATTTTAATGCAATGGATAATTATATTAGAATGATTCTAGATTTAATTATCCAGGGTTATTTGTAAAAACCCTAGGATAATTCCAAATCTCTCCCTTTATTCTTCATTGGCAAATCTCATCGGATGATGATGAAACACCAGATTATATTAGATCAGGATGCATCGAATGTAATGACTTCTCTTGATCATTAGAAGATGTTTTATTTATCAAAGAATGATCCATAATTGAGGTAGGACTAATCAGTTGTTTATTTATTCCCTTTTATTAAATCGATTGATCAGATCCATCATTTTTCTTGGATTTGCTCCAATTGTTTCCAATTGCATTCACCTGGGTATAAAAACTCATTTATTTTCATTTTTTTTCTAACCCTAGATGTCTGTTCTTAATCATTGTCCAATAATGATTGTATAATGATGTTTAAACTTTTGTTTTGGTTCTTTTATCCATGTTTTCTTTATGTTCTTCACTGGTTGGACCCCTCAGCCCCGGTTTGACTTTGTCGGCTTGTACTGAGCCCGATCAGACCCCCAAAATCATGACAGATCGAGAAATAAAGAAAAAAATTGATAATCTAAGACTAGATCTGGGATCTTTTTAAGGAATTTATATTTTTCAATGTTTTGAGATCAATTAATCAGCGTTGAAAGACTCGGGTGCATGCATAAAAAACAGTGAAACCCCGACGGACGAACGAAGGATGATTTCTGACAAATGATGGCCCGAAATTGTGATTTTCATCTAGATACACCTTTTTTGGTAATATATAGTGCCATATATAAAGCGGTGTGTCTAGATTTGAAGCACCAAAAGTGGATTTTAAGATTTTTAATTTATGATGGAAACCCGACTGCATGTTGTGTTGTGGGATGAACACACGGTGTGTAGCCCCCTCAACAATGATGGCTTGGGTTTTAGAAAACTTAAGGATGAAACGATGTGTAAGATATAAAACATGCTATGTACCCCTTTCCTAGATGGAAAACTCATGTGATGGGTCACATGGGTGATAACTTGTGTAGAAGTACACAGCTAGGTACACAGATGTGTACCTGAGTACATGAACATGGGGTCTGGTACATGGACACGACCCACAAGACACGAAAGAGTCCCTATTAGCCTTAAAACATTGTGTAGTCCACCTACATGGAATGTAATACTACATAGGATGGAGAAATGTTTCATCCAGGGACATATCCAGGTGGTGGAGTGGGACCACATGTCATGTGGGTCCCCTCACACATATGTACCCCTTAAGTTCTTTTGAAGAAACTTTAATTACTCGTATATCCTTTACTTGAACTCATATTTTGGAATGCGAGTAGCCTATCTTGAGTGTTTTTTCTATTATCACGTGATGGTTTCCTCTATTGTGGCTTATGGGATACAATGTGAAATGTTTTGGGAATGACACCTGGTTAGGCAATGCTTAATGATGGTAGTGATCGCATAGGATCACCAGGACCTTTCTGAGTGGTACCCTCCAGTAGGGCTAGTAAGTGGAGTTCATTGATAACCATTCTAAGTGGTACCCTCCAATAGGTTTGAGTAGTGGAGTTCCTCGATAAACCTTCTAAGTGGTACCCTCCAGTAGGGCTGGGCAGTGGAGTTCCTCGAAGACCTTTCTGAGCGGTGCCCGCCAGCAAGGCTGGGCAAAGGAGTTCCTCGATGACCTTTTTGAGCGGTACCCTCTAGAGGGGTTGGGCAGTGGAGTTCCTTGAATACCTTACTATAGTGAAACCCCCCATCAACATGGGTGTAGGTCCTATATGGATCATATCGAGTGTTACCCTCCAGCTGGGATGGGAAGTGGAGTTCCTCAATGGCTATCATAGTGAGACCCCCCTTTTGTACTAGGCCATGGGTTACCTACCTAGATTTTGTGGCCCCTATACTATGGGGAATAGTGATGAGGTGTGGCTAGACTTGGACAATTACTTGTGGGCAGATA
The DNA here is from genome assembly GCA_963277665.1 of Viscum album. Taxonomy (NCBI): domain Eukaryota; kingdom Viridiplantae; phylum Streptophyta; class Magnoliopsida; order Santalales; family Viscaceae; genus Viscum; species Viscum album. The sequence goes on from OY728158.1 coordinate 885,431,171, forward strand.
CGTGAGATATTGGGAATCCTTGTTGGAATTTTTGAATCATTGACTACTCTTCTTCCTGAGTCAAGTTGTGATATAGAGATATCAATTTTATGTCATTTAGGATTATTTTTAATGAGAATATATATATATATTATTCTGTATCCACACCTTGTATTTGGTTACTCTCCTTCCAGGAGAGCCAAAGAAGCATGAGGTATGCCACGTGTTTTCTGTGTCTATCTTCTCATGGTTGGATGATTCTACTCTCCTACTATAGGTGGATAAGACTCGATGAGTAGTTCATCTACTCACTGAGTTTATCCCCTTTCATTTGGATGATCTTACTTTCACTCTTTTTTGGGTTGAGCTATTCTCTTTTACCATATCTTGCATCTACTATCTTTTCTCTCATGTTGTATCTCTTACTACTCCCCTTCAGCTTTCAGGGTGTCCTATTCGGTATGTATATACTCACCCCTACATGGGATTTTATCACATGTGTCATGTCTTATATAGATGATGGAAAAGTAAGTGGTGAATTCAGATGATCTTAGGGATATTGGGTAATTTGACCGCATGCAGTGGTCGTAGATTGCGATTCAGGAGATGGGATCTCTTTCAGATATTTACATTTCTAGTTTTTTAGGTTATAACATATTTCTAGTTGAGAGTATACTTTTCCCCTTTACTTTTCAGTTTTCACTATCGTACTTTTGTACTGTCTAGAGGCTCATGCATGCTTGGTTTACTTTATAGTAATGTTGCATATTTTACTCTTTCCCTATACAGTTTTTCTTTGATATGGTTGTGAGTGTGTGAGTACAGGTACTTAGGCAAAGGCCTCCCTAATTTTAGTTATGCCTTCTGCACTTGTCACCACCCCTTGGCCTATAGAGGCGGGTTTGGGGTAGTTTCTCCTCAAGCCCTAGCTTGGGTCGGGTCGTGAAACTAAATTTGTTGAATTTTTCTTCAATTTTAACAATGAATTTTCTTTCTCTTTCACTCTTTCTTTGATCTTTATGTTATGAGTCTTATAAACATTAATTATTTTATTTAATTCATAAATATCCCTCATAAATTTATAAATTTATTTTGAAAAAGAAGATTCCTTGTCATTTGATGACTGATTTTACTTCTTCAATGTTCTGACTTATTTTTCCAATTTAGAGATCTTTGAGGGATAATCATTCAATTATTTATTCAAAAATAAATCCATATCATTCTCTTCTTATTCACTTTCAAATCCAATTTCATCACTGGTAACATTTTGATAATTTACTTTTACAATGAGAAAATTTTTACCATCTTCATCACCAGATGAATCATATTCATTTTCACTACCATCAATTTCCTTTGATAGAAAGTTTATCATTTTAAATTTTGAGAAATTATTACCTTTATCATTGAAAGAACCCTTCGATTTATTTTCTTTCTTCTTTGATAATTTTTTAGGCTTAACATATTCCTCATCACTGTATTCTCTAGTTTTGGATTTATGAAAATGTGTAACAAAATAATTAATAGATCCACAAATGAAACATTTTATGAGAAAAAATTTCTTGTACTTTCCTTCTCCCTCTTCTTATTTGTCTTGAGATAAAGGACATCAATCAATCAAACTTCTCCTTTGTATCTTCATAAAAATCTGAACAAGATGATTCCTCTTCAACAATAACTTTATTCTTCAACTTCTCTTTCTCTATGGATTTAAAAGTGATTTTTTCAACCTTTACCTTCTTATTAATAATATTATCTTTTCTCATTTCATAAGATAGTAAAATACTATTCAATTCATCAAGAGTAATATAACATATATATTTTTCTTCTAAATATGTGACTTTAGTGTCAAACTTATCTGGTAAGATACATCAAATCTTTTAAAAAACATCAAAGTCTTCCATATTGTCACCATAGCATATGGTCATCCTCAAAAATTCATTTAATCTTGTAAATAAGCTATTGATAGCCTCATCATCATGCATCCAGAGATCTTCATACATAAGAATCCAAAATTTAATCTTAGTCTTCTTCACTTTTGTTTTACCTTCATAGATATTTTCCATTTTATCCCAAGTGCCTTTTGATGCAAACCAGACAACCTACAAGGAACAAGATCTACAAGGAGGATGAGCAAGGAGATTTCACCACAGCAGAAGCTAAACAGATTGTAAGAATGAGAGGGTATGGAACCTTCCATCGGGACAAGCCTTTGCATGCACGGGAATGCCTAGCCGAACAGCCATGCGAAGGTGGAGAGATGATTTCACGATGAAGATGCTGGGGAGGAGTAGTTCCAAGTAGTTAGTCTGGGTTGTATGTAATGTTTGAAGCCTACGGGCAATGAATTCCTCTAAGGCCTACGGGCCATGTAATACTTAGGCCTACGGGCCTTGTAAGGGTTCCACCTCACCCCTTAAAAGGTAGATTATCAAAAATCAATAAAAAATGAAGGCCTTCGGGCCATTGGAGAAACCCACTATCTTAAAGAGAATAAAAAATAACATTTCTAGAACAAACACCACTTTCAACATTTCTCTTTTCCATCACTATCACAGAATCACCTTCAACACATGTGAAAAATCCATCAGTTGAAGCTTCCAAAACATTATAACTGATAGATTAGAATAATAGAAACATCATGCCCTTCCATATGTGATACCACTTCCCATCAAATGAAGGTATATTCTTGTTATTCACCAAATTTAAATTATCCATTATATATAAAATAAATAATAATAAAATTATTATTTTTAAGAGAGACTTCAAATACTAATCTATAAACAACCGATGATGAATGAGGGAAATCAAGATCTAATTACAATTGTAGAACCATTGTAGGATCTATGGAAGATCTTTGAGTTGGGGGGGGGGGTGAATCAATGATCTATATAATTTTTAAATTTATTTTTAAATATACCTCACAACCTATTAGGATACTTTTGATAATTATTATTCTCACCCCCAAACACACATCAACACAAAGGAATATAGAAGATTTACAAGGTTCACCTCTCAATGTAAGAAGGCTAGTCCTTGATGTGATGTGGATTCCTTAGAGATCATACTACCCACTCAAATAATAACATGATTAAAATGATTAGGCTATAACATAGAAACTTGTGTTTTCATGTCTCCTAACTATGTTTCAGTATATCCTGCAAGCAAGTGCATCCCACACTTTACAATGATCAAAATTTTGAGTAACAACTGATACGTATTCCTCCTGTAGACTGTTATCAAGATGGAGGATGTACTAAGTACTTACTATTATTTTGGTCTTGCATAGTATCAAGACACCAATCCAAATATAATCCACAACACCGCATGAAATTATCATTTTTTGTATCTTCATTATGAAAGGGTTTCTTTAGAATATGTATATGGAGCAACAACTTATTCTTCCCCTCTCTCTCTATACTATGAAATTCAAGAACAACTCACCAAATATCTTTTTCATAGTATCCCCCACACAAATTTATTATTTATTTTTTGAATATATATATATATATTCATGAGATATTATGTGAATATTATTTTGGTATAAACTCATTTTTTTTCTAGACTCCCACTTGTAATAATATATTTACAGATATTCAAATTTGAAATATCTTAAAGACTTGGATCTATGTATTTAAAAACTCTTGCTTCTTCTCTTCATAATTGATGGAATAATTTCATGTAATAACCTTCATTTAATATTAATAATCTTACTATTCTTTCCATGACAATTCACATGAATTTACACTACATATACATACATGAACCTGTTCTGATCATGGTATCTTTTATTTGTGATATAGAATCTCTCTGTAAATAATCCATCCACTATCTTCTTAATTATACCTGAATCATGATAATAATTATCTTGATAGGTATTAGCATTAAAGAATTGATCACCTGGAATTGACTAAGTTTCAGTTATTTAGAATAAAATAATCCCAGAAACATCAAATTTTCAAACAGCTAGATTCTAAAAAAATCACTAATTCTGGAAGGCTCACACAACTCAAAAGGCTTACATCTGTATTCTAAAGGATTATTGTTAGAAGGATTGTGATTAAATGCATACACTTTCTAAAGACTTATGATTTTAATGAATTCATATAGAATGACCTAGAAGTCATATGACCTGAGCCTAAAACAAAATGCCAACCAAAAATACATTAAGACATGGTAGTTCCTCGTTTCTTACTTTCAAAAATTACCCATTTGATTCTTCTTCTCAAAACAATCACCATTGATGCACTACATCTTGGGTATCACCATTTTAAACTCCATCCCTAAGTTATCATTTGGATTACCCTTACATAAATATTGAATAAACTATATAAATTTACTAAATTCATGCTTACAATTGGCATGATGTTTACACAGATGATTGTTCATGTGTATGTAACCCAGATGATGTATACTTGGGTGCTAGTTGATGTTCATATAGCCAATGATTCTTATGAAACCAACTACCAACCTTTTCCTAGCTCGGGTGATGGTTAAAAAAAGTTGCATGATGCTTACCCAAATGGAGGATCGTCCTTAAATTTCTCTCAGTAACCCTGAATATTGATCATGAGGAAAAAAAGGGTCTACATGGATCGACCACATGAACAATTGAATGATCGTGAGGATCAACTACATGAACAATCTACCGATCATACAGATCGACTATGTGATATATACAAGTGACCATATTAATGGATCAACCACATAAAAACCAATAAACTATGTCAGTATTGATTCTATTGCATGAATATATCCAATAATTACCATAAGAATTGATCTAAAAAAATCCAACCTACCACAGCAATCGACCATTCCTATCTCAGTCTGAAAATTCCAGACTTGCTTCACTTCAAATCAGGGCATCCTCAAACTATCTTTAAACCTTCTCAAGAATCTCAAAAATACTTCCAAATGTCTCAATATCACAAAAAAAACTTGTCTTTAATTACCTTGTAAAAAAATTCAATAATCATCACACTTACTTTAAATATGATTTGTGTATTGACAAAAAAAATCAACATAATAGACCAAATCACTTTAACCTTATTCAAAACAAAATCCTTTCAATCATGGGATAAATAGTTGGAACACCTCAAGGAAATGTTTTTGGATATGGATCAAGGTATAGGAGGTGTTTTGAGTGCTCGATTAAATGTTAGAGTGGGGTTGGGGTGACCCCCTAGCTGATTGTGGCTACATGAGGTCCATCACATCATGGTGGATGAGGGTCACACTACGATAAGAACTGAGTGGGTGATGGTCACACCGAGGATGATGGATTTGAGTCATTGAGGGTTTTCTAGATTTTGGATAAGAGGAATAATCTTAGTAAATGGTCATTACACGAAGGGGGGTGTCATGCCATGATAATGATCCTTATGAAAGGTCAAGGACTCTTACAGTTTTCACCTTTGATTTTTCATGGATGAAAGTTGGATAGATTGCGACGACCTACTATGTGGAAGTACCGTAAATGATAACATTAAGGCACTATGCTTCGAGGAGGGAGGCCATGCCTTGGGGGCTTAGACCTCACCTGGAAAAGGGTGCGCCGTGATGTGACCTAAGTGGATTGCACCATAGAGGTGATGGGAATGGGGATGGCCCCCTACCTAGGGGTGTGTCACTCCATGTCCTAGGTGGGATAAGTTGTGATGATGATAGGAAATGTGATGTCCCCTATACCTAGGGTGGTCATGGAACAACCCATAGGGGTCACACAATGACCTGTCTAGGTGAGGGAGCACCATGCTATGACCCCCATGGCCACATCGTGACTTGGCGCCTAGGTGGTTTTCTACTAGGGGTAGAACAGTATTCTTACGATTGACACCCTTTGGGGTTTTAAATGAGAGAGGTGTTAGGGGAGGTCTATTTGGATGAATATCCCCCTCCCCTTTCCCCATTCAAATCCCCCTTGAAGAGGGTTCATTTTTAGTAGTTTTCTATAGTGATTCTAGGTGTGTTCTTTGTATACCCCCTTCATTCATCCTTTTCTTTTTATTTCACTGATTTGTGGTGTCTTCAAGCTAGGTTTTATTAAATATTACATCAAAGAATGGTGTAATCATCCTGAACAATGAGGATTCTTTTCATGGTGACTAGTGGACATCCCAAGAGGAGGAACGCACACCGTTGCTTATCATTTGGTTAGAGGTAGGTGTTGGAGTTGGTGTCCTAGGACCAAATGTTTTTACTTTGATTACATGACACTAATAGAATTCTAGATATTTACAATGAGATCTCATCGCAAATAGGTTTTTGCGATGGGGTCCCGTTGCAAATAGCTCCTCGCGGAAAACGCCACCACAAATAAGTCTATGATTATATACTTTATATATATATATATATATATACTTTTTTGTGACGGGCTCATAATCCCATCGAAAATAATTTTTTTTAAAAATTATTTAGACTATTTGCGATGGGCCCATCACAAATAATTTTTGTGACGGGTCTCTAATCCCATTGCAAATACTTTTTAAAAAAAATTATTTAGACTATTTGCGATGGGAACCCGTCGCAACAGATCCCGTCGCAAATAATAAATAATTTTTTTTAAATTTTTTTTTAATAAAATTATGATTATTGAAAAATTAATTTTAATATTATTAAAATAATTAAAATAAAAATACATTAAAATTCTCAATATTCACAAAATAATATTAAAAAAATCATAAAATATGATTATTATTATTATTATTATTAGTAAAATAAAAAAATATTAAAAAATATAATACTGAAAAAATATATTTAATAAAATTATGATTAATGAAACAATAATATTAATATTATTAAAATAATAAAAAAAATAAAAAATATTAAAATTCTCAATATTCACAAAAAAAAATCATAAAATATTAAAAATTAAATTATGTAATAATCGCACTGATATAAAATACCAAAACTTTAAATAGTTCATATTAAAAATAATTTAAATTCAAATGTTTTTGACATAAAAAAAATTACTGGGGGGGGGGTCGTCTTCTGGAGGAGGTGGAGGAGATGGTGGAAGAAACTCTATCCCTAAACTACGAGTCAGACGGTGCATGTACTCTATCTGCTCGTGATGTTGCTGCTGTCATCGATGCATCTTCTCCTTGTGTTGCTGCTGCTACTGCTGCCATCGATGCATCTTCTCCTCGTGCTGCTGCTACTGCTGCTGCTGACATATCTCTTCTTACTGCTTCTGCACACTCTCTATAAGGTCATTCTGAGCTCGGAACTGCTCCTGATACTATGATCTAGAAGATGATTCCTCTCCACGAGCTCCTCTCAAGCTGGACGCTGACATCGCAGTAGTACCATAATAAGTACTAGGAGTCACATGAGAGCCGATACTAACTACTCAGCCCTTCTCAAAGTCATACTGAGTCACTTGTATCCATGATGCCTCGTCGAAATGGTGGGCACTGGTCTGATCAGTCGCCTCGTCCTGACCCTCAAACTGTGTCTAAGAAGTCGCAGCCTCATATGTCTCCTTCAATTCCAATTTGAAATTAAAATTGTGAAAATATTATATCCAATTAATTGTCAAACTGAAAAAAATAAGACTAACCACAATCTGACGATGACGATCACCTCTAATCACTCTGGTAACTGGATCACTGTACATCCTCCGATAAACATCATACTCTGTAATATCGGGATGCTCAAATGCCTATATGAATATAAAATAAACTTTTTATATTTGAAGTTATATAAAATATTTAAAAAAAATACTTACCAAATGCTCTCTATGCATACTGAATGTACGACTACCATCTCGATGTGTCACCTCCTGTCTCCCCCGGTTCTACCGACCCAATGAAGACCTCCTATGAAATCCACCACCTAACCAGTGTGCACATAATCCATCCCAAACCTGATATGAAAAGTACTCTAGTCGGTGGGATCTACACGACTCATCAAATACTATCTCTCCTGCTTTCTTAATGGCCGTCTTTCTCAAATTGGGAAAAAAATGACGCAAACGCTCATGCATAGCCACCTCCCATGCTGCATAGATATCTTCACGCATGCTATCATTGATGGGATACCATAAACCCTACAAATAATTTATAATATCAAGTTGTTAATAAAATAAATTTTAAAATAAATATTATTTATTTACGTACCAGCCAATGATTGTACATGCCGAGCTGCACATCAACGGGAATCTGTTCCCATGTGGTCCATGGATGAGAAAAATAATTACGCAAGATAGAACTCCCCGGTCCAACAGCTAAATGCGCAAAACTATGAAAAAAGAATAAATAATCAAACAATTAGTATATATATAAATAAATTAATGAAATATAACTAAAATATACAGGTTATCATACCTCCGTGTACGTGGATCGAAGCCAAGACATGGACGTCGCTCAGGGATAGTGTCAAGAATCATCAGTAGTGCAAGACCGTGCCCCCTCCGCGTACCTCCTGAACCACTAGTAGGCTGAGGGTCAGATGATCCCATATCCCCCTCATCCAAAGGTAGCTCAGCCTCCTCTAACTAACACAATAGATCAGAGTCCATCTGAAACACAAAATTATTATTATTAGCAGATAGTTGAAAATAAATATTATATATATATATATTAGTTATGATCATAACCAGTATTTAACTATACCAATGTTCACCTTCATCACCATCTTCATATATAACGATGTCAATGTATTCATATTCCTCCCCGGCATCATCAATATCCATGTGAGTTTCACTTTTATTATCCCTTGTAATTTCAATTTCATTTGTAACATCATTAACATCTTCATCACCATGGACCCTTAATTGTGGGGTGTCCTCATTGATATTCATGTTTCTTTGTGAAAAAGATGGATTTTGAGTAGTCTCTTGAAAAATTTCAATTTCTTCCACTTCAGTAGAACCTCATTCAGTTTGAGTAAATTGATTTTCCTGAGATTTAATTTTTATTATGCTTCACCAATCACCTAGGTCTCTTGATGCAGCACAATACTTTGCGTAATAAATTTGATGTGCCTGTTGAGCTAGTAAAAATGGTTAATTTACTGCAAGAAGAATTTTATATTTAATATCGACGATTCCATGAGTTGGATAAACACACAAGCCTCTCTCAGTATCCAACCACCGACATTTAAACATCATTATGTAATTTTTTCCAAGACAACATAGCTTAATAATTTCATCTAGAATTCCATAAAAGTCAACTTCAGTTTCTTTATGATGCGATCCTCTCAAACAAACTCCAATGTTCATTGTTTTTTTTGATTCCCCATATGCACATGTATGAAATCGAAAACCATTCACCACATATGCGTTATATGATTTAAACATTTTGGATAGTGGGTTACTCAATATACATAGTCTCTTATCAAATTTATCATCATGTTGAGACACCTAAAATTTTTTAAAACAATTATCAATATAATAAATAGTAAACTGAATTGATATTAAACCATCAATAATTTTTGTTACCATCTTTTGAAACCATTGAGAAATTTTTTTTTGTCTGCGTTCTTCAAGAGCAGCTGTTGTAATTTGTGGAACTTGTTTCTTGATATGATTATAATATAACCTACAAATAAAATAAGTTTACATACTGTAATAGAAATTATAGAATAAGTGATAAAAGAACTCACAGTACAAATGTTTTCACTTCTTCACAGTTGAGCAGAACATATGTATGAGCTCTGTGATGTTCATCATCTGAAAGCCATCGTTCTTGAACTCCACCAAAGCCAAGATTTGGCTGATTAAAAATTGATAAATGATTTTCCATTTCATAATTAAAATTTCCCTTGTTCCATCCCATGCATTTTTTAGGGATATTCATATTCAAAATAGTGAGAGCATAAAAAAGCAATTTCCTCTTGAAAATAATCTTCAGCAATTGAGCCTTCAACTGATGCTTTGTTACGTACTTTTTCCTTCAATTTATGCATGCATATCTCAAATGGGTACATCCATCGAAACTTTACTAGACATCCACATTTAGATTCATGTGGAAAATATAATATCAGATATTCCATTGAGTCAAAGAAATCCAGTGGAATTATTTTTTCCAATTTACGTATAATTACAACAACATCTTCTTCCAGTTTGCTCAGTGCATCTTAGTCAGTTTTCACTGCACAAATGTCTCGAAAAAAATATGATATGTCTGTTATCGAATCCAAAACCATAGAATTCAACAAACCTTTGAATCCAATCGGCATAAGTCTTTCCATTATAACATGACAATCATGACTTTTTAATCCGATAATATGACCATTCTTAACACATCTTCCCAAATTGGAAGCATAGCCATCTGGAAGTCTCAAATCTGCAATCCACTGACAAAATAATAAACGACTCTTTTTGGACAGTGTATAAGCTGCTTTTGGCTTCATCAAACTATGTGATCTGACATTTTCAAATAGTTCAAGTTCTAGTCGCCTGCAAATTTGGGCAAGATCTAATCGTGATTTTACAGTATCTTTGGTCTTACCTGGTGTATCCAAAACTGTATGAAATAAGTTATCAAAAAAGTTATTCTCAATGTGCATGAAATCTAATATGTGGTGGACCAACAAATCAGACCAATATGGGAGATCCCAAAAAATGCTTCGTTTTATCCAATTATATTCTTTCCCAAAGCCATGATTTTTTTTGGTTTACTATTGGCCCAAATGTGATGGGAGGTAATGAAAATACAACTGATTTTAACTCTTTACTTGAGATCATTTTTGGAGGTTCATCCCTTTCAATTGTGCCTTTTCTGAAATGAGATTTGTTCCTTCAAAAAGGATGATCGGTTGGAAGAAATCTACGATGATAGTCAAAATAGCAAGGTTTTTTCCATTGATGAGCATAAAAGCTTTTTTGTCTTTCATACAGTAATGACATGATTTCAGACCATGTGTACTCTAGCTAGATAACATGCCATATGCCGGAAAGTCACTAATCGTCCACATCAATGCAGATTTTAATGTGAAATTTTGTTTCGTAGGAACATCATATGTACTAACATCATTACTCCACAATGTATTTAACTCATCAATCAATGGTTTCAAATAAACATCAATATTCTTTTTCAAATGTCCTAAGATTAATAAGGTCAAAAAGATATAGGGCTCCTTCATCAACATCCATGGAGGTAGATTTTACGGAGTTATAAAGACAGGCCAACATGAATACTGACTACCATAAGAACCAAACGGACAAAAACCATCCGTATAAAGACCCAATCGCACATTTCGGGCTTCTAAAGAAAAATATGGATGCAAACGATCAAAATGTTTCCATGAATCACCATCAGATGGATGATTCAAGCTTTTACCGATTGAAATATTGGTTTTGTGCCATGAAATCATTGATGCTATGTTATGAGACATAAATAAACATTGCAGCCTGGGTGTAAGGGAGAAATATCTCACACTACTGGAAATCATGGTTTTCCCAACAGTTTTATACCAACGGTTCAAAAGAACCGTTGGTATAGGTGATTTTTCCCAACAGTTTGATGAAATCTTTGGGAAATATTAGAAGAAAATTAGTTTTCCCAACGGTTTCATCAAACCTTTGGGAAAGATGGGGAAAAAATCAGTTTTCCCAATGGTTTAATGAAACTGTTGGGAAAGATTTCCCCCAAATATAGACCAGCCGAACCCCCACCCAGCCTGAGTACAGACCGATTGCAAAAAGAACCTAATCGAGCTCCTCAATTCTTCTCAGCCGCGACACTCTTTCCACCCAAGATCCATCTTTAATCAAACAAAATCTTATTTCACACTTCAAATTAGTAAGTGTTACCTTAGTTTTAGCGTTATTTCTCTATTTTTTTGGTGTTTGATGTTTTGATTTAGGCTAAATTAGGGTTTCTATCTACGGAACCCTTGGATTTATTTTATGTTTTTTGTTTTACACTTCAAACATGGTAAAGGGGTTGTTTAATGGGGTGATATGGTACTTTTGGTGGAATTTATTTTAGTTGAAAATTGGATTTTGATTTGGACGAATTTATGTTTCAATTTGTGGTTGGGGAGGGTGTGCAGATGGGGTGGGGGGGGGGATGTCGAGGGATATCCAAGTGGGGTGGGGGAGGGGCTGTCTAGGTAGGGTGAGGAGGGGGCTGGGTTGTCCAAATGGGGTGGGGGTAGGGCTGTTTGGGGTGGGGGAGGGCCTGTTTAGGTAGGGTGGGGGAGGGGGCTGTCTAGGTAGGGTGGGGGAGGGGGCTATCTAGGTAGGGTGGGGGAGGGGGCTGGGTTGTCCAAATGGGGTGGGGGTAGGGCTGTTTGGGGTGGGGGAGGGGCTATCTAGGCAGGGTGGGAGAGGGGGCTGTCTAGGCGGGGTGGGGGAGGGGGCTTGGTTGTCCAAATGGGGTGGGGGTAGGGCTGTTTGGGGAGGGGGAGGGGCTATCTAGGTAGGGTGGGGGAGGGGGGAATCTAGGTAGGGTGGGGGAGGGGGCTGGGTTGTCCAAATGGGGTGGGGGAGGGTGTACAGGTTGGGTGGGGGAGGGTGTCTAGGTAGGGTTGTCCAAGTGGGGTGGGGAGGGTGTGTAGGTGGGGTGGGGGAGGGGTTGTCTAGGTAGGGTGGGGGGGATGGATTGTCTAAGTGGGGTGACGGTAGGGCTGTCTAGGTGGGGTGGGGGGGGTGGATGAGTTTTCCAAGTGGGTTGTGGGGGGTAGGGGTGTCCAGGTATGGTGGGGGGGGGTTTCCAAGTGGGGTGGGGGTAGGGCTGTCCACGTGGGGTGGGGGGTGCTGGGTTGTCCAAGTGGGGTGGGGGTAGGGCTGTCCAAGTGGGGTGGATGGGGTGGGGGGTAGGGCTGTCCAAGTGGGGTGGAAACCCTAAATTCAATGTTTTAATTGGAGATTTGGTTTGTTTTATTAGGGATTAGGTGTATAAGGCATTCCCATTACTATTATGGGTGGTTTTAATCAAAAGTTATGATGTTGGAACCATTTATGATGTTGTTGTCTCTATTTAATCTCATTTCCCCTAACTTAACATTAAATTCTATATCACATTTGGTTTCTATTTTTTTTAATTTCCAGTTAAGTTATTTGTGGTCGGTGATTGTCTCATGTTAATTGTTTTCAATGGTTTGGCGTGGAAATTGGGCATTTAATGGGACTTTTCCAAATGGGGGTGCCTTGAGAATACTCCAAATATTTGTTAAAAATGATCAAAGGGATTTTATTATTTAAAATGGATTTTGAAAGATATTTTCTATTAAAGTTCAATCCTATTGAATTTTTTATGACAAAATGACTTATATAAATTCTTTTTACAGAATGAACAGAAGTTAGATGTATGAAACCGATCGGATCTCAAGATATTTTCAAAACAATTTGGAGAGATTTATAGATTTTTCATTTCACAATGCTTCAGATAGTGGTCGCATACACTGCCCATGTTCCAATTGTGTTGGTAGACCTTGGTTGAGCCGTGAAGAAGTCAGCTACAACATAACCAAAAATGGTTTTCAAGCAAACTACTTTGTGTGGTATCACAATGGGGAGAAAATGAAATCTCAAATTGGTGATGATCGAAATGAAAGGATAGGAATGGATAATTTGTTAGATGATCAGTTTCCGTTTATTCGTCATCATGAAAAAGAAAGTATTTCGACTCAAGAAGAATTCTATATGAGGAAAACTGATGCGTCTAGTGAAAATGATGATATTGATAGGGTGAAAAAATTGAATGATGCTGCCACGACTCCAGTATATCGACAATGCGATAAAATGAAAAAGCTGGAATTTTTAATCTGATTGTTTCATGGGAAAAATATGTATGGGATTTCTAATACATAAATCGATTACATTCTTACCCTCTTGAAGGATTTACTTCCAGATAATGCAGATATTTCCTCAAACCACTATATGACATGGAAGTTAGTTGAGGAACTTGGATTTTTAAGAAAAAAAATTCATGCTTGCCTGAAAGATTGCAGTTTATTCTGGTAGGAAACCGCTGAACGAAATGATTGTATAAAATGTGGCACATCCTGCTGGAAGTCAAAATCTGATGGAACACCATCCTGCATTCCACAAAAAGTAATGTGGCACCTTCCATTGATCCCCAGACTCCATAATCTTTTTATGTCTGATGACATATCAATAAAAATGATATTGAATGATACCGAGATAAAGAAGACTAATGATGAGTTGGTTCATCCTACATATGGATTTGCATGGCAGAGATTTGATGCTCGAAATCATGATTTTGCAGCTGACGTGCATAATGTGAGGCTGGGTCTTTCATGCGATGGTTTTAATCTGTTTGGGCAGATGCTTACTTCGCACAGCACATGGCCAGTTTTTATACACATTTATAATCTTCCCCCATGGTTGTGTATGAAAAAACCTTTCACTTTCATGAGTATATTCATATCTGGTCCTTCTGATCCTGATATTGATATTGATGTATACATGCAACCTTTAATAAAAAAGTTGAAACTTCTTTGGGATGTGGGTGTGCGCACATACGATGCATGTTCGAAAGACATATTTCAGATGCGTGCTGCGCTTATGTGGACGATCAATGATTTTCTGTCTTATACAATGATGTATGGATGGAGCATGAAGGGAAAATTGTCATGTCCAGTTTGTATGAAGAATACACAATCCAGAAGACTGAAACATCGCTGTAGTTTCAGTTTTATGGGACATCGACGATTCTTTCCAAAGGATCATCCATATAGAATGAATCATCAAATATTTGATAATACCATAGAGACCGATGATCCACCTCAGTGTATGTCTGGAACTGACGTGCTTAATGAATTGAAAGATTTCAGTTTTTTGTTCGGGAAGGTTCAAATGAAATATGGAAAGAGAAAGAATGTTTCCACTGAAACCTATTACAATTGGAGGAATATGAGTATCTTTTTTGATTTTCCTTATTGGTCAACCAATTTTTTACGTCATTGCTTATACGTAATGCATATTGGAAAGAATATATGCAAAATGTTTCTTTCAGTTCTTCTAAATGTCAAGGGAAAGACAAAAGATGATTTATGATCTCGGTGTGACTTGGTGGATTGGGGCATCAGACCAGAATTACATCCTGTGCGTATCAGTGAAAATAAATGGCAACTTTCATGTGCTTCTTATGTGATGACACCTATGAAAAAAAAACAATTTCTGGAAGTATTAGAGACTATTAGAGTTCCTGATGGCTATTCAAGCAACATATCTAAATGGGTCAAAAGAAGAGATTTGAAGCTAAAATCTTTGAAGACTCGTGATTATCACGTTCTACTGCATGAGTTGCTTCCAATAGAAATCCGTCATCTTTTTTCCAATAATGTAAGGGTGGCTGTTATTCGGTTGTGCCATTTGTTTAGAGATATTTGTGCTAAGAAGTTGTCCAAGTCTTTCTTGAAAAAAATGTTGACAGATTCCCCATTAATTTTTTGTGAGTTGGAGAAAATATTTCCTCCATAATTTTTCACATTAAAGTCTTATGTCTGAAATAGAAATCATCCCGAAGGTTCTATCGTGAACGATTACTTGGTTCAAGAATGTATGGATTTCTGCTTGATGTATTTGTCCGATCTTACTACAAGATTGAACAAACCAATGAGAAATGAAGAAGAACATTATGAGAAAATTGAAACCAGTTTTCCATCACTTCCTCAAACAGGAGGAATTCCTGGATCATATACATTGAATACATTAAGCCATGAAGAGCGGGAGATGGAAAATCGCACAGTTTTGTTCAACTGTGATTTGTTCAATGACTATATCAGGTAACTAAATTGATTATGTATATCTTACATATATATTTGTTAAACTATTCATATTTTTTATCTATAGGGAACATAAAACAATGATAAATAGGAAGCATCATTAATTATCTTTGAGAAGGAGAGAGACTTTTCATAGCAAAGAGTTTTATGCTTGGTTAAAATTGAAGGTAAAAAAATTAATGTTTAAAATAATTATATCAATATTTAATTAAGTTTAATAGTCATTTATATTGCAGGTATTGTGTTTGTCTGCTGACTCTGTCTCTGAGAAAATAAGAGCTTTGGCTTTTGGTCCTAATACCGTGGTTCGTGACTGTAAATCAATTTTTATCAATGGGTACAAATTTATTGCCACTGAACGAGAAAAGAACATGAGAACACAACATGATGGTGTTATGGTTACTGCCACAATAGATTGTTATGCCAGTGCATCAGATAGTAGACCGCGATTTGAAAATGTGGGTTATTATGGAGTTGTTGAGAAAATAATAATATTGGATTATTACTCTCATAGACGAGTCACAATGATGAAATTCCATTGGTTTGATTCGATGACGAGACATGGCACATTTATTAATTATTGTGGATTTCGAGTAATTAATATGAATCACACTCTTGCTACCGAATAACCATATGTGTTGGCATCAATGGATAAACAAGTTTTTTATGTCAAAGACCAACTTCGACCTGAATTTGGTGTCATAGTTGAAGTAATTCCAAGACATATTTTTGATGAAGGTGATGATGGAATTGACACTGTACCTAGTTCCATTAGAACCAATCCATTTATTTCTTTTGATGACTCCAATAGCTCAATTGTCAGAGTTGATTGTGAACCTGAAGTTGTGGTTGAAAATATATAGAATCATTCATCCATGTTCTCAATTCTTTTGGTTTACCTCGAGTTGGGTTGTTAAGGTTGGTAATATTCAAATTGATTTAGTATTGATCACAAATATGTTTTAGATGACTTAACCATTATGTGAATTTTCAATGTTTACTGGTTGTAGTTTTATTTGAATTTCATTTTCTAATTTGGAATTGAACTGTATACAAACATAGTCAAACAATATTTCTAACTTGGTGAACATTACAACTTGTATGATTTATTAAATCCATTCAAACTCTTATAAAACAATTGATAGCTGAATTGATCATTATGTGAATTTTCAATGTTTATTGGTTGCAGTTTTATTTGAATTGCATTTTCTAATTTGGAATTGAACTGTATTCAAACATAGTCAAACAATATTTCTAACTTGGTGAACATTAAAACTTGTATGATTTATTAAATCCATTCAATCTCTTCTAAAACAATTTATAGATGACTTGACCGTTATGCGAATTTTCAATGTTTATTGGTTGCAGTTTTATTTGAATTGCATTTTCTAATTTGAATTGAACTGTATTCAAACATAGTCAAACAATATTTCTAACTTGGTAAAAATTACAACTTGTATGATTTATTAAATCCATTCAATCTCTTCTAAAACAATTGATAGCTAAATTACCAATGAATCCTCCTATTCCCTAATATATTTAGTTTTTTGGGTTACACATTAGTTTCCTTTTTCTAATTAAATACATATTTGTATTTAAAAGCTGGAAATGAATCCAATTGAAGAGAGACGAAGGAAAAAAATGATGGAGAACAATCGTCAAATGACGGAGTTGGGAATTCCATCATTAGTGCCTGTAGTGAGTACTTTATTTAAAATTGATATATTTAAATAATATATAATGTCATGTGATTAAATTTTTTGTAAACATTTTTGTAGGATCCACCTATACGTCGGCAGTTATTCGACAAGGGGCCTAGTACTGGTCCTAGTACACAGGCCAGTGGTACGAGGAGGGTTCGTACCAGAGGTGGACGAGCAGCTGCGCGTACCAAACTAGACCCTGCCCCTCCCACTGACATGTCATCCTTCCCACATTCTGATCCCGGTGTGTCATTAGGGACACAAGAGATATTTAGGCCTCCCATGTTTTCGCTACCTTCTGAATCTTCTGGCCCATCATTTTCACATCCCATGATGATTCCCACTCCCCAGTCAGCATCCGTTCAGAAAGCTGTCCCATCTTCTTTTCCTTCTACTTATGTCTCTTCGAGATTCTATATTCCATCGTCTTCGACTCCTGTTCCACCACAGGGTGTTCCATCAGTTTCTGTGGATCCAGCGGCGCTCAGTGATCAGACCGACACAAGTATATTTATAGAACCCTAACAAATTTTTATAGCAATATTTATTTTCATTATAACATGTTTTGATAAAATATTTGTTTTTATTTCATGTCAGATACATCTACTAACAGGAGTCATGGGCGGACAGCCCCCAAACAGCCCCCCGAATATCCCCCAGACAGCCCCCCGGATAGCCCCCACCCTCTTCCTTGGACCCCGGACAACCCCCCGAACACCCCCCGGACAGCCCCCAGACAGCCCCCCA
This sequence comes from Viscum album, assembly GCA_963277665.1. NCBI lineage: Eukaryota > Viridiplantae > Streptophyta > Magnoliopsida > Santalales > Viscaceae > Viscum > Viscum album. Next base: position 885,449,299 of record OY728158.1, read on the forward strand.
AACAGCCCCCCAGACAGCCCCCCCAACCTCCTCCCTGGACCCCGGACAACCCCCCAGACATCCCCCTGGACCGCACCCCCACCCTCTTCCTTGGACCCCAGACAACCCCACAAACACCCCCCGGACAGCCCTCGAACAACCCCCCCAAACAGCCCCCCCTCCTCCCTGGACCCCGGACAGCCCCCCAGACAACCCCCTAGACAGCCCCCTGGACAGTCCCCCACCCTCTTCCTTGGACCCCAGACAACCCCCTGAACACCCCCCGGATAGCCCCCGGATATCCCCCTAAACAGCCCCCCGGACAGCCCCCCACCCTCCTTCCTGGACCCCAGACAGCCCCCCGGACAGCCCCGCAAACAGCCCCCCAGACAGGATTATAAGTGAAAAGAACAACTGACATACGCAAAACCAACCAAACTTATTTGAAATGTGTTGATGCTTTAGGAAAACGATCCATGGGTCATATGTGACGTGTATGAGTCAACCCCGCCTTAATTTGAGGCACGGTGTGGTCGGAATCACTCTAAGTGTCTCTCTTTTGTTTAAAATGGACAACATTTTAAGTAAATACGGAAAACTGAACAAACACATTTGGTTTCCATTGAAAATTTAGGAGAACGATCCATGGGTCATATGTGACCTGTACGAGCCAACTCGGGATCAATTTGAGTCACGGTGTGGCCGAGATCAGTCTAAGTGTCTCTCTTTTGTTTAAAATGGACACCATTTTAAGTACATATGAAAAACTGACCAAATGCATTCATTTTCTATTGAAACTTTAGGAGAACGATCCATGGGTCATATGTGACATGTATGAATCAACCCCGCCTTAATCTGAGATGCAGTGTGGTCGGCACCACTCAAAGTGTCTGTCTTTTGTTTCAAAAGGACATCATTTTAATTGAAAAACATCAACTGGCATACGGAAAACTGACCAAATGCATTCGGATTGTGTTGATGCTTTAGCACAATGATCCATGGGTCATATGTGATGTGTAAGAGTCAACCCCGCCTCAATATGAGGCACGGTGGGGCTGCCACCACTCTAAGTGGCTCTCTTTTATTTCAAAAGGACGTCATTTTAAGTGAAAAACATCAAATGGCATACAGAAAACCGACCAAACACATTAGGATTGTATTGATACTTTATCAAAATGATCCATGGGTCATATGTGACGTGTAAGAGTCAACCCCTCCTTAATATGAGGCACGGTGTGGCCGGAATCACTCTAAGTGGCTCTCTTTTGTTTAAAATGGAAAACATTTTAAGTACATACAGAAAACCGACCAAACGCATTCGGTTTCCATTGAAACTTTAGGAGAACAATTCATGGGTCATATGTGATGTGTACGAATCAACCCTGCTTCAATCTGAGATGTGGTGTGGCTGGAACCACTCAAAATGTCTGTCTTTTGTTTCAAAAGGACGTTATTTTAATTGAAAAACATCAACTAGCATACGGAAAACCGACCAAACGCATTAGGATTGTGTCGATACTTTATAAAAACGATCCATGGGTCATATGTGACGTGTACGAGTCAACCCCGCCTCAATATAAGGCAAGGTGTGTCCTCCACCACTCAAAGTGTCTGTCTTTTGTTTCAAAAGGACATCATTTTAAGTGAAAAACATCAACTGGCATATGGAAAACTGACCAAATGCATTTGGATTGTGTCGATAATTTAGCACAACGATCCATGGGTCATATGTGACGTGTATGAGTCAACCCCTCCTTAATCTGAGGCACGGTGTGGCTGGAATCACTCTAAGTGGCTCTCTTTTGTTTAAAATGGACAACATTTTAAGTACATACGGAAAACCGACCAAACGCATTCGGTTTCCATTGAAAATTTAAGAGAACGATTCATGGGTCATATGTGACATGTAAGAATAAACCCCGCCTCAATATGAGATGTGGTGTGGCTGGCCCACTCAAAGTGTCTATATTTTGTTTCAAAAGGATGTCATTTTAATTGAAAAACATCAACTGGCATACGGAAAACCAACCAAACGCATTCAGATTGTGTTGATACTTTAGAAAAATGATCCATGGGTCATATGTGATGTGTAAAAGTCAACCCCGCCTCAATCTGAGGCATGGTGTGGCTGAAACCATTCACAGTGTCTCTCTTTTTTTTAAAATGGACAGGATTATAAGTGAAAAGAACAACTGGCATACACAAAACTGACCAAACATATTTGAAATATGTTGATGATTTAGGACAACGATCCATGGGTCATATGTGATGTGTATGAGTCAACCCCGCCTTAATATGAGGCACGGTGTGGTCGGAATCACTCTAAGTGGCTCTCTTTTGTTTAAAATGGACAACATTTTAAGTAAATACGGAAAACCGACCAAACACATTCTATTTCCATTGAAACTTTAGGAGAATGATCCACGGGTCATATGTGACTTGTACGAGCCAATCCGGGCTCAATCTGAGTCGCGGTGTGGCCAGGATCAGTCTAAGTGTCTTTCATTTGTTTAAAATGGACACCATTTTAAGTACATATGGAAAACCAACCAAACACATTTGATTTCCTTTGAAACTTTAGGAGAACAATTCATGGGTCATATGTGATGTGTAAGAATCAACCTCGCCTCAATCTGAGATGCGGTGTGGCTGACACCACTCAAAGTGTTTGTCTTTTGTTTCAAAAGGACGTCATTTTAATTGAAAAACATCAACTGGCATATGGAAAACCAATCAAACGCTTTTGGAATATGTTGATACTTTAGGACAATGATTGATGGGTCATTTGTGATGTGTACGAGTTAAACTCGCCTCAATCCAAGGCACGGTGTGGTAGGATCACTCCTTGTGTATGTATTTTGTTTAAAATGGATAGGATTATAAGTGAAAAGAACAAATGACATAAGAAAAACCGACTAAATGCATTATAAATGTGTTGATTATTTAAGACAATGATCCATGGGTCATATGTGACGTGTACGAGTCAACCCTGCCTTAATCTGAGGCACAGTGTGTCCAAAATCACTCTAAGTGGATCTATTTTGTTTAAAATGGACAATATTTTAAGTACAGACAGAAAACTGACCAAACACATTCAGTTTCCATTGAAACTTTAGGAGAATGATTCATGGGTAATATGTGACGTTTAAGAATAAACCCCGCTTCAATATGAGATTCGGTGTGTCCATCACCACTCAAAGTGTCTGTCTTTTGTTTCAAAAGGATGCCATTTTAATTGAAAAACATCAACTGGCATACAGAAAACCGACCAAACGCATTCATATTGTGTCAATACTTTATAACAACGATCCATGGGTCATATGTGATGTGTACGAGTCAACCTCACCTCAATCCGAGGCATGGTGTGGCCGCCACCACTCAAAGTGTCTGTCTTTTGTTTCAAAAGGACGTCATTTTAAGTGAAAAACATCAAATGGCATACAGAAAACTGACCAAACACATTCGTATTGTGTTTATACTTTAGAACAACGATCCATGAGTCATATGTAATGTGTACGAGTCAACCCCAGCTTAATATGAGTCATAGTGTGGCTGGAATCACTCTAAGTGGCTCTCTTTTGTTTAAAATAGACAACATTTTAAGTACATACGGAAAACTGACCAAACGCATTAGGTTTCCATTGAAACTTTAGGAGAACGATTCATGGGTCATATGTGATGTGTAAGAATCAACCCTGCCTCAATCTGAGACGTGGTGTGGCCGGAACCACTCAAAGTGTCTGTCTTTTGTTTCAAAAGGATGTCATTTTAATTGAAAAACATCAACTGGCATACGGAAAACTGACCAAACGCATTTGGATTGTGTCGATACTTTATCACAATGATCCATGGGTCATATGTGACATTTAAGAGTCAACCCCTCCTCAATCCAAGGAACGGTGTGGCCGAAACCATTAACAATGTCTCTCTTTTATTTAAAATGGACAAGATTATAAGTGAAAAGAATAACTGACATATGAAAAACCGACCAAACATATTTGAAATGTGTTGAAGCTTTAGGAAAATAATACATGGGTCATATGTGATGTGTATGAGTCAACCCCACCTTAATCTGAGGCACGGTGTGGTCGAAATCACTCTAAGTGGCTCTCTTTTGTTTAAAATGGACAACATTTTAAGTAAATATGAAAAACCGACCAAACGCATTCAGTTTTCATTGAAACTTTAGGAGAACGATACATGGGTCATATGTGACCTGTACGAGCCAACCTGGGCTCAATCTGAGTCGCGGTGTGGTGAGATCAGTCTAAGTGTATCTCTTTTGTTTAAGATGGACACCATTTTAAGTACATATGGAAAACTAACCAAATGCATTCGGTTTCTGTTAAAACTTTAGAAGAACGATCCATGGGTCATATGTGACGTTTAAGAATCAACCCTGCCTCAATCTGAGATGCGGTGTGGCTGACACCACTCAAAGTGTCTGTCTTTTATTTCAAAAGGACGTCATTTTAATTGAAAAACATCAACTGACATACGAAAAACCAAGAAAATGCTTTCATAATATGTTGATACTTTAGGACAATGATCAATGGGTCATTTTTTATGTGTAAGAGTTAACCTCGCCTTAATCCGAGGCACAGTGTGGCAGGATAACTCCTTGTGTATGTATTTTGTTTAAAATGGACAGGATTATAAGTGAAAAGAACAACTGACATACGGAAAACTGACCAAATGCATTAGAAATGTGTTTATTCTTTAGTAAAATGATCCATGGGTCATATGTTATGTGTAAAAGTCAACCCTTCCTTAATCTGAGGCACGGTGTGGCTGGAATCACTCTAAGTGGTTCTCTTTTGTTTAAAATGGACAACATTTTAAGTACATACGGAAAACTGACCAAACAGATTCTGATTGTGTTGATACTTTAGCACAAAGATCCATGGGTCATATGTGACGTGTATGAGTCAACCCCGCCTTAATCCAAGGCACAGTGTGGCCAACACCATTCATAGTGTCTCTCTTTTGTTTAAAATGGACAGAATTATAAGTGAAAAGATCAACTGGCATACGAAAAACCAACCAAATGCATTCGAAATGTGTTGATGCTTTAGGAAAACGATCCATGGGTCATATGTGATGTGTACAAGTCAACCCTGCCTCAATACGAGGCACGGTGTGGCTGACACCATTCACAGTGTCTCCCTTTTGTTTAAAATGGACAGGATTATAAGTGAAAGGAACAACTGACATACGAAAAACTGACCAAACGCATTCAGATTATGTTGATTCTTTAGTTCAACTATCCATGGGTCATATGTGACGTGTACAAGTCAACCCAGGCTCAATTCGAGGCACAGTGTGGCTGGGATCACTCTAAGTGGATCCCTTTTGTTTAAAATGGACAACATTTTAAGTACATACGGAAAACTGACCAAACGCATTTGGTTTAAATTGAAACTTTAGGAGAATGATCCATGGGTCATATTTGATGCGTATGAGTCAACCTCGACTCAATAAGAGGCGCAGTGTGGCCGCCACCACTCAAAGTTCCTGTCTTTTGTTTCAAAAGGACGTCATTTTAAGTGAAAAACAATTAGTGGCATACGGAAAACCGACCAAACGCATTCGGATTGTGTCAATACTTTAGAAAAATGATACATGGGTCATATGTGATATGTACAAGTCAACCCCGCCTCAATCCGAGGCACGGTGTGGCCAACACCACTCTAACTGTGTCTCTTTTGTTTAAAATGAATAGGATTATAAGTGAAAAGAACAACTAGCATACGGAAAACTGACCAAATGCATTCAGAATCTATTGATAATTTATCACAACGATTAATGGGTCATATGTGACCTGTAAATTCCAACACGGGCTCAATCTGAGTCGCGGTGTGGCCGGGATCAGTCTAAGTGTCTCTCTTTTGTTTAAAAAGGACAACATTTAAGTACATATGGAAAACCGACCAAACAAATTCGGTTTCCATTGAAACTTTAGGATAATGATCCATGAGTCATATGTGACGTGTAAGAATTAACCCTACCTCAATATAAGATGTGGTGTGGCCGACACCACTCAAAGTGTCTGTCTTTTGTTTCAAAAGGACATCATTTTAAGTGAAAAACATCAACTGGCATACGAAAAACCGAGAAAATGCTTTCGGAATATGTTGATACTTTAGGACAACGATTGATGGGTCATTTGTGATGTGTACGAGTTAACCTTGCCTCAATCTGAGGCATGGTGTGTCCGATATCACTCCAGGTGTATGTATTTTGTTTAAAATGGACACCATTTCAGGTAAAAATATATGGTATACAAAAGCCGATCAAATAATGAATTGAATTCCGGATTCCACATATAATTGTCATCTAAATTTTAAATTGAATTCTAAATGAATTATGTATGTTTATAATTACGTTATGAATTCTAATTTAATTATGGATGTGTATAGTTCCAGGATGCATTATATGTTAAATGTGTATGAATTTGTTTTCTATATGTATGTGTTAGTTGGTTATTGTAGGTACAATAATTGTATATGTATGTTTTAGTTTATTTCAGGTACAATAATTGGATTGAAAATGGGAGGGAATGCACAAAATGAGGCCTACTGTCCAAATTGAAGAGCTGTTGTGCAAATTGCAGGCTGCTGTGCAATTTGCATAGCATAGGCTATGCCAACAGTTTCAAACCATTGGCATAGCATCTCTGATGCTTTTTTTACCAATGGTTCAATGAATCATTGGTAAAAAACCTTTCCCAATGGTTTCTAAACCATTGGGAAAGAGGATAATCCTTGGGATTTCCCAACGGTTCAAGCCAAACCGTTGGGATAGGTTAGGCTTTCCCCACCCTATACCAACTGTTCATAGTAAACCATTGGGAAAAGCTTTCCCAATGGCTTACTTCCCTACGTTTTGTAGAACCATTAGTATAACATATACCAACGGTTCTGCAGCCTTTCCCAATGGTTCATAACCATTGGGAAAGACTGTATTTCAAGTAGTGTCAACTGTTTTACAAGAATCGATCCAGACTTCCCTAGTTGAGATTCTTTATACCTCAATTTTCCACATGTTGGACAACTATCCAACGACTCATTTTCACCAGAATATAAGATGCAATCATTTTCACATGAATGAATCTTTCGATAACTAAGGCCTAGATTACGAACCAACCTCTTGCTCTCATAGTAATTTGCAGGCAACACATTTTCTTCAGGTAACAATGTTTTAACCAAAGAAAATATGTGATCAAAATAGTTGTTTGGAATTTCATTATCTGATTTAATAGCCATAAATTTTTCAACCTCTTCTAATTTTCTTATCTTGCAACTAGGATATAATGCATCCTCAACAGACCTCAAAAACTCATAAAATTCAGATGGTGCCAACTCAGGAGTAAAATCAATATCATCGTGAGTTTCAGTTTGTTGAAAAGATGGACCTGTAACATCATGTACTAAATTTTGGAACTGTGATGGATCCAGAATCAAGTTATTAGTATCTTCTCTGGAACTGCATTCACCACATTGATACCAAAAAACATAATCTGGTTGAAAACCAAACCGCAAGAGATGTCCCCCAACCTTGTCAAATGTGTCAAACGTTCTGAGAGAACATTTTTTACAAGGACACTTAATTGTGCCTTCTGAAACATATTCTGGTTTTGATGATGAAAATGCTAAGAAAGCTTCAACACCCTCAATATATAAAGGATTTAAACCAGAACCATTTGGATTTCTGTGCTGATTTATCCAAGCGCGATCATCTAATAATGACTGATGTCGACTTCCTTGTTCTATATTTTTCAACAAAATATAAAATCATCACTGTTTCTGAATAATTTGAAATTATAAAAATACTCTCTAAAAAAAGAAGATAAATAATTACTACTACTTATTAATAATTACCATTAATTAAAGGCGACATAATTTCCAGTGGATTGATAGCTACTCTTTTGTCTTACAGCTCATTTACTTGCATCTTTCTCACACTGAAATCACAATAAAGAATCTAGTCGGAGGTACACATATTCATTCTTCATTGTGATTTCAGTGTGATAAAGATGCAAGTAAATGAGCTGTCGGATAAAAGAGCCCCCTTTTCATCGATGAATCGTCTTCTTCCAACTGTCACTGCCTGGGAACATTATAAAAAATATGATCCTACGAATGCATATCCAATCTCGTGTATACGAGATTAAATATGCCTATGTAGCAGCACATTTTTCATATTGTTTTGAGTCGGTGAGAGTTGAAAGGAGAAAAGTCATTGAGAAAAAGGAGTGTCGTTAATCCACTGGAAATTGTGCCAGGTTCTTGGAATTTATTAAAATTTATTAAAATTTCTTTATAACTTTTCCTAACTAATTATTACTATTTATTACTATTTATTGTTAATTATTACTAATTTAGCAATACTTATCAATACTTAGAAAAATGAAAACTTCTTGAATAATGAAAGGAAATTTGGTAATCATCGTTGTGGATATGATTACAAATTTTCCCTTCATTATCCAAGCAGTTTTCATTTACTAATTACTAATTATATCTAATTATTACTAATAAAAAAATTATATTATCAATATTTATGAAAAAACAATATTAATATTATTAAAATAATAAAAAAATTATAAAATATTAAAATTATCAATATTCTCAATAGGTTTTGCTCTATTCTTAACATGTTAAGATCTCAAAGGGTCACCAATTGTCAGGTCATGCACAATAAAAAGTTTATGTCAGTCATGTCCAATGTAAACTCTATAATTGTCCTTGCATGGTTGATCACCTCGCAAGTAGTGTTGCAATATGATGACCAAAGTCATGTCATTCTCGTATCTAAGAATCATCTCGCTCCCTTTACAGAGATCATTCTTCCTTAAAAATTTGAGGGGACATCAGTATATTTCCCTTAAATTTTCAAGGAAGAATGGTCTATGTAAAGGGTCATGTGAGATAATTCTTATAGATGAGAAGGGCATGACTTGAGTTGTCATATTGCAACGCTACTTGCAAGATGATCAACCAAGTAAGGACAATTATATCTAATTATATCTAATTATTACTAATTATGACTAATTATTACTAATTATTACTAATTATGACTAATCATGACTAATTATGACTGATTATGACTAATTATGACTAATTATGACTAATTATGACTAATTATGACTAATTATTACTAATTATTATAATTTATTACTAATTATTACAATTTATTCCTATTTATTACTAATTATTCCTAATTATTTCTAATTATTATTAATTATAACTAATTATTCCTAATTATTTCTATTTATTTCTAATTATTGCTAAATAGTTCTAATTATTTCTAATTATTCCTAATTATTGCTAATTATTACAATTTAATCCTATTTATTGCTAATTATTCCTAATTATTGTTAATTATTCCTAATTATTCCTAATTATTAGTATTTATTAGTAATTATTAGTAATTATTAGTATTTATTAGTAATTATTACTAATTATAGCTAATTATTACTAATTATTGCTAATTATTCCTAATTATTCCTAATTATTTTTAATTATTGCTAAATATTACTAATTATTGCTAAATATTACTAATTATTAGTATTTATTCCTAATTATTACTAATTATTCATATTTATTACTAATTATTCTTAACTATTACTAATTATTCCTAATTATTACTAATTATTCCTAATTATTACAAATTATTCCTATTTATTAATATTTATTGCTATTTATTACTAATTATTTCTAATTATTACTAATTATTGCTAATTATTGCTAATTTATTTCTAATTATTAGTATTTATTACTAATTATTAGTATTTATTACTAATTATTAGTAGTTATTACTAATTATTAGTAGTTATTACTAATTATTAGTATTTATTACTAATTATTAAAATTTATTACTAATTATTACAATTTATTACTAATTATTACAATTTATTACTAATTATTACAATTTATTACTAATTATTATTAATTATTGCTAATTATTGCTAATTATTACTAATTATTGCTAATTATTACTAATTATTGCTAATTATTTTTAATTATTGCTAATTATTCCTAATTATTGCTAATTATTACTAATTATTAGTAAGTATTACTAATTATAAGTATTTATTCCTAATTATTCGTAATTATTCCTAATTATTACTAATTATTCCTAATTATTACTAATTATTCCTATTTATTAATATTTATTTCTATTTATTACTAATTATTGCTAATTATTGCTAATTATTGCTATTTATTTCCATTTATTGCTAATTATTTCTATTTATTTCTATTTATTGCTATTTATTTCTAATTATTCCTAATTATTGCTAATTATTGCTATTTATTTCTATTTATTGCTATTTATTTCTAATTATTTCTAATTATTCCTAATTATTGCTAATTATTAGTATTTATTAGTACTTATTAGTAATTATCAGTATTTATTACTAATTATTACAATTTATTACTAATTATTACAATTTATTACTAACTATTACAATTTATTACTAATTATTATTAATTATTCCTAATTATTATTAATTATTCCTAATTATTCCTAATTATTCCTATTTATTACTAATTATTCCCATTTTTTACTATTTATTTCTATTTATTACTAATTATTGCTATTTATTGCTAATTATTGCTAATTATTGCTAATTATTCCTAATTATTGCTAATTATTGCTAATTATTCCTAATTATTGCTAATTATTGCTAATTATTGCTAATTATTGCTAATTATTACTATTTATTTCTAATTATTGCTAATTATTTCTAATTACTGCTAATTATTCCTAATTATTAGTATTTATTGCTAATTATTAGTATTTATTAGTAATTATTAGTAATTATTAGTATTTATTACTAATTATTACAATTTATTACTAATTATTACAATTTATTACTAATTATTATTAATTATTGCTATTTATTGCTATTTATTACTAATTATTGCTAATTATTGCCAATTATTCCTAATTATTGCTAATTATTAATATTTATTCCTAATTATTACTAATTATTACTAATTATTCCTAATTATTACTAATTATTCCTAATTATTACTAATTATTCCTATTTATTACTATTTATTAGTATTCATTACCAATTATTATTAATTACTACAAATTAATTATATACATTACTAATTATCATTAATAATTAATAATTACTACTAATTATTAAAAATTAATACTAAAAATTTCAATTTATTAGTACAAATAAATACTAATGACAAAACAATATAAATTTAATTTAATTACAACTAATCAACAATAAAAAAAATTAACATAAAAAATGAAATAAATAATAAATTAAAAAAACATAAATACCTTTAAAACCGATTTTTTATTGATGCAGACGATTTCACAACATCTTCGTGAACAAAAAAATTAACTTAGAAAAATTCTTTATCTAAAATCAGTGTTTAGAGAGAAACAAGATCTAAAATTTGAGAGGAATGAGAGGAAAAACGGATGAGGGTATATATAGGTTACGTCGCAAATACCTACGCCCACATTAATTACTGTCAGCGGTTAAAAAGTTATTTGCGACAGGACGACATCCCGTCGCAAAAGGCTATAAACCGCCGCCGGTTATTTACGACGGGCCCCGTCGCAAATGGTGTCCCGTCTCAAAAAGCTATAAACCGCCGCCGGTTATTTACGACGGGGCCCGTCGCAAATACTTAACTATTTGCGACGGTGGGATCCCACCGTCACAAATAACCTTCGCACGGTTTGGTGCGCTATCCGCGCCAAACTATTTGCGACGGGAGACGAAATCTCGTCGCAAATAGTTGGTTATTTGCGACGGGTCGTTACCCCCGTCGCAAAAAACCCTTTTTCCTGTAGTGTGTGTATTCAATGTATTTAATATTACTAAAAATACTTATTACATATTGTTTTTTGTTATGCATGACTCTAATGTAATAATGTCCTAGAGTATATGTCACATTAATAAGGTCATAACAGTTCCTTACTATGATGAGAACCTTGATGTGCTATTATGATATTATTAAATAATATTCCATGGTTGGATAACGTACTATGATGGGAAACATAGTACATAGACTATCAGGTGAAAGTACTCGTAACCAGATGATTCTTATTCTCATAAAGTTCACACTTAGTAATCCCCAAGATGATAGATTATGAGAACAAATCTGCCAGCAAAAATTCTGCATGTTTTGGTGTCATTGGATATTCCTATCTACAAGCATGTGTGATGGTCCTTATACTTTAAGATTATTATTAATGCATGTTACAACTCTCATACTTAGATGTATTTCGTAAACCATGATGATAAAAGTTAATGGTAAAGTTGGATACGTTGGGTGCATCATGAGTGACATGTCATTAATGAATAAGTCGAGGAAGGATTTGTCTCTTCCATCTTTATAGAAGCTGATATATCCACCCATTGATTGGAATAGAAGCGTCACATTAAATTTCATGGCCATGGTGTAACGACGTGTTTATTTCAGATAGTCAAAGAAAGACATATCGAGCATATGGGTTAGTGACACAGATGTACAACCTGCTTGATGAGATATTGTGACAAAGGGATTATATTATATAGTGATCATTTATATATGGTTGTCAATGTTGTTACATTAAGTTCTTTCTATTGGGTTCCTTGACCCATTTCAAGATAGTAATCTTAGACTTTAGGCAAGTTTGTTTAATGCCAACGAGAAAGAATCCCAAAGGGTCACACATTAAGTATTTCTATTGATCTTGATTAAATTATATTTGAGTTTAATTAATGGAATAAATATTATCCTCAAGTTTGAGGAATACTTTCATTCAAGTTATATTGATCACATAAATTAAATAAATATTTATTCGCTAGCTTGTGAATAAAATATTTATTTTATTTATTGAATATTTTAATAAATATTTATTCACTTGATTATGAATTAAATAATTATTTATGAATAAAATATTTATTTATGAATAAAATATTTACTTGGGTGTTCAATAAATGCTAGAGGAGTTTGAACAAACCAGGACCAAGTCCAGACACAAATATTAATTAACAAGACCGTTACATAATATTTGTTATTGTGAAAGTCATCACATGCCAAAAAATAATAATAATATAATTATTATTATGTGGAATGAGGTTTATTAAAGGTAATAAATGTTATTTAATGGATGGTATACAATTAAATAATATTTTTCACTTAAACCCTAACTCTATAAATAGACGGTTATTTCTATTGTGTAGAGAATCAAAAATTGAGAATAGAGAATTACGGCACATAACGAATCCTCTCTCAACTCCTCCTTCTCTCTCCCTCTCAAGAATGAGAAGCTCAAGAGAGATTTATTCAAGATCAAAGAATGAGCGATCAAGAATGAATAATGTAAGAAATTTGAATCACCATGTTAGCACTCGAAGATCGAATGGTGTTTCTCAGAGATCATAGGAGAATGTGTGGATCACCACTAGAGGAATTCTATCCTTGGATCCTCACAGTGCCATGAAGGTAATTCGAAAGGGTCTTTTTCGGATGATCAAAATTCACCAACCAAGAAAGTTCCTAAGCCCAGGTTTTTATTTCTTAAAATATTAAATATATTAATTATAATTTTGATGTTTAAGATCCCCGCTCTTGGTTTCAGAAAATGATTATTAAATAAATTTTAACACATCTCCCACCACTGCATGCTTCCACTACGCCCAAAATTAACTAGTGTCAAAATAGTCATGTTTAAATTTATAATTATTTATTTTATTATTAATCTATTCACAATTATGGTTATATTTTCATTTCATCTTATTCTTTTTTTAATTTTATTTGAATTAACATGTTATTAACATATTAACTATGTTCATTCAGTGTTTCATTTTCTTAAAGGTTTAAGAACAAATGAAGAATGATCGAAGATGCCATCAAGAAGTTACAAATATTTGGCAGGTAAAACTAGACAACTTAGTGTGTAGACGGATCACACACCATATACCCATGAGCATTGTACCTAGATGCACCGAGAAATTAATTACACATGGTGATTTTATTGCAATTTGCGTGTTGATCAGACTAACTCATCACATGACAAGAAGATACAAGGCAAGTAACTGGCATGTACATGCCTTGTAATCCAACCGAGTTAACATGCTGAAGCCCCAAGCATGTGACTAAGATACACATAAACCAAGGTACATAGAATGTAGCTAGATGTACACATCGTGTAGTATCTCATTAATGGAAAAAATTAAAATAACATTAAATTTAAAAATTTCATCATTAAAACCTTATTTTATTGATTGGAACACCATTGTGTGTTTGAAAATTTAATAATGCTTTCAAATAATTTTAAATACTTAATTAATTTATTGTAATTAATATGTCATTATTGGTTCTACCATTTATTTTCCATGAATTCCATAAATTATGGGTATCTCCAATTAAGATTGGATGATCATTAAGATGAAAGGGAATTAATTAATTAATGCATATCTTAATAATAATGAACGAATAAATAAATGAATACTATCTGGTTAATTTTGTGTATTCGTTGCATGTATGAATGATCATGAGCTCGAACAAGACCTATGTATGTGTTGGAATTTAGGTAATTTAATTCATTGCATGAGTTTGAAAATATTTTATATTAAATGAAATGATGGCCTACGAGTTATCCCTCCCTCCATTATTATATAGATTTATGTGTCCAATGATATTTATGAAATCCTATTTATCCAATATTTTGGTTCCCCTCACCACTGTGTGAGTAATAAATATTTGTTATTTAATGGAGAATCCTAAGGCCTGTGGAGGCAGTTCAAGAGGGAACCATAATGATTCCAACTCAGGTGATACATAGGTGGACATGTGGAATTCTGTAACTCATGAAAATATAGACAATAGAAGTTATTTCCCCTAGGTCAAAGGTTGATTTAATATCCTCTCATTAAATCAACAGTTAGTTAAATCTCGTGAACGGTTCATTTAATTAATTAATTAATCCTGTCTATAAAATTATTCATTTTATGGATGCAAGACTACAATCACATAAACGAATGAATTAATGTGCAAAGATAAAAATTAAATAAATGAATTGTGCGTAAATGTTTTATCCAACATGGTTAATTAATTAAGTAACATTCACTTAATATTAACAAGGCATGTAAAGGATAAAAAAAGATAAAATTATGCATAATAAATTCAAATACCTCAATTAAATATTAAGTCAGACTAAGATTTCCATTACTTGATTAGGAATGAAACCATAGAACTAAGTGTAGTACATGGACAAAGTCAGGAAAATTACTTTTATCGAGGAGTTCTCATGAGAGTTTCTGGTTGACTTAATCAAAATTTTATTGAGTTTAACTACAAAAATTTGTTCAATAAAAAATTGGAGGCAAGTGTTGAGGAAATCCAAGTTAGGATTTTAGGATAGGGGATCTACTCAACAGATCAAGGATTTGTAAGTCCATAGTTGGAAAGACTGCCTACCTAATTACTTTATTATGGTTTTCATGGCCAAAGTTTGGATCATTAAGAAAAGTAATGGAGATCCTTTCCACTTTAATTTTAAAGAAACTTGACATTATGAGTTCAATGGTGAGGGCTATTGGGGCTTGATGAAATTTTGGGAGATTTAATAAAAAAATTAATTTATTATATATCACTTATTTTGTAATCAAGAAAAGTACTAATAATATACTCCTTTTAATTTTAGAACAAAATGAAAATCTCACCATCCACACCATCCCTATGATCAATATTGGAGAAAGAAAACCTTCTAACTGGAAATAAATTCCAGGAGTGTTTTAGATGCCTTTGGGTCATGCTACGCCATGAACAGAAATATTACACACTAGAATCCCTGATGCCTGATCTGCCTGCTAAAGAGGCAAGTGATGAATAGTTCTTTATCTATGAAAACATTTGAGTGATGCTATCAATGTTCAATGTTTTATTCTTTCATCGATTTATAGTGAACTAATGAAGTCTCGTGAAAACATGGATGCGTATAGTATTCTTGAGAACCTTCGTGCTCTTTACCAGGAGAGAGATAGACAGAAACAATTCTAGATTTCTAAGGCACTCTTTTAGATAAATCTTGGAGAGGGTGACACAATTAGGCCTCACGTAGTCAAGATCATTGGTTACATTGAGCGCTTAGAGGTTATAGGGTTTAAAATCCCTGAATAACTGAGAACCTACCTCATTTTGGAATCACTCCCTTAGAGCTTATCCAGCTTTGTTGTGAATTTTAATATAAAAAACATTGAGAAGTCTCTGATAGATATTCTTACTCTTCTTCTCCAAGTAGATAAGGATACGAAGTGTGAAGAACCTTCTTTATTTATGGTGAACAAATATAATGGAAAAACAAAGAGATTTAATTCCAAAGCTTCTTCATGCCCTTTTTAGAAGAGGAAGATCAAGGGGAAAGTAAGGGAATAGGATATTGTCTATTTCTCACATGGAAAGAAGGTATTGGAAGAAACATTGCACCCCGAGAAATAAGCAAGGGAAAGCTTTAGATGTGTTTGTTATCAAGTGTAATTTATCTTTTTTTATAAATTAGGTATTAGATACAGGTTGCGGTGCTCACATATGTATTCAAATATAGAACCAAGTAGATTCAGAAATATTAAGCGAGGAGAGGTAGATCTTCGAGCAGAAAACAGAGCTAAATGTGCTACTATAGCTATAAGGGATTACCATCTCACATTACTAACTGAAATGATATTGGTTTTAAAGGGTTGTTATTATGTGTCTTCAGTCACAAAAAACATTATTTCTATATCCAGACTTGATATAGATGGATTTATTTTCAAATTTGGTAATAAATGTTGCTTCTTTTATAAGGACATCATTTTTATGGTAAGAAACATTTAAATAGTAGTCTTTATGTGTTGGATTACACGAACCAAGTAACAAAAATCGATAATGAGGTTACTTCAAATGACTTGTACTACACCAAACTTTGGAATTAATGACTTGGTCATGAAAATGAAAAGTGCTTAACTAAATTAAATCAAGATGAATATTTAGATTTTTTTGAACTAAAACCACTTGGTGTATGTCACGCATGTTTATAAGAAAAAATGATCAAATCACCATTTAGTGGTAAAGTTGAAAGACCTAAAGAGATTCTTAATTAAGGTTATACTAATGTTTGTGGACCATTTCATGTTGAATAAAGGGGTGAGTACTTATACTTCATAACTTTTACTGATGATTTTAGTAGATATAGATATATATTTAATGAGGTATAAGTCGGATTATTTTGATAAATTTAAGGAATACAAGAATGAATTTGAGAACCATCTTGATAAGAAGATTAAGAAACTATGATTAGTACATGGTGAAAAATATCTTAATCAAGACTTCATTGATTATTTATGGGATTTAGGGATATTATCTCAACTCACTCCTCGTTAGAATCCTCAGTGGAATGGTGTAAGAGAAATGGGGAACTATAAATTATTGGACATGGTGAGATCAATGATGAGTCATTCAAGTATTCCATTATCCTTTTAGAGATACTCATTACAAACAACAATATATGTACTAAACCAAGTTCCAAATAAAGCAACATACGGTATACTATACCAATTATGGAATGGAAAGAAACTTGTTTTTTCTTACTTAAATGTGTAGGGTTGCGAAGCATTTGTTAAGACCTCTTCAGGTAACAATCTTACACCCTGAGACATAAAGTGAATTGATGTGGCTCATTTTTAATGCAATTTTCCACATCCCTTTTTATATTTTTATTGACCTTTTAATATCAAAATGCTTTATTTTGTTAAATAATTAACAATTATTGTGTTTTTGTACATTACTGTATAAAATAATCATTTTTAGTGTAAATCATGGATTTTAGTGATCCGTTTTGTCATTTTAAATAATTCTAAAATTAAATAATTTTTTTGCTTTAACTTTCATTTCATTTTATTTTATTATTATTCATTTTTTAAAATAAATTATAATTTTTCATTCATTTTATTCTCTTATTTTTTTTCATTTCTTTAATTTTCAAAATAATTAGTTTATTGATTCATTAGTTTAATTTATTATTTATTTTTTAAAACTATAAATACATAATTCATTTTAGTTTTTAGTTATTTAAATAATTTTAACAATTTAATTCTATTTATTTAATACTTAGTATTATTTTAATATTGATTTTATTCTTTGATTTCATTAATTTTTTTATGTAACTAATTAATTGGTTAATTAATTTTAGCAAACTGACTTTATTTTTAATTGTTTTAACAAATTGACTTTTATGTTTTAAATTAATCACTAACAATGGTAATCTTAAATAATTTGTAAATAATGTTATTTTTCTTTTAATATTGTTTTAATTGGTTTGTTTTTAATTTTATTTACTAATTTAATTGATTGATTAATTTATTTTTTTATTTTTTTTCAGATGCACTTGCCGCCACTATGACTCATTGAGTCATTGAGTCACCCTCACCGCACCCACTGCTGCCCCATCTTCATCCCACTTTCAACCTAGAACGGTGACTCCCGGGAGTCATTGTTTTTCCCCATGACCCACCGTTCCACCCTATCTCACCGTTCGTCTTGTCTCACCATCTCCTTCCTCACCAACGGTGACTCTGCCACACTCCCAGCCACTGTCAGCTTCCCATCTTCGGCAGCACCAGCATCATCGCAACATCAAAAATTCAGCAGCAAAGCAGAAATCCCAAATCCACAGCAGATTCGAACCAATTTCAAAGCAACACCAAAGCAGGAACAAGCAACGACAGTAATGCAACAAAGAAATTCAACAAATCATTTTCCACAGAAGATCCACCAGTAGGAAATCAAATGAATAGTAGAAAAAGAAAATTGTAATCCCTAATTACAAACTAGATCCAAAGCTTCCTCGATTAATCGTTCTGCCACTACTATCGCTCCCTCACCACGAACAGTGAGCTCTCGATTAGGTCATGAAGATCCACCAGTAGGAAATCAAATGAATAGTAGAAAAAGAAAATTTTAATCCCTAATTACAAACTAGATCCAAATCTTCCTCGATGAATGCTTCCGCGGCTGCGACCCCTCCCTTGCTTCGCTCATAAGCCGCCGCACCCCTTGTTACTCTACCCTGAAGTCCCCAACCACAACCCTAAGTCACCGTCTGTAATGGCCCAGACCTCTCCAGTCCATTACTTTGTGAAAATGTGGTGTTGGAGGTGTTCCGGGAGGTCAAGGTGACTTATCCCCAACACTTTGCCAAATTTCCAGTTCTGTGAACAGTGTTTCCAGTTTTATGAACAGTAACAGATCAGTCTCACAGATCGGTCTCACCGATCGGTCTGACAGATCAGTCTCACCGATCGGTCTGATAGATCGTTCTGACAGATCGGTCTCACAGATCGGTCTGACAGATCGGTCTCACCGATCAGTCTGACAGATCGGTCTCACCGATCGGTCTGACAGATCGGTCTCACAGATCCGTCTCACCGATCGGTCTGACAGATCGGTCTCACCGATCGGTCTGACAAATCGGTTTCACATATTGGTTTCATGTACAGTAACGGTGGGTGAACAGTGTTTCCAGACTCTTACAGTTTTGCCCCTTTTGACGTTTCCTTTGACGTAAAATACTTTTAAAGACTTTTTTAGAGATCTTAAGGCCGATTCAAATGCCATAAATCCTATATTAATTATTCCTAAGGCTTGTAATGTTTTACTTGGTCAAATCGAGTGGGTTAATGCGATCCGTTTTTAATGGAGAATTAACTGGATCTTAAACCGTCGCCCCATTAAATCTTCAAAAAGGGATGAGATATCATTCTCCCTTGTTCTTTCCCTTTGTTCTCAACTAAGAGACACTAGAACCTTTCAATCCTTCCCGTAGGAGTTTCACAATCAATCTTTACTCCTAGGATTGGTTCTGCTCTGTTTTGGATGCAACCTAATTGTGTCGGTCAATCATCCCAATAAGGTATGTTTTATCATCGTTCCTTTTGGGATCATCTTCTCTTGTTTCTCCCTTCCATATTATACCCTGTAATTTCCAAGATTCTAATGAGTTTTTCTTGGGGTTGGTTGGTACTGTCGTACCGTGTCATCCTCCGGTGGATGAAGTTGTCGTGAGAGGAGGATTGTGACCCGTTGTGTGGATAAAGGACGCCAAGAACTCTTCCAGGTAGGGGATTCATGGCTTCTCTAATTGTATATGTGCAATCGTAGAATTATCATGATTTATTCCTTTGTATCACAATGAAATTGACCTAATTAAATACTTGAACCGTATTAAGAAAATTGGTTGATTGCATGTTGTTTCTTTATACCGTGATAACAGTTGCCTCATGTTTTGCTAGATAGAGTGATATCTATGTTTTATTTGATTTTTTATTCGTTCATGATAGAAATTGATAATGAACGTAAAGCCGGAATTAATTGTTAATTAATTGGATAAAGATAAAGAGGCATGTAAATTAATCTGGTTATTGCCGTTTTTGTAGTTTTTCTAATTTGAGGATAATAAAATTAGGGAAGTAAGAATGGTTATTTAATTGTGATAGCTTACTGATTAGGTATCCTGTAATTGGAACCTATGCATAACAAATCTTCTAATTCAATATGGATTAAAGAACATATTATGTGGGAATTTCTAAAAGGGTTCTGAGTTACCCCCTTGTTTGTTAAAGGGTCAAGAGCCCATGGTTGTGACTGTTGTTTTCCTGCTGCTTGTGCTGTGATGTGAGCCTGGATGGCTATTGTGATATGTGGAGGCATGGAGGCCTTATGGTTATGGCAGAAGATGACGCCTAGAGTGGCGAGATGTATCAGTTTATGCTTGTGGGTGTCGGGGAGGACACCAGGGGTGATGGAATGGGATGGATGAGGTTGCTGGATGCTTGTGGTTTTCTTTGAATGTTAATCTGCTTTGTTTTTCCCCACTGCTCAAGGCAGCTGGTCTTGCTACCCTTCTTCCGAAGGAGGCGAAGACGCGCGGGGTATGACACGTGCTTTCCGTGTTTAGCCTCTCGAGGGAGAATGGATCTATGCTCTTTCTATAGGCGGCAAAGACTCGACGGGTAGTATATCTACTCACCGTGTTGAGCCTCCTTTGTGTTTAGAAGCATATGATGCTTTTCTAGAATGCCTGGGAATATGGAAAAGTAATTTTGTAATGAATGTTTGATTAAATGGTGAAAATACACAGGGATGGAGATACTAGAATTTAAAGGTGATGTGAATCTTAAAGGGAGTAGTTGATTTTGAATGTGGTGCCAATTCAATTTAATGTGGAATTGTTCATTCTTAATTAATGTTTAAAGAATTAATTAATGTACAGTGGAACTGATAAAATGAGAACGGAGTAATCTAATAAATCTCTTCAAATGTTTGTGTGCTTATAGGATACCTAGTCTTAGAAGTAGCATCCTGGAGTCTGAGAGACGTTAGCTGCAGTTGTATTTAAGACTAGGTAATGCCCATAGTGTGGATGTGAGTTACATACATATTCTGTACTTTTTATGTTTCTATACGCTACTCCACCCAGTCGGTAAGGGAAACTGACACCCCGAGGATTTGAGCCCTGGGGGGGTGTTTTCCCTAACATTCTGATGGGAGGTCGAATGGCTGACTACCCCCTTTGGCCCCGCTCTCTTCTCTTGGTATATACTTGTGCCATGAGGCACAGCGGTTAGTTACCCCATATATGTGTGTAGAGGGCTATAATGGCTTGTGGTTATTCACACACATATATTCTGGATATAGTATCCTATGGACTACTATAGGTGTAACGTGTATAGGCTATGATGTCTTGAGGATCCTTACTCGGAGTATGGGCTGTAATGGCTTGAGGTATTATACCTGACGTATGATACACGTTATGTAAGCTGTGGTGGCTCCTGGAAACTACCTGGTTACTTTTGGTTGTGAGGAAGGTGTGGTGCTTCGCCCAGGTGTCTGCGGGCAAGCCTATGTGGTGCACGAGGTGCAGATTGTGGAGCTTAGCCCAGGTTTCTGCAGGCAAGCCTTGGAGAGAGATGCACAGGACGTATGTCGTTGGGGCAAAGCGGAAAACCAGTGGGGAAGTAGTAGCGGGGTACCCTTGATATTCTTTACTGTATGATATATTCTTGTATGCATTACTTGGTGAGAGTAGCCATGGTGAGGTTGGGAACTTAGTATACATGTTTAGGTGACAAGTTAGTTTCACTTGTTGTTCACTGGGCTTTCGCATGCTTTCTTTACTTTTGCACGATAGGCTTAGGGAGGATCCTACTGAGTATACTGTTATACTCACCCTATGCATATATAAACTGTTTTTCAGGTCACTTGGAACAGGTTGGAGATCAAGCTGGTTACTACTATCTTGTGGTTGGAGGAGGAGCTTTTCGGGCTTGTGGTCGCTGTCATTTTACATTCTTTTGGGTACTTTTAGTTTTCCCTTTCAGTTGTAGTACTTTTGCATGACATTTCATATATGTACTTGGGTTTCTTTTATATTTCAGTTATGAGTTGGAGTTGGTTGGAGTCTATTATATCTCTCTCTTCCGCATGTGTTCTCTTAGAGGGTAATGCCTCCCATTTGTATGTTTATTATACCCTCGGTGCTAGTCGCTAACCCAGGGCCTACTGGAGGCGGGACTTGGGGTTCATTATCTCTCTTCTCACATTGTCGGCCCAGGAGGGGTACACTTTGTGGGGAGGGGGTCATGACAGAGTGGTATCAGAGGCCTGGTTGAGGGATAGGATGGAGTTTGGAGTTAGGCACAGGTGAGGATGCATGGGATGGTAGGGCAACAGTGTCATTCATGTTTAGAAAGTGGGGTAAACACTGGAGACTGGAAGAGACATAGGCGTTTAGGGCCCCCTATGATCTGTTGCACGGACCTTTAAGTTTACGATGGCTACTAAACAAAGTGATACTGGTTGCAGGGTAGAGACCTAGGAAAGGATCATGCATCATTATTCTTTGCTCCAGTGTTTGAATGGGTAGACCTTGGGATAGGTAACCTAAACTTAATAAAACAAAAAAATTAATTAATTAATGTTGAGTCTTCCATATTCCAGGATTAGGAGCTCTAACAGTTGTTATTTTATAGGTATCGCTCTAGGTCGACGTCCTCGTCAGGTTTGCGCAAAAGATGCCTAGCAGGCTGTTCCAGCAGATCACCGCCAGGTAGAGGTTGACGACGATGACACTTGGAGGAAGACACTCCGAGAGTTTCAGTGCCAGAGTCTAAAGAAGTACGAGGGCTCCGTTTCAGATGCAGTCACAGAAGACTGGTTGGAGGAGGTCGAGATAGGATTCAGTTCGATTCATGCTCGGAAGGAACACTGGGTGTCCTTGGTTGTGACGATGCTACGTGGGGTAGCGAGGTAGTGGTGGTTCTTGTTCCTTGAGGATCGCGAGGAGTCAGCGATCTCATGGGAGGAGTTTCGAGACAGGTTTAGAGTCGAGTTTCTTTCATCGACTGCGAAGGCGTCCAGTCTCCAGGAGCTTCTTACCCTTTGACAGGGGATCTCCAGTGTTCGGGAGTTTGGAATCCGTTTCAGGAACCTTCTACAATATGCTTCAGACCTATTACCAGATGAGGAGGCCAGGGCAAGGCATTTCGAGGAGGCTTTGCGTCCAGAGATCCAGCGCCAGGTCACCCCATTTATGCTAAAAACATATCTTGAGGTGCTGGCGGGGGTAGAGGTTGTTGAGAGGACTTTGGCTAGGACCGGATCATCACGAGAGGCGAATCTTCATGATTTCTCATGAAGTAGAGTTGTGGTCCGGGGTTCCCAGTTTTCAGGGCAGAAGAGTTTCTGTTCACCTGGGGGTAGGTCCCAACCCTTTCCATCTCGTTTCTCCGGAGGCATCAACTCTCAGGCCTATGCCAAAGGATCAGGCGCTTGTTTTTCTTGTGGTGGTCATGGTCATCAACAGCGGGAGTGCCCGAATTTTCAGAGCAGTCATCATGCACCGGGCGCTCCGCTCCAGGTTCCTCCGTTGAGGTAGTTTCAGCCGAGGCAGCAGCAGCAGGTTGCACCAGCTTTAGATCACCCGAGGGTAGATAGAGCAGGCAGAGGACAACCCCATGATGCTCCCCGTCCTCATAGAGCAGAGCGTGGCTGTGGTGGTGGTCGTCATCAAGGTCAGAGAGGCCGTGGAGGAGGTCGTGGTCAGCTTCATGCTCTAGCGTTGCCAGCCCCAGGCGAGCCAGATGTCGTTCGAGGTACCCTTTGCTTGTTTTCTACCTTGGTGTATGCATTGTTTGATTCAGGAGCAACACACTCCTTCATATCACATACCCTTTTCCATGCTTTGGGACTTGAGGTAGAGAGGCTTCCAGTGCCCTTGGCATTGACTACGCCAGTTGGAGGTCGAGCCGACTTGTTTGAAGTATGTAGAGACTGTGAGCTAGTGTTGGGGCAACACTGCTCTTGGGGAGATTTCCTATGTTTACGAATACAACCATATGATGTCATACTCGGCATGGATTGGTTGTATTCGGTGTAGGCTATTGTGGATTGCTACAGGAAGAAGGTCGTTTTCTTTGATGCAGATGGAGAGAAAGTGGTGTTTGTTGGTGAGAGAGATCCTCGGATGAGTCATAGACGAGTTCCATCCTTATCATCCATGATGGCTGGGATGATGTTGAGTTCTTCAGAGGTTCAACTGTTGGCGTTTCCTAGGGTCGTAGAGGAGTACCCTGACGTCTTTCCAAAAGAGGTTGTATCCTTACCCCCTCGACGAGAGATCGAGTTTGGGATTGAGCTACAGCCAGGAGCGTCTCCTATCTCTATGTCTCCATATAGGATGTCCCCTTCTGAGTTATGAGAGCTACGTATACAGCTCGATGGTCTATTGCAGTGTGGTTTTGTTCGACCAAGTGTGTCACTGTGGGGTGCATCAGTTTTGTTTGTGAAAAAGGCTGACGGCAGTTTGCGGTTGTGCATCGATTATCGTCGATTAAACAAAGTGACAATAAAGAACCGCTATCCTCTTCCATGGATTGATGACCTATTCGATCAACTGAAGGGTGCAAGTTGGTTCTCAAAGATCGACTTGTGGTCAGGATATCATCAGATGCGTGTAAAGGATGGGGATATCCTGAAGACTGCTTTCCGTTGTCATCATGGGCATTATGAGTTTGTTGTAATTCCATTCAGCGTGACAAATGCTCCAGCTGTTTTCATGGGGTTGATGAATGATGTGTTCCATGAATTCCTGGACAAGTTTGTTGTGGTTTTCATCGATGACATCCTTGTGTACTCCACATCTGAATTGGAGCATGCAGAGCATCTACGATTCGTTTTGGGAGTTCTTCGCCAACATCAGTTGTTTGGTAAGTTGTCCAAGTGTGAGTTTTGGGCTCGAGAAGTTCGTTTCTTGGGGCATGTTGTGTCCCAACAGGGAGTAGCTGTGGATCCTTCGAAGATAGAAGCAGTGGTGTCTTGGGTAGCCCCCAAGACTGTGTCAGAGGTGCAAAGTTTCCTTGGTCTTGCAGGCTATTATAGGAGGTTTGTAGCCAATTTCTCCTGAGTTGCGACTCCTCTGACAGCTTTGACCAAGAAGGATCAAGCGTTCATATGGACTGATCAGTTTCAGGCAGCTTTTGAATATCTAAAGGAGAATTTGGTAAGTGCTCCAGTCCTTTGTCTTCCAGCGGAGGGAGTCCAGTTTGATATTTTCTGTGATGCTTCACATCTGGGGCTAGGCTGTGTTCTCATGCAGCAGAGGTCAGTTGTTTCTTATGGGTCTCGACAGTTGTGTCCCCATGAATGCAACTACTCCACCCATGATCTTGAGTTGGCAGCCGTGGTGTTTTCTCTAAAGTTGTGGATACATTACCTCATTGGTGAGAACTTTGTGGTTTTCACCGATCATAAGAGTTTGAGGTATGTTTTCTCCCAACGTGACTTAAACTTGAGGTAGCGTCAGTGGATGGAGTTCTTGCAGGAATACGACTTTGAAATATCGTATACACCTAAAAAATGGAACGTTGTAGCTGATGCACTAAGCCGAAAGTCACGTAATGATGTTGTGCGTGAATCTGGTGATTCCTGGAGAGTGATGGAAGAGCTAGCAGCTTTGCATATTGATATGGGAGAAGTTGGGGGTAGAGGTTGTCTTTTCCAGATGATAGTGCAGTCATCCCTGATGTAGAAGGTGGAAGAGTCTCAGTTGGGTGATCTAGAGGTGGAAGTCTGGAGAGACAGAGTTGTTTGTGGTGAGGCCCCTGATGGTTGGTCGGAGGATGAACAACATCGAGTGTTGTTTCATGGCAGGCTTTTTGTTCCCTTGGCAATGCGCGAGACGGTTCTCCGAGAGTTCCATAGTTTACCCTTGGCAGTACATCCTGGTGTGATGAAGATGTACCGATCCTTAAGGAGTCAGTTTTGGTGGCCTGGGCTGAAACGTACGGTTGCTGAGTGTGTGTCTCGATGTTTAGTCTGCCAGAAGGTGAAGGCCGAACACCGTGTTCCTGGTGGTCTTCTCCAGAAATTAGAGATTCCTCAGTGGAAGTGGGAGGACATATCAATGGACTTTGTTACAGGTTTACCTCGAGCTCCGGGAGGACATGATGCTATATGGGTGGTAGTGGATCATTTAACAAAGTCGGCCCACTTTATAGCGATCAAGGAGTCGAGCTCAGTGGATGTTTTGTCGAGGCAGTATCTTGAGGAGGTGGTGAGACTTCATGGAGTACCTAGGACGATCATTTCTGATCGAGATCCTCATTTTAACTCCAGGGTGTGGAGAGGTCTCCAGCATGCTTTTGGCTCTCAACTGTGCCTTAACACTGCTTTTCATCCTCAAATGGATGGTCAGATAGAGCGAACCATCCAGACTCTTGAAGACATGTTGCACTCTTGTGTTCTTGATTTTGGAGGTTCATGGATGAAGCACTTACCCTTGGTAGAGTTCACTTACAATAATAGTTTTCACTCTACCATCGGTATGACGCCGTTTGAAGCCTTGTATGGCCGGCCATGCCGTTCTCCGTTGTGCTAGACTGGGGTCGGAGAGTCAGCAATTCTCGGACCAGAACTAGTGCAGAATACAACAGAGATGGTTCAGGTGATTCGTGAGAGGATGAAGACAGCACAAGATCATCAAAAATCATATGCTGATCAAAGAAGGAGACCCTTAGAGTTTAATGTTGGGGATCATGTGCTTCTGAAGGTGACTCCCCGTCGTGGGCAGTGAAGGTTTGGTCGTGGAAGTAAGCTTTCTCCCCGGTTTGTTGGGCCTTTCGAGGTGTTAGCTCATGTTGGAGCTGTGGCGTATCGAGTATCACTTCCCCCTCAGATGAGTCGGATACATGATGTTTTCCATGTATCACAGCTTTGTCGTTATCTTTATGATGAATCTCATGTTATCGATTGGGGAGAAATCAATATTGATGATGATGCAACCTTCAAGGAGCGACCTGTGGAGATCCAAGACCACAAGGAGAAGGTGTTGCGTGGGCGTTATATCCCCTTAGTTCGTGTCTTGTGGCGACACGGTGGCATGGAGGAGAGTACCTGGGAGCGTGAGTCACAGATACGTGCTCAGTACCCAGATTTGTTTAATGTTTAACTCCTTTCAAGTAATGATGTTTTCTTTGTGGTTGGACCTTTCATGTTTTATTTATGTACCTTTGATGTGATGTTATGATTGAATTGTTTGGATATGTATTGTTTGTTTCCATACTCTCGGATGTCGTAGTTTTGTTCCAGCTTTTGAACAACTCATAGTGGTTTCCCCTGAGAGGTATCTTATGGGGTGGTTGTTCGAACCCCTCTTTTCTTCTGGGTTGGTTTTAAATTCTCGAGGATGAGAATGTTTTGAGAGGTATCTAATGTAATGGCCTAGACCTCTCTGATCCATTACTTTGTGAAAATGTGGTGTTGGAGGTGTTCCGGGAGGTCAAGGTGACTTATCCCCAACACTTTGCCAAATTTCCGATTCTGTGAACAGTGTTTCCAGTTTTATGAACAGTAACAGATCGGTCTCACCGATCGGTCTGACAGATCGGTCTCACAGATTGGTCTGACAGATCGGTCTCACCGATCGGTCTGACAGATCGGTCTCACCGATCGGTCTGACAGATCGGTCTCACCGATCGGTCTCACAGATCGGTCTCACAGATCGGTCTCACCGATCGGTCTGACAGATCAGTCTTACAGATCGATCTCACCGATCGGTCTGATAGATCGGTCTCACCGATCGGTCTGACAGATCGGTCTCACAAATCGGTTTCACAGATCGGTCTGATAGATCGGTTTCATAGATCGGTTTCATGTACAGTAACGGTGGGTGAACAGTGTTTCTAGACTCCTACAGTTTTTCCCCTTTTGACGTTTCCTTTGATGTAAAATACTTTTAAAGCCTTTTTTAGGGCTCTTAAGGCCGATTCAAATGCCATAAATCCTATATTAATTATTCCTAAGGCTTGGAATGCTTTACTTGGTCAAACCGCGTGGGTTAATGCGATCCGTTTTTAATGGAGAATTGACTGGATCTTAAACCGTCGCCCCATTAAATCTTCAAAAAGGGACGAGATATCATTCTCCCTTGTTCTTTCCCTTTGTTCTCAACTAAGAGGCTCTAGAACCTTTCAATCCTTCCCGTAGGAGTTTCATAATCAATCTTTACTCCTAGGATTGGTTCTGCTCTGTTTTGTATGTAAACGAACTGTGTCGGTCAATCATCCCAATAAGGTATGTTTTATCGTCGTTCCTTTGGGGATCATCTTCTCTTGTTTCTCCCTTCCATATTATACCCTGTAATTTCCAAGATTCTAATGAGTTTTTCTTGGGGTTGGTTGGTACTGTCGTACCGTGTCATCCTCTGGTGGATGCAGTTGTCGTGAGAGGAGGATTGTGACCCGTTGTGTGGATAAAGGACGCCAAGAACTCTTCCAGGTAGGGGATTCATGGCTTCTCTAATTGTACATGTGCAATCGTAGAATTAGCATGATTTATTCCTTTGGATCACAATGAAATTGACCTAATTAAATACTTGAAACGGATTAAGAAAATTGGTTGATCGCATGTTGTTTCTTTATACCGTGATAACAATTGCCTCATGTTTTGCTAGATAGAGTGATATCTATGTTTTCTTTGATTTGTTATTCATTCATGATAGAAATTGATAATGAACGTAAATCCGGAATTAATTGTTAATTAATTGGCTAAAGATAAAGAGGCATGTAAATTAATCTGGTTATTGCCGTTTTTGTAGTTGTTCTAATTTGAGGATAATCAAATTAGGGAAGTAAGCATGGTTATTTAATTATGATAGCTTACTAATTAGGTATCCTGTAATTGGAACCTACGCATAACAAATCTGCTAATTCAATATGGATTAAAGAACAGATTATGTGGGAATTTATAAAAGGGTTCTGAGTTACCCCCTTGTTTGTTAAAGGGTCAAGATCCCATGGTTGTGACTGTTGTTTTCCTACTGCTTGTGCTGTGATGTGAGCCTGGATGGCTATTGTGATATGTGGAGGCATCGAGGCCTTGTGGTTATGGCAGCAGATGACGCCTAGAGTGGCGAGATGTATCAGTTTATGCTTGTGGGTGTTAGGGAGGACACCAGGGGTGATGGAATGGGATGGATGAGGTTGTTGGATGCTTGTGGTTTTCTTTTAATGTTAATCTTATTTGTTTTTTCCCTACTGATCAAGGCAGCTGGTCTTGCTACCCTTCTTCCGAAGGAGGTGAAGACGCACGGGGTATGCCACGTGCTTTTCGTGTTTAGCCTCTCGAGGGAGAATGGGTCTATGATCTTTCTATAGGCGGCAAAGACTCGACGGGTAGTATATCTACTCACCGTGTTGAGCCTCCTTTGTGTTTAGAAGCATAAGATGCTTTTCTAGAATGCCTGGGAATATGGAAAAGTAATTTTGTAATGAATGTTTGATTAAATGGTGAAAATACACGGGGATGGAGATACTAGAATTTAAAGGTGATGTGAATCTTAAAGGGAGCAGTTGATTTTGAATGTGGTGCCAATTTAGTTTAATATGGAATTGTTCATTCTTAATTAATGTTTAAAGAATTAATTAATGTACAGTGGAACTGATAAAATGAGAATGGAGTAATCTAATAAATCTCTTCAAATGTTTGTGTGCTTATAGGATACCTAGTCTTAGAAGTAGTAGCCTGGAGTCTGAGAGACGTTAGCTGCAGTTGTATCTAAGACTAGGTAATGCCCATAGTGTAGATGTGAGTTACATACATATTCTATACTTTTTATGTTTCTATACGCTACTCCACCCTGTCAGTAAGGGAAACTGACACCCCGGGGATTTGAGCCCTGGGGGGGTGTTTTCCCCAACATTCTGATGGGAGGTCGAATAGCTGACTACCCCCTTTGGCCCCGCTCTCTTCTCTTGGTAGATACTTGTGCCATGAGGCACAGCGGTTAGTTACCCCATATATGTGTGTAGAGGGTTGTAATGGCTTGTGGTTATTCACACACATATATTCTGGATATAGTATCCTATGGACTACTATAGGTGTAACGTGTATAGGCTATGATGGCTTGAGGATCCTTACTCAGAGTATGGGCTGTAATGGATTGAGGTATTATACCCGACGTATGATACACGTTATGCGAGCTGTGGTGGCTCCCGGAAACTACCTGGTTACTTTTGGTTGTGAGGACGGTGTGGTGCTTCGCCCAGGTGTCTGCGGGCAAGCCTATGTGGTGTACGAGGTGCAGATTGTGGAGCTTATCCCAGGTGTCTGCGGGCAAGCCTTGGAGAGAGATGC
The DNA here is from genome assembly GCA_963277665.1 of Viscum album. Taxonomy (NCBI): domain Eukaryota; kingdom Viridiplantae; phylum Streptophyta; class Magnoliopsida; order Santalales; family Viscaceae; genus Viscum; species Viscum album. Next base: position 885,479,967 of record OY728158.1, read on the forward strand.
ACAGGACGTATGTCATTGGGGAAAAGCAGCAAACCAGTGGGGAAGTAGTAGTGGGGTACCCTTGATATTCTTTACTATATTCTATATTCTTGTATGCGTTACTTGGTGAGAGTAGCCATGGTGAGGTTGAGAACTTAGTATACCTGTTTAGGTGACGAGTTAGTTTCACTTGTTGTTCACTGGGCTTTAGCATGCTTTCTTTACTTTTGCACGAGAGGCTTGGGGAGGATCCTACTGAGTATACTGTTATACTCACCCTATGCATATATAAACTGTTTTTCAGGTCACTTGGAGCAGGTTGGAGATCAATCTGGTTACTACTAGCTTGTGGTTGGAGGAGGAGATGTTCGGGCTTGTGGTCACTGTCATTTTACATTCTTTTGGGTACTTTTAGTTTTCCCTTTCAGTTGTAGTACTTTTTCATGAAATTTCATATATGTACTTGGGTTTATTTTATATTTCAGTTATGAGTTGGAGTTAGTTGGAGTCTATTCTATCTCTCTCTTCCGCATGTGTTCTCTTAGAGGGTAATGCCTCCCATTTGTATGTTTATTATACCCTCGGTGCTAGTCGCCAACCCGGGGCCTACTGGAGGCGGGACTCGGGGGTCATTATCTCTCTTCTCACATTGTCGGCCCAGGAGGGGTACACTTTGTGGTGAGGGGGTCGTGACACCGTCGCCCCCATCTCCTCTCTGTGAGCTCCGCCGCAAGCCACACCCACCTCTCCTCCAGTTTCTGTGCACACCCGATCCATCTCCCCCTATTCTTTCCCTCTTGCCTCCACCGTTTTCCCTTGTTTCCTCAAACCACCGCCATCCGCTCACTCCACACTACTGAAGCCCCTCTTCCCTTCCCACTCATCCTCTTTCCCTTCTCTAGCGCCGAATCACCCCACCCCCACTTTTTCTTTTTCTTTTCTTTACTATTATCATAATATAATATAATAATCATATTATATTTAATAACATATAATATATATTATATAATATCATATTAAGTGTAATTAATATACCTAATATAACACATATATAATAATAATAATAAATATACTTATATATATATTATTAAGTATTTATATTTTATAATATTAAATAAAAATATATTTAAAAATATTGGTACACATATTTTAGTAATAATAAATATTTCTAATTAAAATATTTATTTAACATTTATATATATAGGAATATGCTAACTTAGGTATAATTTTATTAGTATTTATGTTTTTATTATGAATATATATATAGATGTAGTTATTTTTTTTTCATTATCACACATGCGTTTTTCTGTTGTGTGTACAAGGGGATGCTCATGGAGGTGGTGGTGATGGAAGGTGATTGTGAGATTTCATCTCACATGTGAAAGGGGCGCAAGGTCGTTACAAGAGGCAGAGTACACTCACAGGGAGTTCACTCGAGAGATGGTGATGAGCACATCAAAGAACACCACGTGGAAAGTCACTATTGCTGCCTTTAGGATCTATTTTTCTATTTTTCATTTCGGAATAAAAGGAACAAGACTCCTCTCTTCCTGGGGGGACACTCCACAGACTCCAATCATCCATCCATCTCCACTTTAGCGGACACGGGGTCATCTTCAACCTGGAGACGAGACTCTTCTCCTCCATCTCTTGCTCCACCATCATCCCTCGCCTCTTTGTGCACTGTTTTATTTTGTTCTTTATAAATACATGTGATGCTTGTTTGTTGAATTGAATTGTGTGTTTGTTCTATGTTGTTCATTCCTACTCTCTTTATCTCATTATTATGATCTCATATCTCCAGAAATGGAGATCTAATTTGTAGGTCCCAATCCAGGTTTTGAAACCCAACCCAATCTAGAGATATGTTCTTCATTGTGATAATCAGCTTCTTCTTCTTCGCCTTAGCAAATTTTTTCTGTGAAGTCGACTAGAGAAAGTGAAACTGTGCACAGAATCAGTTTGCTACTTTCTCGCCTTATCTTTCCCCCCCTTCTAATATCAATTTCTCAAACTGAGCAATTGAGATGGGATGTGCAATCTAATGAACTCAATAGGTTCATTCTGATTAGTGACATCCTGATCAGAGTGAGTCAGTTGAGGGAATTAGTTTTCAATTTGGAGGGATGTTCTATCACTGAAGACTTTCCGTGTTTAATCGTTCACTATATAGGCGAGAGATGTGTGTGATCTGAATCATTGAGCATGCACTGTGTGAGTTGGGAATTGGTGATTTAATTATTTTATAGATCTAGGATAGATATTTGAGGGTCGATAAATCTAGGTTTGGCCTTATTCTCACTGATTTCCATTTTTTGTGTCTTGTTATCATTTTTTTTGTTTTGTGTGTTTTTGGTCCTTATGTTGTGTCTGTGTCTGCTTTCTTTTCTTGTTATTTGTTGTTTTGTTTTGTGACTTCTTTGCTTTCTCTTCTTCTATTCATTCATCATTTAATCTCTCTCCACTAAGTTTTTCAACACTGATTAGTGTTTTCTTAGTATTTTTGTTTTACTATTAACAAAAACTAAAAAAAACACAAAAATATTTTTGAGAAAACCTCTTAGTCATTCAATATAACTTCCTTGAAAGAGACCCCAAATTTAGACACTATACTATATATTGGGTTTTATAAATGTAAACTTGACCATTCTCGTGACAAGAACACACATCAAATTTTAGCGTCATTTCAAGGGAAGCAATGTTTTCCTGAGTGGTTTTTCATTTTTCTTTAAAAGAAAAAAAATAAAAAAATGAACAAAATGTCCATTATCATTTCTTTTGCGGATTCTTATAATAACGATGATGATTTGTATGATTTATATGATGTGAAAATATTTTATGAGGATGTATTAGTTTTTTAATTTTGGTTAGAGACCTAACCAGTAGGATAACATTCATATGCCACAAGGGCTATAACTCATCAGACCAAACAGAAGTATACAAAGAGATTCAACCAAGCTAAGAAGAGTCAATAGGGGAAGATACCTTCTAGGAAGGATTTTATGGCCACATACAAGATCATTAAATTCCTTGGCCTGGCCTACTTGACTTTAGAGAACCAAGAGATCAAGGCAGTGCTCCAACAAGCCACCAATGTTGCACCATCTAGAAAGAAAATTAGAAGAAATGAGAAAAGGAACAAAATGAGAGCCAAGAAGATAGAGCTGCTAACATTTGAGCCCGGAGCACCCTATGACATGCTGTTGGGAGGTCATGAGCTGCATCCAAAACCAGTATTTAAGTACAGGCAAGAGATTGGACAAACATAAATTGAAGAAAATGGACACATATAGAGAGATCATTTTATTTCCTGTATTTCATTTGATGATTTTTGTTGCACTGAATTATCTAATGATTTCCCCCCCACAGGATGAGCCAAAACATGATATCCTTGCCTTTTTCTTAGATTACACCACATCAGAAGTCATTTGTTTTGAAGAGATCCTAGAGAAGGTTGACTACCTCACTCTTGTCGCAGACACACTCCCAGGAGCTCTGGATTCCCCTGGAGAAGAATAGACTGTATTGTTCAAGGGAGTTGACATCATTGTTAAAGAATATGTTTTTTATTATACTAAAGATAATTTTAACTATGTTTCTCCTAGTGTAGGTATTGAGAAAGTAGTTAACTTTTTTAATTTCTTTGAGAGTGAGGAAGTTGAGGTTGCACCTGTAGAGGAATTGATGGAACACCCAATTCTGGATGAAAATTCCAGTTCGGGGGTTGTGGTTAAAGAGGATGTGTTGGAACTATGCACAAGGATAGAAGTGGATGATGACATGTTAATTGTTTTCCAAGAGGAAATATTTTATTGGACCGAACTAGATGACAAGTCACATCCTAGAGTAGATTTCTTACAACCTGTGCACACCCAAAATCAAGCAGTAGAAGGAGGGAAGTACCCATTTTTCTTATTTTCCCCTCCACTATTCCATAAGAAGTACTCCACTATTAAGGAAGTGAAGTTACTTCAAGCTAGAAAAGGGGTACTTCACAAGCTGAAAGTGCTTTAAGTTGGAAGGAATCATATCTGGTGGTTCTTAAGCAAGAATCCAAATCCCCCATCAGACTGGGGTTAATCCATTTACTGTCCAGCTATGGACGGTCAAAATACAACACCCTCTAGGGGGTTATCCCAGTATTATCCCTTTTCATTTCTTTATTTAGTTTCTTTTTTCATGCTATTTTTAAATTGTGTGTTTTTTCTTGTAGGTAATAAAATGGTAGTAGTTCCATGTGGAAATCATTCAAGATTAAGGGGACCAACTTACTAAATTAATGGATAGCACTCCCAAACTCATACTTTGTGGTTGCATTGCTTTGAGATTTAAATATTTAAGACTAATGTTAATCTGTTTATATTTTTAGGTGCTTGAATGGAGCAGCTAAAGTTCATGCACAAAGCAATCAAAGAGAGTAATTCTAAACAATGAATGAGAATCTGTACATTTAGGGAAGTATTGTTTTTAATTATATATTTGTTTTTAATCTACTTCTTCATGATGTATGCTGCTTGCTGCTAAGTATGGGGTGTTAGACTCACCTATTTTGACAATCTCAATTATGAATAATTATGTTTTGATAATCTCAATTATGAATAATTATGTTTTGATAATCTCGATTATGAATAATTATGTTTTGATAATCTCAATTATGAATAATTATGTTTTGATAATCTCAATTATGAATAATTATGTTTTGATAATCTCAATTATGTATAATTATGTTTTGATAATCTCAATTATGAATAATTATGTTTTGATAATCTCAATTATGAATAATTATGTTTTGATAATCTCAATTATGAATAATTATGTTTTGATAATCCCACATGATGTTTATTGATTAAATATTTCATTACATTAGTTACTGTTTAAGTGCTTAATTTCAAAATATAAATACTGTTGAATATGTTCAAATGATATATTTTTTATTCAAGAACATTCAGTTAATCAAATGTTTATTTACTTTGAACTATTTTATTCTAACTTATTATATGGATAGTTTGCATAAACAGAAAAAGAGATACCGATATAGAAAGGTCACCGGTATGAAGATGAGCTACTGATACAGGAAGGTCACCGGTATGCAGACAGTTACCGTTACACCTGAGTTACCGATAGAGTAAGTCTACCTGTATACACAAGCCGAACAATACAGAGTGACAACTATTGTTATGAAGTCTACCGTTACAAGATCACCAGTATGGGTCACTGGTACATAAGTTTACCCCTACCGAGAGCTACTGATAAAGGAAGTCACTGCTACATATAGTCACCGGTACTTGGAGCTATCGCTATAAGGAGCTACCGCTACAAATAGCTACTGATACAAGATCTACCGTTACAAGTCCATCACTACAAGTCCAATGATACAAAAAGCTACCGAATGGAAACCAGTCACTGTTTCTCTAAACTCTATCTCTGTTTGCTTATTATCAACGGTCATATTTTGTGCTTTTAATGAAACTCAAATTAATTAATGATGTTTGTTGGATGTCAGGAAACCGTACCTCGTACAAATCATTCCTATTACTGGAGCTCAAGGAACATAAAAGGGGAACCTCAAGCTACTGGATAACTAGTCCTTCAATGCACATAAAAAACAAGTCTCTGGATATTCATAAGGACGAAGAGAATGCAAAGAGAGACACATACAAGAAGAACACACATAGAACTAGAAGAAATCTCAAGAACAGAAGTTCAAAGAGGAGATTCAAGTGCTGCAAGGAAAACTCTCACATTTCAAACTGAACACCTGTACTAGAAGTGAAGGAACAAAACTTCAATACTCTGTTTTCCAAACAACGTCCAAAGAAGGGACTCAAGCTTTATCTGCTTCAATCCAATGAGTCCAGAGCTTCACTGAAAACACATAGAGCATTCTAAACTCATCTCTATTTGTTTAGATCTATTGTGTTTCATTTATTTACATTTTGAGCAGTGTGTGTACTCCGTGTTTTAAACACACACTGTCTTCTATGTTGAAGTGGAGGATTTCTAAATCCTATCTCAATCTTTCCCTTACACTCTTGTGTCCCACTATGGACAATGGTAGAGTTAGAGTGAGACTTGGACAGCCTGTGTGCTGTTGTTTAGTTTTCCCACGTAGAACTGTGGTAGAGATTTGAGGACCTGGAGAGTCTGTTCACTATTATAAAACCCTAATCCAGGGTGTGGATCATAGTTTATATAAAACTATTTGAGAAGACTAAGTCTCTGCTTGAGACTGAGCCTCTTGTTTAAAACTACTGTGCATTTTTATTTTAGTTAAAAATATTTTGAATATTCTGCTACTAAGTACTTTAAATATAAATCTATTTTAAAGTTACTCTGATAGTTAAACTAGAAAGTGTTTGTATTTATAGTAAACCAGTAGGTTAGTTTCAAAAGATAATCTAATCTTCAAATTAGATTAACTGAGAACTAATCAATCTCTTGAGAACCTAACTGAACCATTACTGTATTACAAATTCACTACAGTTTAACTTGTTAATTAAATTGGGGGATTTTAATAAAAATATTTTAAACAGAAATTTTTAATAGGAACTCAATTCACCCACCCCCCTCTTGAGTATTCCACTCCGACCAACATTTTCTATCAGAGGATTGGATAAAAGTTTTTCAAAAAAAAAATTTAACTGTGATTTTAGTTGTATCTTAAAGATCTCAAAATTTCTGTTAATTCTAAATTTTTATATCTTTATAGAACTTAGGTATTATGGATAACAGATTAGAAGGTGTAGATACCAATATGCCACCTTTCTTTAATGGTGTTAATTATTCCCAATGGAAAATCAAAATGAAAATTCATTTAGAAAGTATGGGATTTGACATCTAGACTGCTATAGAGACTTAGTATAAGATTCCAAAAACTATTAGAACTACTTGGGATGAAACTACTAAAGCTGCTTACAATAATAATTGTAAAGAAATGAATGCCATGTATTTTGTTTCAGGAGATGAAGAATTTAATCTAATATCTGTTTGTAAGACTGCTTATGAAATATGGGATACTCTGGCTATTTCCCATGAGGGAACAACCAATGTGAAAGAAATGAGACTAAATACATACACTATTAAGTATGATAATTTTAAAATGAAAATTGATGAATCAATTTTTGATATGTATCTCAGGTTTAATGAGATAGTCAATACAATGATCTCACTGGGAAAAGATGTTCCAGCAAAGGAGAAAATCATGAGGATATTGAGATGCCTACCAGATAGATGGAGAGGAACCTCTATCTCTATACGAGAATCATGTGACAATGGTAAGCTGCCTGTCAAGGAGCTGATTGGTAAGTTGATGATGTATGAAGAAGAGCTGAAAGTAAACAAAGAAGAAGATGATTAACCAAGAAAGAAATATGTTTCCATCAAGAACTATGTTTCAAAAATCAAGTACAAAGAGAAAATTCAAGCTGCAAGTGATAGTTCAAGTAGTGAAGAGAGTGCATCTGACAATGATTCTGAAATGGATCAGATAGCCAGACGATTTAAGAAGTTTTATAAGAAAAATAATTTTTTCAGAAAATTCAATTACAAGGTAAAGTGTGACAATAAAGGTCATTGGAAGAAGGATTGGAAAAGGACTGATTAAATTGATGACATTGTCTTCTACGAATGCAAGAGAAAAGGACATGTGAAAGCTGACTGCCTGAAGTTAAAGTACAAGAAGAAATATGAGTACAAGGACAAAAAATATAAGAAAGCTATGAAAGAAACCTGGATTACTTCAGAAGATAGTTCAAGTGATTTTGATTACACTAAGGATTAAAAATCTCAAAAATCTAATATGTGTTTCATGACAAACACATCTGAGGTAACATTGGATACTCATGCTTTAAACTTTTATTATTCTGGAGATGATTCTGATTCTAACTCTGAAAACATGTCTAGTGAAGAATTATTTAAATACTGTAACATGCTAGAGGATACCTCCAATGAGCTGAAAGATAAGTATAAATCCATAAAGAAACAACATGCTTTAACTAGCACTGCCAAATCTGCACTAGAAGTAGAAAAGGAAAATAATGCTCAACTACTAAAGGAAAATACTGAACTCAAATTGTCTAATGAGAAACTTAGAAAAGACTTAGAGAAGTTCACAAATGGAAAGGAAACTCTTACACAAATGCTAGGAAAAAATGTAGCACCAAAGTATACTACTGGTTTAGGCTATCAACCTGGACAGAGACAGATTACAAAGAATAGATTTATTCCTAAATCTGGACAGTATAATGCTAGTTCTCATTCTGGAAATTCTTATGTCTCGACTAGATACTCACATAGTTATTGATCAAACAAAGTTTATTTCTCAAAATCTTTTAAATCTATTGACTATATGAAACCCATTAGACAAATCTGGGTACCAAATGTTCTGCTTGCTAACCTATCTGGACCCAAGAAAATCTAGGTACCAAAATCATTTTTTGTCTAAATCTGTTTTGTAGGAAACATGCTTGAAAAGTTTGTGTAGGAAGATATGGTACTTGGAAAATGTATGTTCAAGACATATTATAAGATACTACTCATGCTTTAAGATCTTAATCAAATTTTATGGAGGACATGTCACCTTTGGGGATAACTTAAAAGGAAAAATCATCGTCTTAGGCCAGATTGGTAACACTGATTCAATTTTCATTTCTAAAGTTTTATTTGTTGATGGACTAAAGTATAATCTGTTAATCATTTCTCAGTTTTGTGATGATGTATTTAATGTTAAGTTTGAAAATGATTCATGTAATGTTTTTTATTCTAAAAATGTTTTGGTATTTACTGCATTAAGAAATGAAAATGTTTATGCTATAGATTTGAATTCTTTAGCTAAGAAAAATATTACATGTTTAAATGCTTTTTTTAAAGAATCTTGGCTTTGGAACAGAATATTAGTACATTGCAATATACATTCACTTAGAAGACTAACTAGGAAGAACTTAGTTAGAGACCTACCTAAACTTGAATTCCTAGCTGACAAAGTTTGTAATCCCTGTCAAAAGGGAAAGCAACATAAAGTTTCTTTTAAATCAAAGAAAGAAGTTTCAACTTCTCAACCTCTTGAGCTGGTTCACATGGATTTGTTTGGACCATCCAGAGTTTATAGTTTAAATGGGAAGCACTTTGTCTATGTCCTCGTAGATGACTTTTCTAGATATATTTGGGTATATTTTCTAGCTCACAAAAGTGAAGTTTGATCTTACTTTATTAAATACTCCAAGTCTGTAGAAAACCTTAGTGGACTTAAGATTAAAACCTTGATAAGTGATCATGGTCGTGAGTTTGAAAATCATGAATTTGAATCATAATGATCACACAATGGCTACAATCACAACTTATCTGCCCCTAGGACACCTCAGTAGAATGGTGTAGTAGAAAGAAGAAATAGAACTCTTCAAGAAATTTCACGAACTATGCTTAATGAATATGATTTACCTGTTTATTTTTGGGCTAAAGCTGTAAATACAGCTTGTTACATTATAAATAGAGTATTTATTAGACCGGTACTTAAGAAGACCCCTTATGAATTATGGAATAATAGAAAACCTAAAGTTAGTTACTTTAAAGTTTTTGGTTGTAAATTTTTTATTCTGAATACTAAAGATAATCTGGATAAATTTTCATCTAAAAGTGATGACGGAATTTTTCTTGGTTATTCTTTAACTAGAAAAGCCTATAGAGTTTTTAATAAAAGAACCAAATGTGTGGAAGAATTTGTTCACATCAAATTTGATGAAACTGATCCACCTGAGCCTAAACCTTCTCTTGAAAATCTTGAAGAAGATTTGTCTGTTCTGAACCTTAATGATAAAATCAGTGAACCTGATATAAAGACAACCAGTTCTGAAAATATTTCAGAATTTGCTGTTGGTGAACCCGAACTTAGAGAAGAACCTAAAATTTCTAGTCCTACCATTACTAGATCAACTAGGAGTCTAAATAATCATCCTTTAGATGCTGTTGTATGTAATCTTGATAGAGGGACGCAGACTAGAGCTTCTCTAAGAAACCAGGTTGAAAATCAAGCTTTTATTTCACAGTTAGAACCTAAAAACATCAATGATGCTACCAATGATGAATTTTGGGTAATGGCAATGCAAGAAGAGTTAAATCAATTTGAAATAAACAAAGTTTGGGAATTAGTAGAAATACATAAGGACACTTTGACCATAGAAACAAAATTGGTGTTTAGAAATAAGGTTGATGAATCTGGAAACATCATTAGAAAAAAATCTAGGTTAGTTACACAAGGTTACACTCAAGAAGAATTAATTGATTATGAAGAAAACTTTTCACCCATAGCTAGATTAGAAGCCATTAGGATCTTACATTCTTATGCAGCTCATCTGAATTTCAAGTTATATCAAATGGATGTTAAAAGTACTTTCGTAAATGGTTATATAATTGAAGATGTTTTTATTGAACAACCACCTGGATTTACAAATCCCCATTTTCAAAATCATGTTTTTAAACTTTCTAAAGGTTTATATGGTTTAAAACAATCTCCAAAATCTCGGTATGATAGTCTTACTAATTTTCTTATTTCAAAATGTTTTTCTAAAGGAATTTCTTATCCCACTCTTTTTATTAAAAATATTTCCAAAGATGTTTTGATAGTACAAATATATGTCGATGATATTATTTTTTAATCTTCTTAAAATTCTTTATGTACTGATTTTTCAAAGACTATGCAAAATGAATTTGAAATGAGCTTAATGGGAGAACTCAAATATTTTCTTGGATTTCAAAATTTTTCAAAATAGGGATGGTATTATTCTAAATCAAGGTAAATACACAAAGTATTTATTAAAACGTTTTGGGATGGATAGTAATAAGGGAAGTGATACACCTATGAGTACCACTTGTAAGCTGGATATTGATGAATCTAGGAAACCAGTAGATAAAACCAATTACAGAGGTATGATTGGAAGATTACTTTACCTTACTTCTAGTCGACCTGATATTATGTTTAGTGTGTGTATGTGTGCACAATTTCAAGCTAATCCAAAAGAATCTCACTTACTTGCTTTAAAAAGGATTTTCAAATATCTTAAACATACAACTAATTTAAGTTTATATTACCCAAAAGGACAATATTTTGATTTAATAAGTTATTTAGATGCTGACTTTGCTGGTTGCAAGTTAGATAGAAAAAGCACATCTGGAACATGTCATTTATTGGGAAAATCCTTAATATCTTGGTGTAGTAAGAAACAAAATTCAGTTGCATTGACACCAATGATTACTCAGAGGAGTACCCACTATAGGCCAGGGACAGTCTCAGTTTCTCAACATCCAGTGGTCATTTATGGAGTTCCCAAGACTTCAACCGAAGCTACCTATCCCGAGTCTACCTCAGATCCCAAAGGAAAATCCAAAGTGGACATTCAAGAAGTGGATTGAGTGGGTCTAGATGAATTTGATAGGTATTGTTTGTACCTTGTATACTATTTTTGTAATCCTTATGTACTTTTTACTCCTTACTATATACCTCTTTTTCAATCTTTTTGTCTCAGTTTTTACCTATACTGTATACTTACTTTATTTCTCCTTCACTTTTAAACTCTTGTTTTTATATTTCTCCTTCACTTTTAAACTCTTGTTTTTATCTCTGGTCTATCCTTGTCTTGTCTAATTTCCCTTTAATAAACAACTTTATCTCTTTTCTTTTTCCACATCCTTTCTGTTCTCTACTACATTTCTTACATTTTTATCTTCTACCTCCCTTATTTTTTCTAATCTTAAAGGGGGAGAAATGGGAAAAATTATAAAGGGGGAGATGAAGAGGGAGGGTTATTTATTAAAATAGGGACATATTAATATTTTATTTTATTTCTCTTTTAACTCCATTTTATCTGATACATTTGAACTTGAGAATTTATATTTATCTCTGAAACATATTTTACCTATGTTGGAACACACTGAGAAATAAGAACAATTGTATTTTAGTCTGATACATTTGGATTGCCTACCAAAATTTGTGATTATCAAAAAGGGGGAGATTGTTAGAATCACCTATTTTGATAATCTCAATTATGAATAATTATGTTTTGATAATCTCAATTATGAATAATTATGTTTTGATAATGTCAATTATGAATAATTATGTTTTGATAATATCAATTATGACTAATTATATTTTGATAATCTCAATTATGAATAATTATGTTTTGATAATATCAATTATGAATAATTATGTTTTGATAATCTCAATTATGAATAATTATGTTTTGATAATCCCACATAATGTTTATTAATTAAAATTTTCATTACATTAGTTACTGTTTAAGAGATTAATTTCAAAATATAAATACTGTTGAATATGTTCAAATGAAATATCTTTCATTCAAGAACATTCGGTTAATAAAATGTTCATTTACTTTGTACTACTTTATTCTAACTTATTCTGTGGATAGTTTGCATAAACAGACAAAGAGATACCGATACAGAAAGGTCACCGATATGCAGATGAGCTACCGATACAGAAAGGTCACCAGTATGCAGACAGTTACCGTTACACCTGAGTTACCGATAGAGTAAGTCTACCTATATGCACAAGTCAACCGATACAGAGTGACACCTACTGTTATGAAGTCTACCGTTATAAGCTCACCGGTATGGGTCACTGGTACATAAGTCTACCTCTACCGAGAGCTACCGCTAAAGGAAGTCACTGCTACATATATTCACCGGTACTTGGAGCTATCGCTAGAAGGAGCTACCGATACAAATAGCTATCGATATAAGATCTACCGTTACAAGTCCACCACTACAAGTTCAATGATACAAAAAGCTACCGAATGGAAACTAGTCATTTTTCTCTAAACTCTATCTCTGTTTGCTTATTAGAAACGATCATATTTTGTGCTTTTAATGAAACTGAAATTAATTAATGATGTTTGTTGGATGTCAGGAAACCGTACCTCATACAAATCATTCCTATTGCCGGAGCTCAAGGAACATATAAGGGGAACCTCGAGCTACTGGAGAACTAGTCCTTCAACGCACATAAAAAACAATTATCTGGATATTCAGGACATAGAGAATGCAAAGAGAGACACATACAATAAGAACACACATAGAACTAGAAGAACTCTCAAGAACAGAAGTTAAAAGAGGAGATTCAAGTGCTGCAAGGAAAACTCTCACATTTCAAACGGAACACCTGTACTAGAAGTGAAGGAACAAAACATCAATACTCTATTTTCCAAACAACTTCCAAAGAAGGGACTCAAGCTTTATCTGCTTCAATCCAATGAGTCCAGAGCATCACTGAAAACACATAGAGCATTCTAAACTCATCTCTATTTGTTTATATCTATTGTGTTCCATTTATTTACATTTTGAGCAGTGTGTGTACTCCGTGTTTTTAACACACACTGTCTCCTATGTTGAAGTGGAGGATTTCTAAATCCTATCTCAATCTTTCCCTTACAATCTTGTGTCCCACTTTGGACAGTGGTAGAGGTCGAGTGAGACTTGGACAGCATGTGTGCTGTTTTTTAGTTTTCCCACGTAGAACTGTGGTAGAGGTTTGAGGACCTGGACAGTCTGTGCACTATTATAAAACCCAGATCCAGGGTGTGGATCATAGTTTATATAAAACTATTTGAGAGGAATAAGTCTCTACTTGAGACTGAGCCTCTTGTTTAAAACTACTGTGCATTTTTATTTTAGTTAAAAATATTTTGAATATTCTGCTGCTAAGTACTTTAAATATAAATCTATTTTAAAGTTACTCTGATAGTTAAACTAGCAAGTGTTTGTATTTATAGTAAACCAGTAGGTTAGTTTCAAAAGATAATCTAATCTTCAAATTAGATTAACTGAGAACTAATCAATCTCTTGAGAACCTAACTGAACCTTTACTGTAATAAAAATTCACTACAGTTTAACTTGTTAATTAAATTGGTGGATTTTAATAAAAATCTTTTAAACAGAAATTTTTAATAGGAACTCAATTCACCCCCCCCTCTTGAGTATTCCACTCCGACCAACATTTTCTATCAGAGGATTGGATAAAAGTTTTTCAAAACATTTTTTTAACTGTGATTTTAGTTGTATCTTAAAGATCTCAAAATTTCTGTTAATTCTAAATTTTTATATCTTTATAGAACTTAGGTATTATGGATAACATATTATAAGGTGTAGATACCAATATGCCACCATTATTTAATGGTGTTAATTATTCCCAATGGAAAATCAAAATGAAAATTCATTTAGAAAGTATGACATTTGACATCTGGACTGCTATAGAGACTTAGTATAAGATTCCAAAAACTATTAGAACTACTTGGGATGAACCTACTAAAGCTGCTTACAATAATAATTGTAAAGAAATGAATGCCATGTATTTTTCTTTAGGAGATGAAGAATTTAATTGAATATCTGTTTGTAAGACTGCTTATGAAATATGGGATATTCTGGCTGTTTCCCATGAGGGAACAACCAATGTGAAAGAAATGAGACTAAATACATACACTATTAAGTATCATAATTTTAAAATGAAAATTGATGAATCTATTTTTGATATGTATCTCAGGTTTAATGAGATAGTCAATACAATGATCTCACTGGGAAAATCTATTCCAACAAAGGAGAAAATCATGAGGATATTGAGATGCCTACCAGACAGATGGAGAGGAACCTCTATCTCTATACGAGAATCATGTGACATTGGTAAGCTGCCTGTCAAGGAGCTGATTGGTAAGTTGATGATGTATGAAGAAGAGCTGAAAGTAAACAAAGAAGAAGATGATTAACGAAGAAAGAAATATGTTTCCTTCATGACCTCTTCTTCAAAAATCAAGTACAAAGAGAAAATTCAAGCTGCAAGTGATAGTTCAAGTAGTGAAGAGAGTGCATCTGACAGTGATGCTGAAATGGCTCAGATAGCCAGATGATTTAAGAAGTTTTATAGGAAAAATAAGTTTTTCAGAAAATTCAATTACAAGGTAAAGTGTGACAATAAAGGTCATTGGAAGAAGGATTGGAAAAGGACTGATTAAATTTATGACATTGTCTTCTACGAATGCAAGCGAAAAGGACATGTGAAAGTTGACTGCCTGAAGTTAAAGTACAAGAATAAATATGAGTACAAGGACAAAAAATATAAGAAAGCTATGAAAGAAACCTGGAGTACTTCAGAAGACAGTTCAAGTGATTTTGATTCCACTCAGGATTAAAAATCTCAAAAATCTAATATGTGTTTCATGACAAACACATCTGAGGTAATATTGGATACTCATTCTTTAAACTTTTATTATTCTGGAGATGATTATGATTCTAACTTTGAAAAAATGTCTAGTGAAGAATTATTTAAATATTGTAACATGCTAGAGGATACCTGCAATGAGCTGAAATATAAGTATAAATCCTTAAAGAAACAACATGCTTTAACTGGAACTGCCAAATCTGCACTAGAAGTAGAAAAGGAAAAGAATACTCAACTACTAAAGGAAAATACTGAACTCAAATTGTCTAATGAGAAACTTAGAAAAGACTTAGAGAAGTTCACCAATGGAAAGGAAAATCTTACACAAATGCTAGGAAAACAAGTAGCACCAAATTATACTACTGCTTTAGGCTATCAACCTGGACAGAGACAGATTACAAAGAATAGATTTATTCCTAAATCTGGTCAGTATAATGCTAGTTCTAGTTCTGGAAATTCTTATGTCTTGACTAGATACTCACATAGTTATAGACCAAACAAAGTTTATTTTTCAAAATCTTTTAAATCTATTGATTATATGAAACCAATTAGACAAATCTGGGTACCAAAAGTTCTGCTTGCTAACCTGTCTGGACCCAAGAAAATCTAGGTACCAAAATCATTTTTTGTCTAAATCTGTTTTGTAGGAAACATGCTTGAAAAGTTTGTGTAGGAAGATATGGTACTTGGACAGTGGATGTTCAAGACATATTATAGGATACTACTCATGCTTTAAGATATTAATCAAATTTGATGGAGGACATGTCACCTTTGGGGATAACTTAAAAGGAAAAATCATCGTCTTAGGCCAGATTGGTAATACTGATTCAATTTTAATTTCTAAAGTTTTATTTGTTGATGGACTAAAGTATAATCTGTTAATCATTTCTCAGTTTTGTGATGATGGATTTAATGTTAAGTTTGAAAATGATTCATGTAATTTTTTTGATTCTAAAAATGTTTTGGTATTTACTGCATTAAGAAATGAAAATGTTTATGCTATAGATTTGAATACTTTAGCTAAGAAAAATATTACCTGTTTAAATGATTTTCATAAAGAATCTTGGCTTTGGCACAGAATATTAGTACATTGCAATATACATTCACTTATAAGACTAACTAGGAAGAACTTAGTTAGAGACCTACCTAAACTTGAATTCCCAGCTGACAAAGTTTGTAATCCCTGTCAAAAGGGAAAGAAACATAAAGTTTCTTTTAAATCAAAGAAAGAAGTTTCAACTTCTCAACCTCTTGAGCTGGTTCACATGGATTTGTTTGGACCATCCATATTTTATAGTTTAAATGGGAAGCACTATGTCTATGTCCTTGTAGATGACTTTTCTAGATATACTTGGGTATATTTTCTAGCTCACAAAAGTGAAGTTTGATCTTACTTTATTAAATACTCCAAGTCTGTAGAAAACCTTAGTGGACTTAAGATTAAAACCTTGAGAAGTGATCATGGTCGTGAGTTTGAAAATAATGAATTTGAATCATAATGATCACACAATGGCTACAATCACAACTTATCTGCCCCTAGGACACCTCAGCAAAATGGTGTAGTAGAAAGAAGAAATAGAACTCTTCAAGAAATTGCACGAACTATGCTTAATGAATATGATTTACCTGTTTATTTTTGGGTTAAAGATGTAAATACAGCTTGTTACATTATAAATAGAGTATTGATTAGACCGGTACTTAAGAAGATCCCTTATGAATTATGGAATAATAGAAAACCTAAAGTTAGTTACTTTAAAGTTTTTGGTTGTAAATTTTTTATTCTGAATACTAAAGATAATCTGGATAAATTTTCATCTAAAAGTGATGATGGAATTTTTCTTGGTTATTCTTTAACTAGAAAAGCCTATAGAGTTTTTAATAAAAGAACCAAATGTGTGGAAGAATTTGTTCACATCAAATTTGATGAAACTGATCCACATGAGCCTAAACCTTCTCTTGAAAATCTTGAAGAATATTTTTCTGTTCTGAACCTTAATGATAAAATCAGTGAACCTGATATAAAGACAACCAGTTCTGGAAATATTTCAGAATCTGCTGCTGGTGAACCCGAACTTAGAGAAGAACCTAAAATTTCTAGTCCTACCATTACTAGATCAACTATGAGTCTAAATAATCATCCTTTAGATGTTGTTGTAGTTAATCTTGATAGAGGGATGCAGAATAGAGCTTCTCTAAGAAACCAGGTTGGACATCAAGCTTTTATTTCACAGTTAGAACCTAAAAACATCAATGATGCTACCAATGATGAATTTTGGGTAATGGCTATGCAAGAAGAGTTAAATAAATTTGAAATAAACAAAGTTTTGGAATTAGTAGAAAGACATAAGGACACTTTGACCATAGAAACAAAATGGGTGTTTAGAAATAAGGTTGATGAATCTGGAAACATCATTAGAAACAAAGCTAGGTTAGTTACACAAGGTTACACTCAAGAAGAATTAATTGATTATGAAGAAACCTTTGCACCCATAGATAGATTAGAATCCATTAGGATCTTACTTTCTTATGCAGCTCATCTGAATTTCAAGTTATATCAAATGGATGTTAAAAGTGCTTTCTTAAATGGTTATATAATTGAAGATGTTTTTATTGAACAACCACCTGGATTTACAAATCCCCATTTTCAAAATCATGTTTTTAAACTTTCTAAAGTTTATGGTTTAAAACAATCTCCAAAATCTTGGTATGATAGACTTACTAATTTTCTTATTTCAAAAGGTTTTGCTAAAGGAATTTCTTATCCCACTCTTTTTATTAAAAATATTTCCAAAGATGTTTTGATAGTACAAATATATGTCGATGATATTATTTTTTAATCTTCTTAAAATTCTTTATGTACTGATTTTTCAAAGACTATGCAAAATGAATTTGAAATGAGATTAATGGGAGAACTCAAATATTTTCTTGGATTTCAAAATTTTTCAAAATAGGGATGGTATTATTATAAATCAAAGTAAATACACAAAGTATTTATTAAAACGTTTTGGGATGGATAGTAATAAGGGAAGTGATACACCTATGAGTACCACTTGTAAGCTGGATATTGATGAATCTAGGAAACCAGTAGATCAAACCAATTACAGAGGTATGATTGGAAGCTTACTTTACCTTACTGCTAGTCGACCTGATATTATGTTTAGTGTGTGTATGTGTGCACAATTTCAAGCTAATCCAAAAGAATCACACTTACTTGCTGTAAAAAGGATTTTCAAATATCTTAAACATAAAACTAATTTAAGTTTATATTACCCAAAAGGACAATATTTTGATTTAATAAGTTATTCAGATGCTGACTTTGCTGGTTGCAAGTTAGATAGAAAAAGCACATCTGGAACATGTCATTTATTGGGAAAATCCTTAATATCTTGGTGTAGTAAGAAACAAAATTCAGTTGCATTGACACCAATGATTACTCAGAGGAGTACCCACTATAGGCCCAGGACAGTCTCAGTTTCTCAACATCCAGTGGTCATTTATGGAGTTCCCAAGCCTTCAACCGAAGCTACGTCCCGAGTCTACCTCAGATCCCAAAGGAAAATCCAAAGTGGACATTCAGGAAGTGGATTGAGTGGGTCTAGATGAATTTGATAGGTATTGTTTGTACCTTGTATACTATTTTTGTAATCCTTATGTACTTTTTACTCCTTACTATATACCTCTTTTGAAATCTTTTTGTCTCGGTTTTTACCTATACTGTATACTTACTTTATTTCTCCTTCACTTTTAAACTCTTGTTTTTATATTTCTCCTTCACTTTTAAACTCTTGTTTTTATCTCTGGTCTATCCTTTTTTTGTCTAATTTCCCTTTAATAAACAACTTTATCTCTTTTCTTTTTCCACATCCTTTCTGTTCTCTACCTCATTCCTTACATCCTTATCTTCTACCTCCCTTCTTTTTT
This sequence comes from Viscum album, assembly GCA_963277665.1. NCBI lineage: Eukaryota > Viridiplantae > Streptophyta > Magnoliopsida > Santalales > Viscaceae > Viscum > Viscum album. The sequence continues at coordinate 885,499,081 of OY728158.1, forward strand.
CTAATCTTAAAGGGGGAGAAATGAGAAAAATTATAAAGGGGAGATGAAGAGGGAGGGTTATTTATTAAAAGAGGGACATATTAATATTTTATTTTATTTCTCTTCTAACTCAATTTTCTCTGATACATTTGAACTTGAGAATTTATATTTATCTCTGAAACATATTTTACCTGTGTTGTAACACACTAAGAAATAAGAACAATTGTATTTTAGTCTGATACATTTGGATTGTCTGCCATAATTTGTGATTATCAAAAAGGGAGAGATTGTTAGAATCACTTATTTTGATAATCTCAATTATGAATAATTATGTTTTGATAATCTCAATTATGAATAATTATGTTTTGATAATGTCAATTATGAATAATTATGTTTTGATAATATCAATTATGACTAATTATGTTTTGATAATCTCAATTATGAATAATTATGTTTTGATAATATCAATTATGAATAATTATGTTTTGATAATCTCAATTATGAATAATTATGTTTTGATAATCCCACATAATGTTTATTAATTAAAATTTTCATTACATTAGTTACTGTTTAAGGGCTTAATTTCAAAATATAAATACTGTTGAATATGTTCAAATGATATATCTTTTATTCAAGAACATTCGGTTAATAAAATGTTCATTTACTTTGTACTATTTTATTCTAACTTATTTTGTGGATAGTTTGCATAAACAGACAAAGAGCTACCGATACAGAAAGGTCACCGGTATGCAGATGAGCTACCGATACAGAATGGTCACCGGTATGCAGACAGTTACCGTTACACTTGAGTTACCGATAGAGTAAGTCTACCAGTATGCACAAGTCGACCGATACAGAGTGACAACTACTGTTATGAAGTCTACCATTACAAACTCACCGGTATGGGTCACCGGTACATAAGTCTACCTCTACCGAGAGCTACCGCTAAAGGAAGTCACTGCTACATATAGTCATCGGTACTTGGAGCTATCGCTAAAAGGAGTTACCGCTACAAATAGCTATCGATATAAGATCTACCATTACAAGTCCAACACTACAAGTTCAATGATACAAAAAGCTACCGAATGGAAACCAGTCATTGTTTCTCTAAACTCTATCTCTGTTTTCTTATTAGAAACAGTCATATTTTGTGCTTTTAATGCAACTGAAATTAATTAATGATGTTTGTTGGATGTCAGGAAATCGTACCTCATACAAATCATTCCTATTGCCGGAGCTCAAGGAACATATAAGGGGAACCTCGAGCTACTGGAGAACTAGTCCTTCAACGCACATAAAAAACAAGTCTCTGGATATTCAGAAGGACATAGAGAATGCAAAGAGAGACACATACAAGAAGAAAACACGTAGAACTCGAAGAACTCTCAAGAACAGAAGTTCAAAGAGGAGGTTCAAGTGCTGCAAGGAAAACTCTATCATTTCAAACTGAACACCTGTACTAGAAGTGAAGGAACAAAACATCGATACTATGTTTTCTAAACAACTTCCAAAGAAGGGACTCAAGCTTCATATGCTTCAATCCAATGAGTCCAGAGCTTCACTGAAAACACATAGAGAATTCTAAAATCATCTCTATTTATTTAGATCTATTGTGTTTCATTTCTTTACATTTTGAGCAGTGTGTGTCCTCTGTGTTTTAAACACACACTGTCTCCTGTGCTGAACTGGAGGATTTATAAATCCTCTATCAATATTTCCCTTACACTCTTGTGTCCCACTATGGATAGTGGTAGAGGTCGAGTGAGACCTAGATAGCCTATGTGTTGTTGTTTATTTTTCCCACGTAGAACAGTGGTAGAGGTCTGAGGACCTGGACAGTCTGTGCACTGTTGTAAAACCCCAATCTAGGGTGTGGATGATAGTTTATATAAAACTGTTTGAGAGGAATAAGTCTCTGCTTGAGACTGAACCTCTTGTTTAAAACTGTCGTGCATTTTTATTTTAGTTTAAAGTATTTTGAATATTCTGCTGCTAAGTACTTTAAATATAAATCTATTTTAAAGTTACCCTGATAGTTAAACCAACAAGTGTTTGTATTTATAGTAAACCAGTAGGTTAGTTTCAAAAGCTAATCTAATCTTCAGATTAGATTAACTTAGAACTAATCAATCTCTTGAGAACCTAACTGAACCTTTACTGTATTACAAATTCACTACAGTTTAACTTGTTAATTAAATTGGGGGATTTTAATACAAATCTTTTAAACAGAAATTTTTAATAGGAACTCGATTCATCCCCCTCTTGAGTATTCCACTCCGACTAACATGGGGGATTCCCCCTGTTTGTTTTGAAAATTATGAACTCTTTTTCCAGTATGAGTGTTTAGCTGCTAGTATCTAGAGAGTTGAAAATTTATTTTGAGATGATTTGTAAAAATTTCTTGCACCCACTGCTGTCAATTTAATTTTTTCTACTGGTGTACATCATTACTTATCATGCTATTACTTGAAATAATTTGAGAAATTTCATTTTTCTATTATAACATCTTAAAAACATGAATTTTTTAAAGATTGAATTAAGCTTGTTGTTGGTGTTGGATGGTATGGTTCTTTTGTGTATTCATTTTTTTCTTTTCTTCTTGTTTTTGTGTGGAAAAAAAACTTTTGAACATTCATGCAACCCCTTTTTATTATTTTCCATGCTGAATTGCCCAATATGTTTTGAAATAAGCTGTCTCCCACCTTAAGAGTCAACAATGGGGTCATTTTTGAGTTTTAAGTGTGTGGAAGAGGGGTCATTTTCCCACTTCAAATTCCCTCTTGTTTGTAAAAAAAGGTCATTATTTTTTCAAATTTTTCATAATTCCTTCAATTTTTTTCAAAATTTATTTCACTACCCAAGGGTTATCTGACTTCACATTAAACATCATTTCTATCCTACCTATTGGATGCCAATTTATTGACAGTTGAGGGTTTCACTGAATTCTGAAGTTGTTAGAGATGTATGATTGCTGAGTGGAGTAACACATTGTCTTTATGGATTTTTTGTTTAGTAACTTAGGAAGAGAGTGATATATGATAAATTTTTGTGGAATTAGGATCATGGATTTAGGAAACTAGAAATTTTGACTGGATCCTAGGGGATTCCCCTTTAAAAAAATCACATAATTGAGCCTACTCAAATGATAATTATTTAATTCCTTTGTAACTGGAGTAAAATGGGCAAATGAGATCCCACAGTGAGTCTATGAGACTAGGTGCACTGGGTGTATTTTTATGAATAAATAAATCTAATTTCACTTTCAATAAGTTATATGCACAATGCTCTGCACATGGAATATGGCTGGGTAAAATTAGAATAAAGTGTCCTTGTCAAAAACGAACTCATTAAGGTGGGGAAATTTTGAACCCAAATGAAGAAGGGAACAATTGAATTAATTAAAGATCATTTGAGTTGTATCAATGAAGTGATTCAAAAATGACCGTTTATTTCTAAAACTTAGGAGATTGTGAGAATTTAAGGTGCCTTTGGTTAAGGTTTTAATTCCACTTTTATCTAACATGTCATCATTTTTTAAATTGGTACTTGGAACTGAAATTGAAGTAGAACAATATGTAATTTCATATAGGAGGCACAACATCTTTAATATTGAATGAATCTGTGTTGCCTTTGATTTCCAGTTTGTTTTTGAAACTGGGCAAGACAACTTTCTTTTGAGCATTCTATGAAAAACCAGTCCTGATCCCGCTCATTTGTTTGTTAAAGTTTAATCATGCACTTTTTGAAAAGAACCTCTCAAATCACATTTTCTATTTTAAAAAGTCAATAAACATGCATTTGTTTGAGGAAAAACAAAGATTTAAGTGTGAGAGAGTTTAATGTAGCTCATTTTTAATGCAATTTTCCACATCCTTTTTTATATTTTTATTGACCTTTTAATATTAAAATGTTGTATTTTGTTAAATAATTAACAATTGTTGTGTTTTTGTACATTTCTGTGTAAAATAATCATTTTTAGTGTAAATCATGTATTTTAGTGATCAATTTTGTCATTTTAAATAATTCTCAAATTAAATAATTCTTTTTTGTTTTAACTTTTATTATTATTATTTTTATCCTTTTATTTTTAATTAAATTATAATTTTTCATTCATTTTATTCTCTCATTTTTTTTCATTTCTTTTAATTTTCAAAATAATCACTTTCTCGATTCATTAATTTAATTTATTCTTTATTTTTTTTAAATTGTAAATAAATAATTCACTTTAGTTATTAGTTCTTTAAATAATTTTAACAATTTAATTATATTCATTTAATACTTAGTATTATTTTAATATTGAGTGCACTCTTTGATTTAATTAAATTTTTTATATAACTAATTAATTGGTTAATTAATTTTAGCAAGCTGACTTTATTTTTAATTGTTTTAACAAATTGACTTTTATGTTTTAAATTAATCACTAACAACGGTAATCTTAAATAATTTGTAAATAGTGTTATTTTTCTTTTAATATTATTTTAATTGGTTTGTTTTTAATTTTATTTACTAATTTAATTGATTGATTAATTTATTTTGTTATTTTTTTTCAGGCACACTTGCCGCCAATAGCAGCCTAACAGGACCGAGCCTAAGCCTCACCGATTTGCACCGCCCCTGCTTCACCCGCGAGCCTCCACACTCCCCATCTCTCCACCGCGAATCCCCTTACCGCATCCCTAAGTCTCCATCACCCCATCTCCTCTCTACGATCTCCACTGCAAGCCATACCCGCCTCTCCTCCTATTTCTGCGCACACCCAATCCGCCGCCCCCTGTTCTTTCCCTCTCGCTGCTACCGTTTTCCCTTGTTTCCCCAAACCACCGCCATCCACTCACTCCATGTCACCAGAGCCCCGAAGCCCTTCCCCCTCCTCCTCTTTCCCTTCTCCACCACCGAATCACCCCCACCCCCACCCCCTCTTTTTCTTTTTATTTTCTTTATCATATTATAATATAATAATCATATTATATTTAATAACATATAATATATATTATATAATGTCATATTAACTGTAATTAATATACCTAATATAATACATATATAATAATAATAATAAATATACTTATATATATATAATATTAAGTATTTATATTTTATAATATTAAATGAAAATATATTTAAAAATATTGATACACATATTTTAGTAATAATAAATATTTATAATTAAACTATTTTTATTAACATTTATATATAGGACTATGCTAACTTAGGTATAATTTTATTAATATTTATGTTTTTATTATGAATATATATATAGATGCAGTTATTTTTTTTCATTCTCTCACGTGTATTTTTCTGTTGTGTGCGCAAGGGGCTTCTCATGGAGGTAGTGATAATGGAAGGTGATCATGAGATTTCATCTCACATGTGAAGGGGCGTGAGGTCATTACAAGAGGCAGAGTACACTCACAGGGAGTTCACTCGAGAGTTGGTGATGAGCACATCAGAGCACGCCATGTGGAAAGTCACTACTGCTACCTATATGATCTGTTTTTCAGTTTTTTTTAAAAGGCGGTGTCTTGGCCAAAGACCAAGACACAATTTATTACTTATCAGAAAAACAACTACAAAAGTCTGAAAGAGGGAATCTTATTACAATTTTTTTCATAAAGAGGGAGTAACTCTACCGGTAAATCCTCCAGTCAAGAGACCCTGGTTGATACCCTTATTGGCAAGACCATCCACAACCGTGTTCACTTCATGAAAGGCATGTGTGGCAATGTAATTGATCTCACGGAGCGAATCGAGACAACTCATCCAACGGGTGGTGAGTGGCCAAGCAAGGTGCGCCATACCATTCCAAATAGCTTGTATAATGGTGGTAGAGTCACTTTCGATCCAAATGTTGTTCCATCCCTTTTGTTTGACAAACTCAATTGCATGGATCATGGCCACCATTTTTGACTCTAACGGGGTGGCCGAACTACAATTGGTAAAGAAACATCCAAGAGTTCGACCATGAAAATCTCTGAAGATAGCACCGCATCCAGCAGGACCTGGATTGCCTTTGGAAGCACCATCAACATTAACTTTGATCCAACCAGGAAGCGGAGCTTGCCAGAAAACCTCAAAGGTGTGCCTCGACTGCCTGTAGAGACCCTTGATTCCAAGTTGCCAAAGGATCATCAGGTTTCCAATAGTGTTGTGACAAGGAGCTTTTTGCATCGAAGCTGCCTCCCTGATGGAAATAATAATTCGCATCCTACCTGCATTAAGATTCAATAAGAAATTGTTGTGCATATAATCATTTCTAGCATACCAGATAACATGGAGGAGCTTTGCAATAACAATTGTGAACATATTATTGATTTGCGGAGAAAAATCATGCACCAAACAGCCTTTGATTTGAGAAATAATGAAATCAAAATGCAATCAAACACATCGGTAATATAATTCCAAATGGCCGAAGCCATGGCGCAATACAAGAAAAGGTGATTGGTATATTCCCTGTGTTGATGGAAAAAATGACATTTGGAACAAAGCTGAATACCAAAACTTTTAAGACAAACCTCAGTAGGAATGCAGTTGTGGGCAATACGCAAAATCAGGTTGAGTCTTGAAGGTTTAATCCATGGCTTTTCAAAAAGCTTTAACCAATTAAAACCATAGTCAGCCAATGTGAAATTATGTTTATAAAAACTTTTAGAATCCAACACACCATTATGGGCAGACTCCCAGATAAGGAAATCGTCAGTGTGAGCAAAGAGATAATTTTCAACCACATTAAAGATGTTGTCAGGGAGGATGGAAACACTAGATTGCATCACATCCTTAATAGAACAATTGATGCTAGTAGGGGGGGGGGGGATTAGGAGATAACATAGAGAGCAGGGGGGAGGCAGTCCAGTTATCCAACCAAAAGTTCATGGAAGAGTCAATGCTAACCATCCATCTAGAATTATTCATGATACTAACAAAGAAAAGTCTGATGGAAGGCCAGATCAAAGAGTTCACATAATTCAAATTTCCTTTCTTAAGCTTCATAAGAAACCTATTCTTGAGCAAGGAAAGGGAGTATAAAGAACTATGAATTAAATTCCATGCAAACTTGGCTTGAAGGGCCTCATTAAAGTGATTGAGATTTTTGATGCCCATCCCACCCTTCTCAAGAGGTTTGCAGCAATTGGACCAAGGGATAGTGACAAGCTTCCTTTTCAGAATGCTACCAGACCAAACAAAATTTATAATGTACACATTAATTTTTTTCAGAAGACTGGTAGACCATCTATAGATTAACATGGAATAAACCATTCTAGAAACAATGGTAGATTTAACAAGAAAAACTCTGTCGGCCATGGAGAGGGATTTACCTTTCCAGGAGGCAAGTTGATGGATGACCTGATCCACAATCGAGTTTAAATACTAGGGTTTAGGCCTTCCCTAGAAAATGGGAACCCCCAGGTAGATGAAAGGGAAAGAGCCTTCTTTGATTCCTAGGTTGTTGATGATTCTATTTTTTCTAATAGGCGAGAACATTTTCCAAAAAAAGACAAAAGATTTATTCCATCTTATAGACTGACCAGAGATGTCTTCGTAATGAGCTAAGGAATTTTTTAGATTTTGAACGTTTCTTTTGTCGCCTTGTAAGAAAAGGATGATATCATCGGTGTATAAGAGATGCGTGGGCACATTTAGATTTCTGGCCGCCTGAATAGATTTGAGCTTTTTTTGATCCACAAGTCGAGAAAGTAATCTGCTAAGATAATCCTCCGCAATGGAAAAAAGAATTCCCTGTAGGGGATTACCCTGCCTAACACCCTTGTTACATTTAAAATAGCCTTTAGGAGCACCATTAATAAGGACAAAGATATTGGATGAAGAAAATAAGGTGTTAACTCTACTAATGATGGAATTATTAAAACCAAAAGCTTAGAGAACTTTAAAGATGAAACCCCAATTGATAGTATCAAAAGACTTCCTAATGTCAAGTTTGATGGCAATGCTACCTCCTCTGGTGTTTTTGTTTAAAGAGTTGGTGCATTCAGAGGCGAGGTAAATGCAGTCTTGGATAGACCTGACCTTGATAAAACCTAACTGATTCCAAGATATGATTTTATTACAAATATAAGAGAGTCGGTTGGAAAGAAGTTTAGTAATGATTTTGTAGAGGGAGTTGATGAGAGCAATAGGCCGGAAGAGGTGGATTTCAAAGGCATTATCCACTTTGGGGATTAAGGTGAGGAATTGAGCGTTGAGACCATGAGGGAGGACACCATGCACAAAGAAGGATCTGACAAGATTACAAACATCAACGTGGATGATCTCCCAGAATTGTTGATAGAAACCATTGTTAAAACCATCAGGTCCTAGGGCACTATCAGAGTTGAGACTAAAGACCATGCTTTTGATCTCATGATCAAGAGGTATGCTCAGGAAATTACTATTGTTCTATTTATTCACTAAGACCAGGATGACCTCAGGAAGAAGGTCCTTATTAATATGTGGTCCATTGAAAAGATTTTCAAAAAATGAAACCACATGATTGGCAATGGAAGCCTCACAGTCTAAGATGGAGTCATTGTCCTTGAGAAAAGAAAGAGGCTTACTGACTTTTCAAATTCTTTGCAGGGAGTTGTAAAACTTAGTATTCCTATCACCATCTGAGAGCCACATAGCTTTAAAGACTTTCTTGCGCAGATTATCTTTAAGCAACAGAAGAGAGTTTGGATTTCTTGAGATATTGATTTCATTTTGAGGATCAATAGAAAGATCAGAGTTGGTGGAGATAGTTTGAATTTAGTTAAGCTCATTTCAAGGGTGATAATATCCATGTACATTTGGTTAGATTTTTCCTTACAACAAACTTTTAGACGCTATTTAAGTTGCTTAAGATTAGTAATACAAGCAAAATCACCAAAGTGATGCTTCATCATGCTCCAACAGTCACTAATAAGTTTGGAACACTCTGAATCAGCAGACCAAGCATTATTGAATTTGAATGGAGTAATGGATTTAGGCCTCTTGGAGAACATGATGACAAGGATAGGATGATGGTAAGAATTTAGTTTGATCAAGGTGATACTGGATATGGTGTCCCATTTGTCCAGAGCTAGAAGATTTGTGAAGGCCCTATCTAATTGGCAGCGAAAACCCTGTTGTAATGTCTCTTATACCAAGTTTGCTTGGCACCGAACAAGATGATTTCAATGAGAGAGCAATCATCTAGAGCAGCCCTAAATTCCCTTGAAGAAATGAGAGAGTGAGAGGGACCAATTTTTTCACTGTGAGAGAGAATGGCATTAAAGTCCCCGACCACAAACCAGAGATCTTGCATGTTGTTAGCTAAGTCTAAAAGATCAGTCCAAAGAGACCTATGATCTTGATATCTATTTTTTAGCATATATCATAGAGAAAAAAACATGAAATCCATCTAGGGAAAAATCAAGAGTTAACATTTGATCAGAATACTTATAAACTTTGACATTTTGTAAAGAGGTATGGTAAAAAACCCAAAGAGAATCAATAATCACCATATTCTTACAAGAACCAAGGAAATTATAGCCATAAGCACATAGACGTTGATATTTCAAAGAGAAGTTAACTTTGGGTTCATCAAGATAAAAATGTTTTGGTTTATGAGTCAAAAGTATTCTTTTAAGGACTGAAAGGGTGTCAGGGTTTGCGATACCCTGACAATTCCAAAATAAGTCATCCATAAAAAATCACCTAGAGTTGGAGCAAGAGCCCCTCTTTTTCTTCTTAGAACCTTCTGAACCTATCCTCCGCTTAGATATTCTAAGAGTTTGAGAGGAGCCCGGACTGTTCTTCGAACCCTGTTTACTCAAAGAAGAAACAGAGGAGCTATTAGCATAACATGAATTATCAATAGGTTTAATTGATTCAGGAGGTGGCACACTCATAGGTGTAACCATGTGATCATCAATTGAAGCCTTAGTGGTATTCAGAGTCTGAGTGTCAGTGGCCAACACCGGATTAGGCTGTGTGTCCACTGACACTTCATTTAGGGTACTAGAAATTTATTTTGAGGTATCATTAATAATATCAGTACTTAATATATGAATTGGGGGTGTGTGTACTGCCACTGTGTTTTCAGGAGAGGGATTTAAAACAAGATCAGACGAAAAACCTATTTCACCAACCAGAAGATCATGAGATTCAGCACCAACAGGAGGCCAGGCTGCAATCTTAGGTGAATTAGGCTTAGGGGAAACTGTCTTGAGATCAACCTGACAAGTAGGGCTATTTCCACGCAGATCAGCCTTTAGAGATGAAGCATTACAAACCAGATGCGTCTGATGAGTGGAGCTCTGCTGGGAAACCTCCAGTGTCATTGAATTCCCACTAGGAGAGACCATTTGAGGCTGCCTAGATTCCACAGAAATAATTCATGGTAAAGATTTATCAGGCAGGCTTTGCTTACATTCCTCCATAACCAACCTTTCGATATCATCCAGAATGCCCAGATTAGAGGTGAGAAGTTCTTCTTCCTCCACTTGTTCGGCACAGGTAATGCCTGATCCATCACCCAGAAATGTTTATTTTTTAACCCAAACTTCAGCCTTTTTCCTTGGAGGATTGGGAATTTTAGGAGCAGAACCTTTTTATTTATGCCTTCTGACTTCGGTCCAACCTTCCATAGGAGGCTGCACAACCTATCTTTTAACCACCCTACATTTCAACAAAGAATGACCAACTATTTTGCAAAGCTCACAATAGGGCGACATATGCTCTACTTCAACCTTGACTTCAGTCTTGTAGTCATTCGTATTGAAAACAATCATATTCGGGAGTTTAACAATCATATCCACCTCGACCATGAACCTTTCATATAGAACAATTTCAGCATTGAGGGTTCTTTGATCAATTTTAAGCGGCGTACCAAGGCAGGAGGCAGTATCGTTCAGGATCTTCAGGTGCCAGAAAAACCAGCTGATCCCATGAAGCCGAACCCAAATCTGTGCCATGGTATTCTTAGACATGTTCAGATTGAAATCAAGGTCCCAGTCCAAGAGTCGAAGAACCCCCGAATTTAGCTGAAGGTTTCCTGCTTTCCAGACCGGGTCAAGTTCTTCCTGGGAACGCATAATCATGTGAAAATAGCCTTTACCCAGAGGCACAAGCTTCCATTTAGCAAATCCCCAGACATGAGAGATCCGGATTTTCATATCTGAGTTCATCCATGGCTTATCGCCTTTTATATAAAAGATCTGAACCATGAGAGAGAACTTACATAAGAGAGAACGTGGGAGAAGAGCCTCAGGGTCTGATTCGACTGTAAATTGACCATCATCAAGCTTCTTGCAAGGAGACACCTGCGTCGTGGTGGATTTGCAGGGGGAGGCACCCTTAAGCACTTCCAGAAATGATTCCCCTTTCGGTCTGACCACTGAGATAGATTCATCAATCTGAGCTTTGGGGATTTGTACCACGCATGATGTTTCCCATTCGGGATCAAAACCCGCCATGAATTGAGAGATTTAGAGCAGATCAGCACCTTCGAATCAGGCCGAGCGGAGGAAACCTAGGTTTCACGACACCGCCGAGCTCTCTAGAATTTCCCATCGTCACCTAATCTCTGTTTTTCAATTTTTCATATTAGAATAAAAGGAACCCGACTCCTCTCTTCCAAGGGTGGGGGGGGGGGGACTCCACATACTCCAATCATCCATCCATCTTTACTTCAGTAGATAGGGGATCATCTTCAACCTGGAGACGAGACCCTGCTCCTCCATCTCCTGCTCCACCATCATCCTTCACCTCTTTGCGCTATGTTTTTGTGGTGTTTTCTTTTGTTATCTCTAAATAAATGTGGTGCTTTTTTGTTGAATTGAATTGTGTGTTTTTTCTATGTTGTTAATTTCTAATCTCTTCATCTCATTATTGTGATCTTGTATCTCCAAAATGGAGATCTAAATTGCAGGGCCTGGTCCAGGTTATGAAACCCCATGTGATATAGAGATCTATTCTTCATTGTGATGACCTACTTCTTCTTTGCCTTAGCAAATCATTTCTATGATGTCAGCTAGCAAAAGTGAAACCATGCACAAAATTGATTTGCTAATTTCTTATCTTATCTTTTCTCCTATTTTAAGATCAATTTCTCAAACTGAGCAATTGATATGGGATGTGCAATCTGATGAACTCAACAGAATCATTCTGATTAGTGACATCCTGATTAGAGTGAGTTAGTTGAGGGAATTAGTTTGTAATTTGGTAGAATGGTCAAGCACTAAAGTCTTTCTGTGTTTTATCATTCACTGTATATGTGAGACAGGTGTGTGATCCTAACCATTGGACATGCACTACGTGAGTTAGGAATTGGTGATTTAATTCTTTTTTAGATCTAGGATAGAGAGTTGAGTGTGGATGGACCTGGGTTCAGACTTGCTCTCATCGATTGCTATTTTCTGTGTCTTGTTGTCATTTTTTTTATTTTGTGTGTTTTTGGTCCTTGTGTTGTGTCTATGTATGCTTTCTTTTATTGTTCTTTGTTGTTTTGTTCTGTGTCTTCTTTGATTTCTCTACTTCTATTCATTCACTGTTTCATCTCTCTCCATTGTGTTTTTCAGTACTGATTAGTGTTTTCCTAGGGGTTTTGTTTTACTATTAAAAAAAACTAAAAAAAAACTAAAAAAAACACAAAAATATTTTCAGGAAAACTACTGATTCATTTGAAACTGCTTCCCTGAGAGTGACCCTTAGGTTATCCACTATGCTATATCTTGGGTTTTATAAATGTAAACTTGGATGTCCTCTCAACAAGGACACACGTCATTATCTTTACAGGATATCCCAAAGAAACAAAGAGATACTACCTATAAAATCCTTCAGACAAAAAGCTGTGGTTGATAGATGTCCCACATTTCTTAAGGAGGATATTATCTATAAAAGAGATAGTTGGAGTGAGATAGAATTAGATGGAGTCCAGGCTCAAGATACACAAGAGTTAGCACAAGAAAAAATTCAAAAAATCCACATGGAAGAATAAATTATTCCAGAGACACATTACTGTATAAGAGTAATAGAGAGGTTAGAGTACCCTAATTGTATTTTTTAGTCATTGAGGATGGTGACTCATTATTAGTTGATAATAATGATCCTCTAACCTACAAGGAAGAAATAGGTGGCCTAGATGTTTCCAAGTGGAAAGAATCCATAAATTCTGAAATGGATTTCATGTACTAAAACCAAGTTTTTATTTTGGTAGACCCTCCAATATATGTAAAGCCCATTGGTTTCAAATGGGTATTCAAGAAGAAACTACACATGGAAGGACAAGTAAGTACCTATAAGACACGACTGGTTGCGAAAGGGTTTAAACAGTGTCAAGTCATTGACTATGATGAAACATTTTCACCAGTTGTAATGCTGAAATCCATCAGAATTCTACTTACCATTACAACTTTCCATGATTATGAGATTTGGAAAATATATGTAAAAATAGCCTTCCTTAACTGGAAACTTCAGGAATATGTCTATATGACTCATCCCAAAGTTTTTGTGACTCCAAAGGATTCCAACAAGGTATGAAAGTTGTGAAGATCCATTTATGGATTAAAATAAGCATCCGAGTTAGGGAAGATTCATTTTTATGAGGCTATAATGAAATTTGGTTTCATAAAGAATGAATGCGAGTCGTGTGTTTATAAATGGTTTAGTGGGAGTGTAGTCATTTTCTTAATAGTATATGTTGATGACATATTACTCATTTTAAATGAAATACCAGTCTTATAGTCTATTAAGGAATGGTTGAATAAATTCTTCTCTATGAAGGTATTAGAAAAGACAACAAATATTATTGGGATCAAGATCCATCATGATAGATCCAGGGGGTTGCTCGACCTAAGTCAAAGTAAATAAACTAAAAAGATACTAAAGATATTCAGTATGGAAAAATCCAAGAGGGTATTTTTTCCGGCATCAGATGGAATCCATATTTCTAGGAAAATGTGTCCTTAGACACATGGGGAAAGAAACAGAATGGAAAGGATTCTATATGCATCAGCGATTGGGTCAATCATTTATGTTATACTATGTACTAGGATAGATGTTGACTACACATTAAGTGTGGTAAGAAGACATCAAGATGATCTAGGTGACAACCATTAGATGATAGTCAAGACTATCCTTAATTATTTGAGGTGTTTAAAGGATATATTCCTAGTTTATGGAGAAGATGGGAAACTAGTCATCAGAGGATATAAAAATTCTAGTTTCCAAACTGATCAAGATGAAATTAAGTCACAAACGGGATACATCTTCACTTTTAATGGAGGTCTTGTGAGATGGAAGAGCTCAAAGCAGGCTTTGGTTATAGATTCTACAATAAAGTCCAAGTATATTGCAACTTATGAGGTACCTAAAGAAGTAGTATGGATGTGAAACATTGTCCATGATATTGATGTGGTAACTAATAGTAAAGATCCTATACCACTCTATTGTGATAATACTATAATGATGGATCTTGAAAAAGAGCTAAGGTCACATCAATAGGCAAAGCACATACTTCAGAAGTATCATCTCTTGAGTGATTTTTCTCAAAGAGGTAAAGTTACAGTGAGAAGTATTTCCAAAAAATAAAATGTGGAGGACCCTTTAACTAAATCCCTAACTTAGTAGAAACATGAAAATCATGTGAGGTCTAGCAGACCGAAGGTCGTAGGTAGTTGGCTCTAGTCCAAGTGGGAGTTTGTTGGAGTTGTTATCCTTGGACCAACTGTTTGTGCTTTGATTCCATGTATTTTCAATGTATTAAATATCAATAAAATTTCTTATTATGTATTGTTTTTTATTATTCATGACACAAATTTAATAATTTCCTAGAGTATACATCTAACATCTTGGGTATTTGGAGTGGGTCAAATTCCTCGTTCGTTTTGAATTTTTAGAATTGGTGGGAATGCCAATTTATTTTTTTTATCATCAGAACCTAATTCCAAGTTCTTTTTAAATAAAATACCTTTATTTTGGATGGGTTTAGAGGTTTATAAAAGCCTTAGGTTTTCGAATGGGGTTCAGGTGCATCAGAGGCCCAAAGGCCCAATTTGGGGAAGTGTAGGATGAGGTTTACGATTAGATCTAACTGTGTGGCCTCCCAGTACAAACCATGCACCCCCATTTTGCACTACTTCATAGCTTAGAAAACTGTGTTGGGTGAGGCACATGACCGTGTGTGAAACTCTACATTTTTTGCAGAGGGATTCTGCATAGTTTTCACATGGTTTGGAAAACCATGCTCAAGACGCACGATTAGTGAAAAATAGGCAGTACCTATGCACTGTATCATGCATGGTGTGCACACGGTTATGCCTAACCATGTGGGATAACCATGCGGGGCTTGGTTCCTTAGTAGCAGGAGCTTCATGGTTGTTGCACAGTTTGGAAAACTGTGCGAGCTAACCATGCAAAATCTTTAAAGGGTAAATTTATGAAATTTACCCTCCTCCTTTAAACCTATTTCCTCCTTTATTTCTTCTCCTCCATGCATGAATAATAGTGTTATTTCTCCCATTTACTCCTCCACTTAGTTTTTATCCATCTTCTCCATCTGATCTCCGTTCTTCAAGCCATTTGTGGTGTTAGATCCATCTTGGTAAGGCTCTCCTCAACCATACTTATCTTTCTTGTTGCTCTCGCCTCACAGGATGCTAAATACATTCGAGTAATTTTACCCTATTTTTCATTCATTCTTTAGAAATGAAAATTTCTTCCAAATAGTTCAGAGTTGTAGGCTAAGAATGGATGTTCCTATATCTATGACTCCAAGGTAGGTGCTATATGATTTTCTTTTGTATTTCATAAGTGTTTGGGTGGAATAGATTTTAGCACGCTATTGTGTTGACCGAGAGAGACCCTAAAATTTATATGGTTGATTTTAATTAATTAAATTGAACATATGTTATTCTATTGGGAATTCCCTAACCTTTTTTGTATGCACAAGGCTGGGTTGGAGGCCATCGACCTTAGGTAGTTTGGATGGGTGTGTTGCTTATATAAATTGAATTTTTTATTTAACTCAAGCTGATCAATTCAATTTCATTAATTCTTTTTATTTAAATTGAAGTGAATTATATATATGAAATTCTTATGACATACTACTAGGTTCCAATGGAACGTGATGGGATTGGCCTGAGAATTGAGATGGCATGGACATCTGGATTGAGGCGATACAATCGTCAAGATGAGCATGGACCAAGTTATATATATAAATATTTGGGTGATGTTGATCATGGGATGGGGTGACTTGGTCATTATATTAAGGGGAAAGTACATCAGGATATGGGAATGGATCGGGACATATTGGATGACATGGACATTGGATTGAGAGACACGATCGTAGGGGAATGAGGTGCAGGGTTTGGTGTGTCTTAGGTACTAAATTGGTGATTTCACTCACCCATGATTGGCCAAAACACCATTTGGAGTCACATGCACATAGGTTGACTCATTGATGAGGTGGTTTTGACTATTTGTATGGGTAGAGACCCCCAATAGTTTTGGATTAGGCAAATAAATGGGGGTGCTTACCATAGAAAGCCATGGGAATGGTGAGGAGCCATTAGAGGACAACATTGAGGCTGTCAGTTGGGGGATGAGGCCTACCATTCTTGAGGCAATTGGGCCAAGATCCTTTTTGGGGATGGAAATTTTCAATCATCAGGTCATCGGTTGTTGATTCGAAGATGGTTACTATTTGAAGACAAGAATTGTTGTGCCTCCAGATGTCAGGCTTCATGCCTATAGGTGCTTTAAGCAGGGGTCCGAGTGACCAGATATGTATTTATTAAGCATGACTTCAGGATGTCAGATACTTGGTGATGGAACAAGGTGCTGGGTGAAATTGGAGGTGGAACCTGGGGTTCACCTAGGGCTATTTGACATTAGAGTATGACTTGGGCCACAAGATAAGGATCATATCCACTATGACATTCTAGAATTGGCCAAGGAAGTGATATCTTCCTAGTGGATTTTGAGCATCAGGGAATATTGTGTTTACTTTATTCATGTGCTTTAAACTTTATTAGTCACAAATGTAAGGTATGCACATGTGGGTGGTACCCTACCGAGACTTGTTCTCACACCCTACACGGGCCCTTCAAGATGCATGCAAACTTATGATTTTTCATTTAGGTAAAGGTCTAGGCTTAGGAGATGGATCTTAGTGGTTGTTAGTATGGGATGAAAGGAAAGGGACCATTGGTTCTTTCCTTAGCTGGACTTTACATTTTTAGTCTTCCTTTCTATTTCAACATGCTGTTATATATGAATGTACTGTTGGTTAGCCATTGGAAACCCCTTTATTTCTTATTGTATTGTATGACATGTATTGTATGCATGATCTATTTTAAATTATACAAATGGTATGTTGATGTGTTGATTTCCTTCCACTGTTGTTGTTGATTATTCTTCCACTATTGATTGCAATTATTGTTCTTCTGCCTATAGTAGGTTATTGGGCCGAGTTTGTATTCTTATTTTTCCACTAAATATTATATATATATATATACTTGGACCATTATTATAGCATCAAAAGAGGGTATAGTATCCCAACTATCACCTCTTTACACCCTCACTACTAGTCGAAAGCCTTTGACATTTGGGGAGGTGCACTTAAGGCATAGTGGAACTTAGATCGGAAGCACTGTTCGGGTGGAAATTCGAGTCGGGTTTTTAAAAATGGTATCAATGTGTGTTTATTTTACCTCTTTATTGGTATTAATATTTGGTATATGGTAGAATGGATATTAGTATGTTGTTGGAATTGGGTTTAGAACTCTTTCTTAGGTGCCTACATCCCCATGAATGGTGAATGAACCAAGTTTCTAGGGGTGGGAATTGTTGTTATGTTTTTCTCATTTGAACATTTATTTGATTTACAACTTCAGTGGTACACTTGGAATGTGAATTTTTACTTGTTTTGATATGTGATCCTTAGACTGGTATGATAAGGAAAGAGTTATTGGACCCTTGGATTGGTATATAAAGGGGTGTTGGTTATGTTTGTTATGCATGTTTATGCTTCTGATTAGGCATATAAGATGTTTTAAATTATATATATTCATGTGATATGGAAATTTCTTGTGAAATGTAATTATATATATACACACACACACACAAATTAATGGGTTTGGATCTTATAAGAGTAGGTAGGTACGATGATATGGGGTGATATAGATCACCAAGTTGGGAGATGTGGTTGTCAGATTTAGGTGACATTGTTCATTAGGATGGGCATGGCCTGAAGCATATGTGATACTTGGATTTATTGAGGGTGGTTAAGGAGGACATGAGGCTAGTATTTCATGTGACATGGTTGTGATGGGGAAGGGAAAGTTTAGTGAAATCTCACTTCCTGTTACTGCTTTCCCTATCTTCAATATATATATATATATATTATCTGGGCTATCTGACCATGTAATGGTATTCAGTAGGTTTCCACCTGGAAAGGATCCAATGGAGCGTCAGGCAGGTGAGGATAGGGTTCCGTGAGATAAGTCATAAGTTGAGAACTTGAAGGGTCTGGCAGTGCATGAGATATAGGTATAGGCTTAAGTACAAGCTCCAGTGCAGGTGGGGTAGCTGCCAGATTTGACTGCTTTTGAGATGTGGCTTGATGAGTAGATCAGAGCGATCTTGTTGTGTGTCATTTAGGGGATTGATAGGGGATAATAGGAAGAAGATCCTTTGATGGCGCTTTTGACTTGGGATATCCAGTCATAGAACCCTATACTATTTCAGGGTGAGGGTGGACCACATGTGGCTAAAAATTGGATCAAGTCTATGAAGATAATTTTTGAGCATCTAGAGATGCCTCTAGGGTGAAGGGTGAATCTAGAGACCTATATGCTCATAGGACCATATAATCACTAGTGGAATGTGCATGTTCAAGTATAAAAACATGAGGGACAGTCCTATAAGAACATTGAGGACAAGTTCTTTGAGAACATTTTTTGGAGATACTGAGGGGGGAGAGAGATCGAGAGTTCTTAAGCCTTCACCAGGGTGACATGTCCATCATGGAATTTGCAATTACATTCACCAAATTTTATCTCTTTTCACTCGGCATGGTGAGTGATGACACCTTGAGGGTGAGGCATTTCAAGGATGGTTTATATATGTAAGAACCTGGATCTTTGTTCAGGTATGTTTTTCCTTTTTCTGGAGTTTTTAAGAAAAACGAATTTTCTGGAAATTTTCAAAGTACACGCTGTGTACTTTCTGAGTACACACCGTGTACTCTGATTCGGCTCGAAGCCGTGTGCTGGCCGTGCCCAGGCCACACACACGGTGTGTAGGGGTGATGTGGAGGCCGATTTTGGCAGAGTACAGAAGGGATCCAGTACACGCCGTGTACTCTAAAAGTACACGCCGTGTAATTTTTTTTCACTAAACGGACTGGGGTCGCGCCTAACCCCCAATTTCATCTGCTTCTCCAGATTTCGTCCACCCGAGAGTGACTGTACGACCGAACCTTTGACGAGCTCCCACATCTTCGTCCGTTCTCCGATTCGAGCGCGGTGAATTGCGTTGGAATCGCAGCGGTGAGCTCTCCCTTCTGCTTGAGTCTTGTTTCTTGATTCCTCCTGGTTTCCAAGTTATCGTAAGTTGAGAGTTTTGTGCGTTTCTCAGATCTACATCATTCCAAGGGGAATCTTTCATCGTGGTTCACGTATATCGATCACCTAGGAATGAGGTAGGTGGTTTGTGCCTTTCTGTAGAAAGTTGATGAATATTTTGTGCAAATTCCACCAATACCCTTGAATGGGGTATTGCGTGTTCCTGTTTTTCCCTTTTTGTATTGCATGATTTTCTTGATTTCTAGAGTAGATGTTTTTCCTGTGATTATGGTAGCTTTACTGTACCTTGGATGTCTGCTATGCTTGTTCTGCCTGTTTGGAATTTTGCCAGTTGCCATGCTTAGTTGTAGGACAGTGGAACTGCTACCTTGTTTTGCTACTGAGCCTTAGTTGATAGCCAAGTAGTTCTTGAGGTTTACTTGGATGATGCATGCATGCTGAGCATGTTTAGTTTCACTCAGGACTATGAGAACCTAGAGTAGTAGACCAAAGGGAGAATTTACGAAAGGGCTTCTCCAGAGTGTCTTTTAATTATGATACAAGACCACATGGGGAATTGACGTTGAGTGCTTCCTCAAAGAGTCTGTAGTTCCTTGACATGGTCCACATGGGGAATAGATGTTGAGTGATTCCCTAGAGATCCTTTAGCACGATATGAGATTATAGGGGGAATTGACGGTGAGTGCTTCCCCAAAGAGTCTATCTTTTTTCAGAGCTGAACTAGAGGGGTGAGATTGTGTGTGCCTCCTAGAGGGTTGATGGTACTTATAGGTTGAACCATAGGGGTTAGGATGTGAGAGCTACCCAGAGGGTTACCTGTTTTCTTCTTGTTGCTGGCTTCTTACTTGTGTACTTTATTTGTTAGAACTATGGATTGTAGTTGCTTATGCTTTCCTGTTTACTGCTTCTTGTTTTATTACTTGTCTTGTATTCATTGACTGTTAGGCACAAATATTTAGGTGATTGCTTACTGGGATTGTATCTCACACCCAGTTTGGTCTATGCTTTTGGGACCAAGCAGACTATGTTGCTGCAGGTATAGATAACAGCAAGCACCCTTCTACTTCAGATTCTTGATTGCAATGGAGTTGGAGAGCATGGTACTAAGCCGGGGCTCGCGATGCTGAGGAGTTTATTTTTTTTTCTTTTGCAATTGTTTTCAGTTGTATTCTAATACGTTTTTGTGTTTTCTGCTTTCCATAGATACTTGTACCTACTACATCATTGTCATCATTTCTATATATATTCATTACTTTCGTTGTTTGGTTTCTGCTGTAATGCATGTTGTTACTGCTTCCAATGTTGACTATTGTTTTTCCACTGTATACCTTACCGAATGAGGGCATAGTTTCCCCACTGACTCACCAAGGCCCTTGCTGCTAGTTGGAAGCCTCTGGAATTTGGGGAAACATGCTTGAGGTTATGTGGCGAACCGGGTACGGGGCACCAGTGGAGGGGCTCCGGATTCGGGTCGTTACAAAGTGGTATCAGAGGAGTTATTTTATCTTGCTTTACTGTTTGGAGACTTTATCCAGGGATAGGATGGATTCGGTACTTGGTATTAAGCTGTGCTTGAGAGTAGCTAACCCGTGTATAGGGAAAGGCCATACTACCTCATTAATTGCAGTTTGTTGGTTTTGAGTTTTTATGGTTGATATGTTTTCACCTAGAGTGATTCGCATGACTTGTGCAGTTATTGTTTTGATATTTCGGTTCTATTTCTGTCTCAACCTGATGAGATGAGGGTATGCCATCTCATGCATCATATAGACACTTCTAGAAATCACATGCCATGCATTCTTTCCATTCCATCTAGGGTGCATTAGCAATTGCATGCTGTTGTGATAGGCTTTGTGTAGATTATGCATGCTGTTGTGATAGACGCTTGATAGAATCCATGCTGTTATGTTAGAGATCTATTGTTTTCCCTTGTATGTGACTACAAAAGATGTCGAGCTTTGATTCTTGGGGAGTATGGTCCCTCACGAATCGAAATTTGGCACCTCTTTCCCTTGTTTTAGTGTTTCTAGGAGTCTGAGCAGTTTCTGAGCTACTGCCCAGAAAAACCCAGAATACACGGCGTGTACTTTTTGGATACACACCGTGTAGTTTTCAGGCCATGTCACTGACCGTGTTAGCAGAACACGGTGTCATGGGAGTAACTTCGGGAACACACCGTGTACGATTGGTACATGCCGTGTAAGTTCGGAACTGTGTACCCGACCGTATCACTAACAACATGGGTTGGGGAAGCTCGGGTAGAACACGCCGTGTCCTTAGGGAACACGCCGTGTAGTCTTGTCCAGGTACCCGACCATGTCACGAACAACTCAGGCCGGCGTTACCTTCTTTTCCACAAGCCGTGTTTGTTCATAACACGCCGTGTAGTCTTGTCCAGGTACCTGACCATGTCACGAACAACACGGGACAGGGTCACCTTGCCTATGCACGCCGTGTTTATTTGGAGCATGCCGTGTAAGGTTCAGCCGTGTAGACGACCGTGTGTTTCACAAACACGGGCCGCCGAAGCCTTGTCTAGTACACACCGTGTGTATTAAGAACACGCCGTGTAGTCTCGGGTTAAGTCGGACCGTGTGGGTTAGCCGTGTAAGGAGACTCGGGCAGGGGAACAGTTTTCAAGTATACTCCATGTGTGGGTGCAACACGCCGTGTAGTTTGAAGTGTACATGACTTGTAGGCCAGGAGTACACGCCCATGTCAGTGGGTTAAGAAGACACGCTGTGTAGTTTTATACACGCCGTGTAGTCAAGTTTTGTAAAATTGTGTGTTTTTCTTCCCCTATTTCTGTTTTGTACTCTTGTGTTCTCTGTCCTTATTTTCCTGATCTAAGGTGTGCTTTTGATCTTTCAAAGCTATGCCTCTGAGACGTCCTCTGGTCATACGTCTGTCGTCGGGCAGTGATCAGATGCTAGATAGGGCTGATCAGGGACTTCATGCCGATCCTCCAGTCGGGCCAGCCTTAGCACTGGCTGTTATAGCAGTTGCAGGTGCTGATGCGCAGTTCATGGAAGGTTTCATGAGGATGATATAGGCCTTCCAGGGAGCGCCGCCTCCTGCCACGTCTATGGCAGACTTGACACAGGTTTTTCAGTAGCAGCATCCTCACACATTCTCGAGAGAAGGAGGACCTCAGGCTGCAGAGTCATGGCTGGAAGCCATGCTGACTATCTTCGAGCATCTGGAGACGCCTCCAGAGAGGTGGGTCAATCTTGCCACCTACATGCTCCGAGACTCTACCAAGAGGTGGTGGGACGTGATCTCACAGGCGGGTCAGAAGCAGGCTATGGCTTGGGAGGAGTTCCAACGCGTGTTCTATGACTACTTCTACCCGGAGACCCTGAGGGCCGACTGAGCTCGGGAGTTCATGATCTTAGAATAGGGTACACTTTCTGTCATGGAGTATTCCGCTCGTTTCACCAAGTTGTAGCGCTTCACACCCCTTCAGAATGGGATTGGGGTGTTCTTAGCAAGGAAGTTTGAGGATGGTCTCAGGCGGGAGATCCGCTCACAGGTGAACATCTTCCAGATGAATTCCATTACTTCCATCGTCAACCAGGCACTGATTGTGGAGCGCAATCTGAGAGACTCTGGAGCTGCGAGCCAGGGCGGTTCTACTTCTAGAGCTATTCTTCCTCTAGATGATAGTAAGAAGCGCCATAGAGAGCCTACACATGGTGATCTGAGGAAGCGAGATGCATCGTCAGGCAGCCAGGTGACATGCTACCAGTGTGGCCGGTCAGGGCACACGAGGCCGTAGTGCCAGAGGGACCCCGTGGAGTGCCGATCTTGCAGAAAGATGGGTCACCTTCAGCGTTTCTACCAGGTCTTATCACTAGCAACTGGTGACTGGGGTTCTTCCATGACTCCTCGTTCAGGAGCAGCACCACCAATTTCTCACCAATCGGGGAAATGGAGTTCTTTCGGCCGTTCAGGCCGAGGTGGAGGTCGAGGCCGTGGCGGTCAACCAATATTTCCTCAGTACCAGCGGGGAGGTTCAGCTTAGAGTGGTCATCCAGGGGCGCAGGTCCACGGTACATGCCAGTCTTTCACCGTGGAGTAGACTTATCAGGAGCAGGATCCCGACCCTTCTACTGTTCGAGGTACGATTTTAGTAGCCTCAGTTTTATCTTCATCCCTTTTTAATACTGGTGCTACGCATAACTTTATCTTTGTTGCTGTTGTGAAGAGCCTTGGACTCTGTGTCTTTTCTTCTGCCGACTCGTTGACACTAGACACACCTTTGGGGACAAGGACATCTAGTGTACGCCAGTGTAGAGAGTGCCCTCTCGAGGTTGCAGGGTATCGCTTCTTATGGGATCTCTATGTCCTAGAGATGAAAGGCTATGATGTCATCCTTGGCATGGATTGGTTGATTCCCTTTCAGGCATTTGTCTACTGCTATCGCCGTAGAGTGAGTTTTGTTTCACTAGAGGGTGAGTCTTTTCTTCATAAAAGCGAGTGGGACGTTTGGGCGAGTCGGGAAGGACTTGAGCATCTTGGGCTAGGAGGGGTGACGACCCAGATTGATAGTCTTTATCTGGATGATCAGGGGACTCCATAGTTATACTTTCCTCCAGTGGTGGATCGCTTCAGGGACGTCTTTCCAGAAGACTTTTCAAGTTTGCCTCCAGAGCGTGAGGTAGAATTCTATATTGAGTTTGTTCCAGGAGCGGCACCGGTGTCCATTCCTCCCTATAGGATGGCCACACCTGAGTTGCAGGATCTCAAGAAGTAGTTAGAGGAGCTAAAGGCTAAGGGTTTCATCTGACCCAGTACTTCTCCTTAGGGTTCGCCTATCCTATTTGCAAAGAAGGCAGACGACACCCTTCAGATTTGTGTGGATTATCGGAAGCTGAACCAGTTGACGGTCAAGAACAGATATCCTTTGCCGAGACTTGATGACCTTTTAGATCAGCTTCGAGGAGCCCGGGTGTTCTCGAAGATCGACTTGAGGTCCAGTTATCATCAGTTGTGCGTTAGACCATCAGATATACCTCTGACAGCCTTTAGGAACAGGTATGGTCTATACGAGTATACAGTCATGCCGTTCGGTCTCACGAGCACACCTATAGTTTTCATTACACTAATGAACTGAGTGTTCCATCCTTACTTGTACTCCTTTGTCGTGGTCTTCATGGACGATATCTTGGTGTACTCTCACACTCGACACGACCATGCCACACATCTCGAGATCATTTTGAGTACACTGAGAGAGCATCAGCTTTATGCTAAACTCTCGAAGTGCCACTTCTAGATGGATTAGATTCACTTCTTAGGTCACGTCATCTCAGAGGTAGGAGTATCAGTAGACCCCGAGAAAGTGAGAGCTGTAGTTTCCTGGGAGCATCTAAAGAACGTCTTTGAGGTACGGAGTTTCCTAGGGCTAGCTAGATACTATAGATGCTTCATTCAGGACTTTTCTAATCTAGAAGCACCTTTGACAGGTCTGACCAAGAAGGGGGCGAAGTTCTTATGGTCATATTCTTGTGAGTCAGCCTTTCAGAAGCTGAAAGGGAGGTTGACGTCAGCACCGATACTAGTCTTGCCGGATCTAGGAAAGAACTACACTGTTTACTGTGATGCTTCAGGTATCGGGCTGGGAGCTGTGTTTATGCAGGGGGATGAAGTCATTGTATATGGGTCTCGGCAGTTGAGGCCACATGAGAGGAACTACCCTACGCACGATCTGGAGTTGGCAGCTGTTGTTCATGCCTTACGCTGTTGGAGACACTATCTGCTGGGAGAGCACTTTGTGTTCTTCACTGACCACAAGAGTCTCAAGTATATTTTCACTTAGCGGGATCTGAACCTGAGACATCGTAGGTGGGTCGAGTACCTTCAGTCTTTTGATTTCGAGCATGCCTATATGCCAGGGAAAGGCAACACAGTGGAAGATGCATTGAGTAGAAGAACTCAGATTCAGGCAGTTCAGGGGACCAATAGTGAGTGGCAGCTGATGGCTCTATTCTCTGAGATGCATCTGGAGGTGCACGACAGACAGGGACATAATCTCCTATCTTCTGTAGCTGTTACCTCTACACTTCTTGATCGAGTACGGATGAGGCATCTATCATACTCTGAAGGCTTAGTCCTGCGGGAGAGTGTGTCAGGAGAGGACCCTCTTCCCGAATGGGCAGTGGGCGAGGATGATATCTTGCATTTCCAGGGACGTGTATGGGTTCCAGCAGACATACGTGAGGAGATGATGTGGGATTTTCACTCCCCAGTTTGGGAAGTTCATCCTGGCGTCACCAAGATGTATCGGGATCTTCATCGCCAGTACTGATGGTCAGGTATGAAAAAGGATGTTGCTGGTTTCGTCATGAGATGTTCTACTTGTCAGCAGGTGAAGTCAGAGCATCAACGACCAGCATGCCTTTTATAGCAGTTACCCATTCCAGAGTGGAAGTGGAATGATGTCGCAATGGACTTCGTGACTGGGTTTCTGAGGATGCCTCGAGGGAACAATGTTGTTTGGGTTATCGTTGACAGGCTTACGAAGGTTGTGCACTTCTTGCCGATTAAGGAGACCTTCAGTGTTGATGATCTGGGGCGACTTTACATCCGAGAGATCGTTCGTCTACATGGAGTTCCACACTCCATTGTTTCAGACAGGGATGAACGATTTACCTCTCGGTTCTAGTAGGTACTTTAGAAGGCCTTGGGTACACAAATACTTTTGAGTACAACATACCATCCCCAGACTGATGGCCAGTCCGAGCGCATGATCCAGGTGCTTGAGGATATGCTCTGAGCTTGCATCATAGACTTTGGAGGTTCTTGGGAGAAGCATATCCCTCTAATGGAGTTCGCCTACAACAACAGTTTCCAGGAGACCATTCAGATGGCGCCATACGAGGCTTTGTATGGTAGGCCATACCGATCGCCCTTATGCTAGCTGGAGGCAGGAGAGGCAGCTCTGCTAGGACCTCATCTCATCCAGGAGACTTCAGAGCAGATAGAACTGATTCAGAAGAAGATGGCTATGACATAGTCTCGACAGAAGTCTTATGCTGATCAGCGGAGACGACCTCTGGAGTTTGAGGTTAGAGATCAGGTTTTCCTGCATGTCGCATCGAGGTTGGGATACAAGAGGATTTGGAGACAGGGTAATCTTTCACTGCGGTACGTCGGGCCATTTGAGGTCTTGGAGAGAGTGGGGCCAGTCACCTATCGGTTGCAGCTACCTCATAGGTATCAGGCCATGCACGGCGTCTTCCACGTCTCTAAACTCTGACGTTACTTTTCAGACCCGTCTCATGCCTTTCAGCCTGAGGAGGTTGAACTTGAAGCGGATTTGTCATTTTAGCAGCATCCTATCCAGATTGTCAATCGAAGTATGAAGGTTCTCCGTGGGTGATCTGTTCCTCTGGTACGAGTGCTATGGTAGCACGGGAGAGTATAGGACGAGACCTGGGAAAGGGAGGCCAATGTACGATCGCAGTGGCCAGAACTATTCGGGGATTCCTCTTCTATGCCCTGTTAGGAAAATTCGGGGACACATTTCTTTAATGGGGGAAGTTTATAAGAACCCAGATCTTCGTTCAGGTATGTTTTTCCTTTTTTTGGAGTTTTTAAGAAAAATGTATTTTTTGGAAATTTTCAAAGTACATGCCATGTACTTTCTGAGTACACGCTGTGTACTCTGATCCGGTTCGAAGCTATGTGCTGGTCCTGCCTGGGCCACACACACGGTGTGTAGGGGTGACGTGGAGTCCGATTTTGGTGGAGTATAGAAGGGACCCAGTACATGCCGTGTACTCTAAAAGTACACACTGTGTACTTTTTTTTTTCACTAAACGGACTAGGGTCACATCTAACCCCCAATTTCATCTTCTTCTCCAGATTTCATCCACCTAAGAGTGATCGTATGGCCGGACCTTCGACGAGCTCCCACATCTTCGTCCATTCTCTAATTCAAGCACGGTCAATTGCGTTAGAATCGCAGCGGTGAGCTATCCCCTTATGCTTGAGTCTTATTTCTTGATTCCTCCTAGTTTCCAAGTTATCGTAGGTTGAGAGTTTTTTGCATTTTCTCAGATCTATGTCGTTCCAAGGGAAATCTGTCATCGTGGTTCACATATATTGATCACCTAGGATCGAGGTAGGTGTTTTGTGCCTTTATGTAGAAATTTTATGAATATTTTGTGCAAATTACACCAATACCCTTGAATGGGGTATTGTATGTTCTTGTTTTTCCCTTGTTGTATTGCCCGCTTTTCTTGATTTCTAGACTATATGTTTTTCCTGTGATTATGGTAGCTTTAATGTACCTTGGATGTCTGCTATGCTTGTTTTTCCTATTTGGCTTTTTTCCAGTTTCCATGCTTAGTTGTAGGACAGTGGAACTGCTACCTTGTTTTTCTGCTGAGCCTTAGTTGATAGCCAAGTAGTTCTTGAGGTTTACTTGGACGATGCATGCGCGCTGAGCATGTTTAGTTTCACTAAGGACTGTGAGAACATAGAGTAGTAGACCAAAGAGAGAATTGACAGAAGGGCTTCTCCAGAGTGTCTTTTAATTACGATACGAGACCGTAGGGGGAATTGATGTTGAGTGATTCCTCAGAGAGTCTGTAGTTCCTCGACACGGTATACAGGGGGAATAGACGTTGAGTACTTCCCCAGAGAGCCTTTAGAAAGATACGAGACTATAGGGGGAATTGACAGTGAGTGCTTCCCCAGAGAGTCTATATTTTTTCAAAGCTGAAACAGAGGGGTGAGACTGTGTGTGCCTCTTAGAGGGTTGCTGGTACTTATTGGTTGAACCATAGGGGTTAGGCTATGAGATCTACCCAGAGGTTTACCTGTTTTCTTCTTGTTTCTAGCTGCTTACTTGTGTACTTTATTTTTTAGAACTATGGATTGTAGCTGATTGTGCTTTCCTGTTTACTACTTCTTGTTTTATTACTTGCCTTGTATTCATTGACTGTTAGGCACAAATATTTGGGTGATTGCCTACTGGGATTGTATCTCACACCCTATTTGGGCCATGCTTTTGGGCCCAAGCAGACTATGTTGTTGCAGGTATAGATAAGGGAAAACACCCTTCTACTTCAGGTTCTTGATTGCACTGGAGTTGGAGAGCATGGGACCGAGCCGGGGCTCGCGATGCTGAGGAGTTTATTTTTTTTTCTTTTGCACTTGTTTTCAGTTGTATTCCAGTACGTTGTTGTGTTTGCTGCTTTCCATAGATACTTGTACCTGCTGCATCATTTTCATCATTGCTATATATATTCATTGCTTCCACTGTTTGGTTTCTGCTGTTATGAACGTTGTTACTGATTCCGCTGTTGACTGTTGTTTTTCTGCTATATACCTTACCAAATGAGGTCATAGTTTCCCCACCAACTCACCAAGGCCCTCACTACTAGTTGGCAGCCTCTTGCATTCAGGTAAACGTGCTTGAGGTTATGTGGCGAATCGGTTACGAGGCACCAGTGGAGGGGCTCCGAATTCGGGTCGTTACAATAGAACACCATTTGGGTGAAAGTGAACATCTTTAGGTTTGACTCATTCTCAGAGGTGGTGAATCAAGAACTCATAGATGAGGGAAATTTGATAGATAGGTTGTACTCGAGCTGGATGATGACATTGGGTGATTTAAGTGGAAATATTTTTGATATTAGGAAGCAAGTCTGAGATGAGTTCCATTAGGGTAGTCAGGCCAAGGATTCAGGAAGACCACCTTAGAGTGGATCATCAACAGTGTGATTCTAGTGCGGGTATCCAGGACATGTACAAATTCAGTCCAAACAACCTCAAAATGAGTTAAAAACATGTGGAAATGTCAAACATCTTGAGAGGTTCTATAGTAATCCTTCTTGAATAACCGACGATCAGGGACCGGGGCAGAATCAGGGTTCTAAGATCAGACCGGGAGTGGTACCAGGTGATGGTAGCTGAGTTTAAGCTACATGTAGTGGTTATGTCAGAGGAAGTGGGACCTATTAGTGGGGTGGCTGGTGAAGCACTATAGGGAGGTACATAATTAGGAATTCAAGCTTTAGGATATGTGCATTCCATGGAGCTTCTAGGGTCAAAGTAGACCGGTGAGCCGACGGTGGTCAAAGGTTGTCATGGGCATAGCTATGTTTTTCTATTTTATTTTTGCATGGACTTTTTAGGCATATCTATTTTGGGTTCATGAGGTGCATGGGTTATATGTATGGACTAACTAGACACTGGTTTGTAGGTTGACATCATTTTAGGTGTGTTATATATATATGAGGTGTGTGGAACCAGGTTTTATTCGTGAGCATCATTGGATGTGTGACTTGTGAGGTTCTTTGGCATCAGGGCATTGAGGAGATGTGGGTTACTTGAGGAATGTTGGCATAGAGGCATCATTGTGATGTGGTACTTGAATTATGTGTGAGTAACAAAGAATTATTTGAGCATATGATGATATGTGGGACCTCATTGGTTCCATGTCTGACATGGGCATAAGGCAGGAACTAATGCAGTGCAAAATTCTCATGGGTGTCGAGTATAACACGGGAGCACCCAATGAGGTTCATGAGTGATGATGAGTCACATGAGGATATTTGAGTCCAGTTATGGTCGATGGACCATCAATTTGTTTTGAGTTTTAGGTTGGGATGAGACTAGGGCAGGTCACACCTAAGGCGATGAGCCCCCCTTGAGGTAGTTGACCCATGCCCTTGAGACTGGGGTAGTTTGGGTTAATTTTAATAGGATGAGTGTGTCTAGTAACACCTATGGGTTTTGTTTTATATCTTGGTGATGATCTATGTTAAGGTGGGGAGATTGTAGCATCCCGGGTATTTGGATCGGGTCAAATTCCTTGCCCGTTTTGAATTTTTGAAATTGGTGGGTATGCCAATTTCTTTTTTAATCATCGAAACCTAATTACAAGTTCTCCTTCAATCCAATACCTTGATTTTTTATGGGTTTAGAGGTTTATAAAATTAATTGAGTGTTCATATGGGCTTCAGGTGCGTTAGAGGCCCGAAGGCCCAATTTTGGGAAGTACAGGCTGAGCCACATAATTAGATCTAACCATACGACCTCCCAATGCAAACCGTATACCCTCATTTTTCACTACTGCACGGTCAAAAAATCATACTGGGTGAGGAACACAATTGTGTGTGAAACTATGCAGTTTTTGAAGAGGAATTCCACATAGTTTATGCATAGTTAGTTCCAAATAGGTAGTAACTATTCACTTTAGCATGCATGGTTAGCACACGGCTAGGCCTAACCATGTTGGATAACCATATGGGGCTTGGTTCCTTAGCAGTAGAATTTTCATGGTTATCGTACAGTTTAGAAAACTATGCGAGCTAGCATTGTAGCCTCTATAAAGGGTGAATGTGTGAAATTTACCTTCCTCCTTTAAACCTATTTCCTCATTTATTTCTTCTCTATGAATGCACACTAGTGGTATTTCTCCCATTTCCTCCTCCACCTAGTTTTGATCTATCCACCTGGTTTTGATCTATATTCTTCATCTGATATCCATTATTCAATCCATTTGTGGCATTGGATTTGTCTAGGTAAGGATCTCCTCATCCATGTTTCTCTTTCTCATTAATATTTCCTCATAGACCTCTAAATCTATTCGAGTCATTTTGCCCTATTTCTAGGGAATTCATAAAAAATGCCAATTTCTTCAAAATCAATTAGAGTGAGAGGCTAATATTGAATGTGCCCATGTCTATGAATCCAAGGTAGGTGGTTCATGATTTCCTTTGAGATTTCACAAGTGTTTGGGGGGAACAGATTTTAGAGCACCGTTGTGTTGACCGAGTGAGAACCCATAATTTATATGGTTCCTTTTAATTAATTAAATCAATCATATGGGATGTCATTAGGAATTCCCCCACATTTTATTTATGTGAAAGTTCAAGTTATAGGCTATCAAACTTGGGTAGTTTGGTTGGGTGTGTTGCTTATATAAATTGAATTGCTTATTTAATCCAAGTTGATCAATTCAATTTTATTGAATTGTTTTATTTAAATTGAAGTTAATTATATATGTAAAATTATTATGATGTACTACTAGTTTCCAATGGAAAATTATGGGATTGGTCTGAATATTGATATGGAATGGCCATTTTGATTGAGGTGATACGATCGTTAGGATGGGTGTGGCCTAAGTTATATATATATATATACGCATATTTGGATGATGTTGATCATGGGATGGGGTGACTTGGTCATCGGATTGAGGGGTAAATTATATCAGGATACGGCCATAGATCATGAAATATTGGATGGAATGGCCATCCGATTGAGAGATGTGGTCACAAGGGCATGGGGTGTCGGGTTTGGTGTGTCTTAGGTATTGAAGTAGTGATTCTGGTCCCCCATTATTGGTCAAAGAATCATTGATTAGTCACTGAAAGTGGATAATATTAATTGTTAATATATTTATATTCATTGTTCCAAATTCCATAAACATTGTTTTTAGTGCATTACATAAATAGAACTTCATTTCTCATCAAAAATGCAATTCATGTTTAAAATGCAAATTTGGGACCAATCATTCATTTGTTTGTTGACAATATTATATTCATTTTATGAATTTTAAATTTTGGGATATGATTGATCACTTTGTTTGGAACATTTTATCTTTTAGGTCCGCTGGATGAATCCTAAAGGAAGATGGAGAATTTTGCGCCTGAAGGCAGAAACTTACTGGAAAAAGCATAATGGGCCTAAGACCCATCAAACAAATGTGGGGCCCATAAACCAATCCCAATAAAGCTCAAATTTATACAGTAGAAAGATAAAAATATGAGGATCATTTTATTAAACTGTGGCCGGAGCTAATTCTGATGTTTTCATGATAATAAAGGGATCTGAAGTTGAGATTTAAATGGTGGACCTGACATTAATGCACAGAAATCCGTCCCACCATTTCGACCATAACTTCAAAACGGATGAGCCAAATTTCCTGAAATTTTTACATCCCATAGAGGACAGATGGAAGAAGATATTTACCTTCTACAACCCCTCTGTATTAGGCATTCTTCATTTTCTAATTCACATGTCAATATGGTGGACGAATCTGGACAGTTTTTCGGGTCAAATTCGAAACATCAATTTCATTTTGATTATTCACCCTCCATTTGACTCTATTAATTGTTGGGGGGTGAATTAATTATTTTGGGATGGACCTAAGGCTCCTAATATTCCTATATAAGGAGATATTGGTGAAGGGAATAGGGGTGGATATTTTTCATATCATCTTTTGTTGCTTGTTTCATTGTAAGGTTATGCTTCCAAATTTCCTTTGTAATGTTTTCCATTTCCATGTAAGTTTCTTTTTTGTATCTTTATGTTCTTAATCAACTTCATTCACTTATATATTTTCCATTTCTTTTATTAAAACTTTATTATCACAAAGCACAATGATATCTCTATGTTGTTGTGAATTAGTTCACACATAGGTGTGAATTTCATTCACACACACGGAGGAGTGCTCGTTATTTCCGCGGTTTTAATTTCTTCAATCCAATTCTTGTTAGACATCTTCCGCCCACCATTAAGATTATACCATCAATGGAGGGCTAAACCCTTAATGTGATGATCTTAGGAGGATGCAAAGGCTGGATTGAATGTTATTTTATGAACGAATTGTTGTTAATTGGATAATTAATTTAAGACATCCATTCTTCAATTATTTCTACTCTTCATCTTTACAGTTTTTGAGCAAACTAAATTCAATTACTAAATGACCATATACCTCGTAGAGATCATGAATTTGGTTCTCTAAGTGTATAAGGTATTATTAATTGTGTTTAGTAATCACCAAACCAGAAAATGATGAATGTAATGTTATTTTTGAAGAATGGATTCATAAAAAATTAATAAAACCAAAATTGTCTAATGAAGTAAAATTCATTCAATCCACCCCGAGCATAATCCTAAGATCAACCCATTTCCATTTAATTGAATTCACTTAGGTTTATTAGTGTTCTTTAAAAACCATCCAAAATCAAACCCAAAGTCGGCTACTTCATAGCCCATCCTTCACACAATCATAGCGTCTCAAGGTTACTTCTTCGGCCCCTGTGGATTCGACCCCTACATGTACTACATCGATCGCTTTTACCAGTAGGGTAAATTTTGGCACAACCGAATTTTGGCGCCATTTCCGGGGACCAAGTAAGTTCCTTAGACCAAAGACCTTCTTTTCTTACCCCCATTCTTCTATTCTCATCCCAATTCTCTTATCTTTTCCCTTTATCGCTTTTTTTTCTTTTGGCGCATGTCCGCCTACACCCGCGATAACTCAAATAGATTAGTTAGGGTGGATACTCCTAGGGCTGGGGAGTCAAGCAATAAAAGAGGTCTATTTCCTTTAGATCCAAATCTTCCTAATACTCCAAATTCAGACATTGAGTTCGATACAGTGGAGAATCTCCCACAAAACCAAATCATAAACCGGGGAGGGAACTAAAATAACGGGCAAGACCCTAACTTGGGAATTATTGCAGACCCGAACATGAATGACTACCTCACACCAACCTGGACCAATGCACCCTCATGCATTAGGCATGATAACATAGGATATGCCCAATATGTTTTCAAACCCCATGTCCTGAACCACCTTCCAACTTTTCATGGGATGGAGTCTGAGATGCCTTACCTTCATGTTAAAGAATTTAATGACATTGTCGAAACCATGTGCCCACAAAATCAAATTGAATCTGCTAAAATGATACTTTTCCCTTTTTCCCTTAAGGACCGAGAAAATAATTGGTTAAAGAATTTGAGACCAGCATCCATTCACTCTTGGGACCAACTTCAACAAGAATTTTATAAAAAATACTTCCCCCATCACAAAACAATTGCACTTAAAAAGAGCATACAAAACTTTTTTGAAAGAGATAGAGAAACATTCTATGAAACATGGGAAAGGTTCAAGGACACATTAAACATGGTACCGCACCATGGTTTCTTAATCCCAGAACAAGTGAGAATTTTCTATGAAGGGTTGGGTCCCGGAAACAAACAATTCATTGATATGATGTATAATGGAACCTTCAAAAACAAAGCCCCAAATGATGCTTACGAGTATCTAGAAAATCTTGATGAACAAAACCAAACATGGGGAACATCACCATACTATGAGAAGCCACCCAAATCTGGTGGAATGTACAATCTTGGAGAAGAAGAAAACCTTAGAGGAAAACTTGCTGCACTCACAAGGAAAGTTGAGGAGATTGATCTTAGGAAGGTCCACAAAACCCAAACTGTTGAGCTTGTTTGTACAATTTGTGACAAGAATGACCACAATACTGATAATTTCCCAACCATTCCTTCCATCAAGGATGTTCTTTTAGGAGGACCACCAGAAGAAGTTAATGAAATGAACTTTCAAAAGCCACAATTCACGAACACCTTCAATCCAAGGTATAATGACCATCCGGGCTTTTGTTGGAAGGACAATCAATAACCAACACAACAACAATGTATCAACCCATACCCTCAACAAAACTTTCAACCTCATAATTAGTTCCAACCACAACCGGTCCAATTCCAACATCCTCATGTACAATATCAACAACCTATCCAACAACCAAAGTATCCTCCTGGGATAAACCCACAAGCTCAAGCACCAACCCAAAATGTTCCACAAAGACTACTAGAACAACTGTGCAAACAAATGGACAAAATGAACTCATAATTCTCATCCATTAAACAATAACTTCAAACCATAAAAACTGGAAAGGAACCCATGCCCACACAGGCCATTCCACAACAAACATCAAGGGGAGAGATAAGTTTCACTCAAACAACTCACGAACAACTAAAGGCTGTGATGGTTTTAAGAAGTGGGAAATCAATTGAAAAACCTGAACAGATAAGTCAGAAACCATGTGAAGCTTCAAACTCTAAAAAAAATTCAAATGAACTACAAGATCAAACTGAAGAAACTGATAATAATGTGAATGAAACAACACTTCAACAAACAACTCCACAATCTACACCATTTCCTCAACTCATGAGGGGGAAAACCAAGCCTGAATTGAGTGAAACATTGAGGGAAATCTTCTCACAAGTCAAGTTGAACATTCCCCTTCTCGATGCCATCAAAACCATACCTTCCTACTCAAAATACCTTAAGGACTTGTGCACTTTTAAAAGAAAATTTTCACATAAAAACCAAGTCCTTTTAACTGCTAATGTGAGTACCACCATTCAAGGGACCATTCCTCCTAAGATGAAAGACCCAGGATGCCCTTACATAAATGTTGAACTAGGAGAGAACAAAGTTTTCAAAGCCTTGTTTGATCTAGGTGCTAGTGTGAACCTCATTACTTATGCCATGTACTATCAGTTAGGGCTCGAAGAACTCCAACCCACATCTGTCACTCTTCAACTTGCTGATCGTAGTGTTCGAGTTCCAAAGGGGATCTTAAAAGATGTTTTGGTGAAAGTTGAAAATTTCATTTACCCAGCTGACTTCATTTTTCTGGACAGTCACCCAAGCTTAGTTCCTAGGGAACAAACCCCAATCATACTTGGTCGTCCCTTCCTTGCAATAATCAACTCTGTAATCCGAGTCCGAAATGGGAACATGACCATCACCTTTGGGAACATGAGTCTAGACTTGAACATCTACAATACAAACTCTCAAATTGGGGATGATGAAGAGATCCATGAGGTTAATTGGATTGGTAGTGTTGATAATGAACTCAATGAACATCAAGGTGTTACCGAAGGATGGTTAAGTCAAGAATAGATTGATTTTCTTTATTCACATGAGGGAAATTTGCCTCCTTGGATTGAATCCCTTTCAGAAAGCTCTATTGATGAATTTATAGAATCACCAATCAATGATACCATGGTTGAAATAAATAACATTGAGTCCATATCCATTCATGACACTACTCTGGAAAATTTAGTGGATGAAAATTCTGTTCACAAGGAACCAATTTTGTCAAGAAATCTGAACAAAGAAACTAAGTTCAATACAAAGTCTCATCCATTCTTGGAAAGTCATGACCAATCTGATCTTGAATTTAAAGTCTTAACTTCATCACTAAAGTATGCTTTCTTAGGGGATAATCAATCCTTTCCTATTGTCATTTCTTCCTCCCTTGAAGCCGATCATGAGAGGATGCTTCTAGATGTTCTTAGGAGACACAAGAAAGACATTGGATGGACCCTATCTGATATCCCTGGGATTATCCCACTTATCGGGACTCATAGAATTATTTTTGAATCTGAGTCAAAGCCATGTCGTCAACCTCAGAGGCGACTCAATCCTAATCTCATGGAAGTAGTGAGAAAAGAACTTTTGAAATTGTTAAAAGCTGGTATCATCTATCCTATAGCTGAGAGTGAGTGGGTTAGCCCAATCCATGTGGTTCCAAAGAAGGCTGGAATCACAGTAATAACCAACAAGGATGGAGAGATGCTTCCAACAAGGGTCAGTAGTGGATGGAGAGTTTGTATTGACTATAGGAAGCTCAACTCTTGTACCAAGAAAGACCATTTCCCCTTACCCTTTATTGATCAAGTCCTCGAGCGAGTGGCGGGTCATCAATTCTATTGCTTCCTAGATGGATTCTCAGAGTATAATCAAATCGAAGTCTCCTTAGAGGATCAAGGAAAAACAACCTTCACTTGTCCATTTGGCACTTTTGCCTTCAAGCGCATGCCCTTTGGGTTATGTAATTCCCCTAGTACCTTCCAGCGGTGCATGATGTGAATATTCTAGGATATGGTGGGGGATTTTTTAGAGGTCTTCATGGATGACTTCTCCATCTTTGGGGATACTTTTGAGGGATTCCTTATAAATGTTGAAAAGGTTTTGTCAAGGTGCGAGGATAAGAATATCATACTAAATTGGGAAAAATGCCATTTCATGGTAAGGTAAGGACTTGTTCTAGGTCATCTGGTATCTGGTAGAGGGATTGAAGTTGATAAAGCTAAGGTTGACATCATTCATCACCTTCCCTCTCCTAAAATTTTTAAGGAATTGAGGTCCTTCTTAGGACATGCTAGTTTTTATAGAAGGTTCATTAGGAATTTCATCTCTATTTCTCGACCACTTTGTGCTCTATTGGTAAAAGATGCTCCATTTTTATGGACAGAAAGCTGTAAGGAATCATTCTCTACACTCAAGTCAACTCTTTTATCTCCACCTATCATGAAATCTCCAAATTGGAAACTTCTTTTCAAGCTCATGTGTGATGCAAGTGATTTCGCTGTAGGAGCAGTCTTAGGGAAACGGTGTGAGAAAACTCCACATGTCATTTCTTATGCAAGAAAATCTTTAAATGATGCACAAATAAACTACACCACCACTGAGAAAGAGTTGCTTGTTGTTGTCTTTGCCTTAGAGAAATTTAGGTCTTATCTCTTAGGATAACCCATCATTGTCTTCACTGATCATTCAGCCCTAAAATACCTTTTCCAAAAACAAGATGCCAAGGCTAGATTGATTAGGTGGGTCTTTATTCTTCAAGAGTTTGATTTAACCATTAAGGATAAAAAGGGTGTTGAAAATATTGTATCTGATCACCTCTCTAGGATGGAATTCAAAGACAACTCACACCACCTCTCTGTGTCTAATTCATTTCCCGATGAGCACCTCTATTCAGTGAGTGATTGAACTTGGTATGCTGACATAGCAAACCATTTGGTGACGGGTGACATTCCAAAATTCATGGGGACCCAAGATAAGAGGAAATTCTTTTCTGATGTAAAACACTATATGTTTGATGATCCTTACCTCTTCAAGTTCTGTCCTGATCAAATCATCAGGAGATGTATTCCCGAGTCTGAGCAAGAGTCCATTCTAAATTTTTTTTCATGGAGAGGCATGTGGAGGCCACTTTTCTACAAAGAAAACCACTGCAAAGGTCCTCCAAAGTGGTTTCTACTAGCCAAACCTCACTAAGGATTCCTTACAATTCTGCAAAAGTTGTCCTCAGTGTCAGAAATTAGGATCCATTACCAAAAGGAATCAAATGCCCCTCACTCCCATTCTGGTCGTTGAAATATTTGATTGTTGGGGAATTGATTTCATGGGACCCTTTCCAAACTCTAAGGGATACCTCTACATCCTCTTAGCTATTGATTATGTCTCAAAATGGGCTGAAGACATTCCCACCAAGTCCAATGACCACCATGTTGTGATCCGATTTCTGAAAGAGCATATATTTTCTCGATTTGGAATTCCTAGGGCTATAATCAGTGACTGAAGAACCCATTTCTGCAACCGACCATTCTCTTCACTCATGTCTAAGTATGGTATTACTCATAAAGTTTCCACTGCATACCATCCTCAAACCAACGGTCAAGCTAAGTTGGAAAATAGAGAAATTAAGCAAATTCTTGAAAAAACTGTCAATACCTCTAGGAAAGATTGGTCCGAGAAACTCTTAGATGCCCTTTGGGCATATCGAACTGCTTTCAAAACTATCCTAGGCATGTCACTGTATAGATTGGTTTATGGAAAATCATGTCATTTACCTGTTGAAATTGAGCATAATGCCTTTTGGGAAATAAAAAAAATGAACTTTGACATTTTTTTGGCTGAAACAAAAAGGAAATTAGATATTAATGAACTCTAGGAACTTAGGATGGAGGCTTATGAAAATTCAAGGATCAATAAATCTAAAGTTCAAGCCTACCAATCTAGGAATCTCAAAGTCAAACACTTTGAACTGGGAAAATTTGTGCTCTTGTATAGTTCAAAACTTCATCTACACCTAGAAAAGCTAAGGTTCAGATGGTCTGGTCCATACCTAGTGCATCATGTGTACCCTCATGGGGCAATAGAGATTCAGGATCCCACAAGTGGTCATGTCTTCAAATTCAATGGTCATAGGTTAAAACCATTCGTTGAATCATTCAATAAACATGAAACCAAGGAGGAGTTAACTGAGCCAACATATGAACCAGAGAAAAATTGATAGATTTAGGGTACAAGTCGGGCTAATGATGTTAAACAAAAGCGCTGCACAGGAGGCAACCCATGGTTTTCATGTTTCTAATCACTGTGAATCATATTTTGTTTCCTTCTACTTAATTTTGTTATTTTTTTATATATAGACTGTTGACCTGTTCTTCTTTTATGAGTAAGGATGGGTATGAAAAGGGAGCACCGTATTCATCCGTGTCACGCGGTGTGATCCCTGAGTAATACCTTACCCAGAAATTTAAAGAAGACAATGTATCGTCAGTTTATTTTATTTATGTTTTTGTAGGTTAAAAAAATTAGACTCTTGACCTGTTCTTCTTTTATGAGTATGGATTGGTATGAAAGGGGAGCATCGTATTCATCCGTGTCACGCGGTGTGATCCCTGAGTAATACCTTACCTAGAAATTTAAAATAAGACAATGTATCATTAGTTTGATTTAAAAAAAAAACATGAAAATGATGGTACTTGGAATTAAATAAATCATTGTGTTGTTTGTTTTGTCTGCTTTGTCCTTCTTTTTATGGTTCATGAACTATTTTGGGTGATACATGTTCAATCAAGGAGGTGCCTACATCCCCAAAGAGATCAAATGAGTAATTTGGAGCATCATGAACTTCAACTTTAAAAACCAGGTGAATTTGTTCCATGTTTATCATTCTCAATTTCATCTTTGAACTCCTCTCCTACCCACCTCTAACTTTTCTTTTCTTTAAACACCAGGGACAATGTCATTCTAAGTTGGGGGGATAAAAAAAATGATTTTTTTTATTTTGTGAATAAAAACATGCATGAAAAGAAAAATCCCATTAACCATAAACATGATAAACACACATTGCAAACTCTAAAATTGGATATCAAATAAATTTTGCATGCCTTGATTCTGATTTTAATGCAAGTTTAAGTTCATGAGCATAGTTTTTTGAAAGTGCGGTTGTTCGATGTGATTTTTCAATGTTTACAATTTCATCTTCTTAATAAAAATGCCACAATGCACGTCTACTGGATCGTGGGTGTAAATTTGAGTTCTTGGGTCCCTTTCATTATAGCATAGGGTTCTGGGGTCACTTTTATTTTAATTTGAGTATAAAAAAAACAAAAAAAAA
Source organism: Viscum album (assembly GCA_963277665.1). NCBI lineage: Eukaryota > Viridiplantae > Streptophyta > Magnoliopsida > Santalales > Viscaceae > Viscum > Viscum album. The sequence goes on from OY728158.1 coordinate 885,539,633, forward strand.
ACAAAAACAAAAAAAACAAAAAAAAAATGACCACATAGAGCAATGTTTTGTCCAAATGCGTGGCGTCCGACACTTGGGGATCGTGACTCCATAGTTGTCTTGCCCAGAGTTAGGCTTTATATCTCTATTGTAGAGCATGAAATTGACAATATGTGTGGCGTCCGACACTTGGGGATCGTGACTCCATAGTTGTCTTGCCCAGAGTTAGTCTTTTCATATCTATTATGGTTAAAAAAATAAAATCAAAAATAAAAATAAAAAAAGGATACTCATCTTAAGGTTTAATGTGATTCCCACATAGCGCTTCCATTTTTTCCCCTTGAACAATAAAATGGGCCCCATATGTTTTATGATGCACAACACTTTATCATGCTTAATTGGAATTGGATGAAATGTGGCGATGAATTTGAAAAAAGGAATGGGCTTGGGATTGGGATATGCTTATGGACCTAGATTGTTTTTAATGATTTTGATGGGTTTTCATAAATTGTTTTGGTATTAGATATTTGGGTGAGCAATGTGTATTAAAATGTTTTTGGAAAAGGGGATTTGAATTTTATATTTGTAATTTATTTTGATCGGGACTAGAAAAACTCAAGTTGGGGGGTGTGATTAGTCACTGAAAGTGGCTAATATTAATTGTTAATATCTTTATATTCATTGTTCCAAAGTCCATAAACATTGTTTTTAGTGCATTACATAAATAGAACTTCATTTCTCATCAAAAATGCAATTCATGTTTAAAATGAAAATTTGGTCCCAATCATTCATTTGTTTGTTGACAATATTATATTCATTTTCTGAACTTTAAATTTTGGTATATGATTTCTCACTTTATTTGGAACATTTTATCTTTTAGGTCCGCTGGATGAATCCCAAAGGAAGATGGACAATTTTGCGCCTGAAGGCAGAAACTTGCTGGAAAAAGCATAATGGGCCTAAGGCCCATCAAACAAATGTGGGGCCCAGAAACCAAGCCCAATGAAGATCAAATTTATACAGTATAAAGATAAAAATATGAGGATCATTTTATTAAACTTTTTCCGGAGCTAATTCTGATTTTTTCATGATGATAAAGGGATCTGAAGTTGAGATTTAAATGGTTGACCCGACATTAATGCACAGAAATCCGTCCCACAATTTCGACCATAACTTCCAAACGGATGATCCAAATTTCCTGAAATTTTTACATCCCATAGAGGACAGATGGAGGAAGATATTTACCTTCTACAACCACTCCTTATTTGGCCTTATTCATTTTATAATTCACATGTCAATATGGTAGACGAATCTGGACAGTTTTCCGGGTCAAATTCAAAACATCAATTTCATTTTGATTATTCACCCTCCATTTGACTCTATTAATTGTTGGGGGGTGAATTAATTATTGGGGGATGGACCTAAGGCTCCTAATATGCCTATATAAGGAGCTATTTGTGAAGGGAATAGGGGTGGATATTTTTCATATCATCTTTTGTTGCTTGTTTCATTATAAGGTTATGCTTCCAAATTTCCTTTGTAATGTTTTCCATTTCCATGTAAGTTTCTTTTTTGTATCTTTATGTTCTTAATCAACTTAATTCACTTCTATATTTTCCATTTCTTTTATTAAAACTTTATTATCACAAAGCACAATGATATCTCTGTGTTGTTGTGAATTAGTTCACACATAGGTGTGAATTTCATTCACACACACAGAGGAGTACTCATTATTTCCGCGGTTTTAATTTCTTCAATCCAATTCTTGTTAGCCATCTTCCACCCACCATTGAGAGTATACCATCAATAGAGGGCTAAAACCTTAATGGGATGATCTTAGGAGGATTCAAAGGCTGGATTGAATGTTATTTTATGAACGAATTGTTGTTAATTGGATAATTAATTTAAGACATCCATTCTTCAATTATTTCTACTCTTCATCTTTACTGTGTTTGAGTAAACTAAATTAAATTACTAAATGACCATATACCTTGGAGAGATCATGAATTTGGTTCTCTAAGTGTATACGGGATTAGTAATTATGTTTAGTAAGCACCAAACCAGAAAATGATGAATGTAATGTTATTTTTGAAGAATGGATTCATCAAAAATTAATAAAACCAAAATTGTCTAATGAAGTAAAATTCATTCAATCCACCCCGAGCATAATCCTAAGATCAACCCATTTCCATTTAATTTAATTCACTTAGGTTTATTAGTGTTCTTTAAAAACCATCCAAAATCAAACCCAAAGTCAGCTACTTCATAGCCCATCCTTCACACAATCATAGCGTCTCAAGGTTACTTCTTCGGTCCCTGTGGATTCGACCCCTACATGCACTACATCGATCGCTTTTACCAGTAGGGTAAATTTGGGCACAAACAATCATTTAGAGTCATGTTCACACAGGTTGACTCAGTGAAGAGGTGGTTTTTACCACTCATGTGGGTAGAGTCCCCCGGTAGTTGCAGCTTAGGTAAATGGATGAGAGTTCTTTCCATAAAAATCCACGGGGATGGTGAGGAGCCATCGAAGGAAAATGTTGAGGCTTTCGATTTGGGGATGAGGATTGTTTCACTTGAGGATGTTGGGCCTGGATCATTTTTAATGAGGGGCATCTCCATTCCTTGGGTCTTAGGTTGTTGAGCCGATGATGGTTACCATTTCAGGATAGGTATCGTTGTGCCTCAAGATGTCGGGCTTTGTGATAATAGGTGCTTTGAGAAGGGGTCCTAGGCACCAAATATAAGTTGATTGGGCATGCCATTGGGACATCATATACTTGGTTATGGCATGAGGTAATGAGTGACATTGGAGGTGGAACCTGAGGATTCAACTGAGACTATTTGACATTAGAGGATACCTTGGGTATAGCGACCCTACATTTTCTTACATTACTATTACATCATTTTAAAGATAAACAACATAATAGTATTACACATAGAGGATACAAAGGTTTAGTGTCTTGGGAAAACAAGGACCACACATAACAAATACAACATATAGCATAAACATTTATTTAATTTCTTCTTCTCTAGCTTCTTATTGGAACTTGTCCTCTCCTTAGTACGTGTAGATACCTGAGGATATACATCAAAAGGGGTGATCTAGAAGCCCAGTAAGAGGATAGATAAGAACAATATAGCATGGGTTGAGCATAATCATAACATAGGGAAAAGATCATGAACAAGAGATGAAGCATAAATATAAGACGTGAAATATGGAAATGCATAAAAATGAAACATCATGTCTTAGTGGTTAAATACCACACATACTTGTGAACCAAACTATAATATTTTTCACACATAATTTCACATTTACTTATGAGATTAATCACTTTACCCAATTCATTGGAGCACTGTATAATTCTGGGCACACCCGTCACTTTGAAATATTCATATTGCGCTATATAATTCCGGGCGCACCCATCAAATCATAACATTATCATTATCATGATTACCACATAGAACACATATAAAAAGTGAACATAACTAACCCATGTAAAGGAATAGGTTTCATCTCATAAGAATACATTCATAATCTTTGGGTTCCCAAAAGAAAGAGGGAACAACATACTTGATACAAGAACCATCAACCATGAATGAGAGGTAAAAGTTGAGTTCTTAAAAGAAGAGTTATTTTGGAAAACATTTGGTTTGAAATAAACTTCATTATAAAACATGTATATCCCTAAAAGGTAATATAATTATGAATAAATTATCTTTAAGGGGTAACCATATCAAAATGGAGTGAAAGAGGGAGAACCCGAAGGATGAAAGTTGGGTTCGAGAATTTCCCCTTACCTTGTACCTGAATGCTTACTTATCTTTAATGTCCTGTATAATGAAATTATATTCATTAATTAGAACTATAGAACCATGTTTACATTAATATGGTTCATTCTGGTTTCATTATGTCATATTATGTTCCTTTGGATAACTTATAGAGTTTAAAAACATTGTTCGGGGATGTTCGTTTTTATGGTTTTTCTTGGGTGGTTCACTTGTATTCTTAAATTGAAGTTTGGGTAGAACATGAGTAAACATCAAGAAATGATATTACATTTAATTAATGATATTAAATGAGTTTTAATGATCTTATAATTAATTATATTAGATCCATGTGGATGAATCATTAGATAAGAATTAAATAATGGTTATTTGGGTCAATTTGGGCGGTTTTTGGATCACAATGAACTTGTTTTAACTTATCACTTAGTAATATGGACATAGGTTATTTATAGAACATTAAATAGAACAAAATACATATAAAATATTCTGGTTCAACCATAAAAATGGTTTCATGACCAGATATGAAGGTAGAAATGGAAGAAGAAAGCATGTCGTTCTTGAAGGTGATAAATTAACACCTCACGAACAACGTTCTCTTTAATAAAATAAAAGGAAGAGGGAAATGGGGTTGGACGATATAATATCCCATTATAATCATATAGTTACAATATATGTATAATAATTTAGTTACAATACAATTTGGATGAAGATAGGTGGGGAGATATCAAGAAATGAACTTGAACTTGAAAGGAAATTAAAGGAGAAGAGGGAGGGAAATTACCTCTAGAATCCTCCTCTTGAGAACCTCCTTAAGGGCCTAAGAACGGTCTTTTGATGAGACAAACAGATCTTGGACATGGGAGAGGGCATAGGGAAGGTTTTTGGACAGATTTTAGAGAAGGCTTGGAGCTTGAGAGGTGTGAGGAAATGAGGGTGTGAAGGGTGACTTTTATAGTGGAAGGGAGAGGGGTTTCCTTAATATAAAATTCATTAGTTTATTAATTTACCCTAAGATAAGGAATAATGATTATTTAATGACCAATAATAGAAATTTTATCATGTTATCCCGAAAAAAGTGGGATTACATCATCAGAACATAATCGATGACTCAATTAATCCATTATTTAGCATTTATTGTGAATTATCGGATTCTACTATTCATAAAAAATTCAAGTATCTCAAAAAAATCCCAAAAATTTACTCCAACCATTTTTCAACGTCTAGAGTCAAAAAATGAAGTCCATTTTTCAAAAATAATTTTCTAAATATTATTAATTTAATATTTAATTAAAATCACAATTTACTTAAAAAAACAGTTTTTAAGATTAAAACTGATTTTATAGTGCTTTCAAAAATTACGTAGGGTCTTATAAAATTATCTAAAAAATATGTGACATTGATTTGATAAATAATTAATACATTTTAAGAAAATAAATTTCCTTTTAATTAATTAATTAATTATAATTAATTATTTATGACTTACAAAGTTCCAAAACGTTTACTAAGGTCAAATTGTTACTTTCTAAGATGTCTAAATTTTATTTAATTATTCATGGGTAAGGTTACTATTATGTTGGACGATTTACTATTAATAAGGGTCATATTAATATTCATAAGGGTATTTTACTATTCCTAAGGGTATGTTACTATTCAAAGAAAATTATTTTTGTTTCATTAGACTCCAAAAATCATCTTGAGCACAACCGTGTATGTCAGATTTTTAAAATTCCAAACACATAAGTGAAAAACTTATGTTTAAAGGTCCCTTATAACTTATTATTTCATTATGTTGTGATTTCATGTTATTTTATATCATAAATATAAGAAGGGAATTTCCATTGGAAAACTTTGGGTTGTTACATTCTTCCCCTCTTAAGAAATTTCGCCCCCGAAATTTCACTTTACACAAACAGGTGAGGGTGTTTCTACTTCATTGCCTCTTCTGGTTCCCAAGTTGCTTCCTAAAACTTATTGTTCCTCCACAACACTTTGACAAGATGGGTTGTCTTGTTGCATAAAACCTTATCTCTCTGATACAGAATCTTTACTGGCTGCTCCTTATAGGAGAGATCATCTTCCAACTGCACCACCTCTGAGTTTAGTACATGTGAGGGGTCTGGTATGTACTTCCTCAGTAGTGATACATGAAAAACATCATGAACTTGAGCCATATTTGGTGGAATTTTAAGAAGATAGGCCACGACTCCTATGCGGTGAAGGTTCTCAAAGGGGCCAACATACCTTGGGCTTAGCTTCCCTTTCATCCCGAATCACATGACTCTCTTCCATAGAGATATTCGAAGGAAGACTTTACCTCCAACGTTGAAATACAAGTCCCTTCGACAGTTGTCAGCATAGCTCTTTTGCCGACTTTGAGTAGCTTTGATGTGTTTCTGGATGACTTGAACCTTCTCTGTCGTCTCTTGAACAAGATCGGGTCTAAGCATCTTTCTTTCTCCAACTTCATCCCAACAGTTTGGAGTTCTAAACCAATTCCCATAAAGAGATTCATACGGAGCCATATGAATACTCGATTGGAAGATATTGTTGTATGAGAACTCAACCAATGGGAGATGCTGTTCCCAACCACCTTTGAATTTAAGAGAGCAGGCTCTTAGCATATCTTCAAGCGTCTGAATAGTTCTTTCAGACTGGACATTAGTTTGGGGGTGATAGGCTATGATGAAATTTAATTCATTACTCAAAGCATGTTGAAGACTCATCTAGAATTTATATGTGAACCTTGGATCACGGTCAAAGACAATTGAGAGTGGAACACCGTGTAGTCTCACCACTTCCTTCACATATATCTTTGCAAGTTGTTCAAGTGAGAGATCTTCCCGAATAGCGATAAAATGGGCAGTCTTGGTGAGTCAGTCAACCACAACCCATATCACATTATTTCCCTTTGATGTCTTCAGGAGGCCCGTGACAAAGTCCATAGTAACGTTTTCCCATTTCCACATGGGTATAGGCAATTGCTGCATCATACCCTTGGACTTTTGTTGCCCAACTTTAACTTGCTGACATACCAAACACCTTGATATATATTCCGTGTAACACCCTGAGATTTTATGATAAGTATTATTTTTAATTTATTTGATGTCATGTGTTTTATGCTACACCAAGATTATCTTGTGCTATACGCAACACCGTATTAGCTTGCAGTATACGCAACACTATTCTTGGATCGTGTTATACACAATTTCAAGTTCCTTTGATATTAGTTATTCTATGAAACATTGAGTGTATATATATATATATATTCAATGTATAAATGAAATATGGTTGGATTATGTTATACGAAACAACAGAGGAGTCTTGCACAACACGCAACCCTAACTTGGATTGCATTACATGCAATCACGACCTTCCTTGATAGCTTGTGTTGTACGCAATATCAGGTTTCACTAAACAACGATATGTTATTAAAATATTATATAAACTAGCCATTATGAATAGTATTAACTAAATTTTTAATTTTATAACATTATTATTCATCTTACACATTTTCTAGAACATGGTATGAGAACAAAATCAATTTTTCGAGTAAAATAAGTATTTTTCAAAAAATGCAGTTTTGCCACCTTTTGATGGCGCATCCACTTTAAACCTAGTTTTTGACATTTTTATAAGTTAAATTTTACAAAAATAAAATTCTTCCTTGTAATTGGGATATATAAATTTAATTTAGATAAAATTTTCATATTATTCTGATAACTTTCATATTTTGATGAATAGTAAAAACATGCTATATTTTAATTAAAAACAACTTTTTTCATTGAAATAATTTATATGGATATATTATCTTTTTAATTTGTTTTAAAGTTTAATTAGAATATATTTTTACCATTTAATCAAATTTTGGTCATTGGAATTAATTTCACTTTGAAATTGGACATGAACAAGTGATGATATTTTGATAGTTATTGTTTCTTAAAAACACACTATTTGTTTTGATAACGGGAATTACTTTTAAAATTAATTAATGCCACTTTTATGTTTTGAATTTTGAAAAATAGACATCATTTTTGAATTCGGAATATGAAATATATCTTAGGCTGAATTTTTGGTATTTTTCTGAAAAACTTCAATTTTTGATGAATAGTGAAAACACTGAGTTTTTGGTTAAAGCAGACTTTTTATTTAAATAATAATTTATTTGATTTAAATTTATTTTAGGTCAAAATAGATACATAATACTTATATAAGTTCAATTAAATTCATTGGAATCATTTTATAATAATTTTAGATTTATAAAAATTGTATTGAACTTTTCACCGTCTTTTACCCACCTCCTAGGAGCTTTTGCAATTGTTCATAAAACTTAATTTTACCACTTCTGTGAGTTGAATTTCAAAAATACGAGAGACACAGTTAATATCAAGGAGTAAAATGTGGTTCAATTAGATAAAAATAATTTTTGGTGAATAGTAACTTTTTACTTTTATTTACCATAGTTAAAAGTAAATAGGGTAATTTAAGGTTAAAAAAATATTATAATAACTCAAAATTACCTTAACACTTCTACAAACCTTATTTTATGAGTAATGACCGACCATGGGCATCCTTGGGTCGATTTTGGGACCCCATGGAGCCACTTATGAAAGACAATGACACATTAGATTAATTAATTTAATGTAAAGACAAAATTGGCATTAACAAAAATACTTTAGTAATTAATTTTTATAAGGGGATATATAAATTATCTTTTCAACTATAAATATTCATTTGAAATATAAACAGATTTCCTACATGTTGGTATTTTTTTTATAATTTTTAGACATCAAATAAATTAAATTATCTATGACACAATAATGATGCAGTATTTACCTCATTAATAAATGATTTAAATAAATAAGATTATAATGATTAAAATATTATCCAAAAACTGTCCAATTCCTATTGGATGATTTTATTTAGAATATGAGTCATCTTATACTTTACATTAATGTGTTTTTGACCTCTTTAAACCAAAGATAAGTTTATAATAAAATAATGTTTTCACACTTTCCTAAAGAGCCCCTCCTCTCCCTTATAAAAGGAGACCACTTCTATGCAATTCCTCACACCTCTCAAGCCTTTTGACTCATAAAAACTCTGCCCAACTAAGCTCCCAACATCCCTCTACTTCCCCTATAAGCCTTAAATTAGGAATAAGGCACTTCAATAAGTCCTTTTGGTTCAAACCAAAGGAAGTTACCCAAATTAAAGGTAATAGTTTCTCTTAAGTTTTTTCCTTTTATTCTACTTCTCCAACCCCTAAACTCTTTTTAAACCTTTATTTTGTAACAAAAAAAGTATCCTAAAAATACTAGGATGTTTTTATTAGAAGTTTTAGAACAACACTTACACATACCTCCATCTAATGGATATAGAATATAATGTTTCTATGGATGGAAAACTAACGCCTCACGAAACGATGATTGTTCGATTTTCTCCTACCGTCTCTCATGGTGGCCATTATGATGGAACTGTATTTATATTTGATATATATTATGTTTATTATTTCCTTATTCTTCTTTAATTCCCAATTATATCAAGCCTTTATGGTTTCCATAGTGGGTAAATACGATAATCTCATTTGAGGAAGTGCGGACTACCGCCCCCTCAAAGTGATGTGATTCGTTAATGCCTTATGTGGAATGTATAAAGGATGGAGTTAATGATATTATATATGATATTATACTGGAATTATAATATACCTATTCCATTAAATAAATAAATAGAAATGAAAGTAGCGTTCATGCGTACGTACGGTTTACCGTCTCCATGAACGGTGCATTTCATTTCTTACCTCCATATGTTATGTACTATTATAAATACATGTATATGCTGGATATATAATGAATATATTTGATATATAAATAATTATTTACATTTTGGAAGTAAGTAAATCATGATATAAGTAATAATAACATCAAGAACAACAAGTCCACACACATACGATAAATAAGATGATTTTACCCAAAACGTTGCTTTAACATGGGATTTACAAAAGAACTGGTAATATAAAGTCATAAGTGAACCATTTATGACATCATAACAATGAATATGATTATTTAATAAGTCAATGACATTATTTAAATCATTATACATGAGGTTTGGATACGTACGTAGCATATCAGACCTAAGGTAAGAGATAATTATTCCAATCTCATTCTTATCTGAGATTGTTTATTCGTAAGTATTTACTGGGGGTTATGTTTATTATCCATGTTCATATGTTCTCAAAATGTTTTCATAAAATGTTTACTTTCCTTCCATGTATTTTTAAAGAAATTTTTACCCTTTTCTTACTTTTACCACATCGTATGGAAGGAATCTTTCTTTTGTTTACGATATGAGGTACTTTTTGACTTTTTTGACAAAAGTACGTGGAGAATGTTTTTTTTAACTTATACGGCATGAAAAGATTCTTACGATTTCATAAAGCCTTATTTCTATGAAGCTTCCTGTACAAGATTTCATAATTATTTTCAACATAATCCTTTTTTTTAAAATTGAATGGAATTTTGTGAAAAGAAAATTATTTAGAAGAAGAAAGGATATTTTCCTCAAGAATTCATTTCAAGAGTTTTGTCAAAACTATTTTAAATCTAAGATGAAATTATTTCATATGTGTATGTTTCAAGTATAATGTATCTATTATTTACATGGTTTCACTTTTCGTATGATGAAATTATATCCATTTTTTTATATGGATTATGTTATGATGGGATGATGTTTATGAAACCCATTTTATTCATTGGGTTATTATGAATGATGTATGTTTATTTTGTGGCACAAGTAAGAATGATTTCATTATGAGATGGGTCAGACCTATATCTCTCTCCAATTCATTGGGTAAAGATTTATATCTCATGAAATAGACATGGCTGGAATGATAAGTTAATCCGGTTCAGTGATACAGGACTAGAACGAGGAGTGAACTCGATTCAGAAAGGGACTTTGTCCACTAATATGGTCTTAGCAGCAATGACTTGGCTACTATGGAAACCATAAAAAGTGCCTAATGGTTTCCATAATTACATGATTTATTCCCATGTTATTTTATCAAGATTGATGTTCCTTTATGACATATTTCTTACGTACTTCCAAGATTTATGTCTTTGCTCAAGATTTTGATGTTTAGATTTTATGTTCAAGCTTTTGCATTCAAATGTTTATGGATTGTTTTATGTTCTCTATAATTACCCTTACTGAGAATTTGAGATCACCCTTTATATGTTTTATTTTCCCTAGGATTTAAAGAAATGTTTTAGGTAAGAAAAAAATGGGAAGATCTTTATGGGATATGTTGAAGATCATTCACCACGATTAGAAGATTATTTTCCGAGTTTCCAAAGACACTAAACTATTAAGGTACTTGTGTGTATGTTTTTGTTATGTATTAAGTATTCCTCAAAAGTAATGTAATGTCCATGTATGTCAAGATTCGGGCCTCTACAGTTGGTATTGGAGGAAAGGTTTAGTTAACCTTTGGAAACTAGGATGCAAAAACTTTAGTGAGATCCCTAGAGATATTTCTAAGGTTTGTCTAGGGATGTCCCTAAGGTTAAGTATAATTATAGGTTATAGTACTAGAATTATGGTAAAGATCTTAGAATTAAACCTAAGATGTTAGATATTGAAGTTACTCCCCCTTTATTATGTTGTTTTACCTAACATGATTTTTTCCTCTCACACTATTCTTTTTGGGTTTTAGAAAATGGCTGGAAATAGGAAGATTCACAATAATGGAGAATATGATGGACAATGGAATGATATTCTTCATGATCAAGAAAATGAAATGGGATTTGGAAGGCGAATTATCGTTATTATGCCTAATCAAAAATCTCATAATATGATCAATAATCTCAGCTTTGGTAAGTTTCCTGACTCAGCTATTAAGAGAAAGATGGATTTTCATGATGGCCATAGAGGAAAGAAAGTTCAATTTCCCTCATGTAAGTCATGTGGGAAGAGGCATCAAGGAGAATGTTTCAAAGGAACTAGAAGATGCTTTGGGTGTGGAAAAGAAGGACACAAATCTAGTAATTGTAAAGGAAAAGGTTTAGTTAACACCATGGATAAGGATAATGGTATTGCTACGACATCAACAATGATTAGATGTTTTAAATGTGGAATGTATGGGAATTATGCAAACCAATGCCCTAAGGGAAAATCTCATGAAGAGAATCAGCATGGTCATATGGGTAGTATTTATGTGGATGATGATGAGGATGCTACAAATGATATATGAGATGAATGAAGTGTTGAAGCTTGGTCAATGGTTTAAGAAGGTAGTGGAATGATTGTATGTTTATCACGAGTTATATTGTATAGGTAATTTAATAGTACTATGGAATAAAGAAACATCTAAGGATTGTTACACTATTGTTTTTCCTAAATTATTTGAAAGTATATGTTGAATGGTACTGGTAACCATGAAAGGTTATTCAGATATTTTTGGAAAGCACCTAATATGCACATAAAGAAGTTCTAAGGAGATAATGAAATGTTTTATAGTATTAATGAGCTCATGAATTATATATGGACAAAGTGATATCATGGTTTGAGTATAAATAATTTTTGGGATTTTGGTATGTGGAAAGAGTTAAATTTTGAAAGCATTCATGTTTTCACTAAGGTTCAATGGGTATTCATTTTTCAAGAGAATACATGATTAAGGTATTCACATGATTGGAATGTGATCAACAAGATATATCAGGGATAAATGATGGTATTCACATGCTCGGTAGATGACATTTCTAGTAATTTTTTTCTTTATACTATAAGCTTGGACATAAGTATTTTGGATTTGATACTCTGGATGGAGCCCGAAGCGCTGAACCTCTCGAACCCAACGGAAGCGAAAAACCCTAATCTTCGAGTCAGATCCTTTGCAGATGTGGTTGCTGGAAGATCCGTCAATGATGTTGCTCAGAAGGCTGAGTCTTCAGAGCTCAAAATCTCGCCCATGCTCTTTCGGTATAGAGGGCAGGATGCGATTTCCTTCTCAGAAACTGAGGTAAGGTCTCTTGCCGAGGATTTGCGCTTTACCCTCATTGGCAAATTCACGAATCGAAAGCCTTCTCTGAAATATCTTCATTCTGCGCTTGAATCCATGGGATTTTCGGGTTTCAATTTAGGGCTCCTAAACTCTAATCATATAATCTTTAGATTCCGGACTGAAGCAGAATATTATAGATTATGGGTCCGTAGATCATGGTTTTTTGGTGGTTGTTTTATGAAAGTTTTAAAATGGGATCCAGATTTTGATCCGCACATCGAATCACCGGTTGTGCCACTCTGGTTGGGTTTTCCTGAACTGCCATTGCATCTCTTTAACCAAAATGCTTTGTTTCCTATTGCTAAGCTCATTGGTAATCCAATGAGACTTGATTCTGCCACAAAGTCACTTTCTAGGCCTTCTATTGCAAGAATTTGTGTTGAAGTGGACGTTTCAAAACACTTGCCTTCACATATTTGGATTCAGAGCGGTAAACTTGGTTTCTCTCAGGAGATTCTGTATGAGAGATTGCCAGATTATTGTCATAACTATCTCAGGCTTGGCCATCCCCCTAATTTCTGTAGCAAGAATCAGGGCTGTCCCATGGTGAAAAAACCTACCTGGGTTGCAAAAGGACATAAGGCTCCAGTTGATATAAAAGTTTGCGCAAGTGGATTGGATCATGCTAACAATTCTGAAAATCAACTTCCAGATTTTACTAATGTGGCTATTGAAAATACGATTACTCCCTCTAGGATTGAACCTATTGGATCCCAGCACTCTAGTGCTTCTAAGGAAACTGAACCTCAGAATCCCCTTCCCCTTCAAGAACAAAAGGATTTCGCTGTACCTAACGAAAATCCAGGGGAAGAGGATCATGATGTATTAGTCTCCATTGCTGAGGAAGCTGACCAATCTATTCAGATGGAAGAATCTTTCTGAAATAATATGGCTAAAAAAGGTAAAAAACCTTTGGTAGATGAGGATGGATTCATCACTCCACATCCAAGAAAAACTAGAAGACGCAAAGACTACTCAAACATAGAACGTACCATTGTTACTAGATCAGTGGACATCTCTAAAGCTGAGCATGTAGAAACTTCCCAAGGGAAGACTCAAGTTGAGACTCCCAAATCAGAACCTGCTAATGATCCTCAGGATAAGCCTCAAGAATCACTCTCTAGTACTGTTCTGTACTACTTTTCGCCACATTTTGATGAACATGATCTTCAGGAATGGATCAAGCATATGGATACGCAACAGCAGATTGCTCAACAGGAGCTTCAGGAAGGTAAGATTTCAAAGGAGCAATATCTTTATATTAAAAGATCCATCTCCATTGAAAAATCAAGGACGAACAGCAAATCAAATTGAATCTGACCTGTTTGATGCTTTTGTCTTGATTAACCCTGTTTTGGAGTTTTCTGTCTCTTTCTCCAGATTTACTGATTGCCATCAATTCTAAGGATTTTCAGTAAGAGGTTGCTCTCTTTTGGTCTATTTGAGGCCACATTCATGGATCATTCTCTACTGGTTTTTTACTCTGGTCTGCAGATTGTTATTCCAGTTTTTTTTCTAGTTGTCCTGGGTTTCTATATTCTGGTTTGCTGCTGAGCTTCTGAGTTTTATCTTCTCTCTTGGAACCGGTTCTGCTCTGAAATAAAACTCACCTGCTGCTTCTATGACTGGACTGCACAGACTTTCTTTGAAGATTTGGGCTGATCCTATGGTTTCATTCTGTTTCTATGCTTCTACATTGGCAATTTTTTGGGTGTCAGATTTATGTGTTCCGGATCTTGCTGCAACTCTGTTTCCTTCCTCTCTCAAGTGGCGGTCCTCCCTTGACTCTAAATGTGCCTTCACTTTGAAGTGACTGAATGAATTTCTGGATTGTTGTTGGTTTTCTTTCCCAATAGGATGTTTTCTCCCTTTTAAAACTAGGTTTTACTCTATTGGCGTGAAGGCTGGTTCCTGTTTTTCCATGGAAGTATGCATCTGGATTGCTCTGCAGAATAGTCTGTGCACTTCAGCTGTCCAGTACAGAGTTGGTGATGTATAACCGCTTGTTTGGATGGAATTATTTCTTATCCAGTGTGCTAAAACACTTTGTAATGCTGACCTGATTGTCTTCATGTTCTATGCACTGTGATAATGATTCCATGATGGAATCTCTCTAGATGGATGCATATCTTTTTCTTTGGGTGAATTTTGATGAGAAATCTGGAGCATCTTTCTCACTTTCAAAGAAGTAACACTCACCTGAAGTCTCAGTTTTGTAGCAGGAAATGTCATGGAATGGAGGATAATGCATGTCTGGACTGCACACTATTACTTCTGCAGTGGAGGTCATGGACTCTCGCTGGATCTTATTTGAGGCTGTTTGAAGACTCGTTACTCGGTACTTTAAGGTTTTATAAGTATTTTGTTGTTTTCTCTGTTTTGGGATGGTGTAAATCCATTACACCTCGTGTTTTCATTGTAAACTTTAATTTTAATAAATTCTATTGGGCGTGAATTGGGAAACCAATTCATGTCACCTTCTTCAAAAAAAAACATAAGTATTTTGGATAAGCCTAAAGATTTGAAATAGATTATGTTGGACATAAGTTAGTATTGTTTAAGGATAGAAATGTTTTCTATATTATCGATGGAATGTCATAATGATGTAATTTTAGAAAAAGGACAAACTACAGGACGGGCGACAACCTGTTGTGTTGGACAAGGTTGTGGGAATCGAACCCACAACTGAAGTGCGACAGGCCTTTATCGCATACCACTGGCCTATAGGAAGTCCCTGGTTAGTAGAAACTATTTTATTTTATTAAGCGGTATGATAGATAAAGTATAAGTCCATTTTTGGAATCATATATGATTAACCACACCATAGATGGACTTATGTATATTTGATAACTTTTTCTAACCTTTTGTTTGAAACAGATGGAATGACTCATCATTCTATCACATGATCTACTAACACTTCATGAATGACAAATTCAACTTCATTTCTTTAAGAGATGAAGTGGAAATTGTTCAAGGCACGAAAAACGGTGAGATTGTACCAAAATCAAGTAAGTATTTATTTTGATTTGAAAATTCTTCAACTTTAGAGAAATGATCCTAAAAACCAAAAATTTTGTCCTAGTGCCCTTATATATGATGAATTAGATGGCACCTTAGATCATCACAAATTTATGGCTTTGTGATTGTTGGATTTTTCATAGCCATGTTCTCTACTACTCTTCATCAGAACTTTATGGTTAGATTTATCTTCCATATCCATATCTTCACTTATGATCTCCTATGTGGAAACCTAGTGATGAGTTAATTTGGGTAACCATTATGTTTCATACTTCACTTTTTAAAATTAAGTTTTAGCATTCCTTTTTACGATGTGGGTTTCTATGAAAGAAATTCTCAAGTAACAAACTATTTATAACCCTGACGAATTTTGAGGGTGAAATTCATTTTAAGGGGGGTAGAATGTAACACCCTGAGATTTTATGATAAGTATTCTTTTTAATTTATTTCATGTCATGTGTTTTATGCCACACCAAGATTAACTTGTGCTATACGCAACACCGTATTAGCTTGTAGTATATGCAACACTATTCTTGGATCGTGCTATACACAATTTCAAGTTCATTTGATAGTAGTTATTCTACGAAACATTGAGTGTATATATATATATATTAAATTTATAAATGAAATATGGTTGGATTTTTTTATACGAAATAATGGAGGAGTCTTGCACAACACGCAACCCTAACTTGGCTTGCATTACATGCAATCGCGACCTTCCTCGATAGTGTGTGTTGTACGCAATATCAGGTTTCACTAAACAACGATATGTTATTAAAATATTATATAAACTATCCATTATGAATATTATTAACTAAAATTTTAATTTTATAACATTATTATTCATCTTACACATTTTCTAGAACATGATATGAGAAAAAATCATTTTTTCGAGTAAAATAAGTATTTTTCAAAAAATGCAGTTTTGCCGCCTTTTGATGGAACACCCACTTTAAATATAGTTTTTGACATGTAAATTTGAAAAAATAAAATTCTTCCTTGGAATCGGGATATATAAATTTAATTTGGATAAAATTTTCATATTATTCTGATAACTTTCATATTTTGATGAATAGTAAAAACATGCTATATTTTAATTAAAAATAACTTTTTTCATCGCAATAATTTATATGGCTATATTATCTTTTTAATTTGTCTTAAAGTGTAATTAGAATATATTTTTACCATTTAATCCAATGTTGGTCATTAGAATTAATTTCACTTTGAAATTGGACAAGAACAAGTGATGATCTTTTGATAGTTATTGTTTCTTAAAAACACACTATTTGTTTTGATAACGGGAATTACTTTTAAAATTAATTAATTCCACTTATATGTTTTGAATTTGGAAAAATAGATATCATTTTTTTTATTCGGAATATCAAATATAGCTTAGGCTGAATTTTTGGTAATTTTCTGAAAAACTTCAATTTTTGATGAATAGTGAAAACACTAAGTTTTTGGTTAAAACTGGCTTTTTATTTAAATAATCATTTATTTGATTTAAATTTATTTTAGGTAAAAATAGATACATAATAATTATATAATTTCAATGAAATTCATTGGAATCATTTTATAATAATTTTATATTTATAAAAATTATATTGAACTTTTCACCGTCTTTTACCCACCTCTTAGGAGCTTTTGCAATTGTTCATAAAACTTAATTTTACCGCTTCTGTGAGTTGAATTTTGAAAATCAGAGAGACACAGTTAATATCAAGGATTAAAATGTGGTTCAATTAGATAAAAATAATTTTTTTTTGTGAATAGTAACTTTTTACTTTTATTTACCACAGTTAAAAGTAAATAGGGTAATTCAAGGTTAAAAGAATATTAAAATAATTCAAAATTACCTTAACACTTGTCCAAACCTTATTTTATGAGTAATGGCCGACCATGGGAATCCTTGGGTTAATTTTGGGACCCCATGGAGTCACTTATGAAAGACAATGACACATTAGATTAATTAATTTAATGTAAAGACAAAATTGGCATTAACAAAAATCCTTTAGTAATTAATTTTTATAAGGGGCTATATAAATTATCTTTTAGACTATAAATATTCATTGGAAATATAAAAATATTTCCTACATGTTGGTATTTTTTTTTTATAATTTTTAAACATCAAATAAATTATATTATCTATGACACAATAATGATGCAGTATTTACCTCATTAATAAATGATTTAAATAAATAAGATTATAATGATTAAAATATTATCCAAAACCTGTCCAATTCCTATTGGATGATTTTATTTCTAATATGAGTCATCTTATCTTCAAAATTAATGTTTTTTGGGCCTATTGAAACCGAAGATAAGTTTATAATAAAATAATGCTTTCACACTTTCCTAAAGATCCCCTCCTCTCCCTTATAAAAGGAGACCACTTCTATGCAATTCCTCACACCTATAAAGCCTTTTGGCTCGTCCAAAATTTTCCCAAATAAGCTCCCAACACCCCTATACTTCCCCTAGAAGCCTTAAATTAGGAAAAAGACACTTCAAGAAGTCCTTTTGGTTCAAACCAAAGGAAGTTACCCAAATTAAAGGTAATAGTTTCTCTTAAGTTGTTTTCTTTTATTCTACTTCTCCATCCTCTAAACTATTTTTAAAACTTTAATTTGTAACAAAAAAATTATCCTAAAAATACTATGATGTTGTTATTATAAGTTTTAGAACTACACTTACACACACCTCCATCTAATGGATTTAGAACATAATGTTTCTATGGATGGAAAACTAACGCCTCACGAAACGATGATTGTTCGATTTTCTTCTACCGCCTCTCATGGTGGCCATTATGATGGAACTGTATTTATATTTGATATATATTATGTTTATGATTTCCTTATTCTTCTTTACTTCCCAATTATATCAAGCCTTTATGGTTTCCATAGTGGGTAAATACGATAATCTCATTTGAGGAAGTGCGGACTACCGCCCCCTCAAAGTGATGTGATTCGTTAATGCCTTATGTAGAATGTATAAAGGATGGAGTTAATGATATTATATATGATATTATACAGGAATTATAATATACCTATTCCATTAAAATAATAAATAGAAATGAAATTAGCGTTCATGCGTACGTACGGTTTACTGTCTCTATGAATGGTGCATTTCATTTCTTACCTCCATATGTTATGTACTATTATAAATACATGTATATGCTGAATATATAATGAATATATATGATTATATAAATCATGATTTACATTCTGGAAGTAATTAAATCATTATATAAGTAATAATAACATTAATAACAACAAGTCCAAACACGTATGATAAATAAGATGATTTTACCCAAAACGTTGCTTTAACATGGGATTTACAAAAGAACAGGTAATATAAAGTCATAAGTGAACCATTTATGACATCATAACAATGAATATGATTCTGTAATAAGTCAATGAAAATATTTAAATCATTATACAGGAGGTTCAGATACATACGAAGCATATCGGACCTAAGGTAAGGGATAATTATTCCAATATCATTCTTATCCGAGATTGTTTATTCGTAAGTATTTACTGGGGGTTATGTTTATTATCCATGTTCATATGTTCTCAAAATGTTTTCATAAAATGTTTACTTTCATTCCATGTATGTTTAAATACATTTTTACCCCTTTCTTACTTTTACCACATCGTATGGAAGGAATCTTTCTTTTGTTTACCATATGAGGTACTTTTTGACTTTTTCGACAAAAGTACGAGGATAATGTTTTTTTAACTTATACGGCATGAACAGATTCTTACGGTTTCATAAAACCTTATTTATATGAAGCTTAATGTACAATATTTCATGATTATTTTCAATATAATCCTTTTTTTAAAATTTAATGTCATTTTGTGAAAAGAAAATGATTTAGAATAAGAAATGATATTTTCCTCAAGAATTCATTTCAAGAGTTTTGTCAAAACTATTTTACATCTAAGATGAAATTATTTCATATGTGTATGTTTCAAGTATAATGTCTCTATTATTTACATGGTTTAATTTTTCTTATGATGAAATGATATCCATTTTTTTATATGGATTATATTATGATGAGATGATGTTTATGAAACCCATTTTATTTGTTGGGTTATTATGAATGATGTATGTTTATTTTGTGGCACAAGTAAGAATTATTTCATTATGAGATGGGTGGGACCTATATCCCCCTCCAATGCATTGGGTAAATATTTATATCTCATGAGATAGACATGGCTAGAATAGTAAGTTAATCTGGTTCAGTGATACAGGACTGGAACGAGGAGTGAACTAGATTCAGAAAGGGACTTTGTCCACTAAGATGGTCTTGGCAGTAATACCTTGGCTACTATGGAAATCATAAAAAGTGCTGAATGGTTTCCACAATTACATGATTTATTCCCATGCTATTTTATCAATATTGATGTTCCTTTATGACATATTCCTTATTTACTTCCAAGATTTATGTCTTTGCTCAAGATTTTGATGTTTAGATTTTATGTTCAAGCTTTTGCATTCAAATGTTTATGGATTGTTTTATGTTCTCTATGCTTACCCTTACTGAGCATTTGAGCTCACCCTTTATATGTTTTATTTTCCCCAAGATTTAAAGAAAGGTTTTAGGTAAGAAAACAAAAGGGGAAGATATTTATGGGAGATGTTGAAGATCTTTCACCATGATTAGAAGATTATTTTCTGAGTTTCCAAAGACACTAAACTATTACGGTCCTTGTGTGTCTGTTTTTGTTATGTATTAAGTATTCCGCAAAAGTAATGTAATGTCAATGTATGTCAAGCTTTGGGCCTCTACATTCCATAGTCTCCTTCTTCATGTTATCCCACTAGAAGTGTTCTCAGAGATCACGATACATCTTAGTACTCCCCGGATGGATAGAGAACGTTGAGCTATGTGCCTTATCCAATAGATCCTTCTTTATCCCAGGTGATGAAGGCACACAAAGCCGCATTCCAAACCGAATCACACCATCATATTCAATATAGAACTCTTGCAACTTCCCTTCCTTTACTGCATTCACCCTCTTTTTTATGTCCACATCATCCCTTTGTGCTTCCTTAATCTTCTCCTGGATGGATGTTTGTGCAATAATTTGGGAAAGGTAGGATGTATCCCCTTCCCTTAGGATTTAAAAATCCATCCTTTTTATATCCAAGAAGATAAGGTCTTTATCAATCTACAACATGGAAAGAGTAGCAGGTTCTTTTCTGCTTAGAGAATCAGCTACCTTGTTTGCCTTTCCAGGATGATAGTGAATAGAGAAATCGTAATCCTTCATTAGCTCTAACCATCTCCTTTGACGCATGTTGAGCTCCTTTTGTGTGAATATATACTTTAGGCTCTTGTGGTTGGTGTATATGTCACACGTTTCACCATAAAAGGTAGTGCCGCCAGATTTTCAAGGCAAAAATCACGGCTGTCAGCTCTAGATCATGCATCGGGTAGATCTGCTCATGGATCATCAACTTTCATGAGGCATAGGCTATCACATTATAATTTTGCATGAGTACACAACCCAATACTTTCTTTGAAGCATCACTTTATATCACAAAACTTTCTCCACTTTTCGGTAGTGTGAGTACATGTGCAGTGATCAGCCTTCTCTTTAGCTCCTTGATGCTTCCCTCACATTCTTCCATCCAGACATACTTTAACCCTTTCCTTGTTAACTTAGTTAGCAGGCTTGAAAATCGTGAGAAGTTTCTCACAAAACATCGGTAGTACCCAGCTAATCCAAGAAAACTACGGATTTCTGTGACACTAGAGGTCCTGGGCCATTACTCAATCACCTTTTCTTTGAAGGATCCATAGAAATTCCCTCACTTGTGATCACATGTCCCAAGAATGTGACTTGATTCATCCAAAATTCACACTTTCTGAACTTGGCGTACAACTTATCCTTTTTTTAATATCGCCAACATAAGTCTTAGATGTTCTTCATTATCCTCCTTTCTTTTGGAGTATATGAGAATATCATCGATAAACACCACAAAAAATTTGTCAAGGTAATGTCTAAAGACTCTATTAATCAAATCCATGAAGATTTCAGGGGCATTAGTAAGTCCAAAGGGCATCACCAAAAACTCATAGTGCCCATACCTTGTACGGAAGGCAGTCTTCTAAATCTCTTCCTTCTTCACATTTACCTGATGATATCCAGAACAAAGATCCACCTTTGAGAAGTATTGATCTCCTCTTAACTTTTCAAACAAGTCATCAATCCTTGGGAGAGGATACTTGTTCTTTATGGTGATCTTGTTGAGTTCCTGATAATTGATACACAACTGCATTGTTCCATCCTTCTTCTTCACAAAGAGCAATGGCGCACCCCAAGGCGATGCACTAGGGCGTATGAACCCTTTGTCCAGATTCTCTTGCAGCTTCTTCTTTAACTCCTCCAGTTCGATAGGAGCCATCCTATAGGGGAACTTCGAGATAGGAGTAGCTACGGGTATGAGTTCAATTGAGAAATCTACCTCACGATCCGGGGGAATTCTGGGTAACTCTTCGGGAAATACATTGTTGTATTCCCTCATGATGGGAATTTCCTCAAGGTTGGAAGTCTCCTTCAAATCAACCATTTGGGAGAGGTATTCTTCTTCATAGGGAATCAACACCCACACCATTGAAGGATTTTTCAAAGGATATTCATGATCTTCCTTGAATTTTTAGAGGAGCATGGGATGGTTCAGAATATGAAAAGATATTTTATTTTCCCGATAGTTGATATGTGCTCTATATAACAAGAGACAATACATTCCCATTATAGCGTTGAATTCCACCAAGGGAAGTATTAAGAGATTTTTCGGAATAATCTTCCCACATACACCAATAGGAGAAGATTCAAACACTTGGGTTGCAATGATTGCACCACTTGGTGTTTTTATAGATATCTCTACTTCAAGGTTTCGAGTCTTTGATTCTATAGTTCTTGAAAACTTGCAGGATATAAAGGAATGCGTAGAACCAGAATCAAATAAGACTTTTTCCATTCTTTAGTGAATAGTAAGTATACCTTGTACAACTTCATTATCATGATCCACCTCCGCAGTAGTGATGGCATAAGCCTTCCCTTGTTCCTTTGGCTTTGTTGGATGATAACATTGATTATCCTCGAGAACTTGAGGTTTAGTGAACTGGTTTTCATAGTGCCCAAGCTCCCTACAGTTGTAGCATTGAACCGTGAGTAGTTCTCTCCTTTCATAAGCTACATTCTCCTTCCTTTTCATGTCTTTTCGACACTCTTGAGTATGGTTTCCTTATTTCCCACACTTGAAGCACTTCCCCGTCCCTTTGAGGTAGTTCCCATGGTGCAACTTCCCACATTTTTGGCATGTGGGTCGTTGAGTTTTCTTCCCCCCTTTGTCATTATATCCACCAGCTTGAAACTCCATCTTTCTCTTCTTATCACCATAGCCATGGGACTATTCTCTAAACTCCATATAGACTTTGAGATCACACTGAACAAATTCTTCATAACTCCCAAAGTCTCTAATTGCAAGATCCTTTAGAAGGTGTGGTTTCTATCATTTTTGATAACAAAACCCAAAGCATACCTTGAAAGCCTTGTGAAATTCTCTTCATAGATTGTGAAAGATTCTTCTTCATTTTTCTTGAGCTCTATGAATTCTCTCTCCATATTCATGCGAAGAGTTTGTGGGAAGTACTTATTAAGAAACACTATCTTAAAGTCTTCCCATTCCATCTCTTCAATTTCCTACCTTGGCTTGGTGTTCTTAATCAAAACTCACCAATGATCGTCTTCTCCATCTAGATGATAAACGGCTAGAGTCACCTTCTCTGTCTCATAATAGTGAAGAATAGAAAAGATCTTCTCCATGGAGTTGAACCACTGTTCCGAAACTAGTGGATCAAAAGATCCACTAAACGTCGATGGTCGTTGCCGCATAAAACATTCGATAGACAGTTTCTCCCTCTTTGGTGAAGTAGGATGTTCTCCATGAAGTTTTGAACTCCACCTCCCAAATCACTGGGGATGTCGTTCGGGAAATCATTGCATTGAACCTCACAAGAGTTGTTTGCCTGATTTCTCCTGGTTCCCACCATTTTCTAAAATAGAAAAGGTTAGAACAAAACATAAGTAAACAAGTCATGAATAACTTATTAATTTAAAAAATTTATACCAAAAACATAACATATGGGATCCCTATGTAAACATTCTTGTTTGCATATTTTTACTTAATCTCATACTAGAGGTTTTCTCTTGGGTTCACTAATCCTAATTCCCAAATTAACTAAACCTTGCCTCTGATACCAACTATAGCGACCCTGCATTTTCTTACATTACTATTAAATCATTTTAAAGATAAACAACATAATAGTATTAAACATATATGATACATAGGTTTAGTGTCTTGGGAAAACTAGGACCACACATAACAAATACAACATCTAGCATAAACATTTATTTAATTTCTTATTCTCTAGATTCTTATTGGCACTTATCCTCTCCTTAGTACGTGTAGCCACCTGAGGATATACATCAAAAGGGGTGAGATAGAATCCCAGTAATAGGATATATAAGAACAATATAGCATGGGGTGAGAATAATCATAACATAGGGAAAAGATCATGAACAAGGGAGGAAGCATAAATACAAGACTTGAAACGTGGCAATGCATAAAAATGAAACATCATGTCTTAGTGGTTAACTACCACACATACTTGTGAACCAAGATAGAATATTGTTCACACATCATTTCAAATTTACTCATGAGATTCATCACTTTACCCAATGCATTGGAGTTCTGTATAATTCCGGGTGCACCCCTCACTTTGAAACATTCATATTGCGCTATATAATTCCGGGCGCACCCGTCACATCATAACATTATCATTATCATGATTTCCACATAGAAAAAATATAAAAAGTGGACATAAATAACCCATGTAATTTAATGGGTTTCATCTCATAATAATACATTCATAAGCTTTGGGTTCCCAAAAGAAATAGGGAACAACATACTTGATACAAGAACTATCAACCATGAATGAGAGGTAAAAGATGAGTTCTTAAAAGAAGAGTTATTTTGGAAAACATTTGGTTTGACATAAAATTCATTAGAAAAAATTTATATCCCAGAAAATTTAAGATAATTATGAATAAATTATCTTTAAGGAGTAACCATATCAAAATGGAGTGAAAGAGGGAGAACCCGAAGGATGAAAGTTGAGTTCGAGAATTTCCCCTTACCTTGTACCCGAATGCTTCCTTCCCTTTAATGTCCTATATAATGAAATTATATTAATTAATTAGAAATCCAGAACCATGTGTACATTAATAGGGTTCATTATGGTTTCATTATGTCATATTATGTACCTTTGGATGACTTATAGAGTTTAAAAACATTGTTCGGGGATGTTTGTTTTTATGGTTTTTCTTGGGTGGTTCACTTGTATTCTTAAATTGAAGTTTGGGTAGAACATGAGTAAACATACAGAAATGATATTACATGTCATTAATGATATTACAGAAGTTTTAATGATCTTATAATAAATTATATTATATCCATGTGGATGAATCATTAGATAAGAATTAAATGATGGTTATTTGGGTCAATTTGGGCGGTTTTTGGATCACAACGAACTTGTTTGAACTTATCACTTAGTAATATGGCCATAGGTTATTTACAGAACATTAAATAGAACATAATACATATAAAATATTCTTTTTCAACCATAAAAATGATTTCATGACCAAATCTGAAGGTAGAAATGGAAGAAGAAAGCATGTCGTTCTTGAAGGTGATAAATTAACACCTCACGAACAACGTTCTCTTTAATAAAATAAAAGGAAGAGGGAAAAGGGGTTGGAGGATATAATATCCCATTATAATAATAAAATTACATTATATGTATAATAATGGAGTTAAAATACAATTTGGATGAAGATAGGTGGGGATAGATCAAGAAATGAACTTGAACTTGAAAGGAAATTAAGTGAGAAGAGGGAGGGAAATTACCTCTAGAATCCTCCTCTTGAGAACCTCCTTAAGGGCCTAAGAATGGTATTTATATGAGACAAACATCTCTTGGACTTGGGGGATGGGATATGGAAGGTGTTTGGGTAGAGTTTAGAGAAGTCTTGGAGCTTGAGAGGTGTGAGGAAATGAGGGTGTGAAGGGTGGCTTTTATAGTGGAGGGGAGAGGGGTTTCCTTAATATAAAATTCATTAGTTTATTAATTTCCCTTAAGACAAGAAATATTGATTATTGAATGACCAAGAATAGTAATTTTATCATGTTACCCCGAAACAAGTGGGCTTACATCATCAAAACATCATCGATGACTCAATTAATCCATTATTTAGCATTTATTGTGATTATCAGATTCTACTATTCATCAAAAATTCAAGTATCTCAAAAAAATCCCAAAACTTTACCCCAACCATTTTTCGATATGTAGAATCCAAAAATGAAGTCCATTTTTCAAAAATAATTTTCTAAATATTATTAATTTAATATTTAATTAAAATCATAATTTACTTAAAAAAACAGTTTTTAAGATTAAAACTGATTTTATAGTGACTTCAAAAATTATGTAGGGTATTATAAAATTATCTAAAAACTATAAGACATTGATTTTATAAATAATGAATACATTTTAAGTAAATACATTTTCATTTAAATTAATCAATTATTTATAATTAATTATTTATGACTTACAAAGTTCCAAAATGTTTACTAAGGTCAAATTGTCACTTTCTAAGATGTCTAAATTTTATTTAATTATTCATGGGTAAGGTTACTCTTATGTTGGACAATTTACTATTCATAAGGGTCATATTAATATTCATAAGTGTATTTTACTATTCCTAGGGGTATGTTACTATTCACCAAAAATTATTTTTGTTTCATTAGACTCCAAAAATCATCTTGAACACAACCGTGTATGTCGGATTTTTAAAATTCCAAACACAGAAGTGAAAAACTTATGTTTAAAGGTCACTTATAACTTAGTAGTTCATTATGTTGTGATTTCATGTTATTTTATAACATAAATATAAGAATGGAATTTTCATTGAAAAACTTTGGGTCGTTACATTGGGCCATGGGATAAGGATCCTCTCCGCTATGACATTTCAGTGTTAGCTGAGGAAGGTGATAACTTCTTGGTGGATTTTGAGCACTAGGGAATATCATGTTTACTTTATGCATGTGACGATGCTTATTTATTTTTATTTTACATTTTATTAGTCATAAATGTAAGGTATGCACACATGGGTGGTACCCTACTAAGACTCATTCTCACACCCTACATGGGCCTTTCAGGACATGTGTAGACTTTATGATTTTGCATTCAGGTAAAGGTCTAAGCTTAGGATTTGGATCTTATTGGATGTTTGGATGTGATAAAAGGAAATGGACCATAGGTTCTTGGATCAAATGAATTTTAACTTTTGATTTTTCCTTTCAGTTTCAACAAGCTGTTATATATGAATGTATTGTTGGTTAGCCATTGGAGACCCATTTATTTTTTATTATATTGCATGAACTATATTGGATGCATGATCTGTTTTAAATTTTGTAAATGGTATGATTTTGTGTTTATTTATTTTCACTACTATTTTTGATTATGCTTCCACTATTGATTTCTATTGTTGTGCTTCCGCCTTTGGTGGGTTATTGGTTTGAGTCTGTATTATTTTTTTCCGTTGTATATTATATATAAATATAATTGAACCATTATTATAGAATCACCATAAGGTATAGTATCCCCACTATAACCTATTTATACCATCGCTACTAGTCTGCAGTCTTTGGTGTTCGAGGAGGCACACTTAAGGCTTAGTGGCACTCAGCCCAGAAGCACTGTTTGGGTACAAATTCAGGTCGGGCCACTATAATACATCACATTGATAAGGTCATAAAATATCCCTGATATGATGAGAACCTTGATGTGCTATGAAAACATTCTTAAATAATATTCTTTGGTTAGATAATATACTATGATGGGACACATAGTACATAGACTGTTAGGTGAAATTACTCGTAAGTAGATGATACTTCTTCTCAAGAAGTTCACACTTGGTAATCTCTAAAATGAGAGATTATGAGAACAGACCTACCAGTAGGAATTCCACATGTTTTGGTGTCATTAAATATTACTATCTACGAGTGTGTATTATGGTCCTTAGACTTTAAGATTATTATTAATGCATGTTACACCTTGCGTACTTAGATGTATTTCATAAAACATGATGATAACAGTTCATGGAGAAGTTGGATACGTTGGGTGCGTCATGAGTGAAATGTCATTAATGAATAAGTTGAGGAATTATTTTTCACTTCCATATTTATGGAAGATAATATATAAACCCTTTTATTGTAATAGAACCGTTACATTGAATTCCATGGTTATGGTACAATGATGTGTTTATTTTAGATAGTCAAAGAAAGACAAATCGAGAATATAGGTCTTTGACATGGATGTGAAATATGCTTGATAAGATATTGTAAAAAAGGGATTATATTACATAGTGAGCATTAGTATGTGTTTTTTGATGTTGCAACATTAAGTTTTTTCTCTTGAGTGCCTTTACCTGTTTCTAGATAGTAATCCTATACTTTAGGCAAATGCCAATGAGAAAGAATCCCAAAGGGCCATGCACTGAGTGTTTCCATTGATATCAATTAAATTATATTTGGGTTTAATAAATAGAATAAATAATATTCTCAAGTACAATGAATAATTTTATTCAAGTTATATTGATAGTATAAATTAAATAAATATTTATTCACCGGATTGTGAATAAAATATTTATTTTATTTATTAAATATTTTAATAAATATTTACTTGCTGGATTGTGAATAAAATAGTAATTTATGAATAAAATATTTATTTAGTTGTTCAATAAATACTAGATTAGTTAGAATAGACCAAGACTGATTCTGGTGACAAATATTAATTAACAAGACCATTACATATTATTTGTTATTACGCAAGCTGGTTCACATCAAAAAATAATAATAATATAATTATTATTATGTGGCATGAGGTTTATTAAAGGTAATAAATGTTATTTAGTGGATAGTATGAAATTAAATAATATTTTAACTTAAATCCTAACTCTATAAATAGATAGCTATGTCTATTGTGTAGAGAATCCAAAATTGAGAATAGAGAATTTTTGTACACAATAAATTCTATATCAACTCCTCATTCTCTCTCCCTCTCAAGAATGAGAATCAGAAGAGATATTTCTTCCAGAATGAAGAATAGATTATCTAGTACAAACAACGTAAGACATTTGACTCACCACACTAGCACTTGGAGATCAAGTGGTGTTGCTCGAAGATCATTAGATCATGTGTGGATCACCAATAGAGGGATTGTATCCTTGGATCCTCACAGCACAACGAAGGTAACCTGAAAGGGTCTTTTCAGATGATGAAAATTCACCAAAAAATAAATTTCCTAATTCTAGGTATTTATTTATTCAAATATTAAATAAATTTATTATAAATTGTACAGGAAAGATCCTCACTCTTAGTTTAAGGTAACGATTAATAAAATAAATTTTAACATATCACCCACCACCACACACTTAAACTGCACCCGGAACCAATAGTACGCTACCTTATAATTTTTCTATGGTTTTCAATTAAATTGGTTGGAATTAATGATTAACCAGGTGCCATTTGATAGGAGATTTTCTTAGTATGGTGTTATGGGTACACCACAGGCCTTCAAGGTGTGGTTGGACATGATTTTGGTGCGGCGAGATATACAGATGAATTTTTAAGTGATTATGCCTATTTAAATTAAATTAAACAATAAATTATAATTTTTATAATTATTATTTTTAGATGTGATTGATCTATATAGGGGATCATGTGTTGATATGATCTTGGATGAGTCTTGGATGAGTTTAGACGAAGGAGGCTAAGTTGTGATTAAATAGAGAGACTCTGTTTATGTGGTAGGTGGTCCTTGAACATCTACCTAAAGTATATTTATTTTTTTATATAACATTTGATATGAGGTCTCACCATGTATGAGTGATTGGATTTTAATTATCTTATGGAATCATCATGAAATGAAAAAAGTGTGTGGGGGAAATGATAGACCCTTGAACATGAACTTGATTCCCTTACCACTGATGGCCAAAGGATTGACCATAAATGTGTGCCTTATGATATATGAACCCTCAGGGGTATGAATTAAATAAAATCAATGAACTAAATAAACCTGGATACAGGGTTTCTTCATCCCTAGGTCTATAGAAGTTGCTCCTATAATGTTTTTGGAGAATAGACCTACCTAGTGACTATGTCACCAAGGGGGATAAGATTCCAGTTGGATTCAAGAGAAGGACAAGATAGGTCCTCGGGTTCGAGATGAGATCCATATATACTAGGTGAGTTTAATAAGTCTTGTTTGGTAGGTATGGAAGTCTTAGGCCTAGTGTGACAAGTGATACATCATGTGTTTCACTCATAATGGGGATCACTCTCATGAGGGTGGAGTAGGGACTTGGAAAGTGCTATGAGTATGATGAGTCCTCTGGGACTAGATGTGGTGTTATTTAGAGTGGGGTTTCCTTCGAATTATGTTCTTAAGAAATCTCATATTGGAGAAATGATATGGTTGATACAATCATTTATCATACAAAATTTTTAAACATAATTTAAGGATTCTTAAAGGATTTTAATGAATAATGACCAGGTATTTCAATGTTTTACTTAAATGTGGGGAATTATAAATGTAGAAGTAAAATGATTTAAAATTAATAAAATTGTGAATAATTTTAATTTTGGCATATAGTTTAATATTTTGTTAATTTTACTAAATTATTTTTAATTATTTTCAAAAAATAATATGTGCCAAGCTGGCTAGCCCACAACCAATGGTAGCCAGCCACCTAGTTATCCCAAAAGGGGCAGGTCAGCCAAGCCACCAATGGGAAGGCCAGAAGATACGACAAGGTAAGTTGTGATATCATACAGGGACATTAGTATCATGTGGCATACAAGACTACAAAAGTAGCTCATGAGTAGGGTTGGTCCTAAGCTCGCTCAGGCCGCGCAATGTGTGTGGACCATGTCCATGTGTGCAAGTGAATCCAGGATCCCACCCCGGTGCAGGATTCTAAGCTAAGTACTAGAATAGATTTCTTATAAACTATTGAGGAGCCACTTCAATAGTCCAATGTGGGAAAACTTCATAAGAGGTACTATTCATTTTTAAATCATACGTCACAGTATCGCCTATTTCTCGTACACC
This sequence comes from Viscum album, assembly GCA_963277665.1. Lineage (NCBI taxonomy): Eukaryota > Viridiplantae > Streptophyta > Magnoliopsida > Santalales > Viscaceae > Viscum > Viscum album. The sequence goes on from OY728158.1 coordinate 885,570,721, forward strand.
CTGCCTTGGACACAAGCCACCACCACCCTCCATCATCTCTTCCACCCGACACCGAGCTGCTGCAGCCTATTCCCATCAGGAAAAACTATTTTTTTTGATCTAGAGAGCTTGAGATTGATTCTTTTTGAGATAGTGAAGGGATTCCGCCACCAAGGATCAATTTTGGAGCTGCATACAACCACAATAAAATCTTCATACAGTAAATTCAAAGGCCGAATGACTCAAAGGGATCAATAAAGATCATCACTACCTCTGATGCCACACTTTCACCATGATTCAACACCACTGGACCACCACCACCTCTAAGCCTTGGCTTCTCTATGGAGAGTAGGAGTGCCAACATGAAGAAATGTGGACATGCAGGGATGCTACTACTACTATGAAGAAGGAGCACCATTGTGAAAATGGTAGATTTGTTGCACCATTTACCCAAAAATAGATGTGATCTACCATTGATACAATGTTATATATGACCTACCAATGATAAAATAATAGATTTGGAAGATACCACCACTACCACTGTTGCTGCCAGGAAACTCCATTTCACCGACCCATGCTCAGTACTGTCGTACTCAAGAACTACTGTCACATTTTAAAAATATCAAATCCATGCACAAAGGTTGGATGGAAGGAGGGGGGGATTTACACCACCACACTTTATAAGGAGTCACCACCGAGGAGGATGCGTGTCCAAAATTCCATTCGAAACCCACTCTCGTGCACCCTTATAAAGGGAGGAGGATTTGATGTCAAATGTACTACTATAAAGGAGGTTGGAACAGGTGCTGTGTATAACTGTATGTCATGGGTTTGCAGGAAGAACTAGTTTACCACATTGAAGAAGCACTACTACCAATTGATCTAAAAAATGTTGGATGAAGAATAGTTTATTTAGAGGAAGGATCATTGCATGGAACAATAGATATGTTCTACTACTGAAGAAGCACATCGAAGGTAGATTGGTGAAATGGTAGATGTAATTTACCATTGGTGAAATGGTATATTTGATCTACCATTGGTACCAAAATAAAAATAAGGAACTATTGTCAATCCTTATGCTAAGAAAGAATATGAGGCATGGTTTCCTTGAATTTTTTGTAGATGATACTAACATTTTGAGGGAAGTTGGAGATGACAAAGTGAAGGACTAAAGGAGGAGTTTGAAACCACATATCCTTGACACAAGGGACTCTGAATACTACCACTGTTCAGGATGCATGAAGAATAAGACTAAGGATGAATGATAAAATGATTAATGTTGGTTGCTGCAAATGATAGATCATGACACTAACAGAGGATCCTTGGAATGGTGGATCATGAAGCAATGGTAGATGTAAAATGGTAGATATAATCTACCATTGTGAATAGTAATGGTAGATGCTGTTACCATCAATATGAAATTACATCTCAGTGCTAGAATTCAGAAACACTCGAGAATTTAGCAGATTCAACACATAATATCTAAATAAAGATACATTCAATGTCTGTGAAGATATAAAAAGATACAACATGTAAGATAAAAAGGTTTCCTCCCCCTATAAATACAAGTATTCTACACTTCTGGAGGGGGATAGAAGAATCAAATAATTGGAGGATTAGGAGAGAATAACCACTACTATTAGATACTCTATTTTTACTACTTTTATTCCTTTTTTACTTTATTATGACTTATACCCCTTCTACCTCCACTATTTCTTCTATTTTGGAAGGGTAAAACCTTTTTGTGTTTGGGGGAAGGGGAGGTGACCTCATGTGATGCTTGAGTTTGAGTTTTTATCACATTCCTTTATATCTTTTTTAAATGGTTTTTAATTCATGATTTCATAATTTTAATGGGCTATAATTGTATTTTTATTTTAAATCTGAATATTTTAAATTACGTTGATTAAAAAATAGGTTCTCCATATTCTTGGTTCTAGATCACACTGATTGGGTGATCTAGGGTCAAGTGGAGAAAATTTTGGTGATTATTAAATACGTGTAGAAGAAATAGTGGAATAATTTGGACACTTGAGACACTCAATATCAGATTTGTTAGTGCCTAAGTGATACAAAGGAGACCCACTATTAATTTCACACATTGGAAGGAGAATAGTCCAAAAAAGGAAATTGTGTAGATTTGTTTCATTATCTATCAACCTTAATCAAGGGTAAAAAAGGATAAATGATAGTTAATATATTCATTAAGACAATTAATAAATACAAAAGATTCATTTTTATAGGACCATGATATCATTATGAAAGGGAATTCAAGCCTAAACCCAATAAATTTTCTCTAATATGATCTTCACAAACCATGTTTCTTCATTTCCTAGTAATTATATTCTTGTTCTTTTATTTACTTTTTTCACTCATGAAAACTTGATTAAAACACTAATCTATGGAGATGAATTTGGTCACTACTACTAATACACACTTATGGGAAAATTAAATAGCTTTTTCCACACCCCATGATTGGTGCATGTCAAAATTTTTCACTACTACTGGGGAGTAAGTGTTTAATCAAACCCATAACTTGTATGTCTAGGACCTCTAATGAGGAACTCATTAATTTTAACTTTGAGATAGAAAAGACTTTTCTAACTAGGCTTAGGAATATTAACCTCAAAAACTACTTTGAACAAATCAAATTATAAGACTCAAGTGACACATCAAGTGATCAATTCGAGCCAATGGGCATGATAATTAACGTACAAAAAACCATAAGGGACCTTTCTGCCCCACAATTTTCCAACACAAATAATCAATTAACTATGACTGTGAAAAAAAATATTTTGAAATACGAGTCAATATGATGCCTGATTAGCCAAGTTTCATGGCCTTATATGAGAAGATTCGAACTGAAACATTCAATAGTTAAGATATGTTTGTTCAAGCTTCAAGCCAAGAGGAGTAACTGAGGATCACATCAATTAGAGGTAATTCCCCTTTTCACTTGAGGGAGCTTTCAAAGAGTGGTTTTATAGCCTACAACCTAGATAGATCTATGAATGGGATGATATCTAAATAAGTTTCATGTAGAGAATCTTCCCAGCCTCTTAAAGAACAAAAATAATGAAGTAGATCTATGCCTTTAGACAAGTTACTAGAGAAACACTTTATGAATATTGGGAATGATTCAAAAATTCATGAGTAATATATCCTCATTAAACTATGAAAGATCATCAATTCCTATAATTTTTCTACTAAGGGTTAATGGGAAATGAGAGAAACCTATTAGATACATTATATATAGGATATTTGATTGATAAGTCACCCTTGGAAGCTAGGATATTAATCAATAAGATCACATAGAATTCACAACAGTTTGGAACAAGAGGTATAAGAATAAGAGGAATCTATAAGGTAAAAAAATCTATCTCATCACCCTTAATTGAAACCAAACTTGAGGAATTAATAATATTAGTAAGATAGATGTATGTGATTCAAATTAATTAACAACTTTCTACACCTCAGATATGTGGTTTATGTTCATCACCCCATCAATTCACTGATCAGTGTGATAGGGTATAGGGTATGGAAATCTATGCTGCTGCATTCCAGCCAAGATAGTTTCAACAGAACCAACCATAGAGAGAAGGGAGCGCCCAAAAAGGGTTTGGAGGTCAACCAAGTCAGTCTATACCCACTTTCTAGTAGAAATTCTAAAATTCACACCCTTTACAATAACCATACAAGAAACAATACCAACAACAAGACTCAAAAACACGTCATTTAAAAAAAATCCTATATAAAACCCTCATTTAGTGCACCACCGGTCGAATGAAAGAAAAGAATAGAGATTAAAGAGCTCAAAAATACAATGAAGGATTTATCAACTAAATTTGAGAATATCATTGACATGTTATCCCAAAACCTAGGAAAAATACTGGATTAGACAATTCCAAACCCTATGTAAAGTGTAACCATGATCATCACAAGGAGTGGAAATGAGATCTAGCCACCAGAACCTAAGGAATTTCAAGATAAACTAGAAGAAGGTAAGTAAAGAAATTTTGGAAATTTTGGAAAAATTATGGAAGAGGAAACTACTCATCATTGAAAAGAATAAAAAAATATAGAGGATGAACCCATGAAAATATTTAGGAAGGAAAGACCAGAAACTCCAATGCAAAGAAAACAAAGTGAGAAGAAAGACATTCCCTTTCTATTCCCTTATAATTTTACAGAATCCAAGAAGTTTAAGGAAGAGAAATTTCAAAGAGAGATCCAAGAGACATTTCAAATGGTTTAAATTTACATAAAACTATTTGAATCCATCATATAGATTCCCAAATACAAAAAATTACTCAAATAAATTTATACCAAAAGAAATAGGCTTGATGGTAATGATACTATTAGCCTGGGGAGAATTTTTTCCACCATGATCACACCACAAGTACCAAAAAAAAGTTAAGATCTAAATACATTCTCTATTCCCTGTACTTTTGGTGCTTTAAAATTTTTTATGCCTTTTTTGATATTGTTTCTTCCATTAATGTCATGTATAATTCTGTATTTTTATCTTTAAAAATAGGTAAACTGAATTCCATAAGAGTTTTTGTGAAACTGGAAAGTAGATTCACAGTCTTTCCGGTTAGAATTTTAGAGGATTTGATAGTGGGAGTTGAAGGACTAGTTTTTCCAGTAGACTTTTATATTCTAACCACGAAGAAAGATAAAACACTATAGAATTCACCAATTATTTTGGAAAAAACATTCCTAAATACAAACAAGACAATCATTAATGTACATAAAAGAACCCTCACCATGGAGTTGGGAGATAGAAATGTGTACTTCAATGTTCTTGACTTCAAGAGGAACCCTTAAAACAATCATCCAATATTTTTAATTTTCCATAAAGAAGGTATTGATCCCATTGAAGAATAATTTATGATTATATAATTTTTACCCTCAGAAGATCACATTTCTCTTAAAAATACCAAGGAACAAGTGACTACTAACCTTTTTTTGGAAATTATCTTTTTAATGATCCATAATAAACAACATCTGAATTATTTGATAATGTTATAGAATAAAATGATATGATACCCATTATTAAGGAGGTAAAATATTTCAAAGTAGAGAATTTGAATTCAATATCATCTCTAGAAAAAACCTAAATCTATAATTAAAACCCCTCCCATGAGACTTAAAATATGTGTATCTTATAGAAGGATAAATATTTCTAGTAATCATATCTAACCACCAGTCCCAAGAACAAGAGAAAATTTTAATTTACCTTTTGAAAAGAAACATCCAATCTATAGGGTGGATCCATGGATACATCCCTAGAATTAACCCTAAGGTCTATTCCTATATATTTTTTCTAGAGGGGGACTCCGAACCTGTTAGAAAACCATAGAGAAGGCTTAACCCTACTATTATGGAAGTTTTTTAAAAATATATTGATTTTTTTGGAAGTTCACATAATATACCCAATTTTTGACTCATAACGGGTCAATCCCATCCATATAGTTCCCAAAGAAACTGGTTTGACAATAGTAGAAAATGATAATGATGAATTAATTCCAATGAGTTTTAAAAATAGTTAGAGGATATGAATTGACTAAAGAAATATAAACCAAGTCACCTAAAAATACCATTTCACCATCCCATTTATTGATCAAATCTTGGAAAGGTTAGAGGGTAGGAAATATTTTTGCTTTTTGGATGGTTTTTAGGATATTTTTAGGTTCCAATTTCCCTATAAGGCTAAGAAAAGACAATAATCACCTTACATTTCAGGAAATTTTCTTACAAGAGGACGCCTTTCAGGTTATGCAATGACTAGGTATATTTCAGCGGTGTATGGTAAGTATTTTACTAGATCACATTGAGAACTACCTGGAGGTATTTATGGATGGATTTACTATTTTTGGAAACTCATTTAATCATTTCTTATAGAATCTAGAAATTTTTTTGAAAACATGAATAGAGAAAAATATTGTTTTGAACTTTGAGAAGTGTCTCTTTATGGTTGAAAAAGGGATAGTACTAGGTCATATATTTCACAAAATGCCATTGAGGTGGATAAATATAATATTTATGTAATAAATTCCTTTCCATATCCCACATTTTTCAGAAATATTCAATCATTTTTGGGACATGTGGGATTTTATAGAATATTCATCAAGGAATTTTGTAATACCACCCTTCCTCTTTCAAGATTAATTTTAAAGGAATCTGAATTTGTTTTCAGTGATAATTATAGGGAGGTATTTGATGAGATGAAGGAAAAATTGATTACTCCACCAATTATTCAACCCCTAAATTGGGAACACCCATTTGAGTTACTTTTTGATACATCAAACCAAGATGTAGGAGCAGTTTTATCCCAGAGAATTGAAGGAATACCACAAGTCATAACATATCACTCAAGAAACTTGGATGGAATTCAGATAAATTACATAAATACTAAAAAATAATTCATTATTATTGTATTTGTGTTGAATAAATCTATATTTTATTTACTAGGAACTAAAGTTGTTGTATTTTCTGAGCATAAAACACTTAGGTACTTGATGAAAAAGGATAATTTCAAACCAAGGCTGGTGATATGGATATTACTCTTGCAATATTTTAACCTAGAGATCAAGGACAATAAGGGAGCTGAAAATTAGGTGGCATATCATCTCAGCAGACTCCCAAACACTACTAAAATAGAAATTAAAAAACTAAAACCACTCAATGATCACATACCCAGAGAGACACTATACATAGTTGAAGGTGGAGTATCATGGTATGCTAATATAGTAAATTATCTGGCCACATATTAGGTACTTTATCACCTAAAATATCATCAAAAGAACAAACTTAAGGCTAAAGTCGTATTCTATATTTGGGAAGATCCATTTATACATAAAATATATAATGATCAAGTCATAAAGAGGTGCTTACCAGCAAGTGAAACAAATTTTTTATTTTAAAATTTTAATACACTTTCTTATGGAGGACACTTTGGACCTTAAAGAATGGTTAGAAAATTATTGGAATTTGGAATTTATTGGCCAAAATTATTTAAATTTTCTAATGAATATTGTAAAAAATGTGAGAAATGTAAATATTATGGAAATATTTAAAAAAGGAAGGAGATGACTCAAAATCCCATCAGTTTTTGTGAAATAATTAAAGTATATGGAATTAATTTCATGGGACCCCTTCCCATGTATTTTTGGAATTCTTACATTTTACTTGTTGTTGTTTATATCTCTAAATGGGTGGAAGCTAAGGTTACCAGGACTGATAATGCCAAAATTGTTTGTAATTTTGTCATGTCTAATATATTTTGTAGGTTTGGATTTCCAGTGGACATCATAAATAACCAAGGGACTCATTTTTGCAGCAAAAATATGGAGGATATTCTTAAAAATATAGGTTATATCACAAAACATCTACACCCTACCATCCTCAAGAAAATCGCTGAGCTGAAGTGTCCAACTAGGAGATTAAAAGCATCTTGGAGAAAATGGTTAAACCAAACTAGAAGGATTAGAACCAAAGTCTCGAAGAAACCTTATGGGTATACTAGACAATGTAAAAAACAACTATAGGAATGAGCCCCTACAGGTTGGTTTATAGAAAGAGTTATCATCTTATAGTAGAGTTGGAGTACTAGGTATATTGGGCTATAAAATAGACGAATTTAGATTTGATGAGTGTTAGGAAATAGAGAAAACTATAGTTATAAGAAATGGATGAAATCATAATAGAGGCTTTTGAAAAATCAAAAATTTATAAAGAGAGAACCAGAGTGGAACATGAAAAACTGATCCACTAAAATTCCTTTCAACCTAGAGACAAAGTTCTGCTCTATAATTCTAGGCTAAAGTTAATGCTAGGTAAGCATCATTCTAGGAGTGAAGAAAATTTTATAGTTACTAATGTATATCCCTTTGGTGACATTAATATTAATAGATAAGAAGTAGTAAACCCATTCACCATCAATGGGAAGGGATGAAAATGTTCCATGGGAATCTACCTCAAGAATCGACATAGGAGCTTAGAATTCTCCAACCCATATACTAATTTATTCTCATGAGGTTAGGTTGAGCCAACGATAGTAAACAAAGGCTCTTCTAGGAGGCAACCCAAGTTTTAATATTTTATTTGGATTTAGAAAGTTTAGAATTTGGTTCTCTCTCTCTCCACCCACTAGAAATTTAATGGAATGATCCTTACAATGATATAAGTTGTTTTATAGGACCACCATTAAGGGAGTCAATAGAAAACCCCAAAAAACTGATAAATAGAGAAAAATATACATGGGAACAATGAGTTTATAATTTCATTTCTTATATTTAAAACTTACTGAATGTTTCTAAAAATCTATTTTGAACTATAAATACCTGCATCTATGTTAATGTAAGACCCCAAGATTTTGTGAAATATTTTTTTTAAAATTAATTTAGTCATTTTGATATTTTTCACTTCAATCAACACTGAATATAACTTGTGTTTTATGAAAGAACCAAGTTATTATTGTTTTATATGCTACACCAAGTTAAGATTGAGCTACACACAACACTTTGATTAGCCTACGACACCTGCAAAACTATGTTTGGCTTGTGTTACACACAATGCCGAGTTCTTTTGATAGTTTACGTTACATGCAAGACCGAGTTTTAGCGAACAACAATATATTATTAAATTAATTATTTAATATAATAAGATATAAAATCACCATTAAATTAGCAGCTATTAATAGTATTAAATATATTTATGAAAATATATGGTTTATAAGATTAATTAATTGGTTACCAATTAATTATAAATGAAAATATATACCAATTGAATATAAAGGAAATATTTTTATTTTTATGTTCCCAAAGTAATTTTGTATTAATAAATTAATTTAATTACAATTAGTGAATTATATTAATGAAATATATATATTATATATTCAATAAAATATTTTTTATATTCATCCAATATATTTTATTAGCATAATATAAGAAAAACCCCAATTTTATGCATAAAAACCTATATTTTTTTAAAAGGAAATTTTACCACCTTTTAATAGAGAACCCATTTTAAATCCAATTTTGACACTTTTATATATTATATTTTACAAAATAAACTTCTTCTTTTAAATAATAATATATAAATTTACTTTGGTTGATTTTTTTATATTTTTCTGATAAGTTTCATGTTTTGATGAATATTAAAAAATACTAAATTTTAATTAAAAACAATTTTTTCCATCGAATTAATGTATAGTGTTAAATTATATTTTTAATTGGTTTAAAAGTATAATTAGATAAATTTTTTATCATTTAATCTAATGTATATCATTTTTATCAATTTTACATTGAAATTAGATATAAAAATGTTTCAATCTTTTGCATTTTTTAACTTTAATAACCCGTTTTCTCACCCCATCAACGAGATTAATTTTAAATTAATTACTGAATATTATATGTTTTGAATTTTAAAAAATGGATTGCATATTTTTAATCATTGGTTCTAAATTATGTAAATAAGTTTCTTTCATTTTTGGGCATTATGAATAGTAACTTTAGTAATTTTTTATTAGCACGGTAAAAGATAAATCAGGTAATTAAGGGTAAAAAATAATATTATAAATAATATAAAATTACCCTAATAGTTGTCCTAATTTCATTTTATGAGTGATTTTTGACCAAAATCATACTTAGGGCTGATATTATAACATTTTTAAGCCACTTAGATGAGAGTAATACATTTATTATATTTTATTTAAATTAATGTTAAAGATTACATACTCATATTTTAAATAAATATATCATTTTTAATATAGGTTTATACAGAATATAAATTCCACTATAAATATTCATTTTAAATATATTTTTTCTTTATCATGGTAATTTATTTTTAATTTTTAGGAAATAAATAGATACCTCAAAGTCTTATTCAATGATATAATTAATTTCATCCATGAATATTTTGATTGAATTTGGAACGATAGGGATTATTTAGTATAATTGGTTCAAATATATCATGTTTTTATGATTTTTTTTAAAAATACAAACAATGAATAGTGTCAAAATTAACACAAATGATATTTTAGTAAAGTAATATTTTATTAAATTATTTAAAAATCATAAAAATATTAAATAAAGACAAGGGAATGATATATGGTCTAAAATATCATAAACTGACCATTTATGGTCCAATTTACAATTTATATGTAAAAATTACACCCTCTTAACATTAAAAACATTGTTACCACAATTAATTAAAATAGGTTAACTAAGGGTTAATAAAAAAGATAAGGTTTAAAATTACATAAAAACCTTTCTAAAAGTTATTGGATGATGAGATTACAACCCTATATAATATTTGATTCTAATTAATTTAATTTTATAGTTATTTTTATTGAGTTTCAATTTGTTATAAATTAATATTTTTGGAGATTCCAAAATTTCCCCTCACCTCAATTATAAAAGGGCACCTCCTCCATCACTTATTCACATACCTTTGAGCCTCAAAGCTTGACCATCCCATGCCAATTTATATTATAAACTTTTCTATCCACATTCTATAGGTGTTGGTATTCCCAAATGACCAACTATATAGTTATTTATAGGAGATCTAAAGGAGCCATTTCGAAGAAGAGGTAATCACTCTAACTGATCATTCTCCCTTTCTACTCATATATACCTCTTATAAATCTATGATATATATATCATAAAATAATAAATTCAAAATATTCAATATGATGAAATTTTATTATGATTATAAACATACAATTATACACCCCCTTTCCCATCAAACAAAAAAAATTAAAGTATCCCTCATGCTTACTTACAGCTTACCATCTCCACGTAGAAATACATTTGATTTTCCATCACCATATTTTATGAGTGAGAATTACGATGGGTTTAATATTTATATATGAAATTTTTGATATAATTATACTTATGTAATGATAATTTAATCTCTACCTTTTTACCATACATATAATATTTTTGTAAAATAATAATGTTGCTCGTGCGTACGTATAGCTTACCATCTCCATGATGCGATGTGATTCATTATTCACCTATATTTAACATGGATGGTAATAAGGAAGAATTTTATGAATATATATGTTATATATGAAATAAAAATTATTCTCTAATGATAATATATCATATAATTTCCATTCTTTTAAACCGAAAAGAAAATAAAAACAACGTTCATGCGTACGTACATCCTACCATTTCCACGAACAATGTATTTTATTTTCTATCTATAAATTTTTATGAATCACTATGAATAGATATATATTGAATATACATATGATATTTATATAATTATTATAATTATGTATATGATGAAATCATGATCTATTTAAGAGGACCAAGGATAATAATTCAAAACATGAATGAAAAATAAAGAGGATATTACCCAAAGTGTAACATTAACATGGGATTATTAATAAATGGATAATATTAAGTCATTAAGTCATAATTAAATCATATATGGAATATATATATATATATATATATATGAATATGCTTCTATGTTATATTTATAATAAAATTTTATTTATTATACATTAGTTTTTAACATATATGAAAGAAGTCAAGACTTAAGGTAAGGGATTTCTCATATCACTTTATTTATGTGAGACACATGCCTTATTCACTACTTGTTTCTTCTACATAGTGTATATACTACCCATAAATGTATTTTATGAGTCTTATACATAATATTATGGTATTTTCATATCCATATAATTTTATTTCTTTCATGGGTCATATGATTCTACTTATTATAAACTAATTAGTATTTATTTCATAATCTCATAAATATTTGGGATTGTTTAGTTTTAAGTCTATGTTGGGAAATATTTATCTTCCATGTCCATTTTTTCTATTTTTTTTCAAAAAATGTTTTTAGTATTATCCTATGGATGTTTAAATTCATTTTTACCCATTTTTTACTTTTACTACATGGTTTGAAATGAATCTTTTTATCATTTTCCAAATGAGGAACTTTGTAACTTTTCCAAAAAAAGTAAAAAAGGAATAATTTTTTAAACTTATATGGCATGAATATAATTTTCCATCATCATGATGCATTAATTATTTAAATATAAATTTACAATATTACAAGTTTGTTTTCAAATAAAATGTTTTCTTTTAAAATTACACATCATTTTATGAAAATAAAATGTTTCCAAATCAGAAAGGATATTTTCCTCAAGAATTGTTTTCAAGTGATTTCTCAATATTATTTTCCATCTATGATAACATTATTTTATGTTACTTATGTTTTAATGGGAATATTATTCAATTATACCATTATAATTCTTTATAATAATGGTTTATGTTTATAATGGAATGAAATTTATGAAACTCGTTTCTTTTCCATGGGTTCTGTTAGGATTGAATGATGATTATGAAAACCATTTCATTTCATGGGTTATGATATGATGAATGATTTATGTTATTGTGTCACACATATGTATGGTTTTAATTTTTTGATGGGTGGGAACTATATCTACCTCTAATTAATTGGGTAAAGATTTATATCTTATGAGACATACATGGATGGAATGGGGAGTGGACTTGGTTCAGTAAAGGAATTTGTCTGCTAAGACGGTCTTGGGAGTGAACCTTGACTACTAAGATGGTCATGGGAGTGAACCATGATGACCAAGATGGTATGGGGAGTGAACCAATATGACTAATATGGATTTGGAATTGATTCCTTGACTACTATGGAAATCATTTTATATGATTATGTGTCTTAAAAAATTCCATATCTTATTTCTATGTTATGATTTCATGGATTATGATCTTGAATCCCTTATTATTTATGTCTTATGAAATTAAAATATTTATGAAATGACTCATTTATTTGATCTTTCATATGTAGGGTATGATCTTAAAATGTTATTCTTATGTTCTAATACCCTTATGTTCATGTTATGTTTACATATCTCCCTTGTTTACCCTTAATAAACATCTGAGCTCACCCTTTCTTATGTTTCCTTTCCCCAAGATATGAATAAAGGTATTAAGTATGATATGTCAAATTTTTTTATATTTATGAAGAAATAGGCGGGAGAATAAGTAAATGTGTTATGAACCAGTTGTTTATGTTTCCAAGTTTTCAAAGGCTCTAAACTAATACGGTCTTTGGGCGTGTGTTTGTGTAATGTATAAAATGTTCTTCCAAAAGGATATAATGTAAATTTATGTTAAGACATGGTCATTATAGTTGGTATCAGAGAAAAGGTTTAGTTAAACTTTGGAAACTAGGATGATAAAACTTTAGTGAGATCCCTAAAGATATTTCTAAGGATATGTCTAGGGATGTATCTAAGGATAAGTCTAAGTATAGGTTATAATCCTAGAATTTTGGTAAAAATAATGAAAAACCTAGGATTAAAACAAATATGTTGTAGATTGAAATTACTTTCCCTTGATTATGTTGTTTTCCCACTATTAATAGTGTTACTCACATTATAATATTGTTTTAGTCAATGGTTGGAACCCGAACGAACCATGTTAATGATGAATGCAATGGGAAATGCAACGATTGTCCTCCTGAGTAACAAAATGTTATCAGAGTTATAATGAGAAATATTATTGCTATACTCACACAAGATATGAATTATTATGGACTTCTAAATGAGAATAGGAGGTAATAAATTTATGTTGAGTCCTTCATTAGGTAACATCTAACTTCTTTCAGTGGGTCTTCTAGTCCACTTGTTACCGAATAATGGATCAATACCACTGAAAAGATATATTCCTTCCTTCAGTTTTCATAACATGAAAAATTTATTTTGGATGTTTACCATTTATAAGGTGACGTGGGATAATGGTGGACTCTAATCAAGAATAAGATCCATAAATATGAAATTGAATCCATGGATTGGGATGAGTTTAAGAACTTATTATTCAATAAGTACTTTCCTTATGTTCTTCCTAAAAAGATAGAGAAAGAGTTCCTTGAGTTAAAGCTAATGGATAATGATTCCGTTGGTACCTATGAGGCTAATTTTACAAGACTTTCAAGGTATGATTGTAGTATTATCATCCAACCTAAAAGTAAGGTTGATAGATTCTTTAGTGGTTTAAATCCAAGTATTCTATGGGTGTTATCCATAATAGAGTTCTATATCTATGAAGAGATTGTGCATTGTTCTATCAAGGTGGAAATGGAGGTAGGCGTTATATATCAATCTCATGGTTTTTACAAGAAATGGGAGGTGGAGATCAAATAAAAATTTAAAAACCATAGAGAAAAGAAGTTGATATTTCCTTTATGCTCAAATTGTGTAATGAAACATAGAGGAAATTGTATTAAGGGGACTGGTAGATGATTTAAGTGTGGTAAATATGGTCATTTATCATTTGAATGATTAAGTGATAGGTAAAATTTATCCAATGATGCAAATAGAGATAAGGTTACACAAAATTTACCCCCACACTTCAATGATTCAAGTGTAAGAAAAATGTACATTATTCTAATCAGTGCCCAAATATATAGGTTAATGATAATGATCAACATTAGAAAACTATTAAAGCCAAAGATAAAGGAAAATATCATGCTATCACTATTGGTTATGCGGAGTACGACAATGATGTGGTGGAATGATTGAATTTTTATGTACTGGAATTCAAGAATAATGTTGTAAAAATAATTTTATGGTATTACAGAATAATGAAATATATAAGGATTGGTCCACTATAGTTTTTAATTAAGGATTTTAAATCATATGTTAAATGGTATTAGTAACCATTAAAAGTAAATGAGATGGTAAGGTGATTAAGGAAAGTATAACCCTTAATATGTGCATGTTGTTGGGATAATAATAGGATAAATAGATGTTTTATTATGTGATAAGATAAATGGGATTGTATTTATTACCACATAAATGTTTAGTAATATGATGACAAGGTGGTTTAAGGATTGAGTTTATAGATTTATGGTACAAGGAAGAGTTAATTTATGAAATAATGCATGTTTTCACTAAGGTTTTATGGTAATTAAGTATATTACCATGTTTCATGATAGTACATGATAATGGCCTTCACATGTTGGTGTGTAATAGTTAAGAGCTACATCAAGTTGTTTGGGGGATTAATGATGAGTTGATTTTTGAAATTTAGTTACCTTCTTTCATTTTTTTTGGATTTTAGTCATTTGGAAGGATCATAATGGTAACCATTTATGAAATTATTCTATGTTTTAGAGATTAAATTATTATCTCTCCATAATAGAATTTATACATATTGGATAACCTATGTTAACCTTTTTGATGTGATGTTAACCTATCATTCTATGGATCTCATTATCTGCTAATTCTTCAGGAATGAAAAATTAACCTTAATTTATTGGAATAAGAGATAAAGTGGAAATTGATCAAGGAACAATAAAATGATGAGATTATTCTTAATTAAGTAAGCATTTATTATCATGAAAAATTATTCAACTATAGGGATTGGATCTTGAAACCAAAAATGTTATCATAGTACCTTCTTTTCTGATGAATCAAAAGGTCCCTTAGACCATCACAGATTTATGGATTTGTGATTGTTAAATTTTTCTTGACCATGTTCTCTATCACTATCAATCAGAACTTGATGGTTTGATTTCTCTTCCATGTCAACATTTTCACTTTCCACCTATGTTATCTTATATGGAAACCTGGTTATGAGTTACTTTAGGTAACTGTTATGTTTCTAAATTTCCTTTTTAAAAGGAAGTTTTAGTATTCATTTTTATAATGTGGGTTTATATGGAAGTATATTTCATGTATTAAACCTTTGATAACCCAGAAGAATTTTAAGGGAGAAATTCATTTTAAGGGGGTTAGAATGTCACACTTCTAAACTTTGTGAAATATATATATTTTGAATTAATTCAGTCTTTTCGATATTTTTCACTTCATGCAACATTAAATATAGCTTGTGTTATATGAAAGCACCAATTTATTTTTGTGTTATATGCTACACTAAGTTGAACTTGTGCTATATGAAACACTTGACTTAGCTTGTAGTACTCGAAACACTATATTTGGCTTGTGTTATACATAATGCTGAGTTCTTTTGATAGCTTGCATTACAACCAAGACCGAGTTTTATCAAATAATAGTATATTATTATAAAATTATTATTTAATATAATAAGATAAAAAATAGCCATTAAATTAGTGATTATTAATATTATTAAATAAATTTATGAAAATAGATGGTTTATTATATGAATTCATTGGTTACCAATTAATTAGAAACAAAAATATATACCAATTGAATATAAAGAAAATATTTTTATTTTTATGTTCTCAAAGACATATTGTTTTAATAAACTAATTGAATTAAAATTAGTGAATGATATTAATTAAATATACATGTTACATATTCAATAAAATATTTTTTATATCCATAAAATAGATTTTATTATCATAAGATAAGAAAAACCCTAATTTTATGCATAAAACCTATATTTTTCTAAAAGGTAATTTTACCTCCTTTTAATGGAGAACCCATTTTAAATATAATTTTTGAAAATTTTATATATTATATTTTACAAAATAAACTTCTTATTTTAAATAGTAAATTAAAAATTTACTTTGATTGAATTTTTGATATTTTTCTAATAAGTTTCATGTTTTAATGAATAGTAAAAAAATATTAAATTTTAATTGAAAAAACTTTTTCCATAAAAATAATTTATTGTGTTAAATTATATTTCTAATTAGTTTTAAAGTATAATTAGATAAATTTTTTATCAGTTAATATAATTTTTGTAATTGGCATCAATTTTACATTGAACTTAGATATAAAAACATTTAAATCTTTTGCTTGATTTAACTTTAATAATCCGTTTTTTCACTCCATCAACGAGATTAATTTTAAATTAATTACCACAAATTATGTGTTTTGAATTTTGAAAAATAGATTCCATATTTGTAATCAGTAGGTCCAAATTATGTAAATAGATTTATTTAATTTTTGGGCACTATGAATAGTAACTTTAGTAAATTTTTTATTACTACGGTAAAAGCCAAATCAGATGATTATGGGTAAAAATAATATTATAAATAATATAAGACTACACTAAAACTTGTCATAATTTCATTGGATGAGTTTTTTTGAACAAAATAATACTTGGGACAAGATTATAACCTTTTTAATCCACTTAGATGAGATTAAGACATTTATTATATTTTATTTAAAGAAAAGTTAAAGATGTCATACTCATATTTTCAATAAATATATCATTTTTAATATAGGGTTATATAGAAGATAAATTTAACTATAAATATTCATTTAAAATATTTTTTTTATTTATCATGGTAAATTATTTTTAATTTTTAGGAAATAAATAAACACCTTAAAGGCTTATTCAATGATGATGCAACAATCATTTAATTAATAGAAATACCAAATAAATGATATTCAAAATATTAAAATAAATATAATTTGATATAATTAATGTCATCCATGAATTTTATGGATGAATTTTACATGTTATGGATGAGTTAATGTAGTTGTTTTGAAGATATCATGTTGTTATGATACTTTTTAAAAAGATAAATAACGAATAGTGTCAAAATTGACACTAATGATATTTTATGAAAGTAATATTTTAATTAAATTATTTAAAAATCATAAAAATATTAAATAAAGGCAAGGGGATTATATATGGTCTAAAATATCACAAATTGACCATTCCTAGTCTAATTGACACTTTATATATAAAAATTACATTCTCTTAATATTAAAAACATTGTTACCATAGTTAAAATTAAAATAGGTTAACTAAGGATTAATAAAAAAGATAAGGTTTAAAATTACATAAAAACCTATATAAAATTTATTGTATGATTAAATTAAAACTCTATCACATCTTATATTCTAATATATTTCATTTTCAAGTATTTGGACGAAGTTTCAATTTATTTTAAATTAATATTTTTGGAGATTCCAAAAGTGCCCCTCACCTCAATTATAAAAGGGAACCTCCTCTCTCACTTCTTCACATCCCTTTGAGCCTAGAAGATCGACCATAAACTAAATTTTTTATTCTAAGCTTACCTAGACACATTATATAGGCTCTATTCTTCCCAAAGGACAAACTCTAGAGTTATTTAGAGGAGATCTAAAGGAGCCATTCTGAAGAAGAGGTAATCTCTCTAACTGATCATTCTCTTTTTATACTCTTATATACCTCTTCTAAATATACGATATATATAATAAAATAATAAATTCATCATAATAAATATAATTAAATTTTATTATGACTATTAACGCCCCATTATATAACCCCTTTCCCATAAAAAATGAAAGTATTGATCATGCATACATATGACTTACTGTCTCCACGTAGCGATACAATTTATTTTCCATCACCATATTTTATGAGTAAGAATTATGACAAGTTTAATATTTATATATGATATTTATTATATAATTATAATTCTTTAATGATAATTTCATGCCTACCTTTTTACCATCCATCTTACATTTTGGGAAAATGATAACGTCGGTCGTGCGTACGTATGGATCACCATCTCTACGATGTAATTTGATTCGTTATTCACCTATATTTCACATGGATGGTAATAAGGATGAATGATATGAATATATATGTTATATATAACATAAAAATAACTCTATAATTATAATATATCATATAATTTCATTTATTTTAACCTGATAATAAAATGAAAACAGTGTTCATGCTTACGTACGACTTACCGTCTCCATGAACGGTATATTTTATTTTCTATCTATAACTTTTATGAATAACTATGAATAAATATATCATGAATATTAATATTATATTTATATAATGATTATAATTATGTATATGATGAAACCATGATGTATATAAGAGGACCAAGGATAACAAGTCAAAACATGAACAAAAAACGAAGCAGATATTACCCAAAGGGTAACATTAACATGGAATTATTAATAAATAGGTAATATTAAGTCATAAGTAAATAATATATGGAATATATATATATTAATATTATTATGTGGTATATGTATGATAAAATTATATTTATTATACATGAGGTTTTCATGTGTATGAAAGAAGTCAAGATTTAAGGTAAGAGATTTCTCATCTCACTTTATTTTTGTGAGACACATGCCTTATACACTACTTTTTTATTCTAAGTGGTGTATATACTACCCATGAATGTATTTTATGAGTATTATCCATAATATTTTGCTAATTTCATATCTATATAATTTTATTTTTTCACAGGGCATATGATCCTATTGATTATAAAGTGATGAGTATTTATTTCACAATCTCATCAATATTTGGGATTGTTTCATTTTAAGTCTATGTTGGGGAATATTTATCTTCCATATCCTTGTTTTATATTTTTTTTTTCAAAAAATGATTTTAATATTATCCTATGTATGTTTAATTTAATTTTTACCCTTTTTTTACTTTTTTACTACACGGTTTGAAAGGAATCCTTTTGTAATTTTCCAAACAAAAAACTTTTTGAATTTTCCATCAAAAGTAAAAAAGGAATGTTTTTTTAAAATTAAATGGAATGAATGTAATTTTAAACCATAATGATTACTTTATTATTTTAATATTCCATTATAATATTACAAGTTTATTTTCAAATAAAATGTTTTCTTTTAAAATTCCATGGAATTTTATGAAAAGAAAACGTTTTCAAAGAATAAAGGATAGTTTCCTCAAAAATTGTTTTCAAATAATTTCTCAAAATTATTTTCCATAAAAGATAACATTATTTGATGTTACTTATGTTTTACTAGGGATATTATTTAATTATACCATTTTTATTATTTCTAGGAATGGTTTATTTTTATGATGGAATGATAATCGTGAAACCCATTTCTTTTCCATGGGTTATGTTATGATTAAATGATGATTATGAAACCCATTTAATTCCATGGGTTCTGATATAATGAATGATTTATGTTCTTCTGGTACACATAAATATGGTTTTAATTATTTTATGGGTGTGGCCTATATCTCTCTCAAATTCATTGGTTAAATATTTATATCTCATGAGATAGACATGACAGGAACGAGGAGTGAACATGATTCAGTAAAGGACTTTGTTCACTATAATGGTATTGGGAGTGATCCTTGACTACTAAGATGGTCATGAGATGGAACCATGAATACCAAGATGGTGTGGGGGAGTGAACCCATACAACTAAGTTGTCCTTGATAGTGATTCCTCAACTACTATGGAAATCATTTTATATGCTTATATGTCTCCCACAATTCCATGCCTTATTTATATGTCATGATTTCATGGATTATGATATTGAATACCTTATGATTTATGAATTATGAAATTTCAATATTTATTAAATGAATCACTTATTTGATCTTTCATATATAGGGTATGATATTCAAGTGTTATTCTTATGTTATCAGACACTTATGTAACACCCCGACCCTAGATACCCAGAGTCGGTGCATTATTACATAACATTGGCATGATCACAAAGGATCAAGTCTTGAAAGACCGATTAGTTTAGTAGTCTTGGAAACACTAGATATATTCATAAGTCTTACATTACATCATAAGGTAAAAAAAACTACAACAACATCTTGTCTTCATATCCCCTCATACTATCCCTACAGGTCATTCATAAATTACTTCATCATAATCCTGGAAAAAATAAAACATTGAAAGGGGTGAGATCAGATGCTCAGTAAGGATAACATTATAGCAGAAGATTTCATAGATAAGCATAAACACTTAAGGCAATTTATAACTAAAACGAAAGCCTTTTGAAATTTAACTTCAGCATAAAATGGCAAAGATAAAATAAATTAATACCATTTACTTACTCACATGGATATTCTACTAGTCGAATGATCACATGCAATATCAATAACCACTTTCATAATGATGGAATGCATAATGCCAGACTATCATAACCACATAGCCAAGGCCTCGTGCCAAGACTACAAATATGATTTTTCCAAGGCCTTGTGGCAAGACACTAGTTTGTCTCATGAGACCTACCGATGCATCGAGGAGCTATAGCGGGCTCCACCCGTCACTTATTAAGTCCAATGCATTCCTCATATGAACAGGTTTAAACATAACATAAATATTCGTATTAAAACTAGCATACGAAATGTCAATACTTTAACCACAAACCATGAATGGTATAAAAATAGCACATCCACAGTCAAACATAACTCATTCGATAAAATATGGAATATTGTATTGTATCACATTAACCTCAATCAAGAATAATGAAGGATGTTGACATAGATGAAAATAATCATCAAAACTATTTGATAGAAATATCCCCCTTTTTCTTGAAATCATTTAAAAGTCACACTATTTGTCAAGAAGCCATTTAAAAATATATTTTTGAATCAAAGTGTCCCATACCACTTTGAAAATTTTTAAAAGGAGTTTTAATTTCTAAAATTTAATGTCCATATAAATAAATCCTTGAAACCATTTTTAAAACATGGACATTAATGAGAAAGATTTAGATGAATAAGTCTTTAAAACATTTAAAAACGGTATTTTAGTTAGAGATTCTAACCAAAAGAGAGACACTTGAATACAAATAATTGAGGTAATAAAAACTTTTTAATATCATGAGAATAAAGGGATTCATGATATACTATGTCAAAGTACATTATATACACCACATAAAAGTGATTTGGTGTATATCAACAAAGAAGTCTCAATGGAATGTAAATTGAGATGAAATCTATCATAAAGGCCGTATCCTTAGGTTAAGGATAAATCAACGACATAATTATGTGTGAAAAATTCAAATACACTAAATATTATTGGATATTCAGTGTAAAATAATCAAAGGATATTCACACATATTCTTGTAAAAACAACACCAATGAATTGGATG
Source organism: Viscum album (assembly GCA_963277665.1). Taxonomy (NCBI): domain Eukaryota; kingdom Viridiplantae; phylum Streptophyta; class Magnoliopsida; order Santalales; family Viscaceae; genus Viscum; species Viscum album. Next base: position 885,592,532 of record OY728158.1, read on the forward strand.
TTTAACTCAACAAATAGTGAATGAGTTAAAATTACTTTTATCAAATTCATATCAATGACTTGAGAATTATAAATGGAGTGATTATGTGTATCAAAAGTATATCCACAGGAAGGGGAGTGGAAATTACGACATAATCAAATGAATAGTGATTCCACACATAATCTTGGGGTAATATAATCAATGAAATATGCGTAAAGCCAAATGAGTGGAAATTGAAATCTCAAATTCCCTTATCGATTAGGTAACTTACGAAACATACATACATGAAAGAAGTATCATACAATGATGATGTAAATACCCATAAATTAAAGTATATTACATAATGAATACAATCATGGGCAGTACACATACACCACATGCAATAATTAAGTGGTGAACAATGGAATTCTCACGAAATTAAGAGTGAGTTAAGAAACCCCTTACTTTGTACTTTTTCCTTGGTAGAAGTTAGGTTAACCTCCTGTATAATGGTTAAATAATTGTTATTTAATTATAAAAGAATCATATTCATTAATATGATATCATATAATATCTTTTAACATTGATTTGTTAATAATATCTTAGAATTATCGTCATTTCGGGTGTTAACGGGTTCATTTTACTTTATATTCTTTATTATGTGAGCCATATTTGTTATTAATGGGATGTATATTATTCATATCCAGAATTATATCAAGTCCTTAAATATTATTTTTAATCATCAAATGAGAATTATATTTGAATGGATATGATGGAGAATGAATCTCATCGCGTTCGTGGAGACGGTAGTCCGTACGTACGCACGAGCGACAATATCATTCTTTTGATATTAAAATAATATATAATTGAATGGTATATAATATATAAAGAATCAGTATCATGTTATATTTATTATTTACATGAGTTACACATCATTATTATACCCATCCAAATAATAATATATTGAATAACAATTACACCACGACGTGGAGACGGTAAGCCGTATGTACGCACGTATGGTGACATGTTATTCAAAGGATGGATAGAATACTGAATATGGTTGTACCATATTTATAATAACATCACAGTATATATATGATACTAGAGTTATTATTTTTTAATGGTAATAACAAAGAAAGAAGAAGTGGAAGAAGAAAGGAACTTGAAAAGGGGTGGTGAAAACATTACCTCTTCTTCGGGTTCTTCCTTTTGATTTGATCAAAAGGGCTCCTTAAGTTGGCTTTCTAATCAAACTAATGCCTCTAAGTTGTAGTTAGGGAAGTTGAGAGAGTATTTGGGTAGGGGTTGGCCGAACCAAAAGGCTTTGAAGGTGTGAAGAAATGAGAAGGAGGAGTTCCCTTTTATAAGAGGGGTGCGGGGCACCTTTGGAAAAGCTAGAAATATTAATTTATAATAAATTCATATTCGGTTTCTAATGGCTCAAAAGTTTATTATTCAAAGTTTAAGGTTGGGATAGGTCGAAAACCACTCAACCAATAGAATTTATACAGGTTTGGGTCATTATATTGACCTTATCTTTAAGTATTAACTCTTAGTTAATTAGTTTCACTTTTACAATGTCTCTTTGTATTTTTATATTATATGGTTAATAAACTTATCATATACATCCAAGTGACCCCCCAAGTGGTTCATTAATGATAAAAATATCATGATATAAGTCTCTTGACCGAACCTTAGATTTTTAGGAATTTAATATCAATTGATAATATAATATTTGTTTTAAAAACTCTTTTATGTCAATTTTGACACTATTCAATAGTTGATTTTTGTGAAATACCTAACAGAATGATTACTTCGAAAAAAGTTAATTAAATAAATCCTAATATGTCATATTAACTCATAAAATTAGTTTAATTCAATAAAAGTCTCAAATTATATTTATTTGGGTATTTATAATATCAATTATTCTAATTTTTCGCTATTATGGTAATTACTGCATCACCATTGTGTCATAAATAAATTAAACTATTTAATGTATAAAAATTATAAATAAAATATAATTATGTATAAAATCTTTTTATATTTCTAATGAATATTTATAGTCTAAAATATAACATATATAACCCTATGTAACAATTGTTTTGCTAAAAGATATATGCTTGTGTCATTTTTGTATTCATTTTAACTTAATTAAAATAAAGTGTCCCTATCACTTACAAGTGGATCCATGGGGTCCCAAAATCGACCCAAAGATTCCCATGGTCGACCATGTATCAACCAATAGGGTTAAGACACGTTTTAGGGTAATTTAGTATTATTATAATATTATTTGTTTAACCCTTTTTACCGGATTTACCCTTTAACCATGGTAAATAAAATATTTACCGAAGTAATTATCCAAAATGTCTAAAAATAAAAGTTACCTATTTACACAATTTGAACATCCTGATTCCAAATATGGAATCCATTTTTCCAAATTCAAAACACGGAAGTGGCAGAAATTAATTTAAAATTAATTCCCGTTGTTAAAACAAAAAGCGTGTTTTTAAGAAATAATAACTATCAAAAGATTGACACTTGTTTATGTCTGGTTTAATTGTGAAATTATGTCTAATGACAAAAATTGAATTAAATGGTAAAAATATATTCTAAATATAATTTAAAACTACTCAAATTCATAATTTATCAATATTAATTATTTTGATTGAAAAAGTTGTTTTTAATTAAAATTTAGTAATTTTCACTATTCATCAAAATATGAAAGTTATCTGAAAAGTACCAAAATTTCACCCTAGGATAATTTCAATATTCCGAATCCAAAAATGAAGTCCATTTTGAGATATAGAATTTATAAAATTTCAAAAAGTAGATATTACTATTTATAACGGCTAGTTTGATTGGTTGTGGTGTGTTAAAATCTCGAAGTTGCGTACAATGCACGCCATTGCATTATTCGAAGGGAAACGTAATGTGGAAGCTTGGGGTGTTACATTCTCCCCTATTTCAATAAATTGAATCCTTGCAATTTTTAAAATTGTGCTTGGGGATATAATGGAAAGTCCCACATCAGAAAAAGAGTCAATAAAACTATCACTTTAAAAGAAAGAAAGAGAGGTATAAAGGTCATCCAAGATAACCCATACTCAGATTCCATGTAGGAAAACATGGATATGGATGATAAACTAAGTGTCAAGTTCTGATGGAGAGGGATAGAAATCATGATCAGGAGATAGTTAACAATAAGAAAACCACAAACTTGTGTTGGGAAAAACGGCCATTAGTCTCCTAGTAGGAAAGTAAACGGACAACATTTTTTTTGTTTTAAGTTAGATTACATAAGGACGAGGAATTAATTTATGATATTGACTAAGAACATAAAGAGATATACTTAATTTTTAAGTAGAGTTTCATTATTTAATAACTTTTTACCACTAACTTATTTTTTTTGAACAATGAGTATTCAAGAAGACTTGGTCACAATAAAAGAGCTAGAATAAACTTCTATAGAAATACATGATCCATGTAGGATAAACTATATATTTAACTTGTATTTAGAGATTAATCAAAACCAAAATGGTTAGTATAAGATCTGATGATCCCCCAAATGTATATTCCATTAGAGAAAAAAAATACTAATCTTAATTTCTAAAATTAAACCAACAATACCCCAAAGTTAAATAAATACCATTCAATAAAATTTTTTCCTTAAAATCCTTCAATATAATCCAAACTAATATTGAAACCCAAAACTTATAATAATGTAGTCTTCCAAGTTAAATTGTATCTCTAAATGACATCATCTACTCTTAAACTCACATACTTAAAAGTAATTAACCTAATCACATATTCTTTATTATAGGTTAATCATTTCCATAAATAACCCAAATCACTATAGATCCACAATAAAAACATAGATTAAAATCCACCATTACTCCTCTAATGACATCCCATAGTATTCTATTTTCCTTGGACATATAGTGTTCCCAACATAGTGAACATCTTCCAAAATAACATTTATCACTTAATCACCAAATCATTTTCCTATACTAAGGGTATTCATTTGATAAGACATAAGAACAAAAATCAACATATTATTGATCAATAAAATCATTTAACTAAAAAAAATAGTCACACTAACCAGGGACTTCACGTAGTCCAGTGGTAGGCGATAAATCCCAATCGCACTTTGGTTGTGGGTTCGATTCCCACAGCTTTGTCTGACGCGACGGGTTATCACATGGTCTACGTGTTGTCCTTTTTCAAAAACTATATTTTATAATATTTCCAAAATGAGATAAATTCCTCAAAATAACATAATTTAACCACAAATGTTATATCATACCTTGCATTTTCATCCCAAATTATAATAACTTATAATTCTCTCAAACCCCAATGATCATATAAAACCAAATGGTTATTTATACCTATATCCACAAGAGAAGAGACAATTCTTCCTCAAATATCATTCTCACATGGAAAACTGCGGGGTTACAAATACAAGAGAAAATTATTCCAAAGTAAACCCATCAACAAGGAGCGCTAATACTTTTTAAACATTTCTCCAACCATTTATTTCCACATAGCTTCTTCTTTGACCAAGAAAATATCCTATAGAATAGGACATTCACTCGGGTAATGGCCAGGTCCCCTACATTTATGTCAAATGACTGTAAATGGACTCTTGGGACCATTTTTATCTTCTTCCATAGTACTCTTCATTTTTCTTTGGCAATTCTTCACTTTATGCCCTTCCTTCCTGCACGTAAAGCATTTCGTTGTCCCATTGAGACACTTTCCTGGGTGTCTCCTTCCACATTTCCTGCATGATGAAAATTGAGGGTTCTTTTCTCCATGGTCTCCATTGCTGGAGCTCTTATCATCCATCACCTTTCTCTTCCTTGTTGAGTCTGGGAGTTGGTTAATATATATGTTGTTGATCATATTTTTGGAAAACTGATTTGGCATAAAGACGATATCTTTTACGCCTATCAACATTCCATTTTTTTGCTCATTGCCACCACCGTTCCCACCTTGTACATCATTCTCAAAGTCACTATGACTTCCTTGGAATCCAGCCATTGACTAAAACCAGAAAGCATTGTGTGAGTAACAGTAGTCGTAAAATCATTTAGAGATTAACATGTCACCATATTCTCAATTTGAAACTTATTAGGATTAACCAAGGTCATTTACTCTCATCTTATATATATATTATTTAAATCGGTTTTTAAAGAAAATGTAAATTATCCTAAGCATATCCCCCGGGAGTGTCGTAACCAAGAGTGCAGCAAGGCCCATTGTCGTGCACCAATTCCTGTTCGAGTCTAGCTCAAAGTGGTGTTTTTGGGTTTTACCCCTAGGTACATCTGTGCCAGAGCCGCCTCTACCTGCTCATATCCAGACAGGGATGTATTGCTCAGAAAACTCACAAAATCTCTACAATACCAAAATTCTAGTAAGTTATTCTATACTAATCCTTAAAGTTCATCTTAGGTCTACGTGATCTAATCAGAGTTTATCTAAATCTAGCTTCCAAGGTTTTTACTAAACTTCCTCTGATACCAATTGTAACGCCCCGACCCTAGATACCCAGAGTTTGTGCATTATTACATAACATTGGCATGATCACAAAGGATCAAGTCTCGAAAGACCGATTAGTTTAGTAGTCTTGGAAACACTAGATATATTCATAAGTCTTACATTACATCATAAGGTAAAAAAAACTACAACAACATCTTGTCTTCATATCCCCTCATACTATCCCTGCAGGTCATTCATAAATTACTTCTTCATAATCTTGGGAAAAATAAAACATTGAAAGGGGTGAGCTCAGATGCTCAGTAAGGATAACATTATAGCAGAAGCTTTCATAGATAAGCATAAACACTTAAGGCAGTTTATAACTAAAATGAAAGAATTTTGAACTTTAACTTCAGCATAAAATGGCAAATATAAAATAAATTAATGTAATTTACTTACTCACATGGATATTATACTAGTCGAATGATCACATGCAATATCAATAACCACTTTCATAATGATGGAATGCATAATGCCAGACTATCATAACCACATAGACAAGGCCTCTTGCCAAGACTACAAATAAGATTTTGACAAGGCCTTATGCCAAGACACTAGTTTGTCTCATGAGACCTACCGATGCATCAAGAAGCTATAGCGGGCTCCACCCGTCACTTATTAAGTCCAATGCATTCCTCATATGAACAGGTTTAAACATAACATAAACATTCGTATTAAAACTAGCATATGAAATGTCAATACTTTAACCACAAACCATGAATGGTATAAAAATAGCACATCCACAGTCAAACATAACTCATTCGATACAATATGGAATATTTTATTGTATCAAATTAACCTCAATCAAGAATAATGAAGGATGTTGACATAGATGAAAATAATCATCAAAACTATTTGATAGAAATATCCCCCTTTTTCTTGAAATCATTTAAAAGTCACACTATTTGTCAAGAATCCATTTAAAAATAGATTTTTGAATCAAAGTGTCCCATACCACTTTGAAAATTTTTAAAAGGAGTTTTAATTTCTAAAATTTAATTTCCATATAAATAAATCCTTGAAACCATTTTTAAAACATGGACATTAATGAGAAAGATTTAGATGAATAAGTCTTTAAAACATTTAAAAATGGTATTTTAGTTAGAGATTCTAACCAAAAGAGAGACACTTGAATACAAATAATTGAGGTAATAAAAACTTTGTAATATCATGAGAATAAAGGGATTCATGATATACTATGTCAAAGTACATTATATACACCATATAAAAGTGATTTGGTGTATATCAACAAAGAAGTCTCAATGGAATGTAAATTGAGATGAAATCTATCATAAAGGCCGTATCCTTAGGTTAAGGATAAATCAACGACATAATTATGTGTGAAAAATTCAAATACACTAAATATTATTGGATATTAAGTGTAAAATAATCAAAGGATATTCACACATATTCTTGTAAAAACAACACCAACGAATTGGATGTTTAACTCAACAAATGGTGAATGAGTTAAAATTACTCTTATCAAATTCATATCAATGACTTGAGAATTATAAATGGAGTGATTATGTGTATCAAAAGTATATCCATAGGAAGGGGAGTGGAAATTATGACATAATCAAATGAATAGTGATTCCACACATAATCTTGGGGTAATATAATCAATGAAATATGCGTAAAGCCAAATGAGTGGAAATTGAAATCTCAAATTCCCTTATCGATTAGGTAACTTACAAAACATACATACATGAAAGAAGTATCATACCATGATGATGTAAATACCCATAAATTAAATTATATTACACAATGAATACAATCATGGGCAGTACACATACACCACATGCAATAATTAAGTGGTGAACAATGGAATTCTCACGAAATTAAGAGTGAGTTAAGAAACCCCTTACTTTGTACTTTTTCCTTGGTCGACGGTAGGTTAACCTCCTATATAATGGTTAAATAATTGTTATTTAATTATACAAGAATCATATGCATTAATATGATATCATATAAGATCTTTTAACATTGATTTGTTAATAATATCTTAGAATTATCGTCATTTCGGGTGTTAACGGGTTCATTTTACTTTATTTTATTTATTATGTGAGCCATATTTGTTATTAATGGGATGTATATTATTCATATCCAAAATTATATCAAGTCCTTAAATATTATTTTTAATCATAAAATGAGAATTATACTTGAATGGATATGATGGAGAATGAATCTCATCGCGTTCGTGGAGACGGTAGTCCGTACGTACGCACGAGCGACAATATCATTCTTTTGATATTAAAATAATATATAATTGGATGGTATATCATATATACAGAATCAGTATCATGTTATATTTATTATTTACATGAGTTACACATCATTATTATACCCATCCAAATAATAATATATTGAATAACAATTACACCACGACGTGGAGACGGTAAGCCGTACGTACGCACGTATGGTGACATGTTATTCAAAGGATGGATAGAATACTTAATATGGTTGTACCATATTTATAATAACATCACAGTATATATATGATACTAGAGTTATTATTTTTTAATGGTAATAACAAAGAAAGAAGAAGTGGAAGAAGAAAGGAACTTGAAAAGGGGTGGTGAAAACATTACCTCTTCTTCGGGTTCTTCCTTTTGATTTGATCAAAAGGGATCCTTAAGTTGGCTTTCTGATCAAAATAATGCCTCTACGTTGTAGTGAGGGAAGTTGAGAGAGTATTTGGGCAGGGTTTGGCCGAACCAAAAGGCTTTTAAGGTGTGAAGAAATGAGAAGGAGGAGTGCCCTTTTATAAGAGGGGTGAGGGGTACCTTTGGAAAAGCTAGAAATATTAATTTATAATAAATTCATATTTGGTTTCTAATGGCTCAAAAGTTTATTATTCAAAGTTTAAGGTGGGTATAGGTCGAAAACCAATCAACCAATAGAATTTATACAGGTTTGGGTCATTATATTAACCTTATCTTTAAGTATTAACTCTTAGTTAATTAGTTTCACTTTTACAATGTCTCTTTGTATTTTTATATTATATGGTTAATAAACTTACCATATACATCCAAGTGACCCCCAAGTGGTTCATTAATGATACAAATATCATGATATAAGTCTCTTGGCCGAACCTTAGATTTTTAGGAATTTAATATCAATTGATAATATAATATTTGTTTTAAAAACTCTTTTATGTCAATTTTGACACTATTCAATAGTTGATTTTTGTGAAACAGCTAACAGAATGATTACTTTGAAAAAAGTTAATTAAATCAATCCTAATATGTCATATTAACCCAAAAAATTAGTGTAATTAAATAAAAGTCTCAAATTATATTTATTTGGGTATTTATAATATCAATTATTCTAATTTTTCGCTATTATGGTAATTACTGCATCACCATTGTGTCATAAATAAATTTAATCATTTAATTTCTAAAAATTATAAATAAAATATAATTATGTATAAAATCTTTTTATATTTCTAATTAATATTTATAGTCTAAAATCTAACATATATAACCCTATGTAACAATTGTTTTTCTAAAAGATATATGCTTGTGTCATTTTTGTATTCATTTTAACTTAATTAAAATAAAGTGTCCCTATCACTTACAAGTGGATCCATGGGGTCCCAAAATCGACCCAAATATTCCCATGGTCGACCATGTATCAAACAATAGGGTTAAGACACGTTTTAGGGTAATTTAGTATTATTATAATATTATTTGTTTAACCCTTGTTTACCGGATTTACCCTTTAACCATGGTAAATAAAATATTTACCGAAGTAATTATCCAAAATGTCTAAAAATAAAAGTTACCTATTTACACAATTTGAACATCCTGATTGAAAATATAGAATCCATTTTTCCAAATTCAAAACACATAAGTGGCAGAAATTAATTTAAAATTAATTCCCGTTGTTAAAACAAAAAGCGTGTTTTTAAGAAATAATAACTATCAAAAGATTGACACTTGTTTATGTCTGGTTTAATTGTAAAATTATGTCTAATGACAAACATTGAATTAAATGGTAAAAATATATTCTAAATATACTTTAAAACTACTCAAATTCATAATTTATCAATATTAATTATTTTGATTAAAAAAGTTGTTTTTAATTAAAATTTAGTAATTTTCACTATTCATCAAAATATGAAAGTTATCCAAAAAGTACCAAAATTTCACCCTAGGCTAATTTCGATATTACGAATCCAAAAATGAAGTCCATTTTGAGATATATAATTTATAAAATTTCAAAAATTAGGTATTACTATTCATAACGTCTAGTTTGATTGGTTGTGGTGTGTTAAAATCTCGAAGTTGCGTACAATGCACGCCATTGCATTATTCGAAGGGAAACATACCGTGGAATCTTGGGGTGTTACACTTATGTTCATTTTATTCTTAAATATCTCCCTTGTTTACCCTTACTAAGAATTTGAGATCACCTTTTATATGTTTCTTTTCCCTAAGTTATGAAGAAAGGTATTAAGTATGATATATCAAAAAGGGTTATAGTTATAGAGAAATAGGTGGGAGAATAAGTAGATATATTAGGAACCAGTTGTTTATATATCCATGTTTACAAAGGCACTAAACTAATATGGTATTTGGGCATGTGTTTATGTAATTTATAAAATGTTCCAAAAAAAATGATGTAATGTTAATGTACATTAATCTAGGTTATTTATAGTTAAAATGGAAAATTTCATTCCCACACTTGAATATTTTATTTACTTAAATTATCTAGGATAAATTATTTTCTTAGGAATACTATGATGCCAAGTTTTATATTTCAATTATAATGGGATTGAATGAGTAAAATGGAAAATTGAATGATTAAAGCGAATCATAAATATTGAAATAGAGACTCATGATTTGACTGAATTAGTTGATTCATGTAACTAAAATTTCCCTTACATTTTTTACAATTTAAATTTTTAAAATTAATATTAATTGATTTATTATTATTATTCATTTTAAGAGTGATTGTATAAAATCATATTTCCTGTTTTTGAGAGGATTTATAGACTAAATATTTCCTATTTTATCTTGATCATATTTCTTGAGTGATCTTGGGACATGTTACCTTCTAGAACTTGAATTAGAACTTATCAAAACTATAACTATGAAAAATAAAATTTAAAATGATTGAGGAATATTTTTATAATCCCTTATCCTTGATACCAATATTACATCAATCCTTGTTTACCCCTTAGATACCATGAATGACCATGTTAGGGATGATCCCTATTTCAATCCATTTTTATCCATTTCGACCCTACACTTAGTATTTTCATGATATTTTAAAGTTGAAGTGTGGGGGTTGGGGAATAAATGGTAAAATAGATAAAATAAATTGTAAGGAATAAGTGTGGGGGTGCAATATGGGTATTAAGAAATGTTTTTGATTCATACATTGAAATTTTAATATTTTCCCTTCTTGAAATAAAATGAAAAAAATAGGAATGGGTTATAACTTGGAAGAATAAAAACCCACCATTACTAGATCGATGATTTTTATCATATATGGTTAAGTGATGTATGTGAGGTTCCTTACAATCATAAATTTCAAAGAATAAAAATAAAATAAAAAAAAGGTTGTTTTAAAAAAGAAAAGAAAAGAAAGTAAAAACATTCAAGGAGTACATAATTCATTATGATTTCATTATTAATAACCTTACTTTGAGCTTGAAAAGTGGAATTTTTTGCACTTTAAATGGGAGAATGTCATTGATTATTTACTTTTGATATCATGAAATTTACTTTAGAGAGATACCTCCTCCTTGAGCCTTAATTTTTAAACATTAAATCTTACCAACCTTAATCCTCAAATTCATTTGAAACTTGATTGTAAAATCCTCATGATTTTGTGTGCCTTTTTTATTTTCAAAGTGGAGAAAGTAGTTCCTTAAAAATCCTATAGAATAGAAGCATGCTCTCAGGATATGATCATAACTCTACTTGAATTGAATCATGATTTATGAGAGAAAAAAAAATTCAAAAATGAGGTAAATCCCGATTCAACATGTTTAATAATAGAAAATTAAGGATCTTGAATGGATAAAATAAGAAGTTTAATCATTTTAAAAAGGGATAAAGTAAAATAATGGAATTTATTTTTATTTTTAAAGGTAGTAATTAAATTGATATTTTATGTGGAACTTGAAAATTTGATTTGACATTGATAATTTTTTTATTTTATTGTTTGTAGATTTGAATAACAATAACATGTGTACCATTTGATTTTCAATATTGATATTTTATGATTGAGGAAAAACATGGTTTATGTGTGGGGGTATTTGACACAATAATATCTCATGCAAAATATTTGAATATAATTTAAGTATTCTTAAAGTATTTTAATGAAAAATTCCCAAGTATTTAATTATTTTACTTAAATGTAGGGAATTATAAATATAGAAGTAAAATGAATTAAAATATATACAATTTTGAATAATTTGAAGTTTGGTATATAGTTTAATATTCTCTTAAGTTTACTAAGTTATTTCTAATGATTTTTAGAATAAAATATGCGCCAAACTGGCTAGCCCTCAACCAATGGTAGCTGGCCAACTAGCGATACCATAAGGGGTTAGCCAACCGAGCCCCCAATGGGAAGGCTAGCAGATCAAAAAAGGTAAGGTGTGAGACCGCATGGGGAAATCAGGCCCATGAGGCATGCAGGCTTGCAGAAGTAGCCCACAAGTAGGGTTGGACCTAATCCCACATGGGTAATGCAATGTGCGAAACCCATGTTTGTGTGTGCAAGTGAATCTAGGAGCCCACCCTGGTGTAGGCTTCTAAGACGAGTACTAGAAAAGATTTCTTATAAATAAATGAATACCCACATATATATTATGATGTGGGAAAAATTATTAAGTGTTACTATTTATTTTTAAATCCCATGGCACCGTCCCACCTATTTCTCGCACGCCCCATCTCAGACACTAGCCACCACTGCCCTCTGTCATCTCTACCGCCCGATGTCGGGCCGTTGTTTCCCATTCCTACTATAAAACAACATTACTGCAACTGATAGAGCTCTATATTGAATATTTTGGACACTGTGAAGGTATTATACCACCCAACATCACTTCTGGAGTTTCTAACGACTATAATAAAGGCTTCATACGACCACTTTCAAGGCTGGATGACTTGAAGGGATCAACAAAGATCACCATTGCCTCTTCTTCCATACCGCCTCCATGCTACAACACCATTGGACCACAACCAGTACCATTGAGTAGTGGATTCTCTATGGAGAGAAGGTGTTCCACCGTGAAGAAATTCTGCCAAGAAGGGTCACTACTGCCACTGTGAAGAAGAAGCACTGTTGTGACAATGGTAGATTTGATCTACCGTTTCCTTAACGATATATGTGATCTATATTTTCCTAAATGATATATGTGATATAATATTTATACAATGGTAGATTCGATCAACCACTAACATAACATTAGATTTGGAAGATACCTCGACTTCCACTACTTCTCCTGGGAAACACAGTTGCACCGACCCATGGTTGCCACCGCCATACTCAAGCACCACTACAATATTGCACCAAACCCAAATCCATGCACATAGGCCATATAGAAGGAGGGTGGGGTAGGGGGGGGGGTCAGATTTTAAACTAATGTACTTGTCAAGGAGTCACCACCGAGGAGGCCATGTGTCTATGATTCCATGCAAGAACCACTCTCATACACCCTTATAAAGAGATAAGGAGTTTCTATCAGATGTACTGACACGAAGGAGGCTGAAATGAGCATTGTGTTCAACTGATCTTCTATGGGTTTTTGGGAAAAAAAAGTTCTAAAACATGAATAAGTGATAATACTGATTGATATAATAAATGGTGGATGATTAATGGTTGATTTGGAGGAAGGATAATTACATGGAATGGTTGATATGTTCTACTTATGAAGAAGCACATCGACAATTGATTGGTGCAATGGTAGATGTGACATACCATTGGTGAAATGGTAGATGTGATTTACCATTGGTACCAAAATCAAATGACAATGCTAATTTCAAGTGGTTATGCTGAAATTTATACTACATGTAGAAGCGGTTGTTGTGGTATAGGTAGGGATCAAATCCACATATACCTAAGAAGAAACCTACAGACACATACATTCTTTGGAGGATTGGATATAAAGTGGACAACTTTGGTATTGATTTCAATTGGGATAAAATAATAATAACATACCTAAGATAATGGATTGAATTTAATAATGAAACACTAGGTATTTTAATGGAATGAATTGAAGAAGATGAGTCGATCCTTGGTTGTCACTAAGTCTAGATTGGATGTATTTGTTTTCAAAAAAAAATTTCAGATCACTAATTCAAGATGAATTCAAATAATAAGGTAACTTCCCAAAATAATTAACCAATTTTATCCTTACAAATTTCCAAGTCTAATAACCAATTAAATTATAGGATAACTTAAATGATCACTCCAAGTAATTGGACCATAATAGCACTCAAAATGTGTTTTCGTTAAAATTGGTGAAGATGAAGAAAAAAATAAATCACCAAATTGAAATATTAAAATAATTAATTGATTAAAATAATAAAGAAAATGAAATAAAATTAAATACACCCCCATTAAGATCCTTAGTATAAACATATAAAAGGGTTATCCTTCTATCTATTCAAGGATTTCAATGGAATATGATATTTTAATTAAAGACGTGGGACTGTAGAAGTGAAAACAAAGAAATAAAAAATGCTCCACTGTTGTGTGAGGAAATTAACAATTTTTAGTGTAAATAAATTAACACCTTGATTAAATAGTATCAATGAGTAAAGATAAATTATATAAAAATTGAATAAGAATAAATTTAATTAATAAACTAAGGTTATTCAAAAAACTTACATGAGATAAATTGAACACGTGATTAAAAAAATGATAGCACAACATTACAATTAAAAGAATAAAAAATCTATCCTCATTCCTTCACCACCACCAAATTAAATAGGAAATATATAATCTTTATTTATATCCCACATAATTCAATACCATCCCCATTATTTAGTATTTTAATAATGTGGGTGAGAATAAAGGAAATGTGGACATTTCAATATTGACTAGAAAAATCAAATCAATATTCTTCCCCCATGTTGATGTGAAATTATGACTTTGAATATGGAAGAATATATTATGTTCATATAAGTGAAATATATTATTACATATTTCATCTAATTGATATAGAAATTTCATCCCAATTGGATATTCCATTTAGAAGTTATGATCAAATATGTGGGTTGACTTTATGGGCCTTCAATTCTAGACCATAATTTAATCCTCAACTTGAGATCCCTGGATCTATGTGAAAAATTAAAAATTATCTATGTCCATATTTTAATTAAATGTTCCTCATAATTTTCTCTATATAAAATTAAAATTTAATATTATTGGTCTGGAATTGTGGGATACACTTTTATTTGATGGGCCTATGACCCATTCTGCTTTGTTTATAAATTTCTACATCTATAGAAAAAAATTTCCATCTTCACTTATGATTAATTCATTGATCCTAAAAGAAAAAATTTCACAGTCAAAGTGATAAATCATATCCCAAAATATCAAATTAAAATAATTAAAATAATTTAATCCAAAAATTAATTATTCATTAGGCCCATTAAACAGGAATTTCATAATGATGTGAAATTAGGTTCAAATAAGAAAATGCAACAAAAACTTATGTTTATGGACATTGAAACACATGAATATTAAAATTTAAACAATTAATATTAGCCTATTTAAATGGATAATCATGCCCCCAACTTGAATTTTTCTAGTCCTGATAAAAAAGTATCTAAAAAATATGAAAATTGAATTCCCTTTTTCAAAAATATTTTAACATACAATACTGAAAAAAATACATCATCCCAAACAATCATGAAACCTATCAAAATAATTTAACACAAGATAGGTTCACAAGAATATCTCAAGCTCAAGCCCATTAATTTATTCAAATTCATCATCACGTTTCATCAAATTTCAATTAAGCATGATGATATGTTACATCAAAAAAGACATGGGGCCATTTTCTTATTCAAGGGGAAAAAATGGTAGTGATAGGTGGGAATCACATTAAACCTTAAGATGAGTATCCATTTTTTTATTTTTCCTTTTTTTTGTTTTTTTATTTTTATTTTTTTGAACCACAATAGATATGGAAATACCAACTATGGGAAATAAAACCATGGAGTCACAATCCCCAAGAACTGAACACCACACATTTCGTCAATTCCAATATTTACAATAGATATATAAATCCTAACTATGGGAAAGATAACTATGGATTAATGATTCCCAAGCACCAAATGCTACTTATCTAGAAAAAAATTAATCTATAAAATCCTTTTTTATAGTTTTTTATTGGATACTCAAATTAAACCAAAAGTGGAACCGAAACCTATGCTATGATGAAAGGGACCCAAGAACTCAAGCTTAAACGCATAATAAAATAGACATACATTTTGACATTTTTATTAAAAGGATGAAAATGTTACTAGTGAAAAATCACATCAGTCAACAAAACTTTCCAAACAAAATGCTCATGAACTTAAACTAGCATTAAAATAATAATCAAGGAATGAAACATCATTTTAAATTAAATTTTTAGGTTTCATAATGTAATTTAATGCATGTAATGATAAAAATTGATTTTTTTAATAAAGTCCCATTTTTTTAAATCTCTTATTTTACGCCCCCAACTTAGAATGACACTGCACTAAGTGTTGAAACAATAGAGAAGAGAGAGTTTAGAATTGAGATGAAAGAGGGGGGAAGGTTATCTGAAATGAAATCATGGAAAACACCACCTAGTTTGAAGTAGAGGACTCATAAATAATAAATTTATCACATTAGATCTATGTTACAAGTAGACTACTTGGGGATGATTGAAGTTATGTTTATATTCTAGAAGACATGTATTTCATTTAGAATTACTAAAATGTTTCAGCTACTAAGTATCACACACAAGAGACATTAAATCACATTGATAACACCAAGGTGGTTCCCTTGAAAAAAAAACACACAAAATAAAATAAAATAAAATAAAATAAAATAAAATAAAATAAAATAAAATAAAATAAAATAAAATAAAATAAAATAAAATAAAATAAAATAAAATAAAATAAACACATAACCTGAGTTGTCTCTCAAAAATCACTTAGTTTAATGTCATTTTATCGACATGGACCCCCAACCTATCTAATACCAAATTTTAGAATTTTGAGGAATTAATTTTTATCCACTTAAAATAGATTGATATTGATTATTTTTTTATAATTTATTTCATTCATAATTCTATGTTCTACAATGAGTGGAAAAAATCCAAGGAATATAAGAAATGGTTAATCTAGTTGCTTTTGTAGTCTTCCCTAAGACATTAAGGATCATTCCAACTTTATTAATTTAAAGAGAAGAATGGATTCCAAATAAATGGTCATGGTTATACAATATGAAGGGATACTTAAGCCATGAAGGAAGGAAGATAATTATGAGCTCAGTTTGGCTAGAAATTTCAGACACATTTTGAGGCTTTAAATCGAATTCAATTTCATTTTAAAAATTTATAAATAGTTTTGATTCCTTTTGAACAGAATATTAATCCTAAAAATTGGATAGATTAGTTTCAAGAATGGGTATATACTTGAAGTTTTTGATTTATCCCAGTGGTTTAGTTATTGTTGTTTCTGAAAAATCATTATTTTATCTATATTTAGGAAATTCAATCCCTGATGTCAAATTATCATCTTTTGAATACAAAAAACCAATTTCATATTGATTTAAATACTCATCAACAATATCATGATCCTATTAAGATATACCAAATCCAAAGGTTTTTTATTCAGTAAATTCATGAGTGGTTTGTGGGAATCTAGACACTATACATATGGTTATGGAAGGGATAGTTAGAGTAGTGATGGGTTCCTAACAAGTTTTAATGATTTGTAGTTCTAATTTCAAATATGAAACCTCATAATTAATTCTCTACATTTGACTACATAATTATTCATTGAATGTCCGAGGAACAGAATGGGTAGGAGGTTAAACATCATGGACTTCCCCAAGATTGATCTTTTCAACCATCCTTGAGAGGGATGCAAATTTATCCTTAAAATAATCATCATCCTAATGATTTTACTTCTCACCGGGTGTGGGGTAATCATTCAATGTTTGATCAAATAAATCACCTAAGTTAGTTTCTTCCCAATATTGATATAACATTTGATTACAGTATGGATTTATGATGGGGTAATGTTTAATAGATTCCATTGGAGTAGACTAGAACTAGGAATTAGGATTCTCAAGACAAAAACAAAAAGAAATAGAAAAATAAAAGAGAAATGGTGGTGAGAATAGAGAATATGGGGAAATAAAAGGATTATAGTGTCTATGATAACTTACTTAGGTCCATGGAAATGGCGCCAAAATTTATTTACCCCAAAATTTACCCTATAGGTAGAATATTTTTATGTAGTATAGGTAGAGATCAAATCCACAAAGACCTAAGAAGAAACCTACATACACATACCTTCTATGGAGGATTATCCTTTAAGTGGCCAAATTTGGTGTTGATTTAAATTGGGATAAAATAATATTAATATACATAATATAATGGATTTAATTTAATAATTAAACCCTAAACATTTTAATGGAAACAATTAAACAATATGATTTGATCCTAGGTTGTCTCTAGGGCTAGATTGGATGTATTTTTTTATTAGATAATTTTATATCAATAATTCAAGATGCATCCAAACAATGGGGTAACCACCTAACATCATTCAATAATTTTATCCTCACACAATTCCAAGTATAATCACCAATTCACATATAGTATCACTTAAATGAGCACACCAAGGAATTAGATCATACTATCACTCAAAATATGTTGTCTTTAAAGTTGGTAAAGATGAAGAAGAAAATAACTCATCAAATGTAAATATTAAAATAATGAACTAATTAAAATATTAAATAACATGAAATAAAATTCAATAACCCCCCACTCAACTCCCTAGTATCATCCCATAAAATTTTTATCCTTCCATCGATGAAAATATTTAAATGGAATATGATATTCGACTTAAAGAAGTGGGATTGAAAAGTGAAAACAAAGAAATAATGAACACTCCAACATTGTGTAAGGAATTTCAAAATTTTTGTTGTAAATAAATTCACACCTTGATTAAAAATTATCAATGTGTAAATATAAATTATAGAAAAATTTAAGAATTATAACTTTTATTAATAAACTAAGGTGATTCTAAAAACATACATGAGAGAAATTGAACATGCGATTAAAACAATGATAGCATAACATTACAATTGAAAGAATAAAACATCTACCTCCATTAATTCACAACCACAACATTAAATAGGAAATATATGAACCTTAGGCCAAGAATCCATCATTAAATACCATCGTTATTAGTTATGATAGTCAAACTGTGGGTGAGAATAAAGGTAAAGTGGACTTTTAAATGTTGACCAGAAAAAATGGATCAAGATTCTTCCCCAATGTTGACTTGAAATTATGAATTTGAAGATGAAAAAATATGGGATTATCATATATGATAAATATATTACTCCATATTTACTCTAATTTATGAATAAATTTAATCCCAATTGGATATTTTATTTAAAATTCATGATGAAATAGGTGGGATGACTTTATGGGCCTTCAAACCTGGCCCATAATATAATCCTCAAATTGGTCTCTATGGATCTCCATTAAAACTTCAAAATTAGCTTTGGAAATATATGAATGAAATGTTCCACATATTTTTTTCTATCTTTAGTTAAAATTTCACCTTTATTGGTCTTGAATTGTGGTCTCCACTTTTATTTGATGAGCCTAAGGTCTATTTTTCTTTGTCCAGAAATTTCTGCATCTATAGGAAAAATGTCCATATTCCCTTATGATTTATCCATTGATCATGAAAGAAAATATTTCACACTAAAATTTATAAATCATATCCCATAATATCAAATTAAAATAATTAAAATAATCTTATCCACAAGCTGATGATTTATTAGGCCTATTAAAAATTAATTGAAAAATTATGTGAAATGAGGTTCAAATAATAAAATGCACTGAAAAACAATGTTTATGGACATTTAAACACATGAATATTAAAATATAAAAAATTAATATTATCTTCTTTTAGTGTCTAATGACACCCCATCTTGGGTTTTTCTATTATTGAGAAAAAAGTATCTCAAAAATATGAAAATTAAATTCCATTTTTCTAAAAAAAATTAACATACAATGATCACCAAAAGAAATCATGCCAAAAAATAAAGAAACATATCAAAATCATTTAGCACAATATAGGTTCACAAGCATATCTGAAGCCCAATACCATTCTTTTGTTCAAACTCATCGTAACATTTCATCCAAATTCAATTAACCATGATGATGTGTTGTGAATAAAAAAAGACAAGGGGACCATTTTCTTGTTTAATGGGAAAAAATATAAGTGCTAGGTGGGAATCATGTTAAACCTTAAGATGAGTATCCAATTCCCCCTGTTTTTTTTTGATTTTTTTTGATTTTTTTTGAACCACAATAGAGATGAAAAAACTAACTCTGGGCAAGAAAACTATGGAGTCACAAACCCCAAGCATTTAACTCAACATATTTAATTAATTAAAAGATATATAATAGATATATAAAGCCTAAATCTAGGAAATAAAACTATGGAGTCATGATCCCCAAGTTCCAGATTCCACTCATTTGGACAGAACATTACTCTATGCAGTCTTTTTTTCATATTTTTTTGGATACTCAAATTAAACTAAAAGTGGACCAAAACCTATGATATGATGAAATGGACCCAATATCTAAAACTTATACCCAAAATAAAATGGAATTTAATTGTGACATTTTTACTAATAGGATGAAAATTTTAGTAGTGAAAAATCACATTGAACAAAAACACTTTCCAAAAACAATGCTCATGAACTTAAAATAGGATTAAAATCAGAATTAATGAACGAAAAATTATTTGTAATTTAGTTTTCATGTTTCACAATGTACATTAATGCATGAAAGGATAAAAATTTAATTTTTTCATAAAATCCCATTTTTTTAAATCTCATATTTTTACATCCCCAACTTACAATGACACTACCCTTAGTGTTGAAATAGAAGAGAAGATAGAGATTATAATTGGGATTAAAGAGGGGGTAAGGTGATTTGAAATGAAAACATGGAACAAAAACACTTGGTTTGAATTTGGGGACCCATAAATAAGCAATTGATCACTTTGGAACCATTTTATAAGTAGACTCCTCAGGGATGATTGAAGTTAGCTTTGAATTCTTGAAGTCATGTGTTCCATTTAGAATTACTAAAATAATTCAGCTGCCAAGTCTTATATATAAGATAAATTATATCACATTAGAAACCCTAAGGGGGTTAAATAGATAAAAAACAAAAAACACATACAATGAAATAAAATAACATAAACATAGAATCCAGGTTGACTTTCAAAAAGAGCTTAGTTTAATGTCATTAGCTCGATATGGACCCCCAACCTATCCAATACCAAATTTAAAAATTTTTAGGACAACATTTTTCTCCAATTATAATATATTGAGATTAATTTTTTGTTTAGAATTTGTTTCATATATAATCCTATTTTCTACAATGAGTGAAAAAATACAAGGAATACCAAAAATGGTTGATCTAGTTGCTTTTTTAGTATTTCCTAAGACATCAAGGATCATTCTTACTTTATTGGTTTCAAGAGAAGAATTAATTCCAACTGAAAGGTCATGGTTATACAATATGAAGTTATACTTTAAAGGGGAATGAATTAAAATAATTTTGAGCTTAGGTTGGATATCACTTTCAGACACAAGTTGATATTTTAAATCGAACTCATTTTTAATTTCAAAATTTATAAACATTTTTGGTTCCTTTTGAACAAAAGATTTATCCTCTAAATTGGACATATTAATGTTAGGAATGGGTATAGACTCTTAGTTTATTATTTATCCCAATGGTTCAGTGATTGGTGTTTTTTGAAAATAATTATTGGATCTATATTCAGAAAACTCAATCCATGATTTCAAATTATCCTCTTTTGAATACAAAAAACAAATTTTCTCTTGATTTAAACACTCATAAACAATATCATAATCCTCTTCAGCTATACCAAATCCAAAGATTGGTTCTTCAGTAAATTTATGAGAGATTTTTGGGAAACTAGACACTCTACATCTGGTTATGTAAGGGATAGTCGAGGTAGGTATGGGTTCCTAATAAGTTTTAATGATTTGTAGTTATTATATAAAATATAAAACATTGGAATTAATTCTCTCTATTTGAATACAAGATTGTTCAATCAATGTCTAAGGAATAGAATGGGCGGGAGGTTGAACATCATAGAATTCCCCAAGATTGAACTTTTAAACCATCCTTGAGAGGGATATAAATTTATCCTTTATGTAGTCATCATAGAAATGATTTTACATCTCACCGGGTGTGGGGTAATCATTCAAGGTTTGATTAAAGAAATTACCTAAGTTGGTTGATTACCAATATTGATTCCCATTTGATTCTAACATGAATTTATGATGACGTAATGTTGAAGATACTCTATTAGAGTAGATTAGAACTAGGATTCCAGATTATTAGGACACAAAAAAATATAAAGGGGAAAATAAAAGAGAAACTGGGGACGAGTATAGATAATTTATGGTGAGAAAAGGGTGTTATTGTCTATGATAACTTACTTAGGTCCCTAGAAACAGTGCCAAAATTTTTTTACACACAAATTTACCCTACAGGTAGAAGTAATTTTTATATTACATGTATGGATCAAATATAAAGATACCTAAGAAGAAACCTATAGACACGTACCTTCTATGGAGGATTGGCTATTAAGTGGAAAACTTTGGTGTTGATTTAAATTAAGATAAATTAATACTAACATACCTAATAGAGTGGATTTAATTTAATAATAAAACACTAAGTATTTTAATAGAAAAAATTGAATAAGATGATTTGATCATAATTTATCTCTAGGTATATATTGGATGTCTTTGTTTTCTTAGAAAATTTCAGATCAATAATTCAAGATGCATCCAAACAATGAGGTAACTCCCCAATATCATTTAAAAATACAATCCTTACTATATTAAAATTATAATCATCAATTCAATTATATGATCACTTAAATGAAAACTCCAAGGAATTGGATCATACTAGCACTCAAAATGTGTTATCATTAAAGTTGGTGAATACGAAGAAGAAAATATCTCATTGAATGGAAATATTAAAATAATGAATTGATTAAAATATTAAAGAACATGAAATAAAATTCCATAAAACCCTACAATAATCCTTAAGATCAACCTATAAAAGTTTTATCCTTCCATTTATTCAAATATTTCAATGGAAGATGCAATTCAACTTAAAGATATGGTATTGAAGAAGTAAAAACAAAATAAATAACAAACACTCCACCATTGTTTGAAGAATTTCACAATTTTTGGTGTAAATAAATTCACACCATGATTAAAGGACATCAATTTCTAAATATAAATTATATAAATAGCGAATAATAACAACTTTTATTAAGAAACTATGGTGATTCAAATAACATACATGAGAGAAATTGAACATGTGATTAAAAAAATGAAAGCGTAACATTATAATTGAAAGAAGAAAACATCTACCCTAATTAATTCACAAACACCATCTTAAATAAGAAATATATGATTATTAGGTCAATAATACATAATTAAATACCATCTCCATTAATTAGGATAGTCAAAATGTGGGTGAGAATAAAGGAAAAGTGGACTTACATTGAGTAGAAAAATCGGATCAAGATTCCCCCCATATTGATGTAAAATTATGACTTTGAAGATGGGTGAATATGGGATGGTCATAGATGATAAATATATTCTTTCATATTTCTTATAATTTATGTGGAAATTTCATCCTAATTGGATATTCCCATTGAATGTTATGATGAAATAGGTGGGCTGACTATATGGGATTTCAAATCTTTCCCATAATTTAATCCTCAACTTAGGATCCATGGATATCCATAAAAAAAACCAAAATTAACTCTATACATAGTTGAATAAAACATTACATATAAATTTCTCTATCTCCAGTTAAAATTTTATCTTTATTAGCCTTGAATTGTGGGTTCCACTTTTATTTGATGGGCCTAAGGCCAATTCTGCATTGTCCATAAATTTATAAATCTATAAAAAAATGTTTGTATTTCTTTATGTCTTATCTATTAATACTAAAAGAAAAAATTTAACACTAAAATTGGTTAATAAAATACCAAAATATAAAATTCAAATAATGAAAATAATTTAATCCAAAATTGTATGATTTATTAGGTCCATTAAACAAGAATTTCATAATGATGTGAAATGAGGTTCAAATAATAAAATTCACTAAAACTGATGTTTATGGAAATTGAAGCACATAAATATTAAAATATAAACAATGAATATTATTCTATTTCATTTTATAATAACACCCCAACTTGATTTTGTTTAGTCATGAGAAAAAATTATCTCTAAAATATGAAAATTGAATTCCCTTTTTTAAAAACATTTTAACATAAAATGGTCACCAAAATACATAATGCCAAAAAATCATGAAAATTATAAAATTATTTAACACAATATAAGATCAAAAGAATATACCAATACCAAGCCCATTACTTTATTCAAATTCATCATCACATTTCATACAATTAAAATTAATCATAATGATGTGTGCATCAAAAAATAAATGGGTCCCATTTTATTGTTCAAGGGGGAAAAATAGAAGTTCTAGGTGGGAATCATATTAAAACTTAAAATGATTATCCATTTTTTATTTTTCATTATTTATTTTTATTTTTATTTTTTTTGAACCACAATAAAGATGGAAATACAAACTATGGGAAAGAAAACTATAGAGTCACGATCTCCAAGCACCAAAAACCACAATTTTTTTTTCAATTCCAAGCTCTAAAATTGTCACAAACCAAGTCAGAGTTCCATCTAACCCAACACCCTACCCAGTCTATAGCATGGCTCAAAGGGCATTCCTAATCCCCATAGGATAGAAACTAGTTCCTGGGTATCAACTATATGATTTGTAAATGATTTCACCCATTTTTATAAGCATAAAATAACCAAAATAAATAAAATTCACAATAATAAAAACCAAAGCCAAACAAGGCTCAAAAAATTTTCATACATAACATTTTTAACTTTAACCAACACCCAAGATACAACAATAGAAAGGAAAATGATACAATAACCCAAGAACTCTATATATCAAGAAGTACATCACCCTCAAGCCACCGCCACCAAAACCTATATGATAGGAACTCTACCAAACCAAACCACCAACACAACACACCTTTCCTTTTACCTATGCCAAACAAAAAAGGTCTAAATACACCCAAATGTGTATGTATGATGTGATCCAAATCCCAGTAGGATGCCACCTTAAGAAAAATATTTCTTGACCCAAATTTAAAATACAATTAACATGTCTGTTTATGTAAAATCATTTGAATAATTTCCAAGAAAACATTTTAAAGAAAGACTATATTTTAGCACAACACTTTTAAGGAAAATACTTTTAAAGGTAACATTTAAAAGGAAGAATTTACCAAGATAAACTGACTTAAAAATCAAATTCACTCAAGGTCTACTGTATGCCGATGAAAGGAACCACACCATCCAAGTCTCAAGAGAGCATCGTTGTTAAATCCCTAGGGGTAATCTAGCTTGAGTGAGACACTAGAACCTAATACCTCTGTGAAATGTGGTATAATAACCATAACTATAAAAATTCTCATGAATGAGCTACTAGAGATGAGAAACATCCAAAATTCCAATGGAAATAAATCATCATCATAGTTTATTTAGTGTTTTAATCATTAATCTAGCTAAGTGAAACTAGGACAAGCTACTTCCATATCAATAGTGCACTAATTATCGTATGCCCACCTAGATACCTGATATTTACTTTATTATAAATTCCATATTCACATGTCACATAAAAAACTCTTTTTCACATACACATTCCAAGGATTATAAACATACTAATAAATCTCCATTTTCCATAAACCAAACCACATTCCATTTTACAGACACAAGAAACCTCTTCTAAATACATTTACTGTCACTTGTACAATTCATAAATCTCTATTTGACAAAGAGAAAGAAAATCACAAAATTGATCAACCAAATCTATGGGCCAAGCCCCTTTTTAAATCCACACATAAACTAAGATCATTTTTTAAACATGATTTTCATCATTTAAAAAATTTACAATTCATATTTAAGGCTACACAACAAAATAAAACATTCCAAAGTAATCCATTTTTCCATTGAAAACCCACTTTGAAACATGTTCACACCATGAGTGCCTTTAAAAACCCATTCTGTACCTTCCACTCAAGGCATGAAACCCTTTTTGAGAAATATCACAATAAAACATACACAAACATAACCTTAAGCTTTTGAAAATCCTCTTTAATCATGAATACATTCCAAAACACACCTAAAATATATTTCCCACCACACAATTAAACTATAGAACATGACTAAATACACCAAAAAGTATACTAAAAGCATTTAAAAATGTTAAGGCATGGAACTACCCACCTTTTTACTTAAATATTTTCAGAAAATTATGCAAAACATCAACCGCACCACCAAAAAACCCTATCAAGGAAATATTGAACACTAAACATCAATATTAAACCCTAAAGAACAATATTCACCCCTAAAGAGACCACCCAATATGCTAGAGATAAGAAAACCCAAATAGGAAGGATAGGAACCCTAGAAAAGAGGTTAAAACAATAAGAAATGGCACTTAATTGGGGAATCATGGAGAAAAATCACCAAATACACCAAAGGAAGGGAGCCCAAGGGACAAAGAGGAGGAAAGGGTGGTTCCTAGGGTTGAGAAGATCAAATGGAGTGAGAAAGGGGGGATTTGGGGTTAAATCCTGGAAGTACACAAATGAAATCTTAGATTTTTATTGACATGAACATCACGCATGGTTAGTCTACACAATTTTTCAAACTATGTGGTGACCGTGCACTCATATCTATCTTAAAGTCACCTACCACATGGTTATACCTTATGGTCTGAATATATATGCACAACATGTGTGGTAGATTCTATCTGAAAACTCTAACCTACCGTATGGTTACTTGGGCTGGAGCGCACAGTATCACATAACCATGTTTCGACCATGCACCTCATGTCCTATGACCCAAATTTTCCATTTTTATCCAACAAACCAAAGAGAAACCTTGGTAAAAATCTAGACTAAACATAAATGGAAAGAATACCTCAAAAATTCATACATTTCACACTTGTTTCTTGAGAGAAAAATAGAGACCCAAGAATGAAACAGATCCAAGAATGAAAATAAAAACCCGAGTGTGAAAATTATCCCCACCATACACTTTCCACCCCTAAAAACCCACAACAAGGATTGATAAAAAAACTAATACTTCTACATAGATTAAGGAGTTTCCCAATTATCATTAAATGAGAAGAAAACAAGGGCACCCTGAAAAAAAAAGGTTCCCAAGTTTGAACTCGGGAGGCCAGAATGGACTCCCTACCATATGGATTTCTTCCCCAAAAAGTTTCAACACTTCTGGTTGACCGATCAAAAAAATGAAATTCTCACAAAACACAACCCGAATTTTCAGGATAAGAACACTTTATACATTACCAAACAAAACTCACACAACTTACTAAAAATGAACAAGCGAACCAAAACAACTACTTGAGAAACACTTCCACAACCTTACTTCAACAAACCACTAGGTGCACTCCAACCCCAACATTCACTCAAGGGAGGAACTCAGAATTAGAGAGCTCTGAACGAGACTAAACACTACCAAGACAACACTATAAATGAAATTTATTATTAACACATTGAGGAAATAATAGACTCCCCACCATTATAAAAAAAACAACATGAATTTACTATGAAATAAATTTCAGTGAGACTCGTGTTGGGTCTCCCCACCATAAGGACCAACCAGATCAACCAACTAGAATAGACCAATATGCGAATCCAACACGAGCCAAATTAGAAACTTCATGCATAGAATAAAAAACATGATCCAAAAAACCTCTCTACTAGGGAAAGAAAATTAGACAAGGGAAGAACCCACCCATT
The DNA here is from genome assembly GCA_963277665.1 of Viscum album. NCBI lineage: Eukaryota > Viridiplantae > Streptophyta > Magnoliopsida > Santalales > Viscaceae > Viscum > Viscum album. The sequence continues at coordinate 885,620,212 of OY728158.1, forward strand.
ATATAGGCTATAACTGAAACCATCTCATAAGACCAACCACACAAGAACAACCGACCAAGGATTCACATCCAAAAATCTCGACTGATAGAATCATAAGAAAACGAGACAACCATAAATCCTTATGAACAATGAATAATTCTTATATTTCAAGGGTATTAATAAATAAACTACCATAGGGAACTTAAATTGTACCTATTTTAGCACTAGAGACAAAATCCAAGCCAAGGTCCCTCACACCCCAAGTGATTCTTGACTGTGTACAAGCTTCACTCTGGGGCCTATGTCTAGAGCCCTGATGTTTGAAGCATCTCCTACCTCCCATACAGAAGTAGAAAATTCCTAGTTGGGATACATTGTTTTTCTTTACAAGTGAACACACAACATTCCAGATAGGACCAACAAAACACAAAACCTCATGAGACCCACTTTTCTCCAACAAGACACTTCCAACAAGATAAGGACTTAGAAGGTGCACACACATTATCCTTATTCAACCCAATGAGAAATATTCAAAACAAATAACACATGGAAGAAAACTTCATTTAGAATGGAGAAATTCATAATTCCTGAAATAAAAACACACTCCCATCAAAATGGAAGTTCTCAAAAGAGTTATAATCCAACTCTTACATATTGATTTAGAAAAGAAACACCACAAATCACCACTGGACACCACCATTGTAATAGAGAAATAACACATAGGAAGGGACTTTGAACTGATCCCAAATAGTTTACTATTCTTGAAAATGGACATGGAAACTTATTATGACCTGATTTTCCACACTGATGTAATATCATGATCCCTCACTTTGAAGGAAAAAACAAAAGATTCAGAGGCCTTTTAACACCATGTCAAGCACCAAAAACCTCAGGCCGCTTACATTATTAGAATTTAGCTTCACTATTTTTAGGTTGGAACTTCAGGCTTAGAGGTGAAAACTTCACCTTTAATGACTTAGGTAACTCAAGAAACTAAAGTTTCCTTAAAATTTCCACATCCACCCTTCTCCTTAGAGATTGTTTGTCATGATCGTAAAATACAGAAGGATCAACTTCCAAAACTCAAGAAGAAGGCATTTAGTTTTATCAACTAGAGGGTATGTTGATGGTGAACCACCCATGGCTTCATTTTGAATATGAACTGATTCTTTATGGGGTCATTCACTAGACAACAAGGAAACCAAGGACCCAATAAAAATAGTCTATCAACCAAAACGTACCATAAATAAACACCAAACACACAAAGGGAACCCTCTCAAAGGCTTCCTAGAATATTTTTCAAAATAACCCATGAACCGTTATCTTAAAGCTGACTCATCAACAAGAACTAAAACTTGAAACACCATTCAAACAAAAATATTCCTAAAAATAAAATACATCACAAGTGACATTCTCAAATCACAAGAAGCCACACTACACAACTACCGATTGCCAAAACATCACATTTTCTATTAAAAGAACTTTTTAAAATTAAAATAGGCTTAGTGGGTTGCACATTCACAAAAGTAATCCCATGGAGTCTCACATGTGCATATTATCATACCAAAATAGGAACTCATCCACTTTCCACACATATCCTATGCATGTAGTCACTCATGAGAACATTAAAGTTAAAAAAAATCTTTTCCACTTTCCAAAAAAAATATTCAACCCACACTTCCATCTTTTCAATTTAATTCCTATTTTAAATATTCAGAAATTTTTTAAAAATATCTCTAATTAATAAATAAAAAACCATTTTTAAACTCCACACATCAATCCCAAAACATCTTATCCCATTAAAAAGACTTTTTAGTAGTTTAAAAAATCCCATTTAAAATAGATTTCCAAAACCCACCTTGAAATAATTCATGTTTTCCAAATATTAAATTTTGATAAATCACATGTTTTTTACTAAAAAAACCCAATATCGATAATATCATCCTTATTTAATCAAAAATAATTTTATAAAAACTCATTTTTTAAAGATTCATTCAAATTATTTCCAAAAAATAATTCTCTAACTTTCCAAAACCAACCATTTCTATATTAAAATAAAGTTTCCATATTTCCAAAATAATGGTTTTTTCAAAACAATTTTCAGAACCCAAGGAGAAACAAAACTATTCAAGAGGAAACTAGTGTCTATGGGTGACTTATATATATAATTTTAAGCCACACACAAATCACACTATTAGAGAGGAGAAACATACAAAATTATAGTGGCGATCAATCATAATCATATTTTAGTTAGTGTTGTAATTTTCAATCCATCTAAGTGAAACTGGGAAAATACACTTTCGTATCACTAGTGGACTAGTTCTAGTCTTCCCATATTGATACCCAAGATTCCCTTTTTTCTCAATTCCATGTTCACATGTCACATAAAACACCCTTTTTCACATACACATGCCAAGAATTATAAACACACTAGGAAATCACCATTTTTCATAAACCAAAACACATTCCATTTTACACACACTAAAAACCACTTTCAAATACGTTTACCATCACTTATACAATTCATAAATCCCCATTTGAAAAAGTAAAAGAAAATAAAAAAATTGATCAACCAAATCCATGGGCCAATCCCCTTTTTAAGTCCACACATAAACCAAGATCATTTTTAAAACATGCTTTTCATCATTTAAACAATTTAAAATTAATATTTAAGGGTGCACAATAAAAGACAAACATGTCAAAGTAACCCATTTTTCCATTGAAAACCCACTTTGAAACATGTTCGCACCATGAGTGACTTTAAAAACCCATTACACACCTTCCAAACAAGGTATAAAACCATTTTTGAGAAACATCACAATAAAACATACACAAACATAACCTTACCCTTTTGAAAATCCTCTTTAATCATAATCTCATTCCAAAACAAACCAAAAATATATTTCACACCACAAAATTAAAATATAGAACATTACTAAATACACAAACAAGTATATTAAAAGAATCTAAAAATTCTAAGGTACGAAATCACCTACCTTTTTTACTTGGATATTTCTAGAAAATGATGTGAAACCTCAACCATACCATCAGAAAAACCCAAAATGGAAATATTGAACACCAAACATCAAGATCGAACCCTAAAGAGACCACCCAATCTGTTGGGGATAAGAAACCCCAAATAGGAAGGAGAGGAACCCTAGAAAAGAGGGGAAAACAATAAGAGAGGAAACTTACTTGAGGAATCTTAGAGAAAATGCACCAAGTACACCAATGGAAGGGAGCCCAAGGGAGCCAATAGGAGGATATAGAGGCACCCAGGGATGAGAAGCTCGAATAGGGTGAGAAAGGGGGATTTGGGGTTAAATCTCTAAAGGAAACAAAAGGAATTTTAGAAATTTTAATGACCTCTACATCATGCATGGTTATTGCTCATGGTTTGTCAAACTGTGCGGTGACTGTGTTCCCCTCTCTATCTAAGAGGCACCTACCATATAATTAGGCCTCCCAACCTGACTAGCTATGAGTAATATGTGTGGTAGATTTTGTTTAAAAAATCCAACCTACCACACAGTTACCTAGATCAGAGCACACAGTATCCCCTAACCAAGTGACAACCATGCGCCTCATGATGTATAACCCAAATTTCCCATTTTTATCCAAAAACTCGGAGAGAACCTTAGGGAAAAATCTATACCAAAGATAAATAGAAATAATACCTCAAAAATTCAAACCCATCATACCTGATTCCTGAGAGAAAAATAGAGTCCCTATAATGAAACCAATCCAAAAATGAAAATATAAATCCTAGTGTGACAAAAATATATAAATCCCAACTCTAGGAAAGACCACTACAGAGTCATGATCCTTAAGTTTCGGATTCCACTCATTTGGAAAAAGCATTATTCTATGTGGTCTTTTTTAGTTTCTTACTTGATACTCAAATTAAACTAAAAGTGACTGCAAACCCTATGTTATGATAAAAGGGACCCAATAACTCAAACTTACACCCAAAATCCAATAGATGTGAATTGTAATATTTTTATTAAAATGATGAAAATGTTAGTAGTGAAAAATCACATTGGAGAACAAAAATTTCCAAAAATAATGACCATGAACTTAAACTTTAATTAAAATCAGAATTAAGGAATACAACATTATTTGATATTTAGTTTTCATGTTTGATAATTGACGTTAACACATTCAAGTATAAAAATTGAAAATTTTCATGAAATCCCATTTTTTAAATCATATATTTTTAGACCCCCAATATATAATGACACTTCCATAAGTGTTGAAAGATAAGAGAATAGAGAGTTTAAAATTGGGATGAAAGAGAGGGGAAGGTGATTTTAAATAAAATCATGGAAAAAAACCACCTTGTTTGATATTGAGGACCCATAATAATAAATTTATCACTTTGGATCCATGTTACAAGTAGATTCCTTGAGGATGATTAAAGTTAGGTTTGAATTCCAGAAGGAATGTGTTTCATGTAGAATTACTAAAATGATTCATATGATAAGTCTCACACACTAGAGACATTAGATTAAATTTGAAACACCAAGAGGGACCCCTCAACAAAAAAACAAAAACACACAGAATAAAATAAAATAAAATAAAATAAAATAAAATAAACGTAGAATATGGGGTTCCTCCTAAAAAGCACTTAATTTAATGTCATTATCTCAAAATTGACCCCCCAACCTACCCAATACCAACTTTCATCATTTTTAGGATTGAATGTTTCTCCACTTCTCATTGATTTAGATTTATTATTTGTTTAGAATTTGTTTTATGCATAATCCTATATTCTATATTGAGTGAAAAAATCCAAGGAATATTAGAAATGGTTTATCCAGTTACTTTTTTAGTCTTGCATAAGACATCAAGGATCATTCCTACTTTATTGGTTTTAAGAGAATAATGAATTCCAACTAAAAGTTCATGTTTATACAATATGAAGGTATTCTTGAACTAGTAAGGAAGGAAAATAATTTTGAACTTGGGTTGGATAGCACTTTCAAACATAGTTTGAGACTTTAAATCAAACTTAGTTTCATTTTTAAAATTTATAAACTGGTTTTTTTCCTTTTGAACAAAAGATTCATCCTCAAAATTGGATAGATTAGTGTCAGGAATGGGTATAGAATTGAATTTTGTGATTTCACCCAATGGTTAAGTGATTGGTGTTTCTGAAAAATCATTATTGGAGCAATATTCAGGAAACTCCATACATGATGTTAAATTATCCTCTTTTAAATATAAAAAACCAATTTACTCCTAATTTAAATACTAATAAACAATATCATGATCCTCTTAAGAAACACAAAATATAAAGGTTGGTTCTTTAGTAAATTCATGATAGGTTTGAGGGAAACTAGACACTCCATATAAGGTTATGGAAGGGATAGTCAGTGTAGGGATGGGTTACTCACAAGTTTTAATGATTTTCAGTTATAATCTCAAATATGAAACCTCAGAATTCATTATCTCCACTTTATTACAAAATTGTTCAATAAATATATTAGGAATATATGTTTAGGAGGTTTAATATCATGGAATTCACCAAGAATGATCTTTTTAACTATCCTTGAGAGGGCTGGAAATTTATCCTTTAAGCATTAATTATCTAAATGATTGTACATCTCACCGGGTGTGGTGTAATCATTCAAGGTTTGATAAAAGAAATTAAATAAGTTAGTGACTTCATAATATTTGTTTCCCATTTGATTATAACATATATTTATGATGGTGTAATGTTGAATACACTCCTTTAGAGTATACTGGATCTAGGATTTGAGATTCTTAGGACACAAACAAATATAAAGGGGAAAAGAAAAGATAAATAGGGATGAGAATAGAGAATTTGGGGAAAGAAAAGTATTATACTGTATATGATAAATTAATTAGGTCCCTAAAAATGGCACCAAAATTTTTTTATGCCCAAATTTACTCTATATGTAGAAATGGTTGTTGTAGTATAGGTAGGGATTGAATCTACAGATACCTAAGAAGAAACCTACAGACATGCACCTTCTATGGAGGATTAACTATGAAGTGGTCAACTTTGGTGTTGATTTCAATTAGAATAAAAATAATAATTTACCTAAGAGAATAGATTTAATTTAATAACGAAACACTAAATATTTTAATAGAAATAATTTAATAAGATGATTCAATCCTAGGTTGTCTCTAGGGCTAGATTGGATGTATTTATTTTCTTATAAAATTTTAGATCACTAATTCAAGATGTATCCAAACAATGTGGTAACTCCCCAAAATCATTAACCAATTTAATCCTTAAAAAAATTCAAAGTGTAATAACCATTTCAAATAGATGATCACTTAAATGATCACTCATAGTAATTGTATCGTAGTAGCACTCAAAACATGTTATCCTTAAAGTTGGAGAAGATGAAGAAGAAAATAACCCATCAAATGGAAATATTAAAATAATGAACTAATTAAAATATTAAATAAAATTAAATAAAATTAAATACAACCCAATAAATTCCCTATTATCATACCATAAAATGGTTATCCTTCCATTGATTCAAATCTTTCAATGGAAGATGATAGTTGACTTAAAGAAGTGGGATTAGAGAATTCAAAATAAAGAAACAACGAACACTTCACCGTTGTGTGAGGAATTTCACAATTTTTGGTGTAAGTAAATTCAAAACTTGATTAAAAGGTATCATAATGTAAAGAGAAATGATAAAAAGTTAATAAGAAGATTTTTTTTTTTAAAATTAAGGTGATTTGAAAAAATTTCCAGAGAGAAATTGAACATGTGATTAAAAAAATGACATCATAACATTACAATTGAAAGAATAAAGCTTCAACACCCATTCCTTCACCAACAACACATTAAATAGAAAATATATGAGCCTTATATTGATCATATATCATTTAATACCATCCACATTAATTATTATTTTCAAATGTGGGTGAGAATAAAGGGAAAGTGGACTTTTCAATGTTGGACAGAAAAATCGGATCAAGATTCTCCCCCCATGTTGACTTGCAATTATGAATTTAAATATGGAAAGATATGGGATTTTAATAGAATATAAATCTATTAATACATATTTCATATAATTTATGTAAAAATTTCATTCCAATTGGATATTTCAATCAGATGTTACGATGAAATAGCTGGGATGAATATATGGGCCTTCAAATATGCCCCATAATTTAATCCTCAACATGGGCTCCCTGGTTCTCCATGAAAAATTCAAAAGTATCTCTATACATAGTTTAATGAAATGTTACTGATAATTTTATCTATATACATTTAAAATTTAAGCATTATTGGGATTTAATTGTAGGCTCCATGTTTATTTGATGGGCCCAAGGCCTATTCTACTTTGTTTAGAAATTTCTGCATCTACATAAAAAAATTTCCATCTTACCTTCTGATTCATCCATTGATCCTAAAAGAAAAAATTTCAAAATAAAATTGATAAATAATATCCCAAAATATCAAATTTTAAGAATTAAAATAATTTTATTCACAAGATAATGATTGGTTAGTCTCATTATACATGAATTGTACAATGATGTGAAATGAGGTTCAAATAATAAAATGCACTAAAAACCAATGTTTATGGAAATTGAAACTCATAAATATTAAAATATAAAAAATTAATATTATCCTATTTTATTGTATAATCATATGTGTTCTATTAAAAAAGAATATGAGGTGTGGTTTCCTTTCATTTTCTACTGATGATAATGCCATTTTGTGGGAAGTTAGAGATTACAAAATTCATGATCAAATGAGGAGGAAAAAATATGGATGATTTATGTGAGGGAATTTAGATAATACCATTACTGATGCTTCATGAATAAGAAGATCGGGGATTAATGAAAAAATAAATAATGCTAGTTACCACCAAACGGTAGATCATGACACTGATGGTGGATCCTTAGAATGGTGGATAATGAAGAAATAGTATATTTGAAATGGTAGATGTATTATAACTTTGTGGAAAATAATGGTAGATGCTGATACCATCATTATGAAATTACATATCAACACTATAATTTGGAAATTCCTAGGAATTTAGTAGATTCAACACAGAATATCTTAATAAAGTTCCATTCAACTTTTGCAAAGATATAGAAAGATAAAATGAGTAATATAAAGAATTTTACTCCCTCTATAAATACATGGATTTTGCACTTCTAGAGGGGGATCAAAGAATCAAAGGATCATGAGAGAACAACCACTACTTCTAGATTCTCTGTTTTTTACTTATTTTATTCATTTTTACTTTTATTATTCCTTATTCCCATTATACCTCCATTTTTATTCTATTATAGAGGGATATAACCTTTTTTGATCGGGGGAAGGTGAGGTGACCTCATGTGATGCTTGATTCATAGTTTTTATCATATTCTTTTATCTCATTATTAATGGTTTTCAATTCATGATTTCATAATTTTAATGGGATATGACTTTATTTTTATTTCAAATTTGAATATTTTAAATTTTATTGACTACAGAATTGGTTCTCCCTGTTCTTGGTTCTCGATCACATCAATTGGATGATTTAGGTTCAATTGGAGAAGTGTTTGGTGATTACTAAACATGTTCAAAATAAATAGTGGAATAATATGGAAACTTGAGATACTCAATACCTAATTTGGTATTACCTAGGTGATCCAAAAGAAACCTACTGTGACTTTCACACATTAGAAGGAGAGTAGTCCAACCAAAGGAAATTATTTTGATTATTTTAATTATCTATCAACCTTAACCAAGGGTGAAAAATGAGAAAATATTGTTAATCAATTCATTAAGATAATTAATAAATACAAAATATTCATTCTTCCTCCAATGGCTCAAAGGCCTTCATTTTTATTGATTTTGATAATCCACATTTCAAGGGGTGAGGTGAAACCCTTACAAGGCCCGTATGTGTAAGTATTACATGTCCCGTATAACTTAGAGGAATTAATTACCCATAGGCTTCAAACATTACATCCAACCCAGAATAACTACTTGAAACTGCTCCTCCCCAGCATCTTCATCGTGAAATAAGCTCTCTACCTTCGCATGGCTATTCGGCTAGGCTTTCCCATGCATGCACATGCTTGTCCCAATGGAAGATGCCATACCCTCTCATTCTTGCAATCTGTTTAGCTTCTGCTATGGTGAAAGCTCCTTACTCATCCTCCTTCTCGAGTTTGTTCCTTGTAGGTTGTCTAGTTTTCATCTGCACTTAAGGTGGCCTAAAGGCCTTGAGGTGGCCCGGAGGCCTTACTGACCTGAAGGCTTGGGTGGCCCGAAGACCTTAAATGACTCGGGGACCAAATCAGTGGCCCGAAGGCCCAAACAGGGGAATAGTCCTCGCTGCTACAATGCCAAACAGTACCTTCTACAGTCCTTTTATAGTACCTGCTATAGTACTGCTACAATACTACTACAGTACCCAAAAATATGCCTCTGCCTGGATTTGATCCTGGGCCACCTGGATCAAATTTCTCTAATCTGATCTTCACAAACCAAGTTTCTTTATTTTCTAGTCATTAAATTCCTATCAGCTTATTATATTTTTCACTCATGGCAACTTGATTAAAACACTTCTCTCTAGAGATGACATTGGTCACTACTACTACTACACCCTTATGAGGTAATTAAATATCATTTTCCACACCCCACTACTAGTGAATGTCAATGGTCACTAGTGAGGGTCTTAGGAATTGATGAGAACTTGGCACATGGATGCCAAGGGGTATAATGTGGGTAGATCAGGACGGTCCTTAATTAGTAGGTTTGAGATGTAATATGCAATTTTATGAGGTTTTAGGACAAGTTCCTTAGAGTTGAGGGTCATAAGGGGATTATGTAATCAGATAACACTATAGGGTGTTAGATATACTTTGGTGTCGATTAGTAGAGACTTGGGTTTGGTTTAAAGGACCTTAGTGGATGCCCATGTAGGATGGATGAGGATGTTAACAGGTTCAGTGTGAAGTTCTTGTGCAACAAGAATGGTCTTGAGGGAAATCAACTTACAAGACTAGTCATATAATTATACATGCTTCAAGGTGTGACTAGATCATGAGTAATGAGTCTAAGCTGTGCGCTTGAGAGGTCATCCCAAGAGATGTGTGACGGGCTCGGGCATGTTTCTAACCTATGTGAGTATTATGTATGATGGTATTACATATAGGTCATGAATTATTTGATGTAACATGACTCAAGCATGGAGTGATAATTCCTTGATGTGATATATGATTCTCGGTGGGGAGAATATACACCCCTAAATCTCTAGATGATATGACATGTGTTTCTCGATGGAGAGTGGGTATGCTCTAAAGTTATGGATTATTTGAGATGTGTTTCTAGGACAAGAGTGGGTATACCCTTGAGTTTCTTGATGATGTGATATGTATTTCCAAGAGGGATGTGAATACACCCCTGAGATGCATGAGGACATGTGATGTGAGTTACCGGGTGGGGAACATGTATAACCTTGAGTTTCCTAAGGATATAATATGAGATTACAAGTGGGGTGTGAGCATGCCTCATGTTTCCAAATGTACACAATAGATGTTTCTAGGAGAGGAGTGGTTATTCCCTCTGGTTCTTGATTGTGTAAAATAATATGTTTCTAAGCAAGGATAAATTTTCCCCTAAGTTCCTAATGACCAGTTATGGGATTCCTAGGTGGGGAGAGTCTTCCCCTAGGTTCTTGATGACAATATGCATGCTTCTAGGGCACATAGAAGGTGTTCCTTATTGAACATGGTTTTCTAAGACCAACTGTTTATACTTTGATTACATGTATATTCAATGTATTGAATATTAATAAAAAATATTATTACAGATTGTTCATTATTCCGTATAACCTAATGTAATAATGTTCTAGAGTATACATCACATTACTAAGGTCATAGAAGTTCCCTGATATAATAAGTAAATTTAAGTTTTATGATGATATTATTAAATAATGTTTTGTGGTTGGATAAAGTACTATGATGGGACACATAGTATATATACTATTAGGTGAGATTACTCATAAGTAGATAAGGATTCTTCTCATTAAGTTTTCACTTGGTAATCTCTAAGACGAGAGATTATGATAATAGAACCACCAGTAGGAATTATACATGTTTTGGTGTCATAGAATATTCCTATTTGTGATCGTGTGTAATGGTCCTTAGACTTTAAGATTATAAATAACACATGTCATGAATCATTAACTTAGATTTTTTGATGAAAACCACAAAGAAATATTTTATTAGCGAGGTAGGGTATGTTGGGTGCGTCATGATTGACATGTCATAAATAGAAAAGTCAAGGAAGTATTTATCCCTTATATCTTTATGGAAGTTGATTTATCAACCTTTTTATTGGAATAGAACTATAAAATTAAATCCATGTCCATGGTGTATTGATGTGCTTATTTCAGATATCCAAATAAATACGTATCGAGCAAATGGTTGGTGACATAGATATGTAAAATTCTTGATGAGATATTGAGATAAAGGGATTATGTTACATAGTGAGCATTTGTATGTGGTTTTCATCATTACAATATTAAGTTCTTTCTCTTGGGTGACTTGAACCATTTTTAAATAGTAATCTTGGACTTTAGGAAAGCCTTCCTAATGCCAACAAAAAATAGTCGTAGAGGGTCACATGCTATATGTTTCCAATTATCTCGGTTAAATTCTACTTGAATTTAATTAATTGAATAAATATTATTCTCAAGACCATGTGATGATTTTATTTCCATTTTATTGATTGAAAATATTTATTGATGAATGAAGTATTTAAATTAAATATTTATTATGGTGTTTAATAAATTTAAGAGGAGTTTGGACGGACCGAGACTGTGTCTGGTGATAAATATTGATTAACATGATGGTTAAATAATATTTGTTATTGCAGAAGTTTTGAAATAGGGTTTATTAAGATTTATTATATTATTTAAGGTCTAACATGCAATTAAATAATATTTTGACATAAAACCTAGTTCTATAAATAGACAACTATATCTATTATGTAGGGTGTGAGAAAAATTGAACGATGTAATTGAAATAGAGAATTATTACGCACAATTAATTATCTTTTGACTCCTTATCTCTCCCTCTCAAGAATGAGAAATGCAAGAGATAATCCTTCAAGAATGATAGACATGATATCAACTCAAACAATGCAATACAATCAATTCACCGTGATAGAAACTGGAGATTGATTGGAATTTCTTGAAGATCAAAGGAGAACATATGGATCACCATTATAGAGATTCTATCCTTGGATACCAATAGCTCAATTAAGGAAAATCAAAAGTTTTTTTTGGAAAATCAACATCATCATTGAAGAAAGATACTAAGACCAGTTAATCATTTCTTTCGGCATTAAATAACTTGAAAGATCAAGGGTCTAGGAGAGCCTGACACCGCACACTTCCACTATGTCCAAAACTAAAAAGTGGTATCAAATGGGTCATATTTAAATTTATAATAATTTATTTTATTTTTTATCCATACAAAATCATGGTTGAATTTTCATTTCTTATTATCCATTTTTTAATATAATTTAAATTAACATGTTATCAACATATTAATCATGTTCATTCAGTGTTTCATTTTCTTAAAGGTCAAAGAAAAGATGAATAATGACTGGGAATTCCATTGAGAACTACTATTTTTGGGTCAGTAAGATAAGGTTACATGATGTGTACTCATAAGTACACATTATGTTACCTATTACTTAGCCATGCTATGGGATATACGACATACCACACAATTAATTACATGCGGTGTAAACTGTGTGTTGACCAGCCAACCTAACACATGGTTGTCGGATTACATGGTGTGTATCGACATACACGATGTGTATTCTACATGGGTTAGTGGAATGAATCACACAATCCATGTGGTCATAATACATGGTCAAACCATGTGGGATTAACAAACTTCAGCATTTATGATATACATGGAATTTATGTGGTGTACATGGAGTGTAGTTCATCAATTCCCGTGTTTGAGATACAAGCCATGTTATCTGAAAAAAAAAACATTAAAGACACATGAAATGTAGCTAGAGTTTGCACATTGTATAGTCTCTTTCCTGGGAACATGCTGATACTTTTGGTGCATTGCACATGCACACAGTATTTAGATCATATGGAATTTAGGTGGTATGTACACACTGTGTAATCAACTGAAATACACATCGAGGACCCATGTGAGTATCTCAATCACATAGAAAGAGAATAAATGGCATGTTGATGGAATATACATGCTATTTAGTATGGATGAGTCAACATTAAAAATCCCCTGGAATGTGACCCAGATACATAGAAGCAGAGGTACATGAAGTGTATCTATATAATACACACCATGTAGTCTCCCAAAAACTGGTATAATTAAATTAAATTAAATTAAAAATTTTAGCATCGAAACCTTATTTCTTTGAATGAAACTTTAATTGTTTGAAAATTAACAAGGGTTTTAAATAATTCAAATAATTTAATATAATAAATCTATAACTATTGGTACTTACATTTATTTTTCATTAATAACTTTATGATGGTTATCTCCAATAAGATTCAGATGGTCATTAAGATGAAATGGAACTAATTAATTATTTAATTAATTAAAGTGTTTTTATCTTAATAATAAATAACGGATAAATAAATGAGTGTTAGCCATTTAATTTTTTTGTATACATTGCATGTTTGACCATTCATGATCTTGAACAAGACCTGTGTATGTGTTTTATTTTTTAATTTAATTTATTACATGAGATTGCAATTATTTATTATTAAATTAAATCTGATGGCCTATGAGTTACCCATCCTTACATTATTATGTAGGACCTAAATATCCAAGTATATTTAGGTAATCCTCCCTTAAACAATCCATTGGTTCCCCTCAGATGTATGTGAGTTATAAATACATGCAATTAATAGAGTTTCTCAAGGTGCGTGGAGGAGGTTCAAGAAGGAACTATAATTATACCAACCCAGGTGTTACATAGGTTGATGGGTGGAATGCTGTAACTCATTCCAAGTCTAAAAATATGAGTTATTTACCCTAGGTAAAAGGTTTATTTAATGTAATCTCATTAAATTAACCCTTAAATAAATATTATGAATGGGTTATTTAATTAATTACTTATTTCTATCTATGAAGTTATTAATTTTATGTATGCAAGGATGTGATAACATAAATAAATGAATTAATCTGAAAAGATTTAAATTAATTAAATGAATTATGCCTAAATGTTTTATCCAATATGGTTAATTAATTAAGTAACATCAACTTAATATTAAAATGACATGTAAATGATAAAAAAGATAAAATTTATGTATAATCAATTAAAATCCATAAATTAATATTAATTCAGACTTGGTCTCTCATTACTTGATTAGGAATGAAACACAATATAACTAAGTGTTTGACCAACCCTTATTGGGACACTAACTTTTATAAGGGTAGTTTTTATGATGGTTTGGGTTGAATTAACCATTTTACATCAAGAGGAGTGTACATTTCTAGATTTGGTGTAATTTGGAGGTAAGTGTTTAGGAAATCCAATTCAGTATCTTAGGATTGGGGAATTCACTCAAAGAATCAAGGAGATACAATCCTGTAGTTTACAAATACTTGCCTACCTAAATACCTTCATGTAGCTTGAAAAATCCTTTTTGAGGTTTTGTGAAGTGGAATATGGATCCTTTCCACTTTAATATCCTAGAAATTATACATTCTGAGTTCTATGGTGAGGTTTATTAGGACTTGATAAAAGGGTAGTAGAATTATTAAAATCAATTAATTTATTATTTCTCACATAATTTGTAATTAAGATATGTACTAATAATCTACTCTTTTTAATTTTAGAATAAAAAGGAAACATATTAATCCATATTATCCCTATGATAAATATTGTATAAAAGTAACCACTTAACTGGTAGTAAATTATAGGAGTGGTTTAGATTCCTTCAGGTTGTGATATACCATGAATGGAAATAATTCTTGCTAGAATCCTCAATGCATGATCTTTCTAAAAAAGAGGTGAGTCATGAAGAGTTCCCAATCTACGAAAAACATTTGAGAGATGGGGTTGATTTTCATAGTTTGATTCTTTCATCTATGTCTAGTGAAATCATGAAGTCTCAAGAAAACATGGATATGTATAGAATACTTGATCACCTATGTGGTACTTATTAGGAGAGAGCTTGATATGAACAGTTTGAGATTCCCAAGGTTCTTTTCTAGAGAAAGATTTGAGAGGTTTCCATACCTGGGTCACACTTAGTCACGCTCATAGGATACATTGAGCGCCTAGAGGTTATAGGGTTTAAAATCCTTAAAGAACTTGGCACCGATATCATTTTGGCATCACTCCCTTAAAGATTCTCTAGTTTTTTTTGAATTTTAATATGAACAAAATTGATCAGTCTCTTCCATATCATTTTACTCTTCTTCCCCAAATAGATAGGGATACAAAGAGAAAAAATCCTTCCATTTTCATGGTAAACAAACATTAATGGAAAGAGAATATATTTAAGACCAAATCTTCTTTAATACCTTCCAAGAAGAGGAAGATCAAGCGGAAAGAAATGGAACATGATGCTATCTGTTTTGAATGTGGAAAGAAGGGCAATTGGAAGAAAAAATGTACCTAAAAAAAGAAGCAATGGGAATCTTCATGTGAATTTTTTATTGAGTTCAATTTATTTATTTATAAAAATTGGGTATTGGATAATTTTTTTGGTGCTCTAGTATATATTCATATATAAGAACCAAGTAGATTCAGAAAGATTGAATGAGGGTATCTAGATCTACGACCATCCAACAGAGCTAAAATTGATACTATAGCTATCAGGGACTAACACCTCATGTTGAGAACTAGAATGATCTTGGTCTTAAAGGGTTTTTATAATGTTCCATATGTTACCAAAAATATGAATTCTATATCCATACTAGATACAAATGGATTTATTTTTAAATTTGGAAATAAATGTTGTTTATTTTATAAATATAGATTTTTTTATGGTAAGGAACATTTAAATAACAATATTTATGTGTTGTATTACATGAAATAATTAATGTAAATAGATAAAAAAGTTACTTCTCATGAATCATACCACACCCAACTTTGGAATCATTTCCTAGTTCATGTAAATGAGAAGTGCTTGACTAAATTACATAAATATGGATTTTTAGATTCTTTTGAACTAAAATTACTTGGTGTATGTCCCAAATGTTTATAAGGAAAATATATCAATACAAATTTAGTTATAATGTTGAAAGGCTAAATATATTCTTGAATTAGTTCATATCGATGTGTTTATACCATTTCTTATTGAATCAAGGGGTGGATACTCATACTTCATAACTTTTACTAATGATTCTAGTAGATAGATATATGTATAATTAATGAGGTATATTTCATATTTTTTTGATAAATTTAAGTATTAAAAGAATAAAGTTGAGAAATATTTTGATAATAAGATTAATAAACTTCACTAAAACCATGGTGGAGAATATCTTAATCAATATTCATTGATTATTTACAGGAGTTTGGGATCCTATCTCAACTCACACCTCCTTACAAGCCTCAGTGTAATGGTGTAATAAAAAGGATGAAATTTACCTTATTGGATATTCTAAGATCAATAATGAGTCATGTGAGAATTCTATTATCCTTTTGGGGATATTCATTACAAATAGCTGCACACATACAAAACCAAGTAATAACTAAATCGATAAATGTTATTCCATATGATTTTTGAATTGGAAGAAAAACCATATTTTCAAATTTACATGTGTGGGGTAGTGAAGAATTTTTTATAACCTATTTAGGTAATAAAATTTTACCCAAATTCACAAAGTGTAACACCCCAAGCTTCCATAGTATGGTTCTTCTTAAAAATTCAATAGCTTGTGCTACACACAACACCGAGTTCGAGTGCACCACAACCAATCAAACTAGGTATTTAAAAAGATTTTATGAGTAGTATTAAACCCATTTTAAATTTTATATATCCCATATAATTTTAACATTCATATTATATGTTTATTAGACATAATATAAGGACAAATTCAATTTTTTAGACAAAAGAAGTCTTTTTCAAAAAATGCAGTTTTTCCACCTTTTAATGGCGAACCATTTTTAAATACAATAATTTAAAATTTTATATATTAAATTTGATGAAATTAAATTCTTATTTATAACTGGGACATAAAAATTTAGTTTTTAGTTTTTAGTATTTTTCTGATAACATTCATATTTTAATGAATAGTGAAAAATACTGCATTTTAATTCAAAACTGCTTTTTCATCTAATTTATTTATATTGTTAGATTACTCTTTTAGTTGATTTTAAAGTATAATTAGATTAATTTTTTATCATTTAATATAATTTTTGTCATTTTAAGTAATTTAAAATTTAAATTTAACACAAAAACATGTCAATCTTTTGATAGTTTTTATTTCTTAAAAACCTGCTTTCTGGTTTTGACATCAGACATTAATTTTAAATTAATTACTAAAAATTATGTGTCTTGAATTTGGAAAAATTAATTTTATATTTGAAATAAAAAAGGCCAATTTTTTTTAAATATGCGCCTTTTATTTTTGGACATTATGAATAGTAACTTGAGTAATTATTTTTATTTACCATGGTTAAAGGGTAAATAAGGTAAATCAGGGTTAAAAAATAATATTATAATAATATAAAACTAGCATAAAACATGAAATAATCATATTTTATGAGATATTTATGACCATGATCATCTTTAGGCCAAACCATTGGCATTTGGTATCTACTTGGGTATGAAAATGACATTTTATAATATTTAATTTAAAGAAAAGGGAAATATAACATAAACATGTATCTTTTACTATTTTTTTAATTTGAGTTACATAAGTAATATATTCAACTATAAATATTCATTATAAATATAAAAATATTTCCTAAATCATGTTATTTTTTTTTTTAATTTTTAGACATTAAATAATTAAATTTATTTATGACACCATAACGATGCAGTATTTTCCTTATTAATGAAAGAATAAAAAAATGATATTATAAATATTAAAATAAATGTAATTTGAAAGTTTTTATGTAATCCAATAATTTTATGTACTACTATGAAATTTTAGATTAAATTTAATGCATTTTTTCAAAGGGATCAAGTTTATATGACTTTAACATCAATCAATTACTAAATAGTGTCAAAATTGACATAAATGAGTTTTTAAAACAAATACTATTTTATTAAATGAATTAAAAATCATAAAAATATAAGATTTCTAAAACTAAATTATATAATGTTAAAATTTTATTAATGATACACTTAAGGTTCTCTTGTCATTTTATATTAACTAAATTAACCCTATAGTATAAAAATACAAGAAGACACGATAATAGTTAAACTGTTTAACTAAGAGTTAATCCTAAAAGATAAGGTTAATTTCATGACCTAAACTTGTCTAGAAATAATTTTAATAGACTATTTAGAGCCATAATCATTTTATCCTATAAATAAATCACTTTTGAGATATTATAAACATAAAATAAATTTATAATAAATTATTCTTTCAAGATTTCCCTAAAGTGCCCCTCACATCTCTTATAAAAGGGAACTTCTCCTTCTCTTTAATTCACACCTCAAAATCCATTTGTCTCAGAAAAACCTGAAAAAATATCCTCCAAAATTTCATCACTTTAACCTAGAGGCCACCCTTTGGTTATAAAACCAATTTAAGGTGTCCTTTTGTGAAAATAAAAAGGAGACACCCAAAGAAGATGTAATCATTTTATCCCTTCTTTCAAAGTTATTTTCTTCTTATACTTCCTCTTACTAAGTTGTTACCATACTAAAATAATAGCCCCAAAATATAATATATGTTTATATTTTATTTTTATTATGGAACAACCATATTCCTCCTTTTACCCATCATATGAAAAACAATACAACCATGCATGCATACGTACGACTTACTGTCTCCACATCGTGGTATAAACTATTTTTCATCTATAATTTAATTATATGAGTATAATTATGAATATAAATGACATAAATAATAAATATAACATGTTATTATTTCTTTAAAATTCATATTCCATCAAAATCCATACCATTAAACCATTAAAGAAATGATACCGTCGCTTGTGCGTACGTACGGCTTACCGTCTCCACGACGCGATGAGACTCATCTTCCACATTCACCATCCAATAATGATTATAGAAAAATATATATTATACATAATTCTGAAATATATTACATAATAAGGCTAATGGAATAATATATATATGTACATATATTTCATTCACCTACTTCCATTCAATATGATAAGAAAATAGAAATAGCGTTCATGCGTACGTACGACCTACCGTCTCCATGAACGGTGTATTCCATTTAACATATATATATATATATATATTATATATATTATGAATATATATGATATAAAAATAATATTATAAATTATAGAAGTAATTAAATCATGATCTAAGTAATATGGTCAAGAATAACAGGTCAAAACACATGCGATAAAGAAAGCGATTATTACCTGAAACATTGCATTAACTTGGAATTGTTAATAAAAAAGTAATATAAAGTCATAAAAAAATAATATATGATATAATAAATATTATTATTATTCTTTTAAATGTTAATAATATGTTCAAAACCATTATACAGGAGTTTCAAATACAAATGGAGAGTATCAGACTTAAGGTAAGGGTTAATTCCTCAATCTCATTATTATCCGAGATTGTTTATGTGTAAGTATTAACTAGGAAATATTTATAATCCATGTCCATGTTTTATAATTTTTTTTTTCAAAAGTGATATTTTATGGTTTCATGGAAGATACTCTTTAACTAGATCATCGTTTTAAAAATTTTAAAGATTTATTTTTCTAAATATTTTTTAATTAATGTTCATGTTTTCAAAATGATTTTAAGGATTTATTTATATGGACATGATTGTTTTAAAATGTTAATTACTTTAAAAAGTTTCAAAGTGGTATGGGACACTTTGATTCAAAAATATATTTTAAATCAATTCCTTTATAAATTGTGAGACTTTTAAATAATTTCACGAAAAAGGTATATTTCTCTCCAAGAGTTTTACTGATTATTTTCATTTATGTCAACATAATTGATTAGATATTATTCTTGACTGAGGTTGATTTATTCTTTTATATTTTATTGAATGTGTTATGATATTTTTGACTATGGATGTACTATTTTTATACCATTCATAATTTATGATTAAATTATTGACATTTCGTATGCTAGTTTTAAAACGAACGATAATGTTATGTTTCAACATTTGCATGTGAGGAATGCATTGGACTTAATAAGTGATGGGTGGGGCTTGCTATAGCCCCTTGATGCATCGGTAGGTCTCATGAGACAAAATAGTGTCTTTTCACAAAGCCTTGATAGAATATTTGCGTATGGACTTGGCACATGGCCTTGATGTAGTGGTTAAGATGTCCCACATTATGCATTCCCTCATTATGAGATTAGTTATTAATTTTACATGTGATTATTCGACTATTAGAATATCCATGTTAATGTTTAAATGAAATTATTTGATTTATTCTTCCCATATTATGCTGAAGATAATGTTTTAAAAGGTTTGTGTTTTAGTTTTGTACGTTTCCTTAAAATATTATGCCTATTTATGATAGCTTCTGCTATATTGTTTATCCTTACCGAGCATCTGAGATCAACCCTTTATTATGATTTATTTTCCTAGGATTCCAAGAAGTGTTTTATGATTGATATACATGGTTAATCTAGGGGAATAATGGAGTTTTCAAAGGATTATTTATGTTGTAGTTTATGTTTTGAATTGCAACGTAAGGTTGATGAATGCAAACTATTTTCCAAGACTGCTAAACTGATCGGTCATTTGGGACATGATTCCTTGTATCATGCCAATATATTAAAATAATGCACCAAATCCAAGCTTCTAGGGTTGGGGCATTACAGTTGGTATCATAGGAAGTTTAGTAACAACCTTGGAAGTTATATTTAGAAAACATAGATTAGAAAACATAACCTTATGAATGAATTTGAGGATAACTCTAAGTATAAGATATCATCATTTAGATTTAGTAATACATAACCTAGGTTAATCCTATGGACTTATGGATTAAGAAGAAAATGGAAAAATTTGGAGATCCTATAAGTGATTCTTCATGGCTATATCATTATGATTAAAGTTTCTCACTTTGTTCTTTGAGTTTTTATTAATGGTTATAACCATTGAGGTTATACATGAAATGTTTATACTACTGGTGATGAAGAGATTACAATAGAAAAATGAGATAAAGGAGCTATTACGGAATAAGATGTTGAAGCATAGTTAATGATTTAAAAGTGAAGTGGAGTTATTAAGGTTATTTTGTACTTGGAATCAAGAATTATTACATCAATGGTTGTATGGTTATAAGATTCATGAGATATATAAGGATTGTACTGCAGTAATTCTTCTTTAAGTATTTTTAAGAAAAAGAGTTTTGATTAAGGATTTGAGATTGTATGGTACCAATTAAAGTGAAATAGATGAAAGTTAAACTTTTTGGAAATTATATGGTTAAGGGAAAGATAACCCTTAATATGTTTCTAATGCTAATATAATTATTTGGTATTAAAGAGATGTTTGATTTGGATAAAGTATATTAGATACCTTGGAACTGATTAATGGTTTGTTTATTCCATTATTATTGGAGTTTAAAAATTTTTTGGATTTAAAGAGTATATCCAATATTATATTATTTTCGTAAGGAATAAGGAATAATGTGTGTATTAAAATAGGGTTTTATGGAAATTGAAGATATTTACATGTTTGAAGATAATACATGATGAAGGTATTCACATGTTTTTTATGTGACAACAAAAATATTTGCATTATGTTATGTGACATCCTTATAAATTTTTTTCCTATGAGTTTGGAAAGAAGTATTTTGGATAAGACTAAAGGTTAGAATGGATTAAGTTGGACATTGGATATTATTATTTAAGGATAAAACATTTCTTAAGGTTATTTATGGAGTGTTATATTAATATTGTTTTAAGGAGAGGATAACCCGCAGGTCGGGCAACAACCCATCGCGTCGAACAAGGCTGTGGTAATTGAACCCACAACAGAAGTGAAACAAGGCCTTATCACCTACCATTGGCCTATAAGAAGTCCCTGGCTAGTATAACATAGTTTTATTTATATAAATGGTTTAAGTTTAAATTTGTAACCTTATACGATTAAGATAAATAGAATATTTTTGAGTTTTATATTCTTTTGAAGAGAAAGACGAGTTTGTGATAAGAATTAGTTAACCGATGAAATTCTACAAGTAAATTACATATGATTCATTGTGTTATTATTCTATGAATTAAATTAATTCTAAAACACTAGGAAAAGGATCATAAAGCCAAAAATGTTTTCCTAGTACTTTCTTTTAGGATGAAATAAATAGTCCCTTGGATCATCACATATTTAGGGTTTTAAGATTATTAAATTTATCCTAATATTATTCTCTATAACTCTCCATCAGAACTTGATGGTTATATTTTTCTTTCATGTCCATTTTTTCCTACAAGGAACCATAGTACGTGTTATTTCTGGTAACCTTCAAACTTAAGTTTCTTAATTTTAAAATAAATGTCCCATTAATCCATTTTTCGATGTGGGATTTCAAATAAGACATTTTGAAATGTCAAAACCCTAGTTTTCAATCTTGAGTTTAAATTCTGAGAAAAAATTTATTGAATGAGGGTATAATGTAACACCCCAAGCTTCCATGGTACAATTCTTCTAAATAATTCAATAGCTTGTGCTATACACAATACCGAGTTCGAGCGCACCACGACCGATCAAACTAGCCATTTAAAAAGCAGTTATGAATAATTTTAACCAAATTTTGAATTTCATATATCCAATATAATTTCAAAATTCATATTATGTGTTCTTAGACATAATATAAGGACAAATTCGATTCTTTAGATAAAAGAAGTATTTTTCAAAAAAATGCAATTTTTCTACCTTCTAATAGTGAACCATTTTTAAATCCAATATTTGAAACTTTTATATATTAAATTTGAAGAAATTAAATTATTATTTATAATTGGTACATAAAAATGTAGTTTGGACAAATTTTTATTAATTTTCCGATAACATTCATATTTTAATGAATAGTGAAAAATACTGCATTTTAATTCAATACTCCGTTTTCATCTAATTTATTTACATTGTTAGATTATTATTATTTTTTGTTGTAAAGTATAATTAGATTAAGTTTTTATAATTTAATATAATTTAGATCATTGGAATTAATTTCACATTTAAATTGAACATAAACACATGTTAATCTTTTGATAATTTTTACATCTTAAAAACCCGTTTTCTGGTTTTGACATGGGGAATTAATTTTAAATTAATTAGTGAAAATTTTGTGTCTTGAATTTGAAAAAATAAATCATATATATTTTAATCATAAGGTCCCAATTATTTAAATAGGTACTTTTTATTTTAGGACATTATGAATAGTAACTTGAGTAATTATTTTTATTTACCATGGAAAAAGGGTAAATAAGGTAAATAGGGGTAAAAATAATATTATAATAATATAAAACTACCCTAAAACGTGTCCTAATCCTATTTTATGAGATATTTCCGACCATGAGAATACTTATCTAGAAATTTTGGCATTTGGAAGCCACTTGAGTGTGAAAATGACATTTTATAATATTTAATTTAAAGAAAAGGGAAATTTAACAAAAACATGTATCTTTTACTAAAACAATTTTAATTTGAGTTATATAAGTGATATATTCAACTATAAATAGTAATTAAAAATATAAAAATATTTCCTATATCATGGTATTTTATTTTTAATTTGTAGACATTAAATAATTAAATTTATTTATGACACAATAATGATGCAGTATTTTCTTTATTAGTAAAAGAATCAAATAAATGGTATTATAAATATTAAAATAAATATAATTTAAAAGTTTTTAAGTCATACATGAATTTTATGGATTACTATGATATGTTATATTCCATTTAATGCATTTGGTTTGAAGGTATCAATTTTTTATGACTTTAACAAAAATCAATTACTAAATAGTGTCAAAATTGACATAAACGAGTTTTTAAAAAAATACTATTTTATTAAATGATATAAAAATATTAAAAATATAATATTCATCAAAATTAATTATATAATGTTAAAAATTTCATTAATGATCAAATTAATTTTATTTTGGTCTTTTTTAGTAACTAAATTAACCCTATAGTATAAAAATACAAGAAGACATGATAAGAGTTAAACTGTTTAACTAAGGGTTAATCTCAAAAGATAAGGTTAATTATATAGAATAAACTTGTATAAAAATAATTTTATGAGATTATTTATACCTATACTAATCTTATAATCGAAATAAATAATTTTTTAACTATTAGAAACTGAAAATCAATTTATAATAAATTAATATTTCAATCGTTTCCTAAAGTGCCCCTCACCTCTCTTATAAAAGGGAACTACTCTTTAATTCACACATCCAAATCCCTTTTTATAAAAAAAAATAATCAAATCTTCTAAAAAATTCCCTCACTTCATCCTAGAGGCCACCCTTTTGGTAGAAAACCAAATTAAGGAGTCCTTTTGTGAAAATCAAAAGGAGACACCTGAAGAAGAGGAAATCATTTTATCCCTTCTTTTAAAGTTATTTTCTTCTTATACATTCTATTAATAGGTTGTTACCATACTAAAATAATAAATCCAACATATAATATATGTTGATATTTTTATTATTATTATTATAGGACAACCATATTCTTCCTTTTACCTATCCTATGAAAAACAATACCACCATGCGTGCGTACGTATGGCTTACCATCTCCACGTTATGGTGTAAACTATTTTTCATCTATAATTTATTTATATGGGTATAATGATGAATATAAATGACTTAAATAATAAATATAACATGGTATTATTTATGTAAAATTAATAATCCATCCAAATCCATACCATTAAACCATTATGGAAATGATACCGTCGCTCATGCGTACATACGACTTACCGTCTCCACTACGCGATGAGACTCATCTTCCATGTTCACCATCCAAGAATGATTATAAAAATATGTATATTATGAATAATTATGAAATATTTGACATATTAAGGCTACGGTAATTATATTTATTTGTTTACATATATGTCATTCACTTACTTCCATTCAATATGATAAGAAAACGGAAAAAACGTTCATGCGTACGTACGACCTACCGTCTCCATGAACAATGTATTCCATTTCATATATCTATCTATTATATATATTTATATTATGAATATATATGATATATAAATTATATAATACATTCTAGAAGTAATTAAATCACGAGCTAATTAATATTATCAAGAATAACAAGTCAAAACACAGGCGATAAAGAAAGTGATTATTACCCGAGACATTGCATTAATTTGGAATTGTTAATAAAAGAGTAATATAAAGTCATAAACCAATCATATATGACATAAATATATATTATTATGATTCTGTTAAAAGTTAATAATATGTTCAAAACCATTATACAGAAGTTTCAAACATAAATGGAGAGTATCAAACTTAAGGTAATGGTTAATTCCTCAATCTCATTATTATCCAAGATTGTTTATGAGTAATTATTTACTGGGACATATTTATCATCCATGTACATGTTTCATAAAAATATTTTTCAAAGGAATATTTTAAGGTTCCATGGAAGGGATTCTTTAACTAGATCATAATTTTAAATGTTTTAAATATTTATTTTTCTAAATATTTTTAATTAATGTCCATGATTTCAAAATGATTTTAAGGATTTATTTATATGAACTTGATTATTTTAAAATTTTAATTACTTTAAAAAGTTTAAAAGTGGTATGGGATAATTTGATTCAAAAATATATTTTAAATGACTTTGTTTATATATTTTTTGACTTTTAAATGATTTCAAGAAAAAAGGATATTTTTATTAAAGATTTTTACTGATTATTTTCATCTATGTCAAAATCCTTTTTTAGATATTATTCTTGATCAAGGTTGATTTATTATAATATAATATTATATATTGTATTGAATGAGTTATTATATGTTTTACTATTTATGTGTTATTTTTATACCATTCACGGTTTATGGTTAAAGTATTAACATTTCGTATAATAGTTTTAACACGAATGATTATGTTATGTTTCACCCTTTTCATATGAAGAATGCATTGGAATTAGTAAGTAGTGGGAGATGCCTTCTATATCCCCTAGATACATTTGTAGGTCTCATGAGACAAACCAGTGTCTTAGAATAAGACCTTGATAGAATATTTGTGTATGTTCATGGCATGAGGCCTTGACGTAGTGGTTAAGATGTCCCACATTTTGCATTCCCTCATTATGAGATTAGTTATTGATTTTACATGTGATTATTCAACTAGTAGAATATCCATGTTAATTTTTAAATGGAATTATTTGATTTATTATTGCCATATTATGCTGAAGATAATGTTTTAAAAGTCTTGTGTTTTAGTTTTGTGCCTTTCTTTAAAAGTTTATTTCTATTTATGATAGCTTATGATATATTGTTTATCCTTACTAAGAATCTGAGATCACCCCTTTCTTATGTTTTATTTTCCCAGTATTCCAATATGTGTTTTATGATTGATATTAAGGGTTAAGCTAGGTAAAAAATAGTGTTCTCAAAGTATTATCTATATTTTAGTTTATGTTTTGAATTGTAATGTATGTTTGATGAATGTAATCTATTTTCTAAGATTACTAAACCGACTTGTCCTTCAGGACATGATTCATTGTATCATGATAATGTATTAAAATAATGCACTAGATCTATTCTTCTGGGGTTGGGGTATTACAAAAAGTGTAACTATATAGGATACACTAAGTAAATGAGGGTATATTACCTATATGACCCCTTATCAAAAAAGGTAATAATGGAAAGAAATGACATATAACTTCAGAGGAAAAAAATATCTATAAGATATAGTGGGTGTCACAAAAGGATTTCTAATTTTGACCTATGATCTGGTTTATATTTTGGTATTGGGTTTTTGGATCAAATTTTGGGTTTGACGATTTTGAATTTTGATTTTCAGGGTGTTTTTCTATTAGCGCACGATTAGAGGAAGCCGTGGGGCCTAGCCCAGGAAACTCTATGAGATTTGGTGTGTTTCTGGTTAACGGTTCATGGACCATCCATGGTTATTCAAACCATGATTAAATCATGTAGTAAGACATTGTCTCATGGAAGAACCATTCTGCATGGTTAGTGTATGGTTTACCAAAATGTGTGTTCAAACCGTGTGAGAATCTTAGATCTTAATTATTTTGAAATTCCTTTTATACCCTCCTAGGATTTTAACCCCCAAATGACTACCCTCTTCTACCTCTAGTTTGTAATACCCTAAGGGCTCTAATATCTCTTTCTCTAAGTCTCTAATCCTATTCTATGGTTTATATCTAGTGATTCTTCACGGTTTTGGTCTTGATTTATGAAGGTAATATCCTCTCTTATCCTCCCTCTTCATACTTCTTCCACTTTATCTAGAGATCTCATTATTCCTTAGTTAATGGGATCTAGGGTTTATGTTTCCCTTGATTTATATTGGGGTTTTTTGTGTGTTTAAGGTTCCCTGTGGTTGTTCTTGCTTCCTTGGACCCTAGTGTGGTGGTTTTAGGTGTGCGTTGTTGAAGCACCGTGATATTGAGGTAGGTTTACCTTTGAATTTGAATTTTTAATTTAATACTAATTGGTTTTATGATCTTATAACCTTACTTGAATTTTAAATAGTGATGTATGGAATAATTTTTGTGTGTGAAAAATGATGATTCTTACTTGTTTTGTAATAAATGGATTTTTGTTGTTGAATTTTTCACACTAAGTGTTTGATGAAATGTTCAATAGTCTTTTGAAAGTGATTTTTGATATCTATAGTATGGTTTGGATTTGTGAATATATTTTTGTTATGTGGGATGATAACTTGGGTTACATAAATATGTTTCCCAAGTGGTTTTGGATTTAAAAGAAGTGTGTATTTGGATTTTAAAAAGGGTTTGGCATGTGATGGTGGTTAATGGACCATTTGACATTTTTATGAAATTTGATTTTTCTTGAAAATTTTATGTGAGCATTCAAGTGGGATTTTATAAATGATTGCGAAATAAAAAATGGTGTATTTGTACCTTTTTTAAAAAGTGATGGTTTCTTAAAAGAATGATTGATAGACCATTTGGCACTTTTATAAAAATGGTGAAAGTGTTTACCACAAAAAATATCCTTGGATAATTATCTTGCTGAGTTTATATTGAATGGGTGGGATTCCATCATTGTGGGATCCTTGTGACCCATTTACTTTGTGCCAAGTGGGAGATCCTCAGTGTGGAATTCTTTGAGATCTATTTATTATGGAAAGAGATTTGTCCTTGGAGTAACTCTGGTGATGCCTATTGTGTGAATTATTATTATATATATGCAGGTGATTGGATTCTCAGTTGTAATCAGTTGGCTTACCCTATTTATACTTTTTACATGGAAACTTGGCATAATGAGAAAATTATTTAAGAGTGATTGCTACACTAGTTAGGATTATGCTCTGACTAGTGGCCCATAGTAGGGGGATATTTTTTTTATTGATATGGGATAGTTCCCCTCAGTCTGTACCATGTAGGGAATGACCAAGCATGTGAGGGTATTATTTATTTCATCGAGTGAGGCATGCTTTCTAGGATTGTTCAACATGTATTAGTATGTTTTGGATTGTTCACGAGATCCTAGGTTCACCCATGTCTATTGGAACTTAGTTGTCTATGGAAAATGATTATGATGCATTGTTGGTTAGATAATCTTTTATGATTTTTTCTAATTCCAATTTTTGTATGATTATTGAGTTTACTTCTTGAGTAGTGTGGATTTATTCTAAGAATGATAAAATGTTTTCAAGTGTTTATGGATTTTTTTTGGAATTTTCTTACACTCTTTCTCTCTTATAAATATAAATTAATATTTTCATTTTAAAATGCATATAGTTCCTCCTTGTAAAAGAGTATGGTTTTAAATGGTAAAAAGGTAAATGGAACAATTTTGGTCTTAAAGTGGAAAAAATGTGGGAAAATATTACTTTTATATATTGTATTCCAAAATTTTAAGTTGACGTTTCTTTTATTTTAAAGTAAGTGCATTGGGAATAGATTTTTTAGGCATACCTACTGAGTTTCAATACTCCCGCCTATAGATATTTTTTATTTTTAGATTGTGGTTCATGTATCAACTTCTTTTCAATAACTATGGGTGATGGTTGGTTTTGGTATCAAAGAGTGACCCTCAGGGTCACATGGAGATGTTGTGGTTTTTATGTTCAGTTGTTTTTTTAGTTTTTTTGTATTTCTACCTTATGTAAAAATGATTTTCAGTTTGTATAATTATATATATTGAGTTTCACTATTTGTTTCCACTATTCAGTTTATTTATTTATATTGGCTGAAATCATTCCTTTAGTTACTCTAATGATGCACGACACTAGTTTCTAGACCATGGGGATTGGGAATGCCCTTAAATCCTTGCTACAAATCATCCCAAGTGACTAGTTCGGGGTCGAACTAGGTTGGTTCATAAAAAATGGAATCAGAGGAGGTTTAACTTTGAGGACCATGCTTTTAGAGTGCCCTATGTTATTTGGGATGTCAAGGTAGATGGAGTAGGACTATCGAGACCTTGGGGTGTAGGTATGAGGGATTTTCTAGCCAACAATTTCTATGAAAATCCTTGGGTTTCCTTGGGAAATCAGGTTTTATTTGTTCTATTTAATTCTTGTGGATTTTTTGGTGTTTGGGATACAAAAAGGGAGTTGTACGAGTGGTCTCAGTGAGCTCTGAGGGACTAAAAATCCATGTGGAGCCGGGGATATAGTCCTAGAATACTATCCATGCCAGTGGTGTGATTAGCATGTGGTTGTTAACCATGTATCCAAGTCACCCATCGACACTAGTTTTACCTTGTGAGTTGCTTTGAGTTCCTCATGATTATGAATTTACTTTGGGAACTCTTGTTTTGGGATTATAAAAACAATATTTAAAAATGGAAACAATGTGGTTTTGGAAAGATGGAAAATGAGTTTTCACTTTTATTTTGAAGAAATAATTAGAAAGTATATTTTTGTAAAATGATTATGATGGAATGGAATTTTTTGAGTTACTAAAGAATGTTTTGAATAAGATGAATTGGATATTTTATTGTAAATACATGTGATTTAATTTTTGAGCATGATAAAATGGATTGAAGCATGGAATTTGAAAATGGTTTTTGACTTTGTGGTTGGTGGTATTTTGAAAAGTTTTATTTATTTTGAAATAGAATGTTTTTTTGTCCTTTGGTATTTCCATGGATGATCACATGCATGACTATTTGTTGAAAGTAGATGGATGATGTCATGAGTTTATGGGTGCCTGAGGTGGCATGGGAGTGTGCATGTTTGAGGCTCCATAGAATACCACTGGTGAGTGTGAAACCCAATAATTATATTTTATTTATAAAGTAATTTCAAGATGAAAATTGTACTATTTTGAATGACTGGTATTTGTTTGGTTCATTTTATCATTATTTTAGAAGTGTTGTTTATGCGGTGTTTTGAGTTTGGGAACTCTTGTTGATGAGTTGGTTTTGATTGAGATCATGGTTTTCTTGTTTCCCAGTGTCCTCCCCCATAAAGATTTGATGAATTTTCATGGCGTAGATATGGTTGATTCCCTGTTAGAAGGATTTATAGTTGATCAACATAAGGATTCTATTCTTAAGTTTCAAAAGTTAAATCCACCTCTTTTTTATGGTCAGGAATATCCTCTTGAAGTGGAAGAGTATATGATGAAAATTTATAGGAATTTTAGTCTCCTTGAGTTTACTGAGTTTTTAAAGGTGAAGTTTTCTAGATTCATTCTTGAAGGACCGACTTAGAAGAGGTGGAAGTCAGTTTCTTGGAACAAGCCTCAGAAATATTTTACTTAGGAGTTATTCAAGGCTTCGTTCATCCAGTAGTATTTCTCTGAAATAGTGAAGGTGAGAAAGGGAATGGAGATGTTCTATTTATAGTAGGGTGATGGATTAGTGTTGGAGCACTTCCACCATTTTTTAGATCTCGTTCATTACACTCTAGAGTGGTCCGTAGATGATTACTTTAAGGCTTTATGTTTTGATTTTAGGCTTTGTCTTAATCTTCAGACTAAGGTGTTAGAGGTCAATTTAACTTCTCTTTCCAACACAGTGAGGAAAGATATTTCTATTGAAGCTGTGTTAGAAGGGTTTCTTGGGGTTTTAATCCATATTTCAGTCCTGGGAATTGGTGTGGGGAATTCCATTAAGGAAGCGGGGAAGCGGCCTGAAGCTATTGGCACTAGTTTTGGAATTTAAAGGCCATTGGATCTTTTATCTGCTTCTTCTAAGCACAGGATCATGGTGTGTCATTAGTGTGGTAAGACAGACCATAATAATCTATCATGCCCAAGTTCTCTAAATACATGTCGTTCCTATAGACACCTAGGTCACATGGAAAGGTTCTCTCAGGGTGTTTCTATGAAGTTTCATGGAGCCAAATCTACCTCTTCAAAAAACACCCTTCCCATTTGCAGGAGTGGGGTACTAGCATAGATTAATTTTGAAATACCTTCTATTGTGGTGTCTATTTTATATAATTTGTGATCTATGGTGTTCTATTTTGATTGAACTGTATGGGGATGTAATGGAATCTCCTGAAAACTCCTATTTTATTGAAAGTGTGTTTTTCTTTTGGAATTTATGAATCTTCCTATTCTAAGTGGTGGTGTGTTCAATGTGTTTATATTATAAGTCATAGTTTGTGGGAAAGTTCTTTGTTGAAGAAATTGAGTTTTGTGGCATGTTTTGATCTTCTACTTCATTTGGGGTGTTTTGTGGTTGCTTGTGTCACCAAAGGAAGAAGTTCCAACCAGGGATCATTAGCTCATGACTGCAGGGAAATAGATGCTTCAAACATCAAGGCTTCATCTATAGGTCTTAGATTAAATCTTTTCATGTAGTTAGGAAACCAACGGGGATGTGGGGAGATTCGTATTAGTTCTTGTCTCCTCTGTTGGGGAGTGAGTGGTCTATATAATCTTGTTGTAGCTTTTACTTATTGTGGTTTGGGTACCATTTGGCTTGAGTTTCTTTCAATAGGGCCCCTTACAGTGGGGGTAGTTTTACCATGTGGGAGAGTTCTTGTTTTCATCATGTTGAGTTTTCCATGTTATCCCATGTTATCGGTTCAAGCTAGTTGGTTCATAATGGTGGGGAGACCCACCATGGGTCTCGTTGATAATTCCCCTAGGATTGATCAGTGCTAGTTGTTTCCTTATGGTTTGGAGTCTATTACGGCCTCCCGTGTTGATGATCTGATTTCATTTTTTGTTTTGTTTCTGGAAATATGCATAAGTTCTATTTTTAATTGGTTTGGATGTTCTTTGTTTTCGAGGTTGGATCATATGGTTGTGGAAATCCTTAATCTTTGATCGATCAACTGGAAGATGTTGTGGATTTCTTGGGGAAGAAAGAATAACGGTGGGGATAATTTTCACACCTAGATTTTTAATTTTTACCTTTGATCTAGTTTATCTTTTGGGCCTGGTTTTCTAGATCGAGTTATAGGTGTGACAATTTTGAATTTTGAGTTTTCGTGTGTTTTTCTCCTAGCACACGGCAAGCGCATGGTTAGAGGAAGCTATGCAACCTAGCCTAGGAAACCATGTGAGATTTGGTGTGTTTATAGTTGAGAGTGTAGTCCCATTTATGGTTAGTCAAAATATGATTAAATCACATGATAATCCACTATCTCATGGAAGAACCATTCCACACAGTTGACAAATAGTTTACCAAACCATGCGTTTAAACCGTGCGAGCCACCCAGATCTGATTTTTTTTGAAATTCCTATTCTACTCTCTCATTATTTTAACCAAAAAATGCCTCCCATCTTCTCCCTATGGTTCATGTGACCCTAAGGGGACTCCTCCCTTGTTCTCCAAGCCTCAAATCTTATCCTATGATGTATATCTAGTGATTCTTCAAGGTTTTCAGCAAGATTTCTCAAGGTAATATCATCTCTTCTCCTCCATATTCATTCTTCTTCCATTTTATCTTGATATATCCTTATTCATTGTTCAAGGGGATATAGGGTTCATGTTTCCCTTAATTTATGTTGGGAGTTTTGTGTATTCAATGTTTCTTGTGGTTTTTATTGATTCCTTGGACCCTCGTGAGGTGGTTTCAAGTGTGCATTGTTAAAGCACCGTGATATTTAGGTAGGTTTCCCTTTGCACTTGCCTTTTTAATTTAGGAATCATTGGTTTCATTCTTTTTTCTCCTTCTACTAATATTAAATAGTGATGTGTGATGTGTGGAATACTTTTTTGGTGTCCAAAATGATGATTCTTCCTTATTTTGTGATAAATGGATTTGTTTTTGTGGAATGTATCACACTAGGTGTCTGATAAAATTTAAAGTTGTATTTTTCAAGTGATTTGTGATATATTAATCATGGTTTGTTTTTTTGAATATATTTTTGATATGTGAAATTATGATTTGGGTTCCTTGAATCAGTTTCCCAAGTGGTTTTGTATTTAAAAGAAGTGTGTATTTGGATTTTAAAAATGGTTTGGCATGTGATGGTGGTTAATGGCCTATTTGTAATTTTGATGAAAATGGATTTGGATTGAAACTTTTATGTGAGAAATCAAGTGTGATTTTATAAATGATTATGAAATGAAAAATGGTGTGTCTGTACCATTTTAAAAAAGTGATGGTTTCTAAAAAGAATTCTTGATGGCCTGTTTGGAACTTTTGTGAAAATGGTGAAATTTTTTATCACAAAAAATCTCCTTGGATAATTATATTACCGAGTTTATGTTGAATGAGTGGTACATCCTTTATGTGTACTACTCATGACCCATTTACTTTGTGTGGAATGAGAGATACTCATTGTGGACTCCTTTGGGATCTATTTTTACAGCAAGATATTAGTCCTTGGAGGGACTCAGACGATGCCTGTTGTGTGAATTATTATTATATATGTTCATTTGACTGGATGATCAGTTGGAAATAATTATATCACCCTATTTATACTCTTGACATGGGAACCTGGCATAGTGCATGAATTTTCTGCGAATGATTGTTACACTAGTTAGGATTATGCTCTGACTAGTGGCCCATAGCAGGGAGATATATTTTGTTATTTTTTCTATGGGATAGAGGCCCTCATTCTGCACTATATAGAAGATGTCCGAGCATGTGAGGCAATTATTGATTTCATCAAGTGAGGCACGGTTTCCACAATGAGTCAACATGCATTAGTATGTTATGTATTGTTCAGGATCTCCTAGGTTCACCCAAGTCTATTGGCACTTATTTGTCTATAGAAAATGATTATGATGCATTGTTGGTTAGATACTCTTGTGTGATATTTTCCCATTTCCCTTGTTGTATGATTATTATGCTTAGTTCTTGAGCAGTGTGTCTTAATGCCAAGAATGATAATCTTTTTTCAAGTGTTTATAGAAAAAGGTTTTGGAAATGTTTTACACTCTTTCTCTCTTATAAATGGAATGCTACCTTTTCCTTTTAAAATGCATATGGTTCCTCCTTTGAAAAGAGTGTGGTTTTAAATGGTAAAAAGGTAAATGAATCGAGTTTGATTTTAGAGTGGAAAACATGTGGGAATAGATTACTTTTATATATTTTATTCCAAAATTGTAGTTTATGTTTATTTTATTTTAAAGGAAGTGCATTGGGAATAGATTGTTCCGGAAAACCTAATGAGTTTTAATACTCATGCTTATAGTTATTTCTTGTTTTTAGAATATGGTGCAGGTATGAGCTTGGTTTCGATCATTGTGGGTGATGGTTGGTTTTGGTATTGGAGAGTGAACCTTGGGGTCACATGAAGATGTTGTGGTTATTAGATTCAGTTGGGTTTGTTGTTTAGTTTTATTATATTTCCAACTTATGTAAAAATGATGTTCAGTTTGTATAATTATATATATTGAGCTACTCTGTTTATTTATTCTGTTTAGTTTATTTATTTATATTTTGAGAAATCATTCCCTTGGTTACTATAATTATTTATAACATTAGTTTCTAGCCTATGGGGATTGGAAACTCCCTTCGGGCCTTATCATGGATCAACTCAGGTGACAGGTTCAGGGTTAACTCAGGTCTATTCATGATTGTGGGAGTGAGATAGTTTTCAATGGAGTCGGGGATCAAGGTATACAAGATTTTTCATAGGAATAAATTCCATAAAGCCCCATGGAAGAAGAAACTATTCTAGAGACACAAGTACCATATAGGATTACAAGAGAGATTAGAGAACTAGAACAACTTGGATTTCTAGTCACTAAGTATGGTGACTCATTATTAGTTGATAATAATGATATTGTAACCTACAAGGAAGCATTAAGTGACATAGATGTTTCCAAGTGTCAAGAATTCATGAATTCTGAAATGGATTCCATATACCAAAACCAAGTCTAGATTTTGGAATATCCTTCATTGGATGTAAAGCCTGTTTGTTTCAAATGGCTATTTAAGAAGAAAATGGACATGGAAGGAAAATTAAGTACCTATAAGGCGTGAATAGTTGCAAAAGGGTTTAAAAAGTGTCAAGGAATTGACCATGAAAAAATCTTTTCACCAATTACAATGCTAAAATTAATCATAATTATACTTTACATTATGGCTTACCATGACTGAGATTTAGAAAATGGATGCCAAAAACATCCTTCCTTAATTGGAACCTTTAGAAAGATGTCTATATGACCCAAACTGAAGAGTTTTTGACTCCAAAGGATGCCAACAAGATATGAAAATTTTAAAAAATACATTTATGGATTAAATAAATCATCTAGGTCATGGAACATTCATTTTGATGAATCCATAATGGAATTTGGTTTTATAAAGAATGAGTGTGATCCATGTTTCTACAAATAGTTTCGTGGGTGTGCAATAATTTTCTTAATAGTATATGTTAATGAAATATTATTCATTGGAAATGAAATACTAGTATTATAGTATGTTATGGTGTGGTTGAATAAATGATTCTATATGAAGGAATTGGGTGTGGAAACATATATTCTTGGGATCTAGATCCATAATGATAGATCTAAGATACCACTCAACCTAAGTGAAAGTAAGTACATTGAAAAATATTGAAGAGATTCAATATGGAACAATCTAAGAGGGGATTGTTTCTAGTGTCACATGGCATTCACCTTTTTGGGAAAATGTTTTCTCATACACATGAGAAAAGAAATAGAATGGTAAGGATTCCATATGTATCAACGATTGGTTGAATCATGTATGTTATGCTATGTACTAGACTACATATCACATATACATTAAGTGAGGTTGAAATATATCAAACTGATATCTAGGCGATTGTCATTGGATGAAAGAAAAGATTATCCTTAAGTATTTGAGGAATACTAAGGATATGTTTTTGTTTTATGGAGAATATGAGGAACTACTCATCATAGGATATGAATATTCTAGTTTCCAAAATAATCAAGATTATATCAAGTTAAAAACATGATATATATTCACTTTTAAGGGAGGTTATGTGAGTTGGAAGAGCTCAAAGTAGGCTATGGTCACATGTTCTACTGTAAAGTCCAAGTATATTACAGCTTTCGAGGCAGCTAAAGAAGTAGTATGGATGTGTAACTTCATCCAAGAGATTGACATGGTACCTAAAAATAAATATCCTATCACACTCTACTGTGATAATACTGCAGCGACGACTATCTCAAAAGAGTCTAGGCCACATCAGAAGACAAAGAAAATAATTCATAAGTATAATCTGTTGATGTATTTTTCTTAGAGAGGTGAGGTTATAGTGAGAAATATTTCCATGGAGGACAACATGGAAGACCTATTGACTAAATCCTTGACTCAGTAGAAACATAATTATCATGTGAGGTCTAGCGGACTGAAAGTCATAGACAGTTAACTCTAGTCCAAGTTGGAGTTTGTTGGAGTTGGTTTCCTATAACCAACAATTTTTACTTTGATTACATGTATATTCGATGTATTTAATATTAATAAAACTTCTTACTACATATTGTCCATTATTTTTCATGAATCTAATGTTAGAATTTCCAAGAGTATACATCACATTAATAAGTTCATATCAATTCCCCTCTATGATGAGAACCTTGAAATTCTATGAAGATATTCTGAAATAATGTTATGCAGTTATAGTACATATAATACAAGTTGCGAGTACTCATAAGTAGATGAGGATTTTTCTCATGAAGTTTTCACCTCGTAATATCTAAGACGAGAGATTATGAGAACATACCTTCCTATAGGAATTCCACAGGTTTTGGTGTCATCATATATTCTTATCTATGATTATGTTTAATAGTCCTTATACTTTTAAATTATCATTAATGAATTTAATGACTCATGAACATATATTTACTAACAAAAACCATGATAAAATATATTCACAGTGAGGTAGGGTATGTTGGGTGCATCATGTTTAACTTGTCATTAATCGATAAGTAAAGGAGGGATTTGTACCTTCCATATTTTTGGAAGTAGATATCTCAACCCTTTGATTAGAATAGAACCATTGTATTAAATTCCATGGCCATAGAGTAATGACATGTTTATTTAAGATATTCAAAGAAATAAATATTGAGAAAATAGGTTGGTGAAATAGATGTGAAACCTTCTTGATGAGATATTTAGATAAAGTGATTATATTACACAATGAACATTTGTATGTGATTTTCTTCATTACAACATTAAGTTATTTATCTTATGTTCCTTGACCCATTTCTAGAAAGTAATATTAAAAGTTAGGCAATCCCACTAAATTACAATGAGAAATAATACTAGAGGGTCACAAACTAAGTGTTTCAGATAATCTTGATTAAATTCTATTTGAATTTAATTAATTGAATAAATATTATTCTCAATATTGAGGGATAATTTTGTTCCCGTTTTATTGAACACAAATATTTATTGATGAATGAAATATTTAAATTAAATATTTATTAGGGTGTTCAATAAATTCAATAGGAGTTTGAATGGACCAAGACCGTGTTCAGTGACAAATATTAATTAACAAGATAGTTAAATAATATTTGTTATAGCACACCACAAAATAATAATAATAATAATAATAATAATAATAATGATAATAATAATATTGTTATTATTATATTTAATGGGATTTATTAATGTTTATTAAATTATTTAAGGGATGAATTGAAAATAAATAATATTTTATCTTAATCCCTAGCTCTATAAATAGTCAGTTCTATCTATTGTGTAGGGTGTGAGAAAAATCGATCGGTGTAATCGAAATAGATAATTATTACACACAAAGAATTCTCTCTCAAATATTTCTTATCTCTCACTCTCAAATAAAGGAAACATAAGATAGAATCGTTTAAAACTAATGGACATGCAATCGACACAAATAATACAAGATAATTAATTTTCCATGCTAGTACCTGAAGATCGATTGATGTTTCATAGAGATAAAAAGAGTATGGTTGGATCACTGTAGAGGGATTCTATCCTTGGATACTCACAACATAATGAAGAAAAAACAAAAGGTTTTTCAGATGATCAACATAATCAATGAAGAAATATCCTAATCCTTGGTAATTATTTATTTGGATATTAAATAAATTTATTATAAATTTAACGCGCAATATACTCATTCATGGTTTTGGGAAACTAGAATATTAAAATAAATTTTAATATATTGGCCACCACCAAATGCTTTCACTATGCCCAGAACCAACATGTCCTTAGGTTCTTGATGACTATGTGACATACTCAAAGACACTTTGACACTGGTCAAAGCAAGTATGGTAAATCCTAGGTGATGTTTTTGAACCCAAGAACCAAAAAAGGTTATTTATTTTCACTTATTCATTTTTTATTATTTTTATCATATAACATGTGCATACACTACTTTAATGGTTATTCTAGGTACAATGTTGGTGGTGGAAAACTAAATTTTACTCAGCCTACTTAGGTGGCCCTAACACTTTGGTACCCAAGAATACATAATTTTTCATAGGTTTAGGTAGGAAAAGGCCTAGTGTTGATGATTAGGATAGATTATATCAATGGGGATTTTGATATTAGGATAGGTGAGGATTTGGGATGGTAGTATATCCTCTTTGGAAATTTTTCCTTTTGTTCATTTATATACGTGATTGGTCGGGTGGGTAATCAGTTGGAATGTATGACTGTATGATTGATGATTCTTATTTAGTGGATTCTGAATACTCTGATAGTTTATTATAGATATTGATTGGTTATTTTTTCTCTTTATTTTACTATGATATGAGGGTATAGTCTCCCCATGGTAACATATTATACCCTTTATTCTAGCCAATAGCCTCTAGCATATGGGGAGATACTCTTGAGGTCATATGAAACCCCCAACCTGGATACTAGTGAGTGTTCTTGGATAAGTGGGTAATCACATATATCAGGGTATTTAGGG
This sequence comes from Viscum album, assembly GCA_963277665.1. Classification (NCBI taxonomy): domain Eukaryota; kingdom Viridiplantae; phylum Streptophyta; class Magnoliopsida; order Santalales; family Viscaceae; genus Viscum; species Viscum album. The sequence goes on from OY728158.1 coordinate 885,659,735, forward strand.
TTGTAGCTGAGTGGTACTTAGTTTTATACCCTAAATATAGGCGGTCTGGGATCAAATATTGGTCATGTCAAATATTTCCCCCCATTTTAGGGGTTCGGGGGGGGGGGGGGTTCTATTTTACCATATGCAACAATATGTGAGTATTGGTTTTTATGTGTGTGCATAGAATGACGGGGGCATGAAGATCATTGGATGGTGGGGACATGATGATGTGAGTGAAATAGATTAGGACATTGTGCAAGGTGTGGTGGTTCATGTGGGTATGTAACACAGGGCACCGACATCCAATATTATGAGGATGTATATATTCCTTTAGGTTTTGGGCCTTTAGAACAAAAAGTTGTATATAAATTTGGGGAAAAATTTTATGGTTCTATGGTCCTGGTAAGGGTTTTATATCAACAAAAAAGGGCATTTATTCTCATAAATAATAAAAAAATAGAATTGAAATAATACTATATTATGTTATGTATATATGATAGAAGGTAATGGTCAAATAAGTTTTTGTACATAACGGTATAAATTTCTTTATCAGAGATTCTTTTTTTTCCTAAAGTCTAAAAGAAACTTGTTAAGATTTAATGATATATACTGACATGAGTATAATACCTAGATTAATATGAGATAAATGAAAAGTACATATACATTATCGTTAATAAATTTTATTAGATTCATGAACTAGAAAAAATATCAAAATTATCATTTGAATTAAATTATATATATATGTGCAATTGAAACACATATGGTAGTAAAGAATGGACCAAAAATCATTAATTTATGGCATGAATGATTAGTTCATCCTGTCCTCTTGGAAAGATGATTGTGAGAAATTCTCTAGATAAAATTAAGTTTGAGATTCCCACCTTTATTGAATGAATTCATGGGGATATATATGTACTAATTCATCCATTGTGTGGTGAACTTAAATATTTTATGGTATTAGTTGATTCATATAATAGATACACACACATATGTTTTCTCTCAACATGAAATATAGCATTATTATGACTTCTTGCTCAAATAATTAAATTTAGAGAATAATTCCCTGATAACGTCATCAAGAAATTTAGGTTTTATAATGATAGAAAATTTATATCACAATATTTCAATGATTACTATATGAAAATGGATATTACTATAGTTAATATATTCACCCATGTGCATATACAAAATGGTTTACCCGTATCCCTGATAAAACACCTTCGATTTATTTCTAGGTCATTGAAAATGTGAACAAAGTTTTCGATATCTATATGGGGTCATGAAATATTGTAAGCTTTAGTATTAATTCACATTAAACTAAGTGCATATCATAAGCACTATAGAATCTAAATAGAATTTAGCAAATAGCCTAACATATACCACATTTTTTTGATTGTATAGTTTGAGTACTGGTTTCTCCCCCACAACATACAAAAATGAGATCTCAAAGGTGGTTGATAATATATACGAGATATTAATCCTCATACAACATCATGTATATTGAGTCTCAAATTTATTATGTATTTATAACATTTTATTTATTTTCAGTTCAATGAATAAGTGTTCCCTATATTAGGGGAGAAATGAAACAAGGGAAGGGAATCCGAAAACATTATATTTTCTCGATATTCTATCCCAATAGTGTGAGATAGAAGTGAAGAATAATTTATATTTTAAAGAACTAAAAAATTATTTTCCTAATTCATTTTTTGATATATATAGCATGGATAAATAATAAATACCACTTGTAAAATCATAAGCTTGAATTGAGGTCCCAAATACATAATTAAATAATGATGTCATAAAATGCCAAAAAAACACACCTGAAGTGTGGTAGACTAGTTAGATGTAAGGATATAATTAATCTAAAAAGAAAATTATTAGTTATAATTGATAACCCTATTATGAAGGCATGTTTTATAGAAGAAACATGTAATTTAAGTGTTCTTGAAGAAACGCATGATGAGGATCATAAAAAAATTCATATGATATAGAAAACACAGAAGGTTTTGGAAATAATGAAATATATTTTAATTATTCCATTATGGGTGATATATGGAATTAAATTAAAGTGGAAAATATTGAGTAAATATTTTCATATTCTATAGCACATGATATTGAGAATGAAGATCCTAAAATAATGTTAGTAATGGAATGTAAAAAAATTACCTGATTGGACTAAATGGGAATCTAAAATGAAAGTTAAATTAAATTATCTTAATAGGTATTTAGTCTTTGGAAATATCATTCTCATTACACAATTCATGAATACTATTGTATATAAATGTTTTTTTTGTGAAAAAAATGAGAAAAATGAGATTGTAAGATACATAGCCCATTTTTTTCATAATGTTTTTACCAAAGACTCAAAATTGATTATGAGGAGACATAATATCCTATTATGGATGATATTATGGTATATAATCATCCTTAAAGAATTTAAAATGGATAATATTTATATTATGGATGTTTTTACAACTTATTTATATGGGACACTTGATAATAGTATATATATGAGAATACTCTAAGGATTTAAAATTATCAAAACATTAAAATCAAAACCTAAATACATATGTTAGATTAAATTATATAAATCACTGCAAGAATTAAATCAATCTAAAAATATGTGGTATAATCTCTTGAGAAAATATTTTTTAAATAAAGTACATGTAAATAATATTATATACCCATATGTTTTGATTAATAAAATAATGTATCGATATGAAATCATTAATGTTTATATCATTTATTTAAATATCATCAAGAATATTAAATAAATACATGAAGAAATTAAAAGATGAATTTGAAATAAAGGACTTGGGAGAAACCAGGTATTTTCATGACCTATAAGTTGGACATATACCAAGTGGTAATTTTTTTTCATGATTAAAATTACACTAAAAAGGTCCTAAAAATATTTAATATAGATAAATAAAATCCTTTAATAACTCCTATGGTTCTTCATTATTTAAATATTAAGAAGGATAAATTCTAACCTTATGAAGAAAATGGAGAGTTGGTTAGTCAAGATGCAACGTACCTCAGTTTCATTAGATTAATTATGTATCTTTCTAATTATAATCCACCTGATATATTTTTAAAACTAATTGGTTGGAAAAGTTTAGTTAATCACTTATATGAAGACACTAAAATAAAATTATATAACCTTTTTATTATCTTTATGAAATTATTTATTTAATTTTATTCTATTTCAAAAGATTAGAGAAAAAGATAGAAAATTTTGGATATGTAGGTTATTTATCGGATCTTCTTAATGTACGATCACAAATTGGATATGTGTCCACATTCAGAGTTATAAAAATATGTTAAATATTATAAAATTATAATCTCATTGGAACATCTTCAAATCCTTCATAAGTTCTAACATTATAGGAGGAATGTACAAAATGTGTTTGGTCATGTCCCATAACTCAACATATTCAATAAATAAGTGGATTGGTTATAGAAAGAATCCCAAAAATATTATTTAAAGATAATTCTGCAAGAATTTCCTAATTAAAGGAAGTATTAATAAAAAAATATTGGTTGAAAAACATACCACTGAAATTATTATCTTTCTCACAGTTTTTAATAAATAAAGAAGATATCAGCTTGAAACATGTTCGATCCCATGGCAACATTGCTGATCTATTTATAAAATTACTACGACCAAATGTTTTTAGAAAACTTGTACATGATATAGGGATGAATAGGTTACATTTTTTTTTATTTTTTTAATTTAACTTTTATGGGGTCTCTATATGGCTACAATCATTTCCTTATTTTGATTTTTATTCTACTGGGTTTTCTAGAAAAGGTTTTTTATGAGGTAGTATCAAAACATGTATGACATTATACGGGGTGTGCATCCCAAGGGTGAGTATTAAGAAACTTCCTTCAGTGGATACCAAAGATTAAAAAAGGTGGTGGGATTACCATCCCCACTAATCTCCTCCCACCCCCCTCACCACACTTCATATAAATATATAGTGTAGTATTCATTAATGAGATATTTGAAAAATGCCTAGATTCTACAATAAAATTTTTCTTTTCATTAATTTTTTTTATTTCTCATATTTTCATTTTAATTTTCATCTACACAAAAAATAATTATTTTTAAAATAAAAAACATAATCATTCTTATCCCATTAATTTCAATATTTTTTCTAGAATATTTAAGGTTAAAAAATTATAAACATGAAATTCATAACAAAAAACTTCCATAATAGGAAGATAAAAACATGACTATGAAATATCAACAAAGTTTTTGTTATCATATGAATTTTTACTATAAAACTAGAATGTAAATTGATGATTGATCACATAATTTAAATATTTAACCCAAAAATTATTTTACTTTTAAAATTTAAAATTTTCCTCACTCTATTTATATGAATTTTTAGTGATGATGTAAAATGAAAATCTTAATTTCTATTAAATATTCTTGAAGTAAATTTATAAATTGGAATAAGTATTCTATAATATTATAAAATTAGTCATGAAGTATAGAAATAAAAATGTTGTGAATAATCAACATATGAAGATAAAACAACTTTACTTTAAAGAGAGATAGGGGGATAAAAAATAATTTTATCATACAAATGAATAAAACAACATGACTTTAGAGTGAGGAGGGGGGATTTGATCAATAATTTTATAATACACATGAATAAAACAATAGATAAAAATCAAATAAGTATACAAAAAATCATTGTAAATAGAATGAAAACAAACAATCTATAACATTGTAGAAAAAAATATCACAAGTTACATATATAGAGTCTACATAAAAAAATATTTTAGAATAGTTTAAAATACTATAGGAAACCATAAAAGAGATTTCATGATTTTTATCAATCCCAAACTTATCCAAATCAATAAAACAATCATTTTTTCAAACATATATGGAATAAAATTTTGAAACTCACCTTATATAGAAAAGAGATAAAAATAAGGGCACCTTTAATGGTTGGGAATATAAAAGGAAGATAAAGGATGAAAAATATAGTCTTTATTAAAGCACTAAAAAGTGATATATAATAAATAATCAGTAATGTTTGAGGAGAAAAAAAGTTCAAAAAAGTTATATAGATAGATATATAAATAAAATAATTAAGAAATGTTTTAATAAATATAAGAAAGAATACAAATATTTTAAGAATAAATATTGATCTCAAAATTATCCAAAACAATAAAATAAACATGTTTTTAAAAACCTATGAAATATAATTTTTAAACCCACCCTCCATAAAAAAGAGACAAAATAAGAGAACCTTCAATGGTCAAGAACATAAAATGAAGATAATGGAAATAGATAATACATGGATTTTTAGAATTATACAGTAAAGTTTAAACTAATACGTGGTGGTATAAACCATGTCACATTTTTTATAGGTATAAGAATGATATATTTATGTTCACTATTATATAGTTTAATAAATAAAAATACATCTGTTATTAGATAACACTCAACTTGGTTTAATTCTTCCTAAAAAACTAAAATTTTCAGTTTAATCATCGCATGATGATGATTTTAAGTGTTTGAACACCAAAATCAATTATTTAAATGTTAAACAATTGAATATAAATATGATTTGGAAGTTAAAAATCATTATAACTTATGAAATGTTTAAAATTTTAGAAAAATTTGAGATCATTTGAGGCTTATATAAATAAGACCATATTTTGTGAATTGTCAGTGAAATGGATATGAGATTGTGGTTCAATCAATAAAATTTCTATAAGTTATATATATTTATCTCTTTATCTTTAAATAAAAAAACTAAAAAATCACTAGGAAGATATAATCCTTCTTAGGTTTTGGGAGATTCATACAACTAGTGTATACCTTAGGATAAATGGGTCCATTTACTGCTTCTTACTCATCCCTATCATTCTTGTGTAGAAGTTTAAAAAGTTTTAACCATTAGAGAAAGAAGGTACATATTTTTATTTTATTTTATTCATTTCATTTCAAACATATAGATAGATCCTATAGAAAAATTTGTTTTGGTTGTTTGTTTCTGATACCCTTGGAATGAATTTACCCTTACAAAACCTTTTAGTAGAATCAATGACACTTACATATCATTTAGATTGAAGATTTTATAGAGATAAAGAATCTTTTAAAAAGTGATTTTCTAGAACGATGATGCATTTTATGAAAATTGGTTATGGTTCATGAAATTTCCTATAACCACAACATAATACTATTAAAAATAAGCATAGTTTAATAAATGTTATAAAATCATGTCATTTTTTGAAAAACATGGGAATAAAAACAATTCATGAAAAACCGGGCGTTGTAAATATGATAATATCACATCATGGTTTATCTAAAAAGCATTTAGGGTTAGTCTAGTAATTTAATTTCTATAATATAACCACAAAATAGCTTGGTAAAATCACAGCTTGTTATCCAAAATATGTTTTTTAAAGAATATGTTCAAAATATCCACAACTAAGAAAGTAGATGCGATTTTCCCTTAACAAGAGTTTTCACTTGGGATAAACCATGTTTTTGTTTTAGTAAAATCGATATTGTTTTTATTTTTAAAGAAAAATTATTTTTCTTAAAATTCTCAAAAAACATCACCTATAGGCCCATGAATGTGATTTAGGTTTAATGTAGATTTTACATGATAAATTTATAAATTATGTATAGATTTAAAAATGAGGCTAAATATAAAAAAATTTATATTTATTAATGAAATGATTATAAATAATAATATGAAATATTCATATTAAAAATACTTACTTGAAAATTTATTTAAAACATAGTAGAAATAGTTTTAGTGGATTTTATTAGGGTTTTAATAAAATAAAATATATGATATTTAGTTTATGTAAAGTTTTTACATAAAGTTTAAAATGTTTATATGATCATAAATGTATTTATAAATATAACATATTTTGAAATATTAATGTGCTCACATTAAAAAAATGTCTATTGATAAAATAGAAGCGTTCACATTAAATAAATGTGAAAGAATCATATTTATTTATTTAATGGAATTACCATAAATCATGTTTAAATATAAAGTGTTTATAGTTGTTTATTTATAAAAATTTTATAAATTTTTATCTCATGCCTAAATTTATAAATTGTTCATTTATTTATTTATTTCCCATTTTTCATGAATATGAAATTTTAAAATTATGATTGGATATATGCTTTAGTTTTATGTATTAATCCTCTTATTATAAATGTTATACCACTAAGATAAGGAGTTTTATTATAGTCACGACATAAGATTTATTTTTATTCAACCATTATTATGATTTTTTTTATAGGTTATTAAATTTAAAGTAAAGGTTGATTATGAGTTATATATACTAGATGTTTGAATTATATTAAAATTGAGGCCTATATTAAGTATTTATCCATGGATAACGAGTCATTGGGTAGGAATCCTCACTGTCCTATGGTCTTAAGCACAAACTACATGATTGGTGGTTGGCTACCTATCACACCGTGCTTACTCTTGTGGGTATTTTAATTTGATTTTATTTTAGTATTTTTTTGTGAAAAAGTTTCCTGTACCTTATAAATGGGTGTTTATAGGGAATATAATTGGATTTTAGAACAAACTGAATTTATTTCATACTATTAATAAAGTACAAAAAAACATGAAAAATACGAAGAGACCAATAATAAACACATAGGACTCAAAAAGAACACCACAAATAATAGAAAAAATAAATAAAAGAAATAAAAAATGACCCCTCACATACATTCTCAAACCTAATGGTACTAACCAAAGGGTGTATCAAAAGAATAAATAATGATAATTTTGTATTAAAATTTGGCCAAATTTTCAATCTTGAGTAAGATAGATTTAGGGTACTAGAATATGCTTATTAGTAGACCTGGTAGAAACAAAAACCAAACAACAAAAAAGAATAAAAAGCAAACCCTTGTGAGAAGACCAATAAAATAAATCCAAAAAAATAACCAAAATTTCAAAATATTTATATTCCATAAGAGGGGAAAACAACCACCAAACATTAAGAAGAATCAATTTCATATAAGGATTCAATCTTTGGGAGGGAATTTATCATACTATGTGAGAACCAACACAATCTTCTATCTAAGATATATTTTTAAAGACATTTTCCTAGCCTTTAATTCCTTATAATATTTAAGAAAATTATCATTAAATCACTTAAAAACATTATAATAGATATCATTAAGTAATTAAATCTCATTTCCATCACTAAAAATAGTAACATACCTCTACTTTATCTCTAGGGGAATTATTTATGGAAATGAGGGAGTAAGGATACTCAGGATAAAACTATATGAAAACTTTGAGTTATCTTCCACTATTTTAGCAACTTATTATTCTATATGAGAATATCCACACAATAATACCTAGCTAGAAACATCATATTATGTCTTTTTAGATGATTAGGTATACCAATAATTCTCTCTAAATGAGAGTATTATTTCCCAATTATTTACTTCTTATCCATCAGAGCTATTATGAGTCTGTCAATTTCTACTACTTGATTAGAAAATGTATCATCATTAAGGGGTTGGGGGTCATTAATGGGCCATGTTTCAAAAATTTTAGCTCGTATATCAGATTGAACTAACTATGAGATGTCAGAAATATTGATTTCACTATCACTCATATTCTACTCATCCTAATGTCTCAACTCCTTCTGAATCATTATTAGGGACTCATATATTTGTACAAATACCACTTATCCCTTTATTAATAACAAAAACAACCAAAATTTCAATAATAATGATAATGATAATGATAATGATAATGATAATGATAATGATAATGATAATGATAATGATAATGATAATGATAATGATAATGATAATAATAATCATGATGATAATAAAAATAATAAAGACTATAAGGGGTTTAAAATCAAATACAAACACCAATACACACAAGGACCAAGTTGAGTTAGACCATACATCACCCCTTAAGTGTTGATCCATCCACAATTAATTCATTTATTATCATAATTTTAAATGGAACTAAGGTACAATTTAAGGTTTTTGGATGAAACGACCATTTTTAATGATAATGATAATGATAATAATGACAATGATAATAATAATGATGATGATGATAATAATGATAAAGACTCAAAGGGGTTATAAATCAAACACAATCACCCACACACCCAAGTTTCAAGTTAAGTTATACCATACAACTCCATTAAGTATTGATCCAACCCTAACTAGACCATTTATTATTATTTTTTAAAATGAATTAAAGGAATAATTGAAGTTTTTTCGCACAAAAGCCCATTTTTAATGGTAAGTTGTTTTTACCCTCAAAGGACCAATTGAAATTTTTTTCCATGCCATGTGAAACCTTTTCCACCCCATGTTTCATTTCCCTGGTATACTGGATGGTCCCTATTTTTTAATTTCCCCTACATGAGACACTCAAAACAAGTTTCAATAAATAATAACCACTCAAGAATGTTATTAGTGATTCAAACATGCCTCCATTCCATGTCTACCTATATCCCAAGGAAACTACCTCCCACATTAACGAAGTTAGGATGCCTTTCATGCCTAAACAACCCATATGAAAAAAATCATTCCCATCATGAAATTTGAAAACCATTCCAAATGTGTGTATAGTACCAAAAAACCTTCCAAGAACCTTCTATAATTGAGAGGATATTGGGGGTTTGATCCCCTTATCATAAATATTCAAATCAGTCATGGTAACCACTTGTAAACTAGTTAATGCACAATAGTAATCCTAATAATAATAATAACAACAACAAAACCAAAAATAATAAAAACAATGAAAATAATAATAATAATAGTAATATTAGTAGTTGTTATAATCTATTTAGGTTTATAATATACACAAAGGAAGAAAATACACTCAAATATAGATTTAATATTGTGATGTACACCCAAAACACACCCCACCCAAACCACCTGCACCAATTTTGGGTAGCAACACTATAAGAAAAAACATATATTATGGGTTTATTAGTGGAAGTTTTGAAAAACTGACACTAATTAAAAATATCAAGTTTTCAACTCATTTACCTACTTTATTAGTGGTAGTTAAATATAATCACTATATAAAGAAATATTAAAGGTCATTAATTAAATAAATTATCCTAGTATGAAAATTATACATGGTTAACTAAAAACCACTTCTAGTTAAAAATCTCAATTTTCCTACTTATGAGTATAAGTTAAGTTCTTAGAAGACCCACTTTTCTTTTCCACTAAATATTCTATGATTTTAAATACATTCATCAGATTTATATAGGGATTTTAAATTGGGGATTTAAGGATTTTTATTTTTAGGATATAAAAGTTTGGTTTTATAATGTTAGTGGATCGTTTAGTAAAAACGCCTTATTAGAAAAATTTCAAGGATCTAAAGTTTGATGCCCACTATCACTTTCTTTCTTTACCCCATTTTATTCCAAATTCAGAGATCCTTGTAGTCTGACTTTGGTGATCCAATAATGTGTTTATTATTTTAATTTATTATAAATTTTATTAATTATATAACATATAATTAATTTTTAGTTTATTATTAGGGTAAAATTTTTTTGGGATAGTTTTCTTATTTTAAAGATACTTTTTAATGCATTCATGATTTTTTTATTTTTCTTTCATATTTCATTTTTTAATACATTATAGAGTAATCATTCTTTAATATTTAATATTTATTTTTTTATCTTAGTTATGGTTTTTAGTTTTAATTTATATAGATATTAAATGATTTCTAGTTTTTATATTTGGTTATTATTTACTGATTATGTGATTATTGAATAAAAATTATGATTTTTTAATGATTTATTATTCATTTAATTGTACCATGTTTTTTAATTTAGTATTTTTAGTCATCACACATTATATGATTGTGTTTTGTTTTTAATATTCGAAATTCATGAATATAACCAATATTTAAAATCAAATGGATTCAAGTAACATAATTAAAGTACATAATGAAAAGGAAAAAAATGAGAATAAATGTGCATTTATGATTCAAATAAACAATAAGATATGATTTAAAAAAAAAGATATGTGGTTCCGGTTTATACGGTGTGTTATTTTTTCCATATTTTATATGATATATTTATATCATTTAATATGAAATAATAATATCAATAAATTATAATAATATTTTATTTGGTGATTTTTTCTGAGATAAATTTTACAAATGCTAATATTTTTATGATATTAATGTTTTGTTATTCCATAAAGATTATGTTTTATTTTAAATTTGATTTTATTTATTTAATTTGTGTTATGTTTTTTATATAGAAATATTTTAATACAATAAAAAATGGATAAAATTTGGATTATATTACCCTAGAATATACCTCGACATGTTAATGGTTGTAGGTGTTCTTAGATTTTGTAATTTTAAATAAATCCATATATGAAAGAATAAAATGTTCATGTCCTAATTGTAATTTTAGACGATGGTTGAAAAGGCATGAAGTTCATGAGTACTTGATATCGAAATAATTTCCTGCTAGATATGTGGGGTGGATTTAGCATGGGGAATTAAACATTATAGAAAGATCAACATGTGACCATCATCAAAATGAAAAACCTACTTCCCTAATAATGGAGAATGAAATTTAAAACTTGATTAATTTTGTTTTTAGCATTACAGTAAAACATGATGAATATTATAATATATTTGTGTGGTATCTTTATAATTTTATAAAGATTAATAAAATAGAGAATCTAAATGAGTAATCAAATAAGTTTTATGAACTAGTTAAAAAGAAAATCAAGAGTTGTATGAAGGATGTAGAAAAAAAATATATTTTTTCAACTGAAGTTGCACCATATCAAGTGCTTATGTGGAATTATAGATAAATTAATGTCTCTAATATTGGAGTTAATAAATTATTCATTTATTAAAGCTAATATCCCTTAATAATTTTATGAGATGAATAAAGTTGTTAAAAATATCGATCTTAGTTATGAAAAGATACATGCATATCTTAATTACTACATGTTTCATATGGGAGAAGATTTAGATTTAGAATAGTGTAAAAATGATACACTTATACATATAAATTGGTGAATCATGATGAAATTGCGAATGAAAATACTATGAAGATGAAGTGAGATAAAACTATTGTGATGTTTTTTTATTATTTTCCATTAAAATTATGATTTAAAATATTCTTCATTCCTTATAAAATGGCATAGAAAATGAAGTGGAATGATATGGAAAATAAAAAAGATAGATTTATATGAAATAAAATAGGATCAAAAGAATAGAAATATTTTGATTATTTATATCTAAATTTCTCTTCAGATACTCATAATGAACATTTGGGATTAGTTATTGATAGATTTAATTGATATGAGACTCTAAGTACCACTTCAATTTTATGGCTAGTTATTTTGATCCCTTAGAATCTACCTCTATGAATATATTTATAACAAACTTATTTCATTATTTTAAGGATAATTTCAGAAAATAAAATACCTAAAAATGACATTGATGAATACCTTAATCCTATGATATAATAAATAAAAGAGTTTTATGATAATGGTCTGAATACATATGATGCATACACAACTAAATTTTTTATAATTAATTATCCTCAAATGTGGATTTTCCTAGATTAATAAAATTTTCTAGTTGGAACCCTCACACTGGATAGGAATGCATAATTTGTAACTTTAAATTCAAGTCTATAATACTATTATATAACCAAAATCAGTGTTTCATTTTACATCATCAATTCTTTGAAAAATATCATAGATATTAGTTTAAAAAGTCACAATTTAATGGATGAAATGATTTGAGTCCAAGTTCATAAATCAGGCCACTATTTTCAAGTATTGATGCAAAATTTATGAAGGATTATCAATTTAACATTTCTAGGAAAATAGTTCAAATATCCTTAGTTATAGTCAATGTACAAGAATTAATGAAACATAATATCTTTTTTCAAACTTCATTATTTGGAATTTCAATTGTTACATCATAATCTTGACATTATGTACATTAAAAAGAATGTATTTCAAAATTTTGTTTTTACAATATTGACTAAGTAGGGAAAAATAAAAAGATCATATTAATGATCATAAATACATATAATAATCTAATATAAAGTGTGATCGATGATAAAATGACAATGGAAAGTATCTTGAAGTAATTGTTTCTTCTAAAAATCAAGAAAAAGATACTTTTCCTCGAAGGATGAAAAATTTGAAATTAATCAATGGATATTCAAGTAATATTTCAATATTATTTAACTTAAAAAATCAAAAATTACATGGGATTATAATCAATGAATCATATGTTTTTATGGAGAAATTAAATTTTATTATATTTCATGTATTGTTACATTATAAAATAACATCAATTGTAATTGAGTTTTATACATTATTCAAACAACTTTATGAGAAAACATAAAACCCCATTGATCTTTTAAAACTTTAGAAAATAATTTTAATGAATATTTTCAATTTTAGGATGATATTTTCACCATATTTTTCACTGTGATGATTCATCCAATAGTTTATTTGACCAAGGAAGTTAAAGTTATAGGGATTGTACCTTATTGATGGATTTATTAGATAGAGAGGTATTGTCATCATACTTTTTTATTATTACTGAATTAAAAAATTTCAAAATCATTACATATATGATTTATTGTTTTATGTTAATTTTACTAATTATATATCTATGCTATTTGAATATTTTTATGAGAAAATAATCTCAACCAAATGGATATATTGATAAAGGTCAAATTAAAGAAGATTGTCTCAAATTTTGATCGAGGTATTTGGTTAATATTGAGACATGATTCAATCATGTTGGATGTTTTGATGATAATATAACTCAATTATAGTTCTAAAATATATATATAAACTTTAAAATGTTAGCTCATCAATTTAGGAAACTATCATTAGCTTTATTGGTAGAAACATAGTCCGCACAAGCACATAGATATGTGCTACTCAATAATGATATTTCAAATCATTTCATTAAATAATTGAAGACATAAAAAATATTTGAATTTATAGTTGAACATGAAATGATAAAGAGATAAAAAATACATTAATAAATAAATTATTGATTATTTTTCACATTAATTAAGATGATAATAAATTATATATTTATAATATATTGATTAAATTATTATATATAAATAATAATATTTTATATAATAAATTTTGATCATGAATATTGATAATCAAGATATAGTGCTAGGTGATTTGAAATATTTGGCTCGAGGACCTTTAAAGCAGTCTAAGAGATTTGATGCTTATAATATTAATGGCTATAGGTTTTTTATAGTTTTATGCAAGGAAGGTTTGAAAATAAAAAATAGTGGAATATTTAAAAAATTTATAGAACTAGGATACTATAGAAATTTGATTGATATTATTAAATTAAATATAGAAAATTTTTATTTGTGTTATTCAAAAGCAAGATGGTCAATATTTACAGGGAAATAAGGAAATATTCAATATAAATTACTTATGCTAACTTATCTTATTTAGTTAATATTAGTGAGCATGAAGAAATCAATCCATATATTTTGGATTCAGAAGCTAAAATAGTATGTTATGTGGATGACTGAGTCAATGATGTGTAGAGTGTTGTAACACATGTCAAGTTAAAAGATTTTTATGATATGGGTAATGATTTTAAAAAATTATTTTCTGATTGTGAACTCCATAAATAATGAAATATTGATCTATGTATAATTTATGATATTGAAATAGTCGGTCTTTAAAGGGAGTGTGTGGATGATTAAATCATGTTAACAGTGAAGGATGATGATAATATTTTTAATGAGAAATTCATTGATTATATATCCATAACTCCTTTAACTTATCAATTAACTATTAATTTAGAATACATGAAATCAATTAATCTATATTCAAAATTTCAAAAACATTCTATTATTTTTTATATATCATATATCATTTTCAAACTTGTTTTATATTCTTATTATATGTATTAATACTAGAAAAATAAGTTAAAGATACAAGCTGGTCTTCTAAAACTCCTATACCATTAATTGACCCATATGACACTCTTCAACCTTAATCAAGAATTATATATACTTTCATTATGACCCATTTATTCCATTTTATTTTTTATGATATTCTCCCATATTCACTAGGCATGATCCATACTTCTAGTTCATCACCTTATACTCTAGGGGTGTTAGAGGAATCATATGGAGTAGTTGAGGAGATGTCATTAACTGATCATACAGTGTCACAATTACCATCATGAGGGTATTATAGGGTGCCCATTATTGTTATGTAATTATTAATGTGAATTTTTTTATATATATACTAATTTTGAATATATTTACTAAACAGATTCATAAAATAATAGGCTAAAAACATACAGGAAGAAATCGAATGTTTGGAGGTTGAAATGATTTAAAGTAGTTGTGTCATTTGACATGTATGGGGTATCGATAAATGATTCCAAAAGATTATATGGGATGATTTTTGGGAATTTAGAATGTGATATGATATCCATTCCAACCACATATAATTATTTGAGGCACATTCCCATCAATTGGAAGAATGATATTTTTTTATAAATAAGGGAAAGTAAGTCAAAATAAATATTTATAGTTTATTTTATATGATATTCCTATTAAATTAAAGTTTAATAATTTTTGTATATGTAATATGTATATTATTTTCCATTTTTATATGAATAATGAAATTATATGTCAATGGACATAGAAAATTTTGAGGAAAAATTGGGAGGGATTTAAGTATAGGTTGTGGTGTGAGTTCAAGGAAAACTACTTGAGTATTTATCAAATATATGAAAAGTTACTTGAAGTGATACCACATGATCAGTGTAAGTCATTTATGGATACGAATCATTCTAATTTGCAGGAAGTATTTGATACTATCATAGGAAACTGATATTAATTTATTAATAATAATTTAATTTTTATTCATATTGAAATTTTCTTTTGAAATATTCTAAAAAAATAATTAATTAGGGAGGGGAAAGTCATTCCATACAAAATTGGTTCCAATTTTTTTAAGGAGAAGATAAAATAGGGTAATTTTTTAAAAATTTATAAATATACTTTTTTTTCATCTTAATTTTTTAAAATTTTATTATTTTCATTTTTTAATTTGATGATATAGGTGAAAGAATATGGTCATGGGGTCAGTAAAAATAAACTGTGGTTCAATGTGCACAATAAACCTGGTGGAAATTACGTAAATGAACTCGTAGTAAACATTAGGGTAAAAAATATAAATTGAAATTCACTATATTTTGTCAATTTTTTTATTTTTCAAAAAAAAAATTAAAGAAACATGGGATGAAAATCACTCACATCCATCACCAGTCTCCCAAAATGATGTGATTTCCTATGTTTTTGGCAAAGAGCATGTTAGTCATGTATGAGGGTTGGGTACTAGACCCACCCCCTCACATGTATTTATGAGGAGATCATCTTCATTCATTATGATGCCATATCTTGAAGGTCTAATTAATGTTACTATCCTTAACCAATTATAATCACCAAAATAAAATTTTAATATATGATAATAAAATACAATAGCAAGATTCATGTTGGATAGCTTGAGATGATTAGTTTCCAATGATGGAGAGTTCAGTGTCTACTCTAATTCTGAGTATGATTAGGATAATTCCTCTAGACATTGTATGTTTGATACAAGAAGTACCGAATCTATTAAATTTATTTTAAAAAATTTATATTATTATGATAATTTTTATAAATATATTTTTTATTCAAAATATCCAATTAAAACTAATTTATATCCAAATTCTAATTAATTCAAGTATCAGATGCATTGATGTTTGGAAACTGATAAGTAAATTAGAAGTATAAATATATGGGGGTAGTTGTCCTGACTTAGGGGAGTAACATTGATATTGGATCCCTCTCTTCATGTGTTAATACATTCTATAAAAACTTATATATATTTTTCCTCTACAACATATTAATTAAACGTATATGTTTATATGTTAAATAAAGTGTGATATAATGTTTATAATTTTTGTTTCTTTTTTTAATATATTTTGTCTCTTTAATTCTTAAAAGTACTGAATTTTTTACCATGTGTGTATATTTATATTTTAAGTTATCGGTAGTAGTATATTTATATTCCCCCTATTTACTATTGATTTTTTCTAGTGTTTATCAGTGGTTCAAAATATTGATAATTATATAATGGTGATTAAAAATAATACCATATGCTAAAAAATAATCACTCTCTACTGATAGACCACTGATAATTAATTCACGGTAGTTATAAGCATCACTAGTTTAGGTAAAAATATAAAATTTAAATAATCATTGTTATATTTGAGAATGAAATCTGATTCTAAAACACCACATTAATTATAATGGTATTTTCAAAACCACCACCAATTAGGGATTCACAATAGTTCTATAATACCACTGCTAATTAATAGTTAGATCTGTAAAATATAGGGGTTTGATAAAACACCAGAAATCAATTAGAAATATTTTAACCCACCATGTATTTAAAAAAACCTCCATTAGAAGTTTTTTTCCTTATAGAGTAATAATAATAGTAGTAGTAATAATAATAATCATAAATGGATCAAATAAGGAGTTTAAAAACCATATCAAACTCCACAAAAGTTATTGAAAAAAACAAATAAGGTGAATACACAAGGTGCAAAGCATTTTCACCAATATAAAAGATAGTAGATATAAATAATAAGTTATAGAAAAAAACATGTTTGCAGCTATAAGCATTAAGTCCTAATTAGTCCTTACTACTTCAACATAGTGGCTCCTCAGAAAATAATTATATTCAAAGATTAAAATACCCAAGTCCTGTTCAACTTTAATCTCTTTGGCATGGTGAAATAACCACCATTCAAATTCCATTAATCATGATTATCACTATCTTGAAACTTCATGTCTATTCATACCTCATGAGTTCTACACAACTTAAGTCTATAGAGATCAATTTTATCAAACAAAACATTTAAAGAATAAAATATGATGACACTCCAAAGATGAAAAAATGAGAAGAAAAATCGAACTTGAATAATAATTTTTTTAAGGAATATTAAAAAAAAGAATGAAATCTTCTTTTACACCATTTTTATCACAAGAAAAGATATTTCACCCTATATTTTAGTACTAAGGAATGTATTCAATTTAATATCATCCAACGAGTGCCTTTGCTACCCACTACTGATAGGGCTAACACCAGTGTCAATCACCCCTCTATCCATGCAAGAAGACTAATATTATTGTTTCTTAATCTCTACTGGAAAATAGAAAATATTTGGATTTGATAAATAATTATAATACATTCCACTTATATAAGATGTATCAACATCAATAATCCCATTAATTAGAAGACCATCAGGTAAAATTAAAGGACCATTGGATCAATCATAATTCTATATTTTACCTAGAACAGTGATGGATGTTCACTCCACTAACACCATCCTACACCAAGTTATAACCCCACATCTTCAATCACCACTTTCAAATTGAGGGGAACTAAAACAACTTTCCAAAACACATAAACCCATTAACTAAATTCAAAATTTATTCATCCTCTATGAAATTAGGATCAAAATTTAAATTAGGATATAAAAATTTGGATCACAATCAAAATCTAGTTAAACTTTGGAAATAATTCATTCCCTAATATGAATGTAATCATCCAAACTTATGAATCCTTAATTATATTTCGTAAAGTCTATTGCATATTGTTAATTAATCCTGGAATAGATGTATTTAGTGAGTCTATCCTTAGTAATATGTTCCCTTTCAAGTTTAGCATTTACATCATCCCTTCCATATTTACTTATCACTAAAATGATCCATATTTCACCACCTTTAAGAAATTTTTATGATCTTTTACTTCTTCCATGTGTTTTCTATCATTGAAAATCCTTTACAATGCCACAATTCAAGTGACCATAGCCCTATTTGGTGAGGAAAAATCCATCTTTTGACTTATTATAAGAACATTAATGAATCCACTAGAATTGATAATAAGCTTTTTACTATTTGTTTGACATGATTGGTGTTAGTTTTATTATTCTTCTTGCACCATTAATCTTCACTTTGAGAATCATTTCCATCCTAAATAATCAATTATATTTATTTATAATATTTATCTATTACTTACGAATCCTTCACTTTTAGTTCTTGAGCTTGATTAATTTTAGAGGGCCCAACATAATCAGAAACTTTCTTCTTCCATTTTTCAATCCAAATAGATTTCTTTTTGACTGGAGGTTTACTGGGAGGTCTCCTAAAATTATAAAAGAAAAATTATTTATAACTATGTAAAAATTTGAAGCATGATGAAAAATAATATGGAATTATTTCATAAAGGAGTTTCTATCAAAATAAAAATTCACCATTTTGAATATAGACATCTAGAGGTATTAGTAATAATAATAGTAGTATTAATAATAACAATAATAAAATTAATAATATGACTAGTAGTAATAATATTTTTTTACTATAAATGGAGGTAAATGTTATAAATAAGAAACACAAACAGACATAAAAACACACACACATTGAATCCAGGTGAACTAGGCCAACATCCCCCCAAAGAGATGACCTACATCCATTTACTAGATAAATCCTAAGATTCAAAGGACAAAACCCAATAGGTACATCCCCATCGAGCCATCTATATAGGACTACTATAGTACACTACTATAGTTCCTAGAAATAGTACAACTATGATGCTTGACCATAATACTGCTATAGTTTTCCAGACACATTCATATCCATAATTCACATGTTATAGTGCACCCACAACAACACCACTACGGTGCCCCACTATATTACCTGTATAGTAGCTCATCCAAAATTCCACCACCGAGAGTTTATCCTTAGATCACTAGATTATAGTATAAGTACCTTAACCCCAAGAAGGAGGTGAACCTAAAAGTACCACCACCACCACCACGAATAATAATAATAATAATAATAATAATAATAGTAATAATAATAATAATATTATTTTCTACTATTATTTGGGGGTACATTTCGCAAGGAAGACACAGACACACACATTGAATCTTATCAGATCAGGCCATCATCTCCCCCAAAGGGTTGACTCATATCCTTTTAAGAGATATTTGGATGCCTGTAGTACCCCTCCACCACTATAAGGCCACACTATAAACCCCTATTTAGACCACCCACACACCCTAAAACAACCAAAATGCCTTATAAGAGGGCCCAAATGCTTTACACATTGGGATCATGGGCCTTAGAACCAAGCCCCCCCCCCCAAAAAAATGGTATTTCCTTCATTTTCTAGATGTTATACTACAGTAACTAGTGGAGTATAATAATAATGGTAATAATAATAATAATAATAGTAATATCATTATCCTAATCCTCGTCCTCATCATCATAATCATTAATATTATCCTTTTTTATTTATAATAAAAATATTAAAAATATAATCATAGACAACAATAATAATATCATTATTAATATATAAATATATGTATATATTTTAAAATGGTGATTCCTTGGTCAAAATACCAAATAAAAAATATATATGAAAAGAAATTTAAAGAGTTATAAAAGTCTGAAAGTGGGAATTTTATTACAATATTTTTCATGCAAAGGAATAAGATCGATTAGAAGATTTTACAACCACATGACACCATTGTTTACTCCTTTGTTTGCAAGACCATCTATCACTGTGTTCACCTCATGATAAAAATGGGGGATTATATGATTTATTTTGGAATGGTGTTGAAGCCAGTCCATCCATCTAGTTGTGAGGGGCCAAGCAAGGTGACACATGCCATTATAGAGGTCTTGTACTATGGTGGTGAAGTCTCTTTCAATCCATATGTTATTCCAAACTCTTTGCATGATAAAATCAACCACAATAATGACATTATACATATCAGATTCTAAAGAGGAGGAAAAACTACAAGTACAGTAAAAGTATCCAAGTTTATGTCCATTGTGATCTCTACACACCACTCCACAACCTGAGGGGCCTGGGTTTCCTTTTGAGGATGTTTCCTTCAGAACACATGTTCTGGTTTGGAATCACTATTTATGAATGGTTTCCAATATATTTTTTATGTAACCCAAAACACCCAAAGGTTCTATATCCAAAGGGACATGCTTTCCAAAGGTAGGCGTTCATTAGGTTTTTTGACCTACACTACTTAAAAAATTGCATTGGTCGAGTGGATGGGATGTTTGGATCATCTCACCCTTTTGGGGGGAATTATTTCTTTCTTTGGGACTCTTTTATAGATTTAAGATATGTTCATTAATCCTTATTAATTTACCAAGCGTAATGTAGGTTTATATTTAAATTTTCAATCAATTATTAACATGTTTGGAATTCAGAATCATCATTATGTATTTGAGGTTCTTCATCAATTGAGATATCTATATGTATGATAGGTTATCTATAAATGGTATACTCTAATATACTACTTTGATATTCTTCGGTCATTCTCACGATGAAGATGGGTTTTAAGACACTCAATGGGGGCACTCTAGAATTTATCTTTATCGAGGGAGAATGAAGTTTACTCAGGAGTTTATGGTCATCTAGGTAGTCAAAGGTTACTCTAGAGTTTATCATCATTCAGGGAGATGATTTTTTTTTTGATGTTGCGATCAAACCCATAGGTGGTCTTCCTACGTATCCTTGTGAAAGGAATCAGAACCCACATAGTTCGGTATTGCTTAATGGGACACATGATACCTCTTAATTTCATGTGATAAGGACCCAACCATATAGTTTAATGTCATGTGGTAAGGATATCTAGGCAAAAGGTTCCTATTCAAATCTTGGTGTGGGACTTATATAAAAACCACCCAAGGAACTTAGAAGTGATATGATATTCCATTTAAATTATAACTTACTAAGAATGTGGCCCAGAGAGAAAAGGGTTGATTTGGAGTGTTGGGTTTGAAACTCAGAGAGGCTTCCTATGTATCCTATTATTATGGGAATCAAAGCCCATGTAGTTTGGTAAGTATCATAGGAGAGTATGGCCCTTTTAGAGAAATTGTTTGGGGATTAATCCTAAAGAGGATTCCCTTATAATAGGTTCCATGAGAGATGTAATAACTCAAGGAGATTTTGGGGGGTTTAATTTAGGTATTACTCCTAAAAAGGATGCCTGGATTAACAAAATTAGGGTTGTACTTCTGAGGAGGATGTTTAATGAACTTGGGCCCTAGGTGAAGGATTCCTACGTATCATAGTAATAGTGGGAATACGAGTTCTCTTAGTTCATTACTTTAGATGTATTGTATGGATGTTGTGATAATTACAAATCTCTAAGTCCACATGAGTCATGATCAGTGTGAGAAATAAGAGGATATTAAAAATTCAACAGACCATGCACTTCTTTCTCCTCCACTGATTGAAGAGGTTGGGCCTATGGAATAAGAGGCCATGGCTACAAAACTTCCCCCTATTCTATTTACATTAGACGAGGGTCCAATATAAGGAAGGGATGAAGGTTAAGGGTGTATAGAGGAGTGAGAATGAAACCTACTACATAAACAGATATGTGATTACATAATATGGCTACCCTAAAATGTGCCCAATAGTGGAGAGGGAGACTTTTCCTTTGTCAAAAGGAAAAGAAGGTGTGAACCATACCCTCCCCACCAGGGATCAGAAACTTCAGATCTTAGAGATAAGAAGGGGAATACATGGTCTGAACCCTAATCCTAAAAAACCGGTAACCCTACAAAACTATCTCTAGGGTAAGGGTCTATATGACCATTGATATCCAAATCTACAGACACCCCAAAGATCCTTACCCTATGGTAGTACAAGTGTGTGAAACCTTTGACCATAGATATCTAAATCTAAAATGGGAGAAACATTGATGTAACTTTCCCAAAGGTCTGATAAATTAGGAGGTATTTGTGGATGTTTCAACATGGTCTCTTTTAGACAAGATATCTAGAGAATAAAAGGCCTTTCCTTGAGTGTATTTGATATATAACTAATGTATGGCTCGTACAAGCTAAAAGGTAGGGTGAACATCAAGAAAGGGCGCTCAAGTAAGTGGTGTAAAGGTATGGGGCACTAAATTAGGCTTGGGAAAAATAATTACACCTTAAGTGATGAACAAAATAGATTACTAGATTTTGTCAAGACTTGGATCAATCCTTTATGAGTCTTCACAGGTATTCCCGGAAGTGGGGGGTATAAGTTCTTATTTGAGGAATGGAGGGCATGTTAGTCTTTTTTAGTCAGGGGGTGGCCTATGGAATCATGAAAGTGTTGTTAATATTAACCCTTTAAAAACCTAATTCTCACCATCCCCCTTTAATTACATTACTTCATGTGTTAAGGAACTACCTTAAAGGTTTTTGAGGACTTGGGTAAATCACTAGGGTGACCAGAGAAGCAATCGGGCTTCAGATAAATTTGTCCCTACAAATGAAGACCCCAAGGGTCTATTTATAGGTAAATATGGTACTCTGAGTGATGATGACTTAGCGCACAAGTGATTTTGTGCCACCGGTGATTCAATCTATCTTAGGTGAACAAAATTTTGAGCCTTTTAAAATATTGATATTTTCCATCTATTTTATCCTCCATTTTAAAGGCATTTCCCTTTTTCACCTTTTCATCAATGTGATGGAATAGAGTGTCAATAGGGACTTAGGTGAAATAGATGATCCATACATTGAGGGTTGACCCCTCACAACCTTGCTTAGGATCAGTGTCGGGATATGATCCCAGCCCTTCGAGCTGCTACCTTCACTACTGTCACTGAACCCCATGAAAAATGTAGAGCCACACCATGAAATGTTTGAGCCAAGTTGAGGACATTTTGTGAATAAGTGCATGGAACACATTTCATGGTTTATACAGAGGCACTCCCCACATTTATCTTGATCTATTCTGGTAAAGGGTATTTCCATAAGACTTCAAGAAATCCCCATTAGTTGGCTGAACCTTCCTTGTATTCCAAGGAAAATAAGAATAATAAGATATTTGATAGAGTTGTGGAAAGTACTTGTTTTCATCATACCAAATTCTTTGATCTTAATGAAAATCTTCACTTGAGCTATAAGAAAATTGAAAGTATTATTAAAATGAATAATCAAATTTTTGTCATACTAGATGACATGAATCAGTTCAGCTACAATGGCTATAAAGAGCCATCTAATTTTTTGAGAAGTGTTCACAATAGTGCATCATTATAGATGAAACTGAATGGAGTCTAAACCTATCCATATGAGATCAAAATGTAAAATATGCATTTTTATAAATCATAAGTAGTATCATAGGATAATAAAATTTGGTTATCATTCTCTCTGTGTTGTTTGAACAAGAAACATTTAGAGTAAAGTTAAATACCAAATAATTGAAGACAATAATTAGTGGGAACCCGATTAGGGACTATTATCCCGATAAGGTTGAACATATAGGGTATAAACCATGGCTTATAAAAGTTTTTAAACCAAGAAAAATCCCAATTTTCATTAATAAAATTATGATTTTAGTAGATTATGGAGTCCATAATTCCATTTTTTCAGTTTTCCAAACTAAAAATAAATATATATTAACAAAAGGATAATTATTAATTATAAAATTAATATAATTGGGTAAATACAAGTCTGTAGAATGTAAATAATAATTTATATAAATATTAGTGTCAACAGGTAAGTACATAGGGTCATCCATAAAAATAAGAGGAAAACTATTCCATTTATCCAACCAAAACTTACAAGAATATTCTTTCTTAACTAGCCATCTAGAATGCGACATAATTTTTGAAAAAGAGTGCTTGATGGAAGACCATATTGAAGAATCCATAGAGATAATATTTCCTTATTTTAGTTTGTTGTGAAACCTACTTCTAAGTAGCTTAAAATCCATGGAGTTATTATTAATAAAGTTCTAAGTGAGTCTATCCTAAAGGGATTCATTAAAAATATTAAGTCTCTTGATGCCAAGAACACCATTATTGAGGGGCTTACAACATTGGTCCAAGGTACCATGAAAAACTTTATCACAATAGTGATACCACTCCAAATAAAGTTTTTAATACGAACATTAATATTTTTAATCAAGCCCATGGGCAATTTATAAGCCATCATAGAATAAACCATATTTGAAAAAACAGTGTATTTGACAAGACAAATTCATCCATCCATAGATAATTATTTTCCTTTCCAAGAAGGAAGTTGATTTTTAATTTGGTAAACTATATTAGAAAAATATGTACTTTTAGGATTTCCCCAAAAGAGAAGGACCCCATTATAAGTTAAGGGTAATGATCCATATTTAATACCAAGTTCATTTATAATTATAGTTTTTATAGCTATCAGAAATCATTTTTCAAAGAAAATGAGATATTTGTTCTAGTTTATGGATTAACCAAACATATATTCATAGTTAGAGTGGGAATATTTAAGATTTTGGATATTTCTTTTATCTCTTTGAAAGAATAAATTGATGGAATCTTCATACATAAGATGAGAGGGAGCAATAAAGTTTCTAGAGGCATTGATGGGATTTATTTTACCTTGATTTACCAGAATATGAGAAGTTTTATTAATTAATCCTCTATAATAGAAAAAATAATTGTAGATAGTGGGTCTCATTGTCTAAAACCTTTAGTGAAATTGAAATAACCTTTTAGAGAACTATTAATTAGAATAGAAATGTTAGCTGAACCAAAAAATGTTTTGATTTTTTTGACAAAAGTGTCTTTGAATCCAAAGTTGTTGAGGACCTGATAAATAAAACTCCAATATATAGTGTTGAAATCCTTCCTAATGTCGAGTTGAATAGCAATGATTACTCCACTATTTGGTTTATTTAAAAGATTAGTACATTGATAGGCTAGGAAATTTAAAATCTCTATTTCTTTTACTTTTACACTTCCCATTATTTTTCCATTAAATAATCTTCTATCATACCAAATAGGGCATAATAGGATTAGGTTTCAGTATTTAGTGTAATATTTGGGTTACAATTAGCTGGGAAATCCTAAAGGTTATGATACTAGAGGAATAGAGTTGATATAATCCATATGATGGATTTGAGTAAGGAATATAACACTCAAATATCCAAGAATAATATGTGATATGATTATCATGATTACCTACTTAAATAACTATTTTTGATGGGAAAATCCAACCTTTCCCTATGTCTATGATGATCTGACATAGATGTCACTACGAGTCTTCATTCCAAAGGCAGGTGGTCTGGAGTGTCTTTATCGAGATGCTTCAAAACGTGCATTGGTTTTTAGGGTGGTAGGTTGGGTTTATCACAAATTTGTAGGGGATTATTTCCTTCTCTTGTACTCTCTTATAGATTTGAAACATCTTCATTAATCCTTCCCAAATCCCAATGCAAGACTGGTTACCCATGTTCTAGTAGTAGGTCATTAACACGAATTGATGTGTATATATATATATATATATTATATGTTCTCCATATTTTTTCTTTACTAGTTAGTGATTATTAATTTTAAATCACAAGCATTTAAATCCACACAACTAGGAACTCTAGAGTTCATCTCCATTTAGGAAAGTGATAGGTTTATATGGTTTTGGGATCAGGACCATGAAAATAAATTCAGATGTATCATTGTGAAAGGAATCAGAACCCACATAGTTTGATGACATTTAATGGTCCATTTCATACCTTTTAATATAGTGTCCCCATCCTTTTTCACATATTATTACATGATTTTAAAATATAAATATCTAATAAGTATAACCCCAAAGATCACAAGGCATAGTGTCTTTGGAAGACTAGGTTCTTGATGCATCAAAAGGAAACTTAAAACATGAAATCCTTATTTTATTATCCATAATGAGATCTTAAATCCATTTTAGCTCATAAAAATACATAGGATAACCTAGGGAATAAATAAAATAAAGGTGTGAGATAAAAATCCCAGTAAGTGAATAAGCATGATAAAGAAACATAACGTGTGAGTAAATGTTATAACATGATATCATAAAAGAGAAGAAACATGTGTAATCACAAGGAATCATATAATAAAGAACATGGTATCATAAAATCATGGAAACATAGTAAATGTCATAGAAACATATAACATGACATAAAAACAAGTTAATGCTAACTACCTATACAATATCACATGGTAGACAAAGTCCCATAATGTATTAGGTTTACTCCATAATCCCATACATAATGTTTTAGGAGACTAAAGATTTAACCAATTAACTAGAGAGCTATCTAGGTGCACCCATAATAAAATGTTCATGATTTTTGTGTTCCATGAAAATAAATCGATCATATAGAATAAACATAATAATTACCCATAGAATGAAAATGGATTTTATAATCTTACCTCATATCATAATCAAAGGAAGTTTTCATAATGAAGGAATTTGAGAAATGAACTTAAGGAACATATTACCCTATAAAATTAAGGGAGGATAAGATAGTTATATATTTTTAAGACATATATATAAAATTTATAATCATTTCATAACTTTAAAGAGAGAGAAAAAGTGAGTTATATATAGAATGGTTATCACTTGAAGAAAAGGGTGGTTTAGAGAGATCCTTTACTTCAAGCTCGATTTTTCACATAAATTATTTATCTTCCTGAAAAATAAACATATATTAATTATTTAATTTATAAAGAAATTTTTTGAATTTTATTATTAATCTTATTTCATTTATTATAATTTTATATTCAATTAATTAATCATTTATGTCCAAGTCAGATGTTTTGATGATGTTTGGATCATATATCCAAAATCAATTTGTAAAGTTGACTAAAGATAGAGAGATTATTATTTAATCATATAAATAATAATAATAATGAAATAAATAAAATTTTTATATATAAATTATAATTTTAAAAACAATTATTAAGGATAGATATGAAAAATTAACTACGTTATAATCCTGGAGATGGTAGGTCGTACGCACAAATGAGTAACGTTTCCATTTTTCAATGATCATGATATAAAAAAGTTAATTATTATTTTATTTTTTTATAATAATAATTATACCATAATTATCATATTATTTATTTAAATACACTTATATATACCATCCATGTAAAGAGGTAATTAAAAACGAATTACATCGCTTTATGGAGGTGGTAATCCACACGTACTCAAGAATGTCGTGATCATTTTTATATGAACAAAAAGGTAAGAAAATATATGATATATAAAATTAACATAATGATAATTATTTAATTAATATCATATATATACATTAAATCTATCATTATAAACATCAATGAGAGGAAATGATGGAAAAAATTACATCGATTCATGAGGTGGTAGTCCACCGTACACATAGATGATAGTTTTATTTCCAATTTTATAGAATAAGAAATGTATTTAGGTTATTAAATTAATATAATAACATATAATTATATGTTAGATACTAATTATACTATATTATCATATTTTAATAATATTTAAATGTGTTCTAATAATAAATAAAATGAAAATTCATGGTTAATAATTATACCTCTTCTTCGGACACCCTCTTTGTGTTTGCACCAAAATCCTTACTAGGAGGGTTTTATATTAAATAAAATACACTAACATATGGTAAGTTAAGTAATGAAGGTATTTTTTTGGGGATTGTTTGAAAAAAATGGTTTGTAAGTGTGAAGAGGAAAGTAGAGGGGGTGTCCTTTTATAAGTAGGGGAGATGACACACTTAGAATATTTTAAAAGAAAAAGATATACCCATGTTTCAAACACACAAAAATGATTAAAAATGTATAATTATAGAAAATTATATGAGATAAGTTCTAAATATATACATCCAATAGTAATTATAAAAGTTTTTATGTAATTTTAACCCTTATCTTTTTAGTTTAACCCTCGGTAAACTCATTTTAACCTTAACCGTGATAATTATTTTTTACTTTTTTTACTAATTATTATGAAAAAAAATTAAGTTTTAATTATTATATAATAATAATTATTTATAATTCCAAATATTTAACCCATTTATCAAATTAAATTTTCTCAAGTGTCATAATTTAATTTAAAATTAAACCCGCAGACACAATGAAAAAAGCATTTTTCCAAATAAAAATCATTCCTAAGTATAACACGTTTTTATATAAAAATTGGACATAAAATTGATTAAAATGACATAAATTGGAAGAATAATAATAAAATTGAACCAATTTTACTTTTTAAACCATCTTAAAAAAATATGACTTCTAAATTCTTTAAATAAAAAGGCAGTTTTTAATAAAAATCATCATTTTTCAGTATTTATCAAAAAATTAATCTTTTTAGAAAATTTTCCAAAATTAAATCTAAGATAATTTTTAAATTATGATGTAAAAAATTATTTTCATTTTATAAAATAAAATTTCTAAAGGTTCAAGTAATTAACTATAATATTTTCTCACAAGAAGCAATGAAAATAATTTTTTAAGAAAACATATTTTTTGAAGGATAAAATATCTTTATAAAAAATTGAGTGATTATTTCCTAGGAATTTATTAAAACATTTATATCAATTAGAAAATTTATATATTTTTCATAAATTATTTAACACTATTCATGCCTTCCAATTTAACGATTAGGTTATAACAGTCAAAAATAATCATGATTCATTTAGGCTAGGTGTTGCGTGTCGTATATGCTATCGAATATAATTTTATTTATTTTAAAAAAATCAAGTTCTTACATTATTCCCCCTTAAGGAATTTTACCCTTGAAATTTCATATTAAATAATATAGTGAAAATAGGTGGGGTTAATTCTTCTTGATTTCTTTTTCTAGTTCCCATGTTTCCTCTTCATATTTATTGTTCTGTTATATCACATTGACCGGGTGAGTTGTTTTGTTGAAAAAAGATTTTTCTATATGGTCCAAGATCTTTATTGACCCATCCTCATAATAGAGAGAATTTTTCAGCTATACAAACTCTAAATTCACTACATATTATGGATATAGTATGTACTTCTTCAAGCGGGATACATTGAATACATTGTGCACTTGAGAAAGGTTTGGAGAGAGTGATAGTTAATAATCTATAGCTCTGATGTGATTGAGAATATCAAAGGGTAAGATGTACCTGGGGATTATCTTTCCCTTATCAATAAATCTGATGAATCAATTTCATAGATATATATATGTAATCACTTTATCCTTGAACTCAAACTTCAGGTTTCATCGATGATTATCAACATAGATCTTCTATCAACTCTGAGTAGTCTGGATATGTTGCTGAATTGTCTTGACCATTTCCACCATATCCTTAATCATTTAAAGTCCCAATATTTTTTTTTCACCAACTTCATCCCATAATATAGGTGTTCTATATCTCTTCCCATAAAAGGACTCATAAGTTTTCATTTAGTTTCTTGAGTGGAAACTATTATTATACGAGAACTTGACCAAATGATGATTTTAACACCATCCTCGTTCAAAGTCCATAAAACATAATCTCAATATGTATTATAATTTATGAATAGTCCACTCATATTGGCCATTAGTTTGGGGGTGATAAGTCATACTGAAGTTAAACTCAATATTTAGATCATGTTAGAGGCTCTTCCAGAACATAGAGGTAAATCTCAGATCTAAATAAGATATAATCAATAGTGGTGTTCCATATAGCCTCAAAACCTCTTTGGTGTATATCCTTTCAAGTTGATCAAGTATGAAGTACTCTTGAATTGTAATGAAGCGAGAAATCTTTATAAGATGATCTACCACAACCCATATGACATTGTCTCCTATTGATGTCTTTGGAAGACTGGTGAAAACGTCTATGGAGATGTTTTTCCCATTCCCATATAAGTATGGGTATTGGTTGCATAATCTCATTTTAATTTTGAATTTCATGCTTCACTTGATGACATACCAAACACTTTTATGTATATTCAGTGATTTCCTTCTTTATATTGATCCAACATTAGTGATATTTGAGATCTCGATACATATTTGTGATCCCCATGTGGATGGAGATGGTTGAGCTAAGCACATCATTTAATATATCTTTATTTATATTTGTATTTGATGGTATTAATAGTCTTGAACCAAATCTCACAACTCATTATTCATCAATTTTGAAATCTAAATATTTTTCTTTTATTATATCTTCCACCTTATTCTAAATTTACAAATCATCACTTTAATAATACTTTCTCTTATTTTAAAGGGATTACTGAACAATCATTTGATAATGAAATGATGATGTTCCTTCCTTCATTATTCCCATGTTCATCCATTGTAAGTCTAATAATATTGGATCCTTCTCAATTCTCATCATTGATAAAGTCACTGGATCATTTCTAGTTAAATCATCTTCTATTTTTTTTGATTTACCAGTATGGTAATAGATTGAGTAGTCATAGTCCTTGAACAACTATAAAAATCATTGTTAGTTCATGTTAATCTCTTTCTTTGTGATTATATATTTGAGGCTCTTATGGTCTTTAAATATTTCAAACTTATCCCTATAGAGATAATTTTGATATATTTTCAATTAAAATATCACAACATTCAAATCCAAATCATACGCGGGATAGGTTTGCTCATGTAATTTCTACTTAACTTAGTCATAATCTACCACTTTATCATTCTACATCAGTACACAACCCAAAACCATATTTTAATCATCACTATATACCATGAAAAGTTCCCCACTCAAGGGAATCATGAGGATTGGTGTAGTGATAAGTCTATTTTTAACTCTTCGAATCTCTCTTCACATTCACCTGCCCAAAAAAAATTCACTCCTCTTTATGTTTTCTTGGTTAGTGAATTTGATAATCACAAGAAGTTTCTAAAAAAATATTGGTAATGCCTAGGTATTCTAAAGAAAAATATGGATCTCCATTACAGATACTATTTTAGGCCTATCCTCAATTTCATTTATATTATAAGGGTTCACATATATTCCTTTTCTAGTGATACTATGCCCCAAGAATGATACTTTACCCATAACTCACATTTACTATAAATTTCATATAGATTATCCATTATCAAAGCCTTTATCACATTATTCAGATGATTCTCATGCTCCTCCATTATTTTGGAGTAAACTAGAATATCATTGAAAAATAAAAACACAAATTTGTTGAGGTAATCTCTAAAGACACTATTCATTAAGTCCATAAATATTATTGGAGCATCTGTGAGTCCGAAAGGCATCACTATGAACCCATAATTTCCATAACTTTTTTAAAATGCGGTTTTGGGAATATATTCCATATTCACCTTTAATTGGTTATATAACAATAAAAGGTCCAACATATTGAAATACTAGGCCCAATTTAGTTGATTGAACTAGTCACATATCCATGAAAAGGGATACTTGTTCTTTATTTTGATTTTGTTGGACTCACGATAGTCAATATATAGAAAAATTTACCCATCATTCTTCTTGATGAAGAGGACCATCACACCCCATGGTGAAAAACTCAAGCATATAAAACCCTTTTCTATATTCTCTTGTAAATTCTTTTTTAGTTATTCCACTAAATGGTGGAAATTATATATAAAATCTTTTATATGGTAAGAGATCTAGGTATAAGTTCGATTGAGAAATAAACCTATTGTTCATGAGGAAGACCCAAAAACTCTTGGGTGAATACATCGATATAATCCATCACAATATGAATGTCTTCAAGCATGATTCTCTCCTTTGTATCAACCATTTAGGTTAGATATGATTTCCCACAAGGCAATAATATCCATGCTTGAACAAAATATTCTAAGGGAGATTAATACTACTCCGTACACTTGTATAGAATTAGAGGATGAATTGGGATGTAGAGAGTGATCTTTATCTCTCAAAATTTGATGTTGGATTTATATAAGGATAGACAATCCACACCCAATATAGAATCAAAATCCACTAAAATATGTAAGATAATATTTTCTAAAAGATTCAGTCTATACACATTGATTGGGGATGATTTATATACTTGGGATGCAATCATCACTGCATTTAAAATTCTCATAGATTGATCAACCCTCATGTTTCGAGGTGGTTTTTAAATAGTCATACTAAAATTTAAAGTTATTAAAGAATGAGTAGAACCATAATAAAAAAGCATTCTCACTATTATTGAATGAATAACTAGAATACCTTTCAGCACATCATTTTCATCATCCACCTCAATGGTATAGATGGAATATGTCATTCCTTACCACCTTTATGTTTTTTTCATTGATTGTATATGACAACCCTTACCTTAGGGGATTGGATTTTATAATTATTATGTTATTTTTGGTTAAAACACTACGCCAAGGATGAGTGTTGAGATAAACCTTATTTTCTTCTTCCACATTAGTAGATTTCTTCATTTCCATTTAACAATGATTATACTAATACCCCGATTTTATATATTTAAAACATATTTTGATTCCTATAAAATAGTCTCCAGGATGATTCTTCTCACACTTCTAACAAGTTAGATATTGGATTTTATTTCCTCTATGGGATTTATCTGTTGATATTACCAAAGACAAAAATATTTTATGTTTTAATCTCCATTATCATGACACCACTAAGAGTCACCAATATCTATCTCAAATTTTAGGGAACATTATAAAATATCTTCTTAGCTATCAAATCCCAGAATCACTAATTCATTTTCATAGACTTGAATTTAACCCACTAAAGAAATGGACCACCTTACTTTCATTGTTGATGAAAAATCCAAAGGAGTACCATGAAATCCTTGTTAAGTTTGCCTCATACGCCCTGATAGACTCATCTTCATTTTGCTTCAAACCAAGGAACTACCTCTCCATTTTAAGATGGAGAGTTCGATGGAAATATTTTTTGAAAAATATTTTCTTGAAGTCTTCCCATTACATGGAATCAATATCCTATTTGGATTTTTTATTCTTAATTAGTTTCCACCACGGATCAACTTCTCCCTCAATTTGATAGATGGACAACACAACTTTCACTTTCTCTAAGCATCATAGGATATATAATAACTTCTTAATGGAGATAATTCATTATTAAATGATTATGGGATTATAATATACAATAAATATAGGATGCATTTGTCTCATAAAAGACTCAACTAAAACTTTCTCTTTTTTAGGAGGAGTAGGGAGTTCTGAATGATTGATATTATTATTCCTTATCCCATATGACACAAAATATCATTGGGGAAATAATCACATTTCCTATAATATTATTTGTTGGAATAGGTTCTTCTATTTCCTACCATTAAATAAAATAAGAAAAATAAGATGAGAATACATTAACTAATAAACATATAAAATGGAAAATTATAAACTTGGGAGGAATAACTTATAAATGATAAGTATATCCTAACTTATGAGTATCTATGTTTCAATATAGGTTATACATGGTGATTTTTCCTATTAGGTTTTCTAACCTAATTTTTTTTAAAGTTCTTCATAATGGTTCATAAATAGTTTTTAAATTTCCAAAATATATCCCTCATGAGTGTCAAACTATGTTTGTAACGAGACCCATTCTCATGCACTAGATGATGATAGAGTCCAACCTAACACACGATTTTTGGGGATATTACCCATAGGTATAACTATTCTAGATCCAAATCCACTTGTAGTATCCAAATAGGGATGTAATTTCTTGGAAACCACTCACTCCATCCTTCACCAAAATTATAGGATATTTTATTATACTTTAACTTATGCATAGGGTTCTCACTAAAGTATTATATTCATAATCCCTAAAAATAACCATACTTTTCTCTGATACCAACTATAGAAACCCAATCCTTTTACATATGTTATTACATGATTTTAAAACATAAATATCCAATAATTATAACACTAATCATCTTAAGGGATAGTGTCTTTAGAAGACTAGGTTCTTGATGCATCAAAAGGAAACTTATAACATGAATTCATTATTTTATTCTCCATAAGGAGCTACAAAATCCATTTGAGCTCCAAAAACTGCATAAGATAACTTGAGTAATACATAAAAGAAAATGGTGAGCTAAAAATCCTAGTAATGAAATAAACATAATAATAAAACATAATGTGCTAGTTAAAGGTACAACATGATATCATAAAAGAGAAGGCTCAAGCATAATCAAATGTAATAATATCATAGAGAACAGGGTGTCATAAGATTATGGTAACATTTAAAATGTAGAAAAAACATATAACAAGACATAAACATGATTCAGGGCTAACTACATAGAATATATCACTTGCTATAAAAAGTACCTTAATGGATTAGCTTTACTCCCTAATCCCATACATAACATATCATGAGACTCTAAATCTTTAATTAATGCATTGGAGTAATATCTAGGCACAACTTTCATAACATATTCAAGATTTATGTGATCCACAAAAAGTAAATCAATCATATGGAATAAACATAAGAATTAACCATAGATGGAAAATGAGTTGCATAATCTTGCCTCTTATCATAATCAAATGAAGTTTCACAATGAAGGAATTTGAGAAATGAACATAAGTAATGTATTAACCCATAAATGTAAGGGATAATAACCTAGGTATATATTTTTGAGATACATATATATAATTTATAATAATTCCATAAATTTAAGGAGAGATAAAGTGAGTTACAGAGAGAATGATTATAACCTGAAGAAAAGGGTGGTATAGAGAGATCTCTTACCTCAAGCCAAATTCATCACATGTGTTATTTATCTTCCTAAATAATAAATTTATGTTAATTATTTATTTTTCAATAATGTTTTTCAAGTTTATTATTCCTTTTATATCTTTTATTATCATGTTATATTCAATTATTTAATAATTTAGGTTCAAGTTGGATGTTTTGATGATGTTCGACTCATATGTCCAGAATCACTTTGGAAAAGTTGAATAATGTCAAAGAGATTATTATTTTATCATATAAAGAATAATAACCATGAAATAATTATCATTTTTATACATCAATTATACTTTTAAAACCAATAATTAAAGATGATTATTAAAGATGAACTATGTTACAATCATGGAGATAGTAGGTTGTACATATGAATGAGAAATGTTTCCATTTTTCAATGATCATGATAAAAAGAAATTAAGTGTTATATTGTTTCTTTAAATACACTTATATATACCATCTTTTTTATGTTGTAATTAAAAATGAATCACATCGCTTCATGGAGGTGGTAATCCATACATACACAACAATGAAATTATCATTTTTATATGAATGGAAAGTTAAGAAAATATATGATATATAAATTTTAAATAATGATAAATATGTCATTAATATCATATATATAAATTAAATCCATCATTTTAAATATCTGAGAGAGGAGTTGATAGAAAATGAATTACATCGATTCGCAAAGCAGTAGTCCAATGTACACACAGATAGTGGTTTTGTTTCCCATTTTATATTAGAGGATTTGGATTTATGTTATTAAATTATAATTATAAGATCTTAGTATAATATAGATACTTATAATATTATATTATCATGTTTTAATAAAATTTAAGGATGTGGAAGAAGAAATAAAACAAAAACACATGGTTAAGAATTATACCTCTTCTTCATTAACCCTCTTTATTTTTTCACTAAAATCCTTCCTAGGGGGTTTTATAAACAAGAAAAGGACTATAATATGTGTAAAGAGAATTAATATATGGATTTTATAGGTATTGTTTTGAACTAAATGGCTTTGGAGGTGTGAATAGGAGAGGAGAGGGTGTTCCCTTTTATAAGCAAGGGACATAACACAATTGGAAGTTTTGAAAAGAAAAGATATACACATGTTTTACACACATAAAAAGGATAAAAAATGGATAATTATTGAATATTAGTTGATATAAGGTTGAAATATATCCATAAAATAGTAATTATACAAGTTTTTATGTCATTTTAACCCTCATATGTTTTGTTTAACCCTCAGTAAACCTGTTTTAACCTTAACCATGGTAATTAATTTTTACTGTTTTTACTATTAACTATGAAAAAATAAATTTTAAGTTATTATATAATATTAAATATTATAATTCAAAATATTTAATACATTATACCAAATCTAATTCACATAATTGTAAAAATTTAATTTAAAATTAAACCCGAATACATGATGAAAAAATAGTTTTCCAAAGAAAAAGTTTTCATAAGTATAAAACATTTTTATATAAAAAGTGAACATAAAATTGATTCTAATAACATAAATTGAATTAATAATAATATAATTAAACTTATTTTACTTTTAAAACCATATTAAAACAAAATGGAATTAGGAAATTCTTTAAATAAAAAGATGGTTTTAATAAAAATCATCGATTTTCATTATTCATTGAAAAATTAATCTTTTCAGAAAATTTTCAAACATTCACTCTAAGATAATTTTAACAAGATGATTTAAAAAATTATTTTTAATTTTTTAATTTAAAATTTCTAAAAATTCAAGAAATTAATTTTAATATTTTCTCTCAAGAAGTAATAAAAATCATTTTTGAAGACAACATACTTTTTTAAAGGATAAAATGTCTATATAAGAAATTGAGTGCTTCTTTCCTAGGAATTTATCAATAAATTTATATCAATTAGGAACTTTATATATATTTCATAATTTACTCAATACTATTCATACCTTCCAATTCAACATCTAGATTATAATGATCATAAATAATCATTTTTTTGAGGTCGGTGTTTCATGTCGTATATGATATCGAACATATTTTTGTCATTTAAAAAACTCGGTGTATTTCATTCATCCCCAATTAAGGAATTTCTCCCTAAAAATTTCATATTACATTCTAAGTTGAAAATAGATTAGGTCATTTCTACTTAATTTCTTCCTTTGGTTCCCAGGTTTCATCTCCATATTTATGGTTCCACCATAGCACTCTAACCAAGTAAGTTGTCTTATTACACTGAACTTTACATATATGATCCAATATATTCACCAATTACTCCTCATAAGAGTAATAATTTTCTAGATATACCACCTTAAATTCAATACATGTGAGGGATCTGGTATGTACTTCCTTAAGATGGATACATGGAATACATCACACACTTGAGAAAGGGTCGGTGGGAGTGATAATCGATAACCCACAAATCCTATGCGATCGAGAATATCAAAGGGGATGATGTACCAGGGGATTATATTTATTTTATTCTCAAATGTCATAATTCTCTTCTATGGATATATATAGAGAAATAATTTATCCCCGACCTCAAACTCCAGGTATTATAGATGATTATCAACATAGCTCTTCTATCAACTCAAAGTAGTATTGATATGTTTTTGAATGGTATTGAACTTTTATACTTTATCCAAAACCATATAATTTCCAAAAAGTATTAATTCACCAACTTCATCTCAAAACACAAGTTTTCTATATATCTTCTCATATAGGGTTTTATAAGGATCCATTTAGATGGTTGAGTGGAAACAATTATTTTATAAAAACTTAACAAGAGGAATATGTTGATCCTGTCATTCTTAGAAGTACATTGAATACACTCTAAAAATGACTTACATTTTCTAAATAGTTTTCTCATATTGAACATTAATTTAGGGGTGATAAGTTGTACTAAATCTCAACTCAGTATTTAGATCATGTTGGAGGATCTTCCAAAACATGGAGGTAAATATCATATCATGGTCATATACAATTGATAGTGGTGTTCCATGTATTCACATCACCTCTCTGATGTATATCCTTGTAAGTTTATCAAGTGATAATTCCTCTAGAATTAAAATTAATTGAGAAGTATTTTTATGATGATCCACCATAACCCTTATGGAATTGTCTCCTACTAACATCTTTGGAAGACCAATGACAAAGTCCATGACGATGTTTTCCCATTTTCATGTTGGTATGGGTAATGCTTGCATCACCCACTTATAATTTTTCATTTCAAACTTAACTTAATGAAATAATAGACACTTTGATGTATATTTAGAAATATAATTCTTTATACTGTCCCATAAATAGAACCCTTGAAGATATCAATACATCTTCATTCTCCTTGGGTTGATGGAGAAGTTTGAGCTACGTGCATCATTCAAAAGCTATTTCTTTATCTCTATATTTGATGACACACATAATCATAACCCAAATATTATAAATCCTTCATAAATTTTGAACTCTGAGGATTTAACTTTCTATATATCTTCCACCTTCTTCTAAATTTCCACATCATATCTTTGATCATCCATTATCTTCTCCATAAGGATGGTTGAGAAATAATTAGATAAAGGGATTTTTATGTTTCTTCATTCATGATTCCCATGTACATCCATTTAAAATATAAAATGATTTTATCCTTTCCAATTCTCATAATTGATAAAGTTACTGGATCCTTTCTACTTAGAGAATCCACCTCTTTATTTTCTTTCATAGGATGGTAATGGATTGAGCATTCATAGTCCTTTATTAGATCCAACCATTTTCATTGATGCATATTAATATCCTTTTATGAGAATATATATTTTAGGATCTTATGGTATATATATTTTTAATACTTATCACCATAGAGATAATGACTCCATATTTTCAACACAAAGATATTTGATTCTAATCCCATATCATGCATGGTATAGTTCTACTCATGAACTTTCAAATGGATTGATGCATAGGTTATCACTTTATCATTTGGAATCAGTACACATCCTAAGAACTTATTTGAAGAATTTATATATACCATGAAAATTTAC
Organism: Viscum album; assembly: GCA_963277665.1. Taxonomy (NCBI): domain Eukaryota; kingdom Viridiplantae; phylum Streptophyta; class Magnoliopsida; order Santalales; family Viscaceae; genus Viscum; species Viscum album. Next base: position 885,699,322 of record OY728158.1, read on the forward strand.
CCACTTAAGGATAGTATGAGTATTGGTGAATTGATAGGACTCTTTTTCAACACCTTAAAACACTCTTCACATTCACCAGTTCAGACAAAATTTAACCGAACCAAGATAGAGGGCCTCTGGGCGGTGGGTTTCCTCCATCTTGCGGCAGCTAAGGTTTCATTCCGAAGTCATATCCTCCCCTCCTTTGGGGTTCTTGAGTCCCGATGATGTCTTCCTCTAGAGTTTGGCATGGAACGCCGTCATCTCAGGTGCAGTTTCGCTTCGTTGGTTCTGGTGTGGCATCTCTAGAGCATTTGGATCTCATCTCAGTGGGGTGGGAGTAGCTCAACGATGGATCCAAAATTCTCTATAGTGGATCGTCGTCGGATCCACAGTGACTTTAAGGAGGGGAGGTAATCTGGATCTTGATTTTAATTGTTGTTTTGTGTTTTGGTTTTTTGGGTTGGAGTTTGGTTGGGTTTCGTGGAGGATTGGTTGTCAGATTGTTGTTGTCACCAACATGGCCCTACTCTCGACTCTTATTGCCAGTGAGTTCATCTGAACTAGATGGAGGTATGGTTGATTTTCTCTACTCGAGGTGTACCTCTGCTGATGTACCTTGGTCCTTGTCCTTGTTGTTTTTCTTTCTGCTTCTGTGGCCATGGTTGTCACAACCCGACCCAACGGGGCTCGAGCCGTGACTCCCCAAGCCCACCTCCAATAGGCCAGGGGATGGCGACTAGTGCCGAGTAGACTATCACACACATGGGAGGCATTAGACTAAGGTAACTATACACACGCACCCACATACACCTCCAAGATACAGTGTAGAGATATAGAAAACTGAAAAGTAAATGCATGCATACAACTACCCCACAACCAGAGTATAACAGAAGTACAAAAGGGAAAAATAGGGCCCACCAAAATAAAACTACAAAAGTGTCCAACCTGCTCAGAAGGAGGGAAAACACTGCCAAAACACCTGCCGGTAGGCTCCTCAGCATAGCTCTGGTAAACACCTTGGGTCAAACCTACTCACTAAGATCTGCCTGCTTCGGGTCCTCCTAGGACTCCATCGAAAGGTCTGTGGTCTGCACAAGATACAAACATGTGCGGGAAAAGCCCGTGCAGGGGTGATTATAACAATACTCAGTAGGCACCCCAAAAAACCAAAACAAAAGAGAGAAACTGAAAGGCAACAGTCCACTCAACCTAGCCATAGGGAACCCAGACAAGAGAGAAAATCCATCTCGTGACCATCCTCAGCTAAACACAACTAGTCAGCTTAGCTTAGGTATATGCCCATACATACGCCTTGAGCAATCCAAAAATACTCAGCTCACGCAACAAGCCACATGAGGTATCAACCTCATCACCAGCAATGGTTCACAACCAAGAGAGCACACTCCACGATCACTGTCATCCCAGATGACACTCGTCCGAGAGATACACTCCATCGGGTCCCACACAAACATCACAGATGCTCACCCGTGAGATCACACTCGTCGGGTAAAACAACATCACCACCATACTCCTCGGATAGGGGATCACTCCTAGGTCCTCTAGGGAATACCAAAACCCACACTAGTATAAGAAGATCTCACAGATAGGGGATCACTCCCAGGGTCCACTGGGCGATACCGCAACCCGACCTGGCATTCGTAGATCTCACAGATAGGGGATCACTCCTAGGATCTGCTAGGGGATACCGCAACCCGACCTAGAATTCGACAGAAACACGTCACTTAGATAGAGGATCATCACCTGCGTAAAGGTGGTCACGACGATACCAAAACCCTATCTGGCATAACTCGCGATTTAGGGGATCGAACTGACAATGCCACAACCCTACCGAAATCACGTGTTGAGTAGTGGATCGTATAACCAATGATACCACAAACCTACTAAAAACCTGATGCTGAGCAGGGGATCATATACCCAATGATGTCACAACCCTACTGCGCATGACCCACTACATAGGTGATCATATTCCTGATGATGCCACAAACCCTACGAGGTTAACATGCTAGATAGGGGATCTCCACCCATGGATAAACGGTCACAGTGATACCAAGAACCCGATCTAGGGTAACAATGCTAGATGATCTCACTCTGGGCCCACCAGAGGGATTCCACAACTCTAACAGATTAAACATCCCATCGAGAGTATCACAAGCCTATACTAGGGTTATGATACAGCGCAAACCCTCGTAGGAACAAACCAAGGGAGAACCCTCAACCACTGCTAGTCCAAACGTTGCTAACCCAAGAGACCCAAAACAATGCCACATTGCGCACCTCCAAGGCCGATACCGAGGACACCATCGCGACCCACGCAAAAAAAAAACACGCAGGATAGGCTGTTTACTCACCCTAAATAGACAACCGGTGAAAAATGCACTATTCAACAGATCTATCTCATGCGAGGCCCACACAACGATCCTGAAACTCATCAAACAGATCATACCATGGCGATACCCTCGAAAAAACACACAGGATCCACTACTCGTTCGTCCGAAACAGACACCCGGTGAAAAAGGAACTATTCACCGAAGTCAGCCCAGGTGGGACCCACACCACGATCCCAAAACTCGTCAAACGGATCACACCATTGCGACTCTCTCAGAAAAACACACAGGATCGACTATTTATCCGCCAAAATCGAACTCTTAGTGAGAAAGTTTTGTATCTCCCCAAACGCGAAAACCCATCCTTGTGGGGCCCACACCCCAAACTCGGTCCCAACACCCAGAAAACCTCAAGAAAAGTCCGTCGTATCATCAGGGTCTCAACACCACTGACAACACGTCAATCGGATGCTCCGGATAGAAGATACAACGGCCCGAAGTCGAATAATAATAAAATATTATTATTTTATTCGACGTTTCAAGCCACCGGGTCAAAATACCAACTCAAAAAACTTTCAAAGTGAGTTCAAAAGGTCTGTCTCAATGCAAGGAACACGTCGCCGCAAACAGATCGCAAATCGGAGTTACTGTTTGCGAGTTACGGGAGTTTAAAGAACCCCTGGAAAACCCTGGCCGGACCACCGCCGGCCTCGCCGGAAACAACTGTGCCGCCACTGCTGTTGCCGGAATCTACTGCACCGCCACCATGCCTCACTGAATTCCGCCATTGACGCCGTCGGAATCCGAGTTTTCTACCGGAAAACTTTCAGGAACCCTCGGGAATACCCCGGTACTCCAAAATCAGATCTGAAACATGTTTCAGAAACCTCGGGACCCGAACTACACAACCCCTATAAAGATTTGAAGAAAAACAACACAAAAATGGGATCCAGGATTTTAAAACTCAAACTGCCTAACTCGAAGGTGAAACGCCGAAGCATCAGGTGGAGAACGATACCCACGATGCCCTAGAGCTCGATCCACTGACGATCGACGATGAAAATAGACGATTTCGGCTCGATTTGGCGACCAAACGGAGATGGGAAGGGGGGTTCATCCGCTATGTGTAGGAGGAGATGGGGAAGAGGGGTTGATTGATTTTCATTTAATTTTTTTTAAATAAAAATCTCTCCCATCTCCGGATCCCGACTCGCTTCCGCCCGATGCCTGATGCAGACAAAGATAAGGTCACCCTTAGGGTAAACACACCATTCTGAACGCAATGATGGACTTGGAATTACGATCTAAGACTCCGTTCAGGAGTTATTCGAGCCAACACTCGTAAATAAACTTTTCCATTTATTTACAAAAATACCCCTGGTGGCGCTTTCCATCGCAGGCCCATGCCCGCAAAGTTTACACCCCACCTAGGGTAAACAGTATGTTCCAGATGAAACCGTGCCCTCATATTTCCGTTCTGAGCTACCGTTTAGGAGATATCACACCCCCGCCACGTGAATAGTATAAAAATACTTAATATATTTATAAAATTAATCCAGGCACACCGGGCCTCATAATCGCACGCTGTCTTCACGCCCAGCTCTGGAACTATTCATAGAAATATTCCAAAGTCTGATAGGGCTAAAACCCAAGTCACTACATCCTCCCCCCCTTAGAACTTTTCATCCCCGAAAATCCACAAGCACAAGGAAAGCGACTGAACTCTAAACTAGGTCTCTCACACCAGTGAGTTTTCTAACAAACACCCATGCCCGAACACATAAGTCAGAGGGACTCATCTACCACACCTCAACACTATCTGCTTTGGGTGGCACTGACTCGCCCACATGGTTTTAATCACGTCACAAAAACACGTCTTGGTGGGTGAAGGATCCATCTTCCTCACGCATTCAAAACACGTCGAAAAACACCCACACAGGGTCTTACAAACTCCCTAAACAAAAACTTGAGCAAACAACGGAAAGGAAAGAGTACCGCTAAATAGTGTCTATCAAGCTACTACAGTAAGTAGAAAGGACACAAGGCATACCTATATCCATCCGTAGAACCTCTGGGTCAACAGCCTCCAGGGCATCCAACTATCCTCGCCCTCAGCTACCAGCTCCCTGAGCTTGGTGTGGACCTCCTGGTGGTGGGTGTGGTGGTAACTAATACCGCCTACCACCTCCTAATACTGCACCAGCTCCATCGCCATGTTTGCCACCCTACGGACCTCCTTGCTCGAGATGTTGCCTCTGCCAAGGCGGTCCATCGACCGGTTCCCTCTCAGTAGCACGAAGGGTCGAACAATCTCTAGAAAGATGTCCCCAACCATCGTGAGCGTAACACCGCCTCTCCTGCGGCTGACCAAAACTAGCATGCGAGACCTGAGCCTCAGATTCTCCATCCTGGGGTCGCCTCCTGAAACGTCACCCATGTCCGGGCCCCTGAGTCTATTGTCGACTACCATATACCGATTCGACTGACGAGGTCTCAGATCTTGCATGCCCCACACTACTAGGGAAAATAGGCTCAGCTAGAAATCTCTCCACCACCAACGATCACTCTAGCACGCCAGCATAGGTGGGCATGCACAAGGAAACCACACCTGCTCAGATGTTCCAGTGTAATCCCTACTAGAAGGTCTGAGCCCTAAAGAATGGGTCTCAAACCATATCTAGAGAGTAGCGCGATAGGTCTTTAAACCTTATTGAGTACTCTGACACAGTCAGACCCTCCTGCCGATGTTGCAGAAGCTCCGGAATCTGCACTGACCTCAGCACCTCTGGATAGAACTCCTCCATGAAGATCCACTCAAACTCTATCCACATGATCATCTCCTCATCGTGAGACTGCGTCCTACTAGGCTCCACTATCGCCTAGCCGAACCATGCAGAAGGCTCACCGCTAGGACCACCATCTGATCTGGGGGTGTCCTCACCAAGCGGAAAACTCGGGTGACTGCCTCAAGCCAGTCATCAGCTACCTGGGGGTCTGGATCACCCCGAAAACTCAGAGGTTACTACCTATGGAACTCGTGCAGCGCACTTAGCCTGTGCGCAACCTCGTCCTGTACTGCCGACACAACCAGATGTTCGACAGGTGGTGGCTCAACTTTTAAACCACCTGGAGGTCCAGCCTCAGAACCTGCGCCCTAGTCCACAACCTCTAGATGGGGTAGATCGTCACCACAATCCTACTACGGAACTCTCGCTAGTTGTTATCATGGAGGCATCTTGAAATACATTCAATACGCACCACAGTCAAAGAGTATATCTAGTGAGATGACTCAAGAAGGACACGAAAATACCCAAAACCCAATCCTATATGATGCATGTACCGTTTGTCCCTGCGACTAGTGTACGAATGTCCTGAGTCAAAAGGTAGGTTATCATAGTCCTGGTGTATGGATATGTCGACCGCCACACCAACACTAGAATCTCTTTCCTGAAAGCTTAACTCGAAACATCATGTCACTACCGCTATGCAACCCAAACCAAACTCACAGCTAGACCTGCTATGCTTTGAGATCCCAAAGGTGGAACCTCCTCGGATACCACTCTTTCACGACCCGACCCAATGGGTCTCAAGACACAACTCCCCAAGCCCGCCTCTAATAGGCCAGGGGATGGTGACTAGCGCCGAGTAGGCTATCACACACATGGGAGGCATTAGCCTAAGGTACCTATACACACACACTCACACACACCCACATACACCTCCAAGCAACAGTGCAGAGACATAGAAAACTGAAAAGTAAATGCATGCATACAACTATCCCACAACCAGAGTACAACAGTACAAAAAGGAAAAATAGGGCCCACTAAAACAAAAATAAAAAAGTGTCCAACCTGCTTCGAAGGAGGGAAAATACTACCAAAACACCTGCCGGTAAGCTCCTCAGTATAGCTTCGGTAAACACCCCGGGTCAAACCTATTCACTAAGCTCTGCCTGCTCCGGGTCCTCCTGGGACTCCGTCAAAAGGCCTGTGGTCTACACAAGACAAAAACATGTGTGGGAAAAGCCCGTGCAGGGGTGAGTATAACAATAATCAGTAGGAACCCCAAAAACCCAAAAAAAAAGAGAGAAAATGAAAGTCAACAATCTACTCAACCCAGCCAGAGGGAACCCAGACAAGAGAGAGACTCTATCTCATGACCATCCTCAGCTAAACACAACTAGTTATCTCAGCTCAGGTGTATGCCCATACATACACCTTGAACAATAAAAAAATACTCATCTCACGTAACAAGCCACATGAGGTACCGACCTCATCACCAGCAATGGTTCACAACCAGGAGAGAACACTCCATGATCACTATCATCCTACATGACACTCATCCGAGATATACACTCCATCGGGTCCCACACAAACATCACAGATACTCACCTGTGAGATCACGCTCATCAGGAAAACAACATAACCACCATACTCTTCAGATAGGGGATCACTCCTAGGGTATGCTAGCGAATACCAAAACCCACACTGGTATATGAAGATCTCACAGATAGGGGATCACTCCCAGGGTCCGTTGGGGGATACCGCAACCTGACCTGGAATTCGTAGATCTCACAGATAGGGGATCACTCCCAGGATCTGCTGGGGGATATCGCAACCCAACCTGGCATTCGACAGAAATACATCACTCAGATAGAGGATCGTTGACTGCATAAAGGTGGTCACAATGATACCAAAACCCTATATGGTATAACTCGTGATGTAGGGGATCGAACTGATGATTCCAAAACCCTACCGAAACCACGTGTTGAGTAGGGGATCATATAACCAATGATACTGCAACCCTACTAAAAACCTGATGTTGAGTAGGGGATCCTATACCCGATGACGCCACAACCCTACTGAGCATGGCCCACTGCATAGGGGATCATATTCCCAATGATTCCATAAACCCTACGGGGTTAACCTGCTAGATAGGGGATCTACGCCCGTGGATAAGCGGTCACAACGATACCAAGAACCCGATCTGGGGTAACAATGCTATAGGATCCCACTCCAGACCTACTGGAGGGATGCCACAACTCTAACAGATTAAACATTCAATCGAGAGGATCACAAGCCTATACTAGGGTTATGATGCAGCGCAAACCCTCACAGGAAAGAACCAAGGGAGAATCCTCAACCACTGCTGGTCCAAATGTCGCTAACCCAAGTGACCCACAACAATGCCACACCTCACACCTCCAAGGACGATACAGAGGCCACCATCGCGACCTATGCGAAAAAACACACAAGATAGACTGTTTACTCGCCCGAAACGGACAACCGGTGAAAAAGACACTATTCACTAGAGTTATCCCATGTCGGGCCCACACAACGATCCCGAAACTCATCAAGCATATCATACCACGATGATCCCTTCAAAACAATACACAGGATCCACTACTTGTTCGTCCGAAACAGATACCCAGTGAAAAATGCACTATTCACCGAAGCCAGCACAGGTGGGGCCCACACCACGATTCCGAAACTCATCGAACATATCACACCATTGCGACCCTCTCAGAAAAACACACAGGATTGACTATTCATCCACCAAAATCGGGCTCTTAGTGAGAAAGTTGCGTTTCTCCGCAAATGCCAAAAACCGGCCTCATGGGGACCGCACCCCAAACTCAGTCCCAACACCCAGAAACCCTCAAGAAAAGTCTACCGTATCATCAGGGTCTCAACGCCACTGAAGGCACGTCAATCAAACGCTCCGGGTAGTAGATACAACGACCCGAAGTCGAATAATAATAAAATATTATTATTTTATTTGACGTTTCAAGCCCCCGGGCCAAAATCCCGACTCACAAAATTTTGAAAGTGAGTTCAAAAGGTTCGTCTCGATGCAAGGAACGCGTCACTGCAAACGACTCACAAATCGGAGTTACGGTTTGTGAGTTACGGAGGTTTAAAGAACCCCTGGAAAATCCTGTCCGGGCCTTTGCCACCGTCGCCGGAATCCGCCGCGCCACTGCTGCATCTCACCGGATTCTGCCATTGATGCCGATGGAATCTGGGTTTTTCGCCGGAAAACTTTCGGGAACCCCCGAGAACACCTTGGTGCTCCAAAATCAGATCCGAAACATGTTTCAGAAACCTCGGGACCCGAAACATGTTTCAGAAACCTTGGGACACAAACTACACAACCCCTATGATGATTCAAAGAAAAACACCACAAAAATTGGATCTAAGTTTTTAAAACTCAAACCGCCAACCTCGCGGGTGAAACGCCAAAGTTTCGGGAGCAGAATGACGCCCATGACGCCCTGGAGCTCGATCCGCTGATGATCAGCGCTGAAAACAGACTATTTCAGCTCGATTTGGTGATGAAATGGAGATGGGAGGGGGGGGGGGGGTCGTCCTCTACGCATAGGAGGAGATGGGGAGGAGGGGTTGATAGATTTTCATTTAATTTTTTTTAAATAAAAATCTCTCCCATCTCCGGCTCCCGACTCGCCTTCGCCCGATGCCTGATGCAGACAACGTTAAGGTCACCCTTAGGGTAAACGAACCGTTCTGAACGCAATGACGGACTCAGAATTGTGATCTATGACTCTGTTCAGGAGTTATTCTAGCCAACTCTCGTAAATAAACTTTTCCATTTATTTAAGAAAACACCGCTGGTGGTGCTTTCCACCTCTGGCCCGCGCTCGCAATGTTTACACCCCACCTAGGGTAGACGTCATGTTCCGGACGCAACCGTGCCCTCAGATTCTTGTTCTAAGCTACCGTTTAGGAGATATCACACGCCCGCCACGTGCATAGTATAAAAATACTTAATATCTTTATAAAATTAATTCCGACCACATCGGGCCTCGTAATCGCATGACGTCTTCACGTCTAGCTCTGTAATTATTCATAGAAATATTCCAAAGTCTGACAGGGCCAAAAACTGAGTCGCTACAATGGTCTTCTCATGGATGCTGGTCACTAGTTTGGGTTTTTCCCTAGCTTAGATCTGCTTGGATTCATGCCTAGGGTGACACTTCTAGGTTGTATTAGCCATGGCCCCTCTCTAGTGATGCTTCATGGGTGGGTTGTTGGGTCATCCAGCCCTAGGTGGCGGTGAGTCGGCTTCCTGTCTCATGGGGAATCTGTCTCAGCCGTGGTGGGTATGCTGATGCGGTGAAAAATGGAGACAGTGCAAGCTTTCTGTCTTGGGGATGGTCATGATGGTGGGTCTCGTCTCTGGCAGCATTGGTCATGATATGTGGTGGTGCTGGTGTGATAGGGTGACTGTGGCAGGTAGGGAGGCAATTTTCTTCTTGCCGGTGATATTTTAGATATGTTGGTTTGGTCTTCGGGACACTGGATTTGAGGTTATAGTTTGTTTGATTTTTGTTTTAAGGTCTGTTTGTGTAGGCTCCTACTTTCTCATGTTGTGAATTTGGTTTTGGCCAGATGGTCTGCTGCTCAAGGGTCTTTGTAACCAATTATCTATAAGAAGATGTTTTAGATGAGGTACAGGGAAATGATTTCTGCTATTTCATGGCTTTTAGAATCAGATGTTTGAGAGGGTATGGATTCGACCATCGGTTCCATGCCCGTGCTCTTTTGCATGGGACAACTATCCGTTCATCTTTGAGATAGTGGAAGCTGGATTTAATGTTTTTAATTACGGGGAGGAGCTTCTATCTTGTAGTGCGGGTTGTGTTTGATCTTGAGATTTTGGTCCATTGGGGCTATTTGTTTTGTCTAAGTCAATGATGTCTTAGGGTTCCCCTTACCCCTTAAAATAGAGTCTATTTAAATAATAAAAAATTAATTTTCAGTCAGTCAGACAAACTTTAACCCCTTCTTGTTGGTTCCAGGCGCAGTGGAATCGCGGTTGGACTGTTTTCCAACTTTAATTTTTACCACGATCAATGATTATTTCAGGATCAATATGATAATGGATGATAGTCTCCATAGAATAGAATCAAAGATTTAGATAAATAAGGAAGAGACCTAAAACCTTTAGATAGGATCTTACACATCATGTTTATAATTAATTTAAATTTAATTTCTGAATAAATAAAATACCTGGTTCTTTGGTACATTCTTCGTTGATGATGCTGATCATACAAGATGACCCTTTCGGATTGTCTCATTTCACTTGCAAGGATCCAAACCAGAATCTCTCTAGAAATGATCCACATGTACTCAAATGGTCTACAATTGATGCCACTCTCTTTCTAGGTGCTAGCACAGTGAATCGATCATCTTGCATCGATAGTTATTGATCACCTATTATTTAGTCTCGAAGAGCGTATCTCATTATTGAGAAGGAGAGAGGAGAGGAGTCGAGAGAAAATTCCTGACTTGGAATTGCTATTTTGTCACCAGTTTCCCATACATGGCATAATAGACATACCTATCTATTTATTGACATGAGGTCTTAGTTATAATATTTAATTGCATAATAACAATTAAATACATTCATAACCTTAGAGAAAACCCATGCTACATAATAACAATAACTGTGTCATTATTTGTGGTTCGAAAACTTGCATAAAATGGAATCATAAATGAAATCTCATACCACATAATTATAACAACGTTATTTTTTTGTGTTAAATAGTTAAATAATTATTTACCATCTTGAAAATAATTATTTTACTATAGGACCAACCTTGGTCTGCTCGAACTCTACTTCCATTTATTGAACACCCGAATAAATAATTAAATAATTTATTCTCTTAAATAAATATTTTATTTACAAAATAGTAAATAAAATTATTAAATGTTTAATAAAATAAATAAATATATTTTTATTCACAATCCCGAGAATAAATATTTATTTAATTTATGAAATAATTTTAACTTGAATAAAATTATTCCACTGTCTTGAGAATAATATTTATTCCATTAATTAAATTAAAATATAATTTAACCGAGACCACCAAAAACACTTAGTGTGTGACCCTCTAGGATTCTTTCTCATTTGAATTTGGCGAGCATACCTAAAGTCCAAGAGTACTGTCTAGAAATAGGTCAAGGCACCCAATAGAAAGAACTTAAAGTTATTACAATGACATCCACATATGAATGCTCACCAGGTAATATAATCTATTTGTCTCAATATCTTATCAAGATGGTTTCTTGATAGTTTCATCAACCTTTATGCTTGATATATCATTCTATAACTACCTAAAATAAACCCTTCATTACACCATGGCAAGGGAATTTCATGCGACAGTTCTATTTCAATCAAATGGCCAAGATATCAAATTCCATAAATGATAGGGACATATCCTTCCTTGACTTATTCATTAATAACATGTCATTCATAATGCACCCAATATACCCTAATTCCCACCAACTGTCTATGTGATGGTTTTCGTTAGTAAATCAAAGTGCACAAGTCATTAAATGTATTAATGATAATCTTAAAGTCTAAGGACCATTACACAAACTCGCGGATAGGAATATCCAATGACACCAAAACATGTGGAATTCATACTGGCGGGTCTGTTCCCATAATCTCCCATCTTAGAGATTACTAAGTGCGAACTTCATGAGAAGAAGTCTAATCTGCTTATGAGTAATCGCTCCAGATGATCAGTATACTATGTGTCCCATTATAGTATTTCATCCAACCTTAAAACTATATTTAAAAATATTTTCATACCACTTCAAGGTTCTAATCACAGAGGGGAACTACCATGACCTTGTCAATGTGACAAATAATCCCAGAAATTATTACACTATACTCATGCAGAACAATGAAAAATATGTAATAAGATGTTTAATATTTAAATATATTAAATATTCATGTAATCAAAGTAAAAACAGTTGGTTCTAGGACCCCAACTTTTACCAACTCCCACTTGGACTAGATCCAACTTCCTACGACTTTCTATTCGCTAGACCTCACATGATGATCATATTTCTGCTAAGTTAAGGATTTAGTTAAGGGGTTTTCCATTTTGTCTTCCATAGAAATATTGTTCACTACGACTTCACCTTTATGAGAAAAATATTTCAAGAGATGATACTTATGAAGTGTGTTCTTTGTCCGCTGATGTGACCTTGGGTTTGTGAGAGCCACCACTGTAGTATTATCATAGTATAGTGTGATGGGATATTTACTACTAGGTATTAAACCTAGATCCTAGAAAAAGATTCATATCCAAACTTATTCTTTAGATGCCTTCGAAGCTGCGATATACTCAGAATATATTATAGAACTTGTGACCACACTCTGCTTTGAGCTCTTCCATCTCACTACACCTCCATTCAAAGTGAATATGTATCCTGTTTGTGACTTTATGTCATCTTGATTAGTCTATAAACTAGAATATACATATCCTCTAATGACCAGTTCCTCATCTCCTCCTTAAACCAGGAACATATCCTTAGTATACCTCAGATACTTTAAGATAGTCTTAACTGCCATCCAATTACGGTCACCTGAGTTTTCTTGATATATTCCTACCACATTCAATGCGTAGGTGACATATAACCTAGTACATAGCATGGTATACATGACTGAACCAATCAATGATGCATATAGAGTCCTTTCCATTCTCTATCTTTCCTCATGTGTATGATGAAAAATTTTCTTAGAATAATGAATTCTATGTGACACTGCCAATAATCCCCTATTGGATTGTTCCATACTGAATCTCTTTAGTATCTTGTCAATGTATTTACTTTGAATTAGGATCATAAATCTTTTATATCTATCACAATGGATCTTGATTCAAAGAATATATGTTTCCTCACCCAAGTCCTTCATGGAGAATCAATGATTCAATCATGCTTTAAAAGACTGTAAGATTGGTATCTCATTTCCAATAAGTAATATGTCATCAACATATAATATTAGGAAAATGACTACAATCCCACTAAATCTTTTGTAGATATAAGGATCACATTCGTTCTTGATAAAACCAAATTCCATTATGGAATCATCAAAATGAATGTTCCATGACCTGGATTATTGCTTTAATCCATAAATGTATTTTTGAAACTTGCATACCTTATTGGAATCCTTTGGAGTCATAAATCCTTCAGTTTGTGTCATGTAGACATCTTCTTAAAGGTTCCCATTAAGGAATGATATTTTGACATCCATTTTTCAAATCTCATAGTCATGGTAAGTGGTAATGGCCAATAGAATTCTGATGAATTTCAACATCAAAACTGGTGAAAAGGTTTCATCATAGTCAATACCTTGACGCTGCTTGAACCCTTTTGCAACAAGTCATGCATTATAGGTATTGACATGTCAATACATGTCCAGTTTCTTCTTGAATACCCATTTGAAACAAATAGGATTTACATCAACAGGAGGATCCGCCAAAATCTTGACTTGGTTTTGGTATAGGAATCTATTTCATAATTCATGGCTTCTTGCCACTTGGAAATGTTTGTGTCACTTACTACTTTCTTATAGGATAGAGGATCATTATTATCAACTAATAATGAGTCCCCATCCTCTGTAACTAGAAAACCATACCATTCTGATTCTCTAACCTCTCTTGTACTCCTATACAGTTCTTGTGTCTCTAGAATAGTTCTTTCTTCCATAGGTCTTTGTGGAATCTATTCCTGTACCAACTCTTGTGTACCTTGAGCCTCGACTTCATCGAATTCTATCTCTCTCCCTCTATCTCTTTTGGAGATGTGCTCCATCTCAAGGAATATGGCATGTCTTGCCACTATACCCTTTTTTCCCAAGGGGTTGTATAGGTAATATCCCCTTTTTTCCTTAGGGTATCCTATAAAGGTACACTTTTTTCCTTGGGATAAAAGTTTGTTACCTGAAGAGGCCTTAACAAATTCTTAAATTCCCTACACATGTAAATTTGATGACATGGCTTTCTTTCCATTTCAAAACTCGTATAGAATACCATTTATCGATTTTGTTGGTACTTGGTTTAGTATGTGCATTGTTTTTTATAACACATATCCCCAAAATGATAATGGAATACTTGAATGACTCATCATTGATCTCAACATGTACAACAAGGTGTGGTTCCTCCTTTTTCTCACACTATTCCACTAGGGCGTGTAGGAAGGAGTGAGTTGGGATAGGATCCCAAACTCTTGTAAGTAATCAATAAAGTCTTGATTAAGATATTCTCCACCTCTGTCTGAGCAGAGTTTCTTAATCTTCTTACCAAGCTGGTTTTCAACTTCATTCTTGTATTCTTTGAACTTATCAAAATAATCCTACTTATACATCATTAAATAGATATATCCATATCTACTAAAATCATCAGTAAAAGTTATGAAGTATGAGTACCCACCCCTTGCTTCAAATGGAAATAGTCCACACACATCAGTATGAACCAATTCAAGAAGATATTTATCCCTTTCACCTTTCCCACTAAATGGGGCTTTGGTCATTTTTCCTTGTAAACATGCGTGACATACGCCAAGTGGTTTTAGTTCAAAAGAATTTAAATATCCATATTGATATAACTTTGTCAAGAATTTATCATTTACATGACCTATCTAGTGATGCCGAATTTGTGTTTGGTATGAGTCATGTGAAGTATCTTTGTTATCGATTTCCATTACTTGGTTTATGGAATCCAACATGTAAACACTATTGTATAAATGTGCCCTACCAAAAAAATTCTATATTTGTAAAATAAGCAAAACTCATTTCCAGATTTGAAAAAAAATCCATATGTATCTAATCTGCTTAGAGGAATAACGTTTTTAGTAACATACAACAGATAATAAAAACCATTTAACACCAAGATCTTCCCAGTTGGCAATGTGAGGTGGTATTCCCCGACAGCTAAAAAAACAATTCTAGCTCTATTGGCTGCTCTTAGATCAACCTCCCCTCGGCCAATATTCCTGAATCTACTTGGTTCCTGTGTTTGGATACATATGTGAGCACCATAATCCATATCTAATACCCAATTTGTAGAAACAGATAGATTGCATTCAATAAAAAATTAACCTAAAGCTTCCCCTCTCTTCTTAGGTTGGTTACAATTATTCTTCTAGTGGCCCATCTTTCCACATGAAAAAAACAACTTCATGTTCCCTTGACCCCCTTTGATCTTACTTTTCTTGGAAGGGAATGAAGAAGATTTGGGATTAAAGCTCTTCTCCTTCCTTTTCCTCTTATTCACTATAATGACAGAAGGATTTTTGTGATTTATATCTTTTTCTACTTAGAGAATGAGGATAAGAAGACCAGATAGAGACTTCTCAGTGTTGTTCATATTGAAATTAACAATAATGCTGGAGAATATATGAGGGATTGATGCAAGAATGAGATCGGTACATAGTTCTTTAGGTATTTTAAACCCTATAACCTCCATGCACTCAATTTATCCAATGAGCTTGACTATGGGAGGCCCAGTTGGGGAACCCTCTCCAAGATTACTCTAAAAGAGTGCCTTGGAGATCTCAAACCATTCTTGTCTTTCTATCTCCTAGTAAAGACCACAGAGGTGCTCGATCATGCTATAAGCACCCATGTTTTCGTGAGACTTCATGAGCTTAATAGAAATTGATGATAACATCAAACATTGAATGTCGACCGCATCATTAATATGTTTCTCATAGATGAAGAACTCTTCGCCACTCAACTCTTGGGAAGGAAGATTAGGTAATCCTAATTCCAACATTTGAGACTTCCATTCATGGCGTAAAATAACTCAAAGGTGTCAAAACCATTACTGGAAGTTACTGCTGGTGAGTATTTTGTCTTTATCTAGAATTGATCATAGAAATAGTGTGGTTGATGAGATTTTCATTTTATTCTACAATCAAAAGAGCAGATGATTAGTAATTTCTCAATTACATTTTATAAGAAATAATTAATTTTATTAGGTCTCCCACTATTTTATCAAGTCCCAATGGCCCTCAAAATTTAACTTAGAATGTCTAGTTTCCATGAAATTATAGTGGAAAGGATCCATATTCCCCTTATAATAACCCCAACAAGGGTTGGTCAAGCTATTTTAAGGTATTTAGGTAAGCATGTCTTTTCCAACTACAGGCTTGCAGCTCCTTGATCCATTGAGTGGACTCCCCAATCTTGAAATAATGACATGGATTTCCTCAACACTTGTCTCCAATATTACACCAGGAATAGCAAGGGATACCCCTCTTGATGTAATATGGTTAAGTAAACTTGAAAATTTCATAAGGGATTTCTGTATAAAAGTAAGTGTCCCAATAAGGGTTGGTCAAACACATAGTTTTATTGAGTTTTTCCCATAATCGAGTAACATAAGGCTTAGTCTGACTTAATATTTTGTTGAGGTATTTTTATCTTTTATGTGTAAATTTATTATTATCTTTATCACATACTTGTTAATATTAAGTATAACTTACTTAAGTGATTAACTATATCTTGATAATATTTACGCATAAGCCTAGTTTATTTTAGCTCCATCTTGCATGCTTGTTTAATTCATTAATTATGTGATTGTGACGACACATCCATAATGATAAACCATAAAACTAATAGAAATAAAATAAAGTAAAGGGAATGATCATGAGATTTTATAATGGTTAGTTTATCTAGCGGTTGATAAACTAACCCTAACCTAGGGAAGGAACACCTTGAACATTTTGGGTTCATGTTTACAACTTTCCACCTGTCCACCTTTGTATCTCCTAGGATTGGTTTCATCTTAGCTCCATCTTGAACCACCTCCACCATCTTGGGAGCTCCATCCATTACATATGATTTTTAACTCACATGCAGGTTAGGGGTAAAAAAGGGGGTTTAAATAAAAGAAACCATGGGCATGAAGGCTGTACATATTAATGTGGATATATGGATCGCATGACAACAATTTAATTTAACAAATAAATTAAAAGGAAACCAATCACATACAACGGTCTTGGTCTAGATCATAATCACCCACATAAATTCAATGAGTTATTAATTTAATAAAACTATTATTCAATTATTTAATAGTTTTTCTTAAGATAAATTATGCTCAAATCAATTAATTATTATCTTTAATTAATCAATCCTTTTATCTTAATCTTTTTTCAAATTTCCTTGAGATTATCATCCTAGTACATAAATGCACCTTGGAGGTATCATGGTGAACACTCATTTGAATCTACCTAACATGTATTATATTCACATTATATTTTAATCTTATGACATGTGACATACTAGATGTTTCAATGTATAGAGTAACAACCTGTAGTACAATTTATACATTATATGTAGTTCTGAAAATTACAAAAACATTAAAGATTTAAATTTTTGTGATTTGGTAAAGTACACGGTGTTTAGTTATAACTAAATGGCATGTACTACCTTTACCTTCTATCCTAAAGTACACGCCTAGGGACTCAGCATGTGAAGCGTACTTCAGAAATTTCGGAGTACACGGTGTCTACAGTGGGATACATGTCGTGTTGTCTCTGCGTTACATGGTTACCAATCGGCTTAGCCGTGTATGCTATACACAGTTTTTCTGACTCGAAGGGACTACACACCGTGTGTAGTGGGCCACATGATGTGTAATTTAGTAAGTGTGTGTCTATCTTACCCGGTCAACACATGGTGTAGAATTAACTACACCGCGTGCAATAAATGTACACAACTTGAGTAATAGATGAATTACTCCCAATACACTGAAAAAGACTACATGACATGTAGTGTAGATTACACGATGTGTATTTTGGTGTCACCTGGGAAGAATCACCATCACCTTCTGATGAGTTCTCAATTTTAATTTTAATAAAAAAATCATTCATTTATGTGAAATCTATGAGAAACAAAAAGAGGGAGGAGAGATCTCAAAATACATATTAAAATAAAAATTAACCTTGAATTGAAAAACTAAATTATTAAACCGTAAATGATCAATGTATTATTTAAATAATTATAAAATATGATGACCTCACTCTAAAACCACTTATAGATTCTAGGTACATCAAAAGCGCGGTTGGGCTGATTCCCAAATTTAATTTTTATCATAATCAATGATTATTCTAGGATCAATACAATGATGAATGTCAGTCTCCATAGAATATAATCAAAGATTTAGATAAAGAACGAAGAGGCCTGAAACCTTTAGATAGGATATTTCACATCACGTTTATAATTAATTTAAATTTAATTTCTAAAAAAATAAAATACATGGTTCTTTGGTACTTTCTTTGTTGATGATATTTATTATTCGAGATGACCCTTTCGGATTGTCTCATTGTGCTTGAAAGGATTCAAACCAGAATCCCTCTTGTAGTGATCCACAAATGATCCAATGGTCTCCGATTGATGCCAATAACTTTCCAGGTGCTAGCGTGGTGAAGCGAGCGTCTTGCGTCAGTCATTCTTGATCACCTGTTCTTAAGTCTTGAAGAATGTCTCTCATTCTTGAGAGGGAGAGAGGAGAGAAGTCGAGAGAAAATTACTGACTTTGAATTGCTCTTGCGTCTTCATTTTCCGGTACATGGAATAATAGACGTACCTGCCTATTTATTGACATGAGGATCTAGTTATAATATTTAATTGAATAACAACAATTAAATACATTCATAAACATAGATAAAACCTATGCTACATAATAACAATAACCGTGTCATTATTTGTGGTGCCCCAAATTGCACAAAACAGAATCATAAATGAAATTCCGTGACATATAATTATAACAGAGTTATTATTATTATTTTGTTTTGTTCCTACTAGTTAAATAATTATCTACCATCTTGAAAATAATTATTTTACTATCAGAACAAACTTGGTCTTCTCAAAATACACTTCCATTTATTGAACACCTGAATAAATAAATTAATAATTTATTCTCTTAAATAAATATTTTATTTACAAACTAGTAAATAAATATATATTAAATTTTCAATAAAATAAATAAATATATTTTTATTCACAATCCTGTGAATAAATATTTATTTAATTTATGCAATCATTTTAACTTGAATAAAATTATTCCACTGTCTTGAGAATAATATTTATTCAATTAATTAAATTCAAATATAATTTAACTGAGACCACCAAAAACATTTAGTGTGTGACCCTCTCTGATTCTTTCTCATATTCATTAGGCGAGCTTGCCTAAAGTCCAAGAGTATAGTCTAGAAACGGGTCAAGGTACCTAAGAGAAAGAACTTAAAGTCACAACAATGAAATCCACATAAGAATTCTCACTATGTAGTATAATCCCTTTATCTCAATATCTCATCAAGCTGGTTTCATGATAGTGTAATCAACCTTTATGCTTGATTTTTCGTTCTTTGACTACCTAAAATAAACTTGTCGTTACACCATGTCCATGGAATTTTGTGTGAGAGTTATATTTAAATCAAAGTGCTGAGATATCAACTTCCATAAATGGAAGAGATAAATCCTTCCTCGACTTATCCATTAATAATGTGTCATTCATGATGCACCCAATGTTACCAGCTTCTCAACAACTATCTGTGCGACGATTTTTGTCAGTAAATCAAAGTGAAAAAGTCATGACACCTATTAATGATAATATTAAAGTCTAAGGACCACTACACATGCTCACAGATAGGAATATCTAATGACACCAAAATAATTGGAATTCATTATGGAGGGTCTCTTCTCATAATCTCCCATCTTGGAGATTACCAAGTTCAAACTTCATGAGAAGAAGTATCATCTACTTATGAGTACTTGCACCCGATGATCTGTATACTATATGTCCCATTATAAAACATCACCCAACCACATTACTATATTTAAGAATATTTTCATATCACTTCAAATTTCTCATCATAGGGGGAACTACTATGACCTTGTCAATATAAAAAATACTCTAAGACATTATTACACTATAGTCATGAAGAACAGTGGAAAATATGTAATAAGATGTTTAATATTTAAATATATTAAATATTCATGTAATAAAAGTAAAAATAGTTGGTTCTAGAACACTAAATCTTACAAATCTTTGTTATCTTTGTTAGTGGGTTATAAAATCTTGAGAAGTTTCTCATAGATCATCAGTAATATTTAGTTATTCCTTGGAAACTACAGATCTCCATTTTAGATTCTATTCTAAGATACTCCTCAATTTCATTTATCTTAAAAGGGTTCAAAAATATCTCTTTATTGGTGATAATATTCCCCAATAATAATACTTCCTTAATACAAAACTCAAATTTACCGTACTTTTCATATTGATTATTCTTTATAAAACAATTATGTATAATATTAAAATGATCCTCATAACCCTCCTTGATTTTGGAGTAAATTATAATATCATCTATAAAGACTACCAATTTTTTTGAGGTAATCTCTAAAGAATCTATTCATTTATTCTATAAATAGTTCTATATAATTAGTGAGTTTGAAAGGAATCACTATGAGCTCATAGTGTTTATACATTGTTCAAAAAGATTTTTTGGGAATATCTTCCTTATTTACCTTTAATTGGTGATATCTTGACCAAAGATTCACCTTAGATAAATAATGGGCCTATGTAGTTGATCTAACAAGTCATCAATCCATGGAAAGAGATATTTGTTCTTTATCATGATT
The DNA here is from genome assembly GCA_963277665.1 of Viscum album. Classification (NCBI taxonomy): domain Eukaryota; kingdom Viridiplantae; phylum Streptophyta; class Magnoliopsida; order Santalales; family Viscaceae; genus Viscum; species Viscum album. Next base: position 885,720,108 of record OY728158.1, read on the forward strand.
TTGCTGAGTTCCCAATAATAAATACTAAGGAACATTAACCCATCCTTCTTTTTGATAAAGTGGAATGGAATAGACCATAGTGAAGCATTCAGGCATATAAAACCCTTTTCCATATTCTGTTGTAGCTACCTTTTAATCTACTAAAACTCAATAATGGACATTATATAATGATTATTCTATATGGAAATAGATCTAGGTATAAGTTTGATTGAAAAATAAACCTATTAGTTAGGAGTAAGACTCTAAAAATATTAAGGGATTACATCAGTATAATCCCTCATAATGGGAATGTATTCAAGTACGATTCTTTCCTTTGTAAAAATTATTTGTGTAAGATATGCGTGCTCAAAAGTAAATAATATCAATTTTTAAACAAAATAATCTAGGGGAGATTTATCCTCATCCTTAAAATTATATAAAATCAAAGTATGACTTGGGATATGGAGAGTGATATCCCTCTCTCGACATTTGATTTTGGATTTATATAAGGATAGATAATCCATGCCCAATATAGCATCAAAATCCACTAAGGGAAGTAAGACGATATTTACTAAAAGATTATATCCACAAATATTTACCAGGAAAGAGTTATATACTTGGGATGAAACCATTGATCCATTTTTTCCTATAGATAACCCAACCTCCATGTTTTAAAGTGGTGTTTGAATAGTTATAATAAACTTTCAAGATTAGAAAGAATGTGTAGAACTGGAATAAAAAAGTACATTATCTATTCTTGAATGAATAACTAGTGTACCTGTCACCACATCATTGTTGGGATATACCTTAGTGGTAGTGATGTATATTCCATTATTTTCTTCCTTAGTGGGTTTTATCATTCATTGTATCTGAAAACCCTAGTATTAGGGCATTATATGGAATAATTTCTATGTTCGTTGTAGTTGAAACATTGCACCAAAGACTGAGTGTTGATCTAAAGCTTTTTTTCATCTTCCACATTGGTGGATTTATTTATTTACCTTTGGCACTAATTATCATGCTGCCTCTATTTTACACATATTAAGCATCTCTTGGTTCTCATTAGAGATTTTGTAGGATGTTTCTTCTCACATGTTTGAAAAGTAGGGTATTGGGTTTTATTTAAAACATGGTATTTATCTATTGATACTCTATAATAAAAATTAATGTTAATTTTTTCCTCCAATCCCATGAGACCACTGAGAGTAAATGATATCCATATCAACTTTTAGGGAACAATAGAATATCTCTTCATAGCTGAAAAATTCTCAAATAGCTAATGATTTTTTAGACTATACATTAACCCACTAAAGAAATGGTCTACCTTATATTTGGTGTTGATTAAAATGTTAGAGGTGTACCATGAAAGACTAGTGAAGTTTTCCTCATATTCCCTGATAGAATCATCTAAATTTTACTTTAGACATAGGAACTTTCTATATAGCAGCCCGACTTTTTATAACATAAACTTTCATTACATTACACAAAATTGAGGATCTTTAAGGTTTAGTGTCTTGAAAACTAGGAACATAATACATGAAAACCACATAAAACATTCCTCTTAAACACTTGAAAGGCTTCTACTTATGTTCATCCTAGGTTCATTACTGCATCTCATAACCTGGGGACATACATCAAAAGAAAGGGTGAGCAAAAGGCCCAGTAAGGGAAACAAGATGAACATTTTACATGTGAACTTGAGATACTTCAATAAGGACATGAAAAGAACTTTAAGGCATGAGAAAGAAATAATGAGGCATATCATAATAAAAATAACGTTTTCATAACTTGAAGATGTGGCTGCAACATTTAATATTGACAATAATTTCGTTTCACCAAGGTCCATCCCCAAGGTGTCGTTAAAAATTACCAAGGTTATTCACCAAGGCGTCGTTAAAATTGTAATCTCTAGTGGTTACATCATTACCCAATGCATTGGAGCGCTATCAGGGCACACCCTTAAATTTGCCTTTATTATCATGTGAGCCACATATATCATCATAAATAATTTCATAAACAACCCATATAGCATAAAATAAATGGGTTTCATTTCATAATCACAACGTTTTAAAAACTGCTTTAAAGACATGATCTTTACGTCACTTTAAAACCCACAGAAAAGGAAGGTGGGTCTCATGTATGTAAATCCCAGAATTTAATATAGAACATTTTGGTATATATGTGAATACCCCTTTAGAAGAAAGAGCTTTGAGTATTCACTTAATAATATAAAATAACTTTAGAAAAAGAGAGAGACATTTTGAGACGGAAATTCTGCAGCATAACGGCTATGTTACGAGGTTTTAGAAGACATTAAAAAGAGAGGGAAAATGGGTCAAACATTCATAAATGACCCATAAAACAGTAGATGGACAGAATAAGAAGGATACATGATCATGGTAATGAAATTTCAAGGACATACCATTTGAAATGAAAAACATGTAAGGAAGACAAAAATTAGGTTTCTCTTATGAAAGTTCGGCAGCCTAACAGCGTTACTTAAACTTCAACAAAAATGATTTGAAAAGATCAAATAGGGTCTCTCATCATGTGAACATAAGAGTTCAGTATGATAGATATAGAGATAACTCCCCAATATAATTAAAAAGGAACTTTAAAGACTTGACATGAAAGTAGAACTTCAAAACGAGAAGGGTGAAGAACCACTTAAAAATTCGGCAGCCTAACGGCGCCACTTAAAACTTAAAAATACTGAATTGAAGAGATCAAATGGGGTCTCTCATCATATGAACATAAGAGTCCATTATGATAGATATAGAGATTGTACCCCAACATAACAAAAAAGGAACTTGAAAGAATTGACATGAAAGTAGAACTTCAAAACGAGAAGGGCGAAGAACCACTTAAAAAATTCGGCAGCCTAACGGCGCCACTTAAAACTTCAAAATACTGAATTGAAGAGATAAAATGGGGTCTCTCATCATATGATCATAAAATATCAGTATGATAAATTTAGAGATCATACCCCAACATAATAAAAAGGAACTTGAAATACTTTACATGAAAATAGATCTTGAAAAAATGAGAAGGGAGAAAGAGTCCATTACAAAAATTTCGGCAGCCTAACGGCGCCACTTAAAACATCATAAAACGAAATAATGAGAGTAAGAGGGGATCTATAATTATATGAACATAAAAAGGGAAGTAAGAGGAGTATAAAAGAACATCCTCCAACATAAGAACATGGAGCATAAAAGGAATGATATAAAAGAGATTACTTGAAATGAAAGAGAGAGGTCGGATCCCTTACCTTAAAACGTGACTCTTGAAACTCAATGTTTTGGACCTTGAGGGCTTGGGGGAACCTTGGGAGGACTCCTTGGGAGGTAAGGAGACTAGAACTTCGTTGGGGGAGAGTTTGGAGTGAAAACCAAAGGAGGAATGGGTGGGTATTTATAGGGAAAGTGAGGGGACAAGGCATTAATGGCCAAGGGACACCTCATTAGTGGTTTTGGAAAAACAATGGGCTTGCCCAAGGTATTTTCCCATGGTATTGGCCAATTGGGACACCTCATACCTTATCTTACTATTCAAAATTCGACCATATTGAATATATACTTAATACATCATTTAATGATGTCATTAGACACCCGTAACTTAAAAAACTGTATTTTCACTATTCATCGAAAATTCAACTTTCTCAGAATAATCCCAAAATTTTACCTTAACCAAATATCAACGCTCTGATTACAAATATGAACCCCATTTTATAAAAATAATTTTCTAAATATTTTTAATTTAATTTTTAAATAAAAACACTATTCACCGAAAATTCATTTTTTTTCAGAAAAAACCCCAAAAATTACCATAGCATAATATCGGTGCTCTGAGTTCAAAAATGAAATCCGTTTTATAAAAATAATTTTCTAAATATTTTTAATTAAATTTTTAATTAAAAAACACTATTCACCCGAAAACTAATACTTGAATAATAATTTATGAAACCGTTATTTAACCATTTTATTGAATCACATTACTTAATCAAGATGCCTAGATTATATTAATACTTTCTTTAAGTGAGATTACTAATCCATTTGGTCACATTACTAATCCTAAGCGTAAAATCACTATTCATAATTTACTATTCATCAAAAATCAAGTTGATCTTATTAGACTCGAAATTTCGTAGTGAACATAATTGTAGAAGACCTTTTTTTGAAAATCATTACACATTTTTATTTATTTAAGGTTTACATAAACATTTTTAAAATATCCTTTCTCTAAAATTTATCAAAAATATGCATACTATATTTATATGGACATTTGAAAATTCATAAACTTCATCATAAGAAGAAATCCAAATTTTTATTTAAAACAAAGGATTACACAAGGCAATCACGGTCTCCTTACATAGCCCCTTATCACACCAGCATAGGACCTAAGTGTAAGGTGTGCTAAGGTGAGAGAATCCGAGGGAGGCTCGGCCAACATCGCACGAGTCGTAATTTCTATTAGTTTGAACTTCTCGCAAAGGCGATCCCGTTCTAGCTTCACACGATGAAGTTCATCTTGGGTTTGGTCCAGAGCAAAGCCCAGTGGTGCTACCTCCTTCCCAAGTTCTGTTAGATGGGCTTTGATCGGTCCAAGACTACTGGGTGAGGCCATCAAATCTTCTTTCTATATTAATTAACCAAGATTTCTTGTATTTAGAGATAGTAATCAAAACATTTAGTTTCCAGCGGTCATATTGACCAATGGTCAAATAATAGTCAAAACCCAACAGTCTCATTTTAATTATACTCATGTTATCAAATGAAACATTTTTGTTGAGTATAAAAATAAAATAAAATAACACATAAAATTAGGAAATAAGATTTATTCAAAAATTTTGGGTCGTTACAATCTTCCCCCCTTAAGAAATTGCGTCCTCGCAATTTTTAAAATTGGGTTTTGAAATTTCATTGAAAGTCCCACATCGGAAAATGAGTCAGTAAAACTATTACTTTAAAAGAAAGAAAGGGAAGTACAAAGGTCACCCGAGTTAACCCATACTAGGATTCCATGGAGGAAAACATGGACATGGAAGAAAAACAAAGGGTCAATTTCTGGGGGAGAGTGATAGAGAACATGATTATGAGAACATTAACCATAAGAAAATCCCAAACTTATGATGTGTGTAAATGGTATTTGATTACCAAGTAGGAAACGTAAACCAACAACATTTTTGTTTCACATTCCTTTTCATAATTTTTAGGAATTCATTTACAACATAAAACAAAAACATAAGAAAATATAACTATCTTCGTGTAGATTTTCATCCTTTAATAAGTTTCTACCCAAAACTAATCTTTTCTCCAAATTATGAGCATTCAAAACTACTTGGTCTCATAAAAACACAAGAATCATCTTCATAATCCACAAAAGATTAACTATCTATTTCTTCTATCTTTAAACATTATCCTAAAAACAGAAAGGGTAAGGTAAAACAACTCTTCAAAAAGAAATAATCCCATAGGAATGGAAACTAATTTTAAATATTCAAAGTTCCATGGTACTACCCAAAGTTCATCATATTCCATTCCATAAATAACTGTCCTTAAAAATCCTCAAAATAAACCAAACTAAGATTGAAACCCAAATACAAGAAGGATTTGATAACATAGTCTTCCAAAATAAACTTCATTGTTCATCTCCAAACAACATCAACCACTCCTAACATCTTATAAAAAAAGTAGAAAACCTAAACATATTTTACCCAAGATAGGTTAATCATTCCCATAAGTAACCTAAATTACTATAAGTCCACTTTAAATTCATCGATTCTTCAAAGTATAAGTCAAACTTACTTCTCAATGAAAATACCGTAGTAATCTATTTACCTCGATCATATAGGGTTCCCAAAATAGTTAACGTCTTTAAAAATAATAATCATCTTTTAATCCCTTAATCATCTCTATCATATTAATATGGAAATCTTCGCATTTCTAATCACATTGGTTGTTGGGACATGTTCTTCCATTTCCCACCATTAACTAAGAAGAGAAAGTATAATCAGGGGCTTAAATACTTAGCCAATAATCATGAACATGAACTTAAATCATATAAGGATAACTTGTAGAAGAAAAGTATACCCTAGCTTGTGACCCCCTAGGTTTCAAACTGGGTTATCCATGATCATATATCCTTATGTGAATCTTTATTTTATTTTATCTTTGTTCCTTTAATAATGGTTCATACTAAGCTTATGAATTTACCAAAGCATATCCCTCGGGAGTGTCGTAACCAAGAGTGCAGCAAGGCCCGTTGTCGTGTACCAGTTCCCGTTTGAGTCTAGCTCAAAGCGGTGTTTTCGGGTTTACCCCTATGTACATCTGTGCCAGAGCCACCTCTACCTGCTCGTATCCAGACAGGGATGTATTTTCTTGGCAACCCCTTACTCAATACTCACCAAAATACCAGGAAGATTTCCTATATATAAACATTTCTATAGGCTTCTTCCTAATGTTTTCATATCCTAATTTCCATAAATAACTAAACCATCCTTTGATACCAACTATAGCATCCCGCCTTTTTATAACATAAACTTTCATTACATTACACAAAATTGAGGATCTTTAAGGTTTAGTGTCTTGGAAACTAGGAACATAATACATGAAAACAACATAAAAAATTCCTATTAAACACTTGAAAGGCTTCTCCTTATGTTCATCCTAGGTTCATTACTGCATCTCATAACCTGGGGACATACATCAAAAGAAAGGGTGAGCAAAAGGCCTAGTAAGGGAAACAAGATGATCATTTTACATGTGAACTTGAGATACTTCAATAAGGACATGAAAAGAACTTTAAGGAATGAGAAAGAAATCATGAGGCATATCATAATAAAAATAAAATTTTCATAAATTGAATATGTGTCTGCAACATTTAATATTGACAATCATTTCGTTTCACCAAGGTCCATCCCCAAGGTGTCGTTAAAAATCACCAAGGTTATTCACCAAGGCGTCGTTAAAATTGTAATCTCTAGTGGTTACATCATTACCCAATGCATTGGAGCGCTATCAGGGCGCACCCTTAAATTTGCCTTTATTATCATGTGAGCCACATATATCATCATAAATAATTTCATAAACAACCCATATAGCATAAAATAAATGGGTTTCATTTCATAATCACAACGTTTTAAAAACTGCTTTAAAGACATGATCTTTACGTCACTTTAAAACCCACATAAAAGGAAGGTGGGTCTCATGTATGTAAATCCCAGAATTTAAAATAGAACATTTTGGTATATATGTGAATACCCCTTTAGAAGAAAGAGCTTTGAGTATTCACTTAATAATATAAAATAACTTTAGAAAAAGAGAGAGATATTTTGAGACGGAAATTCTGCAGCATAACGGCTATGTTACGAGGTTTTAGAAGACATTAAAAAGAGAGGGAAAATGGGTCAAACATTCATAAATGACCCATAAAACAGTAGATGGACAGAATAAGAAGGATACATGATCATGGTAATTAAATTTCAAGGACATACCATTTGAAATGAAAAACATGGAAGGAAGACAAAAATTAGGTTTCTCTTATGAAAGTTCGGCAGCCTAACGACGTTACTTAAACTTCAACAAAAATGATTTGAAAAGATCAAATAGGGTCTCTCATCATGTGAACATAAGAGTTCAGTATGATAGATATAGAGATAACGCCCCAACATAATTAAAAAGGAACTTGAAAGACTTTACATGAAAGTAGAACTTCAAAATGAGAAGGGTGAAGAACCACTTAAAAATTCGGCAGCCTAACGGTGCCACTTAAAACTTCAAAATACTGAATTAAAGAGATCAAATGGAGTCTCTAATCATATGAACATAAGAGTCCATTATGATAGATATAGAGATCATACCCCAACATAACAAAAAATGAACTTGAAAGAATTGACATGAAAGTAGAACTTCAAAACGGGAAGGGTGAAGAACCACTTAAAAAATTCGGCAGCCTAACAGCGCCACTTAAAACTTTAAAATACTGAATTGAAGAGATAAAATGGGGTCTCTCATCATATGATCATAAAAGATCAGTATGATAAATTTAGAGATCATTCCCCAACATAATAAAAAGGAACTTGAAATACTTTACATGAAAATAGATCTTGAAAAAATGAGAAGGGAGAAAGAGTCCGTTACAAAAATTTCGGCAGCCTAACGGCGCCACTTAAAACATCATAAAACGAAATAATGAGAGTAAGAGGGGATCTCTCATTATATGAACATAAAAAGGGCAGTAAGAGGAGTATAAAAGAACATCCTCCAACATAAGAACATGGAGCATAAAAGGAATGACATAAAAGAGATTACTTGAAATGAAAGAGAGAGGTCGGATCCCTTACCTTAAAACGTGACTCTTGAAACTCAAAGTTTTGGACCTTGAGGGCTTGGGGCACCTTGGGAGGACTCCTTGGGAGGTAAGGAGACCAGAAAATCGTTGGGGGAGAGTTGGGAGTGAAAACCAAAGGAGGAATGGGTGGGTATTTATAGGGAAAGTGAGGGGACAAGGCATTAATGGCCAAGGGACACCTCATTAGTGGTTTTGGAAAAACCATGGGCTTGCCCATGGTATTTTCCCATGGTATTGGCCACTTGGGACACCTCATACCTTATATTACTATTCACAATTCGACCATATTGAATATATACTTAATACATCATTTAATGATGTCATTAGACACCCGTAACTTAAAAAACTGTATTTTCACTATTCATCGAAAATTCAACTTTCTCAGAATAATCCCAAAATTTCACCTTAACCAAATATCAACGCTCTTATTACAAATATGAACTCCATTTTATAAAAATAATTTTCTAAATTTTTTTAATTTAATTTTTAAATAAAAACACTATTCACCGAAAATTCATTTTTTTCAGAAAAAACCCCAAAAATTACCATAGCATAATATCGGTGCTCTGAGTTCAAAAATGAAATCCGTTTTATAAAAATAATTTTCTAAATAATTTTAATTAAATTTTTAATTAAAAAACACTATTCACCCAAAAAACTAATACTTGAATAATAATTTATGAAACCGTTATTTAACCATTTTATTGAATCACATTACTTAATCAAGGTGCCTAGATTATATTAATAATTTCTTTAAGTGAAATTACTAATCCATTTGGTCACATTACTAATCCTAAGCGTAAAATCACTATTCATAATTTACTATTCATCAAAAATCAAGTTGATCTTATTAGACTCGAAATTTCATAGTGAACATAATTGTAGAAGACCTTTTTTTGAAAATCATTACACATTTTTATTTATTTAAGGTTTACATAAACATTTTTAAAATATCCTTTCTCTAAAATTTATCAAACATATGTATACTATATTTATATGGACATTTGAAAATTCATAAATTTCATCATAAGAAGAAATCCAAATTTTTATTTAAAATAAAGGATTACACAAGGCAATCACGGTCTCCTTACATAGCCCCTTATCACAACAGCATAGGACCTAAGTGTAAGATGTGCTAAGGTGAGAGAATCTGAGGGAGGCTCGGCCAACATCGCACGAGTCGTAATTTCTATTAGTTTGAACTTCTCGTGAAGGCGATCCCGTTCTAGCTTCACACGATGAAGTTCAGCTTGGGTTTGGTCCAGAGGAAATCCCAGTGGTGCTACCTCCTTCCCAAGTTCTGTTAGATGGGCTTCGATCGGTCCAAGACTACTGGGTGAGGCCATCAAATCTTCTTTCTATATTAATTAAACAATATTGCTTGTATTTAGAGATAGTAATCAAAACATTTAGTTTCCAGCGGTCATATTGACCAATGGTCAAATAATAGTCAAAACCCAACAGTCTCATTTTAATTATACTCATGTTATCAAATGAAACATTTTTGTTGAGTATAAAAATAAAATAAAATAACACATAAAATTAGGAAATGAGATTTATTCAAAAATTTCGGGTCATTACATTCTATAAATTTTAAGATAGAGAGTACATGAAAAATATTTATTGAAAAATATTTTCTTGAAGTCTTCCCATTCCACGGAATCAATATCCTATTTAGAATTTGTGTTCTTGATCAATGTCCACCACTGATCGACTTCTCCCTTAATGTGATAATTTTTTTTCTCTTTCTCTGAGCATCAGAGGATATAGAATATCTTATCAATGGATATAATACATTGTTCCATGATGAGGGGTCCATAAGATCCACTAAATATAGGAGGTATTTTTCAAATAAAATATTGGACTAAAACTTGATATTTCTTAGGAGGAGTAGGGAATTACGCATGATTCATGTAATTATTCATTACTTGAATTAGTTGATCCAGTAATTCCATGAATTTATAATATACCACTCCTATAATATTATTCATATCATTGAGAAATCATCACATTTCCTATCATTTTGGTTGATGGAATGGTTTATCCTATTTTCTACCATTAAAAAAAAGAAAAACAATATGATAATATATTAACTAATAAACATAGAAAAGAGAAAATTAGAAACTTGGGAGTAATAACTTATGAATTATATGTATATATTAACTTATAACTCTATTGGATTCAATATAGGTTATATATGGTAATGTTTCCTATTAGGTTTTCTAAATTGTTTTTTTTCAAGTCCTTTATTATGGTTCATAAAGAGTTTTTGAATTTGCAAAAAATATCCCTTGAGAGTGTCAATCCAAGTGTTCAACAAGGACAATTATTTTTCACCAGGTAATGATTGATTCCAGATCAATTTACCCTTTTCAGGGTCATCACCCTTAAGTAAAACTATGCCAAATCCTCATCCACTTTTAATATCTAGAGATGGATGTAATTTCTTGGAAACTAATCACTCTATCATTCACCAAAATTCAAGGATATTTTACCATAATTTGAATTATCCATAGGGTTGTCACTAAAGTATTCTAGTACTAATCCCAAAAAATAACTACACATTTCTATGATAAAAAATATTGTGACCCAATCCTTTTATATATATTGTTACATTATTTTCATAAACAAATATCCAATAATTACAACCCCAAAATAATAAGTCCTATTGTCTTTATAAGACCAGGTTCTTAATACATAAAAAGGAAAATTAAAACATGAAATCCTTATTGTATTTTTCATAATGAGATCCTAAATCCATTTTAGCTCTTAAAACTTCATAGTATATCCTAGGAAATATATAAAATAAATGGGTGAGAAAAAAATCTCTGTAAGGGAATAAAAAGGATAAGAAAACATAACATTTGATTCAAAGGTAAAACATGATTTCATAAAAGATAACTCTCATGAGTAATCACATGGAAGAATATTAAAAGAAAAATGGTATCATAAGATCATGGTAGCATAGAAAATGTGGTGGAAACATATAACGTGACATAAATATGAGTGAAGACTAACTACCTAGACAATATCATACAGTGGAAAATGTCCCATAATGGGTTATGTTTACTCTTTAATCCCATACATAACGTCTCATGAGATTAAAGATTTACCCAATACATTGTAGTGATATCTGGTCACACCCATTATAACATGTTCAAAATTTATGAGTTCCACTTAATGAAATCAATCATACGAGATAAGAAAAATAATCATCTATGAAAAGTAAAAGGATTTCATAATCTTGCCTAATATCACAATCAAAGGAAGTTTCATAATAAAGAAATTTGAGAAATGAATATAAGGCATACATTACCCCATAAAAGGAAGGGAGAATAATATATGAATATATGTATGATACATATGTAAAGAATTTATAAGCATTCCATAACTTTAAATAGATAGATAAAGTGAGTTAGAGAGAGAATGGTCATAACTCGAAGAAAATGGTAGTTTAGAGAGATACCTTACCTCAAGCCCAATTAATCATGTGTATTATTTATCTTATGTAATAATAACATTATGTTAATTATTTACTTTATCAATAATATTTTTCAAGTTTATTATTCATTTTATTTCATTTATTATCATGTTATATTCAATTACTTAATCATTTAGGTTCAAGTCAGACGTTTTAATGATGTTCATATCATATATCCAAAATCACTCTGGAAAGTTGACTGTGGTCAAATATATTATTATTTTTTCATATAAAAAATAATAAACATGACATAAATATAAATTTTATATATCAATTATAATTTTAAAACTGACCGTGAAGGATGGTTAAGAAAAATGAACTATGTTACAATCATGGAAATAGTGGGCCATACAAACGCATGAGTAATGTTTCCATTTTTCAAAGATTATAATGGAAAGACAATAAGTATTAATTTATTTTTACACAATTATAATTATATCATAATTATCATAATATTTATTTAAATATTATTATATATACCATCCATGTGATCTGGTAATTAAAAACTAATCACATTGCTTCGCGGAGATGGTGATCCACACGTACATACGAATGACATTATCATTTTTCTATGAATGGAAATGTGAAAAAATATATATTAATTTTATGGAATGATAAATATTTAATTAAAAATATATACATATACATATATATATATATACATTAAATCCATCATCATAAAAATACATGATAGGTGAGGATGTAAAATGAATTACATTGGATTGCGAGGAGGTAGTCCACTATACACACCGATGATGGTTTTGTTTCCCATTTTATGGAAGATTAGGTGGATTTAGGTTATTAAATTAACATAATAGCATATAATTATATGTTATATACTTATTATATTATATTAACATGGATTAATAAAATATTAAGTAGGTGGAATAAGAAATAAATCAAAAACTCATGGTTAAGAATTATACTTATTCTTCAGAAACTCTCTTTGTGTTTGCACAAAAAACCATCCTAAGGGGGTTATATAATAAAGATAAGGAATGTAGGAAATGTTAAGATAAGTGATTCAGGTATTTGGGAATGTATTATATAAACCAAAAGTATTTTTATGTGTGAGTAGAAAAGAAGAGGTGGTGTCCTTTTATAAGCATGAGAGATAACACACTTAGAAATTTTGAAAATAAAACGACATAACCTCATTTTAAACTCAAAAAAGGATCCGAAATGGATAATTATAGAACATTATATGATATAATGTTGAAATATTTCCATAAAATTGGAATTGAACAAGTTTTTAGGTCATTTTAACCCTTATATTTTTAGTTTAACACTCGGTAAATCCGTTTTATCCTTAATTGTGATAATTAATTTTACAGCTTTTAATATTCATTATGAACAAAAATTAAGTTGGAATTATTATATAATATTAATTATTATTACTAAAAATATTTAATCAATTAAAAAAAATTCATAGAATTGGAAGAATTTAATTTAAAATTAAACCACCAGACGAGATGAAACACATGTTTCTAAAGAAATTGTTTTCATAAGTATAAAAAGTTTTTATATAAAAATTGAACATAAAATTGATTATAATTACCTAATTAAAATTAATAATAACATAATTGAACTAATTATATTTTAAAAACTAAATGAAAATAAAACAGAACTTGTAAATTCTTTAAATGAAAAGGAAGTTTTTAATAAAAATAAGCATTTTCACTATTCAACGAAAAATTAACCTATTTAGAAAATTTTAAAAAAATAAATTTAGGATAATTTTACATGAAGATTTATAAAAATATTTTAATTTTATAAAATAAAATATCTAAAATTTAATTAAATTAATTGTAATATTTTATTACAAGAAGCAATAAAAATCATTTTTATAGAAAACATATTTTTTAAAAGATAAAATGTCTTCATAAAAATTGAGTGCTTATCTATTAGGAATGTATAAATACATTTATATATATTAAGAAATATATATATATTTCATAAATTATTTAATACTATTTATAACCTCCAATTTAATTGTTGGGTTATAATGATCATAAATAATCATGGTTCATTTAGGCTTGGTGTTGCGTTTCATATGCACTATCAAACATAGTTTTATTTATTTTAAAAAACATAGTGTGTAAAATTTAAGGTCAATTGATGATTTCCAATCCATGAATTTTAGCATAATGTGGTAAGTATAATAAGGAGAAATTTTTCTATCAATGGTTAGTGTGGGACTTACACATGAACATCTCTTTTTGGTCAACCTCGAAGGGAATATGATCCAACAAAGATGGGTTACTTGGGAATATGACTTAATGAGGGAAATATGATAAGAATTAGAGGGAATATTACCCTTAATGTGGGGGTACAAGATTTTATCAAGAATATGGACTGATAAAGGGTGGTCTATCGGAAATATGGATCTAATGGATTAAATTGATGTCTGAGGGGGAATATAGTCCAACGAGTGAGGATGTCTAGACTCATGGGGAATATGGCCCCATAAGAAGGCACATAAGTTGATTCATGAAATATATAGCCCCATGGGGAAGGATATAAAAAGGTTGATGATGTTAGGTTTGAACCCTAATAATGATTTCTATATATCCCATACTGAAAATAATAAAATCCCACATAGTTCAAATGATATAGTTTTAGGTTATGAGACAAGATCTTACTATGCGGTTTATTGTTATACGATAAGGAAATTATCATGCATTTTTACATCGCGTGATTAGGACATTGGACATGCAGTTTAATGTCATGTTCTAGGGACACATGTGACATTAAATTTTTGGAAATAGTGTATAAATTTGGGATTACAAAAAATGGGGATGCCCTATAATGGAAAATTGGGGATTACACCTAATAAGAGGCCCATATTGGAGTAATTTTAATTATTCTAATGGAATGATCAACTCAAATCTATAAGATCATGTGATTCATGATCAATGTAATAAAAAAGAGATAATATAATATAGATCACATTATATAAGAGTGAATAATTATATTTGAATGGGGATTATGAATTACATCTTACATTTGTGAGTATCCCTAGATTATCAATGATATTGCCAATAAGAACCATCTTGGGTCTTATACCTGAAAGGGAATCCCACCTCTCATATTCTAATATATTGATTGGAAATCCGAGATATAGAGGTGGTAAGAGTATAAAATTCTATAAGAAATATGGGGGACTTACTCTATAAGGTACTTAAGAGAATATGGACCTTTAAGGATGATATATTGGGGTTTATGAATTGGAGATTCCCATTTTGGTATGTCATGGACCATTGAGTGGAGAATAAATCCACCACTGATCCAGGAGAGACCACTCCAATATCTGAATGATAGGGACCCATGTTATAATGGGAATTTATGATTGTGATCCCCCCAAGGGTTCTACCAATTCAGGTAGATAATTATAAAGACTCATTTTATCAAGGGAATACATGATCAAAG
The DNA here is from genome assembly GCA_963277665.1 of Viscum album. NCBI lineage: Eukaryota > Viridiplantae > Streptophyta > Magnoliopsida > Santalales > Viscaceae > Viscum > Viscum album. Next base: position 885,735,352 of record OY728158.1, read on the forward strand.
GGGTTCACACTAGTGCATTTTCCCTGCTCATATAGGTTTGGTGGTTTCATAGGAGGCTTTATACCATCATTTTTAGTTTTTTAACCTTGGTAAAAAGAATAAATAGGTTGGTCAGATAACTTTTACATATTCACCAATGGTAAGAAGGGATCAAGAACTATAAATAGGCTTTTTTTTGCATAGAATGTGCATAGAGGGTGATACTTCATTGCATTAGGTTCATGGTATAAAAAAATATATGTGGTAGATAGGTGTGCAAAGGGTAAACCCACCCAAGGACCTCGGTAAGGAGACTTGACCACCTGAGGGACACATAAAGGGTTCATACCGCATGGTTGGTATAAGTGTGGAAAGATGAGATTCTTGGTGACCTCATGGATTTGGACCATCCACATATAGGATGAATGAAGGGATCATCTCACATGGTTGATAGAAGTGTGGTAAGGTGATCCATATAGTGACTTCATGGGGTAGTCTGGTCTTCCTGGGAGACATGTAAAGGAGGTTTTGACCTCCTAGGAGATGTGTTACTAAAAGGATCCATGTGATTAATAGTTCATAAAGGTACCATACACAAGGAAAATGACTAAGCCTATATAGAAGTGGATTTATGGAGGAAATAATTTTACAATAATTATGGATTTTAAGAATTACCTTGAAAAAAATTCATTGCTATCATTTTACTTTGAGTATTTATACATTATTATTCATCTTCATGTGTCTTATCTAAATGAAAACCTTTGGTATTTATAGGTAGGGGTTGGGTAAACTGTTTCCCAAAATATACATCCGTATAGCAGGGGGTGTGGAACCACGTGGTGGCTTCACTTATGGATTATGTGGTGGACTAGAACAATACATAGGGGAAATATTCTGCTAGGTTGATGGGAAGTCATGTGGTGTTATCATATCATAATATCATAGTTTATGAGAAAAAACATGATTAATGATCATTCACCTTATTTATAGGTGGCTATGAGGCTTCTCCATCTTATAATTGTGTGGTCAGTGCACAACTGAAGGACAATGTAGATAGGTGGCTCTGTAGGGTATCTTCTTTCTATTATCATTTTGAAAAATAAATGAGAGTTAACAAATTTTTTACCTTAGAACAAAGTTTGATCAAAATGAATATATTCTCATTCTGAGGGTGTAAATATAAGCCCGTGTGAATTATCATGTGATTTCTTGGAAGTCCCGTAGTCCATGTGGGGTGGTGTGTGGCTGGTATAGAAGAAACATAGTGTTGAAAGTTTGCTGTGTCACTTATAAATAAGAGGATTCCCCCAATTAATTTGACTTTTTTTCTTATATATTTAAAGTATTATTGAGAAATTGGACTTCCACATGACTAACTCTACCAACCTTCCTCATGAAATTATGGCCTTCATGAGTTCATTAATCCATCTTTCACCTTTTCCTAGTTGTAACAACATTCTTGTATTTTTTTGGGCAGTTTCTAGACCTTATCTTAACTATTTGGTGAAATTATCATGATCGTGTAGTTATCCCATGGTTTATTCAAGTGATACATGTTTCAGACATCTACTTGATCACCATGTATCTAACCTGAGGCCGAACATTTTTTTGAGTCTCCTTATGTTTGGCGCATGGTATCTTCATGATTACTACACAGAAGTTTATACCTTTCCATTTTTCATATCCTAACTATTTTCCATCCATATTTTCAAAATATGATCATAGTAAAATGGATACTTTCCAATACTAGAAAAATTAAAGAAGACCCTCAATATCCTTTCATTTCTCAAAAATTAATCCTTGAATAGTCTTCCCACTGTAGAACTTTAGGGGTACCCATTATCTAGTAAGTTACCTATATAAAACTTTGGGCTGGAGGATAGTGTCATGCTCCATAAACCCAATAACAATAGACCACCAGAATGGTTTATTTCCTATGTGGATGATATATATAAAATCATATATCTCAAGGTACAACTTTTTTGAGAGGATTTCCAAGGGAGTGAAAATATTTAGAACAACTCTCTACTCACTCATGATGATGAAGATCAGTTCCAGTAGCCTATCACTCAAAAATATTCATCTATATTATCTATTTCACTAATAAATCACAATATAGGGTAGATTCCAAGTTTTATTCCCTAATGGTAGATTTTTTGGTAAGTGGGATTGGGTTTTATGGGAGCATCAGAACTGTATAGTGTTTACCAAAAAGTAGAGAGCAATTAAATTATATGGGGTGGTATGGTCTTATTAGTTCATGGTGTACTATCCAAAAAAACTTCTCATAGATATTTTTAGTCACTGGTGTTCTGGTACCAACATCTTCAATATACCACATGATGAGTTAGTGATTTTTTTATGGGACATCCAACAACTGGGGGAATCACGATCATTGAGAGAATGTATGATGAATTTATCACTACAAGAAATTCCTAGGAGGATTAAAAATAGAACCATACCTTAATAAGGGTATTATGTAATTAAATTGGAGAGAATACTAGGTAAGGACCCCTATGTTCATTCAATTATCCCATTTATATATTGATTGGATATATTATTTCTACTTAGTGAGTGAAAACATGGGCTCAGATACTCAAAGAGTTTCCCTAGCCAAAAATCCATGAATAACAAGGGTTTATATTGTGCTATTTTTGTAACATTCCAATAATTATCACGGGGGTATTTAATTTAACCAAATATTACCCTAACTTTCAAATATAGGGGTTTCAAGCTATGTTTTTGAGCGGGTGTCTATTTATTGATGAGGATTTCTTCTTAGGTGTTAGGGTTAATACCCTAGTTTGGAAGCTCTACTACTAAAAGCCCTGTCAATCAACATATTAGTTCAAATTCTTGCTTTAATTTACCACATGATGGGTCATGTTCAATAAGGTAAAATCCCACACTGAATTAATGGTCCACTCTAGTTATTTCATGGATGGGTAACACAAAACTTATGATATTATAAGTTAAATAATTTTTTAACAAACCCTCATTTCACATATCAACCTAAACTATGATTTTTTTTCGATGTTTGTGAAAGTTCCATGAACATTAATTAAGTCACTAACATGATGAATAATTATCTACATTTCATCAATTTTCTTTACAATGTCTCACCCTCTAGGATAATTATTGATAACAACAATAGTACTCAGGGAGAAAAGTATTTTATCATATCTTTATAGGATGAGGTGTTAGTAACCTAGGTGGATAATATATTCATTTTTAATCATTACAATCATTATATATTCACCAATCAATTCTATTGTCAATAGAGAGTGTCTCTACTACCTCCCACCAGGTTTAGGAGGGAATGGAAACTCGTTGTTATATGATAGCTTAGTATGATGTTGAAATGAGAGGACACAAATTACAAGATTTAATTTCAACCCATGGGATCCAAAAAAAATTATCCTTGGATTTAACTAAGGCATGGATGGAGGTATATCTAGAAAATATTCTTGTATGGACCATCCAACGTGAGAAAAAATCATTGGATTATCATAGCCTGCTTCCTGGTGATACCTTTGAATAGATCATCAATCCAGAGGGTCTTGTGAATAAGTGCTACAAACATCAAGAAAAACCTTTAGTTTCATATTTCATTCACATTTAAGAGGTGGTAGTCTCAATATAAGAGGTTAGAGTTACTGATTTTGTTGATGAAATTAGTCCGAAAATACCAACAACCAGTAATCCACCTGTGGATAGTGCCTCTACCAAGTAGGTTGATGGGTCCAACTAGGGGGTGATAGTTATAAATTCATATATACCCAATAACATATCTATCTCATAATTTTTGGAATAATTTCCCAATTACATACCATTTATGAATACCAATAATAGCAGGAACCTCAAAATCAATGTCAAAGATTGAGTAGTCAGGAAGTGGTCATGGTGACAAGTTTTTACTATCATTACAAAGATAGGGTTATAAGATATGAAATTAATGGATGAAATTATTTTAAAACTCTTCTGTAGTCTAGGTTCGGGTGAATTTAGAACCTATTTTCTCATATAAAACAATTTCTAACTACCCAAGAGTAGTTGACATCCCAATAAAGTGACATTCTATTATTTGATAGTTCCAACCATCAATAAGATTTCATGGAGAGTGTTATGAAATAGTTAAACCACATTTTTGTCAAAGAATCATGGATTCATGATTTTATGGTCATGTAAACTATGGATATCAAAGAATATGAGGCTCACATTTCAAGGTTAAAGGATCATCTACCAAAGGTGAATGCCAATATTGAGGTCTTTGAACAAAGGAGTTGATAATTGACCACTCACATCGAGAAAATGAGACCATTGGTTGTGGAAGAAGCTATCCAATATGAAAAACTTCAATAATACAGTAGTGTTTCCCATCAAGATTTATTTGATCTGCTAAAATTATCTTAGTATGATTCATTGTAGTTGTTTTCATTTTTTTCTTTTTTCATAAGATTAAGTGAAGAGACTCTAGGATATAGATGTTCATTTCTTATCTTTTTGTCAATAAATGAATTAAATGATATTTTTACTTCAATAATTTCCAATTATTTGATTACCCATTACACTTTTAGTATCATTTTATGATAACCTAAATTTTTTTAACAAAAATATTCGAATAACTTGAATCTACTTGAATACTGAATGTGAATGAAATAAGTCAATCACAATTCATAAAAAAATGAATCAAATTGATTTAATATTTGGCATGGATCATATAAAGATACAAGAATAAATAAAATCATTGTAACAATATCATTATAACACTATATTTGGTCTATTTAGATAAATTATTTTCTCTTGGGAATGAATTACGGATGGATATTTCCATAGATATTATCACTACAAAACTAGAGTTAGTCTATTTGGATGAGTGAATTGACTCAATGTGATGAGGGTTATGATGGGGGAATTTAGAATGAGGATTACAATGTTCAAAAGGGTTAAATTACCCTGAATTGATGTCTTTATATATTTTTCATTGATCCACTAGACTGATATACTAATAATTAGGGGAATAGATAGATGTTATAATTTTTTCCCTGGATAAGGGACCCAATGACCATAAGTTGACTTATAATGATGTCACATTATAGACCCCATAACATTGAAAACTTTTATTTTATCACCCTATATTTTTAATATACCTCATATGTTGTATGCTTATGGGAAGGAACTTGAATTTTTCTTAGAATGACCTCTATGGGGTTTCAACCTAACAAATTTTGTTCTATTTCGATTTCAAATTCCCAATTTTGACTATATTACACAAGGTTTGTGATGTTATTTATATTTTAATAACTTATTATATACTCCCTTTAATGATTTTATATGAAATGTGCATGATTTGTGTGAAATATTAATGTTTAAATATTAAATATAATTTTAGAGAACTATTAAATTCATCCAGATTCAAGTATGTTTAATTTTTTAATAATAAATCCCACCCTACTTATCCAAATTGTATTATTATTGTTTTTTAGGGTTAATTAATTAAATGAAAGCATTTCATTAGAATGAACCACTGGCCAAATCGTCCATTTGGATGGTCATATGGTCCACACAAGAAGACCCAAAGAAACTGTGAAGAAACTGGACCAACCGTGATGATTGAGTTATTGGTCTAAATCCCGAAGCCCAAATTTTATGAAACTCCACCATATTTTAATTATTATCCAAGATAAACATGGATAAAAATTTTAAGGTCCAAATATATGAAAAAGAGACCCAATCGATGATTTGAAGTCTATCCCACCATTCTGTATGGAAATTAAAATCTAGACACTATTCATGACATATATCTTTATGTAATCATCAAATAATGTTGATATTTTTCAGTGTGAAAGTGGAGATATTGGAGGAATACTTTGTTGAATAAAATTTTCAGATTTTAAGGCATATTCCTATTGATAAACCCAATCAAATTTAAGACTTCTAAAAAGTATGGATTGAAATGGATAGATTAACATTGTTTAATAAAATAGCCATAACTTTGGTTACATAAGTGAAAATGGTTCCAAATTTTTAGATTAGTTGGAAAAATGTATTATATATAACTTTTAATAAGGATATATCTCGAGATTCAGTATTCTGGATGTCAAAAGCATCGATCCAAGTGTAGGGGTAGTTTTGGAATGAAAACAGTCCACCACCTTGGGCTATAAATACATCCCCTCCTCTCCTTTCAAAAGGGTTGGAATTTAAGAATATAGGAGAATTAATTGACATGACCAAATACTTGAAAAAGGATTGGGAGGACCTTCCATACTCAATTTTTCACTTGATATACCCTTCCTCCTCTCTTGGTTTTCATTTACTTTTGTGTTCTTCATTGTTGTAATCTTGTAAGTCTTTTTTTAATTATGTTTTAATGAAAGTTTCTTATTCAATATATATTATTCTAATACAAATTTGGTAGTTTAAAATTAATGTTCTTAAAATATTTTAAATCAAGTTAAAACCCTTTCCCTTCTTTTTCTTTCTCATTCAATCTGAAGTCAGTATTTAATTCCCTTCATCGTTTGTGTGTGTGTTCGACGCACCACTCTTTTCTTATCCCTTTATTTTCTTATCTTCTTAATTTATCATATTAATAATTATAACCAGATTACTAATAATTTAAATGGATGAGTAAATCTCTCATTGGGAAGAGTTTTAATTTGGGTATGTTAAGTGATTGAGAGATTTTTCTCGTTGAGTATTCTTTGAATTAACACTGTGTATGCTGGGCTTAACATGTCATGGATTAATGACTTGTTTTGTTTAATGAGAGGTTTCCATGAATTATTGTAACCATAAATACACTACCATAAACAATATATAATTAATATTAGAACCCTAAGTTAAGTTAAATCTTGGATTAAAGCCTCAATACTTGGGAATTCCAATCAATTTCAACTTGTGACATGAGTGTTAATTTAATGCAATATAAAGCAAAGCTCAGGGATATCACAAGATTAAATCCCTAATAATGAACCCACCCCAATATTTATCAATTTTTTCAATCAATATTAATCAATAAATCATTTCATAAGCTCTGAAAATAATCCCCACAATCAGAATACAATCAACTAAAAAAAATCGACTATTAACAAGTATCATCGCCGAGGATTTGACCCGAGTGCTATTATACACTTTAGCAGAGCACCAAAACCTTGACTAGTCGATAGGTGAAAATCAAACACACTTTAAAATGGCACTATTTCCAGGGATGATTCAATTAATTATTCATTAGTTTCTGATTGTTGTAAAAAAAAACAAAAAACAAAAAATGAAAAAAAAACACAAAGAAAAACCCATCTTCCTCATTCTTCCAAAATCTCTTTGAATGCCTCATAGAATCCAAAACAATACTTTGGATTATTTTGACCCTGAAATTTAGAGAACACTTCACCAACTTATAAGGAACATAAGATATAATCAACTCATTCAAGAACTTTCCCTTATCCAACCAATTGAATTAGATATGGCCAATCCTAGGGAACTAACACTTAAATAACTTGTTTCCCCAGATATGAATTACCAAACTCTTGGTATCCAATATCCAAACATAGTGGCTTACTTTGAACTCAAATCAGATTTGATTCATCTTCTTTCTCATTTCCATGGGCTAGCCGGTGAGGATCCACATCTCCACCATAAAGAGTTCCTTGTGGTGTGCTCTACCATAAAGCCTCAAGGGGTTTTTGAGGAACAAATAAAACTCTAAGAATTCCCTTTCTCCCTATTTGAAACTAATAAGTCATGGATATACTACCTTCCTCATAATTATATAACCACAAGGAATGACATGAAGTGACTCTTTTTAGATAAATTCTTTCCTGCTTCTCGTACTGCTTATATCCGAAAAGAAATTAGTGGTATCCGTCAATTCCCTAATGAATCACTCCATGAGTACAGGGAGAGGTTAAAAAATCTTTTTTCAACCTAACCACACCACCAAATCCCTGACCAAATATTGATCCAATACATTTATGGGGGGTTATTGTCTTTGGAGAGAACCCTCATTGATGCCTCAAGTGGCAGTTCTCTTATTGATAAAACTCCTGCAGCTGCAAGAGATCTCATAAGCAAAATGGATGCAAACACACAAAAATTACATACTAAAGAAAATTCTCAAGTCAAAAAAGTATAATAGAATCATTATGTAGATCCCAATAAGATGACCAAGTGGATGATTGAACTTATAGGTCTTGTGCGATAACTAGTTGTGGCTTCCAAATCCCCAACTTCATCTTCTCTACAATCAATGTTTCCTAGATCTGTCAAAAACTGTGGAATCTAAAACTCACCAGATCATCCAAAAGACACCTGTACACAACCTCAAGATGAAACATTTGATTCATCTTGAACAATGGAGCTCAATACAGCCTATGCTCAGCAGAACACCAACCCTCAACTATCAGGTCATTTTGTTAGAAACTTCAACCAACCTCACTCTGATCCCTTCTCTTCTTCCTATAACCAAGGCCTGAGGTATGGTTATACCATCTCTCATCACCCTCAATTACCTCCTCAAAACCCAAACTAGTTTAAATATGGTCAAGGTGTTGGTAACTTCCAACAACCTTATCCTTTTGTTCCTCAAAAACAAAGGAGAAATCCTCCTCTTACTCCTCCAGGATTCCACTATCCTAGTGAGACTTCTCAATTCCCAAACCAATACAATCTCTTAACCAAGAACCAAAATAAAGGTAATCCCAATTCGGGACAAGACTCTTATTCCATGAAATAATGGTAAAGTGCAGTGGAAGATCTTGCCTCCTTCACCCATTCTAGCCTCAAGAACATTGAAACCCAAATTGGTCAACTTGCTTCCCACCTAAGACAACAACAACAATCAAATTCCTCTAAACTCCCAGATCAACCATTATCCAACCCCAAGGGTAATGTAAGTGTAATTGCACTTAGATCAGGGAAGTAAATTGATATTATTCAAGATAAGAACTCCAACCCCCTTTAAATTTTTACCTATAAAATGAAAATAAAACGAAACTTGGAAAGGAACCTAAATCCATTCCCTTACCTCATTCCATTCCACTTAGGAACCCAATTCCTTTTCCTCAAGACTTTTCTAAGCCAAATAAGACCTTTGAACCCAATCCTAAAATTATTGAAATGTTTATACATGTTGAAGTCAAAATTCCCCTCTTAGATGAAATAAAACAAATCCCTAAGTATGCTAAGTTTCTTAAGGAAATGTGCACCCACAAGCGGAAACTTAGGACCTTAGAAAATGTTTCCACCCAGCAGTCTATTCCCATAAAGTTCAAATATCCAAGGAAATTTACGGTTCCATGCCAATTTGGAAGTTCCAAATTTGATGATGCGCTCATAGACCTAGGATACTCAATTAATGTCATGGCCAAACCCATCTTCTCAAACCTTTTTATAGGTCCCTTACATCCAATGGGTTTTGTTATTTAGTTATCCAATCGAATCACAACTAGTCTAGAGGGTATAATCGAGGATGTCCTTGTTCGTGTTAATGATATTATCTTCCTAGATGATTTCTTTGTCCTTGACATGGAAGGTGAGACAAACTCTTCTTGATCTCACTTAATTCTTGGAATACTATTACTAATGATAGATAAAACCAAAATTTATGTCTATGATAGCATCTTATCCATGGAATTCGGTGACCAAATGGTCAAGTTCAATATTTTTCAATCATGTGATACTCATTAGAAAATAAATTTGTATTCTCTATCCATGATTCCAAAAGATTCTCTAAGTGTGTGTTGAATCCCAATCCATCATGTTCTTCCTGTTATACTGATAAAGGATCTTGTGAAATCTGAACCATGATTAACTAAGTCATAAATGGAGAAGTTGATGTTGACATTATAAATGAAAAATATATTAATCTAAAGGATCTTGAAAACTATTTGGATTCCCATATCACCTCTGGACTATACTTCTCCAACTTGGAGGGTAATGGGTAAAAGAAACAAGCATGGTCATTTTTTTGATTCAAATCTGATTATCCAACATTCATCATTTCTTATCCAAGATTCTGAAAATTTTGTTATATGTTAGGTGAACCCTGAACCAATGTTTTTATATTGTCCTGATGGTAGTGATGTTTGTCATATTTGTTCCCTAATTAACAGAGTGATCACTGGTGAGGTTGAAATTGAACATTATTTGGCAAACAACATTGATATAAAGGATATTGAAAAATTTATTCAGTCTTATGACTCCATTTATCCTCATTACTCTACATCGGTAAGTGATGAAATAAATGAGTCAAAAATAGTTTGGATCTCATACTCTAGTTTCGTGTTATCTGAAGCTTAAATAAATGAACCATCAGAATTGATAAATATTCATGAATTTCCAATCATATAAAACCATCGATTTGTAGATAAAATCATTCCTCACGTTGAATACCAAAGTGAGGATAATCATATTCTCTTTCCACACCCATTGAATTGCAAGCGAAATAATAAGGAAGGGATGAAATTATCCAATGAATCATCAGGCCTCTTAAAGGAAAAGTTTCTCTAGAAGCACACTGGAGTTGAGAAAATATGATGGCCACCATCAGACTATGGGTAGTTTACACTAACTGTCCAGCTGTAGAAAAATAAATACATCACTTCTTGGGAGGAAAACCATGTTTTATTTTTTTACTTTTGTGAAATTTTAATTTATTTTTAGTTTTTAATTATATGAATAATGATTTTTATTTTTCAGGTAACATCCCATATGAGGAACATCAAATTCCATTGACCCACCAATGAATGGAGATGACGAACCAAAAAATCCAAACAAGGGGGCTCCTATTTCCCTTTAACTCTCTCTCTTTCTCCTTCTTCCCCCCTCATTCTCATTTTGTTTTTTACCACTTTCCTTGTTAAATTTTTTAATTTATTTACTCATTCTATTTTGTTTGGGTGTGTAATTTAAAAACACTAAAAAAAATAATAAAAAAATGTAAAAAAACCAAATGAGTCATACTTACTCACCATCCAATTTTGACATTTTGTCCAACCATTTTAGGGAGTCAAAAGACACGGTTTCATCTAAAAAATCTTCTGTTTTCATCATATTTTTGGATAAAGAATATTTTTTCCAACCCAAAAAATTTTGAATACTCAATTGTTGATTTGGAAACTGATTTTCCCCACCCACGAGGAACACTATTTTCTTTCATGCTAAGGCCACCTATGGAAATATTTTAAAAATGTATGTTCTTCACCCCCATTTGTGATTCTTGAGTTTATAGACCTTTAAACTAAATTTACTACTTTAGTGTGCATTAATATGATATAGGAATTTTCCGAACCACATGAGAATCACAATAACCAAATAGCCTCCCATTTACCTTACATTAATCCTCCTTTTGAAATCCCATTCGATCCTATGAAAACCTTTTCTTTGATAGACACATTACAATCCCAATACCTTTTCCCACCCAATATCAACATGGATTTTCATTGCATAATTTTTTGAAATTTAAGTGTGGGGGGGAATGGATTTTATTTTGGGTACCCTTTGTTGATTTCACCATGTTATCATATGCTTGAGGGAAAGAATCCATTTCAGTGTGGGGGAGAGGTTGTCATTCAGTGTGTTTTGGGTAATGTAATTCACTTTCATTTATGTAATTTTTTAAATGTTATTGAAAAGTGTTAAAAAAAATTCAAAAAATAAATCAATAAAAAAATGGGTTGTTTCTTGGGTAGGTCAAAAATCACTCTTCATCAACCTTTGATATTGTTATAACTATTACAATTAGTGTCATGAGGAGATCAATCATGGGTTGATATATGAGCATGAGATCTTTTTTAAGTTCAACTTTAGAAAAAAAGAATAAAATAAAATAAATACATGAACACTTATGTCATTGGGAGAAGTTTTGTGTTTTGTAAATATTCCATCTTCTAACCCCCTTAAAATTTTCTTCCTCTCTTGTGTATTTATTCACACAATAATTCCCTTGTAAATATGTGTTTTCATTTCCTTCCATGTTTCATTTCAAAAAAAAAATGTGCATTGTTTTACCCATGTTAGTGTTTTACCCCTCTTATTCTCTATCTTAGACATTAAATTCCTACTGTCCCATAGACATAAAAAACCCCTCAAAAATATATCTTGATTCTTGTTCAGTTTAAGATAGGGATTAGAAGCTGATATCTCTTTCAAACTCTAATATTTTGAAGCTCAATAAATTAATTTTATCATCTTGAGAAAAGTAAGTTTTGTGTGACACTATTTTCCATTTCTAAATTTTATAATGAAAGAATAAATTGTTTTTGGAACATTGTTTTTGTAACAACTTGTTGTGGAATTCAATATGGATGAGTGAAATTATTTAACCTCCCCTGATTAGGGAAAACAAAATTTTAATATTTGATGGTGAGTGAAAATGATTTTTATCATGGTTTTATATTTTTTGTACATGAGGACATGTACAAGACTAAGTGTGGGGGAGTTTATGTTATTAATATTTTAATAACTTATTATATACCCCTTTTACTGATTTTATAAGAAATGTGCATAATTTTTGTGAAATATTAATTTTTAAATGTTAAATATAATTTTAGAGCACTATTTGAATTCATCCAGATTTAGGTCTGTTTAATGTTTTAATAATAAATCTCACCCTACTTATCCAAAATTAAGTATTCTTGTTTTGTAGGATTCCTCACTCAAATTCCAACATTTAATTAGGAGGAACCGTGGGACAAATCATCCATTTGGAGGGCCATATGGTCCACACAAGAAGACCTAAAGAAATTGTGAAGAAACTAGACCAACCATGATGATTGAGTTACTGGTCTAAATACCAAAGCCTAAATTTTATGAAACTCAACCATATGTTCTTGATTATCCAAAAAACTCATGGATAAAAATTTTAAGGTCCAAATACATGAACAAGAGGCCCAAATAAGGATTTGAAGTCCAGCCCACCACTCTGGCCAGAAATTAAAATCCAGACACTATTCATGACATATATCATGATGTAATAATCAAATAAAGCTGAGATTTTGTAGGGTGAAAAGAAGAGATATATGCAGACTACATTGTTGAAGAAAGTGTTTAGATTTCAAGGCATATTTCTGTTGATAAAACTATTCACATTTCTGACTTCTAAAAAGTATTTATTGAAATGAACAGATTAACATTGTTTAATCAAACGACCATAACTTTGGATACATAATTATAAATTCCTAAAAATATTGAAATTCGTCATCCAAAATTATTATATAAAACTTTGAAGAAGGAGATATCTCAATATTCAGCTGTCTGGATGTCCAAATCATCGAGCCAAGTGGAGGGGTAGTTTTGGAATGCAAACGATCCACTACCTTGGGATATAAATACATTCCCTCCTCTCCTTTCAAAAGGGTTGGAATTTAAGAATATAGTAGTATCAATTGGCACGACCAAAGACTTTCAAAAGTCTTAGGAGGACCTTAGATACTCAAGTTTTTACTTGAGAGACCCTTCCTCCTCTCTTTGTTTTCATTTACTTTTGTGTTCTTCTTTGCTGTAATCTTATAAGTCTTTTTTTTGTATTTTTTTAATGAAAGTTTCTTATTCAGAATCTCTTATTATAATCCACCTTATTTAGTTTAATATTAATGTTCTTAAAATAGTTTATATCAATTTAAAACTGTAACATCCTAAGTAAGTAATGAATAATAGATATTTTTATCTATGTCTATTAATGATTAAGATAGTGTTATAGAGGCTTAAAATGAAAATAAATACAATCTTATGCATGGAATACACTAATATTCTTAAAAGATTGTTTTAGTGCCTTTTGATGGCAAACCATTTTTGAATCTATATTTTGACAATTTTATAAACTATGTTTGTCAAAATAAACTTATTCTTTATGATTGGGACATCAAAATTTACCTTGTGTGAATTTTTGGTATTTTTCTGACAATGTTCATTTTTTAATGAATAGTGAAAAATACTGCATTTTACATCAAAACTGCTTTTTAATCTAATTTATTTATATGATTATATTATGTTTTGAATTGGTTTTGAAGTTAAATTAGAATATATTTTTACCATTTTATCCAATGGTGGTCATTGGAATCAATTTCACTTTGAAATTAGACTTAAACTGGTGTCAATCTTTTGATACTTATTGTTTTGTAAAAACACGCAATTTGCTCTGGCAGCGGGAATTAATTATTAAATTAATTAATGTGACTTATATGATTTGAATTTTGTAAAATAGACTTCATTTTTGAATTCGGAATATCAAATATAGCTTAGGGTAAATTTTTGGTAATTTTCTGAAAAACTTCAATTTTTGATGAATAGTGAATCCACTAAGTGGTAATCAAGCAAACTGATTTTTCAGTTAAATGAAAGTTTACCACTAATGTGTATTGAATTTTGAAAATCCTACATACATGGTTGTCATTAAGAAGTAAAATGTGGTTCAATGAGATTAAAATAATTTTTTGGTGAATAGTAACTTATTAAGTTTTTAATCGCGATTAGTGGTAATTAGTGTAGTTTAAGGTATAAATAATGCTTTAATAATATTAAATGACCTAGACACATGTCCCAACCTTATTGGTTGTGTCATGGCAGACCAAGACAAGCCATGGGTCAACTTGGGGACCCCATGGAGACATTTTGGTTGGGAAATGATATAAATAACTTTTTATTTAATGTAAAAGTAAAAATGACACAAACATAATATGTTTTACGAAATTTTTTTTTACATGGGGTTATAAAGATCAGATTTTTGATTATAAATGGTAATTTGAAATCTAAAAAGATTTCCTACATCATAGTATTTTTTTTTATGATTTTTAGACATTAAATAAATTAAATTATTTATGACATAATAATGATGCAGCGATGACATCATTATTTGACGATTTAAATAAAATGGAAAGATAATGTAAAATCTATGAACTACACATGTCCAAAACCAATTGGATGAGTGGATTTCGAACCCTTATCACCTTATACATAAATTATATCAATGTGGGACCTTTTAAAATCGAAAAACATTTTCAAATAAAGTAATATTTCTTTACTTTCCAAAAGTGCCCCTCCTCTCCTCTTATAAAAGGCCCCCACCTCAACCTCATTTCACACACAACTCAAGACTTTGGCTCGACCAACCCCTGCCCATTTACTCTCTCCACATCCCTCTACTCATTCTAGAGGATTCCCTTTGGGCAGAATCCTTTCAAAGGAAGCCTTTAGGCTCAAATCAAAAGGAGTTACACTTTTAAAGGTAATTCATTCTCTCATGTTCATTTGTTTTATTTTGCTTCTCCAACCCCCTAAACTCTTTTTATTTACTTCTTTTGTAACAACAACAGTATCTTAAATATACTAGGATGTTTTTATAAGATTTATTTGAGCTACACTCTGACAGAACTACATCAAATGGTTAAAGAACATAGGGTTTCCGTGGATGGCGAAATTCTGCCTCCCGAAACGATGATTGTTCAATACTCATTTAACACCTTAAAAGGTGGCCATTATGATGTCACTATTTTTATATATGATATATCATAGGTTTATGTTTTCCTTAAGCTTCTGTTTTTTTCATTTTGGGCATACCTTTATGGTTTTCATTATGGGAAAACACGATATCTTCATTTTAGGAAGTGCGGACTACCGCCCCCTCAAAGTGATTTGATTCGTTAAATACAATATGTGGGACATATAAAGGATGGAACTATGATATTATATATGATATTATACTGGAATTATAATATACCTTTATATCATTATGATTCCATTCTATAAAATACGAAATAGAAATGAAAGTAGCGTTCATGCGTACGTACGGCTTACCGTCTCCATGAACGGTGCATTTCATTTCTTACCTCTAAATGATTATGTAATATTATAAATGCATGTATGTACTGGATATATATGACATATATTTACATCATGAATACCATTCTGGATATAATGAAACTTTGACCAAATTAACAACATGTAATGTAAGAAGTTTATTTTTGACTTAAGAACCAAATACCGACAAAATGAACATTATTAACTTAACTGATTACATGATGTTCATAACATGGTATAAAAGGAATAATGAACTTGAAATAGATTCATAATCAAGTAGAGATTAACTCAAGTTTATTATTCAGGAGATGAAAGAACGGTCGGGTCAAGTCGGATACGAGGTATGGGACTTCGTCTCAATCTCCTTTCATTGAGGCATATTTTATTTTATACACAACATTCTTTTATACGGTGTATAAACCCCTTTGACTTTTACGTTTATTCAAAAGTAATCTTTTTTATACGAAGCGTTTACTAAACGACAAAAGGGAATGTTTTTGTTGTACGTATGCGGCGACAACGACTTCTCCGCCGTCGTGACCGTTATTTGAGTTTCGGCTTCCTCTACAAGCCATACCTTCTTTTTAAAAGAAAAATAAATACCATGTTTTACTTTTCTTTTATTTTGGTATTGAAAATGGTTTTCATAATGTTTTTATATCAATGTGTTGTATTGATATCTTGTGATTGAAAGGTGGATATGTTATGTTTCCTTTATGCATGTTTTATGTGATATGAATTATGTTATGGTTCTTGGGCATTATTATGAAGACGGGTGGTTCCGTGATAAACTAAGGGCGGGTGAGCCCGATATAGATCTCCAATGCATTGGGTAACGCGAAGGAGTAAAACGTTAATGTTTCTCCGAAGAGATTTTAGGGAATATACTGTGATGGGTATTCCAAACGTAACCAAGAGGGTCACTCCCTACGTAAGAATGTTATGAATGCCTCAAGTTACCTTTATGTCTTATGATTTCTATGATTTATTCATGATTTTATGAGGTATGTTAAAGTGCCTATGTTTTATGGGTAAAGTATGATTTCATTCTTATGTATATATGAACTCATGTTTCCTTTCCATGTTTTTTTTATAACCCATACTGAGTTTTTATGCTCATCCCAAGTTTTTGAAATGTTTTTCACAGGTCAAGGGAAAGGTACATGATAAGATGATATAGTCAAGGATGTGTCAAGAAATAATCCATGTTTTATTTTAAATGTGTTTCCATTGATGGGAATGAAGAATACTATCTTTATGTAACCACTTTGTTTATATGTGGAATGTAATGCAAGTTTTATGATCTAATTCTCTAAAACTCTAAACCCGAAAAGATCCTCAATGTGTAATCTTGTAATAACTCAAGATTAAGTAAGGTTTAAGGCTGGGGCCTTATAGTTGGTATCAAAGGTTGGTTTAGATAACTTTAGGAGTTAGAATTCTATTAAATGATTATCCAAAAATATTTTTTTTTTCGAAATGATATAGAATTTAAAGATTACCATGTTGCTTCATCTAAGACATGTTTGTTCAGAATGGTTTTCCGCAGAGGAAACAGGGAAGCAGTGCTAGGAAGGCATACGGAAGGAAATAACCTTCCGAATCAGCATCCAGAAATGGTCGGAATTGGAACTGAACAGTTTTTTGCAGTAATGGCGCAGTTGACTCAAGCGATAAATGGCGGTGGTATCCATGCACGAGATCAGCCAGATCAACCGCAGAGGAACATGTCAGTGGTGGAACTTTTCATGAGGCAACATCCACCATCATTCAGAGGATCATCTGACCCTGTGCTAGCTGAAGGGTGGATTAAAGCACTGGAGAATATTTTTGATGTCATGGGGTGTTCAGACAATCAAAAGGTTAGTCTTGCTATTTACCGTTTGGAGGGTGAAGCAGATCAGTGGTGGTCTATGGTTAAAAATATCAGGGACGCCGATGAGATTGATGCTCTTGACTGGGATGAATTCAAAGGTATGTTTCTTGAGAAGTATTTTCCTAAGGCTGTTCGACTTAGGATGGAAAAGCAATTCTTGGAATTGAGGCAAGAGGAAGACTCAGTGGCTGCCTATGAAGAAAGGTTCACTCGATTGGCAAGGTATGCTCCAAATTTTATCCAGGACCTTGATAGTAAAATCAATCGTTTTTACTCAGGATTAAATCCAAAGTATTGAAGGGAATTAGCTTCTCGTGAGTTTAAAAGTTATGAAAAGCTTGTTCGATGTGCTGAGAAGGTGGAAATGGAGTTTTCCGATGACCAAGTTTTCTATAACAACCAGCAGAAGAAGAGACCGAGGTGGCAGGAGAAAGGTAAGAATTCTTCAAAAAAGTCTGATGGTAAGAGAAATAAGTTTCCAGTTTGTGATAAATGTGGCAAAAGGTATGCTGGGGAATGTCTTCTGAATTCTGGGAAGTGCTACCGATGTGGTAAGATGGGACATAAGGCTCGTGATTGCACTGAAAAGGATCAAGGTGAAGGTAAGAACAAATTTGATTTACAGTTAGTGAAATGTTTTAAGTGCAATGAGATGGGTCACTATGCAAATGAGTGTCCGACAAAGAGCTTGAGTGATGGGAAGCAGTTAGACTACAAGCAGAAAGGGGTGGTGAAATCCTTTGCAACTACTTCAGCAGATGTTGGGCCATCAAATGAAGTTGTATCAGGTACTTTGTTTGTTTTTTCAGATTATGCCAGTGTGTTGTTTGATTCGGGGTCTACACATTCTTTCATCTCTGAAACCTTTTCTAGTAAAATGGGAATACCATCTCAAGAAATGACTCCTGAAATTTTGGTAAAAACACCTGTGGGAAATGTTGAGGCAAAAAGAATTTATAAGAATCTTCCTATCCTTATCTGTGGAAAGAACCTACTTGCAAACCTTATTGTTCTACCTCTATTAGAGTTTGATGTTATCCTGGGTATGGATTGGCTCTCTATTTACCATGCTAAGATTGACTGTAGAGCTAAAGAAGTTTCTTTTCAGAAAGACTTTCAGTTTGTTTACAAGAATGAACCCTTACTTTTGATAACATATCAAGAGGCCGAGAAACTTGTAAAAGATGGAAATGAATGTTACCTTGCACACATCATTGAAAATAAAGGAACTGTTCAGATTAATGATGTGCCAGTGGTAAATGAGTATCCTGATGTTTTTCCTGATGAGTTGCCTGGAAAAATTCCAGATCGGGAAGTTGAGTTTACTGATGACTTAGTTCCTGATGCTAAGCCAATTTCAAAACCCCCTTATCGAATGGCACAAATTGAACTTTTAGAGTTGAAGGATCAATTGAAAGATTTATTAGAGAAAGGTTTCATTATACCTAGAACATCACCATGGGGTGCTCCTGTTTTATTTGTTAAAAAGAAAGATGGTTCTATGAGACTTTGCATTGATTATAGAGCCTTGAATAATATCACTGTTAAGAACAAATATCCTTTGCCTCATATCGATGATTTGTTTGATTAGCTCCAGGGAGCTCAGTTTTTTTCAAAGATTGACTTGAGATCGGGGTACCATCAGCTGAAGGTTAAGGAGGCAGATATTCCGAAGACCGCGTTCCGTACGAGATATGGCCATTATGAATTTGTAGTAATGCCTTTTGGGCTAACCAATGCACCTGCTGTATTCATGGACTTAATGAATATAATTTTCCATGAGTTCTTGGATAAGTTTGTGGTGGTTTTCATTGATGATATTTTGGTGTTTTCTAAAAGTAAAGAGGATCATGAAAGACATTTAAGGGTTATCTTGCAAACCTTAAAAGAAAAGAAACTTCATGGGAAATTCAGCAAGTGTAAGTTTTGGTTGCAACAAATTTCTTTCCTTGGTCACATTGTTTCTAAAGATGGAATAACTGTTGATCCTGCAAAAACAAAAGTTGTGGAAGAATGGCCAAGACCCACAAATGTAACCGAGATTCATATCTTCCTTGGTTTGGCGGGCTATTACCGAAGGTTTGTAAGAAATTTTTCACGGTTATCTAGTCCAATGACTAAGCTAACTCGGAAGGGTGTTAAGTTTATCTGGACAAAAGAATGTGATGATTGTTTTCAGGAATTGAAAAGAAGATTGGTGAATGCTCCAGTTTTGGCACTACCTTCCAGGAATGGTGAGTTTGTTATATACAGTGATGCTTCATTGAAAGGACTTGGTTGCGTCCTAATGCAGAATGATCAGGTAATTGCTTATGCTTCATGACAGTTGAAAACTCATGAGGTAAATTACTCTACACATGATTTGGAACTAGCTGCTGTTGTTTTTGCTTTAAAAATTTGGAGGCATCATTTGTATGGAGTAAATTGTGAAATATATACCGATCACAAAAGTTTAAAGTATATATTCACTCAGAAAGAGTTAAACATGAGACAAAGGAGATGGCTGGAATTAATCAAGGATTATGATTGTACAATTCATTACCATCCGGGAAAAGCAAATAAAGTGGCTGATGCTTTGAGTCGAAAAAGTAATGCTTCATTAACAATGTTGCGTTTGGAACGTGATCCTTTGGTTAACGATTTGATGAACTTTGGCATAGAAGTTGTTGGTGCAAGAAGTCCTTCTGTTTTGTTTCAGGTATTAGTGAGATCATCTCTATCAGATAGAATCAAGCAAGCACAGAAGCAAGATAGTGAGTTGCAGAAAAAGGTAGAGATGGTTCAGAAAGGTAAGTTGCCTGAATTCAACATTGATAATGATTGTGTTTTGAGATTTGAGAAGAGATTGTGTGTGCCTTGTGATTCACAGTTGAAGAGAGAGTTGTTATGTGAAGCTCATAGTTATCCGTTTTCAGTTCATCCGGGCAATACTAAGATGTATAGAGATCTGCGGGAGTATTACTGGTGGGATGGAATGAAAAGAGATATTGCTGATTTTATTGTGAAGTGTTTGACATGTCAACAGGTTAAAGCAGAGCGACAGTTACCGAAAGGGATGCTTCATCCTTTACCAGTTCCAGAGTGGAAATGGGAGAATATATTCATGGAATTTGTTGTTGGATTACCGAAGACATCTCGAGGTAATAATGCAATCTGGGTTATTGTTGATCGCTTGACCAAATCTGCACATTTCCTTGCTATACGAGATACTTTCTCTCTTGATCAACTTTCCCGTTTGTATCTTAAAGAGATAGTCAGGTTACATGGAGTTCCTCTCTCCATTGTATCGGATCATGATCCCAGGTTTACTTCTAACTTTTGGAAAGGCCTTCAGAAGTCGTTGGGTACTGAATTAAATTTTAGTACAGCTTTTCATCCTCAATCAGATGGGCAGTCAGAACGAACAATTCAGACATTGGAGGATATGCTACGAGCTTGTTCTATGGATTATCAGGGAAGTTGGGACCAACATCTTTCTTTGGTTGAGTTTTCATATAATAACAGTTTTCATTCCAGTATACAGATGGCGCCATTTCAGGCATTATATGGGAAGCGGTGTCGAACTCCAGCTTTCTGGGATGAAGTGGGTGAAATAAAGTTGATGGGACCAGAATTGGTAGAAGAGATGGCAGAAAAAGTTCAGCTGATTCAGAAACACATGAGAACAGCTCAGAGCAGGCAGAAGAGTTATGCGGATAACTGGAGGAGGGATCTATCTTTCGAGGTAGGTGATCATGTTTTTCTCAAGGTTTCCCCTTGGAAAAATGTGATGAGATTTGGTAAGAAAGGAAAGTTGAGTCCAAGGTTCATTGGACCATACGAAATTCTAGAGAGAGTTGTATCAGTTGCATACCGAGTGGCTTTACCTCCAAGTTTATCTTAGGTGCACAATGTTTTTCACATTTCGATGTTGAGAAAGTATATGCCAGATCCATCTCATGTTTTGAGTCCAGAGGTAGTTCAGCTGGAAGAGAACCTATCTTATGAGGAACAACCGGTCCAGATTCTTGACCACAGGGAGCAAGTGTTACGAAATAAGGTGATTAAGCAGGTAAAGGTTTTGTGGAAAAACCACATGATTGAAGAGGCAACATGGGAATCTGAAAATGCAATGAGGGATAAGTACCCCCATTTATTCGATAAGTAAATAAATTGCGGGGACGCAATTTTATAAAGGGGGGAAGGATGTAACATCTCAAGTAAGTAATGAATAATATATATTTTTATCTATGTCTATTAATTATTAAGATAGTGTTATAGAGGCTTAAAATGAAAATAAATACAATCTTATGCATGGAATACACTAATATTCTTAAAAGATTGTTTTAGTGCCTTTTGATGGCAAACCATTTTTGAATCTATATTTTGACAATTTTATAAACTATGTTTGTCAAAATAAACTTATTCTTTATGATTGGGACATCAAAATTTACCTTGTGTGAATTTTTGGTATTTTTCTGACAATGTTCATTTTTTAATGAATAGTGAAAAATACTGCATTTTACATCAAAACTGCTTTTTAATCTAATTTATTTATATGATTAGATTATGTTTTGAATTGGTTTTGAAGTGAAATTAGAATATATTTTTACCATTTTATCCAATGGTGGTCATTGTAATCAATTTCACTTTGAAATTAGACTTAAACTGGTGTCAATCTTTTGATACTTATTGTTTTGTAAAAACACGCTATTTGCTCTGGCAGCGGGAATTAATTATTAAATTAATTAATGTGACTTATATTATTTGAATTTTTTAAAATAGACTTCATTTTTGAATTCGGAATATCAAATATAGCTTAGGGTGAATTTTTGGTAATTTTCTGAAAAACTTCAATTTTTGATGAATAGTGAAACCACTAAGTGGTAATCAAGCAAACTGATTTTTCAGTTAAATGAAAGTTTACCACTAATGTGTATTGAATTTTGAAAATCCGACATACATGGTTGTCATTAAGAAGTAAAATGTGGTTCAATGAGATTAAAATAATTTTTTGGTGAATAGTAACTTATTAAGTTTTTAATCGCGATTAGTGGTAATTAGTGTAGTTTAAGGTATAAATAATGCTTTAATAATATTAAATGACCTAGAAACATGTCCCAACCTTATTGGTTGTGCCATGGCCGACCAAGAAAAGCCATGGGTCAACTTGGGTACCCCATGGAGACATTTTGGTTGGGAAATGACATAAATAACTTTTTATTTAATGTAAAAGTAAAAATGACACAAACATAATATGTTTTACGAAAACAATTTTTACATGGGGTTATAAAGATCAGATTTTTGATTATAAATATTCATTGGAAAGCTAAAAGGATTTCCTACATCATAGTAGTTTTTTTATGATTTTTAGACATTAAATAAATTAAATTATTTATGACATAATAATGATGCAGCGATGACATCATTATTTGACGATTTAAATAAAATGGAAAGATAATGTAAACTATATGAACTACACATGTCGAAAACCAATTGGATGAGTGTATTTCGAACCCTTATCACCTTATCCACGAATTATATCAATGTGGGACCTTTTAAAACCGAAAAACATTTTCAAATAAAGTAATATTTATTTACTTTCCAAAAGTGCCCCTCCTCTCCTCTTATAAAAGGCCCCCACCTCTACCTCATTTCACACACTACTCAAGCCTTTGGCTCGTCCAACCCCTGACCATTTACTCTCTCCACATCCCTCTCCTCATTCTAGAGGATTCCCTTTGGGAAGAATCCTTTCAAAGGAAGCCTTTAGGCTCAAATCAAAAGGAGTTACACTTTTAAAGGTAATTCATTCTCTCATGTTCATTTGTTTTATTTTGCTTCTCCAACCCCCTAAAATATTTTTATTTACTTCTTTTGTAACAACAACAGTATATAAAATATACTAGGATGTTTTTATAAGATTTATTTGAGCTACACTCTCACACAACTACATAAAATGGTTAAAGAACATACGGTTTCCGTGGATGGTGAAATTCTGCCTCCCGAAACGATGATTGTTCAACACTCATTTAACACCTTCAATGGTGGCCATTATGATGTCACTATTTTTATATATGATATATAATATGTTTATGTTTTCCTTAAGCTTCTGTTTTTTTTATTTTGGGCATACCTTTATGGTTTCTATTATGGGTAAACACGATATCTTCATTTTAGGAAGTGCGGACTACCGCCCCCTCAAAGTGATTTGATTCGTTAAATACCATATGTGGGACATATAAAGGATGGAAATATGATATTATATATGATATTATACTGGAATTATAATATACCTTTATATCATTATGATTCCATTCTATAAAATACGAAATAGAAATGAAAGTAGCGTTCATGCGTACGTACGGCTTACCGTCTCCATGAACGGTGCATTTCATTTCTTACCTCTAAATGATTATGTAATATTATAAATGCAAGTATGGACTGGATATATATGACATATATGATATCTACATCATGAATACCATTCTGGATATAATGAACCTTTGACCAAATTAACAACATGTAAGTGTAAGAAGTCTATTTTTGACTTAAGAACCAAATACCGACAAAATGAACATTATTAACTTAACTGATTACATGATGTTCATAACATGGTATAAAAGGAATAATGAACTTGAAAAAGATTCATAAGAAAGTAGAGATTAACTCAAGTTTATTATTCAGGAGATTAAAGAACGGTCGGGTCAAGTCGGATACGAGGTATGGGACTTTGTCTCAATCTCCTTTAATTGAGGCATATTTTATTTTATACACAACTTTCTTTTATACGGTGTATAAACCCCTTTTAATTTTACGTTTATTCAAAAGGAATCTTTTTTATACGAAGCGTTTACTAAACGACAAAAGGGAATGTTTTTGTTGTACGTATGCGGCGACAACGACTTCTCCGCCGTCGTGACCGTTATTTGAGTTTCGGCTTCCTCTACAAGCCATACCTTCTTTTTAAAAGAAAAATAAATACCATGTTTTACTTTTCTTTTATTTTGGTATTGAAAATGGTTTTCATAATGTTTTTATATCAATGTGTTGTATTGATATCTTGTGATTGAAAGGTGGATATGTTATGTTTCCTTTATGCATGTTTTATGTGATATGAATTATGTTATGGTTCTTGGGCATTATTATGAAGACAGGTGGTTCCGTGATAAACTAAGGGCGGGTGAGCCCGATATAGCTCTCCAATGCATTGGGTAACGCGAAGGAGTAAAACGTTAAGGTTTCTCCGAAGAGATTTTAGGGAATATACTGTGATGGGTATTCCAAACGTAACCAAGAGGGTTACTCCCTACGTAAGAATGTTATGAATGCCTCAAGTTACCTTTATGTCTTATGATTTCTATGATTTATTCATGATTTTATGAGGTATGTTAAAGTGCCTATGTTTTATGGGTAAAGTATGATTTCATTCTTATGTATATATGAACTCATGTTTCCTTTCCATGTTTTTTTTATAACCCATACTGAGTTTTTATGCTCATCCCATGTTTTTGAAATGTTTTTCACAGGTCAAGGGAAAGGTACATGATAAGATGATAGAGTCAAGGATGTGTCAAGAAATAATCCATGTTTTATTTTAAATGTGTTTCCATTGATGGGAATGAAGAATACTATCTTTATGTAACCACTTTGTTTATATGTGGAATGTAATGCAAGTTTTATGATCTAATTCTCTAAAACTCTAAACCCGAAAAGATCCTCAATGTGTAATCTTGTAATAACTCAAGATTAAGTAAGGTTTAAGGCTGGGGCCTTAAAAAAACCCCTTTCCTTATTTTTATTTCTCATTCAATCTAAAGTTAATATTTAATTCCCTTCATCGTTTGTGTGTGTGTGTTCGACGCACCACTCTTTTATTATCTGTTTATTTTTATTATCTTATTAATTTATCATATTAATAATTATAACCATATTACTAATCATTTAAATGGATGAGTAAATCTCTCAATAGGATGAGTTATAATTTAGGGATGTTAAGTGATTGAGAGCTTTTGCTCGATGAGTATTCTTTGAATTAACATTGTGTATGTTGGGCTTAACATGTCATGGATTAATGACTTGTTTCGTTTAATGAGTGGTTTACATGGATTATTGGAACCATAAATACAATACCATAAACAATATATGATTAATATTAGAACCCTAAGTTAAGTTAAGTCTTGGATTAAAGCCTTAACACTTGGAAATTCTAATCAATGTCAACTTGTGACTTGGGTGTTAATTTAATTCAATATAAAGCAAAGCTCAAGGATATCACATGATTAACTCCCTAATAATGAACTCACCCCAATATTTATCAAATTTTTAAGTCAATATTAATCAATCAATCATTTTATAAGATCTACAAACAAAACCTCCCAATCAGAATACAATCATCCAAAAATAATCGACTATTAAAAAGTATCATCACCGAGGATTCAACCCGAGTGCTGCTATACACATTAGCAGATCACCAAAACCTTGACCAGTCGATAGGAGACAATCGTCCGTGTTTTTAGTGTGTGTCTAGTGAGAAGATACTCAAATTTTACCAAAGTTTACCTTTATAGGTTTTCAACCTGGGGAGTTCTATGTCTCTTTCCTTATCCAATTTTGGGTCTTGAAAGGTAGACTAATTTTGTAGATTTTTATGGTTAGACAACATTGACCACATATTATTTCATTTTGAGGTCAGATAGCTTTGACCACATATGGATACAATTTAAGGTCAAATATATGTGAATAAAGTGTGAGGTGATCTAAATAGAAACATGGTTGAATTGGTCCTGATGTGAATGAGGCTCCAATTCCATTATAGATCTGGATAGGTGCATATAGTTTAAGGTCCTAATTCCTGGTCTAAATGCTTACTATGTTTTAGGTTGAAAAACTTTAACTAAATACCCAGGGTAGTCCATATAATAGGGGAAAGGTAAAACCAAATGTGAATGAGGATTCCACCACTAAAAAATATTGTACAAAAGAAAAGGGTAATTTAATTAATGGTCATAAAGCTAGAACTGTAATTTCATGCAGTTTATGGTCACATGGTGAGGATCATCTAAAGGTTTAAGGGAGAGATGAATAATCTATGCTTAGAAGGTGAGTGTGCTGTGTAAGTGTGTAACATCAAGGGTACTAAATCTACATGAGTAGTTGGATTAAAAATTGTGTAAATCATAAAATAATAATTTTTAATCAAGGAGGATGATATGGGACAACTATATTGGGGATGATGAAAGAATATATTCAAAAGTTGAGTTCTTCTATAATGGTGTTGTGATGTATGAAGATTATATGATCTTACCATAGGATGTAGATGCCTTTGGTTAATAGGTCATATCAGGGGGAAATATTTAGATCCATATCAAGGGTGTGTGTTCATAGTCAAGAAGAAGTTTCCTTTGGAGTCAAATATGCTCATTATTGATAACTAAGAAGATTTACAAGGATTAAAACACTTAAAAACTAAATTATTTTTAAGAGATAAAGGAATATTTAAGATGGGTTATAACACCCTAAGGGTTATACCACTATGCATGGAATGTACAATCAATGTAGAGAGATATGATATGTCACCACTATAACGTTTTCCTGAACCAGTGTGGGTCTAGTGATTATAGATTTTATTTTTCTAGGTTCATATGATGGTCCATAAAAGGCTGATGATTTTTTTCAGTCTAATTTATACATAATCCTTAATAGTGGGAGGCTTAGTGAATGAATACTTGACTTTTTCTGTGGCCACCCTTTCTAGGTATTTATCATAGCAAGTTTTGTGTCTTTTTCTCTTTAAATTTAGGGTATTACAGTCTATACCAATGAGGGTTATAGTTTAATGTTATACAAATTTTACCCATAATATAGATAGTTTATGTAGTAATAATAAGGAAAAACCCATCATGAATAGAGATTCCAATGCCACTATAAATAGTCTTAGAGAAGGTGCACCCAGTTTAAGGTCATGATGCATGGAAAAAAGTTGTTGATGAAGGTTGTGTAGTGGAAATAGAAAAGCTAACCCAACATGAAGGAAGAAACCAATTCCACTATATATAGTCTCAA
This sequence comes from Viscum album, assembly GCA_963277665.1. NCBI lineage: Eukaryota > Viridiplantae > Streptophyta > Magnoliopsida > Santalales > Viscaceae > Viscum > Viscum album. The sequence continues at coordinate 885,763,049 of OY728158.1, forward strand.
ATGGGAACCTAATGTTTATGGTTATGATGCATAAAATTTTAGGATGGTAAGAGTGAAATCCCAAATTATATTTAGAGACCATGAATGTACCAACACATTTCAAACAAAATACTAATGAACTAGTAAATCAAAACTCAAGGTTCTTGGATTAAGAGAAATGAAAAGAAATAGTTATGAAAGTGATTACAATGGACCACATTTAAATGGAGGGTTCTATTATGATGTTTCAGATGTGTATAAATGTTATATGATCTCTTTATTAGGATGTAGATGCCTCTAGTTGATAGGCCATATCAGGGGAACATATGAATATCGATATTAGGGGCATGTACTCATAGTTAAGAAGAAGTTTCCTTTTTAGTTAAATATGCTTGATACTAATAACTATGAAATATTTGTTCCAATCCAAGACACTCGATGAACAAAATATGATTTATGAAAAAGGATGCTCAATAATAGTGATAGAATCATTTTAGACTCGATATTTTCATGATCATGTTGCTAATATTTCCTTGAAATGAGTGGAAGTGGATGATATCCCATGGATAGGTCTTGAATACAAGTTTTGGATGTCACTACAATTCCTTGATATAATTTGAATCAATCCATACATAGTTATTATATTGTAGGGTAGGAACAAAACATTAAGGTATAATATTGGGAAAAGCGGTATTTTATACAATTTTTTTTATTAGAAACCCTATATTGAGCACCATTATATGGATTTGGTTATCATTTAGAGAATTTAGGCCATATGGGAGGACAATATTAGCAGTTTATGGTAATTAAGGATGGACTAAATTTCATTCTGTTTAACATCATATGATAAGTACATAGGTTCCTTGTAGTTTAAGATTATATTAAGAGGACCTTTATATGGGGGATTTTAAAAGATCTAGATTATATGAATAAAAGCATGGATTCATCTTAGTGCTAAAATAATGAAGTTAAATTGAATATGAGTAAAAGGATCTAATCATTTTGATATGGTATGGATTTTATTGGCATTTGCGGCAGGGCCTAGGATATGATACTCATGCGACACTATGTATCTTGTGAATATGAATCAAGTAATACATAGTTCTTATAAAGATATTTTCCATATAGATCTAGATCATATGAAATAAGGGTGGCATTTTAATTTATAGATTCAAAGTAATAACATTTATTAAGAGTTTTGTATAAATCAATATTGTATATAGGACAAATTATTTTCAATGATCCATCCACAATTTTCATGAGCCTTCTTATACACAGAACGTGTATGTGTGTAGGAGAAGGAAGTTGGGCCTCAAATTAGTGTGAAATCACACAATAAAGAGGAAAATTTATTTCATTGGAATTTTTAGATGGTCCTATGATAAAATATTCCGACATCACTACATATCATATAGTAATAGGAATCAATCAAAATTTAGTTCTTGGAGAGAAATTTTCTACATAGATCAAGCTCATATGAAAGGAAAATGGGAATTTATTTTTTCTTGTATTTTAATCTATGATAAAGGATCGAGGTGCCTCTTCATATCTTGTAATGGTAGGAATAAAAGTATACATAGTTCTTAGAGGATCCCCAATGTAGATAAATCTCTTGCGTAGCGGGGAAGCATTTTTTAGCATGGATTCACCGATGAATAACTCAATAATGAAGGCTCCTATATAGATCAGATTCATATATTGGAAAGGATGAATTTTATATAATTGGTCGAGTGAACTATGACTTTAGGTCCAACTTGTATAACCATAACCATTGAATATTCGAAAAATAGAGATAATACCCCTATTTATATTGATCTCTTTCATAGGGGAGATGCATATATTTTTGTTTTGATTTGTGGATGGGTTTAGTATAAAGGATATAAGAATCACTATATATCCTAACATAATATGGAATCAAGATGCATGCAGTTCTTGGAGGGAAATTCCCCTGTATATATTGTGCTTATATATGATAAAAGGTGAATTAATATATTTAGGCACATACAAATTATGCTCTAAGGGATCCTATCATAATCAAAGGAAGTTTCATAACGAATAAATTTGAGAAATGAATATAAGGAATGTATTACCCCATAAAAGGAAGGGAGAAAAAGATAGGTATATATTTTTGAGACATGTATATATATATATATAATTTATAATCATTCCATAACTTTAAGTAGAGAGATAAAGTGAGTTATAGAGAGAATGGTCACAACCTGAAGAAAATGGTAGTTTAGAGAGATCCCTTAAATAAATCCCTATTCATCATATGAATTATTTACCATTGAGAATAATAAAATTATGTTAATTATTTAATTTGTCAATAATATTTTTAAGTTTATTATTCCTTTTATTTCACTTATTATCATGTTATGTTGAATTACTTAATCATTTAGGTTCAAGTTGGATGTTTTGATGATGTTCATATCAAATGTCCAAAATCAATTTGGAAATTTAAATATGGTCAAAGATATTATTATTTTATCATATAAAAAATAATAAAAATGAAATAATTATAAATTTTATACACCAATTATAATTTTAAAACTGATCACAAAGGATGGTTTTTCAAAATGAACTATGTTATAATCATGGAGATAGTAGGCCGTACCTACGCATGAGTAACATTTCCATTTTTCAATGATAATGATATAAAGAAGGTAAGTGTTATTTTATATTTAAAAAATGATAATTATATCTTAATTATATTAATATATTTTTTAAATAGAATTATATATACCATCCATGTGACGTGGTAATTAAAAACTAATCACATTTCTTCGCGGAGGAAGTAATCCACACGTACATACGAATGAAATTATCATTTTTATATGAATGGAAAGGTATATATTAATTTTACAGAATGATAAATATTTAATTAATATAAAATATATATATAAATACATTAAATCCATCATCATATACATCCATGAGAAATGAGGATGGAAATTGAATTACAACGGTCTACAAGGAGGAAGTCCACCGTACACACGGGTGATAGTTTTATTTCCCATTTAATGGAAGAGTAGATGGATTTAGGTTATTAAATTAACATAATAAAATATAATTATATGTTATATAATTATTATCTTATATTAAAATATCTTAATAAAATTATTAGGAGGTGGAAGAATAAATAAAACAAAAACTCACGGTTAAGAATTATACATGTTCTTTAGACACCTTCTTTGTATTTGCACCAAAATCCTTCCTATGAGGTTTTTATAATAAAGATAAGGATTGAAGGAAATGTTAATAGAATTAAGGAAGGTATTTTTGGATGTAATTTATAATCCAAAAGGCTTTGAAAGCGTGAATAGAAAATTAGAGGTGGTGTTCTTTTATAAGTGTGGGAGAGGGCACACTTAGAATTTCTTAAAATAAAAAGTTATAACCACATTTTACACATAGAAATAGGATAAAAAATGGACCATTATAGAACCTTAGATGATATAAGGTTTAAATATTTCTATAAAATTGAAATTGAAGAATTTTTTAGGTCATTTTGACCCTTATATTTTTAATTTAACCCCCGGTAAACCTGTTTTATCCTTAACAACGATGATTAATTTTTATAGTTTTTAATATTTATTATAACCAAAAATTAATTTAGAATTATTATATAATATTAATTATAATTTTAAATATTTAATCCATTAAAAAAAATTCAAATAATTTGCTGATTTTAAATTAAAATTAAACCAACAGACGAGATGAAAAGCGGGTTTCCAAAGATTTTTTTTCATAAATATAAAAAGTTTTTTATATAAAAATTAAAAATAAAATTGATTATAATGACATAATTAGGATTAATAATAATAAAATTTAACTAATTTTATTTTTAAAACCATATTAAAATAAAATTGAACTTGTAAATTCTTTAAATGAAAAAACAGTTTTTAATAAAAATCAGCATTTTTTACTATTCATCAAAAAATTAATCTTTTTAGAAAATATTAAAAAATTAACTCTAGGATAATTTTGCATGATGATTTCAAAAATTATGTTCATTTTATAAAATAATTTTTTAAAAATTTCAATAAATTAATTGTAATATTTTTCTACAAGAATCCATAAAATTCATTTTTGAAGAAAACATATTATTAAGGGATAAAATATATTCATAAATAATTGAGTGATTGTTTCATTGGAATGTATCAATACATTTATATATATTAGTAACTTTATATATATTTCATAAATTAGTTAATACTATTCATACCCTCTAATTTAATTTATAGGTTATAATGATCATAAATAATCATTGTTCATTTAGGCTCGGTGTTGCGTGGCAGATACACTATCAAACAAAGTTTTATTTATTTTAAAAAAATTAGGGTGTAAAATTTAAGGTCATATGATTATGAATGATCCATTAAGTTTATCATAATGTGGTAATTATAATAATGATAAATTTTCTTATAAATGGTTAGTGTTGGACTTACACATGAGCATCCCTTTTTGGTCGACCTAAAGGAGAATATGGTCCAACAAGGATGGGTCATGTGGGAATATGGAAAAATGAGGAAAATATGATAATAATTAGAGGGAATATGAAACTTCATGTGGCGGTTTATGATTTTATCATGAATATGGACTGATAAAGGATTTTCCATATGAAATATGTCCCTAGTGGATGAAAGTGATGTCTCAAAAGGAATATAGTTTAATGAGTGAGGATGTACAGAATCATGGGGAATATGGCCCTATGAGAAGGGATATAAGTTTATTCATGAAATATATATCCCCATGAGGAAGGATATGAAAGGAAATTATCATGCAGTTTTACATCATGTGATTAGAACAATGGACATGCAGTTTAATGTCATGTTTTTGGGACATCTGTGTCATGAAATTTGTGGCAATAGTGTATTGAGTGGGGCTTACACATATGGGGATGCCCCATAATTGATAATTGGAGATTAAAACTAATATTAGGCCCATATTAGAGGCATATTAATTATGATAATGGAATGATCACCCCAAATCTTTAAGATCATGTGATTTATTCTCAGTGTAAGAAAAAAGAGATAATAGAATATCGATCGAATTATATGAGAGTGTATAATTATATTTCAATCAGGATTATATGCTACATCTTCCATTTGTGAGTATCCCTGGATTATCAATGATATTACCAATAGAAACCATCTTGGGTCTTATACCTAAAAGGGAATCCCATCCTCTCATCTTCTAATATATTGACTAATAAGCTAGGATATAGAGGCAGGATGAGTATAAAATCCTATATGAAAGTCCAGGGACTTACTCCATGCAATACTGAAGAGAATATATCCCTTTAAGGATGATATATTGGGGTTTATGATTTGGAGATTCCCATTTTGGTATGTCATGGACCATTGAGTGGAGAAGAAATCCAACTTTGATCCAGGAGAGACCACTCAAATATCTTCTTGATAGGGACCTATGTTATAATGGGAATTTATGATTTTTATCCCCCAAGGGTTCTACCTATTCGGGAAGATAATTATCAAGCACAATTTTATTAAAGGAATACACGATCAAATGGGCACACACTGGTTTATATACCCCACTCATATAGGTTTTGTGGTTTCAGAGGAGGGTTTTTGCTATCATTTTAAGGGTTTTAACCTTAGTGAAAAGAATCCATAGGTTTTTCAGATACCCTGTACATAGGAACCAATTGGAAGATGGGATTAAGAACCCCAAATAAGGGTTGGTTTTAATAGAAAGTGAATGGAGGGTGGTATGTCTTTTCACTAGGTTCATTGTATAAACAAATCTATATAGTAGATAGGTGTGAAAAGGGTAAACCCACCCAAGGACCCCACTATGGGGCTAGAAGACCTGATGGAAACACAAATGGTTTATCCATCATGGTTGGTATAAATGTATAAATATGATATTCATGGTGACCTCATAGAGTAGGTCAGTCCACTTAAGGCATGCATAAAGGGATTATCTCATATGGGCGATAGGAATGCAGAAAGGCGGGCTACATAGTGACTTCATGGGGTAGGCTGGTATTTCCGGGAGACATGTGAAGGAGGTCCATCCCACTTGAGATATGTGTGAAAAAATGCTCCATGTGATAAATAGTTCATAAAGGGGCCATAAACTAGGACAACGACTAATCCCACATAGAAGTGGATTCATGGAGGAAAAAATTTCGCGACACTTATGGATTTTAAGAATTAGATTGCTAAAAATTCATTGATCTCATTTAACTTTGAGACTCTATATATTCTTCATCATCTTAATGTGTATTAACTAAATTGAAACCTTTTTTATTTATAGGTAGGTTTTGGGTAAACTATTTCCAAAAATAAGTGACCGCATAAGAGAGGGTGTGCAACCATATGGTGGCTTCGCCTATAGAGTATGTGGTAGACTAACATAATACAAAGGGGTAATAATATTCTAGGTTGATGGGAATTCATTTTGTGTGCTCATATCATAATATAATAGTCAATGGGAAAACACATGATTAATGATTTTCTACCAGATTGGTGGGTGTCCATGAGGCTTCTCCATCTCAAAATTGTGCGGTCAGTGCACAACTAAAGGACAATGTAGATAGGTGGCTCTATAGGGTATCTTATTTTCTTTATCATTTTAAAAAGTATATAGGAGTTAACAAATTTAATCCCTAAAAATGAATTTCGATTGAAATGAAGAGAGGATCATTCTAGGAATGTAAATACAAGATTGTGTGAATTATCGTGTGACTTCTTGGAATTCCCATGGTCTATGTGGGGAGGTGTGTGACTCACATAGAATGAATGTAGTGTTGACGGTTTGAGGTCTCACTTATAAATAAGGTGACCCCCCCATTCATTTAACTTGATTTATTAGAGATTTGGAGTCATATGGAGAAATTTGACTTCCACACACCTAACTCTACAAACCTTTCTCATTCAATCATGGACTTCACGAGCTCATTAAGCCATCGCACACCTCTGTGTGTTTGTAAAACCTTTTTTTTGTGTTTTTTAGGTATCACTTAGAAATTATCTTGACTATTTGGTGAAATTTTCATTCCTATGTGATTATCCCATGGTTCATTCATGTCATACATGATTCAAACACCTACTCAATCACCTTGTATCTCACCTAAGGCTATATATTATTTTGAGTCTCTATGTATTTGGTGCATGGTATCTTCATTATTACTACACAAAAATTTCTACCTTTCCATTTTCCGTGTCTTAAATATTCTCCATCCATCTTTGAAAAATATTATTAGAGTAAAATAGATACTTTACAATGCTGGAAACATTAAAGAAGACCCTCGGTATCATGTCATTTATAAAAATGAATCCTTGAATAGTCTTCTCACCCTAGAACTTCAGGATTACCCATTATATAATAGGTTACCTATATAAAAATTTGGTATGGAGGATAATTTCATGATCCATACACCCAATCACAATAAACCATCAACATGGTTTAAACCTTCTATAGATGATATCTAGAAAAACATATATCCCGAGGGCCAACATATCTCAGAGGATTTCCAAGTGAGTGAACATATTTAGAACAAATCTCTACTCACTAATGATGATGAAGATTAATGTAGGTAGGAAATCACTAAAAAATATGCATCCATGATATCTATTTCACTAATAAATCACAATATAGGGTGGATTCCAAGTTTTATTCTATGGTGGTATATTTTTCGGTAAGTGGTCTTGGGTTTTCTAGGTGCATCAGAGCTATACAATGCTTACCGAAAAGTAGTGAGAAAATAAATTATATGGGGTGGTATTGGATTATTAGTTCATGGTTTTCTATCCAACCAAAATTTTTATAGATATTTTTAGTCACTGGTTTTCAGGTACCAACATATTCAACATACCGCATGATTAGGTAGGGATTAGTTTATGGGACATCTAACAACTTTGGGGAATCACAATCATCGGAAGAATGTATGAATAATTTTTCACTACATCCAATTTCTTGGAGGATTAAAAATAGAAACATACCATATAAAGGTATTCTCTAATTACATTAGAGATAATACTTGGTAAGGAACTCTATATCCATTCAATTATCCCATTTACGGAATGTGTAGATTTATTCTTTCAACCCAGTGAGAGAAAACACGGGTTTAGATACTCTAAGATTTTACCTAGACTAAAATATATGAATGACAAGTATTTTTATTGTTATATTTTTGGGAAATGAAAATAATTTTTATTATGGTATTTAATTTAACAAAATAGAGTACCTAACTTTAAATTATTGGGGTTTCATGCTATGTTTCTTAGTGTGTGTCTCTTTCTTGATAGGGATTCCTTCTTAGGTGTTAGGGTTAATACCCATGTAAGGAATCTCTACTTGTACAAGGCCAATCAATAAATATATTAGTTCCAGTTATTTCTTGAATTTACAACATGATGGGTCATGTTTAATAAGGGAAAACCCCACACTGAATTAGTGGTCCATTAAAGTTATTTCATGGATGGGTAGCAAAAGACTTATGATGTTTGGAGTTAAATAATTCTTGTATAGACCCTTATTTCACATCTCACCCTAAGATATGAAATTTTTTCGATGTTTGGAAAATTTACATTAGAATTAATGAAGTATCTCACATGATGAGGAATTACCTACATTTTATCAATGTTCTTTATAGTGTCACACCCTTTGGGATAATTATTAATAACAATAGTAGTACTCGGGGAGAGTGATCTTTTATCTTGTATTTCTAGGATGAGGTGTTGGTGTATAGAGGGTATAATCTAGTCATTTGTGATCCTTACAATCATTATAGATTCACCTATCAATTCTGGTGTCTATACAGAGAGTCTCTACTACCTCCCACTAGGGTTAGGAGAAAATGAAATATCATTATCATCTGATAGGTCTGGATGATAATGGAATGATAGAACACAAATTAAAATATTTCATTTCCACCAATGGGATCCTCAATTTTTTTTCTTGGATTATACTAAGGAATGTATGGTAGAATATCTATAAAATATTATTGGATGGACCATATAGAAAGAAAACAAACCATTGGATTGTCATAGCCTTTTTCCGGGTGATACCTTTTAATAGATCATCAATATAGAGGGTCCTGTGACTAAGTTCTACAAACATAAACAAAAAACTTCAGTTTCATAGATCATTAACATTGAGTAGGTGGAAGTCTAAATATAAGAGGTTATAGTTACTTATTTTATTGATGACATTAGTACCACAATACTGACAACCAATAATCTGCTGGTGGAGAGTACCTCTTCCAAGTTAGTTGATGGGTCTAACCAAATGCTGATTGTTGGAAACTCATATATACCCAATCCCACACATATATTTTCATTTTTAGAATAAGTTACTAATTACATACTAGTGATTAATATTTATCAGGTCATGAACCTCAAAATAAATGTCAAATATAGAGTAGTCAAGAAGTAGTTCTAGTGTCATGTTTGTACTATCATTATAGATATAGGGTTAACATTGATGAAAATAATGGTTCAAAGTCTTTGAAAACTCTTCTCTAGTATAGGTGTAGGTGAATTAAGAACCTATTTTCTTAGATAAAATAACTTCTAACTACCATAGAGTAGTTGACATCCCAATAAAGAGACCTTCTATTATTTGATAGTTCTATCCATAAAATAGATTTCATAGAGGGTGTTATGAAATAGTTAAACCACTTTATTATTGAAGAATCATGGATTCATGATTTGATGGTTATTAAAACTCTATAGATCCAAGAATATGAGGCTCAAATGGAATGAGTGAAGGCACATATACCAAAGGTGAACATCAATCCTAGGGAATTTGAATAAAGGAGTTGAGAATTGGCCACTCACATTGAGAAAATAAGACCATTGGTTGTGGAAGAAGCTTCCCAATAAGAAAAAAGTCAATAATATATTAGTGTTTCTCATAAATATTTAGTTAAACTAGTAAAATCATCACATTATGGATTATTTTATTTGTTTTCATTTGTTTATTTTTTTCTAGGGGATTAAGTAAAGAGACTCTAGGCTATAGACACCCCTTCCCTCTATCTTTGTTAATAAATGAATTAAATTCTATTTTTATTCAATAATTTGAAATTATTTTATTACCCATTAAACTTTGATTATCATATTATAACAACCTTGAAAACTTTGAACAAAAAATTGGAATAACTTGAATCCACTTGAACACTGAATGTGAACGAAATAAGTTAATCATGATTCCAAAAAAATTAAGTAAAATTGATTTTCTCTTGGGCATGGATCATAGATAGATATAATCATAGATACCATCATTGTAACACAATATTTGGTCCATTTAGATAAATTATTTACTCTAGGTAATGGATTATGGATGGATATTGGCATAAATATTATCACTAAAACACTAGGGTTAGTCCATTTAGATAAATGACTTAACTCAATGTGATGAGGGTTACAATGGGGAAATTTAGAATGAGGATTAAAATGTTAAAAAGGGTTCAAGTTACCTGAATTGATGTCTTTTAATATTTTTCATGGATCCACTAGACTGATATAATAGTAATGAGGGGAATAGATTGATGTTCTAATTTTTTTCCTAGGCTAAGGGACCCAATGACCATAACTTAAATTATAATGGGATCACATTATGGATCCCATAACCATTAAGGATTTTATTTTATCACCCTAACTTTTTACTAAGCCTCATATATTATAATATGATGGGAAGGGACTTGAATTTTTCTTAGAATTCCCTTTATATTTTTTCAACCAAATAAATTTTGTTCCTTTTCAATTTCAAATTCTTAATTTTTTCTAGATTGCACAAGGTTTGTGTCCAATGAGTAGAGACTCAAAATTTACCCAGGTTTACCTTTACAAGTTTTCAACTTGGAGAGTTATATGTCTCTTTATTTAGGAAGTTTTAGGTCATGAAAGGTATACCAATTTGGAAGATTTTTAAGGGAAAACAACATTGACCACATACTGTTGAATTTTGAGGTCATATAGATTTGACCACATATTTATACAATTTAAGGTCGTATAGCTTTGAATAAAATGTGAGGTGATCTAAATAGAAACATGGGTAAAGTGGTACTGATGTAAATGAGAGTACAATTACATAATATATCCATATAGGTGAATATAGTTAAGGTCATAATGCCTGGTCCAAAAGTTTTTGGTGTTTTAGGTTTAGCATCTTTGACTAAATACATGAGCTAGTCCATCTAGCTGGGAAAAGGTAATATATAATGTGAATGTGGATTCCAAAACTAAAATATATTGTGAAAAATAAAATATGAATTTAATCGATGGTCATAAAGCTCATACCATCATGTCATGCAGTTCATGGCCACATGATTAGGACCATTCAAAGGTCTAAGGGTGAGATGAAGAATCTATGCTATGAAAGTGAGTATGATGTGTAAGTGTATAACATAAAGGGTATTAAATCTACTTGAATAGTTGGATTAAAAATTGTGTAAACTATAAAATAACAATTTTGAATTAGAGAGGATAATATGGTACACCTATGGTGGGGATCATGAAAAAACATATTCAAAAGATGAGTACTTCTGTAATGGTGTCACAATGTATGATGATTATATGATCTTCCCATTTGGATATATATGCCTATAGTTGATAGGTCATATCAGGGGAAAATATTTAGATCCATATCAAGTATGTGTGTTCATAGTCAATAAGAAGTGTTATTTGGAGTCATTTATACTCATTATTGATAACTAGAAAGATTTGAAAGGATTCAAACACTTAAAAAATGAAATAGTTTTATGAGAGAAGGAATATTTTAGAGGGTTTATAGCACCCTAAAGGTTACACCACCATGTATAGAATTTACAATCATGGTAGAGAGATATGATATGTCACCACTCTAATTTTTTCCCAAACTAGTGGGCCTAGTGAATATACCTTGTCTTTTTCTAGGTTCATATGATTGGACGAACAAGATTCATCCCTTTTTTGTAATCTAATATTTTACCTAATCCATATGAGTGGGAGGATTAGTGAGTGAATAATTGATTTTTTCCTTTCTACCTTTAGCATATTTTTATCCTAACATGTTTTTTTACCTTTTCACTTAAAATTTAGGGTCTTAAAATCTATACCAATGAGGGTTATAGTTTAAGGTTTTATAAATTTTAACCATAAGAAAGATAGTTTATGTAATAAGAAGAAGAAAAAACCCATCAATAATATAGAGTCCAGTGCCACCATAAATAATCTTAGAGAAGGTACACCTAGTTTATGTTTATGATGCATGAAAAAAGTGGTTTATGAAGCCTGTTTATTGGAAAGTGAAAAGTTGACCCAACATGAATTAAGAAACCAATGCCACTATAGACTGTTTCAAAGGGGATCATAAAGTTTATAGTTATGATGCATAAAATTTTAGGAGGGTAAGAGTGACATCCCAAATGAGGTTTAGAGACTAAAAAAGTACCAAAATATATCAAATAAATGATTTATAAAGTTGTAAATCAAAACTCAAGGTTCTTAGATTAAGAGTAACGACATGAAACAATTATGAATGTGATTACCATGGACCACATTTTAATGGAGAGTTATATTGTGATGTTGTAGAGGTGTAAAAATATTATTGGATATTCTTCTTAGGATGTAGATGCCTTTAGTTTATAGGTCATATCAAGGTCACATATGAATATCCATATTGGGGGCATGTACCCATAGTCATGTATAAGTTTTCTTTTGAGTTAAATATTATTGATACTAATAACTATAAAATATTTGTTCCAATCAAAGAAAATAGATGAGAGAAATGTGATTTATGAAAAAGTATGTTCAATAAAAGTGATAGAATCATTTTAGACTTGATATTTTCATGATCATGTTGCTAATATTTCCTTGAAATGAGTGGAAGTGGATGATATACCATGGATAGGTCCTGAATATATGATTCATATGTCACTATGTACCCTTGAGATAATAGGAATCAATTCATACATAGTTATTATATTGTAGGGGAGGAACTAAACATTAAGGTATAATATTGAAGGGGTATTTTATCCTAATATTTGTTTGATTAGAAACCCTATGTAGAGCACCCTTATATGGATTTGGTTCTCATTTAGAGAAAGTAGGCCATATGGGAAGAATCTCTTAGAAATTTATATTCATTTAGGATGGACTAAATTTTATTTAGTTTAACATCATTTAATAAGGAAATAAATTCCATGTATTTTAAGTTTATATTAAGAGGACCTTTATATGGGGGATTTTCACAAATCTTGATCATATGACAAATGAAATGGGTTCCTATCAGTGCTGAACTAATTAACAGAAACTTTATATAAATAAAAGGTTCTAAACATCGGGATAATGTAGGGATTTTATTGGAATTTGTGGCTGGGCCTATGATTGGAGAATCAGGTGACACTATGTATCTCACAGACTTGAATTGAGTCGTCCATAGTTATCATAAAGAGATTTCCCATATAGATCTAGATCATATGCAATAAAAGAAGCATTTTTAGTTATAGATTCCAAGTAATAACCTTTATTGGGACTTTTTTTACAAATCAAGATTGTATATAAGAAAAATCATTTTCATTGATCTATACACATTTTTTATGAGACTTCTTTTGTGCAGAACTTATATGTGTGTAGGAGAAGGAAGTTGGGACTCACCTTAGTGTGATTTCACAAAATTAAGAGAATATTTTATTTTATTTGATGTTACAAATGGTCCTAGGATAAAATATTCATTAATCACTACATATCCTAAATTAATAGGAATCAATCAAAATTTTGGTTATTTGAGAGAAATTCCCTACATAGACCAATCTCATATGAAAGTAAAAGGGGCATTTTTTGTGTGGTTTAACCTACGATAAAGGAACCAATTGACACTATGTATCTTGTGATGTTAGGAATAAAATTATACATAGTTCTTGGAGGATCTCCAATAAAGATTAAGATCTTCCATAGCAGGGAAGCATTTTTTAGCATGGATTCCCAGACAAAGAACTCCACACTATGTATATATGATTATTATATCTTAAAGGATGAATTTTATATTATATTTCAAGTGAAATATGAGTTTAGGTACAACTATTATAACCATAACCATTGAATACTACAAAAATAGAGAGACTACCCCTATTTAGATTGATCTCTTTCACAGAGGAGAGGAATTGTTTTGTTTTGATTTGTGGATAGGTCTAGGATAAAGGATCTAGGAATCACTACATATCCTAACATAATATGGTATCAATCCACATGTAGTTATTGGAGAGAAATTTCCTTGTATAAATTTATCTTATATATGATAAAAAAGGGTATTAATATCCTCAAGAACATGTAGATTATGCTCCGAGGGATCCTATACATATCTGACTCTCATGTAGAAACATTAGTCCATAAAAAATAGTCCCCTATAAACTGTTTAAGTTCATATAGGATAGACCATGTTGATTTTTATATTTAATCATGGTTATCTTAGTCATTATAAATGTAATGATCGACCAAGATCTTCAAGATTACCTGAGTTATGCTCAGTGTGAGAAAGAAAAATGAAATTGTAGGATTACCAGTATCACACTAGAGTGCATGGAAAGGTCATTTTCAACACATACCACAGGGTTTAGAATCTATAGTGTGGAAGTTTTCATATAGTTTTACATTATGTGATTGGGATGTTATTTTGGGTAATTTAAATTCATGTAGCCTAGAATTGTGTCATGAAATTTAACATCGTTCCATATAAATGTTGACCATGTTATTTAACATCATATAGTGAGGAAATTATTATGAAGGTTTATATCAAAATACTCTAATGATGTGAAACAATGTGAAATTTATACAATGTAATTTTTGATAACCCTTTCTTTGGTGGTCGACATGATTCACTCTCCATCAATTGTGACCAAATAAAAAGTTATATTGGAGTAAACCTTGTGTACAACATAAGGTCCTTCCTTATTTGGTTTGATCTTTGGAGGCTTCTTCCCTATAATCACTAGAGTTATGAGAACCAATCACAACTCACCCTAAAGGATGAATATATGATAAATTAATTATTAAAATATTGTGAAACTCAATTTTTATGAACCAATAATTTTTGTGGGGTGAAAAACCTCTTCTCATCGAGTCATTACAAATCATATATCTATTTTTAATACTATTCATCTTTAAATATCTAGTTGTAGATGGATATAATAAGTAAGGGAATCTGAAACATGACCATTAAGACTGAAAATATCCCATATATAATCAAATATGGGGTTTCTTTTGTATTCGTATAGTTTATGGTGTGGTAATCCCACAAAGAATGCATGAGTATATTTGGATTTGAATTCCTGTCCTTATCCACAATATTATAGGGCATGTTAGATAAAGTATTATTGAATGCCTCTATCTATCGATTTTTCACTACATAGTAGTGGTATGAGTGGTTAGATTGAATGAAACATTAATAAAACCTTTTCAACTTAGATGAGAAGAGGTTTGTGTCATTGTATATCATTATTGTGTAATGGAAACCAAATCTGGTAACGATATTTGAATTCAAAAATTTGATTGTTTTCTTCATCCCAAATTCCTTGAGGGATATAGCCTCAACCCATATGAAGAATAATTTTGTGGCCAAAATATGTAATTATACTACATATTTGTTTATGAGGGATATGGACCCATGAAATCTATTCCCCATGTAACAAATAGCCAATAATATTTAGTGATATGTAGAAACTTTGGGGTTTGATGGATGAAATTGGCATGTATTTAGAAAGAATAAATATTCCTGGTCAATTCCACACAATCCTGTATCATTGATGGAAAAAAATATACAATTAATTTGATATTATGGAAAATATTGATATCATATTTATGGGAACCACAAGTTCCTATTTGAACTTCATGTATAAAAATGTGGGTCATTCCACCTTCAATACATCCAAGGAAGACTCCATTAAAGCCTGATTTATATAGAACATTCTTATAGTTTAGTACATCATAAAGAATTATGTTTATTTATTATCTTTGAATATGTTCTTTTTTGGATTTATTTGATATAAGAATTATGATTTGGAGATAATCCAATATGGGGAATATTCATCCCATTGTAGTATCTTTTGGTTCAAGAGTGTTGTTGATTTCATTGATATCTTCCACATCACTACCAATGAATGGGGACAATGCCTTGAGATGTGTGATATGAATGAATATTTCTTCATGGTCTTGATTTACCAGGGTTGTGGGTGCATTATCCAATGAATATATGTGGGAATTTTCTGAGCATGGGATATGAAACAGTGTTATTTGAAGGGGAATTCTTCCATCAAATCTTGTATGCAATTGAGGATAGGAATTCGTCCCTCTTTCTTGATTTTATACTCACTATTAATCTTTTTAATTTCTAACTATGAATCACCCTTGAAATTTAATTAGGAAAATGACACTTACAGAGCCAATTCCAATCCTATAATGAGAGCCTGATATTCTACTTCAATATTGGTGCAACCTTTCGATGATAGAAAAGAATAGGGAAATAATTCTTTTTTTGGGATATGAGGATAATTACCAAGTTGACTCTATTGAGTTTTGGTTTTCCATACTCCATAATATTTGAATTATGAAGGAATTATCAAAATACATTTCTCATGTATGGGGAGTGTCAAAAATGGATAATACCTCTTAATTGTATAATTATGTATTCACTAGTGTATTTTTTGAGGTGGTATATGTTTTAAGAAAGTCTACCAATGCTTAACCATTAACTACTTTTGACGATACAAAATTAATATCAGATTACTATAGGATGAATACCCAGCATTAAAACCATACATTAAATATCATAAAATTAAGGATATATTTGATCGGATAAATAGAAGATACTAGATGGACCTCTTGATGATATAGGTAGTTTTTTAATTTCAGAACCACAAAGATCAATGCAAAGAAATTATTCTCAATGATAGAATATAAAATATTAGTGTCAAGAATTGTTTTCAGAGATAATAGAGACCATTTTAATTTCCCAGATAACTATTCTGCATAAATAAGGCACCAAGTGATTGCTCTAGAGTTTCCACATGCAGAATATGTGTATTTACTTTGACATGCGACATTAATACAGGTGGGTTTAAGAGATATTTCTTAAGATTGTCAAAATCCTCTTGAAAATCTTTATCCCACCAATAGGTGATTCCCACATTCATTAACTTGGTAAAGGGTAGGAACTTTCCTACGAGGTTCGATATAAAGTTCTTGATATAGGCGAGGAATCCTTGAATCCCTCTAAATTATTTGAGATTTCAAGGAGGTGGAATGTTAAGGATGACCTTGGTTTTATCAATATAAATGAATATACTGTGATTGAATACTAAAAATATAAGAAAATTTCCCAATGTTTCCCAAAAATATCATTTTAAGGGGTCCATATTCTAACTGTTTTTCTATAGTTTTTTGAAAGTTGTGTCAATATCGGTAATATGATCACAACATTTATATGCTTTAACCACATATCATCTATATATAATTCCATGGTCTTTACCATAAAATGATTGAAAATATTATGCATGAAATATTGAAATGTGGTTCCATCATTCTTCAATTTTAAGGGAATTACTCTATATAAATACATTTTTTGGGGGACTTGAAAGTAGTGGATTACTCATCTTTAGGAGACATCTAGATATAGTTATGGATATTGTATTCTTCTATGAAGGAGAGTTCCTGAAAACTAACCATTATATTGATAAAAAGTTTAATGAACCGAACTGAGAATTTATCATTTGGGAAATGACAGTTAAGATCCCTAAAGTTGATTAAAACTTTTATATTACTATTTTCCCTTAATAGGGATTATGTTGGAAAGACATTTAGGGTATTAAAATTCTCTATTAATGTTGTATTTTATAATATTTTCAAATTCATCTTTCACCTTGGTAGTATATGTTCGATGAATTCTCCTAAAGTTCTATTTATAGCCATGAATATATCCAGGAAAACCAAAATTATGGGTGGATATATTGGGACTAAGTCCAAAAATTCTTTTATAATTCCATAAAAATACATCTCAATGGTTCTTTTATAAAGATATGTATGTATCTTGTCTTCAAGAGACATGGAAGTGCTGATTAAGGTAGGTATTGGGTATTCTATTATACTATATTCACTTATCTAATCCCATCAATGGTAGTAGATATTCCTTACTCAAACACCAGAGGTGCATATTTGAGATATTACTCTTCTTCTCCAACTTCAATTTCAATTGAAGTTGGTGATGAAGGGATCTATTAAAGTCTTAGAGATAATTTGGGGGAATTTTTATATTTTGTGAATGATGGATAAACATATTTAGGTCCTGATAATACTGATGCATGAACATCATTTTTAGGGGAATTTTTTATTTTCCTACCCTCCTATCCATTATCACCATGGGGAGAAGAAATAGCAATATCGTGATATCTAGAAGATTACATAAAGAAATTTTCCATTTCTACAGGTGATATGGGAGAATTTTCTTATGAAGAAAATGATTCAAGGACTATTTTTTTCTTAAACAAAAAGGAGGAGCATTTTCATCGATGGGATCATTATAATTACTGATATTATAGTATTCTTCACCATGATTGGATTTGTTCAATGTGACCAATATCATGAATACATAAGTATATTTTCCTAAACCTAAGTCCTTACTTAATCTTTAATGATTAATATCTACTTGGTCAAAGGGTATTGGTTATTTTGAATAGGCATGAAGATTATTCATTCTAACCTTTTTGTATAGAAACTGAGGATTGAGATTGATCTATATAGATGGCATGTCATTCTTTTTGTCTATTATAGGTAGTTGTTCTAGGTGAAATTTATCTTGACTATCATATGATAGAAATGTTATTGAATGATTTATCCTATTTAATAAGGTTTTATAACATTATGAATCCCTAGATCTAGATTTATTTCTTTGATTAGATTGTTGGGAAATATGTATTCTTCACCAATTTAAGGGAACAAATTGACATGGGCCATTTCTAGACCATTTGGGGTAGTAGTTTGAATGAAATAACTCTTTATTATCTATTTACCTCCCTTTGATAGAATATTTTATCTATATTTTGAGATTCAATGGAGTTGAAAGAGACACCATCACCATGTGACACTCTTTTATGTCCATTAATGGAGTATTTAAGACATTAATGATAGGAAAAAGGTACTACTACATGAGAATAAACCTATGGATTTCCCAATAGAACATTGAAATTTATATCCTAGTGGAAGACTATGAACTCCAAATTGAGAACAAGGTCCCCAAAATAGGCTATAATCTTTATTCATCAAAGAGGATTTTTCTTACTTTTGTCATAGCCTTGAATTGTTTGGGTAGAGGGAGACAAATAATTTTCACTGTAACCCAACCATAAAAGAGTATAGAAGGGAATGAGGTTTATTTTGGAATTATTATCAATGATGAATTTATGAAAATCAATGTTTTCAAGCTTTATCGATATATATATAGGGGCATAATATGTCCCTATATAGTAGTGTCCCTATCTTGTGCTATGAAGGAGAAGACCGCATGGCACTCAACAAGGTCCATCTCTTCATGATATAATTCAGTGACAGTGACCACAAATTCAAACTCTTGATGGATTAAGAGAGCCTCAATAAATTATTTCTGAATATCCTTTGAAATTTATAGAGCCTTAATAAGTTTAATCTAGGCTAGAACAACAATGGTATATTTCAATATGTCATATTTCTAACCGAGAGGCTTGTAATTTTCTACATGAGGTTTCTCTCTAGTCTATGGTTTTGGAGATGAGTCTATCTATACTAGAGGCTACCTCCCTTGATCAAAACCTAAAGGTTTTCTTGTCACTTATGGGTTTAGATGAGTTGACCTTCCTACATTTGGTCATCAAACAAATAGATACCAATTTTTAATAGATATTTTAATATGATTGGCCTTGAACAAGATCTATATAGATCTAGAATATATTGGTGTTCCCACTGATCTTGTCATAGTACCTCTCTATAGGTCTTTATAGCATATATAGTTTCTATATGGATGTTACCTGAGTGTGAAGCTCCATAGAAAGCTCATCTTTCATAATCCCATCAGCCTCAAAGATCATTTAATTATTATCCCCAATTATGATAGGGGAATTTAGGACTACATGTATCTTCTTCATAAAAAAGGGACTCACTAAGTGAATCACATAGATAAAGATATATAAATACTCTTCATATGATAAGGATTCCATTTTATGGGTTAGTTCCTAATAAACCGTTTTCCTGGGTGGTTGACATACTCCAAGTGCCAGGGGAATAATATCAGAGAGGGTTTTCACTATTTTAGAAATTTACATGAGTTTATATTCTTATGACTTGATATTGTTATTCCTATGGAACTAGTTCTTATGAGACTAACCTTTAGAGGGTTTTGGTGTCAAAAAAGTTGAACCAGTCATCATAAAAGGAGTCAGGGCCATAACTGGTTGAGTAAGTTATTCCCTAAGTATGAAATGTGATTGGTTGACCATAATTATAGTTATTTAATCATGAAATTTACATGAATCCATTCTTGGAACTTCTTTATATTCTCATTTTTCTTTTGTAAAGGCAGTATAAACACAAGACACTTGTGTGGGTGGATTTACCAACTTTACCAATCCAAAATCTAACTTCTTTTAGAATATGTGTTTAAAGATGAAACACTCTTGCATAGTTTTCCATAAGATCTGATGGAAGGAGAAATAATTTTTCCAGTCATTGAGGCTAACTTAATTAAGATTATTGGGTATTGGTATATTTAGAAAATTATTCTCAACATTTGTGATAAATTAATGAAGTACCTTCTCAATTTGGAAAGAATAAAATTTATTATTTTGATCTTCATATAGTGGGAATCCATGGTATTTTATCCTCTCTTAATGTAGATGTTGTTGTTTTTGTTTCCATTTAGGATGAGGTACTATGTGATATTTATTGGTCTTAGGTGTTGAGTTGGCATTAGATCTAGCTTAATAATCACACTTTCTAATTATGGGTTGTTAGTACCCTTCCCTTGAGTTATTTGCATTGGATAAGGCATGTTCTTAGTCCACCAGATAGAATCTTATAACCTATGTGAAACTATGTCAAAATCAAAAAAATTTCCTTGATATTTTACCAGAATGTGTGGTGTTTGAAAATCACCATAAAGATTTTCTATATAGATTCCTATAAATGCTTCTTAGGGAATTTTTATGTTAATAAAATAGGTCAAAATAGCCCACTTTGGGGTTAAGACCAACACTATATAATTCTCAAATATTTTATAGTTTGATTGGTTGAGGACCATTTTAGTCCTTAGTGTTGAGCTAAACTGGTAGATAAACTATCAGTGAAGGTCTTTTAATCCTGTGACTAATTTGAATGGAAGATTACTATACCAGAAAAATAATGGCCTATCTAGAGTTTACATAATTCATATGAGTTTATCCACCTATTATGAATCTAGGGTTCCCATAATGGGATTTTATCAATATAAAAAGTGCATCAGATGTTTCTCTTAGCCCCCAATACCATTGAAATTTGGGAAAGATTAATTTATGTATTTGGGTAGAAGAGGAGTCACATACACCCATTCAAGATATGGTTTTATTTATGGTTATACTAGTTCATGATTCCCTTCCATGGAATATATTCGAGACACTATAGATTCAATTGAGTTATTGGGTTCTAGTAAAATGGTTGGATGGCTAGAAACTTTAGTGAAAGTAGATAGTATAGCCTAATATGGCATGCCTATACATATATTTTACTGATAACTAGAATGGGTAATACTGGGATAGCTCACCTGAAATTGTTCTGGCTACCACCCCAATGAAGGAAACTTCTAATAATCCTTGGCCACTAGGTCTAGGTAGACTGACTGTTTGAACTCTAAGTTGGTAAGATGGATGGATTATGCTCTCATTGGTAGAACAACCTCTCCATATTGAGGGAGATTTACTTGTAGTTAAACATGGGTCTCTGCTTGGGAGTTGTACATGGAATTAATATTTCCCATGATCAACCTTGAGTCACTTTAACAATTTTATCTCCACTTAATATTGGTAACATCTTTATTTGGCTGTGGGAAGCTCAAATCATTTAGGTTATATGTGGGTTATAGATGTACTTTTCTTATTATCTTTTGCTGAGGGCCACTGAGGTGAAAGAAACTGAACATTTTATGAAATTCAAATATTTTTATCTTGTATCTGATGAGGAGTATACACTCCCTATTAAATCATTTTAATGTAAAATGTGTTTTGGAAAAAACCTTTTTTATCCAAACCTTCTGTGTTAGAATCATGCTTTAGATCATCTATGATACCAATGTTGATAAAATTAACTAATTCATAAAATATGGAAAGAATTATTTCCTCATCAAAAAGTTTAAAGAAATTGATATTCTCTCAAATATGTATCGATAGGAAAGTCATAACTCTCCTTGGCATTTCTATTATTGGTGAACCGTTTTGGATTGTATCATTAATGAGGCCCTACCTTCTCCTTCTAATTATCCCAATAATTTTATTTATGAATGTTGACCGTTAAAATAGTCTCCATAAAACATTATCATGTGTGTCCCCAAAGAGAAATATGGGTTACACAAAGGGATAAATATCAAAGAAATTTATTATGATGCTTCTTTTAGTCTTGTGAAGACTGATTTTCATAGTACATAAGGATTTTGTAATAAAAATGCCCCCAAACCTATGGGTTGTGGTTGATTTGGTCATAAAACTATGAAATATTGTATGCTATGAGGATTTTATGATCTTGAAGGTGGTGGTGATGGTAAAAATACCCTTATCCCTACAATATAGTGTCACTCCAAAATTACTACAACTGTAAACAATGGTGTTTCCATTTTGATTTTATAAGTCATTGTTTGAGCATGGGCATGATGTAGTATATTTTTTGAATGCAATATACTCACTATTAAGGGTAGATATTTAGATGAGGATTTGAACTTTCTTATATGAGAATCATGTTTAAAAAATTTAAAGTCCTAATGTAGGAGTCTCTCGATGATTCATTCGTATCAGGTTTACCATTTTTAAGATTTAGAGATAATGGGGCCCCATTGAATAGGATGAATAGTGTCTATAGAGATTAGTTCTATGATTTGGCATGAAGTAATGATTTTTCATGATGTACTTTTAAATGAACTATTTTTAATGGGGAGTAGAGTGAAATGAAATAATTTATTATCACCCACCATAGGAAATGGGCATTTGATGGAGTGTTAGTGATCAATTATTGAAAATTCCTCAAATCATTAAGGCATGCACATTAGATATGTTAAAATTACCATAAACATTTTTAGTGTCATTCCACTTAAGGGTGAATAGTTCAATTTTATTATGAAGTTATTCTATTACATTAATATGTTTTTCATATTCCACATAAGGTACAAACTTTGGATTCAAATGACGAAGAATAATCCTAAGATTGAGATGAATATGGTCTATGCATTTCTCACCCAATGATTCAATAATTTCATAATAATATGTGGCCTTGGGTTAGAATATGACTGGTATGTTTTATTTGGTCAACTATTTCTAAATCATCATGAAATCTCATTTATCTTAAGTGAGAGATTCATCTTCCTAATTTGACCAGAGTGGTTATTTCACATATTAATTACTAAGGGGAGTGGGATTAGTTGTAGTATTCTCTATTTTATTAAAATATGAGTGATTCAAGGGTAGTATGGATAATAAAAATTGCATTAGGAAGTCCTGATCAAGAAAGAATATTTCCCATTAGAGATGATTCCCTTGGTGTTACTGGAATTATTCTCTTGAGTGCCTCTTGATATAAGGGATCTATTAGAGTTTCTTCTCCAAGGTGTGGAACTTCTTACCAAAATGAGATATAATTGAGTTTAGGACCTTTGCAATGAATGTCACTATGGGGAGGACTGCTATCATAGATCAATGTTGAGTCATTGGGAGGATTCCTATGAAATATGTATTGGGGATGAACTTTAAGGTAGATAGTGTTTGATGCGTAAATGGAAGGACCTTATCAGATATTAAAATTTTAGTTTTGGGGATGATTTCCATAGATCTCACCATGATACAAATTCCCATGATCGATCTTGATATCACCACGAGAAAGACCTTTATGGAAGGTGCTTCAGGGAGGCCCTCTATAGTTACTGGTAGAAATATTGTGGGGAGGACCTTCAAAAATACAATTGTTTCTTATTTATAATTAAGAGTCATAAGATTATTAGGCTTCTATTGAATGATTTTTTTGGGGCTTAAGAATTATATCATTGATTATGGTAGAAATATGAGAGAGCTTATGAACTTTGGTCTTCCCTTGGAGAGACTTCCTATTGGATGCTCTCTTTTTGATGGATGGGGCCGCGTGTTGTGCACAACAACCTTAATATGTGGGAGTCTTATGAGGTGAATCCTATGTTTAAATTGTAATAATTTTATGATATTTTTCATGAGTGGAAGGAATATGGGTCTACCCTAAAGTTTCCATTGAAGTGGGATGATAATCTCTAGTTGGAATGAGAATATGTGTTCGATTCTATTTCTCATTCTTCATTGTGATGTGCTGAAGAACCTCAAAAATGGGAGTAGGAATATATGAATTATCTTAAGTATCTCTTGAATTATGTTAATGATATGATCTAGTGGTGATGGTGGGAATATCTTCCTTCCCCTTGATAGTCATTGGGATACAAGAAATACCATCTTCTACTGCCACTACTAGGATATGATGACAGTTTTGTATGATGTGAGCATGGATATATGCATGATCATCTATTACTCGAATGGCATAAAGGCCTTCATTTTTATTGATTTTTGATATCCCCCATTTCAAGGGATGAGGGGGAACTTGTTGAGTCAATAAGGTTTTCCTTATGACTTTTCCATTCCTTCTTGTTTTGAAAATCACAAACACCTTATCTTTAGAAAAATTGCTTTCTTAAGGAAAATTGCTTTTATAAGGAAAATTGCTTTCTTAAGGAAAATCTCTTTTATAAGAAAAATTTCTTTCTTAAGGAAAATCGCTTTTATAAGAAAAATTATCCTTATCATATTTTCATCCATATTTTTTCTTAAGTATGAGATTCGGATTCATTTTCTCGGAATTGTTGAAAATTTGATATAAAGCATTCTGTTTTAGGATTCAGATTCTGGATAAGAACTATAAGGAAGTTTCATTCCGAATTCCGGATATGAACACTGACTAAGTTCTATTCTAGATTCAGGATACGAATTCTGAAAAAGAATTCTCATTATGAATTCCAATGAATAATTCTCATTACGAGTTCTAATGAAGAAATCTCATTTAGAATTCCCATTACGAATTCTGATGAAGAATTCTCATTACGAATTCTGATGAAGAATTCTCATTACGAATTCTGATGAAGAATTCTCATTACGAATTCTGATGACGAATTCTCATTACGAATTCTGATGAAGAATTCTCATTACGAATTATGATGACGAATTCTCATTACGAATTCTGATGACGAATTCTCATTACGAATTCTGATAACGAATTCTCATTACGAATCCTGATGATAAATTCTCATTACGATTTCTGATGAAGAATTCCTATTCCGAATTCCCATTCCGAATTCACCTATTAAACAGAATTTGAGTATCTTTGTTTTATACACTCTGAATTAATTCAGACTCCGAAAAATATCTTTGTTAGACTCCGAACTTCTATATTACTTACATTTCTATAATTTGTCTACTCTTTATTATTGTTCCTTACACTCCGAACCTTTACTCCGAAGCGTTCATTCCAAACCTTTGAGTCAGAATTAAAACGATGTCGTACATTCTGTTACACTTGTTTTGTTATAAAACGATGTCGTCTGTTTTGTTATAAACTAACCGTTGTCTAAGTGACACGTGTATAGGTCCCTCCGATCTTTAAGGAAAATATGACCATTGGAGAAGGAGCCGACCTTACCTATAAATAGGAGCTCATTTGAAAGAGCTCGTAGCTGTTGCAAGTGCTGAAAAATGATGATAAAAGTGCTGAAAGGCTGACTAATTTGCTTGAAGTGATTTCTAGAGAGAGAGACTCTTATTAACTCTCAAAGCTTCGTGCGACTCCAAATGTTGGTGATTACATTCGAGGGATTCCAGGGATAGGAAGACAAAGGTGCCGACTACCTTGATGTTCGAGGGCTTCCTTGCTAAGGAAGACAGAGGTTGCCAACTACCTTGAAGTTGAGGGCTTGTGGGGATAGCAAGACAGAGACTCCGATCTTCGTATCGAGGGCTTACCCTGGTGTGGGTAAGATAGACTTGCTTGAAAGTATAAATCAAGGGACCTTTATCCAAGGTTGTTGGATACCCTTCTCTTTGGGTTAAAAGACTTAAATCTTGTTACTAGTAGTTTTACTACTTGTTTTTATTCCGCTGTATTTTGTAATATAAGGAAAGTATAACTTTCTTATACTACCTTACTTGTACTCTTTTTCATTTAGATTCTATATGCTTTAAGGTAGAATCTCATATTGTAATCTTTTGTTAAGTTTCAGTTTCCAGAACCATATTTCCGGAACCTACGTTCGGAATCTCTTTCAAAGTTTGCTTTTGGAATTAGAGGTGTTGTGGATCTACTTAGTTTAACTTTGTTAAACTTAGCCCTTTCCTTCTCTTAAGGAAAACATAGTTATTCTTAACTAACTTTAAAGGTTCCAAAGGAATTTTTAAAGTATACAATTCACCCCCCTCTTGTATATTGAGCATCTACATCACTATTTCGATCCTACAATTGGTATCAGAGGTTGGAAACCTCTTACTCCATACCAATCTTACATTTGGTATCAGAGAAGGTCTCTGAAATACTTGTACTCACATACAAGTTTTTCTTGCTCACTTTTTCATTCCGAATTTCCATTCCGAACTTTTCCCATTCCGAACTTTTTTATTACGAACTTTTGCTACTAACAAGTTTGTGTGCAAAGTTATTTTAAGTATGGCAGGAATTAATGTTGGATCAATTGATAATCTGAATCCTACAAGACCACCAATCTTTGATGGTAATGACTATGAATACTGGAGAGATCGTATGAAGACTTTTGTTATCAATACTGGAGTAGACAACTTTGTTATGCTTACTGGTGATTATAAAATTCCTGACAAGGAAGTTAGAACCTTTACTAACCAGGAAAAGCAAGAATATCAGCTCAACTATAAGGTACGCAACACTTTACTATGTTCAATGACTAGAAATATATATATCCAAATTTCTTCTTGTGAAGCAGCTAACTATATATGGAAGAAGTTAGAGGTTACACACTTTGGAACTTCTAAAGTGATTGAGACTAGAAGAGCTATGCTTAGAGCTAAATATCATGGCTTCAATTTTCCTTATGGTGAACCTATCTGTAAAGTTCAACATAGATTTATGACTATTGTCAACAGTATAAAATCTATGGGAGAGAAAGGTTTAGATGATGAAGCTCTTGTGGACAAGATAATTGATATTATTCCCAATGAGTGGGAATCCAAGAGAACAGCTATAGATAAGAACAGGAAGGTCACTCAAATTACTCTTGATGAATTATTTGGAACTCTTCTACAACATGAAACCAGAATGAAGAGAGATGCATACAACATCAAGAAAAAGAATAGAAATGGTACTGTTGCTTTTACTACAACTTCAAATCAGATGAAAGCTCAGACTCCTGAGAGAGTAACCAGGTCCAAGTCTAAGAAAGTTATTTTCCAATCCGAATCAAGTGAGAGTGAAGTTTCAGAAAATGAATTAGCAAATCTTTCTCGAAGGATGAACAAGATAGCTGGACAGAGAAATTTTCAATCTAAGTATAAGAAAAAGGAAAGGAAAGATAAGAAAGATGGAGAAGTTACTTGTTATGAATGTAAAAGAGCTGGACATATTAGACCAGATTGCCCTATGCTCAAAAAGAAAGAAAGGAAGGAAATACATTCAGACAGAAACAGAAAGAAGTATTATAAAGCCAAATCTAAGAAAGTTTTGAAATCTAATGACACCTGGAGTGCCAGTGGTGGTGACTCTTCAGATGAATCTTCTGATTATGAATCTTCAGGACAGAAGAATCTTGGTCTTATAGCCAGATTACCTATTGTTAATCATTGTCTTATGGCTAAGGTACGAAATGCTGAATCTTTGACCAATGTTTCTTTAAATTCTAATGATAGTAAGTATTATAACTCTTCTGATGAAGAATCATCTTCTGATGAGGAAAATACTTTACCTACTTATGAATAAGTCTCTAGGTTTGCTGAACTTCTTGAGATTGAGAATTCCAAACTCAATAAGAAACTTGATAAGGCAAACTCTAGGAATTCTATTCTTACAAAAGAGATATTAGATCTTTCTAAAGATCTTAATAAGAAAAATGCTGATTTTGAAAGTATTTCAAAAAATCTTGAGGAAGTAAGTTCTGAGAAGAACAAACTTTCTAAAGAATTAGAAAAAGTAATTTCTAAGAAAAATGTTTTCGAGCCTAACTCTAGTTCTAAAACTAATGATTTTGAGGATAAAAACTTGGTTGTAAAACTCAAGTCCGAAATTTTTTCCTTAAAGAAGTGTTTATCAAACTTTACCCATGGTAAAGAAAATTTTGATAATATGTATTCCCAAATATTACCTTTAAGAAATAAATCCGGATTTGGTTATACCCATGCAAAACCTATTTTCAGTAACAATTATTTTGTTCCTCAAAGTGCCCCATTTTGTACCAAGTGTCAATATGGTGGTCACTGGGCAAAGAATTGTTCCTTAAACAAAACCCAATCTCTAGGATTTCACAATGCTTACTTTTTTAAGAAGATGTGGGTTACTAAAATTTTATTATCTGGAAATCTCGGATCCAAACAAGTTTGGATTCCAAAAGTCTAATTTTCTTCTTGATTTCAGGATAATAAAGAAAGTACCAGCAACAATAAATGGTACATGGATATTGGATGTTCCCGACAAATGACTGGTAACAAAAGCTATTTTGAAAAGATTATCAAAACGAAAGGAGTAAAGGTAACTTTCGGAGATAATGCTAAGGGAGAGATTGTTGGTATTGGTAATATTGTTTTTCTTGGTAAAACCTTGATTTCAAATGTTCTTTTTGTTAAAGGTCTTAAGTAAAACCTCATTATCATAAGTCAGTTATGTGATGAAGGTTACCTTGTGAATTTTAGGAATGATAAGTGTTTAGTTCACAATTCCAAGGAAGAATTTATTCTCTCAGCCAATAGGCAAGAGAATGTCTACACTTTGAACTTAGAAGATCTTAGAAGCCAAGATTTACCTTGCCTAAGTGCAATGGAAGATCATTCTTGGTTTTAACTCCTTTTCATAGGGGGAGTACATTTGATTGTTTGTTTAACAAAGTTTTTCAAAATTTGTTTTCAAACTTTTTGGAACGAAGATTTCCGGAATGGAACTTCCGGAACTAAAATTTTCAAAATGGACATTCTTGTACAGAATACTTCTGGAATAGAAGCGTTCATATTAAAAATTTCCGGAATGGAAAATTACGTACTGGCAGTTTCATAACCAGATTTTTGTACCGATTTTTTTTCGTAATGTGTTTTTCGTATTGACTTTTTCATACTGAGTTTTTTCGTAGTGAGATTGTTTTCCGAAGTAAATTTTTGAGAACTTTGTATTTTCATAATAAAGTTTTTTTTGTAATCATATTTTTATATTATCCATTACGAATAATCCTCCTCAGCCAATCCGAAAGGTATGATTTCCCTACTCAAGTTTTCGTAGTCATATTTTACTTGCTGGAATTTTCTTGTACTATGTTTTCGGATTATAGTTTTCTTAATTCTTTGTCTTAATAAAAACCTCAAAAAGATCGGATTCAAGTTTTCAACCGTCAGATCTGATCTCAGCTCATTCTAACCGTTAGATCAACCAAGGAAGTTGAACCGTCATTTCATTGCCTATATAAAGGGGACCCAAATACTCGTCCCACATCGGTTTCAAGTTCTCGCGTCCCGAAGCTCTGTCCCTCTGTTTTAAGGCCGTTCCGAACTACAGTTGTCTCCGTTCCGAACTTCTCAGAGGATTACAGATCCGAATGTCTGCGAAGTTAGCGTCTCAAGAAATGTCATCCACTAAGCCTATTTCGCAATGGTTAGTTTACAGAGAAAGGTTAGTCCATCCGGATTTCTTTAACTACTATGATTCCCTTATTTCAAAGAACATTAAGTTGAATGGCTGGGAAGATGTTGCGGTGTCAAAAACTGGGAACCAAGATGAAGTGTATTCAGACTTACTTGTTGAGTTCTATGAATCAGTTTCCTTATTTAAGGAAGATAATAGGGAGAATTTCTCTTTTAAGTCTTATGGAAAGACTTACAAGCTTTCTTATACCAAGGCAGCAAGCTTGGTAGGGTTTTCCTATGAAGGAGAAGCTGAATTTATTTCTTATGTATTGCCGAACTCTAAGGGTAGCTTAGACAAGGAAAAAGCCTTAGAAACTCTCGGACTGGCTGATGATAAGGCTTCGAAGATTGCAAGTCTATCTATAAATTTCCGGATTCTGGAGTTATAGGTACAAGGGCTTATCGTACCGAGGAAAGGTGATTAAGACAGCTTGAAAAAGAGTGAGATCTATATCTTAGATTTTCTGATAAATCTAAGGAAGTGTAACTTTATGAGGCACATTCTTATAACCATTGAGAATCTTAAGAAGGGAAATCTCAGAGCACAAATCGTAATGTGCCCAGCAATTTTATCAAAGTTGATAGTTCGGTGCCTAGAATCTTTCAAGGAAGCCTGCAGATCTAAGCCAAGGGTTTGTAAAATTTTGTTGGTTAGTGATGACACCCTTAAGAGGATGGATGTGGATTTCAACAAGGAGATTGGTGAGTTCGTTGATTTGCCTAATCAAGAAGAAGCGGTTCCGAAGGCTGCTGAACCGGAATCATCCAAACCAGTAAAGAAAATAATGTTGAAGGAAGTTGCAGCTGAAGTCGAAGATCCTAAGTCTAAGTAAGCTCAAACCGCACCTCCCAAACCAAAGAAGAAGAAGACCTATCCTGATGAGGTTGTTGCGAAGTGGAGAGCAGATAAAGAGAAAAGGAAAGAAGGGGATCCGCAGTTCATATTGGACCATGCGGAAGCTAAGGAATTAAAGGAGAGAACTGCTGATGAGATTGAAAAACAAGAAAAGGAGAAGAAGCTCAAGAAAAAGATGACAGAAGCCGAGGCAGTCCAAGCGTTGTTAAAGTTTAATGAAATAGTATCCGGAAGCATCCCAGTTCTGAGATCTTTCTCCCTGGAATATCTACCTGAGACCCCAGGAAGAAACCTTGATTTTCCGGAAGAGACTACAGCTGAGCATGTTGAGCAAATCGAGCAGATTCAGCAAGTGGGTGAGGAAGAAGAAGTTGCTGAAGGAAGTGGTGAAACATGAGATCTTTTGAAACAAGTGGATGATTATAAAGGATCACCTTCAGAACATCTATCACTCCGAACTTCAGAGGATGAATCCTCTAAGTTAGTAACTCCAGAGAAGGATAAGAATGAGGAATATGTTGTTCAGAAAGTTGTTGATGAGATTGTTCAAGTGTCTACTGGCGAGCAAAAAACTCCTGATCAAGAATCAATTCCGAAAAAAGACAAGGGAAAGAAACTCCTTGTTGAAACTCCGAAATCAGTGTCTAGCAAGAAAAGAGAGTTTGGTGATTCATCTAAAAGGAAGTTGGAGCTTATTGAGGAAGAAAACTCTCCAAGAAAGATTTCAGATTCGGAGTCATCATCGTTGGGGCATGATTTTGTTGTCTAGTCTTTAAAGAAGTTGGTGGGATCCATTCCGACATTCTCTAGTATTGACTCAAGATGCCAGATGCTCTAACATGCATTGAATCAGAAAACTGACTCCGTATCTATGGTTATGGACAAGTGTGTTGAAATAGAGGCTCAGTTCAAAACATTTTTCGTTGGCTACGAAGCTCATAGAAAATCTTGCAAGAGGATGACAAATTGGTCGAAGAAGACTGTGGAAGAGATGAGATTGTTCGATGAGTTTCAAGACAATGTTAAAGATGCTTTTGAAACCGAGGACAAGAAGATAAATGAGTTAACTGCATCCTTTGAAGAGAAGTTGACAGAAGAAAAGAACTTCCGGATTCAAGAAGTGAGAGATCTGAATGAGAAGCTGAATTCCGTTTCTCAAAACTGGAAGTTTGAAAGGGATCATCGGAATGATTTTGAAGAAAGGATGAAGGCTCAGGAAGAAAAGATCAAAGCTCAGGAAGAAAAGTTGAAAG
Source organism: Viscum album (assembly GCA_963277665.1). Classification (NCBI taxonomy): domain Eukaryota; kingdom Viridiplantae; phylum Streptophyta; class Magnoliopsida; order Santalales; family Viscaceae; genus Viscum; species Viscum album. The sequence goes on from OY728158.1 coordinate 885,795,252, forward strand.
CCCAGGAAGAAAAAATTGAAGCTCAATCCGCAAGAATAGTTGTCTTAGAGAGGCAAGCTGAAGAAGATCATAAAGACCTGAAGAAGATCAAGACTATTCTAAAGGGGCTCATGACGAAGGAAAAAGATCCGAAATAATCAAATCCGATCTTTTTGTTGTATTCTTTTTGTTTCTGAGATTTCAAATTTAATGAAAGTCGTGCTTGTCGTTTCTATTGTTGTCATTACTAATTTTTCAGGTACTTTGTTATTTTTTTTCCATTCCCTCCAATTCTTTTTGAAAATCACAAAGGGGGAGAAGGAAAAGATCCTTAAGAAAAAGAATAACTCTAATAAGAGTTTATCAAAGGGGGAGAAGAAAAAGATCATTAAGAAAAAGAAAAACTCTAATAAGAGTTTGTTTAAGGGGGAGCTTTTTCATTAAAGAAGACCTTATTATTTATCACTCCGGAAATCTGAATACGATCCTTAGAGTTTCAAAGCCTAAGGGGGAGTTAGTCGTATTCATCAATATACTTAAAGAAAAGGGAGATAATCCTTAATGTTTTTCTTTCTTCTTAGAATTTCTTTTTCGTAAGGATATTTGTGCTTTCCAAAAAGGGGGAGATTGTTGAGTCAATAAGGTTTTCCTTATGACTTTTCCATTCCTTCTTGTTTTGAAAATCACAAACACCTTATCTTTAGAAAAATTTCTTTCTTAAGGAAAATTGCTTTTATAAGAAAAATTGCTTTCTTAAGAAAAATTTCTTTTATAAGAAAAATTGCTTTCTTAAGGAAAATCGCTTTTATAAGAAAAATTATCCTTATCATATTTTCATCCATATTTTTTCTTAAGTATGAGATTCAGATTCATTTTCTTGGAATCGTTGAAACTTTGATATAAAGCATTCTGTTTTAGGATTCGGATTCTGGATAAGAACTATAAGGAAGTTTCATTCCGAATTCCGGATATGAACTCTGACTAAGTTCTATTCCAGATTCAGGATACGAATTCTGAAAAAGAATTCTCATTACAAATTCCAATGAAGAATTCTCATTATGAGTTCTAATGAAGAAATATCATTCTGAATTCCCATTACGAATTCTGATGAAGAATTCTCATTATGAATTCTGATGAAGAATTCTCATTACGAATTCTGATGAAGAATTCTCATTACGAATTCTGATGACGAATTCTCATTACGAATTCTGATGAAGAATTCTCATTACGAATTTTGATGACGAATTCTCATTACGAATTCTGATGACGAATTCTCATTACGAATTCTGATAACGAATTCTCATTACGAATCCTGATGATGAATTCTCATTACGATTTCTGATGATGAATTCCTATTCCGAATTCCCATTCCGAATTCACCTATTAAACAGAATTTGAGTATCTTTGTTTTATACACTCTGAATTAATTCAGACTCCGAAAAATATCTTTGTTAGACTCCGAACTTCTATATTACTTACATTTATATAATTTTTCTACTCTTTATTATTGTTCCTTACACTCCGAACCTTTACTCTAGAGCGTTCATTCCGAACCTTTGAGTCATAATTAAAACGATGTCGTACATTCTGTTACACTTGTTTTGTTATAAAACGATGTCGTCTGTTTTGTTATAAACTAACCGTTGTCTAAGTGACACGTGTACATGTCCCTCCGATCTTTAAGGAAAATATGACCGTTGGAGAAGGAGCCGACCTTACCTATAAATAGGAGCTCATTTGAAAGAGCTCGTAACTGTTGCAAGTGATGAAAAATGCTGATAAAAGTGATGAAAGGCTAACTAATTTGCTTGAAGTGATTTCTAGAGAGAGATACTCTTATTAACTCTCAAAGCTTCGTGCGACTCCGAATGTTGGTGATTACATTCGAGGGCTTCCGGGGATAGGAAGACAGAGGTGCCGACTACCTTGAAGTTCGAGGGCTTCCTTGCTGAGGAAGACAGAGGTTGCCAACTACCTTGAAGTTGAGGGCTTGCAGGGATAGCAAGACAGAGACTCCGATCTTCGTATCTAGGGCTTACCCTGGTGTGGGTAAGACAGACTTGCTTGAAAGTATAAATCAAGGGACCTTTATCCATGGTTGTTGGATACCCTTCTCTTTGGGTTAAAATACTTATATCTTGTTACTAGTAGTTTTACTACTTGTTTTTATTCCGCTGCATTTTGTAATATAAGGAAAGTATAACTTTCTTATACTTCTTTACTTGTACTCTGTTTCATTTAGATTCTATACGCTTTAAGGTAGAATCTCATATTGTAATCTTTTGTTAAGTTTCAGTTGCCGGAACCATATTTCCGGAACCTACGTTCGGAATCTCCTTCAAAGTTTTCTTTTGGAATTAGAGGTGTTGTGAATCTACTTTGTTTAACTTTGTTAAACTTAGCCCTTTCCTTCTCTTAAGGAAAACATAGTTATTATTAACTAACTTTAAAGGTTCCAAAGGAATTTTTAAAGTATACAATTCACCCCCCCTCTTGTATATTGAGCATCTAAATCACTATTTCGATCCTACAGAACTCTTATAAGGCCAGTAGGCTCAGAGGTTACATGGACCGTAGGCTTAGGAGATTACATGACCCAAAGGTCTTAGGGAATTCAACCAGATTATCTACAAGGAATTTCCCCTCCCTCAGCATTTGCATCATGATAGTAGCTCTCCACATTTTCATGGCCATCTGGCTAGGCTTCCCATGCAAGCACAGGGTAGTCCCGATGGCATATCCATACCCTATACTACCAAAAATATATATCGGTAGGCTTCTATAATAAGAAGGTTAATATATACTCATTATTCAATGAGGGTGTGGATATAATCTCACTCATGTACTCCAGTTTCTTCTAAGATATATCAATGAGATTCATGTGTGGGGTTATAAATATGTGTTTTACCCTTAGTTATAGATAGTATGTGTCAACATTATTCTTCATATGATTCCAAAGTACACTTGAAAGATTTATGAGTGGGAGAAGGAATATGGACCCTCCCTTTGTGGGAGGTCATGATATGACAATTTGGTTACTCTAGTGCTACCAAGATGTGATGAAAGACTTACTAGGTTGAAAAAGGGATATAGGACTACTCACTAGTTACCCCCAAATTGTGTTGGAAGACTTATTTAGTGAAAATGAGGATTGATCCTTCTTCTTATGATCTTTTCCCCCTCACCCTTGGATATCCCTCTTGGATGCTCGATTCTGGGTGACCGGAGTAAGGATCCCCTGAGTTGTGTCCTCAGTAAGTTGTTAAGGGGTTGATGAAACATGATGTTGGTGATGAAGATAGTTTATAATATATCTACTAGGAAACTCTTAAATATGAGTGAATCCATAGTCAACATATTGGTCAGCCTCCCTAAGATTAAGAAGTTTATTTCTATTTCTCTCTAAGGAGAGACTCTCAAAGTGGATTGAGATGGTGATCAGAACTGCCTAATCCTTTCTCGCCAATTTTTATTAGATGAATGATTGGTGGGGATTAATATCATGGAGGTATTTGAGTGCAAAATCTAATACTGGGATAATACCATTCAGGTGGTACTCCAAAACAAACATGTTTTTTACTTGTCATTGGGAATGATGTGTTGGTGATAGTGCCTTTCAGTTTGATGAGGCCTTGGATTTAGAAATAGTTGAGTTATATGTTGTTAGATACCAATTATATGGAAAGATGGACTGGGGTGGGGGTGAATAGTCCATTTAAAAATTCAAAAAATTATTTTTATCATAGTAATAAAGAGTGTAAATAGTGTATTTGAAATAAAGAAAAGAACACATGATATTTTTATTATAGTTCATATCACTAATATCCTATTCCACACTTCAATCTTCACTATTTAGAGAGAATTTTTGTATTCACTAAGAGACTCAATTTTTTATGGAGTGATAACCAATTTATAGACATACCTTTTATTTACCAATTTTTATAACCCTAATAACTTTTAAAGGAGTCAAAGCCCACATGAATTTTTACAGGAGTCACAACCCACATAATTTTTTTAGGAGACCCAACCCAGCCTTCCTTTTGAATAATATTAATAACCTAAGAAGAAAAATTTTGGATGGGAAAATATTAAACCAACTCTAGAGGAATAAATAGAAGATAAAAATATATAATAATCAAAATCCAAAACAAATTAAGAACATAAATTGAGAAGATGGTGATAAATTTTGATTCAAATCAATAAGTTTTATTACTTCAGTGGATAATGATAAAATGATTAATTCTCTCATAATTGTACTAATGAAATATTAGTTGTAGTAGGGATTCACCACTTCACAATTCTCACATCAATGTCTTATTTTTTCATCACTTTTTTGAATAAATGTTTTTATGTTTATTGAATCACATTCCTCATTGATTTCATTCCAATGGATAATATCACATCATTTACTCCAGGATATTCTTGAGTATGAAGAAGCGTCTAAGATAATAATCACAACATGTCATAGGTTATACAATAAAACTACTTTGAATAATACCATTTACCTATAATTTTAATTATCATGCATAGTATTAGATAATTCTTGCTCTCTTTTATTCCTGTAAGAATTAGCTCCAAAAAACGTATAATATGATCATTAATAAAAATATGAATTTTAAAATTAATAAAATATTTAAATAATATTGTATAAATTTACAGTAAAATGAAATATCAAAATGAAATTAAAAAGGAGAAGCATTAAAAAAATATTATGTGATTTTGTATAAATAATTTATACACAAAATATTTAATAAATTCAACCATTTATATTTAACAAACAAAAATAGTTTACAAATAGAAATTAAAATATCTTTTATAGAGTTTTAGAAATAAAAATGAATATAAGTTGATGTTTTTCTACTATGAAACAATTGTAGATTTTATGTCTAACGGAATAAGATGCTTTATATTTCTAGTGTTAGAAAATAGATACCATTTCTAATGTGTTTCCACTACTGTTCATGTTCTACTAACTCTATGTAAGGTGATACCACTAGTTATGTGATTATACCTCTAATTATGAAAAGTTACCACTAGTTGTGAGAGTGATACCATTAGTTAAAAATTGGTTACTAATGATATTTCTACGGATACTTCCATTAGAGTAAATAGGTGTACTACTGGTAGTTATAAGGACATGCTACCACTAGTGTTAATAGGAGAGTGGTTCTACCACTAGAAGAATATATTTATTTGAGGCACGTAAGGGTAATATCCCTTTCCACATTTATGCATAAATTTAAGCTTAATATTATACATTATATTTAAGGGTAAGTGAATACACTATATAAGCAAAAATCTACTGTGTAAAGGGACATTCAATGCTATGTAAAGGTAAACTATAAATTTCAAAGGTTATGTAAAGGTAAAGTGTATTTCATAAAAACTATGTATGGGTAGTATTAAATGTGTAAAGGGATAATGTAACTTACATAAGGGTAATCCGTGAGATCTAAATCTCACAAAAATGTAAGCTTCAAGTTATATGCATTGTGTAAAGGTAAAATGTATGCTATGTGAGGGTACTCATAAATCTATGTAAAGGAAAACTAAATTTCCTTAAACCCACATAAAGGTAAACTATTACTTACTTAATGGTATAATGAGAACATGATCCTTAGCCCAGTTGGTGAGGTATCCTTAAGTGCATCCACCAGACCCAGGTTCAAAACCAGGTAGAGGCATATTTTTGGGGGGTACTGTACCAGGTACTATAGCAGCACTGTATACTGTGCAGTATGTAGCAGTACTGTACACTATATGGGGTACTGTAGCATAGATGTACACTATACAGGTACTGTAGTGGAACTGTACACTGTACAGGTACTGTAGTAGAACTGTACACTGTGCGGGTACTGTAGAAGAACTGTAAACTGTACAGGTACTGTAGCAGAACTGTAAACTGTGTGGGTACTGTGACATGCACTGTAGTAGTTACTATAGCAGGTACTGTTCGGTACTGTAGCAGTTGGAACTATTCACCTTGGGCCACCATTTTGGGCTTGGAGTCCTTAAGGATTTCGGGCCACCCAGACCTTCAGGTCAGTAGGGCTTTTGGGCCACCTTTAAAGTCCTCAGGCCACCTCAAGGCCTTCGGGCCACATGTAGTTTCCCTAGACACACTACAATAAAAGGAGCAACCCTAGAAGAGGATTTAGAGCAGGTGAAATCACCAGAGAAGAACCAAATGGATTTGTCAGAATGATAGGGTATGGATATTCCATTAGGTCTAGCTTATGCTTGCACGAAATCCTATCTAGACATCAATGCAAAGGTGGAGAGATACTATCATGATGTAGATGTTGGGGAGGGGCAGTTCCTTGTAGATAGTATGGTTGAATTCCCTAAGACCTTCAGGTCATGTAATCTCCTAAGCCTTTGGGCCTTGAAATCTATGAGCCTACGATCCTTATAAGGGTTTCCCCTCATCCCTTAAAAGGGGGGTTATCAAAAATAAATAAAAATGAAGGCCTTCGGGCCATTCAGAGTTAAGGGTAGAATGAGTTTTCCAATACTTTCATAAGGGTAACTAATACTTGTGTAAGGTTATCTAGATAATTATAAGGCCTATGAAATGGTATAGTAGAACTTATGTAAAGGTAAAAAAGATTTCAAAACTCACATGAGAGTAAAAATAAAAGCTATGTATGGGTATTTAACATATTATAAAGCACATGTATGGGTAAAGAAAATTCACATAATTAATATAAAGACTTAAAATAAAAAATAAACTAATTAAAGAATATTAAAAACCAATGATGAATACAACTAATAAGATAAAATTTAATTAAATTTTAACAATTATATGAATTTCAATAAGGATTTTTAAATGAAAGTATTTTGAATTTAGTATAACATAAAAAATAAAAAAAAAATACCAAAACCAAAACTCTCAACTTTTAAAATCTCCCCCTTTTTGTAAATTTCAAAACCAAAATGTTGATTTAAAAAATCCAAATTTTCTACCTATTTTTGAAATGTTTCAAAAAGAAAAAATACTATTAAAGATAAATTCATCATCTTAAATAATAAATTTTTTAATAAAAAATTGTAACTATACATACTTATACTATTAAAATAAAGTTAAAAAAATTAACAAGAAATGGATAACTCTTAAATTTATACTTTTTTAATACAGATCTAAAAATTATAATATTTTTGGCATGATCAAATAAACTAAATCTTCATAAACCCCAATTCAAAAATTAATTTGTCAAACCTCACATAATTTAATTATTTAGTAAATATATCAGCAAGTTGATTTTATATTGGAAAGTTTTTATAATGATATCCCCCTTATTAACATAATATTTTAAAAAATAAAATCAAACATAAATTTGTTTTATCCTAGAATACTGTAATAGTTTTTTATATATTTTAATAAAAGATATATTATCACAATATATAGGAATTTTTTTCTAAATAAAAATTGAAATCAGATATAGTTTGTTTTATCCAAAGACTTCGAGCATGATAATTTTCACCAACAATGTACTCAACCTTATCTATAGACAATTAAATTGATAATTTATTTTTATAAATCTATGATATTAATAATTTATTTATTAAGTGATGCAGACATGATGTGCTTCTCCTATCAATTTTGCGAACTCTAAAATCCGAGTCAAAATATGATAAAAAATTGAAACAATTATAATTGGAGAAAAACAGACCAGAATTAACACTTCATTTAACATATATAGTTACTATTTTAATTTAATTTATATTACTTTTTTATTAGACTGATATCTTGCACACATGTAGGCTGAAAACATCATATCAAGCCTTTATGTACATACACCTCTTCTAAAATAACACCATTTAAAAATTCTTTTTTTACATCCATTTGAAAAAATTTAAAATTTTGAAAACAAGAAAAGTATAATAGAATCTCAATGAATTATATTATAGAGAATTTTGAAAATGAATCATCAAAATAAAAAAAAATTATTGTAAATATCCTTGGTAAACTAATCTGGCCTTATTTCATACTATACTACTAGTCTCATCCATTTTATTTCAAAAAATATATTTGGTTTCAACATAATATTTATCATTAGGAAAGTCAACCAAATTCAAAATATTATTTCTTTCAAAAGAATCAGGTTCATCATAAATATAATTTATCCCTTTTTAATAATTCAATGCTTCTTTAACATTAATAGGAAGAAAATCATCAGTAAAGGGAAAATAAGAAAAAAACTCAACATTTGTTTTCTAGTTCTTATTCCTGATTCAAAATTTCCAATTAAATTTTCTAAAGAATTATCTTTATTATTTTTCCAATTCATAGTATCATATATATAAGATATGTACTCCCCCTTAAATGATTAATTATCATTTTCATGTTTATCTTCACCAAAATTGAACTCTTTAATTTCATCATCATGATTATCATATTTTTCATTCTATTCTTAATTATTTTCAAATATCACATGCACATATTCCTCCATTAATATGGTCATATTGTTATATAATCAATAATATTTACAATTATTTTAATATACTATAAAAATACCTTCATCAATTTTAGTATCAAACATTTCCAAGTTATATTTTTTATTTACAATATAAACTTTGTAACTAGAAACTTTAAAATGAACAATCTTGGGTTTATTTTCTTTAAATAGTTTATAGAGAGTTTTCTTTAACATGTTTATAATGTAGAATCTATTTAAGATATAGTGAGATGTATTTTTATGATTTATCCCAAAAATATTTTTGTAAATTCAATTATTTAGCATAGTCATTGGCATTTGTTGAATAGTTTTATCTTTCATATTTACAAAACCATTTTGTTTTTGTTTTCTAGGGGTATAAAAAATTTAAAAGTATCAATTCTCTTCAAAAGTTTATCAAAAAATAATTTAAAAAATTCTCATCAGTTATCACTTATAATTGACTTAATTAAATGATTTTTTTTTATTTTGAACCTATTTACAAAAAGAAATAAACTTGTTTAGGGTTTTACTTTTATGAGATATGAAATGAGTCTAAGTGAATCTATTAAAATCATCTAAAATTAAAAACACTTTATTATACTACCTAAATTAGTAGTTATTAGTATCGACATTGTTAATAGATCTAAATGTTTCTTTGTGATACATACCCTTTAAACAAGAATCATACAAAAAATATTTACTTACTCTGAATTTTGGAAGTTCCAGAACCTATCAATGTTTTTCCAAATTATACAATTGTCAAAGGTGAACATGACCCAACCATTAATGACAACGAATATGATCTGTTTCTAGATCATTAAAACACTTTAAATTTTTGTGGGTTAGTTTTATAAAATATACAGAGTAGGTATTTAATTTTCTATTTACATAATATAAAACATTGTTATATTTATAAACAAGACATTTATTATCATAAAAATTTACACTCATTCCACCATTATAAAACTATGCGATATTAATTAATTTTTTTTAATCCCTATAAATAAAATAGTTTATAAATTATAATAAATTTTAATATTCTTACTCTCCAAAATTTTTTATCTTTCCTTTAGAGTAATCATTGGAAGTGATAATACCTCTATTTTATAAATTAAAAAAAATATAAATTTGAAAATATCATCAGTCATGTTACTAGAGAAACTATTCTCCATATAATATATATCTTTATAAATCATTAGGTAGATTTCTTATAAAATGTATTAAGTAGATAATCATTTTGGCACCCAAGCTATTTTTGGTCGAATTGGATTATTTATAAAACTGTTAGGAACCCATACTAATTTAAGACATTTATTTAAGGGTAATCAAGAAGATATATTATTAAAAATAAATTTCATGGTATGACCTAATGACTAATTAAATATTAATGAACATTAATTTGTTTAATTCCATTGAAAATTACATCTAAAGCATTTAACACTTAATACATTCCCTATACTTATTTTAAGAAAAGTTGTTCTATATAGATTAGGAATCTCACTATTTTAACCAAATAATTTTATATTTTTATTAGGTTTTTTCATATCCATCATCTTATCATATATGAATTTTACTTGAAAAAATAGATAAAGTTTCTTTTTAATTTACTAATTTCCATTTGAATATTTTCATTCACTTTTTGAATAACTTTTAGGTCATTATTTCCCTTATATTTATTTCCCCGTTATGATTTTATATCTTTAAATGGTTTTAAATGGGTTAATTAATTGAATTGGAAACACCCAATGGGTTTATATCCATAGGGTCCTTCTTTCCAAAGGCAGGTTCTTATTAGGTGTTTTTACCTACAATGCTTAAGAACTCGCATTGGTCAAGAGGATGGGAGGTCGGGCTTATCACACCCTTTTGAGGAGAATTATTTCCTACTCTAGGAATCTATTATAGATTTAAGATATGTTCATGAATCCTTCATTAATTCCCATGTATGATTCAAGTAAACCTATTATTAGAAATATATTATTAGCATGTGTGGAATTTGGAATCATCTATATGTATCAAAGGTTCTTAATTAATGGAGATATTTGTCTGTATCAAAGGTTCTCCACTGATGGTATCCTCTAATATACTAAGTAAATATTCTTTTGTTGTTATTATTAAGATACTGGTTTTCTAGCCACACTGTGGGGATCTTTGGATTTTTTTGTCATCCAGGTAGAGGAAGGAAACTCTAGAGTTTATCCTTGTATAGGGAGATACAAATTGTATTGATATTGGGATCTAACCCATAGGTGGGATTCCTACATATCCTTGTGAAAGTAATCAAAACTAACATAGTTCAGTTCCAATTAATAGGTCACATCATACCATTTAAGGTCATGTGATAAAGACCCAACCTTACAGTTTAATGTCATGTGGCAGGATGTCTAGGTGGAAGGTTCCTAGTCAATGTTTTGTGTGGGGACTACACCAAAGCGTCCCAAGAAACCTATAAGGGATATGAGTTTCCAAGTTGAATTAAACCCTACCGATGATATGGCTTAGAAGAACAATGTTGGTTTAATAGTTGGGTTTGAACCCCATAGAGGCTTCCTACTTATCCCATTTGTATGGTAATCAAAGACCACATAGTTAGGTGGTGAGAAACCATGCCTATAGAGGTCCTCAAGGGTATGTATCACATGGGAGTATGGACCTTTGATATGATAGGTTGGGTTTTACTCCTGAAAAGGATATCCCCTTTAAAGGGACCATGAGGGATGTTTCTAGTCATGGAGATTTTGGGGCTTAACTTGGGGATTAATCCTGAGGTGGATACCTGAATTAAGGGATTTATGATTGAGGCTTACTCTTGAGGAGGATGCCCAATGAGCTCAGTCCCTAGGTGGGCGTCTTATGTATCCTGGTTAAAGAAGGAATCAGAGTTCTCATAGTTCAGTCCGTCATGTGGATTGTGTGGATTTCATGATAATCACTAACCTATAATCCCAGGTGAGTCATGCTTGGTGTGAGAAACAAGTGGAAGCTAAAGATTCGAAAAACCACACACTTTTCCTCCTTCGTAGGTGGAATAGGTCGAGGCTATAGTAGAAGATGATGAAGCTATGGTGGAAGAGGATGAGGCTATAGAGGAAGAGAGAGAGAGAGGCTATGAAACATTACTCTCTTAAATTTAAATTGGATGTGAGACCAAGGTAAGGAAATAATGAAAGTGAAGGATGTTGAGGTGGAGAGGAGAAAGAATGCAACCTTTCATAGGTAAATCTAGGGGCTTACACCAGGATGGCTACCATAAAATCTATTCCATAAATAAAGGAGGCTGTAATTACCTATTTAATGGAAAAGAAAGTGTGACTCTCACCCCCTATTGTGAATTGGTGGCTCTAGATATCAAAGTCGAGAACCCTGACCAGACAACTGGACAAGTGTAGGGAACCTATGACCATGGGAATACATACCGAAACAGAGGACAAATTGGGGTGACACTTTCCAAGGTTGCATAAATACAAGGGTCTTGGTGGAGGTTTCAAATTGGTCCCTTTCTGAAAAGGGATCTAAGTAAGGAGAGGCCCTTCCATGAGTGTCTTTGAATATGGATTAAATGGTGGATCATGTAGGTCCTAGGCATAAGTTCTATACATAGGTGTGCAGCGCATGTACACCATCTAGGTCCTAGGAGAAACTGAAAGGGCTCTGTGTAGGGTGAAAACGGATGAATGGGCTGGATATGCCTTAGGAAATGGACTACTGGGGGAAACATTTGGGCGAGACCTTAACATAAGCACCCTGGGTCAAATCTGGTGTCCTTAAAAGGGTCTCACGTAGGTCCCTAATCAGGGAATAGAGCCTCACACATGTGGTTTATCTTTAGAGAAGAATAGTCCTCTTGTAAGAGTCTTATGTATTTAGATATTTAGGGGAATTTAATATTTATTATCTCATTTAATTATATCTTATCTTGGGTTTTAGAGCAATAATTGATGAATTTTAGTGGAAGTGGGCGAAGGTTATGGACAATGAGATCACTGAAGGTTCTTCCAATTTTTCAGTCATTCAAATGAGGTTCCCAAGGGTTCTATTTATAGGAGAAGAGGGGACCTGGTTGAAGGAAGTTATCGGTGTAGGTCCACAGTGAAACTCCTCTACCTAGGGGTGAGATAATAACATGACTATATAGGTTCCCAGTGTAGGACCATGGTGTAGGTCCTCAGCATAGGGGGTCTTCCTGTTTTGGGTTGCACTGGTAGGACCTGCGCTGGCCGCTTGACGCACATGTGTGCCCCGTAGGTCCGTTTGGATAGATCTATTGGATTATCTTAAGATTAATTGATACTTAATATATCTAATTTGATCTTTATCATCTTTTTTCATTCATTTATTAAAGTGTAGTTTCAACAAAATCATCCCTCCATATTTAATTCAAATAAAGGAGGAGGGTCTAGTCCTATGGTAAATGTCACCAGGGAAAAGATTATGAAGAATCAACATTGGATTGCACAACTGATCCATGTAAATTTCCCATAGAGGCCATCAATATAGGTTTTTGGGTAAAGGTTGGTGGTGTAGGATAGTAGTATATGTGAGTGGAATAGGAAGATGGTGCCTATAAATACCCCTTACCATTTTCACTTTCTTTACTATAATTTTCTGATTTGTGCTCTTGACATGTAGCTTGTTCATCTAGTTTCTTAACATTGTGTATATGTGAAGGTACTCCAAAATCTTTATCAAGGTATATCAACCAGATAAAAGAGGCTGCATAGAGTGATATTTTTCTAAAGGGCTGCGCAAAAGGACCTCATCGTGGTACCTACATGGGAAACCTTGTTGAAGGACCTGTGTGGGGTACCTTGTCGAAGGGGTTGTGCGGAAAATTTGTTTTTCCAATTTTTTGGATTCATCTAAGTTAAAATTTGATCTTTATTAACGTTAATATTTCAATTTAATGAGAAAATTTGGTGTCTTCTTACATGTTTTTGAATGTTTCCTTTAATTAATGTAATAGAGGAATCTGTTGCACATCACACTGAGATGATCAATGCCTTCATAATAGAATATTATGACTCTATTGAGGATACCCTTCCTGAATTAGAGAATTGATTGATTCCATATCAATGATAGAATCCACGAAGAAACTACCTACCTCTGTAAATTCATTTTATTCTAAGGGATTCTCATATTCTAGAATATATGAAATATTTCTCAAATATTTAGTTTGTGAAACACATCAACACTCCCTATTTCAACATTTCTGTGAAGGGTTCCCCCATAATGAGAGAACAATTCCTATTATATGTATCCTAAATCAGAGTCTATATACTCATTATGTCACATAAATGACTTCTTTTAAAGGTAATTTTTCATTTAATTTCAATTCTTGCTTTTTTGTGGGGGGTTTCCATACATTTTTTAAGGAAAGGGAAAGTTTTCATGATTTGGGCCAAACCGTGAGCCCATTTCCATATTTAAAAACCAATTTTGTTTCTATATAAATCTTTAATTTTTCAAAATTTTACACCCATTACACTTACCAATTGGCATACCCTAGTATATTAAAACCAATATATCCTTTTGAATATCATATAAATCCATAATCATGATTGATTTGGGTTTTTTTATTTAGGTATTGGACCAGCCCGTAATCCCATTTCCTATTTTAATTTGTTTTTATAATTCTTTAACATCTCATTAAAATTTTAAGGTTTCTTATTGATTCAACTCTCACCTGAGACCACTTAACCAAGGTGACCCCCATGCTCTCTTACCCCTATTTGAAGCTTATATTCATCGCATATTAGGGTGAAACTTCTATGGATTTCTCAAATCATCCATATTTGAGGAGGTAAATTGTTTATTTCATAAATCCTTCAATTTTTACTCTTTTTCCCACATTACAGTTCCTACATGACATCCTCATCCTTATTCAAACCTCACATTCATTTTGGGCTGTTTGAAAATTCAGATACTTAGTGTATTTGGGTCGTTTTATTAAATATTTCTTCAAGTATGTGTTTCTCTCTTCATTTCTTTCCTTCTCCTTTGGGTTTCCCCACTCTTTCATGAAGTTATAAAATGTACATAAGTTAGGGTTAGTACCTAGGGTTTTATTTGGTGTCTTTTTCATCAAATATTGTGGTCTTGGGCTCAATTTAACTCCATTGTGGGGTGGAAGTGGTGCGGTTGAAGTTCCAAACAATGAATTGGGGGTTTTGACAAAAAAGGTAGGCAATTCCATGTATAAGAAATTATTTTTGAGTTATATTACTTAATTTATTAATTTATAATCTTCCTAATCTATTTTTTTTTGTGCGAAAACCATTTTTGGTAGCATTAATTAAAAATTTAGTAATAAAGTTACATTTTTCTTGAAGTTGTAAAATTTTCAAATATAACTCATGTGATATCTTTTGTGGCAGTTTTATAAAATATTAAATTGATTTATTAGTTGTTGAAAGAGGATTCCAATTTTGGTTTGGTAATTATTTTGTGTGATTTTGGCCATAAAGGAGGGTTTTGAAATGGGTTTTGTGTGAAAAACATTGTTATAAAACTTGGGATTGTTTTATGAAAATTGTAAATAATTTATTTGGTTAAACAAAGTGGGAAAAGGATGTACATGTAATGTTTTGGTGACTGTGTTAACTTAAGATGGGTTTTTGAATTGTAAAGTGGTGATTTAAGATGCCCAACATTTTTAGAATGTTTTATAAATTTTTGAAATGATTTATCAAATTGTAAGAAAGGTATGAAACATGTTTGTGGGCAGTTTTGTGAGAGTATGATGTGAAAAATGATTTTTTTTAAAGAAGTATTATGTGACATGTGTGTCGGCTGTTATGTGAATTTCACTATCTTGGAAAGGTTTTAAAATTTTTTTAATGGATTTTTTGAAGTATGAAAGAGATGTGAAAAGTGTTTTGGGTTGTTTTGGGTGTGAGTATGATTTCAAAATGAATTTAAATGAAAAAGGGGATTATGTGACTCGTGTGAAATACATGGGGGATTTTTGGTGTGTGTGTGACTTGGAATTGGTATTTTAATGTGAAAATTGTATTTCATAGATTTTGGAACTTGTTGGAGCCCAAGAGGGAACACTCAGGTATCTAGGTGGGTGGACCTGTACTAGTATGCTAGTGATCCCATGAGGTTTGGACTCAGTTTCACATAGCAAGTTTTGATGATGAAAACACTAAATAAAATATGATTATGATGATGTTGGGGGACCAATAGGTAATGGGTATGATCTCTACCAGTGGCTCATGTTCATGAGAATAGATATTTGTTTGGTTATTTTCACTGAGATATGAGGTACCTAGGACCCACAGTGAGCTAGTGCATAGGGCTTATTTCCCGTTTCTTGTGCTCATTAGATATTTTATAATTACCATTGGAATATGGTATGTCTGGATGGAGAATTCAGTAGCTTTGTAATTCTATTTTAAAAGTGTTGATTCTTTAAAGTATCCCACTTGAAAGTTGTTTTTATTTAAAGTAGAATCTCTTTAAAATTCTTAATAGCATTCCATGTATATGAAAACGTGCAAGCTTTTAGTCTTTGAATGTTTATCACATGGAATCGGTTAGTGGTGGAATCCTACTAGGATTTGGATCACACCCTACTTACACCTTTGGGTGTAATTATACTTGGTTATTTTTGTCATAGGTATGGGTACATCTTTTAGTGACAATGGTTTGGGTTTCCATCGGTCCTTCTTGGTGTAGTGTCGTGGAGATAGCTTGAGGGTGGTGTCTCTCGACATGAGGAGGTTCTTGGGATGTCCATTTTGTGTTTATTCATTGGTTATAGTCTTCAATTTTTTTTTAAATTATGTAATTCAATTATAAATTTTTATAAAATATGGGTTGTTTTGAAAAACCCAGATATGTTATATTGGATTTTATTATTTTTTTATGTTTATAAACTCAGGTAAACTATTCCTAAAATTCATTTTATTATACTCGATCAATTTTTCCAGCCCTTGGGGATTAAGAAATCCCTTTGGGTCTTACCATAAGCTGAGTTTGGTGTTAGATTTTATGGATACCAGATTCAGTTCGTAACAAAATGGTATCAGAGGAGGTTCATGTTCACTCTTTGGGTCATGTTATTTGGGGAAGAGTCGGGATAGTACGAAGATACGATTTTTAGGACTTGACATTATAGTTATGGGTAGTGTGCCTAGCCATCACACCTCATAAATATATTCAAGTCACCAGGGGAAGTCATGATTTATCTGAGTCCGTTGGTTTTCTTGGTTTTATGATGATTTGGGGAAATAAAAAGAGAGTTGAGCTAATGGTCTCAGTGAGCTCGTAGGGCCTGCCAAGCCATGTGGATACTGAGATATTTTCCTAGAACACTCTCCATTATGGATAAGTAATTGGTGTATGTATGGAAACCATATGTCCTAGTCACCCACTAAAAACTGGTTTCCTATCCCATTGTATTGTGTCATTTAGTTTTGGAATCTCGGAAGTTTGGTTTTAAAGAAAAAATGACCCAGTTTTAAGAAGCATAATGTTTTTGGGAAATGATATTCTAATAAAGAGGGAAGGGTTTGATTTTTGAAATAGTGGAACTAAATTTTAAAAATTGTTTTGAAATGGAAAATGGTGTGTTTACACCTAATTTGAAAGGAGGAACTATGTTAAATTTTGTTTTGAAAAAGTGTTTACAATAGTGTTCTCTAAATAATTGAAAGGTGTTTTAATGGGATGGAACGTTTGGAGGTCATGTGTGGTGTTTGTAAAAGTATTTTTATTTGGTGACTAGAGATCATTTTAAAAGTTGTATGAAATTTAGGAATCTTGTTTTAAAAGGAGAATAGTTGAGTTCCCAATTCAATAGGGATTTATGAAATGGAGTTTTTCATGAAACCAGAAGTGTTCTAAAAAGGATGAGATGTTTTGAAATTAATGTGTATGACTTGAATGAGAGTTCTTATTTGAAGGAATGATCCTTTAAAAAAAGTTTTGTAATATGTAAATTGGGATTTTTATTTTATGGTTAGCGATCTTGAGAAAAAATTAAGTATTGGTTGACTATTTTGGTTTTAAAAAGTGGAAATAATTTTTTTTAACCTTTGGTATTTATATGGGAAAAAACCTTCATGGGGTACCATTAGTGGATACGCTAACCAATGAACCATTTATTTTTAAAGATATTATTTTAAAGGAAAACATGATGTCTTGATGACTGGTTTGGGATGGCGTGTCTTATGTGTTTTTGGAAATGTTGTCATTGTGGGATGTTTTGAGTCCAAGAACCCCTCTTGTTTGAACAATGTTTTAGGTTTTTGTTTGGTCAGTAAGCTGGGTTGAAGGGACGGTTAGTGGTATCTTCAGAGAAAAGTTTGGGAAGCATTTATGGTGATTCCAATCATCTATTCGATTATAGTTTGTGGCACGTTTTGACCAATGGACCAGCTTGGTTGGGTCCTTTCGTTCTATCATTGGATAAGGTACACCCCCACTAAGAGTTAATGCACGACTGAAGTGAAATATAGATTGTTTCGAAATTGGAAGATCATATAGTTGATCAATATAAGGAATATTTTTCACAATATTTGTATATTGAGTCAACACCCTTTCCTTTATTGGTTTTGTGGATCCTCTTATAGAGGGAGAGTGCTCACGGAAGGTTGAACGACACCTTAGTTTATTAAGTTACCTGATTTGTTGAATGTGAAAGTAGTATGCGATAGTTAGTGTGGATGGTGTCTAAGAGGGACTCTAGTTCCTTTGTAGTCTCTTCGAAGTAGGGGTTCATGTTAAACCACTAGCGTAGGAAATCTGGTCATGAGAGGCTATTATGGAAACTTTCTGAAATTTTGTGTTGTTTGGGGACTTAGCATAAGGTCCCTTCCCATTTATTTTCTCTATGAGTCGCAATGGTCATGTCCAGCGATGCTTTGTGATGTCATGTACTCGTTTGATTATAAAGGTGAAGTTATAAAATCTTTTGCGAGTCTTTGTTTTGTCAGAAGTGTGTTTTCTTTTGAGAGATATCGATATCATTTGTTTAGAGGAATCTATTTATATATAAACTTTCCTCTTTCCATTTCTCATCCGAAGAAATAAGGGGTTATGTGTGTGCATATTCTATGCACTTTTTTCAGTGAAATGCCAGGTTAAGGTAAAGTGAGTTTGGAATCTGTTATGTCTTGGTGGAACCATTTGGGATCAGGGTATGGTTTTCATGGAACTAAAAGGAGAAGTTTCATTTGGGGTTTTTCAAAACCTAACTACAAGGCCGAATATGATTCAATCATTTCAGATCCATCCATAGGTCCTGGAGAGAAGCTAGCACATAGTCAGGGTAAATCCTAGGGTCGTTAAAACCCTTGTACAAATTCCTATCATTAGTATGAATGATGGGAATTGTTTAAACCTCTAGTGTCGTCATCTTTCTTTTTTTATTCCTGTTATATGGAAAGAGGTGGGATTACCTTGTGTCCATGTTATCACCCAATGACATTCTCTTGACCTTTGTTTTCCATTGGGTTTTTGGGGAGAGGTTTGAAATTTTTCCTAGACAGGTTGCGTGCATGTTTTGTGCATGGTTAGTAGTAACCATGACCCAGAAAACATTACAAATAGAAGGATATCCACGGTTAGTGAACAATTTCCCAAATTGTGTGGACTAACTGTGCGACTGTCCCAACTATTTAAATTTTGGAGTCTTTCTATGCTGGACCATGCTATTCAGTTAATATGGTTTGTTCTTATGTTGGGGAGACCCACTATGAGTATTATAAAATATCTTTTGGAAAGTTATAATGGATCTATACCCCTTTTATCGGGGAATCTGTTTGGGCCTCCCCCTGTTAGTGTCCTGATTCTGTCTCAGAAAAAATTTAAGTTGTCTCTTATGGTGGGGAGCCCATTTTTGTATCCTCATACTAGTAGATCAGATATTTCCTTGGTCTAATATTAGAGGTATGCAGTCTCATTTAGAGCTATCTAACTACCAACATCTTCCTTGGTTAAATGTTTGTATTGGAGAACACCCAACAGATTAGTTAAAGTAAGGTTAGTGTAACCCTGTTCGATGTTGTTGTTCGTTTGGGTAAATTGTTTGAGTCTTGTTCAGATAGTGTTTGAGGAGTTTTATTTTTGGATAAAGTCTAAATGTTCCTGATTTTTTTTAGGAAAGCGGTGTAATTTTAGTTTGGTGAGAGTACTCCTTCCTTAATTGATCACTGCAGGTTTTTTGGCCATTGGGGGCGAAGCTTGGAAAAGGATTATATCTTGGTTTATCAGTTGGGTTTGGTTTTTAATTTTGGACTTGCTGTGGATTTATGAGGGAATAAATAATTATGGTGGGGAGAATTGTCACATCCATGAATTCTTTTAAAGGTATTTTTTCATTTAATTTATATTCTTTCTTTGTTGTGAGGGTTTCCCATACATTTTTGGAGGAAAGGGTGAGTTTTCATGATTTGGGCCAAACCATTAGCCCATTTCAAGATTTAAAAACCAATTTTTTTCTTTTATAACTCTTTCTTTTTTCAATATTTTACACCAATTCCACTTCCCAATTGGCATCCTATGGTATATTAAAACTAAAATATCAATTTTTACCTCATAGGAATCCATAATCAGGAGTGATTTGGGTTTTTTATTAAGGTATTGGGCCACAACCCAAAATCCCATTTCCTAATTTAAATTGAATTTTTAATTCATTAATATCTAATTAAAATTTTAAGTTTTTGTCAGTGATTCCAACTCTCACCCAAGACCACGTACCCACAGTGCGCCCCCATTCTCTTCTCCCCCTCTTTGGAGATCATATTCATCACGAATTAGGGTGAAACTTCTATGGATTTCTCAAATCATCCAAATTTGAAGAGGTAAGTTGTTTATTTTATAACTCCTTCAATTTTTACTATTTTCCCTCATTCTAGTTCCTACATGACCTCCTCATCCTTGTAAAACCTAAATTTCATTTTAGGCTATTTGGAAATTCAGCTACTGGTGTATTTGAGTCGTTTTATTCAATATTTCTTCAATTAAGTGTTTCTCTCTTCATTTCCATCCTTCTCCTTAGGGTTTCCTCCCTCTTTCATGAAGTTCTAACTTGTCCATAAGTTAGGGTTCGTACTTAGGGTTTGATTTGGAATCTTTTTTGTCAAATATTGTGGTCTAGGGATCGATTTCACTCCTTTGTAGGGTGACAATGGTGCAGTTGAAGTTTCGCACAATGAATTGGGGGTTTTGACACAAAAGTTAGGTGATTATATGTATAATAAATTATTTATGAGTTATCCTGATTGATTTATTAATTTATAATGTTCCTAATTTGTTGTATGTGGTGAGAAAACCATTTTTTGGTAGCATTATTTAAGCATTTAGTATTAAAGTTACATTTTTTCTTGAAGTTGTGTATTTTTCAAATGTAACTCATGTGATATATTTTGTGGTAGTTTTATAAAATATGAAAGTGATTTATCAGTTGTTGAAAGGGGTTGAAAAATCTGGTTTGGTAATTCTTTGGTGTGATTTTGGCCTTGAAGGAGGGTTTTGAATTGGGTTTTGTGTTCAAAACATAGTTATACCCTTTGGGATTGTTTTATGAAAATTGTAAATGATTTCTTGGGTTAAGAAAAGTGGTAAAAGGATGTACATGTACTATTTTTTTGAGTTTGTTCAATTAATATGGGTTTTTGAAAGGTAAATTAGTTATTTAAGATGTCAAACATTTTTAAAATATTTTATAAATTTATGAAAAGATTTATCAAATTGAATGAAAGGTGCGAAACATGTTTGTGGGAAGTTTTGGGTGATTATGATATGAAAAATGAATTTTTCTTTGTGAAAGTATGATTATGTGACATGTGTGTGGGATTTTATGTGATTTTTACTATCTTGTAAAGGTTTTATAAATTTTTAAAAGATTTTTTGAAGTGTGAAAGAGATGTGAAAATTATTGTGGGTTGTTTTGGGTGTGAGTATGATTTCAAAATGAATTTGAATGAAAAAGGAGATTATGTGACCTGTGTGACATACATGGGGTTTTTTTGGTGTGTGTGTGTGTGACTTGGAAGTAGTATTTTCATGTGAAAATTGTAATTCATGTCTTGTGGAACTTGTCTCAGCACAAGAGGGAACACCCGAGTATCTAGGTGGGTGGATGTATACTAGTATGCTAGTGATACCATGGGGTTTGGCCTCAGTTTCATGTAGAAAGTTTTGATGATGAAAACACTAACTAAAATATGATGATGATGATGATTTGGGGGGATCAATAGGTTATGGATATTATTTCTACTAGTGGTTCGTGTGCATGATAATGGATTTTTGTTTGGTTACTTTCACCGAGATACAAGGTACCTGGGACCCACAGTGAGCTATTACCTAGGGGTTATTTCCCTTTTCTTTTTCTCATTAGATATTTTATTCTTACCACGGGCTTACAGTATGTTTGGATATAAAATTCAATAGCTTTGGAATTCTATTTTAAAAGTGTTGATTCTTTAAAGTATCTCACTTGGAATTTGTTTTTGTTTAAAGTTATATCTCTTTAAAATTATTAATAACATCCCATGTTTATGAAAACTTGGAATATTTTCATCTTTGAATATTTAGCACATATAATCTATTAGTAGTGACATCCTACTAGGATTTGGATCACACCCTACTTACACCTTTGGGTGTAAGTAGACTTGGTTATTTTTGTCATAGGTATGGGTACAACTTTTAGTGACAATGGTTTGGGTTTCCATCGATCCTTCTTGGTGATGTGTCATGGAGATGGATTGAGGGTGGTACCTCTCGCCATGGGAAGGTTCTTGGGATGTCTATTTTGGGTTTATTCATTTATTATAGTCTTTGAGAATTATTTTAAATTATTTAATTCAATTCTGAATTTTCATGAAAGATTGTTTGTTTTGAAAAATCCAGATTTGTTATATTGGATTTTTTTGTTGTTTTATGTTTATAAACTAGAGTAAATCATTCTCAAACTTCATTTTATGATACCTGAGAACTTGTGACAACCCATGGGGATTAGGAAGGACCTTTGGGTCTTTCCACAGACCAGGTTTGGTGCTGACTTTAATGGAGACCAGATTCAGTTTGTGACACATGATATAAAGGATCACATCATAGATCCAAGGCCTCATTGCTATGATTTGACCTTTCGTGCTTCAAAGATAGGTCGATATCATGATTGGAAAGAAGAATGAGATCTATTATTTAGAGTGGAAGTCAGACATGAATGGATGTGGGAATTCTAGGTATGCCAAACCTATGTGGATTTTAGTAAAGTGTTTCACGATGTTCACATTTATGAGGCTATCTGTGTAGGACATGCCTATGTTTATAAGAATGATATGATTTATGAATAACTAAGAAGTTGGAGTCTGTAAGAAAATTCCTTTCATTTGATGCATAGTGAGGTCTTCATCAATTTGTGGGATGTCTACCAAATATCTATGGCTCCCATTCTTAGGGAGATATATGATGAATTCCTTCTGCCAATGAAAATTTGGGACGATGTTGAGAGGAATCCACCATTGGCCCATGAGCTATTCAAAATAGAGAAGAAGGTACAGAATAAAAAGGATCCTCATCCTAGAGATTATGGCCATATAGAAGTGTAGATGGGGACCATCTTAAACCAACCATAGAGAAGGTTCTTACTTATAGGAATTCTAAAATTTTCCCCACTATAGAGAATTGGGATACTTCGAGTAAGTTTTGGAACACATTGAAGAAGGGTGATTAAAAACATTAGGGTTACGATATCAAGAAGAAGATTGATTCAAAGGTATACCTGGATGGATTCCTTTCCATGTGAATAAGTATTTATCTACTTACAGTTTTCCAGTCTGGTGGTAGTGTGAGGCCAGGTACTTTTGTTATTGGGGACAAGTTATTAGAGAGAAAGTATATCATGTTGGATCCACTATGTTTTCAATAATCCATCACTTACTATTTCATTTATAAAATGGGAATGATCTGTTTAGACTTGTATGACCATTCTAGGTGCTATGGGGATGGATTTCAGCACATTTCAGTTCATATTCGGTGATGAAGTTAGTTTGGACCTCCAATAGTTGAGTTATCCCATTTGTTTATAAAGTCTTCAAGATTTAGCCTCTAAGTATAAAGCATAATGAGGCACTAAAGACGTTGGATGTCTCTGGATAATTCATCTTCTTTCCATATGGTAACCCACCAACTGGAATGTTTTTTGATGATGTTAAGGAAATGAATTATGAGCTGAGGGCATATATTATGGGATTCTGGGATATCATACTAGTATCCCACATTGATATTGATATCATCTATAAGGATTATGTTCCTTATCGAGGTTTTCACCATTTTAAATGTCTTAAATAATAATGAACCTTCCCTCCCACGTATGTTAGTCATGAGAAGCTTCCAATGGAAGCCCAAAAATTATGGATCTTGATGGATCTATAGGTGTCCAAAATGTTGATCACACTACCTCTATTAGAGGAATCTATTCGAATAGAGTTATGATATTCTAATTCATGGGTTTCTTATACCCTCAATGGGATTTGAAAAAAGTAACATATCAGGTAGAGGCCACAACAATTACTAGTCACGAAAATTGTGGAAAAAAATCCAAAACCAAAGATGATGCGGAGGATCTAGAGCCTTAAAAACGTTCTTGTACAAATTACACCAAGCAATCTAAGGTTAAGAAGATAACACCTCCAGTTCCAAGGAGGTCTAGTCACCATTATCAAGAGGAGGTTTCCCTATCATCTTCTCATTCTTATAAAGGAGAAAGGAGGCCTGAAGAGGCTTTCCAATCTTAGGGCATTGAGTTTTCCCTACAACAAATTTCATCAAATCCAAACTATGTGTGACCCCTAGTAATAAACTATTGGAAAATAATGACTCATGATCTCAATAATTCTTGGTAGTTTCTCCAGACTAGACTTTGAATTCCAGAATTGGGTGATATTAAAGTACCCTTCGATTATCGTCCTGACAATAATTTACCTGAGGTAAAGGAGTATATAAAGGATTTGGAGGTTTTAATATATGAAACTGATGTCCAAGTCCCATCCTCGAAGAGAGTATCCAACATACTGCATCGAGGAGTAGTTGAAGGGGAAAATTTTCACCATAGGGAGGAATGAGATATTTATGTTAACATTGATGATTTATTTCTTGTTTATTTTGTTTTATTTCTGATTTTTTATCCATTATCACTGATATTTATGGGAATTAATTTTTTAGTTTGAAACAAAATAAGGAGTGGAGGTAGAAAAGGTGCTTGAGTCTCCAAAATATGAGCCTATGGGAACACCAATTAGAATAGTGAATGAGGCCCTAGATTCCCCAGAACTCTCTCCAGGTGGGAGGACTATGATGGAGGTGATGGTGATGAAAACTCCTCAGCTGGTACCTAAGGTCTCCACTTCTAAAAAGAGTAATAAAATCTCTATTGTATATTATGAAAGGAAGCGAAAGAGAACATTAAAATTGGTCTAACAAATACATCATTGTGAGTATTTGTGCTTTCATATGGAATTACAACTTTATTCACACAACTTTATGACCATATTCATGTTTTTAAAAAAACCTACATCGCTTTCCTCCCTTAAGGTATTCGGTACTAGCCATTCAAGGATTGAGAAAGATACTCATAGGGAGGTACATATTAATGTTGAAGAATCTATCAACTTGAAAAATAAAGTATCAAGGGGTGTTGATGCATCTATTCCCGCTTCTACAGAGAGGGAAGAGGGACATGGTAATGTCAGATGCACTTCTTCTAGGTATCATACACTATTTATAACATTCCTTTCTCAATTATATTTAAAATTTATTTTCTACACTAGAGGATTATGTAGAAATCAATATTGATACTCTCGTTTCTCTAGGAGGGAGAAACGAGGATATTCGGTAGTTTAAGGAAGGTTTTAGTGCTGATATTGACACAGAAAGTCTGATAAATATCATTCCAGTTGAAGAGATGACATAGGAGAATGTTCACACAACCAATATGAGTCCTGATCCACATTTCGTGGATACCATAAATGGTGAGGATTCTACAATATACAAAGCCATTTAATATGAAATTATGGATGATATTAATCGAGAAATTCATATTCCAGGTACCATAAAGAAGTTTGGGGACTTTCAGGAGGAACTGAAAGGATGTGAGTTTTCTTATTCTTGCATTTTACTTTCATAGTTGTTGTTATTTTATTTGATATTTCACACCAAAGTTTAAATCATGTAGATTTTTCTGTAGATATTGTTGGAAATACCCTTCAATAATGGGGTATTCCACTCCATCCTAACTCTACTGATGCCTAATAAGTACTGAATGAAAATCCATAATTGGAAGATTCTCCAGAGTCTCTTATCATGGAGTCTTAGAAAGCCCAGAAGAGTGATTATTCCCAAGAAGTACTTGTTCAAACTTCAGAAATTGGGAATGTTAGGGAGGAATCTACTCAAGATACTGAATTATTACCGGGTAAGTTTCACCAAATGTATTGATCATGCTTTATTCTTGTTACTCTTTTGAAGATAATAATTATTTCGATTCACCATTTAGGATTATCAGCTTCTACAGCTAGGTTTGATGGTGAAGCTTTTACATTACCTTGACCAACAATGGAAGCTGAGGCTACCACCATCTCATAGGGAATAGAGAAAAGCACTTATTTGTATTATTTGATTCTAGAATACATATTTCCTCATGGAAGTGGATCTGATTTTGAATTATAGCTACAAGATATCATTAGTGTTACGTGTGGTAGGACTTGTTGGATCATCTAGAAAATGAATTCTGAGATGCCTTTGGAAGACACACATTCACAATTTGGCCAACTTACAACTTTGTTTAACATGTTTAGATTTGGTGGATTTGATTATCATCTAATCTACATAGCTATGAAAGATATTTTTCGTCAATGGGAGAAAGATCTTTAACTTCAACAAGACCTTATAAAGTCCAAACTACTCACCAATGTTGATGGTTTTCAAGCTGCAGTATACTAGGTGTAGGTTAGCCATAATAAAAAGTTCATGGAATTCGACCAAAAAATTAAGGATAGTACAATTAAAGTGTCAATCCTTTATCAATAATTTGATTCTAATTAAAAGGGACTCAAACAACACCACCAATCATTTGGAGAAGCTTAATTGTAAGGGGTAACTACCATTGCAACTTCCATGGAATCTCTTCATCAGGTCGAGGATATTGAAGCTAGTTTACTGAATGAGATTAAACAAGTTACTGATAGGGCTCATAAGTCTATTAAATATATGAAGAGTTAAGATTAAGGCCACTTGTAATATATGAAAGAGATACTCCATTTTGTAGATGTTCCTATGATTTTCCTCCATAAATGAAAAATGATTTTTTTTCAATCAAATATGTATTAATCTTTCTTTATTCCTATAATCATAACATCAAATCTATTTTTTATAACATTACATCTTCATACTAGATAATCGTAATCATAATGATAGGGATGGGGGTTACTCTAAAAACTTCACCTAATCCAAGAGGCCCAGTGAGTGTAGTTTGACTATTATTAGGGTCACATGAAAAACCCTAAATTTTTTTTCTTGTGTTTCATTACCCCAATTCTTCCCTAAGATCAATATAAAAGAGGATTTGTGGTGAAACATAAATTTTTCTTAGGCTTACCATTTTGGGTTTTCAGCCTAACAAGTTATGTGCATTTTATCTTTTTTTATTGCTCAACATTTCTTAAACTATACAGAGTGTTGGTCTAGGGAGATGAGACTTGAATTTTGTCCAGATTTCCATTTGTAGGTTTTCAATCTGGTGAGTATTATGTATCTTTTTGTGGGTAGTTTAAATTAATTCATGTTGGAATAATAAAGGTAGTGTTTTGGGTCTAACAACTTTGACCACGAATTTTGAGATTATAACCCAAACAAGGCTTAATGGCTTGGAAGGTTTCGATATTCTTCATATTTTTCTGAGGGGAATATTAAGTCATGATTTTTATGGTTACCAAATCTAAAACTTGAAACATAGGATTGGATGATGTCTCTACTGAGAACGAAGTTACCCAAATCCATAAACCTATTATGGGGGTTGTTTTATGAAAGGCCAACTAGGGCACATACTGCATATTCAATTAGTGGTATCCTTAGGTTGATAGACTTGTTTTGTGGGTGACTTATGGAAGGCCAAATGGGTCACATACTACATTTTTAGACAAAGGAGTTCTCAAGAATTCTAAGATTATATTACTAAAAGAAAAAGGGGTTTAAGATTTGGATTCCTCAAGACCAAAGTAGGTGGATTTTCCAAGGAAAGATATTTGAGAACAAAAGAATTATTTGCGTCGACACAGATCATGAATAAAAATCTGCTCCTACAAAAATTTGATGTGTGAAGAGGGTACACTTTGTTTGAAAGGGGATTTCTGATATTGTGCTGTGTAGTTTAAAGTCATGTAGCAAGGACATTAGGGGCTGTGCAGTTTAAATTCATGCATTAGGGAAATTAGGGGCTATGTAGTTTCAAGTCATTCAATAAGGACATTAGGGTTTGTGCAGTTTCAAGTCATGTATAATATACATTAGGGGATGTGTTGTTTCAAGTCATGAAGCAATAACCTTGGAGGATGTGCAGTTTCAAGTCATGCAGTAGGGACATTAGGGGATTTTAATTTAAGGACTTTATTTTTGACCAAAGGATTGATAGTTTCCCTATTATTGATAATTTATCTTGAAATGTGTGACTATATTTAGGTATATAAGGAGAGAGTTTTAATCTATGATTTATATATTACCAGATCAATTGAATGATATGAAAAAATGGCTAGTGGCATTAGAGGTGGTCTCTCCCAATAACGAAGTTACCATTTCTTGACAAACCCATTATGGGGGTAGTTTTATGCAATGCCAACTAGGGCATGTACTATATAGTCAATAATAGTATCCTTGGGATGATAGGCCCATTATGTGGGTGGATATATGCAAGGCCAACTGGGGATCATACAAAATAGTTAGGTAAAGGATCTCTCAATAATTTTGACATTCTACCACTAAATGATGATGAAATTTTATAGAGATTTGGATTTTCCCAAGAACAGAGTTTGATTGGTGGATAAAAGTTCCTGAATACAGAAGGGGAATTTCAAGTCATTATTTGAAAAGAATCTGGGTAATAGGTTCTCCATTAACGTATGACCTAATATTACGAAGTATGGTGCCTTTAGTTTTAGGTCATATGGCTAGGAAAATAATGTTATGGAAACGATGGATGATATATGGTCAAATGGCCCAAGATTGTTCCAATATGATTTGAACACATGACATGGGAAAAATATAAACCATGATCTTGGAGACTTTAAAGTTAGGAGAAATGATATGGGACAAATATGCAAAGGATGACCATTTTAAATTGCGGGTTCTTGAATACCGTCATTAAAGCTTAAAGGGATAGAAGAGGATTCTACCAAGAACGGAGTTACTGATATTTGAAAAACCTGTTATTGAGGTTATATTATGAAAGTCTAACTAGGGAAAATAATACATAGAGAAATAGTGGAATCCTTTGGATGATAGTCTAGTTATGTGAACAAATGACTTAATTCCAATGGGGGCATTTAATGTATAGTTAAGAAAAAGATCTTTCAGGTATCAAAAATTCTACCACCAGAAACTAAGGAATGATTATGAAGATATGAAAGTATTCCAGATTAAGAGTATGAAATGGGAAATGAGAACTGTTAAATGACAAAAGTAAGTTCTTATACTGATAATGACCATGATTTTGGAGTCTCTTTCAAATATTTGACTCATATATATAAAAGGACATATCTTGTTTCCTTGGTGGGTTCTCTAAGGAGAGGATCACAAATAAAATCTCCTACATAGATTGTATGAAGGAGAGGGGGAATTTTCATTTATATTATGGATAAGGCTAGGTATTAAGGCCTATGATTCACTATGTATATAATTGGATGAGAATCAATCCATATGTAGTTATCTGGGTAAGGTTACCTCATGCAGGTCTGATCCGCACATAGGGAGTGTGGGATTTTTTTAATTGTGGCTGGACCTGAGATAAGAGATCAGGAATCACTACATATCTTATGGGATGAGAATCACGCCACACATAGTTCTTAGAATTACATGTAGTTTAAAGTCATTTGATAAGGAAAAATTTGAACCTATTTTAAGTTATGAAAATATTGCAGTTTGGGCCCATGGGTGAAAATATGGGAAAAACTACGTAACTTATGAAAATGAGAATCAAGCCACACATAATTATTGAGAGGATCTTGCAGTTCATTATCATGAAATGAGGATATATGTTTTTCCTTTTAAGGTCATACAACCAGGACTATTTATAACCCCAATAGTAATTGAAACATTTTATTTATGTAGAGAAACTCTTTACCCAATTCCAAATCCCACATGTGATGTGCTCAGTGTGATAAACAAGGAGTGATAAAGGTTTATTCTACAATACAAAGGTAAAAAAATGAAGGATATGGGTATGATGATTATATGGTGTCTAATCTAGAGTATAGGGATCAGGTGTCACTATGTATCTTTCTTGGATTAAGAATCAATGCACACATAGTTCTTGAAATTGTTCCCCAAATCAACCAGGTTTTAACATGGGTAAGAGGGGATTTTGACAATTTCCAAAATTATGGTTGGATACAAGATTAGATATTCGTGTGTTACAATGTATATCATTGGGATGAGAATCAATCCATATGTAGTTCTAACAGATACAAGTTCATTCATTAAGTGGTAACTCATATTGGTTCTCCCCATGTAGATCTGACTCATACATGGGAGAGTAAGGGCCTTTTCTATGTTGCGATGCGGGTGGGCCCATGATTAAAGATCTAGATGTCACTATGTATTTCAATGGGATGAGAATCAAGCCACACATTTTTCTTAAATATAGGTCCCTACCCTGATTGTAAGTGGAGGATAATGGGGGTTTCTTTGAATATGGGTTCATACATAAGATTAGAAATTGTATTGAATCACCTCACATAGACCTGAATCGTACATGGGAGAAAAGAGGTATTATTTTCTTCATGTTGAGACTAGGCCCAAGATTGTGAGTTTGGGTGTCACTACATATCTCAATGGGATAATAATAAAGCCACACATAGTTCTTGATAAATTTCCCTACGTAGGTTTGATCCACACACATGGAGTTGGGATTTTTTTTAAAAATCATGGCTGTACCCAAGATTGAAGATCTGGGTATCACTACGTATCTCATTTGAATGAGAATAAAGCTAGACGTAGTTCTTGGTGAACCGTGCAGTTTATGATCATACAGATAGGATGTGGGTCACCTGATGTAAAATAAACACTGCAGATGGACTAGGGGATAAGACCTAGGTGTCACTACGTATCTCATTGGAATGAGAATCTAGCCACATGTAGTTCTTGATAATTATTCCCCATACATGTCTGATCCAAACACAAAGAGAAATGGGACTGAAGTGCCATTAAGGAGTGGAAATGATGTGATTGAGGTTTACACATGGAAGATACTCATATTTTGAGGGACCACAAGGAGTGTATAATAGTGGTATCTTGGGGATTTATTGACATCATACGAGGGAGACACTGACTGTACAGTTAAATGTCATGCGGTGAAGAAAAATAGTGTTTTTCTGTTTCAGGTCATACGACTTGGACCTCATGTCATTCAATTTAGTATCACATGACAAGGAAGATGATGCTATGAAGTTTTATGTTGTGAATAATGGACATATGTGGTTCTATGTAGTTTAACATCCTATAGCTAAGATGAACCATGTGTGATTACACAAAGTATTTTTTCAAAAAACTTTTATTGGTTGGAGTTGTAGTGAGTTCTCTATCCATTGAGATTAAGGAATAATATCCATTATATTGGACATTATGTCTAGAGTAAGGTCCCTCCAACATTGGATAAATATTTTTAGGATTATTTCCTAGTATCATTGGATTGTGAAGGACTAATACCAACTCTTCTCGGAGGAATGAAAGGAGGTAGACTTTCTTATTAAATGCTAGTGCTATCCAATTCTGATAGACTTCCAAGTGATGCATGGTATGAAATCTCTTTTCATCCAATAATTCTAACTCATCCGATCATTTCTAGGAATACTCATTTGTGGATAACTGATCATAGATAGAAACTCAAAGTGATGAAAACTAGACCTCAATGGGTAGGACTGCTCCTATCCTGTATACTAGTGAATACATGGTTGCTCATGCTGCAGTATGGGTAGTAGTCTGATAAGTCCATAAGGCATGTTAGAGATTTTTAGGAAAATAATGTTTATATTAATCTACCATATTTTGGATTATTCTTGTCAGGGTCTTATTTAAATACTTTATCTAACCATTGGACTATGTATGATGGAAATAAGAATGTTTGGACTTGATATTGTGTTCCTAATATAGCTTCTCTACCTCAACATAACTAACATTTGTGCCATTTTCCATCAATATGGTTTGAGGGAAAACAAATTTGGTAATGATATTTGTTTTGAAAAATTTGAAAATGATTTTTTCCCCATCTTCTTTATGAGGTATTGCCTCAGCCCATTTGGAGAAGAAATTGGTAGTAGTAAAGATGTACTTGAACTGCTTAGCCGTAACTAGAGGACAAGATCCCACTATATCCACTCCTCATGTAGAAAATGGATAGGAGTATTTAGATCTATGTAGAAACCTTGGGGTTTGATGGATGGAGTTTTCATGCACTTGGCATGGATGACACTTCTTAGTGAATTTTTTACAGTCCTGCATCATCAAAGGCTAGAAGTATCCAAGCCTTCAGATTTGGTTAGAGAGCCTATACCCTGATTGGTGGGAAATAGAGGCTCATTTATGTACTTCTTCCATAATATCCGCACTCTCTTATCTATCAATGCATCTGAGTATGATTCCATCGAAGCCACATTTGTATAGGATCTTTTAGTGATTCGTTCCATCATAAAGAGTGAAATTAACCACTCATCTCTAAACTTTATCTTTTCCAATATTATCAAGTGGAAGTACTCTGTCTTGGAGATATTCTATTATAGACATCATCCATCCTGTAGTAGGACCACATGGTTCAGGAATAGGGATAATTTCATTGATTTCATCTATTCGGGTTTGAAAAAAAGGTGAATCCATACAATGATGGGCAATGATGATGATTGTTTCTTCCTGATTTAGATTTTCTAGGGTTGTGGATGCATTTTCCAACACATTTGCCTGAGCATTTTGTGATCATATAATGTTATTAAATGTTCTATCTGAGATAAATTGCACCATTAACCCTTGTAAATAATCACACAGTGGGATTATCTCTTCTTTTCTAATGGAGTAATCCTCGTTGATCTACATTATTATCAATTTCGAATCACACCTCACTTATAGGTGGTTCATGGGTACTTGGAGTTCCAACTCTAGGACTGAAATGAGAGCCTAATATTTTGTCTCATTGTTGGTACCACCTTTTGATAATAGGAAGGAATATGGAAACACTGCCTTCTCTGGGGAGATAAGCACAATTCCCAACCCAACTTTGTTGAGTTTTGGGTCTTCTATTCTCTTCCCCATTAGACTTCTAAATTCAGCTTCAAAATATATTTCCCATGTTTAGGGGCTGTTTTGAATAGAGAATATTTATTCATCTAGTGGTTTAGTATTTAATGGAGTTTCTTCCACATATGGGTGTTTAGTAAGGAAGAATTCCAAGGCCTAGTCTTTAACTACTTTCTAATGCATGAACTGTATATTAAATTACTGAAGAATAACTTCCCACTATTCTAAACGTCCCTTCATCATAGGAAGACTTGGGATAATTTTGAGAATATTATTATAAGAATCCAAATGGACCTCATGATGCTACATATAGATCCTCAACTTCTAAACTTCAAATATTAATGCCATAAATCTCTTCTCAATATTTTAATATCAAGTCTTTGCATTGAACATTGTTCTAATGAGATAATAAATGTTGTTTTCATTCATAGTTTCATATTTTTGTGCAAGGAAGGTGCCCAATGAATTCTACAAGGTTGTAACATAAAGAATAACTGGATTTACTTTAATAAGTGGCATTAATACAGGTGGGATCAAGAGGTATTTCTTGATGTCATCAAATTCTTCTTTACAGTCATTGGTCTATTGATATGTGACCCCCTTCTTCATTAATTTGTTGAAGGGTAAATAGTTTCCTTTGTGATTAGATATTAAGCGCCAGATGTAGGCCAAGTGTACTTGAAGTTTTCTCAACTCTTTCAAGTTTCTAAGAGGTTACATTCCAAGGATGTATTTAGTCTTATCAGGATAAAATTTGATGTCAGATAGCATATGATGAAGCTGGGAAATTTTCTTAAGGTTAACCCAAAAGAACATTTCAAGGGGTTCATATTTAGATTATACTAACAAAGCTTACTAAATATGGTTTCATGGTCATACAGGTGATCAGAACATTTATCAACACATTGGTATATGGAACTAACATTCTTCAAGCCAAAGGGCATTACCCAAAAGTAAAATACATCTTGAGGGTATTTAAAGGCCATGTATTCTTTATCTTTTGGGGGCCATATGGATTTTTTTATACCCAGAGTAACCATCCATGAAGGATAGAGTTTGGTATCTAGCATTTGCATCAATCAAGAGCTCTGTGATTGGAACGAGGAAGTCTTATTTGGGAAAATATCGATTGAGATATCCAAAATCAATGAAAAGTATGATTTTAATATTCTTATTTTTCACCGAGACAATGTTGGATAACCATTTTGGGTACTGAATCTCTCAGATGAAGTTATCCTTGATGATTTTAATTACTTCAACATCAATTTTGGAGGCATGAGTCGGGTGCATTCTTCTTGATTCCTGCTTGTATCCCTGATGATCTTCTGGAAAACCCAAATGATGGGTGGCCACCTCCGAGTCAAGGACTGACATTTTTGTTTAATTACAAGAGAAAAATACCAATGTTTCTTTATAAAGAAAGTATATACTTCCTTATATTTAGGATTCATGGCTACACTAATCAGAGTGGGTGTATGGATATTCCTTTTAACCCATATTTATTTCCATGAGTTCATCCACAGTGGTGGAAATGGCTTCCTCAAATGCCAAAGGGTCATCCCAATGATATTCTTCTTATTCATGTTCCTCATGTGTTAATTATTCTACCTGTACCTCATGTGTTACTTATTCTACCTATTCTTGAAGTATATGTAGTGAATTAATATTTTCAGAGCTAGGGGAGGAGTCAGTATTTGGATATATAGAAGAGAAGGCAACCATTTCTGACCCAACTGATAATGAATGGTCTTCTTGAAGCTCTAAAGGTACGATGATGAGATGAGAATCAACATTATTATCTTTTTTCTACGAGTGGGACAAATTATTACAGCCTAGATGAAGAAGAAGATATTTTATGAAGCTTTGGGGATGGAATGGATACATTTTCATCAAGGACTTCATCACTTCTTGGAGAGTTAATGACTTCTCTAGCACAATTGGATTTGTTTTCCACAACTGACATTATAGAAGCCATTGACCGAGTGCTCAAATATGGTCCTACCCTTTCAATTTGATTAATGGGAATCATGTAATCTACACTAAGATTCTTTAATGGGTTATATGTGATCTTTTCTAGACCATTCAGTGAATTGATTCTAGTAACATCATTTTCAATGGACTATTTTCCCAGTTTGTGATAGAACTATGCATCAATGTACCGTGATTCAAAAGTTTTGAATGGGGTATTGTAACCATGAAATGTCTTATTTTGACTGTTGACACAATATTTGAGACATTGGTGGTACAATGAAGGAATTATTTCATGCTAATTTTGGCAAGGTCTTCCCAATGTATTATTAAACGTTGTATCATGTCAAACAAACATGAACTCTAAATCAGACACAAGATCCCCAAACTGAGTTATTAGTGTAATATCACCAAGAGGTTCTTGATCATTCTTATCATAACCCTGTGTCATCAAGATGGATGGAGAAAAGTGGGATTCAGTGAGACCCAATTAGTGAATTATCCAGATTAGAATTAGGTTGATCCCTGATCAATTTTCAATGAAGGATCATCAGACATTAATGTCATTAATCTTACCAGATATGTAAAGGGTCTTGACGTGTACTTGTATGAAAACATCCTCGTTCTAGTCCAATAATGATATAACTGCATGAAATTCAGACGGATCATTCTCTATATGGTCATCCTATTCAGTAGCAACCTCCACTTCAAACTCTTGAGGGCTTGAAAAAGCCTTAATGAGTTCTTCCTGAAGATCATTTGGTAGATTCAGAGAATCATGGATTGATAACTTGGCCAGTACCTAGTACAATTATTTTAAAACATCGCAATTTTGATTGAGAGGTCTATGTTTTCCAGCATGAATATACTCTTTTTTAGGTTCTATAGGATCTTATTTTCCTGATGTAGATAGACCATCCTTTGAGGTAGGAGATAGAAGTGCTTCTACTATTTATGGATTAGGATGGAAAGGTTTTTCCACCCACTGAGGGGGTGGTAGCGTAGCCTCTAACCGGTCTTCCAAGATGACCATGTTATGCAAGACCCTATCAAGTGTGGGGGAGTTCCCTTGTTCTTATTGAGCTCACTATAGGGATCTCCCATGAGTTTCTTATGCATAAGCGGTTATAGCGTGGGTGTGATTGATTTAATGACTATAGCATGACTACATATTCCCCTGAATCCTCAAATTCAATTACCATATCCTTCAATTCCACAATAAATTATATGGAAATAAGATTCATAATAACAGTCATCATTTAATAAGGGGTAAGTTAAGTGAATAACATTAATGGAAGCAAAGATCAACTCTTTGTCTGATGAAGATTCTTCCTAATAGGTCTACTCTTGTCATGCCGTTTGGTAAGGTGGTGCCCATGCCTTTGAGATGACTGACATAAAATCTACTAAGGTTAAGGAATTTTTTTTCCATGACATGACTTCATATTCTTTTATTTTATATTTATATTTCTAGCCATGTCACTTCTTTGAGTATTGACCTTCAGAGGACCGGGTTTTCGATAAAGATGGATTTTTTGCAGCGGATGTGGCCAGAGGCACATTTGGCTGTTTTAACTATGTTTTTAGAATGGAATGAGTCTGGTTGATTATTTTTCTGACTATAAAATCATTTTATTTCTATTAATTCTTTATTTTTTACTTCCTACCACTCTCATTACTCCTCTGGACCAGTAGTGGAAACACATGATACCAGGGATGTTGAACTTTTTAGTTTCACTTACCTAAAGTACACTATCTTTTGTAGGAGGTATTTGAAAACAAAAAACTCCTTGATTGGGTGCCACCACCTTTGATGTAAGGGATAAATTTTTTGGAGATCATCATTACCTTCTTTTTCAGGCCTCTTGGGCATTGGAAACTGGACTAAGTTGTTTTCCAAAGTTGAGATGAAGTAGCCTCAGACCTATTCATTATAAAAATAATAGAATTTGTTTTCAACTCCAAAAACTATCTCTACCTATGATCTTTTTGATCATCATGAAGAGGCGGTCATTATTGGTGACAATAGGGAGGTGGATCCCTATAGTATAATGAGGGATTTGATGTAGGAGTAGGTACATGTGCCTGGTTACGTGTAACTATAGCAACATCTTCTTTTCCGGATCTTCTTCATAAAGTTTATGAGATTACACGAGACTCATCTTTGGTCTCTGCAATGGAATTCTACACATGTTGAGAAATTGAGGCAATGTACAGAAACCCCCTATGTATTTCATAGGGATTAATAGTGTGCACAAATAATAATAGATATTTGGAACATAGATAAAAAAACAATTCTTGAGGGAGAGGTATATTTAAGGAACTTGTCAATCCTTTCCACCGAGCAATAAAATATGAAACTATTTCATTCTCCACTTACTTTCAATTTGTGAGATCAAAGACTATATTCTTCTAGAGTGTTGAGCTAAACTAGAAGATGAACTTTTGATGAAGATCTTACCATCCATTTATTGATATAGACTGCAAACTTGTGTACTATACAAAGGATTTACCCTATAATGATTACACAAAGCAACTGAGTTTCACTGCCTCTTATTACTCAGGGGTCCCTATCATGGGATCATAGTGAAAGATGGAATGAGTCAAGTGTAGATATGGATCTACTGATCCATTGAAGACTAGAAAAATGGGATTCCCAAAGTTTTGAGGGGGGGGGGAGTTTGATATAACCATTTAGGGTAATCCTTCTTTTCTGGTTGTACTGGTGCACTCCATTATTCCATAACTTCCAATAGAGATATTAATAACTCAATTGTGTTCATAAGAATTCTTGGAACATTTTCCTTAGATGAGAGATAAATTGGTGTAGAAACTAGATCTAGAACAAGTGCAATAGTAGGTAGGACCACTGGTGGTGGCACTAGTGGCATTTTTCATGGGTAACCCATAGGGGTAGTCATATAAGGATGGTTCTAACCCTTTTTTCATTGTGCACCCAATGGATGTAATTATTGATCTACTATTTCAAGAACCAAATATATTAATGGTCGATATACCATATTGAGTAGATATTCCCTATCTTCTTTAGTTGTTATGTAAAACCCTCTTTGATGAGGTGAGCCAACTAGAAGTGCGAGTTGAGGATCTTCTTTCAGAGCATATCTGGGAGGAAGGATTCCTCAAAGTAACTCTACATTGAGTCTTCCCAACTCTGTCATTTATTACTATGGCTGATTGAATATTTCCTCTAATGAAATGGATTGACCTTCTCTAGGGGGAAGGTGAGATATAGTTTGAATTTTACCTCCTTCCATATTAGGTGCTTTTTTAGGTGGTAGAGGTGGATTATTCAAGGGAACACCCAAATTGTGGGAAAGCCTTTTGTTTTGGGTATTCACACATCTATCATTTTCTTTGTTGTGGAATGCATCATGAACAAGAACTTCCTCTTAGGAATCCTCCAATATAGACTCATGCTTTGAATTATTTTCAGTGACATCATTGACAATGTTAACAAACACAAAGCACATTGCAAGAATTCTATTAGCATCCTTACAAGACCCTCTTATTCTATGTCCTGCATGAGACCTTCTCCTCCTATTTGTTAACTCTTCAAGAACTGTTTGGTGAATAGTAACCTAGAAGGAATCATCTGATAGTTCCGTTTTACACATTCCAAGTGAAGGTACTGAATCCTGGGATGGCATAAACAGAGAGGATTCATTTTTCATCTTTTTCCATAATTGGGAGAATACTGATTTTTAATGAGGAGAGGATTGTTGAGGGAAAACCCCCACTATCCCTAAGGGATGGGGTGATTCTTGTTCTTCTTTCACAAACCTTCAGGACCTATTTACTTTCTTCTAGGTTTGTGTTAAAAAATTCCCCATCTCGATGGGATGGGGTGGCTCTTGAACTGCTATGAAAGATATTATCAAAACTACTCTTCTAATTTTTTGGATTTTGGTCTGAACATGGGATGGTTGTATTATTTGACACTCACTTAAATCACCCGTTTCGAAGGACCATTGTGTTATTTTAGACATCTATGTAATCAAATTGTTTACATCCTCTAAATGGGGCCCTGATAGATATTATTAGATGCTTGATGAAAAATTCTTTCAAAAAATTGATCTCTTTGGGCCTGACATTAATGACATTTGGTCGGGGCCTATTATTGTCGAGCATATATCCAGTCTAGAATAGAATCTGTTTGTTGTATCCATCCTAGGGTAATAAAATTGCATGAGACTACTTTTAGTAGTATTTGATGGTTGGGAAGTGTAGTGAAATGCAATTCCCCATGTGCTCCACATCCTAAGATTTGAACACCAGATGGGGTATCTAAAATCAATCGTTGCAACTTCATTAATGCATCAAGGAATACACATAGAATGGATCCTTACTGTTTCTTGATCTTGGTTTTTCGAGAAGATATGAGAGATGTCAAGTCAATTTGGCACTGTAACCCTTCTGTTACCTTGATGTGAGTTTGATACTAATCATATGGTAATACCTTTTCTTTTAGGTGATGAAGAGTTTTTCATTTGTTGAGGTGGATGTCATGCATAAAATATTCTTCCAACACCTCTAGAATGCTGTTTTAAGAGGTTTATAAAGTCTATAACATGACTGGTAAATTTTCTTTAGCCAACTATTTCCTCATATTTTGAAAATATTTTTTTCTTTAACAAGAGGTTCCTTGACCTGGTCTGACCAGAGTGGATGCTTTCTGATTATTTTACCATAAGAAATGGGAACCGTTGGGGTGACCTCTACTACATTGGAAGAAAAATGACCCAAGGGAGGTTTGGAGAATAACCATCACCTTGGGATATCTCCTGGTTAAGAAATGATTTCACCTGACAATGATAAGGAGTTAGAAATGATTGGCCTTGTATTTGAAAGTTTCTCACAATAAGAGGGCTTTCTCATCACTACATTGTCAATTGAAGAACTCTTTTGACAATGAAAATCACTACTATGGAGAGAACATTCATAGTTATTTCCATCATGGGGAGGAAAATCATGGTGGATTATAGAAAAGGGAAGACCCTATTTCTCCTTAGTCTTTTGGACACATGGATGGTTACCGTTGATCTCATCAAGATATAGGTTCTCGAGATCAAAAAATTGTTTTCCATAAATCAAGACTTCATGGTGAAGTGTCTGATGAGGAACTTCATAATTACTGCTACTGATCTCATAATTTGGTAATAAGAGGGTATTATCTTGAGCTATAATAGATAAACATCTGAGGGCTTCAAGAACTCCAACATTTAGCGGAGCTAGATCACAGATCGACTCTTGATTCTCCAACTTCATTTGATGAGAATTTTTTTTGGATTCATTTTTACAGAAAGTTGGGGCCACTTGTTGGGAGAAGTGGTTGCCAAGGGAAGGTGTATGTTTCTTCCTTGGAGTGACCATTTGGATAAGCCGATATTCTCTAGTTGAAGTTTGTGTATATTCCTGATACGGTTGTCCATATGGTATGATGGAGTTTTACCCATGAGCCTCATGGACGAGAGCATAGGTATGTATCTACTATGAGGTGACATGATGATGATACACCCTAGGTAAGGGGACAAAGTTATGTTTCCATACCTCAGGTATAACTTTCGCAACATTATGATATTCTGGCATGTTTCTAGAATATGGGAATGGATTTTTCTCTACACTTTTCACTATTTCTAGGATGTTCTTGGTGACTTTAGCGTCAGTAATAAGAATATATATCCATTCCTTATCCATAGTAGGTGTATGTACCTACTCGTATCATCCCTTTCCTATCAGTAGATACTGAATATACTCATGGGTAGAGAGTTGAGTCTTCCCTCTTCTTGCTATTGGGACTTTCTGACAAATTTTCCTAGGTGCTGCCAGATGAGGTTGTTGGAGGTCTTGATAAATGTTGGTAGGTGTGTGTGTCTGCATGCTATTTTCCACCAAAAATGGTTTAAATCCTTCTCTGAGTACCACCAGATGAGTCTTCTGGTAAGCTTGGTGGGTGCAGGTAGCTGTATGTTCCTGCTTGATGGTTTCCACCATATATGGTTGGTGGGATTATTTGAATGCCACTAGGTGAGTCTTCTGGTTGTCCAAGTGAAGGTGAACAAGTGTATATGCCTGCTCACTATTTGCCACCAAAATGGGTTGGTGGGATTCTTTATAGGGGACAAAGGTAGAAACCTACTCCCTGTTGGCCTGTTTTCATCCCTGTTGGGCTGTCTTGCATGCTGTGTCTGAGGGACCTAGTTTGGAAAACTGAAGGTGACACCCTCATCATGTTGATGGTTCCCTACCACATGGCCTTAGTGGTGGAGATTATTGGAAGGATCCCTTGAGAAGGACCCTTGTGTCTTCAGGATGAGTCTAGAAGTGGCCTCCTGATCCACCTCCCTAAAATATTGGGGGGATTAGTTTTTGGGTTCTGGGGATAAGTTCCCAAAACAATTGAAGATGGCAGTCAGTGTTGTCTACTTCCGGACCACCGGTCATTGATAACTAGACTGTTGGTGGTGATGGTTGAGCTGGAGGGCCTGTCGAGTGGCCTCCAAGGTCATGATACTACCATTCTGACGGTACTATCAAAACAATGCATTAGATACCCAATACTAAAGATTTTGGGTTGGTGATGATTTCCTTTATGTTAAAGAAGGTCCAACCTAAGTAGAAGTTGGAGAATTTGTTGGTGAAAACTTGAAGGAATCCATTGGATCAAAGTGAGTTCTAGAAAATGAGTAAATGATAATATATGACAGACATGATTATGAAAACCCTATTAAAGAAGCATCTTTGTGGATGAACATATGAATGGTTGATTTCCTTTTTTGGCCCTCTTTTATCATTTTATAGGGGCCTGAAAGATGGGTAACACTATAATATTATTTAAGGATCATGTCGGGTTCACCATTTTTTGTTTTCCCCATATTTCACGCCCTGTTACAGTTTTATATCTATGAAAGATTTCCAATGGGTTGATTCATGGAACCAGAAACACCCAATGGTTTCATATTCATAGGGACCTACATTCCAAAGGTAGTCACTCTTTAGGTGTTTTGACATACGATTCTTAAGAACCCTCATTGGTTGAGAGGATGGGAGGTTGGGCTTGTCACACCGTTTTTAGGAGAATTATTTACCACTCCGGGGATCTCTTATAGATTTAAGATATTTTCATGAATCCTTAATTAATTCCTGAGTATGATACAGGTCAACCCAAGATTAGTAATCGATTATTTTCATGTGTGTAATTAATAATCATCTACATGTATCCAAGGTTTTTTATCAATAGAGATATCTGTATGCATCCAAGGTTCTCAATTTATAGTATCCTCTAATATACTACTTAGATATTATTTGATCATTATTATTATGATGTTTATTTACTAGACACACATTTGGAAACTATAGAGATTATTTTCATCCATGTAGATGAGTATCACTCTAGAGTTTATCATCGTCTAGGGAGACGAGAATTGATTTGATAATGGGATCAAACCCATAAGTGGGATTCCTACATATCCTTGTGAAAGGAATCAGAACCCGCGTAGTTCAGGGTTGCATAATAAGGAAAATCATAATTTTTTATGTTCATGTGATAAGGACCCCACTGTATAGTTAATGTCATGTGGAAAGGAACTCTAGGTGGAACGTGCCTAGTCAAAGTTTGGTGTGGGACTTATGCCAAAGTGGACCAATAAACCTGGAAGTGATATGCGTTACCAAGTTGAATTAAACCTTGTTATGGATATGTACCAGAAGACCATGGTTGCTGTAGGAGTTGGATTTAAACCTCAGGGAGGATTCCTATGCATCCCATTTAGATGGAAATCAAAGCCAACATAATTCAGTGGTGAGGACCCATGCCTATGGAGGTCCTCAACTGTATGTATTACAGGAGAGTATGGCCCTTTGAGATAATAGGTTGGGGTTTACTAAAAAAAAGGATATCCCTTGTGAAGGGACCATGATGGATGTTTTCACTCATGGTGATTTGGGGGATTAACTCGGGGTTTAATCCTTAGGGGGATACTTGGATTAAAGGAATTATGATTGGGGATTACTCTTAAATAGAATGCCCAATGAGCTCGATCCCTAGGTGGACGTACTTTGTATCCTAGTTAAAGAAGGAATCAAAGTTCTTATAGTTCATTCCTTCAGGTGGATTGTGTGGATTTCATGATCATCACTAACATATAATCCCACATGATTCATGCTCGGTGTGAGAAACAAGAAGAATATGTATATTCAACAAACCACAAAATTTTACTCCTTCACTAGTGGAAAAGGCTAGGGCTATGGTGGAAGAGGACAAAGCTATGACACTTCCATCTCTTCACTTTACATTGGATGTGAGTACAAGGTAAGTAAAAATGAAAGTTAAGGATGCATAGGTGGAGAGGAGAAATACTGTAACCTCCCACAGGAAAGGTTAGGGGCTTACACTAGGATGACCACCCTAAAATCTTTTTCATAGATGGAGGATCTAATTACCTATTGAAGATAAAATAAAGTGTAATACTCACCCTCCATTATAGGAATTAGAGGCTCTAGGTCTAAAAGATGATAAGGGGCGGACATGGTCCTAACCCCAATCATCAAGACCGGGAACTCCCCAACAGTTTCTTTGGGGTAAGGGTACTTAGGATCATGGGGATACATACCCACATGCACCCTGAGAACCCTAAACAGACAACCAGACACGTGCAGGGAACCTCTTAACATAGGAATACATACCCAAATAGAGGACACGATGGTGTGACACTTTCCAAGGTTGTGTAAATCCGGGGGTCTTGGTAGAGGTTTCAACTTGGTCCTTTTCAGACAAGGGATCCAAGGAAGGATAGGCCCTTCCATGAGTGGCTTTGAAGAGGGAATAAAGGGTGGATAATGTAGGTCTTGGGAATAGGTGATTTGTGTAGGTGTTTTGTATAAGTTCACCATGTAGGTGTGTTGCATAGGTCCTAGGAGGAACTGAAAGGGCTCCGTGTAGGGTGAAAAGGGCTACACAGGCTG
Organism: Viscum album; assembly: GCA_963277665.1. Classification (NCBI taxonomy): domain Eukaryota; kingdom Viridiplantae; phylum Streptophyta; class Magnoliopsida; order Santalales; family Viscaceae; genus Viscum; species Viscum album. The sequence continues at coordinate 885,839,126 of OY728158.1, forward strand.
GATATGCCTTGGAAAATGGACTACCAGGGGAAAAACATGGATGAGGCCTTAACCTATGCACTTTGGGTCTCCTCTGGTATCCTTGAAATTATATTTTATAGGTCCCTGATTAGGAAATGGGGTCTCACATATGTAGGTTCTCCTTATGGAAGAATTGTACTTATATAGGAGTCTTATGAATTTAGATCCTAAGGGGAATTTTATCTCACTCATCACCTTTAAATCTCCATTATATTTGGATTTATAGAGATACCTAAGGGATTTAAAGGGATTTGGGAAAAGGTTCTTCTCAATGAGAGCTCTGAAGGTTCTTCCAAATTTTCAGTCATTCAAATGTGGTTCCCAGTGGTCCTATTTATAAGAAATAATGAGTCATAGTCAAAGGAAGTTGTTAGTGTAGGTATTTGGAGTAGGCCCATGACACATATATTTTACATAGGGGTGAGATAATAACATGTACACATAGGTTTCCGACATAGTCCCTTAGTTCAGGTCCTCGACGTAGGGGGGCTGTGCCTTTTGGGCTGTACTGGCAGAACCTATATTGACCGCTTGACACATAGGTGTGCCGCGTAGGTCTGTTTGGAATGATCTCTTGTCTTCTCTTAAGATTCCATTATAATTAATATATCCAATGTTCTATTCATAATATTTTTTCCTTCCTTTATTAAATTTGAGTGTCAACAATCATCATAAATTTTCACATTTGAACATGATCCTGTATTTCTTAATTTCTTATTTCCATGCATAAAATTTCTACTTTCTGTTTCAATTTAAGATAAATCATCACAAAATAAATTAAAAATCCTATCTTAACTTTTTTTGTTTTTAAAAATAAATATTTTATTCTTTCACTCTCACCTTTGATAATTATCTGTTCAACATCCACAACCCTTTTTCTCTTCTTTATTACTTAAAGCGAGATTTTTTAGTTTTTTATTTTATTCTTTAATTTTTATTTTTTTGTCTTTTCAATTATCTATGTAGTTTATCAATTCTAAAAATATCATTTTTAAACTTTTCATTTTTCTCATTTAATTATTTGACTTTAGTTTCATTACCAAAGTCATTACTTGAAGTAGAATCAGAATTGGTACTTACCTCATTCATAGTTGCTTCCATCAAGAATAGATTGGCTGATTCTTTTCCACTCCATAATCATCACATATTGAGTCCGACTCCTATGTGAATCTCCATCCTCTATGATATACATGTTTTAACTCCTTGTATCTCTTGTCTTTCCTTTTATATTTAACTTTTGGACAATATGATTTGATATGTTCTTTTTTCAAGTACTCATAATATATTAATAATAAAACATTATATTTACTACTATTACCTTTCTTACTTCCCTTTCTATAATCCATTTGATGATCTATTTTAGGATGCTTCATTGAACCTCTCTTTATTTTCATTTACTTATTTAACCCTTTATTTTTTTTTAATTTCATCTTTCTTGCTTTGTTACAACTAAGAATTAAAGAAATTAGAAAAATAATTTATATTAGATTTAAATTATATACATTTAATTTTGTCTTGTTCTTCTCCATTATCATTTCTTAGCTATGAATCATTTGGAATAAGTGATCCTATCAGTTTATCCATTGAATACTTAGTGAAATACTTAATTTCATCACTTACACCCTTCCTTGAGTGCCAAATTTTAGGTAGGGATCAAATTTTTATTTTGATAAGAACCCCATTATTCATGGTATTTCTAAGAGAAACCGTACTATTTATAATTTTAGTGAATATATTGTACATATCAGTGATTCTCTCTTACTCATTCATTCTAAACTATTGAAACTCAGTCCTTTGAATGACCAAATTGGATCTCTACAACTTATCAAATATTTGATTAGTAACTTTTAAATTCCTCCAGTTGTTAGATGTAATTTTACATGATGAAATATGGATATAAATATTTTTAATTAAATAATAATATATGTAATTTATAAATTTTTTAGTTTAGATCACATTTTGTAGCATCATTTTTTATTAGAGTTTCTAAATCCACCATATAAAATTTATAAGGTTTTGATATGATAATACAAAATTCTTGACCTATATTTTTTATAAATACCTCTATTTGATCCTTACTGTATACATAATCACTTTCATTGAACTAAGGTGGTATGATGGGATTCAACAACATAAAATTTTGAATTTCCATAAAAAGGTTGATCTTTCCTTAGGCTGATAGGTCTATGATATTGTTTACTGTAAAAATATAATGAAATATTAATCACCAGTCAACTCCTTAAAAAGGAACCTAATTTGAAACCAATTACATGGTCCCATAAAGATATAAAGATGAAATAGAGTGGGGTGAACTGTCTTTTTTAAAATTTAAATAAATTATAATTATCAGAGGAAGAAATAGTGAAAATAGTGCAATAGAAAATAAAACAAATAACACATGATATTTTTATAGTAGTTAGGATCACCAAGATCCTACTCTACTCTTAAATATTCTCTATTTTGTGAGAATAATGGTATTCCATACGAGACTCACTTTTTAGGGAGTTATAACCTAATTACAGATGCACCTTTTACTCATATGGTAGTATAACTCCAATATCTTTTATAGGAGTCACAACCCACCTGACTTTTTGCAGGAGTCACAAACGACTTGAATTTTTTTTGGGAGTCATAACCTGACTTTATTTTTTTAATAGAATAAACAACAAAGGTATATAAATTTTGGATGGAAATATATTAAACTGACTCTAGAGGAACAAACATAAGATAAAAATATACAATAATGAAAACACAAAGAAAATTAATAATTACAGTTGAGCAGATGATAATGAATATCAATTCATCTCAAAAACTTCTATCACTTTAGTGAAATATGATCAAACGATGAATTCAATTATGATCTCTCTAAAGAAACAATAGTCATATCATAGATTCCCCACTTCACAATTATCATATTAATGTTATATTTTTCATATCTATTTTTTTAATAAACCATGTTGTGTTTATTTAATAACATAATTCCTTAATTTCATTCCAATGGATAATATCTCATCATTAACTCCAATATCTTCTTGAGTACAAAGGAGAATCCAAATGAACCATAATAGTATGAATTGTGTTATAAAATAATAATAATTAGAATAATACCATTGAACTATAATTTAAATTATCACACTCATTGTTAGAGAATTATCACACTCTTTTATTCCTTTATAAAAAACTCCAAAACACTTCTAATATGACCATTAACACAAATATATATTTTACAATTAATAATTTTTTTAAATCATATCATATATATTTATAGTAAAATGAAATATCAAAATGATATTAAAAAAAAGAATCATTACAAAAAAAATACTATATGAGGTTGTATAAATAATTTATGCATAAAATATTTAATCAATTCAACTATTTATATTTAAAAAACAAAAATAGTTTACAAATAAAAATAAAAATATCTTTTATAGAATTTTATAAATAAAAATGAATACTGGTTGATGTTTTTTTATTGTGAAACAATTGTAGATTTTATTATTAACTGAATCAAATGATTGCTATCACTAGTGTTAGAATATAGTTATCATTACTAATGTGATAACACTACTATTAAAGTTCTACTAACACCCGGGTTGGTGATACATCTAGTTATGAGATGCTACCATCAGTTATGAGATGATACCTCCAGTTTTGAGAGTGCTATTTTAGTTCAAAAGTGGTTTCTACTGCTAGTTATGAGGATACTAAAATTATAGGAGAACATGGGAACCACCTCTAGTTATAAGTATGTGTTACCATTAGTGTTAATAGGAGAGTAGTGCTGCCACTAGAATAAAATCTTTCTTTGAGGCGAGTAAGAGTAGTATCCTTTTTTACCTTCATGTGTAATGGTAAGATTAATATTATAAAGTCCACGTATGGGTAAGTGAAAACATATATAAGGGTAAATGCATTGTGTAAAGGTAAATTAAATTCTACACAAAGATAAGAAGTAAATTCCATATGTTACGTAAAGGTAAATTGTATTTCATAAGCACTATATAAGGGTATTATATGATGAATAATGGTAGAATGTAACTTGCATGAGGGTAATCCGCAAGATCTAAATCTCACATAAAGGTAAGATTCAAGTTATATGCAATTTATAAACCAATGTTTTTATTTTAAAGATCTAAACCCCCTTGAAATTTATCAAAATTCCATAATGTAATTAAAAAATTATCCCACTTAAATAATCACAAAGAAACTTTTTAATAAAAAAAATGAACCATAAAATCTTATACTATTAAAATTAGATTAAAAAAATAACAAGTAATGGATAAATACCCCTAAATCCATAATTTTCAAACAAAAATATAATAATAATAGAATAAAAATTTGTATTGTGACATAAACTAAATCTCCATCAACCGCAATTTAAAATCTAATTTCTCAAACTTCATATAATGCAATTTTTTAATAAATATATGTGTAATTTTGATTTGCATTTGGAAAAAATTTGAGATTGATATTCCCTTTATTAACAAGATCTCTTAAAAAATGAAATTAAACATCAGTATGCTTTATCCTAAAATTATGTAATATATTTTTTGATATTGAAATAGAAGATGTATTTTCAGAATATATAAGATTTTTTTTATAAATAAATATTGAAATTATACAGTGCTTTTTTATCTAAAGTATTTGAATATAGTAATTTACAACAATGATGAACTCAGCCTCAACTATGGATAAAAAAACTAACAATTTATTTTTCAAACTCCATGATATTAAAAATTTACTTAGTATGTGAAAAATACCTAAAATTATTTTCTTGTCAAGTCTATAACCTCTAAAATTATAGTTAGAATGTGATAACAAATTGAAACAATTTTGATTGGAGTAAAAGAAACTGGTGTTAATAGTTCCTTTAATATATATAATTATTTTTTAACTATATTTAAATGAATTCCTTTTGAATTATTCTAGTATATTTTACACATGAATATTGAAAAAATAATTTCAGTCCTTAATTCAGTCAAATAATGTAGGATTCCTATCATTCATCAATATATTTCATCATTCACATATTTTACAGATTAATCTATATCTAGTTTATAATTGGTGATCATTGGAGTTATATTAGTTTTACATGAATCATGATTTAATTTTTTAACCAAATATTTAGTATATTTTATTTGAATTTGAAATATTCCATCTTTTCTTTGTAAAATTTTAAGACTAAGGGAAAAATGTTTATTCAACCATTAAGCTTATATCAAATTCAACTATCATTAATTTTGAAAATTCACTAATAAACATATCATTTTTATCTAAATATAATTTCACCAACATATATTTGTACAATTAAAATATTACTAGAAACATTATTTATAAATAAATTTTGATCAAACTTTCCTTTATTAAAATCATTTTGTAATAAAATTACAGTTAGTCTACCATACAAAGATCTTAGAGCTTCATTTCGATCATTCAAAGCATTAGATGGTTTGAAAACATTGTTAGGAATTCATTATTTTAAGTACTAGTTGGTTTATTGACATAAAACTCTTCAGATATTACACTATTTAAAATTCAATTTTTTACATCCATTTGAAACAATTTTAAATTTTGATATCATGAAAAATCTAATATAATATAATTGGATTCTATTCTAGATACAAGTGCAAATGAATCTTCAAAATCAATACCTTATTCTTGTTAATATGTCTCAAACCGAATTTGGTTTCCACCAATACCAGCACCAAACCCAGCCCATGATAAGGAAAAAAGGCATTCCCTATCCCCATGGGATGTCACAAGTGCCCGGGTATCATTGATTTAGGTTTAGGAATGATTTACCTGAGTATGAAAGCATAACACATTAAAACAATCCATAATATAAATATGAAAATTTTGAGCCAAACAAGTCTTAACCAAAAACCAGAACTGAATAAATTGGTTTAAAGAAAATAAAATAGGTACAAATACAAATAAATATAATAGAAAGACATACCCAAGGACTCCACATGACAAGGGCTAATCATCCACAATCCGTCTCCACAACTCCGCACCAAGGATGAGAATTAACACCATGAACCGCCATCACCCTTAGCCTTTACTTTGCCTAAGTCAAAGATAACCAATTCTACTTACACCCAAGGGGTGTACGTAGGGTGTGATCCTAATACCAATAGGATACCACCCAATGATTCCAAATATCATGCAATACAATGTGAAAAATCAAGCAGTTTTAATAGGCAAGGAAAAGCAGTGTTAAAATTCCAAGAAATGTAACTTTCATTTGGAAACAATTTTCAATCCAAAATTTTCAGAATGTTAACAAATTTAAATAGAAATTTTATCTACTTTAATTTACTACCAAAAACACCCTAAGACATGGGTAAATACTACAAATACAATGAGCAACAACATTAGGAACACCCTTAGGCACTAGGTTGTCTTAGGCCCTATGTACCTCATACCTTAGTGTAAAGAAACCATAGAAAAATATGTTCTCGTGCACCAGCCACAAGTAGGGAAAATAACCATAAACTAGTGGTCCCCAATAATCATCCACATAGTTTAGTTAGAGTTTTATTTATCCAAATTCTATGTGAAACAGGAACAAAACCCATCCAGTCCAGTAGCCGTACTAGCACAAATCTGCCCCACCTAGGTATCCAAAATTCCCCTTTTGTGCTCAATCAATTTCAGCATAAAAAATAAATCAATATTCATATAAAACACCATTACTATTAAAACACAACCAATACAGTAGATAAAACATCTTATACCACTTGAAACATGCAACAAAACACTTCAATTTTTAATAAAATAATTCCTCAAAATCCCGTAGTGTTTCAGACACAAAACTCTTTACAAACCCCACTTTCACACTATGTGCACATTTTTAAGTTTCCGAAACAGAAAGGGATGATGAATACATTTCATAGAAAACAGAAAATAATTTTTAGGGCAGCCTCATATTGTTCAAGAAATGACATCATTGTAAAACCTCCATTTTTACACAACACAACTCTAAGAATTTCATGTGGTTCACAAACACCATTAAAACCAACTTTCACAGCAACACACACAAGGGATAATCATTGAAAACAATATTTTCAGCCCTATTACAATTCAATAAAATCAACTAATTACTTCTAGGGTAGCCCCAAATAAACTAATAAAACATTTCTATAAAAATCCTCCAATTTCACATGAAATTGGCATTTAAAATTAATTTGAAATACAAACACCACTAAAACTATTTTTTCAGAAATAATAAAATTAAATAAGAATGAAAATACCATAAACACATTATCCAATTCACAAATACTTCATAAACAATGGAATCACCTACCAAATTAAGGAAAACCCTTGAATCACCATGCGAAAATTAATTCGCACCACCACTGCACCAATAAGGACATAGAACAAACCTAAAACCACAAGAATTGAAAAAGAAAAACCAATTTTAAACCTTAGGATCGAAACCCTACCCCTGGTCATTTGGGACTTCAAGGAAGAGGGAATAAACCCTAATAAAAATAAATTAAACCCTAAGAAATTTGAAAGAGGAAAGAAATGGACTCACTTACTTGAAGTATCTTGATGTAATCACTCCAGAACAACAGTAGATGAAATTTAAAATAGCCAAAATTCAGGGTTTTTTCTAACAATAATAATTATTCCATTTAAGATCTGTAATGGAGAAAAACTATTAATAATTGAGAGAGTTATGATAGAAAGAATTTACCTCTTCAAATATGGATGATTTGAGGAACCCTATGGCGTGCTACACCAATTCGCAATGAACCAAAGCTCCAAATATGGGGGAGAGAGTTTATACACATGTCTGGGTTCAATGGGTTTGGGTGAGATTTAGAATAACTGAAAAATCCCAAAAATTGAATTCATTATAAAACAAACAATATTCACTTTTAAAACTGGAATTGGGCTTTCGGGCAGACCCAACCCCTTAAATAAAAACCCAAATAAACCTTGGTTATGGATTTATAAAGGATCTAAATTGACATGGTGGTGTTAATAGGTCAGGGGAGGCCAAGTAGGAATTTTAATGGATGAAAAATCTTGAAAAATTAATGAGTTATAAAATAAACAAAAGTTACTTTTAAAACTGGAATTGGGCTCACAGTTTGGCCCAATTCATGAAAACTCAATCATTCCTCCATAAAAAATTAGGAAACCCCCAAAACAAAGAATGAATATAAATTAAATGAAATTTACCTTTAAAATAATTCATTTATGTGACAATTCTTCCCACCATGAAATAATTTTCTCCCTATAAAGTTAACCTGAAGCTTGATTGAAAAACAAGAACATGTACTCTTCCTCGACCCATGACTTTCTCTCTCATGTCTCATGTGTATCATTACCATGCTGCCATAGAACTTGGACTAATGTAATATAATTCCCTTGAAGTATCTTCTCTTGGGAGTCCACTATTTTTACTGGCCTCTCAACAACAGACAAGTCAAACTCTATCTCTAGTTCTTCCTAACTCAACACATGGGACAGATCTGGGTTGTATTTCTTCAACTGAGAGACGTGGAAGACATCATTGATGGACGTTAACTGAGAAGGTAAGGCCAACATGTATGCCACCTTTACAATATGCTCGGTGATCACAAAGGTTCTGATATACTGCGACATCAGCTTACCTTGCTTCCCTAATCGATGATGGCTCAGACGAGGGGCCACATTCAAGAATACCCTGTCACCCACAGAAAACTCTAGGTATCAACACCTCCAGTCAGCATAAGATTTATGACGACTCTGAGCTATTAATAAGCACTTCTTGATCAACTCGACCTTCTAAAAAGTCTCCTACATAAGGCTCGTCCCCAACAGTGAAGTCTCTCTTACCTCAACCCAACATAGGGGGGACCGACATGGCCGACCGTAGAGTGCCTCAAAAGGGACCATTAGAATCGAGGATTGGTAACTGTTATTATAAGAAAACTCAATCAATCCCAAATGTCTATCCCAAGAACCTCCTAAGTCTAATACACATGCATGAAGCATGTCCTACAAAATCGGATTCGCCCGCTCTGTATGACCATCCGTCTGAGGGTGGTATGCCGTGCTCATCTTAATATGATACCCCCAGGCCTTCCCAAAATTGAGAAGTGAAGTGGGGGTCTCTATATGAGATAACTTCTGATGGTACGCCATGGAGTCTCACCACTTCCTAAAGATACAAATGGCCCAACTCATCCACATTAGTTGTATATTTTATCGGAATTAAGTGGGCTGATTTGTTTAGACGATCAATCACCACCCAAATGGAATTATTACCCTGAGGTGTACGACGTAAGCCAAAAATAAAGTCTATGGAAACCTCATACTACTTCTAGGTAGGAATGGGTAGTGGATGGATCAAACCGGAGGGCCTTTGGTGCTCTGATTTCACCTACTAGAATGTGTAGCATCTCGAAACAAAGTTCGATATGTCCTGTCTCATACCGGGCTACCAAAAATGCTGACGAACATCATAATACATCTTAGTGGAACCCGGATGAAAAACCCACTGATACCAGTGACTATCCTGCATCACCACCTTCCACAAAGATAAAGACACTACTGAACAGACCTTGAAGCACAAGATGCCCTCGGGAGATGACGACCAATTAGAGGATGTCTCCCCACCAAGAAGAAACTACTTCTACCACTTAAAAAGCTCATCACTGGGCTGTTCTCACTGAATCAACCCCAATAGAGAAGGATTAAATTGGATTATTTCCAAGAATTCCCCTCCAATGTGTTCCCTGGTCTCCACATGCATCTGAGAAAAGAGCCCCATCAATGTCCACTCATCACTAGACTTTCTCAAAGCCTGCACTGGAACTCTTCTGCTCAAAGCGTCGACCACCAAAATAACCTTAGCTGGGGTATAGACAATGTAAATTTCTAACCCCTGTAAGTACTCGATCTAGCGACACTACCTCAAGTTGAGGTCCTTCTATGAGAAGATATAAGCTAAGCTTTTGTGATCAGAGTAGACTAGAAACTTCTCCCAAAGAGGCAGTGATTCCAAGTCTTCAAAGTATGCATAACCACTGACAACTCAAATTCATGGGTAGGGTAGTTCTTTTCATGTGGTCGGAGTTGGCGGGAGCCATATGCCACCAAGTGATCATCCTGCATAATCACACACCCAAAACCAATACTTGAAGCATCACAATAAACCACATATCCCTTTCTAGCCTCTAGAAAAATCAGCATGGGGGAAGTAGTCAACCTCCTCTTCAACTCCTCGAATAATGCCTAATATTCTGGACCCCATACAAATTTCACCCCTTTATGGGTGAGCGTGGTCATCGGAGAAGCTGGCGGAGAGAAATCCCGAACGAATCGCCTGTAAGAACCATCCAGGACAAGGAAAATTCTAATCTCAAACACATTCTTCGGTTTATCCCAGGACATGAACACACTAATTTTCTCAAGGTCCACTGAAACTCCGTTCTCTGAGATCACATGCCCCAAAAATCCCACCTCCCTGATCCAGAAAGTTCACTTTGACAACTTTTCACTGAGGCAGTGATCCCGTAATGTACCCAAAATGATCCTCAAGTGATGTTCGTGTTCCTCATCAGAGCTAGAGTATACCAAAATGTCATCCATGAACACCACAACAAAGGAATCAAGATACTAATGAAACACCCTATTCATGAGTTCCATAAAGACCGCTAGAGAATTGGTCAATCCAAAGGGCATGACCAAATACTCAAGGTGGTCGTACCTTATTTGAAAGGTTGTCTTTGGGATATCTGACTCTTTCACCCGAAGTTGATGATACCCCGAACACAGGTCTATCTTTGAGAACCACTTTTCCCCCTTCAACTAATCGAACAAATAATCTATTCTGGGCAAAGGGTATTTATTCTTAATTGTTACCTTATTCAGACACCGGTAGTCAATGCACAACCGGAGGGATCCATCATCCTTTTTCGCGAACAACACAGGATCAACCCAAGGAGAAACAGTCAAGAGAATGAATCCTTTGGATTCTAAGTCATCCAACTGTATCTTTAATTCCCTCAACTCGGTGGGGGACATGAGATAAGAGGGAATAGATATTGGCTATGTTCCCGGTGCCCGATCAATAAAAAACTCCACATCCCGCTCTGGGGGAAAACCTGAAAAATCATTTGAGAATACCTCCAAAAACACATTCACTACATGATTTAGTGAACCTTTAGGGGAAAGACCATCCTCTAGCATGAGCAAAGATAATTGGAAGATAACACTTCCCAACTCTGGGAGTGGAGGCCCTGCATGACCTGACCGAGGATCCCATTCTCCACGAAAAACCTGACGACTCCCATCAGGTTCCATGAAACTCACACACCGTCTATAGAAATCGATGTGTTCCTGGAAGTGTACTAGCTAATACATTCAGAGTATGAAATCATAAAGGTACATATCTAAGACCAAGAGGTCCTACTCCATCTCGACCCCTGACACAGAAAGCGCACACGACAAGCACTTGAGACCTTGCTCCTTCTTTCCCACTAGCGTAACCAGCTCCATCTCAAAAGACAAAAACTCAGTTGGAAAGTTCATCATGTCCACAAAATGGGCAGAAATGAATGAAATAAAAGAACCAATATCAAAAATAATGTCAACAATAGAAGAGGCGACCAGAACAGTACCTCGAACTGTCGATGGCCCCGCCTCTGATCCTCCTAGTGCCTGATCCACCGCAGGGAGATGTCCGGTCTCTTCCTAAGGACGACCGCTAGTCTGTGGATGTGACTTGAACTAGATCTATATAGAAGATGACCCAACACTACCGCCACGAACACCAAATCGAGATCCCCCAGTCCTCGATGGCTTAGACTATGCTGGCACTCCTCTTGAATCTACTGACCCTGCCCGACTCGGAAGCGGACGTGCCACACCGCAGAAACGCTGAAAATTCCCTATACCTCCACACTAGTAACAAGGATTTAGAGGAAGTAGAAATGCTAGTCGGATGTGCCCAGACTTCCCACACTAGTGGAACAAAACTGATCTCGCATCATAAGCCGTTGATGAAAACTTCATGGAAGAGTGCCCTAAACTGCCTCTTTGTTTCTTCACATGATCCTCCCGCTTCCTTTTCTTCTCTCAAGAGCTTCCACTTCCCACTGATGATACTGAACCATAAAAACCAGCCCTGCCTTTCCTATCAATCTCCACCATGAACGCTCGATCAAAGACCTCAGCATAAGTCCTCAACTTAAACAAGAACACCTGAGAGTATATCTCTGGTCACAAGCCTTTCTCAAAACTTTGGGCCTTCGCCTTCTCATTAGAGACAATTTCTGGAGCATACCGAACCAACTCAGTTAAACGGTTGGCATACTCCATCACAGATAGATTCCCATGAAAAATTTCCATACACTCTCTAGAACTAGCATAAGCCAACACCTCAGGGTAGTATTGTTCATCAAAGATAGCCTTGAAATCTCCCCAGTGCATCTGCTCATTCTTCCCATCCTAAAGCACTGACTCCCACCACTTACAGCTGGGACCCTCCAATAGTACGGAGGCACACTTCACCCTGACCTCCTCGGGTGTTTCTAGGAACTCAAACCTACACTCGATCTTCTCAAGCCATTCTTCTGATTCCTGGGGTTCTGAGGTACCTCGAAAGGCAGGAGGATTGTTTTTCAGAAACTCTTGTGATTTATCTTTTCTAGGACCTATCTCTTATACCCTAATAGGAATAGGATTAGGAGTTGGTCCCTGTCCCAATGCTTTTATATCCCAAACCACAACCTCCACGAGCCTCTGATACCATTTTGTCACAAACTGAATCTGGTTTCCACCAATACCAGCACCAAACTCGGCCCGTGATAAGGCCAGAAGGTCATTCCCTATCCCAGCAGGCTGGAACATGTTCCCAGGTATCATTGATTTAGGTTTGGGAACAATTTACCTGAGTATGAAAGCATAACACATTAAAACAATCCATAATATAAATCTGAAATTTTTGAGCCAAACAAGTCTTAACCAAAAACCAAAACTTTATAAATTGGTTTAAAGACAATAGAAGAGGTCCAAATACAAATAAAGATAGTAGAAAGATATCCCCAAGGACTCCACATGACAAGGGGTAATCACCCACAAGCCGTCTCCACAACTCAGCACCATGGATGAGAACTAACACCATGAACCACCATCACCCTTAACCTTTCCTTTACCTGAGTCAAACATAACCAATTATACTTACACCCAAGGGGTGTAAGTAGGGTGTGAGACTAAGCCCAATAGGATACCACCCAATGATTCCAAATATCATGCAATACAATGTGAAAAAGCAAGAAATTTTAATAGGTAGAGAAAAGCAGTGTTAAAATTCTAAGACATGTAACTTTCATTTGAAAATGGTGTTTAGTCAAAAAATTTCAGAATGTTCACAAATTTAAATATAAATTTAAACTACTTTAATTTACTTCCAAACACACCCTAATACATGGGTAAATACTACAAATCCAATGAGAAACAACATTGGGAACACCCCTAGGTACTAGGTTGTCTTGGGCCCTATGTACCTCATACCTCGGTGTAAAGTCACCATAGAAAAATCTGTTCTCGTGCACGAGCCTCTAGTAGGGAATATACCCATAACCTAGTGGTCCCTAATAATCATCCACATAGTTTATTTAGAGTTATCGTTATCCAAATGCTAAGTTAAATAGGGACAAAACCCATCTAGTCCACTAGCCGTACTAGTACAAATCCGCCCCACCTAGCTACCCAGGCTTCCCCTTTTGTGATCAATAAATTTAAGCATGCAACATAAATCAATATTCATATAATACAACATTAATGGCCAAACACAACCAACACAGTATCTAACACATTTTATACCACTTAAAACACACAACAAAACACTTAGATTTTTAATAAAATAATTCCTCAAAATCCCGTAGTGTTTCGGACACAAAACTCCTTAAAAACCCCACTTGAACACTATGTGCACATTTTTAAGTTTCCAAAATAGAAAGGGAATTCGAATAAATTTTATTGAAAACACAAAATCATTTTTAGGGATACCTCATATGGTTCAAGAAATGACATCATTGCAAAACCTCCATTTTTACACAACACAGCTCTTAGAATTTCATGTTGTTCACAAACACTATTAAAACCATCTTTCACAACAACAAACATAAGGGATAATCATTAAAAACAGTATTTTCAGCCCAATTATAGTTCAATAAAATCAACTAATTACTTATAGGTTAGCCCCAAATAAACTAATAAAACATTTCTATGAAAATCCTCTAATTTCACATGAAATTGGCATTTAAGATGCATTTGAAATACAAACACCACTAAAACTAATTTTTCAGAAATAATAAAATTAAATAAGCATGAAAATACCATAAACATAGTATCCAATTCACAAATACTGCATACATAATGGAATCACCTTCCAAATTAAGGAAAACCCTTGAATCACCGTGCGAAAATTAATTCACACCACCGCCGCACCAATAAGGACCTAGGACAAACCTAAAACCACAAGAATTGAAAAATAAAACACAAGGTTAAACCTTAGGTTTGAAACCCTAATCCCTGGTCATTTTTTACTTCAAGGAAGAGGGAATAAAACCTAATAAAAATAAATGAATCCCTAAGCAATTTGAAAGAGGAAACAAAATGGACTCACTTACTTGAAGTATCTTAAAGTAATCACTCCAAAACAAAAGTAGATGAAATTTAAAATAGCCAAAATTTAGGGTTAGTTTTAACAAGAATCAGTAGGCCATTTAAGAACTGGAATAGGGAAAAAATAATAAGAATTGAGATAGTTATGATATAAAGAATTTACCTCTTTAAATCTGGTCGATTAGAGGAACCCTATGGCATTCTTCACCCATTCGCGATAAAACAGAGCTCCAAATAGGGGGGAGAGTGTTTAGAAGCGTGTCTAGGTTCAATGGGATTGGGTAAGACTTAGAATCACTGAAAAATTACAAAAATTGAATATGTTATAAAACAAAAAAAAATTAATTTTTAAAAATGGAATTGGGCTTTTAGGCAGGCCCAACCCCATAAATAAAAACCCAAATAAACCTTGGTTATGGATTTATAAAGGCACCAAATTCACTTGGTGGTGTTAATAAATCAGGGGAGGAAAATTAGGAATTTGAATGGATGAAAAATCTTGAAAAATGAATGATTTATAAAAGAAAAAAAAGTTACTTTTAAAACTGGAATTGGGCTCACGGTTTGGCTCAATTCATGAAAACCCACTCATTCCTCCATAAAAACTTAGGAAACCCCAAAAACAATGAATTAATAAAAATTAAACGAAATTTAAATTTAAAATAAGTAATTTATGTGACATAATATCATTGGAAAACTAATCTATCTTTAATTATTACTGTATTACAAGACACACCCATTTTATTTCGAGAAATTCATTTGGTTCCAATAAACTATTTATCTTTAGGAAACATAACCAAATTCATAGTTTATTTATTTCAAAATGATTAAGTTCAGAATTTATAACATTTATCTGATTTGAATCACTCAATTACTCTTTAACATTAATATCCACAAAATCTACAACAAATTTAGTATTATCACAAAAAATAAAAACTGATTTTCTAGTTCTTATTCTAGATTCAACATTTTCAATTACATTTACTAAAGAATGATATTTTTGAGCTTTACAATTCATATTATCATATTAAGAAGTGAAATTCTCCCCTTAAAATGATGCATTATCATTTTTAAGTTTATATTCACCAAAATTTAACTCTTTAAATTATTCATTAATATTATTAGAATATTCATTCTATTTTTCATTATTTTCAATAAAAATTACATGAAAAAAATTCCTCTATTTACATGGTTATCTTGTTATATAATATATAATATTTAATAATATTTTAAGATCATAAAAAAATAACTTTATCACTTTTAGAATCATACATTTGAAAATTATATTTAATATTTAATGTATAAACACCATAACAAAAAATTTAAGTAACCAATATTGGGTTTATTTTATTTAAACAATTCATAAGGAGTTTTCTTTAATATGAGTATAATATAAACCCTATTTAAGATATATCAAGCAGTATTTACTAATTCATCCCAAAAATATTTTGTTAAATTAAATTAATTTAGCATAGTCTTTTCTATTTCATTAATTGTTCTATTATTGATATCTACAACACAATTTTTTTGTGGTGTTCTAGGGACAAAAAATTATGGAAATATCTATTATCGTCAAAAAATTACTCAAAATATATGTTAACAAATTATTCTATTTTATCTCTTCTAATTAAATTAGCTAAATAAACTATTATATTTCAAATCTATCAAAAAAATTAATAAACCTATTTAGTGTTTTAATTTAATAATTTTGGAATTGAGTCCAAGGGAATATAATAAAATCATAAAAAAATACAAAAAAATATTTCTAAGTAGTTATAAACATATTACTATATTAACATTATTAATATACCTAAATGTATGTTTTTGATGCTTACTCTTTAAACAAGAATCAAACACAAAATATTTAATTTTAATTTAGATGTTCCAGAACCTATTCATGTTTTTTCAACTTTTATAATTATTTAAGGTTATCATATACCAACATTATGTTCCAAATAATATGATCTATTTCTATAGTATTTAAACACTTAACATTTTTATGGATTCATTTCTTAAAATTTATAGAGTATATATTTTATTTTATATTTTCATAAAATACAAAAATATTATCTTTATAAACAAGAAATTTATTATTTTCAGAATTTACACTCATTCCATCATCCCAAAGATGCGAGATACTATTTAAATTGTGTTTAATCCTTCTATATATAACACTTTATAAATTAAAATGGATTTGAATATTCTTAATTTTATAAAACCATTTAATTTTCCTTTAGATTTATCACCAAAAGTGATAGTACCTCCATCAAATGAATTAAAAGACAAAAAGTTAGAAATATCACCAATCATGTGCCTATAACACCTGGTTTCCATATACCATGTATATTTAGAACTATTTAGATATATTTATTAAAAAAAAATTAAATAGATAATAAATTTGACACCCAAGCTATTTTGGGTCCAACAGAATTAGTGATAAAACTTTTAGACACCCATACCGATTTAATATGTATACTATAGGGTAATCTAGAAGATATATTCTTTGAAATAACAATCCTTGTATAGGCTAATGATAGAGTAAATCTTAATGAGCATTTGTTTGCATAGTTCCCTCTAAAATTACATCTAAAGCATGTAACACTTGATAAATTACCTGTACTTATTTTAACATAATTAGTTGTACAACTTAGGAATCTGACTATTATAACCAAATTCAGATTTATATTTATTATTTTTGTTTATAGCCACCATCTTATGATAATTTTCTTTTCCTTGAACACAAATAGATAAATTTTCTTATAATCCTATAATTTCCCTTTTAATATTTTCATTTTTGTTTTTTAATAACTTCGATGTCATCATAGATTTTCAAATTTTAACATGATCTTATATTTATTGATTTCTTATTTTCTTATTTTATATTTTAAATTCCTTTTTAATTTTAGATAAATAAGCGCAAAATATCTTAAATTTTCTATCTTGATCTTCATCAGTTTTTGAAAAAGAAAATTTTTATTATTTCGTTCTTATCTTTGAGCTTTATCTGTTTATGATTTGAAACCCCTTTATATTCTTCATTAATTAAAGAAAAAAATTTAGTTTTTTATTTTCTTCTTTAATTTTTATATTTTATATTTATGATTATCTATATAGTTCATCTATTCTCAAAATAGACTTTTAAAACTTTTCATTTTGTTCAGTTAATTATTAAACTTCAGTTTTAATATTAGAATCATAACCTAAACTAGAATTAGAATTAGGGATTTCCCAATTCATGGTTGTTTCCATAAAGTATAGATTGGATAATTATTTTCCACTCATAGAATTATCATTACTTGAGTATATATCCTCTAAAAAACTCCATCCGACATGATATTCACATTTTAACCCATTCTTGTATTTCTTGTCCTACCCTTCTATTTCAATTTTGGAAAATATGATTTTATATGTCCCTTTTTCTATAACTTATAGAATGTTAATTCTAAAACAATATATTTACTAATATTACCTTTCTTATTTCCCTTTATTTCATATTTTTGATGATCTCTTCTAGGATGATTCATTGAACCTCTCTTTCTATTAATACACCTTTAGTAAAATTTACTATTTCCACTTTCTCTCATTATTGCAACTAAAAATCATAGTAATTATTAGATAAATTTATACTAGATTTATATTATAAATCCTTCATTTTTTTCATGTTCTTCACCATTATCATTCTTCAACTTCATCTTGTATTAAAGAAGTGATCCCATCAGTTCATTCATTGAATACTTAGTGTAATCCTTACATTATTCAAACAAAAAATTCTTTGAGTTCTACCTTTTATGTAGGGATAAAAGTATTACCCAGAAAGTTTGTCAGAGGAAGAAGTCCCAAGACCATTTATTAAATAAAATAAAATGTACATAAATGAAAAACAAAGGATGCAGGTGAATAGATTGCCCGCATCCGCACATCAGTACCAAAAAAAAAACAAGACAATTACATATCATAATAATCATAACCTTCACCACCACCATAGTCGGGGATTTCCTCTGTAGTAAATGATTCCCATTCTGAGTTCATTTCATATTTCTTCAAGAGGTTGGAATACTGCTATCTGAGCTTCAACTATTCCAATGATAAATCATCTTTGCTGGAATGTGAACAACCTTTCTTAGACACAGTTATAGCTCCTATTTCCTTCTTAGATGAAGAACTAGTGTTTACTGCCTTTGGAAGGTAAGAGTAATCCTTCCTTGATTTCCTCCTTGGTGGAACATACTTAATTCCATCTCTTTCAGATTCCCTGCTTCACCTGCCTTGAACAATGTCACTATAAGAAGGTCTAACCATTCCGTTGTTTTCTTTGTCACTATTCAAGCAGCTTCCCCAGTTTCCTATTCTCTTTACAAAGGCAGAATTATTGACTCTTTCATCCTTCCTCACTGGGACATTTTCTGCAATATCCAATATCCCTCTCACTTCAGAGTTATTTTTATGCTCAATCAATGTAGGAGATTGCCCTACCACAACACCACATCCATCATTAAAATCTATCTCAGATTTAGTCATGATAGACTCCACATGATTATTGGGAGTGATCTGCACTATTTCAGATAGTTTGGGTCCCTCCATCACAGCAGGAACCTTCTCAATTTCTAAGCATGCAAACCTATTGCCTGTTACACAGTAGCCTTGCATATCATTCCTATTATTCGATTCCAATAGAGAGAAATCAGCACCACTGACCATTGCGAACCACTTCCCAAACCCAAGGTCACTCTCCAACCTCTCAAATAAACACTTCACCAATGGGTTAGCAGACGCTTACATCTCTTTCAGTCCACTTACATTCATAGGATCCTCTATTGGGTTCCCCTGCCACATTCCCTTCACCTCCACCTCATCCAACGCATCTTAATCCACTACTGCAACCAGATATTCATCAGCCACTACAGCCAATGCTTCATCAGCCACAACAACTCCATTTTGATCACCTCCAGCACAAGTGCCCTCATTGCTACCCTCCATCGCCATTTGAACCAGAATAGAATCCTCACATCAATTTTTTGGTTATGCATCACCAAATCAAACCTCTCCAGCACAAACACCCACACTACTACCTTCCACCGCCAGACACACCAGACCAGGATCCGCAATCCTAGAAATTTCCTTCCTTACCATCACTGAGTGACTTCAGCTTGTCTTCCCCTTATGGAAAACCAACTCCATGTGGCCAAATAGAAAACATGATGAGCATTATCGCATCCAGGATTCAAAAAAAACTTTATGTTTCCACAAAAACTCCTTGCCATCAGTTATCCAAACACAGTTCACCGGATCCCTCACAACATCAACCTCAACACATATCCGCAGACAAATTGGATGACACACCGCCTCAGTGCGGAGATCCGAGCACAAGTAACGCCCCACCATATTCCCAATAACACATAGAATGGATGGATTCTGAAAAGAAAGGGGTAAACCAGGGAGACTTTCCCACGTCACGATCGTTGAAGGGTTGCACCTCATGTGAACGTCGAAGCTCCAATGGAACAGGTAGTGTATCAAAATCTACCTCAGGTAATTTTTAAGGTTTTGAAATTATAGTACAAAATTATTGAACCATATTTTATAGAAATTACACCATATTATACTTCAAGAATACATAATTACTTCCATTAAATTGAGGTGGTTTGATGGAATTCATGAACTCAAGTTCCTAACCTTCCCTAACAATGTATTGAATCTTTCCTTAGACTATTGAGTCTATGCTATTTTTTTTTGTAAAAAAAGATATTAAAATAACACCAACAAAATCCTTAAAAGGAAATTTATCTAATACTGGTGATATGGAAAGAAAAACAATGGGGGATTAATAGTCCTTTTAATTTTTTTAAAATTATTATTATCAGAGTAATAGACAGTGAAAATAGTGAAGTAGAAAATAAAACAAAAACATAGAGTATTTTCATTGTAGTTTGAATCACCAAGATCTTACTACACTCTTCAATATTATATAACTAGAGAGAATAATGGTATTATATAACAGTATCACATTTTTAGTGAGTGATAATCCAGTTACAGAAGTAATTTTTTATCACCTAGTAGTACAACCCCACCAAATTTTATAAGAGTCAAAACCCACATGAATTTTTATAGGATACATAACCCACCTGAATTTTGTATAGAAGTAACAACTGACCTTCCTTTTTAAAAGGATTAATAACCTGGGAATAAAACTTTTGTATGGGAACATCTTAAACCAACTCTAGAGGCACAAACAAAATATAGAAAAATTCGATAATGAAAATGAAAAACAAATTAAGAACAGAAGTTGATCAAACGATGATGAATGTTGATGAAACTCAATAAAATCAATCACTTAAGTAGTAGATGATCAAATGATAAATTAATTCATTATAAAACTAATTATTTTACAGTCATATAAAATAATGATCACTTTTTAATTTTTATATCGACGTCATATTTTTTTCTCTTTTTTTTGAATGAACCATTTATAGTTTATTTAATCCCATCCCTCCATTTCATTCCAACAGATAATACCACAACATTAATTATAATATCTTCTTGAGTATAAAGAATTTTCTAAATTAAGATTCAAATTATTCCATGAGTTAGAGAATAATAATACTTATAATTAAACCATTTACATATAATTTGAATTATCGTGCTCATTATTAGATAATTCTCATGCAATTTTATTCTTGTACGAAATAGGTCTGAAACACTTTCAATATGATCATTAATTTGAATATGTATTTTACAATTAATTAAATAGTTAAATCATATTAAATATATTTATAGTAAAACAAAATATGAAAATGATATTAAAACAGAGTATCTTTACACAAATATTATGTGAGTTTGTATAAAGGATTTCTACACAAAATATTTAATCAATCCAACCATTTATATTTTACAAACAAAATTAGTTTAAAAATATAAATAATAATATATTTTATATAGTTTTAATAATAAAAATGAACAGTATTTTAAATTTTATAACTAACAGAAGTATATTCTTGATACCGCTAGTGTTAGAACAAATCCACCATTGGTAATGTACTATTTCTACTATTCAAGTTCTACTACTACCGAGGAAGTTTCTACCACTAGTTATGAGATACTACCAATAGTTATGAGATGATACCTCTAGTTGTGAGAGTGATACCATTAGTTCAAAAGTGGTTACTACTACTAGTTATGAGGATACTACCTCTAGTTAAAAGGATATTCTACAACTAGTGTAAATAGGAGAGTGGTGTTACTACTAGAATACGAGCTTTCTTTGAGGTGTGTGAGGGTAATAAAATTTTAATAATTTATGTGTAAAGGTAAGATTACGATTATATAGTATACATAAGGGTGATTTAACAAACTAAATTAGGGTAAATTCTTTATATAAAGGTAGATTAAAATCTATGTAATGGTAAACTATAAATTCTATAGGTTACGTAAAGGTAAAGTGTATATCATAAGAATTTCTTAAGGGTAGTGTATGTTGTGAAAAGGTAGATACTAACTTAAAAATGGGTAATCCATGATATCTAAAGCTCACATAAAGGTAAGAGTCAAGATATATGCATTGTGTAAAGGTAAAATGAATGCTACTTGAGGGTACTCGCAAATCCGTGTAAAAGTAAACGAAATTTATTTGAACCCATGTAAAGATAAACTAATAATTTCATAAGGGTAGAATAAGTTTTAGAATACTTACATAAGGGATACTCACATGTGTGTACGGGAAATCTGATTCTTCTAAGGCTTGCATAAGGGTATAGTAGAGCTTATTTAAAGGTAAAAAAAGCTTTAAGAACTCATGTAAGAGTAAAAATCAAATCTATGTAAGGGTATTTCACATATTATAAAGTTCACATAAGGGTAAATAAAATAATTATAAATAATATAAAAACACGAAATAAAAAATAAAATAAGTATGTAATAATAAAAATAAATGATGAATAAAATTAACAAAAAAAATAAATTAAATTTTAACAATGATAGGATCTTCAATAAAGACTTTTAAATAAAAGGATTTACAATTTAACAAAAAAATACAATACCATAACCAAAACTCTCAACACTTATATATTTTTATAATTTCTGTTATTCCATTTATTTGGATTGAAGGGAGTTTTGGGTAAATCTTGAAATGATAAAAAAACACAAGGAAAAAAACCCATAATCACAACATCACAAGTATAAAAATAATTTTCAAATCATCACTTTATAATTAAAGGATTCACATTAACTTTACCATTTTTGTTTCTAATAAGAAACTTTAATGCACACTTGCGTCCATGACAGTATAAAAAGGACATCTCTATAGGTCTGATTTCTAAAGGTAGGAGTTCACTAGGGTGTTTTACAAGTGACCCTTCAGATTAAATATGGAATCCCATCTTTTTATTACATAACTTTTCATTTCATTTTACAAAAAGAGGATCTTTAAATTCTAGTATCTTGGAAATAAGGTACATAATACATGAAAATATATAATTTTTTTAATCCTCTTGAAAGGCTTATTGAAAATTTCATCCTAAGAAAAATTACTATATATCATAACCTAGAGACATACATAAAAGTAAAGGGTGAGAATAAGGCCCAATAAGGAAGACAAGTGAAACAATTTACATGTGAACTTGAGCGATATCAATAAGAACATGGGGAATATCATAAAAGAATGATAAATAATAATTTAATAATAATAATAACTTGAAACATAAAATGAAAAAGTGGATAAAAAATTTATTTTAGACATTCATAAGCATATCACTAATGTCCATCTCCAAGGTGTCATAAAAATTACCAAGGTTATCCACCAAGGTATCATAAAACTTGTCATCTCTAGAGATTAATTTCTTTACCCAATGCATTGGAGAGTTATCAAGGAGAACCATTAATATGTATTTATTTTCATGGGAAACACAAATATCATAATAAAACATTTCATAATTAACCCAAACAGAATAAAAGAAACAAATTTCATATCAAAATCTTGTTGTTTTAACAAGTGCTTAAAAACATGATCATTATGTCATTTATAACCCACAAAAAGGGAATGTGGGTTTTTTGTATGTAAATTACAGAATAAAATATATCATATTTATGTATTTATGAATAAACATATAAATTAAATATGTTTGGGTATTCACATAAATAAATTAAGAAAATTTCTTGAGAAAAAGAGAGATATTTTGAGACGAAAATTCTGCAGCATAACGATTATGCAATATGGTTTTAGAAAACATTAAAAAGAGAGGAGAAAAGGGTATCCAATCCATAAATGATTCATAATAAAATATATGGAAAGAATAAAATGGAAATAATAACATTGTATGGAAAATTTAAAGTTATATTACATAAAAGAGAACTTGAATGAAAAAAAGAGAAGTTGATAATTCCGTTAAGAAAATTCAGCAGTCTAATGACGTCGCTTAAAATTCAGAAAAATTGGTTGATGAGAGTGGAAAGGGTATCTAATAATATGGAAATAAAATTTAAATAAATAAGTATATATAATAACATACCTCAACATAATAAAATGAAAACTAGAATACATGACATAAAAGAAGTCTTGACTAAAAGAGGATGGTGAAAGGTTCCCTTACCTTGATGAGTAACTTCAAAAACTCTAATATTAGGACCTTGGGGGTATTTAAGGCATTGTGGGAGGAATCCTTGGTAGTGAAAAAGACTAAATATTCCTTGAGGAGGAATTTTGAATGAATGGAATGAATGAATGACTTGGTATTTACAGAAAAAGTGAGAATATTTTATTAATTTCCAAGGGACACCTCATTAGTGGTATTTGAAAAACCATGGTCTTGCCCATGGTTTTGGCCACCAGAGACACCTCATATAATATTTTCATCCAAATGAGTCTACCATCATTTTAAATTACATATTACATCATTTTTAGGACATAACACACTGAAAACTCAAAAAACTATATTTTTACTATATACCAAAAAACAAAACATTTTATAAAAATCTCATAAATTCACACTAACCTAATATTGATGTTCTGAATTCAAAAATGAAAATATTTTTATTAAAACAATTTTCTAAATATGAGATATTTATTTTTAATGTAAAATCACTATTTACCCAAAAAAATACTAATACTTAACTAATAAAATATGAAATGGTTATTTACTTATACTATTATATCATATTACCATTAAATATGCCTAAATTATATTTATACTTAATTAAGTGAGGTTACTATTCCATTGGTAATATTAATATTCATAAGGGTAATATTACTATTCATAATTTATTATTCATGAAAAATTATGTTGATCTTATCAGACTCTAAATTTCTTACTAATCACAATTGTATATGTCCATTTTTTGAAAATCATTTCACATTATGAATTATTTAAAGTATAAAAAAATATTTTAAAAAAATATATTTTTTTAATGTTCATTAATAATATGAAACTTATAAACATTCATCATATATTTATTTTTGACATTTGAAATTCAAAAAATTACCATAATAAGAAATAACTATTTTATTTATACAAGAGTATTACACAAAGTATATAAGGCCTCATTACATAATGCCTTATAACACCTACATAGGAACTAAGAGTAAGGTGTTCAATGGAAATAAAATTTTGCAGGGGATCAGACAACATTTCCCGAGTGGTGATTTCTATCAGCTTGAACTTCTCTTGAAGGTCATTACGTTGAAGCTTAACATGTGGAAGTTCGACTTGGGCATGGTTAAGGGAAAATCCTTGTTACTCTACCTCCTTCTCAAGCTCTGACAGATGGGATTTGTACAGCATGAGTATACTGGATGAGGCCATAGACTCTTATTTATGCATTAGTTATCCATTATTATTTCTATTTTAAACAACAATTATATCATTAAAAATTATTATTGTTTCCAAAGGTTATATAACGGTCAAAACTCAATGGTTATATTTAAATTATAATTATATAGTTTTATTGATATTGACATAGTAAAACATACATTTTTAGGAATCAAAATATTATTCAAAAGTTTGGGTCATTACATTATTTCCCCCCTTAAGAAATTTCATCTCTGAAATTTCAAGTTGTACCCTCATAAGAGAAAAAGTGTGGGTACTTCTGCCTCATAGAATTCTCTAGATTCCATGCGGCTTCTTTACATTTAAGGTTCCTCTAAAACACTTTAACAAGGTGGGTAGTCTTGTTGTGGAGAACCTTGTCTCTACAATCCAAGATCTCCATTGGCTGCTCCTCATAAGAGAGGTCATGTTCTAGTTGTATGATCTCTGGATTTATTACATGTGAAGGGTTAGGTATGTACTTACTGAAAAGGGATACATGGAATACATCATGAATTTATGATAGATTTGGAAGAAGTTTAATCCGATATGCCACTGCTTCTACAAGATCAAGGATTTCATAGGGGCCAATGTACCTAGGGTTGAGCTTCCCCATTCTTTCCAAACCTCATGACTCTCTTCCAATGTGAGATTAAAATAAAGACTTTGTCCCTAAAATCAGACTCCAAGTCCCTTTGATGATTGTCGAAATTTCTCTTTTGATGAATTTGAATAGCCTTAATGTACTGTTGGATGGCATAAACCTTTTCAGTCATCTCTTGCACAAGATCAGGACCAAGAGTCTTTCTCTCACCATCTTCATCCCATCAATCAAGAGTTCTACATATCTTCCAATATAGAGCTTCATAGGGTGCCATTTGAATTTTCTAATAGAAACTATTATTGTAAGATAACTCAACAAATGGGAGATATTGGTACCATCCACATTTAAATTCCATTGAGCATATTCTCAGCATTTCCTCAAATGTTTGAATAGTCCTTCCAAATTGGCCATCAGTTTAAGGGTGATAGGCCGTACTGAAATTCATTTTGGTACACAGAGCATGTTGAAGACTTTTCTAGGATTTCTATGTGAACCTTGGATCAAAATTAAATAAGATAGAAAGTGGAACTCCATGCAGCCTTAATGCTTCCTTCACATAAATCCCGACAAGTTGATCAAAAGAGAAATATTCCTAAATAGATATAAAATGGGCTGTCTTGGTGAAACGGTCCACTATAACCCATATCACATTGTTTCCTTTTGATGTTCCTGGGAGACCAGTGACAAAGTCCATAGTAATATTATCCCAATTCCATGCTGGTATGTGTAACACCCCAATATTTCATAGTATGTTATTTCTTCAAAGTAATCAAATAACTTGCACTACACGCAACACCGAGTTATAGCACACCACGAGTTACCAAAATAGCCATTAAAAAGCGGTTATGAATATTATTAAACGAATTTTGAAATTTATATAATCTTTATAATTTTAGAATCCATATTATGATTTTCTTAGACATAGTGTAAGAACAAATTTATTTTTTCAGATAAGGGAAGTATTTTTCAAAAAATGTAATTTTACCACCTTTTAATGAAGAACCCTTTTTAAATACAATATTTTAAACTTTTATATATTCAATTTGATAAAATAAACTTCTTCTTTAGAATCAGGACATAAGAATTTCTTTTTAATAAATTTTTGGTGTTTTTCTGATAACTTTCACATTTGGGTGAATAGTGAAAAATACTATATTTTAACTGAAAACAATTTTTTTAATCCAAATAATTTATAGTGTTGAATTATACATTTTAATGGTTTAGAAGTATAATTATATTATATTTTTACCATTTAATCCAATTATGATCATTGTAAGTAATTTCATTTTGAAATCGGACATAAACAAGTGTCAGTCATTTAATAGTTATTATTTCTTAAAAATATGCGTTTTGTTTTTGACAACGGGAATTAATTTTAAATTAATTAATTCAAATTATATGTTTTGAAATTGGTAAAATATAATTTAGTTTTTAATTCGGAATATCAAAATTAGCATAGGGTGAATTTTGGGTATTTTTTTGAAAACGTTCAATTTTTGATGAATAGTGAAAAACATTGAGTTATTGTTTAAAACCAAATTTTTATTTAAATAATTATTTATTTTATTTAAATTTTTATTAGTTAAAAATAGATACATAATACCTATATAAGTTCAATGTAATTCATTAGAGTCACCTTATAATAATTTTAGATATATAAAAATTTTATTGAACTTTTTACCGTCTTTTACCCACCTCTTAGGAACATTTGCAAATTTAATTAAAACTTAATTTTACCACTTTTGTGAGTTGAATTTCAAAAATCTGATAGACATAGTTTATATCAGTAAGTAAAATGTGGTTCAATAAGATGAAAATAATTTTTGGTGAATAGTAACTTTTTACTTTTATTTACCATAGTTAAAAGTAAATAGGGTAATTATGGGTAAAAATGATATTATTATTAACCTAACACATGTCCTAATTCTATTGGATAAGTATAATTCGACCAAAAACAAAATTATGAATAAAATATTATCCTTTAGGTCCACTTGGATTAGATTAGGACATTTATTATTATTTAATTCAAAGAAGAGTTAAAAGTGTTAAATTCAAAGTTTAATAACTAAACCATTTTTAATATAGGGTTAAACATAAGATAAATTAAAATATAAATATTAATTAGAAATATAAACAGATTTCATACATAATGGTAGTTTATATATAGTTTTTAGACATTAAATAATTTAATTTATTTAAGACACAATTATGATGTATTAATTATCTAATTAATGAAATATTAAAATAATTAATATTATAAATATCCAAATAAATGTAATTTGAAATTTTTTATAAATTACAATAATTTTATAGGTTAATATGACATTTTAGGGTTATTTGGATGAATTGTTTTTGAAATAATAATGCTGTTATGAATTTAGAAAAAACAAAATACCAAATAGTGTCAAAATTGACATAAAAGAGTTTTGAAAATATATATTATATTATTAATTGATATTCTATTCCTAAAAATATAAGGTTCGGCCAAAAAACATATATAATGATAGGTTTATCATTAATTAACCACTTGGGGTTCTCTTGGAAGTTTATAGTAAGTTTATTAACCATATAATAAAAGAATACAAAGAGACATGGTAAATGTCAAACTTTTAACTAAGAGTTAAATCTAAAAGGTAATGTTAATATAGTGATCCAAACCTATCTAAAACCCATTTTTTGAGTGGTTTTAAACCCATACCAACATTATCCTATAAATAATTCATTTTGGAGCCATTATAAACCGAAAATTATTTTATTATAAAATAATATTTCTATCTTTTCCTAAGGTGCCCCTCACCCCTCTTATAAAAGGGCACTCCCCCTTCTCTCTAATTAACACCTTAAAATCCATTTTTATCAGCCAAAACCTGAAAAAATACTTTATAAACTGTCCTACCTTCATCCTAGAGTCCTTCCTTAAGTCAGAAAGCCAGTCTAAGGATCCCTTTTGATCAAATCAAAAGGAAGAACTCGAAGAAGAGGTAAATATTTCATCACCTCTTTCAAGTTCCTTTCTTCTTCCACTTCCTCTTTGTTTGTTGTTTACATTCTAAAATAATAACTCCAGTATATTATATATATTGTGATGTTATTATAAATATGGTACAAACATATTCAATATTTTATCCATCCTTTAAATGACATATCACCATACGTGCGTACATACGGCTTACCGTCTCCACGTCGTGGTGTAATTATTATTCAATACATTATTATTTGGATGGGTATAATAATGATGTGTAATTGATTTAAATAATAAATATAAAATTATAATGATTATTTATATATGATATACAATCCAATTATATATTATTCTAATATCAAAGGAATGATATTGTCGTTTGTGCGTACGTAAAGATTACCGCCTCCACGAACGCGATGAGATTCATTCCCCATCGTATCAATTCAATACTAATTTTCATTAGATGATTAAAAATAATGTTTAACAAATTAATATCATTATGAATATGAATAAGACACATCCTATGAATAACAAACATTACTTAAGTAACAAAGCATATAAAGAAAAATGAATCAGTCAACACCCAAAACGACGATAATACTAAGATATTATTAACAAAGCAATGTTAAAAGATCATATATGATATCATATTAATGTATATGATTTTTGTATAATTTAACAACAATTATTTCACCATTATACAGGAGGTTACCTTACCCTCAACCAAGGAAAAGTACAAGGTAATGGTTAATTTTACAATCTCTTTTTTATCAGATGTTGTTTTTATGTAAGTATCTATTGGGACCTCTTTATCATCTACATCCATGTTTCTTAAAAATGTGTTCCAATTTTTTTTTAAATTTTACTAAAATATGGGTTAAAGTCCTTTATACCATTTTTTGAATTTTTATAAAATTGTTTGAAAGGAATCTTTCCGTCATTTTCCAAACAAGGTACCTTATGACCTTTTCGACAAAATTAAGGTAAGAATGTTTTTTTAACTTATATGGAGGGTGCAACTATTTTTTTCCATTATAACATCATTGAAGCTTCCCTTACAATATTATAAGAATATTTTCAAAATAAACGTTTTCTTTCATAGTTATATGACTTTTAAATGATTTCAAAATAGAAAGAGATATTTCTCTAAAAAAATATCTTGATTTAATATATGTCAACATCCTTTGATGGGTTTTAAGATTAATTGAAGTTTATTTATTATGATACAAAACTTTCATATTGTATTGAATGTTTTGTGATATGTTTGACTTTGTATGTGTTATTTTAACACCATTCATGGTTTATGGATAAAGTATTGACATTTTATATTCTAGTTTTAATATCAATGTTTTTGTTATGTTTAAAACATTCCATATGAGGAATACAATGGACTTAGTAAGTGATGGGTGGAGCCCGTTATAGCTCCTCGATAAATCAATAGGTCTCATGATACAAACTATTGTCTTGGAATAAGGTCTTGAAAAAATACTATTTGTAGTATTGGCACAAGGCCTTGACTATGTGGTTATGAAAGTCTGGAATTATGCATTCCATCATTTTGAAAGTGGCTATTGATATTGCATGTGACTACTCTACTAGTAGAATATTAATGTGAGTAAGTAAATTGAAATATTTTGATTTTATCTTTACCATATTATACTGAAGTTCAAGTTTAAAAGGATTTTTTTATTCTTATACATTGCCTTAAATGTTTATGCTTATTTATAAAAGTTTCTGCTATATTGTAATCCTTACTGAGCATCTGAGTTAAACCCTTTATATGTTTTATTTTTCCCAGGATGTGAAGAAGTATATTATGACTGAATTTTCGGGATAGTCTATGGGATCTCAATGTTGTATATAGAAACAATTTTGTTGTATTTTAACATTTTATGATGTAATGTAAACCTTATGAATGTATCTAGTACTTACAAGGCTACTAAACTAATTGGTCTTTCGAGACTTGATCTTTTGTGATCATTATAATGTTATGTAATAATGCACCAAGTCTAGGTAACTAGGGTCGGGGTGTTATAGTTGGTATCAGAGGAAGTTTAGTACAAACCTTGGAAACTAGATTGAGATAAACTCTGATTGGAGCACATATCCCTAAGATAGACTTTGAGGATTAGTATATAAAAACTTCTTATAATTTTGGTACTATAGAGATTTTGTGAGTTTTCCAAGAAAATACTTCCTTGTCTAGATACGAGTAGGTAGGGGCAGCTCTGGCATAGATATACATAGTGGAAAAACCTAAAATCACTGCTTTGAGCTAGACTCGAATGGGAACTGGTGCATGATAACGGGCCTTACTGCACTCTTGGTTACGACAATCCCAGGGGATATTCTTAGGATAATTATCATTTTCTTTACAAATAATTATGAAGGATTTATGAGTATATACCTCCTCAAAGAAAATATTTTTATGATTACATATTATATCCATAAACTTTTTAATTTACGTTAGGTATTTTACAAGTTTGGAATTATTCATTGCGATTCATAAACTGACCAAGTGTATTCCATTGTATAGAAATGGCACCCAGTAGTAGGAATGAAAACTCCATAAATACATATGATCCAAAGAGTATGAATGATTATATCATTCATGATATTAATCCAACATTTAGAAGGGAAATAGTCTCCCATGTATTCTCAACATATGAAGAAATAATATCATGTGTTAATAAGATCCGTAAATAATTCTCTGATTCATATGGCTTTGAAGGGAAGCAAGAGAAGAAAATTATGGTAGAGAGAAATATGGATAAAGGGAAGAGGGGAAAGAAGGATTTCCCATATGTGATAAATGTGGAAATAATCACCTTGGTAGATTCTTGAAGTGAATGAGAGTTTGTCATAAGTGTGGAGAAAAAGGACACAAAGTACGTGATTGCAAGGGTAATAAAAAAGTTTAAAATGTACAATGATTCATCTACAATGAGTTGGGACACTATGAAAATCAATGTCCAAATCATTTGAGTATACCAAAAATGCTGCTATTGGATAATAATAATGTTATAATACTACTGAAGATGAAGAGGAATGATTAGATTTCTTACATTGTTATTAAAGTATTGTGTCATTTAGTATTGTATTAATGATGTACATGTTATAATAATTATAGAGTATATAAGGATTGCATTGTATTACTATTTTATTAAGGAATTGAAATTGTGTGGAACCAAGAAAACTGACTCAATAGCAGGTTAATTTTTTGGAAAATATATGGTTGAGAGAATGACAAACCATAATATGGTTTTGATACTGAGGTAGTGATTTTGGAATAATGCATGATTGATTTGGATAAATTATATTAGATATTCTTGACTACCTTGAAATTGATTAATCGTTTTCATATTCCATCATTTATGGAGTTTACAACATTTTTGGATAGAAGGAGTATATCCAGTATTCTATAAGGAGTAAGAGAACATGAATGTAATCAATAAGGTTTTATGGTAATTCAGGATGTTGTAGTGTTTTAAAGGAATACATGATGAATGTGTTCACATATTATTACATGGAAAAAAGGATCTTCATTGTGTTTACCTTACTTATAAATGTTGGACCGTGAGTTTGGTAAGAAGTATTTTGGATAATTCTAGTTTGAGATTATTTTTGGATTTCCACAAAAAGGACAACCCGGAGGTCGGGCAGCAACCCATCGCGTCCAGCAAGGCTGTGAGACTTGAACCCGAAACCGCAGGGGGACAAGGTTGTATCACTTTTCACTAGCCCACATGATGTCCTGGATTGAATAATGTAGTTTTTTTTAAAAGGTCTGGTAGATGAATTATAAATTCATTTTTTTGGAACCCTATACGAATAGGATAAATAGAATATTTTTTTAGTTCTATTATCTTTTAGAGTGAAAGATGAGTTTGTGGTAGAAATTAGTTAAAGGATAGAACTCTACTTGTCAAGTATAAATTTTTTTCTTCTCTTATTCTATGAATAAATTAATTCTTAAAATTTAGGTAAGGGATCTTAAAACTATAAATGTGTTATCCTAATACCTTATGTTTTGTTGAACCGATGATATTTTAAATCATCATAGATTAATGACTTTGAGGCCCTCAATTATAAAATTGTTTATGGCTGATGACCTCAATCACTCCCTATAAATATTTACATTTTCTTCCAATTATGTGTCTCTAATTGTCACCAATGTTCTCTTAATCGAGATCATAATTTGGCGGTGACTTTTTCATTCCTCTTTTCCTCTTTTTAATACTAAATTTTATTAACCCAATTTCTGATGTGGGTTTTCCCACAAAGGTATTTTCTATTTTAAACCTTTTATTTTTGAAGAACAATTTCAAATTGTGAGGATGCAATTTATTGGAGGGAATAATGTAACACCCCAAGATTTCATAGTACGTTATTTCGTCAAAGTAATCCAATAACGTGCACTACACACAATACCGAGTTCTATCACACCATGACATACCAAACTAGCCGTTCAAAAGCGGTTATGAATATTATTAAATAATTTTGAACATTATATAATCCTTATAATTTTAGAATCTATATTATGAGATTCTTAGACATAATGTAAGAACAAATTCATTTTTTAGATAAAAGAATTATTTTTCAAAAAATGCAATTTTACCTCCTTTTAATGGAAAAACCTTTTTAAATCCAATATTTGCAACTTTTATATATTCAATTTGAAAAAATAAACTTCTTATTTAGAATCAGGACATAAGAATTTATTTTTAATAAATTTTTGGTGTTTTTCTGATAACTTTCATATTTGGGTGAATAATGAAAAATACTATATTTTAACTGAAACCAACTTTTTAATAAAAATAATTTATAGTGTTGAATTATACATTTTAATGGTTTGTAATTATAATTAGATTATATTTTGACCATTTAATCCAATGATGGTCATTTTAAGTAATTTCACTTTGAAATTGGACATAAACAAGTGTCAATATTTTGATAGTTATTATTTCTTAAAAATATTCTTTTTGGTTTTGACAACAGGAATTAATTTTAAATTAATTTATTAAACTTCTATGTTTTGAAATTTTTAAAATAGAATTAATTTTTGAATCTGGAATATCAAAATTATATTAGGGTGAATTTTTGGTATTTTTCTAAAAACTTTCAATTTTTGAGGAATAATGAAAAACACTAAGTTATTGTTTAAAACCGAATTTTTATTTAAATAATTATTTATTTTATATAAATTTAATTTAGGTAAAAATAGATACATATTACCTATATAATTTCAATGTAATTAATTGGCGTCAGTTTATCATAATTTTAGTTTTATAAAAAATTTATTGAACTTTTTACCGTCTTTTACCCACCTCCTAGGAGCATTTGCAAATTTACATAAAACTTAATTTTACAACTTCTGTTAGTTGAATTTAAAAAATCCAAGAGATGCAGTTGATATCAATAAGTAAAATTTTGTTCAATAAGATGAAAATAATTTTTGGTGAATTATAACTTTTTACTTTTATTAACCACGGTTAAAAGTAAATACGGCAATTAAGGGTAAAAATGATATAATTATTACCCAAACACATGTACTAATTTTTTTGGATAAGTATAATTCGACCAAAAACTAATTTATGAATTAAATATTATCCTTTAGGTCCAATTGGATTAGATTAGGACATTTATTATTATTTAATTCAAAGAAGAGTTAAAGTGTTAAATTCAAAGTTTAATAATTAAACCATTTTTAATATAGGGTTACACATAAGATAAATAAGACTATAAATATTAATTAGAACAATAAAAATATTTCCTACATAATGGTATTTTATTTATATTTTTTAGACATTAAATAATTTAATTTATTTAGGACCCAATGATGATGCAGTAATTACCTAATTAATGAAATATGAAAATAATTAATATTATAAATATCCAAATAAATATAACTTGAGACTTTTTATGAATTACACTAATTTTAAAGGTTAATATGACATGTTAGGGTTGGTTATATGATTTTTTAAGTAATAATGCTGTTATGAATTTAGAAAAAACAGAATATCAGATAGTGTCAAAATTGACATAAAAGTGTTTTTAAAACAAATATTATATTATTAATTGATATTCTTTTCCTAAAAATCTATGGTTTAAAAAAAACACTTATATAATGATAGGTGTATCATTAATGAATCACTTGGGGTTCTATTGGGAGTTTATAGTAAGTTTATTAACCATATATTATAAAAATACAAAGAGACATGATAAATGTCAAACTATTTAACTAAGAGTTAAATCTAAAAGATAAAGTTAATACGGTGAACCAAACCAGTATAAAACCTATTGGTTGAGTGGTTTTAGAACCATACCCATATTATAATTTAAATAAATAATTTTGGAGCCATTAGAAACCGAAAATGATTTTATTATAAAATAATATTTCTTGTTTTTCCTAAGGTGCCCCTCACCCCTCTTATAAAATGACACTCCCCCTTCTCTCTAATTCACACATTAAAAGCCATTTGGATCAAACAAACCCTGAACAAATACCCTCTAAAATGTCCTAACTTCATCCTAGAGGCCTTAATTTAGTCAGAAAGATAACCTAAGGAGCCCTTTTAATAATATCAAAAGGAAGAACCTGAAGAAGAGGTAAATATTTCATCACCTCTTTCAAGTTCCTTTTTTCTTCCAATTCCTATTTCTTTTTTGTTTATATTATAAAATAATAACTCTAGTATATTCTATATACTATTATGTTATTATAAATATGGTACAACCATATTCATTATTCTATCCATCCTTTGAATGACATGTCAGCATACGTGCGTACGTACGACTTGCCATCTCCATGTCGTGGTGTAATTGTTATTCAATACATTATTATTTGGATGGGTATAATAATGATGTGTAATTGATGTAAATAATAAACATATAATGATAATTATTCTTTATATATGATATAAAATCCAATTATATATTATTCCAATATCAATAGAATGATATTTTCGCTCGTGCGTACGTACGGATTACCGTCTCCATGAACATGATGAGATTCATTCCCCATCGTATCCATTTAAGACTAATTTTCATTAGATGATTAAAAATAATGTTTAAAAACTTAATATAATTCTGAATATGAGTAATATGCATCCTATAAATAGAAAATATTACTTACGTAACAAATCATATAAAGGAAAATGAATCAGTTAACACCTGAAACAACGATAATACTAAGATATTATTAACAAAGCAATGTTAAAAGATCAAATATGATATCATATTAATGTATATGATTCTTGTATAATTTAATAACAATTATTTCACCATTATAAATGAGGCTAACCTACCCTTGACCAAGGAAAAGTACAAGGTAAGGGTTAATTTTACAATCTCTCTATTATCCGAGGTTGTTTTTACGTAAGTATCTACTGGGACCTCTTTATCATCAACATCCATGTTTTTTAAAAATGTATTCCAATTTTTTTTTTAATATTTACTAGACTATGGGTTAAATTCCTTTATACCCTTGTTTTAATTTTTATAAAATGGTTTAAAAGGAATCTTTCTGTCGTTTTCCAAACGAGGTACCTTATGACCTTTTTGACAAAATTAAGGTAAGAATGTTTTTTTAACTTATACAGCGGGTGAAGATATTTTATATCATTATAAGATAATCTAAGATTACCTTACAAGATTATAATAATATTTTTAAGATAAATGTTTCCTTTCATAGTTATATGAATTTTCAATGATTTCAAAATAGAAAGAGATATTTATCTAAAAAATGTTTTGATTTCATCTATGTCAACATCCTTTGATGGATTTTAAGATTAATTGAAGTTGATTTATTATGATTCAAAACTTCCATATTGTATTGAAGGTTTTGTGATATGTTTTACTATGGATGTGTTATTTTCACACCATTCATGGTTTATGGATAATGTATTGACATTTCATATGCTAGTTTTGATATGAATGTTTATGTTATGTTTAAACCTTTTAATATGAGGAATGCATTAGACTTAGTAAGTGACGGGTGGGGCCTGCTATAGCTCCTCGATGCATCGATAGGTCTCATGAGACAAAATAGTGTCTTGGCACAAGTCCTTGAAAAAAATCAAATTTTTAGTCTTGGCACAAGGCCTTGACTATGTGGTTATGAAAGTCTGGTATTATGCATTCCATCATTATGAAAGTGGCTATTGATATTGCATGTGATTATTCAACTAGTATAATATCCATGTGAGTAAGTAAATGGAATTATTTTGATTTTATCTTTTCCATATTATGCTGAAGTTCAAGTTTAAAAGGCTTTTGTTTTAGTATTATACATTTCTTTAAATGTTTATTCTTATTTATGAAAGTTTTTGCTATATTGTTATCCTTACTGAGAATTTGAGCTCACCCCTTTCTATGTTTTATTTTTTCCAGGATGAGAAGAAGTATATTATGAATAACCTGTATGGATAGTCTATGGGATCTCTGGGTTGTCTGTTGAAACAATGTTGTTGTAGTTTTCCATTTTATGATGTAATGTAAACCTTATGAATGTGTCTAGTACATCCAAGGTTACTAAACTAATCAGTATTTTGAGACTTGATCTTTTGTGATCATGCTAATGTTATGTAATAATGAATCGACTCTGGGTAACTAGGTTCAGGTCATTACAATATGGGTAGTTGTTGTAATACCCCTTTAAGAAGTTGTCTCTCTACCTTCACTTGCTGACATACCAGGCACCTGCTAGTGTAGTCAGTGATCTCCCTTTTCATATTATCCCACCAATAATGATCACGAAGGTCCCTATACATCTTTGTGAATTCAATACGTATAGAAAAAGTAGATCTATAAGCTTCATCCATAATATCCTTCTTTATTTCAGGAATATATGGAACACATATTCTTGTACAAAATTTCATTACACATTCTTGATCAATATTGAACTTAGGAAACTACCCATCCTTCACAGCCTCAAACTTCTTTTATAAAAAAGGATATTATTTTTGAGAATTCATGATATTATCTAGTAATGAATATTGAGAAATAATTTGGGATAGGGTTGATGATTTCCCTTCCCTTATAATTCCCATGTCTAACTTTACTAGGCCTTTGATCAAAGGATCTCTGTGAATCCTCATCATGGATAGAACAACTGGGTCTTTCCTACTTAATGCATCAGTGAATTTGTTTCCTCTTCGGAGATGATAATGGAATGGACAATCATAATATTTAAGAAGTTACAACCATATCCTCTATCGCATGTTCAATTCCTTTTTGTGTGAAAATACACTTCAAACTTTGATGGTCTGTGTATATAGAACATTTTTCCCCATAAAGATAGTGCCTCTATATCTTCAGAGAGAAAATGAATTCATCTAGCTCCAGATCATGTGTAGGATAGTTATTCTCATGAGTCTTCAATTTTCAAGTTGTGTAAGCTACCACCTTGTCATTTTTCATGAGGACACACCCAATCCCTTTCATAGATGCATCACTAAAAATAATGAATCCTTCTCCACTTGAGGGAAGAGTCAACATGGGTGCAGTAACCAATATCTTCTTCAGCTCTTGGAAACATTCCTCGCACTCCTCTGCCCAAATGAACTTGACCCCTTTTTGAGTTAACTTGGTTAATGGATTAGAAATTCATGATTTTTTTCACAAACCTCCAATAATATCCTACTAAACCAAGGAAACTATGAATCTTAGTTATTGATGTATGATGAGGACAATCCTAGATAACCTTTATCTTTGTAGGGTAAACTATTATTCCATAATTGGTTATAATGTTACCCAAGAAATATACTTGTTGTAAAAAAAATTCACATTTGAATAACTTTCCAAAAAAGCCTCTCCTTCTTTAGAGTTTGAAAAATAACCCTTAGATGATCCTCATGCTCCTCGTAACTTTTGGAATATATCAGAATATCATCAATAAAAACTATCACAAAGTTATCTAAGTTTTCCTTAAAGACTCTATTCATCAAATCCATAAAAATAGCAGGTACATTAGTCAAGAAAAAAGTCATAAAAACAAACTCATAATTCCCACATCATGATCAGACGACAGTTTTTGGAATATCTTCCTTCTTCACCCTCAATTGATGATAACCATATTGAATATCAATCGTGGAGAAAAATTGAGCCCCACAAAGTAGGTCAAATAAGTCATTAATTATTAGAAGAGGGTATTTATTCTTCACTGTGATCCCATTCAGTTCTATATAATCAATGCATAGCCACATTGATCCATCCTTCTTCTTCATAAAGAGAAATGGTGCTCCCCAAAAAGACACACTTGGTAAGATAAAACCCTCTCCAAAAGATCTTGGAGTTGTTTATTTAATTACTCCAGCTCCAAATTTTCTATCCTATATGGGGTCTTTAATATCAGATGAGATCTAGGTACGAGTTCAATGGAGAACTCTACCTCTCTTTCCAGGGGAGGTTTGGGTAACTCCTCAGGAAATAATTCAATGTATTCCTAAACTATGCAGATATTCTATATCATTATATTATCATTTACTTCTTTTTCATAACCGATCAAATCCAAAAAAAGGATATAGGAGGTTCTTCTAGAAAGCGACTAGGTTAAGATATCTCTCCTTGGAAGATAACTATAGGTTTTCCATTCAAGACTACTGATATTTCTTTTATTCTTCATTTGATCTTAGAATAATACTTTGAGAGCTAGTTCGTCCCTAGTATAATGTCGAATTCCAACATGGGAATGAATACTAGATTTTCGATAATATTGTGCTCACTATAATAAATAATAGAGTTTCTAAATAGTGATGGTTCTTGGATCATCCCACCACAAGTCTTGACTGATAACTCTACTTTTAGAAATTCTGGGGTTGATTCTAAATTCCTTGCAAACATGGAGGAAATAAAGGAATTCTTAGAACCAGAATCGAATAAATTACTTGATAGATTTGAGAGAAAAACAAGAGTACCTTCCACCACATCATTTATAGATTCATTATCAGTTGCAGTGATAGAAAAAGCATGAACTTTCTCCCTTGGACTTTACTAAGGCTGATGGTGATTCACCTGTATTGCCCTTGGATTAGGACACTGATTAGAAAAGTGACCAAGCTTTCTGTACTTGAATAATTGGACATGAGGTAGGGCCTGTACCATCTTCCCGTTGTTGTTAGTTTTTGGAAGTTGTGGCTTCACCTCACTACGACATTTTCACATGATATAGACATCTCTTCCACACTTGTAGCACTTCCCACTCTCGAGCAGGAAACTCCCCAAATGATTATTAACACATTTATTACACGTGGTACATTGTACTTTATTTCCTCCTCTTCCCTAATCAAATCTACTCCCCAAGCTTGGATCCATTTATGTATTCTTATCATTGGATTTATGAGACCACTACATCTTACTAAACTCTGGTTCAACTTTCATAGCACTCTGCACGATATCCTCATAGCTATCATAGTATTAGTTGGATATATTCTTCTACAAATGAGGTCTTAGACCACCAAATAATCCATCAAGCTTCCCATTAGGATCCATGACAAAGATTAAGGTGTAACGGTAAATTCTTGTAAAGTTTATCTCGTAGATTCCAACAGATTCATTCTCCTTCTACTTCAGCTTGAGAAACCCCTTCTCCATTTTTGTTGTCAACATACGAGGGAAATTATTATTGAAGAAGATCCCTCTGAACTCTTCCCACTCCATAGATTCAACCTCCACTCCTAGTATCATGTTTTTAATCATTTCCCACCACTGATCAGATTCACCCTCTAAGTGGTAAACAACCAGGGTGACCTTCTCCTGTTCTGAACAGCAGAGCATAGAAAAGATCTTCTCGATAGAGCTAATCCCCTATTCAACAATCAATGGGTAGGTAGATTCAATGAAGGTTGGTGGTTATTGATGCATAAAGTACTGAACATAAAGTTTTTCCCTTCATAGTGAAATCAGACTCTTAGCTTGATTCAAGTTATTTCTCATAACTTGAGTTAGTTTTTTCATCATTCTCATGAAAGTTTCCATTCCGATTTCCATCAGAGGTCCACCATCACATGGTCCATTGCAGTCACCATTTTCATGGTTCCTCCTATATCCCACCATTTTCTAAAATAATAAAACCTTAGTGAGAATCTTATTTCATTTACAAATCTTTTAATTATGAAGGATTATTAGGTCTTAAAAATTCCTTCTTAAACATATTATTCTTTAACAACAATTACATTTTTCTATATATCCTTTATAATGATTCATAAATTTCTTTTAATTAACCAATCACATCCCTTGGGAGTGTTAAACTAGGAGTGTCGAAAAGACTGTTTTTTTACACCAATTCCCATTCTAATCGAGCTCAAAGCGGTGTTTTTGGGTTTTACCGCTAGATATATCTATTGCAGAGCCACATCCACTTGTTCGTATCCAGATAGAGATTTATTTGTTTGGAAACCACATACTAAATACTTGACCAAAATACTGGAAAATTTTCCTATATTTAAAATTTTATATAGGTTTTTTCGTAAAGTTTTCTTATCCTAATTTATACAAATAACTAAAGCATCCTTTGATACCAAATACGTCATCCTTCCATTTTTTTACACAACTTTTCATTTCATTTTACAAATAGAGGATCTTTAAAGTCTAGTGTCATGAAAATAAGGTACATAACACATAAAAACATATAACAATATTTTAATCCTCTTGAAAGGATTCTTGAAAATCTCATCCAAATAACAATTACATCATCTCATATCCTAGAGACATACATCAAAGGAAAGGGTGAACAAAAGGTATAATAAGGAAAAAAAGTGAAACAATTTACATGTGAACTTGTGCGATATCAATAAGAACATGAGGAATATCATAAAGGCATGAAAATGAATCATTTAATAATTATAATAACTTGAATAATAACTTGAAAATTTTGATAAAAGATTTAATTTATACATTCTTAAGCATATCACCATGCTTCATCCTCAAGGTTTTGTAAAAATTACCAAAGTTATTCACCAAGGTATCATTAAACTTGTCATCTCTAGAGATTAATTTATTTACCCAATGAATTGGAGAGCTATCATGGAACACCATTAATATTTTTTTTCATGTGATACACATATATCATAATAAAAAATTTCATATTTAACCCAAATAGAATAAAATAAATGGGTTTCATATCAAAATCGTGACGTTTTAAAAAGTGCTTAAAAACATGATCATTATGTCATTTATAACCCATAGAAAGGGAATGAGGGTTTTATGTATTTCAATTAAAAAATAAAATATATCATTTTTATGTCTTTATGAATACCCCTATAAATGAAATAGGCTTGGGTATTCATATAAATAAAATAAGATAACTTGTTGAGAAAAATAGAGAGATTTTGAGACGAAAATTCTAGAGCATAACTACTGTGCAACATGGTTTTATAAAACATTAAAATGAGAGGGAAAAGGGTATACCATACATAAATAAATTCATAAAAAATTATACTGATAGAATAAAATTAAAATAAGAACATGGTATGAAAAATTTAATGTTACGCCACATAAAAGATAACTTGAATGGAGAAAATAGAAGTTGAGAATTCCCTTAAAAAAATTCGATAGCATAACAACATTACTTAAAATTCATAAAAATCAGTTGATGAGAGTGAAAAGGGTCTCTAATCATTTTTTACATAAAATGTACAGAAATACGGATATATAATAACATACCCCAACATAATAAAATGAAAACTAGAAGACATAACATAAAGGAAGTCTTGACCAAAAGAGGAGGGTGAAAGGTTTCCTTACCTTGAAGTGTGACTTCAAAAACCTAAATGTTGAGACCTAGGAGGGCTTGATGGAACCTTGGGAGGATTTCAAGGGAGGTAAAATGACCAAGATTTATTGAGGATGAATTTTTAATGAAATTAATGATGGAATGGGTTGGTATTTATGGAAAAAGTGAGAGAATATTTTATTAATTTCGAAGGGACACATCATTAGTGGTATTTGAAAAACCATGGGCTTTCCCATGGTATTTGTC
This sequence comes from Viscum album, assembly GCA_963277665.1. Classification (NCBI taxonomy): domain Eukaryota; kingdom Viridiplantae; phylum Streptophyta; class Magnoliopsida; order Santalales; family Viscaceae; genus Viscum; species Viscum album. Next base: position 885,882,118 of record OY728158.1, read on the forward strand.
CATGGTTTTGGACACTTGGTACACCTCATATAATATTTTAATACAAATGAGTTTACCAGAAATTTAAATTACATATTACATCATTATGATGTCATAAAACACACTGAAAACTCAAAAACTATATTTTTACTATTCACTGAAAAACAATACATTTTATAAAAATATCATAAATTCACCCTAACATAATATCAATGTTATGAATTCAAAAATAAAATCTTTTTACCAAAATAATTTTCTAAATATGAGATATTTATTTTTTATGTAAAATTACTATTATCCCCAAAAATACTAATACTTTACTAATAATTTCTGAAACAATTATTTACTTATTCTATTATATCATATTACCATTCAAGATGCCTAAATTATATTTATACTTAATTAAGTGAAGTTACTATTCCATTGTTCATATTACTATTCATAATTTACTATTCACCAAAAATTAAGTGGATCTTATCAGACTCTAAATTTTTTTCTGATCAGAACTATATATGTAGATTTTTTGAAAATCATTTCACATTATGAATTATTTAAAGTATAATTTTTTTTTAAAATATTCTATTTTTTCCAATATTCATTAATAATATGAAACTTCTAAAAATCCATCTTGTATTTATTTTGACATTTGAAATTCAAAAAATTTACCATAATAAGAAAGAAAAATTTTATTTATATAAAAGGATTACACAAAGTATCTCAGACCTCATTACATAGCCCCTTATAAAACCGTCATAGGACTTAAGAGCAAGGTGTGAAATGGTGATAGAATCTTGGGGTGTCTCAGACAACATTGACCAAGTGGTGATTTCTTTTAGCTTGAACTATTCTAGAAGGAAATTAGGTTCAAGCTTAACTTGTTGAAGCTTAGCAAGGTATTGGTCCAGTGAAAAGCCTAGTGACACTACCTCCTTCCCAAGCTTCAACAGATGGGCTTCGTACGACCCACGTTTACTGGATGATGCCATCAACTCTTATTTCATCATTAGTTATCCATTATTATTTATATTTTAAACAACAATTATAAAATTATAAATTATTATTGTTTCTAATGGTCATATAATGTTCAAAACTCAATGGTTACATTTCAATTATACTTATATAGTTTTATTGATATCGACATAGTTAAAAACACATTTTTAGGAAACAAAATATTATTCAAAAGTTTGGGTCATTACAACAAACCTTGGTGAAGAGGGTGGGAGTTCTAGATCATTACAAATTTTTGAGGGGATTATTTTCTAGTCTTAGACTCTATTATATATTGATGAGTATTTCATGAATCCTTCCCAAGCACTAACATGGGATTGATTACCCCTATACTATCAGTTGGTCATTAACATGATTTTATATGAACATCTATATATGTCATAGGTTCTCCATCTTTGTTCTATACTAGTTAGAGATACTTAAGTTTAAGGGATTTTAGTTTAAAGCCACACAACTATGCACTCTAGACTTTATCTCTATCCAAGAAAGTGTTTAGTTTTTATAGTATTGGGATTGGGCCAATGAAAAGGTCTTCCTACATATCCTTGTGAAAGGAATTAGAACCCACATATTTTAGTGTCACTTAACAGGAAATGTTTCACCATTTAAGGTCATGTGACGGGGAATAATCCATGAAATTTAGCATCATGTGATAAAAAAGATTGGGTGAAATATGCCTATAAGTGGTCGGTTTGAGATTTATATATAAGACACCCTTTCTTGTTAACCTCAAAGAGAATATGGTTAAATGAGGATAGGTCTCGTGAGAATATGAACCAATGAGGGAGATTTGATAATACTATGAGGAAATATATACATTTGGGCGGGGGCATGATTTTTTTAAGAATGTGGTCCGATAAAGGATGGTCCATAAGGAATACAAAACTAATCGACTAAAGTTTGTTCTAAGAGGATATATATTCCAATGAGTGATGATGTATGGACTCATAAGTAATATGGACCAACAAGAAGGTACATATGTCACTTCCAGGGAAATATAGTCCCATGATGGTGGATATGAAATGTTAATGATGTTGGGTGTGAACCTTGGGGAGTCATATTATTTACCCTAACTTGATAAGTATCAAGACCCATATATTTTTAATAATATAGTTTAAGGTCATGTGATTGGACTGCACCATGCAGTTCAATATCTTGTATTAAGGATATTGTCATGTAGTTTTACATTCCGTGTATAGGGTGTTGGCCACAAGTTTTAATGTCATGTTGTGGGAATTTTTGTTCCATGAAAGGTTAAAAACAAAGAATCAATCAAGGCTTATTTATTTAGAGCTGAAGGAGAATAGAGAATTGGGGATTACACCTAATATGAGCCCCATATTAGAGGAATTTTAATTGTACTAAATAAATGACCACCTCAGATCATTAAAATCACATGAGTTGTGATTAGCATGATATAGAAGAGATAATAATAAATAGATCACATTATATGATAGTGAAAAATTAATTTGAATGGGTATTATGTATTGTGGGTACCCTTTTTGATTATCCCTAAATTTTTTATGATATTTCTAATAGTAACCATCTTAGTTCTTATACATAAAGGGAAAACCCATCCACTCATCTTACCATGTATTAATAGCTAGGGAGGGATATAGAGGTAGGATGAGTATGGAATTCTATAAGAAAGACTAGAGGAAAAATATAAAAAGGATTACTTGAAGGAAATATGGAAATTTAAGGATGATATGTTAAGGCTTATGCATTGGAGTTTTGCATTTTGGTATTCCATGGCTCATTGAGTGGAGAAGGAATACATCATTGATCTAGAATAGAATACTCTAACATCTTATTTATTACGACCTGAATCACCAAGGGAATCCAAAATTATGATCCCTGAGTGGTTTACCTTGCTGGGAAGATAATTACCAAGCATACTAATATCAGGGGAATACATGATTGAAGGGGCACACACTAGTGTGCTTTCCCCTGATCATGTAGGTTCGATGGTTTTATAGGCGACTTTATGTCATCCTTTTTAGTTTTTGATCTTTTAAAAGGGAATCCATATGTTTATTAGATACCCTATATATATTAACCAATGGAAATAGGGTCTAAAGAACCCCAACTATGGTATAGTATTCATTATAGGTGCAAAGAGGGAGGTTTGTATGTGCAGTAGGTGTGCATTGTAAAATTTTCCATGCAGTATATAGGTGCATAGAGTGTAAAACTACATGGGAAAATTTATAAAGAGACTGTAATAACTAAGGGGTGCATAATGGGTTTATCTTGTGTGGTCAGTAGAAGTGTGTAAATTCAATATATGTATTTACCTCATGGGGTAGGCCGGTCTACCTGAGGGATGTGAGAAGGGATCATCCATTGTGGTTAGTACGAGCATTGAAAGATGAGTCATGTATTGAATTCTCATGGTAGGTTTGTCTACCTAGGAGAAATGTGATAGAGGGACAACCCAATTAGGATATGTGCGAAATAAAAGTCTCTGTGTGATAGTTGGGTGAGAAAGGACCCATGCACTAGGATAGCAGCTAAACCCTCCTAAAAGTGACTTCGAGAAGGAAATAATTTTGTAGGACTCAAAGATTTTGAGAATTACTTTGAAAAAAAATTCATTTATTTCATTTCCTTTGAGTATCATTACATTTTAGTCTATATATAAGTGTATTATATAAATGGAAACCTTTGGTATTTATAGGAATGGTATGGGTAAACCGTTTCCTAAAACAGGTGGCTACACAATAGGGGGTGTATGACTGCGTGGTGTCTCTACCAATGGAGTTTACCATGGATGTGTATGTAACAAGGGGTAAGAAGCCACTAGGTTTATGTTAGATCATATAGTGTTAACATATCAGAATCATGTGGCCAGTTTTCTAACACAAAGTTTATGATTGGCCTCTTGATGGATGGGTATGATGAGGCTTCTCTATCTTAGATTCATACGGTCGGTGTGTGGGTGATGGATGGTTCATGTAGGTAGATCGTCATAGTCCTATATTTCATTTTCCATTTTAGTGAGTCCATGGGAATCGAAAAAAACTAAGCAATAATAGGTGCACTAAATAAGACTTATTACTTAGTGAAATATGTATCTTGACCCACTAATGAATATGATGTATTTAAAAGGGGATGTCATTTTACTATGATAAATATAATAAAATTCCTTATTAAATGGTTATAAATCAAGACACTCACTTGATAAAACATTTCACTATAGATATAAAGGAATCATCAATATCAAACATGAGTTTGATATGAATACATGAAAATGAAAATCCTAATGGAAGAATCTTTCTAGACTGATAATGAAAGTTCTGAATTTTCCATATACAATAAGGATAATTGTATGTGTTAGAGAAACCAATTCTTGAGTAGTTGACTAATATAGTTTTTCAAAAAAATATTTAGATTCTTATGATAATAATTTTATGGATTTGTTTGATGTATCTAATCTCATGATTTTGACCCTAGAACCTGTGTTAAAAAAGTTTCATGAGAACATGGTTTCATTCAATATGATAGATAACTTAGAAAATATCTATCAAAGATAGTTATGACATGCAATTTATGCGGTTTCAAAGAAAAATTTTAAGTTTAAAATGCCCAATGGAATATTATTCTCATTTATTTAATAAATATTATTGGGTACATCATTTAATTAGAGAGGTTGGATCCTCTTTTAAGGCTTGTTCTATCTAAAAAATTCATTATATAATCATTTTTGAAAAGGTTTTGATAATCCATGGTAATATACAATATTAATTAGTTAAATAAAAGTTTACCAAATATACTCAATATTTTGAGGATAACTAAGCATGACATGAATAGTCTAAGATCTTATAATCTAATGAAAATAAAAAAGGTAAATGTTTACATTAGAAGAATAATATTGGAGGAACTAATAGTTATACTAGGTCATTAAAACCTAAAGGAGGTTTTAGGAAGAAGGTTGAGTGTTTCTAATTTCGTGTACCTGGTCATAAGATAGTAAATTACCTAGAATACCTGGAGTATTGTAAGAAAATTTATGGAGATCCCATGTTAGGTATTAATGTTATAGAATTCAATTCCTTTATTTCGACAGGTATATGATACTAATTATACATTATAAAATTATTGTAAATATGTACAGGAGTTCAAAACTGATGAATATTTTAGGGTTATATCATGAAGTATTAATTCATATAATCAATCAAAGGATTTATATATTGAAGAAGTAGATACATTTGACCACTTTAAATATCAAGAAAATTTAGAAATTATAAAATTTGCGTTATTATTATCTCATTTTATATTATTTGATAATATAGTTTTTATTATAAATAAAATGTTGTTGTGAATAATATAAAAAGTCATATTTTTTATACATGGTTTATTATGCGATCTAATTATACAAAATATTTCAAAATAAGGTAAAGATAAAAGGAGTTTTATTCAGGATAAAATAGTTTATCCACGTGTTTTTTTAATATGATTAAAGGGTTCCTAACACCCATTAATAATATATATTAAAAAATAAAAATTTCCTTTCATAATATTACTCCAAGAGAAATGAATACCATATGAGATATGAGTGTTTATACTTTATTTGTTAAATATTTCCTAAAATAGATATGTGTTATTTGCTAAAACAAATGAGTTTTTATCTTATAAATATATTTTATAGAAAATATAACTTCTAAGAGGAAATGTAGAATATTTTTATACTTAAAGATGTTTAGAATATAATAAATGAATTATTATACTTGTTTGATTCAAAGTGAAATCCACTTTATGTCCTTAAAGATTTTAAGGTATATTGGTAAAGAATGATATTAATTTAATGAGTTTCCTTTAATTTTTTTACCAATTGATCATAAAAACATAGTTTGAAAAAAAAGTTCCAATATGATGATGGTGAACTTAAAAGGAGTTTCAAACTGACAAAAGAAATTATTAACATATTAACATTAGATGTTGTAATTTTTTTGAAGAGTAGTACACGGGGATTATAAAAATTTTTATCTCAATTATTCAAATAATTTTTTTATATATGTTACCTAATAAATGACTTTGGTATGGGTTTTTATCGATTAGTCACATAGAGATGTTGTAGTAGTTACACAGTGATGTATAGAGTTTAATAAGGACCTAAAAATGTAGAAAACATAAGGTATATAGAAACAAAAACCATAAAAACATATTATTTAATAATTTTCAACATAGTTTACAACAAATAAAAGACAAGGATCTAGGTTCTAGTATCTTTGGAGGATTATATAGACAAATAAAACATCTTAAAACATAACATCATTATCTTTATTTAATATCCTTATAGTGATCCTAAAAACCACATGTAATTTAAATACCACATAATATAGATTGAAGAAATAAATAATAAAAGGGTTTTCTAGAAATCCTAATAAGGGATTAAACATGATAAATTATCATAACATGGGAGGCATGATATGTTATAATTAAGATAATGATCATAACAATGGGATCAAGGCATAAGAAAATTATAACATAAGAGAACATAGTAAACATGATCATATCATAAGATCATGGAATCATAGGAATGTGTAAAATACATTAAACATGTCATCATAATCATAATTCAAGGATCATTTCCTTGTTAACATAATATAGTTGGCTAGGATGACTTCCCACACACCATAGTTGGCTAGGTTCATTACCCACAAACCATGATATATCATGAGATGAAAAAAATTCCCAATTATTTGGAGAGATATATAATTATAGAAACACACATAAAATAATTAAGATAATATATATATGCACCACATGAGGAAAATAAACTATACATGAGTCGCATACATGGTAAAAACCTATGAGAAAGAACTGGGATTCATGATCTTTTCTAAAAATATCAGAAATCTATAACATAAGGATCCCCTAGAGAATAAGGAATTAAATTTATTTGGACATTAATATATGAATAGAACAATATTATTGATCATGGAGTCCCATTCTATAAAAATCCAAAAGAAGTTTTGATGAATTAAGAATAAAAAAATGAACCAATTTAGTGATGCTTTTCGAAATAAGTAAAGGATATTTTGTAGAAAAGATACCATCGTTTTCCTTTAAAATAAGAATTGAACCTAAAGGGTTTTACATAAATTAAATAGTAATTTTGAAATTTATTAATGGTTTAAAATTATTTTAAGGGGGTGATGGTTGTAGTGAAATAAGATTTTTGAAAATCCCTTCAAATAAAGTTTCCATAAGTAGGTATTGAAGGAAACATAAAACATATATAACTCTATAAATTAAAGGGATATTAAACTAGGTCTATATTTACAATATATATGTACAAAAAATAATAGGTACATGATAATAATTTGTCATAAAAGGGAGAAAATATAGAGAAATCAGAATCATAATGTTATGAGGAGAGTATTAAAGATCCCTTATCCTTATGTTCGAAAGGGTTATTCACTTATACTTAACTTCATGTATAATTAAATAATGTTCATTAAAAACATAATAATAGCATTATTCATATATTATTAGTTTCCTAAAGTGTATTTTCACATACATAACTTTTTTAAAGGTATTTTTAATTTATTTTCCATTCATTCTTTGTTTTGGGTGTTTCCCAAGCTTTTATGGAGGAATGGGTGAATTTTCATGAATTGGGCCAAACTGTGAGCCCAATTCAAGATTTAAAATAAATTTTGTTTGTTTAATAACTCATTAATTTTTCAACATTTTTCAACCATTCAAATTCCTACTTGGACTCTCCTAACCTATGAACACCAAAATTTAAATTTGGAGCCTTTATAAATCCATAATCATGGGGTATTTGGGTTTTTATTTAAGTAGTTGGGCCACCCAGAAAGCCCATTTCCAGTTTTAAAAAAACATTTTTATTATTTAACAACTTATTCATTTTTAACTATTTTTTGGTGATTCCACCTCTAAACCAAGACCACATAACCAAGCCGTTCCCCCATTCTCTTCTATCCCTCTTTAAAGTTCATTTGCTTCACATAACAAGTCTAAAATTCTTAGGCTTCCTCAATTCGAGAAGATTTGTAAAGGTAATTTGTTTCTTTCATAACTCCTTAATTTCTCACTCTTTTTACCCCATTAAAATTGCTACATGATCTTATTATCCTTTTTCGAACATCCCTTGAATATATTTCGGTTTTGAAATTCATCTACTGGTATATTTGGGAAGATTTCTACAACATCCCATAAGTTAGTTGGTCTTCTTCATTCTTCTTTCAATTTTCTTAGGGTTACATTCAATGTGATTAGGGTTTCATCCATTATCCTTGAGGTTCCTAATGTCAAGAAGTTAGGTTTTGAAATTGGGGTTTGATTTATTGTCATTTAGGTGAAATATTGTGCTTTTAGGTTGGATTTCACTTCCTTGAGGTGCGGTGGTGGCACGGTTTATGTTTCACACCATGTTTTGAGGGTTTCAACATAAAAAGTAGGTGGTTCCATGTGTAAACAATTATTTATGAGTTATCTTTTTGTATTTAATCATTTTTCATATTCTCATATGTTGGGTGTGGTGCGAAAAATGTTTATGATTGATTTGTTATGTGATTACTTTTATAGGTGAATTTTAACTTGAAATTGGGTGTTTTCATGTGTAACTCATGGGGTATTATTTTGTATTATTTTATAACTTTTGGAATTGGTTTACTAAATATTTTTTGGCCTGCCAATTCTGGTTTGGTAATGTATTAGTGTCATGTGGGCCTAAAAAAAGGGTTTTTGAATAGTTTTTATGTGTAAAACATTGTTATACTTCTTGAGATCATTTTATGAAAATGTGTGTTTTCATTTGTATATTTTGTGGTATTATTCAAGGTGATTTTATAACACTTGAAATTGGTTTTATAAATGTCTCTAGGGCTTCAAATTCTATTTTGGATAGGAATTTGTATTTTTTTGGTCTTAAATGGTTGTTCTGAAATGGGTTTTGTCTGCAAGACATATTTACACCACTTGGGTTCTTTCTATGAAAAATTATAAATGTTTTAGTTGGTTTAACAAAGTGGGAAAAAGGGTGAATATGTACTTTTTGGTTTGTGTGTTTACCTATCATGGGTTTTTGAAAGGATAAGTGATGTTTTAAGTTGTCAAACATTTTTAGAATGTTTTGTAAATTTTTTAAATGTTTTATTAAATTGTGATGTTGGAGAAAAACATGTTTGTGGGATGTTTCATGTAAGTTTGATGATAAAATGAATTTGAAGGTAAAAAGGGTATTATGTGGCATGTGTGTGTGGGGTATTATGTGATCTGTATCACCTTGTAAATTTTTTATAAAAATGTTTAAAGGATGCGTTGAAGTGATGTGAAAAGTGTTGTGGGATATTTTGGTGTTTGTATGATTTCAAAATGTATTTGAATGAAAAAGCTGATTTTGTGACTTGTGTGATGTAAATATGTTCTGTTTGGTGAATATGTGATGTGACAATGATCTTTTCATGTGAAAATTATTTTTCAGGATTTGTTGAACTTCTTTGAGCACAAAGGGAAAACCTGAGTATCTAGGTGGGTGGATGTGTACTAGTATGCTAGTGAATCCGCGGGGTTTGGCCTCAATTTTACTTAACAATATTGATGCTTACAACTCTAACTAAACTATGATGATGAGGATTGGGGACCACTAGGTTATGGGTATTTACCCTACTAGTGGTTCATGCATGGGAATGAATATTTGTGATGGTTACTCTCACCAAGATATGAGGTACCTAGGACCACAACGAGCTAGTTACTAGGGGTTATTTTCCTATTGCTTGTGCTTATTAAATCCTTTATAATTACCATCTTCATACGGTATATTTTTCTATAAAATTAAGTAGCTTTAGAATTTATTTTAAAAGTGTTGATTCTTTAAATTATCTCACTTGAAAACTGTTTTTTTTAAGTTGCATCTTTTAGAAATTGTAACTAGAAATTTCATGTTTTTTAAAACTTGCATGATTTTTGTATTTGAATCTTTATCGCATGGAATCTCTTAGTGGTGGTATCCTACTGGGAATTGGATCACACACTTCTTACATTCTTGGGTGTAAGTAGACTTGGTTATTTTTGTTGTCGCAGGTTAGGTATAGTTTTTAGTTCAAATGGTTCGGGTTTCTAGCAGGTCCTTAGTGGTGAAGTCTTGTGGAGATGGATTGAGAGCGGTGCCCTTTTCCATTAGGGTTCTTGGATATCCATTTTTGGGTTTTTATCTTTTTAATTTAATTTTTACAATGTTTTAAATCATGTAATTCAGTTCTGAAATTTTGTAAAAGATGGTTTTAGCTGAAAAATCCAGATTTGTTTTATTGAGTTCATATGTTGTTTAGTGGTTATAAAATCATGTAAATTGTTTTAAAACTTCTTTTTATGATACCCGGGAACTTGTGACAGCCCATGGGGATCAGGAACGCCCTTTATGTCTTCTCACGGGTCGGGTTTGGTGTCAGGTTAGGTGGCGACCAGATTCGGTTCGTGACAAAATGGTATTAGAGGGAGGTTCTGGTTAACTCTTTGGGTCACGTTATTTAGGGAATAGTTGGGATAGTCTAGAGTTAGGATTTTTGGGACTTGGTACTTCGGTTATGAGTATTATTCTGGTTCACCACACCTCATGATGGGATTCGAGTCACCAGGGGAAGATGGGATTTATATGAGTTCTTTAGATTCGTTATATTGATGATGATTAGGGGAAATGAAAAGAGAGTTGGGTTAATGGTCTCAGTGATCTCACAGGGCCTGGAAAGCCATGTGGATCTAGGGATATTCACTAAAACACTCTATGTGATGGGGAAGTGATTGGAATATGGTCGCGAACCATATGTACAAGTCACCCACTAAAACTAGTTTCCTCTCGCATTGTCTTGTGTTCTTTAGTTTTGAAATCTTTGATCTTTGGTTTAAAAGTGACTTGGTTTTAAGAAGAGTAATGTTTTTGTGAAATTATTCTCTAATAAAGAGGGAATGTTTTGATTTTTGAAAATAGAGAACAGAATTTTCCAAATTTTATTGGAATCGAAAATGGTGTGTTTGCACCTCTTTTGAAATCATGAACTATGTCAAGGTTGGTTTGGAAAAAGTTTTTCTAATAGAGTTTTCTAAACTATTGAAAGGTGATTTAATGGGATGAGATTTTTTTAAATTGATGTGAATAACATGAAAGTGAGTTTTCATTTGAATTATTATGCCTTTATGAAATGTTTTTTTGCAGTAATTTGGGTTCGATTTCGTGGTTAGCAGTCTTGAGAAAAAGAAAGTATTGGTTGATTTTTTTGGTTTTGAAAAGTGGAATGAGTTTTTGTATTAAACTTTTGTATTTTCTTGAGAGAACACATGCATGGGGTTATATGAGATGAAGGATTTTTAATGGCATGATTGGATGAGTTCTGGGATGGATATGAGGAGGGAGCCCGATTTGGCACAGAAACATGCATGTCTGGGGCCCATGGGGTACCATTGGGGGTTACTCTAACCGCTGAACCGTTTATTTTAAAAGATATGTTTTTAAAAGGAAAAAATGATGTCTTGATGAGTGGTTTTGGATGGTGTGTATTATGTGTTTTTTGAAATGTTGATGTTGTGGAATATTTTGAATCCAAGAACCCCTCTTGTTTGAACAATGTTTTGGTTTTGTGTTTGGTCGGTAAGCTGAGTTGAAGGGCTGATTTGAGGTATCCTCTGAGAATATTTTGGGAAGACTTTATGATGTTTGACCAAATCTGTTTGGATCTGGTTGAGGTATGTCTTGACCAATGGACCAGGTTGGTTGGGTCCTTGGGTTCTCTTATCGATTAGGTACGCCCCATTAAGGGTTAGTTCACAACTAAAGTGAAACCCAGGTTGTTTTGCCGTTGGAAGATCCTCTAGTTGATCAATGTAAGTAATCATTTTCTTGATCTTTTTAGATTGAGTCTAAACCCTTTCCTTCCATGGTTTTTTTGTATCCTCTTGTAGTGGGAGAGTGATCATAGAAGGTTGAAAGTGACCTTAGCTTCTTATGTTTCCTGATTTTCTGAAGGTGGAAGTGGTCTGGGGTTGTTAGCATTGATGAGTGTCTAGATCATGTCTAAGAGGTCCTCTTAGTCCTTCATAGTCTCTTATAAGAAGGAGTTAATTTTAAACTACCAGTGTGGGAAATCTGGTCACAAGAGGATATTGTGGCCACTTTCTAGAATTATGTGTTGTTTTGGGATGTTGTATAAGGTCCCTCTCTATGCATTGTTTATATTAGTCTCTATGGTCCTGTTCGGTGACACCTTATGATGTCATGTGCTAAATTGACCGTAAAGGTGAAAGTTGTGCAATCCACTCAGAGTCCCTGTTATGTTGGGTGAATGTCTCCCTTGAAAAAACTTCAAAATCTTACATTTTAGAGGAAGGTTAGTGTAGGTGTTTTTTACTTCTATTGTTTCTCACCCGAAGAAACTAAGTGTGATGTGTGTGCATCTTCTAAGCCCTTGTTTTAGTGAAAAATCGGGATATGGTAAAGTGAGTTTGGAATGTGTTATGTCTGGAAAAACTTATCTGGGATTGCGGTGTTGTTGTTGGTGGCACCGAAAGAAGAATTCTCATTCAGTGGGTTTCCAAAGACTAACTATGAGGCCGAAGATGCTTCAATCATTTGATCTCCAGCCATAGGTCTTGGAGAGAAGCTGGCTCAAAGTCAGGGGAAATCCTAGAGTCATTTAAACCCTTGTACAAAGTCCTATCCTAAATATGAAAGATAAGAATATTTTAAACCTATGGCATCATCATCTTTCTTTTGTTGTTCATGTTTTGTGGAAATAGGTGGAGGGCCTTGTACCCATGTCATTTCCCAATGTCATTCCCGCCCCCTTTGGTTTCCATTGAGTCTTTGGAGAATGGTTGGAAATTTGGATAGAAAGGATGAGCACATGGTTTGTGAATGATTAAGAGTGACCATGTGCCAAGAAGCCATGTGGGAAGATTGATCAGAACAATTAGTTCACGGTTTCACAAACTGTGCTGACTAACCATGAAACCTTCCCAAATCATGAAATTTTTGGTTCTTTCTGTGCCGTCCCATGCTGGTCGGTTAAGATGGTTGGTTCTTATAGTCGGGAGACCCACTATGATTATCATGTATGTTCCTATAGAAATTTTGAATGGAATTCTACCCTATGTACCAGGGAGTCCATTCAGGCCTCCCCCATTAGTGTATTGATTCTATTTCGGAAAAAATATTGGTTATCTCTTATGGTGGGGAGCGTATTTGTGTCCCCCCATACTAGTAAATTAGATTTATCCATGGTCTTGGATTGGGGTAAATAGTCTCATTTGGAGCTATCTAGATACCAACATCTTCCTTGAGTAAACCTTGGGATTTGAGAGCTCCCAATGGTTTAGTTAAAGTAAGGTAAGTGTAACCTTGATCAAAGTTGTTGTTCGTTTCGGTGAATTGCTTGAGTCTTGTTCGGATAGTGTTTGATGAGTTTTATTTTAGGATAAAGTATGAATGTGATCGATCATTTCAGGAAAGTGGTTTATGTTTTGGTTATGGGAGGAATCCTTCCTTTATTTATCACTAGAGGTGTTTTGGCCTTTTAGGGTGAAACCTGGCAAGGGAGTACCTATTGGTTTCTCAGTTGGGATTGGTTGTTGCTTTGACCTTGTTGTGAATTTCCAGGGTGGAATGTTTTCAAAGTGGGGAGAATTTTTACATACATAACATATTTTAAAGGTATTTTTAATTTATTTTCCATTCATGGTTTGTTTTGGGGGTTTCCCAAGCTTTTATGGAGGAATGGGTGAATTTTCATGAATTAGGCCAATCCGTGAGCCCAATTCCAGGTTTAAAATAAATTTTTTTTCTTTTATAACTCATTAATTTTTCAACATTTTTCATGCATTAAAATTCCTACTTAGAATCTCCTGACCTATGAACAAAAACATTTAAATTTAGAGCCTTTATAAATCCATAATCATGGGGTATTTGGGTTTTTATTTAAGTAGTTGGGCCACCCCGAAAGCCCATTTCCAATTTTAAAAAAACATTTTTCTTATTTAATAACTTATTAAATTTTAACTATTTTTCTGTGATTCCACCTCTAACCCGAGCGCACTTAACCTAGGCTCTCCCCCAATCTCTTCTATCTCTCTTTGAAGCTCGTTTGCTTTGTAGAACAAGTCGAAATGTCTTAGGTTTCCTCAATTCGAGAAGATTTGAAAAGGTAATTTGTTTCCTTCATAACGCATTCATTTCTCACTCTTTTTACCCCATTCAAATTCCTACATGGTCTTCTTATCCTTTTTAGAACCTCCCTTCAATATTTTTCTATTTTAAAAGTCATATTCTAGTATATTTGGGGCGATTTCTACAACATCCATCATATAAGTTGGCCTTCTTCATTCTTCTTTCAATTTGCTTAGGGTTCCATTCAATGTGATTCTGGTTTCATCTCTTATCCTTGAGGTTCCTAATGTCCATAAGTTAGGGTTTGATCTTATGGTTTTATTTTTTTTTCTTTTAGGTGAAATCTTGTGGTTTTAGTGGATTTCACTTGAGGTGCGGTGGTGGTGCGGTTTATGTTTCACACCATGTTTTGAGGGTTTCAACATAAAAGGTAGGTGGTTCCATGTGTAAACAATTATTGATGAGTTAGCTTGCTGTATTTAATTATTTTTCATATTCCTCATATGTTGGGTGTGGTGAAAAAACTTTTTATGATTGATTTGGTTATGTGATTACTTTTATAGGTGAATTTTAACTTGCAATTGGGTGTTTTCATGTGTAACTCATGGGGTATTATTTTGGTTTATTTTATAACTTATGGAATTGGTTTAATAAATCTTTTTTGGCATGCCAATTATAGTTTGGTAATGTATTAGTGTCATGTGGGCCTAAAAAGAGGGTTTTAGAATAGTTTTGATGAGTAAAACATTGTTATACTTCTTGAGGGCATTTTATGAAAATGTGTGTTTTCATTTGTATATTTTGTGGTATTATTCAAGGTGATTTTATAGAACTTTAAGGTGGTTTTATAAATGTATCTAGGGCTGAATATTCTATTTTTGAAAGGAACTGGAATGGTTTTGGTCTTAAATGGTTGTTTTGAAATGGGTTTTGTGTGCAAGACATATTTACACCACTTGGGTTCTTTCTATGAAAACTTATAAATGTTTTAGGTTGTTTAACAAAGTGGGAAAATGGTGCATATGTAATTTTTGGTGTGTGTGCTTACCTATCATGGGTTTTTGAAATGTTAAGTGATGTTTTATGTTTTCAAATATTTTTATATTGTTTTGTAAATTTTTGAAATGTTTTATTAAATTGTGATGTTGGAGCGAAACTTGTTTGTGAGCTGTGTCGTGTAAGTTTGATGATAAAATGATTTTGAAGGTAAAAAGGGTATTATGTGGAATGTATGTGTGGGATGTTATGTGATGTGTATCACCTTGTAAATGTTTTATAAAAATGTTTAAAGGATGTGTTGATGTGATGTGAAAAGTGTTTTCGGCAATTTTGGTGTGTGTATGATTTCAAAATGCATTTGAATGAAAAAGTGGATTTTTTGACTTGTGTGATGTAAATATGTTCTGTTTGGTGAATATGTGATGTGGAAATGATATTTTAATGTGAAAATTATATTTCCTAACTTTTTGAACTTGTTTGATCACAAAGGGGAAACTCAAGTATCTAGGTGGGTGGACGTGTACTAGTATGCTAGTGAATCCATGGGGTTTGGCCTCAGTTTTACTTAGAAAGATTAATGCTTACAACTCTAACTAAACTATGATAATGATGATTGGGGACTAATAGGTTATGGGTATGTTCCCTACTAGTGGATTGTGCATGAGAATGGATATTTGTGATGGTTACACTCACCGAGATACGAGGTACCTGGGACCCACAACGAGCTAGTGCCTAGGGGTTATTTTCTTATTTCTTGTGATCATTAAATCCTTTATAATGAACATAGGAATATGGTATAGTTGTCTAGAAAATTAATTATATTTAGAATTTATTTTAAAAGTGTTGATTCTTTAAATTATCCCACTTGAAAAATTCTTTTTTTAAGTTGCATCTTTTAGAAATTGTTACTAGAAATTACATGTTTTTAAAAATGTGCATGATTTTAATCTTTAAATGTTTATTGCATTGAATCTCTTAGTGGTGGTATCCTACTAGGAATTGGATCACACCCTAATTATATCATTGGGTGTAAGTAGACTTGGTTATTTTTGTTGTCCCAGTTTTGGTACAGTTTTTAGTTCCAGTGGTTCGGGTTTCTAGTAGGTCCTTGGTGGAGAAGTCTTGTGAAGATGGATTGAGGGAGGTTCCCTTTTCCATGAGGGTTCTTGGCTATCCATGTTTTATTTTGTACCTTTTTAAGGTCCTTTTTACAT
This sequence comes from Viscum album, assembly GCA_963277665.1. Classification (NCBI taxonomy): domain Eukaryota; kingdom Viridiplantae; phylum Streptophyta; class Magnoliopsida; order Santalales; family Viscaceae; genus Viscum; species Viscum album. Next base: position 885,898,447 of record OY728158.1, read on the forward strand.
TGTTTCAAATCATGTAATCTAGTTCTGATTTTTTTTAAAATATGGTTTTAGTTGAAAAATCCAGATTTGTTTTATTGAGTTCATTTGTTGTTTAGTGGTTATAAAACCGGGTAAATCGTTCTGAAAATTCATTTTATGATACCAGGGAACTTATTCCAGACCATGGGGATCGGTAATGCCCTTTGGGTCTTGTAACAGGTTGAGTTTGGTGCCAGGTTCAGTGGTGACCAGATTCGGTTCGTGATAGTATTTATTATCATAATTTTCAACTTATTGAATCTTTTCTATTCTTGTTGGTTACATAAGGTGGTTTTGTCAATTTTTATGTGATTCTCTTGATATGTATAACCTGGTTAAATTTATATTAAACTAAATTCAAAAAATACCAAACATAAATAGAGATATAAATATCATTTTTATACATAATATTTTTTTCAAGGAAACCATGATAGGCGATAATAGAAAATAAAATGTGCCATTGACGTGGAGGCGATATTCAACACGCACACACAAAAAAACTTTATTTTTCCATAAAATGGGGAAGGTATAAAAAATTACTAATAATTTATGATTTATAATTTTGAAATAAAAAAATATTTATTCATCATGTTCATCCTTTGTATCGGCCATGAAAATCTATGATGAAAAAACAAACTACATTTCTGCATGGGTGCAACAATCCCCAAAACTTACAATCGATGCTTACGTTTTTTTATTGAATTCATGTGGGTGAATAATTGTTTTTAAATAAATATAATAAAACTTTAGTATAAAAATGAAACCTAATCCATTATGTTAATTGGGTTATTTAAGGTAAGTATAAGGGAAAAAATAAAAATAAATAAAGACTAAGAGGAAGAAAAAATCATGTCATGGACTTAGATATTCCTTAGATATATCCTTTTAAATGAAGGGATTAAGATAAATAAAAGTTTCAAAATTCATTATGGAATGTAAAATAATTCATGGATTTGTAATTAGGTCATAGTTTAAAGATTAATTCCAATGGGAGGTTAAGTATAGAAGGGCTGGAAGTGGTCTCCTTTTATAATAGAAGAAAAGGAAATTTCCATGGAAAATAATGTTTAGTAAGGGGAAATAATGGAATGGAATGAAAATTAGATGAGTTAATGTTGGTTATAAATTTATTAAATAACTTATAACCTAAAAAATGAATTCTATTAGCTCTATAGGTCATGTATACTTGTGAAATTCATGCCTCATTAGATTATGCTTTTAAGCACTAATTGGTCTTAATTAAATATTAATCATGGTAATTAATTTATTATAAAAAATAAGTTGACCCTTCCCATACAAATTATACATGATGAATCAAAATATGGAATCCATTTTATCTAATCAAATTTATAAATAAGATAAAATTAAATTTAAATAAAAACATATAATATATCAAGAAATCGATTTTATAATAAAATACCGATTCTTTTCAAAAATATTAATCATGGGTTTATAAACATGATATATTAATTAAATATTATAAAATTTTAGAGAAAATTGGTTTTATAAATATTTAATTCATTCATACATTATGATAATATCACAATTAATGATAAAATTAGTTAAGAAATATATTTTTCTCTATTCACATTAAAATTAAATATTTCAGAAAAATAAATTCATACTAAATTGATTTTGGAATTATAAATTCAAATATGTAGTTAATTTTATATAATTAAAATTATAAAAATTATATATTTAAATTTTAATAGAGAATATAAAATATAAATCACTTTTATGAAAAATGATATTATTAAACATTATGTGTTTCTAATATTAATTCATACTTATTTTATAATTTATAGAATGTTAATATAGGTGTCTTATATATTATCATATTGATCTTTTAAAAATGAATAATTTCATTTACTAATGTATCCCAATCTTTATTTTAGTTCATGTGGATAAATACATCATACTCAAAATTATTTAATGGACAAAATATATATAATGGAATATCGGGATGTCACATTCTTCCCCTCATTAAGAAACTTCACCCCCAAAATGTCATTACATATAGTAAGGTGAAAATAGATGAGGGTACTTATGTTTTATTGTCTCTTTAGGTTTCTATGTTTCCTCTTTATACATATTATTTCTCCAAAGTTCATTGAATAAGTGAGTTTTTATATTGCAAAGAACTTGTCCCTACAGTCCAATATCTTCACTACCTGCTACTCATAAAAGAAATCATCCTCTAGTTATAACACCTTTGGATTTAGTAAAACTATGGGTTTGGTATGAAAGTCCTTAATAGGGATACATTGATCATATTATGTACTTTGATCAGGTTTATAGGGATTTCTATTTGATATTCCATAGCTCTGATGCGATCAGGGATCTCTTTGAGACCAATGTTTCTTGGACTTAGCTTCCATTTCTTTCCAAACCTCATGAATCTATTCCATGGAGATATTCAGAGAATCACTTTATCCCCAACTTCAAACTCCAGGTCTCATTTATGGTTATCAACATAACTCTTTTAATGACTTTTTACTACTTTGATATGTTGTTAAATGGTATTGGATTATCTTCCATTTCTTTAACCATATCAGGTCCTATCAAATTTCTTTCACCTACCTCATCCAAAAACATAGGTTTTCTACCTCTCTTCCCATATAGGGTTTTATATGTGTAAATTTGGTTTCTTGAGTGAAAAATTATATTGTATGAGAGCATTACTAAAGGAAGATGCAGATACTAGCCTCCTTTGAGGTCCATTGAAAATGATCTCAACACATCCTCAAGTTTATGGATAGTCTATTTGGATTGGTTGTCAGTTTAGGGATGATAAGACAAGATGAATTTCAACTATGTAATTATATCATGTTTAAGACTCTTCTATAACTTTGAGATGAACCTAAGATCTTGATCAAATAAAATCAAGAGTGGTGTCCTATGAAGCCTCACTACTTACCTATTGTATATCTTTGTAAGGTTATCAAGCGAGAAATCCTATCAGATGGAAATAAAGTGGGAAGTATTTATAAGATGTTCCACTAAAACCCATATATAATTGTTCTCTTTTGATTTCTTTTAAAGACCAATGAAAAAATCCACAGTGATGTTTTCTCATTTCCATATAGGTATAGGAAACAGTTGCATAATCCCTTTGGACTTTTGACTCTCAACCTTCACTTTATAACACACCAGGCACTATAATGTATATTATTTAATCCATTTCTTCATATTTTCCCACCAATAGTTATCTCATAGGTCTCTATATAACTTTATACTTCCTGGGTGGATGGAGAATACTGATTTATGACCATCATTCAACGACTCCTTCTTCCACTATAGTTTAGAGGGTAAAAATATCCATTTAATACATCTTAAAACCCCCTTATCATTAAACTTGAATTTTGAGTGTTTTACCTTTCTCATGAAATGAACCTTATTATGCATCTCTACACTATCCTTTTGAGATATTTTAATTTTGTCAAGTAGTGATGGCTGAGAAATCATTTGAGAAAGGTAGGATTGGGTTCCTTCTATTATAACTCCTATGACTATCCTTTTCATGTCTAATACGATCAAATACCTCTCAATTATCATCATTAATAAGGCTTTGTGATCCTTTATATTTAGTGAATCTTTTACTTTATTTTCATTCCTAGGATGGTATTGAATTGAACAATCATAGTCTTTGGTCATCACTAACTGTCATCGCTGGTGCATATTAATCTCATTCTATGTGAATATATATTTTGGGCTCTATGACATGTATATAGTTTACACTTCTCCCCATAAAGATAATTTTATCAAATCTTCAATGTGAATATCACTACATCCAATTCCATATCATGCATTTTGACACACCCGTCATTTCAAATTTTTTTATATTATTAATTTTCAGGGCATCGGGTAGTTCGGGTCAAGGATCGACATAAAATTTCTGAGTTCTTATTTAAAAACATGTGTTTTGACCTTGACTACGTCCAACGCATCGAGGTCGAAGCTGTGCGGCCTCTCTTGGGTTGTCGCGCAACCCCACCTGGCCACTTCGTGCCTTTATGATGTTCAATTAATGAAATAAGATAAATTAAGAATGGTTTTAATAATAATAATATTATTAATGTCACTTGAGAAAATTATTATTATTATCCTGGATAATAATTTAATTGAGAGTATTATTTTTATTATTATCATTTTATTAAGTTTATTATTGTATATTTCACAATTTAGTTTATTATGTTTGTTATTATTATTATTATTATTAGTTTTATTTATTTATTTATTTATTTTTTTGTTTTCTTTCTTTTATTTATTTATTTATTTTTATTTTATTTTTCTTATTTTTCTTATTTCCCTTAGGGTTTTTGGTTCTTTCCCCCTTACCCCCCTTTTCCCATCACGGCAGACCCGCTCCCCCTTAGAGCTCCATCATGCAACACCTCCCCCTTACATGATTCAGCTCACCACCAGCTCCCCTCCCCACACATCTGGTGCCACCTCCACCCTGCTCCCCTTGGACATTCACCCGCGACACCACCAGAGATCCCGCCAGCTACGACTTCGCCCCGCCGAACTTGCTCTCTCAGACAACCCCTAATCCCCTCATCTTTCTGCTGATCACCACACACCCCCACCATGGCTAGCCAGCGGACTCCCCATCTCCCTCCTCAACTCTTTTTTTCACGTCAATCCCACTCTTCCCCAGACACACGCCGTCACGCCAAGACCCCCTCCTACATAGAATGTCATTCCCTTACCTTTTTCTTGAAATTCCATTGCGATGCACTGAATCTGATCCTCCAGACCATCCTCCCCATGGCTCACCAGCCTTCCCCTTGGATCACACCCCTACTCCATGGCCATCCCGTAACGCCGCCCTATATTCCGGAGAGAAGTTCTATCTAACAAACCATTCGCTGGCCTCCCTTGGATGTTGATCCTTGGTTAAGCCCCTTCTTTATTTTATTTTCTTCTCCATTTTAGTTTTTATTGTTCTAGTAGGTTTGTGGTTTGATTTAGGGTTTTATTTTTATTTTATTCTGGTTCAAATTCTTGTTTTAGGGTTCAATTTGATCTTTGTGTGGTGAGTTCATGGTGCGATTGGAGTTTCGTACCCATTTGTGGGAAATTCAACGTTAAAGGTAAGTGGTACTGCATCTAATTGTTATTTGATGAATTAATTTTGAACCTTAATTTTCTTTTATCATATTATTTAATTAATTTATGTAGTGTGAAGTAGGTTTTCTATGAAATTTTATTTGCATTGGAAATTGTTTAGTAGGTTATTAATATTATGTGTGTGTTTTCTGCTGAGAACTCTGTAGTGGTTTATAAATTTTTTGGTTAGCTTATTAATTTTTACAAGTGGTGCGAACTGTATTTTTGACATGGCTTTAGGTGCCTTTGGTAGTAAAAGATGTTTTTCTTGAGTTTAGTGGTTAACACCAAGTGATTATTTTAAATTTTTTTATAAGCTTTTACTTTTGGATTATTAAATTTTGTGGTTTGTGAAAATGTGTTTTACATAAGGTTCAGGGTTTTCCATCAACCTATTTTTGTGGTAAAGGTAACACTTTAAAGTTTTATTCGAGTGCATGTGATGCTGAAATGTGTTTTAATGTATAATTGTTACTTTAGTGTGTGAAGCCATGTGACATTTTTTTAATATTTCTTTATATTTTCTTATGGTTTATTAAAATATGCCACTGGTGTGAAATGTGTTTGAAAAAATTTTTAGTGTGCGTCTTCTTTAAAAAGGATATTTATGTGTGTAAGTGGTGGTTTGTTTAATGATAAGTGAATTTAAACTGTGCAGATGGTTTAATTGACTATGTAACCTATGCATATTAAGTTTTGAAAAGTTTTTTGGTGTGCGTATGGTTTTGAAAGAGGGTTTGGGTGTTAAAATGTTGATTTTGTGTGTGTAAGTACCCTGTTTGGATTTTATATGTAAATGTGAAGTGTGACATGAACTTCAAACATAATTGAGAACAAAGCAAGAAGCCTGAGTAGCTAGGAGGGTTGAATAGACTAGTGGGCTAGTGTTTCAGAGGTGACTCGACCTGGTTTCACTAGCAGGACTGACGATTGAAACACTAACTAAACATATTCATTTCTGAGGGTCATGGACTTCTGAGCCACATTTTCCGAGGGTTGTGGTTTCTAAGACACGTTTCACTGAGACACAGAGATATAGGGAGCCAAGCTAGCTAACACCCATGAGGCCTCTCCCATATTTGGTGCTCCTTGGTTACTTTAAATTAATTGGTGCGTCAGTTGGTTATTTTTAAAAGTAAGTGTGTGTTTGTGTTTTAATTTTATCTGTTTTATTAGATACAATTTTATTTAATCCTATTTTCCTTAAAAGTGTTCAAGTATTTAATTATTCTCTTTAATTTGAGTTGTTGTCTTTAAATTCGTTTTTATTTAAATCACCTGTCATTAAAAATTGTTTTCATTAAGTACTATTTAAGCATTTATTTCCCTTTTGTCTATTTTAAGAGAAAATTTATTTCTCATTTAAATGGTTATGCATGGAATCTTCTCCCGGTGGCATCCTACTGGGCTCTTGGCTCACACCCTACATACACCTTTGGGTGTATGTAGGCCTATTTCTTTTTCTGTCCTAGGTTGAGGCACTGTGCTTAGTAATGGTGGTATGGGTTGTCGATAGTTTTCTAGTACAGGTATGATGATGATGGTTTTAGGAGGTGGCTCCTCAAGTTTCATGAAGGTGCAGATAGATGTGTTATTTTTCTTTCATTACATTCTTCTTACAGTTTTAGTTTTCCTTTGCTGTTGTCTCTCTTGGGTTATTGGTTCCAGTTGTAGATCTTTAAATATGAAATGTGTTAAGTGTCTGTTCGGTTGTATAAAATCAGTTTTCTTTCCATTAAAGTGGTTAGTTGTTTTTATGTCTCTTCTTTCGGGTAAATTATTCCCTTGTACTATTTTGATACCCGGGCACTTGTGCCAGCCCGTGGGGATTGAGAACGCCCTTCGAGCCATGTCGCGGACCGGGTCAGGCGCCAGGTCGGATGATGACCCAGCCTGGTTCGTGACAAAATGGTATAAGAGGGGTTTTCTCTCTTGGGTCATGTTTTTTTGGGATAGGGTTAGCATAGACCAAAGTTAAGGGTGTCGAAACTCGACGTTCTAGCTATGAGCAAGGTTCCTAGCCAACACACCTTATGGCGGGACTCGAGTTACCAAAGTAAGTTGTGTTTTGTTTGAGTCGTTGGTCCTCATGATTAATCTTGTTTAGGGGAAATGAAAAAGGAGTAGGGTCAGTGGTCTTAGTGAGGTTTATTCTCACTCAAATTTACCCAAGAGATGAAGGTAGAACGGTCCTTGTAGTTTAGCTTGGGTTGTCAAATCCACAGAGACCTAAGAAGTAACCTATAGACATGCACATTCTATGGACTATTTTTGGCTATGAAGTGGCCAACTTGGATTTATTTTAGATGAGTTTAGAGAATATCTAACACATTTAAGTGAATTCGATTTAAAAGAATGAGTTGATCCTAGGTTGTCGCTCGGGGTGGATTGGACGTATTTTCTTTTTAAAGATTTCATTCTTAAATTTGAGATGGGTTTATTTAAGGAGATAAAACAACAACATCACTTACTGGTTTAATGCCTACAACCTTTAATAATAATCACCTATACACTTTAAGGATCAAAGTTTTGAGCACTTCAAGGTAAAGGTTCGTATTAGCACTTGAAGTGTGTGGCCTTAAATTCAACAAGGACGATGGAGTTTAAAAATCATCAAATAAAAATCTCAATTAAAGAAGTGATTATACATTAATTAGGTGATAAATAACATACAATCCAGCACCTTTCTACTCCCTTGGATCAAACCATAAGTGGGTTATCCCTCCATTGATTCTATGGTTTCAATGGAAGCAGAAAGTTGACTCATGAGGGAGGAACTGGAGAAGTAAAAAAAATGCAATAAAATAACAATCACTCCACCGTTGTGTGATAATCTCACAAGATTTGGTATGAAAAAGTTCACACCTTGAACCAAGAGTATCAAATGGATAAGGATAAGAACATTATAATAAGAGAAGAAGAACTTTTATTAAGAAACAAGGATGAATTAAAACAACTTACATGTGAAGGAAGAACATTACAAAGAGAAATTGGCAGCATAACATTAAGATGAAAAAAAGCTGAAAGATTCCTAAATCATCCAACAACACTGCCTTAAATATGAATTTTTGAGCCCTTGGGTAGATCCTCAAACAATACAAAGCATCTAAATTAATTTTGGTAGGCCATAGGTGGTGGAAAGCTTGTGGAATTTGGACTTTTCCACATTTGACCCGAGGTGGCAGCCAGCTTTCATCCACCAAACAGACGCGTTTGGATGACCTTCTAGATTTCTGAATCAGAGTGGGACATAGAAAAATAAAATAGATATCCGGATTTATTATAACCTCCTGTAAAATTAGGGCCCATTTGAAGTTTTCGATTCCGAGATATGATCAAATTAGTGGGCTGTTTTTCTGGGCCGCAGAATCTGGCCCAGAATTATATCTCTAACTTGGGGCACCTTAATGACCACCATAGAGGCCGAATTAGCATTATCTACTGAATATTGATTTGTTCCTAAACATTTCTTCTATCATCCCACAAATGTCGGGATTCATTGGGCCTGTATGTTGGGCCCCACAGTTTCATAAGCGGGATGGTATCCAATCTGCCTTCTCTAGAATTGCTTCCATTCATCTCCAAATATCTCCATCATCGTTTATGAATAATCCATTTATCCCTGAATGAAAAATTTTCAAATTTATGTGTAGATAAAGTTCACAAAATATAAAATTAAAATATTGATAATTACATTCCTTAGAATCAAATGACTCATTGAGCCTAAATTGGTGTATATTAGTCATGAAGTGCACAAATGATGAGAATGGATGTTCATAATGAAAATGCACTAACTCAGGCCCATAATATAAAAAATGAACATTTAATACCATTAAAATGTAATTAAAAATATATGTTTTTATTGGATAATCACACCCCCAAATTGAGATTTTCTAGTCCTGAGAAAATAATTCAATGATTTTATTTGAATTACTTTCTTCAAACACATTATAACAAACAATGCTCACAATGTAAACTGCACACAAATATATTTTTATAATCTATCAAGATAATTTAAAACAAGATGAATTTAAAAGAATATCCCAATCCCAAGCCCATTCCTTTGATCAAATCCATCATCATACTTCATCCAACTCAATTAAGTGTAATGATGTGTTGCGAATCACAATAGATATGGGGGTTCATTTTCATTCAAGGGGGAAATCATGGAAGCGATAGGTGGAATCAAATTTAATAAAAATATGAGTATTCTTCATTCCTCTTTTTATTTTGGATTTTTTTGAAATATTGATATAGTAATTGAGATTGCAGTTAATCAAATTAACCCATGTAGAAAGACTTTGCCAATGACTCCCAGACTCAAAGTCCTTAGGGCACCAAGTGAAGCCCACATACTCAAGAATCATCTCGAGTTAAATTAATCAAAAACAAAGTCATATTATCATAAATAGAGATATATTGAAAAACTCAGGGCTAGACAACTCTGGAGTCACGATCCCCAAGTTCCAAAAGCCTCACATTTTATCAATCCATTGCTCTACACGCAAATTTTTTTTAAATACTCATATTATTCATAAAAATTAAACCATGCTATGCTATTTATTATGGGACCCAAAAAATTCAAATTAGTACCCCACAGTCTAGAGGACGTGCATTGTGGCATTTTGATTTAATGGATGAAAATAAAAATGATGAAAATTTTCATTGGACAACCAAACTTCCAAAATCAATGCTTTTAAACTTAATCATGAATTAAATTAAGAGTCAAGGAAATAAAATTTATTTGCTATGTAGTTTTAATGTTATCAAAGATGTTATTATATGAATGATGAAGGAATTTTACTTCTTTTTTTCATTGTTTTTTTTAAAACAAACATTTTGTTTCCACACCCCCCAACTTAGAATGAAACTGTCCCTAGTTTCATAAAAATAAAATTTAGAATGGGGTAGAGGAATAAAAGGGAAGTTCAATAAGGAAATTGAAATATGTGGATCATGGAATGAAGTCACCTGGTGGTTGAAATCTGATGTTCTTGTCGCTCAAATTTAGTCCTTTGATATCCATATCGCTTGCAAAGTTCCCTAGTGGAAAAAGGAAAACAAACAAACAAACAAAACAATATATATATATATATATATATAAAAGTAAAATATAAGTATATATAAAAAAATTATATAATAAGTAAAAACATTAAGCCGTAGGTCAGTGGTAAGTGTGCGCCCCTGTCTCCCTTCGGTCCCGGGTTCGAGTCCCCGCGGCTTCACCGGTTGTGACGGGGTTTGCCCCACGGCCTATGGTGTGTCACCTTTTTTAATTATTATATTATTATTATTATTTGTATTATTTTTATCTTAACCTATAAAATAATAAAAATACAACAAAATAAACTGATGATACATTGTCTTCTTTTTAAATTTATGGGTAAGGTTTTACTCAAGGATCACACCACGTGACATGGATGAATATGGTGCTCCCCTTTCGTACCCATCCATACTCATAATAGAAGAACAAGTCAAAAGTATATTTTTTATTTTTAAATATAAAAATTATTAATTAATCTTATTTGAAAAATAAAGATGATTCAGAAAGATTAGAAACATAAAAACCACGGGTTGCCTCCCATGCAGCGCTTTGTTTAACGTCGTTAGCCCGACATAGATCCTAAATTTATCAATTTTTTCCTGGTTCATAGATTGTATCAATTAAATCAACATATATTTCTTGCTTATTAAATGATTCAATGAACATTTTTAACCTTTGACCATTGACCTTGAAAATGTGACCACTAGTGGGATCTTGAATCTCTACTGCCCCATGGGGGTATACATGATGCACTATGAAAGGACCTGACCATCTAGACCTTAACTTTCCTGGGTGTAAATGAAGTTTTGAACTATACAAGAGCACACATTTTCCCGGTGAAAAATGTTTAAACTTGATATTCCTAGATTTTTAGGCTTGAACTCTAGCTTTATTGATCCTTGAATTTTCATAAGCCTCCATCCTTAGTTCCTCCAGTTCATTGAGATCCAATTTCCTTTTTGTTCCGGCCAATGAGAGGTCATAATCCATTTTCTTAATTGCCCAAAAGGCCTTATGCTCAATCTCCACTGGAAAATGGCATGATTTACCATAAACCATCCTATATGGGGACATTCCTAAAATGGTTTTATATGTGGTTATATTGGCCCAAAGAGCATCTAAGAGTTTCTCAGACCAATCTTTCCTAGAAGGATTGACAGTTTTCTCAAGAATTTGTTTAATCTCCCTATTCTCTAACTCAGCATGACCATTGGTTTGAGGATGGTACGAAGTGGACACTTTATGAGAAATACCATACTTAGATATGAGGGAAGAGAATGGTCGGTTGCAGAAATGGGTTCCTCAATCACTGATTATAGACCTAGGAATTCCAAATTGAAAAAATATGTTCTCTTTCAGAAATCAAATCACAACTTGATGATCATTGGACTTAGTGGGAATGGCCTCTACCCATTTTGAGACATAATCAATAGCTAAGAGTATGTAGAGGTATCCTCGAGAGTTTGGGAAGGGAACCATGAAATCAATTCCCCAACAGTCAAATAATTCAACCACTAAGATGGGAGTGAGTGCCATTTGATTCCTTTTTGTGAGGGACCCTACTTGTTGACACCTAGGACAGCTTTGAAAAAATGTGTAGGAGTCCCTTGAGAGGGTGGGCCAGAAGAGACCACATTGAAGAATCTTAGCAGATGTTTTCTTATAGGAAAAGTGACCTCCACATGCCTCACTATGATAGAATTTAAGGATGGACTCTTGTTCAGATTCTGGAACACACCTCCTAATGACTTGTTCAGGGAAGAACTTATAGAGGTATGGATCATCAAACACATAGTGTCTAACATCAGAAAGGAATTTCCTTCAAGCTTGAGTCCCTAAGAATTTTGGAATGACTCCTGTAACTAAGAAATTGTGTATGTTGGCATACCAAGGGCATTCACTCACAGAGTATAGGTGTCCATCAGGAAATGAATCAGACACAGAAAGGTGATTTGAGTTGTCTTTGAATTCAATCCTAGAGAGGTGAAAAACTACAACATTTTCAATTCCATTTTTATCCTTGATTGTGAGGTCAAATTCTTGTAAGAGAAGGACCCACCTAATCAGTCTAGCCTTAACATCTTGTTTTTGGAAGAGGTATTTTAGTGCAGAATGGTCAGTGAACACAGTGATGGAGGATCCTAAGAGTTAGGACCTAAACTTCTCTAAAGCAAACACAATATCAAGTAACTCCTTTTCATTAGTGGTGTAGTTGATTTGGGCATCATTTAAGGATTTTCTTGCATAAGTAATGACATAAGGAGTTTTATCACAATGTTGTCCTAACACAGCTCCTACAACAAAGTCACTGGCATCACACATATGTTCAAAAGGAAGGTTCCAATTTGGATATTTCATAATGGGAGGAGAGGTGAGAGAGGATTTGAGGGTTGAGAATGAACCCTCACAGATTTTGGTCCAAACAAATGGAGCATCCTTTACTAGGAGAGCACAAAGGGGACGAGATATTGAACTAAATTCCTTGATGAATCTTCTATAGAAACCAGCATGTCCTAAGAAAGACCTCACTTCCTTGATAGTTTTGGGTGATGGAAGGTGACGAATGATGTCAACCTTTTCTTTATCAACTTCAATCCCCCTACTCAAGACCAGATGTCCTAGAACAAGTCCCTCTTTAACCATGAAATGACATTTTTCCCAGTTAAGGAACATATTCTTTTCTTCACATCTTGACAAGACTCTCTCCACATTCTACAGACATCTCTCAAATGTATCCCCAAACACAGAGTAGTCATCCATGAAGACCTCAAGAAAATCCCCTACCATATCTGAGAAGATTCCCATTATGCACCGTTGGAAGGTTCTAGGGGCATTGCATAACCTTAAGGGAATGCGTTTGAAATCAAAGGTTCTGAATGGACATGTGAATGTAGTCTTCCCTTGATCATCTAGGGAGACCTCGATTTGATTGTACCCCGAGTACCCATCTAAGAAACAGTATAAGGCATGACCTTCCACTCTCTCAAGGACATGGTCAATGAATGGTAAGGGGAAATGGTCCTTCTTGGTGAATGAGTTTAGCCTCCTATTGTCAATACAGACCCTCCATCCATTACTCACCCTTGTTGGAATAATCTCTCCATCCTCATTTGTTATCACTGTGATTCCAGCCTTTTTTGGAACCACTTGGATTAGACTCACCCACTCACTCTCGGCTATGGGATAGATGATACCAACTTTTAACAATTTCAGAATTTCTTTCCTTACTACCTCCATGAGATTAGGATTGAGTCGTCATTGAGGTTAACGACATGGCTTTGAATCAGATTCCAGAACAATCCTATGAGTCCCGATAAGTGGGCTAATCCCAGGAATATCAGACACGGTCCAACCAATGACTTTATTATGTTTTCTAAGGACATATAGAAGCATACTCTCATGATTGGCTTCAAGAGAAGAAGAAATTACAATAGGATGTGTTTGATTGTCCCCTAGGAAAGCATACATGAGTGTATCAGGAAGTTCCTTCAATTCAAGACCAGGTTGGTTCATAATTTCAGCAGAATATTGAGACTTTGGATCAAGTTCAATTTCTTTTTTTTTGATTTTCAGATAGGATTGATTCCCCACATGTAGAAGTTTCAGCTACAAGATTGGCTTGATCGGATTTAGGGAAGGAAGTTGGAGTGGTCTCCATGAAAGTGGTTTATTGAAAGGTTTCACTGATTATTGGACCTAAGACTTCATCATAAGATCAATTTGAAAATGATTCAATCCAAGGAGATAAACTTCCTTCATATGAAAAAAGGAAATCAATCTCATCCTGACTTAAACATCCATCAAATATTCCTTGATGTTATATGGATTCATTATCAATGCTTCCTATCATGTTTACTTCATTTATGTCCTCATAATCCCCTATTTGTGAGCTTGCATTATAGATGTTCAAGTCTAGACTCATGTTCCCAAAGGTGATGGTCATGTTCCCATTTCGGACTCGGATAATAGAGTTGATTGTTGCAAGGAAAGGACGACCAAGAATGATTGGGGTTTGTTCCTTATTTCCTAAGTTTGGATGGTTTTCAAGGACAATGAAATCATCCGGGTAGATGAAGTTTTCAACCTTTAGCAGAACGTCCTTTAAAATCCCCTTTGGAACCCTAATGCTACGATCAACAAGTTGAAGTGTGACAGATGTGGGTTGGAGTTCTTTTAGGCCTAACTGGCAGTACACAGTATATAGGATGAGATTGACACTAGCACCTAAATCACACAAGGCCTTGATAACTTTGCTTTCTCCTAGTTCAACATTGATATAAGGGAAACCCTAGTCTTTCAACTTAGGAGGAATGGTCCCTTGAATGGTGGTACTCACATTAGCAGCCAAAAGGACTTGGTTTTTATGTGAAAATTTTCTTTTAAAAGTGCACAAGTCCTTAAGGTACTTTGAGTAGGCATGTATAGTTTGGATGGAATCGAGAAGAGTAATGTTCAACTTGACTTGTGAGAAGATTTCCCTCAATGTTTCACTCAATTCAGGCTTGGGTTTCCCCCTCATGCATTGAGGAAATGGTGTAGGTTGTGGGGTTATTTGTTGAAGAGTTGTTTATTTGACAATGTTATCATGTTTTTCAATTTGATCAGTTGGTTCATTTGAATTTTCATCCAAGTTTGAATCTTCAGGTGGGTTTTGAATTAGTTTTTTAGGTTTCTCAATTGATTTCCCACTTCTTAAAAAAATGACAACCTTTATTTGTTCATGAGTTGTTTGAGTGCAACTTGGATCTCCCCTTGAAGTTGAGGATGGAACCTCCTGAGTAGGCATGGGTGACTTTCCAGTTTTTATGGTTTGAAGTTCTTGTTTTAGGGAAGATACCTCTGAGTTCATCCTCTCCATTTGTTTGCATAGTTGTTCTAGTAGGCTTTGTGGAACAGTTTGGGTTGGTTCTTGAGAAGATTGGTTTATCCCGGTGGGATATTTTGGAGGTGGGATGGTTTGTTGAAAATGGACCAGTGGTTGTTGTTATTGGATAGTTTGGGTTTGGAAAAAGTTATGGGTTTGGTAGTTCTGATGGGGGTAAGGATTTTATCCCTATGGTTGGCTAGGTTGTTGGTTATCCTTCCAGTGGAAGCCTGGGTGGTCATTATACCTTGGGTTGAAGGTGTTTTGGTATTGAGGCTTTTGAAAGTTCAAAGCATTTACTTCCACTGGGGGTCCTCCTAAAATAACATACTTGATGGATGGAATGGTTGGGCAGTTGTCTATCTTATGGTCATGTTTGTCACAAATTGTGCAAACAGGGTCAACAGTTTGTATTTCATGGACTTTCTTAAGGTCTATCTCTTCAACCTTCCTAGAGAGTGCTACGAGTTTAGCCCTAAGGCTTTCCTCTTCTCTAAGTGTATGAATTATTGTAGTTATTTGTGGCTTTTCAGAATAAGTTGAAGTTCCCCATGTTTGGTTTTGTTTAGAATGGCTTTCTAGATACTCGTAAGCATCATTTGGGGCTTTGTTTTTAAGGGTTCTATTACACATCAGGTCAATGAATTGTTTGTTCCCCGGACCCAACCCTTCATAGAAAATTCTCACTTGTTCAGGAATAGAGAAACCATGGTGTGGAACCATGTTTAGAGTGTCTTTGAACCTCTCCCATGTTTCATAGAATGACTCTCCCTCTTTTTAAAAAAAGTTTTGGATACTCTTTTTAGGTGCAATTTTTTTATGGTGGGGAAAGTATTTTTTGTATAATTCTCTTTGCAGTTGGTACCGAGAGTTGATGGATGATGGTTTAAAATTGTTTAGCCAATTTTTAGCTCGATCCTTTAAAGAAAAAGAAAATTACCTCATCTTAGCTGATTCTAGTTGATGTGGGGGAGACATGGTTTCTACAATGTCATTGAACTCCTTAATGTGAAGGTAGGGAATCTCGAACTCCATTCCATGGAATGTGGGAAGATGGTTTAGGACATGGGTTTTAAAGATGTAGTTGGCATCTCCTAGGGAATTGTGTCTAATGCATGAGGGGGAATTGGTCTAAGAAGGTGTGAGGTAGTCATTCATGGTTTGATCCATTGCATTTCCCAAGTTTGGGGCTGCCTCATTTGGGTTTCCATTTTGGTTTCCACCCGGGTTTATGAGTTGGTTTCTTTGAAGACCTTCCATTGAAATGTGCTCAATTTTGGACTCTAGAGTATTAGGAAGATTAGGATCTAATGGAATGAGTTCCCTTGGTGTACTTGACTCCCCAACCCCATGACTATCCACCCTAACTAGACAGTTTGATTGATCACGGGTGTAGGCGGACATGCGCCAAAAGAAAAAAAATGAGAAAGGGACAAGATAAGAGAATTTGGACGAGAAAAGAAGAAATGGGGGAGAATAGAATGGGTGTTTATATGACTTACTTGGGTCCCCGACAATGACACCAAAATTTGATTCTCGCTCAAATTTACCCAAGAGATGAAGGTAGAACGATCCTTGTAGTTTAGTTTGGGTTGTCGAATCCACAGAGACCTAAGAAGTAACCTATAGACACGCACATTCTATGGACTGTTTTCGGCTATGAAGTGGCCAAATTGGATTTATTTTAGATGATTTTAGAGAATATCTAACAGATATAAGTTAATTCAATTGAAAATAATGAGTTGATCCTACGTTGTCGCTCGGGGTGGATTGGACGTATTTTCTTTTTAATGATTTCATTCTTAAATTAAAGATGGGTTTATTTAAGGAGATAAAAAAACTTCATCAGTTACTGGTTTAATTCCTACACCCTTTAATAATAATCACCTATACACTTGATGGATCAAAATTTTGAGCACTTCAAGGTAAAGGTTCGTATTAGCACTTGAAGTGTGTGGCCTTAAATTCAACAAGGACGATGGAGTTTAAAAATCATCAAATAAAAATCTCAATTAAAGAAGTGATTATACATTAATTAGGTGATAAATAACATCCAATCAATCCCCTTTATACTCCCTTGGATCAACCCATAAGTGTGTTATCCCTCCATTTATTCTATGGTTTCAATGGAAGCGGAAAGTATACTTATGAGGGAGGAACTGGAGAAGTAAAAAAAACGCAATAAAATAACAATCACTCCACCGTTGTGTGATAATCTCACAAGGTTTGGTATGACCAAGTTCACACCTTGAACCAACGGTATCAAAGTGATAAGGATAAGAATATAATAATAATAGAATAATAACTTTTATTAAGAAACAAGGATGAATTAAAACAACTTACATGTGAAGGAAGAACATTACAAAGAGAAATTGGCAGCATAACATTAAGATGAAAAAAAGATCAAAGATTCCTAAATCCTCCAACACCACTGCCTTAAATAGGAATTTTTGAGCCCTTGGGTTGAGTCTCCAACAGTACAAAGCATCTCAATTAATTTTGGTAGGCCATAGGTGGTGGAAAGCTTGTGGAATTTGGACTTTTCCACATTTGACCCGAGGTGGAAGCCAACTTTCATCCACCGAACGGACGCATTTGTATGACCTTTTAGATTGCCGAATCAGAGTGGTCCATAGAATAAGGAAATGGAGATATGGATGGTTTATAACCTCCTGTAAAATTGGGGCCCATTTGGAGTTATGGATTCCGAGATATGATCAAATTAGTGGGATGTTTTTTTGGGCCGCAGAATTTGGCCCATAATTGTTTCTCTAACTTGGGGCACCTTAATGACCACCATAGAGGCCGAATTAGCATTATCTATTGAAGAGTGATTTGTTCCTCAACAGTTATGGTATCATCCCATAAAATTCGAGATTCATTGGGCCTGTATGTTCGGCCCCACAGTCTCATAAGCGGGATGGTGTCCAATCTGCCTTCTCTAGAATTGCTTCCATTCATCTCCAAATATCTCCATCATCGTTTATAAATAATACATTGATCCCTGAATGAACAATGTTCACATTTAAGTGTAGATAAAGTTACCAAAATATCAAATTAAAATATTGATAATTACATTCCTTAGAATCAAATGACTCATTGGTTTTAAATTGGTGTATATTAGTCATGAAGTGCACAAATGATGAGAATGGATGTTCATAATGAAAATGCACTAACTCAGGCCCATAAGATCAAAAATGAACATTTAATACCATTAAAATGTAATTAAAAAAATATGTTTTTATTGGATAATCAGAGGTCACAGGGTCTGGTAAGCCATGTGGAGCTGTGTAATGCTGTCCAAGAATACCCTCTGTGGTGGTGGCATGATTGGTGTATGGCCGCCAACCATATGTTTTAGTCACCCGCTGACACTAGTTTTCTCTTGAATTGTTCCTTGTTTCTTTGTTTAGGAATTGTGGAAATTTGGGTTTTAAGAAAAAAAATTTTGGTCATGGAAAATGTTTTCAAATGGAGTTATTTAAAAATGAAATGATGTTTATGGTTTAAAAATTGTGGGTTGAATGTTTGGTTTTGAAAATTGGAAAGATATGGTTTTGATCCTTGGTGTTATCATGGACAACCACATGCATGGGTGTCTATGGAAAGATAAATGGTTAATGGAATGAGCGAATGAGTGCCTTGATTAAAATGAGGTGGGTTCTGGTGTGGCATAAGAGCATTCATGTGTGAGGCCCATGGGACACCATTGGTGTTTGTGCAACCCACCATCATCGTTCTTTTTCAAAAAGTTTTCTTAAAGTAAAATATGGTGTTTTAAATAACCGGTGATCATGTGGTGTGTCCTTGTGTTCTGGAAATGTTGTGTGTGAGGCATTTCAAGCCGAGAATCCTTTTTAACTGATATTTTTCTTGATTTTGAATTCTTATTTGTAAGTTGGAGTGAAAGCATGTGGTTAATGGTTTATTCTAAAAAGTGATTTGGGAATCCTTTACAGTGGTTCCCCCTAGACGCTTAGTGTTCACGTGTGATATGTCTTGGCCATTGGACCAGTTTGATTGGGTTTGTGGTTCTCTCTCTTGACTAGTGTACACCCCCATGATGCACTGACATGCGATTGGAGTGTGGCCATGGGTCATTCGCTATTGGCTGACCCTCCAGTTGATTAAAGCAAGGAATCTCCCTTTTGAGCGATAGTACTAAGTTTTTCCCTTATACTTTTCGGTTAAGTGGATCCTCTCACGACAGGATGGAAGGCACGAGAAGAGTTGAAGGGATCTTTGGTCTCCTTGAGTTGTCTGAGTCGTCGGGTATGAAGTTTGAAACTATTGTGTCTAAGGGTTCCCCTGAAAACGGTGAAAGGAATTCTAGTGGGAAGGGTGATGGAAGTTCAGAATTATCGGTGTTTGTCAACGTTTTGAAAGGCTTCTAGTGATTTCATCGGCCACAAGGGTCATGTTTGGCGACGTCTTGTAGTGTGAATTCTCTTCAAAGTGCAAAGGTAGATTTCGTAGAACCCTTCAAGAATCCATGTTTTCATAGGAATGTGTTCTCCTTTTGGGGAGTTCTAATTTTACTGTTCAAAGGTGAGTGTTTGTCGTGAATCTTTCCTTCTTAAGTTTCTTTGTTAGAGTGAAGAGGTGATGAATATTCATCATCTAAACTCCTATTTTGGTGGATGTTCCACAAGCAAGTGGTTGGATGTTGTGGTGTGTTGTGGTTGTTGGCATTGTCTCGGTTGCGTTGTGGTTGCGTGTGGTGCCAAAAAGGAGAAGCTCCATTCAAGAGTCTTCAATACCTGACTGTGAGGCAGGAGATTCTTCAAGCATCAGAGCTCTAGCCAAAGGCCTTAGAGTGAAGCTAGCGTGTGATTAGGAACCCCAGGAGTGTATGGGACCCCAACTTTATTTCTATCGTCAGTATTGAAGGTGAAGGAGTTTTAAATTGTTTCATGTGGTTCCGTTCTGAATGAACCATTTGTGTGCGTGGGATTTACCATGGACACGAGGAGGTGTGGTCATCTTGTCACCTTGAAGTCTTGGGGGTTGCGTCCCATCGAATGTAATCGCTTGATAGGTCCTTATGGGATCCGGTGGGTAAATTAGTCTCAAATTGGAATAGTGCTCATCCAGGGATGTGGAGATGTTGGTTTGTCTTGGGTCGTGGTTTTGATGCCCCAGTAGTTGGGCCCCACCCTCCCTGCCCCTTGTGGTAGGGTGCTTGGTCACCATCAGGAAATTTTCAAATTTATGTATCTTCTATTAATTCTAATAGTGGGGAGACCCACATTGGGTCTCGCACAAATGTCTCTGGAATGAATCGATGTTGGAATTTTCTTTAATGGTGGGGAGTCCACTTGGACCTTCCCATTTGAGCCTTTTAGTCTTGCCTTGGGTGTTAGTAGGTTCTTAATGGTTGGGAGCCCCTCGGGCTTCCCCATGTTGACATTTTGGTTCTGTTTATAAAGATGGATTGGCGATAAGTGATAAGAGTGTTCCTTGGATGTGGTTGGACCTTGTTTGTTCATTCTAGGCAAATAGTGTGGTTTTTTATTAATAGTGCTTGAGATGTTTCGGCTTGTGAAGTTGGTTTTTGTGGGTGTGAGAGTTCCCTTACTTGATCAGTCAACTGGAGGCGTTTTAGCTCTTTGGGGTGGACGACACATATCAGAAAGTCTTTTTACGAGTTTCTTGAAGTTGTCTTTGAGTCACACTCTCAGAGCACAATGCTTTTTCCTCTCTTTTCTTAATGTTTGTAGGGATACCCTTTGAACCTTAAGGGAGTTTGGTTTTCTACATTGAGGTTTGGTCCTAGTTATGGCTTTCCGGGGATGGAAAATTTTACGATGGGGAGAATTGTCACACCCGTCATTTCTAATTTGATTATTTTATTAATTTTCTGAGCATCAGGTAGTTTGGGTCGAGGTATGACATAGAATTTTTGAGTTCTTATTAAAAAATGTGTGTTTTGACCTTGACTGTGTCTAGTGCATTGCGGTCTAAGCTGTGCAGCCTCACTTGGGTCATCGCGCGACCCCACCTAGTCACTGCATGCCTTTCTGATGTTTAATTAACGAAATAAGATGAATTAAGAATGGTTTTAATAACAATAATATTATTAATGTCACTTGAGAATATTATTATTATTATCTTGGATAATAATTTAATTAAGATTATTATTTTCATTATTATCATTTTATTAAGTTGATTATTGTATAGTTTACAATTTAGTTTATTATGTTTGTTATTATTATTCTTATTCTTATTATTATTAGTATTGTTATTTATTTATTTATTTATTTTCTTGTTTGTTTTCTAATTTTTATTTATTTATTTATTTTATTTATTTTCTTATTTCCATTAGGGTTTGTGGTTCTTTTCCCCTTACCTTCCTTTTTCCTGTCGCAGTACACCCCTTACCCCTTGGAGCTCCATCGCACCGCACCTCCCCCCAGAATGCTTCACCTCGCTGCCAGCCCTCCTCCCCCCACATCCAGTGCCGCCTCCCACCTTCTCCCCTTGGACTTCCGCCCGCGACACCACCAGAGATCCCGCCAGCCACGACCTCGCCCCGCCGGAATTGCTCCCTCGGCCCGCCCCTGATCCCCTCAACTTTCTGCTGATCTCCACACACCCCCTCCATGGATGGCCGACAGAATCCACATCTCCCACCTCTACTCTATTTTCCGCGCCAAGCCCCCTGTTCTCCAGACCCATGCCATCACACCAAGACCCCCTCCTTCCTATCATGTCACGCTCCTACCTTCTGCTCGGGATTGTCACACCACACCAAAGATAAGCCGCTGGACCATCCTCCCCATTTCTCATTGACCTTACCCTCACCTTGCACCCCTACTCCATGGACAACCCATCGCGCCTACCAATCTTCCGGAGATCTGTTCTATCTGAAAAACCATTCGCCGGCCTCCCTTGGATGCTGCTCCTTGGTTAAGCCCCTTCTTTATTTTATTTTCTTCTCTCTTTGAGTTTTGATTTTTCCAACAGGTTTGTGGTTCAATTTATGGTTTGATTTTGATTTCATTTTGGTTCAAATTCTTGTTTTAGGGTTCAATTTGATCTTTGTGTGATGCGTTCGTGGTGCGATTGGAGTTTCACACCCATCTTTGGGAAATTTAATGTCAAAGGTAGGTGGTTCTATATCTAATTATTATTTTCTGAATTAATTTTCAAGGTTAATTTTCTTTTATCATATTATTTAATTAATTTGTGTAGTGTAAAGTTGGTTTTCTTTGAAATTTTATTTGCATTGGAAATTTTTTAGTAGGTTTTTCATATTATTTTTTTATTTTCTACTGATAACTCTGTAGTGATTTATAAATTGTGTGGTAAGATTATTAATTTGTAAAAGTGATGAAAACTATATTTTTGACATGGCATCGGGTGTGTTTGGTCATAAAAGATGTTTTTCTTGAGTTTAATGGGTAATGCCAAGTGATTGTTTTTAATTGTTTTATAAGATTTTACTTTTGCCTTATTAAATTATGTGATTTTTGAAAATGTGTTTTACATAAGGTGAAAGGTTATCCATCAAACTATCTGTGTTGTGCAGGTCACAATTTAAAATTATATTCGAGTACATGTGATGTTGGAATGAATTTGATTGTATAATTGTTACTTTAGTGTGTGTGAAACCATGTGACATTTTTTTTACTATTTATTTATATTTTTTATGGTTTATTAAAATATGTCACTGGTGTGAAAAGTGTTTGAAAAATGTTTTAGTATGCGTCTTATTTCAAAAGGGTATTTATGTGTGTAAGTGGTGGATTGTTTAATTATAAGTTACTTTAAACAATGTAGATGGTTTAATTGAGTTTGTAACCTATGAAGATCAATTTTTGAAAATATTTTTGGTGTGTGTATGGCTTTAAAAGAGGGTCTGGGTGTGAAATGTTTATTTTGTATGTGTAAGTACCCTTTTTGGATTTTATGTATAAGTGTGACATGTGACATGAACTTGAAACTTCCTTGAGCACAAATAGAGAATCCCAGGTATCTAGGAGGGTGGACTAGACTAGTGGGATAGTGTTATGGAGGTGACTTGACCTAGTTTCACTTGCATGACTGACAATTGCGACAGTAACTAAACATATGATTTTCTGAGGGTCGTGGCCTTCTATGCCACGTTTTCTAAGGGTTGTGGTTTCTAAGCCACATTTCACTAAGACACGAAGATCTGGGGACCCAAGCTAGCAAACACCCATGATGCCTCTCCCATATTTGTTGATCCTTGGTTACTTTACATTCATCAGCACGACACTTTGGTTATTTTAAAAAGAAAGTGTGTGTGTGTGTGTTTTAATTTAATCTGTTTTATTTGAAAAAGTTTTCTTTAATCTTGTTTTCTTTAAAAGGGTTCAAGTATTTAATTCTTCTCTTTAATTTGAGTTATTATATTCAAATTTATTTTCATTTAAATCACTTGTCATTAAATTTTTTTTTCATTAAATACTTTTTCAGAATTTATTTCCCTTTTATCTATTTTACTGAAAAATGTATTGGTCATTTAAATGGTTATGCATGGAATCTTATCTTGCTGGAATCCCACTGGGATCTTGGATCACACCATACATACACCTTTGGGTGTATGTAGGCATTTTTCTTTGTGTGTCATAGGTTAAGTCATTGTGCTTAGTGATGGTGGGATGTGTTTTTTATGGTTTTCCCGTGCAGGTACGACGATGGTGGTTTGAAGAGGTGGCTCCTCAAGTTGCATGAAGGTTCAGATTGATGTGTTAGTTTTATTTCATTATAGTCTTCTTAGAGTTTTAGTTTTCCTTTGTTGTCGTATTTCTTGGGTTGTTGGTTCTAGTTGTATATATTTAAATATAAAATGTGTTAAGGGTTTGTTTGGTTGTATAAAATCAGTTTTCTTTACATTAATGTGGTTTGTTGTTTTTATGTCTCTTCTTTCGGGTAAATCGTTCCCTTGTACTATTTTGATTCCCGGGAACTTGTGCCAGCCCGAGGGGATTGAGAACGCCCTTCAGGCCATGTCGCGGACCGGGTCGGGCACCAGATCGGATGGCGACCCGTCCTGGTTCATGGCACATTGGATAGTCAAACTTGAGAACTTTTAGTTTCCTTATGGAATAGACTATCACTTAATCATTTTATATAAGTATATAGCCTAATAACTTCTTCTAGGCATCATTGTATACCCACAAAAATTCTCCACTTGTGATTAGTGTAAGTAATGGTATAATTTTATAATTATTTTTTAATTCCTTGAAGACCTCTTCACATTAATTTTCCCTATCAAACATGTAACACCCCGAGATTTTATGAAAAATATTCTTTTAATTTCATTAATTTATTGTGTTGTATGCTACACCAAGATTACCTTGTGCCATACGCAACCCCGTATTAGCTTGCATTATACGCAACACTATTCTTGGATCGTGTTACACACAATTTTGATAATAGTTATTCTACGAAACATTGAGTATATATATATATATATATTCAATATATAAATGAAATATGTTTGGATTCTGTTATACAAAACAATGAAGGATTCTTGCACAACACGCAACCCTGACTTGGCTTGCATTACACGCAATCACGACCTTCCTCGATAGCGTGTGTTGTACGCAATACCGAGTTTTACTAAACAACGATATATTATTATAATATTATTATGAACTAGCCGTTATGAATAGTATTAACTAAATTTTGAATCTTATAACATTATTATTCTTCTTGCACATTTTCTAAAACATGGTATAGGAACAAAATAAAATTTTCAGGTAAAATAAGTATTTTTCAAAAAATGCAGTTTTGCCGCCTTTTCATGGCGCACCCACTTTAAATCTAGTTTTTGACATGTTTATAAGTTCAATTTTACAAAATAAAATTCTTATTTTGAATCAGAATATAAAAATTTACATTAGATAAAGTTTTGATATTTTTCCTATAACTTTCATATTTTAATGAAAAGTAAAAACACGCTATATTTTAATTAAAAACAACTTTTTTCATCGTAATATCTTATGTGGTTAAATTATAATATTGAATGGTTTTAAAGTATAAATAGAATATATTTTTACCATTTAATATAATGTATGTAATTATCATTTATTTTACCTTGAATTCATAGTTTAAATCAATTCAATCTTTTGCAATGTTTTAAAGAAAAACCCGTTTTCTTTCGACAACAGGATTAATTTTAATTTAATTTCTGCATATTTTGTGTATTGAATTTGGAAAAATGGATTCCATATTTGGAATCAGGGGGTCCAAATTATGTTAATAAGCTACTTTTTATTTTTGGGCATTGTGAATAGTAACTATGGTAAATTTTATTTACTATAGTTAAAGGTAAATCGAGTAATTAAGGGTAAATACAAGATTATAAAATTACCCCAACACTTGTAAAAAATCCTATTGGATGGCTACAAGTGGACCAATATAACATAAGGGTCAGATTAGATTCATTTTATGGACTTTTTTCCATGAATATAATTTAATTATTATTAAAACCAAAGAATGTGACAACATGTCACTTTTTTAAATCTTATAAGTATAATAATTTTAATTTAGTTATAAACTTCATGAAACTTCAAAAATGAATAGTCTCCAGAAATATAATACAATTATCTACATCATAGAAATTTATTTAGAATTTATAGGGATTAAATAATTATCATTTATTATGACACAAAGATGATGCAGTAATTGTCTTATTAATGAAATATTGACATAATTGATGTTATAAATACCCAAATAAATGTAATTTGAGACTTTTTATAACTTACATTAATTTTATAGGTTAATATGACATGTTATTGTTTATATAAGTAACGTTTTTCGAACTTATCATTCTGTTATGAATTTCATAAAAATCATGTACCAAATAGTGTCAAAATTGACATAAATTAGTTTTTAAAACAAATATTATATTATTAATTTTTATTTAATTCCTAAAAATATAAGGTTTGGCCAAATGACTTAGATAAGGTTATATATATTAATAATAAACAACTTGGGGTTAGTTTGGCTTGATATAGTAAGTTTATTAACCATATAGTGTAAGAAAAAAAAGACACGGTAAAAGTTAAATTATTTAACTTAGAGTTAAATCTAATTGATAAAGTTAACATAATAACCAAAACATGTCTAAATCCTATTTTATGAGAGGATTTCGACCCATCCCCACTTTAGATTCGAAATAAGACCCTTTGGAACCATTATAAACCGAATTTGACCTTAATATAAAATAATATTTTGAGATTTTCCTAAGGTGCCCCTCTCCTCCCTTATAAAAGGGCACCTCCTCCCTCTCCTCCTCACACCAATTTGAGAATTCAAGCTCGGAAAAACCCTGCCAAAATCTCTTCTCCATTTCCCTAGTACCAGCCTAGAGGTCTTGGTCTTCTTAAAATACCATCCTTAATTCTTTAAGTGGAGGTTAAGAAAAGGCGCGTCAAAAAGAGGTAATATCCATTACCGATCTTTTTCAATTTCTTTCTTCTTCAAATTCTTCTTCTTTATTTGTTTCATGATAAAGTAATAACATAAGTATTTCTTATATACTGATATGTTATTATAAATATGAAACAACTCTAATTAACCTTCTATCCATCCTACGGAAAAAGGAAATCACCGCGCGTGCGTACGTACAGAATACCGTCTCCACGCCATGGTGTAATCTACTTTCCGCCACCACCTTAATTGGATGGGTATAATGGTGTAATGAGTAACTATATATGATTATTATAAATTTACATTGATACTGAAATAGTATACATACACTTAAACAGAAGTTCACGATCATGAGAACGATATCATCGCTCGTGCGTACGTACGGACTACCGTCTCCACGACGTGATGAGATTCATTCTCCACATTAACCATTCATGAATGATTATAAAGTATATATATAATGAATAATAATGAAATATATGACATGTTAAATCTACTGGATTTATGTATATATATATATATATATATATGTATGTCATCTACTTACTTCCATTCAAGACAATAAGGAAAGGAAAACATCGTTCATGCATACGTACGGACTACCGTCTCCATGAACAGTGTGTTTAATTTCATTTATCTATCTATTATATATATATATATACTGAATATATATGATATATAAATAATGTTTTATATTCTGGAAGTAAGTAAATCATGATATAAGTAATAATAATGTCAAGAACAACAAGTCCAAACACCTACGATAAATGAAACAATTTTACCCAAAACACTTCTTTAACATGGAATTTACAAAAGAACGGGTAATTTGAAGTCATAAGTGAACCATATATGATATCATAACAATGAATAGGATTCTGTAATAAGTTAATTACATTATTTAAATCATTATATAGGAGGTTCAGATACGTACAAAGCATATCAGACATAAGGTAAGGGAAATATCACAATCTCATTTTTATCCGAGATTGTTTATACTTTGGCATTTACTGGGGTGTATTTTATCATCCACATCCAGGTTTCCTCAATATGTAATATTATTTCCATCCACCTACAATTGTTTAAATCCAATTTTACCCTTCAGTGAGTTTTTAGTAAAGGATATGAAAGGAATCTTTTGTCGTTTTTCGTACGAGGTACTTTTTGACTTTTCTGAAAAAAGTACGAAGAATGTTTTTTAACTTATACGGCATGAATGTATTTTTAAAACATTATTTCCAAAAAGATTACTTTACAAGTTTTCAAGTTTATTTTTAATCAACTTCTTTTAGATTATAATTTTATGACATGTTAAGAAAGGAAAAGTGTTTTCCTCAATAATGGAGTTAAAGTGTTTTATGAAAATTATTTTCCATCTAAGATAATAAAGGGTTCTATTTTTATCCCTATTATTACATTGATTTTATTATGTTGTGATGGAATTATTTTTATGAATTCTTTTATCGTATATGAATTGTTTTATGATGTCATGATGTTTAAGATTCACATTTTTATTACATGGGTTATGCAATGATGTATGGTTTATGATTTTGTGGCACACATAAGAATGGTATCATTATGAGATGGGTGGGACCTATATCTCCCTCCAATGAATTGGGTAAAGATTTTATATCTCATGAGATATACATGGCTGGAACGGTAGGTTATACCAGTTTAGTGAAGCAGGACTGAAACGAGGGTAACTCAGTTCAGAAATGGACTTTGTCCACTAAGATAGTCTTGGAAATGAGTCTTGACTAATAAGAAATGATTCTCTATTATTATGTGTGTATGCCACAAAGTTTCATGTTTTAAGTTATGATTATTGGGATTACATTTCACTACTATGATTTATCCCATGTTATGAAATTATGATATCTTTTGCAGGTTAAGATTTCCAAAAGATATGTTCTTATGAATATGATGTGATTGATATTTCTTTTGTTTACCCTTACTGAGCATTTGAGCTCACCCTTTTATGTTTTCTTTTCCACAGGATATAAATAAAGGTTTTAGGTAAAAAAAGGAAGATCTTTATGGAAGATGTTGAAGATCTTTCACCACGATTAGAAGATTATATTCCAAGTTTCCAAAGACACTATACTATTACGATCCTTGTGTGTGTGTTTTTTTTATGTAATAAGTATTCCGCGAAAGTAATGTAATGTCCATGTACGTCAAGCTTCAGGTCTCTACAAAACATTACCCCCTTTATATTAAGTTTAGTTAATGGGCTTGAAAATCGAAATATTTTTCTCACAAGTCATTGGTCATACCCAACTAGTCCACGGAAACCATGAATCTCTATTATAGATGCTGGTCTTCGAAACTCCTCAATTTATTTTGTATTATAATGGTGCATATATATACATTTTTTTGTAATAACATTCGCTAAGAATTCCAATTTCTCCATCCAAAACGTATAATTACTATACTTTTCAAATAACTTTTCTTTCCTTAATGTCTTAAGTACATTACTCAAATGATCCGCATGTTCGTTATTACTTTTGGAGTATATAAGAAAATTATATATAAATACTACTACAAATTTATCAAGGTAATATTTAAATACTCCATTAATTAAGTCCATGAATATTATCAGATCTTTCATGAGTTTGAATAGCATGACTATGAACTCAAAATGACCATATCTTCTATGAAAGGTGGAATTCAGAATATATTCTTTCTTCACATTTAATTTCTGATATCCTGATCAAAGGTCTTATTTAGAGAAGCATTGAGATATGTGAAATTAATTAAATATTTCAAAAATATATGGAAACAAATACTTATTCTTTATCATAATATTTTTGAGTTTATGACAATAAAAACGGAGACACATCAACCCATCCTTCTTCTTGACAAAGAGAATAGGTGTTCCCCATGGTGAAAAACTTGGGTGTATGAAACCTATGTTCATATGTTATTGTAATTTATTATTCAATTATCCCAATTAAATGGGGGCCTTCCTATATAGAGTCTTAAATATCATCAGAGATCTAGTTATCATTTTAATTAGGAACTAAACCCATCAATCAATTGGAATATCAGACAACTCTTTGAGAAATACATCAACATACACCCTAAAATTGACTATATATTCAATATAATTATATACTTTTATTCAATAATTTTATATAGATAATATTTATAATATGAAAACAATATCCATTCCTTTGGAGAAGATTTAGAATAAGATTCATCCTCATCCTTAAACTTTCCTAGAATCAAAGGATAATTCAAGATACTGAATTTAATTTCCTTTTCCTAGAAATTGATTTTAAATATATACTATGATAGCCTATGAATTTATAGTATAACATCAACGTATAATAACATAACTATGACATGGTCCACTAATATATTTATCCAACAACTATCAATTAGGGAAAGTTACATAGTTGAGATGTAAAAAATACTCCATTGGTAGTTTTCATGGATAATTTAACCTTCGATGTTTTGTAGTGATGTTTGAATATATCTACTAAACTTTCATGATATTTAATAATTCATATAAATTCAATAAGATAGTACGTTCTCTATTATTGAATGAATAATTAGCTTACCTGTCACCACATTGTTGTCTTACTCAACCTCCACAACAATAATAGCACAAGACTATCCTTTATCACTTTTCCTTGGAAGTTTTAGTCATTTGTTGGCTTCAAAAACCATTGGATTAATAAATTTATTTGTATAATTTACATTCTACTTACATTTGAAACACTATACAATAGGCTGAGTATTGATCTGGAAATATTTTTCTTTGATCATCTTAGTGGGATTTTCCCTATAACTTCAACATTATTTAGCTACATGACCCTACTTTCCAGACATGAAGAACTTCCTAGTCCCCATGAGGTAGTTTTTTTGGATGTTTCAACCTAAAAATTAGATATTTAGGATGGTGGACCATCTAACCATGATGGGTTCTATCTACTGATTCTCAAGGGTTAATATATATTATCCTTTTCATAACTCCAATCCTCTAAGAATCACCCATTTATATCTTTACTTTGAGGGAACATCAAAAAATTTCCTTATAACTGTCAAAGTCTTGAAACTCCATTGCTTGTCAAAGTCTAAGCTTCAATCCATGAGAAAAATAGTCAATCTATCTTTCAAGGCTTATGAAAATGATGGAATCATACCATGTGAGTATCATGATGTTTTCCTCATATGAATTAATATATTTTTCTTCCTTTTTATTGAGTGAAATAGAATCCCTCTACATTTTTATATGGAGAGTATATGGGGAGTAATTATTGATGAACAACCTCTTGAATTCATTCAACTACACAGATTCTATGTTTTCTCCACTATTTTTGTTGTTGATCAGTGTTCAACACAGATAATGTTCTCTATTAAGGAGATAAATACCTAGTATAACATTTTCTTTTTAGAGGATTAAAGGACCAAAAAATATTTTTGATAGTGTTAATACACTATTTAGTGATTATGGGATTAGAAAATCAACTAAAAGATGGAGTCCTTTATGATATAAAAGTCTCAACTGCATATTAGTCCCTTAGAGAGTGTTCCATGTGACTCATGTTATTATTCACAACATGATTTAGTTATTCCAGTTCATCTATGAAGTTCTTAGCTCCCATTCCAATCATTTAGGCATTTGATCTGGGTAGTAATCACATTACTTATTTCAGATATCATTAACACAATTCCTCTAACATCCAACCATTTTATATCATGATGAAAATTTATGTATGAGAATAATTATATCAATAATTTTTGATAAGGTAAACCATAAACTTATAATGAGTAACTCATAAATGATGGGAAAACTATAACTTATGAATCTATAAGTTTTAATCTAGGTTATCCATGGTTATAGTTTAATTAGGTTCTCTAAAACCAACTAATTAATAAATTATATAAAATATGTTTAAATATTTCAAAATGGTTTATAAAGAGAATTTGAATTAATCAATGTATATCCCCTAGGAGTGTCAAATCATGTGCACTATATGGACCCAATCACCATACACCAGAATGATGGATGAGATATACTTGACCAACATTTTCAGGGTTATTATAAGGACCTACCCTTAAACATTACATAATATTGAGTTAAATCAAGAATTCACATTGAGTATCTTTTCAGGTTTATATTTTTAGATAATTAGGCCATAACTATTAAATAACAACTCAAATATTACAATGTAGACACTTCTACTCACTATCCATTTTTTACATAATACCTAACATTCTAAAATAAAACATGAATTATTTTCTTGATAAAAATTTTCATATCATTAATTTTTATATCCTCCTTTATCTTACCCATACTTATATCCTTTGAATTTTTTTTAAAACTTGCAATGAGCACAAAAAGCTCAGTAAGGGGCATAAAAGTGGAAGGAAATCGTTAGTCTATGAATATTTTAAAGTTAAGAAAACTTTTTAAATTTTTTTTAATTTTCACCCATAAAACATAAACCCTTTAACTTACCTCATGAAATCATAATATTCTTGTAAAAATCATAGAAAAACTAAATCATAAAGGTAACTTATAACATCCATAACATTCTTACATTGTAGTTTTCACAGATATATAAGGAATAACCTTTATAGTTATATTTGGAATAACCATCACATTATATTCCTTATATATCATAGGAGAAGACTTATAATTTAACTCCATCTCATTACCCAATGAATTGGAGAGCTGTCACGAGCTCACCCGCCTTTGGTTTATCCTAGAACCACACCTATACATAATCAATTACTAAGAAACATAACATAATCATAACATATTAACAAGCATAAAGGGAAAATAACATTTACACATTATAATCACAAGATATCATTTCAAGATATTGAAATAATCAATCCCTTTTTAAAACCATTTTCAATGCCAAAATACCAGGAAAGGGAATATGGTATTTATATTACTTTTAAAAATCATTACTGCTTTTAGAGGAAGCCAAATACCAAATAATGGTCACGATGATGGAAAAGTCGTTGTCACCATTTACCTTAAAAAATTAATTTTTTTCATTTAGTAAAACAATTCATATAAAAAGATTTATTTTGAAATTTTTTTAATGAAATTACAAGTCAAATGGTTTGATTATACACCGTATAAAATAATGTGGTGTATAACATCAAAATATACCTGAATGAAAGGAGATTGAGACGAAGTCCCTTACTATGAGTCCGAACCATCTTTTAAAATCTTTATATTATTGAATAATAAACTTAGGTTAATTTATACATAATTTAGTACCTTTTTCAATTTTATTATTCTTTTTATATCACTTATTACCATGATATAAAAATTATATAATTATTTATGTTCGTTTCGGATGTTTTGTCGATATTTGATACTTGAGTCGAAAATGAAATTAGTATGTTATCAATAGTCCATGTGGTCATAAGTACATAATCTACAGAATAATATCCAAGACATTATTATAATTTTTATACATAAAATATACCTTTAAATCAAACCATGAAGCATCGTTTTGAAAAATGAACAACATTATAATCATGGAGACGGTAAGTCGTATGTACGTGTGAGTAACGTTTTCTATTTTCATTTATTGCTATGGAAATAAGTTAAGGATTATTTTATATTTAGATAATTATAATAAGATTATTAATATCATATTAATCATTGAAATATACTTATATATATATCATTAAGGTGATATGATGAATAAAAATGAGTCACATCGATTCGTGGAGGTGATAGTTGACACGTATGCACAAATGACGTTACCATTTTTATGAACATGGAAAAGAATGTAATTGATATATTATTATCTTATAATAATTAATATGTCATGAATATAACATATTAACATTAATTTCCTTATTATAACCAGTCATGAAAGATGGTTATGGAAAACGAATTAGATTAGTTTGTGGAGGGGATAGTTCACACTTACGCCTGAACGATTAATTTCATTCCCATTTAATAGAATTGGAGATAGATTTAGGTGATGATATTAAAATAATAACATCTATTTATATTTAGTATACTAGAATTATTATTTAATCTTTAATGAATAAGATTTAAAGGAATTGTAATAATAAATAAAATATAAATACTTAATGAAAACGATACCTCTTATTCAATTGATAACCTTTGAAGAACACCTTAACACTTATAAAGAAGGTGTTATACCTAAAATAATGCTTCAAGAATGTGAGGATATATTCTAAGAATGGGATCAACAAATATTGGAATAACCAAAAGGTTTTGTAAGTGTGAGTAACAGTGAAGAGCGAGTACCTTTTTATAGTAGAGGGGAGAGGTACCCTTGGAAACTCTTGAGATATTAAATTAATATAAATTAATTTTTAAATAACAATTATTGCAACTTTAGTTTTGTAAAAGATAATATGAGTATGTTTTGAAATAATATCCTCCAAAAAAGTTTATACATGTATTGATTTTATTTTAAACCTTATCTTTTTAGTTTACCATTAATTATTCTCTTTTAATTTTAATTATGGTAACAATATTTTAAATATTGAAAGGCTATAAATTTTACTTATAGGGGTTAATTTGAACATAAATGAACAATTTATAAACCTTTAGACCTTATCATTTAAAATTTTTAATTTTAAAATATTTTTATGATTTTTAAATATTTTAATAAAATATTATTTTTATAAAATATCAATAGTGTAAAATTTGACTCTATTTATTTCATTAAATTTTGATAAAATAATAACAGAGGGATAAATTAAAAAAACATTTAGCATATTTATAATTTTTTGTAGTCACCTATAAAATTCATGGAGTACCATAATTAATTAATATTATATTTATTTTAATAATTTCCATGTCATTTATTTCATATTTCTATTAATAAAATAATCACTTTTTCACTATTATGTTAGTATTTATGGTAATTATTTAATCTCTAAAAATTATAAATAAATTTCCATGATGTAGATAATTTCATTATATTTATAAATACTATTTTTTTTGACTTTATATCATTTTTAACACTATATTAAAATTATTATACTTAAAAGAAATAATAGGGTGACATGTTGTCACTTTCTTTTGTTTTAATAATATTTATATCACTTTAATGATCTATAGTCTATTACATGAGATAATTAGGATCCTTAGGTGTTAAGGGATGAATTGTTTTTCATAAAATAGGATTTTTGATGGTTTTAGGATAATTTTATTACCCTTATCATATTATTTATTATCCTAATTTACATAATTTACCTTTAACCATGGTAAATAAAAATTACTAATGTTACTATTCATAAAATCCAAAAAATAAAATTAAACTATTTACATAATTTAAACCCACTTATTCCAAATATGAAATCCATTTTTTAAAATTTAAAACATAAAAATTGTAGTAATTAATTTAAAATTAATCCCCATTGTCAAGATGATAAAACGAGTTTTAAAAAATAAAAACAATAAAAAAGATTGATATGTGTGTATATAAAATTTATATGCGATATTAATTCCAATGAAAAAAATTGGATTAAATGATAAAAATTTAATCTAATTATACTTTAAAACTAATTCAAAAGATAATATAATAATATAAATAAATTATATGAAAATGCAGTTTTGAATTAAAATGTATTGTTTTCCACTATTCATTAAAATATGAATTTTATCAGAAAATTCCAAAAGTTTATTCAAACTAAATTTTTTATGTCTTTATTCCAAATAAGAATTTTATTTTTTAATATATTATTTATTAATATGTCAAAAAATATATTTAAAATGGGTTATCAATCAATTGGCGGTAAAAATACCATTTAAAAATATTAGAGATTTTATGCCTAAAATTAGATTTATTATTATTTTAAACCCCTAAAATATTTTGTAAGAAATTAGAAATATTCAATAAATATGTGTATACATAATATAGTTATTTCTATTTATTCCCAATAATATAAAGGTTAGGGGAAAACATCCATTTAAAATAATAATATTAATAATGTATTATTTTCAGTATAACTCAATCCTGTGTGCAATGTATGATTTCGAAGAAACCCATTATTGCGTGTAGGGTTTGATATAAGGCAAAGCGTCCCATTTAAAGTAAAATTAATATATAATACATAAATATTAATATATATGAAAAAGTATTATTCTATAATTACCTGGGATATTACATCCTTCCCCCCTTTTGTAAATTGCATCATCACAATTTTATTCACTTATCAAATAAGTGAGTGTATTTATCCATCATAGTGTTTTATGATTACTATGTTTCCTCTTAAAGCATATGGGTTTTTCAAAAAAACCATTACATGATGAGTTAACTTATTCTATAACACTTTCTCTATGTGGTAAAGAATTTGTATTATCTATTACTCATAAGAAAGATTCTCTTTCAACTAAAATACCTCTGGAATAAAAACATGATATGGATATAGAATATACTTTATTAACATTGAAACATGAAAAGAATTGTGTACCTAGGATAAAATAAGTGGTAAAGCCACTTGGTAGACATCTGATCTATCTTTCTCTAAGATTTTATAGGGTTTAATGATCTGTGGACTGAACTTCTCTTTCTTACCAAAACTCATCTAAATTTTATATGGAGAAACATTAAAAAATACATGATCACCTACCTCAAATGAAATATCCTTTCTACAGTTATCTGCATAACGTTTCTGCCTGCTCTAGGATGTTCTCATGTGTTTTTGATTAAACTGAACTTTTTCTTCCATCTCTTCTACCAATTTTGGTCTCATAAAATTTCTTTCACCTACTTCATCCGAAAAACCTAGAGTTTGGCATCAATTTACATATAATGACTTAAATGGTTCCATCTATATACTAGAAAAAAATGTTATTTTAAGAAAAATCAACCAAAGAAATATTTTGATCCCAACTTTCCTGGTATTCCATTGAACAAGCACTAATAATATCCTCCAAGTTTTAAATTGTTTGTTCTGACTGCCAATATGATTGAGGATTAAAATATGTACTGAAATTTAATTCAGTTCCCAACAACTTCTAAAGATGTTTCCAAAAGTTAGAAGTGAACATGGGATCATGATCAGATACAATGGAGAGAGTAACTCAAAGTAACTTGACTATCTATTTAAGATACAACTTAGAAAGTTGATCTAGAGATAAAGTATCTTAAATAGGAAGAAAATGAGAAGATTTTGTCAATCGATAAAAAATAACCTAGATTACATTTTTACATTGAGAAGTATTTGGTAATCCTAATACAAAATCCATGGATATGTCTTCCCATTTCCACTTTGGAACTAGAAAATGATGAAGCATCACTTTTAATAATTTCCACTCTTCTTTAACTTGTTGACAAATAAGACATCTTAGGGTAAAGTCAGCAATATCTCTTTTCATTCGTCCTCACTAGTAATACTCCCAACGATCTCTGTAGATCTTAGTGCAGCTCTAATGAAAGGAAAATGAAGAACTATGAGCTTCACATAACAACTCTTTCTGAAACTGTGAATCATATGGTAGATATAACCTCTTTAAAAGTCTTAAAACACAATCTTTATTAATATTAAATTCAGGTAACTTACCCTTTTGAACCAATTATACCTTTTTCTGAAACTCAATATTTTCCTTCTGTGCTTTCTTAATTACATTTGATAAATATGATTTCAATGATACCTAAAACAAAACTAAGGTATTTCGTACACCAAAAACTTACAAGACAAAGTTCATCAAATCATTAACCTAAGGATCATGTTCCAGGAATATCATGGTTAATTTAACAATAAATTTTTCAACTAGAATCATCATCAACTTTATTTTCTATTCCTTGATGGTAATGAATCATGAAGTAATAATCCATGACTAGTTCCAACCATCTTCTCTATCTCATGTTCAATTATTTCTGAGTGAATATATACTTCAAAAGTTTATGCTAAGTATATATTTCACATTTTAATCCATACATATGATGCCTCAAAATTTTTAAAGAAAAAACAATAGTAGGTAATTCTAAATCATGTGTAGGGTAATTTAAATCATGAGTTTTCTATTGACCTGAAGTATAATAAATTACCTGATTATTCTAAATTTGGAAAAGACCAAGACCTTTTAATTAAGCATCACTATAGATAAAAAATTTACCATTTTAAGAAGGAAATGTTAGAACTATAGAATTCAACAATCTTCATTTTATATTTTTTTAAAAAATCATCACATTCTTTTTTACAGATGATAAACACATTTTTGATTTATCTTAGTCAGTGGTTGAGATTACAGTGAAAAAATTTCAACAAAACTCCAATAATATCCTACTAAACAAAGAAAAATAAAAATATAGGTTATATTTGTTGGTCTTGGCCATTCTTTAATAACTTTTGTTTTTGAAGGATCAATAGTTATTCCATATGTTGAAAAAAATGTGACCATGGAATGAAATTTGTTGTAACCAAAACTCACACTTTCTGAATTTACCATACAATTTATTTTCTTTTAAGGTTTACAAGATAACCTTAAATTACTTTCAACTCCTCTTTAATTTTATAATATACTAAAATGTCAAGAATAAACACAACCAAAAACTTATCCAAGAACTCATGGAATATTCTATTCATAATATCCATGAATATAAAAAGTGAATTAGTTAATCCAAATAGTATAACTATAAATTCATAATGGCCATGTCTAGTATTAAACACAATCTTCAGAATGTATACTTCCTTTACTTTCAACTAATGGTACCTTGACCTCAAGTCAACCTTCAAAAAATATTGTGCTCCCTGGATATGATAAAAAAATCATCGATGTGAGGAAATGGATACTTGTTATTAATAGTGATGTTATTCAAGGATCTATAGTCAATGAAAAGTCTCATTGAACCATATTTTTTTAACAAACAAGATAGGATCACCCCATGGTGATTTTCTAAGTCCACTAAAACCTTTAACTAATAACTACTTAATTTCTTCCTCAACTATAAAAGTTCAATTTGAGCCATTCGATAAGGGGTTTTGAAATTGTCTTAACATCATGAACTAAGCCAACAATAAATTAAACTTCCCAATCAGGTATAATACCATGAAACTCATAAAAATCATCAAGATACTCTTTTACCACTAGAACATCTTTAATTTGAATAATTCCTTTTTTTCCAACAATATGTAATTGATAAAAATCATTTACATATTTTAATAGTTTCTAACCTCCCTGATATGTTATTAATGACAATGGATCATTCTTGTACACAAACTAAAAGTCTTTCTAAAAAGAAACTTATTTAGCTCTATATTAAATCTTAACATGGTAAAAATAAAGCCAATCCATACCCAAAATAACATCATAATTTAATAGGAAAAAACAATAAGGTTTTCAAGTAGATTCTTTCCATAGAAAATGATAGGAAGATTCTTATAATTTATTTTTTCCTCAACATTCCCCATAGGTGTTTTTTACATAAGTTCTAGATTCATTTCATGAGGTGTTATTTCCAATTTATCAGAAAATTTCTCATAAATGAATGAATGTGTAGACCCCGAATCAAACAACACATTGGTATAATCAGAATAAAATAATAATGTACCTGATACCACTTCATTTGATGGCCCAACATCGATTGAAGTAGTTTTAAAGGACTTCACCACACATTTCTGCTTATATTATGGTCACTTTCCATCTTTCAAATTCTTCAGTAGACACTCATTTTGTATAGTGACCCATCTCGTTACATTTAAAACACTTTATTGACTGTAAATCCGATTTTATCTTACCATTACCTTGATATTTTTTAGTGCAGTTACTAGCCTTATGTCCCATTTGACCACATCAGATACACTTACTAGAATTCAAAAGGCATTCCCGAGTGTGCTTTTTACTAAAATTTTCACACACTGCAAACATAATTTTCATACCATCAGAATTTTTTGACGAATTCATCCCTTTTCCTGCCACATCAACCTATTTTTCTATTATTTGATAAAGAACACATGATCATAGTAAAACTCCATTTCCACCTTCTATGAAAATTAAAAAAGTTTTTTTATAACATTTGAACTCACCAGAAGCCAATTCACTTCGATACTTTGGATTTAATCCTGAGTAAAAATGATTGATTTTACTATCAATATCCCAAACGAAATTTGTAGTGTACCTTGCTATTAGAGTGAATATTTCTTCATATACAGCCACTGAATCCTCATCTTACCTCAATTCTATTAATTGTTTTTCCATCTTAAGTCATACCACATTAGTAAAATATTTCTCAAGAAATATATTCTTAAATGAATACCATTCCATGGCATCAATATCTTACCTTTACCTATTATTATTAACCATATACCACCACTTATCATCTTCTCCTTCAAAATGGTAAACAATAAGACCGGGATTTTGATCTTCTGAACACCCCATGACATCAAAAATCTTTTCTAGTTATTCAATCCACCCTTCAACTAGAATGAGGTCAGATGATTCTCTAAATGATGGGGGATGTTTCCTCATGAATTGATCCACTACTGACATGTTACTCTGTGGTTGATCTGTCTGATCTCATGGACGGATACCACCACCATTTATATCATGAGTCGACTACTCCATCACTGCAAAAAACTATTCAGTTCTGATTCTGACCATCTTAGGTTGCTAATTTGGAAGGTTGTATTCTTCTGGAGGTCATCCTGGCATAGCTTCCCTGCTTCCTCTATGGAAAACCATTCTGAATATACATATCTTAGATGAAGCAACATTTTAATATTCAAATTCTATATCATTTCAATTTGAAAATAAATTAAAAATTATTTATGGAAATGCTATTAATAATATCATAACCCCTAAAGTAATCAAAACCAACCTTTAATACTAGCTATAAGGACCTAGCCATAGACATTACATAATCATGAGTTAAATCAAGAATTCACATTGAGGTTGTTTTTTAGGTTTATAATTTTATAGAATTAGTCCATAATTGTTACATAACAACTCAAATATTACAAAGTAGACACTTCTAATCACTATCCATTTTTTACATAATCTAAAACATTATAAAATAAAACATGAATTATTTTATTGATAAAAATATTCATAACATTCATCTTGACGTCCTAATTTTTTGTACCCATCCTTATACCCTATGTAAAACATTTTAAAACTTATTATGATCACAAGAATAATAGTAAGGGGCATAAAAGCAGAAATAAACCATTAGTAATTGAATATTTTAAACTCATGAAAACATTTTTACAAAATCATACTTTTCACCCATAAAACATATACCATTTATCTTACCTTATGAAATTATAAGATTCATATAAAAATCATAGAAATAAAAAATAATAAGGGTAACTTTTGGCATCCATAACATACTTACATTGATGCTTTCACGGTTACATAGGGAGTAATATTTATAGTTAAATTTAGAATACCCATCGCAATATATTCCCTAAATATCTTAGGAGAAACCTCATCATTTAACTTCGTCTCATTACATAATGAAATAAAGAGTTATCATAGGCTCACCTTCCCTTGTATTATCATGGTTCCACCTGTATACATAAGCAACAACCATGAACCATAACATAATCATTACATATTAACAATCATAAAGTAAAAATAACATTTCCACATTACAATCACCAAATATAATTTTAGTATATTGACATTATCAATCCTTTGTCAGAACTATTTTCAATTCCAAAATACATGAGAAGGTAATATGGTATTTATTTTTCCTTTAATAATCCTTACTACTTCCAGAGGAAACAAAATACCATGTAATTGTCATGACGGTGGAAAAGTTGTTGTAACCGTATACATTAAAAAAACTTTCCTTATTTCATTTAGAAAAATTATTCATATAAAAATATTCCTTTTGAAAATATTTTAATGAAATTATAAGTAAAATTGGATGATTATGAAACGTATAAAATAAGGTGTTGTATAACATCAAAATATGGATCAATGAAAGGAGATTGAGACAAAGTCCCTTACCATGAGTCTGAATCATCACGTAAAATATTTATATTCCTGAATAATAATATTTTGTTAATTTATACATGATTTAGAACCTTTTTCAATTTTATTATTCTTTTTATATCACTTATTACCATGTTATAAAAATTGTATAATTATTTAAGTTCATATTAGACGTTTTGTCGATATTCGGTACTTACGTCAAAAATGAACTTGGTATGATGTCAATATTCTATTTGGTCATAATTACTTCATCTATGGAATAATATTCATGACATTATTATAATTTTTATACCTAAATTACACCTTTAAATCAAACTATTAAGTGTGGTTATGGAAAATGAACAACGTTATAATAATGGAGACGATAAGTCGTACGTATGCGTGAGTAATGTTTTCTATTTTCATTGATCGTTATGGAATGAAGTTAAGTATTATTTTATCATTATATAATTACTATAAGATAATCAGTATAATATTAATCATTTAAATTTACATATATATCATAAAAGTGATATAATGAATAAAAATGAGTCATATCGCTTTGTGGAGGTGATAGTTCACACGTACGCACAAATGATGTTATCATTTTTATGCACATTGAAGTAAGAATGTAATTAATATATTAATATATTAATATATTATAATTATTATTATGTCATGAATATTAAATATGAACATTAAATCCATTATTATAACCATTCATGAGAGATGTTTATGGAAAACAAATTAGATCGGTTTGTGGAGGTGATAGTTCACACATACACACTAATGATTAATTCCTTTCACATTTAATGGAAGTGGAGATGGATTTAGATGATGATATTAACATAATAACATATTTTTATTTTTAGGATACTTTATTTATTATTTAATATTAAAATAATAATATTTTAAGGAAGATGAAGAAGAAATAAAATATAAAAACTTAAAGAAAATGATACCTTCTCTTTAGTTGATTGAAGAATACCTTAACACCTTTATGTAAGGTGTTATACCTAAAATAATGCTTCCATAATGTGGGGAGGGATTCTAATAATGGGTTTGGGCAGATCTTGTCCAAAGCAAAATGTTTTGTAAGAGTGAGTAAGAGAGAAGAGTGGGCACCTTTTTATAGGAGAGCGGAGGGGCACCCTAGGAAACTCTTAAAATATTAAATTAATATAAATTATTTTTTAAGTAAAAATGACTCCAACTTAAGTTTTATTTATGATAATATGATTAAGGTTTTAAATACTCTCCTCTAATAATTTTTATACATGCATTGATTTTATTTTAAACCTAATCTTTTCAGTTTACCCTTAATTATTATCTTTTAATTTTAATTGTGGTAACAACATTTTAAATATTGAAAGGATATGAATTTTACTTATTGGGGGTAAATTTACCATAAATGTACACTTAATTTAATTTTAGACCTTATCATAGTCAATTTATAATTTTAACATATTTTTATGATTTTTAAATATTTTAATAAAATAATATTTTTATAAAATATAAATAGTGTTAATTGTGACACTATTCATTTCATTGAATTTAAATAAAATATAAACAATGAGATAAATTAGAAAAAAACCATTTAATTGACTTATAATTTTTTATATTTACCTGTAAAATTCATTGATTACCATAATTAATTCAAATTATATTTACTTTAATAATTTTCATATCAATTATTTTATATTTCTATTAATAAAATAATTATTGTGTCATTGTTGTGTCAGTATTTATGGTAATTATTTAATCTTTAAAAATTCAAAATAAATTTCCATGATATAGATAATTTAATTATATTTTTGGATACTATTTATTATTTTCTTTATATAATTTTTATCACTATATTAGAATTATTTTACTTAGAAGAAATAAGAGGGTGAAATGTTGTGACTTTCTTTTTTTTAATTATATTTATATCACATTCATGAACTATAGTCCATTACATGAGTCAATTACAATAATTAGGTGTTAAGGGTAGACTTTTGTACATTCAATAGTATTTTAGCTGGTGTAAGGGTAATTTTCTTACCCTTATCATATTATTTATTACCCTAATTTAGCTGATTTACCTTTAACTATGGTAAGTAAAAATTACAAACATTACTATTCATAAAATCCAAAAAATAAAAGGAACATATTTAGATAATTTGGACCCACTTATTCAATATATGGAATCCATTTTTTAAAATTTAAAACATATACATTGTAGTAAATAATTTTAAATTAATCCTCATTGTCAAAATGAGAAAACGTGTTTTTAAAAGTAAAAACCGTCAAAAGATAGACATGTGTTTATATCTAATTTCAATGTGAGATAAATTAAAATGAAAAAAATTTAGTTAAATGTTATATAATTAATCTAATTATATTTTAAAACTAATTAATAATATAATCTAACAATATAAAAAAATTAGATGAAAAGTAGTTTTGAATTAAAATGCAATATTTTTTACTATTTATTAAATTATGAATTTTATCAGAAAAATACCAAAACTTTATCCGAACTAAATTTTTATTTATTATTTCCAAATATGTTTATTTTTTCAAATATAACTTATTATTGTGTCAAAAACGATATTTAAAATGGATTCTCCATCAATATGTATTAAGACTACATTTAAAAATTTTAGAGATTTTATGCCTAAAATTGGATTTATTCTTATTTTAAGCCCATAAAATTTATTGGATGAAAGTAAAAATATTTAATAAACATGTTTATACATAATATATTATGTTATGTTTATTCCCTCCAATAAAAAGGATATGTGATAACTTCCATTTAAAATAATATTATTAATAATTTATTATTTTTCAGTATAATTAAATCCTGTGTGGAACACATGATTTTGGAGAAACCCATTGTTGTGTGTTGGGTAATCTATTATAAAAGGCATCCTATTTAAATTAAAATTAATATCTAATTCATAAATATTAATAGATATGAAAGATTATTATTCTATAATTACCTGAGATGTCACATCCTCCCCCATTTTGGAAATTGCATCTTCACAATTTTGTTCACTTATCAAATAAGTGGGGATATTTACCCTCATTTAATTTTCCGATTCCCATGTTGCCTCTTTAAAAATATGGTTTTTAAAAAAATCCTTTACCTGATGAATCACTTTATTTTGTAACACTTTCTCGCTGTGGTAAAAAATCTGGACTGTCGGTTCCTTATAAGAAAGATTCTTTTCCAACTGAACTACCTTTGGTCTCAAAACATGTGATGGATTCAACATATACTTTCTTAACATTGAAACATTAAAATCATTGTGTACCTGGGATAAAATCGGAGGTAAATATACTTGATAGGAAACTGATCCAGCATTCTCTAGGATTTTATAGGGTCTAATGAACTGTAGACTCAACTTCCCTTACAAAAAATGAATCACACTTTTACATGGAGAAACATTTAGAAAGACATAATCACCTACCTCAAATGAAAGATCTTTCCTATAGTTATCCACATAACATTTTTTCCTACTCTGGGATGTCCTCATGTGTTTCTGAATCAACTAATCTTTTTCTTCCATCTCTTTTAACAATTATGGTCCCATAAACTTTATTTCACCTACTTCATCCCAAAAATTTGGAGTTTGGAATCACTTTCCATATAATTCCTAAAATGGTGCCATATATATA
The DNA here is from genome assembly GCA_963277665.1 of Viscum album. Taxonomy (NCBI): domain Eukaryota; kingdom Viridiplantae; phylum Streptophyta; class Magnoliopsida; order Santalales; family Viscaceae; genus Viscum; species Viscum album. The sequence continues at coordinate 885,943,432 of OY728158.1, forward strand.
CTGGAATGAAATTTTTTATTAAAAGAAAACTCAACCAAATAAAGATGTTGATCCCAACATCCCTGGTAATCCATTGAACAAGCATGTAGAATATCCTCTAAGGTCTGAATTTTTCATTCTGATTACCAATCTAATTGAGGATGAAAAACTGTATTGAAATTTAATTCAGTCCCCAAAAAATTATAAATATGTTTCCAAAAGTTAAAAGTGAACCTAAGATCATGATTAGATATAATAGTGATAGGAACTCCATGTAACCTAACTATATCTTTAATATACAACCAATCATTTCTTTCTAGAGATAAAGTATCTTGAATAGGAACAAAATGAGAAGATTTATTCAATCGATAAAAAATAACCCAGATTTCATTGTTACCTAGAGAACTTCTTGGTAATCCCATTACAAAATCCATATATATGTTTTCCCATTTCCACTCTAGAATTGGAAAATTATGAATCATCTCTTTTGGTAATTTACACACTTCTTTAACCTATTGAAAAATAAAACATCTTAGGGTAAAGTAAAAAATATCTCTTTTCATTCCTTCTCACCATTAATATTCCCAATGGTCTCTATACTTCTTAGTACTGCTCAAATGAACTGAAACTAAAAAACTAGGAGCTCCACATAAAAAATATTTCTGAAATTGTGATTCATAATGAAAAAACAATCTCTTTCCAAATCTCAAAACACTATCTTTATCAATATTAAATTCAGGAAACTTACCCTTTTGATCCAATTCTATATTTTTTCTACAACTCACTGTCTTCCTAATGTGCTTTCTTAATTATATCTAATATAAATGATTTCAATGATACCTAATACAAAATAGAGTTATTTACCACACCATCAAATTCCAAGCCAAAGTTCATCAAATCATTAACCAAAGGATCATGTTCCAAGCATAAAATGGTTAATGTAGCATTAATTTTTCAACTCAAATCATGATTCTATTTATTTTATTTTCCAAGATGATAATGAATCATGCAATCATAATCCTTGATTAGTTCCAACCATATTCATTGTCTTAGGATCAATTATTTTTTATTAAATATGTACTTCAAACTTTTTTGTTCAGTATATATTTTACATTTTAATCCATTGAGATGATGTCTCAAATTTTTTTATAGAAAAAACAACAGTAGCAAATTCCAAATCATGTTTAGGGTAATTTAAATCATGAGTTTTCAACTGACATGAAACATAAGTAATTACCTAATCATTCTTCATTGAGACACAACCATGTCCTTTCAATGAAGCATCACTATAGATAAAAAATTTACCATTTTTAGAAGGAAAATCCAAAAATGGAGCATTCACCAATATTCTTTTCAATTATTAAAAAAAAATCAAATTATTTTTTTCAAATGAACTTAAAACCTTTTAGAGTTAACTTAATCCGTGGGATAGATTAAAATGAATATTTTCAACAAACCTCGGATAATATCTTTCTAAACCAAGAAAACTATAAATATTAGTTATATTTGTAGGTCTTTTCCATTATTAAATAACTTTTGTTTTAGAAGGATCAATAGTTATTCGTTATTTTTAAACAATGTTACCATGTAATGAAATTTGTTTTAACCAAAACTCACACTTTCTTAATTTCCCATAAATTTTCTTTTATTTTATGGTTTTCAAGAAAACCATCCAATGACTTTCACACTCTTATTTGATTTTAGAATATACCAACATTTCATCAATAAGCACAACCAAAAACTTATCCAAGAACTCATGGAACATTCTATACATAATATTCATGAATGTTTCAGGTGAATTAGTAAATACAAATGGAATAACTAAAAATTCATAATGGCCATATCTAGTACAAGACACAGTCTTCAAAATGTCTTCTTCTTTTACTTTCAACTGATGGTACCTAGACCTCAAGGAAACCATAAAAAATTATTGTGCTCCTTGGACCTGATCAAACAAATCATCGATATCAGGCAATGGATATTTGTTCTTAATATTGATGTCATTAAAGGATCTATAGTTAATGAAAATTCTCCTTGAACCATATTTGTTTTTAACAAACAAGACAAGAGAACCCCATGGTGATTTACTAGGTTGAATGAAACCTTTATCTAATAAATCATGTAATATCTTCTTCAACATAAAAGTTCAATTTGATCTATTAGATAAGGGGGTTTTGAAATTTGATTATCATCAAGAACTAAGTTAGTAAAAAATTCATCTTCTCAATCAGTTATAATACCAGAAAAATCATTAGAAAAAACATAAAGATACTCATTTACTACTGGAACATCATTAATTTGAACAGTTTCTTTTGTTTTCAAAAATATTTAAAATATAACATTCATTTCCAAATAATAATAGTTTCTCAGCTTATAGATATGTTATTAATGGTAAGTGTTCATTATTGTACACAAAATGAAATTATTTATAAAAAGAAACTTCTCTAGATCTATAGTCAATCTTATCATGGTAAAGAGAAATCCAATCCATACCCAAAATAACATCAAACTATACTAGGGGAAAACAATATGCTTTGGAGGTAGATTATTTTCAAATAAAATTATAGAAAGATTCTTATAATTTATTTTCAACTCAAAATTTCACCTAGGTGTTTTACCATAAGTTCTACATTCATTTCTTGAGGAGGAATTTCCAATTTACCAGAAAATTTCTCAGAAATGAAAGAATGTGTAAACCCTGAATCAAACAACATATTGTGATAATCTTAATAAAAGAACAATGTACCTAATACCACTTCATTTTATGGACCAATATCTATTGAAGTAGTTGCAAAGGGACTGTACACACCTTTCTTCTTATAGTCTAGTTGCTTCCCACCATTCAAATTCTTCATCGAACACTCATTTTCATAGTGACCCATATCGTTACATTTAAAACATTTTACTGACTATAAATCAGATTTTTTACCATTACCTTGATATTTTTTAGTGTAGTTACAAGAATTATGTCTCATATTACCACATCAGATGCACTTACATAATTCAAAAGTCATTCCCTAGTGTGATTTTTACCAAATTTTCACAAACAGTAAACTTAATTTTCAAACCATCAGACTTTATTTATTAATTCTTCCCTTTTACCTACTACCTAAAAATATTTTATACTATTTATTTAAGAACACATGATCATAAGAAAAATCCATTACCTCCTTCTCTACATATCGAAGAAATTTTTCATAACTTTTGAACTCATGAGAATCCAAAGCCCTTCAATACTTTGTATTTAGTCCTGAGTAAAATTGATTGATTTTACTATCAAGATCCCTGATGAAATTTGGAGCATACATTGCCAGTCAAGTGAATTTTTCTTCACATGCAGCCAATGAATCCTCATCTTGACTCAATTATAAGAATTGTTTTTCCAGGAAAAGTTATACCGCCTTAGGAAAATATTTCTCAAGAAAGATATTCTTAAATTTTTCTCATTCCATGGAATAAATGTTTTAACTGTCCCTAATTTTCATAACCATATACCACCACTGATCGATTTCACCTTCAAAATGGAAAACAAAAATAATGTCCTTTGATTGTCTGAACACCCCATGACTTCAAAAATCTTTTCTAGTGCTTTAATCCAGCCTTCAACTAGAACATTGTCAGATGATCCTCTGAATTATGGGGGATGTTTCATCATGAAATTATCTAATACTGACATGTTTCTCTACGGTTGATCTGGATAATCTCATGGATGGATACCACTGCTATTTATCGCCAGGGTCAACTATTCCATCACTGAAACAAACTTTGTAGTTCTAATTCTGACTATCTCAGGATGCTGATTTGGAAGGTTGTTTTCATCTGGATGTTATACAAGAATAGATTCCCTATTTCATCAGTGGAAAGTCATTATAAATTGACATATATTAGATGAAGAAACTTGGTTATATTCAAATTCTATATCATTTCAATTTTAAAATATGGTAAAAATTATTTATGGATATTCTATAAACAATATCCTAACCCCTAAGTTTATCTAAACCAACATTTGATACCAACTATAATTTGCTAGCCTTAAATATTACATAATCTTGAGTTAAATTAAGAATTAACATTGTGGATATTTTCAGGTTTAGAGATTTATATAATTAGGACATAACTATTTCATAGCAACTCAAATATTACAAAGTAGACACTTCTACTCACTATCTATTTTTTTCATAATCTAAAACATTCTAAAATAAAACATGAATTATTTTATGGATAAAAATCTTCATAACATTCTTATTAACATCCTCCTTTATCTTACCCATCCCTATACACTGTAAAAAACATGTTAAAACTTGAGATGAGCACCAAAATCTCAGTAAGAGGCATAAAAGAGGAAACACACCATTAGTCCATGAATATTTTAAACTCCTAAAAACATTTTCACAAAATCAAAAATTTCACCAATAAAATATAAACCCTTTATATTACCTCATGAAATAATAAGTGTATTATAAAAATTATTGAAATACTAAATCATAAATGTAACTTGTGGAATCTATAACATATTGACATTGTAGCTTTCACGACTAAATATGGAGTAACCTTTATAGTTACATTTGGAATACCCATCACAGTATATTCCCTAAATCTCTTTGGTGAAACCTTATCATTTAACTCCATCTCATTACGCAATGCATTGGAGGGTTATCACAGGATCACCCACCCTTGGTTTATCATGTAACTACCCGTATACATAAGTAATTCCCACGAATCATAACATAATCATAAAACATTAACAAGTATAAAAGAAAAATTACATTTCAAAATTATAATAACAAGATATAATTTTAAGATATTGACATACTAAATACCTTATCAAAACCATTTTCAATTAAAAAATACCTGAAAATGGAATATAGTATTTATTTTTCTTTTAATAGTCCTTACAACTTTTAAAGTAGGCCAAATACCAAATAATGGTCATGGTGGGAAAGCATTTATTATTGCCACATACCTTTAAAAACATTCCTTTTTTAATTTAGTAAAAATATTCATATAAAAAGATTAATTTTTAAAAAAATTGAATGAAATTATAAGTAAAATGGGTTGATTATAAACCATATATCCTAAGCTGGTGTATAAAATCAGAATATGACTCAATTAAAGGAGATTGAGACAAAGTCCATTACCGTGAGTCCGAATCATCATGTACAATATTTATATTCTTCAATAACAAACTTAGGTTAATGTATAAATTATTTATAACCTTTTTTAAGATTATTATTCTTTTTATATTACTTATTACCATGTTATAAAAATTACATAATTATTTAAGTTCATATCAGATGTTTTGTCGATATGCGGTACTTGAGTCGAAAATTAACTTGGTATGATGTCAATAGTCCATGTGGAAATAAGTCCTTCATATCCAAACTAATATTCATGACGTTATTATATTTTTTATTCATAAATTATACCCTTAAATCAAATAGTTAAGCATGGTTATGAAAAACAAACAACATTATAATCATGAAGATGGTAAGTCGTATGTACGCATGAGTGACATTTTCTATTTTCATTGATCGCTATGGAAAAAAGTTAAATATTATTTTATCTTTATATAAGGATAATAATATAAGTAATATCATATTAATAATTTAAATATACATATATAAATACATACATATATCTATATATATCATACAAATGATATAATTAATAAAAACACGACAGATCGCTTCGTGGAGGTGATAGTTCACATGTACGCACAAATAATGTTATCATTTTTATAAAGATGTAAGTGAGAATTTAATTTATATATTTTTATCTTATAATGATTAACATGTCATTAATATCACATATTAACATTAATTCCCTTATTATAACCGATCATGAGAGGTATTCATGGGAAATGAATTAGATCAGTTTGTGGAGGTGATAGTTCACACTTACGCACGAGCGATTAATTCCTTTCCCATTTAATAGAAGTGGAAATAGATTTATGTGATGATATTAACATAATAAAATCTAATTATATTGAGGTTACTGGAGTTATTATTTAATATTTATATAATAATATTATAATGAAGTTCAAGATGAAATAAAATTCAAATACTTAAAGAAAATGATACCTCTTCTTTGGTTGATAACATTTAAAGAACACCTTAACACCTATGAAGAAGTATTTATAACTAAGATAATGCCTGATGAATATGATGAGGGATTATGAAAAAGGGTTTGGGAAGATCTTGGCCAAACCAAAAGATTTTGTAAGTGTGTGTAATAGAGAAGAGTGGGTACCTTTTTATAGGAGAGGGGAGGGGCACCCTTAGAAACTCTTAAAATATTAAATTAATAAAAAATAAAATTTAAATAAAAATGACCCAAACTTCTTTTTTTTGAAAGATAATATGGGGATGGTTTGAAATAATCTCCTACAATAATTTTTATATGTGTATTGATTTTATTTTAAACCTTATATTTTCAGTTTACCCTTAATTATTCTCTTTTAATTTTAATTATGGTAAAAACATTTTAAATATTGAAAGGGTATAAATTTTAATTATAGGGGGTCAATTGCCCATAAATTTAAAATTTATAAACTTTTATATCTTATCATAGTAAATTTATAAATTTAATATTTTTTTTTGATATTTTAATATTTTAATAAAATATTTTTTATAAAATATCAATAGTGTCAATTTTGAAAATATTCATTTTATTAAATTTAAATAAAATCTAAACAAAGAGATAACTTAGAAAAAAACACTTAAATAGACTTATAATATTTAATATTCACCAATAATATTTATGGAGTACCCTAATTATTTCAAATTATATTTATTTTAATAATTTTCATATCATTTATTTGATATTTCAATTAATAAAATAATTACTGTGTCACAATAGTGTCAGTATTTATGGTAATTATTTAATCTATAAAAATTCTAAATAAATTTCAATGATATATATAATTTAATTATATTTATGCATACTATTAATTATCAAGGTTATATCATTTTTATTACTATATTAAAATTATTATACTTAAAATAAATAAGAGAGTGACATGTTGTCACTGTCTTTTGTTTGAATAATATTTATATCACTTTGATGGAAAAAAGTTCATTACACAAGTCAATTATGATCCTTAGGTGTTAAGTGATGACTTTTTTTTCGTAAAATATTATTTTTGAGGGTGTTAGGGTAATTTTATTACCCTTATCATATTATTTATTACCTTAATTTATCTAATTTACCTTTAACTGTGGTAAATAAAAATTACCAAAGTTACTATTCATAAAATAAAACAATAAAAGGAAACTATTTAGATAATTTGGACCCACTTATTCCAAATATGGAATCCATTTTTCAAAATTTAAAACACAGAAGATGCAATAATTATTTTAAAATTGATCCCTAGTGTCAAAATGAGAAAACAAGTTTTTGAAAGTAAAAACCGTCAAAAGATTTACATGAGTTTATAACTAATATTGTTGTGATATTAATTACAATGAAAAAATTGGATTAAATGATAAAAACATAACATAATTACACTTTAAATCCAATTAAAAATATAATCTAACAATAAAAATAAATTAGATGAAAAATTAGTTTTGAATTTAAATGCAGTATTTTTCACTATTCATTAAAATAAGAATTTTATCAGAAAAATAACAAAAATTTATGAAAACTAAAATTTTATGTCCCTATTTCAAATAATATATTTATTTTGTTAAATATAATTTATTAATGTGTCAAAAACTATATTTAAAATTGGTTCTCCATGAAAAGGCGGTAAAACCACCTTTTAAAAATATTAGTGATTTTATGCATAAAATTAGATTTATTTTTATTTTAAGCCCAAAAATTTTATTGGAAGAAAGTAAAAATATTTAATAAAAGTACGTGTACATAATATAGTTAGTTATTTTCATTCTCACCAATACAATTACTAAATGATAACTGCCATTTAAAATAATAATATCAACAATTTATTATTTTTCAGTATAACTCAATCTTGTGTGTAACGTATGATTTTAGAGAAACCCACTGTTTCATATCTGGTATTCAATTGGAAAATGAATCCCATTTAAGGTAAAATTAATATCTAATTAATAAATACTAATAGATATGAAAAGGTATTATTTTATAATTACCTAGGATATTATAGTTATTACCCCTAGATGCATCTATGAAAAAACCACATCCACTTGTTCTATCCAAACATATATGTATTTATAGGATAACCTCATAATCTCTACCTTACCGAGAATTCAGGATCTTATCTTATTCTTAAGCTTATCCTTAGTGTTTTCACTAATTTCTTCTAATATTAATATCCTAAAATAACTAAACCTTGATCTGATACCAACCATAACTAACCAAACCATAAAAACAAATTATTTTATAATTTTTAACATAGTTTAAAACAAATACAATCCTAGGATAGAGGGTTTGTGTCTTTTTAGGATCAGAAACATTAGTAAAAAATCTTAAAACATAACATCATTTTCTAAATTTAATCTCTTAATAGTAATCCTAACTCCCATAAGTCATTTTAATACTATATTGGATAACCTAGGTGAATACATAAGGAAAAGGATGATCTAAAAATCCATGTAAGGGAATAAAAATGATAAATAATAATAAAATTAGAGGCATAACATGATATCATAAGGATAATGGTCATGAGCATGTAATCAAGGCATAAGGCAATGATAACATAAGAGCACTAAATAAAAATGACCATATCATAATAGCATGGAGTCAAAAGAATGTGGAAACTATATAAAACATAAAATCATATGCATAAGTCAAGTCTTACTTCCTCATTAACATAACATAGTTGGCTAGGCTGACTTACCACACACCATAATTGTCATGGCTCAGTACCCATGCACCGTGATGTTGAGTCAATAAAGAAACCTTTTTGACTCAACAATCTCTCCCTTTTTGGAAACCACAAACATCCTTATAAAAAAGAATATATGTTCTTAGAGTTTTTCTTTATGAACATAAAAGAAAACTTATATCCCTTTATATATGAATCCTAGTGAATAAAACTAACCCCCTAGGTTTTGAAATCCCTGAGGATCATATTATTGATTTTCTGAATGAGATTTTACATTTTAATTCATACAAAAATCTTCTTTGATAAGAACTTCCCCTTTTATGAACTCCCCCTTACTCAGGGAAATATCTTCTTTACTTAGAATACCTTTTATCCTTCCTTTCTCCCCCTTTTTTACTTTCAAAAATGAATAAAGAGAATGAAAAAAATATGGTACCTAAAAAATTATTAATAAACAACCAAATATACGAAGAATAACCAAAATTCAATTATGATTGAAAGAATTTATACAAAGAAGAAAATACAATAAAAGATTGGAATGGGGTATAATTATCCTTCTTTGTCCTTCAGTATTAACTTCTTGACAATGGTTTTAAGCTCCTTTATCTCCTTGTGATCTTCTTTTACATGCTTGAGAAGCTGATTCTAATTTTCATTTTTCTTTTCTAAGGATTTTATATTTTCTTCCTGAGCCTTATGAATATCTGCCCAAGCCTTCAAAAATTCTTATTGCTTAACAAGATTTTCTTTAAACTCAATTCTGAGATTCCTTTATCTCTTCCAATTCATATCCACTTAATTAATCTTCCCATTCAAGTCCTTGACTTCCTGCTTCCAGGTTGTCTGTTTGAGAGTCAGCTTTTCCTCAAAACACTTAGTAAGATCATTAAATTTACCATCTTCAGTGTTAAAGTCATCCTTCAAACTTTCTTGAAATTCATCAAATACATTCAGGTCTTTGATTTCTTCCTTGAAAAACTTGTAATCTTCTTGAATGATCTTTTATGAGCTTCATATTCAATGAATAATGTTTTGAAATCTGTCTCAATCTTTACAAACTTATCCATAAGCATGGTGACTGAATCTTCTTTATGATTAAACGAGTGTTGAAGCATCTGGAACTTCAAGTCTATACTCGGAAATAAGGGAATGGTATCAACCATCTTTTTAAAGATTATACCAGAAAATCATGTTCAAGAGAAGATGATTCCAAATCCGAGTGTTTGGTTGGTGAATATTCTTTTTCCAACTCTTCAGATTTCCTCTTTGATGAAGCACTGGCACCTTTCTTTTTCACGAAAATTTTTGTAGGTGTATCAACCAACACCAGATTTCCCTTATCAACTCTTGAAATGGTCACTTCTACTTTGGGTGAATAATTCTCATTATCAGATAATTGAACAATTTTATTTTCCTCAAGGTTTTCTTTCTCAGCACCTACCACAATATCCTCTGGCTGAATGAAGTCATGGTTGTTACTTTCTTCTTCAGATAGTTTATTCAATTTTTCATAACCCTTTTTCTCTTTTACTGGAGTATCAAGTATTGAGGATTCTACTTCAGAAGTTTGGAGTGACAGTTTCTAATAAGGAATATCCTTCTCATGATATTCCTCTACTTATCATGTATTTTTTATCACCAATTCCTATTTTTTCTTCTTATTCTTCTACTTCTTCCTCTTGAATACTTAATTCTTCTTCTTATGGTTTTGGAATCACTACCTTCTTTACTAGAGTCACAAGGAGTGATTCTTTCAAAAACGATTCCGGTACCAGGATTTTTTAGAAGCTTCTTCAGAAACCTTAAGAAGGGATTGGACTATCTCTTCTTCAGACATTTTCTTCCTCTACTTCTTTTCTTTCTCTTTCATCTCAATATATTCAATAACCTTCAACATCAAGGCTTTTTCCTCAGCAGGGTCCAATCCAAAAGTAGGCTCCCCTTATTTTCTGTTCTTTTTTATCTTCTCTCCATATATCCACCACTTCATCTGGGCAAGTCTTTTACTTATATAGTTTTGGGGGTGATGATTGAGTTTACTTAGCTATGGGGATTTTTTTTAGGTTCCTTCACATTCCTCTTCCTTCCAACCTTCTTGTAAGTTTTAGCCTCTTTCAGTTTCTTTTAAAGAGAGTTTATTTCTGATTCAGACATATCATATAAATCTTCAGATTTACTATTTATGCCAACCTTCATCCTTTTGAGAGTATCATCACTCAACAACATCACTTTGAAATTTCTTGGCTCAGAACTAAAAGTAAATTTTAAAGAATAAAGACAAAGAATAATAATCTTGGAGAGAATTTCCAGATACATGATGAATTGAGACTTCAAATTTCCATTCTTGATATTCTTAATTGTTACCAAGATATACTTGACCAAGTTTATATTACCGAGTTTCGCCAAGAAATCCAGAATATAAATGTCACTTTTCTTCAGGGAATACTTATCCCATTTTATCAGAATGATAAAACCTTGAACCCATAATTCAAGAATCCAGAAGTTTGTAGATAGATGAACAATCTTTGGAGTATTCAGTTCTTTCAAGCAAAGGAACTATAAAGCCCTTTCCTTCTCAAACAAACCTGATACATCCAATAATTTATGGGTGAAAAATTATGCTGCACCTTTATATGGAATTTTAATTAGACTTGCAGCCTTATTGTAGGAAAGGGAGTAGGTATTTCCATAAAAATTGAAGGAAAACTTGTCTCTCCATTCTTCATTGAAGAAACTTACTATCTAATAGAATTCAACCAACAAATCTGGATAAACCGGATCCTGTGCCTTTGGTTTTGAAACACATAGGCTCTCCCAACCATTCAGCTTGATATTTTTTGAAATGATAGAATCATACTTAGCAAAGAATTTCAGTTTAACTAACCTCTCTCTGTATATTTTCAATTTTGAGAATTACTTTACAGACGATATTTCTTTTTGAGGGTAAGCTTGCACATACATTCAGAATTAAGAAAAATCTGAAGATTAAGAACAACCTTAAGTACATCAGTAGGGTTTCGACATGACAGATCTTTGAATATTGATGTGTGAAAAACATCGGGGGGGGGGGGATCATTATATAGGTGTTTGAGGTGACAGTTCACCTTCCTTGATTCATCCAATGGTTGAAATACTCTTGATCAGATCTAATGGTTGAGATGATAGGTGAAGAAGAAATTTGGTAGGTTCTGATCTTTTGAGGGTTTTAAGATAAAAATTCAGATTTACAGAAAAGTGAATATGAAAAAAATTTAAACAAAATTAAAATACCAACATGTAAAAAGATGATTATGAAAATTTTAGAAATGAAACATACCTTCTAGATTTATAGTAAAATTATCTATATTGAAATAAATTCTTCGTGCAGAACATTAGTTTTTTAAAAAATTATGACAATTTTTATTATGAAAATTTTTATTATGTGAATTTTAATAACAAAAATTTGATAATGAAAATTTTGATAATGAAAATTTTTATTAACAGGTAAATGTACTCTCCCTATGAAAAGGAGTTTCTTACTGTAAGAAGATAGGTTTCAACAAGTAATTAACATGAATTATTAACTTACAATTATCATTCATAACTTCTGTTTAATATATTCAATTCAATTGGAGAATAAATATTTTGTAAAAATATCAGCAAGTTGATCTTGTGTTTTGATAAATTGAGGAATGATATCTGCATTTTTTGTGTGATCCCTAAGAAAGGGATGCCTAATATCTATATGTTTTGCACGAGAGTGATTTTAAAGGTTTTTACATATGGAAATGGAACTATTATTATCACATAATATTTTTTTGGTAAAACTCATACTATAATCTGTGAGTGTGTGTTTCTTCCAGAACACTTGAACACAACAACTTATAGCTGCTATATATTCAGATTCACCAGTGGAAAGTTGTACTGAGTTTTACTTTTTTTCATGACCAAGAAACTAATGAATCTTATAATAAATGACATGTTCCAGATGTACTTTTCCTATTCATTCTATATCCACCAAAGTCAGCATCCAAAAATCTTTAAAAAAAATCATTTCTAGAAGTATAAAAGAGTCCTAAATCAATGGTTCCCTTTAAGTAGTGAAAAATTATTTTTGATTTCATTAAAAGAAATTCCTTATGATTATATTGATATCTTGAACATAAGAATACTGAAAACATTAAGTCTGGATGACTAGCTGTCAAGTATAATAGACTTCCTATCATTCCTCTAAATGATGTTTGATCTACTAGTTTCCCAGCTTCATCAAGATCAAGTGAATTTGAGGTACCAATGGGAGTACTTATACTCTTAGTGTTTCCATATACATAATTTTTAAGAATATTTTTAATATACTTATATTGATTTATATAAGTTCCTTCTAATTTTGGAGAAATTTTAAAAATCTAGGAAAAATGTTAACTCACCCATCATACTCATTTCGAACTTAGATTTCATTAGATTTGAAAACGAATCAGTTAAATATTGCTGAGTTGAACCAAATATAATTTCATCAACATAAACATAAATAATCAAAACATTTTTCTTTCCTTTCTTTATAAAGAGGTCTGGATCAACATTTCCCTTAATGAAATTGTTTTGTAACAAAAATCTTGTAAGTCTATCATACTAGGATCTAGGGGCTTGTTTAAGTCCATATAAAGATTTGGTAAGTTTGAAAACATGTTCAAGATGTTTTGTATCTTTAAAACCAGGAGTTTGTTAAAAAAAACTTCCTATTGAACATATCCATTAAAGAAATCACATTTAACATCCATTTGAAAAATTTTAATGTTAAAGAATGATTCAAAGGAATGTAAAATACAGATAGATTCAAGTCTAGTTTTTTAAGAACAAGTTTCTTCATAGTCTATTCCATCTTGTTGATTATCGATTTTATAAACTAATCAAGATTTTTTTATTACAATGACTCCATTTTCATCACACTTATTTCTAAAAACTATTTTTACTCCAATAACAAAAGTTTCCTTAGGTCTTTCAACAAAGGTTGAGAATTTATTCCTTTTGAATTCATTTTTCTCATCCTGCATGGATTTTATCCAATCATCATCACCTAAAGCTTCATCAGTGATTTTTGGTTTTAATTGATAAAGGAATGCTAGAATTTCTACTTAATTTATTAAGGAACTTATAGTCCTTACGGGTTTATTTACATCACCAATGATACTATCACTGGGATGATTTTTAAGAAACAACTTATTTGGGTTTTGTAAAACCAATTCATCAACATATGATAGGAAATCTTTTGGGGTAAATGCTTCAGAAAAATTTTCTTGGAAATTTTCCTTATAAGAAGGATCTTCTATCAAGGGTTGATAATCAGTTTTTGAAAACACATCTAAAGATGTAGGTCGAAGTTGTTTAAGAAAAAAAGGATCAGTTTCATCAAATTTAACTTGTACTGTTTCTTCAATAGTACACATATTTTTATTAAAAACTCTATAATACATAGATGTTGTGGAGTAGTCTAAGAAAATTACTTCATTATATTTGGGTGTGAATTTAAGTAAATTATGTTTAGTATTCAAAATGAATAATTTGAAATTAAGTACATTAAAGTAGGAAAGTATAGGTTTTTTTACCATTCCACGATTCTTAAGGGGTTTTATTAAGAAACGGTATAATCAAAACTCGATTTATAGTATAACAAGTAGTACTACAACTTCATCCCAAAAATGTTTAGCTATTGAATATTCACTCAACATGGTTCTAGTTATCTCTTGATGAATTTTATTTCTTCTTTCAACAACACCATTTTGTTGAGGAGTTATTGGTTCTGAGAAGTTATGAGTAATTCGTTTTCTTCTAAAAAAAGTTTCAAAATTAGAATTTCTAAATTCTCCTCCATGATCACAATGAATAGTTATCAGTAAAAGATTTTTCTTATTTTTAACTTTCTCTCAAAATATTGTTAAATAATAAAAAACAACAGATTTATTTGCTATAAAATAGACCCAAATAAATCTAGTGTAACCATAAACTAAGAAAAATACATAATAATTTCCTCCAATGCTTGCAGTTTTTGTTGGACCAAAAAGATCCATATGTACCACCTGTAATGCATCAGTAGTTCAGACTATACTGATTGATTTAAAACAAAATTTATGTTTCTTTCTATATTGATAATGATCAAAAACTATTGAAAAATCATATCAATGATTTGTTAGATCCTTAATAAGTCTCTTCTTAGAGAGTTTACATAGGTTCCTAAGGTTACACTGTCCTAAACGCTTATGTCATAACCAAGATTGATCTTCCATTACACTAAGACAAGGTAGATCTTGGATCTTAAGGTATTCTAAGTTTAGTGTGCATACATTCTCTTGCCTATGGGTAGAAAGAATAAACCATTCCTTGGAATTCTGTACTAATCATTTGTTATTCCTAAAATTCACAAGGTAACCTTCATCACATAATTGAATTATGCTAATGAGGTTGTTATTAAGACCCTTAAAAAATAAAACATTTGAAATCAATGTTTTTCCAAGAAGAACAATGTTACCTATACCAATAATTTCTCCCTGAGCATTATCTCTAAAAGTTACTTTTCCTCCTTTCATCTTGATAATATTTTCAAAGAAGTTTTTGTTACTAGTCATGTGGAGAAAACATACACTATCCATGTACCATGTATCGTTGTTGGTATTATCTTTATTTTTCTAAAAATAAGAGTGTTAGACTTTCCGAACCCAAACTTTCTTGGATCTGGAAAATTAAGAAGGGAAATTTTTTTATATCCACATTTTCTTAGAAAAATTAGATTTATGAAAACCTAAAGGCTGAGTTTTGTTTAAAGAACAATTTTTTTCCCAATGTCCACCACACTAACATTTAGCGCAGAATGGTGCACTTTGAGGAACAAAATATTTATTACTAAAAATTGGTTTAGAATGAGTATAACCAAACCGAGAACAATTATTAAGAGGATAAATTTGGAAAAACATTTTATCAAAATTTTCTTCACCAGAGGTAATGTTTGAAAAACACTTCCATAAGGAAAATATTTTTGACTTCAATTTAACAACCAATATTTGATCCTAAAAAACATCAGTTTTAAAACTAGAGTTAGTCTCTAAAATATTTTTCTTAGAAATTACATTTTCAATATCTTTAGAAAGTTTATCCTTCTTATAATTAACTTCCTTAAGGTTTTTTTAAATACTTCCAAAATCATAAATTTTCTTATTAAGATCATTATAAATATATGATACTTATTTAGTAAGAATAAAATTATAGAATTATCCTTATCAAGCTTTTTCATGAGTTTAGAAATTTCATTCTCAAGAAGTTTAGAAAACCTAGATACTTCTTTATAAGTAGGTAATATATTTTCTTCATCAGAAGAAGAATCCTTATCTAAAGAATTATATTATTTATCATCATTATAATTTTCATTCAAGGATACATTTGTGATAGATTCCAAATTGGGTACCTTAACCATTAGACAATTATTTTCAATAGGTAGTCTTGCTAGTAGACCAATATTTTTCTGATAAGAACATTCATACTCAGAGAATTCATCAGAAGAGTCACCACCACTAGCACTCCAAGTGAAATTAGCTTTCAAAACTCTTAGATTTTTCTTTGTATTACTTCTTTATATTCCTCTCAGAATGATTTTCATTTCTATCATTTTTCTTAAGAATAAGATAATCGAACCTTATATTCCCTGCACATTTTCATTCATAACAAGTGACTTCTGATTATTTCTTGTCTTTTATTTATTTATTATTATATCTTTACTAAAAGTATTTCTTCCCAACAATATTTTCATCATTCAATCAATATTAGAAACCTCATTATCAGAATGTTCACTTTCACTTGATTCAGATTAAAAAATGACTTTCTTATAATTGGATCTTGTAACCCTTTCATGAGTCTTGGATTTAGTAGTAGTAAAGGCGATACTTCTATTTCCATTCTTCTTCTTATTAATATCTGTATCTCTTTTCATTCTTGTCTTATGTTGAAGAAGAGTTCCAAAATATTCATCGAGAGTAATTTGAGATACTTTTTTATTCTCATCAATGGATGTTATTTTAGATTCCCACTCATTAGGCATGAAATCTATAATATTGTCCACAATTGACTCGTCATCTAAACCTTTATCACCCATGGATTGTAAACTCTTAACAATAGTCATAAACCTTTGTTATACCTTGCACACTGGTTATCCATAAGAAAATAGAAATACATGATATTCTTATCTAAGAATAGATCTTATAGTTTCTATAACCTTGGATGTACCCAAATTAGTAGCCTCCAATTTCTTCCAGATGCAGTTAGCAGCTTCACAAGAAGAAATATGACTATATATATTCTTGGTCATGGAACACAACAAAGTATTGCATACCTTGTAGTTTAGTTGATATTCTGAATTTTCCTGATTAGTAAACTTTATGACTTCATTATCAAGAATATTGTAATCTCCAGTAAATATAATGAAGTTGTAAACTATATTATAAATAAAAAAGTATTATTATGATCTCTCCAATATTCATAATCATTCCCATCAAATATAGGTGGTCTAGTAGGATTTAGATTTTCAATCGAACTGAGATTTATTCATACCATCTAAAAGAAAATATCTTTCCACAAAACTTGTTAATAGAAAAAGTTTGTAAATAAGGATAAAAATCCCTCAGTAAGGAAAGTATTTAGAATAATGAAAACTTGATAAATAAAACTTATATATTAATATAATTATTTTATAGACCTACTCTGATACCAATTGTAGGATCTAAATATGAATGTAGATGCTAAATTACAAGAGGGGGGTGAATTTTATGTTTAAACACTTTTGTTTTGAACATTAAGGAAAACTATTTTTGTCAAGGTTAAATCAGGTAAATTCACAAGACCTCTTTTAATAGAGCATCTACATTCATATTTCAATCCTACACATGAAATCTCATGAGATAGAAACATTAACCAATGAATTAGAGGATTATATAATTCTAATCCCACCCATCACATAATAAATATGATATATATGTGTTCCACATGAGAAAAATAAACTATACATAAGTTGCATACATAGTTAAAACCCATAAGAAAGAACTAGGTTTCATGATATTATCTGAAGGAATATATGAAACCTATAACATAAGGATTGAAAAGAGAATAAGGAATTAAATTAATTTTTAAATTCACATAATAAAGTAACAAAAGTCTTTATCATGGAGTCCTGTGGTATAAAAATCCATGATAATTTTTAAAGAATCAAGAATAAAAAAATGATCCACTTTAGGGATGCTTTTCAAAATAAGAAAAATCTCTTTTTGAGAAATGGGATCATATTTTTCCTTTAAAAAATTTGAACGGGATTGGTTCTATAGAAATTAAAGAGTAATTTTGGAATTTATTTATGGTTTAAAAACATTTTAATGGGGTTATGGTTGATGTGAAATAATAATTTTGAAAATCCCCTTAAAACAGGTTTCCTTAAAAGTGGATTTTTTAAGGAAACATTAAACATGTATAACCATAGAAATGGAAGATATATTAAACTAGTGATATATGTAAGGGAAATATATATAAAAAATAATAAAAATTAAATGATAATAAGTTGAAATAAAATGTAGAAAAATAAAGATAAAGTGTAACAAAAAAGTTATGAGGGGAGTATAAATTATCCCTTACCATTTTATTTGAATTTTTTTTTCACTTGCACTTAATTTACTATATAATTAAATTAAGTTCATTAAAAAAATTAATAAGAAAATTATTCGTCTATTATTAGTTTACTAAGTTCTATTTATTGTCATAATTTTTTCATTTATTAAATATTTTCCACTCTTTTTGGTTACGAGAGGTGGTTGGGTCAATTTTTACGTGATTCTGTTGACATGTTGACCATGGTTAATTTTATCTTAAAAAATAAATTCAAAACATAACTAATATAAATATAGTTATAAATTTTATTTTTATACATAGAAATATTTTTAAATAAATCTATTTTATGTGATAATGGAAAAAATGTGTCTTTGATATATAGGTAGTAGTTCAAATGTACACATAAAAAACAATTTACATTTCCATAAAAAGGGAGGTAGGTGAAAAAAATTATTAATAATTAAAGAATTATAATTGATACATTTAAAAATGTTTATTCATCACGTTAATCCTTAGTACCAACCATGAATGGAAGTGCTGGAGAAAAAAACAACATCAGTTCGTAAAGGAGGTAGTGTGAACAAACGCACGATCAATGATTATGTTTTTCATAGAGAATTCATGAGGATGGATAATTATTGTTAAATAAATATAATTAATATTAATTATATTAATTATAATTAATCTATTAAATTAAATGGGTTATGTAAGATAAATATAAGAAAAAATGAAATAAAGACTAATAAGAAGAAACACTCACGTAGTGGGCTTCAATTTTCCATGGAACTATCATAGGAAATGAATGGATTTGGATAAGTAAGAGTAATTAAAGTCATTAGGGAGTGTAAAGGAATTATAGTAGAATTAATTATGGAAAAATATCAAGAGTAATTTGAATGGGAGGTGAATTAAGTAAGGGGTGGAAGTGATCTCCTTTTATAAGTGAAGAAAAGGGCACTTTCCATGGAAAAGAATGTTTAGTAAAGGGAAAGAATGGAATGACATGAAAGGAAGGTGAGGCAGGCGAAGGAAAGATGGTAATACATGTAGGTATGGCCTTAAAATCTAAAAAATTACTTCTATAAGGTCTATAGGTAATTAAAACTTTGGAATATTTATGCCTCATTAGATTACTTTCTTAAACACTAATTAGTCTTAATTAAATATTAATCAGGGTAATTAATTAATTTCAAAAAAACAACAACAAGAACCTTACCATATAAATTCTATGGTTTGAATCCAAATTTATACAACATTATATTTGATTAAAATTCTAAATAATAGATAATTAAATTTTAAATTAAAATATATAATTTATTGAAAGACAAATTTTATAATAAAATAATACTTTTGTTCAAAAATGATAATAATGGGTTTGTAAACATGATATATTAAATAAATATATATAACTTTAGAGAAAAATGGATTCAAAAATATTTAATCCATTCTCATGTTATGATAATATCATAATTAGAAATAAAAATATCCAAGACCAGTATTTTTCACTATAAATATAAAAATTAAAGATTTTATAAAAAAAATCATAATAAGATGATTTTGGTATTCTAAATTCAAATATGCATTTAATTTTATCTAATTAAAATTATAAAAATTATATATATTACTTTAATAAGGAATGAAAAATATAAACCGCTATTATTAAAAAAGTGTACTTCTTAAACATTAAGTGTTTCTAATATTATTTCATACCAATGTTGTAATTTAAATAATTTTAATATAGATATATTACATGTTATCAAATTTATATTTTAAATATTATTAATTTAGTTTATAAATGTGTCAAGGCCTTTGATTTAGTGTGCAGGAAGAAGGATATCATACTCAGAATCATTTAAAGGAACACATGTAAAGACCCGTAAATTTCAATGAAATTTTTTTCTTAAATTATTTGGGATTTTACAAGTACGTAGTTTCTAACGCAACCTGATTCCGAGGCCCGGTGTGCTCGGAATCAATTTTCAAAGTTTATATCGGGTACGTTCAGTGAAAGAATGAGCATTTTTTTCTATCTTTTGAACCAGTGCTCGGAATTGAAATCTGAGGGCACCGATGAACCCGCCGCTCCAGTATTTTCTTAAGATGACTTTTACCATTGATGCATTTTCTCGGGAGAAGAAGTTAAATTTTGGGGTTTAAGTGAGAAGTAAATAAAATTGTGTACAGTTTTATTTTATCCTTGGAAGTTTAATTCACTCATGGGAAGTTGTTAGTGGGGCCCACAACCACCCAACTTCCCATGTGTGGTTATAAGGGAGTTGGGGCCCACACGAGCCCCCATCTTTTCACATTCCCCATAGCACCTTAAACTCCCCATTAAACCCCCTCTTATTTTAATTAGGTAACTCTTCCCCTCTTCCAATTTAATTTGCCAACCTACCTCTTAATTAAATTAATCTACTCAAAATTTAATTAGTTAAGGGGATTTAAATTTTATATTTTTTTTGAATTCATGGCATGTGTTAATAAAATAAGGATGAGCCTTATTTTATTTTGGTTTGGTTGGCTTGTTGTGTTAAGTCTTTGGAGGAGAGCTTTTCCTTTCTCGTGGAAGAACTTTTTCCTCCTGCGAAGAACAACACCTTTCGTTGTAGAACGCCAAATCCCCGAAGGATGACGATGCGCCCTCTTTCCTTTTCTCCATGACAAAAAGGGAAGATGCCATATCCTCCTCGGACGCTCTCCGTGGACGTCTACAGAACCTCATCCCGCGACGCCGTTTTCCGCGACTCCTGTCGTTCAACATCTTTTGTTGAGGTAGGGTTTATCTTCATCTATGTTTAAATCATCGTTCTTCATTGGTTAAATTTGGCCGATTGTTACCAACGTAATGGGAGGATATCGGACCACACAAACATGACCGATCTCTCCAACCTATTTTCTTGTTGAACATTGTTGGCGAGTTGGGGCGAAGACGACACCGTTCTGTTGCACCGCGCTGGAATGAGGAGAACTGTGGCCGGAGCGGGCCGCGGTGGTGGTGTGCGACGATGTCGCATCATGCCGGAATAACTGAGAGAGACCGCGGCTGGAGTGGTCCGCAACGGAGGGGCACAGTGTCGTCGCGCTGCGCCGACCAAAGAAGAGTGGCGGCCTTTGGCTGTGGTGGTTGAGCTGGGGCTACCGAAAAACCAGCCGCCGGAGCTCCTGGAGGCGGGACCTCGAAGGGTCCCATGGTAGACCAACCGGCTGGCCTTAATGGCCGACCATTTTCTGAATAAATCGGGGGTTGAAACCCTCGACCAGTGAAGAGGGCGGACCCCGTAGGGTCCGCCGTTACGGAAACAGGGGGCGGTGCCCCCCCCCCCCTTCGCATCCCGCTCGGCCGCGAGCTGTGCCGCGGTAGGCCTTTGAGCCAGGCTAGGCTGCACCCAAATTGGACGGACTAGGACCCAGGTCGGGTCGACCCGGTTCGGGCCGACCCAGGGGGTATCGAGCCGGGTCGGACCGGGCCCGAACCCCCTATTTTCGGGCAGATTCGTTCAAACGCCCATAACTTGGGATACAGGCCTCCGATCAATGCACCGTCAGTTGCGTTGGGATCCTTGGATCGAGAAGTCCATCTCAGTATATTAAACTCAAGATTTTGGTAAATATTGTGTATGGCCGGGTTGGTTCGAACCCAAAACCAACTGGGACCTTGGAGCGGAAACACTTATAACTTAACGACCGGATGTCCGAACGACCTGTTGTCAGTTACGTTGAATTCCTCTTAGTGATTCGGTTCTTTTAGCTTACTAGAATCGAGGTTTGGACATATATGGAGTACGTTTGGGTTGGTTTTAGCTTAAAAAAACCAACGGGGCCCCTGGGACGAAACAACCAATAACTCTCAGACCGGGCACCCGATTGACGCGCCGTCTGTCGCGTTGAGTTCCTATTGAAGAGATGGAACTTTTTGATACATCAACTCTGGGCTTTGTGATAGTTAATGTATCAACCTTTTGTCTCGTGGAGCGGATCCTCCCGAAATCAACCGAGCTGTGTGCGGGAACACTAGTGCTGGCTGCGACTGCGATGACGATGACGACTGTACTTGGATCCTATATCGGTTCGACAGCGAGGAAAAATGTACTTAGATCCTACGTGGGTTCAGCAGCGAGGATGACTATACTTGGTCCTCCGTGGGTTCGGCAGCGTTGATGTTTGTACTTGGATCCTATGTGGGTTCGACAACGACAACTTCTGTACTTGGATCCTACGTGGGTTTGGCAGAGGAGATGATTCAGAAGCTACATCTAATCATCTCCACCCCTCTTCGTGAGTAGTATACCTGTGTGAGCTAAGTCTTGACTTTCAATCATTATCATCGATATGATTGACTTGATTTCCTATGTATATTGGGTTGTGTTTTCCATTGTGGACTGGGTTTTACTTGGGCTCGTGAGTTGGAGTCGAACTGGAAATGATGACTTAGGTATATATATGGGCATATACCTAAGTAGAGTTGGTTGATACTTCGTGTTTGTATCCTTCCTTTGAGGTTTATGCTTTTCGGATTCTAGGTGACCTTCAGGGGTCTCAGGGTCCCTACTGAATATCATATACTCACCCCTGCACGAGCTATGCCCGCACTACGTTGTGTTGGTTGCAGATGCCGGACAACGCTGATCGTGGTTGAAGCTTGTGGAGTGGGATGGTACGCGGAGGTAGACTATCAGGTGGGATGTACACGGAGCGAACGACCGGACCTGAGTAGTTGTGGAGACCATATATACCCACCCTTTAGGCCAGATTTCTAGAGGATGTCTTGGTGGTTTCTGCTCTACTTTTCAGTTGTTGTACTGTACTTTCACTTGGGTTTGAATACTAGCCCATTTACTTTCCAGCACTTACTTTTGTACTCATTTTACATAGTGTTTACTTCATCTTGTAAACTCTATGGTGTTTGTTTTCTTATATAAAGTTAATGCTTTCCCTTTTATCGGGATTTATGCCTTTGGTGCTAGTCGCCAGCCCCTGGCCTTTGGAAGGCGGGCTTGGGGTAGTCACAACACGAGCCCCAAGGACGGGTCATGACAAATTGGTATGAGAGGAGTCAGTTCTAACACAAAACTCAGGACTCTGATAATTTATTCTATGTGAAGAAATAGTGTTTAGGGTATTTAGTGTGGTTATCAGTCCAGGGAGTCCACTGTTTGTACAGCAGATGACGTATCTATACACCAGGACCCTGACTTCTGATTTCCGACTCAATGCACGAAAACATTGATTGCATCTGTGTTTCAAAGTTTTCTTTGTGATTACTTTGTGTCAGCTCACCAGGTATACTGTATTAATCATGAAACACCTGTTTCTTTTTCGGATGGCCCCACGACGATAGCTAGCTAGGGTTCTGATCTTTGTGAGAGACGACAGCCCACCGAGTGACGAGGCCTCAGTGTAGGGGCCCATTATAGCGGAGGCACCAACTGTACCTCTGCCCGCCGAGCTACTGATGCCACCATCCCCAGCAGCTGAGAGTATACGTCACTTGAGTGAACTGAAAAAGTTTTAGCGTTAGAGACCACCCAGGTTCCGTAGGGAGACAGACCCTCAGGAAGCCAAGGATTGGCTAGAGGATGTTGTTCGAGTCTTCAGATTAGTAGGGACACCAGCTGCCCTCATGGTGATCCTTGTAGAGAGTCTCCTGCACGTGACAACAGGTAGATGGTGGAGAATGATGCTCCAAGTTCATGACAAGACATCTCTTCTTTGGTCGGACATCGAGAGCCTTTTCCGCTCGGAGTTCATTCCAACCACCCTCTATGTGGTGCACATCTAGGAGTTGCTACAGCTGTGACAGGGCAGCTTGATATTAGCCTAGTACTCAGTGAGGCTTATCGATCTCTTGTGCTACTCCAATGACATGGTATGAGACCCATTATTCCTAGCCCAGACCATCGAGGAGGGACTGAGGTATGAGATCAGGGCATCGATGACCTCCCTCAGCATTCCGACGCAGGCAGGAATACTGGAGCGAGACCTTCTCATGGATAACTTCCTTGCTGAGCCTACACCATCAGTGAGGCCTACTGTAGGGAGACATGTAGTGGAGTCTTCTGCAGCTGATAGTAGACAGATGTCGCAGAGGTCCAAGCAGACCAGACCCTTAGGTGGGTGATCTTAGGATACTAGTTCAGAGGTGCAGGGCCCACGCAGTAGAGCCAATCATACAAGAGGTAGACAATGCTATGCATGTGGTGGGCAGGGCCACATGGCTCGTGACTACTCGAACCACCATGCAGAGAAGCAGCAGACGATTGAGGGAGTATCCAGGAAGAAGCAGAGGTTTGACCGTGGCGGTCCGCCGGGAGAAGGCGGACGATGCAGAGGAGATGGCCGAGCAGTGGGTGGTGGGAGATGCTTTGAGGCTCTACCAACACCACCACTAGGAGGTCCACCCCGACCGTAGGGAGCTGGCGGGTAGAGGCAGACTCAGCTTCAGGTGGTGGAGGCCTACGACTACGGCGCACCTGAGATGATTCGAGATACTATCAGTGTCTACTTCACCCTTGCTGCAGTTCTTATAAACACAGGAGCGAGTCATTATTTCATTGCTGCTACCCTTGTTCGAAGCTCAGAGATTCCGACGGAGCTGTTGGCTCAATCCTTATGGCTAGAGACTTCTACAGGAGTAGACTCGACGATTATGCACTGGTGCCGACAGTGTGAGCTTACTCTAGTAGGTGAGAGCTTCGGCTGTGATCTTCTTGTAGCGGCGTCGAGGCCTTACGATGTCATCTTGGTCATGGATTGGTTATCTACGGTCCATGCTCAGATCAACTGTATTAGGTGCAAGGTGAGATGTGTTTTCACCGATGGGAGCAGGTTCACCTTCACCGGTGAGAAGGGAGCCTTTGCAGTGTAGGATGGACTCACGTAGAGGAGAGGACAACCGATCACCCATCAGTTGGATAGTCTCATCGTAGGATTAGTTGATGTGCGAAGTCAGAGTTTCCCTATTGTGGTGGATCAGTATGCGGACGTTTTTCCTGACGACGTTCCAGGACTACCTCCTCACAGAGAGGTAGAATTCTATATTGAAATGTACCCCGGGAAAACATAGATATCCACTCCAACATATCGAATGTCTCCCGCTGAGCTTCGAGAGCTACAGGTACAGATGGAAGACTTGAAGAGAAAAGGATTCATCCGACCCAGTGTTTCACCCTGGGCTTCCTCGATATTGTTCACCAAGAAGGCAGACGGGAGCTTGAGACTGTGTGTCGATTACCGTTGCCTGAACCAGGTGACCGTGAAGAACAAGTATCCACTTCCGAGGATTGACGACCTCTTCGATCAGCTCAAGGGAGAATGATGGTTCTCAAAGATAGACCTCAGGTCAGGCTATCGTCAGCTCAAAGTTCGAGACGAGGATGTGCAGAAGACGACCTTCAGGTTTCGGTATGGCCACTATGAGTTCTTGGTTATGACTTTAGGTGTAACCAATGCTCTAATAGTGTTCATGAGTCTCATGAACAGGATCTTCCAACCTTACCTCAATTGATTTGTCGTAGTCTTCATTGACAACATATTGATTTACTCGACTACCGAGGAGGAGCACGCCTACCACTTGCGGGTTGTACTAGACACACTCTGAGAGCACAATATTTATGGTAATCTCTCTAAGTGTCAGTTATGGATTCGAGAAGTCCACTTCATGGGGAACATCATCTCTAAGGTGGGATTTGTGGTGGACCCTACGAAGATCGAGGCTATTCTAGCTTGGGAGAAACCCAGGAGAGTGACAGAGGTGCAGAGTTTCCTAGGTCTAGCTAGGTACTATCAGATATTTGTGCCAGAATTCTCCAGAGTTGCAGCACCACTCTCAGCTTTGACAAAGAAGGGGAAAACCTTCGTGTGGTCGGATAGATATCAGCAGATCTTCCAAGAGATGAGATAGAGATTGATCACTGCACCCATCTTGAGGCTACAGGAGGAGGGCATAGGGTACATTGTTTACTGTGATGCATCAGGGACCAGACTCGGGTGTGTCCTGATGTAGGAGCAGGCAGTGATCGCCTATGGTTCACGACAGTTGAGGCAGCACGATAAGAACTACGCTACCCATGACCTGGAGTTAGCAGCAGTGGTCTTCACCTTGAAGATTTGGCGGCACTATCTGATGGGCTAGAGCTTTATAGTTTACTCTGACCACCAGAGTCTCAGGTACAACTTCTCACAGAAGGACATGAACATGAGACAACGACAATGGCTTGAGTTCCTCCAGGACTATGACCATGAGATAGTCTATACTCTTAGGAAGGGGAACGTAGTAGCTGATGCTCTCAGCAGGAGGTTGGGCATTCAGCTACTTGGAGAGGTAATAGAGCTATTAGCTGCTTTGCAGATATCCTTTGTGGATTGAGATGGAGCAACCTTCCTACAGTCCCTCACACTCACTCCTCCACTACTTCAGTAGTTCAGAGAGGTACAACATGGTGATGTTGATTGTGAGACGCGACGTGCACAGATATCCATAGGACATGCACCTGATGGATTTTTTATAGGAGGGGAGAACATCATCCTTTTCAGAGGACGTACCATGGTACGAGTTGCATTAAAGGAGGAGGTTATAAGGGAGTTTCACACGCCCCCTTTGGTAGTACATCTAGGAGTAGCAAAGATGTACCAGGATCTCAGACTACAATACTGGTGGCTAGGTATGGAGAAGGCTGTGGAAGAGTTTGTTTCTCGATGCCTCACCTGCCAGCAGGTGAAGGCAGAGCACCAGGTACCAGCAAGCTTGGTACAACCCTTAGAGGTCCCGAAGTGGAAGTGGGATAGGATATATATGGATTTTGTGACAGGGCTTCCACGTACTTTCAGAGGAAACAAATCCATCTAGTTGATTTTAGACTGACTCACCACGTCAGCCCACTTCTTACCCATCAGAGAGAAGTGCTCAGTGGAGAGCTTGGGACGCCTCTATGTTCAGGAGATCGTACAACTTCATGGTGTGGCATCATCTATCGTCTCCGATCGAGACACTTGTTTTACTTCCCGGCTTTGGATGGGGTTGCAGGAGGAATTTGGAATGTAGCTATGCCTGAGCACCACCTTTTACCCTCAGACAGATGGTCAGATGGAGATGACCATTCAGACTCTCGAGGACATGCTCTGTGCATGTGTCATTGACTTTGGTCACAGTTGGGAGAATCACATACCCTTGGTGGAATTTTCGTACAACAACAACTACCACTCCACAATCAGGATGACACCATACGAGGCATTGTACGACTGTCCTTATTGATCACCTCTGTGATGTACTGACCCGGGGGAGTCCGCACTCGTAGGGCCAAAGATGGTCCAGGCCATGACGGAGAAGGTACAGGTCATCCAGGAGCGGAAGAGGAAAACTTAGAGCCAACAGAAGTCCTATGCTGACAGGAGGCGGAGACCACTAGAGTTCGAGGATGGAAACCACGTTTTCTTATGGGTCTCACCTCAGTGTGGATTAGAGAGATTTGGATGGGGCGAAAAGTTATCTCCGCGCTTCATCAGACCATTCTAGGTTCTTAGTAGGATAGGTGAGGTGGCTTATCGCCTGGCTCATCCACCTCAGTTGCACTAGGTGCATGATGTCTTCCACGTATCTCAGCTGAGGAGATACGTGCACAACCTGACAGATATCATTGATCACGGGGAGCTGGACATCGATGACGGGGATACTTTTGCTGAGGTCCCAGTGGAGACAGAGGATCGACATGGGCAGGTCCTACGTGGATGATTGATTCCTCTATTACACATCAGGTGGCAGCACAAGAACCTTCATGAGAGCACATGGGAGCGGGAGGCTCAGATGCATACACAGTACCCTCACTTGTTCCCCTAGTTTATGATGTATCTTTATGAGGATGTAAATCCCTAAGGTGGGAGTAATGTAAAGACCCTTAAATTTCAAGAAATTTTTTTTCATAAAATATTTGGGATTTTATAAGTACGCAGTTTCTGACGGCACCTGATTCTAAGGCCCAGTGTGCCCGGAATCAATTTCCGAATTTTAGCTCGGGTACGATCAGTGAACGAAAGAGCATGTTTTTCTATCTTTTTAACCGGTGATCGGAATTGAAATCCAAGGGCCCCGGTGAACCCACAATTCCAGTATTTGATTAAGATGAATTTTACCATTGATGCATTTTCTCGGGAGAAGAAGTTAAATTTTGGGGTTTAAGTGAGAAGTAAATAAAATTGTGTACAATTTTATTTTATCCTTGGAGGTTTAACTCTCTCATGGGAAGTTGTTGGTGGGACCCAAAACCACCCATCTTCCCATGCATGGTTATGAGGGAGGTGGGGCCCACACGAGCCCCCATCTTTTCACATTCCCCATAACCCCTTAATCTCCCCATTAAACCCCCTCTTGTTTTAATTATGTAACTATTCCCCTCTTCCAATTTAATTTTCCAACCTACCTCTTAATTAAATTAATCTACTCAACATCTAATTAATTAAGAGGATTTGAATTTGGTATTTTTTTTGAATTTATGGCAAGAGTTAATAAAATAAGGATGAGCCTTATTTTATTTTGGGTTGGTTGGCTTGTTGTGTTAAGTATTTGGAGGAGATATTTTCTTTTCTCTTGGAAGAACTTTGTCCTCCAGCGAAGAATGGCACTTTTCATTGAAGAATGCCAAATCCCCGAAGGAAGATAATGCACCCTCTTTCCTTTTCTCCATGACAAAAAGGGAAAATGCCGCATCCTACTCAGATGCTCTCCGTCGACGTCTACGGAACCTCATCCCGCGACGCCGTTTTCCGCGACGCCCATCGTTTGACTACTTTTATTGAGGTAGGGGTTATCTTCATCCATGTTTAATTCATCGTTCTTCGTTGGTTAAATTTGGCCAATTGTTACTAATGTAAAATGAGGAGATCGGACCACACAAACATGGTCAATTTCTCTTCCCCGTTTTCTTGTTGAACATTATTGGTGAGTTGTGGCGAAGATGACACGATACTGTTGCACCGCGCGGAAACGAGGAGAACTGCGGCCGGAGCGGGCCACGGTGGTGGTGCATGATGCCGTCACGTCGCGCCGAAAAAACTGAGAGAGACCGCTGCCGGAGCGGGCCGCGACAGAGCAGCGCGACGCCGTTGTGCCGTGCCAGAAGAAGAAGATCCGAAGCCTTAGGCCGTAACCGTTTAGCAAGGGCGGCCGAACAACCGGCCGCCGGAGCTCCGGGAGGCGGGACCCCGAAGGGTCCCACGGTAGCCCAACCGGACGACCTTAATGGCCGACCGTTTTTCTGGATAAACCGGGGGTTGAAACATCTGGCTAGTGCAAAGGGCGGACCCCATAGGGTCCGACATTATAGAAACAGGGGGGGCAACATCCCCCCTTCCCACCCCGCTCGGCTGTGAGCCGAGCCACGACCGACCTCCGAGCCGGGCCGCAGGCCGCGCCCAGCTGGGCCGAGCTGCGCCAGCCGGGCCAGGCCATGACCAAATGGGCCAGACCCGGACCCGGGTTGGGTCGACTTGGTTTTGGTCGACCTGGTTTGGGCTGACCCAGGGGGTATCGGGACGAGTCGGATCAGGCCCGAACCCCTATTTTCAGGCAGATTTGTTCAAATTCCCATAACTTGGGCTACGAACCTTCGATCGACACACCGTCAGTTGCGTTGGGATCCTTGGATCGAGACATCCGTTTCAGCATATTACACTCAAGATTTTGGTAAAGTATGGGTATGGATGAGTTTGTTCGATCCGAAAACCAACCGGGCCCTTGGAGCGGAAACACTTATAACTAAACGACCGAACGTCCGAACGACGTGCCATCAGTTACGTTGAATTACTCTTAGTGAGGTGGTTATTTTGGCTTAATCCACTTGAGGTTTGGACGCAGATGGAGTACAGTCGGGATGGTTTTAGCTTAAAAAAACAACTAGGCCCCTGGGACGAAAAAGCCAATAACTCTCAGACCGGGCATCCGATTGACGCGCCGTCTGTTACGTTGTGTTCCTATTGACAAGACGGAACTTTGTGATACATCAAATATGGAAATTGTTATAGTTGATGTATCGACCCCTTGGCTCGTGGAGCGGACCCTTTTGGAATCGAGCGAGCTGTGTGCGGGAACCCTAGAGCTGGCTGCGACTGCGATGACGATGACGACTGTACATGGATCCTATGTGGGTTCGACAGCGAGGACGACTGTACATGGATCCTACGTGGGTTCGGCAGCGAGGACGACTGTACTTGAATCCTCCGTGGGTTCGGCAGCGATGACATTTGTACTTGGATCCTACGTGGGTTAGGCATCGACGACTTCTGTACTTGGATCCTACGTGGATTCGGCAGAGGAGATGATTCAGAGGATACATCTATTCATCTCCACCCCTGTTCGTGAGTAGTATACCCGTGTGAACTGAGTCTTGACTTTCAATCATTATCATCGATATGACTGACTTGCTTTCCTTTGTGTATTGGGTTGTGTTTTCCTGTGTGGACTAGGTTGTACTAGGGCTCTTGAGATGGAGCTGAACTAGAAATGATGACTTAGGTATATGCATGGGCATATCTAAGTAGAGTTGGTTGGTACTTTTTTTTGTATCCTTCCTTTGAGGTTTATCCTTTTTGTATTCTGGGAGACCTTCGGGGGTCTCGGGGTCCCTACTGAGTATCGTATACTCACCCCTACAAGGGCTATTCCCACACTACGTTGTGTTTTTTGCAGACGATGAAAAACGCTGATCATGGTTGAAGCTTGTGGAGTGGGACAGTACCCGGAGGTGGACTATCAGGTGGGACATACACGGAGCGGACGATCGGATCTGAGGAGCTGAGGAGACCATCTGTACACACCCTTCAGGTGGGAGTTCTGGAGGACGTCTGTAACACCCCGAGATTTTATGAAAAATATTATTTTTAATTTCATTAATGTCTTGTGTTGTACGCTACACCAAAAGGAGCTTGCAGAACATGCATCCTTGACTTTCCTTACATTACACGCAATCGCGACCTTCCTCGATAGCGTGTGTAGTACGCAATACCGAGTTTCACTAAACAACGATATGCTATTAAAATATTATTAAAACTAGCCATTATGAATAGTAATAACCACTTTTTGAAATTTTTTAAATTTTATTTTTCAAAATGGAATTCATTTTTGGATTCGGATTATCAAAATTAGCTTAGGGTGAAATTTTGGTACTCTTCGGATAACTTTCATTTTCTGATGAATAGTGAAAATTTCTATATTTTAATTAAAAACAACCTTTTTAATCGAAATAATTAATATTCATAAATTATTATTTTGAGTGGTTTTAAATTATATTTAGAATATATTTTTACAATTAAATACAATGTTGGTCATTGGATGTATTTTCACATTTAAACCAGACATAAACAAGTGTTAATCTTTTGATAGTTATTATCTCTTAAGAACACGCTATTTGTTTTGACGACATGAATTAATTTTCAAATTAATTAATGCAACTGATATGTTTTGAATTTGGAAAAATAGACATCATTTTTGAGTTCATAATATAAAATACAGCTTAGGCCTAATTTTTGGTATTTTTCTGAAAACTTTCAATTTTTGATGAATAGTGAAACCACTAAGTGGTAGTTAAAAATACTGAATTTTTCATAAAACTTAATTTTACCGCTTATATGAGTAAAATATCAAAAATTAGAGATACAAAGTTGATGTCAGTAAGTAAAATGTGGTTCAATGAGATGAAGATAATTTTTGGTGAAGAGTAACTTTTTACTTTTATTTACCGCGGTTAAAAGTACATAGGGTAATTAAGGGTAAAAATGATATTATTATTACTGTAAAAAATGTCCTAATTCTATTGGATAAGTTTAATTAGACCAAAAACAACCTTATGAATAAAATATGACCATTTAGGCTCACTTGGATTAGATTAGGACATTTATTATTAATTTATTTAAAGAAGGGTTAAAATAGTTAAAATCAATGTTTAATAAGAAAATAATTTTTAATATAGGGTTATACATAATATAAATTTGACTATAAAAATTCATTATAAAGATAAAAATATTTCCTACATAATGGTATTTTATTTTTAATTTTTTCTACTTTAAATAAGTTAATTTATTTATGACACAAAGATGATGCAGTAATTATCTTATTAATGAAATATTGACATAATTGATGGTATAAATACCCAAATAAATGTTATTTGAGACTTTTTATGAATTAAACTAATTATCTAGGTTAATATGAAATGTTTTTATTGATTTAATTAACTTTTTTCGAACTAATAATTCTGTTATGATGTTCACAAAAATCAATTACCAAATAGTGTCAAAATTGACATAAAATAGTTTTTAAAACAAATATTATATTATTAATTGTTATTTTGTTTCTAAAAATCTAAAGTTTAGAAAAATGACTTAGATAAAGTTATATATATTAATAATAAACAACTTGTGGTTCATTTGGCTTGTTATAGTATGTTTATTAACCTTATAGTATAAGAACACAAGAAGACACGGTAAAAGTAAAATTATTTAACTTAATGTTAAATCTAAATGATAAGGTTAAAATAGGAACCTAAACATGTATAAATTCTATTGGATGAGAGGATTTAGACCCATCCCCACCTTAGCTTCAAAATAAATCAATTTGGAGCTATTTAAAACCGAATTTGGCTTTATAACAAAATAATATTTTTAGTTTTTCCAAAAGAGCCCCTCTCCTCCCTTATAAAAGGGCACATCCTCCCTCTCTTCCTCACACCACTTTGAGCCTTCAATCTCGGCCAAACCCTGCGAAATTATCTTCTCCACTTCCCTAGAAACATCCTAGAGGTCCAGGTCTTCTCTAAAGACAAATTTTAGTTCCCTAAGAGGAGGACTCAAAGAGGAGTTTCAAAGAAGAGGTAATGTCCGTTACCGATTCTTTCAACTTTATTTCTTCTTCCACTTCTTCTTCTTAGGTTGTTTCATTATGAAGTAATAACATCAGTATCAATAATATACTGATATTTTATTATAATCATGAAACAAACCTATTTCACAATCTATCCATCCTATGGAAAACGAAATCACCGCTCGTGCGTACGTACGGAATACCGTCTCCACGCGGTGGTGTAATCTATTTTCCACCACCACCTTACTTAGATGGGTATATTGGTGTACATAATAACTATATATGATTATTGTAAAGTAATATTTATTCTGAAATAGTATACATACACTCCAATAGAATTACATGATCTTGAGAACGATATCATCGCTCGTGCGTACGTACGGACTACCGTCTCCACGACGCGATGAGATTCATTCTCCACGTTAACCATTCATTAATGATTATAAAGTATATATAATAAGTAATCAGGAAGTATATGAAATAATAATGATACTATATTTATGTGTATATATATGTATGTCATCTACTTAATTCCATTCAACTCAATAAGGAAACGAAAACAGTGTTCATGCGTAAATACAGCCTACCATCTCCATGAACAGTGTATTTCATTCCATTTAATGATCTATTATATATATGTATATTATGAATATATATTATATATAAATCATGTTTTATAATCTCTAATTAAGGAATCATGATCTAAGTAATCATATGAATAATTAAAAGTCAAAACACAGACGACAAATAAAACGATTTTACCCAAAATGCTCTTTAACATGCACTACTGGAAAAATACCCTATACCAACGGTTTGAAACCGTTGGTATAGGTCCCCAAACCGTTGGTATAGGCTATACCAATGGTTTGGAGGACCGTTGGAAAGTAAGACGTGATAATAGGTCTATACCAACGGTTTTGGGAAAACCGTTGGTATAGGGTCTATACCAACGGTTCTGAAAACCGATGGTATAAGTAATTAGAAAATCTATACCAACGGTTCTCAAAACCGTTGGTATATGTATTTGAAAAAAGAAACATCCGGTGGGATTTGATCCCAGGACCTCTAGTTTATAACGGAATGACTTAACCACTAACCTAACATGACTTTTGTTAACATAATTTCATAAATATATATATGTATTGTTCTAATTATTTTAAATTTTTATTTATATAATGTTATCCATAGGTAGATTCCAAATAAAATCAAAGGACCTTTCCCAACGGTTTTGAAAACCATTGGGAAAGGGATTGCTTTTATTTTGGAATTCTGGCCGTAGGTTGAATTTTGGACACCCTTTCCCAACATTTTGGGCAAACCGTTGGGATAAGCTACCCTTTCCCAATGGTTTGGCAATACCGTTGGGAAAGGTGGTCCAGAATTCTGCCTATCCCAACGGTTTGGCCAAACCGTTGGGATAGGCTAACCTTTCCCAATGGTGTGGCCAATCCATTGGGAAAGGGTGTCCAGAATTCATCCTTTCCCAACGGTTTGTCCAAAACATTGGGAAAGGTGGCAAAAAATGGGATTTCCCAATGGTTTGGCCAAACCGTTGGGAAAGGGTACCTATACCAATGGTTTTTACAAACCGTTGGTATAGAAGCATTGGGAAAAATCATTTTTCCAGTAGTGATGGAATTTACAAAAGAATGGGTAATATAAAGTCATAAGTGAACCATATATGATATCATAAATATGTGTATGATTCTGGAATAAGTCAATGACATTATTTAAATCATTATACAGGAGGTTCAGACACTTACGAAGCAAATCAGACCTAAGGTAAGGGAGAATTTTGCAAATCTCATTTTTATCTGATATTTCTTATTCGTAATTATTTTCTGGGGTTATTTCTATAATCCATGTCCATGTTTTATAAAAGTATTTTCATGTATGTTTAAAGTCCTTTTTACCCATTCTTTTATTTTACTACATGTTATGTAAGGAATATTTCTTTTGGTTACGATACGAGGTACTTTTTTTGACTGTTCCGGCAAAAGTACGAGAAGAATGTTTTTTTAACTTATACGGCACGAATGGATTTTTACGGTTTTATAAAACCTTATTTTAATGAAGCTTCCTAAAAAATATTTCATGAATATTTTCAACCAAATCTCTTTCTTTTAAAATTGCACGACATTTTGTGAAAAGAAAATGATTTTGAATAAGAAAGGATATTTTCCTCAAGAATTTATTTCAAGTGTTTTATCAAAACCATTTTTCATCTAAGATGAAATTATTTCATATGTGTATGTTTCAAGTATAATGTCTCTATGATTTACATGGTTTCACTATTATGAAAATGATATCCATTTCTTTTATATGGATTATGTGATGATGGGATGATGTTTATGACACCCATTTTATTTATTGGGTTATTATGAATGATGTATGTTTATTTTGTGGCACAAGTAAGAATGATTTCATTATGAGATGGGTGGGACCTATATCTCCCTCTAATGCATTGGGTAAAGATTTATATCTCAAGATATAGACATGGCTGAAATGGCAAGTTAAACCGGTTTAGTAATACAGGACTGGAACGAGGAGTGAACTCGATTCAGAAAGTGACTTTATCCACTAAGATGGTCTTGGCAGCAATGCCTTGGGTAATATGGAAATCATATCATGTGCTTAATGGTTGCCATAATTACATGTTTTATTCCCATTCTATTTTATCATTCTTAATGTTTCTTTATGATCTATGCCTTACGTACTTCCATGTTTTATGTTATTGTTCAATCTTTTGATGTTTAAACATTATGTTCAGGTTTTTTTTAAAGTTAAAATGTATATGGTATGTTTTATTATATCCATGATTACCCTTAATGAGCATTTTAGCTCAACGTTTTTATGTTTTCGTTTCCCCAGGATATAAAGAAAGGTTTTAGGTAAGAAAAAAAAAGGGGAAGATCTTTATGGGAGATGTTGAAGATCTTTCACCATGATTAGAAGATTACGTTCCAAGTTTCCAAAGACACTAAACTATTATGGTCCTTTTTTGTCTATTTTTGTTATGTATTAAGTATTCCACTAAAGTAATTTAATGTCCATGTACGTCAAGCTTAGGGTCTCTACAGTTGGTATCAGAGGAAAATTTTAGTCAACCTTTGGAAACTAGGATGCGAAAATGTTAGATATATTTCTAAGGTTTGTCTAGGGATATCCCTAAGGATAAGTATACGTATTGGATATAGTCCTAGAACTACGGTAACAATCTTAGAATTTAACTTAAGATTTTAGATATTGAGGGTACTCCCCCTTTACTATGTTGTTTTCCCTAGCATGTTTTTTGCCTCTCACACTATTCTTTTTGGGTTTTAGAAAATGGCTGGAAACAGAAATATTCATGATAATGGAGGATATGACGGACAATGGAATGATATTCTTCATGAGAAACCAAATGAAATGGGATTTGGAAGTCCAAACATCGTTATTATGCCTAATCAGTAATCTCATAATATGATCAATAATCACAGCTTTGGTATGTTTCCCGACTCAGATAATAAGAGAAAGATGGAGTTTCATGATGATCATAGAAGAAAGAAAGTTCAATTTCCCTCATGTAAATCATGTGGGAAGAGGCATCAGGAAGATTGTTTCAAAGGAACTGGAAGATGCTTTGGGTGCGGAAAAGGACACAAATCCAATAAGTGTAAAGTAAAAGGTTCAGTTAACACCATAGAGAAGGATAATGGTATTACTATGACATCAACTATGATTAAAATTTTTAAATGTGGAATGTATGGGCATTATGCAAACCAATTCCCTAAGGGAAAATCTCATGAAGAGAATCAGTACAGTCGTATGGGTAGTATTTATGTTGTTGATGATGAAGAGACTACAAATGATATGTGAGATGAATGAATTGTTGAGGCTCGGTCAGTGGTTTAAGAAGGTAGTGGAATGATTACATGTTTATCAAGTGTAATGTTGTATAAGTAATCTCATGGTACTATGGAATAAAGAGACATCTAAGGATTGTTACACTGTTGTCTTTCCTATGTTCTGAAAGTGTATGATTAATGGTATTAGTAACCATGAAAGGTTATTCAGATATTTTTGGAAAATAGATGATATGCGCATAATGAAGGGATAAGGAGAAAATTAAATGTTTGATAGTATTCATGAGCTCATGACTGATATAAGGAGAAGGTTATATCATGGTTTGAGTGTATAGAGTTTTTGGATTTTGGTATATGGAAAGATTTAACTTTTGAAAGCATTCATGTTTTCACTAAGATTAAATGGGTATTCATTTTTCAAGAGAATACATTATTAAGGCCTTCGAATGTTTAGAATGTGACCAACAAGACATATCTCATAATATATAGGGATCAAAAATGGTATTAACATGCTAGTTGTATGAACTCTTTGGTAATCATTTTCACTATAATATGAGATTTTACAGCATTATTTTGGATAAGCCTAAAGATTGGAATGGATTATGTCGGACATAAGTTATTATTTTTTAAGGATAGAAGTTTTTTTAGATATTATTTATGGGAAGTTATAGTAATGGAGTTTTAGAAAAAGGACAACCTATAGGATGGGCGACAGCCCATCGCGTCTGACTAGGCTGTGGGAATCGAACCCACAACCGAAGTGCGACTGACCTTTATCGCCTACCACTGGCCTACATGAAGTCCCTATTTAGTAGAAACTAGTTTTATTATATTAATCAGTATGATATATGAAGTATAAGTCCATTTTAGGAACCATATATGATTAATCTCACTACAAATGGACATATGTATTTTTTGATAACTTTTCTAACCTTTTGTTTGAGACAGATGGAATGACCCATCATTCTATCACATGATCTGATAACACATCATGAATAACAAATTCAACTTCATTTATTTAAGAGATGAAGTGGAAATTGTCCAAATAATGACCAACAATGAGACTATACCAAAATCACGAAAGTATTTCTTCTAATTCCAATTTCATCAACTCTAGGGAAATGATCTTGAAAACCAAAAAATGTTGTCCTAGTGCTCTTATATCTGATGAATCAGATGGTACCTTATATCATCACAAATTTATGGCTTTTTTATTGCTGGTTTTTCCATAGCCATGTTCTCTACCACTCTCCATCAGAACATGATGGTTAGATTTCTCTTTCATATCAATATTTTCACCTATATGGAAACCCAATGATTAATTTATTTGGGTAACAGTTACGTTTCATACTTTTGTTTTTAAAGATTGGTTTTGGTATTCCTGTTTACGATGTGGGTTTCTATTAAAGAAACTTTCGAGTAGTAAACCATTTATAACCCCGATGAATTTCGAGGGAGAAATTCATTTTAAGGGGGGTAGAATGTAACACCCCGAGATTTTATGAAAAATATTCATTTTAATTTCATTAATGTCTTGTGTTGTATGCTACACCAAAAGTAGCTTGCAAAACACGCATCCTTGACTTGCCTTGCATTACATGCAATCACGACCTTCCTCGATAGCATGTGTAGTACGCAATACCGAGTTTCACTAAACAACAATATGCTATTAAAATATTATTAAAACTAGCCGTAATGAATAGTAATAAACACTTTTTGAAATTTTTTAAATTTTATTTTTCAAAATGGACTTAATTTTTGGATTCGGATTATCGAAATTATCTTAGGGTGAAATTTTGGTACTTTTCGGATAACTTTCATTTTCTAACGAATAGTGAAAATTACTAAATTTTAATTAAAAACAACCTTTTTAATCGAAATAATTAATAGTGATAAATTATTATTTTGACTGGTTTTAAAGTATATTTAGAATAAATTTTTTACAATTTAATATAATGTTAGTCATTGGATGTAATTTCACATTTAAACCAGACATAAACAAGTGTCAATCTTTTGATAGTTATTATCTCTTAAGAACACGCTATTTGTTTTGACGACGGGAATTAATTTTTAAATTATTTAATGCAACTGATATGTTTTGAATTTGGTAAAATAGATGTCATTTTTTATTTCATAATATCAAATATATCTTAGACCTAATTTTTGGTATTTTTCTGAAAACTTTCAATTTTTGATGAATAGTGAAACTACTAAGTGGTAGTTAAAAAAACTGAATTTTTCATAAAACTTAATTTTAC
The DNA here is from genome assembly GCA_963277665.1 of Viscum album. Taxonomy (NCBI): domain Eukaryota; kingdom Viridiplantae; phylum Streptophyta; class Magnoliopsida; order Santalales; family Viscaceae; genus Viscum; species Viscum album. Next base: position 885,982,777 of record OY728158.1, read on the forward strand.
CTCTTCTATGAGTGAATCTCAAAAATCTGAGATACACAGTTGATGTTAGTAAGTAAAATGTGGTTCAATGAGATGAAGATAATTTTTGGTGAATAGTAACTTTTTTACTTTTATTTACCACAGTTAAAAGTAAATAGGGTAATTAAGAATAAAAATGATATTATTATTACCCTAACACATGTACTAATTATATTGGATAAGTGTAATTCGACCAAAAACAACCTTAGGAATAAAATATGACCATTTAGGCCCACTTGGATTAGATTAGGACATTTATTATTAATTTATTTAAAAAAGGGTTACAATAGTTAAAATCAATGTTTAATAAGAAAATCATTTTTAATATAGGGTTATACATAAGATAAATTTGACTATAAATATTAATTATAAAGATATAAAGATTTCCTAAATAATGATATTTTATTTGTAATTTTTAGACTTTAAATAAGTTAATTTATTTATGACACAAAGATGATGCAGTTATTATCTTATTAATGAAATATTGACATAATTGATGTTATAAATACCCAAATAAATTAAATTTGAGGCTTTTTATGAATTAAACTAATTTTATAGGTTGCTATGACATGTGTGTATTGATTTAATTAACTTTTTTTGAACTAATCATTCTTTTATGATTTTCACAAAAATCAATTACTAAATAGTGTCAAAATTGACATAAAATAGTTTTTAAAACAAATATTATATTATTAATTGTTATTTTATTCCTAAAAATATATGGTTCGGCCAAATGACTTAGATAAAGTTATATATATTAATAATTAACAACTTGGGGTTCTTTTGGCTTGATATAGTATGTTTATTAACCTTATAAGAACACAAGAAGACATGGTAAAAGTTAAATTATCTAACTTAAAGTTAAATCTAAATGATAAGGTTAAAAGAGGAACCTAAACTTGTATAAATTCTATTGGATGAGAGGATTTAGACCCATCCCCACCTTATCTTTGAAATAAATCAATTTGGGGATATTTAAAACCGAATTTGGCTTTATAATAAAATAATATTTTTAGTTTTTTAAAAAGATCCCCTCTCCACCCTTATAAAAGGGAACCTCCTCCCTCTCTTCCTCACACCAATTTGAGCCTTCAAGATCGGACAACCCCTGAAACATTATCTTCTACACTTCACTATCAACATCCTAGAGGTCCTGGTCTTCTTCAAAGACCAATTTTAGTGCCCTAAGAGGAGGACTCAAAGAGGCACTTCAAAGAAGAGGTAATGTCCATTACCGATTCTTTCAACTTTATTTCTTCTTCCACTTCTTCTTCTTAGGTTGTTTCATGATGAAGTAATAACATAATTATCAATCATATACAGATATTTTATTTTAAGTATGAAACACCCCTATTTCACCATCTATCCATCCTACGGAAAATGAAATCACCGCGCGTGCGTACGTACGGAATACCGTCTCCACGCCGTGGTGTAATCTATTTTCCACCACCACCTTACTTGGATGGGTATAATGGTGTAAATAATAACTATATATGATTATTGTAAAGTTATATTGATTCTGAAATAGTATACATACACTCCAATACAATTCCACGATCATGAGAACGATATCATCGCTCGTGCGTACATACGGACTACCGTCTCCACGACGCGATGAGATTCATTCTCCACATTAACCATTCATGAATGATTATAAAGTATATATAATAAGTAATCATGAAATATATGACATAATAATAATATGGGATTTATGTGTATATATATTTATTTCATCTACTTAATTCCATTCAACTCAATTAGGAAACGAAAATAGCGTTCATGCGTACATACGGCCTACCGTCTCCATGAACGGTGTATTTCTTTCCATTTAATGATATATATTTTATATATGTATATTCTGAATATATATTATATATAAATCATATTTTATATTCTAGAATTATGTAATCATGATCTAAGTAATCATATGAATAATTACAAGTCAATACACGGACGACAAATGAAACGATTTTACCCAAAACGCTCTTTAACATGGAGTTTACAAAAGAACGGGTCATATAAAGTCATAAGTGAACCATATATGATATCATAACAATGAGTATGATTCTGGAATAAGTCAATAAAATTATTTAAATCATTATACAGGAGGTTCAGACACTTACGAAGCAAATCAGACCTAAGGTAAGGGATAATTGTGCAAATCTCATTTTTATCCGAGATTGCTTATTCGTAGGTATTTACTGGGGTTATTTCTATAATCCATGTCCATGTTTTATAAAAGTATTTTCATGTATGTTTAAATTCCTTTTTACACATTCTTGAATTTTACTACATAGTATGTAAGGAATCTTTCTTTTGTTTACGATACGAGGTACTTTTTAACTTTTCTGGCAAAAGTACGAGAAGAATGTTTTTTTAACTTATACGGCACAAACAAATTTTTACGGTTTTATAAAGATTTATTTTCATGAAGCTTCCTCCAAAATATTTCATGAATATTTTCATCCAAATCTCTTTCTTTTAAAATTGCTTGACATTTTGTGAAAATAAAATGATTTTGAATAAGAAAGGATATTTTCCTCAAGAATTTATTTCAAGTGTTTTATCAAAACCATTTTTCATCTAAGATGAAATTATTTCATATGTATATGTTTCAAGTATAATGCCTTTATGATTTACATGGTTTCACTATTATGAAAATGATATCCATTTCTTTTATATGGATTATGTGATGATGGGACGATGTTTATGAAACCCATTTTATTTATTGGGTTATTATGAATGATGTATGTTTATTTTGTGGCACAAGTAAGAATGATTTCATTATGAGATGGGTGGGACCTATATCTCCCTATAATTAATTGGGTAAAGATTTATATCTCATGAGATAGACATGGCTGGAACGGAAAGCTAAACCGGTTCAGTAATACAGGACTGGAACGAAGAGTGAACTCGATTCAGAAAGGGACTTTGTCCACTAATATGGTCTTGGCAGCAATGCCTTGGATAATATGGAAATAATATCATGTGCTTAATGGTTGACACAATTACATGATTTATTCCCATTCTATTTTATCATTATTAATGTTTCTTTATGATCTATGCCTTACGTACTTCCATGTTTTATGTCATTGCTCAAGATTTTGATGTTTAAACATTATGTTCATGTTTTTTTTAAAGTTCAAATGTATATGGTATGTTTTATTATACCCATGATTACCCTTACTGAGCATTTGAGCTCACCATTTTTTTGTTTTCTTTTCCCCAGGATATAAAGAAAGGTTTTAGGTAAGAAAAAAAAGGGGAAGATCTTTATGGGAGATGTTGAAGATCTTTCACCATGATTAGAAGATTACGTTCCATGTTTACAAAGACACTAAACTATTATGGTCCTTGTGTGTCTGTTTTTGTTATGTATTCAGTATTCCGATAAAGTAATGTAATGTCCATGTACGTCAAGCTTAGGGTCTCTACAATGTCTTGGGGTTGCTTCTCTACTTTTCAGCTGTTGTACTTTCTTTTCTCAGTTGTACTGTACTTTCAGTTGGGTTTGTATACTAGCCCATTTACTTTCCAGTACTTACTTTTGTACTCAGTTTACTTAGTGTTTACTTCATCTTGTGTACTCTGTGGTGTTTTTTTTTCTTATATTAAGGTAATTACTTCCCTTTTATCAGGATTTACACCTTTGGTACTAGTCACTAGCCCCTGGCCTATGAAAGGTGGGCTTGGGGTAGTCACGACACGGGCTCCGAGGACGAGTCGTGACAACACACACACACATATTGGAATATTGGGATGTTACGAGGTCTATCTAGTGTTCTATAATATGGGATATGGTTATACAAACACTTATGTATTATTTTTCTTTATATTTTTAAAAGTTTTTAAGAATATAGAATCTATTGTGTTATATTAATGGATATCACCACTATCATTTTTTCATATTCACAATATATATTTCATGAAGTGAAATAATAACTGACCTCCTAGAGTGTGACTTTGAGTTATCCCTAATTTATAGTCATCATTGGGTATTAAAAGTTGTGATAAAGTGTTAATATTAGCATGGGTTGTATTTTATAAAGAGATGCATGATTTGATCATGAGGCACATAGGGAATTTTGTGTGTTTGATAGCCCACTACATTTACCGAATGAAGTTTCATACACTATGTCTTTGGTATATCATGGGTGCATGTTTTATATTTAATCCATGTACTTGAGGTTCAAAATATACCTACCCTGATAATATTTATACTTTATATCCTTCATATGATATCCTAGAGGATGAGCTAATTAAGGGTGGTTGGGTGTTTTGTTAGTCATGTACTCAGTTTCATTTTAACCAAGGTGATATTTTTTACTATCATGTAAGGATCATGACATCTAGGACCTTTATTAATATAGAATGAGAAAATTTATGGCCATACCTAGATAAGTGGCATGTTATTTTCTTATTTATTCAGGTGAGGGGCATGTTATGTGCTCATCCATCTTGGATAATGATATGTGATGTTTTCATCCATCTGATTAGTCTATTATTGGTGAATATAGAGGATATGTATAGGCTATATGATATTAAAATACTCAGTGTTTCATGGTAACTTGATGTATTGGAAAACAGGATTATATGATTATTCATACTTTTATATGATATAAACCGTTGATACAAGTATGGATATATATATATATATATATATATATAAATATTTGAAAGATATCATGCCACATCCCTTTGTAGATTGAGTAGAATTTATTCTTTTCTTGAGGTTACCCTTTGATTGTAATTATAGATTAGGAAATTTATAATTTCTAAAATCATACTATTGTTGATAGGGTCAAACATTTTGGGTTTTTTAATGAAGATTATTCTTTTTTTACAATGTGTTTTCACAACGTTCTGAGAGATACACCAAAATTATTTTGAAGGATATCACAAATAATTTTGGGTTATTTTTTTTACATGTTGTTATATATGATTTAACATGTGGTGAAAATGAATCATATATTTTTTAAAACGAATTTTTGAAGATATCAAAAAGGAGTTTTGGATATAGTTTTACAAGTTATCACATATGATACGACATAAGGTGAAAGTGAAAAAGTCTATAATGATTTATTGAAAGTTTATGATTGTTATAAATATATACTAAATGAGAAACCATGAGATGGGGGTATAAACTACATTTCAGTTTGGCTATCGTAAATGATGATGTAGTGAGGAATCTATATTGTGATTTAGTGAATAGAAATGTATATATTAAGATATAATTATTGAATTTGGTGGATTATTACACTTAAAATAACACACTTTGGTTGGATTATCATGTGATGATGTTTTAAAAAGTTTAAATATCTAAACAAATTATTTAAACATTAAATAATTGATCATAATGATGAGCTATAGTTTTTATAACTTATGAAACATTTGTAAAAATTTTCATTCAATAGGTTAAACATTTGAAAAATGTTTGAGATCCATGGAGTCCTATACAAATAGACTCATAGATTTTGAATTATAATTAAAATAGATGCATGAAAATGATTCGATCACTAACATTCTTCTAAGCTAAAAACTTTTTTTACCTATCTACATTTCTTTAAATAACTAAGAGGAAGAGATAATTCTTTAAAAGCATTGGGATATTTGTACATGTCATGGATAACATAGGAAGAATAATTATCTTGGATACTACTTAGTAATCCCCATCAAGCTCATCTAGAGGAATCTTGGACAGATTAGATCATCAGAGAAAAATATACATATTATTCATTTATTTTTTTTCAATCCAATTGTTTGAATGGATATTGTGTAATTTTTTTAGATGATTGTTTATAATTAATTTTTATAATAATTATACCCTAAAAAAACCTTCTTGAATATGGATTTATATACGCTGAAAAATGGTTAAAGACATATGAAAAATTGAATAATAATAGGCAAAAGAGGGCCCGATAGATATTGATAGACAACTGATCTACTAACATCATATTACAAAAATAGATGAAAAGTTGGTAATTACCATATTGTAACCAAATAAAAGGGGTAAAAATAAAAAATATATCTATTTTTCAAGTTCATGTATTTTAAAAAGGGAAAATTTCTAGACATAAATAGGTAAAACACATTATATTGAATTTATAAAACATTTACTAACATAAGTAAGTTTTCTATTTATCTGATGGACCACCCCACTTCATGAGGGAAGGGGGAATTCTACATTTTTTCATACTATAATAATTTATCCTCTATATTAATATAAATGAATATAGTATATTATAACCCATAAGAACTTAACACATGTTTAACAAAATTACTATTATCTGGTTCACTAGAAGAGAAAGAGAGGGAGGGTGTTGGAAGATTTTTTTGGAAAAAAATTATCCTTACCATGTTGTAAAACCAACTAGAAGATCTATTTTATAGTCATAACCATGGGTTTTATCGATTGATCATGCTTATGGGGAGGTATATATCACTAATTTTCACACACACCATGTTCTTTGTTGATTAATGAGTTGTGTTTGCTATGGGTTGCTCATTATTTTTCCTCAGATCGACTGGATATCCGACAGTTATATCCTTATTTTTTATTCAGTGCACTAAATTTTTAAATATTCATCAATTTTTGGAAGCTAATACAGAGAATGTTTCTATATTTGTGACATATTAACTTTTTATGGAAGGTGTGTACAATTTTCTAGTTTATTTATTTTTTATAATTTTCTTATCCATGTGTTTTTTCACATTAAAATGTTTTAAAGTTTATATTTATTTTATATTTGGTTGCTTATTTACTAGAAAATTTCATCATTTATCTCATATATATACTATAAATCCAATGTAAACTTCCATTTTATAGATTTCAGTATAAAATTTCAATGTATAGATTTTAGCAAAAACATCTACTAAAAAATATTAGTGTTATTTTTATTTTTTGAAATGTTTTATTTTATTTTATTACTAAAAATGTCAAACATAAATTTTATACTTAAAATAGTTTTAATATTATTTTTTTAGTGTAAAATCATTATTGAATTTTATCTATCGAATGAAAATTATAAAAGTTTTTTTGGAAAGCTACAATTTATTTTGTCTACTCAAATATTTTTGTTTAATATTTTAGTGGAAAGTTTACAATAGTAAATCTTCTATGAAAAGATTATTTTGGGAGTTCTTAAGTGAAAATTTGTTTGTAAAAGTTATTTAATGGAATGGTTTAAATAGATTTTTTTAGTTAAAAGGTTACACTAAACCTTTTTACTATAAATTTACCAGTAATTGCGTATTCCCTTAAAATGGATTCATTGGAAGTTTCTAATGAAACGATTAAAGTGTCATTTTCAATGAAATGGTTCTAATGAATTTTTTTATAGAAAGGTTTCCTAAATTTTTACATGAATAAGTTTCACTATTATTTTTAAATTAATGGTATGAAATATAATTTTTAGTGGAATATTTAAACTAAAAAATTTCATTTTAAATTTCTATTGAAATGTTTCTGGTGGTTTTTGATTAGAATAGTTTGAACGTAAATTTATTTTGGACATTTTCCAAAGGAAATTAGTCATTAAAATGTAATGATATAATCATATAGTGCAATATGAATGGTTTTATAATTTTAAACTATAGATATGGGTGTGTGGGTTTCTTAAAACTGACAAAAACTGGTCATAAAAAAACTAGATTAAATTGATAAATATCCCTTAAAGTCTGAATATGTATAAATTTAATTTATATAATTAAATATTTATCAGTTCTAAATTTATTACATGTTTTTGCAATTAATTTATAACAAATCAAATCTAACCAGATGATTTACTAACAATGTGAAACTGATAACATATTTTATTAAAAATTAAAACAATATTATACCTCTTCTCATGTATGTAGGGGTGTTTTTTTTGTTTTAGTTATAACCAAATTCAAAATCAATAGCCATATGATTTTTTAATTATCATTTTAATAACTAAATCCAATAACTATTTTTAATATTTTTTTTTGTTTCAATTATCAATTATATTTAATAATTTGGTTAATTTTGTTTGGTTTTTAGTTAACCATTCGGTTAATCATTAGTTAAAAAAATTATCACCCTAACCACGATGGACAAAAACTAAAAATAATATATAAATATTTAAATCATATAAAAAACCAAATTATTTTAAAACAAATATATCTATATATATATATATTTGGTTATAATCGATCTTTTAAATCATTTAAAATATTAAATTAGTAATTTTTTTATAAATTTTAGATTCAATTATATTTTTTGGTTTTCATTATTTAAATTAAAAATAACAACCAACCAAATTTTGTTGATATAACCATTTAGTTTTTTTTAAATTGGGTTTGGTAAACTCTTCTATTCTTTTTGGTTAACCATATTAACCATTCATTTTTTTCCTCCAAAAATGTTTTTGGGGTAAAGGAAATAATAATTTCCGACTTCCCTCCCTCACCTGTCTCACTATTTATAACATCTCATTTTTCGATCTCAACCTGATCCTCTGGTTGGCCATTGGATGACTGGCATGTAAACTCATCAAATCATGATCATTAAAATAGTGATGAATAAATATTAATATTCCAGTAAAAAATAAAAAAAGACAGGATAAATTTAATTCTCTTCTAAAAAAAGTGAAATGTTTTCCCATAGGGAATGAGGGAAATGATACCAGTGTGTATAAATTCACAATTATTAGATAACTTGAAATGTTCACCACCCTAATTTTTTGTTGCATAATATTTCATAGTATGAGAAATTAATGGATAGATAAGATGAGGGTGGATTTTTTTTGTCTAATTTTAGTTCTCAATCCTTTTAATAAGTTTCTTATACATTTATTTGATGGATTTCATGTCTTATAATATTTATAGTGGGAATTTTTAGGGAAAGTTTTCAATATTTTATTTGTTTATGATTATGATTATAATCATAACCTAAATGACATTCATACTAGAAATTGCACTATGAATTTTTACTATGGATTTATAATTGTAATTTCCACTGGTAATTTACCCTATTAATTTCTATTATAAATTTCAAAAAGGAATTCAAAGATGAAATTTCTACTAGAAACTCACACTGTGAATTCTGAGTTGGAATCCACAGTTGAAACTTTTAATTGTTTTAGAAGAAGTGGTTTGTGATTTCAAATTTATTTAATGTGAAAATTTCATTTGGTATTTCTCTAGTAGAATTTAAAATAAAATATAATTAAAAATTTCCACTTGGAGTTTTGATAGGGAGTTTCACTTGAATCTCCCAATGTGAATTCCTAATGTGAATTTGTATGCACTGGAAATTTCCAATTGATTCCAAGGACCTATAGATATGTTGGCTGGTAATTTACATTTCAAATTTACACTTTGATTTTCCATAAGTAATTCCTACATGAAATCTCTGATGGATATTCACACTATGAATTCATATTTTTAATTCCCACTTTATGTTTTCAAAAGATTCAGAAGAAATGATTTGTGATTTTTAATTGATTTAAATTTGTAATTTTATTTGGTATTTTTCTGTTAGAATTTAAAATTATATGAAATTGAAAATTTCCACTTATAGTTTATATTGGGACATTCCATCTAAAAGTTATAATGGGAATATCCAATTGATTCAAAAGAACTAATTTTTAATATAGTAAATTATAGTTTGAATTTAAAATTGATCTGAAATTTTTTGTACATAAATTCTATACATCAGAATGGATAGGATTAAGCTGAATATGGATATTCTAAAGGATTTATAACACATAAATTCAATATATTTGAATACTATGAAGTATCTATCTGATTGTTATGTGAGGGATCATAAAAATTTTGAATTAAAAAATCAAATTGTTATTTTGAAATTTTAATTTATAGAGACAAAGTTATTGGTTTAGAAGAAAGCACCACATCCAATAAAATTTATAAAAAAAATCACTATATGGAGATCATGCATTGTCATGATTTTTAAATCATAGTCTTAATACTATTCATTTTATGTTTCTTATGGAGGCATTTTAGGTTTCATTTTATGAAAGGAGTATGTTCACAAAAATAAAAATGGAAAAATATTTGTAATATAAACTTTTTATACATGTAGAAAAGAATAATTTTAAGACTATATAAATGTAATGTCAATTTCAAAAAGCCACATGTTGAAACAAGGACTGATTTTCTAGCATGAATGATAGTTTTCTACATGTTTAATAAGTAATATGAGTGAAAAACAATTATTGAGAAGCATAACCACCCTTTAAATTCTCTAAATACTATAAATTTTATGAGGTCACAATGAAACATCAATGATGCATAAGGTGACAAGTTGGATGTAAATGATAAATATGGTCTTAAGCCTGGTGAATAATTTTCATTATAAAAACCATTACAGGTGGGCCTGAGAGTCTTAGATATACACTAGTTGTCCAACATAATTTTTTGCAGTCTAAAATAAATAGGGATTTGGATATAGGTTATATTGTTGGTCTGTTATTATAATTAGATAAGAAATCAAGGGATAACACATCATTCTTGTACTTAGTGTAACTTTACATGAGAGGTCAAATCAAAAATGTTTTTTTGGTTGATCAAAGAATGAAGGTGGATTATGAACTTTTTGAAGTTGTTGTTCTGTTTAAAACTAAATTTAGTATAAATAAGAAGTGTAGGAATTTGGGATTGTTTATAGGTGTAGACCATCCAGAAAATAGTATAATTTTTAGAAAAGCTTTGTTATATGGTGAGACAACAAACTCATTTAGTTGGTTTCTTAGTATATTTATTGGTTTTCACGGTGGAAAGAGTCTTGAGATTATTTTCATAGATCAATATATAGCTATGTCTAAAGCCATTACTTTAACCTAAACTAAAACAAGACATAACCCATGCACTTGGTACTTAATGAAAAATGGAATTAAACACTTAGGAATAATAATTAAAGATGAGTCAACATTGTTTGAAAAATTCAAAAAATTAATATATGGGGTTGATGTGAGTTAAAAATTTGAGGCTTTTTAGAAATAAATCCAAGAGGAATGAAATAATAAAAATTTGACAAGGTTAGAAGATATCTAAAATTTAAGGAGAAAATGGGATCATTGTTTTATTTAGGCTGTGTTGACATTAAGAATTTAAAGCACACAGTTGTGTGATAGATTCAATAGTGTATTAGATGATTACTTGAATGATAATCTCATGGTCTTATAATTATTCCAATAGTTTGAGTTTGTGATTTAGAAGAATCTGTATCTGGAAATGGAGGATAAATTTTAAGAAAGGTAAAATATCACACACAATTATTTTCTATATCATCTGATCATGGTTCAGGCTAGATATTTGTAAGCTCAAAATATATTCGTTATTTTTTTGTATGAACACCGACTCTATGGTGTTTGTTTCCTTTGGTATTCTAATGAAACAGTTACCCCCAAAAAGTTTTTTTTTATTGAAATCGAAGCTTCCTCAAATGATTTTTTTATTTTTAGTGTACCAAGATTCAACTATGAGAATTAGTTACAACTCCATGAAATTTTAGAGTTATGGATATTTTTTTATCATGCACTCAAAATAATAGAGAGTTTGGACATACAATTATTTCTAGAGTTATATATCCATAATATATGGATGATAAATTCTAGTGACATTAAAATGGACTAAAAGATAGTTAATCATGTTTAAGAATATTAGGTAGAAGTAAATCTAAATGTTATAGAAAATTAGATTGAATAGAAAAAAAGTTTGTAAAATAATCTTATGATTTTGAATAAGGATATATGATTGGGATTTCATTTATAAGAAATTATTATAGGTAATTATAGGAAGATAGAAATAATTTACCCTATAAATTAATTCAAGAAGAATCTAACATGGAATAGTAGAAACAATTTAGATCTTTATTCAAGAAGAATAATAAAAGGAAATGAGGTGATAGGTTCAAAATTTTTCTTGAGTAGTAATGAAAATTCATAAAGAGAAGTAAAAATATCAAAAATTAAGAGACTACAAAACCTGTATACCGTTGTTATTTTATTCTTATGTTAATGAACTACTAAATTTTATGATATCATGAATAAATAATGTTATTATGATATTTTAGAAAAGTTATAAATAAATATAAAATATTATCTACCTTGGTGATACAATCATATATCTCAATTAATGTATGTAATTATTACACCATTAGTTAATAAAATTAGATTCAGACCAACTTCATTGGAATTTACATATTCTGATCATTGAATTCTGCATGAAAAAAATTTTATGCAACAATTTTAGTATTTCTATTTTTAGTTATTAATATAAAAATATTAATAAAAGTAAGTGGAATCAGAGAACAATTTTCATTTATTCATAGTGGAAAATTTAGTAACCAATGAATCATTTCTTGGATTCACCAAAACTGAAAACAATATTATTCAATATTAGATATTTTATTAGAAAAACTAATCTACCTAAAGAAATAAAGAAAATAGTTTATATAAAATTTTACAGAAAATTACTGATAGTAGTTACTCCGATATATAGACTTCAAAAATCTTTCACCATAAATCCAAATAATAAAATAATTTTTAGGACCAACATGTCAATGAAAACATTTGAAAATTAAGATGATTTAAATCTTCAACTATAGATTTCATCATAATATCCAACTATTTATAAAAAATAGTATGTATAAATAATGATATGGGTGTGTTCATTAGATGATTTATACAATTGGTTACTTTATGATTAAGTTTAAAATGTTATCCTAAATTCAATGTTTAGAAGTCGCCCTTCATTTATAGCAATTTAATGTTTTGGAAAATACAATTTCTTTCATATGAATTTTTACTTACAATTTCTAGTGTGATCCAACAAATTGAACATTCCCATGACAATTTTTAGTGTAAATTTATTATTTTTTCCAGTGTAAATTTCCACAACCATTTTTCAGTGCCAATTTGTACTACTGGAAATTTTCATTAGAAATTTTCACAGAATCAAAGTGGAAATTTCCCCTCATATTTTACAATGGAGGTTTCCACTAGAAATTTCCCATGGTAATTACCATTGTGAATTTCTATACATTGAAAAATTCCAATTGATTCCAAGAACTAAAAATGGTGACTACAAAATCAAATTTAATTTTAACAACTATCATACAATCACAGATTATATCAATATCATCATTATCAATATGTTTATTTAGATAAAAAATAAATATTTCCCTAATATACTGGCCAACCAAATTGTCTTAATCAAAGTGGAAATTTTGAATCAGTATTTACAATGGGTGTTTCCACTAGAAATTTATAATGGGAATTACCAGTGAGAATTTATATGCACTGAAAGTTTCTAATTGATTACAATAACTAACAATGGTGAAATTTCTATATCAAATTGTAGTTTAAAATCTATAATACAATCACATATTAAATCAATATCAACTTATCAATATATTTATCCAAATCACTAAATAATAATTTCCACACCCCATATACCATCCAAATAGTCACAACAAATCATATTATTTATGTTTGTTAAATAACATCAAAATTTCCATTTTGGTGAATACATTTTTTAAGTATATCTAAATATTCTTACAACAAACAAATACTTCTTTCTATCAGCATCCATTTCCAACATTATCCTTCTAGGAACATTTAAGAAATGATGAACTGTAGACAATAATCACTCAATGACTTCCTTTTTAACCAAAATATTTGGAACTGCAACTCCTCTTGCCAAAAATTCAATTCATAAAACATAATGACACCATATTCTATTGTAGAATATCCATATAGTGTCATATTTTCAATTGTTATATCCCATTTACATTACTTCAAATTTTATGCAATATTGAGGACGAACACATCTTCCAAATTTTATTTCTATAAAAAAATCAATAAGCACTCCATATTAAAATATATTGAATATTTTTTTAAACAATGCATAAATTCATAAAACATTGACTACATCTTTAATAAATGGATCACTAGGACTTATTCCTTGAATCAGTTTCATGGAGTTATAATATCTAAACAATATTTTTTTTTATTTATAAATAAAAAATTATAATGGATATTGTCTATGTTTATTGGGAAGATTAATAATGTGGATCTCCTCATACTGAAAACTTCCACCCAGCTTAATAAGTGTTTGTTTAATTTTTCATTTGTCAAATACCGAACTCCCTTGAAGACAATAAAAAAGATCAATTAATCTAGTCATCCTTAACATTAAAAATTCACTGAATTAACATAAATTATATAAAAAATAAAGTCATTAATTATGTTAAAAATTATCCTCAATCTTAATTAAAATGTGATTGGCATAAAAGAACAACATTATCTTTTAGTAATCCCAACAACACTGTTTGTATGGTATGTTTCTTCAATTATCACTATGTATTCATCTATGATATGTTTCCAAAAATTTAACTTAATAGAAGATAAAACTTCATTAATAGTTAAGTAAACTAAGAGTATGAAACATATCATACTAGGTGGGGACCTCTCATTTAACAAATCAATAATGATTATTATATTTACCTCATTTGTTTTTTCAGTAGATTCCTAGACTATAATGTTGCTGTAATGGAGTCTTTTTTATTTTTAGCACAAATTAAAAAATATAAGAAAAAATTATAACTATTTAAATTCAGTAAAATTACCTTACCCCATATACATTAATTAGTTTTTTCACCAAAATTATATCATGTTGCATGACTATAGTCTTATGCTTCCCCAACCTGGGTAGTAAATAGGATAGATTTTGAGGGCATTGTAAGTATCTTCTTCAAAGTAACATTTACATATATATATATATATATATATATATATATAAGGAGATTGAGGATTTTGTTTCCTCACCCTACTCTTCACGCCTTTAATTAAGGACACTTGTTTCCTTAAGGAAAATGTAGCTATACTAAACTCCTCAGGGTTGTTTTCTTCCTTCATACTTACTTCTTCATTGACATCTTCCTTTTCCTCTCTTATATATATACTACTAGTTTACCTCATGTAGTCTCTATTAATTCCCTATGTTCAATACTTGATAGAAGAAAATGAGTTTTTATTTTTTTCTTTCAAAATTTCTTGAATCCAAACATCCTCTTCAACACTACCTTTCTCCTCACCGAAAACTATTTCACCTATTCTTTATGATTAATATTTTGTGTTTTTCTCAGAAGCATAATTTTCTATTATTTACTTTTAGTTTGGCCTCTATTGTATTCACATTTCTATAAATTTATACATTATTTATATATTAGCCTAAAATCTCCTCATTTTAAGCTAATCTTTCTTATCCATTGATATTTAATAGAGTTTCCTCATTAAAAACCTACTGAATAGGTTGTTTAACCTCATAATAACTTGATTTTATCCTGTATCTATGTATTGGGATTCTAGGCATCTATATAGAATAGTGAAACATAATTTTAGATATAAGAAATTAATTTGAAAATAAATTTCTCTTCATAAACATATTCTAATAACATAACCTTAGTAGTTAATTTTAGAGAAACATCATCATCTTGAAAAATGAACCAAAACAAATAATAGTGCAGCCTTTCTTTTTTGTGGAACTTTCCCAAATTTCTCAGAATACCAATACTATAAAAGTTAAAACTATTAAGAATAACTCAAATAACTTAGCAAAAATAAACATAGTTAAATAATTTTTAAGACCTTACCAATAAATTGACAACACAATATATAAATTTTTAAGGAATGATGATTCTTTTTCACTAAGGTAATTAGCTGGTTATGAATACTCAGTGGCCAAAAAAAAGATCTTAACTTTTGATATTACTTCAAAATATGTTATGAAATTATTACCCACATAGAAACTAGATTTGGCAAAAAATAATATCACACATGCAAAAAGGACAAGAAAACATGTAATATTAATGAAATATTTCTCTTCACTTACTTCAATAGTTTCGATAATTAATCTCTATAACACGCCTTGTGATAATAGCTAACCTGCATATGAGAACCTCATCCTCAAAAGTTCTGAACTTTTTTTCCATAATGTATAGTTAGTAGAAAATGGTATGTAACAATCCTCAATACAAAATATATGTAAGATGTTGGAAAATTTAACTTCATTTTCCTTCTTGATATGTCAAAAAAATTTAAATTAATGTTTGTCTTATATTGTAAAAATAAAATGAAGCTATTAGTTTTTTAAAATCATTGAATGGTACTATGTTATTAAGAAACTATTTAAACAATTTCTAAAATAGAATCATTTTAAGAATTGTTTTGTGATTTATAATAATCTTAGGCCTAATATAATGAAATATTTTCCATAATCCAGTCAAATAAAAACTATAATGGCCAATAATTGATGTATAAGAATCTTATATCATAAAAATAGTACCCTAACAAATTAAAATCTTCTTTTTTAATGACAACATAAGGAAAATAAGTGAAAACATGAAAATCCTCCTGGAAATTACAGCTAAAAAAATTCTACATGACTTTGAATCAATACTTTTGAATCAATGGACAAGTGGAAATTCCTATTGTAAATTTTATTTTGATTTCCACTTGGAATTTCCATCCAGATTTCCACTGGGAATTCTTGATGGAAATTTTGAACTGATTCAACTATAAATTGTTATATATTTGTAAATAATAATTAAATTTAAATGAAAATTTAAATTGGGTATTTACCCTAGGATGTTACACTAATAATTTTTATTGGGAACTACTAGTGGGAATATCTATTAGGAATTTTTTCAGGGCATTATTGGTGTAAATTTTCCATTGATTCAAAATATTTTTTACTATTTAGAAGTTATAATTGAATTCTACTAGGAATTATCACTAGGAATTTCTATTAGGAATTTTTAACTCAAGAATTTTTATTGGGAAATGACACTATGAAATTTAACATGTGATTTTCCACTCTAGAATTTCCAGTTGGGATTGATAGTGGGAATTACAATTAGGAAATATTATTTCAAAATTTTAGTATTGATATTTTTAGTTATATTTAATTAAAAACTTTAACTAAAAATTGATAAATTTAAACTAATCAATTCAAAATTATAATTATGGGTTTTTAATAATTTAAAAATCATAAATAGAAATTCCCATTTGTAATCAATTTGAAATTTTAGTGTGGATTCCTAGTATAAATATAAAATGGGAATTACTAGTGCATAAAAAATATAAGTATGAATTTCTAATGGGAATAACCAGTTGTAAATTACAATTCAAAATTCCTAGTTATAATTCCTACTAAAAATTCACAATGGGAATTACCAGTGAATATAAATTCATAATAGGAATACCTATTAGAAATTTCTATTAGAAATATATAGTATAAACTCTCAGAGGAAATTTCAAATTGTATTCAACTTCTAATTCTAACTATAAATTTCTAGATAACATTTACAATTTGAATCATTAGGTAATTTCAAATCAATTCTATTGTATGAAATCAAAATTTCTAATAGAAATTTCCATTAGGAATTTAGAGTGGAAATTCCAAATGGAAATTCACAGCAAAAATTACCACTAGAAATTCTCAGTGGAAACTCTAAATTGATATTATAAGAAAAATTCCCACTGGAAAGAAAATTCCATTGAAAATTACTAGTAAAAAATCACTCTAAATATCTCAACCGAGAATTTTCAAATTTTCAAATACTCAAAAAGGAAATCAGTCCCTTAAAAATTTATCAATTCCATGAAATTAGAAAGTCTCAATAAACAACGATGGTTCTTTAAATCAATTAAAAACAATCATTATTAAATACTAATGGTAAATTTACACTATAAATTTGTATTAAGAATTACCAATGTGAATTATGACTAAAATATGAAAGTGAAAATTCAAACTATAAATCAATTTAATAATAGTGTGAATTTATAGTTGAACATCATATTGAAAATCAATTAGAATTTCTATTAAAATTTCCCATTCTTGAAATTTAAAAAAAAGTTAAAATTAAACCAAAAATTGATAGTTTTAAATACTAGAATAAAACAACCAAGTCATCACATTCAAAGTTTTACATTTACTAATATGAATAATAAGAAAACCTATATTTTTTAAATAAACTTATAGACATAAATATGAACATCCAGAAACCCACACACACAAATACAAACTAAGACTATACTAATCTATCTATATTTGTAGCTCTAAAACTTTATAAAAAACAGATACATATAACCCTATATCAGTCACTCTAATAATTTATAAAGAAAATTAAAAAAATAAATCACATAAAACACATATCATATTTCTTCATTTTCAATGGAATTCAGTCATTGAATAACTTTAACATCCATCACTAAGGTGTATACCAAATGGTTTGAAAAAGGGTCAACTGATGGGTTCGCTAAAAGATTCAATAAAGGGTTCACTGATGGATTATCCAAGGGGTTTTCTGAAGGTTTTAGGAAGGGGTTATCAAAAATAATTTCCAATGGGATTTCCAAGGGATTCAACAAGGGATTTTATAAAGGGTTTCATGAGGATTTCTCCGAAGAGTTAGCTGAGGTATTCAACCACCAATATTTTTTGACTAGATACCCAATTTCATTTACAAACATCATTCCTGATTGAATGGAAAAAAATCCATTAGAAACATGGAATCTAACCATTTTACAACTTTATCATTAGGTTAAGGGGTAAAATAATATGATATTTTCCATTCATCCCTCTATCTCCTTGACCCATCTTGATTCACTTTTTATTCTTAATTTTTACCTTTACACTTCTCTTTCCCCTTATGACCCAACTTGAGATGATATTTTTCATTCATCCCCTATTTTCATGACCCATCTTGATTCCCTCCCAATTCTAAATCCCCTATATTCCACTTCCCCTTCCGGTTAATCTTTCTTTGGATATTTTTACTTGGACTTTTTATTGGTAATTTCCACTTATAATTTCCATAGGGAATTTCCAGTGGAATTTATACTAGGAATTTCCATCGGGAATTCCCACTGGGATATTCCAATGGAAATTTCCAATGGGGTTTTCATGGGGAATTTCCACTGGGAATTTTTTGTTTAAATTTTCAACTAATTGAATTATAAATTAGTCTACATATGGAAATTATAATTGAATTTAACTGGGAATTTGCATTATATATTTACACAAAAAATTTATTCTTGGAATTTACAATAGAAATTACTATTGGTAATTGTCAGTGGGTAATTCCATTGGGAATTTGTATTGGTAATTCTTGGTATAAAATTAAAATTGGTAGAATTTTTTTTACTAGTTGGAATTTATAATTTAATTCAACAAGGAATTTATACTAGGAATTTCTAGTGGGACATTTTACTAGGAATTGACACTATGGAATTTTCAGTGAGTCTTTCCACTCTATAATTTTTAGTAGAGTTTGGAAATGATAATTTCATCTAGGAAATATTATTTGGAAATTTACAATATTGAAATTTATAGTTATACTAAATTGAAAACACCAACTAGAAATTGGCAGATGATAACCAATCAATTAAAAAGTATATATATATATTAGGAATTAATTAATATTCATCATTGTAAATTTCCATTTTGAATCAATTTAAAAATTATAATTTGGATTCCTTATGGAAACAAAAAATAGAAATTATTAGTGAATGAAAATTATGAATAGGTGGTTCCACCTTGAATATCCATTAGTACTGTCTAGTGGGAAATTATAACTAAAACTTCTTAGTCATAATTCCCACAGAAAATTTCCAAGGGTAATTATCAGTGAATATAAATTCATAATAAGAACACCTATTTGAAATTTCCATTGGAAATATACAATGGAAAATATAAGAGTAAATTTCTTGTTGTATTTAACTTCTAATTCTAACTAGAAATTACCAGATGAAATTTACACTTTGAATCAATTGGTAATTATAAATTTGTTCTATTGTATTAAATATAAACTTCCAATGGAAGTTTCCAATGAGAATTTATAGTAGAAATCCCAACTAGAACTTCCCAGTTAAAATTAACTATAGAAATTATATGTGGAGCTCCATATAGATATTTTAAGAAAAATTCCTATTGGAAAAAATTACACTAAAAATTCACAGTGTAAAATCACTCAAGAAATATCAAAACAAAAAATTCCTCTTTTTATATTATTAAAAAGGATAGAAGTCCCTTAAATTTATTTCAATTCGAATAGTTTGGAAAATATAAATAAAAATTTATGGTTCTATAAATCAATTTGAAATAATCAGTATTATATACTGATGGAAAATTACTACTGAAAATTCATAGTGAAAATTTATAGTGTGAATTGACACTAAAAAAGTGAAGTAGAAATTCACACTACAAATGAATTGGATAATAGTGAAAACTGCCAGTTGAAATTCCTTTTATAAATCAATTATAATTTCTAGTAAAATTTTCTAATCATGAATTTATTGGAAAACAAATGAAACTTAAACTAAAAATTTATAGTCGAATACCACATTATCAAACATCCAAGTCGTCACATTCATGGTGTTCCATTTACTAAAGTGCATAATAAAAAACCTATATTTTTTAAAGAAACACACAGATAAAAATAAAAATGTCTAGAAACCCTCACAAACAAATAATAACTAAGACAATATTTTTATCTATATCTCCATAGATCCATAAAATGATAAAAAAATACAACACTATCTCAATCACTTCAATAATTTATAAAGAAACCTGCAAATATAAATCACATAAATCACCTATCATATTTTGTCGTTTTCTATTAAATACTATCCTCAAATTGCTCCGATCGCCGCCAATGAGTGGTACATCAAAAGGTTCGACAAGGGGTTCATTGAAGGGTTACCAGAGAGGTTGACTAAAGGAATCATCAAAGGGTTCTATGAGGTATTTTTGAAGTGGTTCACCAAATGGTTCAATAGGGGGGGGATTCATTGATGAATTCATCAAAGGTTTCACCAAAGGGATTCTCCAAGTGATTTTCCAAAGGGTTTTACAAGGTATTTAATGAGTGTTTCACTTAACGGTTCCCCTAGGTATTTTACCACCAATATGTTTTGACTAGTTTCCTGATTTCTTCTTCAAACCCCACACCAGATCAAAAAACTAAAAAGTCATTATATATGTGGCATCAATCAAATGGCCAAACTAATTTTTAGGTTAATGGGACAAAATAAGATGATATTTTTTGTTCATACATCTATCTCCATGACCATATTGATTCCATACCTATTCCGATTCCATGTCATTTCCCTTCTACATATCTTTTTTATCCAACATGAGACAATATTATCCGTTCATCCCTCCATCTCCCACAAAATAAGGCATACATGACTTGGATATAGGATGTCAAGATTATTACTAATTACCTCCAATAATAATTATTTTTTGATTAGGAAATATATGTTTTAGATATATTTATTTATTTATTAATACAAATTCATTTAAAAATAATTGTTTTAATTATTATGTTTGTGAGTTCATAATAAAATTTTCATTGACATTATTATTTTATTTTATTTTAATATTGTTATTGTATCGCACATTAATTTTATTATTATTAAATATATTTTTATCTGATTATATCTATAATTTTTAGATATATTTCATGTAACGCCCCGACCCCAGTTACCCAGAGTCGGTACATTACTACGTAACATTGACATGATCTCAAAAGATCAAGTCTTGAAAGACTGATT
This sequence comes from Viscum album, assembly GCA_963277665.1. NCBI lineage: Eukaryota > Viridiplantae > Streptophyta > Magnoliopsida > Santalales > Viscaceae > Viscum > Viscum album. The sequence continues at coordinate 886,004,397 of OY728158.1, forward strand.
AGTTTAGTAGCCTTGTAAACACTAGATATATTCATAAGTCTTACATTACATCATAAATTAAAACAAATATACAACAACATATTGTCTTCATATCCCCTCATACTATCCCTGTAGTTCATTTATAAAATACTTCTTGACATCCTGAAAAAATTAAAACATTGAAAGGAGTGAGCTCATATGCTCTGTATGGATAAAAATATTGCGGAAGCTTTCTTAAATAAACATAAACATTTAAGGAAATATATAACTAAAACAAAAGCCTTTTAAACATGAACATCAACATAATATGGAAAACGTAAAATGTAATAATTCCATTTACTTGTTTACATGGATATTCTACTGGTCAAATAATCACATGAAATATCAATAACCACTTTCATAATGATGGAATGGATAACGCCAGACTATCACAACCACATAGCCAAGGCCTCATGCCAAGAATACAAATAAGATTTTGTCAAGGCCTCAATCCAAGACACTAGTTTATCTCATGAGACCTACTGATGCATCGATGAGCTATAACGGGCACCACCCATCACTTACTAAGTCTAATTCATTCCTTATATGAAAAGGTTTAAACATATCATAAACCATAACATAATCGTATCACATAAAACGTGCATAAAGGAAACATAACATTTCCACATTTCAATCACAAGATGTCAATACAAAAAATTGATATAATAAAACCATTTTCAATACAAAAATAAAATAAAAGTAAAACTTGGTATTTATTTTTCATTTAAAAAAAGTTATGACTTGTAGAGGAAGCTGAAACTCAAATAATGGTCACGGCGGCAGAGATGTCGTTGTCGCCGCATACGTATGACAAAAAAAACATTACCTTTTGTTGTTTAGTAAAACACTTCATATAAAAAGATTCCTTTTGAATAAATGTAAAAGTAAAATGGTTTTATACACCGTATAATATAATGTTGTGTATAAAACAAAATATGCCTCAATGAAAAGAGATTGAGACGAAGTCCCTTACCTCGTGTCCGACTCGACTCGATCGTTATTTAACCTATTGAATAATAAACTAGAGTTAATTTATACTTGCTTAAGAAACTTTTTCATGTTCATTATTCCTTTTATATCACTTATTACCATGTTATGAACATTATGAAATTATTTAAGTTAATAACGGTCGTTTTGTCGATCTTTGGTACTTGAGTAAAAAATAAACTTCTTATAATTACAAGTTGTTCATGTGGTAAAATGTCCATTATATCCAAAATTATATTCATGATGTAGATATCATATATATCATATATATACAGTATATATATGAATTTATAATATTACATAACATTTAGAGGGAAGAAATGAAATGCACCGTTCATGAAGATGGTAAGCTGTACGTATGCATAAACACTACTTTCATTTATATTTTATATTTAATGTAATGAAATCATAATGATATAAAGGTATATTATAATTTCATTATAATATCATATATTATATCATTAACTCCATCCTTTATATGTCCCACATATGGCATTAATGATTCAAATCACTTTGAGGGGGCGGTAGTCCACACTTGTTAAAGTGAAATTATCGCGTTTACCCATAATGGAAATAATAAAGGTATGCCATAAATGACAAATAAAGAAGAATAATTAAAACATAAACATAATATATATCATATATAAATATATTGACATCTTAATGGCCACCATGAGAGGTGTTGAAAGAAGATTGAACAATCATCATTTCGTGAGGCACTAATTCGCCACCCACAGAAACAGTATGTTCTTTAACCATTAGATGAAGGTGTGTGCAAGTGTAAATCAAATACTTCTCACAAAAAAATCCTAGTATATTTAATATACTGGTGTTGTCACAAAATAAAGTAATAAAAAGATTTTAAGGGGTTGGAGAAGAAAAATAAAACAAAAGAACATAAGAGAATACATTACCTTAAGATCGGGTAACTCTTTTTGATTTGAGCGAAAGGATTCCTTCTGAAGACTTCTGACAAAATTGAGGCTTATAGGAGTAAGATAGGGAAGTTGAGAGAGTATTGTTTCAGAGTTTTGCCGAGCCAAATGGCTTTTATGCTGTGAATAAGGTGGTAGAGGTTGGGGCCTTTTATAAGAGGAGACGAGGGGCACTCTTGGAAAGTCATGAAATGTTACATTATTATGAAGTTCTTTTCGGATTTAAAAGGTCCCAAAATTATATATTTAGAGGATAAGGTGATAAGGGTTCGAAATATACTCATAAAATAGGTTTTGGACAAGTGTAAGTTTTAGATTTTACATTATCTTTTCATTTTATTTAAATCGTTAATTAAATAGGTAGTCGCTGCATCATCATAGTGTCATAAAAAACTAATTTATTTAATGTCTAAAAATTATAAAAAAATTACCATGATGTTGGAAATCGTTTTATCTTTCCAATGAATATTTATAGTCGAATAGATAAGTTATATAACCCCATGTAATAATTGTTTTAGTAAAACAACACATGTTTGTCACAATTTTATTTTTACATTAAATAAAAAGTCATTAATGTCATTTTCTTACCCAAGTGGCTCCATGGGGTCCCCAAGTTGACCCATGGATTGTCTTGGTTGTCCATGAATCATCCAATAACTCTAGGACAATTATAAAGTAATTTCATATTATTATAACATTATATTTACCTTAAATTACACTAATTGCCTTTAATCGCGATTAATAAAACTTAAAAGTTACTATTAACAAAAAATTATTTTCATCACATTGAATCACATTTTACTTCCTAATTAAAACCATTTATGTCTGATTTTTCAAATTAAATTCACAGAAGTCGTAAAATTTCATTCAAATGAAAAATCTATTTTTTAACTACCACTTAGTGGTTTCACTATTCATCAAAAATTGAAGTTTTTCAGAAAAATATCAAAAATTCACCCTAAGCTATAATTGATATTCCGAATTCAAAAATGATGTCTATTTTAAAAAATTACAAACATATAAGTTGAATTAATTAATTTTATAATTAATTCTCATTGTCAAAACAAATAGCATATTTTTAAGAAACAATATCAATCAAAAGATTGACAATTGTTTATGTCCAATTTCAAAGTCAAATTAATTCTAATGACCACAATTGGATAAAATGGTAAAATTATATTCTAATTATACTTTAAAACCACTCAATAGTCTAATTTATCACTATAAATTATTTTGATTAAAAATGTTGTTTTTAAGTATTTTTCACTATTCATCGAAAATTTGAAGTTCTCGGAAAAATACCAAAAATTCAACACAGGTTAATTTCGATATTAAGAATCCAAAAATGAAGTCCATTTTGAAATATAAAATTTATATAATTTAAAAAAGTGGGTATTACTATTCATAATGGATACTTTGATTGTTTACAGTGTGTTAGAATCTCAAACTAGCGTACAATGCAAGCTATTGCATTATTGAAAGAGAAACGTATCATGGAAGCTTGGGGTGTTACATTCTACCCTCCTTAAATAAATTGTGTCCTCTAAATTTTAAATTGTTCTTCTAAAATTAATGGTTGAAAATAGAAAATACCTTTGTGGAAAACCCATATCGGAAATAGGGTGAATAAAAATATAACTTTAAAATAAAGAAAGAGAAGTACAAAGGTCAACGGAGATAACCCATACTAGGATTTTATGAAAACATGGATATGAAGAAAAAAAAACATCAAGGTCTGATGGAGAGTTTTAGAAAAAAAATATTAGGAGAAATTTAACTACAAGAAAATCCCAAACATGTGATTGGTTAAACGGTCATCGATTCACCAGTTGGAGAAGCTAACCAACAATGTTTTTATTTTAAGTTTCCTTTCATAATGTTGAGGAAATTATTTAGGAGATTTACTAAGAACAAAAGGAAATATACTTACTTTTCACATAGACTTTCATTCTTTAATAAATTTTTACTATAAACCCCTCATTCACTCCAAAAGGTAATAGAACTCAAAAATATTATATTTATCCTAATCGTACGAGGTTACAAATATTAACACATACCATTTAGATTAGGAAAACTATTTTGTAATAACCAGGGACTTCCTGTAGGCTAGTGGTAGGTAATAAAGGCCTGTCACACTATGGTTGTGGGTTCGATTCCTACAGCTTTGTCCGACGCGATGGGTTATCCCCTAACCTGTAGGTTGTCCTTTTCATAAAACTATAGTATTATAATATTCCAAAAACAATCTTTAGAAATTTTTTAACCTTAAACAATACTATCTAAAGTTAAACTTAATCCATTCTAACCTTTATAGTTATCCAAAATAACTCTGTCCGGAATTTCTCTAAAAGGTCTCTAAATTCAAAAATCAATTCATCAGATTCCCAAAACAAAGTAATGTTCCTCTTATTGTCACATACTAAAAATATGATTACCTTCATCATATTAAAACCTTAATGAAAAAAACAAGCACTGTAGTACAATCCTTATATATATCACATTATTCTTATAACCAGAATATAATCCTTGAGTCCAAAAGAACCAATACATTAATTATTCCTCTTCAACTATAGTAACAACATAAGATTGGCCTTGATCCCTTGGCCTTTTCTGAGGTAAGTTTACCTGACACTTAGGACATTTATTTGCATAATTCCCCATTTCCCTACAATTGTAGCATTCAACATTGATAACCTCTTTCTTTCCATTGCAATCACGAGCCTGGTGACCTTTTTCACCACATTTATAAAAAAATCCCATTCCTTTTAGGCAATTACCGGGTGATTCATTCCACAATTATCGTATAATGGAAAATCCTTCTTTCCCATTTTTCCTTTATTTGTCTCTTGTTCCACTATTCTCTTCTTCTCTTGCTTCACTTTATTGTCATAAGATTTAGAGAATTCATTTTTTGTCTTGATAGCACACGAGACTATGTCTTCATACATTGAGAACGATTGTGATACAAATTCTCGATGGAGAAACGGTTTTAACCCATCAAAGAAACGATCGACCTTACTTACTGGGTTATGTATATAATCTCTAGCATACCTTACTAACCTAGTAAAGTTAGCCTAATACTTTGCGATATTCTCATCCTCATTTTGCCTCAGACTCAGAAATTGCCTTTCCATATCTTCTCGATGGTCACGAGGAAAATATTTTTCTAAGAAAATCTCTTTGAACTGCCTCCATTCCATATTAGATACTTCTTCATCTTCTTTCATGTTTTGAATCAATGACCACTATTGATCAGCTTCTCCAGTGAGGCGGTAAACTGCAATGATACCTTTTCCCCTTTCATTACTCCCCAAGGCAAGGAATATTTTCCCTAGGGAACTTATCAATTTCTCAGCTACTAATGGATTTGTACTCCCGTTGAATGTTATTGGTTTCTGCCTCATGAATCGATCTAACATTGATCCTCCATGCTGCAAATCAGGGTGATCCATTCAAGTAAGGTTATTATTTATAACCTGAGTGAGTTGTCCCAGTATGGTGATAAGTTGATCAGCACCGGTTGTATCACCAGCTCCACTATAATTATCTTGAGTAGGAGAGAAATCCCTACATGGAGTGCGTGCATTGATACAGTTTCCATTCCTTTCACTAGGTGCCATTTCTAAACAATGTCATAAACTACATCAGGTTATGAATCAAAATACATAATTCTATACTTGTAAAATACTTAACATAAATTGAACAGTTTATGGATATAATCCATAATCATAAAAATGTTTTCTTTGAGTAAGTACATATTCATAAACCCTTCATAATGGTTTTTAAAGAAAATGAGAATTATCCTAATCATATCCCCTAGGAGTGTCGTAACCAAGAGTGCAGTAAGGCCCATTGTCGTGCACCATTTCTCGTTCGAGTCTAGCTCAAAGCGGTGTTTTAGGGTTTTACCCCTAGGTACATCTGTGCCAGAGCCGCCTCTACCTTCTTGTATCCAGACATGGATTTGTTGCTCGGAAAATACACAAAATCTATACTTTACCAAAATTCTATGATGCTCTTCTATAATAATCCTCAAAGTCTATCGTAGGGCTATGTGCTCTAATCAGAGTTTATCTAAATGTAGCTTCCAAGGTTAGTACTAAACTACCTCTGATACCAACTGTAACGCTCAGACCCCAGTTACCCAGATTCCGTGCATTACTACATAACATTGGCATGATCACAAAATATCAAGTCTCAAAATATCGATTCATTTAGTAGCCTTGGAAACACTAGATATATTCATAAGTCTTACATTACATCATAAAGTAAAACAAAACTACAACAACATCTTGTCTTCATATTCTCTCACACTATCCCTACAGGTCATTCATAAAATACTTCTTCACATTCTGGAAAAATTAAAACATTGAAAGGGGTGAGCTTAAATGCTCAGTAAGGATAACAATATTGCGGAATCTTTCATAAATAAACATAAACATTTAAGCCAATGTATAAATAAAACAAACGAATTTTAAACTTGAACTTTAGTATAATATGGAAAAAGTAAAATGAAATAATTTTATTTACTTATTCACATAGATATTCTACTAGTCTAATAATCACACGCAATATCAATAGCCACTTTCATATTGATAGAATGCATAATGCCAGACTATCAGAACCACGTAGCCAAGGCCTCCTGCCAAGACTACAAATAAGATTTTGTCAAGGCCTCGTGCCAAGACACTAGTTTGTCTCATGAGACCTACCGATGCATCAAGGAGCTATAGCGGGCTCCACATGTCACTTACTAAGTCCAATGCATTCCTTATATGAAAAGGTATAAACATATAAAAAACCATAACATAATCGTATCACATAAAACATGCATAAAGGAAACATAACATTTCCACATTTCAATCACAAGACATCAATACAACACATTGATATAATAAAACAATTTTCACTACCAAAATAAAAAAAGTAAAACTTGGTATTTATTTTTCATTTAAAAAAAGTTATGGCTTGTAGAGGAAGCCGAAACTCAAATAATGGTCACAGCGGCAGAGATGTCATTGTCACCGCATACGTACGACAAAAAAACATTCCCTTTTTTCGTTTAGTAAAACACTTTGTATAAAAAGATTCCATTTGAAAAAATGTAAAGGTCAAAGGGGTTTATACACCTTTTAAAATAAAGTTGTGTTTAAAACAAAATATGCCTCAGTGAAAGGAGATTGAGACGAAGTCCCTTACCTCGTGTCCGAATTGACTCGATCATTCTTTAACCTCCTAAATAATAAACTAGATTTAATTTATAATTGATTAAGAAACTTTTTCATGTTATTTATTCCTTTTATATCACTTATTACAATTTTATTAACATTATGTAATTATTTAAGTTAATAACAGTTGTTTTGTCGATCTTTGGTACTTGAGTCAAAAATAAACATCTTATATTTACAAGTTTTTCATGTGGTAAAATATCCATTATATCCAGAATTATATTAATGATGTAGATATCATATATATCATATATATCCAGTATATATTTTCATTTATAATATTACATAACATTTAGAGGTATGAATTGAAATGTACTGTTCGTGGAGATGGTAAGCCGTACGTACGCATGAACACTACTTTCATTTCTATTTTGTATTTAATGGAATGAAATCATAATGATATAAAGGTATATTATAATTCCATTTTAATATCATATATAATATCATTAACTCCATCCTTTATATGTCCCACATATGACATTAACGATTCAAATCAGTTTGAGGGGGCGGTAGTCCGCACTTCCTAAAATGAAATTAACGCGTTTACCCATAATGAAAATCATAATGGTATTCCATAAATGAAAAATGAAGAAGCATAAGGAAAAAATAAACATAATATATATCATATATAAATATAGTTACATCTTAATGTCCCCCATGAGAGGTGTTAAAAGAAGATTAACCAATCACCGTTTTGTGAGGCAGTAATTCGCCACCCACAGAAACAGTATGTTCTTTAAACATTAGATGAAAGTGTGTGTATGTTTAAATCAAATACATCTCATAAAAACATACTAGTATATTTCAGATACTGGTGTTGTCAAAAAATAAAGGAATAAAAAGAGTTTAATGCTTTGGATAAGCAAAATAATACAAAAGAACATAAGATAAGACATTACCTTAAAATCAGGTAACTATTTTTTATTTGAGCCAAAGGATTCCTTGGGAAGACTTCTGCCCAAAGTGAGGCTTCTAAGAGTAAGATAGAGAATTTGAGAGAGTATTTGGGTAGTTGTTGGCTGAGAGAAATGGCTTTGAAGGCATGAATAAGGTGGTAGAGTTGGGGGCCTTTTATAAGAGGAGAGGAGGGGCACTCTTGGAAAGTCATGAAATGTTACATTATTATGAAGTTATTTTCGTATTTCAAAGGTCCCAAAATTATATATTTCAAGGATAAGGTGATAAGGGTTCGAAATATACTCAGAAAATAGGTTTTTGAAAATTTTATGTCTTAGATTGTACATTATATTTTAATTTTATTTAAATCGTTAATTAAAGAGGTAATCACTGCATCATCATGGTGTCATAAAAATTTAATTTATCTAATGTCTAAAAATTATAAAAAAATTTCCATGATGTAGGAAATATTTTTAGCTTTCTAATGAATAATTATATTCAAAAATTGAACTAATATAACACCATGTAATAAATGTTTTAGTAAAACAACACATGTTTGTGAAAATTTTATTTTTACTTTAAATAAAAAGTAATTTATGTCATTATCTTACCCAAGTGGCTCAATGGGGTCCCCAAGTTGACCCATGGATTTTCTTGGTCGTCCATGACTCCGAAAATAAGGTTAGGACAAGTGTAAAGGTAATTTCATATTATTATAACATTATATTTACCTTAAATTACACTAATTACCTTTAATTGCGATTAATAAAACTTAAAAGTTACTATTCACCAAAAATTATTTTCATCCCATTGAACCACATTTTACTTCCTAATTACAACCATGTGTGTTGTATTTTTTTAAATTAAATTCACAGAAGCAGTAAAATCTCATTTAAACAAAAAATCGGTTTTTTAACTACCACTTAGTGGTTTCACTATTCATCAAAAATTGAAGTTTTTCAGAAAAATACCAAAAATTAACCGTTAGCTATCTTTGATATTCCGAATTTAAAAATGATGTCTATTTTAAAAAATTATCAATATATAAGTTTCATTAATTACTTTTATAATTAGTTCCCGTCGTCAAAACAAATAGCGTGTTTTTAAGAAACAATATCAATCACTAGATTGACAATTGTTTATGTCCAATTTCAAAGTCAAATTAATTCTAATGACCACCATTGGATAAAATGGTAAAATTATATTCTAATTATACCTTAAAACCACTCATTATTCTAATTTATCACTATAAATTATTTTTATTAAAAATGTTGTTTTTAAGTATTTTTCACTATTCATCAAAAATTGGAAGTTCTCGGAAAAATACCAAAAATTCCACATAGGCTAATTTCCATATTCTGAATCAAAAAATGAAGTCCATTATAAAATATAAAATTTATATAATTTCAAAAAGTGGGTATTTCTATTCATAACGGCTACTTTGATTGGTCGCGGTGTGTTAGAATCTCAAACTAGCGTACAATGCAAGCTATTACATTATTAAAAGAGAAGCGTATCGTGGAAGCTTGGGTGTTACATTTCATTAATGGAAATTATAATTTTTTATTCTATAGAATTTATTTATCTCAATGATTTATTATTCCAATTTATAATTTATAATTTTTTATTGAAGGTTTTAATTTGAAAACCATAAAATTTAGTATAATGATGCTAATAGTAGTGGGATATTTATATATAATAGTATAACATATCTTGATTAGAAATATTTTAGTCATTATTCAACTCTGATTCGACTACAATAAGTCTATATATCTAGTAAAGTATCATCAACTCCATTATAAAAGGAAAATAACTCAGATGATCCTATTTCTAATCAAGGTCACCCAAATTCATTTTAAAACCATCATCTTATAGAATATGTAATAAAGTAAATTTATGACAAACTAGTGTGAATAAAAAGGTGTGATTCCTTCTAGGAAAACATAAAATTCATGAAAATAATATAGAAATTTCCATATGATGATGTGAGTTATCCAATAGCTGAATGAAAAAATTATGTGGCATGATATAGATGTGAACCTACGTTAAATAGGTCATATGAATTTCTTGGTCATATGTCAATGTTCCAAAATAAGAGAAGTGTACTAGATCACTCAAAATATAAAGCACTAAAATTTTATTGAGTCTCTTTAGGAAATAAGTTAAGTGGATTGATTCCCCACCCAATTAATATTTATGGGTGGAAATAAGTATTGCATACTTTATCATTTGTGATGAAATGGGATTTAAGGTATTGATCATTAAATTTTTAAATTAAATTTTCAAGAAACTTTTTTCCCAACTATATGTTCCATCGAGATAAAAAAATTTCAAAGGATTACGAGAATATATTTTTAAAGGAAAAGTAAAAAGTAAAAAAAAAATAACGATCATGTATGAGTGTGCTTGAAAATAGAATATTATAACTCAATATAGAAAATAAATTATATTTTTTACTAAAAACCTTATAAATAATGATTAGATACACATTATTAATTTTAAATTAATTTTCAATCATAAAGGGAAGATGATAAGGAGATCTAGGAAACTATCTTGTATGAATATGTCTTGAAGATTATGTTCACTATGAATGTTGAAAATAATAGTGCTGATTATAGGGAAATAACTTCTCTAAAATGAAATCTCAAGGATTTTTTGGTTCTTAAAGGTGCCATTATGAACATTATCTAAATATAGTGGTTAGTGATGGAGTGAAGAAATGTAATGAATCGATTACTACTATTCAAGATATTGTGAAATATGTGAGGTCATACCCTAGTCACTTAAAAAGATTTAAAGAAGGAATTAAAATTGAAAATATCAATTCCAAGTCCTATTTCTACCTTAGTACACTGACTAGATGTAATTAAACCTAAAAAAATGCTTGATTCACCTTTTATTTACTGAAATAAATTTCAGTTATTAGAGGAGGTGGATAGAGATTATAATCCCTTCATTGATGACAGTGAAAGAAAAAGAGATCCCCAAAATAAAAATGATTATAAGAATTCTGAAATATTGGTAATTTTTTTTGGGTATTTTAATGATATTAGATTTGAATTATTAGGTTCATTAGTAGTGACATCAAATAAAGCAGTCAAACTTAGTTAAAAGGTGTAGTGTGAGACAAAAAAACTGGTCAATGTGTTCAATATGATCTATTCAAGATGAAAAATGATATGTTGGTGAAGTTCAACAAGTATTAATGTAAAATTAATTTCATGAAACCTTTATTTTTTATTTCTAATATTATATAGCTAGGATTTAATATGTCATTTATAAAGTAGGATTTAAAATAAATTTATTGTAATGATACTTTTGTGTTGATTGATATGGTAAAATCATCATTTGTGAGATTATATAATTGGTATAATACTAAATATGGATAATAAAATAGCATTCAGATTCATAATGATAGAAAGACATAAGTAGAAGAAAAATTAAATACTATGGGTGGAAATTTTTCTTTTTGAAGAATAATTACAATTTATTGAAGTTTTACTTATTTTTTTAACACAATAAAAAAATTAAATGAAAAATGAATGGGTTAGATAAGTATCTTGATAAATAATTAGAAAAATATGATGTAAGATTTCATGCTTTGATTTGGTGTAAATTTAATGCATCAATATGGAAGGTTTTGTTAAAAATTTCCAAATACATTCATACTATTATTATTTCTATATATTTTTTGAGTATTATTTTAATTTCTAAAGATGAGTTATAGGTTTTTTAGGAGTTTTGTTCTCTCATGGATAGCTGAGGGTCTAATTTTCACACCAAATTGATTAAAATATAAAATTACCAAATTTTATGAGGAATAAAATCATTATATCGGATAATTTGTTCTTGAAAAATACGAATTCAAATAATTAATTACACAAAACTATATTTTGTTTTTAGTACTAATTATATATATATATAAATATTTATTTATTTATACACATGTATTACTAATTTATAAATTTAATTTTGTTTTATTTTATATATATATAAGAAATAATAATTAGTGAGAGATCAACCCAAAAAAGGTGAGAATCACAATGATTTAGATTATTATACTAATTGGTATGTTTTAGGATAGTTTAGATAAAAAGGTTGTATCTAAATTTTTCTTCAATTTCAATCAATGTATGAATAATTTATTATATTTATTTTTCTTTTAGTCATTGCATGATTGTTAAAATGATGTCAAATTTGATCTTCAGATAACAATACATTTTTTTTAGATATTTGAATTGAAAGCTATTTATCAGAGGAAATTTCATTTTGATTTTTTAAGTTAGTTCAGATACAAAGATTGTATGTCATTATTTTTTTGGCAATTCCATTCAATGAATTTTTTTAATTTTTTTTATTCTTTACAGGATTTTTAAAATGGTGTAAAATTTGATCGGTAGATGATAATATATTTTTTATAGATAATATACTTTCAAGTTATTCATAATAGGAACTTCCATTTTTATTTATTATTTTTACATTGATCTTAATATTTTAATTTTTTTACAAGGTATCCATTGCTTCACCTTGTTATATTTTTATAGTCCATTTTGTTTTATAATTTTTTGTTTTAAATACTATATTTTTTTCTATAGTTTTTATATGATCATTTTCCACAACAATGTCAATTTTGTTAGGAATCATTGTAGGTGGAAACTGTCTGTAACTTGCTATAATACATTTATAATAATTATTATTATTGGATTATTTGTGCAACTTGTAATAATTTTTTCGTAGAAAATTTTCTATAATTTAAATTATTATTACAACTTACAACTTTCTAGAATAATTGTTTTATGAATCTTTTTTAATACCTATGATAAGAAACTTTTTTCCTTAACTATTCTTGTTTTTTAATTTGTAGTATGTTTTCTTCAATCATTACTCATATTTTATTTTAATATCTACTACATGATAATCCTTCCTAAATATTTATGTGTAGTTAAATATTGTGTTGATTAAAAATATTCCCTAAAATAGATAAATGTGATATTTAATTTTATTCCCCACGCACCCTATGTTTTTTTAGTTATTGGTACCAATATATTGAAAATGGAACCTATTTAAAACTAGAATATTATTTAGAATTACTTTTCTTGATTTAATTTTTATATCATTTATTGTGTAACATTGATGATAGTGAATTATATTGACTAGTTGGTTTGTTTTATATCTCACTTAAAAGAAAATATCTCATTGAATAAATCACCATCCATTTCATATTCTATAGATACAATAATTCAAGACTCTAAATGAAGGCGATCCTGATCATGAATCCTTTATAGCTGGGAAAGGATTTTCAAATCTGTGGGAAAATTATTTTTTACCATTATCATGGATCGATTATTCTTATTTTATTTACTTTTATGTTTATTAAATTTTTTTCAAAACCATAATTTTTGACATATAATGTTGTCTCATATATAGGCTATGTTTCTTCATTTAGTGAGTTGGATGACCACATGTACCATGTTATTGGTGATGATTTAAATGTTGAATACACATGCTTTTTATCACTTAACTACATTCTAGTGATTTATGGGATGTAAGGAATTATTATATTTTTTATGTTATATATAAGCATTTTTTTGGACATTTATTACAGAATTTTTACCTATGAATGTTTTTATCATTATACCTCTCTAATTCATGTTAATATCCACTTGGTTCTTATTTTTTTTGAAACATACATGAATTATAAATAGATTATAGATCTATAATCTATTTTATTCTAGGATACCATGATGGAAACAACCCATACCTACCATTGGATTCCAATGGTTTTAATAGACAATACATTTCCGGAATACTAATTTTCTATCATATGTTACTTATCTTGAATATTTTATTATTATTAGAAAATCATTGGGTTTTCCATCATCATACACATGTGAATTGACATTGTTCATTGGAAATGGAAATGGAATGCATGGAGGTGATTATTAGATATGTTTAAATAATTATAATCTTATGTCATGATCTAAGGTTGTGTTTTAATGTGACAATGTATAATTTTAAAAATAGGATCCCACATATAGATTTATCCAAATATTTAGTTTATGAAAAATTTTAAAAATATTTTAAAAAAACTATAATTATAGTTCAATAATATAACAATTAAATTCATTTAATAAAATAATATATCATGCCTATATCAAAAATTATAAATGAACTTCTAAATTGATATCATTAAAACTATCATAGAGAACATCAACATTTTATATCTATAACATGAAATATATAGTCACATTATGTATATAGTTTTTGTGTGTGTGTGTTTTTAGCATTAAAAACTAGTTTAAATTGATTTAAATTGATGGTTTGATTTAATATGGTTTTACGTATATATTTGGATCAATTTCAATTTTTCTATTAAGCTAAAAAATATTAATGGATCCTTTTAAAAAAATATCATTAATTAGTTTAAACAAACCTTGAACACCCCCAACTATAACCTTCTAATGAAAAATCTCATTACAACATGTCTAGTGAAAAATCCCTGTAAAATTTTTCTAGTTTACTTTTCCATTAAGAAATTTCTAGTGGACATGATCAAGTGGAATTTTACACTGTAAAATTTCAATGGAATTTTTATTAGAATTTTCTACTTGATAGTTTATATTAAAATTATTTACTATATAGTATGTGGTGGGATTTTACCCTAGATAGGTTCCATTAGAACATTTGTAAGGTAATTTTTCACTGAATAGGATCTAGTGAAATTTTCCACTGAACATGTTGAAGTTATGTTTTACCTTGTATAGTTTCAACTGGAACATTTTTAATCAATTTTCTTTTCTTAACTTTCATATGATGTTTTCAATAGATACATTAAAGAGTAATTTTACAATTTAAATGTTCCATTGGAATTTTACAAAATAAAATTTGACCTGAAACCTTCCATTTAAATATTTTATTATAAATTTTCACCAGACAATTGAAAATTTACACTAAAAAAGTAAATATTATTTTAGTTTTGGAAGATTTTACTATTATTTTAAATATAAAAGTTCCACGGCAATGTTTCCAGTGGAATTTTACATAAATAATTTTATTTTAATTTTTTAATTTAAATATTCTACCATTATTGAAATATTTTAGTATTATTTTTAAATTAAAGGCTCCATTGGAATTTTTATTTGGAAATGGAAATAACTAGTCAATTTTTTATTACAACAAATCTGCATGAATTTTCCATCATGAATGTTCCAATATAGTTTTCTGGTATTATTATTCTTAGTAAAATTATCATGTTTATTATTAAAATAACTTTTAGGGGTGGTTCTATATTTCATATCAAACATCACCATCGCTCTATGGATAATAGTGAAATTTTATCCCACGTTAGAGAAGGTCATATATAAACTTTGAGAGATACTCATTTTTGAAGTTAATAAAATCTATAATATGTAATAATATTTAATAATTAGGTTATAAGAAATTGGATAGATATTCTTTGTATGTACTAATTATGATGAATTAATAAAAATATTTTGTTTTGGTGGGGTGGAAGTTAAAATTTTAATAGATGATACAAGAAGTATTTTTGAGACAATTGATGGGGAAATGGAAATAGGAGACTTGTATACACGAAATCCAAAATATTCATCGCAATATATGATAATATGTGAAAATTAAGGAAACTTTTAACACTAAAATATATAAAAACACTAGTAGTTTAAAATTCTAAAGGAGATCACATGGAAGATATTTTAGACATAGCCATATTATTATGACTGTATGGTTGTGCCCCTTTTTTTTCTATACCATTGATTCTTACATGAGATTATTATTTTTCTCTTTTCGGACACTTTTAGGGATATATGAACATTATGTTGGTCTTATACCATATAGGAGGATTGGATTTAATCTGTGGGGGTCATTAAAACTTATATTTCTAAAGTTTTAGGGCCTTTGTATTCTTTATAATTTTAAAAAATGTATATTTATATCATTTTAAACAATTCAAAGGTAAATACATTGTGAGATAAGTAATGGTGTTGGGATAGAAACAATATTGTGAATTAGAAATAGGAATGCAGGGATGCACGATTTACTAAATGAACCCTCATAACATTGGATTTTATAAGTAGAAATCAATTTCAAAAACGAGATATTCACTTTGGTTATGGTATATTCGGTAGATTATGGGAATTTTTTAATTCATTTACTTTCACAAAAAACTATTATAAAAATGATTCCCATAGATTTAAACCTTTGTTTATTACATCATCCTCCGCCCCCCATTTAACCTCATAAGGTGACAAGGTCTATGAAATAAGGTATGTTTATAGTTTAGGGATTAAGTAAAAATAGCGAACATGTAGTTCAAGTAATTCAATATAAAATTTAGAATGAGAGAAGTTGGGAAGTTTGAAAATAAGGTAAAAAATGTGATAAAAAATAAGATAAAGGTCCAGGAAGCTATTAATATCATTAAATGGATGATTGTTAATTAGGGGAAGAGGAAGGCTATAAGTCATCATGAAGTTAATAATGAGAAGGAAGAACGATAAGTGAGAGGTAAAAAAGTGATGGAAGAAGTCACATTAAGGATGAACTTAAGGGAATGAACACTAAAGTGTCACTGCATGAATTAGAAATTCAAATGATAAAAGTTTTTAATAATGTAAATTACATGACTCTCATAGTATAAGTGAAAGGCGGGTAGTTTATACCTCAAACAACTTAAAAAATATCAACATTCAACACAAAGTTGAGGGAAAGGGAGGAAAATAAATGAGACATTATGTACATATATATAATAAAGACAAGCACAAGAACAACTACTATAGAAAATACTAAAAAAATGTTAATGAGTAAAAGAGTTCATTTACATTAAAAGTTATACTAGAAATAGTAAAGTGAATAATCTAGCTACCATTAACTCTACCTTATGATTTTGTAAAACATAGATTATTTTAAATAGATTATATTTAAATATACTACGAAAAATTATTTGGCGGGATATGGTTTTCCGATATTTTGGAATAAATTATTAATTCACATTAGATGCTAAGTTAAAATAATGTGTTCTAATTATATTGGTTGAATGTGATAATATTATGAAGGATTTTATAGGGTATAACACTTATCCAACCATAGTATAAAAAATTTATAAAAACCTATTATACCATATAATATCTCCATTTGTTAGTACATACAAAAAATAGAATGAATAATGGCATACCTTTTCTCTATTAATCCCAAATCTGTTCAAGTTATTTCACATGAGTTTGATAGTGATCACCGATAAGTAGTTGATATGTTCTTTTATACTAAGGTTTCCAAGGGAAGGATGAATGTCATAATTTTATAGAAAATTGGGTTAAACATAGTGATAAATTAAAAAAGAAACTTGGTATTAGAGGAGTTTTTATGATAAAATCACATAGTTTGGATCAATGAATCATAAACCATTAGCCACGTTTATATCCATAAAAGGAATCACCTTGGAATTAAAATTTTAGTCTATTAAAAAATAAAACAATATACAGAACATTCATAGGTTACAACAATTGTAACTTATGACACTTTATTTTTGATTTATTTTTATAATTTTTGAACAAATGTTTGGGATATTCAAACTCACTAAAATTATCATCACATGATAATCAATTGGTAATGATTTCTTCAACTTTTAAATAGAGGCTAAACCACACATTATTATATAACACATAAAATTATATTACCAATACTATGATTTAGTGACATTCACCCTGACATAAAACATCCAGGAACATACCGTGATGTAGTTTAAAACACAATTCCATGACCATCCTTTAGTACACATATCTAAAAATATACCAGTTATCCTAAAGCCTCATATACATCATGAATATTTACCTTATTTTACATCATATGTAACAACATATGAAACTAGATCCAAATCTCCTTTTGGATATATTTTAAAACTCAATTTTAAAAAACTATCATAAATGTCCACTTTATTTTATATTATATATAATCAAAAGTTAAAATCTCACAAAAACTTCTCTTATTGTACAAATGAATTTATTTATTTGTGCCTAACATGTCTATATATTTAGTTTTTGATTTTAATGTTATCTAAGTACTTCACATTAAGTTTGGATATCACCTTAAAAAGATCATAATTTTGGATATTTGATAAAATATACATTACAAATATTAGATTTCACTTTATAATGATCTGAATTCACATTAGAAAGATCATACACCACCTTATAAAGACATAAATTCACCTTATGAAGATTATATTTCACTTTATAAAGATTTAAAATCAACTTAAGAAGATAAAAATTCAAATTATAAAGATCATACTCCACCTCAAAATGGTTGGGTTATACCTAGTGAAGATAATACTCCACCATATGAAATTTAGGATATCATAAGTTATGTTGAATATACACCTTATGAAGTGGAATATAGCTTACATAGTGAGATAACTTTATGTTCTAAGACTTATAATTTGGAGAACATTAATTTTAAATATTTGAATTTAAAATATTTATATCTCATTAAGGATTTTACCATTGGTGATTTATAGAATAATATTACTCGAGCTTCATTCTTATCAAACAAGAAAACATTTTAAAGAGTGTTATCCTAGTTTAAAATTAACAACTAATTTTAAGGAAGGTCGTATCTTCTCAATGGTTGGATGGTTACATGTTATATTGGATATTTTTATGGATTGTTTTTACCAATATTATTTCAATATAAGGTTTATTACATCTTCATCCATGGAACAAAACATAAGGAAAGAAAATTCAGTAAACACATTCATGTAGGGACCTGACCCCATGACCTGATACACGATATATGAGTGCATGATATATTAATTATTAAAAAACCAATTTAAAATGATTAATTTAAAAATTTGGTATGTTTTTTACATTTACTATTAAATAACCACTATAAAATCTTAAATCTTAAGTTTTTCATGTCGGTTATTTAATAAATGATGTGAAAAACTTTTATTTTTATTTTTAAAATTTGAACCCCTCTCTTATTTTATTTTTTTAGTTGCGAGACACCAATTGTTTATATCTCATGATGTGAACCCTAACCCCTATTTCATTTATTAGTTAACCTCCAATATCCTATATCCACCCCCAATTTCCCTCAACCTTGCTATCAACCACCCTCAGCTGGCTTTTGTCGCTCGTTTATGCTTACAACCATCCTCTGATATGGTTAAATACTACCTTTAGGATTTTTGTTCCTTCTTCCACCCCAGTTTATGTCATCCACTTCCTATAGGGTAATTTAATTTATTTTATAATATGTAATATATATGTGCAATAATTTTTATATAAACTAAAATAAGTGTTTTATAAAATTTATAATATCTTTTTCAATGATTAAGTATTTTTCAAGAAGTTGTGATTTGTGTATTATAACATAGAATAAAATTATTTATGTTATGTAATATAATTAGTCTAATATCAAGTAATGAATGATAAATTGTTTTTCTATAATTTGAAACTAGTGTGTTGTAATGTGGAAGAGTAGAACTAAACTATATTTTTTTTTTCAGATTTCATTATTTATTGTATTTAATTTTTGTGGGAAATTATTTTATATTTTATTTTATCAAATACTTAAATGTTATCTACTTATAATTTTATTTATGTTACATTCTATATTCTATGTATGTAATATGTTTATAATATTTAATTTTTAATTTTTTTATAATATGAAATGTATTTGTATTTTATATTATGTAATCCGTTATATTATATAATCTGTTTATAATATATAGTTTGTGTATGTATTATAATGTAATTATATATGTATAATCATTGAATATATGATATATGTCTATTAATACGTGTTTTATTTTGTGCACACAAATGTAATCTATTTGTATATGTTTTTTAAATTATAAAATGATTGTTATGTATTTTTTTATAATAACCTTTGTTTTATGAAATTGTTTTATTTATTTTTTAACTAATTATTACTATTATTGATTTTTATTTTTATTTATAATATTAAATTTTAATTATTAAACATATTTACTTATATTAAATAATATAATTTTTTATAGGCGATAATGATTCATAGTTGGATTACTGCATGTCGACTGAGATATGAATAGGGGAAAATGTTGATGTGTTTTTATAATTTTCCAAATGAAATATTTCAAACAGACAACACGTTTTAACAATGTTTAAATTTTTCAAATTTTATAAACTTGTAAAGTATAGAAATCAAATATGATTTAATTTTAACAATTTAATCAAAGTTATAGTTTGTGGATTTTTAGTAGATAAATTAGGTATAATTCAAGCACTAATGATGATAGAGATTATCAAAATGAATGTTTTGATCACATAAAAGAAATGATTTATGATATTTAAGCTGAATTAATTAAAAAATGTCAATTGAGCACCTATATGGTGATGCTAAAAACCTAATGTACCTATGTTTTATGAAATTAATAGATTTATCAACAATGTTATGATTGGTGAACTTGAAATCCTGTAATGGATTGACTGACTTGGGTTTTATAGAACTTATAAAACTATTGAAATAAATACTCCCTGATGAAAAAAATTAAATATTCAAATTATAATTACAAATAAATTATTTATGGGATTGAGTTATAAGAATATACATGATTTACCCAATGATAAAGAGTTATATTGGAAGACAATGAAGTGTCTTCCAAAGTGTCCAAAATTTGGGACATCAGTATTTAATTTTAAAGAAATAACAAAATTTGATCTATTTATTATGCAAATTACCTAGACTCTTGCTAAATAAATTTGATAACTTCCCTATAATTCCTCATCTAAAACATTTATTTTCCAATTCAATTGATAAAAAAAGTTACTATGACATTCATATGTGAAAATATATTATGGAAAATTACTTCATCCAACTAATTATTCATAATGGAATAAAATTGGGCAAAAATTTACTAAATTTGGAAATTAATTTAGAAATATTAGAATTGGGATGTGAATAAATGGATGAATCCACAATGAAACCTCAGTATAAATCATATTTTAAGGATAGTTTTTTTAAAAATTTACAACTTATCTCTTTAATTTTTTATGAAGCAGAAATATATTTTTTGATTTATTGACCTGTAGACAAAAATAGTTTGGAAATGATATTGATGTTTCCTTATAACTATTAATTTATGATTTGAAAAAATTCTGGGATAAATCTATTAGAGTTCATATTTCTTATAAAAAATAATACATTCAATTTGGGAATAATGGACCTCATTTTTTTTACTAAAACATGAGAGGGAAAAAGTGTTCAAGGTCATAGAAAGTATTTTTCTATGGATTTATCTTATCAAATAAATAAAAAGTTTTTCAGTAGCTCACATGAATTTTTTGTTTCTCTAAATCCTTTTTCAACTGATTAATATTTTGAGTGTGTGAAAACACTAATGTCATAATTTGGAAAGGCTTTGATATTTGGTAATGATAGAAATATATAGAATAAACAATAAATATTTTTAAATCTTCTACATTATAGATATCATGAGTTCAAAGAAAATATTTATTCGATGAATTGTGAGAAGAATATCTATGATATTGTTATTGAAACATTATTAGATTTAAATTTAATAAGAAGTATAGTTTAAAAGCAATACTATATTTACTATCAATGATAAAACATTTAGAGTTATCTCCCACTCTTAATTGAAAATGAACATAATTAGATCCAGCTTTTCATATAATATCCAGGAGGGAGAAAATCACTTTTGTCATTGCCTCTATGGTATCAAACTACCACTGGTTTTTATTCCTTATATTTAATGGTATGAAACATATATTTTATAAAGTGTTATTTATCCAAACTAAATAACCACTATTACACCTTGATGTCACTTTTAGGTACTTATGACCATTATTTGTGACAATGTTTTATTCAGATTTTTTATTAGGTCATTTTGTGTAGTTTCTTTTAGTTTTTGGGACTTTTTTGTAAGGTTAACAGTTGGCGCATAGTTAATGTAGACCATACCAATTTCCGAAAAAACCACGCATTAGGTTGAGGTAGCCAACATGGATGTCACCTAGGTAGCACACAGTTTGATCTAACCATGTGAACTTATCCAAAAAAGCATGCATCTTAGGATAGTGGAATCTTGTGTAGTAGATTCAAAGTTTATCTAACCACGTGGCCAAACTATGTGGGTCTCTTTAGAGAGAGAGAGAGAGAGTAATATTTACATGATTAATGCATGTTTTTTCTAATCATGTGACTAAACTATGCTGACAAGTTTTGATAATATAAAAATTATATTTTTTATATGATTCTACACCCAAATCCCTCATTCGTTATTTCATGTCATATGGTATCAAACTTAAGGCTCTCCATTGATGAATTTTGTGATTTCTACCTCTCCTGAGACTATTCTTCTAATTCTAAGGGTAGTGGATCTTGGAAATTAAATGTATGTTCTTGTTCTTCACTCGTAATTATTCATGCTTTTAGATAACCTCTTATATATTGGAAAGGATTGACAGATCTTGAATATCATGGGAAAATATATAATCTTGGGTATGATATAATGAAAATTTTTATAGATCGATAAAATGAGACTGAAAGAAGATCCATGTTTTTTAGATCGGGTGTGTTTTATATGAGAACATGACGATTGAGGTAGGTGGTTTTGTAAGCTGACTTTGATCGATAAAATTGTGATGATTTAAAATGTTTTAATGATTTTTTACCCAATAGTTTTTAATGTATTCCATGGTTTCTTGATATTAGGTTTTAATTCTAAAAATATATGATGAACTTTTCATTTAAAATGGTTTTAAATTGAATTGGAAAGTCATGTGAAAATGGTTTTGTGGCAGTTTTTTTATGATGGATGAACTAATTGTGTTTTATGAGATTAACTAAATGAAATGTTTGAATATGAGATGATGATGACACATAATAAATTGAGTATTTGTGTGGTAATTCATGGAAAATAACTCTAGGATGGATTATAGTTACTTAGAAATAGATTTATGCTACAACATTAACTAAACATTTGTTAAAACAGATAGGGACCCACTGACCTATGAGGCATCCTTACCCAGGCCTTGAGGTTGCTCACTTTAGGAGTGTTTCACATGCACTAGATACATACACATGTATAGTCCCATACCTATACATATATACATAGATATGAATATTATTTGGTATGTGTATCAAAAAACATGAGACCACATTAGCAGTCGATCCTTGGGTCCATAATCCCAACCCTCTAGAAATATTGTGCAAGGGCATTGAGATAGACATCGTTCCACTCAATCCATGTATTATTAAGTCGATCTATGGGTCTGCAATCCCATAAACTTGTACCTGCTTCGACCAACACTGTAATTATATCTCTAAGAAAGCTATATCACCATAGGGGGATGCTCATCCTATACCTGGGTTCACCCGTACTACCTCCAATCACTAATAAGAACATTGTATACCAATGGTTAATATAATAAAGAAGGATAAAATATACTGATGGATAATCTTATAAAAGTTCATTGGTCGACATACATGGAGCAACAATTTATGAATACAATCGAGACTCAGAACGCAATGTACAACCATCCAACCTATCTCATAACTGATCTGGTAGAGCATAATCATTCCGATCATAGGTCAAGGATAGAATTATCTTCCCTTCATATAAAGAAAAATTCTGAGAAGTACATCCAGACATCCTATAAAAGGTTACTGAGTCAGTTTTCATGCTGCTCAGGCCGTTGAATCCAGTCCAATGTTTGAGCCCTAGGTATCAGTCCATAGGCAGTCACGATATTCAAAATTTGGATGATCCCTAAGGGGCTTACCCTTAGGTGATCTATAAGGAGAGAACTCTTCGGTGAGCCGCAATGCCACACCCCAAGAGTCTTGTAACTGACCAGAAGAGCGTATTCATTTTGATCAAAGGCCTAGGAGAGCGTAACCATCCCTACCACTCCGGAGTTTAAAATATACCCAAGTCTTTAGTCTTCATTCCCAAAATCAAGGAGAGCATAATCATACTCATCAAACTAATGAGCCCATCTAAGAAATTCCTACAATGGGAATCTAAGTATCGCTCATGGTATATAAAAAAGACAGCCCACTGAGCCCGTTCAAGGAATTCCTACAATGAGAATCCAAGTATCACTTAGGGCATGAAATTAAACATGTAAGGCTCAACATCCAGATACCAGAAAGCACCTATGGACATCAAAACAAAATATATATCACAATATATACACATTCAGGCTCAATAGCCAAGTCCAAGGTAGTACCTCTGGGTGTAGTAAATATCAAAAATAACATATCTCAAAAGTTATATACTAGGAAATCATGTCTGGCATCCCAATAAGAAAATTGATCCTAAGAAGAACAATATTTCATCCCAATAGAAACGAATAAACCTCGCATCCGGATCAACATCACCCAACCAGGAAGTACCTCTAGTGAACATCACTACATCAACAATAAACAAGTGAAACATAAAAAATATTGAGGGTGGCCCGAATGCCCAACCCAACACTACATTAACATCCCCATGGGATTACTAGTTTGGCATGGGGTTTAGGTGACACCTGGACACCATCTCTACCCAAAATCAACATACAACTCCGGACCGGTCAAACAAAAAGGGCACCTGCTGGGTCCCTATAGTCAAACAAAATAAGAGGCATCCTACATGGGATCATTATATGAAAATTTAATGTAAGAATCCTACTAGGGATCCTTGAACAACAATAAGTTAGGTATCATACAAGGGACTCCCTAGGTCAACACATAAGCAAAGGCACCCCTCAAAAGATCCTTGGAAGCATCCATTCTCACGGACTTGTAGGCCTGAAGGGAACATATCACAAGGGGAACATTCATAAAATCATAGTTTATGGGAGATAGCTAATAGATCATCTCAAATCAAAGGTTTCAACTAGGTTATTTTAAAGACCCAACCTTTCGTCCATGCCAATTCTCACTCTCTAGGGACAACTGAACTCGATAAATGGAGACAGAACCTCTCCATTTAGTTATACACCCCAAAAAACCATTTATATGACATGTAAATTTTAATAGGATTCAACCAATGTAATCTATATGGAAAAATTCTCAGAATGGACTACTCACATGCCCAATTCTAACTTCCAGGGCACAAAATACCCCAAACCTCTCACCTAGAGAAGTACCTGACATGTTATTTAGAGTACACAAAATGTACTCTTATCCCTACCCCTAGATGTGTACTTATACATGGATAGAAC
Organism: Viscum album; assembly: GCA_963277665.1. Taxonomy (NCBI): domain Eukaryota; kingdom Viridiplantae; phylum Streptophyta; class Magnoliopsida; order Santalales; family Viscaceae; genus Viscum; species Viscum album. The sequence continues at coordinate 886,029,687 of OY728158.1, forward strand.
AACATGTGGGTCTACCTGTGAAAAATTACATGGTGTGTACTTCAATGTACATGATGCATACTGTCTAAGAACCAAAAAAATGTGTTCTTTTTCACACGGCCAGACACATCACCATGTACCACCACTCGAAGTTTACTCAGAGTACATGAAATGTACTTAATAAAACATATTCTTCCTTGAATGGGAAGAACAGACAACATGATCCCCTATTACACACCATGTAACCTAGTTTTCCCAACTAGAAAACTCTCGGATCACATGAAACCCCCCTTTTTTCCCCTGAAAGAACAGATCTGCCTTAAGAGCCCACAAGAAAGAAATATATGCCTATAAATATTTGAAAAAACCAATATAAAGGGGATCTATGGTGAAAACAAAAATGGGCCTTCCTTCGGGTGGAAACCGCTACATCTTTATTTGATTTCACACTCCAAGATCACCGTATGTCGTATTGGCGAGTTGATGGCTTTGCAACGGTACCACTCTTCCCATACTTATCTCCCTCTTTATCAATCTACATTTTCTCCCTTAGGTCACGATGAAGGAGGATAAACACAAGAGGTGTTCACAAGAAGGAGGTGGAAGGAAGAGAAAAGAAATTAAAAAAATAAAATAAAATAAAAAAGTGGCCTTGGCTAGGCCCAAGCCAGCCCTGGCGCCTGAATCGAGTTTATGCCTTGCTTAGGATAAAATCCACATTTCGGACTCAACGACGAAGAAGAAATATAAATTCGACCATCCGTTCAAAAGGTATCACTAAACGAACCTATGTGAATAAATTAATATTTAGTTTAATAGTATTAATTATTAAGTATTCTGCTAAAATTCAAACATCTCATACTTCCACCAAACTCCTGTACTAGGGAAAACACCCTATTTTGAGATCAACAGAGTGGTCAAAAAAATTATCTGAGATAATATAATAGGAGGAAAAGTAAATTTTACCCCTTTACAAGCATGTAATAGAAAAAATTCAAATTTGTTTCTCAAAACTACAGTCCCAAAAAACACAGGTCCTTACAAACTTTGCACCATAATCCTTCTCTTACCCAAGAAACCTAATGAAAATTCCAGAAACCATGCTCCCAACGTGAGAATATACACAACCAAGCTATTTGGACCATCCAATGGCCAAAATTATAGAATTAAAAACTACCTTATATGTAGAAGATAGTTAATAGTGACCGATCTGATTCTCCACACCATAGGAATACCCTTATCGTTCTCTTAAACAAAACCAAACACCAAGAAAAATGGCTCACAAAAAAACTCCAAAATTCAACTAAAAATTATGGACACCACCCTCAAATGGGAAAAAGGTACACTCCCCCATATGGATTACCTTACACCACTCCTCAAGAACAACCTTAACATGGTTCCTTCTTCCTCAACAAGGAAGTCATTAATAAGAAAAAGAAAATAATCTCAATGTAGGGCTGATGATCTCTCAATATACTCAAGATGAATCAAGATTGTGCATGATCATCTCAAAATATGAGTATACTAAGATTATACAAAAAGGAATGTATAGATCCCTCCGAGCCATGCTCATATACTGTCAACCTGACTGGGATTCATCCATGGGTCAACCATCTAACAGTACCTGATTCATTCCATGATATCACCCCTACGATTTAAGGACATTACAACACAACTTCTAGGATCCAACCCCTTGGGATGTCTTGAAAAACATCGGTCCTCCGTTCACACTCGGCCACTCACCAATTTCGAATCAAATGATACCACACGCAACCAGCGTGTATATTTACCACCTGAAATATACACACAACACCGTTCCAGTTAGGAGCATATAACCACACTCTGACTACATTAGAAATAACGGAAACACTGGTCGACTAGGCTAGGAACCCGAACAATCCTTCTCGTCAAAGACATACTCTAAAATCAAGCACCCGAGTTGCCTCGATCAAAATATGAAGGTATCAACATGCCTATAACTCAAAACTCGATAATATACCATGGATTGATCATAAAACAAGCATACAGTAAGGTCTCTACCAAAAAGGAATCAAAAAACACAAGCTAACCTCTCACATAGGTTTCCATAGGACAAAATAGAGATCGACTTACAAGGGCCTGAGTCTAAATGAAGGATCTATAAGTCTCCCACCTAGCCCAAAATATCCAATATCTAAAAGAAGGTAAATATCAGAATGACCTAAAAAGGTCAAAACTGAAAACAAAACCTACAAGGGCCCTAATCCTCTCCGAGCATCATTAGAAGGAACTACTCCATAGAGATCACAACCTAAGTAGAAGAGAAAATTAACTAACACTCATCAGGTATCTGTATATGAAAATACCCCATGAAGGTCCAATTCACAAGAAAAGTCTTGGTAGATATTGGAATCAAACTCAAAAATCCCTCTAGATAACCATATTCAAGATAAAACACATCCATATAGGGTCACATCAAAAATAAATTAAATTCTATATCGATCTACTAGGATCACTCCACTAGAGATGCATGAAGACCGAGTCATCATCCTCACAAAAAATGCCTCAACGTAGATCCACATAAGTTGCAATCAGAATAAAAAGTATGTGTAAGCAGGACCAACTGAATAGGCCTCTATTCCCAGTAAAATCACACACTAGAAGGCCTATATAATGTAAATACTACATGCCGAATATTATGAATGAGATGCCTCTCACCTTTGCCTACCAAGAATCAAAATCCATCTCTAGCCTCTTACCAACAAGAGACAGATATCCACAGTAAAATCAGAACACGTACACACAATATGTGTGTTTCTCAAGGAAAAAATCATATACAACTGTAAAATTGCAAAATCAGAACAGGAATCCCAACCCCAGGAAACCAAGACTTCCTACCGAAACAAGTTTTCTTGATGCACCAATCTAATATCAATCATAGTTTCCAAAAAATTCATAATACTTCTTTCTACCATATCCCAAATAGTAAATACCTAGTAAAAAGCTCCTATGATACAACTTTGTAACATCCCAACATGAAAGCCACTAAACTGGTTCTCTCAGACAGTTCACCACATGGCCTCAAGTGCACCATCCCATATGCTAGAGGTTGTCAACTAGAAGCGGGGGCCTAATAGGTCATCATTAGGAGACTATTCCCTCATATCATAGTAAGTGAAAAATGTAAATAGCCAAGTATTATACACATTAAAAAGTGAAAAGGGTGTAGAAGATGTAAACTAAAATAGAAAGATATAATAGTAAAATTATATAAAAATACTGAATAGCTATGAAATATAATAAAACACTAGTCACCCATGAGATGACCCTATATATTCAAGTAGAATGAAACTGAAATAAAATTACTAGGCTCAACTACTAACTCTGAGGCAACCCACATAACCAATCTCCAGACACTGTCGAATTCTAGTAGCCGAATCAGTAGAACCACTAGAGTAGATATGATCGATTATGAAACATTTCCCCTCAGCCCTATCCACCATGAAAATAATGATCAACCTGAAAATAACTCATAAGGTCTACATGTACACTGAGGTGCATGTACAAGGGTGACAAATAATCTCAGTAGGCCACCCGGCAAGCAACTTTCAACTGTGCTGCTAAAAGTGTATACACTAGAAACATGCTTAGCCTACCTAGAACATAACAAAAGGAACTAATCTAAATGTGAAACCAGAGTCAAACCAAGGGTCTTTCATCCCTATCCACTAGGAAAGTGCCAACATGGATGTCCATAACTATATACCCATACATGTATAGTTCTATACCTATACATTTATGCATAGATATGAATATTCGTTGGTATGTGTATCAAACAACAAGAAACTACATTAGAAGTCGATCCTTGGGATCATAATCCTAATCCTCTGGACATCCTATGCAAGGGAATTGAGCTTGACATTGTTCCAATCAAGTCGTGTATCATTAAGTCGATCTATGGGTCCATAATCCCATTGACATGTACCTTCTTCAGACAATGCCGAAATAATATCTCTGAAAAAGCTACGTCACCATAGGGGGATACTCTTCCTACACCGGGTTCACCTATACTCACCTCCAATAACTGACAAGGAAACCATATATCGATGTTAAATCTAGTAAATAAGGACACTGTACACCGATAGTTAGTCCTATAAAAGGTCACTGGTTAACATGCATAGAGAAACAATCCATAAATCCAACCCAGACTTGGAATGAAATGTTCAACCATCCCAACCTATCTCGTAACTGATCTGGAAGAGCATAATCATTCCAATCATAGATCAAGGGAAAAGTGATCATCCCCTTCTGTACAGAAAGATTATAGGAAGTATGTCCAAACATCATGTAAAAGTTTACTGATTCAGTCACCATGCTACTCAGGCCTATGAATCCAGCCCAATGTTTGAGCACTATGTATCAGTCCGTAGACGGTTACGACATTCAAAACATGGATGATATCTAAGAGTCTTACCCTTATGTGATCTATAAATAGATAACTCTTCATTGATCTATAATTATAAACCCCTAGAGTCTTGTAACTGATCAGAAGTTGGTAATCATTAAAATCAAAGGATGAAGTGATCATAATCATCCCCACCACTTAGGAGTGCATAATAGACCCAATTATTTGGTCAATTTGCCCAAAATAGAGGAGATCATAATCATACTCATCAGACCACTGAGGTCGTCGAAGGAATTCCTACAATAGGAATCCAAGTATTGCTCAAGGTATATACAAAAAATAGCCCACTGAGCCCGTCCAAAGAATTCCTATAATGAGAATCCAAGTATCGATCATGGCATGAAAGTCAACATGTAAGGTTCAATAGCCAGATAATAGGAAGCACCACTAGAAATAAAAAAAAAAATATTACAATATATACAGATTCTGGATCAACATCCAAGTCCTAGGTAGTACCTATGGGAACATAAAATATGAAAAATAACATGGCTTAGAAGACGAATACCAGGAAAGAACATCTGTCATCACAATAAATAAAGAAGATCGTAGAACGAATTACCGGTCATCCCAACAAAAATGATGACGCCTCATGTTAGGCTCAACAACCACCAACCTGGAAGCACCATTGCTGAACATCACTACACCAGCAATAAACAAGTGAAAGAAAACAAAGAGTGAGGATGGCCCAATTGTCTAACCCAACAATACAGTCACAAAACCTTGGGATTACTAGTTCGGCATGGGTTATAGGTGACACCTGAACACTATCTCTACCCAAAACTAACATACAACTCAAGGTCAGTCGAACAAAAAGGAAACTCATTAGGTCCCTCAATTCATACACAAGGGAAGGAATCCAACTTGGGATCCATAGCTGAAAAGGTGAAAGAGGAATCATACTAGAGATCCTCGGATGACAATATATATGAGGATCCTACAAGGGACTCTCTAAGTCAGCACATAAGCAAAGGGATCCCTCAATATATCCTTGGAAGCATACAGTCTCACGACCTCATAGGCCTGAAGGTCACATATTTCAAGGGGAATGTCCTCAAAAGAATAAGTAATGATATATAGCTCATAGGTCATATCATATAAAATGTCTTACCAAGGTTAGTCTGAACACCCAATCTATCATCCACGCTAAGTTTCACTCTCAAGTGACAATTGAACTCGATAATTGGAGGAAGAACCTCTCCAATTATATAGAAACACCCAAAAAACCATTTAGATTACCTATAAATGTCAATAAGATTCCACCATTACTATCTACATGAAAAAATTATCATAATGGACTAATCATATGCCCAATTATGACTTCCAGGGCACATAATACCCCAAACATCTAAGATGGAAAAGTAGATGGTGCATACTTGATCGTACCACGATTCATTATTTTATTTCACCATTATACCAATGTATTGAACTGGTTTTGAATTGAAAATTACAAGTATAATAAAAAATTTCACTCCATGTTTGATTCAATTATTTTGTGATTAACAATACTAAAAAGTGAAATGTTACTTGAATTGATAATTATATTGTAGGTGGAGGTGATTTAGAGTGACCATGATGAAGAGGAAGAAAAATGGGCCAAAATTGCATGGATCCATGGAGACCTGTCCACTCTTTTGCATGCTTAGAAAATTAAGTGCATCCAAATGGGATCATATTTTGTATGATGGTCCAAAATTTAATTTTCTACAACTCTTATGAATACATACAAGCCCAATTCTTCCATAAAAAGGCCCAAATTACCTGATCTTTCCAGAACACCAAATTTGTGTGAAGTCAAAAGTGGCATTCTGTAATCTGTCCATATCTCCGGATCCATTCATCCAATTGATGCCAAAACTTTGGTGGATATATCCAGTAAGTAGGGATACAACTTTTAAGTTTCATAAAAATGTATATTTTATTGTCTAATTTCCTAAACGTGAGGTACAAGTGGTTTGAAGAAATCTGTGTGCCCAAAACCACCTTCCAATTTTCCTATAAAATGTCACCTTGGGATCTCTATTTGGGAGTCAGAACCAAAAAAAGGTGATACCATTTTGGAGTCCCAATGGAGTTCTCCCAAAAATATTTTATGTTCTATAGGCAATGGAAATTTCTACCTCAACATATTTCTCTTCCTATCTCCCATGGGTTTCTAAACCCCTTGTGATCACCCAGGGAGGAACGTGATTTAATCCCAAGTTTCATGTTTGTATTATTTTAAATGATATTTTTAATTACTGGTTGTATGTTGTTTTTCTTAATCCTATATTTCAATTTAATTGAGTTATATACTGGTATGTTATACTCAAACTCAAATTATCATGTTTGGGGGTACCCTTTCTTGTGATGTTTCACACACCATTCATCCCTTTTTCTTCCCAAATTCAATTGCAGTGTTTGTGTGGTTCATATTGGTCAATTGAAATCACATAATAAATTTAAAGGCCATGTACAATTATTTCATTTTATCAAAAATAAATAACATACAAAACTTGATAGCACATCGAGTTCTTCGTTTGTTGCCTTAGTGAGTTTCAGTTATGAAGTCGAACACAAATCACCCAATTATTAGTAGTGTATGGTGAATCATTGTGTGTTTTCAACTGAACCCTAGGGGGTATCCTAGTTTAAAATTAGTAAAATTCTAGTCCTAGATGTTAAAAACTAGGGATTAAAATATCATAACACAATATTATGAAGCGATGAAGGATGAACATCATGAGATTAACCCGGGTTGATCCCACTTAATTAATTCTGTTAATTTCAATTTTGTTTTATCAAATTCATTTTATATTTTAATTTTTAATAATCAAACCCCCAATTTTTAAAAAACCTCATTCCCATTATACTTTTATAAAGAAACCTCACTTTTTTAATTAAGGATCTAAGGCTCCATTGAGAGACGACCTTGGGTTGCTGCTATAATGCATAAATTCTAGTTAAAAATAAACATCTAATTTGACGCGCTCAACAACGCGATCAAATTTTGGCACTATTTTTGGGAAGCTAAGATCAATTATTTTCTTTATTTACTTTTATTTATTTATTTTACTTCTTAATTATAACTCCTTTCAATACCTCACCCCCATTTTATTGTTTTTGTTTTGGTACTATGTTTCTATTTTTGGTTGCTTTTGTGTGTTCTTCCTCTCTCACTATATCTCTTCTTCTTCTTTTCTATCCCCCTTTATAATTCTGTATTATAATATTAAACTCTTATTTCAAACTTATTAGGTGATTTTATAGATATTCAATAAAAAAACAAACTTTACAACTAATTTGCATGACACAATCAGAAAAAGAAAAACTGCTTAAATTTGACCCTAAAATTGAAAAATCACTCCATTATCAAATCAATGCATATAGAGAAGGTAATTCAAGTAATACCGAGGAACCCCTTTTGGAACCTCAATTGTCCATAAACCATTAAAAAATTTAATCCAATCAAATAGAAGAAAACATGGCTATAAATAATCAAACTTAAAAGAACTGACCACCCTGGATGTGTAGTACCTAACAGCATACATCCAATATCCCGAGGAAGCATCTAACTTTGAGATGATATCATTCCTCATCCACCTACTTCCCAAATTCGATAGTCTTCCTGGTGAGGACCCTCATAAACACCATAAGAAGTTTCATATAGTGTGCTCCACCATGAAACCCCAAAATGTATCTAAGGACCTAATGAAGTTTAGGGCCTTCCCTTTACCCCTTAATGGTCAATCAAAAGATTGGATATACTATTTTCTTACCACGACTGGGGGATGAGATGACCTTAAAAGACACTTTTTATAGAATTTGTTCCCTACCTCCTGAACTGAATCAATTAGGAAAGAAATCTATGTAATTAGGCAATCACAAGGAGAGACCCATCCTGAATACTAGGAGAGATTTAAAAGACTTTGCTCAAGCTTCCCCCACCACCAGATTAGTGAACAAGTAATAATCCAATACTTCTATGAGAAACTTATCCCTATGGATCACGGAATAAATGATGCTGTAGCTGGTGATGCCCTAGTTGGTAAAACTCCTTCCGCTGCTCGTGACTTAATAGAAAACATGGCTCAAAATGTACAACAATTTGGTACACGAGATATTGCACCAACCTAAGGAGTTCATGAGGCAAGACATTCATCTCTAGAACAAAAGGTAGATAACAAGCTTTATGAGATGCTTACCCTTATAAGGAAATTATCTCAAGAACAAGGTAACTCAAAATCTCCTCCAGTTCCATTACATTGAGGTATTTGTTCAGAAAATACTCATTTTTCTTACCAGTTCCCACAACTTCAAGATTCACCTGAGTCTTTTGTAGCCATGTTCTTAGGGAATCCATTCCAACAAACATCACAATTAAATCATGAAAAATTCATGCCAAATCCATACCCCAGGTGGAAAGCCCAACCCCAATATTGACAAGGAGGAACTCAAGATACCCCAAGCATAATTGGTATCCACAAGGCCAAGGTATACAACCTTATTATCCTTAAACTTATCAAAACAATCATCATCCTCCTCCCAAATCAGAACCAAGCCTTGAGGATATGGTGAAGAAAATGGAAACCCAGAGTATACAATTCCAAAAAACCACACAATCAGCTATTCAAGACCTGTGAACACAAGTGGGACAATTGGAAAACACCATCATTGATATTAAGATACAAGGTTCAGGACAACTACCATCCTAACCCATTTCCATTCTGAAGGTCAAAGGTAATGTATGTGAAGTTACACTTCGTAGTGGTAAAGAAGTTTCTCCTTCTACTGATTCTGCACAACATGTATGTCCACCTCTTGAAAACTCTCTTCTCCAACCCTAAAATGTTTTAGGAAATGAAAAACAAGATAAAATAGTAATCAAATTATCATTAAGGATTCCTATAAAAAACCAAATCCTTTTCCTTTCCCACAAAGACTCACTAAATATTAGAAAAAATTTGATAATGATTTTGATAATGAAAAAGTGGATACATTTAAAAACGTTCAAGTTAATATTCCATTGTTGGATATAGTTAAGAAAATTTATCGTTATGCCAAATTTCTAAAAGAACTCTGCACCCATAGACAAAAGATAAAGGGGAATGAAAGAGTCAACGTAGGAAGAAATGTTTCATCCTTGATTCAACCAGAAATTACAACTAAGTGCAAGGATCTGGGTACATTCACAATACCTTGTACTATAGGGGAGACCTTTTTTTCAGATGCTATGTTATATTTAGGTTATTTCATTAAATTAATTCCTCACTCCATTTATATTTATCTAGAGGTTGGAGAGCTTCAACCAACTGGAACTATCATGCAACTTGCAAACCAGAGTACTACACATCCAACATGAGTTATTGAGGATGTCCTTTTAAGAGTGAAGAATATCTTCCTCCTCTCTAATTTCTAAATTCATGAGATGGAAGATACCCAAACACAATGACATTCCCCTCTCATACATGGGAGGACATTCCTCGAAACAAAAAATACAATCATGAATGTTCACAACGGTATGTTGTCCATGGAGTTTAGTGGAGAAAAGTTAAGTTTTAATATCCTTGAGGCTATGAAACACCCCGTTCAAGAGCACTCCACTCTTCCTGTCTATTCGATGGAAGTAATCTCAAATGATTCACACACACACAATTATCTTCTCAACCCATACTCTAATTCATTTCTCTTTTCTTCACCCTCAGATTATTTGAGTTTCGAGTCATGTTTTGAGTGTTTTGTGGGTTCTAAAAAGTGTAAATCTTGTACTTTAATTGATGAGTGTGTTTATTCTGAGTTACCCCTGACAGTCGATGATTTTGAAAATCTCATTTCAATAGATTCTCCATATTTAGAAAATAAGCATGGGAATATAGAATGACAAATGGACCTCACTCCCCCTAAATCCCCTCCCTCAGTCTAAAAACCCCATGCGTTGGAATTAAAACCACTTCCATTTAATTTAAAAAATTCCTATCTTGAGGGTATTGACCAATTTACCATCATTATTTCCAATAACCTCTCTCAATAACAGGAATCAAAATTGATCAAATTTTTGATTGAATGTAAAAAGGAAATAGGATGGACATTGGATTATATTCCTAGGATTAGCCCATCTATTTTTATGCACCATATACTTTTTTATGATGAGGCTAAGACCATAACACAATCTCAAAGCTAGTTGAATCCCACTCTCCTTGAAGTAGTAAAATTGGAAGTCAGTAAATTATTTACTGCGGGGATCATTTATCCTATATCTGATAGTAAATGGGTTAGCCCAGTGCAAATTGTGCCTAAAAAACAGGAAAAATAGTTGTGTCAAATGAATGGAATGAATTGGTTTCAACACGTGTGCAAAATAGTTGGCGAGTCTGTATTGACTTTCGTTGACTGAATCAAGCCACATGAAAGGAACACTTTCCTCTACCTTTCATTGAACAAATGTTAGAATTATTGGCTGATAAGTCCCATTATTGTTTCCTTGATGGATATTCAGGTTATTTTAAAATCTATATTGGCACTGATGATCAAGAAAAGACAACATCTACCTTTTCATTTGGCACATTTTCATACAAAAGGATTCCTTTTGGTCTTTGTAATTCTCCTGGTACTTTTCAGCGTTGTATGTTGAGTATTTTTTATGAGTATTTAGAGAATTGCATGGATGTTTTTATGGATAATTTCATAGTTTATGGAACTTCCTTTGATAACTATTTGTCCCACCTAGGTTATATCCTCCGCTATTGTGTAGAAAAAGATCTTGTATTAAATTACGAGAAATTCCCTTTCCTGGTTGAACGGGGGATAGTTATTGGTCTTGTTATTTTAAAAGAGGGAATTTAAGTGGATAAATAAAAAATTGAATTAATTTAAACCCTTCCTTATTAAAAATTTGTTTGTAAGGTGCGATATTTCTTTGGTCATGCTATTTTTACCGTTGATTCATTAATGACTTTAGTAAGATCAAACTTCCCTTGTACTAATTATTAAAAAATGATTATGAGTTTGTTTTTGATAAAAATTGTGAGGATGCATTCAATTAACTAAAAGGAGTCTCACATCACCTTCCATTATCTAACCACAAAGGTGGGATATCCCCTTCGAGCTTATGTGTGATACCTCTAACTTTGCAGTAGGGGAAGTTTTATCAAAAAGGGTTGAGAAGGCTTCTCATGACATTATGTATGAATAACATACTCTTGACCCTGCCCAGGTAAACAACAAAAACACTAAAAAATAGCTCTTTTCAATTGTGTTTTACTTGAAAAAATTTCATTCATATCTTCTTTGGTCAAAAGTGATTGTATTTTCTGACCATGATTCCCTTCGATTCCTCTTAATGAAACCTGAAGCTAAGCCCCACCTCATACGGTAGATGATCCTCCTCCAAGAGTTTTACCTTGAGACTAAAAATAACAGGGGAGTGGAAAATGTGGTTCATGGTCACATTAGTAGGATTTCACCACCATTGGACCATCATTTTGACTCACCCCTCCCCATTGGAGAATTCTTCCCTCATGAGATTCTTTGTGATATTGTGGACCTTACCCAATGGTATGCAGACATTGTGAATTTTATAATAACATCTGGGGTCCCCACTAATTTCATCATTTCACAATCCCACAGACATAAGATTTATTCTCAGTGGTAAATTTGGGATGACCCATATTTGGGGGGAATTTTTGGTGACCAAGTAGTTCGTCGGTGTGTCCCTGACCATGATTTCACCTATGTTTTGACCTTATTCCACAATTTTTCCTGTGGGGGGAACTTTTTCTCTCATCATACAGCATGAAAGGTCCTTGAATTAGGAATTTATTGGCCAAAATTTTATAGGGATGCCCACAGATTTTTCAAGTCATGTAGTCATTTTCAATTCACAGGGTATATCTCCATGATGAATGAGTTTCCCAACAACCCATGTTATTATATGAAATTTTTGATGCATGGGGCATTGAATTCATGGGGCCTTTTCCAAATTCATTTTACTTCATGTACATATTGTTAGATATGGAATATGTGTCTAAATGGGTGGAAGAAAAGGATACTAGGATAGATGACTCTCGAGTTGTTGTTGATTTTTTGAGGTCCCTAATTGTTAGTCGATTCGGTATGCCAAGATTCCTCATTAGTGATTAGGGTTCCCATTTTTGCAATAGAAACATGAACAATTTTCTTTGTAAGTAAGGAGTTGATCATAAAGTCTCCACTACATATTACCCCCAAAGTATCGGAAAATAAGAAATCTTAAATTGGAATGTTAAGAGAATCTTGTAAAAAATGGTACTACCCAATAGGAATGATTGGACTTTATTCTTGGATGATGCACATTGTGTGTACCATATAGATTTTAAAACCCCAATAAAAATATTACCATACAGGATTGTATTTGGAATGTATTTCCACCTACTGGTGGAGGTATAACACCATGAATATTGGGCTGCTAAACAATGTAATATGAATCTTCCAGATGCAGGTGAGCATAGGAAACTGCATATACAAGAGTTGGAAGAAATTCGACATGATGCATATAAAGTCCCAGATATATAAGGAGAAGACAAAGGATATCCATGATAGAATGATTCATCAACTGAAGTTACAAATTTGTGAGAAGGTACTCATATAAAATTCCAGGCTAAAGTTCCACCTAGGTAAGCTTCGTTCCTGATGGATCGATCCTTATACCGTTACTGATGTTTACCCTTTTGGTGCCACATAGGTTTTTCATGAAAAGAGTAGACATTGGATTAATGTCAATGGGAAGAGTCTCAAAGACTTATATGAGTATTTTCCAAAGAATCTCGTGGAGGAAATCCAACTGATAGATGCCACATATGACACCAATTAGCAGACTGTACCATCTCTCTACCTTTATTTACTTTTCTATTTATTTAAAATAATTTCATTATGGAAAATGTAACTTTTATGTGTGGGGGAGGGTGTCAATTAATAATTAGGATAAAAAAAAAAAAAAAACTGTGTTTTTATTTTTGATTTCATTTTCCTTATTTTGTGTTTTTAGATAAAAATTCATCTTAAAAAGAATATCCAAAATCATTTTTCATGCTTGAGTCGATTTTTGTATAAAATTCCATTGTTTTTGGAAAAATGTTTTTAAAATTAAAATTAAAATTTAATATTTTTCTATAATTCGTATTTTCAAATCATTATTAGGTGTTTAAAGGATTTTTGAATCCCATTCCTCATGAGCACTGACCGATATTTTAATCCCTTACCTGAGAGACATTATAAGCCCTTTATTGCATATTATTATTTTTAATCTCTTTCTTGAGAGTCTCAGGTCTTGTAGAGAAACTAGAACTTTCCTTGATTTTATTAGAAATCATAATATTCAATTATGATACATTCATGATAGAGGAAATCGTTCATTGAAAATACCTATGTAAAATTATCCTCAATTTTTGGCCACCATTACATTTTATCCTTATTAAGCCTTCGAGACTATGAAATGCCTGTTAGGTAGCCACATCACATGCTAATTTATCCATTCCTACCCATATCTTTTGTATATTATTGTTTATTTTTAGCTAGTGTGGGTTAGATGGTGTTTCTATGGGAATTCTAGGGAGATAATCATTGTTATGGGTTGATATAAATGGTGCCTACATTTTCCTTAGGCAATGGGTTCACAAGCTATATTACATCATCATTTTACACATGTTTCCCTCTTTATCTCAAAAAAAAAATCTATAAAAAAATTAGTTTTTTACATTGAAAAAAAATAAAACAATAGAAAAAAAGGAGAAAAGAGGATGTTAACCCATTATTATTCACTTCTTGGTTGTGAACCACAAAAATGGACAATGGGGAGAGTGAGTTGGAGGTGATACACTTTGTGTGGGGTTGAGTGTGTACATTCATTGTGAAGACTTTCTGAATTTTGACATGTTTTTTACATAAGATATCAAACACTCATCTTCTGCCTCATATTTTTAAACATTAAATCCTACCAACCCTTGAACCACAAAACAACCTGTTGGAAGTCTTCTTGAGTAGCGTACTAGTTTCTGCCAGTAGAGAACTAAGAATCATAGAAAGCATATGGTAATATAACATGAAATCTGGGAAAAGAGAACAAATCCACTTTCATATGTTCCTTGAGTAAAGAGGGAAAATTTTTAGGTGATGTAGGTTGCGACATAGTGCATGGGTGAATGAATTAAGTAGAACAAATTTGAATCTGAGAAAAGAAAAATTGATAGGAAAATTGATTATATAAACAAGACATGATTAATTTCATTTCAAAATAATCTTGGATGTTTTAAAACCTTTTATTAAAGAATGGTACATGATTAGGATATTATACTTTTACCAGGAGTGCAAATGTTTTGTTGTGGGGGTGTGATCGTACCACAATTCACTGATTTGTTTCACCCTTATACCAATGAATTAAACTGGTTTTGTATTGAAAATTAAAAGTATAATAAAAAATTACACTCCCTGTTTGATTAAATTATTTTGTGTTTAACACTTTTTAAATGGGAAATGTTACTTTATTTGATAATTATATTGTAGGTGGAGGTGATTTGGAGGGCCCATTATGAAGAAGAAGAAAAATGGGCCAAAATTGCAAGGATCCATGGAGACATATCCACTATTTTACCTATTTAAAAAATTAAGTGCATACAAATGGGCTCATATTTTGTATTCTGGTCCAAAAAATTAATCATATACAACTCTTATTAAGAATACCAAGACCAATTCATCCAGAAAGTGGCCCAAATGACCTGATCTTTCTAGAACACCGAATTTGTGCGAATTCAAAAGTAGCGTTCTGTAATCTACCGAATATCTGGATCCAATTGTCCAATTGCTGCCAATTATTCTTTGGAGATATTCAGGAAGTGGGTAAACAACTTTCTAGTTTTTTCAAAAGGGATATTTTATTGTCTAATGGCCGAAATACGTGGTACAAGAGTTATGAAGAAATTGGTGTGCCCAAAACCACCTTCCAATTTTCTTATAAAATGGCACCCTAGGATCTCCATTTGGGAGTTCGAACCAAAGGAAAGGTTTTGCCATTTTGGAGTCCCAAAGGAGTCCTCCCACCAATATTTTAAGTTCTATAGTCTATGGGAAGTTCAACCTCAATATCTTTCTTTTTCTTCTCTCTCATGGGTTTTTAAACCCCTTGTAATAACCCAGGGTGGAATGTGATGTAATCCCGAGATTCATGTTTTTATTATTTTGAATGATATTTTTAATTCTAGGTTTTATGTTGTGTTTATTAATCCTATATTTTAATTTAATTAAGTTATATGTTGCTATGTTATACTCAAACTCAAACGATCATGTTGGAGGGTATGATTTAATGTGATGATTCACACACCATTCATCCTTTTTTCTTCCCTCATTCAATTGTAGTGTTTGTGTGGTTCAAAATGGTCAATTGAACTCACATAAGAACTTTCAAGGCCATGTAAATTTATTTCATGGTATCAAAAATAAATAACATACAAATCTTGACAGCACATCGAGTTTTGTGTGTGTTGCCTTAGTGAGTTTTGATTATGAAGTCGAACACAAATCCCCCAATCATCGGCGGTGTCTGATGAATCATTGTGTGTTTTAGACTAAGCCCTTGGAGGTATCCTAGTATAAACTCAGTAACATTATGGTAATAAGTGTTACATACTTGGGATTAAATGATCATAACCCTATATCATGAAGCGATTAAGGATGAACATCATGAGAGTACCCTGAGTTGATCACACTTAATTAATTCTGTTAATTTCTATTTTGTTTATCGATTTCTTTTTCTATTTTAATATTCAATAATCAAACCCAGAAGTTTTAAAAAACCTCATTATCCTTATACTTTAATAATCAATCACCTCTTTTGAAATTAATTATCTAAGGCTCCTTCAAGAGATGACTTAGAGTTGCTACTATACTGCAGAAATTCTAGTTAAAAATAAACATCAAATTTGACGCGCTTGAGAATATGATCAAATTTTGGTGATGCTTCCGGGGATCCAAGATCATTTCATTCCTTTATTTACTTTTATTTATTTATCGTAATTTATAATTTGTACTCATTTAAATACCCCACCCCCATTTGATTATTTTTGTTTTGGTTTTCTATTTCTATTCTTGGTTGTTTTTCCGTGTTTTTCCTCTCTCTCTATATCTTCTCCTTATTTTCCATATCTTTCTATAATTATGTATTATAAAATTATATTATACTTTCACTATTATTAAGTGGTTTTATCCATATTCAATCATAAAAAAAACAAACATCACAACTTATTTTCATGACCTGATTAGAAAACAAAAAACTGCTTGAATTTGACCCTGAAATTGAAAAATCACTCCATTCAAAAATCAAGACATATAGAGAAGGTAAATCAAGTAATACAGAGGAACCCCTTTTGGAACTTGATGTGGCCCTAAAACAATTAAAAATTTAATCCAATCAAATCCACGATAACATGGATGAAAATAATTGATCCTTAAAAGAACTGACCACCTCAAATATGGAGTACCAACATGCGTACATCCAATATCTCGAGGAAGCAGCCAACTTGGAGATGATATCATGCCTCATCCACATACTTCCCAAATTCAATGGTCTTATTAGTGAGTAACCTCATAAACACCTTAAAGAGTTTCACATAATTTTCTCCACCATGAAACCCCAAAATGTATATGAGGACCTAATTAAGTTTAGGGCATTACCTTTCTTATTTGATGGTGTAGAAAAAGATTGGATACACTATTTTACTACCATGATTGAGGGATGGAATGACCTTAAAAGTATCTTTTTAGAGAAGTTCTTCCCTTCCTCCCAAACAATATCAATTAGGAAATAAATATATGGAATTAGGATATCTCATGGAGAGATCCTTGATAAATACCGAGAGAGATTTAAGAGACTTTTCTCAAGATTCCCCCACCACCATATTATTGAAAAACTATTAATCCAATACTTCTATAAGGAACTTATCCCCATGGATCATGGAATGATTGATGCTAAAACTGGTAGTCACCTAGTTGATAAAACTCCTTCCGCTTCCCGTGACTTAATAGCCAACATGGCGCAAAATGCACAACAATTTGGTACACGATCTACTGCACCAACTCGAGGAGTTCATGAATTAAGTCCCTCATCTCTAGAACAAAAAAGTAAATAACAAGCTTGATGAGATGCATACCCTTATAATGCAATTAGATCAATAACAATGTAACTCACCATCTCCTCCAATTCCATTACATTGTTGTATTTATTATGAAAATACTCATTTTTTAACCAGTTCCCACAACTTCAAGATTCTCTTGAGTCTTTTCCAGGTGTTTTCCTAGGGTTTCCATTCCAACAAGCTCCTCCCTTCAATAATGAATAATTCATACCAAATCCAAACCCCAGGTGGCAAGAACAACCCCAATATCGACAAGGAAGAAACTCAAGCTTCCCCAAGAACAATTTGCATCCACAAGAATAATTTATGCAACCTTATTATCTATAAACTTCTCAAAACAATCATCCTACTCCTTCTAAATATTAACCGAGCCTCGAGGATATGGTGAAGAAAATGGCAACAAAGTACCTACAATTCCAAAAAACCACACAATCAGCTATTCAAGACCTGCAAACTCAAGAATGGAAATTGCAAAAAACCATCGATGAGCTTAAGATGAAAGGTTTTGGACAACTACCATCCCAAAACATTTTGAATCCGAAGGAAAAAGTTAATGTATGTGCAGTTACAATTCATAGTGTTAAGGAAGTTTCTCCTTCTACTGATTCTGCACAACATGTATTTCCCCCACTTGAAAACTCTCTTCTCTAGCCCTCAAATGTATCATGAAAATAAAAAAAAAGAGTAATCAAATTATCATTAATGATTCCCATGAATAATCAATTCCTCTACCTTTCCCTCAAAGACTCACTAAATCTAAGAAAAACTTTGATAATGATATTGACAATGAAATAATGGATACATTTAAAAAAGTTCAAGTTAATATTCCATTATTGGATTCAGTTAATACAATTCCTCATTATGCCAAATTTCTCAAAGAACTCTGCACACATAGATGAAGGCCGAAGGGTAATGAAATGGTCAACCTAGAAAGAAATGTTTCATCCTTGATTCAACCAGCAATTCCAACTAAGTGTAAGGTTCCGAGAACACTCACGATACATTATACCATAGGGTATACCTTCTTTTTTGATGCTATTCTAGATTTAGGAGCTTCTATTAATGTAATGACTCACTCTGTTTATACTTCTCTAAAGGTTGGAGATCTTCAACGAACATGCATTGTCGTGAAACTTGAAAACCGGAGTACTACACATCCAAAATGAGTGATTGAGGATGTCCTTGAAGGAGTGAAGAATCTCATATTCCCTATTTATTTATACATTCTTAAGATAGAAGATATTTGAACCCAAGGACATACCCCTCTCATATTTGGAAGGCCATTTCTCAAAACAGCAAAGGAAATCATCAATGTTCACAACGGTATGCTTTCCATGGAGTTTGGTGGATAAAAGGTAAGTTTTAATATCCCTAGGCTATGAAACACCCCATTAAGGAGCACTCCACACTTCCTATCTATTCAATGGAAGTGCTCTCAAATGATTCACACACACAAAATTCCCTCCTCAACCCATACTCTGATTCATGTTCCTCTTCTTTAATATTAGATCATTTGAGTGTTGAGTCATGTTTTGAGTGTAGTGTGGGTTCAGAAAAGTGTAAATTTTGTACTTTAGTTAATGAGTGTGTTCATTATAAGGTACCCATGACTGTCGATGATTCTAAAAATCTCATTTCAATATATTCTTTATCTTTAGAGAATAAACATGAGACGATAGATAGTTTAATGGACCTTACTCCCCCCAAATCCTTTCCCTTAGTCCAAAAACCCCCAACGTTGGAATTAAAACAACTTCCATCTAATTTAAAATATGTCTATCTTGTGGGTATTGACCAATTTCCCATCATTATTTCCAATAACCTATCTCAATAATAGGAATCAAAACTGCTCAACCTTTTGAGAGAGTATAAAAAGACAATAGGATGGATATTGAATGATATTCCTGAGATTAGCCTATCTATTTATATACACCATATACTTATGGATGGTGAGGATATGACTGTAATAAAATTTCAACGCTGGTTGAATCCTAATCTCCTTGATGTGGTAAAATTTGAAGTCAGTAAATTACTTGCTATGGGGATTATTTGTCCTATATCTGATAGTAAATGGGTTAGCCCAGTGCAAATTGTGCCTAAAAAACCGGAATAATAGTTGTGTGAAATTAATGGAATGAATCGGTTCCAACACCTGTGAAAAAAAGATGGTGAGTTTGTATTAACTACTGTCAACTGAATCAATCCACACAAAAGGACCACTTTCCTTTACATTTCTTGGACTAAATTTTATAACGATTGGCTAGTAAGTCCAATTATTCTTTAGATAATGGATATTTGGGTTTTTTTGGAAATCGATATAGCGCTTGAGAATCAAGAAAAGACAACATTTACCTGTCCATTTGGCATATTTTTATACAGAAGGATGCATTTTGGACTTTGTAATGCTCCTGGTACTTCTCAGCATTGCATGTTGAGTATTTTTTTGAGTACCTAGAGAATTGAATGGAAGTTTTTATGGATGAATTCATAGTTTATGGAACTTCCTACGATAAATTTGTGTCTCACCTAGGTTCTATCCTCTGTCGTTGCACATAAAAAGATCTTGGATTAAATTACGATAAATGCCATTTCAAGGTTGAACAGGGTATAGTTCTTGGGCATGTCATTTCAATAGAGGGAATTCAAATGGATAAATCAAAAATTGAATAAATTTCAACCCTTCCATATCCAAAATGTGTTTGTGAGGTGCGATCTTTCTTGGGTCATGCTGGTTTTTACCACCGACTAATTAAAGACTTTGTAAGATCGCACTTCCCTTATCCCGATTATTACAAAAAGATTATGAATTTGTGTTTGATAAAAATTGTGAGGATGTGTTCAATTAACTAAAAAGGAGTCTCAAATAACTTCCCAAAATCCAACAACCAAGGTGTGATATCCCCTTCAAGCATATGTGTAATGTCTCTAACATTGCAGTTGGGTCAGTTTTATCACAATGGGTTGAGAAGGCCCCTCATGTCATTGCGTATGCCACACATACCCTTGAACCTGCCCAGGTAAACTACATAACAACTAAAAAATAACTCCTTTATATTTCATTTTCCTTGGAAAAAATTCATTCATATCTTCTTGGTTCAAAAGTTATTATGTTTTCTGACCATGCTACCCTTCTATTCCTCTTAAAGAAACCTGAATCTAATCCCCAACTCATAAGGTGGATGATCCTCCTCCAAGAGTTTGACCTTGAGATTAGAGATAAGTGGGGAGTGTAAAATGTGGTTTTTGGCCATATTAGTAGGATTTCCCCACCATTGGATCATCATGTTGACTCACCCCTCCCCATTGGAGAATTCCTCCCCTATGAGAACCTTTGTGATATTGTGGACCTTACCCCATGGTATGCAGACATTGTTAATTTTCTAGTAACATCTAGGGTCCCCATAGATTTTAGCCTTTCACAATCCCAGAGATGTAAGCATGATTCTCAGTGGTACATTTGGGATGATGCATATTTGTAAAGAATTTGTGGTGACCATGTAGTTCTTCAGTGCGGCCCTAACCATGAGTTCACCTCTATTTTGACCTTCTGCCACACTTTGTCCTATGGGGGACACATTGTCTCTCAATGTACAGCTCCAAAGGTCATTGACTCAGAAATTTTTTGTCCAACATTGTATAGGAATTCCCATCGATTTTCAAGTAATGTAGTCATTGTCAATTCACATAGAATATTTACAAGGGGAATGAAATGCCCCAATAACCCATGTTATTCTGTGAAATCTTTGATGCATGGGGAATTGAATTCATGGGGGATTTTCAGAATTCATTTTTCTTCATGTAAATCATTTTTATTTGTGGACTACATGTCTAAATGGGTTGAATAAAATGTTACTTGGACCAATGAATCTCGAGTTATTGTTGATTTTTTGAGGACCCTTATTGATAGTCGATTCGGAATACCGAGATTCATCATTAGTGATTAGGGATCCCATTTTTTCAATCAAAACATGAAAAATTTGATTTTTAAGTATGGGTTTGATCATAAAGTCTCTAATGTATATCACCCCCAAACTAATGGACATGCAGAAATCTCAAATTGGAAAGTTAAGAGAATATTGTAAAAAACGGTACAACCCAATAGGAATGATTGGATTTTGTTCCTGGATGATGCACTTTGGGCGCAACGTATAGATTTTAAAACCGTAATAAGAATATTATCATACATGATTGTATTTGGAACGACTTGTCACCTACAAGTGGAGGTAGAACACCATGAATATTGGGCTATTAAACAATGTAATATGAATCTTTCAGATGCAGGTGAGCATATGAAGATTCATATTCAAGAGTTGGAAAAAATTTGACATGCTGCATATGAGAACTCCTAGATCTATAAAGAGAAGAAAAAGGCTATCCATGATAGCATGATCATCAACGGAAGATCCATATTTGTGAGAAGGTCCTCATGTAAAATTCCATCCAAAAGCTCCACCTAGGTGAGCTTCTTTCCCGATGGCTCTATCCTTATACCATTACTAATTTTTACCCTTTTGATTCCATAGAGGTTTTGCATCAGAAGAGTGGATAGAGGATTACTGTCAATAGGAAGAGGCTCAAACACTTCTATGATTATTTTACAAAGCATCTCATGGATCAAATCCAACTGATATATGCTGTATATGACACCACTTAGAAGGAATTACCTTCTCCCTACCATTAATTACTTGTCTATTTATTTAAAATACATTCATTATGTAAAATGCATCTTTTAGGTGTGGGGAGGGTGACATGTCATTTTTAGGATTAAAACAAAAAACAAAAAACATTGTTCTCATTTTTGATTTATTTTTCCTTATTTTGTGTATTTAGATAAAAATTGATCTAAAAAAGAATAATTAAAATCAATTTCAAGATTGAGTCGATTTTGTTGAAAATTCAATTGTTTTTGGAAAAACTGTTTTTAAAATGAATATTGATATGGAATATTTTTTTTATAATTTTTATTTTTAAATAATTCTTAGGTATTTAATGTATTTTTGAATCCCATCCCTCAGTAACACTGAACAATATTTTAATCCCTTTCCCGAGAGACATTCTAAGCCCTTTATTTTATATTATTCCAATTAATCACTTTCATGAGAGTCTTGGGTCATGTAGAGAAACTAAGACTTGCCTTGATTCAGTTTGAAGCCATAACATTCAAGTATGCTACATTCATGATAGAGGCAATTATTCATTGAAAAACCCTTTGTTCAATTATCCTCTATTTTTTGACACCTTTAAATTTTATCCTTATTAAGCCTTAGAAACCATGAAATTCCTATTAGGTAGCCACATTACATGCTAATTTATCCCTAACTACCCATATCTTGTGTATATTCTTGTTTATTTTTAGCAAGTGTGGGTGAGAGGGTGTTTCCATGGGAATTCTTCAAAGAGAATCATTATTATGGGTTGATATAAAGTGTGCCTACATTTTCCTTGGTCAATGGGTTCAAAAGCCATATTATATCATTGTTTTACACATGTTTCCATCTTTATATCCATAAAAAATCTATAAAAAAAATTCTATACATTGGAAAAAATAGAACAATATAAAAAATAGAGAAAAGAGGATGTTTACTCATTATTATTAACTTCTTGGTTATGACCCACAAAAATAGACAATGGGGAGAGTGAGTTGGAGGTGATACACTTTGTGAGGGCTTGAGTGTGTACATTCATTGTGAACACTTGAATAATTTTGACATGTTTTTTACATAAGATATCAAACACTAATCTTTAGCCTTATATTTTTAAACATTAAATCCTACCAACCTTTGAACCTCAGAACAACTTGTTGGAAGTCCTCTTGAGTAGCACACCAGTTTCTTCCAATAGAGAATTGAGAATCTTGGAAAGCATATGTTAAGATCACATGAACTCTGGAAAAAGAGAATAAATCCACTTTCATATATTCCATGAGTAAATAGGGAAAATTTTTAGGTGAGGTAGGTTGCAATATGTTGCATGGGTGAACGAATGAAGTTGAACAAATTTGAATGTGAGAAAAAAAAAGATAGGAAAATTGTTTCCATAAACAAGACATGATGAATTTCATTTAAAAATAATCTTGGATATTTTCACAACTTTTATTTAGTAATGGGACATGATTAGGATATTATACTTTCCTCAGGAGTGCAAATGTTTAGGTGTGGGGGTGTGATCGTACCATGATTCACTGTTTTATTTCACCCTTATACCAATGTATTAAACTAGTTTTGTATTGAAAATTAAAATTATAATAACAAATTATAATCCATTTTTGATTCAATTATTTTATTTTTAATACTGTTAATAAGGGAAATCTTACTTTATTTGATAATTATATTGTAGTGGAGGTGATTTGGAGGGCCCATGATGAAGAGGAAGAAAAATGTGCCAAAATTGCATGGATCCTTGTAGACCTGTCAACTATTTTGCCTATTTATAAAATTTTGTGCATAAAAATGGGCACATATTTTATATTATAGTCCAAAAATTTAATTTAATACAACTTCTATGAAGAAACCGAAGCCCAATTCGTCAGCAAGGGGCCCAACCAACCTGATCTGTCTAGAACACTAAATTTTGCGCAGTTAAAAGTGAAATTTTGTAATCATTCTATATATCCAGATCCACTTGTCCAATTGATGAATTTTTTGGTGGATATATTCAGGAGGTGGGTATAAAACATTCCAGTTTTTTCAAAAGGGATATTTGATTTTTTAATGGCCGAAATGCGTGGTACAAATTGTTTGAAGAAATCTATGTGCCCAAAACCACCTTCCATTTTTCCTATAAAATGGAACCTTTGGATCTCCATTTGGGAGTTCAAACCAGAGGCAAGGTGATGCAATTTTGGAGCCCCAAATAATTCCTCCCACAAATATTTGATGTTCTGGAGGCTATGGGAAGTTCAACCTCAATATATTTCTTTTTCTCCTCTCCCATGGGTTTCTAAACACATTGTGATCACATGGGGAGGATTGTGATGTAATACCGAGCTTCAGGTTTTTCTTATTTTGAATGATATTTTAAATTACAGGTTTTAAGTTGGTTTTCATAATCCTATATTTTAATTTATTCGAGTTACATACAGGTATGTTATACTCAAACTCAAATGATCATGTTTGGGGGTACCCTTTCATGTGATGTTTCACACACCGTTCATCTCCTTTTCTTCTCTCATTCAATTTTTGTTTTTGTGGGGTTCATATTGGTCAATTAAACTCAAATAAGAATTTTTAAGGCTATTTAAATTTATGTCATGGTATTACAAATAAATAACATTAAAATATTGATAGCACATCTTGTTCTTCATGTGTTTCCTTGGTGATTTTCAATTAGGAAGTCGAACACAAATCACACAATCATCGGCAGTGTCCGGTGAATCATTGTGGGTTTTTGATTGAACCCAAGTAGGTATCCTAGTATTAAATTAGTATAATTATGGTTCTAGGTGTTACAAAACAAGTATTAAAAAATCATAACCCTATATCGTGAAGCGATGAAGGATGAACATCATGAGAGTACCCCGAGTTGATGAAGCTTAATTAATTTTCTCAATATCTATTTTGTTTTATCGCTTTTATTTTCTGTTTTCATATTCAATAATAAAAACCCCAAATTTTTCTAAACGTCATTTTCCATCTACTTTAATAATCAAACCCTTCATTTTAAATTAATGATCTATGGCTCTGTCGAGAGATGACATATGGTTACTGCTATACTACAAAAATTCTAGTTAAAAATAAACATCTAATTTGACGTGCTCGACAACACGGTCAAATTTTAGCACCATTTCCGGGGAGCCAAGATATTTTATTTTCTTTATTTAATTTCATTTATTTATTTTAATTCTTAATTAGTACTCCTTTTAATACCCTACCCCCAATTGATTGTTTTAGTTTTAGTTTTCTGTTTTTATTCTTGGTTGTTTTTTGTGTTATTCCTCTATCTCTGTCTATATATCTTCTTCTTATTTTCCATATTTCTCTATAATTATTTACTATAAAATTAAATTATACATTAACACTTCTTAAGAGATTTTATAAATATTCAATCATAAAAAAAAACTTCACAACTTATATGCATGACCCGATCAGAAAAAGAAAAATTGCTTGAATTTGACCCTGAAATTGAAAAATTGCTCCATTCAAAAATCAAGGCATCTAGATAAGGTCAATCAAGTAATACTGAGAAAACCCTTTTGGAACCTCAAGTGGCCTTAAACCAATCAAAAATTGAACCCAACCAGATCCAAGAAAATATGGATGCAAATAATCGAACCTTAAAAGAACTGACCACCACAGATGTGGAGTACCAACCTGCGTACATTCAATATCCTGAGGGAGAAGCCAACTTGAAGTTGAGATCATGCCTCATCCACATACTTCCTAAATTCAATTGTATTCTCAATGAGGACCCTCATAAACAATTTAAGGAGTTTCACATAGTGTTATCTACCATGAAACCCCAAAATGAATCTGAGGACCTAATTAATTTCAGGGAATTCTCTTTCTCCCTTGATGGTGTAGAAAAAGATTGGCTATACTATTTTCCTACAACGATTGAGGGTTGAAATGACCTTAAAAGACTATTTTTAGAGAATTTCTTCCCTGTACTCCCAAACTTCATCAATTAGGAATGAAATATGTTTAATTAGGTAATCATAAGGAGAGACCCTTCATGAATACTGGGAAAGATTTAAAAAACATTGCTCAAGATTTCCCCACCACCAGATTAGTGAACAACTATTAATCTAATAATTATATGAGTAAATTATCACCATGGATTATGTAATGATTGATGCTACAAGGGTGGTGCCCTAATTGATAAAACTCCTTCTGCTTCTCATGACTTAATATCCAACATGGCTCAAAATGCACAACAATTTGGTAAAAGAGCTATTGCACCAACCCGAGGAGTTCATGAGGGAAGTCATTAATCTCTAGAAAAAAAGGTAGATAAAAAGATTTATGAGATGCATAACTTTCTAAGGAAATTATGTCAAGCACAAGGTAACTCAAAATCTAATCTAGTTCCATTACATTGTGGTATTTGTTAGGAAAATAATCATTTTTATGACATGTTACCACAACTTCATGATTCACCTAAGTCTTATGAACCTTTGTTCCTAAGGAGTCGATTCTAATAAGCTCCTACCTTCAAGCAATAACAATTCAGGACAAATCAAAACCCTTGGTGGGAAGCATAACCCCAATATCAACAAGGATAAAACTCAATCTACCCCATGTAGAATTGGTATCCACAATGCCAAGGTATGAAAACTTATTATGCTTCAACATCTCAAAACAATCATCTTCCTCCTCCCAAATCTGGACCAAACCTTGAGGATATGGTGAAGCAAATGGAAAACTAGAACATATAATTCCAACAAACCACACAATCATCTATTCAAGACCTGTGAACTCAAGCGGTGAAATTGGAAAACACCATCGGTGAGCTTAAGATGCAAGGTTATGAAAACTACCATCCCAACCCATTTCTAATTCGAAGGACAAAGGTAATGTATGTGAAGTTACACTTTTTAGTGGTAATGAAGTTTCTCCTTCTGCTAATTCTGCACAACAGGTATATCCCCTACTTGAAAAATCTATTCTCCAACCCTTAAATGTTTCAAGAAAACAAAAAAAAAGAAAAAAAGAGTAATCAAACTATCCTTAAGGATTCCCATGAAC
The DNA here is from genome assembly GCA_963277665.1 of Viscum album. Lineage (NCBI taxonomy): Eukaryota > Viridiplantae > Streptophyta > Magnoliopsida > Santalales > Viscaceae > Viscum > Viscum album. The sequence continues at coordinate 886,056,929 of OY728158.1, forward strand.
AATAAATTCCTCTTCCTTTCCCTCAAAGACTCACTAAATCTAAAAAAAACATTGATAATGATATTGACAATGAAATAATGGATACATTTAAAAACGTTCAAGTTAATATTCCTTTGTTGGATGGAGTCAAGAAAATTCCTCGTTATGAAAAATTTCTCAAAGAACTCTGCACCCATAGACGAAGGCTGAAGGGGAATGAAATAGTCAACCTAGGAAGAAATGTTTTAGCCTTTATTCAACCAGTAATTCCAACTAAGTGTAAGGATCTAGGAACATTCACGATACCTTGTACCATAGGGGAGACCTTCTTTTCAGATGCTATATTAGATTTAGGTGCTTCCATTAATGTAATGTCTCACTCCATTTATACTTCTCTATAGGTTTGAGAGCTTCAACAAACATGAATTGTCAATAAACTTGCAAACTGGAGTACAACACATCCAACATGAGTGATTGAGTATGTCCTTGTAAGTGTGAAGAATCTCAGCTTCCCTGCTAATTTCTATATTCTTGAGATGGAAGATACTCGAACCCAAGGACATTCCCCTCTCATATATAGGAGTTCAATCCTCAAAACAACAAATACAATCATCAATTTTCACAACGGTACGCTATCCATGGATTTTGGTGGAGAAAAAGTAAGATTTAATATCCTTAAGGCTATGAAACACCCCGTTGAAGAGCACTCCACTCTTCCTATCGATTCAATGGAAGTGATCTCAAATGATGCACACACACACAATTATCTCCTCAACCCATACTTTTATTCATTTTCATCTTCTTCACCCTCCAATTATTTGAGTTTTGAGTCATGTTTTGAGTGTTGTACGGCTTCTGAAAAGTGTAAATTTTGAACTTTAATTAATGAGTGTGTTCATTCTAAGTTACCCATGACCGTTGATGATTATGAAAATCTCATTTCAATAGATTCTATATCTCTAGAGAATAAACATGCGCTAATAGACAGTTTAATGGACCTCACTCCCCCTAAATCCCCTCCCTCAGTCCGAAAAACCATGGTGTTGGAATTAAAACCACTTCTATATAATTTAAAATATGAATATCTTGAGTGTATTGACCAATTTCCCATCATTATTGCCAATAACCTCTCTCAAAAATAGAAATCAAAACTGCTAAACCTTTTGAGAGAGTGTAAAAGGGAAATAGGATGAACATTGTATGATATTCCTGGGATTATCCCATCTATTTTTATGCACCATATAATTTTGGATAATGAGGCTAAGATGGTAAGACAATCTCAATGCTGATTGAATCTTAATCTCCTAGATGTTGTAACATTGTAAGTTAGTAAATTACATGTTGTGGGGATAATTTATCATATATATTATAGTAAATGGATTATCCCAGTGTATATTGTGCCTAAAAATAGGTATAATAGTCGTGTGAAATGAAAAGAATGAATTTGTTCCAACACATGGGAAAACAGTTGGCGAGTCAGTATTGACTATCATCAACTGAATCAAGACACATGAAAGGACCACTTTCCTCTACATTTTGTTGACCAAATGTTAGAACTATTGGCTGGTAAGTCCCATTATTGTTTCCATGATGGATATTCAGGTTATTTTGAAATCCAAATAGCCCTAGAGGATCAAGAAAAGAAAACATTTATCTATTCATTTGCCACATTTTCATATAGAAGGATGCCTTTTGGTCTTTGTAATGCTCCTGGTACTTTTCAGTGCTGTATGTTGTGTAATTTTTCTGAGTACCTAGAGAATTTCCAAGACGTTTTTATGGATTATTTCATAGTTTATGAAACTTCCTTTGATAACATTTTGTCTCACCTAGGTTCTATCCTTCATCATTACCTAGAAAAAGATATTGTATTAAATTACGAGAAATTCCATTTCATGGTTGAACAGGGGATAATTCTTGGGAATATTAATTCAAAAGAAATAATTCAAGTGGATAAATAAAAAATTGATTTAATTTCAACCCTTCCATATCCAAAATGTGTTTGTGAGGTGTGATCTTTCTTAGGCCATGCTGGTTTTTACTGCCGATTCATTAAAGACATCAGTAAGATCACAGTTCCCTTGTCTCGATTATTACAAACGGATTATGAGTTTGTGTTTGATAAAAATTGTGAGGATGTGTTCAATTCACTAAAAAAGAGTATCACATCACCTACCATAATCCAACCACCAAGGTTGGATCTCCCCTTCATACTTATGTGGGATGCCTCTAACATTGCAGTTGGGGAAGTTTTATTAGAAAGGGTTGAGAAGGCTCCTCATGTCATTGCGTATGCCTCACGTACCCTTGACCCTACCCAGGTAAACTACAAAACCAATAAAAAATAACTCCTTTATATTTCGTTTTCCATAGAAAAATTTTGTTCACATCTTCTTGGGTCAAAAGTGAATTTGTTTTCTGACCATACTGCCCTTTGATTCCTGCTAAAGAAACCTAAAGCTAAGCCCGACCTCATATGGTGGATGATCTTCCTCCAAGAGTTTGAACTTGAAATTAGAGATAAAAGGGGAGTAGAAAAAATGTGTTAACTCACCACATTAGTAGTATTTCTGCACCCTTGGATCATCATGTTGACTCACTCCTCCCCATTGGAGTATTTTTCCCTCATGATAACCTTTGTGATTTTTAGACCTTACCCCATGGTATGCAGACATTGTGAATTTTCTAGTAACATCTAGGGTCCCCACTAATTTCGTCCTTTGAAAATACCATAGACATAAGCATGATTTTCAGTGGTACATTTTGGATGACCCATATTTTAGGAGAATTTTTGGTGACCAAGTAGTTCTTTGGTGTGTCCCTGACCATGAGTTCACATCTGTTTTGACCTTATGCCACACTTTGTCCTGTGGGGGACAATTTGGCTCTCAACGTACAACTCGAAAGATCCTTAACTAAGGAATTTATTTTCTATCATTGTATAGGGATTCCTATTGATTATTCAAGTCATGTAGTCATTGTCAATTCACAGGGAATATCTACAAGAGGAATGAAATGCCCCAACAACCCATGTTATTCAATGAAATCTTTGATGCATGGGGCATTGAATTCATAGGAAATTTTCCAAATTAATTTGGATTCATGTACATCTTGTTAGATATGGACTACGTTTCTAAATTGGTGGAAGTGATGGATACTAGGATCGATGACTCTTGAGTAGTTGTTGATTTGTTGAGGTCCCACATTTTTAGTCGATTTGGTATGCTGAGATTCATCATTAGTGATTAGGGTTCCCATTTCTGCAATTGCAACATGAAAAATTTTCTTCGTAAGTAAGGGGTTGATCATAAAGTGTCCACTACTTATCACCCCCAAACTAACGGACAAGAATAAATCCGAAATTTGGAAGTTAAGAAAATCTTGGAAAAAACAGTACAACCTAATAGGGAAGATTGGACTTTGTGCTTGGATGATGCACTTTGGGCGTACTGTATAGTTTTTAAAACCCCAATCAGAATGTCACCATACAATATTGTATTTGTAAAGGCTTTTCACCTACCGGTGGAGGTATAAGACATTAATATTGGGATGTTAAATAGTGTAATATGAATCTTTCAGATGCAGGTGAGCATAAGAAGCTGCAGATTCAAGAGTTGGAAGAAATTAGACATGATGCATATGAGAAATCCCCGATCTATAAGGAGAAGAAAAAGTATCTCCATGATAGCATGATTCATCAATTGAAGTTCCATATTTGGGAGATGATCCTCATGTACAATTCCAGGCTAATGCTCCACCCAGGTTAGCTTCGTTCCTAATGGATCGGTCCTTATACCATTACTAATGTTTACCCTTTTGGTTCTAGACAAGTTTTTCATGAGAAGAGTGGATAAAATATTAATATCAATTGGAAGAGGATCAAACACTTCTATGAGTATTTTCTAAAGCATCTTCTGGAGTAAATCCAACTAATAGATGCCACATATGACACCACTTAGCTGGTTGTACCTTCTCCCTACCTTTATTTACTTGTCTATTTATTTAAAATAATTTCATTGTGGAAAATGTAACTTTTAGGTGTGGGGAAGGGTGACATGTCATAGTTAGGATTAAAATACAAAAAGCATAAAAAATGTGTTTTCATTTTTTATTTCTTTTTCCATATTTTGTGTGTTTAGATAAAAATTGATCTTAAAAATAATATCCAAAATAATTTTTCATTCTTAAGTCGATTTTGTCGAAAATTACATTGTTTTTGGGAAAATGTTTTGAAAATGAATGTTGATATGGAATATTTTTCAATAATTTGTATTTTCAAATAATTTTTAGGTGTTTAATGGATTTTTGAATCCCATTCCTCATTAGCATTGACCAATATTTTAATCCCTTACCCAAGAGAATTTCTAAGACATTTATTGCATATTATTCATTTTCATCACTTTCTTAAGAGTCTCAGGTCATGTAGAGAAACTAGAAATTTCCTTGATTCTGTTTAAATCCATAAGATTCAAGTATGCTACATTCATGATAGAGGCAACCGTTCATTGAAAATCCATTTGAAAAATTATCCTCTATTTTTTCTACCTTTGCATCTTATCCTTATTAAGGATTAGAGACCATGAAATGCCTGTTAGGTAGCCACATTAAATTCTAATTTATCCTTACCTACCCATTTTCTGTGTATATTATTGTTTATTTTCATCAAGTGTGGGTGAGAGGGTGTTTCCATGGGAATTATGGGGAGAGAATCATTGTTATGGGTTGATATAAAGGGTGCCTACATTTTTCTTTTGGAAATGGGTTCATAAGCCATATTAAATCATTGTTTTACACATGTTTCCCTCTTTATCTCCAAAAAAATCTATAAATTATTTCATTACATTTAAAAAAATTTGAACAAAAGGAAAAAATGGAGAAAAGAGGATGTTTACTCATTATTATTCACTTCTTGGTTGTGACCCAAAAAAATAGACAATGGGGAGAGTGAGTTGGAGGTGATACACTTTGTGAGGGGTTGAGTGTGTACATTAATTATGAATACTTGCTGAATTTTGACATGTTTTTTACATAATAGATAAAAAACTCCTCTTCTAACTTATATTTTTAAACATTAAATCCTACCAACCCTTGAACCTTAAAACAACCTTTTGGAAGTCCTCTTGAGTAGCATACTAGTTTCTGCCTGTATAGAATAGAGAACTTGGAGAGCATATGGTAAGATCACATGAACTTTTGGAAAAGTGCATAAGTATACTTTCATATGTTCCTTGAGTAAAGATGGAAAATTTTTAGGTGAGTACAGTTGCGACATGTTTCATGGGTGAATGAATGAAGTTGAACAAATTTGAATATGAGAAAATAAATAATGATAGAAAAATTGATTCCATAAATGAGAAATGATGAATTTTATTTCAAAATAATCTTATATGTTTTCACACCTTTGATTTAGGAATGGGAAATGATTAGGATATTATACATTGCCCAAGAGTGCAAATGTTTAGGTGTGGGGGTGTGATCATACCACGATTCACTGTTTTATTTCACACTTATACCAATGTATTAAACTGGGTTTGTATTGAAAATTACATGTATAATAAAAAATTTAACTCCATTTTGATTCAATTATTTTTTTAGCACTTTTAAAAGGGTGAATGTCACATGATTTGATAATTATATTGTAGGTGGAGGTGATTCGAAGGGCCCATGATGAAGAGGAAGAAAAATGGGCCAAAATTTCATAGATCCATGGAGACCTATCCACTATTTTGCCTGTTTAGAAAATTATGTGATTCCAAATAGGCTCATGTTCTGTATGCCGGTCCAAAAATTAATTTTATAGAACTCTTATGAAAACACCCAAGGCCCATTCGTCCAAAACAGGGCCCAACCGACCTAATCTTTCTAGAACACCGAATTTGTGTGAAGTCAAAAGTGGCGTTCTGTAATCTGTCCATATCTATAGATCCCCTTGTGCAATTGATGCCAAAATTTCAGTGAAGATATTTTGGAAGTAGGGATAAAACTTTTCAGTTTTCTCAAAAGGGCGATTCAACAATCTATTGGACGCAACGTGTGGTACAAGTGGTTTGAAGAAAGATGTGTGCCCAAAACCACCTTCCAATTTTCCTATAAAATGGCACCTTGGGCTCTCCATTTTAGAGTTCAGACCAAAGGCAAGGTGCTGCCATTTTGGATTCCCAAAGGAGTCTTATCAATAATATTTGACGTTTTGGAGGCTATGGGAAGTTCTACCTCAACATATTTCTCTTCCTCCTCTCCCATGGCTTTCTAGACCCCTTGTGATCACCCGAGATGGAACGTGATGTAATCTCGAGCTTGATGTTTGTATTATTTTGAATGGTATTTTTAATTCCAGGTTTTTTGTTATTTTTAGTAATCCTATATTTTAATTTAATTGAGTTATATACTGGTATATTATACTCAAACTCAAATGATCATGTTTGGGGGTACCCTTTCATTTGATGTTTCACACACCGTTCATCCCTTTTTCTTCCCTTATTCAATTGCAGTGTTTGTGTGGTTCATATTAGTCAATTGAACGCACATAAGAACTTTCAAGGACATTTAAATTTATTTAATTATATCACAAAAAAATAAAATACATATCTTGATAGCACATAGAGTTCTTCGTGTGTTTCCTTGGTGAGTTTCAGTTATGAAGTCGAACATAAATCACACAATCATCGGTGGTGTTCGGTGAATCATTGTGTATTTTTGAATGTCCCTTAGGAGGCATCCTAGAATAAACTCTGTCACATTCTGGTTCTAGGTGTTAAAAACTCAGGATTAAAAGAATATAACCCTATACCATGTAGCGATGAAGGATTAATTTCATGAGAGTACCCCAAGTTGATCACGCTTAATTAATTCTGTTAATTTTTATTTTGTTTTATCACTTTAATTTTATATTTTCACATTCAATCCTAAAACCCCCAATTTTTACAAAACCTCATTCCCCTTATACTTTCATAATAAACCCCTTTTATTAAATTAATGATTAAGGTTCCGTTAAGAGATGACCTAGGGTTGCATCTATTATGCAGAAATTTTAGTTAAATATAAACATCTAATTTTATGTGCTCGACAACGCGATCAGTAATTTAGAGTACATGATGTTTACTCTTATCCACCCCCTAGCTGTATACTTATACATGGCCAGAAAAACATGGGTTCTTCCTCTGTAAAAGTACATGGCATGTACTTCAAAGTACAGAGAATGTACTGTATAAAACCAAAAACCAATGTTCTTATTTCACACCGTCAGATACACAATCATGTACCACCACACAATGTGTACTTAGAGTACATGTTTTTTACTTAGAAAAATTCTTCTTCCCTAAATGAGAAGATCACATGGAGTACTCTCCTGGTACACATATAGTGTAACCTGGGTTTCTCGATGGAAAAACACTCAGATCACTAGAGAACCCTATTTCCACCCCCAAAACAATAGATTGGGCCTTAAGAGGCCAAAAAATCAATATATGGATATAAAAACTTTAAAAAATAAATTTAAAATGGATCTACAGTTAAAATTAAATTTTTTGTACCTTCGGACAGAAACCACTAATGCTTCGTTGGATTTCACCGTCCACAATCATCATACACCGTATCCGCGTGTCGAGGGCTTCAAAACGGTACCAATCTTCCCTTAGTTTTCTCCCTCTTTCTCAATATATATTTTCTCCCTAGGTAATGATGAAGGAGGATCATCACAAGGGGCTTGCATAAGAAGGATGAGGAAGGAAGAGAAAAGAAAGAAATAAAAAGAAAAGGAAAGAAAAGAAAAAGTGGTTCGGGCCGGCCCTGGCACCCGACTTGAGTTTATGCCTCTCCTAGGATAAACTCCACATTATAGACTCAAAAATAGAGACAAAATATCAATATTATAATCCATTCAAACGTTATATCCAAAAAAATCTATGAAAATAAATTAATATTTTATTTAATCATAATAAAAATTAATTATTCTGCTAAAATTTGAATAGATCAGATTTCTATAAAACTCCAGTCCTAGGGTAAACACCCTATATAGGGACAAATGCAGTGGTCAGAAAAAATTATTTGAGATCATCTACTAGAAGAAAAGGCAATATTACCCCTTCACAAGCATACAATAGAAAAAAATCAATTTTTTTTCTCAAAACTACAGTTCAGAAAAACACTGGTGCTTACAAACTCCCCACCATAAACCTTCTCATCCCCAAGAAGCCCGATGAAAGAACCAACATCCATGCTCCCAACCCGAGCATCTACACAACCAAGCTATTTGGACTATCCAATGGCCAACCATATAGCCTTAACAACTACCATCTACACGGAATACACTTAACTGCGAACAATCCGGTACTCCACAATATAGAAATACCCTTATCATCCTATTAAATAAAACCAAACACCAAGAAAAATGGCTCACAGAAAATGCCAAAGTTCAACTGAAAATGAGGGTCACCACCCTCAAATGTCCAAATGTGTACTCCCCACCATATTGCTTACCTTAAAACACTCCTCGAGAACAACCATAACAAGGTTCCCTATTCCTCAATGGGGAATACATTATGAAGAAAAATAAATGGTGGTCTGTGTAGGGCTAACACTTTCTCAATATACTCAAGATGAATCAAGATCTCCCATGATCATATCTAATTAAGGGTACACTATGATTGTAAAAAAAGGCATGTGCATCTCCCTCCAAGCCACACTCACATCCAATCAACTTGACCAGGATTCAGCCACGGGTCAACCCACTCAAAGTACCCAATTCATTCAATGATTTTGACCCTACCTCTAAGGGACATTCCAAAACAACTTTCGGGATCCAATCCCTAAGAAAGTCTTGAAAAACATAGGCCCCTAGCTTGCACCTGGCCACTCATCGATTTAGATTCAAATGATAGCATGTGCAACTGACATGTATCTTTACCACCTGACACGTACAAACAATGTCATTCCAATCGTGAGCATCTACCCATTATATGACTACATTAGCAACAGTTAAAACACTGGTCAACTAGGCTAGGCTCCCAAATAGTCCTTCCTATCAAATCCAGTCTCAAAAAGAAAGCACTCGAGGTGCCTCAATCAAAATTTGAAGGTATCAACCTACCTATAATGAAAACCACAAATATATACCCTTCCTTAATCTTAAAATGAGTACAAACAAAGCTCACCACCAAAAAGACATCCGAAAAAACAGGCTAACCTATCATGTAGGTTGCCCTAGGATGAAATAGACATCGACCTACAAGGGTTCGAGTCCAAACAAAAGATCTCTAGGTCTCCCACCTAGCCCAAAATATCCAATCTCTCAAAGTAGGTAATGATCACAATGACCTCCAAAGGTAAAAACTGAATACAAAACCAATGAGGGAACTAATCCTATCTGAGAATACTTGGAAGGAATTACTCATTGGAGTTCAAAACCCAAGCAGAAGAGAAACTGAACTAAAACTCATCAGGTATCTGTATAATATAATACCCCTTGAAGGTCCAGTTCAAAAGAAATGTTCCAGTACCTATAGAAATCATACTCAACAGTCCGTCTATATAACCATAGGCTAGATAAAAAACACTATAAAAGGAACAAATCCAAAGGGCATCATATTCAATATCGATCTTCTAGGGTCACTATAGAAGAGGTGTATTAGTACCGAGTCATCATCCTCACAATAAAACACCTCAATATAGATCCCCATAACTTGAAATCAAAATAAAATTATGTGTAAGCAAGCCCAACTGAGTAATCCTCTCTCATTAATAAAATCACACACTAACATTCCTATATGATATAAATCCTACATGCAAAATATGATTACTACGATGCCTCTTGCCTTTTCCTGCCATGAGTCAAATCCATCTCTGGACTCTTACGAACAAGATCTAGAGATCCAAAGTAACATAAAAAACACCCAAACACAACATGTACATCTCTCAGGGTGAATATCATATATAAATATAAGATCGCAAAATCAGAACAGCAATCCCAACCCCTAGTAACCAAGACATCCTACCATAACAAGTGTTCTCGATGCATAAATCTGATATCCCTGATAGTTTCCAACACATTCATAATACTCATATATACGATATCCCAAATATTAAATAATAGGAAAAGAAAATACTCTAATACCACTTTGTAACATCTCGACTTGAAATGCACTAAACTGGTACTCTGAGCCTATTCATTACAAGGCCTCAAGCGCGCCTCCCCATACGCCAGAGGCCACTGGATATCAGTGAGGGCCTAAGAGGTGATCATGGGGAGACTATTCCATCATATCAGAGCAAGAGAGAAACATAAATATCCAAGTATCATAAAAAGTGGAAAGTTAACATGTTGAGGAAGCAGTAAACGAAAATAGAAAGTTGTAATAGAAAACTTTTGTAAAAATCCCAAACATCTATTCAATACAAATAAAACACTAGCAACCCACTAGGATGAACATACAGATACAAGTAGAAAGAAAATGAATGAAAAAGTATTGGGATCAACTACTAACTTCATTCCAACCCATGTCCCCGATCTCTAGACACTGTCAAACTGTAGCAGCCCGATTAGTAGAACCACTTGAGAATCTTCGCTTGATCATGCAACACTGGGCCTCAGTTGTAACACCTCGAGATTCTATGAGAAATATTCTTTTTAATTTATTTAATGTCTTGTGTTGTACTCTACACCAATATTATCTACCACTATACACAACATAATATTATCTTGTAGTATACCCAAACACTATTTTTGGCTCGTGTTGCATGCAAGAGTGACCTTCCTCAATAGCGTGTGTTGTACGCAATACCTAGTTTCACTAAACAATGATATATTATTATAATATTATTATGAACTAACCGTTATGAATAGTATTAAAAACATTTTGAATTTTATAACAATATCATTCATCTTACACATATTCTAGAACATGGTATGAGAAAAAAATAATGTTTTCGGGTAAAAGAAGTATTTTAAAAAAAATGCAGTTTTGCCGCCTTTTGATGGTGCACCCACTTTAAATCTAGTTTTTGACACATTTATAAGTTCAATTTGAAAAAATAATCTTATTAATTTAAATAAATACAAAAAATTAACTTTGTATAATTTTTTAATATTTTTTTGTTAGCTTTCATATTTTGATGAATAGTAAAAATACGCTAAATTCTAATTAAAAACAACTTTTTTTCATTAAGATAATTTATATTGTTAAATTATAATATTTAATGGTTTTAAAGTATAAATAGAATATATTTTTACCAGTTAATATAATGTAAGTTATTATCATTAATTTTACATTTAATTCATAGGTAAATACATTTCAATCTTTTGCAATGTTTTAACTTTTAAAACCCGTTTTCTCAACACCAGGATTAATTTTAAATTAAATACTACAACTTCTGTATCTTGAATTTGGAAAAATGGATTCCATATTTGGAATCAGTAAGTTCAAATTATGTTAATAGGATACTTTTTATTTTTAGACATTCTGAATAGTAACTACGGTAAATTTTATTTACTACAGTTAAAGTTAAATCGAGTAATTAAGGGTAAAAATAAGATTATAAAATTACCCTATCACCTTCCAAAATTATATTGGATGAATAAAAGTCGACCCATATAACCTAATGGTCAGGATAGATTCATTTAATGGACTTTTGACCATGAAAATGATGTAATTATTATTAAAACCAAAGAAAGTGACAACATGTCACTCTCTTATATCATACAAGTGTAATAATTTTAATTTTGTGATAAACCTCATAAAACATAAAACATAAATAGTCTTGGGGAATACAATAAAAATATCTACATCATTTAAATTAATTTATAATTTTTAGGGATTAAATAATTATCATTAATGATGACACAATAGTGATGTAGAAATCATTTTATTGATTGAAATATCAAATAAATTGTTTTAAAAATATTAAAATAAATATTATATGAAATATTTAATGTGATCCAGGAATTTTATAGATAAATATGAAATGTTTTGAATCTATTAAAGATTTTTTTCAAACATATCCTCTATGTGGAATTTATTGGAATTCAAATAAATGAATAGTGTCAAAATTGACACAATTGTTATTTTATAAAAATAACAGATTATTAAATTGTTTAAAAATCACAAAAATGTTAAAAAATTATAAATTGAAATTTATATGGTATAAAATGTCTTAAAGTATCAAATTATGGACAATTAACAACACATAAGTAATTATTTATAACAATTTAAAATTTAGAATATTATTTCTACAAATAAAATAAAATTGATTAAATGAGGATAAATCAAGTTGATAAGGTTTAAAATAAATTCCCAACAAGAATAAATTTTATTGGATGATGATATTACAACCCTATCTCATCTAATATTTTAATTGGAGTCATTTTTTATGTTTTTATGTTGGTTTTGGGTATATTATAAATTAATATTTTAGAGGTTTCCAAAAGTGCCCCTCTCCTCTCTTATAAAAGGGAACCTCCTCCCTCTCCTCTTCACAACATTTTTAGCCTTCAAGCTCGGAAAAACCCTATCCATTTCTATTATACACTTCCCTATAAACATAATAGATGTCCTGGTCATCTTCAAAGGCCAACTTTAGTTCCCTAAGAGGAGGTTTAGAAGAGACGCGTCAAAGAAGAGGTAATATCCTTTACCGATTCTTTCAAATTTATTTCTTCTTCTACTTTCTCTTGTTGAGTTTTTTCATAAAAAATTAATAAAATAATTATAACTAATATACTTATATTTTATTATAAATATAAAACAACCCTATTTCACCTTATATACATCCTACGAAAAATGAAATCACCGCGCGTGCGTACGTACGGCCTACCGTCTCCACGTTGTGGTGTAATCTGTTTTTCATAACCAACATACTTGGATGGGTATAATAATGGAATAAATAACTATATATGATTATTATAACATCATAATGATTCTGGGATATTATATCATATACTCCAATTCCATTCAATAATTATGGGAATGATATCATCGCTCGTGCGTACGTACGGATTACCGTCAGCATGACACGATGAGATTCAATTTCCATCTTAACCATTCCAGAATGATTATAAAGTATATATAATAAATAATCATGAAATATATGACATAATAATGATACTGGATTTATTTATATGTTATTTACTTACTTCCATTCAGTTTAATAAGGAAACAAAAACAACGTTCATGCGTACGTACAACCTACCGTCTTCATGAACGGTGTATTTCATTCCATTTATCAATCTGTTATATATATATATATATATTCTGAATATATATTACATATAAATAATGTTTTACATTCTAGATGTAATTAATCATGATCTATGTAATAATATGAAATTTACCAAGTCAAAACACATACGATAAATGAATCAATTTTACCCCAAATGCTGCTTAAATATGGAATTGACAAATGAACAGGTAATGTAAAGCCATAAGTGAATCATATATGATATCATAAATATTATTACGGTTTTGTTAAAAGTTAATAATATGTTTAAACCCAATATATAGGAGTCTTGGACACATATATAAGAAATTGGACATAAGGTAAGGGATAATTATTCAATATCGTTCTTATCCAAGATTGGTTATAAGCACGTATTTACTTGGGTTATATTTATCATCCATGTCCATTTTTTATAATTTTTTTTTCATAAAGTTCTTAATATTATTACATGTATGTTTAAAATTCATGTTTAACCCTTTTTTACTTTTACTATGTGGTATGGAAGGAATATTTATTTTGCTTACCATACGAGGCACTTTTTGAATTTTCCTTCAAAAGTACGAGAAGATTATTTTTTTAACTTATACAGCATGAACATATTTTTAAGGTTTCATAATGCCTTATTTTCATGAATATTCCTGTACAATATTTCATGATTTTTTTCTACAAAATGCTTTTTTTCTAAAATTTCATGGCATTTTGAGAAAAGAAAATGATTTTGAAGAAAAAATAATATTTTACTCAAGAATTCATTTCAAGTGTTTTATCAAAACTATTTTCCATATAAGGTGACATAATTTAGTATATTTATGTTTCAAGTATAATTTCTCTATTATTTACCTGGTTTAATTTTTCTTATGACGAAATGATATCCATTTGTTTTATATGGATTATATTATGATGGGATGAGGTTTATGAAACCCATTTTATTCTTTGGGTTATGATGAACGATTTATGTTTATTTTGTGACACACTTAATAATGGTTTAATTATAAGATGGGTGGGACCTATATCTCCCTAAAATTCATTCGGTAAAGATATATATCTCATGAGATAGACATGGCTGGAATGGACAGTAAATCTGGTTCAGTAATACAAGGTTGGAATAGCAAGTAAACGAGGTTCAGTAATGGACTTTGTCCACTATGATGGTCTTGGCAGCAATGCCTTGGCTACTATGGAAATCATATCATGAGATTATTGGTTCTCCATAGCTACATGTTTTATTCCCATGATTTTTTATTGTGATTGATGTTCCTTTATGATATATGCCTTACACACTGCCAAGATTTATTACACAACTCAAGATTTTGATGTTTAAACTTTATGTTCATGTTTTTAAGTTCAAATGTATATGGTTTGTTTTATTTTCTCCATGATTACCCTTATTGTGTATTTGATCTCACCCTTTATATTTTTTCTTTTCCCCAAGATATAAATAAATTTTTTATGTAAGGAAACAAAAGGGGAATATCTTTTTGGGAGATGTTGAAGATCTTTCACCATGATTAGAAGATTATGTTATGAGTTTCTGAAGACACTAAACTATTACAGTCCTTGGGGGTCTATTTTAGTTATGTATTAAGTATTCCACAAAAGTAATGTAATTTCCATGTACATCAATCTTGGGTCTCTACATCAGCCCAATCCATCATGCAACTCGTGATCAACGTGAAAATACGTCATAAGTTTTACAGGCACACTGAGGTTCACAATCAAGGTTTAGAAATAATCTCAGTAGGCCACCCCAAAAAATAACCTATAATTGTGATTCTAAAAGTGTATGCAACAACAACGTGCTCTGGATAGATGGAACACAAAAAAGGAAGTAATCAAATTGTGCAACCAGAGTCAAACACAAGGTCCATCATCCTTGTCATCTGGGAAAGTGCCACCATGGATGTCCATAACTATATACGTACACATGTATAGTCCCATACCTATACAAATATACATAAATATGAATATTAATTTGTATGTGTATCAAACAACATGAAACCACATTAGATGTTGATCCTTGGGTTCATAATATTGATCCTCTGGACATCCTATACAAGGGAATTGATCTGTAGATTGTGGTACTCAAGCCGTGTATGATTAAGTCGATCTATGGGTCCATAATCCCTTCAACATGTACCTTCTTCATCCAATGCTTGAATTATATATAGGAGAAAGATATTTCACCATAGGGGGATGCTCATCCTATACTTGGGATTAACTATACTATCCTCCAATCACTAACAAGGATACTATATACCGATAGTCAATCCTATAATGAAGGATACCGTATACTGATGGTTAAATTTGTAAATGTTCACTGGTCGACATACATAGAAAAATAGTATATGAATCCAACTAAGACTCAGAATGCAATGTACGACCATCCCAACCTGTGTGATAACTTATTTGGAAGAGAATAATCATTCTGTTCATAGGACAAGGAGTGTGTGATCATCCCCACTTGTATAGAAATATTCCGGGAAGTATGTATGAACATCCTGTAAAAGTTTACTGAGTCAGTCACCATGCTTCTTAGGCCTGTGAATCTAGTCCAATGTTTTATCCCAAGGTATCGGTCCGTAGGCTATCAAGACATTCAAAACTCAGATGATCCCTAAGGGGCTTACCCTTAGGCGATCTATAAAGAGAGAACTCTCTGGTGAGCCATAATGTTACACCCCTTGAGTCTTGTAACTGATCGAAAGAGCATAATCATTCTAATAAAAGGATGAGGAGAGAATAATTATCCCCACCACTCAATAGTTTGTAATATCCCAAAGTCTTTGGTCTTTATTCCAGAAATCGAGGAGAGTATAATTACTCTCATCAGACCATTGAGCCCATCCTAGGAATTCTTAAATTGGGAATCCATGTATCACTCAGGGTATATTCAAAAATACCCCACTGAGACCATCCAAGTCATTCCTACAATGGGAATCCAAGTATCGATCAGGGCATGAACATCAACATGTAAGGCTAAATAGATCGATACCCGGAAGAACCTCTGGACATCACAACAAAATATATATCACAATATATACACATTTAGGCTTAAAAACCAAGCCCCATGTAGTAAATATTGGTATAGTAAATATCATAAATAATATGGCTCAGAAGCTAGAAACCAGTAAAGCACATCCAGCATCCCAATAAGAAAAGAGAATCCCAGAAAGAACATCTGGGCATCCCAAAAAAAAAGACGCCTCGTGTCAGGATCAACAACCACCAACCAGGAAGCACCTCTGGTGAAAATAGTTGCATCAACAATAAACAAGTGAAACATAAAAAAGAGTGAGGGTGGCCCGAATGCCCAACCCAACACTACAGTCACAGCCGCATGGCTTAATAGTTCAGCACATGTTCTAGGTGACACCCAAACACCATCTCCACCCAAACCTGATGTACAAATCTGGGTCATTCGAACAAAAAGGGAACCCATTGGGTCCCTCAAGTAAAAAAAATCAAATTCATCTTACTTGGTATCCTTATCTAAAAAGGTAAATGAGGAATTCTACTAGGGATACTCGAATGAAAATAGGTACAAGGATCCTACAAGGGACTCCCTAGGTCCTTACATAAGCAATGGTATCCCTCAACTGATCCTTGAAAGCATCCAGTCTCACAGCCTCATAGTAAAGAAGGTAACATCTCATAAGGGGAACGTACTCGAAAGCATAGGTCACAAGAGATAGCTCACAGTTCATCTTAGATCAAAGGTCTCCACTAGGTGGGTCTGAACACCCAACCTATCACCCATGCCAAGTCCCACTCTTAGGTGAAAATTGAACTCTATAACTAGAGGAAGAGCCTCTAAATTTATATAAAAAACCCAAAACACCATTTATATGACCTCTAAATATAATCATGATCCCACCATTTCAATCTACGTGAACAAACACTCAGAATGGACTACTCACATGCCCAATTCTGACTTCCAGGGCACAAAATACCCCAAACCTCTAAGATGGAAAAGTTCTTGGTGTATACTTTAGAGTTGAAAATGTGTAATATTATCCCTCCTAATGGAAATATACTAATATATGGACTAGACAAAATGGGGTATTCCAGTGTAAAAGTTCATGGAATGTACATAAAATTACACGGTGTGTACTTCAATGTAAAAAATGTTTACTGTCTATAAACAAAAAATGTGTGTTCTTTTTCACATGGCCAGACCCACAACCATGTACCACCATATGGAAAGTACTTAGAGTACATGGATTTTAGTTAATAAAACATTTTATTCCTCAAATGGGAAGAACACATGGCGTGCTACCCTATTACACACACTGTGTAACCTGGTTTTCCAGACGAAAAAACCCTCGGATCACATGAAACCCCCGTTTTCACCTCAAGAAAAACAAATCACGCCTTTAGAGTCAAATAGGAGTCAATATATGGCTATAAAAACTTGAGACAACCAATTTAATGGGTATATAAAATTAAAAAACAAATGGTCCTACCTTTGGGTTGAAACCGCTAAAGCTTCGTTTGGTTTTATTGTCCATGATCACCATATGTCGTATCAGCACATTGAGGGCTTCAAAACTGTACCATTATTCCCTTCTTTATCTCCCTATTTCTCAATATCAATTTCTTCATTAGATAATTATGAATGAGGAGAATCACAGGAGGTATGCACAAGGAGGAGGAAGGAAGATAAAAGAAAGAAAAAAAGAAAAGAAAAGAAAAGAAAAGAAAAGAAAAGAAAAGAAAAGAAATGAAAAGAAAAGAAAAGAAAAGAAAAGAAAAGAAAAGAAAAGAAAAGAAAAAGAGGCTCGGGCCGGCCTCAGTGCTCGACTCGAGTTTATGCCTTGAATAAGATAAAATTCACATTCTAGAATCAAGGAAAGATACATAATATCAATTCAAGGCTCCATTCAAAATTTATCACTGAATTAACCTACGTGAATAAATTAATATTTAATTTTACAATACTAAATTTTAATTATTCCGCTAAAATTCTAATAGCTCTGATTTTCCCTTAACTTCTATCCTAGGGTAAACACCCTATTCCGGGATGAAAGGATTGGTCAAAAAAATTATCCTATATCATATTATATTGTAAAAATAAAATTTTACCCCTTTACAATAAGGTGATAGCAAAATTTCAAATTTTTTCTCAAAACTAGAGTCCGAAAAAACATTGGTCCTTAAAATGCTTTACTATTTACACCTTTTAAAACTAGTTTATGGATTTCTTGTTGAACTGTGGAACTTATATATCTTCTTCAAATTATTTATTCATTCATTGTTTTGGAAATATTAATTTGATACATTTTTCCTTAAATGATATGAAAATAGTTATTTCTTAATATATTAAATAAAATTATGCAAAGCATCTTTTCTTTGTATTCACTTCCTAAAAATGAGAAAAATTTATTTATTTATTAGAGTTATTATGGAAGACCTAGTGGGATACTACTAGTCTTGTTGTGGTCACAACTTTTATATACCTTTGGGTATATGAATCCCTTGTTTTTAGGTATAGGTAAATTCAAGGTATCGCTTAGTGGTGATGAGTATGCATGATAGATGGAATCAGATACTGGTGGTGGGGTGGTTGGATGAGAACCATCAAGTCACACAAAGTTGGAATTCTAGGTTTTATTGTTGGGTTTTTTATTGAATCGACTTCCAATTTGTTTTTTTTCAAATCATAGACATGTTTTTTCATACCCCTATTCCATTTATTTCTAGCTATGTTTAATATTACATGATTGTTTGATATCGATAGTCTTCTGCGAGAAAAATATAATGACCCAAAATTTTGTATAATATTTTATTTCCTAAAAATGTATGTTTTACTATATCATAATCAATAAAATGTATAAGTATAAATTAAATGTGACCATCTAGTTTTGACCATTGTTTAATATGATCTTCAGAAACAACAATAATTTTTAATGTTGTAAATATTGTTTATAGATAGAAATGACAATGGATAATTAATGCAGAAAGAAGAGTCGATGGCCTCATACCGAAGACTCAGGCCATATGAAGCCTATTTTTAGTAGCTTGGGAAGGAGGTACCATCACTAGGATTCACATTGGACTAGTCCCAAGCCGAGCTTCAACATGTTAATCTTGAATGAAATTTCCTAGAGGAGAAGTTCAAGTTTGTAGAGATTACCACTTGGGTGATGTTATCCGAGCCACCCCAATAGTCCATCAACATAACACAACTTACCCTTAGTTTGAATGTGGGTGTTTTAAGGGGTATGTTTCAAGGCCCTAGATACTTAAAATGTAATACCTTTGTTTTAATAAAATATTTATTTCATCATTTTCATTTTAAGAATATCTGTACTTAATAAAATATAAGTTTATTTGAGAAAAATTTGATAAATTGATTTTAGAAATAAAAAAAGTATACTTTTCAAAGATTTTTCATACATAGATAATTATTATGATGAAATAAATATAATTTTTGAATTTCAAATGTCAAAATTATTCTAGGGTGAATTTTTATTAGTTTTCTAAGAAGTTTCAATTTTTCAATGAATAACTTTTTTGCTGTATAGTATTTGATGAATAGTATTTTTTTGATGAATAGTATTTGATAAATAGTATTATTTTTGATGAATAGCCAAATTTTTCTTAAGAATTATTAAATAGTCGATTCTATGAAATGATTTTTGAAAAACGGATATACACGGCTGTGATCAGTAAGATATTTAGAGTCAAATAGGATCAACTTAATTTTTTAGTGAATAGTAACTTGACCCTTTGGAATAGTAATGTTACCCTTATGAAAATGAATTTGAGAAATTTTATAGTAACCTCACCTAAGGAATTATAAATACATTTTAGTCTTCTTAAATGGTAATGTGATATAGCTATATCATAGTATAAGTAAATAAATGATTCAAAAATTATTAGTTATGTATCAGTACTTTATATATTTAATTTAATTTAAAATGATTTTTTTATAAAATAGAGTTCATTTTTGAATTCTAAACACTAAAAATGGTTAGGGTAATTTTTTGGTAATTTTTTGAAATTGTAGATGTTTTGATGAATAGTAAAAATATAGTTTTGAGTTTTCGGTATGTTTAATGACATAATAACCATGTCATAATGATGTAATGAGTAAGATAAGATGATGGTTGACTCTTCTGGATTAATATATGACATGAGGTGTCCCTAATGGCCAATACCATGGGAAAATACTATGGGAAAGCCCATGGTTCTTCAAATACCACTAATGAGGTGTCTATTAAAATTAATAAAAACTCACTCTCTTTTACTATAAACACCCACCCATTAATTCATTTATCTTCATACAAAATTAATAATCCATGAATTTATGATATTTATACCCCAAAAGGAGTCCTCCCAGGATGTCCTTAATCCTTCAAGGTCCCGATCATAGAGTTTTAGAAGTTACTCTTCATGGTAAGGGAATTCTAAACTTCTCTTTTCCATTCAAGTTATCTTTTATGTGGTATGTATTTAAAATTTATATATCATGTTATAATTTTTATTTTATTCTATCACTCTATTTTCTTATGATTTTTTATGAATGGTTTACCCCTATCCCCTATCTTTTTAATTTTTTATAAAACCACGTTTCATACCTGTTATGCTGCAAAATTTCCATCTCAAAATCTCTCTCTTTTTCTGAAAAAATAATTTTATTTTATTTATGTGAATACCCAAACCACTTTAATTTCTAGGGGTATTCATAAATACATAAATTTTTTTTATTTTATTCTATAATTTACATACATAAAAATCTCATTCCCTTTCCATGGGTTATAAATGACATAATTATCATGTTTTAAGAACTTTTTAAAACACCATGATTTTGATATGAAACCCATTTAATTTATTCTATATGTGTTATTTTTGAAATGTTTGATTATAAAATATGTGTTTCACATAAAAATAAATACATATTAAGTGTGTAACCTGATAGGTCATCAATTCATAGGGTTAATAAATTAATCTCTTGATATGATAAGTTTTATGACACCTTGGTGAATAAACATTGTAATTTTTTATGACAACATGGAGATGGAACTTGGTGATATATTTGTGAATGTATAAATTAATTTTTTTAGCCACATTTTCAAGTTAGGATTCTAGATATTGTTAATATATGCCTCTTTATCAAGACTTTATGGTATTCCTCATGTTCTTATTGATATTGCTAAAGTTCACATGTAAACTGTTTCACTTGTTTTCCATTAATGGGCCTTCTTCTCACCCTTTCCATTGATGTATTTCCCCAATTCAAAAGATATAATAAGTGTACTTAGGATGAACCTTGAATAAGACTTTCATGTGTAATAGAAGAATTTTTTTATGTTTTTAGGTATTATGTACCTTATTTCCAAGACACTAAACTTTAAAAGATCCTCTATTTGTAAAATGTCATGTAAAGTTATGTAAAAAAGGAGAGGTTCCATAGTTGGTATCAGAGGATAGTTTAGTTATTTTTAAAAATTAGGATTTGAAAACTTTAGGAATATTCATATAGAAAAATTTATGTATAAGAATACTTCTAGGTATTTTGGTGAAATATTAAATAAGTGGTTTCAAAATAAATAAATCCATGTCCAAATATGAACAAGTGGATGTGGCTCTGGTACAGAAGTATCTAGGGGTAAAACCCAAAAATAATTCTTTCATCTAGACTTGAATGAGAACTTCTACACGACAACGGGCCTTGCTGCACTCCTGGTTTGACACTCTTGAGGGATATTATTGGTTAATCATAAGATTTTTATGAACCATTATGAAGGATGTATATAAAATGTCATTATTGATAATGAATAACATGTTTTTTCATGATGTTTAAAAATATAAAAATCCTTTGGTGTTATAAGATTATTAAAGGAAAAAAGTTCCTCACTAACGTTTTATTATTTTAGAAAATGGTGGGAAATATGAGGAATTGTGAAAATGGTGACCGCAATGGACCATGCACTGATGGTCCTCCAATTGAAGTCAAAATGGAAGATTTAATGAGAATAATGAATCAAATGACTCAAATTATGGGAAATAACTAGAATCAAGACGTGAGATAGATTTCACCAAGAAAGTAACAAATTTTTGTGGAGACCTTTATGCATCAATGACCACCAACATTCAATAGATCTACTAACCCATTGTTTAAGGAGCAACATATAATCTCTGTAGAAAAGATATTTTCTGTACTTTATAGTTTTGAACAATAGAAGGTCACCTTCACTATTTACCGCTTAGAGGGAGAAGATGATCAATGGTTTACATTGAATAAAAACAATAGTCTAGGAGGAGAGATTGAAGATAAGGAATGGGAAAAGTTTAGAGGTACATTATTCAATAAGTATTTCCCTCATTTGATAATAACAGAAATAGAGAAGAAATTTCTTGAGCTGAATGAGAAAGAGAATAAATATATGAGAAGCTACGAGATAAAATTCAAAAAGCTTCCACATTACACCTATAGATTTTTCATGGATCCAAATAGTAATGTTGATATATTCTTCCATGGACTAAGACCTCATATACATAAGAATCTATCCAACCGATACTATGGAAGCTATGATGAGATCATACGAAGTGATATGAAAGTAAAACTATAGTTCAATGAGATAAAATGGTCCCATAAAACCAATGAAAATAAGAGATCAATAGAGCCAATCATGGGGAGGATCTTCAATAAGGGAAAAGTTGAAAAGAAATTGCAACTTACCATGTGTAATGAATGTGGGAAGAGGCATTTAGGTAACTACCTTCTTGGGAGCGGGAAGTTTTACAAGTGTGGAAGAGGTGTCCATATTGATCAGACTTGTCATAGTGAGGTGAAGCCTCAACATCTCAACAATAAAGAAAAAGGTAAGATGGTACATTCCCTACCTGAAGTCCAAAGCTTCATGTGTGGAAAGCTAGGGATCTTTTATCAATCACTATTTGAATTTGGAGCTCCAAATTATATGGTGGAAGGTACTCTTGTTGTTCTCTGAAAGCTAGCAAGTACTTTGTTTTATTCTGGTTCTACACATTCCTATATTTCCTCCATGTTTTCACAGAATATAGAATCAATTCCTAAACTTCTAAAAGTAGAGTTATCAGTCCCGACTCATGGAGGGATTATCCA
Source organism: Viscum album (assembly GCA_963277665.1). Taxonomy (NCBI): domain Eukaryota; kingdom Viridiplantae; phylum Streptophyta; class Magnoliopsida; order Santalales; family Viscaceae; genus Viscum; species Viscum album. The sequence continues at coordinate 886,080,207 of OY728158.1, forward strand.
AGAATAAACAGTGTTTAGGAACTCTAGTATTTACTTTAGTGAGAAAAATATTATTGCAAATATAGTAGTCATTCACATGTTGGAATTCAATGTTATACTAGGGATGGATCGGATCTCAAAGTATAATGATAAGATATAATGAATAAGTAAGTAAATATCTACAGTCTTGAATAGAAAACCTATAGTTATCTTCCAATGAGAGATATCTCAACATGATATTTGTCTATAAGAACCTCCTATAACCTTCTTTATGGAGTTGATCCGTAAAGAATAAGAAGAAAATGGGAGTACAAGGATAGATAATATCCCCATAATTTAGGAATACATAGATGTATTTTCTATGTATTTACTTGGACCTACCCCAAAAAGAGAGGTATAGTTATCTATTGAACTCATCCCTGGTTCCAAGATAATTTCAAAAACCCTGTATATAATGATGAATGTGGAGTTGGAGGAATTAAATAATAAACTACCAGATCCTTTGAAGAGGGGGTTTATCCAACCAAGTGTGTTTCCTTGGGGAGCACCTGTTATCTTTATAGAGATGAATTATGGATCTTTGCGATTATGCATTGATTATAGAGAACTAAATGACATCACAGAAAAGAAGAAGTACCCCCTTATAAGAATTGATGATTTATTTGACCATCTTCATTGGGCTAAATTATTTTCCAAGATTGATCTTTGATCTGGTTATCATCAATTGAGGGTGATGAAAGAAGATATTCTAAAGACCACCTTCCAGTCAAGATATAGAAATTATGAGTTTTTTTATTCCCTTCAAATTGAATAATGCACCTGATATTTTTATGTATTTGATGAGTAAAGTATTTAAGGACTACCTTGATATATTTATGGTAGTTTTTATTGATGATATTATGATATATACCAAAATTTGGGAGGAGTATAAATATCATCAAAGGGTAATATTTCAAAATCCGAGAAAGGAGAGGCTATTTGGAAAGTTTATCAAGTGTGAGTTTTGGTTACAACACGTTTCTTTCTTGGGGAATATTTTAACTAGTGATGGAATCTCAATTAACCCTCCAAAGAAAAAGGTTGTAGAGCAGTGGCCTCAACCTACAACAGTAACTGAGATTCATAGTTTCCTTGGTTTATCAAGATATTATAGGAGGTTTGTTAAAAACTTTTCATGAATTTATAACCCATTAACCAATTTAACTAGAAAAGGGGTCAAGTTCATCTGGAAAAAGGAGTGTGAAGAAAGTTTCCAAGAGATGAAGAAGAGATTTTTTACTACACCCATGTTAACTCTAACCTCAATCAGAGAAGATTGTTTATTTTTAGTGGTGGATTTCTGAAAGGGATTGGGTGCTTCCTCCTAAAAATTGAAAAGTTGATTTCTTATTAATCTTTATAGTGGAAGCCTCATGAGAAGAATTATCATACACATGATCTGGAGCGGGCTATGGTTGTTTTTTCTCTAAAGATATAGAGGCACTATATTTATGGGTAGAAATGTGATATATACACAGACCATCAAAGTTATAAGTATATATTCATGTAGAAGGAATTTAACATGATACAAAGTACATGTTTGTAACTTCTTAAAGACTATGATTGTTCAATTCATTATCATTCCAAAAGAGGAAACAAAGTCACTGATGCATTAAGTAAGAAAGACCCAATTGTTTTGGAAATGATGATGATTTAAATAGATCCCTTGATCAAAGAACTAGTGAAAATGGACATGGGAATTGTAAGGTAAGGGACATCATCAACCCTATACAAAATTATATATCAAACATCATTACTAGATAAGATAAATAATGTTTAAAAAGAATATACTTTGTTACAAAATATGTTTGAAACTATAAAGGATGGTAGGTTTCCCATGTTCAATATTGATCAAGAAGGTGTACTGAAACTTCATAGAAGAGTATTTGGACGATCTATTATAGAAGTAAAGAAGGAGATGATGGATGAATCTCATAGATATACATTCTCTATACATCCTGTTTTCATGAAAATTTATAAGGACCTTCATGATAATTATTGGTGGGATAACATGAAAAGGGAGATTTTCGACTACAGTACAAGGTGCCTGGTGTGTCAAAATGTGAAGGCAGAGTGAAAACATCTTGAAGGGGTATTATAATGAAAAAAATACCAGCATAAAAGCGGGACAACATCACTATGTAGTTTATCACTGGTCTCCCACTAAATTCCAAAGGAAACAATGTGATATGGGTTATATTGGACCATCTCAACAAGACTACATATTTTATCTCTATTCAGGAAGATTTTTCTCTTGATTAACTTACTAGGATTTATGTGAAGGATGTGGAAAGGCAACATGGAGTTACACTTTATATCATATCTGACCAGAACTTAAGGTTAACATCAAAATTCTAGAGAAGTCTTCAACGTGATATGTGTATCGAATTGAATTTCACTAGGTTCAATCACCCTCAAAGTTATGGAAAATCTAAAAGGACTATTCAGACACTTAAGGAAATGCTGAGAACATGCTCAATGGAATTTAAAGGTGGATGGGATCAACATTTCCCATTATTGGAGTTCTCTTACAACAACAGATTCCACTCGAGCATTCACATAGAACCCTATGAAGCTCTATATGGGAAGAGATGTAGAACTTCTACTTATTAGGATAAAGATAGAGAGAGAAAGATTCTTGGGCCTCATCTTTTTAAAGAGATGGTAGAAATTGTTCATGCCATCCAACAACACATTAAGGATGCTCAGAGTCTGTATAATAGGTATGCAAAAAAATGTCATAGGGACTTGAAGTTTAAAGTTGGTGACAAGGTATTACTTTGAATTTCTCAAGTTAAGAGAGTCATGCGGTTTTGGGAAGAAAGGGAAGATCAGTCATAGGTACATTGGCTAATATGAAATCCTTGATCACGTAGGCGCAATGGCATATTGACTTTAAATTCCTCAAAATCTATCTCAAAATCATGATGTATTCCACGTATCTCTCTTGAGGACTTTAATAACTAACCCTTCACATAAACTGAATATAGAAGTGGTACAATTGGAACACGACATCTCTTATGAGGAGCATCCAGTTGAGATCTTGGATCCTTGAGACAAGGTTATACACAAAAATAATACCCACCTCGTTAATGTGTTGTGGAGGAACCACAAATATGAAAAAGCCACATGGGAACTAGAGGAGACTATGAGAGAGAAGTACCCACACATTTTCTCTTATGAGGGTACGAGTTGAAATTCTGAGGATAAAATTTATTATAGGGGAATAATGTAAGGACCTGAACATTTGAATAATATTTTGTATCCTAAAAACATATGTTTTACTATTTCATAATCAATAAAAATTCATAAGTATAAATGAAATGTGACTATTGAGTTTTGACCATTGGTTAATATGACTATTGGAAGCAATAATAAATTTTAATGTTATAATTATTATTTATATATTAGAATGATAATGGGTAAATAATGTAGAAAGAAGATTTGATGGCCTCATCCAGTATACTTTGGTCGTATGAATCCCATTTATCAGATCTTGGGAAGGAGGTAACATCACTAGACTTTACTCTGGACCAATCCCAAGCAGAGCATCAACATGTTAAGATTGAACGAAATCGTTTACGGGACAAGTTCAAGTTTGTAGAGATTACCACTCTGACGATGTTTTCCTAGCCTCCCAAATAGTCTATCACCATCTCACACATTACCCTTAGGTTGTATATCAATGTTTTAAGGGGTTATGTTTCAAGGACCAATATACTAAAAATGTAATCCCTTTGTTTTAATAAAATCGTTATTTCATCATTTTCGTTTTAAGAATATATTTTCTTCATAAAATATATATTTGTTTGAGACAAATTTGATAAATTGATTTTAGAAGTAAAAAAATTGTACTTTTTAGAGATTTATCATACATAGAGAATTATTATGGTGAAATAAACATCATTTTTGAATTTCAAATGTCAAAATCAATCTAGGGTTAATTGTTAGTAGTTTTGTAAGAAGTTTCAATTTTTTGATGAATATTAATTTTTTTTATTAATAGTATTTTTTGAATAGTATTAGTTTTGATGAATAGTAAAAAAATATTTTTTTAGAATTATTAAATAATTGATTCTATGAAATGATTTTCAAAAAACAGGCATACACATTTTCGATCATTAAGATATTTAGAGTCTAATAAGATCATCTTAATTTTCTGGTGAATAGTAACGTGACCCTTTGAAATAGTAATGTTACCATTACGAATAGTAATTTGAACAATGGAATAGTAACCTCACCTAAAGATGTATAAATATATTTTATTCATCTTAAAAGGTAATGTGATATAATTATATCATAGTATAAGTAAATAAATGTTTTAAAAACTACTAGTTTAGTATTAATATATTATTTATTTAATTTAAATAAAAATGAAATTATTTTTTTATAAAATGGAGTTCATTTTTGAATTCTACAGGTCGAAAAATGGATAGGGAAATTTATTTGGTATTTTTCAGAAATAGTTGAATTTTCAATGAATAGTAAAAATACAGTTTTGAGTTTTCAGTATGTTTAATGACATCATCACTATGTCACAATGATTTAATGAGTAAGATAAGATTCTATGAAACTCTTTTAGATTAAAATATGATATGAGGTGTCCCAAGTTGCCAATACCATGGGAAACTACAATGGGAAAGTCCATGGTTTTGGAAATTCCATTAATGAGGTGTCCTTTGAAATCAAAAAAAGTATCCCTCTATTTTACTATAATTACCCACCGATTCCTTAATTTATATTCATTCCAAATTCATCATCAACTATTATATTATATTTATATCTCCCAAGGATTCCTCCCAAAGTGTCTGAAATCCCTACAAGCCCTGATCATAGTGTTTTAGAAGTTACTCTTTAAGGTAATGGAATTCTCAACTTCTCTTTTCCTTTCATGTTCTCTTTTATGTGGTATGTATTTAAAAATTTCCATAACATGATCTTATTTACATAGTATTATTTCCCTATAATTTATTATTAATATTTTATTAATGGGTGACCCCCAGCCTCTCTCTTTTTAATGTTTTATAAAACCATGTTTCATACTCGTAATGCTAAAGAATTTATGTTTCAAAATCGCTCTGTTTTCTACAGAAATTATTTTATTTTATTTATGTAAATACCCAAAACTATTTAATTTCAAGGGGTATTCATAAAGACATAAAAATAATATATTTCATTCTATAATTGACATACATAAAACCCTCAATACATTTCTATGGGTTATAAATGATATAATGACCATTTTTTAAGCACTTTTTAAAACGCCATGATTTTGATATAAAACCCATTTATTTTATTCTATATGGGTTATTTATGAAATGTTTTACTATGATATATTAATATCATATAAAAATTAATAAATATTAAGTGTTTTCCCTGATATAACTTCAATGCATTGGGTAAAGAATTGAATCTCAATAGATGACAAGTTTTAAGATACCTTGGTGAATAACTTTAGTATTTTTTTGACACAATGGGGATAGACCTTATTCATATACTTATGAATGTAAAAAAAAAATTTTGTATCCACAATTTCTAGTTAGGATTAAATACATTATTATTATATTAATCTTAATCTTTACTTTATGATATTACTCATGTTCTTATTGATATTTCACTAGTTCACATGTAAAATGTTTCGCTTGTTTTTCTTTACTAGTCCTTCTGCTCACCCTTTCCTTTGATGTATGTTCCCAGATTATAAGATACAATAAGAGTACATATGATGAACCTTTAATAATAATTTCATGTGGAATAGAATAATGTTTTAAGTTTTCTTGTATTATTTACCTTATTTTCAAGACAGTAAACTTTAAAATATCCTCTATTTGTAAAATGTAATGTAAAGTTATATAATATAAAGGCGGGATGCCATAGTTGGTATTATAGGATCGTTTAGTTATTTGTGAAAAATATGATATTTAAGTTTTTGGAATAACACTATAGAAAATTTTATGTATAGGAAAACTTCCTGGTATTTTGGTGAAATATTAAGTTAGAAGTTTCTGAAAAAATAAATCCAAGTATGGATAAGAACAAGTGGATGTGGATCTGGCACATATGTATCTAGGGGTAAAAACTGAAAACACTACATTTATCTAGACTCGTATGGGTACTGGTGCATGATAATGGGCCTTGATTCACTTTTGATTCGACTCACCCAGATGATATGCTTGGTTAATCACAATATTTTCATGAACTATTAAGAATGATTTTTAGAAAATGTAACGGTTGATAATGAATAATGTGTTTAAGCATGATGTTTTAAAACATAAACATAATTTAGAGTTATATGATTCTTATATGGAAAAAGTTTCTCACTATTGTTTTCTGTTTTTAGAAAATGGTTGTATATAAGAGGAACTATGCAAACGGTTACCGCAATGGGCCATGCACTAACAATCCTTCGATGGAAGGCAAAATAGAAGCTTTCATGAGAATGGTGAATCAAATGACTCAAGTTATAGGAAATAACATGAATCATGATGAGAAACCTATTTCACCAATAAGGTAAAACATTTCCATTGATTCCTTTATGCATGAATGACCACAAAATTTTAGTGGATATACCGACCCATTGATTATGGAATAGTGGATAAGATCTATAGAAAAGATATTTTATGTACTTCATAGTTTTGAACAAGATAAAGTCACCTTGGATGTTTACCTCTTAGTGGGAGAAGCTGATTAGAGGTGGAAAATGATTAAAAACATGAGGAAAATAGGGGAGATTAAAGAAATGGAGTGGGAAGAGTTCAGAGGGATCTTCTTCAATAAGAATTTCCCTCGCTCGATGAGAATGAAAATGGAGAAGAAATTTCTTGAGTCAAAGTAGAAGAAAAATGAATTTATGGTAAGATACAAGATGAAATTTAAAAGGCTTTCACATTACAACTATTTATTTTTCATGTATCCTATTGGTAAGGTTGACCGATTCTTCTGTGGAATAATATATCATCTATGGAAGAATCTAGGCTACCGAGACTATGAAAGCTATGAGGAGATTGTATGAAGTGCTATGAAAGTCGAACTAGAGTTTAGTGAGATGAAATAGTCCCATAAATTGAATGAAAATAAGAGATTAATAGATCCATTCTTGGGGAGAGGCTTTGATCAAGGAATATATTGAAAGAAGGTGAAACTTCCCACGTGTAATGGATGTTGGAAGAAGTATTCACGTAACTACTTTCTCGGCATTGGGAAGTGTTACAGGTGTGGAAGATATGTCCATATCACTCATAATTTTCATACTGAGGTGAAGCCTCAACATTACCACACTAACGAAAAAGGGAGGATAGTGAATGCCCTACATGAATTCAAAAGCTTCAAGTGTTGACGGCTTGTGTAGTTTTCCAATCACTATGAAAATATGAGGGTACAAGAGGGAAATCACCATCAGCCTCATCCTAGGCTAAGGGATCAAGGTCATCCTTTTTCTATCATGATGACTGAAGTTGAATCTCCAAATGACGTGGTGTGAGGATATATTTTTGTTCTATAAAATTTTGAAATTACTTTGTTTGATTATGGTTATACACATTTCTTTATTTCCTCCATGTTTTCACAGAATATAGAATTAATTCTTGAACTAGTAAAAGTAAAGTTACCAGTCAAGACTGATGGAGGGATTATCCAATCATAAATAGTGTTTAGAAACTCTAGTATTTACCATAGAGAGCACAATATTATGACAAATATAGTAATTATTCCCATTTTTTAATATGATATTTTACTAGGGATGTACTAACTCACAAATTATAATGCTAAGATCAAATGGAGAAGAAATGAAATATCAATATTCTTGAATGGAAAACTTTCAGTTATATTCAAAAGAGAGATATATCGACTTTATCTTGTATAGAAGAACCTCAAATAGCCTTATTTATGGATTTGGTCAGTGAATAAGTAGAAGAAGTAAATGAGAGTATAAGGATACAGAATGTCCCCATCATTCAAGAAAACATTGATGTATTTCCTGAGGAGTTACCTGGACGTCCCCCACAAAGAGAGGTATAGATCTCCATTGAAATCATTCTTGGTTCCAAGATGATTTTAAAAACCTTTTATAAAATGGAAAATGTTGAGTTGGTGTAATTAAAGAATCAAGTACAAGATTTTAACATCCCGACCTTCCATGATATACTTTTTCTTAATAATTCAATAGCTTGCGCTACATGCAACACTAAGTTCTAGCGCACCATGACATATCAAATATGCTATTTAGAAAGAAGTTATAAATATTTTTTTTTGAATTTTATATATCCCATATAATTTTAACATTCATATTATCTGTTTATTAGATATAATATAAGGACAAATTAAAATTTTTAGATAAAAGAAGTATTTAAAAAAAATGCAGTTTTCCACCTTTTAATAGAGAACCATTTTTAAATATAATATTAGACACTTTAAAAATTAAATTTTATTAAATAAAATTATTTTTTAGAAGTGGGACATAATAATATAGTTCGGATAAATTTTTAGTATTTTTCTGATAACATTCATATATTAATGAATAGTGAAAAATTCTGCATTTTAACCCAAAAATACTTTTTCATCTAATTTATTTATATTGTTATACTATTATTTTAGTTGGTTTGAAACTATAATTAGATTATGTTTTTATATTTTAATATAATTTAGGTCCTTTTATGTAAATTAATATTTAAATTGAACATAAAAAAATGTTAATCTTTTGACAGCTTTTACTTCTTAAAAACCCTCTTGATGGTTTTGACATGGGAATTAATTTTAAATTAATTACTTCAAACCCTATGCCTTGAATTTGGAAAAATAAATTAAATAATTGAAATAAAAAGGTCAAAATTTTCTAAATATTTACCTTTTATTTTTGGAAATTATGAATAGTAACTTGAGTAATTATTTTTATTTACCATGGTTAAAGGATAAATCATGTAAATAGAGGTAAAAAATAATATTATAATAATATAATCTACACTAAAAAGTTTCCTAATCCTATTGGATGATATTTTTCTAACCCTGAGAATCTTTAGTCTGAACCTTGGGCATTTGGGAGCCACCTGGGTGTGAAAATGAAATTTTATAATATTTAATTTAAGGAAAAGGGAAATAAAATATAAAAATGTATCTTTTACTAAAAAATTTTTAATTTGAGTAATAGAATTGATATAATAAACCGTAATTAATAATTTTAAATATTAAATTATTTCATACATCATGTTATTTTATTTTTAATTTTTAAAAATTAAATAATTAAGTTTATTTATGACACAATAATGCTGCAATATTTTCCTTTTTAATGGAAGAATCAAATAAATGATATTATAAACATTAAAATAAATGTTATTTGAAAGTTGTTATGTCATAAATTAATTTTATTGATTCCTATGAAATGTTATATTTTAGTTAATGTATTTTTTTCAAAGGGATCATGTTTTTATGACTTTAACAAAAAACAATTACTAAATAGTATCAAAATTGGCATAAACGAGTTAAAAAATACTATTTTATTAAATGATATAAAAATTATAAAAATATAATATTCGGCCAAATGAAATATATAATGTTAAAAATTTCATTAATTACCCACTTAAGGTTCTATTGGAATTTTATAGTAACTAAATTAACCCTATAGTATAAAAATACAAGAAGACTCGATAAGAGTTAAACTATTTAACTAAGGGTTAATCCCAAAGGATAAAGTTAATTTCATGACATAAAATTGTCTAAAAATAATTTCCTAGAGGATTTAGAACCATACAAATCCTATCCAAGAAATAAATAACTTTGGAACTATTAGAAACTGAAAATAAATTTATAATAAATTAATATTTAATATTTTCCAAAATTGCCCCTCACCTCTCTTATGAAAGGTAACTTCTCCTTATCTTTAATTTACCCCTCCAAATTCCTTTGTATAGGCCATAAAATACCCACCTATCCTACCAAATTCTCTCATTTCATCATATAGGCCACAAATTGTGTTGAAAACCAACTTAAGGAGACCTTTTGTGCAAATCCAAAGGAGACACTTGAAGAAGAAGTAATTGTTTTATCCCTTGTTTCAAAGTTATTTTCTTATTCTACTTCATCTTCATAAGTTTTTACCATAATAAAATAATAAATAAAAAATATAATATATTTTGATATGTTGTTATGATTATGGGACAACCATATTACTCCTTTTACCCATCTTATGAAAAAGAATACCACTATGCATGCAGTCGTACGACTTACCATCTCCACACTGTGGGGTAACCTGTTTTTCATGTATACATTATTTTAATGGGTATAATGATGAATATAAATGAATTAAATAATAAATATAAAATTTTATTACTTACTTGAAATTAATATTCCATCCAAATCCATACCATTAAAACATTAAAAAAATGATATCGTCGCTCGTGCGTATGTACAACTTACCGTCTCCATGACGCGATGGGACTCATATTACACATTCACCATCCAGGAATGATTATAAAAATAATATATTATTAATAATTATAAAATATATTACAAAATAAGGATTATGGAATAATATATATATATATACATATATTTTATTCACATACTTCCATTCAATACGATAAGATAACAGAAACAACGTTCATGCGTACGTATAACCTACCGTCTCAATGAACGATGTATTCCATTTCAAATATCTAAGTATTATATATATTTATATTATGAATATATATGATATATAAATTATATTATACAATATTTAAGTAATTAAATCATTATCTATGTAAATTGATCTTGAATAACATGTCAGAACACTTGCGATAACGAAATCGATTAATACCCAAAACGTTTTATTAACTTGGAATTAGAAACTATAAAATAATATAAATCCATAAACTAATAATATATGACATAATAAATATTATTATTATTCTGGTAAAAGTTAATAAGATGTTCAAAACCATTATATAGGAGTTTCAGATACAAAGAGAGAGTATTTGACTTAAGGTAAGGGTTAATTCCTCAATCTCATTATTATCCGATATTGTTTATGTGTAAGTATTTACTAGGAAAAATTTATCATCCAAGTCCATGTTTCATGAAAATGTTTTCAAAAAGAATATTTTGAGGTTTCATGTAAGTTACTCTTTAATTAGATCATCATTTTAAATGTTTTAAAGATTTATTTTTCTAAATCATTTTAATTAATGTCCATGTTTTCAAAATGATTTTAAGGATTTATTTATATGGACATGATTTTTTGAAAATGTTAATTCCTTTAAAAAATTTCAAATTGGTATGGGATAATTTGATTAAAAAATCTTTTTTAAATGAATATATTTATACATTGTGCATCTTTTAAATTATTTCAAGAAAAAAAAGTATATTTCTCTCAATGCTTTTTACTGATTATTTTCATCTATGTCAACATCCCTTATTAGATATTATTATTTATTGAGGTTGATTTATTATAATAAAATATTCTATATTGTATTTAATGAGTTATGATATTTTTGACTATGGATGTGCTATTTTTATACCATTAATGGTTTATTGTAAAAGTATTGACATTTAATATACACTTTTTAATATAAATGATCATTCTATGTTTCACCCTTTTCATATGAGGAATGCATTGGACATAATAAGTGAAAGGCGGGGCCTGCTATAGCCACTTGATGCATTAGAAGGTCTTATGAGACCAACCAGTGTCTTGTAACAAGGACTTGATAGAATATTTGTGTATGATTATGGCATGAGGCCTTGGCAAAGTGGATAAGATGTCCTGCATTATGCATTCCATAATTATGAGATTATTTATTGATTTTACATGTGATAATTTGACTAATAGAATATCCATGTGATTGTTTAAATGGAATTATTTGATTTTTTCTTTCCATATTATTTTGAAGATAATTTTTTTTAAAAGTCTTGTGTTTCAGTTTTGTACATTTCTTTAAAAGTTTGTGCCTTTTTATGGTTAATTAATTTATATTGTTTATCCTTACTGAGCATATGAGCTCACCCCTTTATTATGTTTTATTTCCCTAGGATGCCACAAAGTGTTTTATGATTGATATGAAGGGTTAATCTAGGGGAATAATGGCATTCTAAAAAAATTATTTGTTATGTAGTTTATGTTTTTAATTGTAATGATATATTGATGATTGTAATATATTTTCCATGACTGATAAAATGATAGGTCCTTTGGGACATGATTCTTTATATCATGATAATGTATTGAAATAATGCAGCAGATCTGGGTTTCTAGGACCGGGGAATTACAGTTGGTATTAGAAGATGTTTAGAAAAAACATTAAAAATTATATTTAGAAAACATAGATTAGAAAACATCACCCTATGAATGACTCTAAGGATAAGTCTAAGTATAAGATATCATCCTTTAGATTTGGTAATACATAACCTTGGTTAATGCTATCAACTTATGGGTTGAGAAGAAAATGGAACCATTTAGAGATCCTAAAAGCGATTCTTCATGACTATATCACTATAATTAGAGTTTCTCACTTTGTGATTTGAGTTTTGATCAAGATTTAGAACCAGTAAGGTTATACATGTAACGGTTATACTGCCGGTGATGAAGAGGTTACAAAAGAAATATATGATGAAGGAGGTATTATAGAATAAGATGTTGAAGAATATTTAATGATTTAAAAGTGAAGTGGAGTGATTAAGGTTATTTGTTACTGGGAATAATGAATTTTTACATAAATGGTTCTATGGTTATAATATTAATGAGATATATAAGGATTGTACAACAATACTTATTCTATAAATATTTTTAATCATAAGTGTTTTTGATTACGAATTTGAGATTGTATGGTACCAAGTAAAGTGACACAGATGCAAGTTTAACTTTTTGGAAAATATATGGCTGAGGGAACATAAAGCATAATATGTTTCTGATACTGATATAATGATTTTGGAATAAATAGATGATTGATTTGGATAAAGTATATTGGATACCTTAGAACTGATTAATTGTATGTTTATTCCATCATTATTGTTGTTTATAACATTTTTGGATTTAAGGAGTATATCCAATATTATATTTTTTATAAGTAATAAGGAAGCACGAGCATATTCAAAATAGGGTTTTATGGTAATTATAGTTTTTTCCATGTTTCAAGAGAATACATGATGAATTTATTCAGAGGTTAGTTATGTGACAACAAAAATATTTTCATTACGTTATGTAACCTTCCTTATATTTTTTATTGTGTATTTGGATAGAAATATTTTGGATAATCCTAAAGGTTGGAATGGATTAAGTTTGATGTTGGATATTAATGTTTAAGGAAAAAACATTTCTTTAGGTTATTTCTAGAATGTTATATTAATATAGTTTTAAGAAGATGATAACTAGTAGGTCAGGAGACAACCCATCGCGTCGAACAAAGCGGGGGGAATCGAACCCACAAAAAGAGTTAGATAAGGCCTTATCGACTTCCATTGTCCTAAAGGATTTACCTAACTAGTTTAACATAGTTTTAGTTATTTAAATGGTATATGTTTATATTTAGAACCCTATGTGATTAGGATAAATAGAATATTTTTGAGTTTTATTATCCTTTGAAGAGAAAAATGAGTTTGTGGTAGGAATTAGTTAATAGATGAAACTCTATATGTAAATTAAGTATGATTCATTGTCTTCTTATTATATGAAGTAAATTAATTATACAACACTAGGGAAATGATCATAGAACCAAATATGTTTTCCTAGTACTTTCTTTTACAATGAATCAACTAGACCCTTGGATCATCACAGATTTATAGATTTCATATTGTTAACTTTATCCTAATATAATTCTCTATAACCCTCAATCATAATTTTATGGTTATATTTTTATTTCAGTCCATGTTTTCCTATATGAAACCCTAGTATGTGTTATTTCTGGTAACCTTCAAACTTACCTTTCTTAATTTTAAAATAGAAGTTTGATTAATCCATTTTTTGATGTGGGATTTCAACTAAGATATTTTGAAATGTAAAAACCCTAGTTTTAAATCCTAAGTTTAAATTTAGGGGACATAATTTATTGAAATCTGGGATAATGTAATACCCCAAGCTTCCACGATACGCTTCCTCTTAATAATTCAATAGCTAGGGCTACATGCAAAACCGAGTTCGAGCGCCCTATGACTTATCAAACTAACCATTTAAAAAGCGGTTATGAATAATATTAACTAAAATTTGAATTATATATATCCCATATAATTTTAAAATTCATATTATGTGTTTCATAGACATAATATAAGGAAAAATTCAATTTTTCAGATATAAGAAGTATTTTTTTAAAAAGCAGTTTTTCCACCTTTTAATAGATAACCATTTTTAAATCCAATATTTGACACTTTTATATATTCAATTTGATGAAAATAAATTATTATTTATAACTGGGACAGAAAATTTTATTTTGGATAGATTTTTAGTATTTTTCTAATAGCATTCATATTTTAATGAATAGTGAAAAATACAACATTTTAATTCCAAATTACTTTTACATCTAATTTATTTATATTGTTACATTATTATTTTAGTTGGTTTTAAAGTATAATTAGATTAATTTTTTATAATTTAATATAATTTAGTTCTTTGGAAGTAATTTAACTTTTAAATTTAATATAATTACATGTTAATTTTTTGAATGTTTTTACTTTTTTAAAACTCACTTTCTGGTACTGAAATCAGGAATTAATTTTAAATTAATTAATATGAATTTTGTGTCTTGAATTTGGAAATATAAATTCCATATTCAGAATCATAAGTTCCAAATTTTGTAAATAGGTACCTTTTTTTGGACATTATGAATAGTAACTTGAGTAATTATTTTTATTTACCATGGTTAAATGGTAAATTGGGTAAATAAGGGTAAAAGAATAATATTATAATAATATAAAACTTCCATAAAACGTGTCCCAATACTATTTTATGAGATATTTTAGACCATGATAATATTTATTATGAGATTTTGGCGTTTGGGAGCCACTTGGGTGCGAAAATGACATTTTATAATATTTAATTTAAGGAAAAGGTAAATAAAACATAAACATGTATCTTTTACTAAAAACATTATTATTCGAGTAATATACATGATCTCTTCAAATATAAATATTAATTATAAAGATAAAAAGATTTCACACATCATAGTATTTGTTTTTAATTTTTAGACATTAAATAGTTAAATTTATTTATAACACAATACTGATGCTTTATTTTCCTTATTAATGAAAGAATCAAATAAATGATATTATAAATATTAAAATAAATGTGATTTGAATGTTTTTATGTCATCCATAAATTTTATAGATGCATATGACATGTTATATTCTATTTAATGAATTTGGTTTGAAGGGGTTAAGTTTTTATGACCATAACAAAAATCAATTACTAAATAGTGTTAAAATTGACATAAATGAGTTTTTAAAACAAATACTATTTTTTAAATGATATAAAAATTCTAAAAATATAGGATTCTAAAAAATATCATATATAATGTTAAAATTTCATTCATTATCCACTTATGTTTCTATTAGTATTTTATAGTAACTAAATTAACCTTATAGTATAAAAATATAAGAAGACACGGTAAGAGTTAAACTGTTTAACTAAGGGTTAATCCCAAAAGATAAGGTTAATTTCATGATTAAACTTGACTAAAAATAGTTTTATAAGAGTATTTAGACCCATACAAATTATATCCTCGAAATAAATCACTTTTTAACTATTGTAAACTGAAAATAAATTTATAATAAATTCATATTTTAATATTATCCTAAAGTGCCCCTCACTTCTCTTATAAATGGGAACTTCTCATTCTCTTTAATTCATACCTCCAAATCCCTTTTTCTAGGCCCAAACCTACCCAAATATCCTACAAAAATTCCCTCAATTAATCCTAGAGGCCATAATATAGGTAGGAAACCAACTTAAGGAGTATATTTTTTCAAATAAAAAGGAGACACCTGAAGAAGAGGTAATCGTTTTATCCCCTATTTCAAAGTTCTTTTCTTCTTCTACTTCCTATTCCTAAGTTATTAGCATAAAAAAATACTAAATACAACATATAATATATTTTTATATGTTTTTATGATTATGATAAAACCATATTACTTCTTTTATCCATCATATGAAAAATAATACCACCATGTGTGCGTACAT
Source organism: Viscum album (assembly GCA_963277665.1). Taxonomy (NCBI): domain Eukaryota; kingdom Viridiplantae; phylum Streptophyta; class Magnoliopsida; order Santalales; family Viscaceae; genus Viscum; species Viscum album. The sequence goes on from OY728158.1 coordinate 886,096,357, forward strand.
ACGGCTTATCGTCTCCACACCGTGGTGTAATATGTTTTTCATGTATACATTATTTATAGGGGTATACTGATGAATAAAAATTACTTAAATAATAAATATAACATGTTATTATTTATTTAAAATTAATATTCCATCCAAATCCATACCATTAAACCATTAAGTAAATGATATCGTCGCTCGTGGGCTTGTTCGGCTTACCGTCTCCACAACGCGATGAGACTCATCTTCCACGTTCACCATCCAAGAATGATTATAAAAAATATATATTATGCATAATTATAAAATATATTACATAATAATTCTACTGTAAAAATATGACAACCCTGCTTTTTATTACAACTTAAGCATGCTTTATTACATAAACCTTCACTTGATACAACAAAGAAGATCGAGAGGTTTAGTGTCTTTGGGGCTTAGGATCATTACATAAAAACTTTAAACTTGAAATACAACATCTTTATTGAAAACATCCTTTACATGACCACTACATTCCTTCGTACTTAGCATTGCATGGGATAACCTGAGGACATGCATAAGAAAAGGGTGAGCTATAAAGCCCAGTAAGGGAGTACACAATGAATAACATGAGGAGTAAAATACATGTTAGGCAATAGGAACATCAATAGAGCATTAGAGTAACATGAACATAAAGGAATGATAAAGCATGATAACCATAACATGGAAATGTGGCAACAACACTTAACATTGAATTAGCATGAGCCAAGGCTCATTGCACATGGAGCATGAGTAAACCCTCATTGCACATGAAGCACGAGTAAACCCTCGTTGCACTTGAATTAGCATGAGTCAACAGTCATTTCACATGACGTATCATGATACTATACTTTACCCAATGCATTGGAGCGCTATCAGGGCGCACCCTTCTTAAACATTTCATTTCATGCATAAGTGTGCCACATGGATCATAAAACATGGATTCATAAAACATAATCATTTATTCCACGATAAAGGAATGTGGAATTTATACATGAAACTTTACAATCAATAAGTAAATGTGCATAAAGGTTAATACTCTTGATGGAGAAATGGGCATGGTATTCACTACACAATGACATTGGCTTAGAAAATCGGTGCGATTTCGGCAGCGTAACGGTGTGACACAAGAACTCATAAAAAAGGTTGATGAGAGAGAAAGGGGTTCCTCATAATATTTACATGTAATGGACAGTAAGTAGGTCATATATATACATGTCCCAACAATTGAAATGGAATTTAAATTCATGATACAAAAGTATTGCTTGAATGTAAAAGAAGAGAGAGAAGTTCCTTTCGGAATTTCGGCATAGTAACAGGTGTACATGGGAGGCATTTAATGAGAGAGAAAGGGTTCTCCCATCATTAAAACAATAATAGGGAAGTATGGGGGAGGTGAAAAACCATACCCCAACATTCATAATTGAAATTAAAAGGTCAATACAACTTAAATAAAATTGACAAAAATGACAAAGGAAGAAAAAACCCTTACTTGGAAGTGTGCTTCCAAAGGCTAGAGAGAGGCTTGTGAGAGGCTTCTTGGGAGCTTGGGGAACCTTGGGAGGATTCTAGAGATAGTAGGGAAGATGTTGGACGAACTCCAGGGGATTTTAGTGGGGAGGAAGTGGGAGCTTGGGTGGGTTTATATAGGAAAGGTGAGAGAATTCTTTATTATTTTGGTTTGGGACCCCTTATAATAAAATAATCCAAACCACAAACCATACCATGGTATTTGCCCATGGTTTCTGGAAAAGGAAAGAGAAAAACAATATTTTACAAGGCCAAGGTCCGAACTTATTAAAAAAAATAGGGTTGCTTATGTGGAGGTGAGTCACACTCCCATGAAAATTAATTTAAAAAGGCAAAGTGTTGAATAAGTCTTGAGGACTCCCTTAATGCTTTGAAATGTAAGTCAAACAAACCCAAAACCTGATTATTTTAATGATAAAACACATATTGGCCGAACATATGGATTATGTTATTTTATTACATCACCATTGGGTCATTATGATGTCATAAAACACATTATATATTTAAATGGTATTTAATTTTTACCCAAAAATTTGACTGTCTCAGAAAATTATGAAAAATTCACCGTTGGATAATTTTGACGTCCTGATTCCTAAAATAATATTTATTTTATCTCAATAATTTTCTAAATATGTTAATTTTAACTTTTAAAATAAAAACCGACTTTTATAAAAAAATTCACGGGTTTTGACAGAAATGGCTTTCAAACCTTAATAAAAATTTTAATTGCGTTCATAAAATTATAAGATCATTTATACTTAATAAAAAATCAATTTAATATTAATAATAATATTTTATTAAAATATTATTTAATTCAAAAATCCTTTAATTTAATAAAATATAATTCTTAATTAAATAATAACTAAAAACACCATTTGTACTTTAAAAACTAATTACAATGTACCAAAAATGACTAGAAATTATATTCATTATTATATACAAAAATAATGTACATGAACATGGTGATACTTATTTGTTACATAACCCCTTAAAATAGCCGCATAAGACCTAAGGGTAAGGTGTGCGATGGTGACAAACTATTGGGGCGACTTGGATAACATCGCTCGAGTGGTAATTTCAATCAACTTCCACTTTTCCCGTAGACGATCACGTTCGAGCTTGACTTGATGAAGCTCAGCTTGGGCTTGGTCAAGGGAAAAGCCCAAAGATGCCACCTCTTTTCTGAGCTCTGACAAATGGGCTTCGTAAGGGGCAATTCTACTGGATGAGGCCATCGCTTCCTTTGTCTGAGTAGAAATGGGTTCGTTAAAGACTTATATTTATACTACTCAGATGATCACTGTTCAACAGCTATAAAAGTAACGGTCACAAATCTTAACGTAAAACTAAAGAAGTTGACAACTTATAAAAACATTTTTCATAAAGGAACATTTAACTGGATCAAGAGGTATTTTCTATTAATGAAACTTTGGGTCGTTAAAATATTCCCCCCTTAAGAAATTTTACCCTCGAAATTTTCCTTTCCCACACTAAAACAAATGTGGGTAACTCAGCTTCATCATATCCTCCGACTCCCAAGTTGCTTCTTCAAACTTGTGGTTTCTCCAAAACACCTTGACGATGGGGCAGTGACTTATTTCGTAGAATGTTTTCTCTACGATCTAGGATCTTTACTGGTTCCTCCTCATAAGAAAGATCGTCTTCTAATTGTACCACCTCAGAGGAGAGTACATGTGAAGGGTCTGGTATGTACTTTATTAAGAGGGATACATGGAAGACATCATGCACCTTGGCCATAGTAGGTGGAAGTGCTAGTCGATTGGCCACAACCCCAACACGATCAAGAATCTCAAAGGGTCCGATGTACCTTGGACTTAACTTCACTTTCTTTCCAAACCTCATGACCTTCTGCCACAGAGATATGCGTAAAAACACCATGTATCCGACTTTAAACTCAAGGTCTCGTCGACGATTATCTGCATAACTCTTCTGTCGACTTTGGGATGCCTTGATATGCTGCTGAATGGTTTTCACCTTCTCCACCATTTCTTCGACCATTTCTGGTCCAAGAAGCTTACGTTCACCGACCTCATCCCAACATGCCGGTGTTCTACACCTTTTCCCATACAGGGCTTTATATGGTGCCATTTGGATGCTCGAGTGGAAACTATTATTATAAGAGAACTCAACCAGAGGAAGATGTTGATCCCATCCTCCTTTAAAGTCCATCGAGCACGCTCTCAACATATCCTCAAGTGTTTGGATAGTCCGCTCGGATTGACCATCAGACTGAGGATGATGGGCCGTACTGAAGTTCAGTTCAGTATTTAGAGCATGTTGAAGACTCTTCAAAAACGTAGAGGTGAATCTTGGATCTCAGTCAGAAACGATAGATAGTGGTACTCCATGCAACCGTACCACATCCCTGATATATATCCGTGCCAGTTGAACCAAAGAGAAATCCTCTCGAATAGCAATGAAGTGTGCAGTCTTTGTAAGACGATCCACAACAACCCAGATTGCATTGTTGCCTTTGGATGTCCTTGGAAGTCCGGTGACAAAGTCCATGGTGATGTTGTCCCATTTCCATTCTGGTATGGGAAATGGTTGCATCATCCCCTTAGACTTCTGCCTCTCTGCCTTCACTTGCTGACACACCAGGCACTTTGATGTATATTCAGCAATCTCCTTCTTCATATTATCCCACCAAAGGTTTTCTCGGAGATCTCGATACATCGTTGTGCTCCCTGAGTGAATAGAGAAATTTGAACTATGTGCACCATCCAAAAGTTCCTTCTTCATCTCCGAACTTGATAGAACACATAGACTTTTCCCAAACCACACAATTCCTTCTTCATTAACATTAAAATCTGAGGATTTTCCCTTTTTGATAGCTTCCACTCTTTCTTGGATTCCCGCATCATCCTTTTGAGCATCCTTTAACCTTTCCAAAAGAGATGGTTGAGCAATCATTTGTGAAAGGATTGATGATGTTCCCTTCTTTATGATTCCCACGTCCATCTTCATCAAGTCTAAGAAGATTGGATCCTTTTCAACTCTCATCATTGATAGAATCGCTGGATCCTTTCTACTTAGGGCATCTGCCACCTTGTTCGCCTTCCCAGGGTGGTAATGTATTGAACATTCATAATCCTTGATGAGCTCTATCCATCTTCTCTGGATCATATTAAGCTCTTTCTGTGTGAATATATATTTAAGACTCTTGTGGTCAGTATATATCTCACATTTCTCTCCATAAAGATAATTCCGCCAGATTTTCAAGGCAATGATCACCGCTGCCAACTCCAGATCATGTGTTGGATAGTTTCGCTCATGGATTTTCAACTGCCTTGAGGCATAGGATATCACTTTATCATTCTGCATCATCACACATCCTAATCCCTTCTTTGAAGCATCACTGAATACCACAAAAAGCTCCCCACTTGTGGGAAAAGTGAGCACGAGTGTAGTGATAAGCCTCCTTTTCAACTCCTTGAAGCTTTCTTCGCATTCATCACTCCAATAAAACTTTACTCCCTTTCGAGTTAGCTTGGTAAGAGGGTTGGGAAATCGTGAGAAATTTCTCACAAATCGTCGATAATATCCAGCTAACCCCAAGAAGCTACAGATATCAGTTACCGATGTTGTCCTCGGCCATCCCTCAATTGCATCTATTTTGGAGGGGTCCACAGATATCCCATTGCTTGTGATGATATGGCCCAAGAATGAGACCTCCTTCAACCAGAACTCACACTTGCTGTACTTGGCATAGAGCTTCTCCTTCCGCAAAGTCTCCAGTACAGTTCTAAAATGCTCCTCATGGTCCTCCTTGGTTTTGGAGTAAATTAGAATATCATCTATAAAGACTACCACAAATTTGTCTAGGTAATCTCTAAAGACTCTATTAATCAAGTCCGTGAATATTGCTGGAGCATTGGTGAGTCCGAAAGGCATTACTATGAATTCATAGTGCCCGTACCTTGTACGAAAAGCAGTCTTGGGGATATCTTCCTTCTTCACCCTTACTTGATAATATCCCGACCGCAAGTCCACCTTGGAGAAGTATTGTGCTCCACGCAGCTGATCAAACAAGTCATCGATTCTTGGGAGAGGATACTTGTTCTTTATTGTGATTTTGTTAAGTTCACGATAATCGATGCAAAGCCGCATTGACCCATCCTTCTTCTTGACGAAGAGGACTGGTGCACCCCATGGTGATGCACTTGGGCGTATAAACCCTTTATCCCGATTCTCCTGTAGTTGTTTCTTCAGCTCTTCAAGCTCAAAAATAGTCATTCTATATGGAGTCTTGGATATTGGTAGCGCCTTAGGTATAAGTTCAATTGAGAACTCAACATCTCTTCTTGGAGGAAGACCAGGAAGTTCCTCGGGAAATACTTCAGCGAATTTCCTCACAATAGGCATTTCTTCAAGGGTGGTTTCTTCCTTGGACTCAATCATCGGAGCCAGATATGCGTGCTCATAAGGCAGTAATATCCATTCTTGAGATGATGGAGCTAAAGGAGATTCATCTTCCTCCTAACACTTGTAAATAATCGGGGGTTGATTATCCATATGGAGTGTGATTTCCCTCTCCCGACAATTTATGTTGGCTCTATATAAGGAAAGACAATCCATGCCAAGAATTGCATCAAATTCCACCAAAGGGAGTATGGCGAGGTTCGCCGGGAAATTGAATCCACAGATTATAACAGGGGAGGACTTATACTCATGGGATGCAATGATTTCCCCATTTTCCGTACTCACCAACATCTTTACTTCCTTGATTTGTGGTGGTGCAAGGATTGTTCTACTAAACTTTTGAGATATAAAAGAATGCGTAGAACCTAAATCAAAAAGTACATTCGCTATTCTTGAATGAATAACTAGCGTACCTGTCACCACTTCATTTTTGGGGTTCACTTCGGCAGAAGTGATGGAAAAAGTTCTTCCTTGCTGTCTTGGAGGTTGCGGGTTGCCTCCGATAACCCTTGGATTAGGGCACTGATTCGAAAAATGACCCGGTTCTTTGCATTTGTAGTATTGAACAACGCGTTGAGGTTTGAACGGAGCGTTCCTCTCCTCTGTCGCAGCCGCGGGTCCTTCTTGCTGACAGTTAACAGCTAGGTGACCTTCTCTTCCACACTTGAATCATTTTCTTGTCCCCTAAGGCAATTTCCAGGGTGCTTCTTTACGCACTTTTGGAAAGTGGGGTGCTGGAACTTCTTAGCACCGTTGGATTTATCCATCGGACCACCAGCATTGAAGTCTACCTTCCGCTTCTTGTCCCCATGATACCCCTGTGATTCTCTGATCTCCATTTCAACCTTGAGGGCACATCAGAAAATTTCTTCATTGCTGTCAAAGTCACGGATCGCTAATGCTTTCCGCAAGCTAGGCTTCAGCCCACCAAAGAAGCGGTCAACCTTGCATTCGGGGGTAACAACAAAGCCGGAAGAGTATCGTGCAAGCCTTGTGATGTTTTCCTCATATGCTCCCATAGATTCTTCATATTTCTGTTTGAGGGAAAGGAAGTCCCTTTCCATCTTAAGACGGAGGGTGCGTGGAAAATATTTATCAAAAAACATCTTCCGGAATTCCTTCCATTCCAAAGCCTCGATCTCCTCCTTAGGCTTCGTATTTTTGATCAACGTCCACCATTGATCAGCTTCACCCTCCATACGATAAGCCGCCAGGAGAACCTTCTCTTTTTCAGAGCATTGGAGGATGGAGAATATCTTTTCAATTGAGTTGATCCATTGTTCAGCGATCGTGGGATCGGATGATCCACTAAAAGTAGGAGGCCTTTGTCTCATGAAGCTCTTGATAGCAACTTGTTCTTTCTTTGGGGGGGGGGGGGTTGAACGTTCCTCATGACCAGTGTTTCTATTCAAAACTTGAGTTAGCTGAGAGAGAAGCATGACAAAGTTCGCGATTCCTGCTCCCATTGGATTGGGCATCTCATAAGTACAATCATCACACTGATCTTCACAACGGTTGTTAGCCCGAGTTCTCCTATTACCGGCCATTGGCTGGAATAAAAGGAAAGTTAGGGATAACACATAAAGGGTAATCCAAAGACAAAAGTTGATGAATTATAAATAAACTTTAATCTCTTTAACTCATGAGTCTATAGGATTCAATCCAGGCTTTTCATGATATTCCTTCTAACATATATTCTTAGGGGCATTTTTCCCTTAATAAGGGTTCATACTAAGATTGTGAATTTATCAAAACATATCCCCCGGGAGTGTCGTAACCAAGAGTGCAACAAGGCCCATTGTCGTGCACCAGTTCCCGTTCGAGTCTAGCTCAAAGCGGTGTTTTCGGGTTTTACCCCTAGGATACATCTGTGCCAGAGCCGCCTCTACCTGCTCTTATCCAGACAGGGATGTATTTTTTTGATAAACCACTTACTTAGTATTTACCAAAACTTAGGGATGTTTTTATTATGCTTAGTCTTGTATCTAAGGCTTTACTAGGGTTTCCTAATCCCAAAAATAACTAAACCTATCCTCTGATACCAACTATGACAACCCTGCTTTTTATTACAACTTAAGCATGCTTTATTACATAAACTTTCACTTGATACAACAAAGAAGATCGAGAGGTTTAGTGTCTTTGGGGCTTAGGATCATTACATAAAAACTTTAAACTTGAAATACAACATCTTTATTGAAATCTTCCTTTACATGACCACTACATTCCTTCGTACTTAGCATTGCATGGGATAACCTGAGGACATGCATAAGAAAAGGGTGAGCTATAAAGCCCAGTAAGGGAGTACACAATGAATAACATGAGGAGTAAAATACATGTTATGAAATAGGAACATCAATAGAGCATTAGAGTAACATGAACATAAAGGCATGATAAAGCATGATAACCATAACATGGAAATGTGGTAACAACACTTAACATTGAATTAGCATGAGCCAAGGCTCATTGCACATGGAGCATGAGTAAACCCTCATTGCACATGAAGCACGAGTAAACCCTCGTTTCACTTGAATTAGTATGAGTCAACACTCATTGCACATGACGTATCATGATCCTATACTTTACCCAATGCATTGGAGCGCTATCAGGGCGCACCCTTTTTAAAAATTTCATTTCATGCATATGTGTGCCACATGGATCATAAAACATGGATTCATAAAACATAATCATTTATTCCACGATAAAGGAATGTGGAATTCATACATGAAACATTAAAATCAATAAGTAAATGTGCATAAAGGTGAATACCCTTGATGGAGAAATGGGCATGGTATTCACTACACAATGACACTGGCTTAGAAAATCGGTGCGATTTCGGCAGCCTAACGGCGTGACATAAGAACTCATAAAAAAGGTTGATGAGAGAGAAAGGGGTTACTAATCATATTTACATGTAATGGATAGTAAGGAGGTCATATATATACATGTCCCAACAATTGAAAAGGAATTTAAATTCATGATACAAAAGTATTGCTTGAATGTAAAAGAAGAGAGAGAAGTTCCTTTCGGAATTTCGGCATAGTAACGGGTGTACATGAGAGGCATTTAATGAGAGAGAAAGGGTTCTCCCATCATTCAAACAATAAGAGGGCAGTATGGGGGAGGTGTGAAACCATATCCCAACATTCATAATTGAAATTAAAAGGGAAATACAACTTAAAGAAAATTGACAAAAATGAGAAAGGAAGAAAAAACCCTTACTTGGAAGTGTGCTTCCAAAGGCTAGAGAGAGGCTTGTGAGAGGCTTCTTGGGAGCTGGGGGAACCTTGGGAGGATTCTAGAAAGAGTAGGGCAGAGTTTGGACGAACTCCAATGGATTTTAGTGAGGAGGAAGTGGGAGCTTTGGTGGGTTTATATAGGAAAGTTGAGAGAATTCTTTATTATTTAGGTTTGGGACCCCTTATATTAAAATAATCCAAACCACAAACCGTCCCATGGTATTTGCCCATGGTTTATGGAAAAGGAAAGAGGAAAACAATATTTTACAAGGCCAAGGTCCTAACTTATTAAAAAAAATAGGGTTGCTTATGTGGAGGTGAGTCACACTCCTATAGAAATTAATTTAAAAAGGCAAAGTGTTGAATAAGTCTTGAGGGCTCCATTAATGCTTTGAAAAGTAAGTCAAAAAAACCCAAAACCCCTTTATTTTAATGATAAAACACATATTGGCCGAACATAAGGATTATGTTATTTTATTACATCACAATTGGGTCATTATGATGTCATAAAACACATTATATATTTAAATGGTATTTAATTTTAACCCAAAAATTTGACTGTCTCAGAAAATGATGAAAAATTCACCGTTGGATAATTTCGACGTCATGATTCCAAAAATAATATTTATTTTATCTAAATAATTTTCTAAATATGTTAATTTTCACTTTTAAAATAAAAACCGACTTTTATAAAAAAATTCAAGGGTTTTGACAGAAATGGCTTTCAAGCCTTAATAAAAATTTTAATTGCATTCATAAAATTATAAGATCATTTATACTTAATAAAAAATTAATTTAATATTAATAATAATATTTTATTAAAATATTATTTATTTCAAAAATCCTTTAATTTAATAAAATATAAATCTTAATTAAATAATAACTAAAAACACCATTTGTACTTTAAAAACTAATTACAATGTATCAAAAATGACTAGAAATTATATTCATTATTATATACAAAAATAATGTACATGAACATGGTTCAACTTATTTGTTACATAACCCCTTAAAATAGCCGCATAAGACCTAAGGGTAAGGTGTGCGATGGTGACAGACTCTTGGGGCGGCTCAGATAACATCGCTCGAGTGGTAATTTCAATCAACTTCCACTTTTCCCGTAGACGATCACGTTTGAGCTTGACTTGATAAAGCTCAGCTTGGGCTTGGTCAAGGGCAAAGCCCAAAGACGCCACCTCTTTTCCGAGCTCTGACAAATGGGCTTCATAAGGGGCAATTCTACTGGATGAGGCCATCACTTCCTTTGTCTGAGTAGAAATGGGTTCGTTAAAGCCTTATATTTATACTACTCAGATGATCATTGTTCAACGGCTATAAAAGTAACGGTCACAAATCTTAACGTAAAACTAAAGAAGTTGACATCTTATAAAAAAAATTTCATAAAGGAACATTTAACTGGATCAAGAGGTATTTTCTATTAATGAAACTTTGGGTCGTTACAAAAAATATATATATATATATATGTATATATATATATATGTGTGTGTGTACATATATTTCATTCACTTACTTCCATTTAATACGATAAGAAAACGAAAACAACGTTCATGCGTACGTACGACCTACCCTCTCCATGAACTGTGTATTCCATTTCATATATCCATATATTATATATATTTATATTATATATATATATATATATATCAAATCATACATTCTGAAAGTATGAAAATCAATATCTAAGTAAAATGATCCTGAATAACAAGTCAAAACACATGGGATAAAGAAAGTGATTATTACCCGAATCATTACATTAACTTGGAATTGGTAATAGACAAGTAATATAAAGTCATAAACAAATAATATATGATATAATAATTATTATTATGATTCTGGTAAAAGTTAATAATATTTTCAAAACCATTATACAGGAGTTTCAGACACAAATAGACAGTATCAGACTTAAGGTAATTGTTAAATCCTCAATATCATTATTATCCAAGATTATTTATGTGTAAGTATTTAATGGAAAAAATTTATCATCCATGTCCATGTTTCATAAAAATATTTTCAAAAGGAATATTTCAAGGTTTAATGTAAGGTACTATTTAACTAGATCATCATTTTAAATGTTTTAAAGATATATTTTTCTAAATATTTTTAATTGATGTCCATGATTCCAAAATAATTTTGAGGATTTATTTATATGGACATGATTGTTTGAAAATGTTAATTCCTGTCAAACGTTTCAAATTTCTGTGGGATAATTTGATTCAAAAATATATTTTAAATTACATCATTTATATATTGTACGAATATTAAATGATTTCAAGAAAAAAGAATATTTATATCAAAGATTTTTACTGATTATTTTAATCTATGTCGACATAATTTATTATATATTATTATTTATTGAGGTTGATTTATTATAATATAACCTTATACATTTCATTGAATGAGTTTTGATATGTTTGACTGTGGATGTGCTATTTTTGTATCCATTCCTGGTTTATGGTTGATGTATTGAGATTTCATATGTTTGTTTTAATACGAATGATTATGTTATGTTTTTAACTTTTCATATGAAGAATGCAGTGGACTTAGTAAGTGTTTGGTGGGGCCTGCTATAGCCTCTCGATGCATTAGAAGGTCTAATGTGACAATATAATGTCTTGGAAGAAGGCCTTGATAGAATATTTGCGTATGATTTTGGCATGAAGCCTTGACGTAGTGGTTAAGATGTCCCGCATTATTCATTCTCTCATTATGAGATTACTTATTGATTTTACATGTGATTGTTTGACTAGTAAAATATCCATGTAAATGTTTAAATGGAATTATTTTATTTTTTCATGCCATATTATGCTAAAGATAATGTTTTTAAAAGGATTTTATTTTATTTTTGTATATTTCCTTAATAGTTTATGCCTATTTATGATAGCGTCCTTTATATTGTTTTTTCATTACTAAGCATCTGAGCTCACCCCTTTCTTATGTTTTATTTTCCAAGAATGTCAAGAAGTATTTTATGATTGAAATTCAAGGTTAAGCTAGGGAACAATGGAATTCCCAAAGGATTATCTATTTTGTAGTTTATGTTTTTAATTTTAATGTTAGGTTGATGAATGTAATCTATTTTTCAAGAATCCTAAACCGATAGGTCATTCGGGACATGATTCCTTGTATCATGCTAATGTATTAAAATAATGCACTGGCTCCAGGCTTCTAGGGTCAGGGAATTAAAGTTGGTATCAATGGAAGTTTAGCAACAAACTTGGAAATTAGATTTACAAAAAATATATTAGAAAAAATAACCCTATGAATGAATTTGAGGATATGTCTAAGTATAAGTTATCATCCTTTAGATTTGGTAATGCTTAACCATTGTTAATCCCATGGACTTATGGATTGAGAAGAAAATGGAAACATTTTGAGATCCTATAAGTGCTTCTTCATGATTATATCACTATGATTATTTTTTCCCACTTTGTGATTTTAATTTTTATCAATTGTTAGAATTATTAAGGTTATACATATAATGGTTATAATAATGGTGTTGAAGAGGTTACAGAAGAAAAATGTGATGAAAGAGGTATTGCAGTGTATGATGTTGAAGAATAGTCAACAATTTAAAAGTGAAGTGGAGTGATTAAAATTATTTGGTACTTGTAATAAATAATTATTACATCAATGGTTCCATGGTTATAAGATTCAAGAGATATATAATAACTGTACTAAAATACTTCTTATTTAAGGATTTGTAAGAATAAGAGTCTTGATTACAGATTTGAGATTGTATGATACCAAGTAAAGTGACACAGATGAAAGTTAACTATTTTTGGAAAATATATGGTTGAGGGAAGATAACCCTTAATATTTTTATGATACTGAGATAAATATTTTGGAATAAAGTGATGATTTATTTGGATAAAGTATAATGGATACCTTTGAACTGATTAATGGTATGTTTATTCCATCATTATTGGAGTTTAATTTTTTTTGGATTGAAAGATTATATACAATATTCTATGTTTTTAATAAGTAATAAGGATGCATGAGCGCATTAAAATAGGATTTTAGGGTAATTTAGGGTATTTTCATGTTTCAAGAGAATAGATTATGAATTTACTCCCATGTTTGTTATGTGACAACCACAATATTTGCATTATGTTATGTGAACTTCCTTATATTTTTTTCCTATAAGTTTGGATAGAAGTATTTTGGATAATCCTAAAGGTTGTAGTGGATTAATTTTTACATTGGATAGTATTGTTTAATGATAAAACATTTCTTTAGATTATTTTTGGAATGTTATATTAATATAGTTTTAAGAATAGGACAACAAACAGGTTGTGTGACAACCCATCGCGTCGAACACAGCTATGGGAATCGAACCCACAATAGTAGTGTGAGAAGGCCTTATTGCCTACCAGTAGCCTATAAGAAGTCCCTATCTAGTATAACATAATTTTAATTATTTACATGGTATATTTTTATATTTGTAACCTTATACGATTAAGATAAAAAGAATATTTTTGAGTTTTATTATCTTTTGAAGAGAAAGATGAGTTTGTGGTAGGAATTAGTTAAAAGATGAAACAATACATGTAAATTAAGTATGATTCATTGTGTTCTTAAACTATGAAGTAATTTAATTCTACAACACTAGCGAAAGGATCAAAGAAAAAAAATGTTTTCCTAGTACTTTATTTTTTGATGAATCAACAGGTCCCTTGCATCATCACAGATTTATGGCTATTAGATTGTTAAATTTTTCCTAATAATATTCTCGACCACCCGCCCTCATAATTTTATGGTTATATTTTTGTTTCATGTTCATGTTTTCTTACATGTAACCCTAGTATTTGTTATTTCAGGTAACCTTCAAATGTACTTTTCTTAATTTGAAAATAGAGGCCTCATTAATCCATTTTTTATGTGGGATTTCAACTAAGATCTTTTGAAATGTCAAAACCCTATTTTTCAATAAAATGTTTAAATTATGTGGAAATAATTTATTGAAGGATGGGATAATGTATCACCCCAATCTTTTATGGTACGATTCATCTTAATAATTCAATAGCTTGCGCTATATGTAACACCAAGTTTGAGCACACCACGACCAATAAAACCAGAAATTTAAAAAGAATTTATGAATAATATTAACCACATTTTTAATTTTATATATCCCATATAATTTTAAAATTCATATTATGTGTTTCTTAGAAATAATATAAGGACAAATTAAAATTTTCAGATAAAAGAAGTATTAAAAAAAATTTCCACCTTTTAATGGTGAACCATTTATAAATCCAATATTTGACACTTTTATAAATTAAATTTGAAAAAACTAAATTAATATTTATAATCAGGACATAAAAATTTAGTTTGGATAAATTTTTAGTATTTTCTTGATAACATTCATATTTTAATGAATAGTGAAAAATACTGCATTTTAATTCAAAACTACTATTTCATATAATTTATTTGTATTTTTAGATTATTATTTTAGCTGTATTTAAAGTATAATTAGATTAATTTTTTATCATTTAATATAATTTAGTTCATTTTAATTAATTTCACATTTAAATAGAATATACACATATGTCAATGTTTTGATAGTTTTTACTTCTTAAAAACTCACTTTCTGGTATTGAAATTGGGAATTAATTTTCATTTAGTTACTGAGAAATATGTGTCTTAAATTTGAAAATATTAATTCCATATTTAGAATAATAAGGTCAAAATTGCGGACTTAGGTACCTTTTATTTGTACATTATGAATAGTAACTTGGGTAATTTTTTTATTTACCCTGGTTAAAGGGTAAATCAGGTAAATAAGGGTAAAAAAATAATATTATAATAATATAAAACTACCCTAAAACATGACCTCATTCTATTTGATGAGATATGAAGAACCATGAGCATCCTTTGGCCAAAATTGTGGAATTTGGGAGGCACATGGGTATGAAAATTTCATTCTATAATATTTAATTTAAAGAAAAGGGAAATATAACATAAACATATATCTTTATCTAAAAAAATTTTAATTTGAGTTACATAAGTGATATATTCAACTATAAATAGTCATTATACAGATAAAATTATTTTCTAAATCATGGTATTTTGTTTGTAATTTTTAGACATTAAATAATTAAATTTATTTTTGACACAATAATGATACAGTATTTTCTTTATTAATGAAGGAATAAAATAAATGATATTATAAATATTAAAATAAATGTAATTTGAAATATTTAATATAATACATGAATTTTATATATTCATATGACATGTTAGCTTATATTTAATTCATTGTTTTCGAATGGATCAAGTTTTTATGACTATTGTCAAATTTGATATAAATAATTTTTTAAAACAAATACTATTTTATTAAATGATATAAAAATATAATATTCATAAAAATAAATTTAATAATGTTAGAAATGTCATTAATGATATACTTATGGTTCTCTTGGAATTTTATAGTTACTAAATTAACCCAATAGTATAAAAATATAAGAAGACATGATAAGAGTTAATTTATTTAACTAAGGGTCAATCCCAAAAGATAAGGTTAATTTTATGACAAAAACTTGTCTAAAAAACATTGTATGAGAGGATTTAGACTGATATTCATCTTATACTATAAATAAATAACTTTTGAGCTATTATAAACCTAAAATCACTTTATAATAAATTAATATTTCAATATTTTCCTAATGTGCCCATCACCTCTCTTATAAAAGGGAACCTCTCCTTATCTTTAATTCACACCTCCAAAAAACTTTGGATCAGAAAAAACATGAACAAATATCCTCCCAAATTCCTTCAGTTAATCCTAGAGGCCACCATTTTGGTAGAAAAACATCTTATGAAGTCCTTTTGTGAAAATCAAAAGGAGACACCTGAAGAAGGGGTAATCATTTTATCCATTCTTTAAAAGTTATTTTATTATTCTAATTCCTCTTAATAAGTTGTTAATATACTAAAATAATAACTCCAACCGATAATATATGTTGATATTTTGTTATGATTGTCTTACAACCATATTAATCCTTTAACCAATCTTATGAAAAACAATACCACCATGTGTGCATACCTATGACTTACCGTCTCCACGTTGTAGTGTAACCTATTTTTCATCTATACTTTATTAAGATGTGTATAATGATGACTATAAATGAATTCAATAATAAATATAACATTTTATTATTTATTTAAAATTCATATTACATTTAAATCCATACCATTAAACCATTAAGGAAATGATATCATTGCTCGTGCATACGTACGAATTACCTCTCTATGATACGAAGACTCATCTTCCATGTTCACCATCCAAGAATGATTGTAAAAAAATATATATTATAAATAATTATGAAATATATGAATTAAAAATTCTAATTTAATGATATATATATATGTACAAATATTTCATTCACTTACTTTCATTCAATACGATAAGAAAATATAAATAGCATTCATGCATAAATACAACCTACCGACTCCATGAACGGTTTATTCCATTATATATATATATATATATATTATATTTATATTATGAATATACATGATAT
Organism: Viscum album; assembly: GCA_963277665.1. NCBI lineage: Eukaryota > Viridiplantae > Streptophyta > Magnoliopsida > Santalales > Viscaceae > Viscum > Viscum album. Next base: position 886,113,101 of record OY728158.1, read on the forward strand.
ATAAATCACATTATACATTTTGGAGGTAATTAAATCATTATCCAAGTAACATGATCAAGAATAACAAGTCAAAACACATGCGATAAAGAAAGCAATTATTATGAAAAACAGTGCATTAACTTGGAATTTTAATAAACAAGTAATATGAAATCCTAAAACAATAATATATGATATAATAAATATTATTATGATTCTAGTACAAGTTAATAATCTTTTCAAAACCATTATACAATAGTTTTAGACACAAACATAGAGTATCAGACTTAGGGTATGAGTTAATTCCTCAATCTCATTATTATCCGAGATTGCTTATGTGTAAGTATTGACTAGGACATACTTATCATCCATGTACATGTTTCATAAAAATGTTTTAAAAAAGAATATTTTAAGGTTTCATGGAAGGTAATATTTAACTAGATCATCATTTTAAAAGTTTTAATGATTTATCTTTACAAAACTTTTTAATTAATGTCCATGTTTTCAAAATGATTTTAAGGATTTATTTATATAGACATGATTGTTTTAAAATGTTAATTTCTTTAGAAAGTTTCAATGTGTTATGGGACACATTGACTATAAAATCACGTTTAAATGAATTCCTTTATAAATTGTGAAACTTTTAAATGATTTCAAGAAAAAGGGATATTTCTATCAAAGAGTTTTATTGATTATTTTCATCTATGTCAACCTTCTTTTATTAGATATTATTCATGAATGTGGTTGATTTATTATAATACAATCTTATATATTGTATCAAATGATTTATGATATATTTGATTGTGGGTGTGCTATTTTTATACCATTCATGGTTTATGGTTAATGTATTGACATTTTCTATACTAGTTTTAATATGAATGATTATATTATATTTCACCCATTTCATATGAGGAATGCATTGGACTTAGTAAGTGATAGGTGAGGTCCACTATTTCCCCTCAATGCATTAGTAGGTCTCATCAGATAAACTAGTGTCTTTGCACAAGGCCTTGACAGAATATTTGTGTATGGTCTTATCATGAGGCCTTGACACAGTGGTTAAAATGTCTTGTATTGTGCATTCCATCATAATGAGATTAGTTATTGATTTACATGTGATTATTAAACTAGTAAAATATCCATGTGAATGTTTAAATGGAATTATTTGATTTATTCTTGGCATATTATATAGAAGATAATGTTTTAAAAGGCTAGTGTTTATGTTTTTTACCTTTCTTTAAACTTATATGTCTGTTTATGATAGCTTCTACTATATTGTTCATACTTACTGAGCATCTGAGCTCACCCATTTCTAATATTTTTTTTACTAAGATGACAAGAAGTGCTTTATGATTGATATGTATGGTTAATATAGGAGAATAATGGCATTATCAAAGGATTATCTATGTTTTAGTTTATGTTTTGAATTGTAATGTATGTTTGATCAATGTAATATATTTTCCAAGACTGATAAACTTATCGGTCCTTCAGGAGATGATTCCTTGTATAATGTAAATGCATTAAAATAATGCACAGGGTTTGAGCTTCTGGGGTGAGGGAATTACAAAGATCTTTTGGAGAATGGGTTTATCCTACCAAGTGTGTCTCTATAGGGAGAACCTGTTCTCTTTGTGAAGAAGAAGGATGAATCAATGTAGTTATGCATTGATTATAGAGAACTGAATGATATCACAGTAAAGAACAAGTACCCTCTTACATGAATTGATGATTTATTTGACCAACATTATGGGGATTATTTATTCTCCAGGATTGATCTTCGATCTAGTAACCATCAATTAAGGGTGAATAAAGAAGATATTCCAAAGACTGCCTTTCGATGAAGATATGGGTATTATGAGTTTTTTGTTATTCCATTAGGATTGACTAAATCACCTTCTATTTTTATTGATTTTATGAATATTGTCTTCAAATTCTACCATGATAACTTTGTGGTTGTTTTTATTGATGATATTCTGATATATTAAAAAAGTTAGGAGGAGCATGAAGATCATATAAGGGTAGTATTGAAAACTCTAAAGAAGGAGTGGTTATTTGTAAATTTTATCAAGTGTGTGTTTTGGTTATAACAAGTTTCTTTCTTGGGGTACATTATAACTAGTGAAGGAATATCAGTTAACCCTACAAATATAGATGTTGTAGAATAGTGGACTTATCCTACAAAAGTAACTGAGATCCGTAGTTTCCCTGGTTTAACTGGATATTATAGGGGGTTTTTGAAAACAATACCATGAAATTCTAATCCATTAACCATGTTAACTTGAAATGAGGTCAAGTTAATAAGGAAAAATGACTGTAAAGAATGTTTCCAAGAGATGAAGAAGAGATTGGTTACTGCACCTGTGTTAACTCTACCCTCAATCCGAGAAGGATTCATTATTTTTATCGATGAATCTCTAAAAGGGATTGGTTAAATCCTCATTAAAAATGAAAATGTTATTTCTTATGTATCTCAATAGTTGGAGTCCTATGAGAAGAATTATCCCATGCATGATCCTGAGCTGGTTGAAGTTGTTTTTTCTCTGAACATATGAAGGCACTATCATTATAAGGGGAAATGTGATATATACACAGACCACTAATGTTTTAAGTATTTTTTTCACATCTAACGAATTGAGCATGAGAAAAACAAGTTTCTGGTAACTTCATGAGGACTATTATTGTTTGATTCATTATCATCTAGGAAGAGAAAACAAAGTTGTTGATGCATTAAGTTAGAAGGAACCTGATGTTATGTATATGATGATGATTCTATTAGATCCCTTTATCAAAGAACTTGTGAAACTTGACATGTGAATTATAAGGGAAGGGAAATCATCAATCCTATCCTAAATGATTTCCTAACATTCATTAATAGAGAATATCAAGAAACATATTAAAATAAGATATTTTTTATAGAATAAGTTTGAGGCTGTGAAGGATTGGATGTTTCTTGAGTTCAATATTGATCAAGAAGGTGTACTAAAATTTAATACAAGACCATGTGATCCATATATTTTAGAAATAAAGAAGGAGCCGATGGATGAATCTCATAAATATATATTCTCCTTAAATCTTAGAACCACGAAAATGTATAGGGACCTTTTTGATCATTATTGGTAGGATAACATGAAAAGAGAGATTCATGACTACACTATAAGGTTCCTAGTGTGTCAACAAGTCAAGGAAAAGAGACAACTTCCTAAATGGGTCTTACAACCACTACCCATACCAATATGGAAGTGGGATAATATAACTGTGGACTTTGTCATTGTTCACCTGAGAACTTCCAAAGGAAACAATTCGATATGGGTTATAATGGACTATCTCACCAAGACTTTCCATTTTATCTCTATTTGGAAAGATTTATCTCTTGATAAACTTGTCAAGATTTATGGGAAGAAAGTGGTAAGGATGCATGGAGTTCTACATTCTATCATATCTAATCATGACCCAAGGTTCACATTAAAATTATTAAGAAGTATTCAACATGATCTGTGTACTGAATTAAATTTCAGTTTGACCTATCACCCTCAAATGGATGGCCAATCATAAAGGACTATTCAGACACTCGAGGACAAGCTGAAAACATGCTCTATAAAATTTAAAGGTAGATGGGATTAAAATATCCCATTAGTTGAGTTCTCTTACAATAACAGTTTCCACTGGAGCATTAAAATGGAACCCTATGAAGCTCTATATGGGAAGTGATTTAGAACTCCAACTTGTTGGGATAGAGACGGTGAGATAATTCTTCTTGGGTATGATTTTTTGCAAGAGATGATAGAAACGTTCATGCCATCCAACAACACAATATGAATGCTCAAATTCAGAAGAAGAGATATGAAGGAAATCATCGATGGGACTTGGAGTTTGATGTTTGTGATAAGGTCATCCATAAAATTTCTCCATATAAGAGAGTCATGAGGTTTGAGAAGAAAGGGAAGATCATCACTAGGTACATTGGCCTTTGTGAAATCCTCGATCACATCGATGTAGTGGCCTATCGACATGCACTTCCTCCAAATATTTCTCAAGTTCATGATGTGTTCCACATATCCCTCTTGAAGAAGTACATACCTGAACCTTCACATGTTCTGAATCTAGAGGTGGTATAGTTGGAACACGACCTATTCTATAAGGAGAAACTGGTGGAGATATTTGATCATATACAAAAGGTTCTACACAATAAGACCATCATCCTTGTTAAAGTGTTGGGGAGGAACAAAAAATATGAATAATCCATGTGGGAACCAAAGGAGACTATAAGACAAAAGTACCCATTCCTTTTCTCTTATGAGGGTACAAGTTAAAATTTCAGGGATGATATTTCTTAAGGGGGAAGAATGTAACAACCCTAACTTTTGAATAATATTTTATTTCCTGAAAATGTAGGTTTTACTATGTCATAATCAATAAAAATGTATAAGTACAAATGAAATATGACCATCTAGTTTTAACAATTGGTTAATATGACCATTGGAAACAGTAATAATTTTTTACATTATAATTATTGTTTATAGGTAGAAATGATAATGAACAATTATTATAGAAAGAAGATTCGATGGACTTGTCCAATAGACTCGGGCCATATGAATCCCATTTGTTGGATATTGGGAAGGAGGTAGCACCACTGGGATTTGCTCTGAATGAAGCCCAAACTGATCTTCAATATATTAATATTGAAGGAAATCACCTACATTAGAAGTTCTAGTAACTAGATATTATGAGTCAGGAAATGTTATCTGAGTTTCCTCAAGAGTCTATCACCATTTCACACCTTACACTTAGGTTGTGTGTGGGTGTTTTAAGGGTTTATGTTTCATGGCCCTATATACTTAAAATGTAATCCCATTGTTTTAATAAAATCTTTATTTCATCATTTTCATTTTAACAATAGATTTGATTTATAAAATATATATTTATTTGTGACAAATGTGATAAAATGATTTTAGAAGTTAAAAAATTGTACTTTTAAGATAGTTCTCATATATAGAGAATTATTATGGTGAAATAAACATTATTTTTTAGTTCCAAATATCAAAATTAAACTAGAGTGAATTTTTTGTAGTTTTCTAAGTAGTTTCAATTTTTTGATGAATATATTTTTTGATGTATAGTATTTGATGAATAATAATCTTTTTGATGAATAGTAAAAAATAATTTTTAAGAATTATTTAATAATTGATTTTGGAAAATGATTTTGAAAAAATGTATATACATGGTTGCGATCAGTAAGATATTTAGAGTCTAATATGTTCAAATTAATTAATTTTTTAGAATTTTAACATGAACCTTTTGAATAGTAATTATACCCTTAGGAATAGTAATGTGACCAATGAAATAATAACCTCACATAAGAAAGTATAAATATACTTTAGTCATCTTAAATGGTAATGGGATATAATTATACTACTTTATAAGTAAATAAATGTTTTAAAAATTATTAGTTAAATATTAGTATTTTATTTATTTAATTTAATTTAAAATGAAAGTAATTTTTATAAAATGTGGGTAATTTTTAAATTCTACACTTATAAAATGGATAGGGTTATTTTTTTTGGAATTTTTATGAAATACTTGAATTTCAATGAATAATAAAAATATACTTTTGAGTTTTTTGTATGTTTAATGACATCATAACTATGTCATAATGATATAACGAGTAATATAAGATGATGGAAAAATATTTTATATTAAAATATTATATGAGGTGTCCCATGTGGCCAATTCCATGGGAAAATACCATGGGAAAACCCATGGTTTTGCAAATACCACTAATGAGGTGTCATTTGAAATTAATAAAAAACTTCCTCTCTTTTACTATAAATACACACCCATTCCTTCATTTTTATTAACTAAAAACTCATCATCCATGAAGTTATGCTAGTATTACCTCCCTAGATGTACTCCCAAGGTGTATTCAAGCCCTCATGGTTCCAATCTTAGAGTTTTAGAAGTTACTCTTCAAGGTAAGGGAATCCTCAACTTCTCTTTTCCTTTCATGTTCTCTTTTATGTGGTATGTATTTAAAATTTTTATATCAGGATATTATTTCTATTTTATTCTGTCTCTCTATTTTATTAAGAGTATTTAATTAATGGGTTACCCCTTTCCCCTCTCTTTTTAATGTTTTATAAAACCATGTTTCATACCAGTTATGCTGCCGAATTTTCATTTGAAAATCACATTCTTTTTCTCAAGAAATTATTTTATTTTATTTTTTAACACCCAAAAATATTTCATTTATAGGCGGATTCATAAAGACAAAAAAATTATTTATTTTATTCTGTAATTTGTATACATAAAACCCTCATTCTGTTTCCGTTGGTTATAAATGACCTAATGATCATGTTTTAAGAACTTTTTAAAACGCCATGATTTTGATATGAAACCCAATTATTTTATGCTCTATGGGATATTTATGAAATGTTTCATTATTATATATGTGGATCACATGAAATTAAATACATATTAAGGGTGTGCCATGATAGTGCTCCAATTCATATGGTGAAGAAATTAATCTCTAGAGATGATAAGTTTTATAATACCTTGGTGAATAACCTGGGAAATGTTTTAGGACACATTGGGGATGGACCTTGGTGATATGATTATGAATGTATAAAATAAATTTTTTAGCCACATTTTCAATTTATTATTATATATGTTATTATTATATTCCTATTAATTAGGAATTTATGATATTCCTCATGTTCTTATTTATATTTCTAAAGTTCATATATAAAATGTTTCGCTTGTTTTCCTTTAACGAGCCTTATGCTCACCCTTTTCATTGATGTATGTACCAAGGTCATAAGATGCAATAAGTATACTTAGAATGAACCTTGAATAAGCCTTTCATGTGTAATATAATAATGTTTTATGTTTTCATGTATTATGTACCTTATATTCATGACACTAAACATTAAAAGATCATTTTTTCTCTAAAATTTCATGTAATATTATGCAATAAAAAGGTGATATGATGTAAAAAATCATTCCCAATGGTTATCAATGATTCCAATGCACTAGTTTTATATCTATGGGGATCTAGGAGTCCCATTTTGTCTTTTTTTAATCTAGTTTGGGTTCCTAGTTTGATGGGAGATCCTGGTTGGTTCATGATAAATTGGTATTAAAGGGTGGAGGTTCATAATTTGTTGGTTATTGGTCTAAGTAGGTATAAGATATGGTTTTTATGAATTAAGTGGTACGTTATGAGTGAGTTACTAACCATCTCTTTCAGTAATGAGCCTAAGTTACTATGTTGTGTTGGAAAAATGGTTCTTTGCATCTTGTATTAATGTTACCGCAGTTTAATTATTTGAAAATTCCATAATTAGTAGTGTCCTATAATTTAAGAGAGTTTACTATTTTTTGATTTTATCTCTTTTTGTTTGATTATGTGTAGTACCATGCCTCCTAGAAGGAGTCTCACAGATGTTTATGAGAGTTTTAAAGATAATGTTTCATGAGAAAATCCTATGGTTGACCAAAATATTGATTAGAATGTGGTGTACATGGTCCATTCTATGGACCGTGGTTCTAACCCCATTCTATTTCCATCTACAGAAGTGAAACCAGATTCTATAAGATGAGGTTATTTAACTTAGGGTTTTTTATGTCAAAAATAGAGGGATGAAGGACCCTCAAAATGTGTATGATTGGTTAGAAAATACTGAAATGATATTTGATTTCTTGGAATCCCAAGACCTAGTTAAGGTGAAGTGTTCTATTTTCAGACATGAAGGACTTGAAAAGTGATGGTGTGATATGGTTGTTTCCTTAAAACAATATTAGGACTTGGATTTGAACTACTTGAAGCACATCTTCTCACAATAGTTTTTCCAGAATAAATTGATGTTGAAAAATTACATGGAGTTTCTAAACCTCTAACAAGGTGATCAAATAATTATGGAGTATGTTATATAATTTTTACAAATTATACATATTACAACATAGATTGTATGGAATGAAAAACTGAAGGCTTAGAGGTTTATGATGGGTGTAACACCCTGAGATTTTGTGAATTATTTTTTTCTGAATTAATTTATCTTTTCAATATTTTTCATTTCACGTGATACTAGAAATAGTAATATATATATATATATATATATATTAAAACACTAATTTAAACATTCCTTTCATACACAATAACAACTTGGTTTGTGCTACGTGCGATACCAACTTGGCTTGTGCTATAAGAAACACTAACTGGGCATACGATGCACACAACACTGGGTTTCAATGAAAAATATTTATATATATAATTAATTAAATGATATCATTATTATATAACAATTAAAACTAGTCATAGAAATAGTAATAAATACATTCAAAATATTTTAAATAATTGTTTTTGATAATGAAAGATAATATTTTCTGTAAAGTCCTTTTTTGTTTAAAATACCATTTTCTTGAATGAACCACATTTAAAAATAAAATTAATTTTAGAAAAAATTATAAATTTAATTTGAGAAAATAAACTTTATTTTAAATCCTAAACTTCAAAATTATCCTAGGGTGAATTTTTGGTTTCTTTCTGAATAACTTAATTTTTTAATCAATAGTGAAAAATAATGTTTTTTAGCTAATAACTACCCTTTTATTTAATTAATTATTAATTTTAAATTGTATTATAAATATATTTTAAGGTCAAATTAGAAAAATACCCCATGAATTAATAAAATTTAATTCATTATAATAAATTTCAATTTGTTACTGAATATAAAATCTTAACAAACTTTTAAACTTTTTCCATTATTAAAACCCCGTTATTTCCTCCCTTTTATGATATTTACACCAATATTAATTTTATAGATTCTGTGAATTGAATTTTAAAAATAGAAGATTCTCCATTTTATTAAATATAATATTTAATGTCTAATAAGACCAAGTTAAATTTTGACCAAAATTATTATTAAAATTGATTAAAATTAATCACATCAGTTAAGGCCAAATTAAGCATAATTAAGGACTAAACCTTAAAATTAAGGGCCCAAATGAAAAAAAAAATTATAAGAAATCCATTTTTGTTCATATATAGGTAAAACACCTTCAATTATTGATTCCATTTGGGTTTTATGACTTTTTTTTATGTATGAACTTGTTCACACCTAACTTGTTTCAAAAAATTCTATGTGAGTCCTTTTCCTTCCCTATAAAAGACCACCACCTATACCCTTTACTCACACCTCACAAACCATTTATGTTCTGACAATATATGCCCAAAGAGACTCCCATAAATCCTCACTTCAACCTTTTATTCTACCTTTGGGCAGAAATCCTATCCAGAAATCCTTTTGGCACAAACCAAAAGGAGTTAGCCGATTTAGAAGTAATGTCTTCTCTCAAGATCCTTTTCTTTATCCACTGATACACATTCTTTATCCCATTATGTTGTAAAAATAATTGTATCACAAATATACTAGGGTTTTTTTATTTATGTATTTCAACCTAAAATTACACATACCTCAATCTAATAGATATTGAATATACTATTTCTGTGTACAGTGAACTACTTCCTCACTAAATGATGATTCTTTATTTCTCCATTACCACCAATCATAGTGACCATTATGATGGAAACTATATTTATACATGTAATATATTATATTTATTATTTATTTATGATTATTTATTCCTTTTACAACACACATATTTTTTCTTTTTATTTTGTGTTAATATAATAATCTCATTTGAGGAAGTGTGGACTACCGACCCCTCAAAGCGATGTGATTCATTAACACACCACATGGAATGTATTAAGGATGTTTTTAATGAAATTATATGATATATATGATATATATGATATGTATGATATAGTAATTATAATGTAATTATGATATATATATATAAATAAATATATATACATATTTCATTAACATACTTTCTTTCAGTATGACATCAAAAAATGAAAACAATGTTCATGTGTAAGTACGGCTTACCGTCTCCATTAACAATGTATTCCATTTTTTAATATTATATTATATAGATTGTTATAATAAAAATATACTAGATATAACTGATATTTATATCTTGGTTGAAATTCTATAATCATTATATTAGTAGTAGTACCAAAGATATTACAAATTAAGACACATGTGAAGAACGAAGAGAATATTACCCGAAGTGAAACATTAACATAGGATCGTTAAAAATCAAGTAATATTAGGTCATAATAGAAAAATATATTTTATTATTATTAAGAATATTATTATGTAAAATATTTATAATAGACATATATTTATTATACAGGAAACTAGTATGAGTACAGAGAGAGCTAAGACAAAATGTAATGGGATTTCATCTCACTTTTAATTTTTGTGAGATACAAGTTATGTTTCCACTTTTATATTTTGTGTGGTATATGTAATACAAATTTTTTTATTCTAAGTATATTAAAATTAAATTTATAATTATTTAGATATACATTTTATGATCTTTATTTCACGGGGTTTAACATTCAAAAGTTACCAAATCAGTAAAATGCATTGTCTCAATTTTCCTTCTTTGAGACTCAGGTTTTATTATGAACCTAAAATCTTTTACAAGGTGTATATAGTTACATTTTTTCATCAAATATAATTAATCTAAATATTTTAATGATATTATATTATTCATGTAATTTAATTTCTTTACCTGGAGAGTATGATCCCAAGATACCAAGTTATAGGAGTTTATTGAGACAATCTCATTACTTTCTGAGATTGTTTATGTTTATGGTTCATTTAATAGAATATTATGATCCATATCTCAAGAATATTCATGAGTTTAATTATCCTATGTTATTTAATGATATAATCATTTATTCATACCTTATTCCACTCTTTGCTACATAATATATTTAAGAAAGTGTTTTTAGGAAATCTTGACTTTACCCGTTCTTCGGTCAAAAATATATGTTTTCAAAAAATCATTTCCAAGAATAAAATACAATTATAATATAATATTTAAAATAAATTTTGACCCTTTTTTCCTTTTACCAATCTATTATATGGAATATTCATGTTTCTTTCCCAACAAGTCACTTTTCAATCTTTTTTTACCATGAAAAAGGAATGTTCTTTTAACCTCATACAATGTGTACATATTTTACCACCATCATTTTTTCAATGATCCCTTTCGATTTTATAAAAGGGTTAATATTTAAGAAAAAAAATTTAAAAAATATTTTCAATCAAAATGGTTTTAAAAATTATTACAATATTATTTTATAAATTTTCAAGAAAAATGGTTTTCAAAATGTTTTCAAGTACAATGGTTTTGAAAACATTTTCAAGATCTTTTTATATATTTTTAAATCATTTTCGTTGAAAAATGGTTTTTAAATTTTTTTAATATTATTTTATAATTTTTCAAGGAAAATTGTATTCAATATGATTCCATGCTTCATTATATGTTTTCAAGGTATTTTCTATGAAAAATATTTTTAAATGGTTTTATGTATTAAAAAATCCGGTTTCAAACAAGAAATGATATTTTATTCAAGAAATATTTTTGAAATATATTTTAAAATTATTTTCCATCTAAGATGACATTAGTTGATGTTACTCTTGAATTTCTAGGAAATCATCTAATGGTTCGATTCATATCCTTTATATGAATGGGTTATGCTTAAATTAATGGTCTTTATGAAACCCGTTTCTCTTCCACGGGTTATATGTTTATTAAATCCATTTATTTTCCATGGGTTCCATGTTTATTAATACCACTAATTTTCATAAGTTATTATCTAATGAAATGGTTATGAAACCTATCTCTTTTCCATAGGTTATGATGTGATGAAATATTAATGATACCCATTTCATTTCTTGGGTTAGGATATGATGTTTATAAAAACTATTTCTTTTATGGGTCATGATATGATGAATGTCTTATTATCTTGTGGGACATGTATCAATTATTTTATTATGATATGGGTGGGACCTAAATATCCCTCCAATGCATTGGGTAATTAAAAATGTTTTAGGATCTCAAAGTGTAAACAGGATGACATACCAAGCCCGAAACAAGAGGGAATAGGGGAGAACATCCCAAGACCAAAATAATACGAAAAAATAGAGAACATACCAATCCTAAAATAAGAGGGGAAAAGGGAGAACATCCAAATCCCAAAACTAGAGGGAACATGGGAGAATATCCCAATCCCAAAAGAAGAGGGTACATGGGATGACATCCCAACCTTGAAAGAAGAGGGTACATATGAGGATATCCTAATACCGAAACAAGACAGTACATGGGAGGATATCCTAATCCTTAAACAAGAGGGTGAATGGGAGGCTATAAAATAACCAAATTAGGTATATAGGTGATTTATCCAAGCCAAACATGTTACAAAGGTCTTGATAGGCCTCCTTGACTTATGGTTTTTATATATATTTTCCACACTCCTATGTTTTTTTCCAATGTTATGCTATCATTTATTATGTTATTTAATTTCTTATGATTAATGTCTTATAAATATTCTATATTTATTTTGATCTTTGAAATATAGGGTATGAAATTGAAATGTTATGCTCATGTTCCATACCCTTTTGTTCATGTTATGCTTATGAATTTTCTTTACATACCCTTACTGTGTATCTGTCCTCATCCCTTTATTATGATTCCTCTATCTAGTTTATGAAGAAAGGTTTTAGGTAGAAGTGATAATGGTTTAGATATTTATGGTAGATTTTGACGTTCTTTCATTAGGATAGAATATTTTATTTCAATGTTTCCAAAGAAACTAAACTATTATGGTCCCCAGACCTGTATTTTTTCAATGTGCAAAATATTCTTCCAAAATGATGTAATATCCATGTATATTAATCATTGATTTTTATAGTCGGTATCAAATTAAAGGATTAGTCATCCTTTGGAAACTAGGATGATGAAACCTTAGTGATATCCCTAGGTTTATTTCAAAGGATATGTCTGGGGATGTCTATAAGGATATGTATAAGGATGGGTTAACTTTTAGGAAAATATCATGGAATTTTGGTAAAGGATAGAATGAGTGGTTTCCTAAAAATACATATGAGTATGGATAATACAAGTATATATGGATCTCGTATATATGTACCTAGGGGTAATAACTTTGAAAATATGTTTTGGGATCGACTTAGGGTAATCTGGTACACGACAGTGGGCCTTACAACACACCTAGTTTGACACTCTCGGGGGATATTCTTGGGGAATTCACAAAATCTTCATGAAACATTATGAAGGATTTAAATATAAGTTTCCTATGAATAACATATTATGAACCTTGTTTGTCATGGATTATTGAAGGTGACATTATATAGATATCCAATAAGTATTTCTTTTCATTAATATGTGGTTTTTATATGATAAGTAATGCTCACACTATGATTCTAATTTTAATAAATGGTGACAACCAAAAGGTACTCAATTAATGTTGAATGGGATGGATAATTTTCTGATTAGAAGTCAAGTGGGATGATCAATGGAGGTAAATATTTGGTGATCATGTCTAATCAGTTTTCACAGAACATGATTCATAATTTTAACCTTAACCAACTCTCGGACTCACCAAGGAAGACAAAGAATTAGTTCCCTAAGAGTTTGGGTAAAGGAGACCATGGAGGAAAGAGGGTTCATTTTCATTTATTTAAAGAATGTTGAAAGAATCTCCTAAGTTAATGTCTTAGAGTAACAGGAAGATGTTTTCTCTATGGAAAATAAGCACACAAATAAAGTGACTGCAAGGGAAAAATTATGAGTCCGGTAAATAGAATAGAAGGGAATGTTGGAATTTCTAAGGTATTATCAGTTGATGTATTCTTTATATGAGGATATTATGGGAAATATGAAAATTGATTTTCTATGTGGAAGGCTCATGAAGAGAATCAGAAATGTGATACAAGTTATGAGTTTTCTACTGATAATGAAGAGACCATAAATGGCATGTGAAAGGAATAAGATGTTCTTAGATTATTTTTTACATTAATCATAAGACGCATGATTGTACTGAGGTTGTGTAACCTTTAGACATGGATCATATTTCATATTCTTGTAAAGTGGTATTAAGTAATAAATTTATGATGCTTGAGTAATGGTTTAAGAATAATGTTGGATTAATGATGTATTTTGGAATTTAATTATTATGTTATATGAATAATGATATGTGTATGTATTTTCAGTATATGTTTTCATTAAGGATTGAAAATGACACGTTGAATGGTGATGAAGGCTTAGAAAAGTTATTTCAAAGAAGTTTGATATTTTGATTAAGGTAAGGTAACCACTAATTAGTTATTTTCATTGATATAATGATGTTTGGATAAATGTGTGTTGGATATAAATAAGTAAATTATATGGTACAAATTACCCTATATTTGTTTTTTTGAAAAATTCATCTATGTCATTAATGATGAAGAATATAACTTCTTTGATTTAATGGATATATCCAGTAATAATTGGAATATGGAATCATGAATGAATTCCAAAAGTATTTATGGAAATTAGTGTTTTTAACATGTTTCAAGGTAATATAAGTTGAAGGTATTCACATGTTTGGAATGTGAAAACCAAAATATACATTGTGACATATGGGGGATCAATGTTAAGCTGATTTTGTGACTTCTTTATAATGTTTTGGGTTTTCAACTTTCATAAGTGTTATAATGTTAACCATTTATGGAAATATTATTTATTATCTTACCACATGCGGATTTATGAATATTGGATATCTTCTTATAGGAATGTTGTATTGATGATAACTTATGAAAAAATGGATGGAATATCATGGATCTCATGGTCTATTATTAGTTCAGGGATTAAAAAAATTCTCATTCATTTCTTAGGGAATGTGATGTAGTGGAAATATATCAAGGAAAAACCAAAGGTTGGGATTTTCTTGATAAATGGGATAAAATAAATTAAGAATATTTCTATATATTATTGGTCTATAAAATAATTACTCAATGATATGATAATGATAATAAAAAATGTATTTTCCTAGAACCAAAAATTCTATTGAACCAATAGCTTCCTGAATCATCATTGATTTAGGACTTTGAGGCCCTTAACTTTCCTTTGATAATTAACTTGTTTGTGAATTATGACCTCAATCACTCCCTATAATATTTACTATTTTCCTCAAAGTCCAATCTTCACTCCGAACATATGATCTCTTATGTGGAAACCTAGTTTTATGTTACTTTGGGTAACCATTATGGTTCAAAATATTCATTTTTATGGGATGTCTTAGTATCAATTTTTATAATGTGGGTTTCTATTAATGAAACTTTCATGTATTAAACCTTTTATAAAACAAATGGATTTCGAGGTCGAAATTCATTTTATGGGGGTAGAATGTAACACCCTGAGAGTTTCTGAATAAATTTATTTTTTGAATTAATCTATCTTTTCAAAAATTTTCATTTCACGTGAAAATGGAGATAGTTATATATATATATATATATATATATATTTAAACACTAATCCTAGCATTCCTTTCACACACAATACTGACTTGGCTTGCACTACACACAATACCAACTTGGCTTGTGCTATAAGCAACATAGATTTGGCATACCATGCACACAACACTGAGTTTCTATGAAATAAATTTATATATATAATAATTAAAATGAGATAATTAAAACTTGACCATTAAACCTAGTTATATTAATAGTAATAAATACATTCCGAATATTTTTTATAATTTTTATTGATAATGAAAGATAATATTTTTCTTAAAGTCATTTTTTTGTTGAAAATAACATTTTCTTGAATGAACCACCTTTAATAATAAAATTAATTTTCTACAAATTTATAAATTTAATTTGATAAAGTAAACTTCATTTTTTAATTAATAACATCAAAATGATCCTAGGGTGACACTTTGGAATTATTATGAGAAACTTCATTTTTTATGAATAGTGAAGGTTCGGCTTATTAGTTAAAAATTGTCTTTTTGTTTAATTAATTATTAATTTTAAATGATATTATAAGTATTTTTTAAGGTAAAATTAGATAAAAATTACATATATTAATAAAATTTAACTCATTATAACCAATTTCACATAGAAACTGAAAATAAAATATGAATAAACTTTTGAACTTTTTCTTACTTTAAAACCCCGTTATTTTATCCCGTCTGTGGGATTAACACTAATCTTAACTTTGACACTACTGTGAATTGAATTTAAAAAATCCAAAATCCAAAATTATATTAAGTATAGTAATTAGAGTCTAATAATACTAAGTTAATTTTGGACCAAAATGATTAGTAAAAGTGATTAAAATTAATCACAACAATTATCGACAAATAAAGCTTAATTAGGGACCAAACCTTAAAATTAAGGGCCGAAATGACCAAACAAATTGTCCAAAACCCATTATCTATCCATATTTCCTCCATAATCCTTCCATTATTGTGTTTTGTTTGTATTTATGACTTTTTTTAGGTTTGAACATGTACACACTTAACTTGTTTCCATGAATTCCATGTGAGTCCTTTTCCTTCCCTATAAAAGGACACTACATCTACCCATTCCTCAGACCTCTAAAAAAATTTATGTTAGGCCAATATTGGCCCAAATATCCTCCAAAAAATCCCCCCTTTGAACTTTATGTATAATTTTTTTAATAAATCTTCTCAAATAATTCTTCTGTCACAAACCAAAAGGAGTTACCTGATTTAGAGGTAACATATTCTCTCAAGCTCCTTTCCATTATTTCCTTTCTTCACCGCTCCACTCTGTTTATTAAATTATTATGTAATAAAAAAAGTATAATACATATATGAGGATTTTTTTATGAAAATATTTTGACCTAAACATAAACACACAACCATCTAATGGATATCAAACATATTGTTTCTATGTTCGGGGAACTACTGCCTCACGAAATGATGATTGTTTATTTCTCCATTACCACCAATCATGGTGGCCATTATGATAAAAAACTATTTATATAAGTAATATATTATATTTATTATGTATTTATGATTATTTAATCCTTTTAAAACACACTCCTTTTTTATTTCCATTTGGTGTTAATATAATAATATTTTTTGAATAAGTGTGTACTACCACCCCCTCAAAATGATTTGATTTGTTTGCACACCACATGGAATGTATTAAGGATGTTTTTAATGAAATTATATTATATATATGATATATTAATTGTACTTAAATTAATATATATAAATATATAAATATATATATATATGTCATTTACATACATTATTTCAATAGAACAACAAAAAATAGAAACAACGTTTATGCGTACATACGGCATACCATCTCCATGAATGGTGTGTCGTAATTAGTACTCCTATATTATATAGAATATTATAGTACAAATATAAGAGATATAACAGATATTTATATCATGGATTTAATTATGGAATCATGATATATGTATAAGGACCAAAGATGTAACAAATTAATACACATGCGAAGAACAAAGAAAATATTACCTGAAGTAAAATTTTAACATAGGGTCGTTAACATGAGGGTAATAAAAGGTCATAATAAAACTATATATGGTTTTATAAATAAGAATATTATTATGTAAAATATTTATAATAAAATTATATTTATTATATAGGAAATGTTTATGAGTATAGAGAGAGACAAGACACAAGGTAATAGTTTTTCTTCTCACTTTTTATTTTCCTGAGATATGTGTTATGTTCACCAATATTTTATTTTATGTGGTGTATATAATTCCCACGATAGTATTCTACGTTTATTACACTTTAATTTATGATTATTAACATCAAAATTTTATGATGCTTCCTTCATGGGGTATAACTTTTAAAATATATCAAATAGATAAAATGTTTTGTCTCAATTTTCCTTATTTGAGACGCATGTTTTGTTATGCACCTAAACTCCTTTTCAAGGTTCATATATTTCCATTTTTCATGAAATACCATGAATATAAATATTTTCATGATATTATATGATTTAATTAATTTACTTTCCTTACATGATGATTATGAGACGAAGATACCATGTTATAAGAGTTTATTGAGTCAATCTCATTACTTTTAGAGTTTGTTTATGTTTGTGCTTCATTTGATGGAATATTATGATCCATATCTCAAGAATATTAAGGAGTTTACTTATCCTATATTATTTAATTCTATACTCATTTATTGGTACCATATTATACTATTTGGTACAAAATATTGTTAAGAAAGTGTTTTTAGGAAAGGCCAACTTTACCCTTTATTCATTCAAAAATATATGTTTTCAAAAAATGGTTTCCAAGAATATAATTCCATTATCCTATAATATTTGAAAGAATTTTTTAAATTTTTTTTGTTTTACCAATAAATACAAGGGAATATTCTTTTTTATTTCTAAACAAGGATCTTTACTAACCTTTTTTACCATGCCAAAGGAATGTCCTTTTGACCTCATATGACATGTATGGATGTACCCGCCATCATTTCCTTGAATCTACCTTTAAATTTTATAAATGGGTTAATCATTAAGAATATATTTTTAAAACATATTTTCAAATAAAATGGAATTAAAAATATTTTTAATATTATTTTATATGTTTTAAATAAAAATGGGTTTCAAAATGTTTTCATGCTTCTTTTAAAAGTTTTCAAGTACAATGGGTTTCAAAACATTTTCAAGATATTTTAACAAACTTTCAAAGTGTTTTTAAAGAAAAAGGTTTTTTAAAAAGTTCTCAATCATTTTTTATAATTTTTCAAAGAAAAAGGCTTTGAAAATTATTTCATTCCTTTTTTATATGTTTTCAATGTATTTTATATGAAAAATATTTTTAAACAGTTTTATGTTTTACAAATCCCATTTCAAACAAAAAAGTATATTTTTCTTAAGAAATGTTTTTGAAATAGGTTTCAAAATTATTTTCTGTCTAAGATGACATCCTTTGTTATTAATTATTCCTTTATTAGAGATTATCTAAAGGTTCTATTAATATCCTTTCTATTAATGGGTTATGCTTAAATTCATGGTATTTATGAAACCTTTTACCCTTCAATGGGTTATATGTTTATGAAATATATTTCTATTCCATGGGTTCCATGTTGATGAATCCCACTTATTTTCATGAGTTATGATTTCATGAAATGGTTATGAAACCTATCTATTTTCCATAGGTTATTATGTGATGAAATATTAATGATACCCATTTCATTTCATGGGTTATGATTTTATGTTTATAAAACCTATGTCTCTTTATGGGTCATGATATGATGAATGTTTTATTTTTCTTGTGGCACATGAATGAATAATTTTATTATGAGATGGGTGGGAAATATATGTCCTTATAATTCATTGGGTAATGATAAATATTTTATGATCTAAAAGGGTATATATGAGTACATCCTAAGCCCAAAACAAGAAGGAACATGGGAGAACATCCCAAACCTGAAACAAGAGGGAACATGGGAGAACATCCCAATCCCAAAAGAGGGGGAAATGGGAGAATATAAAAAATCCTGAAACCAGAGGACATAGGGGATAACATCCAAATCTTGAAAAAATGGTTCATGAGAGGACATCCCAATCTCCAAAAAAGTGGGTACACATGAGGATATCCCAATCCTAAAACTAGAGGTCACACAGGATGAAATTCAAATCCTGAAATAAAAGGGTAAATGGGAGGGCATCCCAAGCCCTAAGTAGGAACCCAACTGATTAATCCAAGACTAACATGTCATAGAGAGCTTGGTAGGACACCTTGACGTAGAGTTTTTATATGTTTTTTTCTATAGTTCCATGTTTTTTCCTATGTTATGATCTCATGGATTATACACTTTATTTCCTTACGATTCATGTATTTCAAATTTCTCATATTTATTATGATATTTGATATATAGGTTATGAACTTAAAATGTTATGCTAATGTTTAATACCCTTTTGTTTATATTATGCTTATGTATTTTCCTTACTTACCCTTACTGAGTATCTGTCCTCACATGTTTATTATGTTTTGTCTCTCTAGGTTGTGAAGAAAGGTTTTAGGTAGAAGTGAAAATGGTGTAGATATTTATAGAATATGTTGAAGATATTTCACTAAGATAGAATATTTTGTTTCCATGTTTCCAAAGAAAATAAAATATTATGGTCCTCAGGAATGTATTTTTGCAATGTACTAATTTTTTTCTAAAATGATGTAATATCCATGTATAATAATCTTGGGTTGATAAAGTCGGTATGAATTTTTTTTATTCATCCTTTGGAAACTAGGATTATAAAACATTATTGAGATCCCCAGCTTTATTTCTAAGGATATTTCTGGGGATGTCTCTAAGGATATGTATAAGGATTAGTTAACGTTTATGAAAATGTTTGGGAATTTTGGTAAAGTATATAATGAGTGGTTTCCTAGAAATACATCCCGGTATGAATAATAAAAGTAGATGTGGATCTAGAATAGATGTAACTAGGGGTAAAAACTCTAATAAGATGTTTCAGGCATGACTTAGGGTAATCTGGTACAAGACAACGGGCCTTACTACACACATGGTTTGACACTCTTGGGGGATATTATTTGGGAATTCACAAACTCTTTATGAACCATTATGAAGGATTTAAATATATGTTTACTATGAATAACCTAAGATGAACCTTGGTTGTCATAGATTATTGGAGGTTACATGATTAAGACATAATATAAGAAATTATTTTCCTGAATATGTGGTTTTATGCTATGATAAGTAATGATCACACTATGATTCTAGTTTACGTCAATAGAGGGAACTAGAAGGAACATGATTAATGTTAAATGTGATGGATGATTTTCTGATTAGAAGTCATGTGGGATGATCACTGGAGTGAAAGATTTTGTGATCATGCCTAATTAGTTTTCACATAACATGATTAACAATGTTTACCTTAACCAACTCTCGGACTCACCAAGGAAAAGAAAGTAGAAGTTTTATAATATTTCAGGTAATGGGGACCATAGAGGAAAATGGTTCATTTTCTTCTATGTCAAGATTGGGGGACGAATAACCAATGTGAATGTATTGGAGGAACAAGAAGATGTTTTGTCTGTGTAAAATAATTACACAATATAATTGACTTCAAGGAAAAAATGAAGAGTCTGGTTAACAGAATATGAGATACTGTTGGCCTTCCTAAGGTATTATCGTTTGATGGATTCTTTATATGTAGAAATTACGGGAATTATGAAAATATGTTTCCTGTGTAGAAGGATCATAAAGATAATCAGAAAGGTGGTACAAGTGATGATTTTTCCACTAATAATGAAGATACCATAAATTATATGTGAAAGGTATGCGATGTTCTTTGACTATTGTTTACATTAATCATAAGAAGCATGATTGGTCTAAGGTTGAGTAACCTTTATACATGGTTAATATTTTATATTCTAGCAAAAAGGTATTAAGTAATAACTTGATGAATCTTGAGTAATGGTTTAAGAATAAAGTTTGATTAATAAAGTATTTTAAAATATAATGATTATGTTATATGAATATTATATGTGAATGTTTTTTAGTATAAGTTTTCATTAAGGATTGTAAATGACATGTTGAATGGTGATGATGACTTAGAAAAGTTATTTCAAGGAAGAGGGATATTTTTTAAGGTAAGGTAACCCTTAATTAATGCTTGTCATTGAGATAATGATGTTTTAATAAATATATTTTGGATATAAATAAGTAAACTAGACAGTAAAAATTACCCTAGATTTGTTTATTGAAAAAGTGATCTATGTCATCAAAGATGATGCTTAAAACTTCTTGGATTTAAAGGATATATCCAGTAATAATTGGAATAAGGAAGCATGAATGAATTGCAAAAGTATTTATGGTAATTAATGATGTTATCATATTTCAAGGGAATATAAGATGAAGGTATCCACATGTTTGGAATGTGAAAACCAAGATTTATATCAGGACATATGGGGGATCATTTCTAAGATGGTTTTGTGACTTATTTATAATGTTTTGGTTTTTCATCCTTCAGAAGGGTTATATGGTTTACCATTTACGGAAATATTATGTATTATCTTACCACATGAGGATTTATTCATACTGGATATCTTGTTATAGAAATGTGGTGTTGATGATAAATGATGAAATATTGGATGACATATCATGGATCTCATGGTTTGTTAGTACTTCAGGGATTAAAAAAAATTCTTATTAATTTATTAGTGAAAGAAATGTAGTGGAAGTCTATCAAGCCATAAGAAATGGTTGGGACTGTTCATGATAAATGGAATAACATCAAATGAGAATATTTCAATATATTCATGGTCAATAAAATAATTACTCAATGATAGGATAACGAGATGAAAAAATGTATTTTCCTAGTACCTCAAATTCTGTTGAATCAATGGATTCATGAATCATTATAGATTTCTGAAATTTAGGCCCTTAAATATACACTGATCATTCAATTTTTTGTGATATATGACCTCAATTACTCCCTATAAATATTTACCCTTTTTCTCCATGTCCAATGTTCACTCACAACTTGTGATCTCCTATTTGGAAACCGAGTTATATGTTACTTTGGGTAACCATTATGTTTCCAAATTTCCATTTTTGAGGGAAGTTTTTGAATCTATTTTTACAATTTCGGTTTATATGAATGAAAATTTCATGTATTAAACCTTTTATAACCCAAACATATTTCGAGGTTGAAATTCATTTTAAGGGGGAAGAATGTAACACCTCGAGCTTTTGTAAACAATTTTTTTTTTCGAATTAATTTATCTTTTCAGTATTTTTCATTTCACATGAAACTTGAAATAGTTTATATATATATGTATATATATTAAAACACAAATTTAATCATTCCTTTCACATGGAATACCGACTTGTCTTGCACTACATGCAATACCAACTTGTCTTGCGCTACAAGCAACACTGAATTGGCATACGATGCACACAACACCAAGTTTCTATAAAACATATTTATATATATATATAAATAATTAAATTAGGTAATTATAACCTAAAAATTAAAACCATATATAGAAATATTAATAAATCCTTTACAAATATTGTGTATAATTGTTATTGATAATGAAAGATAAGAGTTTTGCTAAAGTCATTTTATGTTAAAAATATCATTTTTTTGAATAAACCAAAATTAAAAATAAAATTAATTTTAGAAAAATTTATAAATTTAATTTGATAAAATAAACTTCATTTTTGTATTCATAACACAAAAATTATCCTAGGGTGAATTTTTTCATTTTTTTTGAGAAACTTCATTTTTTGATGAATAGTGAAGATTCTGCTTATTAGTTAAAAGAAGCATTTTTTAATTAAATATTAATTTTAAATGACATTTTAAATAAATTTTAATGTCAAATTAAATAAATATTACCTATATTAATAAAATTTAATTCATTATAATAAATTAAACTTTGAAACTGAATATAAAATATTAATAAACTGTTGAACTTTTACTTACTTTAAAACCCAGTTATTTTGTCCCATATGCGGGATTAATACTAATATTAACTTTTATGATTTGGGGAATTGAATTTAAAAAATAAAAAATACACCATTTTATTAAGTCTAATATTTAGATATTAATAAAACCAAGTTAATTTTTGACCAAAATGATTAGTAAAAGTTATTAAAATTAATCACAATGGTTGAGGCCAAATTAAGATTAATTAGGGACTAAACCATAAAATTAAGGGTTAAAATAACCAAAACACTTTTCCAACACCCATTATAAATCCTTATTTCGGCCATAAACCATAAATTATTTTTTTGGTTTGTTTGGTATTACTTCTTTTAGCTATGAACATGTGGACACCTACTTATTTCCAAAAATTCCTTGTGAGTCCTTTTCCTTCCCTATAAAAAGAAGCCACCTCTACCCATTCCTCTCACCTCTAAAACCTTTTAATTTAGGCCAATATCATCCAAAATATCCTTCCAAAAACACTCTCTTTGACATTTATGTCTACTTTTGGGAAGAAATCCTCTCAAGCAAGCCTTTTGGCACAAACCAAAAGGAGTTACCCGATTTAAAGGTAACATCTTCTCTCAAGCTCTTTTCCTTTATTTTTTTCCTCACCCATACACTCACTTTATTCAGTTATTGTGTCAGAAACCAGTATAATACATATACTAGGATGTTTTTAGGTAGTTATTTTGACCTAAAATTACACACACCTCCATCTAATGGATATCAAACATATTGGTTCTATCTATGGGAAACTACTGCCTCACAAAACGATGATTGTTCATTTATCCATTACCACTAATCATGGTGGATATTAAGATGGAAAATATATTTATATATGTCATATATTATATTTAATATTTATTTATGATTATTCACTCCTTTTACAACACACATATTTTTTTCTTTCCATTTGGTGTTAATATGATAATTTCGTTTGAGGAAGTGTGGACTACCACCCCCTCAAAGCGATGCGATTCATTCACACACAACATGGAATGTATTAAGTATGGGTTTAATGAAATTATATTATATATATACTATATTAATTCTAATTTAATGAATATATATATATATATATATATCATTTACATACTTTATTTCAATACAACAACAAAAAACATAAACAATGTTCATGCATACATACGACTTACCGTCTCCATTAATGGTGTATTCTATTGCATACTCCTATATTATATATATTATTATAATAAAAATATAATAAATGTAACTGATATTTATATCATGGTTTTTATTCTATAATCATGATATATGTATACGGACCAAAGATATAACAAATTAAGACACATGGGAAGAACAAAACAAATATTACTCAATGTAAAATTTTAACATAGGATCATTAAAAAGAGGGTAATATAAGTTCATAATAAAAATATATATTGTATTATTAATAGGAATATGGTTCTTTAAAATATTTATAAGAAACTTATATTTATTATACAGAAAACTTGTACTAGTAGGGAGAGAGCTAGGACACAAGGTAATGGTATTTCATCTCACTTTTTATTTTTGTGAGATACATCTTATGTTCACCAATATTTAATTTTGTGTTGTGTATGTACTTACAAAGCATTTATTATATGTTTATCACACATAAAATTATGATTATTAAAATGTACATTTTATGATCATTATTTCATGGGGATTAACTTTCAAAAGTTAGCAAATCGGTAAAATGTTTTTTCTCAATTTTCCTTCTTTGAGACTCATGTTTTGTTATGAACCTACACTCTTTTTCAAGGTTCATATATTTCCATTTTTCATGAAATACCATGAATCTAAATATTTTCATGATATTATATGATTCATGTAATTTAATTTCCTTACATAAATATTATGAACCCAAGAAACCAAGTTATAATATTTTATTGAGTCAATCTCATTGCTTTTAAAGTTTTTTTTATGTTTAAGCCTCCTTTTAAGGAATATTAAGATACATATCTCAATAATATTCATGAGTTAACTTATAATATTTTATTTCATGATATAATAATTTATTGGTACTATATTCAACTCTTTGGTACGTAAGATAGTTAAGAAAGTTTTTTTAGGAAATACTGTCTTTACCCTTTCTTCGGTCAGAAATATATGTTTTGAAAAAATGGATTCAAAGAATATTATACCATTATCCTATAAGCTTTAAAAGATTTTTTTTACCATTTTTTCTTTTACCAATCAATAAAATTGAATGTTTTTGGTTCTTTCTGAACAAGGCAATTTCCTACCCTTTTTTACCATTCCAAAAGAATGTCCTTTTGACCTTGTACGACATGTACAGATTTACCTGCCATCATTTTCTTAGAATCTCCATTTTAATTTTTTAAAAATTTTATTATATAAGAGAATATTTTTAAAATATATTTTCAAAGAAAATGGGTTTCAAAATATTATCAAGCTTCTTTTATAAGTTTTAAATAAAATGGTTTTCAAAATATTTTCAAGTTTATTTTATTATTTTTCAAGTACAATGGGTTTCAAAACATTTTAATGTTCTTCATATAATTTTCAAATTGTTTTTTAATCAATAGGGTTTTAAAATGATTTAAATATTATTTTATAAGATTTCATAGAAAAATATTTTAAAAATTATTTCATGCCTTATTTATATGTTTTCAAGGTATTTTCTATGAAGGATATTTTTAAATGGTTTTATGTATTAAAAATCCTATTTCAAAAAAGAAAAGATATTTTTCTTAAGAAACGTTTTTGAAACTTGTTTCTAAATTATTTTCCATAGAAGATTACATCCATTGATGTTACTCTTTCCTTTCTAAGAGATAATCTAAAGGTTCTATTAATATATTTTCTATGAATGTGTTATATTTAAAGTCATGGTCTTTATGAAACCTGTTTCTCTTCCACGAGTTATATGTTTATTAAATATATTTCTTTTCAATTGGTTCCCTATTTATGAATCCTTATTATTTTCATGGGTTATGATTTGATAAAATGGTTATTAAACCTATATATTTTCCATAGGTTATGATCTGATGAAATATTAATGATACCCATTTCATTTCATGGGTTATGATTTGATATTTATAAAACCTATGTCTTTTTATGGGTAATGATACGATGAATTATTTATTGTCTTGTGGAACATGTACGAATGATTTTATTATTATATGGGTGGTAACTATACGTCCCTATAATGAATTGGATAATGATAAAAGTTTTATGATCTAAAAGGGTACACATTCTGACATCCTAATCCCAAAACAAGAGGGAACAAGGGAAGAAATCGTAATCCCAAAAAAGAGGGAATATGGGAGAACATCTCAATCCAAAAACAAGAAAGAAAATGGGAGAACATCAAAACCCCAAAACAAGAGGACACAAGGGAGAACATCCCAATCCTAAAAGAAAAGGGTACATGGGAGGACATCCTAATCTCGAAAGAAGAGAGTACACGGGAGGACATACCAATCCTAATACAAGAGTGTACATGAAATGAAACCCCAATCCTGAAATAAGAGGGTACACAAGTGGGAATCCCATTCCCAAATTAGGTAAAAAACTGATTAATCCAAGCCTAAAATTTCACTGATTCTATGTTAGGCCAGCTTGAATTAGGGGTTTTATATGTGTTTTCCACAATCACAAGTTTTTTTCCTATATTATGCTCTCATGTATTATGTTATTTATTTCCTTATGATTCATGTCTTTTAAATTCCCAAAAATTATTATTATCTATGATATATAGGGTATGATCTTCAAATACAATGATCTTGTTCCGTACCCTTTTGTTCATGTTATTCTTATGCATTTTCTTTATTTACCCTTATTGAGAATCCATGATCACCCGTTTCTTATATTTTCTCTATCCAGGATATGAAGAAATGTTTTAGGTAGAATTGATAATTGTGTATATCTTTATGGGAGATGATAAAGATCATTCCCCAAGATAGAAGATTTTGTTTCCTTGTTTCTAAAGATAGTAAAATGTTACGGTCCTTGGGCATGTATTTTTACAATGTACATAATATTCATATAAAATAATGTAATGTGCATGTATGTTAGTCTTGGGTTTCTATAATGGACCCACATATAAACATCCATTAATAGGAATTTATGTTGAAGCTTTAAACATATTATGAGACTATAGATAGTTCTCTAATGATAGATATTGACCAGTCATGCAAGTTTGGTCTGAATAGTTTTCCTCCTTCACTCGATTCTAGTTTTAGAAGTACCTATGGAATCAAGAGGAAAAATAATGAGTTTTGGTAAGTATGTGACATCAATTCCCAACAATAGTCTCATAACATTTCTTCCACAAATAGTAGGGGACTCTTAATTATAACTAGTGTGTTAAGACACAAAATGTGAAATGTCATATGTTCATCAGCACCTAGATGGTCTATAGTACAACATAATGCATTTTAGGCAGTAGGTTTTCATCCATGGACTTTTGGTGGGAAATATGTAACTTTTGGGTTAATGTAGTTTCATATAGTGGATGAATACATGATGAATTTGGGGGAAGGTCATACAGTTGTGATATGTACTATTTTCATTACTTCATCTATAAAATTGACTTTATTTGATATGGGTTCTCCTAAATCTTTTATATGGACCCTTTTCATGAATTCATTGAACCTACCGATAGAGCTCATGCCATATGTTATGGAATTGGAAACCCCTATAGGAAAGTAGAAGGAACAAGGAATCTAATGTCATTCTTGCACCTTCTCTATATCCAATGTAGATCTAGTATGATATCTCTTAGTTGTTGATATTTTCCTCTTTGATGTTATCCTTGGGATGAACTAGTAAGTTTCCCAAAAGGATAAAATTGATAGTTATCTTCAATGAGTGTCCTTTACTTTCCCGGATGAGAGTTATTGTTTGTTTTAAAGGAAATTAGATTCAATCTATTGATGAGGGGGGCCTTCATTTCCAAAGTTTGGGATTCAATTTACATTTTTCTTTGATGAGGAATCTTTAGGTTATGAACTTTTCCTAGTGGTCAGAGAATTTTATGAAGTGTTTCTAGATGACTTCTCCAACTTTACACCAAAGAGAGAGGTAGAGTTATCGATAGATATGATTCCGTAAACTCAACCAATATTTATCCCTTCTTACAAAATGGAATCCATATATATAAAAGATTTTAAGAAATAGTTGGATGTTTTGAAAGCCAATGGTTATATCCATCCAATTGGTCACCTCAATAAGCCTTGATACTTTTCATTAAGAAGGTGGATATGATGATTTTTTAATGTTTTTATTATCAAAATAATACTTAAGTTATGATAAATAATAATAACTTTTTCCCCTAAACTGATGAATTTTATGATCATTTTATAGGAAAAACGGTTCTAAAAAATCCACCTACAATCGGGGTATCACTGGCTCAAAGTTATGAAATCTGACATCTTTAAGATAGCTTTCAGGAGTAGATATGACTATTTTTAATATATTGTTTTTAATTTGAGACTAACTAATTCTCGTATAGTTTTCACAGATATAATGTTCTAGATATTACACAAATACCATGATTCATTCATTATGGAATTTGTGGATGAAATTATAGCCTACTCCATAACCAGGACAAATCATGAGTTTCACATCAAGGTTATTTTGGGAATCCTAAAATAACACCACCATTATTAGAAGTTAATAAAATATCATTTATATATCTGATAAGTAATGATATAAGGATATGTGGTATTAGAAAGTGTAATCTTAGTCAATAATTATAAGGTGAGAGTTGTCATGTCATGTGAGGAGTCATGAAATATATTTGAGAATTGATGTTTCATGGGTTTGGTGGGATACTACCGATGGTTCATGAAATATTTCAAAAATATTGAATCTTGATTTAACACTCTTAACATAACTGGGGTAAAATTATTGTGGGACTCGATGTGTTAGGATTATTTTGATGAGTTTAAATAAAATCTATCCTCATCACCTATCTTAATTTTTATAGAGACTAGACATGGCTATATGGTATATTATGGTAATTTAGGTGTAGGTTTCAGTTGTGTTATTATATAGAGATATTATATGGTGGTGTATTATTTTTGTCAAATTTTACCACATGAGAAGAATTAACCCACCCATGATTTACAACTTGTAGTAGTTATGAACACCCTCAAGGGTTAGAGACACTACCTTTTTTGAGAAATGTTCACAATTTATATGGGTCCAAAGAGGTTGAGTTTCCTCCTTTCATAGAAAGGCCTAAGTCTCAGACATAATCAATTGATAAGGTATCATTATTAATTTTACTTTTACATCACCTAAACATTGTAAAAGGAGAATTCTATTGAAAATTCTCTCAGTGTGATGTTTCACTTTGAGAACGTTAAAGAATCTATGGAAATGTGGAATCTCAAGAGTCTATTTTTTTGAATGAAATTCAATGTAAAGGAGGAAGGAAATGTTATCTTTTTTGAAACCATTCAGTTAAAACCATATCTCCTTAAGTTAGTTTCCGAAAAGAAACTACGAGATAATGAATTTTGGAGTATCATAGATTTATTATATAGTGGGGAGACCACCCCTGAGTGGTTTCTCTCTCTGAAATGTGTTCCTTGTTTAATGAATTGATGATTAGTTCCATCATCAGTGATAAGTTACATGTTATAGGTATTCCATTTCTCTTATCGGGATATTCAACTTGGTATTACAAATATGTACAATGATGTGATGCATTTGTTTTGTTGGTCAGGTTTTAGGTAAGATATATCTGATTTTGTATCTAATTGTTACACCTCTCAAAAAATCAAGGAAAACCATAGAAAACTATATGGGATACGTCAACCAATATGTTTTCTTATATGGAAATGGTATGAGGTGTCCATGAATTTTATCATAGGTCTACCACAAACTCCCAAGGTGTGAAGTTCTATATAAGTAGTGATTGACCAACTCACTAAGTTAGCTTACATTCATCCAATTCAAGACACCACCAAAGTTGAATATATTGGAAAGTTGTATGTGTAATATATTTTAATGTTTCATGGAATTCAACTATCTTTCATACCAGAAAAATATCATTATTTTACCTCTCTGTTTTGAAAAGGCCTTCAGGAGGAAATGGGATCTCAAGTTAGTTCTAGCATAATTTATCATACCCAAATAGATGGGAAGAAAAAGTGAGCAATTCAAATTTTGGAGGCCATGATTTCAGATTTCTTCCTAGAATTTAGAGGATCTTGGGATAACCATTTTTGATTAGTTGAGTTTACCTATAATAATTACCAATCATCCATCAAAATGGAAGCCATTGAAGATTTATATGGTTGACCTTGAAAATCACCACTTTGTTGGATAGTGATGGGTGAAACTTATTTGATAGATTCTATTGACACCCACCATACGTGAATAATAAAATATAAAAGGGAAAAAATAAATGAAACATGGGTATTATTTTATCCATAAAGAAAATGATGAATAAGGTGTCCAAAATTCATGGATTTTGTGAACCCCTAAAGAACACAGGATCACCTGACCATCAAAGTTTATGAGAATAGGTCGTGTCCAGTGCATGAAATGATTTATATCTCAAAGAGCCCCTTGGAAAATAATATACTTATCATTAAGGCATCTAAGACATTTGATGATCATATAGTTGTGGCCACAAAAACACCTCCACATCATGCGACTTGTCAATCGATGGGCTCCTATCAAACCATCCAACAACCCTTGAAATTAAAGTGAACAACATACACAAGGGGGAAGCCTTAAACTATCAACAATATTCATGTGATGTGACAATTTGGTTTGAAAGAAACTATAGTATCCCTACTGACCTGTCTTTCTTATCACACAATATCCCATTGGCATGTCTCCCTCATCACACGAATGGCATCAGACATGTACAAACATTCATGTTCTCCCCCTATGACTCCAACAATAAACATAAGATTTGTTTATGATAATGATCACACACCACTAAATGACCCTTCATTGGTAACTTGACACACCACTAATAGGGAGAGTGGTTGACATCGACAACATTCATTCAATTTCATGATATCTTCATCCCTTTTAAAATCAACAATGAAATACAAAGGGAAATGACGAGAGATTCTAGAAATGAGAAGATATGATGATTTTATTCAAAAAAAGTTATACACACCGGGTTACCCTCATTGATCACATGATAATCCCCCTCAAGAATCAAACATGACCTCACAAAATTCCTTCAACATGATATCCTTATCTTGTGAAGGACCTTATGGAAAGCCACCTTTGTCTTGTAGAAGATCCCATACAAGTCACATTTGATCATGCACACACATTTATGAAGGCATATTAATCTTGTGAAGGCCCCAAGACATGTCTTCCTAACCATGTGGAATCTTGTTGGCATATAAACATGGTTAGGAAAGTCCCCTTTTATTGGAAAAATTCCAATAAATCAGATGATGATGGTATGGTCTTGCGCTCATTGAAAGTCATGCGATTCCCCCAACCCATGCAAAGAAATATAAAAATGTGTGAGAAAAAGTCCCAACACCATATTCAAAAACAAATATGTGAGATATGTGACTTGAATGGAAATATATAATAAGGGTGTAGAGGCCTATAAAACCCTCACCCACAACAAAAAATGCAGCCTTTGTACGATTAAACAAGGGAGAGCGGGAGTGGACTTCTCAAAGCGTCCAATCTCATGATAGTAATGGGTTTCCACCTAGTAAAATCCATTGAACAAACTAAGGGATCCCAAATCATTCATAGGAACTTCACGTGATCACTTTAGATCACATAATGAAATTTTGGAATACTAGCTATGTAATGAAAAGAAGGCCCTGCATATATGCTTCATCATGATAAAAATAAATGAACTAACACTTGAAAAACATATGGTACATATGAAATAAAATGGCATAATAAAAGACTAAAATATGGGAGACTAATATAAAGATAGATTATTTTATATTCATTAACTTCATATGAATCATTCAGATCATGCGATCGTACTAGGAAATGTCTCTAATGTCATGTTATGTATCCTCAATTACAACGACCCGGAATTTTGTATAAATATTGTTTCCTAATTTTGTGTGTTATGTTATTTTTATACTCAACAAAACTATTTCATTTTATAACATGAGTATAATTAAAATGAGACCATTGGGTTTCGACTTTTATATGAACATTGGTCAATATGACCGTTGGAATCTAAATGTTGTGATTATTGACTCTAAATACAAGTGATCTTGGATAATTAATATAGAAAGAAGATTCGTAGGCCTCATCCAGTAGTCTCAGGCCAATCTAAGCCCATCTAACAGAACTTAGGAATGAGGTAGCAATATTGGGCTTTTCTCTGGACCAAACCCAAGTCGAACTTCATCGTGTGAAGCTAGAACCGAATTTCCTTTGCGATAAGTTCAAACTGATAGAAATTACTACTTCTGCGATGTTGGTCGAGCCGCCCTCAGATTCTATCACCTTAGCATGCTTTACACTTAGGTCCTATGCTGGGGTTATAAGGGGCTATGTAAGGAGATCGTAACTGCTTTGTGTAATCCTTTGAGATAAATAAAATTGTTTTTTTTCTTATGCTGATGTTTTAAATTTTCAAATGTCCGGATAAATGTACGATGTATATTATTGATGAATTAAAAAAAAGGATATTTTAAAATATTTTTGTAAACCTTAAATAATTAATGATGTGTAATGATTTTCAAAAAATGGTCTTCTGCAAATGAGTTCAGTAAGAAATTAAGAGTCTAATAAGATCAACTTCATTTTTGGTGAATAGTAATGTATGAATAATGATTTTACGCTTACGATTAGTAATGTGAACAAATGGATTAGTAGTCTCACTTAAAGAATGAATTAATATAATATAGGCACCTTGATTAAGTAATCTGATTCAATAAAATTGGTAAACAACTGTTTTAGAAATTATTAATAGAGTATTAGGTTTTTTTGGGTGAATGGTGTTTTTTAATTAAAAATTAAATTAAAAATATTTAGAAAATTACTTTTATAAAATGGACTTCATTTTTGAATCCCGAACATCGATATTATCTTAAGGTAATTTTTACGGATTTTTCTGCAAAATGAATTTTCGGTGAATAGTGTTTTTATTTAAAAATTAAATTAAAAATAATTAGAAAATTATTTTTATAAAATGGAGATTATTTTTGAATTCATAGAATTGATATTATGTTAAGGTAAATTTTTGGGAGTTTTCTGAAAAAGTTGAATTTTTAGTGAATAGTAAAAATACAGTTTTAGGGATTCAGTATGTTTAGTGACATCATAACTGCATCATGATGATTTCATGAAAAATTTTAAGGGATGGTATAATTCTGAATAGTAAGATAAGGTATTAGGTTTCCCAAGTTTCCAATACCATGAGGAAATACCACTTGTTTTGACAATACCACCAATGAGGTGTCCCTTGGCCATTAATGCCTTGTCCCCTCACTTCCCCTATAAATACAAAGCCATTATTTCATACATTCCATTAATAAATCCTCATAAATGAAGTTATGGTCTCCTTACCTCCCAAGGAGTCCTCCCAAGGTGCCCTCAAGCCTCACAAGATCCCAAACATCATGATTTCGAAGTTACTCTTCAAGGTAAAGGATCATACCTCTCTTTTTCTTTCCAAGTACTCTCTTTTATGTCATTTATTTAATGGTCCATGTTTTTATGTTGTAGGATGTTATTTTATATTTATCATACTTTCCTTTTCATGTTCATATGATGATATACCCCCTCTTTCTCTCATAAATTCATTTAAAGAATGTTTAAGTGGCGTCGTTAGGCTGCCGAATTTTTAAGGGATTCTTTCACCCTTCTCGTTTTCAAGATCTATTTTCATGTCAAGTCTTTCATGTTATTTTTTTAATGTTGGGGTATAATATCTCTATACATCATAATGATATTTTATGTTCATATGATGATATACCCTAATTGATCTCGTCAATTAATTTTTTTTAAGTTTTAAGTGATGTCGTTAGGCTGCCAAATTTTCATAAGAGAAATCTTATTTTTGACTTCCTTCCATGTTTTTCAGTTCATATGGTATGTATTTAAAATTTCATTACCATGTTCTTATATCCTTTATATTCGGTTCCTATATTGTTTTATGGATCATTTATGAGTGGGTGACCCATGTCCCCTTTCTTTTCAATATTTTCTAATACCCTATAACATAGATGTTATGCTGTAGAATTTTCGTCTCCAAATGTCTCTCTCTTTTTCTAAAATTCTTTTATTTTATTATGTATATACTCAAAGATATTTCTAATATATGGGTATTCAGATATATATCAAAATTTTCTATTTTAATTCTGGAACTTAGATACATGAAACCCTCTTTTCTTTTTTCCATGGGTTTAAAGTGACATAAAGATCAGGTCTTTAAAGCAGTTTTTAAAACGTTATGATTGTGAAATAAAACCCATTTATTTTATGATATATAGGTTATTTATGAATGTTTTGATGATGATATATGTGTATCACATGATAATAAAGTCAAATATGAGGTTTCACCCAGATAGCACTCCAATGCACTGGGTAAAGACTTAATCTCTAGAGATGACCATTTTTAGCGATAACATGGTGAATAATGTTGGTAATTTTTAATGACACCTTGGAGATGGACCTTGGTGAAATGGAAATGATTGTCTATGTGAAATGTTTTAGCCACATATTAATGTTATGACACACGTTATTATTATTATGATATGCCTCGTGATCTTTTTCTCATGCCTTAATGTTATTTTTCACCCTTTCCTTTTATGTATGCTCCCAGGTTATGAGATGATATAATGAACTTAGGATGAACAATGAAGAAGCCTTTAAAGTGTTTAAGAAGAATGTTTTATGTTTTCATGTATTAAATTACTAGTTTCCAAGACACTAAACCTTAAATATCCTCGGTTTTGTATAATATAATGAAAGTTAATGTGATAAAAAGGAGGGATGTTATAGTTTGTATCAAAGGGAGGTTTAGTTATTTGCGGAAATTAGGATATGAAAACTTTAGGAATAACTGTATAGAAAATTCTAAATATAGGAAATCTTCCTGGTATTTTGATGAGTATTGAGTAAGTGGGTTCCAAATAAAAATAAATCCCTGTCTGGATACGAACAAGTAGAGGTGGATCTAGCACAAATGTTCCTAGGAGTGAAGACTCGGACAAGGTGTTTCGAGCTTGACCTGGGGTAACCTAGTGCACGAAAATGGGCCTTGCTGCACTCTTGGTTTGACACTCCTGGGGGATATGATTTGGTAAATTAATAAGCATTTTATGAACCATTATTAAATGGAAAAAGACAAAATAAAATAAAGATTCACATAAGAATATATGATCATGGATAGACTAGATTGGAACCTAGGGGATCACAGGTTAGGGTATACTTTTCTTCTACAAGTTTATCTTTATATTCTTTATGTTTCCTTTTCCTGATTATTGGATAAGTATTTAATCCCCCTAATTAAACTTTTTTTTCTTAGTTATTGGTAGGAAATAGAAGAACATGTCCAAAAAACTGATGTGAAAAAAATGTGACGATTTCCCTATTAATATGACAGAGATGATGAGAGATCAAGTTGAACATATTGTGATAATGCCAAACCAGCTATCAGAAATTAAAATTAATAATTGGTTCCTAGTTGAAAGACAAAATTCATCAAGGAAGAATAAGATGAAGTCTCAAGGTTGTTCATCTGATAATGTTGATAAGGGAAAGAATAACCAATTTACTTTGTGAAAAAAGTGTGGAAATGGGCACTAAGGAGAATGTCACAAAGGAACCAGGAGATGTTTTAAGTGTGGGGTGATAGGGCATAATGTATCCAATTGCTTTAATAAATGGATAATGCGATGAATAGAGATAAGGTTTGATCTAATGTACCTTATAATTTTCAATGTCGTAAATGTGGAGAAGTTGGACATTGTCCAAGGCAATGCTCTCTTGGAATGGATGGGAAGCATGATGAGCATCAAAAATCATTAAGGACAAGGGAACAATGCAAGTCCTATGCTGAGATGGATCATGATGACTAACGTACATGTAACTTATTCTCAATAATTGTCTATGTCATGTTGAATTTTAGTTTGTGCCATATGAGCATATCTTTAATGTTTTCTATGAACATCGAGTCACTACCTAATCTGGTTTTATATCATTAAGGAAAACATCTATTTTTATGTACCACATGTTGATGTTGTGAAGATGTTCTTCTTGAAAAAAAAAGATTATTAGGGGATTAAAAGAATATTATTATTTTGGAAGACGTTCACTATTTTGGGAACACTTCATGATTGAGGTAAATAGATTACTAAGGTATTTTCTTTGATGAGTAAAGGTTGACTTATATATTGAAGAATCGATGAATCTAAGGTGAACTTATAGTAATTTATGTTACTTATGGAAATGATTAACCTATATTGGGGAAAATATGTTAAGGTTAGTTACTTTTGTTATAAGATGTTAGGAGTGGTTGATGTTGTTTAAAGATGAACAATAAAGTTTATCTTGGAATAAAATGTTATCAAGTCCTTCTTATATTTGGGTTTCAATAATAGTTTTGTTTATTTTGAGTAATTTTAAGGACAGTTATTTATGGAATGGTCTATGATAAACTTTGGGTAGTACCCTAGAAATTTGAAGATTTAAAGTAGTTTCCCTTCTTATGGGGTTCTTTCTTTTTGAAGAGTTGTTTTATCATACCCTTTCTGTTTTTGGGATAAATGTTTAAATATAGATAGTTATTCTTTTGTGGATTACGTGATTCTCTTAAAGATGATTCTTGTGCTTTGATGAGACCAAGTATTTTTGAATGCTCATCATTTGGAGAAAAGATTAGTCTTGGTAGAAACATATTAATGGATGAAACTATACTTGTAGGTAAGTATATTTCCTTGTGTTCTTATTATATGTAGTAAATGAATTCCCCAAAATTATTAAAAGGAACATAAAACAAAAAAATTGTTGGTTTAAGTTTCCTACTGGGTAATCAAAGACTGTTTAACCCATCACAAGTTTGTGATTTTCTGGTGGTTAAGTTTCTCTTAGACATGTTTTCTATCACTCTCCATCATAATTTAACTGTTTATTTTATCCTCCATATCCATGTTTTTCTACATGGAATCCTAGTATGGGTTTACTCGGGTGACCTTTGCACCTCCCTTTCTTTCTTTTAAAGTAATAGTGTTACTGACTCTTTTTCTGATGTGGTACTTTCAATGAAATTTCCAAGCCCAATTTTAAAAATAGCGAGGACGTAATTTCTTAAGGGGGGAATTTTTTGATGACCCCATATTTTGAATAAATCTTGTTTCCTAATTTTGTGTGTTATTTTATTTTTATACTCAACAAAACTATTTCATTTGATAGCATGAGTATAATTAAAACGAGACCATTGGGTTTTGACAGTTATATGACCATTTGTCAATATGACCATTGGAAACTAAATTTTGCGATTATTGTCTCTAAATAAAGGTGATTTTGGTTAATTAATATAGAAAGAAGATTAGATGGCCTCATCCAGTAGTCTCGGGCCAATCGAATCCCATCTAATAGAACTTGGGAAGGAGGTAGCACTATTGGGCTTTTCTCTGGACCAAATGCAAGATGAACTTCATCATGTGAAGCTAGAACAGAATCTCCTTCGTGAGAAGTTCAAACTGATAGAAATTACTAATCGTGCGATGTTGGCTGAGCCACCCTCAGATTCTCTCACCTTAGAACACCTTACACTTGGGCCTTATACTGGGGTTATAAGGGGCTATGTAAGGAGACTGTAACTACTTTGTGCAATCCTTTGAGATAAATAAAATTGTGTTTTATTCTTATGGTGAAGTTTAAATTTCCAAATGTCTGGATAAATGTAGGATGTATATTATTGATGAATTTGAAAAAAAGAATATTTTAAAATATTTTTGTAAACCTTAAATAGTTAATGATGTGTAATGATTTTCAAAAAATGGTCTTCTGCAAATGACTTGAGTAAGAAATTTGGAGTCTAACAAGATCAACTTAATTTTTGATGAATAGTAATTTATGAATAGTGATTTTACTCAGGATTAGTAATGTGACCAAATGGATTAGTAATCTCAGTTAAAGAGTGTATTAATATAATATAGGCACCCTGATTAAGTAATGTGATTCAATAAAATTGGTAAATAACTGTTTCAGAAATTATTAGTCAAGTATTAGTTTTTTTGGGTGAATAGTTTTTTTTAATTATAAATTAAATTAAAAATATTTATAAATTTATTTTTATAAAATGGACTTTATATTTGAATTCATAACATCGATATTATGTTAAGGTCATTTTTGGGGATTTTTTCTGAAAAAAAAATGAATTTTCGGTGAATAGTATTTTTATTTAAAAATTAAATTAAAAATATTTAGAAAAATATTTTAATAAAATGGAGTTTATTTTTGAATTCAGAGCATTGATATTATGTTAAGGAAAATTTTTGGGAGTTTTCTGAAAAAGTTGAATTTTCAGTGAATTGTAAAAATACAGTTTTAGGGTTTCGGTATGTTTAGTGACATCATAACTGCATCATGATGATTTCCTGAGATATTTTTATGGATGGTCGACTTATGAATAGTAATATAAGGTATGAGGTGTCCCAAGTGACCAATACCATGAGGAAATACCACTTTTTTCCAATACCACCAATGTGGTGTCCCTTGGCCATTAATGACTTGTCCTCTCACTTCCCCTAAAAATACCACGCCATTCTCTCATCCTTTCCATTCAAAAATCCTCCTCAACAATGTTCTGGTCTACTTACCTCTCAAGGAGTCCTCCCAATGATCCCTCAAGCCTCCCAAGGTCCCAAACTTCAAGATTTCGAAGTTACTTTTCAAGGTAAAGGATCCTAACTCTCTCTTTCTTTCCATGTACTCTCTTTTATGTCATTTCTTTAATGCTCCATGTTCTTATGTTGGAGGATGTTCATTTATATTCATCCTAATGTCCTTTTCATGTTCATATGATGAGATACCCCCTCTATCTCTCATAAATTTATTTTAAGAATGTTTAAGTGGCATTGTTAGGCTGCCGAATTTTTAAGGGATTCTTTCACCCTTCTCATTTTCAAGATCTATTTTCATGTCAAGTATTTCATGTTATTTTTTAATATGTTGGGGTATTATATCTATATCTATCATACTTATCTTTTATGTTCATATTACAGGAGACCCTATTTGATGTCATTAATTCATTTTTTATGTTTTAAGTGACGCCGTTAGGCTGCCGAATTTTCATAAGAGAAATCTTATTTTTGTCTTCCTTCCATGTTTTTCATTTCATATGGTATGTATTTCAAATTTCATTACCATGTTTTTATATCCTTTATATTATATCCCTCTACTATTTTATGAATCATTTATGAGTGGGTGAACCATGTCCCCTTTCTTTTCAATATTTTCTAAAACCCTATAACATAGCCGTTATGCTGCAAAATTTTCGTCTCAAAATTTCACTCTCTTTTCTCAAATTATTTTATTTTATTAATTAAATACTCAAAAATATTTATTCGATATGGGTATTCATATATATATCAAAATGTTCTATTTTAATTTTGGGACTTACATACATGAAACCCTCTTTCCTTTTTCCGTGGGATTAAAGTGACATAAAGATCATGTCTTTAAAGCAGTTTTTAAAACATTATGATTATGAAATGAAACCCATTTATTTTATTCTATATGGGTTATTTATGAAATGTTTGATAATGATATATTAGTATCACATGATAATAAATGAAAATTTAAGGGTGTGCCCTGATAGCGCTCCAATGCATTGGGTAAAGACTTAATATCTAGAGATGGCCATTTTTAACGATACCTTGAAGAATAACCTTGGTAATTTTTAATGACACCTTGGGGATGGACCTTGGTGAAACAGAAATGATTATCTATGTTAAATGCTGTAGCCGAATCTTCAAGTTATGAAACAAATTATTTTTATTATGATATGCCTCATGATATCTTTCTCATGCCTTAAAGTTATTATTCATGACTTTTTGATGTATCTCAAGTTCACATGTAAAATGTTTCCCTTGTTTCCCTTACTGGACCTTTTTCTCCCCCTTTCCTTTTATGTATTCTCCCAGGTTATGAGATGATGTAATGAACTTAAGATGAACAACGAATAAGCCTTTCAAGTCTTTAAGAAGAATGTTTTATGTTTTCATGTATCATGTTCCTGGTTTCCATGACACTAAACCTTAAAGATCCTTGGTTTTGTATAATGTAATGAAAGTTAATGTGATAAAAGGTAGGATGTTATATCAATACACCATTTTGATCATGTGATTTCCTATGAAATTGTCAAAAACGTAACACAATACCCCTGGTAATACCATGAGAGTCTCAGAAATCCCTATCAGATGACCATTTTGATATTTTTTTTGTCGTTAGAAATGTGTTCCAAATCATGTGGTGACACGAGTGTATGTTAGCTAGGTATCAGAATGTCCTTTGGGATTTCTAACCAGATCTCATGACACCCTCCAAGCATGTCATCCAGGTTTCATGGTTACACCAAGACATGTAATCCCAGATCATGTGGAACGCTATAGAAATGTCCTTCAAGATCTTGTAATATCCTCTAGATAAGTCATCCAGGTCCTACAATGTCCACCAGACAAGTTATGTTTGATCATGTGATGAACATCAGACATTCCATTCAGATTATACAACATACTTCAGGAGAGTCAAATGGATAACGTGATGGTATTTGGACATGTCCAATATACAACCAAAAATATAAAAACATCCTCCAACATGCTAGGTGAAAATTAGGTCATATCATATGGAAAATCAAGTAGGTCAAGCAGACAACCTGGATAGGTCAATTAGGCATCCTAGGACATGATAAACTTGTCCATACCACATATCATGGAAACCTTAGTGTGTAAAACCTTATTAAGTGAACTATAAGAACCCTAATTCTTACAAAAACTCGGATATATAGGATGCATTTCTAAGGATTGAGCTGAAATCAGAATCCACTTTGGTGTAAGTACCTCTATGTCCCTGACATTTCCACTATCTAGAACCAATCATTCGCATGGGATGATCATTCTACCTCATCCATCAAAGGACATAGAAATCAACTAAATAATAATAACCATGATTCATGAAATAACCAGGATATATAGGATGTATTCCTAAGTCACAAGATCAAATGGGATCTAATTCAGTATAATTCTCCAATTTCTCTGACATTTCAACCATCAGGACCCAATCATTCTGATGGGTTGATCATTATACCTCATACATCAATGAACTGATAAATAAACTAAACTAAAAGAACTCTAATTTCTGCAATAACCAGAATATATAGGACTCATTCCTAAGGCCCAAGCCTAAATTGTAAAATAATTTAGTATAATTCTACTAATTTCTCTTATATTTCAACCTTTTGGACCCAATCATTACCATGGAATTATTATTATACCTCATCCATCAACAGACTGAGAAGTCAACTGAACTACGAGAACTCAGATTTTGGTAATAACTAAGATATATAGAACACCTTCCTGAGGCCTAATATCCATATTAAACATCCAATGGTATGTCTCAGTACATAATTACCACATCCATATGTAGAGAGAACGACTACTTTCTATCACTTGTTTCTTTTACCAATCATGAACATGTTGGATTTTGGAGTGGAAATGATAATATCATTCTCATTATGAATCTCTACTAGCTAGGGTGACCTCAGTGTGTAAGCCCCGATGAGTGGTATGATATGACTTCCCCTATATATGGGAATCCACCTTTGGGGTAGGACCTAAGGGCCTGACTAAACAACGATGACTCTGATTCCTTCTGTAATCATGATAAATAGGATTCCTCCTTGAGGCTCGAGCTCAAGTACCCAGTTACTAAGTTCCCTCATATATTTCCTTTC
Organism: Viscum album; assembly: GCA_963277665.1. Taxonomy (NCBI): domain Eukaryota; kingdom Viridiplantae; phylum Streptophyta; class Magnoliopsida; order Santalales; family Viscaceae; genus Viscum; species Viscum album. The sequence goes on from OY728158.1 coordinate 886,155,377, forward strand.
TGCATGAAGCTAAACTACATGGGTTTAACGAACTACATGATATTTAATTCCTATTATAAGTAGGATATATGGGACCCCTCATAATGGATCAATCCCATCCTCAACATATTAATAAACTCCATACATGTATGAAAATCCCAAAGTGCCTAATGATATGGATCCAATATATAAGAAGATTCCCCTTAAGAAGAAATTTATGAAGAACCTCATATATATTTAGATAGACTCACTAAAATATTCCTATTCACATATAATAGGGTTTAACCTATGATAATTTTTAGTGTAACCGATTCCATATAAGAATTAGAAACATTTCATGAACATATCTTAAATTTATAAGAGAGTCCTAGAGTAGGAAACAATCCCCCCCAAAAAAGGTGTTATGAACCTAACCTCTAATCCTATTGACCAATTTTAGTTCTTAAGTGTCATTTCATCTAAAAACCTAACTAACCACCTACCTTTAGAAAGATGGCTTGTAACTAATTATTGATGTGGGAACCATTTGGAGTTTCTATTAAGAACAATAATGGTGAACCCAATGTAAATGGTTATGGAAGCCATTAAACCCCCATAGTCAACCTCCAGTTTAAAAACAATGAAATATCGATTCATTTTTTCAGATGAAGATAATATGGTTAATCTGATGAAAAAAAATTTAACTACATCATCTCCTTTACAAGATAAAAAGGATAGACAACCTAGTTCTCATTATAATATTTTGTTCCTATCATGAGAGTTCTTGGTTGTATCTTTTACAATGAACCAAAAATTGTGAACTTGGCCTGAATTTTTCAAATAACAGAATGATTGGTTTAACATACGTCATTCCATATTGTTTTCATGTCCTATAAAAATTTGGAAAACAAGACCTAAATCTAATGACCGATCTTCTGTAGTCTAGGTTCTTATGAAAAAAGTTCTTTCTCTCTTTGACAAGAACACTCCAGAAGAACTTCCTGATCAAGAAGAAAAAATTGTGTTACTTATGTATATCTAATTAAGAACATATCATGCCTATTATGATGAAATAATTGGTGAAATTTTTATTTGTTGTCTTCATGACTGATTATCTCTCACAAGCAAGACACTGACCTAATATAGAGACTTCATCAAGTGACCATTTTGGAAAATTAGCTACAACTAAAACCCCTACATGCCTTAGAATGAAATCACCCACACACCGTCATAAATGTTGGGTGGAAAATTTAATGGTCCAAGAATACCATAGACATGGTAATATAATGAACCTTGAGGATTCCTATGAGGGTCTTCAAGTGCTAAAACTGAGGAGCCTGCATCATCCAAAAGGAGCTATAGTAAATCGAGTGGAACTCTTCACTATCACCAACCAATTTGAGACTTTATCACCAGAGTGCAGCAATTACCAACTTCTATATCTGATAGAGGAAGAAAAAGGAGTCAAATACAAATCCCTTCAATTTTAGGGGCTTCCAATGAGGGATCCTATCAATCATCATCAACAGTGACATCCCAAATGTTCCGTTTAGTTTCCTACGGAGGGTGCCACCTTGCACGCTTCCACCTCTGATAAACATTCATGGGAAAAAACGAAGACACTTAAGGCATGAAATGGTCTTGATAATCATGAGTGAGATCATATCCCCACTCCTTCGGATGATGTCTACCGATATATTCCAACAATAACCAGCCATCATCCTTAGATCCCTACTTGCTCAGAAGAAGTTTGTAGGAATATTCCAAAATAAATCATAGAGAAGGGAACATCCCTACAACCATGAATTAACCCCATTTAAATATTCCTATGTCATAATAAGGAAATTTTTGGGTTCATATTCATAATTAAATTGAATAAATATTCCAGTATATAATGTATACGAGAAATGTACAGGATTACATTCCTACACACACTTTGATAAAGTGTCATTACATATTTGAAATAACTGATGAACATTACCAGCATATTTAGGCATTCGTACATATACTTGAACTGAAAAACATTCTTATCCTCATATAAAGGGAAATAGAACACAATAATTAGTACGAACAAGTGGTTTCTCTAGAGAAAGTGAACATTCTTTCTCCTATCGTGGAGGATTATTATAATTATAGTAAAGGATGAAGCACAAGACTAGGATCCTATTCCCATTCCAAATGGGGATCACTAAGTGAGAGTGGCACATTACTCAAGGTAGATGAAAATTCCTATTGAAAATTAAAGATGACATATTCCAAAGGCCCATGATTAGACTCATATCCCTGTTCTACTTGGGTTCACCATGTAAGAGTGGAACATGCCTCAAGATGAGATCATATTACTATCAAAGGAGACCAATGATATACTATAAAATCCTAGAATTGGGATAATATACCCATTCTAGATAGGGTTCACCATGTGAGAGTGAAACATTCCTCAGGGTAGGATTATATTCCCATTAGTGAATCTACCTAGAATATTCCAACAGATCATGGAATGCTGGATTCTATGCATATTTCTGCCGATCAACAACTGCATCAACATCATTTTGAGGAAATACAAGAGGAAGATCATATCCCTTATCCCATTTGGGAGGTCCATTGGAATATTATGACGGGGAATTAAAATTTAGACTGGGCTCATATTCCCACTCCAATCAGGGATCACCAAGTGAGAGCAACACATTCCTCGAGACAAGATCATATTCTAGTTGAAAAAGACTGGTTGAATAGGCCAATGGTTTAGAATCAATATCATATCCCCATTATGAACGAGGCTCACCAAGTGAGAGTGGAACATGTCTTAGATAAGGCTCATATTTGTATGAATAACAAAGAATATCATTGGAATATTCCATCAACTTCTCAGTGGTAGGATCAAATTCTCACAACACTAGATGTTTATCAACAAAGTATGACAATTGTCATAAAAAATAATAATATCCCTATGAAATTTCAAATGGTAGTACAAAATACTCTGACCATGACATAAAACAAGGATCATATCCCTAATATACTAAATTACATTGTCTTTGAGGTTGTGTGAGACATAATCTCAAAACCCAAGTGTCTGTCAACTCTTCAACTGAAGCAGAATGTGATCATTAATACGATTGGCCACAATGTGGTAGTTTCAGGATGTATCATAGTGACTCTACTCCTAAAATCTACCTTGGTCAACCTCCCCACTATAATATCTCCAAAGAACAAGGAAATCATCCACTTACTCAGACACCTCCATATAGAGGGGTGTTAAAAACTCATATGCCTCCATATAGAGAGGTGATCAAAACATCAGGTTCAAACACATATAGTTCCCCATAAACATTCAACAACACTCCACTCTAGTTAGTAGAATACCCCAAGAAGCATATTTTGTACTTTTAATAGATAGAGGCATGTAATTCTAATGAAGAGGAAGCCGGAATTGATATATGGAGAGATTTTTTTGAAAAAAACCTCCCCACAATGTTCTGGCCCCTTTCAACTTTTAAATATGATATCCTATATGAGGTACAAAAAAGGTCATGCCTTATATATTCCAAAATATGTGGGAAAATCATTAGATACTGAAGGATATAAACCTCCTTTATCTTGGGTATAATGGAAACCTACAGACTATCAAGTTACTTTGTTTTTAATAAGAATGATATTCCATATCTATGGATCGGGACCTAATCAAGAAAAGAACAGTAAAAATATACAATAATATTTCTGTTATTGCATCACAACTATTCAGTATCTGGTTTCCAAATCCATTGCAGGCATCCATATTTGAGTTTAGGGAATGTATGAAGCACTACACTTCACTGCACCAATGTAACAAAATAACCCCTTAGATAAGGTGTCCTGTAATTTCATATCATCCGGTGAAATTAGATATTGGGTAACGCGTGAGCTAGTTAGGCACTATAATATAATTAACCCACTTCAAAGGTGACAAGACATCATGAATTGAGGGTAAGGATAGTCTTTGGATATTTGTACCCCCCCTTTAAATAATGCGAACACATTTGAGACACATAAGATATAGTTGTGATCAAACCAATAACTTCCAATAAAAAATGACTCCCTTAATATGTTTCCATTGTACCTAGCTTTTACACAAGTGCAACTACATCATACCAAATAGGTCGCAGTAGTAGCTGATGTTGTAGCTATCCTGGAGCAAACCCATCCCACTGGACTGGGGGAATATCTACCATAGCCTCAAACCCTTAGATCATCAATTCCCAAGAGTATTCTTAACATATACGAAGCTAATAAAAACAAACCCTATCCCATTGGAATGATGGAGTTTAAATCTCAATCAATACCATTAGGTTCATCATCCCCAAAGAGGGTTATGATGAAATCAATGATGGTTCTAGATCAACCCCTACCCATGGGGTTGGGGGAATTTATATCTCAATGTATGTCCTATGAGTCATCAAATCCATGACTGGAATCATTAAATCTTCCATAATAGGATCAATCAAAACAAATTATGTCCCTAGATAGGCCTCATCCCATAGGGATTGGGGAATTTTCATAATCATCATCATCACCACAGAGGGAATATATCTTCTCTAGGTTGGTTGGTAAATATCGATGGTCGATATCCCATCTATTTCTTCATCCACAAGAAAGAACTATGCTATTTGAGGCCCATTTGGCTATCATGACCAGAAAATACCTCAAGGTCAGTAATCACAGGACAATATGGGAGGAGAATATAATGAAGGAAGTAAAACCCTACTGAGGTCGCAATCCAAAACAGCCAAATATGGCCAAGGGATTGAGAAACACCACTCATATAAGCAGTAAAGAGTCATCCTTTTGTGTCCAATGTAATGGGAAAACTACCATTTACCATTACACATATTTTAATTTTATCACCATCAACAAAATATATAATTATGATAAAAAAATATGTAGGGGGATAAAATATGGAAAGGATACTCTGGGAGAAGGATTTGGATGCACCCACTAAAGCTGTATGCACCTGGAATACGAGGAGGGTCCAAAATCTGGCACCTCTGAATATCGAGTAGCCACATCTACGGAAGAACATGTCTAAAGAAAAAATGGAAAGGTATGGTTACATCCCAATCACTTCGCAAAAGAACTAAAAATCCTTCCATGGAAGAACATTTTTCACAATATGAGAGTGATATAAAAACTCTCAAAAACTCAACAAGGATATACTCAGGGGAAACATTTTTACTAGGTATCAACTTTAGGAAGAGATCAATATTTTTACTCCTAGAGATGATGTACCTAATGAAGTGGAATATGAGTTTCCAACCTGCTCCAGTTCCTATTAGTCAGTCTACATAAATGAGGAATTCAAATATGATCATGAATTACCTCTATTACAATTACATACTCTCAATCACCAAGGTAATCATTCCATATTCACAAAATTTTAGAATTAGTGGGAGATGAAAAAAGTGACACCTCATCAGACCCCAATTTTTCCATATTGATGTTAGGTGGCTTAAACTATAGAATATACCAAATTTATCAACATCATTGAGTCCCTGTACACTTGAATGGAATGAGACTTGATAAGAATCCATATCGCAAATTGGTGAATGACACTTTCCCTCAACCAATGTCCTAAATCCTAACTTACTCACCTTTGATGGTGCATTTGACCCCAAAAAATATCTCACACACTTTGTATCCTGATGTGGTCTGATGATGGTCCCTCATGATCAACAGGAGAAAACCCAGATGAGGTTTTTTTTATAGAATCTGATAGGGCCAAACATTATTTGGTACATTATACTTCTAGAAGGATCCATTGTAGGATGTTAAGACCTTCATCATCAATTCATTTACTATTTCAACTCCACACTGAGTAAAATGATGATTATTGACCTAATGAATTGTAAGAATTGAGAAAATGAGAGTATGTATGAATTCATAGCCTGATAGAAAGGTATAACCTTTTCAGTTCACCTCTATTTATCACAATAGAAATTACTGGAACTTTGTGATCAAAATCTATATGATAAGTTATAGATGCCTATGATCCCAATGAAATATCTGGGAAATTCCATGAGTTTTAAAAAACATGATAATGTTTGGAAGATTCCATCCACCATACCCAAGGTAAATCTCAACTCATTCCCTCAAAATAGGAAAAAAGGATCAATAGGGTAAAAATTATCATTATTACCCTAAAACCACTAATAATGTTCATTCAAGCACATAGAAATGTCCTGAACTGCCCAACACCTCCAATCAAGTGGAAGAAGAAAAAAATATCCCTCATTCGAAATAAAAAATAGATTAGGGTCACCTGAGATTTTAGGAATGGATGAATAAAAAAAATCATTCTAAAATGATAAAGTCATTGATTATTTCCTTACATAAATGGAAAATAACTTGCTCAAGTTTTCACAACCCAAGAATCCCAATGAGGTCAACATCAGTGATCGTCCTGAGTACTACCCTTTTCATAGAAGGATGGGTCATGAAATTGAGGATTGTTTCATATTCAAATACATTCTCCAAAAAATGGTTAATTCCAGGTATGTGATGCTGGATAACTACCTTGAGTAGGTGACCTGCATAACCATCACACAGAAGAAGAAAGTGATTGGTGAAATGTTTCGGTTAGGTATGGGTAGAAGTTCAACAACTAGATGAATCTAAAGATATTTTACTGGGCTCATACCACCTTGGGATCATAGATATTTAGAACAAGAACTATTTAGTTACATATGGAGGAGACATTGACTATTCCTATCAAAGGTGAAACTGATAATCAGACACAAGAAGAGATAGTATCAGAATATTCCTTTTTAGCTTCGACGTAAGCTATGACTCTTGTAAATTTCTTCCATGGAATATCCAAATCATAGAAACATACCCACAAAATAGATCCCTGCTCGAATGAAGAGCTCATATTTGGTTCTGTTAACATGAAAAATTTGGTTTCACCCTTCCTTAATGAATAATATACCTCTGGGTATGATTTACCCACACCAAAACAGGGAATAAGAGGCCACATGTATATGGACTGAGGATAGAGGGGACAACACGGGTGTAGTCGAACCCAATTTATAGTCACATCCACACATAGAACATATATGCAGATGTCATTCGTGGTAAGAACTCCATAATGGACAAAAGATACATGGAGGTGTATAAAAAAACTCAAGTGGTTGTCTGTGCTTGGTCATTCTACATGACCACCTAGCAGGGGTGTTATCATATGATCAGCCTAGACAATGGGGGAGGCTGGTGCAACAAGTTCCACTAGAAGTATATGCTCCCTCAACCTCTACACATGAACCAGTCCCATATACCAAAAATTATTTTTCTCTTATTCTTAATATTAAAAATAAACTCCGCTGTAGGAAGCACCAACCTATGGAAAAAACGTATGACATTTTGAAACAACTAGTAGTTGTCCCAACCAAGAATCGAATCTTATATCTTATATATCTTTCAAAAGATATCAGTGAAGTACTAATTGAAGCCTTCTATATTCCACAAAATTTCGATATAGAGTTCACTACAGTTGAGGTCTATCATGTGGAAACCATTCTGGTAAAATTCCATGTCACCATCTCATTCACAGTCCAAGATCAAGAACATGTCATCTTGGGACACATAATGTCCCTATATGTTTCGAGTAGACTAACTATTGTTGACATCTGAAGGGTCCGGATTGACAATCCTTCTAGGATAGACCTCATCCCAATTCAAACCCATTGAAATTTTGGATATAGAAAATGAGACTTATCTCCCAAAAAATTGACCATTCAAGGGTATGATAAGCGTAAGAAAAGACCTCTTAGGAAGACCAAGCTTAGATCTCAGTTTGGGGATCTCACATCCAAAATTGAGTTTATGGTTATCTAGAATGACTACACATACAATGTTATGATTGGAAGAACCTAGATCTAAATCCATATAGTGGTACCCGTAACATTCCATAAATGTTTGATATACCCCATCAATGGAATGTTCACCATACTACAGGGTGACAGTTCCCCATTCGAGACTTTAGAATTCACATATGCTAAAGTAGGTTTGTACAAAAGGTTAGGAAAACAACTAATGGTGGATGAAGATATAAAATTATATTTCTTAAGGTATAGGGGACCAACCATTTGAATCCCTATAGGATGATTGAAAACAACTATGTTCTCCCCATAAATCTAGTTGAGGCAATATACTTGGTCCAATATGTCAATACCCCTTATGTCCCTAGTGGTAGTGTAAAATAAAATCATCTCTAGAATCTATCTGTAATGACTCTGGAAGTAGGGGATGATAATATCTTTTCTTATATCCTCTCTCACCTCAATAGTGATAGAGATGACCATAGATTTCTGATTACTTCTAAGAATTCCTCCACAGACTAAGTGGTGGAAGAAAAAGAGGATTACCTCAACAATTCCTCTCCCATATTCATGGAATGAGTCTCCACCACCATTAATGAGCTCAAGAAGGTAACTCTAGAAAAAAAAGATGACCCATGACCTACACTGATTAGTGCCCCGATACAATCTGAGGGGAATGATATGTACATCACATATCTAAAGCAACAATGATATCTGTTTTCTTGGGATTATATAGAAATGGTAGGACTAAATACAGATGTGGCTACACACTATCTCAACTTACCTGATGACCATTGAGGTTTCATTCTGGAATCCAAGAGGTTTCACCCCTCTCGTTCTATAAATTTAGAGGTGCAATTTGAAAAATTTATCAAATACAAATTTTTCTGAGAAGTGATATATACAATATGAATCACCAAAATTTGACCCGTCGAGAAAAATAATGGGAATATTAGGTTCTACATTAATTTTAGATACCTTAATTGATACTTCCCAAATGATGAGTTCCCATTGCCGATCACAGAACTCTTGATCGATGAAATTATTGGATTCCAATCCATTTTATTCATGGATAAGTATTCAGGGTATAATCAAACAAATATGGCCCCTGAAGATGATGAATCCAGTTCTTTAGATCACCTCATGGGATCTTTTCCTATTAGTTATTACCCTTTGGATTAGAGAGCACTAGATATACATATCAACATTACAGTCATAATATCTTTCAGCCTTTCTTGGGATGAATAGATATATATTATGTTGATGACCTGGTTGTCAAATCCATATAGCTATCTGGTAACTTCATATATCTTCAAGCGAGTTTTCAAAATTTATGAAATCATAGTCTAAAGATGAATCCAACAAAATTCACTTTTGGGGTAACATCAGTTAAGTTCATTAAATTTTTGGTATGCCACTGTGACATTGAGTTTGACCCAAAAAGGATTAGTTCTATTATAGTAATTTCACCCCTTTGGAATCTAAAAAAAGGGGGGGCAATGGGAACCTCACCTATATTCTGCATTTTAGAGTCAACCTGGGTAGAAAATCTATCCCCTCCACTAAGATAATGAAGATGGTAATCACCTTTAAATGGGATGATTACTATCAAAAATACTTCCAGAGTCTCAGGCAATATATTCTACACCAACGTTGGAAGGAAAGACACACATCTTATATGTGGAATCCATGGAAAGATCACTTGGAGATCTCCTCACACAAAAAAAAGATGCGAGGAATGAGAATAGTATCTACTAACTCATTTGAAGGATGATAGGTAGTGAGACCCAATACCCAGATGTCAAGAATAACTTCCTCACACTCATATTTGCAGTATAGAAGCTGAGGCATTATTTGAAGCAACACTAAGTCCACTTGGTCTCTCGTATTGATATTTTCAAGTAAATCCTCAACCATACCATGTTTATTGGCTATTTAGACCAATGGGAAGTCATTCTACAATAATATGGTATTTATTTCATGTCATAAAAGTCAATAATAGGGAAATACCATGATTATTTCTTCATAGAACACCCCCCAAAATTACACTTTTAGAAATTAAGCTTCCATATGGGGAGGTTTTCTATGCCCGTGACACTCCTCAAACAAGGGATATGTATTTTGATGCCTCCTACTAAAGTCTTATCATCTAGAGACTGAAAAACCAAAGACTCAACCAGGGTTTCTTAGGGATTATATTTTTTCTCTATAGACAAATCAATTTTCCATAATATTTCTCACTATCTTAAGGTTGCATGAATAATTCGACTGAATATGAAGCCCTAATCACTAGATTGGAATTAGTCCTATAACTGCAAATAGCCTACCTGAACATCAATTTGGATTCGATGATAGTGACAAAAAATGGTGAATATTAAAAAAAATAAAGAGATAAACCCTCTCATTGGATATGTTTAGGGAATAATGGTAGAGTTCCCTTTTAATCCCACATTGCATCATGTTCCCAAATCATAGAAAGCTCATGTCGTTTCAATGGATAATGAATCCATATTATTAGACAACTCTAGTAAGGAGGAATCGATCTTCCACATCACACAGTGATGTTTGGTCTCATCGAACACTATCTATGATATATTAGAAATAAATCAAGTGAACACTATCCTAAAGAATGATGAACCGATATCCACCCTTGGATGGATGGAGCCCATAATTGGTTATCTCCAAAATCACATCCTCTAGATAGATTTAGAAGGAAGGGAATATATTCGATGATGAGTAGTGAACATTACCCTGTGGGATGGTTCGTGTAACACCCCAAGCTTCTACGGTACGTTTCCCTTCGAATAATGCGATAGCGTGTGTTGTACGCAACCTCGAGTTCTAACACACACCACAACTAATTAAACTAGCCGTTGTAAATAGTGATACCTACTTTTTGAAATCATATATATTTTATATTTCAAAATGGACTTCATTTTTGGATTCGGAATATCGAAATTATCCTAGGGTGAAATTTTGGTACTTTTCGGATAACTTTTATATTTTGATGAATAGTGAAAATTACTAAATTTTAATTAAAAACAACTTTTTTAATCAAAATAAGTAATAGTGATAAATTATGAATTTGAGTGGTTTTAAAGTATATTTAGAATATATTTTTACCATTTAATATAATGTTGGTCATTGGACATAATTTTACAATTAAACCGAACATAAACAAGTGTCAATCTTTTGGTAGTTATTATCTCTTAAAAACACGCTTTTTGTTTTGACAGCGGGAATTAATTTTAAATTAATTTCTGCTACTTCTGTGTTTTGAATTTAGAAAAATGGATTCCATATTTGGAATCAGAATGTTCAAATTGTGTAAATAGGTAACTTTTATTTTTAGACATTTTGAATAATTACTGCGGTAAATATTTTATTTACCATGGTTAAGGGTAAATCCGGTAAATAAGGGTTAAAAAAATAATATTATAATAATACTAAATTACCCTAAAACGTGTCTTAACCCTATTGTTTGATACATAGTCGACCATGGGCATCTTTGGGTCTATTTTGGGACCCCATGGATCCACTTGTAAGTGATAATGACACTTTATTTTAATTAAGTCAAAATGAATACAAAAATGACACAAGCATATATCTTTTAGAACAAAAATTTTTACATAGGGTTATATATGTTGGATTTTAGATTATAAATATTCATTAGAAAGCTAAAAAGATTTCATACATAATGATATTTTATTTATAATTTTTAGACATTAAATAATTTATTTTATTTATGACACAATGATGATGCAGTAATTACTATAATAGTGAAAAATTAAAATAATTGATATTATAAATACCCAAATAAATATAATATGAAACTTTTAATGAATTAAACTAATTTTCTAGGCTAATATGATATATTAGGATTGATTTAATGGACTTTGTTCGAAGTAATCAATCTGTTATGAGTTTCACAAAAATCAACTATTGAATAGTGTCAAAATTGACATAAAAGAGTTCTTAAAACAAATATTATATTATTAATTGATATTAAATTCCTAAAAATCTAAGGTTCGGCCACGAGACTTATATTATGATAGGTTAATCATTAATGGACCACTTGGGGGTCTCTTGGATGTATATAGTAAGTTTATTAACCATAATATATAAAAATACAAAGAGACATTGTAAAAGTGAAACTAATTAACTTAGAGTTAATACTTAAAGATAAGGTTAATATAAGTACCCAAACCTGTCTAAATTCTATTGGATGAGTTGTTTTAGACCTATCCCCACCTCATCCTTTGAATAGTCAACTTTGGAGCCTTTATAAACCGAATATGAATTTATTATAAATTAATATTTCTAGCTTTTCCAAAGGTGCCCCTCACCCCTCTTATAAAAGGGCACTCCTCCTTCTCATTTCTTCACACCTTCAAAGCCTTTTGGTTCGGCCAAACTCTGCCCAAATAATCTCCCAACATCCCTCACTACAACCTAGAGGCCTTAGTTTGATCAGAAAGCCAACCTAAGGAGCCCTTTTGATCAAATCAAAAGGAAGAACCCGAAGAAGAGGTAATGATTTCACCACCCTTTTCTAAGTTCATTTCTTCTTCCACTTCTTCTTCCTTTGTTCTTACCATTCTGAAATAATAACTCCAGTATCTCACATATACTGTGATGTTATTATAAATATGGTACAATCATATTCAGTATTCTATCCACCCTTTGAATAACATGTCACCATACGTGCGTACGTACGGCTTACCGTCTCCACGTCGTGGTGTAATTGTTATTCAATATAATATTATTTGGATGGGTATAATAATGATGTGTAACTCATGTAAATAATAAATATAACATGTTAATGATTCTGTATATATGATATACCATCCATTTATATATTATTTTAATATCAAAAGAATGATATTGTCGCTCGTGCGTACGTACGGACTACCGTCTCCACGAACGCGATGAGATTCATTCTCCATCGTATCCATTCAAGTATAATTATCATTTTATGATTTAAAAATGATGTTTAAGGACTTGATATCATTCTGGATATGAATAAGATACTACAAACATGACTTATGTAACAAAACATATAAAAGAAAATGAGTAAGTTAACACCCGAAACGATGATAATTCTAAGATATTATTAATAAATCAATGTTAAAAGATCATATATGATATCATATTAATATATATGATTCTTGTATAATTTAATAACAATTATTTCACCATTATACAGGAGGTTAACCTACCCCAACCAAGGAAAAGTACAAGGTAAGGGTTATTTCACAATCTCTTCATTATTCGAGGTTGTTTATACGTAATAATCTACTGGGATCTCTTTATCATCCACATCCATGTTTCTTAAAAATGTATTTCAAAATATTTTTACTATTTACAAGAATATGGGTTAAAGTCATTTATACCCTTGTTTGACTTTTTATAAGAGGTTTATAAAGGAATCTTTCCGTCGTTTTCAAAACAAGGTCCTTTTTAACCTTTTCGACAAAATTGAGGTAAGAATGTTTTTTTTAACTTATACGGCGGGTGCGGTTATTTTCCGCCGTTATAAATCATCGAAGCATTCCTTACAAGCTTATAAGAATATTTTCAAATAAAATGACTTATTTTATATGGATCTTAAATGATTTCAAAATTAAAGGAGATATTTCTTTAAAAAGAATTTTGATTTCATCTATGTCAACATCCTTTGATGGATTTTAAGATTATTTGAAGTTGATTTATTATGATACAAAACTTTTATATTGTATTGAAGGTTTTGTGATATGTTTGACTGTGGATGTGCTATTTTTATACCATTCATAGTTTATGGTGAAATTATTGACATTTCGTATGCTAGTTTTAATACGAATGTTTATGTTATGTTTAAACCTTTTTCATATGGGAATGCATTGGACTTATTAAGTGACGGGTGGAGCCCGCTATAGCTCCTCGATGCATCGGTAGGTCTCATGAGACAAACTAGTGTCTTGGCACAAGGCCTTGACAAAATCTTATTTGTAGTCTTGGCACGAGGCCTTGGCTATGTGGTTATGATAGTCTGGCATTATGCATTCCAACATTATGAAAGTGGTTATTGATTTTTGCATGTGATTATTCGATTAGTAGAATATCCATGTGAATAAGTAAATGGCATTATATCATTATTTTTATGCCATACCATGTTGAAAGTTCATGTTTAAAAGGCTTTTGTTTTAGTTATACATTGCCTTAAATGTTTATTCTTATTGATGAAAGTTTCCGCTATATTGTTATCCTTACTGGGCATTTGAGCTCACCCCTTTTCTATGTTTTATTTTTCCCAGGAAGTGAAGATGTAAGTTATGAATGACCTGCAGGGATATTATGAGGGGATTATAGTGTGGACTGTGGGAACATTATGTTGTTGTAGTAGTTTTTCATTTTATGATGTAATGTAAAACTTATGAATATATCTAGTGTTTCCAAGGCTACTAAACCAATCGGTCTTTCGAGATTTGATCTTTCTTGTGATCATGCCAATGTTATGTAATAATGCACCGACTCTAGGCAACTAGGGTCGGGGCGTTACAGTTGGTATCAGAGGAAGTTTAGTACAAACCTTGGAAGCTAGATTTAGATAAACTCTGATTAGAGCACATAGACCTAAGATGAACTTTGAGGATTAGTATAGAAGAACTTCCTAGAATTTTGGTATTGTAGAGACTTTGTGAGTTTTCCGAGCAATACATCCCTGTCTGGATACGAGCAGGTAGAGGCGGCTCTGGCACAGATGTACCTAGGGGTAAAACCCGAAAACACCGCTTTGAGCTAGACTCGAACGGGAACTGGTGCACGACAACGGGCCTTGCTGCACTCTTGGTTACGACACTCCCGGGGGATATGCTTAGGATAACTCTCACTTTCTTTACAAATCATTATGAAGGGTTTATGAGTATATACTTCCTCAAAGAAAACATATTTATGATTATGGATTATATCCATAGATAGTTCAATTTATGTATAGTGTTTTATAAGTATGGGATTATGTATTTTGATGCATAAACTGATCTAGTTTATGCCATTTTTTTTAGAAATGGCGCCTAGTGGAAGAAATGGAAACCGTATCAATGCACGCACTCCATGTAGGGATTGCCCTCCTGCTCAAGATAATTATAGTGGGGCTGGTGATGCAACTGGTGCTGATCAGCTAATCACCGTACTGGGACAACTTACTCAGGTTATGAATAATAACCTTACCCGTATGGAGCACCCTGATCCGCAGCGTGGAGGATCAATGTTAGATCGATTCATGAGACAACAACCACCAACGTTCAATGGGAGTACAAATCCCTTAGTAGCTGAGCAATGGATATTTTCCCTAGAGAAAATATTTCAGGCTTTGGGGAGTAGTGAAAGGGAAAAAGTCACCATGGCAGTTTACCGCCTCACTGGAGATGCTGATCAATGGTGGTCATTGATTCAAAATACGAAAGAAGATGATGAAGTGTCAAATATGGAGTGGAGGGAGTTCAAAGATCTGTTTTTAGAAAAATACTTTCCTCGCGACCATCGAGCAGATATGGAAAGACAATTTCTGAGTCTGAGACAAAAGGAGGATGAGAATGTCACAAAGTATGAGGCTAACTTTACAAGGTTAGCGAGGTATGCTGGAGATTATATTCGCAACCCAAGAAGTAAGATTGATCGTTTCTTTGATGGGTTAAAACCATTTCTCCGTCGAGCATTAGTCTCACAATCCTTTTCGTCGTACGAAGACATTGTCTCATGTGCTATAAAGACCGAAAAGGAATTCTCTAAGTCTTATGACTTTAAAGCAAAGCAAGAGAAGAAGAGACCTGCTGATCAATCTGGGAATGGAAATAAGGGGAAGAAGGGAAAGGTTGAATATCCATCTTGTGGTAAGTGCGGGAAGAAACACCCCGGTGCTTGCCTGAAGGGAATGGGAGTCTGTTACAAGTGTGGTGAAAAAGGCCACCAAGCTCATGATTGCAAGGGGAAGAAAGAAGCTACCAACGTTCAGTGCTACAATTGCAGGGAGATGGGGCATTATGCAAATGCATGTCCTAAGCGTCAGGAGAACTTACCTCAGAAAAGGCCAAGGGATCATGGCCAGGCTTATGCTATCACTACTGCTGAGGTAGAAGCTCCGAAAGACGTGGTGGCATGTAATTTAATGGTTTCCTCAAGTTTAACAAATGCATTATTTGATTCTGGATCATCGCATTGTTTCATATCTTCCCAGTTTGCTAAGAAAATTAGATATTTCCAATTTGATTTAATAAGGGAGTTGTCAGTTAAAACTCCTAAGGGAAGTATCGTTGCAACAAAGTTTTGTGAATCAGTCCCCATTAGAGCACATAAATTTTCTTTATCTGCTGATTTCATCGTCATACCTATGATTGAGTTTGATATAATCCTCGGTATGGACTGGCTTTCGGACTATGATGCGAAGATTTATTGTAAGAAGAAAGAGGTTACGATTCTTGATGATAATGATAAGGAACACCTTATTTTTAGAGCAGAATCGTCACCACCTAATTCTTATTTAGATCCACCCCCAGTAGCTCAACTTAATTCAATTATTGGGGAGGAAGAGAATGAAATAACTGTCGGTGAGGAAAGGAATGTTCAAATAGAGGATGTACCTGTTGTGAAAGAATTTGTAGATGTATTTCCAGAAGATTTACCTGGACATCCTCCAGAACGAGAAGTTGAGTTTTCTATTGATTTGATTCCTGGATCAAGGCCTATATCGAAGACCCCTTATAGAATGGCCACTGTAGAGTTAGTCGAACTAAAGAAACAACTAGAGGAATTGAGTAATAAGGGATTTATTCGCCCTAGTGTTTCTCCATGGGGAGCCCCTGTTCTTTTTGTTAAAAAGAAAGATGGATCTATGAGGTTATGTATCGATTACAGGGAGATCAATGCTATAACGATAAAGAACAAGTATCCCCTACCTCGTATTGATGATTTATTTGACCAACTGCATGGAGCTCAATACTTTTCAAAGATTGACCTTCGATCTGGATACCATCAGTTGTGTGTAAAGAAGGAAGACATTCCGAAGACAGCATTTCGAACCAGGTACGGGCATTACGAGTTTACTGTAATGCCGTTTGGATTGACTAATGCACCCTCTGTATTCATGGATCTAATGAATAGAGTTTTCAAGGAGTATCTCGATGAATTTGTGGTGGTATTTATTGATGATATCTTGGTATACTCCAAAACCTACGAAGATCATGAAAATCACTTGCGCATTATCTTGAAGACTCTGAGGAGGCATGAATTATATGGAAAGTTTAGCAAGTGTGAATTCTGGCTTCAGGAGATTTCTTTTCTTGGACATATTGTCTCTAAAGATGGAATCTCTGTTGATCCTTCTAAGACCAAAGCAATCCAAGAATGGCCAGCACCTACGAGTATAACTGAGGTACGTAGCTTTATTGGCTTGGCAGGTTATTATCGACGTTTCGTCCAGAATTTTGCCCGATTGGCTAACCCATTAACAAAGCTCACACGTAAAGGGGTTAAATTTGTTTGGACAAAAGAGTGTGAAGAATGTTTCGAAGAACTGAAGAGAAGATTAGTCAATGCTCCTATATTGACTCTACCATCGGGGAATGATGGGTTCGTTATTTATAGTGATGCATCAAAGAAAGGACTTGGCTGTGTCCTTATGCAGAATGATAGAGTTATTGCCTATGCATCACGACAGTTGAAAATTCATGAACAAAACTATCCTACTCATGATCTTGAGTTAGCAGCTGTGATCTTTGCTTTGAAGATATGGAGGCACTACCTCTATGGTGAAAAATGTGAGATTTATACTGATCACAAGAGTTTGAAGTATATTTTCTCACAAAAAGAACTCAACATGAGGCAAAGGAGATGGCTTGAATTACTCAAGGATTATGATTGCACGATACACTACCACCCGGGGAAAGCAAACAAAGTAGCAGATGCTTTGAGCAGAAAAGACCATGGAGTTCTGAACATGATGAGAATTGAAAGGGATCCAATTTTCATGGATCTAGAGAAGATGGACATGGGAATAACCAGGGAAGGTGAAACATCAATGCTTTTTCAAATGGTTGCCAAACCATCTTTACTAGAAAGGATTAAGAGTTCCCAGACCGATGATGAAGAATTTCAGAAGAAGATTAAAGCTGTGAATGATGGGAGATTGAGAGACTTTGTGTATGAAGATGGAATTTTGAAATTCGGGAAGAGACTTTGTGTTCCCAATATACCTGATCTAAAAAGGGAATTGCTGGATGATGATCATAGTTCCAATTTCTCTATACACCCTGGGAGCACCAAAATGTATAGAGATTTGAAGGAACATTTTTGGTGGGACAACATGAAGAGGGAGATTGCTGATTTTGTGTCAAGATGTATGGTTTGTCAACAAGTGAAAGCTGGAAGGCAACAGCCTGGAGGAGTCATGCAACCGCTTCCCATACCGGAGTGGAAATGGGACAATATTACAATGGACTTTGTCATGGGGCTACCAAAGACTCCTAGAAGGAACGATGCAATATGGGTTATTGTTGATCGTCTTACCAAGTCATCACATTTTCTTGCTATAAGAGAAGATCTACCCCTGGAACGTCTAGCAAGACTATACATTAATGAAGTTGTGAGACTTCATGGAGTACCCTTATCAATTGTTTCGGATCGTGATCCCCGTTTTACTTCAAGGTTTTGGAAAAGTCTTCAGAAATCCCTGGATACTGAACTTCATTTGAGCACTGCTTACCACCCTCAGACAGACGGACAGTCAGAACGGACTATTCAAACCTTAGAAGACATGTTGATATCTTGCTCACTTGACTTTCAGGGTATGTGGGATCAATATTTACCTCTGGTAGAATTTTCCTATAACAATAGCTTCCATTCGAGTATTCAGATGGCACCATATGAAGCGTTATACGGAAAGAGATGTCGTACACCAACCTGTTGGGATGACGTCGGTGAAAGAAAACTTGTAGGTCTAGAACTGGTGGAGGAAACGATGGAAAAGGTAAAGGTAATCCAAAATCACATTAAAGCAGCTCAAAGTAGGCAGAAGAGCTATGCCGATAATCGAAGGAAGGATTTGGAATTTCAAGTCGGTGATCATGTTTTCCTAAAGGTATCTCCGTGGAAGGGAGTCATACGTTTTGGTAAGAAAGGTAAATTGAGTCCCAGGTATATCGGACCTTTCGAAATTCTAGAACGAATTGGGGCTGTAGCTTACCGATTGGCAATGCCGCCAAGTCTCTCCAAAGTTCACGATGTGTTCCACGTATCTCTGTTGAGAAAATACATGCCTGACCCAACGCATGTACTCACCTATGAGGAATTAGAACTGGAACCCGATCTGTCTTATTGCGAAGAGCCCGTCAGGATTCTTGATACAAGAGAACAAGTACTGAGAAACCGGACGACGCGTCTGGTAAAAGTTTTGTGGAGGAATCATAAGATGGAAGAGGCAACGTGGGAACCCGAGGAACTTATGATGAAGAACCACCCGAGTATTTTTATGCAGTAATACCCTAGAAATTGCGAGGACGCAATTATTTGAAGGAGGGGAGAATGTAACACCCCAAGCTTCTACGGTACGTTTCCCTTCGAATAATGCGATAGCGTGTGTTGTACGCAACCTCGAGTTCTAACACACACCACAACTAATTAAACTAGCCGTTGTAAATAGTGATACCTACTTTTTGAAATCATATATATTTTATATTTCAAAATCGACTTCATTTTTGGATTCGGAATATCGAAATTATCCTAGGGTGAAATTTTGGTACTTTTCGGATAACTTTTATATTTTGATGAATAGTGAAAATTACTAAATTTTAATTAAAAACAACTTTTTTAATCAAAATAAGTAATAGTGATAAATTATGAATTTGAGTGGTTTTAAAGTATATTTAGAATATATTTTTACCATTTAATATAATGTTGGTCATTGGACATAATTTTACAATTAAACCGAACATAAACAAGTGTCAATCTTTTGGTAGTTATTATCTCTTAAAAACACGCTTTTTGTTTTGACAGCGGGAATTAATTTTAAATTAATTTCTGCCACATCTGTGTTTTGAATTTAGAAAAATTGATTCCATATTTGGAATCAGGATGTTCAAATTGTGTAAATAGGTAACTTTTATTTTTAGACATTTTGAATAATTACTGCGGTAAATATTTTATTTACCATGGTTAAGGGTAAATCCGGTAAATAAGGGTTAAAAAATTAATATTATAATAATACTAAATTACCCTAAAACGTGTCTTAACCCTATTGTTTGATACATAGTCGACCATGGGCATCTTTGGGTCTATTTTGGGACCCCATGGATCCACTTGTAAGTGATAATGACACTTTATTTTAATTAAGTCAAAATGAATACAAAAATGACACAAGCATATATCTTTTAGAAGAAAAATTTTTACATAGGGTTATATATGTTGGATTTTAGATTATAAATATTCATTAGAAAGCTAAAAGGATTTCATACATAATGATATTTTATTTATAATTTTTAGACATTAAATAATTTATTTTATTTATGACACAATGATGATTCAGTAATTACTATAATAGTGAAAAATTAAAATAATTGATATTATAAATACCCAAATAAATATAATATGAAACTTTTAATGAATTAAACTAATTTTCTAGGCTAATATGATATATTAGGATTGATTTAATGGACTTTGTTCGAAGTAATCAATCTGTTATGAGTTTCACAAAAATCAACTATTGAATAGTGTCAAAATTGACATAAAAGAGTTCTTAAAACAAATATTATATTATTAATTGATATTAAATTCCTAAAAATATAAGGTTCGGCCAAGAGACTTATATTATGATAGGTTAATCATTAATGGACCACTTGGGGGTCTCTTGGATGTATATAGTAAGTTTATTAACCATAATATATAAAAATACAAAGAGACATTGTAAAAGTGAAACTAATTAACTTAGAGTTAATACTTAAAGATAAGGTTAATATAAGTACCCAAACCTGTCTAAATTCTATTGGATGAGTTGTTTTCGACCTATCCCCACCTCATCCTTTGAATAGTCAACTTTGGAGCCTTTATAAACCGAATATGAATTTATTATAAATTAATATTTCTAGCTTTTCCAAAGGTGCCCCTCACCCCTCTTATAAAAGGGCACTCCTCCTTCTCATTTCTTCACACCTTCAAAGCCTTTTGGTTCGGCCAAACTCTGCCCAAATAATCTCCCAACATCCCTCACTACAACCTAGAGGCCTTAGTTTGATCAGAAAGCCAACCTAAGGAGCCCTTTTGATCAAATCAAAAGGAAGAACCCGAAGAAGAGGTAATGATTTCACCACCCTTTTCTAAGTTCATTTCTTCTTCCACTTCTTCTTCCTTTGTTCTTACCATTCTGAAATAATAACTCCAGTATCTCACATATACTGTGATGTAATTATAAATATGGTACAATCATATTCAGTATTCTATCCACCCTTTGAATAACATGTCACCATACGTGCGTACGTACGGCTTACCGTCTCCACGTCGTGGTGTAATTGTTATTCAATATAATATTATTTGGATGGGTATAATAATGATGTGTAACTCATGTAAATAATAAATATAACATGTTAATGATTCTGTATATATGATATACCATCCATTTATATATTATTTTAATATCAAAAGAATGATATTGTCGCTCGTGCGTACGTACGGACTACCGTCTCCACGAACGCGATGAGATTCATTCTCCATCGTATCCATTCAAGTATAATTATCATTTTATGATTTAAAAATGATGTTTAAGGACTTGATATCATTCTGGATATGAATAAGATACAACAAACATGGCTTATGTAACAAAACATATAAAAGAAAATGAGTAAGTTAACACCCGAAACGATGATAATTCTAAGATATTATTAATAAATCAATGTTAAAAGATCATATATGATATCATATTAATATATATGATTCTTGTATAATTTAATAACAATTATTTCACCATTATACAGGAGGTTAACCTACCCCAACCAAGGAAAAGTACAAGGTAAGGGTTATTTCACAATCTCTTCATTATTCGAGGTTGTTTATACGTAATAATCTACTGGGATCTCTTTATCATCCACATCCATGTTTCTTAAAAATGTATTTCAAAATATTTTTACTATTTACAAGAATATGGGTTAAAGTCATTTATACCCTTGTTTGACTTTTTATAAGAGGTTTATAAAGGAATCTTTCCGTCGTTTTCAAAACAAGGTCCTTTTTAACCTTTTCGACAAAATTGAGGTAAGAATGTTTTTTTTAACTTATACGGCGGGTGCGGTTATTTTCCGCCGTTATAAATCATCGAAGCATTCCTTACAAGCTTATAAGAATATTTTCAAAGAAAATGACTTATTTTATATGGATCTTAAATGATTTCAAAATTAAAGGAGATATTTCTTTAAAAAGAATTTTGATTTCATCTATGTCAACATCCTTTGATGGATTTTAAGATTATTTGAAGTTGATTTATTATGATACAAAACTTTTATATTGTATTGAAGGTTTTGTGATATGTTTGACTGTGGATGTGCTATTTTTATACCATTCATAGTTTATGGTGAAATTATTGACATTTCGTATGCTAGTTTTAATACGAATGTTTATGTTATGTTTAAACCTTTTTCATATGGGAATGCATTGGACTTATTAAGTGACGGGTGGAGCCCGCTATAGCTCCTCGATGCATCGGTAGGTCTCATGAGACAAACTAGTGTCTTGGCACAAGGCCTTGACAAAATCTTATTTGTAGTCTTGGCACGAGGCCTTGGCTATGTGGTTATGATAGTCTGGCATTATGCATTCCAACATTATGAAAGTGGTTATTGATTTTTGCATGTGATTATTCGATTAGTAGAATATCCATGTGAATAAGTAAATGGCATTATATCATTATTTTTATGCCATACCATGTTGAAAGTTCATGTTTAAAAGGCTTTTGTTTTAGTTATACATTGCCTTAAATGTTTATTCTTATTGATGAAAGTTTCCGCTATATTGTTATCCTTACTGGGCATTTGAGCTCACCCCTTTTCTATGTTTTATTTTTCCCAGGAAGTGAAGATGTAAGTTATGAATGACCTGCAGGGATATTATGAGGGGATTATAGTGTGGACTGTGGGAACATTATGTTGTTGTAGTAGTTTTTCATTTTATGATGTAATGTAAAACTTATGAATATATCTAGTGTTTCCAAGGCTACTAAACCAATCGGTCTTTCGAGATTTGATCTTTCTTGTGATCATGCCAATGTTATGTAATAATGCACCGACTCTAGGCAACTAGGGTCGGGGCGTTACAGTTTGAATGAGAAAAAATCCCTCTACAAGTTAGGATTTTATGGGATCCTACTCATAATAATATCAGAAGGATATATTTTCACAATCATGGAAAGAGTCCATACAAGATCCTAAAAAAATAATCAGTTTGGGACCAGGATCTCTCACCGAATCATGAGGTTAGTTTACTACTTAAAAACCATGATATAAGACTATTTGGAATTAACAGAAAATTTTCATGCATTCCAAGTTCATGAGGATTCAATCCATCAAACCCCATAATTTCTACATACTACTAAATATTCATGGAAATTTTTCGTACGGGGAATGGATTTTCTAAGACCAAGTCCCCCAATGACTTTTAAGCCGTTCAAGTACATCTATACTACTATCGGATTATTATAAAAATGGGATGATTCAATACCCCTCAAGGAAGTCAGGTCAAAGAAAATCATCAACTTCGTGATGTTCCATATCATCAGCAAGTTTAGTGTCCCTCACTTGCTAATGATGGAAAATGTCACCAACTTATGATCTATAGAGTTGAAGAAATTTTATCTGGAGTACAACATCGAGTCCAATCACACATCCTAATATCATGTAGTAAAAAATGTATTGATATATGACTTTAATAAGACTCTTTCAAATATAATCTATAGGATGGTGAATAAGGGAAAGAATACCTAGCCAGATAATCTTGTTTATGATTTATGGGCCTACTATACCACCACACATATTATTACAAAATAAATTCTGTGTTCAATAGTGTACAAGACTAAGGTAGTGTTTCCCAAAGAAGTCAAACTGCATTTTCTTCAAATATCATTTTTTAGATAATTCATGGATGATGAGAAATCAAAAAAATCATCCAGATGATTTGGAGAGGCTTGATGAGAATCGGTTGACCATAACACACAACTTCAAAGTCCATTAGAATCAGATTATATAAGTGATTAATAAATTGGTTTTCCTCTATTCAATCCTCTAGGGATTACTGGTGTTAGATCTCAGAACCCCAATGATAACACATAAGAAACCGATGAATCTTGAACCCAAATGGGAAGGGCCTTATATCATTTTTAAGGTATATCATGATGAAAATTTCTCATTGGAAAAAATGGATGGGGAGCGTGTGAAACCCCCACTAGTGCGAGGTTTATTAAGAAATAATTTTCATAGATTACATCAAGAATCATATCATATGGGAAGTAAGATATTAAACTACATGGTGTCTTTAATAATGTATGAAATATGTTAATGAATTTCATCAAGGTAGAAATACGTTAAACTACATAGTTTCTTTCATCCTAGAAGCAATATGTTACACTACACAATGTCTCTCATCCTGGAAGAAAGATGTTTAACCACACAGTGTATCCCATCCCGACAACAAGACATTAAACTGTACATTGTCTCTAATCATAGATGTAATATGTTAAACTATATAGTGTCTATCATCTAAGAAGAATGACATTAAACTAGATAGTATCCCTCGTCATGGTTGAAAGATGTTAAACTACAAAATTTCTCTTATCTTGGATGCAATATGCTAAAGTGAACAATGTATCTTTTCTTGGAAATAAGATGTTAAATTTCACATTGTCTCTTATCATGGAAGAAAGATGTTCAATTTCACAGTTTCTCTCATCCTGGAAGTAAGATGTTAAACTACACAGTGTCTCTCATCCAGGTATAAAGATGCTAAATTACATAGTGTCTTTCACCTTACTAATAAGATGTTAAACTGTATAGTTTCTTTTTTCCCAACAATAAGATATTAAAACACAAAAAATCTCTCCTCCCAATCACATGATGTTAAAACTATACAAAATATATCCCCACTGAATGATGCTAAACTGCATGGGAATCATCATCTCACCAATGATTCATCGTGCAAGAGCTAGATCTCTGTGAAAGAAATATGAAATTCCCCTATCCCTATGTGAGTTTCAGATCCACATAGTGAATATTCTCATCCAAGAAATATGTGTGGATTGATTACTTATATCTTGGATATGTAGTGAAATCTAGATATACACTATTGGTCCCAACCATAATATTACTTTCCTTCCACATCGGTTAATCCTTGTCCTTACCAAAATCAATTAAACAACACGACTAATGTCCTCACTATATGACACTAAGCTATACAGTTTCAAAAAAACTATGTATGGAATTATTCCTACCATCACATGATACATAATGACACCCAAACCTCAATTCTTAGACCTAGAGGAAAAATTTATCTTCTTTAATGTCGAGTCACCCACATTCTTACCAAAAGATGTTAAATTTCATGACTGCTATCCTTAATTAAAGACATTAAACAACACAGGTTTCTAGAACTATTCATACCTTGATTCTCACTATAACGAGATATTTAGGGATGTTTAGATCATGTATCTTGGCCCAAATACCAAATGATAAAAAATTCCCCTATATATTCTCCCATTTTATACATGTCATGAGGAACCTTTTCCATTCCTTGTTTCACACATCGAGCATATCTCATGGGAGATTAGGAATCTTTATAATGGTTCTCTCGATGTGGCCGGAGGATAGTAGTTTACATCAGTGTTATCATTGTCCTAGATGCAAGATAATAAAATAAATTTCATAAGTCCTCATTTCATGACGTGGAAATATAAAATTGGTGACCTTTACGTGATACAAAGCTACAAATTATTGTGGACCTCTCCTAAGAGGACCAATAGTCATGGTGTTGATATCCCACCACACCTCTATTCCAGAACCACATGTGGCTTTAATCCTATCATCACATGATACATAGTGTCACAGAAATCTAAAATTCCCTTCCAAACCACAACTAATAAACAAAAATATTCACCTCCACATGTACGGGTTAGACCTTCACAGTGAGGTTTTATTCAATAACTATGTGTGGATTGATTTCTTTTATCATAGGATATATAGTGACACCAAGAAACTAGGACCCAGGTCTAACTGCAATAAAACCTTGTTGCATCATGGAGTGTATGTAATTGCCACATGTTATTAAACTACATGGTTTCTCAAGAACAATGTCTGGAATGATTCTTGTCATCATAGGATACGTTGTTATGCCAAGATGTCCAATCATGGTCCTAGATACATCAATAAATGAGAGTAATTACCTCTTATGGATTTGGGTCAGTCCTGTATAGAGTGTTTCATGTTTAAGACCTATGTGTATCTTGATTACTATTCTCATAGGATACATAGATATTCCTGGATCTCTGATTATTGTATCCATCATTGATGAAACAAAAATATTCCCCCATACATGTGTTCAAGTCAAACCTATGTATAGAAAATCTCTATGAGAACTATACAAAACCTGATTAATGAAAAAACATGATACATAGAGACTCCCAGATCTATTATCTTGGGTTCATCCATAACATATTAAGGACAAAAAATTCACCCCTCATTGAATAAGGGATTGACCTATGCAGTGAATATCCTTACCACATTTTATTAAACTACAGTTCAAACATCCTGGTCGCATGACATTAAAACTGCACAAAAAATGCATCCCTACTACATGGTGTTAAAATGTATAGACCATCAATCATAATAATTCCTTATCAAGGACCAAAAGAAACTTAACCCATTCAACCTGAAAATGGAGTGCCTCTATCATATTATAAGACCATCATTCCATATATCACACTTCCTATACTTAGTGCCTCAGTTACCCAACCTTTTAGAGGCCTTTTAAAGAGATACCTAGATTTAGAGGGCCTTTTTTTGACTATTTATGTATGCATATGGATCCTGTATATAAACTTATGGTATTTACCCAAATGCATCATTTATTTAAAAAAGGTCTTTCTGATCCTTGTGGTCCTGTCATCACTGTGGGAGAACTCAACACCTTAGAGTGTCTTGGGCCATTACATACATGATTTTCCCATATCATTAATCATGAACTGAGATCCTCGATCCATGATTTATAAATTTTTCATTTCTCAATTAGAAATATGTTAGATAAATCTAGAACTTAGGGATCCAAATTGGGTTCTTGTGTGACATTCCCCCCATATTAGGTCCATATGAAACATGGACTCATACTATATACACTTTGGTCAAAGATATTTGACCTAAAACTTTAGCCTTTGATGTTACAAATCTAAAGACATTAATGTAATAGGGAAATATAAACAAACTTTTCCGGTTGAAAACCTACAAAGGGAATCTTAAAAAAATTCAAGTCTTCTCCTGCCAAACTATTCATATATAGAGTTTTATAAAAAATTAGTGTATAACTAAATGATGCATAAATCTCATAGTGTCCACTTTGTGGCCCTAGTAAAAGCTGTGTCATGCTTGATGGAATCCCCTTTCACAAACTAAGTTTGGATTCCATCTGACTCGACGCCCGACCCGGTCCCCGACATGACCCGAAGGGTGTTCTTGATCCCCACAGGCTGAAAACTAGTTCCAGGCATCATATATAAATCAAGAGGGAATGATTTCTGCCTAATAACCAAGATCAAATAAATAAACTAATCAAAATGAGCTCACAACAAAAACCCACAGTTTAACATAAATAAATAAACCGCTAATCCAGATACAATATGAAACTAAACAGACTAAAGACAAAAACATGAAAATAAAACTGAGAAAAAAATAAAATTGGACCAAGCTACCAATATATTCATGTGAAATCTTTGTCACCTCCAACAACAAGACCAAACCAACTCGAACTATGAGAGCCTGATCCAGGATACTTGAACAAATGCTAAACCTGCAAAACAGCTCAGGTCTAATGACACTGAGTGGTATAGGTAGGGTTTGAGATAACAGCTCAGTAGTCAATCACTATAGATTCCATGTGTTTCCTTTCAAAAAAATACCCAATTAACACTAGTTTAAATTACAATTATAAAAATATATTTTTCACATTTTATAAAACAACCACAACTTTAACGTTTCAATGGACAACACACGCCACAATCCATTTTCCAAGAAAACTATCATTTTATAACAAAAACCCAAACCAAAATATACTAGTAACAATTTTCAATGGAAAAAATTTAAATGGAAAACAATTTCAAGGAATTCCATTTTAAAGACAAAACACTTACATTCACAATTACTAACCCATCCTACCATATTCCAATAGGAGGTACAATATAATCATTGAGCACTATTCATGGGAACACCCCTAGGCACTAGCTAGATGTGGTCCCCTGGTACGTCGTATCTCGGTCTAAAAGTACCCATAACAATATTTGTTCTCATGCAAAAGCCACTAGTAGGGAACATATCCAAAACCTAGTGGTCCCCATCATCATCATCATCACCATCATCACCATAATTGTTTAGTTATTGGTTTCATCGTCAAACATTCTACGTGAAGCATAGGACAAACCCCACAGGATTACTAGAATACCAGTACATGTTCGCCCACCTAGATACCCAGGCTTCCCTTTTTGTGCTCAATCACATTTCACACAACACATGTTACCACATGCACCATTTATCAACCAAACTGAGCATCTCATTTCATAATCCACTAACATCACATCACAAACCCATTCTTGAGAACTTATGTACACCAAAACATTTACCAATAACTTATAAAACCAGGAGTAACACCACCTCCTTGAGAGTTTTCTAAAAAATCCTTTCCACATTTTAGAAAAAACATGAAACTCTAAAAAAATGCCAAACATGAATTTAGGTTTACACACCCAAATTCATTTACCAAATCATTTCCAAATCATTTCCAAAACCATGTTCAAGTGTGAAATTTCAAACAACACCTCAAGCCAAACATTTTCTAAAACACACATACCAAAATCCAAATGGGAATAACCCAATGGAATTCTATTTAAACAAAATTTATAAACGATACGGAGGATACAAAATTATTTAGAAAACAAGAACCATTTAGGAAACCAATATTTTAAGGAACACTAGTTTAAAGAACCATATTCATTTGAGGGAACAACCATGTGTGTGCTAGTGCACCCATGGATGTTCCAACATCCGATGGTACACAAAAAATACAAGAGTAAACCTAAAAACCTTTTAAAAAACCCACTATTTCAATTAAAACCCCATCCATCCATCCACACTGTTTAGGGAACATAAAAAAATCCCTTTATAACCACATTTTAAAACATTTTAACAAATTAAACAAGATAAAATATTACCAACACATACACACCAAATCATGTTCCCAAACAATAAATAACCATCACACCATAATCAAGTCTAAAAATTTCATTACAACCCCCAATTTATCTTTAAAAGAACAATGGAATTTTTCACAATAACCCTAGGTTCTATAAACCTAGGCATTTCACAAAAATCCATTTGAAACCCTATTTTTTGTAAATTATACGAGAACAAAATCACCATTATCATCAAGATATTAATATATTAGATGTGGTAAAGACATTTAAAAATTAAAAAAAACACACAAGTGCTTGTGGAGTATTTTGGGAAGGAAAATGTTGGAAACTCCTACCTCAACCATATGCGAATGGAATGAAACATTATGGAGAAGATAATCTAAGTCCCCTAAACAATCCACACACCCTAACCACAAGAAAAAGAACCAAAATCAGACAAACGTAACCCTATGGTTCGTCCAAAATGGTTCCAAGCCAAGAGAGAGTGAAGAAATGAAACATGGGAAAGAGGATAAAAGAAATGGAGAATATTTGATAATGAACCACTGATCTTTGGTGATAATCTCTAAAAAAATGACCCAAATAAATTGAGAATGAAGGGTGAGTCGCCTCTGGTCAATTAAAAACTAGTAGGGCTTAATTTTGGAGGTATAATCACTTAAGAATGATATACATGTCAAAATTTATAAATCCCTCAAGTGGCTGCATGGTTCAGATGTATGGTTTGCCAAATCGTGCGTAAACCGTGTGAGGGATACTGGAAACTATTGTAACATTTCATGGTTAGGTTTCATGGTTTGTACCAGCCATGATCAAACCAAGCAACCCCAATGATTTTCCAAAGAAAAACCCAAATTACACCCCAATAACTAGGGAAGTTCACCTAATGATCCCTAAATGTTTTAAACACAAATTAATGACACCATGGGTGTCAAAAACTCCCCAACATGCAACTTAATATTAATCCCAAAATAATAACTAATAATAGGTATAAAAGGAATATCAAAACTATAAAAAACACAAGGACTTTTGTTGGGTACTCAACACAAACTTCAACCAAAAGATCCAACATCGAGAAAAGAATAAAATAAAGGATTATCAGTGGTTAGGGTGTGAAAATGTTCCCCTCAATAGAATATTTCTTCCCATATTAGGCCACCCATCCAAAATTTAACCAAATCTCAAGTATATTCCCAAAAAAACCAAGGGGAAACCATGAACCCCGGGATGACTATTCACACCACAAGTCACATCTGACCGATCAAGAAGAAACCACAACGCATGAATGAGGATTACGGGAGAACATGAGAGGGTTCTCCCAACCACAAGAAGTAAACTAATACAAACATCATTTAAACCCCAAACAACAACAACACTGATACAAGGAACAAGGTATTTCAACATTTAAAATTTCTATACAACTCACATGGTTTGGCCACACAGTTTACCAAACCATGTGCCAACCGTGCACGGACTACTAGAAGGAAGGGGCACCTCGCACGACTTGGATGCATAGTTTCAAAACTATGCACCAACAATTCCAACACCTCTACCCAAAAAAGACACAAATCCAAACAGTTATGAGAAATACTACATGGTTGTACACTGGACATGTAGTTGGTTCTATCCGCCTACCTGGGGCCACACAGTTTTGACTAGTAGTGTGGTAATCGTGCTTCTCCTGAAAAAAATATCTTGAATCTCAAAAAACTAAAAACCTTGACCAGGTTCAAACATGAACATATATATACAAGTTTTAAACTACCACTACTGGAACTAGGAACCTCCCAAATATATTGAATCCACAATAGACCAATTCTACAAAACTCAGAAATTTCTAAACGAGCACTGCTGAAAGTTAAAATCAAAACTGGCCCACGAAAGACAAGACACACTCAAAGAAGAATGAAAAATTTCAAAGGCCACATTCAGATAGACTCAACTATTTGTATTACAAGAGATATAGTTCATCTCACCATTACCACAAAATTTTAACTTTCAAAATTAGGGAAGGAAGAACAAGGAGATGTTAAACATTTAAATTACAACACAGAAAAAACTAAGTTGAGTTTCACCCCCGTCATTCCTTACTGTGCGCGAGCGTCCCCTTAAGACATATGATTGGCGCTTGGATGGATGAAGCATCTCCTACCTCATAGTCATGAAACACATCCTCTGATCAAGACTTCCTTTCCAGACAACACACCCTACATAACTTCTTAAAATGAACCAAATGGAAACAATGATGAAAAATATTCAGAGGAATATGACAAGAGGACTTTGAGTGACCAAACTGGCCACACTAGAAACATACAAGTGAGCGGTCTGATGAACTGAAAGTAGGAGCCGACATAGAATGTTTTTCAGAAACTGGTTCCCATGGAACAACCTACTCACAAGATAGAGAACCTTCATGGGAACCAATAACCAATTGCTACACCCCAAAAACCATATCATCCATGAATACCTCATAACAAACCTCTTGAAATAGGTTTCATAGGATGAGATAAATTTCTCTGTAATTTCAGGATGAAGACCCCAAACAAGGAGAGGGGCCTTCATCTGATCCTTCAATACTACTTCCAAATAAAATTGAACCAGCTGTCTGAAATTTTCAACATAAGACTTTATGGATCGCTAGACCTGCAAAACATCCTACAACTCTACTACCTTTATATGCATCACCTACTCCATTATGAACTGTGAGATTAAATTGACTTTAAACACCTCCCATGATATCTCACATTCTTTCGATGATGGGGAAACCAACCCCCACTAGTCCAAGGATGGACCCTCAAATGACCTTTGAACTGCATGGAATCTAATAGCATCAAGAGTTTCAAATGACTTAAAGACACATTCAACTTCATCAAGACACTCCACAACCTCAAACAAATCTTGATCACCACATAAAATAGGAAAAACTTGTAATAGAAAAGGAACCGAGCATGACTCATTAGGAACTTTAAGGACCTTTCCAGGTAGAATTTTCTAAAAAACATGAAAAGACAGACAAAATCCAACATCAAGCTGATGATCAAAAAAAGAGAAACACCTCAAACCAAAACCAACTAGTTTAGAAGCCAATTAAAAACAAACACCACCATAATATCCTTTTTCAACAACCATCATTTTCCTTTTAAAAGAAAAAACTACCTATTTAAAAGGATAATTCCCAAGTACCAATAACCCATTTTTATGATTTTTTTTCCAAAATAATTTTCTCATTCGAATCCACATTAGGAAAACCATGATAAGCCTTTAATTCCAAAACCCAACCCATGGTATCCCATGAACCATTACATGTTCCTCTGTCCATTCCCATCCTCAAGTGCCAACATGAATTTCTCACACTTACCCACATACATGTCATTGTCTGTAAGAAATACCAAGGGCCACATTCCATTAACATTTTCAAACCCAAAACCCCCTCAATGTTTGAAAATCCACTTTATCAATTTAAAACCATTTCATGGAAAACACATTCATTTTTAAATACATTTTTCTATAAAATAAACTTTCATTTTGAACACACACATACACAAACTGAAACCAAAATGAAACCCAACTAACAGTGGACCACTAGAATGAGGGACTAGTGCCAATGATTAGACCAACAACAAGGTGGTGATCCATGCCCCAAGTTATGCATAACACTCTGTTGGCCTTGAACTGGGAACTTTGAATTCACATGGGTAACCAACCCACATAATTCCATAACATAACTTGACTCTCCTCCATTGTGATCCCTCAATTACAAAACAACACAAGACACAATACTGAATCCCGGACTACCCCTGATGACTCAATGTTCGGAATGAGAAATGGTTTATGTTGCCCTTCTCGCACCTACCTCTTGAGTTATGAAAACCCTAGTCTATAACTACCAGACACCCCAAATAACAATGGACTCCTATGATAACATTTTTTCATGAACCAATCCAGGATTCCATCTGACCCGAAACCTGACCTGGTCCGCGACATTACCCGAAGGGCATTCCCAATCCCCACAGGCTATCAACTAGTGCCAGGAATCATATATAAATTGAATGGGAATGATTTAATCCCAATAACCAAGATCAAATAAATAAACTAATAAAAATGATCATGCAACAATAACCCACATCTGGACATAAATAAATAAACATCTATTCCAGATACAATATGCAACTAAACAAACTAATGACTAAAACACAAAAAATAAAATTGAGAACAAAGTAAAACTATACCAAGCTACCAATATCTTCATGTGATATCTTGGTCACCTCAAAACACAAGACCAAACCCAATCCAACCAAAAGAACCTAAACCCGGATACCTAAACAAATGTTGAACCTCCAAAACAGCTCGGGTCTACCGACACCGAGTGGTATAGGTAGGGTGTGAGATAACAGCTTAGTAAGAAATCACCATAGATTCCATGTGTTTCCTTTCCCAAAACAGTACATTACCACTAGTTTGAAATACAATTACAAAAATAGATTTTTCACATTTTATTAAACAACCACAACTTCACCGTTTCAAAGGCCAACACATTCCACTGTCCATTTTCAATAAATATATCATTTTATAACCAAAACACAACCCAAACAATACTAGTAACAAATTTCAATGGAAAAAATTTAAATGGAAAACAATTTAAAAGAATTCTAATTTAAAGAAAAACACTTAAATTTAAAATTACCAACCCAACCTACCATATGCCAATGGGTGGTTCAATATAATCATCGTGCAGTAGTCACATGAATGCCCCTAGAAACTAGAAAGATGTGGGCCCCAGGTACCTTGTATCTTGGTTTAAGAGCAACCATAAAAATATATATTCTCGTTATCGAGCCTCTAGTAGGGAACATACCCATAACCTAGTGGTCCTTAAAATCATCATCATCATCATAATCATTGATTAGTTAGTGTTGTCATCATCAATATTGCTACGTAAAATAGGGGCCAAACCCCACAAGATCACTACCATACTTGTACATGTCCGCCCACCTAGATACCATGGCATCCTTTTTTGTGCTATATCAAATTTCACACATCACATTTTACCAAATACACCATTTATCAACCAAAAAGATCATCTCAATTCATAATCCACCATGAGCACATCATAAACCCATTCTTGAGAACTTATGCACACCAGAAAATTTACAAATCACTTCAAAAACTATGAGTAACACCACATCCTCGAGAGTTTTCAAAACAAGCCTTTCCACATTTTAGATAAAATATGCAACTCTAAAATCATTCCAAATAAGAATTTATGTTTAAACTCCCAAATTAATTAACCAAACATTTCCAAATCATTTCCAAAACTATCATCAAGTGTGAAATGCCAAAAAACCACCCAAGAAAAACATTTTCCAAAACACACACACCAAAATCCAAATGGGAATAACCCCATGAGATTCCATTTTAAACCGAATTTAGAAACCACATAAAGGATATAACATTATTTAGAAAATAAGATCTATTTAGGAAACAAATATTTTAAGTAATACTAGTTATAAGCACCATATTTATTTTAGGGAACAACCATGTGTGCACCTAGTGCACCCATGGATGTTCCAATATCACATCGTACAAAAAACATACAAGAGGAAACCCAAAAACCTTTTCCAAAAGACCCACCATTTTCTTTAAAAACACACCCAATATCCACACTAGTTAGGGAATATAAAAAAATCACCTTATAACCACGAAACACTTTTAAAACATTTTAACAAACTAATCAAGCTAAAAAATTACCAAAACATACACAACAAATCAAGTTCCCAAATTGTAAATAACCATCACAACATAATCAAGGGTAAACATTTCATTAAATACCCCAATTTTACTTTAAAAAACAATGTCATTTTTAACAATAACTATAGGTGCTATAAACCAAGGCATTTCACAAAAGTACCTTTGAAACCCTATTTTTAGTAAATTCTATCAACACAAAATCACCATTTTCACCAAGACATAAATATTATAGAGGTGAAAAAGAAATTTAAGAATTAAATGAAAACACACAAGTGATTGTGGAGTGTCTTGGGAAGGAAAATGGTGGAAACACCTACTTCAACCATGTGTGAATGGAACGAAACTTCAAGGAGAGGAAGATATAAGTCCCCCGAACAATCCATACACCCTAACAATAAGAAAACGAACCAAAATCATCCAAACATAACCCTAGGGTTCAACCAAAAAGGATCCAATCCAAGATAAATCAAATAAATGAATTAGGGGAAAGAGGATAAGAGAAATAAGGAAGATTTGATGAAGAAAAACTGACCTTTGGTGATAAACATCCAAAAAAATGACCCAAGTTGATGTTGAATGAAGGAGTAGGTACCCCTGGTCGATGCCCAATAGGTAGGGGTTCATTTTATAGGTTGAATCACTTATAAAAGATCTCCACATCAAAAGTTATAAAGCCAGCAAGTGCAGCACGGTTTGGCTACACAGTTTGTCAAACCCTGCGCAAACCATACAAGGGCTACTGAAAAGATCTGTAAATATGAATGGTTAGGTGGAACGGTTTGGCCAGGATGTGATCAAACCATGTGACCACAAAAATTGGCTGAAATCACCCATATTACACCCCAAACACTAGGTAATTTCATTCAATGATCCATAAAAGTTTTAAACACAAAGTAGTGACACTGTGGGTGTCAAAAACTCCCCAGAATGAAAATTTATCTTAATCCGAACAAGAATAACTAATAATAGTTATAAAAGGAAACCCAAAACCAAAAACACACAAGGAATTTTAGTGGTCACTCAACCCGAACCTCAACAAAAATATCCAACATCGAGAAAATAATAAAATAAAAGAGTATTTATGGTTAGGGTGTGACACCCACAATCCAGAAAAAAGTTAGAGTAATGGGTTTTCACATCTAATTTTGATGATAATGTTTTCACTAGGAAGAGAAATAAATTTTTGGTTGTTTTAACCCTTCGTGAATATTTAATTTTCCACAAATCACACTTCATGATTTGAGTGCCCTATATCATCACAAATATTCCATAACCCTAGAAAAAATATACCCATATTCATGGAACCCCTTGTTTGATTATGAATATATGACTATTGATCCTGTATATGCATCTGTGGTCATCAACCAAATGATTCAATTTGAAAAATGGACTTTTGATCCATGTAATCCCTGAAATCATGATTGAATATCTCAACACCTTAGAGTGTACTAGGTCATTATCGGAAAATTTTTCCCTTATCATCCGCATGACCTGAGCACTTTGGACCACAATTTACAACCCACATAACCCGACAATTAAAGAGGACTTGACATTCTCAACATCACATCAACATGTTTTATACCATTTCTCATAGTAGTAATTTAAAAATACACTCCTTAACATTTTTAAGGTCCACACCCCAAGATTTGAAAATAAAGGGAATAGGTCTCGAGCTTCACATAAGAAATACACTTCCCTATGGTGCCCAAACCCTTCCTAGATAGACCTTTTATCCATACCCAACCTTAACGTCTGTACATTTGTGTCTTTGAAAATATATCAAGCCCCTCATAAGACTGGGGAAACCCCTGTTTGATTATGATATAGATGCATAAGGTCTTTGAACTAAAACCATAGGAATCCCCTCCTTATTGGAGTGGAACTCAGATCCTTGTGAGCCTTGGTAACATCATGATAGAACCCAACACCTTAGGGTGTTATGCGTCATCCTTGATATTTCTTTCCTATTCAATATTCCTCAAATTATAGTTTTGGGTTATGGATTTTATCACTCCCATCTCAACTATCTAGGTGGACATAATATTCCTAGTATTTAACCCTTAGTCAATGTTGCATCCATAAGTATTCCCTGATCCTTGGAAAAGAGTGGAGAGACATCTATTTGACAAAGCTACCGATGCATAAGGGAATTGAACTAATAACCATATCCATATCCCCCTGGTAGTAACAGAGAAAAGATCATCATGATCCTCAAAAATACCATAGAAGAAATCATCATCCGAGATTGTTTTGGGACATCCTTGGAATGTCTACCCCATATTCCACAATCATTGGTCAAGCCCTGGTTGCACGACGTTAAATAGAATGGAATCTCAAGGTTAAAGATAAAAGACCCTAAAATATAGTTCTAAATGGTCTAAGATAAAATACCCTAAAGTACAATGATACAAGGTCCAATATAATATAACCTAAACTGTATCTATAGAAGGTATGATCTAAACAACCCTAAACTATATAGATAGATGTTTTGAGCTAAAACTCCCTAAACTACAACAATAGAAGGCCTGAGATAAAAGAACCTAACCTAAAACGACTAAAGATCCAAGATAAAATACCCTAAATGACAATGATAGATGGTCTATGATAAAATACCGTACACTAAAATAACATAATGTCCGAGCTAGAATGAATTAAGATGTATCCCTACAACTATTTAGTTTTCATGATTAGAAAAAGGAGAAAAACCTTTTAGGGAAAAAACGTGAAAGGGGATGGCCTAGGAAAAATATGAGTCCAAGATCAATAATTATTCCCCTATATAAATCATAGGAATGAATTATAGAAAATAATGAAAGGGATACTAATCTTGTGAATCCCACAACATGGACTTTGAAAAAATCAAGCCACACTCCCTACGTCCACTGACTTCATTCAAAAAATAGAGCACTATCCCTCTAGGACATATATTCTAACCAGATTATCCTTTTTTGAACCAAGTAATATCAAGATAACTAGAGAAGATACATTAGTGATGAATCTCATGTCTGTGGGAATTCATGGGCATTTATCAATAAGAATCAGTTATAATATTCAGATCTAAACATTCATGATTACGTGATATTATAAAAAGGAAGGGTATCATTGATGATTCTTGAAACATCTGATAAATGAAATTTCATGCACACCATGAATGAACGAAAATTGGAAAAAAATATAAAATTCATTAGAACCATTCATTTATTGAATACAGGAGGATGAATCTTCACATATCAAATTCTCTCCCATGAATATACAAAATAAGGAAAAGTTGAAAAATTAAAAGTTTGTCATATCATGTGCTCAGAGGAGTCCTTACACTCAGTAAGCCTATATTCTAGGGAGGTAACAATTTGGTGTAGTGGATCAAAAGATTCATTTTTTACCTTGAAATCTACAACTACTCCTATGACTGTACATTGGCATCAATAAAAGTCTTCTTCTTGGTTTTAAGGAGTCCCTATTGATTAATTACAGTACTCTTTGATATCTGAAGTTCATAAGGAAACTAGTAATGATCCGAATGAAGAATACCAATTATAGACTAGAGATGGTAAATTTCAACCTTCCTAGAATTAAATACATCCCAGTGAGTTGATACCTCCACCGCATGTCGATAAGCATCATTTAAATCCTCATGCCAACATTGATTTAGTGAAGAGGAAGCCTCTACATATAACACCATCAATTCAAGGCACCTATTCTTATCTCTCAAGAGATCACCTCCTTCACTTGGGAATAAAGGGAAGTATAGTCAAAACCATTATAACCATGGGTGGTAAAAAAAATTGGAGGAGACCCAACCGGTCCTTCAAACCTTCCAAAAGGGTCTTTAAAACTAAGGTCCAAACATCCCTCCATAATTTTCACTACATCGACTAGTAAAATGATGTAGAACCCAAACCTTGATCTAAGCTCATAATGTGAATATGAACATATTCTGAGACTAGGTTAATAAGAGAATGAGTTTTTCTCATGGTCTTCAACGATGTAGGAAGGGAGCCAACCTCTACATTGGTCAACTCAATAAGATGAATCTCTAAGGTTACATGGATTTAGAATTCCAAGATCAGTGATTAAGGCACTAAAATAAGAAGAACATAGTTTTATTATTAAAAGGATAAATGATATGATATCACCATGTAACCAATAGATATGACCAATGTTAGAAATATACCTTTCTCGGTTGCATCTCTAGCAACATCCTTTTACCCGACCCCATCCTATGAAAAATTGTAGACACCCTCTTGCGACGAGAATATTAGTGGAACCTATGAATATTTCCCTAAAGATGTGATTTTTTCACCACCCTTGATGGCTACCAGAATAAAAAAATTATGTTAGGAGACATGAAACTGATTTAATAAAGTGTCAAGTTTATAAAAAAATACCAAAATTCTCTAAAACTGACATCCATCAAGGCCAGATTAGTAGAAGAATATATAACTATATACGTCTTATTCAAAAGAGTGTTCTACCATGCCAGATTAAGTGGCATGACCATTGAAATATATAAAGTCAGAAACATGCTTAATCAGGTTGACACATTAGCCATATCTACTTCTCAATGGGTTGTGACTAATAGAGAAAGTTATAATGAAGAAACAAAATTATCAACCACATACTTAGGGTTAGATATATTATTTTAAAATTGGGATTGATGAGGACCTACAAATTTTTTAGAAATCAGGATGTGTTACCGGAATAGTTAGGAATAATTAAAGAGTGAAATGTTAAATTTAATTGAGGATTCTGAGGGAGAGGGATATGATATTTTAAAACTCTTCCTTTTACATTTCCTATCTATGGAATGATATCTTGAATTCATGAACATAGATAACATCAAGAAAGGTACCCTAGAATATGATCATAATGAAGGCACTAATCTAGAAATAATGACAGCTAACCTCATCTGAGCTAGTTGGCTTGGGGATCTCTCAGCATCAGTCCCCCAATCACTGCAAAATCTATCTCCAATAGCCGTACCCAAGGTAGATTATTCAAGGGATAGTAATATTGGAAAAGATTATATAGTATGACACTATATCAAGAAAAAAATACGAAGGATTTTCGTATGGTGGCAACAACAACATGACTATTTAAACATATAAACAAGATTAGCCTTACCACCCCCTCAGAAATAGGATGACCCTATTCATTCATGCCTTTAACCTATGGAGAAGTATTTCTAGAAGGAATTGACACTGAGATCATTAATTAAGGAATCCCATAATATTCTAATACTGAATGCAGTACTCCAGGAATAGAGATCACTGACCTCATTAGACCCGGTTAGACTGTGGATATCTAATCATTGGTATCCCAGTAACTGCTCGACTTAGCTCTAATATCCATACCCTGGGGAGAATATATGAGGGATGATAGGATTTTATGGTCATCTACATCAACCTACTATATTAAAAAAACATAATGGACATAAAAATAGTTTCAAAAACACTATAATAATTTAAACACAGAAGTAAGGCTATCCTTATCGAATCCTCGACAATGGGATAGCCATTTTCATCTATAAAAATATTCAATGTTCCCTAAACCACCATTTTATTAACCAAAGGAGAATACAAAACCTGGCCCTTGACACTTCTAAAATTACATCAAG
The DNA here is from genome assembly GCA_963277665.1 of Viscum album. Taxonomy (NCBI): domain Eukaryota; kingdom Viridiplantae; phylum Streptophyta; class Magnoliopsida; order Santalales; family Viscaceae; genus Viscum; species Viscum album. Next base: position 886,195,995 of record OY728158.1, read on the forward strand.
TTCTCAGAGTTAATCCTTTACCTATATAGGGTGGTATTTGAAAATAATTCCTAAAGATGTGGTGACATGAGTTGAACCTTACAATAATAATTCTTCTTTGCATAATATTACATAGATATTATAATATGAGTTAATCATTATCCAAGTCATATACTATTTAAATGTGATAAGAAAAAATAATGTTGGTGTGACTTCTCTCTCCAAATCCATATCCACTGTGGCTATTCTGGTTGCTGCTGCCAATGGAAATGGGAGAAATGGTAAATGCATGAATTTTTAATGAGGAACTTCTAGGGATTCTAGTCCTCTCAGAAACAATTGTTTTCATGGCCTCGGATTTTCTTTGATAGTTGGTGTAAATTGAGTATCCCCACTCACTAATTTGGATGAATTCTCATTAGGATATGAGAAAACCCAAATATCAACATAATTAAGAGAAAAACTAGTTTCTGTATCAAAGAGAGGGTGGACTATCTTGGAATGAGTTTTCCCTATAGTAAAAATTATACACAATTAGAAATCCACCATAATATAATTATCAAAGAAAATATGAAAAGGGGGAGGACATATCTACTCAACACACCAAAATTGACTACTAAACCGACAGGGTGCGTACCATTCATAGAGGATATTCCCATATATCTAGGTGGGAAGGAATCCCTCGTGAAGATATAACATGTAGGAATAACCCTCATGATTGGAATCATTCACATTAACCATTTTAACCATGGTAAATGACCCATAGAGTTTAAAGGAGAAATGGTCATAACGGACCATGAAGTCCCCAATCTCCCAATCCTTTAGTGTAACGAGTCTTACCCCACTAATGCACTCCAAAAATGGTTTGAAATAGATGTTGAGGATGTTCAATATTATTAGGTACTCATAACCCCCAATATGAATAACCATACAACCCGTTAACACATGATATGGGATGGATATTTCATGTGGGACTTTTACCATATAGATATGGAGCAGGATTTTCTACATTTAGTCCGACATAGGGATGGCTAACTCAATATGCTTCCCTCCTTCCATAGAGGCCACCATCATGAAAGTGGAGACACTAACTCCACCCTTTTCATTTTTCAAAAGTATGTACCCACTCAAGTACAAAGGAAGGAGACCAGTTAGCTAGATGGCCTGGTCAATGTTAGGGATAACCACCAATCCTAATTTGGTGAAATTACCTTCTTTAATAGTTTTTTAGTAAGAACCCTCCACACAATGAGAGTTCATTTTAGGGAAGGACTCTGTCATCATGACTTTTGGATCATCACGTACTTTCTTGATGTTGTTTTTCACCAACTGATTGAATGGGACACCATCTAGAAGAAGTGGCCCCTTCTTTTGGGCCTCTTGAGGAATAACCTAATTAACTATCGAAAAAGAGGGGGGGGGGTCTCCACATTTTCCCAAGAATATTATGGAAGAAAAAAATATTCATACATCCCACCCAATTTGGATACACCATAGATTGTCTCAATGTTTAAGAGAATAATTTCCACCACACCGTGAATATAGTGGAAAGTGTTTGATTCTAGACTCTAGTGACTAAATAGGTTTGAAATAAATACCATGTTACATTATGATTTTTTGTGAGATTTAGATGGGATCATATTTCATGATCCACTCCATCTCCTTAAAAAATAAATAATAAATTCACTGGACCCAAAAGGACCATCACCAATCCACCCCAAAACTACCCCCATGAACGAAAATACTATTTGGTAAACCACAAAAACATATATATGGTGGCCTAATTCAATATTATTTAATGATACATATGGATGTCTAAATTGAGTTCGTGATGATTCCTGTCGATATTTTTGGAATAATATTCATTAAATGACCGTATGTGAATTCCCCCTTAGCAATGAAGTGGCCTACCTAGGATATGTTCACCCAAAATAAATTATGGGTTTTTAAAACCCATGTGGTAGGTACTATTGATGATGGAATTGAAGGGATGAGAGAATCACTAGTAAGACCAAACCTGTGATGGGGTAAGAAGTATTAAAGGTGATATTCCTTAATTTTACCCACATCAGATTTATCAGACTCATCTGAAATGACCCAACATGGAGGAAAACAACATCCACCCTTTCTATAATAACATACTTGTGAGACACTTATACTCAAGCCTCCTTCTTTGAAGGCTTGTGTGAATTATGATAAAAGACAAAAACCATATGTACAAAAGTAAGAAGAAAATATCATACCAGTGAAAAGACCATCAAAAGAAATGAAAAACTACAAAAATATCATACGAATAACATGAATCATAAGGGGGTTCATGATAAAATGACACAATATAGGTCTCATGAGAAACACCAAAATGGTATTGTGGTCCGAATTAACCCAGCACACATCCCATGACCAAATAATCATTCATATGGAATAGGATCGTATGATCCTGACATGGTCACGTAATCCGCATAATAGCCAAATGGTCATTCGACCATATCAAAAGATCCAATTAAGCCTTAAATAATATCAAAAAACATATGGAATGTTATTTTTAATTACCAATGTTAGGTTTATAGTTGATTTCAGAAAAAATTTGGGTGAATAAAATTTCGTAAAATTGTTCACGTGAAGTGGTATTGTGGATGAGTCTCATGATTGGTTCTTAGGGAAGGAATTGTGAAGGGGTCACATGATAAAAGAAAATTAAAAGGGATTTGGAGAGTTGGGAAGCTGAGGAATGAGATTCCCTATATTACCAATTTTATAGAGTCTTCTATTTAATACCAAAGGTATCCTAGATGACCAAACGTCACCCAAGAAACTGATTGACGATAGCCTAAATGATGCAGGTTGGAATTTACATTTCTCAGAATTGATCCCTTTTCCATGTTGACATATTTCCTAAGGGGGATAGGGGGAATTTTTTCATACCCAAAAAATGATCATCACAAATCTATAATTGAAAAACTAACTAAAACATTGGTTTTATGTTTTCTACAAAGAAAATGAATAAGAAGGTTGCCAAAATTCATGGATCATTTGAAACCAAAAAGAAAATGTGATCACATGACCTTTGAAAAGTCATAAGAATAGGACATGTGAAACACATTAACTTATTAAAATTTCCTGGATCTAATTGGTCAATCCTATGGTTCTTTTAAAGGAATCCACAATATTCTATTATCATGTAGTAGTGGCCAAGAGAATCCCTCAACATCAAACAACTTCTCAATCGATGGATGCCTGAAAAAGCATCCAAAAAGACTTGTAAAATAAGAAAAAAAACATACAAAGGGAAAGTCCATCATAATTCATAAATCATTATGTTATGCACCCATAAATTTTTTAATACACCTTAGAGGAACTGGAGACATGTCCTTCTTATCACGCAAGATCCCTCTGGCATTTCACCCTCATCATGCAAAGGGCTTCAGGCATGTATAGGTATTCGTATGCTCCCCCTATGGCTCCAAAGAAAAACAATATTTTTGTACATGATAATTCTTGTGCATCACCATGGGACCATTCATTGGTTACACAGAACATCAGTAATGGGGAGGGTTGTATTATTTGACAACAATCGTAAATGTTTTTTAGATCTCTAGCTCTTTTAAAATAAACAAAAAATTTAAAGGGGAAATGATGGTATATTTTTACAATAGAAAGATACAATGATTTTATGTGAACAAAGTTATATTCCCTGGAATACTATCATTGATCATGTGATAACATCCATGAAAATCCAACATGAGCTCAAAAAATTCTTTTATCATGATGGCTTGATCATGCGATGCCTTTGACCTATGGAAGGATCTTTTGAAACTCATGACACAAAGGCCCTCTACTGACTCTGGACCGAATATAAAATATATAGAATATTCAAGGTGGTGTATAATAAAGGTGTTGAGCCCTATAAACCCATCTTTCTCAGCACAAAAAATGCATCCATCAATTGATCACACACAATAGGGAAGTAGAAGACTTCTCGGAGCAGCCAATATCATGATCACAAAATCTTTTCACTAGGTAAAATCCAAAAAACAACCTAAGGGATCCTAAGGAATGAACAGGAACTTCGTGTGATCACTTGATATCACATGATGGACTTATGGCATACCAGGTGGGTAATGTGAAGGAAGAATCATATATATAATCAATCATGTAAAACCTAAACTAGATAACACTAGAAATATTAAAGGCACATATGAAATAAAAAGGTAGAATAAAAGACTAAAATATAGAAAACTAATGTGAAGATAGATTCATTTATCTTCCTATGTTTCACATGACTCATCCTGATAATGAAACCATGCTATGAAATTTATAATGTCATGTAATATCCACTCAATATATAATTTGGATCATGTTATATCGCAAAATTTTTTCAAGAAAGTCACACGACACTCCCTAGGACTACCAGATGAGCCTTGAGAATCCCTCAGGGCTCACCATTTTGATCTTGAAATTCCTTCAGACATATCACCAAACTCATTTGGTGAGACTGTTGTATGTTAGCTAGGTATCATGAAGTCCTCTTGTAATTCCAACTAGATCTCCAAGAAAAATCCAAGCATATCATCCAAGTTTCATAATGGAAACATGACATGACATCCCAGATAATCTGGAAACCTCTAGAAATGTTATCTTAGATCATGAGATGTCCCTTGAAAAAGGAATATAGGTCTTTGAGATGTCATCTGAAAAATTTTCCTTAATCAGGTGATGAATTTCATACATTCCATTTAGATTATGTGACATCATTCAGACAAATCAACTATATCATAATATTGTCTTTGTACATGTTCAAAATACAACCAAACATGTCCATAAATCCCCCAACATGTTATGAAAAAAATTAGGGAATTTCAGGAAGTCAAAAAAGTAGGTCAAGAAGACAACTAGGCTAGGTCAACCAGGTATACCATGTTGAGTCAATAAGGTTTTCCTTATGACTTTTCCATTCCTTCTTGTTTTGAAAATCACAAACACCTTATACATAAGCAAATATTATTTTTACTCAAATAAGGAAAGTTTACTTCTTTAAGGAAATTTCCCTTAACCTAGATTTTCTTATACATAACTATTTTTCCCTTAAAATCAAAAACCGGAATCACAACCAAATTTTCGGAGCCTTATAATGAAAAGTTAGAGCATTCTCTTTTTAGGATCCGAATCATGGATGTGATCTATAATATAGTTTTAATCCGAATTCTGGACTCCAAACTCTGAAGCAGTTCTAATTCGAATTCTTAATAAGTTCGACTCCGAACTCTTAAGAAGTTCGACTCCGAACTCTTAAGAAGTTCGACTCCGAACTCTTAAGAAGATCGACTCCGAACTCTTAAGAAGTTCGACTCCGAACTCTTAAGAAGTTCGACTCCGAACTCTTATGAAGTTCAACTCTAAACTCCTAAGAAGTTCGACTCTGAACTCTTAATAGGTTCGACTCCGAACTCTTAAGAAGTTTGACGCCGAACTCTTAAGAAGTTTGACTCTGAACTCTTAAGAAGTTCGACTCCAAACTCTTAAGAATTTTGACTCAGAACTTTTAAGCAGTTCGACTCCGAACAGTACAGATTTAGAATCCGATCTCTGATGAAACCAGACTCTGATTTCCTATAAAATAGAATCCGAACATTTCTTAACATAGACTCTGAACTTCATTTTGGTTAGACTCCGAACCTTTGACTTTCTTACACTCCGAACTATTAATTAGCCTTTACTTACATATGATTCATTCTAAAACGATGTCGTACATTCAGTTATACAAAGTTTGTTATAAAACGATGTCTTCTATTCTGTTTCTTATTAACCATTGGTTGAGTTACACGTGTACAGGTCCTTCCGAATTTCATGGAAAATATAACCGTTGGAAGAAGGAGCAGACCATTGGAAATTTCCCTATAAATAGGAGATCATTTGAAAGAGCTCAAAAATAATGAAGTTGATCAATCTAGGGACCACACGCTACTAAGGTGATTTATAGAGAGAGAAAGCTTTTCATGCTTTGTGCGTACTGAACTACTCGTTCAGTTTTTTCTTTGTGCGACTCCAAATGTTTGTGATTACATTCGAGGACTTCCGAGGATAGGAAGACAAAGGTGATGACTACCTTGAAGTTAGAGGGCTTCCTTGCTGAGGAAGACAGAGGTGCCAACTACCTTGAAGTTGAGGTCTTGCGGGGATAACAAGACAGAGACTCCGATTTTTGTATCGAGGGCTTACCCTGGTGTGGGTAAGAGAGACTTTCTTGAAAGTATAAATCAAGGGACCTTTATCCAAGGTTGTTGGATACCCTTCTCTTTGGGTTAAAAGACTTATATCTTGTTACTTGTAGTTCTACTACTTGTTTATATCCCGCTGCATATTGTATTGTAAGGAAAGTATAACTTTCTTATACTTCTTTATTTTTACTCTGTTTCATTTAGATTCTATACGCTTTAAGGTAGAATCTCATATTGTAATATTTTGTTAAGTTTCTATTTCCGGAACCATATTTCCAGAACCTACTTTCGGAATCTCTTTCCAAGTTTTGTTTGGTGTTAGAGGTGTTGTGAATTTTCTTAATTTTAACTTTGTTAAACTTAGCCCTTTCCTTTTCTTAAGGAAAACATAGTTATTCTTAACTAACTTTAAAGGATCCAAAGGAATTTTTAAAGTATACAATTCACCCCCCTCTTGTATATTGAGAATCTACATCACTATTTCGATCCTAAAATTGGTATTAGAGTAGGTTTATGAAATACTTATACTCACGAATAAGTTTTTCTTGCCCACTTTTCCATTCCGAACTTTCCCATTCCTAACTTTCTCATTACGAACTTTGTTATTACGATCTTTTTTCTACTAACAAGTTTGTGTATCAATAGTTTCTAGTATGACAGGAATTAATTTTGGTTCGATTGATAATCTAAATCCTACAAGACCACCTATATTTGATGGTAATGACTATGAGTACTGGAGAGATCGAATGAAGACTTTTGTTATCAACACTGGAGTGGATAACTTTGTTATGCTTACTGGTGATTATAAAATTTTTGACAAGGAAGTTAGAACATTTACTAACCAGGAAAAGCAAGAATATCAACTCAATTATAAGGTATGCAATACTCTACAGTGTTCAATGACTAGAAATATATATAGCCAAATTTCTTCTTTTGAAGCAGCTAATTGTATATGGAAGAAGTTAGAGGTTACACACTTTGGGACTTCTAAAGTGATTGAGACTAGGAGAGCTATGCTTAGAGCTGAATATCATGGCATCAACTTTCCTTATGGAGAACCAATCTGTAAAGTTCAACAAAGATTCATGACTATAGTCAACAACCTACAATCTATGGCAGATAAAGGTTTAGATGATGAAGCTCTTGTGGATAAAATAATTGATATTATGCCCAATGAGTGGGAATCCAAAAGAACAGCTATAGAAGAGAATAGGAAGGTCACTCAAATTACTCAAGATGAGCTATTTGGAACTCTTCTACAACATGAAACCATAATGAAGAGAGATGCTGACAACATCAAGAAGAAGAATGGAAAGGGTACTGTTGCTTTTACAAAAACTTCAAATCAGATGAAAGCTAAGACTCCTGAGAGAGTAAACTGATCGAAGTCTAAGAAAGTTATTTTCCAATCCGAATCTAGTGAGAGTGAAGTCTCTGAAAATGAATTAGAAAATTTTTCTCGAAGGATGAACACGATAGCTGGACAAAGAAATTTCCAATCCAAGTATAAGAAAAAGGACAGGAAATATAAGAAATATGGAGAAGTTACTTGTTATGAATGCAAGGGAGCTGGACATATTAGACCAAATTTCCCTTTGCTCAAAAAGAAATGAAAGAAAGGAATTCAGACAGGAACAGAAAGAAATATTATAAATCCAAAGCTAAGAATGTTTTGAAAGTTAATGACACCTGGAGTGCCAGTGGTGGTGACTCTTCAGATGAATGTTCTGATTATGAATCATCCGGACAGAAGAATCTTGGTCTTATGGCCAGATTACCTATTGAAAATCATTGTTTTATGGATAAGGTATGAAATTCTGAATCATTGACCAAAGTATCTTTAAATTCTAATGATAGTAAATATTATTACTCTTCTGATGAAGAATCCTCTTCTGATGAAGAAAATACTTTACCTACTTATGAAGAAGTCTCTAGGTTTGCTGAACTTCTTGAGATTGAGAATTCCAAACTCAATAAGAAACTTGATAAAGAAAACTCTAGGAATTTTATTCTTACGAAAGAAATATCAGATCTTTCTAAAGATCTTGATAAAAAAATGCTGATTTTGAAAGTATTTCAAAAAATCTTGAGGAAGTAAGTTCAGAGAAGAACAAACATTCTAAAGAATTAGAAAAAGTAATTTCTAAGAAAAATGTTTTCAAGCCTTGCTCTAGTTCTAAAAATAATGATTTTGAGGATAAAAACTTGGATATAAAACTCAAGTCCGAAAGTTTTTCCTTAAAGAAGTGTTTATCAATGTTTACTCATGGTTAGGAAGATTTTGATAAAATGTATTCCCAAATACGACCTTTAAGAAATAAATCCGGATTTGGTTATACCCATGAAAAACCAATTTTTAGTAACAATTATTTTGTTCCTCAAAGTGCCCCATTTTGTACCAAGTGTCAATGTGGTGGTCACTGGGCAAAGAATTGTTCCTTAAACAAAACCCAATCTTTAGGATTTCCCAAAGCTTATTTCTCTAAGAAGGTGTGGTTACCTAAAATTTTATTATCATGAAATCTCGGATCCAAGAAAGTTTGGATCCTGAAAGTCTAATTCTCTTCTTGATTTCAGGAAAATAAAGAGAGTAGCAGCAACAATACATGGTACATGGATAGTGGATGTTCCTGACACATGACTGGTAACAAAAGATATTTTGAAAAGATTATCAAAATGAATTGAGGAAAGGTAAATATCGGAGATAATGCTAAGGGAGAGATTGTTGGTATTGGTAATATTGTTCTTCTTGGTAAAACCTTGATTTCAAATGTTCTTTTTGTTAAGGGTATTAAGCACAACCTCATTAGCATAAGTCAGTTATGTGATGAAGTTTACCTTGTGAATTTTAGGAATGATAAGTGTTTAGTTCACAATTCAAGGAAGAATTTATTCTCTCATCCAAGAGGCAAGAGAATGTTTACACTCTGAACTTAGAAGACCTAAGAAGCCAAGATTTACCTTGCCTAAGTGCAATGGAAGATCACCCCTGGTTATGGCATAGAATAATAGGTCACTTTAATCTTAGGAACCTATGTAAACTCTCTAAGAAGAAACTAGTTAAGGATCTATCGAAGTTTAGATTTGATTTTTCTAAAGTTTGTGATCCTTGTCAATATGGAAAGCAACATAAATCTAGTTTTAAATCAATTGGTGAAGTCTCAACAACTGATGCATTACAGTTAGTGCACATGGATCTTTTTGGTGCAACACAAACTGGAAGTATTGGAGGCAAATACTATGTATTTGTTCTAGTTGATGATTACACTAGATTTACTTGGGTCTATTTTCTACAAAAGAAGTCTGAAGCTTTTTCCTATTTCAAAAGTTTTAGAGCTCAAGTTAAAAATGAGAAAAACCTTCCATTGAAAACTATTCATAGTGATCATGGAGGAGAATTTCAAAATTCTGATTTTGAAAATTTTTGTAGTAAAAAAGGTATTACTCACAATTTTTCAGCACCTAGAACTCCTCAACAGAATGGTGTAGTTGAAAGAAGAAATATAATTCTTCAAGAGATAACTAGAACCATGTTGAGTGAATATTCTATTGCTAGACATTTCTGGCCTGAAGCTATAAGTACTGCTTGTTATACTATAAATCGAGTTTTGATTAGACCTTTTCTTAATAAAACTCCTTATGAGTTATGGAATGGTAGAAAACCAAGACTATCCTACTTCAAGGTTTTTGGTTGCAAAGTATTTATTTTAAATATTAAAGATAACCTATATAAATTCGCACCAAAATCTGATGAAGGGTTTTTCTTAGGATATTCCACAACCTCTAAGGCTTATAGAGTTTTTAATAAAAATACTTGCACTGTTGAAGAAACAGTACATGTAATATTTGATGAGTCAGATCCTTTTGTTTTTAAACCACCTCAACCTACATATTTTGATGTGTTTTCAAAAACTGATTATCAACCTTTGATAGAAGAACCTTATGATAAGGATAATGTTCTAGAAGATACTTCTGAAACATTTACCCCAGAAGACTTTCTACCCTATGTTGATGAACAGGTTTTAAAAACCCAAATCAGGTGTTTCTTAAGAATCATCCCAATGATAGTATCATTGGTGATGTAAATCAACCTCTAAGGACTAGAAGTTCCTTAAGAAATGAAGTAGAACATCTAGCATTTCTTTCCCAATTAGAACCTAAAAGCACTATTGAAGATTTAGGTGATGATGATTGGATCAAAGCAATACAAGATGAACTAAATGAATTCGAAAGCAATAAAGTCTGGACCTTGGTTGAAAGACCTAAGGAAACTTATGTTATTGGAGTAAAATGGGTCTTTAGAAATAAATGTGATGAAAATGGAGTCATAGTATGAAATAAAGCTAGACTTGTTACTAAAGGCTATAATCAGCAAGAGGGAATAGACTATGAAGAAACCTATGCTACAATAGCTAGACTTGAATCTATCAGTATTCTACTTGCCTTTGAAGATTTCTTTAATTTCAAACTTTTTCAAATGGATGTGAAATGTGCTTTTCTTAACGGTTATGTTCAATAGGAAGTTTTTGTTGAACAACCTCCTGGCTTTGAATATACAAAACATCCTGATCATGTTTTTAGACTTACCAAAGCTTTATTTGGTCTTAAATAAGCCCCACGAGCATGGTATGATAGACTCACTGGATTTTTGCTTCAAAATAACTATGTTAAGGGAAATGTAGATCCAACACGTTTTATAAAGAAAGATAAGAAAAATGTTTTGATTGTTCAAATTTATGTTGATGAAATAATATTTGGCTCAACTCAGCAATCTTTGACCGACTCTTTTGCAAGTCTAATGAAATCTGAGTTTGAAATGAGTATGATGGGTGAGTTAACTTTTTTCCTTGGTTTTCAAATTTCTCAAAAACCAGAAGGAACCTATATATCTCAATATAAGTATATTAAAGATCTTCTTAAAAATTATGGTTATGACAATACTAAGAGTATAAGTACTCCCATTGGTACCTCAAACTCTTTAGATCTTGATGAAACTGGGAAACCAGTAGATCAAACATATTTTAGAGGTATGATAGGAATTTTACATTACTTAACAGCTAGTCTAACAGACTTAATGTTCTCAGTATGCTTATGTGAAAGATATCAATCCAATCCTAAGGAATCTCACTTAAAGGCAGTAAAAAGAATTTTTTGCTACCTTAAGGGAACCATGGATCTTGGATTATTTTATACATCTGGAAATGATTTTGTTCTAAAAAGCTTTTCTGATGCTGATTTTTGTGGGTGTAGAATGGATAGAAAAAGTACATCCGGAACTTGTCATTTCTTAGGAGATTCGTTAGTTTCTTGGTCCTGCAAGAAGCAACATTCTGTAGCACTTTCCACGGCTGAAGCTGAATATGTAGCAGCTGGAAGTTGTTGTGCTCAAGTTTTGTGGATGCAACACACACTCACAGACTATGGCTTGAGTTTTACTAAAACTCAAATTTTGTGTGATAACACAAGTGCCATTGCCCAAAGTAAGAACCTTGCACATCACTACCATGCAAAACACATAGATATTAGGAATCACTTTCTTAGGGATCACACACTTAAAGGAGATACCATTCTTCATTTTATCGGAACACAAGATCAGCTTGCCGATATTTTCACAAAATCTTTGCCTTCTGATAGATTTGAATACATTAAACAGAAGTTAGGGATGATAACTGTAAGGTAATCCTCCTTAATTAAACTTCTGTTAAAAATGTATCCTTACAGTAATAAACTCCTTTTCATAGGGGGAGTACATTTGTTTGTTAGAATAACAATGTTTTTCAAAATTTGTTTTCAAACTTTTCGGAACTAAGATTTCCGGAATGGAAATTTCTGGAACTGAAATTTTTTGGATTGGAATTTTTTTTCTCATATTTAAAACTTCCAGAATGGAATTCTCGTACTGACAATTTTCAGAACGAAGATTTTTAGACTGGGCATTTCGTAACGTTTTTTTGTACTAGAATTTTCATAATAAAGTTTTTTTAAAGAAGAATATTACCAATTTCAAATAATATTTCTTGTCAATCCGTAAGTTTTAATTTCCCAAATTATATTTTTGTAATCAAATTTTTCTTACTGGTATCTTCCTTGTTTAGTTCAGATTCTAGTTTTTCCTCAATTCTGAATGTTTTCATTAAAAAAAACCTCAAAATATCTGAGTCATTTTATTTTTTTTGCGGGGTTATTCTCAACCGTCAGATCAGATCAAAGTTTTTTCAACCATTGGATGACCATTGGAAGACCAACGATCATTTTTTTACCTATAAAAGGGGGTCCTGAGACTCGTCCCACATCGGTTTTCAAGATTTTGTGTCTCGAAGCCCTGCTGCTCCTCATAAGGCTGGTTCCGAACCTTGTGAAGCTAATCCGAATCCTACAGTTTACTTCACTCCAAATGTCTGTTGAAGCAACTTCACAAGATATGTCAACTACGGAACCAATTTCAAAGTGGTTAGTTTACAGAGAAAGGTTAGTTCATATGGATTTTTATAAGTTTGACTCTATTATTTCGAAAAATATTAGACTAAATGGATGGGAAGACGTCTGCATAGCCAATTCAGATAAACAGGATCCGGTTTACACTGACTTGTTGATAGAATTTTATGAGTCTGTTTCCTTCCTAGTGGAAGATGGAAGAGAAAGATTTTATTTTAAGTCTTATGGAAAGACTTATAAACTTTCATACACTAAGGCAGCAAGCCTGGTTGGTATACCATATGAGGGAGAAGCTGAATTTTTTTCTCACAAACTTCCGGATGTGAAAGGAAGTTTCATTAAGGAAAAAGCACTGCAGTGTCTTGGGCTTAAGCATGATTCAACTAATAAGATTGCTCGGATCACTTCGAATAATAGAATACTGCAACTATGGGTGCAAGGTTTTCTGGTTCCGAGAAGAGGAGACAAAGAAAATCTGAAGAAGAGTGATATCTATGTCTTAGATTTTTTTGGTAGATCTAAGAAAGATAAATATGATAAGGCATGTCTTGGTTACGATCAAGAATATCAAAGAAGGAAATCAGAGAGCTCAGATTATAATGTTTCCTGCCTTATTATCAAAGTTGATTGTTCGATGCTTAGAATCTTTCAAAGTTTCCTGCAAATCAAAGATCCGAAATTGCAAGCTCATGCTTGTCAGTGATGATACGCTTAAGAGAATGAAGATGGGATTTTCTAGTGAATCCGGAGAATTTTACCCCCTATCTGTGGAAGAATTTGAAGTAGCTGAAAAAGAAACACAATCTCCAGAACCTTTAAAAAATCAAAGGAAGAAGAGAAAGTCTAAGGAAGTAGTTACTAATGAAGAATTTCCTCAGCTGAAGGAAACTGAATCTGCACCACCCAAACCGAAGAAGCAGAAAATCTATACAGATGAAGTAGCAGCAAAATGGAGGAAAGATAAGGAAATGAAGAAGGAAGGGGATCCTCAATTCGGACTCGATCCTGCTGAGTCTAAGGCTTTAAAAGAAATGGCTGCTGAGGAGCTGGAAAGAAAAACTAAGGAAAAGAAGTTAAGGAAGAAGATGAATGAAGCTGAACTAGTACAATCTTTGCTAAAAGGTACAAAGTTGGCATCTGAAAGGCTTCCAGTTCCAGAAACTTTCGGAGTCGAACCTTCTTTACCAAAAACACTAGTGAAAAATTATGTCACTCCGGAAAAGAATAAGGGTAAAGAACCTGCAGTAGAAGATGAGAAGGAGGCTGCTGAAGCAGTTGAGGAAGAATTAGAACAAGTAGAGGAAGAAGAAGAAGAAGAAGAGGAGAGTGAAGATCTGGATACCTTGATCAAACAAATTCAGGATTATAAGGCTGAATCTGGAAAAATAGTATCTCCAGGGAAGGGAGATGAGGAGGCCAGCAAGCAACTTCAAGAGGAAGAAGAAGAGAATGAGCTATTTGATGAAGAAGAATCCTATCAAAGGAACTTTCTTGAAGAAGGACAAGAAAGACAGCAACCAGATGAAGATCAGATTGTTCATGTTTCTGAATCTGAGGAAGTTTCTCCAAATGTGCAATCCATTCCGAAATCCGATAAAGGAAAGAAAACTTTAATGGAGACACCTATTAAAGATATCATCAGAAAGAAAGAGGTTGGCGGTACCTCTAGAAGGAAGCTGATGCCAGTTGAATAAGAGGAATCTCAAAACGAAGTCTCTGATTCATAATCATCATCCCACATGCATGATTTTGTGGTTCAATCTCTGAGAAAGCTGGTGGACACAATACCGATTCTTCCAACTATAGATTCTAGATGCCAGTTGCTGCAACAATCTATGAATCAAAAATCGGATTCTTTATCCATGGTAATGGATAAGTTTGTGAAGTTGAAAGCTGAATAGAAAATTTTTCTGATCGATTATGACGTGCACAGGAAATCTTGTAGTAAAGTAACCAAGTGGTCTAAGAGAGTGGACGAAGATTTAGTTCACTTTGAAAATTTTCAGGCTGAAGTTCAAAGTTCTTTTGAAGTGGAGGAAAAAAAGGTTAATGAAATTTCTGAGAAGTTGACCCAGGAACAAAATTTCCGAAATCAACAGGTCAGGGTTCTGAATGGAAAGCTTAACTCAGTATCTCAGAATTGGAAAACTGAAGGAGATTTCCGGATTGAGTTTCAACAGAGGATGGAGAAGCAGGATGAGTTGTTGAATTTGCAAAAAGAAGCCTTGGAGGCTCAAGCACAGGTGTTAAAAGCTCAAGAAGAAAAGGTAAAATCCTTGGAGAGGCAATGAGAGGAATACCAAAGAGACTTGAAGAAAATCAAAGCCTTGTTGAAGCAGCTTATTCGAAAGGAAAAGGAAGGCAAATGAACCCACTCCGATCTTTTGTTGTAGTTGTCTTTCCTTGTAATTTTTTACCCCCAACTCTAACGAAATGGTTATCTGTTTGGTTTGTATCTTGTTATATACTAATGTTTTAGGTAGCATAATTTGTTTTCCATTACCTTCAATTCTTTTTGAAAATCAAAAAGGGGGATAAGGAAAAAGAACTATTCCTAAGGAGGAGAAAGGAAAAATTTCTGAGAGAAATATCCTTAAGGAAATGGGGTGTTTCCCACTACGTTTTTTTCCATTCTTACAATAATGAAAACTATACTCCGGAAACCCAGAATACAATCCTTAGAGTTTCAATGCCTAAGGGGGAGTTAGCTGTATTCACTTCTATCCATGAACAAAAAGAGATATGTTTTAATAGTTTAATGATATTTTTCAAAATCCTTATATACTTTTTCAAAAGGATGTTTGTGCTTTCAAAAAAGGGGGAGATTGTTGAGTCAATAAGGTTTTCCTTATGACTTTTCCATTCCTTCTTGTTTTGAAAATCACAAACACCTTATACTTAATCAAATATTATTTTTACTCAAATAAGGAAAATTTACTTCTTTAAGGAAATTTACCTTAACCTAGATATTTTTATACATAGCTATTTTTTCCCTTAAAATCAAAAACCGGAATCACAACCAAATTTTCGGAGCCTTATAATGAAAAGTTGGAGCATTCTGTTTTTAGGATCCAAATCATGGATGTGATCTGTAATATAGTTTTAATCCGAATTCTGGACTCCAAACTCTGAAGCAGTTCTAATTCGAACTCTTAAGAAGTTCGACTCCAAACCCTTAAGAAGTTCGACTCCAAACTCTTAAGAATTTAGACTCTGAACTCTTAAGAAGTTCGACTCCGAACTCTTAAAAAGTTTGACTCTGAACTCTTAAGAAGTTCGACTCTAAACTCTTAAGAATTTCGACTTCAAACTCTTCAGAAGTTCGACTCCGAACTCTTAAGAAGTTTGACTCCGAACTCTTAAGATGTTCGACTCCGAACTCTTAAGAAGTTTGACTCCGAACTCTTAAGAAGTTCGACTCCGAACTCTTAAGAAGTTTGACTCAAAAATCATAAGAAGTTCGACTCCGAACTCCTAAGAAGTTCGAATCCGAACTCTTAAGAATTTTGACTCCGAACTTTTAAGCAGTTCGACTCCGAACTCTACAGATTTAGAATCCGATCTCTGATGAAACCATACTTTGATTTCCTATAAAATAGAATCCGAACATTTCTTAACATAGACTCCAAACTTCATTTTTGTTAGACTCCGAACCTTTGACTTACTAACACTCCGAACTATTAATTAGCCTTTACTTACATATGCTTCATTCCAAAACGATGTCGTACATTAATTTATACAAAGTTTGTTATAAAACGATGTCATCTATTCTGTTTCTTATTAACCGTTGGTTGAGTTACACATGTACAGGTCCTTCCGAATTTCATGGAAAATATGACCGTTGGAAGAAGGAGCCGACCGTTGGAAATTTTCCTATAAATAGGAGCTCATTTGAAAGAGCTCAAAAATAATGAAGTTGATCAATCTAGAGACCACACGCTGCTAAGGTGATTTCTAGAGAGAGAAAGCTTTTCATGCTTTGTGCGTACTGAACTGCTCGTTCAGTTTTTGCTTTGTGCAACTCCGAATGTTAGTGATTACATTCGAGGACTTCCGAGGATAGGAAGACAGAGGTGCCGACTACCTTGAAGTTTGAGGGCTTCCTTGCTGAGGAAGACAGAGGTGCCAACTACCTTGAAGTTGAGGGATTGCGGGGATAACAAGACAGAGACTCCAATTTTCGTATCTAGGGCTTACCCTGGTGTAGGTAAGACATACTTTCTTGAAAGTATAAATCAAGGGACCTTTATCCAAGGTTGTTGGATACCCTTCTCTTTGGGTTAAAAGACTTATATCCTGTTACTTGTAGTTCTACTACTTGTTTATATTACGCTGCATATTGTATTGTAAGGAAAGTATAACTTTCTTATACTTCCTTATTTTTACTCTGTTTCATTTAGATTCTATACGCTTTAAGGTAGAATCTCATATTATAATCTTTTGTTAAGTTTCTATTTCCGGAACCATATTTCCGGAACATACTTTCAGAATCTCTTTCCATGTTTTGTTTGGTGTTAGAGGTGTTGTTAATTTGCTTAATTTTAACTTTGTTAAACTTAGCCCTTTCATTTTCTTAAGGAAAACATAGTTATTATTAACTAACTTTAAAGGTTCCAAAGGAATTTTTAAAGTATACAATTCACCCACCCTCTTGTATATCGAGCATCTATATCACTATTTCGATCCTACATACCAGGGCATGATTACCATATCTATCCCACATATCAAGGAAACCTCATTGTGTAATACCTGATCAACTGAACTATAAGACATTTGATTCCTGAAATAACCATGATATTTAGGATCCCTTAGTAAGGACTGAGCTAAAATAGGAATACACTTCAGTGTAAATCTCCACATGTCTTTTATGTTTTAACCATTAAGGCCCAACCATTCCTATGGGTTGGTTATTATACCTCATCTATATGTGGACTAATAAATCAACTAAATTATGAGAACTCTGATTCCAACAATAACTAGGATACATATGATACATTTCTAAGGCCTGGGCTTAAATGGGAATCAAATTTGGTTTAATTACTCCATTTTCTCCAATATTTCAACCATTGGGACCCAATCATTTCCATAGGCTGTTCATTATACCACATTCATCAGTAGATTGAGAAATCAACTGAACTATGATAAATATGATTCCTAAAATAACTAGGATTCATAGGATTCCTTCATAAAGCTATAGAAAAAATTGGAATCCACTTCAGGGTATTTCCCACCATGTCTCTAACATTTCAACCATCAAGACCCAGTCATTCTTAGGGGGTGATCATTTTACATCATCAATTGAGTACTAAGAAGTCAACTGAACTATGGGAGATCTGATTCTAATAATAACCAGTATATGTAAGGCACATTACAATGGAATGATCTCCATATTAAACATCCAATTTTTTATCCAAGTACATAAGTCTTTCATTGTAACACCCCATGCTTTCACAGTACATTTCTCTTTAAATAATACAATAACATTCCATGTACGCAACACCAAGTTCAAGCACACCAAGACCGCTCAAACTAGCTGTTTAAAAATAGGTTATAAATAGTAATAACCAAATTTTTAATTATATATATATATATATATATACCATATAACTTTATCATTTATCTATTGTTTTTCTTAGAGATAATATAAGGACAAATTCAATTTTTTAGATAAAGGAAGTATTCTTTAGAAAATGCAATTTTACCGCCTTTTAATGGAGAACACTTTTTAATAAAAAAATTTGAAACTTTTATATATTCAATTTGACCAAATAATCTTCTTCTTTAGAATAAGGAAATTAAAATTTAGTTTTGATAAGTTTTTGGTGTTTTTCTAATAACATTCATATTTTGATAAATAGTGAAAAATACTAAATTTTAATTGAAAACAATTTTTTTAATCAAAATAATTTATAGTGTTAAATTATACATTTGAATGGTTTTGAAGTATAATTAGATTATATTTTTATCATTTAATCAATTTTTTCATTATAATTAATTTTACATTTAAATTGGACATAAAAACATTTCAATCTTTTGATAGTTTTTATTTCTAAAAAACCCTCTTTCTGGTTTTGACAACGAGAATTAATTTAAACATAATTAATAAAAATTCTATGTTTTTAATTTCATAAAATAGAAATAATTTTTGAATTCTGAATATCAAAATTATCTTAGGTTGATTTTATGGTATTTTTCTCAAAGCTTTCAATTTTTGATGAATAGTGAAAAATATTGCGTTATTGTTTAAAACCAAATTTTTATTTAAATAGTTATTTATTTTATTTAAATTTATTTTATGTAAAAATAGATAAATAGTACCTATATTATTTATATTTAATTAAATGGATTCATTTTTATAATAAGATTATATGTATAAATATTTATTAAAATTTTTAACGACTTTTACCCATTTTCTAGGCACATTAGAAAATGTTCCCAAAACGTAATTTTACCGCTTATGTGAATTCAATTTCAAAAAACCCAGAGACACAGTTGATGTCAGTAATTAAATTTTTTTTCAATAGGATGAAAATGATTTTTGGTGAATAGTAAATTTTGGTTTTTATTGACCGTAGTTAAAAGTATATGGGGTAATTAAAGTTAACAATGATATTATAATTATCCTAACACATATCCTAATTATATTAGATAAGTGTTTTTCGACCAAAATAAACCTTAGGAATAAAATATGATTCTTTTTTATCCACTTGGATTAGATTAGGACATTTATTATTATTTTGTTTAAAGAAGAGTTAAAAGTGTCAAATTCAAAGTTTAACAACTAAACCATTTTTAATATAGGGTTATACATAATATTAATTTGACTATAAATATTAATTATGAATAATAAAAAATTTATTAAATAATGGTATTTTATTTATAAATTTTAGACATTAAACAAGTAAATTTATTTATGACACAATAATGATGCGACAATTACTTTATTAATAAAATATTGAAATAATTGATATTATAAATATCAAAATAAATTTAAATTAAGACTTTTGATGCATTACACAAATTTTATAGATTAATATGACATGTTAGGGCTGATTTAATGATTTTTTTCATAGTAATAATGTTGTTATGACTTTCAAAAAAACCAAATAATAAATAGTGTCAAAATTCACAAAAATGAGTTTTTAATAAAAATACTATTTTATTAAATGATAAAATACTCATAAAAATATAAGGTCTAGAAAATGGACTTAGATAAGATTATATATTTCAATAATTAACCACATGGGGTTATCTTGTATTTTTATAGTATGTTTAATAACCATTTATTATAATAATACAAAAGGACATGGTAAAAGTTAAACTATTTAACTAAGAGTTAAATCTAAAAGATAAGGTTAATATGGTGCACTAACCCAGTATAAAACCTATTGGTGGAGGGTTTTTAGACCCATTCCTACCTTATAGTCAAAATAAATATTTTTGGAGCCATTATAAACTGAATAATTTTATATAATAAATTAATATTTCATGATTCTCCTAAAGTGACCCTCACCTCTCTTATAAAAGGGTACATCCCCTTATCTCAAAATCATAACTCCAAATCCATTTGGATCAGCCAAAAACTTTTCAGATATCTTACTAAATACCATAAATTCATCCTATAGGTTTTAATTTGATCAGAAAGCCTACTTAAGGATCCCTTTTGTTCAAATCAAAAGAAAACACCAAATTAAAATGTAATTATTTTATCACCTATTTCAAAGTTCTTTTCTTCTTCCACTTTCTATCTCTTTTTTATTTCCATACCAAAAAAATAGATCCAGTACCTTCTACATACTATGATGTTATTATAAATATGGTACAATCATACTCATTATTCTATCCATCATATGAATGACAATGTCACCATGTGTTCATACGTACGGCTTACCGTCTGCACGCCATGGTGTAATTTGTTTTTCAACACTATATTTTTTGGATGGATATAATGATGATTAATAAGTATATAAATAATGAAAATAACATTCTAATTTATATTTAAAATTAATATACCATCTAATTTTACACCTTTTAATCATTAAGGATTTTATATCATCGCTCGTGTGTACGTACGACTTACCATCTCCACAACACGATGAGATTCATTTCCACGCTCACTATTCAACGATAATTATAAAAATATATATTTTTAATAAGTATGTAATATATGACATAATAATGCTACTGTCTATATATATATATATTTATGTATTTAAATATATGTTATTCACTTAGTTCTGTTCAATACGATATGAAAACAGAAACAACATTTATGCGTACATATAGCCTACCGTCTCCATAAATAGTTTTTTCAATTTCAAATATCTATATATTATACATATTTATATTCTAAATATATATGATATATGAATCATTTTTTATATTCTGGAATTATTTAAATCCTGATCTAAATTATATGATCAAGAATAACATGTTAAAACACGTATGATAAAGAAAGCGATTATTACTCGAAACATTGAAATCATTATTAAATGGGTATTATAAAGTCATAAATGAATCATGTTTGATATAATAAATATGAATATGGTTCTATTATAATTTAATAACATACTATGGTCATTATACAGTATGTTAATCATAACCTCAACCAAAGGAAAGTTATAGGTAATGTTTAATTCCTCAATCTCATTATTATCTGAGATTGATTATGTGTAAGTATTTTCTAAGACATATTTATTATCCATTTCCATGTTTCATATGAAATTTTTAAAATGATTCTTTTAAGGTACTCTTTAACTAAACCATCATTTTAAATGTTTTAAATATTTATTCTACTTAATCATTCTCATTAATGTCCATGTTTTCAAAATGATTTTAATGAATTATTTATATAGACATGATGTTTTTAAAATGTTAATTCCTTTAAAAAGTTTCAATGTGATATGGGACACTTTGATTAAAAAATATCTTATAAATTACTTACTTTATATATGTGTGACTTTTAAATGATTTCTCAAAAATAGATATTTCTATCAAAAATTTTTACTGATCATTTTCAATTATGTCAACCTCCTTTAATGGATATTATTCTTGATTAAGGTTGATTTATTATAATACAATATTCCATATTGTATTGAATGAGTTATGATATGTTTGACTGTGGATGTGTTATTTTTATACCCTTCATGGTATATGGTTTATGTATTGAAATATCATATGCTAGGTTTAATACAAAGGTTTATGTTATGTTTCATTATTTTCATATGAGGAATGCAATTGACTTAGTACTTGATGGGTGGGGCCCACTAGAGCCCCTCGATGCATCGGTAGGACTCATGATTAAAATTAGTTTCATGGCACAAGGCCTTGACAAAACTTTTATTTGTAGCCTTGGCATGAGGCCTTGACTATGTGGTAATGATGTCCGACAATAGGCCTTCCCTCATTATGAAATTAATTATTACATATGATTATTCGAATAGTAGAATATCCATGTGAATGTTTATATGGTAATGTTTTATTTATTTTCTCTATATTATGTTCACGTTTATGTTTAAAAGGATGTTTTTTATGACACATCATTCCTTAAAATTTTATCTCTTCCACTAAATTATTTACCCTTACTGAGCATCTGAGTTCACCCCTTTATTATGTTTTGTTCTCCCAGGATTCCAAGAAGTGTATTAGGTTTGATATACAGGGTTAAGATAGGGGAATGATGGAGTTCTCAATGGATTATTTATGTTCTGTTTTATGTTTTATTGTGTAATCTAACGTTCATGTATGCAATCTATTTTCCAAGACTGTTAAACTGATCGGTCTTTCGGAACATGATTCCTTGTAATCATGCCAATGTATTAAAATAATGCATTGGTTCTGGGCTTCTAGGGTCAGGGATTTACATTTAGAATCAGAGGAAGTTTAGTAAAAACCTTGGAAACTAGACTTAGAAAAACTCTAATTAAAGAATATTACCCTAAGATAGACTTTGAGGATTAGTATTGAAGAACTTCCTAGAATTTTGGTAATGTAGAAATTTTGTGTATTTTACAAGAAATACATCCTTGTCTAGATACGAGTAGGTAGAGGAAACTCCGGAACCGATATACCTAGGAGTGAAAACTCTAACAAGGAGTTTCGGGATTAACCCAGTGTATCCTAGTATCTGGCAATGAGTCTTGCTACACTCTTGGTTATGACACTCGCAGGGGATATGCTTTGGATAATTTAAATTTTATTTACAAACCATTATGAAGTATTTATGAGTAAATACATCCTCAATGAAAACATTTTTTTATGAATATGGATTATATTCATAAACTTTTCAATTTACATTAGGTATTTTACAAGTTTGGAATTATGCATTGTGATTCATAAACTAACCTAGTGTATGCCATTGTTTAGAAATGGTTCCCTGTAGAAGAAATGAGAACTCCAGCAATACACTTGATCGAAAGAGTAAGAAGGATTATATCTTTCATGGTCTTAAGACAACATTTAGAAGGGAAGTAATTTTACCACATATTCTCATCATATGAAGATATAACATCATGTGTTAATAAGATAAGTAATTAATTCTCCGAGTCCTAGGGATTTCAAGGGAAACTAGATAAGAATAGATGGTAGAGAAAAATATGGATAAATGGAAGAAGTGAAATATGTATTTTCCCATATGTGATAAATGTGGAGAGAATAACCCTGGTAAATTATTGAAGGGAATTAGAGTTTTTTTAAGTGTGTTTAAAAAGGAAACCATGTACGTTATTGAAAGGGTAAGAAAAAGGATTCAAATATAGAATGCTTTATCTGCAAGGAGTTGGTACACTATTGGAATTAATGTTCCAATCATCAGAGTATACCCCAAATGATGATATTGGATAATAATAATGTTATGATACTACCATAGATGAAGAGGAATAATTAGTGTTCTAATATTTTTATTAAGGAATTATGTCATTTGAGTGTTGTATCAATGATGTACTAGTTATATTAATTATGGAAATAAATAAAGATTGTACTACACAACTATTTCATTGAGGATTTGAGATTATTTGATACTAAGAAAAGTTACTCAACAAAAATTAATTTTTTTTGGAGAATACATTGTTGAAGGAAATATAAACCTCAATCTTGTCCTGATACTGAGTTAGTGATTTTGGAATAAGAGACGGTTTATTTGGATAAATTATATTGGATATTCTTGACTTCCTTGAAACTGATTATTGGTTTGTTTATTCTATAATTGTTGCAGTATTGAAAATTTTTGTATATAAGGAATATATATAGTATTCTATAAAGAATATGGGTGCATGAATGTAATCAATAAGGTTTTATGGTAATTCAGGGTGTTTCCATGTTTTAAGAGAATACATGATGAAGGTGCTCACATGTTATTATGTGGGAAAAAAGAGATCTTAATTATGTTATGTTGACCTTACTTATAATTTTTTGGTCTATGAGTTTGGATAATAGTATTTTGGATAAGTATAAAAGTTTTAATTAATTAAATTGGACATTGTATACTATTATTTAAGGTTAAAAAATTTCTTAAGATTATGTTTGGATTGTTATAAAAAGGACAACCCGGAGGTCGGGTGACAAACCGTCGCGTCCGGAAAGGCCACAAGACATGAACCCACAACCGAAGGGCGAAAAGGGTGCATCAACTACCACTAGCCTACATGATGTCTTGGTTTTTATAATGTAGTTTTTTAAATGATCTGATAGATGAATTATACATTCATTTTTTTGAAACCCTATATGATTAGGATACATAGAATATTTTCGAGTTCTTTTATCTTTTGGAGTGAAAGATGATTTTTGGTAGAAATTAGTTAAAGGATAGAACTATACTTGTCATATACTTTTTTTACTTAATATATGAAGAAATTAATTCATAAAATTTAGGGAATGGATCTTAAAACCAAATTTTTTTATCCTAATTCCTTATGTTTTGTTGAAATGATGATATTTTAAATCATCATAGATTTATGACTTTGAGGCCCTCAATTTTTCATTCACTTGTTTGTGATTTATGACCTCAATCAATCCTTATAAATATTTATGTTTTTAATATAACTATAATTTCCACCAATGTTATTCTATTCGAAATCCTAATTTGGTGGTTACTTTTTCATTTCCCTTTCGCTTTTCTTAAGACTAAATTTTATTAACCTTATTTCGGATGTGAGTTTTACACAGTGGCATTTTTTATTTCTTTAACAATTTATTTTCAAATAATAATTTCAAATTTCGAGGATGAAATTTATTGAAGGAGGGAATAATGTAACACCCAAATATTCCACAGTACGTTTCCCTTTGAATACTACAATAGTGTGCGATGTACGCAACACTGAGTTCAAGTGCAGCACGACCTATCAAACTAGCCGTTAAAAAAGAGGTTATGAATATTAATAAACACATTTTTATTTTTATATATTTCACATATAATTTTAACATTTATTTTTTCGGTTTCTTAGATATAATATAAGGACAAATTCAAATTTTCAGATAAAGGAAGTATTTTTCAGAAAATAAAATTTTACCATCTTTTAATGGAGAACAATTTATAAATCCAATATTTGAAACTTTTATATATTCAATTTTACAAAATAAACATCTTCTTTAGAAGAGGGACATAAAAATTTAATTTTGATAAATTATTTGTGTTTTTCTGATAAATTTCATATTTTTACGAATCATGAGAAATATTAAATTTTAATTGAAAACAAATTTTTAATCAAAATAATTTATAGTGTTAAATTATATATTTGAATGATTTTGAAGTACAATTAGATTATATTTTTACCATTTAATCCAATGTTTGTCATTTGAAGTATTTTTACATTTAAATTGGACATAAAAATTTTTCAATCTTTTAATAGTTTTTACTTCTCAAAAAACCACTATCTGGTTTTGACAATGGGAATTAATTTCAAATTAATTAATGAAACTTATATGTTTTTAATTTCATAAAATAGACATCATTTTTTAATTATGATTTCAAAATTATCATAGGGTGATTTTTTGATATTTTTTTGAAAACATTCAATTTTTGAGGAATAGTGAAAAATAATCCGTTATTGTTTAAAACTGACCTTTTTTTAAATAACTATTTATTTTATTTAAATTTATGTTATGTAAAAATATATGCATAATAACTATATTAGTTCAATTTAATTAATTGGAGTCATTTTATAATAATATTAGATGTATAGAATTTTTTTGAACTTTTTAATATCTTTTACCCACCTTCTAGGCACAATAGAAAATTTACATAAAACATAATTTTACTACTTCTGTAAATTTAATTTTAAAAATATAAGAGACACAGTTGAAATCAGTAATTAAACTGTGGTTCAATAGGATTAAAATAATTTTTGGTGAATAGTAACTTTTGGATTTTATTTACCACGATTAAAAGTAAATAGAGCAATTAAAGGTAAAAATGATATTTTAATTACCCTAAAACATCTCATAATTCTATTGGATAAGTTTGTTTAGTCCAAAATCAACCTTAGTAATAATATATTATCCTATTTTATTCACTTGGATTAGATTAGGACATTTATTATTATTTTATTTAAAGAAGCGTTTGAAGTGTAAAATTCAATGTTTAAGAACTAAACCATTTTTCATATAGGGTTATACATAATATGAATTTGACTATAAATATTCATTAGAAATATAATTTTTTTCTAAATCATGGTACATTATTTAGAATTTTTAGACATTAAATAAGTAAATTTATTGATGACACAATGATGATGCAATAATTAATTTATTAATGAAAGATTAAAATAATTGATGTTATAAATATAAAAATGAATTTAAATTGAGACTTTGGATGCTTTATAAGAATTTTATATGTTAATATGAAATGTTATGGCTGATTAAATGAATTTATTTCTAAGTAATAATGTTGTTATGACTTTCAAAAAAACCAAATACTAAATAGTGTCAAAATTGACATAAATGAGATTTAAAAAAAATATTTTATTAAATGATAAAATAAAAATCTAAGGTTTGGCCAAAAGTTTTAGATAAGATTAGATATGTCAATAATTAACCACTTGGGGTTCCCTTGTATTTTTATAGTAAATTTATTAAACATTTATTATAATAATACAAGAGGACATGGTAAATGTTAAACTATTTAAATAAGAGTTAAATTTGAAAGATAAGGTTAATATGGTGACCTAAACCTATCAAAAACCTATTGGTTGAGAGGTTTACAACACACAACCAATTTATTCTCTAAATAAATATATTTTGAGACATTATAAACTGAATATGATTGTATAATAAATTAATATTTCAAGAATTTCCTAAAGTGACCCTCACCTATCTTATAAAAGGGTACTTCCACTTCTCTCAAAATAATAACCGTAAAGACATTTGTATCGGCCAAAACCTTCTCAAATAACTTCCCAGTTACCCTCAATTCAATATAGGGGCCTTAAATTGATCATAAATCCAACACAAGTATCCATTTCATTCTAATCAAAAGAAAACACCCAAAGAAGAGGTAATTATTTTATCACCTCTTTCGAAGTTCTTTTCTTCTTCCACTTTCTATTTCTTTGTAATTTCCATAAAAAAATAATAACTACAATAAATAATACATAATATGATGCTATTATAAATATGGTACAACCATACTCATTAAACTATCCATCCTATGAATGATAATGTCACCATGCGTGCGTACGTACGACTTACCGTCTCCACGCTGTGGTGTAATTTTTTTTTCAACAATTTATTAATTAGATGGATATAATGACGAGTAATATTGAAATAAATAATTAAACTAAAATTATAATTTCTAAGTATAATTAATATACCATCCAATTTTACAACTTCTAATCATTATGGAAATGATATGGTCGCTCATGCGTACGTACGACTTACTATCTCCACAACACGATGAGATTCATTTCCACGTTCAGCATTCAACAATGATTATAAAAATATATATTATTAGTATATATGTAATATATGAAATAATATTTTTACTAGATATATATATGTATGTATGTATGTATTTACATATATCTTATTCAATTACTTCCGTTCAATGCGGTATGAAAACAGAAACAACATTTATGCGTACGTACGACCTACCATCTCCATAAATGTTGTTTTCCATTTCATATATAAATCTATTATAAATATTTATATTCTAAATATATACGACATATAAATCATGTTTTATATTCTATAATTATTTAAATCATTATCTAAATGATAAAATTAAGAATAAAAAGTTAAAACACGTATGATAAAGAAAGCGATTATTACATTAAATGTTAATTTAACATGGAAATCATTATTAAATGGGTAGTATAAATTCATAAATGAATCATGTATGATATAATAAATATGAATATGGTTTTGGTATATTTTAATAACTTACTATGGTCATTATACAGGAGGTAAAACGTACCCTCGACCAAAGAAAAGTGCAAGGTAAGGGTTAATCCCTCAATCTCATTATTACCAGAGATTGTATATGTGTATGTATTTTCTGAGACATATTTATTATCCAAGTACATGTTTCAAAAAATGAATTTCAAAATTATTCTTTTGAGTTAAACTTTAACTAAAACATCATTTTAATTTTTTTAAATATTTATTCTTCTAAATCACTCTCATTAATGTCCATGTTTTCAAAATGGTTTTAAGGATTTATTTATATGGACATGATTGTTTTAAAATGTTAATTCTTTTAAAATTTTAAAATTGATATGTGACACTTTGATTAAAAAATCTCTTTTAAATTACTTCCTTTTTAAATGTGTGACTTTTTAACGATTTCACAAAATGGATATTTCTCTCAAAAAGTTTTTCTAATCATTTTTAACTTAGTCAAAATCCTTTTCTAGATATTATTATTGACTAAGGTTGATTTATTATAATATAATATTTAATATTTTATTGAATAAGTGATATGTTTGATTGTGGATGTGCTATTTTTATACCCTTCATGGTTCATGGTTGTAGTATTGGCATTTCATATTCTAGGTTTAATACGAATGTTTATTTTATATTTCAACATTTTCATATGAGTAATGTAGTGGACATAGTAAGTGACGGGGGGGGGCACTATAGCCCCTTCATGTATCAGTAGGTCTCATGAGACAAATTAGTCTATTGGAAAAAGGCCTTGACAAAAATTATATTTGTAGGCTTGGCATGAGGCCTTGACTATGTGGTAATGATGTCTAACACTAGACATCCCCTCTTTATGAAATTAATTATTACATGTAATTATTCGATTAGTAAAATATCCATGTTCATGTTTATATGGTAATTTTTGAAATATTTTCTCTATATTATGTTCATGTTTATGTTTAAAAGGCTATTTTTATTACACATCTTGCCTTAAAGGTTTATATCTTCCACTAAATTATTTACCCTTACTGAGCATATGAGCTCACAACTTTATTATGTTTTGTTTTCCCAGGATTCCAAGAAGTGTATTATGTTTGATATGAAGGGTTAAGGTAAGAGAATAATGGAATTCTCAACATATTATTTATGTTGTGTTTTATTTTTGAATGTGTAATGTAACATTCATGTATCTAATCTACTTTCAAAAGATGCTAAACTGATCGGTCTTTCGGGACATGATTCCTTGTAATCATGCCAATATATTAAAATAATTCACTAGCTCTGGAATTCTGGGGTTGGTTCATTACATGAATCCATAAGAAGTGATACTGAATACTTTCTATCCATTTTTGATCACACCAATCATGACCCACAAAGGCATAGGGAGTGGAAATGATCAGATCATTTTTTTTATGAATCTCCACCAACCAGGGAAAACATAATATGTAAGTCCCGATGAGTGTCATGATATGAATGACCCCATATACGGGCATGCACCTTGGGTTAGGTCCCATGGTTGAGACTGAACTATGATGAATCTGATTATTGATATAACCAAGATATATAGGATGGATCCTTGAGGTTCAGGATCAAGTACCTATTGCCTAAGTGCCCTCAAATATGTCCTTTCTATATGATGATAAAGTACATGGGTTTAATGAAATATGTGGATTTTTATTCTTTTTATAAGAAGGATACATAGGATGTCTCATAATTTATCAATACCATCCTCAAAATATTAATTTCCTCCCTACACGACAGTAAATTCTGAAGTGCCCGGTGATATCTCTCTAATAAATAAGCATCGTCCCATTAAAAAGAAATAGATGAATATCCATGGTAATAAATAGATAGAGTCACTAAAATACCCCCTTAAAATATAAAAGAATTTAAACTATGATCATTTTGTTACGATATTCAATTCTGTATCATAATTAGAAATAGACTTGATAATATATCATAAATCTATAAGAGAGTCCCAAAGTAGGTAATAATCTCCCCTAAAAGAGTGTGATGAGCCCAACCTCCTATTATCTTGACCAATGTGAGTTCCTATGTTCTATTGGGGATGAAACCCCAACCAAGTACCTACCTTTACAAAGTAGGTTTGTACCCAGTTATGGATGTGGGAACTGTTGGGAGTTTCCATTAAGAAAAATTATGATGAACCCAATGTAAATGATTGTGAATTCCATTGAACCACCCACAACGAACCATCAGACCAAAAAAAATTATCCCTAGTTGTATCTTTTATGATGAAATAATGATGGTGAATTGGATGAAAAATCAATTAACCATGACATCTCATTCACAAGATAAGAAGGAAATACTTCCTAATTCTCATTATGTAATTTTATTCAAATCATGAGGTTGTCTAGTTGTATATTTTCTCATGAAATAGGGTTGAAAATTATTTGGAGGATGTCAAAAAAGTTCTAGATCATTCATTGAAGGATCATTACAACACATAGTCAACATAAATCCTGTGATGATCATTGATAATGACCTTCTGAGTTCAAAATTTGTGATTGTGTCTTCTTAAAAGTGTCACCTCGGTTTGGACATAGATTGTTGGGAAATAAAGGAACATTAGATCCAAGATACAAGTTTCCTTTTTAGATCCTTAAGCTGATTAGGTAGTTGGAATATCATATGAAATTACTATCTTGTTTGGATTAAATTCATAATTCATTTCACGAATCTCAACTCAAGAAGTTTCATCTAAACCTCTCTCTTTTTCTGAGTCGGAAGGATCAGGAATTGGATCTATATTTATTGATGATTGAGAAACCTATTCATATAGTTAATTATTAGAAAGATATATTATGATGGAATTCTATTCTACTTGTTCAAGTGATTTGAAAAAAAGGGATGGATTCTCATGAGACTTGAGAATGGGAATCGAGGAAGAGAAATCAATTTTATTAACTTCTCAAGAGTATACCTTTTTCAATTTGATTTTCTGGGGTAATAAAGTGATAATGTGGGAAGATTTATCACACGTAGGTGTAACCTTTATCTATTTTTGACCTTTATTTTTGACTAAATTTTGTTCATATATTTTCTTAGGACATTTTGTGTAGTTTTTGGAGTTTTTGGAAGTTTTTGGGTACGTGAATGGTTGGAAAACAATTATTATAAATGATGTTGATCTCCTAAGAAATAGTGCGACAGTTATAGGTTTCTAGGATGGGGGCACATGAGTAGTACACAATTTGGATTAACTGTGTGGACTTCTCCAGAAAAGTGTCCATCTTTAGTTAGTGGTGTCTTTTATTGTAGTTACATAGTTTATTTAACCATGCAACCAAAATGTGTGGGTCTCTTAAGAGATATCAAGTCTCATATGGTGGGAATATAGTTTGTTAACCATGTAGAAAAACTATACTGAAAGGTTTTATAAATTTGAAAATTATATTTTTATTAGATTTTACACATTAAACCCTCATTATTTCTCCCATTTCATATTTTATCAAACATAATGCCTGTACATAATTAATTTTGTTATTTATTCTTCTTCTTAGAGTAATTCAATTGATTCTTGGGGAGGTGGGTCTAGGAAAATAATGGTACATGTTTTTTGTTCACTCATTATTTCTTATTATTCTAGATCTTCTCTTTTCTACAATAAAAGAATGGTAGATTTGAAATCTCAAAGATAAATATATGATTTTGGGTATGATCTAATATAAATTCTTGTAGATCTATCAAATAAGAGTGGAATACAATCCATGTTTTCTTTGATCAAGAGTCTTTTTTTCGAGAACATGACCATTTAGGTAGTTGGTTTCATAAGTTGGATATTCTCTATAAAATTGCGATTCTTGAACATGTTTTAATAGTTCTTACTATATGGGTTTTTAATCATGGCACTGTTCTATTATATTAATTTCTAATAATGATATTTTTAAGAATGTTTCTTCGACAATTGTTTTAAATTGAAATAAAATGAATTGAAAAATGGTTTTGAGTTATTGTTTTATGATTGATGAACAACTTTTGTTTGATGAAATGAACCCAAATGAAAATTTTGAATGGGTGATGATGATGGAACATGAGAATCTGTGTATTTTGGTATAAAGGTTAGGAACACATACTAGAATGGTATTCAACTACATGAACATTGTATTTACAATAAAATATTATCTAAATATTTGTTAGACATGATGGGGAGCCACGAGCCCGTGTAGTATCATTCCCTAGGACTTGAGGTTACTTTTCCAAGGGGGTTTTCACACACACTAAATATGTCACTGATCATCAAGGTGTGAGGATCAAAATTGAAAAATACCTAAATTAGCTGAGGGATTTTCCCTATGGTGAAATCTTGATGATATCATTAATTATACATGCCTTTCAAAACAGTTTTATGGGTATTGTCATGAGATGTGAAACATGCATATATTTGTAAAATTATTCATTCATTAATGGTTTTAGAAATTCTATTTTGATACATGTTTACTTAAATGATATGAAAATGATAGTTATTTGTCCACACCCTATTTAAAACTGTGAAAAACATGTTTTCTTTGTATTTTTTTTTAAAATGAGAAAATATTGGTTTATTTATTAAAGAAAACTTATGGAACACTTGGTGAGATCCTAATAGGATTATTTTTCTCACATCATTCATATATCTTTGGGCATATATTGACCTATTTTGTTAGGTAATGGTAAATACGAGACACCACTTTGTGATGGTGGGTATGTGGGCTAGAGGGTGTAGGATTTTGGAAATGGCGTAGTGGGATGTAGAACCTCATATCACACAGAGTTGTCCTTTTGGTTTTTCTTTTTGGGTTTCTCATTAGATCAACTTCTATTCTATTTATTATCATAGCATGTACCAATTATTTTTGTATAAACTTGTGTAATTTTTTCTTGTTTATGTTTTATGTTACTTGTACATTATATATCTTTTATAACATGTGGTAAAAATCATTTGAAAAGGCATTCATCAATTCCTAAACACTAGTTGTCAATCTATAGGGATCGAGGATTCCCTTCCGGTCCTGTTGAGAGCCAGTTCGGGTGCCTAGTTTGAAGGGTGATCTTGGATAACCACTCACATTATATTACTCTATATTAGTGACTGTTATATGTTGTGTGTTTTTCCACATGGAAAGATAACTTACTGGCCATTCTCCATCCATGTTGATGTGCTCCAAAACTTTAAAAAAGTATTGTAGAAATAATTTTTACCTTTTAAATAATTATATTTTGAAAAATATATTTATTTTATTTCATACATATAATATTAAACCAAGTCATGAGAACCAAATTACAATTAAATAAGAAATAGGAAAATAAAATTAAATATGTGTGCATAAATGTGACATCATTTTTTAGTACTATAATTTAATAGGTACTTAAAATGATATTTTCAATTTATAACTTTTTTTAAAAAAATAATACCATCATCAATGTGTAATATAATATGAATATTATTATAATGAACTCAAATTTTTATTAATGAAATTTCCTTATTATAATTATCTAATTTATTATAAACCATATAAAATCATTTTGATAACATAATACAAACACTATAAATAAAGAATGAATGAAATAAGAGGTATTTCTAGAAATTAAGGAACCTATCCTGATAGAATAATAACCAGATCCATGGAATTTTAACATGACCATTATAAATAGTAAATATTCCAATATAATAGTATCCTCATCTATATAAGTAAAAAATAAAATTTAGGTAACTTATAAATGATAATATTATATAATTATATGACAATATAAGTAAATAAATATTTTAAAAAATAATAATATGTCTTGGTATTTTATAAATATTTATTTATAATTTTATCAAATATATAATTATTTAAAATTATTTTCTTTTCATAAAATATACTCATAAATTAACATTTTGTTTTCTTATGATTATAATAAAATTTAAAGAGACCTTAATTAATTTTTCAAAGTGTTATAAAATTAGTTATAATTTAGAAATTAGTATTATCCAAGTAAATGATGATTTTAATTAAAGATTAAATTTTACATATTTATAAAATTATATTCATAAAATAGAGTTCAATTTTAAACTCTACACATTGAAAAATGGTTGGGGTGAATTTTTGTGAATTATATAAAATACTTGAATATTTGGTGAATAACAAAATATGATAACTTACAACCAAAGATTATTACATAAATTATTGAGTCATAGATGAAGTATGGATGATATAAAACCAAAATATCAAACTATGCATCATTCTTATAATATATTCTGGGATAATTATCAAACTATTTATAGTCATGAGCCAATATAATAAACCAATGAATGAAATAATGAGAAAACACCCCTCTCCTCCCCTAAAAATACCACCCCTCATCACCTATTATATTCAAACCTTACATGCTTTTATAAATATCCAAATTATACCCAATCCTTTTTCTAATCCCCTCCCCCACTTCCAAGAGCTTTTGGTCATATCAAAATTCAAAACCCTTTTTACCTAAGGAGGTTCTAAAGAGGATAAAATCAAGAAGTAAAATCATCTTTATTTTTATTTTAATTTATTTTCAATTTTATTTTTTTCATATCCTCTACTCACCTTAAATTATAGAGGAATGATAACAAAATTATATTTTATATAATTTAATGTTACTATTCTAATGGAATAATACATCTTAAAATTTCTCCCCTTTTACTTTTATTCTGAAAATGAAAATATCATCCGTGGTGTGCCGATTTAGAACCACCATGTATGATGCCTTTTCATTTTTCACTATCTCTTCATGTATAGTCATAAAACCATCAATGTGGTTAAATATTATTTTATTATACATATTATATGTTATTTAATGTTCTATAAGAAATATATAAACATGATGTTAAATAAACTGATATAAACTCATAATGATCGTAAAACCTCTAAAATTAATTAAATCATTTTAATTAACAATCAATCTATTAAATAATACTATTAACATATAATTAAATTATATATAAGAACATTTAATCTTATAAAAATTAAATAATAACATATAATTTCAATTCTAGATAACTATTCCAAATTTTCACAAACTTCCATACTCATATACAAGAAAATTGATCACGTAAACCTATAAAACGAACACTCCTAAATGATAAAATTAAACATTATAAATTATCTAAAATCCCATAAATGAACTTAATAAAACTATAATGAATGAAATTAATTTATTAAAGGTTTTTATTTGATAATTAATGAATTTAATATGATTATATAGGATATTAAAGTGAAGAAAGCATTCAGAAGTAAGAGGATTCTCAAACCCAACTCTCTTTCTTTTGGTTTTACTTATTTCATTACATATTCAGTATGGATATTCCATTAATGTTCCTTAATTATATTTTCTTTTTTTATTTCCATTTTATTTTATGTGATATACATGTTTCCAAAATGATTTTATAAAAACGTAAAATATTTTTTTAAAATAACTCTTCTTCTTAAAATTACAACTTTTTAGTTCTCATGAGATTTTTTACTCCTCACTCAAGATTTATAATTCTTATACTAATTATGTAATTCCCTCTTTATTTTTAGAACTAAAAAGTTTATTCATGAATGCATTATTTAGTAATAGAAACCCATTCCTATCCATGAGTTATTTTATATCCAAGATTGATATACGTTCTTTGTGGCATACATGATTATATAAATGCTATGACATGATGGGTGTCCCCAGAATTATATAGAGCACGTAAATGTTATGATGTGATGGGTGCACCCAAAATTATATAGTTCTATAATTCATTGGGTAAAGTTATGTAACTCACAAGATAAAGTGAAATATGTATGAGAATGATGTTATCTCTGTTCACAACTGTGTGTGGTATTTGACCACTAAGACTTGATGTGTAATTTTTATGAATTTAAACATCCATGAATTTATCTAATCCTTTATCTCATTATTATTATTATGATAATTTTCTTATGTTATGATGATTATGATTATCCTCATCCATGTTTCAGGTCTTTTATTCATCCTCTTACTAGGATTTTATCTCACCCCTTTTTATGTAGATCCTCAAGTGAATACTTGTACCAAGGAGAATATAAGGGCCAATATTAGGCTATAGGAGAAGGAATTAAATAAATGTTTATGTTTTATTATGTAAAAGTTATGTATATTCCTAATTTTCCTGAGACACTAAATATTTGGATTTGAGTTTTGTATCACTATTATGTTGTTTATAATTAGAATGATGTAATAATTATGTAAGAAAAATTTGGGTCACTATAGTTGGTATCAGATCATAGTTTAGTTAATTTAGTAATTAGGATTAGAGAACTTTTGTAAAATACCTTAGTATGAGACTATGTATATATAATCTCCTAAGAATCATTTTTAGGAAAATTATTAACATAGGGATAACAAAATATATTCCCTTAGAGTTAATTGCACAATGTAATAAATTATTTATTCAGGACTTTTTTACTTATGTTTTGTTCAAACCTTTTCTATTTTAGAAAATGGTGGGAACCAGGAGAAACCAAGCCAATAATCTATATGAGGGACAATGTGGTGATTTCCTGAATGACATCCCCAATGCATTTATAGGTGGAGTTCAAAATTATATGGTGAAACATACCCATATTTTGAGTTTTATGAATAATAACATGAATAATTTGGAGCTTCCTCCTTCACCCAAGAGGGAGAAACTAGCAATTTAGACTTTTATCTAGTAGTGAACACCAGAATTTGTGGTTCATCTAATCCACTAGTCACAGAGCCATGGGTCAACTTGATGGAGAAGATATTTTATGTGTATCAGTATTCATATATAGTGACATGTGATTTATAAATTTATCATCTAGATGGAGAGGCCAATTAATGGTTGTAATTGATTAAAAAAACCAAGTTAAAGGAAAAAATTGAATATATGGAGTGGGAAGACTTAAGGATAATCTTTCATAAAAATTATTTACCTAAAACTTTTTGTAAAAAGAAAGAGAGAGAATTCATTGATCTAAATTATAAGTAAGGTGAATCTATCATGGACTTCAAATAAAATTTCATGAGGATTTCAAGGTACGATTCATGTTTTTTATCAACATTGATAGAAAAATAGATAGATTATTTAGTGGTTTAAAAAAACACCTTTAAAAGGCTCTAGAAATTCAAGACTTTGGGTGTTATTAAGAAGTTGTTCAATGTGATCTCAATGTGGAGATAGAGTTTGGAGAATGATTTTATTAATATATAGATATGAAACAGAATATGGTGTTTCAGGCTAGGGGATTTAATGAAAAGGGTGGAATTGAAACTCAACCACTCACATGTGAAAAATGTGAGAAGAATCATCATGGAAACTACTGAAAAGGGAAGGGGAAATGATATAAGTGTATGAGATTAGGCCACTAAGCTCATGAATATCGAAGATATATAAATAATCTAGCTGATATGATGGAGGAAAGGAGATCACCACCCATTATTCAATGCTTCAACTATTGGGATCAAGGGAAATAAACAAGCAAGTTCACTAAACCTCGAGTCCTCTAGGGAAATAAATGTCATCAACCACTAAAGATAATTGAGCATGTGAAGGATTAATCCATCACTACAATAGAGGTGGACCCTAAAAATAATGTGGTGATAGTTACAATGGTTATTCATTCAAGAATAGTGAACATACTATTAGATTCCAGTTCTATGCATTCTTTCATAGCTTTCAAGATTAGTATAGCTATTAAACAAAACCTAAAACATTATAGGTTGAGTTATATATGAGAATAGAAAAGGGGAAAATTATTGTATCCAAAGTATATAAATACTCCCTAGTTAATGGTTATGGAATAAACCTCCCATAAAATATTTTCTTACTTCCTTGGGTGGAGTTTAAAGACATTTTTGGAATGAATTGACTATCTTTATATAAAATCAACATAAAGTTTTGGGAAAGGTGGATAACTCTTCACATCCAAAAAATACCCCAATTATATATAAATGTAAGAATTAGGATGAATATTCTTTGGATATATCATCTCAAGTGTGGATATTATATCCTTTTGACCAAACATATCTTTCTCAAATGATTGAGATAAGTGAGAGAATCATGCTCGAAGAGATGCCCATTGTGAAGGACTACCCTGATGTGTTCCCTAAATAATTTCTTAGACTTCCCCTTGACCAAGAAGTTGAGTTGTCAATTGAAATTATTCTTGGATCTCTAACTTAATTAAATACACCTTATAGAATAACCACCATTAAGTTGGAGTAATTGAATACACAGTTAGAAGAGAACCATGAAAAGGGTTTTATACGCCCGAGTTCTCCACCAAGGGGTGTATTAGTCCTCTCCATAAAGAAGAAGGATGAATCAATGTGACTCTACATTAATTATTGTGAGGTCAAAAAAATAATGATAAATTACAAGTATTCCCTTCCAAAGATAGATGAATTGATCAACCAACTGTGTGGGGACAAGTATTTCTCTATGGTGGACCATCAGTTGGGATACCACCAATTAAAGGATAGGAATATATATATTTCCAACACCACATTTCGAATGAAATATGGACAATATGTGTTCATCTTTATTCCATTCATACCCACTAATGATCCATAAATATTCATGGACTTCATGAATAGATTATTTAGTGATTACATCAACAAATTTGTGGTAGTATTTATCAATGATATTCTGTTATACTCCAATTGAAATGTGGAACATGAGGAGAATATGATTACTATTCTAAGGACTATGTAAAGGGAGAAATTTTATGCAAATTATAGTAAATGTGTGTTTTGGAAAGAGAAAGTATAATTTTTGGGGCATGTTATCACCAAAAAAGAATATCCATAGACCCTTCCAAGACAAAGGCAATTGGAGAGTGGATGAGACCAATATATATAATGAAGATTCATAGGTTCCTTGGTCATTATGGGTATTACCAAATTTTTTATGAACTTAGCACAATTTTCAAACCCAAAAACTAAATTGGATCAGAAAGGAGAAATGTCTGTTTGTACTAGTGAATGTGAAGATTGCTTCAATTAAAAGAAAGAATTTTCACCATGCTAGTAATAAAACATCCCAGATGTGGGGGACTCTTTGTGGTATACATTGATGCTTGAAATAATGAATTAGGATATGAAATAATAAAAAATGATAAAGTTATAGTGTATGACTCAAGGAAGATGAAAATGAATGAGAAAACTATCCCACACATGATCTAAAGTTGGAAGATGTGATCTTTGTGTTGAAAATTTGGATGCATTATCTTTATGGGTAGAAGTTTGAAATATTTATTGATCAGAAGATCATAAAACATATATTCCCATAAAAGGTGATCAATATTACCTAGTAAAGATAGTTAAATATAATTAAGGATCATGACTTCTTAATCCAATAGCATCCTAGAAAAACAAATAAAGTGGTGGATGCTCTATGTAGAAAGGATGTTGCAATATTATCAATGATGATAATTGAGAAGGATCCAATAATCATAGAATTGAAATGGATGCACATGGGAATAATTATGTAAGGAATATAACCAATACCTTTTCAAATTATTTCACAACCGTCCCTCATATAGAAAATAAATGATTCTCAAAGAAATGATGTGGGAATTAAAAAGAAGGTGGAATCTATTAGATAGGGGAAATCATCACTGTTAAAAATTGACGAGGAATGAGTTGTAAGTTATTGTTCAGGACTATATGTACCATTAGATCTAGAGATAAATAATGACCTTCTGGATAACGGACATAGATCAACCTTATCTATTCACACAGGGAGCATAAAGGAGTTTCTAGATCAATTAGAGATCTATTGGCGGGATAATATAGAAAAGGATATTGTAGAATATAAATTAAAGTTCCTTGTATGAATTAAAGTGAAGTATGAATGTAACAAAATAATAAGGGGGTGATGCGTCCATTACCAACACCAAAATGGAAATGGGAAAACATAACAATGGGATTTTTCACCAGAATTCAAAAGACATCTAGTGGAAATAATTCTATATAGGTTTTTGTAGATCATCTTACAAGGAAAACTCACTTTATCGTAATTAGATAGTACATCTCACTAGATAAAATTGTATGGATATACATCCGATAAGTGGTAAGGCTATATGGAGTACCACTATTTATTATATCGGATTGAGATTAAAGATTCTCCTCTATGTTTTGGAAAAGTCTCCAACATGATCTAAACACTAAGATGAACGTAATTAAAACTTATCATCCTCAAAATGATGTCCAATATAAGTGGACTATTCAAAGACCGGAAGTCATGTTGAGGGCATGTTCTATGGACATAAAAAGAGGATGAGACGGATATCTTACTCTAGTTGAATTCTCCTACAACAACAGTTTTAACTCTAGCATCCAAATGGATCCATATGAATCCATTTATAGAAAATATGCAAAACCAATGGTGTGTTGGGATGTAGTTAGTGAACGTCAGCTGTTAGGACTTGAATTGGTCAAAGAAATGGTGGAAAAGGTGAAAACTATTCAGACTCACATCAAGGAAGCCCAAATTACACAAAAGATATATGATGAAAATCGTAAATAGGACCAATATTTTAAGGATAGAGACATCGTATTCCTCTTAATATCTCCATAGAAGAGGGTAATGATATTTGGAAAGAAAAAAAAACTGAGTACCAAGTATATTAACCTATTTGATATTCATGATCGAGTTAGAGCTGTGGACTATTGACTGGAACTTCCACAAATAATGACTTAAGTAAATGATGTATTCCATGAATCCTTATTGAGGAATTACATTTTAGATACATTAGATATACTGAATCTATAGGTGGTGTAGTCGGAATATGATCTCTATTATAAGGAGCAACCAATGAAGATCTTAGACCATAGAGAAAAAGTTCTACACAAAGACTACTCACCTAGTAAGAGTACTATGGAGGAACCATATGTATGAAGAGGAAACAGGGGAACCAAATGATGTGATGATGTATAAGCACCCAAACTTGTTTTCACTATAGTATGTAAAACAAAATTTCAAGGGTGAAATTTCACAAGGGGGGAGAATATAATGACCCAAAACTTTTATTAATGGAAATTTCTATCATATAATTATTTTATATAGTATAAACCAGATAAAATAACTGTGATAACATAATAAAAACAATAAAAATTAATAATAAATGAAATGAGAGGTATTTATAGAAAATAAAGAACCTATCCCGAAGTAATAGTATCCTGAACCTTAGAATAGTAACATTACCATTAGGAATAGTTAATCAGAAAATAGAATTGTAACCTCATCTATGGGGGAATAAATAAAATTTACGTATATTATATATGATAATATGATATAATTATAAATAGTATAAGTATATAAATATTTTCAAAAACATTTATTAAGCATTTTTATTTTTATAAGCCATTAATGTTTATTTATAATATTATAAATAATATAATTATTTAAACGGAAATTGATTTTCATAAAATAGATTCATAAATTAATATTTTGTTTTCTTATTGTTATAATATAATTTTATCAGACCTTAATTAATTTTTCAAAGTGTAATAAAATCTATTATAATTTTTTTAAGGATGGTTGTGTTCTGGTCAAAGATCAGAACACAAAACTTTATTAAAAAATGTACGAAGTACAAGGGGAAATTTCATGGGATGGAAGGTAGAAAATTATTTTGTGACTCTAATATAATAAGGAATAAAATCTGAAGGAAGGTCATTCCTCCAAATAACTTCATGAGAAAATCCCATGTTGGAAAGACAATCAAAAATCATGTTCTCTTGACGGTAGGTGTGAGTGTTAA
Source organism: Viscum album (assembly GCA_963277665.1). Classification (NCBI taxonomy): domain Eukaryota; kingdom Viridiplantae; phylum Streptophyta; class Magnoliopsida; order Santalales; family Viscaceae; genus Viscum; species Viscum album. Next base: position 886,237,741 of record OY728158.1, read on the forward strand.
TAAAATTGAGATTCCTAAGCGAGTTAAGACAATCAATACATCGAGAGGTGAGAGTCCAAGATAGGTGAGCAACACAATTCCATATGGCCCGCACTATAGTTATAGAGTTGCTCTTAATCGAAATTTCGTTCCAGTTATACTTTTTCGAAAAGGACATGGCATGAATAAAACCCATCATTTCAACATCCAATTCATAAGAGAGACACAAACTTCCATAGAAACATCCTAGGATCTGATCAAGATGGTCTCTAAAGATTCCACCATAGTCCGAGGGTCCTATGATTCCTTTTGAATCCCCGTACACATTGACTTTGATCTAGCCAGTAGGAGGAGCTTTCCAGAAAACTTCAATAGTGTATTTGGGTTTTGGGTAGTTTCCATGAACTCTAATGTGGTGAAGGATCTAGAAATCCTTAATAGAGTAATTGCAATTGTCCTTTTGAATTGATGTGTCCTCTCTAATAGAAATAAGAATCCTCATTTTACCTACATTTAATATGAATGAGCATCTGTTAAAGGTACACTCATTTATACTATACTAGAGGACATGAAGGAGATCCAAAATAGCTATGAGAAAGAGGTTTATTAATTATGGGGACCCCAAGAAATCAACCATTCTTTTTAGATGAGAGAAAAAAGATTTCCAAAAGCCACCAACACCCAAAGAGATCAAAAATTTAATGCCAAAGAGTAGAATCATTTTAAAAAGATATAAAACAATTATTTATGTCCTCATGATCTCAATTGCACATTCTACATTTATAACAATGATTAATACCATAAGATTGTTAACAAATATCTACAGGAACATTTTGATGCACAATCCACCTAATAAGATTAAGACGAGATGGTTTTAACCATGCTTTGCTGAAGTTTTTAACCTAACTTAGATTATTTTTAGAGTTGGAAAAGCAGTGGTTATAAAAGTTTTTCAAGTCAAGCAAGCCATTTTGTGCAGGCTCCCAAATCAATAGATCGTAATCAATTGTAAAAGAGTAATTCTAGAAAATATCTTTAACATTATCAAGAAAATTTAATATTTGATAATTAAACATATCCCTAATGGTTCTATTATTGGAGACAGGGGTAAAAGAATTAGGCCCCTTAAAAATGAGGGGGATCCAGTCTAGTTGTTAAAATAAAAATTTATAGTATAGTCTTTGCTGACAATCTATCTTGAATTTTCCATGATAGAGGAAAATGCAGTTCTGATGGAGGGCCAAATAGAACAAGTCATATAATGAAGATTACAAAACATAACCTTATCAATGAATCGAGCCCTAAGAAAATTCGTGGAGTGAGAGTTTTTATTTATAAAAGACCACGTGAGTCTGGATTAGAGAAAATTGTTGAAAGTTTTAAGATTTTTATGCCAATGCTTTCTTTCTCTATGGGTTTACAATAGGTAGACCATGGGATAATTACCAATTTTTTCTCGAGAGCACTTCCTCTCCAAAAACATTTATTTATAGCAATGTTAAGACATTTTAAAAGTTCTACCAACCATTTATAAACCATCATGGAGTAAACCAATTTAGATACTATATTGGATTTGACAAGGCAAAACATTCACACCATTATTTTAATATATTTTTTGATAATTATTAATGTATTCATTGTCTTGATCCAAAATAATAAACGAATGAAGAAAATAATGAGAAACACCCAAATCTTCTATGATAAATACCCCCTCCCACCACCTCTTATCCTCCCAGATTCCCAGATTTGATACCTGTACAAATTATTCCCAATCCTATTTCCAATACACCCAAAATTAAATAGCCCTTTTTCTTATCAAAAGATCATACCCTTTTCCCTAAGGCTGTTCTCAAAGAGGATAAAATCAAGAGGTAAAATCCTCTTTCTTTTTATTTTAATTTTTTTTTCAATTTCGGTTTTTTCTTATCCTCTCCTCACCTCCACATACCAATGTGGAATGATAAATCATGTATATTTTATATACATTAATTTTATTATGTTAATTGAATGATTCATATTATATTATATTCCCTTTTTACTTTTATTCTAAAAATTAAAATATAGTCTGTTGTGTGTCGATTTACTGTCACTAGGGATATTGCATTTTCATTTTTCACTACTACCTTAGAGGCTGATAATAGAAACATAATTATGGTTAAATAATATTATATTATACATATTATAATTTATATAATGGTTTAATGAAATATATAAACATGATTTTAAATTAAAGGATATAAACTCATAACAGTAACAATCCTGCCCAAACTAATTAAATCATTTTCATTAACATTAAATCTAATAAACCATCCTCATAAGATATAAAAAAATGATTTATAAGATCATTAAATCTTATGATAATTCATTTAAAAAATATAATTTCCTTTCTAAATAACTATTCCAATTTTACATGAACTTCCATACACATATATAAAAAAACCAATCATGAAAACCTTGAAAATTAGTACTCATAAACGATGAAATTGAACATTATAACTCATCTAACAGAACATAAATGAAATTAATAAAACTATAATCAATAAAATTCATGTATAAAATGTTATTTATTTGATAATTAATGAGTTTAATTTTATTTTCTAGGATATTAATGTGAAGAATGAATTCCTACAATAGGTAAGGGGATTCTCAAACCCAAGTCTCTTTATTTGGGGTTTCCTTATTTCACTAATATTTCAGTATGGATTTTCCTTCAATATAATTTTTTTCACTTCCCTTTTCTTTTATGGTATATAAATGTTTCTAGTATGATTTTATAACAAATGTATAGATTTTTTTTCAAAACAAATCTTCTTAAAAAACACAAATTTTTTACTTCTTTGGAGATTGTATCTTCCCCAGTCAAGATTTATGATTCATTTACCAATTATGTTATTAAATATTCATTTTAGGAACCCCAAATTTTATTTGTGAATGTATTCCTTATTCAATGATATCCATTCCTATCCACGGGTTATTTTATATCCAATATTGATACATGTTCCATGTGGCATGCATGATTATGTAAATGTATGATGTGATGGGAGAAACTATAATTATATAGAACATGTAAATGATATGATGTAACAGGTAATGTGATATATTTAATGAGATAAATTGAAATATGTATGAACATAATGTTATATTTTTTCACAACTATGTGTGGTATTTGACCACTAAGACATGAAGTTTAATTTTTATGCATTTACACATTCCATGACTTTATCTAATGCTTTCTATTATGATTAAGATGATGATCATTTTATTATGTTATGATGCTAATGATTTTACTCACCCATGTTTAATTTTTCTTATTCATCCTCTTACAAGTATTTTTTCTCGCCCCTTTATTTGATGCATATCCTTAGGTGAATACTTGCACTAAGGAGAACATGAAGGATAATAAGAAGCTGTAGAATAAGAATTAAATAAATGTTTATTTATTATTATGTATAATTTATGTATGGTCCTAAATTTTTCAAAACTCTAAACCTTTGGATCCTAGTTTTGTAAAACTATTATGTTTTTTATCATTAAAATGATGTAATAGTTATGTAAGAAAAAAACCATGTCTCTTTAACTAAACTCTATGATTAATGTAAAAAATAATTACAATAGGAACATCTATGAAATTTGATAATGTTTTTTATATAATCATTAAATTTATTTATTTTATACTTTTACTTATAATACATCTTGAACACTTATATATATTTTTGATAACCATCTCAACTAAAATGAAAATGGGATAAATCATTTAAGATGAGCATGAATATATTATTTTAGAAGATTGATTTAGTTTTACTTTATATATAATTTTTAGGTATATTTTTAAGTTTAAATTTCATATTATAAATTAGTCATTTGTACAAAGTTGTGAGGTAAATAGATATTTTATAAATTTACTATGCTATTGTTTGGTGCTAGTTTTTACTGTTTCTACTAGTTTATGATCTATTAAAGGTTAGATAAACTGTATTATAAAAATATTTTTTAAATCTACTTATTTACATTTTTTATTTTTTAACTAACATAAAAATTAGTCTGATTATATATTTTTTGATGTTTTTTACAGTGGTTTTTTTATAATAAATGACTTAGAACATAATTTTTATATCAATTAAAATAGCTGACATAAAAAGACATATTTTAAGAACTTATTAGAAAAAAGTTTCTAATTAATTAATGTTAAAAATAAAAAGCTGATGTGGGAAACCTTTTTATGCACCGGTGATTCAAATTTTTAAGATTAAATCAGTTCATATATTATTTGAAATCTTTTAAGACCATGATATTATTTTTTTTACACTCAAGGTATTCATTATGATAAAGGAAGAAGATGAATATTACTACTTACTATTCTTATGATATATTACTTCTATATTCAAATAAATCATTCATAAGAAACAATTTACTAATATATTTACTATTTTTAAGATTTAATTACCTTTCAGTTACTGCTTGAAACATTTTTCTAATCCATTGTATCGTTTATGCATCTGTATAAATTTTTTCTAAGTGAACACTACTTGTTTTGAGTGTGGTGTGAAGACTGATAATTATATTTACAAAGGGAAATCCTAGGAAAATATCTTTAATATTTTGTAATAAGTAACAAATACTTTCACTTAAATATGTGGTTCTTAGAAATAATATCATAAAAAAATCAATAATATCATATTGAGTGTTAGTGTAATAGACTTGGGGAAGTTTTTGTATCAGAGAATCACCATAAAAATTTATTATATCCTGCTCTTTACATTTATTTTACACTTCCACTACATAACTAATAAAAGACCTATGTAAAAAATTAAACAAGAGAGAATCTTTTAATTAACATGAAATTCAAGAACTCAATTAACCCCATTTTGAGGAATTGTGAAATATAACTTGGAAAAAAATCGGTATTAGAGATCAACTTTTGAGTTATCAAAAATTATAACTTATAGTTTAAATATCTATTTTAGTTTCTAAAATAGTAAATCTAAGAGAAGGAATTTATGTGATTAGGGAACAAAAATTTAATGAAAATAATTTTGGATGTTATTAATAAAGGATGATTATCTATTTAATGAATCTTATATTGAATGTTTATATAAAATTTGTTAAACACTGTATTGTTCCCACTGGATAACCAGAGCTATGAAGTGCATAATAATAGGGTGAATATGATCTTAATTTTAAATCCATGAATGATATTATTTATGGTTCAAGTCTTGATGAGTTTAATAGAGTTTCTTAGTGTTCTACCGATCATTGTATGTAGAGAATATAATAGTTTCTTTTAACGTACAAAAAAATTCCGAAAATTGAGGTATAATATTTCTAAACCTAAGTTCGACACTTTTGGGATATTTAAAAGAGATATATTTAACTAAATGAATAGAATAATTATATAAATTTTTAATAATGTATCTATATTGGGAGTTACAGTGACAAAATATAATCATACTTTGAATGTACTTTGATTTTTAACATCTATTTGATGAATAACGTCATATTTATCAGACAATCCACACCTTTGAAATACTTAAATATGAAAAATATTATTTAGAAACTTATGATGCATAAAATGGAAATAAAAGATGAATAATATGATCACAAATTATTTAAAAATTATAATTTTTCACTCAATGTATTTACATAAATATATCAGAAAAAGGATAAAGATGTATTATCTAATTCATCTAATGATTGAGAATATACCTAATGTATTTCCACAGATGAAATTGATCAGCTAGAAAGAAGTTTCAAGATGTTTTACAAGAAGACATGAGGATTTAAGAAACCCTTTAACAAATTTAAAAATAATATATAATGTTTCAAGGAATTTATATATTATTAATGTAAGAATATTGACCATATCAATAGTAGTTTCCATCAACTCAAAGAATGGAGGAAATAAGAGAATAAGTTCAATGAAAATACATCCACAAGAAAAAAATAAGAAGAGCTATGAAAGCAACCTAGAGTGCTTATAAAGACTCTAATGATTATTTGTATTCTGATTATGAATTTTAGAAATCAAATCAATTGGATAAAATATGTTTTATAGCATATAATGAGGAGGTATAATCCTTTTACCCTTAAAGTACTGAATGTAAATATGAATACAAAATTTATTCTTTTAATGAACTAAAATAATATTTTTCTATTTTAGAAGAAAAATATAATGATCTCAAGGAGAATAATAAATACCATAGAGAATATTATGATTATATAATTACTAAAACGTTTATTTAGCTAATCAGATTTTGTATTTAATGTATAAAATTGATACATCTAGATATACTCATTATTTGAATAAGAGTTAGAATTAGATTTTTTTTCTAAAGTTGAATCTTGGTTGGAAGTATGTTTACTAACTAAGATAATTACCTTAAAATATCCTTGTAAAAAATAAAGGGAATAATGGAAAACATGTAATAAGAAGTAAAAAAGAAAAACTATTCATAGACATTATTTTGTTCCTAGATCATCTAGTAAAAGCATGTCTATATTTAAATGAATCCATTTTTTCATATATGGACATTATACTAATAATTTTTTTAATAACTCTAAAATTCTTTGTGTTAAATGAAATTATAATTCTAAAAAATTATCTAAAGTTATGGGTGGAAATATTTCTCATAGTAAATAGATTGGTTTGTATAAATTGTTAGTTACTAAAAAAACTGGACCCAAGAGTGTATTGGTACAAAAACACATATTGGTTTGACTTTTTATAAGAAATAATCCACATGGATAGTAATGTAAAATGGTGAATGGACAGTGGATATTCTTGGAATATGAGTGAGAAGTTACCAAATTTTCACTCATTTTAAAGTATTTATGGAGTTTATATGAGCTTTTTAGATGATATAATATTATTGGAGGTATAATTGTTGGAATTTCAGGCCCAATCCTCATTAAAAAATTATTTATATAGAGGGTTTGAATCAAAAATTGATAATTATTTCTATACTGTGTGATGTATATTATTCCATTTATTTTTCTAATTATGCATGTTATATTTTCTATGAAAAACTATAAAAATTTGAGGCATAACAAACTACAAATGTTTATTGCATAGATCTTGACTTTTTATGTTGACAGAATAATTTTTTTTAAATAGTAAATCAATGAATCATGGATTTGTTATATCAGACAAGGTAATTTTAATATTTACCCTTTGATAAAGTTATTTAATAAGAATTTGATTTATGATTTGATTGACCTAAATATAGATAAAAATAAGTTATGTGATGCATACCAAATGGTAAAGAAACCAAAATATTATTTTAAAAAAATCAAAGAGGCCGATACTTCATTACTATTGAATATTATCCTCATGGATTTTTTAGACATTCTTGGATATATAGTCTTGGTGGAAATTATTTTATTTTTTTATTTGATGGTTTTAATAGATTTACATAGGTTTAATTTTTTAGGCTTAAGAGTGTGGCTCACACTGTCTCCTAAAAATTTTCATACTAGTTCAAATTGAAAAATATTCATAAATTGTATCTTTAAAAAGTGAAAATGGAGTTGAATTTGAAAATAATTAATTTTATTGATTTTATTCAAGTAAATCCTAGAAGATAAAAAATGGAGTTATTGGATGGAGAAATAAGACTTTACATGAAATTTATAAAACAACGCAAAACTAATATAATATACCTACTCATTTATCTGATAAAGATATTAAAAATTTATGGTATTTCATAAATAGAGTTCTAATAATTCCTATCTTAAATAAAACATTTTATGAGTTATAGAATACTATAAAACCAAAAGTTGAACGCTTTAACGTTTTTGGATGGAAGGTTTTTATCTTGAACACCAAGTATAATCTTAGTAATCGTGATCTTAAGGTATATGATGAAATCATTCTAGATTATTCTAATACTTATAAATCTTATATATATTTTCATAATAATTGTGGATAGTTGGAGAATAAATTCATGTTAAATTTGATGAAAGCGATTATTTTTATTACACAAAAACTTATATTAAATACTTTAATGAGTCTTTAGATAACTTTAGATTAAAATAAACTATTGAAACCGAATGTATAATGATTTTAAATGTCTTCAAGTGAAAAAAAGTCCTGAATGGTTAGAAACTGATAATCCAAAATTCTTTCAACTTAGAAATAAAATATCCCTAAAGAAACACCCTTTAGAAACTGTTACAAGAAATATAGATGATGATTGAAGTGAAGACAATTATTTTTTATTGACCAATAAAAGGTATGATCCTCTACTATAATGATTATAGCAGCACTCTGGTTAAATCATCAGTGATGGTAATAGTTTTTAGAGTCAATTTTTTTCCTTTTTGAAATTGGGTGACGGGGCTTTTTATAGAGCATAGGGGAAATGATCGATATATGATTTCAATTTAACAATTAAATTAATCTGGTGATGAATTATTTTTTAGGGATGTAATATTATGATATCATTGAAATTTACAATATATCTTATTAAATTAACACCCACTTCACAAGATTATTTTGATTGGAATTCCCAAATATCGAGGCTTTATTTCAATACTCAACAAGGGTACTAATCACAATCAATGATTGTTTATGGAAGTTTATTTATGGTTCAAATAATCCAAGGAATTCAAATCATAAAAAAATCATTTCATTAAAACATGATATTTAAAGATTTATCATACATAGTGTGAATCTAACGAATATTTAATGACCCAAATATCTCAATCACTTAACATCCCCAAATTTAAACTCACCCCAATGGATGATTTAATCATCCATTTTTATGGTTAGTAATATGTTTTATGATGTATATTGTAATTATTTAAAATAAATATATAATGAAAAATGCATGAAAATAGAGGTGCACCAAACACAAACACGAATGATGAAGGGAAGTAAAACATGAACATTAGATTGAATGAGAAATTTGAAGAGAGAAAGAGTTTAAAATTTATTTAGAATATTTTAAGATAATTAATGTTACACAAAAAAAATTTAGATGAGAACAAGAGGAGAATATAAAGAGTATTTCATTAAAATTAAAATAAAATTATAATCCAACTGAAATGATTACAATTGAAAGAAAATAAAAACGAACCTGAAACAAAAAATGGAAGAGTGGTTTCTATTTTTGAAATAAGAGTATGGAAAGTACTACCAAGGCATTTTTAAGGATATGGTCATGAAAATTTTTCCTTTTATGTTCTTAAATTCCAATCCCTTGTATGGAGAACTTGGGGATATATTTATGTCCCAAGTTGGGGGTTTGTTTTCCATCAAAAAACAACCCTTTAAGTTGGATTGAAAATTTGACAATGAATGTAGAAAAATCCTAGAAACACATCTAATAAAAAGTTTTATATAGGTAATTTTAAAGTATATATAATAATTTTTAATCCATTGGACTTTTATCCAAATATATGGATTCTTTATTATACCATGTGTTGCTGTCTAATTTTATCAAAAAAAATTCAAATGCCATAATGTGAATGTGTTTTAGGATAAAAAGATTCCTTCAGAAAAAAAATAACTATTATAAAAATTTGGTTTTCTAAATCATAAATCTCTACCCAAAATATTTCACCTCAATTGGGAAAGTGTATTGGGAGAAAGGTCAATAATTTTTGTCTTTTTCAAATCCCATATAAAATCGCGGGCTGGAACTTCTTGCATCAATTAAGATAAATATTGGTTAATTTAGGCCTTGAAATTTTTATCCAAGATGAAATGAAATTTCCTAATAAATTTTTTAGAGTGTCAATGAATTTGTAATCCTGGATTCAGTTTAGAAAATAAAACATCTCAATAGGTCCAATTTCATTGGCATATTTATTAGGTCTTTTAGTATGTTCCATATGGCCCTTCAAATGCCTGAATTGGCCAAAGCACCAATTTAATGATTTTCTGGAATTTAAATCAAGAAAACTAAAAAATAATAATCACACAATTTATATTAGTGTTTTTAAATATATAATCAAAATATTAAACTATAGTGTAATGAAATGAATTTGAACAATTCTCTCCATATGTGTTTAGGATCAAAGTAAGAAAATTACCTAGAAATTAATTTTTTTTCATTAAAAGTTTAGTGATATTAATAATGTAAAATATTGAAAAAAATATTTAATATAAACTCCCATGCACTTAATATATTTCATATCCCCAAGCACAAAAAAACCCAAAAAAATCATTTTCACTCACATAAAATATTAAATTTATTATTTCTACAATTAGGGTACTCTATAATAGTTTACATATAAATATAATTACACCAAATTTTTTTGATTCAATCATGTGTCAAAAAAAATTAATTATCTGTGTACAAAATTTGGATTAGAAAAAATTTCACCTAAAAAATCAATGCTCACAAGATGGTGTAAATTTATTAATAGAGGTTCACTCATTCACATACCAAAAGTGAAAACCATAGTGGTTGAAAGAGCAGTCACCTTCCATTCCCAATTCTAAACTGTGAAATAATAAACATCACTTTTCTAGGGATTTTAAAAGGCTAAATTATGTTAGGATATAATTTCCAAAAACAGTGTGAAATAGGGGTAGAAAACTGACATAAAAAAACAATGCAATTTTTTTGAAATGAGACATAGAACTAAATGAAAACACATATTTACAGGGGTATAAATGTGTCTAGAAACAAAATATAGAGTTAAAATTAGTTGAATATGAAATTATGTAATATATATAAAAGATAAAACTTATCCCAATGCTTCAAGAAAACAAGATGTAAGTGTTGTTTTTTTTCATTTTTATAGAATTTTACGCTTAGAAAAATTCTCATTCTGATTTCCAAACCCTTTTCTGATCTTCTCATGAAAATAAATATAGAAGCATTAAAAATATACAGGGTTTATGAAGAGTGGGTTTTCACCATCCAAATATGTAACACATTATTTTTTTATAATTTTTTTTGTCTTTTTTAACATTTTTTCAAATTTTTTTGAGACAATATCAATATAATTTACACAAAATTACTTAAAAAATACATGTCCAAACATAAAAAAAACTATATCCCCCAATTAATGTTACGATTTACCTTAAGATATATTCTCCAAAACATTAATTATAATAATCATGAAATGAATATAGATGTAAATGTTCTCTAAGATATGATTTTTATCTTTTAAGGTTTCTATTAAATTTTTTTAATAGGCTCTAATGTGATTCAAAAAGGAAGATAATTTTAAGGTAAATGGGAGGATATTTGGTTATTTAGAATCTCAATTTTTTTTTCAAAAAATTAATATATCATATTAATTTTTACAAAATTAGAAAATTAATCTTTATGGTATACAAACTCAAGACTCACAATCAGGGATAAAAACACACAATATGAAAAGATATGATTGGGTGACCTACGCATGAAATTTGATATTGTCCCACATGATAGTGGAAAAATCATTTTCCAAATATAAAATTGATAATTCAAACATTATTATTTGTGAAAAACTTTTGTGTCCTATTTCACGATCAAATTTTTTTTTGAGATGAAACAAACCATATTACTAACATAATGGTTGGAAATAATTTCAAAATTAATTTGTGAGTAATTTTTAATTTTTAATTTTGATTTTTTTCTCTTTTTTTTCTTTTTTTTAAAACACACCCACTAAAAAGAGTGAGAAAAAAATTAAATTCTAAATGAAGTAATTGGTAAAAAAAGATAGATATAGTGAAAATGAAAGAGTAAGAAGAAGAAAGAGAGGGAAAGAGAGAAAAGGAGAGAGAGATATAGGAGGAGAAAGAGGGGGAGAGAGAGTAAAATGGAAATATTTACCCCCTATTTTGATTTGGTGGTTAACCATCTCCATCCACTGGTGGGTCTACTCCATGAGTTAGGGATCAAAGGTTGGTTGATGTCATTCCCGGGATGTTTCCTCTCATAGTGATGTTTTATTTTATATCCATTAACCGTGAATGTTTTTTTCGATGAGGGGTCTTGGAATATCACTTTATAAAATGGGTACACATTATTAACCATTAAATGACCTTCCCAAGTAGAATTTATCTTACCTTAGTGAATCCATGTAAAAAATTTAAGAGATTTACCTTTCACCATCATGAAATACTATTCACATGATGTGTTTCCCATAGAGTACATTACCATTTTTTTGGTAGAGATGTGAATTTTCTTAAGAATCAATTCAAATATCATCTAGTTTAGTAAACTTCAATAATATCTCTTTATGATATTTTTCACAATAAAAGTTACAGTGTTTCACATCCTAAGGTAAATTATATTGTATTTCAACTAGCAAAGGACATGCTTTCTAAAACATAGCCTAAATGGAGACATCCCAATGAGTGTTTTATAGGTATTTTGATAATCCCAAAGAAGTTCACTATGTATTTCTGGTTAGTATTTTCTTGTGGGATTAAAAATTATCTCAAACACTTTTTTTAATTCTCTATTATACATTTTCTCCATGCCATTTGTTTGGGGTAGATATATATTCAAAGTTTTATGTACAACCCTATTATTTATAAAAATATATTCAATGGATTATAGAAATGGATTTCTAAGTCACATAACAAGAATAATGAGTTATTAATTGATGGAAGATATTGTTTTTGAGGAACTCACTACAAGTATGTGCATAATTATTTATAGTTGGTTTGGCCTCAACACACCTAGAAACCTTATCAATTCCTAGAATAATATATAAGAATCTATTGGAATAGGGGAAGGGTCCCATAAAATCAATTCCCCAATCATTGGATATATCATAGATGATTAATGTATTTTGGGGTATTTCATTTCCTTTTGAAATTGTACTATACTTTTTGTATGTATGACTTGATTGAAAAAACTATTATGAATACTTGAAGAGTGAATGATAGAATAATACAAAGTCTATAATATTTCGTAAGATCGTTTGTGGTATAAATTGGACACCTCTAGGCATTGATCGGTGGAATTAAAAGATGGAGGAATGTTCATTTTCATCAACACATCTCCCAATAAATATGTTATCCATAGTTTTCCAATGTTTATTATATTCCAAAAAATAGTATTTTGAATAAATTTTCAACATGAATTTTTTTTATTTTGAAATTTTTTCTGTAAAAAACCAATAATATAGAAATTTACAATAGGGGAATACCATGGTTTCTTTAGAGTGATACATGAGAGGTGTTCCACGGGAAATTCAACATCAATGATTTTAGAATGAGATAAATTGGAAATTTTACTTAGGATAATAGCTATTGGTTTTTGTTTTTCGGATCTATCTTTGATCTCAATGTCAAAATCCTGGGGCATGAAAATACATCTTATTATCCTTATTTTGGAATTAATTTTTCTTGAGTAATTAATTTATAGATTAATGGTCTATAAAGATGATGATTTTGTTATATAAGATATAGGTATAGAATTTATCCAAGGAAAAAATGCAACTAAAAGTTCATTTTTTGTGATAGTTTAATGATATCGAGTTTTATCCATTTTTTTCTGAAAAAACAAATGACATGAAGAATATTTTCTCTTATTTGACCAAGAATATCCCCAATGGACCTATAAAAATCATCACAAATCAATTTTAATGGCAATGACCAATTTTGGTATCAAATAGCTTGAAAAATATTTAACTTAACCAGTTTTCACCAAATTCCATGGATAAAATGTCAATGTGGACATCAATTTTAGTTCTATCTATCATGATTTATAGTATTCCTAGAATTATTGGATATTAAGAAAAATATTTCTCCCTTAATATGTGATGTAAATTCAAATCATATGGAAAAAACAAGATAATTGAACCAGGAAAAGACATCCTCAATTATTCCCTTAGGGTAGAGAGTGCTTCGATTGGCTAACTGGATGACAACACTCTTTGGGTGTAAGAGACCTAGACCATGGTTGGGGAAGATATAATTATGAATAATATTTATCAAGGTTCCTTGTTCTTTGAGTGCATCATCAAATTTTAACTTTCTATGTGGAATTATACTATAAAGGCCCCCTGATATTTTCACTTCATGGGAATGGAATACTGGGTTGAAACATTTCCAATGGTCTTATTTTTTCTCTTATAGGTTAAAAATTCTTTAAGAAACTTTGAATAATATGGTATCTTTTTGATGAAATTTTATGGGTTAATGTTTAATTAAACAGGTCTGAATGTGTCAGGAATTTAAGACTCTGGCCCCACTGGCTTCTTAGGCTTACATATTTCTTGCGGAAAAGGAATATAGTTCCATAAAGGAATAGAAGGGGTTGAGGGAGTTGATTTATGTTATTTCTCTATACATTTAATCATTTTATTTTACAACTCTATATATAAATGTGATTTTAGGATTAATCCATAGGCATAACAATTTCCTTTCTAGATTGAAGAGAAATTATACTTACATTACCCCCAGGGATGGGAAATTGTTGAGGTAGGAGTTAGGAAGAATTATTTTTTTTCTTTGACTTAGGTGGCATTCAAGTTGACCAATTTTGGATTCAATGATTTTGAGTCTAGAGAGGTTTAAGGAGTTAGGATCTTCCACAACACATTCCCATTGTTTCTTCGATGAAGTGGCTTTCCCCACAATGGGATTTAATTGTTTTGGGGTCATGGGAATGTTATTGTATTGGGTTGGGAATTGAGAATGATCACTAGGACAATGGAATCCAAGAAGAGTAGGAAGAGGATTAATCCTTTTATGTTGAGTAAAAAATATATAAGGTTGTTTGAAGTTACCACAACCTTGACCATATTGGAGTTGGTTTATATTTTTAGGATGGAATTGATGGGAATGATATACGGGTTACCATACCTATATCTTAGGTTAAAAGTAGAAGATATGTGATTAAATTGAGCTTGGTTAGAGTTTCTAATAAACTGACCTAATTGTGGAGGGTTAGAGTTCAATTGAGAAAATGCTACATTGAGCTGCATTGGACGATATGAATAATATGAATCATCTTATAGTTATGGACATGTTTTAGTTGGGTGAGCTAGTGAGTTGAAAATGACATAGTTTTTGAAAGTTCCAGGGAAAAGATATATCTGAGAATATGAGGTTGGGGATTTGGAATCCAAAACTTGTTTTCAAGAAAGACCAATAAGCTCCCTCATTAACGCATTCATCTTATTGGCATCTTTGGATGGATTAAATTAGAAATTTTTGACATGAGCATGTGATCTATTACATAATTGATACAATTTTGTAGCCATGTTGTTTATGAGATCTCGTGATGTTGTAGGAGTTTTTTTCTATATGAGAACTGCCACTTGTATCACTGATCAGATTTCAATCCATATCTAATAAACCATCATAGTGTATCAAGAGTTGTTTATGGATTTGGTGGTGTGGGAAAGTTTCTACAATAGTTCTGAACCTCTCTCAGTACTCATAGAGTGATTCATTAAGGAATTTATGGATACAATTAATTTTTTTTCTTCAGATAAATGTAGTTTGAAAGCAAGGAATAATTTATCTAATAAGAGTTACTTCATGTTAGTAAATGTGTTTATAGAAATAGAATGGTGTCATTAAATCCATGATTTGGTAGATTCATATGGATAATGTTAATGCTAAAAGTTATTTTTATTCTTCAAAAACCCTTATAAGGATTCATGGTAGAGAGCCCCACTTAGAAATTGTTGAGGTGAAGATGTGGATCCTCACCATCTAACCTATTGAAAGGATTTAGAAGATGAATGAAACCCAGTTTGAGTTCTAAATATTCCTCAATATTTAAATATTTAATACTAAGTGGTTGATACTTTGTATGTAATTATATTTTTAACTTCTATTTGAATAATAATGTCATATTTATTTAAAAATACACACCTTTGAAGTACTTAAATATGAAAAATATTATTTAGAAACTTATGATGCATAAATTGGAAATACAAGATGAAGAATATGATAACAAATTAGTTAAAAAGTAGAATGTTTCTCTTAAAGTATCTACATAAAAATATGAGAAAAAGGATAAAAAGGTATTATATAATTCATCTATTGATTGAGAATCTACCTACTGTATTTCCAGAGATGAAATTGATCAGCTAGAAAGAAGTTTCAAGAAGTTTTACAAGAAGACGTGAGGATTTAAGAAACCCTTTAACAAATTTAAAAATAATGTATAATGTTTCAAGGAATTTATATTTTATTAATGTAATAATATTGACCATATCAACAGTATTTTCCATCAAATCAAAGAAAAGAGGAAATAAGAGAAGAAGTTCAATGAAAATACAACCACAAACAAAAAATAATAAGATCTATGAAAGCTACCTAGAGTGCTTATAAAGACTCTAATGATTATTTATATTATGATTATGAATTTTATCAATCAAATCAATTGGATAAAATGTGTTTTATAGCATATAATGAGGAGGTATAATCCTTTTACCCTCATAGTACTTAATGTAAATATGAATACAAAAGTTATTCTTTTAATGAACTAAAATAATATTTTTCTATTTTAGAAGAAAAATATGAATATCTGAAGGTGAATTATAAATCCCATTGAGAATATTATGATGATATAACTAATAAAACGTTTATTTAGCTAATCATATTTTGTATTTTACGTCTAAAATTGATACATCTAGATATGCTATTTCTTTGAATAAGAGTTATAATTAGAAGTTTTTTTTTCTAAAGATGAATCTTGGTTGCATGTATGTTTACTGACTAAGAGAATTAACATAAAATATCCTTCTAAAAAATAAAGAAAATAATGGAAAACATGCAGTAATAAGTAATAAAGAAAAAAATTTCATTGAAATTATTTTGTTCCTGGATCATATAGTAAAAAAATGTCTATAGTTAAATGTTTTCATTGTTTCATATATCGACATTATACTAATAAATTTTTTAATAACTCGAATCTTTTTAGTTTTAAACAAAATTATATTTCTAAAAAATTATCTAGAGTTATGGGTGGAAATATTTCTCATAATAAATATAATTTTTTTCATAAATCGTTAGTTACTAAAACAACTAGACCCAAGAGTGTATTGGTACCAAAACACATATTGGTTTGACTTTTTATAAGAAATAATCCACATAGACATTTATATAAATTGGTTTATAGACAATTGCTATTCTTGGAATACGAGTGAAAAGTTATCAAATTCTCACTCATTTTAAAATATTTATGAAGGTTATATCATCTTTGGAGATGATATAAGATTATTTGAGGTAGAATTGTAGGAAGTTCTGGCTCAATCCTCATTAAAAAATTAATTATATAGAGGTTTTGAATCAAAAATTGACAATCATTTCTATACTGTGTGATGTAGATTATTCCATTTATTTATCTAATTAAGCATGTTCTATTTTCTATGCAAAACTATATAAATTTGAGGCATAAAAAACTACAAATGTCTATAGCATAGATCTTGACTCTTTATGTATATAGAATTTTTTTTAAATAATAAAATCAATGAATCATGGATATGGAATATCAGACAAGGTAATTTTAATATTTACTCTTTTATAAATTTATTTAAGAAGAATTTGATTTATTAGTTTATTGACCTAAAGATCGATAAAAATCAGTTATGTGATGCATACCAGATGGTAAAGAAACCAAAATATTAATTTAAAACAATCAAAGAGGCCGATACTTCATTACTATTGAAACTTATCCACATGGATTTTTTAGACCTTCTTGGATATATAGCCTTGGTGGAAATTATTTTATTTTTTTATTTGATGATTTTTTATATTTAATTAGGTTTAGTTGTTTAGGCTTATGAGTGAAGCTCACACGGTCTCCTAAAAAGTTTCATACTAGTTTAAAATGAAATATATTCATAAATTATATCTTTAAGAAGTGACAATGGAGTATAATTTGAAAATAATTAATTTTATTGATTTTATTCAAATAAAACCTAGAAGATATAAAATGGAGTTGTTGGATGGAGAAATAAGACTTTACAAGAAATTTATAAAACAATGCAAAACTAATATAGTATACCTACTCATTTATCTGATAAAGATATTAACAGTTTATGGTATGTCATAAATAGAGTTCTAGTAATTCCTATCTTAAGTAAAACATCCTATGAGTTATAGAATAATATAAAACCAAAAGTTGAAAGCTTTAATGTTTTTGGATGCAAGGTTTATATCTTGAACACCAAGTATAATCTTCGAAATATTGATCTGAAGGTATATGGTTAAATCATTCTAGCATATTCTAAGACTTATAAATCTTATATATTTTTTAATAATAAGTGCAGATAGTTGAAGAATAAATTCATGTGAAATTTGATGAAAGAGGTTACTTTTATTACAAAAAAACTTATATTGATGATCTTAATGAGTCTTTAGACAAATTGAGATTAAAATAAACTATTGAAACCAAACGTATAATGATATTATATGTGTTCAAGTGAAAAATAGTCTTTAATGGTTAGAAACTGATAAACCAAATTTCTTTCAACTTAGAATTAAAATATCCCTAAAGAAACACCCTTTATAAACTGTTATAAGAAATATAGATGATGATTAAGGTGAAGTAAATTATTTTTTATTGATCATTCAAAGGTCTGATGCTCTACTATAATGCTTATACCAGCACAATGGTTAAATCTTCATTGATGGTACTAGTTTTTAGAGTCAGTTATTTTTTTCCTTTTTAAAATTGGGTGGGGGTTGTTTATAGAGCATAGGGGAAATGATCGATATATGATTTCAATTTAACAATTCAATAAATATGGTGATGAATTATTTTTTTGGGATGTAATATTATGATATCATTAGTATTTACTATATATTTTATTAAATTAACACCCACTTCCCAAGATTATTTTGAATGGAATTCCCAAATATTGAGGCTTTAATTCAATCCTCAACAAGGGAACTAATCATAATCAATGATTGTTTATAGAATTTTATTTATGGTTAAAATAATCCAAGGAATCCAAATCTTAAAAAACTCATTTCATTAAACCATGATATTTTATGATTTAACATACATAATGAGAATCTAAAGAATATTTAATGACCCAAATATCTCAATCACTTAACATCCAAATATTTAAACTCACCCCAATGGATGATTTAATAATCCATTTTTAAGGATAGTAATATGTTTTATAATGTCAATTATGATGATTTAAAATAAAAAGATAATGAATGAGGTATGAAAAGAGAGGTGCGCCAAACACAAACATGAACGATGAAGGGAAGTAAAACATGAACATTGGATTGAATGAGAAATTTGAAGAGAGAAATAGTTTCAAATTTATTTATGCTATTTTAGTATAAATAATGTTACACAAAAAAGGTAGATGAGAACAATAGGAGAATATAAAGATTAATTCATTAAAATTAAAATAAAATTATAATCAAACTAACATGATTACAATTGGAAGAAAATGAAAATGAACATGAAACAAAAATTGGAAGAGTGGTTTCTGTTGTTGAAATAAGAGTATGTAAAGTACTCACAAGACCTTTTTAAGGATATGGTAATTAAAAATTTCCATTTTATGTTCTGAAATTCCAATCCCTTGTAAGGAGAATAGGGGGATATATTTATGTCCCAAGTTAAGGGTTTGTTTTCCATCAAAAAACAACCCTAAAATTTGGCTTGAAAACTTGACAATGAATATAGAAAAATCCTATAAACTCGTCTTATTAGAAGTTTTATATATGGATTTTTAATTTATATATCAAAATTTTGAATCAATTATAATTTTTTATCCAAATATATGGATTTTTTTTATTAAACCATGTGTTGTTTTCCAGTTTTATAACAATTTTTTCAAAGGCCATAACGTGAATGTGTTTCAGGATAAAAAGATTCCTTCAGATAAAAAAAAACTATTCTAAAAATTTGGTTTTCTAAATCTTAAATCTCTACCAAAAAAATTTCACCTCAATTGGGAAAGTGTATTGGGAGAAAGGTCAACGATTTTTTTTATGTTTTCAAATCTCATAAAAAATCGTCGGTTGGAACTTCTTGAATCAATTAGTATAAATATTGGTTAATTTGGGCCTTGAAAATTTTATCCCAGATGAAATGGAATTTCATAAAATTTTTGTAGAGTGACAATGAATTTTTAATTCTAGATTCAGTTCTGAAAATAAAATATCTCAGTTGGTCTAATTTTATTGGCAGATTTATTAGGTCTTTCAGTGTGTTCCATATGACCCTTCAAAATGCTCGAATTGGAAAAAGTGCCCACTTAATGATTTTTTGTAATTTGAATCAATAAAACTAAAATATAATAATCAAATAATTTCTATTATTGTTTTGAAATATATAATCAAAATATTAAACTATAGTGTAATGAAATGAATTTGAACAATGCTCTCCATATGTGTTTATGATCAAAGTAAGAAAATTAACTAGAAATTAATTTTTTTTCATTAAAAGTTTAGTGATGTTATTAATGTAAAATATTGAACAAATACTTAATATAAAATCCCCCACACTTAATATAGTTCATATACCCAAGAACAAAAAAAACCCAAGAAATCATTTTCACTCACAATAAATATGAAATTTATTTTTTCTATAATCAGGGTACTCTAGAATAGTTTACATATCAATATAATTACACCATATTTTTTTACATCAATCATGTGTAAAAATAATTCATTTTTTGTGTACAAAATTTGAATTAGAAAAATTTTCACCTAAAAAATTAATCCTCACAAGATGATGTAAATTTATTTATGGAGGTTCACTCATTCACCAACCAAAAGTGAAAATCATAGAGGTTGGAAGAGAAGTAACCTTCCATTCCCAATTTTAAACTATGAAATAACAAACATCACTTTTCTGGGGATTTAAAATTGATAAATTATGTTATGATATAATTTCCAAAAATAGTGGGAAATAGGGGTATAAAACTAACATAAAAAAAGAAATACAATTTTTTTTTGAAATGAGACATGTAACTAAATGAAAACACATATTTACAATGGTATGAATGTGTCTAAAAACAAAATAGAGAGATAAAATTAGTTGAATATAAATGTATGTAATATATATAAAAGATAAAACATATCCCAATGATTCAATAAAACAATATGTATGTTTTGTTTTTTTTTCATTTTTTTAGAATTTACAGTTGGAAAAAATCTCACACTCATTTCCCAACCCTTTTCTGATCTTCTCATGAAAAAAATTATAGAAGCATTAAAAATATATAGGGTTTATGAAGTGTGGTTTTTCAACTTCCAAATATGTAACACATTATTTTTTTTTATAATTTGTTATGTCTTTTTTGACATTTTTTCAATTTTTTTTGAAACAATTTCAATATAATTTATAAAAAATTACATAAAAAATTACATGTACAAACATCACCAAAAGAAGAACTATATCCCATAAATAATGTTATTATTTACCTCAAGATCTATTCCCCAAAACATAAATTTTAATAATCATGATATTAAAATCGATGTAAATGTTGTCTAAGATAAGGTTTTTATCTTTTGAGGTTGTTATTAATTTTTTTGATAGGCTCTAATGGGATTCAGAAAGAAAGTCAATTGTTAGGTTAATGGGAGGATATTTGGTTATTTTGAATCTATTTTTTTTTTCAAAAAAATGAAACCATCATATTAATTTTTACAAAATTAGAAAATTATTCTTGATGGTCTACAAACTCAAGACTCACAATCAGGGATAAAAAACACACAATATGAAAAAATATGATTAGATAACCTAGGCATGAAATTTGATACTGTCCCACACAGTAGTGGAAAAATCATTTTCCAAATAAAAAATTGAAAATTAAAACATTATTATTTGTGAAAACGAATTTGTTCAATTTTACGATGGAAAAATAATTTTGAGATGAAAAAAACTATAAAACTACCCTAAATGGTTGGAAAGAATTTCAAAATTAAATGATGAGTAATTTTGAATTTTGATTTTTGATTTCTTTTGGTTTTTGGGTTTTTTTCTTTTTTTTGAATAGAACACACCCACTAAAAAGAGTGAGAAAAAAATTAAATGGCAGAAGAAGGAACTGGTAAAAAAATAGAGATATAGGGAAAATGAAAGAGTAAGAAGAAAGAGAAGGAAAGAGAGATAAATAGAGAGAGATAGAGGAGGAGGAAGAGAGGGAGAGAGAGTAAAAGGGAAATATGTACCCCCTATTTTGATTTGGTGGTTAACCATATCCATCCAATGGTTGGTATACTCCATGAGTTAGGGATCCACGAGAGGTTGATGTCATTCCCATGCTGTGTTTCCTCTCATAGTGATGTTTTATTTTATGTCCATTAAACGTGAATGTTGTTTTGGAAGAGGGGTCTTGGAATTTCACTTTATAAAATGGGTACACATTATTAACAATTAAAGGACATTCCCAAGTAGAATTTATCTTACCTTGGTGAATCCAAATCAAAAATTTAAGAGATTTTCCTTTTCACCATCATGAAATACCATTCACATGATGTGTTTCCAATAGAGTACTTTACCCTTTTTTTGGTAGAGCTGGGAATTATCTTAAGAATCAATTCAAATATCATCTAGTTCAGTAAACTTCAATAATATCTCTTTATGATATTTTTCACAATAAAAGTTACAGTGTTGCACATCCTATGGTGAATTATATTGTATTTCAACTAGTAAATGACACGCTTTCTAAAACATATCATAAATGGAGAAATCCCAATTAGAGTTTTATAGGTATTTTAATAATCCCAAAGAAGTTAACTATGTATTTCAGGCCAGTATTTTCTTAGGGGATTAACAATTATCTCAAACACTCTTTTGAATTCTCTATTAGATATTTTAGCCATGCCATTTTTTGGGGGTAAATATGTATTCAATGTTTTATATACAACCCCATTATTTATCAAAATATATTCAATGGTTTGATTATAGAAATGGCTTCCTATGTCACTTAACAAGGAACGAAAAGTTCTAAACCGATTGAAGATGTTGTTTTCGAGGAACTCACTACAAGTACGTGCATAATTATTTATAGTTGGTTTGGCCACGACACACATAGAAACATTATAAATTCCAAGAAGAATATATAAGAATCTATTGGAATAGGGGAAAACTCCCATAAAATAAATTCCCCAAACATTGGATATATCATATAAGATTAAGGTATTTTGGGGTAATTTATTTATTATTGAAATTGTACTAGACTTTTTGAATGTGGGACTTGATTGAAAAAACTCATATGAATACTTGAAGAGTGAATCCTAGAATAATAAAAGGTCTATAACATTTTGTAAGATCCTATATGGTATAAATTGGACACCTCTAGGAATTGAGTAGTGTAATTACAAGATGGAGGAATGTTCATTTTCATAAACACATCTCCCAATAAATATGTTATCTATATTTTTCCAAAGTTAATTATATTCCAAAATATAGTATTTTGAATAAATTTTCAAATTGAAAATTTTATTTTGAAATTTTTTCTGGGAAAAAACCAATAATATAGTAATTTACAATAGGTGCATACTATGGTATCTTTTGAGATATACATGAGAGGTGTTCCATGGGAAATTCAAGATCAATGATTTCAGAATGAGATAAATTGGAAATTCTACTTAGGCGATCAACTATTGGTTTTTCTTTTCCGGATCTATCTTTGATCTCAAGGTCAAAATCATGAAGCATGAAAATACATGATATTATCCTTATTTTGGAATTAATTTTTCTTGAGTAATGAATTTAATGATTAATAGTCTATAAAGATGATGATTTTGGCTTATAATATATAGGTATGGAATTTATCCAAGGAAAAAATCACAACTAAAAGTTCATTTTTAGTGATAGTTTAATGATATTGTGTTTTATCCATTGTTTTTCCGAAAAAACAAATGAAACGGAGAATATTTTCTCTTATTTTACCATGAATATCACAAATGGACCTATCAAAATCATCATACATCAATTTTAATGTCAATGACCAATTTGGGTATCAGATAGCTTGAAAAATATTTAACTTAAAAAATTTTCACCATATTCCATGGATAAAATGTCAGAATGGACATCATTTTTTGTTATATTTATCAGGATGAATAGTATTCCTAGAATTAGTGGATATTATGAAAAATATATCTCCCTTAATATGTTATGTACATACAAATCAGATGGAAAAAATAAGATCGTTGAACCATAAGGAAACATCCTCGATTATTCCCTCAGGGCTGAGAGTGCTTCGATTGGCTAACTGTATGACAACACTCATTGGGTGTAAGAGACATAGACCATGATTGGGGAAGATATAATTGGGAAAAAGATTTATCTAGGCTTCTAGGTTTTTGAGTGCATCAACAAATTTGAACATTCTATGTGCAATCAAAGGATAAAGGCCCCCTGATATTTTCACTTCATGGGAATGGACTACTGGGTTGAAAAATTTTCAGTGGTATTATTTTATCTCTTATAGGTGCTAAATTACTTACGAAAATTTGAATAATATGGTATCTGTATGATTAAATTTGATTGGTTAATGTTTAATTAAACATGTCTAAACATGTTAGGAATTTTAGAATCATGCCCAACGGGCTTTTTAGGCTTACAGATGGCTTGCGGAAAAAGAATTAATTCCTTATTGGAATAGAAGGGGTTGAGGGAGTTGATTAATGTTATTTTTTTTATATTTGTAATAATTTAATTTTACAACTCAATATATAAATGTGATTTTTGGATTAATCCATAGGCATAACAATTTCCTGTCTATATCAAATTGAAATTTCAATTAAATTACCCTCAGGGATGGGAAATTTTTGATGTAGGAGTTAGGAAGAATTAATTTTTTTTCTTTAACATAGGTGGAATGAAGGTTAACCAATTTGGGTTTCAATTATTTTGAGGCTAGAGTGGATTAAGGAGTTAGGATTTTCCATAACACATTCCCATTTTTTCTTAGATGAAGATGCTTTCTGCACAATGGGATTTAATTGATTTGGGGTCATGGGAAAGTTCTTGTATTAGGTTCGGAATTGAGAATGATCACTAAGACAATATAATACAAGAAGAGTAGGAAGAGGATTAATCCTTTGATGTTGAGTAACAAATGGATGAGGTTTTTGGAAGTTACCCCCACCTTGACCATATTGGTGTTGGTTTAGATTTTTAGGATATAATTGATGGGAATGATAGACGGGTTACCATACTTATATCTTAGGTTATAAGTAGAAGGGAGGTGATTAAATTGAGGGTGGTTAGAGTTCCTAATAAACTAACCTAATTGTTGAGGGTTGGTGTTCAATTGAAGAAATGCCACATTGAGCTCCATTGGACCTTAAGAATATGATGAATCATCTTGTAGTTATGGACATTTTTTTGTCGGGTGAGCTAGTGAGTTGAAAATGACATAGTTTTTTACAGTTCTAGGGAAAATATATATCAGAGAAGATTAGGTTAGGGATTTGGAATCCAAAACTAGTTTTCAAATAAGACAAATAATCTCCCTCATCAACTCATTTATCTTACTGGGATCTTTGTATGGATTATATTAGAAATTTTTGACATGAGAATTTGATTGATTATATAATTGATACAATTTTGTAGCCATGTTGTTTATGAGATCTTGTGTAGCTGCATGAGTTTTTTCCATATGAGAACTGCCACTTGTATCACTAATCAGATTTCACTCCATATATAATAAACCACAATATAAGTATTGGATCAAGATTTGTTCCTGGAATTGGTGGTGTGGGAAAGTTTCCACAATATTTTTGAACCTCTCCCAGTACTCATATAGTGATTCATTGGGGAATTTATGGATACGACTAATTTTTTTAGATATAAGAAGTTTGAAAGAAAGGAATAATTTATCTAATAAGAGTTACTTCATGTCAGTCAATGTGTTTATAAATATTGAATGGTGGTAGTAGATACATTATTTGGTAGATTCATATAAGGATAAAGGTAATGCTCAATGTTTGATTTATTCTTCAAAAACCCTATAAGGATTCATGGTAGAGAACCCCACTTAGAAATTGTTGAGGTGAAGATGTGGATCCTCACCATTTAGCCTATTGAAATGATGTAGAAGATGAATGAAACCCAATTTGAGTTCTAAATATTCCTCAATATTTAAATATTGATTTCTAGATGGTTGATAATTAATATTAGGGGCAAAGAGTTCTTTAAGGGTTTCTTCCATAGGATTGGACATATCTTAATCAATTTGATGGGAAATAAAATGGTCTTGAGTGATTTTATTATTTATAATATTCCTTTGAAGTTGGTGAATATTTTTTTCATAATTAGGGTTAATGAAGTTTGAAATATTATTTGGGAGTATATGTGGTATTCATATCAATTTGGAACAAATGATGAAGGGGGGATTTTCTATATATATTTTTAAATTTATAATTTTTTTTAATTTTTTTTCAAAATAAAAATAACTCACTACTTATCACATGATCACTTGAAATAGTCTCTTTTTATGTGTCATTGATTTTCACATATCGATCATTCAAAGGACCGGTGATCTGCTATAATATGTATAGAGGTACTCAGATCTAATCCTTGATCATGGTACTACTTTTTGGCATCAATTTTGGTTATTTTATATTTTTGAAATAGTGGACGTGGTTGGGGGGGAGAGATTTGGTGAAATGATTGATATATGAATTTATTTTAACAATTTTACCATGATTTGGGTAATTTCATTATTAGGGATGCGATATTATGATATCTGTGAGTTTTATGATATTTTTCATTAAATTAACACCAACTTCACAAGAAAATATCAATTGGAAATCCAAAATACTGAGGCTCTAATCCATGCCTCATCTAGGGTACTAATCACAATAAATGATTATTTATGGAAGTTTATTTGTGGTTCTGATAATCCATGTAATACACATATTGGAACGATCATTTCATTAATTCCTGAAATTTTATGTTTTAACATAAATAATGTTTAGATATAGAATATTTAATCAACGAAAGATCTCAATCACTTGAAATCCATAAATTATAACTCACCCTAATGGATGATTTAATCTTCCATTCTGATGGTTAGTAAATTTTTAATGATTTTTATGATAATTATTTTAAATGAAAAAAATTGAATGAGGTAATAAAATAGGGGTGCGCCAGAAAAACACATGAACAATGTAGAGAAGTAAAAAAAGAACTTTTTATTGAATGAGAAATTAAAATAGGTGAGGGGTTTAAACTTGACATAAACTATTTTATAATCATTAATTTCACAAAAAAAGGTAGATGAGAATAAGAGGATAAGATTAAGATCCATTCATTAAAATTAAAATTAAGTTACTATAACTCTCTGAACCCATGCCTCTGGATTTAGTGCTTAAAATACACTGTATTTTTTTATAAAAGATAACTCAAATAATGCACAACTATTGCAAAATTAGAGTAACTTTTACAGTTTGGTTTTTATAAAATGGAACTAAATCTTACAATTTATCAGAGTTGAAATAAATAAACATTTCTACTGACTTCTACATGAACTAACTTCAAAAGAGAAGATGCCAAAACTAGAACTTCTAAGATACCTATTAAAATATCTTTAAAACAAGCATGATATGATAATTAAATTTCCCAGTAAGGGTTTTTTTAAAAACAATTTAATTTTTTTAATAAAATTATTTTAAAAATAGTATATATCAAATATATATTATATATATATATATATATTTTCAAAAATACTTATTTTGAAAATTCATTTCAAAATAATTTATTTAAAAAACTTGGATTTCTACTTTGAAATCATTTAAAAAATAATACATTCTATATAGACTGATTTCATACTGGTAAGATACTATGAAATATCATATTTCCATAAGAAACATCACTGGTGTAACATCTTTCTATGAGGTCATGGTTTCACTTTCCATTCCTTATTCTCCCACCTCATACCCAATTGTTGGTTCAAATTTTAACAATTTTTTTAAGGATATGTTTATCTCAAACTCAATCGATTAAAAATTTTAATAAATTATATAAAATATTTTCATAAAAGAAAAAAAAATATTTCCAAAAACATTGATAAAATAATTTTTAAATAATTTTTATTTAAGAAATCCATATTTTAGAAAAAGAATAAAACATATAAATATTTTTACAAAAACTACATAGAAAAATTTGTTGAAGACTTTTAAACTTAAAGATTTTTTTTAAAACCCTTATTTTTTAAGTAACTCTTTAATATACAAACATACCAAATACATACACATAAAACAAAGGCTCATTAAAATTGAACTGGTACATGCATGAAATTTCAAAAATTATAAACAATGGCCATTTTTTATATTATAAATGAACTTCATGAGTGTATAAATTATTTTCACACAAAAATGATAGTCTTTATTATTTAAAACTATAAATTATACTCATAAAATTATATTTTTAATTAATAACTTTTATTTTCAACTAAAAATTAATAATAACATTTCTTTTATTAGATCATTAGTTTTCTTCTAGAAATAATAACCTCATAACATGAAAAATAACAATATATTCAATATTTCAAAAACCAAAATCAAATTTCATTGAAATTAAGAACATTTAAATAATTATAAAATCCTATTTGATAACTATAGAATAGATCTTTAAAACAAATAAATTCTCATACACAAAAAAATAACATAAAAAATAAATCAAACTATCTCTTACATAATTAAATTCTTATCATAAAAATAAAATTTCATATAAATATCAAAAATAAGAACTTGGTAAAAAATATTTTCAATAAATACTAAATTAAAAATAATAATTCCAATGATTTATAATTTTCAATGTAAAAACTCCCATAATAAAATTTGAAAATAAATTATTCTAAATAGTAATAAAGTAATTAAAAAAATAAATATCTCTAAACATAGTAGAATAATTTACCTTACATGTTTTTTATATAATCCACCTCCTTAGTAGAAAACTGGTTTGTTAAATCTCAGAATTGAACAGGAAAAACATAAGGTAAAAGGAAAAAAAGGCTACTACCACTCCTTTTGTAGCCTTCCTCTCAAAAAACATCTCATCAGACTACCTCCAACCCCACCTATCATATATATACATTAAGAAATAAATAATATGCCATTATTTTATTTCAACTTGTGAGAATATTTTATTGATTAGATTAGATTGTTGTTTTGGATGATAAGAAATATATATATTAAAATCTCTATCCTTCAATTTGATATAAATATAAATAAACACGAGAAATGTAGTGATTGGTGTTTTAAGATATCAAATAAATAGAAATCCACAAAATCATGTGAATAAAATGAATATATATACATGTTTTCTTTCTATTTACGCATTTAGAGAATAAGACAATATATATCATTGAAAAAATTATACAAAAATCATCAAAACATTAGTATCTATTCTATTTCGAAAAGATATGGTTGAATAAAAAACCAAAACCATGACAATCATAGAAATCAAGTAGAATAAATTCAAAATAAGTAGATGTTGATTAAAGAATAAAGTGGATGAAATCAACAAAGAGGGAAATCAATATACTAAAAATAGAATATCGAAATCAGATTCAGATACATAAAAATTGAATAAAAAAAATCTAACTTTGATATGGACATCACGATCTTCGTACAAAAACATACCAAAAACCATCACCATCAGGAGATCTAGAGTTACCATAATCTAAGGTCAAACCCTTTTTCTGGTGTTCAGAACATGATATATTCCGAGATTTGACGCCCAATTTCCCCTTCTCTCTGTACGAAAACAAAAAACAACTCTGATGTAGACAATGATGTTAGTAAGTGTTCTATATTGTCTCTTCTTCACTGAAGCCCTCTATTTCTCTCATCCTCATCACTCAACCTCACTTGACTCGGCCTCCTGAAGCAAGACCCCTCTTACTTGGTCTTTCAAAGTTGAACCCCCGCATCACCTTAATGCAGCTCGAACTTCTCCCTGGGTTTTTATTTACCCTAAATCGAAACCTTTTATTCACGGGTGTTATCATTATTTATTAATTTATTTTACTATAATTTTTAATCATTTATTATTATTATTATTATGTTTTTTTAATTTCATTTATTTAATATTTATAAAATTATGAAATTATAATAAAAATTAACCTAATTAAATTACAATATTTAATAATCAAATGTATTGAATAAATTAAAAATAACACTTATATGTATTTTTATAAATGTATTATAAGTCATATTATTATTTAAAAATTAACATATATGATTTTAATGTTTTTGATATTCATTATTAAAAAATAATATACACATTATAATAATATTTATTGATTTAAATATTAAAATTTTATTTATTAAATTTTTTATCATTTTTCTTTAATATTAATTATTATTATTTTAATTGAATTTATATTTTGGTGTATCATTTTATAATTAATTTTTTAAAATTTAATCATTTAGAAGTATCATTTCAATAATTTATGTGTTAAATAATACTTATCATTGATTACATATTTTAGTTTCATGTAATTATTTATAATTTATAGATAATATTTCTTATGTGTTAAATTATACATCTTTTAATTTATTTTTTAAAACAAAAGTTTTCTAATAAAAATATAATTTCATGTTAATAATTTTATAATTAATGAAACTCCATTTATTATATCAAAACATATTCTAGGTGTTGTTATCTTGTCGATATAACTATTTGATAAAATTATATAATAAAAATATTATTTAATAAATTTAAAATTTTATTTTATTATTATTACACACATTAATTTATTTTCTAATTATAATACTAGTAATTATAAAAAATAATTCTTTTTATTAAAACTATTGATGTTATAGTTACAATCAATCTTACACAATTACAATCGAAAGAGAATGAACATGAAAAGAAAAGTGGAGAATATGTTTTTCTTGTTGAAACTAGATTATGGAAAGTCCTTCCTGAACTTTTTTAGGACTATGGTCATTCAATTTCTCCTCCTAGTGTTTTGAAATTCCCACCCCATTCAAAGAGAAGTGTTGGATGTATTTATAGCTCAAGATGGTGATTTGTTTTCCTTCCAAAACATCTATTTAAGTTGGATTGAAAATTTGACCATGATGATAGAAAAATATAAAAAAAACATTATTAAAAGTTTTATATATAGATGTGGACCATCTGGAATCCAAATCTTAGATCCATGGGAATTTTTTACCCAATGATATGGGTATTTTCTTAAACCATGTCCTGTTGTTTAGTTTTATCTTTATTTTTTCAAAGGCCATAATGTGATTGTATTTTATGTCATGAAGATGACTTAAAGTCCAAACCATATATTCTAAATAATTGGGATATTAACTCTTTAATTTATACCCAAAAATTTTCAGCTCAATTGGGCTAGTGTATTTGGAGATAATTCAACAATTTTAGAATGTTATCAAATATTATACAAAATTATGGGATTTTCTTTCACGCATCAATTGAACACTTGTTAGTTAATTTGGGACATGAAATTTTTATATAAGATTAAATTTAATGTTAATATAATTTCTTTGGAGTTTTAATAAATTTGGACTTCTAGATTGAGCTTAGAAAATATAACATCACATCTGGTCAGGTTTTATAGGAAGATTCATTGGGTATTCTTCTATGGTCTATATGCTTCTTCAAATGGATTAATATGTGAAATATTCAGTTGAATGAATTGATGGAATTTCAATCAAGGACACTCAAAAATAATAATAACATAATTTGGATCAGTATTTTTAAATACATGATCAAAATATTAAATTGTAGTGTAATTGAAAAAATTCAAACAATCCTCTCCATATGTGTTTATGATCAATACAAGAACATTGATAGAAAATTAATCATTTTTCACTAAAAAATATGTGATGAGAGTAAGGTAAAATATTTGATTAATATTTCATATAAACAGTGTTAGGAAAATAAGGACTATCGGAATATTTTCTAATTATCTGTCTTTAAATATCATCGTGGACCTAAAACTATATATGAATAATCCTTGAGTGAAAAGAGTTAGGTTTTAGAAATGTAAGAATAATTAAACTAGTTTAAAAGGATCAAGGGTCAATAATTAGTAAATAGAACCTATGATTACCCTTTTGTTGGTAGTAAATCGGGTTTTTTAAAATAAGCAAGATGATTTAGATGTAATTACGAGGAATATGACTCTACATTTAGTTATAGTTTATAATCAAGAGGAAGGAATATATTATGATGAAATATTTATTCCTATAACTATATTATAATCCTTTAAAATAATTTTAGAATATATATATCATATGAAATTTAAATGTTTTTATGTGGATAATAAATTTTATTTTCTAAATTGTAATCTTACGGATGATGTTTATTTTCTATAATTTCTTGGTTTGAAAAATAAAGTTTTTCTAAATTTTTTTGTTAAACAAACTAAAGAGTTTTATTGGATTAAATAAGTACTTAGAGCATGTCATGAATGACTAATTTTATTTATTTTTTCAAATGGGTTTTTAGGATTGAAAATTTCTACATTATGTAAGAAGAC
Source organism: Viscum album (assembly GCA_963277665.1). Taxonomy (NCBI): domain Eukaryota; kingdom Viridiplantae; phylum Streptophyta; class Magnoliopsida; order Santalales; family Viscaceae; genus Viscum; species Viscum album. The sequence continues at coordinate 886,270,081 of OY728158.1, forward strand.
ATTATCCTCAGATATTCTTCTAGTTTTGATATATGCTGAGGATTTTATTATGGGTTCAACTAAGTTGAAGTTGTGTAATTAATATTCTAAACTCACGATAAAAGTGTTTGGAATGAGCATGATTGATGAATTAAAATTCTTTATTGGTTTTAAAATATTTCAAAAATACATTGTTAAAGATTAAAATTAACGTAAATATATACATTACTTACTTAAAATGTTTGGACTTAAAAATTGTGAATTATATGAAACAATTAAGAGTTATAATATTAAAAATGAAATTGATGAAGCTGATAAATCAATAGAAAACAAGTTTTATATAGAAATAATTGATATTTTTCTATATATAACTCTTTATATACCATACATTATGTTTCTATTGCATGTATTTATTTGTGATTTCAAGCTAATTTTAAGGTATATGATTTAAAAGATTCCTAAAATAATATTACTGCATTTGAAAGGTTCTATTTCTCTTTCTCTATTTTTTCCAAAAACCCATGGTATGGATTTAATTTTATATTCTGATTCTGATTTTTGGAGTTGTAGATTAGATAAGAAAACCTCCTCCAGAACCTATCAACTTTGGGGAAAAAATTAGTTTATTGGTCTATAAATAAGAATATTTTTTTCCATTAACTTCTTTCAAGGCTAAATAAATTAAAATGGGTAGTTTTTGTTATCAAGTGTTGTGAATGAAACCAACATTGAAGGGTTATAGTTTAAAATTCGACAATTTTCCCATTAAGTGTGATAGCACTAGTAAAATCAACATTTCACAAAATCCAATAATTCATTATAGAATGGTTCACATTAAATTTATGTATCATTTTTAATGGACTATACTATAAAATAAGATATATCTCATGATTTTATTGATATTAAACATAAGTTAGTGGAAATTATCACTAAACCTCTTCCTTTTGAGCATTTTTATTTTAACAAAAGTGAATTGTGATTATTTAAATTTAAATGCATTTTATATTTATATTTTATGTTTATTCATTATATTTTAAATTAATTTTCTACATTTTATTTATTCATTTATTATTAATGTATATTATTCATTTTAATTATTTTATTAATTATTTTTATTATCCATATCACTTCATGCACCGTTAGAGTTTCAATTAATCATTGTGATTTAAATTTATTGTCTATAAAATACCCATTCAATCGAGAAAACCATGGAGACCTTTATTTTAATCCCAAAACATAAACCTTTATCCATTTAGTATTTTATCTGAGATTTGGAAGTCAAAGATAACTAAATATGGTACCGTTGACTGTTCAAAGAGGTTAATGATTTTAGAATAGAATTTATAATTTTACAAAGAAAGGATATTGATCTTTTCTAGGTAAACAAGAAAGGACTGATAATGAAGAATGTTATTAGTTTTCAAGGATGAGAGTATGCGTTTAATGAAAATAAAAGTCATGTTTTTTTGAAATATAATTTTTTTGAGTTTTAGGATAATGTTTAGTTCATGTTTCACACAGAATGAGGTCAATATATTATCGAGGGTAAGTGGAAAAGATTTCTCTATCTCATCGGTAGAAGTGTTCAAGAATCTGCACTACTCACAAGGTGAAAGATTCTTATTAAGTCTAAAATTGGAATGTGGTTAATTTTTAATCCTTAAAGATATTATGTTCAGTTTTTTTTGGAACACATACTATTGAGAAAAAATTTGTGTTATAACCCTAGAAAATGGTTTTTGTTACATTTATTTAGATTGGGATTGCTCATAGGTCTATGGTTATAGTTCAAGATTTTCATCTCCTTTATCAATTTCTAAATAAGAGAGATAATAAAAAACTTAATGGGGATCAACAGATTTCATCCTTCCACCTAGATTCCTCTAACACGATAGTTTTGATAACGTGTCTAGTTAGCCTAGCCAGTACATATAACCCAAAATAGATTCATCTATGTGGATCCTATCAGAAGAAATAGGTCCGACAACCATCCCCATAATAGTTAGAATTATGTCCCGCCTAGCATTAGAACCCAAGATCATTGGGAACACATCTTCAACCCACACTAAACGACAAACAAGCTACTGGATAAAAATGGAGTAAGAGTTAACATTACTAGACATATGTTGAGGTACACATATCGTTGCTAAAAATGAAACAAAGAAGATTAATTTTTATCCATATGGATGTTCATTATTTTTTTGACAAGAAATATATATATATAGATGAATTTATTACTCTAATGTGTCACTCAAATAGAACATTTTCATATAGTTTTTAATAAGGTTGAATATTATTGCAAATTTTCTTTAAATTTGATTATTGTTGTTGTGAAAAATAAAGGGTAAAAAAAAACTAAAGTATTTAGTGAAGTAGAAGAGATCCTTGTTCTTGTTGAGGAGGACTCATTGAGAGAATATGTGACATAAATTTTTATATTACATTAATTTGAAGTGGACCGGCCGATAACTAATTTTACAAAACAATCTAATATAGAAGTTAAAAAAATTTCTAGATGATATGGTTGAAGAGTATGAAATGGTATCTCGATGAGAATCTATTCCATCTCTAAGAGAACATATTGAGAACTCTGAATATGGATATTTTGAAACTATTTTCATAAGTATTAGTCTATTTTTAGATGAAGAAATTAATTCACCCATTGGAGATAAAATTGGAGATGAAGTAATTTTATTCAATAAAAATGATGGTATCCCATGTTTTTATGAATGAGTTTAAATTTTTTCTATTGAATTATTATTTGGATTTGATTTAATGAAATGTGGGATATTTGGATTAAAATTTAAACCCAAATATATAAAAGAATAAATATAGACATGGAAGTAAATTAATATTTAAAGATTATAATTTGTAGAAATTAAATCTCAGATGGTTTTTAAGACCCATTTTGACCAGATTGGGGAAATGATGAGGGATGAATTTGAAATGATGAAGAGTTTACAACCTATTAAAAATTATATTTCATCATCAATTATGAGAGTGAATCAATCAATTTAAGTTGAAATAAATAAAATCTCATCATATTAAGACATGATGAATGATATAGTTTTTTCTTCATAGTGTCAATTAGTGAAATAAAATTGTGATAATTTGTTATAATTATTTTTGTTTATTTAAAACTATCATTTTTGTATCAGAATGTTTTGGTTTACACGAATTAGATCCATCTATATTATATTTATTTCATCAAATCCAAAAATAATTGGAGGAGGGATGTATTGGTTTCTAGGAGTCTATCATTGCAGTAATTAGAGAAAGAATGATGTTTCTAAAGAGTTTTGAGAGAATAATGTGAAGTCAGGAGTTAGAAATTTTTCATACTTTCTACAACAAAATAAGACGATGCTTTTATGATAAATAAGTTCTTATAATCCATGAAAAAATTCATGATAAAATATTTTGAAGAAATTTTGATGAGGTTTTAAGAATTTCATAGTTGAAAAATGAATTTTTGTAATCAGATTTTCTTAATCAAATAATTGTAAACAAAATTACGTAGAGAATCATAACCATCATTTGGAGAGAATTGTACCCAACATTATGAGAGAATCATAACCAAATTTCCAAAAGAATCGTAACTGGAATAATGATAGAATCTTAACCAGAGATCTTCAGAGAATCATAAAAAACATTCTGAGAGAATCATAACCATATTTATGTACAAAATCATAACTAGATTTCTGTAGAGAATCGTCACCAGCATTCTGAGAGAATCATAACCATCATTCTAAGAGAATAATAACCAGCATTCTATAGAGAATCACAACCATCATTCTGAGATTATCATAACTAGAATTCAACAGAGAATCATAACAATCATTTTAATAGAATCATAACCATCATTCTGAGAGAATCCTAACCAACGTTCAACAAAGAATCATAATAGGATTTCTGAGAGAATCGTAATAAGCATTCCATGAAAATCATAACTAGAATTATATGAAAATTGGAACCAAATGGATAGTTGAAGGGATACTGACAATTTTATCCAAGATAATCAAACTATTGTAATGGGATGAGAAAGAAAATATTATAATAGATTTAAAAATAATTCGTAATGATCCTATAACGAAGAATAATGAAATTGGTCATACTTGTCATTCAATTTTGCAAAAATCTCGGAGAAATCATAAGATATTTGACTATGTTAATGATAAATTTTAAATGAGATTGATTTTCAGAGGATGGATATTTGAAGAACTGAGAAATATTTTATGTTTCCGTCTTGTGATTCATATGTTTCCTATAAATAAATCCTCAAATCATTAGTTTATTGTCGAATTCTCTATACACCTGTGAAAGGTGGAGAACTAGAGAAACTAAAGTTGAAGTTCTCATTTGATTTAAGGAGAATTGTTTTGATCATTCAATAAGAGTTTTAGTTTTTTACAGATTGAGTTTGAGTTCATAATATTGAAATAAATCAGATCGATATTACAACACCATTGTATGGAATAAAATCAAGATCCATATTACATTAAAATTTTATTAAAATAAATCAGATCCAGATTACAACATCATTATTTTGGAATGAAATTAGATATAGATTACAGCAGTATTGTATTCAAAGAAATAAGATTCAGATTAAATCATCATTTTATTGAAATAAATCAGATATATATTACTACAACATTATATTAAAAGAAATAGGATCTTGAATCTAGAATCATTGTATTAAGAAAATCAGAATCCAACATCATCAGATTGAGAGAATTGGATCCAACCAAATTGGACTGAGGATTTTCACTGAGCATTTGTGGAGTAGTTTCAATAAACTTTATTCTAATTATTAGCTCCATTTTTTAAAAATAAAACATTTTAAACTAACAAGATTTAGTATAATCATTCTTATTGGGAGTTAGAAGGTGTCTAACGGGATTTAGAACAAGTTGTATTCACTTTTTCATAATAGTGGATTTTGATAGACCCACGAGAGTGTCTATGGAAAGGATGTAGGCTGTCACATTGAGGCCAAACCTTGAAAATCTTGTGTTCTTTTCATTCATACCTTTTTTTCATCATGGGTATTCAATAAAAGTTGATAAGGATATAAATCATTATAGGTTCCAAGGGTTAAGTTTCAAAATGGTTTGAAACTTATAAGAAGTAAAAAAATTGATTCAATCCCCCCTTCTCAATATTTATTCGATACTTGGACCTTTAATTTGTATCATAGATAGGCTACCTTATTGAATACTTATCATGGATAATATCATTTCAGTTAATATTAGAGGAATTCCAACATTTTATGGAAAAAATTATTATGGATGAAAATATAAGATGGTTTCTTATCTCTTATCTCTTGGCTTGGAAGTTGTTGATACTGCTACTATTTATTTTTCACCTATTTAGAAAGATAATCCAATGAAATTTTATGATAAGAGAAACATATAATTATATGAAAAGCCTATAAATTCAATCCTTATGACTTTATTAGATAATGTTAATGATATGGTGATTGCTCTCAAGACTTGAAAACATATATGGGACAAGCTGGAATGTTTTTTCCAAGTGAATAAAAACTTCAAGGAAGAAAAGATACAAATATGGGGTAGTAAGAGTGAAGACATCAGAATAAGAGATGATGAAAAAATTGATGAATACTTAACAAGAGTAAATGAAATTTTATTCAATATTAGAGGATTTAGAGACATCCTAAAAGATTCTATAAATATGAATAAACTCATGAGAAACATTCAAGAGAGTTTCAATTCTCAAATTTCTTCTTTATAAGATAAACACGATTTATCTCTCGATGAGATGCAAAAATTTCTTGTGTATTATGAAATGAGAAAATCCACAATCTTTAAAAATAAGATGAAATATGAAATTGATTTTGATGTTATGAGAATGATGGAAATTCAAGATGTCAATAAAGTTGATCCTTTTGAGTTTAATGATAAGAATGCTGATGAATTGAATGAAAAAATTATATCTCTCATATCCAAGAACTATCTAAGAGGAAGAGGAAAGTATGGAGGAAATATTCCCCTCAAATGTTTTGAGTTTGGTGGAATTAGATACTTTCCAATGAATTTCACCAAGAAAAAAGTTGGAAAATATCAAGATGATTCGGATTAAAAACCGTGATGGAAGAAGTGGAAAAAATGATAAAGAAGATAAATCCTCCATCAAATTCATGAAGAAATTTTCTAGAAAAAAATAAGTATGTTGAGTAAGATGTTTGAATCAGACTCAAATGAAAACGATTATTTTAAAGATGAAAGTTCAAAATAAATTATAGGCTTCATTGAAAAAATTGAGAAAGAAAATGATTTCTCAGTTAAGAAAGAAGGAAGTGAAGAATCATATAGAGAGTATAAGCTTAGAACTGAAATTTTTTCATGTATTGTGAAAAAAGAAACTCTTAATAAAGAAATTATAGTAATGAAGAAATATATTGAAGACATTTCCGATGGAATAAATGATGTCATTAAGAAGGAAGATGAATAAATTGAATGAATATTAGGTTATAAACCTAGAATTTATTAAAATGGAAAGATGATTAAGATATATGAATGAATCTTGATGTTAAAAAATAATAGGTTATCATGTTTCAATCAAAACATATTGAGTCTAAAATTACCCTGATAAAGATGAATGAAAACTTTATCAAAGCTATAGTAGTAAAATCTGATAATTCTAAACTTGATGAGAAGGATCATTACAAGAATCAGGTAAAATATTACCTTACCTAAAAAATAAGGTTTCATCTGATAATTTTAAGATTTCTAGTTTCAGAAAAGGTAATGGGAAATCATGGGTTTAGAAAGGAAGTTGTAAATCTATCAATTCGTAAAAATTAGAAAACTCACTCAAATGAAAAGATGGTCCACATCCTGAGTATGTTAGAGATGAAAGAAGTTACCAACCTCAAAAAAATTCTTAAAATAAATATCATTATTTAATAGAAAATAAAGATTTGAAGGACATTGTTGGTGTTTTGGAATCTATGGGCCTATGGCTTATAATTTTTGGCAAAACATATATCTACCCAAAAGAAGGTTTGAGGAAACTGGAAGAAATAGTGAAAGAAGAATGGGAAACTCTCCTAACTCACAGAATGTTAGAAAGGTGAATTGTCAAGATGTTAGAAACATTCCATCAAAGACTTAATTTTTATGTTTAGAATAATTTTTTTGGAAGATTTGACCTGTCTGTTCATCATGACGAAAGATTTATGACACTACTTCTAGAACAAATTTATTTTGATAGAAAAGAAAAGAAAGATGAAAAGAATAAGGTTGAGGAAAGATATTTTATTTTTGACATATTTTTTATGGAAAGTAAGAGGATAAAACCATCAATTCTTGAAATTGGTTATTATTCACATATGACAGGTGATATAAAAAACATAAAACATTTTGAAAGTCATGATGGAGGAGTAGTTACAATTGGCACCAAGAGTTCCTTAAAAATCCGAGGAATCTGTATAACAATATTGAAGTAGAGAAATTGAAATCTAAAGAAGTTTTACATGATGATGGTATAAAACATAACCTACTTAGTATAAGTCAACTTTGTGATGATGGAAAATAGGTAATATTTATAACAGTTTCTTGTATCTTCAAAAGTGTGAAATATATAAAAGTTATTACAAAAGGAGAAAGGACTAATGGGAATCTCATTAAAGTATAAGAATTCAATAATTCCTATTACATAAGTTTTTAAGATGAAGAAAATTATGGCACTAAATAATTGGGAACCTTGGGTAGGAAAACAGGACTAAACATTCTAATTTTATGATATCCATAATTTTTTAGAATTAAAAAAAAATAGATGAAGATGTTTATATTACTTACAAGAATGGAAAGATGACCAATGAAAGTCCTAAGATAATTGATATTCAATCTACTAGACCACTTTAGATTATTCATTTTGATCTATGTGGGCTGATGATACATCAATAAACAAAAGAGTATTTATACTTTATCACATTTATTGATGATTTCACTCAGATGAAAACATCATTTTTCATGAACCACAAGTCAGAGGCTATTGAAATGTTTATATTCTTCAAAAAATATGTAGATAATGAACTAGGGATTTCCATCAAGAATTTGAGAACATATAAAAGTTTTTAATTCACAAATAATACATTTGAAATTTATCTTGAAAATCATGGTATTAAACATCAATATATCACTCCCTATACTCCATAAAAAAATAAAGCAACAAAAAGAAAGAATAAAATATTGGTTGAAATGGGAAGAAAAATTTTGGCAAAATACAAACATTCAAAGTTATATTAGAGAGAAGCTGGTATTACTATTTTATATGTTCAAAATAAATATTTTTTTTGAGACTGAAATCCAACATGAATCATTATGAACTGTGGTATGAAAAAACAATCATTTAAATACTTAAAAGTTTTTGAATGTCCAAGTTTTCTCAAATGAAAAAAATATATACTTTGGAATGTTTGATGAGAAAGCTAATGAAGGAAATTTCATGGGTTATTCACCAAATGGGAGAAGTTAAAAATAATGGAAAAAAAATTTACAAAAGTCAGAGGAATCATATGATATGAAGGAAATTAAAAATCAATATTCCTTAAAAAAGTTTTTTGAGATTTATGAGGAGGCTAAATTGAAGATTTCCAATAATTATTAATGTTATAAAAACAATACTTATTAATATCCCAATGAGTCATGTGATGAGGAAATTCTAGCTAGGAAAGAAAATTTGATATTTCCTACCTCATGAAAACATGTTGAATCTAAAAACATTTTTGGGAATCAGAAGGCTTTGGTTAAGACCAGAATGAAATTATGATTAGAGAATCAGACCTCAATTATTTTAAAAGTTGAACCAGAATTAGTTTTAAAGTCTATTCACTATAAACAGTGGACATATTCTATGAATGGAGAGTTGGATCAGATTGATAATAATTAAACATGGTAACTTTTTTCAAGGCCATAAAATAAAAATTTATCATAAAAAGTGGGTTTATAGAAAAAAAATTGAATGAGCATGGAGAAGTTTCAAGAAACAAAGAAAGACTTGTTTATAGAGGTTATGAATAGGTGGAAGGTGTGGATTTTGAGGAAACATTTTCCCCTGTAGCAAGCCTAGAAACTATTCAAATGTTTCTTGAAGTGGAAACTAATTGTAATTACAGGGTTTATTAGATTGATGTAAAGTCACCAATCATAAATTGTGAGATTGAGTATGAAGTTTACATTGAGAAACCTTGGGGATTTTTACTTGATGAGGATGAAAAAAAAAGTTTGTAAATTGAAGAATGATTTGTATGGGCTCAAAAAATCTCCACATACTTGGTATTCAAATATTAAAAATTGTTTGAGATTGATGAATTTTTCTAAAGGAGAAGTTGATAAAAGATTTTTTGTGAAAGATGTTGACTTGAGAAATTTAATTGAAATTGTTTTTGTGGATGATATAATTTTTTTTGCGATGAAGAAAATGATTGTGAAGAGTTTCCAAAAAAGATGAAGAAGAACATTAAAATTCCAATTGTGGGAGAATTATCATTCTTCCTTGGATTACGTGTTCAAAAAAAAGGAAAAATACATTTTATTATCCCAAGAAAGGTATGCTAAGAAATTCCTTAACATATTTAGGATGACAGAATCAAAAGAAGTTTCAACACCTATCTCACTAAACATAAAGTTTTGAAAAGATGAATTTGGAATAATTGTGAGTTAGAAATACTTTTGGAATCTGATATGAAGTCTTCTTTATCTTACAAATTCATGGCATAATATTCTATATCCTACGAATTTGTATGCTAAGTGTATATGTAATCTAATGTAATAATGTATTTTGTCAGAAAATAGAATTATAAGATATTTCAAAGGATCAACATCACATGATTTGTTATACAAAATAAATTTTGAGATGTAGTTTCATGGTTATACTAATTTTAATTGGGTTGATTATGGTAATGGTAGAAAATAAACCTCATTAGAAAAATTTTTAATGGGTGAATGTTGTTTGAGTTGGCATAGTAATAAAAAATGCTCAGTAACATTGAGCATAGATGAATCTGAATATAGTGCAACTACTCAGGCTTTTAATCAAATGTTGTCGATTAAAGTTCACCTAGATGATTTGAAAGTGAAAGTTTCTAAACCATTGAAGATATTTTATGATTATCAAAGTTCAATTTATATTTTTAATAATCCTGTCCAAAATTCAATATCAAAACACATTGATATAATTTTTTTACTTTATGAAAGAGAGAGTTGTGGATGAATATGTTTTTCTGGAATATATTTCAACAATATATCCGATTTATGATATCATTACAAAATAAATTATGAAAGAAAGTTTTATATAATAGAGGCTGAAACTTTATGTTCATCCTCCTTCCAAGTCATCTTAAATCTTATAAGAAAGTATCCCCCACCGTGATTTGAATTATGTTTATAATGGGGGAGATAAAGTAAAAAAATTATCTTTAATTTTTGAATATTATGATGTGGTTATAATATAATGGGGGGGAGTTAAAAGAAAAGTGAGAGAAAAATAAAATTGAACGAAAAAGAAAGTGAGAAAAGAATGAATTGGGGATAAAAAATGGATGTATAAAAAGAAAAGTGAGGAGAGTTTATATTTACATGGCCAAAAAAATCTCATCCCAACGAGGGATATAATTCCTAAAAATACATTAATTTATCTAGTAGTTTGGTCTCAGAACACTCTATTTTGAGATAGGATATTCTTTGATAAAATTCAAAAAAACCTGAGTTGTGAAAAAATTCTAAAAGTTGGAAAAGTTGTTAACTTGGGTTGTCAACAATTCTAAATGGGGAGATTGGAATAAATTTATGATAATTTTTTATAATAATGTTTTTTATTTGTTAATACATTAACGTGTATGTATTAGAATATTTTTTTCCAAGAATTATATCCATCTGCCTTATATCCAATTCATCAGATCCAAAAGAATCTAAGGCATGGTGTATTGTTTTCTGGGAGTCTATCTTTGCTGTAATAAGAGAAAGATTAATTTCACTGAATATTTTTGAGAGAATAAAGTTAATTTAGGAGATATAAAGTTTTCATACTTCTAAAACAAAATTAGAAGATGATTTTATAATCAAGAAGTTCTCATAAGTCATAAAAACTTTTCTGATAAAATATTTTGAAGAAATGGTGAAAAGGTTTCAAGAATTTATGAGTTGAAAAATGAATTTTCATAATAAAATTTTCATAATTACAGAACCATAAATAGTATTGTAAAAATAATAATAACTAGGATTCTGAGAGAATAATTACCATCATTCTGATAGAATCATAACCATCTTTCTACATAGAATCGTAACCAACATTCAAAGTGAATTGTAACCAATACTCCATAGAGAATCATAACTAGAATTTAGAGAGAATCATATCCAGATTTGTGAAGAGAATCCTAACCATATTTCTATTGAGTATCGTAATCATCATTCTAAGAGAATCATATCTGGAATTCTGTAGAGAATCATTACAAAAATTCTAAGAGAATCGTAACCAACATTCTATAGAGAATCATAACCATCATTCTGAGAGAATCATAACCATAAATTTATAGAGAATCATAACTAGTAATCGGAGAAAATAAATACCACTATTATGAGAGAATCATAAACAGAATTCTTATAGAGAATTGTTACCCAATTTTTAAGAGAATCGTAACTTGAATTCTGGGAAAATCGTAACCAGAATTATGTGAAAATCAGAAATAGAATGAAAGAGGAAGGGATACTGACAATTGTATATAGGCTAATAAAAATATTTAAATGGGATAATAAATAAAGGGACTGTAATATATTAAAAAATAATTCTTAATGATATCATTATAAATATGAATTAAATTTGTCAAACATGACATTCAATTTTTCAAAAATCATAGAGAAATCTAAAGAGGTTAGATGAAGATAAATATGATGTTAATATATGATAGATTTTTAGAGTTTTGATATTTGAGTAAGATGGAATGATTTCAAGTTTCTCACCTTTTTTCCCTGAGATTCTTATAAATACTTCCTAATATCATTATTTCATTTTCAAATTTTTTTATACATGCGTGAATGGTGAAGTGATAGATAAATTGAAGTGGATGTCCTCATCTGATTAAGGGATAATTGTTTTGAGCATTCCAGAAGTGTTTGAGTTTTTTATAGATTGGGTTTGAGTTCATTTTATAGAAATAAATCAGATTCATATTACAATAACAATGTATTTATATAAATAGGATCCAAATTACAACAAAATTTTATTGAAAGAAATCAGATCAAGATTACAACATCATTGTATTGAAAGAAATCTGATCCAGATTACAACATTATTATATTAAAAGAATTTGGATCCAGATTATAGAATAATTTTATTAAAATAAATAGGATCCATATTAGAAAATATTTTTATTGAAATATATAGGATCCAGAATCTAGTATCATTGTATTGAGAAAATCAGGATCTAGCATCACCAGATTGAGAGAATCAGATCCAGCCAAATTGGACTAAGGATTTGCACTGAGCAATTGTGGAACAGTTTCAATAAATTATTTTTTTATTTGGATCCATTTTTTAAACAAAAACATAGTAAATTGATGAAATTCAGTATAATAAATCCTATTTGGATATAGAAGGTGTCTATAGGAGGTTGGAATCAGTTATTTTCACTTCGTCATAATAGTGTATTTCTATAGACCCATGGGAGTGGCTTTGCTAAGGAAATAGGTTTTCACATTGAGGGAGAACCTTATAAATATTGTGTGATTTTATTTCATATTTATTTTTCATTCTTGATTATTTAATAAAATTGGATGAGGATATAAATAATAATAGGCCTTAGGGGTCAATTTTCTAAATGTTTCCAAACTTATAAAAAGTAAAAAACTAATTCCACGCCCTTTCTTACTTGTTATTTGATCCTTGGAACATAAATTAGTAACACTTAATAATTTTTAGGAATAAAATAACAATTTAGCTGATTATTTTAAGGAAACTAAAAACCAAAATCATTAAGATATAAAGATATAATTTATTGAGTTTGTTCCTTTTGCTGAGGATATGTATACTTTTTAGTAGGTTACTATTGTTAAAAATATTGTTGAATAAAATCTACAAAGAATTTGATAAAGGAATTGATATATTATTTATATTTGAATTTTCAATACCAAGATGATGGATAGAAAGCAAGTAAAGAAAAAAAGTATAATATTATTGTTTTAGAATATAAAACATCCTTTTATGAGTCTAAAAATAATGATGCTTATATTCCTAGGGATATAAAAAAATGAAAGGAAATTATGATTTATAGGGAAAAACATGTATATACTATTTCAACCACACATGAAATGTAACAAAATCAGATGGATATTTTAATGAATTATATGGATGATTATATAAAGAAAGAAAACTTAGATGATATTTTGAAACTCTGTGGATATCACTTGAGATAATGATATTTAATTATACTTGATTTCTACAAGGATGTGATTGCGAAGAGATTATAAATTTGTGGTAAATCCATATATAAAATCAAAGTTCAATGGCCTCTTAGACTAATTCTATAAAATTATATTTTGAAGTAAGGGTTACGTTAAAAGATATTTCCCCCACCCAAATATTTCCATGAGTGATTTTGTTTTTTAAAGGGAAGATTCAACCATCTGGAAACTCATATTATATATTAAAATTCCCTTTCCCCAATATATAGAAATAGAATAGATCAAGAGGATAGAAATTTGGAGAAGATATTGTGCTATAAAATAAGAAGAATTTTATGGAAATTATAGGCCTTGGAGCTACAAGAGATGAACATAACCCCCCATACATCTTCATAGATTTTTTTATTGAACCTTCTAAACCAAACCCAGAGCCTCATGATTGATCTTTTTAGGTTTTATGTTATTTTCTATTTTTGTAAAAAAAATCAGATTATATATGTATTTATTTTATTATTCATTTAATAAATGTTATTTTAAAATATTATTATTCATTTTTATGTTTAATTATGAAAGTAAATTATTTTAGTGTGTTATATTAAAAATGTTTTTCCACTTTTTCAACATTATTTTTGATATTATAAAATGGGTATGCTATTATAGAAAACACAAAAATTTGAACAAATTTTAAATTATTTCTAATATATTTTAATCAATTTTTAAAAGTAATAATCTATTCTATTTATATTTTATCAATTTTTTATCTTCAAAAATAGAGAGATTATTGGAAACACTAATTTTATTCCCCAAATTCCAATTTTATTATTGGTTTATATTCTAAAAAATCACTACTTATTTTACCTATTATTTTAATTAAGTGTATTTAACATGTCTTTATAAGTCATTTTATTTAGTTTTTGAGTTGAAATATTTCTATGTAATTCACCTTACAAAGTCTAGATATCACCTCATAAGGACTAATGTTAAAGATATTTAAAAGAAATATGAATTTTAAAGATCCATTTTATGTTTATAAAGATTTAGATTCACCACATGGAGATAAAAAATCACCTTATGAAGACTATAATTAAACTTATGAATATTAAATTTCACATTAAAAAGATCATAACTCACTTTAGAATGATTAGAATTCACCTTAAAAAGCCCCATGTTCACCTTAAAAATTTCATATTTCACCATACAATGGTTGAGTTACACCTTATGAGGTTTTGGATATCACACCATATATTTAAGATACACCTTAAAAAGTGGAATAAAACTTATGTTGTGAGATAACCTTATACTCTGAGACTTACAATCTAGAGACTTGTGCATTGGATATTTGAATTTCAGATATTTATATATTATTGAGGATTCATATATTTCTTGTTTATAAGGGAATATTACACTATATTCATTCTTCCCAAATTGGAAGATGTTTTATGAATTTTTTCCCAAATTTAAAACTATTTATTTATTTTAATGAAGGTCTGATAAAATGGTCATATGGTTTCTTTCTTTCATGGAGGTATTTGAAAACTATTATTAATGATCATATTTTAGAATACTGTGTTTATATAATTTATCTCTCAACCATATGAAGAAGTTACTATACTCGATTAATGTGATACTAGAAACATGATATATTTAGATTTATGAGTTGAAATAAATTTCACATATTTTTCCATCTCTTTTTGAACTATGATGTTCTTACTTCTATACACTTGAGCTATTTAGTGTGATAAAGAATGAAAAAGAAGATTATTGTTTCTAGTTATTATAAGATATTTCTTCTTCAATGAAATAAATATTTCTAGAGCTACACATTAGAGATAATACCTTCTCTTGAATATTTCAACACATGATAGTTATTGCTTGCAACTATGTGCTAATTTGGAGTTTCATTTCTCTATCATTCTAACATATTTTTATGTGCACACTTCTTATACAAAGTGTGGATTAAAAACTAAGAATTATTCTTATAAAGAGATATCCTAAGAAAATATTTTGAATACATTATAACAAGTAATGAATGATTTCACTCAACTATGATATCCCTTGAAAAAATATAAAAATAAAAATCAATAATCTCACATTGAGTGTTTGTAGAGTGGACAAGATGAGGTTATTGTATCCCCAAACCACTTTAAAAACACATTAAGTTCTACTCTTTACATTCATTTTACATATTATCGGTGTAACTAATAATGTAAAGGATATAATTAAATTAATAAATAAGATGGAATAATTTAATTGGCATGAAATTCAAGAACTCAATTTATCCAAATCATGAGTTATTGTGCAATAGTATTGGGAAAATAGTGAAGAGTGACCTAAAGTAAAGAATTAATGCTACTAAACCTACACATGTATTTTGTGTGATCTCTATAAAACATTGTATCTCTATACCTGTGTCCACCATTTTTATTATATACAAGAATGTATAATCATATATTCTATTTATCTAAGACATTGAGTAGAAATGAGACATAGAGGATGTGAATCCCATATATCCTAATCATAAGTCTTTTGTTCTCTAATTATGGATTAACCATATAGATGAACACATCCCATGTTATTCCCCAATGTGGATTAGAACAAGAAACTCCACTCATCCAAATAGATAAGCACATCACATGAACCTTATCTATGTATGATTATATGATTTCTTGAAATATCATAATCGAGTTCCCAAATGACATAATCATCATATGAGAGGATATATCCAATTTTTGTTATGCCTTAACCAAATAAATGTTATATAACATACCCAACAACACCTAATTAAATCAATATCTAGTTTAGAAAATGAAATATTCAAATAATGATGGTTTTCATGTTAGGTATATATTTTACTTTACCTGTGTAGATTAAATATGAAACACGCAACCCTAATAAACCAAATATATAGTTCATGACACACCTTGAATAATACTTGGTGGGTCATCCAACACTCAAAACTAATTTTTTTCTTCTTAGGCATATTCTTTATATCAATATCTAATTTTGACTATGATAACATTAATATTTCACTAAAATCTATATAATTCATGATGAAAATTAATTAGGGATAACTCAAATTCATAATTTGATAGAGAAATTATCATTTCACTTTATAAATATATTAAACCAAAATGAAAGAATGATCATGTAGATATTTCCTTTTAAATAACATGATAAATATTTTATTTTAATATCTTTTACAAATACAAAAAAAAATTCAAAATTGGATGTCTAACAATACCCCGTAAGATAGAACACCATAGAGGCTTTTTGTTTGTTTAACTTTTAGGGTTTTTAAATATCTAATAAAACTAATAATTATACTCTTTTACTGAGTAACATCTATGAATAAAGTTTTATTGAATAATGTTGAGACTGTGAATCATTTGAATGACTAATCAAAGTTTAATTGATTAAGAATAGTTTATTTTCAAGATTCCATTGTTGTAAATTGGATTAAAAATAAATTTCTAAAATTCTACTTGACACATCTTGAAAGGAGTGTTTTATGTAACTTTTAAATTCATTTTACACTAATTTATAGAATCATTTAGGAATATTATTTTTAGTGTTTCACTTCCATTTTCATCTCTATCTTCTAAAATACCTTTATTTATATCAAAATATTCAATTATGAATAATTTTAAAATATATTTTTAGTGCCTTATGGATTTTTAGTTTATACCTTACTTTCTAAATAATGTTTATTCTCAGTTTGTTCACTTCCATGAAGTTATTTTTTCTATAACTATTTATCATTATTCTGAATTGATATTTCCCATTTCATGTCCTTGTTATCTAGTACCATGGATATATTCAATATCATATCAATATTTACTTAAATTTATACCCATTTATATATTCAGTAATAACTAAAGGAAGCCTACTAATAAAGTTATTATCTAGACTAGGGAGTATTGAAATTTTATATAATTGATTATATATATATATATATATTATTAAAGCATATTGATTATTTATTATGTTGTTCGATTAATATATGAGGAATACATTGTATATCTATTGGTATTGGTGGGCCTAATGTAAGATCCTGGATCATGGATAGGTATGTTCTCATTTATGTTTTTCTTTGAACCCCTTATTTTGGTTAATTATGTGCTTAGACAAGTCTTTAAGGAATATCGAGGGTGTTTTGAGGGTTTGGGACACATAAAAGGAGAAATTTGTTTTCTAGGTAGGCCGCACGAACTACGCATTTTTTGTGAAAATCGTGCAGACTTTCCATGAAACTGTACAGGGGGTGGGTTTTTGGACAGTGGCATTCTCACGATTTGTGCACAGTTTGGAAAACCATGTGGGAAAACTGTGCGACCTCAAAACGTTAAAAAATTTCAATTTTTTCACTCTGAGATTTTAATACTCAACTCAGGATTTCGTCCCATTTCTCTCCTAATCACTGTAGGAATGATCCAAATCTCCCAAGAGCTCCAAGATATTTGTTTCCCTCATTTATAAGGAATTTTTGGTGCCGTTGGTAGTCGATTGAAGCTCCAGGTAAGGCTAATTGCATCCTAGATTCTCTTTTGAGGTTAGAGTTTGTATCTTCTTCTCCTCTTGTTCCAAAGCTCTAAAACCCCACTCTTTGATTGAGATGTAGGTTTAAGCTTCAAGAGTTGATTGATGGGGAATTTAAGTGCTCAATTAAGAGTGTGTTCACCCATGAAATTGAGTAAGGTGGTCTAAAAGTTATATCCCATGGTTTATATGTGTATTTTAGTTTGTGTGGTTTTTTTCTTGGGTGGATCTTGTTTTGTTTTTATCACCCTTGAAATGTTTAGGTTAAATGGTTGTTAATAATGTAAATAGAAACCCCCATGATCCCCATGGGATGCGTCGATGTTGATGAGACTAATATTGGGCCACCCTTGGGGTGTTTTGACTTTCCCGGACCTAGTGATTTGTAAAGAACAAGTGAGATTGTTTTGTATTTATGTAGATCCCTTGATAAACATGGTGATGTGATGAATTGTGTTGGAGTAGAATCTAGGTGATAAACCTAGGATTAATAATAATAACCTAAGGGATATTGGGTTTACATAGAAGTGGTTTATATGGGTTGAAACATGATAATGATGAATGAATAAATGGTTTAATATGTGGGAATGAATAAATAATATAATGGAATAGATTATGATATTGGAAATGAAGCCTAGTGATTTAGTCATAATGAACAAAGCCTAGTGATATAGGAACAATGAATGAATTCTTAGTGAGATAAGTTCAATAAAAGAGAATTTGAAAAAATGGCTAAATGATGTGAAATGTGTTAAATGTGTTAATGGGTTAAAGAATGATATTAACTCTCACATTATTATTGCAATTTATGTTTCCTTGGGAAGTGGTTGTGATGTTGTGTGAATGGTTTATGGATACATATTTATATATCATATTCACATGGATTTGTAGAGTGGGGTATTGACTTGAGGTTCTATTTCAATGGGTCAAGTTGGACTGAGGCTCTAAACTCCACCCCTAATGCACGGGTTAAAGAAGGGGACTGAGGCTCTATTCCCCTAATGATTTCATTCACCTAGACTGAGGATTCGAGGTGAGTATATGGTTGACATGAGGATATTGTTTTTAGTGATATAGGATAACAATGTGTTTTCCTCATGCATGTAATTGTGTACATTATTCCTGTGTCACTTATTGTGTTTGATGAACCCATGATAAATGTGTTGAAAATGGCAATTAATGGGGAATGGGATGAAATAGTAAGATAAGGGATTGGTAATAAATTTTGGTAATGGACCAAAACTGGCTAGGGGAACTTAATCTTTTCTAGTCATTTATTATTCATTCCCCATTTTCATGCACAAATATTTATACTAGATATTTTGTAGACACCATTGGTGGTGGAATACTAAGATTTACTCACACCATGATTAGAAAACTATTGAGTATCCAAGTAGACTTCATGTTCGTAGGTAAGGATAAGGTTAAGGGTCCATTATAGGAAGTTGTGTTACCATGGGTGTACATGGAGGTTGTACCCGATTTTGGGTAATGGTTTTTATACATGCTCTCATACTACTTGTTATCATTCTGCTATTTTATTTATCTTCTAATGTGGTTTACTCTGATAAAATAGGGGTATAGTCTTTCCAATTGACCTTTTGGACCCCCACTTATAGTAGGAAAACCTTGGCATATGAGGAGGCGTGTTTAAGGACATTTAACCACCTGGCTTGGAGCACCTGTTTAGTGGATTCTGGGTTGGGACATTACAAAGTGGAATTAGAGGAGGTATTTCTTCTCAATCTCAGGATTTTTTTTTTATTTTGGATGGTAGATGGAAGTTAGGATGTGCCAGTCTTTGGTAATGAGTTCATGCTTGGGAGTAGCAAACCCATGTGCGAGGTAAGACCCAAGTCACCTAGGGATATAATTGTTGTTCTTGATCATGCGATGTTACAGTTGATGATATTTCACCATTGGGTGATGGAAATGTTGTGTGATGTGATGGTTTTACAATATTTGGCTTGTGAAAATCAATTGAATAAGGTTTTACATTTATGAATCATTATAGGAACCTAGAGATATTGGTGACATGCATCATGGTGGGCACACATGGGTTGGGTGTGTGAGGCAGGAAAGTCATAATTCACCTTGAATTTTGAAAAATGAAAATGGAAGATGTTGTAAACAAAACAATGCAAGTGGATGAAGCTAAAAGAATGATAAGTGATTATTAATGCAATATGTGTAATTATAGGGTTTTTAATGAATTGAAAATGTTGTTTATAACATGTTGTGTTAGTGTTGTGGTTGTGTATGGTTGTTTAACCCTTGGGAACCATGGCCCGCAGTAGGGTTGGTCGAGGTGAGGTTTTCGAAATGTTATGGTTTGTTGGGATGGTGCATGTATACTGGGTTGTTTTGGATTGTGAATAGACTTCTTGCTATGAAGGTGTGAAAGTTTAATGGTATGTTATCTAAACTTCATGTCTCACAGTGTAAGTAAATTCCACCCCAATATCATGTTCGGGTAGGGAAACAAGAGGATGTTGCTAAGAAAACTTCTCCAGTAGTGGAGAAAGAGAATGCGGTGGTCCAGGAATGTAGAGAAGATCAGTTCTGAGTGAACTTGTATTGTTATATGCAGATCATGGATCGAGACTGAGGGAAGGTTTCACCGAGTATGTTCGATTTGACTAAACAGTTTCATCAGCCACACCCAATGACCTTTACCAGAGAGGGTGGTCCAAAGGAAGAAAAGTTATGGATAGAGTCTGTCCAGATGATACATGATCATCTGGAGACTCCTGATGGTAAGTGAGTCCTGTTTGGAATCTTATATGTTATAGGGCTAGGAAAAGCATTGGTGGGACATCCTAGCTTAGACTGAGCAGGCTGAGGGGATGTTGTGGAAATATTTCCAAGAAAAGTTTCTAGAGTATCTTAACCGAGATATTTTGAGGCAAGTGCGACCTATGGAGTTCAGGAACCTAACTCAGAGATCGATATCTATGATGAAGCATGTTGGCCACTTTACCGACCTGTGACTCTTTGTTCTAGTGTTGTCCGGGGAGGAGGCAGTAGTTACGAGGTGTTTGTAGGATGGGATGGGGCATGAGATCTGATCTCAGGTGAATATATTTTTCCTAAAGAGGATTACAAAGGCAGTGCATCAAGAATAGATCTCATAATGGATCCCAAAGGGAGATTTGGGTAGTAGGCTTGTCATGACAGCTGGACAGACAAGTGGTGTATTTTTCGAGGGCCGAAAGTGTTGTTTTGGAATTATTCAATAATGAGGAAGTGTGAAAGGTGGTTAGAAGAGAGAGCTCACCTATCATGGTGGTGATCAGGTGTTCTGTTATCAGTGTGGTAGGCCATGGCACAACATGTCCAGTGTCCTCGACCTCTAGTTAACTGCCTGTCATGCGGTAGATTTAGACATGTGCATAGGTTCTGTAGGAACCTTAAACAGGCGATCTTGAATGTTGGTGATATGAAGATTCCAAATAGATGCAAGGGATATTTTTATCCATATCGGCCAGTAATTTGGAGCTCTACAATCCATACTAGCAGGGGCAGTGGAAGTGGAACTCTAGGGCAGGATCGCCCATGTTAGCAGGGAAGTGTAGTGAAAGTAACGTAGGATGGAGTTCAAGGTAGGGAGGTAGGTTAGCTTCATGATGTTCAGTCTGCACCTGACCATGGTGAGGACGAGCCATCAACTATTCGATGTAAAATCCTTGTGCTTTTATGCTTTCTAGTGCATTGTTTGACACTAGTGCCACACACTATTTTATTGTTTTTCATCCTGTGCTAGTGTTGGATTTTTATGTGGAGAGTTAGTGTAGGTTTATGTCGATTGAAACTCCATCGGGGTGAAGAATGAAGATATCAGGCAGTGTAAGGGTTGTGCTTTGTATGTCGGTGGGTATGATTTCCTGTGGGACTTGTTCATTCCCGAGATGTTAGGATTTGACTTAATCTTTGGTACAGACATGTTGGTGTTGTATCGGTCACATGTAGACTGTTACCATCATAGGGTATCATTCTGGTCACTTGAGGGTGACATGTATGTCTATCATGGAGAGTGGGATGATCAAGAAGGTCATGGGGGACCATCCTATCAACAGTTGGGTAGGCTCAAAATCAAGTATCTTTTCTTGTGCTTCATAATAAAATATGGGGACAATCTGTCTTTACTCAAGTAGTGTACTAGTTTCCAGATGTTTTTTCTATAGTATATCTTGAGTTTGCCACCTAAGAGGGATGTTGAGTTTAGGATTGAGTTGCTTCCAGGATCCAAGCCTATTTCTATTCCTCCATACCAAATGAAACATATTGAACCCCAAGATTTAATGATTCATCTTGAGGAGTAGGAGCATAAGGGGTTTATACGTCCTATTATGTCTCCGTGGGGATCTCCAATGCTTTATTCAAAGAAGGATGATGGTTTGTTAAGGCTGTGTGTTTATTATCAGAAGTTAAATCAGATGATGGTGAAAAATAGATACCCTCTACCCAGAATTGATGACTTGTTTTACCAGCTGAGGGGTGCATCAATTTTTTCAAAGATTAATATGATATAAAGTTATCACCAGTTAAGGGTGAAGTCTTCTAACATACCATTGACAGCCTTTAGAGTCAGTATAGGTTGTTTGAGTTTATGGTGATGCTTTTGGCTTGACCAATGCACTGGTAGTGTTCATGGATTTGATGAACTAAATCTTTTATCCTTATCTAGAAAAGTTTGTGGTTTTCTTTGTGGAAAATTTTTTGGTGTACTCAAAAACTCATGATGATCATGCTTAACATCTTGACATCGTTCTGAGTACACTAAGATAACATCGGATATATTAAAAACTATGAAAATGTTAGTTCTGGATTTGAGAAGTTCATTTTTTGTGTCACATCATCTCTGACATAAGTGTGTCGGTGGATCCGGATAAAGTGAAGGCTGTTGTGTCTTGGGAGACACCCAAGAGTGTTTCAGATATTCAATGTTTTCTGGGTTTGGATGGGTATTACCGTAGGTTCATCCCATATTTATCTTTCTTGGAAGAACCACTTTCAGGATTGACCATAAAGGAATTAAGGTTTGAGTAGTCTGAGGCTTGTGACAATGCCTTTCAATTGTTGAAAATGCGATTGACGACCGCACCGACCTCGATCAAACATGAGCTAGAAAGGAAGTATTTTCTATTTTGAGATGTGACTGGTATCGGGATTGGGGCTGTGTTGATGCAAGATGATCGGGTTGTGGATAATGAATTGAGGCAATTGAGACCCCATGCACATTATAATCTCATTCATGATCTTGATTTGGCTTCAATAGTGTATGCCTTATAGTCCTCGAGGAACTACTTTTTAGGGGAATGATTCTTAGTGTATACCAATCAAAAGAGTCTAAAGTATATATTTTCACAACGGGATTTGAATCTCCGACATTGAAGGTGGGTTGAGTTTCTCTAGTATTTTGACTTTGATATGTTATATACGTCAAGGAAAGGGAACAATGTTGCTGATGCTTTCAGATGGAAGGCTAAACACCAGGTGGTTCAGGAATCCAACACCAAGTGGAAGGTAACGACCTTGTTCACAAAGATACACCTAGAGGTGTGGGATGAAAACGGTCAGGTGACTCTTAGTTCCATGGCGGTTGAGTGGATACTTTTGATTTGAGTTAGGGAAATTTAGCTCGATGATCCTGAGTGTTTTTCCATAGAGGAAAGAATTATAGGTGGGGAGATACCTTCTAGATGGACCATCGGTATGGATGATGTTGTTTGGGTTTAGGGTCATGTGGTTGTTCTGGTATGCATGCTAGAAGAGTTGATGATGGAGTTTCATACATCATAATGGGTAGAACAACTTGATTTGACTAAGATGTATTGTGATATCCCCATATAGTTTTTGTGGCCATGAATGAAAAAGGAAGTTGCGGGCCTTGTGGCATGGTGCCTTACCAGTCAGCAGGTGAAGGCTGATCATCAATGCCCAGGTGGTTTGTTACATCCATTTCTCGTTCTAGAATGGAAGTGGGGTGATGTCATCATGGCTTTTGTGGTGGAACTTTTGAGGAATCCTTATAATAATGATGAAATCTAGCTGGTTTTGGATTGGATAATGAATGTGGCTCAATTCATACTGATTCAAGATACTTACACATTTGATTAGTTGGGTGAGTTTTATGATTGGGAAATAGAACAGTTGCACAGTGTAATATGTACTATGGTTTCATATCATGATCCTCATTTCACATCACACGTCTGGAAAGGGTTGTAGTAGGCACTTGGTACACAGGTGAGTTTGAGTTTGACTTTCCACCCGCAGACGAATGGGCAGTCAGAGCATACAATCTATGTGTTGGAATATATGTTGAGGGATTATGTGTTGGATTTTGGAAGTTCTTGGGAGAAGTACCCATCACTTGTTGAATTTTCCTACAACCATAGTTTTCATGCTACATTTCAAATGGCACCATTGAGTCTCTTTATGGGAGTCCACGTAGATCTCCAATGTGTTGGTTAGAGGCCAGTGAAACCAATCTGTTGGGACTGAGTCTCATGCAAGAGACCTCATAGAATGATGACTTGATTCAAAAGTGGATGGAAATGGCTCAAAGTTGGTAGAATTCATATAAAGATCAAAGGAATAGAACTATTGAGTTTGAGGTTGGTGATAGTGTGTTTATTCGGGTGTCACCATGGTTGGGTCACTTATGGATTCAGAAGTAGGGAACGTTGGATCCCATGTATGTGGGAAAGTTTGAGATTGTGAAGAGGATCAGGCTTGTGGCGTATCGAATGGCTATTCCAAAGTGGAATTGCAAGACACATAATGTTTTTCTTGTGTCACATCTTTGGCGGTATCACCATAACCCAACTCACATGGTGGGTGTTGAGGATGTTGAGCTTGAGGCTAATGCATCCTTTGAGGAGAATCTGGTTTGTGTGGTTGATCATAGTGAGAAATTCTTGTGGGGAAAGGTTGTGCGATCAGTGCGAGTACTGTGGAAGCATGGAAATGTTCAGGAATAAACATGGGAGTGCGAATCAGATATTTGGGCTCAGTGGCCGAATCTCTTTACCTTAGAAGTGCGATGAATCTTGGGATCTCGGCTTGAGGATGAGCCGTTATAAGGTGGGGAAGTTGTAAAATCCCATATCTTGGTGAGGTATTTTCTCATTTAAGTTTTGGTTTCAACCCCTTTTTTGGTCAATTAAGTGATTACCCAAGTCCTTAAACAGGCTCAGAGGTAGTCTGAGGGTTTGGGACACAAAAAATAGAAAAAAGGCGTTTTCTTGGTAGTTCATATGGTCTGCACACAGAAAGTGCTAACCATGAAGACATCCCAAGAAACCGTGTAAGAGGTGGGTTTTTGGATAGAGGAATCCACACAGTTTGGAAAATCGTGCAGGTAAACCATATAGACCAAAAACTAAAAAAAATTACACTTTTTCCACTCCATGATTTTAATACCCAACTCGGGATTTCCTCCCATTACTCCCCTCTTCACTCTAAGAATGAACCAAATATCTCAAGAGTTCCAAGAGATTGATCTCCCACTTTTTGAATGATTTTTTTGGTGTCGTTGGTGCAGATCGAAGCTTTGGGTAAGGATAATCCCATTATTTATTATCTTTTGAGGTTGGGGATTGTATCTTCTTTTCATCTATTTTTTAATCTCTAAAAACCTACTATTTGGGTGAGATCTAGGTTGAATCTTCAAGGGTTGTTTGAAACGGAATATAAGGGCTCGATTAAGAGTGAATTCACTTGCAGAATCGAGGTAGGTGGTCTAAAAGTTATATCACATGGTATATTTTCTATTTTTTGCATGTGTGGTTTTGTTATTGGGTGTCTCTTGGTATGTTTTCATCACCGTTGGCATGTTTAGCTAAAATGTATGTCATTAAGGTAAATGGAAACCCTCATGATCCCCAAGGGATGCATTGAGGTTGATGAGAATAAAGTCGGGCCGTCGTTGGGTACCTAAGAAGACTTCATGTTTGTAGGTTAGAAGAAGGATAAGGGCCATTTCTAGGAAGTTGGGTTGGCATGGGTGTACGTGGAGGATGACCCATAGTTGGTGTGAGGACCATTTTAGGGATTTTTTAGTTTGTATTCATTTTGGATTTTGACCACTTTTTCACATAAATCATGACATGAAATATTTGTTGTTGGAAATGGTTGTACCCCATTTTGGGGAATGGTTTTTTATGCTTGCTCTTGTATTAATGGTTATCATTCTTCTATTTTTTTATCATTTCTTGTGTATTACTCTGATAAAAAGAAGGTATAGTCTCTCTAATTGAACTTTGGACCCCCGCTTCAAGTCAGAAACCTTTGGTGTATAGGGAGGCTCACTTATGGTCATGTTACCACCAGGCTCGGAGAACCAGTCTAGTGGCTTCTAGTTCGGGGACAATACACCTAAAATTATAGAACACCTCGATGCATCAGTTAGGTCTCATTTTATAAGCCAGTTGGCATGACTTGATTATTTTTTAATTTGGTGTATGACTACCTATTTATTGAGATTATCCTCGTCAAGGACATAATGGTAATTTTAAGATCACAGAAAACATAAATTACGTCATTTAAAAATTAGTTATTATTTTCCAGGTGATTACTACTATGTTATAATCATTAGATTTATTTAATTATCAAGTTTGTGATTTAAGGTAATATTTATTAATAATTCACTCTTCCAAGATATCTATATTGAAGCACATAATTTTTATACATAGATATTACATATTAATAGAGAAATATTCAATATATTTTTAAAAATACTAACCTGAGGACCATAAATGTTTAGTATTTTTTGGAGACTAGATACACAATATTATTACTTATTGAAATATGTTCAATATGACCCACAATGATCTTTTATATAGTACTATATTTATATATACCCTAATTAAAACCTTTCTTTATAACCAAGGGAAAGGAACCATAAAAATTGGGGACCTCTGGTGATCAGTAAGGGTAAACAAGGGATATATCAATGACCAATTTAACATAACATGTGAATAAGGGTATGCGAACATGATATTAACAATTGAATACCCATATCAGCACATAATATAACATAATCTTGAATTATGAAATAATTATATAAATTTCATAATATATGAGTCATAAATGAATCAAATAACATGATCCCCGACAGAATAACATTTTCATAAGACATAGGTTTGTGACATACACATAATCAGAGAAAATTAGTTCCTTATTCAAGGATCACCCCCATAATTATCATAGTGGATTTGGTTCAATAACCATTACAGTATATTCATAGTTAAGGTTCACTCCCAAGATTATAATAGTGGACAAAGTCCATTACTAAACATTGTTCAATCCCCATTCTAATCCTTATTATCTCATGGGATATCCATAATTGTCTAATTCATTTGAGGGATATATAATTCTAGGACCACCCGTCAAATAATATAATCCATTTATATGTGTTCCACAGGAACATAAATCATTCATCATATATCATAACCCATGGAAAGGAAAAAAAATTCATAAACATTTGACCATTTCATTATAAAATAACTAGTGGAAAATAAAGGAGATTCATAAATATCTCATCATCATAATCATAAACCATCCATAGAAGGAAAAAGAATGATATGATTGGATTATATCACTAATAAATAATAATTAATATCTAAGTATGTTATCATAAATGAAAAATTTATTTAAAGGATCTATAGAATATTTCTAGAGGAAATTTCCATTTTCAATTTGAAAACAATTATTTAAAATTAAAATATTTCAAAAAATTTAATGAAAAAAAATATTTAATAAAAAACCTTGTAAACTTATAAAGGAATCATAAAAGCATTTATCGGTCATGATGGAATGAAATTTCATTCATTCCATGAACATTAAAACAAATATTCCTTTCACATTTTTGATAAAAATTAAAAAGTAATTAAATAAGGAAAATAAAATAATATATTTTTTAATATATTTTTTAAACATTAAATCACAATTAAAAATAAATTTATATAATAATACGGGAATTTAAAAACCATTCCCAAGATACCTTTTAGAAAACATAGACATGGAAGAAAAAATATTTTTAATCAAAGAGAAAAATAAAGTCATTTTCCACAAATAGTTTGTTTCAGTATCTTGAGTACATAAATAGATGAAAATGAATGTAAAACATATAATATCTTGAAATAACTAAATATGAGGAATATTAATAGGATTCTTTAGATAATGGTTTTAAAATTTCATCATCTAAAACTAAATCATAAAAAATACCGATGAATAATGAGATTGTTACATAAATCTCTTATCACTATGGTAATTTTTGAATCGTAAGGCCCATGAGTAAAACACTTTAAATAAAACATCAAATATATTAAAAATAAGAAAAATAATTATATATAATTTAAAAGGTGAAGTATAAACATGTCACAAACATAAATTGGTGCATAACATAAAACATGTATCAACAAAATAATATTGAGATGAAGAATCCTTACATCTTTAGTAATCTATTAATCAAAACCTCATGAAACAGAGAACTTTATATGGATTTTTAAATGCACACAATTTTCCTAAAAAAACATAAAAGACATTCATGGATAGTTTATACACCACAAAAATTAAATAATTGGAAAATATGTCATATGTATCATTGAAATAAAAGTGAGATGTGAAATTTACTTACCTCAAGTTTGACATTCATTGAAGGTTCTCTAATCTACTACATAATAAATGAAAATTAATTATATTTATTTAAAATAATCAAATAAAAAATCATAATTTTATATTAAATTCAAATATAAAATTTCAACGCCCATTTATTAATATTTTCTTATTAAAATTTTCATTTCCAATTGTTAACTGTTTTGTTTTTCATGTGAATTTCAATTTTTTGAGTTTTAGTAATTGTACTTTGATCATGGTTATATCATATTTATAAATTTTATTATGATATAAATATCATATATATTCATTATATATATATATATAGAGTCATACATAAAATTAGGAGTAAAAAAATGAATTACAATATTCATAGAGACTGTAGGTCATATGTATGCAAGAGCATTATTTTCACATTTTGACTGATAGAAAAAGGAAATGTAAATAATAATTCAACTATATATAATAATTATTATATCATATTTATCATATTTATTCATTAAATATATCTTTATTACCTACCACATAAATGAAAAATGAAAACTGAATCACATCGCTTCGTGGAGGGGATAGTCCACATGTATGCACAAGCGAAGTAATCATTTTCCAAATGATTGGAAGGTAAAAAAGTAGTTATGATATTATATTTTCAGAAGAATAATTATTACATAAATATCATATATATTAATAATTTACATCTTTATAACCATCTATGTAAAATGGTTATGAAAAAAGAGTTTCATCATTGTGTGGAGAAAGTAAGTCGTACACATGCAAGAGAAATGTTTTCACTTTTTATAAGATGAAAAGGTGATAAAAAATGGTTGTAACATAATAATAATAATATATTTAAGTATATTAATGAGACTTTAATTTTTACATTTTGATGGGTACAATATATATAGAATAATTATATGAGAAATAAATTTGAAAGAGTCGGTAAAAATGATTACCTCTTCTTCTGTAGACTTCCCTTAGGTCCCTTCATAAGGACCCTTGGAATGGACTTTTAAGAACGTAAAAAAAATATAATTCTTGTATATTGAGGTTTATAATATCATTTAATATGGTTTAATTGATATAGGTTTCTATAAAATGTGTAAAAACAATATGGAAGGGGTGTCCTTTTATATGGAGCAGAGGGGAACCCTTGAAAAGTTTCAAAATATTAAAAAAATAATAAAGTAAAATTCATAGGAAACTAGTTCCAAAATAAAATTAATTGGAATATAATGAATATATGGTCCTAATATAATCATAAATAATATTTATATTTGTTTTTAAATAATTTTAAACCTTATATGTTTTATTAACCCTTTTTATTTACCATTCTAACCATTGAAGCGAAAAATTTGTTTAATATTAAAGTGTTATAATTGTTATGATAAGCTATAAATTAGATCCTAAATGTAAAAAAGATTATTTTTTAACACATATAGTTCTACTTTTATTCTATAAATATTTTTATGATTTTTAAATATTTTAATAAATTAATATTTTACATAAAATATCATTGATTCATTTTTTGAAACTATTCATTTAATTTGACTTTAAAGATTACAAGATAACAAAGTAAATAAAATATAAAAATTTCCCACATCCCTAATATATTTTATTAATATATATATCTCATATAAACAATTTTACTTTTAGTTTTCTAAAATTATTTACATGATTTTTCTATTGATTTTAAAAATAGTGTGTTAGTGTTGTGTCAAAATTTTGGGTAATTATTTCATCACTAAAAATTAAAAATAAATTATGATGATAAAAATGAATAATTAAAATTCAAAATAAACATTTATAATTAAAAATATCTTATTTTTATCTTTATGATTTTTTTATAGATATTAAAATCAAGAGTGTCATATTTTGGATGTTTCTTTACTTAAAATAATATAGAAAACATTACCAAGGGAAAATGACAACAAAATACCATATATTAGAATTTAGGATGAATATGACTCAATTAATCATATAAAATGAAACAATTGAATGTTTTGGGATACTTTTGAGATCTTCCTCCATTTTTATAACCTGATATGACCAATTTTATCCTTATAGAGGTGAAAATTATTTACCATTGTTACTATTCATAGTGACCAAAAATAAAATGGACCTATTTAACAAATTTAAACCACTAGACTAAATATATGGTGTAAAGTTTTTAATATTAAATATCTATAAGTGGTAAAAATAAACTTTAATATAAATGTGTAAAATGTAATGAAAAACAATGTTTAGAAAAATGTGATTTTAAGAATAAAAATAACATATACCATAAAATTGAATATTTATAATTAAAATGGAATTAATTAGATTATTATAAATATAATGGATGATATTTTACTTTAATACAAAATTAAAAATATAATGATACTTTTAAATTATTTATTTAATTAACATAAATGACAGTATTTGAAAATCTGTATTTTCACTATTCACTGAAAGATCAATCATTTCAGAAAATCCTAAAATTTCACAATAAGTTAATTTTGAAATTATGATTTTTAAAATGAGGATAATTTTTGAAAATAAAATTTCTAAAAGTGGTGGAAATTAATTATAATTTCCATGCGTAAATTTGAATAAAAATCATTTTTCAATAAAATATTTTTAAAGCTTAAAACAACTTCTCTAAAAATTGAGTACTTATTTTTCAAGAATTAATAAATAAATTTGTATTGAGTAGGACTATAATACATGTAAATACCCATAATTTCCACATAATTTTTTCATTAATTAAATGGGAATTTTACGAGTCCGTGAAAATTGACGGCGTGTGATTCTGAGGCCTGGAGTGACCAGAATGAATTTCTGAACTTTTTTTTTCGGGTACGTTCAATAAACGTATGAGCGAGTTTTTGTACCTTTTAAACCAATGCTCATAATTGAAATCTGAGGGCACCTTTGAACTCACAGTGATGATATTTTCATAAGGGTACCTTCACCTCGACGACAGTTGGTCGAGGGTAAAAGATAGAATTTGGGGTTTTCGTGAAAGAATAAAATAAAATAAAATAAAATTGTGTAACATTTTATTTTATTAGGAACTCCCATGTGGATGTTGAAAGGTGGGGACCACTTGAACTAAAATCTATAATTTTTAATTCAAATCTTGGTAGTGGGGACCACCCGAACCCCTCATAATAGGGGTAGGAAACCTCTCAACGCCCTCAATTAATTTTATGTGTCAACATAAAATTAAATGTTAAGTTCTTAATTTTATGTTGGAAATTTCATTCCTTTTCTTTTCTTTTTGGTGGAATTTGGGAAAGGATTTGAAAAAGGGAATTGAGAGAGAGATTGTAGGAGTATTCTCTCCAATGAAGAATGTGTTCTCCAACAAAGAACTTGCTCCCCAACGAAGAACACTCACAAAAACACAAAACATCTTCAACGAAAATGAACTGATGATCAAGGAAACGCTGATGTCACTGACATCCATCTATCCCCAATGACATTGTCTCCTTCCTTGCGGACAACGTCAACAAATCTTCAAGGTAGGGGTTTATTTCTATGTGGTTATCACTTTCGATGTTCTTCCCTGATAAACAAAGAATGTGGATTTACTCTCATAAACTAGTTGATCTATGAATGTTTTATTTTACGAGATCGGGAAAAGTGATTTATGAAGGTTATGGGGATTGATTTTTTTAAATATATTACATACAGGTTCTTGATTTAAATTTGTGAACCACTTGTTACCACTCTAACACGGATGCTGCAGGCCAAACAAACATGGCCCCGACCCCTCCGTTGTTCTTCTTTTGTGTGTTCTTCGTGATGGTGACGGCGACCGTTGTAGGCGTTTGGCACCGGTGGAAAATGAGAATGGCGGCCGACACCACCGCCGACTGTGATAAAGACAACAGCGCCGCCCCTCGGCCACCTTCCCGCCCACGACCTCCACCATCCGCAGCCTCCGCCATCCGTGGTCAGCACCGTCTCGCGCCCTTGCTCCATCCACGTCTCTTCCACCCCACAGCCCCACCGCACTTCCCATGACCCCATTTCACAATCCACAGCCCTGCCACGCCACCCTGCTGCCATCGGCACCCTATGGCACCCCGTTCCGCCCCACAGCCTCGCTGCCCATGGCTCTGCCGCGCTGCCCCACTGCCATCGCCGCCCTATGGAACCCCGTGCCACCCCACGGTCTCGCTGCCCACGACACCCTGTGCCGCCCCGTGACCCCGCCACACCACCCCGTGGCCCCGCCATGCCGCCCCTCCGCGCTACCCCGTGGCCCCGCCACACTACCCTGCAACTCCACCATTCACAGCCCCACCAAGCCGCCCAGTAGCTCCACCCTCTACGGCCTCACATCTTCGCCGCCCTCACAGCCCCGTGACCACTACATCTCTAGGCTAGGCCACAACACGGGCAGGGCCAGACCCAGCGGTTCGGGCCGGGTCGACCCAAACTGGGTTGGCCAAGGCTGGGTCAGACTGGACCCAGACCCACCATGACTCATTTATGCTTTTTTGGCCATAACTTTGGCACATGACGTCCATTTGAAGGACTGCCAGCGATGCTAGAAACCATGGAGCGAGACGGTCCCTTGAGTATACCCCGCTGTAGGTTTTTTTAAATTTTGATTATAGCTGGGTTCGATCGAGCATGAATCCAACTAGGCCCTTGGGACAAAAAGAATAATAACTTACCGACCGGGCGTCCGATTTACACACCGTCTGTTGTGTTGAGACCCGTATGACATGGTAGTAAATTGAGATACTTCTTAGTAAGACTTCATGGAAGTTGGAGTATTGACTAGTGGATTGTGGAGCAGACCCGCCCGGAGACAAACGAGCGTAGTGTAGGAACCTAGTAGTTGGCTGTGACGTGATGAATGAAGAGCGATCATGTCTGGGTAAGCACCGAGGGATCCTGTGTGGGTCAGAACCAAGCGATCCTATGCGGGTCCACACCGAGCGATCTTGTGTGGGTCAGCACCTAGGGATCCTTTGTGGGTCTGATACTTAAAAGATTAAAATGATTTAGTAGTTACTTCTAATAATTTCTACTATTATACCTATGTTATACCGGGTGTGAGGTGACTTTGTACCTATGTGGTACTTTCCTTCGTGGCAATACCTTGGTGGTATTCTTCTGTTTGGTGTACCTATGTGGTACTTTCCATTGTGGAATTTCTTCCTCTGTGGAATAGTTGATCTTAGGGCTTTGGAGTTGGACTTGGTGTTTTCCTCGTGACTGAGAAGGGTTTACTTGATAACATAGGTATATGTATGGGCATATACCTATGTAGGGTTGTTAGTTGTTTCATTCCATTATGTTTTATCCTTTTTGGATTTTGTGAGACATTGGGGGTCTCGGGGTCCCTACTGAGTATCGTTATACTCACCCTAGCATGGGTTATGCCCACACTTTGTTATGTTTGGTGTAGACGATGGACAACACTGACTGAGGATGAGGGTACTAGGACTGGAGGTAGCTTAGAGGTGGATGTTAGATGAGGTGAACCACAGAGACAGTCGTACGAGAGCTATACCTTCCCTTCAGGTAGGATTCATGGTGGACGATCCAGAAGCAGTTCCAGTTCAGTTTTACATTCAGTTTCCTTGTATTTTCTAGTTGGGTTTGTATTATGGCCCCTTTTACATACTATATTCACTCTATTTACTATTCAGTTTACTTGAGATGATATCTTTCTTTGTGCTTGGTTGCGTGCGTTACAGGTTATAAAGGCAATACCTTCATGTTTTAGGGAATACGCCTATGGTGCTAGTCACCAGCCCCTGGCCTATGGAAGGCAGGATTGGGTTAGTCATATCACGAGACCCGGGGGACGTGTCATGAGAAATTGGTATCAGAGGAGTAAGTTATACCATAGAACACATGGCTCTGATCTTTTTAATAGTAATAGTGTGACGTGTAGTGAGTGTGGTTATCAGTTTAGAGAATCCAGTGTTGGTGCGGTGGCCGATGTATCCAAACACTAGGACCTTGACTTCTGATTTCCATCACAGTGCACAAAAAACACTGATTGCATGTGTATTTTCAAGAGTCTTCTTTGTGAAATCTTTGAGATATCTCACTAGGTATAACTTATTGATTGTGGTGGACCTGTTTATTTTCAGGATGCCTCTAAGAAGAAAACCAACTAGGGTTCCAGATATAGTAAACAATAATAGCCAACCAAGCGACGAGGCCTCGGTGCAGGACCCTCTTCTAGTAGAGGCACAAGTTGTACCATTACCCATTGGCCACCAATGCCACCAGCCCCAGTAGCATAGGTTGCACACCGCTTCAGCGCATTTCACGAGTTCGAGCACCAGAGGCCACTTAGGTTTAGGGGAGAGATGGACCCACATGCCACTTTAAATTGGCTGGAGGCCGTAGTGAGAGTCTTTCGACTAGTAGGGACACCATATGATCTCATAGTGATCCTTGCCGCTAGTCTTCTACAAGAATCCATAGGTAGATGTTAGATCTTAATGCTCCAAGTTCACGATGAGGTGACACTTCTCTGGGTAGACTTCGAGAGCCTGTTTCAGGCAGAGTTTTCCCCAACGACTCTTTGCGTAGTGCACATACAAGAGATGCTTAATCTACAATAGGGCAACATGATTATGGATCAATACTCATTGAGGTTCGATGACTACTCATGCTACTCCAAAAATATGGTATGAGACCCATTATTCAGGGCCTGAACTTTTGAGAAGGGACTTAGGTGGGATATCAGGGCTTCGATGATCTCACATAGTATCCCGACGTAGGCAGGGGTGTTAGAGTGAGACCTCTTATTGAAGATTATTCTTGCTGAGCTGTCACCAGTAGCGAGACCCACCACTAGAAATCACATAGAGGAGTCTAATGTAGGTGGCAGTAGATGGATGTCATAGAGGTCCAAGATGACCAGTCCTACAGGTGGTTGACCGCAGGATTCAGGGTTGGTTGTGCGGGGAACACGAGTCATATCCAGTCATGCCAGGAGTAGGAAGTGTTATGCATGTTGTGGGTGGGGTCACATTTCTCGTGACTGGCCGACCTACCATACGGATTATCTAAAGACAGTCGAAGGACCACCCAGTTAGAGACAGAGGTTTGATCGAGGAGATCCGCATGGAGCAGGAGGACGTGGTAGAGGAGCTGACCGTATAGCTGGCAGTGTGAGACGATTCAAGATGTTACCAGCACCACCACCAGGTGGTCCACCCAGAACATAGGGATCATTAGGACATGGGCGAGCTCAGCTCTAGGTAGCTGAGGCCTATGATCACGATGCTCCAGAGATGATACGAGGTATGATATGTTCCTATTCTACCTTATTTGCAGTACTTATAGACACAATTTCTGGTCATTATTTTATTTCCAATGCCCTCATTAGGAGCCCAGAGATTCCAATAGGGCTGTTTACTCGATCCTTACGGCTAGAGACTCCTACGAGACCAGATTCGATGATTATGCACTGGTGCCGGTAGTGTGCGCTTACTCTAGAATGTGAGAGCTTCGTCTGGGATCTCCTAGTAGCAGCGTCGAGGCCATAAGATGTTTTCTTGGGATGGACTGGTTTTCTACAATCCATGGTCAGATTGACTGTATTAGGCACAAAGTGAGGTGGGTCCGCACGGATGGGACCAAGTTTACCTTCACCGACGATAAGGGGTAATTTTCTACACAGGATGGACTTACATGGAGGAGAGTGCACCCGATCACTCATCAGTTTGCTAACCTTACCCTCAGAGTGGTTTGTGTGGAGAGTCCGAGTTATCTTGTAGTGGTAGACCAATACACAGATGTCTTCCTTGATGATGTTCCTGGTATACCACCTCATAGAGAAGTGGTATTTTACATTGAATTATACCCCGGGACGACACCATTATCTACACTAGCATATCATATGGCCCTCAAAGAGATTTTTGAGATGCGGGTAATGCTGGAGGTCTTGTAGGGGAAGGTATTTATCTGACCCGGTGTTTCTCCTTGGGCAACCCTGATTTTGTTCGCCAAAAAGGAAGATGGGAGCTTGGGTCTTTGTGTTGAATATCGGTGCCTGAAACAGGTGACTGTGAAGAAGAAGTACCCACTCCCAAGGATTGACGACCTCTTTGATCAGTTGAAGGGAGCACAATGGTTCTAAAAGATAGACCTCATATCAGGCTACAACCATCTCAGAGTGAGAGACGAGGATGTGCAGAAGACGACATTCAGATGTCAGTACAACCACTACAAGTTCTTGGTTATTCCATTCAGCATAACCTACAATCCAACAGTGTTCATGAGAATCATGAATATAATCTTTCAACCATTCCTTAATCGCTTTGTATTAGTCTTCATCGACGACATTCTGACTTACTCGACTACTAACAAGGAACATGCATATCATTTGAATATAGTTCTAGACACACGCTAAGAGCACTGAATTTATTATAAGTTCTCAAAGTGCCAGTTCTGGATCTAATATGTTCACTTTATAGTACATGTCATATCATAGGCTGGAGTTGCAGTGGATCCAGTGACGATTAAGGTGGTACTTTCTTGGGAGCCATCAAGGAGTGTCACAGAGGTACAAAGTTTCTTGGGTTTGGATGGATACTACCAGAGTATTTTTTCCAGATTTATCCAGAGTTGCATCACCTCTATATGCATTGACGAAGAGGGGGAAACCCTTCGTGTGGTTTGATAGATGCCAGAAGAGTTTTCAAAAGCTAAGGCAGAGGCTGACTAGTTCCCCCATCTTAAGGCTTTCAGAGGAGGGCGTAAGGTACATAGTCTACTGCGACACATCAGGGAATAGACATGGATGTTTCCTGATGCAGGAGAGAGCATTGATCACATATGGTTCTCGATAGTTGAGATATCATGAGAAGAACAATGCTACCCATGACTTGGAGTTAGAAGCAGTGGTCTTCTCCATGAAGATGTGGTGACATTACTTGATGGGAAAGCATTTTATAGTGTACTCTAATTACAAGAGTCTCAGGTATATCTTCTCTCAGAAGGACCTGAACCTAAGACAGTGACATTGGCTTGAGTTCCTCTAGGACTATGACTTTGAGATTGTATATACTCCTAGGAAGGGGAACATTGTAGTAGATGCACTTCCTAGGAGATATGGTATATAGCTGCTAGGTGAGGCGATAGAGAATTTGGCCACTTTGTAGATATCCTTTGTAGAACGTGATGGAGTATCTTTCCTTCAGTCTCTTATAGTCACTCCCCCACTTCTCTAGGGATTTAGGGAGGCGTAGTGTGGGGACACTGACTGCAAGGCTCGACGTGCTCATATATTAATAGGGAAGGTACCTGATCAATTTTATGAAGGTGGGGAGCACATCATCCTCTTCAGAGGACGTACCATGGTACTAGTTTCACTTTGGGATGATGTGTTGAGGGAGTTCCACATATCCCCTCTAGTGGTACATCTAGGAGTGGCGAAGATGTACCAGGATATCTGATGACATCACTGGTGGTTAGGAATGAAGAATGCAGTTATAGAGTCTATCTCTCAGTGCCTCACTTGTCAGCAAGTGATGGTAGAGCATCAGGTACCAGTAGACTTGGTTCAGCCATTAGAGGTC
Organism: Viscum album; assembly: GCA_963277665.1. Lineage (NCBI taxonomy): Eukaryota > Viridiplantae > Streptophyta > Magnoliopsida > Santalales > Viscaceae > Viscum > Viscum album. The sequence continues at coordinate 886,308,185 of OY728158.1, forward strand.
CCAGAGTGGAAGTGGGATCGGATATCCATAGACTTCATGACAAAACTTCTAGGTACATTCACATTTCATGATTATATTTGGTTGATCATCGGCCGACTCACCATGTCGGCCCACTTCTTACTGATAAATGTGTAGGGTTCAGTAGAGATATTGGGACACCTCTATGTGCATGTAATTGTGTGGCTACATGGATTACCCTCGATGATGTCTCTAATTGTGATGCACATTTTACTTCCTTGATATGGAAGGTGTTGCAGGAGGCTTTTTGGACACAGCTTCATTTGAGCACCGCTTTCCATCCTCAGAAGGATGTCAAGAGTTAGCGGACCATTTAGACTCTCGAGGACATGTTATATGCTTGTGTCTTCGACTTCAGTCACAGCTGGGAGGATAACTTGGATTTGGTGGAGTTTTCATAAAACAACATCTATCACTCCACAATTGTGATGACACCTTTTGAGGTGTTGTACGGGCGATCTTACAGATCACCTTTGTGCTGGATTGACCCCAAGGAGTCAACACTAGTGGGACCAGAGATTGTACAGGCTACCACAGAGAGGATGAAGATCATCCAGGAGTGGATGAAGACTATAGAGAGTAGGCAGAAGTTGTATGCCGATAAGAGATGGAGACTTCTTGAATTTGAGGATGGTGACCACATCGTTCTATGAGTATCCCCTCGACGAGGTTTGAAACGATTTGGATGAGGTGGAATGTTATATCCGAGATTCATCGGACCTTTTCAGATCCTCAGTAGAGTTGGTGAGGTGGCATACCACTTAGCTCTTCCACCTCAGTTGCACCGGGTGCACAACATATTCCACGATTCCCAGTTGAGGAGATACGTGAATGAATCTTGCCACATCATCGACCATAGAGAGATGGACATCGACGATGGGGAGACTTTTACAGAGGTTCAAGTAGAGATTTAGGATCGACAGGAGCGGGTCCTTCGTTAGTGTTTGATTCCTCTGGTGTGTATTCTCTGGTAGCAGCAGAACCTCCATGAGAGAACATGGGAGTGGGAGGGTCAGATTCTGGCTTAGTACCCCCACTTATTATCCTAGTTTTGAGTTGTGGCTTACATGGATGTAAACCCTTGAGGTGGGGAGAATGTAAAGACCCAAAAATTTCCATGTAAATATTTTTTAATTAAATGGGAATTTTATGAGTCCGTGAAAATTTACAGCGTGTTATTCTGAGGCCCGGAGTGCCCGGGATGATTTTCTAAACATTTGTTTCGGGTACGTTCAGTAAACATATGAGCAGGTTTTTGTAACATTTGAATTGGTGCTTGGTATTGAAATATGAGGGCACTATTGAACTCGCAAAACCAGTATTCACTTAAGGGGACCTTCACAACAACCGTAGTAGGTCTATGGTGAAGGATATAATTTGGGTTTTTCATGAAAGAATAAAATAAAATAAAATTGGGTAACATTTTATTTTATTTAGAACTCCCATGTGGATGTTGGGAGGTGGGGACAACCCAAACTAAAACCTCCATTTTTAAATTCAATTCTTGGTGGTGGGGACCACCCAAACCCCTCATAATTGGGGGAGGAAACCTCTCAACTCTCTCAATTAATTTTATATGTCAAAATAAAATTAAATGTTATGTTATTAATTTGATGTTGGATATTTATTTTCTTTTATTTTCTTTTCGGTGGAATTGGGGATAGGATTGGAAAAAGGGAATTGGGAGAGAGCTTGGAGTATTATTCTCTCCACCGAAGAATGCATTCTCCAACGAAGAACGCGCTCCCCAATGAAGAATGATCACATTGACGAGGAATGTCTTCAACGACAACGAATTCATGATCGAGGAAATGTTGATGTCATCAACATCCGTCTATCCCCAATGGCATCGTGTCCTTCCTTGCGGCCTCCGTCAGCAAATTTTGAGGTAGGGGTTTATTTCTCCGTGACTATTACTTACCATGTTATGCCCTTTAAAATTTAGAATAATGATCAACTATCATAAAATATTTGATTTTTTGATGTTTTCTTTTGCAGGATTGGGAATAGTGATTGACGAAGGTTGTGGGGATTGATATTTTTAAATATCTTCCATACACATTCTTCATTCAAATTTTTGAACCACTTGCTACTGGTCTAACGTGGAGGGTGTGGGCCAAACAATCATGGCCCGACCCCTATGCCATTTTTCTTTTGTGTGTTCTTCGTGATGATGATGGCGAATAGTGTCAGCGTTTGGCACTGGTGGAAGACAAGAACAGTGGCCAGAACTAACACCGGCCACGACGAAGAAAAAAACACTAACCCATAGCCATCACGCCGCATGCATCCACCACCCACGACCTCACCCTTCCGTTTGTGGCCCTGTCTCGCCTTCCGCTTCCCCGCCGTGCCACCACGCGGAACCATCACGCCACCCCGCAACCCCTCGAACTGCCCTGCATCCCCCCGCACCACCCCACGGCTCCCCGCGCCACCCAATGGTCCACAATTCCACCCCAAGGCTCTGCCGCCTCATAGCTCCGTTGTCCATGGCACCACGGCACCGCCCCTCGGTTCCACCATCCACGGCGCCACCGCCCCGCCCCGTGGGTTCGCCTTCCTTACGGCACCGTGAATTCGCACCACCAAGTTGGGCCACCCAGTGTGGGTCAGGCCAAACCACTAGCTGGTCTGGACCCAGAGGGTTGGGCCAGGTCAACCCAATCTGAGTCAGCCTGGGCCGGGTCGGGCCAGGTCTGTCCGACCGGGTCAGACCGGACCCGGACCCACTACGACCCATTAACGCTATTTCGGCCATAACATTAGCACATGATGTTTGTTTGATGAACCATCAATGGTGCTGGAAACATTGGAGCGATGTGGTCCCTTATATATACCCCAACAGATATTTGGGTAAAGTTGGAGTATGGTTGGTTTGATCAATCACGAATCCAACCGGGCCCTCAGGACAAATGGCTAATAACTTATAGACCGGGCATCCGACTGATGCACCCTCTATTTTTTTGGGACCCCTATGACTTGGCAGTCATTTTAGAAACTTATTCATGAGACTTTGTGGAAGTTGGAGTATCAACCAGTGGCTTGTGGAGCAGACCATCCCAAACACAAGCGAGTGTAGTGCGGGAACCAAGTAGTTGGCTCTGACATGATGAATGAAGAGCAATCTGGTGTGGGTCAACACCGAGCAATCCAGTGTGGGTCAGCATCGAGGGATCCAATGTGGGTCAGCACCGAGCGATCTTTTGTGGGTCAGCACCTAGAGATCCTATGTGGGTCAGCACCGCGCGATCTTGTATGGGTCATCACCGAGCGATCCTGTGTGGGTCAGCACATAGGGATCCTTCATGGGTCTTCTTCTTAATAGAGTAAGATGATTTAGTAGTTACATCTAATCATCTATACTACTGTACTTAAGTTATACCTGGTGTTTGATGATTCTTAACCTGTGTGGTACTTTCCTTCGTGGTAATACCTTTGTGGTATTCTTCTGTGTGGAATACCTGTGTGGTACTTGCCTTTGTGGTATTTCTTCCTTTCTGGAACAGTTGAGGTTTGGGATTTGGAGTTGGACTCTGTGTTTTCTTCATGATTGAAATGGGTTAACTTGATAACTTAGGTATATGTATGGGCATATACCTATGTACAGTTATCATTGTTTTCCTTCCTTAACAGTTTATTCTTTGTGAATTTTGTGAGACCTTGAGGGTCTCATGGTCCCTACTGAGTATCATTATACTCACCCCTGCATGGTCTATTCCCGCACATCATTTTTTTGGGTGTAGATGACAGACAATGTTGACTAAGGAAGAGGGTGTTGGGACTAGAGGTAACCGGAGGTAGATGTTAGACGAGGTGAACTGTAGGGACAACCATTCGTGAGTTGTACCTACCCTTATGGTAGGATTCGTGGTGGATGATCTAGGAGTTGTTCTAGTTCACTTATACATTCAGTTTCCTTGTAGTTTCCATTTGGGATTGTATTCTAGACCCTTTTACTTACTGTACTCACCATGTTTACTATTCAGTTTACTTAAGTTAATATCTTGTTGTGTGCTTGGTTGTGTGTGTTACAGGTTATAAAGGAAATGCCTTCCTAGTTTTACGGAATATGGCTTTGGTTCTAGTCTCCAGCCCTTGGCCTATGAAAGGAGGGCTTGTGATAGTCCCGACATGGGCCCCGATGGATGGGTCGTGACAGTTCATATATTTCATAACATGGTTACTCATATTCATACCAGTCAATTTAGAAATTATGTTATAATGGTCACATTTAAATAATAATATTTTTGTAATATATCTCAATTCTCTTCTATCTCATTGGTGTGTATTAAGAAATATATCATGATTATTATTTTTTAAAATAAATTTCCAGGTGTTATATTATCCCCCCTTAAATAAACTTTTCCTTCATAATTTTATCCGGGTCATAGAAGGTTCGATATTTGAAAATACATTTACTTAAAACCAACATCAGAAAATAGGAGAATAAAACTTATTTTAAAAATGGAATGTGGGAAGCCTAAAGGTTTTATGAAGTAGTACATGAGAAAGTTCCCTAATAAGGATAAATTTTTTGAAGATTAAATTATAGACACGATAGAGAAAACATTCATCCAAGGACTAATATAGAGTCATAGAGAACATGTTCATGATAAAGTTAATGACCAAAAAACTATATATCTGTGATGGGTGAAAAGGATGTTGATTCACCAGAAATAATGGGAAAGTATAACATTTTTATTTCAAGTGAATTTTAATAATGTTGAGGGATTATTTTACTGGAATTATAGAGAATATGATAAAATGTATTTTACTTGATTTATTTCCATTTCATAAGTAAAGTTTTATCCTTCTGTTATGATTTGATAAACTTACACTTCATCTATTAATACAATAAATGAACATTTAGGATGATTTTTTTCATGCCTAATGCACTAAATTTAACAATTAATAGATCATAATACCCATTAAATAATGATAAATCATTCTTTATATCTCTAGTTATCCTCAAAACCAAAATAGTTAGAACAAGTTATTCTATATGGATAAATCATCACATGATGAAATAATACATTAATCTGTAAAACCACAATAATAATATCCAATGTTAAATTTAATCCATTCCATTTATAATTATCCTTAATAATCCTCTACAATATTTTAACCTAATTAAAATCCTAAAAAATATGAAATATTTGATCACATATTTTTTTAAGGATGAAATTTAACATTTTTCATCCAATGATATAGAGTAACTCAAAATTTCAAATACATAAAAATAAAATAACATGACCATATATTATCATAAACCATTCTAATACTTCACCAAAATAATCTTGGTCATCGTAAAACCTAAATAGAAACATAAATTCATCCCAAAATTAAATCTATCCAATATATTCAAAAAATAAAAAAAATAAATAAACTTCATTATAGATGAACAAAATCTATTCTTCATCAAATCACAAAAAACATTCTAGTTCACCAATTCTATTGAATTTACATTATCAATGTAATTAATCTATTTATCTAAACAAAACATTATTATCTCAACATTGGGAACATATTAAGGGTTGTCTTTCCCTCAATCCAATGTTTTCTAAAAAATATATCCTTACCACAAAATCAATTTTCCAGTTTACCAGTACCATTCAACATATTCTTGCAACTCCTTCAAGAAAATATACTGCAAAAAAATTCTTATATATTTTTGGGTTCTTATAAATAGAATACCATTAGTTAAAATAATTCAACACCATAATTATTGAATACAAATACAAAAATAATTTATTACTTCCACATACTTCATAAACTATTAACTATGCTTCATCATCATATTCATTAATTGATCATTACTTTCATTTTTCATTTTTATTTTCATCCTTATAAATAGATAATCCTTTACTCATACTACCTTGATCATCATTTTCTCAATATCCCCCCTAAGACATTGATATTCATAATGGCCCTTTTTTATAAATTTAAAACCTTCAACCATAAATGGGACATCTGGTAAACCATTATTCCCATCCATTTAATTAACCATAGTATTCATTTTCCCCCAAAAAATTAAATGATCTATGCCCTTCCTTTCCATATATAAAATATCTTCTACATCATTTGAGAGATTTCACCATGTTATTGTTCACACATAATTAACATATATGATTTCAGATCATCTTCCCTACATGGCCTTCCTAAAACTCAATTTTTCTATTATTAGTTGTGTTACGAAACACAACCTTGTTTAGATTGATATTCATATAAAAGTAGGTCCAGGATCCGGACAAAGGCCACCCCTTACAAAAAAATTTAAAAACTGAAAAAGTGGTAGCGTGAGGGGGTTTTCAAAGGCAAGAATAGAGCATAACATGCGTGTCCAAATCAATAAGATGTGATAAAAATTCCAGGATGATAAAGGACCATCGTGAGGAGACCTCCATGACTGCCCTCTTGGATAGAGCATCAGCAACCTGATTTTCTTCTCTATAAACATGACTGACTTCCTATTGAATACCCTCAAGGAGACGCAGGAATGCGGTCCATGATCGGAGAATCCTCCAAGGTACATCCCTAGACCTTGCCCGCAGATTGTGCTCTGCGGTACTTGAGTCAGATTCTACCCATATGTGCCTTCAACCATGGCAAACAACATAGTTGACAGCTTTAATCATAACCCATAATTCAGCTTCAACCGCAGAACTAATCTCGTTATAAGGATAGAAGCAGCCCTTAACGAAGCCCCGATGGTTACAAAACACCCCACCACACCCAAAAGGTCCTAGTGTACTAGATGCCACACCATCAACATTCACATTCAACCATGATGAAATGGGAGGAATCCTTCTAATCGATTTCAACATCAACGGTTTCTTGACCCTGCAAGACACCCCAAGCGTTTTCAGTATTATGAGATCAGAAATATTATTATTCATTGTACCTGTTTGTATCTTGGAAGCATATTTCACTTCCCTATAAACAACAGTATGACCAGCCTTCAATGAAGGCCTGTAGTTTTCAAAAATGACTTTATTTCGTGCCCTCTAAATCTGAGCAAAAGCAGCCACAATGGCAGTGAGAAGAAGTGAAAAAACTTGATCAATTTGACCAGATGTAGTGACCAAGTTCATGAAATCATCAAGAATATTCAATGATAACAGAGACCCAAATACCTCTTGAAAATGTTCCCAAAATCTGCAAGAGAAATTGCTGACAAAGAAAATATGGTGAATTGTTTCTTCAGCCTGGTTGCACAAATAGAAGCAAGAGGCTATGTGCATTCCCGTTTGCTGCAGAAGATATTGCACAGGTATCTTGCCTTTACAAATCCGCCATTGTATCAAGTAATTGGAATGGAGAATTAAAGGTTTCTTAAAATTTGGAAACCACAAGGGAGAAGTCGCATTATTGCCACATAATTGTCTATAATACTCCCTTGAAGTGAGCCTGCCACAAGTGTTGAGTGTCCAGATAAAAGTTTCAACGTCCATGAAGGTATAACGCTATATAGCCATCCTATTATGATCTGAAAGACAATTCTAAAGGTCCCTATCTTGGTGTATTTCAATAATTGAGATATCCTTTAGCTGCAGAGGGATCTCCATGTATTCAATGATGGGCCTGTCCAGCCACTTCATTGTCCAGAAATTAAGGATGGATGCATTGGAAACCAACCAGGAGGAGATGTACATGATTCCAATATAAGCCTGTTTAATGGCAGGCCATATGGAGGAAGATACATATGCTGAGTACCCATTATGCAGCTTTTATATAAATCTCTGTGCAAGAAAATCCAGGGAATCATCATTATAAGTCAACAAGTTCCAAGTGAATTTACTTATAAGAGAATCGTTGAAGCCTTTCAGGTCCTTAACACCCATGCCCTCCATTTCAATGGGTTTGATACAATCTTTCCAAGAAATAGTGATGTTTTTCTTATCATGTATGCACCCTATCCATATGAAGTTCCTCATTAAACATTGAAGTTCCTTGATAAGGGAAAGAGGCCACCGATAAACTAAGAAAGCATAGACAAACATTGAATTGATAACCGAGTTCACAAGACAAACTCTTCCTACTTGAGATATTGATTTCCCTTTCCAGGTAGATTTTTTATTAACAATTCTGGAGTAGATGGATTCAAGATAGCATCTTATCACCCTTCCCCAAAAAATCAGTACTCCAAGGTACATAAAAGGGAGGGCACTTCTCATAACTCAAATATGCTTGGAAATTATGTTCTACTTGGAGACAGTCATTCCATTCCCAAATACAACAAAAGCATTTATTCCAGCTTACCACCTACCCAGAGACATCCTCATAATGAGCAAAGATTTTCTGAATGTAGGATACTGTACCTCTATTGGCCTGTCCAAAAAGAAGCATATCATCAGTATACATGAGGTGTGAGGGGGTGAAGATATCCCTTCCAAACTTGATTCTCTTATAAAGACCACCCTTCACCATATCATTCAAGAAAACACTCAAATAATCTTTAACCAGAGCAAAGAGGAGTCCAGATAAGGGGTCCCCTGTCTAACTCCCCTAGAGCATTGAAAATAACCCCTAGGTGGTCTATTGATGATAATATAAATTCTCACTTTATGGAGAAGTGTCTTGAAAAGTCTGATGAAGAATTCAGAAAAGCCGTTATTTCTGAGAACCACAAAAATAATTCTCCATTTCAAGGTGCCAATGGCCTTAGAAATGTGCAGCATGAAGGAAAATAATCCATTCCTCATATTTTTCCTCATGGAATTGACACATTCTGAGGTAGTGAGAATGAAATTCTGAATATTTCTTCTAGGGAAAAATCCAAACTGATTTTAAGTAATCTTTGTACTGATATTGTGTCCAATCCTTAAGGCAATTATCTTGCTGATATCTTTGGGAATGGTGTTTCCAATAGCCACATGCCTGAAGTCTTTGATGTCCAAGGAATTTTCTTTCTTTGGAAGAAGAGAAATGAAGAAAGCATGGGCACCATAGGGCATGAAGGCATAGGTGAAAAAGTCTCGTACAACATTAGTGACCTAATGTATCACAATATCCCAGAAAAACATGAAGAATTTATTGGTGAACCCATTCGGTCTAGCCACACTATCAATTTTTAATGAGAAAAGAGAATATTTGATTTACCTCTCTATTGGGGTTTCCAGAAGCATCTTGTTCTGGAGTGTACTAACTATTGGTTAAATATTGTCCATCAAGAGAGAAGTGCCATCAAATCCATTCTCTGAGTATAGATCTTCAAAGTATTTCACCACAACATTAGAATTTTTTTACTCTGATGTATAAAGAGACCCATTTACTTCAATCGCAGAGACCCCTCTCATAGACTTCTTTTCTCTATGTAAGCAGTGAAAAAACCTTGAGTTCCTATATCCTTCATGCATCCATTTGACATTGTATTGGCTCCTCAAAATTTGTTCCTAAAATAGGAGAATATCATCAAGATTAGAAAGGGCCTGGATTTCATCCCATAAGGGGATGTACTTATTTTGACATGTATTCTGGAAAAGTAGAATCAACTGTTCAGCAACCTAGATTTCATGCTCTAGGTTAGAGAAAGATGCTTTGCTCCAGTATTTGAGCATTTTCTTGGTGTTTTTCAGCTTGTTGGTCATTATTGTAAGAGGGATGCCAATTGCTTCAGTCTGCAAAGCATTAAGGATGACCTCCCTGCATCCAGGAACTACAATCCATGTATTGTTGAACCTAAAAGGCAGGGGAGATGACCGCATCCTACCAACACAAATATCCACAAAGATCAGATTATGATAAGAGTAACATTTGGGTAAGGTGAGACCAGAAGTGGTGATAACATCATTCCTATCATTGATCTGAACAAAGCACCTATCCAATTAATTTCTTGGCATCCATTCAAAGTGTACCTACACCATGTGTGATCTTCTCCAACAATTGGGACTTTAGACAGATTAATTTTTGTCAATACACACTGAAATATCATTTGCAACCAGTTTTGTTGAAGTGAGAACCGGTCTTTTAATTAGGTCTGAGGACAGTGTTGAAGTCACTTAAGACCACCCAGCTCTTAGCCAACCGGTCAGAAATAGACTCAAGATCCTTCCAAATACCCCTTCTTTTAATGTAGAAGTTTTAGGTATAAACAAATGAGAGAGAGATGATACCTCCCGGAAATCCAATATCCACAGAAACAACCTGGTGCATCTTGGTCATCGATTGAATAAAAATACTATTGTCTTTAAGAACCCAAAGTAACTCATCCCCGCTATCACTTGAGTTTTGAGAAACAAAAGAGTACCCAAGGGAGTCCCTTCTAAAGGCTTTCCAGTTTTCAAACTTCATTTTGGGTCCATCTATTGCAACCATCAATGGTTTATTGGTCACAATAAAATGTCTCAGGGCCTTTACCATGGGAGAGATCCCAACCCCCTGACAGTTCCAAAAAAAGATCTTCATTTGATGGATGATTTTCCCCTTGTTTGAGGCCCCTCTTTCTATACTGGTTCCACATTTCTCTTTTTAATCCTTCCATTTCCTTTCCCCTTTCCCAATTACTCCGTCTTAGAGGGAGTCTTAAAGATTTAACTCTCTTCACTACAATCAAAACATAATTGTCCGCTAATTAGAGTAAATTTATTAGGAGATTGATCAATGCCCATGGGAGAGCCCTGGCGTGATCTCCTCCTGACAGTTTTCCACGAAGGGACCAGCTGGAATTGGTTATTAATCTCATGATGCATCAAATCAATAGAAACATCTTGTCTTTGAGCTATAACCTACTTCATGCCATCAGTCTGGGTGCTTTCAGGCACCTGTTCCTCCACCAGCACAGATGGTGGTACCCCTGAGATAAACCCTGAGACATGAACCTGCTCCTATGGAGATGAAGAGACCTGAATCATTCCACCAAACTATGGGTCTACAGTTAACTGCTTCTCTACCTACATAGGCATAGAAAGACAGGGCCCCTGCTTTTGTGGAGAAGATGTAGTGGTCTGATGAGACATAATCACACTCATACGGTGAGCAGGTCCATCTTCAAGAAAGACCCCTTACTCCATCTCCCCCAGAATCTGCTTGCTATGGGAGATTTTGGGTGAATCTTGAGTGAAGCGCTGAACAAGTGGGTCCTCTGCACTTCCTTTAGTTGAATCCTGAGCATTGCACTGGCTAGCTTGCACATCTATAGACATAACCTGGGTAGCACCTGCATTACAAGAACATACAGCCATGTCCAGTAAAGAGGGAGTAGTGACACCACTGGTATCCCTTTCTGTACACTCTCTCTGAAAAAAGGAATCTATATGCATCAACTTCAGCGTTGTATCATTTTGAGGAACATTGAAATCCTTTGAAACCTTTTCAATTTCAACCATGCCGACAATTGAATCCACTTCTAGTTCTAGCTCAAGGGCTTCATCAGCATCAAGATATGGGTCAGTAGCTCCCATGGACTGAGGGTCCTCCCCAGAAGAAGCACCAATAGTCACATTATTTTCTTTTTTCCCCTTGCCTTTCGTGTTAGCCCTTCGGCATGCTTGGCTGACACGACCTTTGATATTGAAAATCGTGAAAACCTTGGATTTATTACATTCAATGTCCACATAACCAAAGACATTGCACTCCTTAGAAAACATGGGTTTCCTTTCATACAGGATTTCCAGTTTGAAACTATCATCCCTGGTGGTGAGAACAACTTCTTCCACTAACGTGTTGTCCATGTCGACTTCCACCAGTACATGAGCATAATGTACAAACCTAGGATTTTTCGTTTGGTTATCAATCCTAATGGGATTGAAAATGGATAAAGTGATGTCCCACAGAATTCTAGGATACCAATGCAGCCAATTAAGCCTGCAAATCCGGATCCAAATCTATGTATGAGTGTTCCTCTAATTCAGAAGATAAAAATTTCGATCACACTACTGTATCCTAAGCACTCCAGGTTTTATGTTGATTGCACCAAATCTCTAAGCATGCCTTTTCAACTCATCAAAGGGGAAAATAATATGGAAGTATCCTTTTCCTATAGCAGTCATTAGCCAGTACTCAAAGCCCCAGACTGCAACTATTCTGCCAAAAACCTCATTAAACCTCCACGACTTCTCACCCTTCAGAGAAATAACTCTTGTAATAATAGATAATTTTAACAGATAAATTCTTTCCTCAACCACATCCTAGTTGGCAGAGACACCATAGGTTTAAAATAGGTCACCAATGTCCAGTATCTATTCAAATCCTTTATAATGGTTTATAAAGAAAATGTGAATTAATCTAATCATAGACACCATAGGTTTAAATTTGGTCACCAATGACCAAAATCTATTCAAATCCTTTAAAATGATTCATAAAGAAAATGTGAATTAATATAATCATATCCCTTAAGAGTGTGAAATTTTTTTGTATTAAGTGCACACTTACCGTGAGACAAAATGATCATAAAGATATATCTGACCAACTCTTTTTGGGTATATTACCACTCAACACATCTATGCCAAAACCAGTTACACTTATGGTATCTAGATATGGTGTTAATTCTAGGAAGACTAAATATTATTTTCCATACCAAAACATTAGGATGTTATGATATACATAGAATTATCCCCGTCATTTTCACCAAATTTATCTAATATTAATCTTCAAATATTTACTAAAATTTCCTATGATATGAACTATATTGACCCATAATTTTTATACATATATATTACATCTTAATAGATGAATATTCAATATAGATTTTACAAACTCTCACCTAAGGAAAAAAAATATTTATTGTATTTGGAGACTGGATAAAAAAAATTATTATTTTATGAAAGATATTAAACATCCACCACATAGATCTTCCAACATATTACTCTAATTAGACATACCCTACTTAAAACCTTTATTCATAACCAGGGGAAAGGAAACATAGGAAATGTAGACTCAAATTCCTAGTTAGGGTAAACATGGGAGATATCAATGATCACTTAAACATAATATGATAATAAGGGTTTGATAACATGGTAATAAAAATTGTTAATTCATACCCAATATATAATATATCATAATATTTATTCATTGAATAAATATTAGCAGTTCATAAGACAAGAGTTGTAAAATAAATAAAGAGCATGATCCATGAGAGCATAACATTGGCATAAGATAAATGTTTTAGAATACACATAATAAAATAAAATCATTTCAATATTCAAGAATCACTTTCATTACTATAATAGTGGATTGGTTTCACTCCCCATTCCATCATATTCTTAGTTACGGTTCACACTAAATACTATCATAGTAGATATAGTCCCTTACTGAACTGGGATAAATCCAAATTTCAATTCTTATTATCTAATGAGATATCCATTTTAACTTATGAATTAGTGGGATAAAAAATTTGGGCCCACCAATTACATGATTATAATCCATGTATATGTGTTACAAAAGATCCTAAATCACTTATCATATATCATAATCTATGTAAAATAAATAATTTTCATTAGTATTTCAACATTTCATACTAGCATTTCCCATTGAAAATAAACATGTTTCATAAATATATCGTCACCATACTCATAAACCATCTAGATAAATAATATGTATGTTAATAATGGATCATATCTATAGTAAATTATAATTAATTTTAGAGAATGTTATCCCAAATGAAAAAATTACTAAAAGAAATCTAGAATATTTTTTGAGGAAAATACCCTTTTCTCTTTGAAACAAAATAATTTAAAATCCAAAATTTTCAAAAATATTATATAAAAACTTTTATTTTAAAATTACCCTAGAAATATGTAATGTACGATTCAATGTATTGAACATCCATGGTGGTGTAAAATTCCATTCATGCCTTTTATGTCAAAAAAATGGTCCTTTCATATTTTCGATAAAATGTCAAAAGCACATCATTCGAAAATTATAAATAGAGCTATTTTAAACAATTTTTTGAAAATTTAAATATGGGTTAAATTTTATTTGAGCCATCATAGGGTATTCTTAAAGACATTCTTAAAATCTTTTTAGAAAACAAGGATACAGAAGAAAAATGATTTTTTAATGATGAGAGAAATAAAGTCGGTTTTCATTGAATACATTCTTTTAGACTGTTTTTATTTTAAGGAGAAGAAAATGAAATGGAAAAAATATAATATATAGAATTAAAAAATGATAGTAAAATTAATTGGACTCTTGAGACACATGTTATAAAATTTCATCATCAAAAAAATAATCATAAATAGTCCTGATAAAAAATGATATTATAGCATAAATCCCTTACCACTATTGGAATTGTTGAATATTAATACCCACTAAATAATAAAATTAAATGAAATACTAAATATCATGATAATAATAATAACTGCGATATAAAATTTAAAACAGGTAGTATTTATACCTTATAAACATAAATAGGTTTGTAACATCAAACATGTCTCAACAAAACAACATTGTGTCGAAGAACCCTTACCTTTTTGGTAATTTAAGAATTAAAATATCATGAAAGATAAAAAATATATGGACTTTTAAATAAAATTATTTTTCATAAAAAAATCATAAAATTATTATTTTTATTATAGATACCACATGAAAGAAACAATTTCAGAATATGACATATGACTCTCTAAAATTATTGTGAGAAGACAAATCCCCTTACCTCAAGTTTGACTTTCTTTGAAGGTGTGAAAAAATATCATAAAGTAAATTAGAATTTATAATAATTATATAAAATTATCATGTATACACTTATAATATCACATATGATCCACTTATAATATTTCAACACTAATTTATTGACAATTCTATATTAAAATCACTGTTTTCAGGTGTTAAATATTTTGTTTTTTTTTCAAAAGAAATAAAATTTCGTAAATATGATCCTTGTAATTTGATGATAGTTTATTCATATATATAATTTTAATAATGATATTAATATCATATATATAAATTATATATATTTACATTTATAAATGTTTGAAATAGATAAATGAAATACACCTTTCATGGACAAGGATGGCCGTACGTATGGAAGAACGCTGTTTTCACTTTTTTAATGATGGAAAAAAAGAAAAGTAAATAATAATTTGACTTTATTAAATAATTATTATATCATATATATATAATATATTTATTAAATATATCCTTTTTACCATCCATGTAAATAATTAATAAAAAACAGATCACATCGCACTGTGGAGTTGGTAGTCCATAAGTACACACAAGTGATGTTAATGTTTTCCAATGGATAGAAATATTATAATGTAGATATGAAATTATATTTTCAGAAGAATAATTATAAAATAAATATATTATAAGTATTAATCATTTAAATATTTAAAACCATCCAAGTAAAATGGTGATAAAAAATGAATTTCACTGCTACGTGGAGACAGTATGTCATGTGTACAAAGAGCGATGTTTTAAATTTTCATAGGATAAAAAAGAGATAGAAAATGGTTTTAACACAATAATAATAATAGATATGTTTATTTATGATACTAGAGTAATTATATTATTATGGGTATGATATTGTTTATGAGTAATTAGAAGAAATAAATATGAAGGAGTCAGTAAAGAGGATTACCTCTTCTTCAGTATACTTCTTTTAGGTTTGTTAGTAAGGACCCTTGGAATGGTATTTTAAGAATAATAGAAAATAATATTAATTAATAGGGGAGTTTTTAATATAATTGGTAAGGTTTTGGTTGATCTTGTTTTCCCAATAATATGTAATTAAAATAGAAAAATGTGTTCTTTTATAAGGGAGGGGAGGGGTTGTTCGGTTGTTTTTCAAAATATTATAATATAATAGTCAAATTAATGGAAATATGGTTATAAAATTACATGTATTTGAAAAAAATGATTATATAGTCCTAATATAATCATATAATCAAATATATACAGGTTTCGATATCATTTGGAACCTCATCTTCATGATTTACCAATTGGGTAACCATTTTCAACCTTAACCACAATAATAACCATTTAAATAATAAAGGGTTAAAATTGTACTTACAAGGTTAAAATTGTATCATAAATTTAAAATGGATTAAATTTTAGACAATATCATATCCTACTTTTCCAATTTCAATTTTTTAATCTTTAAATTATGTAATAAAAATATTATTTTTCATAAAATATCATTAATGTCGTTTTTGACACTATTAATTTAAGTTAACATCAAAGGAATCAAGATAAAAATGAATAAAAATATAAATCTCTCATAGATATATATATTTATTATTCATCTATGTAAACCAACCAAAAAATATTATTTTGAGAGTTTTTAAAATCATTTACATGATTTTAAATCTTCATGTACAACCACTCTGTTAGCAATTTGTAAACATTTAAGTTAATTATTTCACCACTAAAAACTAAAAATAAAATACAATGATAAAAATATTAATTCACCTTTAAAATAGATATTAAAAACAAAAATTATCCTTATTTTATATTTTTCCAAATATTTTATAGATATCAAACCAAGAAAGTGATATTTTGGTATTTTCATTACTTATAATAATATAAATGTCTTTATCAATGGAAAATGATACCAACATGATATATATTAGAATTTTGGATGACTATGGATGAATTAATAAAATAAAATAAAATAATTTAAAGTGTTTGTTTAATTGAGAGACCTTATATCATTGTATTAACCCTATTGTACCCATTGTACCCATGCCAAGGTGACAATTATTTATCACAATGACTATTAATAATGCCAAAAAATAAAAGGGAACTATTTAAAAAATTTAGACCACTTTATTACACATATATTATAAATTTTTATGATTAAATATATAAAGGAGGCAGAATTTGTTTTTAAAATAATTGTGATAGACGCAATGAAAAATAGTTTTTAGAAAAAATGTATTTTAAGCATAAAAATTTACTCATATCAAAATAATTAATATTTCTAATTCAAATGGAATTAATTAGATTACTATAAATAAAACGGATCATATTTCACATTAATATAATATCAAAAAATATAATTTTTCTTTTAAATTAATTCATTTATGTAAATGAAATGATAGTATTTTAAAAATCAATATTTTTCACAATTCATTGAAAATCAATCATTTCAGAAAAACTGATTAATTTCACCCCGATTTATTTTTCTATAATTTTTTAAAATATTATTATAATTTTATAAAATAAAATTTCTATATGTGGAATTAATTAATTAAAATTTACACTCCAGAAATTAAATGGAAATAATTTTTATATAAAATTTCATTTTTAAGCATAAATTCAAATTACAAAAAATTTAGTGTTGATTTCCTATGAATTTATGCATATTTTTTTGGGTAGGACCATTATACATATATTTAATAATGTGGTTAAACACATTCATACCCATCAATTCAATAGCCATGTTAAAATTGTTGCATTTAGAATAATATTATTTATATAATATATCTCAATTTGATTAAAGCTCAATGTTGCATGTTAAGAAAGATATCAAGATAATTATTTTTTTACTCTATATCCAATGTGTTATAATTTATTCCTTATGTATCCATGATATATTAAAATGTATGCAACCCCTTACTAGATATCTGAGTTCACCATTTAATTTTTTTCCTTTCCAAGGGTTCATAGAAGGAATATTTGAATGAATTCAATGATGTAAAAAAAGGAATAAGAAGGGGTTCATGATATTTTTAGATCAGTTTTATATTTACAACGTGATTTGAAAATTTTACATGTGTATAATATTCTAATAAATATAAACTATTCAATATTATATGATTTTATATCTTGCATCTTATAAAAATGTAATGTTATAAACACCATCTCTAAGATTATTAGAGTTCGAGTTGTTATAATTGGCATCAAGGGATGTTTAATAGGAACCTTGAGACCTAGATTTTATAAGAACATCACTAGAATGATCATTATTATAAACCCTTAGAATTATCATGACCTTTTTCCTACATAGGAATTTTTATTTCATATATCAATATTCATAATGTTATAAGATAATTAAGTGTATTATTTTTTTTAAAGTTTATTCCTAACAAAAGGAATGAAAAATTTATCAACATCTGAAATCAATGTATGGATTTACCTATAGATAAAGTAAACACTACTAGTGTTGGAGTTGAGTAGATTATGGGTGTATTAGAGAATTTCAATCAGGTTTTAATCTATAACCTTTCTAGTATGGAATAACTTATTTCTTTATAGCATGGTGAAATAATGTTGGACCACTTTATACGGTTGGAACCTATATCCTTTAATAGAAATAAAAATCCATATAATCTAAGGGAGACACCGCAAAAAGGGATAATTTTATTCTGTAAGTGTATTATTTAAAGAGAGATACTGATCAATGGTAGTAATATATTTAAAATATATAAGTTAAGGAGGATATAAGATAATGGAATCGAATAATTTCAAAGTTTTTTTGATAAATATTTTCCTTGAGAGTAAGATTATTATATTAATACAAAATTTATTAATTTAATGAAGAAAGAAGTGGAAAGTGTTGACGAGTATGAATCTAATGTAAAAATATTAACAAAAATATTTGAAGACAATATACATAATCCCTAAATAAAGATTAACCATTTCACTAATGGGATTAATCTTAACCTCAAAATTGAAATAATCACTCAAATTTTTTCATAATATAATGATGTGATATCATGTTCCATCAATATATAGGAATAATTATTCAAGTATTATATGTTCAATTGAAATAATAATAATAAAAGGCTTACTGAGAACTATGGAAAGAGAAATTTTTTGAATAAAAAAAAGGTAATGGAGAACTTTCAACATGTGATAATTATGGAATGAAACATCAGAGTAAATTCTTAAAGTTATTAAGATTTTATTATAGGCGTAGAGATAAATTTCATAAGGACCATGAATACAATATAAATAAAGAATCTGCTAATATATAGTGATTCAAATTTAAGGAGATGATGGAACTATTTGAATTAATATGCTAAGAATTAAAGGAATCAATATTAGAAGAGGTAAAGGGTTCAAGAATAATCTTATGTGATTACCAAATCTAAATATTAAGTCCTAAAATATGTGATATCAAATAATTTGACCATAAACCTAATGTTATATAATTATTTTTTGATTCTATATCAATGAACACTTTAATATCGTTCATGTTTACTAAGATCATTGGATCATCCCCTAACATATCGAGAAATGAGTGGTCAATCAAGAAACCTAGTGGAAATATTATTTCGATAGAGATATTTCTGGAAGTCTTTTTTAAGAGAAACATATATTCCATAGCCTCAAACATTATTATTATTTCTATGATTTAATTTTACATAATCCATAACATATATTGGCTCCAAAGTATAATCAAAACTGTTTACTTCAAATATAATAAGATTATGATTCATGAATGAGGAATGAAATTTCTTATCTTTATGGGGTATAATTCATTATCTAAGTCATTTCTTGATCTATCTCAACTATCCCACCTTAATGAAATTCTTGGAGAAGAAAAGAAGACACAACCTATGGATGGGGAAGGAAATTTAAGAGAGGAGGAAATACCTATTTCATAGGATTGAATTGATTTATTTCTAGATGAATTTTTAGAACATCCACCTAAGTGTGAATTCGATTTTTCCATTAACTCATCCATGATGAAAAAATTACATCTAAGGATCCTTATATAATTAATCCAATGAAATTTTTGGATATGGTGAAAGAACTACTCGAGTTGTATGGTGATAGATTTATACACTCTACGGCTTCACCATGGTTATCCCCTATTCTATTTGTTTAAAATATGTGTGGCTCTGTGAGATTGTGAATCAATTACAGAGAGATTAATACCATTAATATTAAGAATAATTATTCTCTTCCATTAATTTATGACCTATTTGATCAACTTCGAGGAGATAAATATTTTTCAAATATCGATATTTAATCTAGTTATCATTAATTAATGGTTAAGTATGATAATACACCAAATATAACATTCCATACAAGGTATGTACATTATGAGTTTATAGTAAATCACTTTTTATTGACTAATTGTCCCTATATACTTATGGGTATGGTGAATAGAGAATTGAAGTATTTTTTGATAATTTCATTGTGGGGTTTATTGAAGATATCTTGATATTGTTTAAAATATATGAAGAGCATGAGAATCATTTACACATCATTCTTTAGACCCTTATATGAATGGAGTTATATGGAATATTTATTAAGTGTTAATTTTATCTCTATTAAGACTCTTTTATCTGCAATATTGTCTCAAAGGATGGGATATCTGTTGATCCTTTTACGATAAAGGAAGTAAAATAATGGACTATGTTGATGAATATAACCATGATATATAGTTTTCTTAGATTAGCATGTTACTATCAACGTTTTTTTCTAAAATTTCTCATTTGGATACCCCATTAATGAAGTTTAATCATAAAGGTGTGAAGTTCATATGGTCAAGTTAATGTCAAGAATGTCTTGAGGAACTAAAGAGGAGAGTATAAAATACATCAGTATTGAATTTACTATTAGTAATGGATGAGTTTGAGATATATAGTGATGCATTAAAGGAATATCTAGTTACTATCATTATAAAAAAAGTTAGTGTGGTTTATTATGCACTAAGAAAAATTAATATCGATGAATATAAGAATAACACGCATGATATTGTGTTGGAAGCTATAATATTTTACTTAAAGATATAAAGGTACTTCACTTATAGAGAATGTTGTGACATATATTTGAACCTCAAAACAATTTAAGTATAGATTCTCTCAGAAAGAGCTTGACATGTGGAAAATTTAATAGATGGAATTGATAAAAAACTATGACTACTCAGTACACTACTACCCTAGAAAGGAAAAAAGGTGGTTGATGTATTGAGTATTAACAACTTTTCCATTATGACAATGATGATTTCAAAAAAGGATCCTATATTCATTGATTTAGTATAGTTAGACATGGTAATTATTAAGGAAAGGGAAACTTCAATCCATAGACAAATAATTAAAAAATCATTTTATGAAATAATATAAATATGTCCTTGTAGGATGATAAGGGTTTATATAAGAATATTAAATCCATAAATTATTAGACATTTTTATAATTCTTCTATGAATATTTAATATTAAATTTTGGAAAGAGAATATGTGTTCCATAAATGCCTATTTCAAAAAGAAAATTATTGGATTCAACACATAGATAAAATTTTTCTACAAACCATGATTGAAACAAATATAGATGGATATTAGTGGAAATTTGCGGTGGGGTGTTATGAAATAGAAAAGTATTAACTTTGTGTTAAAAATATTGGTGTTCCAGTAAATAAATTAAAAAATGCAACATCAGAAAGGAATCATGAAACCTCTCTCTTTTTCAATGTTGATGAGGGAAAATATTAAAATGTACCTTTTCGTTATAATTTCATAGAGTAATAGGTCAAATTATTTTATATGAATCTATTATAATAAACATTCCATGTATAAACACATCATAGAAATAATGGAGGATCTATAACTTATGGGACTTGTAAGACTCTATATTAATGAAATTGTGAGACTTCATGGTGCGCCTATTTTGATTGTAGCTGATCCAAATCCTTGATTCCCCTCAATATTCTATATGAGACCTCAAAAGTATATAAAAATTGAGATAAATTTATATACCACCTTTCATAATAAAATTGATGGGTACTCTAAAAGAGATATTCAAACATTTTAAGGTATCTTAAGGTCTAGCTAACTTGACATTCAATGTGTATGGGACTAATATTTACCTATTGTGGATTTTTCTTGGAATAATATATTCCATTCAATAATATAAATGGAACCATATGAAGCATTGTATATGAATAGATATCATACTCCAACATTTTGGTATGTAGTTGGAAGATGGAATTTAGTATTACTATAACTCATTGAGGAGATAACAATAAAAGTTAGAACTATTTAGAATCAAATTAAGAAAACTCAAAGATGAAAAGGGAACTATGCTAATAATTGAAGGATGAGAATATAATTTCAAATTGGGGATCATGTATTCATAAAAGTATCTCCATGTAATGGAGTTATAAATTTTTGTAATAAGGGGAAACTAAGTCCTAAGTACATTGGGCCATTTGGAATTTTGGATATAATTGGACTTCTAGACTATTATCTGCACAAACCACCCAAACTCTCTTAAGTGTAGGACATTTTCTATGTTTATTTTTTGAGGAATATACACTAGAACCAACAATATACTAAAAATTAAGTGAATATAGTTATAAAAAAATTATACTATAATAAAGATACTATCAAGATTATTGATAGTAGAGTGAACGTATTATGAAATCAAATGACTTATAAAGTAAATTAATTTTATAGGACTAAAAAGATAAATAAAGTAATGAAGGAACCCAATGAATAATTTATTATGAATTTCCCTTATTTTTTAATAAACTAAATAATATAATTTTTTAGTAAGAAATTATTTAATTGTGGGGGGGAGGTGTAATGTACAACCCAATATTCTACAACATTTGGTAATCACTACATCCATGAATTATAACACAATGCACATTATTTAATCAAATAATTATACTATAATAAAAATAGAATTATTCAATAATTTGTTAAAATTACATGTTGAATTTTTTTAATTTTATTTAATGGATATTATTTTTGGAGTCCACATGTCAACATTAGGCTAAGGGTACTTTTTTATTTTCTTAAAAAGTTGAATTTTGAGTGAATAGTAAAAATTATGTATTAAAAAATATGGTGAATTTTATGACCTCATAATTATATAGGAATAAATTTAAAATGTTTAAAACCTGTTATTTGAAAAAAAATTATTCAATAAAGTAACATAATCCATTTTAAAATATTATGTTTAAATTAGAATTAAATGTTGAAATTTTGGAACCTAAAATATATTTTTGATTATATTCATTTATTTATGTATTTACAAGGTAATATTTTATTTTGGTTTTATTTTACAATAATAAAAATATATTTTTTAATAATAAACCAATTAATTTCATATGAATCATTAAAAGTCAAAATTTTATCATAGCTTCATTATATACATAAAAGATGTGATTTTTCTAAAAACTATTTTCTTTGCATTAAGTGTACCTTTATTAAAATTAAATTTTAACTCCATTAGAAATTGAATATTTTTTTCATGTATGGAATTTGAAAATTCAATGTTTTACAAATTTAATTTAAATTTTATGTCATAAAAATGATTATCATGGTAAAATTTCATCATCATGGTAAATGTTAAAAGGGTTAAATAGGGGGTTAAATTAAGGGATAAAGGTTCAAATATCCAAGAAAATTTCATTAATATATTATTTGAGCGTATTAATAGCCTACCATTTCTTATATTTTAAATTATGCTGAAATTTTACCACTTTCTAGGTAAATTATATAAATTCAATTTTAAGATTCATAATTTTGGAAAAAATGTCACTCGTCTCACATATAAAATGATCCATTAACCACCTCATTTACACACACATCCTAAGCATCTTAAATTGAAAAGGCCCTACAAAATTACCCCTAGATATCTTATAATATTTATAGAGGTTATTTTCTCACCAAAATACCAATCTAAGATGAATTAATTAGATATCCAATGGAAGATATTCATGGAAGAGGTAACTGCATTAATAGTGTTCTTTAAAGATCATTTCTTCTTACACCTCCTAAATATATATTAAAATAATTAAAATCATTATAATAGAATGGGATAATTATAATTATAATTATTAAAATTCTATTATGTTTATTGTGTTACCATTATCTTCCTTTGCTTCCATCTATTTGAAAAATGTAAATATTGTCGTGTTACATGTGAACTACCACCTCTATGAATGATGTGTTTCATTTTTCATCACCTCCTCAAATGGATGGTTACAAAAATGAATTTAATGAAAAATATTATATTTATAATATCATTAATAATTATTCATAAGTATGTATGGTTAATATGTCTATGTACATCTGTTAATAAAATCAACCAATTTAACAAAATAATACTTTACAAAACCATTATTTTAATCATTCCATGCTATCCATCACCACAAGTACATTGAAATATATATAATTCTATAAAAATATATCATAATTATACTCTATACCTTCACAAACATTTTGAAGATGATTAAACCATACCATAGTTCACCATCCTGAACCACTAAAGAGAAAAAAATGTGGATAATAGAATAATTGAAACAAATATATTGATTTAAAAAATGAATCATTAATGAATCAGTTATGATAAATTATAAGTGAATGGTATCCAGTAATAAAAATAGTAATATGGTTCTGGTATACATTAATATTAAATCAAATTTACTATACATGAGGTTATAACATCTTTCAGAAAGTGGAATTCCATGGTAATGGTTTTTTTACAATCTATATTTTTACCATGATTACTTATGTTTTAATTTAAATTGAGGATATTGTATATTATTTATATTCTAAAACCATTTATTTTAGTATTATATGGTTATTTCTAGTTTTTTAATCATTATTTCAATTTTATTCTCTTTGTTACTCAAATAAAACAAAAAAAATGTTTGTAAGAAAATGAAACAGTATGTATCATTTTTAGTAATAAATATTTATTTTCCATTTCCATATTCATTATTTTTTTCAATAATTTTATTTTATATACATAAAATTATTTCTTATTATAAATTTATTTAAACTTTTACATTAAAATATTAATATGAGTATTTTTAACAAGTTTCATCAAATTAATTTTTTAATTTCATTAATGAAGTGTGAAAATTTTCTATTTCTAATGTTCTCTACGTGAAAAGATTTTACCATCATCGTGAACGTTCTTCATTATTTATTTTTAACTTTATTTTTTTATGGTTTTATAAAGTAATATATATTCCGATTATTTTATGATTTTTGGTATTTATACCAAAAGAAAGGGATATTATTTTATTTAATGTTTTAAAAAGGGATTTCATTTCACTTATATAAATATTTATATTACACTCAGCATTTTATTTATTAATATTATTTTATTTTCCAGATTCAAATATTTTAAATTACTTTACAGTTATTTTTAAAATTCCTCCTTTAATCTACTTTAAAATAGTTTTGGAAGTATGTTTTAACTTTGTTTTTTGACTAAGATACAAAATCAGTATGATTTTTTTAAAGTTCCACTTATTGTTTCCTCTCCGTATTTAAAAAGAATTACCTTTACTAAAGAACCATTAAAATTATTAATTGATGATCTATTTTTATCCCTTACATGTTTATGTTTTATGCCATATTTTTCCAAAATGTTTATTCTTATATTTTTCTTCCATGAAGTTATGTTCTCTATCACTCTTCATATTTATTTTGATTTTATATTTTCGAGTCATATATATGTTCTCTACAACCATGGATATATTCAATATCATATCGATATTATCATAATGATATAACCATTTCTATATACTATGTTAGTTGATACAATCTTATTACGAATCTTATTCTATTGATTAAGGAATATTAACATTCCATATAATTGACTAAATACATATATTTATTGATTTATAAGTTATATTTATCATGTAGTGTATTTTTAATTAAATTTATGAGGGATGAGTTGTATTTTTTAGTTATGTGTTATACCTAGAATTATATATCCCCTCGATGAATCAGTTAGGTCTCACGAGAAAACTTATTTGAAATTACTTACTTATTTGGGACTTTTGTGTATGGATTCACATTTGTTGAGAATGTATGGATTGACACCTTGATTGTAAGATGAAGATACCTAACATTATGAATTCCATCATTGAGAAATTAGTTGTTTTTATCCTTTTCAATAATTCATTTTTTTATCTTGGGATATATTTTATTCTCACGTTATTGATTATATGGAATATGTATTGAATATTCAATCCTCTATACTTGTTATGCCTTATGTATTCATGGTAGATTTTAATGTACGAAATCTATTACAAAGAATCTGAGCCAACACTTTATTATTTTCATTTTATCAGGGTACTGAGAAAGGTTCTTTGAATGGATTTAGGGATATATTAAAAGGAATAATAATTTTTTCAAGAATTTTATAAGCTTTGATAAAATTTTACAATTAAATATGATAATAATGTATGTATCTAGTCTCATAATACTAATAAACTATTTTATCTTATTTGATGAGATCAATATTATCATGTACCAATGTAATGTAGTAAACACTAACTCAGGGATAACTAGATTCAAAGATATCACATTCAATTTGGATTCATAGGCAATAAGGGGTGTCTCACTCACAAATTTACCCAATGAGTTGGATCCTTATTGAAAATCATCCAAACAAGTAAAAAATAATGTTCAATTTTTCCATATAATTTAATTCATGAGAATTATCTCTTCAAGAAACTCAATCAAACAACCCCTTCCCATGCCTTATGGCCCCTAGTAACCTCAAACACCATAACCACTTATCCCATTCAATTGTACCACATATTCATTCCATTTATCATAATGATCCACTATTATCTTAGGAATAAATTTAGTTTATTTCATAGAGTGGCATGTAAATATTCAAAAAAGTTTAAAATAATAACTTGTAAATTTTTAATATTATTTTTGGAGGTTTTAATGGAGTTGTTTTGTTTAATTTTTCACATTAAAGGATTTCAAAAATAATTAAGATATTTAACGTTTTATTTTTTCCAATAATTTAATAAACTCTAAATTGAGTTTTTGATCAAAATTATGATAATTTGGGGTTGTCCAGAATGGGGGTATTTTCCTAGGATTAATGTTTTTTCCATTTTAATAATTCAAACCCCAAGACTGGGAATATTTGATGATATAAATTAAATTAAACCAAAATATTATTTATATTTTTTGTGTATAGTGATATTGAACTAATAGGTCTCAGGGAAATGGTACTTGAACTCTATGAAATAGATGATGTATCAAGGAAGAATTGAGAGCCACAAATTTTTTATATTACATTACCACTAATAATTTTGGATTCTAGTAATTATTATGGAGTTTGATTTTTTGTTTAATGATGGGAATTTATTTGAAAAATTTATGATGTAAATTATGGCAGAAATAATTCCTCCTTTCACCTCTAATTTATTTCCATCATTAGAAAATAAAAATATACCCCCTCACCCCTACATTGGAGATAATATTCATGGAGACGATATTCTACCTTCAGTGAATGAATAATGATTTATTCTTGTTCCTAATTTTTTACATGGTGGAATAGATAGTTAAAACCAAACATCATGATGGATTCATCGAGCAATGATAATCACAAATCAAGTAGAAATTATTGATATATCTTGTTCAGTTAATATATTTCTATCTTGGATTCTTCCATTGTAAAAAGAATTTTCCTAAAATGATCATGTTTTGAAAATTATAATATAACATTCATGAAAAAAATATCAATTAAATAAATTTTTCTTTTACTAATTGCACATAGAATAAATTTTTTATCTTAACTCAATAAAATTATCTGCATGACTATAATTATTTTTTGAATTTTTATTAAATTATAAGAACAATATTTTAAAAGTAAAGTAGATTAAAATATTGAATTTGATGATTCTCTTAATTCATGAAAACATGAATATTTTATTTCAATTATATATATATATTCTAATCATTATTACTTATGTTTTGGACAATTAATCTCAAGAATAGAATAAAAGTGAGGACCAAAGATTCATAATTTTTGAGTATTTTTGTTTAAAAAATATAATAAATTATTTGTATATTATAGTTTATTCATGATGATTAATGTTGATTTTATTATTTATCCATGATTAAATAATGAAATGAAAAATAATTTACTTATTAATTAAAAATTAAATAATTTATTCATAAACTATTTATGGAATTATTCCACCTCATATAGTGATTTAATTATTCTCCCGTACTCACATTATTAGATATAACTAAACCTGATCCCATCCTTTTATGGCGGTGTACTACCATAGACAATATCATCTAGAATATCATTCTCCTATTCCTCGCCATTGAGTTTAATTGTGATTTCAAGATTCTATAGTAAGGGACATTCAAATAACTCTTAGGATTGGGGGATTCCCATAGATGAAGAAGCATATTTTGAGCATTGTTCAAGTGATGTATGGGAGGAAATGGATTGGATGATGATGAATAGAAAAAAATATTCTTAATATGTGCAATTATAACAACCTTTATTTTTCTTGCATTACTATTAAATCATTTTTACGAACAAAGATATAATAATGTTATAAAAAAGGATACAAAGGTTTAGTGTCTTGGGAAAATTATATCCATTCATAACATTTACAAAAGAAAACAAATTTTTTAAATTAATTATTCTCTAGATTCATAGTTTATCTCAGGTTGTCATTAGTATAAGTAGTCATCTCAAGATGTAAATTAAATAAAGGGGTGATCTAAAAGGCCAGTAAGTGGATAGATAAGAACATTAATCAATGTAAAGTTGAATATAAAAATAATAAACATTATAATTTAATTACTAGATAATTATCATAATTATGATAAGAAGAAATAGATAAATGAATAGAATTTGGAAATTTATTAATATTAAACACCAAGTCTTAGTGGTCAAATACCACACATAGTTGTGAACAAAGATAAAATTATGTTCATGAATAAAATATGTAAATAGTCATAAAAACCATTTTAAAAATATATTCCATCATGTTCATGCATATTTCACCTTATATAATGAGATACATAATATTACCTAATGAATTGGAGGGAAATATTTTTTTGGTCGCACCCGTCACATCATAACATTAACATAACCATACATTCCACATAGAACATATATCAATTATAGACATAAAATAACCCATGGAAATGAATGAGTTTAATTTCACAAAGAATAAAATCATGAAAAAACTATGGGGTTCCAAAAAAATTAATAACATATTGATACATGAATCATTAATTATGTGTGAGGAAGAAACAATCTCCGGAGAAGAAAAATATGTTTTTTTAGAAAAAATAGTAATTTTGGAAAATATTTCCATTATTCATGAAACCAGATTATAAAAATGTATATCCCGAAAAATAAAAGGTAAGAAGAAAGAAACAATATTTTAGGAGTATTAAATGAACATCCACACAAAAATTTGGCATGAAGGAGGAATAACCCAAAGGAAGGAAATTGGGTTCGAGAATCCACTTACATTATGTACGAATGCTTTAATTACTTTAATATCGTTGGAAATCAAATTAGATTCATTAATTAATAAAACCATAACCTATTATACATGTATTTAATTTATTATAATTTCAATATGTTTATTTATGGCCATTATGATGATTTATGGATTTCAATTCAGTTTTTCCAAGAGTGTTTGTTTCTTGGTTTTCATGATCGGTTCGCTTGTATACAAGTATAAAAGTTCATGTAACATGAGAATAATTATATAGAATTAAAATTATATGTTATTAGTTAAATTATATAAGTTTAATTTTCATTATATATTAATTTTTTCTATGTACGAGGATGATTCATTAGATAAAATATCAATTCTAATTGTTTAGATTAATTTTGGTAGGTTTTTTTCACACTGAACTCGTTTTGTTTTATTATTTAATATTATATATATATGTTAGTTACAAAACATAAAAAGGTTATAAAATAATTTTTTAAATAATTTTAAATAATTATAATTATTTTATGACCAACATTTAATGCAGTAAATTAAAATGAAAACTTTTCATCCTCAAAGGCGATAAATCAACACCTTGTGGATGATGTTTTCATTTTAAGAATAAGAGGTAGAGGAGAAATGGTTTAATGATGGATCATGACATTAAATTAATAAAATTAAAATATATATGAGACACTGGAGTTATAATTAAACTTTATTGAGGGTAGTGGATGAGAGAATAATAAAATAAGAACATGAAAATAAATGTAAAGGAAATAGAAGAGGATTTTACCTCTTGAACTTATTATCCTTGATAACCACCTTTGGGAAATTGGATTTGGTCTTTTGTTGATACTAGTAGATACTGGAAGTGGGGGAGAGGTTTGGGAGAAGATTGTGTTGAATGTTTTAAAGCTTTATGGATTTGGAGGTGTGAGGATATGGGGTGGTGAAGGGAAGTATTTATAATGGGGGAGAGGGTTTTTTTCCATAATTTTATTCACAATTTTTTTATTTTGGCTTAATACTATCAATAGTTTGAGCCTTATCACTAAATATATTAAAATAATTAAGGATATTTAAAGCTTATGTGCTTACATCATCCATACATCAACTATGACTCAATAATAAATGTATTTTTTAAATACCGTAAAGTACCATATTTCACTCTTCATAAAAAAATCAACTATTTTAGAAAAAACCAAAAAATTCAACATAACAATTTTAAAACATGTCTAATTCAATAATAAACTCAAATTTAAAATACTAAATTTCAAAATAAGTGAAATTTAATTTTAAATTTAAATAATCATTTTTTTGAAAAATACCAATTTTTGAATTATAACTTATTTTATAACATTTTAAAAAATTAAATAAATTTTAA
Organism: Viscum album; assembly: GCA_963277665.1. NCBI lineage: Eukaryota > Viridiplantae > Streptophyta > Magnoliopsida > Santalales > Viscaceae > Viscum > Viscum album. The sequence continues at coordinate 886,338,667 of OY728158.1, forward strand.
TAAAATTATATTATAATAATAAGAAAAAAAATTATAATTTATGAATAAATTTTATGAAATTTAATTTTCTCCTAAATCATTATATTAGTTATAAAATGGTAGATAAATATATTTTTTAAAATACCTACAGTTAATTTATCCTTTTTTGATATATTTATTTACTTATACTATGATATAATTTTATCATATTTTCATTTATAAGTTGCATAAATTTTATTTATACTTTTATAAGTAATGTTACTATTCAATTGTCTAAATTACTAATCCTAATGGTCATGTTACTATTCCAAGGGTCAAGTTACTATTCCATCGGTATATGTTGCTTAATTTTTATGAATATTACTTAATTAATTATTAATTTATGAGAATGAAGTTTTTATTTGGACCTCCAAGATATGTATGTGTTTTTTACTATATAAAACAATTAAAATAAGGTAAGAAAATATGTTTATAAAAGTAGGGGTCATTACATTCTTCCACCATTTTGAAATTTCACCCTTGAAATATTGTTTTACATAAAAAGGTGACAAAATTTTTCTTTTGATTGTTTCCTCTGGATCCCATGTTGGATCTTCATTCTTATGGTTCTTCCATAGTACTTTTACCAGGTATGTAGTCATTATTATAGAAAGTTATCTCTATGATCCAAGATCATCACTGGTTTCTCCTCATAAGAGAGATCATTTTCCAATTATACCAACTATGGGTTTAGTACTTGTTGGGGATATGGTATTTAATTTCTCAAGAGGGATACATGGAATACACCTTGTACTTCAAAATGGCAGTAGGCAGTTCCAGTTGATAGGCCCCAACTCCGACATGATCAATAATCTTGATGGGGCTGATTTACTTAGGTCCCAACTTTCCTTTCTCCCCAAATCTCATGATTCTCTTCCATGGGGATATGTGGAGGAATACTATGTCTCTAACCTCAAACTACAAGTCAATTCGATGAATGTATTTATAGCTCTTTTGTCAACTTTGGGATTCCTTGATGCGATGTTTAGTGGTTTTCACATTTTCCACCATTGTTTTGACCATTTCTGGTCCTAAAATATTACATCAATTGAATTCAACCCACCATGATAATGTTTGATATCTTTTCCCATAAAAGGATTCATATAGATCCATTTGGGTGATCTATTGTAATCCATTGTTGTAAGAGAACTCAAACAATGGAAGATGTTTTTCCCATCCTCCAGTGATGTCTATAGAACATTCTCTGAACATGTATTTTATTGGATGAACAGTCCTCTCTAGTTTATGATTAGTTTGGGGATGAAAATCTATACTAAATTTCAGCTCAGTGTTTAGAGCATGATAGAGAAATTTACAGAATATAGAGGTGAATCTCAGATCTGAATCTGATATAATAGACAGTGGTACTCCTTACATCATTACAAATTATCTTTTGTATATCCACACAATTTGATACAATGAGAAGTCCTCTCTAATTGTGATAAAGTGAACTATATTTGTGATATGACCCACAACTACCCATATAGAAGGTTTTCCTTTGGATATCATCCAATGTTCGGTGACAAAGTCCATTGTGATGTTTTCCCATTTCGATGATGGTATGGGTAATGACATCATCATCCAAATAGAATTTTTCCTTTAATCCTTCACTTTCTAACAAAATAGGAAATTTGATGTATATTCATTGATATCCTTCTTCATATTATCCCACCAATAATTCTCTTAGAGATCTTGATCCATGTTTATTCTTTCTAGTAGAATAGATAATGTTTAGCAATTTCCATCAATCATAAGCTATTTATTTATCCTTATATTGGATGATAAAAATATTCATGACCCAAATATTACAACTCCTTTATCATCAATTTATAATTCTGAGGATTTCCCATTTCGCATGGTTCACCCTTATTTTGAATTTCTACATCATTTATTTGAGAATCCTTTATTTTCTCCATGTGGGATGGTTGGGAAATCATTTCATAGATAATTGATGATGTTACTTCCTTAATGATTCCTATATCCATCCATTACAAATCTTAGATTATTGGATCCTTCCAAATTCCCATCATTAATAATGATGCATGATTCTTGGCACTTAGAGGATCCACCACTTTATTCGCATTTCCATGATGGTAGTGTATTCATAAGTCATACTTCTTGAGGATGTATAACTATATTATCTAGTTTATACTAATCTTCATCTATGTGGAAATCAATTTGAGGCTCTTATAATCAGTATATATTTCACAATTATACCCATAGAGATAATTCTATCATATTTTCAATGTAAAGATCACGTCTTCCTACCCTAGATCATTAATAGGATAGTTTTTCACATGAATTTTAAACTTCCTTGTGATTTAGGCTATCAATTTATCATCTTGAATCAGTCTATATCTTAATACCTTATTTTAAGCATAACTGTTAACCAAAAAGAGTTCTCCACTTATTAGAAGTCTGAGTACTGGTGGGGTGGTAAGACTCTTTGTTTAACTCTTTGAATAAGTCTTTACATAGACTAGCTCATGAAATATTTTCTCCCCTATAAGACATATTTTTTAAGGGGTTTTAAAACAATGAGAAATTATTCAAAAATCATAAATAATACCCATCTAAAACAAAGGAAACTTTGGATATCATTTATAGATGTTTTCTTAGGACACTATTCAATTTCCTTTGTCTTGGAAGGGTCCATATATATTCTTTTTCAGGTGATAACATGCCCTAATAATGATACTTTCTCCATCTTGAACTCACATTTACAGTAAATTGAGTAAATTTTCTTCCTTCAAAAACTTTTTAGCAAAGTATTCAAATTCTCCAAATTCTATTCCTTTGTTTTGGATTACATCAGAATATAATCAATAAATAGTACCACAAATTTGTTGAGGTAATCTATAAAGACTCTAATCATTATGTCTATGAATATTCTTGGAGAATTTTTGAGTCTGAAGGGAATCACTAGGAACTCATAGTGTCCATAAAACATTCAAAAGGTTGTTTTGGGAATATCTTCCTTATTCACATTTTATTGGTGATATCCTGACCGGAGGACCGTCTTAGAGAAATAATTGGCCCCACACAGTGGATTAAATAATTCACCTATCAATGGTAGGGGATACATTTTTTTATCATGTTTTTTTAGCTCATAATAATTAATACAAAGGTGCATTGATCCATCCTTATTCTTGATGAAGAGGACTAGTGCACCACATGGTGAAGCACTCGAGCATATAAAACAATTGTCCATATTATCTTGTAACTTCTTTTTATGTTATTAAAACTCAATGGTGGCTATTCTATAAGGAGTTATTTATATCGGAAGAGATCCAATAATAAGTTAAATCGATAAGTCAACATCTCATTCAGGAGGAAGACTATGTAATTCATTAGGGAAAACATAATTGCAGTCCCTCACAATGGGAATTTATTCAGGCATGATTCTCCCATTTTCTGGAATCATTTGAGCTAGATATGTTTTCTCATAAATCAATAATATCAAAAATTGGGATGAAGATTCTGAAAGATATTCATCTTCCTCCTTACACATATACAAAATTTTAGGATCCCTTATAATTTTAAGAGAGATCTCCCATTACTAGAAATTTATGTTGTCTTTGTATAAGGATAGCCAATCCATGACCATTATAGAATCAAAATCCACTAAAAGATGTAAGAAAATATTTTATGGGAGGTTCATTCCACAAAAATTAACTGGGGAGGAGTTATATAATTTGGATGCAATAATTTCTCCATTTATTATTCTCAAAGATAAATTAACCCGCATATTTTTATATGGGGTTTGAATAATTATTCTAAATATGCAAGATTTGAAAGAATGCGTAGAAATAGAATCAAATAGTAAATTCACAATTCATGAATGAATTAATAGAATATTTTTCGCCACATCATTATTAGGATCGACATAAGTAGTAGTGATGACATAATCTTTCCCTTGATACCTTGTCTTTATGTCTACTAACATAGATTATCCTCAAGGACTCGAGGTTTAGTGCATAGGATTGTATAGTACCCTTTCTCCCTACAATTGAAGCATTGAACTAGAGGTGGTCATTTCATTTCTTCCACCACATTGTCAAGCTTCCTCATGTATCCTTGACATTAATGAGCTTTCTGTACTTCTCTCACACATTGAAAGAATTTACCCATCCCTTTGAGGCAATTCCCATGGTTATTCCTCCAATATTTTTGATAGGTGAGTGGTTGAGTTTTTTCTGACCTTTTTTATTAGATACACCACTTGAAACTGTATCTTTCATTTATTATCCCCATATCCATGGTACCATTCTCCAAACTCTTTCGACACTTTGATATCCCATCGAAAAAAATATTCATAACTACCAATGACTCAAATTATTAAATACTTTTGGATGTTCAGTTTTAAACCACTAAAGAATCTATCTATTTCGATATGATGTTTTATAACAAAACATGTGGCGTACATTACAATACTTGTAAAAAATTTATTGTAATCCATGAATGATTCACCTTCCTTTTTTCTTCGACTATATAAATACTGTCTCTATATTTGTATAAATATATAGTGGGAAATACTTATTAGGAAATATTTTCATAAATTCATCACAATCCATCACATTAATATCATCATTTTTCTTGGTATTCTTAATAAACACCTACCGTAGATCAAAATATCCATCTAAATGATAAATTAACATATTCACCTTCTCTATCTTAGAACATTGAAGCATAAAAAATATCTTCATAATTTAGTTTTCCTATTATTAAGCTACTAGTGGATCAGAATATCCACTAAATATTGGCGGTTGTTTGAATATAAAAGACATAGTACCAAGTTTATCCCTCTTAGGTGAAGGATGATGTTCAAAATTATTCAGGTTAATATTCATATCCCTAGATTTTTGGGTAAGAATTTACAAAGGCATTGGTGATGTCATTCAGACAGTCACTATATTTTTCCTCTCATGGGTTATTATCCTAGTTTCTCCTAGTTCCAACCATTTTCTTAAATTGTAATGGTTTGAAGAAAATATAATGCAACAAGTCATGAGTAAATAATTTATTCATTTGTGAAATTAACTCTATATACATATCTTGTGGGATCCATATGTTTAGCATTTTTTTTAAAAAAATCTTATTGTGTGATTAGATATACTTAGTATCATACTAAGGGTTGTTATTAATGTTCTCTATTCTGAATTCAAAAATTAACTAAATCATTCTCTGATACCAACTATACCGAGACTATATTCCCTTACATTACTATTACATCATTTTCAAGATAAAAAATATAATTGTGTTATAAAACCAGGATCCAATGGTTTAGTGTCGTTCTAAAATTAGGACCATTTATAAAATTTACATAATTAAACATTATCATTACATAATTACTTCTTCTCAATATTCTTAATGGACCTTATGCTCCCTTTTGTATAATTAGTCACCTGAGGATAGAAATCAAAGAAAGGGGTGAGCTAAAAGCCTAGTAAAAGGATATATAATAACATGAATCAATGTAAGATGGTGAACATAATATTCATCATCATAACATAAGTATGGGATTATCATCATAATCATGATATGTAGAATTATATAAGATCATGGAATGTGGAAATCCATAAATACGAAACATCATGTCTTAGTGATCAAATACCACACGCAGTTGTGAATAATGCTAGCATCATGTTCACACATAACATATGTTCATAGTCATAAAATCATTATTGTATAAAAATCTAGCGACTTTTTTCACACAAATTTCATTTTATCGAATGAGATACATCACATTACCCAATGAATTGGAGCATGATATAATTTTTGGAACACATGTCACATCATAATAATTAAATAATATTGATTTCCACATAGAATGTATATCAATCATAGAAATAAAATAATCCTGGGAAGGTAATGTGTTTCATTTCATAAATAATTAATTCAAAAAATACTTTTAGGTTCAAAAAAAATAATAACATACTGGTATAATAATCATCAATCACGAGTGAAGAAGAAACAATCACAAGAGAAGTAAAAGATGTGTTTTTAGAAAAAACTATCTCATTTGTAAAATATTTTTATTTTTCATAAAACCATATTGGAAACAAGTATATAAATGAAAAGAAAAGTGAATAACAATGAAATTATATTTTACTTGTATTAAATGCACATCCACACTAAAATTTGACATGGAGGAGGAATAACCCAAAGGAATGAAATTGTGTTTGAGAATCCCATTACGCCATGTCTGAATGCTTTATTCAATTTAATATCCTGGATAATAATATTAGATTAATAAATAAATAAATAAAAAACCTACCATACATGTATTGTATTTATTATAATCTTATTTAGTTCATTTATGTCCATTATAATGAACTATGTAGTTCAATTTCGTCATTCAGAGAGTGTTTGTTTCTTGGTATTAATGATTGGCTTTCTTGTATACATGTATAGAAGTTCATGTAAGATGAGAATAATTCTAAAAAAATGAAATTATATGTTATTAGTTAACTTCCATATTTTTAATTAGTCTTATATATATTTTCCATATATGGGGATGATTCATTACATAAAATGTTAATGATATTAGTTTAGATTTATTTTTGTGGTTTTCAATCACAACTGGATCATCTTATTTTAATATTAAATATTATGTATATATGTCAATAACATAACATAAAAAATGTTATAACATATATTTTACAATATTTTTCAACCATTATAGTGGTTTTATGACCCTTCCTGATGGTGGTAAAGGAAAGTTGATTCTTATTGTCCTAAAAGGTTATAAATCAACACCTCACAAATGAAAGATTCATTTTTAAAATAAAAGAAAGAGAAGAATGGGTTTTATGATGTATAATTTTAATAAAATAATAAAATTAAAGTATTTATAAGATAATAGAGTTATCATTCCACTTGGATGAGGGGAAGTGAGGAGGGAATAAGAAAATAAAATAACTTGAAATGAAATTAATAGGAAAGGGAGGAGGATTTTACCTCTTGAACTTCTCCCCTTGAGAACCTCCTTAGGGAAATTGGATTTGGTATTTTTTTTATATTAATGGCTCCTGTATGTGGGGGGAGAACATTGGGAGTGTATTGGGTATAATTTTTACTATCTTCAAGGATTTGGATGAGTGAGGAAAAGGTGTGGTGTGAGGTGGTATTTAGGGAGGAGATGGGTGTTTTTCAATTATTTTATTCATTATTTTATTACTTTTGAACACGACTATCAATATATAGAATATTATCACTAAATAAATTAAAATAATGATTTATATATTGATATTATGTTCTTAAATCAACTATATATCATTTATGACTCAATAATTCATGTATTTGTTAAACACTGTAAATTAATATATTTCAATATCCACAATTTTTTATTATTATTTTAGAATTATCCCGAAAATCATGTCATGAACCATCCCCTGGGGCCCATTTAATGGAACCCCAAGCCCTCCTTCCAAAACCCAGGGGCTGGTGACTAGCACTAGAAAGGCAAATCCCAAAAAGGTAAGTCATTACCTTTAACCCTATACACACACAGACATTGAAAACTAGACAAAGCTTACCATGAATGAAATAAAATTAACAAAACCACCACAAAGAACCACCAATGAGAGTAAAGTGTGTAAAATAAATGTAAAGGGGGTAGAATAGAAGCCCAACTGAAAGGAAAGTACAAAAAAATAAGTACATGCTCTGGAGGTCGTCCACCAAGGATCCTACCTGAAGGGTAGGAAAAACTCTCTATTGGATTTCACCACAACACACCACATCTATCGACCCACCTTCGAGCACCATCCAGACCATTCTCTATAATGTCCTAGTCAAGGTTGTCTTTTGTCTGCACAAAAATCAATAGGTGTGGGTAAAGCCCATGAATGGGTGAGTATAAAAATACATAGTAGGGACCCCAAGATACCAAAAGGTCTCTCAATAATCCATGAAGGAAAACACCACAAAAGAAACATCACAAAGGTTATACCACCAAGAATGATCTAAAACACATAGCACAAAGTAAAATACGTAGCTCACCCAAGGTATAACATAAGTACAAAATTAAAGATGATTATTCCTAAAGCTAAATCATCTTATTCAATCGGGAGGTACTTCCACTAATCCGCACTGGATCGCTAGGTGCTGACCCACAGAGGATCGCTATGTGTTGAACCACATAGGATATCTAGGTGTTGAACCATAGAGGATCTCTTGGTGTTGACCCAAAGAGGATCCCTATGTACTGACCCACACAGGATTGCTAGGTGCTAACCCATTTAGGATCGCAAGGTGGTGACCCATACAGGATCACTATTCCTTCATCATGTCACTACCTTCCATTGGTTTCCTACACATAGAACTCTTGATTTCTAGAGAATCCTCTCCTAAATCCATCAGTCATACCTCAACCACTAGTAATTCCCACATAGATAAACCCAAATGACCATCTTTACATAAGGGTCCCAACATTATAGACGACGCGTCGTTCAGACGCCCAGTCTATAAGTTAAAGGCATTTTAGTAAAAAGGGACCAATTGGATTTGAGTCCAGTCCAACCCATCCATACACCAACATATTCCAAAACTCATGTAGAGTATCTCATAAGTACTTCCCGATAGTAAGGGTCGCAATACCCTTGACAACATGTCAATCGGACACACATTTTGAATGATACAAGTGTTTTAGTAAATAGGGGGCCAGTTGTGTCTGTGCCTGGTCCGACCTAATCGAACCAACCCGAACAACACAGCCCAGGGGTCCCAGATACCCTAGTTCAAGTATACGTACTCAACCAGACCCAGTTAAGGTCGGGTTCGGTCTGGTCCGGCCTAACCAGTGGGCTAGGCCTAATGGGCCTCATTGGACCTAGCTGGGTTTGGCCGAGGGTCCAATATGCAGGGTCGCCTGAAAACCTGGTCTCACCCAGCAACTGGTTTTGGATGGCCAATCCCAAAGGGAATGGGTATGGCCTATCGTCATATGGACGGCCTTTTGGGTGTGGGTATGGCCCACTGAGTGCATGTCCGGCCCACCGGCCTGGGTTTGACCCTCTAGGCGCGTGAATTTCTTTCTGGGCTGCAGGTCCGGTCCACCGGCGTGGGTCCAGCCCTGCCCGCTGTCTGGGGCATAGCTCACCAGACGAAGACCATCTGTGAGGTGTGACTAGTGGGATGCTCCTAGGATGTGGCATCCAGCCACGTCCAGCCTCGGCTGGGTGTGGGGCCTTCCTCCTCTTTCGGTCAAACGATCGCGACTCCACACATAGATGTGGCCCGGACGCGGGCCACAATCTCCATGTTGTGCTCTCATGGAACCATGTCACCCTGCAATTGATTTGGGATGCCAACCGCGACCTCCTGCCACCGCAGTATGCTGGCGGGCATGCTGCCGTCCTCCGCCAACGTTCGATGCTGAAGTGTTTATCCTCAAGGTTTCAAGGTGTTGGTACCACTTTCATCTTAATCCTTCAAGGCACGTCGAAGACAATGAAGTCTCATCGGTGTTCATAATTATTCATTGGAGAGGGATTCCTCTATTGGTTTTTTAGAGACTTACCCACATTTGTTAACTCCCAAACTCCGACATTGGATTATTAAAAGAAATAAGAAGGGCAGCGATGTTGCATACATTAATGACGCTCATTAAATAAGCCACATTTAATGATCCATTAAGGTTACAAAATTGTTGTTTCAAACAAGCCATTATTGAAACTCCATTAATGTGCCTCATCACTGCACCACAGCATAACCGTTTGCCACCTAATGGTGAGAAAATAAATAAAATAATTCCTTCACATTTATTTATTATTTCCCTCAAAAAATACAAAAAATAACCTACCTGCTCAGCCCTTGCAGACTAAATTTAGTTTATTTCTAGGAGAATCTCGGAATACAAATTCAATGGCGCCCTCATATTTATGATCTGATAAACATTTCAAAAGTTAAAAAAATCCCATCGCATATTTACTAAACGTACCTTATAAAAAGTTCAAAATTCCATTCCAGGGTCACCAGGACTCGGATTCCCATGTCGTCAGAGCGTGTGGTCTCAGAATAATTCTAAATAATTAAAAAAATTAAAAAGAAATTATTAGACATTACATTCTCCCCACCTTAGGTATTTACGTCTCCAAAATCCAAAACAAAACTAATGAAATAGATGGTGGTACTAAGCATGAATTTGAGCCACCTGCACTACTGAAATTCTTGGTAATTGCAATGGCCTATTTGCGACGGGATGCTGTCGCAAATAGGCTTTAGCGACGCGGCTCGGTCGAAAATATACCATTGTAGAAAACGTTGTCGCAAATAAAATTATTTGTGGTTGGCCCGTCGCAGAAAATCTTAGTTGCGATGGGAAACATCATCGTCGCAAATAAGCCTCCGATTATATATATTATATATACATAAACGTTTTCGTGACTGGCCCATCATAAAAACTATTTTCAGGGGGCCCTTGTCACATCACAAATATATATATATTTATATATATATATAACGTTCTACGACGGGCTCGTTGCAACAATGTATTTTCAACGGGAAAGTAGTCCCGTCACAAATATGTTTTTAAAAATTTTTAGTTTGACTATTTGCAACGGGACCCTATCGCGAACGGTCTCGTTAAAAATAAGATTTTAATTTTTAAAAAATAAAATTTAATAAAATTACGATTAAAGAAAAAATAATATTACTATTATTAAAACAATAAAAAAATAAAAAAATTAAAATTCTCAATATTCAAAAAAATATTAAAAAAAAATATTAAAAATTAAATTATGTAATATTTTCACCGATATAAAAGACAGAAAATGTAAATAATTCATATTGCAATGTTAAATTCAAATGTTTGTAACATAAAAAAATCATTGGGGGGGAGTCATCTTATGGAGAAGCTGGATGAGCTGAAGTAGCTGGTGGAGGAAACTCCATCCCTAAACTACGAGTTAGACGACACATGTAGTCCATCTGCTCGTGATGCTGCCACTGCCATCGATGCATCTCCTCCTTATGCAGCTGCTGCTACTACTGCCATCGACGCATCTACTCCTCGTAATGCGGCTGATGTTTCTTCTGCCGACACATCTCTTCTTGCTGCTTCTGCAAAGTCTATATAAGTTCAGCATGAGCTCGCAACTACTCCTGATACTGTGAGACAGAAAAAGATGCCTCTCCACGACCTCCTCTCGAGTTGGACGCGGACATCCCAGCAGTACCATAATATGTACCAGGAGTCAAATGAGATCGGATACCTACTACTCTTCCCTTCTCAAATCCATACTCAGTCACCTGCATCCATGCCGCCTCATCGAAATGGTGAGCACTGGTCTACTCAGTCGTCTCGTCCTGACCCTCATCCTGTGTCTGAGAGGTTGTAACTTCATATGACTCCTTCAATTCCAGTTTAGAATTAAAATTGTGAATATATTATATGGAGTTAATTGTCAAACTGAAAAATAATACTAACCACAATCTGACGTTGGTGATCACCTCTAATCTCTCTAGTGGCTGGATAAATGTACACCATCTGATAAACATCGAACTCCGTAATATCAAGATGCTCTACTTCCTACAGAAATATAAAATAAACAATTTATATTTAATGTTATATAATATATTTAAAAAATATACTTACCAGATGCACTATATGCGAACTGAATGTACGACTACCAGCTCGATGCGTCACCTCCTGTCTCCCCAGGTTCTGTCGTCCTACTAAAGATCTCTTATGAAATTCACCACCAAACCAGTGTATTCATAATCCATCCCAAAAGTGAGATGAAATGTACTCTGGTCGGTGGTCTCTAAACGACTCATCATATTTTGTCACCCCTACTTTCTTAATGGATTTACTTCTCAAATTGTGCAAAAACTGACGGAAACGATCACGCCTAGAAACCTTCTATGCCGCTTGGAGAGTGTCTTGCATGCTATCATCGATAGGATACCATAAACTGTAAAAAGAATTTATAATATCATGTTGTGAATAAAATAAATTTCAAAATAAATATTATTTATTTGCGTACTAGCCAATGATGGAACATGTCGTGTCGCACATCAATGAGAATCTGTTCCCATGTGATCCATGGCTGAGAAAAATAATTTCACAGGATATCACTCCCCTGTCCAATTTCTACATGCAAAAAAACTATGAAAAATGAATAAATAATCAAACAATTAGTATATATACAAATAAATTAATGAAATCTAACTAAAATATACAGGTTACCATACCTCTGTGTGCGTGGATCAAAACCAAGTAGTGGATGTCGCTCAGGGATAGGGTCAGGAATCATCAGTCGTGCAAGACCGCACCCCCTCCGCGTACCCCATGAGATGCCAGTAGACTGAGGGTCTGATTATCCAAAATACTCCTTATCCAACTGTAGGTCCGCCTCCTACAACTTGAGAAATAGCACAGGGTCCATCTGAAAAACAAAATGATTGTTGTTAGCAGATAGTTGAAAATAATTATTATGTATAGATATATATTAGTTATGATTATAATCAGCATTTAATGGTGTCAATGTTCATCTTCATCCTCTTCTCCATAGCTGTTAATGTCAATGTCTTCATCTTCCTCCTCAGCATCATCAATATCTATATGAATTTCAGTTTCAGCATCTCTTGTCATTTCAAATTCATTTGTAACATCATTAAAATCTTCATCACTATCGATCCTTAATTATGGGATTTCATCATCGATATTCACATCTCATTGTGAATCATATGGATTTTGAGCAGTTTCTTGAAAAATTTCAATTCCCTCCACTTCCGAGGAACCACATTCATATTGAGTAAACTGATTTTCTTGACATTTCATTTTTATTATGCTCCACCAATCCCTCAAGTCTCTTGAAGTAGCACAATACTTTGCATAATAAATTTGATGTGCCTGTTGAGCTAGTAAAAATGGTTCATTTACTGAAAGAAGACTTTTATATTTAATAATGATGATTCCATGATTCAGATGAACACACAAGCCTCTCTAAGTATCCAACCACCGACATTTAAACATTGTTATGTAATTCTCTCATAGATAACACAACTCAATATTCTCATCCAAAATGACATAAATATCAACTTCTGTTTCTCTATGATGTGATCTTCTCATGAAAACTCCATTGTTCATAGTTTTTTTATTCCCCGTATGCATATGTAAGAAATCGAAAAACATTCACCACATATGAATTATAAGATTTAACTATTTTGGATAGGGGTTACACAATATACACAGTCACATATCAATTTTATCAGCATATTGAGACACCTAAAAATTTATAAACAATTATCAATATAATTAATAATAAATTGAATTGATATTAAGCCATCAATAATTTATGTTACCAATTTTTGAAACCATTGAGAATTTTCTTTTGTCTGTGTTCTTCAAGATCCACTGCTATAATTTGTGGAAGTTGTTTCTTGATATGATTATCATATAACCTATAAATAAAATAAGGTCAAATATTGGAATATAAATTATAGTATAAGTGATAGAAGCACTCCCAGGAAAAATGATGCCATTTCTTCACAGTTGAGCAGAACGTATGTATGAGATCTATGATGTTCATCATCGAAAATCCATTGTTCATGAACTCCACTGAAACCAATATTTGGATGATTAAGAACTTTTAATTGGTTATCCATTTATTCATTAACATTCCCCATTTTTCGACCCATTCGATTGTGTTTTGAGGGATATTGAGATTCAAAATAATGAGAGAAGAAAAAAGCAATTTACTCTTGAAAATAAGCCTCAGCAATTGAGCCTTCAACTGATGCTTTGTTACGTATTTTTTTTTCAATTTCTACATGCATCTCTCGAATGGGTACATCTATCGAAACTGTACTGGACTACCACATTTCACATCATATGGAAAATGTAATATCCGATGTTCCATTGAGTCAAAGAATTCCGACCGAAAGTTTTTTTCCAGTGTACATATAATTACAACAATATCTTCTTCATGTTTTCTTAGCGCATCATAGTCTGTTTTCGCTGCACAAATGTCTTGAAAAAAATATGATATGTCTGTTATTGAATCCCAAATCATAGAATTAAACAAACCTCGGAATCCAATCAGCATAATTATTTCCATTATAACATGACAATCATGAATTTTTAATCCATTAATATAACCATTCTTAATACATCATCCCAAATTAGAAGCATATCCATCTGGAAGTCTCAAATATACAATCCACTGAAAAAATAATAAGAGACTCTCTTTGGAAAGTGTATAAGCTGATTTTGGCTTCATTAACCTCTATGATCTGACATTTTCAGATAGTTCAAGTTCTTATTGCCTTCAAATTTGGGCAAGATCTAATCGTGCCTTTAGAGTATCTTTGGTCTTACATGGTGTATCCAAAACTGTATGAAATAAATTATCAAAATAGTTCTTCTCAATATGGATAACATCCAACATGTGGAGGAATAATAAATCAGAACAATATGGAAGATCCCAAAAATGCTCTGTTTTATCCAATTATGTTCTTTCCCAAAGCCATGAATTTTCCGTTGGTTTACTGTTGGTCCAAATGTCATGGGGGTAATGAAAATATGACTGATTTTAACTCTGTACCTGAGATCATCTTTGGAGGTTCATCCCTTTAAATTGTACCTTTTCTTAAATGAGATCTGTTCCTCCAAAAATGATGATCGGTTGGAAGAAATCTACGGTTACAATCAAAATAGCAAGGCTTTTTTCCATTGATGAGCATAAAGGCTTTTTTTCTTTCATACATTAAGGACATTATTTCGGACCATGTTTACTCCAACCATATAACATGACATATGCCAAAAATTCACTAATCATCCACATCAATAAAACTTTTAATATGAAATTTTGTTTCGCAAAAACATCATATGTATTAACAACATCACTCCACAATGCATTTAACTCATCAACCAATGGTTTCAAAGAAACATCAATATTCTTTTTCGAACATCCATGGATTAATAGAGTCAAAAATATTTAAGGATCCTTCATCAAAATCCATGGAGGCAAATTGTACGGAGTTATAATGACATGAAAACATGAATAATGACTACCATAATAACCAAATGGACAGAAACTGTCAGTAGACAGACCCAATGGCATGTTTCGGGATTCTACAGCAAAAGATAGGTGCAAACAGTCAAAATGATTCCATGAATCACCATAAGATGGATTATTCAAGCTTTTATCAGTGGAAATCTTGGTTTTGTGCCATGACATCATTGACGATGTGTTCTGAGATATAAATAAATGCTACAACCTGGGTGTAAGGGGGAAATATCTCAACTATTTTAATGAAATTCATCTAGACTTCTCTACTTGAACATCTTTATACCTCGATTGTCAACATGTGGGACAACTATCCAATGAATCATTTTCTCTTGAATATAAGATGCAATCATTTGGACATGCATTAATCTTCCGATAACTAAGGCCCAGATTACGAATCAGTATTTTTCTCTCATTTTAATTTTCATGCAACACATTTACTTCAGGTAATAGTGTTTTAACCAAAAAATATCTGATCAAAATAGTTGTTTGACATTGCATTATCTGATTTAATAGCCAAAATTTTTGCAACCGCTTCTAATTTAGTTGTCATGCAACCAGGATATAATGCATCTTCAGCAGACCTCGAAAACACATAAAACTCGGATGGTGCCAAATTAGGAGTTAAAACAATATCATTGTGAGTTTCATTTTGTTGCACAGATGGACCTGCAACATCTTGTACTAAATTTTGAA
Source organism: Viscum album (assembly GCA_963277665.1). Lineage (NCBI taxonomy): Eukaryota > Viridiplantae > Streptophyta > Magnoliopsida > Santalales > Viscaceae > Viscum > Viscum album. The sequence goes on from OY728158.1 coordinate 886,354,398, forward strand.
TCTGTGATGGATTCAGAATCACGTTATTAGGATCCTCTCTAGAACTACATTCACCATGTTGATACCAAAAAACATAATATGGTTGAAAACCAAACCGCAAGAGATGTTCCCCAACCATGTCAAATGTGTCAAACGTTCTCAGAGTACATTTTTTACAAGGACACATAATTGTGCCTTCTGATACATATTCTAGTTTTGATGATGCAAATTCTATTAAAGCTTCAACACCCTCAATATATATAGGATTTAAACCATAACAATTTGAATTTCTCTGCTGATTTATCTATGCTCGTTCATCTAATAATGATTGATGTTGACTTCCTTGTTGCATATTTTTCTACATAAAATATAAAATCATCACTGTTTTTGAATAATTTTGAAATATAAAAACACTATCTGAAAAAAGAAGATATATAATTAAAACTACTTAATAATTACCATTAATTAAGGGAGACACAATTTCTAGTGGATTGACGGCTACTCTTTTATCCAATGGCTCATTTAATTGCATCTTTCTCACACTTACTATTGCTAATTATTGCTACTTATTCCTAATTATTCCTAATTATTTCTAATTATTACAAATTATTACTAATTCTTACAAATTATTACTAATTTTTACTAATTAGTACTAATTATTACAAATTATTACAAATTATTACTATATATTACAATTTATTACTAATTATTACTAATTATTACTATTTATTACTAATTTAGATTTACTTATCAATACTTAGCAAAATGAAAACTGCTTGAATAATGAAAGGAAATTTGGTAATCATTGTTGTGGAGATGATTACAAATTTTCCCTTCATTATCCAAGCAGATTTCGTTTACTAATTATTTCTAATAAAAAAATTTATATGATCAATATTTAAGAAAAAAAATATTAATATTATTAAAATAATAAAAAAATAAAAAAATATTAAAATTATCAATATTCGCAACAGACATTGCTCTATTCTAAACATGTTCAAATCTAAAAATGTCATCAATTGTCAAGTCATGGGTAATAAAAATTTTATGTCTCTCATTTCCAATATAAACTCTATAATTGTACTTGCATGGTTGATCACCTCGCAAGTAGTGCTGCAATGGGACAATCGAAGTAATGACGTTCTCATCTCTAAGAATCAACTCACATGACGCTCTATAGAGACCATTCTTCCTTAAAAATTTGAGGGGATATCAGTATGTTTCCCTTAAATTTTCAAGGATGAATGGTCTCTGTAAAGGTTCATGTGAGATAATTCTTATAGATAAGAATGGCATGACTTGGATTGTCCTATTGCAACACTACTTTCATGGTGATCAACCATGCAAGGACAATTATAGAGTTTACATTGGACATGGCTGACCCAAACTTTTTATTGTGCATGACCTGAAAATTGGTGACCCTTTGAGATTTGAACATGTTAAGAATAGAGAAAATCCTGTGGCGAATATTGATAATTTTAATATTTTATAATTTTTTTATTATTTTAATAATATTAATTTTTTTTCATAAATATTGATAATATAATATTTTTATTGCTAATTATTGCTAATTATTTGTAATTATTTCTAATTATTGCTAATTTTTGCTAATTTTTGCTAATTTTTGCTAATTTTTGCTAATTATTTCTAATTATTTCTAATTATTTCTAATTATTTCTAATTACTGCTAATTATTACTAATTATTGCTAATAATTTCTAATTATTGCTAATTCTTGGTAATTATTCCTAATTATTTCTAATTATTGCTAATTATTACTAATTATATCTATTTATTACTAATTATTACTAATTATTACTGATTATTACTAATTATTATTCATTATTACTAATTATTACTAATTATTAATAATTATTAGCAATTATTACTAATTATTACTAATTATAACTAATTATTACTAATTATTACTAATTATTACTAATTTTTACAAATTTTTACTAATTATTACTAATTATTACTAATTTTTACAAATTATTACTAATTATTAATATTTATTACTATTTATTACAATTCATTACTAATTATTACTATATATTACTAATTATTACTAATTATTACTATCTATTACTATTTATTACTATTTATTTCTATTTATTACTATTTTTTCTATTTATTACTAATTATTAGTAATTATTACTAATTATTACAAATTATTTCTAATTATTACTAATTATTCCTAATTATTTATAATTAATACTAATTATTACTAATTATATCTAATAATATCTAATTATATCTAATTATTACCAATTATTACTAATTATTACAAATTATTACAAATTATTACTATTATTACTAATTATTACTAATTATTACTAATTAGTACTAATTATTAATAATTCTTACTAATTATTATGAATTATTACTAATTACTTCTAATTATTACTAATTATTACTAATTATTACTAATTATTAATAATTATTACAAATTATTACTTATTATTACTAATTTTTACTAATTATTACTATTTATTACTATTTATTATTAATTATATCTATTTATTACTAATTATATCTATTTATTACTAATTATTACTAATTATTACTAATTATTACTAATTATAACTAATTATTACTAATTATTACTAATTATTAATAATTATTACTAATTATTACTAACTATTACTAATTATTACCAACTATTACTAATTATTACTCACTATTACTAATTATATCTATTTATTACTAATTATATCAAACTATTACTAATTATATCTAACTATTACTAATTGTATCTAACTATTACTAATTATATCTAAGTACTACTAATTATATATATTTATTACAAATTTTATCTATTTATTACTAATTATATCGAATTATATCTAATTATTACTAATTATATCTATTTATTGCTAATTATATCTATTTATTGATAATTATATCCATTTATTCTTAATTATATCTATTTATTGCTAATTATATCTATTTATTGCTAATTATATCTATTTGTTGCTAATTATATCTATTTATTGCTAATTATATCTATTTATTCCTAATTATTTCTATTTATTACTAATTATATCTAATTATATCTAATTAATATTAATTATGACTAATTATTTATAAGTATCACTAACAATATCAATTTATTAGTAAAAATAAATTTAAATAAAAATCAATTGAAATCTAATTAAATTACAACTAATAAACAACAATTAAAATTAACATAAAAAATAAATTAAATATAAAAAAATAAAATATAAATAACTTAAACTTTGATGTTCTGAAGATATTGACGCCCTCCGATTTCTCTCGTATAAAAAATTTCAACAAAAAGATTTTTTTTTGAAACTGAAGAAGGAAAAGAGGGAGAGAGCAAGATCTGAATGATTTGGAGAAAAACGGATGTGGGTATATATAAGTTAGATTAGTTGCGACGAGGTTATTAGCGATGGGTTTCCCGTCGCAAATACTCTCGCCCGCATTAATTACAGTCGGCGGTTAAAAGGTTATTGACGATGAGACCCGTCGCAAATAGTTCCTGCTGACAGTCTTTTTGCGAAGGGACGACATCCCATCGTAAAAAGTTATTAACCGCCGTCGAGTATTTGCGACGGGATCCCGTCGCAAATAACTTGTGCGGTTTTGCGCACAAGCCGCGCGGTTTGGCACGCAAGTCACGCCAAACAATTTGCGACAGGAGACGTAATCCCGTTGCAAATAATTGGTTATTTGCGACGGTGAAATTTTTCCGTCGCAAATAGCTTCCTGGATGGGTTATTTGCGACGAGATTTCTTCCTGTCATAAATAACCCATCACAAATAGTGATTTTTCCCATAGTGCCGCTCCCATGTTCTCTTCTGGAGATTCTCATGATGACACTAAACTCATACCAATGTAATCAACCACCCACATAGAACCTATTTCTTTTGATCCTCTATCTCCACCGGGAACTCCTCAAACATCACACCATATTCAATGTCCTGGTCGCCCTAGTCGATGATGTGTGATGGATCATTAATGTATCTCCTCAACTGCAATACGTGGAAATCATTATGCACCCGGTAAATCTTTGGGGGAAGATTTGGTGGTACAACACCTCTCCAACTCTACCCAGGATCTGAAAATGATTGATGAACCTTGATGATAGCTTTCCGCCCTGAACAATCCTTTCAATCCTCATTGGGGTGAGACCTGAAGGAATACATTATCACCCTCCTCAAACTCCAAGGGTCTCTGTCTTCTATTGGCATAAGACTTATGTATTCTATGTGTAGTCCTCATCCACACCTGAATGATCTTCACCTCTTGGTGGTATCACAAACGAACCTGGACCCATGAGTGCTGACTCTCCTAGGTCTGTCAACCGAAGGGGTGATCTACAAGGTCACCCGTACAAGGCCTCAAATGGTGTCATACGAATTGTAGAGTGATAGCTATTGTTTTATGCAATCTCCACCAATGGTATGTGGTCCTCCCAACTACGACCAAAGTATAAGACGCATGCACATAGTATATACTCCATGTTCTGTATGGTCTGCTCTGTCTGACCATCCTTCTTGGGGTGAAAAGATGTGCTCAAGTGTAGATGAGTCCAGAATGCCTATGAAAACTCCTTCTATAAATCAGATATAAAGAGAACATCACAGTTTGAGACAAACATCGAAGGAAACCACTGAAGCCACACTATCTCCTGGACATAGAGGCGTCCCAATCCCTCTACCTGTTCCTACTCATCGATGGGTGAGAAGTGAGATGACTTGGTGAGTCGGTCAACAATCACCCAGATGGAATCATGGCCCCTGGATGTATGTGGTGACCCCATCACAATGTCAATCAAGATAATATCACATTTCCACTATGATACTTCGAGTGGTTGGGCCAAGACGGCTAGAACCTGATCCTCAACCATCACTTGCGGAAAATTGAGGCATTGCGAAATGAAATGGTCAGTCTCTACCTAAGCTTCTGGAACCACAACTGGAAAATCTCTCTCCATACAAAGGGTTATCCCTTCTTTATCAATGCTGACAAGGGTACTTCTATATTGGAAAAGTCAGGTACGAATCTTTCGTAGTACCCATCCAACCCCAAGATACTCTACCCCTCTGTCACACTTCGGGGTGGCTACCAAGAAAGTACTACATTTATCTTCATAGGATCCACTACAACTCCAGCATCTAAGATAAAGTGTCCTAGAAAGAGGACCTCCTAAATCCAGAACTGACACTTTGAGAGATTACCCTAAAGATGGTGCTCTTGGAGTGTGTCTAGGTCTATTCGAATGTGTGTAGCATGCTCCACCTATGATGCTAAGTACACCAAGATGTCATCAATGAAGAATAACAAGAAAAGATTGAGGTAAAGCTGGATGATCCTGTCCATGAGTCAAATGAACACTGCTAAGGAATTTTTCATTCAGAAATGCATCACCAGGAGCTCATAGTGGCCATAAATTCACCTGAAGGGTGTCTTCAGCATATCCTCATCTCGTACCTGAAGCTGGTGATAGCCCGATCTGAGGTCTATCTTCGAGAACCACCTCTCTCCCTTCAGCTGGTAAAAGAGGTCATCGATCCTCAAAAGTGGATACATGTTCTTCACAGTCACCTTGTTCATACATTAGAAGTCCACACACAACCTCAAACTATTGTATTCCTTCTTGAAGAAATAACTGGGGCTACCCACAGTGAAACACTGGTCCTTACATACCCCTTCCTCTGCAAGTCCACCAGTTGTACCCTTAACTCATGAAGCTCCATGAGAGCCATTCAATATTCAAGTGTATGTATCAGTGCCATCCCTGGGTGACATCCAATTAATAAGTCTTCATATCTACGAGGAGGTAGTCCTGGAACATTTTTTAGAATGAAATACTCAGACTCGTGCACCAATATAGGAATGCTCGGACTCCCCTCGTCCACCGTATCGAGGGTGAGGCTAGACAAGTGGTGAGTGATTTACTACACCATCCTCCAAGAAAGTCAATCATATGCCGCAAAGGTTCCCTTCTATCGGGTGAAGGAAAACCTGGCCCCATCCTCGTGGACACACCATACTTTGTGCCTAAAATAGTCGATCTGGGCATGGAGTGTGGATAACTAGTTCTTACCCAAGATGACATTGTAAGGCCTCAAATTAGCTACTAAGAGATCCCAACCAAATATATCACCACCTTGAGTAAGCTCACACTGCTGACACCAGTGCATAATCATCAAATCCCCTCCCGTATGATTCTCTAATCAAAACAATCGAGCCAACGACTCCTCTAGAATCCTTGAGCCTCAAATGAAGTCCATGGAAAATAAAGAGTGACATGAAACTGTTTCTATGAGAATTGAAGCTAAGGTGTATTAGACATAGATCGTACCTCTTATCCTCTCTAGAGTGTTGTGGTTGAAGGAATATATCACATATAGATGACCCTGCCCCTATCTACCTACTCCCAGAACTCTTGGTGGACCTCATGAGGGTGGTGGTGGTAGTAACTCAAATTGTCGTCTACCGCATGCCACTCAGCCTGCTCCCCTTCCACGTTTTCTGCTCTACGGACCTCCTCTCTTAAACCTCTATCACAGTCTCAGTTATCCCTTTACCTTAATGGTCATCCGTGCGGGGAGTCAGACAGTCATGATCCCTCTTCCCCTATTCGCCACAAGAGTAAAAACTTTAGTCCTCAGATGACCTTCCCAACGTCATGAGCTCCACACCTCTAGCCCTGTGTCCTGGGGTCATCATTCCGATGGTCGGGTATATTTGGGATTCTATGTCATCTACCTACTTCCCGCTACAGATGAATCAACCACCTGTCTTCCGATGGTGTCTCTCACCATTAGTGTATCCTATACTAGGATGCTCTCCACTAGTAGGGATCACTACATCCCTCCATACTACAACAGGATGATGATTGAAATCATCGACGCCCTAATATCCCATAAGAGTCCCTGCTAAATGGTTATAGCCCTGAAAAAGGGCTCCGTACCATATCAGTGGAGTAGTAGGAGAGGTCGGTATACCTCGCTGAGTATTAGGATACTATCAGGATTCCCTATTGTAGGTATAATAACTCTTGAATATGCACTGACCATAGTGTCATGGGTACAAAATCCTCCGTGGTGAGGCTATCAAAGTCCTAACAGACAAGGGTTTCCTCCTCGTGTGTTTGGAGTATCATGCTCCACCACCTCCCTACCGTTCCATGAAAATGGATAGCGTCTAGAACTACAATATTGTATATCGGTTTATCTACTAAGAGAAAAACCCAAGTAATTGCCTCCCACCTTAGCTACCTAAGGTTTTATCTTTCCTCGAAAAATCAGAGGCCTATATCTCCAGAACTTTTTAGCACTCTCAGTCGGTGTGCACTATCCTCTTGTGGAGTTAGTAGCAACTAATTCTCTCCGAGAGGTGGTTCTTCTAGAAAACCACTCGATGGTTCTATCGCTTTAAGTGGTCCCTACACTGATGCCTCATCACTTGGTGGACCATCATCGTGACCTATCACTAGAATCCAGGCTGGCTATCTTCGTGGAGGCTTCCTATAGAGAAATAGATACTCTATGGTCAATAAGTTATACCTGGTGAGATGACTCAAAAGAGATCAAGATAAAAAAATTTACAAAACTCATACAACTAGGGTTTTTGTGTACCAAGTTGGAAAATATAATTAAGGGTCCTGGTGTATGGATATGTTTGACACTGCATCAACACTAGGATCCCTAGACTGAAACCCAAATTCAAGACACTTAACACTATTGCCTCCATTGAAAATATAGACTCTTAGTTCTTATGGTATAACCAACCGCCCTATCATACCACTATGTCATGTCCCATCCCCCAGGGCCCATGCTGTGACTACCCCCAATCCCGCCTTCCAAATTCCAGGGGCTGGTGACTAGCATCGGAAAGAAATATCCCAAAAGGGAAGGCATTTCCTTCAAACATTTACACACACAAACATGTAAAAACTACTCAAAGCAAACCATGATTAATGGAAAAGTAATTAAACCACCAAAAAGTACCACAGATGAGAGTAAAGTGTGTAACCTGAAATTAAAGGGGCCAGAATACAGGCCCAACTAAAAGAAAATTAAGAAAAATATGTACAAGATCTGGAGGTCGTCTGCCAAGGATTCTACCTGATGGATTGGTACAACTCTCCGTCAGATGTAACCACAACACACAACATATATCAATCCTACTCTAAGCACCGTATAGTCCTGGATCCCCAAAGCCTTAGTCAAGGATTTCTATCATCTGTAAAAGACACAACATGAGCAGGAGAATCCCATGTAGGGGTGAGTATAACAATATTCAATATGGGCCATGAGATCCCTGAAGGTATCCCAGTAATCCACGAAGAAAAACACCACAAAGGAAATTCCACGAAGGTAGTACCACCCAGAAAGATCTTATCCATATAGAGAAGAGTAAATGACACATATCACACCAATTATAACATAATTACAAAAGTAATTATGATTATTTATAAAACTAGATCATCTTTTTTTTTCAGGAGGCTCTATCACTGATCCACGTAGGGTTGCTAGATGCTGACCTAGAGTGGATTTCTAGGTGATGACCCACAAAGGATCACTAGGTGCTGACCCATAGAGGATCCCTAGTTGCTGACCGATAGATGATCACTAGGTGCTGAACCACAGAGGATTTCTAGGCACTGGCCTAGTCAAAATTTCTAGGTGTTGACCCACTCAAGATCTCTATTCCTTTTCCACATCAAATCCAACAATTGGATTCCCACACTTAGTACACTTGATATCCATAGGATCGGATCCTAAATCCATTAGTAGTCCCTCATTCGCCACAAAGTCCCACATATATTAACCCCAATGGACCTTGTCACTGTAAGGGTCCCAATACAATAGACAAGGCATTGTTCAGATGTCTGGTATGTAAGTTATAGGCCTTTTAGTAAAAAGGTCCTGGTTGGATTTGAGTCCAACCCAACCCATCCATACACCAAATTCCTCCAAAACTCAACTAGAGTATCTTAGAAGGACTGCCCCATCACAATGGTTCAAATTACATAGACATCACTTCAATCAGACACATGATTTATAAGATACGAGCATTTTAGTAAAGAGGGGGTCGGTTGTGTCTAGGCCTGGTTAGACCCAGTCGGACCAATCAGATAGAACCAACCTATGGTTCCCACATACCGTAGTTCAATTAGACAGACTCGACCCTACCCAGTTCAGGTTGGGGTATGTCTGGTCCATCCTGGCCAGTGGGCCAGGCTCAATGGGCCTTGTTGGACCTAGCCCGGTTTGGACGAGCGTCTAGCCCGCTGGGTCGCCTGATGACCCGGTCCCGTCGGGCCTGGCCCAAAGGGTGTGGCTCTGTACTGTCGGTGACAGTTTGGCCCGCTGGGCCATCGGTCCGACCCACTGATACGAGACCGGTCTTCCGATGTGGGTCTGGCCCAGCCTGCTGGTGGGCGTGCAGCCTGCCAACTGAGGACCGGCTTTGCAGTTTTGCCGGTGGGGTTCTCCTGGAATGCGACATCCAACCACATACGGCCTCCACTGGTTATGGGTAATTCCTCCCACCACGTTAAAACAACCATTTCTCCATTGGTCCTGGTGTCCTGGACGCAGTCCACCATCTCCACGCGGTGCTTTCCTGGCACCACATCACCCCGTAGCTATTGTGGCCACCCGGTCGTGACCTCCTGCCAGCACAACACGCTGATGGTTGCACCGCCACCCTCTTCCCACACCTTCTGGTGCACTAAATAAACCTTCGAGGGGCCATCAGAGTCACTCCGGTGGTTCATTTCTCCAACCTCTTGTATATACAGTCTTCGTAGGATGTTGCCTTCACTACGAAGGATTCATATTCACCTTGCTGACAAGTTTATCAGTCGACTTCAAAGAGCACATCAAGAACAACTATAGTGGACGGGCCAAGCCTTGTTTGGGATGGCCCATGCCCTATGCATTGGAGGTTAATCATGGGGATAAACATGATGATAACCACACAGCTTGAAAACCCCTAAATCAAACCCCACACGATATCCACCCGCAAGAATGAGCGATTCTTGGATCAACCTCTTAGTCGGTTGATACGTGTTTGTATTTAATTGTCAAGAATGAGGAAGAAATAATCAAATACATAGAATGAATTAGCCTCAGCCTCATTGATGATCAATTATGAAGCATTCATCTTTGAGGTTTCAAGGGGTTGACGTAGCTTGCATATCGGTTCTTCGAGGAATGTCGAAGAGGATGAAGTCTCACCGACATTCTTCATTCTTCCTTGGAGCGGGATTTCACCAGTGGTTCATCCGATATTTACTGACTTTTATTAATTCCAAAACTCCCATGGCATATTATTAATAGAAATAAAATGTGCAACAATGTTGCACTGATTTATGATTCTAATTAAATGAGCCACATTTAACAAGTCATTAAGGTAACAACATCATAGTTTCAAATGATCCATTATTAACACATATATTAATGTATCCCATCGCTTCCTTGTCGCTGCACCATAATGCTACCGTCTTCAACTAAATGGTGAGAAAATAAATAAAATGATTCCATAAAATTATTTTTTATTTTTCTCAAAAAGTATGAAAAATAACTTTTCCACTCGACCCTTGCTGGCCATAGTTAAGTCATTTCTAGAAAAATCCTAACATTCTATATTCAACGGTGCCCTAAATTTTTTTATCCAATCACCAGTTCAAATGACAAAAGAATATGATCAGACGTTTACTGAATGTACCTTAAAACAGTTCAAAATTCTATTTTGGGGTCATCGGGCCTTGGAATCACGTTCCGTCGGAGTGTGTGGTCTTAGAATAATTCATATAATTAAAAACATTACATGGAATTTATGAGACATTACAATTATCCCCAAACATTATTTTATGTGTATAATTCAAAAATGAAATAAAATTTATGAAAATAATTTTCTAAATAAGTGAAATTTTATTTTTAATTAAAATAATATTTTATTCAAAAAATACCGATTATAAAACTATAAGTGATTTTATAACATTTTAAAAAATTTATTATTGTCACATAAAATTAACTTATAATAATATGACAGAAAAATATATATTTCTGAACAAATTTTTGGAAAATAAATTTTATTTTAAATCACTATTTTAATTATGTAATTATAAAAAACTTTTAGGTTTTATAAAAAAATAACACATATGTTATCATTTTTTTAAAATATTTATTTACATATACTATGACATATTTATATCATATTTTAATTTTTTATATGACTAAATTTTATATATACTTTCACATGTAACGTTACTATTCTATTGGTCAGATTATTATTTCTAATGGTCATGTCACTTTTCCAAGGGTCATGTTACTATTATGTCGGTATATGTTCCTTAATTTATATGAATATTACTAATTTCATTCTTTATTTATGATAATGATGCTTTTATTAGGATCTACAATCTATACATGTGTTTTATACTATGTAGCACAATTATAAGAAGGGAAACAATTCATTTGATATAATTTTGGGTCATTATAGTGATAGATGCCCCTTAGGCATTAGTGTTTAGAAACATCGATGAAAAAAACAGAGATGGAGGAAATGATGAGTTTCATGGGTTTCTAGGCACAAGAGATTTGGAAGCCCTAGTTACACACTATGTGACCCACTAAGATACACAATTTGTACCCCTTTACATATAACACTATGTTTTCACTATTTTTTAAATATCGAAAACCGTGTGACACCGAGTCACACGTCATGTATCCTAAGACCATATTATTTAGTGCGTAATAGCGTACATATTAGCATAATGAGATAGACACACATAACATGTAATACCATTTTATAAATCATATATGTTGGGTCTAGAATATCTATATCTACAGGATATACATTCTCAAATTCTACATGAAATTATACACTATGTATTTTATATATATTCCATCTATAGATATATGCACTCCATTTACTTCCCATGACACATGTTTGTATTCTATATAATAATAACTTGGAATTTTTTTAGTGTATGTGAAATTAAATAATGTACCTATTAGGTATACATACCATGTATCAAACCATACACTTCATGTATATGGATTTCACATGATTTGGAGATGGTAGTAAATGACCAACGTTTCTTGAGATCCCTACATGCCATGTGCCCTATTGAACAGTTTGTGTCTTAAATTTTTTTGGTATTCTTTTTTATTTCTCAGCCGAGTGTCAGAGTTAGATATCTGAGTGGTCTATTTTGAGTATCATCTCTGTAGAGCACAAAAATATGATCTCCTTAGTCATCAAGAGATATTCAATTTTTGTTATATCCAGTTAAAAGATCTTATCTTCACTAGATATATGAAAGTAGTTAGGTGGGATGTTTAGAGAAGAGATGGAGTTAGGTACTCACCTATGTTTGGGGGAAGAATCCATTATGTTTAGGGTTATGTACTCAACTATATACATATGAATTATAGTGTTAAATAATCTATATAACAAATGGAGTTCATGTAATCCCCCAAACATCATGACACAATCCTCTATCAATAGAGTAAGTACCCCCCTTTAGTTTGGGAATAGTCCCCCACTAGGGCTAGGTACTCCCCTGATCAATACACATATTCCATGAGGAGTAACAATCCCACACTATTGATGTAGTGAAGTGGATTTTATATTTTGAAATATATTCTACTTGGGTTTCAGTGCTATGATTTTATTAGATCACTTTAATAGAAGGATCCAAGAGAGTTGAGATGAGTGGAAAGTCAACATACTTGACTTTTTTTACTTATTTAATTTTAAGAATATCTAGATTTTTATGTAGAGATTTTAGTATTTTATAATTTCCCCCCATGCATTTGGGGCACCCTACTGGGTATATTTATACTCAACCCTATAAGGGTTTTGTTCCAACACAAGTTGTTTCTATGCATATGATGCATAGCTTGGTGTTAGACACAGTGGTCGAAGAACAGGTGCTAAGTGAATCTTGATAGTGCTAATTATTAGTAATACATATTATTGATAGTTCTCTTATAAGGACAAGAAGTTCTACTATTTCCACTAATTGGGTGTGTACATTGACTTGGGACACCAAACTTTGTGCCTTTCCTTATTTATATCTTTTAAGTTATGTTTCATTATTGGGGAATTTTTCATGGTTATATGTACGATATAATTCAGTTTGTTCTATTATTTTTTGTCTTGTACAAACACACATATAATTTATAACAAAGATTCATGGATGAATATAGGGTTATTGGCCGAGGCCTCCCATATATGTGTTATGAATTCTTTGTGCTGGTATCCAGTCATTGGAAAATTGGGTGTAGGCTTGGGGTGGAACACCCGGTCGACTTCTAGCCTAAGTAAAGTCCCAATTAGAATGGTTATTTCCTAATGGTGTCAAATTATTTTGAGTCTTAGTGATGGAGATTAAATTTAGTAGTATTGTGAGGATTATTTTGGGATACTTAGTGTATCAGTGTTGAAGGGTATTGTGTTCCATTAATAGTCCAAGGGAACCTAGTGATTGGTGCATGAGACCGACATAACCTTTCATCAGAACATTGATATCTATTAGTCCACTCAAAATTATGATACATCACTTGAAAGGTTTAATACAATAGTTTACGCATCACGTAATGTGTTAGTTTGTACTCATTCACAATTTTCTAGAGCCTAGTATAGAAGATATTATTTACTAAATATTGTTTAACCTTATAAATAATATGAGTTTACCCCACATATATATATATTAGATTTGATAGGTACAGTTTTATTGATCCCATAATTCTGATTCAACCTCTATACATCAACCATATGGGAAATGAGTATTTTGATCAAGGACTTGATAAAGAGGTGATTCTATATCCGGGAAAGTAGAGGTTTGATACCCCACCAATTGAGTAGTGAGAAAACATATCTATAACATATGTATAAGTACCCATAGTGCATGATGATATTATTAATAGGCTGAGTACAAGTCATGAACATGAAATACAAGGAACCTTATGGTTTTGGGGTGAGTTGGATCCTTAGGTTGTAGAGGGATGGCTGGAGTCTAGTACTTGTATGTTTCATATAGTTCTCACATCCACAGATCAACTGAGATTTATTTATAAAATTTATCTTTTTAGATCAATATAATATTTTTTTGTCATTAATAATGAAGACCCATGATTAGGCCACCCTACCCTTTATATAGTTTGGTCACTTATTTAGGTTAGAGTACTGCCTAGAGACTGTGAAGACAACATTAGTTCAGGAGATATTATACATCCATAAGGGTAGTATGTCAGTTTATTAGTACACTAAATGGTTCACAAACCACATGGGTCATTACCAAAATATGATTCACAATAGATACCTAAGGGCATTGATATTTTAGTGTATCCTTAAATGGTTTATTAGAGTTGGGACTATACCTTTGTGCAATCCCACATATCATGGGGTATTACAAAGAGTCCTAGTGATCAAGAATTTTACTTGTGAGATGTAAATATGGACCAAGTTATGTTTTTTTCTTACTAATGTGGACACATTTATGTTCAAAATTGACTATGGTATTATTTTTTTCAACATTTCAATACATGTTCCAATGGAATGTTACTAGAGAATGTTGAGATATGTTTTTGCTGGATTTGTATATGAAACATTTCTTATAGTACATAGGAAATATTCATTACTAATTAAAATTATGCTATCCCAATATTCAAGTTCAAAACATAATGAACATACTCATGATCCATTTTGAGTTTGAACACTTTCAAACAAAGAGAAATAAATATAAAATTTGATACAACACAATGTTACCAGATGAAATATAAATGATATTACCATATATAGAGTTATAAAAATTTAGCATTTCTGAGTTTGTTTGAATTTATATAAATAGAAAAAAGTTGGTTTTTGGAGAAATCAAGAGCCTCTATCTATATGAAGTTGAGAAATGTTATTTGATGAACTTAATAATTTTGAATGAATAGAGATGTTTACCTTATAAGTTATAATGTTAAAAGTTAAAGCTGTCTGGAGATTGAATTTGCAGATATCCAGAGTTGATTTATTATTTTATCATTACTTAATAGAGAAAAACCATGTAGTGTATCAGTTGGGGAGCTATATGAATCTTAATATATAAACAATAAGAGTCATATCTACAAATATAAAAAGAGAAATAAAGTTGATGAATCAACAGAGTTCTAATGATCATATTTTCTTTTTAAAGGATGAGTAACAATGTCTAGATAAAAAATTATTAGACTGATAATTTAGAGATTTTTTGACTGGTCAAAGGAATTTTGTGAACAATTGTCACGTGGATATACAAAATGGGATCATATGGAGCTATGTGATGTTGAGTTACAATGTACACAGTCAATTTTTATGAAGATCAATATGATGTTTATATAGGGTAGAATTGAAATATGTATTAGTTGAAAGATAGACTATCAGTGCTCTCAGAAGAAGATAACTAATGCAATTTACTTGTGTGATAAATCTAGGGGCTTCATTGTGTGAAGGTCCATTGGAAAGAAACTAAAAATATCCAACATATGGATTATAACAATGACATCAGATCGAGAGTTGAGATGAATTTGAGTTGTAATAGATGAAGATATGTTGAGCCTAAAGGGAAGATGATTCTTATTAGAGAGGAATCAGGTGAATACATATAAAATATAGATATACATGGATTTTTATTTCATCCTATGGAGAATGTTGATGATGTAAAATCACATTGAAAATTTTGTGCAATATACTTTGGATAGACATACTGTATGATGATCTTGGGAGATTTAAATAAACATTACAAATTTAATAAAAATGATGATTCTAATATCTTTATTGGATGTTTTCTATATTTTGTAGGACAAATTAGTTTTAAAATGTTTTTAACACCTCAAATATTTCAAGAAGTTATAAAGAGATTCCTAAAAATTTGATATTTGTTAAAAAATTCAAACATGTGGGAGAATTTGAATTTCAAATTTCAAAGAGTAAAAAAAATCTTTTAGGTGATTTAATTTCCCCTAAGAGAAAACCTATAGAATCGATGTGAAACGTTAAGATAATACAACACTTTTCATACACATAGAAGAGAAATATTACTATTGTATTTCTATCAAGATAATATAAACAAGGTTCCTACCAATTTGAAAAAGAGTTCTATTAGACTGTGTTTCATTAGATAGAGGAAATTTTTAATTATACCAAGAATCATCAGATGAAGAGAAATTAGTGTGTAAGTTTTTGATCAGAGTTCCTAGCTAGTTGAAGGAGATTCATCACACATAGACTGCTTTATCATAGAGAGATGTACTAGACTAAGAACATCTGATGATGTTGAATAAAAAAAGAGAATGCAAGTATGAAGCATAGTAAGATGAGGAGAATACTAAATAGAATCATCTGGTGGAGGACCATATGATATAAGGAATACTATATTGAGGTATATTAGACAAAATCTACTAAGTATTTTTCCCTAAAAAGTTCTGGAAAAGTTATGTATGACTATATCTAGGACTTCTAAGATTAGGGGGATGTTTTGATGAAAATAAAATTAAGAGAGTTGTATAAGATGTTGAATATTATATATAGGAAAAGGTATATTTCTACAGTGGATCATAATAGAAGAAGGAAAATCTTGTATCTAAGGTGTAGAATCAATTTCTAAAAAGGTTTGTTTTTGGGGGGTGTAAATAGCTGTAAAAAAATTTGATATAAGAAGTAAAATTGGGTGATTTAAAAACTATGGAATAATAGTTTAGTAAGGGGGTAGAACAAAGATTAGCTAGAGGAATTATTATTGGGGTGTAGAACTAGTTACTACTCATTTATTTGTATTCATGAATGTAGTTAGTAAAATAATCTATGATGTGTGGGATAATAAATAGAGAAAATAATAGGTCTTACTACTAGACCATGTATATATAATTTTATGATCTATATTCTTATATTACTGAATATTAAGTGTGGTTTAGAGATATCCTAATAGTGTATAGAGAACTCTAAAAAGTTTAATAGGTTAATATAGTTCCCTTACATGTTAGGAAACATTACATTAAAAAGAAAAGAGATCATTAATCAACCCCTTCCCCTATTATTGATCCTACACTAATAAGTGAACTTTAATTGGTGTCACAACATAAGTTTCCTCAGATTGATCCAATTATCCACTAAAGATGGAGATTTTTATTATAGTAAACCATAGGGGTATTCTGGTATTCGATTTAATAAACTATCATAGTTTATAAAATCGGATGTTATCATATTACATATCTCTTATCCTTGAAGTTAAAGATTCATAAACTATGGGATTTACTCCCATTAATTAAGTTTCAATAACTTATTTTAATAAGATAAATTCTGAAGTTGATGGAAAATATCTGAATTCCATGTTGATAGTTCTGATAGAAAATGATAATACAATGATTATGGGGTTTCCAATGGATAAAAATGGGAGATATGTTTATAATAATATATAAAGGAAATTAGGAAGTTAAGTAATATTAGATAAAATTATAAAACAAAAAATTTGAATATGATCAAATTGGTGATGAAGAAAGTATTGATGAATAATTTACAAGAGTGAATGATATTTTCAGCAATATAAGAGGTTTTAGTGAGAAGTTAGAAGATTTTACTATAATTAAGATACTAATGAGAAGCCATACAAATAATTTTTTTCCAATGTTTCGGCTTTACAAGATTAATAAGTCTTATATTAGGATATAATTCATAATATTATAATATAATATAAAACGAGAAAGTATATAGTCCTTAATATGAAGGCTAAGGAAGAAAACAATTTTGAATCATTGTTAAAAAAGAAGCTTAGAGATAAAAAAGATGAACCAAAATCAACTGAGTAGAAGTGAGAAGGATGATTATCTATCCATTAATGAATTTTATTATCTTGTCAAATTATTATCTCATACATTAAGTGAAATTAATCTATCATACAATGATGATGATTGATAATAGAGAACCTAATATTGTCATATTCTAAAAGAAAATTTAGAACATGTTTTTAAATAAATTTTACAACTAAAGAAGTATAAGAATAAGATAAAGAAATATGTTAAGGATGTAACATTTGAGAATGATGAGTGAATAAAAATGGATGTGATGAACCATAATGTGATTAGAGATCAAAAATTAATTTGGATGAGCTTGAAAGTAAAGTGAATATTTTTATAGAAACAAAATTTGGATACAATAATATTAACAAGGAATAACAAACATTTGTGGAAGAAATTAAATAGAACAGGTTGATGTTGGATGAATTTGAAAAGATGATAAATGTTTTTTGAGAAATTTTTGTTGAGAAATTAGAAGAGTTTTAAGAAACATAATCAATGTTTCTTATAATAGAATGTTAGTTAAGAAATATGAGAAAAGATTTTGCTAATGTAGTTGAAGTTAAAGGTTAATCTTTTAATGCTAGCAAAAAGAAGGACCCACATAAGCAATTTATTCATAATACCAAAAAATATCATAGTACACATGCTGTTCTTAACAATTAGGTTTCAAATTTAAGGTATTTGATAAATACTCTTTGAATAATAAAGATTATAATTCATCAAGGATGTATATCCGAAAAAAAAGTTCCTAGGGTTTGTAAAAAGAAAACAATGAAAATATTCATAGTAATTATACAATAGGTTTGAAAGATCAGGATTTAGTGGTCATGTTGTAGTGTTTTAGAGCCCCATCCATATTTATACTGGTACAACATGTCGTTACTAGAATGAAGGTATGAATAATGGAGGCTCTATAATGAGTAAAAAATAACTAATTTTTGAAGAATGTTTTTTGAGGAAGAAAAGAAAATTTAGAAGAGTAAGAATGTAAAAAATTGAATCGTGAAAAATTAAAATCTTATAAATGTTAAGTAAGGATAGTAGTTGAAGAATGTTTAAAAAGTTAAAAAAGTTGTGTAGGGAAAGAAATAAATCTTAATTAAAGAAATTTGTGCAGGTTACAAAAGTTCAGTAGGGAAAGAAATAGCCCTTAGTTATTTGGATAGATCAAATGTCCATGACATGAAGGATGGAGAAATCCAAAAACGTATATTAAATAAAGAGGGAATTTTTTTAAATTTTTTTTGAATAAATTTGATAATATGTTATAAATTTCTAGAAAGTTAAATATTCTAAAGAATTGAAATAGGTGTGAGAAGGATGAGTATGTTAAAAAAAACTTATGACTATCTTACTATCCCGAAAAGAAATAAATAAAATAATGTTATAAATTCAAGTTACTAATGGTGCTTTGAAATATGAAGAGAATATGAAAACATTATCTAATGATTCTATATATGAGGATAAATAAAGCATATCTAAGTCCAAAGATAAATATAAGACTATATTTGACTTAGAGAAGATTCACAGTCTGATCACTACTTCAATTGAACAATGAGGTTACTCTTTATTTCTAATATACTTTCTCATTTTTACTAACTTGTAGGGAATTAAAGAAAAATAAATAAGGAATATGGATGATTTTTTTGAATATTTATTGTAATAATATATGTTTAATGTGGAACATTTTTATCATCAATATGTGGAATGGAGTGCTAACCTTGAGGGGGGGGGGTGCTAAAGTTGAGGTTTTCATCAAAAACCTTACTCAAGATTACATTGATATAAATATGCTGGATGAATATTGATGAAATCCTTACTTGAATGAAATGATATGGAAAATATTGATAACCTTAATGATAAAATATCATTTTCTATATTTGGAATTACCATATTGAATTTGTGATTTTTAGTTAATGAAATTTTTTAAAGAAATGCATGTGATACTAGTTTTCTCTCAAAGATATTTTTCAAGACAATATGAGGAAATAAGATGAGTTTTAATTATATCTATTTCACCCTTTGTATTTGATTTTCAATAAGGGGATGTAACCCAAGAGAAGAAAGAAAATGAAAACATCATATGAGAAAAAAATTATTGAGTACACATATTTACATCAAATATGTTTTTAGTTGTAAGGGGATATTGAAAACAAACACCAAGGGAGATATTGTTATTCCCATTCTATTTTTGTTTCATTTTTTTTCAATATGTCAATATGTTTTTATAGATAAAGTTACCGGAGAATGTTGAGAAAAATTGTTTCTATAGTTTTGTAAGAAACTTATATTATGGTTTGTAGGAAGGTTCTTTAATAAGTAATAGTATTATATGAAAATAATGAAGTTTATAACACCATGAACATACTCATTATCCATGCTATGTTTGTACGCATTATTAAAAAGAGAAATAAGTAAAAAATTGGGGCTATATAATGTTTTTGGAAAAAATAAGGATGATTTTCCCAAATAGAGAGTTATATGAATTTGGAATTTTTTAGTTTGCATTAGTTTGTATAAAGAGTAAGAAGTTGGTTTATAGAGAAATATTGATCTATAGACTATATAAATTTTAAAAATGATATCATTTGGAAAGACACAATGTGAAAAAATGAAGATGATTTTAGTCCAAGATACAAGTTTCAAAGATGTTGCTGTATAGATTGATGTTTTGGCTATCCATAGTTGATTTCTTAATTTATCATGATCAGATGGAAGAAAACCATGCAGTTAATTAGTAAGAGAGATATATGATATTTAATAAATAAGCATGATCAAATTCATACCAGATTAAAACAAACTGGAAAGAGCATGATTATTAATCAACGGAGTTCTAATGATCAAAGCATCTCTTATAAAGGACGTGTCACAAATTATAGTTGTAGAATGATTGAATGGAGAATTTGGAGAATTTTTCCCAATATAAGTAATTATTTGAAGTTTTATCATATATAAATACATAATGAGATCATACATAGCTATGTGAAGTTAAGTTATAAGGTACATAGACTATTTGTAAGAAGATCAAAATGAAGTATGTATGTGTAATAATTGTAATATATATTAGTATAAATATAACATGTCAATGCTCTAAGATAAATATAAACAATGTAGATAACAAAACAAAAATATATGAAGTTAAATTGTATTAAAATATATCAGATAGAACCAAGAAATATCCAACAGATGGAGTATAATGACAAAATCATAAAAAATAGTTGAGATGAAGTTGAGTTGCATCAGATAGAGAAAATTTTATCTGAATTGATAGAGGGTTCCTAAAAGATTGGAATCAGTTAAAGAAATATCAGATAATGATTTTTCTTGTGAGTTCATCATATGAATAATTCTAATGATATAGCATCATATATAGTAGTTCTTGAAAAGTACATCAGAAAAATTTAATGAATGAATATCTAATGATATTTACATAAAATTTTTAAATTCATTAACAAAAATTATTATAAGCCATTAATTCAACATTTTATATATTTCCTAGAATAAGGTTATTTGAGAAAGTTTTTAACACATAAAATATTCCATGAAATCTCAAGAATATTCCTAAAGACATGAGAAGTGTCCAATGAAATTCAAATGACCAAGAGAATTAAAATTGGGATTTTTTTTTGATTTTGAAAATACTTTTGAGTTCCCAAATTTTCTCCTAAAAATTGATCCTATAAAATGGGGTGCAATTGTAAGAGAAAACAACAAATAAAGAGAAAAAGTGATAAAGGATTGGCTCTATGAGAATCTAAACAAGGATTAAACCTAGGTAAAGAAGTGTTCTATTGGACCAAGTTTCATCATGTAGAGAATA
Organism: Viscum album; assembly: GCA_963277665.1. Taxonomy (NCBI): domain Eukaryota; kingdom Viridiplantae; phylum Streptophyta; class Magnoliopsida; order Santalales; family Viscaceae; genus Viscum; species Viscum album. The sequence continues at coordinate 886,376,016 of OY728158.1, forward strand.
AGTTTCATTTGACCAAGATTCAAAAAATGAATAGAATTTAATGTGTGATTTTTTTATCACGGTTCCTAATTTGTAGGAAATGGTTAATTAGAACAGGATTACTTCACCGAACAGAGAAGCATCAGGAAAAGAACATTCGATAACAGTTATTAAAATAGAGAATATTCTACTAATGAACAATTAGTTTATGAGCATAATATATAGATGCATAAAACGGAGACACATATGTTGAAGGAAATACTAAATAGTGATCAATTGTATAGACACTCTTAGGGATGTTTTCAGTACATGTTCTAGAAAATTTGAGATTGAACATATTGAGGCATTCTTGTGGTTAGTAGGAAGTTTTGAGGTTAACAATATCTTAAGATGGTTGTTGAATATCTTAAAATTTTTATATTGGTGATAGTGATCCAACTTGTGGGTAGAAAAGTGAATATATTTCTACAGTGGATTATAAAATAAGAATTATGTGCTTATAGATGGGGTGTAAAACTAGTTTAAAAAATGATTATTGTTGTGGTGTATAGATAGATATGATAAAGGTGGATATACGATGGATAATTGGGGTTGTAACCAAATGTGATAGAAGAGATGATTTATATTTTGTAGAACCAGGGTTAAAAGAAGGAACAATTACTATGGTGTAGAACCAGTTACTAATTGTTCCTTGGTATTTTTTAAAAAAATTAGTAAAATAATCCCTATTGGGTGAGGGGGATAAAAAACATGGAATGGGGAAAGAAATTTTACCAAACCTTGTAAATATCATGTGATGATCCATATCTTTATATACTACATGTGAAATGAGGCTCAAAGATATCTTAACAGTGGATCAAGTACTATAACAATTTTTATATGTTAGGAATATTTCCATACCAAGTTAAGAATGTTTTCTTTAAAAATAAAAGTGATCAATGATTAACCCCCTCTCCCTCTTTGGGATCATACATTGATCTTATAACTTCACTCATCAACAACAGCTAGAATATTTTTAGAAACAATATATCATCATTAAAGGAATTGGAATTCATGATCCTAGCCTAGGGGATTAACCACTGAGTGACCCCATAGGGGGTCCAACCAGTAGGGGACAATGTCTTCCTTTGTTATGGTGGATATGGAATTATCGATATATATTAATTTTCTTGGTGATAAAAAAATGGTTTTCAAGATATAAAGATCCTTTAAAAAGGTATCATGTGATCCAGAGGCCTCCCCATAGTGGCTAGGGTGGGCCCCTTAAAGTTTTTAAAGTCAAAGGAGAATCTATAAGCTTGAGACACTTTGAACTTCAATGACCACATCTATCCACACCATGTCAGTATTAGGGTTTAGGACATGTAAGTGGATATATTCAAAGAATAATGATATTCTATCTAGACACATTAGACATGTTTAGATTTACGATTTTTTGTTTTCTATACATTAACACTCATATTCTTCAATACTGATGTGATATAGTCTTTTACTATCACATATTTTTACACAAGATGGAGATTCCAATAGAATTCTTAGGATGAAAACATTATCTAGAGGCTCCTACTAACAATGGGAATATTATATCTTCTAACTAACATCAATGTCGTATTAATATTGATTGGGATAGGTTCTATTGGAAGCTTATTTTAATAGATATGATACCTTATGACATCATTCTCAATATAGGCTACTCATCCATAGTCTAGGTTTTAGTGGATTTCTATCAATGTCGAGTTATTATTCATTGACTATATGAGAAAAGAATTACCTTTATTAATGAATGGGAAACCTATATGTTATGAGTAGGTTTTAACCAAAATGTGTTGTAGGAAATGACCCATCTTTGGGTGATCTTGGTGCTATGTACCAAATATGTTGTAGAACATAAGATACCCATGGTAATAGAAGAGTTTGTGAATGTTTTACTTGATGTAGTTCTAGAATTTCTTGATTTTTATAAGGCCATATCTGATATCAATTTACTCCTTAAGACTGTACCAACATAGTTATAAATTTAACAGGTGTCCTTGATTGAGATTTAGGATCTGAAGGAGTAGTTAGATGATGTTTTTAAAAAAGGATTTGTTAGACCTAGTGTGACCTCTAAGAGGGCCATGTTTTATTATCTAAGAAGGTGGATGGGTTCTTGAGGATTTATATTTACTATCACCACTTAAATTTCCATAAATTCGCAAAAGAATATCTTATTTTGAGGATTTATGTTCTATTTTACTAGCAGAAATGTGTAATATAGTTTTAAAATATTGATCTTTGCTATGGTTATCACTAGATCCAGGTCCAACCAGGGGATATCCATAAGGTAGAGTTATAGTGTCTCAATGGTAGATAAGTTTTCTTAGTAACATTTTTTGGTTTGAATAACTCCATAATGGTTTTCATGGGACTAATATACTAGCTTTTATAGCTGTACATGGGATAATTCATTGAGTTTTTCATTGATGATATTATTATATATTCTTAGGTGAATGAGGAGTATGTTGAACTTATGGGGATTATCATAGATTTAATTTATGAAAATAAACTATATGATAATATCATAAACTGATAGTTTTACATTTCTGGAGTTTTTTTTCTTGGGAATTGTATTCTAGAGGGTGGTGTTATAATTGATCCCATAAATATTGAGGCAGTGATAGAATTTGATCCACCTAAGATGATGCTTGAGGTTTGTAGTTTCCTTAGTTTAGATGTATAATATGATATATTTATATTATAATTATATATTATTATATCCCATATTACTTCCCTTATATAAATAAGAAAATATTTAATTTGATCATAGAATATCTAGACAACTTTCAAGAAGCTGAAATGAAGATTGAACAATGCATCAGGGTTACAATTTCCTAGTTAAGGAGTGAATTATTAGCTATAACATGATGTATCCTGGTTTGGAATAAGTTTTATTATAAATAAAAGGTGATTCATTGTTTATTATAGTTCTATTAAGATGACACCACTTGAGTAAAAATATTAAAATTATGACCTGAAGCAATAATAAGTTGTGTTTTCCTTGAAGATGTAGAGACATTATATTCTCAAAGATAGATCTATTTTCTACCCATATCATAAGAGCCTAAAGTATATATTTTATAGATATTACTCAATTTTATGTAGATAATATGGTATATGTTTATATTGGACTATGATTTTGATATATACTGAACTCTTGGGAAGGTAAATGTTTTATGTGATTCCCTTAGTTGGAAATCCCATGCTCAGTTGAAGGAGATTGTTTTTGAGAATTTGGATTCATTATAATTGGTTAATGTAGAGGAAGGATGCATTTATTAACATTAATCTATAGTATTATACCCTTCACTTATTCTCTAAATAGAGGAGTCCCAACCTTGTGATATCATTTCTGATTTTTATCAAGGTCAAATTATTTAAAGAGACAAACCAGTGGAAATTTATAAAGGCGGGGAGCACTTCATCCTATTTCACATTGGGATAATTGTTCTTCTATCAATGAATTATATAGAATTGAGGTTTTCTATTCCTACAATTTTTTATTAAATCCCAATTTTATGAATATTTACTTGGATATTAAGTATCAGTTTTGGTGTCCATAAATAATGAAAAGTGTGGCTGGGTTCATTTTGATGTGCCTCACCTATCCAAAGGTGAATACTGAGCACCGAGTTTCTAAAATTATAATCCAACCCTCAAGACTCATTTTTATAAGTGTTATAGTTTTTTATTGGATCCCTGAAACAATTTATGTTTTTATAATTATAGATATTTGTGTGAGTTTTATTTCATTTATGATCCTTGATAATTTTTATTGTGCTTTGATTTAAGTGTGTTTAACATTAATTATATATTATTATTTTCTTAAAATATCTTTATATTTCATGTTTTTATTTTTGAAAACATGTACTAGAAGTTTCATGTTGTTATCATAGGAAAAATAATCCATTTGGGGCATTAAAATATCATTTAGGTTTGTATTTCAACAGCTAATCACATAGAGAAATTGAAATTCATGTAACCGAAACATGATACAAATAGTTGATTTCTCATAACTAGTTACCTTATTTATTTATACCATAAAATCATCTAAAAACTAAAAATATATTGATTCTTGATGTGGTAGAAAGATAAATAAATTATATACATTTAAATAGAATACCAGAAAATTGAATTGATCTATATAATTATAGAAATTATACTAAAATTACTACATGTTTTTGGTTAGAAAGATTTTTTTAAAACTTTTCTTACTATATTTGTATGATAAATGTAGTTATATATGTTCTATTAGGGTGATTATTGTTCCTTTATAAATATAATGAAATTCAATAAATATAGGTCAACATATATAAAATTTGGTTAGGTCTTTTAGATGGTATGTTTTTGGTTTGAACTTTTTTAAGCATACATGTTCTTGAAATTTTCAGGATTAGTTAAATAATTTGGCTACATGTGTAATTTGATTATGTGAGAAAAAAATATTGATATTTATATATGTAAAAAATATTTCGTACATGAATAAATTGGAAATGCAGTGAAAAATGGTTATGTGAATTTACTTACCTGAAATTACTATGTAAATTTTTTATTATAAATAAGTTAAATAATACCTTATATTATTTAACTTATTTATATTCATCTATGTCAATTATCCTACATGAATCCCGTACATGAACCCCAGACATGGATTTGCCTACATGGATTTGTGCTTTTCTACAGGATGTTGTAATACAAGGAAATATTCTATATTTTATGTAATAATTCACATATTTTTTTGCATGTTTATTATAGATATAGTTATAGTATTTGTATTCTATAATCACTCATTAGTTAGATATATTACAAGATAAAAAGTTTTAAATTGTTTTATGATGAATTAAATTTTATTCTCCTATGATTAAGAGTTATTTGATATTCATGATGAATATTCCATAACTTGAAATATTCAAATTTAAATATTCTTGTGTATAAAGGCTCAAGATCAATTATTATTAGGTATATTTACAAGGATATTAATTATTTATATTAACTATTATTTTAATTGTTTAAAACATGATAATAACTTATTTATTAAAAATACATGTGAAATATTCATATGAAAAATAAGCATGAGAAATGTCCAAATTTGAATTTTGAATATGAATAGATTTCCTAGTATGATTTATGGGAGTATTACAAGGAACTTATTATAAATATTTATGTATATAATTAATATTATATTTATTTTTTATTATTCAAAAAATTCTTTCTGTGCAACTTGATTTTCATTGTCATAATATAATTAAAAGTTACCTCTATGTGAAGTTTTTTTCATTACAACAGAGGGAGGAAATTTTTGGAATTTTTATAGAGTAAACAACCATTTCTATTTTATTGGATAAAATGAAAAATTAATGAAGTGAATATGTAAAGATACATAAGTTTGATTTTACTCATTCATGATGCATTGTTTGAAAATAAGTCATAGAGCATTATTTTTCATCTTCTTACAAAAGTAAACTAATAGATGACTGAGCATCACTATTTCAACATCTAGAAGGGCCAGACTAATACTTGATTCATTCACCAACATCTTCATCAATGATCATTAACTAGGTCAATATATTTTATTCTTTTAGTGTTTTCTAACTATATAAGATATATTTCCTCACATAGTGCATCCTATACAGGGTTATAAAACCATAACAAAAGATACATTTGTGTTTGGTATATCCCCTCAGAATTCTGGGCTTAGTATATACCCTTATAATCGTGGGTTCTTCTTAACCTATAAAATATATAAGTCAATGACCACTACTTTAATATTATGAGTTTATTTTACCCAATTAAAAGACTAGGTTCTTATTTACTCATAACATATAAGAGGTTAGGACTAAAATTTTAAAAGTCTTGGATGTTTTTTCACCTATAAAAGACTAGTTTTTATTTTCTCCCATAAAATAAAGGGTTCTGTCTAAACCCAAAATCCAAGAGGTTTGGATTGATACTATTAAAGTCTTGGTTGGGTGTTCTTTTGTAAAAGGATAGGATTTTTTCTAAACCCATAAAGTTAAATGGAATTGGTCAAAGATGATAGGTTTGAAAAATGAATATGTAATTTTTTTTCACTCCTCATAAAAAATGATATGCCATTGTGGGTACCATATCTATCAATTTCTGAGGGGAGTATAGATTGGAGTAGTATCATCTAGATCCAAACCACTATAATATTCTTGTTTTAATATTTGAATTAATGTATTTTATTTTATGTCTCATTTCATATATCATTGTGGTCGAATTGTAAAATATTTGAACCAATCACTTTCAACTCAAAAATTTCAAACTATGATTTATTTTTAATGAAAGACAATTCATCCCCCTATTGTCCATTTCCATCATCCCTTTGGGAACTAACAATATCAATTCAATAGATTTATTGAATATACACCATGTATCATATAAGGGTAATCTATTTTGGTGATAATTGATTAGATGATTATGTTGGATCACTTCCTTCCATATTTGGAGCAGATTTCAATGGAGAGATTAATAATTCTATAAAAAGATAATATTTTACAACTTTATAGAGTAACCTAAATGATTATCTCTATTCGTAGTACCCATTTCACATCCAGGTTGTTGAAGAAATTTCACACAACCGTGTTTGAATGCAAATTTTCAACCCCATTCATATGATTAAACTAAGTGGATCATCCAAGATACTGAGGATATGTTTCAAGCTAGGGTGCATTATTTTTAATAGTGTTTTGGATGATGGCATATTCATAGTAGAGATTTCATATAATAAAAACTGTCACCCTAATTTTGGCCTGAAAACTTTTAATTACTTTTGTTTGAGACATTTAATGTCACCCCATTAATGGAATTTGATCTTTGAGTAATCTCTTATGAGTCTTGAGCAGGTATGACTGATAATTAATATGGTTCCAGCAATGAAAGATAACATGAGTACATCTTGAATGTGTCATAAGTCTTATGTGGAATGAATACGTAGACTGCTAGAATTTTAATAGGGGGACCACATATTTTTCAATGCGTCTCCTAGAAATAGTTTTAGGAGGTTTAGAAGGGGGATAAATTTATTATTTAACTTCAATGGATCATTTCAGATTCTAAGCCGAGTATGAAAGGTGGAATATCACATAGTATTACCTCTGTATATGGATTGGGAGTAAAACATTTTCACCTTATCATAGATTATGTGCAATGTTCATGATCCATCACACATAATCAATTGGGGTGATCTAGATATTGAGGGATATATGATATTTACTAAGAACCTGAGGGATATCCATCATCTAATGAGATGATCCATCATGGGTGGGTACTAACCTTGGTTTTTATATTAGAGAAGCATGAGAACATTCACGAGAGATTGTGGGATTTTGAGACTTAGATTCGATCTTAGTTCCATCACCTCATTGCATGAGTTATACTTTTTGGGGAAAAAATATCTTAATATTGGGAGGATGTAGTGACATGAAATTTTGTAATATCGTCTTTGAAAATTTTTAATAATATTTTTGGAGGTGGTCAGGATGTTTTTTCATTTAATTTTAAGCAGTGTGGGATTTCAAAAATAAATAATATATTAAAATATTATTTTTGATTGAGCACATACAAGAATTTAAGAATGTATAAATGGTCTCTAAGATCAACATTTAGATACTATGGTTATGTTTGTAATGTGTTTATTTTTCTAGGAGAAGAATTATTTTTATGACAAGTCTTCATACCATGGGATTTTAAATTTTAAAACATTATAATAAATCAAAAATTCTATTTTTTTACTTATTTTGTCAAACAAAAAAGATTTGTAATGTATCAGTAACATGGTAACGACATGGAAAAATGGAATTGGTGTTGAAATTAAGATTATAAAATAACACTTTTTTGAATTAACTTCACTAATAAGAATAGGAAATCCTATTAATTATGAGGGAGTTTTATCATCTGTTTAATAAGGGAATTGATTAGGCAATTTATGATGGGAATTAATGAAGGAAATAATTCTTTTTATTCTCTTCCAATTTATTTCCATCACTAGAATAGAAAAATAGATTCATCCCCCCCTAAATTGGTAAGAACCATTATGGAGAATATCTTGTACATTCACTCAATAAATAACGAGTTCTTCATATTCCTTATATTCTATATGGTGTAAGAAACAATTAAAAGTATATATCATGATATTTTCATCAATAAATGAATAAAATCAACAAGGTAGGACTTGTTGACATTTCAGACTCACAATATTTCTTTCTAAATTTAATTATTCCTTTTAATAAAAAATATTACAATAATATAAATGTTTTAAAAGTTTTTAATAAAAAATTCAATAAAATAACAACAATAAAATAAATTATTGTTTTTCACACGAATAAATGAAATGAATTTTTTATCATGACTCAAATGAATTTTTTATATGCCACCAATTATTCAATAAAATTTAATAAATAGGCAATAATGGGTTTTTTAAAAGAAAATTGAATGAAACGATCAAATTAGATTATTTTCTCAACACATGAAGGAAATAAGAGTTTATTTGGATTATATTTGTTCATAAACAACACTAGATTATTTTTTAGATATCTAATCTATATAATGAGATGTAAATGGTAATACATCCTTCATATTTTTCATGTGTCTCTATTTGAAGAAATTCCCTTGGATTATTAATATTACATGGTTTTATCTCAGTGACTGATATTGACATTATTATTTATCCTTTATCAAACAATTCATTCATAAAAAATTTCTTTGTTAATTAATACTTAAATTGAATATTTTTAATCTGTTGGGGGAAATATCAGATATCATTTAATGATGCAATTCTATTCTCATACTCATGTTCTTCGTAAAACCCAAACGTTAGACTATATTTGAGTGGTTGGGTGTTCCTTCACCCACCACCATCAAACATATTATTTTCATGTTCTTCACCCCTAAGTTATATTAATTTAGCACTACTATAATGGGAAAAAATAGGATAATTCATAGTTTTAGGTGCATGAAAAAGATCTTGTGATAAGTTTTGAGTGTGGTTTTAGGGAAAGATGAGTGACAATGGACTAGGTGAAGATAAAAGGACAAAAATCATATAATTGATGCATTATTCTGGAACCATGGTTGTTGAAGTCGAGAAACATCAATGGCGTAGACGAAGGGAGTGGAAGTGGTGTGTTTCATGGAGTTCTAGACACTAGAGATTGGAAAACCATAATTACATATAATGTAACTCACCATAATACAAACCATGTAGTCTATAAGATACAAATTGGGGGTTTCATGTTTTTATAAATATCACATGTCATGTGAATTTGGCTCACACACTATATTTCACAATTCCATGTTATTTAGCATGTAATCATGTGTTTAAAGAGATAATATGCTAGAACCACATGAAATGAAATACTATTATGTATGACATGTATTTTAGTTTGATTGGATCAATGTGTATTGGCCATTTATGCCTCGATATCACATGGATGTACACATTGAGTATTCCATATAGACACCATGTAAAAATATCTTCACACCATGTAATTCCCATGTTACACATTGTGTATTTCATGTAATAATAACTTGAAATTCCTTTACCGTACATCGGATTAAACCATGTACCTCTTAGCCATATACACCATGTTCCCTACAAGACACATTGTGTATGTCGATTTCACAAAAACTGGGTAATGATAGTACATGAGTAATCTTTAATGAGATCCATATACACCATATACCAGATTAATTTAGGTATTATTCATGATTTGTCACTTGGGTGTATGAATTAGATTTATTCACGACCGATTCTAGGCATCCCCTTACATATAACACAATAGTAAAATATCATTGGTCACTAGAAGCTATTCAAATTGAAATATTTCAAGATCCAGGATATATGTTCTCAAAGAGAGAGGATAGGTGGAAGGTGGGATGCCTAGAGTAGATTTGATGTTGGCTACTCCCTCATGTTTCAGGGCTTGATCCTATATATATGAGGTTATTTACTCCCCTAGAGACATATACATGACAGGGTGTGGTCCCCCATATGACTAATAAATTTCATCTACTTAGTTATAAACTGTGATTGATTCCTTAATATGTGGTCAATAATCCCCCATATTCAAGAGCATGGTCCTCTACAAGGGTTATGTATTCCATTATTTTATACTCATATTCCTTAATGAGTACCTGTCCCAAACTATTTACATTGAGGGATGTATTTAAAGCTTCCATAAGTTGGGGTGATTGGGTTATAGAACTCCAAGTTTATTAGGTCCCTTTAGTAGGTGATAAAAAGTTTCAACAAGGATCAATGTATCACTAATATGAGGAGGTGTGTATTTGTGATACATTTATATATTATTTTATATTTATTTTATAGAAACCATCCCTTCCTATTAAATAATTTCCACCTTGCTAAAAAAAATTCACACATCTACATGAACACAAGAATTTATAAGGTTCACTACTAAATAAGAGTAGCTAGTCCTTGGAATTATTGGGAAATAATACAATACCATAGAATCTACTAGAAAAAATACCTTTTGGTTGATACAATATGTATGAAATAACCTTTCACTTTTGTAGAACAATGATCAATACAAAAATGAATGTTCTTATTCTAGAATGAATTATGTATAATAAATTTATATAACAAGTATAAAAACCTTCAGAAACTAGTTCCAAACATTGTCACTTTCCTTCTAAACAACATTCACCTTTTTTATTCTTCAATAATTTTTTCTTTTTTTCTACAAAAAAGTAGTTATAAATAACCCTCTAGGACATCATATAAAAACATTTTCCAATGGTCAGTATGACTATTCAATATGGGAGAAATAATTTGTTGTTGTTACTTCATATAGAATTCATAATTTCTATTGTCTTGACTCATAAATTTCAGTCCAATTGCTCAGCCCAGTACAAAAACCTTGACTACAACCTCCACCTTATACTTCTTATATCCGATAAACATTCATCATGAAAACAATGTTAGGAAACGTTTCTTTCAGAAATTATGCAAAAAAAACCTTCATATATTTCAGTGTATCCTTCGCATGAATAGTCCTGATGTTCTTAGTACATTGTTCTCTATTTATAAGTGTGCTAGAAATGGAATGTTAAGGAATTTGAAAAAGTTTCCCCACTCAACCAAATTTCTATAAAATAGAATTTCATATTCATTTAAATTTCATCTTTGACTATTTCAATGACCGTAAATTCATCTAGATTATTCTCAAAATGTCTCAGATATTCTCAAATATTTAGCTTGATTTGACCTTATAAACATTTATTCTATCTTATACAGTTTTTCATTATGATAATATTTTTCACTCCAAATAAACTTCTATTTGTGATTATCTGAACTAAATGATCCTTTAAAAATATTATTCCTTATAATTTTTTACAACTTTTTTGGAATTTAGTTTCTTAATCGCCTTCCTCTCAGCCTGATAAATATGTACAACTATTTTACCACAAATATCTTCACAACTTAAAAAGGAATATAGGTTACTTAAAAACACTTCATTAGATTAAACACATTTCACATTTCCTTCATTTGTTAAAATATTGTTATATCAATGAAACAACATATGATAATGTCCAACAATTGATGACTTATCAATGTCAGTTTGCATATGATGGATCAATCTTTATTGCACATCCGATTGATTGGTGACGATTCTTGTTTGATAATTATTTCACTGTTTGAAACAATTAATGACTTATCATTCTTAATCAACTAAATACAAACAACATTTTTTCGATGAAATTGTTTGACTACAATGTTGTACATCATCCAATTGATCAAGTTTTGAAACCATCTAATTTATCATTCCTAACTACTTAAACACTCAGTAATACCTCTGATAGAACTCTAAATATGATGAAATTAAGATACCCTCAAATTTTATGATGGACTAGTGTTATAACACCATTTAGAGATTGGTGTCACATATTTCTCAATGGACTAGTGTCTGCAAAAAATACTTTTTTCTGATTCTATAAAACTAATGATTGATCATAAGAAATGGTTCATTCGGAAGATCATACATGCCAATGAATCGTCCTATCTGATGGATTAGTTGATCAATACTTCCACAAAACCTCTTACTTTAGAATCTTTAAACTTCATAAAAATTATAAAATTTCTACATCCAATGATTCTCACACAAATAAAGTACAATCAAAGGTAATTAAATTCTTACTCTCCTTTCATCTATAAATTCCTAATTATATCACAACTTCTTCATGATTTTGATAATTCAAAGATCAACATAGCATCATTAGACTAAGATTTCAAAATTATGAGAATTCTAATATTTTCAAAACCTTATATCTTTATATCATAAATTCAACTCGATTTCCAAATACATGAAAAACTACGAAACTTTTTATATCAATTTATTTAATAAAGAAAGGATCACAATTTTTCACTTAAAATTTGATGTTTAAGAACTTTTATAACAATACACACTTTTTTGATATTTTACCAAACATCTTGAAAGACATCAGACTCAGATACAACCACTCAATCTAATCGAAAACTCCATCCTGAAAACTATGCAATTCCATAACCCAACTTCTTCCAGAAAACAACTTCAGAACAGAAAACCACCTATGATTAATTTTCTTTAGTATTCTGTGTCTAATTTTCCGAGTTCAGTTATACATCTTCCAATCGCAAAAAGTCACAAAGTGATGTGATATTTTTGTAATGAAAAAAATACATCTTTCAACATCTACAAAATCTTTCCAGCCAACTTGGTCCCAATAGTCTCCTTATATGGATATTTTTATCAAACAAGGTTCATAGATCACTAAACATTGTAACCTCAAGCTATAGATGACTTATTTACAATCCAAATCCTATGTGGGAAAACTAATTTTAGAAACAATTATCATATATAGCTAAACTATTCCCCCAATAGCAGTGTCCTACAAAACTCCTTTTAACGTTAAAACATTCCACCTACTCAAAAATTCTAAATCATTAAATTTTCACTCAAGATAATTATCTTACAAATAATTAAACAATTTGTTAGAATAGTTCACACACATACATGATGAGTTCACATATTAAACACAACTATCCTTAAAAACATGATTCATTAAAAGGTTTAACATATAAAAATGGATATATTTATGAAAAATTAGTCATATCCCCATTGAAAACACAATTCAATGACTATATAAGAGAGGGTATAGAGAAAAATAACTACAACTTATAGATAAAGATATTGGATTCCCATGCCCAACCTTATTTTGAAAAAAATATTCCATCAGTAATGTTTTTATAAAAATGTAAACAACTTGTTCCATTATATAAACATACTCATTCTTAAGTAAATTTTTCTCCAAATTTTCTTTGATGATGGGAAATTTTATACCAATATGTTTGGAATGAGAATATTTTACTGTATTTATTTTATGTTTTTTAGCACTATGATTATGAAACCCCAACAGTAGTGGTTACTTTACATCAACAAGTAAGTCTTCCATACAAGTCATCATCCACATAAGTTGTATTATAGCTTGATTAGTATCAAATTCCTCAAGTCCATCCACGTTTTGAGTTATTGAATTCTATTTATTAGTATTCTATATTAACAAACATTTCCTGAAAAAACCTACACCAGATGTGGATCTTCTATAAAAAACACATTCTTCCCAATTTCCTAGATAAATGATTCGATTCTATTGGATAACTTTAGAATCTTTCACATAATGTAACAACACAAAAAATGTCTGGTATTGAGGTTGTAATATATTAAAACTTCCAACCAGCTTCTTAAACTCTTCAGAGTCTACTAACTTACCATATCAATATATATTCACCTTGGTTCCCACTGAAATTGGTGTGGAAACATGTTTCTAATATTCTATTCCAAACTTATTATGATCTTCATTATAATTACTTTCACGATAAAAAAAATTATTTCTTCATTTGTGATATTTTTTACCCAAGAATGTATTTCATTTCACCAACCATAGACATTTTAATCAACTTCTTTATATCTTAATCAAAAAATTCACAAGGAATTTCATCATTCCCAACAATGATAATTTTATTAACATATACAATAAAAATAAGGTTAATTTACTAACATTCTTTTATATAGAGATTAATATCAACTCTGACTTTTTTAATTTTAAACTTCCTTAAGTAAGTATCCAATTTGGAATACCAAGCCCTCTGAGCTTGTTTTATCCCATACAATTATTTATAAAACATGCAAACATAAATTTAATCCATAACAATAAAAAATCCACAAGGCTTTTCAACATGAAATTCTTCATCATGTTCCCTATTTACAGATATTGATTTTACATTTATTTCAAAATTGTTGTCACATCATTGTGCATAAATTTTAAAAAATGTTCTAATTGTCTCTAACCTTGATTCCAGATGACAAACCTCATCAAAATCAGTTGCTTCAATCTATTATTAACCTTTTTATAGCAATATTACTTTTTTTCTTTTCACTTAACCATATTCATTCAAATTGATTGAGAAAATACACATTGTACCAATACAATTTTTATCATTTGGTTTAGATGTGTGTTCCCAAGAATCATTCTTCTCAATTTGATCTAACACTTCATTCAAATCATGTACCCATTCCGAATGATCATAAGATTCATTAAAAACTTTAAATGTAAATTTTGAATGAAAAAAGTATATGTAATTATATTTTATGTTTTTCTAGTTTGAATGTTTTATGATCACCAATGATATTTTGGTCCTATACCTTTTTCATCATCCTTGTATGTGATGCATGAAATTATTCCTCATTACTAGAAATAAATTATTATGATTCTTCCATCTATGTGACCTTGAAATTTTAGGAATCATTTTCATGTTGTTTAACAAAAATTCATTCGCCCTCTTCATATTACTTATCTTCTAGTGCTTTTGAGACATATTCCTTATCTTTTTCTAGAACTTTTACATCAACATAATTATCCATTCTCCATGTTTCATTATTGAAATATCAATATCCTCTTACATATAACGTATAGCTAATAAATATTCCATCTTTACTTCTAGGATCAAACATTGTAATATTTCCGAAATTTCTCTTTATAAAGAAAGGACTCCTGAAAAATATTAAGTGTTTAAAACATGGGATTTTTCATAGAACATTGCATATGGATTCATATTTGAACATAGACTATAAAAAAACAACTCTAAATATAAACATCTTTACTCATTTCCTTCCTCCAAAAGTAGTGAGAAATTCCATGTTCAATTAACATTGTTTTACCCATGTAAACTAATATTATATTATTCTTTTCTTTAACACCATTTTTTATGGTGTGTATGGTGGACTAAAATCTAGAAGAATTTAATATTTTTCAAGATAAATTTTGAACTCTTCAATCCTATATTTATCACCATTTCTAGTTTTCATCTTATTCACAGAATACCCATATTACTTATCATCTCTTATCCAAAAAAATCTTATAAATTTTTAGATCTTATGATTTTATTTCAAATAAATAATTAAAGTAATGCATGTAAAATCATCGATTAATGAAATAAATTACTTAACTATAAAATTTAATTGTTTTCCCATTAGCCCACAAATATAAGAATGAATTATTTCTATAGGATTAATTAAATTAATATCAAATTTCTTATGCATAGATTTTTTTGCATTCCCTTTGGGAAACACTTTACAACAAAAATATTTTCTTATTGACATATCAAGAAAATCAACAAAAAAATTTCTCTTTGATAAAATTTTCATATTTTTCTAACACATAGGTCCTGAAATTTTATTCCACAACTAATTTTCTTCCATCATTCTTAGGTAAGATGAATTATTTACATCACAAAATTGGCATAAGTTTTATTTTATACATTTATATTCAGTAACTACTTTTCCATCTTCCACAATTATCAAAAAAACCATTTTTCAGAAAAAAACATTATTACCTTCATCAAAAAATTTCAAAACAAATAGTAAGTTGTGTTTATGCCCATAAGAAAATATGGTCTTCTTGGATTTTAAATTTTCTTCCCCAGTAAAAGAAGATCTAATCCTTTGATTATAAGATATTCATCATTTCCAAAAATCACTATTATTTCATTAATATATTTCACATTCTTAAAAAAATTTATGTCTCTAGTCTTATGGGAAGAACACCGAATACCCAAAATCCAGGGTCATTCTCTTTTTATATCTTTGAGATTAGATTATACAATACTTTTATTTTTTACTTTAACTTTATTCACATAAATTTTATGATATCATTTATAAACATGTTATTGTTCTTGTAAAAATATAAGACACTATTTTTTAATATTTCTATATTGTTCACATCATTAAAAATAGTTTTCAAAGGTTAGAACTAATTTTAAACTTTGAAACCATCTTTCTCATATTTCATCCATCGAGAATATTGAATCCTCCTAATACATTTCTTCTTGTAACTCATGGAATAATTATAATACTATTGATTGAACCAAATATATTTTCTATATTTTGAAATACACCAAAATACTAGAAGTACCCATAGAATGATAATTTACTTTAGTAACTTCCATATCATCCTAGTTTTTGAAAATAAAATTTCCAGTAACATTATTTTCTTTCCCATCAGAACACCCCCCAAATTTTTTGGTTATCACCTTTACTATTCATCTTTAATTAGTATTTCTTTTTAACTATATTAAGGTCATAATTGGTAGTAAATATTTTTGGAATAATAAATTTTAAGAAACTTTTAAATTTATAAAAGTTTTGGTTTTGGCCATATAGATTATTTTCTAAAATTTATTTTTATCAGGAACAACTTAAAATTTATGTTCACCCTTTATAGTTTCACACTTTCACAAACTTCAAAGATATAGTTCTTGGAAAATTTAACACCCTACTGATATTTGATAAAGTTTTGTTGAAAAGTTTCCATGTTTTCCACCATTAATCTAACTTTAATTCAAGTTATTCATTATTATTCTTTTATTTTTCAAGAGAATTTTCCAGGAAATCAATCTATTCTAGAAATTTATATTTCTATTTAGGAATAATTTCTTGATTATTTTCTATTATAATTTCTATCTCAATCTTCTAGAATTATTTTACAACTCTTACAATATTTCTGAGACAATATTTCAATTCACTTTTTAGGTTAAATTCTATCTCAAACTCTTATTATTTAGAACTACTACTTCTAAACTCTTCATCATCACCTATTACAATGAACATATTTTATCAAGTAAATTTACAAAACTCTTCATATTCAACTTCATTGTCTTTATATTCATAATATTTAAATATAAAACCCATCCTTTTGGATTTGAAGATCTATTTTTCTTTTCCCTTGGAATTTTGTCTTGATTTGCCTCCATGATTCTTTCAGGATCCCCTCAACCATATTCTATATTTATTGTTATATTATTAATTCCTTTTTATAGGGAAATTTTCCAATATTTTACCAGTAACTCCACATTCAAAGAATTTTTGGGGTGGATTCCTTTAGTACTTTACTATACCGATTTTTAATTTTTTAGAAAATGATGATGAGAATTCATCATGATTTCTTCTAGCCTCATTTTCATATTCAGAGTGATCAAATTTATCATATGCAAGAATCTTCTTAGTCATCCTTTCTTAGCTTCCTTAATGTGTATTTCTCAATCAATTTTTTTTACCTTTCATAACATTTCCCCTTATCATTTCGTATGTAATGATAGTACTGTGAGGGTCACCCAATGATATAGTTTTAGGGTCTCTATCATCTAAATACGAAACATTGGCATGAAAATTATCCAGATGAATTCATATGACATTTTCAATAATGGTTGACTCCTACATCTTCTCACCAAGAAACATTATGGTGATAAAAATATCAGTAACCCTTATAAAGAAGTCCCTAATAGATTCATACTCACCCATTTTGACATCTTCTAATTTTAACTTCTAGATTTGTAAAATTTCCTTATTCACATTTATATTTCCTTCATAAATGTTCTTCAACTTCTCCCAGATACCATTTTTTGTTAAAAAATACTTTAATCTATGAAACTCAATTTCAAAAATTATGATATTAAGGAATTATTATCTCTTTCATAATTCTCTAAGATATTCTTATCAATATATCAATGAGGAACATGTTAAACAAGAGGAGTAAATCCATATGTAGGAGATTATAAAACACCATACCCAAGATACATAAGATACGACTATATTCTATCATTTCAAATATGATAGTTTTTTCCCATAGAAGACTGGAATCACATTACTATTCATACAATTAAAATTCTCCATAACAACATATCTTAAAAACACATCAAATAGTAAATAAAAGGAAAAATCACTCTGATTACAATTGAAAAGACCCACCCAGGATCAATATATATCACTGAGAGGGGGAGGGGAAAATCAGTGATAATTATTTTATGTTATCTTTATTTTATAACAACCTTTAATTACTATTAAATAATTATAACTTCTCTAAAAGAAAACTATTCACACATATGTAGGAATACAAGAATTTACAAGATTCACTACTAAATAAGAGTATCTAGTCGTTTATATGGTTTTCAAATAATCCAATACCACACAATCAACATAAAAGAATTCATTTTTATGGATACAGAAAGTAAGAAATGAATTCACTGGTATTACACTATGATCAGTACATCTATCCATATGCTTCTCATAAGATAAATGGTGTAGAATAGGTTTGGGTAAAAAGTGTAGAAACTATATCTAATTTTTTCCATACATTTTCACTGTGCTATTAAACAACTTACACTTTTTTTAATTCTTCAATAAAAACAATTATTCACTTTCCAAACTAGTTGTAGATAGAAACAACCCTTATGGAATTCATATGAAAACTCAATATGATGTTTTCTATGATCCTTTAGTTTGGAATATATAAGTCTGTGTGGTTACAATAGAAAGACTTATGTATCACTTATGTCCTTCCTCATAAATGTTAGTATTATTGCTTGTCTGATCAAGAAACCCAAAATAAAACTTATTCCTTACACTTATTTAATCCAGTAAAATTTATATATGAAATCATTGTCTACATACATTCTTTCAACAGTTATACCAAAAAACCTTCAGATCCCTCACTCTCTCCTATATGTGAACAGTCTAAAAGTAAAATATACTTTATTGTCTATTTATAGGTTCATATGAAATGGAATGGGTGGGGAATTGAAATTTTTTTACTGATCAACCATTAATCCAGAAACTCCAATTTCACATTCATTTCTACTTTATATTTTACTATTTCAATCCCTCTCTATTCATTTGGATTCTTCTTGAAACTTTTCGAATTTTCTCACAAATTCTGCCTACTTTGATCTTAAAAACATTTCTTCAGTGTGATAGAATTTTTTGTTCCAATACTATTTTTTAGTAAAAATAAAATTCTCATTCCAATTCTGTAATCTTATTAAACATTTGTAAATATTCCAACTTATACATTATTTTATCTTCTTTATACTTCAATTTCTTTATTGAATTCCTCTTAGGATGATAAATTTTTTTAGTTGTTATACCAAAATAGTCATTACAACATATAAAGAATACATAAACATTCCACGAAACTATAGTATACTCAATAGATTCCACCTTTACATAATTTTTTAAACAAATCCACCCACTGATGAAACTACATCTGATAAAGTCCAGCATCTGATGACTTATTGGTTATAGAGTGTGTATGATGGATCAGTCTCTATTAAACATCTAGAAAATCGATGACAATAATAATAATATGATAATTCTTAACACATTTTGAACAATTCATGACTTATTTTTCTTAAGAAAATAATGACAAAAAAACTTTCTTTCTCTATGAAAATTGTTGAATACATTGTTGTATATCATCATATTGATGGGTTTCTGAAAACATCCTATTTATCAGTCCCAAAAACGTAACCATTTTAATCTGAGTCCAATAGAACTATACATATAATGCAATGAAGATACCAAATTTTTTTTATAATGGATCAGTGTCATAACTCCTATGATAGATTGGTGGAACATCTTTTTTGATGGACAGGTGTCAATAAAAAATTCTATCATTCAGATTCTCGACGACCATTGATTGATCATATGAAATGGTATGTTCATTAGATTAGACAATCATAAGAATCAACCTATACGATGGATCATTCAATTAGTAATTATTTAAAACCTCTAACTTTAGTGAATTCTAACTTTCTATCATTTATAATATGTATACATCTGGTGATTCTCCAAAAGTTGTTCTACAATCCAAAAGCTTTTACTTCTTAATCAATTTTAGGCTAAAAACTCATTTTTATATCATGAATTTTTCAGAATGTTTATAAAATTATAATTTAAATAGAATTGCATAATTTTTATTTTAAATTTTTATGAATTACTATATTTTCAACACCCTCTATCTTTCCATTGGAAACTCAACCTGATTTCCATTCCCTTAAAAAACATAGACACATTTTATCATTTTTTTTTTCTAAAATCACAGATCTATAGTTTTAAATTTACTCATTCTATTTGAAAAATTTCTGAAAAAAATATTAATCATATTTGGCATCAAATATCATTGAAGAAATTGAGACTTTGATATAACCTTACACTTTGATATAAAACTTTTCTCCTGACCCAACGTGAGTCTGAAACAAAACAACTTCCAAAAAAACAATCTTCTTAACAAAGAAATACACATGATGATTTTTATTAAGCATTATGTGTCCAATATATTGAGTATGATATTTAATTGTTCACTCATAAAAACATACAATTTGTTGTGAATTTTTGAAATGGAAATAAAAAAAACAAATATTTCAGCATATGAAACCACTGACATTCGTCTTGGTCCCAATAGATGAATCCTATAGAGATATGTTTAGTGGAAATCAAAAATACTTGACAATGGTTACCTATTTCCTATTAAGAATATATAGAATTTTTTGACCTGAACTCATTTTATACATAACTCATATGTTTTTGGTAAATCCTATAGGGTATAGTTATTCTATGTATACACCTGGATCATTCTGACACATGTTTTTTCTAGGTAGAAGATGCACTGTTTGGAGTCGAACATTGAACTATTAGAGCTAGTGGTATTGGTGGATCAGATTATTATTGGATCATGGTAGTTATTATTATTTTTGTTATTATTATTGGTAGTAATCATATTATGACATGAAGTATATCTATTTCCACTAGTCAGGGGTTTTATTTAACTCGAGACATTGGGTTTATGTTTTTCTTTTTTTATGGTTGTGGATTTATATTTTACTATTAGGATACTATTATAAGTTACATTCATGATGTAATTCTGTTACATCCTTTATTTATGGGCTTTCTTTGTTATATATACTAATAGTTATGGAGTAGTTTTTATGAATAGATATTTATTTATTGGATAAGTCCTCTCATATGTGTGTTTTGGATTCTTAGTCCTTTTTTCCTTCCCATAACATCTTGAAGGCAGGCTTGAGTGAGGACACTTAGTCTACTACTGGCCCAGTAAGAGGCCTAGTAGGTTCGGTTATTTTAGCATGGGAAAATAAACTCACACTTGTATTAAGGAGGAGACCACAACATTATTTTTCACGGATGTGTGTGAAGGTAAATGACCGGATTGACTAAACATCCATAGTGGTGAACACCCACTAAAATAAAATAATGTAAAATAATTTTTTTTTAAAAATTGTTAAAACTAATAAAAATATCATATCCATTAATGATTAGATTTGGTATTCCTAATTAATAATCACTAATAACTAAAATTATAGATTTATAAAAAGTAAAAAAATTCACACAATCTATTAATAAGGATAACACAACATTATTCTACATTGATTCATTTTTGATAACATGATCAATTTCTATGTTTTGAAATTTTTCTTTTCAGACAAGATTATTTTAGAGGACTTTGTTTTTGTCTCTTAAATTATATTATACATGTAACATTTATTTTAAACTTATGATTTTAAATTGTTTCAAATAATTGCAGTGGAGAGTATAATAGAATTTAAATTTTATCACAAACCCAACAATGGAGAGTTATTACTGAAAATATCCATAATTATACTGTAACATCCTTGACACTTCTACCAAAATTGATCCCGAGATAGTTCTCCATGTTACACTAATCACACCTCATTATATTCTAAAAGAATCCAAATAGTAAAAATGGTCAAAAATAATAATCAAGAGATTATGAAATAAAAGGTATCATTTAATGGTTAGACCTAAATCTACCAAAAATTTCACATGATGTGTTTGTACATTGAATTTACCCCAATCCAAGGGATATAAAACAACGATCAAAAAGTGGTATACCATAGAATATTATATTAAATAAAACCATTTACATCATATGAATCAAATATATAGTAACAGTATAGTTCTAAAATATAACCAATATACATAATAAATAGATAAATAGAATAACTTATTTTCTAATACATATACAATACAATTATTAAAATAAAATACAACGGCCTCTAGATGAACTCATATGAGATCTCTTACTAAAATATAAACCTCTATAACTTAGTTATTATAGAGACACATATGTAGTTTTAAGATAATAACTATGAAGATAATGAAACATAAAGGTTTTCCCATCTATAATGAAACTCATATCATATACAGATCTTGGGGTTATGTTTAATGACCAAATAGGATTCCCCCACTCACCTTTAACAACAGAGTGATAGTCATCTAGTGAATTAATGTGAAATTTTTTGGTTATTATCACTCAATCAACCTAACAAAATAACCCATTCATTCTTATACAAATCCATAAATATATTCCATCATAGAAATGAAGAGATAAAAACAAAGAAGAATCACATGCTACTCCCCAACTCAATTCATGTCCCACCTATCTGTAATTGACGTCTAATATATCCTAATCTACCAATGAGTTATTCCCCATAATAACTATCATCCCTAGATGTGGTAATCAAGAGGTTAGACCTAAGTCTATAATAACTCACTCAAATGAGTATCACCTGACCTATATATGATCTCTTTTATCTTAAAAAAACAAAATCTAAAGGATCATGGGAAATAAGGATCATTTAGAAAAAACAATGAGAATGAAAATAGTGCCAAAAAATCAATGAAAAAATTCAAACAATAATAATATCCAACCAAGACAAGGTTTATGGATAAAATGGATCACTCAGATCTCATAGATAAATCACCCCTTGTTCCCCCCATTTTAAAAAAATATTCACTATTGCACACCACCCAGTAGTTTTTTCCTTCATGATGCCCCCTCTGAGATGGTGGAGCCCCATCCATTCTATTATGTTGGTGGTCCAATAGTGGCCATATTGGATCTTCTAGAAGGAAGGATTTCTCACACAGTGAAAAGAGAATCCCATTGGTGGGGGGTCTATGTTCAAGGATATATAATCCGAACATTTTACTAAACCATCTCCTACTCATACACTTCTCAAAATAAAGAATAAGACTTCTAAGACAACCTTGTTAGATGGATTGAAAGAGGTATCATTCCCCAGTGATTCCTTCCTTGTAGTGAAGGGTCACATCAAGTGGACCATGGTTTCCCATTTCGATCTAGAAAAGCCCTCGCTCCCATTTTTCTCGAACATTGTGGCTACATGGGGTCTTAGTGATATTCAAAGAGTTTAAATGGTGAACTCCAGGTCAATATATGTAGTTCTTCCTTCCTGGGATGATTTTTGGAATAGTTTCATCTCAACCAAATAGATCTATTCAAAGGTGTTGGATCTCACTTTTTTATATTACAATAGATGTGCATTTTGGAAGGGATCATCCAAAGGTGACTATCTAGATCAAGTTACCTAGACTCCATATCTTATTCCCCAATATCATTTTTTTTGAGACGGATCAGGGACTCCATGGGATCGTTTATCATCATGGTGTAAAAATGTCTTAGTCTTATTAATGTGAGAATGGCTCATTTATGTGTGGATGTTGACATTGAAAACCCCATCCATCACACATTCTCCTCCATGTGTGTAGATAGTTTATCTGGGAAGAAGTTTCTATACTATACATCTCTAGATAGGTAATATTCTCTTTAAATTATGCATGGGAATTCCTTATTAGTTTTCATGTATTATAAAGATCCTTATAAATCCCTTAGGAAAGCCCTGGTCTCAAAACAACCTCAAAATCCTACTCAGTCTACTTGTAATATTCATGTCCAGATTCATATGTTCCAAGAGTCTGTTTTAGAGGATAGTGAGACCTGAAACTTCCCGGGTATTTATAGAATAATAAATTTTCATATTTATAAATATTTATGAATTAGATATTAATTTTACTTAAAATGGGGTTCTTTTTCTGATAGCATACCGGACATGCAACAACGGGTTTCTCCGAAATCATACGTTGCATAAAAAACTGTGTTATATTGAAAAGAAATTATTTTAAATGTTAGTTAACACCGCATCATTGTACATGTGGGAATGATAAAAACCAACTATGTTATGTTTAAAAAAATATTTTAATTTTTTTTACATTCATAAAATAAATTTTAGTGTCTTAAAATGAAAATAAATTTAATTTTAAGCATAAAATACTCTAATATTTTTAAAAGGTAGTTTTACTGCCTTTTAATGGAGAACCCATTTTAAATACTTTTTATTCACTTTTATATATTCTATTTGACAAATAAAACTTCTTATTTGGATGTAGGACATCAAAATTTACCGTGGTTTATATTTTGTTATATTTATGATAAAATTCATATTTTAATGAATAGTAAAAAATACTGCATTTTAGTTCAAGATTTCCTTTTCATTTAATTTAAATATATGGTTATGTTTTTATTTTAATTCATGTTAAAGTTTAATTAAATTTATTTTTTATCATATAACATAGTATTGGTCATTTTAAGTAATTTCACATTGAAATTTTATATATACACATGTCAATCTTTTGATGGGTTTTACTTTAAAAAACCAATTTTCTCATTTTGACAACATGAATTAATTTTAAATTAATTAATGAAACATAAATGTTTTAATTCATAAAAGGTTTCTATATTTTTAATCCAAAGGTCCAAATTATTTAAAAAGTTCCCTTTTATTTTTGGACATTATGAACAATAACTTTAGTAATTTTTATTTTCCACGGTTAATGGTAAATCGTGTTAAGTAAGGAAAAAACAATATGATAAGGACAAAAAATTTACCCTAACATTTTATGAAATAATATTGGATGATTAAAATTCTACTCTTATCACATAAGAATAAAAATGTATTTGTTTAATGTTATTTTTTCCCTAAAATTGATATAATTATTATTAAAATAAAAGAAAGTGATAACATTGCACTCTCTTTGTCTTATAATTATAATAATTTTAATGTAGTGATAAACTTGATAAAACTATGATAATAAATATTATACAAAAATATAATGAAATTATCACTAGTAGAATACTAACCTATACCAATGGTTTGGAACCGTTGGTATAGGCCTCCAAACCGTTGGTATAGCCTATACCAACGGTTTGGAGAACCGTTGCGAAGTAAGCCGTTGGGATAGGTATATACCATCGGTTTTCCCAAAACCATTGGTATAGACCTATCCCAACGGTTTACAAAACCGTTGGTATAAGTAATATGAAAATCTATTCCAACGGATATAAAACCGTTGGTAAATGTATTTCAAAAAAAAACATGTGCTGGGATTTGATCCCACGACCCCTTGTTTATAATCGAACGACTTAACCACTAAGATAACATCACTTTTGTAAACATAATTTCATAAATATATATATGTATTATCATAATTATTGAAAATTTATATTTATATAATGTTCTCGGGTAGCAGACCTGGAAGAAATGAAAGAAGCTATCCCAACGGTTCTCAAAACCGTTGGGATAGACCTATCCCAACGGTCCTCAAAACTGTTGGGATAGGTGGAAATTTCCAGGGGTGAATATTGGTTTTGGGGGTGAGTTTTCCCAACGGTTCTCTCAAACCGTTGGGAAAGGGGGGGGGGGGGTCTTTCCCAACGGTTTGGGAGAACCGTTGGGAAAGGGGCCTCAAAACCCCCCTTTCCCAACGGTTCTCCCAAACCGTTGGGAAAGGGGGGGTCTTTCCCAACGGTTTGGGAGAACCGTTGGGAAAGGGGCCTCAAAACCCCCCTTTCCCAACGGTTCTCTCAAACCGTTGGGAAAGGGGGGGTCTTTCCCAACGGTTTGGGAGAACCGTTGGGAAAGGGGGGTTTTGAGTCCCCTTTCCCAACGGTTCTCCCAAACCGTTGGGAAAGACCCCCCCTTTCCCAAAGGTTTGAGAGAACCGTTGGGAAAGGGTGTATATAAGTGTTGGGAAAGATCCGATTTCCAGTAGTGTATCTACATCTGGTGAATTTAAATTTAATTTTGAGAGATTATTTAATTACCATACATATTTCCACAAGTGTGATACAATAATTATTTTATTAAGAGAAATATCTAATAAATGATATTATAAATATTAAAATAAACATTATATGAAATTATTTATTTAATACATGTTTTTTGTAAGTGAATATGAAATTTTACAAGACTGTTAAATTTTTTGGTTCAGAGTTATCTCTCTGTATAAAATTTATTTAAATTCAATGAAATGAATAATGTAAAAATTGACATAATTGATGTTTTATAAAAATGGTAATTTATTAAATTATTTAAAATTCATAAAACTATTTTTAAATAAAAAAGTGACTATTATATTGTTTAAAAGTAAATTAATTGATTTTTTTGGAAATTGACATCATACAAGTAAAATTAATAGCCTGTCAATAATTAAATTGTTGTAAACATAATTAAAAATAAAATAAAATAATTTATGGTAAACTGAAAGGATAAAGTTTAAAATAAAATAAGTACATGTATAAAAATTATTGGATGATTGGATTTAGAACTATCAAACTCTTATCTTCGACATATCTCATATTTAATTCATTTGGATTAAAAAATTAGTTTTTATTAATTTAATATTTTAATACTTCTAAGGGTGCCCCTCCCCTCTACTATAAAAATGTACCATCTCTTATCTAATACTCACACTTAAAAGGCGTTTTGGTATATCCATTATTGACAAAAACCCCTTATTAGAACCCCTCACCATGTTTTTGATGCCTTATGATAGGCATAATACCATTTTTTGAGGTATTAAGGTGTTCTTCAAGGGCGATCAACCGAATAAGAGGTATCGTTTTCTTTAAGTATTTCAATTTTATTTATTCTTCCACTTCATCCATGTAACCTCCAACCATGATGAGATAATAAATCTCATATCCTCAATATACTGAGATGTTAATATGTTAATATCATCACCTAAATACATCTCTAATTCCATCAAATGGTAAAGGAATTAATTGTTCATGCGTATGTGTGAATTATCACCTCCACGATCCGATTTAGTTCATTTTCCAATACATTTAATAAATCTCTATTATAATGATGGAATTAATATTCATATGTGATATACATGAAATATTTATAATTTTAACATAATAATAATTAAATTATATTCTTATCTTCCATGCCCATAAAAACAATAACGTCATTCATGCATACGTGTGAACTATCACCTCCACGAAGCGATGTTAATAATTTTTATTAAACACATCACTTGTATGATATATATATAAGTATATATAAATGATTATTATTATGATAATAATATTATTATAATTTTATAAATATAAAATAATAATTACCTTATTTCCCAAATGATCAATGAAAAATGAAAACGCTAGTCATGCATACGTACGACCTACCATCTCAATGAATATAACGTTCTTCATTTTTCATAACCATAATTAATGGTTTGATCTAACAATTAATATTAATGTATAAAAGTTGTTGTTATATCATGAGTACTGTAGTAGATATGATGGACTTATGACCACATGGAATAGTGACATCATAACCATGTTCATTTTCCACCCAAGTACCGAATATCAACAAAACATCCGATATGAACTTAAATAAACATGCAATTATTATAACAATGTAATAAGTGATATAATCAGTATAATAAAATGAAAAACGGTTCTCAAGAAATTATAAATTAACCTATGTTTATTATTCAGGAATATAATGATTGTACGTGATGAGTCAGACTCATGGTAAGGGACTTCATCTCAATATCCTTTCATTGAGGCATAATTTGACATTATATACCTCTTTATTTTATATGGTGTATAATAAAACCCATTGAATTTTAATTTAATTAAATTATTTTTGAAAGGGAATATTTTTATGTGAATATTTTCAATGAATGACAAAAGGAATGTTTTTAACATATTTGGTGAAAACAACTTGTGTACTGCCGCAACCATTATTTTATATTTTGTTTCCTCAAAAAGTTGTAATGTTTTTAAAAGAAAAACAAAAACCATATACATTTTTCATGTATTTTTTGTATTTAAAATTGTTATGTTAAAAGATTGATTATGTTAACATATTTAAATGATATATTGTAATTGCAATGCTAAAATGTTATTATTCTTTTATGCATGTTTTATGTGTTATGATTATGTTATGTTTCTTTGGTATTACTTATGTATATGGGTGGTTCCATAATAAACTAATGTAGGGTGAGCTCATGATAGCTATCCATTGCATTGGGTAATGATATGGAGTTTAACAATATAGTATCTCTTAAGAGATTTGAAAAATATACTATGATGGGTATTCCAAACATAACCATTAAGGTTACTCCCTATATAGCTGTGAAAGCAATAATGTAAGTATGATATGGATTCCACAAGTTACATCTATGATTTATGCATGCTATGAAATTTTCATGATTCTTATGAATTCATGGGTTTATAAATATTCATGTAATAAGGTTTTATTTCCTTATTTTAGCCCTCAGTGAGATTTTATGCTGATCCCTAGTTTTGAAAATGTTTTCACATGGTGTAAGGATGAGTAAGAGAAATGAAGAATTCAAGAATATTTTTATCTAGAAAATAAATTGTGTTTTATTTATAAAAGGGTTTTCTTTGCTGGAAAAAATGGATACTATTTTTATATTATCCTCTTGTATGATTATGGGATGCTATGTA
Source organism: Viscum album (assembly GCA_963277665.1). Lineage (NCBI taxonomy): Eukaryota > Viridiplantae > Streptophyta > Magnoliopsida > Santalales > Viscaceae > Viscum > Viscum album. Next base: position 886,405,044 of record OY728158.1, read on the forward strand.
TTAATAATGTCCTAATTATCTAAAACTATAAACCTAAAAATATCATCAATGTGAATTATTCACTTAAATCAAGATTATGTATTGTTTAAGATTGAGGCCTCATAGATGGTGTCTGAGGTTTTTTTAGATAACATTAAGGGTTAGGATATTGTTAATAGAATATCTATAAATTATTTTTACTTAACAGTCAACTTGAAGTGATATATAATTTTAATTCTACCATGTTGAGTCATATAATTTATGTCTTTTCATAATGTTTTTCCACAGAGGAAACATGAAATCTATGCTGGGGAGATATCCAAAGAAAAACAACCTTCCAAACCATATACAAATTATGTTCAAAATCAAAACTGAGTAGTTTTTTTAAGTGATGACATAGTTGAATCAGACTATAAATGGTGGTGGTGTTGATAGAACAAATATTTTCAATTATTTTATTCTGAATTTCAATGTTTTTAATCCCAACAATGTGTTCTTTAAGGGTCAATTGTCACAATTTATGTTTTAAGAGAATTTTTTAGCTTAGTTGGATAAATGGCTTATTTTGGATTTAAACAGTTTTCATTTATTATAATGTTTCGGCCATAACTTTTTATAAACTGATCCAAATTGAAATATTCTTCTTTTACTGGTTTCTATGTTCGATTAGATTCATTGTATCCTTCGGGAACCAAAGCTCAATCTATCATTTGGAAGCTCAAATTCAGCTCACAAACCAGGCCTCGAAAACTGTGTACAGAACTGCATAATTTTATTGTGGGGACCATAACTCATAAATGGCCAAACCGATGGAGCATAAATTTTACATGGAGATGAAAGAAATCCGTATGAAGAACTGTCATTAATAGGTCCGCACATGATTATTTCATTTTCAAGGCCTTTAAGGCGTTGGAACGCGGTGTATTGGAATACGAATAGTCTGCCTGGAAGAATTAAATACTTTTAGTGATGCGGCCATAACTAATTCATTTCCCGGCCAATGAAGCTGACCTTTCGTGGGTTGATATAGGAGCAGTATTGGAACACCTTTAAAGAAGGACCATGTTCCAAATTCGGTCATTAAAGATGCCATCCACGCGTCTACATTCTGATATTATTTTTGGAGCCAAAGTTTCACCCCCTCTCCCTATAAAAGAGTGTGTCTTTTTCATTCCAAAGGGTTGGAAACATAGGAATAGCCTTTGTTGGACATTATATGTAGTTTAGATTTTTATTTTATTTTACTTTAATTATGTAATATCATTTCATATTTTTATTCAAGTGTTCTCCTTTCACTCTTATTCTTTCTCTCTTTTGTTTTTCTCCCCCCGTTTTCTCCATCACTGTGAACTCTTATGCTCGTGATCATGAGTAGCTAACTCGAGGAAGTTCCCGGGGGAGTAATCCAGTGATGTAACAAATTATTTGATCATTAATGTTTTATTGTTTCTTATTTACTTAGAGTTAGGCTAAGGGGGATCTTAGTGGGCAAGGCGCCTTTGTGTCTCCACTTGCCACCTGAAGCCTAACTTTCACTTCTGTCACATTCTCCCTCGATCGAGGAGGTGGATGTATGGTCTCTCGATGATCGTTGAGTGTATCATACATTCACAACCATAGGCATAAGGGGATGTTCATGCATACGATGGACCATGTTTATTAAGTAAATTGGAAACTAAGAAAATAGACGATGAAGGTTCACTCTGGATAATCTCCCGGGAGGATCTCCTTTCTGTCTAACATCATTCTGTTTGCATTCATTGTGTTTTCATTGCATCTGCATATTTAATTTTAGTATATAATTATCATTTTTCAAATATCTATTTCTGGTCATTTTATTTCATATATATATATACATATTGAATTAGAAATAGTGAGTGACTGACTGCAAAAGGCTCCTCAAGAGATCGACCTAGGTCAGCCACTGTGTTGCACTTAGTATAAATATTTTTGAGAGCGCGCACGACAACGCTACATCAAATTGGCGCCATTTCCGGGGATCCAAGTGGTCTTCACTAATTGTTTTTATTCACATATTGTAAATTATTTTTTCTTCCATTAATTAAAAAAAACACAAAAATATCATAAATTTCAAAAACAAAAAAATATTTGTTCATCATGAATTTCAATTCAAATTATTATGCATGGACTGATCAATCACAGGTGCATCAAGAAGTTCAAAATGATTATAAATCTAAAATTAAAGAACTTCATGAAGAGATTAAAAAACTAAAGAGAACTGAAAAAAGGTTTGATGAATATATTCACTCACTGATGGAACAACCCGAACCTGAACCAGAACCTGAACCAGAACCCAAATGAGTGGTGGAAGAGATTTCACCGATTATTTTTTATGTCAAAGAACATGAGGAGGGTGAAAAATATCTTCTAAAGGAATTAATCATATCATCCCGTACTCAACCATGCTCGAGGAGGTCCCTAATTTACATATTCCAGCTTATGCACTTATGGGAGATCAACAATTTTTGGAAGAATCATGGAATCACTTTGTTGAAGATAACATGAAACTTGATCTTCCCATGCTTGATATTGAACAATCAGAACCTTTTGAACTCTCTTTTTATTTGGAGGATGATGAAGAATATTCACCTGCTGAGATGGAGTTCCTAATGGTCTTTCCTGAAGAGATCAATTTTCAAGCTGACTTACTTGAAAGGGAAGATTTCTTAATTGATTCGTCATGTTTTAATTTTATTCAAACTGAATTGTTTTCTGACATATAATTTCCTGAAATTTCTGATACAGTACAAATGGAGAAAACCTTGGATGATATGAAAGATACCACTCAAGTGGTGGTGATCACGGAAGAAGAGTTAGAGAAGCTAGTGGTGGTGTGACTGCCTCCTCTACAACAAATTTCATACCATTTGGAGGAGGGCACCACAGAAGTTCACATGGAGCACCCCTATATTCTATTTCCTCCCACTCTGGATCTCAAATAATATATTTCTTCTTTCCTGGGGTTTGGGAACTTTCTTATTTTCTTTGGGGTTCTCCAATCTCATTGTCTACTGATGGACACTAGAAAAAGTCACATGTGGTGGTTTATCTCAAAAAAACCACATCCACCATATGATTGGGGATAATCTGCTGCAACTGCCTGACTAGGGGAAGTAAAAACCTAGCATCTGCTTGGGGTTCAAACCAAGCATTATATATTTTCTCTTTCTTTTTATTTATTTTTCTTATGAGCTGTCATTTATTTTATTTGTGCTTTCAGTTTATTTTTCATCTTGTTTTTTTTTGGAATTTTCTTATTTTCCTTTTTCATGTTGTTTTGTGTGTTTTTAGGAATCTTGAGCTGAATCGAATACTTTGGAAAATTCGAACCATCTTGGTATTTTTGGCCCATTTCATGATTTGATTATTTTAGGTTTAAAATGATTGCTGAATGGATTTTGTTTCTGATTTCTGATCATTTCATTTGATGACGTTTGATTGATTGTGAAACTCATGTGCACTAGTGCTGTCCAAATTGAAAATCATGCCCAACCCAAGAGGTTTCTAAACCAGTTTGATATTTTCCTCATATTTCTCTTTTTCTTGAGAGTGTTGAGACATGTTTTGTGATCCAGAACATGCTATTTTTCTCTTTATCAAAGCTGTTAGAGTTCATGGAATGCGTTACGTATGATTGAGGCATCACTTTGAAAGCCCCTTTTGCATTAAACTCTTATTTTGGCCTACCTTTTCATCTGACCTTCTTTAAGCCCCTAGTAGCCATGAAATACATTGTTAGGAAGCCACATTACAAGACATTTATACCTTTACAACCTACTCTAGATGTTAAATACATGATTATTGTTGAACTCAAGTGTGGGGGAGGGAGAAGATGGGTTGTATTTTGCTTTCCTGAAGAATATTTTTGAGCTGAATTGAAAGTGTTTCCATATTTATTTCTACGTGGGTGGAAGAAATGTCATGATGGGAAGATGGATGGGTGTCCCAAAATATTATTACACATATGGGCTGGGTGTTCACCATTTTTTGAAGATCAAAAGCTGCCTCTCTTTTCCTCCAAAAACATGATTCTGAAGAGAAATCCAGATCTGAATTCAAGCTAAAACAATGCTACAAATGGGGAAAACAGGGATGAAAATAATTTATGATGAAATTATAAGTGTGAACTTCCCAAATTAAGAGGTGTTTGGAGGTTATTTATTTTTTGAGCTGATTGAGGAGAACACCATTCTTGAGCAAAACTGTTTTCATGCATTTACTTCACTTTAGAGCTTAACCCTCCTCATTCTGCCTCAGATGTTTTTACATTTTAAACCTGCCAAACCTCAGCTTCAGAACAACCCATGAAAAAGACCTCATGATTGACACATTTTGTACTCTATGAAGTAGAGATACTAGGAGGATAGCAAGCCTATGTAAATCACACATGTTCTTGGGAATGAGAAAAACTCCACATTAAATATCCTTGAGTAAAGAGAGAAATAATTTTCCGGGGAGGTAGGTACGACATGAATGTGAGGATTAACATTATATTTAATAGATTCATATGATTTTTGAGGAGTTAGGAAATTTTTATCCATGTAGGAGGCATGATATTTTTTTTGATATGATAATTGAGCTATGTTGTCATTTATGCTTTGAGAAGTTTGCTTTTGACCATGGTATAAGATGATTGCCAAGGAGTGCAATGTTTAAGTGTGGGGTAATTGATAGAACAAATATTTCAAATTATTTTATTCTTAATTTCAATGTTTTTAATCCCAACAGTGTGTTATTTAAGGGTCAATTGTCACAATTTATGTTTTAGGAGAATTTTTGAGCTTAGTTGGAAAAATGGCTTATTTTGGATTTAAACAGTTTTCATTTATTATAATGATTCGGCCATAACTTTTTACAAACTGATCCAAATTGAAAAATGATTCTTTTACAGGTTTCTATATTCGATTAGATTCATTTTATCCTTCTGTAACCAAATCTCAATCTATCATTTGGAAGCTCAAATTCAGGTCACAAACCAGGCCTCGAAAACTGTGTACAGAACTGCATAATTTTATTTTGGGGACCATAACTCAAAAATGGCCAAACCAATGGAGCTTAAATTTTACATGGAGCTGATAGACATCCGTATGAAGAACTGTCATTAATAGGGCCGCACATGATTCTTTCATTTTCAAGGCCTTTAATGCATTTGAACGTGGTGTATTGGAATACGAACAGTCTGCCTGGAAGAATTAAATACTCTGAGTGATGCGGCCATAACTAATTCATTTCCAGGCCAATTATGCTGAAATTTCGTGGGTTTTCAGAGGCGAAGTATTGGAACAACTTTCAAGAAGGACCATGTTCCACATTCTGTCATTAAAGAATCCATCCACGCGCCTACATTCGGATATTATTTTTGGAGCCAAATTTTCACCCCCTGTCCCTATAAAAGAGTGTGTCTTTTTCATTCCAAAGGCTTGGCAACTTAGGAATAGCCTTTGTTGGCCATTATATGTAGTTTAGCTTTGTATTTTATTTTAATTTAATTATGTAATATAATTTCATATTTTTATTCAATTGTTCCCCTTTCACTCTTACTCTTTCTCTCTCTTTTTTTTCTCCCCCCTTTTTCTCCATCACTGTGAACTCTTATGCTCGTGATCATCAGTAGTTAACTCGAGGAAGTTCCCGGGGGAGTAATCCAGTGATGTACCAAAGTTTTTATCATTAATGTTTTATTATTTCTTATTTATTAAGAGTTAGGCTATGGGGGATCTTAGTGGGCAAGGCGCCTTTGTGTCTCCACTTGCCACCCGAAGCCTAGCTTTCACTTCTGTCACATTCTCCCTCGATCGAGGAGGTGGATGTATGGTCTCTCGGCGATCGTTGAGTGTATCATACATTCAAAACCATAGGCAGAAGGGGATGTTCATGCATACTATGGAGCATTTTCATTAAGTAAATTAGAAACTAAGAAAATAGACGATGAAGGTTCACTCTGGATAATCTCCCGGGAGGATCTCCTTTCTGTCTAACATCATTCTGTTTGCATTCATTGGGTTTGCATTGCATCTGCATATTTAATTTTAGTATTTAATTCTCATTTTTCAAATATCTATTTCTGGTCATTTTATTTCATATATATATATATATATAGTGAATTAGAAATAGTGAGCGACTGACTGCAAAAGGCTCCTCAAGAGATCGAGCTAGGTCAGCCACTGTGCTGCACTTAGTATAAATATTTTTGAGAGCGCGCACGACAACGCTACATCAGGTATCTATGTGTGAGATTATACAGATTAACCACAAATGAAAATCTTTGTTGTGGATCATTTCATGAGGTAATATCCACCATTATTCAGAGGATCATTCAACCATATTCTAGCTGAAGAGTGGATTAAATTCCTAGAAAATATTTTTGACATCATGGGGTATTCAAAAAATCAAAAGGATAGTATTTTTATTTACTATTTTGAAGGTGAATCCAATTAGTGGTGGTTGATGGTTATGAATGACATGGATAGTGTGGATATTGATTCTCTTGATTGAGATGAATTCAAATGTATGTTTTTTGAGAAATATTTACCTATAGCAGTTTTACTTATGATAGAAAACAATTCTAGGAAATGGGATAGGAGGATGATTCACTGGCTTCTTATGAAGAAAAAATCACTCATATTTCAAAGGATTCTCCAAATTGAAAATGGGATCTTGATAGTAAAATCAATAATTTTTACTCAGAATTAAAGACAATGTATCGAAGGTAATTGGATTATTATGAGTTCAAAAGTTATGATAAACTTTTTCGATGAGCGGAGAAGGTAAAAATGGAGTCTTTGGATGATCATTTGTTCTTATAGAACAAGCAGAATAAGAGGCTGAGATTACAGATCAAAGAGAAAATTTCTTCAAAAGAGTTTTATCGTAAGAAAATTATGTTTATAGTTTTTGAAAATTGTTGTAAAAAAACCTATGGTAATTCCTTTTGAATTTTGTGATGTTCTTATGATGTGGTAAAATAGGGTATAAGGCTCATAACTTTACTAAAAAGATAATGGTAAGAGAAAATATGATATACAGTCAGTGGAATGTTTTAAATGTAATGATATGGGTCATTATGTAAACGAGTGACGATGAATAATTTGAATAATGGGAAGCAACTAGACTATAAACAGAAAGGTGTGGTGAAATCCTTTTCACCTACATTAGAAGATGTTCAGACATCTATTGAAGTGGTATGAGGTACATTGTTTCTTTATTTAGATTATTCTAATGTGTTGTTTGATTTTGGGTCTACACATTCATTCATTTCCGAGAAAAAATCTAGTAAATTGGGAACTCCATCTAAATAAATTATTCCAGAACATATGGTAAAAACACCTAGGAGAAATGTTGATACAAAATTAAATTATAAGAATCATCCTATATTTTTCGGTGTAAACAATCTACCTAAAAAACTTTTTTCCCTTCAGTAGAGTTTGATGTTATTATAGGTATGGATTGGATTTCTATCTACCATGATAAGATTTACTGTAGATCTAAAGAAGTTTATTTTCAAAAAAAACTTTTAGTTTTTGTACTATAATGAACACTTACCATTGATAAAATATTTAGAATCTGAGAAACTAGTAAAATATAGAAATTAATATTACCTTAAATATATTGTCGAGAACAAAGGAACTATTCTAATTAATGATGTTCTTGTGGTAAATGAGTATCATGATGTTTTCATTGGTGATTTTAGTTATATTATACCTGATCATTAAGTTGAATTTAATATTGAATTGGTTAATGATTCTAAGAAAATTTTAAAACTCCCCTTATCAAATGGATCAAATTGAACTTTTAGAGTTAAAGAAGCAATTGCAGGAGTTACTAGATAACTGCTTCATTCTACATAGCACATCACCGTGGGGTAATCCTTTATTCTGTTAAAAATAAAGATAGTTAAATGATACATTTCATTCATTATAGAGACTTGAATAACATCACTATTAAAAACAAGTATTCTTTGCCTCATATTGATGATTTGTTTGATCAGCTCTAGGAAGCACGATATTTTTTGAAAGTTGACTTGAGGTCGGGGTACTATTAGTTTAATGTAAAGGAAACATAAATTCTGAAGACTGTGTTTTAAACTATATATGACCATTATGAATTCATATTTATTCCATTTGGGTTAACTATAACACTTGCTGTATTCATGGATGTTATGAATAGAATATTCCACAAGTTCTCAGATAAGTTTATGGTTCTGTTTATTAATGATATTTTGGTATTTTCAAAAAGTATATAGGATCATGAATGTTATTCTAGGTTTTTCTTGAAAACCATAAATGAAATGAAACTATATATTAAATTCAGAATTTGTATGTTTTGGTTACAGAAGATTTCATGGTTTGGTTACATTGTTTCTAAAGATGGAATAACTATTGATCATACTAATATAAAGATGTTTAAGAATGGACAAGACCCAAAAATACACCGAGATTCATAGTTTTATTGGATTAGTAGGTTATTACAAGAGGTATGTTGAAATGATTTCACGGTTATCTAGCCCACTGACTTAGTTAAATCAAAAATGTGTTTAGTTCATTTGAGTGAAAAAATGTGATAAATGTTTTCAGGAATTTTAAAGAAGAGTGGTGAATGCTATTGTTTCGGAACAACCTTCCAGAAATGGGAAATTTTTATCTACAGTGATTATTAATTGAAGGTAATTGTAAATGTCATAATTTAGGATGATTAGATAAATTATTATGCTTCACATCAACTGAAAACTCATGAGTTAAGTTACCCTACCAAAGATTTTGAATAAGATTTTTTTGTTTTTAATTTAAAAGTTTGGAGGCATAATTTGTATGGATTAAAATTTGAAATATATACTAACCATTATAGATTGAATTAAATATTTACCCACAGAGAATTTAACATGAGATAGAGAAGATGTCTTGAATTAATCTAGGACTATGACTTCATGATTTATTACCAAACAAGAAAAGAAAAAAATGTGGCTGATGCTTTGAGTTAGAAAAGTAATGCTACATTAACCATGTTTCATATGGAACATGTTCCTTTGATTAATTATTTGACAAACTTGGAAATTGACGTTATTAGTGCAAGAAATTCTTATTTTTTTTTCTGGTTTAAGTGTATCTATCTCTATCATACAGAATGGAACAAGCAGTGAATGGATATAGTGACGTGCAAAAAAAGGTAGAGTTGATTCTGAAGGGTGAGTTAACTGAATTTAACATTAATAAAGATTGTGTTTTGAGGTTTTTAAAGAGATTATGTGTGCATTGTGAACTATAGTTTAAGAAAGAGTTGTTATGTGAATCTCATAGTTCTTCGTTTTCAGTTCATCATGATAGTACTAAGATCTATAGAGATATTCTCGAGTATTACTGGTGGGATGGAATAAAAAAAGATATTGTTGACTTTACTGTGACATTTTTGACTTGTAAATAGGTTAATGTTGAGAGAAAGTTACCTAAAGGGATGATTCAGCCATTTCTAACACCAGAGTGGAAATGGAAAAATATATCCATCGATTTCATTGTGGGATTACCAAAGACATCTTGAGGTAACAATATGATATGTATTATTGATTGACAAAATCTATCAATTTTTTTCCTATTTGAGATAATTTATCTCTAGATAAAATTTATCAATTGTATCTTAATGAGATAGTCAGGTTACATGGATTCTCCACTCCATTGTATTTGATGGTGATCCCAGGTTCACTTATATCTTTTGTAAAGTCCTTCATAAGTCATTGGGAACTGAATTAAATTATAGTAAAACTTTTCATCCTCAATCTGATGAGTAGTTAGAATGAACAATTTGTACCTTTAAAGATATACTACATTCTTGTTAAATGGATTACCAAGTATGTTTGGATCAATATCTTTCTTTGGTTATGTTTTCTTATAATTAAAATTTTTATTCCTGTATACAGATGGAACCATTTGAGTCATTATATGGAAATCAGTGTAAAACACCATCTTTTTTGGATGAATTCGATTAAAGAAAGTTGATGGGACCAGAATTGGTAGTTGAGATGGTAGAAATGGTTCAATTTATTAAAAAACACATTAGGATAGCTCAGATAATGTATAAAAGTTTTGCTGATAACTGGAGGAAGGATATTTTTTTCGAGGTAGGTGATCATATCTTTCTCAAAGTTTCACCATGTAAATGTGTGATGCATTTTGGTAACAAGGGAATGTTGAGTCCTTGGTTCATTAGACCTTATAAAATCCTATAGAAAGTTGTATCAGTTTACTAAAGAGTGAATTTACTCCCATGTTTATCCTGAGTACCCAATGTTTTTTATTTTTGAATGTTGAGAAAGTATTTTTCAAATCCATCTCATGTTTTGAGTCGAGAAGTAGTTCAGTTGGAAGGGAATATTTTTTATGAGGAACTTCCCATCTAGATTATTGAGCATAGTGAGACAATGTAACAGAATAAAGTGATTTATCTGGTTAAGGATATATAGAATAACCACATGGTTTAAGGGGAAACATGGGAATCTTAAAATTCTATTGGGGAGAAATACCCCCACGTATTTTAAAGTAAATAAAATAATGGGGACACAATTTCCAATAAAGGGAAGGATGTAACATCTCATGAATTTATAGAATATTATTTATTCATATATATTAATGTTTATTAATAGGATATTAATTTTAATTAAAAGGGGATTATTTATTAGATAGTGTACATGACACGCAACAATGGATTTCTCTGAAATCTTACGTTGCACACAAAATTGAGTTATACCAAAAAATAATTATTTTAAATGGTAGTTAACAACCAACCGTTGTATTGGTGGGAACAGAAGGAGCTAACTTTATTATATTTAAACATGTTTTTATATGATTTTACATTCATAAAATAAATTTTAAAGGATTAAAATGATAATTAATCCAATTTTATACATGAAATCCTCTTATATTTTAAAAGGTAGGTTTACTGCCTTTTGATAGAGAAAACTTTTTAAATATAGTTTTTGTAACTTTTATTTGATCTATTTGACAAAATAAAGATTTTCATTGGAATCGAGACATCAAAATTTACCTTGGTTAAAATTTTGGTATTTTCTGATAAAATTCATATTTTAATAAATAAAAAAATACTGCATTTTAATACAAAATTGCATTTAATTTTAATTTATATATATTGTTATGATATAATTTAAATTGGTGTTACAGTTTAATTTAATTATGTTTTATTATTTAATATAGTGTTGGTCATTATATGTAATTTCACATTGATAATTGATATAAATAGATGCCAGTATTTTGATGGATTTTACTTTTAAAAAACCATATATTCCCATTTTGACAACATGAATTAATTTTAAATTAATTACCAGAAAATATGTGTTTTGAATTTAGAAAAAATAGTTTCTATATTTGGAATTAGAAGGTCAAAATTCTGTAAAGTGGTCAGTTTTAGTTTTGGATATTATGAATAGTATCTTTGGTAATTTTTATTACCACCATTAACATTAAATTAAGTAAATTAACGTAAAAAACAATATGATAAGTATATAAAAATTACCCTACCACCTGAAAAAATCCTATTGGATGAATAAAAGTCGACCCTCATCACATAAAGACAAAAATTGATCCATTTAATGAACTTTTTCATGAAAGTGATATAATTATTATTAAAATGAAAGAAACTGACAACAAGTCACTCTCTTATCTATTATAAGTAAAATAATTTTAATATAGTAATAAACTTGATGAAACTATGAACATAAATAGTATCCAAAAATATAATGAAATTATCTACATCATCCAAATTTATTTATAATTATTATAGATTATATAATTACAATAAATATTGACACAATAGTTATAAAATAATTATTTTATTAATAAAATGTCAAATAAATGATATTATAAATTTTATTATAAATTTTATATGAAATAATTTATCTAATAAAATATTTTTATTGGTGAAAATGAAATAATATAAAACTATTAAATGATATTTTTTTGAATTTATCTCCCTTTTTTGTTTTTATTTATATTCAATGAAATGAATATTGTAAAAATTGACAAAATTTATGTTTTATAAAAATAATAATTTAGTAAATTATTAAAAATTCAAAAAAATATTTTAAAATCACAAAGTTACTATGATAGGGATGAAAAGTTCATTAAGTAAAAAATTATGAGAAATTTACCCCATATAAATAAAATTAATAGCCAATTCTTAATGAAAATGTTGTTACCATAATTAAAATTAAAAGAGAATAATTAAGGGTAAACCGAAAAGATAATGTTTAAAATAATATCATTAAATGTATAAAAATTGTTATATGAGATAATTTCAACCTGTAACTATCACGACATAATGATTTCTCAATTTTTAGAAATTTATATGAAAAAATTATTTTTTATTAATTGAATATGTTAATAATTCTAATGGTGACCCTCCCCTCTCCTATAAAATGTTACCCTCTCTTCTCTAATACTCACTCTTCCAAAGCCTTTTGGTCTGGACATGATCTACCCATAATTATTCCAAGTAACCCTCCCCACGCTCTTGAGGCCTTAGTTTTGGTTTAATACCCATATTTGAGGTATTAAGGTGTTCTTTAATGGTCACTAATTGAAGAAGAGGTATTTCTTTCTTTAAGTATTTCCATTTTATTTCTTGTTCCACTGCCTTCAATTCTACTTCAACCATTATGATACAGTAAATCCAGTATCTTAAATATTCTGAGATGTAATTACGTTAATATCATCACCTAAATCCATACTTACTTCCATCAAATGGGAAATTAATTAATCGTTCATGCATACGTGTGAATTATTACCTCCATGAACCAATTTAGTTAATTTTCCATTACAGTCTATCAATATCAATTATAATGATGGAATTAATTCTCATAAGTGATATTTATAAAATATTTATCATTTTAAAATAATAACATTTCAATTGTGTTCTTACATTCCATGTACATAAAAACTATAACATCATTCATACGTTTGTGTTAAATATGACATCCACGAAGTAGTGTGAATTGTTTTTATTCAACACACCACTTTTATGATATATATAAGTATATGTAAATTATTATTAGGATAATAATAATATTTTTATCATTTTGGAAATATAAAATAATAATTATTTTATTTCCATAATTATCAATGAAAAATGAAAATATTACTCATGCATACGTACGACCCACCGTCTCCATGAATATAACATTGTTCGTTTTTCATAACCATAATTAATGGTTTGATTTAAAAAGAATGATTATGGTATAAAATTTATGATTACTTCATGAATAAAATTCAACATATTATTTATTTATGACCACATGGACTAGTGACATAATGGCTATGTTCATTTTCGACTCGTGTACCGAATATTGACAAAACATCCGATATAAACATAAATAAATATCTAATTTTTATAACATGGTAATAAGTGATATAAAAAGGATATTAAACCTGAAATATGTTCTCATGTAAGTATAAATTATACTATGTTTATTATACAAGAATATAACGATTGTACATGATGAGTCACACTCAAAGTAAGGGACTTCCTCTCAATCTCCTTTCATTGAGGCATAATTTGACATTATACACCACTTTCCTTTATACAGTGTATAGTAAACCCCTTAGTAATTTAATTTATTTCAATGGTTTTCAAAAAGAAATATTTTTCTATAAATCTTTTCACTAAATGGAAAAATAATCTCTTTAAAGAATGCGGCGACAACGACTTCTCCTCCATCGCAACCATTATTTGATATTTGGATTCTTATATATGTTGTAATATTTTTTAAATGAAACAAATACCATTTAACTTTTTCATGTATTTTGGTATTGAAAATGTTTTTGATAAATGATTGGTTATTTCAATATAACAAAATTATATCTTATGATTTCAACTAGGAAATGGTATTTTTACTCTATCCATTTTTTATGTGCAATGAGTATTTTATAGTTCCTTGTAATTACTTATGTATATGGGTGGTTCTATAATAAACCGAGGTTGGGTGAGCCTGGATATCTCTCCAATGATTTTTTTAATGATATGGAGTTAAAAAATAAGGTTTATCATAAGTGGTTTATAGAAGATACTCTGATGGGTATTCCAAATGTAATCATAAAGGTTATTTCCTATATAGTTGTGAAAGATACAATGTAAGTATGATATGGATGCCACGAGTTAACTTTATGATTAATTAATTCTAGGAAGTTTTCACGATTCTTATGAAATCATAGGTATAAAAATATTCATGGACTAATGTTTTCAGTCTTTATTTTATTCCTTACTAAGTTTTTATGCTCATCCTTTGTTTTTAAAATATTTTCATAGGATATATGGATGAGTAATAGAATGGAATAAGTCAATAATATTTTTATCAAGAAAATAAATCATGTTTTATTTTTAAAATAATTTCCTTTAGTGAAAAAATTGATACTATTTTGATAGAATATTCCTGTATGATTATGGGATGATATATTTTAATATTGACCTAATTCTCTAAAACTCTTAACCTGAAAATACCCAATGTGAATTCTTTTCATAAATCAATATTCTGTAATGTTGTAGGCTAGGGCCTTATTAGACATCTCATGCTAACTTGGAGGTAGAGTATTCTCATTTTGGGGATATCTATCTCACACTACCATTTTTTGTTTTTTAGGAATCTCCCTCCCGTGCCTTAGCATTATTCAAGCCTTGTATCCTTATTGACAGTCCTAATTGTTTTCCTCAATCCTTGGTAGTGGATTCCATGAGTGGTCTTAACAGTGGTCAATCGGGTGTTCTACACTGACTTTGTTCATTTGATCATAATGGTAATGATTCAATCTCTATAGCTGTTACTTCCATAACCAAATTTAATTATTTTGAATTCATTTCGTATCCCTCACTATCTTCTCAAGTTGTAAATGTGTTCATTCAAACCGATTATGGTTTTATTTCTCCGGCCAATGGTCTGTGCACTAGTTCCCAATCCAAACGGGATCTGCTTTACCATTCATCTATTACATTGAATAGCCTACCAATATCCAGGGAAAAATCAAGGAATCCAATTCACAAATGATTTCCCTCATCATTTAAAATCCTCCTTGTTTAGGTTCCCAGGTGAAGTCAAACATCCTTGTAATTAAACCTCATCATCCTAAATATTCCATTATATTTCTGATAGATCCTAAACAGCATTCTGCTAAAATCCGAAACATTTCCTAGAAGCATGATATGTATAATTTCATAAATGGGGCTCATCCTAATAGCCACTTATGGATTCATTGTAATCAATCGATCACTATGGATCATATTTAAATCTCTATTCAATATATTTCTATGAAGGTATGCATAAGAAATAATTTTTTATTATTTTTCATTTTGTAATTGAAATACAAATCAATGGATATGGAATTTTCATGACATGATCTATATTCTTTTAACATAAGGAACTCCCCTGGATTGTCAGAGTTTATTTTTACATTTTTTTGGATGCTTTGTAGAATAAATTTCATGGAAATGTTCCATGGAAATACAAAGAATATATTTCCTCCTTCCCTTTACAAAATGGTTTACTAGATATCGGTTCTTAGGTGAAAAATATACATGGAACAATAATCACGAAAGAATCTGGTGTACCTGGGGTGGATTTGATCTTTGTTTTCAAATATGCAAGCTTTATCTTCCATTAGTAATGCTAGTGTCTCCAATATGGTATGTTCTTTATTAGACCACATTCCCAACCTTGTGTCTCTCAAGTCCAGTAGAGGTTGAAACAATCAATTCGTCTTCCCCATCTACTATAAAATGGATCCATGCTTCCTCAATGTCGTTCGTTCATCCTAGTGAAAACCCACAGAGGATTGATCATGGGTGGGAATTCATAACAAACATAGGATGATAAAAATGGATCTATAAACATGGAGTAATAACCATCCCTCACATTTTTATTGGAGGTAATATATCCATGAATATTTTAAACATACAGTGTTTATCGTAGAGGAAGTCTAAGATAAATCCCGATTCAGTGATCTTACTGCATTAAAAAAATTATTTTCTAAAATGATCCTAGAAGATTAAAGGGTAAATCTGTAACGTTTTAGTTTCTTATGGATTAAGAATCGTGATCAAAAATTTTCATACATCCATGATTCTATGAAGGATTGGAATATTCTATTTGTTTCCAACATTCATAGGGAGGATGGATCTTATATAAATGACCTGAATTCTTTGAGTGGTATGATGGATTCCCATTTTCAATATTTACTTTGTGAGTATAACCCCTCTATGTAGGATAGTTACCCAACTAGAGAGTCAAAAATCCTTGATAGTGTTCTTAGGATGGTGTGTAATATTATCCAATTTATATTACAAGCTTCTCTAAGGAGGAAGTGGTGTGGGAGTTTTTCATATCCGTAAACTATGAGAGTTCTCTTGGGAACAATAGATTCCCTAGCTCATTTTACTTGGCCTTATAGGATATCATCAAGAATGAGAGGTTGGGATAATCCATGATTTATTAAGGGGTGGTGGTTTTTAAGGGTGAATTGTACGATAATGGTGGTCCTTTTTCTGATGGTAAAAATGAAATCCACTATTAAGCAGTTCAGAACCATAAGTTTGTAACATTTATCTTATATGTTCATGGATAGAATGATTAATAGAAGGTTTTATCATCACTTATTCACCTAGGTGTTAGAGGTACACCAAAATTTTATTAAAGGATGATCTATCCTATCATATATTGGTCCATATTAAGATATTGTGGGTGATATCAATGTAAATAATTAGGGCTCTAGAATTGTAATCAAATTCAACAAGGATAAGGTATATAATGAAATGAAATTATGTTTCACCATCAAGGTTATGATGAGGATGGTTTTATCTAATTGGGTTTTTGAATTGTTATTTATATGATTCAATTATTCATGTATTTATATCTCTCTCAGGGGAAAAATGTGGGTTATTTGAGTTATATAGGAGCATTAGATAGGGATATCCTCTATCTCTCAATATCTTCATCTTAGTTCAAGACCTTCTTAGTAGATATATTGTAAGGGTCATTTTCCAGGGAAGAATTCATCCATTATGCTTCATAACATTATTTAATGGTATGTACCATCTCATCTTTATAGATGATATACTGATCCTTTTCAGTGGGGGTATTAGATATATTTGGAATCTTAATAACTATTTTGATGAGTACATGAAGTGGAGTGGAAAATTTTTTTAAAAAAAGAGAAAAGTAATGTGTACATTTACAACGAATGCATAGATAGAAGGGCTAGGAAGATAACGAATTATCATTTTTATTATAAATCACACTCTAATGGATTACTTGGGGGCCCAATTTCATAAGGAAGAGTACAAATCCATCACATTGATTAATTTTTTTAGGAAATTTATAACTTCATCATTAATTTGATGAATATTTTTCACTCATTTTGTGGTCATATTACCCTTGTTAATTGGGGGCTTTATTATATTACCATGCATATCCTATCCACTATTAGTGAGGCCAAAATAGTGATATATAGAATAGAAATAATCACTTTTAAATTCATATGGGATGACAATGACAAAGTCCAATATCATTGGGAAACCTAGGATTGGTTGGATTAAGATCTGGAGGTAAGGGTATTGATCTTAGAAGTATTGAGGACACCAAATAATGAATGAAAGCAGGGTTCTCCTAATAGGATCTAGTGGGAATATCCATGTAGGATTGTTTCATTTCATGAAAAATAAATTTCAATCCTAGATGAGCTAAGAGACCGAGACATGTGGGTATGGAAAAGGATTCATAGTCATATTGAGAGTATTCACCAATATTCATGATGGATCATAAGACACAGTGAAATTAACTTATGGTACCAGAATTGGGTATGTTTATTGTTGGGTTTTATGAGGATCCCAACTCAAAGAATTTCTTTCTTTATGATAGAAAATATAGTTCTTTCATTTATTCAATTTCGAGTCCTTAGAATATCGATATCTTTGGGAATATTTCACTAAACACAGAGTAGGACAAATAGGTGCTCACGAGGTCATCTTGTGGTAATTTTTCATCAATGGAGGATAATTCTCTAAGACATAATCAAAATATCTGCGATGAGTGTGGGGAATCCTATTCTTTTCATAACTCCCAAAATAAATTCTATTTCATCGTATGGAATATCTTTTCTCATGCTATAAATGTAGATAAATATGTCACGTATAAGGGAATTTACCTTACTTCAAGGCATGAAATATGTAGAGACCTCAAAGAATAATTGATGGTATAATTATATTTTCCATGATAGTGGGAGGATTTAGTTTTAAATAAATATGGGTAATTATTTGGTTTTAATATCAATAGTGGCATGATCATTGTGTTCCTTAAGAACTGGTTTCCCGGTGAAGGGGACAAAAATATTGAACAGAAAGCTAGGCTAGTTCTATTGGTAATGGGATATTAGTGCATCTGGTATGTTATGAATAAGGATAATCATCAGGTGACCTCCAATTATTAGATGGACGTGGTGGCCAGATCTTCAAGTGTGGTAGTGGGTCTTAGTTTCTTCCTAAATAACTAGGAAAAGACTCCATTGCTTAGGAATATTCTGGCCAGAAGATCGTCTTCCCCATCACTTCAGAATACAAATTACCATGGAATATGGATGAAAAGGTCTCCTCCTAATAAAATTATCAAACTGAAAGTTAATGGGTCCTGCGTTAATGGTATCATCTAGGGAGGTAGTGTCATTCATGAGAATATTGGATCAGGGATCGTAGCCTTATCTACTATATATAGTCATGGTGACTCTCTATTTGAATATGACCATGAAATGATTTATTGTATTCATATCTTTTAGGATAGATACCTCTACTTGAAAACAATGGGGACAGATACATTGATCATACCAAACTCTCTTCTCAATCCTTCCTGCACTCCGTTGGTCCTTATCTACATCTTTCGGAAAAATATACATCTTCGGGATGACCAAGTTGATGTTCTTAATACTATGAATGAATTTAATAAGTTTTTTGATATTAATTCCACCTAGAAACCCCATGATGAGTAGTTCATTTCATTTTCTATTTTAAGATCCCACCCCTTTGAATTTGTGGGTTTTGTGAGGGTCGATTCCCTTGGCTTTCATTATTCTTATCCTACCAAAATTCACTGGATGTGTCTACACATTTATCTACTTCTCTAATAAAATATTATAGCTTTTAATGATAATGAACATCAACCAAATGGGTGGAAAAATAATTCCTAAACAGAAAAAATATCAACTAATTGTTAATATATTAAAAAAATGAATGGGACCAACCGAAAAGAAATAAAAATAATTTTTCTCACTCTATACCCTTCTTATCTCAATGGTATTCAACAATGATATCTACTAGACTACTTATAAAGAGCCTCCTTTTTTATCCCATATCTCATGAGTCTTCATAGTGGATGGATTCCATGGTAAAATCATACAACTTTTCATATTTTCACTTATCCTTCATGTTTAACAAAAAACATAAAAAATCCAAATATATCATGTTCCATGACCATGGACTTATCATGGTTTCATAATATAAAAGAATAAACATATTTAAGGTTTTAAATATCACTTACCACAATAGAATCACCAATGTTTCCTATAGATTGATTCATACCTACACCACATTCAGTAACAAAAGGGGTAGATAACCACAAGGTAAGGAACTATCATTAACCAAGTATATCATCATTTTTTTGTGTGACCTCAGTCGAAAATAATTGTCACTCCTTTTGAGACAATAAAATTTCCTGATGTGTTAACTATAATCATACCTCTCTCTAGGTCATATTGTGATCCTTAATGTTTTCCTAGAATTTGGTTCAATAACAATGGTCAATTTCAATATTAATAGTTTCCTTCAATTCTATGTGTCTATTCACTATAAGTCACACTATAAAATTCCAACATAATGAGGTAACCTACTTCACTCCTACACCATAATCCAAGTACCAACTATAGATCATTATATCCTAAGAACTATGTATCATATTCTAGAATTACTTTTCAATCATAACCTGATCTGGTCTAACCCAAAAGTAGGAAATTATTTTCTCAAAGCTCAATGGTGGACTCCCATATCCTATCTCAATCAATAGATTGTATCTTACATCATCCTAAGGTCATCCCTTGACCAGAGCACAACTCATGTGCGATCATGCAGAAAGTATCATTGTGATCTATTAATATAGTTATACGTTTTTGGGGATACTATGATTCATAGACTTTAGCATAACCCAATACGTACCTACCCAGGTCCCATTAACTAAAAGGTGTCCAAACTTACTTGATATCATAGTCTAGTTCAAATAAACCATCACATAAAAGAGGTTTTACACTAATTAACCAAATTTAATGTATCATTATTCAATATAATAATCTATAAAAAGAATTTATTGGTCATGGGAGTACACACAAACATATTTTCTTTGAAAAATAGGGAATCCCTCACATGATTCCAATAAGATCAAACCATATCTCAAAATAGACCCTCTTATGATTACTTTAAATCATTAATCAATTCTTCATAACCCTTCCACTGAAGGTACAAGTCCTAGGTTGGCAGTGAGATGATAGAGATAATGATGCATAACCCCCACATCAAATAGGCCACAATTTTGTGTCAATCACTAAGGGTATACGATACACACATATGGGATTAATTTACCTCTAAGATATGATAAATGAGAGATAAGAAAGAAAAACACCAAAACCCCTAATTCAGATAAGAGAAAATGATCACAAATACATGAATATAATTTTATATAATGAAAAACGCATAATAAAGCTACAATAAAAAAACTAAGCCCTTGTTAGTTACCACAAAAGACCAAAAAACTCATAAACAACCCTCAAGATTGTAAAGTATAACCTGATCACTAACCCAATACTCCTGAACTGAAAAATTGTTCATATTTAAAGAAAGTGAGAAAAATATATATACTCAGTACGATCATCCCCACAACCTCTTGTGAAAAAGAAAAAGAAAGCATGATAAAGCTAATGGAACAAAAACCTTGTGCTAACACATCACCTAAACTGGTATGCTAACTTCCTAGGACCATTGTGGCTATATCTCACCAAGTATTTCATACAAATGAACCTATATTATAATATAAACATAATGTACCCCACTACTTCTTCCCAATCAGTTTACTACTCTTCCCCAATATCATATATCATAAGACATCACTCTCCATAAGTAACCTATCTTGAATACACATGAGTTAATGTAACATAGAATCCATCCCACAGATCAAATCATCTCATAATCCAATATCATGCACCCCATGTAGCAAATTATATCATCACTCAATGAAACATCTCAAGATACTAACGGAGTAGTTACTGAAAGGAGCCACAACCCATATATGTCATGTATGATGCCTCAAGCTATGAAAACTCGTACACCTCATATCTATAATAATACATATGATAATATTTATGGGAATACGTATATGTAAAATAAGTACAAGATATTATAGGTCTCTATAAAAAAATATGATAAAGGTAACCACAATGCATAATAGTACATAATACTACTAGGAAAGGAGAGTAGGGATAAATGGGGTAGTCAAACATATATTTATTGCTAACCTATATGTTGGGGAAAACACTATCCTAGAGTCCATTGAGTGTACGTTTCCCTAATGATATGTGTGTCATAGAATAGAATGTCAAAAAACATACACGATATAATATACATCACAACCACACTATGGGAATTAACCTAGTCTTAGGTTCAAATACAACTATCATCTCTCAGACACCCGAATTCCACTATAACGAAATGGACATCCCGTAATCACACAAGAATTCAAGGAGCTTCATTTAATTAATTATTTTCATTTAACATTGAACATTTTAAATTAATTAATTATAAATTAATTAACATTATCATGTTCATATTTTATTAACCACTATGTGAAGTCTATGCCCTCCATGAACAATCTAACAAATTCCACATTTCCACAAGAGTATCAATATTTGAATTATTTGAAATCACCAACCATATGGGATAAAAAATCATTATCATTATATAATTCTTGGAACTCTAGGATTCATCCTAAGATACCATAAAATCGATTCATAAACCAAGAAAAACCATATACGTCAAGTAGTGAGTAAATGAATGTAGATAAACAAGAAAATTAGAAATTTTTCCATTAAATTAGAACATTACCAGGAAAGATTTCATATTTTATCACAACAAAGTGAAATCCTAGCTTCAAACCATTCCTTAAATATTGGTTCTAGCCCCAAGACCACCATTTATGTCCCCATGCACCCCATTATCACAAGTGTCCACTGATGCCACCAACTTGGGCATCCTATCCGATATCTCATAAACTATAATCCATTCTAGGATCACATAACATCACATAGAAAGTATCACATATAGAGAAAATATAGAATGAATAAATCTACAAATATATTTAATATGGAATCTAGGCCTTAAAAACATGGTATTCAGTCTTCACATAGAAATAGGATCGTTTGACCCCAAAATTATATCATTATTAAACAAACAATTTTATTACCATATTGGATTAACGATTTCACATATCAAATGTTATAAGAATGATTATACTAAGGTATTAGCTACCATAATCTATTAATAACGTAAATATTATTTAAATAATAACTTCTAGTTTCAAAACATTTTAAGGAAGATAAATTCAATTAACATATCTTTTTATTAGTATCAATAAAAAAATTTATTGATTTATGTTCCCTATCCAATTCCATTAACATAAGGAAGAACTATATAAATTAAACATGTACTAAGCATCACTTTTATTTCCATCACAACATAATAATAACAATTTAATTAAACACATAACTTTAATTCTTTAAGCAATATCATTATCGACTTTATGTTATTTAACCATTTTAATCTTAGATACCTAATAAAATAAAGAATAAAATACATTATATGAAATCATAAATGTTGATATCACAATATCCAGTAAGACAAGAGTAATATTAGTATCAGTGTGGAAAACATATCTGATAACTATGAAAATAAATCGTTTCCTTTTATTCATCCAGTTTATATATTATTAAGGTTAATTCCACTACTACTGAAAGAGATAATTCCGGATTACTTTTCAATTTCATATAAAAAAATAGGATAAGTAAGAAATCACCTTCCTTATAGATTTCAACATTTATGAAAGATAATTAAAAAAAAGTGGAAAACATTAATCAGATCCATGATAAGGAAACAACATTCCCATGAGAACACCATCGAACAACCATACCAAAAAACATCAATAAACTCTATCAGAACAAAAGAGACCATCCTCTATATCATGGAAAGATAAGATGGTAGGGATAATACTAATCATAGAAGAAACAAAAAAAGGAAGAAAAAACATTGGATCCCCACAAATGAAACATGGGAAGATTGAGGTTAATCACTATTGTAAGGGATTCAATACATGATGAAGAAGAATATTTGAATGCCTAGAGTTGGGAGAGAATCCATTGGTTTATTATCAAATTGAGGGTGATATTATATTTATAGTCAAACTGATAGATAATGATTCATGATGGGATTGGGTAATTCATTCCATGATTGGATAAAGTTTTAAGAGTCGTTGAAAAACAACTTGACTCCATCCAATATACCTAGATCAATTCATTTCATAAACATAATCTTCACACCCTGAGTTTTTAGGGACATATTTATTGATTCCATTCCTTAACTACTTTATGTCATGAATCCAAGATTCAAATCTTGAATCAAACCCTATGAACCACCCTTATTAGGATATATATTCCCATTTAGGCTGTGAACTATTCAAAAACATCATGAACTATAGTCCACGTCATGAATTTATCTTAAACCATATTTCATTTCACAAAGTCTACTGAACATTATGTAATATTTATCCATTCACATAAGACCATTAAAACATTAAAAGGAATGGGATAGAGTATTCAATCCATTACATCAAATAACTCCAAAAAATTTCCCTGCCTTAAGAATTTAAAAATAAAATTGAATAGAAGGAAAAGAAAATGGGGATGTTATAAAAACCACAATGTGAGATACCTTACAAGAATATCACCATTATATGATATCCACCACCACACATATAGGACTAATGTTTAAAACTACGAAACATAAGAACCTAGATCCTAAAAACTTTCCTGGGGGAGATACCTCTCAAAAAAGTGTAAGGACACAAATAAGATATCAAGGAAGATAAAACAATTTCATATACCCAATAAAGGTTCAAAATAAATAAATGATACAAAAGAATAGATAAAAATACAAAATATTATGAATATGAGTGAGTTTATGTGAATAATTTTCCCATGTACTCTTCTCCAGGCTAATATTCCACAAAGGTATACAAAACAATGGAATAAAGCACCGATGAGACAACTTATCTTGGTATTCATGGATATCCACATGCCACTCCTCTAAGCATTAACTATTTTAAACATTAATATTTACCCATTCGATGATGTGATAGTCATAATAATGATAACAGTGATGTTGAAACACATGGAAGACATCATGTGTCTATCTTATCTATCGGGAAAGTGCTATATGAAAGGAAATAACTCAAGAATGATCCAACACCACAAAATTTCCAACAACCCAAGGGGAATGATAAATCCCATGTCTAAACCCTTACTACCCATGATTTGGGGTCTCTTTTAGGAAACAAATGACATTAAATGACAAACTTTAGAGGTCTCATCCACTGATCAACATAGGACTTCTAATGTTCTTATTCAACCATCATCATGTCACCAAATCACATGAACAATAACTCTTTAGATCTATATTATAATAGAATTTAGAATTGATGAATCTTTGACCCTATTACAACACAATTGTTAATAGAAAATTTAGATTTACAATGCATCAAATAATTCTATATCATTGGGGAGTGAAATATGTTATTATAAGAAAGCTCGAACAAAGGTAGGTTCCTCATCTACAATCATCCAAAATATTGGACACAATATAGAAACATTTCTTCCAGAGTCTGGATAGTCTTGTGTTTCTTACCACCCATCCATGAATGTAATATATTGCTAATGAATAACTTAAAGGAAAGATAATTTTGGATTCCTATACACACTATTTAGGTAAAAATTGGAATATGATCAAATATGATCATCTATATAACTTCATAGAGTCTCACAACCTATTATTGGTACTTCTTAGAAAAAACCTCCACTGATCTTGTATCCTTGATCACTATAAAGTGGGTTTCTTTCATCAAAAGGTCGAAAATCACCCATATAGAATCCATGAACCCACGAGATCATGTAAAACTATGGTTGAAGTCTATCAAGATATCCTCTCACATCCATTGAGTAACATACAATGGATAGAGAAAACTAATGAGAACATAGTGTTTGGCCACCACCTTTTGATAAACTAAACATCTGGACTTGAACTCTAAAACCAAATGCTTCATCCAAGGCCATTAAAATCAACCAATCATAGATTAACACATCTTTTCCACACTAGGATGTAATGTAAAGGGTGATCTATGGAACTCATAGAGAACCACTTCACACATTTCCAAAGGAATGAAAATACTCCCATGGAACAATACTTATTGGTGTTCATCCTTAGACCAACAATTAAGGGCATCAGCCAATAAAACGTGGTCTCTCAAGGCCTCATCCTTATAAACCCCTAACTATGAATCCTCCACATGTTACACGAAATATTACTGCAATGTCATTTGAAAAAAAATAAAACCTCTTCCACCAAACTCTCCTACATAAATATGCACTACTGAAATCACTTCCATTACTCTCTATGAATATTTAGATTGGCACATTGAATCACTGAATGAATTATTAATCATTTCATTATCCACAAAATTACTATTTCCTAGTGTATATGGAATCCCAAATTTGTAATATTATAAGAATTTAATCCATTATCACTATTGCTAGTTCAAGTCATGTTAGGAGAAGACATAACTTTGGACATTATGATTGGTAAAACCACAAAATTCTTGATAGTGAGGTAATATCGACACAACTTCAATGAAAATGTGTCTGCTTCCTACTAATGATCATGGTAGGTGTAGTTATGTTCAAGGGTACATAAATACAAGGGAAAATAATAAATAAATTATCTACTATAAATTAGAACATTTCCAACCCCAATACATAAAGGGTCACATAAAACCAAAAAATTAGCTTCATCTTTTGGATAATAATGAATTTGAGCACTGACCAAGTTCTCCTTCTAGTACTAAAATTTTTAGATTTCACTAATCAGTCCACAAGAACACCTGATTCTTTCTAGACTAGGATATTAAATGTGTTACAACCCAAGATAAATTCTTTATGATCCTCCTATAATATTCTTCAAGGGAAAGGAAAACATAATACTACATAACTATCTTTGGAGATTCCCAAGATACAAACACCTCAAAATTTAAAGGATCCAAATCTATAGTGCAATGGCACTTGTTTTATCCCAAGAAAATAATATCCCATGGAAATGACAAACACTTCAATAACATCCCAAAAAACTAGTGATGATGAAGGATTCCCTTAACAACAAGTTGATTCTATGTGTTCTTCTCTTCAAATGCAATGTAAAGATGGATGTCATTGATAAAAACCACCATGGACTAATCTAGGAACTCTCTAAACACTTTATTCATAAACCCCACATATATTGTAGGAGTGTTCATCACAATGTATGGAATCACCGAAAAATTATCATGACTATAATGAAATATGAATGTGGTATTCAAAATATCCATATATTTTACATGTATATAATGATATCCCAATCATAGATTGATCTTCAAGAACCAAATAGACCCTTTAAGCTGATCAAATAAATCATCAATACATAGAAGAGGGTAGTTTTTCTTTAGTTTCACTATGTTAAAGTAATAATAATTGATAAAAATATGAATACTAGAATTATACTTCATCATAAATAGAACTATAGCCCCCTAAGGTGAAATGATTTGTTGAAAATTTTATTATTGGAAAAGACCATCTCTCGTTACTTGCATCTATTGCAACTCATTTGGATATATCCTATAAATTCATAATGATTTTGGAGTATTTACTAGTTGCATCTATATCCAAATATTGATATCCAGTCAAGGGGGCAATGCCAAAATATCCTCAGGAAATACATTAAGGTACTCTTCAAAAATCCTATGAATCATTACCTAACTAGTATGTGAAAAACTCAACATCAACTGGGCCATTGAGAAATACAAGGATTCAACATGATTATTAACTATATTAGGATCTTGATCCCCAATGAAAAATAAAATCTCTCAACCATAAGCATAAAATATAATCTCTCTCTGAATTAAATTCAAAATATCCTACACTAAATACAGACCATCCGTGTTGTAGATGATTCCGTATAGATGTATTCATAAAAATACAAGGTGTTCCTATGATTTTTCCTAACCTAAAACTATATCATAGTATCTACATACTTAACATAGATAAGCTCAACCACTATCTATAATAGTCATCACCAATGTAATTGAAAGCATATCATCATCAATTACTAAAGAATAGATAAGCGAAAGTGATATGAAGAAGTGTGTAGCTCATGAATCAAAGATATTAGGCACCAATGTTGAAACCCAGATAAGTGTACCTTAAAAAACATATGTATTTCCTAGCACTGGATTCTCTAAAGAATGTAGCTACCCATGACCTTCTCTATTATCTATCTAAACCTGATAGTGACCACCACCATTGTCAGACTACTCTTTGAGGATTAGAAGCCTCTTTGGGATATCCTATTCATACCCCATCTCCTCTCTACTAATATAATGATAGATATTTTTTTCACTTCTAAATCAAATGAAAATTCCCCCAACAGTGGAACTTGAAGTGGAACACCAGTTGCATACTTCTTATTTATTATGGACAACCACTCTCACCACTAATGTCCTCATACTCCACATCGGAATATTTTCCTTATCCATTATCGTGGTTCAGGGGGCCACCATCCCTAGAGAAAAGTGATTATGAGGGATGATACCTACCATTAATATTATACAAGATATCATGTCTAGGAATCTAGGAACCCTATACTAAAGGTCTACTATGTGGAGAATCAAGATGACTCCACTCTTATAATGATCTAATTCTATCTAGAATTCTATCAACAACCTATGGTATTTCCATCATCTTGAGTCATATTACTATTATAAACAAGGTAACATGGGGATGGATATTTGGATACAAATTCTCATCCTAGTGCCTCTTACTAGCTTCCTTTTTCGGAATAAGGTCCAATTTATGTTAGAGAATGGTCCTTAAATTGATCTTGAATTGAAATCCCTTATCAATGGGTAAACTTATCTAAGAAATTGGCCACCTGCATTGATGAATAAGAAACTCAGATCAAAACAGGTCTTAGAACATCTCCCATGGGATAGTAGACTCTTCACAATAAGTAACGAATATGAATGAACACTTCCTTTCTTATCCACATATCATTTTAAACACCAATTAAACCTAGTTCTCTTTCTGAGAATAGATTGTAAATAACGCTATCTTCACCCCATTTAACTAGTCCTCTGTCAATTATTTGGAAATATAGCCCTCATACTTTTATAGACTATGGAACTAAAACTATTAAAGGGTTATCATACAAGTCTTTTCATTATTGACCTATACTTTTTAGTGTTTTTCAAGATCATTATGTCAAACTTCTTTGGTTAAAACCTGATATGGATGTCGACCTGATTCTATACATGAAAAAGAAAAATAGTAAGGGAATCCTAGAAACAAAATGTGGAATAGTTAAGATGTATTTAATTATTTAATAATAATATAATCCCATGTTATACCCATTTAAAATATTTGGATAAAGAATATCGATGAATGATTATTTCCAACATCTCTACCCTGAAACTAGTATCACTTCGCTTGGTTGGATCTGTAAATGTAAACATTCGTGCAACAGAATATAGGGGACCCTAAATACATATTTCAATAATAATATCCCTTGTTTAAATTTATTACAAAAGTAGATGTCACTATTTACCTTTGAAACCATGTAGTCCTCTCTTTTTCCTACCTATAAACTATATCCTATCCTTTGATATGGTCATCTAATAACACTCTTTGATGACCCTTTTGTCCTAAGGTATCCCACCTAGATTGAGTTTGATACAGGAGAGATAATAATTCCTGAATCCAACATACATCATGCCAAGGGTTGGAGATAATCACTAATGGTATATTATACACATAGATATGAGGAATTAACTTATACGATATAATAAATGGGATAAAATATAGAGATATCTAACAATATATAATCCTGATAAAAGTAAAATAACCCAAATAAATTCATACAATTTTATACAACTGAATAAATTTATGTAAACTAAATTTTCCCAAATAAAATCCTTAAAAAGGACCACAAAATCTCAAATAGATCCTAAAAAACCCATGAACTAGTAATATCCATCCTTATCACCAACTAGAACCCGATGTTCTGAAAAATAGTTCTGTTTCGTAGTTCCTTGAAACCTGTGTTCTAGTTTTAAGAATAATTGTTTCCAGGCTGTTTATGTTGTATTTATTTATTAAAATGGAATCTTCCAACAATTCTTTATCAAAATGGGACCTACATTCCAAATTTATGCATTCATTAAGTTTGAACATTATGCTGCTTAAGAATGTGCATTGGTAGAGAGGATGGGAGGTCAGACTCATCACACTTTTTGGGTGGAATTATTGTATACTCCATGACTGACTTTGTAAATTTAAGATATTTTAATGAATCCTTATTAATTCACCATGCATAATATGTGTTTCCCTTGGAATTTACAATCACTTACTAACATGTGTAAAATTTAGAATCATCAGTATGCATTCAAGGTTCTTCATTAATGGAAATATTTTATGTATTTAAGGTTTTCCATCAATGGTATCCTCTAATATACTGATAATATATTATCTTAATCATTGTGGTGATGATAATAGTTTTTAATCCACTCAATGGGGAACTCTGGAATTTATTGTCTTCTAGGGAGATGATGGTTTGGTTTGATTTTGGGATCATTCCCATAAAATGGGCTACCTACATATCCTTGTAAAAGGAATCAGAACCCCCGTAGTTCAGTGCCACTAAATGGGACATATCATACAATTTAAGGTCATGTGATATGGACCTAGCCATACAGTTTAATGTCATGTGGTATGGACATCTACCCCGAAGGTGTTTAGTCAAAACAATGTGTGGGACTTATACTGAAGAAACCCAATGAAATTTTGAAAGAATATGGGTTTCAACGTAGAATCAGACCCTGTTGGGAATATGGACTAAGGAGAATAGGGTAGATTTATGCTATTGTGTTTGATCATCAAGGAGGCTTCTTATGTATCCCATGTATATGGGAATCAAAGCCCACATAGTAATATTAGTCTCATAAGAGAGTATAGGCCTTTTAGAGAGATGAGTTTGGGAATACTTCTTGAAAATTATTCCTTGATTATTTGGGTTTTAATTTGGGGATTATTCCTAAAGGGGATTCCAAAATTAAGGTAATTAGGGTTGGATTAATGAGAAGGATATCCTGTGATCTTGAGCCATGAAAGGGTTTCCTACGTATCCTGGTTTGAATAGGAATCAGAGTTCTTGTAGTTCATTCGATTGTGAAAATTTTGTGACCATGAAAAATCACTAATCCCATGTGAGTCATGCTCAGCATGAGAAACAAGATGATTTAAAATAATCAAAAAATGAATTCACACATAAAAATTTTCCCTCCTCTATTGGTGGAAGAGGGTGCACCTATGGTCTCCAAGGTGAACGAGGTCGAGGAAACTGTGGAAGGGGGAGAGGTGACGAGCCTTCTCTCTGTTCTATTTACATTTGACAATGGTCCAATGTAAGGAGGAAGGGATGAAGGTTAGGGGATTACACCGAGATGTCTTCACATGGTGACAATGCCCAATGGGAGAGGGAAAGGGTAACAAAATTTCATGTGCCCATCTCTCCTATGGTCTTTGTCACCAAAGTAGAGAGGAGGAGTAATGATGAAACCTCCTACAAAAAAATATAGGGGATTACGCCAAAATGGTTTCCATAAAATTGATCCTTGTATGGGAAGAGAGACTTCTCCTTTGTTTCAAAAGGGAGAAAATCAAGTTTGAACTATACTTTCTCTACAAGAGACCTGAGGTTTTGGGCCATCTCTTCGAGAAGGGAGAGGCTAGGACCCAACCCTCCTCCAAACCAGGAGCTTCCCAACATTGTTTTTGGGATAAAGGTTCATGTTAATATGGATATACAAACCCACATACACTACATGAATCTTAACCCCATTGTGAAACAAATGTGGGAAACCCTTGACTGTGGAAATACAAACCCAAAAAAGAGACACATTGTTGTGCCTTTCCCAAAGTATTGATAAGTCAAGAGGTTTTGGTGGAGGTCCTACCAGAATCCCTTATAGATAAGGGAGACAAGGAAGAATAAGACATTCCATGAATGGATTTGGGGAAGGATTGATGGCTTGTAAACTGAAGAGAATAATTGAATATGAGAGGGGCACCCAAGTAGGTAAGGGCGCTCAAGTATGGGCGTACAAGTAAACTTGGGAAACCAGATTTTCACATAAGAAACAAACAACCTATATGTTAATACTTGGTAGATACCTTCCTCAAGCCTTCAAGAGTATTCACTGGTCATCTCAAAAGTGGGGCGCTCAAGATCCTTTCAGAGGAATGAGCTGCGTGTAATTATTTATGGATTTGGGGAGGTTGGGAACTTTACGCTCACAATGTTTATGGTTTTCAAAAACTAAAAATACTTATTTCCAATTATCCTCCATTAAATCCTCCACTCAAGGTGTGGAAGAACTACCTTGAATGTTTTGGAAGACTGTGGTGAAGTACTAGGGAGACCAGAGCAGTAATTGAGCTTTGGGGAAATTTTTCTATACAAATAAGGGCCCCAAGGGTCTATTTATAGGCAAATATTGGACACTGGGAGAAATGTAAATGGGAGTGCATGTAGGATGCATGACATATGAGGGTGCACATGTGTGATGCATGCCAAAATTGTGGATCGTATGTAGGTTGTGAGCCAACAAAGTTTTGGTTAGACTAAGGAAGCTAAAAGTTCAAGCCTTTGAAAATATTGAGTTTTCATTATGTATTTACAGCCTTTTTTCTAATGGATTCTCTTTTTCATATTTCCCGACTCTTTGATTGAATGGGGTGTCAAGAAATCCCCTCCTCATTATTGGATTTGAAATGAAAATATGATCCTATACTGAGGTAAGGTAATGAAAGAGAATGAAAAAGAGAACTAGGTAACACATGTGTTGGCACTCAAGTAGACTTGGTCTCACATGTTTGCTTTGCGTAAGACTTCTGGTGTGGATGGTGACATGTGTCACTTATATAAAATAGCTTCACTTCCACGAAATGTTTCACAACCTCTGAATTCTCAGCTCCCAGTGCACAATTTTTCTTCTATTCAGGTGCTTTTGTTTCACCATTCTCCTTCTGTACGTTTTTTAGTTACTCACTATAAGTGGGGTTACATACTTGCATGCCTAATCATAATTTCATGCCATGTTTTAAAATTTTTCACCATAATGAATCTGCCAATTCTTTTTGTAAAACACTAAAAAATACTTTTAAAAGATGATCTCTATCTTTTTGGCAAGTTCAACGACTCCTAAATTAATTCGAACTACTGATGAGCTCGCCAGTAAGTGAATCGATGACATGATGAATTTCCTTGGTCCTGATTAATTTGATGTTTTCATAACCACCCTTCTAGAAATAGAAACATATTTCATGAAATATCATTACAACATTCCTCAAAGAACCTATATGCCTTTGTATAGATATGGCCATTTGCAGGATGCTAACATTCCAGATCCAAAGAACTATGTCAAACATTCTTGGTTTTAGGATTATACCAACTTCTCATTGGCCAATCTTTCTATTGGGGGATAATTTTCTAATGATGGGATAATAGAGAAAGCTTATATTATATATCATAGACCATGTGCTCTAGATTTGAAGGCACACACACCCGAGTTGTAGCCACAATTTTATTCATCCATCTTTCTAGATTCTCAAACAGATTAGTCCATGGTTTGGAGGAAAAGTTGGGACTTCCGGCCAAGAGGAAGTATAATACCCACATGAATGTGGGCATACTGGGTGAACAATACATGTGTATAATTTGAAGATTATTTGAGAGTTGTCAGGATTTATGAGGTTGTTTGGGTTGGGAAAACCTATGTGTATAGAAATGATGATTTCATGCCATAATTATTAAGTCGATAGATCCCAGATACTAATTCCTTCAATTTAACACATGGAGAGGTAAGTATCAGCATTTGGGATGTTTAATATATTTATGGATATCCAAACCTTGGATACATGTATGATGAGTTTATTCCTCCCAAGGTGACATGGAATGACTCAGAGAAGACACAATATTTGGTTCATGAGTTGATGAAAATATTTAACAAACTGAAGAATTCAATCACTATGAAAACTCGCCCCAGGAGGGATATTCATCTGGAGGAATGGATGGAAATATTTTTAATAAAGAAAAAGGAACAGTGTTCCACTTACACCCATACGACATGATGTCCAAGGGAAGAGAAGAGAGTCACTCCTGACACCTTTTAGCCAATATTCGATAAAAGAGAATTTGATAAATGGGGACATGAAATCTGCCCAAAAAATTCATGCAATGATACTCCTGGAAGGTTTCTTAGCCACGTGGCTCAGCGTGTATTTATTACTAGTCTGAGACTCCAAAGGATTTATGAGGACGAGAACCTTTTTTATTGCTGCTATGCTTGTGGAAAAAGGATGGTAGGGTTGGAAAAATTCATTTTGGCCAAGATTTATAAGAGTTTCCCACATATTTAGAAAGGGAATTATCCCTTTAGAATAGCGGGACCATTCCAATTGTTGTGGGGATCATTTGCTTCTCACTTTAGAACTTAATCTATAAAAAGGGGAGTATAGGTTTTTGGAAGTTCATTCCAACCATCTATTTATGATTTTTCTATTATTTAACCCGTGTCTTTGAATACTTATTACATCAAGGCTAGATTGGGAAAACATAAGGAATTCCATTTCTTTTCTTATGGTAATCTGCCTATAGGGTGACTTGTAGATGATGGTACTGCCAGTTTGGAATTGAGTTCATATATTCTAGCTTGCAGAGATAGTGTGTTGGCCACCAGAATCGATGGAGAAATCATATGTGAGGCCTATGATCCTTATAGATTTTAACGTCAATTAAAATTTCCACAACAAGAAAATTTTATCCCCTTATGTGCATGTCATATTAGAGCAACACCCAATGGTTTCCCAACAACTATGGTTGTTGACATCTATAGAGAAGACCGAGGCCGTATTTAATATACCTATCACAGATGTAGTAATCAGATTGACTATCTGGTACGCTGAAAATTTGGTTGCATCTTACCCCGAAGGGGTATTAAATCATGCCATCCCTTGAGTGGGGATAAAGATAAGTAGTAGGAAGGAACCCCATCATTTGGAAGATAATTCTTAATCATAAGGGGCAAACTTGCAAGAATCATAGGGTGGAGGGGACGATGTTCCAAATTCACTAAAGAGACCTTGCGCCAGATAAAATCCTCCAACTATAATTAATAGAAACACTCCATCAATCCCTACTGAATTCATATAAAGGAAATCTGGTCACCATCATTCTGAAGAGTGGTGAGTTCAATTTTCTAATCCTTCATCTGTGACTATGGGTGCTTGGAAGAAACTAATGTCCAAGATTTTAGAAACCTCCTCACAACCATCGAACATACATTCTAAATATATATTATAGAAGGCTGTTCTAGCATGGCAGAATCTGTACTGTGATGCTGTAACCATATGGACAGATCTGTGAAAAGGACTGCATATTCAAAGAGTAGGGGATTTTGGGGATTATTCTGAAATTATTTTTAAGGATAATCCCAATGAGTTAAGGACCTATATTTGATAGCTGAAAATGATCATATATGACACTTATTAATCAATTCCTAACAAAAATCATGTAAAGGAAATCATAGATCATGGTACCATCGAAGAGGTCAACCTTTCATTAGATGATGAGTGGCGTGACTTTGTAGATTATGAGGATGAATGTTTCCTTTCTATCACATTATCTTCCATTTTACAACATTAAATTTAGTCAAAATATTGTTACTCAAGAGAAATATCATCTTAAATTTCATTTAGGTAATGGAATGACAAATAATTTTCCTTTACCACAATATAGCCCTGGAGTCATTTCTCTTGGAGCTATTGGGTCACCCCGTGAATCTGGAGAAATATCTTCGGCCCAATAGGCCACGGGGGAGGAAATAATGAGGGTACTAAAATCTCTGATACATGTCTTTATAGATAATGATGCAAGCCCTCCTAAAAAGGTGAAGAAGAAAATAACCAAATAAAGAAGGCCATGGTTAAGAGTTTTCCTAGTAGTGGTAAGTCTTCTTGATAATCATGAATTTTAGTCTTTATTCATGAAAAAGTGATTAAATTTTTTAATATTATAGGGGAATCTTCCGTTTCTTCTTAGAAAGAAACTACTAAAAATATTCAAGGAGTCATAGATGGTGCTGCTGATCAAACAAAAATTCCTACAAATCCAGTGGTTCCTAAAGAGTCATTGAAGCCAAAGTAAGAAACATCTATTCCAAGCACTACTCTGATTCCTACTATCAGAGGAGAGGAATATTCTGGAAAATCAATAATAATTCACAATGCATCATATAAAATAATAGATAACTTCCATTCTATGAAACTTTTAGGTTTATCTCATGCACTAGAACATATAGCAACAATTGACGTTGACCCCACAATTGCTTCTGAAGAAGCTACTCAGGGTCAAATGTTTCCAGAGGAAGGTTGTGAAGAAAAAATGCCAAGTTCTCCCATTAGTGAGACTAACCTATGATCTGAGATATCATTGGATGAAATGATAAAACATGGAATGTATTTTTAATAACTATTAGAAAATTTTAATATATCAAATGATGTAGAGGATTTTAGAGTTCCTTTTATAGAATCAACTGTATGTGAGTTCTTATTATTCATAATCTGAATCTTCTTATGATTAACCTATTAACCATGGTTTATAGAAATATACAGTTCCATCTAAAGAAACTGATTCCACAATGGTACTTGAATAAAGTTTTGATATTAATGTCAACCCCACCATTGTAGAGACATTGGCTTCAGTGGATCTTGAGATAGCAGGTCTTCATGAGATTCACACTGAAAATCCCGAGCATATTAAAGATATCACTCCTCATCCAGAGACATCAAACAAAATTGATGAAACTGATAACATTGGGGAGGATTATTATCATGATACTAAAATACTATTAGGTAAGAGATACTAATATTGTGATTTCATTCACTTTTGTTATCTATTGAATATAACCATAACCATAATTATTGATTGACCATATTGGACTATCAACATTAAGTGCTAGGTCTGGAGGTGAAGCCTCTAAATCAGCCCAAACAACATTGGAAGGTGGAGCAACCATTTTTCAAGAAGGAACAAAACATGGCACTTTTTTAAGTGCATTATTCCCAGAATATACCCCTCCTTATGACAGGGATTCTGAATCGGACCCATAACTACAGAAGGCTCTTTGTCATGCTTGTCACAAAACATGGTAAAACATCTAGAAGATAATATTTGAGATGCCACTTGAGGAACTGCCTTCAATAATTCCACAACATTCATCTCTGTTTATCAAGCTAGGATTTGGAAGTTTTGAATACCGTGAAATTAATACTATGGTGAAAAATATTATCTGGAATAGGGAGCAAGAGAAAAAGCTTCGACAAAACATGTTAAAAACCAAACATTCAATCAATATTGAAGAGTTCCAAGAAGAATTGTCTTAGGATAAGTCTAATCATAATGAAAAGTGGAAGGGACTGAATCAGATAATTAAAGAAAATACTATTCAGCAACTTCGCCTTCAACAAGAGTTAGAGATCATTAGAGGGATGCTTTACCAGCTTTATAGATCATTAGGAGATGTACAGAAGGATGGTGCAAAAGCAATTGTAGATGCTAGAGAATCACTTAATCATGCAGAAGAGAGAAAGGATATTCAAATAGAAAAACATCAACAAGTAGTTGATGGGGCTCAAGTGGATTTCCAACAAATGAGGAATTATGTAGAAATACTTTTTTAATTTCTGATATATAGACTCCAATTTTTGGATGCTCCTCTGTGAAATTTTTTCATAAATGAAAAGTATTTTTTCTTTAATCATTTTTGTTTTCACATTCGCTAACTTCTTTTGTTTTACCTAGTCCATTAGGCCCAGTAAGCATAGTTTGATTTTTTTTCCAGGGTTATATGGATAACCCTACAAAATTTATTTCTCTTGAATTTTTATTTCTCAATATTACCTAACCCATACAAAATGCACGTATATTGACCTGGGACACGACTTTTGTTTAGTGTTCCATTTTCAGGTTTCCAAAATAATGATTACCAAGTCATTTTTTGTTTGGATGTTTAGAGTCATGCATGTTAGACTATAATGGGATAATATTTAGGGTTGAATACCTTTTAACATAAACTTTGAATTAGATCCCTAACAAAACTTTGTGGATAATAATTGCTTTAATATTCTTAAAATAATTCCAAGGGGAATCATGAGGCAGGATTTATATGGTCACCAAATTAAAAACTTGTATCAACATAAGGGGGGTATTTTCCAAGAAATAAGTGACCATTATTTAACAAACCCGTTATGGGGGCCATGTTATGCAAGTTCAATTGAGGTATATGCTGTAAAGCCAAATAGTGGCATCTTTTTACTAACATTCTAGTTATGTAGGAAACTTATGAAGGGCCACCTAAGGGAATGTGATACATAGTCAAAGAAAATAGATCTTTGATGTTTTAAACTCTACTACTAATAGATAGGGGAAATAAGATTTGGGTGACTCAAGACCATAGTGGTGGTTTTTCTAAGGTAATGAATTGTAATAATGAAAGGGATATTTTAAACCAACATATGTCATGAACAGAAAACCCATTTATTTACAAATTTGGTGTATGAGGAATGATTAAAAATTATTAAAAATGGGAATTTATGAAATCATAATGTGCAGTTTTATGTCATACAGTGAGGACATTGGTACTGTGCAGTTTTAAGTCATTCATGGAAGGCATTGTGTGGATTTAATTTAAGGTCTTTATCTCTGACCAATGGTATGTGACCCTCCCACTTTCTTGATATTTTTTTTGCAAACATACTATCATATTAAGGTTTGGAAGAGAAATTGGTAAATTGTTATTTGGGAATTTTTAAATATGAAGAATGACATGGAAAAGGAGTTAATGGAATTTGAGAGAGCCTTTTTTTCAAGAATGACGTTACCATTATTTTCCAATACCGTTATAGGGGTTGTGTTATGCAGGGACAACTAGGGCATATGTTGCATAGCCAAAAAGTAGCATATTTTTACTCGCAGATCTGTTATGTAGGTAACTTATGCAAGGCTGCCTAAGGGAACGTGATGTATAGTCAGGAAAAATAAATCTAAAAAATATGAAATTCTACTGCTAAAAGTCGAAGAACAATTAGGGAAATTAAGATTTTCTGAAGCACATAGTTTGGCTAATGGAAAAAGTTACCTGAATATGGAAAGGGTATTTCCACCCAAGATGTCCAAATAATCAAAGGAATAAGACTTTAATGAAGGTCTGACCCAAACGTAAGATGTATAATGTCTGTAGTTTTATGTCATAAAACTAAGATCAGAAAAAGAAACTATATGTGATATGTGGCCATGTTGTTCCGATGTTATTCAATATTGTATTGAACACATGGTAAGGGAATTATGTAAAATATGGTCATGAAGACTTTTAGACATGGAGTAAGATAATGGGGCAAGTTTACTAGAATGACTATTTTAAAATACCTATTCTTGTATATTGTCATCGAAGTTTGAAGGGGAAAAAGATTCTACAACCAAGAACAAAGTTACCATTTTTTGAAAAACCTGTTATGGGGGTTTTATTATATAGGGCCAATTAGGGAATATACTTTATAGCCAAATAATGATATCTTTTGACTGACAAGCCTGTTATGTAGGCAACTTAAGTAAGACCACCTAAGGGAATGTGCTGCATAGTTAGGAAAAAGAGTTATCAGATATTTGAAACTCTGTCACCAGAAACCATAAGAAATATTATGATGATCTGAAAACATTCAATATTAAGAGTGTGATATATGGAAGGGGTTTATTTCCAATGCATATGATAAATATTTGAACCAATATTGGGCATGAGTTTGGCGTCCTTTACATAGGTCTGACTCATATGTATAATAGATACTTTCTTTGTTTACTCTGAATTAATATTGTTATGTGCAGTTTTATGTCATACAATGAAAACATTATACAATGCAGTTTTAAGTCATCTAGTGAGGACATTATACTATGCTGTTTTAATTCATGTAGTGAGGAAATTTTATTATGAAATTTTACATCATGTAGTGAGGACATCGATAACACCATAAGAAATTGACACACCTTATTTATATAAAGGATCCATTTACCCAATTCCTAATCCCACGTGATCTATGCTCGGTGTGAGAAACAAGGATCAGTAAGGGTTTCTTTTACAATAAAAATGTGACACAAGTGAATAATAGGGTTTCTATATTTCCATTCAATTTAATATCATGCAGTAAGGATGACATTGAATCGATGTGAAAGGAAATACATATTGTAAGTGGATTAAGGGATAAAACCCAAGTTTCACTATGTGTCTTCCTAGGGAAAGAATCAAGTCATACATAGTTCATAAAACATTACCTATATAGATTTGATTCTTATACAAGAAATAATAGTTTTTTATCGTGGCTTGGCCCAATATTGGAGATCTTGGAATCTCTATATATCTCAAATATATGAGAATCTATTTGTATGTAGTTCTTTAAAAAAATAATTCCTTACATTAATCTAGTTTGGCATGAAGAATTGGAGCTATTGACACATTCTAAGAGAACAATAAATCTTAAGACATAAAATGGTATAAGTACCAAATCATATATCTTAATGAAACACTATGTATAGATCTGATTCATATACAAGGGAGAGGGACTCATGTTCCACTATGGAGTATCAATGATGCAAATGATGTTTTCTTATAGAATCTTCTAATGTAAAATAGAGAAAACTTTAGTTGTAAAGATGATGTCATGCAGTTTAACGTCAGGTGACTAGGATGAAGATATTGCACATTTTAACATTACACAACATGGATGCTTATGGTTGTTATGCAGTTTAATGTCTTGCAAAAAGGACATGGTTGATGTGTAGTTTTATGTCTTGCAACAAGGACATGGTACAGTGTAGTTTATGTCTTGTAGTGTAGAAGAATGTACACAAATACATAAAGAATTTCTTCAAGAATCTTGAATTGGTTGGAGTTATAATAAGCTCTTCATCCAATGAGATTAAGGCATAAACTCTATCTGAATTGACCATATGTATGGAATAAAGTACTCCCAATTTGGATCATGTTTTCGAGGTTTATTTCCTTGTTTCACTGGAGTCCTAAAAACCAATACCAATTATCCTTGAAGAAATGAAAAAAGGTGAGCATTCTTGTTAAAATCTAAAACTTTTCTATTCTGATATACTTTTAGATGATGCAATGTATGTAATATTTTATCAACTAATCATTCCAAATCATTGAACCATTTCTGAGACCTCTCATCTGTAGACAACTGATCTTAGATTTCCACTTTGAGTGAATGAAATTTCATTTCAATTGAAAAAACTTGTTCAGTTCCATATTCTAATAAATAAATAGTTTCTTGGGTAGTAGTATGGGTACTTTTCAGATAATCACATAAATCATTAAAAAGTTTATTAGGACATGATTTCTTATGTTTATCCACCTTCTTCTAGAGTATATTTGATAGGGTCTTATTGAAGTTCTCTATCAGTCCATTGGTCACCGCATGATAGCGAGATAAATGGTTAGTATTGATAATATGTTCTGGGTATAAATTTTTACCTCAGCAGAATAAAAATTGGTGCCATTTTCTATCAAAATAGTATTAGGGACACCAAATCTGGTGATGATATTAGTTTTGAAAAAATAACAATGATTTTGGCTCTGACTTCCTTGAGAGGAGCTGCCTAATCCCTTTTACAGAAGAAGTCAATAGCAGTGATAATATAATTGAACTACTTAGTTGTGGCTAGAGGGTAAGGCCCTACTACATCCATTCTCCATGTGGAAAATGACCATGATTATTTAGCTATATGTAGAAGCTTCGGGGGTTGATGTATGAAGTTGTCATGCACATGATAGGGATGGAATTTTTTGGTGAAATCTATACAATCCTACATCATTGAGGGCCAAAATTATCCCAACCTTCAGATCTGTTCAGATATTCTATGCCCAGACTGGTGGGCACCACAAACTATTTTATGTACTTCTTTCATGACAATTGTAGTATCATCTCAATCAATATATCTAAAGAGGATTCCATCAAAGCCTCGCTTGTAGAGGATATTTTGGGGGTCTGAACTATCATAAAGAGTGAAATTTGATGCTTGTTATTAGATCTGTTATTTTTCAACCCTATCTAGTGAAAGTATCCCATTTTGAAGATATTCCATGATGGATGTTCTCCATCCCTTGGTATGACCATATAGTTCAGAAATACTGCTAATTTCATTAATTTCCTCTATTCTGGCTTGAACAAAAGGTAAAACCACACAACTATGGGCCATACTGATGATTGTCTCATCCTGACTTGGATCTTCCAAGGCTGTAGCTGCATTATCCAGTGCATCTTCTTGACCATTTTGTTATCAGGGGATGAAATACAATGTCAGATCTAAGTTAAATTAGTCTATTAACCCTCTTACATAATCACACAAAGGGATTACCTCTTCTTTTCTGATATAATATTCATCATTAATTTGTTTTAATACCAATTAAAAATCACTTAGCACTTTTAAATAATCCATTTTCACATGAAGGGCCAATTACAAACCTATTATGAGAGATTTATATTTTTCCACATTTTTGGTACCACCTTCTGACCACAGGAAGGAATAAGTCAATACTACCTTTTTTGGGAAAATAAGGACAATTTATAACCCAGCTTTGTTGAGTTTACGGTTTTCCATTATTTCCCCTATTGGACTTATGGAAGCACCATTAAAATACATTTCCCATGTTTGGAAATTTTCCTGAATAGAGAATAAATCTTCATCAAAAAGTTCGTTATTAAATGATGTATTTTCCACATATGGATGACCAACAAGAATGTTAGGAAGAGTTTGGCCTTATATTTCCATTTAAGGCACAAACTAGATATCAAATTGTATCTAAATAACCAACCATCATTCCAGATGACCTATATATATAGGAGGACTGATGATAAATTTGAGTGGATTATTACAAGACACAAATTGGACTTTACGATGTTGTAAGTAGTGCCTTAATTTACGAACTTCAAAAATTAATGCTAGGAAGTAATTTATATTAATTATATATTAATATTCCACATCAAGCATAGTTTTAATGAGACAGTAAAGGTTGTTTCCATTCCCAAAATAATTATTTTGGGCGCGGAAGGAACCTAGTGATCACTCAAATGTTGTCATTTATAGAATAAGTGGTTTTCCTTTAACAGGGGGCATTAATACTGGTGGACTCAAGAAATATTTCATAAGGGTATCAAATGATTCATGACAGTATTCGGTCCATTGGTAAGTGACTCCCTTCTTCATTAATCTGGTGAAGGGAAAACACTTTCCTATCAAATTGGAAAAAAAGTTCCGAATATAGTCTATGTGTCATTGGAGTCCTCTTAATTATTTAAAATTTCAAGGAGGTGACATACTAAGGATTGATTTTGTTTTCCTAGGATCAACATCAATACCACGATGGAGTACAATGAAGCCAAGGAACCTTTTTGAGGTTACCCCAAAAGATCATTTCAAGGGGTTCATCTTCAAACTGTGATGCTGATGTTTATGGAATATAGTCTCCAAATCAGCTAAGTGATTACAAAATTTTCTATATTTGACCAATAAATCATCTACATAACATTCAACAAACTTCTCTAGTAAGGGTTTGAAGATATGGTGCATGACACCTTGGTATATTGCACATGCATTCTTTAAGCCTAATGGAATTACCCCATAGAAAAACACACCTTTAGAGGATCTAAAGGCTTTAGATTATTCATCCTCTAGGTCTACACAAATTTGATTATACCCAAAGTAGACATCAATGAAGGAAAGAGCTTCATAGATAGTCATTCCTTCAATTATAAGTTCTATAATTGGAATTGGAAAATCAAATTTAAGACAATACGGGTTAAGATCTCTGAAATCAATGCAGACTCTAGTTTTCCTATTCTTCATTATCACCAGGACAATATTATCCAGCCATTTGTGATAATGAACTTCCCCAAAAAGTTAGACTTTATAATCTTATGAACTTCAGATTGAATTTTAGAGGCATGAGTTTGGTCTGTTCTTCATGCTGCCTGCTTGAATCCATGATGTTCTTCTTGAAAACCCAATTGATGGGTGGCTACATCAGGATTAAGACTGGGAATTTCTATATTATTACAAGAAAATATATCTCTATGTAGCTTTAGAAATTAAGTATACACCTCTTTATCTTCAGAGGTCATTGCCACAATAATTAGAGTGGGGTATGGATGTTCTTCTGTACCTAGATTTATTGCTCTGAGCTCATCCATGGTGGTAGAGTTACCTTCCTCAAATACTGGAGGAGCATCCCCAAGATCCTCCTCATCTTCTTCGTTACTCATTAACTCTTCTATTTCCACTTGTATAGTATATGATGAGGCAAAACTTCTCGAGTTAGGGGATGAGTCCGTATTTGAACATCCTAAAGAAGAGGCCACCATATATGACCCTACTGATGACGAAGGGTCTTCCTATCTTAATAAAGAGGGAATGATGGATTGAGAATCAACATATTTGTCTTCCCCTAGAATTTCTACAATCTCTTCTACTCTGTTTGTTGAAGAAGAGGCTTTTTGTAGTTCAGTGGATGAAATGAAGACATATCCAATTTATCTTCCATCACTACTTGGTGAATTAGCAATTTCTCCCAT
The DNA here is from genome assembly GCA_963277665.1 of Viscum album. Lineage (NCBI taxonomy): Eukaryota > Viridiplantae > Streptophyta > Magnoliopsida > Santalales > Viscaceae > Viscum > Viscum album. The sequence continues at coordinate 886,449,209 of OY728158.1, forward strand.
GTTTTCAAGATCAGATGACGTATTTGACATTATGGATGTCACAAGATAAGTACTTGGATTTGGTTTTACCCTTTCAATATGATCGATGGGTAGCACATAATCTGTACTCAAATGCATAAATGGATTTGATGGGATCTTTCCTAGTCTATTTGGAGCATTAACTCTGGTTATTTACATTCTCATGTACTTTGTTCTTTTATTGTGATAAAACACTGCCTCAATGCATTGAGATTCACATGTTTTTAACGGAGCCTTATCATCGTACAATTTCTTGATTTGACCATTGAAACTGTAATTAAGACATTGGTGGAATTACGAAGGTATGGTTTCATGTTGATGCTTCCAAGGCCTTCTAAGAAGAATATTGAAGGCTATGTCCTGATGAAAAACAATGAAATTTGAATTAAACACAAGATCTCCAAACTGAGTTCTGAGTGTAATCTCGCCCAAGGGTTTTTGTTAATTATTTTCATACCCTTGAAACATTAAAGTACATGAAGATAAATCTGATTCTGTTAAGACCAATCGACAATGTGTATGAATGGGAATGTGGTTGACCCTGAATCCATTATAAATGAAGGATCATCAGATGTCTACATCATTGATGTTTCTAGAAAAATACAATGGTCTAATATGTCCATGTACAACATCATCTTTATCTTAATCTGTAAAAGATATGACTTCATGACATTCTGTATGATCATTCTCTATATGGTAAACCTCAGTAGAAGAAAATTCAGTTTCAAACTCTTGAGGACTTGACAAAGCCTCAATTATTTACTCTCAATGATCTTTTGACAGATTTAAAGCATCCAAAAGTGATAAATTGTCTGGTACATGGGATAATTGTTTCCAGACATCATAATTTTGGTCTAAATGTCTGCGTTTTCCATCTTGGTGATGTAGTTTTTTAGGTGCTTTGGAAGTTGATGCTTCAACTGTAGCCGTATTTTGAGTCGGATCAGAATCTGGAAATACTCCTAGATTTAGTAGATTAGACCGACTATGACTATTCACTTGATGAGAAGAAGATAATATATCTTCTAATCTGTCTTCCAAAATAATTGTGTTAGAACTGCACTGGTCTTTCCTAGAAGAAACTCATTGTTCTTTTTGAGCCCACAAAAGGGATCTTCTACGAGTTTCTGCCACATATATTGTTCGCGTAGGGGTAGAGTTTAAATCGGGATTTTTATAATTCCCACGTCTTCCCCTATATCATTGATCTTGCCCTCTTTCTCTAGATCCCCAATTAGGTACAAGGAAATCTGGATCAATATAATCAGAATCACCATTGTCATATGTATCTGTTAAATGGATAACATTAACAGAACCAAAGATCAATTCTCCATCTGATGAATATTTTTTCTAAAAGGTTAATTATGGTCTTGCCATTGGGGGGGGGGGTTCTAGTGCCTTTGAAGCAGATGGCATAAAATCTACTAGGGTGAAGGAAAACTTTGGCCATGATATGAGATCGTCTTCTTATGTCTACGTTTTATCCTTATAATCACATCATTTTAATGAGGAATGATCTTTCGATGAAGGTGTTTTTACTGTAGTAGGAGTGGAAGATGACACAATCTTTTGTTTCAATTATGTTTGTAAAATGTCATGAGTTTGGTTGATCATTTTCCAAATCATCCAATCATCATATTTCTGAACATTTTTACTTGTGACCTCTTTCCATTCACCTTATTCTTCTAGATGAGTAGCAGTAACACATGCTACTTGAGTTAATGAACTTTTCAGTTTTACTTTCCTAGAGTCTACCATCTTTTGCAAGAGGTCCTTGAAAGAAAACACTTTTGGAATGGATTTACTAAAATCTGGTTAAAGGGAGAATAATTCAAAAGATCTTAATCTCATTTTTTTTGGTTTATTTGGACTTGGTAACTGAACCAAATTGTTTTCTTGAGCTGAGATGAAGTAACCAGGAAATTATTTCTTCCAGAAAAAATAAAATTTGTTCTCTAACTCCTCAAAATATTTCCACCATTGATCTCTTGGATCATCTTGATGCGGAGGTCATTATTGCTAGTGCTAAGGAGGCAAATCCCTTTTCTAAGATGGAGGTCTTGAAGTAGAAGAAGGTACATGTTCCTGCTTGTGTGTGACTATAGCAACATCTACCTTTCTTATCCTCCTCCCTGGAGCTAATGTAATTACTTGAGTTTTAGCCTTAGTTTTTATAATATAGTCTTATATTTATTCACTGATTGAAGTATGGTCTTGAAACCTTTATGTGTATTCAACAAGGATCAATGGTGTGTGTAACTCATAACATAAATTTTCCATAAAAAATAGTAGCAACTATTCTTGAGGGAGTGTTATACATAAGGAATATGTTAATAATTTACATCAAGAAATGAAATATAATACACTTTAATTCTCCCTTTTTTTACAACTGGTAAGATAATAAAATTTTGTTTTTTGTAGCATTGAGATAAATTGAAGAATAAATTTCTAACGGAGATCTTCCAATCCAATAATTGAACGAGATTGTAAGCTTGTATACTGGACAAAAGATGGTCCTTGTAATGACTTCCCAAAACACCTAATCTTTAATACTACTTTTTTTTGAGAAGTTCCCGTCATGGGATCCCAATGAGAAACAAAATGTGTTATGTTTTGTTCCAGATCTCACAAACCATTAATGATTGGGAATGTAGTATTAACAAAATTTGGTGGGGGAGGAATTTCATCCTCCCATTCAGGGTAAGCTCACTTTTCCGACTGAACTGGTGCTCTTTGTTCCTACATAGATTATAATCGAGTCATTAATACGTCAATTGTGTTCATAAAATTTTTGGGAATATCCGGATGAGATGGATTTTATGCAGGTATATGAACTGAATCTTGAGCTGGTGCAATGCCTAGAAAAACCACTAATGGTGGTGATGTTATCTGATTTGGATAACCCATGAGAGCAGGCCTCCCAGGACATGTTTGATATTTCCTTGATTCTATACCCAATGGAGGGAATTCGTTATCTACATCTGTAGTTACTACAAATCCCTTTTTCTAAGGAGCTGCTACAAGATTTTCAAGTCGAAGACTAGCCTGGGGAGTACGTCTAGAAGAAATTATGATTCTAAGTAACTCTATATTGAGTCTTCTCAACTCCTTCATTTCCTCTTCTTACTGTTCAAATCTATCTTCAAGCGAAAGAGATTGACCTTCTATAGTATAAAAGGGAGATGCGATCTAACTTTTTTCCTTCCCCCTTATTAGATTCCTTTCAGAGAGGGGGTGTCAATTATTTAAAGGCATTCTAAAATTCTTGGTAAGCCTCTGATTTTGGGTTCCCACACCTTCTTCATTTGCCTCAGTGTGTACCCTATTATGGACATGAACTTCATCTTCTGATTCCCCTGAACTGGACTCATTTTCTGGAGGATCTTCTGCAGTGGTGATAATTATATTTACTGATCCATAATACATCGATGGTATTCGGTCAGGGTTTTTGTGAGATGGTCTTCCATTGTATCTTCAATGAGACTTCGTTCTCCTATATGATGAATTCTCTGGAAATTTTTGGTGGATAGTAGCCTGAAGGGAATCCTCAGATAGTTCAACTATACACAATACTTGTGTCTTATTTCCTAATCAGGAGAAAATTGACATTGGTTGAGGATGGGATTGCATATGTGAAAAATCCCCTAGCCTTATAGGCTGGGGTTATTCCTGTTCTTCTTCTTCAAATATTTGAAATTTTTTGAATGAATTTTAAGGGTGAATTAAATGATCCCTCAACATTGATAGCTAGGGTGATTCATAAACTATTGTGGCTGAAATTTGTGAATATGCTCTTTTGATTGTGTGGATTTTTGTTTGGAAATTAGCTGGGTGCATCATCTGACAACCACTTAAATCACCTGCTTCAGAAGATCACTATTCTATTTCATATATTTGCATTCTCTGATTCCTGACATCCATTAAGTGGGACACCTGCTCAAGATTCTCAGATGCTTGATGTGAAAGTAACTAAACAAAATCTTATATTTGGGTCTGACTCTAATGAGAACTTACTGAGGCTTGTTCTTGAGCGTACATTTGATTATATACAAAATCAAGTGATTTTGGTCTACCGTGGGCAATAACATTTCATGAGACCACTATTGGCAGACTTTTCTGAATTTGGAGTGAAGTGAAATGCAATACTCTATAAGTACCCCATCCTCTGATACGAACACTAGATGTGAAATTATAAATTAACTAGCATAGCCTATTTAGAGCATTGATACATGCATGCAGACAGGTTCTCTACTGTTTTTCTTCCCTTGGATGTTGGTAAACTGAGAGAGATGCCAAGTCAATTTTGTGTTGCAACCCTTCTATTACCATTACATGATTTTTATATTCATCATATGATAATACTTTTGTTTTCAAATGACGAATAGTTTTTCATAAGTTGAGGCAGATGTCATGAATTCAATCTTCTATCATCAATTCTGGAATGTTATAATGAGAAATTTTCAAATTCTAGAACATGACTGGTATTTCTCCTTTGGAAAATTTTTTTCTCATGTTTAACACATCTTCATCATCTTCCACTAGAGGTTTCTCCACTTGGTCGGACAAAAGTGGATGCTCTATTTTAGACGACAAATGACCTCAGGGAGGTTCGAAGAATAACTATTCCATTAAGATGTCTTTTGGTTGAGAATGTTTTTCACCCATAAATGAAAAGGCATCAGACATGACTAGCCTTGTGTTTTCAAGTGACTTGATATATGAGGGATTTCTCGTCGCTACATTGTCAATAATGAAATTGTCTTAACAATGAGAAATACTACTATGGAGAGGAATTTTGTAGTGAATGCCATCACGGAGAGGATCACCATGATGGATTACAACAAGGGATACATCTTCCTACTCCTTCATCTTCCAGGAACACAGAGGGTTGTTGTGGCTCTCAACCGGAGATAAGAACCCTAGATTGATTTAATTTTCACAAAGAAATCCATCATGATGAAGTTTATGATGAGGAACTTCATAATTAAAACTACAACTCCCAAATTTTGGTAATGAGAGGGTAGAATATCGAGCTTCAATAGATAAATTTATGAGGGTGTCAAGAACTCCAACTTTAAGAGAATCCAAATCGAAATTTGACTCTTGATTTTACAACAGTTCTTGGTGAGACTTCTTTTTGGATGTTCTATTATACTTATTTGGGGACACTTTCTAGGAAAAGTGGTTATCATGAGAATGTGTATGTGCTTTCCTTCGAGTGGTTTCCAGAATGGACCGATTACCTCTAATTGGAAAGGGTGTTTGTTCCCGATCTTGTTGTCCATATGATATGGGGGATTATGCCCCATGACGCTCCTGGACTAGAACATTGGTGTGTATCTGCTCTGGGATGGAATGTCGATGTATCATACCATGTGTGGGGATATATTTCTGTGTCTGTTCCCCTGAAACTACTGAATTAGTTGTTATAATATCTTATTATGCTTCTAGAATATGGACATGGATTTGCGTCTGGCATTTCACCAATGATAAAATGTGTTTGGTTACTTCAGCAGTCAAAACATGAATATTCATCCATTACGTAATTGTAGTAGGTGTATGTGGAACCTCCTATAATCAATCTCCAATAAATGGATATTGACAGTACTTATGCATGAGGGAAGAGAGTCGGGTCTGCTCCAAATTTTTTGTCAGAGCTTTCTGACTAACTTCCCCGAGTGCTGCCAAAAGAGACTGTTGGTAGGTTTGATGAACATTGGTAGGTGCATGTGAATGATGGATATTTCTCATCAAGTATGGTTGATATAATTCCTTCAATACTATAATCCTAGACTAATGACATAATTGATGATTGTAAATAGGTGTATGTTCCTATTTACTAGTTTCCACAACATTAAGTTTGCGGGCTTCTTTAAATGTAGTCAGATTAGCCTGTTGACTGGTTAATAACTTGTAGGCAGGTTTATGTGCCTGTTCACAGAACTCCATTGGATTTATCTGGTGGGATTGGTGGGTTGCTTCCAAACGAATCTACTGAACATCAAAAATAGGATGGACAAGTGTATGTTCACGCTCATTTTTTCCCTTAAGTTAAGTAGATGGGCTTCTCTGGAGGAGGCAGAGGTGAGAACCTGCTCCCTGTTGGACAGACATTTTCCCTTGTAGTTTTTCTTGCGTTCTTGGGTCTGAGAGACCTGGGCCGAACGTCTAGAGGCAACACCACCATCATGTTGGGGGTAAACTACCGCACGATTCTGGTTGCGATTACAGGTGGGAGTTCTCAGGAAGGACTCCTGCATTATTTGATTGAGGCCTTTAGTGGCCTCTTGATCCACCTCTATATAGTATGAGAGGGATTTATTATATCATTCCTGGGATAAAGACTATAAATAGTTAAAGATAGTGATTGGAACCATCTTCTTTATGATCATTGCCCATTGTTGGCTAGATGATCGAGGATTTTTATTGAACGGGAGGGCATGACATGCAGCCTCCAAAGTCGATATTGTACTATGCCGATGATATTCTATTACTAGCACATTAAAAACCCTGTGATGAAGATAATGTATTGGTGATGAAATCCTTCCCATATATGGAGATCTATCTTCAGTAGCGGTCAGAAATTTCACAGATATTGTCTTAGAGAAGTCCATTGTTAGAATGAAAGGAATTCCGAGAAGAAAAAATTGAAAGCAACAAAAAACTCCATTAAAGAAAAATAATTTTAGATGGATACATGCATGATTTATTCCTTTTATTGGCCTTCCATTTTCAATTAATAGGGGCCTGACATGTAGGTAACATTATTAACTTGGTTAAGGATTCACGTCAGGTTCACCGTTTTTGTTTCGTAGTTCCTTGAAACATGTTTCCTAGATTTAAGAATCACAATTTCTAGGATATTTCAATTTGATTTATTTATAGAACTGAAAAAATCCAACAGTTATTTATCCAAAGGGGACATACTTTCCAAAGTCATACATTCATTATGTTTGAACTTTATGATACTTAAGAACGTGCATTGGTCGAGAGGATGGGAGGTGAGACTCATCACACCCTTTTGCGGGGAATTATTGTCAACTCCAGGACCCTCTTTATAAATTTAAGATATTTTCATGAATCCTTATTAATTAACCAAGAATAAAATAAGTTTCCCTTCAAATTTACAATCACTTATTAACATGTGTAAATTTTAGAATCATCTGTATGCATTAATGGTTCTTGATTAATGGAAATATCTTTATGTATTCGAGGTTTTCCATCAATGGTATCCACTAAAATACTTCTTAGAGATTATTATAATCATTTTTGTGATGATACTGATTTTTAAGCCACTTAGTAGGGCACTCTAAAACTTATTTTCATCCAGGGAGATGAAGGTTTGGTTTGATTTTTGAATTGTTCCCATAAAATGGGCTACCTACGTATACTTGTAAAAGGAATTAGAACCCCTGTAGTTCGGTGCCACTGAATGAGATGCATCATACCATTCAAGGTCATGTGATAAGGACATATCCATACAGTTTAATGTTATGTGGTATGGACATATAAGCAGAAGGTGACTATTCTAAACAGAGTGTGGGAATTATACTGATGCATCCCAATACAATTTGGAAAGAATATGGGATTCCTAGTAGGATCAGACCCTGTTGGGAATATTTCCCAAGGAGAACAGAGTTGATTTAGGGTATTGGGTTTGAAACTCAAGGAGACATCATACGTATCCCATATAGATGGGAATAAAATCCCACGTAGTTCAATTAGTCTCAGAGAAGAGTATAGTCCTTTGAATGAGATGATATTGGGCTTACATCATGAAAATTATTCCTTGATGATTTGGGGTTTAATTTGGGGCTATTTCTAAGGAGGATGGCTAGATTAAGGGAATTAGGGTTGGATTCCATAGGATGATATCCAGTGAGCACGGGCCCTGAAAACGCTTCCTACATATCCTAGTTTGAACAGGAATCAATGTTCTCGTAGTTCATTCGATTGTGGTATTGTTGTGACCATGAAAAATCTATAAGACAACGCGAGTCATGATCAGTGTGAGAAACAAGAGGATGTGAAAGATTCAAAAAAATCATTCAAAAATTTAAATTTTCCACCTCCACTGGTGTAAGAGGGTTCACATATGGTGTCTAAGGTGAATGAGGTCAAGGAAACCGTGGAAGAGGTAGAGGCAAAAAACCTTACCTTCTGTTCTATTTACATTAGAAATGAGTCCAATGTAAGGAGGAAGGGATGATGTTTAGGGGCTTACACCAAGAGGGCTACCCATGGTGACAAAGCCTAATGGAAGATGGAAATGGAACCAAAAGTCCTTATGCCCATCCCTCCTCTATTCTTTGGCATCGAAAAAGAGGGGGGAGTAATGATGCAACCTCCAACAACAAAATCTAGGGGCTTACGATATGCTAGTTTCCCTAAAATTGATCCTCGTAGGGGAAAGAAGACTTATCCTTTTTTCAAAAGATATAAATTCAAGTGTAAACTGTACCTTCCCTACCAGAGAACTGAGGTTCTGGGATATCTCTTTGAGAAGGGAGAGGCTAGGACCCAACCCTCCTACAAATTGAGAGCTTCCCAACACTGTTTTTGGGAGAAAGGTCCATTTTACTCTGGTTATACAAACCCAAATAAACTCTATATATCCTAACCCCATTTTGAAAAAAATGTGGGAAACCTGAGACTGTGTAAATACAAACCCAAATTAGAGACATGCTGATGTGCCTTTCTGAAAGGTTTGATAAGTCTGAAGGTTTTGGTGGAGGTCTCAACAGAATCCTTTTCAGATAAGGGAGCCATGGAATTAAAATCCAGGCCATGAATGGATTTGATGAAGGATTTATAGATTGTAAACGGAAGAGAAAAAGTGAATCAAAGAGGGGCACCCATGTAGGTAAGGGAACCCTAGTATGGGTGCACAAGTACACTTGGGAGACATGATGTTAACTTAAGCAATGAACAACCTATATGTTAATACATGGGAGAGACCATTCTCAAGCCTTCAAGATTATTCACAAGTGATCCCAGAAGTGGGGTGCTGATGTTCCTGTGGGAGGAATGGGCAGCACACATGTATTTCTAATTTGGGGCGGTTGTGAATTTTAGGAGTGCAAGTATTATGGTTTTTAAACACTAAAAGGACTTATGTCCAATGACACTCCTTTAAATCCTCCACTCAAGGTGTTAAAGAACTACCTTGAATGTTTTAGAAGACTGGGGTGAAGTACTAGGGTGACCAAGATGTAATTGAGATTCGGGGAAATTTGTCCATACAAATGAGGGACCCAAGGGTCTATTTATAAGAAAATATTGAACCCTAGGAAAAAAGGAAATGGGCATGCAAGTTGGTTGCACGACAAATGGCAGCACACATGTGGGGTACGCACCAAAATTGTGGAGTTAATGTAGGCTGCGCTCTGAGAGAGTTTGGGCTAGACTAAGGTGGCCAGAAACTAATACCTTTGCAAATATTGACATTTCCTTACGTATTCCCACCGTTTTTAATGGATTCCCATTGTCACGTTTTTAGTCTCTTTGATGTAATGGGGTGTCAACAAGTTCATATATACATTGGGTGACAATAATATATATAATCAGTAGGATCCTCCTAGAATTATCTTATGTAAAAGATAAAGAAATCATGATAAAGTACAGTAAAAAACAAGTGAATCTTATTCATTGTATAAACATGTGTGCGATGTGAATAGCCTCAGAAAGATTACCTCCCACTATGTATCAAAAACAAGTTAACATATAATATAATATCAAAATACGGCTCCCCACTACCACTTTCCCACTGGTTTTCTGGTTTACATTAATGTCACACATTCCAAGCCATCTCCCTATAAAAGTAAGACATCCCAAAGACAACTAAGATTATGTATCATGACATGAATTATGTATATCATATAATATCATCATAACATACCATTATCCTTTTTAATCACATCATCTTATCATCCCATGAAACATCTCCAAATAGTAACTGAGTAAAATATGGGGTCCAACACAACCCGTATGTTGTGTATTATACCTCATGTCATCAAATCCCATACACATCATACCTATAATCATCAATTGGAATCTATATCGTAGGATATATGTGTATGAAAAAACCAAAATCAATTACATCCCTCTACACACATATATGATAAAGGTAACCTCTCTGCATATTGATATATAAAGTTTATACACACTTTTTTGATATATAAATACATTGATTTGGTAATTTATTTGTTAATTCCTACTTATATGTTTAATATTTATTTCTTGATTGTAAGGATTCTATTGTTTAAGGATAACAAGAAAAATGAGGTAAAGAAGATTAATATTTTTACTAAAATTTGGCTGCTGATGAAGATAGATGATTATAGAATGTTTCATCGGTCAAACATGAAGACCTGAGGTGAATCATAAGTTCCAGTGATGGAATTAAACAATTAAGGATTTGAACGATGATCAAGACATGAAATAATTACAAGGGGTGAATTTAATTTAGAGAATGGAGTGAATAAAAGTATAAAAAATACACTGTTGACATTTTCAATTTGTAAATCCACTTTCAAACTAAGAAAGTGGCTAAGAAGACCCAGAATGAGTAGTTTTTGGATGTTGATTTCAACATAGACATATAATTAGTAACCTATATTTTCGCTCAATACATTTGATTGACCTAGTACATATAATGGGATTCATTGAGGATGAATTAAGTTCAAGTCAAACCCTATAGAGTCTAATAAATAAAGGGCTACGTTTTTGCTATCAGAAATGAACTTGGGCACCAAATTTTAAGGCAAGAAGCTACACTATGCAGGGTCCTCCACTAGTTTATATATGATTTTAATATTATTTTATTATCAGTTTCTACTTCCCTATTACTCACTCATTACTATAATGAGATGTAACTCCCTCAATGTTCTAGAGTGATGTTTAAAAATAGGTATGGTTCATTGGTTTATTATTTTTTATTTTATTCATTCTTTAGTTTTTCTTAATTAATTAATAAAATTATAATCTCTTTATTTTTGTTCAATCTTGAACATTTATTAGAGAATATAAAAAGTAAATTTTAATTATGATATTGGATAACCTAAATTAGTCATGAACATTATTTCATATAGTGTAATCAGGTTTAGAAATGGAAATGAGACAAACTCAATTTTGAATTACCCGATATTACATAACTATGGGAAAATGGGGATTACCTTTTGAGGATGGGTTATCATGACCAATGGGTATAAATCATCTCAACTTCAGAACCACTATTAATTAACTAAAATTATTCGAAAAATCCAATTTAACATGAACCCTAAATCTAAAAATCCCTAACAAGTCTTTGTCAATTGAATTTAAAAAACACATTTTCACTGTATTTTCATTGTATTTCAGGATTTGATAAAATAACTGAAGTATTTATCTCTCTTTTCTCAAAATCCATTTAACCATATATTTTATTTTTTTTCTTTCCTAAAATTATTCTATGTTATTTCATCCCATTCTCTATAGATCAACCTCAATTTCAAATTTTATACATTTTTTAATATAGTTAGTGTCCATTGAGTTTTATAAATTTTCTATTTGACATCCTTGAGATAAATAAAAACACGTTAGGGTGATATCAAAACTGACACCATTTTTGGGGATCTCTATATGGTTATGGTTAGAATATTTTTGTATTTCCCATTTTTTTCTTCTTTTTTACCCATCTTCACTTCGTATTCTTATTATGTTGTTTCAGGTATGAATTGTGTACACAAATACTATAACAAAGGGAAGCATAAATATGAATCACCTTACTTCAATCCTGATATTAAAAGGATATTGTTAATGTAAATGTCAATTGTATTATATGAACATGACATTTTGGATAGAAGAGATAAATATCAAGGTGTCGGAATATAAAATGTATAGGAATTTTTACATGAGTTTGAAGGAAGGAACATAGGGGAAGGATCACTTTTCAATTATAAATGATCCTCAAATGTGCGTACTCATCAAATAATTAACATACCTCATATCACTACGACACACTTTGAGATTAAAATGGTGGTAAAAAATAATATCCCTTAATCCATTAAATTAGTTAGGCTACCCCTTGAAGTCTAATAATTCACATATTGGGAGTTTCATCAAATTGTGCAAATCATTCCAGTTTAACAACGAGTCAAATTATGTTTTTAGGCTATTCCTATTTATATTATAATTTAAGGATAAATATTGGTAGTGGATTCAAATTCATTCCCAACAATCAATCACAACCAGGGAATTCTTGGAAAGAATGTTCATAACAAGGTTTTCCCCTCCCTAAATGTCTATGGATCCATAAGTATGTATTTTAAATTTTGATCAAATAAGTGAATATTATTTATTTAGTTATTGTGTAATATTTAAGAGTATAAATATATATGATTCCCTCAAAATGATATCAAAATATGGATCTTATTTCAAATTTTTAAAAATAGTTTATCACATGGAAACCATTAAATAATCGATGCTAGTATAGGAGGATCGCTTATAAAAAAATTGATGGAATAATGTTATGAGTTGTTTGGAGAAATTTAAAACAACCATTTTCAATGGAAACGAGATGAAGGATAGGTATAAAGAGTTAATATGTTAGATAATGGATGGGTTTCTACCCAAATTAATGTCATTTCAAAATATGTAATGCAATTATTCCTAACAAAAATCCAAAAGGTTTGTATTGTGATGATTTAAATTATTTGGATTATAATCATAGAAATTATTTGTATGGATAGAGGATAAAACAACTGAAAAATATAATTAAAACCAATGACAAATATTTTATACAAGGGCCCAGGGTTTTCAGCTTCAGCACCAAGGATTTCCACTGGAGAGTCATGTCCATTCACTGGTGGAGACCCTATCAATTTTTATGACAACCACTAGTGTTTCACTGATGAAGTTAATAATATAATCCTAGGGTAAAGGTGCTAATATCAGGGAAATGAGAGATGAATCAAAAAATCAATGTGTGGTAATGGAAAAAAGGAATATTCAAATAGATTTTACTTTTAATCAATTAAATTATATGACCATAAGATTATTTACAAAATGCCTATATTATCATCCAACACATATTTTAAAACATTAATGATTAGAAGTGAAAAAAATAGATCAAGATGATACGGAATCAAGAAACACATGAGAAGAAAAACATGAATATGAGGAAAATAATAAATTAAAAATTATACATTAAGAATAAACACCACCATACCAACCACCACTACCATTTCTATATTGAGTGGGGTAGGTAATGTTTAATCAAAAAAGAGAGAAACAATAGAGATTTTTAGGAAACTACATATCAATATACCTTCTACCTAGTTAATAAAAAACAAATCTATCTATGAAAATTTTCTAAAGGAGTTTGTAATTAGAAAAGAATGATTAAAGGATTAGTCACTATTCCACTAATGGGGGAAGCTTTAATGGTGGTATTAAGTGGAATATCGAAAAATTAAAACAATCTAGGTAGTTTTCCTATTTCGATTATTATTGAATCTAACATGTTATTTAGAGAATTATGTGATCTAGGTGAACATGTAAACATAACTCCATATACAAAATTCATGTTCATGGGATAGAGATAAATTCATCCAACTGAAGATGTGGTTACACTTACTGATAAAAAAGGAAGACATTCCATAGGACTACTTGAAGATTTCATGGACAAGGAAGACATGTTATAGTTTTCAGTGGAATTTATTGTAAGAGACATGGATGAAGACAATATCCTAATAATCTTGGTAAGTCCATTATTACGAATGGGTTGGGCACATATTGATGTTCAAAATGAGGAGCTGTTACTAAGAGCTGGTGGAGAAGAAGTGATGTTCAAACTACACTAGGTGATGTAGAATTTAGAAGAACTTGGTGAAGTGTTGGTTGGGGAATTTTTTTTAAAGTGGAGGAAATTTATATACATGGAATAAACGATGATGTAGCTATTGGATATAGTAAAGATGAATATAAAAAAGAGTTGAGTAAAGGTAATAAGTTTTTGGAAAAAATCTAAAGATAATAAGGGAACATCCAAACAAGAAGAGTTCCATGATGGAGAATAGGTTTGGGTAGTGAGTGAGATACCATTAGTGTTTTCAAGAAGGTCCAATAACTACTATATTTATACAACAGTGGTTAAGAAGGTGCTTACTAGAGGAAAAGTGAAGATAGTTACAAAAAAAGAATATAACCCATTAATATGGATGAACGACAACTTTGAAATTTTATAGATTATGACTGGGTATCTTATTTACTACCATCCACAACCTACTATGTAAGCAGTAAGGACAATATAACTATTTAAAACAATTTCCTTCAAGAAGAATCTTGAGTATTTATGTTTTTTACATTATTTTTAAGAATATTCATCCTCCCCAATTTATTTCCGATTTCATTGATAATGTCACGTAATTTTACCTTCATATTTGTATTTTATAGAACCATTAAGACACTTGAAAGTAAATTAATGAGGAATCCTTAGGATAAACTCATGTCAATAAACCCATTCACCTTTTGAAATATAAAGTATAAAAATTGTAAAATCCATTCACATTGTTAATCTAGTTCAAGAAGATCCTATGCACCCAACTTTAATGAGTCAAAAAAGAGGAGTATGTGATTCAATTCCATAATTTTATACTGTACTCCACACATTTACTTATTTTAAAGTTATTACCTAAAAACTGAATCTTACATTTATCAATTATACTTGAATACATAAAATACTTAGGATAATTTCATAATATGTTTTCAAAATATATGTTCATAATTATGAATGGGAAAATTGGGTAAAATAATTATTATGGATAAGCATGTGGTTTAGGACTTAATGATCATGATTTATGGAGACTGGTTTATTTTTGGAAAATAATTTTTTCTAGTATTTTTTTTCCTTGAATTTTAAATATTTTCATTTATTAGATTAATTATACATATTAATTTTGATGAATTATTGTCCCAATCATTCATCTCATTCGCAATACATTTTATTAACCAATATTTCCCAGTCTTCCTATAGTATATTTCATATGAAAATTGGGTATTTTCCCCTATAAAACATTCTTTTCATTTTATCAAATCTACGAATGGGAATAATATCTTTTTAAATTATCATGGAATATTTTTTTAGTACCTTTATCCTTTTTCCCACCTTTCATATATTTGTTTACAAAATTTAAAAAATGAATAATGTTTAGAATGTGAAACCATTATAACGCATGAAGTTATTTCATAATGTGAAGTGATGAAAAGAAAAAAAGAGGGGGTAAAAAATTTCATTATGTGAAACTAACCTTCACATCATGAATGTGGTTAGGTTGACCTACATTGAGTACCTTTGGATGATGATTTATATAGTTACCTATAATTTATCACCTGTACTTATGTTCAAAACTCAGGATGACATGAGACTCATAATGGGATATATTTATGTTTAATTAAAGCCAACCCAAACCCTATGGTGGCTTATAAATAGAGGGAGAATACACTACAACCTGAAATGAATTTGGAGACCATATCATGGGGTGAGAACCCATGCTATGGAGGTTTCTCCAAAAAATTCTCATCAATTCTAATTATATTTTATTACTTCATTCTCACTCCCTCTTACTCTCTCAATACTATAATTAGTGGTAACTCTCACCATTTTCTAGTGTGATGTAGAAAAATGAAGATGATGTGTTTGATTATTTTTCTATAATTTATTCACGATTTGGATGTCTATAATTCATTAATAAAATTCCAAAATCTTTATTTCTATTTAATCATGTCCTTTTATTGGTGAATCTGAAGTATTTAATTTAATTATGCAACTAGTTATCCAAAATAAGGGTGGAACATTATCACATTTTTTATAATCATTTTTAAAAATGGTATTAAGTGAAACTTGATTTAGGAATACCCTAAATTACCTAACTATAGGAAAATAGGGATTTCCTCTTTGAAGATGGGTTACCATGACCATTGGGTGTACCTAATTTTGAATCCAACACCACCATAAATTAGTCTGAATTTGTTTCAAAATATAATCACAATTGAACCCTAAATCTATAAAACCCTAGAATTCTGTTCTCAAATGTTTTTAAAAAACACTTTGTCATTATGTTTTTTCTCTTATTATAACTTTATTTAAACAACCAAACAGTTTCACTCTATTTTCTCAAAACTCATTTCATCCCTCTATTTTAATTTTTTCCCTAAAGATATTTTATGTCCTTTCTTCCATTTATCCATGGATGAACTTTGATTACTACATTTCAAAAATTTTAAAATAGGTTTCATTTGTTGAGTTATGTTAATTTTTAATTTTAAATCCCAAAGAGAAATAATGAAACATTAGGATAATGTCACATACTATTACATAACACTACTCTGAGAAGAGGGTGAGTATAGAGGGGGTAGTTATCCATCTGTTCCTTACTAACCAAGATAAAGGGAAAATAACCTCCTAGTGTCTACTAGGTGTCTGTTTCCTTACTAATAATGGATGGTAGAATATGAAATCATATAAAATTCATGATATTATATAGATCACAAACAATCTATCTTCACTAACCTAGTCTTAGGAAAATTGCAGCTATTATCTCTCAGAATCCTGATTTTCACTATTGAGAACTGGATATTTTATAATAATAAAAGAATTAAAGGATATTGATTGAATTTAATCATTAATTTTAACATTTAATTTTTTGTTAATTAATTTATTATCCATTAATTAACATTACACAATTAAAATTTGATTAAATACAATGTGATGTCCATGCCCTCCATGAATAATCCATCATATTAAACAATTCCAAAATATTAGAAACATTTTCATTCCATTCATAAAAAATTGTAGGGGTTAAAACATTTATTCATCATTTTCATTATATAACTCCACACACTCTTGGAAAGATCATAAGATACCCTAAAAGAGATAAAAACCAAACATAACCAGTTGAAAAATGAAATGGGGATGTGAATGTATGTAAACAAGAAACCTGACCATTTTACCTTTAAAGGTGAAACTTTATAAACAATAATCCATCATTCATCACACTAAAAAGTTATCCCAAATTTGACCAATTCAATCAATCTTGGTTCCATCCCAAAAAAAATTCATGCATAACACCGTGAATTCCTACACACTAGGCATTAATAACATCCATAAAATCAATCCTACAACCCATATCTTGTCAAAAATCATCCATTCTAGGCCCACGTCATGTCAGATTGTGAGACTTAAATCTAGAGAAAATTTTAGTTTAAACAAAAAAAAGGGTCATCGGGTTATATATACCATTAAAAAAATTTATCAAGACTTCACATGAAAATTTTATTACTCATCCCCAAACATTTATTTTTATCAAAAAATTTATTCTATTACCATTTTGGATTAAACGATTAATTTATCAGAGTTTATAATAATGATTAAATGAATTAATTATGTACTACAAAATATTAAATTTTTAAATGTGTTTTCAATCATATATTCAATTTTAAACAATCATTAGGGAAAAAATATTCAATTAAAATTCCTATTTATTACTATAAATAATAAGCATGCAATTCTTCATGTTCATTATCCAATTCGACTAACATATGGAATAATTATTTCATTTAAACAAGAATTAATAATGACTTTTATTTACATCAAAACAATATAAGAACAATTTCATTATACACGAATATTTAGTTATTAAACCTAAATCATTATTGTCATTACATTTTTAACCCATTCTCATGATAGCTACTTTCTAAACCTTCAAATAACAAGAATTCTAGAATATAATTAATGTAGATAGAACACTCTATGGTACAAAAAGAGGCATACCATTATTATGGTGGAAAATATATGCAATCACTACAACCATAAATAATTTATTTGCCTTAATATAATTTATTATTTATTAAGTTTAATTATATAATAACACAAATACATAAATCATGATTAATATGTTATTTAATATAAATTAATATAAGAGGTATTGAATCTCATACTTCAAGTATTTCAACAATATCGAATGATAATGTAACAACAAGTACATACATTTGATAACCTAACCCACAAGGAAACTACAACCCCATGGGAACACCACACCCTAACCATGATATGAAACATAAAATAACTCCATAAGATCACAATATACTATAAATGACGGAATGGATGGATAAAATGAGAGGAGAAAGATTTATAGGTGAAAAAATCACAAAAAAAAAATAATAGATGCTATCCTTGGATCACCATAGATCAAACATAAGAAGCTAGATATCAATTCTTATTAAAAGGGATCTAAAAAAACATAAAAAGAACCTATAATTTTCATGGATTTGGAAGGTAATTAGATAGATTCTAAAAAAATGATGTTGTGAATAGATTTATAAGTACACATCCTAAAACTAATTTATGATGTGAATGTGTAATTTATATCGTGAATGAATTGAGTTTTAAGACACACTGAGAAATATATCTCCTTGATTCAATAAACCTAGATGAATTCATGTCATGATCTTTATGTTAATGTATTGAGTTTTTGGTTATATATTTATTAAATCCATTATTGCACCCTTTCTAATTGTGAACCCCTAATTCACACCATAAATCATAGCTTGAGAACCACACACCTCCAGCCACTAATTACTATTTGGGATGTGAAGTCCTCACTCATATCATGAACTAAAATTCATTCCATGAACTTCTCTTACTACCAGATTTTATCACCCAAACACTTTAGAATTTACTCTGAGATTTCCCTAATCACTTTTGACTTTGGAAATCAGAAATGGAATGGGAAAGTAGGATCCAAAATATTATAATAATAGTCCTTTTAAAACCATTTTTAAAACCATCTAATGCTCTCTTTATTAACTAGAAATACCTGGCCGAATTAAATGAAAATCACCTTTATATTTTTTTATTTCTCCTTTGGAAATCCCATTTTAAAGTTAACTATTTCTAATTCAATTTTATTTTTATATTATATTTTAAAATAGTCGACCTTCAAAAATATCATTTTAAAATTTTAAACCATTTTCTTATTAGAAAATCAAGTCATGATCCATCTCACACAACCATGAAACCAATAAGATGGATCATGAACACTCGTCCAAACAAGGTGATAGATTTATGCACTATAAACCACCAAAATATTATGATTTTCACTAGATCATGGTATATCCTTATATGCACTGAAACATTGTATGATTCATACTACCCTAATGGTTATTATATGGAATTATAACATCATGTGATAACATGTTGAGAACATTACTATGGGTCTCCAATGACTATCATGATTGGTTACTTATCATTAAATGATAAAAATAAGGGATTGGATTCGAAACATGAATGTTTAAATGTAAGAACATCATTATAATGGATTAACTTATAATTATAAAGGAGTTATAAAATTTTAGGTTTGAATTTATGAGAAATGATTTAATCAACTCATGGGTAGAAATTTAATTGTATTGGAGAACTATATATTCTGTTTAAGCCTCAAGATGATGTGTTTTATAGTTATAACTCCTCAAATTTAAATTAATAAAGATATCTATTCTCTTATTAATTTAAAATAAATGTTCTAAAAACCATGTTTATCTTCAGTGGAATTTTAGATGAGTATTGTCCCTTTAAACCCCAATAGTGGTACTAGTTATTTCTTTCCATTAGTTTTTAGGATGATTTAAATCAAATGATGAAAATAAGAAAATAGATAATCACAAAACCATAATATATGCTTGAGTGAAAAACCTATGTTGATTAATTATATCAAAGTAACATGATAGGAGCATGACACAAGATGTTATTTTTATTTCATATTATCCAAAAACCATGACATAGTCGAAGTGAAACAACAATTACTTAGAAGACTTAAAAATTATGAAAACAAAGCATTGTAGGGTGATGTTCAACATCATGGTTATCCAAGAACTGTAGATTGGTTACCTCTACCATGACGAACAATAATGACATAGTTTATATTTATAATCCATTTTGGTATTTATGATGACTTACTCTAAACACCTCATTAATATGAAACTACATGAGAAAAATGATTTGGATACCTCTAAATTCATTCCAAAATTTAAATAGTCTATGGAATGCTCATAAGAAATAAAATAATAATACTTTGTTAAATATTCATGGTGATTTCTTTTATGAGAGTTGTACCCATAGAACACCATAGTATGTAGGAAGACATTGTGAGGATCATTTTACAGAATTTGTTTGGAAGATGTGATCTTGAATTAATATGTATTTACATGGTTGAATACTTTATAGATATTTTAGAAATTATAATATAATGTAAAATATAAACGTGTTTATATTTATTTATAAATATTTCTGAAATATAATATAAATTATTTTTCTTATTTAGAAAATTATTTAATCCATTCCAAAAGTTCTTTTGGATGATGATTTTATTCATGAATTAAATAAAATCATTTATATGATATTTAATTTATCTAAATTATTTGCATAAAATATGAATTTTTTGTTATCTTACAATAAAATTATTCATAATATATCTCATATTTATGAATGTGAATTAGTTCATAATGAAATCATGTAAATAATAATGTGAAATGTAAATTCTTGGGGAAAGTATATTGTTCATGTTTATCCATGCCTAATTTATAAAGTGTTTACAATTGATTTATTTATGAATTTTACATAAATTTTTATCCCATTTATAAATTTAGGAACAATTAGTTTATTCTCTACATTATTATTCATGAATATAATTTTATATAATGAATATTTGATTTCTTTATATTAAAGAGTTTAATTTTTTTATATTTTTATACATACCTTAAGGAGTTACATGCTTGTTATGATAACTGATTTAGTTTACTTCAATATTGTATTTTGATTTTATGGGGTTAACTTGAATTAAAAAGTTAGTTATAGTTATTATATATTACAAGTTATAATTTTGAGGGATTTTAAATATATCTTGAGTAAAGAAATATGGGTATAGGGACTTTGGTTCATACTACTTACTTTTAAGGAGACTTATGCCTTGTCTAAAAAAGTGGAAGATGGTTATTGATCACTCCCTAGTTACTCTGGTGGGGATTATTGGTTTTCTATGATTCAAAGACATAACATGAAGGATATTAATGTAATTAATTCATTAGATGAAATTTTATATGTTTAAATATAACTTGGATTTCAATTTCAGTTAGTGACCAAAGATATGTATTATGTAAATAGTTAAACATCTATATTTTTTGAACATATTGAGTTGGAGAAGGAATAGGGATTCCAATCCAATTTATTAGAATAAATCATACATGTAAAGGGGATACATGAGATAATTTGGTGAGATTAAATCATCTTTGAAATAAAATGTGAAACATTCCTTCTATATAAAAAATATATCATCCCCTCAATCATCTAATCATTAGTGACATGCAATATTTGGATTCCCTTGGATTATATTGTGTATGAAAATAATTATTGTGGTGAACCTATGAGTTTTGTTCTTTGTTTTTTCATTTTATTTTTATAAAAAAGTACCACGAAACAGTATTGAATGATATCATAGAAATAGTTTTGAGATTTTCCAAATCATGGATTGGGAAGAGGGATTTTCAATCAACCATAAAAGAGTTATATTTGATACGATTATCATGACTGATTAACCAAAATAACTAAGTGGTTTGTGGAACACCAAATTAAACTCATCACACAGTGAAATATGAATATTTTTACACTAATGTTTATAATGAATTCAAAAGGGGTCATAATTTTAGTGGGATATCATTTATTAATAGTACTTATTAAAATGAATGAATGATATAATACTGATCTGATAAAAACTGATTTTATAGGTAAATGGAATCATCACCATATAACTTTTCCTAGATTTTAATATTAGAAAAGAAAAATGTTATTTTAATTTTTATCATATAATAGTATATGAATATAATAAATCTTCTTATATAGGTAAGAAAATTTTATGGTTTAGTGAAATATGCCCCTCAATTACCAAATATGAAAGTAGTTCGATAGGTGGATATAATATTTTCTTATGAGAAGTATAAAAGGATACAATTAAGGTTTAAAAAGGCATTTTTTACATGTAATATGACCAAAGGTAATCCATTCATCACTCACATATTTAATATGATTGGATATGATGATGACTTTGAGGGAATGATGGTTTCTTTTAAGGCTTATTCTGGAAATAAAATTATTCTTTTGATTATTATTTGAAGGGTTTTGAAATTGTGAATGAGTTTAGTAAATGAATAAAAAATTATATGAAAGTGTGTGGGATAAATTATTTAGGAATGATAATTCTAGGGTACTGTGTTGTGTGTTAATACATATGGTTAAATGTCTAATCCATAAGTAAATGTTTTGAATGTCCAATAGTCATCTTAAGTCATTAAAACCTAGTGTAGGTGTTAGGAAGGAAGATAAATTTTTATTTATGAAATGGAATTATCTAAAATACTTGAATATGTTTGTGAATATTTTTGGAAAGCCTATAAAAGGTATTAATATCATTTAATTCATTTTTTCTGATTTAATAAAGAACATGATACCAAATGTATATTTTAAAACATTTATAAATATGAAAGAGTTCGAACTCATTGTAATGATTAATAGATCTTGTAAATTTTATTCAAATGAAAAAGGAAAGGGTTTTTGGAACATATTTTTTATTTCAAAGGAATCATTTAAGACCGAATGGATTAGAATAAAGGATACGTATTTTCCATCTTGATTCTCATATATGATAAAAGAAGTTGTTTATTAAAAAACGTGTTATTATGGAAAACATGGGATAATGGTTATAATAAAAATGGTATATGGTGCATCATATTTTATAACATGTTTAAAAAGATAACAAGGATAAAATGAGTTTTATCTTATATAAAAGGGTTTAGGCAATATATTTATTTTAATATGAGGGAAATAGTTCTGACCACCAATCAATTGAATATTTAATGGAATTAAATATATTTTTTATAATATTTATCCAAACATATAAAATAAAATATTGGATATCATTGGAAATAAATTATTTATTTAATATTCCCACAAAATGGAATAAGGGTTGTTTCCTAGATAAAAGGAATTTATGAATCTAAAAATGATATTATGAAGAGAATATAGTTTCTTAGATGCTAGTGAGAGTATATTTAGACTTATATATGTTTAATTATAAAAAATAACAGATTATAGTATTAAAATTTTTTAGAGAAAGTTACTTAATATCCTAGAGGTTTTTTGGTAATGGCGAAGAAGATTAATTTAAAGAGTTTCATTTAGAAACTGTAACAAATTAAAGGTCATTTTATATCCAAAATGGAAATTTTTGGATGTGTTTGTATATAAAGTAATTAATGTAACATGTTACAATAGTTACAAAATGATCTCAAAATTTTTTTTATAGAAAATGATCCAATAATGATGATAAAAAATATAAAAAGTTTTCTAAAGAGTCATAAAATATTCTTAACATTGATATATTTTATGTTTTCATGTAAACAGGTTTGGAAACCTATTTAAGGAGTCGAACTTTAGGAATATGATTCTGATGTCTCACCGTTATTAAAACTGAATTTCCTCATAGATATTACTCCCTAAAAAGGTTTAGTGATAGGGTTTTATTAGACTACCACATAGAGATCTAATAGGATTTACATTGAGTTATAATGAATGGAATTAGACAAAATATGTGTACAAAAATCATAATTTTTCATTGGTGGTTTAACATATGGGATATGAAAAGGTAATTTCTTATGCATAGTTTCGTTAATATTATTAAAATAGTTTTAGAATATAAAATATATCATGTTATACCAAATTCAGTCTGCATTTCATCATTTTTTCTCTATGTCTACGTATATTACAAAAACATTTAATGATAAATAACCTCTCAAAGTATGAATTTGTGTTATCCCTAACTGATGTTTCTGATTGATTATAATTGTTTGTGAAAAACAATTATGGTTTGTAGTTGTATAATTTTATATAGATATACATATTATTTACATGAAGTAGAAAATGATTTTTATGTAATGGATGGCCTACCATGTGTACCACATAGAGTGTAATTCACTGTATTTTGGTTATAATAGGGATGTATATTTCATATTTAATCCCCATACTTGAGTTTAGAAAGATACTTAGCATGAGAAATGTCATACATTGATATATTTATTACATAATCTTTGACACTTTTCTAAAAAATGGATTTTTGGGTAGGATACTAATAATTTATTTAGTTGAGTATTAACCAATATGGGATATGTACTATCATATGATGAGTATGAAATCTATGAACTTGATTGAGATATACTGAGGATGTGTATTTACATACCTAGATAAGTTTTATTTGATGTTCTAATCTATCTGGATAAAGGGTATGTGATGTTTCCTTATGGTTGTGATGAAGTAAATGTGACATATTAGTTAGCCAAGTCCGTCTATAGTATTATAATTACGAATTCATGAGAGAATATGGAATATTATCATACTTCATGTCTCATGGTTACTTAATGTATTAGAAAAACATATTATAAGATTATTAATTCTTTCTTATGATAAATCTGATGGAGTAGTTTTGATTCATTTACATATGCTACTCTTTTATTATATTTATTTATTTATGGTTTTATAATATTTTTAAACTATAAAACAATCTATGGGAATACACATTTTTGTTTTGAGAATGAGTATTGAGTTTATGAAATTTTGAGTGTTACCCCCAAGCATTGTTGGTGGATTTTCAAAAGAAGTTTTAGATAGATTTTCATAATCTATTATATATGATTTAACATATGGCAAAAATACATGATAAATTTCCCTAAAATTATCTTTTGAATATATCCAAATCAATTTTTGATATGGTTTATTACGCTGTTGCATATGATGTGGAATACGATGATATTTTACTAAGTATGTTAGGGTTTTATGAAAGAAGGAGATTAATGGATTTGTTCACTAAAATAACCACAACGATATCGAGGTTTAGAGAATGTCATGGTTTGTCCTTATATACACAATGAAATAGTTTGAGGCACTATTCCATGGTGGTTTTTTCCAAGAATTAACTCATCATATAATTACATTTTCAATTCAACTCTATCCCTCAAAATCCAATGGTTATCATGATCTATTAATTATCATTAGATGAAAATAAAAAGGATTTTTTATGAAAAAAATGAATTTTTAAAAATAAAACATTAATTATAAAGGCTATACCGAGAGATATAATGGAGTTGAAACATTTTGAATGTCTGAATTCTTTAGAATTGATTGAATCATTTCATGGAAAAATGTTTGAGGTTCATAGAGCAACAAAAATTTGGCTTCATCATCATGAAGATGAATGTGCTAGTTAGAACTCCTCAAATATGAAATAATCCATTTATATATTATCTATTGTACTTGAAATAATGTTTTTTAGAATATCAATCATTATAATATTCACATAATCCATGCATACCCTTGTGTAAGGAGTCCTATAGATTCTTATTTGTGATTTTGATGAAGCTCATTTGAATATTGGATAGGTTGGATCATCAAGGTTCAAGGGACACCACTCTTTATTCGTATTATTATTCATTTAAAATGTATAAATAGATTTTGGTTTTAATATGGTTTTTTAGTTTTCTTACAATGCATTTAGGGTGAGTTTCATACCTCAAAAAATGCATGTAATCACTAAAAAATGAACCATTTATTAAGGTACACAGTCCTTTGGGGACTATTAGGCCGATGAGAGCGCATATCATTTATTTATTGATCACATATCATGTTATAAAACCATTATAATAATAATAATGATAACACACATGGTTTTTGGGTGTGAAAGATATCCCAAAATATACTATATGAAAACAAATCTCAATAAATAACATAAACCTACCTCAAATACACATTAATTTATCAATCCAAGATCATACCAATATACATCGACTCCATCCAATCCTACATTGAAACACCTTGAATATAATATCCAAGATTTGAAAATTATTTTATTACATTGGTACTAAATTAATAAAATAAAAAAATATACTATTTTAGTAGTATCAGAAAGTATACACAAAAATAACCATCACATTACATTGAAAATAGAAAATAGATCATCTGAAAAATAAAAAAAATTACAATTTCTCCTTTAAAATCCATGTCAGACATAGTAATCTATATGGTTTCCTGGGGAAATAGGAAACAATTAAAAGGTATAAGCACCGATGCTTATTGAATAATAACATACAATTGAAGAAGTCATAATAGAATCATAAAATATATAACATGATTGTAATAATTAATTAAATAGATTCCCTTGGAATGATAACATGACCAAAATATATCCATGGATAACAAAAAATGAAAATAAAAAAATATGGATAAAAACAACTGATCTCATAGTGATTGATTATATAATTTCAAAAATCAAAAACATATCATCAATGGATTGTTCCAAGATAGACAAAAATGGGTAAGTAATACACCAAATACCCAAGTATCTTTTCTCATGAGACTTATTGATACATTTTCAGGCTATATAATTTTCATCCCCATATTTAACTTAATAAATCTATGTATCTATCATATAAAGAGAATGGATGAAAAATATATATCATAACAATCCCTATAAAACCCCATATGTTTTCATGTATAAGAAATAAATAATTTTCGTTATATAAATAATGTGTATATGGAATATAAATATTTACCCATTTAATGGAATAATATTTCTATCTAGGTTAATTTCGAATAGTCATCATAGAATCTATAGATATTCACAATGTAATGGAAAGTAACCTTTTGAAAGAAATGATTATGAAGTGATGGTGCATGGAACCTTAATATTACAAGGGTATAAAAAAATATATTTATTGAATACACTAGTTTCCAATGATAACTGACTAATAAAATAATGGAAAAATTCACTATAAAAATGATGAGTATGTATCATATATATTTGATACACATTAGTGATATAAATTTTCATTAATAAAGGAGTTACAGGTTGGAATACATTGATGATAAAGGTATACTTGTGAAAAAATGAGTTTAATAGACATGATAACCAATATAAGATCAACTGGATAAAAAACTACAATCCTTTCATATAGAAATCCCACATCATAGAACCAATAAATTCATAATACTACAAATACATGCAATACATAGGGATTTCAGTAATGGAGTTTTTAACTGTAGGAATATTTAAGAATTATAACATTTTTTGAAGGCTATATAACAATATGTATTATAGATCAGTCATTGATAATAAAATATGGAATTTATATCAATGAAGAATAATAAAATTTCACATCAAATTAAAAATTAACATAAAAATATTACACAAATATAAAATGGGAAGAGATTAGAATCCCTTACCTTGAAAAGTGACTTCTTAAAGCTTGATACGAGCACCTCCAAACCTTATAAACTCCGTTGATAGAATATTGGGAGATAACATGAGAGGAGAACCATTATCACTAGTTTTTGAGTGATTCATAATGGGTGGATGTGAGGAAAAATAAAAAATGGTGTATAAATTTATATTAATTTCTATACAGAGGTCTAAGAAATCTAGGTTATATAAAATAAAACACCATTGCATTACTCATGTTTTTTATTCATGATTTTTGATATATAAGAAATGGCATTTAAAGGGACAAATATTGTATTAATCCACTAAGAAGGGGTGGATGAATCAATATACACCTGGGTATATAATTTTTAGTACAATTTATTTAAGGCTTAAATGTTTTAGAGTTTAATACAATCAAGATTACATTCACAACCTCACACAAACATGTAGAAAAATAATAATAATGAAAAAATCTATTTTTACAATTATAGACTCATTCTCGGTAGGCCTACTCCATGCCATAGTGGGTTAGTCCCCCCAACCATGGTTTCTTAACTATAAGCAGAAGTGAATCCTAATTACATGTATATGTATAACATCACATAATCCTTCTATAAAGTCACAATAGAACTCACTTATGCTCACTAGAGATATAATGTAATGGAACAAGGATGATAAATAAAACTTTTAAGTTTTGGTTCCCTTAGCAACAATAGATAATGATCCTCATCAATGAGTCTTTTTGATATCAAGTAAAATTTGGTCGCTTCATAAAAATCTTGATGTTGTATTTTTTCTTTTCAAGATATTCAAAACTATACACTCAGGTAAAAACATATTTGTAGAAGAAAAATTTTATAGATCCAAGAACATACTTTATCTCTAAACCAATTCTTACTTTATCATATATATTCCTTGTTTTATTAAACAGTAGTGATAAACAATATTTTTCCCTCTCACTCAGTTATCAAAAAAATTAGTTACTTAGAAAAGATTTTATTTAAGAAAATTAAATGAATCCTTTCAAAATAACATGCCTATTATGGATAAAAAAGAATGATTTTACTCTTTCCACTATAAAAAAGTTAACATAATGTATCAGATTTGGGAAATTAACTTCTTTTGCAACTATATCTAAAAATATCTCAAAAGTGGAGAGTGATTCTATATTGATTTACTCAAATTCACTTGTCAATATTATCTTTTCAAAACTCCATCATTGATCAATATTCAAAAATATCATATTTTTATATTTCTAGTAACATAATTCTTCATAAAAAACAATCTTGAGATCACATTTTTCATATCATTCATAAAAAAAAAATTTAAAAAAAATATCCCAAAAAATAAAATATTTCTTCCTCAAATACTCAGTTAGAAACACCACATAATAAGATCAAAGGGTTTATTTGAATTCAGTACCTCCACAACATTACCACTATAACATTCTAGATTTAACATTTAGAGATGCTTATAATTCTAAAACCTGTATCACCAAGTCTAAAATAGAGTTACAAATAACCTCATTATTGCCTACTTGTATGCAAGAGGTGTCTGACTGGGAATGTGTGTCTAAATTAACATAATGAGAGTATAACCACAATAATCATAACTATTACTAGATATAATGAAATATATATAAGATAAATATACATCACAATAAAATATAATATGGATAAATTCTATAACAGATGTCACATCAATTCATACAAGTATTATCCAACAGAACCCTAATTTGGAGGATCAACAAGTATAATATTTTAACTAGAAAAGATAATAAATAATAGTGATACAGTATCCATCTAGAGTATATCATAGAACCCTGACCAACTCCCATCACCAAGCTCCCCGACAACCTATCAAAGGGCCCTTACCCTTGTTTGGACCCCTGATCATGAACTCTATATGAGCACTGAGTTTCCCATGTAGGGTGTGAGTATAAATCCATTAAGACACAACTATTGTGTCCTTAACATATGTTCACATTTATATAGAGGTATATTAGAAGACCAAAACCTAAACATGTACAAAAGAATAAAACAAATCATCTATTGAGTGATCATTCACTAACCAATACACCAAAAATAAAGACCATACCTTCTTTGACTCTATACCCCACCTCTACAACATGTCCGAGAACATGGACATTGAAGCCCTTACTTTTATGTTGGTACATCGTCATCATTGTCACATTTCACCCATGATATCCTACTAAGGGAAAACCAAGTCAGTATGGTCCACCTGTTAGGTTCTACAAGAAGAAAATACGACCATGGACATACATCCATACACAATAGGGAACAATCACATAGGAAAAAATATAAAATAAATCATGAGTATAAATATCCACAGAAACCCACACATGTGATCAACATCAAACACATGCCTCATGAGACATACACACAAACATGCGATCAAACTCAATCATGGGTTAATGAACACAATACAAACCATCATATCATGAAAAAAATCATATACAATGGCTATATATAGTACGGAAATTCCTATATCAAGATTTTCAATGTAAAATACAAATGTTATTGAAGGAATCATAACAGAAATTACATTCTCATATTAATTACTTCAATATGCATGACACGAATTCCTAGAATTTACACTTAAAAAATACACCGAACCCAAGGATAAAGGGAGGAGAGGGTTATACAATGTTTGGAAACCCTAATAAGAACAAATACTAATTAAATAATAAATAAAATATATTATATAATGATTATTTTTATTCCCAAAATCAAGATGATATTGATATTAAAGGTCATGAAAATGATCATATATTTGAAAAAGATAACAAAGGTATTCTATATTATAATGATGGAACCTCAAATTAAAAACATGAAGTAATTAATCCATGAAGGGAAAAATGAATTCAAAGTGTTTATAATATTCCAAAATATGAGTTATGAATTTTATAGAGTCAAAAAAATTAATTTACCCTGATTTTATAGTTTAATAAAAAATGAAATACATTTATACGTTTGAGTAAGGAAGAAGAAATGATATACTTGGTAAAAATAGTTTTACACTAAAAATGATTTTTCATAAGGGTAAAATGGTTTTACCCTTACACATATCATGCATGTCACATCAATGGAATATTTTTTTCCATTAAGTAGTTCATAAATTAGACATTCTATTATGTATAATATGGGTTTCCCATATGAAGCCTTTTAAAAATAATAACTAGCTTTATCTAACATGGATGTACCCTTACATATATAAGGGATACCTTTACATAGCACCAAAAAATTCAACATACAATTATGTAGCTCTTAAAAATATGCCTAAATAGGGGTAGATTGTATTTACCTTTATATAGAGAATATGGTCTATGTAAGGGTAAAAATAAAATCAATAATTATTAAAAAATGCGGATATTAAAATTTTCCCTCCATAACTACTTCTCATATCTGAGAAGTGTATCTAGAAGTCTTCATCAAACTACTTGTTCTACTATACCTGAATGTCATAACCACAGTCTTATGTATCATATTGAATATATAAATGTTTTTATATAACTTTATTAATTTTTACCATATTTATTTTCAATAATTTCTTACTTTGGTCTATGATCTATATCAGGCACTCCAAAAATGATGTGTTAGGATACAAATCAACATCCTCATTGTTGATCACATGTGCAAGATTTGACATGTACCTCCAAATGTGAGACTCATTGAAGACACCATTCAAAACTCAATACCGTTGAGGAATATTCAAATATTAGGACACTATCCCATTATTTTTTATTATCTAAAATGGTATAATAAACATTGATTCAAGATTTCCCTGCTTCCAAAATTGTTATTTCCCTAATCGATGAGTCACCCACATGAAAACTCATTTTCCTAAGAAGAAAAGTAAGAGTAACATCCTTCCATTATCATATTATTCTTTTATTCTATGAGTGGTAATCAACCTCTTCCATACCAACTATACTATCTTGGAGGCCTCCTCTACCGTGCTCAACCCCATAATTTCTACCTCACCCTCCCTATGCTGACATAGTGATGAACAATTCATCTGGCCATAAAGTGCCTCAAAATGTTTCATATGAATCTATGCTTGGATTTTTTTTTTGTACATGAGCTCAACCAAGGATAGGTGATCATCCAAAACTCCACCAATTTCCATATAATGTTCCCAAAACATATCATCTAATATCTAGATAGTCCACTTTGGCTATCTATCAATCTGTAGATGATATACTATATTTGATTTCAGTAGGGTAACCAAATAATTCTATAATACATATAAAAAATAATTATTTGAAACAAATATATCTAATTGATATGATTCTTTAAGGGGATCTATGTAGATGTAAAATCTCCTATACATAAAACTTACTCAATTCATCTATTAAAAGGGTTTCTCAAATAATAAATAAATGATCCATTTTCATGAGTCAATCGACAACCACCAAAAAAAATCATGACATTTCTAGGTTATTGGATCACTCTATCATGATATCCATCATCACATAATCCCAATTCCAAATAGGCACCAAAAGTTATTGATGAATCCAACTAGGGTGAAGATGATCGAACTTTATCCTATGATATGTAAGGCATCTTGAAAACAAAAACGACAATGTCGATATTCATACCTGACCTTGAAAACTGATTTTAGATATCATAGTACATCTTCATTGACTTATTATACATTACCCATTTGGATGAATTTAAGTCTCTCATTTTCTCCTCCATCAAAGAATCTTACAGAACTGTTATCCCATGAAAGTAAATATTATCATCACCATCTAAGGACCACCCTCACTAATAGAAAATAGACCTATAATAATAGTTTTGATTAAAATTGTGGGTATAGAGGTGACCTATAACCACATTTTCAGAAAACTATAGAAATCGGTATAGTATACAAACATATACCCATGGGTATCCAAAACTATGGGTATTGTTCACCTACACCCACGGTTTCTCCCATAACAATGGGTATAGTTTTTTTATTACCTGTACCCATGTTTTTCCAAAACCGTAAGAGAAAAAGTCACATATACCCAAGGTGTTTCCCAAAACCATTGGTATAGGTGTTTTGTTCAAGGACTAAACCCAATGTTTTCACACAACCATGGGTATACAGTTTTTTTTGAAGACCTATAACTGTGGTTTCGTAAAACCCAAGGTATAGATTTCTTGAATTATAGAGGACAAAAATCCGTAGGACACAAAAAGAAATTCCTAGGAAAACCGATACCCACAGTTTTCTCTCCAAAACCCACATTTTGAAATAATATATTTTAGTAGATATAAATAATAAAACACATAAACTCTGTAGATGGGTTAGTGAGCAACTGTCTATAAAGGCGGTGGTTTTAGGATCGAATCGTGTCGGTCACATTTTTCCTAATATAGCGAGAAAGAATAATATAAAAAATTAAATGTAGATATAATTAATTGAAAGCACCATAGCTGGGTTTGTTAGTATCATATTAGAAAAATGGATGGTTTTGGGTTCGAAGCCCAACATTTTCTTTTTTTCTAATATAGACAAATATTAATATATAAAAAAATATAGGTGTGTTTTAACATAATTTCTGTAGCTAAAGTGGTGGGGGTTATCATGTGAAAAGACAAATATTTGGTGGTCGCGGGTTTAACACCACCAAACGCTCTATTTTTAATAAAAATTTACACCCACAGTTTTAAAACCATGGGTAAAAGGATTTGATATCATTCCAATGGTTATGGATCTTTGACACGTGGAAAAAAATTATACCCATGGTTTGGAAAACTGTGGGTATAGGCTGGGGACCTATCCCAATGCCACGGTTACCCATGGTTCTCAAAACCATGGGTATAGGACATACCCAAGGTTTTTGGGGCCATACCCATAGTTTTGAACCATGGGTATACGTCATTTTTCTTGTAGTACCTAGAATACATTCATCATCCGCCAAGTGCTCTCACATCATTTAAAGACCCAGAATTTCCATGTAATTTTTTTTAAATATATGGGAACTTTATGCGTGTACAAAAATTGATGTCGCATGATTCCGAGGCCCGGTGTTCCTAGAGTGAATTTATGAACTTTTTTAGGTACCTTCAGTGAACGTGAGAGAGGGTTACTGTAACCTTTGAACCGGTGCTCGGAATTGAAATATGAGGACACTGATGAACTCATAGCGCCGAGATTCGCTTAATGAGACTTTCACCTCGGTGGTAGTAGGATGAGGGTGAAAGTAATTTTTCATGTTTTTCATGTAAATAAAAATAAAATAAAGATCATACTTTTATTTTATTTTTAAAACTTCTATATATGAGTTATGGAGCTGGGGACCACCCGAACTAGAAAACCCCAAAATAGAATTCTATTGGTGGGGACCACCCAAACCCCTATTTAATGTGGGGAAGTCTGTTGGAATTATCTCATTTAATTGTTCCAACATAATGATTTTAATTACACCAAAATCATAATAGTTAATGGACAACATTAATTTAATATGTTGTCTATTCTTTTTATTGGGTTGGGGAAAATCATAGGAAAAGGGTTGGAAAAGCTTTGGAGAACCTTGGAGAATCATTTCCCTCTCTAACAAAAAACTTTATCCAATGAAGAATGAAGAACCAACCCTGATCTCAGATTGAAAGTTCCTTGCACAAGTGACAAACATCAACATTTTTCAACGACTTTATCTTCTACCTCTCGACTCCTCCAATGAACCGATGTCCGTCCTTCCCTCCTCACCGACATCAACGAAACATAAGGTAGGTGTTTGTTTTGATTATTACTCGTTAATTTTTCTTTTATGTTGAATCTCTCCCAATGACCAGCTTGATACCGCTCTAATATAGAGGGTGCGGCCCAAATGAACATGTCCTGACCCCTCTGCAAATTTTTTGGTTTTTGATGTATTTTTTGCGATGGAGGAGGACATAGACCGGTGCCAGCGATTGGCACCGGTGGGACACCGGGGTGGCAAACAACAACATAGTTGGTCGCGAAAATGGCGGTGGAATGGCCACACTGTTGGAGAAGGGGTGGTGTCTGTTGGCCACGATAGAGTAATGGTGGAAGCCATCACTCTGACCAGACACGTGAAGGGGAGGAGGCATCACACGTTCGTGCCGTCGAGAGTGCAGGAGCTACAACCATGGGCTTCAGTAGTGAAGCGAGGGAAGTCGACTCACTACCGTTTGATGGTGATGGTGCAGCACGCGACCGCAAGACGTAGAGGAGGCTGACCATCCGGCCAATCTGGGAGCCGAGCGGTCCCCCCAAGCAGACCGCACCACAGGCTACCCCACCACGGGACACCACACCACAGCGGGCTGCCGCACCACTGTGGGCCGCCGCACCACCGCGGCCGGGCCGCGCTAGCGGGCCGAGCTAGACCGAGCGGGCCGGAACCAGGTTCAGACCCAGGTCAACCCGAACCGGTTCAGGTCATCCTAGGCTAGGTCGGGATTGGTCGGTTCGACCGGGTCGGACCAGACCTAGACCAACTTCGACCCCTTTTTGTTCTTTCAGCCATATTTTGAGCTACAAGTGTTCGTTTGATGAACCGTCTACAGTGCCAGAAACCTTGGTTAGAGATGGTCTTTTTGGTATACCCTAAATATGTTTTGGATAATGTTTGGGTATGGCTGGGTTGTATCAAACATGAATCCAACTAGGCCCTCGGGACGAAAAGTCCAATAACATACAAACCGGGCATCCGATTGATCCACCTTCTATTGTGATGAGACCCCTTTGATGTGGCGGTCCATTGGGATACATCTTCGTGGGACTTTGTGGAAATAGGAGTATCAACCTATGGTTTGAGGAGAGGACCCTCCTAGAATGAAGCGATCTTAGTGTGAGAACCCTGTAGCTGGCTGTAACATGAGAAAGAGATCCTATGTGGGTCTGTGCTTTGGGATCCTATGTGGGTCTGTGTTTGAGAGTCTCACTTGGATACACACTAAGAATCCTCATGGGATGACACTATAATTCTATGAGGGTCTACTGTACTGGGATCTTATGTGTGTCTGATGATTTATGATCCTACGTGTGTGTGATGATTTTGTATCCTATGGGGGTCTGGCTCTTAACAGAATAAGATGATTCTATAGTTACATCTAATCATCTTTACTACCATACCTATGTTATACCGGGTGTGAGCCGAGTCTTTACCTTTGTGGTAATATTCTCTGTGGCCTACCTTTGTGGTACTTACCTTCATTTTGATACCTTTTTGGTATTCTTATATGTGGCATACCTTTATGGTACTTACCTTCGTGATAATAACTTTGTGGTATTTTTCTATGTGGAGTTACCTTTGTGGTACTTACCATTGTGGTGTTGACTTCATGGTTTTCCATCTTCCATGGAATAGTTGAGAATTTGGCTAAAAGAGATTATCCTTATGTTTCCCCATGAATGAGATGGGTGTACTTGATAACTTAAGTATATGTATGTGCATATAACTAAGTAGGGTTGTCAGTTGTTTTCATGCTTTTTGGTTTATCCTTTGTGAATTTGCGAGACCTTTGAGGGTCTTGGGGTCCCTATTGAGTATCATTATACACACCCATACATGGGTTGTGCCCACACCTTGTTGTGTTTGGTGAAGATGAGAGACAAAACTAACTGGGGGAGAGGGTACCGGGACTAGAGGTATCTCAGAGGTGGACCTTAAACGAGGCGTACCGTCGAGCCGACAATTCGAGAGCTATACCAACCCATCGGGTAGGATTCTTGGCAGGTGTTCACATGAGCTGTTTAGTTTACTTGTACTTTATATTTTTCTTGTACTTTCTAGTTGGTCTTGTATTCTAGCCCCTTTTACTTACTATACACACTCTTTTTACTATACAATTTACTTGTGTTAGTATCTTTATGTATGCTTGGTTGAGTGTGTTTACAGGATATAAAGGAAATGCCTTCCTGGTTTTAGGGAATACTCTTTTCGGTGCTATTCACCAGCCCTTGGCCAATGGAAGGTGGGCTTGGGGTAGTCACGACATAGGCCCCAGGGGACAGGTCATGACAAATTGGTATCAGAGGAGTTGGGTGTACCGTAAAACATTGGACTCTGATATTTTTAAAGGAAATAGTGTTATGTGTAGTGAGTGTGGTTATCAGTTTAGGGAATTTAGTGTTCGTGTTGTGACCAGTGTATCCATACACCAGGACCCTGAATTATGATTTCTGACTCAGTGCACGAAAACATTGATTGTGTGTGGGTTTAGAAAAGTTTTATTTCTGATCATTTTGAGTCATCTCAACAGGTATAACTTATTGACCATGGCACGCCTATTTCTTTATAGGTTTCCTCTACACAGACATCAATATAGGGTTTCAGGTAGTGTTCACGATGATAGTCCACCAAGCAATGAATCCTCGGTGCATGTCTCTCTTTCAGTAGGGGCCCCAGCGGAGACACCCGTGGTACCATTACCTATTGGGCCACCGATGCCAACAACCCCAGCAGTGGAGAGTGCACACTGCACGAGCACTTTTCATGAGTTCTAGTGATAGAGGCCACCTAGGTTCAAGGGTGTGACAGACCAACATGCCTCTATGGATTGGATGGAGGCTTTGGTGAGAGTCCTCTGATTGGTAGAGACACCAGCTGATCTCATGGTGATCCTTGCTTCCATTTTTCTACAGGCAGCAGAAGGCAGATGGTGGAGCATGATGCTCTAAGTTCACAATGATGTGAAACATCTCTGGGAAGAATTTGAGAGCTTGTTTCGAGCAGATATTGTCCCAGTGACCCTTTGCATAGTGCGCATACAAGAGTTTCTTAATATACAGCAGGGTAGCTTGGCGGTGGCTCAGTACTCAGCGAGGATCATCGAACTCTCATGCCCCTCCACTGATATGGTGTGGGACCCATTCTTCAAGCCCTGAACCTTCAATCAAGGTCTCAAGTGGAAGATCAGTGCTTCGATGATTTCTATCAGCATCCCGATGTAGGCAGAGGTGTTAGAGCGAGTCCTCTTAGTGGAGAGTTTTCTTGCTGAGCAATCACCAGCAATGAGACCCACCACCAGAATCGCATAGCAAAGTCTTCTACAGCTAGAAGAAAATAAGTGTCATAGTGGTTGAAGAGGACCAGACCTATAGGAGGATGACTGTAGGATTCAGGTTCAGTTGTGTGGGGAACTAGAGATAGAGCCAGTGATGCGAGGAGCAGGCAGTGTTACGCATGCGGCGGGAAGTGTCACATGGCTCGTGACTGCCCGACCCACCATACAGATGATCAAAAGATAGTCGAAGGACTGCCCAGATAGAGATAGAGGTTTGAACGAGGAGTTCTGTAGGGAGTAGGCATACGTGGTAGAGGAGATGTTTGTGCATCTGGTAGTGGGAGATGATTCGAGGACTTACCGCCACCACCACAATGTGGTCTACCCCGACCATAGGGAGCAAGTGGATAGGGGAGAGCTCAACTCCAGGAAACTAAGGCCTACGCCCATGGAACACCAGATATGATATGACATATGATCTATGTCTACTCCACCTTAGCTGCAGTAATTATAGACACAAGTGCATGTCATTCTTTTATTTCCACAACACTCGTTAGGAGCTCAGAGATTATGATAGAGCTGTTGTATCGATCCTTATGGATAGAGAATTATATGGGAGGGGATTCATTGATTATAAAATGGTTCCGATAGTGTGATTATACTATATGAGGTGATAGCTTTAGCTGGGATCTCCTAGTAGTGGCGTTGAGGCCTTACGACGACATCTTGTCTAGGGACTGGTTATCTACATTCCATGCTCAAATTGACAATATTAGGAGTAGTGGGTGGTGTGTCCGCACTAATGGGACTAGGTTTACCTTCATTTATGAGAAGGGAGCCTTTACAGCACAGGATGGAATTACCCAGAGGAGAGTGGATCCGATCATTCATCAGTTGGCTACCCTTACCATCGAAGCGCTTGATGTGAAGAGTCCGAGCTATCCTATAGTGGTGGACTAGTACACGGATGTCTTACCTGGTAATGTCCTTGGTATACCTTCTCACAGAGAGGTGTAATTTTACATTTACTTGTACCCCAGGGTGGCACCGATATATACACCAGTGTATTGGATGGCACCCGCGGAGCATTGTGAGCTGTGGGTATAGCTAGATGACTTGCTAGGGAAGAGATTCATCTGGCCCAGTGTTTCTCCTTGGGTAGACCTGATTTTGTTCACCAAGAAGGCGGATGGGACCTTGAGACTTTGTGTTGACTATCAGAACCTGAACCATGTGACTGTTAAATATAAGTACCTACTCCCTAGGATTAATGACCTCTTTGATCAACTGAAGGGTGCACGGTGGTTCTTGAAGATAGACCTCAGACCAGGCTATCACCAGCTCAGAGTACGAGAAGAGGATGTGAATAGGATGAATTTCAGATGTTGGTACAACCATTCTGAGTTTTTGGTCATGCCATTAGTCATAACCAATGCTCCAGTAGTGTTCATGGTACTCATTAATAGGATCTTATAGCCATACCTTTATCGCTTTGTAGTCATCCTCATCGATGAAATTCTGATCTACTCGGCTTCTGAGGAGGAGCATGCCTATCGTTTGAAGATAGTTCTGGACACACTCTAAGAGAACCATCTTTTAGGAAAGCTTTCAAAGTGATAGTTCTGGATCTGAGAGGTTCACTTTATTTGACACGTCATCTCAGGGGTTGGAGTTTCGGTGGATCTAGTGAAGATTGAGGTGGTACTTGCTTGGGAGCCACTCATGAGTGTGACGAAGGTATATAGTTTCCTGGGTCTGGCTGGATACTACCGATGGTTTGTTTCATATTTATCCTGAGTTTCAATGCCTTTATCATCAATGATGAATAAGGGGAATCCCTTCATGTGGTCATAGAGATTCCAACATAGTTTTCCAGAGAAGAGGCAGAGACTTACTAGTGCCCCCCATATTGAGGCTTCCAGAGGTGGGCGTTGGGTACGTAGTCTACTGGGACACATCAGGGACCCGGATCAGATGTGTCCTGATGCAGGAGAGAGCAGTTATCATGTATGGTTGTTGACAACTATGACAAAATGACCATAACTACACTACCCATGACCTGGATTTTGCAGCAGTGGTCTTTTCCTTGAAGATGTGGTGACATTACTTGATGGGTGAACGTTTTAAATTATACTCTAATTACAAGAGTCTCAAGTATATCTTTCCTCAGAAATACATGAATCTGAGATAGCAGCATTGGATTGAGTTCCTTTAGGACTATGACTTATAGATATTCTATACTCTAGGAAAGGGGAAAATTGTAGTAGATTCACTCAAGAGGAGATCTTGTATACAACTACTAGGTGATGTCATAGAGTAGATGAACACTTTGTAGATATCCTTTGTGGATCGAGATGGAGATTGTTTTCTATAGACTCTTCGAATACCCCCCACCCACAAATTCTTCAGTGAGTTAGAGAGGCACAATGTGGAAACATTGACTGTGAGGAACGACGTGCTCAGATGTCCATATGACATGCACTCGATGGATTTTCTGAAGGTGGGGATCACTTCA
This sequence comes from Viscum album, assembly GCA_963277665.1. Classification (NCBI taxonomy): domain Eukaryota; kingdom Viridiplantae; phylum Streptophyta; class Magnoliopsida; order Santalales; family Viscaceae; genus Viscum; species Viscum album. Next base: position 886,489,063 of record OY728158.1, read on the forward strand.
TCCTTTTTAGAGGACATACCATAGTACCAGTGTCTCTTCAAGAGGAAGTGTGGAGGGTGTTCCACACATACTATCTAGTGTTACATCCAGGAGTGGCGATGAAATACTAGGATCTCTAATGAAATCACTGGTTGCTGGGAATGAAGAAACATGTAGCAGAGTTTGTCTCTCGATGCCTCACTTGTCAGCATGTGATGGTGGAGCATCAGGTACCAACAGGCTTAGTTTAGACTTTACAGATACCAGAGTGGAAGTGGGAAGAGATATCCATGGACTTCGTGATAGTAATTCCACGTACATATAGGGTTCATGATTCTATTTGGGTGATCATTGACCGACTCACCAAGTCGGCCCACTTCCTACCAATCAGAGAGCAGCATTCTGTGAAGTGTTTGAGATGGCTCTGTTTGCAGGAGATTATGTGGCTATATGGAGTACCCTTGACGACTATCTCCGATCATGATGCCTGTTTTAATTCCTGTATATGGAAGGGGTTATAGGAGGCTTGTGTGATAAGCTTCGTTTGACACAGCCTTCTATCCTCAGATGGATGGCCAGACTGAGAGGACCATTCAGACCCCCGAGGACATGCTGCATGCTTACGTCTTTGACTTCATTCACAACTAGGAGGATCACTTTCCCTTTGTGTAGTTTTATTACTACAAAATCTATCACTCCACCATTGGTATGGCACCTTTTGAGGTGTTACGACCGACCATGTAGATCACCATTGTGCTGGACTGACCAAGGAGAGTCAGCACTCATGAGACCAGATATGGTACATGCTACCACGGAGAAGGTGAAGATCATCTAGGAGTGGATAAATAATGCACAGATTAGACAATAGTCTTATGACTACTAGAGATGAAGTCCTCTGGAGTTTGATTATGGAAACAGAATCTTTCTAGGGGTCTCTCCCTAACAAGGATTGCAAGGATTTTGTCAGGTCGAAAAGTTATCTCCAATTTTCATCAGATCCTTTCAGGTCCACAACAGAGTTGGTGAGGTGGATTACCGCTTAGCGCTTCTACCTCAGTTGCCCCCGATGCAAGATATCTTCCATGTATCCCATCTATGGAGATATGTGTAGGTCCCTTCACACATCTTGGACTAGGGAAAGCTGGACATGGATGATGGGGTAACGTTTATGGAGGTTCTAGTAGAGATTGAGGATCGACATGAGGGGGGTCCTTTGTGGGTAGTCGATACATTTATTGCGGGTATATTGGCAGTATGGTAACCACCAAGAGAGAACATGGGAGAGGGAGGCTTAGTTTCATGCTCATTACCCCCACTTTTTTTCTAGTTTTTGTGATATTGCTTTTGGGGATGCAAAGCCCAGAGGTGGGGATAATGTAAAGACTCTGAATATCCATGTAATTTTTTTAATTACATGTGAATTTTATGTCTCTGTGAAAATTTAATGAGCATGATTCTGAGGCCTAATGTACACTGAGTAAATTTATGAACATTTTTAGGTATGTTTAGTGAACATGTGAGTGGGTTTTTGTAACTCTTGAACCAGTGCTCGGAATTGAAATATGAGGACTCTGCTGAACTCGCAACACCGATATTCACTTAAGAAGACTTTCAACTCAATGACAGTTGGATGAGGGTGAAAGGTAGTTTTTTTTCATTTAAATAATAATAAAGTAACGATCAAACTTTTATTTTATTATTGAAACCTCTCTATTTGATTTATGGAGGTGGGGAACACCCAAACTAGAAAACCCCTAAATTGAATTCTAGTGGTAGGGACTACAAGAACCACTATTTAATGGGGGGGTAAGTCTCTTGGAATCCTCCCATTTAATTATTCCAACATAATGCTTTTAATTATGCCATCATCATCATAGTTAATGGCCTTCATTGAAATAATAAGGTGGCTATTATTTTTATTAGGCTGGGGAAAATCATTGTAAAAGGGTTGAGAACACCTTGGAGAACTATGGAGAATCATTTCCCTCTCCAATGAAGAACTTTCTCCAACAATGAATGAGGAACCGACCCCGAGCCCAGATTGGAAGTGCCTTGCAGGAGCGACGAACGTTGAAGTTCTTCAACGACTTCATCTTCTACCTCTCGACTCCTCCAATGAACCTATGTTTGTCCTTCTCTCCTCATAGACATCAAAGAACCTTTGAGGTAGTGGTTTGTTTTGATTAATATTCATTAATTATTCTTTTACATTGGATCTCTCCCCACGAGCCACTTCCAACAGCTCTAATGTGGAGGGTGCGAGCCAAAGGAACACGACCAGACCCCTCAATAACATTTGTGGTTTTTGATGCATTTTTTGGGATGGAGGAGGATGAAGACCAGTTCCAGTGATTGGAACTGGTGGGACTTAGGGGCAGCAGCCAGCACCACGGCTCTCTGCGGCGAACGCGGCAGCGCGACCGCGCCGTCGGAGAAGGGCTACGCCCATTGGTCGTGGCAGAACAAGCGAGGCATCCAACACATTGGTTAGTCATGTGAAGGGGAGGTAGTGGTAGGAGTCCACACCACAGGGCATGAAAAAGCTGTGGCTTTGAGACACGACGGCGAAGCGAGGGCGGCGGGCGCGCTGTCGGCCACCGGTGATGGCCTGGCGTGTGACCGCATCGCGCGGAGAAAGCTGGCCATCTGGCCAGCTGGGGAGCCGAGAAATCCTACCTAGCAGACCGCACCATGTTCCACCGCACTGCGGGATGCCACACTATGGGGAGGCCCAAACCCAGTGGGCCGAGTGGGACCCGGGTTAGGCCGAGTCAGACCAGACCCAGACCAACATCGACCTCTTTTCAATATTAAGACCATATCAAGATCTACTGGTGTCAATTTGAGAAAACATTTGCAGTGCCGTAATCCTTGGATCAAGAAGGTCCTTTTGGTATACCAAACTGAGTTTTGGATAATGTTGGGTTATGGACGGGTTGGATTGAACACGAATCCAGTCGGGCCTTTGAGACTAAAAGGCCAATATCTTACAAACTGCACATCCTATTGACGCACTGTCTATTACGATGAGACCCCTTTTATGTGTCCACCCATAGGGATACTTCTTCATGGGACTTTGTGGCAGTTGGAATATCGACATGTGGCTTGAGTATCAAACCCTCCCGGAATCAAGACAGCTTATTGCGGGAACCCTGTAGGTGGATGTAACATGAGAATGGGATCCTATGTGGGCCTATGCTTTGGGATCCTACATAGTTCTTTGTTCAAGAGTCTCACTTGGATCTGCTCTAGGAATCCACGTGGTACTATTATAGGATCCTATGTGGGTCTGATGTACTATGATCCTATGTGGGTGTGACGATTTAGGATCCAACATGGGTCTGATGATTTTAGATCCTATGTGGGTCCGCCTCCTAATAGAGTAATATAATTCAGTAGTTACATCTAATCATCATTACTACCATACTAAAGTCATACCTAGTGTGAGCTGAGTCCTTACCTTTGTGGTAACCTTCTATGTGGCATACCTTTGTTGTACTTACCTTCATGGCAATACCTTTGTGACATTCTTCTGTGTAGAATATCTTTTTGGTACTTACCTTCATGGTAATACCTTTGTGGTATTCTTATGTGTGGCGTTACATTTGTGGTACATAGCCTTGTGGTGTTACCTTCGTGGTATTCCTTCCTCCATGGAATAGTTGAGCTTTTGTCTAAAATAGGTGAGCCTTGTGTTTCCTCAGGAATGAGATGGGTAAACTTGATAACATAGATATATGTATGGGCATATACCTAAGTAGGGTTGTTAGTTGTTTTCATGCTTTTTGGATTGTCCTTTGTTGATTTGGGATATTGTTGAGGGTCTCGGGGTCCCTACTGAGTTTCCTTATACTCACTCCCTACATGGGCTATGCCGGCACCTTGTTCTATTTGGTGCAGACGACATACAATGCTAACTGAGGATGAGGGTAACATGACTGGAGGTAACTTGGAGGGGGACCTTACATGAGGCATACCGTAGAGAAGACCATTTGAGTGTTATACCTACCCTTCAGGTAGGATCCTTGGCGGGTGTTCACATGAGATGTTCAGTTTATGTGTACTTTCTAGTTTTCTTATACTTTTCAAGGGGTCTTGTATCATGGACCCTATTACTTACTATACTCACTCTTTTTACTATACTGTTTACTTGTGTTCATATCTTGTTGTGTGCTTGGTTGAGTGTGTTTAGATAATATAATGGTAATGATTTTCTGTTTTTAGGGAATATGCCTTTCAGTGCTAGTCGCCAGCCCCTGGCCTATGGAAGTCGGGCTTGGGGTAGTCACGACACGTGCCCCGGGGGACGAGTCGTGACACATCACTACAGATTTGGGGTATAATTCCTTGATGGAAATTACCCAATCTACCATAGAACATGATTACCAAAGTTGAACATTTCATAACTTCATGATATGAAGATGCATCAATGATCCAATCATACAACAAACTCATTAGAAGTCACTCCTCTTATGAAGACCACTACCCATGCTTATATGTCAGTGGTGTCCTAATTCTTAGAGTATATATAAGGAAATTTCCTTTCCCTAGAGAATATACCATTTCTATGTTAAATTTATTAAAAAATCTATTCAATTACTCTACCTCAGATTTATATCCCACCGAGAGAAGTTGCATCAAAATCTTGGGTAGTTTATGTAGAAAATACACCTCTAAATGAAGAGATAATTTCAAGAAAACTTCAGGGTAGAGACCAAAACATTCAACTCTTATCCAATAATGTGGTAGTTTCAATCATGGTTTCATTACTGATGTGACCCATAGGTGACTACTTGATCACTATGTATCAATATATCTCCCAACCCAACTCCTAAAGAATCACAATATACAATGTATCCAATTGAAGGATCTGGAAGTGTCAAATTTTGGGCTATCATCATTTTCAAATCCATCTCTAGGAATTAATATCGAAAAATTCTATAAAATGAAATTTCAACCACTAATTGGTAAGTTATATCATTGATATAATTAAATGGGAGAAATCCTAGAGGAAACATTGATACCCCATAATCCCAGGAAACTCCTGATATGAGACTCATTCCTAGAACATTCCTAAAACGTCCTGTACGTGACCTTATTAGGGTCCACATAAATCCATACCCTAAAAAATCACATTTACAAGGAAACAAACCTCATATATCCTGAAGTAGAACACCTACATTTTTGTATAAGGATGATTATATCCAGGATTACTAAATATAATCTCAAATTTCTTAGAATTCATATCAGATATCTTTGAAAGTATTCAAGATATTTCCACTAAATAAAATAGTTAATGAGTCATGATATGGATGAAAAATATTACTCATTATATATATGGGAACCATTGGTGAATTTTTATCCCAAAATTCATGAAAATATACTCATATAGTCCATATTTACTATTAAATTATATCTTTGGAATATCCTCCTCTACAACTTACAGATGATGGTAGCTTGAATGAAGATCAATCTTGGAAAACCTCTGGGCTCCCCATAATTGATCAAATGGATCATCAATCCTGGGTAAATGGTAACTAATTTTGACCATTACCTAGTTCATATTACATTATTCAATATAAATCATAATACCACAATCTTATCTAATGTACCATGTTAAAAAAATTCTATTCTTATTTGAATTTTTAGAAACTGGACAACTTAGCTTGATAATTGGGAAATCAAAAGAAGGATATAAGGTTTTGAAAATACTTAGCAGTGTATTTAGTTGTGTTTTATGATTTTTTGGATGAATTGGGAGTTTGGGAGAAAATTTATGGAATAATGGGAAGTTGGGATACCGAAAATAGATGCAACAAGTTTTACACATTATGTGTTATTTGCAAGACATGGATTTTGGTTTCATGGCTTGTGATAAATGTGATAACTTGGGATATTTCACAATAAATACATGATGTGTACTTTTTTACATGTCTTGAAACTATTTTAGGATGTGAAATAGGTATGATTGGATTTTTAAAAAGGTAGAATCAGGGATCCTGCCACTTTTTTCCATTATCCAAATAAGAGGCATGCACGAAGCTCTGGTATGACCCCCTCTCATGTCTCTCTATTCTTTATGGATCAACATAGTTTTTTTTGTGGTTCAATGACATTATCATGTAATATACTCCTACAACATTTTTATGTGATATTATTCTCGCATCATTCCAATTTGATGTGTTTCATTTTTTGTTTTATCATAGTATTTCACTTGAGCATGGTTAAAATGAATGTTTCATTTTGGTATTTTACTATGCCTTGGATGTGGAATTCCTAGGAGGTCTTCTTCACTTCACCGCATTCCATTTAATGAAGGTATGTCTACATTATGATTTTTTAAATCATTAATTATTTTAATTAATTTAATGAGTGTTTTTAAGAGGTTGTTTAGTTATTTTCCCAAGAATTTTCTTGGGGATTTCTAGTGGACCTTTTTCGTGTGGTTTCTTAGATTCTCATTATGTGGTAAGCATTAAGTGAGATATCTCTTTTTATTCCTTCTTTATTTTAATTTTATATTAATTTTTAAATGATGTAACTAATGTGTTTGGTCTATACATTAGTTTTCTAGTGTTATTATGACCTTAGAAGTTGAAGCAACTTGGTTTGGAAAATAGAAAGCTTGGATAGAGATATCGAGGGCTGTTATTTAATGGTTAAAACTTCCTAAAGGTATTTGGTATAGAAAAACATCAAATTACTCATTATTCATGGTTATTATATTGTATGGATTCTAGACACAATACCTTAGGGTTTTTATCCCTATTTAAAAACATTCTAATGAATTGATAAACTAAATTAAATGGGTATATTTTACTGGATAAACACATAAGCTCAGTAAAAACCTCAGTGCACTAGATTCATCCCACGACTTGAGGTTGTGACCCTTATAAAATATCCCCCATGGGATGCCTTTTATTATTTAATTTTAGGATCCCATGATGGATTATTTACTTAAAAACAATCTTAGAGGACCTAAGAGGGGTGTCTTTGTTAATTGGTTTACCTTGGGGGTCCCTAGTAAGATACATCATTAGCATGTAGACCCGAGGGACCCAGTGAGTGACCTAGTGTTTGACCTGCCCTAAGATAGTATGTCGAGTTTTGGAATAGATAGTAGTAGGTGTCACATTAGAATATACATTGATATTTTAATCCCAATGGGTTATGATATTAGTGCTGGGTTTAGGCATTATTCCACCATAACTCTATATTTATGCATTCACTTGTGTACTGATGATTGACCAATGATTAAAAAAGGTGTTAACTAGTTTGTGGATGTTGTGCCTAATGAGACAAGGCTTTAATTATTAAGATACCCAAATGTATTCTATTGGATTTGACATTCAAGTACCTTATTCTATATATTCATATTCCCATATGTATTTCTTAAGATCCGACTTCTAATCCCCTTCTTTTATATATTGGGATACCCAATAGTATTCTTTGAGATCTATCTTTTTATCATGTGTTTGTGATATTTCAGAATTATATCCCTATGTCTCTAATGTTAGTCATAGAATCCCTATTTTTAGGGCATTTGGGCATGCCAACCCCTGATTATGATATTTTGGAATGATGTCCCTATGATTATGATATTGGTAATGTCATCTTTATTTTATGGTATTCAAGCATGGTGACCCTTGATTGTGATATTTGAGCATGGTAACCTTTTTTTAATGTATTAGATCGTGGAAAAATTTGAGTATGATACCTGGGAATGACATCCCTATCTATAACACTCCATGATGATTACACACCAATAATCTATTGGGATGATTACACTCTCCCTTATTGATTACATGATTATGGTGGTGGACATGGCACTCATCAACATTGATGTGACACACACTCTATGGATGATTATTATTTCCTTGATAAATACCTAGGATACTTCATAGGGTTAGGTAGTCAGACAATTACTACATCACTCCGAGGTTCTTCATAAGTATGGGGCTGTTGAGAATTTTATATCAATGGATATAGAGCAGTTACATAGGTTAGGAGAGCATTCCATTTTAATGATCTCTTAAGAGTCAGACACTTATGGATCATTTAATTTCCAATGCTATGACCACCTATAAACTTTGAACTAGGGATTAGAAATCAGAATGGATATACATGGATTGAGTAGCATGATTTTTGGATCATTGACCATTTACAGGAATGTATGTTAGTGTAAGAAATCCTTCATTATTTTGATTGCAGGTGATTACAAATGATCTCAGTGCTAAGACGTGTATCCCCTACGGTTATGTGGCTTTATTAGAGACCAGATGATATTGGTTGAAGAAGATATTATTCATTAGGATAAATTACTCAAGGATAAAATTAATTATACATGACATGAATGGTATGACATCCATCTCAACACACTTTTTATATAATATACAATTGACTGGATTATGGATCATGTGATTTGAAATGGAAAGAGTAATTTATGTTTTATGTACTATCATATATAAATAAATATATGAGAACATGCATATATATATATATATTTATTTATAGGGATATATAAGTATAAATTCATATATATTTTACAATATGGAATTGCGTCTGGATGATCGGGATTATAGAACCAAGGATCTATTGTGGACATGTCTATGTAATTTTTAGTAGTTAAATATTATTTTATTATTATTGTTATCCTACACATTAGATCACATATACTTAAAAATAATATTATTGTATATTTACAATACCTTGTTGGTGGTTCCCTATTGTGTTTTTTACTCACACCCTGGTTAGGCTACCATTTCACTAGGGTACAAGAGAAGATGTTCACTTGTTCAAATGCATGAGTATGGGATGAGGACGATGACTAATCAAGGAAGGTGGATTAACGATGTATGTGGATATTGGGTTTGTCTTATGACATAGAGTTAGTATAATATCCCTATACATTTATTTTATTTTCCTTAAATTACATCAATATATGTATGGTCTCCCAGTGGGTGATCAATATTTTTTGAATGGCATGGATGTTGGAAGTTTTATAGTATATCATTTATTATTGTATAAAACTTCTATTTTAGTTTATTTATTTCTTCTGCACTCTTTTTATTATTATCAGGTTATTTCCATAACTATTACTCTGGTATGATAGTATAATATCACTGATCTAATACCTTTATACCCATGCTACATGTTGATAGCCTCTGGCATATATGGAGGCACAGTTGAGAAATTATGGCTAAAGGACTAAGGGAACTATTTTAGTGGATCCTGGTCCAGGATGGTACAAATTGGTATCAAAAGTGTTCATTTATTGTTTTAAATCTATTTATGATATGGTATACATGAATATAAGAAATGTGTTAGAACTTGTGTTGGATATTGTACATGTGAGTCGAGAACACGTGTTTCGGGCACGAAGTCTAGATTTCCTGGGATATTGAATTTTTGTTCTGATTTTAAATTTTATATTCATATGTTTTATTTTTATTTGAGAAACACGCATGTTGTGTGGATGTTATTATTTATTATTGATTGTTGTCTCATTTCCTATTGGTAAGAGGCTATAGGCTAATTTTTAATCTTGTCCAACCAAGGAAAGAGTTATTTTATGCATCATATATGGCACATTGGATTCACATGTTATAGTCCTTATAGTGTGTGATTTATTTTTACTGATATCAGAGGCAAGTTTTTTTATGTGTCAAAATTACCTAAATGAGGTTTTCTCGTATATACTTTTTGTGGAATTCTACTCAATTGATCCAACATTTATATATATTTCATTCTGATGGAAGGTAATGTGGACCTATGATGTCATTCTTGTGGATGAGGTTAATGACTCTATCTTGATGCATAAGATGTGTCGTGAACCTATTATTTTAATAGGGAAAATTATTCCAAAATGATGGACCCCACTTAAGGTGGTATTTTATAGGTTCATTTATTTAAAGATTCAGTAACAAATTGTATATTTGTTCATGTATAGCTTGAAATGTCAATTTTCTTAACTAAACATTATTTGTTTTCATAAAGTTGGATCAATGACTATGATGTCAATAGGTACCAGGACAATTCTCATTAATTGGACCTCAAGGGTTATTACCATATACATATGGCTAGTGAGATTCAGTTCATCATTTTTTCTACATTATATCATGATAATCTAGGAGGTAGTCCCTTATGAGGATTCTCGTTGTGGATTAGTTCCCTAATAGGCTGATGTTGGTAGTTTTGACCCTTGTAGGTTATTATTATATTTTCCTCCCTTGTATTGGTTTGACCATTGAGAATGGTGGTTATACCTAGATACCATATAATGAGACTTGATTAGTATGTATAAGTGGGATACCTATAGGCCCTGAGTTTTTACACTGACCCTTATAGGTTGATGTTCAGTTGTTCGTAGGAAACCTACGAGAGATGTTGACCCTAGTTTTTAGATTCATTATCAAGAAATTTTATAGGTTATGTGATCATTAAGGCCTAATACAAGGTTTGTTATCAGTTTTTTCTTTATAGACATTTCGATACCTTTGGAATTTTAAAAATCACATATGGAGATTTGGTATAATGATTGTATTTAATCGGTAAGATTCTTCAGGTTCCTGGACCTACAGAACAATGTCTCTGCTATTGCAAATATAGTCACAGTGCGTGTAAACGTTCATGATTGGAATGATTTTTGGTGATAGGCATTCATGGAATAAATTGTGGCAAGGGAATGGTGACCAATTTTGAAGAGGCATTACAAGGGAGCTTCTAGCTTGTTTGGATTAACGTGTCATGTAGTACGACCAACTTATCCTTGTAAGGGATGACCTTTGGGAACTTGAGTTGGGTGACAAAGGTTCACGCCAATTTATTGTGGTAAAATTGAGTTGTAAATCAGTGGGTAGATAGGTGTCTGCTGAGGAAAAATGGTTTCATATAATTTACATTGGATTGGTTTCCCAGAAGTTTTGTTGAAATGACAAATGTACCTCCAGAGTAGAGTATAAATTTAGATTAACTCATTCTCTAGGACACGGTTGACCCATGGCTGAACCTGGATGCATATTGTTGGGATATGTTATATAAAGGGATGGTTAAAGGAATGCTTAGACTCTTTGAAAGTAAATGTTGATCAAGGGAGCTATACCCACACTTTGATGGAATCTTAGCGTACGTCTTGTTATAGGAGATCATTTTCTATCATGAAATCATACTGAGTATGATGAGAGGGTATCGGCTCTGTTTATTGAACCGTAAATTTTATTTTGTTTTATAACAATGAAACAATTTTATTTTTCTCTTGAGGGCCAATATATGGTAAGAAATATGAAGGGTGGTACACCATTGGATGTTTAATGGTGATGATCCTCATTGTGATTTAAATTTGTTGTTTTCCATTTTAATTTGTTCTATTTATCATGAATGGGATATGGTTTATGTTTTGAATTTTTCATTTATTCTTGTGTATTAGAAATATTATAGCTAGGTTATTTAATTTTTCAAGGATGGAAGGGAATGTGAAACTATGATTTAGGTTTATTTTCATTACAGAAATTCCATGGATTCTCCTAAGGTGGGGAATAGGTTGGGAATTTTCCTTATTTTATGCCATTATTAAAATGGAATCATGTATTACTTGATTCCTATTTGAATTAAATGTGTAGGTTTGAATACGGGTTTGGGAAGAGTCTTAGTTTGGGTGTTTATCCTAGAATAGCGTATGATGATCCATGGGAATTGGATCAGTGTTTTTATTAGTCTTTCCAATGGTGGCATGTAAAAAAGTATAGAAAGGGGAAGGTTTTTAGGAGATGCCACTAGAAGTTGGTTACTAGGTTCAGTGGATGTGCTTTTATTGGTAATTCTGATGAAGTGTGTACAATGACTAAGAATTTACCATTAACACCTAGAAAATACATCTTGGAGTTCCATAGGCCAGTTTATGAAATTTATGATGACATGGTCATGTATCATATTAGATGGGATTTAGTAAGCATCATCTTAGTGTTTCATTCACAATTTCAATCATCGGCTTATGTTCTATCTGCTTATGTATTGCATGTTCTGGTAGCGCTTGGATTTGTGTTGGGAATTCCAAAACAAAACATTCCTTTACATGTGGTAATTAATGACCTAGGTAGGTCGGGTGACTTTTTATTTGTTCTCAAAGGATTCATAGGGATTATATTTTTAATATTGGGGAGGTTGTAATGTCTCATGTTTTAGGAGTTAAAAAAAATTAGTGAGAAGTTCAACTTTTAACAGAAATATGGTTCAATTTGAGAACCATGAATAAATACAAGTTTATGAGGGTTTTAATATTTTTAATAATTTTTTTATATATTTAATATTTTTTAGAATTTCCTGAGGTTTCAAGAAAATACCTATAGAATATTGGGAATTTTGGATACTAAAAACAGCTACTGAATATGGTAACTGTGAGTTTTACACATCATGCAATTTTTAAATTAGGTGAATGTATGTTTCACAGCATGATTCAAGACATGAAAGAATGTATGTTTTCACAAGGAAAACAAAATGTGTTCTTGTTACGCATAATGAAGTTGTTAAAATCCATATAACAGTTGCATGGCACGAAAATTGTGGGGTTAATGTTTTTTTAAATGTACAATAGGGGCTCATCCCCCTTTTGTTTTTCGGCCAAATAAGTGGTGTGTGGGGAGATATTGACTGGCCTCATATCATCTCTCACTATTCTTTTGCGATTAAGGTATTTTTTTGGTGTGATTAGATAGTCTTGGTGGGTAAGATCATCTTATTCCTTTTTTTTGTGCTTTTATTTTCAATCATTCTAACTTCATGAGTTTCTGTTTCGGATTCTTAGTTGAATCAACCTAGAGCTTGTTTGAATCCATCATTTTGGTTGGTGATTTTTCTCTACCTAGGATGAGAATATATAGAGAGTACATCTACACTTCTTTACATTCCTTTTAATAATGGTATGTAACTATATTAATTTTCTAATTCTGTAATGAATTTAATTAATTTTTTAAGAACTTATTTTTATATCGTTAGTTTGGAGTTTCCTAGGAATGGTCTCAGGGGTACCCAGTTGGCCTATTTGATATTGTTTTGGGATTCTCATCGAGTGATAAAAATTTGGTGAGATATCAACAATTATGCTTTCATAAGTTTATATTTATATTAGATTCTTTAGTTTTATTATTGATGTTTGGAGACTACACGTGACTAATCTAGAGTTGGTAGGAGCTTGGAAGCCTAATTGTCTTGTCTCAGAAATCATCGAACATGGATGAAGCTACCAAGGGTTGTTCTTAAATAAATATATCATCCTAAAGTTATGTGGGCTATCATACCTACCCATTAGTCATTAGGCATAGTTATAGTATTATATATAAGCTTGGGCTCACCCATGATGGTGAAACCCCTTTTTTAAATAAATTCAAATGAATTTTTAAACTAAATGAAATGGGTATATTGTATTTGATGAATTCTTGAGGTCACTAACAACCCCAGTACACTACCTTCATCCCACAAATTATCTCTATGAACTTTATTGAGGATCCTCTCTAAGGTACATTTTCTTATTTATTTTTAAGATCCCAATATGGATGTCTGGCTTATATATGGACTTATAGGACCCAATTAAGATGAATATGTTTACAAATAGACCTTGAGGATCCCAAGTAAGATTCCTCACCAACGTGTTGACCAGAGGGACCTAGTGGCTGCCCCAGTCTTTGACATACCACAATATAGTACATCAGGATTGGGTAGAGATAATAGTGAGTTTTATATTAGAACTAATACTAATCATGTAATCCCAAAGGTCATTGACAATAGTTGTGGTTTTTTTCCAACCTTAGTCTTTATTTATGAATTCACTCATTCACTTTTTTGTAATGATGATCACCAGATGAGATTACTAATTTGTGCAAGTTGTGCCTTATGTGACATGAATTTACCTTTTGGGATACCCATATGTATTCCTTGGGATCTAGATTTGAGCCCCTTATTTTATATATTGGGATTCCTAGATTTATTTTCTTGGATCCCAATTTTTATCCCTTTTTTTATATATTGGGATTCCCTAACGTATTTGCAAGGATCCGATTTTATACCCTATGTTTACGATATTTGTGTATGAAATCCGAATGTTTATGATGCTAGGCATTGAATCCGAATTTTAATGGTTTTTGGTCATGGTGACCCCATATTATTATAATTAGGAATGACATCCCAATGTTTATGATGTTGGGAATGCAATCCCTATGTTTATGGTATTCAGTTGTGGCGACTGTTGATTATATTATTCAGGAATGGAAACCCTTGACATGATATTGAAGCATGGAAACCCATTATTATGATACACATGCATGGAATACCTATTGATGATTCTCATAGATTATTATGATCTCCCAATTGAATGGGATGATTACACTCTCTATTATTTATTACATGATTTTTATGGTCGACATGGAGAACCTCAGGATTTATGTGACATATACTCGATGGATGATTAAGCTTTCCCGAAGAAACTCTTATGATACTCTCTAGGGCGAGGGGAATGAACCATTACAACATTTCCCAAAGTTTCTTTTTAGTTATGGTGATGTTGTTCCATTTATGTCAATAGATACTGAGAATGTAATTGGTTCTGAAGAACATTCTATGTTATAGATCGCCTAAGGGTCATCCCCTTTGGGTTCATCCATGTTCTAATATTGTGAGCACCTATTGACTTGGACCTAAGTCACATATATTGGAATTTAATTAAATGGAGTGAGTGGCATGACATAAAGATCATTAAAAATTTATAGGATTTCTATAGGTATATGAAATCCTTTATTATAGTGATTGGAGATGAGTATGGGTGATCCCCGGGCTAGGACTTGTGTCCCCCCTATGGTGACATGACTTGCTCACAGACATTCTGATTTTGATTGAAGTATTTATTTCTAATCAGTATTATAGACTAATGGATAAACATAATTATAAAAGTCCTGAGTGGAATGAAATCCATCTCAATACCATTTTGTTGGTTGTCTAGTTGAATAGATCTTAAATACGAGTATCTATTGTTGATTGAGATATTTATGTTTTACTGAGTTGGTTATATAAAAATATATGAGAAAAAATATATATATATAAATATATTTATGAGGATATATAAATAATCATGCATATATATAATTTTATAATATGGAAATGCATCCAGACAATCAAGATCATGAACCAATGGGTCGTTTGGAAACATTATACTCTTATATTTAATAGTTAGTTATTATGTTACTATTATTGTTATCCTGTAGAGTAGCTCACATATACTTACACTTCATATCTTTGGATATGTATGGGACAATATTGGTGGTTCCCTTCTAAATTTTTATTTTGACACCCTACTCAGACCGACATTGAATTGGGTTACCTGAGAAGATGTTCACATGGTTGCAGGCACATGTATTGTCCATGGACTAGGACTGACCAAGAAGGATGGGTAAGATATGTATGTGTAGATTGTGTTTGTGGTTTGGATTTGAGTTGGTAGTAGAGCACTATAATTTTATTTTAGTTTCATATATATAATCATATATATGTATTGTCATCCAAGTGTGTGATCAATGATTCATGTTTGACATGCTTGTTCGTTCTTTTATCAAACTGAAAATATTATAACAACATTCTTATTTTATATTTTATTTATTTCTTCCATACTCTATTTATTAATATTTGGTAATTTACTCTATTGTTAATCTTATATAAGGTTATAGTCTCTTCACTATACAACATTTAGATGCTCAGTACTAATCAATATCCTATGGTGTACTAGAAGGTGTGATTGAGGCCTTGTGTCTAGTCGACTTAGGGAACCTTTTTAGTGGCTCCTAGACTAGAATGTTAAATCTTACTTCTGGGAAAAAACATCGGATCATCGAATGGTGAGTTTCTCAGTCTAATAAATCCCTTAAAACGAAATAATATAACTACTCCTAAAAATAACTCAGCTCATTTGGTTTAATGTGATATGAAGGAATTGATATAGTTTTCCCTAATGGTATTAGTTCAATCTCAAATCAAATTCCTCTATTTAGAGGAAGCCATGAGAAGTCATCTGGGAGGCATCCTAATAGTGATATACCACTGGAGGAAGGATAAAGGGAGATAATTCTAATTCTACTATAAGATACTAGAATTATACTTATATTTCTATAGATCAAACTTGGCTTAGGCCTGGTCCCATCCCACTTTCTTGAACATGTCACTCACTAGTTAACAAAAAACTTTCTCCAATAGCCATAGTGTAAGATACATATCTCTTTAGATAATTTATATGGTATTGAAAACTGGTAAACCTCTCTAATAAAAATATCACTTTGAGATAATAATATATGAAATCATGATGTCTCAAATATATATATATATATGGAATAAACTATAGTAAATTTAGGACATCTATAGAAGTGGTCTACATTCTTTCCCAAAGTTGTGTCAAGATAGAGAAACTAAAAAGATAACTCAATTGGTAAAACTAGTCCATCAATAAGTTGAGAATATTTTAAATAATGATAATATTGTTTATTAAAAAATTATTTATATAGAATAATGGAAATAAAAAACATACCTATAACTATTTAAGGTCACTCCCGTATAGTGACTAAGACCCCATCCTTCAGATAAATTCATTCATCCTTTAGAGCATGAACCTACCTCTATATTATATTCTTTTATTGAGTCATCAATATCTACCATGCCTGAGTCTTCTTATGATAATACTAAATGTGTACTTAGGTCACAACCCATATCTACCTACCACCCCTATGACATCCTATCAATAATTATTTTAAATAGAGCTATGGGATATATCCCATCATTCCACATCCCTATATTTTTATCTAAGGACTTTGAATAAATTTATGGTAATTCAAATTTTATCGACAATTGAGACCCTGGGGGCCTATACTTCCCACATTGGTGGATAAATAAACTATACTATTATCTGATTTCTTATCACAATACTATAACTCCTTATCCATCCTCTTCCCACTATAGGGAGAGGCACTCACTATAACATTAGGAATTCTAGTCACAAGGGCACTATAATAAGGAAGAAAATCTGTATGAATATCCCTCTATAGACCATTTCTGAAATTTAGGGACTTGAGAATCACCCCAATATACACCATCAGGTAAAATCACATAACCCAATATCTAAGCTCTCAATGAATGCCAATCTCAAAATTTCATTTCATATGCACCTAATTCCCAACCATGATAGGAGAATATAATAGAAACTCTATGAAATTATCCAAGTATGAAAAAACCAAAATTGTACCTTATGATGCTTCAAAAACTCATGTGCTAGTTTACCTTTAGTGAATCATGAATGAACCCCTTTAATAAAAAATTCTTAAAGGCATCCCATCTAAGGCCCTCACACCTCCCTAACTGTCCCATGATGGAACACCACCTCCGGGTGTGTCCCTCAAGAATAAAGGCTATCATATTATCCTTTATATCCCTAACTTCCTCTACTAGGTTGAATATACTATCGATAATGTAAATATAGTCCTCAATTTATTGAGTTCCACTAGTTCCTTGGAATGATGGTGGATGATGGAGATGCAATCCTCATACCAAATAACACATTATCCTTTATTCCCCTCTTCCCCAAAAAAGTGAAATCTTCAAGACTCCATGCTAGGGTAGGTTTACTACCAGATGCATTTGAGAATATGAAAGAGCATTATTAGAAAAAGTATGACCCTCATTGTTCTACCCAAGGCATATAACTAGTTTTTTGTAACTACATGTTTTTCAGAATCATATATTTATATCAAAAAATAATATCATGAAAAATTACAACTAACTAATAGTAATATACATATAATCTAATTAAAGGGAGAAAAAATATATCTCTGAACAAAGTACAAATCATGTTACTTAATTGAAGAACTAATATGCAAAAAAATAGGTATATATATGATATGTTATCTAACATACCTATTCATGATGTATGAACACACATAAATCCCATAAAAATTATAAATCACATCACTAGTAACTTAGAGGCCCATTAAACATGAGATTTCCTAGAATAAGGAATGTACCCTACCCAAGTTCCACACAACCTATCTCTTTTCTACAAAAATCCAAAAAATAAATTTAAAGAACCATAAAGCCTCTGATACCATTTTGTAACTCCATGACCTGAATCATTTTGTCTGAAATGGAGTGAAACATAACCACATGCATGCCTCTCCATACAGAAGATGAATATGAATAGTATAGAGAGTCTAGGAAAATATGGGTAGACTATATTGTCAGTAATCATTACTATCAGAGGAAATAATGACAAAAATATAAGATAAATAAAAATAAAAACAAAAGATGATATAAATAAATTCTATAATAGATTCCACATAAAGTCATACAGGTATAATAAATTAGACCCCCAATGTGGCAGGTCAATAATAATAACAATTTAACTATAAAACATATTAAAAAAGAGTGTTATGGAATCCATCCAATGTTTTTCCTGGTTTTGAATCTTACCCCAACACATATCGCATTTGTTTCCTTCCATATAGTCCTTACCCTTTTGAGAATCCTTGATCATGAATTATGTAGAAACACCAAGATTCCCATTCCAAGTGTGAGTATAATGCTAATAGGACACCACCAATGCATATTCAACATAATTTAACTCGTATATAAAGGTTTGTGACATGATGGAAAAGTAAATGAACATTCCCCAATAAAACAAATCATATACTGAGATATTATGTGCTTACCAATATGCCAAAAAACCCCAACCATACCAACATTTTCTCCATTCCGTAAGGAAACTGATAATTATGGTCATGAAATTGGGTTAACCTCAAGGACATATCATGTGTATACGAGCATATTTAAGGATAAAGGGTCCTAGATCGATCCAGAATGCCATCAAACACCATCTACATCATATTTCCAGAAACATGGATATCTTACCATGTATTTTCATTATTTCAGACCACAAGATCATTTTCCCCTTCCCTGTATTATAGTATATCAATGTCATTGTCTCTTATCACACATGATCCCCCTCTAATGAAAAACCAAGTCACAATGATAAACATATCATTTTTTCCCAGAATCAAATCATATAAAGTCCATACATTCATACTCCACATGGAATAATAATATAGACACAACCTATAAAAAAAATAATGATTATAAATATCCACACATACACACACATATGTAATAAACATAATGAATTGGTCTCCTGGATACACACACACATGTAATCAAACTATATCATGGGTCCATGTACATATCACAAACAATCAAATCATGAAAAAACCATATATAATGGGTATATATGTTGGGGAAAATGATTACATAATCTTGGTGATGTGAAATCCAATGCTTCTCCAAGGAATCCACACTCGAATAATGTTTGTGTATTAATCAATTCAATCCACATACAACAGATTTCCAGAATTTATCCCCTTATAAATACAATTCATCCAAGGATAGACGAGAGAGCTTGAGATATATTTCCTCCCTGATAGGAAACTTGAAGAAGAATTCGTACTGATCAAATAAGACTTCCTAAACCTTGGAAAAATTGGTTCCTGGATACCCGAACTAAAGAGGATATCAACAATGATTGGTAAGAATATGTTAAATAATTTTAAAAATATAGCTACAGTGTTTTTGTTTATATTGTTGAAACCTCAAATTAAAAGCACCGTTTAATTATTCTATGAAGCTAATCATGAATTGAAGGTGTCTAAAATATTCCAAAATATGAGTTAGGAATTTTAACAAGGAAAAGTAAGAAATTTAACACAATTTTTTACTATTAAAATTGTAAATTTAATTTTCCGGTTTGAGTTGGAAAAAATGAAAAATTGGGAAAAACCAACCTTTAGGCCAAAAAATGTGATATGTAAGGGTAACATTGTTTTACCCTTTCATAAATAATTGTTAAATTTTGGGGTTAGTGTGTTTTACCCTTATGTAGGCCATGAATTAGACTTTCAATTACATAGAGGTTGAGTTACCCTTATGTATCCTTTAAAAGATAAGAGTTATAATTATGTAACTCAGAATTACCCTTATGTTGTGAGGTTTTACCTTCATGTAGTGTTAGAAAATTTTACTTACCTTTACATAATTCAAAAAAAAATTCCTACATAAAGGTAAAATTTGTTTTAATTTATGTAGTAAATATGATCTATGTGAGGGTAAAAATTAAATTGAAAATTATTAAAAAATGAGGATGTTACAATTTATTACAAATAGATAAAACTTTGAGCACCACATTGAATTTTATGATATGATTGATCGGATCTTTATATAGATAAGAAAAATAATCACTGTTTTCAAAATATCACATAAATTAACTCAAATAAAATTTAAAATGTATTTTTTTTCATAAAGGACCAGTTCTTTCATTAGTAGGTTTAAATTCATCATAAAATTCAATTGCTAGAAACATAAATTTTTACTAGTGGAAAATCAGAACTTTAATAAGTCTAAAATCCTAATTTGGGAATTCAAATCATTACACCTAATTAAGTATTATGATAAATTAAATATATTGGATTAAATTATTACATTCATCACATCAATGGTTTTAAATATGATACTTGAAGGCTTATGTTCATTCATAAATACTTTTGATTGGAGGCTTACGGTTTTACGATTAGTTCTAATGTCTTGTACTCATGGATAAATACTTATAGTCAGCTTTTAACACTTTATTATTAGTTTTCATATATTGACACTCGATATATTGTATATTTCTTCTGTTTTTCATGATTATGTGATTCAACTAAGAACATTTCTAAGACACATCCATCCCTTTCCAACGATTTAAAATACATATCAAAAACTACAACAGACACACAATCAATGTTTGAAACAAATGTAAACCTATAACAACATTATCAAAAAATTACACGGGCACATCAATCTCTTCCTATTGTATTGTTTCATAAATATATTCAAATACTTAAAATAAATAAAAAAATTGTTTTGGAACTCACAAAAAATAATGAAAATCATGAAATAATATATTATCAAAGGAGAATATTGCTACATCACCTAAACAAATAAAAATAAATTTTTGAGAGAATTGTATCTCTCAGTGACAAGATGTTTTGGCTAAGTGACATAAATAAACTCCCCCAGAATTAATAAACTATTTTTATCAATTTCAAAATATTATCCCCATATATAAATATCCATATCTTCATATGACAAAATTAGACGAGACCTCCCATTTAAGAGTTGTGTCATTATTTCTCCCAATTTGTTAGTATAATAAAATTCTTGGACGGGGTTTGTGCCACACTTATTAAAGTGATAGGAGAGGGATGAACATGTATTTGAATATGAAATACATAAAACCACTTTCTTTTTAGAGATTTATAATGATATCGACAATCTGATTCTGTGTAGAAATGAATTCTTTATTGATGTCCCCATTGTCTAGTCTTTCCTTAAAAAAATAATACATGATGACAATATGATTAGTGTGGGAATGACATATTAGATTATATAAAATATTTGAAAAACTTTTATGGTCACACAATATCTTCAATGTCCATGTGATTTCAAACATTAAATCAGATAACTATACTTCCATCCATATAACCAGAGTACCTGCATGAGTAGAATCCTCATACTCGACCTTAGTTGTGAGGAGTGTCACTAAATTCTATTTCTTAGTATACCAGTATACATAAATTTTAATAATGATGAATGTCCAATCAATAGTGGATATTATATTTTTACTACCTATTTCGCAATTGAGATTAGTGAATAAAATCAATTTCAAATCAGTACTGCATTTATACAATATTATATATGTTACTATGAATTTCACATATCAAATGACCCTATTTTCAACAAGAATTTGTGACTCCATTGGGAAACTATAAAATATAACACAAAGTTTCTTTATAAAGGCTATGTTGGCTCTGGGGATAATCAAATACAATAATCTTCAAATGAATATTTGAAACTCCATTTGATCAACCTTAATGCTATTTTTATCCACAATCAGTTTGTCTCTAATAGAAATTATATTTGAATCTTCTCTGGACACTTGAATGGAAAAGAATTTCAATAACATTTTATCCCATTTTTCTTATGAAAAAATATGTAATATTATTTTTAATCAATATGTAAACATTTAATGTAGATCATCTCACCGAAAATTATCATTTTAAACAACTACTTAATCTTCTAAAAAAATTATTTACCGTGGTATTATTGATTACTAAGAACAAATATATCATAAATGTAAAAAATTACATTCAAGGTACCATGGTATAAATCCATGATATATATATTTCTATAATATTTTCCTTTTTTGAAAACCATTTTCCTTAGGTAGCCATTTATATTTGAGTACGAAGCAATGGGTTCATTTTTTAGACCATACAATTCATTTTTATATTTTCACACTGTGATGCCATAAATATCTTGGATAAAATGATATTGTAATCCAATAAAGATATATTCCTAAATAAAAGAAATTCACAAATGTTGACTTCGTATTAATTTTATATACTTTTGAGTTCTTTTTTCATCTAGTACTTAAAACATCCATAGTGTTTCAAGTTTTTCTATTGTATAAAAGTTTTCTACAAAGTTTAAGACTTCAATTTGAGAATATCATTTATATAACATCCTTGATTTTTTTCTTATCACCTTTAATTTATAATTAATTTTTTTGGAAATCCATTTTGTTCTCATATTATTTTCTCTATTTTTATTTTTAATAACTCCCAAGTGGAGTTCTTTTAAATTTTCTTTATTTCATAATTCATAGAAAGAACCCATTCATCATTATTAATAGCTTCATCTTTAGTTCATTGTTTAATATGTGATACAAGATATATTTAGTTTTATATTCTCATTATTCTTTTTTTTCATTAATGGAAGCAAGTTTCCCATTATATATTAAATATAATCATGTTTTTAAAACCTTTTATACATTATACCTTGATTTTCAAAAGAGTCAGGCCCATAATTCCGATCAGAATCAATCTCAGTTATATTCTTAATAAATTATTTGATATCTAACTTTGTATTTCAAAATTATTATTGCTAACAACTTGTGTTTTCTCACCATCAACCACAAAAAACACCTTTTATTCATGTTAATATTCCAAATTTTTGATATCACTATAGTAAAAAAAACATGGTGTACCTCTTGTTCTATCACTTACACCAATTTCTACTAGATTGGTATCCCATTTCTTTCCCAAATTGCACTACTTGATCCTTATAAATCATGTATTAACAAAAACAATGAAATACTTTAAAATAATCCTTTTCTTATACCAAATTTTATGTAGATTAGAATAACTTCCATGGTTAAAAATACATCTATTTTTTTATGTACAACTATAAACACCAAATTTCGTTAATAGTATTTTGTGATTTTATTTTTTGATAGAATCAGTTGAACTTTTTTTTCAAAACACTTTTATTATTTATTTTTGTTAAACAATTTTTTTGGGTGGTATAGGGTGTCATAATTTGGTTCTTGATTCCATTTCTAGAATGTTTGTTTTTAAATTAATCACTTTTAAATATGTTTCCATTATAATATCTAAATTTTTTATGTAGTGTCACAAATATTTCTCCACATTCCTCTTTAAAATAGGAATCATCTTAATGGATTGATAATCTTTATTAACGATCCTAACAGTAGCAATTCGAGTGTAATAATAGATTAATATGTTGAAATATAAAAAAACTCATGTAAAATTTTTCCCCATTGGACTATATAAATGTACATGAATGAGCCAATGCATTCTTGAGGAATGAATATCTAGTTTCTTATGAGGCTTCTGAGTCATCTTCCATTTCTTTTACGTAGCACACACCTCATCATACATTATATTATTATTTAGAATATTTATCACTAAATAATGCTTATAAATATTTCTCATACTTATTTGGACAAGATAACCAATCCTTCTATTCAACAACTTATTTTCATCTTTGGTACTAATGAAATAGGAATTTGTTGAATCAGTAATCAAAAATATATTTCAATTTTTTATATTTCCTAATAAAATTTACCTTAAATATATTAATTTTTTAATGATACACGATTCATTCATAAAGAAAACTTCATTAGTATAAATAAAAAATTGAAAAAAAAACCCAAGAGACTGTGATTCAACCGTTACACATATAACACATCTTTCAATTTTATTTTTTTTCTTCAATTTAAATAACGAAAATCCTCTTGATTCTCATAGAAAAATAATTACCAAATGATTCTACATTAACTTCATGTTTCTAATTTTTTTTATAATCATCATATCACTTTTCATGTGGAAAGATAACCCCCTATAAAAAACCCATGACATAATTATTTTTCTAGGCATCAATTGAATTTATACTAGACATGCTCTATCTCCCATGGGAGTCTGTATAATATTTAATTTTTTAGAATAATAATCTTGTCCCAGTATGATTTTCATATAATTCTATACACTCTGACCATGAATCTTACTTATTCCAATTACTTCCTCAAGATACTCAAACTTATTATGAGTAGATAAATTCAAAGGATTTTTGTTGAGGACCTTCTTATACGAGAACTTAAATAAATCTCCAATGAGTGACCCACTAACTTAATACCTAATTCTATGTAGTGAAATATTATACCAAAATGTGTAGAATGTTTTAAAAACACTCTATAAAAATATATAATTCCTTGGAATCTTAATCTACTAGGATTATAAAAACTATACCAGTCATGTTGTCTGCATTTATATTGTTTCTATACACTTTGGATTTCATAGCTTTAGTTTAGGTGCGACAAGGCTTATTAATGTCATCCTTTCTTACATTGAAGTAATTTAATGTCTCTACCAATTTTTATAGTTCCAAAAAATGACCATATTGTGAGTTATAACTATTATTATTTGTAAGAAGTGAATGAAAATTGGATTCATCATGTACAAATTTAATTTAATATTTTGTTTAAGCTCTCTTAAATTATTTTGAGGATCCATATTTAACATTGATAAATTTTTGATTTCCTCCATTATCTTTTTTAGTACATCTCAGCCTCAAGATAGTTATATAATGTATTATATAATTTTAATTATTAAATATAAAATCTATAGTAAATATATTTTATTATATTTTAATGTTAGAAATTTTCAACCTCTTTTTTATCTCATCAACAAAAACTTATTCTTCCATTTCATGTGTATTCTTCTCATCAATAAATTTATATTTTTATTTCAAAAGTTCTTATTTTTATTTCTTGAGAATAATATTATACCGAAGAAAATATTCATTATCATCCTTTATCATGTGCTACATATTCTTTGGTTATGAATCACCCTCTTTACTACTTGAAGTGTTGAATCCCTTTTTAATATGTTTTGGGAGGTTAATAAATTTATCACCACATTAACATTCTAATTCAATAATAGATGAGTGATCATTTGTTTATTCTTTTATCATAATTTTTATTCTATTTGTAATAGATAACCGCTTCCTTATTATTCTATATATATATGACCCCTTTTAAAATTTAAGATACATATTTTTTCAAGTATTCCGATATTATTTTGATTTAAAATATGATCCCTTATTCTTTGGATAGTTTATAGAAAAATGACATGTTTCAGTGCATCTATATCATATTGGATATTGTTTTCAATTATTATTTTTATTTATCTTGTTAAATGTTTTTTAAAAAAAGGTAGATTATTGTTTTTATAGTATCCATTCACTTATATATCCTCATATTATATTGGAATATTAGAAACATCATCCTATTTGTATTTAATCTTTTTGATAGCCTAAAATTCCTTTTTATTAATAATATTTTTATTGAATACATAGAATTATAACTTCTCATATTCTAGGAGAATATTATATAAATCATTCAAGGAAATATAATCCCTATATTCTTGTATTGATAATTTTTTATCAAATATAATTAGAATGTTCCTCATGGGTTCTTAAATATAGATTAATCTTAATGATATCCACCAAAGACTCAGATATTGCTAAAAATTTATTAACTTGTGTTAATTAGTAAATCATTATTTTTTCTTTATCACTCATGATGTGTTCAAACGTTCTCCTCAAAATTCATAATTTAGGTTCTTTAACTTCCATATTTCCTTTATAAATACTATCCAGTTTGTACATGATTTCATTACCTGATTAAAGTCCCATCAATTTTGTGTAAAAAGATTCAAATATAGACATAAAAATAATTTTTTTCATTTCCATAAACTTCTATACCTCTTTTATCTGTAAATTTTATTTCAATGATTCCCTTCAATGGTAGGGAAGAAAAAAATTAAAACATATATGATGTCTAAACTAAGGAACTGAAGATATTTAAACATAATGTGTTTATAAATATGATAATTTGTCCAGAAAATAAAGGAACACACTATTTTTTCAAAGAGTTAATATTTTCCATCGGTATATTTGGTTGGATCATACAAAGGGAAACATTCTCTTATAAAAGTAGAAGTGTCAATGATAGTATTACACCATTGTGATGGGGTGACGAATCAATGGAAACCAATTTGTATAACTTTAATTTCACTTAATATTAATATCTACAACCTATTATATTTTAATACAATAATGTATAGATTCATATCATCTCTCATACATGAAAAGAATATAAATAATGACCACATGTATTATTACATGGTTCGACTACTTCCCGATATAACTACTCAATTCCATCGATAATTAGTCCATCCAACCAGATTTTACACACTATAATCACATGTGAATGTGGATAAAATGTACAATAATAGCATCTCATTGTCACCTTCTAGAGACACACTATAACTTACAGCTTTTCAATACAGATATAATGAAATGGAATGGGAATGATAAATATCACTTTAAATATTTTGTTTATTCTACAAAAATTAGTCTAATATCCTCCTTGACTATCCTTTAGGTTATTCATGAGTATATTCTCAATTTATATTGATCCTAATGTAAAATTACTTTTTATCATGAAATTAATCACTATAAATCTATGTAAAAAAATATCTAGATGAAAACGTTTAAGGTTCTAGGAACACACTCATTCTCTAAAACACTTATCACATTCTTCAATACACTCCTTTTCATATTTAGTAGTACTGGTAGTCCTCAGTTTCCTACTAACTTGATATTTAAAAACATTATTTCATCAAAAATTTATTAATTTAAGAGCATTAAATGGATCCTATATAAATATGATTCATATGAAGGAGTATAAGGAAGGATATTAATCAATCCACTTTATAAAATCTATCAAAACATAACTACTTTGGGAAAATTAACTTTCTTAACATTTATCTCAAAATATCCATATTGTATAATTCTTTCCATGTTAATTTACTAAACAAAATTTCCCCTATTTATCTTATCTAACATCCATCATTTATATATATTAAAAAATATAATTTTTTTCATTTCTATTAATACCCTTCTTCTTACTCACACTAAAAAAATATCAAGTACATATTCTACCACATGATCACACAACATAATAGGTTTTGAAAGTAACTCAGAAACTAAAATATTCATCACATATAATCTCAACTAAATTTTATTTATATTGATGTAAAAGAGTTTTGTTAAACTTTATAGCAACAAAATTTCCTCACTATCACATTGTATAATTAAAATATAAATATTTTTCACAAATAACTACAACTTTAAGCATCATAAGGACTTATTTGATGTAACTACTCAGATCTTCAAATATATAATAATAATAATCCACATTTTTTGAAATTTCACATGAATCATATTGAATCACATTTTAGATGTGATGTTTGTTTCTTTATTGATTGGTTCTTTCATCGTTGGATAAATTTCCAAAAAAATTTAGATTTTTTGAAACATGATTTTCACCCAATATTAAGTCACAATTTATTTATGTCGAGAATATTTATGCTAGGAATTCAAATCTATATAGACAATTATGACTTCTTATAAATCATTTATTATAGATTAAACGATTAAATTGGACACTTTAAATGTTTATGCTCATCTCATGGAAGCATTGCGATAAAAAATACTTACACTCAGAGGCTTGAATTCTAACAATCAACATCAAATACTTACAATCAAGGAAAATGAATATAATTAGCTATTAAAGACTTACACTCAACACATAAAGATCTAAAATATAAACTTTTTCAGTTTTCCCAAATTTTCTATATTTCTTAAATAACTTAATAACTTCCCTAAACTACCTCCAACCCATTCCAACAATTTAAAAAACATCTCAAAGACATCTGCTCATACATAATCATCACTGAAAATAAATAAAAAACGAGTAAAAGTACTCAAAAACTAAAAATGTACTTTAGTGTTTGATATTTACAACTTTTAGAAAAAAAAATCATTATTCTATATTATTTTTCCTTGGAAATGTGATATTTATTTAAAATATTTTTTTATATGGCCTTTGTTTCAATTTTTTGACTTTTGAATGTTATGAATAGGTTTGAAACTTTCTTTTATTTCCTTAAAATAAATTATATTAATAAAATAACATATATTTTTTATAGATTAACAATTATTAATTATTGGACCATTTTTAGAACACAAATAATTTATAATAATTAACATATATGCTTACCATATTAGACTTTTTATCAAAAAATTTGACTGTCACAATTTTTTTTTAAAATTAACAATTATCTAATTTTGATATAATTTTTCCAAATTCAAATTCTTTTTTTTAAAAATAAATAAATAAATAAATAATCATAATAATTTTTAAATTATAAATTTGTTTTATTTTAGTTTCTTTTATATTGTGCCAAAAATTTAAAAACACATTCTTCTAGTAAATTTTCTTTTTATTCCAAGGAATATATATGTAATTATATTACTATTAAATGATTTATATAAATTTTTGACAATTATTAATTATATTATTATCAAATTATTTTATTTATTATATTTGACACTTTCCTAGAGACTAATTACCTGGATATTTAACCAATCTACTTCATAATTATTTGATTCCAACGGTTATATAACCCATTATATATAAACATCATTGTAACATATTAAAAAATTAATATCTTTTTCTTAGTTAATATAACATGTTCATTCCATTTCTTATTTTTTTCATCATAATATTAACGTATCGTGTGTACTTTCCTTTCTTTTTAGAGTATGATCCTATGGAGTTAAATATTACAGTGTTTCCTAATATTGTTACATGGCCCATAGTAATTGTTTTAAGTATTGTTGTGTTGTTAACTTTATAGTTGTTTATTCTATTACAATATTTTATAAAATTATAATAAAAATGTAGAGTATGTATTGTGGGATAGTTCTTATCTTTAAGTGTTTATTTATAATAATTGAATCAGAGGTCTTATATTTTACCCCTTATGTAATTTCATCCTCAAAATTCATAGTTTATGCTACTCCAAAAAAACATGGACAATTACTCATAATTTATTCCATATGGTCCCACATTGATACATCTAACCTATGATTCCTTCATAGTACATTAAGCAGTCGAGTTTTCTAATTATGTAACACTTTCTATATAATATTAATAATCTATAAAGACACTTCATTATACATAATTTTATTCTCAGACTCTATTTCCTTTCTGATGAGTATATTCATTGGGTGTGTAATGCACTTCCTCAGTTTACATACATGGAAGAAACCAGGATCTTTATAGAGGTTGGGCACAAATCCCAATGATAATCCATAACTCTAATAATTTCTAAAATATTAAAAGGCCCAATATACCTTATAATAAGTTTCCCCTTCTCAGCCATCCATATAACTCCATTCCATGGTGACACTTTAAAAAATAAATGACGCCCTATATGAAATCAAAATTCCTTTCATTTATTATAAAGATATATTTTATTTCAACGTTGAGTTATATTGATATGATTCTCTATAACTCACACTTTGTCAGTTAACACCTTAAAATGTTCTAGAATTACTATATAAATTTTTTTAACTTCATCCTAATGGTTTTGATTGTGGTATTTTCCCCATACAAGGCCTTGTATGATTCTATTTGTATAATAGAGTTGAATTAGTTGTTGTATCTGAATTCTAGAATATCAAGATACTAGTCCCATGTTTCTTGTATATTTAACAAACATGACTTGAAAATATACACTAATGTTTAGATTACACTTTCATTATTACCATCCATTTGAGGATGATAATTGGTAGATAAGTGAATCTCTATCTTTAAATAATTTTGAAGAATCCCGTAAAATTTTGAAGTAAAATGAGGCTCATGATGAAATAAAATATATAAAATTACACCATGTATTCTCAAAACAACATTGATATAAAGTTTTGAAAGTTTCTAAAGGGGTTGATCCTCACATATTAGTATGAGATGGGATGTAATGACAAGATGATACACAATTAACCATATAAAATTTGTCTTTTTAGAAATATTAGTAAGCCTAGTAGTAAATGACACTAGGATACTATCCCACATCTAATTTGGTACATGGTGAGGTCTCATGGAACAATTTGGTAGTTGTCTCTAAACCTTTACTTGTTGTAATACCATGAATATTTAAAAATGGTTATCAACTTCCCACTTCATGTTGTCTAATTAGAATATTTTTCTCAAATACCAATACATCGTAGTTATACCTGTGTGGATAGAGGAATTTGAGCTATGAGCATTATCTATAAATTAAATATGTAGTTCAAGTACCACTAGTATGTATAATAACTTTCCTAACATCAATACAATAATATCATAGGTGAATTCCACCAATTTTCCATCTTTAATGGCTATAATATTCTTTTATAGGTCTCAGTCATATTATGGAGACATATTTTTATCTTCTCTTTTAATGTTAGTTGGGAAATTACTTAGAAGGGAAATTATATTTCCTATTATAAGATTATTTCAATGTATAACTTTTCTAAATCCTAAAAAATTTCTTCCCTTTCCATTCTCATCACATATAGGACTCCAAGATCCATTATAATCACTATGACTACTAAATTATTTTCCTTCCCAAGGTGAGAGTGTATTTAATAGGCATAGTCCTTGAATATTTCAATCCACCTATTCTGTATTAGGTTCAGTTATTTTTGAGTGAATAAACACCAGAAACTCTTATGATATATTTGTATATATGTCACATATTTCAAAATAAATATATTGTCTTTATATATTTAAAGAAATGATTATAGATTATAGCATATAATCATGAATTGGATAGTTTTTTAAGGTTATTTAATAGCCTTGATAAATAAGTAACAACTCTATAATTTTACTTAAGGATACACAATATTTCTTTTATATATGTATCATTTTATATAAAAAAATACCATATTTCTAGATGGTATGTATAATACTAGTGCATGGATCAATCTCTTATTTATTTCTTCAATTAATTCTTCAAATTCCACTAACACTATATATTAGAACCCTTTATAATTAGTTAGTTTAATAGATTTCATAGATATAATTTTTTTAACAAATCCCCAACAATAATCAGCCAATCCAAAGAAACTATGTAACTCAATTTTATTCATTGGAGTGCATTATTATTTATGTTGGATCGAAAGTCATAGAAAATATGACTGTGTGTGAATAGTCATTTTAAATATTTAAAGACAAGAAGAATCTAAGTTTTAAAATCAAAATATGTTTTGTGTGAATTGGTCATGAAATCAGTTGTAGAGGAAATAAAAAGTAAGAACACTAGGGTTTATAATGGGTCAAATAACAAATATCAAATTCAAACTCGTCTACTCTATGAAGATATTGGTACCCATAATGAATCTCACTTTAAAAGGTGGCATAACATTGTATATATACACTACATTTTACAAAAACCTAAAGGCACAACATCGTCTATTACATGAGTCCAACCTAGTCTGTTAACAAGAATTTTGATCGATAACAACTACCCATAATTCATTTTTTATTTTGGAATAACCAAAGAAAGGAATAATTTCTTTTTATGGGGAACGGAATAAACCATAAATGATGAATTCAAAATAAAAATATAAAGATGACCCGAATAAAAAAAGTATAGGGAATGTAGAAGATGATAAAAAATGTCAAAGATGTCGAGGATCGATGGTCTTTGATTAGATTAATGGAACAATGTTGATGTTTAAGTCATTCTGTGATAATAGAAATAATATAGATGTTGTGGATGTTTTTGAGAAGTTGAGAGCAGTAATAATCATGAATATGTATCACAAATAATATATAGAATCATCTTCATTGGTAGTATTTTTATTCTGTGAATATGTCCCTGGACCATTAAAAACAAATATCCTCTAAGAGAATTTCCATGTTCAACATATTCATGATACTAGTTACATCAGAACCATAAAATAATATTATCTTTATATTAATTTTTTAAATACTTTCAAAAAAAGAGAGTATAACTGGGATTTATATTTCATCACAAAATATTAATATTAAACTATTAATATGTTAAGTATAATAATTGAAAATAAATAAAAATTATAAAAAATTGAAATAAAAATATAATATTACAATTTATATAGATAGAGAAATGTTTTAAAAACACAACATCACAATAATTTCAATATCAATGAATATGTGAACATAAAAATATGCTATAATTTTTTTATACACTGTACAATTTTATTTAAAATAAAATAAAACAAAATAAAACCATTCAAAAAGGATTTATTTTAATAACAATAATAAAAAATAGATTTTTAACTAATATTGGATTAACAATATAGATATATATTGAACCATTGTTGGTTTCCAATGGTATAAAAATATAGAGAAGTGGTTTATTTTTGATACTATTTAAAATAAAGAATGAAAATTTATTTTTTCTACCTTTGAAAGAATATATCAATAGATTAATTTTGAAAACATAGAAAACAGAGAGTTGTGGTAGTAAAACATTGTAAAAATAGAGAATGTTATACCATTTCACTTATAAGAAAAAAAATAAAAATTTGCAACCCAAACAAAACTACTTCCATGCCACATAGAAACCTGAGGATGCATGAGAAGTAATAAAAAAATTTCTACTATTGGATGTTCAATGGTGTAAGTTGACCTACTATTGGAAATTTCCAACAATGGAACATGACCTACAATTTTATGATGTCTAGTGGTGGAAAACTAAAAACACTATCGATTATAAAAAATAAGCCATATATAAAAAATCCTCCTATAAAAATATCAAAATAACCTCAAATAGAACACAAAAATATACTACACATGATCAAATAAGGAAGAGATCATGTTGGAACATGAAGAATATTCTGTGATGTCTCTATATAATAAAAAGAAATGAAAACCAGTGGATGAAAAATATCCCCCATTATATATAATGGTGGGTAAAAATGACCCAATATTGATGTATAACAGTGGGTAAAAAAGGCTCACCATTGATGTCTGACGGTGGGTAAAAATGACAAAACATTAATGTCTAAGGGTGGGTTTAAATGACCAACCATTGATATCGATTGATGGGTAAAAATGTCTCACCATTGAAGTATAATGGTGGTAAATATTGACCCATCATTGAGGTAAAACAGTTTAGTCATCATGAAACCATCAAAGGATACATCAAACCAATCAAACAATGAGATGATAAAAGACCCTATAGTAGATGAAAGATAACTAGAGTTTTCTTGAGAGAATATTCCTAATGTAATGACCTGACCAAATGGAAAAAATCAGAATTCTTAAACAGAAAATTAAATTATATGGGTATTTTTTATATATCGACATAGTACTAGAGAAAAACAAATCACCAAGGAGGATGACCAAAATTTGAATAATTAAAAAATCGGTGGGAGTTCAAATTAAAGGGTAGGATATCTAATAGTGTAAATTTAATAGCTTTAAAGGATGATGATTCGACTGTGTTCTTAGAAAATGAACATTGGACATACTTCACTTCCCCACATAGAATAATTGAAGCAGATATCAATCAATATATCAATCAAGGAATACTAACCACACAATCATATGGATAATAGGGATCATCAACAATTACATTATACACATACACATGCTTATAACCCAACGATCTATGTATCCCAATGCAGGTTTGTAGAAGGTGCACTTTGTAGTATTCATAATGAGCTTACATGAAATTAGCATGTACTATGAAAACTAAGATCTCCTTACCTCCATGTGGTTCTTTGGTGGTGGTCCTTCCCATGGGGTTGACACAATAGCCTCCCTAAGTGGGTGAGGGCTAGCCTAGGTGGCTCATTTAGGATGGGAAAATTTTTTTACAAGAAAAAAATATATATTAAACTTATGTGTCATTAATATGGTAACAAAAAAATTAAAATTTTAAAATATATAATTAAAATGTGATTCAATTTTAATAAAATGTGAATTTTAACAAAAGTTATGTGACATAAATTTATCAAATAAGGTAAGACTATTCAATTATTAAATTTTAAATTTTAAATACTAAAAATCCCCTATTTTTAAATTAAAAAAATTATTAAAATTTCATCCAAAATCAACCACTTTTTGAAATTTATAAAAAAGTGCATTAAAATGTTTATATGAAAGAGACTCCCTTTTAATCAAAAACCATAAACTGTAAAAGTAACAACATAAAATATTATCATTAGAGTAAAAAACAAGATACAATATTCAACGAAATTAGTATTAAGATAGTGCTATAGTTTAAAAACCATATTTAAATTGTATGATCTAATTATCCATTATTTATAGTATAAAAATAACATTCAATTAAATAAAACATGTAAAAACATATTTTAAGATAGTTATTATAATAATATATATTTTATTCTTCCAACAAACACAATTGAAATTTCATATTTCATACATTTAAATAAATATAAGGGTTATATAGAAATGATAGCTAATTTTTTTTGGAAAGAAAAAAATTTAAAAATATATCACCTTTATATACATGATCCATAAGAAAATGAAATTTAAATATATGTGTTTAGTTCTAGAATAATGAAGAGGGTTTCTCAGGAATCTAAATAATACCTGAGTTATCGATGAAAATTAGAATTTTATCAAAACTAATGTTATAGTCATCGATATATTTTTTAATCCCTATGATCTGAGAACAATAGCTTGAAGTATTAATATATTCATACTTATTTTTTTAAAATTCTATTAAATTATTTTTATTAGAGACACATGAAATTAAACTTTTTCCAAATAAGTTTCACATACCTGTAGTGATTTTCTGGTCACGTTTGTAACCTCTAAATTTAGAATCAGATTAGAAATCAAAAACATTCTCATTATAATTGAATAACATTGTACAAAAAAGTACCCTTGATGTATCTAATAACTCCATTAATATATTTAAGATTCTTTTTTAGTGTTTTACTAAAATTTATCACACAAGAAAACCGAGAACATGATATCTGGTCTATAATTTGTGTGATACAATAGACTTCCTATCATACCTCTGTATAGTTTAGTATCAACTGATTTACCAAATTATTATATTTGAAATTTTGAATTAGTAATCATTGATGTTTTCATAATCTTAATATAATCTATTCCAAAAAAAAAATATTATTTAAAATACGTATTTTTATTTAAGAAAATAACATCCTTTAATTTATTTGCAAGCCAAGGAAATTTTTCACCCATTAAGCTCATGTCAAATTCACATGCCAATAGATTAAAAAAATCACTATATAGAGAATAATTTTTTGAATTAAATATTATATCATAAACACATATATGTATAATTATTATATCATTTGAAACATTTTTTATAAACAATGACAGATCAGACTTATCTTAAAAAAATCAAATTTTAATAAAACTTTCTTAAGTCTTTCATATAATGATTTTGGAGCTTGTATATGACCATATAAGGCCTTTTAATACTACAAAATAATTTGGAAAATTATCATTTTCAAATTAAGGGGGTTGTATAACATAGAATCCCTCTGAAATAAGTGCATTTAAAAAGGTGCTTTCTACATCCATTTAAAATAATTATTTTTTGAAAACTGGAAAATCCTAACAGAATTCTAATTTCTTCCATCTTAGAAATTCAATAAAAACAATCTTAAAATTAAATTCCATGTTACAAGGTATAACCTTGATCTACTATTTCTTTTTTATATTCAAATATTTTTCAAGGTTCATCATGTTTATTACATAGAATCCATTTAGTTACTATTACAAGTTTGCCTTTTAGAAAAGTAACTAAATACAACACTTTATTACTTAAAAATCAATTTAACATTTAATTCTTATCAATATTACAATTCGAATGAACTATATCATTTTAAACATTGACAAGAACAAAGGTATAATAAAAATCATATTTTTCAAAGTAAAGTAAAACAAACTTTCTAGTTTGAATTCAAAATTCAACATTATCAATTACTTTTCCAATAGGTCAATATTTAATAGTTTTTCATTCCTTTAGATCATTTTGAGAAGATATATCCCCCATTAAACTGATTCATTATCATTATTTTGGTTATTATCTTCCATAAAATCATAATATCTAAACTCATAATTTTATTTATTTTATTCAGAATCCTACTTATTGAAAATGTATTCATTAATCACAACATGGATATATTATTTTACTATTAATGTTTTCTTATTGAAAACTTTATAATATTTTCTAAAATAAAATATCCTAAAAATAACTACTCATTTGATTTAGAGATGACGTTTTCTATATTTTTTTTAAGATAAACAATTTACATACAAATACCCCAAAATAAAAAACCTTGTGTATAATTTTTTTTAGATAATCATAAAGAGTATTAATTTGGAAATTTTTAATTTATCCTTTATTTAAAACATTGAAAGCTATATTTTAATATTCTTCAAAAAAGTATTTAGGTACACTAAATTCCATTATCATTGACCTTTCCATTTCTTGAATATATCTATTTATTATTTATACTTCACCATTATATTATGGTGTATAAGGGGTTAATAAATTATAATTTTATCCATTTGATTCAAAAAATATATCAAATTAAAAGTTTAAAAATTCACCACTATTATCACCTCTGTGATATAAAATTTTTAAAATTTTTATCAACTTATAGAAATAAATCATTTTGGATAAAGATTCTTTTTTAATGTATAAGAAGGAAATCCATAAAAATCTACCATAATAATCAAAAGTAAAAAAATTATTAATTTTACAACCAAAACATAGTGCTTTTGTAGTTCAAAAAAGTAAATATGTAATAATTATAAAAAATAATAGTACTAAGATCATTTTAGATTATTTTTTTGTGTGTTTCTTACCTCTTGAACATGAATCACTCATGAAGTTCTTAGTTGAATTTTTCTGAAATAGTTAAAAAACTATTCACGATTCACTTTTTTTTGAAACTATAAGAAATTTTCTTGCCCAAGACTCCTATGAAAAGACATTTCATCCACTTCAATAAAATTT
Source organism: Viscum album (assembly GCA_963277665.1). Classification (NCBI taxonomy): domain Eukaryota; kingdom Viridiplantae; phylum Streptophyta; class Magnoliopsida; order Santalales; family Viscaceae; genus Viscum; species Viscum album. Next base: position 886,526,409 of record OY728158.1, read on the forward strand.
AGGTAGTTAACCATTTTTTCGTTAGATCTAAAAAACTAATAGTACATACATTTTCATTTCTGTTAACTGAGTACAAAACTAATATATTTTTTAAAAAATCACATTTATCATTTAAAAATATAACATTTAATTCACCTGTACATAACGGTGATATGATTATAAGATTATGTTTTATACCATGTATGTATTATTGTTTTTAAATAATAACTATTTTGGAAAAACCAAGTTCACCTATACATTTAATATGACCTATAGAGTTGCTTCCAAATATGATAAGGACACCATCACATCATCTAAATGGTAGAAATTTTGAAATATCAGATGTCACATTACTAGAGTAGCCATTTTAAATGTCCAATGATTCATTAATACATAAATTGTATATATCTTTAAATTAAAAGAATATAAATACTGTTTTGGTACCCATGCTAACATGGGTCTAACATGATTTTTAGAAAACCAATTTGGAACCCAAAAAGATTTAAATAATTTACTAATTGGATGACTAGAAAATAGATCTATAGAAATAAATATTATAGTATTCCAAATTTTTTTAAATATTAGTGAAAATTCATTAGTATAATTCCTTTTCATTCTATATTTAAAATAGGTTACACAGGAAATGCTTTCTTTTCATCTTTTAACAAATTTAGTCTTATTGAAACATGGAATTATACTAGTATATCAAGAACCATTATTATTTGTGTTTAGTTTCATTAAAGTCATCATATTATCATATTTTATTATTTTAATAAAAATAGATAAATCACTTTTAATATTAAATATTCATTCTTAAAAACTAGATTCTCTTTTTGAATAGTTCCAAAATCTATAAAAACATTTTCATTTGATCTAGATTTTCTATTTAATAGTTTCTTATTTTATTGGATTAATTTTATATATTAATTTTATACTTTATTTAGATCATACATTGAAAAAATTAAATCTTTTTTCTTGGTCTTTATCATTTTCCTCCATAATGTTTCTAACCCTTTCTTTTCCATATTATAGTGTAATAAATTTAGAACTATAATCTTATTTTGATATTTCATTCTGGGAAATATTGATTTTTAGATGTTCACATTCAATTTTATTTTATTAATTTATTGATTTGGATTATTAATATTAATTTTCAAGTCCGTATACATTTCAATTATTATGAATCCATATTTCTATAAATTCACATTTTCTTTATGTTGTCTCTTAACATAGGAATTTATTAAATCAAAATAATAATATTAATTAGAAATAATTTAAGTTTAATTTATAAATAAATAATTATGATCAACATTTCTAGTACTTATTTAATAGGTAAATAGGGAATAATTTACCACAAATTGAATACCCATCAGAGAAGGATTCCAGGTCAACTGTTCACTTCCAGAATCACCACTTGAGTCAGAACTATTTGAATAGTCACAACCTCCTAGAAAAGAATATTTTTTCTTACTAATATTATGTTTATATCTTTTTGGATGTTTTATTTTAATTAATTAAATATTTATGTGACCTTTCTTTATTCAATCATAACATGTTAATTTTTAGACATCATTATTGTGAGTAGTATTACCATTATTATTGTCCATTTTAGAAATCCTCTTCAATTTCCACTTTCTAAAATTGATTTTTTGTGAACCTGAAAATATTATAACTAAATTGTTCCATCTTATTGATAATTTCCAAGATTCAAATTTAGAGAAATTTTATATTTCAATAAATTTGGATTTAAATTATCTACCTTTTCTTTTAGTAGAATCCTCATCAACAGATTTTTGTAGCTTTGACACATACTGCAGATGAGAGAATATTATTTCATCTAAATTATTCTCAATAAAATTAATACTATCATTAATGGAAAACTAATTTTAATGCCATTTTTTTGGAAAATCTCTCACTAATATTTCCACATTATCTATTTTTTTCAAGAATAATACAATATCACTCATACCATTGGTTATACTTATGAACTTTTGGATCATATGGTGTATATATTATTCATCACCAAGCTTGATTTCCTTGTATTTTTCTTGGATCATTCCATATTTTGTTCTCTTAATCTTTTCAATCTTATAGTGAATCCCTTGAAGTTTTATCTAAAAATCATGGGTTATCTTACATGCGGAGGCATGGTTATAAACAATTCTACTTATAGAACATTACAAAATATATTTAACTATATAATTCAATACACATTTTACCAAGTAATTAATTACTATTTTCATAGGATCCACATTGGGTAGATCATATGGATTTTCTATGATTTTCCAATGATCCACACACAGTTGTTATAAGTAGGATTCAATTTTTATTCTTTTCAACAACCACAGTCACATCGAAAAAGGGGTTTTTGTGGAATCCATCCATAATTTTTATTGACACCGGTCATAATAAAAATAATATTTTATTTTTTTCTTTACAATATTATGTATTAGATTCCGGGTCAGAATATATTTATAAATAAGAAAAAAAATTAATCAGAGAGGATAACATTACATTATTGAATTTCTTAGGCATTGATACAATTTTTTTAAATCATAATAGAAAAAATAGAAAATCTAAAATACAAATACCTACGTTGATACCAATTATTAGATCGATAATGATGAAAAGTATTACTAGAATGGGGGGGGGGGGGGTGAATAGTCATTTAAAAAATTTAACTCCAAAAAAATTACAGTTTATAAAATAATAATTTGTACTGAGTATAGTTTTGTTAAAATTATTTGAAGAATAAATAAAAAGTAAGAACATAATGATTTACAACGGTCTAGTTCATAAATATCTTCGTCCACTCCTCCAACTCCTATAATCGTCAAGGATATTGTTACCCACCAAGAAACACACTTTTTAAAGGTGTGAAAACCTAGTTTATAGACACTAACTTTTATATAAATTGATAGAAACAACCTAGTCTATTACAAGAGACTAACCAAGTTTGTTTACCTATGTTTTGATCAAGAGTCACAAAACATACTTCTATTTTGGTTGTGTAATAACCTGATAATGAATGAATTGATTTTGATTGGAAAAAATGTAAAACATACATGTTAAAATACAGATATAAGGATAAGGTGTTAATTATTAAAACAAATATAGAAAAATTAGAATATTATAAAAAATTTCTAAGATATTGAATCTTGATGATATTTTATCAATTGAATGCAATAATTTCATATTTAACTTCCTTATATGATCACATTAACAGTAGAAAATTCGTAGAAGTTCACGAAAAAACCATAGTAGAAACAATCTAGATGATTTATCATAATTAATCCATAGAATGATCTGTAATGGTATTATTTTCATTCCTTGAATATTTCTCCAAAATAATTAAAAAATATCCCATAGGATCATGTATATGTGTAATATCTCCATGAAAGTAGCGAGAGTATAATAATAAAATAATATGTCCACAAATTTCATTTATTTCATCCAAAATGAAAAAATAGATTATAATTTGGTTTTATGTTTCTTCAGGAAATATTAATGTAAAAAAATAAATTTGTTAAATATATAATTGTAAACAGTGTAAAATTATAAAAAATTGAAATAAAAATATGATCTTATAGATTAAACAGAATAATAATATATAAAAATATAGAATCAAATAAATTTATTCTATAAGAATATATAAACATAAAATAATTCTATAAATATTTTTATACATGTGTTACAATTTCATTTAATAAGATAAAATAATTAATTTAACAATATTATTTATTTTAATAACAATAATATAAAAACAAGACCAAATTTTTTAACTAATGAAGGATTATAAATATGGTATTATATTGACCAAACATAGGTGTCCAATGGTGAAAATCATATATTATGGTGGATATATTTTTATACCATTAAAAATAGAGAGTGGTTGGATAATTGTTTCTACCACTAAAAATAGTGAGTAGTGGATTATTTTTTTCTACCACTTAAAAATAAGAGCGATGGATGTATAAAAATTGAAAAATGAGAATATGATATAATTTCACTTACAAGGAAAAAAATGTTTGAACCAAAAAAATAAAAATTACATACCATTAGAAACCAAATGATTTTGGAGAAGTAATAAAAACCTTTCTACCATTGGATGTTCAATGGTGGAAAATGAAAAACCGTTGGAAATTTATAATGGTCGTACATGACCTACCATTATATTAATTCCAATGAAGGTATATGGAAAAAACTGTCAATGATAAGGAATAAATAATATATAAATAATACCCTGATAAAAATAAGAAAACACCTTCAAATAGAAAGAAAAAATATACTACACCAGATCAAAGAAGGAAGGGATCATGTTAGAGGTTGTGAAACTTCTAAAAAGTAAATTAATGAAAAATAGAAATAGAAATATATGTATGGAAAAGTTCTTCTATTGATGTTTAATTGTGGAAAAAATGATCCACTATTTATTTATAAAAATTGGTAAAATTGTCCCACCATTGATGTTTTATAGTGGTTAAAAATAACCAAACGTTGATGTCTAACAGTTTGTAAAAATGATCAAAAATTGATATGTAATTGTGGGTAAAAATGACCATCCATTGAATTATAATGGTGGGTAATAATGACACATTATTGGTTTATAATAGTGTTATTGTCGAGCAACCATCAAAATATACTTTTAAAGAGTTGAACAATGATATGATGGAAGACCCTAAACTAGAATATATAGATATACTATTTTCTCGAGAGAAGAGTCATAAAGAAATTCTAAGACTAAACATTGAAAATATGAAATCTTGAATAAAATTGTTAGATTCTTTAGAGACATTATAATGATCACTATATAATAAGAGAAAAACTATCCACTCATGAAGAAGAGTATAATTTGAAGAATAAAAAAAGAGAAGGAGTTCAAATAAAGGAGCAAGAGATCGGATTAATGAAATTTAATAGATTTGATGACCAAGGATTCAACCATGTTTTTATAATATGTATAATGAATATAATTCAATATCCCTCATAAAATATTTATAGAGGAGGTCGATCATTATATCAATCTTGGTGTGAGAACCCCACCATGAGCTATCTACTGGAGATCAACACCTGTTACACTATGAACACAGAATAACGTACGGTTGAGTAGGATACAATGCCCATCCCATATTCCTTGTAGGAATGTTATAAATTCCATAAACATGAGCCTATATGAAATTATATTACATTGGGCACACCGATTACTCCTTGAATCCTTATGGTATTCCCATAGTTGAACTTCCCACATAGTTGACCCAATAGGTCCCCTTAGTGGTTGATGGCTAGCCGAGGTGGACAACCTAGGATGTAAATTTGTTTTACTTGATTGAAATATATATTAAAAATAAGTAACAATAAACCATTTATATAAACATTAACAATTAAAAAAAGTAATTAAATAGTGATTAAATCTTAATAACACATGATTTTGAATAAAAGTGATGAGACAAAAATTTATCAAAACAGATAATACTGTTAAATTATTAAATCAAAAATATTAAATATTAACACTTTAACAACCTTTACTTTATATGTTCAATAGATATTATACCCTTGGAGATAATATGTACTTGAAAATAAACTTATTGAACCGAGAAGTTACACATACTGAATTTCCTTTATAACTTCATCTCTATTAGATTCATAAGTAAAATATATAAATGGTATTTATTAAATTCATAAAACAGTGACTATATGAAGATATAATTAATAAATTCCACAAAATATTTATCAATATAATCCTTGAATAATATATTCATTATATCCATAAACATATATGAAGAATTGTATTCCCCAAAATATGACACTACGAAATCATAATGCTCATACCATTTCTAAAAAACCATATTTGGTACATCATATTTCATGAATATTAATTTATGATAACTACAAAAAGATCAATAATTCGGATGTATTGATCCCCTTTTTATTGTTCAAAAAGATTATCAATGCGAGTTAAATGGAACTTGTGATTAATAAAAATGCATTTGATTTTTCTATTTTTATTATATAACCTCATAGACCTATCCTTCTTCTTAAAAAATAATATAGGTTCACCCTAAGGTGAAACACTATGGTGTACGAATCCCGTATCACACACCATTTATAGTAATTTATTAATTCCAAAAATGACATTTGATTCATTATATAAGGCGGATAATATATACTTTTTACATCAAGGATAAATTCAATAGAGAATTCGATATCACAATCAAGTTTATATATAGGTAATTATTTTGGAAATACATCAATAAAATACCTCATAATAGATATAACCTTTTTGACACAGATACCCCTATCATTCATTGAATCATTTTCTGTAAGTATCTCATTATGATGATCCACTAGAGATGGTTTCAAACATAACTCAGGATATAAAGTATCTCCTTAAAAGGTAAGGGATTATAGTTCATCCTCAGAGATTATAATCTCATTCTCAAGATAATTAATTTTTAGATAATAAATTTAGATAAAATAGATCCCAAGGATCACATCAAAGCCAACCACTAGTATTACAGTCATTTTATCTGATGAATAACCTCCATACATTTTAATAGAGACAAACCAATATAAATTCAATTCTATAAGACATGCACTATGAGTTTTATCTAACCCCTACCTATTGAACTAATTACAAGATGATTAAATATTCTTAGAAGTTATATAAGCTATAAAAGGGTGCATAGATATAGAATCAAATAATGTATTAGAAAAATTTTATTCTATGAATAATATACCTTCAAAGACATCATTTTGGGCCTCAAATTATATTATTGTAATTTCATAAGCATGGTATTTATCCTTTGACCTGATTTGTGGTAGATTATAATGATCCATGGGAAATTTACTTGAATATTTTCCCAACACCTTGTAATTGAATCATTGTATATTAGTGGATTTTATCTTTCCATTAAATTCTTAATCCTGGTGGAATTTTTCTCATCATTTGAAGAAAACTATGAATCATTTTAAGTATTCACTATGGAATTTATAACACACCATGATTTTAAATTAATGTTATGTTAATAGAATATATGATACATAATAATAAGACAAAATGAATTTTAAATAATAATTATTTACATACTATAGTTATAAGATGGTCGTTGAATTTTTTGTTATGAAATATCCAACTCAATACATATTTATTGGTTAATTCTTATGAAATAAAAAATAATTTTTAGCTGTCGTTTTATTCAACAAAAATTTGTTATCCTAAAAAATGATTTTTTTACTTTTTGTGAAAATCTATTATAATTAATTTATGGAGAATTTATAAATTTTATTTAATAAAACTAATATAATTTTTTATATATGTATATCAAAATTAGTTTATGATGATTTTTTTATATTTTTATAAAATGATTGATTTTTAGTGAATAATGAAAAATATTAAAATTTATTGGAAAATGTAATTTTTTTCATGAATTTACAATGTTCGATTTTATACTAAAATTCGTTCAAAATAAAATTAGTTATCTTATGTTTTTAATAATCTAATTATAATATGTTGTATGATTTAATGTAATGAAGATATTGAAAGAATATTTTTAAGGAAAATAATGTTTGATTTCTGTTCAGACGAGAATCTTTTTCTTACAAGTATATTTTTACTTAATGTGTTTTAATTTTTATTAATATTCACTAATGATTTATTAAATTAATTTTTATTAATATTTTTATCATTAAAAAATGTTTTCAATGAAATTTTCTTTGCAATCATTGTATGATTTAATTTATTAATATTAACTGAAAATCTGATAAGAATCTTTATTTTAACATAATCAGCATAAAAATGTTTTCTCGAAATCATAAATTATCAATTATTTTAAGCTTCATTTACAACCTTCCATTATTATTTTTGAAGAAAATTTTTTCCATAAAATTATATAAATTAATATATTTTTAATGTGATTTTCAATGTGAAAAGTGTGACTTCTTGAAGAATGTTTTTATGGGTTATTATAGAATTTATATTCATCAATGTCAACAACCTTATATTTAATTTACACTTAATTAGGTATAAATTTAAATTATACTATCCTTATCCTTTCTAAAATTGTTCTATGATCAGTATGACATGGAAAATATTAATATTTAACGTGCTAGTTTTTCAATATGTATGTTTATTTTTATTTTTTTATTGAATTTAAATTATTATTTTTAAATGGATAATGCATTGGACTTAGTTAGTGATGGGAAGACCTTCTATAAGTCCTTGGTGCATTAGTATGTCTCATAAGACAAACTAGTTTGGTTGTTTGGCTTATACATTATCAATTTATAAAATATTTCCTGGAACGAGGCCATGATTATAGGTTTATGATGTCTTATATTATGCATTCCATCGTTATAATATTAGTTATTTATGTACATGTGGTTTTTTGAATAGTTATGATATCTAGGTATAATTTTTATGATCATGTTATTAATTATATGGTATTATTTGATAATCATTTAATTATTAAATATTAATCTTTATGATCATGTTATTAATTAAACGGAATTATTTTTTTTGTTATTTAAATTTTCATAATGGTTATACCTTATTTAATTTATGACTACTTCAATTGTATATAACCTTTACTATGCATTCAAGCTCAACCTTATTTTTTTCCCTTTCCATAAGATTCTAGTATGGGTACTATAAATGACATGAAAGAAAATTATAGAGATTATAATAATGTTACAAAACATAATAATGTGTTATATTTTATGTGATTTTATATTCAAGAATGAATCTAGTTTATCAATACTAATAAACTATTAATTCCATTAGTATGTGATCTCTTGTTTATTATGACAATGTAATAATGTAACCACCAACTCTGGGATTCTGGAGTTGGGGTTTTTACAAATAGTTTGAGAGTATGTTTAGTATAAATATTGGGAACTAGATTTAGGAAATCATATATTATGGAACATAACACTGTGAATTAATATAAGGATAATAATAATTACATGATAACAGAAAAAAGTTTTTATAAGATATAGTTCACGTAGTGTTCCATGGAATAGATCACTATCTGGATACTAAAAGTGGAAATGGTTCTAGAATAGATTTATCTAGGGGAAACCCAAAAAATATTATGTTAATTATATATTTTCTATTATTCTGGTGCATAGTGATTATACCCTTACTTTACTCCTAGTATGAATCCCTTGATGATATTCTTGGGTTAATTAACATTATTATTATGAACCATTATGATGAATCAGATAATAGACCTATGGAAAACAATGATATAACATTGTGATATGTGATACACCTAAATTATCATGGGATGATATTTCAATGGTTTTTCATATTTTTAAAGGCATAGATACACCTGTTGAGATTTTAGTTGATGAGAATTTGATATTATTAAGGATATTATGGGGGAAATTTATGAGAATAAAAAATGTTAATTTTTATATGTTTTAATGAAAATGTTATTTTATGAATAATTATTATTTATTTTATGGACATAAATTTAAAGGTATTGATAACCTTTAGGTTTTATATGATCTTTTTCAATGAGGTAATTATAGGTTATTAAAATTTGGGAATATATGTTTTATTATATAGAAAACCATGGGATTGAAAATTGATTTGATGATTAATTTTATTTTTAAGGACATTCATCTTATTTTTGTGAACATTATAAGAATTATATTAATTATTATTTTAGAAAAAGGTGGTTTGTATGGTGGGTGAAAACTCATTGCATTTGGAAAGGCCGTAGGGATTAAACTCACAACTGAAAGGTGAGAAGGATGAATTCACTACCATTGGATTATGAGTTCTCCTAGTCAGTATTAAATGGTTTTTAATTAAATTATGTGAATTATAAATATTAGTTGGATTCTTGGAAACATATTATCATATCAAATATTTTAAAAAATTTATGATTTCGAGGTGATTAATGATATTTCAGGGGAGGTTATATTCAAAGGAGGTATATATAACTATTATATTTAATGTAAGGGAATATTTAGAAAGGATGTTATTACAATTTTGGAGTTTTTATGATATATGAGATAAAATTTTAGTTTAAAAAATTCTTTAATGCTGAGTTATTGAGGTTATTTGGGGTATATGGTTATTTAATTAAGGAATTATTTGTGGTCAAACATTGGTTTTATTGTTTAATTTTAAGGACCAATATATTATTTCTTTATTTGAAGGTTTTTTCATTTTAGTTGTTATATTAAATTTTCAAATCTATTTTGGTTTTATTATATAAAATAGGAATTACTTGTCATTATTTTATGGATTAATTGATCCATTTGATGTTGATTTTAGTGATTGAGGTATTAAAAATTAATCTTTAATACACATCCTTTGGATAAAAAGATGAGATTATAGTGGGAATTGACTAAATGATAAAATTAGAGAAGTTATGTAAGTATATTTTCTTATGTTATTAGTATCCACATTAAACAAATTCTTCAAATCTAAGAAAATGATTTTGAATAAAATATGTTTTCATGTTAAATATATTTATGATGAGTTGATAATATACTTCACATATCTTTGGTTTATGATTCTACGATCTTTTACCTTATAATGATCATAAAAATATTTGTGATCAATACTCTTTTTCAATATCTATCATTATTAGGACATTTATTTTCCCTCCACTTTGATATTTTTACTTCCCAAAAATGTTTTCCTATTCCGATACGTAGTAACGTGTTATACCAAATAGCTCTAGTATTTCTATTTCCTAATTTTCAAGAGAAAGTTTTATTAACCTTTATTAAAAAGTGGGTTTTTAACAAAGGTATTTTTAAATTTCAACCTATTTATTATAAATATCATGTAAAAATTTCAAAGCTTAAATTTATTAATGTGTGATAATGTAACACCTAGTGATTCTAAAGGAACGCTATATTCAATAGCGTATGCGACACACAACGCAGACCCTAAAAAAATTAAGAAATGTTATTTTTTAAATTTTATAGTTATAACATAGATATTTAATTAGTGTTTATAAATGGGATTAACATAATTATGGAAAATATATAAATGAACAATTCAATAATAATTTAATGATTAATTCTTAAGAAATATGAACTGAATATTTAGTAAAGTCATTTAATTTTTCAAAAATAGATTTTATTCAAAAATGGGATTTGTTTCTTTTTAAGAGAATGTATTATAATTATTTCATAAAAAAATTATATATTTTATTCAATAATAATTATATAATTTTAGATTTTAATCCATCAAAATTAATTTATGTTGATTTTTTGTCACTTTTATGAGAACATTCATTTCCAAGTGAATAGTAAAAAATACTTCCATTTATAGAAAAATTTATTTTTGGTTTAAGAATTTAAAATGTTTAATTTTATTTTAAAATAGTTTAAAAATATAATTAGGTTTATTATATTATTAATAATAAAAAAATTTCCAATGGAATGAATTTTATGAGTTAACTTGACATAAATACATTTTTATACATAAGAAGACATTTTTTTTTGGAAAATGTGTTTTTCATTGTGTTTTAATTTTTAATATTCAATTAGTTTATTCAAATTATATAAATTGAATATTGAAAATATAGTTTCATATTTTTAATCATGAGGTCTATTTTTTCTAAATTGTTCAATTTTATTTTTGGTTATTATGAATAGTAACCGAAGTAAATTATTATCAATATAGTAAGGGTAAATCAACTTATTAAGCTTAAAAATAAAATGATAAGGACTAAAAAATAACTCTAACACTTTAATTTATTCAATTTAATGAGTTTATTTAGTTAATTTTCATCCAGTTTTTAAAACTATGAAATCATGTGGCCAAAGTTCTTTGATTTGGACCTTTAAAATCTTTAGTAAAAATAAAGTTAAAAATGTCACTTTATTACTTATAATTTCTATAATATTTTTTGGAAGACATAAAAAAAATATTTTTGATTATAAATTATAATTATATGTATAATGTTTTAGTCATGTTAAATTATTTTTTGTTTTTATGGATAAATCAATGAACTCAAATTCGCACGCATCACCAACATGATATATATTCAATTAATAGAAACATAAAATATATGAATTTAAAAATGTTAAAAGTAACATAATTTGAATTATTATTTGTGTTTAAATAAATTTTTATATAAAAATAAAATATTAGAGACGTTTTAAGGGATTATATTTCAATTTCATTATTTTCAGCATTCATTAAAAGTCAAATGAAATAACTTGTTTGAAAATGACATTAATATTATTTTATAATAAATAATATTTATTAAATTATTTAAAATTCATAAAAATATCATATTTAGAAACATTGTGGTTTTTTAATAAAATCCATAATGGATATGATATTTATGGGTCAATTTTTATTATAGTATCTATATTGACCACAAAAGAGTAAAAATATTATTATCGCAATAATTGTCAAAAAGGGTTGATATAGGGTTATTAAAATGACAAAGATAAAAAATACCTAAAATTGTAAAATTTTAATTGGATTATATTATTTTTAATTCTAATGATCTTATAATCTAATGTCATCAATTGTGTTCCTTTTTTAATATAAAACGAATTTATATTAATTTAATAGTTTCTGAAATACCAGGAATTCCCCACCCCTAATTATTGAGGTCACCCGTATCCTATTTTATCCATACATAAAGAACTATATGGTTCATCCATTCCCCAAAAAATAACTTCTAAATATACATTGTCAAATTTTATAGGTATTATTTTATACAAAATATAAACATTGGTTAGAATAAGGTTTAAAGAAAAGTAAGTTGTCTAAAGAAGAAGTGTCAATTTCAATCGAATGTTTTAGTTTTATTTATTATTATACAAATTTGAAATAATATTCAAATATGATAAAATTAGACCACCATTATCAAAAATATATTTATATGTTTCCTTGTTAATTACATACTCTATATCTATATCCTCTACCATCAAATGAGAAAGGAAACTTTTATTCATCTGTACAGTGAACTGTTGCCTCGTGAATAGATGTAATTTGGTTACCATCACCACATCTAATGGATAGATATAATGATGAATATAATGTTAATATATGATATTAAGGAAATATTTATTATTATAAAAATTTAATATATCTTCTACTTTCTTATCCATCCGTCATTTTAAAAATGACAACATCATTCATGCTTACGTGTGGACTACCACCTCCAAGAAGCGACGTGATTCCTTTTCCCTCAACACATCACATGGATGATATATATAAGTTTATTTACTGAAATAAAATGTTTTTTTTGTAAAATAATGATCATTTAAAATGAAAAACAATACTTATTTTCCTTCCTTCGTGATTTTTGAAAAATGGAAACATAACTCATGTGTGTGTACAACTTACCACCTCCATGATTGTAACACAATTCATTTTTCAAAACCATAATTCTTGGTTGGTTTCAAAAGTATAATTGAAATATAAAATTATAATTATGAAAATATTATTATTCTGTAGATGATGGATCTATGACCTCTTTAACCATGGTCAACCTACCAAAGTGATTTTGGACATATGAACTGAATATCATCAAAACAACTGATGTGAAATTAATTAAAAAGTAACTAAATATTAAATGGTAATAAAAAAAATAAAAAAATAAAATACTTTAATTTTTTTAGGAATGGAAATAATTAACATATTTTTATTATTTAAGAAGATAAATATCATACAAGATGAGTTAGACATAAGTAATGAGATTCCATCTCAATTTACACTAATTAATTCATATTATAATGATATAAAACAATATATTTTATATAGTGTAAATCATACAATTTTATATTTTATTTCATTAATAATTCCCACATAATTTTATCTTATCTAAATTAAAAATAAATCATTGAAGTTGACTTTACATGAATGTGACTATGTGGTTAGGCATTAAATCACTAAATTTCTTATCATTTGCTTGTATTACTTCATTAATGTAGTTGATATTCAAAGATAATGGTTGTAGTGAAATATAATTTTTTATAATTGTTTTTTGAATATTTAACTTTTTTGAACACAATCACTGCATCTATTATTTTTCAGCACAATCATTGTAGGTATTTATTAGCTCAATATTATTTTATTGGATTATATCAATTATTTATTGATTATATTATTTTATGATTATGTGTAAAATTAAATTTGATAAATATATGTTGTATTTAATCTTCTTTTAGGATTTAAATTTATTACACATAATAACCCCATTGATTAATTCTCAGTTCAATGGAATGATCATTACAGGGGTTTATCCTCTCACATTGGGTTTTGTGAGACATATGTTGTAATCACCACATAATTATTTCATGTCATGTATATAATACCATTTTATATTATATATCATAATTTATTTTATATTAATTTCTTTTAAATATTAATTTTATGTTATTTCATTCATGGGGATTATTATTCACATGTTACTAAAGCGGTAAGGGATTATTTCACAATCTCATCATTATTTGAGATAGTTTATATTTAAGTGTTTAATGGAGGAATTATATGATCTTTATATGATAAACCCAAAATATTTCCTTCTTTACTGGTTATTTTTAAAAATAAAAATTTTTTCTTATATTTTACTCTATTAATTACGAAATAGATCTAAATAATGTTTTTAAGGAAAATACACAATTTTTTATTCAGTCAAGAATATTTTACATCACATTATATATTTGACTAATTTTTTTTTTAAAAAATACTTTTTCTTTTATAAAATTATTTTTAATGAAAATTTTACCCATGTGTATCTTTTTATAGAATAGTTTAAAATGAATCATTTTATCACTATTAGAATGAGGCACTTTTTCAATTTTTACTAAAACTATGGATAGTATGCTTATTTTAATGTACTCAACTTGAAAATAATTTCCCAAAATCCTGAATGATAAATTATTTTAAGCTTACTTCCAAATTTGGAATGATTCTATTCAAATAAATGTTTTTCCTAAAATTATGTTTTTTAGTTTTTTAAAGTTATTTTAAAAGTGAAAAGGTTATTTTCCTCACCAATATTTTTATTGATTTTTTGGAATATCTACTAATTAATTTAAACAAAAAATTACTTTATTTAAATTATATTTGGAATATATTGTAATGATAACATCTTTATTCATTATTTGGATATTTTATAATCACTTTGACAGGGGAAATGTTATCATTTCTAATGAAGGGTTTTCAATTTGAATTTTTTTATTTATTATATATTGAATCTTTTTTTCCTCTATATATGATTAATTACTTGGAGTAAGTAAATAATGGAAGAGGTCTTTTATAGACCCCCTTTGCTAAGGTTGGTATCATTAGAGAAAATTGTTTTTTTATTTGGACAATACCATGTCATTTATATATGATGACTTGGAATGAAGTCTTGATTTTATGTTTATGATGTCTTTTATTTATATTAGATCATTAAGAGATTAGTTATTTATGTCTATCTCATAAATTGAAAATTCATTATGTCCATATATAATTTTCATCATCATGGGAATAGTTATATGGAATCAATTGATCATCATTTATTCCCTCTATATTATTCTACATTCTCAAGTTATTAATAAATTAGTTTTGTTTTTAATTTTTTACATTTCCATATAGATTATGAATTATTTATTTTATGACCAATTAAACTACACATAACCCTTACTATGAATCTAAGCTCACCCTAGTTTTGATTCCATTCTTCAAGATTCCAGAAAATATAATATAAATGATATGAAAAAATTATATTCATAATAATGACATTTTCAAGGAAAATAATTTGATATATTTTATGATATCAAATATAATATGGTATTATAATAATAATATATTTTACCAATACTACTGAACTATTAGGTACTTTGAGAATTGATCAATCATATATACTTTCAATTTAATAAAGTAACCACTGATTCTGGACTTTTAGATTGAGGGTCTTTATAATGTTTCTTTGAAATCTTTTTACATGTTTCAAATAGTATCATTCCATTCTTATCTGTATCCAAATACCATTTAACATGATTATTAGTCTCCATTCCCATCTTTTTCATTACTTTAAAATTAAATGACTTAGAGGACTCATTCTCAATCCTAATAGTGCTTTTTCATTATCTATTCATTCGAGCAAAATCTATGAGATATTATTTCCCTTATAATATATTGATTTTTTATATTAATGTATTTATCAAATTTCTCTAATTGTTTCTTATATATTATATATTATGTATAAATATCATTGTAATGTTTTCCCCATATATAATAACAAGTTCTTCTTTAATTTTTATTAATGTTAATAATTTTCATTCCATATCATCTGATTTATCATGTGAAAGTACCTCTTAAAGAATATCACCTTTAAATTCTTCCATTATATACTCTTTATTCCCTTGTTCTTATTAATGTTTTGAATCAAAGATCACCATTGATTGGAATGTCCCCTAAAATTTTATAAAAAAATAATAACCTTAACCCTTTCAATATATCCCAATTTGAGGGAAATTATTTTTAATGTAATAATCCATTTCTCCACCACCAAAGTATGAGTTGTTCCATTAAAATTTAAAGGATTTTTCCATGTAAAATAACACCACTAAATTATTATTTGTGAAGGTAATGTATGTTTTTCTACATTGGTAATGATAGTTTTCATAACATGAGTCAATATTCCCTATATATTGATAATATTATTAGTTTTGAAGCCAAAATAAGTGACATTATCATTATGGAATTTTTAATATTTATTACGAGAGTTGACATAGCTTTTATTCCTTATATTATGAACCATTTATAAATAATGCAATATAATTAATTATAACACAAAAAAACTATGAATTCTAAATAGTAGTAAATATTGACAATTCATTTTTCAAAAATAAAAGTTGAGTGTTCTATATATTCTAGAAACATTTATAGAATTTCATAAGAGGTTTTTCATAGGCTTTAAGTTTCTACATATTATGTTCTTAAGGTATATATATATTAAACATCATATTATACCAACTGTAACACATTGAATTAAGTAAACAAAAACTGGTAGTTATTTTATTACATTTCTAAAAAATAAATAGATCACAATATAATAGAGTTTAGTAGTTTAAAAAACTGGATATATAAAATAAAATTACATTATAAAGAAAACATAAGATAAATCATTTCAAAAACATAAAAATATTATTATTTCTCCTCGAATATTGATATTTTTCATAGAGTAATCTTAATGATTTCATAGAGAAATGGGAAACAATATAAATGTGTGATTTTTTATTCCATGTAAGGGGTATCATAGAGTGAAATAAATCATAATATAATCATTAAATACATAGAATTTCCTTAATAATAAATCAAATAAATTAAATATAAATTATTACATGAGCATCATATATCCACATGTAACAAAATAGTGGAAATTAATAAAACGCATGAATAAAATAACTGATCCCATAATGATGGAATGTAAAATACCATACACCATGAATATACTACCAAGGTCATTGTTAATGATATATATAAACGAGTAAGGAATACAAAATGTTTCTATCTACTTTGTCTCATGAAACCTACTAATGCCTTTGGGTTCTATATAATTTTATGCCCCACCTATCATATAACAAGGGGAATTCAACCATTATAAAAAAATAATTGGTAAAAAACATATCATAATGTTCTCTTACTAATAATAAATATATATTAATGGATAAGTAATTAATATTTTTTCAATCATAAATAATCAATATTTAGAATATCAATATGTCATAATTAACTAGAATATATGGATGTTTAGGAAAATATCTAATAATTAAATTAGAAATGATAGGATATTCATATTTCTATGGAAATTACCCTTATAAAAGGAATGATAATTAGTTAATGGTGTAGGGTAATTCATTTTATAAGAATATAAATAGTAAATAGTAATTGAATATCATAGTTTTAATTATTAGGAGACCAAATAAATGATAGAAAAATGATTTATAAAAATTATAATTATGGATCACATATATTTGATACACATTACGTCTATAAATTTCATGAAGGAACGAGTTAACGGTCAGAATGAATTAATAAAAAAGGTAAAATTGCCTAAAAATGGAGTTTAATCCACTTGGGAACCAATATAGGATCCCCTAGTAACATAACTTCAATCCTTCTTTAATCAAATCAAACTATTAGAAATAATACAACCAACAGACGACAAAACATAGTATACATATGTATTTAAGTAATGATGTTTTTTACTATGGAATTTTTAAGCATTATAATAGTTTTAAAAGGTGGTTTAATGATATGGAATAAATATTTTTCATTGAAAATATAAAATTAATTTATTAAAATGAAGTATTATTACATTTCAAATGGTAATCAAAAGAAACAATAAATAATTACACAAATAAAAAAAGGGAATAGATTAGGAACCCTTACCTTGGAAGGTATCTTCTTAATGCCTGATAAGAACAACGTATTATATAAAAAACACATTTGAGTAAATTTTGGGGCATA
This sequence comes from Viscum album, assembly GCA_963277665.1. Taxonomy (NCBI): domain Eukaryota; kingdom Viridiplantae; phylum Streptophyta; class Magnoliopsida; order Santalales; family Viscaceae; genus Viscum; species Viscum album. Next base: position 886,544,842 of record OY728158.1, read on the forward strand.
AAATTAGATGTGAACTATAATAAATAATTTAAGAGTGAAGAGGAATGGGTGGATGAATGAGTATTTATAAATAAATATAGGATAATTGTTTAGGCATTTCTTTCAAAGGACTTCGAAATCTAGGTTGGTGAAAATGGAAATACATTTTATTAAAAATTCATTTATCTCACGGGTTTTTTATATTTTTGGCATGTATTTTGATAGTTTTTATGTTTGAGAATTGAAATCCATATTTTATGTTACCTTTTACATAGGAATTTCATTTTGGAAAAACCAATTGTTTTCAAAACCATAATTTCTATATTATACTTTTTAATGTTCTTTCTAGGTTATCACATTATTTTTAATTAATTATAAGATTTTATACTAATAAAATACCTTATTTTTGGTTTTTTATTTACTTATATTAATTATTTTATTGATTTTGAATAATAATTAATTAATAATAATTTTTGTTTATTCTAACATAATATTAATATTTTTTAAAATATTAAACGATCTCAAAAAATTATAAAATAATAACCATTAGATAATTTTGGTATAATAATTGTTAATATAAATTAATTTTGATAAAACTAATTTTATATATATGTGTGTTTTTTAATTTGAAATTTAAAAATTATTTTTCATTTTAAAATCATGTGTTTGGTGCCATAAATATTAGAACTCTACATCTATAAAATAAAATTTTAATTTTAAGAAATTGTTGTGCAATTATGATACTACTAATTGATTAATATTCATTTTTATGTGATTTAAATTATTATTAAATGATTTTATTAATTTCTATTGTACACTTTCATTATAAATAGTTAATTTATTATTACAATGGTTTTATTCAAAATATTCACATTCTTATGGTCATAATACCCAATATATATACACTTCATTATAACATGTATAATCATTCATATACTTCTCTTAGTTATTATTCCATGTAAACTCCATTACATATATTATTATTTAAAAAAAAATTCTATTGTATACTTCTAAATATTTTTAGAGTATGATCCTCCTGAGTTCAATATTATTGTATTTCCATATATTGTTACTTGTACTATGGCACATGTTTTAAATATTGTTTTTCAAGTAATTTTATTACTTTTTTTGTTAAAATAATATGTGTTTTACAATTATAATTAAATATTATACTTTTGATTGTGAAATATTTTTTAAGATTATTGTTTAATTAATATAAATTAATCTCATTTCATAGACACCACATCAAGAATCACCATGGATTAATAATGTAAAAATTATATAATAAAATCATGTAACTTACACAAACCATGAATAAATCACGATGTGGTGTAATGATGTTGAGTCTATGATCATATAGGTATTAATGAATCCTATAATGTAGTTAAGAATATGAAACAAATGCATGAATTATTATTCATAATTGATCATTAATTTAATCTCAATTTTATAGAAAAATCTATAATAACTCACCTGGTAAGATACCTCAAATGAAATGGTATGCGATGCAGAGAAACAACCATTTTAAGTCCACCTTTTTTCACTAATAAAATAAATATGATTATAATGCGATTATAATATTCTCTAATGGAACTAAAAATCCATTTTTGATAAAGACTGCACCAAAATTAGGGAGACGAAGGAGGAGGAGAAAGGTAGGGGAAGAGAAAGATCTTACTTTTGACTGATATGATTAAATGAACCCATTCCACCATGATTAAAGGAAGAAGGAGGGGGTAAGGGGAATCTATCCCACTATGCATGTGGGTAACCTAAAATGGACATCTCATGTAAGGATTTAAAAATTATAAATGGTAATTCCATCCTCCCTCCTTTTAATAATCGGATTGAGGACACTATAATGTTCGTTTTCCTTCATTGGGATCCTAGAGAAACCATTGGAGTCCATGTGGCCTACCACATAGAACCTAATGGCATGGTAAATGGTATTATATAACCCCAAAGCACACCATAAATGTTTCCAACTTCCACTATGGTTCCAATATGTTGTTCTTGCAACCCACTGTGGTTTGATTCTTCATCTGTTGGTTAATTTGTTCACAAAAAGTTTTCAAGATCTTTGCCATGCCCAAATCTTATCTGAAGATCCATAGACAGTATAATGGATTACCTTCAGATAAATTTTCAAAATTTCAAATTCAACTCGACAATAAATCTACTAGAGTATATACTTATATATATTAACCAAAACAAAAATGTTTTTGTCATTAAAGATACATTTTCTTTATCTATAGGGAATTTTATCCTAAGAAAGAAAAAAATACTCAAAAATATAGTGGTATTGAGTTCTTATCTAGGTCTTACAATTCTAAGTCACCTTACAAATTCTTTTATACTACCATGAAAATAATACTAGTTAAATAAGCATCCCATGAATAAATATGACTTTGGGGAAATTTTATGAACATGTAGTCTTACTCCTCAAAATCTATTTGTTTTTTCCTTTGATTCACACAAAAATTTTAATGCCTTTATTATATCATCATCCTTTCATACATTAATTATTCTTTATCCATAGTAAAATACATTTAATCTAATAAGTATCAATATGTCACCAATATTATTCCAATAACATAACGACCTATAAAGTCTCCCATACAAAGGATCAGAAGGTGAAATACCAATAATGGAGTGGTAGATGTTATTGTAAATGAAATCCACTTGGGTAAATGATAATCATAGCGTTCTCTAAAGATTGATACGTAGGTTTACAATATATCCTGTGGAAGTATTATAGTCTCATACATCTAGAAATTAGTCAGTGTGTGGAACAAAATAATCAATCATAGTGTTCTCATGAAGTCCTCCATGTAAATAATCCAAAATCAAGATGTAAATCATGCATCCATATTCGAAAACATAAATGGGATAATCATTCCCAAATAAAAATCAAGATGTAAATCATGCATTATTATGGGTCTATAAATCCAACCCAATGATCAACACTACCATCTTTATCCAAACAAATAAATGGTATAATAATTACCCAATAAAAATCCAAGATGACACTCCCATGTTTGTGATAACACTACATAATAAAAGGATGGTCTATGATATCCATAATTGACCCTCCTAATAGTTGGTTTTCATATTCATTTTCCCTAAGGAATAGTCCATAAATTAGTGTGTCAAAAGATAATTCTCTCTTGGTAAAGTACATTAAAATCAGTTGGCATATAAATATCCAATTCTTAATAGTCCTCTTAATAGTTGGGAAACATACCCACATACAACCCAAGGAGTAGTACACAACATCATTGGTGGAATGTAAAAATCTTCCCTGACAAAAATAGTTATCCAAATTGTCGACACAAACATACTTGTGCTTAGACCCTAAGAGAAACTCATGGCACAATGGGTGGTGTATACATTTCATTATCATTAAAACGGTCATCCAGATAATAGGATGGTATAATAAAACGACCCAAATAAAACACAAATCCAACACTACATATGTCCTCAAAATTATGTTCCAAACATAGCTATATCCATATAACAACCCATGATTTATAAACATAAACCTTATATCACTTTTGTGGGATACATAATATATTATAAGAACACACACCCAATAACCATTTTAGTTTAGTTCCCTTGGAAACATGAAAACATAAACAATTGGTTCATAAAATATATAATTATTATTCCTCATATTTCTTTCTAACTAGACCCCTTTTTGACATATCATAATTTTTTGTATTATTCATATCTTGGGGAAATGAAACATAGTAAAGGGTGAACTTAGATGCTCATTAATGGTAAACATGGATGATATGTAAGTATAACAATAAAATAAGGGTATGAAAACAAGAGAATAAAATTTTAAGTACATAGCAGATATATCAGAAGATCATATGCATGAGCTATGGCTTAATGTTTGGTGGTTCATAAGACATGAATCGTAAGTAAATAAAGAACATTATTAATGAAATCATACCATTAACATAATATGTATAAGGCCCCAGCCTTAAACCTTACTTAATCTTGAGTTATTACAAGATTACACATTGAGGATCTTTTCAGGTTTAGAGTTTTAGGGAATTAGATCATGAAACTTGCATTACATTCCACATTTAAACAAAGTGGTTACATAAAAGACATTATTCATTCTTCCCATCAACGGAAACATATTTAAAATAAAACATGGATTCTTTCTTGACACTTCCTTGACACTATCATCACATCATGTACCCTTCCCTTGACCTGTGAAAAACATTTCAAAAACATGGGATGAGCATAAAAAGCTCAGTAAGGGATATAAAAATATGGAATGGAAACATGAGTACATGTATACATAAGAATGAAATCATACTTTACCCATAAAACATAGGCATATCAAATCATGAATAAATCATAGAAATCATAAGACATAAAAGGTAACTTGAGGCATTCATAACATTCTTACGTAGGGAGTAACCCTCTTGGTTACGTTTTGGAATACCCATCACAGTATATTCCCTAAATCTCTTCGGAGAAACCTCAATGTTTCACTCCTTCGCGTTACCCAATGCATTGGAGAGCTATATCGGGCTCACCCACCCTTAGTTTATCACGGAACCATCCATTTTCATAACAATTCCCAAGAAACATAACATAAACGTATCACATAAAACATTTATAAAGTAAAAAAAACATTTCCACATTTCAATCACAATATTACAATTTAGTATTTTGAAATAATGAATCCATACAAAAAAGAAAACATTTCCAAAATCATTTAAAACATTTAATAATGAGAATTTTGAATCAAAGTGTCCCATACCACCTTGAAGCTTAAAATTTTAAACCATTAATATCCATATAAATAAATCCTTAAAACCATTTTGAAAACATGGATATTAATAAGAACAAATAATTAAAACATTTAAAGCGATATTTTGGTTAAAGGGGTTTTACCAAAATTAAAGACACTTGAATACAATAATTGAGGAATAATATTTAGTCAGAACTTTATAATATCATGAGAACAAATGGATTCATGATATAATACCCCAAAGGACAGTATATACACCATATAAGAGTGAATTGGTGCATAACAACAATGAACTCTCAATAGAAATGTCAAATGTGATGAAATCCCTTATAAAGAAGGTATCCTTAAATTAAGGACAAATCAATCTCAAAAATATGTGTGAAAAATATAAATACACCCAATATAAGTGTATATTAAGTGTAAAACAATAAAAGGTCATTCACACATATTCAATGGATGACATATTCAAATGACTACATGTTGAACCCAAAGAAATCGAAATTGGGTTAAAAAGTTCCCTTGACAGCCTAACGGCATCACATAAAAATGAGTTGATGAGAGATAAAAAAGTGTATCTCATCACTTGGACATAAAATTTACATCAATAAGGATATATGAGAACATATCCCAATATAAAAATATGTAAATTAAAAGACCCAACAAAATAAGTCTTTTAAAAAAAGAGTAGGGTGAAAGGTTCCCTTACCGACTTGGGTATCTTTCAAAACATACACCCCATGAAAGAAGGACAATAAATCATTGATGTAAATACTCATGAAGGAAATTATATTACACAAAGAGTAGAATAATGGAAGTAAATAAACCACTAAAAGGAAATTGTGTCAAATGTATCATAAATCTCACGGGAATAAATGTGAGATGAAAAATCCCTTACGAAAACTCGGCAGCCTAACAGCGCCACATAAAACTTCCAAAAATGGATTGATGAGATCAAATAGGGTATCTCATCACATTACAAAAACAATTACAGCAAGAGGAATATGAAATAACATCCCCCATCATAACAAATAGGAGCTTAAAAGAATTGACATAAAGGGGAGTACTTAAAGAGAAAGAGAGAGGTTAGATCTCTTACGAAAATTCAGCAGTCTAACGGCGCCACTCGAAACTTCCAAAATGGATTGATGAGAGACAATAGGGTCTCTCATCATATGAACATAAAAATTACATTAAGAGTGATATAAAAGAACATCCCAATAAGAAGAAATATGAGCTTATAAGGAATGACATAAAAGAGTGTACTTAAAAAGAAAGAGAGGAGTAGGATCCCTTACCTCGGGTCCGACTTGACTCGATCGTTCTTTAACGTCCTGAATAATAAACTTGAGTTAATCTATACTTCCTTAAGAACCTTTCTCAAGTTCATTATTCCTTTTATATCACTTATTACCGTGTCATAAACATTATGTAATCATTTAAGTTAATAATATTTGTTTTGCCGATATTTGGTTCTTAAGTCGAAAGTGGACTTCTTACAATTACATGTTGTTCGTGTGGTCAAATGTTTATTATATCCAGAATTTTATTCATGATGTAGATATAATATATGTAATATATATCCAGTACATTCATGCATTTATAACATTACATAATCATTTAGAGGTAAGAAATGAAATGCACCGTTCATGGAGACGGTAAGCCATACGTACGCATGAACGCTACTTTCATTTCTATTTCGTATTTTATAGAATGGAATCATAATGATATAAAGTTATATTATAATTACAGTATAATATCATATATAATATCATAGTTCCATCCTTTATACGTCCCACATATGGTATTTAACGAATCAAATCACTTTGAGGGGGCGGTAGTCCGCACTTCCTTAAATGAAGATATCGCGTTTACCCATAATGGAAACAATAAAGGTATGCCCAAAATGAAAAAAAACAGAAGATTAAGGAAAACATAGACATATTATATATCATATATATAAATATTGACATCATAATGGCCACCTTTCAAGGTGTTAAATGAGTATTGAACAATCATCGTTTCAGGAGGCAGAATTTCGCCATCCACGGAAACCGTATGTTCTTTAACCATTTGATGTAGTTTTGTGAGAGTGTAGCTAGAATAAATATTATAACAACATCCTAGTATATTGAAGATACTGGTCTGGTTACAAAAGAAGTAAATAAAAAGAGTTTAGGGGGTTGGAGAATCAAAATAAACCAAATGAACATGAGAGAATTAATTACCTTTAAAAGTGTAACTCCTTTTGATTTGAGCCTAAAGGCTTCCTTTGAAAGGATTCTGCCCAAAGGGAATCCTCTAGGATGAGGAGAGGGATGTGGAGAGAGTAAATGGGCAGGGTTTGGCCGAGCCAAAGGGTTGAGGAGTGTGTGAAATGAGGTAGAGGTGGGGGCCTTTTATAAGAGGAGAGGAGGGGCACTTTTGGAAAGTAAGAAATATTACTTTATTTGAAAATGTGTTTCGGTTTTAAAAGGTCCCACATTGAAATAATTCGTGAATAAGGTGATAAGGGTTCTAAATCCACCCATCCAATATGTTTTGGACATGTGTAGGTCATATAGTTTACATTACATTCTCATTTTATTTAAATCGTCAGATAATGATGTCATCGCTGCATCATTATGATGTCATAAATAATTTAATTTATTTAATTTCTAAAAAATATAAAAAAAATAATATGATGTAGGAACTCTTTTTACATTTCCAATGACTATTTATAATAAAAAATATGATCTTTATAACCCCATGTAATTTTTTTTTTCATAAAATAACTCAAGTTTGTTTCATTTTTACTTTAACATTAAATAAAAAGTTATTTATGTCATTTCCCAACCAAAGTGAATCCATGGGGTCCCCAAGTCGACCCATGGATTGTCTTGGTCGGCCATGACACAAACAATGAGTTTAAGACATGTTTCAGGTTCATTTCATATTATTAAAACATTATTTTTACCTTAAACTACACTAATTACCTCTAATCGCGATTAAAAACTTAATAAGTTACTATTCACCAAAAAATTATTTTTATCCCATTGAACCATATGTTACTTCTTAATTACAACCATGTATGTCGGATTTTTGAAATTAAAAACACAATGATGGAAAAATTTCATTTAAATGGAAAAATCAGTTTTTATAAGTACCACTTAGTGGTTTCACTATTCATCAAAAATTCAAGTTTTTCCAAAAAGTACCAAAAATTCACCCTAAGCTATATTTGATATTCCGAATTCAAAAATGAAGTCTATTTTACAAAATTGAAAACATAAGGTCACATTAATTAATTTATTAATTAATTCCCGCTGTCAGAGCAAATAGCGTGTTTTTATGAAACAATAAGTATCAAAAGATTGACACTAGTTTAAGTCTGATTTCAAAGTAAAATTAATTCCAACGACCACTATTAGATTTAATGGTAAAAATATATTCTAATTTCACTTTAAAACCAATTCAAAAGATAATCTAATCATATAAATAAATTATATTAAAAAGAGGTTTTGAATTAAAATACAACATTTTACACTATTCATTAAAAAAATGAACTTTATCAGAAAGATACAAAAAATTTACACAAAGTAAATTTTGATGTCCTGATTCTTAATAATAGTTTTATTTGGTCCAAAATAATGTTTAAGAGTGAACAAAACTATATTTAATGATGGTTCAACATCAAAAGGTGATAAGTGAACCTTAAGTGAAAACTAGGGCATATACGCCTAAAATTGAATTCTTTCCGTATTTTAAGCCTCTATCCTATATTGGATAAACGTAAAAACATTTAAAAACATATATAATAATATTTTAGTTATTTATATCCATTCCCACCAATACAACGGCTACATGTTAACTACCATTTAAAATAATTTTATTTTATTATTAGAGTGCAACGTAAGATTCCCAAGAAACTCGTTGTAGCGTGTTGGGTACGCCATCGAGCATAGCGTCCCCTTTAAAGTAATATCAATATTTTATTCACAAATATGGATAAATATGAAAATGTCATATTCTTTATTTACCTGTGGTGTTACATCCTTCCCCCTTTTGGGAATTGCGTCCCCGCAATTTTAAAATTGTGCTTGGAAACATCCTTGAAAGTCCCACATCAGAACAAGAGTTGGTAAAACGATCACTTTAAAATAAAGAAAGATAAGCACAGAGGTCACCCGAGTTAACCCATACTAGGACTCCATGTAGGAAAACATAGACATGGAGGAGAAAACATAGGGTCATGTTCTGATGGAGAGTGATAGAAAACATGTTTAGGAGAAAGTTAACAATAAGAAAATCACAAACTTGTGATGGGTTAAATGGTGTTGGGTTCCCCAGTAGGAAAAGTAAATAGACACAATTTTTGTTTTAAGTTACTTTTTATTGAGGAATTTATTCTTAAGGAAACATAATCACTTATCATTTTGACTTTCAAATTTTACTAGATTCCTTAATCAAACTCATATTTTTTCCAAAAGACGAGTATTTAGGGAGACTTGTTCGCATTAAGAGTACTATAATCAACTTCTAGAGAATCACCTAATCCACAAAAGAGAACTATATACATCCCATGTCATTAGGCTTTAACCAAAACCAAAACCAAAAAGGTTATTACAAGATCAGATAATCCAGAAAAGGATAACCCTTTATAAAAAGAAAATCTATTCTTAATCTCCAAAATTTGTCCAACAAAACCCAAAGTTCAACGAGGACAATTCTATAAACAATTTTTCCATAAAATTCTTCAAATTAAACCAATATAAGATTTAAACCCAAATATTTGAAGGATTTAGTCACATAGTCTTCCAAGTTAAATCATAACATTTATCTCCAAACAACATCAGTTGCTCCTAAGGTCTCGTATTGAAAAGTAATTAACCTAATCACATATCCTCCATGATAGGTTAATCATTTTCATAAATAACCCAAAATCAACTTACTCTTAATTCATAAAATCATCTAACTAAAAAGAATCGGTCAAACTAACCAGGGACTTCACGTTCAGTGGTAGGTGATAAATACCAGTCGCACTTTGGTTGTGGGTTCGATTCCCACAGCTTTGTCCGATGCGACGAGTTGTCACACGGTCTGCGTGTTGTCCTTTTTCCAAAACTATATAATTCTTTAATCATTCCCCAAAAAGAGATAAAATCATCAAAAATGATCATAACATATTTTAACCTCAAGTTTATCTCATGCCTTTCATTTTCCAGCATATCATATAATAACCCATAATTACCTCAAAAGTAAGGACCATATAAACCCTAATGGTTACCTTAATAATTTTTACCTGAATTTCCACATCGAGTTGGACATCTCGTACATGTTGCATTAGAGAACTCACCAAGGTTGATGTGGTTGATTATGAATCCTTGATATTTCGTTTAGAACAACCATGAGATTTCTCATTGAATCCCCCATCTCATCCAGTCTCTTAATCAGAGAACCACCACAGTTTCCTTCAAACCCATTGTCACTTTGGTGCCTGCCAGATCCATCCATTTACTAAAACCAAAAAGGTCAGTGTGAGTATATCAACATAACCATCATGTACTAATGAGGAAGATAAACACTAAGATATACTTACTCATTCACTTTATCTAAAACTAGGACTCTTTCTGAAATCCTAACCATTATGGTAATGTCACTTATGCTTAAAGAATACCCTAACCTCTAAAGTTATCTAAACCGACCTTTGATACCAACTATAAGGCCCCAGCCTTAAACCTTACTTAATATTGAGTTATTACAAGATTACACATTGAGGATCTTTTCAGGTTTAGAGTTTTAGAGAATTAGATCATGAAACTTGCATTACATTCCACATTTAAACAAAGTGGTTACATAAAAGACAGTATTCATTCTTCCCATCAATGGAAACATATTTAAAATAAAACATGGATTCTTTCTTGACACATCCTTGACACTATCATCACATCATGTACCCTTCCCTTGAACTGGGAAAAACATTTCAAAAACTTGGGATGAGCATAAAAATCTCAGTAAAGGATATAAAAATATGGAAAGGAAACATGAGTACATGTATACATAAGAATGAAATCATACTTTACCCATAAAGCATTGGCATATCAAATCATGAATAAATCATAGAAATCATAAGACATAAAAGGTAACTTGAGGAATTCATAACATTATTACGTAGGGAGTAACCCTCTTGGTTACGTTTTGGAATACCCATCACAATATATTCCCTAAATCTCTTCGGAGAAACCTCAATGTTTCACTCCTTCGCGTTACCCAATGCATTGGAGAGCTATATCGGGCTCACCCGCCCTTAGTTTATCACGGAACCACCCGTTTTCATAACAATGCCCAAGAACCATAACATAAACGTATCACATAAAACATGCATAAAGGAAAAAAACATTTCCACATTTCAATCACAATATTACATTTTAGTATTTTGAAATAATGAATCCATACAAAAAGAAAACATTTCCAAAACCATTTAAAACATTTAATAAGGAGAATTTTGAATCAAAGTGTCCCATACCACCTTGAAGCTTAAAATTTTAAACCATTAATATCCATATAAATAAATCCTTAAAACCATTTTGAAAACATGGATATTAATAAGAACAAATAATTAAAACATTTAAAGCGATATTTTGGTTAAAGGGGTTTTACCAAAATTAGAGACACTTGAATACAATAATTGAGGAATAACATTTAGTCAGAACTTTATAATATCATGAGAATAAATGGATTCATGATATAATACTCCAAAGGACAGTATATACACTATATAAGAGTGAATTGGTGCATAACAACAATGATCTCTCAATAGAAATGTCAAATGTGATGAAATCCCTTATAAAGATGGTATCCTTAAATTAAGGACAAATCAATCTCAAAAATATGTGTCACAAATATAAATACACCCAATATAAGTGGATATTAAGTGTAAAACAATAAAAGTTCATTCACACATATTCAGTGGATGACATATTCAAATGACTACATGTTGAACCTAAAGAAATCGAAATTGGGTTAAAAAGTTCCCTTGACAGCCTAACGGCATCACATAAAAATGAGTTGATGAGAGATAAAAAAGTGTATCTCATCACTTGGACATAAACTTTACATCAATAAGGATATATGAGAACATATCCCAACATAAAAATATGTAAATTAAAAGACCCAACAAAAGAAGTCTTTTAAAAAAAGAGGAGGGTGAAAGGTTCCCTTACCGACTTGGGTATCTTTCAAAACATACACCCCATGAAAGAAGGACAATAAATAAATGATGTAAATACTCATGAATGAAAGTATATTACACAAAGAGTATAATAATTTCAGTACATACACCACTCAAAGGAAATTGTGGCAAATGTAGCATAAATCTCACGGGAATAAATGTGAGATGAAAAATCCCTTACGAAAACTTGGCAGCCTAACGGCGCCACATAAAACTTCCAAAAATGGATTGATGAGATCAAATAGGGTATCTCATCACATTAAAACAAAATTTACAGAAAGAGTAATATGAAAGAACATCCCCCTTCATAACAAATAGGAGCTTAAAAGAAGTGACATAAAGGGGAGTACTTAAAGAGAAAGAGAGAGGTTAGATCTCTTACGAAAATTCAGCAGCATAACGGCGCCACTCGAAACTTCCAAAATGGATTGATGAGAGAGAATAGGGCCTCTCATCATATGAACATAAAAATTACAGTAAGAGTGATATAAAAGAACATCCCAATAACAAGAAAGATGATCTTAGAATGAATGACATAAAAGAGTGTACTTAAAAAGAAAGAGAGGAGTAGGATCCCTTACCTCGGGTCCGACTTGACTCGATCATTCTTTAACGTCCTGAATAATAAACTTGAGTTAATTTCTACTTCCTTAAGAACCTTTTTCAAGTTCATTATTCCATTTATATCACTTATTACCATGTCATAAACAATATGTAATCATTTAAGTTAAAAATATTTGTTTTGCCGATATTTGGTTCTTAAGTCGAAAGTGGACTTCTTACAATTACATGTTGTTCGTGTGGCCAAATGTTTATTATATCCAGAATTGTATTCATGATGTAGATATCAAATATGTCATATATATCCAGTACATTCATGCATTTATAACATTACATAATCATTTAGAGGTAAGAAATTAAATGCACCGTTCATGGAGACGGTAAGTCGTATGTACGCATGAACGCTACTTTCATTTCTATTTCGTATTTTATAGAATGAAATCATAATTATATAAAGGTATATTATAATTCCAGTATAATATCATATATAATATCATAGTTCCATCCTTTATACTTCCCACATATGGTATTTAACGAATCAAATCACTTTGAGGGGGCGGTAGTCCGCACTTCCTTAAATGAAGATATCGTGTTTACCCATAATGGAAACCATAAAAGTATGACCAAAATTAGAAAAACAGAAGCTTAAGGAAAACATAAACATATTATATATCATATATAAAAATAGTGACATAATAATGGCCACTTTTGAAGGTGTTAAATGAGTATTGAACAATCATCGTTTCGGGAGGCAGAATTTCGCCATCCACGGAAACCATATGTTCTTTAACCATTTGATGTAGTTGTGTGAGAGTGTAGCTCGAATAAATATTATAAAAACATCCTAGTATATTTAAGATACTGGTGTTGTTACAAAAGAAGTAAATAAAAAGAGTTTAGGGGTTTGAAAAAGCAAAATAATACAAATGAACATGAGAGAATGAATTACCTTTAAAAGTGTAACTCCTTTTGATTTGAGCCTAAAGGATTCCATTGAAAGGATTATGCCCAAAGGGAATCCTCTAGGATGAGGAGAGGGATGCGGAGAGAGTAAATGGGCTGGGTTTGGCTAAGCCAATGGCTTGAGGAGTGTGTGAAATGAGGTAGAGGTGGGGGCCTTTTTTAAGAGGAGAGGAGGGTCACTTTTGGAAAGTAAGAAATATTACTTTATTTGAAAATGAGTTTCGGTTTTAAAAGGTCCCACATTGATATAATTCGTGGATAAGGTGATAAGGGTTTGAAATCCACCCATCCAATAAGTTTTGGACATGTGTAGGTCATATATTTTACATTACCTTCTCATTTTATTTAAATCGTCAGATAATGATGTCATCGCTGCATCATTATGACATCATAAATAATTTAATTTATTTAATGTCTTAAAATTATAAAACAAATACTATGATGTATGAAATCTTTTTAGCTTTCCAATTACTATTTATAATAAAACATATGATCTTTATAACCCCATGTAAAAATTGTTTTCGTAAAATAACTCAAGTTTGTGTCATTTTTACTTTAACATTAAATAAAAAGTTATTTATGTCATTTCCCAACCCAAGTGGATCCATGGGGTCCCCAAGTTGACCCATGGATTGTCTTGGTCGGACATGACACAACCAATCATTGTAGGACATGTGTCCTGTTCATTTCATATTATTAAAACATTATTTTTACCTTAAACTACACTAATTACCTCTAATAGCGATTAAAAACTTAATAAGTTACTATTCACCAAAAAATTATTTTTATCCCATTCAACCATATTTTACTTCTTAATGACAACCATGTATGTCGGATTTTTGAAATTCAAAACACAATGATTGCAAAATTTCATTTAAACGGAAAAATCAGTTTTTATAAGTACCACTTAGTGGTTTTCACTATTCATCAAAAATTGATGTTTTTTAGAAAATTACCAAAAATTCACCCTAAGCTATATTTGATATTCCGAATTCAAAAATGAAGTCTATTTTACAAAATTCAAAACATAAAGTCACATAAATTAATTTAATAATTAATTCCCGCTGTCAGAGCAAATAGTGTGTTTTTATGAAACAATAAGTATCAAAAGATTGACACTAGTTTAAGTCTGATTTCAATGTGAAATTAATTCCAAAAACCACTGTTGGATTTAATGGTAAAAATATATTCTAATTTCACTTTAAACCCAATTCAAAAGATAATCTAATCATATAAATAAATTAGATTAAAAAGTGGTTTTGAATTAAAATACAACATTTTAGACTATTCATTAAAAAAATGAACTTTATCAGAAAGATACCAAAAAATTACACAAAGTAAATTTTGATGTCCCGATTCTTAATAAGAGTTTTATTTGGTCCAAAAGAATGTTTAAGAGTGAAAAAAACTATATTTAATAATGGTTCAACATCAAAAGGTGATAAGTGAACCTTCAGTGAAAACTAGGGCATATACGCCTAAAATTGAATTCTTTCCGTATTTTAAGCCTCTATCCTCTATTGGATAAATGTAAAAACATTTAAAAACATATATAATAATATTTTAGTTATTTCTATCCATTCCCGCCAATACAACGGCTACATGTTAACTACAGTTTAAAATAATATTATTTTATTATTAGAGTGCAACGTAAGATTCCCAAGAAACTCGTTGTTGCGTGTTGGGTACGCCATCGAGCATAGCGTCCCCTTTAAAGTCATATCAATATTTTATTCACAAATATGGATAAATATGAAAATGTCATATTCTTTATTTACCTGGGGTGTTACAATATGGATATTATATAATACACATAAAATTGTAACTTTGTAAACATTTATAAATTGTAATAGGTTCACTAATTCAATTAAGGAAAGTAAATCAGGACCTTGTATAAAAATGTGGACATAAAAAACAGATCCACGTATAAAATTATGTATATAAAAACCAGCTCCACACTTAAAATCATGAACATGAAATAAGTTTCATAAATAAAATATTTACCTCATGAGTTATCCATATTTACCCCTTTCATTTGAGGGATGTATATATTCCACCCATAAAATAATTAATTAAATACACATGTTTTCAACAAGAACATAAATAATTAATCATATCAGAACCCAATGGAATGAAATTTATTTCATAAACATCGTTCATTGATAATATAATCCATGAAAAGAAATTTGTTTCATAAATATCATTTAATCATAAAAATAAACCATTGATCAAAAGAAAAATAAAGTTAAAATTGAATCATATCACCAGTAAAAATATGTGACATAAAAAATTTGAAATATTAGATGGATATTTTTATATATCTCTTTAAAACAATTCTTTTGGAAAATATCATTTCATCTTAGAAATTATTTTCCTTATTGAAAAGCTGCTCAATTTTAGAATAAAAAATTTTCATTGAAAATAACATTTTAAAATTATAAGGAATGATTAGATAAAATAATTCATCATGAATGAATAATAATATATTCATTCTTTATATGTTAAAGAACATTCATTTCGTACTTTTTCAAGAAAAGTCAAAAAGTACCTCGTTTGAAAAAAATAAAAAATATTCCATTAAAACCATTTTATTAAAAGTTTAACATGGTTAAAAAGAACTTAAATATTTTTAAATATATAGTAAAAATATTTTTTAAAACATTTTTTCAGAAACATACACATGGATGGTAAATATTCCCCTATAGATTCTTACATATAAACATTCACGAATAATAATGAGGTTTTGAAATAACCCTTATAATATTATAATCATTAGAATTGTATGACCCATGAAAGAAATAATATTATATGGATAATGAAATACCATAATTTTATTTTTTAGACTCATAAAATACATTCATGGTCATTATATAGACCACATAGAAGAAACATGTAATGTATGAGTCATCTGTCACATAAAAGTAAAGGTGGCCCAAAAATCCTTTACCATAGGCTAGATTCCCTCCTTACGTGCCCGAAAATCTAGTATAGTTTTTTTAAACATATTAATAACTTATACATTAATCACATTAATATATATGATATCATATAAGATTCATTTATAACATTATATTACCTATTATTAACAATTCTATGTTAAATGAACGTTTCGGGTAATAACAACTTTGTTTATTATATGTGTTTTCACATGTTATTATTGATCCTATATCTTAGATAAATATTTAATTACTTAAAGAAAATAAAACATTATTTATGTATAAAATTTACTTAGTATATAAATATATATATATATATGAAAGATAAATATATGAAATGGAATACACCGTTCTTGGAGACTGTATGCCGTACGTACACATGGACCCTATCTCTGTCTTCATATCATTCTAAATAGAATAAGGTAAATTAAATATATATATATATATATATACGTATAAATATATATTATTCCTTTAAAAATATTATTTATATATTTCATTATATGTATCTTTACAATCTATCTTGAAATTATTAACATTGAAGATGAATCTCCTCACGTCTTAGAGATAGTTGGTCGTACGTACACACAAGAAACGATATCATTTTTTTATAGTATAAGGGTGAGGAATTATATGGAATATTAATTATAAAGAATAAATATAATGTAATATTTAATATTTATAACCATTATATCAATCATTATTCCCATCCAAATAAATTAGTGGTTAAAATAGATTACACAACGTCATGGAGATGGTAAGTCGTACGCATGCACACATGGTACTTTGGTTTTTTATAGGATGAGTAAAAGGTGGAATTTGATTATTACATAATAATAATAAAATCTCAAATATATATTTTATAAAGGATTTATTACATTATAATCTAATCAACACATGAATATAAAGAATAAGAAGAAACAATTTTAAAAGAGTCGGTAAGAAGATTACATCTTCTTCAATGATCTCCCTCTAGATCTCCCCTTATAGACACTAGATGTGATCATTTAAGAAGAAAAAAACATATATAATGCAACTATGGATGGTGTGAAGGGAACTTTTTAGGGTATGGATGAGAACTAGGGCTCAATGTGGTGTGATAAATTGAGGGAGGAGGTGCCCTTTTATAATTGAGGTGAGTGACAAATTATGAAACTTTTTAAGATGTTAAATTAATATAAATTATTTTTAGATTTAAAATAGATCAAAAGTGATTTATTTAGAATTGAAGATGAGTATGGGTCAAAATCGTCTAAAAAATTTATTTTTAGAAAACTATATTTCACAGTATTAACATAATATTTTGACTTTAATTATTAGTTAAACCCTTTAACTCTTACCGTGACCATTTGGTTTTTACACTTTATGGTTAGTATAGATACAACAGAATTCCAAAATAACTGAAAATGTATCATTGATGACATATTTAACTTTATTATAGTTATTTTTCATAATTTTATATTTTTATTAATTTTATATCATTTAATAGAATATTATTTATTTTAAAATATCATTTTTGTCAATTTTGATACAATTGATTACTTATCTTTTATAAAATATCATCGTGACACGATAACATAGAAATAATACTTATAATATTTAAATAACCATTAATTTATTTCTATAAAATTATTTTATGTCATTAATTATGTGAAATTATATTTATTTTAACATTTAAAAATGATTTATTTGATATTTATATTGATTAAACAATTACAACATCATCGTTCTACAAGGAATTAATTAAATTATTTATTCTATAAAAACTAAAAATAAATTATTATAATAGAGATTAATATACTAAATTTCAAATAAATAATTATTGTATAATTTATCTTATGTATAAACCTATATTAAAATTGGAATAGTTTTTAAAATTTGAGTTTGACGTCTTTAACTTTTCTTTAAATAAAACATAATATAAATCATAATCTGACACAAGTGGCCTAAAAAGTATAATACTATTTACTATGGTTTTTTTGTTGAGAAAAACATATAAAATGATATTAATACAAATTTTATGGTATTTTTATAACATTATAATATTATTTTTACATTTAATTACATGTTATACCCTAAACCATTATAATTTTTTTTAATATTTAATATTCATATGACAAAATCTAAACAACCCTATTTCAATAATTTGGATGCATTGAATACAAATATGAAATCCATTTTAAAAATAAAAAATACATAATTTAAAGTAATTAATTAGAAATTTATCTCATTTACGGTGTGAGAAAATGAGTTATTAATGTTTAAACATGCAAAAGATTAAAAACAATTTCTATCTAAATTGAATGTAAAATTGATTCCAATTAAAAACCTTGGATTAAATTATAAAATAATAATATTTTAAAATTTTGAAAAAAATCTAAATAATAATTTAATACTATAAATTATTTAGATTAAGAGAGTTATTTTCAATTAAAATTTAGTATTATTCACTATTTCATCAAAACATGAAACTTATCAGAAAAATACCAGATATTTAACCAAAGTAAATTTTTTTATTCCCTCATAAAATAAGAATTTTTTATTTTAAAATATAATATATCAATGTTTCAAAATTTGTATTTAAAATGGGAAGGCCCTTAAAAGGTGATAAATTACCGTTTTAAAAAAAATATGGTTTTATGAATAAAATCAGGCTGGTTCTTATATTATGATTATATAAGTTATTTTATAAATGTAGAAAATATTTAATTTAAAATAGAACATATATTTTAAATTAATATTATTTACTAATTTCAATTTATTTAATTTATCTAGACAAAATGACATTGAGAACATAAAAATAATAATATTTTTTTATAATCAACTCGTATATATTATCATTTCTAACCAATGAATTTATATTATAAATCTTATATTATTATAAGTTAGTTATACTATTAATATTCTATAATCTAATGGATAGTTTATATCTTACTATTTTAAATAATAATATTTTATTAATATACATTTGTTCCGTAAAGATCGGTCTTGAGTTAAACTCAAGCTATCAAAAGAACTCAATATTGTGTTTAACACAATACAAGAATAATATTTCCCATACCAAAAGATAATATGATGCTGCATTTATCAAAATATTATCACAGTGTATTATATAACATAATACATAAAAGAAATCAAATTATTAAAAAAATATATCGTATAAAAATATCAGGTTGTAACATTATACCCTCCTTAAAATGAATTTCTACCTATAAATTCTTCTGGGTTATCAATGGTATAATACTTTAAAGTTCCATTCCTAGAAAACCACATCACATAAAAAAGTCTAAAAATTCATTTTTAAAATGAAAATCTTGAAAATAATAGTTACCTAATGTAAATCACTACCAGGTATCTATGTAGTAGAAAATATGTGAAGATTTTGGCATGAAGGAAAAAATTTAAATAATCATAGAGAATGACAAATATCACCAAACATAAGAAAGTGGGTGATCTAGAGAAATATAACAATCAAAAAACCATAAACTAAAGAAGTGGGAAAGTGTTCATTGATATCATGAAAAATGATGATAAAAAGAAAACCCTTTACATCCCAATCCCACTTACTAATATTAAAGAATTTTCATGAGTGGATATACATATTTGATTTTGTTACAATATCACCCTTTTGTTGTGTTTTATTAATTTCCACTTCATCACTAATTCTATGAAATATCGTTGAATATATCAGTCTTATAGAATTATCATATCATGAGATCTATAGGTCATTCCATTCTTCTTTATCATGAAAAAAATGTTAGAACAAGCTATCAAATATGCATAATTCCACCTATAATGAGATTATAGTTTAATGTATCAAACATCATTCAATGTTTAACTTAAACTATCCTTGTATGGATAACCTTATAATTCTTCTAAAATCTAAAAATTCAAAACATTAGAAAGAGGTGCCCTAAATCAGCTTAACATTCATCTCCAATATATCAAAAGGAAGTTATCAGTTGTCACATTCCAAACATGGGCATACCTTAATCGTGTATTCTCTAAAAACACTAAAATAACTTGATTTACCATAAATCCTTACATAAAACATGCATGTTTCATTATTTGAAGGTTTATGGGTTATATTCCTTAAGTCTAAAAATTTGTAAACATCATCCATGATAGAAAAACCCACTTGTCAATAAATAATTAATTATTTCCAAGGTAGCTAGTATCATATAATTTACATATTTATATCAAATATATATTTGTCGAAATATAATTATAACATCATAATAAAAATATTATGTGTCATCCTTCCCTTAATATTTTTTCCAAAATTATCATCTTATAAATCAATCACCTATCATTGTAAGAAGTACCATTCATCATATGATATTAAATCCTGATGGAAAAATTTAATTGGAAAAATACTTATATGTTTCCTTAGTACATAATACCATATGTGATATTAAATAATATTATTATTTAATACCATTTCATAAACACTTTAATCATCAATCTTTATTCTAAAACCATTACTCCCGACTCATCATCTTCACCATTCCTCGAATATGAAATATGAATCATGTCTAAAGGTTTCTCAACCTCAACCATATCATGATTCTTAATTTTAATATAAATAGTATAGTAAGAACATACAATACCACCCACATGTAATTTGTGGTATCTTTATCTTCAGTAGTGTAACCAATACTCACACCGCCCTTTTAATTATATTCATGAGATTTCCATTTCAGAAATTGATTTTCATAATCCCCATAACTTCCGCATCTGAAACATTTAATTTTAACCTTGTTTATTATAGTTCCCTTTATCTACTAAGACTATAAATCATAGTGTGGGAAAAAATATCACATCATAAAAACACATAATCATGAAAAATTTATTATAAGATACATATATTAAGGAACCTACTTCTGAATCTATGACTCCTTTGGCTTATCCTTTGAGAAATCCCTAGCAATTTCATTAGATATATTAGTAGGTATCTAAATAGGTTTTTTCATCCTATTTTATAAAGGATAACTAAACCATCACTATAATAGGAACTATAAATATCTGGAATTATTTATAGTGGAATATTGTAACATCCTAAGAAAATAAAAAATATTAATTTTTCACATTTGTTAATATTCATGAATTAAATATTAGTTTTAAATGAAATGGGATTCTATGTTTTATGGGGTTCTTTATACACAACAATAGGTTTCCTTGAAATCATACTTTGCACAAAACGTTGAGTTATACCAAAAAATAATATAATAATATTATTATTTTAAATGGTAGTAAACATTTTGCCATTATATTGGAGGGAATGAAAAAAACTAACTAAAATATGATTATACATGTTTTTTAATGTTTTTACATTTATCCAATAAATTATAGAAGGTTAAAATGTGAATGAATCCATTTTTAAGTATAAACACTCTAATATTCTTTTAAAGGTTGATTTACCACATTTTGATGGTGAGACATTTTTAAGTATTATTTTTTTCACTTATATATATTTTATATTACAAAATAATATTCTTCTATAAAATCATGACATCAAAATTTACTTTGGATGAAATTTTTGTATTTTTTTTATAATGTTCATTTTTTAATGAATAGTGAAAAATACTGCATTTTAATTCAAAAATGCGTTTTAATTGAATTTATTTATATAGATATATTATAATTTTAATTTGTTTTAATGTTTAGTTAGATTATATTTTTACCATTTAATCCAATATTTTTCATTGGAAGTAATTTCACTCTTAAATTGGACATAAACAAAGGTAAATCTTTTGATAGTTATTATTTCTTAAAAACATGATTTCTTCTTTGACATAGGGAATTAATTTTAAATTAATTTCTGCCACTTATGTGTTTTGAATTCTACAAAATGGATTCCATATTTGAAATCAGGAGGTCCAAATTGTGTAAATAGGTAACATTATTTTAAGACGTTATGAATATTTACTTCATTAAATATTTTATTTACCATGATTAAATGCTAAATATGGTAAATAAGGAAAAAATATTATAATAATATTAAATTACTTTTACAGTTGTCCTAACCCTATTGAATGATACATGTCTGACCATGGGAATCCCTGGGTCGATTTTGGGACCCCATAGAGCCTCTTGGGAGTGATAATGTCATTTTATATTTATTAATTCAAATTATGGAAAAAAATAACATAAACATATAGCTTTTAGTAAAACAATCTTATACAAGGTTATATATGTGATATCTTCGACTATAAATATTCATTTGAAATATAAAACAATTTCCTACATTATGGTATTTTTTATAATTTGTAGACATTATATTGATAAATTTAATTAGGAGGCAATTGTGATGAAGTAATTTCTTCATTAATAAAAGATTTAAATAAATTATATTATAAATATCAAAATAAATTTATTTTGAAACTTTTTAGGCCATAAGAAAATTGTAGGGGTTATAAGGACTTGTTTTATTTTAATTAATTAATGTTTTTTGAAATTTTAAATTTGTTATATTTTTTTAAAACGTATTGATATGAATAATTTATAAATTGACAAAAATGAGTTTTTAAGAAAATTAATATTTTATTAAATGACAAAATAATAAAAAAATCTAATATTTGACCAAATGAATTAGATAATGTTAAATATTTCCTAAATGACCCATTTTGGGTCTCTTTGAATTTTATATCTAATATATTAACCATATAGTATGAATATATAAGAGGACATGGTAAAAGTTAAATAAGTTAACAAAGGGATAAATAAAAATGATAATGGTTAAAAAATATCCAAAACCTATCCAATTATTATTTAATGATTTCATTTAGACTTATATGTACCTTATATTAGAACTAAATAAGTTTTGGTTCTTTTGAAACTGAAAATAAATTTAGAATAAAATAACACTTTCAAACATTCCTAAAGAGCCCCTCATCCCTCTTATAAAAAGCCACAATTTCTTACCCAATACACACACCTCTCAAGACCCTTTTCATTTCCAAAATATGAATCAATAATCTTCCAAAACTCCTCTATTACTTTTAGAGGCCTTCCCCTTGGAAGAAGTCAATTCAAGAAAGCCTTTTTGTTGTAACCAAATAGAGTTACCCGATTTAAAGGTAACATCTTCTCTCACATTCTTTTCTTTTATTTTCCTTCTCCAACCCCCAAAACACTCTTTATTCCATTATTTTATAAACAAATAGTATAATAAATATTCTAGGATTTTTTTATTATTATGGTAATAACTACCCTTTCTACACCTTCATATAATAGATACAATAATATTGTTTCTCTGGACGGCGTACTACTGCCTCAGGAAATGATGATTGTTCAATTATCTCCTACCACCTCTCATGGTGGAAGTTATGATGGAAATGTGTTTATATGTAATATATAATATATTCATATTGTATCTATTCTTTTGTATTTTTAGTTTATAAAATTTATTTATGGTTTCCATAATGGGTAAATACGATAATTTCATTTGAGAAAGTGCGGACTACCACCCCCTCAAAGTGATATGACACATTCATGACATATGTGGAATGTATAAAGGATGGAGTAAATGAAATTATATATTATATTATTATGGAATTATAATATACCTATGTATCATTGCATTTTCATTCTATTAAATACTAAATAGAAATGAAATTAGCGTTCATGCATACATACGGCTTACCGTATCCATGAATAGTGCATTTCATTTCTTATCTCCAAATGTTATGTACTATAATAAATACATATATATACTGGATATATATGATATCTAAATCATTAATATCATTATTAATAAAATGTTATTTTGACCTCATAGACAACTTGTAATTATAAGAAGTTTGTTTTTGTCTAAAGTTCCAAATATCAACAAAACAACTATTGTTAACATAAATGATTTTGTAATGTTTATAACATTGTAATAAGTGAAATAAAAGGAATAATAAACATCGAAAATTTTCATAATCAAGTAGAAATTAATTTTAGTTTATTATTTAAGAGATTATATAACGAACGAGTCATGTCCGACATGAGTTAATGGAACTTTACAACCCAATTTTCATTCATTGGGTTGATCTTCTACTTCTTGATTATGCCATGCTATAATTATGTGATAAATAAATATCAATGTCTGGTATTTTATTTGTATATTAATTATGTGTACCTATATTTAATACACATAATCTATCTATTTTATTTACATAATAATCTTTTCAAGGGACTTCGACTCAATCTCCTTTCATTGAGAAATCCTTTGATTTATACACGACTTTATTTTTAATAGTGTATAAACACCTTTGACTTTTAATTTCATTCAATGATAATATTTTCTCTACAAAGTATTTTAATAAATGACAAAAGAATTTTTCTTTCCTATGTACACGGTGACAACGACCTTTCCTCCACCGTAAGAATTATTTGATATTTGGCTTCCTCTAAAGGCTATAGTGTTTTTAAAAGGGGAAAAATATCATATACTCTTTTTACATATTTTGGTATTGAAAATGGTTTTGATAATAGCTTGGTTATGTCAAAATATTTAAATGATATTTTGTGATTTAAATGTGGAATGTTATCTTTCCTTTATGTTTGTTTTATATGTTATGAATATGATATGGTTCTTGGGTATTTTTTACGTATATGGATGGTTCAATGAGAAACCTAGGGTGGGAGAGCTTGAGATAGCTCCCCAATGCATTGCGTAATGTGATAGATGTAAATGTTAATGTTTCTACTAAGTGATTTTGGGAATATACTATGATGGGTATTTCAAATGTTACTCCCAATGTATCTGTGAAATATACAACGAAAGTATGTTATGGATGCCACAAGTTACATTTATGATTTATGATTTCCATGCGTTATTAATAAATCTTATGATTTTTTGGGGTATATTAATGATGGAAAAGTATGATTTAATTGATTTGTATGTATTAATGGAATGATATTTTATTTCTTTGTTTTATAACCGTTACTAATATTTTTATGGTCATCCCATGTTTTTGAAATATTTTTCACAGGGTATAAGGAAGGGTAAGAGAAAGGAAGAATTATAGAAGATTTATATCAAGAAAATAACTCTAGTTTCATTTATGGAGTTTTATTATTGTCAAAATTTTTATATAGTTGATGTTTTTACTTTGTTATTTTTGAGATTTAATGTAATAGTTACAGCTTAATTATCTAAAACTCTAATCCTAAAATGATCCTCATTGTGAATTATTAAATTAATTCAAGATTTTGTAATGTTTAAGTATGAGGCCTTACAATTGGTATCAAAGGTCTATTTAGGAAACTTTAGAGATTAGGAGTTTTCATTAAATAGATGGTTAGTCCCTATGTCTATTATTTCAGTTAAATCCTTGTTTTTAACTTTTTCAGATCAAGTAATGTTAGTTACAAGTTGAAGGAGGATGATCTCAAACAATATTCCTATCTCTTCTTGATGTCATTCTTGCAATAATTATTGCAATGTAATGTTTAGTTTATTGTGAATCATTTTCGAGCATAAAACTCACTTGTGTGCAGTTTTTTGATATATCAATCACCTCCACTATACATCGATAACATCATGGATCATGGGTTATATTTAATCAAATCCTATTTCCACAATATTTTCATATTTTCAATAAAGGTAAATATTACCATTTAATTTTCAAATATTTTACCTTGTCACAAGATTTTGAAGCATAATACGATTTTTAAAAAGGTCCATAAGAAAGAGACCCTTGAGCAACATATTTATATTTTCATTTAAATTATAGTCTTTTAGCACATACTTATGGTATTTTAAAAAGTCCATTGATTTAATGTTTTAACTGAAACTCAGTCCGATTGTTTTATAGAAAGCATGTTTTATCATATTTTTTTAAATTATATTTCATACATGATTATTTTAGAAAACTATTTTTCTACGAACACCCATATGACCCAAGTTGTAAAAGGTGTATCTGGATAAAAAAACATATGATTTTGAAGGATCTATAAATCATTGTTGCAATGAATGGACCATCTATCTACATGAATATGATGATGATGAAAATAGGTGGACACCATGATTAAGGTATGATATTTTTTCTTTGGGAATAGTGTTTTTTATGGAGGTAAAAAAAGTCAATAATACATCATGAATTAAGATATTGAGGTTATTAGGAGTTGGGATGAAAATGAGAGGTACAAGACAGTCATTGAGGTTAAATCATGTCAGTATTTTTTTAGTTTATAAAATGGGAAGAAACGCAAGATGCATGACAACCCAATGCGTTTAGAAAGGCCACATGAATCACACCCTCCACCAATGTGTGATTAGAAATTTATCACCTACCACTGGCCTACGTGAATCGTCAAGTTAGTATAACTTATTCTTTTTAGTTAAATAATTTTATTGATCAAGAATAAGTTAATTATGGATATTATGTTTTTTCAAATAGATATCCTTATTATAAGAAAAATGATTTAGTGATTATGTAATAAAGTTTATTTTGGACAAATTTTACTCTTTTGGAAACATAATATGCCTAAGAAAAATAGAATACTCTGGGATTTCATTTGAGGAGTAATGGTAGAAATATTATTTTATAGGAATCTATGTTTTTTTGTTCCCATATTGAAATTTGGGTTATTTATAGAAATGGTTAACATATCATAGACAATATGAGATTAGGTTAATTAATTTTCAGTATGATACTTTATGAGTAACCGATATTATTTGGTATAAATATTAAGATTTTTGTGGAAGACCATGTGATTAAATTCTTTTAGGTTTTGGGTTTCAATATAAGTTTGTATTATATTGAAGGATTTAAACGACAATTGTTTATTTAATGGTCTTTGTTGAACTTTGGGTATTGTTTGTCCAATTTTGGAGATTAAGAGTAGTATTCATTTTTATAAAAGCTTATCCGTTTGGGGATTATCTGATCATGTACTAACCATTGTGGTATTGGTTAATGGTAAAAGGTAGGGGAAATATATAGTTCATCTTTTTCAGATTATGTGATTCTCTAGAAGTTGATTATAGCATATTAGGTGTAACCATATCATCTTGAAAACACATCGATTGAAGAAAATATGAGTTTTTTAGAAGAAACTTATTAACGGATGAAACTATACTTGAAAAGAAATTATATTTTCTTATGTTCTTAGTCAATCTCAAAAATAAATTATCCAACTTTATGAAAGGTAACATAAAACAAAAAATAATGTTTTCCATTTACTTTTCCTACTCCGGAATCTAAGACAGTTTATCCTATTAGATGTTTGTGGTTTTATTTTTGTTACCTTTCTCCTAGTCACATTTTCTATCACAATCCATCAGAACATGACCCTTAGTTTCGCTCCAAATACATGTTTTCATTCATGTAATCCTTGTATGTGTTATCTTGGGTGTCCATTTTACATCTCTTTCTTTCTTTTAAAGTCATTTTTTTATTGACTCTTTCTCCAATTTGGGACTTTTAATGATGTTTTTGTACCCAATTTTAAAATTTTGAGGACACAATTCCGAAAAGGGGGGAAGAATGTAACATCCCATGTAAAAAAAGAATGTGGAATTTTAATACTTATCAATATTTTTAAATTAAATATTAATGTTACTTTCACTGAGATTCTATGATTGATGGCGTACTTGATATGTTACAATGAATTTCTTTGAAATTTTTTGATTCACACATCATTGAGCTAAAAAATAATAAAACAATATTATTATTATTTTAAATGGTAGTCAATAAATACATTTTGTATTTACGGGAATGAATAAAAAATCTAAAATATTATTATACATGATTGTAAAATGTTTTTACATTTATCCAGTAAAAGT
This sequence comes from Viscum album, assembly GCA_963277665.1. NCBI lineage: Eukaryota > Viridiplantae > Streptophyta > Magnoliopsida > Santalales > Viscaceae > Viscum > Viscum album. Next base: position 886,573,041 of record OY728158.1, read on the forward strand.
TAGAATCTTAAAATGTGAATGAATCCAATTTTAAGCATAAACACTCTAATATTCTTTAAAAGGTTGATTTACCGCCTTTTGATATATAACCCTATTTAAATATAGTTTTTTCACTTTTATATGTTCTATTTGACAAAATAAAATTTTTATTTAGAATTGGTACATAAAAATTTATATTGGATGAATTTTTGGTCTTTTTTGATAATGATAATTTTTATAATGAATAGTGAAAATTTAATGCATTTTAATTCAAAACTGCATTTTAATATAATTTATTTACATAGATATATTGTTATTTTAATTGGTTTTAAAGTTTAATTGGATAATAGTTTTACCATTTAATCCAATGTTGGTAAGTGTAAGTAATTTTATTCTTAAATTTGACAAAAACAAATGTAAATCTTTTGGTAGTTATTTTTTCTTAAAAACACACATTTTGTTTTGACAAAGGGAATTAATTTTAAATTAATTTCTACCACATATGTGTTTAGAATTTGAAAAAATGGATTTTATATTTTGTATCAGGAGGTCCAAATTGTTAAAATAGGTTACTTTTATTTTTAGACATTATGAATATTATTTCAGTAAATTTTTTATTTACCATGATTAAAGGGTAAATCTAGTAAATATGAGTGAAAAATATTATTATATTAATATTAAATTACCATTACACTTGTTCTAACAATATTTTATTATTCATTTTCGACTATGTAAATCCTTGAGTCGATTTTAGGACCCCATGGAACCACTTGGAAGTGATAATGAAAGTTTTATATTAATTAATATAATGTAAGGAAAAAAACGAAAACATATTACTTTTAGTAAAACAATTTTATATAGGGTTATATAGGTGATATCATCAACTATAAATATCAATCTGAAATCTATATTTTTTACATTGTTACGATATTTTGTTTATAATTTTAGATATTATATAAATGAATTTAATTATGACACAATGTTCCATTTTGGGTCACTTGGAATTTTATATTAAATATATTAACCATATAGTATTAATATATAAGAGGAATTGGTAAAAGTTAAATAAGTTAACAAATTGTAAAATAAAAACAATAAGGATTAAAAAATATCCAAAACCTATAAAATTATTATTTAATGACTATATTTATAAATATATGTACCTTATTTTCAAATTACATTTGTTTTGAACCTTTTGAAACTGAAGAAATTTTATAATAAATTAATACTTTCAAACATTCTTAAAGAGCCCCTCCTCCCTCTTATAAAAGGTCACAATCGCTAACCCATTACAAAAACCTCTCAGGCCCCTTGTATCATCCAAAACTTTTCTCCATGAAGGTCCCAAAATCTATTTATTTCTCCTATAAGCCTTACCCTTGGAATAAGTCGACTCAAAAAATCCTTTGGGTTCAAACCAAAAGGAGTTATGAGATACAAAGGTAACATCTTCTCTCAAGTTATTTTCTTTTATTTTTCTTCTCCAACCCCTAAAATCTGTTTATTACATTATTTTATATCAACAACATCATCCAAAATATTTTATGATTTTGTTATGAGATTTATTAGAAATAGAATTTGACACACCTCCATCTAATTGATACAAACTTACTGTTTCTGTGGATAATGAACTTCTGCCTCACAAAAGGATGACTGTTTAATTATCTCCTACTACCTGTCATGGTGGCCATTATGATGGAACTATATATATATGTGATATAGATTATATTTATATTATCTTTATAATTCTGTATTTTTCATTTATATATTTCCTTTATTGTTCCCATAATGGGTAAATGTGATAATTTCATTTGAGGAAGTGCGGACTACCGCCCCCTCAAAGTGATATGAATTTTTAATGTCATACATGGAACATATAAAGGATATAGTTAATGAAATTATATATGATATTATACTATAATCACTATATTCCAATGTATCATTATGATTTTATTCCATTAAATATGAAATATAAATGGAAGTAGTGTTAATGTGTATGTACGACTTACCATCTCCATGAACGGTGCATTTCATTTCTAATCTCCAAATGTTATCTAATATTTTAAATACATATATATACTGGATATATATGATATATATGATATATAAATCATTAATATCATTCTAGAGATAATGTATTTTTTACCACATAAAAAACATGTAATTATTAGAAGTTCATTTTTGACTCAAGCACCAAATATCGATAAAACAACCATTATTAATATAAATGATTTTGGAACATTTATAATGTGGAAATAAGTGATATAAAAAGAATAATAAACATGAGAAATATTATTAATCAAGTATAAATTAACTTTATTTTATTATTTAGGAGATTAAAGATAGAACGAGTCATGTCGGACACGAGGTAAGGGAACTTCTTAACCAAATTTCCATTCTTTGGGTTGATCTTCTACTTCTTGTTAATGAAGTGCTATGGTTATATGAAAAATAACATTTAATGTCCTATCTTGTTTTTTACATTAATTATGTGTACCTATAGTGAATACACATAATCGATCTATTTTATTTACAAAATGATCTTTGTAAGGGACTTCGTCTCAATCTTCTTTCATTAAGGAATCGTTTGATTTATACACGACTTTATTTCATACAGTGTATAAACCCATATGACTTTTAATCTCACTCATATGGAATATTTTACCATTTAAGAATTTTAATAAACAAAAAAAAGAATATTTCCTTTTCACGTACATGGTGACAATGACCTTTCTACCGCCACGAGCATTATTTGATATTCGGCTTCCTCTACAAGACGTAGTGTTTTTAAAAGGAAAATGAATACCATATAATCTTTTTTGTATTTTGATATTGAAAATGGTTTTTGTAATGGATTGGTTATGTCGATATATTTAAATTAGATATTGTGTTTGAAATGTGGAAATGTTATATTTTATTTATGTTTTTTTATGTGTTATGAATATGTTATGGTTCTTGGGAATCAGTTACGTATACTGGTGGTTCGGTGATAAAACTAGGGCGAGTGATCCCAAGATAGATCTCTAATGCATTATTTAATGTGACAGAGGTAAAAATTAGTGTATCTCCTAAGATATTTAGGTAATATATTGTGATGGGTATTCTGAACGTAACTCATTACGTAGTTGTGAAAGCTACAATGTACGTATGTTATGGATGCCACAAGTTACCTTCATGATTTATGATTTCCACATGTTATTCATAAATATTATGATTTTTTAAAATATGTTAAATATTGAAAAGTATTATTTCATTGATTTTTATATATGTATGGACTAATGTTTTCTTTCATTGTTTTATAACCGTTACTATGATTTTTATGCTCATCCCGAGTTTATGAAATGTTTTTCACAGGGTATAAGAAAGGGTAATAGAATGGAATAATTCAAGAAGATTTATATCAAGAAAATAAATCTTGTTTTTTAAGGAGTTTAATTATTGTCTAAATTTGGATAGAGTAGATGTTTATGCTTTGTTATTTTTGGGATGTATTGTAATAGTTATGACCTAATTCTCTAAAAATCTAAACCTGAAATGATCCTCAATGTGAGTTATTAACTAAATTTAAGATTGTTTAATTATTAATTTTGGTGCCTTACAAGTATAATTGACAACTACTAGAGAAATCAATGGGAGGATACATCCCATGGGTAGGACAAGCCACCATCCCATGTGGAATCCATATCCTTATGAAGCTATTGGGTAGAGAGTCATAATTTATCCAATGTTCACATGTGAGAGTTACCAAGGATCAGATTACTTCACTTTAGCTCTGATACCAACAATAGTGACCCAAAATATTTCAACATATACATTACATCAATTTTGTGGAATAATTAATACATTACACAGATAAACTCAAAATACGGTATCAGTTTAGTGCCTTTGAAAATATTGAAACATAAAAAACTGGTTCAAAAACAATATACATCTTCTTTTTTCTTCAATACTATTCATCATTTTCATATATCAGACTTATTAACATTCTCTATATCTTGGGTAAAATAATCATAAGAGAGGGTGAGATTATATGATCATTAAAGGTAGAACAGGAAGATATGTAAGCATAAGAAGAACAGAAGAGTATGAAAATAAAAGAATAATATTTTATATTCATAACCCTGTATATCCGAAGGTCATATGCCCGATTCATGTCCTTGATATTGTATTTTCATATTACACGAATCATAATGAAATAACTGACATAATCCATGAAATCATTTCATTAACATAAGAATGAAATTGTGGCATAAACATAAACTTTTAACATTTTAAACATGTATAAATAGTTCTAGGATTACTCATTAAATCAAGGAAATGAAATAAGGACCTTGGATAAACATATGGACATGAAAAAAAAGTCCAATAATAAATTTATAGACATTAAAATTACATTCACACATTGAATTGTGAATATGAAATCAGTTTCACGTAGAACATATATACCTCATGATTTATCCAAATTTACTGAATGCATTTGAAGGAGATATAGTTCCAACCCATCACAAACTGAAACCCATAAATATGTGTTCTATAAGAACATAAATAATTCATCATATTAGAACACATGTAATGAAATGGGTTTAGTAAAAATCATTTAATAATAGTATTACCCATGAAAAGAAATGGGATACATAAACATCATTCCATCATAATCATAAAACATTCATAGAAAGAATATGAATGGAAACATTTAATCATAAAATTTGTAAAACATATGTAACATAAGAAAATGTTATGATACATGGAAAAGAATTATGATATATACCTTGAAAATTATTTATGAGGAAAATATCCTTTCTACGTTGAATATATTTTCATTACATGAAATGCCATAAAATTTTAAAATAAATAATTTTCTTTGAAAATAAACATGTAATATTTTGATAGAAACATGATGTAAATAAGGATTCATGAAATAATTAAAATCCATTCATGCCATATATGTTAAATAAACATTCTTCTCGTACTTTTTCAAAAAAAATTCAAAATGTACCTCATTTGAAAAATGTAAAAAATATTCCTTTCATCTTGTTTTATAAACTGTAAAAAATGGGGAAAAATACCATAGCATTTTTAGTAATATAGTAAAAATATTTTTGAATAAATATTTTTAGAAACATGGACATGGATGATTAATATTTCTGATTATATACTTACATATAAATAATTATTAAGAATAATGATATTTTGAAAAAAAGGCTTACAACTTTATAATCAATAGAATCATATGCCGCATGAAAAAAAGTTACCTAGATAAGGCAATACAATAATACCATGGTTAAGACATATAAAATACATTCATGTGATGTATATACATCACATTGAATAAATGATTAGTGTTTGAGGCATGTGTCACACAGAAGTAAAGCTGAGACACATATCCTTTACCTTGGGTCTAATTCTCTACGTTTGTGCCCGAAAATCCTATATAGTTGTTTCAAAAATTGAAGTACATTGTGTTGCATTTGTTGTCAATGAGGCATGAAGTTGTCTTGGAATGAATGGAAGTCAGGGAATGTCAAGATGTGAATGACAAAGGTTGTGATGGTGTTGGTGGTGAAGGAGAATGGCCATAGTACTAAGATGCATGTCACTTAGGAGATTCACTAAGTGGCATAGGAGATGTGGTTGAAACATTCTCCATGGACATCTGACGATTGTTGAGCTGATCTTTAAGTTCATAGAACTTGTATCCTGATGATACAAAGTCACAACAATTTTAGAAGACCATGCATTGTCTTCACAATGCATGAGGAGATGAAGAGAGCCATCCACAACTTCTAAGTGGATGAAGTGAGCTGAAGAAGAACATGTACTAATCCTTAGTGCATGACAATGTGAATGTGATCCAACTTGACCTCTAATTGGATCATTGAAGAACATTGGAGATTTCATGTTGATTCAAGAGTTCGGTTGATGAAGATGAACCTTTTGAATTCCATATCCTAAGTGAAGATCATATGAGGAGAAGTAATGGAATTCTTAAGAAGAAGATGAGAAGAAATGAAGAAGGGATAAGTGGCTTGGAATTTGGCATTTTTCATATGGAGTACTTTGTTTTTGACAAAGTAGTATTCTGTCCTTTGCCAAAAAATTGGCCAGCCAAGGCCAGCCTTAAGGGTTCAACCCCCAAGGCACATGTGGGCCTAAGGCGCCACGCCCAAGGGGGGATCCCATGTGGCCAGCCCGGGCGGCAGAGGCAGAGGGGGCCGTGTATAAGCCCCCGAGGGCACGCGGTGGTGAAGCCCGCGCGCCCGGAGGATGCATGGTGGGCGCTAGGAGCGCGCCCGCAGGAGCAAGAGTGGGCGCAGAGCGCGCCCGCAGGGAGAACACGGTGCGGGGCGGCACCGTGGAGGGAGAGAGTTCAATTGCCGGGTTGAGGTGGCGCTTGGGTAATAAGCTGCAGAAAAACCGCGCGAAGATTCGATGTGGGACGCATATTTTTCACCGGGATTGAATCTGAGCCGCTCGATTGATCGCGCGGCTGATCACAGCCGCTCATCTAATCGCGCCACTAGCGATCAGATCCAGGCCGTCCAAAGACCTGATCCGACGGCTCCGAGACGTCTCCTACCTCGAGCTCGTGCCGAGGCCATGCCAAGGCCACCCGACGACCGCCGACGAACCAGAGCCTCCCGAACGTTGAATTTGAGATTCCGGCCATCTCTCTCGAAGCCGAAGACACCCTCATGCTCGTCTGGACATAACGAACTCATGCATGCATTAAAATGTTGCATTCATGCATCGAGGGAGAATTCGAGTGAGGCCGAAGGCAAACGAAGTGCCGAGGCCTTGAGGGTCTGTGTTTTGCATGGATGGGCCTAAACAGAAGGCTTGCATGCGTTCAAAAGAAGGCATGCACATGAGGAAAAATAAAGGAAAAGAACCCGCGTGAACAGAGAGAGAGAAGCGTGATTTTTGGATCGAGTTTAAAGATTTTGAAGATCCGAAATCTTCGGTGATTCAAGATTTTACACGCGGATGAACCAAGGCTCTCATCGCCTATAAAAAGAGAGGCCGAGCCCTCGAGGAAGCTTGCTGATCCTCTGAAGAGAGAAGTCCCGTGAGTGTGCCTCTGTGCCTCACGAAGTTTGGAGCTCCGCGCAACTCACTTGCGCGACGAAGCAGCCCGAAGCCACTCCTGGCTTCGAGAGTTCCTTTTGCGCACACCTTGCGCGAAAGAAGAAGAAGGGGGACCCCTGCGCGCCTTCCCTTTGCGTGGCAGGAAGACCCAAGTGCACCCTTGCACTTGCGCGCCCACGGCCGAGGTCCTTTGTACCTTGTGCTCTTGCACCCCTGCGCGCTGGCCACAGTCTTGTGCCTTGCGCGGTTGAGAAGAGGAGGAGGCCGCTACACCCAAGCAACTTGTGTGCCTCCATTGAAGATTGGGTTCAGGTGAAGTGCATTACACACTATTTGTTGTGTGTGCAAAGCAAGAAGATCCGAGGCCTTGCCTCGTGTGTGTGCCAAGTGGAGAGGAGAAGCCGAGGCATAGCCTTGTGTGTGCAAAGTGAAGACTCTACGGCTTGAGTGTGCAAAAAGAAGTAGGAGGCCAAGGCTTGAACACTTAGTGTGTGCAAAGAAGCAAGGAAGGTCGTGGCTGTTTTTGTGCATAAGGAGTATACCACACTTTGTGTGTGTGAGAGGTGAAGAAGGAAGGCCAAGGGCTTTGTGCCTTTGTGTGCAAAAAGAACAAGAGAAGGTCGTAGCCCTTGTGTGTGAAAAATGAAGAACCAAGTGTGTGCATAAGTGGAGTGCACACTTTGAAGAAGATTATAAGAACAAGGAAGTGAGTGTGCTTTGCAAGTGAAGTAGGCCAAGCTCAAGTGTTTGCCAAAGTGAAGAAGTTTTGTGTGCAATGAGATAAGGAGGCCGAACCTAGTGTGTGTGCACTAAGTGAAGTGAACACACTTAGAAGAAGGAAGATTGAGGAGACCCTCACACTAAAGTAAAACACACTTCTGAGTGTGTGAGCAATTTGAATATAGTGTGTGAAGATTGTGGAAAAGGTGTGTGCTATAATTGATTACACCCTTTGTGGGTCTACTGCACCAAGAGGAAGAAAAGGAAAGTGCATGCATGCATGCATGCACGTGCACACGTGAACAGTGCTAAATCAGTGGTGTGCATCTGAGGAGTCCAAGACTTGAAGATCTTGAAGAGTTTCCATGCACTCAGTGCATGATGTTGAAGTGAACTGAGACTGAGCCAGACTGAAGTTAAAGAGATTGGTTGTCTGAGTTTTCAGTAGATTGAGAAGATCCTGATCATCACAAGTGATCAGAGGTACAGAGCAAGGCCAGCAGTCTTTATCCCAGACTGCTGAAGATACTTGAAGACCTTAAAGTGAAGAAGAGCTACTCGTGCGACTCGAGGAGCCAAGAGAAGACCCTGTGGGACTCAGGGAGAAGAAGTCTTCAGTGGGATTCTGGAGCAGGCTAGTGGGACTCTGGTAACACTGTGGGACGCAGTATAAAGACCCTCCTGTGGGACTCAGGAGAGATACGGTGGGAAGCTGTATCGACCATTGTAATTCTAACAAGTTATAATGGGAGAATCCATGCTGAGAGAGCATGGCAAGGATGTAGGCCTTTGGTGCCGAACCTTGTAAATCCTTGTGTCCAGTGCCTTTACATTTACTGCATCATTCGTGGAAAGGTGAGAGATACAAGAAGAGTGGATCGAGGCCTTAACAAGCCATAGAGGTTTAATTGATTAAGAATCAATTAGTAAAAAGTTTTAAGGGATCACTGATTCACCCCCTCCCCCTCTCAGTGATTCACACTGATCTGGGCACTTCAATTGGTATCAGAGGGAGGTTACCTCTAAAAGATCCAAGGGAGTCTTTATGGAGTGCAGATTTGAGGAAATGAGTGACCAGCCTCAAATGGAGATATCTGCCAAGACTCAGAAAAATAGAATGAAGAAACAGGCAAAGAAGATGAGGAAGAAGGTTGCTGCAATCAGAGAAACTCCTTCTATGGAAAGAAATGTGAAAGTCACATCAGATGACAATTCCTTTTATCATTCTTCTGATGAAGCCTGCTCTAGTTGTGATGAAGATGGAAGAAACAATGATCTTCTAAATGCAATCAAATATCTTCAGAAGAGAGTCCCCAAGGAAGTTGCAATGTGTATAGCTACAGGTCTCCTTGATCTTCAAGAAGAAAAATTACAGCTAGAAGATGAATCCAATTCTCTAGAAGTCCAATTGGCTAAAAGGGTTGGCATAACCAACACTCTCAGAAAGCTGGTGAAGGCTAAAGATGAAAGAGTATCTCTTTGCAATGAAAGATATGAAGACACTTGTGAAGAATTGCAAAGAAGCCTTTCTGAGAAAGAATTCTTTAAAGTATTGGTCAACGAAGTTTTCCATGCACTGGAAAAGAGGCACAAAGTGTCAATGGTTGTCAGAGATGCTCAACTAGAAGACAAAGTCAAAAGGGTGAAGGAGCTGGACAATTCATTGCAAGAATTGAAGAAGGTGCATGAAGACCAGATGAAACAACTGGTGGAGAATTGGGAAGGAAAGCTAAGAACTGTTGAGGATGAGAAGAACTCCCTCAATATGAAATGCTTAGAACTGGAGGTGATATTGAAAAATCAGCAATCACCTAAAGCTGAATCCTCCCAGTCAGCTGAAAGAAGACATGTTGCTACTCAAGTATGCTTTGAGCAGGATGATTCTAAGAGAAAGACATCCTCCAATAAAAGTGCAACATCTTCTAGAAAGAAGGTACCATCCATACCATCTTGTACTCATGCTTCTAAAAGTGTTTCTACTAAAAGTGCAGGATGGAAGAATAATTCCAAACAAATATGGATGAAGACAGTAAAGAAGCAGAGCTCTCCTGAAACAGCACAACAGGTCAAGAAAAGTACCCTACAATCAGAAGGACTGAAGAGGTCAAGATTCATGGGACAATTCTGGTGTTGTAACAGGTATGGGCACTGTGCAAAGGATTGTTGGTATAATCCACTAAATGTCAAAGCACAAAGGAAGCTCATGCCAAGGGGGAGCAAGACAGAAGGAAAGAAGCAACATCCACAGGTCCAGAGACATCTGTTTACTGCAAATAGATTTGGATTACTAGACAACATCTGGGATGATTGCAAAAGTGGTCAAATAGATACATGTCAATCTCCAACTGTATCCAGAGCTCAAAAGAAGAAAAGATCACAGAACCTGGCTAAGAGAGATTCCTTGGGAAGCAAGAAGAAAGTAGAAAATGCTCCCAAGAAGTGTTTTAGAAATGAAGAGAAGTCCTTGGAGTCTGAGTCCAAGAAGGGTGATGCATCCAGAAGGACCACCAAGAAATGCTTCTACTGTGGAAAGAAAGGGCATATCATGGATCTTTGTAAAGAAGCCAAGAAATTCAATAGAGGCAGACTGAACTCAAACAGACAATCAATCCAGAAGAAGCAGAAGGGATTGATTGAAAACAAGTTGCCTAAGAAAGGTAGCTTGACAGCATCTAAGGAACCATGTGAAACTTCCAGAACTGGGGCCACTCTTCCAAATGATATACTTGTCATATGGCCACATCAGTTGCAACTTGCCAGAGATCTACAAAGAGCTGAAGATGAAGTTCTGGCAATTGCTAAGGCAAAAGGGAAGAAGAATATTTCACATGAAGATGTATTGAGATCCACACCAGCACAATCATCAATGAAGATCAAATGTGCAAGTGTGAAGACTGGTGAAAATGGGACATCTCGGTTGAGAGAATCTTCTCAACCTTGTTGTTCACATTGATGAACCAAGGAGGTTCCATCTTATTCCCTTGTACTATTGGTATTTACATGTGCTGACATTGCAGGGAATTGAAGATGATGATCATTCTCAGCTGGAGGATGGTTTGGATTGAATGGAGTGCACCCCTTGAGGGGGAGCCAATCTGAAGAAGATGGCATTCTTAGATTAATACCATCTTGAGAAAAGTGAAGGTATTCCAATCATACTTTCATCCCTTGTTTCTTAATTGAGTTTATCTTGTCAATTAAGGGGGAGTATGGATTGAAGAGAAATGGATGAAAGGGGGAGCTTTATCTTTGCACCTGAACTTTCTAATGAGTTTTGTGAAGTTGTGCAGGATTTAGCAAATTCATTGGTATATCTGTAAAATTTCAATCCCCTAAGCATGATCTCACATGTATAGTGAATGTTGGACAGCATTGAGTTCCTTGGTTACATCACTCTTGTTTTCTACACCAGGTTAGCCCAAGTAGACTTAGAGTTGATCAACTAAAGGTTCTTTGCTAAAGAAGAACATGTGACATCATCCCTCTCTCAGTGTTTTTCAAGAAAATACTTTTCAAAGGGAGGAAGAGATTTTTGAAAGAGAACCACACCACACCTTTGCATTTGATTGCCAATAAGGGGGAGAAATATTGGCACACATATTGACCCATTCATATGTGCTGAAGGAGTGTATTGACAACAAATACAAAGGGGGAGATTGAAGTACATTGTGTTGCATTTGTTGTCAATGAGGCATGAAGTTGTCTTGGAATGAATGGAAGTCAGGGAATGTCAAGATGTGAATGACAAAGGTTGTGATGGTGTTGGTGGTGAAGGAGAATGGCCATAGTACTAAGATGCATGTCACTTAGGAGATTCACTAAGTGGCATAGGAGATGTGGTTGAAACATTCTCCATGGACATCTGACGATTGTTGAGCTGATCTTTAAGTTCATAGAACTTGTATCCTGATGATACAAAGTCACAACAATTTTAGAAGACCATGCATTGTCTTCACAATGCATGAGGAGATGAAGAGAGCCATCCACAACTTCTAAGTGGATGAAGTGAGCTGAAGAAGAACATGTACTAATCCTTAGTGCATGACAATGTGAATGTGATCCAACTTGACCTCTAATTGGATCAGTGAAGAACATTGGAGATTTCATGTTGATTCAAGAGTTCGGTTGATGAAGATGAACCTTTTGAATTCCATATCCTAAGTGAAGATCATATGGGGAGAAGTAATGGAATTCTTAAGAAGAAGATGAGAAGAAATGAAGAAGGGATAAGTGGCTTGGAATTTGGCATTTTTCATATGGAGTACTTTGTTTTTGACAAAGTAGTATTCTGTCCTTTGCCAAAAAATTGGCCAGCCAAGGCCAGCCTTAAGGGTTCAACCCCGAAGGCACATGTGGGCCTAAGGCGCCACGCCCAAGGGGGGATCCCATGTGGCCAGCCCGGGCGGCAGAGGCAGAGGGGGCCGTGTATAAGCCCCCGAGGGCACGCGGTGGTGAAGCCCGCGCGCCCGGAGGATGCATGGTGGGCGCTAGGAGCGCGCCCGCAGGAGCAAGAGTGGGCGCAGAGCGCGCCGCAGGGAGAACACGGTGCGGGGCAGCACCGTGGAGGGAGAGAGTTCAATTGCCGGGTTGAGGCGGCGCTTGGGTAATAAGTTGCGGAAAAACCGCGCGAAGATTCGATGTGGGACGCGTATTTTTCACCGGGATTGAATCTGAGCCGCTCGATTGATCGCGCGGCTGATCACATCCGCTCATCTAATCGCGCCACTAGCGATCAGATCCAGGCCTTCCAAAGACCTGATCCGACGGCTCCGAGACGTCTCCTACCTCGATCTCGTGCCGAGGCCATGCCAAGGCCACCCGACGACCACCGACGAACCAGAGCCTCCCGAACGTTGAATTTGAGATTCCGGCCATCTCTCTCGAAGCCGAAGACACCCTCATGCTCGTCTGGACATAACGAACTCATGCATGCATTAAAATGTTGCATTCAAGCATCGAGGGAGAATTCGAGTGAGGCCGAAGGCAAACGAAGTGTCGAGGCCTTGAGGGTCTGTGTTTTGCATGGATGGGCCTAAACAGAAGGCTTGCATGCGTTCAAAAGAAGGCATGCACGTGAGGAAAAATGAAGGAAAAGAACCCGCGTGAACAGAGAGAGAGAAGCGTGATTTTTGGATCGAGTTTAAAGATTTTGAAGATCCGAAATCTTCGGTGATTCAAGATTTTACACGCGGATGAACCAAGGCTCTCATCGCCTATAAAAAGAGAGGCCGAGCCCTCGAGGAAGCTTGCTGATCCTCTGAAGAGAGAAGTCCCGTGAGTGTGCCTCTGTGCCTCACGAAGTTTGGAGCTCCGCGCAACTCACTTGCGCGACGAAGCAGCCTGAAGCCACTCCTGGCTTCGAGAGTTCCTTTTGCGCACACCTTGCGCGAAAGAAGAAGAAGGGGGACCCCTGCGCGCCTTCCCTTTGCATGGCAGGAAGACCCAAGTGCACCCTTGCACTTGCGCGCCCACGGCCGAGGTCCTTTGTACCTTGTGCTCTTGCACCCCTGCGCGCTGGCCACAGTCTTGTGCCTTGCGCGGTTGAGAAGAGGAGGAGGCCGCTACACCCAAGCAACTTGTGTTCCTCCATTGAAGATTGGGTTCGGGTGAAGTGCATTACACACTATTTGTTGTGTGTGAAAAGCAAGAAGATCTGAGGCCTTGCCTCGTGTGTGTGCCAAGTGGAGAGGAGAAGCCGAGGCATAGCCTTGTGTGTGCAAAGTGAAGACTCTACGGCTTGAGTGTGCAAAAAGAAGTAGGAGGCCAAGGCTTGAACACTTAGTGTGTGCAAAGAAGCAAGGAAGGTCGTGGCTGTTTGTGTGCATAAGGAGTATACCACACTTTGTGTGTGTGAGAGGTGAAGAAGGAAGGCCAAGGGCTTTGTGCCTTTGTGTGCAAAAAGAACAAGAGAAGGCCGTAGCCCTTGTGTGTGAAAAATGAAGAACCAAGTGTGTGCATAAGTGGAGTGCACACTTTGAAGAAGATTATAAGAACAAGGAAGTGAGTGTGCTTTGCAAGTGAAGTAGGCCAAGCTCAAGTGTTTGCCAAAGTGAAGAAGTTTTGTGTGCAATGAGATAAGGAGGCCGAACCTAGTGTGTGTGCACTAAGTGAAGTGAACACACTTAGAAGAAGGAAGATTGAGGAGACCCTCACACTAAAGTAAAACACACTTCTGAGTGTGTGAGCAATTTGAATATAGTGTGTGAAGATTGTGGAAAAGGTGTGTGCTATAATTGATTACACCCTTTGTGGGTCTACTGCACCAAGAGGAAGAAAAGGAAAGTGCATGCATGCATGCATGCACGTGCACACGTGAACAGTGCTAAATCAGTGGTGTGCATCTGAGGAGTCCAAGACTTGAAGATCTTGAAGAGTTTCCATGCACTCAGTGCATGATGTTGAAGTGAACTGAGACTGAGCCAGACTAAAGTTAAAGAGATTGGTTGTCTGAGTTTTCAGTAGATTGAGAAGATCCTGATCATCACAAGTGATCAGAGGTACAGAGCAAGGCCAGCAGTCTTTATCCCAGACTGCTGAAGATACTTGAAGACCTTAAAGTGAAGAAGAGCTACTCGTGCGACTCGAGGAGCCAAGAGAAGACCCTGTGGGACTCAGGGAGAAGAAGTCTTCAGTGGGATTCTGGAGCAGGCCAGTGGGACTCTGGTAACACTGTGGGACGCAGTATAAAGACCCTCCTGTGGGACTCAGGAGAGATACGGTGGGAAGCTGTATCGACCATTGTAATTCTAACAAGTTATAATGGGAGAATCCATGCTGAGAGAGCATGGCAAGGATGTAGGCCTTTGGTGCCGAACCTTGTAAATCCTTGTGTCCAGTGCCTTTACATTTACTGCATCATTCGTGGAAAGGTGAGAGATACAAGAAGAGTGGATCGAGGCCTTAACAAGCCATAGAGGTTTAATTGATTAAGAATCAATTAGTAAAAAGTTTTAAGGGATCACTGATTCACCCCCTCCCCCTCTCAGTGATTCACACTGATCTGGGCACTTCAAAAATATTATTAACTTATTTAGGAATAATAATAATAATATTTATTAGATCATATATGATTCATTTATGACTTTATATTACCCATTATTAACAATTCCATGTTAAAGGAATATTTCGGGAAATAACTCCTTTGTTTATCATACATGTTTTGACTTGTTATTATTGATAATATTACATATACCATGATTTACTTTTCTCCAAAATGTAAAACATGATCTATATATCATATATATTTATTATATTGATATATATATATATATATATGATGTGGAATACATAATTCATGGAGACAGTAGTTCATACGTATGCATGAATACTGTTTGAGTTTTCTTATTATATTGAATGGAAGAAGGAGAATGATATATATATATAAATATATATATTATTAAGTTATCATTATTATGTCATATATTTATTTATATAAATTTTTATAATCATTCTATAAATGGTTGACATGGAAAATAAATCTCATTCTATCGTGGAGACAGAAGGTCGTAAGTACACATGGGCGATGATATCATTTTATTAATGGTAAACAGGAGGGGAATTAGATGGTATAATAATTATAAAATCCAATATCATGTAATATTTATTATTTAATTACATTATTTTCATCATTACATTTATCCAAATAAATTAGTGATGAAAAACAGATTACACCACGGTGTGGAGACAGTTAGTCGTACATATGCACGCGTGGTGCTTTCTCTTTTCGTACGATGAATAAAAAGTGGAATATGGATGTTAAATAATCATAATAAAATATCATAATATATTTTATACTAGAGGTTTTACATTATAATATAGTGAACACATGAATATGAATTTGAATAATAAATGTTTTGAATGATTCAGAAAAGAGATTACCTCTTCTTCGTCAATCTCCATCTAGCTCTCCTCTTGGAGACAATATTGTTGGTATTTTGAAAAGAATAATGTAACACCCCATGATTTCATAGTACACTATCTCTTTTAAGTAGTTAAATAGGTTATATTTCAAGTAACATTGACTTGGATTGCGTTATACACAAGATTTAGTTTCTGTGAAACAACACTTTGGTATTATAATTATTTAAAAGATATATTTATTTATCAATTAACTATTGTAATATTAATAGAAACAAATAAATTTTAAATTTTATTTATAGTTTATTCACCTAAAAATAACATATTTATAATTATATTTATAAGTTTTGTTAAAATATTTATATATTTAGAAAGAACTATTTTCTTAAATGAACTACTTTTTATATCCCTTTATAAATAGTAATAAAATTAATTTTAGACACTCCAAAAATTTTAATTTGGTAAAATAAACATAATTTTAGAATTTTGTATATCAAAATTATCTTAGGGTGAATTTTTGGTATTTTTCTGAAAATATTGAATTTTTTATGAATATTTAAAAATACTGCATAGTAAAAAAACCGACATATTAATTTAAATAATTATCTTTAATTAAAAATTATATTAATGTCAAAATATATACATAATAAATATATTAGTCCAATTTAATTCATTTGAGTAATTTTATAATAAGATTATATAGATATATATATATATATATATATAATTTTATTATACTTTTAAACATCTTTTACGCACCTTCTCGGCACATTTGTAAATTTACATAAAAAATAATTTTACCGCTTTTGTGAATTGAGTTTCAAAAATACGACAAAACATTTTGTAATCTGTTTGTAATATGTGGTTCAATAACATGAAAATAATTTTTTGTTAATAGTAATTTTGAATTTTATTTACCATGATCAAAAGTAAATAGAGTAATTAAAGGTGAAAATAATATTATAATAATATAAAATTACCGCAAAACATATCATAATTCTACTGTATAATTTTTTTTATACCAACATAAAACATAAAAAAATAAGATCCTTTTTTATCTATTTGAGTGAGATTATGAAATTTATTAAATTTTATTTATAGAAGAGTTAAAAGTGTTAAATTTAAATATTAATAACTAATACATTTTTAACATTGGGTTATACATAAGATAAATTAGACTATAAATATTCATTAGTAATTTAAAGATATTTCCTACATCATAGTGTTTTATTTATAATTTTTATACATTAAATAATTAAATTTATTTCTGACACAATTATGAAGAAATAATTATATTATTAATGAATGATTAAAATAATTGATATTATAAATATTAAAATAAATTTAAATTGAAACTTTTGATTCTATAGAATAATTTTATAGGTTAATATAACATTTTAGGGTTGATTCAATGTATTTTTTCAAATGAATAAACTTATTATGACTTTTACAAAAACCAAATACTAAGTAGTTTTAAAATTGAAAAAAACGAGTTTTAAAAAAATTCTATTTTATCAAATGATATAATAGTATTAAAAAACTAAGATTCCTAAAAATGACTTAGATATTGTTAAATATGTCATTAATTAACCACATGAGTTTTTTTTGGAATTTTATAGTAAATATATTTTTTATGTAGTATAAAAATACAAAGAATCATGGTAAAAGTTAATCTATTTAACTAATAGTTTACTCTAAATGATAAGGTTAATATGGTGATATAGAAATATCTAAAACCTATTTTTTAGAGGATTTTGACCCATCCCCACTATATCCTAGAAATAAATCTTTTTTGAGATATTATACACCAAAAAATTATTTTATAATAAATTAATATTTCAAGGTTTTCTTAAAGTGCCCCTCACCTCTCTTATAAAAGGGTACTTACTCTTCTATTAAATTCACACCTCCAAAGCCATTTGAAACTGCCAAACTCTGCTCAAATATCATTCAAACTACCCTCAATTCATCATATAGGCCTTATTTGGATCAGAAATCCAACTTAAGGAGCTATTTTGTTCAAATCTATAAGAAGCACCTGAAGAAGTGGTAATTAATTCATCACCTCTTTCAAAGTTCTTTTCTTATTCTATATCATCTTTTGTTATTGTTTACATAATAAAATAATTACTCTAGTACCTTATAAATTTAATATGGTATTATAAATATCGGATAAACATAATCCTTATTCTATACATCCTATGAATTACAATTTCACAATGCGTGCGTACGTACGACATACCGTCTCCATGTTGTGGAGTAAATTTTTATTCAACAATATGTTATTTGGATGGATATAAAATGATGAGAATTATTTATGTAAGTAATGAAAATAAAATGATAATTTTTTTTATAATTAATATACCATGCAATTTAATACCTCTTAATCATTAATGAAATTATATTTTCGCTCATGCGAACGGACAACTTACCGTCTCCATGACGCGATGAGATTTATTTTCACATTAACCATTAAAGGATGATTATAAGAATATATATTATTAATAAGTATTTAATATATGACACAATAATTCTATTTTATAACATATTTGTGAATTTAAATATATTTCATTCACCTACCTTTATTCAATACGATATGAATATGGAAACATCCTTCAATCGTAAGTACGACCAACCATCTCCCTGAATGTTGTGTTCCATTTTATATATCTATATAGTAATCATATTAATATTATGAATAAAAATGATAAATAAATAAAAAATTATATTCTTGATGTATTTAAATAACGATCTATGTGATACAATCAGGAATAATAAGTTAAAACACCTACGATAAAGAAAGCAATTATTACAAAAAATGTTACATTAACATGGAAATTATAATTAAATGGGAAGTATAAAGTCATAAATAAATAATATATCATATCATAAATATGAATATGGTTTTTTTATAATTTAATAACATATTATGGTTAATATAAAAAAGGATAAACGTACCTGCGACTAAAGTAATATACAAGGTAAGAGTTAATTCGTCAATCTCATAATTATCTAAGATTTATTTTGTGTAAGTACGTACTGGGACATATTTATCATCCATTTCCATGCTTCTTAAATTTTTTTTAAAAAGTATTATTTTTTCAGGGAATATTTAAATAAAACATCATTTTAAATGTTTGAAATATTTATTCTTCAAAATAGATTTCATTAATGTCCATGTTCTCAAAATGGTTTTAAGGATTTATTTATATAGACATAAATGTTTTAAAATTTTAATTACTTTAAAAATATCCTAAGTGGTATAAGATACTTTGATTAAAAACTATCTTTTAAATGCATTTCTTTATAAATTGTTCGACCTTTAAGAGATTTCA
Organism: Viscum album; assembly: GCA_963277665.1. Lineage (NCBI taxonomy): Eukaryota > Viridiplantae > Streptophyta > Magnoliopsida > Santalales > Viscaceae > Viscum > Viscum album. The sequence continues at coordinate 886,592,018 of OY728158.1, forward strand.
TGAAAAAGTGATATTTCACACAATGAATTTTAATGATCATTTTCAACGATGTCAACATCCATTATTGTATATTATTTTTGATTGAGGTTTATTTATTATAATACAATATTACATATTGTATTTAATGAGTTATGATATGTTTCTTTATGAATGTGTTGTTTTAATACTATTCATGGTTTATGGTTAAAGTAATTACATTTCATATGATAGTTTGAATAAAAACGTTTGTGTTATGTTTCACTATTTTCATATAAGGAATGCATTGGACTTAGTATGTGATTGGTGGGGCCCCGCTATAGCCCCTCGATGCATCGGTAGGTCTCATGAGACAAACATGTGTCTTGGGAAAAGGCATTGACATAATATTTGTGAATGGTCTTAGAATAAGGCTTTGACATGGTAGTTATTATGTCAAGAATTATACATTCCTTAGTTTTGAAATTAGTTATTACATGTGATTATTCGACTAGTAGAATATCCATTTGTGTGTTTATATGGTATTTTTTTTATTTTTTCTATATTATGTTCGTGTTTATGTTTAAAGGGCTTCTATTTTTATTATAAATCATTCCTTAAATATTTATTCCTTCTACTAAATTATTTACCCTTTCTGAGAAATTGAGCTCACCCGTTTCTTATGTCTAATTTTCCCAAGATGTCCTAAAGTATAATTTGATTGATATCCATGGTTAACCTAGGGTAATAATGGAATTATCAAAGGATTATTTATTCTATGTTTTTTGTTGGAAAATTTAATGTAACGTTCATGTATGTAATCTATTTTCCAAGATTTCTAAACAGATCAGTCCTTCGTGACATGATTCCATTTAATCATGCTAATGTCTTAAAATAATGCACCGGCTCGGGGCTTCTGGGTTTTGGGAATTTCAGTTGGTATTAGGGGATGTTTAGAAACAACCTTGTAAATAGATTTAGAAAACATAGATTAGGGATCATATCCCTAAGAGAGACGTTGAGGATAAATATAGAAGAACATACTATAATTTTGGTAAAGTAGGGATTGTGTGGATATTTCAAGAAATACATCCCTATTTGGATACTACGAGTGGAGGTGGTTCTATAATGGATGTACCTATGGTTGAAAACTACGACAAGGTGTTCTGGGCCTGAATTGGGGTAACCTGGTACACGATAATGTGCCTTACTATGCACTAGGTTTGACACTCACAGGGGATATGCTTAGGATAAATATCATTTTCATTATAAACAATTATGAAGCATTTATGATATAATATGTCTATGAAGAGTCAAATTTTATGATTATGAGAATAGATATGTATAAAATTTTCAATTTATGTTATGTATTTCACAAGTTTAGAATCAATAATTATGCCTCCTAACCTAATCTAGTTTATAGGCTTGTATATAAATGGTTCCTAGTCGAAGGAATGTTAAGCCCACCAATGAAAATGATCCAAAGAGTAATAAGGATCCTATTTTTCTTGGAATTAATCCTATATTTCGAAGGGAAATAACCTCTTATATATTATCATCAAATGAAGAAATAGTATGAATGTTAATAAGATAAGTAATGAATTATTTGAGTCCTATGTCTTTGAAGGGAAGCCATAGAAGAATATGATGGTAGAGAGAAAGATAGATAAATCTAATAAGGGAAAAAGGATTTTACCATATGTGATGAATCTGGAAAGAATCACCCTGGGAAGTGATTGAAAAGACTGGGTGTTTGTTCTAAGTGTTTATAAAATGGTCATCATGAAAAAAATGAAAAGGGAACAAAGAAAAGGCTAATATTTAGTGTTTCAATTATAGTGAAATGGGGCATTATGAATGAAACTTTCGTAAGCATTAAGGAAATATAGCTCAAAAGAGTCAAAGGGATCAAGGTCAAGCTTAAACTATTACTACACTTGATGTACAATAATTAATGTATTTGTGTTTCTAGATTTAAAAATTATGTCATTTTAGTGTTATATCAATTATGTTCTGGTTATATGAAGTAGGGAAATAATTAAGGATTGTGTTGTAGTACTATTTCATTAAGGATTTGAGATTGTATAGTACTAAGAAAAGTGACTCAATAGAATGTTAAATTTTTATAAAATACATGGTTAGGGGAAAGATAGATCATATTATGGTCCAAATACCGAGGTTATGATTTTGGAATATGAGATTATATATTGGGATAAATTATATTGGATATTGTTGACTACCTTGAATATAATTATTTAATTATTTATTCCATCATTGTTGGAGTTTACAACATTACTATATTTAAGGAATATATTCTGTATTCTACAAGGAATAAGAGAGCATGAATGTATTCAATAAGGTTTTATAGTAATTCAGTGTGTTACCATGTTTTAATAGAATACATGATGAAGCTATTCACATGTTATTATGTGGAAAAAATATATCATAATTATGTTTACCTCCCATATAAATTTTTGGGATGTGAGTTTGGACACAATTATTTTGGAAAATTCTGAAGGTTGTAATGGAGTATGATAAGCACTTTATTTTTTTTGTTTGAGGATAAAGTATAATATATTAAATACTTTGACTGAATATTTTTTATTTCAAAAAACATATATAGGATTAAATAAAAAAAATTGACCTTAGGATTTATCAAATGTGATTTAGGAATAAAAAAAACATTTCCAAGTGTAAGGGATGATGTGAAAATATATTGAAGCACAACCAAATGATGAGATTATGATTATGATCGGTAATGAAATCAAGAATGTTTTCTGGAGTTTTTATCTTCAGAGTAAATTAATCCCTCCTCTTGAAAAAAATGTATCTAATTTTTTATCCTAATAACTTATGTTTTTTTTAACTGATTATACTTTAAATGATTATATATTTATAGCTTTGAGGCCCACAATTTTACATTTATTGTTCACTTGTTTGTGATTGATGACCTCAATAACTACTTATAAATATTTACATTTTACCTCCAATTATGTGTCTATAATTGAAACAGAATTTCTTCTTTTTGAAATCCTAATTTGATAGGGACCTTTTCATTTTCCTTTCCCTCTTATTAAAACTGCATTTTATTAACCCTATTTTTGATGTGGGTTTTCCAAAAAGGTATTTTCTATTTTCAAACTTTTATTATCAAAGAAGTATCTCAAATTATGAGAAAAAAATTATTAATGGATGGGAGAATATAACACCGCACGATTTCATAGTATGTTATCTCATTAAAGTAGTTTAATAGCTTATATTTCACGCAACACCAACTTGTCTCGCATTATACGCAAGACTGAGTTTATTTTAAACAACACATTAGTATTATAATTATTTAAATGATATATTTATTTATCAATTAAATATTGTAATATGAATAGTAAAATATAAATTTTAAATGATATTTATAAAGTTTTAACATAAATAAAACATATTCATAATGAAATGTATATGTTTTGTTAAAATAGTTATAAATTTTGAAAAATTATTTCGTGAAAATATATAATTTTTATGTCATTTTGTGAAAAATAATAAAATAAATTTTAGACCCTCATAAATTTTAATTTGTTAAAATAGACAACATTTTTTAATTTGATATACCAAAATTTTCATAGGGTGATTTTTTTGGTATTTTTCTAAAAAAATTCAAATTTTGATGATTACTGAAAAATAATACATAGAACATAAAAGCCAACTTTTTCATTTAAAAAATAATTATTAATTAATATTTATCTTAATGTCAAAATATAAACATAATACATAAAATAGTCCTAATTTAATCATTTGATTCATTTTAATAGAAGATTATATATATAAAATTTTATTGTACTTTTTAACATCTTTTACTCACCTTCTAGGCGCATATTCAAATTTACAAAACACAATATTTTACCGTATATGTGAATTAAATTTAAAAAATCCAACACACATGTTTGTCATTATTATGTAAAATGTAGTTCAATTGGATGAAAATAATTTTTGGTTAATAGTAACGGTTGATTTTTATTTACCACAGTTAAAAGTTAATAGGATAATTAATGGTTAAAATAATATTATAATAATATAAAATTTCCCCAACACATGTCCTAATTATATTGGATATGTTTTTTTGACCAAAATCTACTTTAGGAAAAAAATAATATCCTTTTTGATCTATTTGAGTTAGATTATGACATTTATTATATTTTATTTAAAGAAGAGTTAAAAGTGTTAAATTGAAATTTTAATAACTAAACCATTTTTAACATAGGTTTATACATAAGATAAATTAGACTATAAATATTCCATATATGTAAAAAAATTATTTCCTACATCATGGTATTTTATTTATAATTTTTAGACATTAAATAATTAAATTAATTTATGACACAATGATGATGTAGTAAATACCTTATGAATGAATGATTAGAATAATTGATATTATAAATATTAAAATAAATGTAAATTGAACCTTCTTTTTCCATCCTTGATTTTTATAGTTTAATATGGAATTTTAGGGTTGATTCAATGTATTTTTCTTGAATTAATACTCTTTTTGTGACTTTCAAAAAAACCAAATACTAAATTGTGTCTAAGTGGACATTAATAAGTTTTTAAAACAAATGTTGTTTTATTAAATGATATAATAGTCCTAAAAATATAAGATTTGGAAAAATGTCATAGATAATGTTATTTATGTCATTAATTAACTATGTGAGGTTTTTCTTTGGAATTTAATAGAAACTATATTAACCATGTAGTATAAAAATACAAGAAGACATGGTAAAAGTTAAACAATTTAACTAATGGTTAATTCTAAAGGATAAGGTTAATATGTTGACCAAAAAATACCTAAAACCTATTGGTTGATATAATTTAGACCCATAACCACCTTAACCTTGAAATAAATACATTTAGATATATCAGAAATAGAAAATAATTTTATAATAAATTAACATTTCATGTTTTTCCTAAAGTGGCCCTCACCACTCTAATAAAATGTTACTTCCCATTTTCTTAAATTAAAACCTCTAGATCCATTTTTCTTGGCCAAAACATAATAAAATATCCCCCCAACTACCCACAATTAATCATATAGGCCTTAATTTGATCAAAAATCTGACCGAAGGAGCCCTTTCGATAAAATCAAAAGGAAGCACCCGAAGAAGAGGTAATTATTTCATCACCTCTTTCAAAGTTATTTTATTCTTCTACTTCCTCATTATTTGTTTTTTATATACTAAAACATTTACTCTAGTACCTTATACATTCTTATATGTTAATATAAATATAGGACAACCATTTTCATTATTATATCCATCCTATTAATGACAAAGTCACCATTCATGCGTACGTACAACTTACCATCTTCACATCGTGGTGTAATTTGTTCTTCAACACTATGTTATTTGGATCGATATAGTGACAAGTATTATTTAGATAAATATGTAAAATAACAATATAATGTTTATTTATAATTTATATCCCATCCAATTCCACCCCTTTTAATCATTAAGAAAATGATATCGTCACTCGTACGTATGTACGACTTACCATCTCCACGACGTGATGAGATTCATTTCCACATTCACCATTAAAGGATGATTATAAAAATATATATTATTAATAATTTTGTAATATATGAAACAATAATTCAATTGGACAATATATATATGTATTTACATATATTTCATTCACATAATTCCATTCAATACGATATAAAATCTGAAACAGCGTTCATGCGTACGTACAACCTACCATCTCCATGGACGGTGTATTACATTTTTATAAATATATATTATACATATTTACATTCTTAATATATATGATATATAAATCATGTTTTATATTCTAGAAGTATGTAAATCATTATCTAAGTGATACGACCAGGAATAATAAGTTAAAACACGTTTGATAAATAAAGCGATTATTACCCGAAATGTTACATTAACATGGTAATTATTATTAAATGGGTAGTATAAAGTCATAAATGAATCATATACGATATCATAAATATGAATATGGTTCTGATATAATTTAATAACATACTATGGTCATTATATTAAAGGTTAAACATGCCCTCGACTAAAGAAATGTACAAGGTAATGGTTAATTCCTAGAACTCATTATTATTCGAGATTGTTTATGTGTAAGAAGTTACTGGAACATATTTATAATTCAAGTCCATGTTTTATAAAAAAGTTTACAAAATGATTCTTTTTAAGGGACTATTTAACTGAAACATCATTTTAATTTTTTTAAATATTTATTCTTTTAATTCTTTTTCATTAATGTCCATGTTTTCAAAATGGTTTTAAGGATTTATTTATATGGACATGAATTTTTTAAAATTTAAATTCCATTAAAAAGTTTTAATGTTTTATTGTAAATATTGATTCAAAAATATATTTTAAATTTCTTCCTTTATAAATTGTGTTAATTTTAAATGATTTCATGAACAAATGTAATTCCTCTCAAAGTGTTTTACAAATCATTTTCGACTATGCCAACATCGTTTACTGGATATTATTTTTGATCAAGTTTGATTTATTATAATACCATATTCCATGTTTTATTTAATGAGTTTTTATATTTTTTACTATGTATGTTCTATTTTCATACAATTCATTGTTTACATTTAATGTATTTACATTTCAAATTCTAGTTTTAATATGAATGTTTATGACATGTTTCACCCTTTTCATTTGATAATGCTTTGGACTTAGTAAGTGACGGGTGGGGCCCCCTATAGCATGTCAATGCATAGATAGGTCTCATTAGACAAACTAGTCTTTTGGAAAAAGTCCTTTATAGAATATTTGTGAATGGTCTTGGCACAAGGCCTTGACATAGTAGTTATTATGTCTGGTATTATGCATTCTCTTATTATGAAATTTGTTATTATATTTGATTATTTTCCATGTGAAATATACATGTGCTTGTTTATTTGGTAATGATTGATTGGTTTTTTCAACATTATGTCCATTTTTATATTTAATAGGATTCTATTTTTATTATACACATTTCTTTAAAAGTTTATAGCTTCTGCAAAATTATTTAACCTTACTGAGCATTTGAGATCACCCCATTCTTATGTTTTATTTTCATAAGATTCTATGAAGTGTACTATGATTTATATACAGGGTTAAGCTAGTGGAATAATAACATTATAAAAGGATTATTTATGATATGTTTTATGTTAGAAACTGCAATGTAACATTCTTGTATGTTATCTATTTTCTAAGACTACTAAACAGATCGGTCCTTTGGGACATGATTCCTTGTATTCATGCCAATGTATTAAAATATAGAACCAGATTCAGGCTTCGAGGGTTCGGGCATTACAACTAAAAACTCTATAATATTACTAAGTTATTTAATAATTTAAATAGTTAGGTTGTGGTTTAGATTTAAGTCTCGACGAGGCATGAGGTAGTGAGGTAGGATTTACCCTTTTATAATTGAGGTGATGGTTTCTTTAGGAAAATTATTAAAAAAATAAATTTATATAAATTTATTATCTATTTATTATCTATTTCAAATAGCTCCAAAGTGATTTTTTAAAATATTAGATGAGGATGGGTCTAAATACTCTCAAAATGTTTAGTACACATATTTAGGTCATAATATTAACCTTATCTTATAGATTTAACCCTTAGTAAAACCCTTTATCTTTTACTATGACAATTTGTAATTTTAAAATTTATGGTGTGAATAGTTACTATAAAATGCCAATAGAACCCAAAATTGATAATTGATGAAATATTTTACATTATTATAGTTAGTTGGATAGATTCTTTATTTTTATGAATTTTATATCATTAAATAAAATACTATTTATTTTAAAATATCATTTATGTCAATATTTATAGTAGTCATTATTAATATTTTATAGAATATAATATTAACATGATAAATTTGAAAAACACTTCTAATATCTCAAAAATATGTAAAATGTATCTATAGAAAAATTTTATGTCATTATTGATATTAATGTATATTTATATTAGTATTTTACATTTCATTTATTTGATATTTAAATTGACTAAACAATTAATGCATCAACGTTATGAAAGACATTAATTAAATTATTTATTATCTAAAAAATAAAAATAACCTATATCAATGAAAATAAACATATTATATTTAAAATGAATATTTATAGTCAATTTTATCTTATATATAACCCTATCTAAAAAATTGTATAGTAATCAAAATTTGAGCATGACATCTTTAACACTTATTTAAATAAAATATAATAAATGTCAACATCGAACACAAGTGGATTAAAATGGATATTAATTTATTCCTAAGGTTTAATTTTATCTGAAAACTCTTATTAAATGAGATTAGTACACATGTTATGGTAATTTTATAATATTGTAATATTATTTTTCCTTTAAGTATCGGATTTACCTTTAACCATGGTAAATAAAACATTAAAAAAGTTACTAGTAGTATGACCAAAAATAAAAGAAACCTATTTAAATAATTCATAACCAATGATTCCATATATGGAATCCATTTTTTAAATTTTAAAAAATAGAATTATCACTAATTAATTTAAAATTAATCTCGTTGATGGTGTAAGAAAATGGGTTATTAAAGTTTAAACATGAAAAATATTGAAACTTTTTATATATAAATTAAATTTAAAATTGATATAAATGACCTATATTGGATTAAATTAAAAAACATATTCTTACACATAAAAAACAATCGAACTTATAAATTAACACTATAAATTATTTCGATAAAATAGTTTTTCAATAAAAAAAATTCAATTTTAATTATATATAAAAATATAAATCCAATTATAAAATACAAAAAATTAAACCAAAGTAAATATATATATTAAACTTTAAAATAATATTTTATTTTTTGAATAAAATGTATAATATTGTAAAAAATTGAAATTAAAATGGGTTCTTCATTAAAAGGTGATAAATTACGTTTTTGAAAATATATAGGTTTTTATTCATAAAGTGGGGTTGTGTTTTATCTTATGCCTATGAAATTTATTAAATTAATATATATAATATTTAATTTAATAGAAAACATATATATTTCATTAATATCATTTACTAATTGTAATTTATTTAATTTATTAAGACAAAAAGACTTTGAGAGAATAAAAATAAATATGTTTCCATTCATAATCAATTGGTATAGATTTTCATTTATATTTAACTGGTATCAAATAAATTTATATTATAAACCCTATTTTTAATAAGTTAGTAAATACTATTCATAGCTGCTAATTTTACATCCAGTTTATATCTTACTATTTTAAATACTAAAATTTTAATAAAATAATATTGCTTGGTAAAGGTCGATCTTGTGTGAAACACAAGATATCAAAGGAACTAAACATTGATGAAACAAATAAAGAACATAATAATTTAAGATAATTCATTATAATCATATAACCTCATGAATCCCAAAATACTTTCCCTTAGCTAATTACTTACCACACTATTTGTGTTAGGTATCCTACCATACTGGTCTCCTTGACCCCAGCTAGCAATAACCATTACACCCCAATTTTGATTTCCATAATGTACTCTTCTCAAATATAAACTATTCAATGAATAACCTAATAATCTCAATAGTCAGCTATTTGAATAAAATAGACCATTTGGCCATGAATAATCATTATCATGCCTAATTTCTTGAGATATGAAAATTTATTATTATTCAACCATGTACTTTACCTGTCACGACCCGCCTTCTCTAAAAGGAGGGAAGGGTCAGCAGATTGCCAGGCCCTTCCTTCTTTAAGTTTAAGGAGAGATAATGACCCCCGAAACCCGCCTTCAATAGGTCCCGGAGTGGCGACTAGCACCAAGGGTATAGAAAATTCTCGCAAATGGAAGGCATTACCCTTTTTATTTTATAGGATCGAAAGATAAGGAGAAGAAAACCCAACAACACCAAGGTAGAAAGAAAAGTAAAGCCAAAAGTAAACCATTCCCACATGCATGTTTCAAAAGTGAAAGCCACAAAGTGAAAAAAGGTGACTATAAGGTATGTACCAAAAAGAAAAAAAACAACTGCAACTACTCCAAAAGTCCGAGCTAGTAAGGTCCTGCGTGATCCCCGAAGTCCTCCTGGAAACCTGAAAGCAGTTTTATATATGTAGGGTGAGTATATAAGTACACTCAGTAGGGAAAACCAAGACTCTCGTGCACAAGTAGGGGAACGTACTAAAGTCCTGTGAGAAAAAGAGTAAACCAAACACCTAACAAGGTGAACTATCCATCCTAGGCCTCACCAAGGCTCACTCCCCAAATAACGCAAGTCAAGTAATATATATAATAAGAGCACATCGATGTTTGGGTACCCCGCACTACCTTCCCACTGGTTATTGAGACATCCTACGCATCGGACCAATCCCACCATTCTCACCGCAGTCCCACTGCCACACCCGCCCGCACACACCTGGGCCACAACCACACGCAGTCCCACTGCAGAAATCCCGCCCGCACACACCTGGGCCTCAAACGCACGCAGTCCCACTGCTGAATCCCGCCCGCACACACCTGGGCCACAACTGTCACATGTAACCATGCCTGGAAACACCTAGGCCATAACAACCACCGCCACGCCCGAAGACACCTGGGCTAAAGGATCCACTGCCACGCCCGAAGACACCTGGGCCTCATCCCGAAGACACTTGGGAAACCACCTGCCGCACACACCTGACCAACCACCACAACGCCCTGCCCGATGGTTTTTGGGCTAATAATGGACTTCAGGCCATCACAGCCTGCCCGAAGGTACTTGGGATATCCGGGAAAGGGAGCAGAAAAGGAGCTAATAACCATCCACTAAGGATAGTGTTGGGAAAAACACCCTTCCCCCATAAATGGGGGTGTTCGACACTGAGTGCTCAACTTGGGTGGGGTGCGAATAAGAAACACAAAGCTACAAGTATAGATATAGGTAACAAACACTCACCCAAAGCTTAGGTTTTCCTAGCCAACCTACAGAACACAACACCACTGCGTCCGAGTCACAGTTCACAACCCTTGCCCACAAAAAACCATTTGTCCCATTCTTGTTTCACGTTCAGTTAAAATGTTCAATTTAATTTATGCACTACTGGGCAACTACCATAAGCATAACCTAGGAAAGCGTCAAAATCATGGATCGACCAAAACACTCACACCCGGTTCTGTCAACAGAGGATCTCTCCCCAATTTGTGATATGAACGAGTAACCACTCGGATTTAAAACTCACAACCAACAAAACCATACCAACAGGGAATCCCATCCCCAAATTCACACAACCACCGAGAGTATAAAAGAACAGGGGATCCCATCCCCTCCCACATTTCCAGCAATCGGGCCGAAAGGAAAACAACCAACTACCACTACCAACACAAGTCAGGTATTTTCATATTTAAACGACTTAACACACTCCATGATTTCAAATTCCATGTGTTCTAACCAGGAGTTATCACAGAAGGGTTGATCCTGGTGCTTTCAACTCATTCAGCCGGGCATACGTGATTAACCAATTTCACAGAAGGAGTTCACAATTTCAGCAACCCATTTAAAACATCACGAGGGGATTCATCAGTGCACATACAACGACCACCAACGGCCTCAATTTTCAGAAAACATAAACCAACACAACTAAAAAGTATGATCACAAGATAAAGCATAAACAACGATCACAACCCCTTCCCCTTCTTTCTTTAGAACTTCGTTTATTATCTTTATTAAGGTTCGGTTCAACCAATTCCATAGGAACAAAAATAACGCCCACCCCGCATGATACACAAAATTGAGAGACGAGATAAATTCCCTACTTGTGATAGATGATCGAGGTTTAGGATGGGGGCGCGGAACTTTACGGATAACGATGCGGTGGGCCCGATGCACCAGAAGATCCACGATCGAGGAAGGGGGAAACCACGGCCTAACCCTTAATTTATAAGAGTCGGGGATGGTTGAGGTGAAAACGCGAAACCGCGTAAGACATGGAAGTCGTGGATTGACCACGCGGCTTGACTCGTCCTTAAAGGTGCTGGGTGGTTTAAACCGACTCATGATTTGATTCAGTATCTAATTAAAACTTTTCTGCGCGTTTCGGGTCTTTAAGACATTTTCATTTCTTTTTTTTAAACGAGGCAGAATAGGGTTTAAAACCCTATTTGCGAAAAAGGAGTGTTACTGGAACAACTTGGCAAGGCCGGGTGACGTCGGCCGGTTCCGCCGATCGGTCGCACCGATCGGTCGCACCGATCGGCACACCTTAAGGATCCGGATTTTGGCAAAGGAAGGGACCAAGGGGGTCTAGGTCATCACATCAGATACCTCTTAAACGATTCTCCTCCTCGAGAATCACAACAAACCAGAAGGAAAGAGAGGGTCCGAACAACCATCTTCGAAAGATACCTCTTAGGAGTGAACCTCTGCTAACTAAAAACACTCCCCTGTCAAGAACCAAGCAACATACCATGCCAAACCGCCCGGTCATGTGGGTTTGGGGAGTTTCCCTCCCCCATGTCAAGATATTATCCGCTTTGGGCGGCACTGACTCGCCCGCACGGGTTTAATCGCATCCACCTTAATGCATCTTGATTAGGGGTCGGGTTCCCTCTTCCCTTTAGCCGGGGCTTTTCACACAAAACAGAGGAAATAAACCAGTACATTTCATAGCCAAAAGTCAAACGTCCTACCACAACAGGTACAAAAAGGAACAAAGCTCAAAAAAACCCGGGGTATTGGGCACGCATCTGTGCTTCCCTCTCCCACGTACTCTCTTCGAGCCCACCATGTCTCCACAACACAAGAACCAAGGGAATGGCTCGCCCACGAAGCACCTTCTCCTTGAGATCCTCGATCATCACTGGTTTTTCCACAAAGGTTACGTCGTCCTCGATGTCCAGTTCACCCAAATCAAGGACGTGTGAATCATCGTGCAGATAACGACGGAGCTGGGATACATGAAAGACATCATGTATCCTTAGCAGCGGCAGAGGTAATGCTAGCTGATAAGCCCCTTCACCGACCCGCCGTAACACTTCGAAGGGTCCGACGAATTTGGGGGAAAGCATACCCCCCTTGCCGAACCTCCGTTGCCCACGCCGCGGGGAGACCTTCAAGAACACGTGGTCCCCAACCTCAAACTCCAAGGGGCTTCTCCTGCTATCAGCATACGACTTCTGTCGGTCCTGGTCCGCCTTCATCCTTTCCCGTATGAGCTGAATTTTCTCTGTCGTGTTTTGCACCACCTCCGGGCCAAGGATGCCTGCCTCTCCTACTTCGGTCCAACACACAGGTGAACGGCATGGCCTCCCGTACAAAGTCTCAAACAGGGCCATACCGATGGTAGAGTGGTAGCTATTATTGTAGGTAAACTCTACTAGAGGCAAGTATCGCACCCATGACACTCCTGAGTCCAGAACACATGCCCGTAGCATATCCTACAAGGTCTGGATGGTTCGCTCCGTTTGTCCATCTGTCTGGGGATGGAAAGCAGTGCTAAGGTGTAACTGGGTGCCAAACGCATGCTGCAATCCTCTCCAGATTCGCGAGGTAAACCATGCATCCCTATCCGATACTATAGACCTCGGAACTCCATGCAACCGCACCACCTCATTCACGTACTTTCGTGCCAAATCATCCACAGTACTTGACTCCCTGATTGCCAGAAAGTGAGCCGATTTCGTCAACCTGTCCACCACCACCCAGATGGCGTCGCACCCTCCTTGGACCTTGGGTAGTCCCGTGACGAAATCCATTGAGATGTCATCCCACTTCCACACGGGAACAGCTAAAGGCTGCAATAGGCCGCCTGGAACCCGGTGTTCAGCCTTCACTTGCTGACATACTAAGAATTTAGCCACAAATTCTGCCACTGCTCGCTTAACTCCGGGCCACCAGAACTGCCTTTTCAGCCCCTGGTACATCTTGGTAACTCATGGGTGCACCGCTAGGGGTGAGTCGTGGAACTCACTGAGAACCTTGCCACGCATCACTCTTGGAACAAACAACCTTTTCTGGAAAAGCATCCGGTGCTGACCGTCCTCTATCCATTCTCTTGGAGCATCACCCTGGTCAACCCGATCACGCATCACTTCTCACTCGGGGTCTCACCACTGAGACTCCTCCACTTGTCGAAACAGAGATGACTGCACTATCATCTGATATAGGCAGCCTCTGCCACTATCCATCTTCGCATCCAGGTGTAAGGAAGCCAACTCCTCTATTGCCTTCCAGGCATTTACCGACTCTCGGACCACATCCTTCTGCGTCCTCCTGCTCAAGGCATCGGCCACCACATTTCCCTTGCCCTCAGTATAAGAGATTTCAAAGTCGTAGTCCTGGAGGAACTCCACCCATCTCCGTTGTCGCAAGTTCAAGTCCCGCTGGGAGAAGATATACTTTAAGCTTTTTGATCTGTGAAGACCACAAAGCATTCCCTGATGAGGTAGTGCCGCCATAACTTTAGCGCAAAAATGACCGCTGCAAGCTCTAGGTCATGGGTGGCGTAGTTACGCTCATGGGGGCGTAGCTGCCTGGACCCGTAAGAGATCACCCCTTGTTGCTGCATCAACACGCATCCCAGGCCCTGTCCTGAAGTATCACAAAATACCTCATAGGCCATCCCTTCTTCTGGTAATCTCAACACTGGGGCACTAACCAGCTTTTCTTTTAGGTAGCTTAAGGATGACTTGCATTGCTCGCTCCACACGAAAACCTGGTCCTTCTTGGTCAAAGCCGTCAAAGGGGCTGCTACTCGGGAGAAGTTGGGTACGAATCTCCGGTAGTAACCTGCCAGTCCGAGGAAACTCCAGACTTCCGCCCCATTCTTGGGTGCTACCCAAGAAACAACTGCCTTAACCTTTGATGGGTCGACTACTACCCCCTTCTCAGACACTACGTGCCCGAGGAAGTGCACTTCTCGTGTCCAGAACTTTCACTTTGACAACTTCCCGTAGAGCTGGTGCTGTCGGAGGACTTCCAAAACTGCCCTCAGGTGCTCTGCATGGTCCTCTTCTGACCTTGAATAGATCAGGATATCGTCGATGAATACCACCACAAACCGATCCAGGTACTCCCGAAAGATGGAGTTCATAAGCCCCATGAACACGGCCGGGGCGTTCGTAACACCAAAGGGCATGACCACGAACTCGAAGTGCCCATACCTGCACCTGAACGCCGTCTTCGGGACGTCTCTATCCTTCACCCTCAGCTGGTGGTATCCGGACCGCTGGTCGATCTTCGAGAACCATCCTGCCCCTTTCAGCTGGTCAAAAAGATCATCTATCCTTGGGAGAGGGTAGCGATTCTTGATCATCACCTGATTCAGCCTCCTGTAGTCTATGCACAGCCTAAGACCTCCATCTGCCTTCTTTGCAAACTAGACTGGAGCACCCCACGGTGACGCACTTGGACGAACATAACCCCTCTTCATCAGATCGTCAATCTGTATCCGCAACTCCCGTAGCTCCGAAGGTGCCATCCGGTAAGGAGCCATCGAGATTGGTCGAGAGCCGGGCTGCAGGTCTATCCCGAACTCGATATCACGTCGAGGGGGTAGAGTCGTCACATCCTCAGGAAAGATGTCCATAAACTCACGGACAATCTCTAGCACTTCCACCATTTCCGCATCTACTGATTCTACCGTCAGTTCGGTCAACAAGGAGAGGAGAGGTTCCTCCCTCCTGTTTCCCTTCGGACAGCTCCGCTCGCCGGTGAAGGTAACACGCTGGCCGTCCAAACCGGAGAACACCACCCTTATTTGGAAAAAGTCGATGATGGCGCACACAGAAAATAGCCAGTCGATGCCTAGGATGACATCGTACGGCTGAATCTGTAGCAGAAGGAGATCCCTAACTGACTGATGTGGCCCTAACACCAGTCTACATCCCCGACAAACGAACAGCAAGTCGGTCTGACCTCCAACTGGTGTGCTCAACACCAGGGGCACTGGAAGTCTCTCGGCATCTAGACCCAAGGCACGGGCTAGACTGGGTGCAACAAAGGAGTGCGAAGCTCCGGTATCGAACAAAGCATAATCAAGAGTGCTAAACACATTGATCGTGCCTCGAACAAACTCTGGCCCCGTTGGAACTGTTGCCTCTGCGGCGTGTAACTGTCCACGCCCAGCTCCCCTGCCCCTCGGCTGTCGACCACCTCCCCGACCACACCCTGGTCGAGGTCCCTGGGGAGATCCCTGAGGTCGGCCTCCTACTCCTATGTCTGCATGCGGAGGAGCGGGAGCTCGCTGTCCCTGCTGCTGCTGTCGGAAGGGTCTGGCTGGAAACTGTTGCTGCAGCGGATGCTGGGGATGACTGCCACTACTGTACTGCACCCGATCGGGGCACTGACTCCGGAGATGTCCAGGGCTCCCGCAGATGGAGCACCGTGGTCCCGAGCCTGAAGGGAACGAACGTGGGCCAGGGGATCGAAACTGAAACTGCTGCGGTCTGCTCCCTGTGGGTCGGAACCTAGAGGGTCCCGATGCTGGAGGCCTGGTGCTGACGGCCTTCCCCTTCGATGGTCCCAGCTGGATCCCTTCTCGTGACACTCCGCCCAGAGCATGCACCCTTTCCACCACTTCGGCCTTCTTCTGGACCTCTAAGTTATGTTAGAAGGGTAAAGGGGGTAATAGCATACTGGAGGGAGGGTCGGAGCGCCTCCTCCAAACGTCTTGCCCGAGACTCCTCATCGTGAAAGAGGTCCGGAGCAAAACGTAGGAGGTCCTTGAACTTGATTCCAAGTTCCCTCACGGACATGCTCCCCTGCTGGAGGGAGAGTAGCTCCTGCCTCTTCTCCGCCTTCATTGTCGAGGAGAGGAACTCCGCCCAGAACTCCTTCTCGAAATCTTCCCAAGAAACCTCAGACTCTTTCCTATTCCCCAGGTGAAGCATCCACCACTGACGTGCCGCTCCTCGCATCTGGATAACAGCCAGAGGAACCCAGTACTCGGTCGGGGCCCGAATCAGGCCGAAGGCTATAACTAGCTCCTCTAGCCAGCCTTCCGTCTTCATATCGGAGGTGCTGCCCTCATACATCTCGAGGGCCTGTCGCTGGAAGGCTCGATGAGTCTTCTGCCACTGGTCGTCCTCTTCCTCTCGATCACTTCTCTGCAGATTGGCCAAAGTAGTCTCAGGGGTCTCGATCACCTGTACCACACGTGGTCGCCTTCCAGGTGCCATAGCTGCAAGGTAAACAAGGAATTCCTAAGCCCAAGTAGTGCAGAATATCGTTCTTAAAACTTCTTAAGATTTAATTTATTCTTAATTTCCAAGACATCCCAGAAACTCAAGAACACAAGTCATTATGATGCATGTACCTTTCCTAGGGTCTCTACCCTGCAATCAGTGTGGCCTCACTTGGTCGTTTGGTAGGTCCAAAGTCCTTGCATCGGATCATGGGGGGCCCTAAAATCCCGTGTCCTAGCCGGTCTTCCCTGGCCTAATTCACGCTCCAAGGTCACCCAACACTGTTGCCTTACCATCCCATGAAATCCTCACTGTGCCTAACTCCATACTCCGTCCTATCTCTCAACCATCACCTCTGATACCATTCTGTCACGACCCGCCTTCACCAAAAGGAGGGAAGGGTCAGCAGATTGCCAGGCCCTTCCTTCTTTATGTTGAAGGAGAGATAATGACCCCCGAAACCCGCCTTCAATAGGTCCCGGAGTGGCGACTAGCACCAAGGGTATAGAAAATTCTCGCAAATGGAAGGCATTACCCTTTTTATTTTATAGGATCGAAAGATAAGGAGAAGAAAACCCAACAACACCAAGGTAGAAAGAAAAGTAAAGCCAAAAGTAAACAATTCCCACATGCATGTTTCAAAAGTGAAAGCCACAAAGTGCAAAAAGGTGACTACAAGGTAAGTACCAAAAAGAAAAAAAACAACTGCAACTGCTCCAAAAGTCCGAGCTAGTAAGGTCCTGTGTGATCCCCGAAGTCCTCCCAGAAACTTGAAAGCAGTTTTATATACATAGGGTGAGTATACAAGTACACTCAGTAGGGAAAACCAAGACTCTCATGAACAAGTAGGGGAATGTACTAAAGTCCCATGAGAAAAAGAGTAAACCAAACACCTAACAAGGAAACTATCCATCCCATGCCTCACCAAGGCTCACTCCCCAAATAACACAAGTCAAGTAATATATATAATAAGAGCACATCGATGTTTGGGTACCCCGCGCCACCTTCCCACTGGTTATTGAGACATCCTACGCATCGGACCAATCCCTCCATTCTCACCGCAGTCACACTGCCACACCTGCCCGCACACACCTGGGCCACAACCACACGTAGTCCCACTACCGAAATCCCGCCCGCACAAACCTGGGCCTCAACCGCATGCAGTCCCACTGCTGAATCCCGCCCACACACACCTGGGCCACAACTGTCACATGTAACCATGCCTGCAAACACCTAGGCCAGAACAACCACCGCCACGCCCGAAGACACCTGGGCTAAAGGATCCACTGCCACGCCCGAAGACACCTGGGCCTCATCCCAAAGACACATGGGAAACCACCTGCCGCACACACCTGGCCAACCACCACAACGCCCCGCCCGATGGTTCTTGGGCTAATAATGGACTTCAGGCCATCACAGCCTGCCCGAAGGTACTTGGGCTATCCGGGAAAGAGAGCAGAAAAGGAGCTAATAACCAGCCACTAAGGATAGTGTTGGGAAAAACACCCTTCCCCCATAAATGGGGGTGTTCCGCACTGAGTGTTCAACTTGGGTGGGGCGCGAATAAGAAACACAAAGCTACAAGTATAGATATAGGTAACAAACACTCACCCAAAGCTTAGGTTTTCCTAGCTAACCTACAGAACACAACACCACTACGTCCGAGTCACAGTTCATGACCCTTTCCCACAAAAAACCATTTGTCCCATTCTTGTTTCACGTTCAGTAAAAATGTTCAATTTATTTTAAGCACTACTGGGCAACTACCATAAGCATAACCAAGGAAAGCGTCAAAAGCATGGATCAACCAAAACACTCACACCCGGTTCTGTCAATAGAGGATCTCTCCCCAATTTGTGATATGAACGAGTAACCACTCGGATTTAAAACTCACAACCACTGAAACCATACCAACAGGGAATCCCATCCCCAAATTCACACAACCACCGAGAGTATAAAAGAACAGGGGATCCCATCCCCTCCCACATTTCCAGCAATCGGACCGAAAGGAAAACAACCAACTACCACTACCAACACAAGTCATGGATTTTCAGATTTAAACGACTTAACACACTCCATGATTTCAAATTCTGTGTGTTCTAACCGGGAGTTATCATAGAAGGGTTGATCCTGGTGCTTTCAACTCATTCAGCCGAGCATACGTGATTAACCAATTTCACAGCAGGAGTTCACAATTTCAGCAACCCATTTAAAACATCACGAGGGGATTCATCAGTGCACATACAACGACCACCAACGACCTCAATTTTCAGAAAACATAAACCAGCACAACTAAAATGGATGATCACAAGATAAAGCATAAACAACGATCACAACCCCTTCCCCTTCTTTCTTTAGAACTTCGTTTATTATCTTCATTAAGGTTCGATTCAACCAATTCCATAGGAACAAAAATAACGCCCACCCCGCATGATACACAAAAGTGAGAGACGAGAGAAATTCCCAACTTGTGAGAGATGATCGATGTTTAGGCCGGGGGTGCGGAACTTTACGGATAACGATGCGGCGGGCCCGATGCAGCAGAAGAGCCACGATCGAGGAAGGGGGAAACCACGGCCTAACCCTTAATTTATAAGAGCCAGGGACGGTTGAGGTGAAAACGCGAAACCGCGTAAGACATGGAAGTCGTGGGTTGACCACGCGGCTTGACTCATCATTAAAGGTGCTGGGTGGTTCAAACCGACTCATGAGTCGATTCAATATCTAATTAAAACTTTTTTGCGCGTTTCGGGGCATTAAGACATTTTCTTTTATTTTTTTTTTAAACGAGGCAGAATAGGGTTTAAAACCCTATTTGCGAAAAAGGAGTGTTACTGGAACAAATTGGCAAGGCCGGGTGACGTCGGCCGGTTCCGCCGATCGGTCGCACCGATCGGTCTCACCGATCGGTCGCACCGATCGGCACCCCTTAAGGATCCGGATTTTGGCAAAGGAAGGGACCAAGGGGGGTCTGGGTCATCACATTACCCTCAGTAGGTTATGAGTCATGGTTATATTAGATCACCATTGATCTATAATATCAATTCCAAATACAATTTACAAGTCATATATCTTGTGGTAACATTACCTTTAAGTATTATATATATATCTATTTCAAAGTATGAACATATTTGGAGAACCACTATCGTAGAGGTTAACCAATTATTCTATCACCGGTGAAATTATTTTTATGGTAACTCTATTTCGTATATAGATTCTTATGATAATCTTATTATAAATTCATGAGTCACCCTTTATTTGAACTAAATTTTTACAAAATTTATTAATCTAACCTTTCAATCATCACATAAGTAAATCACCAATCTTGTTGGAATGTTGGAAGTCATCACACAAAACCATAAACGGTTAGTCATGTCACTACCCAAATTGATATACCATCCATAGTTTTCTAGATAAATTTATCAATTTCCAGTAATTTCAGTAGAGTGATAAAGTTTCCTTGAATTTGAAGAAACATGTACATAATATCCATAGTAATCTTAATAGGTCACTTTTATCCTCTCATATATGTAAAAATACTCATGGTTATTTTTTGGGGCCTCTTAATGATAGACACCCCTTCCAACATATCACATGATACATAAAACACATATAAACAAAGGGAAAATTCTATGAAACATATAACTTTTATAAATATGATATATGCCATAAAACATAATAACAAGTTAAATCATTAATCAATATAAATCAAGGGCCTTGAAAAAACACATTATTTAGGAGTTCATAGTGATACATTGTCAAATAATGGAAGATAATAATGATATATGTATGTGTTGTATTATCTTTAAATTTTATAGTCCAAAATATCTACGGGCTCTTGAATTCAATGTTAGAATAGAATTATCATGCAAAAATAGTATAATAAAACCACGGGGGATGAGTTTAATGATTAATAATAGAAATGTTAAGGGGTAAAATGGTGTTTTTATATAATATTCCTACAATTTTTTTAAATACCATTATGTGAATTTTGTTTCATAGTCCACTAGGTACTAAGTAGCCATCCGACGACATGGTACTAGTACACTAATTGTCCAGTGGTCATTTTTTTAGAATTTAAACCCACTATATTCTCAAAATATACCTAATGCGAACCACTGAGTACTTTTATGTGTCTTCTATATACTTGTAGCAAAACCACTTCCCTTTATATCCCATAAGCATTATAATTATTCTTATTTTTTTGAATCTTTTTTAAAATAATTCGTGATTAAATATACTAGAATAAAACAAGTTTGGATTGTACATTAAAATTTAGGGTCCTTAATAACTACCCACTATAGAAACTCTCTTCCCTAATAAGAATCATAACACATCTTCTGTGGACTATTCCAAACACTAAGATATAATTCCCGCATATATCCATTAGTTCATCTAGTAATTATGTCAATTTTTCTATCACACTTAAACTAACAGAAAAATATTCTATTATAATGCATTTGGATATGATCTATCATATATTCCATCCATCCCATTAATGAAATGCATGAATCAAATTCACTTTATTCACAACTAGTCCTGAATAAAAGGTTCCAACTGATACACTACCCAATAATATTTCTATAAAATATATAATGAGTATACTTATTATTACACTACCTAATTTAATTCTTTAATAAAGAAATACATATCTAGTAAGACACATGTAAAACACCATATCACTAATTTAAAACACCAAAAATTGACATATATAGCCAATGTAAGACCACAATAAACATTAATATATATATCATCATCTCCCAATCGTAAATATCCAAATTCCTAGTCTAATTTCAGAGACACTATTTAGTATGTAATTCCCCCCATATACATTAAATTTCATTTTACTCTCCTACTTAGTGATTACATTATCAATCTCTGATTCATACATAGATTATTTTTTAAATATTTAATCGAAAAACAAAAAAATGTACTGAATATATTAAAATTACATTCATTGATTCCCAAATCTAGTGTTTATCTCTAATAACATATAAATTACCTATATGAATATAATTTTCCATGTGAAACCTCAACCACCACTGGTCCTAGTTTTTTATGTCTATCATTTATGTATTTAAATATTGCAGACTCGATAATAATGGTCTTACTTCACATAACATGTTGGTTTGTTCCCACCATTGGATTTACTATATCCTCTTTTTACAATCAATGAACTTACCAGATTCTATCATCACTAGGAAAGCATTATTCATAATCCAATATCAACATAACCTAAAAACCATCCTATAGAGACCCCAGATTGACGTACATGGAAATTACATTACTTTTTCAGAATACATAATACATAACAAAAAAAGACACCCAAGGACCGTAATAGTTTAGTGCCTTTGGAAACTCGGAACATAATATTCTTAACATGGTGAAAGATCATAAACATCTCCCATAAAGATCTTCCACTTTTGTTTTATTACCTAAAATCATTATTTATATCATAGGGAAAAGAAAAAAATATAAAGTGTGAGCTCAAATTCTCATTAAGGGTAAGCATTGAGAAAATAAAACAAACCATATAAATTTGAACATAAAAACATGAACATAATGTTTAAATATGAAAATATTTATTAGTGAAATAAACCTTGGCAGTACGTAAGGCATATATCATAAAGGAAAATCAATCATGATAAAATATCATGGGAATAAAAAATGAAATTGTGGCAAAATAATAAGAATATAATGTGAATATCATAGTAGCAAAGGAATTTCTGCCAAGACCATCATAGTGGACGAAGTCCGTTACGGAACCGGGTTTACTTGTCGTTCCAGCCCGATATTACTGAACTGAATTTTCATTATATTCTAGCCATGTTTATCTGATGACATATAAATTTTTACCCAATGCATTGGAGGGTGATATATGTCCCACCCATATAATTATGAAATCATTCTTACATGTTCCACAAAATAGACATAAATCATTCATCATAACCCAAAGAATAATTTTTTTTCCTAAACATCATCCCATCATAATATAATCCATATAAAACAAATGGATGTCATTTATTCATAATAAAAATTAAACCATGTAAATAAAAGATATATTATACTTGAAACATAATCATACTAAATAATTTCATCTTATATGGAATATAGTTTTGATAAAACACTTGAAATGAATTCTTGAGGAAAATATCCTTTCTTCCTGCAAAATCATTTTCTTTTCACAAAATGTAATGAAATTTTAAAAGAGTGGGATTTTTTTGAAAATAGTCATGAAATATTTTAGAGGTATCTTCATTAAAATAAGGAATTATGAAACCGTAAGAATCCGTTCATGCCGCATATGTTAAAAAGGCATTCTTCTCGTACTTTTGCTGGAAAAGTCAAAAAAGTACCTCGTATGGTAAAAAAAGAAATATTCCTTCAATACCATGTGGTAAAAGTAAAAAAAGTGTATAAGTTACTTTAAAAATACATTAAATAATAGAAAAAATTTTATGAAAACATTTTTAGAAAATAGGGTCATGGATGATAAATATAACCCCAGTAAATATTTACGAATAAACAATCTCGCACCAGAACGAGATTGAATAATTATCCCTTACCTTATGTACAATTTATCTCATATGTTTCAAATACTCCTATATAGTGGGTTAAAATATATTATTAACTTCAATAATAACCATAATAATATTTATGATATCATATATGATGCACTTACGAGTTTATATTACTCGTTCATTTGTCAATTCCATGTTAAAGCGTTAAAGAAGAGTTTTGGCTAAAATTGTTTCATTCATCGTACATGTTTTGAATTATAATTATTCATATTATTACTTATATCATGATTACTTACATAAATAATGTAAAACATGATTTATATATAATATATACTCATCATATAAATATATATGATAGATCGATAAAAGGAATGAAATACACCGTTCATGGAGACGGTAGGCCGTACGTACGTATGAATGATGTTTTTGTTTCCATATTGAATTGAATGGAATTTTTTAAATGAAACATATATTTACATAAGTCCAGTATCATTATTATGTCATATATATCAAGATTATTTATTATATAAACTTTATAATCATTCTTGAATGGTTAACATGGATAATGAATCTCATCGCGTTGTGAAGACGGTAATCTGTGCGTATGCACGAGCGACGATATCATTCCTGTAATTATTGAATGGTATTCGAGTGGATTATATAATATCTAATAATTATTATCACATTATAGTAATCATATATATTTATTATTTTTACAATTATAACCATCGAAGAATGGTGGTGGTGGAAAAACAGATTACACCACTGCGTGGAGATGGTAAGTCGTAAGTACGCACGTGCAAATTTTTTGTATTTTTTGGATGGGTAGAAGGTCAAATAGGATTGTTTAATATTTATAATAACATATAAATATATGAGTGATACTGATGTTATTAATTTATAATTAATCATGTAAATAATTGGAAGTATAATAAGAAATAAATATAGAAGAATCGGTAGAAGATATTACCTCTTCCTTTAAGTGCCTCCTTTAAACTTCCTCTTAGGGCACCAGAGTTGGTCTTTTAAGAAGACCAGAACCTATATAATTTAACTATAAAGGTTTATAAGAGGAAAGTTTAGGGTTTTTCTGATATTTATGGCTCAAAATGGAGTTAATAGAAAAGGTATAATGGTGCCCTTATAAAAGAGAGGAGAGGGGCTCTTTTGGAATCCTCAAAAATATTAATTTATAATAAACCCAAACCCCACTTAAAAACATCCAAAGTGCCTAAAATTAGGATATGAGATAATATAGGGTTATAATATCATCAACCAATCAAATTTTGACAAGTTTTTATTTTATTTTAAACCTTATCATTTCTTTTATCCTTATTTAATCTATTTAATTTTATTTGTGGTAATAATGTTATAAATTAAATATTATTATATATACTTACTTATTTGTTGTGAATTTTCTATAATTGGATAATTTATGATATTTTTAACCATATAAATTTCAATTTTTAATATTTAAATATTTTTATGATTTTTAAACAATTTAATAATATGTTGTTTTTATAAAATATCAATCGTGTCAATTTTGACACTATTTATTTATTTGAATTTAAATAACCTCCACATAGAAGATATGTTAGAAAAAATTATATAATAGATTCTTAAAATGTCATATTCATCTATAAAATTTGTGGATCACATTAATTAGTTCATATAATATTTTGTTTAATATTGTTAAACCTATTTATTTGATATTTCTCTTAATAAAATAATTACTACAACATTTTTGTATGATTATTTAAAATACTAATTTGTTTCATAATAATAAAATATAAAATAATATTACTAATATAAATATAATAGATTTTATAATAATACTTTTAGTCTAATTTATCTTATAAAACAACCAACTTCTAAAATTATATTATTATTAAAGTATGAAGGTGACAACTTTGACATCATTTAAAATAATTTAATATAAATATCATAATCTGTTTTATAAGTCACTAAATGGTAAAGAAGTATAAAATTGGATTATTATGGTATATATATACTATACCAATAAGGTTTGGCCAAGTTTCTGGTCCTTTTTATTGGTATTATAATTTTAATAAAATCTATATCATTGATTTTTCAATAAATAAATAATTTCTGCATCATTAATGTATAAGATATTAAGGTAATTATATATTTCATAAAAATCATAAATAAATTACCATGATGAAGAAAAACATTTTATATTTCAAATTATTATTTATAATTGAATTTATATTCTGTAAAACCTTATATTAAATTTTTTTAATTATTAATGTTTGAGTGAGACAGATTTTACTTTCTTTAAATAAAATAAATTAAAGTTCTTAATAATATCCATGTGATTTCCAAAAGATACCATTTCGACCTAAGTATAATGTAGGACGAAATATAGTTATCCAATTATATTAATAAATGTTTTATGGTAATTTTATAACAATATTTTTACCATTAATTACCTAATTTAACTTTAAATGTAGTAAACAAAATTTATTGTATTTACTATTCACAATGTCTAAAAATTAAAAGTAGCCTATTAACATAAATTAGACCCATGGATTCCAAATATGGAATCTATTTTTCCAAATTCAAAACACAGAAGTTGTAGTATTTAATTTGAAATTAATCTCACTATTGAGAAAATGAGTTCTAAAAGTTAAAACATTGCAAAAGATTGAAATGTTTTTACCTATGAATTTAATGTAAAATAATTGATAATGACATAAATAATATTAAATGGTAAAAATATATTATAATTATATTTTAAACCCATTAAATATTATAATTTAACCATATAAATTATCTTAATGAAAAAAGTTGTTTTATATTAAAATTTTGCGTATTTTTACTATTCCTCAAAATATGAAAGTTAATAGAAAAATATTAAAAAATTATCCAAAGTTAATTTTTATATCCTTAATGAAATAAATAAGTTTATTTCATCAAATTGAACATAAATATGTGTCAAAAACTAGAATTAATGTGGGTTCACCATCAAAAGTGGGCAAAACTGCCTTTTTTTTAAAAGGCTTATATTACCCGAAAAAAAATTATTTTCTTCTCATACCATGTTCATGAATATGTGTAAGAATAATGATATTGTTATAAAATTCACAATGTGGTTAATAATATTCATAACAACTAGTTCATAATATATCATTGTTTAGTGAATCTCAGTATTGCGTACAACACACACTATTGAGGAAGGTCTCTCTTGCGTGCAACACAATCCAAGAATAGGGTTTGCATATACTAGATGCTAATACGGTGTTGAGTATGGTGAAATATAATCATGGTGTATCATACAAAACAAGATATAAAAGAAATTAAAAATAATGTATCACATAAAATCTTAGGGTGTTATATTCTACTCCTCATATAATGAATTTCACCCACGAAATTCATCAGTGTTATAAATGGTTTACTACTTGAATGTTTATTTCATAGAAACCCACATTGTAAAAAGGAATAAAAAAACTTTCTTTTAGAAATTAATGTAATAAATATAATGGTTACCCAAATTAACTAATCAATGTGTTTCCACAGAGGAGAACATATGTGAAAACATGGATATGGAAGATAAATCAAACCATTACATACTGATGGAGAGTGGTTGAGAACATGGCTTTGAAAAATCATACAATCAAAAATTCCTAAATTTTTGATGATCTAAGGTACCATCTTATTCATCGGATATGAGGGTACAAGGACAATGTTTTTGGTTTTCACGATCATTTCCCTAAAGATGAAAAATTGGAAATAGAAGAATTACTTACTTGATTTTGGTACAATCTCACCGTTGGTCATTCCATGAACAATTTCCACCTCATATTATAGAGAAATTAAGTTGAATGTGTAATTCTTGAAGTGTTAGAAGAACATGTGATAGAATGATGGGTCATTCCATCTGTCTCAAATAAAAGGATGGAAAAAGTTATCAAATATAAATAAGTTTATATATGGTGATATTAATCATATATGGTTCCAAAAATGGAATTATACTTCATTTATCATACCACTTAATAAAATAAAACTAATTTATACTAACCAGGGACTTATTTTAGGCCAGGGGTAGGCGATAAAGGCCTATCATAGTTCAGTTGTGGGTTTGATTCCCACAGCCTTGTTCGATGAGATGGGTTATCGGTCGTCCTATGAGTTGTCTTTTTTCTAAAACTACACCATTATAAAATTCTCTAAATAATATTTTAAAAAAAGTTCTAGCCTTAAACAATACTATCTAATATCTAACTTAATCCATTCCACCGTTTAGGCTTATCCAAAATAATTCTATCCAAACTCCCATTATAAAGAAAATGATTACTAGAAATGTCATATAACAAGCATGTGAATACCATAATTTATCCCTCATGTATCAAATCATATATCTTGTTGGTCACATTAAAAACATGTTAATACCAAAATCATGTATTCTGGAAACTCGATAACCATAGAACCTTAGTGAAAACAAAAATGTTGTCAAAAGTTAACTCTTTCCACATACCAAAATCCCAATAATTATATATACTCAAATCATGATATCACTTTTTCCTTATATCAGTCATGAGATCATTAAAAATATCAAACATATCATTATACCATTATCCCTTCATTATGCCCATAGCATCTGCTTTCCAAAAATATTTCAATCACTTTTCAAGGTTACCGGTACCATATTCTTATGGAAAACCACAATAGACCGATACATAGATATTTCAATATGCCATAAAAGTACCTCAACAACATTACATAAGAACTTCAATCCATCCTCTTCAATTATTGGCATAGAATAGTTACTTACTCGATTTACAAGTAACCTCTTAGGTTAGGGCATTGAGTTTGGTAATGCCCATGTTCTCTACAAATAAGACATTGAACTCCATAAAAATCTGTCACTCTATGCCCCTTTTCCCCACTTAAATAACATCTTCTCCTTAATTTGAGGTATTTATCAGGGTTCTTCTTCCCTTATTCTTGATATGTAGAAAGATTAATCTTCCTTCCTCTATTTTCCTCACCATTCGAACATGTATAAAAGTCCTTCTTCCTCTTTTTTGATGACATAGGAATACAACTAAAGTTCACCTTGTTAATAATATATCGTGATGACTGGTTCGGAATAATCATAATATATTTCTCTCCATGCATTACACAATTTCGTTGATAATAGTCAACAACTTTTCCATTGGAATCGATATTAACTGAATTCTTTCTCATTCCCTCTATTGACTAAAACCAGAAACCATAGTGTAAGAAATAGTTAAAATAACGAGGAACCACATAATCATAAAAAGCCACTTATGGGATGTCTAACATATATAAAATTATTTAATCCATGACACCTTAGGTTTACCCTAGGTTATTCATGATCGTCAACATAATTCTAGGACTGTAACCTATAGTTATACTAAACCTTAGGGACATCCCTATACATTCCTTAGAAATATCTCTAAGGATCTCACTAAAGTTTTCGCATCCTAGTTTCCAAAGGTTAACTAAACCTCCCTCTGATTCCAACTGTAGAGACCCAAGCTTTATGTATAAATACATTACATTAATTTTGTGGAATACATAATACATAACAAAATATAAAATCAAGGATAAGAATAGTTTAGTGGCTTTGTAAACTCAAAACATAATCTTCTAATCATGGTGAAAGATCTTCAACATCTCCCATTAAGATCATCCTCTTTTATTTTCATTCTTAAAATATTTCTTTTTATCCTGGGGAAAATAAAACATATAAAGGGTTATCTCAAATTCTTAACAAGGGTAAGAGTGGAGAAAATAAAACAAACCATATACATTTGAACTTAAAAACATGAACAAAAAGTTTAAACATCAAAATCATGAGTTGTGAAATAAGTCATGGTAGTACGTAAGACATAGATCATAAAAGAACATCCATCATGATAAAATAGAATGGGAATAAAACATGTAATTGTAGAGAAATAATAAGTAAATATTAGGATTTCCATAGTACCCAAGGCATTTCTACCAAGACCATCATAGTGGGAAAAGTCAATTACTGAACCAGGTTTACATGTCATTCCATCCCAGAATTACTGAACCTGATTAACTTTCCATTCCAGCCATTTTTATCCCATGAGATATAAATCTTTACCCAATGAATTGGAGTAAGATATAGGTCCCACACTTCTCAAAATAAAATCATTGTTATGTGTGCCACAAAATAAACATAAATCATTCATCATTACCCAAATAATAAAATGGGTTTCATAAGCATCATCCCATCATAACATAATCCATATAAAACAAATGGGTATCATTTCATCATATTAAAAATAAAACCATGTAAATAATAGATAAATTATACTTGAAACATATTCATACTATATAATGTCATCATAGATGGAAAATAGTTTTGATAAAACACTTGAAATGAATTTTTGAGGAAAATAACATTTCTTTATAAAAATCATTTTCTTTTCAGAAAATGTCATGCAATTTTAAAAGAAAAATATTTTTTGAAACTATTCATAAAATCTTGTAGATTAATCATCCTTAAAATAAGTCATTATGAAATGGTAAAAATCTCTTCATGTTGTATATGTTAAAAAAATTATTCTCATACTTTTGCCGAAAAAGTCAAAAAGTACCTCGTATGGTAAACAAAAGAAATATTCCTACCATACCATGTGGTAAAAGTAAAAAATGGTAGAAATTACAAAAAATATACATGTAATAATAGTAAAAAAAATTATGAAAACATTTTTAGAAAATATGGACATGGATGATAAACATAACCCCAGTAAATACTTATGAATAAACAATCTCGGATTAGAACTATATTGGAATAATTATCCCTTACCTTATGTCCAATTTCTTCTGTATGTGTCCGAGACTCCTATATAGTGGGTTTAAACATATTATTAACTTTTACCAAAACCATAACAATATTTATGATATCATATATGATTCACTTACGAGTTTATATTACTCGTTCCTTTGTTAATTCCATGTTAAAGTAGTGTTTTGGGTAAAATTGTTTCATTCATCGTACATGTTTTAACTTGTAATTATTCATATGATTACTTAGATCTTGATTATATAATTCCAAAATATAAAACATGATTTATAAATAATATATATTCATCATATTAATATATATGATAGATCAATAAATGGAATGAAATACACCGTTAATGGAGACGGTAGGTCGTACGTACGCATGAACGCTGTTTTCAATTCCTTATTGAATTTAATGGAATTAAGTAAGTGAAACATATATGTAAATTAATCTAGTATCATTATTATTTCATATATTTCATGATTATTTATTATATATAATTCATAATCATTCTTGAATGGTTAAAATGGATAATGAATCTCATCGCGTCGTGGAGACGGTAATCTGTACATACACAGGAGCGATGATATCGTTACCATAATTGTTGAATGGTATTATAGTGGATTATATAATATCTCAGAATTAGTATGATGTTATAATAATCATATATCGTTATTATTTTTACCATTATTCCCATCCATGTAAGGTGGTGGTGGAAAACAGATTACACTGCAGCGTGGAGATGGTAAGTCGTACGTACGCAGGCACAGTGATTTTGTTTTTCATCGGATAGGTAGAAGGTGAAATTGGGTTGTTTCATATTTATAATAACATAAATGAATTTTAGTGATACTTATGTTATTAATTTATAATTAATCAACTAAATAAGATGATGTATAAGAAGAAATAAATTTGGAAGAATCAGTAGATGATATTACCTCTTCCTCAAAGTGCCTCTTTTAAACATCCTCTTAGGGCACTAAAGTTGGACTTTTGAGAAGACCATAACCTCTATAATGTAACTATAAATGTTTATAAGATTAATGGAAAGGGTATGTCCGATATTTAATGCTCAAAATAGAGTGAAGAGAAGAGGGAAAGAGGTTCCCTTAATTAAAAGAGGGGATGGGCACTTTTGGAATCCTCAAAAATATTAATTTATAATAAACTCAAACCCCACATAAAAACTTCCAATGTGACCCAAATTCACATATGAGATAAGATAGGGTTGTAATAACATCAAAAAATTAAATTTATTTAAGTTTTTATTTTATTTTAATCCTTATCATTTTGATTTATCCTTATTTAATCTATTTAATTTTATTTGTGGTAATAATGTTATAACTTTTAAATTGTTCTAAATACTTACTTATGTGTTTTTAATTTTCCAAAATTGAATAATTTATGACATTAGTAACCAATAAAATTTAATTTCATATTTTTTAAATATTTTTTTGGATTTTTAAACAATTTAATAATATGTTATTTTTATAAAATATCAATTGTGCCAATTTTGACACTATTCATTTATTTGAATTTAAATAAACTCCACATAGAAGAAATGTTCGTACCAAAATATAAAATAGATTCATAAAATGTCATAATAATCATGAAAATCTGTGGATAACATTAATTAGTTCATATAATATTTATATTAATAATTTTAAATGAATTTATTTTATATTTCTCTTAATAAAATAATTACAACAACATTTTTGTATGATTATTTAATATACTGATTTGTTGCATAAAAATTAAATTAAAATAATATTATTAAGATAAATCTAATCGCTTTCATAAGAGTACTTTTAGTAGATTTTACCTTCTAAAACAACAAACTTTTAAAATTTTATCTTTATTAAAGTATGAAAGTGAAAACTTTGACATCATTGAAAATAATATAATATAAATATCATAATCTATTTTATAAGGCTTAAAATGGTAAAAAAGAATACCCTTGGATGATTATGGTATATATATACACTCTATATAATGTTTGGCTAAGTTTATGGTGCTTTATATTGGTGTTATTATTTTAATAAAAACTATCTTTAGGAATTTTCACTAAATAAATAATTTATGCATCCTTAATGTATAAGCTATTAAGGTAAATATATATTTCTTAAAAATCACAAATAAATTACCATGATTAATAAAAATATTTTATCTTCCAAATGAGTATTTATAATTTAATTTATATTGTGTATAACCTTATATTAAAAATACTTTAATTATTAAAGTTTGAGTGAGACATATTTTAATTTCTTTAAATAAAATAAATTGAAGGTCTTAATCACATCCAAGTGAGTTTCAAAAGAAACCATTTCGACCCTAGTATATTTTAGGACGAAATATAGTCATCCAATTATATTAATACAAGTGTTAGAGGAATTTTATAATATTAATTTTGACCCTTAATTACCTGATTTATCTTTAACTATAGTAAATAAAATTTAACATAGTTATTATTCATAATGTCTAAAAATAAAAAGTAGCCTATTAACGTAATTTGGACCTACTGAATCAAAATATGAAAACCATTTTTTAAAATTCAAAACATAGAAGTTGCAGTATTTAATATAAAATTAATCCCACTGTTTAGAAAATGGGTTCTAAAAGTTAAAACATTGCAAATGATTGAAATATTTTTACCAATGAATTTAATGTATAATTAATGATAATGACATACATAATATTAAATGGTAAAAATATATTCTTTTTTATACTTTAAAACCATTAAATATTATAATTTAACCATATAAATTATCTAGATGAAAAAATCTATTTTTAATTAAAATTTATCGTATTTTTACTATTCCTCAAAATTTTAAAGTTAACATAAAAATGTTAAAAAAATTATTCAAAGTTAATTTTTATATCCTTATTGAAATAAATAAGTTAATTTCATTAAATTCAACTTATAAAATTTTCAAAAACATGATATAAAGTGGGTGCGCCATCAAAAGGCGGCAAAACTGCATTTTTTGGAAAATATTTATTTTACCCAAAAAACTTATCTTGTACTCATACCATGTTCTAGAATATGTGTATGATGAATGATAATGTTATAAAATAAAAAATGTGGTTAATACTATTCATAACGGCTATTTTATAATATATCGTTGTTTAGTGAAACTCAGTATTGCGTACAACACACGCTATTGAGGAAGGTTGCTCTTGTGTGAAACATAAGCCATGAATAGTGTTTGCATATACTACAAGCTAATATGGTGTTGCGTATAGCACAAGATAATATTGGTGTAGCATACAACACATGATATCAAAGAAAATAGAAAGAATATATCTCATAAAATCTCATGGTGTTACACATCCAATTAGATATTCTCTAGGGTCTAAAGATATAATATGTTTCTAAACTAATACTCTTTGTTATCACAGACTATGTATCACCCAGCAAAGGTCCTCCAAAAATAATTCAGTTATATAAAACTATAAAACAACAGTTAAGTAACCATTATTTTGACCATATTCAAAAGGGTTTGGGAAATACATTATATCAGTGACCTATAATAACCACTATAAAATACTCATGTTCGAACCTACAAAAAGATTTATTCCACCACATGAGAAGTTTCACAACTACCACAGATGACCTAACTCAATATAGTAGATAAATTAATTTATTTAATAGACACACTATGATATTTTTTGGACCATTTTATTGATTTTTGTATCAAAATGATATACTCTTATCTTTCTATTATGATTAAGAAGTATCACATCACCCCTACACAAACTGACTGACACATTACTTTGATGTTCTAAAAAACCCATCAAACATCTTAGTTCATATAACATTCATCAAGAGGCTAAACCTCACAATCATATTAGTTGATTGGACTAGTTTAATTTATATCCACATTCCACCTCTTCCTTCTCACAAAAACATCACGAAGATATTATCTATTATATTCATCACATCTCCTCTCACTAGTCCCCATTGGTTAGTCAAAACTTGACTGTCCAAAAGGAATATTATTCTTTTAATCATACATCACATATATTTATAGGTCTAACACTTTATGAAATTATGTGGATAATAAATACAATACTTTATCTCTTATATCACATTAAATCAGGGTAATCAATCATAAAATATATGTTTTGGATCTTGAAATCTATAATTAGTAAACAATAGAGTGAGTCATCCAATATGATTCCCATGGATAATGAGTATGCATGATCATATTTGAATCCTTAATGTAGTTATTTATCCCCAAGGATGTAATAAACTTCACTCCTACCTAAAATTTCTATAGTGATAATTGAAAATGGAGATAATCCAAGTCCACTCTAATTCAAATTCTCCAAATGAAATAACTAGGGTTTAATCACCTACCTCACAAAATGAGTTTTTTAAGAACGTATATCACACTCTCAGCTTAGGAATCCAACATTAACTCATTCAAGTCTCATGTTTTTTCCAAACACATGGAACAATCAATCTTATGATTGATGGTAAACTCCCTAGCTCATATTTTATTCAAGACTGGTGTCATAAAACATTACATGGCTTACGCCACACCCTAATAACTAATCT
The DNA here is from genome assembly GCA_963277665.1 of Viscum album. Lineage (NCBI taxonomy): Eukaryota > Viridiplantae > Streptophyta > Magnoliopsida > Santalales > Viscaceae > Viscum > Viscum album. The sequence goes on from OY728158.1 coordinate 886,627,022, forward strand.
TGAATTATTAACTATATAAGTACCCCAAAAACTCCCTGTCATAGCTCTATGAATTAAAAGAATATAATTAGTCATAAACTCAAACACAGTCTCTCTGGAACCTCTCAAGGGACTACAAAATATATGGTTCTAAATGGACCCAACACACCTCCAAGCCTAACCTAACCCACAAACTAATAATACTTCACTTTAAATGAATTTCTGTTTACAAGAATCATAACCAATTCATAATATATATTATATTATTCTTAATACTCATTGTCATTCCAAGAAATATTTTTCCCCCATCTAATCATAATGTTTTACCTATTATTCTAGATTTATCATGCCTAATGTAAAATCATGAAACCCATCATCACGAGGTTAATCATAGGTCATAAGAGTTAATATACTAGATATTTCTCCAAAATACTTCCCCTTACATAATGTAAACTAATAATTCCAAGATCCACTCTCACTTTTTTTATAACAATAATCAATATCTATTGAATTTTATTCATATGTACTTATATAATCTTATACTATCCCTCTATAAAACTCAAATCATATAATTAGGAGTTTTATTAAATCATAACTAGGCTCACCCACCTCACTCATGATCTATAAATATCACGCAAGTCATAACATGTGATGTAATATGATGCTCATATTATCATAATAGATCATAAAATATCATAAAACCACACTCTTACTAGGGTAAAATCTATATGAATTTACTTACAAACCCATACTACATACACTTGGGTCGTTATCAAATCCCATGTTCCTATTAATACAACATCACTATTATAAAATTATTTTAAAAAATATCAACATTTCAGAATTTAATTAATTGATGCAATAATATTTAGTAATCCAAGAAAATAACAAATATACTTTTTTTGATATTTTTAATCACTAAAACACATTTTCAGGATCATTTCTCTAACCATACATAGCCATACATATGAGGCACAAACATACATTCCATATATGATACATGTATAAATGTACTCTTTTCTACTAAAACCATGAGTACAATAATAAATTATAACTCAAAAACAATATACTATTTTAAAAAACACAACTGCAATAAAACAATTCAAAAATCATAATCCCAACTCTATGATAATTTATATTTCTACCCATACTAATATTTTCCAAAAATAAAAATAAATTATTCTCAAATTTTGACTTGTATATCACCACTTATCAAGACCGAAATAATTAAAACAACTTAAAAAAGTATTTTGTAGAATTTTATAATGTCCCAAACCAATTACTCATTCATGATCCCAAATCAGAGTGTCACACAACCTCAATAATTCCTTCCCAAATTTGGGAGGCTATTGACAAGTGGTGTTGCATGAAAACTACACAATAGGGAGACTTTTTCTCAATATCTAAACCACAAAGCACAAAATATAAATAAAAATCAATAAAACACATAAAAAATCATATGTGGAATAATATAATAAATCCTAAAATCATAAATAATAGCACCATTATATAATTAGTTGAATCCATTTCATTCCATAATAGTCATAAATCAAAAGAGTGACCACATAATGGGACGATCATACACATGGTTTATATAGGGGTGAAAAAGGGTATCCTTTTCTATAAGGTCCTCATAATCACCTATATAATTTCTTTTCATATCCATTGATATATTCCTACCCAAACACTATCCATGATACCTTGATCATATCTATATCTCAAACACTATCTCTATATATCAACCACAGTGTAATTACTAAGCCTGAGATTAAAAATTAATAGGAAACCATTAAAAATAATATAATATAATACAATATATATTTGAGTTCATTTATAACATAATATTTATGAAAATAAAATCACATACATCACAAAAGTCCCATCACTAAATGTATACCAATCCACCCTTGATATAGACACAAACTTCATTGGTGTATCCTAGTAAATAGTAATGTCATTCAATGATCATAAGTCAGGAAGACATTCCTAAATCTATAGTAACACTACCTCATACATGGTTTCCCTATGTCATTAATTAATGATCCTATTATTAGAAGGTTCAAATACTTATCTAACCCCAATAATATTCCATGGGGTAGTGGATTGAAAAATATTATGTCACCTTTATAAGTTAAATTCAATAGTGAGTTCGCATATATGCATAAATCTATTAGAAATAAACATAAAAATAAGGATGTAAACCAATATTTTTTCCCAAAATTAATCCTTTAAATTATGGATAACCTATTCATATACAACCTTCCAAAATGATCATTTTAATAGAAGGCTCAAAAGACCTATGTCCAATCCCCAAGAGCATACCTTGACACCATGGATGATATGTACATATCTCTTCTAATATAATAGTCCTAGAAATAGTTTTTTGGTACAATTTTACAACCTTAAGAATATGTTTATTCAACCCATTAACAGAACTTTTAATAGTGGACCCCACATAGTTATGTTGATCATTAAGTTTAATCAGTACACTACATTAGTAACAAAAAAAATTTGGACAAATAATCAAAATCATATGGCCTCACATAGCCCAATGTACTTTCCCTAAACTAATTACCCACCACACTAAGTGTGTCATAAATCTCAATGTACCTATATCATATCCCTTGAATATCAAGACTATAATATCATATATGTCGACTTCCACAATGCACAAATATTAGAGATTATCTATTCCATAAATATCCCAATACTCTCAAGATTCATCTATCAAATTAACAAAAAAACAAGGGATTTGATTAGTAATTTACATGCCCAATGTCTAATGACAGACCTATTTTAAGATAGTTAATGTAATACTCTATACTATATATTTTATCAATCACAGTCATACAAAAAACCCTTGGTATATACCATCAATTCCAAATATATTTTATAGGTTACCTATAAGGTGAGACATATCCCTTATGGATTATCTCTATCTCATTATGTGTATGAATCCATAAAGAAAACTACTCTATATATGGGTAAACAACTAGTATTTCATTGTTAAAATCTTTCATACAATCACAAAAGAATTTTCAAGACCTCTCACTATTATCCCAATACCATTTTATGAATCACACCTCTGGTGAACTCTATTCTTATAAGAACACTTAATATAAACTATTACTTAGATTACATGGAGATAAACTCTTTCATTTGAACACTATGTATTGTCAGAATGAACCCCTAATGATAGTGGGTTTAGTACTTATAGTAGGAAATATTACATAGGTTCTATGTACACTCTTTCAAAGTCTTGTAATTTAAACAAAGATTCAGAGTGACTATAAAATAAATGAATGATGAAAGGAACATATTCCATGACACTAATAGGTATCACTTATCCTAGAACCCTTATACAAAACCTCATGCCCACACACCCCCAACCATATATTACACAACAAATAAAACATGAATAAAATGATTGAAAACACTAGACACCTTTTACCCTTAACTAATATAATGTGACATGTTGAATAGTATCTCCCCATTTAACCTTATTCAATAAAACAACTGTAAAATAACAAAAAAAAATACCAATATTTGGGATTAAATGTCATAAAACATCAAACAATATAAGATATGATAACAGATGTATGAAAAAGATTTATCTTACCTCTAGGAGTCCAAGACCACCAAGAGATCTTAAATTTGTTCTCATATGTGGAGTTATGTTACAAAATGATAAAAGAAAACCAAGGGGAGGATCTCCATGTAATATGGATAAAATTATATGTTGAGAAGGTTTCTTTATTAAATGTTTCCAAAATATTTATAGAAATTTCATTATGTGTATTTTTTCATAGACCACGTGGTACTAAATTTCCAACATTAGGAACACAATGTCCCATTTACAATCCAATAGTAATCCATCGATTTGAAATTGACCATATAGTGGGTTTTCTATACACACTATAAGATCAAAAGTTATAAATTGGTTTCTACTAAATATATATAATAAAACAACTGATAATTATTCCAATAGGATTATTAATTATCTTATATGTTTTCCAAAAATATATAAAATCTTTCATGATTAGATATCTAAGAACGAAAATGTTTTCTATATTTTACAACCAAATCCAAGGTCCTTATAAATTTTGTGTAGTCTCTAGAGTGTCGTGGCCCTAGATGGTGGATCATATGTTAATGAGGAGACCAAAACCCTACTATCTAAGATATAGAATGATTTTCTAGTTGGTCACAAATGCACAGAGAGAATCCTTATAAATAAATAGTAAATAAATATAATTTTAAAAGAAGTCATTGTACACTAATATGCATGTCTTATATAATTCATATTTTATTGAGTATACTTAAATTTTTTGTACCCAAAATAAAAATTCTAGTTTTCATAAATAATATGGAATTATAGTTTAACTATTTCTAAATATCATTTGTTTTGATTAAAAAAATGAGAAAAAGGAATAAATATCATAATCAATGAAAAATGTAACATTTGTTTTTTAGTACTCTAACCTGAGTAACGCGTTATTAAAGATTATCAATGTTTCTACATTTCATGTTCTTCATCTTCAATTATTTTGGAATATCATAGGTGAAATTGTAGGCCTAAGAACTAATTAATTATACATTGTTTAGAAATGGGTTTGACATTGGATCAATTATTGGTAATGTTTTATAGAACCATCAGCTAAAATAAACCCTCTAAGAAATACAACACTAACATATTTTGTAATCATGATTTAGTTTGTAAGTAATTTTTATTATTCCTATAAGGGGGATTATTTAATAGTTATTTTATATTTTTCCATTTCTTATGTTTTTAGTATTCCCATTGCATTTAGTTAAAAATAATAATTTTTTATTTTATTTAATTAGAGTAGTTTTTAATTTATTCAAATTAAAATATTTGATAAGACACTAAATATATAAATTTATTAACAAATATATATAAAAAAACAAACATTCAATGTTCTTATGATTATTGGACTACATCATTAGACTGAGAAAAATCTGGTTGAACCTACTTGATAATCCACTTATATTTCATATTATCAAATATGATTGGATTTATATAGTTGATAAAATTTTGTATCTACAATATTGATGCATGGAAGAATGAATGGTTGGATATAAACTATTATTCATTATCATTGATTTGTATAAGGTGTATAGATAAATCACTCTATAAATAAATGAAACTATAATTAGATACACTTTAAAAATAATGATCAATATAGTATAAAAAGTTTAATTACTAAACAGTGAAGGCCTCCCATGTGTTATGTATTATATAAAAGATATTTCATCATATAAAAACCTTCATAATCCATTATATTTGTTAAATTTATATATATAATTGGTTGTCCATATAAATAAGGACCCTTATGTTTTCCTTATATCTTGATGTATGGTTCAAGGAATCATTCTAGTTTATTTCGCATTTCCTAGAAATATTCAAATAATGAAGTTAAATTGTTTTATGGGAAGAACGAGAATATGTGGAATATATTTAAATTAACTCATAACACGGTTTATATGCATCCATTCAACAATGTGATAATATATACGAGGAACCACATATATGTCAACATGAATAATCACTAAAAATACAATGGATAAAATACCAAAAAAAAGACGACAATATGGAACCCACAAACTCGAAATTACAATAAATGAAAATATAAAATAAAATTTTGCACACATCCTCATGTTTAATTATATTGATATTAAATATATTACTATGAAAATCATGTGTCATACTGTGGGAAGAACGTTGTAATTTTCTCCACCTATCAATTTATTTATTGATTTATTTTATTTATTAATATAAACTTATTAATGTGATTTTTTAAATGTTGTGAAATAATACCATCATACATGTTTAAAATCATATATTTCATGACTCAACCCCACCATAACTCACCTTGATCCAACAAAATTATTAAGAGGAACCCCCAACATATACAAAAATTATGACATTGGGTGCAGACTATCAAAAAGTGATTAAAAAAATATATGTTATAAATATCCTTTTTAAATTTAAATTAATAACCTAAATAAAAACCATAACCACATATATGAAAATAAATTCCTATATAAACAAATAGACACATACATGAATATGTCAACAAAAAACCATAACTCAAACATGGTTTACAAACAGCATTGGAAATACACCAACATATGACTCCACCTAATTTAATCTAGGTTAACTTATTATATGACTAACATCACTTTAAACCACACTAAAAATGCTACAATAAGTCTAATAAATTAAAATTAAATAATTGGGAAAGAATATAAATACACTCAATAAGTGTCTCATGTAACATATAATGTGTTAAGTGAAACAACATAATAAATATCTAGTGAAAGACCTATATAAATATAAATTAATTAATAATATAAAAGTAGGATATAAAAATATAAGTGACATATTTCACATTTCATTCCCCAAATCACATATGCCACCAAAACTGGAAAACCACACGCAACACAGAAAACATAATGTCATGCTATCCAAATATCTACTGATATTATATCAGACCACCAAAACTACCTACCTCCATAATAAGGAATATGCAACTACCAAATTATAAACTATATAGATATAAAATAATAACAACAAAAACTATATCCATGTGGAGAATATCATATCAAATGAATTACCATGGCATTAGGGAATACCACATCCCTCTAACAAGCACACCATGAGGCACCAAATAAATGTTAACACAATACAAAAACAGAACATGATATCATATAAATATTCTAAAATATAAAATTATTTACCACATAACATCATTTAATAAAAAAATTAAAAAAAATGCATTATTTAAATAATAGCATAAAATCCACTATATCATCTTTTATCCACATTTTACACATCTGAATATCTACACTAATATCCACACGTCCTATGGTCAACCGTCTAATCATCCCATTATAAATATCATAACCTGATTAGTTTACTAGAAAATAATATTCTTGAAACCTTTATCGTTACTCCAATTATTGAATATTAACAAGAAATAATGGTGTTCATAATAGCAATCAATTTCAGAAGGACCCAAATGAACATTGAGAACCCAATGATATGGGTAAAATGTGAACTGCTGAATTCAATTACTTATAATTTTAACTTTCAAACAACATTTGATTCCTATTTAAGTGAATAAAATTATAACTTTAGTTGTCACACACATTATAATGAAAAATAATAGTAGGGAAAATATATTATTACATGTTTTAAAACATAAAAAATGATTATATCATTGGAATAATAAGGCAAAAATTGTGATCAAACAATCCACTATATTCAATATATTAGATGTAACAAGAATGGGTTAACCTTGATCTCTTGATAAAAAATGTGTATCTCGACTTTTGTAATGGCCAAACCCTAAAAAAGTGATCAGATAAAGTGATATATAAAGACAAAAAATTATGTACCCAAAATAAGTTTCCTTAATGTTTTTAATGTGATTATTTCCCTTAATATTTCTTTTTCTTATTAGTCTTCCTCCTCTTCTTCTATATATCCTCTATTCATACCCACTATACACAAAAATTATTATATCTTATTCTTCTATAATTATATACACTTATACAACAATATTCTATATTTTAATTAATTCAGATTAGAATTTAAAAAATCAAAATTCTTAAAAATACATGCTATTTAATACTCCCATTTCATTTTATGTCATTAGATCGGCAAAAGAATTCTAGTCACCCATAGATGATATTTGGATACATGATGATTCAAGTTAAAGTATCCCATGAACAACCAATTGAGACACAAAAATAAAACTCTCAAATTAAAGATTCGTTCATATATCACTTCATGATCATGCTCATTATAATGTGATTATTAATATAATAATAAAACCAAATAATTCACAGTGTGTCCATCCATATCTCCTTCAATCATTTAAAGAACAGTCTCTTTATTAGGACATATAATTATTTATTATGACATAGATCATGAAGAAACATTCTATCCATATAATCACCAAATTTATATAGTGTCATCAATGGATTATGATCATTAGGCTTCTCTGCATGACTCAATTATTTATGCAGAAATGTATTATTACTTATATAGTCCAAATTTACTTTCAATTGAATTGTAGTATGATCAATATCACTCTGAAATGATCACCTAGTTCATCTAATCCAGTGTCACAATAATTTCCAATGGAATTCACATTATAGATTGGTTTTAGTATTCATGGAACAAACAATAAAACCTAAAATTTGATAGATAGAGATATATATATATATTAAAAAAATATCATTCATCATTAATTTTAAGAATCTAATCACATTATGAACACATTTTTTATTTTGTGCTTTTATCTTAATTTAAAAGATTTCAATCATAATTATCATGTATTATTTAATGACCACTTTAATTTTATATATATTCCTTCTACATCCCCAACACCTCGCTAACACTCAATATTCTTAGTTCCATAATTCCTCTATATATTTTCCACGATTAAAAACTAACCCCAGCACAACTGAAATACCATTAATCACTTAATATTAAATATGATTCATTATTTGAACAATTTTTTTAATGTAATTAAAATGAAAGACAATATTAATTTCATATACTTATTATTTTATTCACAAATACCAACCCCTATTGTAAAATTCATTTTCAATGGATTTTTTGATAATGTGAACATTTTTACATCACAATAGTCTCTCTCAACATGATCTGAAGAATTTAACCCCTAAGATATTTTACCATGTATCAAATTCAAACTAAATTGTTTGAAAAATTGAAAAAAATCACACAATAAACTTAATAATTAATAATTGGTCAATGATTGTTGTACCAAAATAGCATTCTCAGTATAGGATAATAGAACATTGAATTAAAATTACAAATTTATCCATTAGGGAAACCAATATTATCTTCCAACATCTACTTCCACATATTTTAAAAAATATTACAATTACATCATCCACATATTAATTTTTTAATCATTCTAAAATCTCCAAAATTATACATTCATGTCTAATTTTGTTTGGTTCACACACCAAATAGAACCATTTTAATCATTTACACACATCATCAAAACACACATTGATACCATAACATTCCCATTTTGATAACTCTTCTACAATATGTTACCCCCCTTAAGAAAAAATATTCTTTAAATTTTTTTAATCCCTAATAAAAAATATAATGAAAATTATGTTTGAGATGAAATTACTATACATTATCCTTGAATAGATTGAGGTTTTACTCCCAATCTCAATCTTATTTTTTGAAAGGTTTCTATTGACAACAACTTAGTAACAGCATATTGTACATTTATTTTGTAGAAATAAATTATTGATTCAGTAGTCATTTATCCAAATCTCCTTGATAAGGTGAATCATTATATTAATGTTTTTTATCATTAATATTTAACCATATTTCGTAATATATTGATAACACATTGTTTTCATGTTCCATGAGAAGAAGTAACATTACATTCATCTATAGGTATTCCAATTTTTCTATATATTCATATCAATAATGTATCCTCTTGAGTTGAAATAATGTATTTTACCTTGGTAATAACCACACTTACAAAAAAGTTCATTCTTTTTTCTTCCCTGTAACAATTCATTATCCTTAAAAAATATTTTATAAATGTTAATGTTTTATTTTCAACATTTACAACACAATACAAATTTACAAATCCAAATAGATTAATCCCTAAATTTCTATTATATTTCAATATCTATAAAAAAATTACCATAAAATATATAAGGATTATCTTTAAAAAAAATATGGGATTATTTTGGTGAACATTGAAATGTAGAAAATAATGTAACAATATGTACTGAATCTGATTATGAAGACATTATATATAGTAAACTATAAATAAGGTTTTTGAAATATCATGAATCAAATTATTTTATATATTAATCCTTTGATAGTGTGGTTCGAAAATAAATTTTGGTTGAAACATAATTTGAATACTTTATACAAAATATCTCTAGAAGTTACTTGGAATACTTCTCTTGATAATGGAAAATTTTATCTTTATCTTGATAAATTTTCAAACCCAATAAAACAATATCTCCCTAATAATTGTTATATCAAAAAGATTATGTATAGCTAAGGAAAATATTGAAATCCATAATACACATTTAAATAACTTATTGTATAATCTTTATAGGAAATATTAATTAATGACACCTCTTCATCATCCTTAATGTGGAAGTTATTGTCAAATAACCCCTTTATGAATTTCATATACATAAAAAAAGTTTCTAACTTAGAATACAATAATCTTGAGGATATTTTTATAACATATTTACGAATTTGTTAAAAACAAAACATATCAAATATATTTAATTATTAATAATCATTTTGGTTTCCCAATCTATACTTCTTCTTCTAACTCTCTATTGAGCAAGGCTAATTTAGCATCCATTTGTAATATGTTATATCATCTTTGGGTGGTGAAAACAAGAAAAATGTGAATGGTTTAAATCAAATAAAGTAGTTTGAAATTATCATCAATGTAAATTTGTTATATAATATTTCTTACATTATATTTTTTTAGTTCTCCATGTCTTTAATTCCATAAAATATTTTATTCTTTTAAAATTATTTTGGATGAATTTTCCAAATCACTAACCAAAATCATGTTTCCCTCATGTTTGATATCCTCTTATAAAGGAATATATATCCTTCAAAATCTTACCTCAGTATTAAACCATTAAAAACTACATTTTCCCTCGCCATAAATATGAGACACACATAGTATATTTTTCATCTAACCATCCAAAAATAAGTTGTTCTTTAACACCATCTTATAATCTCCTTGGAATAATAAATTAACCTCTCTTATATTAAATTAATAATAATTAATAATGTTAAATAATGCTTCATTTTAAATCTCAATTTCCTTTAATATTTTTGAGTCCCCTATCATATGTGAATTATTCCCACTATTAATGAGTCGTGACTATTTCTTTTGAAAATCTATGTGTGAAACATTAAAAAATAATTTGTTCTACTTTTATATGTAATTTATTATTCTAATACATCGACCATTTCAATTTATACTCAATAGGGTAGGTAAAATACTAAGATATTATAATTATGATGGCCTTACTCTCCATACCTAACACATAATTTCTATAATGATTTGAACTTATTTTCTACTTTTATTCAGAAATGTTTTAGAATATTTTTTGAAATTTCATCATTTAGTGGGTCGAACACCCCTAAATCATTACCTAACACATATTCTAGGTTTATAGTGCTATTTTTAATTAAAAAAATTCTACACAATATTTTTCCAAATCTTACAAAATAATAACTAAAAAAGTGAGTACTTATATTTGTATGTTATATATTATACAGAAGGCAATTCCTATTATTATTCTAATTTTTTACAATCATATTTAGATCTTTTCCGGAACTAATATTATGATTTATTTTAAATTAATACCCTATATCCTATTATTTTTTCTTAATTTATTTAGATCATAATTTTTTTTAGTTATTGAATTCAATCATGTATTCCTAGAGTTTTCATATTTCTAAGTGTTTTCTCGCTTTTCCAAAAACATTATTTTCTTAAAAAGTCCCTTGGAATCAATTTTTTCTGAACTCCATATAGTAACTTTACATCAATAAATTATAATCATTAAGAACTCACAAAATTATCTCCTTTATATAAAAACATAACTCTTATTAATAATCTGGGACATTGATACTTTAGTAAAATCCTGACCAAAAAAATTGGATTAAAACTTATTCTATTACATTTCCACTTCTATCTATTTTTACTGAAAAAATTTATGTTCCGTCCCTATTTACATATCCTTCTATTCCATGACACTTTTCAATGTTTTCTATTTAAAGAAAAAAATTCATGATACAAATCTCATTTATCAACTACGACTCATTTTTCACTGAAAAGGTGTCATTTTTTGTTGATGATTGAGAGAATTTCCTCAAATTATTTCTCTTATTGTATAATTTTTTAATAATTTAAAGTAAGTACTTGGGTTAATTATCTAACATGAATTCTATTGTTGCTTCTTCTTTTCCTCTATCATTACTACTATATTCATTATTTATATCATCGTTATTCACTTTATAAATAAACAAGATTTATTTCATTTCACTGGATGTCTAAACTTCTCCTTCATCCTCAGCATAATAATCATCTTAAAACATGGATAATAATTTTCTATTTTTGGTTTTAAAGAAACTCGTACCCTTCCTTTTGATGAAATCGTTATATTATTAATTTGTCAGGCATTCTTCTTGGATAAAATTTCGAAATTCTCAACTTCATCATCAAAATCATCTTATTCTTTCAAATTTGAACAATTTTATATTAACCTTATAATAAAAAACACTTGAATATGTTTATTTTAAAAAATATCAATAAATTTATTTTACTCTTCTCAAACATCTAAAGGTAAAATACATTTGTTTTTCAAACAACATGTCATTCCTTTCCTCATTATAAGATTCCTCTTTAACATCAAAAAAATCTTTCATTCTATTATATTATTATATTGATTTAAGGGATATTTCCTTATAAACCCTACCCTTATTCATGAACATGATATCATTATGCTATAAACATAATCTAATAAAATTTTTGTGGAGTCTCTTTCTTTAAGTACGAAAACATTTACATCAGACTTTTCCAGAAAGATAGACAATATCTTCTAAATAATCATGTAATATTATATATTTTCGTTAAAACCATATATTAAACTCACCACTTAATTAATTCTAGTAAATACATCATCAAAATATTAAAAATAATGCATTTGAATGTATTCATACTTCAGGTGAAAATTCAAAAAAAAATTATTTCCTTACCTTTTTTATTTCCGTAATAAATATTTTTTAAATTTTACTTTTTTAGATGTCTTAATACTCATGAATTTAATGAATTATATCTCTAAAAGTGATAATATAAATATATTTTAGGCTTTATTATTATTCTTAATATTCCTTCTATCAACCGCTATCATCGCTTTATATTCAAAATGATTGGAGGGAGTGGCTATGAATGAGTTAATTCAATTCGTTTTATATTTCCCCCTCAAACAACATTCCAAAAAATTTAAAGTGAATTAAAATATTACTTTTTGAGATCACATCCAATCCAATACCTAAAAAACATGAAGTATATATTTTTATAAGGTTCACCACGTGAAAAGAATGACTGTATCCTTGGTAGGATTTAGTAAAACCCATGGACATATGATACAATCGATTCAACATGTTCGATAGAAAGAACATCATTTATCCTTGAACTGAGGATAAAATTTTGTATTTAGACATGTGTAATGTTATCATACCAAAACAATTATAAGATAATCTAATACATAAATATAAGAGATTTTTCTCCCAAAGTAGACTTCCATGAATTCAAAAATGTGTTTTACACCTTATCTTTTTTCCTTCTTCTTATTATTCTCTCTATCCTCTCTATATAAAAAATTCACACAAAATTTCTTAATTATTCATAATATATAAATCATTAATCTAAACAAACAACCAATTATATTTCATTTCATTTAAATTTGAATATAAAAAATTAAAAATCAAAAAATATCTTATATTAAACTACTCTTTTATCATTTTATGTATTTGGATTGATATATGAATTATAGTCACCTTTCGATGAAAATATGGGACTTGAAGATCTGAGTTGGTGAAAACCATAAAATACAAAATGAGACACATAAAAAAACACCCAAATTATGGATTCAAGAATATTTTATAACATGATCATACACATTAAGGTTTGATTATTACAGTCATAGTGAAACTAAATGCTTTGCAACATGAGAATCTCATCGTCCTTCAACTCTTTCCCAAACCATGTTTCAATTTTGGTGTTTCATTCCTTAGTGTATCCTAAATCATGAAAGATTCTTCAATCTTGAGTAGCACCACAATTTCATGGGCTCATAAATGAGATGTTATCATTAATTTTTATAGTGCATTTCACTTCATTATAGTGTAATAATATTTTTCTCATACATGATGATTCATTATAGAGAATTGTGGTGTGATAAATATCATTATGACATGACTATGTAGAAAATTTAACCCACTATGACACCAATATCTCATGGAATTCCCACCAAAATGTGATTTTTGACTTCGTGTATCAATAAATCTTCTTTAATGCATGATATCTTTGTCAGGAAATAATAGTTCAACCATTATTGGATTTATTACTCCCTTCACAATATGACCACTTATATTATGTCAATATATTATCTTACTTTAGAATATTTTAATATTATTCCTCATGAATTATGGTATGGACACATTCATTGAATCATATTCTCATTTATAAAACCAAAATGTCTACAAAACCACAACCTATATGTTTTAAACATCTTTTATAGTATTTTACAGAATTGAAACCAAATTATCCACAACTAAAACACCATGAATCTTCGGATATTGAATAAGATTCATTATTTGAAAAATTATTTCAATGATTTTAAAATGGAGGACTATACTTTTCATATACATTTATTCTTATATTCACCTATACCAACTAACCCTTTTAAAAACCCTTTTCTTGGGTTTCATTCATTATCTCATCTTTTATAGGTATTAATAATCTCCCTCTATGTTGTATTTACAACATTAATATTTGAAATAACAAACCAAATAATCTCATCCAGGCATACCAAAAAAGCTATTAATTTCATAAATCACCATATTATATCAATTTACAATACTCTTTCCATATTCAACTAATCAATGAAATCCATTATACCCAATTAACCTTCCACCTTCCATTAGTTCACTATTCCATATAAATTCAATTAATACCCCCACATACATTAATTGATTGATTTTTTTATCATATATTTTCATGAAATTCACAATAATTAACTATCATCATTATTTTAGACACTTTTTACAGTTCCCTCCTATACATCGTCACATGGATGTGTGAACAGGATGATATAGAACTAAATTCACTCTTTACAAAGGTAGTGGGATTTAATCACTTTCATCGGTGATGTATACATCTTTATTGAAATGAGATGATGGGATGTCAGCTCCTCCTTGCATGGATTCCTCATTGGATATCGTTTCCTAGTTTGGGTCTCCCTCGTAGATTTATGTCACGCTCATTGAATTCCTTACCAAAACCATATCTTTGTGGAAACAACTTAATTACCCTTATTTTTCCAATCAGGGAAGCATACATTGGTTAGGATATTAGTCATGTTGGGAATTATCGTGCATGTTTGGACGTTGGGAGCATTGGTCACATATGAATCTTCCTTATAGGATCGAATATCATATAAGGGATATTAGGTGCAGAACCATAGGAATCCCGAATCGATCATGATCTAATTAGTTTCAGGGTGTAAGTACTCCAAGTATTTTTACCTCAATCATCCGATTCTTATTTCATGGAGTATGTTTTTTGGTAAAGTCACAAGGTCTATGTCTTATGGAGAATAATTGTAAAGAAAATTTGAGACAGATCAGGGAAACAATTTTAACATCTTTTGAAGACTATCATACAATTAATGTATTTTGAGGACATTTTAGGGTGAGAAGAGTGCCACATGGAGGTAGATCTGGATAAGTGTGTCCCTAAGAGGGAAGATGTCACTCTTGTATGTTTTCGAGTGGATCAGAACACCCTGTGAGGTAGATACAGATAGTTGTGTTCCTAGTAGGGAAGATTTCACACCAAGAAGTTTTCTAGCAGATCAGCATGCCAAGTGAAGGAGGATTTGATAGGTGTGTCCCTAGGAAGGAAGTAGTCAAACCTGAATGTTTACCTGTAGATTATGACATCCCTTAGAGGTGTACTGATAATAGATGGATCAATTGCCCCTTCAGGAAGATCCAATATGTGTGTCCCGAGGATGGATGATGTTTCACATTAAAGGTTTAATAATGGATTAGAATGAACCATGGAGGTGGATCCAAGATGAATGGATCAGAACACCCCATGCGGGGGATCCAAAAAGTGTGAACATATGATGGATGATGACTTACCTAAAAGATTAAAAATAAATCAGCACTTCCCTTGGTTGTAGACATAGAATGGATGGATCAGAGCACCCATTGGGGCTGATTATAGTGGTGTGTCCCTAGGATGGAATTTGTCACACTTAAAAGGTTTACATATGTATCAAAACACCCCATGGTGGCAGATATAGGATGAATAGATCAGAAATCCACTTTAGGAAGATTCGTGAGGCGTCTCCTTACGATATAATATGTCACACCTAAATGTTTTACCAATGGATCAGAATTCCCCATTGAGTAGAAACTGAGAAAAATGAATTAGAACACCCCATGAAGAGGATACAAAAGCTGCTCCCTTAAGAGGGAATATTTCACACCTAGAAGGTTTACCGATGGATCAGAACACCATGTGATATGGATTCTGAAGGTGTTCCCAAGGGGGGAACACCATGAGTTTAGCATTTTTGAAATTGAATCTGAGAGAGGAATCCTATGTACCCTATTTATAATACAAGGTTAAGAAAATCATAGTCTGATTCCATATTTTTTTATCATTTTATCGGATAGATCCAGGAAGTTTAATATCATGTGGTAAGGATGCTTGTGTCACGAATGGAGCATTAATGAGGGATGATGTTGGGATTATGAATTTAAGAACCCATTTTTAAATGGATTTCTCTTGGTTAGGATGGTGCAAATATATCTCATTAATCTCAAATTTAAGATAGGATTACTATTAATGAAATGATATCGGTCCAATGCATGGGAGCTACCTATAAGACCCAGATAGTTTTTTGAATTATTATCTTTCAAATTAATTTTAATTTTTGATATTTTCTATTCATGAAACACTTATGATTGTTTATTTTATAATTACAAGATAATTTTTTATTATGTAATACACAATAATAAGTCAATAGTTCAGTACACACAACAAAAAATTTGGCCTTATCTACAAGGATCAATGAGGTTAGCTTGCGTTATACATGCCAATGACTTTCTAGGATGGCTTGCATAACCTGCAAGACCAATGATTACTATAAAATAATAAATTTATAAAATATGATTATTATAATATGATAAAACATTTAGATAAATTATAGGTTATTAAAAGTATTAAGTAATTTATGAAGATATATTGTTTACACAATATAATATGAATTCATAAGTTACTAATTAATTATAAATGAATTAGATACCTGATTGAATATAGAAGGAAATATTAATATGGTGACAAAGATGAATTACCCTAATAAATTACAATTTCATTTATTTCTTCTAATATACTAATTTAAACACTCCTTTGACATGTACTCGACTTGGAATATGTTTCACACAACACCAACTTGGTGTACGATGCACACAACATTGAGTTTCTACGAAAAAAATTTTATTTAATTATTCATATGAGATAATTATAACCCAGCCATTAAACATAGTTATAAGTGTCACATTCGACCTTTTAAATTTATTTATTTTATTCTTTCTAGGATTTATTTAGTCTTGTCATGGTTCAGGTTGAGCGCATGTTTAAATTTTTTGATATTTGATATTTTTGTGGGTTTCATATCTGTGCATGGGTACCACACGGTTGGAGAAAACCGTGTGGTCGCATTGGATTCCCCTGTGGTTACCCATAACATAAAATAATTAATCATTAGGAGAATGAAATAATGTAAATATTTATGAAATAATAATAACACTAGTTCAGAAAATGTTTTTTATGTCGGTTATTTTTCATTTTTTACGTCGGTTTCTAGCCGACGTTAATACGTGCAACATTATAAATAAGGTTCTTGACGTCGGTTATTTAAAAACCGACGTCAAAAACATAAAATCGCGATGTTTATCACGTTGGTTCTAAAATAACCAACGTGGTAAAGAAAATGGGAACGGTTTATCACGTCGGTTATTTAACAACCGACGTGATAAAAGGCCTAGAAAATGGTTTATCACATCGGTTATTTAACAACCGACGTGATAAAAGGCCTGGAAAATGGTTTATCACATCGGTTATTAAACAACTGATGTGATAAAACGGGGTGAGAGTGGTTTATCCAGTCGGTTCTTATAAAACCGACATGAAAAACCGCAGGAGGGGGTCCATCACGTCGGTTATTATATAACCACCGTGATAAATCGGCAGGCGGCGGTTTATCACGTCGGTTATTGAATAAAGGACGTGATAAACCATTATCGAGGCCGGTTTATCATGTCAGTTATTGAATAACCGACGTGATAAACCATTTTACAGGCCTTTTATCACGTCAGTTATTCAATAACCGACGTGATAAACCATTGACCAGACGTTTTATCACGTCAGTTATTAAATAACCGATGTGATAAACCATTCTCCAGGCCGTTTATCACGTCGGCTATTAAATAAACGACGTGATAAACCATTCTCCAGGCCTTTTATCACGTCGGTTACTAAATAACCAACGTGATAAACCATTCTCCAGGCCTTTTATCACGTCGGTTATTAAATAACCGTCGTGATAAACTATTTTCCAGGCATTTTATCACGTCGGTTATTTAATAACCGACGTGATAAACCCATTTTTTTTAAACAGAATGCAGTTATCTTCTCTCCACCAGAATCAACCAGAAAACAAATCAAGAAATCGTACCACAAAAACAGATGTAGATCAAAATTAAGCATGTACATTGATAACATATAAAAGTTACCCCCTAGACATCCCCCACCCTCATTTATACCCCACGGACAGCCCTCCCCCACACCGTTGGAGCCCTCACCCCCATGTATACCCCCTGGACAGCCCCCCCCCCCCCACCCCATTGGATAAAACTTACCCCCTAGACAGCCCCCACCCTCATTTATACCCCATGGACAGTCCTCCCCCACCCCGTTGGAGCCCTCACCCTCATGTATACCCCCTGGACCGCCCTCCCCCACCCCATTGGATAAAACTTACCCCCTAGACAGCCCCCACCCTCATTTATACCCCATGGATAGCCCTCCCCCACCCCGTTGGATCCCTCACCCTCATGTATACCCCCTGGACAGCCCTCCCCCACCCCATTGGAGCTCCCACCCTCATGTATACCCCTTGGACAACCCTCTCCCACCCCATTGGAGCCCCCACCACACTCTTGGACTACCCCCGGCCCCCGAACACCACCAAACACCCCTCGACAACCCCCACCTGCCTGAACAGCACCCCCTCACCCCCTCACCCCACTTGACAGCCCCCAACACACCCCTGGACAGCCCCAAACAACCCCAAACACCCCTGGACAGCCCCCCCCCCCCCCCACCCCTGGACAACACTCCCACACCCCTGGACCGCCTTCTCACACCCCTGGACATCCCTACCACCCCCCAGGACTGTCCCCCCACCCCACCGGACATCCCTCCCAGACCGCTAGACACCCCCCAACCCCACTGAACACACCCCCACACCATTGGAACCCAACCCCCACACACCCAAATCCATACCGGAAAAACCATCAAAAGTAGACCGAAACAAGAAGTAGAGCAAAATTAAACATTCACTTATATAACATTCAAAACTTACACTGTCAACTTCAAAAAAAAAATAAATCCAACCTAAACAAATACCAAATACAAAATTAGAATGACAATATTCAAAATTACATTTTACAATACAAACAACTAAAATTCAATCAAACCTGTAAAATAATTTGACCACTCCACTTGTACGTGTTTGATGTCTTCGGCAGTATAGGGTTGAGGGTCATCAAAAAGCTACAAATGAAAAAGAAGATAGTTAACGTGTATAATGAATAAATCAAATTGAAATATTAGGGCAAAGTTTAAGAGGAAATCATACCAGGTCAAAATT
The DNA here is from genome assembly GCA_963277665.1 of Viscum album. NCBI lineage: Eukaryota > Viridiplantae > Streptophyta > Magnoliopsida > Santalales > Viscaceae > Viscum > Viscum album. Next base: position 886,646,810 of record OY728158.1, read on the forward strand.
CACAACTGTCCTAGTTGTTATTATTTCATACATAAATCTTAACATATAATATTTACATTCGATTACGCCTTGTTGTTCATGACAATTCTGTTTGAATGAGTGTAAATTCAGTGTATTATTTTTATGTAATAAATCAAAAAGTACAAATTATAAATAGAAATTTACCTTCGCATTTACATATTTGATCTTTGCATTTCTTTTCTTTGTGTTTTTTCGATAGTAGACCCATGCACTGTTAGAAAATAATATGAATAGGGTAAATTTAAAATTCATTATAATATATAAAACTATTGAAAAATTGAAACATACTTTTCCAATATATTCTTAAAACTTTCCCGCACATCACCATGAACAGAGAATATCCAATAAAGAGCTTTCTCCCTTGGGCAAAAAATCACTAACATCCAATGATCACTGATAAAAGGAAATTTAATGTTAGTGGTTTTTTATGTTAAAAGATAATTAACTCTTTGAGAGAAATGTGTTTCATACCTCTCACAAAAAGGCATCATCCAACATTGTGTGATTATATTCTTTTCAAATCTTTCAGCAATATAAACCATTCTTTGTTCCTCATTCAATGCACATGCTTCAGGGGAAATCAGTTGCGGGTCCTTGAATCCATATACTTCTGTCAGCTCATTCCTCTCACAAATTTTATAAAGATACCTAATACAAAACATACATAAGTATACATTTTTAATAAATATAATGCAGGGAAAAGGTGTTAAGACTTACATGGAAAAAATTTGCACCACGTTGATGCCCAAATTATCTCCAGTAACAAGCTCCATGATATCATATTTTGTAATCCCCACACTTATTTCACGTCCACAAACATGATATTCCATTGGAAACTCATAAAACCCAACAACAAATGTGAATATCTTGACAATCTGTCAAGACCACTGGAATCTGTATCTGATGTCATAGCATGTTGCCTTTGTTGTTGTCTATACAGTATTTCATTACCTTTGAAGTATTCCTGTGAAAAAAATTGAAAAATATAGTAGTTTTCAAATGATAAAACAACTTTAATAAAAAAATAAAATAAAAGATATAACATTCATACCTCTATGGTAATGAGTCGAAGAAGTCTGGATGGCCAAACTAAAAAATGGCAGATACTCTATCCAACTGTCGCCACCTCATCTGTAGGTATTGGTACCCTAGCTGATCTATCTATAATATCATGTACAGTGACCCTCTGATTCTCTACCTCTAATTGTTGATGATGAACTGTATCTTCTATAAAATATACCAACCTGTATGCTACTATATGATGTTGAGAATAATCAACATACAACTCGAAATATGTAGGAAGATGCGGCGGAGGCGTAGGATAAAAAGTCGGGTCCACAGGCTGAGGTGGGGGATTGGGAGCTACTGGCGGAGGTGGAGGATAAATAATGGGGTCTGTAGGGGGAGGTGGAGGAGTGGGAGTTACAGTCTGAAATTGACTTTTCATTTATGAAAACATAGACTGCACCGACTCTCTAATCTTGTCCTCCATCGTCGCATTAATATTTTGAACTCCAGCCTCCAAGGATTCTATTTTTTTATAAACCCCCTCAATGTTAGAAGTTGAAGAATGTGGAAACACTTTTCTTACCGATACACCTACCGGATATCCTCTTACACGACCGGGATGTTCGGGCCTTCCCAATGCTGCAAATAAAATATCTTCTCTCCCAGTAGCTGTAAATGTCCCCTCTGAACTCTACTCCTCAAGAGAGTCCTGTATTAAATAATTGAACATTTCTGTAATGATTGAAACTTATATGAAGAAAAAAGTTAACATAAATAAATTAAATAGATATCTTACAATCCTCTCAGCTACGATTCTCGATTCTTCCGAAAGATATTTCCCTTCTTTCCCTTCCGAGATCTCTTCCATTTTTCATGTCTAGATGGAGGGGATGGAGGGGCCACCTCTTCAGAGCATGAAGAATCAGCTCTTAGTTGTTGAAATTTTTCCGCCATCATTTTTTCTTCCAATAATGTATACCCTCCCCGAGATAAACTGTGAGGGTATACATTTTTAGATTAGATCTCCTAATGAGATTTCCTTGTTTGCTGTAATTTAAGAATAAGAAATCATTAACAAAACATTAATAAAATCATTTATATAAGAATGTTTATAAAAGTTTACATTGCCCTTACCAGAAATGACTCTTTTTTTCTACTTTCAAAAAATTGTCTCCATGTGTCTTCATCTATAAAAGGATATATACGACATGGATTGTCATGACTCCTATGACCATAAATGAAATCATATGAGAGGGTTGATTTGAAATCCCTCCATCTCCTGGCAGCCAACGATAAGCATTTCTTCCTGACTCCTCCAGTGTCAGGAATATCAAATTTCATCTGATAAAGAAGAGGTTAAACATATTATATATACTAGAAACATTAAAATAATTGTCAAACAATGACAAAAGATCTTACCAAAATCGTCTCCCACAACTGAGAGATAATCGCTTTATCCACACCTCTCCAATCATCATACAGAATGCTTACTTTGGTCTTAGCCTGAGTTGCAACAAAACTCTTAAAATCTTTGGAATTCGGACCTCTAGGAATATCATCATCATCAAACTCAACTACTATCCTCTGATCCTGCGTATGTGCATGTGATAATTTTGGTAAACGTGTGCACCCACGTTTACCAACCTTTGAACTCTTTGTCGTAATAGGAGCATGTGAATGTTCATCCCCAGAGGTATGACCAGGAATATGCTCCTCTCCAGAATCATGTGGTTGATCATCTGAATGATCTGTCATTATCCTTCAAATCAAAAAAACAAACGTCAGTTCACAAATATACAAATTCAAATATTTTAATACTACTATAATCAGAAAATAGGAAAGTGTACTAAGTTACATAATAGTAAACATTGGTAATATGGTAAGCATGTTAAACAATGCTAAAGATGGAAAAGATTGTCAAGATGGTCAAGATGGTAAAAATGGTAAAACTAGTAATCCTGGTAAACATTGTAAACATGGTAAAGTAATTTTCAGTGAACAAAAATAAGCATTTTAAAATTCATGTAATGGTTATAAAAATGATAAAGTAAACTAAAAAAACTTACAACAAACAAAAACATATACATATTTTATTTTAAAACATGTTTTAATAAATAAAAAACTTACAATATATAACATTTATGGAAAAAATAAATGTATACAAGAAATAAACATATGTTACCTATAATTTTAGGAATGTACAAATGGATTGTTTTCCCAAATTCCTTCGTCATGATCGTTCCTTATGGCACAAACTATGTCTTCAACATGATCGTCATTATATTCTGTTAATATTTCCATAGAAGTAGGGATCTCACATAAATCAGCATATTCATCAAGTTCATCCTCACCAACATATTGTTTTTTCCCCTGTAAAACAACAGCCCACTGCATATCTGATTGATCTACTACATAGAAATTTTTTTTGCATGTGTTTCCATTATAAAAGAATCAGCTGTGTCTTCCAATCTATTCAGATTAACATGTTTCATTCCAAATTCATCGTGTCTGACACTGTTGTTACCGTTAAACCATTTACAGTTAAAAACGGTAACTTTAATTTTAAAGTTATCAACCTCTTATATGTCTTCAATCACTCCATAATATGAATTTGATGCAGAAATTGGGTTTTTGTCCTTAGCACTCGAAAAATGCATTGCTTCTGCAAACACCAATACACCACTATTCTAAACTGCACTTCTGTTGCCCTGAGCATTTGTGTGAAATGTATAACCATTAATGTCATAACCGGACCATGTTATCACATTTAAACATGGACCAACCACTATCCATTTTAATGTGTCTAATACATCTGACCTACCAAGAAAATTCTTTTTAATCCATGACAAAAAAGTTTTGTTGTGCTCATTCAAAATCCACATTTCTTTCTTCTTTGGATGACATTGTTTCAACTCATTAATATGCAATGTGATATACGGTTGATCATCAGCTATGTTATTCAAGATGTATGATTCTAACTTCTTCATCTGTTCAGCTGATAATGATTTCACTTTCAAGCCGCGAATACCCTATCCCTCATTATTAACTAATTCATGGCGAGATGGAGGCAAACCTATGTGTTGCGCTGCAGCCAAGTAGCTCGTACAAAACTTTGTTACCTCCTCAAAAATATACTTTTCAATAATGGAGGCTTCAGGTCGATATATATTTTTAACATACCCCTTTAATATTTTCATATATCTTTCAAAAGGATACATCCAACGAAGATATACAGGTCCACAAAGCTTTATTTCTCGAACCGGATGAATAATTAAATGAACCATTATATCAAAAAAAGATGGAGTAAAATACATTTCCAATTGACAAAGTATAAAAATTGCATCCTTTTCCAAAATGTTCAAAGCATTCAAATCAATCTCATTGTTACAAATTGAATTGAAAAAATAACACAACTTCATTATAGTCTTTCTCAAAGGAATGGGAAATATTCCACGCAATGGAACGGGTAGAATTTGTTGCATCATGACGTGAAAATCATGTGATTTCATACCTATAAACTTCAAGTCCTTCAATGAGACAAAATTTTTTACATTAGAAGAATAACCTTGAGGCACTTTGGTATCATGAATACAATGACAGAAGCTAATTTTCTCCCTCTTCGATAATGTATGACAAGCTGGGGGAAGAAAGTTTTATCTTCCTTTAGGAGTGGGAGCTAACTCCAAACGTATTCCCATTGATAGTAAGTCTAATCTTGCATTCAACCCATCTTTAGTCTTTCCTTTAATATCTAACAGTGTTCCAATCAAAGAATCACAGATATTATTCTCCACGTGCATGACATAAATATTATGTTTAACTTAATGATACCTCCAATATGGTAGCTCAAAAAAATTGACCTTTTCTTCCAAATATGTCTATCATTACCAGATTTATGTGTCTTTCCCAATGTCACGTCAAGGTTTTTCACCCTCTTAAAATACAGATCAGGGGATAAAGGTTTTGGAGCAGTATCAAATTCTTGTGAGCCATTGAATGCCTTTTTTAGTCTTCTATAAGGGTGTTCCATATGCAAGAACTTTCGATGACCCATGTACACTATTTTCCTCCCATGATGCAATTGACTATAGGACGTCTGTTGTTCGCAAATTGGACATGCTTTATGCCCTTTAACACTGTATCCAGACAAATTTCCATATGCTGGGAAGCTGCATGCAGTTGAAAATATTCCATTTTATAAGAATCATACACCCTAATACCATCAGCCCATAACAGCTTCAAATCATCAATCAACGGTGACAAGTAAACATCAATATCATTACCGGGTTGCTTTGGACCAGAGATCACTGTACTCAACATGACATATTTGCGCTTCATACAAACTTCAGGAGAGAGGTTGTAAATTACCAATAAAACAGGCCATGAACTATGTGTTCTACTGAGTGTTCAGTATGGATTCATTCCATCTGTGCACAATCCTAGTCTGAGATTTCTAATTTCATTTCCAAATGTAGAATACTGTGTATCAATTTTCTTCCATTGTGGACAATCAGGTGGATGACGTATTTTTCCATCACATACCCGCTCTTCAACATGCCATCTTAACCTTTTTTCATCATGTGAATTAGCAAATAAACGTTTGAAATGATTAATTATAGGAAGATACCAAAATAGCTTTGAAGAGAGCTTTGTAATCTCTACATCAGCCTATGATTTTACTTTCACCTTATACCGTGATGTCCCACATTTAGGAAACTCTAACAGAAATTCATATTCCCTCCTATGTATAATGCAGTCATTTAGACAGGCATGTATTTTCTTGTATCCCAATCCCATCGGGCATAATATTTTCTTGGCTTTGTAATGTAAATCTGGAAGATCGTTATCTTTTGGAAGAATGTCTTTCATCAATTGTAGTAGCTCTATAAAACTTCTGTCACTTCATCCATGCTTCGCCTTCAAGTTAATCAATCTTAACACCGCCGACAAAACCGTAAAATCTATACAACAGGGATATAATGGTTTTTCAACATCATCATATAGATGCGCAACTGTCGGTTCTATCTCAATTTGTTCTGCTACAATATCGTGAATCATTTCTTCAATTCCATCGGAGTTACCATCTTGCGAATCATCATCATCAGTGACATTTCGTCCAGTTTCACCATGCCAAATCCAAGGGCTGTAACTCAGATTAAAACCATGACAAATCATATGATCTTTTATCTCTCTACTTTTCAACTTCTTCATATTCATACATTTCAAGCATGGACAGAAAAAAATGTCACTACTTGGAACATTTCATTTTGCAAATTCCAAAAAGACATCAACACCTTCCTGAAATTAATTGATCATTCTATGTGCCGTAATCCAACTTTGACTCATTATTACCTATAAAAAATATCAACAAAAAATATATATTTTTAAGATAAAATAAATATATGTTTATATGAAAAAAATCATAATTTGAATGTAAAACAGTTTAAAATATAAAACAAATCTATAGGTATTTATAAAAATATTCTTGAATATTATTTTTAAACAAAATATGGTTAGATATAACAGTTTTAAATTTCATTGAATCAAAGAAAACTATGACGCCTACATAGTTTAATATTGATTTCGGTTATGATGTTTTAATATATTAGATAAACTACCTATTTAACATGTTATTAATGGTTTCTGTAGACCCTAAATCCATTTGGTAAATATTTTCACACAATTATAAAAATCAATGGAAGTGTTTTTGGGGGGAATATGTTCAATCATTTGATTTTGATGTCCCATATTCTATAATAAAAGGCAATGTGGATACCAAAGCCCTTAGTTTGGTTTTTTATTCTCAAAGGGTTTGTGATGAAAAAGAAGAGTATAAGTTGATGTATATGATAAATAAAATACAACTATATTTTATTTATGTTTATGATAGAATAAAATCATACCATATCATTTAGGATTTTCTCCCACCAAAAGTAACCCTCCTCAGTTCTAAATGAATAAATTTAGATAATTATGCATGAATTCAAACAAGTATTGTTGTACATAAACCAAAAATAAGATTATTAGTACTAAAAGTAAAACTAGGAAGAAACAATAAACTCTATATACTCATGAAAGCTACTCCACAACACTTCCATGCTACTAACATCTATAAAAAACTACAACTTTCTTTTAAAAACCAAAAAAATTGTTTATATTTATGTATGGTGGGAATAACATGTATACATAGTAAGATCCTCCCTAAAACATCTCATGAAAATGTTGAGGAAGCACACTAAAGCCCTATGAAAAAAGTAATCTAAATCATCACCTAAACAAGGAAAAATAGTTTCATATACTCATTATGGATCACTCACAAAATAATTCATATAAATAAACCTTTTCATATAAAAAATTATATATATATATTAAAATTAAGGTTCTCGGATACCACTTCTCCACTAGTTTTCCTCTCACACCAAAATGCGCTACTCCACAACACTTCCATGCTACTAACATCTATAAAAAACTACAATTTGCTTTTAAAAACCAAAAAAAAATTGTTTATATTTATGTATGGTGGGAATAACATGTATACATAGTAAGATCCTCCCTAAAACATCTCATGATAATGTTGAGGAAGCACACTAAAGCCCTATGAAAAAAGGAATCTAAATCATCACCTAAATAAGGAAAAATAGTTTCATATACTCACTATGGATCACTCACAAAATAATTCATATAAATAAACCTTTTCGTATAAAAAATTATATATATATATATATATATTAAAATTAAGGTTCTCGGATACCACTTCTCCACTAGTTTTCCTCTCACACCCCAATGCGCTACTCCACAACACTTCCATGCTACTACCATCTATAAAAAACTTCAAATTGCTTTTAAAAACCAAAAAAATTGTTTATATTTATGTATTGTGGGCATAACATGTATACATAGTAAGATCCTCCCTAAAACAACTCATGAAAATGTTGAGGAAGCACAATAAAGCCCTATGAAAAAAGGAATCAAAATAATCACCTAAACATGGAAAAATGGTTTCATATATTCACTATGGATCACTCACAAAATAATTCATATAAATAAACCTTTTCGTATAAAAAATTATATATATATATATATATATTAAAATTAAGGTTCTCGGATACCACTTCTCCACTAGTTTTTCTCTCACACCCCAATGCTAATGTCATGGTCTCACCTCGCCCATAAATCATCCTACACCCTGTGAAATTGTATCACTTCCATCAATGAATCATATGTATCTTATAATATCTCATCACCATCTTATCAAAATAGTAATGAGGTGGACCCTTGGAAACCACTACATCTTGTTTACATTAAATGTACAAAAATTGCAAAACATAATTATAGAATATCCGTGAAAAAAAACGAACGAAATAAATTTGTGGAAGGCTTACTTGAATGTTGCGAGTTGAGATGATAGATCCGAGAGGAGTGAAGAAGATAAACAATGAAGCCAAAATGAGTTTAACGCAGGTCGATTGGCGAGCCGATTAGGGTTTACTGGGCGAGAGAGACGAGCCGGCGGACTGTCAATCGAAAAATCATAAATGACAGTCCACGGGGCTTTAATTTCTTTAATAGTTTTATAACGTCGGTTATTATATAACCAACGTTATAAACTTTTGTTTAAATTTATAACATCGGTTATTTCAAAACTGACGTCAAAAACCCCCCGCTCTTTTGTTTTTTACGTCGGTTATTTTAAAACCGACGTAAAAAACCCCCCCTGCTTTGGTTTTTTACGTCGGTTTTTTTATAACTGACGTAAAAAACGCGTAGATATCTCGTTTTTTACGTCGGTTATAGGATAACCGACATAGAAAACGAACATGCACGATTTGTAACATCGGTTATGAAAATAACCGATGTTAAAAAGCTACTCGCTGCATGTTTAACGTCGGTTATATATAACCGACGTAAAAAATGGCGACGTAAAAAAATTTTCTGCACTAGTGTAATAACATTGTTTCTTACATAAAAATATTTTTTATTAAAATTTTTAATGATCTTACTATCATTAAATTAGTTATAAATATAATAATTATTTGGTTGTTATTAACATTGTTAATATTTAAATGAAAATGAATAAAATTAATATTTTTATTATTATAACTATTATTTTTATTAGTATTTTTAATATTAATATTGTTATTATTATCATTATGAAAATTAATGGCGTTATGAGTATATAGTTAATGACATTATTATAAATGTTTTTATTAAAATTTTATTATTATTATTATTATTTTAATTATTATTATTTTAATTATTATTATTATCATTATTATTATTGTTATTATTAACATTTTATTATTATTATTATTTATTTATTGTTGTTATTGATCTTTTTTAATGGGTTTTAATCCCACTTTATTTCCACCACACCTCAACCATATCTCTCCATTTATTTTTCCCCTCTTTTTTATCCCACTCCACTCACCCCTCTCTCCCATCACGCCTCTCATTTTTTCCCCTCATGCGCTCATCTCTCCCCCTTATCCCTTCTCTCCTCCTCCATCTTTCTTATCCCCCACACCCCATCTCTCCCCAAATCTCACTCTTTTTTATTTCCCTTTTTTTATTCCTCCATCAAGTCACACCACTCTCCAATCACACCTCTATATTTCATTTACCCATCACAGACCACCCTTATCCCCATAATTCCTTTATTTTTTTATCTCCCACTCTCCACTCACCCCATATTTCTATCATATGTGCTCACCACCTCTCTCCCCAATTTAATTTCATTTTTATCCCCCCACCCATACCCACTCCCACATTATTTCTATTTTTATCTCCCACGCACCTCCCCACTCTCTCATTACACCCTCTCTCCCAGATTTTCCGTCACACAACCCTCTTCCCCATATAATCCCAAGAATTCCTCCTCACATCCGATACTTATTCTGGCGGCTGCTCCTCCTTCAAGTGGTTTTATCTGGTAAGTTCTCTTCCTATATTCTCCTCTCCTCACTTAATTTCTATAGTTTCCATGTGGGGTTTCTTATTAGATGAATCCACAATGATAGGTTTAATGTGTATCTTTGTTTTTCTTGGGATTTAGGGTTTGATTTTTGTCGATAGGGTGTTGTTCTTCCTCCCGTTGAAGTTTCATTCCAATCGCACAATGTTTTGGTAGGTGTTTCCAAGCTTTTCATTCCTAAAGTATTTTTTTATTATTTTCAAATTTAAATAAATTTATAAAATACTTTCACAGCTATATGACACCATTAATTAAATTATTATACCAATTTGGAATTTATTTAGTTTCATAAGAATAGGTTTTAAATGAGTTTTAGTGTAAATTTCATAGTTTGATGATACATAGAAATTTTGTTTGAATTGATTATGTTTCTTTAAAAAGGAATTCGTCCCTTATTAAATTCATCTCCGTTATTATGTTTCAACGATATTTTTTATTAATCAACATGGTTTGATTGTGTTATGTATTGATTATTGTGTTAAAGCACTTTGGTAAGGGTATAATGGATTCAATGTTTTTAGTTGGTGTTATTTTAAAATAATTTGGGTAAATAGTGATTTTAGGGGAAAAATTTTGAAATGTTTTCATGGTGTGAATTTGATTTCAAAAGAGGATTTCGGGTTTATATGTTTTGATGTTGGTATAGCATGATAAACATGATAAGATTTTTTAGTAAGAGTTTAATGGTATTTTTGGACTGTTTCATGTTCTATAAATGATGTAGGTTTCCAGTTGTGTTTTTAAGATAATTGGTGTTTTCTTGGACGTTTTCATTTCTAAAATTATTTTAGTTTTTAAATAAAGATTGTACCCTTGATCGGTTTCTATAATTTTTTTTAAATGAGGTTCTGGTATTTCATTAATTGTTTTGGAAATCATGGTTTATAGTGTATTCTTTAAGGTTTGACTACTCAGTTTGAAACATGTTTTTGTGTGCATAGGAAAATGGTAAAAACATGTTTTATAATTTTGATGTGTTTTAATGTGTGTTTAGAACTTATGGACCCATTTGGATTAGTAAATGTATGAGTGTTATTTGCAAGATATTTTAAATAAATGTGTGTGTCCGGTTGGAAACCTTAATCATTTTTTTAAAAGTTTATATGTTATAGCATCCCGGTTGGCACCTTCATGTCTTATGAAATGTATGTTTATAAATACAGGGCACTGTTATAGGAGGAATATCCCTTAGGGGTTATCGTATATTGGTGTCCCTGTTTGGGGTATCCAAGTGCAGTGAGATGAGTCACGTTTGCGAGGGACTCCAACATACAAAATATTACTAAAATCACTATTCCTTCCTGGGCGTCTTATAGATTATCAAGTGACGGTTTCTCACTATCCTCAATTAGACAGTCTAGTGCCCCTAGTAGATAGAGTTTCCAACTGGGATTTTCCGCTGATTTTGGAATGAGGGTGATCCATGGGTTATATACTATGGGGCTTCACCATATACAGACAGGTGGTTCCGAACTGAGTGCATCCAAGTGTTGTTTAAGGACGTTCAGGATCACCTTGGGTTTCAACTTGTATTTCTTGTTTATTTTTTTCTATAATGGTTTAATTTTAGCATGTATTGTTTGATTATTTTTTTACTACACTATTATATTTTCAGCTTGTATTGTCTACCTGTCTCCATTTTGCTCAACCCTGATATTACTTGTTTGGTTAGGTGTATAAAATAGTAAACTGTTTTCCTTTTTTTGAAATAATATATAGCATGAGTTGGTTATCATAGTTTGAAAAAAAAATTATTTTTTAAAATGGGAAAAAATTATTTTTATAATTTTATTTCCAAACTAGTGTCATCAGACATCTTTGGGTAAGGAAACACTTGGATTCAGTGGTTTACTATTGGCATCCCAACTGAACATTTTTGTGCTCATACCTATCCATTACCATTTCAATTATAGGTTCAGCTATAGTTCATAATTTTCCTTAGTAGTTTCTCTTTTGGGAATTGGGTTGGAGGTGATCAAGGGGTCACATAAAGATACTTGTAGTGGGGTCCTGTTTCCAGTTTTTTTATTTTTAGTGGTACATTGTATCTGGATTGGTTTGTTATTTATTTAAGTTTCAGTTGTCATTTTTCTACATTCTCTAATTGTTATATTTATTTATCTGGTTCTGGTTTTATTTCAGGGGGTTAAATCATTCCCTCTTGTATACTTTGATCCCCGACACTGGTTTCCATCCTATGGGGATCGGGAACGCCTCTTAGGATATGTCACGGACTGAACTGGGTGACCATTTCAGGGTCTATCTAGGTTTGTTTGTGACAAAATTTATCATAGGAGGCCCTTGTTACTTGGGATGTTTGGTAGATGGAGATTAGGACTATCTGGACTTGGGAGGTAGGTACGAGAAGGGCTTCATGAACCCCTGATCATTCGAAACCTTGAGTCTCCAAGGGTAGTCCAATATTTTAGTCTTGTGAATTTGTTTTGGATTGAGGGATGTCAATGGAGGCAATCCGGTGTCACGTCGTGACCTCACATGGTGTAGTGAACCATGTGGAGTCTGAGTGCATAGTTTAAGTTCCTCCTAGTTTTTGACACTTACAAGGGGCATGGCTCACTACCTTGTCTTCGGGATAAGTGTAATGACTAGTTTCTCATTATGTGGGTTCTTTGTAAGTTGTACTCAATTTGGATTTTTTTGTTGATATCCTGACAGAGATTTATTGGTTTGGAACATCTGTACTAGAGCCACCTCTACTTATTCATATCCAGACAGAGATTTATTTGTTTGGAACCCACTTACTCAATACTCACCAAAATACCAGGAAGATTTCCTATTTGTAAAAAATTCTTTTGGGTTATTCCTAATGTTTTCATATCCTAATTTCCACATATAACTAAACCATCCTTTGATACCAACTATAGCATCCCACCTTTTTATAACATAACTTTTCATTACATTTTACCAAACCGAGGATCTTTAAGGTTTAATGTCATGGAAAATAGGAAGTTAAAACATGAAAACATTAAACATTATTCTTAAACACTTGAAAGGATTATCCTTATGTTCATCCTAGGTTCATTACTGCATCTCATAACCTGGGGACATACATCAAAATAATGGGTGAGCAGAAGGCCCGGTAAGGGGAACAAGGGGAAACCTTTATTATGTGAACTTGAGATACATCAATAAAGTCATAAAAAAGAACTTTAAGTAATGAGAAATAAATCATGAGGCATATCATAATAAAAATAATGTATTTAATAAAATGAAGATGTGGATACAACATTAAACTTAGATAATCATGAACATATCACCGAGGTCCATCCCCAAGGTGTCATTTGAAATTACCAAGGCTATTCACCAAGGTATCGTTAAAATTGTAATCTCTAGTGGTTACATCATTACCCAATCCATTTGAGCACTATCAGGGTCCACCCTTAAATTTTCCTTTATCATCATGTGAGACACAGATATCATCATCAAAAATTTCATAAATAAACAATACAGCATAAAATAAATGGTTTTCATTTCATAATCATAACGTTTTAAAAACTGCTTTTAAGACATGATCTTTATGTCATTTTAAACCCATGGAAAAGGAAAGAGGGTCTCATGTTTGTAAATCCCAGAATTTTAAATTAACTTTTTTGATACATACATGAATACCCCTATAGAATAAAGAGTTTTTAGTATTAACTTAAGAAAATAAAAGAATTTGAGAAAAAGAGAGAAACATTTTGAGATGAAAATTCTACAGCATAACAGATATGTTACATGGTTTTAGTAAACATTGAAAAGAGAGGGGAAATGGGTTACCCACTCATGAATGATCCACATAATAGTATAGGGACATAATATAAAGGATATAATAACATGGTAATGAAATTTTAAAGACATACCATATGAAATGAAAAACATGGAAGTAAGACAAAAATAAGATTTCACTTATGAAAATTTGGCAGCCTAATAGTGTCACATAAAACATCAAAAAAAAGAGAATTGATGAGATCAAATAGGGTATCACATAATATTAAAATAAAATAAAAGTATTATGGATATAGATATCGTAACCCAAAATAATAAAAAGGAACTTGAAAGACTTGACATGAAAAATGAACTTGAAAATGACAAGGGTGAAAGAATCCCTTACAAAAATTCGGCAGCCTAACGACGCCACATAAACATTATTAAAATGAATTGATGAGAGAAAGAGAGGGTATCTCATCATATGAACATGAAAAGTACAGTAGGATGAATATAAAATAACAACCTCAAAAAAGGAACATGGAGTTTAAAATAAATGACACAAAGGAGAATACATGAAAAGAAAGCGAGAGATAAGATCCCTTAACTTAAAACGTAACTCATAAAACTCAATGGTTGGGACATTGAGGGCTTGGGGGAACCTTGGTATGACTCCTTGTGAGGTAAGGATACCAGAACATCGTTGAGGATGATTTTGGATTTTAAAGGATGAGAGAATGGCTTGGTATTTATAGGGGGGAGTGAGGGGACAAGACGTTAATGGCCAAGGGACACCTCATTGGTGGTATTGGAAAAACCATGGGCTTGAACAAGGTATTTCACAAGGTGTTAGGCCACATGGGACCCCTCATACAATAATTCATCCTCTTTAGTCGACCATCCGATAAAATATCTTATGGAATCATCATGATGCAGTCATGATGTCATTAAACATACAGAAACCCTAAAACTGAAAATTCACTATTCATAGAAAATTCAACATTCTCAGAAAAATCCTAAAATTTCACATTAAACATATATCGATGCTATAATTTCAAAAATGAACTCCATCTTATAAAAAAAATTATAAATATTTTTAATTTAATTTTTAAATAAATACACTATTCACTGAAAATTCATTTTTTTCAGAAAAATCCCAAAAAATTACCTTAACATAATATCGATGTTCTGAGTTCAAAAATGAACACCATTTTATAAAAATAAATTTTTAAATATTTTTACTTTAATTTTTAATAATAAAACTATTCACTTGAAAAAACTAATACTTGACTAATAATGTCTGAAATAGTTATTTACCTATTATATTGAATCACATTACTTAATCATGGTGCCCAAATAATATTAATAATTTCTTTAAGTGATATTAGTAGTCCATTTGTTCACATTAATAATCTTAAGCTTAAAATCACTATTCATAATTTACTATTCATCAAAAATGATGTTGAATTTATTAGACTCCAAATTTATTACTAAACATAATTGTAGAAGACCATTTTTTGAAAATCATTAAACATAATTAATTATTTAAGGTTTACATAAATATTTTCAAATATCATATTTCTAGAATTCATCAAAAATATGCATAATATATTTATCCAGACATTAGATAATTCAAAAACTTCATCATAAAAAGAAATAACAATTTTTATTTAAATCAAAGGATTACACAAGGTAGTTACGGTCTCCTAAGGTGAGATAATCTGAGGGCAGCTCAGCCAACATCGCAAGAGTAGTAATTTCTATCAGTTTGAACTTCTCATGAAGGATATTATGTTTTAGCTTCACACGATGAAGTTCACATTGGGTTTGGTCCAGAGCAAAGCCCAATGGTGCTAGCTCCTTCCCAAGTTCTATTAGATGGGCTTCGACTGGCCCGAGACTACTAGAAGAGGCCATCAAATCTTCTTTCTATTTTAATAAACCAATATCACATGTATTTAGAGACAATAGTTGGAACATTTTGTTTCCAAAGGTCATACTGACTAACGGTCATATAATAGTCAAAACCCAACAGTCCCATTTTAATTATAATCATTTTATTAAATGAAGAAGTTTTTTTGAGTATGAAATAAAATAACACACAAAATTAGGAAACAAGATTAATTTAAAATATCGGGTCGTTACAATACTAATAGGGGATGTGGCTCTCATACAGATGTATCTATGATTAACAACTTCAATAATATGTTCTAGTCCTAAATCTAGGTAAACTGGTACATGACAATAATCCTTCTCACACACCTAGTTTGACACTCATTGTGGATATGATTTGGGAATTAATAAAATCATCAAAAACTACTATGAAGGATATAAATATAATTTGGTTGTGAAAAACCATGGATGAACATATGGTGTCATAAATTAAGTAATGTGACCTGATTTAGACATCCTATAAGTAATTATTTTCCTAACTATGTGGTTTTCTTCAATGATAAGTAATTCTCACACTATGATTTATGGTTTCGTTCAATTGAGGGAACCAAAAGGAACTGGGATAATATTAAGTCTAATAAACAATCTGGTGATTATGGGAAATGAAATTTGATAATGAACTAATAGAAATATATTTCAATTATGCTGAATCTGCTATCATGACACATGATTAACAACGTAAACTTTGGTGATACTACTAACACATTGCATAAGAGGAATATGGACTTTTATAAATGTTAAAATTATAATGAGTTTAGAGAAAATAAAATTCAGATTCTTACATGTCAAGAATAAGGCAAGAAGGCCCTTTATTAATACCTCTAATAGAGGGGATGATTTTATCTCTATGGGAAGAAGGGTTATAGAGTGACAAATTTTCATTGAATAAAATGTCACATAAGTAGAGAACATAAGAATTAATCAACTCAATTCTTAGACCTAAAAATGTAATTCAAGACCTAGGTAGGTCCTATTCCATTACAACTATTAAAGGGGAAGGATTGAATTACTTATGTATTTGGATCTAATAATTATAAATGATGAATTATAGAAGGATTATTCAGTTTTCTTTTTTCTATAAGTATTTTCAAGAATATGTTGAATAGTTATAATAGATATGAAATGTGATTTAATTAAAAGGTGATATTCATGGGAAGCACAAGATTAAGGGAAATATAACCTTTAATTTGTTTCTAATTTTATGAAAATGATTTTTGGTTAAGAGACAAGCTGGGTATAAATATATGAATTGGATGGTACTGGTAACCCTAGATCTAATTAATTATTGGTTGAAACAGTTGTATATGTTATCATAGATTATGTTCTAAATATCATGTATTGAATGAATATATCCATTATCCTTTGGGATAGGGATGCATTCATGTTTTCCAAAATGATTTATGGTAATTAAGGGAGTTTCCATGTTTCAAGGGAATATATGATGAGGGTATTCACATGTTTGGAATGTGAAAACATGGTGGTACTTTGTGATATATGGGGGATTAGTGTTCGGATGATTTCATTGATTTTTTTTAAAGATGTGTTTTCAATAATTTAGAAGGGTTATAAGGTTAACCATTTATGGAATGTTTATGATAAACATCAGATGAATATAGTAAGATTAAATTTTTATATCTCCGCATGAATATTTATATATATTAGATAACCTATTATAATATAATGGTGTTAATGTTAACTGAGGACTGATGGGACGAAATATAATTTATCTCATGATCTGTTAGTGCTACGAGAATGAAAAATTAACCAAAAAATTTAGAGAAAGAGGTTAAGTGGGTCAAGGAACAACAAATGGATAGGTTGTCCTGAAATCATGAAATTTTATATTATCATGAAAATTATTTTACTATTGGAAAAATGATCATAAAACCAAAAAACATTCCTATACCTATGTTTTCAATGAATCAAAATGCCATTTAGGTCATTGCATATTCATGGTTGTGTGGTTGTCAAATGTTTTCTGAACATGTCCTCTATCACTCGGTTTCATAACTTGACTGAAATATTTCTCTTATATGTCCAAGATTTCTCTTCCCACCTATGTTCTCCTAAGTGAGAAACTCATTATGAGTTACTTTAGGTAACCATTATGGTTCCAATATTCCTTATTAATTTGTGTTTTAGTGTTAATTTCTATGAAGTGGGATTCTATGAATGGAAATTTCAAGTATTAATCAATTGATAACCCAGATGAATTTTGAGGAAAACAAATTTAATGAGGGTAGAATGTAACACCCTGATATTTTGTGAATTATTATTTTTTGAATAAATTTATCCTTTTTGATATTTTGAATATCATGAAACATTGAAGATAGTTTATTTTATATTAATGTACTATTATTGAATTGTGTTACACACCATATAAACTTAATGATTCACTACACACAATATAATCTTTGGCTTTCTCCTCATAGAAGATTTTCATTAGCTTGTGTTATATACAACAATGAAGTTATTTGATTACTTATATAACACATAAGACAAAGGTTTATTGGAAAATAATATATTAATAAAATATTATTATAAAATGAAGATAAAACATTGATGTTAAATTAGAATTTATGAATTGTATAAACTAATTTATGAAAATATATTTTTTACACAATATAATATGAATTCATAGGTTACAAATTAATTATTAATTAATATGAAAACCAATTGAATATAAAAGAAAATATTAT
This sequence comes from Viscum album, assembly GCA_963277665.1. NCBI lineage: Eukaryota > Viridiplantae > Streptophyta > Magnoliopsida > Santalales > Viscaceae > Viscum > Viscum album. Next base: position 886,665,170 of record OY728158.1, read on the forward strand.
TATGGTTATAAAAAAAATTTACATAAAAAACTAAATTTTCATTTATATATTCAAATGAAGTTATTAAATCATTCTATTCACATGTAATCGGCATGGTTTACATTACATGAAACACCCACTTTGTGTACTATGCAAACAACATTGAGTTTCTATGAAACACTTTATTTTTTAATTATTTAAATGAGATAATTATAACCTAGACATTAAACATAGTTACAGGAAGAGTAATAGCTACTTTGAAAATATTTTTAATTTTTTTTTTGTATTATTAAAACATATTAATAATGAAATATATTATTTTTGGTAAAGTCTTCTATGTTTTAAAAGATAGTTTTCTCGAATGAACTACTTTGAATGTCATTATTTAAAAAATTAATAAAATTAATTTTAGACACATTTAAAAATTGAATTTTATAAAATATACACCATTATTTAATTCATGACATCAATTTTTTCCTAGGGTTAACTTAATAGATTTTTATAAGAAACTGAATTTTCTGGTGAATAGTGAGAACTACTACATTTTAGTTCAAAATGATTTTTTATTTAACTATTTACTAATTTTTATTATATTTTAATTTTTTTAAAGTCATATTAAATAAATTATAGATCTATTAACACAATTTATTTCACTAAAATTAGTTTCACTTTAAAATTTAATTTAAAACCTTAAAAAAAATTGAATAATGTTATACTCTAAAAATCATTATTTCGTCCTTTCTATGGGATTAGAATTAGTCTATGTTTTCCTGTTTCTATGAATTGAATTTATAAAAACTGACATACACCACATTAATAAGTATAATATTTAGTATTTAATTACATCATGTTGATTTTTGACCAAAATTATTAGTAAAAATGATTATAATTAATCACATATATTTGGGCCAAATTAAGCTCAATTATGGAATAAACCATAATATTTAGGGCCCAAATGTCCTAAAAACATATCCAAAACACATTTTATGAACATTATTCTTCCATGATCCTTAAATTAATAATTTATTGTTTTTATGAATTTTTCTAGTTAATAACATGTGCACACCTAACTTGTTTTCAGAAATTCCAAGTGAGTCATTTTCATTCCCTATAAAAGGTTACCACCTCTCTTAATCCATCATACCTCAAGAACCTCTTATGTTTGGAAAATACGTCCCCAATAAACATCCATGAATTCCTCCCTTACTCATATAATCCCTCCCTATGGGTAAAAATTCTTCAAAGGAATCCTCTTGGTACAAACCGAACGGAGTTACCCGATTAAGAGGTAAGGACTTCTCTCAAGTCCTTTATTTTATTTTGTATATATACCCCCTAAAAATATATTTATTATATGCCTAAATTACAAAACATGTATCCAAAATATACCAATATGTTTTAATATAAATTGTTATACTACACTTACACTCACCTCCATGTAATGGATAACAAATATATTGTTTCTATGTACGGTGAACTACTGTGTCACGAAATGATGATTGTTCATTTTTATATTAGCACCTATCATGTTGGAAATTATTATGGAATCTATATTTATATATTATATATATTATATTTTAATTTATTTCAAGTGCCTTATGCACTCAGGGTGTTCTTGGCACCCTGCGATGAAACCCTAGTACCAATGGCGGTCGCAGTGGCCCCTCCCCCACCGGAGAAGGGGTCTCTTCCTCACGGTGCTCTTTATCGGGGGTCTTCGGATCGAGGTTGGGTCTCGTAACCTTCATATGAGGAGCACTCATTTATTCATAGAATTCTCTTTTCCACAAAGGATCCGGGGGTCCTTCAAGGACAACCCATGGTTCCGATTTCTCCGCAAGAGTTCAACGCAGCCTTTGTGCTTCTCTCGTCGTCTCTGGTGGCTTGGTTCATTCAGGGTTGCCTGCCAGTTAAGTTTTCTGACAGGCTTGTGAATGAGGAATAGGGAATAGCTTAGTGTGCGGTTGTTGGATTTCTTGGTCCATGACAGATTCTTCCCAACATCTCGAGTGAGGAAGACTGTGTGCGGGCGTCGTCTCATCCTAGAAGATCTGCTCGAGGCTTTCATTTTCATCTACTACACTGTTCATTCGATCACCATATGCAGCGAGACCATTCTACCATTGCGATATGGATTCAACTTCCCAGGATTCCACTGGATTTCCAAAATCCAGTGCTTCTCCCTTCGATAGGTAATTCCATAGGACGCTTTCTTTGTGCTGATAGGTGGACTTCCTCTCTGAAGCATCGGATCATGGAACAGTTATGTGTTAAAATGGATCTCTCTTGTCCCCTTCCCAAAGTCGTGTGGATTGTGATTGAGGGGGAGTATCGGTATTGTCAACCGGTTCTTTAGGAATCATGGACTAAGTTCCACTCTTGCTACAATAGACAGTTCCATTTCTCTCTCGAATGTCAGAAGAAGGATCCAGTCTCGGATGAGGTCGATCCCACAGGTTTTTCTGGTGGGCTCGGTTCACAGGAGGATGTTGCAGGGGATGCTTGTATAGAGGGACCTCCGGCTGTCTAGGATAAAGGGTATCCTATCTCCTTGGGGGAGGACCAGGCCAAACAGGGCCTATTGGGTGCATGCCAGGGGCTCTCCTCGGATGCAACCAATGAAGGTGGTTCAGGGGCTTTGGGGCCACTGGTTTCAACAGTTGTTAATCAGATGCATCGTAATCTGGAGGCAATCAACTCATGCGTCGACATGCAGGGGTGTGATGTTGGGCAAGAGGAGAGTTCCATTCTCGCAGTTGTGGATCAGACAAGTAAAAGGGTGGAGCATCCAGTGAGTGAGGCCTCCTGGGGTTCTCCCTTGGTTTTCCAGGAGGTCTCTCCAAATATAACTGTTGGTTTTGTTATAAAGGTGGATTGAAAGGGTCATGGTTCCATTGAGGGATCTCAGCGCCGGGATATGGAAGGAAATACCAACCTTTTACAATATAAGGGTCGTGGTCTTGAAGGGATAGGGGTCCCAACAAAGACAAAGAAGGCCCCAAAAACCTCCTGTTATGCTGAGAAGCATTTAGTAGGGGCCAATCAGGCCCTCCCAAAACCGGTTTGCAGTGCTAGGTGTAGAACAGTTCCTTAGCAGAGAGGAAGTTGTTGGGGTGGATTACGGTAAGGACTTATTGGTCGATGCGGAAACATCTCAAGAGGAAATGATAGAGGCTTTGGACCATGATGAACCCAAGGAACTACTCATAGAGGAGGATTATCTTATATCCTCTAAGTGTAAGGGAATGAACAAAGTTATTGATTCAGACGGTTTCATTTCGAACAACCGGAGTGTACGAAGAATGAAGGATTACTCCAACCTCCCTTGCCCTCCTATTATTAGATCCGCTGGTAAGGGAAAGTTGTCCTCGAAGGAGTATTCTAAGGTTGGCAGCCCAACCATGTACAAGTCCAAAGACCTTCTCCAATAGGAGGTGACTGCCATCTCTAAGGTCCTGGTTGTGGAAAGTAGTGAGGCTGCTCCTTCAGAATCTTCTTCAGGCGGTGTGGAGTTGAGGGGTCGAGAGCAGCAGCACGAAGGTGGTTCTAAAGCTAACTCACAGCGAAAAATGGTCTCTATGCTGGAACATAGGTATCTTCTCCTACATTCATATGAGGAAATGTTTGAGGAAACTCTGGATATCAAAGATTTGAAGAAGAGTAGACCGATCAAGGTGGACACTACAAAAGAGCAAGGCGAGTGGGATGATAAGCAGGCTCGCATCCTTCTTAGAGGCTTCAACATGGGGAAGATTAGTAAAAAGGAGTACAAGAAATCATGGGAAAACATGGATCTTCTTTTCGAGGGAACCATGATGGATATCCTCGGCATGAAGGTAAGCGACACTCCCTGGGTTTTGTTCAGGGAAAATGATTCCAAACAAATCACTCTTTTCTTTAATAGATCTGTTGTTTCCTTTGGTACAAAAACTAGTTAGTTGTGAGGGTTCCCACTTTACCCTTAAAAGTAATTAATCTTTAATAAAAAAATTGACATAGGATGGATGGAAATTTCCTTTATTATTCATTAATTTTTATTTACAATATTCTGTTATGTTTTCCATCTTATTCAAATATGATCATATTGTTTGATGTAGTGTGGATTACCACCCCCTCAATGCAATTTGATTCATTCATACACTACTTGAATTGTATTAAGGATTCTTTTAGTGAATATATAAGATATAAATGATATCATAAAGATACTTTAATAATGATATATATATACATATATGTATTTTAATTTCATTCTCTTAATGTGACAATTAAACGGAAATAGTGTTCATGCATACGTTAGACCTACCATCTCCATGAACGGTGTACTGTGATTCATAATTATATATTATATAGATTATTATAAGACAAATAAAATGTATATAAATTATATTTATATAATTATTTACATTCTAGAATCACGATATAACTTTAAGAACCAACAATATAATAAATAAAGGTACATATAAAAAACAAATCAAATATTACAGGAAGTGAATCCTTTACATAAGTTGGATAAAAAGTGGTTAAAATACGGTCATATTCAAAACATAGATGCTTTAATATTTAAGAGTATTTTTCTTTATAATATTTATAATAAACTTATATTTATTATACATGTATTTTTAATGAGTACGATGAGAGTTATGACATAAGTTAAAGGGATTTTTTCACTTTTTATTTCTATGAGAATCATGTTATGTTCGTCACTCTGTCCTTTTGTGTGGTGTATGTAATGTGTAACGGAATAAGATTTTATTATTAAAAATTCCTATTGGTCTAATTAAATTTCTTATTAAATAAAATGGTTATATAAAATATATTCAATTACTTGGTTTTATGTTTTAAAATATAGTTAATAAATGTTACCATTTCTAATATAGTCGTTGAACAATGATCACATGATTAGTATAAATATAAGGATTTAACGAAAAAATTTACTCAGAAAAATGATGTGATTACCTCATATAGTATAATTTCTCCATATGAATCCCATTTTTAGGAGCTCGGAATGGAGGTAGAGTCACTAGGCTTCTCTCTTCGCCATGCCCAAGCTGAGGTTTAACTCGTTAAGCTTGAACATAATCACCTATGTGAGAAGTGGAAATTAATAGATATTATCACCTGAGCGATTTATCTGATTATCCCCAAGAGTCTATCACCATATTACACCTTACCCTTAAATATTTTGAAGTTGTTATATGGGGTTATGTAACATGGCACTAGAACTATGATTATGTGCTTTATATTTTGTATAAAGAATATAAATTCATTTCATTATTGTTACTTTCTAAATGGGTTTTAAAAAATAGTATTTTTAGTTTATATTCAAATAAGATATATATTTTTATGAATTTATTTATTTTTTAATTAAAAAATATTTTAATAAAATATTATTATTACAAAATTAGTTTTTATTAAATATAAATGATCATATAATTTTTATGAATACAATTGTAATTTTTATTAACATTTGAAAATAGTTTTGGTCAAAAACCATGAATTTTTAATAAATGTTGTTTTTTATTTTAAAAGTTATAATCAAAATATTAATAATATTATTTATATAAATGGAATATTATTTATTCAATTAGGACATAGAAATTATCTGACAGTAAACTTTTCATAATTATCTAAGACCGTCAAATTTTTAGATAAAAGTTTAATACCGTTTAAATATATAATGTGTATTATGACATCATAACGACCCAATAGTGATATAATAGAATATTATAAAAGGTTTTATCATCAAATATTTGTTTTACCATTAAAATAATTTGATTTTATATTTGTTTGATTTATTTTAGAAAGCCATATTGGACCCTCCAATACTTATAAATCATTTTAACAATTTTAGATAATTTTTTTGGGAGTATGACTCACCCCCCCCCCCATAATCAAGATTAATATTTTAAAAAGTTAGGCTAGTGGTCATAGAAAATAATTTTTTCCACTCCCCTTTTGAAAAAATAATAGGCGAAAGTCATTGGATGGTTTGTGGTTTTGATTAGTTTAAGGTGTAGTGTCCAAAACCTAAATAATAACTAATTCATTCTTCTTTCCTATGTAAACCCACTCAATATCCCATTAATATTTTCTATAACCATTTGGAGCTCAACCAACCCTTTACCTCCTCTCTCTATAATCCTCAAAAGGTTCCACAATCTCCCAATAATCATCTCTCAAGCCCCTCCCAAGCCTTTGGAACCACACTTCCATGTACGGGATTTCTTCCTTTATTAATTTTTTTCCAAATTTCATTATGTTGTTAAACACATTTATATTCAATTAAATATATTGCGGTATTATTTATCATCTCCCCCATAAATCCTTCCTTATGTTCGAATGATTAGAGACCTATTTCTCTCTCATTAATTCCTCCCATGTACACCCATTGCCATGTTGAAATTCCATACGGAATTTCTCTTATCACAATTACATTCATGAAATTATTTTATATTCTGCATATAAATTCAATTAAACATGTTGGAATATTATATTCCATGAATCCCTTAATGTCCACTTCATGTATAAATTATTAGGGTCCCCTTTCTCTCACATCAATCCATTTTTCAATTTCTATTTGATGTCATTATGCTTCCGAAATCACACCGAAAATTCCCATGGCCAAGTCATCGTGTAAGTGATTACCATACCCATTTATCTATCAAGGGTATTCACCTATATTCACATGTACATATTGATTAATGACTTAAATTTATGTATTCCACACATATTATTCATGGAATAAATTATGATTTTTAATGAATCCATGTTGTATGATTCACCCAGCACACATTTTTCATGAAATGAATTTTTTTTAAATGGTGTGCCCTGATAGCGCTCCATTGTTTTGGGTAAAGATTAGTACGATGATATGTCTAGTGAAATGTGGGTTTACTAAGGATAATTCAAGTGAAATGAGGGGTTACACTTTCTAGTACAAGTTCAATGTGGGTTTAATCATGCTCCATGTGCAATGATACTTAGCTCAAGAAAATATCATGTTACATTTTGTTTCCACATTTCAATGATATGATAGTCATGCTATATCAGGGATTTATGTTCATTTTTATCTTATGCTCCATTGATATGACTATTTCCTAACATGTATTGTATTCTTCCTATTATTCCACGTTCAATCCCTTACTAGGATTTATAGCTAACACTTTTCACACGTATGTCCTTAGGTTAGCCATGCATTTCTAAGTATGATGGAATGTTATGGTCATTTAAAAGAAGTTTTCAAAAAATATGTTGTATTTTATTCCTTATGTTTTCATGTAATGTTCCTAATTTCACAAGACACTAGACCTCTCGATCCTCAGAGTTTTATTTTTTGAAATTTTATGTAATAAATCAAGTTAGTGTGTAATAAAGAAATGTGTTGTTTTATAATTTCCATTATTATATTCCATGTATATTAAACATAAATTTATGGGTATTAACACATCCATTTTTTGATCTTAATTTCATGTGTTTTAATTTTGAAAAGTTATCCAATTAGTAAAATTGTAATGTCTCATATTATCCGTGTATTATTTTTAAATATTATATCGAATTATTAGGAGACTAGGCCTTCCAATGGTGTGAGATTCTAAGGCTCAGAGTGCCCAGAATAAATTTTTGAGAGAAATTAAACCTTTAAATAGCATGCATGAGCAGTTTTCATGAATGAGTAGAATATATATTAAATAGGTGCCCTAATCAAAAATCAGAGGGAACCGTTGCATTCAGATTAGTGAATTTACCTTAGGTGGGGCCTAAATTCGACCAACATGGGTCAGCTGCAAGCATTAGTTTTTGGGATGTGTTAATGGAAATAAAATAAATTCATAATTTATTTTATTTTAAAATGTATCCTTTTTGCGTAGCGACCTAATTTCCTCCTCTTTAAATAAATTTTTATGAAAACTTTTTAGGCTTAGCCACATAACCCTATGAAATTAAGGATTGACCATTAGAGCTTTGGAGGAGAACCCGTTGGCAGATGACGATGACATGAGCAATCGACACATCTCGTAATCAACAAAACTAGCCAACAAATGTGAAACAACGATCATTCATCCACCGAATTGAGGTAGGGGTAATTATTTCAATTATTCTTTTCCCAATTCTTGGATTAAATGATGAACGCGGATCAACCCATAAACAGGATGATTCGTGGATCATGCATTCTTGTGGGAGGGTTATTAATTTCCATTTATTTCATGGTTTTATTAAAGAAATTGATGTGATAGTTGTTTTTTATCATTTGATTCTCCTTATTTAATCCTTCTAATGTGAGCAAATCAATGTTGTGACAAACGAAAGTGGAGTTTTGTTCGTCAATTTGGTTTATTAGATTTCTTCCTAATTTTTCTCATGTTCTTCATGTTCTTCATGGGGTAATGAACAATAGATATTTACGCACCTATTTTTCATTGCATCGATCCCAAATTGCAGAACCTAAATCATGAAGATTTAATAGTGGTGCGAAGGTGATGGTGGGAAATGAATCGACACAGCTCGAGAGTTCTCGTTCTCCGGGTGTTCTTCATTCGGGTGGATTAGAACTCATTTCAGGGCTGATCGGAGGCCCAAAAAAACAAAAATTGCCTCCAAGATAATCAGACGACCTCAAACCTTCAGTTTCATGATGATAGGATCGCTGGAACTAGCATAAGATGATCGATGGAGGCACGAAATGAAGCACTTGCAGTTCTGGAAATTTCTGAAGAACACAACGTGTATCCCAAAGAACACACCATGTGTGACCGAGTTAGTGGGTTCTAGGGTTCCGTGATGCCCGAAGTGATGACACATTGAGTTCCTAGATGAACAAGCCATGTGGGTCCTTATACAGGACTCATCATGTATCTCGTGAGATACACAGATGCGAGATAGACTACACAGCCGTGTACTCTACCACACGGCCAGACCAGGCCAGCTGAATGGGTTACCCAGTGTACCGGTTACACAAGATAAAGCATAAGGGATAAAGCTGTGTACGGGCACACGACCACATACACAGATCCAACCCCCATTACTTTTAGATTGTTTGTGAGCTATACTACACGTCGTGTACTGAATTTTCTACACGACCAACCTTGCGACACAGACTGTTATACACAGGCAGAACCCAGGGTCAGAAGACACGACGTGGGACACTTCTACATGTCTTGTACAATTCAGTACATGACTTGATCATATTGTCCACAGTATCTTGGACATGATTTGTTTTGGTAAGTTCCCCTTTTTCTCGTTCCCCTGAAGGTCAGGTATCATTTTCTTCTACAAGAGTATGATCCATTTAGCAGGAATTTCCGAGATAGATTCAGGTGTCCCTCCGAGAGGCCCAGATCAAGATCCTATATCAATTCTTGACCCTAGGTAGAGTCTGGAATCGATGTGATTATTCCCACAGGACACATATATTCTACATAATAAGGTGAATTTAGATGAGTTGTGGTATCCGTCAAGGATTGGACACTGATCCTCATCTGTGCATCATGATATTTCCCACTCAAGAGTGTGTTATCCCATAATGAGTGTATCAATCTCTCTTGGATTTTTTTGATGAACTGTTCATCTCAGATAGATTCCATAAGATATATCAGACTCATGGAGTGAGTTCTCATGAATGCGTGCTTTGGGTAATTTCTTAACTTAATCCCAAGTGTTGTAATGCGGTAGTGTGGCATTTCACTACACCACAGGTATGTGCTTGGAGTATATGTGGATTGTGTTCACCTATTATATGTTCAGTAGACACGAACTATTCAAAGCTGACTGCACCTTTCCATTGTGTATTTATTTGTGGTTTTCGGGGTCCTCTACTAAGTATTGTTATACACACCCCTAAACATTCTTTTCACACATGTGTTGTGTCTTGTGCAGATGAGCAACCTTTTGATAGAGTCCAGGGAAGACCATGATAAGACTGGGCTTTCTGAGTTCCCTATATGCCTAGGTGTTCCTATGACTACGAGCATCAATCCCGGTACCTCTTCGTGTTTACTGGATGGAAATTGTAGTTTTCAGTCTATTGTTTTTTTGGTGGGCTTGTATTCTGGCCATGTTTACTAGCAGTACCTTACTTCTCGTCGTACTCTATTGGTTGGGTTTAGTTGTATACACTTTTTTTGTTCCCTAGTGGGGTGTTTTACATTTCAACCATTATGGGCTTAGATATGTGTTCATGTGTAATGGTACTTATCCAATGAATCCCATGTTAGTAATATGCATAATCAGTGCTAGTCACCAGCCCCTACCCCATTAGAGGGGGGCTTTGGGAGTCTCGGCGCAGGCCCCACTAGGTATGGTCATAACAGAGTGGTATCAGAAGTAGAGGTGATGGCTAGAGTTTCTGATATATTATGACATTGAGATTGTCTATACTCTTGCGAAGGGGGACAAGGTGGCATATTCTCTTAGAAGGAGATCGAGCTTGTAGCTGTTGAGTGAGGCGACATAATAGTTGAGCTCATTATAGTTATCATTCATGGAAAAATAGGATACATCTTACCTTCAATATATGGTTGTCACCCCTCCACTCTTACAGTGAGTTTTGGATACACAACTTGGGCATGTCTACTGTGAGGCCTCACATGATCAGTTATCCCTAGGGAATGCCCCTGATGGTTATTCACAAGGTGGGGAGCACAAATTTATTTTCAGATGATGGACTGTTTTACCAGTGGCATTACATGAAGAGTTCCTAGGGGAGTTTCTTACATCCCCCTTGGTGGTACATCCTAGAGTGACGAAGATGTACCATGGTCTCTAACACAAGTTCAGGTAGTCGGGCATAAATAATGTTGTAGTAGAGTTCGTTTCTCGTTGCCTTACATGCCAGCAAGTGAAGGTTGAGAACTGGGTTCTAGCAAGACTAACTCACCCCTGGATGTCCCAGAGTGGAAGTGGGAAGGAATATTGATGTACTTCGTGATAGTCATACCACAGACGTCCAAGGGGAATGATTCCATCTGGGTGATTATTGTCCAACTCACCAAGATGGCCCGCTTCCTAGCTATCAGGGAGCAGAGCTCCATAGAGACCTTAGTACGCCTCTATGTGCAGGAGATAGTTTGGCTTCATGGTGTCCCTTCAATTATAGTATCGGATCAAGATTCCTACTTCATATCCCAATTGTGAAAAGTATTGAAGGAGGCTTTTGGGACTCAGCTACGCTCGATCATGGTGTTCCATCTCTATATCGATGGTCAGACAGAGAGTACCATTCAGGTTTTGGAGGATATGTTATGAGCTTGTATCTTGGACTTTGGTCATGGTTTGGAGGACCACCTACCACTAGTGGAATTTTCATACAACAATAACCATCACTCCACCATTGGTATGGCACCATTCGAGGGCTTATATGGGAGACCCTACTGGTAACCGCTTTGCCGGACCGACACTGGAGAGTCAGAAATCATGGGGACAAAGTTGGTATGAGCTACCACTGAGAAGGTTTAGATCATCCCGGAGCTAAATAAGACTGAACAAATCTGGAATACGTCTTATGATGATAGGCGAAGGAGACCTATGGAGTTCAAGGAGGGAGATTTTGTTTTCATTTGGGTCTCACCTCAACGTGGATTACAGTGATTTGGCCATGACAGAAAGCTATCTCAGAGGTTCATCAGACCTTTCTAGATACTGCACAATGTTGGAAATGTGTCATACCACCTATCTCTACCACCACAGTTGCACTGGGTACATGATGTCTTCCTTGTTTCATAGCTAATGAGGTATGTGCATGACCCATTGCACGTCATTGACTGGGGCGAGCTGGACATCGAGGATAGAGAGACCTTTTCTAAGTACCTGGTAGAGATTGAGGATTGGCAGGAGAGGGTCCTTCATGGGCGATCAATTCCCTAGGTGTGTATCTAGTGGCAGCATGGGAATCTTCAGTAGAGAACTTGGGAGTGGGAGGATCAGATCTGTGCCTAGTACCCACATATTTTTGTATAGCCTTGTTTTAGATTTTCGTGGATGTAAAGCCCCAAGGTGTGGATAATGTAATGTCTTTAATTTCTAGTTTAATATTTTTAAATATTATATAGAATTATTATGAAACAATGCTTTTTTAAAGAATGTGATTACGTGGTCTGGAGTTCCCAGAGTAAATGTTTGAAATAAATTAAACCTTCAAACAGCAGGAGCGAGAAGTTTTTCTAAAAATGTGTAATATCATTTGAATAGATGCTCGGATCAAAAATTTGAGGGAACTGTTGCATTCATATCATTTACATTACTATAGGTAGGGCCTGACATTGACGGACATGAGTTATCTGCAAGAGTTAGTTTTTGTGACGTTTTATTGGAAATATAATAAATTAATAATTTATTTTATTCTAAAAGGTTTCCTTTTTTGCATAGAGACCTAATTTTCTCCTCTTTAAATAGCGTCTTATAGAATGTTCACAGGGTTATCCACATAACCTTGTGAAATTGACGATTGGTCATTAGGGATTGGGAGGAGAACTCGTTGGCAGACGTCGACGATTCAAGTGATCGACACATCTCGGAATCAGCAAACCTAGTCAATGAACGTGAAGCATCGATCGTTCTTCTACAAAATCAAGGTATGAGTTTTTATTTGAATTATTATTTTCCTTGTTATTAGATTAATTGACCAACAGGGATCAAACCCTGAAAACGTTGATCTGTGGATCGTGCGTTCTTGCGAGAGGCTTATTAATTTCCTTTTCTTTCAGGGTTTGATTCAAGAAATTGATATGATAATTGTTTTTTATCAGTTTATTCACCCCGTTTCATCATTTTAATAGGAGCAGGTCAATTCCAAGATGAGTGATGGCAGAGGTTCGTTCCTCAATTTGTTTTATTGGATTTATTCCTCTTTTTACCTTGCGTTCCTTGCATTCTTTGTGGGATGACAAAAAATAGATCATTGTGCTCCCGTTTCACAACACAACTATCCCAAATTAGAGATCTGATATTCTGACGGCCTATAAAAGGTGCAATGGCGATGGAGGTAGATGAATCGACATAGTTCTAGAGTTATCATTCTCTAAGAGTTCTTCGTGTTGGTTGATCGGAATGCATTTCGGGGCTGATCGGAGGCCCAAAACTAACGAAATCGGCTTCATGATGATTCGGAGACCTCAACCCTTCAATTTCATGATGATAGGATCTTCATAATGGTCATATATGGATCGATAGTGGCGTGGAATGTGGAACTAGCTGTTTTGGAAATTTCTGAAGAACACCGCGTGTATCCCAAAGAACACACCATGTCTGATTGGCTTAGTGGCGACTAGGGTTCTATGATTCCCGAAGATACGAGACGACATGTTCCTGGATGATCATGGCATGTGGATCCTTACACAGGACACGATGTGTATCTTAGGAAATACACGAACATGGGATGGAGTACATGGCCGTGTACTCCACCACATGATCATACCAGGCCGGCTGCATGGGATACCCCGTGCACCAATTTTACGAGATGTCAGATAAGAGTTAAAGCCATGTACGGGCACAAGACTCTGTACATGGAGCCTTCCCACAATTACTCGGACATGACATGGGATCTGTACTACATGCCATGTACTGAATTTTCTAAAAGACCAACCTTGCGACACAGGCTGTTGTATAAGTGCAGTACCTGGGGTCAGAAGACACGACATGTGACACTTCTACACACCGTGTACATTTCTGTACACAACATGATCTTCTTTTCTATTGTATCTTGGACATGTTTCATTTGAATTAGTGTCGTGTTTTCTCATTCCCCTAATGTCCATGTATGGTTTCCTTCTATAAGAGTATGATCCATTCAGCTGGACTTTCTAAGATAGAGTCAGGTATCCCTCCGAGAGGCCCAGAGTGAGATCCAATATCCATTCATGACCCTAGGACGATTCAGGTATCAACGTGACTATTCCCACAAGATTCTGATCCTCTACTTAGCTGGTGAATTCGGATAAATCGCAGTATCTGCCAAGGCCCTGGAAGTGATCCTCATCTTTGTATCATGATCTTTCCCACTCAAGAGTGTGTTCTCCCATAATAAGTGTACATATATCTAATGGATTTTCTCGACAAACCATACTTCTCGGATGAACAACATCAGAGCTATCAGACTCGTGAAGTGAGATATCCCTGATGAGTGCTTTATGTAATTTTTGAACTGAATCCCAAGCATGGGTATGTTGTTGTGTGACTTATCTCTAGACTAAAATTATGGGTTTTGAGTTTATGTGGATTATGTTAACCTATTATATATTCTGTAGACATATACTATGTAGAGATGACTATAAATTTCCTTTATGTATTGATTTTTGGGTATTGGGGTCTTCTACTGTGTATTATTATACTCACTGATACACGGGCTTTGCCCACATGTGTCGTGTCTTGTGCAAATGAGCTGCCTTTTGATAGATTCCAGAGTGGACCTAGAAAGGACCGAGCTTTCTGAGTTCCATACAAAGACAAGGTGTTCCTATGGCTACGAGCAGCAGTCTTGGTACCTCTTTGTGTTTACATGTTGGACTTTTTAGTTTTTAGACTTGTTTTTTTGTGGCGGTGTATTCTAGCCCAGTTTACATGCAGTACTTTACTACCCGTCATACTCTGTTGGTTGGTTTTAGTTGTATACAAGCTTTGTGTTCCCTAGTGATATTTTTACATTTCCACATTTGTCGTCTAGGAGATGTGTACGTGTGTACAGGTACTAATAGAAACCCTCCCATGTTAGTAATATGCCTACAGGGTTCTTGTCTCCAGCCCCTGGCCTATTGGAGGTAGGATTGGGGAGTGGCAGCATGGGCCCCACTGGGTTGGGTCATGACAAAAATAGTTTTTCCCAATCTTCCATAATTGAGACCCTTGTTTTGTTATGTACCTAAAATATCTTTTGAGGTGTATATAATTCCAGTTTACATGTTATATCATGAATTTTATTTAATTTTTTATATTTTAATCATCATATAATTTTGGTTTCTTGTATAGAGAGTATAATCCCATGTTACCAAGTTATAAGATTATTTTTGAAACAGTCTCATATTCATTCAGTATTATTAATGATTATGCTTATTTAATGAAATATTACGATCCATATCTCAACAACACTCATGATTTTACCTATCCTATGATCATTCAAAATATAACCATGTATTATTACCATTTTCCCACTCTTCAGAACTTAAGATAATTAATAATTTTTTTATGAAAATTTGACTGTATTTCTCTCTTTTGTTGGAAAAATATTTTATTTCAAAAACCCAATTTCAAAAAAAAAATTCAAATGATCCTTTAAAGACAATTTAATGGAAAATTATTTTAAAAAGGTTTTATGGTTTTCATATATTACTTTATATATTTTAAAATCTATTTTCAATGAAAACGTTTTTCAAAAATAATTTTAATCTTCTATTGTAAGTATTTATGGAAAATAGTATTCAAAACGTTTTCCAATATTTATTTATAGATTTCAATGATTCTGAAATGGTTGTTATTAAATAAGTTTTAAAATATATTTTATATGTTTTAAAGGAAAATGGTTTTCAAAAGTTTTTATGTTTTTTTAAAAAATATATCAAGAAGAAAAGATATTTTCTGGAAGAAATGTTTTCAAAACATATTTCAAAATTATTTTCCATCTAAGATGACATTGATTGATGTTACTCATGATTTATTGGAAATGATATAATGGCTCTATTCACATTCATTCTATGAATGATATATTATTTTATTTCGGGTTGTATATGAAACTGGTTTCTCATCAATGAGTTATGTGCTTTGAAACCCGCTTGTTTTCACGGAGTATACTTTCACAAAGTGATTAAAAAACCTATCTATTTTCATAGTTTGTGATATGCTGAAATAATAATGATACCCATTTCATTTCATGGGTTATGATTTGAAATTTATAAGAACTATTTTTTATGGGTTATGAAATGATGAATGGTTTATTATGTGTCACATGAATTAATGATGTTATAATGATATGGGTTGGACCGATATCTCCCACTAATGCATTGGGTAATGATAATTGTTTTATCATATCCAAGGGTACACGAGAAGGAATCCCAAGCTCGAAACAAGATGGTATACAAGAGTAAATATACTGTTTGAAAAAATGGTAAACTAGAGAAAATCCCAATCCCAGAACAAGAGGGTACATGGGATGCAATACCAATCCTAAAACAAGAGGGTACAAGGAAGGAAATCCCAAGGCTGAAACAAGAGGTTATACGAGGGAAATACCAAGTCCAAAACAAGATAGTGCATGGGGGGATATCCCAAGCCCAAAATAATATGGTACATGGGAGGACATCCCAATATCAATAAGAGGGTATATGAGAGTAGATCCCAAGACAGAAACAAGAGTGTACATGGGACGAAATCCCAATACCAAAACATGAGGGTACATAAGAGGACCTTCCAAGCCTGAAACAAGAGGGTATATGGTAGGACATCCAAATCACGATACAATAGGGTACATTGGTAGAAATCCCATGTCTAAAGTACATACATAGGTGATTAACCCTTGACTAACATGTTACAAAGGCCTTGGTAGGCCTCCATGACATAGAATAATTATATATGTTTTCTAAAATTCCATTTTTTATTCCTATGTTACAATTTAATGGAGTATGTTATTTATTTTGGTATGATTCATTTTTTATGAACTACTATCCTTTATTATGATATATAATAAGAATTTTATGATATTCAGATGATATTATGAAGTTACATACCTTTTTTTCATATTATGACTACACATTTATTTTATTTTACCTTACTGAGCATCTGATCATACAAATTTTGTGGGTTTCTTTTCCCCACGTTATGAAAAAATGTTTTAGATAAAATTACTAAAGTTGGATATATTTATGGGATATGTTGATGATATTTCACTAGGATAAAATATATTTTTTCCATGATTCTAAAGACACTAAACAAGTATGATCCTCAAGTATTTATTTTTTTAATATACTAAACATTCATAAAAAATGATATAATATCCATGTATGTAAAGCCTTGGTTTCTATACTACCCAAGGGTAAAGGATCATCCCATGGTGGGGAAGTATACTGTTTTCCCTACACAGGAAAGATTCCAGGTTTTAAAAATCGTTGTCCTAGGAGTGATGATCTATAGCCCATTATGGTAGAGATTGTAATCCCATGATGATCATACAAGGGCCATCAATGTTCCCCGCATGTGGTAAGGCTATAATTTTACATCATGTGTTGAATAAGTTGTAGTGTATTTTAATATCTCATTGATTGGATGTGTTTTTAGGTATTTTTACGACATGTATCTAATATGTGGGGGGACTCACTCCTCACCCCTTGGGATTATGTGACAAATTATCAAGAACCTATTAAAGGATAATGGAATTGGGACTTCCATAAAAGGGTGGTCCATTATGGTTTCCATGATATAATTCTTATGATATGAAAAAATAGGGGTTATAGTAAAAATTTTGAGATGATAGGGATATGTGTGAGGCTTAGTCCATAGAAGGGGTAATGTGGGAAGACATAAGAATGTGTAGCATAGTCACACAAGGACTTGAGGTACATGTGAATCAGTCCTATATTGGAGTGGAGGATCTCATAATTCAACCTTCATTAAGGGGTTTCATAAGAAGGGAGGCACCATGGAGATGCCTAGTATAGAGGTTTCACAAATCATATACCATATCAAAGAGGTGACTCGTGAAGGTTAGGGGCTTCGTGAAGCAACTTGCATCATGAATACAAAGAGGAGACTTCAAGTGAATTGTGAAGGTTAGGGGATTCATGAATCCTTAAGCTTCAAAAAATAGGGTGCACCCACCATATAAGTAAGTATTAATTCTATGTGTGAGTCCTTCATGAAGGATTAATTTTTTGTGAATCTTCGTGTACAACAGAGGGCCTTCTAACATTGCGAAGGGTGTATGACTTCGTGAATGAAATCTCTAATTGAAGTGGAGGATCCTAAGAGCATAGATAATGGGGATCTATTAATATTGGATACCATGGTTGATCCATTTTGACATTAGTTTCCGAATCAGATGAGGTTTTTGAACTGAATCTGGTTGAGAAAGTCTAAAGGTCATGCGTCATCCCAAAAATGCCAGACTAAATATGGTATTTATAAGAAAATGGTTTCATGATGATTTTCGGACTTCACGAATCACTATGAGCTTCAGGATTGGGCACATATATGTCTGTCTAAGTGTCACATTCGTGAAGGCACCACTCGCCCATTTCAAACTCATGTGGTGCTCCATTAATCAAAAAGTCATTGCATAGAGAATTAATATTAGGACACCATGCATTCACGACAAAACTTCTTGGATTGGGAGATTCTCAGGGTACAACCATTATTAAAGAGATAGAGTTGTGTGAACCATACCCTTAGTGGTTTATTTCAGCCTTCATGTCATGGAATCACATTGAACTGATCGTGCCTTCATTGACTATTTCTATGAGACATGTATTTCACCATGAAAAAAATCCCCCCACTCAAAAGGGGAGTAAATGAGGGAATGAATGTTTGGAATCTAAGGGATAACCCAAAAAATTATAAATCATGTCCATTTAGTGAATCTCTCTTGCAAATTATGGTCAAGTTGCGTGATACTTGAATCCCATCATGAAGCAAGGGGCCAACTCTATGCCTATAAATAGTGGTGGAGCCCTGATAGAGACTACCCAACTTTCGAGAAGAGAAAATCTAGTGATCCCTTTTTTAGATTCTAAAATTCATATTGATTTCTTTGTCATATCGATCCCCAACCATTGAGAATCTCCCTACCAACATGAATCAAAAGCCATGAATTCTTCTTAGTGATCCATACACCTTGAACCTAAACTTAGTGAGAAAGAACTTTTCCTTGATATCTACAATAATGATCACTATGAACCTCATTCATGATCTTGTATTAAAGGAAGAAAACTATGTATTGAATCACATGGATTTTTATGGAGTCAGTACTACTTCAACCCATTGTGAAGACTTGGATAGGAATATCATGATTCTGGAATGTATTTGTGGCGCCTTAGACTATAAATCGCTTATCGTGACACTGAATGAGGCCCAAAGGGTGTAACCACTTTTATAGAGGCTTCCACTTTATGTAATTTGGATAAGACAGTATGTTTTTATCCAGAAAATGAGTATATATGAACCAACCAACTACTTGAGAGGAAAATCAGGGTAGTAACAGTGGCATAAGGCTGTTTCATGACACATTTGGAAGGACCACACACTAATCATAGTGGATGTTCTCTATAGAAAAATCAATAACATTGATGGGGATAAGCTATAGGATGATTCATCCCCCAAAGTATGATAAAATACTCAATATGGGTTTGGGGGATCCTCTGATGTGATGGAATGACAACTAGGATGTGTTCTAGGGCATAGAATTTACAAATGAGTGGTTTTGGGCCTCTTGGGTAGGCACATCTTGCGATTAGATTGAGGACATGATAAAGTGGGTAGTGATCTATGATGAGGCATGGTCATTTTAGTTTCATGTTTTCCACCAACAAGAATTCATTCCAATGTTTACGAGAAAGTAGTCAATGAGGACCAATTCATTCCATATTCACTATTAGGAGGTCTGTGTCAACCTATGGGACCTCCATCAAATTGATGGTATTCTGATTGAATGGGTGATGTATGTTTATTTCATCCCCATAGGATATGTGTGGGGTGAACAGGAGTATCCTCCATCCCTGGAGAAGGTGATACTAGATCTATTATAGGGAACCAACAAAGAATATCCAGGGATGAGGGATATTCCCTTCAATAAATGGTTTGGGTATTTCATGAATGAACTAGTAGTGGATCCAGTCGTGAGGGAGGATCCCATGAAGATATTTTCAGGGAGGCCACACACATGCCCTGGGGAATACTAGTAGGGAAGGATCACTCATACAGATAGATCTTGGAGGGGATCTAGTAGTTTATATGGGGCTGCAACATCATGCTAGAAGCTCCTCTTGTGGCTAGGAAAGTAGGGTTTATTTCCATTCTCATTTACGGTTGGACACTCTCTATATGGGATGCACACATGGGTGTGTGATGAAACATTTTTATCATGGTAGGGATGGTGGTGATAGAAATTTGTGTCAACCTAGTGGTCTTGGTATTGGAAAAGGTGTACCAAGTTCTAAGGCATATCAGAAAAGGAAATAATCTACTCTATTTCTATAGGTATTTATATTTCTTGTACCTTTGGGTGGTTGAATATATGGGGGAATACAATTACCCTAACCCCATATATCCTAACACTATAAACATTTTTTTTGTGATATTGAATATCGTAGGAGTCTCCAACTTGGGTTGGGTTTGGGGGATGTGCCAGAAAAGGTGGTGCTTGCAGAGCACTTCATATTTTACCCATTCCCTATGACAGTGAGGATGATGATCGATTATGGTACATGAATTGTCAAGTTTCAATCACACCTTAAAGAATTTTTAGGTGTTTTACTCGTGGTGAAGTTCATCTACAATCCAATATGTGGATCATACAACCCACAATGCTTCACATGGTATTTCAGAAGCTTGTAGCAGTTGGAACCCAATGTGTACACAACGGTGTGCCAAGTCTGTTACCCTTTGGATATAATGAAGAGCTAACACATGTTCACATGAAGATATGGAAAAATATAGAATGAGTTTCTACCACCTACATTTGAATATGAAATCATCCATGAATTTTAAATACGTTGGGAGAGTGCATATCCTTGGGAGATGACTAGGCATACTGAAACTCGACCCCATTAATGTGTTCCCCTTCAACCACAGTGTTAGGTATGAGTGGTGATCATTGAATTAGTTTATGTAGAGATATCCTAGTTGGATTTGTAGTAGTAGAGGGTCCAGATGTTCGTGGAATTGAATAGGAAAGAGCCATAAAGATAGGAGAAGGATCTGGCTCAATGCTCTTGGTAATGTAGTAGTACAAAGTTGGAAATAACTCTAGGGTATAATTATGGAAATTCTTCAAATCTGTAGGGAAGTGGTTGTGTAACATGGATATCCGTAGTGATTCCATTCATCTCAATCTATTGGAAGACATGGATTTTTAAATTTAGTTGTCCAAATGATCACCATAAATGAATGCATATTAATAGATATCGAATGAATCCTTCCAGGATTGGCCTTCCTAGATCTATATTGCATGTGTCCTAGGATGAGGTGGAGTGACATGTAGCAGAGCTGTAGGACCTGGTCCATTCTTTAGTCTTTTGTTTCCCTCTGCTCTACTAGTTAATGTTTCTTCTAAACATGACTTCTCCCCTAAAACTTTATTTAACTGAGCTAGTTTTTCTCATGCCTCTTTCAATGGATTAATAAAATTTCTAGGGAAGTGATGCCTAAAAAATATCTCCCATGGTTGGATTAAATACCGAAAAGAAGTTAAATATCTAAATGTTATGTTCCATGTATATAACCCCTTTATGTAATATTTATCTAACCCCCACATTATTTAACTTCCACAACAATCAAGCAATCGGGAGTGGGAGGTCAATAGTAGACCAAAAAGAGAGAGCAATGGGACCTCAATCCTTTGAGAAAAATGTATGGGTTCCCTTCCTAATCTTGTGACTACTATCATCCATCCAACAATTATTTCAACTAAGAAAATGTCCATAGAATTATCCTTTCCTAGGTAACTAACTGAGAACCTCTAGGATCTCCATTATAAACATTACAATTCATGTTAGTCTCTTCCTCTAATGAATGTCTCCCCTATTTTCATTGTATTAATATTCTTGACTGATGATTTTTTGAAAGAAAATATGAATAGTTATCAAGAATCATCCACCTTCACCAACGCTTATGTTAACAGCACATAGGGCTAAGGTGATGATGGTGAATTTTACTCTTCCACTAAAAATGGACGAGGAGAATGTGGTGGTCAGGCTAACTGAGGAGGTTCCCTTAGAGGGATCAACTGAAACTATTCCATTAATAGAGAAGGTCAATTTATTGAAAATGGAAGGTTTGGGAATTGGAAATGAGATGGTGGATCCAATTATATAGGTTCTATATGAGGAAATCATTGGATATGGAGTTATTAAGGATGGAACAACCATCATTCAAGGAACTAAACTGACTGTGAAGGCTTTATTGTACATTACTACCCTATAATATCCATGGATGATGGATTCATGTACTGAGGTTGAGGTTTAACCACAAATAGGGGTAGATAAGGAAGTAGGGATGGTTGCATCATCCTCATTGGTGCCATCAAGTGAAGCAAATGATTCTTCCAAAACTAGAGTTGCTGGTGATGAACTATTTCCAAGAGTCGACCTCCAACTAATAATGCCTAAAAAACTAAAACCAGGATGATAAAAATGATGATATATTGCCAATATTACCTCCTAATGATCTCATTCTACCAAAATATTTCTACGATTTTACTTGATCATCACCGAGGATAACTGGATTTTCCATCTCAAAGAATAATGATTCTTGTAGAACATCATCATCCACACACAAATTGGTGAATTTATAAAATGGTTGGTATCTATTTACCATAGGTTATTAATCTTAGGGGTAAGTGTGTTGGAAGTGTGTATTCTCCATGAACTATATCAATACATTCTTTTCAAGTAGGCATGTGTGGAATTAAAATATCTAGACCTTTCATAGAGGAAACACAATTTTTTGGGATCTTAGGTGCTCAAGGGGGTTGAGGAGGTTATCAACCAACATGAGGGGATGGTACATGAGTACAAGGATTTACTGCTACCCAGAATGATATCATTAATAGTTTGAAGGCCTAATTGGTCAGGACCAAGTCCAATGAAAAATTTGCCAAATCCTAGAGGTTGAGCACTGGTCTTAGTATAACTAATAGAGAATTAAAGCCAAATATATCCATTATTAGTCCAATTAAGAGAATTAAGACATTGAATAGTGGAATTAGACCATGAAGGTCTCTTATAAAAGGCCATATAATTTAATGAACTTGATAATTGGGGATGATATTTTAAGGAGTATTCGAAAGAGGCTTGAATATGTGGATGAACCTCTAAAAAATTTTCTTGATTGATTTATGAATTCTTTGAAATATTTCATTGACTTTCACTTTGATCAATTTTATGAGATAACCAACAACCAATCCATATGATCATGTAAGTCATGATAGTGTGAGAAACATGATAGGACCATGTAATTTCTCATTCATATGAGAGGGTCATAAAATTAGTGAGCACCAGTTATTTTCATTTATTGATTGACGATGGGAAATATTTAGGATGAGAGAGAATATGGATGGAGAACAACGGCTCTCTAAATAACCAAATAACTTTTCGAACATGATCTAATGAACTAATAGGTTAATTCCAAGGAAGATGAATTATACCTGAATAAAGATGAATGGGGTGTGTGAATCATGACACCCAAAAACATGAAACATGAGGGGGGTGGTAACATGAAATAGTATAACTAGTCACCTTGTTCAAAAGACAATATATGTACCGCTTGGCTGACAATGGGGATAAACAACTGATGTTAAACCACAGACCATGTTCAAAACATAGATCATATCGTAGAATGTCATCCAGTGTCTTCTTGGGCATTGACCCATGACTATAGGAGAGCCATTTTGGCTATGAACTATGTTGTTAGAGGGTATATTCAAACATGGATGATGATGAGGATCTAAATAAAAGAGACAATAAGAAAGGAAATGAAGATGACGTGATGTTTGAATGGATTCCAACACTCCTAGAATTAATCGATCTAGACTTAAATCACATTGGTGTTGGACTATTGGTTTGAAAAATTCAAAATAATCTTCTAAAGGAGAATCATATCATATTTATAGTGACAAGACGAGAGCATGAATGAAACAGTAGATGACTGGCACCGAAGGATATGGATTCTATAGATAGGGACTATGAGGAGTTGTAGTTTTACCTCATGAAATGAATATGACAAACACATAGTTTTAAGTCATATTGTGAGGACATTAGACACATATTATAATGTCATATAGTGAGGATTATGTATCACATAGTTTAATATCATATGATTGGGATGCGTCTCATAGTTTAATATCATGTGACCTAGTTGTGGAGTGTGTTTAAATTATGCACTAAGACATCCAAAAATTATACTTCATGTCAGGTTAAGATGGTATTCCTCATTCATTGAATGACGCAGAACCTCAATTTAGTGTAGATGAAAAAGGGTTTCAATGAACCAACATGGATGAAACATGAACAATAGCGATAAATGTAGTTGAAAGAGGGTATCATGATGGGAGACCCATACCAAAGAATAGAATCAGGGGTGGGTTGCATTCAGTTTAAAGTCATGATTATTAAACATTTCATTATAGTTAAATTTCATAAATCGTGTACTTATTGAAAATAGTATATAGTTATGTTTCATGGTCCAAGGGTTGTGTGTATTCAAGGAATGTATGAAACATCAAAGGATGGTTACCGACATGAATTGAGGGGCTTAGGAGGCCTCCTGATGCCACATAAAACAACCTTATTGACTTGGGTAATAATCATAGAATATTATCAACAGTTTGGACTATGGGATGCCCAAAATTATTGGTGTGGCATGTAAGGGGATCAACCTAGTCTGAATGAAGGATGAGAAAGCCTACATTCCATGAGAAACATAAGAAGATGGTTGAAAAAAATTAATGGTCATACTACATGGTCCATGTATTCCAGTTTAAGGTCAAAAATCCATGATGAGTCGACCGAGGTGTGGTCCCAATATGTAATATCTGGGAAACACTAAATATCCCCTAAATATATTAATCAAGAAATAGATAGTTCTAAAAAACGACGTGGTAGGAGACCAATTTTTAAAGGGATATACTACCTCAAATGAGAGTATTAAATATTCTAATACATGGATAAGAGTCATCTTAAATTTACATGTGGTAAGGTCATATTTTAACATCATTTGGAGAGGAATTTAGAGTTCTTTCATCCTATATTTTTCATATATGACATCCTGGTTTGATACACTATTAAATGATTCCTTATTCTAGGGCATCTCAAACTTGTTTAGGGTAAGAATACAGTTTAACATCTTTCACTGAGCATTTCGGGGATCATGCACATAATCTTGATCATTATTTTTGTCCTCACATTTGGCTATAATAGCATCTTGGTACACCAAGGGGTCAATGTAGTTTACTGGGGATTATAGAAGGAATGTTCCGTGTTGGAAATATTTATCCATAGATAACAAACGGGTTCACAGTGAATTTACATGTGTTACCATATACATAATGTATAGGCATCACTATATATCCCATATGGATAGGAATAATTCCACACCTAGTATTGGAGGTGGTAAACATAGTTTAAGGTCATTTTTGCTGGACAGGGGTTTGGTACGTTCATGAAGTGCAAGGTTAAAACCTAATGGGAATGATCCAGGGAGTCCCTGAACAAGGTAACAAAAAACTAAAGACGGTTTCACATAGTTTAAGGTCATATGGTTGGTACCGTGGTTAATAGTTTGAATTCATGCCATTTTACCTAAATGAAATCATTTTAATGCCATGATTCCTATACTATATATGTTTTAGTTTAATGAATTCTTGTGCAACATGAAAGATATACGAGATGATGTAAATAGAGATAAAGGAGGACAATGTACCACACATGTATCAAAAGATAAAGGAAAAATATTTGATGATCATAATTCTTATACCAGGAAAAATGGATAAAATAGTTTAAGATCATGTTTCTTGGACTAGAGGGATATTGACTTCATGAGGACCTATGTGACAGGGATAGAGGGAAACCCTAATGTGAATGGAGCCCAAGGAATCTCACGTACCACATATGGGTCTAAAGGGTTGATGTGTTGGTGAATTAGTGGATGTTCTTAGAGATGATATGTCCACACGTAGCAACGTGTTCGATGAATATGGAAATTAAGACACACATTGTTTTGTAGAATGGTGTATTAGGATACTGATGTCGATAGGGGATATCTTCTATAGTAAGGGAATTTGAAGAATCCAATGGTTACTATGGGGAATTCCATGTTTGGAGAATGGGTTATGGATAATATCTTACTTATAATAATATATTTTTATTACAGGATATGAAAAATGATTAATTTCATGAATTGAGGAAATTATAATTTTTAGTTTAAATTCATAAAACTCAGTATATAGTGACTGCAAATTGGTTAAGTTCATAAGTATTGGACTTTTTGCAAACCCTTTTGGTTATATTTCAGGATATAAATCTTATTTGTTCAAATTCATTGAGTCTGGACCAGGGAGAGGATCATCTCATACAGATATATATAGCATGGTGGAGTGAAAAACCTAATGTGAATTGAGCCAAAGGAGACCCATAACTACACAAAATATTTATAGGGAGACTCACACAATGATTAAAGTCATGATTCATGGAGTGGGGTTGTATTGTTTGGAATCATGAAGATATTATTTTAAGGTAAATGAGTTTGGAATATGAGTGTAGTATCCCAAAAATGGATATTCATATCATGATATGAACAACCTTACATGAATGATGACCAAGGATGCCCATGCCTCACAACACATTCCTAGGGTAAACTTGTATATAGTTTAACATTTGTGATGTTGGGACTTGAAATCAATTTTTAATGTCATAAAATTTGGATCATGATCTTGTTCTAATCCAACACATGGGTAAAAACCCTACAAAGACTAATAATCCTTCATGATTCATTCTTTGTGAGTAAAATAAAGAGTGGCATGAGGATTTATCCATAATGTGGAAGTGTACAACAAGGAAAATGAAATGTAGGGTTGAGAGGATCCCAAAAACATAGACCTTACTCCTCAATACAAAAAAATTCATAGAGGGGTAACACCAAGGGTTTTGGGATTCCACCAAAACATAGGGAGGTATAAATGAGGTATATTAAGACATAAGAGATCTAGACATAGAAAGGGGTGAATGATGGGGAGTGAACATAGTTGACCTTGTTTGAAACATATGATCTACAATTACACCTATAATGGATGGGTATAGAATATAGAAAATCAACAGTTGACCATCTTCGAAACACAAGAACCATTATTCTTCACAAAAGATTCATTAAGGTGTTTTCCCATTATGGATGGTGATCCATTTTGGCTAGGTACTATCACCATTAGGGGGGGATTCAAATTTAATGGATGTTGAGGATCAAAATATAGGAATAAATAAAATTTAGTGATGTATTGGGTGAATTATCATATGAGGCTCAACACCGTAGGCTCCACACCACAACACATTTGTGTAAATCAGTGGGGTGTGTCAGAAATTGGGATTCGAACATGTTCTAAAGGATTAGGTTATAGAGGGTGGCTAAGTACCCAAATATAACTTGGGTGAGGGACCCATGTGTTGAAAATAGTTTAGGGTAATATTTATTGGACCAAAGGATAATATTTTAAGGACATACAGTTTGGACCATTGGGGTTATAATTACCAATGTGTAATGTTTAGCATAGAATAATTACAACCTGATTTGAGTTGAGGGCTAAGGAGGCCATACAATATCACAACACATCTCTATAGAAGATTGCACATTGTTTAAAGCAATGATAAATGGAATTGAACTTATAGTTCAAGGTGTTAAATTTCTTAACTAACAAACAATTTAATGTTATCTATATATGATGTGGACTCCTAGTTTATGGTTATAATGTTTTGAAATTGTACATAGAATAACATCATGTTTCTAGGGCATGGAATCCTAGTTTAAGGTCATATATTTTAGACCTGGTGCACAATTTAACATCGTGTGTCTGGGACATGGACTCCTAGTTTATGGTTATAGTGTTATGATCAGGCATACCCATTATGCGATGTACTACCTGAGGATCTTGTCATTGGTGGGAGGTGTGATACACTTTCAATCCATGGTGATCAAAGAGTATGTTCCATTGGTATAGGCCTTATAAATAATTTATAATTATTCCCACATGGGCTCAAATTATGGTGGCTTCTTTCTAGGTATCATTGGTTTTATGAGGGATAGTTCCATTTCACTGTAGATAAATAATTAGTGGTCAAACTTCTTGTTGAACACTCTTGATATCTTTTTCTAGTGCCACACTAAATTATGCAAGGCTTGGAGCCAATTTTATTTGAGTTCTTCTATCACTTATAGACAAAATTATACTATTTTTTCTAGAATATTCTATTAATATAAAGTTACTTAGAGTGATAGAAACAAAACTCAATGGGAAGGAAAACCTCTGTTTCTTGCACCCGGAAATATGGGGTCACTTGGTTTGAATTCTAGGTTGTTTTTCGATACACCCAGAGGCCATTTGGGATATTTTCTAGAGAAATGATCTTGTTATAGCCCATAATAATATTCATAATATCATAGAGGGTCTTTTTGAATGCCTATATCTATTAATTTTCACACACATGATACCATGAAGTACAATTTGACTTGATATTATACATGCAATTAAATCTCTATAGCTCAGAAGTCTGAATTTTGGTTCAGTTATTGGTGAGAATGGAATGAGGGGTTGCTATTAGATAGATGATGTTTGATTTCATGAAATAAATCATGGACCTAGACATGGATTCATTGAGGGTAGTCACTTCATCCCACATAGGTAATAAATCTATCATTGTCCAAATAAATCTACACGGGCAAGCCAATTCTGGAGGATATGGGACCACAATTTAGAGTACCCATACATCAAAGTTCTAAGAATAATTGTTGGTGTTGAGGTGGTAAAATGGAAACCTAAAAAATGGAATGGATTTTAAATACATGAAATATTTTTTTAAACACTACATAGTTATATACTATGGTGGCTAGAAGTACTAAAACAATGGAATTTGGTGGGAGATCTTCAATCCTGTCTGATGGGCACCATAGGACCCAACATAAACTTATAACCTAGGGAATATTATATTGTTGGAAAATAATAGGATATTTCAATAAAAACCACATCTATATGGAGTTAATCCATGGTTGGGTTCACTATGCAGGGTGAACTATGATGCACACTGACAGATTCACTCATCCTCAACTCGGTCTGGTGGGAGAATGGGAGACTAAAGATACTCAATGAATGAGTTGTCCAGTTCTTGGTTCCCTCTAATATGGGGGAACCCAAGGGTCTTGACATAGAGGCTTTGATAACTAGTTGGTTTACCTAATTCTCGTTTTCATAATTTGAAATTATATGAGCAATGGACCTTCAATGTTCCACATGGATGAAAAGTTCATGCTAGTTAGGCTTCGAAAAATATGAATCTAAACATGATAGATTATCAACTCAACCATTCAGTGATCAAGGGACATGAGTAACCTCTGGATGAGAAGGGAACTGGGACATTATGTGAGAAGTGTTCTCCATAAAGTGCATGAAATCTAGGTTTTTGATGATGTAGTCACCATTAATCTATTTGGTGATAAGTTCAGAGTATCCCTTCACATGTAAGAAGATGAAACATATATTTAGGGCCATATCAAGACCATTATTAATAGGCTGATACTTTTCCACATTGTTTGTGTAGCCCTTTAATAGTATGAATGAGTAAGGAAGGATAAAATCTATTGGGGTGATGAAGAATATCCTTAGAACCACTGTTTTGAGATTAATATTATTCATCATTCTACCATTTAGGCATCTATATGAACCATAAAAATGCATATTCCAATATGGAATATCAAAATCCTCTAAAAGGATGGTCTTATCAAGTAAATTGACATCTAGACAAAATTATTCTTCACCCTGATTTGTGGCCAACATATGTTCTATTTTTTGACCATTAATGTCTTAAAATGGATCAAACCCACTGTCAAACTACTAAAGGGTCACTTACCAGCATGCCAATCATGCCACCAAAATGGGGTGACTTAGGATATACTCTTGTTGTTCCACATAGGAAACCATATATATCTCATGATGTCACATACATTGACTCAACTTATGTAGCTCAAATACTAGTTCAAGACATCTCTTCTTGATAGAGGAGTATCTGGTCTATATTTCAATGAGAAAGAAAACGAGATAGTATAGACAATTTTATATTTACTCATTGTTTTTTTGGTGAGAAGGGAACATAAGAAAAATTCTATAGTAGCCACATAGGGGATGATAGGATTCTTAGAGATAGGTGGCATCAGAACAAAGGCTTCAGTAAATACTGCTTTATTTACTCAATTGAATTAGGGTACTCCACATCCCATTTGTAAACGTTGACAGTCATCATGAGCCTAGAAATGGGATTACACTTGACTTCTTGATTTTGGATGAATTTTATTATATTGTTTAAGTATCCA
The DNA here is from genome assembly GCA_963277665.1 of Viscum album. Lineage (NCBI taxonomy): Eukaryota > Viridiplantae > Streptophyta > Magnoliopsida > Santalales > Viscaceae > Viscum > Viscum album. The sequence goes on from OY728158.1 coordinate 886,695,401, forward strand.
TGGAGGAATTGCAGCTCTTATAGGTTTCATGGAGGAGGAATCTGGATGATGGATTTTATCTTATCTGATTCAAATATTGATACCTTTATATATAAGATTAAGAAAATAAACTTCCTAGAGGTAACCCTGAATGCACACTTCAAGCAGTTTATCTTTAAATGTGTTGAGTAGTGGAATCCAAACACTTTCTCAATGACTTTGATATTGTCCTAATTCTAGTGATATTTGACCTCCAAGTCATCCATGTAGCATTCTATTAATGTACTATTAATTGTTATTAAGATATGATATGTAGGACACTAATAAATGGCTATTGCATTATTCTGTCCTCAAGAATCACTAGATTGTATAAGGTGACTTGTAGTACCAATAAGGTAGTACACTCCTCATACTTAAGGGAAATCTGGATATGATTGTACCTAAACTATCCATCCATAAATGATAGGGTCTAGAACCCCACTCTAGTGTCGATCAAAAAGTCTCTCATTGGGAGGGTGAAATAATCCTTCAGGCAATGGCAGTTATAGTCTGGAAAGTCCATAATGTCTCTGATAAACCCTTTTTTTTATAACTAAGATGATATTAGCTAGATACTGAGGATACAAGACTTCCCTAATGGATTTATCTTTATAATCTTGTCAACCCAAACCTCAACCATGGAACCATGAGAGGGGTACGTCTTACTATAAGGATTCTTGAACCGATGATGACTCCCCAAAGACCAATATAGTGGATGAAGAACTAAGGTTTTAGTCCTAGTATTTATCCACATCTCCAGGTGAATACATTAGGATGTAGCTTCAGGAAATCCACATACTATAGTTTCTCCTCTAAAGGCATGGTTGCACTGATTATCATAGTTCTGGAGTCTTCCTTGGTACCGAGGTTCAACTAATCAAAATCATAAATGGTGGTGGAGAAAACCACTTCTAGCACATGAGGAGTGTCTTCCAAATAAACATTATCATAAAAGTAAGTATAATCAGTATAAAGAGATAATTTATCTAGGACAAATGACTCAAGGAAAGCACTGGTTCCTTCTTGATAGGACACGAAATCCTTGTTGGGAGGTTCCTTCTCTGATGAAACTACTGTGAAAAGGGTTTTAATCCATTTCCATCTAGCCTCTAACCTTTAGGTCTATTCTTGGGGTCAAAGAAACTATGGAGGGTCAAATTATGATTATTGAACCATGTTCTATGGAAAATATAGGCATGTCTCACAATTGTGTCCATAAGGAGAAACTTTTATTACTTCATAGAGGTATGGGTTTTGGTATCACCTGAGGATTCCTTGTATATTAGTATGAGATAATCTGTATATGTTCCTAGTATTAAGGGATTCCTAAATACTTTCACTTATAAAAAATTAATAAACTCTCTATTTCTGGGGTTGTTGCCTCCAACCAAAGAATCTGAAGAATGAAGACGTTGTCCAAGTATTCCCACAAATTTGGCATGATAGTTTTTGGATCATCGGTGTGATAAACCCCATTGGTATGAACATTCATATCATCTCTCTTTATGTAGATAAAATCTATATAGTGGGATTCACAAGTGTCTAAGGTAGAATCATCATCCTAGAACACACTTTATTGATAATTGAGAGAGTACATGAGGCACTGGAGATATGAGGTGGGGACTCCATCTTGTAGATAAATCCAGGACCTACCGAATAGCATATTATGGGGGGTATAATATGAGTCTACTATAAACTTGATGATTAATATCAATCCACTAATATAGGTCTTTAGCTACATTTTTCTACATGGATTCCTCTCGATCCTGTCATATACCAATATTTTCATGTTAGTGGGTGTCAAATCTACCCCAATCAATCCTAGATTTTGAAGCATCCATGGGGGGATAAGATTTATCCTAGAACCTATGTCCACTAAACATCGATGTATCTCCATTACATTGAACATTAAAATAATTTAGAACGATCGTATGTTCCCTGGAGTGACAACACCCTCATATTCCTTAGAGAATGAGTTAATTTCTTGGAATTATGATTGCTCAAAATCCTTTGCATAGTAGTTATTTACTATGGGTGCCTCTATATTGAACTAGAGGGGTTTTTCAGTTCTTCAATGAGGCCCTCACACATTTCAATCGATATGTGGGGGGGGGGGGTATTGAGGACTGAGATCCTTGAATTTATTCTTATGAGGTTCTTCAACACACTGTAGTTTCATGAAAAAGGCATACCTTTCCAAAAGTGGTCTCTCTTTGGATGGGGAAAATAGAAACATCTAGTTGAAGTGATCCATTTTGGATGGTCTTTGAAATGTCCTACCATGATCAAGTGTCCCACTATGATCTACTATTGGTTGACTATCTGTTTACTGAGGTTTAGCTCTAGTTGGACACTTCTGATCATGGTTCATTTGTGGCTATTATTTTAGGTTAGTTTACATAGTCATTTATGGAAACATGCATAATAGAAAATACTAGGAGAACTATAGCAACTGAGCTCTACCCAACACAAGCTTCTTGGTCCCGGTACCATGAATGCCTCAATCTGAAATACTGAGCTAAGCATTATGGATGCTCTCATTTCCCTGACCATTCCTTTAATGACATTGTCTAGTGGAACCTAGGGGGTTTTCTAGGAATTATTCACCATCAGTTCATGTGAATTAATCTATTAGGATGATGGTATTTATATAGATTTACTCCTACCCATCGTCATAGGGTTCTTCCAACATTGGGGAGACCATGTGGCTAGTTCCCAACTTAGGAGACATGAAATCACAGAGAGTATGGGATGGATCCAGCACTGGTAGGGGTACCCAATTTCCCTTACACTATCAGTTCTGTCATTTATGGGATTTGGGATCCTGCAATGTAAATGGGGAAGTTGTATCTGGGGTAGGAACAGAAAATATAGGAGGCTCTAACATGCCTATGAATGCACAAATGACACCATGTGCATAAGATACTACTCTACGATCCAAATTATCATAATTCTTATGGGTTCTGCATATAGGGGTTTTCTTTATTCACCTAAATCCTCACCTTCACTACCCTTCTCAGTGGAGACATGTGTTATTTTCACCCTGGAATCTCCCATTTTGACAAAATCATTGTCCACATGTTCTTAGATCCAATCCTTGAAATCACAACATTTCATGATGGTATATGTTAGGATTATATAGTAAGGTCAATGGGTTGGGAGATCAACCCATAAAAATTGACATGGAATACTACATTTTGGAACCTTTGGAATGCCCTTTTCAAGGGAACAAATGAAATAGCCTAGGACCAGAACATCCATGAAAGAATATATTGGTTATTCAGTCCAAGAAGGTCATATAGGGACCCATTTCTAGACAAGGGGATAGAGCTTGACAATGGAATGGATCCAAATTCTCTTATCTAAGAAGTTTTTATTAGTGAATAAGTGCTTTATGGTTCTATAATTGGAATGGTTTCACTTGATATGGATGCACTGAGTTAGGATCCTATGGAAAAGGGGAAAACAATTCAAACGGATTAGGGGACTCCACCTGTAATGATGTGGTGATCTATCCATTGGATTTCCTTATTATATGACCTAGAAGAGGAAGTATTCATGATTGTTTAGCCTACTTCAAGGATTCCATTAGACCATAGTTCTTATAGTAATAACTCTCAAAATCCACCTAGAATGTTTGGTGTAATGTGGGTAGGGACCATCTCACTTATGAAACTCCCCATGCACATCATTATCTGCTGCTCTTGAGTGAGAAATGTGTCGAGAGAGTCTGTGAGGCCTTTCCTCCAAGATAAAGAGCCAGTGACTCAATTATCAGGCCTTTTTTTTACTTTATGTGGTCATAAATACATTTATTGTGCATTATAGAGTTGAAAAGGTAAAGGAACATCTTGATAAGGTCTTCACAACCAGTTATGGACCCTATGAGTAGATGGATATACCCAAAAACATAGCTCCATCTAGTGTCTGGATAAAAAAATCTTAGTGGCATCCTTCTCCTCTAGGATTCCTAAAATATGGTCAAATATTTATTTGAAGTGGGATAATAGCTATTAGGGGTCACTCATCTTGTTGATGTGGGAAAATCTAGGATTCCATCTCTTTGGGGGTGCTTGAAGGTTGTCCAGCCATGTTGGGTATGACTTTTATCATGGTTGGGATTTCCATATATCACATCTCTAGGTCCTAAAGTAAGGTGCTGAGAGAAGTTATCATGTTATCCTCCAAGTTTATTTATCTTGATAAGGTTTTCTAACAAAAAATGCTTTGCTAGGACCATTAACTTTGTAAATGGGATCAATGAAATATAGAGTGGCAAGAACTGGATTCTTGGGATGATGGTTATATAGCTCGGGCTGGTTTGGAGAGTTTTATATTTGAAACATTATATATACCACTACCATAGCTCATAAAGGATTCACATGATTACTGATCTTTTTTAGGGGTGTCTATCCAACACAGAAATGTTGTTATTTCCCTATGGGTCGAGAAAAGGGATCTCCAAGGGAGATTTCATGATCTCAACAATGATCGACCATGAATATTTTGAGGAGATTATTATGTTCTACAAGATCCTTTATTAAGAAGTATATAAAAGGATAATCTTGTGTTTTGGAGAAACCTAATGTGGATAAAAGTGTCGATATGTCCCTTACCCTTATTGATATTCCGCCAGGTATAAAATGATTCCTCAATGGATGGATCCACGAGGCTGAGAACCTACCTTTACTGGTAGGTGAGGACACCTATATGAGGGTCTATATAGTATTATGCTACCCCTTGTTATAGGTCCTCCCCATCATGATCTACATTTGTGGCCCCATCCGTCTGATCCTCGGGCAGGTTGGGGATGGCCATTTTTTCATAATGAAACTTTGAGGGGAACCCTCATCATTGAAGGGTTGGTCAGAATATCTAAATATAGGTATGAATTGGGGAGTAGTGTATTGTATCCAAACCCTTATATTCCCATAAAAAAAATTATTCTTATACAATTTCATAGATCACTATGAGGATATTGAAGCATCTCTAATGGAGAGTCTTTCATTAGCCAGATGAAGTGTGGTGCTGAGCCACTATGAGTACTATAAATTCTACCCTTTGAAAATTCAGATCGATATTCCTGATGTTACCTTGTATTATTGGATATGAAAACTAATTGGTGTAGATGTGGTGAAACATAACCAAGATGATCTTGTGGAATCACACATCCTGACCCTTTGTAAGGGAATCTTGGATGGAAAAGTTGGGGGGTCACTGGCAGCAAAAATACCATAGAGAACTAATATATGTATAATGATTCCCAGAATCCGTCTTTCTCAGAGCACGGTATTTCTTATTGGTCATCCCAAACTATGATCTGTGCTAGATGGAAGATATGTGGTTGTAACAATATAGATCAGTTTGTAGGCTAGTTTACTAGTATAGGAGAAACTACATGAGTCAACTATTCGTTATACACTGGGATGTCTCTCGAGTGTGGTAACAATTGCATCATCACATCCTTTATGTCTTGTTTACTTACCACAGCCTCATGTTCTATGGTAGCGATGCCAATTTTTGGATCAATAGGGTGATCACCATCTAGAAGAGTCCACCCATACCATAACAACTTTCTAACGTCTTGGGTGGAAGTAGAGTGGAGGGAAACTAGTGGTGATGGGGATGGATGAACTATGAGTCCCTCGATGGAGGACATAACATTTTTCACCTTTAGGTACCTGTGGAGGGATCTGGGGACACAGTGAATCTTTGCATCTGGGATAAAAAATTGGACATCTCGGGATCATTCCCTTCACTACTACTATTAGGGTAAATATGCCATTATTGAGTCATTTTTGTCATAGGAAATTGAAATATCAATGATGTTGATGAAGAAATGTAATTTCCCAAGATTTTATCAATGATAGAGGGTGTTCTCTTTTCAGTTTAAGGATGTTTCTTCAGGGAAGGGTACCTCTTCCAACTGAGGATGACCTCAATGCTGGTTAGTTAGAGGACTTGGAGGAAATTCATGATAGTTGAAATGGACATGGGGAGGAAATCCATGTGAAAAAATGGAGTATAGGTAGGATCTCCATACTACATAGGGATGGATCATGGGGGGGGTGGGGGTCCTCCCTACCTGATGATGGTATGGGAATGAACTCCATTCTTATTGTTGCAAGAGTTTGTAGGCCCTCTGATTGGCTTCATTATGGGGGGTAGGACCTTGGAATTTAGTCTAATCAAAACCAGTCAACCCATAATGGTTTTCGATGGTAGAAATGATTGATTGAGTCAACATAAAAATACCATGAGCTTTTTGGGGCCATAATCTCGATCTGAAGAACGTAGATCCTTATTCTCATATCATAGAGATCTATAGGGATAAGACGGTGGTGACAGAGGCCACTAGAGGAGTAGCAGATGTTTCCTATTGGCCGATGTTATGGGCTATCCCCTGGTGTTGTCAGCATGTGCTTCAGACTGGAGATGACATAATAGGGGATATTTCTACATGTTCTTTGGCCTAAGGGACCGATCATTTGTGGAGTTTACATGGAATACTAGGATCCCTCATTGGAGGATATATGGTAGTTGTTTCTGTCAGGGTGACTCGGGAATCAATGAAATCCTTGGTATAGGGATTCAATTGATATGATTGCTCAGGGGGTAGACTCCTAAAGTTATTTACTGATTGATTGAGGGGTGATTTCACATGGAATGATCATTTGTGGTGGTAGTGTCAGTAATGTACTAATTCCTCTAGGTACTAGAAAGACATATCCCTAATGGTAATGCCCTCTTCCTAATCATACCAAATTAGGATGGCATAGATTGTTCTTAGCTTGATTAACACTATGGTTGATATTGTCTGTGGGTTTTTGATAACCATATTCATGGTGGAAGTCATAGAGGAGTTTGACTAGTGGGGGGTTTCCTTTCCTTATTTACCATACCATGGTGCATAGAGGCAATGTGTTTGTAGATCATTTCTGTGTGAGTCCTTTAAGTCATGTGTATTCAACAACAATTACCTGTACAAGAAATGGGATTCCCAATTCCCCAACATCATCCAATCATCTGAAGATAGAGTTTGATCCATGTAGGAAATGTTGCAGTTTGAGGATGCCTAATTTATAACTACCCCATCACTTTGTTGAGTTACATGCTGGGCCCATACTTTTATTGGTCGGACTTAGTATTAGATATCTTGATATGCTAACACACAAATCCCCTGATTCCTCAACAATATTATCCCCTATGTTAAGGAGAATATAGTTCACACTCAGTTCACCATTTCTATATCTATTGTTTTTTATAGGGCCAAACTACATGTCAAAACCTTGATGCGTGCACTAGCTTCTATAGCCCTGTGTTCCCACATTCAAAAGGTGGGAGGCATTAATCACATTCATTGGTGATGTATTATTCTTGAACTAAATGGGATGATGAGATGTTAGTTTCTACTTGCGTAGATACCTTCTTGGAGATAGTTTCCTTATCTAGGTATCCCTCAATGATTTAATTTGTTAGCATCGAACTCATTCCTGAAACCATCTCATTGTAGACATCGGTTAATTAAATTGCTTTTACAAAGTAGGGAATCAAACTTATATAACGAGTGTAGTCACATTCGGCATCACTATGCATGTTTGGATGTTGGGCCCATTGGTTACCTATGAATATTCCTCCTAGGATGGAGTCTCATATGGGAAATACTAGGTTCATAACCAATGTAATTTTTTTTGAATCACAAATTAACTAATTCTTTTGGAATAAGTCTTCTAAGATTTTTTTAATTTAGGAATCAAATGATTATTGTGTGAAGTATGTTTTTGGGTCATTTCACACGTTCTAAGTCATGTGGAGACAGATTAGAATGTCTGATTGAGATGGATTGAGACATGATTTTACCACCTTTTAGAGACAATCATCGAGTTAATGACTTGTTGGGGAAATTTAAGTGAATCAATGAACGATAAAAAGGAGTATCTATATAGGTGTGTACCAAAGAGGGAATATTTCACACATGGAAGTTTACCAGTGGATCAAAATGACCCATGGAGGTGGATTCAGATATGTGTATCCCTAGGAGGGAAGATGACACATCTGGATTTTTACCATTGGTTTAGAATGATTCACAAAGGCGGATCAAGGAGGTGTGTCCCAAGGAGAAAATATTTCACACCTAATGTTTTACCAATGGATCAAAACACCCCATGATGTGGAACCAGAATGGATAGATCAAAACATCCTTTGAAAAGATTCCAGGAGGTATGTCCCTATGAGTAAAGGTCTCACACTTAAGAGGTTTACCAATGGAACAAAACTCTCCATGGAGGCAGATGTAGAATGAATGGATCAGAAAACCCCATTATGTAGTTCTAGGAGGTATGTCCCTAGGAGGGAACACGTCACTCAAAAATGATTACTAGTTGATCTGAACATCTTATAGAGGAAGACCCGTATTGGATAGATGAAAACAACCCATGAGGCCTATATAAGATGTTTTTCCAAAGGATGGGAAATGCCAAACTTAAAAGGATTACTAATGGATCAGAACTCCTCTTAGAGAGTGATAAAATATGAATAGATCATATTTTCCCTTGAAATGATTCAAGAGGTTCATCCCTAAGAGGGAATATGTCGCACCTAAATAGTTTAATAATGGATCATAATGCCCTATGTAGGAGAATCCTGGATGAATTGATCATAATGACCATTGTGCATGTTCTTGAAGGTGAGTACCTAAGAGGAAAGATGTAACTCCTTAAATGATTACTAATGGATCAAAATGGCCAGTGAGGAAAATTTTTATGGTGTGCCACTAAGAGGTAATTCCATGAGTTTACTATTTTCAGTATTGTAACTTACGGATTTTTCCTATGTTTCCTATTTATAATGAAAATATCAAAACCCATATAGTTAAATAGTGAATTTAAAGGTCGCATGATAGGGCAGATTCATGTAGTTTAGAAATATACGGAAAGGATGAACATGTCTTGAACGAAGAATAGACAAGGGATGGTTTAAGGATTACATGTACAAAACTCCATTTTTATGAGGTGTTTTTTGGGTTGGAATGGTGTGGGTAATACACATTGAGCTTACCATTGCAAGAGGATTACTCTTTAAGGTACATTATAGGGTTTATTCATGAGAGATACGTAGGGGTAGAGGATCATCTTATTGTGGGGAAAGATACTATGGGGATTAAACATGAATACTGCCTTGGTAAGAAACTCTATTGCCCGAGATTGAATCTCCATCAGAACCCATACATGTGGGGAACGTTCTCCAACTCCCCAATCCCACCTTTAATAGGCCTGGGGTTTGTGACTAGAACTGAGTAAGTATATCACTAACCTGGGAGGCATTTCTTATGTACTTGTATTTATGCTCACACATATCTATGCCCAAGAAATGATGAAATATCAAAAACTAATAACTAAACAATGCATACATACCACAATATCCCATAGCCATTTTACCCCATAAAGTAATGTAATGTAAGGTAAACATGGATAGAATACAATCCCACCAAAAAGATTCTTTAACCACAAGTCCAAGATATAAGAAAAAGGTACTAGGACTGTTGTCTATAGCCGTAGGAACACACATTGGTCTATCCCGTCTCATAATGCACCATCTGCTCATGGTCCTTCAAGGATTCCCTTAAAAGGTTGATAATATGCACAAGACATGACACGTGCGGGCAAAGATCGTATATGGGTGAGTATAACAATACTCAGCAAGACACCCTAAAAACCACAATGAAATAAAACAAAGGAAGTATTCATTAATATCTACATTGTTATATGTCTATGACACATATAAAATAAATATCCTGATACACTCAATGAAGACATACAATCTAGAGGTAAGTCACTATAACTGCTTACCAACCCTAGGAATTCAGCTCAAATATTCCAAGAAGAACTCATCTAGAAGAACACACACCTATGTTTGATAGTAATGATGACGTCTGCCCGAGAGGAACTTCTCCATGGGACACTCTAGGAGAAATATATGCTGATAGATCTGAAATGAGTTTCTATATAGTAGATTAGGATCATATCTTTGTCCATGGGGTCATACAAACAATTCAATCTATTTTAACCTTCCATATAAGGGATCGACACCCGCATAGTGTTGGTCACATAGATACTGAGAACTCCACAAAGTGCATGAAGAATGAATAATAGATCTTATTCAAAGAAACTTGGTGGATTCCAAAAACTATATCCAGGAATACATGTTGAAGGGATCATAGTCCTATGAGTAGGAATTGATTTATACTTACCTTCAAATAAATGATAAAGGAAACAAACCCTAATGAAACTTATCCATGATAATGAGGACATAGAATCAATGCATTTAGAATGGGATACATGACATGTAGTAGGCTCACACTCCATATCCCTTGACCATGGGTACAAACCATGTACAAAAACTTATCTTATTCCAAATGGAGTTGAATAGAATATGGATACATGACATGTAGAATGATTCACACACCGTGTACTTCCTTATATATTCCACCCATGTACTGAGATCATGTTCTAGTACACTATGTAAACTCATGTAATATTTCTCATGTACTAGTAAACTGGGTAATCCATGTAACCAGTTCATGTCATGTCATGTGGGGTAGTACACATCGTGTAGGAAACCCATGTACTCCACCCCATGTCTGTGTTATTCCCATGTTCATGTAGAGTGGTCTAATGATGAACACATGTTGTAGCCAGGATTAAATGCCATGTGTATCAAATTTTACAAAACCGGTCTTCTTCCATCAGATCGCCTCATCTGATCACTGAGGTTCTTCTCTAGTTCTTGGTTCACCTTGAAACTCAATATAAAATGTAATCCAATCACTCTAACACCTAATTTATGGAATTTGGTCCCTCAAATAGATCATAAAACATGATCATCAACATTATTAGTTAATTCCAAAGAACGTAGATTCAAAACTCACCATAGGTATATCTTTCATCATGCCCACCTTCACACCTATTTCAAGTCATATTGTTGATGGATATCTAGTTTTGTATACTTGTCCCATGAATGAATGGTGAAATGATATATTATTCCATGTTTGGGGGAATAATGAAGAACACTTGTCAAGAACACTAAAAATTGAGAGAGAAAAAATCTGAAGGAATAATATAGATGAATAAAACTCGGCATTTGTGCATTCCATCCTTGACTATTTACCATAAAAATGAAAAAAAATCACGAAATCAATCACTAGTAATAAATCCTTAGAATCCCCACAAATATCATTGTATTCTACATGTACGATCAATCTACGAGCTAATCTATTCATGAATTAGTATGAATCCATCATAGGAATCAAGAACAAGTAATAAAAATAAAAATAAAGAATATTATCGGGATTTTTGATCACTTGTTAAATAAGATCAATTGTTGTGTCATTGTCATTGGAAATATCTACAAAGAACAACATTCATCGATCTTTGATCTGAATTTTTGTCACCAACTGCTCAAGAGGATTCTCTTGATGTTCCTCTCTGTGTATCTAGAGAATTTCATGGTCATTATACTAACCTTTGATCTCTTCCAAAGGTATTTTTTAAATAAAACACTATCTCTGCATCACAGCATAGACATAATAAATTTAAATTACATTTTCTAATTTATTTTATTCATTTTAAAATGCAATTGTCAACTTTCCACCATTTACCCACACCGACCAATGTTAGGTTATGCTTAGGGTATAATCACTATTTTGAATGAAATAATTTCCTTATAATTCTGATCTGAGTTCCCTTTTATAATTTATTCAACTTGTTCAAGAAACTTGTGTGAGCATGCTATTTAATATTTTAATATTTTTTAATAATTTATTCCGAGAACACCTAGCCTCAGAATCATACTGAGTCTCAGTGACTATCCTTAAATGTATTCTATATAATATTTAATAACAATAAATGGGATTTTGGGGACAATACATTTCCCCCAAAATGGGGCCTTACATTCTTGAAAAACCAAAATAAAGGCTAATAAAAAATATGTGGGTAATAAGTATGAATATGAACCTCCTGCTTTGAAGTTCTCCCCTAGGAATTTCTATGCTTCCAGTGGACACACACTAAATGAATAAATCTTCCACAAAGGATCCTCCCATTGGGATCCTCCACCTCAAATGGGTACTCAACAAAATTCACACCAACATCAATGTCTCGCTCACTCTAGTTGATGACATGTTGTGGGTCATGCACGTACCTCCACATCTACAACATGTGGATTATTCTATGTACCTGATATAAATGTAAATGTAGAGATAAGTGTTACACCACCTCACTAACTCTACAGAGTATCTAAAAAGGGCATGTAACCCCCAGAGATAAATTTCCACCCTATATAAACATCCTTAACCCACATTGAGGTGAAAACCAAAGGAACACGTGGTCTCCTTCCTGGAAATCTAAAGGCCTCTATTGACTATCTGCACAAGGAAACTGATTTCTCTATGTAGTCCTCATCCAATCCTACATGATTTTCACCTTCTTAGTATTAGCTATCACATACTCCAAAAACATAAGTGCTTACTCTCCTAGGTCATTCAGGCGATGTGGTGAACTGTAGGGTCGCTCATACAATGCCTTAAATGGTTCAAAACCAATTGTGGGACATTATCTATTGTTGTACGCAAACTCTGCTAATAGTAGGTGATCCTCCCAACTACGGCCAAAGTACAAAATGTTATCCCATATCATATACTCTAGAACATAAATGGTTTTCTCATGTTGGATGTCAGTCTATGGGTGAAATTTTGTGCTCAGGGATAACTAGGTCCCATATTATTCGTGTAATCCTTTCCACAACTCGGATGTAAAACAATCATCGTGATCTGAAAATATTGTCAATGTAAATCCATGGAGTAAAACCAAGTCATGTATATAGAGTCACCCCAATCTGTCTATTGAACACTACTATCAGATAGATAGAAATTGGGTTGATATTTTGAGTCAGTCAATCATTACCTAGATGAAATCATCTCCTTGATGTACATTGTAATCCCATAACTATGTACTTAGATAAACCATACCACTTCAATTTTGTAACCTTAAGGTGTTGAGATACCCCCATTGGAACTTGGTGCTAGGACTTTAGTTTCTAACAATTAAGGCATCGAGAAACAAACTTTGCTTTACTCTTCATCATTATTTTCCACCAAAAGTGACATTGTAGGTCATGGTATATTTTTTTCACACTAGGATGTACCACCAAATGGGATCTATGGAACTACATTATAACCTCCTCCTACAATTCCACTAGTACTACTATGCATTATCTGAAAATAACAAATTTCTCACCACCTTTTGAATATTTATCAGGAGCATAGCTTGTGGATATATGATAATGTAGGGTCTCAAAGTCGGTTTCCTAAGATCTGTCTCCCAGACATGTTGTAAGAGTGGATGGGTAAAAACATCTCTTCGAGGTATGCTATTATGTCTCCCACCACAATGGATAAATTATTTGAGGCCAACAACTACAATGCCTCCTTTTGAAACTATAAACTAGATCTCATGATTTGAGATTCTAAAATCATGTTCCACTTCCAAGGATTGTTGAGACTCTCAAATTCATTGTCCTGGAGGAACTCTAGACATCGCCTCTGTCATAAGTTCATTTATTCCGAGAGAAGATATACTTGAGACTCTTGTGATCAGATTAGACTATAAACCACTCTCCCATCAGGTATCATCAGGACCTATTCAATGACAAGACTATAATTTCTAAATCAAGATCATAGGTCATATAGTTCTAATAATTTTGTCTCAACTGGTGTGAACAATAGGAAATCACTTCCTGCCTCTACATCTGAACATAACCAATCATGGTTTGTAATGTATCATAGAACACAACATACTCAACACCCTCCTATAGATATATTAATATTGTAGTTATCATCAAACTTTTCCTCAATTGTTTAAAAGAATTATGGAATTTCATTTTTCACACAAAAGGATTCCCCTTTTGAGTAAAAGCTATCACAGGTTCGGATATCCTAGAGAAATTATGTTTAAATCTCAAATAATTGACTGCTAGCCCATGGAAGCTCCACACCTCTATCATTTTCATAGGTGGATTCCATGCTAACACTACCTCACCATAGCCAAGTCAGCTGCTACATCATCAGTTATGATAATGTGTCCCATACGGTGGACCACATGAATCAAAAATAATAACATCAAGAGTTTCTCATGGATATCGTGCTCTCAGAGTACATACAAAACTATCCTTAAGAGTCTCATATGTCCCCCCTAGTACATTGATTAAAAAAGTATATCGTTGATGTAGACTACCACAAACCGAACTAAGGATGTCTGAATGATCTGGTTTATGAGTCCCATGAACCATTTTAGGGAATCCGTCTTCCCAATGGGCATTACAAAGTACTCATAATGATTATAACATCATATGATGTCTATATTCAGTATATCCCCATCTTTTACTCATAGTTGGTGATAGAATTATCTAAGTTCACACATTGAGAACCATCATGCCCCTTTCTACTAATCAAAAAGGTCATCAATCATTAGTAGTGGATACATGTTCATCACTATCACTCGGTGCAAGCACTTTTAGTCCACACTGAACCTCAATATTCCATCTTCCTTTTTGGAGAACAAAAATGGTGTTTCCTATGGTGAAACAGTAGTTATCATGAATCCATTCCTCTATATGTCCTCTAACATCACCCTTAGCTTGCGACTCTCTGCGAGAGCCATCCCACATGCTGATGAATATAGTGGTGTCATCTTGGTTTGTAAATAAATACAAAACTATTTCTCTCGATGGGGTGGTAATATCGAAAATTCATTTGTTTAGACGTTCTCTTACTCTGACACCACATAAAGAACCTAGAAACTCATAATATCTACTACAATGAGGGTCAGGTTATCCAACTGATGAGTAATATTTCACACCCTATTATTCTTGAGTCCATCATGTGTTGTCGGAGTTTTCTTTTCACCAGAAAACTTAAACCTCATTCCACTACTATGGAAACACCACACCCCTCAAATAAAACATTAAATCCAGACATGGGATGTACATAAACAATCCATAATAATATTGAAATCATAAGTCCTAAATGCTTTGACAAATAGGTTCCAACTGAAGCTATAGCCTCCAAGGGTCAGGTTAGACTATCAGTACAAGTGTGAAATAACTAATTCATCTTCTATAGGTGTCACCAATTGCAAGGGTCAAGTCAATGGTTCAACTGGAATATATAGGACTTGAAAAGGTAATGTGGTGAGAAAGGAATGAATATAACCTAGGTCTATCAGTACTGCAACTAATGTAGAAAAAAACAGATCATTTCCCCTGAGTCATAATCCTCATTGACATGTAGTTTCCCCCTCCCCTATCCTCCAGCTCCCTTAGCCTGACATAGATCACTTGGGGGTGGTAGGGAGTCAAAATTTTGACCACCTCCTACCACTCTCCCAGTTCCTTTGCAACATCTGGCTCAGTGTGGATCTGTCTGCTCAGGTCTCAGTCTCTATATCAGTGGTCCATCCACAGTCTCCCTGTCAGCAGTACAGTGGGTCAGACAATCTCGAGGAATGTTTCCCCTACCATAACATGAATAGTATCACCTCTATCTAGGCTAACAGGACCCACTGTGTGATCCTTGAACTACATATCCCATATCTTGGGACCTCATCTTGAAATGTCTCTCATGTACAGGTCCCTAGGACAGACATCAACTACCTGCTACTGAGGTCTCTTATCCAAAACACCCACTACTAATTATCACTACCTATATCTACTCATCCAAGAAGATTTCAACCCCCAAATCTCACTCAATCAACCCAATACATGTCAGAATGCATAGATAGATAAAGCTAGCTGGTATGTCAATATAAAAACCTTTCTAGAATGTTTGAGATCTGATATAATGATCTCTAACCATATCCATAGAGTACATGGAAAGGTCGGAAAACCTCAGTGAATAATCATCCACTGTCATACTGCCCTACTAAATATGAAGATTTTTTTTATATGAATATACCTCAGTGAAACTAGTGATAACCCCTCTCTGATGTGGTAGTCAAACTTTTTCCATGAATGAGTCACCTCATCGTACATCTGGATAGTAAAACTCCACCATCTCCCACTGTGTCGTGTAGAAGACTCTCCACTAGGAGAACCATTGGATCTGTTGGTATCCTGACTAGATGGCAAACACAAGTCACCACCACAATAATGTCTTCAAATTCATGTGTGTTGGGATATCCTCAAAACGTTAGGGGTCTCTATCACTAAAACTAATGAAGTGCACTTAGCATGTTCTCCTCATCCACTGGTACTGTGGGTACCATGTGATGCTCTAATAGCGGTGGTATGGATGGTGCACCACCTGGAGGTGAAATCTGGGGAACAGGTCTCTATATCAACGTCTTGTCACTAAATGGGTAATCCTCATGAATAAGTTGTTGAATCATATTTATAATCCATCATAGATGCCTCCTACTATGAAAACAAGACTTACAACAATTAATGAGTACATATGGAGAGATGAATGAACAAGTACATGGAACCCAAAACCCATTCTTATAATATGGTCATACCATTATTTTCCCTACATCTAGTGTTTTCGTGTATTGATTCAAAAAAACTGGTTATCATCACCCTAGGGCATGGATACATCACCTTCTATACCAAAACATGGGTCCCTATTCAAAAAGTTGAACTCAAAACACATAACACTTTCACCTCAAACCAATCTCACTGAATTCCAGTCATAAAGATGAACGAACCATCTCTAATACCACTATATCATGACCTATCCAAGTGGTCCTTATTTCGGGACTCCCCAATCCCACCTCTAATAGGATAGTGGATGGTGACTAGCATTGAGTAGGAATATCCCTAACATGGGAGGCACTGCCTATGTACCTGTATGCACACACACATCTCCAATGAAACAAAATGATGAAATGTAAAAACCACTATGTAATACATGAATTCATACCACTATATCATAAAACTATAGGAGGTTGTAATGTATAGTAATGTAAGGTAAACATGTCCAAAATAAAATTGAACCAAAAATAGTCTATAAGAACAAGTCCAACCATTGATTAAAAGGTACTCGAATTGTTGTCTATAGATTCAAGAAGATACCATAGCTTATCCAGTCTCACAAAGCACCGTATGGTCCTAGTCAAACTAGGAATCCATCAAATGTTTGATCATTTTCTTAATACAAGACACGTTCTGGAAACTCTAGTTCGGATTTGAGTATAAAAATACTCAATATGACACCCAAAAAACCATAGAATAATACAATAATGAAAATATAAATTCATCTATATACATGTATATGTCTACAATACATCTGACAAGAATATTTAGATATAATGAATCAAGACACACATGATATATTTAAGTCAAAAATATAGCATACTAACCCTAGGAATTAAGATCAATGATTCCACAAAGTAGTCATCCAATAGAACACACTCTTGAGTCTGATAGCACTCATGACATCAATCCGAGAGGCACTGCTCATCGGGTGTCGCTATGAGAAAGATAACATGATATATATGAAGAGAGATATGGTACAAGAAATTAGTATTATAGCTAAGTCCATGGGTTGATTCCAAAATGAAAATCCCGACTAACCTACCAGGTAGAGGATCGGTGACTGTATAGTGTTGGTCACATCAATACTAAGAACTCCACCTAGGTCATGAAGAATGAACAAAGGATCCTTCATTGGTCCTCTCAAGGGATTCCAAGAACACAATCCATGAATTATAGTATAAGGGATCACAGTACTATGATTTGGAATTGTTTTGTACCTACATTTAGTGAAATGATAATGGGAAAAAACCCTAAAATAATTTATCCAAGATACAGAGACAAGAGAATAAAGGCATGTAGAAAAGGGGTACATGACGTGTAGTAGGGTCACAGGCTTTGTCCCTTGAACCTGGGTACATCAGATTCATAATGACCTATGTCATTCCAACATGTTTCATATAGAATATGTGTACATGACTTGTAGAAGTAGTCACATGTTCTATCGTTCCATATGGGGTTTATCTATGTACTCTGGTCGTGTGCTTGTACATGGTATCGGCCGTTATAACCCTTCGTGTCTACCAGTATACATGGTAATCCACATAACAAGTGTATCCCATGTTGTGTGGGAGAGTAAATGTTTTCTAGGAAACCCATGTAGTCGACCACGTGTCTGTTTAACTCCCATGTACACACTAAGTGGTCAAAAGTGAACACATTCTATATAGCCGAGACAACAAACCATGTGTATCAGTTTCTCATGAACCCGTATTCTTCCTCTTTCTCACCTTGTTTAATCAATTGGGGTTATTCACCGGTGCTAGGATCACCATGAATGTCAGGATTAATGTTCATCCGGTCATTATATCCCCAAATCAATGGAATTGGGGACCTCAAATAGCTCAGAAAACATGATCATACATGTTTTTCATCTGTGCAAAAGAATTGATATTTGACACCCAAATTCATTAGATCCAACTCAGTTCCCACATTCTCACTTCTGTCGAGTCATCCCAATGTCATATCTCTAGTTTTGGATCATTGCGCCATGAATTGAAGTTACAACGATCGATTATTCAAATTTTCGAGGAAAAATGAAGACCGCGTGTCAAGAACACCAAAAATTGGGGGAGAAAAATTCATAAGGATCAATACTATGTAATGAAGATTGTTTCTTGTTCATTATGCACTCAATATATAACTATAAGTATGATAAACGAATCAAGTAATCAATATCATTGAACAAATCCTGACAAACACTACAAATTTTTCTCCATCCCGCATATACGATCGATCTTTGGGATAATATGTTTTTGGATTAGTCTGCAATCATCGTAGGAATAAAGAATGGGAAGGAAGAGTCAAAATAATGCATCCTACTTTGATTTACGATCACTCACTAGTGAAGATCAGTCAACACATCATCATCATTGGAGAGATCTTCCCAGAACTCCATTTATCTCTCTTTTATCTGAATTAATGTCGTCTCCTGCTAAAATGGAATAACTTTAGGTTACTATAAGAATATCTAGTGAAATACAAGGTCATGAGAGGCCCATGATCGAGGTCTTGAGAAGATTAGGGCCATAGAATTATTTTATTCTCAAATAATATGTTCCTAGAAAAGGCTAGGGGCTTCGAGAAGGTGTATGCATTGTGAAAAAGTGTACCCCTACCTTCGAGGGATGTCCGGATTCAAGTTGTTATTGTTTCACAAACAATGAATTCATTACAAAGAATCATGATCCAAAAAACATATTATTCCTTATAAAATTTATTTTTTCTTCATGAAAGGAATATCCACTTGGATTGTAGGATTATAAGAACACCATAATGGGAGTATCCAAAATCATGGATACCTTGGGTGATCCATTTTTTGATTTGGTATGTAGTGATTAATAGGTTTCAAAATCATGAAAAAATTTGTAAGATGAAATGTCAAGGATCATCCCTAAAATTTCATAAATAATAGGTATTTTTTAAGGAAACGGTGTTTTGAATGATTTATGTCCTTAATGAAGTGTTATGATCTTCACATGGGGTCATGGATATATTAGTATGAGAGTCCCATTCACGAAGGTACTACAACCCTTTATGCACTCGTGAGTCACTACGTGACTATAAATGTTGTTGTTGGGAGAATTACAATTAGGATTTTATGTGTTATTGAAGTAGCTTATTTTAAATGGAGATTCATGAGCTCTATCCTTTCATAAAGTTCAAGAGATTCATAAAGTGAACCCTTTGAGGTTTCATGGGGCTGTTTTGGCTCAAATTTTCTCCAAACTCGATGTGCCTTCCTAAAAAATTTCTATTCCATTCATATTTGGTAACTAACAACAATATAAAGTAGAATATTAAAATTCTCATAACATATAAGAAAATAAATGTTATATTGATAAATATGTTTTATTCATGTTACTTAAATCCATAATTTTTCTTTTATAAATTTAGTATAGTTGTGGCCATGGGGTTGTTTCCCAAAGAGGTTGCAGGAAATGTTAAAACTTTCACATTAGTTAATTTTTATATAATAATTTAGTTTTAAAGGTGGGGATTTTTTTGAACAATGTTCAAGAAAAAATTATATATAAATTCATGTTATAAATTAGATACAAATGACTATAAAAAGATCTGAGAAATATGAATTTAGATAATGAAGGTAGCTAGGTTTTAACCGCTGGACATTATCTTCTTCATTTTCTAAAAAAGATTCCAAATTGAGTTTCTCAATTTAAACTTAAATACCTCAATGAATACACATTAATGGTCGAGACACAATATAGAATACTCAAATATGTTTTTTTATCACCATATTCATGTTATTTGATTACTCAAAGAACATCAAGTAATTAAAACCAACCAAAAATTCTATCATCAATAATAATAACTTCCATAAAATTTAAATTAGAAAAAATGATTACATTGAACACATATACTGAAAAAAATCAAAAAAAATAGAATAAATTAATTAATTAAAGAAACATTAATTTTTAATTCATGATAATAGATTCCATCATAATTAAAAAGAGAGCTTAAAAAGTAGAACATAATACTTTTAAAGATGAATATACCCAAATCTACAGAACTACCACTTCTTAGAGATTATACCTTCATGTATAGATCACATTATTTAAAGTATTTTATCTTTTATAATTATCCCCTTAATATCTATGATATCCCTCTAAAAAACCTATTGAAATGGAAGTGGAGACTCATATTTAGGATTAATTGGTGTGGAAATGTTTCCAACTAGTTTCTATCCATAGAAATATTGAACGTATTTATCAGAAAATGAGATGAAATATAGAAAAGTAATTTTATTAAAATATGTTTTAAAGGATCTTGTATAACTTCTAGAAAATGTTAAATTATTTTAGAAATTATTAGGAAAAGATACCCTTAAACTGCTGAAGTGAACCATTTATGGAAGAAAAAGGCTCTTCATATTCCCCCAAGATGACAAATTCATGGAAGAACTTAATGAATGAATTTATAAATGAAATTTGATTTTCATATGAAAAAATGTGTTCTATTTATGTTCCAAAAATAATAACAAAATATGGTGTTATTTTTATTGAGATATGCCTCATTTAATTAAATTAGGTCAATCCTATCATCTACAATTTTTTTTCACATAGCTTGATTTATTTGGGACTCTATATATTACGTCAACACTTGATCTATTTAAATAAATTGAATACCAATAATTATAGAAAAATAACAAAAGGCATTAACAATTTGTATCCATTTCCAAAAATTTATTGTAGAAATTAAAATTTAATAAAAAAACTATTAACATTTTCGAATTAATAAAATTTTATATTAATTAACCAAATTCCCCAAAACAATATGATGTAATTTCACATAAAAATAAACATTGGTAGATAATTAGTCATTAGAATGCATATAAAAAATTATTAAAAAATTAATCTCTGTCAATTCCACCACTCTAAACAAATTTATTATTTGACAAGTAAGCATCAGAAATCATATTAATGAAAATTCAAAAAGCATGACCATGAGGTCAACCAATTTAAGAACATAAAAAATAGAATCATGCCTTATAAAAACCATTATTTAAAGTTCATCAGTCAGTAAATGTAATTAATTCAAACTTATTTTCTCCTCCCAATCACATAAAACACTTACCTAATTAAAATTTTCCCAGACAATACAAATGTAGATATTCAACAAAATATTTTATCATCCAAACACATTAAATGGTAATCATAAGTTTGATATTTTCCTAAATATATACCAAATGAGTTTCAAGAAATTTTATTTATTTGGAAGAATTTTCATGGTGAGTTAGTGTCTTAGGTATAATAGGTTTTAGATGTAAAAGATTTTATGGAAAAATGGGGACGAGTTTTCTCTTTAATAAGAAAATGTGTGAAAAATGTTTATATAGAAGTATGTTATCCTCCTCACTCCCCTATACAGATAAAATAATCTAAAACATCATTTAATATTTATAATAAATTATCACATTATTTATTTAATCATCATAAATTTAATCTACTCAATTTTTTACAATATAATTGAATGTTTTATTGATATTTTCAAATCCTCTAGAGCTTGATATTTAAATGTATTGAGGGTTTATTGATATTTAAAACTGTGGTGTGAATTAACATCTCATACTTTGAATGATTATACTTATTTATAATTTTTATAAAATTTATATTTGATTTTTTATCAGATTCAATACAATACAATATTTTTCACTTTAATAATTATTCTCTTGAAAACCACCAATAAGGCAATATATTTTTCCGAATAAAATTTTAAACTACAAAATAAATTTTATCTTTTGATTTTCCTCCTAAGGAAACTATAAATAATTTACCTCAACAGAAGTCTACCTCCCCCAGCCATATGTTCACCTAGATAATTCATTTCACTTCTAGTGAAGGTTACATTGGGATAAGTGGCTTCTAATTTTTCTAACTAACATATCATTTATGGACACTATGGTATAAATAGTTTACATGTATAAGTATTATTGAATAAAATGTTTTTTTATGATAAATTATAATATTAATAGAAAATAAATTTAGACATTAATTTTTAACATGAGCACCCCACACACTCAGTTTTAAAAGAAATATATCAAATTATGGTTAATGAATAACTATTTGGTTCCCTCAAAAAGTAAGTTGAATGAAAATAATAAATGTTAAAAAGGGTGGATAAACCTCATAATATGATTATTTTAAAGATTAAGTTAGTTATACGTTGTATGTGATTCAAAATTTAACAGTCTATCTATAAGTTTTTTATATTTGTTAACCTGAATAGAGTTATTTAAACATTCATTTAAATTCATTTTTTTTGAATAAAATTAGTTCAATCCTTGTATTAGGATACAAAAATGAAAAAAATATATTCATTTTGTGTTCAAAATTTAAAAAATAACACAAAAAATAAAATAAATACACATAAAAAATAAAAGAAAAAATAAAAGTGTAAAGATAAATTAAACAAAATATTGACCAAGGATTTTCATCCCCAAAAATTACTTCATAAAATTCACTCATTATGAATAAATTTATCTATGAAGTGAAATTAAAGAAGATAAAATGTGATAGAAACAAGTTTTAGAGAATGATATATAATTATTTATTTAAGTAGAATAATTCTTGATCTAGTCTATCAATTTCTAAAAAATAGAAACCTTTAAGAAAAAAATGAAGAAAAAACCATCACAAAATTATTCACTGAAAAATAAATAAAAATAGTTAAAAGAGTAAAAGGATAATAATATTGTTTTGAAACCCCTAACATGGTTCTAGGATTTTATTTACCCCTTTCATATAGTTCTAAAATTTCACCCCTAATCTTAATGTGGGAATAGATTCTTCTTCATAAACAACCTAATAATTTTACCTCAAAAATTCATCAGTTCTGAATACTAATAAAATCTCCGAAATGTTAATTTTTTAAGTTCATCTAAATAATTTTTTATTAATATTTTTTTGGAATAATAAAACAAATTATAATGACACATTCGAGACACTTTATCCATAATAAATACCTCTACTGGTTGCTAGAATTACATTCCACGATGTGGTTCAACTTTAATTACAAAAATAAAAATGACCAATTCTTGGAAAATAATCTTAGTACCAACATCCCCATGTGAACAAGTGAATTCAACAATCTAGAACACCGTTATTTCTTATGTTTCATTGAATAATTCTTCTTCATAAGAAAAATAATTCCACTTAAATGTATTTGGTATAAAATCTAAACGTAAATAAATAGAAAACAATTTATTGCCAAAATAACCTGATCAAAGTGAATTAATTGTCACTTCCACTGATGTTTTCCCTCTATTTTTTAGGAGGGAATAACATGTTAAATTTTTTAATTCAATATTTTTAATATCTATTGTTCTTCTAAATATTATTAAAAAATTAATAGATCATATATTTCTTCGTATTTTTCCAAAATTCAATACAAAGGATCCAAATTTTCGTTTTAAAAAATGTGATTTCACTAGGTATTTCATTTTAAACCCAGACATATAATTTTTTACTGAACATTTATTTATTAGGGATACATCCATGTCTAAATAAGTGAATTTTTAATCAAATAATTTTAAAAAATAATAGTATAAAGTTTCTTTCAATTATTCTACGCGTATTTTTGTTAATTAAAAAATTGATGGGATATGGTTTTTTTATTCAATAATTTTTTACAATAATAATTATTTTATGTCATTCATGGAATTATAATGAATTGATATTTGTTTATTATGTAATTAACGAAGTATAGAATTATTTTCACTTGTTTTTTTTAAATATATTCTTTATTAGACTCCTCAAATTATTGGAAATTCTGAAAAGTATAGAAGTATTCATGATAAAAAACCATATTTTTTAAATAAATATAAAATATTGGCTGAATTCCTTGTGGTGAAAAAATGAGACACAATTAAGGAAAATACCAAAAAATAATGAAAGTTGATACTAATTTATTTTTAATGTATCCTCAATAAATAATTACTCATTATAAATGTATTATAGTGGTGAATATGAAGTTATCTTGTGAGGAGGTTTCATGATATGTTTAAATTGCCACTTTGTTTTTTTTGAGTTAAAAGTGGGGATTTATTGGTTTTGACAAAATTTAAGTCAAAAGGATCATATAAATAAAAATTCAAAGTTATATAAGGGAAACAATGAAAAGAGATGTGAAAGAGGAATTCAGATACCAGTAATGGATATGTTTTTACCTTTAGACATTCTATTATTAAATATCTAAACATTATTATCAATTTAACTTTTCTATTTATATATAAATTCCTTATATTATAAATTTAAATTTATAAAAATTCATATAATAAACTCATATATGGGTTTTTATCCCCAATCAAAACAGATTCTATTAGGAAAAGAGAAATGATTAATCAAAACTAACAGAACCAAATGTGCCGAATGAAAACACCTCCCAAAAGATGTTTAAACTACACAAATGATTACTTTAATTACCTAAAATGATAAAATATCCTTAAAATGGATGAAATTTAATTAAAGAAAGAAAAGTACTTTATTAAATCATGAAAATAGATTTTAAAACTATTCTAAAGATTGTTTATAATGATGCACTAGAAAACTCATAATATTAATGTATTTTGATCTACACCACCAAATCTGATTGAATTTTATCCCTTCATGGATATATTACACCATTTTAACTCTTGTATCATCTATAATTTACCACATTCAAATCCTAGACCTCCCTTTCATCAACCGCATAAAGTGGATGTGGAGACTCAAATCTATAATGACGGGGTCTGGAAACATTTTCCTCCATTTTCATTAAATTAAATGTTGGAACATATTTGTACACAATAACTCTTAATCTATAATAGTTTCATTATTAAAATTTGTTTTAATAATTTTTAATATATTACCTCAAACATTAATTCCTTATGTAAACATTAAGAAAAATATATTCTTGAATTACTGTAGGTTAGTTGATTCCCAAAAGACTCTTCGTCATCCTCAAAATTAAACATGGATAAATTTACTTAATGAATTTATTTTTTAGGAAATTTAATTTACATGTGAAACTATGAGTTATGTGTCTAATAAAATTACAATAAACTCATTAGGATTTGTGTAGAAAGATTGATTTTTCATTTAGTGAAAATTGTTCAATTTTATTGGCTATAAATGTTTTCTACATTGATAGATTTATTTGGGACACTTAGGGATCAAATCAGCACATAATATAGTCAAAGAAATTGAATAAAAATAACAATATCATAACCAATAAAATTAATTTTTTTAATTTAAATTATTTTCTAAAAAGTAATTCTTGAGATACTAATGAGATAAAAACTTGAAAAATTCCATATTTAATAAATTTTTATATTCATGTGAGAAATTTCCTAAAAATAAAAAAATGATGAAATTTCAATAAAAAAAACTACTTAGGATTAAATAGTCAAAATAAATGTAAAGGGTTAGGAAAATTTAATCTATAAAATAGATTCATATATCTCAATTAACTTCTTTAATCATCACATCATTGAAGTGAGATTCCTAGAAATTAAACCTCCATGCCTCTATGAAGAATAAATAAACAATCTATATCAAATTAGTGCACATCAATTATCCATCAATAAAATCCATAAAATATCAACATAATAAAGGATAAGTATGTAATAATGAATCATGGAAGTTAATAACTGCAATCTATAAAAATAAAGTTCCACTAGGAATGAGAAATGAAAGGATATCATTGAGGTGATCAAGGATGTCTATATAACTCATACCATCTCCTAGAACAGTGAAGAAGGGAAAGAAATGAATTTGAAAGTGATAAAAAACATGATTTTATATTTGAAAATATATTTTTAAAAATTATTTATTAATTTATCTCATTATTCTGGAATGGTTTCATCTTAATCGATAATGTAAAATCATAAAACAAATCTCCCCCATATTATATTCACATCCACATCCAATTAACATTAAAATTTTTGGATATCGATGATTATCATGGTTTAATGAACCTTGTTATGCCACAATACATCAATATTATGAATTTCATGATACAATCCACTTTATTTGTAAATTTAATAATCACTTTCCTTTTTAAATTCTTGATTATTTAAAAATAGTTATAATTTAATCAATATAAAAATGGTGCAATACAAACACATGTTAGGAATCATGGACTTAATCTATAGAAAAATATTATTCCCACAATGACATATAATGACACCAAAATAAATAAACACATCACATTATTTTGTAATATTATCTATGAAATATTAATTTATAAATCCAAATTACACTGATCTGGATTTAATTTCCACCATTGATACACTATTATTAGCTTCAAAACAAACAAAATATCATCCAAACTTTGAGAAAAATAATGGATGGATATGAGTAATTACAATGATATTTATAATTTAGGTATATATTTTACTCAAATTCAACCTTTATGCTTCTTATTTTACACCAAAACACAAAAACATATAAGAAATCGTAATAAATCTTGAATTCTAATCCTGATAATTCACATTAAAAACCTATCAAAAAATTATCATCCTTAGATATAAATAAACCAAGATAAATAAATTAAAAACCCCAAAGTTTAACTACCATGACAGATACATATTGATTAACAAATTTTCCATAGAAAGACTCAAAAAATAAAGAAAAACATCAATACATTCAAACTAATATATTTTTTAACTTCACTACATGAATAATGGTCCAAAATAACTCCATATATTGACCTTACATTGATAACTATTGTTACCACATGAATTCATTTGAACCACCATTTATCAATAAGACACACATAAATGAAATAACATTGTATCAAAACACATTCTCACATCAGTTATAAATATCCAAATGTTACTCAATAAAACTATATCCTTTTTAATATCCAACATTACCCAATTGATGATTTGTGAGTCATCAAAATTTTATCACTTAAGTTACAAAACATATAATAAATGATGACTATACTTGAACACTAAGTGTAAACTCCTATAATACACATAAAACATATGAAAATATTATGTTGTCTTCATTTTCTCTCAAATGAAAAGCATGTTATTCGTCATACTCTATATCATATTAGGACTAATTATCATTAACTCCATATACACAGTTTAGTATACAGGTGATCTATATGAATGTTTTTATAATTCCAAAAAATTATTTTATAGGAATAAATGAATTATAATAGAAATTATAAGGAAAATAAACCAAACATAGACTACTCACCCATGAACCATCAAAATCAATAACACATACCTACAATAGTTTCTCCAAAGTATGGTTCATCTACTATATTTTCACATTCCTTTGAGGATGAAATGATATTAGAAGATCAATTTGAGAGCCAAAATCATGTTCCAATAACTTATAAACTACAAAATAAATGTAATTATAATAATTGAGGATTATTATCCTTGAAATAGTATAAATACTCACGACTTCTTCAACATAGAGCTTCCCTATAATGGCTAAATCATTTAAATATTGAATCTATAACAAATTTCACAAATTCATCAATTAATACACTAAAACTTAAATGATGTTATGTCCTCCTATAAAACAAGGTAAAACCATCACAAAATTCATGGACATATCCTCCAATTTTCATAGAGGATCTTCTACGAGACAAAACATTCTATCCAAAACTAAATAGAGGCCGTTAATCAATTAAAAAAGGAGTCTAGAAACAAAATCCCCTAATAAATTCTGTATCCCCAAATAAAAAAAGATTTATTTCAAGGTATGATAAATTATTCCTATTCTTAGATACTCTATTATATGTTATCTATGAAACTCGTGAAGTACTTATCCATTCATAGTTCATAAAACCAATTTTTTCCATGAAACAAAAAATGATACTCTATATCCTTTATCAATCATTCAAAATACACTTCATGAAAAATATAATAGCACCACACATCCAATCTAGGATAACTTATTTTAGATTCCTCTTCATAATCAATTATAGTTGAGTGAAATTTCTTATCATATAGTAAAACTTCACTAAAAATCTCTTATATGTCTAGATACAAGGAAACAATCCACCAAATTATCCTACACCCATATCTATTATCATGAAAAATATCACCATTAATTTTATGAATTTTTGCATTGAAAACCACATTACAATTTGTGGAGTATATGTGTTCTCTATGTCATCAACCTATAATAACTCCACTTATATTAATTAATTTGAATTTAGACCCCAAAGATAGAAGATATATCACATAATATAGTGGTTGGTAAAGATAAATGACTTTTATTTGACATGTTATTCTTGTCATAGATTTAAATATATCTTTGTGGACCCAAGATCAAGATCATGGGAGGAATTCTTATTCTAAAGAGGATGTACCTTGATACACTTTTAGGATACCATCACATACATGTTAATAAATAAAACCTCCCAAAACAAGATACCTCAAACATGAATCATTCCATTGGATAATGAAGCATAAGACCACTAACCAAATTCTTCTTTAGGTACTCAAACAATACTATATATTGATCCATATTTAGAAAGGAATGTACCTTCTCGATTAATTCCATAAAAGGAGTCAACATTAATGATAAAAAATACCAAAAAAATCCAATAATATCCAGTATAACCATGTATATTTCAAACATATATAATATTATTCGGAGTTTATTAATAATAAATCACTTCATTAATTGAGATATTAATATCTATAACTCTATTCTCTATGACATGTATAATGAAATATAACTCATGCATTAAGGATATTCACTTGGAAAAATTTTCAGAAAGTTGACACCATCAATGTATCTATAAAAAATTATGTAAATAATATGCATGTTTATCCTCAATCCTCGAGTACACAAATATTTAATCATTGAATACCACTATGAAGTGATCTAGGTACTCATGAAATACTAAATCCATCCATGACATGAAAAGTTATGGAACATTCATGGACTTCATAGGAATCAATATAGGTTTAAAATTTTAATAGATACATTTCATGAAGATCTCTAAAATATCAACCTTATTCATATGAAAATTATAATATCCAAATCATAGATGATTCTATACGAAGAAGTTTTAATTGATCAAACAAGATAGTAATCTATGGGAGTGGGTAATGGGGTTTCACAGTCACTTAGTGCAATGACTGATAATATGTGAAAATATATAAATTTACATCCATCTTTTTTATAAACAATATCATAAAACTTTAATGAGATACAGAAGTTCAGCTAAAATAATTCTACAATAGACTATCAATCTAAATCTATAGTTCCCATAGTTTAAATAGTGTCATCCAATATAAATAGACGGATTTGGGAGAAACAACAGGTGGTAACTCTATCATGAACCTAGATATATATATCATATAGTAGTTCTATAACCTATATTAGAATAACATTGAAGGATTCATCCAAAACTATTGGATAGTACATTTCATGTACCTTAGTAAAAAATTTCATCAATTGTACTAGCTATGATGATATAGGCTTTATGATCTGTAATATATCCAATAATATCACTCACAAACAAATATCACTCTCTCACCCTCCACACCAAAGAAAATAACACATAACTTATAATTATTAATGAAATCCTATTTCAAATCGAAATAATACTAGAAAATGATGGAATCATATGGTTTTATCTATAATAATAAAAATTATACACTCGATTGACTCCATATTATCATCATCTCTAACCCTTGCTGTATCTTTTCTAATTGAGAATGTCCTCTAATTGTTGTAGATAAATTCATGGTACTAGTAATCTTAACCATACTATGTATCAATGATAAAATTAAAGCTTTTGAAATAAAGGATTGATGACCTCCAAAGTTTTTCAAATAATAAGAAAAAGTGGATTATAAATATATTATACATTTAATAATCACATACCATCTTTACTTGTTTGACTCTACTATTTGAAGCTAAAAACAACAAGATCCTCTATATTACTTTCTTCTTAACTTATATCCTCTTAACCTTTTATTATTCTTATCCCTTAAAGGTTGAAAAAAATTCATAGGATAAACTCTACCACTAGATCTCTATATCAATAGCCAATATGGTCACTAATTTTGTTTCCACTAAAACTACTTCCCAATGTTGGCTGATTTGATAATAAAAATATTAAAATTTTCATTTTCCTATTTCTATTCATTAATAATTGACCAAACTTCAACCAAAAACTATGGGACATGAAGAACTCCATTTGAGATTTCTGAGTAGGGAGTCCTTTGTTAAATGTCTGACAACCCTACAATTGATGGGTTCCTACACCAAACTCTACTAAGAATCATACTGTACCATCCATCATCATATATCACACAAATTTTCCTTTAAAAATAATTCATAAGGACCATTAAATTCATAAAAATCCTATTATATTTCATCTTAATTAATGGATTGAATTTAAAATAGGGCCTTAGGTTTAATTACCCTCTCAAAGATGCAATCTCACCACACTTCATTAGTCAAAAAAGAAGGGGATATCACATAGAATCATAAAATTTAATTTTCTTATGTTATGTGAGACCAGTGAGAGTGGGAGATGGTGAAATAGTAATCCTTATTACCTTTTTATGATTTATTTCCTTTATAAAAACCTCTATGATCAGTTAAGATCTTGATCCTACCATTCTTAGTTGTCTCAACATTTCTCGTATGGAAATATATGAAATCAAAGAAGACACAAAAGTATTTATAAGGACTAGACCTAAAACCCTACTCTTTTATAGGTTTTAATCATGTTCCGAGACATTGTTTCTATACTATAAATATCTATGAGTCCAAATACAAGCCATCTCTTGAAAACCGTGACATAATGTGTCAAACAATTCTTGGAACACAAGTGAATATAGAGACAGTCTCTAGATGAGTTCTTTATATTGACTCTTTCCAATAGAATAAAAATTCTAAAAACAATATCCTTCCAGAGTATCACAAAATTTTATTTATATTGGATCCCACTAGTTTGAATGTGTTCCTCCACAATCATGTGGACTGGTATTGGAATCCCTTTATCAACATATTTAGTGTTGTGTATACCTTTTTCTCCATCAAGTCATTATGTCCCAACCTTCCAAAGGATTAGTTTCCTAAATCATTATCTTATTATATTGATATAATGATATCATAAATAATACGATGTAGTACCTTTATTTCACATTCTTCACATTATTTTAAAAAAACATGGCGTTTGACTCATTTCTTCTCTTACTTCATTAAGTCATAAGGAAATCATTAATGAAATCAAGTTCTTCTCCTTCAATGCCAACATCTATTATCAATTAAAATATAATTATTTGATTCATTTAATTTTTATCTCTTCTCATGTTCTTTTATATTTTTTGTATTAATAATATAATTCCAAAATATGAATAATGGAAACTTTTTGAACATTAGTGGTAGTTGAACAACTATTTTTTTAATTTAATTTTAAAAGTGTAAAATTAATCTTCTTAAGTCATGGTATTATTTCTCCATCACATGATATTTAAATATCAGAATCCTATCTTTTAGTAAAAATCAATATCCTTTATTTTATATAAAATCTTACTCTGTTTGTGCATGGAACTATATAGTTGTGAATTGGAATTATAGCATGTGATAGGAAAATATAATAAAATTTATATTCTTCCTCACATAGTGATTAAATCCAAATATTACTTCATTATAATCATATTTTATTGTGAAACTATGGTAAATAAATCAATAAATATTGGTTTAAAATCATATAAGTTAATTTAATATTTATTTAAAATATTAATTCTAAACATCTACGATATACATTTATTATAAATATCTAAATTTCACCATTTATGTTACTAATATGGAGCCTTGAAACCACTTATATGTTATTCATTAAATGACTCATAATGAACATTAAATGAAGCCTATATATATGCTAATGACTCAAATGTAGAGGCCAATGAATCATATTATGGTTCTGAATTACATATACACAACACATACACAGAATTTAATGATTCATACACATGATTGTTTATTTTTTCCATTTTCAACTCATTTTTGAAATGAATCATATGTCGTAAGGTAATGAATCATACATAGATTTAAACCACTCATATATAGTCAGGGACTTTTCAAAATTTCAGTGAACTCTTGCTAAAACGACTCAAACGCAGAGCCGTTTGTGAAATTTCATCTCTATATTAGAAACTAAATACTCCACTAACATTGATGAAGATATCATCAAACCCATATATACACCTTCTATGTTATAATAAATTAAAATAAAAATTTATCTATAGGATATTCATTAAATGGATGGATATTCTTAACCTCATCTGTCCTTTTATCTTTTTGATAAAGATATTTACTCCCAATATTATCTGGATTCAAACATATTATAATAATTGGTATAGAAAGTACTTTCACATAATTAGTAAATTTATTTGAAATTATATCTTTATATTAATCATAAAAAATAAGTTCTATTACTTGAATCTATAAATCAATGTTCTTTAAGAACATATATATTCTTCCTTTTTCAATTTGTGATTGACGAACCTCATATACATATCAGATTATTTATCAATGATAATTAATAAAATTCTTAACTGTTCTCCTCAATCTCGCATTTTAATATATTATCACTACCCAAAAATCTACTAGGTTAGTATGTGTGCTTTAATGAACATTTAATTCTCCCACATAATGAATTAAATGAAACAATAATAATTTCGAAGGGGAGGTATTATTATCTCATTAAAAACCTTCAATAATATTAAAAAAAAATTACAAAATATAAGATTCAAGTTAAAATACTTTTATATTTTTTATAGGAAGGTGGAAACCCATAATTTCATATAAATATGATTTTATTTAGTCAAATATATGTCTACAAGGGATAAACTAGTGTAGAAAATAAGAGTGATTCACCAAATCATCATGGTTTTCCATTAATTAGTTAATCTATGTGATACCACTTCATTTTTTTATTTTGGGGTTGTGTAAATAGTTGTATTATAAAAATTATAACCAACATAAATCTCAACCATAAATATCAAAAATTCATAGGTAAAGACAAATAACTCCCCCTTGAACCATTGTTTTTTATTAATCATCTCTCTATTCTTTAAAATATATTTAACAATGAAAAATTAATGATAAATAATTTTTAATAGAAAACCCATCCTTTTATTTTAACTATATTTTTTTAGAATATATATTTATTAGTATACAAAAATAAAATAAATCTTAACATATATAATTCCCCTCAACATATTCACTCTAAGGTTTTAGTGAATGAGGCTTAAGAAACATGGATATTACATCATTTTGGATGAATATTCAAAACATTATAAAATTATACTATCGATGACCATAATAGTTTATTTCAATTGAAAACATGGAACACAATTTATATTATGGTGAAATATATTCTATTTTTCTCAAAAATATCTTCCCATTTAGTACTCCTACGTAAAATGTTTCTAACTAACACAGGGAAAGGAAATATAATAAAGGATGGGATCAGATTATAAATAATGGTAAACAAAGGAGATACATAATAATAATATGATCATTATTGTATGATATAATTATAATAAAATGTTAATATCAGACCCTACATATCAGAAATCATATACACGAGTCATGGAAGAAATATTAGTAGTTCAAAAAAACATTAATCATAAAGGAATCAAGATCACAATCCATAAAGTCATAACATAGAAATTAGACATAGAATTTTTTTAGACATAATAATATAAAATCATTCCTTATAAGTAAAATATTATTTTGAAACTTGTTCGGAAATTAATGGGGAATACACTTATTGTATAGAACACACCACCATCCCCAGTAGCCACACTTTCCTTATAGTGGATCAGGTTATACCTTCTTCCCATATTAGACTAGGTTTCCCCTTCTTCACATACTAGAACAACCCTATTAAATTATTTCCCATAATTGTCTCATGTTATATAAATATGTACATAATTAATTGTAGAGACAAATATGGTTCATATTTAAATAATGAAAATATACATACGTGTTCCATAATATAATAAAAAATTCATCAAATCATGACCCATAAAAAGACATAGGTTTCATAAACATTATATCATAAACCAAAAAATGAAAGGGGTGTCCTAAAATTTTCATCATATCACTACCTGCAGAAAATAGATTGGTTTCATTATCATCTCATTGAAGCCAAATATGTGAAAAAAACCTGCTTTCAAAAGCATATTACCCTTGGAAGGGAAATGAGTTTCATAATAATCATTTTATATTAAATAAAAACAATTAAAATAGAGAATAATAATGGTGTCCTTATAAAATATTCGTAATAATGAATAAAATATTTCAAAAGATGTCATCTTAGATAGAGGATTATTTTGAAAGATCACTTGGAATATTTCTTAAGAAAAATAGCATTTCATTGAAAATAACGTTCATATGATATTTTTTGAAAATAATTTTATTATAAATAAATTTTTTATTTCTTAATTAAAATAAATTTTCATATATGAAAATTTATTTTAAAAATTCAGTCATTTAGAAAATTTATTTCTTTAAAAATACCAAATAAAAATTATAAATTATGCTTGAAATTTTTTTATGAAAATAAAATTTAAACATATAAGGAAAGAATTAAAATTTTTTGAAAACATTTTCAATTGAAATGAAATTGAAAAATTATAAATAAACCTCATATACATATTTAAAACCTTTTATTATGAAAAAACTTTTAAAAATAGTAAATAAAGATTGAAATCATTTTGAAATCCTATTTCTTTTAAAACGCATTGAATAATTGAAGATAAATATTTGAATTTTTTTGTACTTTTATTTTTTTATATTCATAAAAAATAATTTTAAAACACTTTTTAAAACATTTTTAGAGAACATGTTTTTTGGAGAATACATATTTATGACTGAAGAGAGAATTGAAGGTGAATTTTCTTAAAAATAATTTCTTAATTATAGAAAATATCAAGGAATGTAAAAATTGAACCATTAAAAAATGATATCAAGAATTACTATATCAAAAAAACATTCATGATATTTTTTTAGATATGGATTATATTATTTCATAATAATATGCATAATCGTAAATAATCTTGATGAAGGATGAGATTGGATCAATTAACTATTACCACATCGATAACATTGAATCCTAAAATCCATGAAATAATAACATTACATAAAGAATTAAGTATTTTTAAAATTTATATATTCATTATATAACTTGTCAAAGGGTATAATATATAACCCTTATAAGAATACAAGTTAAAAATTTTACATGTGTCTCAAAAAAGGAAAATTGAGACAAACATACTTTACCGATATGTTAACTTCTAGACAGTAAAAACAAAAGAAATATATATAATAAAATGGATATATAAATATACATAAATTTAACGATATGTATCACATAAAAAAATTAGGGGAATTATATACAACACAAAAAATAAACATGTTGTGAATAAGGCATGAGTCTTGGATAAAAAAAGTGAGAATATAAATCCCCTTACTAATGAAGTAACTTAAAAATCCTGAGATCATTAAAAGAATAAAATAAATTGAAATGTTTAGTATAATTAAATAAATTATATTCATAGTATGACCTATATTAGGGAATTATATAAACCACAAAAAAGATTTTGTGGTGAATATAACATGTACCACACAAAAATTAAAGTGATATATGAAAACCATTACCTTAAGTCTAGAATTTATTCATACATATTAAAAAATATGTATAATATGTATAAGTATATTATAAATCTACATAAAACCCATTTCGTATATCTGATACTGTATATTATTTTATTATGACTTTATATTACCTTTTTATTGGAGAGACCATGTTAATGTTTTTTTTTAGGTAACATTCTCTCTTTTTCTCGTATATATTTTCACTAATTATTCTTGACCCTCTAACTTAAATAATGAATTATTTATTTAATTAATTTAAAAAATTATTATAATGTCATATATATTATGTTTATAAATATTTATAATAATATATAAAATATAGTAATGTGAAATCAAATACACAATTTATTGAGATGGTAAGTCGTACATACTTTTGCACGTTGATTCCGTTTTAATGTCATATTGAAAGAGAAAAGTTAAATATAATATATGTATATATATATTATCATTAAAATAGATTTATTATTTCATATATATCATATTTTATTACTAATCCCAAACATAATATATTCCATGTAAATTGTGAACGAATCACATCACTTTGAGGTAGCGGTAGTCCACATGTCCAAAACTGAAGTTATCGTATTTACAGAAAAGGTAAAGGATAATGGTATGAGTTATATAATAGTTAATAAAGTATAAATACATTTTAAATATAAAAAATATAATATAATAACAGAAATTACATCTTCATTCCCAAACTTGGAAGGTGACGATGGAAGAATGAATGACATCAGTTCTTGAGACGGTAGTTTTTCATACAAACGAATGATGATTGTAGATCCCATTTGATGGAAGTTTGTGTGACTTTATCTCATAAACTTAGAATATAAATATCTAAATATGTTTTATATATGGAGATAATTATATAAGAATATAATTCAAATAATTAATTGGTTGAATAAAGAGATAAAATAAATTTTTTTTGTGGAAGGGTGTCACTTTCTTCTCTTGGGAACTCCTTTTGGTTTTCACTAGAGGGATTCCTTCGTTGTATTTCTTCCCAAATTGATGATTCTTAGATTAAGGTATGGATTTTTTAGATTCTTTTTCTATTTTTTTATGATACAAACTGATTTGTATGTGATTAAAATTTATGGGGGGGTGAGTGGATTTTTATCGTGGAGGAGGAGTGACATTATTTTAAATATAAAAGGTTAAAACTAATGAGAGGTGTAACATACATCATGTGTATTCAATAATGGTCCATGTACTATACAAGTGATTTTATAGTATAAATATGGATATTATATGTATTGTTTACATTTTTTGATGTTATTTTCATACTTAACATTATTTTTAACCACTATGTAAACTCATTTTTACATTAATTGATATAAATTATAAAAATTAAATTCAATTAAAATGGTAAAAAAATTTAACTTATAATAAATTATAAAATTATCTGGTTCCCAATATAGAATCCATATTTCCCAATTAAAATAAAATAGGGTAATAGTTTAATTTTATATTAACCCCATATACATGTTGAGAAAGATAGGTTTTAAAGTAAGTAGTTCTAAATCGTGGATGGTTTTTATATTCGATTTATAAAATAAATAAATTGTAGTAACCTAAATTGATTTTATTTTTTAAAATTATTTATATAAGTATAAATTAGAAAATAAATTAAAATATAATTTAACTATATTAGAAAATTAGATGAAAAAGAAGTTTTCAATTAATATTCATCATTTTTTCTGATTCATCAAAAATTGAAGCCTCTCAAAAAAATACAAAAATAGTCATCCAAAGTAAATTTTGATATCCCCTTTTCAAAAATTAAGTTTATTTTATTATGTAAAAATAATAATTTTTAAAGATTATATTTAAAATGGGTACTTCTTTAAAAGGTGGTAAAATTATCTATTTGAAAGATACATCTTTTTATTCATAAAATCAAATTTATATTTTACTTATGCATGTCAATCCTTTTGGTTGATTGTAAAAAAAATTATTAAATAGATAATATATATATATATGCATATATTAAAAAAAATTAA
This sequence comes from Viscum album, assembly GCA_963277665.1. Taxonomy (NCBI): domain Eukaryota; kingdom Viridiplantae; phylum Streptophyta; class Magnoliopsida; order Santalales; family Viscaceae; genus Viscum; species Viscum album. Next base: position 886,733,664 of record OY728158.1, read on the forward strand.
TCAAAAGAGATTTGATAGATTTATTGAGATAAAATAGTGTTGGTACATAGAATTAATGTTTTATTTGAAAATAAATTTCTTTATTATTCAATATTTATTACATTCAACTATAAATAATTACAGACCAAAGGATTTATTTTATATACAAGTGTAAAGCATAGTTTCATAATTTTTTATTCTCATTCATATCTTCCATTGAAACGGTTAGGAGATAATTTTAATAATATTTTAATAAAAATATTAAATGTATATTGTAGTTCCATAAAACCTGGTCTTGTGTGTAACAAAAGCTATCAAAGGGACTCGGTATTGTGTGTAACACAATCCAAACATAGTTTTACATTTATCACAAGATAATATATGTGTTTCATGATGTGTAATATTATATTAGTTTTTATTATATTGAAATCCAAAAAAAGTTCTTTCATATAACAAAAACCAACATTTAGTGGTGTGTTAAATGAAAAATATAGGAAATGGATAATTAATCCAACAATAAATATTTAATAAAATCTTAGGGTATTTCATGCGTATCCCCTTGAATTGATATTTTCCCTCAAAAATAATCAGAGTTATAAAATTTTTAATAGTTGAAGGATTCTATCATAGAATCCCACGTCATAAAAATTAATACCAAAAGACCCTTCAAAAAGGTAAATTTAGAAACATAGTATTTACCCAAAATAACTCATAAATAGGTTTCCACATATGAGAACATAGGTTTCTTGTGAAAATACATACATGGAATAGAAATTTAACTATCATGTTCGGAAAGAGGGTGACAGAGAACATGGTTAGGATAAATATAATGATCTCAAAGCCATAACCGAAAGAAGATTAATAAAGGTCACTGATATCATAAAAAAAGATGATATTATGACTAAATTTTATTTTAATACCCTTTTCATAAAGTTGAATATTTCAATGAGATGATATACTTACTTGATTTCATTCAAGTTCATATACACAATCTCACCCTTTGTTTGTAACTTGATAAAATTTCAATATCATATCCTTATTGAATAAATGAAGGTGAATTTTTTATGTTGGAAGAACTAACATATCATAAGTTCTATTAATAGAATGATACATCATTCCATATATTTGTAGTTAACATTACAACATAATTGTTTGAACATATTATCAAATATGCATAAATTCTCATATGGTGAGATAATACGTTAACATCAAAAACATCATATGAAGTTTAAAATAAATCCTTCCATAAATTGTTAACATTGAACCATTCAAAAAAATAAATGTGAAAACATTTAGTGATAAGGTTTATTAATTTATCAAAAACAGCTTAGAATTTATCCCCTATATATCATATATTAGCTATTGGTTTTCACATACAACACATGTTAATACGTTCCACAGGTTTTCACTTAAAACAAGTTAATAACTATAATTATAATAAAAAATTATTGAAAAATTTTATGATTTCTTATTCCATAGATTATTTAGTATATTCTATAAATCAAAAATTGTTGTATACCTTATCCATGAATATATAAACTACTTTTTCAAAAAATCCTTCATTAGTTCCAATGTATTCTGTACAGTGTAATTTACTTATTCATATTATATATAAATCATTATCTAAACAACATTATCTCAATATTAAGAACAAATTTAGGATTATATTTACCTTAATATTGTGTTTCAACTGAATAAAACCTTTCCATTAAATCACTTTTATAGTCCATTACAACCATTCAAAATATTATCTTAAATCCCTAGAAAAAAACATAAACTGATTAATCCTTATATTTTTTAATTTTCATATAACATAATTCTCGAATCCAAATACCTAAACTCTTCAATCATCCCCATCCATCCTTAAAACAATAACAATTCTACCTCATCATATTACTTAATACCTCATTCCTTTAACATTTCACATGTAGTGTCATCATAATTATCAACATAACCATTACTCACGTCACCTTATTTATTCCATTCATAATATTGTTTCCTAGGAAAATGATTTACATAATTATAGTTTATTACATATTTAAATCACTAAACCATTGATGATATATTATGGATTCAATTATTCTTCTTTTGTATATAAACAAAAAATTTCATTATCCATTTTCAATTAATTTCTTTGTTTCATTATTTCACATAATCAAAACATGTACCCATTCCTCTAATACATTCACCCATGTGATTATTTCCACATTATCAACACAAATGAAACTAAATCATATTTCTTCCATGGTCACCATTACCTGAACTCTAATAAATCTCCTTCATTATCTCCTTTTTTATTCTAAGTATTTATTAAGTTACACACTATTAATCATGTTGTGAGAAAACTTATTAGTCTTGCACATAATATCCTCTGCTATAGTGATCCTCTAATTTGAACTCTTATAAAAAATGTTTCTTGCACAATAAACATTAACCCAATTTGATGTGGTTCCTACCATTTAATAGAACCAAAAATCATAGTGTGTACAAAATTTATAATATTATAAATCTAAATAATCATAAAAATTCACTTATAAGATATCTAAATTATTAACCATTATTTTAAATATATGACACCTTAGGCTTATCCTTAGAGAAATCCCTAGATATACCCTTAAAAATATCTCTACGCATCTCAATAATTTTTTATAATTCTAGTTTAAAAAGGATGAATAAAAATTTCTTTTATTCCAAATATAGATACCCAAGATTAACATTCTTTAATATGATACCATTTTAGGTGAATATTAAACACATTAAAAAATTATATGATCAAGGACTATAATAGGTTAGTGACATTGGAAACTTGCATAAAAATATTCTAGTTTGGTGAAAGATATTCAATGTTTCTCACTAAGATATTACAACTTAGTAATCCTATATAAAATTATTCTTCATAACTGTGAGAAAAGAAACATAAGTAAGGGTGAGCTCAAATGCTCAGTAATGCTGAAAATTATAGGGAACGGAAACAATCTAAAAGGGGAGGTGGTGAATCATGCTGTAAAAATTTTATTTTAATGTAATGTTTCTTGTTCCCACATTTGTTGGAATTTATCAGACCTATGTGATGGAATTATTAAGTAATCACACATTCTCATACCGAGAGACAACACAAAAGTTTTACATGGTTCACCACTAATGGATAGTATAAGGATCATACACTAATAGTGTATCTATCATATCTAAATCCACTAATATTCACTAGTTGTAGAATAAATATGTTTATACATAGTCACTATACTCCATGCACACAACCTTTACAAGATTTTAGGGATAACACACTACCTCCCTTGAGATAATTCCATTAAGTCCCCCTAGATCACTGCATTGGGTGAAGTGTTACTCAATTTAATGACATGAATGTCACTTCAGTAGATTGGAATTGAAGTACATGTCTCTAATTTGTATGATAATTTTCATGAATCACATTCCTTAATTTATACAATAGAAAAAACTTATGAAACATACTATATATTAAAAACCCTCATGAAGCATTACTCAATAACATTCACACAACATCTATACTTTGATGAGACTTTTGGGATTGTCTCACACTATTATGTTTCTGGAACCCTTAACATTCACAAAAATAGACCATGGGTACCACTTTGTGTAGTTAGAGAAAAGGAAAAATATTGCGAAATATTTTTTATGTATAACTATTTTACGTATTAATATTTTTCATGGAATAGATAGAAAATTTTCATTTTTAAAATTTATAACTATTTACTGGGGTTAGTCACATATTTATAAACATTATTGAATCTGAACACAAGTTGCTCACCCAAATAATACTTTGTGTGCAATATTCCACAAAGCATATAATTACACATTTTTACATCATATTTGGTATGGAAGACTCCTTCACATTTCCCAATTCAAATAAATTTCATAGTTGATCAAAACTATTCATTTTTCATACAGGTTCATATTTTGTTACATTCTGATTCTTACAAATAAGTATTTTAATTTACATATATTTTTATGAACGTCTAAAGGAATAATTTTCATAAAATATTTCAGAAAAAATTAAATATTTCACAGAAAATACTTTGATAAAATTTTTATTATACATTTTCAAAATTATAGACCCCAAAAATTTATCAAACACAAGGAAAAAACACCTCATTCAAAACTAAAACCATCTAACCCATAAAAACATTTATTTCCAAATCCTTGATCAAAAAATTTATATTGAAAACCAAAAAAACTAAAATCCCTTTCTAGTAACCAGTTGTGATAGTACATGGTTCAAATAATCTCCCCATTATTTCTATTGACAATGTGTTAGATAAATTCAATAAAGCACATACCACAAAAAAAACATAAAATGTGAGAGACAAGTCATCCAACATTCTATGTATATGTGATCAAATATAGATGTAGAGAAAAATAGGGGAAGCATGAATTTGGGCTTCATGTTTTTTAATGCTTAAATATGTGAAATATAAGCTTTAATAAATATGAACAGTTTCCTCATAACACCAAATTCAATTCATGTCACTGAAACATTGCATGGTTTTTCAACAACATGTAACTAGAAAACCTTTATGAAATTGAATATCTATATTCCATAATTTATAAATAACCACATGGATCCAATATGGGTACTTTAAAAGCTCAAAAATATACATCCCTTAGATCATATCTCCCCTATAATCCTTCATTACTTCCACAAATAGATAAATAAATTCATCACAAATGGGGAGAGTGGATTATCTATAACCTCCTCATGCATTGGGAGGTGGCTGAACACTAAGGTTAAAAAAAAGTTTCTCAAACACATGGGCTTCCAATATATTAGTTATAATGTCATCTACTTGGTTATTAGTTCCAACATACTCCATTTTATTCATGACTTGTTAAATATTTTCCTTGATGAACTGATATTTAATATCAATATATTTTGTATGAGAGTGGTGAACAATATTATTTGTATGATCGATCATGCTAGTTTATTCGCATTGAATCACTAGTGGATATTTCAGCTCATCACCAATAACAGTTATCTATTTCTTCATCCACGATAGTTGAGTGAAAGACTTTTTAGTAGAGGTATACAATAGTTCGGCTATACTAATAGATGTTATATATGTTTCCTTCTAAACCATTACATGCATTTTATTCAAATAATAAATAAACCACCACTAGTGAACTTTCTATCCACCATATATACAACCCAGTTATCTTTAGAGAATTCTTTAATTTCATTATATATTCCTACTAAAAATTATAATCCAAAACTGAATGTACCTTGAATGTACCTCGTAATAATTTCAACTTAATCCAATTGGTACTCCTTAAGATTACATTGAAAGAAGTTTCTATGAACGTGGAAATGATGATAAAATGATACATTTTAGTCATGTATATTAATATTCTAATTATTCTCTTATATAATATGTAATCCACAGATGTCCCATCTTTGTGCTTTCAATGTTTATTCCGAACTTCAATCACCGTCGACATCAGTTTGGTGCCATTCATGTTGAATTTTTTCAACATATCTATAGAATATTTTTTCTATAAAATGAAGGTGGAAAAATTATTCTTAATCAACTACAACCCTATGATGTATGTGAGTTCACCAATATTGGAAATTTTAAATTATGATTTCAATTGATTAGAATATTCTTCCACAGAAGGATTTCTTCTTCCAAAAAAATAATAACCTCCACATACAAAATCACCATAAGTTGAAATTTATGAGAATTAATCACATAAAGATTATTTTAGAAAACATCTCTTTTAAACTAATGATTCTTTAGATTGAATAGAGTTGAGAGTTCCAGGCTCGTGCTTCTTAATTTAGACCACATATACTCTTATTTAATCGGAAATCCTTATTCTCATAATTTCAAATCAAGAATCCCACTAGTTATTTAATGTAGAATTATTCTTCAGGAACTCCATTTTAGAATTCTATTTTGGAATCCATTTGATAAACTTTATAATCTATCTAAATTTTCATGGCATTGAAAATCCTAATTACCTTTATTCTATCTACTAAAAATATTTTTTCTTCAACATCAATGCCATAAATTTGGGCATATCTTTTACACACTAAGAATTACAAGTTTTATTATAACATTTCCTTGTTCATTGAATTTATTTTAAAAAATAAACTTTATTCCCATCCAATTGCGATTTTAAAGTATCCTAATAAGATACCATATGTCTTGTTTTTGTCAATATGATCCAATTCATTATCCATATTCTTAACCCCTGATTCATCATTTTTTTCTTCTTCAAATGAGTTTTTTACAAAATTTATAGAAATGTAAAATGTGCTTTATCCCTCATTCTCCTGGACTAGGTTGGTGTGGTTCAATCCTCAATGATGTTTGATTGATAAATTTATTCTATTTTATTTCTCCTATGAGGTTCTGATGATGTGTCATTGTTCATGGTTTCCACTTGTCATTCTTTTTCTTTATTATCATTATTTTGTGAGCCGTGATGGTTTTACAAACCTTATACTATTTCTAAAAATGAATCTATCCCTTTTCCAATTTCATATTCATGTTCTATAATATTAGCATATGATATCCTTGATATATAGATATATTAATTTTCAATGATCATGACATCAATGATTTCCATAATTATTCCGAGATGATTATTGTAACATTTTTAGGATTTACTCTTTATTGAATATCTATAAAATATTCCCTCATCTACAGCATCACTACACTTTCCATGATTTAATTATTTATTTCATATGAAACATTTACTTCCAAATACATGAAAAAACTATAGAGAGGTAATCCTTTCATACCATATATCCTATAATTTCTTGGTTTCTCTTATAAAATTTGTTTTCTATTTTGAGTGTAAAATGCTACTTTAACATCCTCTTTACAATAATGATGGGAAATACAACTCTAAATTATTATAATTATGAACATTTTATTCACATATAAATTTCCACATTCAAAAAATCCATTCAGATATGAGTTTATCACTAAATAGACATCATGATTTATTCAATGATTTTGAGGTAATTGTTCAATTCAATGGAAGCGTATTCAACACTACAGTCAAATCAAAGAACTTTGATTATTCTTATAGTATCATTCTCACCTATTCAATGATAAACTTTCATGAAATCAAGCACTTAAATTTTTTTATCTAATATCACTACACAATCCATTCAACTATAATCACCAATAAATATTATGAAGTACCTCTTTCCATATGTGTTGGGCACATTTAATGGAATACATTTGTCTATGTGAATATGATCAAACATATTTGATACCCCTTTTTTATTTGGCCGAATAAAAATCCTAACTTGTATTCATTAAATTCAATAATAACATGTGTTTTCTCATTCATGATTTAGATTGGGAATATCGATGACTATATTCAGATTATATATCATTATATGCTCTATTGATTAATGTGACACAAACTACAGTGCGAAAATTTGTTTTCTTCTTCAGCTATTAAGTAACAAATGTTCACTTTACTAGCATCCTAGTATAAATTCCCTCCTCTTATGTATCCCTTAATGAGAGAATTGTGAGTACCAATAATACAAGGAATTCAATCTGATATGAATTGTAGGATCGAAATGTATATGTAAATGAAAAATTAAAGGATGGAGGGGGTGAGTTTTATGTTTAAAAACATTCATCATTTTACTTAGAAGAAAATTAGTTTAATAGAAATATACTAATCATATTAAGAAATCTACTATTCATTTAAAAAATAATCGGACAGTGCCATTGTTCTGATGGACAATGTATCATAATCAAAAGGTTACAATAATTATTCCATATTCCATAATTCAAATTAATAATATTCAAAATAGGAGATGATTTAAACTACGTAAGTGTGAAGAATGATTGTATCATATAGTGTAAAGAATAAGATTTTAAAAGAATAGTATTCATAGAGTAAAACATTATTAAACAATTGATTCCTAATTAATGTAATTACAAGTAAATCAATACAATTGAAATATGAATAAAAAAATTCACTTCCAATTACAATATCAATAGAAATTTAAATAATGAATACAATTATTTTAACCCAAATATAAGTGTATCCAATAACCTTGGATGATATTCCCATGATTTATACTTTCAAGAATGTATGTCTAACCCACACTAGGGTAATCCCTCTATATGAATACCATTTTTTCTTTCTATTTCTATCCCCAAAATCCCTCTGTCATGTAGATGATCACATCCTCTATCTGCCTATCCTTGATACCCCTTGATCAATATGTGATTAGATTATATCTTCCTATCCCCAAAATCATTTTATGGTAATAAAAAAAGTTGTATTTTTTATAAGAATAATGATCTCAAGAAGGTTATAAATAAATGGAACATGCTATTAACTCTTCTAATCATCGGAGTTCTCACATAGAAAAATCAGTTGAGATTTGGCGTCTCTTTCACATGTACTTGCTTTACTCTACAAAACGATCAAATGACATGGTATTTATAGGCATGGATTCCAATGGTCATCTTGATCTCTAAAAATAAATATTTCTATGAGATTTTTGGTAGGATCTAGACACCTGGAACATTAACTATCATCTTATAACTAAAATAACAACATCATTTCATCAATACACAATAATGGGGTTAAGGGTAAGATAATCTTATACGGTATAATAATATTCCATATTAAATTGTTAAATTCAATTTATTTGATGTAATTGTGATTTAATGTAAATCCGATTGATCCTTTCATTATTATGGAATGTCAATCCGATAGATTAGATTTCCTTTTCAGTGAATCTGATTATAATCGGATCTGTGCTTATTACAACGATTTTAATGAAACAATAAAGACATTCAAATCAATTTAATGTGTTAGAAGACATTTCTAATGAATGGAACAGTCAATTATGTATAAAAGAATGAATTTTTATGTTTTCAAAAACAAATTAAATGTAAAAGTCAAGAGGGTAATTTTGAATCAACAATATTCCACTTTCATGAAAGCACAAATCACAAAGAAAATAGAAAATAACTATAAAAAACTTATGTCTAAAATAATTTTAGTGTATTATCATATTCAAATATAAAAATTTCATACTTATCTCCCCCAAAGATTATAAACACTTTTTAATATGATAGTAAATATGAATAAATCCATATTAGGATAAGAATACACCCAAAGATCTTATTCTCTTCTTTTAAATGTTTTCCTTCCCCCTACATAAAGAATTATTTGAAAAATAATTCACTACATTTATATAATTTTATCCACCTTTGTAATCATTCTCCCCCATTGAGATTTTTTAAATGAATTGGAATAATATTTTATGTACCAAAAAAGGGTTAGAGAAATAATCTATGTGAAATAATAAAAGTAATGATCTTGTTCATCTAAAATTAATTGAAGGAACATTTAACCTAATATATGATGGAATACATTCAATTGATTTAATTATAGAAGAAAAATACATTTCATTGGAGTTTTAAAAATAATATAAATAAAAAAGTGTTCTTTGAAGGCACGTATTCTTTCCTTGGCATCAATCACTTGATAATTTCTCTCATTTTCCTAAACTATTTTCTATGTTCTTCAAATTTTTCAAATGCTCCTCTTGTGACTTTTTTATGTTATATGGATTCTAGATTATTTCCTGATGAATTCAAAACTTTTCCACTTTTCATTTTTTACCTTCTTTCTAAAATAGATCATTTTATTCCAATAGGTTTATATTATCTTCCAAGACATTTAATCTATCCAAAAGATAATCATAAAATTTCTTCACTGCGAGAATTTCACTTATCATACACCTTAAAATTTTTAGTAATATATGTATTCTTTATACTTCTTTTCAATGTTTGATTTGAATTTTTTTATAAACATTACTTTATTGGATACTTCTCCTTCCAATCTATTGAAATAATCTTCTATCTTGTTCAAATATTTATTTAGTCTTCCAATATTTTCATCATTTATTTTAATATCTTAATAAACCCCTCAAGACCATTTTGGAGTTCTGTTGAAAATTTTCTTGTGAGCCACAACATTTTCAATGAATGATTTAAAATCATATTCTACTCTTATCAGTCGGGCAACTAATTATTCTAATGAATTCAATTTTTTATATTCAGTTTTTACCCCCAAGTCAACCTTTTTTTATTCTTGAAATAAATGAATCATATTCTCCAATCTAGTTAATGAATGAAAAATATAATCAACACCTTCTGAAGTGAATGTATTAGGTGAATGAGATTCTAAATGAAATCTTCTTTTTTTTGTTATAATTTCTAATATTACTATATTTCATTTATTTTTATATTTATATGATAGTTGTACATTTTAATAACCACTATTTTCATCAGAGACTTGGATTTCTTCAAAATAATTATTCATACTTCATTTTGAATTTTTATTGACATCATCCTTTTTGGATGAAGATTCAATTTATTGAGCCATAAGTGATTTTTTTCTCTTATATTTCTGTCTTATCAATATTATTTTCTAAAATATATAATCTATTTTATGAATCCAAAGATGTTCTTAGTGAGAGTTTATCAGAACCATTCTCATGTTCCTTCACTTTGGATTTGGTTTTTCAGGGTTATTATCAAATTCTTTTTTATCTTCACATTTTGATTATTTTATTTCTTCTTGGTATTCTTATTGTTATAGTTCTTATTAGTATAGTAATTATTATTATTTTTCTATTCCATTAGAAGTGTTCTAAAAATATTGGTGAATTTGAGGTTCTCAATAGAAGTCATCCTTTCACACAAGAACAAAAATCCCATTTCCTTTTGATTTAGTAGAGAGGAAACTGGCATGAATTACCACTATTTCTTTTATTCTTATACTAGTATCAGTGTTGGGTAATAAAATTTTTGCTGAGGTTGATTGTGCACCTTTCAATAAATTTTCACAAATATGTTCTTTTAAAATAATTTTTATTTTATTCTTTTGTTTTTATCATATCTCCAAGACTTCTTCTCCATAAAGTCTTATAGAAAATGCCTCTATAGGGTCAAGACCAAACTGAGGGTCTCCATATTTTGTTTTATCCTTTATTTTTCCCCAACCATCCATAACAACATTTGAATACTTATTTTTTTCATTTCATTCTTCTTGGGAAAAAAAGAAAAAGTTTCATTTTTTTGTTTCATATTTTTGAGTTTTTTGGGTTATGGAAGGTTCATCATCAGATTTAGAAACCTATGTGTTCTTCACTAACAACATTGTTTTTGGATTAATAAAAAAATTAATTCTTATGATCATATCCTCATGGATAAAACTGATATTTTCTCTAACATGGTTAGATTTGATCCTAATTTTAAAATGTAGGGTATTATTTTCTATCATCTTGTTAATCACTTCATGTAAGATAAAAATTTGATATTCTATATATTTTGAATGGATATTATTCACTGTTAAAATAATGATTCCAAAAATATGGATCATTATCATATTAAAATGAAAATTTTAAACCAAAAAATTAGATAATTTTAGAGTACCTTTATCCCCTATTCTTGGAATTTTGAAACCCTACATCATGGGGAACAATAATCTATGATTTTAAATCAAATGAATATTATTTCTCGGACCATGATTAGTTTAAAAAATATATATATGCTCTTTATTTTACATAGGATCTCTAAATATCTATTAATTTATGAGAAGGGTAGAAAGAATATCCCTCATCTGATATTTCATGGAATCTCTATGTAGTACTCAGATTCTTCTCATAAGTCTTGTTACAAATCGAAAATGAAAACATATCCTTTCCATCAGTATTGTAAAACTTAACAGATTTATAAAAGTCATGTATAATATTGAAAAATAACAAATCAGAATTTGGATCTAATTTTTATAACAAATAGATTCCCATACATGGAATTGAAGATTAATTTTCAATGACAAAACATATTTCTAATAATAATATCTCAAAAATAACCTTTCTATAAATAAAACCAATTTTTTTATATTCAGTAGGATCCATCGTATTTGGGATTCAGATGAAAGAAGTAGACATGAAGGAATTGGTGCATGAGTTTTGATCTAGACAGCACGTCTTAGTAAAATTCTTAGGATAACCGATGTGGGATATGGGGTCCCTTATTTATAGGAAAAGGTGAGCAATGTTTGAAATTATTCTTACCATCTTTACCCTCAAAATGTCTTGATATTGAGTATTTATTCAATATGGTTCTTGTTATTTCCTGAAGAATACGATTTCTTCATTCATCAACACCATTTGGATGTGGAGTCCTTAGAGTTGAAATTTTATTATTAATGAATTTCTTACTATAGGTTTTTCTGAAATTAAAATTTAAAAATTCTACACCATGATCACTATTAATAGTTATCAATGGAAGTTTTTTGTCATTTTTTATCTTTACCTATTTTTTTAAAATTATAAATAGCCTTTATATTTTATTATAAGAAAATAGACCATTGTGTATCTTGTGTAATCATCAACCAATAACAATACATAATACTTGCCTCCAATACATCTAGTCTATGTATGATTGAATAATTAGATGTGTACTAACTATAAATCATTAATAGTCAATACTTCACTAATAGATTTAAATCCTAAATTATGTTTCATTCAATATTGACAATGATCACAAAATATTGAACAATCAAATATATGTTTTCATAGATCCATAAAAAGTCTTCTATTAGATAATTTTTATATATTAATAAGGTTATAGTGTCCTACCCTGTTATTCCATAACCAAATAGATGTTCTATTTCACTTAGACAAGGTAAGTAATGGCTCTTAATGTCTTCTAAGTTGACTGTGTAAACATTCTCACGGTGATGAGAAAAAATAATGAATTCATCCTTGGAATTTTGTACTACATATTAATAATTCATAAAATTCATAGTGTATTCTTCATCGCATAACTAAATTATGCTTCTCAGGTTGTTCTAAAGACCTTTAGAAAAAACATTTGAAATTAATTCTTTTCTGAGAAGAACAATACTACCTATACCAACAGTATTTCCTTGAGAATTATCTCTGAAAGTATCTCATCCACATTTAATTTCAATTATATTTTCATGAATTATTTGTTAACATTAATATTCTAGTAAAACCCACTACCAAGGTACAATGTATAAATGTTTTTCATACTTCCTTTATTTTTCATAAAACAAAACAATTCGACTTTTGGAACCCAAATATTCCATGGTCCGAAAATTTTAATGAACAAGATTTTGGGAATCCATATTTGTTTTGAAATATGGTAATTGTGAAACTATAAGGATTTAATTTTATTTAATGAAATATTTTTATTCCCATGTCTAGCACTTTGACGTTTAGTAGGATAAGGAACACTTTTTTGGAAAAAAAATAATTTCTATTAAAAGAATGTTTTGTATGATAGTAACCAAATATAGAACTATTATTATGAGGATCATTTTTTGATGCATATTATATAAATTTTCTTTTCCAAAAGTAAAATTTGATACAAGTTTCTAAAAATGAAAAATTTTCATATTTTATTTTCCAATGAAATATTTTTCTTTATAATCATAATTTTTTAGAAATGTATTTTTCTTGTAAAACACTTTTCAATGAAATGAATTTTTAAAAATACCTAGAAATTTTATTCATCTCCAAAATATCTTGTTTATGTTTTTTAGAAATGAAAACAATATTAAATGAATTTTAATCCAGATCTTTTGAAAGATCCAATAATTTTTTTCAAAATATTTATTATTGAATTTTTATTTTCATGTTTCTTAATGAAATTACAATTTTCTTTTTAGGTAATTTAAAAAATCTAGATTCTTAATTATATGAAGTTAAAGCATGATATTATACTAAGGAAAATTATTATTTAGAAAAAATATATCATTTTTCATCAAGATAATTTTCATTTTAGGACATATTTGTTAAAAAAATGGGAAGGTGTACCATAATAATAAAACATTTATTTTCCCAAGGAACTCTCACATAAGGATCAATATACATTTGTCCTAAATTTTATTTATAAGAAGAATAAAAAGATAATTCTCATATACTATCACTCCATGAATCCATTTCATTAAATACATTCTTCCAGTTCTTCTTGTAATAATTTCTCTTATTTATATCAGAATTCCTTTCCTTTATATTTTCAATTTTTAACTTAGGACAATCAGGTCTGATATTTACTGCTCTCTTGTATTTATAATATGTAACTTCAGAATATTTCTTTTCATTTCTGTCCTTGTTTCATTTCTTGTAATGGTATTGAAAATATCTCTTTCCAGCTATCTTTTTTATCCTTATACCAAGATTAGGTGACTCAGTTGAAAAATGACCATAATTAGCTAAATCAGATTGAATAACAACAATTTAATTTCTAAATTATTTTATAATATTTTTTGTTGTTGAATATTTGATAGAAATTATATTTTAATGGAAATAAACTCAACCATTATTCTTTTTCATTTTCTCTGCATCTCGTTGCAATCATCCAACATATTGTAATAGAGTTCCAAACAAATCATCAAGAGTAAGATTTTTGTTCATTATTAACTCATCAACTATTGTTCTCATTGATTCCCACTAATTGGTCTTAACATCTACAATACATTCAGCAAGGAGTTCATTATCTAAACAATTTTCTCCTATGAATATTAAACTATTGAATATTTTTAAAAATACATGTTTCAACTTTGTAACCGATTCACCATATCAAATATCAAAAGCTTGATAATCATCTCTCTACATAGCTCTTCTAGAATCAATAACATTTCATGCTCAAAAATGATTAATTTCAAATTTATTTTAGATACTATTTTTAGCTTCATAAGATGATATTTTAATATAGATGTTTCTAGTCATAGAACATATCAATGTGTTTCTATCATTTAAATTCAATGGATATTCCTGATTTTCATTCCTTGAAATATCCTGTAATTATTTTTTAGGAAACATTTAATCATCATTTATCATTATAAGATTATAAACTCTAGGGTTCATTACAAAAGTCTTTATTCTATCATTTCATTACTCAAAATCATTACCATAAAAATTAGTGGTATGGATGGATTGAGATTGACTATAGAACTGATATTTAATCTTGTCACCAATAAAATAGTAGAAACATATTTTCCCACAAAAAACGTTAGTGTAATAATTATTTATAATCAAATTGTTTAAAACTAAATTGAGAATTAAATCAAATAAAAAGTAACAATTATTAGATGCATAATCCTCTTCTGATACCAAATGTGAGGATCAATATTATAGATGAATTTCATTGATACCAACTATAGGATCAAAATGTACATGTACATGGGAAAAAAATATGGTATGGGTGAATTATATATTTCAAAACATTCATTAAAACTTATCTTAGTTTAATATACATAAACTAATCATATTAAAAATCTAATATTCTGTCTAAACTGTAATTGTATAGGACCCTGGGTCTGATAAAAAAATTTAACCAGTAGCATATTATAATTATTCTACATTTCATAAATGAATTTAATCATATACAGAATAGAAGATGATTTAAATGGATTAAGTGTGATGATAATCGTAATCACAGTTTCTATGATAAGACCGAGTAATTGAGAAGGAATGATTCTATCATATGATGTATAAAATAATATTTAAAAAAAATTTATTCACAAAGTAAAATAGTATAAAAAAATTAAATCTTAATTATTGTAATTATGATAAAATTAATAAAATAGAAAGGTGAATAAAAAGAAATTCACTTATAATTACAATAGCAGTAGAAATTTAAAGAATGAATACAAAAATTTAACCCAAATGGAATGGTATCCAATAAACTAGGATAATGGTCCCTTGATTTATAATTTCAATAATGTCTATATTACCCACACTAGAGTAATCCATTGATGTGAAAATCCACTTTTCTCTATCTTGATATCCCCACAATCCATCGATCAAGAAGACGATTAGATCCTACATATGCTAATCCCCGACTGCCCTTGATCAATATGATGATCATATTCAATCTCAAATCCCTAGAATCCATCGATCATAATCAAAGTAATCACAGTCTCACTAAGAAAAATGAACACAAGAAGGTTACATATATATGGAACATTTTTTTCACTCATGTAAGCTTCAATGTTATCGTATATAAAAATCAACAGAGATTTGTCATCCTGTTCACATATACATGAATTACTATAAAAAATGATCAAATGACCTAGTATTCATTAGCATTTATTCCAATGGTCATCTTGATATCCTATGGTAAAATTTTCAATGATATTTTAGGGAGGACCAAGACACCAAAAACGATAATGGTCTTTTTATAATAGAAAGGATGACCTCATTTTGTCAATACACAATTATGGGGTTAAGAGTAAGATAATCAAATACGATAAAATAATTTTTCATATTCAGGAGTAAAATTCAATTCAATGTCTTCCTTTATGGTGGAAGTTCAGTCATATAGATTTATTTTTATTTCATCGCAATGGAATGTATATCTTATGGATTAGATTTCATTGTCAGTCAATCCTATAATAATCAAATTTCTTCTTATTATGATGATTTTAACGAATATAAATAATAATTCATTATGAATTTAAATTATTATAATACTATAGATATGTAAGGAATATTCAATTAATTATGTAAGGAAAAAAATTTATTCCCAAAACCAAATAAATAGAAAATTCAAAATGATACTTTTGACTCAATAGAAATTATCTATATTTACATCGATTGTGAACCCCTTTTGATTAAATGTCACTATCAGTCCCATATCACAGAGATGACTCCCACATATGATATCATGGCACAAACCATCCACATATAGAACTTTAGTTTTCCTAAGATCGTAATTTTTAGTTCATCACATCTATTTCCTTTTATCTTTAAAGAACCATCATTGTAAATCATACTATTCTATCAATTTTTTTTAATTTTAGTCAATATATTTTCATTTAACATAAAATGGGAGGAAAATACCTTATCAATAATCTAGGTTATACCTTTAATTTTATATTTTAGATTTATTTCTATAAGTATTTATCTCTCTATTTTCTTCTCTTCTTTCTATGAGAGACTTGATTGTGTGGAGGGTAAAGATGGGCTCTCCCATATCTTTTCATTATGTATCGGTTCTTCGTAATAATATTGTTATTCTAGAGGGGAATACTTATTTTTCAAAGAAACTCTATGATGTTGGTGGTTATTGACTTTTATTTGAGTTATGTAGCTAATGTTCCCACTTTTTCTCCGCATTCAATGTATAGCTTTATGGGAATAGTTTGTGTAACACCTCGAGATTTTGAGAATTTTTTTTCGAATTAATTTATCTTTTAAATATTTTTCATTTCACATGACACTATAAATAGTTATATATATATATAAATAGATACTAAAACACTATGTCAATATTTCCTTTAACATTCAATATCAATTTGGCCTGAGCTACATGCAATACCAACCTGGCTTGCATTACAAGCAACACCGACATGGTGTAAGATACATGCAACACTGAGCTTCTACAAAACATATATTTTTATTGTTTAAATTATTTAAATAATATAATTATAAAAAATATTTTAAAATTAGTAATAAATAATTTTAAAATATTTTTTATATAAATAAAACATATTGATATTAAAAGATAATTTGTTTTGTAATGTCCTTTTATGTTAAAAATATTATTTTCATGTATGAATGAATTTTAATAAAAATAGTATTTTTAGAAACATTTATAAAATGAAATATTAAAAATAAAATTTATTTTTTAATTCAAAACATCAAAATAATCCTAGATTAAATTGTTGGGATTTTTCCGGGAAACTTCATTTTTTGATTAATAGTGAAAAATACTTCTTTTTAGTTAAAAATTTTCTTTTTGTATAATTAACAATGACTGCCAAATAGTATTATAAATTTGATTTAATGTAAAATTACAATAATATTACATCTACTAATACAATTAAATTCACTATTATCAAATTCCCATTAAATCAGAATGACAAATTCATTACAAAATTTTGACCTTTTTCTTACATTAAAACTCTTTTATTTCATCCCGTCTGTGAGATTAACACTAATATTAATTTTTCCTCCATCGTGACTGGAATTTAAAAAATAATAAATAAACCATTGTATTAATTTTAATATTTCAATTTTAACAATACCATGTCAATTTTTGACCAAAATGATTAGTAATAGTGATAAAAATTAATCACAACAATTCAAGCTAAATTCTGCTTAATTAGGGACTATACCTTACAATTAAGGTCCCAAATGACCCAAACACTTTCCTAACATAAATTTTATATCCATAGTTCTTCAATAAAACTTAAATTATTTATTTGGGTTGTTTATATGCATTTTTATAGATAATAACTTGTACACGTATAATTTGTTTCAAAAAATTCTATGTGAGTCCTTTTCCTTCCCTATAAAAGGCTACCACCTCTACCCATTACTCAAAAATATCAAACATTTTAATCTCATCCATGTACATCCCACGTAGTCTCCTAATAATCCTCTATTTTTCATTAAAGATTCCCTTTGTATAGAAACCCTCTCAATGAATCCTTTTAGCACAGACCTAAAGGAGTTACCCAATTAAGAGGTAACGTCTTATCTCATGGTCAATTCCTTTATTTTCCTTCTCCACCCCATCCAATATATTTTTTCCTTCTTGTGTAAAAAACATTATACTCCATGTATGAATATTTTTTTATTAAAATATTATGACCTATACTTGTAGAGACCTCTATGTAATGGATGTAGAACATACTATTTCTGTGTATTGTGAACTGATGCCTCCCAAAATGATGATTGTTCTTTTCTCCTTTACCACCAATAATGATGGACATTATGAAAGATACCACATTTATATATGTAACATATTATATTTATTATTCCATTAATATAATGTATTACTTTTATAATACACATATTTTAACCTTCCATTTGGTGTTAATACTGTAATCCTGTTTGAGGATATGTGGACCACCGCCCCCTCAAAGCGATGTGATTCATTCACACACCACATAGAATGTATTTATAATGGGTTTAGTGATCCTATACGATATATATGACATATTAATAATAATTTAATAATTATATATATATATACATATTTCATTTACATATATTCATTCAATACGATAATAAAAATAGAAAAAGAACATTCATGCGTACATACGAATTACCATCTCCAGGAATGGTGTATTCTATTACATACTTAATTATGCTATAGATTAATATAATATTATTATAATAGACATAACCAATATCAATATCATGTTATAAATTCTATAATCATGATATAATTATAAGGATATACTATATAACAAATTAAGATATATGCGAAGAACAAACAAAATATTAGAAGAAGTGAAACCTTAACGTGGTATCTTTAAAAAATACGTAATATAAGATTATAATAAAAACATATATGGTAATTGATATAATAATATTATTCTCTAAAAGATATATAATAAAAAATATTTATTATACAAGAAGCTTGTACGAGTATGACGAGGTAAAGGGATTTCATCTCAATTTTTATTTTTGTGAGATACAAGGTATGTTTTCCACTATTTACTTTTTTGTGGTGTATATACTGAATACTATTTTATTTTATGTATATGATAATTAAATTTATGGGTATTAAAATTACCATTTTATAATCTTTAATTAATGGGGTTTATGTTTCATAAGATCCAAAATTGTTAAAAATGATGTTGTCTTAATTTTCTTTCTCGGAGACTCCTGTTTTATTATGCGCCGTAACACTTTTTAGAATGAATATACATCAATTTTTCCTTCCATATCATGAATATAAATCTTTTAATTGTATTATATGCTTCGTTTAATTTCCTTTACATACAAGGAGAGTATGATCCCATTATACAAACTTATAAGAGTTTATTGAGAAAATATCATTTCTTTTTGAGATTGCTTATATTTATTATTCCTTCGTTAAAATCTTATGACCTGTATCTCAAAAATATTCATTAGTTTATTTATACTATTTTATTTCTATTTGTACTCCTTTATTTTTTCAATTTTTTACTCCTTGTTATATAAGTTAGTTAAGAACGTGTTTTTCGTAAAATGTGACATTTCTTTCTCTTTGGTTAGGAATCTATGTTTTATAAAAATGGTTTCCAATAATATTATACCATTCCCCTATAATATCAAAAAATCATTTTAACCTTTTTTTCCTCTACCAATATCTTCAAGGGAATATTTTTGTCATTTTTCGAACAAGCCACTTTTCTATCCTTTTTATTGTGTAAAAGGAATTTTCTTTTTACCTCATACGATATTTAAGGATTTACCTACCAATATTTTTTCAATGCTCCCATTCCATTATTAAAACGGAGAATGTTTATGAAAATGTTTCCTAAAACTAATTTTAAAAGAAATTTGTTTTTCTGAATGGTTTTCAAACTTATTTTATATTATTTCATAGAAATTTTTATCAAAAAGTTTTCAAGACTTATTTAAATGTTTTCAAAGTGATTTCAATGAAATTGTTTTCAAAAGTTTTTCAAGCATATTTATAAGATTTCAAGAAAAAAATTTCTTCAAAATGTTTTCACGATTTTTCATAAGTTTTTAATGTATATTTAAAGAAATGGGTTGCAAAACATTTTCACGCGTTCTTTAAAAGTTTCATGTGTTTTAAAAGATAATGGTTTTGAAAATGTTTTAAATATTATTTTAATTTTATTAGTGGAAAAATGTTTCAAAATTATTTCTTGTATTCTTTATAAGTTGTCAAGTTATTTTCTATGAAAATGATTTTAAAATGATTTTTTTGTATTAAAATTATTTTTCAAACAAGAAATGTTATTTTCCTCAAGAAATAATTTTGAGTATATTTCCAAATTATTTTCCATATAATATGACATATATTTATGTTAATCATGCAATTATAATAAATGATCTAATGTTTCCATTCACATAATTTCTTTGAATGAGTTATGATTAATGTCATGGCCCTAATAAAACCCATTTTTCTTTCATGGGTAATATGTTTGTGAAACTTTTTTCTCTTTCACGGGGTATATTCTTTTGATATCTGATTCTTTTGATGGGTTATGTTTATAATGAAATGATTGTGAAACATGTCACTTTTCATAGGTTATGATATTTTTAGATATTTATGATACCCATTTTATTTCACAAGTTATGATATATTATTTATGATCATTTGGAACATGTATATATGATTTCATTCAGTGGCTGGTTGGACCTATATCTCCATATAATGAATTGGGTAAAGATATATATCTCACTGGATAGATAGGGATGGAATGGCAGTTTAATCGGTTCAGTAAAATAGTTATGGAACAAGGGTTTAATAAGTTCAGTAATACATGGCTGGAATGAGGGTTTACTCTATTTAGTAATACATGGATGGATTGAGGGTTTACTCAGTTTAGTAATATAGGTTTGGAACATGGGTTTACTCAATTTAGTATTATAGGGTTGGAATGAGGGTTTACTCTGTTCCGTAATATTGGGCCGGAATGAGGGTTTACTCATTTTAGAAATACATGGCTAGAACAAGTGTTCATCTAGTTCATTAAAAAACATTTTCCACTAAGATGGTATTTACATTGATACATAGGATACTATGGAAATAATTATATTCTTATGTTTTCCACAGTTCCATGTCTTACTCCATTGTTATGATTTCATGTATTATGTCATTTACTTATTTTTTGATTCATATATTATGAACATCCATGATTTCTTCCATGATTCATGTGTATGATATTTGATATTAAGGGTGTGATCTTATATTTTTATGATCATGTTCTCATTCCCTTATTCTCATGTTTATTCCTTCATGTATCCCTTATTTACCCTTACTTATCATTTGAGTTAACCCCTATATATGTTTCCTTCCACAGGTTATGAAGATATGTATTATGTTAGATATGTATAAGAGAAGTTCTAGTTTCGACGAACCCATTGGGAGGTAATGTAGCTAACTTATGTACCAATGTTTATGATTCCATCTTTCCAAGGTCATTATACCAACTATGACCATTGGGAATCTTTTTTATAATGTTTATGTATTCTACAAAAGTTATATCATTTTAATGTTTGTAAAAAGAGGTTCGCTTTGATGGGTATCAGAGAAAAGGTATAGTTAATATGTAGAAAATAGGATATGAAAACATTAGTGATATCCCTAAGTTAATTTTGAAGGATAATTATAGGGATTTTTCTAAGTATATGAATAAAAATGAGTTAACATCTTGGAAAGTGTCCTGGAATTTTAGTAAAGGAAAGAGTGAGTGGTTTTCATGAAAAACATCCCTATCTGGATACTACAAGTGGATGTGGTTCTATAATTGATATACCTAGTGGTATCAACTCCACATGTTATTTTGGATATAACATGGGGTAATCTGGTACACAATAATGGCTCTCGCTACTCACTTAGTTTGACACTCTCTGAGGATATTCTTTGGGATTTAACAAACTATTCATGAACAATCATGATGGATTTAGATATAAGTTAGCTATGAATAACCTTTAATAATCCAAAGGTGTCATATATTATAGAAGGTTCCTATATTTAATAATCTACTATGTAATTAATTTCATTTCTATATGGTTTTCTGCTATGAAAAGTAATGATCACAATATTCTTTGATTTTTAGTAAATGGGGGGAACCTGAAGAAACTAGAATAATGTTGAATTCAATCAAAGAACATCTAACGGGATGTCAAGGGGGGTAATCACTGGAGTGAAATATTTCCTAACCATGGCTACCGGTTTTCATGCATGATGATTAACAATATTTACCTCTATAACTCTCGAACATTCCAAGGAATAGAAAGAAGAAATTTAGTGAGAGTTCGGGTAGTGGTGACCATAGAGAAAAGAGGATTTGGATTCCTTGTGTCTAGAATGTGGAAAGAATCCCCAATGTGAATGTATTAGAGGAAAAAGATAATTTTTTGACTATGTAATAGAAGGACACAAATAATATGACTATAAGTTAAAAATTAAGAGGTAGGTAAACAAAATGGATGGGACTTTTTTCCTCCCAAAGTCGTCATTGAAGTTTAAGTGTTTTATGTGTGGAATAAATGGTCATTATAAAACTCAATTTCCCAAGAGAAATGTTCCTAAAGATAAAAAACAAGGTTTTTCAAGTAATGGTTACATTATTGATGATGAGGAGAGTACATGTGAAATGTGAAGGAAAAACGTTTTATATAATAGTATTAAGTAGAATTGTTAATGGATTAATGATGAGGTAATCGAAGTATATATGGATTTGGATTCCAGAATTAAGAATGGTGAATTATGTATGGATTGTTCAATTTATTTGTGGTTAAGGATTTACAAGAATATGTTTAATCTTCATGACGAACAAGAAAGGTTATCTCATTAATGTAAACATTTTGACTAAGGTAAGGAAACCCTTAACATGTTCTTTATGTTAAGATAATGTTGTATGGATAAAGACATATTGGATATGAATAAGTAAACAAGATATTATTTATTACCTTGGAACTAGGTATGGTATTGTTTATAGTTGATTTATGCTACCACTAATGATGATTAAATAATTTTTTGGATTTAAAGAGTAAATCCAATATACATTGGAATGAGGAAGCATGCATGTTTTTCAAAAGGATTAATGGTAATTCAGGTTATTGTCATGTTTCAAGGGAATATAAAGTAAGGCTATTCACATTTTTGGATTGTTAAAACAAATACATTCTTTGTGATACATGGGAATCAATGTTATTTTTATTCTGTTTCTCTCTTTCTACGGTTTTGGATTTGTTTTCTTTCGTAAGGGTTATAAGGTTATCTGTTAATCAAATGTTTAAGTTAAAATTTGGAGGAAGTATTTTTGCACTAATTAAGTGTTGAAAACCTTGGTTAAAAGGATAATTAGTCACTTACCATATTTCATGGATATTCATAATATGTATTATATTAGTGTGGTTTTAAAGAAGGACATCATGTTTATTGGGTGACAACCCAAGAAGTTCTATAATTCCACTGGTCTTGAACCCATGACCGAAAGATGGTTAGGGATTCAAGCCTACCACTAGACTATGTGATCTCCTAGTTAATGAGTATTTATTTAAAATGAATAAATATTTATGATCAACAACTAGTATTACTTTTGTTTTTGTTTTTAGATTAATTCTTGTTTATTTTAAGAGAAAAATAGTTAGACATTTTATAATTTTATGGGCCTTAAGATCCAACAAAAGAATATTTACTGCTTTATTCATAAAATTTAATTTATAGAAATTCATTATAGGATGTAATGGATGTGTCATAATTTTTACAAATAATTACCCAATATTTATGTTTTGTTTATAGAAATTTATCAGGACTTACCGAACATTCTGAAAGAGATCAAAAAAATTGTTTTCCTAATACCTTAATTTTTATTGAGCTGGAGGCCTATTAAATCTATGCAGATTTATAAATTTGGGGCCCTCAACATTCTGTTTATCATTCACTTGTTTGTTAGTAATGACGTCAATCACTCTTTATAAATATATAGGCTTTTACACTATGTCTAATCTTCATTCCCATCCTATATTCTCCTATGTAAAAACCCTATTTTATGTAACTTTGGGTAACCGTTATGGTTCCAAATTTCAATTATAAAGGGAATACTTAGTATAATTTTTTTATGATGTGGGTTTCCATGAACGAAATTTAAAATTATTAATCATTTGAAAACCCAAATGAGTTTTTAGGGAGAAATTCATTTAAAAGGGGGGTGGAATATAACACCCTGCTATTTTTAGAATTTTTCCCCAATTAATTTATCCATTCAATATTTTTTTAATTGACACTTGAAATAGTTTGTTATATATATATAAACACAATGTCCAGAATTCCTTTCACATTTAATATCATATTTTCTTACGTAATATTCAATTCCAACTTAGATTCCACTACAGGCAACACCGACTTGTCATTCGATGCATACAACATTGAGTTTATAAAAATCACATATTTTTAATGATTAAATTATTTAAATAATATAATTATTAACTATAAATTAATCTTAGTAATTACTAGTTATCAAATAATGTAGTTTTATATAAATTAAACATATCGATAAGGAATGAAAATATTTTTGGTAGAGTCTATTTATGTTAAAAATATTTTTTTTCAGGAATGAAACAATTTTAACAATAAAAGTAATTTTAGATTCAATTATAAATTTATTTGGATAAAATAAACATAAATTTTGAATTCATAATTTTAATATTATCATAGGTTTAATGTTTGGTATTTTTCTGAGAAACATCATTTTTTTATGAATAGTGATAAATACCGTTTTTAGTTAAAAATCACTTATTTGTCTAATTAAAAATTAATGATAAACAATATAATAAATATTTGTATGGTAAAATTAAATGAATAATACATATTCTAATTCCAAGAAATTTATTATGATAAAATTCACTTTGAAATTTAATAAAAAAGTCTTATCAAACTTGTGAACTTTTTCCTACTTTAAAACCTCATTATTTCATCTCGTCTACGAGATAAACACTAATCTTAATTTTTCAACTTCTATGATTATAATTTTTAAAATAAAAAATCAAACATTGAATAAATTATAATATTTATATTCTAATAATACCATGTTAATTTTTGACAAAAATTATTAGTAAAATTGATTAAAAATTATTCATAGTGGTTAAGGCCAAATTAATATTAATTAGGGACAAAACCATAATATTAAGTTCCCAAATTACATATGAAACTCTATAACAACCCTCTAATGTCCCTATTTAGGCCATAAAACTTCAATTATCGGATTTTTTTGTTTGTTCTGAATTTAGATAGACAATAACATGTGCACACCTAATTTGTTTCCAAAAATTCCATATGAGTCCTTTTCCTTCCCTATAAAAGTCCACTAACTCTTCCCATTACACATACCTATCAAAACATTTAATTTAGTCCAATACATTCCCATGTAGCCAACCAAAAATCCTCCATTATACCTTGAATCCTACCTTTTGTCATTAACTAAATCATGGAAACCATTAGTCCAAAACCATAGGTGTAACCTGATAAAGAGGTAACAACTTCTCTCAAGATGCAATACTTTATTTTTCTTCTAAACCCCATACACTATATTTATTCAATTTTTGTGTAAAAAATAATAATATTCCATACACAATGATTTTTTATACAAATGGGATGAACTACACTAACACACACTTACATCTAATGGATGTTGAACAAACTGTTTCTCTTTATAGCGAATTATTGCCTCACAAAATGATGATGGTTCATTTTCTATTGCCAGAAATCATGACATCCATTATTATGGATAATATATTTATATATGTAAAATATTATATTTATTATTTCTTGAATCTTCATTATCCTTTTACAACAGACATCTTTTTACCTTCCATTTTCTGTTAATAATATAATCTCGTTTGAGAAGGTGTGGACTACCTCCCACTCAAAGCTATGTGATTCTTCCATACACCACATAGAATGTAATAATAATGGGTTTAATGAAATTATATGATATATATGATATATTAATCCTCCATTATATGTTTATTTTTAAAATTAAATGAAAAATGGAAAACAACGCTCATGCGTACGTATGACTTACAATCTCCGTGAACTGTGTATTCCATTACGTACTTCATTATGATATAGATTATTATAATATACATATCCAAGATATAACTAATATTTATATCATATTTTACATTTTTAAATCAATATATATGTATAAGTATCAATGATATAAAAAATTAAGATACATGTGAAGAACAAATAGAATATTACATAAAGTGAAACCTTAACGTAGGATCATTATCAAGAAGGAAATATAAGGTTATAAAAAACCAAATATAGTGATAGATATAAGAATATTATTCTGTAAAATATGTATAAATACTTATATTTATTATACATTAATCTTGTACAAGTATGGAGAGAGTCAAGACAAAAGGTAAGGGGATCTCGTCTCGCTTTTAATTTCCATGAGATATAAGTTATGCGCACCACTCTTTCCATTTTTGTAGTGTATGTAATGCCCATGATTGTATTGTATGTATCTTGTAAATAAATTTATGGTTATTAAAATTCCCATTTCATGATACTTCTTTCATGGGGTTTTCATTTCAAAAGTCACCAAATTGGTAAAATTGTTTTTATCTCAATTTCATTCTTTGAGACTAATGTTTTGTTAGGCACCTAAACTCTTTTTCAGGGAGAAAATAATTCCATTTTACATGAAATATAAATAATAAAAATATTTTAATGATATTATATGATTAATTTAATTAAAATTACTTACACGGAGAGCATTATTCCAAGTTACCAAGTTATAAGAGTTTATTGATACAATCTCATTGCTTTTCGAGAATGTTTATTTTTATGCTTCCATAGATAAAATATTATGATCCACATATCATGAATATTAAATAGTTTAAGTATCCTATATTATTTCATGATATAATATTTTATTGTAACCATTTTATAATATTTGGAACATCAATTATTTAATAATGTGTTTTTAAGAAAACCTGACATTACCCTCTCTTCGGTCGAAAATATTTGTTTTTTAAAAAATGGTTTCCAAAAATATTATACCATTACCCTATAATATATACAAGAAATATTTAACATTTTTGTCTTTTACATATCCATTAAATGGAATATACTTTTCACTTTCCAAACAAGGAACATTTATATCCTCTTTACTATGAAAAATGATTTTTCTTTTGACCTTGCACCGCATGTATGAATTTACCCGACATCATTTATTCTAAGCTCCCTTTTCATTTTTAAAAATGTTAATCATTAAGAAAATGATTTTAAAAATTCATTTTCAAGGAAAATCTTTTTCAAAGTAGTTTTCAAACTTCTTATATATTTTTTCAAGTAAAAATATTTTTAAATTTTTTTCATGTCTTATCTAAATGTTTTCAAAGTGTTTTCAATGAAATGGTGTTCAAAACAATTCCTAGATTTCATATAAGTTTTCAAGAAAAAAAATTTTAAAATCAATTTCAAGATTTATTTATAAGATTTCAAAGTAATTTCAATGAAATGGGTTTCTATACATTTTCAATATTTCTATATATATTATCAAGTGTTATCAATGAAAAAGGGTTTTAAAATATTTTGATGATTAATTTAAATTTTTTCAAGGAAAATGGTTTTAAAATTATTTCATGTATTATTTATATGTTTTCAAGGTATTTTATATGATAATGATTTTGATATGGTTTTATTTATTAATTAATTTTCAGACAAGAATGGATATTTTACTTAAGAAATATTTTTAGAGTATATTTCCATCTAAGATAAAATCTGTTAAGGTTGGTCATTATTTTATAGGAAATGATCTAAATGTTCCATTTGTATATTTTCTATGAACATTTTATGATTAATTCCTAGGTATTTTTGAAACATATTTCCCATTCATGGGTAATATGTTTATGAAACACATTTCTCTTTCATAGGTTATATGATTTTTAAAGCCACTTCTTTTGACTGGTTATGTTTATAATTAAATGATTATGAAACATGTATCATTCTACATGTTTTGATATGTTTACATGTTTATTATATCCATTTAAATTCATGGGTTATGATATGTTATTTATGATCTTGTGCCACATGTATGTATAATTTCAATATGTGACAATTGGGACATATACCTCCCTCCAATGTATTGGGTAATGATTTATATCTCATGATATTGATAGGACTGAGACATTGGTTTAGTCGGTTTAGTAATACAGGGCGGGAATGAGGGTTTACTTGGTTCTGTAATATAGGGTAGGAATGAGGGTTTACTCAGTTCAATAATATAGGGTTGTAATGCAGGTTTACCCAGTTTAGTAATAAAAGTCATGAATGATGGATTACTCAGTTCCGTAATACATGGATAGAATGAGGGGTTACTTGATTATTTAATACAGGGATGGAACAATGGTTTACTCAGTTCAGTAATATAGGTTGGTAATAAAGGTCTACCCAGTTTAGTAATGGTCTTTGTCCACTAAGATGGTCTTGGAATTGATGCCTTGGCTAATATAGAAATTAATATATTCTTTTGTGTTTCCATAATTCAATGTCTTTCTCCTCTGTTATGTTTTCATGGCTTATGTCTTTTACTTATTTTTTATTTATGTCTTTAAAATTCCATGGTTTATTCCATAATTTATGTATATGATCTTTGATATGTAAGGTATGATCATCTATTTTCATTATCATGTTCTCATACCATTATTTTCATGTTTATGCTTACATGTCTCCCTTATTTAATCTTATTGGGCGTTTAATCTCACCTATTTCTATTTTTCATTCTCCAGGTTATGAAGACATGTATTTTGTTTGATGTGTCTAGGAAGTGTGCTCATCACAATGAACATAGTGGGGGATAATTAATCTCACATATGTACCAGTTTTTATGTTTCCATGTTTCTAAAGTCACTATACCAACTATAGTATTTGGGTGTCTTTTTGAATAATGTTTAAGTATTATAAAAAAGTTAGGTAATGTCTATGTTTTTAAAGCGTAGGTCACTTCAGTTAGAATAGTGAACAAATGTCCATAAAAATTATTTCTTATATATGATGAACGTATGGTATCGTTCTCAATTTTTTCAATTCAATGTTCTTCCATATTCAGATATCTCCATGCCACTTTATAGTATCAAATGGTATGGAAAATACAGGCATAAAACAGAAATTTCATAAGAGGGAATTTTAGTCACTTCCAATCCTTATCATGGAACATTATTTTTTAATGTTTATTTGACCAACGATCATCTATAGATACTTGAGGAAACTTTTTATCTCTTTTTTCTGTTTGATTTGAAGAATTATTCTTTAGAAAATTAGGTTCCTTTGTGATATATCCATATTTATAATTCCTTTTATTTTTCCTTAGCCTGTTTCTAGCCTTAGATGGTTAAGATTCATAGAAAATTCTTTGTCTTTTCATACATGTGGATATATGATCATTTAGAGGACTTGTGTACTCCTTTACAACCAAATTTGGATATTTCTAATACATCTACATATGAGACAATTTGAAACATCAATTTCTTCTCTATTTCCCTCAAATCTGAACCACCATCTAGTTTATTCCATAGAGTAGCAAGTTCTTACTCATATACCTCATCCTATTTGAAATTCCCCTCTAGTTTGGATGGAATTTCTTTGATTAATATTTCCATCTCTTAAATCAGGATATAAAATTCCATAACTTCTTTCAAGGTTTAAAATGTTGTTACATATTATTCTACCACTACTTCAAATCAATCAATTTCAACCTGAAGTCGATCAAAATACTCTAATGATTCTTCGTGAAAAAAATCTCATCTTTTTTTGTTCTCTTTATTTGAATGGAGATCTTATGAAGAGAATAATTATGATCAACCTTGATATCAAAAAAATCAATAAACTGAATACCTTTATCTTTACATGGTTATACACTTCCAATAATAGACATCATTTATTATTATGTTTTATATTTAAACTTTGGTTCTTAATACCCCCAAAATTCAATATCATCTTGTTGTTCTTTACAAATGAAACTCTTTTTCTATAATTTATTTTTTCATTTTAGGTCTCCCTTCTGGGAAACTATTTCTATAGCTTCTTCATGATTCTTGATTCATATTATCCATCACCAAATTTCCATGGGCACTGAGTGGCAATGTGATGAAATCTACCATATCAGTAACAAGATATGGGAACCTGCTATTCAAATCTTCCTTTTTCTATTTACTTTCTTTAAAAAAAGTGATTGAATATCCTCTTCTTCGTTATCTTCATAAGAACTATCTCTATAAAACTAATTTTATTCAGAGATTTGAATTCCATTCCCTTTCTTACTCAAGTTTTTTGCATCATCTCATTTGACTCTAATTTCATATTCCACCATACAACTTTAAATATCATCAATAGAGAGTTTAAACAAATCAATTCCATTAATGTATTGTTGTTTTGGATTGTATAGTTTTGGAATCCTTTTTAATATTTTGGTCACAATTTCAATATGAATAATTTCCTCACTAAGTCCACGAATTTCCATAACAACATAAGTAATTCAATAAAAAAATTATCATCATTTTCATTAGGATGCATTTTTAGATTATCAAAAATATTGTAAAAAACATGGACTTTGGCCTCCATCACATTTTTATTCAATTTGTATATATTTTCCATTACTTCCCTCATAAACATGGATGAAGTAAAATTCATCACCTTAAAATAGATTTGATCTAACCAGGTTATAGTAGGACTCTTTTTCACTTTGGAATCTGCATTAATTATTTTACAATATATTTCAATCACAAAATGAAATGTCGTATAAATAACTAGAATTAACTTAGAAGTAAAAAATATGAATTTCTATCCCGTAGTATTTTATATGTGATCTCATCCTATTAATCCAAATATAGAAGTTTATTCTTTTATAGAGGCTAACTCTACTAAAATTCCATGAATTATCCATGTAAAGAACAATGAACATATTTAACACCAACAACATATATTATCTGATACCACTTGAAGGACCCCCAAATACACTGAAAGTGGATTGATGAATCTGGGTTCGAAATTTTACTTTTAAAGAGATGTATCTTTTAACCATGTTGGTAGGACATTTTTAAACCTATATGATAGAATCAAGCAAAAATCAAACAATCACTTATTGGAAGGAAACACACCAATTTTATTTTATTCATGACTAAGGGATAGACCAAGAATAATATACCGACTGTGTGTCAGTCTTACCTAAATCCACATATCATAAATACATTTTGGATTATATAGGTTTATATATAGTCACTTTATTCTGGTCTCACTGTATTTTTATGATTTTAGGGATAAGACACTACATACCACAAAACACTTCCGTCAGCTCCACCTTTCTCACTGTATTTGTTGAAGTATTACTCAGTTAAATGAATTGATGGTTACTTTATTAGATTTTCAATGACTTCTATGTCCTAGATTCTCAAGTAAGTTTTATTGCATTATAGACTTGAAATTATGCACTTTAATGCACTGATCAATCAAAATACATATTAAAAATAAGATAGAAGCACAACTAATTCACTTGCGTGGGATAAATTCACTTTCCCTAATCTTCTATGATTACAACAACATATTGATTTAACATAAACCTTATCTTTTGCGCAACAAGACAATGAGTTTCACTTGGTATTGATAGATACAAGTAAAACTATATGGGCAAGATTTATTGAAATTAAATCTTCTACATGCTACTCTTTATTAATTCAGAGATACCAAATCTTAATCGGATAATGTTCTAACCATTAACTAGGGGTAGGAAATTATTTATAGACGGTGTTGAACCTATGAGAATGTTTCAAACTTGAATAATAAATTGAATTCAACATTACCCTAGGAGAATAATTCCACATTTTGATGTTGTATTTGTTATGTAAATATACATTACGCCACCCACTTCATCATAATTTCATAGGTGCCAACAAATATTCATGTGTCACAAAAGTTCTTCTTATGTTCCTTTCTAAATCTTGAACGCATCTATTTACTTCACCATATTTTGATGTTATTTTTATGAATCATCATTTGAATGAATAATTGTGAAACAAAATAACTCTTGAATGAAACATCCTTTGATATTTTTTTTATCTATTTTCATTATTTTTGCCGCTAAGAATTTAGAACACTGGGAGACAACACCCCCTTAAAAACTAATTCCATGTGCATTGTAAAAAACGTTTCATGTGAACCCCTTGATCAACCCAATGTGTATCGATAACAAAAACAAATAAAAATCTATTTTTAGAAGCCTATGGTGATAGTTCTTGGTAATAACAAAACAAATTTTATATATACGAAAAATATGATCATAAAGGTGTGAGAATATGAGAATAATATTGGAAGATCATACCCTTCATATCAAAGATCATATACATGAGTTATGGAATAAATATTGGAAGTTAATATGAAATGAATAACAGGTGAATAAATATAAAAAACTATGATACCATAAAATAAGAATAAGACATGTAATTATGGAAAACACATAAGTAAATAAAATCATTTTCTTATAAGTCAATTATTTCTTACAAAACTTATTAGGGAACAACATGGGGACTACACCAAAATGGAAAGTCACACCACTATCTCGAATCATAGTCCTTCACATATATCCAATTAGTTTATACCTTCTTCTCAGTGTAGATCAGGTTTTTCCTTCTTCCCATAGTGGATAAAACCCATAAACTTTGTTTCTTTAATTATATGGTAATTAAACATTACCCAATGTGTTGGAAAGAAATATAGGTCCCAGCCATCCCATAATGAAATCATAAATATTTATTCATCATGATAATTAATCATTTATCATATGAAGACCCATATAAAGAGATATGTTTCATAATCATCATATAGTAACCAATGAATTGAAATTGGCATCATAAACATTGCATCATATAATAACATTTGGAAAATAGATAGGTTTTACATTCATTCCATCAATGTGCAACATGTGAATAGAAGCAGGTATGAAAATAATATAACCCTTGGAAGAGAAATATGTCTCATAAAAACATATTATTTAAAAAATAAAACATTCAAAGAATGAATAAAAATGGAATCCATGGATTGTATCCAATATAAGACGTAAAATATTTCAATGGATTTATTCCTAAATGGAGAAGGATTTTGAAAGATCATTGTGAACATTTCCTAAGAAAAATATCCATTCATTGAAAATACATAACATAAAAAGATTTCAAAAATACATTTCATATAAATATAAATTTTAAATTCCATGAAAAAAAATTATTGATGAAAATATCATATCGACATTGAAAAACAAAATTTTAAACATAAATCACTTTGAAATACATTTTCTATGATTATTGCTTTAAAAACATATAAAGAAGCTGGAAAACAATTTGAAATCCTTTTTATTTGAAAATAATTCAAAATATTTTAAATAAATTTTAAAAACATTTTGAAAACAATATGCCTAGAAAATAATTTAAAAACATATAAATAAAATTGAAATCATATTGAAAAATCTTTAATTTGAAACAAAATTTAATACATATTATGAAATCTTGAAAACCTTCTAAAAACAATTTTATTTAAAAACAATTTTATAAAATATAGATAAATATTAAAAAAAATTAAATCCATTATTTTTTAAAAAAATATTAAAATATAATTTAAAAACATTTTTTAAAACTTTTTTAGAAGACATTGTTTTTGAATAAAACATATTTCCAACTAAAGTGATAAATGAAGCCATATTTTCGTAAAAATATTTTTTCTCAAAAATTAAGTACCATAGAGTGGGAAAATGGTACCAACACATGAGGATATCAATAATAACCATAGTAGAAAAAAATAAATGTGATTAATTGAGATATGAATCATAATACTACATCACTATAATCGTAATCATAAATAATCCCGATAAAGGATCAGATTATAGCAATAAACTGTTACCACATTGGTAACTTTGAATAAAAATAAAAATAAAAGAAAAACATTAAATTAAGCTTGTAATATAAATAAAATAAGTATATTCATGATATAAAATGTACAATGAAATTATACACACCTCGTAGAGGAATATTGATGCCTAATATGGCATGCATCTCAAAGAATGTAAAATGAGAAAAAATTACTTTACCGATTTTGTAATTTTTGAACCGTAAAACCACATGCGATAGAGATATTAAAATTGATATGTAAATATACAAAAATTTATTTGAACACAATATAAAATAAATTCATTGTCAGTATACACACAACAAAAAAGAAAAAATTAGTGAATAAGTCATGAGTCTCGATGAAATAAAATTGAGAGTAGAAATTCCCCATATACTTCTGTAACTTTAGAATAATGAGATCCATAAAAGAATAAAATCAATTAAAATAATTGTTATAATAAATTAAATTAAATAAATGATATAAAATCTGATAGTTCATTATATAAACCACAAAAAAATAGTATGTGGTGTATATAGCATGTATCTCATAGAAAAAAAAGTTAGATGAAAAAACACTAACCTTAAGTCTTGCCATTCTTCGTTTATGTTCAAAAATCATCTATAATAAGTATAAATTTATTATAAATAAAAAATTATTATATTATTATATATAATTACAATTATGATTTTATTATGATTTTATATGAAATTTTTATTAAATATTTAATATTATTGTTACATTTCAGGTAATATCCTCTTGGTTTTTCATATATGTTTTGACTTTGTATTCGTAATACTCTTAATTAGATAATAATTTTTCATTTAGGGAATTCAAAATAGGATTTAAATATAAAATATATATTCATTATATAAATATTTACAATATTCTTTGAAATATTTTTATATGAAATAGAATTCATCATTCTTGGAGACGATCTACCATACAGGTGCATTAACGTTGTTACTGTTTAATTAACATACTGATAGAAAGAAAGTGAATAAAAAATATATATGAATATAAATTAATATTCCAATATAATTATTATTTTATATAATTAATATATATTTAATAAACTCATCCTTAATAAATTCTATGTACTGTGTGAATGAATAACATCTCTTTGAGGAGGCAGTAGTCCACACATCCCCAAATATAGTTATCAAATTTAAACAAAATGTAAATGAGGAAGCTGTGAGTTATATAATATTTAAATAAGAATAAATACATAATAAATATCATATGTATCATACAAAAACAAATAATACATCATTATTATAAACTTTTAATGTTCAAAATGGAAGAAAAAAACATCAGTTTGGAGGGTAGTAGTCCTCCATACGAACGAATAATTATTGCATATCCCATTTGTTGGAAGTGTGTTGTATTTTAGGTAAAAAATTTATCATGAAATAATCTCTGAATATTTAGGATGCTGAAGGTATTATATAGACATGGAATAATAATAATTTAGGTGGTGGATAAAGAGATAAAAAAAAGTACTTGTTGAAGGGGTTCAACTTCTTCTTTAGGTAACCTATTTTTGATTTTCACTAAAGGGATTCCATGGATATAATTTTTGTATAAATTAATGACTCTATATTTATTGTAGGTAATATTTAAAATTAATTTTTCAGTTTTTTGATGAGCCAAGGGGCATGATAGTTATGATGAAGTGATGGGCGTGAGTGCCAATTTATAGCAGATAACTGGAATTAATATTAATACAAAATTGATAAACACAATTGAGATGTCTAACAAAAATCATGTGTCTCCTAAAGTTTTCTATTTTAGAGAAAATCAATTTTAGAATCTTAAATTTTCTATAAAATTGATTTTGGACATGTGTGTTGGTCATTTGGCCAAATTAAATAAAGTTTAACCACATAGTAATCTCATTTTACTATAGTTGTTTTAATTAATTTTAAATATATTCACTAAATATCTTGATAAAAACTAGTTTGATATTATTTTCAACTATAATTTTTTTATTCCAAATATAGAATCCATTTTTAAAAATTTCCATCAAAGAATTGGTAGAAATTTATTTAAAATTAATCATGTGGATGTGATGGGAATGTTGTTTTTTAAAGTAAAAAGTTTTAAAGATGAAATGTTTTTTATGAATAATTTCAATGTGAAATTGATTCCAATGAACTAAACTGATTTTTTTGGTAATTAAAGAAATTTTTCTTTAAAACCAATTTAAAATATAATTTATTTATGTAAATAAATTATATGAAAAATCAGTTTTCATTTTAAATTCACTATTTTTTACTATTTAACAAAAAATGATTATTCCTAGAAAAATACCAAAAATTCACCCAAAGAAAATTCTGATATTTAAATTTCAACCATAATGTATTTTTTTAAAAATAAAATTTATAAAAGTGCTAAAAATTATATTTATAATGGGTGCTACATTAAGAGGTGGTAAAATTACCCTTTTGAAAAATATATCTTTTTATTCATCAAATTGGATTCATTTTAATATTATTCCTATAAAACCTATTAGATGAGTGTAAAAAAATTATTTAATATAAAACATATTTAATTTTTTTTCATAAAAATAGATTTCTTTAATTTATTGAGACAAAATGGAATTTTAAATAGATGAATAGTTTTTTTAGAAAAAGAAATTTCGTTATTCTCCAATGGGATTTAATTCCATTTCTATCTAATTGATATTTTAAGGATTTATTTATTATACATGTGTTTAACATAGTTTCCCAAGTTATTAAATCTCATTAATATCATCCATATTAATAGAAAGCATATTATTTTAATAATATTTTAATAATAATATTAATAGTATATTGTAGATCGATAAAACTCAATATTGCATATAACACAAGCTATTGATGGGACTCCATATTATGTATAATATAATAGAATCATTGTTTTTCAGGTACCACAATATGATCTATGTGTTTCATGTAGAGAAATATTAACATGGTGCTATTTATAAAAAAATACAAACATAATACATTTTAAAAAAACACCTATATTCAGTGTTGTGTGAAATTAAAAATATAAAAAAAATAAATAAGAAAAAATTCAAACATTTTGGGGAGTTACAAATTTGATTCACCATTGTAGTTTTAATATTACATACATTATTGATTTATACAGTGATTACATCACCCATATAGCTCCCCCTTTTGGTTAACTTCTTAAATTATCTACATGTTATTATATATATAAAAATTATAATGGAATAAGATGTATTTTTTATTTCACCCTAATAATAATTGTATGATTAAGAATTATCACTCAACCAAGATCTTCCATTATTTGTAACATTACTATTTTGAGATCTCCTCGTGTTGAATCCCCATTTGATACTTATCTTTTATTCTTTCCTATTTGGTGGAATATTAATGTTTACCTTTTATATTAAAGATCATTCAACCACATGTATATTACTATTTATTTAAATTATGTCAATAATTTTCTTTTTGGGCTGGTAGATGAGTCATACTGTTTCCAAAAGTATGTCGAACTTTTCTTCACCTTCCACACAAAGCATTTTAGAATTATTATGTATTCATCCTTGGAAAACCTCTCTTGATATTATAGTTTTTCCACCTGTGAAATGGACTATTTTGATATACCACTTTATTTTTCCTCTACCATTTTTATTTAAATATTAGTTGGAAAATAATTAGGCACTCCCACTCAAAAGATGTAGATATATTATATTTTTTACAAGAATTATTAACAATATTTATCAATTCTATTTTAAAAAACTCTTCATAATCTTCATCTAGGATATCAACAAATAAACTAATCATTTTATCCCAATCATGGAAAAATTAACATCTTGTCTTTCCTTTAATTACATTATTATTTAAATAAAATGAATATTAAAAATGATCCTTGTTATATCCTATTATCATAAAAATGAATAATTTTACCTTTTAAATGTGAAATCCTATACAGTTTTTTCTAACTTATTTGGAGTATTTTATTATAATTATTCTTTTTTTAGAACACAATTATTAACATTATATTTTATCGATGAATCTTGTACTCATTTTCTATTATCTTTTATTTTTAAATATTATAATTTTTTATAATAATAATATTAATGATAACTAATGGGTGAATACCATATCACCTCAAAACTATAAATTATTTGGACAGAATAATAATATATGTTATCATGGTTATCAAATATTTCTTTAGAGAGAATAATTTTATATGAATTTTAATTTAGGAAATATGGTCTTATCCTAACTCCATCTCAAACCCCATTTATATATGTCCCATGTAGCTAACATATATATAAATATTATTCCAGTATTCAATTAAGTTATGTTAGAGCCTCCGAATTCACCAACATTATATAATGAGGCTCATCCTTTAACTTGTAGATTCAATCAAGACAAGCATTTTACTATATTGATTTTGTGTAGATCCACTATAGTTTTACACATTTAATTAGAGGAAGCTTTTCTTTGATATGTCATTATATACTATTAATGTGTTTTTATTTTTATTTTTATTTTGTTCAATTCATTTTTTTAATTTATAACCTATACATTCATATAATCCAATATTAAGGAAAACAAAATTATAAAGACAATGGGTTAATTTATTCCACGATCTTATAAAATATTAATAAAACCATGATTTCAAGATCATATTTCCACTGATTTGATTCTATCTTAGGAAAATATTACCAATTTAATTTTTTTACAACAACCTTCTTTTAATATATTAGAGAAGTTTTATCTTGTTTTGGTTTTTGATTTCTTAATTTTACTTTTATCTTAAGATACTTTGTATTGATGGAGTTATTCAAATCTTGAACGGATCTCATGTTCTATTCTGTATTTATCATCAAATTACTCATCTAATATTCATGATTCTTTTAGTAATTATATGAAGTTTTCAGACTCAATTATTCATCTTAAATAAACCCCTTATTTATCATATTGATCATTGATAGATATTTGTTTTATATTTTCTAGTTCATGGATAATGTCTTTGAAACTAGTTTAGTGAAAAGATTTAGAAAAAAAATTAAACTCCCTTTTTATCAGATAAATACATGTATTATAAAGGGATATAGAGTATAAATGGGATTCAACTAGTTCTTTAATGTTATATAATTTTTAATTTTTTAGCTAAAGCATTCTACATCCGTTTAGGCTCATCTTCTTGTTCTGTCATTTCCCCCAAGAAAACCCTTAATAAAATCAAATATGTAAACATTAATGAGAAACATAATTATATATTTATTAAATTTATAGTAGGGGTATTAAATAAATTTAGTAGACAAATATATTTCATAACATCCACATATTAAACTATTTTATTCAAAAGGATCACTTATAAGCGATTTTGTAGATGAAAACATTCCCCTTTGGTCCATATAATCATTTAAAATATTTTAGAATTTATATTCTTCTATTATCATTCTCTTAATTGAATAAGGAATCATAAAAATTATATTAAAAAATATATCTTTAAGAAGAAACCTGGGTTTCTCAGATACAAGTTGATGTTCCCAGGTTATTTGTGATGACAAAGTGTGGGATGGTTTAAATAAATGATCCCTTTTTATTTTTATGATTCATATACTTAATGTCAAACACATTTATTGGTTAAGATCTAAATCTTCTAATTTATAGTTTTTTAACTTTTATCTATGAAATAATGTGAATTAAAATATAAAACATGGGGATTTATAACATTAAACATTTAAATCTGACTCCTTTTCACATTTTTTTTCATGTTCTGAGATTGGTTTTTTCGACTATAAATCATTTTAAGTTAAATTACAAGATACATCCTAATATGGTTATCATAAAATATCCCAAAATTACAGGTTCACCAGTAAATATAGAAATTTCCTCCCAATAGGTTTTTTATAATGACTCTCACTAGTAAAACATATCTCTTGAAAATATTATCCCTCAAAACCTCTCAAAATGTTTCATTATACTAGATCCCACAAGTGTATATTTTTTCCACAATATCTCTTATACATAGTTCAATGTCTTCCTTTATCTACTACTATAATTTGGTGATAGCCGTGTTTTACTTAAAATTCAATCAAACTAGTCTTCTAAAGGACCAATGGCATTGCCCACATTTTTCTCTAATGATATAAGGATATCACGAGTTGTAGGAATAAATCCCTTCTTCTAAATTTAATCACGAGATTTTACATAGACTTGGTGTTTTCCTATATTATTATCTTTTTTCTGTGATGCAAAGTGAAGTTCTAAATGTAATTGGATTATTATAATTCAATTCCATCAATTATACTTTCTTCAAAAAGTAGTTGCAGAATATCTTACAATTTCTGTCATCACATGCACTTTTCAATTCATAGTATTATGAATATTATTTCCATATATGAATTATTAAATCTTATGATTATTCAGTCGTTGGATATATTTTCCTATTTTTAATCTCATTTAAATTAGGTTAAATGAATATTTTTAAAATTAATAATTCTTCTTCCCTCACAGGATATTTGAATATCACTTCATTTTTATAAAATATAAAATTAAAAAATCTTATTTCCATTTAAATAATTCTCTATATTTTAATGTCTCTATTAAATTATTACTTGGAATTATGGCTTTTGTCATTGGAATCTCAAAATATACTACTTTTCCCTCATATAGTTCCTCATTTTCAAAAGGGTTTCATCAAAATTGTCATTATTGAATAAAATATGATATACAAATCAATAGATATTGGTGAAAAATTTCTAATTTAGTTTTCCATATCTTTTAAATATTAATTCTCAATCTATTAGATATTTTTTTCATCGATATATCTGAATGTTTGCAAGTACCTAACTCATACAAACCCTCAAAATGAGAAATACATTACTCCTCAAATGGCTCAAATGAAACATTAAATAACAATTATAGAGAGGCCATTGACTTATATGTAGTGGCTAATGACTAATAAGAAGTCTCCCAAAACAAATGTATGTAGAGTTTATATGAAACATATGTATAGTCTAATGAAGCTTTCATAGTTTTGGGGAATTTTTCTAATTTTCATCCAAGAGTCAGAGTTGTCTAAAAAATAGTTATAGAATGACTTGTTTGTAGATGTTAGAGGCTCGTGAATAGTTTATAAATTTTCAATTAATCAACATCCCTAATAATAAATTGAATTATATCCAATGACCTTTATGAGTTTTTAAGTCAAGTATAGATATTCCTTAATTCAATAATATTGAAATAGAGATCCTCCAACCCATCTGTATAACTTTTCTATAAAACCAACATATTTTAGATGAATAACATGTTCGTCAATAGTGTATACGAGATGTAACATCAACCTTAAATGGCTTGTGAAAAAATATTAATATAAAATGAACATTATAAACATGTATTAAAATTAGAATTTAGGAATATTACTAAATAAATAATAAAATATATATGTTTTAAAAATGTATAAAATAAAATAATTGGTAGTCAATAGATTAGAAATAAAAATAAAAATCATTATAAATAAAAAAAGAAATATTTTTCTCAAAAACAATATTTAGGAGTGCAATGTGTTATTATATTAATAAATTAAATTCATCATTATTAGTGAATTATTTTAATATAATATATATATTTTATATTCAATAAAATGATTTATCATTTATCAAATATTTATTCTAATTATGAGATAATAATGTAATCTTCTTTATAATTAAAATTATGTTTTTTATTCATCTGAAAAGCGTGTTCATCGAGTTTTATGTATTTATATTATAATTATAATTTAAGAATTTTATGAAATGTACTTCAAAAAATAATTTTAATTTTCTAAATAATAATTTAATAATTTTCTTTTAATCATTTTTTGAGAATTTTCTTAATGAATATTTTTTTATGAAAACTTAAAAAAATACTAATTTTTATTGAAAAATTCAATTTCATTTAAAGAATGTACAAAGTATAGTTTTCATAAAATGGGTTTATAATTAAAATTATTAAAATAAATTATAATTTATATAATTTATGTTATTTAAAAAATTATATGTTTAATTTCGATAGAAAATATTTTTATTCTATTGGAAATGTTTCTTTTTGAAAACAGGTTTTTTGTCACATCTGCAGATTTAACGTTAAATTAGATTGTAAAAATTATGTAAATTGAATTTTAAAAAATGAATTTAATTTTTTTATCCATATAAATTTTCATTATATAATATTTTTTAACTAATTTTTTTTATATTTACTAGTTAAAACAATTAATATTAATTACAAAGGTTGTGGTTAAAATGAGTTTACCAGTGGTTAAACAAAGAAGATAAGGGGTCAAATAACATAAAAACCCATAACATATCTATTTTATTGCAATATTACGACTATTTATCTTATAAATATCAATAATGATTCATTTTTATCTTTTTTTATGTGAAAACCAAGGGTATAATTTATTCCTTTCAAAAATTCTAAATGTATTCTTACCCTCACATATAAGAGGCCACCCCCACACCTCTCTTATTTACACATAAAAATCCCATGGGTTAATACAATTCCTACAGAAATACCTTCCTTACTTCCCTAACCATGACCTAGAGTAAGTTTTTATCATAAAACCAATATATGATGGATTTTGTAAAAAACTAAAGAGACTGTTTGAAGAAGAGGTCTAGTTTCTAACCATGGATTTTCATTTTATATTTCCCTTTAACTCCATAAAAGTTTCACAAACATTTTAAAAATTATATAACATATAATTAGATGTTATTATATTAATTTTATGACCTATAACAAACTCTTCTTTCATCAAATGGTTAATGAAACTATAGATCATGTGTACAGTAGATTATCACCTCGCAAACCAATGTAATTCATTTTCCATAAACATATATCAAGGATGAGTATATTGATTAATTTAAGGTAAT
The DNA here is from genome assembly GCA_963277665.1 of Viscum album. Lineage (NCBI taxonomy): Eukaryota > Viridiplantae > Streptophyta > Magnoliopsida > Santalales > Viscaceae > Viscum > Viscum album. Next base: position 886,776,957 of record OY728158.1, read on the forward strand.
TATATGTTACTTATGAAAAAATTATACCTATAAATTATAATATCTCATTTATCTTCTTACCGTCCAATCTATTGGAAAACAACAACATCACTCGTTTATACGTTTGGACTACCTTATCACGTAGCGATGTGATTTTTTTCATTTTATTTTCAAATAGTTATTTATAAGGATATATTTAATGAATATATATATATATAATATGATATAATTATAATTCAACAATAGATAAATATTTATCACCTTTATTTCTTTCCTTCCATCAAAAAAATAAAATAAAAATAACATTCATCTGTACGTACAACCAACCGTCATAATGAATGATGTAACTAATTTTGGTGCCTCTAAATTTTATAAATTATTATTAATACATATATAATTAATATAAATGATATATATATATATATATAAATTATTTTTAAAATTTTAGATATGATTTATTCATATTCAAATTACTCAGATCGAAACTACAAATCTAAAATATACGTGGAAAAAGAAGTTATCATCCAAAATAACTATTTTAACAACAAATTGTTAGTAAAAAGGTGATAAAAAGATATAAGAAAACAATATAAGTTATTTTTTATATTCTTGTTTTTTTAACATATTTATTATAATTATATATTTATCATACAAGAGTATTGAGATGTATGTTGTAAATCAGTTTTGAGGTAGGGGTTTCCGATCTCACTTTTCCTTTGGTAAAACATATCTCATTTTCACCACTTATTATTCTGTGTGGTGTATATAATTCACCTTTTATATTTTATATAAGGATTATATTTACCTTATTGTTATTTAATTTTTCCTTTTATGTTATTTCTTTCATGGATATTATGATTAAAAATTTTCCAAATTGTGAAGGATTTATTTCACTATTGCATTATTATTCTGGATTATTAAGGTTTACATCTTCTTTATGGGTAAAATATTATATTTCTATCTTGAAAATATATTTTTCTTAAAATATAATTATTCTTCAAATTTTAAATTAATTTTACAATTTTAAACTCTGTATTACAAAAAATCATTTAAGAAATATTTTTATGAAAATCATATATTATATATCACTTTGGTAAAAAATCATTCTTCTTCCATATACATGTTCAATAAAACTATTATATACATATTAATAATTTTTGAAAAATAATTTATTAATAATTTTTTTAAATAATCTTTTAACATTAATTTTTTTGAAAGGAATATTAATGTTAATTTCCAAATGAGGTACTTTTCAACTTGTTTACTACTGTCTAAAAATAATTTTTTTAATAGAATATACAGAATTATCTACCACCATTACCACTCAATAATTTTTCACGTTCATTCATTTTGCCAAAATTTATTTTCAAATACTTTTTTCCCTAATATTCTAGTATTTTTTAGTTTTTAACAGTTATTTTCAATGTGAATGAATATTTTCTTCAAGAATGTTTTGCTGACAGTTTATGGTATTTATATTCATCAATAACAACAACCCATATTTTAGTTATTATCCTTTGAAGACATGTTGTAATGATACTATCCTTATTATTAATCAAGATGGTTAATGATCTTTTTTATGGGATTTAATATTTTGATTTTATTTACCATAGTACAACGGATGGTTTATGATTATTTTTATTGATTTAGAAATGTTTTAAAATTTTTATACTAGTTTTCCAATATAAATGTGTATACTGATTGTGTTTAATAATTATTTAATTTATTAAAATATATGATGATATTTATTTCGATATTAATGTATATTTAGATTATGTTTATCTCTTTAATTATGGTAAATTCATTGGTCTTATTATCTAATGGGTGGGGATCGTTATAGCCACTTGAAACATTAGTAGGTCTAATGAGATAAACTAGGTCAAATATTTGGCTGAGTATTTTACTATATATAAAATATATTTTGGAGTGAGTACATTATGTTTTGGTAATTATGTCCAACATTGTGGATTATGTAATTATTAAATTAATTTTCTATTTACATATTATTATTCGATTATTTATAATATCCATGTATATGTTTCAAGGTCATGTAACTATTTATGTGGAATTATTTTGATCATATGTCATTTCTACCTAATTATTATTTATGTTGAAGTTATTAATTAAATTTAATGATATTTATTAACTTGCCTTTACATATTGATTATTCCTTATTTGTTTATGATAGATTCTACTATACACGTAACCTAACTGAGTGTCTGAGCTCACCCATTTCTTATGTTTTCTTTCCCCATGATTCTGGGAACCATATTATGGATGATATGCAGGGATATACTAAAGGTAATAATTATATTATCAAAGAAAATTATATATTTTATTTTATTTTTTAAAATGTAATGTGATTTAAAAATATGTATCTAGTTTTCTAGGACTATTAAATTATTCCATCCTATCAGATGCAATCTCTTATATTTAACACTAGTGTTATAAATTAACCTCTAACTCTAGGATGTTATGATCTTGGTATTTAAAATTTCCATCAATTTAATCACCTTCAATCTTTATCTAAATGATTTTTTTTCAATGGATGGAACATCTTCACCTCTGCTGTCACATTAACTATTTAATAAGGGCCTTCAATCTTTACATTATTTGGATCCCCAAAACTTTTATATGAATTTGTAGGAAAATCTTCTATATAGTTAATGCACAACATTTGAATTTACTCCAACACATAAATTATCACAATGAGGTGTTTGTAAAAGAATCTATCTAGTATTGTTCTTTATAAAAGAATAAATATTTCATTTTCATTTTACGATAGATGCTTCTTATTTTCTTATCACTGTGTTCTGTATTAAGAAAAATGAATATTCTCACATGTGATCTTTGAAATTCACTCTATACCTATGAACCCAAGATCTTCATTGAAATATAGATATTAAATTCTTCTTCCTATTTCACCAAATTGTGATAGTAAAAATTTATTCCTAAAAATGATCTCAAAAAATTTCACAATTTATTGTAGAGACAACACAGTCACCCAAGTATAAGGTCCAACACTACTATTCAACTCTGTGTAATAAGCTCAAAACTAATAGAATATAATGTACCTTAGATTTATAAATAAACTAAAAGGATATATAAACACACATTAATTTTCATTCCTTATTTTTTATCAAAAATAAATGGAATATACATTTGAAATTAATAAATTAAGATATCCATTATCTGACTATACATGACGCAACAATTATGTGGTTAACCCTATAAAAAGGAATGCAAAGTTCCCCTTAAATCATATCTAACTCAAACATTAAATTCTTATAAAGAAAATTTAAGGTATAATATATATTCACTGAGAGGTAAAAAATTATTGAATATATATCTTTTATGGTTTTCCTAATTAATCAACCATTATTTCTTGTTTGGATAAAAGACTATCAGATTGTTTACCATCCTATATACTATAAAACTAAATTTCATAAATTATTTCAATTCAATTAATTAATTATATTTAATTAATTAAATAATAACAAGGAATGAATTTATTTTAACTATCAATTGGAAAATTAATTTCTACATCCTTTTCATCGTAGGGCATCATCAATTTCAACAAAATACCTTGGTATCATACAATGGTAATAATGAGATGAGAATTTCCTTGAACTCACTTACATAAAAATGTATCATAAACATATAATGTCATCCCATTAATAAAATATAGATATTTAATTTTATAATAAATAAAGTATTCCATCAATAACAAGAATCTATACGTTACTATTAATGGAGTAGGAATTTTACCCTTCCTCATTAATAATTAAAACTGTAAAATTTAATTAATAAATTCATCTATTTGATCTTAAATTATATTACATAAACATAAAATGAATTTTTTTCATGTTTAGATGAATCCAAAATAATAAAACAATACGAATATATTGAAAAGAACGCAAGAAAACCAAAATTTTCCTTTATCATATTCAGAGCCAGTTTTAAATATTTAATGTTAAGAAACCCTATATGAATTATATTTATATAAAACTGTAAATATAATTTATTATGTTTTTTTTTGTATATTCTTCAATCAATTTCACTCTCCTTGTGAAAACTAAATAATTCTCAAAAATATTTTTAATATATAAATCTCTTTTTTAAGTTGAATTTTGAAATTATAATTCAAAACTATAACTTCCATATCATCTTCCATAAACCCCGACATAAATTTTATCCATTACATTAAAATATTCAATAAAATCACATATCATATGATATATAGAATATATGGGTTGATTTAGAGTATTTTTTATGGAATCCACCAATAAACCTTATTATATATCCTTATATATTAATGAATTCAAAAATTATATTGTAATAGTTGTAATTATTGTTTAATGAATATTACTAAAAAATGATTAAGCATATATGAATTTGAAAATTATAATCCCTTAAAACTAATTAAACTATATTATTTCTCATTTTCATATAACATTATCAATAATTACTTGATATAAAACATGAAATGATTGTCCAAACCCAAATTTTAATTACATGATAATGTTGCGGTGTAATACAATGTTGTATTTACGAACACCAAATCATGACCATTATTCAAATTGTAATATTGTAATTGAAATTACCATTTTGAACACCTATAAATAAAAACCACTTTTATTACAACATGACACATATCTCATTAAAAAACTAAATAATTTCCAACTCCATCTAACAAAATCGTGGGATAAAAAATATTATTATATAGTTATAATTTGTTTGGTCAATTTATTCAATTATAACTTAAAAATATCATGATGACAAACTAATAATTACAACATGATTTATTATGTTCTAAAATAAACCTCAATAAAATCTAATCCAATACTTAAAATCAGTCAAAAATTCTACATGATTTGAAAAATATTAAAATTATATGAATAACTTCATTTCATTTTTGATTAAATATGATTTACATATTGAAAATAAATGAAAAAATATTAAATAATATAAAATTATGTAACAACTCATATCACTTCTTGTTTAGATCTTTAAAAAAATTATATTCCCCTATATAATAAATACATTATTTAGTCGCAAAAATACACCCTTTATATTTTATTGTTAACTAAACATACATAAAACACCCATAAACATACCTTTAAATCATTAAATAACCATTCTAGGTCTATGTAAGTATATTTACTTTTGGAAAAAATAATAGTGGGTAACAATAACATTTTTTTTATCAAGGGAAACTCATATGGACTTCCCATATTCTCTTATAATTAAAATTCCCCGCATATATATATATATATATATATATATATATTTAAAACTCAATCCTTATACACAAATTCAATAAAAATATAAAAAAAATCACAAAACACCCAATACAAACATGTTAAACTCACAACTTCACACACATAAACCCTCACACCCACACCCATTTCTATAGTGAAATAATAACCCTAACCTTTTAATGAATCCCAAAAACTGTTCAACTCTTTAATAATTGATCTATACATAATAATTAAAAAATATATCTTTGGATTTATTTTTTTATCTCAACCTTTGATAAAAACAATAAAAAACAATTGAGAGGGTGAAAAACCAAATTACATTATCCATGGGATTAGTGAAGATGTAATCATAACATAAAAAATAGTTTTTGATGTGTTTTTAGGGAATTCCTTCATAATAACATCAACCATTTTTCCTTTTTTTGGAATAAATCCCATTTCCAAAAACATATTTACTAATTTCTTATTCAATTTTATTTTAAAACAAATTATTTCTATAATATAATTGTTTTTTGTATTCTAAACATACTATAAAGTGTTATTCTTTCTAATATTATCCAATCATTAATTCATGGAATTATTCCACTCTATATTATTTAATGTTTAATCCAAATATATATTTTTGGATTGAGAAATCAATGAGGTACTTAAATAACTCCTTGTTTGACCCATTTTCCTATGATCACTAATGATATAATAAACATCCATCGACTCACTTAACCTTTATTGAAGTGCATGTTTTCATTCTTCACCATTTTATAATTTTGGACCATAATTTTATTCTTTCCCATAAATGTAATCCTAAATATCTCTAAAAATTCAAACACATTTTAGAATAATTTATTCCCCATCTTCATCAATGTAGAAATTAATTTTTTTATTTTTATTCCCAATAAAATAGTTTTATAAATACATCACAATATAAACATCAATAAACCATCAAAGTTGTTTTTAATTTATTTGACATACAATTTTTTTATGGATATCGATGAATAATTTATCAACTCTTCTTTGCTAAAAATCACTCATATTTACACCCTTCACTTTGATATAACAAGGGTTACCAAACACCCATATATATTTCAATCAAGGGTAGTATTGTATGTAATATTCGGGGTGTTAAAATAAATTTTAGGAAAATAAAAATTATTTTTGAATTTGAACCATTTTCCCAATCACTCAACTCCAAAATAAATAATAAGTACCGTGTTATAAAAATATATGGTTTGAGTATTCCCAATAATTTGATTATTATTTCTATAAATTAAACCAATATTTTTTAGGGTATACAATGATCAATACTCATATTTAATTATATTATTTTCTATGTAATCATCAAACCAATCACTTCTATAATCATCATCATTGTCCAAATGAAATCTCTTCAAGGAATAACTACATTCCTTTTCCCCACATCACAAAAAACTCTTTGTCAACTTGAAATGACCAGACCCCACATAAACATAATACATGTAAATATTATATAAAAAATAAAAATCAAAATATAATTTATTATTATATATTCAATTATTTATTATTCATCGTTCTAGATACAAATGAGTGTATAAACTCCAAGGGACGAGTTATCTGAATCTCCCCATTTTGTGGAAAGAATAAAAAATCCTTCCATTTTTTGAATATATACCAATACAAATATATCTCAATTTTTAATAATGAATCATTGTGAACATTACCTTTTCATGTTTTCGTATTCATTTTATTTTGTTCAATTTATCTTATTCTTCAATGCCACAACTCATTCTCCTCCTTGGATCTAAAGTGACAAAAAAATTTAGCTTCTCCCACTTGAAATATGTTTCCCCTAGTAAATTATTGTAACTTCACAAAACAACTATATTTCAAATAAATCAATAAATAATCATCTTTTTAGAAGATAATAATTTTCACTTTATCACATAGTTGTGAAATATTAAACATGTTGTCCTTCAAACCATCAATATAAAAGTAATCTTACATTTTAGTTTCTAAAAATTAATATTTTATCAAGATAATACCAATGATTTTAAATGATATATCATTATCTAATATAATGGATTATTCATTATAAATCATAAATTTTATTAGCATGGTCATATCTCTATTTCTTTGGGATAAACATCCACTGTTAAAATTCAATGAATATACTTTTTGAAATTCCTTCAAAGAAACTTCCACCAAATGTTATTTCTACTTTACTGTTCATTTATTATTATAATTTTCTTGTATGTTTCATAATAAATTAGGATATTGAATTATCTAGTCAACTATTATACAAGTGACTTTGTTATTCACACCTTCCTCATGCATCATTCAATACAATAATTTATTATTCATTACCATAAATTTTTTAGTTTCTTTTTGATCTTTTATTATTTAAACAAGTTAGATCTCCCTAAATATTCTACCCCTAAAAGATTTAAGAATGTTTTAAATATGTAAAATTAGACTGAAAATTTACTTCCATGTGACTATTACAACTCAGCATAAATTATCAAATAATCAAAACCTTACATCATGAAATATTTATTATCCTAATTACGACACATACAACCCTTTATATTATTAAGAACTAATCTTTATTCAATGTCATGAAAATATATCATCTGATATTATAGTAACATTTACCTACTAATTGTAAATTTTTATTGAATTTTTATACTTTTTATTTAAACCATATTTTAACATTAGGTAACCATTTCTAGGGTTTAATTAATTCTTGAATTATCCTTTCTATGTGGAATTATTCATAATATTTATAATATATTTGTATTCATAATCATTTCAGTAAAAAAAATTATATCTATATAATGATATTATTAATTATTTTAATATTTTAAAAAATCATGAATGTTTTAAAATTAGTCTCAATACCCTTTAAAACGTCACCAAATACGCACATTAATTTTATAAAATCAAACAAGAATATATATAACTATTATCCATCCTATATTTTTTTCATATAATTATTCAAGTTATTTGTACTTTTTAATGTTTTAATGTAGTGCATCATTAATATTATTATCCCTATCATGTGATATTGTCAAACTGATGACTTAATTCACAAAAAAAAATCTCTTTATCAGTGAACTATATTAGCCTAAATAAATATTTTAGGTACCTTATAAAATTATTATTCTCCTTATCTAGTTTATAGATATTCCTATGTAATTCCATTATATATAAACTTATGATGAATTTCATGTTTATTTATTCTTCTTATATTTATTAGAGAATCCATCTTCACTAAAAATATAAATCAATAATTTATCCCCATGATCCCAATGTAATGTATAATATTCATGTTTTCTTTCAAAACATTATTCTTCCTCCATCTTTAAAAAATAAATTTCTATTTTAAATTAGAAAATGATATTTTATATTCCCTTAAAATAAAAATTCGTATTTCCAAAATGTGAATCCTAATTAATAGAAACTTTTGTTGATGACCTCAGGCGCAACTCCCAATAGGCTAGAGGCTAGCATTTAGTAGTGATGGTCTGTGGTGATATTATGAGGAAGATATTAGTGTAGAATAAAAATATAAAAAACTACTAGATAATTATTAATCCATATACTCAACAGGACATAATGTAACAAATAAAGTTATTCCAACTAAAAAAAACAGACCACATTCTATAATAGAAATAATTATCTAAAATGTAACATGAATTAAGAAGATACCTTTAAGATATCATGTGAAAATTTCCTAGAATTCTCTGACCAAAATTAAATAAAGTGAATCCACTGCCTAGACCTGCGCCCAACCTAGTTCGATAGAGTAAATTTTTCTAATATCTTTGTCTCAACCATCTAACATTGAACCTTTCACCTACATGTACATATGATCAGGAGGACTTATTATGTACCAATGTGTCATATATTCCCAAGAAAGGTGTGATTATTGCTTAATAGGAAACTGGATATTATTTCCCTAACATAACTAGTATATAAAATTCAAGTAAATTGTTATTTGATCGGAGAGTATAATAAAAACTATATAAAAAATGCCTTATCTTAACATAGGAATAGTGAAAGTCATCCTAGAGTGACCAGACCAATATTGACCCATGTTAGGGTGGATCTAAATAAGTCATATGTCAATATGTGGTGTCAGAATAGTTCCCAACCACTTATGATTGAATAATAATCCTCAAGGGGATACGAAATTTCCCAATATAACACAACATATCATCATCAAAATTGGGAAAATAATTTTACACCATGGCTATAGGAATATATCATAAGTCACCATAGGGATAACCGACCCTCCGAATTCTCACTATATATCATATTTCCATGAGAGGATAAGATATTACACCATGATATTGCTATATTATAATTACATAGGGGATAAGAGTCTATTAACACCAAACTAATGTGGATTGGAAATTTTTGGGTTAGAGAAATACCAAATTCATAGGTTTTACCTTTTCCACAATAATATGTAAGGATGGGAATAGATGTTTGAATATAAAGTGGATTAATCCTTCAAATCATGTAAATCCTGGGATGAAACATGATTGCATGACCTTGACAAGGTTACACATCCAGATCATGCACTCCACATGATGTGATAATGGTCACATAAATCCACATGGTGATCCCTTATGATCATATAGCTTCCCATCAGGTATCCCACTTCATGGTCACATGAAGATCCTCTAAAAATCCCTCTTATTTTTTTTGAATTCATCTAGAAAATCCCTCATGGTCTTTAATAGATTTCTAGGTGAGTTTCTATAATCATGAGAAATATCCAGAGATTGTCTCCCGATAATGAGTAAATGTATTTTAAAATAAATATACAAAGGTGAAAAATGTGAGGCCTCATATGGTTGATGTTATTATCTTTTTAATATAAAGGGTTCATGTTCATTTTATAATCACCGTTCATCACAAATAGGATCTTTGGAATGGATTCTAGATCTCACATTGTCTCTCTGACAATCCATCTTTATCTTGCAAATAGACCTAGACAAGTCTACCTTGGACATGTAAAATCCTCTCTAAGATTCATTTGGATATCATGAAGACTTCCAAAAATGTCATTCCAGTCATGTGGAGGCCCTTTGGTTATATCCATTAGATCATGTGATTCCCTAAAAAAATGTGAACATGACGACTGCGGTGTAAAATAAATATTAAAAGGTGGAAATGAGATATATTCATTATTTCAATGTTACCTTTATTTTCATGAGAAGGGCTCACAAGACTCATGTGATCCTTTCAAGAATCGCATGAGATCTATAGTGTCAAGTTAGAAATGTCATGAAAAAAAATTGTGAATTTCACCAACATAATTCTATAGTACTAGGGAACATCCTTGCGATCATGAAATGACAATATGTGTCCAGATACTTGTGAATGTGACTATCAATAGTAGTGCTTCAAAAACATCACATGATCAACCATTGATCTTGTGGTGCACTAAAAATATCTAGAGCAACCATACTTTATGAAAATTATGCACCTTTTTGAGATACATTATTGACCATGATACACCATTATAGAATATCAATGATAAAAGGCTGAAAGTATTATGAAATATTGAATGAAATATAGAAAATGAGGAATCTTTATGTGGTTGATGTTTACTAATTTTCATTCTAAGGGATCATATGAGTCATGATTAGTTTAACAATCACTATATATCACCATCAGTATGTCATCAATGCCATATGATTACCCTTGAGTATGCCATATCCATCATGGGAAGGTCCTCAGGTATATCCATGTAATCACGTGACATCCCTCTGGAGTCACAGACAAGAGAATGACACTATCTATAAAAGTTCTTACACAATAGAACAAGATCCATTATTGATCATGTAATTAACTACAAATATGCGGAGCAACTATCTATGATGTTGATCGCATTAAATCTTGAGATCTATTACTGATCATGGGACTCCATTATTGAAAATAAATGGGTAAAAACATAAATTATTGTAAAATAAATAATAAAATAATGAAGATGCATAGTCATTATTCAAGTCCATGTTATGATGTTTTTCAGGCGAATGGGTTATGTACCTCGTGTGATCAACTAGTTTAATTTTATGGAGGGATTCCAAAATGTAAGGTTCATTTTTTGAGGGAAACAGGGAATGTTATTCTTTACCATGTAAAATCCTCTTCTACAAGTGGTATGGTCTTGAAAAGAACCCCAATCATGTTTTTTTAAGATCACCTGAAAGACTCTATATAAGAATCATTCTCTCAGAAAGACTCTCATACATGTGTTCTTGATATTGTAAAGTCCATTTGACATGCCTATATGATTATGAAAAAAATTTACAAGTTGGGGTCCAATAGAACAATGATAACTAAGCGATATCAGGGTAACAATTTATCATGTCACACCGTGGATGTTCATTATAAGGATCACATGAAGCATGTGATACGATATTTCCTCTCCAGAATCAAGACCATATTTTTGATATATAGAATATAAAGAGTGGTATACAACCAGTGAAGAGAGGCCTATTAATTCCTCCCTCATTTCCCAAAACATACATACACAAGGTATACGAGACTCACATGAGTTAATAAGTGAGAGTAGACTTTTTGGAAGGGAAAGCCACACCACCATAAGGGTCTTCCCTTAGGTAAAGTCTGAGAATAACATAAGGGGTTACGCGGAATGTATAAGTGCATTTCTAGATCACACTATAGATAATGGAAAGAATTTTGGTGTTCTATTCATATAACATAAATGAGTATTTGTGTGTTGGATTAGTTTCTAAAGAACCAAATAATCCATGCCTCTTGAACATTATGACATCTATACAATATTGGTTGAAAATAAAAAAATCCTTACATGATGATAACTACAAAAGTTTTCCTAAAAATGAATCATACACTTCACATGACCTTTCCAGATCATATGATAACACGCATCCATGTTATAAAGATGACATTATGTAACCCTGAAAATCAATATAGGTTACATGGAGTGCTTTAGACATTTCAGTCAGTTCACACGATGACACCTGGAAATGCAATCCATTTACAATGATGTCACCCAAGCATATCAAAAATATCACAAGAAGTCCCCAGAACACAATATCTATGTCACATTAAGGACTCCATTAATGTTAGATGTGCCATTTATTTCCTTAATAAATATCCACTAGTCCACTTGATAGGCCAATGACATATCAGACCTAATCACATGACACCCTTGGATGTGTCTATTTTGATCACATGAAGGTTTCCTAGAGATGTAATTTTATTCTAGTGGAAACCTTATGACATGTAAATTGCAATAATGTGATGCACCTTGGTTATTTCATCCATTTCATGTAGTGACCCTTGGAAAATTCAACAGAATCATGCGATGGGTCTCAGAAATGTCAACTAGAGACTTAGGATATGTCTAGACATCATCATACATGGTGGGAAGAAAAATAGGACATGTACCAAAAAATATCCTCAGACATGTCAACTAGACACATAGTATATGTCCATAAATCATCATATATGATGGGAATAAAAATTATATGTGTCCAAAAAATATCCTCAAGCATGTCAGGAAGACACCCCATGACATTATAACCTTGTCCGTCAGACACCCTTGGACACATATAATCGATATACAAGGACTCTAATTCTGGTCCAAATATGATACATAGGATACCATTATAAGGAACAAGTTACAATAGGGTATCCAATTTGATGTAAGCCCCACCATATATATGACACCCCAACCCATGGGATCCAATCTCCCCTATGGGTTTTCTTGTCATCATCTTACATAAATAGATTGAGAAGCTAACTGAATTAGAAAGATTTTTATTCTTACTATAAGTATGATATGTCAGACGCCTTTATAATGAATGAGATTTATATCAAATACCCCATTAGAACCAACCTAATGTATTGGACTCAAATACATATACAGTGTTTTGGATCACATTATATCCTAGGTTTCTCACACCAAGCATGAATCATGTTTTTTCTGGATTTGAAATGATCATACCGCTAGCATTAAAAAATTATCTAAATTATGCAAACCAAAGTGTGTAATCCTGTTAAGTGACATGATATGATTTCCACTATATAAGGGGATCCACCATGGTCCAAGTCCTATAGGGATTCCCATATTCATAAAAATTGTGTAAATTGTGCTTATGGGAATTAATTATCTACCACCACCATCAGTGAGTTTATGGCAATTAGATCTATGATTACTTTGATTCATATTATAAATAGGACACGTAGGATACCATCTTAATGCTCAAGATCCATACTCTATGGCTATGTTTCTTCATATATTCCCTTTTCACATGATATTAATCTTAACAACATGATCTTAAATGAACTATGTGGGTTTTTATTCCAATTATAAATGGAATACATGGGATGTTTCATGAGGGTTTGATACAATCATAAAAACACCAATATCCTCCTTGGATTAAAGTAAATTATATAGTACCTAGTATTATAGCTTCAAAATTTAATTAACTACCAATTTATAATTAATAAGGTGAAGTATATAAATAATCTATGATTTATGTAGGTGGTCTCGTTAATAGAAACACATTTATAAATGGATTTATTTATGGTAAATATTCAGATATCAAGATTTATAAGAGATTAAAAAACACATATTAAATATATAAAATAGTCCATTAAAATGAAATAATTTACCCCAAAAGGGAAGCATAAGATCTGCATCCCATAATCTCTATCTATGAGAGTTCATAATCATCATTGGATTTGAAACCATAACTAACCATATGCCTTAGGAAAAAAGGTTTTTTTCTAGAAATAGATGTGAGAACCAAAGGATGTTGCTATTTGTGAAACCATATTGATCCTCTCACAATAAAACACCAAAAAAGATTATATGAGTGAAAAAAATAGTGAACTCGAAGTGAATGTATCAAATAATAAAAACGATCATCTCACAATGCTTTAAGACGTTTTGTTTTGTGCACCCTATGTAAATTAAAATGGAATGCCTGACATAAAATCCTTAAAACATAAAATATAACCAGCGATCCCATGAATTATACAACTCCCAATGTGAAAATTCCATGATTGAAAAATTTATGAACTATGAATATGAAAAGAAAATTTTGTTAACTGGGCATAGCTGATTGAACATGTTTCATACAATAAAAAATGAATTGATCTATAATCTCGTTCCTTTTTTTAATATTGACTATAGACTCTTATCTCATAGAATCATTGTCCTGAGATTTTGTATTCTGAAAGAATTGTTTTTGAACTTTGGTTATGGAAGTAACCTCAACGTGTCATATAGAACCCTTACCCACCCAAAACCTTCAACTATGAGTGGAGAACATGATGCTTTCGAAATAACACCAAAATGGTATAATCCCAAAACTCGTGGTTTCCGGTATAGGTATCCATACACGAAAGGTGATAATTACAACACATTCAAGTAAAGATAATATGAATCTAATGGAAATCAGTGCAACCATGAATCACTTTAGAATATTATCCCTAATGAAAGGCAACCAACACCATCCATATTTTAGTAAGGTCAATCGACTAGGTGACTAAAGATATTTCATGATTTTGAGGCTTTATTTTAGGGATCTTTTCATTTTCAATAACCATAATCATCCTTACGATGCCCCTTAGTCTTATGCAGAGTTCAAAACCAAATAAATAGGCCATTTGGACACTCATTCAGGGAAACTAAGGAGGCCTCACTATGAGCAGAAAACTACAGATTAATGGGAGTGGACACATATCCCCAATTCAATTGATGAAGCCTGTATGTATATTCTGGAAGTATCTAGTGAGATGGATCATATAACTACTCACTTGGAAAAATCTTGAACAAATATTTTTGAATCAAGAATGATGGAGACATATATATTCCCCTCGGTATGGGTCCTAGTAAAATATTCTAATGGAATAAGGATTATATGTGTGGGATTTCCAACTTAGTTTAAAAAAAATTCTTGGGAGAGGTGTACATTCCTATAAAATATTTCTGGTGATATACTCCAAACTCATAGGACCATGATCACATTCCCATTTTTAAAAGTTCTGTTCAGCACATTTTGGAATGTTCATTTAGATCCGATCACATTCATATAGAAGAAGACTAGAGAAATAATCCAAACTCATAGGATCGAGCATATATCCCCATTCCAACTGAGTTTTATTTGTATAAATTTTTGATTATCTATGAATAGGATCATATCACCTCTAGGGAATCTACAAAGAATATTCCAGCATCACATGGATTCAAACATAATATCCCCACTTCCTATGATGAATGAATACACAAACATCTTTCATAGGAAATAGAGTAGGAGACTCATATCCCTTATACCTCTTCAAATGTATGTCATTATATTTTGATATGGAATTCATATTTGAACTAGGATCAAAACCCATATTCTACCTAGATTAATCAATATATTTTGGAAACACCATACATGATTATATTCCATTAATAATATAGAAGATCACTAGAATAATCCAGTGGTATCACTGTAGTGGTCTCATGTCCCTACAACATTATATGTTATCAACATATTCCCGTAACTATCTTTCATTATACTTATATACCTACATAACCCAAAAGGGATGTTCAGTATATTCCAACCATGATATTGAAAGGGGATCATATTCCTGATCTTCTCAATTCATGTTTCCTTGATAGTATTTGATGAATATTTACAACACCTCACGGATCCATCGAATTATTAATCTAATAGAAGGAAATAATTTCCCTATTAGTACTTGTCATGATAGTGAAGAGATAGATTATTGGGAATATTCACTTGTCATATCCTATGGTCAACTTACCAAAAATGAAATCTCATCTAGAAACGTAATTCCTCCACACATCTATACATCATCATATAGATAGGTTATCAATTTCATATAGTGAGTTTCTCAAAACACTAGGGTTAATTATATATAGTTCTCTATAAACTATTAGCTTCACTTATTGTGGTAAATTGTTGACCCGGAGAATCCACCTTTGTATCATGACTAGGAGGAGGCATATAAATCTGATGAAGAAGAGGATAAAATGGATATATAGTGAAATTTAGTATGAAATAGACTATGAACTATGTTATGTCCCATCACCACATCGGAAAATGAGATCCCAAAGGAGTTAAAGAAGTATTTTATGCCTCACCTATTCCATAACATGTGGGAAACTAATAAATTGTTAAAGTATAGACACCTATTTTATTAAGGATATGTGGGTGATCTCCAGACCATAAATACACTCTATTGTAATTTGAAAATTGTCACATTTCCTATGGCTTAGTGCCTAGGGATGGAAGAGCATGAAAACACCTATGAAATGTTTGTGTCTATATCATGATTAATCGATGTCTATTGATTTATATAGACCCATAAAAATACATATCTATATATGGGGGAAATATAGATAATCATAGTTTACTATGTTCCAAAAACAAAAGAAAAACTCTCGTGGAATTTCATCCTGTAAAGTAATAGTCACATGAGAAATCAGTGGAGTAGATGAAATACGGGCCCATTGGTAAATAGAATGAAATTCTACCATCTTAAAATTGCATATAAATCATGATTTAATAGAGAGGTATGCAAATAGACTCTTATGTTGTGCCATTGAACGAAATTGGAACACCTTTGAGAAATGGAAGTCGAAGATGTGGCCCACCACACTGCTTCTTATATAAAATGACTCTAATGTTGGGTTTTCATTGCACATGAATCATACAAGACTGCAATTATGACAAATTAAATGGATCACAATAGTATATGCCTTACAAGATATACTATAGAGAACCTACCCCATAGGGATGGTTGGTTTTTTACCCCCACCTCCAGCCTTCAGGTCCTCAAACCCTGAGAGGATCCAAGAAATATCAGAGAAATGATACAATCCAACCCTATCTCTCAGTGCTTGGGGAATTTTCATCTCAATCACCACAACTAGGTTCATCACACCCTTAGTAGATCTTTGAGAAATAATCAACAGTTCAAGATCAACCACAAACTATAGGGATTGGGTCATTTATATCTCAATTTCCATTTTAGGTGCCATCACATCCTTGATTAGAATCATTACTTCCCCAACAAATGGATTATAAATTTCAACCCACACCCCTGAATCACCCCCATCGCATAGGGATGGGGAAATTTTTAGTATTATCATCATTATAAAAGGATCCATTCTTCATTAGGTTGGGAGTTAAATATCAATGGATGACATCCAATCTTCTTTAAGACATATACATTTTATGTGTTGACCATTTTTTAATCATGATAAGAAACTCCATGAAGGTCACCATTAATAGAATAAGAGAGGATGGACATATGGTAAATGAAATAAAACCCTGTAAGAGTAATAATCTGAAATGGTATAATATATAAAGGTGTTAGAGAAGTGACCCTGATTAAAACCTCAAATGAAGAGTAAGTGGTTTTGAATCGCCAAATTAATTAGAGATTAATGGGATACCTTCCATTTTCCAACACACATTAGTGTAAATAATCACCATAAATACAAATGATGATGTGGAATAAAATTAAAATTTGGAATGATGTAATGATGATACCATTCCATGAGTGGAGGGTGATTTGAATGCACCAACTAAGGCTAAACGTAAGTGAAATCACACAAGGATCCATAAAATTCAACCTACGAAAAATTAATTTCTCCCACTATAGTGAAACACTAAAAAAGATAAAGAGAATAGAGTCTCTATGTCCCAATAACCACCCATAGAACATGATATTATCTCCACATAAGAATTAATGAAAGAATATGACAGTGATATACAGAAGATCAAAAAGAACAGTGAGGAACAAATCTGGGGAAACATTATTGATGGGTATCAATTTCTAAAAAATATAAATATACCTCCTCCCAAATATCAGAATAGATTCAATATACCTACTAGATTAGAATATGAGTGTCATGATAGCTCTATATCGAGTCATCTAGTCATCTTAAAATAGTAACTTTAGGATTGTTGAGACTTTCCTGTATTATAGAAACAACTATTCCCCTATTAGGGTGATAATTTAGTGATAGAAAAAATAAATAATTGGTGAGATATTGATTTTCGGCCACTTTATCAAGCCTCAAATATTAATCATATACATGATGTGGTAAAAAAAGATACCCACAAAACTTCTCAATTCCATTTAATAATTAGATGCTTGAATGGATTCAAAAGAATAGAGGAGTGAACCCGTGCATCCCAAAAAGTTATAATATTTGGAATGGGTTGATGAAAAAATTCCCCCACACAATGTTGGAATTTCCATATTCTTAAATATTGAGGTATTTGGAGATCTATAAAAATGTATCACACACATCATGTACAATTGTGTCATGATTATAGTCCCCCTAGATTATACATAGGTGACTAAGATGAGTTGTTTTATATAAAAAATGAGAGAGAAAACCTTAAATATGTGAAACATCATAGTAAAATGATCCATTTAGAATCATAAGTCCTTCTTCATCAATTACATTATCATTTTATCTCTATTCTAACAAACATTAGATTTATTAACCTCACAAATTTGAAAAAATTCAAAATATAGAGGGTTTTTAACTTCCTCGCTAGATAAAAATGTTTAACCTAATCACTCTACATCACTCTCTCACAATAGTGTCTTATAAAGAATTGTACTGAGAAAATGATGGATGATATTCAAACACCTTTTATCATTAGGAATTATCTAGGAATATTCCTAGAGTTTTTAAAAATATCACAACACCTAGAAGATGTCGTTTAGTTAAATTGAGATAAATCTCGGCCTATTCACTCCAAATAGGAAAAACAATTGTAAGGTAAATATTAACTCCCTTACACTCAAACTAGTAAAAGTTCATTTTTATGCACCTTATAAGGCCTTAAATAATATTTCACCTCCATTCCATCAGTAGTAACAACAAAATCATTCTCATCTTGAAGAAAAATAATATCTTGGCTATCCAAAATTCAAGGAACAAGTAAAAAAATTGTGTTCCTTCCAAAACGAGAAGTTCCCTAATTATTTCTTTTCATAAAAAGAGAATAGAATACTCAATATAATTGATCCTAAGAAAAATAATGAGGCTAACTTCATCGATAACCCAGACTACATCCCTTTCTATTAGAGGTTGGGTCAGAATGTCCAAGGCTTCTTCTTCTTCAATGAATTTCTCAAAATCATGGAAGATTTTGGATAGTTGATAATTTAATGTTCCTCGACATAGGTTATGTGAATAACCATCACACAATAAGAATAAGACATTCACTAGAAAGATCTTCCAACTAATCATGGATTGAAGTTTGATTCTTAGATGATTTGAAGGACAGTGTACTATCATAATGCGAAATTGGGGGGCACAACTTTAGAAATTGACAATGATCCCATTACCAAGGGAGGTATCATTTAATACACCTCCCTGAGGCTGACACATTCATCAATAATATGAGAAGACCCAACTAGAATAGTTATATACAAATCTCACACAAAAGCTAACCCTTTTTGAGTTATTTTATTCAACATATAGAGAAGAAGAACTTCACCACCAATTGAAAGAACTCGTTTTTTAGATTTTTTTTAACATAGTATGCTAAAAATATCCCATTATCTAATGATGAATATGCTGGTAAGTATGTGTTTACCATAACATGAATGGGATCTAGAGTTTGAGGAAGTATAAGTCAAGGATATATGTGATGTAGTGATAACAATAAATCTTAATACATTGGTCATACCCCTTAAGAATCCATATATGTAGCCATAGACCATTGTTGAGAACTCCAGCATGCCCAATAGAAGGACAATGGGACCCCAAATCCCACCGGTGGTTGTTCAAGTGCAATCATTTTACATGTAGGATGGGCATTATTGTGGTGGTATAATCATTCATGGAGAAAGGGGCTGCTTACACAACCTACCCCACTTATTGAAGATTATCCTTCAACCTCTAATCAAACACCATGACAATCCAAATTAAACACCACATATTCTAAGCCAAATAATATGGGAATCCCCACCTTGGGAAGCATATATCTCAGGCACAAAATTATGACATTGTAATTTTTTTATTTTCCTACAAAATTTTCAAACCTAGATGCTCTCCATCATTAAAAATAACATAGACAGGCACTCATTAGGATTATCTAGATCTTTTGGGAGTTCTAGAGTAAATTCACCGCATACGAGGTTTATATATTGGAGTGCATATCATTATAAATCCATATAAAAAATGTCTTTCATAGAATAGGAGAAGCAAGAATTTATCTTAGGGAAATATATGAACCCAATATGTTTCATAAAATATGAATAATGTCTACATATTAAGAGACCACATTGAAAATGTTTCCAGGAACAACCTCCTCCTGATTAGGATCCTTCAAAATTTGTGGTATAGCGAGGGATAATTATTTAAAACAAGGATAACCATTCAAGGGTAAGATAAGAGAGAGAAAAAATCCTCTCGAGATGATCAATCTAAAGGCTCAGTTTGGGGATCTCAGATATAATACTATGTTCCTTGTTATCTAGAAGGACACAAAATATAATGTCCTACATAGAAGACCATGGCTTAATAGACACATGGTGGTACATTGAAGATATCTTCAATTCTTGAAATGACCCATAGAAGGAAAGGACAACATATTTCATGGTGAGTTTTCTCCATTCGAGTCTTAGAAATCCATATACACTAAGTCAAGTTTCTATAAGAGTATGTAAAATAACCGATAGTAGATTAGATATGTCAGTTATATCCCCCAATGGATTGGTGAACACCCACAATGAATCCTTTAATCATGCTTGACATTAATTATGTGTTGCCTATAAACATAATTGGGATAGTAGACCAATTATCAGATATCTAGGATCCTCCTACCACTAGTGGTAGTATAATGAAAAAAAATAATCATCATAATATCTCTACAATAAATCTGTCAGTAAAGGGGAAAATTTTCCAAGGACACTCTTACCACAATAGAAATAGAGATTCAACTGGATTACCCACCAAGTCTTAAAAGGTCTCTAATGACTCAGATATAGATGAAGAAGTGGATAACCTTAGTAATAACCAAACCAAATTTGATAATGTCATCCTTATATCCATCGATGAGATTAGGCATGAAAATATGGAAATTAAATAATACCCATGCCCTTCATTGATTAGTGACACCAAGCCTCTTGATGATTAAGATATATATATTTAATTTATAAAGAAGAATTGACATGTGTTCATTTGGAATTAAATTGAATTTTTTGATTAATCCCCCTTGTGTCGACACTTCACCTAGGCTTACCCAATGACCATTCAGGTTTCATATAGGAAGCTAGGTGGATGCACCCACTAATGATACTAATTTGGATCCCGAATTTGAATAATTGACAAGAGATAACATTGAACTGGAGGTGAAATACCAAAAATAGTTTTCCAACATTATCCCCATTAAGAAAAAGGATGTACAGATTAGGTTCTTCATTAATTTTAGGATCAAAATATACACTACCTGAAGGATAAATTTATATTACTAATTAGATAATTTTTAATTTATGAAACTATTGGATTTATAGAAATTTCCTTCATGGAAAGGTCTTCAGGGTATAATTTGAAAAAGATATCCCCTAAAGAAGAGGAAGCTGCCATATTTAGTGTACCTCCAAGGATCCTTTACTGTCAAGTCATGAACATTAGTATAAAGAACACTGGGACTACTTATCGACGCACCGTGAGTCATATATTTAATCCCTTCTTGGGATGAATAGAGAAATTTTACATTGATGAACTAGTACTCAAATATACAAAGTGACTTGATCACCTTAAAGACATTCAAACAATATTTGGAATATTATAGCATCATTGTTTGAAGATAAATTTGTTGATGTGTTATTTTTGTGTAACATCATGTATGTTTCATGGATTTTGTGAATTCCACATTAACATCTATGTCAATCTAGAAAATACTCATGCAATCCTAAAATTTCCATCCCCTCATAATCATAGGGAATGAGGGGGATCCAAGAGAACCTCACCAATATTCAGTGTTTTATAGCTAACATGGATGGAAAATATCTCCCCCTCACCATCTTAATGAACAATGGAGCTAACTACTGATTGGAATATGACTTTTAATAATCCTTTGAGAACCTCAAAAAGAACTTATTACACCCACTGATACTAATTTTATTGGTAGTTGGAATGAAACTTATAATATATGTTTTCAACATGGAATGGTCTCTTGGTTATATACTCACATTGAAAATGATACGGTAATGAAAATAGACTACACTAACTCAGTCGAACCATTCTTGGCACTAAGACCCAATATTTTGATATATATAAGAACTACCTCACACAAATCTTTTCACTGTAAAATATAAGACATTACTAGTAGCATCAGGAAGTGTATTTGGACCCCCATATTTACCATATCAAGTGTATTATTTTCTCCCATATGTTTAATGGGAGCTTACCCAGATGAGAATTTATTCTAAAAAAATATTACATTCATTTCATGTTTTAAAAGGAAGTTAAAAGGGAAATCCCTTATTAATTTCATTATAGAAAACCCTTCAAAAGAATGCACATCACTGGATAGAGAACATCTAGAATAAAATGTTTTACAAGAAAATGAAAATCCTAGAATGTGGGAAATATATTTTGATGATTCCTCCAAAATAATTATTAGAAGAATTATGAAAAACTAAAATCTATAATGGGTTAGTCTAGGGATTGTATTTCCCCCAAACAAATATATTTTTCCCTATTACTTCTCACTAACTGAGGGATACAGTAATAATAAATAAGAATACATAGAAATTATTTTTAGCATAGAAAAATCCTTTTAACTTCATCATTCCAACCTAAACATCAAATGGAATTATAATATAGTGATCAAACATATCAACGGTGAGTATGACACTAATATGTATGAATTATACACTCTCATCTATTATGTCAGAGGACTTATGGTAGAATTTTATTTAAAACCGAAACATCATTATATTCCTCGATCCAAAAATGATCATGCCAGCACACTAGCTAATTTAACCAAAACCAAGCCCGACCCAGAACATGGTGAAGTTTTTTTCTACATTACATACTAAATAATGATGTCGTTAGTTTTCTTCTATGACATGGAGTGAATTAATTAGGTCCACACTACACTGGAGTTTGATAAATTAATAGCGAAATCTATAAGAATGCATACCATAGCTGATTACAACCAAAATGGGGAATTCCTATTAGATTTAGTCAAAGGGGAATGGAATCTGAACCGAGCTGCAAACATTACCATTTGGTATGGGACTAATGAGAAAAAACCCCTTTATAAAAGAGGATTTGATGGAAACCTCCATAGATATATCGAAAAATGATTGATTCCCACCATCATGGAAGAAATAAATTCTTTATCCTACAACACTCATTAATCTAGGACAATATTATCCAATAAATGAGAAGTATTGGTTGCTATTAAAAAAAATATGCTAGACTATTTGGAATTAACTTGGAAATGAAAACAATTATATATTTATGAAATAATTATCCATCAATCCACAACCACAACTAAAATGATTAAGTAAATCCTTACTTAGAAATAATAATTTTATAAATGGTATGGGTAAATATCTATTAAGTATGTTAGGGTGAAGAAGATCATCAACTTCAAGAATTCTAATATCACCACTATATTTGGAGTCGTTCCAAAGATATTGGTGGAAAATTGAACCTATATATATTCTATTGAATTGAATAATTTGGTATAGTAGTACAACAAAGAATACCATCATTAATCCTTATATAATGTAGTGTAAAATGGATTGATAATGGAATTAATCAAGGCATTCTCAAATATACTCCCAAAAATTTTGCACAATGACAAGAAGTCTCAGATAGACAATCTTCATAATTCTTTATGAGCCTACTGCAACACCAGTTGAATATACAAAAAAGAAACTCCATATTCATTGGTATATGGAATTGATGATGTTGTAAATATGGAAGTCCAATTTCCCTCACTTTGAATATATATTTGTAGAGAACACTCGGCTAATAAGAAATTGACAATTTGGTTGGGTGAGTTGAAGAGACTTGAGGAGTAATGGTGGTGTATACTATACAACCTTATAGTTTATCATAATTAAATTGTGTGAGCCTTTAATAATAAGGTTTTACTATCACAATTCCTTCATAGAGAACTAGTATTGACACTCAGAACCCCAATGAACCTTGGAAATTAATATCTAAAGTTGGAACCCATATGGGAAGGGCCTTACATCATACCTAAGGTCTATTCCAATAGAGCTTACTCATTGGACATGATTTATTGGGATCACATCACACCTCCCTACAATGTGAACTTTCTAAAGAACTATTTTTCATATACATCATCAGGAATCAAATGTTTTTTAATATATGAAGATATATTAAATTAGACCAAATGTCATCTTCATATGATGTTAAAATACATGAAATATGTCCAATAAGAAAGACTCTAGACTATAAAGTGTATCATGTACTAGTTATAAGACATTAAACTAAACAAAATGTTACATCCTTATCAAATGAAATTAAACTGAATCGATGGTGTCATTACTATATGAAATTAAACTACATAGAAGACATCCTCACTACACGATGTTGATTATAGCCTTAATATATGTCACAAAGATATGATGCCTCATATTATAACTATGAGAAGATTCAGTATCCAATATTCTAGGATTAGGATCAACACCAACCTACTATGGTGCCTCCCATTAGTCCAATCCTCATGACAGTAAGATACATACAACTAATTTTAGGATTTATTCACGTGGTTCAAGGCCTCTTTATATCCTTTACCAAATATGGTTTTATCTCTTTTACATCACTGAAATATCCTTAGAGTACTTTATACCCTTCATGTATGATCATTATGAACATAAACCATATGCATTTGGCCCCCTATTTCCTATCCCATGAATACTTTTCTTCCCCCAAGTGTTATATCAAATCTATTTTCCCTTCTATTTTCTTTATATCTTTATTTTAGAGGGTTTTACCTTTTCTTTTTTGGCCTCCCGTGACCCTATTTTCGTGAAATATGTGTGGATTGATTCTTACCATCACCAGATACATAGTGATTCCAATACTCTAAATATTTGGTCCAACTACAATATAAATAGAAAAAATACACCACTTTATGCATGGATTTGACATGCATGGAGAGTATTCCAATCAATAACTACGTGTGGATTTATTGTTTCCTTTACAATATATAGTGTAATCTGAGACCTAAAATCCTAGGTCATTTAATAATTTAAACATAAAAAATCCACCCTCTACGTAAGGGTGAAACATGAATCGATATTTTTTCATTAAAAACTACCTATTCCTTGATCCCTTCATAGTATGATAAGTAGTTATGACCGGATCTCTAATTCTTAGCCCATTTGTAATATAATTTAAAAACCTCTCTTCATATGTGTCAAAACATCTTGTAGTGTTTTCCATTAAAGAACTATTTATATCTTGATTCCTATCATCACAATATATGTAGTGACACCTAGCCATCAAATCCTATGTCTATCTATAATATAAATAGAAAAATATCATCTCTAATGCATGTACAACAAGTTAATCAATGTTTGTGTGTACAATACACTTAACATGGTGTTGCGTATAGCACAAGAAATACTAAATTTAGTGTTTCCGGAATAGAACAAAAATTTAATATAAAAAATATTAGAATGATTTGAAAAAAAAATCACAAAATCTCATGGTGTTACATTTTACCCCCATTAATATGAATTTATCCCTTGATCTTCATCTAGGATATCTAAGGATTAATAATTTTAAGTCCCTTTAATTGAAAACTACATCATTAAAATGAACACTATAACAACTTTTAAAAAAACTTGAATCTTTAATGGTTACCTAGAGTAACCCATAGTCATGTTTACAAATAGAAGAACATATGTGGAAAGTGAAAACATGGATATTAAAGGGAATTATAACTATCATGTTATAGAGAAGAGTGATATATAATATAGTTAGGAGAAAGTTGAAATCACAAAACATAAATAATTAATTATGTAAGGGGCCATTTGATTTCTCAGAAATGAATGTACTAAGATAAAATATTTGGTTTCTAGATTCCTCCCCTAATGTTGAATATTTTTTATGATTATATATACTTAAATGATTTCGATAGAAATGTAGCCTTTGTTGCGCCTGTACCAGCTTCAATTTAATTTATCATTCTAGGAAATGAAGGTGAATTTTTCATTCCAAAATCATTAACAGATCATTATATCAGTGATATTTCATCCCATATCTCTTAAGTTACAATCATCAAAAAAATATTTAGTGCATGATATCCACTATGCATAAATCATCCTTTGGTGAGATATTATATTATTCTCAAAAACATCATTTGAATTTTTACATAATAATTACAAAAAATATTTATCCTTATAGTCATTCAAAATAATTAAAATACATAACATTATACATAATTTTATAAAATCAGATTTACATTGATCCCCCATATATCACAAAGTATCTCTTGGTTGTTACATTCCAAACATGTGAATACGTTCATGGTAAATTCTCTTGGAATATAGTAACAATATGAATTACCATAAAACATTAAGGAAAACATTTGTTTTGACTTTATTACATATATTAATGGATATATTCTATAAATTAAAGAAGTTTTATACATCATCTATGATAGCATAAACTACCTGACAAAAATTCCTTAATTAGTTCTAAGGTAATCAGTACCATACAATTTAATTATTGATATCCCGAATATCATTATCCAAACACCAATATCATAATAGAAGTAACATGTTAGGGATTATTTTACCTAAGTAAAAATATCACCGTTTCATTAAATCACTTTTCTAGTCCATCAAAAACATTCAATAAAATGTTTTAAATCCTTAGAAAAAACCATAAATAGTAAAATCCTTTTTTATTTCACCATTAAAATAACTTAATTCATGAATCCCAAATACATAAAAACATAAAATATTCCACCACATCCCTATTTCATAAGAATTATTCCTTATACTATTACTTAATACCACTTTTTGATCACATTTCTTTTATAGTCTCATCACCATCAGAAATATAACCATTACTCACACCTCTGTGATGAATCCCGTTAAGATAATTCCCCATGGGAAATTTCATTACATAAGGATAATTTATTCCACACATAAAACATATAACCATAAATGATTCCTTAAGAAGTATAATTTTATCATTCATTTTGTTAATCTAACTCTTTATTTTTTCCTCGCAATCACACTCTTTTTACCCTTCCATTCCATATCCAAAACACTATCTTTTTCCTATATGACATTCACTTAGGTGTTACATTAGACATTATTGAAACAAATGAAACATAATATTCTTTCTTATATAGTCTCCATTACCCGAACTCTCAAAAAATTCCTTCCATCTTTTCCTTAATGAGTTTGTGAGTTTATTAAGCTATACATTAGTTATCATGTTCCATGATAACTTATTAGGTATGATCACAACATCATTCACTCTAGTGATCATTCAACTTGACTAATCATCACCAAATAATCCATCACATTCATCATTATTTTAGTTCTTTCCAATTCACTCCATTGGATAAAACTAGAATGCATTGAATAAGAAATGATAATCATATAGAGGAACCAAAAAATCATGAAAATCCATTTATAGGATATCAAAGTAATCAAACCTTCCTTAATTAATGTCACCTAAGGTCTATCCTATGTTATTAATAGACTTAGTATATTCAAATTCTTCATAATGGTTCTTAATGATTATTTGAATTTCCAAAGACTATTCTCCATGTGTTTCACATTATGTGTACATCAAGGCCTTTTTTCATATACTAGATTACAGAGTGAGGCCCAAGACATCTGTCCATTGTTGTTTCCCCAAGTTATATATGTGCCAGAGTCACATCAAATTGTTGTATCCAGAAATAGATGTATTTCTAGGAAACCACTCA
Source organism: Viscum album (assembly GCA_963277665.1). Lineage (NCBI taxonomy): Eukaryota > Viridiplantae > Streptophyta > Magnoliopsida > Santalales > Viscaceae > Viscum > Viscum album. Next base: position 886,805,170 of record OY728158.1, read on the forward strand.
CTTTATCCTTTAGAAAAATTTCATGAAATTCTCTTAATCAATAACTAATCCTTATACTTAACCTTAGATACATCCATAGACAAATAAATAAAATAATACCTAGTGATGTCACTAAACAATTTTCATACTAGTTTCCAGTGGTTGGGTAAAAAATTTCCTTTATTACAATTATAGTGAAACAATATTAATGTACGTTAAAATTAGATAAAATTTTCGGAATACTTAAAATATTAAAAACATTTACACCCAATGACCATATTAGTCTAGAGCTTTTGGAAGCATGGAAAAATTAACACTGATATATAAGTGAAAGAATTTATCTCCCACTAGTTTTATCTTAACTAGAACCCTTCTATGACACATATATGTATCATAAAAACCTAGGTAATGAAATATAAAATGGGGTGATATTAGATTCTTAGAAATGGTAAATAAGGGAGATACGAATGAATAATCAAGAGAATAATGATATGAAAACATTATCATGAAAATAAAAAATCATACCCTGCATATGAAAGATCATAAAAATTAATCATGATATTAATTGGGGATTTTTATAAGACATGAATCTTAAGGAAATAAAGTACACAATCCATGAAAGCATAAAATATGATTAAAACATGGAATTTTGGTAAAAATATATAAATATATAATGATTTACATAGTAGTCAAGGTATTCCTACAGATACCATCTTAATGAAACAATTCCTCTAATAAGCCGTCTTAACTCCATGTTCTTGCCCTATATTGCTAAACCAAGTTCACTCCTCTTCCAGCCTTATAATATTAAACTGAGTTCACTCCTGGTTCCAAACATGTCTCTCTCATGAGATATAAATATTTATCCAATGCATTTGAGGGAGATATAGGTCTCACCCATATAATAGTGAAATCATACATACATGTTCCACAATATCCTAAAAAATCATATCATAACCTATGAAATGAAATCAGTATATTAAACATGAAATCATGTCATAAATTGTGAAAAAAATATAGGTTTCATAGTCATTTAATCATAAAACATACCCATGAAAAGAAGAAGGTTTTAAAATAATATAACCTGTGAAAGGGAGATGGGTTTCATAAACATAATTCCATCCAAAAATAATTCATTAAGAGAAATAATATAAATGGAATGATTGAATAAGTCCCACATAATGGAATGAGTAACACTAATAGATTTTATCTTAGATGTGAAACAATTTTGAAAGATTTTTTAAAAACATTTCTTGAATAAAATATCCTTTTTTCATTAAAAAATTATTTTTAGTACATGAAGAATTTTTGAAAATATTATTCTATGTAAATAGAGTAGAAAAATTATAAATAAATCATTTAAAAACATAAATAGTTTTTTTAAATCGTTTTTCCATCAATATAATCTTCAAGGATCATTTGAAAACTTTTTTAAAACAGGTTTCTTGAATGAAAACTATTTCTGATTGAAGAGTGGAATACATGTATTATTTTCCTAAAAAAAATTGATAAATATCTTATTTGCAATATGGTGTAAAAATGGTATTAAAACAAGAATATATCATGAATAAATATAGGTTAAGGAAACTCATGAGTTTTCATGAGATAGGGATCATAAGACTTCAATAACAGAATCATAATCATAAACAATCTCGGTTAATGATGAGAATGTTTCAAGAAACTATTACCAAAAGGTAACATTAGATAATACTCACCATGTATGAAAATTAAATTAAATGAAGATTAAAATATCATGAAATTATGTGTTCACATGATATAACTTGTCAAATGGATTTATATATACCTAGAAAATGAATATATGTGCGTAATAAAACACATGTCTATAAGATGTAAAACTAAGATGAAACAATCTTAGTGATTTCATAGCTTTTGAAGCATTAAACACATGAAATAATGAACATATAATGTATATGTAAATAAAAATAAGTTTAATTATAATAATATTATAATAAATAAATAGGCAGTATACCCACCACAAAAAAATGAATGGGCGGTGAATAAAGCTTGTATCATACAGAAATAGAAAGTGTGATAAAATCAACATACCTTGTGTCTTAAATATCATCATACTCATACAATATTCCCCTATAATAAATTTATGTTTATTATAAATATTTTATATAATAATGTTATTATATCTAATAATATATATGGTTTTATTATGATCTTATATTACCCTCTTGTTAGCAATCCTATGTTAAGGTTTTACTTAGGGTAATATTCTCATTGTTCTTCGCATATTTCATAATTGTTTATATCTTTGTTCCTTATACATATATAATGATTTGATGAACATATAGAATTATGTAAATATAAATAATATTAAATATATTTTTATTATAATAATCAATATAATATAGATATATGAAATGTAATACACTATTCATGGAGACGGTAATCCATACGTACATAAGAACATTGTTTCAATTTTTATTCTATAATAAAATAAAAGAAAGAAACTAAAATATATATGTATATATATGCTTATATATATATTATAATTAAAGATGCATTTTTATTTCACAAATATCATATACATTCACCAAAATCCTCCTTAACACATTCTTTGTAATGTGTGGACGAATCATATATCATTGAGGGGGTTGTAGTCCTCACTTCTTCTAATAGAATTATCATATTTACACAAAATTAAAACAATAAAGATATGTTTTTTAAAAGGTTTAAATAATATTAAATACATAATAAATATAATATATAACTTATATAAACATTTTTTCCATCATAATGATCAACATGAGTGGTGGTAAAGGAAAAAAATGAACAATCATAATTTATGAGGCGGTAGTTCACCGTACATGTAAACAATATGTTCGTTCCCCATTAGATAGAAGTATGTTTAAGTGTAGGTGGACCATTAGCATAAAAATATCATAATATAGTTATTATACTGATGTTATTATACATTAATTTAATAATAATTTTATAAGGGGTGTATAATTGAAATAAAATAAAATAACTCAAGGAAGAATGTTACCTCATAATCAGGAGACTTCATTTAGTTTCCACTAGAGAGATTTCATAGAATTATTTCTACCCAATGGGAGGATTATAGTATTAGGGGTGGTATTTTTATGAGACATTTTTTAAGATCTTTTTTGATGAAATGTTTCTTGAGATATGTGAGGAAGTGGGAGCAGAGGAGGCCTTTTTTTAGAGGAGGAGTGGCATAATTGTATCATTTTTTAAAAGGAATTTTATACACATTTTTCACATGCCATGTGGATACAATAATGAAATAAATTATAGGAAATGGAGGATATGGTGAGAATATTCCCATCTAAATTCTCTTGGTCATTTATATTGGTCATTTTCAGTCTTAAATTTATGGTTTAGTAGTATGTTAACCGAATTTTCGCTCTTAATCATTAAAATTATTATTAACAACTTTCACTAATATTTGTCTTTGTAAAAAAGAAATATAAACTTATTAGAAATTAGAAATTATTATTACTTAAAATATATAATCCAATTTTAAAAATTTCAATCACATATATTCATGGAATTATTTTAAATTTAATCTCATTGAAAGGATGACACTGTAGGGTTTTAATGTAAAAACATCCAAAAATGTTCTATGTTTTTATAACCAATTTAAAAATGAAGTAGATTATAATTACCTACATTGGATTAATTTCAAAAATATATAATCTAATTAAACATTAAAACCAATTTAAGATATAATTTAACGTAAAATATTAATTAGATGAAAAAAGTTTATAATTAATATTCATTTTTTTCATTATTTATCAAAAAACTAATTTTATCATTAAAATCCCAAACAATTACCAATAAGATGATTTTGAATTTTTTTTAATTAAATATTGAAGTTTATTTTTATAGATAGAACTCATAAATGTTGCAAAATTGTGTTTTAAATAATATTTTCACTATTAAAATTTGGTACAAATCAGTCGTGTGTGTACCACAACCTAATATAAGTGTTGTGTGTAGCACAAGTTTAACATGGTGTTGTGTATAACAGAATCAAAACTATATTTAGTTTTTCATTTCAATAATAAAAATATTTTAAAAAAATAAATGATTTTTAAAAAATATTCAGAATACATTGGGATGTGATAATCATTGTGGGCTAGGTATCCCTCTCATGCTATAAAGTCCTGTCAATAAAAATCTAATCTGCCTAGGAATTCATGTACATAGTAGCGAGACTCTAAATATAATGACATGTAAAGTCCTAAAAGTAAGAATCTAAATTATATATCATCTCAAGTCCTTTAAACAAGACTCCAAACTACAATATGTCTCTTGTACTTACATCAATACACAAAACTACACAACATCAAAAGTCCTAGAGGAATGACTATAAACCACACAATCTCTCAATTCATGGATTGAACAATGTAAACTACACAGAAACTGAAGTCATGGCATAAAGACTCTAAACAATACAACATATAAAGACTTTGAAGCTATACCCTGAAGTACACAACTTCTCATGTCCTTGTAGAAGGACTCTAAATTATGATGTATCATGTCCTAGAAGAATGACTCTAATCTAAACAACCTCTCAATTCATGTAAAAGGAATCTAAACTACATAGTGTCTCAAATCCAAGAAAAAAGGCTCAAAACTATACAACATCTCACGTCCTAAAACCAAAAATATAATCTATAAAATGTATTAATCCCAATAAGAAATAATCAAAACTAAAAAATGTCTCAATTTCTAGAAGAGATATTCTAAAATTCAAAGAATTTATTCTTCCATAACACATGATGTTAAATTTTACCAATGATTTATTTAGGGAATGATGTGAAACTTCCTAGTTAATGCTACATCATAATATATTCCTCACACATGAGTTATATGGTATGATCTAGAGGACCCAAAACTAAATAACATCAACAGTCTAGTTTTTATGATCATAAAATAACCAATTTAATGAGACTCAATGATCCCTTGGTCAAAACACCAAAAAAAGATCCCTAGGATATAGTTGGGTCTCTGATCGCTCAACATGAACATTGGTTGATATAGTAAATATTGACAACTTATAAAAGGGAAAAGGAATGAAACTTTATTCGTTGAAAACCCATAATAGGGAGGCCTGAACAATAAAATCAAGTCCATAGCCACTAATATTTTATCATATTATGATTTTTAAAAACTTATGTTAATCAATAAAATATATATAAAATTCTTATGTGGATCATTTTTTATCCTTGGAAAAAATTAATCTATGCTCACTATGTCCAAATAAAAAGCGAAAATAGTAGAGTACCTTCCCTTTGGAATTTATCTCCCAAAATTATCCTTTTAAAATAGGTGATCCTGAAATACCTATAGTAGATTTATTAATGAAGAATCTCAAGTCAGTATCCATTCATAAGAAATTATCAAAATAAATATGTTTTTTTATTTGAGTATACAAATCTAGGCATTTGGAATTAATTGGTATTATATAAATGATGGGTATCATTGATAATCCATTTGATAGAAAATAAATGAAATTTCATACACATCATAGATGAAATATGTGATGACAAAAAATGTATGGTTTAAAAGATTTATTCATTGATAATGTGGAAGATAGGGAAGAATATCTACAACTCAGAGCCTATAAAATGATTCCAAAAAAAAATTGAGATTTATACTGATACAATCCCATTAAAGAGTTATCTTGGAAGTCTCCTTGAGTTATATATATCCATTCTACATAGTGGGAATATATTTGAACAACTGATTGATGGATTTTATTTTTACCTACCCAATCCAGTGCAGTGCTTTTGCTCATGGAACAACATCAAATTTGGCCTTCTTCTACATGTAATTGTCCCATGTGGCTCCTACATGGTTATCTTTGTGTTCTGTAGTTCATGTTTTAACTAAGACATCTCCTATAGAAGATGAATGATCAGAATATAAAATTATCCAATTTCAATCTTTCTAGCATTGATTAGATTTCAGTGAGATATTTCCTATAAGATGATTTTTTATGCCTTTTTCAAGCCCTCATACTAATTTTTTTAAGAGATATTGAATAATTTTCCACTACTATTCATAGTTCGAGATCCCTTATTTTACCTATCAATGAAATTACTTCCTTCTCCTTGGGATGAAGGGATATATAATCAAATCCCCCATAGATGATGGTGGTAAACATAAACATGATATAACCCAATTATTTTTTCATGTTCTTATAATGTGTATCTAAGATGATTTTCTAGATTTATAACTGGAGTTTCCACTGTATTAGTTGATAAAGCATCATGTAGTTTTAGCCTTTACTAAAATCCAATACAAGAATGAGAATATATTTCAGCACTATGTCAATGAGTAGGGGAATCATAATATTGTTCTTAGACAAGGTTGGAATAGAGTTGGTCTTCACATCAGTTGAATCATTTGAGGGAATAAATAAATAATAAAGGAACATAGATTATGAGATTTGAGGTGAAGGTACTGCAACAAGAGAGAGAAAATATTATCATCTAGTAGGGAGATAATATAATGATATTAAACAACCAACTAATGCGATCAAAGTTGGAGACATACCTTTTTGGATTTATTACTTGATTTGTCTCTCACCATGACCCTATATTCTGGAGAAGAGGATATTTCCTCTAGTGACGAGAGACCCAGGAGCACCTCTAATGTATTCACTACAAGAATACTTATCTCTATACAATTAGGGGACAAAAGAATAAAAAAATTAGAATATATTAAAAAATGTTGTAAAAGGATTAGTATTAATATAAGTGATCAAATTCTCTTAGAGATTATTCAATCAAGGATAAATTTGTAGTGGAATATCTATCAGTGTCAGCCTCATACAAGAGTGAATTTTCTTATGTCAGGTCAAATTGGATGACCACTAGAACTTTAGAATTATGTGGTTGAACTACCCATTATAGTATCTTAATAGTTTGTAATTAATGAAAAGATAAGTTTGATATTGAAGGAACCAATGGATAAATAGAACATCCACCTATATATTATGAAACAAATATATGATCCTCCCAGAGGGTCTATCGGTAGAACTACAAATTTTGAAAAATCAGAATGAGTCAGAGAAATAATCCAGAATTGAAAAAAAAGTAATGTGTAATACTTAATTAATGATTATGAATGAGAGAGATTCAAAAGATTAGAGAACATAATTTTCCATTTCCTATTCCATGAAGGTCCACTGGAAGGGGTTGATGATAATGGTGTTTAAAAAGGAATTAAAGGAGGTGGATATTGTGATTCCCCATAAATGATATTCGCTTCCATCATTAGATCCATTTGACATGAGGAACCGTCATCATTGATCCCTTGATCATCAAAAAAGTTAGATTGAGTAGACATACCCCTAGGAGAGTATTCCAGGGGTACCTAGAGTGTTACAACTCAATTATATTTATGCCATACTAATAAAAATGAAAAAGATATTAGTAGATCATTAATGGTACCACAACCATTTAACCATAGTATCAATCTAGAATCTGAACTCCCTTGATTATAGGGTGACCCTTTTCATCCATTAAAACCTACATAATTATGGGAAATACCATATACTACACCGAACATGAGTAGTTAATCCATCCCTTTATACTTCCCTTAATCAAATTAATTTTTCTAAGGAAACAATTAACCTCCGAAGGATTATTTTTTTAGGATATACCATAATGATAAGTAACAAATTTAATTCCTTCATATTGTACCTCCACCAATCATAGTATTCTCAAGATATCCACATCTAAATTTTTTTCCTCGATTTTGTACATTAATAAAATTCATGTGATAAAACAACAAAAGAAATGGTTTCAATTGTAGGAACCTAAATTATATCAAACATAGTATTTGGAACATATATTTGTAAGGATGGTGGTGATAAATGAATTACCTCTTTGAGTGGAATATATGAGGTTTCCATTCCACTCAAAGAAAGCTTCTTTCCAGGCCTAAGATTTTATTCCTCTATTAGTAGAGAATTTACAACCTTAGGAAGTATTGTTGATAATTTCCCATTCACATATGAGTAAATAAAAATCTCCTTAAAATGTTGAGACAAACCAATCCCAAAAACATTATGAGAAAATTATATATGAAAATGAGTATCCTATGTGTTAAAAATCATTTAAAACTATCAATAAACCATTAGATGATTTCTATATTTCACTTAGAGATGGGGAGGATATATTTTTTCAATACATTGAAACTGATGGCTGAACTGACATTGTGTGTACCACACAACAAAAAATCTCCCATAAATACAATAAGAAAGGACACCATCATATATGGACACCATATAGACCCGAACCTCAGATATTCCCCCATCATTATCAATTATACTATATTTCATAATCCATTTTATATTTTAATGAAAAGAGATCACAATGGCCCATGAAGGATAGTTTTGTAATTCCTTCAATGTGATGGGCCATAAATGACTGATTAACTATATAAAAGGCTTAAAACATTTGTGAAGAATGTTCTGCTTGCTCATATATTAATATCCACCTAGGATCACCCCAATACTACCCCATAAATCTTCAAATGGAATTATAATTCTATTAGGGGCCCTTCCCCAATAAATATGGAACATCAGGCGAAATATTTTGGGAAAAATCAGGATAACCAAGTCAACATACCACCCATGTACCATAAATTATGCGACAATAAAGGTGGAAACTCTAAATATTAACTCATCCTTTGTTTAGATAATGTACTCTCTTAGGAAAATAATAAAAAATTCAGAAAACTAGATGGCTTCTTTAATGTTAGGAATAACCACCCACAACTATTTTGTTAAATCAACTCTCTTCAACAGTGGGAAAATAGGAACTCTTAGTACTACAAAAATCTTTTGTCAGATAAGCTTTTAGCCTCTTAGATTTAGGTTAAAAATAAACTATTGTTATAAAATAAACCACCCATTCTATAAAATTATATATTACCTAGGATGTAGGTGCCTATCAAGGAGATCCTATTATAGATTTATCATCTCCCTATAAAAGGTAGCGGTCTACCCTACATCATCCCATATAGATGATGGAGGGATAAAATCATCATACATATCTCTGAAAATTAATCCATTACTAATATCATTGATTTCCTTGACACTTATTCCAATATCTCCCTGTATCATATGAAATATATTTGCATCTAGACTCTATAGGTTGACCATGTCCTCAATCAATCTATTATTGGTGTAGGATAATGTTTGGGAGAATCATATGGATTCATATATACCAATGATTTTCATATCTATATAAAATATAGATGTAATATACTGTATCTCGAAGAGCCTTCCATAATCTATATATAAGATCCCTCCTGATCAAAGGTTCAATTATGATAACCACTGGCACTTATATTTTGTTGCATATTTTTTCACCATTGATTGGTGTATGTGGATCTATGAATCAGATTTATGAAGATTCATTCAGAAGTTTGTTGGTATAAACATCATAATATATTGATCATTTTTCATCGATGATAAAGGACCCCACATAAAAAATATTCACTCTAAAGATGATTTGTGTCATATAGACATAAGAATGAGGCATGAATGAAGATTTAAGGGGAAGGATATGGACATTATTCCTAAGTTCAAACCCATAATGAGTTAGGAAGTACAATAGAGGATATTCCATTTATATTATACCCATTAAGTCATATTCGATTTTCTATGATGACTCCATGATGAAGTGATAGATGACATCTACACCTATGAAAAAATAATTCAAAAATTCCACCATTACCCTGATATTCCTTTTTTAATCCTTTCAAAAAGTGAATGCCATCTATAAAAGGAAAAAATCATATGTAATATTATACAATGAACCTTTAACAGATAGGTTCATAACATGTAAATAATCATGCGGATCAGATGAACCATACAAGGGTTCAAGATTAAATGAAAAGACATATGTATTAAAAATCACATGACCATTGAAGCATCTTGTGAACACATGACCTATTGAAATGCCTATGAATGTGTGACCATGAGGTGGTAACAGAAACCACGTAATGGTTAGGTGATCACATGACAATCCTCAAGACAACATGAATCATGTGAAGAGAATATGAAGATAATAAATATTCCATGTATCAACAAAATTACCATTGATTAGTTTGTAATAGTTTTCAATACAATGATCCTAGAAGAATAAGTTGTGAAGAGTGCTCACAAGACCAGGTCTCGTGATATAGTCTTGTTAATTGTTCTTCTGGTGGGGTTTTGTAGACTAATAACTTTATAGAGGGGAGGTTATAAGTGTTCTGGTGTTTTAGTTGATGGTTGAATGATTGGATCCATGACACCAATATTTATAGGTATCCCCATAGAATACCAAATGTCACCTTGAAGACTAAAATCAACTCAGTATATTGATCAGTGGGAGCCTCGGGGGATCAGAAAAACTTGAACATTTCTTCTAACCATGTGCTTGGCCATTTAGACATTGATTGTGAGGGGATGAGTTTTTTATGCCTTAAAAATGAGAATATAAAATTTTAGGATTATAGAAATAACCAAAGAATAGTTATTATCTTCCCCAAATTAAGATGTATGGGGGGCATGGAAATATGATAACCAGAAATCTAGATCACATGAATTGAAGAAAACCTATGAGGACACGGATCACATTTCCATTGGATGGTAAAATAGCCATATCATTTGATATGTTTTTTTTTGGATAATAATGATTCAAATATATATGGTTATTTCCATCAACAATATAGTTTTTCATTAATTAGATCACTTCAGGATAACATAAAAATCCTCCAAAAAGTCATCATGTTCATGTGAATTAATCTCTTCACAGCATCCTAATCATGTGAAGGAGTCTATGTAATTTCCTACAATCATGATACATATTAGGAGTCATTTACCTAATAGTCATCCATTTTTTAAAATGGGGAAGTAAATATGAAAAAGGTTGAGCCTTTATATTTCTATGTTATACTATTTGTTATATAAAGATGTCATGCACCTTATGTGATCACAATTAATCAAGCGGATGCAATTTGGCCTGGAATATTGATTTGGAGAGGGGTCTTCAAAAAGACATGTTGATATCAACAAGGTACCTAGACATGTATCTCTTAGTCCCTACAAATCCTCTCCAACAGGAATCCGAATCTCCTGAAGACTCTCTTACATGTAATGATGGTATTTCAGAGGCACTATGACATGTTTACTTGATCACATGACACCCTGATGGACAATCAATCAATCAAGGAATGTTATTTTAAAAAATAAATAATAAAATACGAAAAAGGGAAGTTAATCTGGTTGTCTAGGTTATAGTTGTTTTATGTGAAGTGTACATATGAATCATGTGATCAATTCAGAAATCACTAAAGTTCACCAATAATATGTTATCCATTCTAAGATGAATCCTTTTTGTATGTCATCTCCAACATGTTAAGGCCACCGAGAAAATCCCTGAAATAACATGACACCCCTCTAGATTTGTAGATAACCATAAATGACTATCTGTATAAGTGAATGCACAATGTCAAAAGTTTCACCATTGATCATATGATGCACTAAAAATAATGGGAGAACCCATTTATAATGATTCTCATGTGTCATGGATAGATCCATTATTTTTCATGTCATTACCATATAAACAATAAATTTTAAATGGATTAAATTATAGTAAAATAAATAATAAAATATGTAATATTGGAAGATTAATACAGTCAAAGTTATGTTGATATTCATGTAAAGGGCTAATATGAATCATGTGATGAGTTCAAGAATCATGGGATATCCCTTATGGAATGTCATACATGCCACACAAAAGACTTTTATAGTGTCATATTAATTATTCAGTGGCCCTCAAACATGTCAATGTGATCATGAGATTCCCCTCTAGATCCACAAACAAGCAGATGTAGCTGTCTAAAGTAGTGCTCACACAACATTCTAAGATCAACTATTGATCTATAAATTCAGTAAAAACATGTGTAAACCCCTTTTATAGAGGTTCTCGCATGTATTTATGGGACCCATTATTTTTTACAATATTCCCTTATAGAAAATCAATTAGAAAAGATAAAATTTCTTGTTAAATCGTGTATGAAAGATGTAAATGGAGGAATCCTCATGTGAGGAAAAGTTATGTTATTTTCATGTAAAGATGTCATGCGACTTATGTGATAAGATAAATAGATTTCTTGGAGGGCCTCTGGAATTCATGTTTGACATCACAAGGGACACTGGACAAGTCTTCCTTGATTGCACAAAAAACCTCTTCAATAAGAGATGAGATCTTGTGAAGGACCCCAGATTGTATTTTTAGATCATGCAAAATCCCCTCTATAGGAATATTGTTCTCATGAAGACCTCCAGAAATGTCATTATGTATTGCAAATGATTATTGAAATTTAATTAAATTATGAAAAATGCCATTCACAATCTGAGTTTCAATCGAAATGAGATGAAAGAGTGATCATACATTGGTTGTTTATCATGCAACACCATGGATGACCCTTAGCAAGAACATGTGAAGAACATCATATAATATTACCTATGTTGAATAAAACCCATATATAAAATATGTGATCTGTTAAATTCCAAGTATTACTAGAAAATTTAGGCCCATAAATTCTTCCCCCGTGACAAAAAACACACACATGAGGAATATGAGACTCATGGGAGTACAGAAGCAAGAGTGGATTTTTCGTAGTGGAATGAAACACCACCACATGAGTCTTTCCCCAGGATTATCCAGGTAATTTATTATAAGGTTATGAGGCATGTATAAATGTTTCACATGATGACCCTATAGATTTCATGAGGAACTAATGATGCAACAGACAAATCAAATAAAGGAAATTTTGTGTGTTGTCTTGGTTGTAAGAGATCCAAATAAGACATGCTTGTCGAAAATTTGGATAATTATAAAATAAATGTTGAAATGGTTAACACTTTAGTTGAAAATAGAAATGGTGATATTTATGTAAAGGGATAATGCTCTTGGAATGATCTATCTAGATCATGCGCGATGACACCAAGAAATGTTAAATAGTTCACACAATCGAACCTGAATACATTATCCAGGTCACATTAAGTCCTCCAGAAATGTCATCTAGTTAAACCAATGACCCTAATATATGTTAGAATATCCATTCAACAACACCCATGAATGTTATCCATGTCACTAAAATTCTTCAAGACACATTTTTCATGTATTACAATGGACTTCAATTGAATCAATCAATTTATACGATGTCCTCCAGAAATGTCCTACAGATAACACAATATACCCCCAAAATGTCAACCATGATAACACAAAACTGTTTTATGTGTCTATATCAATCAAAAGAAGGTTCCCTTGACTAGTTAACTGAGTCATTACCTTTGATTATAACATTTCTTCTTCAATAATATGACGTACCATGGACATTCCATCCTTCTCATGTGAAGACCCTATGGAAATTTTGTTGAATGATGTGATGGTTCTTAGATATGTCCACCATAAAAATAAGAAATGTCCAAAAATCATCAGACCTGTCAGGAACACATCCATGGAATCTCCAATAGACATCATCATACATGTTAAGTAGACAACCTAGGACATGATAACATAGTCCGGTAGACACCCTAGGACTTATATAATTAAACTATGAGGACAATGATTCCAATAAAAATGATATGTTGGATGCTTGGGGTACAATTGTGAATCCACCTTATTGCAATCCCCTCCATATCCCAGACACCCAAACCCACCTGACCCAAAATCACATATGAGTTCACAATATTCCCCACCCATTAGAGGATTGAGAATCTAACTAAACTATGAAGTCACTAATTCCTACTATAAGTAGGATATATAAGTTCCCTCCATAGGTCTCAATATTTATATCAAATACCACATCAAGATCACCATATTTTATAAGTAAAAAACCATATGCATTGTACTTGATCACATAATATCCTTTTTTCTCACAACGAGCACTACTCACGAGGGAATATGGATTTTCAACAATTAAATGACTAGTCCTAAATAACCACAATAAGGGAAACCATGATGTGTAAGCCTCATTAAGTGACATGATATGATTTCAACCATATAAGGTAATCCACCTTGGGGTAGGTCGTAAGGCATTCTCATATTGGTAAACCTTGGGGAACAACCCCAATGCTCATCAATTACCCATCACCCCCCATATGTGGGTAGAGGGAAAATAAAACTAGGATGAATTTGATTCCTATTATAAATGGAAGACATATTATTTCTCCCAAAGTCTCAAGATCTATTCCCACTACCTTTGTTCCCTCTTATATATCCATTTCAAATAAAATAAAAATGCATGTCTTGGATATAAATGAAATATGTGGGTTTTTATTCTTGTTTTAAATGAGATATATAGGATTCCTTGTGAGGGTCCAATAGCATAATATAATTACCAATTGATTCCCTAGATGGTATTAAACTAAATAGTTCCTAGTTAAATGGAATAAAAATATTTTTATCTATTAATTATTATGATATAACTAGTAACAGATAGGGAACCTTAGATATATACAAACAATCTCATTAATATAACTCCCTTTAAAAATAGATGGATCTAACACATGATCATTTGATTATGGAAACCCGTACTATATTCGGACATGGAATAGATTTGTGGAAATTTCTTAAATATATAAGAGTGTCTTAAAATAGGAAATAATCCCCACCAAAAGGTTCTGATGAGCCCGACCTCTCATCCTATTGACCAATGTGAGTTCCTAAGAATAATTGGGTTTGAAAACCTAATTAAACTCATACAGTTGGATAGAAGGTTCATGACTTATCATGGATGTGGGAACTATTGGGTGTTTCTACTAAAGATTCCAACCAATTTCATTGATCGTGAAACCATAGTGATCCCCTAAAAATCAATAACTAGATAATAATATATGAGAAAAATAGTTTCCTACCCATATATCACTATATATCATAATTACTCAAGGATATAATCTACCTTTCTATATGTCACTATATATTATAAATCCTCTAGAAGATAAGTGACCAGATGAATATCTCAATATCATAATTCTTTTAGGAAATAATCATCCATACCAAATATCACCATGATTCATAGGACCTATAGTGGATAAGTAGAACTCTTGGACATCAACATATATCATTACTCTTCATGGAGATATTAAACATTCCAAAATATCATCATGTATTCCAAGTACATAGGGAGATAAAAAATACCCCCACATATAACTATATATCACAAGTAATTGAAAGGATAAGTATCCAACCCAAATATTATTATATCATATATACATGGTGGAATAAGAAAAACTCATAGATACCACCATATATCACATGTCCTTAGGGGGTGGGGTAAAATAATCTATATGATCACTATAACAAAGCTTCTTTTGATTACACACATAATCATGATTTATCACATAAAATCATCACTTGATACAACATAGAAAATCTATAGGTATAGTGTATTTGGGGCTTAGGAACATTACCTAATAGCTTAGAAAATAAAACACATAATATATTTATTGAAAACATACTTTACAAGACCACTACATTCCCTAGAACTTAGCATTTCATGGGATAACCTGAGGACATGCATAAGAAAAGGGTGAGCTATAAAGTACAATAAGGGAATAAACATGGAATAACTTGAGGAATAAAATACATGTCAGAAAATAGGAATATCAATGAAGCACAAGAGAAACTAGAACATAAGGGCATGATAAATAATGAAAATCATAACACAGAAATATAGAAACAAAACTTAACCTGGAATTAGCATGAGCCAAGGGTCATTGCACATTGAGCATGAGTAAAACCTCATTGCACTTGAATCACGAGTAAAAAACCATTGCACTTAAATTATAATGAGTCAACACCCATTGCACATGGAGTATCATGATACTATAATTTACCCAAAGCATTGGAGCGCTATCAGGGCGCACCCTTCTTAAATATTTCATTTAATGCATAAGTGTACCACATGGAACACATAACATGGAACAAATCAACATCATAAGTTATTCCATGATTACGTAATGTTTAATAAATACATTAAAGTACCATTAAATATGTATATGTACATAATGGTGAATACCCTTGATAGATACATGGGTACGGTATTCACTTCACAATGATCTTGGCTTGGAAAAATGCGGTGCAATTTCGATATCATAACGACGTGAAATATGATTCATGAAAACTATTGATGAGAGAGAAAAGGGTGTAAAATTATATGTACATAAAATGTACAGTAAGGGGGTCTTATGGATACATGTCCCAACAAACGTAATGGAATTTAGATACATAATACAAAATAATTACTTGGATATAAAAGAGGAGAGAGAAATCCCTCACATAATTATAGTATGGTAATGGGTGTACATGGGAGGTATTAATGAGAGGGAAAGGGGTATAACATTATCAAAATATAAAGATGGCAGTATGGGGAAGTTTCTAAATCATACCCCAAAATTTTTTGTTCAAAAAATGGTATGATAACTTAAAGAATATTAGACAAAATGTGAAAGGAAGAAATCCCTTACATGGAAGTGTGATATCAATGGCTTGGGAGAGGCTTGATAGAGTCTTCTTGGGAGTTTGGGGCACCATGGTAGGATTCTAGAGATATAAGGGAAGGTGTTGATCGAACTCCAAAGGATTTTAGTGAAGAGGAAGTGGGAGCTTTGGTGGGTTTATATAGGAAAAGAGAGGGAATTTTTTATTTTTTTGGTTTGGGACACCTCACATTAAAATAATCAATACGACAAACCATACCATTGTTATTTCCCATGGTTTTTTCCATATGGGAGTTGAAAACAATATTTTATAAGGCCAATGGCCAAACTTAAAATAAAATGGTTGCTTATGTGGAGTTGAGTCACACTCTTAAGGAAAACAATTTAAAAGGACAAAATGTTTTCTAGGCCTTGAAGGGTCCACTAAAGATTGTAAAATAAATAAAAAACCCAAAATCACCTTATTTTAATGGTAAAACATAAATTTTCCAAAGATAATGTTTATATTATTGTATTACATCACAATTGGGTCATTATGATTTCATAAAACACATTATATATTTAAACGGTGTTTAATTTTTACCCAAAAATTCGATTATCTAAGAAAATTAAGAAAAATTCACCATTGGATAATTTTGACATCCTGATTCAAAAATATATTCATTTTATCTAAATAATTTTTAAAAAATTTGAATTTTTTTCTTTTAAAATAAAAACCAACATTTATAAAAAAAATTATGGGTTTTGACAAAAATAGCTTTCAAAACTTAATAAAAATTACAATTACATTCATAAAATTATAAATTCATTTATATTTAATAAAAATTAATTTATTAATAATATTATTATTTTATTAAAATATAATTTAATTAAAAAATACATTAATTCATCAAAATAGATTTCTTAGTGGAATATTAACTAAAAATACTATTTATTCTTTAAAAACTATTTACAAGGTAACAATAATAAAATGAATTCACATTCATTATAAAATAATAATGTACATAGTCATACTTATAAGGTATTGTCACAAAACCCCTTATAATGCCTATACAATACCTAAGTGTAAGGTTTGCGATGGTGAAAGACTCTTGTGGCGGCTTGGATAACATCACTCAGGTGGAAATCTCTATTAACTTCCACTTCTCCCATAGTCGGTTCCGCTCAAGCTTAATGTGTTCAAGCTCGACTTTGGCTTGGTCCAAAGCGAATCCCAATGACCCAACCTCTTTTATGAGCTCCAAAAAATGCGATTCTTAGGGGCTAAGTCTACTGGATGAGGCCATCACTTCCTTTGTCTATGAAAATTGGATTTGTTAAATCCCTATATTTATACAAATCATGTGATCATTGTTCAATGACTATATTATAAATGGTAAAAATTCATAATAGTATTTTAAAATCTAGAGACATAAAAATGATGAAGTTCTCATGTTATACAACCATAATAATAAATTTAATTAGATCAAGAATAATTTTCATTAATGAATGTTTGGGTCGTTACAATCTTCCACCCTTAAGAAATTTTTCCCTAGAAAATTCCTTTTCCCACTCTAAAAAAATGCGGGTAAATATGCATCATGATATTCTCTAATTCCCACATTTCTTCTTCGAACATGTGTTTTTTCCACAAAACCTTAACGAGGGGAATTGTATTATTTGATAAAACTTTTTTGTAGGATCTAAGATCTTCACTGGTTCCTCCTCGTAAGAAAGATCATCCACTAGTTATACTACCTCTAAAGAGAGTACATGTGAAGGGTATGTTATGTACTTATTTAATAGGGATACATGAAATATATCATGTACATTGGCTATGGTAGGTCGATGTTCTAGTCGATATGCCACAACCCCAACATGATCAAGAATCTCGAAGGAGCTGATGTACCTTGGACATAACTTCCATTTCTTTCCAAACCTCATGACTCTCTTCAAAGGAGATATGCATAGAAATACCATGTCTCAAACATTAATCTCAAGGTATCGTCAATCGTTATATGTATAACTCTTCTATCGACTCTTCGATATCATGATATGTTGTTGAATGGTTTTAACCTTCTCCACCATATTTTCAATAATTTCTTTTCCAAGAAACTTATGTTCACCGACATCAATCCAACAGGATGGTGTTATAAAACTCTACCCATACATGTCATCATAAGGTGCCATTCAGATGCTCGATTGGAAACTATTATTGTAGGAGAATTCATCCAGTGGAAGATGTTTTTCCTACCCTCTTTTTAAGTCTATATAACATGATCTTAACATATCTTCCAGTGTCTAAAAAGTTCATTCAGCTTGGCCGTCAATTTGAGTATGATAGGTCGCACTAATGTTTACTTCAGTATCACGAGCATGTTGAAGACTCTTCCAAAACATAGATATGAATCTTGGATCTTGATCAGATACAATGGATAGTGGTACACAATTAAGCCTTACCACTTCCCTAATATATAAATATGTGCTAGTTGATCCAATGATAAATCCTCCTGAATTTTAATAATGTGTGCAGACTTTGTAAGACAATCCACATCTACCTAGATTGCATTGTTACCTTTGGATGTCTACAGAAGTCTGATGAAAAAGTCTATGGTGATGTTATCCCATTTCCATGTTGGTATAGGCAATGGTTGCATCATCCCACTAGACTTATACCTCTATACCTTCACTTGGTGACGCACCAGGCACTTTAATGTATACTCAATCATCTCCTTCTTCATATTACCTCACCAATAATTCTCTCGAAGATAATTATACATATTTGTGTTTCATGGGTGAATAAAAAAGTTGAACTATGCGCATCACTGAAAATTTCCTTCTTCAGCTTCGGACTTGATGGACAATAAAGTCTTTTCCCAAATCTCTCAATTCTTTCTTATTGAACTCCGAGGATTTCCCTTTTCTGATAGCTTCCAATTTCTTCTGAATTCCCACATCATTTTTTTGAGCATCCTTAAACATTTTTAAAAGAGATAGTTGGGCATTAATTTGTGAATGGATTGATTATTTTCTCTTCTTTATGATTGTCATGTCCATATTCTTCAAATCTATGATGTTTTGGTCCTTCTCAATTCTCATCAATGATAGAATTGCTGGGACCTTTTTACTTAGAGCATATGCCACCTTGTTTTCATTCCTAGGGTGGTAATGGATTGAGTAGTCAAAGTCTTTGATCAGCTCTAACCATATTTGTTGGTTCATATTCAACTTTTTCTGTGTGAATATATACTTGAGTATTTTGTGGTCGATATATATTTCACACTTCTCCCCAAAGAGATAATGCTGGAAAATTTTTAAAGCAAAGATCACGACAGCCAACTCTAAATCAAGTGTCGGATAATTATACTCATGAACATCTAATTTCTTTGAAGCATAGGAAATCAATTTGTCATATTTCATCAAGACACAGTCCGAGACCTTCTTCAAAGCATCACTGAATACCACAAAAAGTTATCCACTTGTGGGTAAAGTGAGAACGGTTGCAGTGATAATCATACTTTTTAACTCCAAGAATATTTCTTCACATTCATCGATCCATGAAAACATTACTCCCTTCTGAGTTACCTTGGTAAGACGGTTTGACAATCATTATAAATTTCTCCCAAATCGTCAATAATATCCAGCTAACCCTAAGAACATACAGATATCTATTTCCGATGATGGCCTCGGCCATCCCTCAATTGCATCTGTATTAGAGAGATCCACAAATATCCAAATGATTGTGATGATATGTCCCAAGAATGATCCATCCTTAAACTAAAACTCATACTTTCTTTACTTTTCATATAGATTATCCTTCCGCAATTTCTCTAGCATAGTTCATAGATTCTCCTCATAATCCTCCATGGTTTTGGAGTATATCATAATATCATCCATAAAGACTACCAAATTTTTTTCAAGGTAATCCCTAAATAATCTATTCCTCATGTCCATGATTATTTCTAGATAATTAGTGAGTATGAAAGGCATTACTATGAATTCATAGTCCGCGTATCTTGTATGAAAATCTACCTCAGGCATATTATCCTTTTTCACGCATACTTGAAAAATATCTCAAATGCAAATCCACTTTGGAGAAGTAGTGTGCTCCACATAAATTATCAAACAAGTCATAAATTCGTAGGAGAGTATACTTGTTCTTTATCATGATTTTGTTAAGATCACAATCGATGCAAAGGTGCATTGACACATACTTCTTCTAGACGAAGAGTGCTGTTGCACCCCATGGTGAATCACTTGGGTGTATTAAGCCTTTATCTTGATTCTTCTATTGTTGTTTCTTCAGCTTCTCAGTCTCCACAGAAGCAATTCTATATAGAGTCTTCAATATTGGAAATTTCCCAGTGATATGATCAATTGATAATTCAAAATATCTTCTAGGAGGAAGACCATGAAATTACTTAGGAAACACTTTAGCGAATTCCCTCAAAATAGGCATGTCTTCAAGGATGGTGACTCCTTAGACTCAATCATCTGAGCCAGATATTCATGCTCATAGGGCAGTAATATCCATAATTGAGATTATGGAGATAATGAAGATCCATCTACCTCCTTAAAATTGTATAGTATCAGGGGGTTGATTCTTCACATAGAGAGTGATTTCCCTCTCACGATAATTTATGTTGGCTCTATATAAGGAAAGAAAATCCATTCCAAAAATTGAATAAAATTATAATAGAGGGAGTATGAATAGGTTATCGAGGAAATTAAATCCACATATTATGATATGGGATGAGTTATATTCATGGGATGCAATGATTTCTATATTTTCCCTACTCACTGACATCATTACTTTCATGATTTGTGGTGGTGTTGGGATCATTTTACTAATATTTTGGGATATAAAAGAATTTATTGAACCTGAATCAAAAATAATGTTCGATATTCTTGAATTAATAACTAGTTTACTTGTCACCTCTTCATTTATGGGGTTCACTTTGGCAGTAGTGATGGAATAAGCTCTCCTTGCTGCCTTGGAAGTTGTTGGATGTCTCCGAAAAACCTTATCTTAGGGCACTGATTTGAAAGATAACCTAGTTATTTTTAGTTGTAGAAATGAATGATGAATTGAGGTTCAATCAGATTGTTCTTATCCTCTATAGAAGCCATGAATTTTTCTAGTCAGCAGTTAACAGCTAGCAGCTGTTCTCTTCCACACTTAATGCTTTTCCTTATCCCCTTTAGGAAATTTCTGGGGCATTTCTTTCCCACCATTGGAAAGTGGGGTGCTGGATCTTCTTAGAACCGTTGGATTTATCAATCAGACTACCAGCATTGATGTACAACTAATGTTTCTTATCACTATGATACTCATGAGATTCTATAATCTTTATTTTGACCTTGAGGGCACATCAGAAAATTTCCTCATAGCGGTCAAATTCACGAAATGTCAACGCTTTCCTAAGGCAAGGTTTCAACCCACCAAAGAAGAAGTCAACCTTGTATATGGGGGTAAATACAAATATGATGGAATATCATGGAAGCCTTGTGAATTTTCTTCAAACACTCTAACAGATTATTCTTCTTTTTTATTGAGGTAAAAAAGTACATTTACATCTTAAGTCATAGGGTGTGCAGAAAATACTTATCGAAAAAAATCTCCCAAAAATCCTTCCATTACAATGCCTCGATCTCTTCCCCAGGCCTCATATTTTTGATCAATTTACATCAATGATAGGCTTCAACTTCCATATGATAATAATCTAGAAGAACCTTCTCTTTTTTCATAACATTGAAGGATGGAGAAGATCTTTTCAATGGATTTGATCCACTGTTTGAAAATTGAGTGATCTGAAGATCCATTAAAAGTAAGAGGCCTTTGTCTTAGGAAGCTATTGATAGTGACTTGTTATTTATTAGGGTGATTTGGACATTCCTCTTGACCCATGTTTCTATTAAAATCTTGAGTTAACTGAGAGAGAAGTGTGAAAACGTTTGAGATTCTGGATCCCATCGGATTGGGCATCTCAATTGCATAGTCATCACATTGATCTTTAAATCGGTTGTTAGAATGAGTCCTAATTTTTCCTACCATTGGAAGGAATAAAAGGAATGTTAGGGGTAATACATAAAGGGTAATATGAGGAAAAAACTGATAACATATAAATAACTTTTATTTCCTTAACTTATGCATCCATAGGCTTAAATCTATGATATTCATGATCTACTTTCTAACATATATTCTTAGGGGAATTTTTTATGTCCCTTAATAATGGGTTATACTAAGCTTGTGAATTTACAAAAGCATATCCCCCAGGCGTGTCGTAACCAAGAGTGCAGCAAGGCCCGTTTTCATGCACCAGTTCTAGTTCGAGTCTACCTCAATGTGGTGTTTTTGGGTTTTACCCCTAGGATACATCTGTGCCAGAGCCGCCTCTACCTAATCGTATCCAGACAATGATGTATTTTATTGATAAAACACTTACTCAATACTCACAAATACATTGGGATGTTTTTATTATACTTATTCTTGTCTCTAAGTCTTAATTAGGGTTTTCTAATCCAAATCCCAAAAATAAATAAACATATGTTCTTATACCAACTATAACTACCATGTTGTTTATTACACACATAAACATGATTTATTACACAAAACATTCACTTGATACAACATATAATATTGAGAGGTATAGTGTATTTGGTTCTTAGGAACATTACATAATATCTTAGACCAAAAAATATACAACATCGTTATGGAAAACATCCTTTACATGACCACTACATTCCCACGTACTTAGCATTGCACGGGATAACCTGAGGACAGGAATAAGAAAAGGGTGAGCTATAAAGCCCAGTAAGGGGAAAAACATGGAATAAAATGAGAAATAAAATACATGTTAGACAATAGGAAAATCCATGGATAATAATAGAAACATGAACATAAAGGCATGATAAAGCATGATAATCATATCATATAAATGTGGCCACAACACTTAACATATAATTAGCATGAGCCTAGGCTCATTGTAAATGGATCATGAGTAAACCCTCATTGAACATGAAGCATGAGGAAAACCTCATTTCACTTGAATTATCAAGATTCAACACCCATTAAACATGACATATCATGATACTATACTTTACCCAATGCATTGGATCGCTATCAGGGTGGACCCTTCTTAAACATTTCATGTCATGCATAAGTGTGCCACATGGATCGTATAACATGTAATAAATCAAGATTATTAGTTATTCAACAATTAATTAATGTGTAATAAATACGTACATGTACCATTAAATATGTATATGTCTATAAAGGTGAATAACCTTGATAGATACAAGGGTATGGTATTCACTACACAATGATCTTGGCTTGAAAAAAACGTGGTGCAATTTTAATGGCATAACAATGTGACATAAGGATTCATGTAAACAGTTTATGAGATTGAAAAGGGTATCTCATCATATTTACATGAAATGGAAATTATGGGGTTTATATAGAAACATTTACAAAAAAATAATGAAATTTAGATGCATAATGAAAATGAATTACTTGGATGTAAAATAGCAGAGAGAAATACCTCACGGAATTTCAGCATGGTAACAAGTGTACATTAAAGGCATTATTGAGAGGGTAAGGGGTATCCCATTATACAAAAATAAATAGGGTTGTATGGGCAAGGTTTCAAATCATACCCCAACATTTTAATTGATAAAAAAAGGCATTAAAACTTAAATAAAATTGGAAAAAAATGAGAAAGGATGAAATCCCTTATGTGGAACTGTGATCCAAAAGGCTTGGGAGAGGCTTGAGAGAGGATTCTTGGGATATTGGGGAACCTTGGAAGTATTCTAGAGAGATGAGTTCATGGGTTGGTCGAACTCCAAAGGCTTTGAGTTAAGAGGAAGTGGGATCTTGGTGGATTTATATAGGAAAGGAGAGGGAATTATTTATTATTTAGGTTTGGGACACCTCACATTAAACTAATCAATACAACAAACCAGACCATGGTTATAGACTGTGGTTTTTGAAAATGGGTAGTGTAAAACAATATTTCATATGGCCAATGGAAGAACTTGTTAAAATAATTGGGTTGCTTATGTGGAGGTAAGTTAAACTCTCAAGGAAAACAATTTAAAAAGACAAAATGTTTTTAATCCTTGAAGGGTCCACTAAAGTTTTCTAAAAAAAATAAAAAACCTAAAATCACATTATTTTAATGGTTAAATTTATATTGGCTGAACATAATGTTTATATTATTTTATTACATCACAATTGGGTCATTGTGATGTCATAAAACACATTATATATTTAAACGATATTTAATTTTTACCCAAAAATTCGATTATCTTAAAAAATTATAAACAATTCACCATTGGATAATATCAAAATCCTGATTCCAAAAATAATAATCATTTTATCTATATAATTTTCTAAAAATATGAATTTTTAATTTTAAATTAAAAAGTGGCATTTATCGAAAATTCATGGGTTTTGACAAAAAATACTTTCAAACCATAATAAAAATTATAATTGCATTCATAAAATTAGAAATTAATTTATATATAATAAAAATTAATTTAATAATAATAGAAATATTTTATTAA
Source organism: Viscum album (assembly GCA_963277665.1). Classification (NCBI taxonomy): domain Eukaryota; kingdom Viridiplantae; phylum Streptophyta; class Magnoliopsida; order Santalales; family Viscaceae; genus Viscum; species Viscum album. The sequence continues at coordinate 886,830,209 of OY728158.1, forward strand.
AATATTATTTAATTAAAAAATCCATTCATTCATCAAAATAGATTTCTTAGTCGAATATTAACTAAAAATATTATTTGTGCTTTAAGAAATATTTACATGGTAAAAATAATAAAATGAATGCCCATTATTTATAAAACAATAATTTACATATTCATAGTTCTAGGGTCTTGTTAAATAACCCCTTATAAAACCCACATAATACAGAAGGGTAAGGTGTGAAATGGTGATAGACTCTTGGGGTGGCTCAGATAACATCGCTCGAGTGGTAATATCTATTAACTTCCAATTATCCCGTAGTCGGTTCTGTTCAAGCATAACGTGTTCAAGCTCAGATTCAGCTTGGTCAAGAGCGAAGCCCAATGATGCCACATCCTTTCCGAGCTCTGAAAAATGGGCTTCATTTGGGCAAAGTCTATTGGATGAGGAAATAACTTACTTTTTATGAGTAAATTGGATTTTTAATGCCCTATATTTATACTAATCATGTTATCATTGTTCAACAGCTATATTAGCAACAATCACAATTCATAATGGTATTTTAAAATTGAGAAACATAAAACGAATGAAGTTAACATTTTATATAAACATAATAATACATTTAATTAGATCAAAATGAATTTTCATTAATGAATGTTCGGGTCTTTACAATCACAGGTGGCTCAATTATAGAGAAATATTATGGAGAGCGGTGACGATAGCAAAACCCTGGCGCTTCTGGGCGAGCGGTGATGACGGCGACGGTGTCGGCCTTCCCCCCGCTGGGGGGGGGAATGGGGATTCACCGACCGATGCGAGACCAGGTGTTTTTAGACCTTTTTCGAATCCAGACTTTCTTCCTCCTTTCCCAAAAATCTCTTTGAGCCCTAAGGCGTCAGATCTATTCGATGGGCGACCTAACCTACATCTCTCAACTTCAGAGTTCTCATAATCTTCTGCGCTTCTGAATATTACCTTGATTGCGCGCTTTAGAAATGGACGACCTTCTATTGATGCCTTCGACAGATTTATCTTCGGTTCGTGGGAGCTACAGGAAAGGGCAATTGTCGGTCTGCTTGACAGGAACCACATGATGATTCGGTTCGAATCAGAGGAAGACATCAATACTGCTTGGTCAAGAGCTCCTCGCAGTTTCAACGGGTGTCGCTTCCTTCTATTACGCTGGTCTTTCGACATTCACATGAATCGCGATTCACCGTCGACAGCGGTTTGGGTGAGTTTCCCTAATTTGCCGCTTCCCTTCCAGAACCCTGCTATTATTCAAATGCTTGGCAACCTCGTAGGAAGGTTTTTGTGTTCTGATAGTCGCACTAATGCTGTGTGCCATCCGGTTAATCCCCGGGTTTGTGTGGAGATGGACACCTCTCGACGGTCGTTTGATCATGTGTGGATTACCATAGGGGAAGAGTACAGGTGTAGACAGCAGGTGGTTTATGAGAACTGGACGGGTTTCTGTTCTTCTTGTCACCGCCTGGGACATGAAGTGGAATTTTGCCATAGGAATGGAGCTTTGAAGGACCGGCTACATGTTCCCAGTAGAAGGGATGGAGAGGCTAAGAGAAGACCAACGGATTTGGATCTGAGGGTGGGAAACTCTTCCAAGGCGGCTGTTGACGAAGAGGAGGGTTCCCAATCTGTAGGAGTGGATAGTCTGATAGGTGAGGCCACCAAGGCGGCTGTTGAGGAGACTCTTGCCCCTGTTGTTGAGGAGATGAATACAGAAGGGGTAGATTTGGATTCCCAGGCACCGGAGGTGGATGGGCCGGTGGTTGAGGTCAGTAGGGTGCTAGAGGAGGACGACCAAGGTGCTAAGGATTCGGTGGATTGGCGGCTTGCTGGAGGCGGAGCTGATTTGGTTCAGACTGTGGGGGATGCGATTACCAATCCTGTCCTGCAGATTCCCTGCACAGAAGGGGCTAGAGGTTTAGATCCAATGGCCAAGCCTTTTGTTGTTTTATCCAACAGGTTTGAATGCCTTGGTAATGGTGATGGTGAACCGGCTTTAAATAGTGTTTCCAAAGGTGGGGAGGAGGGTATGGAACCAACAAGAAATGAGACTGCTATCGGGAATTGGGGTCAAGTGGAGGCCGCCAAGGAGTTATGCATGGATGGAAGTAACACCTCGCCCAAGAGAAGGAGGGGAAAGAGTAGGAGCAATGATTGTAAAGGGAATGCGGCCCCGTCCAGTGCAGTGGAAAAGGCTCCAAATGAAGATGGACGTATCCCTTTAGTGGAAATCAGCAATACAGATCAGAGGCTGGATAATTTTGAATGCCCGGTTTCTGTTTGGAGGGAGCAACATAGTGGAGGAGAGGAAAACTCTGGGGGAGGAACAGGAACTGTGAGTGAGCTGGATGGGATTTCTTTCAGTGACATTTTCAAGAGAGGGACTCAGAAGATAGATACAAGCGGCGGGCCTATGTCTACTCAAACAAGAAGAAGGGTGCGGAAGGATTACTCGCACCTTTTGCCGCCATTGAGGACCAGATCAGCTTCTAAGCGGAGTGGGGAGGTAGTGATTGCTCTGAAAAAGGGAAGAGTGGTCGTCGATGCCTCTCATGAACGACCTGTTCTGGAGCAGCTTAGAAGTAGGGTTCAAAGTGCCAACTATTGGAGGGACCCAGAGTGGGCGTCGGCTATGGGTGAGGAGGAATCCTTCTTGGGTTTTGGAGACGATTATGGCTATTATGATATGTAAGGTTGTGTTGTTCTAGTTTGTTTAAGTTTCGTCTATGTGTTCATGTTGTACGTTGGGGTACCGGTCCCCTTTAACCCGGCTTTAGAAAATGGAAAAAATGATTTGCAGCTCTACAATCACAATATATATCCTAAGTCATTAGGGGTAATCCTTGTCCCAAACCAGCTCAGGTCGACCCCAAATCTGGCACCCCAACAGATCCATGTCACGGCCCAAAGGGAGTTCATGATCCCCATGTTTAGTTTCCCTTATTAGTTTTATTAGGGATAAATCATTCCACTGTCTACTATAATGATTATTGAAACTTATAAGGAATGGAAAACCCAATACACATTTCTATAAAATCAAATTAAACATTATTTATACCTGAATCCAAAATTAAAGCTAAATAATACAAAAAACCAACCAAACATGATGAAGAAACTTATATCTTGTGACATCACTGGTCTCCCACCAATGCAACAATCACATGTCACTCATGGCGATTAGACTCAAGTTGAAACATGTTCAAGGGCTAAAAACAGAAGAAGATTATAGGCATGAGTATTAAAAATTAGTAGGTTAGCCTGATATTATATTCACAATTCATATCCAATAAAATAAAAAAAATCATGTTTGATATACAATATATAAAAATATTTTATCCTAATGTTGTTCCGTGCTATAATAATTATAAAAAAACATGCATGTTTTTTAAAATAATGCAAGTAACAATTTTTAAAAGAGGTGAAACTTCAAAATGAAAATAGTTTTCAAGAGGCTTCTTTAATGTATGTAAAATTTTAAATAAAAAACACAAACTAAATAATTTAAAAACTAAGAATAGTGTATGCCGGCATTGATTACAAAATAACCAATGATCACAATTCACGGGAACACCTCGAGGCTCTAGATTATTTTGGGTCCCAAGTACCTCATTCTCAGTGTAAAAGAAACCATAAAAAATATCTATTCTCATGCACATGAGACACTAGTAAGAGAAAAATACATAAAAAAGTTTTCCCCAACGTCATCATCATCATAGATTAGTTATTGTTGTTATCATCAAACTTTCCTACATGAAATTGGGACAAAACCTCTCTGGATCACTAGCATACTAGTACATGTCCTCCAACCTAGATACTCTGGTTTTCCAGTTCTGTACAGAAAAAAGTTACACATCTATAATATACCATTTTATCATAAACATTCCATTTGTAAATCATATAGAAATTAAACATCCCACACACGTGTCTCACATTTCCTTTACATATCAATAAACCATCCCAATTTTCATAAAATAATTTCATGAAGTATAACGAGGACTTGCATATAAAATCCATTAAAAAATAAACTTTTAAGGAAAAAACCATTCAATAAAAAATAAAAACCAATTTATAAGTCCCAAAATTATTTAACAAATCAATTTCATTGAATATAATGTTTCCCCAAAAGATAAAACAAGAAACACACATGGAAACTAGTTTTACAAAAAAAAATACGAATTAGGCCTTTATGCCCTTCCAAAAACTAACATTTGACAAAGGTACAAATTTAAATTTTATTAAGGAGGTTTATACAAAAAAATTTCATTATCAAAGAATATTTCATAAATCTCTTAGGACTATATGATATAAATTCAGGAAACAACCATTTTCATAAGGATGTGAAATGGGCCATTTTCCAGAAACGCGGGCCAAAACATGTTGTTAACCAAAACCAATTTGATTATAAAATAAAATAAATATTTGAAAGCTATATAAGAACAAAAAAATACCATATTTCATACCTCAAATTAATTTATAAATACAAAAAAATAATTTTCAAAATCACACTTACCGCAAAAAATCCAATTGGATAATTTACCAAACACGTGACATGCACTTTCAAACCAAAAAAAATTATTTTAAGCACATGAAAAGGAATAAAAAACCAATTTCAGACATAATTGTGTTAAACCTACTTAAAAATTTTCCAAATACCATTACATAGGTTCTTAACCTCAAAAATATGGTGCATCAAATAAAGGAACATTTAAGAAAGCACATAGTCTGCACTTTTAAGCATGTGCATGGGATATTCTACCTCAAATCCTTGGTGGAATGGAAACACACACCCGATATCACCATAAGATGGTTTATAAACCCCAAACCTATAAAGACCAGTCCCAAACAAACAAAACCACCATAAAAATTCCTTCTATAAAAGAAAAATAGGTATATACTGAGTATATAAGAATATAAAACCATGAAATAATGATTGGAGGTGGAAGAGGGAGGAGAAATTAGAAGGAATCTCACTTTGGAAAATAGAAAACTCTTTATCTTCCATTAGATCTACACCCATACTGGAAAGGGAATCGCAGGTAACTCCTTATAAAAGTTTATAAGGTCTAGAGAAACCCAGTAAAGAATATATGTGTGGAAAAGAGTTCGAATTGAATGATTTATGAATAAGACAAAGTACCTTTGGAAAATTTGGAGGATTTGAGAAACATTGAATCGTGCTTCCCTAATCTGCAATTAAGATGAGATCCAAAGAGGGAAAATGTAATATGGTGGTGATACTAGAGTTCTTGGGCTTCACTGGGAGGTGGAATCACAGAAAAAACCAAAATATATAATAGTATATAAAATAATCATATTTTTTTAAAACATAAAAGGGCCCATGGGATACCCAATACCTATTTAAATAATAAAAATTCACCATTATTCTGAATTATTAAGGGGTAAAAAAGGATATTTTGGTTGGAATATATCAATGGAGGACAAGTGGGAAGTGTAATGGGTGAAAAATATTAAAAAATGGAGTTATAAAAGAAACACAATTTGGTTTTTAAATATAGAAATGGGCTCAAGTTTTGGCACAAATCGTGATGTAACTACCCTTTCTCAAAAACTCCCAAACAAGTAGTGAGGCAACCAAAGTATGATGATTAGACATATATGGAAGCTAAAAAAATTTAATCTCACATAAAACCATAGAAAGTTATTCATATTTCCAACGAATCAGATCAAAACCATGACATGAAAAAAAACTGGGTGTCAAAATTCCCCCCACCATTAAAACTTTCTGCCCCTAGAAAGCCATAACACATTATAGTTGAAAGAAAAACACTTACGTATTCCTTATAAAAATGATCCAGACTCTTAATACAATTAAATATCATCCTCCATCAATATAACTTAATCTTCTTGCCCATATTAAACTCCAGGTCACAACCAATTCCTATTAATCAATAGAATGATCAAGCCACCACATCCACAACCAAGCCAAGAACCAGATTGTTGGGACTTCTCCTAATGAACCCACTGATCACCCAAACCAAAGTCCACTCACAAACTCCATTTTCTTTTGGGGAGTGGGGTGGGAGGTCGGAACGGGCTCCCCACTATTAAATCAGAACAACCATCGAACAAATCCTTAATGGATCGATCTTTAAGACCTCTAGTGGGTATCCTCACCATTAGAGACCAATAATAAATGAACAAAAAATAATTCAAAATGAACTAAAATCAGGGCTCACCCATGCAGGCCCACCAAATCTCTCCCAAAACAACCAATAACCCATTTTTAATATGGTTGAAACACAAAATTCTAAACCACCCACTCCCGAATAGAGAGGATAAGAACTGGGAAAACACTCTCAGCAGTGATCAAAACCCCCACCACTCAGGGTGGAGAGGGATGGGAACCCAATCCTTTGGCCATTATAACCAAAAAAAATAAATAGAGGAACCACCCAAAACTCTCCAACTATGAACAAGTAAAACCGAAAACATACTCGATTCACATTGGCGGTCCACAGAGGGACATTGTTCGGAAACCCACATATGAGAAGGTATAACCATTGACACTGCCTGAGGGGTAAGTTGGACACACTCTTTATGATTAGAGGATGTTAATAGTTATTAGGAACCACAATAGAAACATAGAAACTACCTCACTACAACATTAGAGGCTGGAGATTAATTAAGCTCCCCACACCTCTGTCAATTTTCTGACTGCGTGAAAAGCATCACTTCTAGGCCTATGAATAATGCCCTGATGATTGAAACATCTATTATGCCATATTCAGGAGATATTAATCACATTTCCTCACAAAACACACTATCTCAAACAAAACAAAAATACCCAAAATACATTGAGGGATACACACCACCATTATAACTAACGTATAATGAGGAGTGAAATGAACAAGGAACACAGTGAAACACACCAAGTATCACTGAACTCAACCTCTATAACCGTTACAATCATCATAATAGGAATTACCTATAAATTGAGCCCAAACAGCTCTCTATTTCAACAAATAGGCCGAGTAATTATTCAAAGAGGTGGATCTAGCTTGTGAAAAATGAGAGATAATTCATAGGTAGATTATCTGGAAATCTTGAAAATAGAGAACTAAATATGGCCATATCACAAAATCAAACAAATCTTTGGAAACTCACTTAAAATTTCTCCATAAAGAGGTACCTACAAGATCCCATAACAAGACACAATAGGAGTACGACTCCCTGATCACAAGGAAGCATACAGAATAAACTACACTTCTATGAAATTGAAAAAACCAGCCATATAACCATGGTTTTATAAAAAAATGCTAATTATTTTAATATAAATTTTCTTAAAAACAATATATCATGGTTTGTTTTCACATTCACCAATGGTTTTTCATTATGTCTCACTTACATGAACATTTCCATGCAACCATAGGCACTCAAAAACCATGCCATACTGACCATCCATCAATATATCCATAAAACCAAACATCTGAGAACCCTTGAATACACAAAAGGATAAGACAAAACAACATCATTACAAGTGAAATTATTCAACACATTTCAAAAAATCATGAACCTTCCAAAGGCATACTACCCACCAAGTCAAAACCCATTTTTCAGATTTCAAAAACAAGACACTCATTATCAAGATCCATTTGATTAATAACCTCATCCATTTCATTTTTTAAAACATCAAAAAAATAAACATTCCATTATAAATTTCCCTTTCCCATTTTCAGAAATTTAATATGGCCTATTTTCCTAATTAGACAACCGCAAAGGCTAAAACCCCTTCCCAGAAAAACACCAGGAGCTCAAAACCAAAATTTCCAAAAACAATTTATCCGATTCAATCAATTTTCAACAGCCCAAATCATTCCATTTAATAAAATGTTTAGAGTCACATTAAAATTGTAAAATCTTTTCAAACATTTCATTTCAGGAAACCATATGTTTAGATTAAGAAAATTCAATCCCGTTAAATCATTTCCTCTTTATCGCCTTGATTTGATTCAAAAAACCCAACATTCTAAAAACAATTATCATATTTAATATTGAAAACCCATTTTACACTTTTCCACAAACAAACATTTCTTTAAACCCGTTTTTCAAAATTCCCACCCATGTATTTAAATAAATTGAATTCAAGAATAGTCCAAGATACCCACAAAGGGAACTTGTGTCGGTGGGTGACTTGACCATATGGTTGGAGGCCATTTGTAAAACACACCCCCAATAAAGGGAGCATTCATAGGACCATTCCCTGGATCCACATGTCCTGCTGGGCCTTGCGACCCCCCAAATACCATTACTCTAACTCCCCTTGTCATATCCCAACACAAACAATCGATATGTTATAAAGACACTAATAAAACCGGACTTCCCATGGACACCAGAGCATATGTACAAGAAAGATTTCATGAAGCTCTTCCCAAACCAACACATAATGTCCAAGAAATCCTACTCTATATACCATTACATTCCTAAATAACAAATGGCTCTCAAAAAAAGATCCACTAGGTGCCAACCTTCCTTTGAGACCATTTTTTCATGAACCAACCTGGCCGAACCCGAACCGGGCACACAAACCGATCTATGGAATGGACCAATAGGCATTCCAGATCCTCGTGGGCTAGAAAGTAGTGTCAGGAATCGTTAGAGTACACAAGAGAATGATTTCAAACAAATTTAAATAATATGGAAAACAACAGAAATAATTGACAACCCAATACACATTATTATAAAATTTAACTGAACATTAGTTATACAAGAAACCGAAGGTACAACTAAACAGTACACCCAACCAACCAAACCAGATGACCAAACTAACACTATGAGACTTAAGATTTCACTATCCAACACAACAATTACATGTCACTCAAGGCGATTAGACTCAAGCTGAAACCTCCACAGGGGCTAAAAACAGGTGAAGACTATTGGCGTGAGTATTAAAACATAGTAGGTTTTTATGATAATATATTTACAATGCACATCCTTTAAAATAGAAGAAAAGTAAATTTATAGTTTTAGATACAATATATAAAAATATTTTTCCCAAATTAGGTTCCATGAAAAAATAATTATCTATAAAAATATTAATGTTTTATAAAAAAGAATGCTAGAAACAATTTTTCAAAGAGGTGAAACTTCAAAATGAAAATAGTTTTCAAGAGGCTGGTTTAAATAATGTAAACATTTAAACAAAGCACAAATTTTTATGAACATACCAACAATGAACACCATATGCCGAAGGTGAGTACAAAATAGGCAATGAGCAGAAGTCATAGGAACACCCCAAGGCACTAGTTCGTTGTGGACCCATGGTACCTCGTATGTCGGTGTAAAAGTAACCATTAAAATATCCATTATCATGTACATGAGAAACTTTTTAGGAGAATAATACAAAACCTATTTTTCCCAAAAACATCATCGTCATAGTTCAGTTAGTATTTTCATCATCAAACTTTCTAAATGAAAGAGGGACAACACACCGTCGTATCACTAGAATACTAGTACATGTCTACCCACCAAGATACATGTGTTTTCACTTATTGTGATCAAACAGGTTACAAATCTTGAAAATAAAATTTTCTCATGATGATTCCATTTAAAAATCATCAAAAAATCAAAAATCCCACACACATTTCTAACATTTCATTCACAGATTAATAAACCACCTAAATTTTCATAAAACAATTCATGAATTATAACGAGACTTTGTACATAAATTCCATTCAAAAATGACCTTTTAAGGATAGAAAATCATAAATAACATATAATCCCATATTTGGAAGCCCCATAATCATCAAATAAATCATTTTTGTGGACTATAAAATGTCCTCAAAATATAGAACATGAAATACACATGGAATCCTTTTTGGCAAGAAATATGTCAAACGAGACTTTAAGCCTTTATCAAATATAACATTTGAAAAAGGAACACATTTCACTATTTTTGATGATTTGTATACACACCATTTATAGAATATTGTTTTTATAAAATCCCTTAAAACACTCAATTTACATATCCAAAAAACAACCATTTAAAAAAGGTTGTGAAACATGCCATTTTCAGCTACTCGGTCCAAAACATGTTGTAAAAAAATCCATTTGTTTGTAAAACCAGATACAAATTGGAAATCCATATAAGGAAACAATGATAAAATTTATCATTCTATCAAGGAACTTATAAATCCAAAAAAATAATTTTTAAATCATGATTAATACTTAAACCAACTGGGAAATTTACCGAACACATGACATGGACTTTCAAACAATACAATTTATTTTAAGCACTTCAAAATAAAAAAAACCAATTGATATAATAAATTAATTCAAGATACTGAATTTTATTTAAAATACCATAAAACAGGTTCTAAACCTCACAAACCTGGTGTGGAATATAACCAACCATTTAAGAAAAAACTAGGTGTGAACTTTTATGACAAAACAACACTACTTTTCACAAAACAAGGCTTAAAAACCCATATTTTCTCACTAAGAAAATTATAAAAAGGACTAAAAACAATAATAAACATATATATAAGGTGGTAAAATTAATAAAATGATGAAACATAAATGATAATGGAATTTTCATCAGATATCAAACCTCAAATCCTTATAGGAATGGAAACACACAACCGATATCACCATATGAGGGTTTATAAACCCTAAACCTATGACGAACAACCAAAAAAGAATATAGACACCATAAAATATCATAGGATAATAGAACTCTAGGTCTACAATGACTTGGAGAATATAAAACCAATAAATAATGAATGTAGGAGGAAGAGGGAGGAGAATGGAGAAGGAATCTCACATTGGAAAGAAGATAACTCTTTATCTTCTCTTAGATCTACACCCATAGAAGAAAGGTAATGGATTGGAACTCCTTTTATAGGCTCTTATGGTCTAGAAGAACCATGGAAAGTGTACTAATTGAATTATTTATGAATGAGACAAATTACCTTTAGAAAATATGGACGATTTGAGAGACATTCAAATGTTTTTACCTATTCTGAGACCAAGATAAGCTTTAAAGAGGGAAAATGGAACATGGGAGTGTTCTTGGGGGTCTTGGTCTCGAGTGGGAGGTTGATAAACCAAAAATTATTAAAAAAATATTATGATAAAAAAGAAACAAATTATTTTTAAAAAAAATGAAAATGGGCCCACGGGTTTGCCCAATACGAAAATAAATAAACCAAATTCACCATGCTTATGAATTAATAAGGGGGCCAAAAGGATCTATTTGTTTGAATAAGTCAAGGGAGGAAATTTTGGGTGTGGAATGGATGATAAATGTTGGAAACAAATGAGTTATAGAAGAAATATCTTTTTGAAATATGGAAATGGGCTCACGATTTGGCCCAAATCATGATGTAACCACACTTTCTCAATAAACTCTCAATCAAGCAATGGTGAAACCAATTTAGGTTTAATAGATATATATGGAAGTAAAAAACTGAAAATTAATTTCATCCAAAACCCACAAAAAGGATCATGATTTCTAATGAACCAGATAAAAACCAAGAAATGAATAAAACTAGGTGTGACAATCATCCACCCTAGATATCACTATATATCATCATTAGGGAATAAGATTCCACCTATTATATAACTAAATCATATTATTCATGAAATGGGTTACAAACTCACCAGATCCTTGTAAAAATTTCCATGGTTGTAGAATCATCCACACAAACTATACCAATATCCATTCTATTCATAGTTAGGAGTATGTCGGTATAATTACACTATACTGTGAGTTGTATTATCAAGAACCATTTATTAAATGGTCCAAAATGTAGTATATTTTTTTGGAAAAACCACATTGTCCAGTTTTTCTATTACTAAACATAAGGGACAAAACATTATCTTTTCTGGGTATATAATCTCTCAAAATAAATGTAATCACATCATGGAATAATCAGTCATATTTGAAGTACAATGTAAGAAAAATACAGAAGGGATGAAATCTGAGCCATCGAACCAATAGATTCATGTATTATAGTTCTCTCACACCCCCAATAAAAATAAATCATTTCCATGGTATACAAGCCTAGATATAGAAATACCAATAGAGGAGAAATACTCACTCTACCCACGAATTAGCTAGCTAAGGGTTTATAGTGTAACTCAAGATTCTATTATGCCTATCCCTATGCCACCCATTCTAAATCCTCTAATTTAATTTTCTCGGAGATGAAAATAGAGACCATAATGATTTCCACTATATTTATTCATTAAATTAATACTTTTATAGAGTCAATATTTTACATAAATTTCATTTACGGTCAAAAATAAAACCATCAGTGATTGATGCATCATGATTAAGGTTGAAGATTCCATTATGACCAAAGATTCTTTCATACTAATCAAGTGACTTCCAAAAACAATAAATTTGAAATTCAAGAGTGACCAAACAGAAGTAGAAAGACCTCATATCCCATTTTTGAAAACATAGTACAAAAAATAAAGGGTGATATTTAGGGAACACCAACCTCAAATAAAAGTCATTTCCTTTAATTAAATATTAGTAACCATTGTCACCCAAGATTAATTGAGATATATCATCCATAATCTAACAATATAAGGATTATATAGAATAATGATACCAAAATATTAGGAAATGTGGATAAATCACTAATTAAATCCCTTATCCATATATAAAAATTTCAAAACATTCGATGTGGATTGTTCCATAAATTGAATTTTAATTTGAGGAGAAACTAAAAATAATCTTGAGATATTTCTCACATTAATTAAATTGAATAAAATATAGTACATTTATCTTACTAGCATCCTATTTAATGAAAATAATTAAAGACCATTATAACGGGATTGATTTAGCCACACTCTTTTTGGAATCAGCATGAAACCTGAACATGAATCGAAAAATATTAGTAAAAAAAGATGAGTAAGAATATAGTAAGTAATATATGATTATTCCTTAAATAATGAGAAAATTTTAATTCAATCACCATATATTATGAATGTTATAGGGGAGAAATTGTATAATAGTTGACAGTGGCCTCCCGTATTCATAAATCAAAAAAATTATGATTCTAAAAGGGGTTTTTAATTAAAACCCATTTATTACCATCCTTTACATATTTTAAAAAAATGATAACAAACCCATTACAAAATTCGTACAAGGTTTCATAGAATTGTTTATTTATTATATACCCATAACCATGTGTACCATTAGGTTACCTATTGAAAAATACATTTTCTAGGATCAAAAAACCAACTTCACTACAAATGGACACATTTTGGAAGGACCCTACACATCATAATCAAACCAAATTCCTAGAGAATACTATTAATATTTCCTATTAAGAACATTCCATGAAACATCCCACTCAGTGTGGTGTGATATATCCTACCTCATACCATCATGACACATCCTAGGGTGTAACTACACAAACATAAACCAATAAATAAAATATTTTGATTTCACACCTCTAAAGGATATAATCTCATGTAGATCCAATTTTATCCAAATGAAGCCTTAATCCATAAATATCTACACCACGGTATTCCCCTAAACTATTAATACATAATCCACCCCCAACTAAAAAAATTATTCTTAAATTACACTCCCATATTACAAGGATTTTGGATATGGTGTGCTGCTCAGCTAAAACCAATACCCATTTTTATACAGCTTCCCATCAATCCATGTAACATCATTTCCACAAAATAAGAATGTCCTACCCCAAAATTCATTATCTATCACATATCCTTACCTCAACAAAATTTCATAAGGAAATCGGGTGATACATACAATTTCCACTTTCTGAATCATTGGAATAGGGGGTTTAATATGATATTAACCCTTTATGGAAATCCCTCTTCTATACCTTATTTTATTTAATCACATGCAACAACCACCATGGGGAAACACTCAACGATTAAGTTGAGACCTATATCCTATAGGAAAAAATTACAACATGGTATACCCTACTCTAGTCTAAATCTAACATGAACACCCATGAAATGTTTTAATCCAATAAACACATCCAAAACACAAATGAGATATGTTATAGCCCTTAGATTCTGAATACAAATCCCAATTATCAAAACTTACCCTTCCTCATGAAATTAATTTAAATGCCCCATTATTTCACCAACCAGTAATGAAATTGGTCATTATAAACTCCCCATAATAATGATTTTCATCTATAAGAAGTCTCATTGTTCATCCATTATGAACCATCTACATCCCCAGTCATCGATGCACAACACAAAAACTCTCTATCACTTGGTTATAATGTTCATGTCAACAATACACACAAACTATCTCCACTATTCAAAACCCCATGGGACACTCAAAATAGCCCCTCATAATGTCCATGAAACCTCAAATGATGTGATTCAACTATCTTTAAATTATCTTGGGAAATTATATAGGTTCTACAACTCAACTCAAAAACATTATTTAAATCATCTAATTATATGATTAAAACAATAATTAATACCATTAACTCCATGATGATTCCATACACTGAACAAAATTCTTGAATTATTAATCCCCATATATCATACACTATCTATTGATGTAATTTTTCTAAAAAAACTATAGCCTTAAAATCACTAAAATTGAGTTCCTCTTGATTATTCTTATTTGAATTCACTCAAGAGTCTATATCCATATCCCAAGGACTCACCATATTGTACATGTCATCCTACTATCTAGGAGAATAGATATCCTTTATCCAAGTCACTCTACAAATCCATATATTATATCTCTTCTTTTTCACTAATAACTGATAAAAAGCAGTGCCACTCTATTAAAAAATCCATTGGGTAGTCCCCATCATAGGGATTTCCTAATCATTAATCCACGATAATGATCCTTCTTAATTCCCACCATCCAAAAAATGTTTCCCCCATGATCCCTATATAAAATAACTGAATGAGTCCATATTGTGATCCCGACTCTAGGGTTTTATGATTCGATTGATAAAACATTATAATAGCTAAGGCACTAGTACAAGTTCTATTTAAAAGGTGACAATAAATGGTATCTGATTACCAGTTCTAGTAAAAATAGAGGATAAAGGGGGCCTTTATCTGAACTTGTAAAAAACCTCTAGTAAAGAGTTTATTTCTTAAAAAATATTTTTCATTAACAATAATATATTTATATATAAATATATTTGTATTTATATCAATATGATATATATTTTTAAAATATTATTTAGATATGTCAGAATAGGAATTTACACATAATATAAAATATATTTAGTAAAAATGGAATTTAAATATTTTTAAAAATATTTTTAATTAATACTTTTTGTTTCTTGTTTTTTAATAGTCATTTAATAAAAAATTTATAGTAAAAAAATAAAATAATTAATAAAAGATCAAAAATATGTTGAAAATGAAACTCGAACATCAAATGACCATAACTTTTGTTGAGGGTGTCTATTTGGTCTCTACAATATATAAAATAGATGATAGTGATGGGATCTAATCCATAATAACTATAAGAACCTTTGGTTACATTTTTAAAGGTAAAAAGTCTAATATGGACTCAAAAACTGTGTTATTAGTTGGGTTACCCTGAATTTTTATGATTTGTTGAAATTTCATCCCTTTTTAGGGGTACTTTTTCCCGTTTTTAGTGGAAAAATAATTTATTCCCATGGCTTACATTCATATTGATATTTGGATTTTAATGGTTTATAATTTTTCATACTATACTATTATTTATAATAAAATATATAAATATATATATATAATTAATATATTAGAAAAAATTTAATTTTATAAAAAAATATTTAAACATATTTAAATATAAAATATTTTTTTTCAATATATAACCCTTATCGAAATAAATTATAGTACACATTTTATTTAAAATAAATATGTGTGAATATTAATATACCTATAAAATTAATGTATATATAATGTATATATCTATATATATTTATGTGTGTGTATTGACAAACAATTATATATTTTTCTATATATTACATATATATAGATAAATATTAATTTATTATATATGTAAATAAATGTAAATATTTATAATTATATTTGTTGATTTATATATATATGTGTGTGTGTGTGTGTGTATGTTTGTATAAACACACACATATGAACAAAAAAACATATTTTATATATTTATTTAATATATATATAAATATATATACATATATATTAATATATGGATAAAAAGTGTAATGAGATATATATAAATTTATAGATATATCATAAAATGGAAAAAAACAATATGCAGCAGTGGGAAAGGCATGGGTGTATGGGCTTGCGGTCTCTGGTTTGAAACTCACTAGAGGCAAGGGATTATGCTGAAGGGTGGAATTATCTAAAGAACTGATAGGGGGAGTGCTGAGAAAAGGTGGTGTGAGAAGCGGGTCGAAAAAAACCCCCTGTATAATTAGTGACAATATTAGAACCTTGTTAGTGTAGATAAATACTTCCATTAATAGCGCTAAAAAATCATTGATAAATCCCCGCCTTAAATGTACTTTTTATGAGATCTGTAAAAGAAAACCCTTTAACATCGCTCTCATTATCAGTACTTTTATAGTTTTGATAAATCCATTTTACTAGTGTTATTATAGACCATATTATTAAAAGTTATATCCCCAAACTTGAAAGGTAAAAATATGATTACAACATAGTTTCATTTATTATGATTACATCACTCCAAGAGTTATGTGACCTCCCCACCAAAATATCTCTTTCACAAATATTTCCAAAAATGCACCCATCAATGTTCCCCACATTTCATCAAGGCTACTAACTCTTTTCCAAAATACTAAGATCACCTTCATAATTCAATCCTTATGAAACACCAATCTACCTTCAATTTAGGTTAATAAATATATCACTCTCTTAACCATTGTTAAATGATTATACAACTAACAAATCTCAAAAAAAAATTGAACAACCCCCATTATTTGAACCTAGGCATTCCCAAGCAGGTGTAAATTCCAGTGCTACCCTATTAAACTATTTGACTCATAAAATATTTAGTAAAATCACATTTTTCGTAGTATCACACACCCAATAAAATATATAAACAATCCTTCCACGTATGTTAGACACATCTCTCACATGAATCATGCCCAATGTGTCTATTCTATTAACATCTATCATGAATTGATTTCATATCCCAAAGAATCTACCAATTCTATATATATTTTAAGGAACAAACAATCTTAGGATAACCCCTATCATAGGTTACCCTTATACAAAAAAATCATCCAAATCAACAATAAAAATACTCATTAGTACTAAATTATGAATCATTGAACACCAATCCCATCTTGCATCTCAATATCACTAGGACCTCCCACCATGTCTGTAGATCACATTCTATAATTGTCATAGTTCATTGGGTAACATCTACACTCCCATCCTAGAGACCCCTGGTAAAATAAAAACTAAATACATAAACTATTGGGATCTTATACAAATTGGGAGTCTCATGTTAAAGTGAAGCACCCACTATAGGGTACTGATCTTCATGGAAATTTAGATTCTAGACTGCCCCCTCAAGGATCATGGTCACATCCATGTGCACGAATTGATTTCTATCTATGATTATAAATATCAGGAAAATTATTACCATGTGGTTTGTTTATGAATAAATACATTAATATGTTTTTTTGTGAAAATTAAAAATTTAAATAACCAAATTTATCAAAAAAAATATTACATCTTATTATATGAATATTCATTACAAAACATAAAAATCGATGGTATAATCATTAATATCTTGTTCCCTTGGAATTAGGGAAACATAAACAACTGGTTCATAGTTAAAAAATTCTTCTCCCACTATGTTCTTAATATATAGATCCCTTACTAGTCTTATCCTAAATAAAGAATTTATTATAACCTTTGGAATAAAACATAAAAAATTATGAGCTCAAATGCTCTAGGAGGGTTAAAAAAAGAAATATCAAGGATCACATAAGAATAACATGAGCATAAGGGTATTAGAATATGTTATTAATAATTTAAAACCATACCCTGCATATCATTGTTTATAAAAATGAGTAATGGAATAAATTGGGGTAGTTCATAAAACATGAATCATAAGAGAATCATAGTAAGCATTCTATTAGAGCATAAAATTGGAATAATAAAGATTCATATCATGTACGAAATAATAGAAAATATGATATCAATAAAATCCATCAAGAAAATCATAACATGTTAGGCTTGGGAATAAAGACCATTTTACCACCTTCAAGATTAGGATAAACTACCATATACCCACTTTTCCGTGCTGGGATATCCTCCCATGTACCCTCTATTTCTGCCATGGGAAGACACGCCTTGTACCCTTCGAACTTATAGAACATTAATCCTAACTCAATGCATTGGATGATGTTTATTTCCCACCTATTAAAAAATTTAATCATTTTTGTTCCAAAATATCATAAAAAATTAATCATATCAGAACCCATGAAATTAAAATAGTTTCATAAAACATTTCATCATTTAATGTATGTCCTTGACAAAACAATCGTCCATGAATGGACCCATGGTGAATAACCTAATTCAGAATCATATTTAATTTCATATTATTTTATTTGACTAATCAGAGAACCAAAATATACTTACAGATTAAAATTCATTGGAATTTGATGTTATACATTTAAAAGGGCTAAGATTGGTGATTCTAGATTAAATTATTGAATTTCATGAAACATATACCACAAAACTCAAACTTTCATGACGTATGAAATAATTTAAGAACCCAAACATTCATAAGTGTTGGTAACCTCCACACAATGTATGTTTTATCACAAAAGTCAAACTTTTGTAAATATGGAAATACTTAAGGGAACTCAAACATAGGAATGTGATTGTAAAATCTGTGCAACCTATGTCTCTACATGAGACATAAAAATTCCTAAATAAGAAAATCATTTGGAAAACTAAAATTTAAAAATTCTTGAAAAATTTTATATTTATGGAAAAATTTATTCTATTGTCCCTGGTGAATATAAATTCCTCACTAAGTCATCATTTTAGGAGGAGGAAACTTTTAGTTGCAATATTCCACTCTCAATTCCCAAAACCCCAATGTGTTTCACGAATTCATATAACTCATTTCACCATGGGTAATATTTCATGAATTCCCCCATGTGAGACATTTGATTTAGGGGTTATTTTTTGAGGTTATTCTATGAAATATTAATAAATAATGAAAATTATTCATGTATGATGGCCATTCCTTCAGAAACATTGATTTTTATGAAACTCCAAATTTATATAAAATAATGTTTCCTATATCCATTTTAATCCTTCCTTTTATAGAACAAAAATTTTATGATTTCAATCAACTTCATAGAATAACTATCATTAATGAAACTACTACCATTTTAATTACTAGTTCATACCATGGGGGTTTCACTCCCACACCCCCACAATAGATTAGCATTGACCTGTAGTCCCAAGAATCTGGCCATGTACCTTCACTAACATCACTAACCCCCATGAAAAAGGGAGATTCACACAATGAAATTTCTAAGAAGAATGGAGGAAATTATGGGTTGCAAATTATACTACCCCAATGTAAGAGACAAATAATGTTTTGAGTTGGGATACACCTACACACTCCATAAAATATCAAGAGTCGACATACTAACCTTGGTCCCTTTACCGTGTCGTGGGTTGATATCCTCTCCTTTGTTTCCTCCTATAAATTGATTCAAAATACTCTTCTAGAGATTTAAAAAATCCCACCACAACAATATTATGTTAGGATAAACATCAAAGGCCCTCTTTGGCATAAGTCAAATAGTCATGATTTCGAGGAATCTTCCACAACACAGTCCTCATTATATGACATTAAAGTACAGTATACAATATATGAAACACATAGGGGAATCATGTGATAATAATGATATTCCTCACATTTCTAGTGAAATTTGATTCATATAATTATAATTAAATGTACCTTAAATAGCTAACATGGACTTCCACCTCATGTAAAAGCCACCAATAATATTACTTGACCCATCAGTGGGACAAGATACCCTTGAGACCAAACATGAGGAAGAATGTATGTGTTTCTCAATGTGTAATCCCAATACACAACTTCCTTGCATATGATGTTAATGTTTGTTCATAATATATGAAACAAACATGTTATGATCTATGTAATAAACATAGGATGCATCATGTGATGGGAACAAGATTCCTCATGTGATATGCAAGAGATGATACCCAATCCCTATGGATGCTTACATATGTTTTCCCCAATAACCCAATCACAACTCCATAGTTGTGAACGAGTATAACATCTACGTAAGCCACATACATACCACTAAATCTATATAGAAACACCTGGGAGGGCCATATATGTAATCCCCAGTCATATCACCATGGTTCTCCCACAGGAGATTGTTGGTTATCCTCTCTAGTATATGTAGTTTTAATTATCACAAATCATGTCAACTCATATTAATGATGTCTAAAAATTTCCTTCATAATTATTTAAGTGTCAATATGTGCAATTATGTCTATCTATGATCTCATATAAATTTGGTTCATTCTGTTTCCATTTATATTGTAAGACATTCTTGAAAAAAAATACACTCTAAGTATAATATATTGACATCAATAGAAGAGATGAGATACTGACAGTTCAGATAACCTACTCATGAAAATGGCTCTCCAATATAGATGACCTTCTGATGAAAGCATCTCACCGACGCAAACAACCTACCGATGCAAGGTGCTACCAATTCAAGGACTCACTAGCGGTTAAAAGTGTCACTGATGTAACGAGTCATTGATATATGAAAGGACAGACAGAATGACATAATGATGGGATTAGACACAAACATATTAGGATACCGACAGAGGAATCACTGATAAACTTCATTAAATTTCTTCTATTTTAAAATTATTTAAAATGGTCTAATTTTGAGTTTTTTTAATGAATCTCATTTAATTAATTCATTTTTCACACTTCTTAAATGGGATTATCAGAAATATGAGGTACTATGTCTACCTCAAATATGTACATTTTTAGGATAAAATAATATATATTCAAAGGAGAGATAATAAATGATGATACATAAACAAACTCTCGAAAACATATATATAGAAGAAGATACAATAATACATATTTTGAAAACCATAGAAATAAAGAAGAACACATGAGAAATTATTCATTCCTTGTTGATGTGAATCAGAGAACTACCAGTCATCAAATTTCCATCATATTAGCAAAACCAAAAGATAGAGAACCTCTCGTATTCATGGTATACATAACAAAATGCTCCATTAAACTATTTTTATTGTGTATGTTTCCAGAAGAAGACTCAAGATATAACTCCGATACATTAGAGAGTCCAACGAATAACTGAATCACAATAAGAGACTCTCTAATACTTTATTAATATATTCTTCTCTATTGTGAACTGTTTAAATAATTATATGTTATTTGGTTGTTTCTATACTAAAACACACATAGTATCCTATGCTAAACTAGAGGATACCATATATCCTCAAATAGGTATCTTCTTACACTTTTTTTCCCATATAGAACAATCGAAGAGGTACTCTGTGACATGGTTGTTTGATTTCCCATAAGAATAGTAGAAGAGGTCTTGATACCTGGACAAGCATGTGTACTATTGTTAACCCCAATCCAAGGTGTGGATTAATGATTTATATATATATTTCATGATGTCAAGTCATCACCAAGTGGAGTGGATTAAGTCTTGTCTTGAGAACAAACCACTTGTTTTTCCGCTGTGTATTTCCATTTTTCCTTCCTCTATTTTAAATAATATTTTGGAAAAAGTAATTTTTACTTTGATAGTTAGTTTTGGATATTAGTTATAACTATTTTTCCTTATTAGAGTAGTTTCGAAATTTGTATCAATATATAATATTGTAATAACTGAGAATTAATCAATCTCTTGTAAAACTATTCGAACAGTCTGACAATTATAATTTTACTACCTTGGATAACTAGAATTTTTTATCTAAATATGGGGAAATATTTTTAAATAAAATTTTTATCAATTTTTTTATAGGAACTCAATTCACACCCTATTTAGTGTCATACTTAGACCAATTGTTGGAATCAAAAGAGTTTTTAAAATCCATATTTTCATCATTTTTCTGTTTAAAATATTTATCAACTCTGATTTTAGAAGCGATTTAATGATCTCTAAATTAATGTTAGTTCTAAATTTATAGTTATTTAAAAACTATTTCTTTATCAATGATAATATAATGAAAGGTACTTATACTAATATACATCTATTATTTAATGGAGAAATTTTTCATAGTAGAAAATGAAAATGAAAATTCACATAGAATGTATGGGTTTTGAGTATTGGTCTTCAATTATTGATTAATATAATATTAGTGATTCTGATAGGCACACTTGGGATGACCCAACTAAGGCTTCTTATAATAATAATTTCTAATCCATGAATTCCATATACTATTCTTTAATAGATGAAGAGTTTAATAGAATTTATGCATGTAATACAACCCATGAAATTTGGGATACTTTATCTATTTCACATGATAAACCTTATAGTGTTAAGTAAATGAGACTTAACACATATACTATTAAATATTATAACATAAAAACAAATCCTGATGAGCCTATTTTTTACATGTATCTTAGGTTTATGGAAATTGTGAAAACAATGATCTCCCCAGGAATAAATGTTATGTCCAAGGTGAAAAATATGATAATACTTATATGACTACAATATAGATTGATAGGTACTTTTGTATCAGTCAGAGAATCATGTGACATCATCATGGTACCAATAAATGAGCTGATAAGAATGTTGACAATGAATGAAGAATAATTAAAATTCAACAATGATGAGAAGGATGAAACCTAAATTAAATATGTGGAATTCAATACTACTACCTCTAAACATAAGGAAAATTAGAAATTTAAAGACCGTACAGAAAGATATAGTAGTGAAAACTCATCACCAGGTAGTGATAAAGAAATGTATCAATTATCTTGATTATTTAAAAAAAATTCTAGATGAAAGAAATTTTTTTGAAAGCCAACCATAAAAGGAAGATATGATCATAAGGGAAGCTAGAAGGATTGGAAAGAAGTGAAAAATCTAATGAAATTGTCTGTTATGAATGTATGAAAAATGGACATGTAAAGGCTTGAGGTCCTAAGTTAAAATATAAGAAGAAGTTTGAGGGAAAAAGATAGAGATTATAAAAAGGAAATGAATGCAACATGGAGTGCTTCCAAGTACAGTCCATGTGACTCAAAATCTTCAAATGATTAGATTTCTGACAGAGCCAATAAGTGTTTTATTAAAAACACATCTAAGGTAACCTTTGAGTTTCATGTACATAATTACTATTATTCTCGAGAAGATAGTGATTCTAAAAATATTAAAAATGATTAAATGTTTGACTAATTTAAAATTATATAAGAGACTTGAAATGAGATAAAATATAAATTCAAATCATTAGAGAAAAAACTTCTTTGATGTCTACTGTGAAATTTGAACTTGTTTTAGATAATGATAAAATTTTCAATTAATCAAGGAGAATAATGAACTAAAGTTATCTAATGATAAGTTTTAAAAGGACCTAGTGAAATTTACCAATGGGAAAAAAACTCTTACAAATATTCTTGGAAAAAAAATTTCCTATAGATAAACTACTATTACAGGATACTGGCCTAGGAAATGAAATCACACAAAAAACATGTTTGTAAACAAATCTGGATAATTTGTTTTTCTACCTAAAAATAAAAAATTTTCTACTAGCTCCAATACTGGAAAATATTTTAGAACCTCTAGTTTTTATGGAGTAAATAAAGTATATTTTCCAATGTGTTGCATTATTCTTATAGGAATCCCATGAAGCCGAGGTGGGTTCCTAATGCATTTATTACTAATGTTGCTGAACCCAATTAAATCTGGGTACCAAAATCTATTTTTGTTTGATTATTTTGTAGGAAAGGTATTTGAAGATATCTTGTAAAATTTTATGGTACTTGGACAATGGATGTTCAAGACACATGGCATGAGATAACTCAGGATTCAGGAATTTAATAAATATTGATGGTTGGAATGTCACTTTTTGTGACAATACTAAATGAAAAATAATTGGCCTTGTCTAGTTTGGTAACTCTAACGTAGTTTTAATTTCTAAAGTACTTTTTGATGATGGATTAAAATATAATATTCTTATTATATCACAAATATGTGATGATGTATTTCATATTAAATTTAAAAATGATATTTTTTTAATTTCTTTATCTCTATAAATGAATGATTATTATCTTATTTTAGAAATGAAAATTTTTATGCAATAACATAGATTCCTTATTTATTCTAAACAATTATTTCTTAATTGTATTTCACAAAGTGTCTTGGATTTGGAATAAAAGCCTATGATACTGTATTATACACTTCATTAAAAATCATACTAGAAAAATATTATTCAAGGATCTACCCAAACATGAGTTTCCAAATGGAAAAGTCTGTAATCCTTGAAAAAAGGGTAAACAACATAAAATCTTCTTCAAAACAACAAAATATGTTTCAACATCTCAACCTCTTGAGTCGGTTCACATGGATTTGTTGGGACCTTCTATAGTCTCATGTCTTAATGGGAAGAACTTTGTTTACATTCTTATTGATGAATATTTTAGATATACTTAGACAATCTTTAAGGATCTCAATAATGATGCCTTCTCTCATTTCACCAAGTATTCTAGGACTATAATAAATCATAGTGGAATTAGGATAAAATCATTAAGAAGTGACCATGAATATAAGTTTCAAAACCATGATTTTGAATCATTTTTTTCACCAAATGGCTATATCCATAACTTATATACCCCTAGGACACCTTATAAAAATGGGGTTGTATAAAGAAGATGAATAAACATTGCAAGAAATTTCTAGAACCATGATTAGTGAGTATGACCTAGCTAAATATTTTTGGGCAGAAGTTGTGAATAGAACATGCTATATTATTAATAGAGTCTTAATTAAAACTGTCCTTAAAATAACTCTCTATGAGTTTTGTAACAATAGATAACCGAATGTTAATTACATGAATATTTTTTGTTGAAATGATATATTCTAATAAATGTGGATAATATGGATTTTTTTTCCTCCAAGAGTGAAGATGCTATTTTTCTATGTTATTCAAATTATAGTGGAGCCTATAAAATCATGAATTAGAGAACCAAATGTGCGGAAGAATCTATACAAGTCAAATTTGTTGGAACATATCAACATGATCCAAAGTCCTATCTATACACTAATGCTAAATCATATTACCATCACATAAAGGAATCTATTAAAACATCTTGTTCTGGAAATTCCTCAAATTAAAGCCATAATGAAAATAAACCTTTTCATTAACCTAAAGTGACGTGTCCTTTTTCTAGGAATATTATAAACCTTAAAAACCATTCTATAGATACTGTTGTTGGATATTTATATAAGTGAATGTAGACTAGAGCCTCTCATAGAAATCGGATGGAACATCAAGCCTTTCTATCGAATCTTGAACATAAAATCATTAATTATTCTATCAATGATGAATTTTGGGTAATATATATAAAAGAGGAATTAAATCAGTTTGAAAGGAATAATGTCTGGAAGATTTTGGAAAATCCTAAATATACCATAACTGTAGGAAGTAAATGAGTTTTTAGGAAAAAATTAGATAAAGTTGATAACATAGTTAGAAACAAAGCTATATCGGTTGCACATTGTTATAGTCTAGAAGAGGTGATTGAATATAAAGAAATTGTTGCACATGTATCTATACTTGAAGCTATTAGAATATTTCTTGCATATGAAACACATAAAAATTTCAAACTATATCAAATGGAAGTTAAGAGTTCATTCTTAAATGGTTATATACATGAGGATGTTTTTTTTGAACAACCCTCGCGTTTTAAAAACCCTCATTTTAAAAAACAATATTTAATTGAAAAAAGATATTTATTGTTTAATGAAATCTCCTAGAGCTTGGTATGATAGATTGTGCACTGTTCTTATTTTTAATGGTGTTTAAAAAGGAATATCTTATCCTACTCTCATTATAATAAAAATTCCCAAATAAGTTTTAGTAATACAAATTTTTTAGATGATATTATTTTTTAATCTTCATAATATTCTTTAGGTATTTATTTTTCCAAGACAATGAAAAATGAATTTAAACTGGGTTTAATGGGGGATATATTTTTTTTTGATTTCAAATATCTCAAAATAAAGAAGGTGTTATTTTAAATAAAATAAAATATACTATAGATCTTCGAAAAAGTTTTGTATTAGATATAACTAATTGTACTGATACTCTAAGGAGAACTACCTTTAAGTTGGATCCTGATGAAAATGGTAAATATATTGATCAGTGACGTATATGGAAATTATTGGAAGTTTAATCTACTTAATTACAAATCATATTGATATTTTGTTTAGTGTTTTCATGTGGGTGTGTTTTCAAGAAAACCCCCAAAATTCTCATATAAATGTTGTTAAAAGGGTTTTCAAATACATCAAACATACAACCACATTAAAACTATTTTGTTAAAGGGGAAAATCCTTAGATTTCATTTTCTATTCAAATACTGATTTTGGTGTTCGTAAGTTAGATAGAAATTGAACCTATGAAACCTGTCACTTTTTGGGCAAGTCTCTAATTTCATGGTGTACTAACAAACAAAATTATTATTCACTATCTACTACTGAAGATGAATGCATAGATGATGGTAGTTTTTCTTCACAAATCTAGTGGATGAAACATAAATTACTGGTTATGGATATCAATTTAGGCATGTCCCTATAAATTTGGATAACACAAGATCTATTAATATTTCAATGAATCCAGTTTCACATTCTAGGAAAAAACACCTTGATGTAAGGAATAACTTTTTGAGATACCATTATAAAAAATATGATATAACTTTATAGTTCATTGGCATTGAACATCAAATTCCTGATATTTCCACTAATACATTGAACACTGAGATAATGAACTACATCAAACATGAGTTAGTAATGATAAATCTATAGGACACAATTTTTCTATTCCATTGACCATTATAAATTAATTTTTCATGCCGATAAAATTGTCATGTCGACACAGATTCTATGCCATGATGACATTAGAATGGAACGTTTGAAGTGAGATCTTAATGATGAAGAGTCTCATGATTCTAAAAAACATAATACTATATCGAGAAAATCTTCATCACTAGTAAATCATGATCTAGAATACACTATTGTTACTCCAGAAAAATATGTTCTAGTGTAATTTTCGTTATAAAGAAATTCTCTGCTGCTAAATGTACAATAAGATCAAGGATGTTTTGAGTGGTTCTCATATAATGAACTAACCTTTTACCCAATTATATTCCATTAATTGGACATGAATATGGAGTTTATTTTGGAAGGATGTGATGTCTCTCGGATCAATTCCATAATACAAGGGAAGATAATATCATTCTCTTCAAGACATTTGGTTGAATGTATTAATGTTCCTCGTGAAGGTGTATTTGATGATTATCAAGGTACCTATCCACATTAAAGTGATATATTTTTCTTTAAGATATCATTAAAGGAACTTAATAAAATTTTTGATCACTGAAGACCCATTGCTATAGAGTTATGTGGAGAATGTCAATTCTTGTGTAAGTTTATCCAGCATCAAATTTTTTCCTATAATGGGTAATTTATTTCCATGAAATACCAATATGTCTACTTGGTTTATCTACTAGGAAAAGTGATCAATGTAAATTTGTGTAGATAAATTGTTGTGTACATGAATGAGTTGATCAAACCCTCCTACAAAACAAATTCATTGTTCTATCCAAGGATGATCTCAGCTATACTTAAATAGAATTATTGTGTAAATTAAGGAGACGATGTTGTTTTAGAGTGCAGTGGGATCTGCCTTAGTAATGATATTTGTAATAGGATGAAAATCAATTAGATCCATATGAAGATATAATGGGTTGGATATGAAGATAAGATCAATGACAAGTTTGATCTAGTGGAATATACACCTAGGCCTATGAATATGGATTATCCAGTCTAGTGAAAAATAAGGAAGTAATTTACTCTTAAGAAGAAGAAGAAGAATATCCTGTCACTCTAGTTAGATCTCAATGATCACCCATCGACGATAGGAGTGATCCTAATTCCAATGAACCCCATAAAGGGTTTTCCTTTGTACTTCATAGTCCTCCAATATCCTTACCCTCTATTGAGACCACACTTGAAGATAATGCATATGAGGAGACAGAAGTCTCACGTAGTTTGGAATATGTGTGCAATTCTAGTATCTTTGAAGAATAAGAATAATGTGAAGATGATGAATGAGGAAGTGGTAGTGAAGAGGAAGAAGGGGAAATTATGGTGATAAAAATTAACATAAAGAACATATCTCTTGAAATTATGATTATGAATAAAGTAAGAGTGATAATGACCATTGTAATGATAATCAAGGTGAAGATGTTGAAATGATTGAAGTTGTTAATCAAGATCTCTCAGAAGAACCTTCAGAAGATGTTATAAAGGAAAGATAAAATGTTGATGTTTCTGTTGAAGTGGAAGCCTGAGAAATTACATTACATTAGATAGTTTATGAAATATTAAGACCTCATGGTGAAGATGATAAAATTGTATGGAAATCCCATATTGAGGTGGATCCTCAAGAAAGAGAATTTCAAGCTAGTTAAAAGCATCAACTTGGAAGATTAATAAAAGATACTATCACTCCTGTGGATGATGAATTAATGATTTACTAGGCTATGAATCCTAGGTATATATCAACTGAATTATATTATGAAGAGTTAGATGATGAAGTTTTCGTACCATTTTCATGGGAATCAGTAAGTGATACCCATTCTAGTGACTCTATCACTAATGCATATGTTGAAAGGTTTAAAGAAGAAGTCTTTTCCACTATATGAATATCAGTTCAATCTCATATGGCATATGAAATTCATAAATATAGAAGAGAAAACACTGAGATGAGTGATGAGTTAAACTCTCTTGTATCATGAATAGCAGAAATGTGGCATTCTGGATAAGTGGTGTTAGTTCAAAGTCGTATAGTAGGTATAAGGGAGGGTGATGAAGTTAATGTTGCAAATAAAGTGATAGAGGGGATTCAACCAAACCATATTACAACTAATAAGACAATTTTTTGTAATCACATTCATGTAGATTAAAAAAATTACTGTAATTTATTTGGAAATAAATAATTTAACCTTAGATTATAAATATTGTATGGAGACTATTCTTAATAATTTTAAGTCTCATACTTGAACTCCTACTGATATTTCTTCTACATCTAGTCATACATCACAAACTCTGGGAATTGAGGCAGTCATAACTATTGTAATGGAGGATCTTAAATATCTTTTTGATACCTATGGTAAGGGGAAACTAGAAAATATTAAGAGGAATAGTGAATTTGTGCATGATATGGTAAAATTCTATACCAATGATGCATCATCCACTTAGAAAGAACTTACAAAAAGAATTAATTCATATTTCTCATTGATTTACACCATGCACTAGTTGAAAAGTCACATTACTTTTGTAGTAAAAAATTTGACTTTACCCAAGTTACAAAATCATTCAAATAATAAGCCATGAAATTGAGGGACTTCCCTCATATTATAAAAAAATTATTGGAGAATAAGGATGAATTTATGAAATAAATGAAGTACAGTGGTGAGATTATTGAGGGTTTCATCAAACTATTTAATCAATACCTTGATGTACAAAGTGAATAAATTTTAGTACATGTTGGTATACGTCTGGGACCTCTGGGATCAGTGCATACACCTCTGATATTAGTCTCTCATTATTTGACTAAGATTCGCCAATTGATTTAAGATCATGTTCAACCTCTTATTTTATCACAACAAAAACCCAATCGTGTGCTTAATTATCCAAAAGGAGAGATACTACCTCCTTTGAGAATATCTTTCAAACCTCCATATTCTCAAACACCAACAGTGGACTCACTATTGATCCTTATGAGAAATGGTAGGAACCTCTTAATCCTTAGCCATAGTGTGGATCTTTCTCTCTTAGGGTTGATTTCATTATTTTTGTTATTTTTTTTAAAGTATTTAATACACTTTACATTATTAATTACTGTAATTTTTAGTTATAACCTTTCCTCTATTATGTTTTTCATTATTAAATTGTGATAATTATTATTTCTATGCTCCCTGTTTTTTTTTGATAATCCCAAAATGGGGAGAAATAGATTACCATTGTCATTCTTTTCTTTACCCTTGAAATCAATCTTATATATATTATTTTTCTCTCTGATACCATTACTCTTTACATTAACTCCAAACATTATCTATATATTATAAATAGTCAGCCATGATGGGAAATGATGAGTAGGTTTATTTCATTCCACATCAAAATATTGTACTGAATAATTCCAGGACTTTTGATAATCAAAAAGGGGATATTGTTGGCCTATATAAGAATATCGGTCATCCTCTCTATTATTAGTAGTATTAATAATCATAAATAATGTCATCTCACATTAATCATGTATAAAAATTTCAATCAAATTTATTTATGTTTCAATATGTGAAATTATGTCTATCTATGATCTAACAAAATTTTTGTTAAATTTGTTTCCATTCATATAGTAAGATAGTCTGAATAAAAATATATTCCATGCATAACAGACTGACACCAAAGGAAGTTTTGAGATGTTGACAGTTCAGATGACCTACCGATGCAAATGAATCACTAAAACAGATGACTTACTAGTGAAAGTAACTCCCCAAAAAAACGACATACTATTGCATTGTGCTACTGATTCAAGGACACACCGAAAATTAAAACGAGTCATTGATGTAATGAGTCATCGACATATGAAATAACATACATAATGAAATACTGATTGGATGATTCAATTATAAGAGGTAATACTGGATAAGGACTCAACGTTAACTTCATCAAATTTCATCTATTTTATATTTATTTCTAACTGTCATATTTTGAGTGTTTTAATGTGACTGGTTAATTTAATCCCTTTTTTTAGACATCGTAAATGAGGATGTCAGAAATTTGAGGTAATATGTTTCCTCAAATATTCGCATTTTCAGGGTATAATAATATATATTATATGGATGGGGAATGAGTTAATATTCATAGACAAATCCATGAAAAAATATAAACTGAAGAATATACCAGAAGGCCTACTACGAACACCATACTAAAGAAGAAGAACACATGAGGAATTATTCATTCATGGTTACTGTGAACAATAGAATTTCCAATTGACATATTTCCATCCTCTCATCAAAACCATAGGAGAAGAACTTATCATCTTCCTCAAATATAGATCACAGTTATCCACAACACACTATTTTGTCTATTTCCAGAAGAGGACTCAAGATTCGTCTTCGATACATCAGAGAGTCCAGAGATGAATTGAATCACACTTAGAGCATGAATAATCCCATTTTTATATATTCTTCATTGTTGTGTTACATTTAACTAATATTTCAAGCAGTGTGTGTGTTTTTACAAAAACACACATTGTCTCTTGAACTAAACTAAATGATACTAGATATCCTCAAATAACTATCTTTTTACACATGTTTCTTCCATATAGATCTGTAGAAGGGGTCCAATGTGACCTAGTTGTTTGTTTTGACACATTGACTAGTGGAAGATGTCTTGGGACCTGGATAGTCTTGTGCACTGTTGTTAACCCCAATCCTGGGTATGGATCAAAGAAATATATATATATATATATATATATATATATATATATATATATATTTGTATGTATATATATATCTTATTATAAGGTGATAACCAAGTGGAGTGGATTAGGTCTTGGCTTGAGATTGAACTACTTTTTTTATCCGATGTGTCTTTCAATTTAGTCTTTCTCTATTTTAACTCGTATTATAGATAACTAAATTTTTTTTCAAAGTTATTCTTAGATAGTAGATATAACTCTTATTACTTTTTAGAGTAGTTTCAAAAGATCTATAAATATCTAATATTGTTATAATTTACAATTAATCAATCTTATAAGAAAATATTTAAATAGACAAACAATTATAATTTTACTACCTTGGTTAAGTGGTTTTATTTTAAATTGTGGAAATATTTTTAAATAAAATTTTTAATAGAAATTTTTATTGGAACTCAATTCACCCTTTCTTTAGTGTTATACTCTTACCAACAACCACAACTTCTAAAAATACCTAGGAATCCCAATGTGTAAACCTCACACACAACTTCTTTACTTATGACACGATATAGTGGATTTAACCTATAAAAAGGACACGGTTTTCTTTATATAACAAGAAAAATAAGTTCCTTGTGATGAGAATGAGATTCCTCATCTGATATAAGCAAGATGATACCCTATCCTATGGGTATATTTGAAGAATAATCCCCAATCATACCATTTCTGCTCCATATAAGTACCTAGGTATCATAGTTGATTGACCCCAATCTATAGAATCACTTCTCCATAGAATAACCCAATAATTATATATGCATAATCATCAATCATATGATCAATTCTCCAATATGTACTTGTACAACAACCACACATAATCTCTAATGGAACCATTGTCACTCCTAGCTGCACCTAGGCAATTTTCACACATAAGTTGCAACCCCAACATTTTTTCTCATATTGTCACCCAAGAAGCATCTATTTGAAATCTTGAAGCCAACCGTTGTGGAATATTATTATGATACATGATCATATTTACCACATTACATAAAAATTAATAGACCATTCCTTTTACATTTCATTAAAATACATCATAGAAATATATGGTTTTTGATACCTGTTTTCTTAAAAGGTATATACGACACCTCCATGAGGTTCAATCCAGAAATCTAAAAAAACATAGGATATATTCATGAGGTTTGATCCTGATATCCCAACACCTAAAAATATGTATTTCATCCCAATGGGATACAAAACTCATGTTTTATCATCTTCCCTATGGTGACAAACATAATCCAACCCTCAAGTTTGATCGCCTCCCCGCCGAGGACACACGTAACAAAACCCTTATGTGTGATCATCCCCCCACAGGGGAAACACTTAATAAAACCCTCACATGTGATCATATTCTCTAATGGGGATACACATAACCACTAACATATCAAAAAAATACATTTAACTTGTGACCCACCAGAAATATCTGCCACATACAATGAACATGAGATTCTTTGGATAAAAAGCCTTAGATAAGATACATCGTTGAAGTCAAATACATAATGACTAACACAATATGCCTTATGTTTTATACCAATGATTCTTTACAAAATATATACCCTATAAAATATTTATATGTTACAGGTTACAAACATACCCACCATTTAGAAATTCTCAAACATAACCAATCATACCATCTACTGAAACCAGAGGTTTCTACCCAGTTAAGACAGAAGAACTGGAATTTACTGTCTCCCCCTTGATATGACACCAAACATGAGTTTAATAAACATGAATAAAATCTATGATGGATTCCCAGACTAGAAGAAAAGATCAAAGGATGAATCCATAAAAATATGAACCTATATCCCATCATCTTGTTTCGATCAATGATCCAACATCCCCAACCATGGTGGGAGAGGATGTCAACCTTTTGAAAGTGGGAATGTGGGTAAAAACTATTTGAAATTCTTGAAAACAAATTGATTATTTTAAAAAAATTCCACAATATAAATATAATATTATTTAATTTTTAGTGGACAGAAAACTTTAGGTACACCCAAATTGAGGGAATATAAATGTGAATCGCGTCTTCTAGGTGTTAGAGATGATGAGTAACATTTGTTGCACAAAGACCATAACTCCATGATGAAATACATTTTTGTTCAAGGGTAGGGGTCCCACTAGGGTCATATCCATGTTATAACAACAATATATTTTAGGATATTATCTTTATAATTTTTTCACATCTATTTCACCTACGGTAATGTTGTAGGTATGTTCAAGCCTTTCCAATCTCAATCGCTACCCAAGAGCCGCCGAGGGGGGCTACCACCTATCTACAACAACAAAATCAATCATGTCTTCATAAAAAAGAGCCATATAATATATTTTTTTCTCCTCATGAAACTATCTAGAACACCTAGTGTAGACACCCGGGGTAAGATGAAAACCATATTCCACCCTAGTTGTTTGTAATGAAAGATGACCTTACTCACCCTTTAATGGGAACCACTGACAACAATCATGGGTTATGCCATGATGGATAATTTCAATACATTGACAATACTCATGATTCCATCTCTTTAAATCAAGGTTTTTATCTATTACTCACTTAAAATAACTCCTCCTATTCCTAGAATTTAGGGTATAATCATTCTATGGAAGCCCCCTTGGTCACAAGGGAGTCACCAAGGATGGTTCCACCACCATAATGTACTATAAGTATAGGGTCTATTAAACCAGAATAATGGGAAGTTCAATCATATCCATACCCTAGTTTCTAAGGTATAACATCCATGATGAAAACACTAGGGTAGTTCAATTATATACATCATCTAATATATCTACTATATGATATTCCAATCTTATTGAAATCCACACCTCTTAGTTACATTTTACCATTCATTTTAATGAGATAATAATCCATAGATTCTAGTTTCCATCCCTGCCAAGAACCGAATATGGTCACTGCCAAAACTAGAACTAGACCCAGCTCATGACAAGGACTGAACGGCGTTCCCAATCCCCACGGGCTGGCACAAGTTCCCAGGTATCATTTATCTTGGTTTGGTAATGATTTACCTGAATATGTATAGATAAAACACCAAAAATATTTGATAAAATGAATCTGAAAAATTCATGCAAACAAGGTTTATAAAAAAAATCCAGAACTGAATACATAAGTTCAAATGAAATAAAAAAGGTCCAAAGACACAATAAAATAGAAACAAAATAGCCTCATGGACTCCACATGATAGGGGGTCATCACCCCCAAGCCATCTCCACTACTCCGCCCAAAGGATGAGGACTAACACCATGAACCTCCATCACCCTTAGCCCTTCCATTACCTGGGTCAAAAAATGTCTACTTACACCCAAGGGGAGTATGTAGGGTGTGAGACTAATCCCAATAGGATACCACCTAATGATTCCAAGATTAATGCAATATAAGGTGAAAAAGCAGGCAGTTTTAATATGCAATGAAAAGCGGTGACAAATTCCAAGAAATGAATCTTTAAATTGAAAAAAAAATTCAAGATAAAACTTTCAGAATGTTAAAACATTTAAAGAGGAAGTTTAGATACTTAAATATAATTCCATAGACACCCAAATACATTGGAAAATACCAAAAATCCAATGAGCAACAAAATCGGGAACACCCCTAGGCACTAGATAGTCTCAGGCCCCATGTACCTCGTACCTCAGTGTAATGTAACCAAAGTAAAATATGTTCTCATGCACGAGCCACTAGTAGGGAACATACCCATAACCTAGTGGTCCCCAATCATCATCCACATAGTTTAGTTAGAGTTTTATTTATCCAAATGCTAAGTGAAATAGGGAAAAAAGTCATCCGGTGCACTAGCCATACTAGTACAAATCCGCCCAACCTAGGTACCTTGGCTTCACCCTTTGTGATCAAACAATTTCAGGATTTAACACATATCCATTTTAATCTAAAATACCACTACTGGTCACATACAACAAATACAGTAGCTGTCGCATTTTATACCACTTAAAACACACAACAAAATCTTTGAA
This sequence comes from Viscum album, assembly GCA_963277665.1. NCBI lineage: Eukaryota > Viridiplantae > Streptophyta > Magnoliopsida > Santalales > Viscaceae > Viscum > Viscum album. Next base: position 886,865,933 of record OY728158.1, read on the forward strand.
TTTTAATAAATAAATTTCTCAAAATCCTGTGTTGTTTTGAACACAAAACCCCTTAAGAAACTCACATGTACACTATGTTCCCACTTGTAAGTTACCAAAACATTAAATTCAGCCCAATAAATTTCAATTAAAACAAAAAACCAATTTTCAGGTATCCCCATGTTAAACAATAAGTGTTAACTTTGTAAAACATTTATTTTCAAACAAAAGTGGAACCAAAACTTCACTTTCATTAAAAACACAATTAAAAATCATTTTTGAAGCAATAACCAAAGGGGATAAATATTATAAACAGTATTTTATACCTTATTACAGATCAATAAATACAACTAAGTATTTATAGGGCATCCCCAAATAGACAAATAAAACATTTCTTTGGAAAACCCCCAATTTCACACCAAATTGGAATTTAAAATTAAATTGCAATAGAAACATCATTAGAACCAATTTTTTCAGTAATAATAAAATTATATAAATCATAAGATATGATAAATACAGCATCCTAATACACAATGATATCATCATCATTGGAATCACCTACCAAATCAAATGAAACCATTGAATCCTTTGTGCAAAAACACAAATGCACCAATGTCGCACCTCAAGAAGGGTAGATCAAACCTAAAAATAGAAAATTGGACCAAGAAAATCCAAGGTTAAACATTAGGTTCCAACCCCAACCCCCTGGTCATTTTTCACTTCAATGAAAAGGGAGTAATCCCTAAAGAAATAGAATGAAACCCTAAGCAATTTGAAAGGGGAAATGAAATGGACTAACTTACTTGAGAAATCGTGAATGAATCTCCCCAAAACACGCGTATCTGAAATTAAAAATGGCCAAAACTCAGGGGATTTTCTCACAAGAATTAGTTGGTCATTTAGGAAATATAATGGTGGGAAATGATTATGAATGGGAGAGTTATGATTGAATGAACATACCTCATCAAATCTGGCCGATTTTAGAAACCCTAAGTTGTTCGTCCCTAAATCGTGATTCCTAAGAGCTCCAAATAAGAGGTAAAGAGGCTCGGGTAGCGGCTGGGTGTATTGGGTGCATGTGAGGCTTGAATCACCGAAAAATACTTAAAATTGAATATGTTATTAAATAAATAAAATTAATTTTTAAAACTGGATTTGGGCTTCCGGGCAGGCCCAATCCCTTAAATAAAAACCAAAATAAACCTTGGTTATAGATTTCCAAAGGATCAAAATTTTAGTTGTGGTGTTAATATATCACGGGAGGACATTTAGGAGTTGGAATGTGTAAAAATTATTAAAAAAATGAAAAAGATATAATAGAAACAAAATTTATTTTTAAATCTGGAATTGGGCTCACAATTTGGCCCATTTCATGAAAACTCACCTATTCTCCATAAAACCATTGGAAACCCCCAAAACAAAGCATTAATTGAAATTAAAATAAAAATACATTTAAAATAAGCTATATTTGTGACAATTATACCCACCATAAAAAACATTCCGCCCCAGAAAGTCATAGCAAGGCCAAAGCAACAACCAAACCCAACTGAGAATCCAAGAGGTACACCCTTGCCAGGTTTCTCCCCTAATAGCCAAAACACCTCCAGTGATCAATGAAGGAAGGAATACTCTCCAAACCCTAACGTACACCACTTTCCTAAAACAATAAATCACATACATACTTTATCCCAAAATAAAACTCCTCAAACACTATTTGAACAAGACTCAAGCAATTCACCCAAACAAACAACAACTTCGAACAATGTTACATTTACCTTACATTAACTAAACCATTGGGCGCTCTCCAGTCCCAACGTTAACTCAATAAAGATGTTTTTATCTAGATAGATCTAAATGAGACTATCTACACCAGGCCAAGACCATGGAAAAATATAAGTTACTGGTACGGGGGGACACAAATACACTCCCCGCCATAAGAGACAACCAATATTTTTTTTCGAGACAGAATCAGGAGACTAACAGGGGGAGGCCTAAATGGACTCACCGGTACAAAGGATATATGTCCATTATAAATTTATAAAAGAAATTATATAATACTCATAGTGGGTCTCCCCACCATAATAACCAACCATCTTAACCAACTAGCACTGGCCGGTAAAGAAAGACCCCAAAATTTAATGAGTTAGGGAGACCACATGGTTAGTTTGCACGGTTTGGGAAACCATACAATAATGGTGGGGATCCTTCTATCCACATGGTTTTATAGGGCATGGTCACTATTAACCAAGTGAAAACTGTTTTCTCAAACAGTTTAGAGAATCTTCAAACCTTTCTACAAATACTCAGTAGAAACCAAAGGGGGAGGGGATAACACTGGGCGATGACATGGGTACACGACCCTCCACATATTTCCACCGAACATGGAAAACATAAGAAAGATTATGACACCATAGGTTTAAACTCTTCCTAACTCTCATACTGAGGATATGACTTTATAGAAGGGTTTAAACGACCTTGTGATTTCACCTGACTACGCGCCAACTTCTCTCCGAGACCTATGGATGGAGCTCAAATGATTGAAGCATCTTCGGCCTCACAGTTAGGCTTTGGAAACCCCATGAATGATAATTCTTCTGTCAATGCAACCAACAACTACAACACAATCCCTGATATGTTTTGCAAGACATAACACATTCCAAACTCACTTTACCCTAACTCGATATTTCACTGAAACAAGGCCTTAAAATATGAACACACATCACACCTTGTTTGAGCGGGTGAGAAACAATAGAAGTAAAGAAAACCTACAATCACATTCCTCTAAAATGTAATATTTTAAAGATTTTTTCCAAGGGATACATTCTCCCAACATAACAAATACTCTCATATGATTGCCCAAATTTTAACTTTATGATCAATCGAGCCCAAGACATCATAAGGCATCACTGAACATGACCATTGCGACTGATATAAACAGTACATGGAAAGGGACCTTATACAACATCCCTAAACAACACACAATTATAGAAAGTGGCTACAATATCCTATCATGACCATATTTACCACACCAGTGGTTTAACATGAATTCATGCATTAAAGAAACTTCGAGGAACCCAAAGGTCCTCTTAGACACCATCGAGACACTCATCCACACTAGCAACCCCAGACCACATCCACCTTCGACATATTAGGAAACTTAAGAAACTAAGGTCTCTTTCAACCTTCCATGAGCACTCTCACTTTACAAGAGGATATAAAAATCACGGAAAGGAAATGGTGTAGACTCAATCTAAAAATCTCAAGAAAAAGATTCCCTATATTGATCAACTGGAGGGTCTTCAAAATGAAAAACAATCCGGGTTGCACTTTAGTTGTGCACTAACCCATATTGGAGTGTACCTTATCAAACGATTGATCCAAAGGACCCAACCAAGATGGTCCATTGGTCACAATATACCAAAATATAGATCCATACACCTGAAGGGAACCACCGCAAAGGCATCACAAAACATTTTTCAAAAGAGACCACTAACCATCCCTACAACACAGCTCACTGACCAAACACGAACCCAAAACACAGATCAAACAGGAGGGGTTCTTGGACTCAAAACATCCCACAACATCAAGATTATCAAAAAACCATAACACAAACTATAGAAAAATATTCATCAATACATCATGTTTTACTTTAAAACTATTTCTTTGAAAACAAACTATATAGCAGTAAGCATATCCACCAATGGTACCCCACGGGCCTCACACATACATGTTTTTGTGCCACACCAAGCACCCTCCTCATATCCGTCCCGACACTCATCAAGTCATGCCATCAACCATCCATCATCCCATATAACCCCATGCATGTGGTTACACACAGAAATACTAAAGGTTAAAAAAATATTATTTCTACTTTTCAAAACCAAAAAGGTCAACCAACACATCCTTTTTTTTCAAAACTGCTAACCAGGAGATAAAAATCCCAATTCAAATATTACTAAAATTTCCATAAAGACACAAACATTTATACAAGAACTCAATTTCAAGATACTCACATTAATTTAAAAACATATCATCCCATTAAAACATCCTTTGAATGTTTAGAAAACTCTATTGGAAACACTTCCCAAAACCAACATCAATATAGTTCCTTCTTTCAAAAGAGGTGTAAGCACACCATTTTCCGTTTCAAAAAAATTATGAAAATTCATTTCAACCATTTCATTAACAAAACCATTCATCCATTATTTGAAAATCATTTCAAAAAAAAAATTACACTTCTTAAAACCAAGTCACATTAAAACCAAAGTCCAAGATTTGAAAACTAAAGAACACAAGACAATGCGAGAGAAAAATAGATTCAGTGGGTGACTTGGACATATGGTTGGAGACCATATTACAATCACTTCATAGTCACAAGGAGTGTAATAGGGAAGATCCCTACCTCCACATGGCTTGACAGGCCCTGTTAGCTCATTGAGACCATTAACCCAACTTTCCTTTCATTTCCCCTAACCATCATCAAACCAAGAAAACCAAAGGACTTAGATAAAACCTGACTTCCCCTGGAAACTTGAATGTTGTCATGAGGTGTGGTGATCAGGTACACTACCCATAACTAGAATACTAATTCCCTACAATCCTAACTCCATACTATCCAAACTCATCCCCAAATAACATGACATAAAGAGTTAACCAGAACCTGCCTCTGATACCATTTTGTCACGAACTGAATCTGGTCGCTGCCAAAACCGGCACCAGACCCAGCCTGTGAAAAGTCCCGAAGGGCGTTCCCTATCCCTACATGCTGGCACAAGTTCCCGAGTATCATTTATCTTGGTTTGGGAATGATTTGCCCGAATATGTATAGATAAAACACCAAAAAGATTTGATAAAATCAATCTGAAAAATTCATACAAACAAGGTTAATAAAAAAAATCTAGAACTGAATACGTAAGTTCAAATGAAATAAAAAAGGTCAAAAGACACAATGGAACAGAAAGAAAATATCCCCATGGACTCCACAAGGCAAGGGTTCATCACCCCCAAGCCGTCTCCACTACTCTTCTCCAAGGATGAGGATTAACACCCTGAACCGCCATCACCCTTAGCCTTTCCATTACCTGGGTCAAAAAAAAGTCTACTTACACCCAAGGGCTGTATTAGGGTGTGTGCCTAAGCCCAGTAGGATACCACCCTATGATTTCAAGGTGCATGCAATACAAGGTGAAAAAGCAAGCAGTTTTAATATGTAATGAAAAGCGGTGACAAATTCCAAGAAATGAAACTTCAAATTGAAAACATTTTTCAAGATAAAACTTTCAGAAATTTATAACATTAAAATAGGATTGTTATATACTGAAATATAATTCCAAAGACACCCAAACACATGGTAAAATACCAAAAATAAATGAGCAACAAAATTGGGAACACCCCTAGGCACTAAATAGTCTCGGGCCCCATGTACCTCGTACCTCGGTGTAATGTAACCATAGTAAAATCTGTTCTCATTCATGAGCCACTAGTAGGGAACATACCCATAACATAGTGGTCCCCAATAATCATCCACATAGTTTAATTAGAGTTTTCTCTATCCAAATTCTAAGTGAAACAGGGACAAAATCCATCCGGTCCTCTAGCCGTACTAGTACAAATCCGCCCCACCTAGGTACGCGGGCTTCACCCTTTGTGCTCAAACAATTTCAGGATTTAAAACATATCAATTTTAATCTAAAACACCACTAGTGGTCACATACACCAAATACAGTAGATATCGCATTTTATATCACTTAAAACACACAAAAATCTCTTTGAATTTGAATAAATCAATTTCTCAAAATCTCATGTTGTTTTGCACACAAAACCCATTATGAAACCCACTTATACACAATGTTCACACTTATAAGTTACCAAAACAATAAATTCAGCCCAATAAATTTCAATTAAAACAACAAACCAATTTTCGGGCATCCCCATGTTAAACAAGAAGGGTTAACTTTGTAAAACCTTCATTTTCACACAAAATCCAAAACTTCACTTTCTTTACAAACACAATTAAAACCCATTTTTGCAGTAATAACCAATGGGGATAAACATTATAAACATTATTTTATGCCTTATTACATATCAATAAAAATAACTAAGTATTTATAGGGAATTCCCAAAAAAATGAAACATTTCTTTGGAAAGCCCCCAATTTCTCACCAAATTGGCATTTAAAATTCAATTGCAATAGAAACATCATTAGAACCAATTTTTGCAGCAATAATAAAATGATATAAATCTGAAAATATGATAAATACAGCATGATAATACAAAAATATTGCATCAACATTGGAATCACCTACCAAATCAAATGAAACCATTGAATCCTTTCTGGGAAAACACAAAGGCACCACCACCGCACCTCAAGAAGGGTAGATCAAACCTAAAAATATAAAATTGGACCAAGAAAACCCAAGGTTTTAACCCCTACCCCCTGGTCATTTGTCACTTCAATGAAAAGGGAGGAAACCCAAATCAAATAGAATTAAACCCTAAGAAATTTGAAAGGGTAAATGAAATGGACTAACTTACTTGAGAAATCATGAATGAATCTCCCCAAAACACCAGTATCTGAAATTAAAAACGGCCAAAACATAGGGGTTGTTCTCACAAGAATTAGTAGGTCATTTATTAACTGGAATGGAGGGAAAATAAGATGAATTGTGAGAGTTATGATTGAATGAACTTACCTCTTCAAATCTGGACGATTTTAGAAACCCTAAGATGTTCGTCCCTAAATTGTGATTCCTAAGAGCTCCAAATAGTGGGTAAATAGGATGGGGGAGCGGCTGGGTGTATGGGGCCCATGTGATGCTTAGAATCACCGAAAAATACTTAAAATTGAATATGTTATTAATTAAATAAAATTAATTTTTAAAACTAGATTTTGGCTTCCGGGAAGGCCCAATCCCATAAATAAAAACCATAATAAACCTTGGTTATGGATTTCCAAAGGATGCAAATTTTAATTGTGGTGTTAATATATTAGGGGAGGACATTTAGTAGTTTGAAGGTGTGAAAAATATTAAAAATTGAAAATTTTATAAAAGAAACACAATTTATTTTTAAATCTAGAATTGGGCTCACGGTTTGGCCCAATTCATGAAAACTCACCCATTCTCAATAAAACCTTTGGAAACCCCCAAAACAAAGATTTAATGGAAATTAAAATAAAAATTAATTTATAATAAGCTATGTATGTGTCAATACTACACATGATTTCAGTGATTTAGGTATCCAAAACACATGTTTCTTTAGCCCCATAATTCTAGTATGATTGAAATCCATAGATCCTTGGCACCATCATCCCCATCACTGGGGTGAGATACGTGTCCATAGATCCTGGGTTCCCTCACCCCACAATTATACTGAGATAGGAATCCACAGCTCTTGGGTTCCCTTAAAGTGTCATTCTAGTGAGATAGGCATGTACATATCGTGGGAACCCTCACCCTATCATTTTAGTGAGAGGGGCTTCCAAACCACCTAGGTGTTGTCACCACTTTTATCTAGATAAGTAGTCTTCCCCGAAACCTAGACTACATCACCCCATTCATTTGCAGATATGGACTTCCAATCCTCCGGTGAACTGTCACCAAATTCATATAAAGAGATAATTTTTTACTATTCCTAGGATTCTTCGATCCATTCATCCAAGGAGTTATGCTTCCACACCACCTAAATAGCATCAACCTATTAATCTTGATATATATCTATTCAAACCTAATAATATATATCTCCTCGCTCATCTAGAGGGATAGTCTTCCGCACCACATGAGTTTTATCAACTTCTAATTTTGATGAGATTGTAATCCCCATACCGTGTGAACCATATCCCCATCATTCCAGTGAGATAGGCATCCACTGGTCCTGGGAACCTTCACCCCATCATTCATAGTAGAGAGGATTCCATGCCTTATAGGCTACATTACTCCATTCATCTGATGAGTTAGTCTTCCACATCTCTTAGGAATCATCACCCCATTTAATCAGTGAGATATAATTCCATGCCACTGGGGAACCATCTCCCAGTTTATCTATAGAGTTAGGCTTTTAAGCCTCCTAGGAACTGTCACCTAGTATATGTACATAGGCATGCTTCAATAACATTTTGTCTATGTCACCCCATTCAACCCAATAGTTTTGCTTTGAAACCTCAATAGTGATTTTTCCATGATCATCCAGAGAGATATTGATCCATGCATCCATGGAACCATCTCTTTGATCAACAAGTAAGATAGGAATCAACCACATTTAGTTAACCTCACTGCATCATTTTGGAGATATATGAATCCAAAGATCAGTGAGATAGCCAACCACAAATCATATGTATCATTATCCAATAATTTGGGATATATATGAATTCATAGTACTAGAGTTCCCTCACCCTTTCATTTTTGATAGTATGGAATCCATATCCCTTGGGATGCCCCACCCCATAAATTTGGTGAGATATATATCCATTGCTATTGGGAACCATGTCCCTGTTATTTCAGAGATCTTGGATTCCATGCCTCCTAGGATCCATCACTTTTTCATATAGAGAGATAGGATTCCATGCTTCTGTGGAATAATCCCCTTAGTCATCTAGATTTTTTGGCTTAAACTCCTCTTGGGCTTTATTTCCCAGACCGTCTAGGATGTCAAGGATTTCAAACCACTTAGTAACTATAATACCATTAAATTTATTTTTAGTCTTCCACAACTCCTGGTCACTATCTCCATATCCATCCAGAGGGTTAGGATTCCACATATCATGGGTTCCATTGCCCCGATCATATGGAAGGTTAGACTTTTAAGCCTCTTGGTGATTATTGGCTGGTCTAACCAGCAAGATAGGATTCCATAATTCGCTCATATCACCATCCCATTTTTTTTGTGGATATTGTGTGACAAATAGGAAACAATTCTATTTTACCACTATGAACATCACCAGGGGGATTTCATTAGTGCACCAACCGCACATCGAGGGAATGTCAACATCCCTACGCCATGACTGACTGCTCTTGTAGCCATTTTCCTCCTGTAATTTATCACACTTGGGAATAATATCATTCCTTATTCAGTTTTACTCTATGAAACCAAATATATATCCCATTCCACCCCTTTGGCTCTCCATGTTTCCCCAAACACTACATGAAGATGTGTTTTTATCTGACTATGACTACGACACCAACCATATAATTAGCGTGTTTGGTAAACTCTCCATACCAATTATGCCATCAATAGATATCATGGAGGTACTCCTACTAAATATCAACAACCACATAGGTCCTACTTTCATTCCCAACACTGGTGCATGGAAATTTACCTATGACATAGAACAACTTTAACTTGAAGGAAATCCAAGCCTATGTTGGTTTAAATTCATGGGAATACTATGATTGGATCCCCATATATGAAAAACCATCATTATTCGGTGAGAATGACTATAACTCCATCAACCCAACATTTTGGGGAAGCTATATAGACCAATTTATAGACCCCATTTGAAAGGGTCCTATAAAATAATGTTTTTGAAGCATGGGTTATCTTAGTATACTGTCTATCTAGACGAGGGCATATTGTATAGAATAATTCACCTTGCATTCTAATCTCATGAAATAAAATTTGATGATAATATTATAGCCACATGATGTTAAATTTCACCACATATTTTGTACAAACTACATGATATTAATCTTCATTGAATCATTGGACTTGCATGCACGACCATAAAAGGAACATACTCTACCCTTACATCATGACGTTAAAACTTCATAAAATCATTGGTCCTTCATTCATGAACATAAAAGTCACATATTCCATCATTACTACATGATGTTAATACTACATGTAGTCATTGGTCCTCTACAAACAACATTAAAATGAATATTTTTATCAATTTTGTATGAAATTAAAAAATATAGAAGCATTCGTCTTTCATTCATGAACGTACAATGAACATTATCAATCCATTCTGCATGATGTTAAAGCTACATAGTTTCATTTTTTTATATATTCATTACCATAAAATGCACATAGTGTTTCCTTATTGCAAGAGGTTAAACATTATAGCATCATTGGTCCTGCATGCATGACCTTAAAATAATTTCTCACATCCTAGTCACAAGATGTAAAACTAAATGTCTCATCCTAGTCACATAATGAAAAACTATATAACATCATCTTGGGGACATGGTTTTAAACCACGAGACAACATACTCATCACATGATGTTAAACTAAATGAAAATATGGTCAAAGATGGGTGACCATAAATTAGAGAAAATCATTCCTTGACACACGATTTAAAATTTTATAATACCTTTATCCCTTACCTATGATTGTAACCCCCTTTCTAGATCTTCTCACCTAGTACACCTCTTTCTATAATTACACATGGTTTTATTCCCAGTATCTTGGGATACATAGAAACATTTGAACATAATGTCCCAAGATGATCCCAACTAGGAATCAATTTCATGGATATTCCCATAGAGATCCTATCAAACTCTTGCTCAGTGATACTATAATTCAGCATGTTTGAGAGCATTGTGGGATATCTTCAAGAGTGTTTATCTATTCCCTAAATAGATCATAATTAAAATATTCTCACTTCAAGTATTCTTCAAATTGGATCCTCACTATCAAAAAAATATTAATTGGACCCCTAATGGTGATAGTTCATGAAAAAAATTTCCCACCTCCCATCCTAGGAAGATTCCTTGAAAAATCACTTATAATAGATATCATTCCCTTGTGTAAAATATGTTCAATGATTGATTATACACATTCTCACCCCATCCAAGCTTCATTTGGTTGTGTATCATGTGTTTTGAACATGGTAAATGGTTTCTTCCAACCATTTCTTCACCCTCCATTCATGTTATGCCTATTAGATCTCCTGATTTATTCTCTTTCCACCTCCCTATGTTTTGGTGAAGTTCCATAACCCTTATTGTTTCCTTTACATGAACCCTTCCATGTTGAGTAAGAATATTAGTGTCATTGTGACCTTTTTAGCTAAACATCTCTTTCCCCTATTGTGTGGATCCATACAATAGGGAAAACCCTATAACACTCATTTTGTTCCACACTTAGCATGAATCACATGGTCCTATGATTCTTGGTAGTGTTTTTACCAATGTGGACGCGTTGCAAATAGTCATGGGCATATCACAATGACCAAAAATTGTATGTGAAATTCCTTAAATTATTTTTCATTGTACAAGGCCGCATTTCTCTTCTATTTATACCAAGTGTGAATAGTCTATAAAATTTTATAATGAAATTCTACTTTGGTCCATCCTCTATGACCACAAACAAGGAGTCTTGGTCATACTTTATAATGTAAAAATTTGTCTATAATTAGTCCAAGCTACAAAAATCTAAAATAAAAATCCCAAAATCTTAGTAAATGATGTGAAACTATAACCATACCCTTTATAACATATAAAGGATTCATCATATGAACAATATAACTAGAAAAATACCAATTCCCTCAAAAAATGATGTTAAACTATATACTTACCCAATGTGTTGAACATATCATGAATCATATGAAAAATATGATATGAACACAAAACAATATCCTTCTAACAAGACATTAAACTATAGCCTTACCTAATATAAAAAAATGGGATTCCTAATATGAAAAATATGAGATATAAAACCAACATTCATTCCACATGATTTTAAAATGTATCCCTATCCTATGTGAAGAATATAGGATTCCTTATAAAATAAGTATGGTACGATTTAGTGTCTATTAAACTGAGAACACAAACTTTCTAGAGATAGTATCTTCTCATGTTATGTTCTAGAAATATGGTTGGATTTATTACCTTGGATGATGGGATACAGAAGGATTCTTAGATCCAATATCTTTGGATTAGCCTCAACACCAACCTAATTTCAGGATTTCCTCCCAATCAGAGCCCTAGTATTTATTTATGTGGTGAAGGAATCATTTTATCCTCATTAATGTTGGGTTTCATCCCTTTTTACCCATGTACATTCTCAAATCACATAATCCCCTTCAAAACCATGCACTATCACATTAAACTAGTTGCATATGGCCCATTATATCCACCCATTATCATATGTTTCTTCACTTCTAGTTTTTCCAGAAAACCAATTCTCGCTTCTCTTTTTTATCATACCCATGCTCAAAAGGACACCACCCAAGAATCTTGAATATTCTACTATGCATAAATTTATGAAGTATGTATGGTTTTATTCATGTTCCCATGGGATATATTGAAAATCAAGGATCTCATATCCTTGGCTTATCCTCACAGTTAACTCATCGCGGGGTCTTCCCCCCATCAGTATCATGACATCAACATTTTTGTAGCATTTCATTGGTGTTTTTCATTGAAAAGGGTTTATTTGGCCCATTATACACATCAGTTTGAAACTCTTTAACACCAAAAAATAATATTTTGGTCACCCACACTATTTATTCTAAACACTTGGACATTAAAATATCATAAGCTTTTATTCAATATGCATGATTCAAAACCATAAATCCCAATGTCTTCAGAATATGATATTAAACTGTATCCTTAACACATGTGATAAATATAGAATAACTCAAATGAAAAATGTGATATAAACCAATGTCCTCATTAAAAAATTTTAAAATGTAGGATTTCCTGATTTGATAAAAATTAGAATCTTCATATAATAAGTATGCAACAAAAAAACAAAATCATCATCACATTATGTTAAACTATATCCTTACTCGATATAAACAAGACATGTATCATATGAGAAATATGGGATGAATAAATAATAATCTGCAACACATGATTTGAAACTATATAGTTAACTAATATAACCCCTGGATTCCTCATATGAAAACAATGGGATGACCAAAACCAACATCTTTTGCACGTGATGTTAAATTTTGGCCTTACCCAATGTGATGATCATTAGAGGCCCCATATGATAATTATGGGACAATACATAATTCTCCCTAGAAAGGAAAATACCCTTTTATCATTAGTTACCTACCAAGACATGTCCAAGAAGAATGTATGTCTTGATTCCAATTGAAATTTGATACATAGTGATGATCAGATCCATTATGCTGGGTCAATCCCCACTACTAATTCATTACCATTGATTTGGATCCTCATTATCTCCTAAATATGAATGTCCCCATAATGAAAATGGTTCCTAGACACAATGGTCCACTTTATCTATTGGGAACACACCTCAAAGAATCACGGGTAATAAATGGTGGTTCCCCATGTTTCAGATAACATCAATGGTCCTACACATTTTTTCTCCGCACACCTAAATGGTTTGGATTTCAAAACAATTTCCTAAACATGGTAAAAATTCATTCCCCATCCATAGAGAACCTCATTTCATGATCCAGATCTTTGAAGTGGTATGATCTCTAAGATGTTAAAATAGGAGTCAATGTCTTATAATTATGACCTTAAATCTTGTTCAAGTTGTGTCATAGATGTTCTATGTTGTATTAAGCCTCATCTTCCATAAATTCACATTGGGTAACAATTATTTAATTCCACAAAAATTACATTGAGTCACACCCCCATGATCCGAAGATTATGACATGAAACTATTTTCAATTTCTAGTCCAAGAATAATGACAATAAATTATTTGAATCTTCTCACTTCAATGGTTATAAACTTAAACTACACATGGAAAGAGGCACACATAAATTTCAGGTTGATATTAAATAGTGGAAAATAAGTAAAATTTTCCCCCACACTCCATGTCACACCCACGACTCAGGAAAAATAAATCATGTAAAATTGAATAAGTATATAACCAATGAGACCGACTATTTACCCTAGAGAAAACCAAGTTGTGATCGATGATCCAAATCGTTAAAATAAATGTCAGAGCCAAATATTAGAACTCTTTTCCACTTGAGCTAATCTATAAGGTTCTAATCATGATGGTTTATTATTTTGAATCCAACTACCATGAATAGGTAGGACTTACTAACCTTGGTTCACACGTCTTGGTTAGAAGACACTAAAATATGATTTAAGCGTCCTCACCACATAAAATTAAACTATATTACATATTTTCCTCTCTTTATAAAAAAATAATATGTTCAAATTCCTTTTTTAGGATGTAAAACTACACACCATTCATCATCATGGAATGACATAAAACTATGAAGCATATTAATATCTCAACTAAGAATCCCTTTACCCATTTAGTTCCAAACACCTGTTGTACCATTCAATTTATTTTACTATTTCCTATAATCTAAGATTAGGCTTCATATGAAATAATATTCTAGTCTTAGTTTATACTAATATTATATCCCGATGTGCTCCAAAACATGGTAGAGTAATCCTGAGAGCATTGAACTCAATTCAAACATTCCCCCAATTCATACCCACACTAATAGCCTCTCTTGAGATGGAACCATCATATTACATGTATGAATGGTACCCATAATGGTAATAGTGTCTATCCACATTAGATCACCTACCATATAGGTAATATTTTCTAAAATAATTCTAAATAAATTTTTAATGTTCCCCTGATTCCACATTGTGAATGACCAAACCTCATTTTTTATCCATATACTTGATGAAGTGATAAAGGAACCTATTTTTTGAACATGGTCAACAACCATCCCCTAAAACATATCACCCCATTTGGGTTCTATGTTACTGGGGTCTCAATTCATGCTCTTCATCATACCGTTTGTCTCAGTATAATTAAACGACTCTAACATTACCCCACTCATACAGTTATGCAAGTTGGGGAACATGTTAGCTGTCTAGAGTTCCACCCTTCAACCAAAGCATTCCTAGCCAAAACACACCCAAAGTAGATTCAATTACCATTCTGATACCAAAAAATTTCTCATTATTAACACTATTATAAAAGTGAATGTTATTTTATTTCCCCTTATTTAGCATATCAAGAATGAAAAACATGGTCTTTGAGATTTTCATTTCATATTTCATTAATGTAAGTGAGATTTATTATTCATCAGGGTATAGAAATATTCCAACTATTTTACTTATAATATAGTCTCCATAATCTTCCTCATCCTCATTAAACACAATTTATATGGGGGGTGGTGGATTTTTTGGTTTTAAAACTATGAATCCAATAATGGAAGAAATTCTAAATAACCTGAACAGAGAATGTGGTTAATTTTTTAGGCTTCTATTTGAATGTTCAGGAAGGAAAAATAGACTTATGAACTCATTGTTATAGATTTTTAATGTCAGACTTTAGATAACAACTAGTAAAGTAGATTTAGAAATAAATTAAATAATTTCAAGAAACATTGGAGATAATGTTATGAAATTTATGATGAATGAAATTCTTCAGAAAATGTTAAATTTTGTGAGTGTCGTTAACCTCCATGAAATATATGAACCACTAATAAACTAAAAAATTCAATAATATGGAAATCCTTCATAATCTCAATCTTTGGTGGGTTATGGTAGCCTTCACACAGTGTATGTTTCACATTGAAACTCAAAAATTCAAGAAGAATAAAATATTTCATGAAACATAAAATATTTTGTAATATAGTAACATTTGAATAAAATATCTTCTAATAACCCCAATTATTATTAATAAACCCTCAACTCATCATTTCAGTAGAATGAATCTTTGATATGTGATATCACACTCTTAATTTGCAAAACTCCAAACAATTGTATGAATTCGTGTAACTAATTTCCGTATGGGAAATCATTTTGGAATTACATCATCTTAGCTCTTCCATATAAGGATTAGTTTATGAGGATGTTTTGTAAAAATTATATCAAAGAATATAAATATTCATATATGATGGCAATACCTCATGAAACTCTAATTTTTGCTAAACTACAGTTTTTTTCAATCAGTGTTTTCCTAGATCCATTTTTATCCTTCCTTTCACATAACATAATTCCGTAAAAGTATATAACATTGGTAAACCATATATATTTTATGAAATTCATACCTCCATGCTCTATTTCAAATACCATAGGGATATGCCCATGTACCCCTACTCAAGATCAGTGCTATGATACCATCTTGGGTCACTAAACTGGCCCTTTCACTACCACTACTGACCCCGATAATGAATAGAGACTCATAGCGCAAACCATTTGGGAATATTTGAGGAAATTTTTGATTCTAACTTATAAAAAAATATATACTATATGTAATAACATCATCCCATACACTCCTCCATAATCCTTGAAATTTTGTGATTCAACATACTCCTCTTGGTACCATTCCCATGCTAAGAGTTGATATCCTCCCATTGGTTTCCTCTCATACTTTGAGTCAAAATGCATATCTAGCAATTCCAAAAACCCAAAAACATGATTTCTATGCCAGGATGAACCAAAAATGGGCACTACATCACAATTTCTATATCATCCATTTTTAGGAATCATCCACCTAGAATATCTCACAACATTATGTTAAACTATAGTATACCACATGTGATATGTATAAGATGACTCCTATGAAAAACAATGAAAATACATACATTCTGATAACAACAAGGCTTATATAATGATCATAAGATGACTGTGCCGGTCAATTATGGTTCTCCCCCTTATTTTTAAGCCCCAATAATATTCCATGAAACATCTATGGGTCAATATGACCTTTGGATTGAATAGGAGATATAATAATAGGAAACTAAATGTGTTATCCTTATACAAAACATCCTGAACATGTAATTAAAATGTGGCCTTACACTATACAAAAAAGAAGTCTTGATCAATCAAATAAATGATGGATGTCTCGTGTGATGAGAACAAAATGCCACATTTGATATGCATGAGACAACACCCCATCATCCCAGAATCTTACAACATCATTCCCCAATCACACTATCACTGCTCTATATAAATAATTGGGCTTCCCAATAGTGTAACCCCCATTTATACCATCACTTATCCATTGTTGAACCTTCTAATCATATATTCATTTGACCCACTATTACCACCACTTTTCCTAGAAGTACCATGGTAGCATGATGTGTAAGCCCCACACACAAAATATTTAAATATGACATTAAACAATGGCCTTACCCTTTGAAGAAAATGTGGTACGATCTATGAAATAATAGACTTATGCCTCATGTGATCTAAAAAAGATACCTCATGTGATAGGAATGAGATAATAACGCATCCTTAGGGAAAATTCCAAGCATAACCCCAATCACACCAACACTAATCAATAGTTGTACCTAGGAAACCTAACTCCCAATTCACCGTCCATACAATATATCCTCTATAACAGCACTTGTGCTTCCATTATTCATAATACCCACTCATATAATCATTAATCATTGTATTAAATGGGTTCATTCAACCCATTATCCAGAATCACAGAATTTATACTCCTAAAATCACTTGGGAAGCTTCCATGCATATGCCACAACCAGACCATTGGTTCTCCTAGTATCACCCATGCTATGTCTATGATAAATTCATATAACCCCACTTAAATAGGCTCCTTATATAACATGATAATATTTATCACAATAAATTTAGCTTCATGGGAGGGTCCCGTCGTACAACCTTAAACCGCACCATTGAACTACAAGAATTTTTTTCTCAATCTGACAATAGGGTACATGGTACACCTTCAAGTATATCATTCAAAAAATATCTACAAACTTGAGTTAGATTCAAGACATTAAACCCTGACACCCCAATACTTCTGAATCTATATGTTCTGCATATTAATGGAAATAACCCAAATGTGTGATAATCACCCCCTGGGGAAACACTTAAGATAATCCTCATGTGTTATAAACATTCCCCTTGGGAAACACTTAAAAAATCCCCAAAGTGTGATCATCGTATCTCTAGATGAAGCACATTCAAAAAACCTGAAGTGTGAACATCACCCCCACGGGGACTAACATTTCTCACCACCTTTCCAAACAAGATGTTAAAACTACGACCCAACCAATATCTCCACCCTATATAATTAGCATTAGATGCCTAGGATAAAATGATTTCGACACCATAAAACCCTAGTATCATGTATCTCATGGACAATAGTGTATTCCTTGAATTATTAATCTATGATTCCCCACACATGAGATTTCGACCCATAGAGAAATAAATTACAGGTTCCCAATCCATTAAAATTCAAAATGTGATAAACAATTCTCTATTTTTCCATCAACATAGAATGAAGGTTGCTTCTCGGTCAATATAGAAGCATCATAATTAACAAGTATCAACTATGAGATTAAACTGAGAGTGAGTTCCAAGAACATGGGTCAAATAAATGGGGGATACTTAAACTATAAGATAATATCCAATGCAGAATCAATGTAAAGATTATTAAACATCCCATCATACCAATTCAATCAAGGAGATAACATCCCTAGTCATGGTGGTGAAGTCTTCCTACCATTAAAAAGTGGAAGTTCGTGGAAAAACAATGTGTAATGAACATCCTTAGATTGAATGTATTGGAGACACCATCCCATGGAAATAAAACATGTTCCAATAATATCTAGAAATCATAATCTGAATCAATCCCTAGAAATTATAAGGATGGTATATTTAGATCATATATCTAGAAAATCTTAAGTAGCATCAATGGATGTAATCTTAAATGGAAAATTATTTTAATATATCACATGGATAATTTTTGTGTAAAATACCACATAATATAATTTAGTTAAATATATTTATTTTATAATATTTAAAAAACCATATTCATTGAAAATAACCATGGAAACATGTATGGGAATATTTAAATAATTGATCTATCATGGTGGCATGAAATATCATTCATTCCTTAAATGAAAAAATAGATATTCCTATATTATCTTTTATAAAATCCAAATGGGCCTTGATTAGAAAATGATATGAATATTACTTCTATTTTTTGTGAAAATTCAAATAAGGGTAAAAATATATTTAAACAATCATAGTGGAACATTAAAACATTCTTAAAAATATTGGTTATAAAACATGGATATGGAAGAAAAACTTGTTTTGTCCAAATATAGAAATCAAAGATTTGTTATTTCAAATAATTATTTTATAATATTTTGTTCATAAATAGATAAAAAATAAAGGGAAAAATTTATTCTAAATTAATAAATAGAGGATAATAAAACACATAAATTTTATGAGAAATAGATCATAATATTTTATCATCAAAATAATAATACTAATCAATCCTGATCAACACTGTGTTTATAACATTAAAACCCTTACCAATTCTGTAAATTTTGAATCATAAACACCAATAAAGAATAAAATAAAATGAATCATTAAATATAATTAATATAATTATATTAATGATATAACATGTCAAAGGTTTAGTATATACACCTCTTAAAATAATACAGGTTCATAACATAACATATATCGCAAAGAATTAATATTGGGACAAAAACCCCTTATTGAATTCGTAATATTTTGACTCTTAAGGCCTATTAAATAATATCATTAAATAAAAAATTAAATGTCAATAAAAATAATTAGAATAATTATATTAAATTTCTATGAGGTATTACATACACTATACAAATTAATGGAGTGGTGATCATGACATATGTCTCTCATAAATAAAAGAGGTACTACAAATGCCCTACCATCAATATCAACTTTCTTTATACGTATTTCAAAATCATGTATAATAAATATAGGTTAATAATAAATATATTTTAGGACCATGGTTATATATATATCCTACCATATAATATTTCTGTATGAACTTGTATTACACATTTATTAACATTTCCTTTTTAAAATAATAGTTCGATTAATAACTTCATTATTTTTCATACATATTTAGATTTTGAATTTCATAAAATTTTAAATTTATCATGATAACATAGTGTAAATAATTTTTTTCATGATATAAATATCATATATATTTACTATATATTTTTTAATGTAATTTATAAAATTTTGATATAGAAAATAAAATAAAATATTCATATAGATAGTGGGTCGTACGTACTCAAGAATGTTGTTTCCATTTTTTTGATGGGTAAAACATAATAAAAATGAAATTATATTACCATTATAGAATACTTATTATGTCATATATCACATATTTTCATTAAATATATCCTGATACATTTCATGTAATGTTTTTTTTGGAACGGGTCACATCGCTTTACGTGGTAATAGTCTCCTATACACACAAGAGACCTTATTATATCCCCCCTTGAAATATAAATAAAGAAATTGTATGTGACATCACAATTAAATAATTATAAATATTTTACAAATATAATATATATTTATTTTATTTTTCTTTATTACTTTATAATTAAAAGGGATATGAAAAACACATCACATCGATTCATGAGATTGTACTCCGCCATACACATGAGCAACATTATTGTTTTTCAATAGCTTGGGAAGTAAAAAAGGGAGATGGGAAATTATAAATCTAAAATGTATAAGTATTATATAAAAATAATATTTTTACTTAAAATACATTATTATTTCAATCACGTATAAGTGGTGGTAGAAAATGATTTACACCACCTCGTGAGGTGGTGGTCCGCTATACACACGATCAACTATTTTGTTTTTTATTTTAGGGAAGAGTGGATGAATGTATGTAATTAACATAACATAATATTATAAATATGTCAAAGATAAATAGATTATTATATTTTTTTAATTATAATAGAATGAGGATTAGGAAGAAATAAAATAGAAACAATCATTTAAGAATTGCACATATTCTTTAGACAAACTCTTTAGGTTAGCACCAAAAGATTTTATAGGATCAATTTATAATAAAAACTGGATCTAAGTCATGATAAGGGATATAAGAATGATAATTGAGTATTTAATGTAATAACAAAGGGGCTTCGGAAGTGTTAAGAAGAGAGGAGATGAGGTTTTCTTCTAAAAGTGTGGGAAATGATACATTTTGAATATTAGAAAAGAATATATTGGAGCAACATTTTTCACATAAAAAAAGGCCCAAAATGGATACTCAAATAACCTTAGAGGTTATATGGTAAATATATGTCCATAAAATACTAATTATAGAAATTTGGTGTAATTTTTAACCCTTACATTAAACCTCCGATAAACTCGATTTACCTTAACCATTATAACTAAATTTTATTCATTTTTATATTCATTATGGTGATTAATTATGATAAAATATTATATTATTATTACTATTATCCCAAATATTTTAAACATTTTTCTAAATTCTATTCCCTAAATCGGAATAATTTTTTTAAAATTCAATGCACCAACACTATGGAAATATAGTTTTCCAATGTGAAAATCTTTAACAAATGTAAATGTATTTATGTAAAATTTCAATATAAAATTTAATACAATGAAATAAATTGTAATAATTATCGCATAATTAAGAAGATTTTAATTTTAAAAACATTTAAAAAAATTAACCTTAAAAAATTTTAAATGAAATAATAGTTTTCAATAAAAACTTATGTTTTTGACAGTTCATCATAAAATTTATTGTTTCATAAAAATTCAATAACGTTAACCAAAGATAATTTTGACTAGTTGATTCTAAATTTTTTTCAATTTTTATTATTAAATATTAATAATGTTTCAAAAATTAGTTTTATTATTTTATACTAATATAAATAATTTTTTTTTGAAAAAACATTTTTTCAAGGCATCAAAACACTACGTAAAATTAATCACATTTTATAAATATGATTAATTTATATAAAACAATAATAATTAATTTTTAAAATTTTATTATTCATATTTATCCATCCATTATTAATATCAAGGTATTATTGGTCATGTTTAAATAGGTATATTAATTTTTTTTCATAGTTCATTAAAAGGTAGTGTTGCGTATAAGACATGAAATCGAAAAAATTAAATTATCTGAAACAAAAATTCCTAAAAACTAAGTTTTTACATTATATCTCTCAGAAAATGAGTTTTATCTTCAAAATTAATCACCCATACATAAAAATTATGATACTTATGCATCACTATTTTCATAAGTTCCCACATCGCTTCCTCTAGCTAGTGGTTTCTCCATAATACTATGACTAGATAAGTGGTCTTGTTTTGTATAAATATATATGTATGATCTAGAATATACTCTTATTATTACTCCTAATAAAGATGATACTCTATTGGTATTACATTTTTGTTCAGTAATTGTGAGTGATCAGGTTTGTACTTCCTCAGGAGAGTTACATGGAACAAATCATTGACTTGAACAATATTTTGTGGAAGAACCAATTGATATGATGTTGTCCCGATAGAATAAATAATTACATATGGAATAATATACCTTGTTATTATTATTCTCTTATTTAAAAATCTCAATACCTTTTTACAATGATAAATTATTAAAAAAAACTTTTTCCCCAACATCAAATTCTAGATCACAAAATGGATTTTCAGAATAATTTTTTTGCTGAAATTGTGATGCCCGTATGTGTTGTTTAATTGATAAAACCTTCTCTTCCATTTCTTCATATTGATAAAGTCCTCATATATTCTTTTATAAAACATAATACCATTAAATTTTATTTCTAAATTTCATTCCATAGAGGGTTTCATAAGGATCCATATGAATGCGTTTAGTGAAAGCTGTAAATGTAGGAAAATTTAAATTTAGAAAGTTGGTGATCCCCAAAACATTTTAATCCATAGAATAATATATCAATATTTCTTATTGGGTTTGAATTTTTTATATGAATTACCATATTCATTAGTATGATATGTAATTATGGAACTCGACATTGTATTAAGATTTTTTAAGGAATTTTCTAGCACATTTAGGTATGCTGCAAATCTCAATATGATACAGTGGAATGAGTAACTCTAGGAATCCTTACCACATGCTTAGTGAATATTATAGAAGGATGAACAAGAGACAAGTCCTCTAAAATAGAGATTTTAGTGTTCTGAATTTGAAATTACATCAACTAGGACCCATAAAAAAATATTCCCTTTATATTTTTGGGGAGTTCAATGATAAAATTCTTAGTGATGTTTTCTTTTTCCATTATTGTATAGATAAAGGTTGTAGCATACCATAAACATTTATCTCTCCACCTTAAATTTCTAACCTAATAAGAAATAATATACAAAATTAGAAATATATATTTCCATTATTTCCAACTAGTAATACTCATTAACACAGGCTAGTGGTAAGTGTCATACCCGTTTCACCCTTCAGTTGTGGGTTCATGCCTAGTGGCCTTTCAAGATGTGGCTAGTTGATTCATGTTATACATGTTATCTTTTTTGAAAAACATTATTAATATTATTTTCTAAACATTTCCAAATTAAAATAACCCATTATTACCTTAATATTAATTATATGGTAATCCATAGAGGTTACCCATACCATTAATCTTATGTCCAAAAAATGTAACAGAATTCCACAAATAACCTTTTTAATACTAAAATAAATAAAACCAAAGTGTTGTATTTCCCTAATTTTTTACCAAAATATCCTTAATCCCAATAATCTCTACTAACATAATACCATAATTTGGTAGTCTAGTCTATTGAACTTATGATTAACCTTAAGCCCATAAACCCATAACTATATCCAAAACTATTAATTTAATCATACATTAAATAATATATGGTTCCAAAATTAACACAATCCTTAGTTTTTGAATAATTCTTATACCCCAAATTCCATAGGTAAAATTACTTCTTCAAAATAACTCTTAAAAAACATAAAGACATAAATCGTTCTAATTCATTCATATAACATTAAATTTGCATCATCATTTTATTCATTAATACCTCATTATATTCATATGTCTTTTGTATTCATTTCATAATGAATAAAAATATATTAAATTTCAATAACTTGTTGATCCTCTTCTTGGGATAAACCTAGGAAATGGATTTGTACAATTCCCATAATTTTCACCATTAAACATTAATCAATTGATAATTCCTCATAAAAACTATTACTCTCATCCATTTCACCAACTGATCATTTCATTTTTTCTCAAAAATCAGTTTATATTCTCTTATTCTCTACACTTAAAACATAATCTAAATCCTTTGAGACATTTTATGTAGTGATTTATTCCACATCCTTGATGTATAAGAAACTAACTCTTCATTCCATCATGGTATCCACCACCTGATATCTTAGAAAACACTATCATTCTCTTCTTTTGTGAGTATGAGATTCGGTTAATGTTATGTTTTTAATCATGATAATTTAATATGAATATTCACAATATCCTTTACACTAGTAATCATACAAATTTCTTCCTCATCATTACATTTTCGATCACATTCTTTGTTAACCAAGTTAAAAATTGTGCCACCACTGACTACAATCAAATATAATATGATGCGAAACAATATTAAAAGGTAAAAACCACATAATCATGAAAAATCATTCATATGATGTATAAATAATAATAAATTACTTACATTCCATAGTACCTTAGGCCTAAATGAGGTCATGATTCAATTCCTTTGTAATGATGTATAATGAGTTTGTGAATTCCCAATGAAAATTCCCTGGGAGTAACAAACAAGGTGCGTAGTAAGACCAATTTTTCCATACTAGGTAATTCTTGAGTCAAGAATGACTAGTATTTTTTTGACTTATTACACATAGGTACATTTTTTCTAGAACCACATAAACTTGTAGTATCTATATAAGGAAGTAATTTCATGGATACCACTCCTTGTGTCCTAAAAATTTATTCTATGATATTATCTTATATATATATATTCATTCTTACACTTATACATATAAATATCCCTAGTGATCTCTCAAGAGTTTTCTCACAATAGTTTCCAACAGTTAAATATTTTTTTCTGATACCAAATTTAAATACCCAAACTTCTCACACTTTAATATTAGAAATTAATAAATAAAAATTCAAAACATAACATAAAAATCCATTCCTGAATTGTTTAGTTCTAGTGGATTTAGAAAATTGGAAACAAAAAAATAATTTCTCATAGGTGAACTGAATCTTATCCAACTGTGTTTATCTAATATATGACCCTTATTAGACATATTATAGATAAAAAAGTTCCCTATAACCATGCGATGAAAACAATATGAAGGGTGATCTCAGACACACAGTAAGGGAAAAATGGTTCATCAAATATCAAATAAGAATAACAAGAGCATAATGGTATAAGAATATGTCCATAGAATTCGAAAAAAATACCCCACAAATCATAGAACATAAACATGAGTAATGATATAAATATTGGTAGTTTATATGATTTTAATCATTTGGGAATCAAAGTACATAATACATGAGATAATAACATTGGCATAAGAATTTGAAATGTGGAATACATATGAGCATTGAAAATATAATTTCAAAGATATCCACCAAGAAATTAATAATATGTTTTACTTGGGACAACCCTATATATACATGCTTTAGGCTTGGGATAACCTCCTATGTACCCTCTTTTTTGTCTGGGGATAACCACATGTGTACCCTTTTTTAAAGAAAGGGATAACGTCCTATATAACCTTTTAGATCATATGACATTAATCATTACCCAATTAATAGAAAGGATATATAGGTACCAGCAATCATATAATCATAAATTTTGGTACCGTATTATCATTTAACATTCATCATATCCAAACCCCTAAAAAGAAATGGTTTTCATAAAACATTTCATCATAACACATCCAATGGAAAATAAATGAGTTTCATAAACAACTTTTCAATATAAGAATAAACCCTCAAAATAAATAATAAGGATAGTATCATTAGATATAATACTTGTTAAATAACAAGTAACTTCTGAGAATTTCATATTAAATGGAAAATGATTTTGAAATATCACATAGACTATTTTTTGTGTGGAAAATACCCTTTTCACATGAAATAATTTATTATAAATAATAAAGTTTTATAAATATTAAAGGGATTTTTTTAAAACAACCATGGAAAATTATAATGGAAGTTTTAAATCCATGATCTATCATTGAAAATGAAAATAAAATTCATTCCATACATTTTGAAAACATAATTCTATTTCTATTTTTGATAAAATCCAGACATGAATTTTTTGGAAAATTACATGAATATTCCTTCTAAATAATTTTATTTAAAATTTAAATGAGGGTAAAAATAAATTTTAACATTTAAATAGGAAAAATAAAACATTTATGTAATAATTTTTTAAAAAAATATGGATATGAAATACAAAGGGTTCTCGACCTATGAGAGAAATAAAATAAGTTTTCATTAAAATTAATCTTTTTGAATATTGATTAAATAATGAGAGAAAAGTGAAGGTAAAACATGTATTTTAAAACAATTACCATTGGAGAAGAAAATTAATGATTTTTTTTAGAAA
Organism: Viscum album; assembly: GCA_963277665.1. Taxonomy (NCBI): domain Eukaryota; kingdom Viridiplantae; phylum Streptophyta; class Magnoliopsida; order Santalales; family Viscaceae; genus Viscum; species Viscum album. The sequence goes on from OY728158.1 coordinate 886,892,187, forward strand.
TAAATCACATTATTTCCTCTGTTAATGTATAACAATAAACAATCATTAAAAAAAATTAGATTGTATAATCAAAAGATATACCACTTTGGCATCTTTTGAATCATAAGAAACATTTACGAATATAATCATAAGAAACATGAAATATCATTCATATATGAAGATTAATGATATAAAATATCAAATTTTGTGTATATAAACCACATAAAATATGATAGGCACATAATATAACATATGACTCAATGATGGAAAATTGAGAAACAAATCACATACAACTTTTGTATTATTTTGAATCATTAGACCCATTACAGAATAAAATAAAATGAAATTTTAAATACCATGAAAATAATAATATTGAAGATATTACATGTCAATGAGACAATATATACACCAAAAAAATAAATTAGAAGGGATTATGACATATGTCTCAAAGAAATTAAATAGAGACTTGAAATCATATACCTTAAGTCACAAAAACCTTTTTACACATTAAAGAAAATATTTTAGTAAAGAATGGTTTATTATAGATATATTACAAAAAATACATATATTTATTATATCAAATATGATTCACTTATTCCCTTTTATTACTTATTTATTAACAATTCTATGTTAAAATCACATTTTGGGTCATAAATCCTTTCTTTTTCATAAATGCTTTCATTTGGTATTTTCAATCCTTTTAAATTGATCATGGTTCCATTATCTCCAAAATTATACACATGATATAAATATAACACATGTTTATTATATTTTTATTCAGTTTAATACATAAAAGTTATTGATAGAAAGTGAAATACAACGTTCATAGAGACGATATTTCATATGTACACTTGAATATTATTTCCATTTTCTCGATGGATAAAATTAATGAAATGTAAAAATAATTTTAACATTAAAATATAATATTTATTTAATATAGATCACATATATTCATTACCTTTTTCCTTATTACCTTTCATGTAAAATGTTAATGAATAAAGATTCACATAGTGTTAGGAGGCGGTAATATGCTATACACACGAACTACGTTATCATATCCCCCATGAAATGGAATCTATAAAGGTATATGTGATATCATTATAAAAAAATTTAAACATATTAAAAATATAATTTATATTTATTTAATATCTCCTTATTTCCATCCATGTAATAATGAAATGAAAAACACATCACATTAGTTCGTGAAGCGGTAGTCCACCATACATAATAGTGGTGTTATTATTTTATAAAGGGTTGATAAGTAATATATGTAGATGTTATAATATAATTAAATAGGTATATTTATTTCATAAATATCAAATATATAATTCAAAACCATCATTATATCAATATGTGAGAATTATTGATGGAATAAAATTATGTTTGTTTGCAAGACAGTAGCCCACTATACACATGACCGGTGATTTTGATTCCCATTTAATGGAATATGAGATAGATATAAGTAATTTACATAATTTAACAATATATAAATATATTTTATATGTTGTTAACATTAAATAATAAGGGTTAAATATTGTTTTAAAATTTTTTAAGAAGAAATAAAATAGCAAATTTCTTTTAAGAATGATTTCTCTTCTTCGGACAACCTCTATAGGATTGCATCAAAAGCATTCATAGGATATATTTATCTGAAAAATAGGAGATATAGGTCTTGGTGAGGGTATTAGCATAGATATTTGGGAATGTATGTTTAGGAATAATGTTTTTGTATGTTTTAAGATGTGAGGAGAGGGGGTGGCCTTTTATAAGGGGGAGGGGACACCCTTTGAATATTTGAAATTAATAAATTATAACACCACTTTTCATAGTGAAAAAGCATATAAAATGAAACCTTATAGAGCCTTTTAGGTGATAAGGTTCAAATATTTATATAAAATAAGAATTGAAAATGTTTTGAGTCATTATTAACCCAAATTGTTTTAGTTTATCCCAAAGTAAACACATTTTTACCTTAACCACAATAATTAGTTTTCACTTTTTTTAACTTCATTATAGTAAAAATTTATGTTGTAAATATTACATAATATTAATTTTGTTTATTAAAAATATGGAATCAATTTTCCCATATTCAATTAAAATAAATATAATAATTTAATTTAAAATTAAACTCTTAGATGTGATGAAAAATTGGTTTTCCAGAGAGAAAAACATCAAAAATATAAAATCTTTTTTGTCCAAATTTAGTATAAATTGATTAAAATGACATAAATTAGATCAATTTTAATATAAATCATATAATGTTAATTTTAATATCATTTTAAAACAAAATATAACCTTATAAATTTCATAAACAAAAACATAGTTTTCAATAAAAACCAATATTTTTAATTATTCATCCAATACATAATATATTCTGAAAAATCCAAAAATTTCACCCAAAGATAATTTTTATATGATGATTGTAAATATTATTTTCATTTTATATAATTAATTTTGAAATTTTTTTAATTTGTTTTTTATATATTTTCACAAAAGTAAACACAAATAAATTTTTTGAGAAAAATTATTTTTTTTTATAAAATATAAAGACTAAACTAAAAATGAATTAATTTTTAATTGATATAATTTATTTAAAAAAACCATTATTCTTAATTTTCAAAAATATATAAATCATATTCATGTCCCCAAGTTTAACTGCTATGTAATATTGTTTGTGTTTATATAATAATGTTAATATTTTTTTGAGTTTCGTTAAATCTAAGGTGTTGTGTGTAACATAAATAACTAGACTAAATAAATTATTAAAAATAACTCATTAAAACTCATGTAGTTTCAAAAAATTAATTATCATTGTAAATTTAAATAACTAAAACTTGTATTATATTCTATAACCAATGTCATAATCACACACAAGAATGTACCGAGACATACCATTATCGGGGTTTGGGAGGTGTTCAATGGAAACTCTTATAGAGATTATGTATCTTATTCATTCATTGTGTTTAGAAATGATATTTCTCTAGATCATATTATTAGAGGTGAGATTTTTTTCTCTCTGTCAATTGGATGTTTACTTGTTCAAGGTCATCAATGTCCCTTGATTTGTATTTAAGAGAGATTAAGATGTCAACAAGAGACATTTAAAATTTTTTGAAGACTATATTATAGGGAGACTAGCGAGAACGGGAATTTCATCTTAAGTTAATGTATACCAAGGTGTAATAATATAAGAATTATTTATTTTTTATGTTTCCAATTATAGATAATTTGGTACTATCATTGTGGGAAGAACTATAGAACACTGATATCATGGTTCATCCACTATCTTTTTTTAGGTTTTCATTGAATGGTAGTACATCCCATTCAGTAGGGTTTTCTTCCATTTATTATATATTTCTAATTAATTGATTTGAGGAGAAAAATGATCTGGATAAGTTTCTATTAGAATATGTTTTTTAATAAATTCATTATTTATATTTACACTTTCAATGATTTATAAATAATAACAAAAGGGAACAAGTGTGGATTATTATTTTTGGGCTAAATTGGATATTGAGGATCCCTAGAATAATTTTTTTTGTGGATTTGGATATCATTTTATCCATTAAAATGGATAAATCTGTGAAGATGGATAAAATGGTTATTTTGTAAAAGTTCATATTAATATTTATCTAAGTTATACATTGGCTAACAAGGATATTTTATCAGATATTTATATTGAGATAGATTTTAGAATTAAATATAAAAGGACACCTCCATTGTACACTTTGATAATGACTGTTGAAAATTTTAAGAATAATTATTGTAAGGAATAAAATTAATCATGTTTCATCAAAAAAAGAAATGAAGAAATAGAATTTTATAATAATGAAAATAAAGATAATTTAAAAGTGAAGGTTGTTTAATAAGGTCCTTTAGTATAGAATCATGTTAATTTTAATGGTAGGAAAATTTATCAGTGGTAGTGTCATGGTGGTTGTTCATCCAAACCTGAATATCTGAATATGAATATGAATAATCCAATATAATGGGATTATGTTTTGGATGAGAATTCAATGATACATGATGGAGTTAAATTTAAGTATTCCTTATATAAAGGTATAATAATTAATCAAATAAATAGTGAATCCTAATAAAAACAAATTTATAATGAGTTAACTAATTAGGAAAAAGTGTATGTGGATCTATTATAGGAGATTAAAATGACTATTTATAATGGATGTGATGGAAAAATGAATATATTTTCTACAACATCAATGATAACAAAGTCTATGAATGGCTACACATCCTTCGGACATACACAGTTTTAATTGTCTCTAGATTTATATTTGAATGGGGTCTAATGCTTAAGACGAGCCTCCTAAGAGAAACTCTTTTCCTACTCATAAAGTGGAAAATTTCACACATTTGATGTTAATAATAATGTTTTTATAGGTAATGTCCTAGATATTATATCCAAATAGGCAACTAGAAAAAAACGAAAGAGCTAGACCTCAATATCATGAAGCATTATCCATCTCAGATGAAAAAAAAAGTTGTTTTATCCTAGGGTAAAAGGATTATAATTCCATTCTTTAGGCAATATGAAATTTAAAAACCACTGAATTTAGATCTAGATATCAAAAGACATATAAAATTAATATACTAGGTACATTGGGAAGAACATCCTATTCATCTAGGATCCAGATGAACCAAAAAAGGATGCAATTCACGAATGGGAAAAATATTATTCTTGAATAATTAAAATATAATAATTTCTGAATGATTTAGACTGGTAAGATAAACTTTCAATTCAAATAATAAAATTATAGTTCAGTTCTTGAATCTTATGATGATTATTCTAGTAAGGATCACTATGTTGGAGTTCATCTTGATGAAATAATTAATGTTTTATTGGATTACATAGATGACACTGGAACATATTCATAGTTAGATGATAACATAAATCAATTTTAAGAAGTTTAAAAATGGAAAGAAGTAATAAGGCCATGTGGAAGAGGTTCAAGAATGTCCTTCCAAAACATGTAAAGTGATAACTTGTATGTATATTTTGTATCTATTTTCTAGAACTTAGTGTTAAATCATATATGGTTTCTAAATTTTACAGCTGGGATGAACATTCTTATAAATCACCACCCCTTTTTTACTTTTCTGTTCTCTTAATAAAAGAAGAAAATTTTAGTCCTCAGCATCTTGTTCAACCTTTTAAAAAATATACAAGAATTCTCATTTCCTGTGAGACTATGTTCATGATATAATTCAGGAACTCGCACCCTCTTGACACCCTAGGTTAAGAGAAAAAAATAAATAAAACCAAAATAATGCTCATATTTGATAATAATAAACTTATTTTTAACATAAAAACCCATAAGATTAATCGTAACTCTTATAAAAAGTGTAATTCAACTCATCCAAGTGTTGTCCAAGAACTCAACATAGCAACCATCTGAAATTCTGACTAGTCCTACTTTCTATCTACCATATATAAAATATTAATAAATATAATGATGTCTCAGATACCACTTTTTAATATCCCAAATTAGTTCACATTATAATAAAATATTCTAAACACCACATTTTCTTAGGAACACCTCTCCATATTCAAGATCCTACCAACTAACAATGTTGTTCTATAGTGATATCTTCGGTAGACTATACCCTCACATCAGAGAATAAAATAATAGTAAAACGGGAAAATGTGTAATAAAGAAATATTATCTAGAAAAAATAATAAAACACACTACATGTTATAATTGAATAAACTAACCAAAATGTCACATGAATCTGGTAGACACATAACAAATATTCCAGGAGCTGATTTTATCCAATTGATACCGAAAGTAAATAAAAATACGTCAAATCTTAGAATCGATTCCAAACATTCACTCATCTAATGTTTCTTTATCATTTTTATATCTCACCCACACATCACTAAAGTATTTACAAACCTATACTTATGAAATGATGGACTTCTCGGTAATAATGTTACAATGCTTCCCAATAATATTGTGGTTATAACTCATAATTCCACCTTAAAATATTTCACTAAAATACCTAATATATACATTGCATGTATGATGCAATATTCTAAAAAAATAATAAATAAACAACTATACATAAAATTAATATCATGACCATTGATATAATCAATATCAAATTAGAATAACCATATTTTCTTTAACCAATGATGGGATTTTAGAATAGTTATCACCCATATGCCATCAAATATCCATCCTTAGGTGGATAAGAGCTCATGTCTAAGACAACTATATATCATCATCAATCATTGGTGGGATAGACACCATACCTAGATACCACTCAATATATTCATTATTTTGGGTATAAATTCCTTCCATAAATATCACTATATATGATAATCCATTGAGGCGACACATGGAACTCCCAAAAATCACCATATATCATATGCCATCCTGGGGAAAAGAAGTCACCCCATATATGACAACATCACATGTTTTATGGGGATTGGAACCCCTCTACAAGATCCCAACATATCATAAATTACAAAGGGTACTAGCAGCATTACAAGATATCACTAGACATCCCAATTTCCTAGGGGGATAAGAGGACAGCCATGATGTGATGTCTTATACTTAGATTACTAAACAATAATTGAACCTCGTTGGTCACATGGATGAAAGTGCAACTATCAATTTCAAGAGGCTACTGTCTATCAGTGAGGGACTATAGTGTAATACTGGGGAGACTATACCATAATTACTAGAGTGTATCAAATCAATATAATCACAGAAACTAATTGAGGAAGCATATAAAATAATTAAGAAGCTTCATAACAACATCCATCATATAAATAACCTAGCGATCACATTTGATAATGTCATATACAATGATGATCCTGAAATTATTTTCAAAATGTATATAATACATGGAAATGATCATCTAGTATAGTAAAGGCTACAAAAGTAAAAAAAATCCCTGAAGGAACTATCCCCAAATAGCATTATTATCTATAGACCAATCTTATGCTCCCATACAACTATGAAAAATAAATCATGCATTAGAAACGGGGTGATCACGCCTATCCCAACTTGCATATATGAATTATTATTGGGATCCAATAGTGGTCCAAATATATTTTGAGATTACAATAAGTTTTCCCCCACAAATGGGGTCTATAACAAGTCTATTTTTTTATATAAGCCGATGTAGTGTAAAAATATTACATGAGTACATGTGATTATAATATATGAACGACTTTCCAGCATATAAAGTATCACTATGATCAAAAAACTAAATCATAAAGGATATATATAAATCATATAAAGAATCAATAATGTCCTACACAATTAAATAATATTCATGGACTACATGGTCCATGATAGAAGGACTATAAATTTCCAAGGTATCCTAGTAATCCGATTAAACTAGAGTCAATTAGTAGAAAGGTCCATGTAATACTTATAAACTATGAGAACAAGAACCAAAGAGTAGTAATTTACAAGGAATATTAATATTATTTTTGAATATAATGAGTTGAAATTTCCATGGAATCATAATATCTTCATCAGATCAAAGGAGTATAAATATCCAAAGATTTATAATATGGTCCTCATATCCTAGGATTATAAATATACGTGGAATAATAAATCGGTCATCATATATAAGGAGAAGAAATGTCTAAGTCATACAAATATGATAGATCTTTAGAATAGAAATGTGCATGGAATCCATGTATTCCAGATCCATAGAGTATAAATATCCATGGAATCTATATCAGGCATCCGTTCCATACTACGAACCCTGCCTTTCTCACAATAAATTCCTTGATTATTCATTTTATCATTAATTTATTCAGTAGGTAAATTTTTTCACTAATCCCCTCATAATTAATTATAATCCATGGGACAAAAACATATCCTACCTTTCATATTCAAAGAGAAGGTGTTACATAGTGATTACGATCCTCAAAAATTATTTTAAATACCATTTATATTATAATTTATAAAAAACTACATCAATGATCGGAAGTGCGGAATAATAATGGAAAATAGTTAAAAATGGCCCAATGGGAGGTGCATGTTGAGGTCATCGACCTCAAACCTAATATAAGGGTTTCAGAACAAGTATTAAACTTTTTTTCATCATTAAATTAAATGTTAATTTAATTTAATATTCATCACCTAGAAAGTCTAATTTTTGACACATAAAAAACATGGTATAAAAAACTAAACCCTGTAGGAAAAAGATATAGAACACCTAACTTATGTCTATAAATGATTACTCATCTAATGACATACATTGATTTGGTCATGATTAGGGGAAAATAGAATAATAGATGAAAAATCTAGAAATAGGGCATATTATCATACACCAAAATTAATTCACTAACAGAAATTCAAATGAAGAAAGAGCCTAAAGAACAAAAAAATCACTAGTGGATATCCAACAAGTCCTACATTGTTTAAATCAGAATATAGATAGGAGTGATATTGCATGTCCTATTCTAGTATTCCATGACTACTCTCAACATGATGAAAAAACAGAGGCTGATGTTTTCTATAGAGAAATAAGAAAGTGGGTTGACATGTTTTGATTAATTAAGCGAAAATGATTATTTACCCATCATTAAACTCAGTTACACAGTTTGGGTTCACAGTTTTCCAATTTGTGTGCTAACTATGTTCCATACCCTATCTCAACACCTCTTCTCATGGTCACAACCCACAACTAGGAAAATGGTGTGCCGATAATGTGTTTTCCCTCTATTAAAAAACTTAAAACAGTCACCTAGTAATGTGTCATATAGAAAATGGTTTATGAAAACCATGAAACCACTTTCATGCACTGAAACACAACACATGATTTACTCTAACAATACCAAGATGATGGCACAGTTTGAATGAACTATGTAACCCTATTGTTTTATCCAAAACACCCACGATCGAGGCTCTCTACAAGATCCAAACACCCATGTTTAATTCATGACAGCACTAGGTACTCCCAGAAGGATAAAAATAAATAAACTAATGGAAATAAAATGGGTACATACCTCATATGAATTACAAGTTCATACAATATTAACCCCTTTAATAAATTCTTCCCCGAATATCCATTCCAAGGGTGATTAAGCATTGCTAGAGAATTACACCGGCCACCGGGCATGTACATCAGCCTCTTGCTCGAATATATCACCATATACGTGTATGTGATACCATTGTATCCATACCAAAGGAAATGTAATTCATTGAAAACCCTTTATTCCTTAATGATATATATGGATAGGATAGTTCTCAATGCATGAATATACCACTGAAAAAACCTCACTAGGTTGAAGAATAAGTGACAGAATGTACAAGGATCTTCAAATTTGAGATATGTAAAAGATTTCATGGATGGATTGATTGCTCTGAGAAATTATTAATCAATAGAATACTATCCAGACTTTTAATATAGTCTCAAAGGTCCAAATATAACAACATGATAGAATCCATTATTTTGGAAAACATATATGACCAATCTCGGTGAAACATACAAGAAAACCTGACTCCACACCTCAAACTATAGTGGTTGAATATGATGATTGAAATATTACTTCTATCTATACCGGGATCCATTATTCCACCTCCAAATAAGATGAATCGTCTCCCTTTTCTTCTTAATTAGATTCATACCCAATATCACTACATTTCATACCTCTAACCATTATAGGGTTGAACAGAATGACCTACCATATATGTCCTCATAAAGAGAAATCTATTTTATTTCCTAGATAAAATTAATACAGTAGAACACTGTTATAGGTTTGTGTGTCTCCCAAGAAACTATAAAATCAAGGATGAATGCTTAGTGCACGTCCGATAGAACATATATCATATAATGGGACATACAATCGGTATGTGGGTGACAGGTTGTACTCAGTAGTACCCATGAAAATAGTTCCCTATAAAACACCTACTAGAAATGTGTTGTGAAATGAGAATCTCTATATGATATGATAGAACATGGAACCCCACAGAGGTATATGATCTCATGATTGTAGAACCTCTTGATCTCATCCACACAAAGAGTGTCTCAAATAAGTAAAAATTGGGTTATTTTTGTCAACCTTTATATAATCACCATTATAGAATCACTTCCCCGAGGTGTTCTAGAAAATAATGTCACTAAATCCATGGTAAAATCACCCCATTACCACTCATAGATTGGAAATATATAAAAATGATAGCTGGTTTCTATTTCTCTACAATCACTTTTTGACTAGTGAATCGTAGAATAAAAAATCAAACTATCTATCTTGTCATCCGTAGCCACTAATATCCAAAACGTAATTCACAATAAATCTTAAAAAGACTAAGACTCACAACCAATATAATGTCATGGAGAACTAACATAAAATCCTCTCAGATGTCAATTGGAACCCGGGCGCATCCATAAATATTCCTATTCTCTTCCACATAAACGATCCAACCACATGATAGGTCCTCACCTTCCACACTCTCTCGTAGGACCATGACTATAGAATATGATAAATTATTTATCTTCAATATCTCTAGAAGTGAATAGGTTACTGATAATGATGAATATTTATACTTTTCATGATGTTCCTAAAACTCTATATAATGTTCTTACAATATGGAAATAAGAACTACACATGTCGGAGTCCACTTGATTAGTGAATCAAAAACATCATTTCAATTTTTGGGCATATATTCATACAAGGAACCAAAATAAAATAGGGAATCAACCAACCATTATATCTTAATATTCAAGTCATGATATGTAAATAGGTATATGAGACTTTTGTGGATATTGTATATGAGAAAATTCTCTCCCAATAAGTAATAACTCCAAAAACATAAAGAATTTACAACAACAACTAACTCAAGATCGTGTATCATATAGTTTCTCAGATATTGGATCATCGGATGAGACATATATTCCATGAATCGCTCATCTTTCATTAGAGAAACTCGTATAATGATACATGATACAAGAAAATTTATTAAATAAATAATTCTCATCTTTGGAAGAATCTATATACTCTATGCAGTTAGTCTCCCTTTTAGCTCTGGAATGGTTTTTTCATATGCATCTAACAATATAAACATCACACCCTTCATAATCAATCCCATAAGAGGTGTGAAGTTGTGTGATAATCATTCTAGGAAGTGCCTTTAATAATCATATGGCCCCATTAAATGGATTATATTAGTGATATTATTGGTTTTCTCCCAAGAATCTATATCTCTAACCATTTATGGTTCAAATGATACACTTTTATCATAGATAATGTGACATAGGAATTAAATCTTATCCATCCAAAAGTGGAACTTTGTGTGTTCAATATATTAATAGTTCTCTCTTAGATTATCTAATATGATCTCAATATGTTTGGAATGGTCATGTCGAGTGTGAGAATACACCAATACATCCTCTATGAATACCATCATAAATGAATCAATATAAGGATGAAAAACAAAGATCATCAGTGCCATGAAATCATCTGGTTTTTTTTGTGAGAACAAATCACAAAACAGGATACTCATATTGACCATACCTACAATAGAAATATATATTTCATAAATCTATTGGTCTAAGAAAACATCTATGAAATGATATATTACTTGTGTGAAATTTGACTAAATAATTCCATAATAATCTAGATATATGATAACAATCTGGGATGTCATCCTACCCAACCCATGATGCTCGGGTCCAGCTCAGATTTATTAGACATCACATTCACCATTGAAATCGCAACCCCCCTCTTGTGATTTGAAAGCCACCCGTTATTCATATATGTAAACCTATTCATGGTTGGGAACCAACCATTCTATCATAATAATGATGTAAAACCTTACTATCTCGAGGAAAAAGTATTCCCATAGAAAGAGACAACCACCAACCTCATTGAGAAATGTTTATGTTGGTACGAAGGTTGTTCTTTGAAGAAAAAGGTGCATAGTTTGTGTTTTTTTTCAATCCACTCATGGATGATTATAGAGACTTCAAAGGAATATGTAAAACTGATCATGTTGAAAGTAGTTTTAATGGTTATGTTGTTTCCCAATGTCATACAATGTTTTGGGCCCAAAATTTAGAGAATTGAAAGAATTGTGAAAAGTGGTTCTTCTTGGAGTCCTTTTGAAAATATGGCGAAGGAATGAGTTTTTTAGAGATGGGATTCTTGATTTGTGTCTAAAAAAGATTTGAAGAACTGAGATGGTGTGATATGAGATTAAGATAGTTTGATCATTGATCTTTATGAAATATATTCTTCTTGAATCGTCATTTCATTTACAGGGAAATGGCATGGTTTTCAAGATTCCTTGATTCATAATTTTTAAGAAATGAAACTTTGTGACGTGAGATAGTGTTTCATTGTGGTTACAATGAGATGTAAAATCTAAAAATATTAGTGGATCTTGCGAGATGGAGAAGTGCCGTGAATTTTTTTTTGGCAGATCTTAATTTTGTGTGTAATGAAGAGGATCTTCGTATTGGACTCTACCTATAAATAAAAGGCCACCCCACTTCTGTTTGACATGATTTTGAGAGAGAGAATCTATGTTCACTATGACTTCACGAAAAAATTGGTTCTCCATTAAGCAGGTTGTTCTATGTGAGAATGAGATTCATGATGACACTTCTAATGTCTTGAATGATATCAATTATTCTAAGTCTTATGAGTTTCCCGAAGATGATGACTTCCAAGTTGGATTAGTGAGGTTCACGACGTATGATGATCTACTAGGTAGAGAGCTTCGTGAAGGGTTGTTCTCTACAAGGCAACAAACTCCTGCGAATGGTAAGGCTATGTGAGGTGGTGTTCTTTGTGAAGGGTTGATCTTGGAAAAGTAACTTTGCGAAGGGAGATTTTGAGTATAATTGTTGAGTGATCAGGGAGTTTACTGAGCATCTACTCTGGTCTTTGATGGGAGTTGTTTCTCACGCTGGACAAAGACAAGGAATTCAATTACAATCCATTGATGTGACCTTAAGGTTGATAAACTGAGTTAGACTTCCCCCACAGTAGTTATCTAGGGGGTGTTTAAAAAAGTGTTCTGATGGAAGAAGTGAGTCATCCCTAAACTATTGTAAGGGAGTGTTCCTGGCACATATTGACAATGAATAAACTATTATACTCTACAAATGGTGAAGATTACTGAATTTAGGTATGACGGATACACTTTTAGTGTATAGTCATTGGATGTAGCCTTTTTTGGTGAACCAAGTAAATGTCTTGTTCCATCTCCTCATTTTCATTTTACTGATAGATTTAACAGGTTCATATCAATGTTGAAACAAGATCCACAACATTAGGATGTGAAATTTGACACCCTAATTCACCCCTCCCACCTCAAGGTGTTTGAGGTCCATTAAGTGGTGTCGAAGAAAGGTTTTTGATGTTGGATCCATCTTACCACCTTTGAGAATTCAGCCAATGTTAGGGGAGTCCCCCTCTTTGATGAAAGTAATTTTTAGATCTAGATGAAAAGAATGAGATCTCATCTAAGATCAATTATAATAGAACATATATATTCTATTGTGCAAGTAATACAATTACTAATCCATTAAGGCTATCTATGACTGATGTAGACAGGAAAATTCTTGAGATATATGTTAAAGCATTGAATGTTGTCACCGCATCCCATTTAGATAAAACTGATCTATAGGTGACGTGGTTCACCTCTACAAAGTCCTTATGGGATAAACATGAAATTATTTATAAAGGAGATAAAAATGTGAAGGAGGTGCAACTACAAGTCCTACACAATAGGTTTGATGATCTAAAGTTGCATCCTGATGAGAATGTCGACTCATTTTTCAATCTAATTACTAAAGTGTTTGGAGAAAATTGAGGTTAAGTTGAAGATGTCAAAGATTTTGATATTGTAAAGAAAATATTTAGAAGACTTCTGCCCTTATACAATGAAAAGGTGTATGTTCATGAGAAAATATATATTTCCAAACTTTATCTGGATGATCTACTGAGTAGCCTGGTGGCATATGAAATGAGTTTCAAGATAGAAGATGTTATGAATCGATTGAGGAAGGAAATGGCATTCAAGGCCATGTAAAAACTGATAATTTAATTTGACAGTAGTTGTGAAGACAATGAAGAAAAATAAATTCTTCCTCTCATTTCCAGGAACTTCAAGAAGGGAAAAGTGAAATGTAAAGATATGTTATCTCTGGCTTGCTTTCATTAGGGAAATGTTGGGAACATTTCCTTCTAGTGATCAAGAAAGATAAAATATGACAAAAAAGAAGTTAAGAACATTGAGAAACCTCAGAAAAGGTTTTTCAAAAAGGGAGACTAAAAATCTAGAACTTTAGTATAGAAAAACAGTTTTTTTGTGAAGAAGATGATGATGATAATGAATTCTGTGAAGAAGAATAAAAAATTAAAACTCGAAACCATGGTTTCATGATAGAGAATATTTAAAAGTAAAAACCATCAAATGATAAAGCAAGAGATAACCAGTTGAAAACTAATACCGATCCTAAGAAACAACATAAATAATATTTTGTTATTTTTGATAATATGTTTATGAGATAAAAATAGTGGAAAGAAATAGAGGAAAAATCATCATAATATGATGATCATCTTGAAACTAAAACTGAACAGCTAGAAGAAATAGTTAATCTATATTCATCAATCCTTGAAATGGCAGAAGATGAAGTGGAACAAAATCTCATAATCGAAGAACATGCCAACTTCAGAAAAGACATAACCTCGAGACTGGAGGAGATGTCCAAAACTATTTGGGGACTCGATAAAAATTTTGTTACTCTTAAGAGTATGATCAAAAGTGAATCAATTTCCAAACAAGAAAAGAAGAAAATAAAATTTTGTTGGTTATTGGATACTGAGCAGTTAGTGAGATCAGAATAGAAGTATGATTGAGTTGAAAAGATTATGAGTCATCAAAATATATATGTATGGGAAATAGTGAATTCAGTTGTGATGCCAAAAAATCTAATGATGCAAATAAAGTGGACTACAATAAAGTTAAGATAAAAGATGATAATTTAATAAAATCACCAGAAGTGCTGAAAAAAGAGACCATTAAATCAAACTCAAAGGAGAACAGAAGACAATCTTTGATATTCTAGGAATAAGAGGTAGTAAAACATTTTTTCCAAGGAAGAAGGCATGAGGACAAATAGAAGTGAGAATAAATTTCCTCTTATGAAGTGTCAGTTCTGCAGATATCTGGGTAATACTATGTCATATTGTGAAGATGAAAGGAGCTATTTAAATGTGTAAGATCTAGGTGTTCAACATAGGATAAACTATTCATTTCTTACAACTTATTGAAGAAAATATTTCTATGGATACTATTTTGGTTGTTCTAAATTTTTTCATAAATCCATTTATTATATGAATATGAGTGACATGAACACCTCATACCGAATTCAAAGAAAATTCAAATCATGACAACAAGACTGTTTGTCTCTTTTAAATAGGTTTTCTCATCTGGAAAAACATTTTGACTATAAATAACCCATTTAACCATAAGAGGGAATTGAATGGACATTATTTTCCTACACTCAAACCATAGTCTCATGGAATGAAAAGAAGAAAACTGATAAATCCAACATTGTAGAGTTATCCCTCAAAGCTAAAAAAATCAACCAAACATGGATTCATGATAGAATTTGTTTGTTTAATAAGAAAGTTAATGTATAAATTTTAATGAATGTCAATATGAGGTATTGTATAACAGTATGGTTTGGAAATGATGGAGACATAAAAATCAAAGTTAGTGGAAGCAGTGACAAAGAAAATGGAGAACTACAGAAAACTGAATTACTTTATATGGATGACCTACATCATAATCTCATTAGTGTGATTAAACTCTATGTCATAGGAAATATAGTTACATTTAATTAGAAAGTCATCACTTTCAAGAGAAATAAAAGGAATTAAATTATTAAATGATGCAAAATAGAAGGAAACTTGTATCAGGTTGATAGAAAAGTAAACATTTAATACCAAACTTTTGAAGAGGAAAACAACTTGTGGCATCGAAAATTGGGGTGCATCAATCATCAAGACAATGAGAAGTTATAAAAACTGAAAATTGTCATATATATTCCCAACCTAATGCATGAACATGAGAATTCTTTAGATTCTTGCATTCAGGGGAAACTGTTCTTCAGTTCATATCGTCCAATGAAGAAAAGGGCATCTCATCTTCTAGATCTCATTCATACAATCGTATGTAGCCCTTATAAATGTTTTTATCACCCATGGAGAAAGGTACATCCTTATTTTTTTATAGATTATTATAATATAATGGCATGTGTAATGATTATATAAAGGAAATGATAAGAGATTGACTTGATGAAAACATACTATCAAATCACCGAGAATGATACTGGATGAAGAATCAAAGTGCTGCAATCTGAAAATGGAGGGGAATACATGTCTGTTGAATTTAAAAATTACCTAGAGATTAATGGGATAAAACATGAGATTGTGGTTGTGAGAACTCCAAAGAAAAAATGAGTTGTTGAGCAGCAGAATCAATAGGTGAACAACATGGAAAAAACTATGTTGGTTGGGATTCATATTCCAAGACATTACAGGAAAGTGTCCATTCAAGATATAGTGTATATTCAATATCTAACATGGATTTATATCGATGAGATGAAGACACCATATGAATTTTGGCATGGAAGGAATCCATATTTAAAATACTTTCATGGTTTTTGAAGTAAATTTTTCATTAGAAACAACGAATGGAATCACAGGAAGTATGGTGACAATGTCGTCAAAGGAATTTTCCATGGATACTCAATGAAAAATAATGCCTACTTGTGTTTCAACAAGGAATTTGGACGGATTGTGGAAAGAAGCAATGTTAAAATAATTAAATAGAAAACCAAAAATTATTTTAGGAATTCATATGGTGATGTGATAGAAGATGAGGAAGAAAGTAATCATGGATCAAATAAAAAATCAGAAATAAAGGTCGCTATAAAACATTATTAAGAGCCACATCATGATATTGACTAAAAAGGATAATCCGAAGAGGAATCCATGGATGGGGAAATTTTGGTTGATTCTAAAATGAGGTATCTAAGAGGGGAAATTGATCAATACAACATTATTGTGGATTGTACTGCACCCACACATATGAGAAGAATGAGGAATATTGCAAGATATGCATTTCTATCAGTAGTGGAAGTATCCTAATTTGAAGTAGCATTATTTGATGAATCATGGGTGAAATCAATTAATGAAGAGTTAGATTAGATTGACATGAATCAAACATGGTACCTAGTCAATATACCCTATGTTCACAATGTGGTTTGTAAAAATTAGATCTTCAAGGGCATGTTTGACAAGCATGAAAATGTTGTCAGAAACAAGGTGTTCTTTGTTTGTATAGGATAATCACAAATTGAAGGCGTTGATGTTGAAGAGACATTTTATCCGTTAGAATGAATTGATTCAATCAGGTTATTTCTTGTAATGAAAATCTTGAAAGGCTATAATGTTTATTAAATGGATATCAAGATAGAATTCATAAATGGTGTTTTGGAAGAAGAAGTCAACATCAAACAACCCATGGGGTTCATGAATGGAAATGATGAACTGAAGGTTCAAAAATTATATAATGATCTATTTGGCCTGAAACAGCCACCACAAGCATGGTAATCACAGTTATACTCTTATCTGAGAAAGATTGTGTTTAAAAGAAGAGGTGTGGATCATAATTTCTATGTGAAGAATTCTCAGATGGATCAGTTCATGGTATTGATATATGCATATGATATTATTTTCTAGTGGAACCAGAAAATTATTATTGGATGAATTTTAAAATCACATGAAATCAGAATTTGAAATGTCCATGATTGGTGTTCTCACATACTATTTAGGGTTGCAGGTGATTCTAAATAAGGATTACACTTTCATTTCTCAGGAAATGAATGCAAGATAGTTACTGAATAAATTCAATATGCAATATTCCAAACCAATGGAGACTTCGATTACAGTTGGAACAAAACATAGAAACCTTGATGATGGGACATATGTGGATCCCATAATGTATAGGAGAACCATATGAAGCCAATTGTACCTAAAAACTATACAACCAGATATTGTCATTGAAATATACATAGAGGCCAGATTTCAGAGTAAACCAAATAAGGAACATATGGAGGTAGTTAAAAGAGTCATGATGTATATTCAATGTACTCATAGTTAGGGGTTGTACTTTTTTTCTGAAAGAGACAGTATACTATCAGCATTTTCTGATGCTGACTGGGCTAGAGATGTAGTTGACAGAAAGTCCACCAGTGGCGGAGAAGTCTATATTATGATGAAATTTATGGGATGTTTGAGTAAGAAAAAAGAAAGTACATCATTCAGTACTACTAATTCTGAATATATATTCACTCTCAAGAAATGTACTCAACTACTTTAAATGATGCAGCATCTAACTAACATAGGTGATGAGGTGATACAACCAATGGTTATTTATTGTGATAACAAGATTGCAATTGATATTAATAATAATATTGTTCATAATTCTCATACATAAAATATTGAAATCAGATATCTCTTCATCAAGAAAATATTTGAACAAGGTGTGATCAAAATAGACGAAGTCAGAACCAATGAGCAAGTGGATGAAATTATGACCAAGCCACCATTAGTAGCTGTGTTTGAGAATCATCGGTTGAACCTTATTGTTCAGCCACCTCCATGTGCATAAAAAGTTTTGGAAATTACCCTCTCTCGAATTGATTTAATTGTGTTAATCTGTCAGTGGAAGTGTTGTAGGTTTATAGGGGATATATGACTTAGGGGGAGTATGTTATGAGCTCTAAAATGTTTAAATACCAGTCTTTGGGTTTATTTAAAATGTGGGAGAAAAGAATAATTTCAATATTCAATGAGGAAATATGAAGGATGCAATTTGTTTTCATCTGGTTGTAGGTTTGTTGTAGGAAAATCTGGTGTCAAGTGGAAACATCCAGAGCATTCATTCAAACACACAAGATTATAGATCATTTCTTCCTTCTTTTTTTCTACAATGGTAATTTCTCAAATAGACTTAGTGTGTTGGCAGAGTTTATTCTTGTGTAACTGGTGTTGATAGTGGTCGGTGCTCTTTTTCATTTATTAGAAGACTGCCAACAAACCCAAAGGTGGAGATTGTTGGAACCAATGATGTTATTTGTTGAAAAAGGTGGATGGTTTTTTTGTCAATCCTCTCATGGGTGATCAGGGAGATTATAAGGGAAGGGGTCATATAGTTCAAAATGAAAGTAGTTTTTAAGGTGATTTCATTTCCCAGGGTTTTCTATATTTTTGGCCCACTATTTGGAGAATGTAATGATTTGAAAAACGTGGTTTTTCTTGGAGGCCATATAAAAGTATGGAAAAAAAGTGTTTGGAAAAGATGGGATTCTTGATTTGTGTTTCACAAAGATTTAATGAATTGAGACGGTGTGTTCTTTGATTAAAAGAGTTTGATCATTGAGATTCATGAAAGTTGTTCTTATAGAATCATCATTTCATTTTTATGGAAAATACATGGATTTTGTAAGGACTGGCCTGAGGATTTTGAAGAAATGAAGCTTTTCGATTTGAGGTAGTGTTTCTTTGCGCTTAAGTTAGGATCTTTGAACTGGAAATTTCATCGGAGCTATGGGAGATGGAGGAAGTGCCATGAAGTCTTTTATGGATGATATGGATTTTGGGCTTGAAGAAGAAGATCTCTGCGTTCGACTATGCCTATAAATAAGGGTCCAACCTCTTCTTTTTTACATGATTTTGTGAGATAAAATCCATGATTGTCGTCACTTTATAAAGAAAGGGGTGCTCTTCTATGCAGGTTGTTCTATCTAATATTGATCTCTCTATTTGAAATGTGGTTTTTACCCACTGTTATTTACCAACGGTTTTCTTAAACCCATGGTAAAGGAGGGATGGGAAACCCTTTCCCAACAGTTCACTAGAACCGTTGGGAAAGGGTACCCCATTGCCAATGGTTTTATGAAACTGTTGGCAAAGGGGTTTTTCAAGTTACCCTTTCCCAATGGTTTCATAAAACCCATGGGAAAGGGTGCCTTGAACACCCCTTTCGCAATGGTTTTTAAAAACCGTTGGCAAATCATTACCCCTAATATGGTCCATGCTCAGATTGACAGTATTAGGCACATGGAGCAGTGTGTCCACACTGATGGGATTAGGTTCACATTCACCAGTGAGAAGGAATCCTTTGTAGTACAGGATGGGCTCACGTAGAGGAGAGGACAGCTGATCACCCATTAGTTGGCTAGTCTTATCCTAGGAGCATTTTATGTGCAAAGTCTGATTTTTCCTATTGTGGTGGATCAGTATGTGAACGTTTTTCTTGATGACATTCCAGGACTACCTCCTCGCAGAGAGGTAGAATTCTATATTGACTTGTACCCCGGGACAACCCCGATATCTACTCTTGTATATCGAATGGCTCCCACTGAGCTTTGTGAGCTATGGGTACAGCTGGAGGACTTAAAGGGAAAGGGATTCATTTGACCCAGGGTTTCACCCTGGGCTTCCCAGATTTGGTTTTCCATGAAGGAAAACGAGAGCTTGCGACTGTGTGTCGACTACCGTCATTTGAATCAGGTGGCCGTGAAGAACAAGTATCCACTTTCGAGGATTAATGACCTCGTTGATCAGCTCAAGGGAGCACACTGGTTCTCGAAGATAGACCTCAGGTCAAGCTATCATCAGCTCAGAGTTCAAGATGAGGATGTGCAGAAGATGGCCTTCAGCTGTTGGTATGGCCACTATGAGTTCTTGGTTATGCCTTTTGGCGAAACCAACTCTCCAGAAGTGTTCATGAGTCTCATGAACACGATCTTCCAGCCTTACCTCAATCGTTTTGTTGTAGTCTTCATCGATGACATTTTTATTTACTCAACTACTGAGGAGGAACATGCTTACCACTTACAGGTTGTACTGGATACACTCCGAGAGCACCAGCTTTATGGTATGCTCTCAAATTTCTAGTTCTGGATTCGGGAGGTCCACTTCTTGGGGCACGTCATCTATGAGGTGGGAGTTTTGGTGGATCCTACAAAGATCGAGGCAGTACTATCTTGGGAACCACCCAGGAGCGTGACTAAGATGCATATTTTCCTAGTTTTGGCTGGGTACTATCGAAGATTCGTGCCAAAATTCTCCAAAGTTGCAGCACCGACTTTGACGAAGAAGGGGAAACCCTTCATGTGGTCAGATATATGTCAGCAGAACTTCCAGGAGCTGAGACAGTGATTGACTAGTGCACCCATCTTGAGGCTACTGGAGGAGGGCATAGGGTATGTAGTTTTCTGCGATGTATCAGGGATTAGACTCGGGTGTGTACTGATTTAGGATCGGGCAATGATCAGCTATGGTTCACAAAATTTGAGGCAGCGTGAGTAGAACTACGCTACCCATGACCTGGAGTTAGCAGCAGTGGTCTTTGTCTTGAAGATTTGGCCGCACTATCTTATGGGCGAGCACTTTACAGTCTACACTGACCACCAAACTCTCACGTACATATTCTCAGAGAAGGACTTGAACCTGAGACAGTGGGAATGGATGGAGTTCCTCCAGGACTATGACTTTGAGATATTATATACTCCTGGGAAGGGGAACGTAGTAGCTGATGCTCTCAGCAGGAGGTCGGGCATTCATCTAATTGGAGAGGTGACAGAGGAGTTAGCTACTTTGCAGATATCCTTTATGGATAGATATGGGGCAGCCTTTCTACTGTATCTCACAGTCACTCCTCCACTACTTCAGCAGATCAGGGAGGCACGGTGTGGGGATGCTGACTTTGAGACGCAACATGCACAGATATCCATAGGACATGCACCTGATGGATTTTCTATAGGAGGATAGCACATCATTCTTTTCAGAGGACGTACCGTAGTACCAGTTTCATTATAGGAGGAGGTGCTGAGGGAGTTTCACACTTCTCCATTGGTGGTACATCCAGGAGTAGCGAAGATGTACTAGGATCTCAGACGATAGCACTGGTGGCCGGGTATGAAGAAGGTTGTGGTAGAGTTCGTTTCATGATGCCTCACCTACCAGTAGGTGAAGGCAGAGCACCAGGTACCAGTAGGCTTGGTACAGCCCTTAGAGGTCCCAGAGTGGAAGTGGGATGGGAAATCTATGGATTTTGTGATAGGGATTCCATGTACATCCTGAGGACATGACTCATTCTGGGTGATCTTAGACCAACTCACCAAGTCGGCCCACATCTTACCTATCAGATAGCAGGGTTCAGTGGAGAGCTTGGGACACCTCTATATTCAGAAGATAGTACGGCTTCATGTTGTTCCATCATCTATCATCTCTGATCGAGATGCTCGCTTTACTTCCCAACTTTTTAAGGGGTTGTAGGAGGCATTTGGGACACAACTACGTCTAAGCACATCCTTTCACCCTCAGATGGATGGCCAGATGGAGAGGACTATTCAGACACTCAAGGACATGCTCCGTGCATGTGTCCTTGACTTTGGTCATCACTGGGAGGATCACTTAAACTTTATGGAGTTTACGTACAACAAAAACTACCACTACACCATCGGGATGGCACCATACGAGGCATTATATAGCCGACCTTGTATATCACCTCTGTGATGGACTGACCCTGGGGAGTTAGAACTTGTAGGACCAGAGATGGTTCAATCTATGACAGAGAAGGTGTAAATCATCCAGGAGCAGATGAGGACTGCACAGATCCTACAGAAGTACTATTCTGATAGGATGCGGAGACAACTAGATTTTGAGGATGGAGACCACGTTTTCTTATGGGTATCACCTCGACATGCATTACGGAGATTTGGCCTGGGTGGCAAGTTATCTCCGTGCTTCATCAGACCATTCCAGGTTCTCAATAGGATATGCGAGGTTGCTTATCGCCTGGCTCTTCCACTAAAGTTGCACCGGGTGCGTGACATCTTTCACGTATCTCATCTGAGGAGATACATACATGACCCGACACATATCATCAACCACGGAGAGCTAGAAATCGATGACGGGGAGACATTGGTGGAGTTCCCGGTGGAGATTGAGGATCGATAAAAGAGGGTTTGACATGGACGTTTGATTCCTCTAGTGCGCATTAGGTGGTAGCATGGAAACCTCCAGGAGAGCACATGGGAGCGGGAGGCTCAAATGCCTGCACAGTACCCTCATTTGTTTCCCTAGGTAATGATGTTTCTTTACGGGGATGTAATGCCCTGATGTGGGAGTAATGTAAAGACCTGAAAATTTCAAGGAAATTTTTTTCTTAAATTTTTTGGGATTTTACGAGTACACAGTTTCTGACGGCACCAGATTCCGAGGCCCAGTGTGCCAGGAATCAATTTCTGAAGATTAGATTGGGTACGTTCAGTGAATGAACAAGTGGGTTTTTCTATCTTTTGAACCACTTCTCGGAATTGAAATATGAGGGCACTGATGAAACCGTAGCGCCAGAAATTTATTAAGAGGACTTTAAATGTTGATGCGTTTGGACAGGAGAAGGAGTTAAAAATTGTGGTTTAAATAAGAAGATAATAAAAATGTGGAAAAGTTTTATTCATTAACTAAGGCAATTTTATCCTACACGGGGGAGTTAGGGTGGGACCCACTAGCATCCTAACTACCCATGTGAGGATAAATGTGAGGTGGGGACCGCACAAGCCCCAACCCTTCACATTCCTTAAACCCTCCATTAAACCCTTGTATTTAATTAGGTAACACCTTCCCTCCCCACTCTTCTAATTTAATTCATGCCAACTCTCATTAGTTTAATTAATTGAACCTCATCTATTAATTGAATTAAGTATTTGAATTTGTAATTATGAATGCATGGCAAAGTAGAATAAAATAAGGAGAAGCCTTATTTTATTTTTGCTTGGCTGGTTTTGTTGAGAATTGGAGGAGAAATAGCTCTAGTTTCTTTTGAAGAACTTCATCTTCAACGAAGAATGCCAACTCTTTGACAAAGAATGTTGATTTGGCGACCCTGGTTTCATTGTCCTCTTCTTCCTCTATGACAAGGGAGGAGACACCGACGATGATGGAAATGACGCCATCGTCTGCTGCGCTTGACAACCGCGAACATCCTTCGAGGAAGGGGTTAATTACTTTGTTCAAGTTTTATCATCGACCTTCATTGATTAAAATTTGGCTGCTTGTTATCGTTATAATGGGAGGAGATCAGACCACAAAAACACGGCCAATCCTCATCCTCTTTTTCTTGTTGATCACTGTTGATGTTTGAGGCGAAGACGGCGCGGTGCCATTGCATCACGCGGGGATGAAGAAGACCGCGGCCGGAGTGGGCCGCGACGGTGGTGCGCGGCGCCGTCTCGCGGCACCAGAGAAGATGAGGGAGGCCACGATAGGTGCAGGCTGTGGTGGAGGGGAGCGGCACCGTCGCACCGCGCCGGTCGAGCAAGATCTGCAGCCTTAGGCCGCGACGGTCCGGCATGGGCGGCCATTTGTGTGGGCCACCGGCGTCTCCAAGAGGTGGGACCCTGAAGGGTCCCATGGTGGCTCAACCGGCCGGCCATTAAGGCCAGACATTTTCCAGAAAACTGGGGGATCGTAACCCCCCGACAGTATTTTAGGGCAGAGCCCACATGATCCTCCCTTTCCAAAAATAGTGGGCAGCGCCCCCCTTTGCGCCCCGCTCGGCCAGCGTCGAGCTGCAGGCCGCACGGGCTGGGCCTGCCGCGCCTAGCCAGGCCATGCCATCCATTTCAGGCCATTCCCAATTGGGTCGGACCCGGGTAGGGTCGACCCAGTTCAAGCCGACCCCGGGGGTATTGGGCCGGGTCGAATCGGGCCCAGACCCCCTATTTTCGGACCAGGTTCGTTAAAACACCCATATCTTGGGCTAAAAACCTCTTATTGATGCACCTTTAGATGCGTAGGGATCCTTGGATCGAGACGGGTGTTTTGGTATATTACACTAGAGGTTTAGGCAATGTTTTGGTATGTCCGGGTTGTTTCAAACCCGAAACCAACCGGGCACTTGGAGCGGAAACACTTATAACTTATGGATCGGACGTCCGAATGACGTGCCGTCAAATACATTGAATACCTATTGGTGAGAAGGTTCTTTTGGATTACTCCCCTCAAGGTTTGGACGTAGCTAGAGTACGGTCAGATTGGTTTAGCTTAAAAACCAACCGAGCCCCTGGGATAAGAAAAGATAATATCTCTTAGACCAGGCGTCCGATTGACGCGCCATCGGTCATGTTGAATTCCTATTGACGAGACGGAACATTGTGATACATCAAATCTGGACTTCGTGAAAGCTGATGTATCGACCCCTTGGCTCATGGAGTGGACCCTCCAGGAATAGAGCATGTTGTGTACGGGAACCTCGAGCTGGATGCGACGATGATGATGACTGTACCTGGATCCTACGTGGGTTCAGCAGTGATGATGACTGTACTTGGATCCTACGTGAGTTGGCAGGGATGGTTACTGTACTAGGATCCTAAGTGGGTTTTGCAGTGCTGACTTTTTTACTTGGATCCTTTGTGGGTTCAGCAGGGGATGTGATTCAGAGGCTACATCTATCATCTCCGCCCTTCTTCGTGAGTAGTATACCTGTGTGATCTGAGTCTTGACTTTCAATAATTATATTCGATATTATTGTCTTACATTATTGTGTGGATTGGGATATTCTTTCCTGTGTGGACTGGGTTGTACATGGGATCGTGAGTTAGAGCAGAACTGGAATTGATGACTTAGGTATATGTATGGGCATATACCTCAGTAGAATTGTTTGATACTTCGTATTTGTATCATTCCTTTGTGGTTTATCATTTGTGGATTTGTGAGACCTTAGAGGTTCTCGGGGTCCCTACTGAGTATCATATACTCACCCCTGCATGGGCTATGACCGCACTACGTTGTTTTGGATGCATACGACGGACAACTCTGATCATGGTTGAGAATTGTGGAGAAGGACGGTATCCAGAGGTGGACTTTCTGGCGGGACATACACAGATCAGACGGACGGATTCGGGGATCCGAGGAGACCATCAGTACCCACCCTTTAGGTGGGATTTCGGGAGGACGCCTCAGTGGTTACTGTTTTACTTTTCAGCTATTGTACTTTATTTATTTTAGTTGTACTGTAATTTCAGTTGGGTTTGTATACTGGCCCATTTACTTTCCAGCAATTACTTTTGTACTTAGTTAACGTATTGTTTACTTCATCTTGGGTACTTTGTTGTGTTTGTTTACTTATATAAAGGCAATGCCTTCCCTTTTATCGAGATTTACACCTTTGGTGCCAATCGGTAGCCCCTGGCCTATGGAAGGCGGGCTTGGGGTATTTATGGCACGGGCCCCAAGGATGGGTCGTGACATAAAATAAGATGAATTAAATTAAAAATAATTTACCTTATCACATTATAATAAACTTTATATTTGATTTTTGAATAAGTCATTTTAGGCTTAAAACATAGTTTTCTAAAAAATGTTTTCCATTGTGTTTTACACATTTACATTAATATTAATATTGATTATTTATTGAAATTTAATAATGAAAAATTAAATAAATATTTTTAATCATAAGGTTTCAATTTATTTCATATTTTATCATTAGTTTCATTCATAATGAACAATAACCTTTGTAAAATTAATCAGGACTGTAAAGCATAATTTTGGTTCACTAGGGATAAAACTAATGTGAAATGCTTCTAAAACGAACATGAAACCTGATTATAATCTTTTATATGAGTAGAGTTTTTCCATAGAATTATTATATTCTAAATTATGTAATTTTTTCTCTGTTTTTCATTGATAAATTTCATTAAATTATTTTACCTAAAAAATTATTCTAAAATTTTACATTCTTTATTTTAATGTCTCTAATATTTTTTCAAATGGGAAATGGGAAGTCATGAACGGTCATAAATGGTGATTTATAATATGATTAGTTTTTTATAATGGTAATTTTTTATTATCTTGTAGTGATTAAAAAATTACCTTTTATTCATATGTAGTACTGACACTCTTCTTGTGCAAGAAGTTGAAAAATCAAATAAATGGATATACAAACTTACAAAAAGTATTTCTTGGGTGATTTATGGTGTTACAAATATGTCATAATTAAATATAATATATTATTGGTGTTTTGAAAGTTTATAATCTAAATTCATTACTTTATTGATATTTTTTACATTCAACAATTTTAAGAGTCTCCAAAACCACATTATTAGTGTCTTTTGTTAAATAAAATTTTATTAAATAATTTAAAATTTGAAAAAATAGTTTATTTGGAAAACATTATCGGATATGGTAAATAATATCATAAATTCTCTAATTATGGGTTAATTTTCATTTTATAGATTCTCAATTGTCCCCAAAAGATAGAAAAACATCGATAGTATAATAATAATCAACACGGTAAATGATGATTGAAACTAAGGTATAAGGGCTTAAACATAACCTAAACTTGGATAAATTTTATTTTATGATATTATTAAGACTCAAAATAAAAAACGTATCACTTTTTCTAATTGAACATCAAAATTAATTTATATTAATTTAATACTTTATGTAATTACATGTGTTCCCCCTCTTCTATATTATATATAGGCATCATATCTCTTATATTAATCACACATATGGGGATACATAGCTAAGAAAAACCTAACCAAAACCCCTTATTATCTTCATTATAATAATTATAGATCTTATTTCTTCATAAATACTATCCGTAGGGTCCTTACATGTATAGAAAAAGGGGTCTCTTCAAAGAGGAAGTGGTTACATCAACCAAGTTTTTTATTTTTTGTTATTATTTTTTCACCTTTAATTATGATATTTTTGTTAAAAAAATTACAAAATTATATTGAATTATTTTGTTTTTCTGTATCCTTATTTATCTCCTTTATCGATCAAATGGTAAATGAAACCATCATTCAAGAATACATACAGACTACCATCTCAAAAAATGATGAATTCTGTTTATCATCTCCATGTTTCATGGATCTTTAATATAATTAATTAAATTAATATATATAATATTAATTAAATATTTAATATTATAAAAATATAACATATTACTTAGTCACTCACCCTTACACTAGTTAAAAAATGACAGTGTGACTTGGGCATACGTGTGGACTACAATATATATGAGGTAATGTGATTAGTTTCTTATATCATCATTTCATGGAATATGTTTAAATTTTATTTATTGTAAATAAATTATAATTATATCATGAGAAATATTATGTAGATGATTAAACCATAATAAAGTTGACCATAGTCAACCTAAAAAAGTTGTTTTGTGATTAAGAATTGAATGTCCTTAATACATGCGACATGAATTTAAGTGATTTAATTAATAAATAAGGAACATAAAAAATAAAATAAAAGTGATAATAGTAAGTTAATAAAACTAAAAATTGTATTTAGTATTGTGTAACACTAATATAAGATTATTATTTACGAGATAAATTATGCTTGTAGCAAGTTAGGCTCACAGTAAGTGGTTTCTTAACCCAATTTATTTTCATATAGTTATGTTATTTTTTCACTGTCTATGTTATACCATGATTTGGTGTGTAATGGAATATAATTATGTTATAAAATATTTAAAATTTTGTTATGTGGATTTAATTTTGTTACACATGATAACTTCATTTATTAATTCTCACTTCAATGTTATGATATTTGTAACAGTTTCTCATATCACTTTTTTTTCAAGGAGTCATATTCCATATTGAAAATATGTTTCTTCAGTGCAGTGTTTATACTACCCCTCTAGAAATTTAAATCCTTAATCTAATTAGATTCATGATATTTAATGATTCATTTTATTGAATTCCTTAGAATAGGGTTATGATTAAAAATGTAAAAAACTGGTAAGGGATTATTTCATTATCCAACATTATTCAAGATTATTTACATTTATATTTCCATTGGAGGATGTAATTTAAATTTATATATAAAACAACACATATTCTTTAATCGTATTTTATTTATTAAATGTTTAATTTTAATTTTTTCTCTCTATGTGTACTGAAAATATCGAACGAATGTTTTAAGTAAAACCAATATTTTTTCCTATTCAGTTTGAAATATTTTTCTTCTATGAGAATATTTTCATTAAAAAGTTTTCATGAATAAATTTTATATTTTCCAATTATTGATTAAAATCATTTTTTTCCATTTATCACATTCTATAAAATATTTTAAATGGAAAATTATTTTCATTTTTTCATACTTGGATCTTTTTTAATATAATTATGTTTCTCTGAGTATTATTTAATATTCCCAATTTCTTAATTGGGTGTGGTCTTACACTAACAATTTAATATTATATATCATGAATATTTTTATATTAATTATTTTAAAAGTTTTATTTGATGTTCTCTATTTCTTCTGGATTATTATTCAAGAGTTTCCAATGTGGTATAGTTTTATTTCACAATCACATCCTTATTCATTATTGTCTTGGTTTATGTTTCCATTTGAGTAATTATATGATATTTCTATCATAAAAAACATATATTTTAATCTCATATGATTATTTCTAGAAATTAAAATCTTCTCTTTCATTATACTCACTCTAATAATTCAAATGTATGAAACAATGATTTTATGTAAACCCACATTTATTTATATATATAGTCCAGAACAATTTTCTTCTATTTCCATATTTTCTTTAAAATGATTTAATGAATGTTTTTAATATTTTCCAATTATTTAATTGAGTAATTTTTACCATTTTTTTCATCCTATGAAATATTCCATGAGGAATCTTTTTATCATTTTTTGAATGAGGTGATGTGTATAGAATGTGTGAACCAAATCATTGTAATAACATTACCGCATGAAAAAATATTACCACTGTCACAACTATTAATTACATTGAATTTCCATTAAAATGTTTATATCTATTTTTTTCAAAGAACACGTTTTTCTTAATATTAAATTAATTTTTTTATAAAAAATATCAAAATAAAAAGGTGATGTTCCTCAAGAAATGTTGTGATGATCTTTTAAAATTCTTTTCACTTATATCAAAATAATTTTATGAACCTTATGTTTTACAAGGGATATCATATAATGATACCATTTATAATATTTATCTAGATGACTCATCAAAATTTTTATTGGGGAAATAATTAACATTTCATAAACTAGTTCATCTTATATAGATAATTATTTATTGTTATGGAAAATTGATTAAGTTGTATTTTTTATTCATATGAAGAATTAATTAGAAATATTTTGTGACATATGGATTATAGATTTATATATCCCCTTGATGTAATGTTATGTCACATGTGACAACATATTTTGAGTATTTGTTATATTAAAAACCCATTTATGTTTAATTTCATAGAATAGTTTAATTTCATAGAATAAGGGTTTGTTGTATGTTTTTGATGTACAACATTATGAATTCCATCATTATGAAACTAGTAATAGTTATACAATTGATTTTACTTTTTCTATATTTTAAAAAGGATTTATTATAATTTTATAACTTTAGTTATATGTCATACTGGATTATTGTTAAACACTACCATATTAGTCCTTATTTATTTATTCTGTGTTATAATGTTTTTATAAACTTCCCTTTCTAAGCATATAAGATTACCCTTTATTTTATTACTTCTCTTAGTATGCAAATAATGGATATATTAATGATTTAAATTATATAATAGAATAAAAAATAGTGATATAACTATAATTTTAATGTTCTATTTCATGTTTTCAAATAAAATATATGAATCAAGTGTGTATCTAGTCTATTAAAACTGTTAAAGAATCCAATTCATCAGTATTTGACACCACAATTATTATGCCAATGCAGTAAAAAAACCAGTGGATATTTGATAATGAAGTTAGGGTGTTATAATTTAGATGGTTTTTTCTGTAATTAAAAGGTTTCTAATGATCTAAAACGAAAAATGTTTTATTTCCTTTATAATGCTTTGAAATAAAAATGATGTTGATATTTCATCATTGGGAATATTTATATGTGTTTTAAAATGTATCTTTAATGATTATTTAACAAATTTGGTAGGTATTAATTTATTTGGATAATTTTTTATTATTTTGAAGTACATTTTTATAATGTATGGATCTAAAATCTATTAATATATTATTTTTTTATTATGGATTTTGATTAGTTTATTTATAGGAAAAAAAATTGTGATAATTTGTTTATATCTATATGTTATTAAATTGTGTTATTGTTTTCCATTATTTGTATTAGATCATTAATATTAATATGTATTTGGATTGACGTGTTTTATATTAATGTGCTTAATATTTTTGTCTTTTATTATTTGAGGCTTGTATGTTGGTTCAAGTTTGATATGGATTTAGAATATTTAATTTAATAATGAACCATATATAATATTGAAATATATATATATATAAATATATATAATAGGTTTTTATTTATGGGTTTTAGATGATAATTATGATAATTACATGCTGTACTGATGAATAACCTTTAAATTTATAAGCATTATGTTATTTCAAAAATAAATTACTGATATGAATGGTGGATTTCATTAAAAAAATATCCAAATTCTAAAAATACACCTATGATTAGTGGTTTATGTATCCCATATGCCTCCGAAATGTATGGAGTCAAAATCATAAAGATTGTGATTAAATTAGGTGATTTTGGTGTGTTTCAAAAGTGAAACATTTAACAGCCACATATTTTTCAAGGGAGTGATGAAACCATTATTTATGTTTTATTAAATAAGTTTCCTAATATATCATGTTATCCCATGTTTTATTTTGATCACCTATACTTATATGTTAAAATTTATTCTCATTATTATATTATATTTTATGAATTTATAAGATCCATAATGATATGGGTAAATAAAGAAACTTTGGAGTTATTTCTTTTGTGATCAAAATAGATGGAAAATTGTAATGTCACTAACCAACCATGGTCGGCCTCGAACCGGTCAATGATCCTATCAGCGAGAAAGCTTGATGAGAATTCCTGATCACCATGAGCTGAAAATAGTACTATGAATAAATAGTGATAAAAATGTGATCTATTTCACCCAATATAAATAAATAGATAAAATAGATAAAAATAAACAGAGTATCCCAAAATAAATAAAACATCAACAAAAAACAAAAAATGTAATATTTTACACAATACAAAATATACTACAACACTATACAAAAAAACCAACTAGAACCTAAATACTACACATCCCCATGTGACCTAGAGGGTCACACTCTAATACCATGTCCAACCATCTCCCATGGCAATCAATACCAAGATGAACCTTCACCCTAAACTAAAAACAATAATGAATTATAGGCATGAGTATTAAATCTCAGTGGGAATTCCATAACAATTTATTCCAAATGAAAATCCTTTAAATTAAAAGAATCATCAACCTCATGTTTGAAATACAGTATAAAAATTATATTTTTTTCATGAATTTTCTATATTAAAATATGTAATGATCCATTCCCCTTTTTCCATTGTAGGAACCAAATTTGATTCCATTAAATAAACAATAACATTTTCAAAGGGAAAGTGATGCTTTCAATTCAAAACAACACAAAAGAGTATAAATTGTTTTTACATTAAAAACATTTTCATAAAACTTTATAATCCAAATCATCACATTCCTTGAAAGACACCACACATGAAGCACTATAATGATCAAATAATAAATGAAATTGAAATATACACACAAGAGTAACCAAGTATCTCAATCATCCATCGTATATAACTGTATTCAAATAGACATATGATAACCTAGGACAACATGACTAATCTAGAACATACAAATACATTAGACCCATCAATAGAATAATTCCCCACATATGGAAATAAAAATTGACCTAGAAAAACCCAACCACTATAATACTGGTTAGACATAGGGATAATCCTATATCAATAATCCCGATATATTAGCATTATATAGCCCACAACCCAGTGAATAATCTTGCTAGTGAAAAAATCGGTCTCGTAAAATTCACTCACTATACTAGGTTAATAGTTCTCACGTATAAATTGGGTGTGCCATCCAATTCCATCCAAGAATTAAATCACATACATATATAAGAATATTTCAACAAAAAGCCTCACCTAAGTCACCCCGAGGACTAATATCTTAACAAAGAATTATTAGATATCAAGGAGTCTATACCCAGGATCTCTCATTTAATACAAGTGATTTGTCATGAGGATTACACAATGATGAAATCCCACCCATTCACATAAAAAAACTCAAGAGAATCCTCCTAGGAAAGAATTAATATCAAAAAACATCCCCATTTTTATAATAGTTTGACACGGGCCTCAAGAAAATTTCACATAACCATAATCTGTTAAGAACCCAAATACATTTCCTAAAAACAAAAAAAACCTTTCCTGTTTATAATCCATTTGGAAAACAAATACATCAATGTTATTCCATTTCAATTTTAAACCAAAACTATTCTTATTAAAATATGATACATTCCACTAACCATCAACACATGTCAAATCAAATTTGAAAGGAAAATAAACACTCCATTTAATTCCTAAACCCATTGAGAGCCCATTAAAATTACAAAAATAATCATTTTAAATACTATTAAATTATCTATAATGAAACACCATGCATTTATATCATGAATCACTCCAGAATTCTAATTTGAAATTTTCTCAAACACTATGTGTGCACAATATAAGAAAAATAATACAGTTTATCACAAAACATGGAAGAACTAACCATTTTTTCACATCCAATAATTACTAAAAGGATCACATATCAATATTTAATATTCTAGAAAGATTTGTAAATAATTAAATCAAATATTATTAAATTAAAAATGAATGTGAAATTAAACCCAACCAGAAATCCATGGGACATCGAAAAGACACTCCCAAAAAGATACCACAAAGGTTCAAGATAGTAGTAAGATCCAATAGGAACCTTAAACAAATAAAACTCCAAATCTAAATCAATGTAAAGCCAAACCTCAGGTAGACATGACTATAGGAGAAGAAAACATCATGATAAAATTAGAAAAAATGAATGAGGGAGAAGAGACTAGAGGAATTACTTGATGATCAAGCATCGATCCATGAAGAAACCATAGATCTACACCAATAAAGGGAGGATACAAATTTATGAATGAGGGTAGATTCCCCTTATGGTTTTATGAATGTGTAGGGGGGTAGGAGTTGTTTGGGGTCTAAAATTACGAGAGGAAAATGTTGAAATTTCATGAATTTTTAGATATGGGAAACACACACGGTTTAGCTTCTTGGATTACCAAAACATTACGCAACATTGTGGTAGATATTTTATATGAGGGGAACGACCATGCATGTATCGAAAAAACCAAAGATGCCTCATGGTTACATGGGTTTGTCCTAATGGTTTACCAAACCATTCACATGCTTCTTCAAAACCAAATATCCCATTTTTTATCTTAGAACACCTGAATGAAAAGAGGATAAACCACATGGTAACAACTAGACAAATATAAAAAATGAAACAAAACCCCCATCACACCCAAATCACGAGAAAAAAACTAAAATTCACAATTGAACAAAAAAGATCAATCTGAAAAAATTAGTGTGACAATTCTCCCCATCTCTAACGCTTTCCACCTTCTAAAACAAACAACATTTCTAGTTGATCGATCTAAAACTAAGGGTTCCAAAGCCACATAATCTTACCACTCCAAGCCTCAACAACCCAGCCTTTTTTAAATATAACTCATGGATCTTGAAAGAATAGATAAACAATATGAAACCACATCATGAGAATTAATTGGAAATTAAAGAAACAACCTTCACAAACATAATTAGAACCGAACTGATGGGAACACTCAAAAAAGCCCAATTTTTTCCAAAAATAAAAAGGAAACTCAGAAATAAAACTATTTCAAAATGATAGCCATGTCAACCAGACTAACACCAAAAGTAAAATAGATCACCAATTAGGGAGGGATGAATAGACTCACCATCATTTGAAACAACCTATCAATGATTTATAACAAATTGAATTTCAATGAGACTTGTGGTGGGTCTCCCCACCATTAATAATCAATGAGATTAAAAAAACTATAAATGTTCCCCAAAAGACCAAAAAACCACACCATAATGTGATGGGAGGGAGGAGGCCCATTCAATTGAAAATTAAAACCACAAAAAAACTACCCCATGACTAATCACCCATAGGTGGCCATAAACCCAAGCCACACCCAATTCAAAGTGGTGGTACATGCTAGGACAACTAATCAGAAACATCATCTAGGATGGAATAATCACCGATATTTTATGAGGGATAAGTCTAACATTCCCTTTTCAATAAGAGTAAATTCACAGTGATAAAGACATGGAAATTAGAAATATAGTAAACTACCTCACAACAATGGGGAAGGAATAATCATAGAAAAATTCCCTAAAGCCTTAGGATTCATAAATATGTGCTAGCTTCACTTGGAAGCCTTTTTATAAAGACCAAATGCTTGAAGTATCAACTTCCTCACAGTATAGAGCTGTTAATACCTAATAAGAAATCCTTTATTTGGTAACAAAAAAAATCAATATATAACACAAATGAGAAACAAAATATTATAAAAATAAGAAACTCACATTCTTTCAAAAGACAGTCTCACCCAAACATGGATCTAGAAAATTCACATACTGAATATTCCACTAATTAAAATAGAAGAATTATTAGGGTTCCTAAAAGGAACACTAACTTTCATTGAAGTAGAAGTTCTCAAGATATCCACATCACCCCCTTTAAATTACAACAAAAGGGTCGCCACCAAAAACAACAACTATAACATGAAGATTCATCACAATATGAAGGAACTATATATCGATCCCATATAGCTCTCTACACTAGAGAATGAGCACAAGTATTTTTTAAAGAGGTGGATTTAACTATTAAAATGTGAGAATGAAATACCTTGGTTGATCTAATTGAAAACTTATTAATGGGGAACCAACCATATACGAACCAATAACATTTATCAATTCTATATGGGAGAGAACACATGGAAATATGAAAATGAAGAACTTTATAAAAACCTTATGATGGACCAAAAATCACATAGAAAATTTCAATATTGAGG
Organism: Viscum album; assembly: GCA_963277665.1. Taxonomy (NCBI): domain Eukaryota; kingdom Viridiplantae; phylum Streptophyta; class Magnoliopsida; order Santalales; family Viscaceae; genus Viscum; species Viscum album. The sequence goes on from OY728158.1 coordinate 886,928,221, forward strand.
GAAAACATATCAAATATTCTCCAAAACAATTCTAGAATCCCGTTAAAAACTGCTTCAATACCCACCCATCAATAATATTCAAAATCCAGATACAACAAAAAAATCACCCCAAATATCGATAAATCGTACCAAATAAACAACACATCCAAAAACATGAGAAAATAATTTATAAAAACAATTTTCTAAAAAAACACCAAAATTATCAGATTAAAATCACTTTTTAAAAAACCCCCATTTATTTTTCAAACTTACCAATGTTATTCCACAGATTCTTACTTGTATGGACATTTCAACGACAATTTGGGCACACATCAACTCATTCTTATTTAAAAACTCATCATCCAACCACTATCCATACTCATCCATGAATGTAAGAACTCATGGAATACCTCAATGTTAAAAGTAATAAATTCTAATTCTCTAAAAAAATTATTCTACCCAATTTAAAATACATGAAACCTTTAAAAGTATCGATAACCACCATGTCAGAAATCGTCTTTAGATTCAACAATTTATTTTTTTCTGTATGTTTATAAATAAAATCCAATGAATTCTCTTCAAAAACCTCAATTAGTTTATTCAAAACATTATCTGACATCTTAAAAAATCTCATTCCATCAAACCTATTTGATTAATTACCGACTCCCATTCATTTAATAAAAAATTCCAAAACGAAAATCCACCTTCAAACTACCATTTTCCATAAAACCCTATTTTTTATTATATAATTAAAATTGCAATAAATCATCTCAACTTTACCCAAGTGAGTCAATTTACAATAATTATTTTTTCTAATGTCATAATAATGGGTAATACATAAAATTCATATTCATAATTTCAAAAAGTCCAACCAATACCAATAAAAACCAATTTACAAAATTCCAAGAAAAGGGTTTGCAAAATGGTTTTCATGATCATAGAATATGAACAAAACTCATATGGGGGGAACTAGTGTCGATGGGTGGATTGGACATATGGTTTGTGGCTATATGAAAAACACACCACCATCATAGAGATCCATTTAGGACTATTCCTTAGGTACCATAAGACTTTCCAGGCCCTGTAATCTCATAAAGACCTTTGGAACACGACATGTTTCATGTCCCAAATAGAAAAAAATACACAAGAAACAAAAGAAACCACAGTTATTGAGAATCACATTGAAACCTAATGTTTTGAAGGGGAATGTGATCATGACAACCTCCATATTCCAACCACTAGAGTACTGATAGTCCAAATCTCCTATATACCTTTAAATACCCAAAAAAGGGTTCTCCGAAAATAAAGGTCCTCTAATGATAAACTCATTTGATATCATTTTGTCATGAAACTACATGTGTTAGAGCCAGAGCGTTCACCTGATCTAATTAGTGACAAGGCCAGAAGGGAATTCCAGATCCCCATGATTATACAACTAGTGTCGAGATACAACAAAGATAGAATATTGAATAAATTTTCCCAAGAAAAATAAGTTAATAAAAAAATGAAAAACAAAATAGAGCATCCCTAATATATAAAATAGCTAAAAACCCAAATGATCATCTTTTAAAACAATTTTAAATACAACAACACTATACAAGAAAACCCAACTAGAACGTGATGACCACCCATTTCCATGTGACCATGAGGGTCACTCACCGATACCAAGGACAACCAACACCCAAGGCGATTGATAACAAGATGAACCAGAACCACGAGATAAAAGAATTAATAAACTACAATAATTTATATTAATACTCAATTGGTGTGACCTAAAATTATATTCCCAATACATATCCTTTAAAATAAAAGAAACATCAACTTAATGATTGAAATATAGTATAAAAAGTATAAATTTTCATGTATTTTCCAATTTAAAATAAATCATGGTATATTGCTCCTTTTTATTTTCCATATACAATATTTTTTCCACTAAATAAATAGTAACATTTTTTAGGGGAATTTGATTATTTCATTTTAAAACAGCACAACAGAGTATGACACCCTTTTACATGAAGTCGTTTTTCATAACCCTTTGGAAACAAAATCATTATATTCCAAAAAATACACCACACATGAAGCATTAACATTATCACATAATAATCATAATAGAAATATACACAAAGGTGTATCCAAGTATGTCAATCATAAATTATAAGTATCTAAGTTTTAATAGACATTGTATAACCTTGGATATCATGAATAATCTTTAACATATTAATACATGACACCCATAACTAGAAGCATTCATCCCATGATAAAATCAAAATCACTATAAATACTCATGGCCACCCTAACTCAAGTTAGACCTAGGGTCAATCCCAATGAAATAAACCAAATATATCCACCAACTATTGGCCACTATTCATGGCATAATATATCCAATTCAGAAAAAGTTCTAAAAAATCATGCATAACGAAAGGTTCCCATATGACTCATATAAATGGGGTGTGCCAATTGATGACAACCAAGAATACAATCTCATGTACATATAATAATAATTCAACAATAACCCTCACCCGAGTCACCGCAAGGAATAATCTCTTAACGTAGAATAATTAGTCTCAAGAATTTTATAATGAGGATCTCTCATTCTATAGAAGTGATTGGTCATAAGGATTTCACTATGAGGAAACCCCACCCACTAAAATAAACATGTAAACTGAATCATCCACAAATTTTTATCATAATTAACCCTTTAACCATTTTTATAAAAGTTCCAAATGGGCTTTAATCACATTTTACATAACCAAATTCCATTAAAGAACTAAATACATTAAAAAAAGAAAAAACAGCCTTTTACATATCATAATCATTTCAAAAAATAATCCATCAATGTTTTCACATTTTATGATTATACAAAACCAATTATTGTTAAAATTACAAACGAGAAACTAATTGTCAACACATGACAAATCAAATTTGAATGAAAAATAAAAACACTAGTTAAATCCAAAACCCCGTGATAACCCATTAAAGGAACCAAAATCATCATTTTAAATACCATAAAATTATTTAAAATGGAAAACCAAGAATTTTTTTCACAAATAAATCATAAAATAAAATCAAACATATATTCAATCTTTTGGTGTGTACGATATTTCAAAAACAATAAACTTTATCACGAAACAAATAAGCAACAACCATTTTTCACATCCAACAATTATTCCAAGGTAATGTATCAATATTTCATATTCATCGGAGCTATGAAAAGTATGAAATTAGTGATTATTAAATAAAAAATGCATGTGAAAGAGAAACCTACCTCAAATCCATGTCACATCGACAACGCACACCCAAAAATACACCACCAGTGTTCAAGAAGGCAAGAAGATCCAAGAATAAGATTAAAAAATCAAAAACCCCAATAAAAATAAAGGGGAATACAAAACCTTGGTTTATATGACTAGAATATATTAAATACTCATGAAAAAATGAATGAAATTGAATGATAATGAAATGTGGAGTGTAAATACCTTCAATATCTATCTGAAAACCAAAAATAAACCCTATATCCACACCAAAGGATGGATGATAAGGCTTAGCGAACAAGGAGAGAGGCCCCTAATGGTCGAAAAAACTAGGAAATGGGAGTAGGAGATATTTTGGGTCTAAAATACTGAGAGAGAAAATTTATAATTTCAAAAAAAAATAGATCGGGGAAACAGTCATGGATTAGATGCATGGTTTACCAATCCATGTGGTAGCTCTTGTCTTTGATTTTAATGAATTCCCAATGTCCCCAAATAGTTTCACAAACAAATAAAAATGGTTTGGTTAGTTATGTCCATAAACCCACACCTGATGCATGGTTAACAGGGTTCAACAACATGGTTTACCAAACAATGTGACAACCTTGCACATGAAACTACCAAACCCAAAATCACAATTGTTCTCCACAAACATCTAAACTAAATAAGGATCAACCACATGGAAAAAACTAGGAAAATAAACACTTCAAAATGTAACACCCATCACACCCGAATCTTGAGATAAATACCGAGATTCTCAAATGGGTTGGAAAAGAAGATGGAAGGGAAAAAACAAGGTCTGACTCAAGATATGGTTATAAATTATTGGGGTAGTTCACACAAGAAGAGACAATAAAGATGATATACCTCAACATAGTGTAAGGGGATAATGACCTTTAGGCTTGACCCATGGTAGCTACATATATTGTATGATAATATATTATCCCATTCGGAGGAAAATATTCTATATGATAGCCTTGAGTCTAGGCATGTGACTAGTGATAGGGTTTGCGGATCATGAGGCATGAACCGTGATAGAGGATGGATTATAAGACCTTATGGACTAATCTATGTTGATTCATAGATATTAATAAGAGGCATGTTCACAAGCCTTGTGTATATATCATGATCACTTCTAATATCCATTTCGATTATTCTTCTAGTGTGGAGGCGAGGTAGGTATGGATGAGGATCATAGTTTCATGGTTAGAACATGAGTTCTTGATATATAATTTTTATACATACGTTCACATTTATTATAATCAAGGAATACACATATTATACATGGGTTAAATTTTTTAAGCACGCATTTATTGGGGCCCGACTTGGTATTAATACCCTCATCTTTCATGGGAATCTCAATGCACATGTACAATTAATGATTAGGGATCTACGTAAGGGAAAATTTACAATAAATGATGGCGTAGTAGGAGAGAATGATCTTGGTAGTTGAACCAAAATATATTCAAAATAATTCTATGGTTTATATTATTTTTCCTACACTTTATATACTCTAGTTTGACCTTTAACATTCGTATCCTAGTTTCCTTACATGCACGAAATGGGTGAAATTTTATTATTACATTATCCTTACTTAGATTTTACCAATTATTCTTGGTTGTTATATTCTATTTATGTTTATAATTTTTTTCTATGATTTTATAGATTATAGTCTCCCCAATGTCCTCTTTGACCCACACCTATCGCAACAAGCCTTGTACATATGGAGAAGCAAACATGAGGTCTTGTAGATTATCCACTCAGGTGTGGTTTGGGAAAATCATGGTTGTGATGTTAAACATAACATGACATATGGTTTGAATGAATGTTTTCCAAAACAATGTAAGTAAATTGTTCTTACTATTTTTTTGGAGTAAAGGGCAATGAATAACACATTTAATAAACCACACATTATAGAATATATGATATTTTTATTTTTTAATCCTCTAAATATATCATTTACTATTTCTATATATGATATATGTAATATTTATAGTTAAAAATTATATTTCAACTTCAAACACAAATAAATTTTTATTTGGGTGTTTGTTTTAGAACAATGAGATATTAAATAAATATTTTCAAGATATATATGATTCATACTACTAGGGGTACCATATTGATAGTTTTTCTTTTAAAAAGTGGTTGAAAATGAATTTAAAATTATTTTTGATGTTGGGATACCAAATTTTTCTTTTTTTTGGGAATTTTGGTGAAACTTGAGGACCTTATTTTTTATTCTGATCCATATTTAATTCAAATATATATTCTTATATATTATTTAGGATTTATAGATGATAGAATATTTTTAAATGATATTTTTTATAAATTAGTCTTTTTTATCCAATCTCTTTCTTGTTATTAATAAAAAATGGACGTAAAAGTTTTTAGTTAATGAATGTTGAAATGAATATTTAATTTAAAATTATCATATTATAATAAATTTAGGGAAGTAATATTTAAATTCACATCTTTTCACAAAGAAAATTTCATGTTATTACATTATAAATTTTTAGAAATTAAAAATATTGTACATATAAATATTAAATTTAATTTTCCATTAAAAATGGATAAGAGGCATATTTAGGGGTATAAACATTATAGTGGGTATAATTTTAATAAAAGTGTTATTATTATTTTATTTATAATTTTTATTACTTTATTTTGGTGAATATATTGAAATTTTAAAAATATTTATTGAATTGAATGGTTAAACACACGATCTTTGAAATTGTTCTTACTAATAATTCTTAGAAAAATTTATATGTAATAATATTTTCAATCATAAAAGATGGGTTCTCCTAATTGTGTTTCCTAATAATGATTCCCTTGATATTTTTCCCAAAAACGTTTTTCATGTTTCAACTTCTCCAGGTCCTCCATAATTGATTGTTGATATACTATAATGGTGTCAATGAATGTGTATTTTTATTATAAAATCAATAAATTATTTTATGAATATATTTAAATTTAAATTTTCTAAAATAAATATGTATATTTATGTGTTATATATTATTATTTAACTAGATTTAATTTTTATTACTATTAAATAATTTATCACGTAAATAAATTTATTATAGTATGGTCTTTTATAAAATGGATGAGATATAAAAATGTTTTTTGTTTTTTGTAATTAATATGTGATATTTCATGAGAGTTGTATTTTATTAATTACATTATTTAAATTATAATAATAATATTACAATTAATGGGGATTTTATAAGGGAAGAGGATCACTCTCATTTCTACTATTTGTGTGTGTGGAAGAAATATATATGGACACTACCTTTCTTTTCTAAACATTTAGGTTATTTTTATTATTTTATTTGATCTTCAACCATGGATATTGGGTATGTTTTTTCTTTTATTCATATACATTCTATTTCTATTCTATTATTTATTCTCCTCTTACACTATCTTATCACGTATGATACATTAGAAATAAGGCCTTTTCCATCTTACGAAAACCCCAAAAATATTATTGGGTTTTTTATAAATATAATGAAAATACTCTCTATAACAATAACCAATCACTCTTCGAGGAAGCTGTTAAGTGTTTTTAATTTCTATATAGGTGATTATATCCTTCTTCCTTACATTGATAAAATAATGGGGTCTTGAGTTGTATGAATTGTTTTTACACATAAAAAAAATCTTTTATATATTATATATGTTTGATTTATAAAATATACCCATAGATTATTTCTAAATTTGGTATTATTTTAGAGGAGTATATATGAAAAATATATTAAAAATTATGATCATAGGTTCTTATGAACATAATATGATTAATGAAATATCTATTATAATTTTCATGACAATTAATTTTTTTATTTTATTTGAATTACTTATTTTTATTTGAAATAAAATAATATTATCATTTTATTTATATTTAAAAATAAAAAAATATCACTTGGAAATAAATGTTGTGATTAAAATAATGATATTTTTATAGAGCCTCGGTATTTTTTTTGTAGTCATTTTCTTTGGGTATATAATGACTTTTTAAATATCATTATTGTGTAATACAAATCAAATGAATTTAAATAAGATTTTTCAAGTAATGTGTTTTTTTAAAAATTAGAATTAAATGAGATTATATTTATTTTTTAAAAAGGAAAAGTTATCATAAATGAGAATGATACATACTATTTAATAGAAGTAAAGTTTTTTGAAATGTGAAATTAATATTGGGTTACATTACCAAAAGATGATATATTGTTAGGGTAGGGTTTTTTCATGAAATTTATCTTGAACTATTTGATTTTTTTAGTTATAGTAAAACATCAAGGGAATACCATAGGTACATAGGTGGGTCACTAATGATATATCTACATTATTGGTATGGTTATGAAATTTTTATCTTTATGACCCAATTAAGATTACATATTGGATATAATGAACTAGTTTTGGATAATAATCTTACTAGTGCAATTTAGGTTGTTCTGAATATTGTAAATTCATAATTGGCTAGGAAATTTCATCACTAGTTTAGTCTTATAGACGAGATAATGATGAAAATATATATAATTTATGGAACAATATTTAGGATCTTGTAAATTCCCTTACTATTTCAATTTATGTAGTTTATAATGGTTCATTAACATTATATTATTATTAATTATTGTCATTTATCCCTTTATTTTTCTAATTTTATATTTTGAATCATAAGGGAAATTGGTGTACATTATGTTGAATGATATAAAATGTGTGTTAGATGTTTCCTATTTTTCTAAAAAATATATAATACTTTTTCACCTGTAGTTAAAACAAAAATTTATGTTTATTAATGATAATGGAATTTAATGAATGTTTGGTGTTTTCCTTATGAGATTTTGGTCACCACCTATATATACACCACATTGTGTGTATAACCATGTATTATTTAGAAAAATATTGTAAGTATGATTTATTATACCATTCTATATGAGTGGAACATGTATTGGGAGTGAGATTATAGAACTTGTGATATACAATTGAGTTTGTGTCTCATATATAGATTTTTAGAGTCATCCATATTTTTTGTGGATTTGAACAATTGTTACGCACCATGGAATATCCTTATTTATTTTATTATTTTTTGTTGTATAAAATTTTTCTAGTATATTTATTGGTTTAATAATTTTAGTATCATTTATTCTACATTATATATAATGGTTCAATAATTACATAACACACGTGAATTCAGAAATAAGAACATTCCACTGAACAATATATATGACAAGAAACACCAATCATGGATAAAGATATAACACCATTGAACTTTATAATATATTTATTTTCAAATAAATTATGTCCATTCAATAGATTCCATTACAAAAAAACACTTGTTTTATCTTTTTTTACACAAAATAATGAGTTTCTTCAATATGTTACGTGACATGTAAGATTTAGTTTTACTGAACAAAAAAATAGAATAATATTTTTATGATAGTTATCACCCAACATTTTTAATGGAAGGTACGAATAGAATTGTGTATCCTATTAAAATATATATTTTACACACATTTATTATTTATCTATTTATTATTAATTCAACAAGAATAATTAAAATGAAAAATAAATGTTTCTAAAAAACTGTAAATTTATAAAAGAAGATTTAGTTTTTCTCTACAAAAAAAATTAAAATTAATTTTTAAAATACTAATAAAATTAATTTTATAAGTACAATTAACTATTTCAAAAATATTTTAAAACGTATCTTATGGTTAATTTATGTTTTTTATAGAAATGTTTTATTTTTTGAGGAATAAAAAAATAAGGAATGATAGTTAAATTTTTTTTGTTTAAATACATCAAAAGGTTGAAAAATATATTAAATTAGTTTTAAAAAAATAATTTAATTATGTATATTAATCCAATTTAGTCCATTTTAATTATTTTAAAATAAAACATTGATATAAAAACCTTATTACTACTTGAATGTTTCCTCTTTTATAAACATGATTTCTTATCATGTCTATGGGATTAATTTTAAAATAATTTTTTCTACATATATGAATGCAATTTGAAAAAATGTATTAAATATTTGGAAAAAAATTATTTATTTTATCTTATAATCTCAACTTAATAATTTACCAAAATTAATAGTAAAAAAAGTAAAATTATTTTCTGTGACTAAGGTAAAAATTGATTTATGGGTTGTTAAACTGAAAATACAAGGGCTAAAAAAATAAAACATCTATGTAAAATCTATTTTGAAGAAATATTTCTAAGATTTCATGTATCAGTATCAATAATAATAAATATTTTACCCTTGGTTCATGTGAGAAACATTAGTACACTTTTTATTTGAAAATCTTATTACAATGTCACTCACCTCACATTTAAAAGGGTACCCAATATTTTAAATTATTAAAACATTAAAATAATTTTTTGGACCCTATATACTAAATTTACTTACCTAATTTATTAATCTAATATTATTATATTTTTTGAGAAAAATTCTAACCTAGGAAGGCTTTTTTGAGAAAACATAGGGTGGTTACCTGAAGAAGTGGTAGAGGTCATAAAAAAGTGGTTTTATTTTATTTTATCCTCCACAACAAAAATTATCATTAAACCCAGTTAATATAATAATATAAGAATCTAAAATATATTTATAGGTTTTTATATTATGTTAATGACCAATAACTATCCCTACTTTAATCAAATGGGTTTTAAAATCATCATTCGTGTGTACAGAGGACTACCACCTCATGCAGCAATGCAATGTTTTCCCATTTACCCCTATCAAGGAATGTTATGATGATGGATAAAGTATATATGTGATATATATAATAGATTTTTACCTTTTTATTCATAATATTATCCACAATTTTTTTACTTTCCTTTTATTTTGGGGATACAATACTATCACTGGTGTGTATATAAGATTACCACCTCAAAGATTGATATGATTCTCCTTTAACTATTTCTTTAAAAATAAGATAATAATTAATATTTTAATGATTATATGTGACATAAATAAAAGTTTATCATTATAAAAATATAATATATCATTTTTTTATCATTTAAAAATGATAACATTGTTCAAGTATGTGTGGACTACTGCCTTCACGAAGCGATGCGACTCTCTTTTCATAACCACACCACATGGATGATCTATATATATATAAGTATATTTAATTATATATTATGGTATATATGATATTATTTTAATTATTTAATGATAAATTATTAATTGTATTCTTTCTATAAGACAACTAAAAAATAGAAACGTTACTCATGCGTACATACGGGCTACCATCTCCAGGGTGGTAACATAGTTCATTTATGAAAACCATATTTCATGATTGTTATTAATAGTTTCATTGATGTAAAATATGATTATTATGTGATTATTATTTTAGTATACATTTTTTAATAATGTATACTTTTACCATTGTTTAATAACAAATGTCATTTTGATACATAAGCTAAATATCATCGAAATATTTGATGTAAACATAATTTACTAAGTAAAAAAATATAACATAGAACTAAGTCAAATAAAAAGAATAAAAAATTTAAAAAATTTCATTATTATATTAAATAACTAACATAAATTTATTATTCTAGATTATAAAGAATATATGTGACGATTAAGACTTAAGGTATTGGTTTTTCATCTCACCTTTTCATTTGTGGGAAATGCACCATATTCACCACATATTTATTTTGTGTGATGTATATAATAACCTTTATGTATTTTATATAAATAATTTATTAATATTAATCTCATTTCAATCTATATTTAATGTTATTTATTTCATTGGGTGTAATATTCATTTGTTAACAAAGATGTAATGATTAATTTCATAATAACATCACTATTAAGGATTATTTATGTTTACACCTCTAATGAGAGAATTATTTAATATTAATAAAAAAATAAATATATTTTCATCAAATTCAGTTATTGAATAACTTTTTCATGTAATAGTATAGTTTCTCCACTCATAGGTACATAAACTTACTACGAAAATGTTTTTACGAAAATCCTTCTTTATATCTCTCTTCACTCAGAAAAACCTTTATCATCAAAATCCATGTTTTATAAGAATTTGAAAAAAATTATTTTAACCTTTTATATATGTTTTAATTATTTTTTTAAAATTATTTTTTTCTTTATAGAAATTTTTTTAAAGGAACCATCATGTCGTTTTTAAAACAATAATTGTTAGGTTTTTAAGTAAAATGTTATAAGATTATCTATTTTAAAAATATATGGCATGTAAAAAAAATTTCCTTCAACCATTTACAGAACATGTTATTAAAAATCATTTATATGATTCAAATTTTATTTTCAATGAAAACGTTATTCATTTTTTGGAAATTTATTTTTAAAAGGTTGTTTTTAGAATAACAATTATCTATTAATAAATAATGTTTTAAATATATTTTTTTGTTATTTATATACATCAATGAAAATGACCCTTTATTGTACTTATAATACACGAGGGCTATGTTTTATTAATGTCATCATAATTATTTATTTTTATGTTTTATAATTAGTTTTCCTAAGGATGTAATATTTTATTACCATTCACTATGTTACTCTAGATGGTTTATGGTTATGTTTATTGATTGGGTGAGTTATTAACATTCCATATGCTAGTTTTTCAATTAAAAATATTAATGTTATTATGTTTCACCCATTTCATAAGAGGAATGAATTAGACTTGGTAGGTTGTGTTCAAGGACCAATATGGGATCTCAATTCATCCGTAGGTCTCTTGAAGAAAACTGTATACTGTTTTGGATGAGTCCATACCCATTTATATAGATGTCTTAGAATAATCATAGATGATATTAGAAATATATGAACTAAACATGATAGTATTATATATCTTGGAAAAATCCTTGGTGATTTGTTTTATATGTCCATCAACATGAAATTTTTCATTGTGAATTTATTTAGTGATATTCCATGTGACAATTCGATTAGTTAAGCTATACAGGGTTAAGTCTCAAGATCATATGATTATTTCTATGGAATTATTCGATCTTATTTAATTATTTACATATTATTCCTAATATATTGTTTAAATGGATTGTGTTTCAGTAATTTTCCTTGATATATTAATTATTCTTTATTCATTTATAGATTCAATTGTACTTTGACCCTTACAAATTATCTTTAATAAACCCTTTATTATGTTTTATTTTCTCCATGATAGAAGGTCATATTGTTTTACTGATATTTAAGGATTTGATGAGGGGAATAATGGAATTATAATATAATATTATTAGTTAATTTTTTATTTTAAAATTTAATATGAATTTCAACTATATATATAGTTTTCCATGTCTAACAGACTATTGGGTCCTTTAGGATGTGATTCAATGTATCATTTTCCAATGTAATAAAGAAACCCTCGGCTCCAGGATAATAGGGGTGGGGTCACTATAGTTGGTTTCAGATAATGTTTTGTACAATACATGGAAACAATATTTAAGAAAATATAGATTATAGAACATAACCTTGTGATATAGTTTGAGGATTTGTATAGAACAACTTTCTAAAGATTTGGTATTAAAGATATTATGTGGGTTTTTAATGATAATATATCCATTTTTGGATACTACATGTGGAATTGGTTATGGAATAGCTATAGCTAGGGTTAATAACTCAGAAAAGGGTTCATTGAGATTGACCAAATCATTGCCTTTTGTATGAAAATGGGTTTTGATGCATATCTGATTTGATAATCCAAGAGTATATTCTTAAGATAAATAAAATTTTCATTATAAACAATTATATAAGAGTTGAAATTTTTATATTCCCAATGAAACCCTATTAATGATGTTTAGATTATCTATGTTAAATTTTTTACTATTATTTGGATTAGATGTTATGTTTCATAATTTTATGATCTAATATAGTGTATTACACTGTTTTGAAATAGTCCATAACATAATTAAATGGAACCATATCAATGCGTGTTTTCCATGTGGGTATTTCTCTCATGGTAATGATAATAAATATGGAGGTTGGGATACAACTGAAAATATTCAAATTATAACCATATTTTAGAAGATGGATCATCTTATGATTAATAACCATTTCTTTATGGAGCAGCCATCTGATCCCCAATGTTATGAAACAATGATAGAACGCTACACGCATCATAAACCTCTATCATTTTTTGAGACTATAAATCAATTTTACTTTTAGAAATGAATAGGACCCTTAGGGAAGATATTTATCACCTCAAAACATATTGAAATAAATAATGTTTTCATGGAAGTTTACACTAACATAGTTTATGAAGATCAATGGTGGTCATTAATTCAAAAACATTATGCATGAGGGGGAAATATAAACGATATAGTTGAATGATTTCAAGCTACTATTCGTTGAAAAATATTTTCCTCATGACATATGAGCGGATATGGAAGGAAATATTCTATGTCCAATATGGAAAGAAGTGGAAAATATTATTATGTATAAAGTAAAAATTATAATGAAAACAAGTAACATTGTGGACTATGTACATAATCCAATGAGAAATATTGAATAATTCATTGATGTGCTAAGATAATCCACAAAATGGAACTAGTCCCCTAAAAAATTATCATCATGCAAGGATAAAGTATCATGTGCTATCAAAACATAGAAAGAATTGTCAATGTTTTATGGATTTGAAGTTAGTAAAGATAATAAAAGGACAACCATGAAAAATATGGATAAATGGATGGTGTATAAGAAGTATTTTTAATCATTTGATACTTGTGTAAGGAAACCATTTCATACATGCTTAAAATTGAAAATGATTTTGCATTATGTGTGGAGAAAAAGACCATCATTCTTGTGATTGAATGGGTAATAATTTATATTATAATGTGAAATACTTTAACTATATGTATATGAGGAACTACATAAATAAATACACCAAGAATATATTTAGTATTCCTGAAAATAATATATGGTGTAATGGTGAATCATATGCTATTGATATAACTAAAGTGAAATTATTAATGATTCAATGTATTTGGATCATTAAAATACATTGATTGTGTATTTTATTTCAGAAATTTTCATTTTAACAATCCTGAATCTTATAAGTATTTTACTATTATAACATTTAGGAGTGGATTTTATAGCTTATATTGAATAGTTCCGAAGACTAATAAAAGTGATTCAATTACACATTGAACTTCATTGAAAACTCATGATTTATGAAATTATAACCCCAAATATATTAATGATATTGAGATAATTATGTTGTGATAAATATATAATTGAAATTGATAAATCAAAATTGATATTATAGACTACCTTGGGATTGAGAAATGATTTATTGAAAAAGTGGTTTATGATAACATTGGTGACCTTTATAGTTTTTTTGTATTTAATGAATATACCTAGTAATTGTATTTTAATTAAGAAATATGGAAGGACTCATATTTTCAATATGGTTACATGATTATTAAGGTTATTAACGTGTTTCAATATAATTCATGATGATGGAATTCATATTTTTTTACGTGACTATAAAGATTTACCTCATATTGTTTGAGATATTTATGGTAAGTTAATTGTTAAAATTCAGTGACCATTTTTATATGGTTTTGGATATTAATATTTTGGAACTTTTATAATGTAAACTATATTTGAAGTAATTAATGTTGATATTTGGATGTGGGTTTAAAGATTAAAATATTAATAAGCATATAAGTTCTTATGAATAGTGGATAACTTTTTATAACTATATATATTTTAGAAAATAGTTGGATATAAATGGAAAGACATGTCACCCTTTTAGGGTTCTTATGATCCTTTAAAAGAAAAATATAGTTCTTTAGGAATAAGAAATAATTTTTGGATATTCATTTATGGAGAAAGAGATAAATTATAAATTGATTGAACCTTAATGAAATGATTAAATTTTTTTCTTAAATTTTAAGGTATTAGGTATATATATTTCTCAATACTACTAGATAGTAAAATAATTCCTCAAGTTTCTAAAAAAACATTAAACTATAAAATATATTATTTAATTTACATAAGATAAATATGATGGTCAGTTCAAAAATCATAGATATATGTTTTTGACATCCTTAAAATTTCCTCAAACATTCATTTTATTATAATAAATGAACTCTATCTCTCTTTATAATTATTTACATTTTTTTATTGTAGATGTTTTCATTTCCCATATATGTTCCCCTACAGGGAAACTTAGTTATACAAAAATCGTACCATTTTTTTCTCTTAATAATAGGATTTTTGTTAACTATTTTTATGATATGGGTTTTCAATAATTATATTTCAAATTTTCAAACCCTTGATTACATATATCTTGTTTAAATTATTACTGGACAATTCCTTTAAGGTGGAGAGTATGTAACAGCCCGAAATTATAAAATAAGAACACTATATTTGATAGTATATATGACATGAAACACCAATTATAGAAAAAATATAAAGAATTGAGAAATTGTAATATAATTAGTTTTAAAAAAATTAAATCACTTTAATATAATTAATTACATAAAACACTTAGTTTATATTAAATTACATACACCAACTATTTTATTCAATATTTTACATTACCTGTAAGATAGTGTTTTACCAAAAAATAGTAAGATAATAGTTTTATTATGATAGTTATCACCTAGACATTGGAATTTATTCTATGACTATAATTAAATAAATTATGAAAATATATATTTTCCACATTTTATTATTAATCAATTGATTATCTATGAAATAATAATTATTTAAATGACAAACAAATATTTTTTGAAAAACTATATTTTTCAAATGGATGGTTGAGTTCTTATTTTCACACATAATATAAATAATATTCATAATGATGTGGGAAAATTTAAATTATAAAATAACTTCATTTTTGGTATAATAATATAAAAATTATCTTTCAATGAATTTTTGGTATTTTTCTGGAATGCAACATTTCTGATGAAAAGTGAAAAATACTAAATTTTAATTAAAAATTACCATTTCATTTAAATAATTCCTAAGATTAAATTATATATATAATTTGTGTAATATAAAATTTGTTCAAATATATATATATATATATATATATATATTAATAAAATCTTGGACATTGTAATCATTTAAATTTTCTATTTTAATATTAAAATGATTTAATCATTTTAAAATATTCACTTTAAAAACTCGTATTCTCATCACATGAGTGAAATAAATTTTAAATTAAATATTTTCATTAATCCAAATGGAATATAGAAAAATGTATTCCATATTTGGACTCATAAAAATTTATATTATATATTTTGGTAAATATAATTTATTACCGAAAAGATTAGCAAAAACAGTAAAAAGTATTTACCCAGGTTAATGTAAAAATGGATTTACAGGAGTGTTAAACTAAAAAATAAGGTTTAAAATGATTTAAAACATGTATAAAATCTATTTTCAAAATATATTTCAATATTATAGTGTCTATATTTCTATAATACACAATGTTTTACTCTTTAGGACTCTAAAAAAGGTGTGTACACCTTTTTTATTCAAAACATTTCAAGTGTGCCCCTCACCTCACTTATAAAAGGCCACCCACTCTAATATATTCTTCAAAACATTAAAAAATATTTATTGGATAAGAGATACCTAAATATCATCCCAAATATCTTCTTATCATCGTAGAATCCTTATTTCTGGTAGAATTATTTCATAGGAAGGAGTTTGGAAAAAACGTATGGTTGTCATTAACTCTGGTATGTATGAAATAATGTCTTGAGAATTCTGTATGTATTTGTTCATTCAATGAAAGTATCCTAAGGATGTGAAGAATGAGATACCTTTTCAGTTCTTGAATATCATTTGATATTATCTACCAGATGTAAAGTATAAAAGAATTTATCACCTTTTTATGTTTCATAATAGGTCTTATTTATATAGAATATAGTAATAGATTCTCTTTTAGAAAAGGTCTACACCAAAAACCTATAACTTCATTTCCATTGTAATTTCTGATCTATTATCCTATAATATTACTTTTAGATGATGTGGAGATTGTACTACAACATGAATATATAAATGAAACATTCCCAGTTAACTATTTTCAGTCACCTCGGGATAAGAAAAGGAATATCGTGTGTTCCCAATCTGGAACAACTAGTCATTTAAAGAAGTTGTGTCCATGAGCTCTGAGAGTTTGTAAATGGCGTGGCCACTATGGTCACATTATGAGGTTTTGTATGTTTGGCTTTTATAAAGGGAATGTTTATCTGGGAATATTAGATTCATAATATAGATAATACGATTATTCATGATAATGGGGTTCCATTAATAGTCCTTGATGATAATTTTTTCATGCATTGGAGTAGTTTCAAGTTATCAATGGTAAATGTTGATCCCAATTTTTATTTCTGATGTAGAAGTGGAAACTTTTTTTGTTTTTCCTTCTTATGGATTATCTATTTTTAGAAACTATTTGTTTTTGGATCATTATGGATGATATCTTGTGGACTTGGTTTTGAGTAATTTTTGTATTTTAAATGTTAAAATGGTTTCCATTTCTTTAGATCCAGATTGATATTCCTTGGTATTCCTCTTTTATTGACTTTATGGTCATTTCTTAATTTTGATATGCCTAAATATTTCAGTTTTGAGAGTGTAGTTCCCAATTGTATAGTAACCTAGATGTGTGATATCATTCAATTTTAACATTTATAGACCTTGGGAACATATTCATGTAATAAAGACAATGTTTATTTTGATAGACTCGACACACATTGTTTTTGGTATTTTGTTTTATAAGCTCATCATGGTAAGAGGCTAGGCTTGAAAAATCAAAGGATAATGTTGGGTACTTACCCAGGGTAGAAATGATTTTTATTTATTTAAAATTCATTTTTAGGCATGATCTTAGATGAATCTTCAAAGCTAATAGTTGAAGTATCTTTTATTTAGGTTTAAGGGGTGTGATTTTCTTCTATTACACCAAATTGGTGAATCATTAAATGGTTGGGAGACATATTCTAGGTCACTAGTCTTTCTCTAGTTTGGAGATGATTGAGGATATTTTTATGGTGGTTGTGTTGATCATGGAGTTGTGTGTCTTATTAGTCTTTTGTTGAGATTCCTTTCTAGATCATAGACTATTCACCAAACAAGATATTCAAGGGATTTTTTGTTTTGTCATCTTGATATATCATTCAGAATGGAATAATTTTAAAAATTACCTATTTATGGGAGGTTGTAACATTTTTTATGTTTTTTGATTCATTTATTAATTTAACCAATGTTTGGTCCTCTTTAGTGGTTGTTTGTTGGTAATTCATTGGACTTTTGTAGAATTTTTTTGGGCCTTGGAATGGTTTTTGAATTGATTGTGCACTGTTAAATAAAGTGTGCAACCTGTGTTCCATGATTTTCACATGTCAAAACAAGGTGTAAAACTATTGAATGGTTAAAAAAAAGTATGTATACTATTTTATGGTTTTCGCATGGTTTTTAAATGGTTTAAAAAATGTGTAAGACTTGTTTCACAGTTAATGCATGCTTAGTATTAACTATGTTAATTGGCCTACGAATCAATTAAAACAAAACTTAATGTTATGGAAATCACAAATAAGTTCAATAAAACCACATAATGAACCATAAAATCTCCCAATAGAACATAAATAGATTCTTTGGAATTTAGGACCCCCCCAGAGTCATGTTGGCTCCTCAAATATCATATCCTGGTGGATATATGTGCCAAACGAAGCAAATATTTTCTATTTAGATGTTTTATTTTCTTCTTAATATTTTACGTACCTTTTTCTCGTGATTCCATTATTCCAAATTCTTGATGACTTGAGTTTTGTTGTATATTGGTTTATTTATTTTGGATTATAGA
Source organism: Viscum album (assembly GCA_963277665.1). NCBI lineage: Eukaryota > Viridiplantae > Streptophyta > Magnoliopsida > Santalales > Viscaceae > Viscum > Viscum album. The sequence goes on from OY728158.1 coordinate 886,947,269, forward strand.
TCAAGAATCTCTTCTTAATTCTTTTGAGATTTATATTCCTAGATATGGTGATTGCCATCAGTGGTGACATGATTTAGATTCATTGTGGTTGGACTCAAAAAAAATCCATGTAGGTAAGTCTATGATTTTTGTTCAATTTATGATCCATTGTTTCTTGAGAATTCATAGTATCATGTTTACTAGTCTGAAAAAATGTTCTATGAAATTTCAACATTTAACTCCTCAGGAAAAATTAATTGAAATTTTACCCAATTAATTGAAAATTGAAAAATATTAATGGATTTAGGCATTATCATTGTCACCTTTTTATGATTTGTATAAGGCCATGTTTTTTTGTTTTATTTACCCTAAACATCTAAAGGTTGTTTTTGTGAAATTGACGGCTTTGGCTTGAGTTTTGATTTATTAACTGAACTTCCTTAATTTTTATTAAATTAATTGAATTGTATAATGTTTTCTATATAGTATTAAATATTTGAATTTATTAAATAACCAAGAATCCATTTTAAATTATTTTACCCTTGTTTTGCAACCGGTGTTCTTAGGATATTTGAAGTTATTGATTTATCTGAATAGAAATAGGGTGCAAACACATGTTTGGAAGTATTCCACCATTTTTAAAATTTTAATACTATCTTTGACATGTTTAATTATTCTTTGAAATATAATATTATTTTATAGCCTCGTTTATCATTTTAACGATGAATTTTGAAAGGTGTTGGGTATTATTACCATTTTAATATTGAATTATAAAAAAGGTTTTAAATTAAAATCAATGATGATTGATGTCCCAGTTAGAAAATTATGATAATTTTATGATGTAAAAATCCATTAATTATATTTTTTTATTCATAAAATTCCATTTGTTTGGGGGTTGAAAAGGGATTATTTATATTGGGAGTTTTTTGGGGTGAGAGTTAGATTTTGATGATAAGGATCACATTATCATTGTATCATTTTTGTATCACCTCTTCTTTTGACTAGTCATGGGAACCCTGATTGTTTGATGATATGAACTAGATATATGTTTCCCTAGAAAACTCCCAACCTTATACTCTATCCATAGATTATTGAAAGGTTCGGTCTATGGACTTGTATCTCAGAGAGAAGGTGTGCATCAAACTGGTTTTATTTAGTCCCATGAGTCTAGATGTAATCCCAATAATTAGTCATGTTGTAATTTGATTTTCAATTCAGAGGTGGACTCACTCTCATACCACAGTTATAACCATGGCATACATATACTTGATCTCGATACAAGACAATAATCATTATTACTATTTGGCATTAGAGTTTTTTATTCCCTCATTTATTGATGTTATGAACTGTGATTCTATTGTTTTTACTATTGATCATAATTCTATATTAGGATTATATTATCATATTTTCTTGATTATTTGATATTAGCATGTGAAATGGTTTAGAATTCATTTCAATTTTTTTTCTTTTTAAATGGTAAAACAGTTGGTTTTATTGGTTCAGTTTTATAAATGATCTTTAAATTTTTAAATGTTTATTTTTAAAATAATCATATTGCTCACTCCTTTGTAATCATCATTTAGAATATTTGAATTACATTATGATTTTACTACTTATAATATTTTATAAAATCCTACAGGTCACATTATCTAAAACCCAACATGTATCTTTTGGTGTTTGTTTCCCTTTATTATCTTATAGAAGGTGTTTTCACATTCTCCATTCTTTGTGGGTTCTTGATTGTGTGACCATATGTACATTACATGGGACATGGTGGGTATATTTGGACCACCAGGATGCTTGTTTTTTATTTTTTTTCTTCATTTTTCTTTTGTATCATTTCTTTATATAATAATATGTTTTTATTGTTTGATATATATATATGATGATGTTTCCAGATTCTACTCAGTAATTGTAATACTTTGAGGTAAACATTGATCTTAGTAGTTATGTATTGATGCAAAGGGGCATGTACCCTACCTCTAGAGACCGAGAATGCTCATCAAGGTTAGTATTGAATCGTCTTGGGAACCAGTATAGATGGAATTATTGGTTGGTTCGTTACAAATTTCATAAACTATACCATTATATCAACCTAATTTAGTATTTTTCAAATTCATTTCATTAATTTAATCCAATTTAAAAATTAAAATTACAATTTTTTCATCCCAAGTAAGTAAAGAATAATAGATTTTCATATATATGTCTCTTTATTAATTAGATAGTGTTTTAGAGGCTTAAAATGAGAATAAATCCAATCTTAAGCATAAAATATTCTAATAATTTTTAAAAGATTGTTTTACCGCCTTTTGATGTAGAACCATTTTTAAATATATATTATGAAAATTTTATAAGCTCTATTTGTCAAAATAAACTTATTCTTTAGATTCGGGACATTGAAAATTACTTTGGATAATTTTTGGGTATTTTTCAGACAATGTTCATTTTTTTAATGAATAGTGTAAAATAATGCATTTTACATCAAAACTTCTTTTTCATCTAATTTATTTATATGGTTAGATTATCTTTTTAATTGGTTTTCAAGTTTAATTAGAATATATTTTTACCATTTAATCCAATGGTGGTCATTATAATTAATTTCACTTTGAAATTGGACAAAAACAATTGTCAATCTTTTGATAGATATTGTTTCTTAAAAACACCTTATTTGTTTTTACAATAGGAATTATTTTTAAATTAATTACATCAATTTATGTGTTTTGAATTTGGTGAAATGGATTCCATATTTGGAATCATAAGGTCCAAATTATTTAATTAAGAATATTTCGTTTTTGGACATTATGAATAGTAATGACTGTAATTATCTTTAATTATTGTGATTAATTAGTAATCGGGTTGTTAAGGGTAATAAAATAATATCATAATAATATAAAATGACCTCATAATCTGTTCTAATGCTACTGGTTGTGTCATGTCCGACCATGGGATGCCTTGTGCCGACTTAGGGACCCCATGGATTCACTTTTGTGTGATAGTGACATTTTATCATTTTATTTTTTACAGAAAGGAAAATATAACAAAAGTATGTAACACCTAAGTAAAAAAAATTAATTTTCTATAAATAAATGATATCTTAGACAATAAATTGTAATTGGAAAGCTAGAAAGATTTCCTATTTCATGGTATTTTTTTAGACATTAAATAAATTTATTTATTTTTGACACCATGATGATGTAGTGATTACCTCATTAATGAATGATTTAAAAAATGAAAAGATAATGTAAAATCTAAGCCTTACACTTGTCAAAAACCTATTTTATGGGTTTATTTCAAACACATATCTCCATATACTAGAAAACTATCATTTTGGGACCTATAAAATCCGAAAATAATTTTATAATAAAGTAACATTTCAAGACTTTCCAAGAGCGTCGCTCCTCCCTCTTATAAAAGGCCCCAACCTCTACCCGCTTACCAACACCTCTCATGCCATTGGATCGGCCAAAATATACACATTTTATCTCTCCACATCCCTCTCTTCATCCTAGAAGCCTTACCTTAGGCCGAAAGCTCTTCAAGAAACCCTTTTGGTTCAAACAAAGGGGAGTTACCTGATTTAAAGGTAATGTCTTCTCTTATGTTATTTTGTTTTATTTTTCTTCCCAAACCCCCTAAACTCTTTTTATTCCTCTATTTTGTAAAAAAAACTGTATATTAAATACAATATGATGTTTTTATAAGAAGTATTTGATTTACAACTACACACACCTCTGTTTAATGGTAAAAGAACATACTTTTTCTGTGAGTGGCGAATTACTGCCTCACGAAACGATGATTGTTCAATATTTTTTAAAAAACATTCACGATGACCATTAAGAGGTCACTATATTTATATATGATATATATTATGTTTATGTTTTCCTTATGATTCTATTTTTTTAATTTATGGCACACATTTATGGTTTCCATTATGGGTAAACGGGATAATTTAATTTTTGGAAGTGCGGACTACCGCCCCCTCAAAGTGATTTGAATAATTAAAACCATATGTGGGACGTATAAAAGATGGATTTAATGATATTATATATGATATTATACTGGAATTATAATATACCATTATATCATTGTGATTTCATTCCATTAAATATGAAATAGAAATGAAAGTAGCGTTCATGCGTATGTACGGCTTACCATCTCGATGAACGGTGCATTTCATTTCATACCTCTAAATGTTATGTAATATAGTAAATGCATGTATATACTGGATATATATGATATATATGATATCTAAATCATGAATATAATTCTGTATATATTGGATATATTACCACATGAATAACTTGTAATTATAAGAAGTTTATTTTTAACTCAAGTACCAAAGATCGACAAAACAACCGTTATTAACATTAATAATTACATAATGTTCGTAACATGGTAATAAGTGATATAAAAGGAATAATTAAATTTAAAAAGTTTCTTAAGACAGTAGAAATTAACTCTAGTTTATTATTCAGGAGATTAATGAACGATCGAGTCAATTCGGACACGAAGTAAGGGACTTCGTCTCAATCTCCTTTCATTTAGGAATATTTTGTTTTATACACAACTTTCTTTTATACGGTGTATAAACCCCTTTGACTTTTAATTTTATTCAAAAGGAATATTTTTATATGAAGCTTTTTACTAAACAATAGACGGGAATGTTTTTTTCTTACATATGTGGCGACAACGTCTTCTCTGCCACCGTGACCATTATTTGAGTTTTGGCTTCCTCTACAAGCCATAACTTTTTTTAAATGAAAAATAAATACCTTGATTTAATTTTCATTTATTCTGGTATTGAAAATGGTTTTGATAATGTTTTGATTATATCAAAGTGTTTTTGATATCCTGTTATTGAATTGTGGAAATGTAATGTTTCATTTATACATGTTTTATGTGATATGATTATGTTATGGATCTTGGGAATTGTTTATGAAGACAGGTGGTTCCATGAAAAACTAATGGTGGGTGAGCCCGATATAGTTCTCCGATTTATTGGGTAACATAATGGAGTTAAACGCTAAGGTTTCCCTGAAGAAATTTAGGGAATATATTGTAATGGGTATTCCAAACATAAACACGAGGGTTACTCCCTATGTAAGAATGTTATGAATGCCTCAAGTTACCTTTATGTATTATGATTTCTAGGAGTTATTCATAAACCTTATGATTTCACGAGGTATGTTAATGTGCTTATATTATATGAATAATGTATTATTTAATTGATTCTTATGTATACATGGACTAATTTTTTCATTCCATATTTTTATATCCCTTAATTAGCATTTTATGGTAATCCCATGTTTTTGAAAAAAAATTCACAGGTCAAGGGAAAGGTACATGATGGGATGATAGTGTCGAGGAAGTGTTAAGAAATATTCCATGTTTTATTTTAAATATGTTTCTTTGATGGGAGAAAATTAATACTCTCTTTTATGTAACCACCTTGTTTAAATGTAGAATGCAATGCATGATTTATGATCTAATTCTCTGAAACTCTAAACATGAAAAGATCCTTAATGTGTATTCTTATAATAAATCAAGATTAAGTAATGTTTAAGGATGGGTCCTTATAGTTGGTATCAAATGTTAGTTTAGATAACTTTTGGAGTTAGAATTCTATTAAATGATTATCTAAAAATATTTTTTTATGGTGAAATTAAAATGAAATATCATTTGAAGATTACCATGTTGCTTCATCTAAGACATGTTTGTTCAGAATAGTTTTCCACAGAGGAAACAGGGAAGCAGTGCTATGAAGGAATACAGAAGGAAATGACCATGCAAATCAGCATCTTGAGATGGTCGGAATTTGAACTAAACTATTTTTTGCAGTAATGGTAAAGTTGACTCAAGCAGTAATTGGTGGTGGTATCCTTGCAAGAGATCATCTAGATCAACCGCATAGGAACATGTTAGTGGTGGAACATTTCATGAAGCAATATCCCCCATCATTCAAAGGATCATCTGACCCTGTGCTAGCTTAAGGATGGATTAAAGCACTAGAGAAGATTTTCGATGTCATGGGGTGTTCAGAAAATCAAAAGGTAAGTCTTGCTGTTTACAATTTGGAGGGTAAAGCAGATCAGTGGTTGTCTATGGTTAAAAATATCAAGGATGCTGATGTGATTGATGATCTTGTATGGGATGAATTCAAAGGTATGTTTCTTGAGAAATATTTTCCTAAGGCTGTTCGACGTAGGATGGAAAAACAATTCTTTGAATTGAGTCAAGAGAACGACTGAGTGACTGCTTATGAAGAAAAGTTCACTTGATTGGCAAGGTATTCTCCCAATTTTATTTGAGACCTTTATAGTAAAATAAATCATTTTTACTTAGAAATAAAGCCAAAATATCGGAGGGAATTAGCTTCTTATGAGTTCAAAAGTCATTAAAATCTTGTTCGATGTACTGAGAAGGTGGAAATTTAATTTTCCGATGATCAAGTGTTCTATAACATCCAACAGAAGAAGAGACCGAGGTGGCAGGAGAAAGGGAAGAATCCTTCAAAAAGGTCTGATGGTAAGAAAACTAAGTTTTCAGTTTGTGATAAATGGGGTAAAAATCATGATGGGGAATGTATTTTGAATTCTGTAAAGTGCTACTTATGTGGTAAGATGGGACATAAGGCTCATGATTGCAGTTAAAAATATTCGGGTGATGCTAAGACCGAATTTTATTTACATTTAGTGAAATGTTTCAAGTGCAATGAGATGGGTCATTATGAAAACGAGTGTTTGACAAAGAGTTCAAACGATGGGAAGCAGTCAGACTACAAGAAGAAAGGTGTGGTGAAATCCTTGGCAACTACTTCTACAGATGTTGGCCCATAAAATGAAGAGGTATTAGGTACTTTGTTGGTTTTTTCAGATTATGCCAATGTGTATTTTGATTTAGGGTCTATACATTCTTTCATCTATGATAACATTTTCTAGTAAATTGGGAATTCCATCTCATGAAATGACTCCTAAACTTGTGGTAAAAAACCTCAGGAAAATGTTGAGGCAAAAAAATTTATAAGAATATTCCTATCCTTATACATGGAAAGAAACTACTTGGAAACCTTTTTTTACCTCTAATAGAGTTTTATGTTATCCTGGGTATGGATTGGCTCTCTATTTACCATTCAATTATTGATTGTAGAGCTAAAGAGTTTCTTTTCAGAATGACATTCTGTTTGTGTATAAGAATGAACCCTTACTGTTGATAACATATCAAGAGGATGAGAAACTTGTAAAAGATGGAAATGAATGTTACCTTGCACATATTGTTGAAAACAAAGGAACCATTCAGATTAATGATGTGCCAGTGGTAAATGAATATCCTTATGTTTTTTCTGACGAGTTTCCCGGAATAATAACCGATCGGGAAGTTGAATTTACTTTTGACTTATTTCCTGATGCTAAGCCAATTTAAAAACCCCCTTATCGAATGGCTCAAATTGAAGATTTAGAGTTGAAGGAGAAATTGAATGATTTATTAGAGAAATGTTTCATTCAACCTATCACATCACCATGGGGTGATCCTGTCTTTTTTTTTTAAAGAGAGATGGTTCAATGAGGCTTTGCATTGATTATAGATCCTTGAATAACATCACTGTTAAGAACAAATATCCTTTGCCTTATATCGAAGATTTGTTTGATCAGCTCCAGGGAGCATAGTATTCTTCAATGATTGACCTGAGATTGGGGTACCATCAGTTGAAGGTAAATGAAGTAGATATTCCAAAGACTATGTTTCATACAAGATATGGCCATTATGAATTTTTAGTAATGACTTTTGGGTTAACCAATGCACCTGCTGTATTCATGGACCTTATGAATATAACTTTCCATGAGTTCTTGGATAAGTGCGTGGTTGTTTTCATTGATAATATTTTGGTTTTTTCTAAAATTAAGGACAAGCATGAAAGTCATTTAAGGGTTATTTTGAAAACCTTAAAAGAAATTTAATTGTATGGGAAATTCAGAAAATGTGAATTTTGGTTGCAAAAAATTTCATTCCTTTGTCACATTGTTTCTAAAGATGGAATAACTGTTGATCCTACAAAAAAATGGTTATTGAAGAATGTCCAAGACCCACAAATGTAACCGATATTCATAGTTTTCTTGGGTTGGCAGGCTATTGCTGATGGTTTGTTAAAAATGTTTGATGGTTATCTAGTCCAATGACTTAGTTAACTCAAAAATGTGTTATGTTTATCTGGACAAAAGAATGTGATGATTGTTTTCAGAAATTTAAATGAAGATTGGTGAATGTTCCAATTTTATAACTACCTTTCAGGAATGGTGAGTTTGTTATCTACATTGATACTTCATTGAAAGGACTTGGTTGCGTCCAAATGCAGAATGATAAGGTAATTGCTTATTCTTCACGTTAGTTGAAAACTCATGAGGTAAATTACCCTACATATGATTTGGTATTAGCTGCTATTGTTTTCACTTAAAAATTTTGGAGGCATCATTTGTATGGTGTAAAGTGTGAAATATATACTGATCAAAAATGTTTAAATTATATATTCACTCAGAAAGAATTGAACATGAGACTAAGGAGATGGCTAGTATTAATGAAGGATTATGATTGTAAAATTCATTACCATCCGGGAAAAGAAAATAAATTGAATGATTCTTTGAGTCAAAAAAGCAATGCTTCATTAACCATGTTACGTTTGGAACATTATCCTTTGGCTAAGTATTTGATGAACTTTGGCATAGAAGTTGTTGGTGCATGATTTTCTTCTGTTTTGTTTCAGGTATCAGTGAAATCTTCTCTATCAGATAGAATTAAGAAAGCACAGAATCAAGACAATAAGTTGTAGAAAAAGGCAGAGCTGGTTCTGAAGGGTATTTTACCAGAATTCCATATTTATAAGGATTGTGTTTTGAGAGTTGGGAAGAGATTGTGTATGCCTTGTGATTCACATTTTAATAGAGAGTTGTTATTTGAATCTCATAGTTATCCATTTTCATTTCATCAATGCAGTACTAAGATGTATAGAGATTTTCGGGAGTATTACTAGTAGGATGGAATGAAAATAGGTATTGTGGATTTTACTATGAAGTGTTTGACTTGTCAATAGGTTAAAGTAGAGCGGCCGTTACCGAAAGGGATGCTTCAGTCTTTACAAGTGCCAAAGTGGAAATGGGGGAATATATCCATGGACTTCATTGTGGGATTGTCGAAGACACCTCGAGGTAATAATGCAATCTGGGTTATTATTGATCACTTGACTAAATATACTCATTTCCTTGTTATACGAGATACATTTTCCCTAGATAAACTTTATCATTTGTATCGTAAATAGATAGTCAAGTTAAATGGAGTTCCCCTCTCTATTGTATCTGATCGTGATCCCAGGGTTACTTCTAACTTTTGGAAAGGCCTTCAGAAGTCATTGGGTACTGAATTAAATTTTAGTATATCTTTTCATCCTCAATTAGATTGGCAGTCAGAATGAAAAATTCATACATCAGAGGATATGCTACATTCTTGTTCGAAATATTATCATGGAATTTGGGACCTACATCTTTCTTTGGTTGAGTTTTCTTATAATAATAGTTTTCATTCCAGTATACAGATGGCACCATTTGAGGCATTATATGGGAAGCGATGTCAAAATCTAGCTTTTGGGATAAAGTAGGTGAAAAGAAGTTTATCAGACCAGAACTGGTAGAAGAGTTGGAAAAAAAAGTTCAACTGATACAGAAACACATGAGAACACCTCAGAGTAGGCAGAAAAGTTATACGGACAAGAGGAGGAAGGATCTCTCTTTTTAGGTAGGTGATCATTTCATTCTCAGTGTTTCACCGTAGTAAAGTGTTATGTGATTTGGTAAGAAATGAATGATGAGTCCAAGGTTTATTAGACTATATGAAATTCTGGAGCAAGTTTGATTAGTTACATACTGAGTGGCTTTACCTCTGAGTTTATCTCAGGTACATAATGTTTTTCATGTTTCAATGTTAAGGAAGTACATGCCAGATCCATCTCATGTTTTGAGTCCAGAGGTAGTTTAGCTGGAAGAGAATCTATCTTATGAGGAATAACCGGTCTTGATTTTTGACCAAAGGGATCAAGTATTGCGAAATAAGTTGATTCATCAAGTAAAGGATTTGTGGTAAAACCACATGATTAAATAGGCAACATGGGAATCTGAAAATGAAATGAGGGATAAATACCCCCACTTATTCGATATGTAAATAAATTGTGGGGACACAATTTTCTAAAGGGGGAAGGATGTAACATCCCAAGTATGTAAATAAAAAAATATTTTCATATCTATGTCTATATATGAATTTAATAGTGTTTTATAGGCTTAAAATGAGCATAAATCCAATCCTAAGTACAGAATACTCTAACATTTTTTAAAATATTGTTTTACCGCATTTTGGTGGCTAACCATTTTTAAATCTGTCTTTTGAAAATTTTATATGCTATATTTTTCAAAATAAACTTATTCTTTAGATTCAAGACATTCAAATTTACTTTGGATAAATTTTTGGTATTTTTCTGACAATGTTCATTTTTTAATGAATAGTGAAAAATACTATTTTTTTACTTCAAAGATGCTTTTTCATCTAATTTAATTATATGGTTAGATAATATTTATAATTGGTTATGAAGTTTAATTATAATATATTTTTACCATTTAATCCAATTGTGGTCATTATAATTAATTTCACATTGAAATTGGACATAAACAATTGTTAATCTTTTGATAGATATTGTTTCTTAAAAACATGCTATTTGTTTTGAAAATAGGAATTATTTTTAAATTAATTACTTCAATTTATGAGTTTAGAATTTGGTGAAATGGATTCTATATTTTTAATCAAAAGGTACAAATTATTTAATTAATACTCTTTTGTTTTTGGACATTATGAATAGTAATGACGGTAATTATATTTAATTATCGTGATTAATTAGTAATCGGGTAGTTAAGGGTAATAAAATAATATCATAATAATATAAAATGACCCCAAAATGTGTCCTAATGATACTGGTTGTGTCATGGCCGACCATGGGATGCCTTGTTCCAACTTAGGGACCCCATGGAATCACTTTTGGGTGATGGTGACATTTTATCATTTTATTTTTTAAAGGAAAATATAACAAAAGTATATAACACCTAAGAAAAACAATTTTAATTTTGTGTAAATAAATAATCTCTTAGACTATAAATATTCATTGGAAATCTAAAAATATTTCCTACAACATGGTATTTTTTTAGACATTAAATAAATAAATTTATTTACGACACCATAATGATGCAATGATTACCTCATTAATGAATGATTTAAATAAAATGAAAAGATAATGTAAACACTAAAACTTAAACTTGTCAAAAACCTATATAATGGGTGGATTTAGAACCCTTATTACCTTATCCTTGAAATATATCATTGTGGGACCTTTAAAATCCGAAATTCATTTTATAATAAAGTAACATTTCATGACTTTCCAAGAGTGCCCCTCCTCACTCTTATAAAAGGCCCCCACCTCTACCCCCTTTACCCACACCTCTCAAGCCATTGGCATAGACAAAATTTACACATTTTATCTCTCCACATCCCACTATTCATCGTAGAAGCCTTACCTTAGGAATAATGCTCTTCAAGAAACCCTTTTGGTTCAAACGAAGACGAGTTACCCGATTTAAAGGTAATGTCTTCTCTTAGGTTCTTTTATTTTATTTTTCATCCCAAACCCCCTAAACTCTTTTTATTCATCTATTTTGTAACAAAACCAGTATATTAAATATACTAGGATGTTTGTATGAGAAGTATTTTATTTACACTTACACACACCTCCGTCTAATGGTTAATGAACATACTGTTTCTATGAGTGGCGAATTACTGCCTCACGGAATGATGATTGTTCAATCTTATTTTAACACCTTTCATGGTGGCCATAAATATGTCACTCTATTTATATATGACATATTTTATATTTATGTTTTCCTTAGGATTATGTATTTTTCATTTAAGGCATAACATTATGGTTTCCATTATGGGTAAACGCGATAATTGCATTTTAGGAAGTGAGGACTACCGCCCCCTCAATGTGATTTGAACCATTAATTCCATATGTGGGATGAATAAAGGATGGATTTAATGATATTATATATTATATTATAATATAATTATAAAATACCTTTATATCATTATGATTTAAATTAATTAAATATGAAATATAAATGAATGTAGCGTTCATTCATACGTACAGCTTACCGTCTCCATGAATGGTGCATTTCATTTCTTACCTCTAAGTGTTTTTTAATATTATAAATCGTGTATATACTGGATATATATGATATATATGATATCTATATAATGAATATAATTCGGGATATAATGAATAATTTACCACATGAACAACTTGTAATTATAAGATGTTTATTTTTGACTCAAAATCCAAAGATCGGAAAAACGAAAGTTATTAACTTAAATAATTACATAATGTTCAAAACATAGTCATAAGTGTTATTAAAGGAAGAATTAACTTGAGAAATGTTCTTAAGAAAGTAGATATTAACTCTAGTTTATTATTTAGGAGACTAAAGAATGATTGAGTCATGTCGGACACGAGGTAAGGGACTTCGTCTCAATCTCCTTTCATTGAGGAATATTTTGTTTTATACAAAAATATCTTTTATATTGTGCATAAACCCCTTTGACTTTTACTTTTATTCAAAAGGAATATTTTTATAAGAATCATTTTACTAAACAACAAAAGGGAATGTTTTTGTCTTACAAATGCGACGATAACAACATCTCTACCGCCGTGACAATTATTTGAGTTTCGGCTTCCTCTACAAGACATAACTTTTTTTAAAATGAAAAATAAATAACATATTTTACTTTTATTTTATTTTGGTATTGAAAATTTTTTTGATAATTTTTTTTATATCAATTTGTTTTTGATATCTTGTGATTGAAATGTGGAAATGTTATGTTTACTATATGCATGTTTTATGTGATACAATTATATTATGGTTCTCGGGCATTGTTTATGAAGACGGGTGGTTCCGTGATAAACTAAGGGCGGGTGAGCCCAATATAGCTCTCCAATTCCTTGGGTAATGCGAAGGAGTTAAACACTAAGGTTTCTCCGAAGAGATTTAGGGAATATACTATAATGGGTATTCCAAACGTAACCATGAGGGTTACTCCCTGCGTAAGAATGTTATGAATGCATCAAGTTACCTTTATGTCTAAGGAATTCTATGAGTTATTCATAAAACTTATGATTTCGTGATGTATGTTAAAGTGCCTATATTCTATGAATAAATTATGATTTCATTTGTTCTTATGTATACAAGGACTAATGTTTTCATTCCATATTTATATATCCCTTACTGATCTTTTTATGCTCATCCCATGTTTTTGAAATGTTTTTCATAGGTCAAGGGAAAGGTACATGATGTGAAGATAGTGTTGAGGAAGTGTCAGTAAAGAATAAATGTTTTATTTTAAATATGTTTCCTTGATTGGAGAAAATTAATACTGTCTTTTATGTAACAACCTTGTTTAAATTTGGAATACAATGCATGATTTATGATCTAATTCTCTAAAACTCTAAACCTGAAAAGATCCTTAATGTGTATTCTGGTAATAACTCAAGATTAAGAAATGTTTAAGGATTGGGACTAATAAAAATAATTACAATAATTAGGTTATTTTATTGTTCAATATTTATCTAAATAGTCACCCAGGTTAATTTTAGTGATTTCATTTATCAATCATATATTTTTATGGAATTCAAAAAAATTAATTATCATCTTAAATATTTAAATATACAACTTTACATAGAAAAATAAAAAGGAATAATAGAACCCTTATTCTAATACAATTAATCAATAATCATGGAATTTAACATATTTCTTTTCTACTCAAACCATTACGTCTCTAGGAAAAAACAATAAAGAATTATATTACAATTTACATCACATCAATCCCCCATCTACCAATTTAGTACTTCACTAGGAGACTAAATGTTAGATATATTAGTAAAAAATAATAGAAAATAATTACATTGATCCATGGAAATATGATGACTCATGTAATGTTAAATTAATGGTTATAGAATAGTTTATTCAAGGTATTTTAGGAACTCCTACAATCAACATGGTTTATGAAGAAAGTGAACATTTCAATTCAAATATAATAAACCAATAAATTTTATATTTGGTTGTGCATTTTATGAAACCATTACTTAATGTATCTCATTACAGTGAAACACATTTCTATTAACTATAAATATGAAAATGAATGAACAAAAAACACTTATATCCCCTTAAAATCCATGGATGCCAAGTATTATAAATAAACGACATTGTAGAAAATTATAATGAAATGAAGCTTATTAGACCACAATATACCACACCACCATATATTATGGTGAAATAAAATTTATTTATTAAAATCATAACCATTTTCATTCAATTTGAAATAAAAATAATTATATATAGCATATTAAATATTATGAAAACATAATGCATAAAATCTATGATAATCGTAGACAAAACAAAATCATAATATCATTTATGAAAAGGAAATTTATGACATCGAAATACTTATATAAATAATATTATGGTGATTTTTATGTCATGACACCTAAATTATGTAATCCCAAATTAAATGTCTGATAATGAGAAACTTTATCCAACCTCAACACATAAAAAATCATACAAACCTAGAAAAAATATCATGAAGTAATACATGATAATTTTTAATTATTTGAACTTTAGGTAAACAATTAATTGAATTTCAATATATGACTTCATTTTTCAATTAATATTTTATTTAGTACCTTTATGGTTTTAGTCTGAACCCTTAGTAATAGACTAGAACAACACAATGATTTAAGCAATAAAATAACTCACTACATATTTCTAAATGAATTTTGATATATATTAGAGCCATGAAACATATATAAACTCAATTTAATTCATGTATAATTCATCTATAGATTATCATAAAATAGGCTCTAAATGAAATAGACCATATCCCCCCCCCCCCCGTATAAATATAATATTCCTTGATTAAAATAATCTTCTTAAATTCACATTTAATATCCATTTTTATCCATATTATTATATCCTTTTTTTTGTTGACTCAATGAATACTCTCAAACATTCTACTGACAACCTATTATGATATATTTATGATAAAAATATCCTCCAAAAACTATTTTACGGTATGTGGTAAAACACCCAGATTACTTTCTTTGTTTCCTCTATCATTTTAGTTTGTCTGTTCCTTTTGTGTCCTAGATTTTGGTGGTTTGAACTCAAAACATATCTCTACTCATCCCTATGTATAGACATATGTTTCCTCTTACCATTATGAATTGAGTTTAAGTTACTAGATTTTACCCAATGCGTCATAGGTTGAGCACTTTATTTTTAGGATGATGCAATGTGTTTCCTTAGTCATATATATATCCTCACTAATTTGGTCTGAATTTTCCATGGATGATTAAAATAATCCCATATTTTTCTAGCTTATTTTCCCTTTTAAATTTAATAGATTCATATATCACATCCACTCATTTCGATATTATTTATTCTTGTTTAAAAGATATATGAAAATTCATCATATTTCAAATAATCAAAATCATGATTTAGTGTCTCATATACCCATTGAGAGTTATTAGTATAGTAATTATCTCCCTTAGAATGACACTACTCAACATGATAAATCTATGAATAGATAGTACTATATTTTTTTATCTTCCACTTAGACATCAAAAATTCCAATCCCACGTAATCATCGTAACCCCAACCATCCTCATACAATTTTCCAAACCTATTGGGTCCATATTCCGTCACCTAGTATTCTGTATATTTTCTATATGACTAAAATATATTTTAACTCCCCATAAAATTTACTTTTTATAAAATATATTAGAACCCTCATTAATATTATTATCTAGACCCAGTTGGTTTTTAAACATATGTTATCCACTTGAGTCCAAAACCAAATCTTCCCTAGTTGGAGGAACTAGTATATTTGGATTTCATACAGCCTGGGTGAAGGGTTTTATATGGGATATAAAATTCACAAACATTATCTTTTTAGTTCTAGGGAAATGGGAGATTCTTTCTGAATCCTATAATCCTTCCTCACCTATATCACCCCAAAAATTTAGAATAAAACATTAATAATCTTGATATATTTCTTAATATAAAACATTATGCTTTAAGAGTATTATGATATACAATAGAAATATTGATATTTAAATGTGATTGTAATTAACTACTATTTTATTAGGAAGGTAAGAATATAGTTAATCTCATTATAAATTATATATATAATTTTAAATCTAAATAAAAAATTATTTATTAATTATTACAAAATAATAACCAATTATTATAAATGTAAATTTATGAATTAAAAATTAATTTTTATCATAAAGTGGGGGTTATTGATTATTAGAAGTAAATAATATAATAAATTTCAAAAAATATATATAAATTTCATTTTTAAAAATAAAATCATTTTGGACATCATAATATTAAATATAACTGTGGTGAAAATTTTGGGATATTTTTGAAATGGTTATTTTTTTAGTAGATTGTGGAAATTAGAAGTTTTTCAAATAATGTCATTTATTTTCTGAATAAAATTTAATTTAAATGTATGATTATATTTTTCAATTGGTCTTAAATATAAAAATGAATTTTTTCTTTATAATGATGTAATTAACTGCATTTCAATCACTAATATTCATGATTTTTATATAAGTTATTTTTATGCTTAACAACTAAATTTTCAAAACATTGGTTTTTATTGTGTCTTATAAATTTACATTAAATTTTTTTTAATCCAATTATATAATTTGAATGTAAAAAACATTATTCAATATTTATAATCTTTTAGTTTAAATTTGGTAAAGATTCCCCTTTTGTTTTTTTCGACATTATGAAAAGTAACTATGGTAAATATTTTTCACCTCAATAAGGTTAAAGTGGTATAAAATTGTTTAAAATATGGAATAATATGTTAAAATATCACTTAAACATGAATTTAATAATTTTTAAATAGGTTTTTGACCATATTATCACAATATTTAATGTTATGTAAAATATTTTACCATTTTATTGGTCGATGACTTATATATTATTTTCTGTAATGAAAATACAAAATTTCAATCTCTTTTCTTTTAAAAACTCCAATTTTTTTTCATAGGAATAAAATTGGTAATTTTAATTTATAAATAATTTATTTTAATACTAATAAAATATTTATTTTATATTTATTTGTTTTTAATTTTTAATTATAGAAAAATATCTAAAATGATTATGCAATTTCGACACAGTTATTGTGAAATCAGTAGAATAGTGATTTATTATTTTAATAAACCATATGTTTATATGTATAAACTATGGTATTATATATATTTTATGGGTAATTATAATTTATATGTTATTTTTAACGTTTTTATATTTATAATAAATTATTTTCTTAATAACATTAATGGATAATTATATTGATAGTATAAAAAAGTCATTAATGATATTGTTTGTTATATAAAATTTTATTAAATGATTTAATAATAATAATAAAAATTAATGAGGATTTGGGGACTGGGATATGGTTGAAAATTAAAACATTTTACTATTTCTATTGCCAATTTTTTCTTTATAAGAAAATTTTAAACACTTAATGATTAAAAAAATAAGTTTCAACAATTAAGTATAAAAGTTGGGAATGATATTTAAAATTAATATATTAGTGTTAAAATGACATAAAGACATTTCTAAATCATATTTGATGAGTTCATTTTTATATTATGTCATATTTACTTTTAAACTAACATTATTTGGAAGCATATTTCTGTGAATGTGTCTTTATAATTTTTTTATGTTTTTCAAAATTACAAGTGTACCCATTCCCTCCCTTATAAAAGGGAACCCCTCGTCTCTATTGATTTTATTAATTTAACATTCAATGTGTCCTTAATATGCGATCTAAAGGGGTTCAATCGAAGAAGAGGTAATCGTTTAACCCAACATCCTTTAATTAATTTATTATTATACCTCCTAAAAATATGTGGTATTTATCATAAAATAATAACTATTGGTTCATCAATATATAGGAATTATACTTATTTAACAACCATCACCCACCCTATTTTCTATCATATGGGAAATTTAATTATCACTTGTTTGTATGTATGTGATATCGTCTCCATATAGAGATATAATTCATTTTCCATTACCACCATTCATGTTTGGTTATTATGATGGATTTAAATATAATATTATATTTTTTTATATAATTAGGTTTTCTTATTTTTAAAATATTATTTATACTTATTTATTTAGTATTATTATAACCTTAAAATAGTTTTCATATGTATTTATGAACTACCATCTTCATGAATGGTGTATATCATATTTCAATGTCAACCATTTGGGAATGATTATGAATATTTAAATAATTAATTCATTTGGTATTTATACCATTATTAAAATATGGGATTTTATTTAATCATTGTCAATGTAAACAGATCAAAACTAACAATATAAAACATTCTTGAAAATCAAAATAGTTAACACTCTAAAACAGTAATTTGAATATGGAATTATTGATAAATGGATGATGAAATGTTGTGAGTGGATTTTATGTGATAATACATTTATGTTAAATATTTTCTTTATTGAATTATAATATATATAAATTTGTTATAATATAGGTAAGGATACTTATGAATAAATTCATATGTATGTTTAGGGTTTCACTTTCAGTTTTATTTCTATGATACATATACCATATTCAGTACTTGTTTCCATTAAATTGTGTATATACTAAACATGAATGTATTTTATATTTTTTTCATGAAAAATATGGGGATTTATAAATCTCTACGTGGTTATATATTTAATTAGTTATTGATTTTAAACTTAATAATTTTGTAAGGCTTAATCATCTCAATATTGTTTTGTTGAGACATGGTTTATATTATGCACTTATCATCTATTATAATGTAAGAATACTAAAAATTTTACATGGTATAAAATGAATTTAATAATTTTCATGATATTTAATGTTTAATTTGATGTTATTATTTCATTGGATTGTAATTCATAAGTTACCAAAGTGGTAAGAGTTTTATGTTTCAAAATCATTTTCACTAGAATTATTTATACCTAAATTTTGGATGATAATAATTTATGATCATTATCTTTAAAATATCATGAATTTTATTAACCTTTTATTATTACTGGATATTGAATATTATCCATTAATTTTACTCTCTTTATTTTCTCAAGAGATCGAAATACTGCTTTTATGGAAATCTAATTTTATTTCCCTCTTTGAACAACATTCATTTCCATCCATATATATTTTATCATTAAAATGTTTTTATGAATTTTTTTTACTATACTCATATAAAATTTTAAATTAATTTTAACAAATGTTTTACTTACTTTAAAAATGATTCGAATTAATATCTGTGTCTATCGCTAAATGAGGTACTATTGAGTATTTACTGAAAATATTAAACATATATTTGTTTTAATGTACTCAACATGATTAGATTTTATCACTGTCATGACAACTCAATTATTTAATGATTCCTTTATAAATTTCCATGGTCATTTTTAAATAAATTTTCCCTTATTTTTTAATATTATATAATTAAAATAAGATATTTAAAAAGTAAAAGTGTGTTTTCATCAAGATATTCACCAAGAGAACTTTTTTAGGAATTTTTAAAAATATGATGAAATCATTTCATTTTACATATATTTCACTAGGGATATGATTAAATATTAATATCCTTAATATAAATCAGTATGGTTTATGGTTGTAAATATGAAATAGTGATGATATACACTTTAATTCCCATGTAATATGTTTTAATAAATTTTATCAAGATCTTGTGGAATTACAAATAAAAAAATTATGAATATATTATGGATTGGTCTAAAATTATATATCCCTCCTATTAATTGGGTAATGATTAGTACATTATGATCTAACAAAATATATGGTATATTCTCCCAATCCTGAAATATGGTACACATTAGTTTATCCCAAACCCAAAAGAGGGTGCACACAAGGTTATACCAAGTCCAAAAGAGGTAAAAAAATTGGTTATCCCAAGCCTAACATGTGAGTAAAGTATCCATGGATATACTTGAAATTATATTTCTACTATAATGATTATTCCACATTATATGCCACTATTTTATGAAATGATTTTAAAGAATTGTTTTTCTATGGTGGCTCATATTATTTCATTCCTTTATAAATCATGTTAAATGAACATTCATGATTAATTCCATGACACATGTTTATGATCTATGAATTTCATGTTAGGAATTTTTATGATTAAACTCATGTTTTCGAACCCTTATTATCCTGTAATTATTAAATGATAATTCATATATCCCTTTTTGTCCTTAATAACCATTTGGGATCAACCTTTTTTATATTTCATTTTCCTTAGGATATGATGAAAGATTTTATATAAGATATGTCTATGTTGGGTCCTACTTTTGAAGAACACAATGTGAGATGAAAAAGATGAATTTTATACAAATTATATTCATATCCATGTTTCCAAATAATCTAATAATTTATGGTTCTAGCATAAATAAATTTTTTTATAAATATTCATCTAATAAGTTGTTATATTTACATATAAAATGAATGGACTACTATAGTTGGTTTCTAATCAATGATTAGTAAATTTTTTAAAATAGGTTGAGAAAAATTTAGTGATAAACCTTATTATAATTCTCAATATTATAGATCATATTAATGTTGTTCTAAGTTAAAAAATTATTGTTTTCATAGGAAATGTGACCTTTTCTAGTGTCTAGTAATTATATATTGTAGTGTCACACATTTACTATGGGGTAAAAAATTTAAATGAAGTGTATTATTGATTAACATTATCATAATTGGTGCATGATGAGTGGGTCAAAGACTACACACTATTATAGAAACTCCTAAGGTATATACATAGGTTAAATAAAATTTTCATTATGAACCTCTATAATGAGTGAGAGAATAGAACCTGTGGAAACCTATGATATTCTATAGAGACATGTGATAACCTATAGTGTATTGGGTTGACAGGTATATGGTTTATAATAGGTTTAATGGAATACATTACCCTTATATATTTTATGTGTGGAGAGTTTAATATAATTAAGTATATTTTGGGAGACATTTACATGAATACAACTCTTGGGTTTAGTATATGTTTTAGTGAAAATGCTCTGTGAGGAATACTGATTTTATATTTTTTGGAATTACGATTGAAGCTATTGATAACCATTATCATAGAACAGTTTTTTTATTTTTTTGTAATTATGGTAGTTTGGGATATAATATTTAGTACATTTTGATAATTTAGTATATATATAACCTTGAGATTAAATATTTATTAGGTGGATATGTGATTAAAGTTAAGTATACTACATTTAGAATATTATATGGTTATGGTAAACTAAATTTGATGAAATAATATTGAGATAATTTAAGAAAGAATATATGGTTTTATTGAGGATTTATGGTCATTTAGTATTTTTATGGATGTTATTAGCATAATTTGGTCTAGAGTCCCATATTTTAGCACTAGAAGAAATTATTTGGTAATTTTATTTTTTGAAATTAATTGAGGATTTCATTTTACAAATCAATAATTGTAATGGAATTATGAGAGTTGAAACACTTAAACATGTTTTTTTAACTTGTCTAAAGGGTCGATAGGTCCCCCATAGGTATCCTTGAGTGTTTGTAGTGTTTGGATCTAAAAATCATGGTTTGAGTGATCTAAATAGGAAAATGGTTTTTCTGAAACATTGATACCCTCAATAGTAATTTGTGAATCCATATATAAGTGGATTAGTGGTGGGGAGTTTTATATGTGCTTTATTTTTTAATCGTTGGACCTATCCTACATGGTTAGTCATTTGGGTAATACCTCAACACTATTCATGACATGGTTTGTCTAACCGTGTGACCCAAACCATGCAGTCTTTTATAAGAAATTAAATTCTCTAATTTAATTTTATAGTGAAAGAAATATAAACCTATACTAAGCCTCTACCCTCTTATTCCATGTGACACACTCCCCCTAGATACCTAAACCTTGTGAAACCCCCTCGCATCAACTCCTCTTCAATGAATGATTTTCAACTAATCTCTTCTCAATTTTTCTTATATTAATCAATGTATGGTCCATTGATAACTATTATTATCTATTCTATAATTATTTATTATCCTCATCGCCTAATTAAAGTTCACTTGAACCCTTGGGTAAGGGTTGACTAGGTTTTCGGTTTATAATCTTATGTTTGGGTGTGCATTGAATCTCTAGAGACTACTACATGTTTGTTTCAGGGGTTCTCTTCTAAAGGTGATTATTTTTAGATCCTTTTTCTTTTTTAGTAATGACATGAGGTAATTTTTTATCTATTATTTTTTATCACATGTTCTTATTGGTTTCTTTGGTGATTTAGGGTCCCAATTAATTTTTATTGTACATTTTCTTCATCCTTGACGTGGGTTCGAGTTCCCAAAGTTGAAGGAGACTTACAACATATGAATATGTAGAAATGTTTGTATATATTCCCTATTTATATTTATATTCATCCATGGAATTTAATATATATATATATATATATATATATATATATTTCTATGTGTGATTATGTATAATAAGAAAAAATGCATATAGGTGTAAGTGGAAATGGGTATACACATATATAATCATATATGTCAGGATCCCCTAGTACATATTCAATATCGCTGGATTATATACATAGGGTCTAGGTGTCCTTATGTATGTGTGGTGGTGTATATACTTGGTAGTGGGAAGGAGTGACATTGGGTGGTCACCGCTAGAACCATTAAGAGCCTAAGTGTTCATCTTGACCTTCTTGTCCTTGAGGTAGGATTAATTTCCATTATCCATTTAAATTTAATATTTCATAAAATTATTCTTTATCATGATTGTAGTACGACTCTTGAAATAATTTTTTTTATTCTAAATGTACTTTTTAGGAGAATAATTTCCAGATTTCATAATAAAACCCCTCGAATGATGTTCACTATATTCTATGATAAAAATTAATGATTAGTTATTTATATCATTCTTGGTTTATGTCGTGGATTTTTATAATTCCTCAATTTTAGAATTTAATAGGTGGTATGTGGAACATTTCCTCTATTAATTTTCCAAAATGATGTTTCCCCTTAATATATAAGTAATTAATGAATGAAGACACATCTTAGTTGTTTAGTCCTCTTATAGTTAGAATTTCCCATGTTTGAAATTCCCTTGGTTCCCATGTGAGTGAAATTTTTTCTTTTCTATTTAATTGTTGATAAGAATGAGATGCTTGTTGTAGTATATTTTCATACATGTAATTGTGATACAATCATTGTTAGCTTTACCGATTCTTTCCTCCACCTTTTTGGGTGATGTGTAAATTAATTTTTTTTTGTGTTGACCTTGAATTATTAAATAATTATTATTACATGATTTTGATTAAATTGTTTATTTGGAAATTATAAAATTGAGTGGGTAAACTCATGTGATATGTTTAAGAGTGAATTTTGAGAAAACAGTTTTAATACTCCTGGATTTCTATTTTATTGAATTTTGATATTTGAGTGGGTATACCCATGAGATGAATTTGTTATTGTAATTGTTATATGATTGTGTAGTCTTATAAGGTATGAAACGGTAATTGATTACATAGATTCCATGGAAGGAACTCTGTAGATCATGAACATTAAAGTGGATTCCATTGATAGATTATTCTCATTGGGCCTGGATTCCGTGGAATTACATGAGCTAAGCTACCCCTTGGATCCATATTTCATGGACTCACATAAGACATTTTTGGTATTAAATTCTACTAGGACTCCAAATAATTCCTAACTGAGTTTCCATCAAGACTCTCCTTGGAATTGAAGAGGATTCCTGGGTCTTCTACACTTTAGATATAATCCATTATTGTCTAACATATTGATTACATGGAATGAATTTTAGAACTACAAAATTCATAGTCACCAACACATCTGTGGATGTCATGAAACTTTGAGTTATATGAAAATGCCGTGGTTGACATGAAATTTTTATATGTTTAAGACATATTAATTAATTAGATTAATCATCATTTAAACATAGTTACAATGACATAGGCATGCCTATTAAATTACTGGTATATTAGTTGAATCAAATAGATTAGACGTATTTGTATATAAATGGGAAACTTGATTTATAGGATTATTAGATTTCAGAACATCCATTAAATGATTCTTATTATCCACACACTTCATAATTTATATTTTATGAAATGGGTTGGGAAATACACTATGGGTTCCAACCTACTGAGATGTATATATCACACCCTGATTGGGCTGTGACTGCACTAGTGTACCCGAGTAAACCTTTTGATTTTAGGACCAACGACTATTATTTATGTTGACTTTCTTTAAAATGGGGGATAGTTATAGGGGATGATGTTAGAGCTCGACATGCTCATGGAGATTTCCTTTGAATATTTTCTTTATTTTTGTTATTTGTGTAATGTACAGTGAAACATCCTTCTGTATATATTTTGTTTAGTTTAAGTAGCATTATTTTTCATAACCCTATTCATGTAAATAGTCTTATAAAAATTTTATTAATTATAATTTATATATTGTATTTCTTTTTCATTTTTTTATTTCTACTTCTGTTTTTTTTTCATTGATTAATTTCTAGTATACTGTTGTGCTACTCTAGCTAAGGGTATACTCTCCCCAAAATAACCTATTTAGACCCTTGCTACTAGTTTGAATTATAAGGACCCAACCTTATTACGTTATATAATATTGAATTTACTCAAGATATCACATCCTTTCACATTGAGGATCATTCTGGGTTTATAGTTTTATTGAATTAGGATACCTTACATACATAACATACCAAATTCATACATGAGGATACTACTAAAAACAGTTTCTATTTTTTTCCAAATATAAAACAATAAATCTTAAAAAATGATTTCTTTAGAAATCATTTATATAAATCATCAAGAATTCCTTACTTATCTTACCAATCCTTATATCCTTGGAAATTTTTTAGAAACGTGGGATGAGTTATAAAACTCAGTAAGGGATATAATGATAGAAAGTGTTACTAATGTGATAACATAAAAAACCAATAAAACCCCTAATCATAATAAATCATATGCATAGAACCATCGTGTATTTTACATAGAATATATTTACAATATAACTATTACATTAACCCTTAAACATGGAATAAACATTGGGTAAACCTCCTTCTCCAGAGTACCTAATGCATTGGAGAGCTATAATGGGGCTCACACGTCATATCATGAGCAATAATGGGCCCAACCCAAAATATCTTGTGCTATAATGGGCTCAAAACAACATATCATAAGTTTTAATGGGCTCAACCGAACATAAATATTGTCCAAGGAACATATAATGGTAATAAAGTATCTTGAAATCATGATAAACCACTCACACTATATATATAAAAACAATCATTTTGAAGTTTATTAAAGAGAGTTTTAAAAAGATTTCAAAAGGAAAGTCCCTTAAAATTACATTTGGAGTGTGAATTAATAGAATGGAATGGATAAGTGTCTAAATTATAAATTAACATAATATAATATAATATAAACAAGAATTCATCACACCAAAAATCATATTACCACATAATGGATATGTAGAAGGTCAACCCAATGTTTGTAAATTGGGTTATGAATTCCATTACTTCGGGTTTGTCATACTTAAAACTTGTTTAAAACACTTTTATAATGGATAAAATAGTGTTATTAATATGTTATAGAAACATATCCAACTTTATAATATCTTATATGATAATTTCATTACATCATTTCACCTATTAATTATTAGTGTTTAGTTCCTTGCATTATTTTGGGTACGTTTCTTTACATGACTTTCCATGGTTGGTTCATGATGGTTATTCTTGTAGATTGGAAGGGAAACTCCAGAAATTGAATGGAAAGTTATTTATTTATTTCCAGTAAAATAAATTATACCATTTATCATTTTTATGTTTGATATGATGATGATTCATAAGTTAAATAATTAATGATGTTCGTTTAGATCATTTTAGGGGCTCTTTGGTAATAATGAATTCATTTTGTTTTATAAATTAAAAAAATGTGTAGAAAAGAAATAAATAACCATGTATGAGTGATAATAAATATATTATAACCTATTTTTACCATAAAAATGGTTTCATTACCAAACATAAATTAATTAATGTAAATTGAAATCACATCGTCCACGATGTCGGTAGTTCAACAAATCATATAAAATGTTTTTATTCCTTCAATAAATCTAAGAGGAGAAGAAGAATGATGATGAATTTTCCATGAAAATGAGAAAATAAACAATATACATGATTTATGGAGCATTAATGTCTCATGTGTAAGAGGAGATGGGGAAATAATTATAAAAGAAAGGAACACAAAATAAAATAATATTTAAGAAATCCCTTACAAAAAATCGGCATCCAAACTGGTAAGTTAAATGGTTTTAGAAAACATAAAAAAGAAATGAGACAAGGGTAACCCATCCATAAATGAATCATAAAATAGAATATATCATGAATAATATGAAAGAAGAACTTGGTATAGATTCTTTAATTCTTTACCACATAAAAGAGAACATGAATAGAAAAAGAAAGAAGTTGAGAATTTTCTTACCTTGTAGAGTAAATCCTAGAACATGAAGGTTGGTACCTTGGGGGTATAAGTAATAATTGGGAGGACTACTATGTAGGTAAATATGCTAGAGCTTTGTTGATGAAATTTTTTTAATGAATTTAATTATTGAATGGGTTCGTATTTAAAAAAAAGTGAGGGAATATTTTAATAATTTCCAAGGGACACCACATTAGTGGTATTTGTAAAACCATGGGCTTGACCATGGTATTTTCCCAAGGTATTAGCCACTTAGGACACCTAAAATATTATTTTACTGTACACAAGTCGACCAGATTTATTAAATCATTATTACATCATTAATGATGTTATTAGCACACCGAAACTCAAAACGGTATTTTTACTGTTCACCAAAAAAATCAACTCTTTCATAAAAATCTCCAAAATTCACCATAAAAATTTATCAATGAGAATAATTCAAAATTAAACTCTATTTTTTGAAGATATTTTTCTAAATATTATTAATTTAATTTTTATATAAAATTATACATGATTCAAAAATTAATAATTTTAAAACTATAACTGCTTTTATATCGCATTGAAAAATTAACCAAGATGTCATTGTGTTAAAGCCTTAAGAAAATAAAATAATAAAACAATTTATTAGTATTTAGTGTTATTTTACTATTAATATTACAATTCATAAGGGTATGTTACTATTCACTAAAAAACATTGGCTCAATCAGACTCTAAATAAATTACAGAACATAATTTTAGGTGACTGTTTTTCGAAATTCAAAACATAGAAGATAAAAAATTTGGTTTAAAGGAAAGTTATAAAAAACTAATTAAAAAATGTCTCATGCATTTCATTTATTTTTTAAAATACTTGGGGTGTTACATTATCTCCACCTTCTAAAAATTGAATCCTTTCAATTGTATTTCCTCTTTAAACATGTGAGCGTAACGTTCCCTCATATAATTTTCATATTCTCATGTTACTTCTTCATCAGTGTGGGTTCTCCACAAAACCATTACCTAGTGGATTACCTTATTCTGCAATATCTATTCCCTTTTATCAAAAAATTTTAATGTTTTCTCTTCATAAGAATGGATTTTTTTCCAATTAAACTGCTTCTGGGATCAAGACATGTGATTAATCTGGAACATACATTCTCTACATCGAAGCATTAAAAACATTATGTATTTGTGATAAACTCGGAGGCAAAGATACTCAGTATACAACTGATCCAAATTTCTCTAGGATTTCAAAAGGACTGATAAATTTCAGACTTATCATTCCTTTCTTAAAAAACGCATCACACATTTCCAAGGAGAGATTTCAAGGAAAACATTGTCACCAACCATAAAAGGGAAGTATTTCATTCTAATATCTACATAATTTTTCTTCCTACACTAATCTGTACTCATGTGATACTGGATCATATTCACATTCTCATCCACTTCTTCTACATATTATTCTCCCATCAACATTCTTTCGCGTAATTCATCCCAAAATATTGGCGTTTGAAACTGCTTCCCATAAAATGCCTGAAAAGGTGCCATCTGTATACTGGAATGTAAACTGTTATTATACGAAAACTCAACTAAATAATGATGTTGATACCAACATCTTTTGTATTCCATTGAACAAGATCAATACATTTCCTCCAATGTCTGAATCATTTTTTGTTACTGCCCATCTGATTGAGGATGAAAAGTTGTACTAAAATTTAATTTTGTTCCAAGTCAGATAAAATGGAAAGAGGTACTTTATATAAAATGACAATATATTTTAGGGATATTTGAGAAAGATTATCCAACAACATTATATCTAGAATACAAAATAAATTTGTATATTTGGTCAGCCTATCGAAAATAAGACAAATCGCATTGTTAACTCAAGAAGTATTATGTTGTCCCACAATGAAGTCCATCGATATATTCTCCCATTTACACTATGGAACTAGAAATGGTTTAAGAATCCCCTTTGGAAACTGTTGCTCTGCTTTAACCTATTGACATGTCAAACATTTCACTGTAAAATCAGCAATGTCCCTTTTCATTCCATCCCACTAGTAATACTCCAGAAGGAAACTTTACATCTTAGTACCTCCAGGATGAACTAAAAAAGGATAACTATGAGCTTCACACACAAAAACATTTCTTCAAATGGGAATCACAAGGCACATACAACCTTTTTAAAAATATTAAAACATAATCATTATTAATGTTAAATTCTTGAAGCTTACAGTTTTTAACCAATTCTACCTTTCTCTTTAGCTCAAAGTCTATATTCTACGCTCTCTAAATTCTATTAGATAACAATAAATCCACGAAAATCAGAAACAAAACAGATGTATTCCCTACAATAAAAACTTCCAAACAATAATTAATCAAATCATTAATCAAGGGATCATGTTCCAAACGTAACATGGTTAATGATGAATGATGTTCTCAACTCAAGTAATATTCCACTTGGTTTGATTTTCATGGATGATAATTGACCGTGAAATCATAATCCTTTATCAGTTCAGTCCATCTTCTCTGCCTCATGTTTAATTCCTTCTGATTGAATAAATATTTTATAATTTTATGGTCTGTATATATTTTACATTTGACACCGTATAAATGGTGCCTCCAAATTTTCTAAGAAAAAACCACAGATGCCAATACCAAATCATGTGTGGGATAATTTAACTCATGAGGTTTTAGTTGTCTTGATGAATAAGAAATTACCTGATCATTCTACATAAGAACATAACCAATTTAATTAAATGAAGCATCACATTAGATGAAAAACTCTCCATTTCGAGAAGGAAATAACGAAATTGGAGCATTCACCAATCTCTACATCAGTTCCTAAAAAAAACATCACATTATTCTTTCCGAAACAATTTAACCCCTTATGTGTTAACTTAGTTAGTGGGATAGATAACTATGCAACATTTTTAAAAAATCATCGGTAATAACATGAAAATCCATGAAAACTACGAATATTTGTAAAATATGTAGGTCTTGTCCATTTATCAACAACTTTTTTTGGCAGGATCAACAGTTATTCCATCCTTCTTTACAATGTTCATAGTAAAAGAATTTTTTGCAACCAAAAATCTCTATTTTAAATTTTCTATACACTTTATTTTTTTAGGGTTTTTGAAATAGCCCTTAGATGATTTTAATGCTCAGCTTTTATTCTAGAATATACCATAATGTAATAAATAAACACAACTACAAAATTATCCAAGAACCCATGAAATGTTCTATTCATAAGATCCATTAATACATTAAGTTCATTAGTTAATCCCAAAGGCATAACTAAAAATTCAAAATGATGATATCTAGTATATAATGCACTCTTTTTGATGTCTTTATCCTTTACTTTCAAAAGATGGTACCCCAACCTCATGTCAGCATTTAAAAAATAATGTGCTCCTTAGAGCTAATAAAACAAATCATTGATATGAGGTAAATGATACTTTTTTTAAAAAATAATGTTATTCAAGGCTCTATAATCGATGCAATGTTTCATTGAAATTTATTTTTTTAACAAACAAGATAGGGGTTCCCTATGGTGAAGTGCTAGGTAAGATGAAGCCTTTATCTAATAATTCTTGAAACTGATTATTTTAATTCTATAAGTTCTATTTGGGCCATTATACAAGGAGGATTAGAAATTGTATTAGCATTAGTAACTAATTCAATAGTAATCTCTATCTCTCAAAGAGGAAGAACTCCAAAAAAATATTTATGAAAAACATACTAGTATTAAATTAACACTAATAAATAATTAATCTGGACAGTTCCCATATCTTCAAAAATATAAGCAAGATAACATTCATTTCCATCCTTTATTATTTTTCTAGATTCATGATATTTTATTAATGGTATGGGTTCATTATTGTAAACAAACTGAAATTCTTTTTGAAAAAAAAAACTTTTTTTCTGAAATCTTTCTTAGTAAGAAAAAAAAGAAAGCTAGTCCATACCCAGAATAACATCAAAATATACTAGAGGAAAAAACTGATTGCAGATAAACTCCTTCCATAGGCAAGGTTAGGCAGATTCTTATAATTTCTTTTTTCCACAATATTTACTTCAGGTGTTTTTACCATGATATCTGGTTTTATTTCATGCTGTTGAATTCTCATTCTAACCAAAAATGTCTTAGAAATGAAGGAGTGTGTTGACCTGGAATGATACATCACATTTTAGAAATATATAAAAACAATAAATGAACTTTATACCACCAAATTTGACGGCTCATAATCTTATGAATTTGTTGAAAATGATTATATCAAACCCTTCTTCTTTAATTCTTTCTGATTCCCTATTTGAGTAACTAGATTAGGAAAACATTATCAAAATGACCCAATTCCATATATTTAATGTATCTCAACATAATCTTCTCATTAATATTAGGATAATTTTCCTTTCAATCACATGACATGTGTCCAAAATGTCCACATAGGTAGCATTTCCCAGAATTTACAAGACATTCACCAGGATTCCATTTACTACACTTGTCACATGAAAGGAAATTTATTTTCATACCTCCAGAATTCTTTGATGAGTTCTTCTCCATTGCCTGCCAACCATACCAATTTTTCTTCTTGCTATCTTGAGGAATATATGTGTCACCCAACTCCATATAAACATTTTTAGCAAAATGAACAAGCTTTTTATTGATTTTAAACCCACGTAATTCCAAAGCACTTTCTAAAATAAGTTTCAAAATAGAGTAAAATCTATTAAATTTACTTTCAAAATATCGAGTAAAATATGATACATACCTTGATAGTATTATAAAATTGGCTTCATATGGTTCCATAGAATCATCATTTTTCTTCTTTAGTTCTATGTATTAATTCTCCATTCTGAGTCGAACAGTTTTGGGAAATTATTTTTCTAGTAAAAGACTCTTAAAATCATCCCATTCCAAACTATCAAGATCATCTTTTTCTCTCATATTATTATCCATAGACTACCATTGATAAGATTCAACTTCCAAAAAATAAATTTATAGTATTACCTATTGATGTTTCGATCATCCCATGACATCAAATATCTTTTCTAGAGCATTGATCCATCTTTCAGCTATTACTGGATCTGCAGTTTCACTAAATTCTAGAGGATGTTGCCACATAAAATGCTCCAAAAAAGACATATTTATTCATGGTAGATCATGTTACTCTATAATATAGATACCAGCCACATTTATTTCTTGATTCAACTTATCCATTGCAGTCATAAATAGGTGGGTTCTTATTCCACCCATTTCGAGATGTAGATTCAGCAACACAACAACCTCTTGGTGCCTTCTTAATTCAGCTTCTCTGTTTATTCAGCGGAAAACCATTCTATACAAACTTGAAATAGATGAATAAAAAAGGTAATACTTAAATTCTATATCATGTAAAATTATCATAGATTAAAAATCAGTTATGGTATTCTTTAAATATCATCCCAACCCCCAAAGTTATCTAAACCAACCTTTGATACCAACTATAAGGACCTAACCTTATTACATTACATAATCTTTATTTTAGTCAAGATATAACATCCTTTCGAATTGATGATATTTTTTGGTTTAGAGTTTTATATAATTAAGATACCTTGCATATATAACATACCACATTCATACATGAGGATACTACTTAAACTGTTTCAATTTTTTTCAAAATATAAAACTTTAAATCATAAAACATGATTTTTTTTGGAAAACCACTATATCAATCATCATGACTCCCTTATTTCTCATAAAAATACATATATTCTGTGAAAAACATTTTAGAAAATTGGTATGAGTTATAAAACTACATAAGGGAGGTAAATATTGAAAGCATTTGTCAAGTGATAACATAAAAACAATAAAACACATAATCATAAATACTCATATGCATAGAAACATAATATAGTTTCCTTGGGAAATATTTACCATATTACTGATAAATTCACCCTTACATTCACCTTTACACATGGAAAAAAATTTGGTAAACTTCTATCTCTAGAGTACCTAATGCATTGGAGAACTATAATGGGGATCACCCATCATATCTTGAGATATAATGGTCTCAACCAAACATATATTGAGCTATACTATGATCAAACCAACATATATTGAGCTATAATGGGCTCAAACCAAAATAAATAATGTCCAAGGAACATATAATAGTAATAATTTATCATGAAATCAGGTGAAACCACTCTAGACATATATATAAAAATGATCTTTTTGAAGTCTATTAAAGAGACTTTTAAAAAGATTCTAAAAGGAATTTCCTATAAAAATATTATTGGAGAGACAATTAATAGAATTGGATGCATATTTGTATACACTATAAATACACATAATACAACATAATATAAACAAAAATTCTGCCCCCCAACAATCTTAATACCACATAATGGATAATTAGAATGTTAACCCAATGTTCGGATATTGGGTTAAGAATTATCTTACCTTGAGTTTGTCTTACTTAAGACATGTTTAAATCTCCAATATAATAGTTAAAAGAGTATTATTAATATCTTAAATAAACATATAAATCTTCATAATATCTTATATGATCATTTCTTTACATAATATCACCTTTTAATTGTTATTATTTTGTTTCCTGCATTGTTTGGGTGTGTTTCTTTTCATGAATTTCCATGATTGGTTCATGATGGATATTCTTGTAGATTGGAAGTGAAACACTAGAATATGAATGGAAATGGATTTAAATATTTAAATTACCATAAATTATTCCATTTATCATTTCAAAGTTTGATATGTGGATGATTCATGAGTTAAAACATTAATGATGTTTGTTCAGATCATTTTAGTGGTTCTTTGAGAATAACAACACCATTTTGTTTTATAAATTAAAACCATGTGTAAAAAATAATTCAACAAAAATGGATGAGAAATAATACATATATTATAACATGTTTTAACCATAAAAATAGTTTCATTACTGGAATTAAAATAATTAATGTAAATTGAAATCCCATCATCCATGATGTCTGTAGTTCGACATATCACGGACGATGTTTTCATTCTTTTAATATGTGGCGGAGGAGAAAAATAATGATGATTAATTATCCAGGAACATGATAACATATAAAATATAAAATATTTATGGAGCTTTCATACTTATGGGGTAAGTGGATATGTGTAAATAATAAGAAAAGAATAGAACTGAAAAATAAAAGAATAGTTGAGAAATCCCATACAAAACATTCGGCAGCTTAGTGGCTATGCCACATGGTTTTAGAAAAAATTAAAAATAGAGAGGAAAAGGGTAACCCATATAGAAATTAATCATAAAACATAATAGAGAAAGAATAAGATGAAAATAAGTATATGGTAATGATTCTTGAATTCAATATCACATAAAAGAGAACATGAATGGAAAAAGGAAAGAAATCGAGAATTTTAATACCTTGTAGAGTAACTTTTGGAACCTAAAGGATGGGAACATGGGGGATTGAGGATACCTTGTGGGGACTAATATGGAGGTAAGGATAAATTATCTTTATTTATAAGGAATGTGGAATGAATTTAAAGAATTAATGGCTTAGAATTTATAGAAAAAGTGAGGAAATATTTTAATAATTTCCATGGGGTACCTCATTAGTGGAATTTGCAAAACCATGGGAATGCCAATGGCATTTGACCAAGGTATTAGACACTTGGTAAACCTTAAATATTATTTTACTAGACACAATTTGACCAGATTTATTACACCATTAATGATTTCATTAACACACTGAAACTCAAAACTCTATTTTTACTATTCACCAAAAAAATCAAATGTTTTAGAAAAATCCCCAAAATTGACCATAACCATTTATTAACATGTAGAATTAAAAAAAGAACTCCATTTTTTGATAATAATTATCTAAACATTATTAATTTAATTTTAAATAAAAATTGTACTTAATTTAACATTTAACAATTTTAAAACATTAACCACATTTATATCACATTGGAAAACTAACCAAGATGTCATTATATTAAAGCCTTATGAAAATAAAATAATAATATAATTTAATATTCATTAGGATAATATTACTATATATATTAATATTCATAAGGGTATGTAATTATTCACCAGAAAAACATGTTGGACCCATCACACTCCAAATAACATTCTGAACACAATTGTAGACAAATATTATTTTGATATTCAAAACATAGAAGCAGGAAAATTATGTTTAAAGGATAATTATAAATATATACTTAAAAATAAGTTTCATGAATTTCATTTATTTTTTAAAAACCTAGGGGTGTTACAGTAATTATCTAGTATACGAGTCAGTGCACCAGAGGCAATGAGTCTTACTGGGTTTTGGTCACTATTGAGTGGAATATTAGACTGGGAAAATATATTTTAGAGTATGTTATAAGGGAATATACATTTTTTATTTATAGTTTTCATTGATTGATATTATTTGGAAATAATTTCTAGGTAGATCTTAGGGATTTTTGTTTTGATCAAATCATTCATACATTTTTGTTTTGAATTTTTGAGACATATTATTGTGGAATTTTAAGAAAAAATATTTATGGAATGGTCTATGTTGAACATTTTGTATTATTGTTTATGTTCTATAGATCAATGTATTATTTCATAATATAAAGACTTATCCCTATGAGATAAAAATTTTCAACCATTTCAGATTTGGTACATATTTACAGATATAAAGGATTAATTCTTATTATGTATGGGTCTTATGATCTATAAAATTCTAGTTTTAGTGAAATAAGAATGAAAAATTGTTCTTGAATATTCATTTAATATAGTAAGAGCTGATGTAGAAATATATCAAATCAAAACTAAATAATGAAATTATGCTTATGAAATAGAAAGATATTATGAAAGGTCATTTCATCAAGTTCTATATATTGATTGTAAAAGAACCACTCTAACAAAAGAAAATGATATTAAGATAAAAATAATATTTCCTTACATTAATTTTTGATGAATTGATGGTCTTTCATCTGCTTACTGATTTATGGTTTTTTGGTTGTTACCATTTTGAGGACAATTTCGAATATCACACTCCATTAGTCCCTAGATGTTATATTTCTCCTCCATGTTTATATTTTAAATTCATAATAATATTATTATTATATGAGAAATTGATTATTTATTATTCCAAGTAACAGTATTTTTCCCCACTCCCACTTTTTAGAGAAATATTTATTATCATTTTGTACAATATCATATTTAATAAAAGTTATTTTAAATTTTTAAACTATTATTGATCGATATAAAATTTTGAGGTGGTGATTTATTTATACGGGGGTGGGGGATATTTTAACACCCTAAAAAATTTAGTTTAAGAGAATGAATATCTTGGATAATTTCTTAACATGTAGCACCAATCATATTGTGAATTAAGATATACTATTGAGATATTATTATATAAATGTTATAGATATAACCAAGATTTTGAATTTTAAAATACTAATATGTGTAACAATATTATGAAATATTTGTATTGGTCTTAATCATTAGGAATTTATAGATTAATTATTATGAAATAAGGACTTAATTTTTAGTAGAGTTATTTAATGCACCAAAAAAATTCCATTGAGAAAAATGACATTTATTTATTTTTATGAGTAAATATTATAATTCATTTAAAAAAGAATTAAAAATTAAAATTTTTAAAATGATTATAATTTTTTAAATAATTATATAAAAATTTAATTATGGTAATATTTCTGAATTTTGGAAATGATTGATATTCCATCAAATAGTGAAAATATATATTTTTCAAACTATGTCATTTATTTTTATTAAATCAATTATTATAAAATATTTTAATTTTCTATTAACGTTACCTATGAAAATTGTTTTTTAGAAAAATCTAATTATTTCAACATGAATCAAGAATATTAATTATATTTATGGATGTTATTTTTAGGGTTAAAAAAATATTTTCTAGTAATTTTTTTCATGATGTTTTACGTATTTATATTAAAAATAAACTATTCAAATTTTATAAATTTAAAATTTAAAATTTTATTCCATATTTTAAATCATGAAGTTTAAATTTTGTAAATATGCCCTTTTTTATTTGTGGTCATTATGAGTTATAAGCATGATATTATTTTTCACATAAGTTATGGTAGGATGAGTAAAACGTGGTTAAAACTATGATATATAACATTAAGATAACCTTAATGGTTTATTTTAGTCTTTTATATCAGTGTGTATTTACCATCTTCACCAAATTTTCTAATTTATTTCAATTTTATTCCCTTTTATATTTGATAATGACATATAGATTATTTTATGTAATAAAAATACAAAATTCTACTCTCTATATATTAAAAACTATAATATTTAATCATATTGAAAAAGTGGTTATTCTATTTTATAAATTATTATATTTAATACTAATAATTTATTTATGTTTATAACTTATTTTCATCTTTTTATATTGGTATAATTACCATAAATGCTTATGGAATGATAACATAGTTCTTGTGAAAGAAGTTAAAATATTTAATGTTTTAAAAAACCCAAAATACATAATTTTGGATACATTTTAGTTCTACATGAATTGTTTTGGTAATTATAATTTATATTTTATTTTTAAAGGGTCTATATTTGATATAAATTTCTATCTTCGAAACATTAACGTCAAATTTAATGGAAAATAGAAAAATAAAATTTATGATTTTTTATGTTATATAATGTCTTATTAAATGATTTATAAACAATAAATATATTTATATAGTACAAGATGAATGTTAAATAGTTTAAAATTTCATTAATTTACTATTTTAAATAAAAAAAATTAACTTATAAGTAATTTATAACCCTTATTGATTGAAATTTGTTTACCAAATATTAGGATAAAAATGGTTAACATGGGTTGAACTAAAGTGTTATGGAATATAATGGACTAAAAATATGTATAAATACTATTTTTTATGTTTATTTGAATCAAATATCATATATAATTCAACATTAATCAAATTATGAACAAATTTTCATTGAATGTGACATTATAATATTTTAAAGCGGTGCGAAATTACCTGATTTCTAGTTCTATTCTTTATAAAAGGACACAACTATCTCTAATTTATGCTAATTTGATACTCATATCTCTATAAAAACCTACAAATTCTATTACCAACGTCCCTCAACATGAATTATAGTATTTTTATTCTTAAAATACCATTTCAAGGGTATCTATGAATGGATCTAAAAGAGATATACTGAGGAATATGTAATCATCATACCCAAAAACATTCCATTTATTTCTTCTTATATAACTTCTAATTGTTTGGTATTCATCAAAAATTAATATCTTCAATTTCACTAATATAGTTAAAGTTTATTATAATTATGTACAACAATTATCCACCCATATTTTCCATCATATATGAAATGAAAGTATCGTTGGTGGATACCTAGGGACAACTACCACCAAGTAGTGATATATTTTAATTTACACTACCATTAATAATGGTTTTTTTATGAAGGATTAAAATTTTTTAATGATATTTATAACATAATATTTTGTATGTGATAATAAAATGACTTTATCTTTATTTCTTATTTCTTGATTAGAAAATGAAACCAGTGTTCATGAAAATGTAAGGACCACTATCTCCTTGAATGGTGGAATAAATATTTATATATCAATATTTTTTGGGATGATTATAAATATTAATATAATGAATATATATAATAAATATACCATGATTAATATTATTGAAATGGAATAATCATGATAAATGTAGAATTTATGAAACTACGGAAGCAAAACCTTCCTAATATAAAAAATTATAAACACCCATAAATGATGATTTAAATTAGTAATTAATAATAAATTGGTGTTGAAGTTATATTACTAGATAATATATGTTATTATAAAAATTTATATTGTGAGGGTATATAATTAAAATAAATATTAATTTATTACATATGTGGCTATAGATCTTTTTAATTAATTCGGACATATTTTAATGGTTTCTTATATAACATTTATTTCTGTGAGATATATTTCATATTGACCACCTGTTTCTATTGTGTGGTGTATATTCTTCCCATTAATGCCTTTTGTGATTTTTTTTCATTAAAATTAATTTTATATAAATATATATATAAGTTTATATCTTTCATGAGGCATTGAATAAGATATTACTACTATTATATGGGTCCTTCTTCTCAATTTTGTTTGGTTTAGAAACATTTTATATCACGAGCCTATAATATTTTATATAGAAAAAAGACCAACAATTTTACATTTTATAAATTAATCTCTTCATGTAAATGATATTTAATGATTCATTTAAATTTATTGATTCATGAGGATTATAAATAAAATGTTACCAAATTTTTATGGTTTTTATGTTACAAAATAATTTTTAGGGGTATTATTTAGGAAAAATATTCATATGATAATTTTATGTAATATTTATATATATAATAGCATGAATTATATAATAATATAGATATTTATCACAATTATATATTATCTTTTAATTTTACTCTCTTTAATTTCCCAAGATATCGAAAGAATTTCCTTAAATAAAACATTCCATATTTCTCTCTCTAGATAGTAACACTATTCTATAAGGTCCATGTTTTACTTAAAAAAAATTTAAGAGTTTTTTTTAATATTATACCATGAATTGTAAATTAATTTCAATCCATATTTTACTAACTAGACAAATATTTCTATATAATATTAATTCCCAATTTTCAAATGAGGTAGTTTTAATTTTTTTACAGAAAATGTTAAAGGAATAGCTATTTTAATATACTCTGCATGAAAAAGATTTCATCCATCTTGAAAAATGAATGATTTTTAGTTTTAGTTATTTGTATCGAATTATATTTTAATGTAAATTTTTTTTATTAATATTTAGTTATTTTTTAAAAAATATGTGATTATGGAATTAAAAGAGTGTTTTTGTAAGAACACAAACCTTCTTTACAGGTATATGACCATTGTTTGATGCTTTTCGTGGTTATAAAGTTAACGGTGACGAATGGGAGAGTAGAGAGAACTTTGAATGAAGTTTTGAGGAAAATGGTATGTTTCACGGGCAGCACATGATTTTTCTAACCGTTCAACCAAACCATGCGTGGAGGTTCTGTCGAGGCAGTGGCTAACACACAGTTAGTGCACCGTTTATCTAAACATACTATGAAACCATGCGTGGAGGGTCTTCTGAGGTAGTGGGTAATGTACGGTTAGCGTACGGTTTGTCTAACCATGACATCAAACTGTGGGAGCACTAATGTGAGATCCTAAAAAATTGGATCTCACATGTTTTTTCTTATATATGGCTCTTTTCCCCCTAAGCGGCCATAACATGGGATTTTGCTTCTCCTAAGATCATATAAGGTTCCCCCATCGATCCGAAAGCGATCTGAAGGCTTCTCTAGGTGAATTGAAGAAGGATTTTTGAGGTATGTAGACATTATTTTTCATTCTTGTTGGGTTTCATAGATCTAATTAGATCTAATTCTCCTCTTGTCTCAGTTTCTTTGATCTACGCCCATTATGGATAGATCAATATGTGTGGATGGAAAGTTTCATGAGTTTTGGTCTTGGTATTGTTAGGAGAAGAGATCTAAGGAGGGTTCCATGAGAATAAACCCTATTTTCTTGTGTGTTCTTCATTTTTTGGGGTTTTGGTCAAAACCTTTGAGGTAGGTGGTTTGTGCCTTTATATATAAATTATTTGAGTATTTTGTGCAAATTCCACAAATACCATTGAACGAGGTATTTTATATTTCCCATTTTTCCTTTTTTGTTTGTCTTCTTTGCTTATATTCTTGATTAGAGGATATTGCTCATGAATAGGGTAATTTTACTGTGCTTTGGATGTTTTTCCCAGGCATGTTTTTCCTACTTATGACCGTTGGGTCTAGTTTTTACTATTAGTCATTTTCCAGTTCCATGCCTAGTTGTAGGATGGTGTGACTCTTGTTCTTCTATGTTGAGATGTTGTATCATGCTATCCATGTAGTTCTTTAGGTTACTTTGCCCGTTACGTGATATGATACTTGCTGACTTTACACAGGGTTGTGAGAACCTAGTATAGTGGAAAATAGGGAGAATGGGCTTAAGGGCTTCTCCAGAGTGTCTTTATAAAATGATGTGAGACCACAGGGGGAATTTACATTGAGTGATTCCTCATAGTGTCTATAGTTCCTCGACGCGGGACACAAGGGGGGTGAGATATTGTGTGCTTCCCTATAGAGCCTTTAGCAAGATACAAGACTATATGCGGAATTGACGGTGAGTGCTTCCCTAGAGAGTCTATTCTTTAGCTGGACCAGATGGGTGACATTGTGTGTGCCTCCCAGATGTTTTCCTGTACTTTTAGGTTGAACAAAAAAGAAGTTAGGCTGTGAGAACTTCCCAGAGTGTTACCTATTACTTCTACTTGTCTAAGTGGATTCTATCTTTTTTGAACATTATATGCT
Source organism: Viscum album (assembly GCA_963277665.1). Lineage (NCBI taxonomy): Eukaryota > Viridiplantae > Streptophyta > Magnoliopsida > Santalales > Viscaceae > Viscum > Viscum album. Next base: position 886,988,388 of record OY728158.1, read on the forward strand.
AGAAACTGTGGATTGTTTGCTGCTGAGAACTTTCCTGTTTACTATTTTCTGTACTTTTACCTACCATATATTCACTGACTATTTGGCATAGATCTTTGGGTGGTTGCCTATTGGGATTTTTGACTCACGCCCTATTTGGGTCAATCTTTTTAACCAAAATAGATTATATTTTTTCAGGTATAGATAAGAGAAAGCTCCCTTATACTTCATGTTCTTGATTGCACTGGAGCTGGAGAGAAAGGGACCACACTACAGCTTGCGATGCTGAGGAGTTTATCTGCTTCCTTTTGTACTTGGGTTTAGTACTGTATTTCATCATTGTGACTTGTTTGACTGCTTTCTTGGACGCATTATATCATGCATCATTTATTTATTTTTCTCCATTTGATTATTTACCAGTCTTCCACTATTTACTGTTGTTGGATATTTACTACTTCTACTATTATATATATTTATGTACTTCCATTGTGTACTCTGCCAATGAGTGCATAGTTTCCTCACTACCTCACCCAGGGCCCTCGCTTCTAGTCATCAACCTCTGGTGTTCGAGGAAATGCACTTGAGGCCATGTGACCAACTGGGTATGGAGCGCATCTAGGTGGATTTCGAAACTGGGACATTACAGAGTGGTATTAGAGGGTTTATTTTATTTTGATGTATTATTTGTATCTTTTATACAGGGATAGGAAGGAATAGGTACTTGGTATTAATTTGTGCCAAGGAGTAGCTAACTTGTGTACATGGAAAAGCCATTCTACCTCGTTGATGCAATTTTCTGGTTTTGCACGTTTATAGTTTCCTTTATTTTTACCATTGGTGGCTCACATGTATTGAGCTGGTTAGTATTTATGTTATTGAGGTTCTATATATATCACAACATGATGAGATGAGGGTATTCCATCTCATGCATCATATAGGCATTTTCTATAAATCACATGACATGCATTCTTTCCATGTCATCTAGGATGAATTAGAAATTGCATATTGTTGTGATAGATATTGTGTAGAATATGCATGATGTTGTGATATATTCCTTGATAAAAATATGTGCTTCATGTTAGAGCATTGATTGTGTAATGTTTTGTTTGGATTAACATAAAACATTGTTCTTAAGGTGTTATGGGACCTCATAGACCATAATTTGGTGGATCGTTGCTTTTTTCCCTTGTTATATCTTGAAAAAGATTCCAAACATGATTCATGGGGAGTATGGCCCCTCTTGGATTGGAATTTGGCACCTTCAATGTGTGTTTCAATGATTTTCTAGGCTCTGGAGTAGGTTCTAAGGCTTACTGTTAGGAAAAACCTAGAGTACACGTCGTGTAGATTTGACTACACGACTTGTGTTCTTCTGTTTGGGAAGAAACAATCATTCTCTATACACGTCGCGTACTCATATATTACAGCCCTATTAATCTTGATCTGAGTTGTGCGTTTGAACTTGTAGAGTCATTCCATTGATATTTCCTCCGGTTGTACGCCAGCGATAAGGCTGTGATCAGACTCCAGATATGTTGGATCAGGGTCCTCCTGCAGATCCTCCTACTGTGCCAGCCTTGGCACTAGCAGTTATACCAGTTGAAGGTGTTGATGTGAATTTTAGGGAAGGCTTTCGGAGGATGATTCAGACCTTCCATGGTTCATCGCCCCATTCCTTGTCTTTGGAAGACTTGATGTGGGTTTTCCAGTAGCAGCATCCTCCCACCATCACAGGGGAAGGAGGACCTCAAGCTGCAGAGTCATGGCTAGAAGCCATGCTGACAATCTTTAAACATATGGAGACGCATATAGGGAGGTAGGTCAATCTCCCAACCTATATGCTATAAGACTCTACCAAGAGGTGGTGGGACATGATCTCACAGGTGGGTCATCACAAGTTTATGGTGTGGGAGAAGTTTCAGTGTTTCTTTTATGACTACTTCTATCTGGAGACCTTGAGGGCCGATCGAGCCCAAGAGTTCATGAGTCTGGAATAGGGTACTCTTTCAGTTATGGAGTATTCGTATCGTTTCACCAAGCTTCAATGTTTCTCACCCCTCTAGGTCGGAGATGGGTTGTTCTGGGAAACAAAGTTTGAGGATGGTCTCGGATGGGAGATTCGCTCGCAGGTGAATATCTTCAGGTTAACTTCCATCGCTTCCATTGTCAATCAGGAACTGATTGCGGAGCGCAATATGAGAGATTCTGAATATGAGGGTTAGGGTGGTTCTGCTTCCAGAGTTACTGCCTCGCCAACTGATAGCAGGAAGTGACATAGGGATTCTACGAGTGGGGATCTGAGGTAGCGAGACACATATTCAGGTAGCCCGGTGGTATTCTACCATTGTGTAAGGGTTTGGAATACGAGGCCGCAGTGCCAAAGTGACCCGATGGAGTGCATATCTTGCGGCAATATGGGTAACCTTCAGCGTTTTTGTCAGGTTTTCTCACAAGCTATTGGTGATAGGGGTTCTTCCATGACTCCTCATTCAGGAGCATCTCCACTAGTTTCACACTAGTCTGGGAACTAGAGTTCTTCCGGCCATTCGGGATGAGGTAGAGGTTGAGGCCATCGTGGTCAGTCACCATTTTATCAGTGACAGCAGGGCGGAACAGGTCAGAGTGGTCTGGCAGGGTCATAGGGTCGTGGTACAGGTTAGACATTTGTAGTGGAGCGGACCCAACATGAGTAAGATCCCGGACCATCTACAGTTTGATGTATGATTTTAGTAGCCTCAGTTTAATATTATGCTCCTTTAGATATAGGGGATTCCCATAGAATTATCTCTATTTATCTAATGGAGAGCCTTGAGCTCTACATCTTTTCCTCTACCGATATCTTGATTCTAGACTCATCATTGGGGGCTAGGACGGCTAGTGTACATCAGTGTAGGGAGTGCCCTCAAGAGGTTGCGGGGTGTCACTTCTTATGGGACCTATATGTCCTAAAGATATTAAGCTATGATTTCATCCTTAGGATGGACTTGTTGGGTCTCATCCAGGCAGTCATCAAATTTTTTCGCTGTAGGGTGAGTTTTATATCACCAGAGGGTGGATCTTTTCTTCATAGGGGTGAGTGGGATGTCCAGGCGCACAGACCAAAACCTGAGCATCATGGGCTTGGAGGATTTACAACCCAGATTTCCAGCCTATATCTGGATTACCAGGGGACTTCACAGTTAGAACTTCATCCAGTGGTGGATCATTTCAGGGATGTCTTTCCTGAGGACTTTTCATCTTTTCCTCTAGAGCGTGAGTTAGACCTTTCTATTGAGCTCATGCCAAAATAGTCACCGGTGTACATTCCTCATTATAGGATGGCTACACCTTAGTTATAGGAGCTCAAGAAGCAATTGGAGGAGTTGCAGGAAAAGGTATTCATCTGACCCAGTACTTCTACCTGGGGTTTTCCTATCCTATTTTCAAAGAAGGAAGATGGTACCCTTAGGCTTTGTGTGGATTATCGGAAGCTAAACCAGTTGATGGTCAAGAACCAATATCCTTTTCTGAGGATCAATGATCTCTTTTACCAGCTTTGAGGAGCCCAAGTGTTCTCTAAGATTGAATTGAGGTATGGTTATCATCAGTTACACGTTAGATCATCAGATATAACTATTACATCCTTTAGAAGTAGGTATGGTTTATACAAGTACTTAGTTATGTCGTTTGGTCTCATAAACTCACCAGTAGTTTTCATGGCGTTGATGAACTGAGTGTTCCATCCTTACTTGGATTCCTTTGTGGTTATCTTCATGGATGATATCTTGGTGTACTCTCACACTCAACAAGACCATGGCACACATCTTGAGATCATTTTGAGTACACTAAGAGAGCCTCAGTTATATGATAATCTCTAAAAATGCAACTTTTGGATGGACCAGATTCACTTCTTGGGTCACGTTATTTCAGAGATAGAAGTATCTATAGACCCAGAGAAAGTGAAATCTATAGTTTTATGGGAGCATCCGAAGAAATTATTTGAGGATCTGAGTTTCCTAGGGCTGGCTGGATACTATAGTCATTTTATACTGGACTTTTCACGCTTAGAAACACTGATAATAGGTCTCACCATGAAGGGTGTGAAGTTCTTATGGTCATGTTCTTCTGAGTCATCCTTTCTAGAGATGAAAGGGAGGTTGACTTCAGCACCGATAATAGTCTTTCCAGAGCTAGGGAAGAGATATACTGTTTATTTTAATGCTTCTGGTATCGGACTGGGAGTTGTGCTTATGCAGGGAGATGGAGTCGTTGTGTACGGGTCTCGGTAGTTGAGGCCACATGAGAGGAACTACCCGACGCACGATCTGGAGTTGGAAGCTATTTTCCATGCCTTATGCTATTAGAGAAATTACCTTCTGGGAGTGAATTTTTTGGTTTTCACAGACCACAAAAGTATCAAGTACATTTTCACTCAGCCTGATTTGAATCTGAGACAGATGAGGTGGGTTGAGTACCAACATTCCATCGACTTTGAGATTGCTTATATGCCTGGTAAATGCAACATTGTGGCTGATGCATTGAGCAGGAGGACTCAGATACAAGCTATTTACGAGGCCAGTAGTTAGTGGAAGCTTATGCCTATGTTCTTTGAGATGTATTTGGAGGTGCAAGATAGACAAAGGCAGAAGTTTCTATCTTCGATAGCTGTTACATCTACTCTTCTTGATTAAGGGTGAATGAGGCTTTTATCAGATCCTAAATCCCTATTCCTGCGGTAAGGTGTGTCAGGAGAGGACCCTATTCCTGGATGGACCATAGACGAAGATGAGATCTTGCATTTCTAGGGACGCGTATGGGTTCCAACATATATATGCGAGGAGATGATGTAGGATTTTCATTCCTATGTTTGGGAAGTTCATCCTGGAGTCACCAAGATGTATCGTGATCTACACAGCCATTATTAGTGTCCATGTATGAAGAGGGATGTTGCTGGTTATGTCATCAGATGTTCTACGTGTCATCAGGTGAAGGTGGAACGGCAGTGACCAGGATGCCTTTTATAGTAGTTACCCATTCCTGCGGGGAAGTGGAATGACATTGTGAGGGAATTAGTAACGGTATTGCTGAGATCACCTCTTTGGAATGATGATGTTTTGGTTGTCATCGACAAGATTATGAAGGTTACTCACTTCTAGCCGATCATGGAGACATTCTGTGTTGATGAGCTCAGACGGTTGTACATCTGAGATATTGTACATATACATGGAGTTCCACACTCCATTGTTTCAGACAGGGATGCACATTTTATTTCTCGAGTCTGGTAGGGGCTTCAGAAGGTTTTGGGAACACAAGTACTTTTGACTACAACATACCATCCCCAAACAGATGGCCAGCCCGAGCGTATGATATAGGTGCTTGAGGATATGCTCCAAGTATGCATTCTGGACTTTGGAGGTTCTTGGGATAAGCATATACTTCTTGTGGAGTTTTCCTACAAAAATACTTTTCAAGAAACTATTCAGAAGACACCTTATGAGGCCTTGTACGCTAGACCATACTGATCACCCTTATGTTGGCTCGAGGAAGGAGAGACAGCTTTGTTGGGACCTTATCTTGTTCAGGAGTCCACAGAGTAGATATAGTTGATTCAGAAGAGGATGGCAACTGCACAGCCTCGACAAAAGTCTTATGTTGATCAGCGGAGACGACCTTTGGAATTCTAGGTCAGAGTTCAGGTTTTCTTATGTGTCACACCGAGGTTGGGGCACAGAAGTATTAGGAGACGAGGTATTCTTTCATCAAGGTACATCGGGCCGTTTGAGGTGTTAGAAAGAGGTTGTCCAGTTGCCTTTTGGTTGCAGTTATCTCAAAGATACCGAGATATAGACGATGTCTTCCACGTTTCTTAGCTTCAACATTACTTCTCAGACCCATATCAGATCTTTCCACCCAAGGAGGTTGAGTTAGATGTGGATTTCTCATTCGATGAGCATCCTACCTGGATCGTTGATCGAAGTACGAAGGTTCTCCATGTCTGGTATGTTCCTCTTGTACGACTTCTGTGGCATCACAGGCGAGTACATGACGAGACTTTATAGAGGGAGGGTGATATACATTTGCAGTGGCCAGAGCTATTTTGGGTTTCTTTTCTTCTGCACCTCCTTGTTAAAGAAATTCAAGGACTATTTTCATTAAGGGGGGAAGTTTGTAAGAACCTATAACTTCTTTTTAGGTTTATGATCCTTGTTTGATGATTTTCATGGTTATAAATTTAAGGGTGACGAATGGGAGAGTCGAAAGAACTTTGAATGATGTTTTTAGGCAAAGGGGAAGTCGCACGGGTGGTGCCAATTTTGTCTAACCGTGCAGCCAAACCGTGCGTGGAGGGTCTTCCAAGGAAATGGCTAACACATGGTTAGCACACGGTTCGTCAAACTGTGTGGGAAATATATGCATGGAGGTTCTTCCGAGGCAGTGGCTGATGCATGGTTAGCACACGGTTTGTCAAACCGTGCAAGCAAACCATGCGGGCACTTAATTGAGATCCTCAAAAAAGTGTATATCACACATTTTTGCCTCTAAGTGGATTTTTTCCCCCTAAGCAGCCATAAATAAGGATTTTTCTTCTACTAATGTCAAATAAGTTTCTCCCATCGATCCGAATGCGATCCGAAGGCTTCTCTAGGTGAATCAAAGCTGGATTCTTGAGGTATGTAGACACTATTATTTGTTCTTGTTTGGTTTCTTAGATCTACTTAGATATACTTCTCCTATTCTCTCGGTTTCATAGATCTATTCCCATTATGGGTAGATCATTATGTGTGGATGACAAGTTTGATGGGTTTTGGTCTAGGCCTTATTAGGAGAAGAGATCTAAGGTGGGTTCTAGGAGAATCTACCCATTTTTCTTGTGTGTTCTTTTTTTTTTGGGTTTTCATCAAAACCTTTGAGGTAGGTTTTTTGTGCCTTTCTAAAGAAATTCATTGATTATTTTTTGCAAATCCCACCAATACCCTTGAATGGGGTATTGCGTGTTTCATGTTATTCATTTTTTGTTTTTCTACTTTGATTATATGATTTCATAGAGGATATTTTTTGTGAATAGGGTAATTTTACTATGATTTGGATGTTTTTCCCATGCATTTTTTTCCTGCTTATGACCATTGGGTCTAGTTTTGCCTATTAGGATTCTTCCAGTTTCATGCCTTACTGTAGGATGGTATGATTGTTGTTATTCCATGATGAGATATTGTATCATACTAGCCAAGTATTTCATTAGGTTACTTTGTCTGTTACGTGATGCGATACTTGCTGACTTTACACAGGGCTGTGAGAACCTTGTGCAGTAGACCATAGAGATAATGGTCGTAAGGGCTTCTCCAGAGTGTCTTTATTATACAATGTGAGACCACTAAGAGAATTGACATTGATCTCATCCTCAGAGTGTCTATAGTTTATCGACGTTGGCCACAGGGGGAATGAGACGTTGACTGCTTCCCCAAAACGCCTTTTGTACGACACAAGACTATAGGGGGAATTGATGGTGAGTGCTTCCCCAGAGATTCTATTCATTAGTTGAACTAGAGGGGTGAGACTGTGTGTTCCACCTATAGGGTTTCTAGTACTTGTAGGTTGAACCAATAAGGGGTTGGGCTATAAGAACTACCCATAGGGTTACCTGTTTGTTCTACTTTCTTGAGTGGATAATTTCTGATTTGTACATAATATTCTAGAAACTATGGATTGTTTGATTCTGAGAACATTCATGTTTACTGTTTTCTATACTTTTACCTACCATATATTCACTGATTGTTAGGCCCAGATCTTCAGGTGGTTGCCTACTAGGATTTTTTTCTCACACCTTGTTTGGGTCATGCTTTTGGGACTAAACAGGTTATGTTGCTGCAGGTATAAATAATGGAAAGCCCCCTTCAACTTCAAGTTCTTTATTTCTCTGGAGTTGGAGAGAATGGGACCAAGCTATGGCTTGTGATGCTGAGGAGTTTATCTGTTTTCTTTTGTACTTGGGTTTTGTACTGTATTTTAGCATTGTGACTTGTTTAATTGCTTTCATAGATGCATTGTATCATTCCTCATTTATATATTTTTCTCCAGTTATTTATTTCCCAATATTCTGTTGTTTACTATTTTTGGATATTTACTACTTCCGCTATTGTATGTATTTGTGTTCTTTTGTTGTGTACTCTGCCAATGAGGGCAGAGTTTCCCCACTACCACACCCAAGGCCCGCACTACTAGTCAGAAGCCTCTGGCGTTCGGGAAAATGCGCTTGAGGTCATGTGACCAACTGAGTATGGGGCACCTCTAGGTGCCTTTCGGAACCGGGATGTTACAGTTTTCCCTAGAAAAATTTCCATCTAATCATTTAAAGAATTTTTGTTATCTATAATGAAATATTTTGATGTTACTTCTGTTTCACTAGTGATATGAATCTACGATACCATCCTTCTTATTTATATTGATGATTTGGGATTTTTAAGATGAAATATTTATGAAAACCATTTTATTTTCCTTGTTTTATGTTATGATGAATTTTTTCATGATCTTGTGACATGTATATGAATTCATTATTAATATTTGATTTGTGGGACCAAAATTATGTTGTTCTTCAATTATTTGGAGATAGATTAATGTTATAAGAGATCAAAGGTACATGTGATGTTATCTTAATCTATAATTAGTGTACACATTATGTTATCATATTCTATGAGGATGGTACCAAGGAGGTTATCCCAATTCTAATATATGGTACATGGGATATTATCATAAGCATGATGTTGGTACATGGGTTGTTATACCAAGTGTAACATATGATGTTTGTCTTTATACGTACCATTGACATAATATGTCTATGATTTTGATTATTTCACACATTATTCCACGCATTAATAAAAAGATATTATTCCAATGTTTTTCCCTCTTTGATCATCGTATTTGATTCCATTTTGATTCATATCTTGTGAACTACCATGATTTTTTCCATGACACTATTTCATGATCTTTGAATGGTAAGGTGGGATTTTAGAAGGATTAAATCACATTCTCATACTCTTATGTCTATATTATGATTCAATTAATTTAGAAGATTACCTTGATTACACTTATTGAGAATATAATATCACCATTTTTTGTTTTATTTTCCCTCGGATATGAAGAAATGATTTTAGTTTGATATTTATAAGATATGAATTATTTGAGAATAACATAATGGGAGATGATGTAAATCGATTTATTAAAGGTTTTTAGTTATATATGTTTCCAAATACACTGAACCATAATTGTTTTGTCTTGTATATCAATGTTATGTAATGAATATTCATCAAATAAGATGAAATATTTATGTATGAAACAAATCGGTCACCATATCACCTCTAGTGCATAGAAAAAAATACTCATCCTATACCATCCTCGCCATGCTTTGGATTTTTATTTAAAAGAAAATTATTATTTTCCTCACAATGCATACTACCCACATGCCCCGAATATTGGCCAACTGTAATCAAATCCTTTTTATTACAAGGACCTTATAAAAAAATTGATCATTAATAACTGAAAAAATATAAAATTTTCATTCAAACTAAGTCTCAAATATCACTATAACACCCCACGATTTTTTGAATTTTTTTAATTAATTTTATCTTTATGATATTTTATCATTTCATCAATACTTTAAATATTTTATTTTATTTTGTAAAACTATGCTTGCCTCTAATTATATGAAACACCAAGATAATCATGTACTATAGACAAAAATAAATTTTAACTTTCTCTACATGAAACATGGAGGCTAGCTTGTGTTACATATAATAATGGCTTTTCTCAATGGCTTTTGCAACACACAAGAATGAGTTTTACCGAACTATAATATATTATTAAAATGTTATTATTTAATATAATAAAATATAAAATAGCTATTAAATTTGAGTTTTTTAATAGTATTAACCAATTTATGAAAATATTTTTTTACAAAATATTATATGAATTCATAGGTAACCAATTAATTACAAATGAATTTGAAAACCGATTGAATATAAAAAGAAATATTATTATTTATTTAGTCATAATGATATTTTACCATATTAAATTAAATTAAATACAACTATAGAGTTATATGGATGTAATATATATATTAAATATTCACTAAAATATTTTTAATATTCATTAATTAGATTTTATTGAAATAATACAATAACAAACCAACTTATATGCTTTAAAAAATATATTTTTATAAATATAGTTTCACATACTTAAAATAAACAACCTAGTTAGAATTAAAATTTTTGGAACTTTTATATAATTAATATGTAATAATAATATTCATATATTAAATTGATAAATTAAAAATAGGTTATTGTAATTGTTTGGTGTTATTCTATAACGTTTTATTTTTTAATGAATAGTTAAAAAATATTAAATTATACTTCCAAAATTATTTTTCATCTTATTCATTTATAAACATAAAATATATTTTAAATTTGTTTAAATGTATAATAATATCATATACTATCTCAATTAATACAATTTTGGTTATTTAAATCAATTTCACTTTGAAATAGGGTATAAATACATAGTAATCTTTTGGATATTTTCTCTTTAAAAACATGCATTGTCCACCCATTATCTGGAGAAATTTTATGTTAATTTATGCCACTTATAAGATTAGAATTTATAAAAATGGATTAAATATTTGGAATAAGAATAATCTAAAATTTTTAAAATGAACAACATAGTTTTTTACCTAAAACAATTAGTGAAATTGATTAATATTAATTACAAATATTAAGAGAAAAATTAGGTTACCAAAGTACTAAATAATAAATATAAGATCCAAAAAACCTATAAAATTATCCACAACCAATTTTCATGTTGAAATCTGTCTATTAACCTTAAAGTTTTTTTTTGTTTTTTGGACTTGCTAAGATAAAAACGTGGCTTTACCTAACTTTTTTTTAGAAATTACATGTGTGTCCTTCCCTTCTCTATAAAAGGCCACCACCTCTCCATCTTATTAACACCTCTCAAACAATATTGGTTAGGGAAAGATAACACCAATAAACATCACAAAATACATCCTCTAATCCTAGAATCAAACCCTTGTGCTGAAATCAATCCAATGAATCCTTTTGGCACAAACCAAAAGGAGTTACCCGATTAAGAGGTAACGTCTTCTATCAAGATCCTTCAATTTATTTTATTTCTCCACCCCTCTAATAACTTTATTACGTGATTAGATAACAACACCCATATATTCAGTATAATGGTATTTATTTAATCTAAGGGTTTTACCTACAATTACACACACCTCCATCCTATGGGTAACAATCATATTGTTTATGTGTATGGCGAACAACCGCCTCACCCAAAAATGATTTTTTTTCAATTTACACATCTCATAGTAAAAATTATGAAGGAAAGTCATTTTATATAAGTTATATATTATCATATTATATTTTTATTATTTTTTAATTCTTTTACCACAAATACCTTTTCTCTTTCAATTTCATATGAATATGATAAATTTGTATGAGGAAGTATCGAGTATTGCCCCCTTAAAGCGATGCGATTCATTCACACACTACAAGGAATGTATTAAGACTGTGTTAAGATAAATAATATGATATATAATAAATAAAAATACTACTATAATTATAATATATATATATATATATCATTTTTTTCTTTCTTTTAATATGATAATTAAAATGGAAATTGTATTCATGGTATGTACGATTGTCCCTCTCAATGAACTATGTATTCCATTTCATTATTAGATATTATATATATTATTATAATTCATATATAATGAAAATAAATTATATGTATATGATGGTTTACATTATGAAATTCATGATATAATTATAATTTCAATATATATAACAAAGTATGACTCATGAGAAGAACAAAGTGAATATTACATGAAGTGAATCCTAAACATAAGATTGTCAAAAAGCAGGTAATATAAGGTAATAATAAAACCATATTTGGTATTATATATAATTATATTATTCTTTAAATATTTATAATAATATTAAATTTATTATAAAGGAATCATGTACAAGTATGAAGAGAGTCAAGACACAAGGTAATGAGATCTCGTCTAACATTTTATTTCTGCAAGAAACAAGATTTATTCACCACCCATTCCTTTTTGTGTGTGTATACTTACTATGGATATATTAAATTATTCTTGTAATTAAATTTATTTTTATTTACATATTGATTTCATTTTCACTGTTTTATTTGGATTACATTTCAACATTTATAGAATCAGTGAAACAGTTTTGTCCCAATTATCATTCTTTGAGACTCATGTTTTATTAGGCTCCAATTTTTTTTGAGATTTATATAATTACATTTTAAATGTTATATAATGAATCTCATTATTTTTATAATATTTAATGAAACATTAAATTTATTTTTCTTTCACGGAGAGTGTGATCCCAAGAAACCTTGTTGTAAGATTTTATTGAAATAATCTCATCATTTTTTGATATTGTTAATAATAAGAATAATTTGATAAAATAATAAGATCCATATATAAATAGATCTCAGGGTTTTACTCATCCTCTTTTTATTCATGATATATACTTGTATTACTAAAATTTTCCACTCTTTTCTAATAAATATAAATAAGAAAATGTTTTAAATAAAATCTGGACATATTTCCTTCTTCTATCATAAATCTATTTTATTTCGAAAATAATTTTTCAGAAATGATTTCAATAATGTTATAAGATTATATTTGAAGATAATTTTCCAGGAAATTATTTTTTAAAATTTTTATTATATTAAAGTATTATTTTTTATGTTTTAAAATCATTTTTATTTTTTTCAAAGTGTATTATGTTTTAAAAATATTTTTTGTGAAGAAGAATGAATATTTTTCAAAATAAATGTTTTCAACAGATCTTTCCAATTTGTTTTCCATCTAAGATAGCATCTAATGATGTTACCCATTCCCTTCAATGAAATCATCCAAATGTTATATTCATATTCTTTTTTGAATGGTATATGTTTTGATGCAATGATTTTTATGTAAATTTTTTATCTCTCACATGTTATATGGTTTTGAAACTAGATTCATTTCAATGATTATATTTATTATGAAATGATTATGAATACCATATTTTTTTTATAGGTTATGATAGTTTTTCTTGTTTATAATAAACATTTAATTTTGTGGTTTATAATATGATTTTAAAGATATTATTTTATATGTACATATAGTTTCATTATGAGATGGGAGGGACCTATATCTATGTCTCATGCATTAGGTAACGATTTATATGTCATGAGATAGACATCGATAGTCTTGGGAATGAACCGTGTTTACTAATATGGACATGGGAGAGAAATATTACTACTAAGATGTTTTGTAGAGTGTACTAATTATATTATGATTGTTCATGATATTTAACCATGACTATATAGATGGTATGGTAGTGAACCCATAAAACCAAGTTATTCATGGAAGTTCTACGTGGGCTTCTATGGAAATTATTCTAAATACATGTGTGTCTTCGAAAATTACATGTATTGTTCCTATGTTATAATTTCATGGATTATGTTATTTATATCTTAATGATTCAATTATTATGAACATCCAGTCTTTATTCCATGATTCATTTTTATGATCTTTGAAATGAAGGATATGATATAATATTATCAGGATCATGTTCACATATACTAATGCTCATGATTATGTTTATGTATCTCCCTTTTTTACCCTTGTTGAGCATATGATATCACCCCTTTTTATGTTTCCATCCCATAGGATATGAAGATATTTATTATGTTTGAAGTTTCTATGAAGTTTTATAGTCAAGGAGAAACTAGTGAGAGATTATATATCTCATTTATATACCAATGTTTATGATTCCATTTATCAAAATTCACTAGACTAGTATAGTAATTGGGCATCAATTTGTATAATGTTTTATGTATTCCAAAAAATTAATGTAATGTTAATGCATGAAAAGGGATTGTAACTTAGTTGGTATTATAGAAATTTTTTAGTTATCATTTTACATATAGGATGATAAAATATTATTGAGAACCCTAAGTACATGTATAGGGATAAGTATAAGGATATAGAAAATTATAGGAAAATGTCCTCGAATTTGGGTAATTGATAGAGTGAGTGGTTTCCCAAAAATATGACCTAATCTATATACTAAAAGTGTGTGTGCATATGGAATATATATACCTAGTGGTAATAACTCTGACAAGATTTTCCATAATAGACCCGAAGAAATATCCTACACGAGAATAGGCCTTGCTCAAAACCTCATTTTACACTCTCAGGGGATATTCTATGGGAATTCACAAACCCTTCATGAACAATCACATCATATTTATATATAATTTTTCTATGAATATCCATGTATTAACCTAGGGTGTCAAATATTAAGGAAGGTTTCATGATTTAGTCATCCAATATGTAATTATTTTCATGACTATGTGGTTTTATGCAATGATAAGTAATGTTAACATAATGCATATAGTTTTGGTAAATAGAAGGTAATGGATGGAAATGGAATAACATTGAATGTGATGGATGATTTGATGATGATAAATCCAGTGGGTTGATTATTAGAGTGAATGATGTTGTTATCATGCCAAATAAATTCTCAAAGAACATGATTAATAACATATAACATAACCAACTCTTGTAATCGCCATATAAATGAAGGGGATTAATGATATTTTGGGTAATGGATACCATATAGGTAAGAAGATAAAATTTACAATGTTTTGTGAATGTGGAAGGAATCACCTATTTTTATGTGTTAGAGGAATAAGAAGATATTTTATCTATGTAAAAGGACACAAAGAAAGTGACTTCAAGGGAAAATGAAGTGTTCAGTTAAAAATGGATGAGAATATTGTCCTCCCTAAGACATATTCAATGGTTATGTGTTTTAACTATGGAATAAATAGTCATTATGGTAATTAATGTACTAATAGTAAATCTCCTAAAGATAATCAGCATGGTGGTGTGAGTAATGGTTATATTACTGCTGATGATAAGACTAAACATGAAATGTGAATAGAAATAAGTGTTAAGTAATATGATGAGGTATCATTATTATAGCTTATTGATGAAGTGAAATAATAAATATTATTTATGTAGTTGGGTTTCATTAATTATTTTATATATATGGAGAAATATATAAGGATTGTTCAATTTATGTTTTTATTTATAGACTTAAAAGATTATGTCGAATGTTTATAATGGAATGGAAATGTTATTTAATGAAAATTTTATATATTTATTAATTGAATATAACCCTTAATATTTTCATTTGGTTAATATATTTTTTTTCATAATGATATGTTTGATATGATGAAATAAATTGGATGGTATTGATCATATTTTTAATTGATAAAGGATCTATTGAAAAAGTTGTCAATTTCATCATAGATGATGTTTAAAACTCTATAATATTAAGGAATATATATAGAAACCTTTAGAATAAGTGCTAATTCATGTTTTCAAGATGTATTTATAGAAATTCAGGTTATTACCATGTTTCAATAAAATATATGATGATGGTATTCTCATGTTTTGAATGTGTGAACCAAGAGCTACATTGTGATATATTGGGGATGAATGTTATGTTTATTTCATGAATTTATTTCTAATGTTTTTTATTTTAAAATTTTAGAAGGTTTATAAGTTAAACCATTCATGAAACGTTTTTTGTTAAACTTCATAGGAAGTATTTATGTATAGACATTATATTGAAAACCTTGGTTGAAAAACGATTTAGTGATTAACATTATTTCAAGGATATCTATTATATTTATTTTAGGAAATTATATTATTGTGGTCTTATAAAGGGGAATCATGTATGGTAGGGGAAATAAAATTATTTTTTAAAAGGCAGTGGGTCTTAAATCCACAGTGGAGCGGAGAAAAGAATTTCATGCATACCATAGCATATGCGATGTCCTGGATATTATATATTTATTTTTGGTGAATAATTATTTATGATGAAACAGTAGTTTAATTTTCATTGTTATGTGATTAAATTATTGACCATATATATTTTTACATATTGTTTGGGATAAATAGTTATACACTTCATTCTTCTATGATCCTTATGATATGATAAAAGTGTATTTTAGTACTTCTTCCATCATTGTTAATTTCTTGACATCTAATTCACGATGTAATGTATGAATTAAAAATAGATAAATTTACTACAAATGAATGATATTTTGTTTATAGAAACAAAAAAACTATGTGTATTTGTATTTATTATTAGTCAATAATAGAGTTACTCAATGATAGTTTAATGATGAAATATATGTGTTGTTGTAATACCTTAATTTTCATTGAACTAATGGCCTTTAAAATCATCACCATTTTATGAATTTTAGTCATTTAACCTTTCATTGATCATTCACATGTTTTTGATTGGTGACCTCAATAACAACCTATTAATATTTTCACTTTTCCTCAGGTCCATTTTTTATCTTTCCACCTATGTTCTCTTATGTGGCACCCTAGTTATATGTTACTTTGGGTAAACATTATGTTTCTAACATTACATTTTTAAAGGATGTATAAGATTCATTTTTATGATGTGGGTTTCTAGGAATGCAACTTTCATGTATAAATCCTTTGATAACCAAGACACATTTTGAGGGATAAATTCATTTATGGGTGTTAGAATGTTACACCCCATGTTTATTTGGAAATTGTTTTCGAATCAACTTAATCTTTTTGATATTTTGTTATTTCAATAAAAATTAAAGGTAGTCTATTTTATGATAAATAACCATTTTTTGTCTTGAATTATACAGAAATCCATGTTAATAATTCACTAGAAGAAAAATATATTTTATCTTGATGTATATGTAACACTGAGTTTACCTTGCGTTACACTTAAAAATGACATTCTGGAATGGCTTACGTAACATGCATGGATGAGTTTTAAAGAACTATAATATATTATTAAAATTTTATTATTTAACATAATAAGATATAAATTAGATATTATGAATATTACTAACTAATTTAATAAAATGTATGGTTTTCAAAAATATTATATGAATTCATAGGTTAGAAATTATTTGTAAATAAATATTAAATCTGATTGAATATAAATGGAAATATTATTATTTTTATTAACATTATGTTGTTTTACATTAATAAATTAAATAATAAAATATTTTTTAGTGATATTACTTAAACATATATGATATATATTCAATCAAATATTTTTTATATTTATTCAAAATATTTTATATATATAATCTAATGACTAACCCAATTTTATGCTTAAGAACATTTATTTTTATAAATATAGTTTTATCTCTTTTTAATGGATAAACCATTTTGAAAAAATATATTAAAACTTTTATAGATTTAATTTTTTAATTTAGAAATAATCTTTTAAAGGGATACATAAAAATTTGGTTAGGATATTGTTTTGGTATTTTTCTGTAAGGTTTCATTTTTTAATGAATAGTTAACAATAATGAATTATAATTGATGATTAATTTTTCATGTAATTAATTTATAAGGATAAAAGATAAATTAAATTGGTTTAAAATATCAATAATATCATATTTTAATCAATTAATAATTTTTTTTCCATTAGAATCAATTTTAATTTCAATTTGGGTATAAAAATAATGTAATCTTTTGGTCATTTTAACTTTAAAAACGTATTGTGTTGTCACGTTAACAAGATTAATTTTCAATTAATTTCACTCAATTTTGGGATTAGAGTTTCGAAAAATGGATTAAATATTTATTATAATAATAATTTGTAAGTTATAATAAGGTATATATTGTTTTTGTTCAAAAATACCAGTGAATGTGATTAAAATAAATTTTAATGATCAAGAGATAAATTAGGTTCA
The DNA here is from genome assembly GCA_963277665.1 of Viscum album. Classification (NCBI taxonomy): domain Eukaryota; kingdom Viridiplantae; phylum Streptophyta; class Magnoliopsida; order Santalales; family Viscaceae; genus Viscum; species Viscum album. The sequence goes on from OY728158.1 coordinate 887,006,205, forward strand.
AAACGTAATAAAACATATATATATATGATCCAAAACGACCTATAAAATTATCAAAAACCCATTTAATATCCATTATGTATCCCTTAATTTTTCATTTTTGTGTTCTTTTGGTTTTTAATGAACAGGTTTAGGTAAAAATGTTGGTACACATGACTTGTTTTTGAAATTTCCAAGTGTGTCCTTTCCCTTTTTATAAAAGGCCACCACCTCTACGTTTTGTACACACCTCTCAAACTACATAGGACTATCCAAGATCATTCGAATACACTTAAAAACTACCCTCTATTACTCCCTGTAGAATAACCTTCAGAATAAACTAATCTAGAGATTATTTTTGGAACAAACCAAAAGGAGTCACCCTATTAAAAGTTAACCTCTTCTCTTAAGATGCTTTATTTTATTTTCATTCTCCACACATTCATTCTCTTGATTAAAATATTTAATACAATAACCATTATATAAAATAATCTAGGATGTTTGATTCTAATTTTTTATCTACACATACACACAGTTCCATCTAATATGTAACGAACATTCTATTTATGTCTATGGCGAACTACCACCTAACAAAATGATGATTGTTTTTTTATTTTTATGCCTCTCATAGTAGAAATTTTTATGTAAAATATATTTATATATGTTATGTATTATATCTATTATGACTTCTATATTATTTATTTCTTTTACCACACATATGTTTTTACTAACCATTTGGTGTAAATATGATAATTTCATTTGAGGATGTGTGGACTATTGACCCCTCAAGGTGATGGGATTCATTCACACACAACATATAATGTATTAATGATGTTTTTTGTGATATTATATGATATATATTAAATAATTATTCTACAATAATTATAATATATATATATGTCATTTTCTTTTTTTTCATCCAATATGACGATAAAAATGTAAACAATGTTGATGCGTACATACAGCTTATCATCTCCATGATTAGTGAATTCCATTTCATAATTATATATTTCCTAGATTATAATAATACATGTATACTAAGGAACAAATATATTAATATCATATTTTAAATTCTATAAATCCCGGTATAAATATAAGGGCCATATATATTATAAATTAAGACTGATGCGAAGAACAAAGTGAATATTACCTTATGTGAAACCTTAACATTAGACTATCAATAGGTGGCTAATACAAGGTCATAATGAAACCATGTATAATATTATATATAATAATATTATTATATAAATATTTATATTAAACATACATTTATTATATAGGAATCTTGTATAAATAAGTAGAGAGTCAAGATACAAGGTAAGGGTATTTCATCTCTCTTTTTATTTTCATGAGATACATAATTTATTAAACACCCATTCCTTTTGGGTAGTGTGTACACTTACCATTGCTGTATTAAATTATTTATATAATTAATTTTTTTATTTACCTATCCATTTTATGATCATTATTTCATTAGTTTTACATTTCAAAATTTACCAAATTAGTAAAATAGTTCGGTCTCGTTTTTCCTTCTTTGAGTCTCATGTTTTCTTATGCACCTAAATTATTTATAAATGCGTATATACTCAATTTTTACTTTTTATATCATTTATATACTAATTTTAATGATATTTTAAGTTTAATTTACTTTCCATTTCTTACATGGAGAGTATGATACCATATAACCAAGTGGTAAGAGTTTATTGAAACAATCTCAATGCTTTTTGTGATTATTAATGATAATGCTTCATATATGAATATTTATGTTCCATATATCAATAAAACTCATGAGTTTCATAATCCTCTATTTTTTAATGATATATCCCTATATTTCTAGTATTTACCGCACTTTGGTACTGAATATAACTTATAAGTTTTTTAAGAAAATATGATTGTATTTATCTCTTTGGTCTAAAATTTGTTTAATTTCAAAAACCAGTTTTTCAAAAAATGTTTTCAAATAACCACTAAAGATTATATTTATGGAAAAGGGATTATCAAAATGTTTTATTTTTTTTAATGATTACATTATATGTATTCAAATATATTTTAAATGTAAAATGTTTTCTAAATATTTATTTTTGGGAAAATCATTTTTCAAAGATGAAATGATATTTTTACAAGGTAATGTTCTTTAAAAATATGTCTTATTTATTTTCCATATAATATTAAATATTTTTATGTTACCCATTCCCTTCTATGAAATTACTAAAATTTTCCATTCATATTCATTTTTTTGAATGTTATATGTTTTTATGGAAAGATGTTTATGAAAATCTTTTCTCTCTCATAGGTTATATGCTTTTGGAACTCGATTATTTTCATAGGTTATTTTTATGATGAAATGATTATGGAAAATGTATTTTTTTTTAATAGGTTATGATATGATTACATGATTATGATACCCATTTCATTTCATGGGTTATGATATATTTTTTAATGATATTTCGGAACATATATATATGAATTCATTAAGATATGGGTGGGACCTATCTCTCCCCCGAATGCACTGGGTAAAAATGTATTTCACATGAGAGAAACTAATATGGTCTTAATAATAAACCTTTACTACTATAGCAACTCGGGTTTTTGGCCCTATCAGACTCTAGAATATTCCTACAAATGATTCCAGACTAGGTGTGAAGACAGGGTGCGATTCTAAGGCCCAGAGTGCTCAGAATAAATTTCATAAATATATTAAGTATTTTTATACTATACACATGGAGGGGGATTATTATCTCCTGAACCGTATCTCGGAATGGGAATCTGAGGTCATGGTTGTGTCCAGAGCATGATTTTTACCCTAGGTGGGGTATAAACTATGTGGGCACGGGCCTACGGTGAGAGAAGCCACTAGGGTAATTTTCATAAATAATGGAAAAGTTTAATTATGAGCGTCAGCACGAATAACTTCGGAACGTAGTCTCATATCGAAATTCTGAGTTCACCTTTGCGTTCTGATTAGCGCATTTACCGAAGGGGCGGCCTCATCTTCTCTACATCGGGAGGTTTGGTCTGAGGCGGGGTTTTTTGTGGGATTTAATTTTAAAAAATAAATTAAAAAAATAAATTAATCATCATTCCCCCCAACCATTGAATGTGCAGTCCACCACAACCCCCTTACTCCTCTTCTCTGATGATCTAACAACCGACAAAGGAGCCGTCATCAGCTGATTTCAACACCGATCGTCGGCAAATCGATCTCTAGCGCGTCGCAGGCATCGTTCTACACCCAAAGCTTCGGCATTTCACCTACGAGGTAGGAAATTGTAGTTTTTACCCCTGATCCTGTTTTTATAGCCTGTTTTTTCATTTTGACTCTGTATTAATTTAGAAGGGGTCATGAGGGCCATGTAGACACCTCCAGATCGAAAAACGGACCACCGGGGTGGTCCCGGTGGTCTGTGAAAGTCACACCGGCGTCGCGAGGCGGCGGCGGCCGCCTGAGGTGCGACGACGTGCTGCCAAGCATGAGGGATGGCCACGGTGCTGCGGTGGGGTGGGCCACGAGCCAGACCGACCAGATCAAGCCGGTCCAGCCCTCTTTTTATACACAGGGGTTTTCAAACCCCCATATCCTGCTCCCTGGAGATCCAAATCATGTGTTGTCTACAACGACACGACCTTGGAGATAAGGTGAACCCTTTGAGGTCGGTTTAGGAGTTTAATGTTTTGGGATCATGGCCCAAAAGCTTGAAACGTCAAATAAAATATTGATATTTTATTTTATTTTTTGACTTAGGACCATTGTATCTTCTACCCGGAGCGTCCGATTGACGTGACGTCAGTGGTGTTGAGACCCTGATAGTACAATGGACTTTTCATGATGGTTTTCGGGTGTTGGGACCATGTTTAGGGTGTGGCCCCCTTGAGGTTGAGTTTGGGCATTTACAGAGAAACACAACTTTCTCACTAAGAGTCTGATATTAGCAGATGATTAGTTGATCCTGTGTATTTTTTTGAGAGGATCACGATGGTGTGATTCTCTTGACGAGTTTTGGGATCAGGGTGTGCGCCCCACCCAGGCCGGCTTTGGTGAATAGTACCTTTTTTCAACGGGTATCTGTTTGGGATGATCGGGTAGTCGATCCCACGTGTTTTTCCAATTTGATCGTAGTGGTATGATCCACATGATGATCGTAGTGTTATGATATACTTGATGAGTTTTGGGATCGTAGTGTGGGCCCCACACAGGCTATCTATAACGAATATTGACTTCTTCACCGGTGGTCTGTTTCGAGCTCGTAAATAGCATATCCTACATTTTTTCTGCATAGATCGAGATGGTGGCCTTGGTATCAACCTTGAAGGTGTGCGGTGTGGCATTGTGGCTGGTCGCTCGGGTTAGCGACGTTTGGGCCAACATTGGTTTAGGGTACTCCCTTGGTTCATTCCTATGAGGGTTTACACAGCATCACAACCTTATTATAGGAATGTGATCCTCTTGATGGGATGTTTAATCTAGTAGTGTTGTGGCATCCCTCCAGTGGGCCTGGAGCAGGATCCTCTAGCATCGTTTCTATAGATCGGGTTCTTGGTATTGTTGTGACCACATATCCATGGGTGGTGACCCTTATCTTGTAGGATAAACTCGTAGTGTTTGTGGCATCATTTGGAATATGATCCCCTATGCAGTGGGTCGTGCTTAGTAGGGTTGTGACATCATCATGTATATGATCCCCTACTTAGCCTGTGGTTTATAGTAGGGTTAAGGTATCGTTGGTTATACGATCCCCTACTTAGCACGTGGTTTTGGTAGGGTTGGTTCATCATCGGTTCAATCCCCTACAACGTGAGATATACAATATAGGGTTATGGTATCGCCGTGACCACCTTTTCACGGGAGAGTATCCTCTATTTGAGTGACGTGTTCCTATCGAATGCCAGATCGGGTTGTGGTATCCCCCAGCGGACACTGGGAGTGATCCCCTATCTGTGAGATCTTCAAATACCGGTCTAGGTTATGGAATCCCCTAACGGACCCTAGGATTGGTCCCCTATCTGTGGAGTTTTGTGTTTTTCTTCAGTGTGATTGTCTTAGTGATGATATCCGACGAGCGTGATCTGTCAGAAAGCATCTGGGATGTTTGTGTGGGACCCGATGGAGTGTAACTCTCGGACGAGTGTCATCCGGGATGACAGTGATTGTGGAGTGTGCTCTCTTGGCTGTGGAACATTGCTGGTGATGAGGTTGGTACCTCATGTGGCATAGTGCATGAGCTGAGTACATCTAAATGTTCAAGGAGTATGTTTGGGCATACACCTGGATTGAGCTGAATATTTGTGTTTATCCGGACATGGTCATGATATATAGTTTCTCTCTCTTCCTTGTTCCCTCTAGTAGGGGTGAGCAGACTGTTTCCTTTTAGTTGCTCTCTTTTGTTTTGGGTTTTGGGGTGCCTACTGAGTATTGTTATACTCACCCCTGCACAGGATTTTCTCACACATGTTTGTGTCTTGTGCAGACCACATGCCATTCGACGGTGTCCCAGCAGGACCCGAAGTAGGAGGAGCTGAGTGAGTGGGACTAACTATGGAGTCTTACCGGAGCTATACCGAGGTGCTTTCTGGTGGTGATTTTGGATGCGTACCCCTTATTCCGTTCAGGTTGGATGCTTTTGTGGGTTTCCTTTGGTGGACCCTATTTTTCCCTTTTGTACATCTGTTTCACTCTATTTTTGGATATTTGTATGCATGCATTTACTTTTCAGTTTTATATATCTCTGCACTATTGCATGGAGGTGCATGTGGGTGCATGTGTACAGCTACCTTAGGCTAATGCCACCCTTGTGTGCGAGAGCCTACTCGGCACTAGTCTCCAACCCCTGGCATATTGGGGGTGGGCTTGGGGAGTCACTGCTTGAGCCCCATTGGGTAGGGTTGTGACAGAGTGGTATCATAGGAGGTTACACCTTTGGGATCCCAGAGCGTAGCTGGCATATCTGTGATTTTGGTTTGGGTTTCATAGCAGTAGTGTCAAGATGTTTTGAGTTCGGCTTTCAGGCCAGGGACTCCAGTGTAGGTCTGACGGCCGACTTATCCATTCACTAGGACTTTGATAACCTACATTTCAACTCAGGGCATTCGTACAATGGTCGTAGGGAAATAATTGTACATACATCATATAGGACTGGGTTTTTAGTTTTTCCTTGTTCTTCTTGAGTCAGCTCTCCAGATATACTCGTTGACTATGGTGCGTCTTGATTTTATTTCACGATTCATCCATGACAACATCCAGTGAGGGTTACACAGTGGGATTGTGGTGAAAATACACCCCCCGTGTAAAGGCTATAGACCATGGTATAGGTTCTAAGGATGCACCTCCAGGTGGTCCACCAATTGAGCCACCACCTGTCGAGGAACTGGTTGTGCCGGTAATGCAGGATGAGGATGTGTGTAGGATGAGTGCACATCATGAGTTCTAGAGGTTGTGACGTCTAAGGTTCAGGGGAGATCCAGACCCTCATGTAGCTGATTACTGGCTCAGTGTAGTCACCCAAGTCTTCCACCTTGTGAGGACACCTCCAGATCAGATGGTGGTCCTAGTGGAGAACCTTCTACATTGTTCGTCCGAGTGATGGTGGATCCTAGTGACACAGTCCCACGACAAGGAGACGGTCACGTGGGAAGAGTTTGTGCGGCTCTTCAGGGAAGCGTTCTATCCAGTGATGTTGAGGTCTGTGCTGATTTAGGAGCTTCTACAGCTTCGGAAGGAGGGAATGACTGTGTCAGAGTACTCATTGAGGTTTAAAAACCTGTCGCATTACTCCCTGGTTATGGTTTGAGACCCATTATTTTGGGATCATACATTCATGCAGGGCCTACGCAGAGACATTCGGGCATGTGTGGTTTCCTTGTGTCTTCCCACCTGTGCTGGAGTGATGGAGGAAGCCTTGGTGGTGGAGAGATTTTTGGATAAGTAGATTCAACCCATTAGTGTTGGGTGCATGGCAACTAAGAAGTTGGAAACTGGTAGCCGGCGGCAGGTGCAAGGGTTTGGACGTGGTCGACATTTCAGGAGGCGACCCTAGGATGGAAGATCTGAGGATCAGGGCTCGCAAGGCTCACAAGCCAGTTTTTTTCAGCTGCAAGAGAGGCGGTGTTACTTTTGCGATGGTCGGGAACATTGTTCTAGAGATTATTCGAACCATCAAGCTGCTGAGAGGGTGATAGTCAACAGATCTCCTTGGCGGGGACAACGTCTTGAGTTTTGCGGTCCGTAGGGTGGCAGATGAGGCGATGGAGCAGGTGCAGCAGTGGGGGGTGGTAGGTGGTATCAGATTCCACCACCACCACCGCCAGGTGGTCCACACTGATCTTAGGGAGCTGGAGGGTGAGGGAGAAGATATTTTCATGCTCTAAAGGCTATTTACCAAGAGGCTCTGTGGGTGGATAGAGGTACACCTTGTATCTTTTCTACTTTCTGTTGTAGTTTTTATATACACTGTTTAGCAGTACTCTTCCCTTTTCATTGCTTTTTGAGTTTTTTTTAGGGCATTGGTAAAACCCTGTGTGGGTGTTTTTTGGCGTGCTTGGAATGTATGAGGAAGAGGGATCCTTCTCCAACCAAGACACATTTTTGTGACGCGATCAAAACCGTGGGGGTGAGTCCGTTATGCCCAAAGCGGATAGTGTTGAGGTGTGGTGGATGAGTCCCTCTAACATATGTGTTCGAGTAGGGGTGTTTTTTGGTGAACTCGCTCACGGGGGATACCCATTTTAGAGTTCAGTTTCTTTCCTTGTGCTTATGGATTTTTGGGGATGAAAAATTCTAAGGTGGGGAGGATGTAGCGACTCGGGTTTTGGCCCTATCAGACTTCGGAATTTTCCTACGAATGATTCCAGATCTAGGCGCGAATACGGAATGCTATTCCGAGGCCTGGAGTCCTAGGAATAAATTTTATAAAAATATTATGTATTTTTATAATATGCATGTGGTGGGGGTGTATTATCTCCTAAACGGTATCTCAAAACAAAAATATAAGGGCATAGTTGCATTCAGAGCATGTTGTTTGCCTTAGGTAGGGTGTAAACCTTGCAGGCACAGGCCTACTGTGAGAAAAGACACCAGAGGTGTTTTCATAAATAATGGAAAAGTTTAATTATGAGAATCTTCTCAACAAATTTCTGAACAAAGTCTCGGATCAAAAATCTGAGTCTGTCATTGCATTCTTAATGGTGCATTTACCATAGGGGTGGCCTCATCTTCTCTACAGCGGGAGGTTTGGTCTGAGGCGGGGTTGTGTGTGTGATTTAATTGTTAAAAAAAACAAAAAAAACAATCATAATTCTCCCCAAAACATGTACACGCAAGCCACCCCCCCCCCACCCCTTTTCTCTTATCCGACAAATGAGAAACCCATAAAGGAGTCGTCGTCAGCCAATTTTGATGCCGATCATTGGAAAATCGAACTCCAGTGCGTCGCAGGCGCCGTTCTGCACCCGAAGCTTCGTCATTTCACCCGCGAGGTACGCCATTTATGTTTCAACCCCCGATCCCATTTTTTCTACATTTCTATTCATTTTGACTCTGTAATAGTGTTGAATGGGTCCTGAGGGTCACGCGGACACCTCTGGATCAGAACACAGCCCACTAGGGTGGTCCCGGAGATCCGCGGAAGTCTCGTCGGTGGCCGCCTGAGGTGCAGCGGCGCGTTGCCGAGTGCGGCAGATGGTCGCGGTCCCATGGTGGGGTGGGCCACAGTGCGGTGGAGGGACACCGGCTGGGTGGCCCAGCCAGACCGGCCGGTTCAGGCCGGTCCAACCCTCTTTTTATACACGGGGGTTTTCAAACCCCCGTATCATGCTCCCTGAAGATTTGAATCGCGTGCTGTCTGCGGTGACATGACCCTGGTGATAAGGCAAACCCTTTGAGGTGGTTTTGGGAGTCTAATGTTTTGGGATCATCACCCGATATCTTGAAATATCAAATGAAATATTAATATTTTATTTTCATTCGACTTCGGGCCTTTGTATCTTCTACCCGGAGCATACGATTTATGTGACGCCAGTGGCATTGAGACCCTGATGGTATGGAGGAATTTTTTTGATGGTTTCCGGGTGTTGGGACCAAGTTTGGGGTGCAGCCCTCACGAGGTCAGGTTAGGGTGTTTATGGAGAAACGCAAATTTCTGACCAGGAGTCCGATTTTGGCATATGAATAGTCGATCCAGTGTGTTTTTTCTAAGAGGATCGTGATGGTGTGATTCAATTGATGAGTTTATGGATCTTAGTGTGGGCCCCACCATGTTTGGCTTCGGTGAATTATACATTTTTCTATGTTTTTCTGTTTGGGACGATCGAGTAGTCGATCCCCCATGTTTTTCCAAGGGGATCACAGTGGAATGATCTACTTGATGATCACAGTGGTATGATCCAAATGATGAATTTCAGGATCTTAGTGTGGGCCCCACACAAGCGAGCTATGGTGAATAGTGTCTTTTTCACCGGTTGTCCGTTTTGGGCATGTAAACAGCCTATCCTTCATTTTGTTTTGCATTGATTGTGATGGTGGCCTCAATATTGGCCTTCGATGGGTGTGGTGTGACATTGTGGCGGGTCGCTTGGGTTAGCGACGTTTGGACCAGAAGTGGTTGAGGGTACTCCCTTTTTTCATTCCTGTGAGGGTTCTCATGAAATCAAAACCTTAGTATAGTTTTGTGATCCTCTTGATGGGATTTTTAATCTGTTAGAGTTGTGGCATCCCTCTGGTGGTCCGGGAGCAGGTTCCTCTAGCATCGTTTCCCTATATCGGGTTTTTGGTATTGCTGTGACCGCTTATCCACAGGTGGTGATCCCCTATCTCACTGGTTAATATCATAGGGTTTGTAGCATCATCGGGAATATGACCCCCTATGTAGTTGGTCGTGCTCAGTAGGGTTGTGGCATCATCGAGTATACGATCCCCTACTCAGCATGTGGTTTATAGTAGGGTTGCAGTATCGTTGGTTATAAGATCCCCTACTCAGCGCGTGGTTTTGGTAGGGTTGGTGCATCGTCAGTTCAATCCCCTATATCATGAGTTATACAACATAGGGTTCCTGTATCATCGTGACATCCTTTACACTGGTGATGATCATCAATCAGAGTGACATGTTTCTGTCGAGCGCCAGATCGTGTTGTGGTATCCCCCAGCAGACCCTGGGTGTGATCCCCTATCTGTGAGATCTTCAAATACTGGTGTGGGTTCTGGAATCCTCTTGCGGGCCCAAGAAACGGTCCTCTATCCATGGAGATTGGTGTTTTTTCATGTTTCATCATGAATTTTTTAGATTTATATATCTGTGCACTATTGCATGGAGGTGTGTGTGGGTGTGTGTACAGGTACCTTAGGCAAATGCCTCACTTGTGTGTGATAGCCTACTCGGTGCTAGTGGCCAACCCCTGGCCTATTAGAGGTGGGCTTGGAGAGTCATGACTCGATCCCTTTTTGGTCTAGTCTTAACACCAAGTAAGATAGCCCTGAGAGTGATCCATGAATACAAAAATTCTATGAGATTTGAACTCATACTACCAAGATGGTCTTGGTTGTGATGCCCTAGATACAAGGGATATCATATTATATGATTTTATTTCTACCAAAATTCAATCTATTATTATTATGTTATTATTTCATGGATTTTTTTATTTATTTCCTTATGATTCAGTTCATAGTAACTGCCAATCTATATGTTATGATTCCTGTCTATGATCTTTGATAAATGTAATATGATCTTTTTTTTCATGATAATGTTCCCATACCCTTATGATTATCATTATGATTTTGTATCTCTATTATTTTACCCTTACTGAGCCCTGATATCCACTATTTAATGTTTCCTTCCACATGGTTATGAGCATATATATTATGTTTGATGTGTCTAAGAAGAGATATAGTAAATGGAACCTAGTTAGAGATTATGTATTTCATTTATGTACTAGTGTTTATGTTTCCATATTTCCAAAGGCACCATACAAGAATTATATTTAGGAATATTTTCGTAAAAAAATTCAGTATTCTGCAATAGTTATGTAATATTAATTTATGAAGAGATAGGATCCATGTAATCACAGTCTAATATCATCAAAACCAATTTCCAACAATCATCAATAAAAAATCAACTTGTGGCTTGGAAATATCAATTTTAATATAAATTCATGGAGCTATAAGGTTATATAAGTCCTCTGATCAATTATCATAGCTTATAAACCTACCCACCAAATTAACATGAATTTTTTTTGATAGAGTGGTTTCAGAAAGAGAGGTGTGAACCTAGGAATTTATCCAAAATTGATGTGGTAGTATCATCCTGATTCATGTGAAATCTATAGGTCCACATGAATATCAAAAAAATACATCGAATGTAATTTTACCATCAGAACAAGAAAAAACCTGGCCTTCCACAATCATAATCTTATCAAGAAAATTGAAATAATCCAAAAAACGTACTACATCACATCATCTAAATCCTTATAAATCATTGATGAATTGGTTTAAGGTATTAATCTATGATCTCCTATATCTAAAGAGGGAAAACAAATATATATTTTTGAGAAATGATTCCTGTGTGTATTCTAAAAGAACAAGAATGATCTTTAATGAACCCCATTGGAGGGATATGATTTTTAAAATAATTTTTATAGAGGGGAAATTGAGAATATATTTAGGATTAGTGAATTAGTAGAATCTACAATGGGTTTCCAATTAATAAACCAATTCCCCTTCAAATTAAAAAAGGGGAGGGATAGGTGGGTCTATCAATTCATCACCTAGGGAAACATCATTTATGGTGATACAACCATATAGGTGGTTGGGTTCTTCATCTTTCTATTTTCCTCTATTAACAAAAATACAAAGAAACTTAGAATAATTCATGGAATGAAACTCATAGTGTTCAAAATGTAACAACTCTAGAGAAACTAAAGTGAATTTTTTTTTTGGAAAATTAGAGGGTTCATTCTCAGGATAACATCCATTTAAGGATAACACATCCTATAATCTATATATGATTAGAGAAAATTTTCAGATATATTTTTTATATGTGTATTCCAAAATAGTAGTTCCCTAGTTATATGTGCCTATCTAAACTGTGTTTTTAAAAAATTAAGGTTATATTAGATGGTAGAACATTGTGTTGTGATTTGTGTATATTATGACTCTAATGATTCATAAAGTATAATCACATTTGTTTCTTAAAACAATTATATCATCAACAATATCATCTACATGATTTATGTTCTAATCAATCTATTTCATGCCCCTAAAAATTCCTACGAAGATTTTTCAATCCTTTCTAATTCTATTTATATTAATCACTTCTCTAATATAAGATAATTTAAAACTTTAATTCCTATCAATATGGTTCCATGAATATGGAGGTCTAACAAAAATTATGCATCCTTCATAGTGATATCCATTCTGGCATCATGTTTATGGAAACTATATGTTTTAGGCCACTAACCCCTGAAAAAAATATAAATAATTTGATTTTCTAAAAATGTAAAATCATACACATATATACCTTGTAATCCTAAAACGTGATGATGTAGAAGAATAATAGTTAAAGGTGTAATGTGATTAAAATTTTGTAATCCATGTATCTTCAATTATTGTATTGGAAAACCCTATAAAACATCACTTTATACATGTATTTATTATATAATAAATAGAGTAAATTACTTCATATCTATATAACACATTGACATTGTTATTTAACGTTTATCAGGTAATGTTAATGTTGTTCATTATTTTCAGATATGTGATAGGTATGTAAATTTCAAAATATAATTATATTAGTATTTGATATATCAGATTACATGTTATTGTTTATGGTCATAGTTAGTATTTATAGTTATAAAATTTAAGAATTACTATTTACACTAAGGGATATTATTTAAGCATAATAATTTATTAAATAATTTTTCATTTAAAAAATATAACAATTGATATTACCTATTAATAGAAGCATTATCTATAAATAAAAACCAATATATCAATGGTAATAAGATCTAGATACTCTTACTTCAATATCTAGACACCTCTTTTGATTATGTACTGATCAATTTCATATAATGAATTAATTTGATGCTCCTCATTCTTGAGGCCATTATATATAATTACTTATAGATCTAGATTGTGGCATCTCCCTTGGTCTTGAAAAACTAATTTCAAGGATTATATTATATTCTTCAATTTCCATATTAAAATGTTAATACTCACTATTATGAATATATTCTTCATTTTAATAGTCAATTATATAGTTTATATGATATATTGGATAGATGTATTACTACTAAGATGATTTAATTTATTCACATATTTCAATGTATTAGATGTTATTTTTTCTAGTAACAACACCAACACTCAACCATTATTTCTTAATCGGTTGTTATAAAAAAAATTCTCAAATTTGATTCCTTTTAAGTTTTGATTCATATGTGATATTATGATGATTATTATAAATTGTTTTAATTTATTTCTCAATTTTTTAACCAAACTATATCCCATATAATCTCTCCATTTGAGATTATTGACCCCATTAAACAATGTACTTAACACAATGGTATAAGGTTTCTAATAAAAATCTAAAAATATTATATTCACAATCACCCTTGAATATACTATGAGTGAAATTCCTAATATTAGTGGTCACATATCTATGTCTCCTCCAATTATAATTTTAAAAACACTATATTTATTATATTTTAAAGATATAAATCAATTTCAATGGTTGAGTTAGAGAATGAATCCACATTTAGGTTTTCCAGGAACCCAAAAAGGGGAAATAAGAAAACAAATATGAAAAAAATTGTATATCAAAGCGAAATAAAATAAATATTTGATGGGTTTTATGTTAGTTGGAAAGTATATATTTGGAGGATCAAAGACAGATAAAGGCATGAGTTTTCTAGTGGTACACAATCAATTTTCCGGATTCTTGGGTCATATAATGCCATACGACTATTAATGGGGATCACTATATTTACTAAATATCATTTTATGATAATGGTTCCATACTGAGACCCCACAACAACCAAACAAAAAAAGAACTATAGATTACATAAGGGAAACCTTTTATAGTGGAACATCAAAAGAGAATATTTATAATAAATATAATAAAAATAAACCATTAAACTAGAAAAAAATTATTATAAGAACACAATAACAACCATTGAAAAATGAAATCCTCCATTTATAAAATTGCATACATTTCCACTATATTATATCCTTACACATCAACTCTAAATCAAAGAATATGGTGAAATTGATATACTAAAATAACACACCACCAATGAGATGAGAAAATAAGAAACTCTACCACTGTAGGGTTGGGATGAATGATTCATCTTACTACTAATTTAATTTCTTCTTTTGGGGATCTTATGGGGTAAGAATGTTTTTTTGATAATTTAAAATAATAATAATTAAATTTTTTAATGTACATATTAAATCTCAAATAACAACTTTAATTATATTATTATTTCATTATTCATCGTGAAATTAATGGAAAACATTTCTATGGATATTAAAAATTCATTATAAATGATAAGAATTAGTTTTTCACCATATATTTACCTCAAAAGTTACTACATCAATAATTGTCTGATAAATTCCTAGTATCATGTATAGACCTTGGAAATTTATATTGGTATAGGATAATGATTACCATATAATGTGAAAACAATTATTATCATGTCTATATACTTATAATATATAATATTTCTATATACCTAAAAGAGTTTTGATTCAAATGGAATAAAAAAATGATTAGTCTAAATTCCCAAAACATCCAATAGAACATTTGTTTAGATTTATCAAATAATTATTTTAGGATATGTATTTTATATAATCAAAATGATATAAAACATAATTTTTATCAGTTAATCGAATAGGAAGAAACATTATATTATTCACCCCAATTAATAAAGATATTTATAATTTCTTTTGGTTTTTCATTTTAAACATTATTTTATTAAATGATATACAAAAATAACTTGTGTATTACCTTTTGAATAAGATATAGAGAAACCTAATCATATGTTAAAATAATATCAACATTAAATATGTATATGAATTTTGCATCAAATTTAGTATGACATTTATTCAAGATTGGGTTTACAAGATTATATGGATTATAAATTTGATATTTTCCCAAATATGACATATATTACTCAAATAAAATTCAATATTTTGGGCAATTATTATCATTAAATAACCTATATCTATTATTTTTTTTAATTTTCATCAATATCAGTATAATTTCAGTCAGTGTTAAACTATTTATCATATTATACATTGCATTTTTTCTTCAATACTCTCTTCAAATATATAATGGGTTTTTATTATTGCTCTTGTCTTACCTAAAATTAATAAATATTTAATACATATAGTAATGAGATCTCAATAAAAAACATCCAATAATGATATTATTTCCACCAATGAATTAATTAATAGAGGAATATTAAAAATTTAGTAATACTGATTATCTAAACATTGTTGTGTAATATTTTCCTCATATTAATTATTTTCATCATCTTCTACCTTCTTATCAGACACAAACATTTCATTTTATTATTAATTAATTACAACAACGTATCCAATGAAATGTATTTAATATCGATAAAAATAATTCATTTACAATCTTTATAATTTTTAAAATCAATTACTAGTGATCTAACCATAATTGCATCTGTAATATTAGTTGTCATAATCATTAGATAAGACAATGTATCGTATTATTCAAAAGAATCAATTTCAACCGATCATCCATAAATATTTCTCATAGCCATATGTTGGTATTCATCAATAACATATATCACTAAATACAATTCCACTTCACAATTATCTAATTGTTTCATGAATATTGATGAAACATTCAACTAGGCGTCATTTTCAAGGGAATTATACACAATATACCAAAATGACTTTTTATATTAGGGAAGTAAATAAATGTTTAAAAATATTACATGATAGCCTATTTTTATTATGTGATTATGAGTCCTTATATACATATATTTAAATATTATAATATCTTGATAGCTAACAAGGATTTCCTAATGAATTCTATAACTAACAACCGGATAATTGTAAATTATATCATTGAAAAACATACTGGAATAAAATAACATATATTAGAAATCATATTTAGTATGATTTTATAATATATATATATATTTCAAGATAAAAAATATATCATAAAAATAAGTGTTTCAATTTTACCAAATAAATAATGACTATTATAACACGTATGGTTAAATAAATATATAAATATTCATGAAAATACAATATATTTATTACATGATCATGGAATTTTATCTACTAAATAGTTTATTAAAAGTGATGACACTAATTCAAAACTAGGGTAAATTTATTATACTTTCAGAGATTGAGTTATAATATCCAACAATATTCACTGATTTTTATTCTTTATATTACCTTTATTTAATTTGGAAAACATTATCACCTCTTATAGAATCTCCATATCTTACAATGTTACTCACATAAAAGTGATGGGTACTATTGGTGAAGTGTTACATGAAATTAAACATGGATATGTAGGTCCATAAATTATAAGTGAATGGAAAGACACATTGATCATCAATAATTAATCTAATAATTATTATTATAAATTATAACACCCATGAATTTTTATAATTAATATATGTATAGTATTTGGGGTTGTATCCTAATGGTAGAACAACCCAGTAATCATGCATCCCAAAAATGCCTTGATCAAGTCAGGAAAAACTCATATTTATGGAGGGAAGTCATGTGTGGAGTATACAGTCTCATTATTGGGCTACATTAATGGGATGATTGGGTGGTGTGTCTCTGTGACAGAAAATGTCTATGGATACAACATCTGGTGCGCTGGAATGTAGGATATCAACATCAAAAATGGAGGACAAAATGGTATGAATTATAGGATACCTTAACAGAAGGGGTCAATGGTTTCATCAGTAGGCGAGGTATTTCTTTTAGTGAAGTATTGTGGTGAAGCATCAGGACCCAATAATATAAGGGGTTCGACAAAGTAGGTTGAAATTCATCAATGAACTCCTTAGAGAGGAAAATGTAAGTCACGTCTCTATATACAGTTCTAAGAAGTAGTTCATAATAGATTTAAAAAGAAACAACCAGAATATCGAATCAGACATGAAGGTTTGGAGAGGATCATTTTTTCATCGTTTATAGGAACCATGTAGTTTCTAATTGGGAAATTATTTCCAATCAATCATTGTAGGATGAGATATTAAGAAAGAAAATAAATCATAAAATCGGGAGGGGTTTCTATTTTTTTTGTTTGGTCATTGGGGACTCGGGGTTATATATCATGCATAGTGTCCCTGGGCCTATAGTCTATGTACGGTTCCATGACAACCTAGTTAAAAATTGGATTATGTTGAAAATAAATCAAAATCAAGGCCTTTTGTCTTTTGAAGAATAAATATATCAAAACAAATATAGGTTTGTCAGCTCATGGGTTTTCACTATATGATCATTTACCAATTTTCTATAAGGATTGTTAATTATTCAATATATCTGATCACATAAATTAAAAAATTCAACATTAAAATACAAAAAAAAATGTGACATGAACAATAGATTTTATCTACTAATTGGTTTGTTGAACATGGATAAAGAAACTGGAACCTTAGTAAAAATAGTTTGAATATCACTTGAATTGAGTTATAACACCTGATATTTTAATTTAATTAATAATATTTGTATTAACACCAAATGAAGAACCAAATTAAAACAGTCTTATCTCTTATTGAATATCTATTTTTTTGTAATTTTATGTGCATACAGTTTTTGGTTTATATCGGTATATTATTACATAAAATTAGCCATGGACACATTGGTCTATATTTTATAAGATGGTATAATGATGCACATTCCCTAAATAATTACAATAAATATATTTATTATAAATTATAGATAAATTGAAGAATTATTTTTAAATTAAATATATTCAAACACACATAGGTCAGTATATCATTTGATAATTTACCATTTAAACACATAACAATTAATTAGAATTTATTAATATTATTCTTAATTTTTATTCCTATATATTTCATTATTATTGAAATATTTGACATAATATATATATATATATATATCTAGTAACAAAAATATATTGTATATATAATTTATAATTAAATAAAACAACCTAATATTTATATAAGTTAAACTAACAATTAAATAACAATGAAAACATATTATAAAAATTAAAAATATTGTACTAAATAGCATTTTAAATTTCAAACAAAAATAATAACTTTATGTTGTTAGAAATAAAATTTCAATATATATCATTGATAATATCCTTGCATATATATGTGAAAAAAATATTGAAGAGGGTTTAGGGGATTTACCCTTTTATAAGATTCAATTGGGTTTCCAAAACGCCATTCCCACAATTTTTTGTTCAAAATAATGAATTCATGAATGGATTCTACATATTGTGTGTGAGAGTAATAAAATACACATGAACTGTGTAAACTGAAGACAACTAATATTAATGTGTTTATTATATGTCTTACATGAATGTGGTTCATGAAATAAGTATTATTCTCTTAAAACATTCATGATCAATGATCAAGAAATCCTTGTTCATCAATAATGGGTTGTGTGAATGTCAATCACATAACACATGAACTGTATTATTATAGAAAAACTGAACTTACTTATTTATGAAATTTATTGTTGATATGCCAATTTTAAAACACAAAACGATGATTGAAAATAATGGTTTTACATTTTTTAATGCTTATTTCTTGTATGTATTAAAAAAACACATCAACACATAATTCATTTCCATAATTTAAAATTCATATTTTCAAAATACAATAAAACAAAATTTCTTAAGACTATCTATTAAATTTCCATAACATTATATAAAATTAAATATCGGTAATGCATTGAGAAATAAATTACATAATGATCTATTTATTTAAAATTAAATAAATTATAGATTCGTATATTTCTATATAAATAAAAAAAATATAGTAAATTGTAATTATTTTAAGAAAACATGAAAGGGATATTTTCTACAGTGTATTGGTAATAATATCTAAAACATCCTAATATATGTAATAATTATGTTGCATTTACTTTCACTATATTTGTTCAATAGAATATTTTTCTCATGTTATAAGTAAAATAAAATTATTCAACAATCAATATTGAATAAAAAAATTTAACCAAAGATAAATGGCACATATAATGGGATTTTTTCTCTCTAAATTTTCCAAATATACTATATTTAAGGATCATACACATGATAATTTACTAGTGTATAAAAAAATATACAATGCACTTTTTTGATTAAAATGTTTTTTTATTTGTATCCAATACAAAACTAATGATCACTCCCATTTTATCTTTTTATACTCACTATTTTGAGAATATTTTGGCCAGAATAATTGTAACATATGATATATAATGAAATGTATCAGTTTATTAATTTAATCAAAATAGATATGGTGTTTCACTTCATCTTCATGTCGTAATAGAAAATAGGTCCATATTCATTCATAGAAGTAAGTATTCAAATATGTGTCATTCATGAGAATAATCCTTATTCCTCTTAATATTCATAAAATGTTATCTTATATTCCCTATATACTTTTGTTATTCTTATTAATTCTAATATATATTTTTTTTAAACACTAATTAGTGTATATAATAATCTAGATACCTCAATATCATCCCATTTTTCTCCATGGTTCATACCCATTAAATGAAAATAAAACAAATAAAATACCATGTTATATCTACCATGAGTCACTCAATAATATATACAATAAAATTGGATAAAAATAATATTATAGTTTGAAAACTAATTAATCCATGATGTTTCTATAATCCACTATGATATGGTTAAATCTGTCAAAAAATATATATGAAAAATATGATTTGATTTAGGAATAATTCATTGTATTTTAGTTCATACTTTAGATTAAAATTAATCCATATCAACATCATAATAACATAATATTTCCTTATTTAGAATTAAATGTAAATAAATATCTTAATAGAACTATTTAAAATTCCTTACAAAATGAAGTGGTGCCTCTAATATCCTAATTAAACACAACACAATTACAATCATCATTCATATTTTTTTTAAAATTGTGACATAAACAATCTATTAAGGAATGTTATGTATATATATATACTATAATGACATCTCTTCAAAATATCATAAGACTATAGAATGTTAAAATATACCATGACTTGATTTTATAAACAATTATTCATTATTTTATTATCATGGAGTATATTATAAATATATATTTATATTATCATTATGTCCAAAAAAATTCCTTAATTAGTGAAACTACCGTGAACATGATTATATTATTAAAACATTTGTTGAGGCCAAGGCCCCTTTATTAAAAATATAAGAGAGAATCCATTTTAATACTGGGATAATGAGAAACCCATAATTTGAAACATAGGTCAATTGGAATGTGTGTCCATATAAAACAAAAATATATATATTAACATGTACTAAAGGACCCAAGGGACTAATTTACTAGAATTAAGGTCTTGGAGGACTATCATCAGTGGATTCAATATGCATGGGCAAAGAAAAATTCCTCTATAACAGCCCTCTAAAGACATATGTATTCAATAGATAATTAATTATGATAAGTGATTGTAAAATATCACAAAAACCCAACTACCAATCATTGATATTTTTTTCATGATTATGATTCTAAGTACACCATTACTAGGAAACTATATCATGATGGTCCTACATTACCTGGAAGGGAACCCCGCCTTGCCACACTGGCATATGGGGAAGTGTTAGAATGTATGTTCAAGTACAACCATATCTCTTTTCAAATGACCTCATAGAGTTCCTGGCATGGTTCTAGTATCACTACCAAAAAGATGCTTCACTCCATCTAACTAAAATCACAAAGTGAAAATACCTATGATTGGGTTCCCATCGATCTCCAAAAAATGGGGACATATAGCTATATGATGGGTGTATGCACACTCATCCCTATTTCTTATCCACTCATCATGCTACACTAATAAGAACATATGGTATAACCACCATCCAAATGAATCAATACATTCTCCTTGTCCCATCATAACACTTATAGTACAATATAAAATCGAACCAAAAGACCCTTGTATAACCTAATTAGATTCTTCCTGAACCAAAAATGTGATTCATCACATCCAACAACCATCCCATCGCTGCCACAGATGATATTTGACCTAGAACCCGCTACATACTCAAGTTACCACACGATCCTTGGTCACTAACAAAACATGTACTTACTCACCATAATGAGATTGGGCCAACATTATACCCCAATTAATGTAGAAACATGTAATATAGGTTACTAACCATTATCCACCTCCCCGAGGCTCATAAAAATGTAACAACAATAAAATAAGGAGGATCTGGAATGATGCTACTATTAGAGAGTAGTGTACTTATTGAATAGCACTAAAAAATAAACTTTAACTTTCCAACACCATCATCATGTGATTGTATATCACTATGATATAACATAAAAAAGTTGGGAGGCATCTGGATATGATTAGTGATAATGATTAGTTGACCTTGAGAAACAAATAGGAGTAGGAAGAGATTTTATCCAAGAGCTCCTCAAAATATAAATAGTTCTTTAATATATAAAATAATCATATTAAGACATGAATTATCAATAAAAAACACCAACATTCACTATATAATTCTGAAATTATCTACATGTTTCCAACAAGATCACAATTTTTTTATTTAAAATTCAATTATAGTTTGAAAAACTATATTTCCATAATGAAATTATCCAATGTTGAAAATAGATAATTAAATATATTTTATAATATCTATCCCTACATGATTAACGATAATTATATGAAATAAGAGCGAGTAGAAATATATTAAAGAATGTAAATTTTCATTCTAACACTCGTATAACATCTTAGTTATTGTTTTCTACAAAAATGTGATCTGTCTTTTCATCATATATCACCAATATCTCTTTTGTTTTTTGACATATGATTTCCTATCATTAGTTGTCTCCCACTGTTAATAAACACAGCATGTATTTTCCTAAAATAAGTAAATAATAGAAATAGATAATTTCAATTTAAATAAGAGAGGTGATATGAAAAACTTCCATAGTTGAAGAGAGTTGGTTGAACTATAAAATTCCACTAATGTTCTCAAATTTCCAATGAAACTATTGGTTTTGTGAATATATTAACCTATATATATATATATATTATTACAGTATTTTCATGTTGAAAATATATTTATTTGTTTTCTATTTTATAGAGTTATTTGAAATCCCAATATATTTTCTGTATAAGTTGTTTATCCGATTTTTTATTAGATTAATTTCTCTAATGTTGTCACAGAAGATCATGGTAGAAATACTTAGTTATTGTATAATATCAGAAAACTATTACTTCATCCACATCATTTTGGTATTTGATTTAATAGATAATGTATAATATTCTTTATTTTCTATCATGTCAGTTCTCTATTATTTCAAGATCAAACATCAAATATATTTTATTCCAATATAGATAGATTGATAAGATAAGGTTTTTATATTCACATCATCCTCAATACAATCCAAATAACTATATTTCATTTAATATTAATAGTTCTAAATTAATTATGAGTTTAACATATCTCATTATCCTTTTTATATCTATGATGTTTTCTTCCTTTAACTCACTTTAAAACCATGTAAACAAGATTTTTCTCATATATTATATCTATTTGGGTTGTTAGTAATCAAATGAAATACATAATCATTATTCAATAAGAAATATGATCTACTGAATTTATTACCCATGATTTACATGATTTGTAATAAATATAAAACATTTTGAGTTATAATTATTTCATGCTTTCCATTTTACAAGAATTCATTATGAAACATTAATTTATATAAAAATGTTCACTAACCTTTCTTATTTACATACGATATGAGAATATGTGTTTTCCAATTATTGAAAAATAAAAAATAAAATCATTATTATAAACTAATTATATTATCATAAATTTAATTCTATTAAATGATACCATGCTCATAGAATAGTAATATACACCCACACCACCCTGAACCACTCTAATGGTGCCTAGACAAATGGTTGTCACATGACCGCTGGTGAAACTCTGCATATGTCTGAGGATTATGACTAGTAGTGAGGGTTTTACCTGTAACCATGGGGAAAATATACCCTTAATTAGAGTTGAAATAATGGAAATTTTAAAAAAAATATACATAATAATAAAATTTCATAATATATTTAAGAAAGAAAACAAAAATGTTTTACGAAATGTATTGAAAATCATATAGTCATACAGACAGATGTTTATACCATCGCACAAAAAAATAACATCCCACTTGGATGACCACATAATATATATATATATATATACATATATAATTAAATTATAGGGGGTATTCTACAATCCTCATTACTTATTATATCCCATCCTCCAATTTCACCCAAGATATCTCACTCGATCATGAAATACTATGCATCAAACATAATTAAATTTTTTTAATAATGAAGTATTCATGGGTATGTAGTGCCATGGATTCTTGAGTTGGGTATGAGTAAAAATTATTAGGGAACCACTGATGGTAAACCCTATATAAAAAATAATGGGTTTTATGCACATGTGATATACTAAGATTAAGTAAAACAATACATAATCATAATAAAATAAGCACTATCAATCCTCAAGTTATGTTCACGACACTATAGATTGATTATACCTATATTGGTTAGTATCACATGTATTTGAGAATTTTTTATTCTTTACCATATAATATTAGGTGTAAAATATATATCCTGGGTAACATATTAGTAATCTATAACAAGTGAAACTGTTAATCCCGAGGTAATAATATATGAATTCTATATTGGAATACTTGATTAATCTCTTATAACAATTAACACATTAAATATAAGATTAATTGTAAAATCCTAGGTAAAAATATAGGAATTCTATAATGGTAAAAACACATAAATGGATTCTGAGGGGTATCCTAGGAATCAATCATATCGGGACAATGACAACATCCAAGGGAATATCATAGTATCCCATATAGAGAAATTTCAAAATCTATGGCGATATCCTTGGAATTTCTTGTCATAAAAAATAATCTTATTACAAGAATATAAGGAATATATATTCATATTAATAAATGGAAATACTAGGTGTTAACCTATACATTCCATTTATGAATAAATATTTAATCTTAGGTAATTACAATGAAATAATACATAGGCATAATCATTGAATCCCATGTTTCAACCTAGAAATTCCATATAGGAATGAAATATAGATACAATTAAATATCCCAAAAATCATTGATTACATATTCATGTTCAATATATACTTCATAAAATCAATTATAATAATAAAATTATTTTTCCTCACAAGCATAAAATCCATCTATGTCACTTTAGCCACCACGAGTCATGTCCTATATCAATGTGTTCACAAGTATCATCTGAAGACTATGAAACCAATTCCACTATACTATCATGCTTATAGATTAACATGACATGGGGTACCTACCATGTCCCTTTATATCTCACTGAAATCTATAAAACATATATGGGCTCCACTACTTCAATCTCAACTCTTATGCATAGGTCATAAAATCCTTGAAAACCAGCATGATCATTTTACATACACACTACCTTCATAATAAATTTCATACAAGGGAGGTAAAAATATAGACATATCTTGTTTGATTTTTCCTTAGTTGGTCACCCATCCAACCTATACATAATACTATAATTATAGTACCTACATGAGAACTCTAATTCTAGAGGGGAGCATCCCTAAAACCACTCTCTGGCATTCTATATCAAATGGTATATTGAATCTAAAATTTTCTCTACAATGACCCATTGTTTATAAATTATAATTTATTATTGAAATAAATGTGTTTTATATTATATTATACACTATTATGCATATTCAACACATAGAGATATCCAAAAAATATTAATTCATTAATGAAAATTTCTGAATTAGTTAATTAAAAAACACATACAAATTCCAAATATTATATGGATAAAAAACAATCAAAATATAAAACGATAATATGAATATATATATCAATCAGATTGGATTTAATCATCCCCCCCACAAATAATACTACATAAAATAAAAATAAATATTTTAAAACCAATTTACATTATTCATAATTGAAATATAGAACCTCAATGTGAATTGACTTTAAAAAATTTATGGAATTTATAGGAATTAATATTAGTTAATTTGATAATTGGAATAGTAGTATAACCATTGAAATAGTAACCTAGCCATTGAGAATAGTAACCTAATAATTGTAAATAGTAACATGACCATCAAAATAGTAATTTAAACTTGAATTAATAATTTTTTTTAAAATAATCTTTATCATGAGTAATATAAGTAAATATAAATATTATAATTCCAAAAAAAAATAAGTATCTTGATAAAAAATCTCAAAGAAAATATAGGCACATTGTTAATTAACTATATTTTATAGTATTTCATAAAAGCCATAATTTTTATATTAGTATGTAGAATTACCTATGTTGGAAAATAATGAATAAAAAAATAATATCATATATAATATCAACATTCCAAATTTATTGAAGGTTGGTTTTTTTAGTAAATTTATAAAATGATTAATTTTCAGGTGAAGAAAAAAAATAAAGTTTTCATATAGCCAATATATCTTAAATAACATCATCTGTGTTGTAATAATGAAATTATAATTTATCAAATTTGTATTTCATCACTGAAATATTTAATTTCATAAATGAGTCTTTAAAATAAATTAAACATAATTTTCAACCCTAAATATCATTTTCCTAATACATAACGTAAAATGTGATTCCTCAAAAAAAAATTCCATTGCCCTTTATAATAAACTAATGTGTTAGAAATATAAAGGGGTTTAAAGACACAAAAAAATAATATTATAATTATATATGAGTTATATTATCCAAAATTCTATATTACATGTTTTACCTTTGATATTATATATTCTTCAATATTTTAATCCAAAAATACCACCCACTTCATGTATAAATAACCTATATCCCTCCACTTGGAAAACCAATCCTATCACACTTTACAAACGATTTTTCTTACAATATTATCCCACTAAATAAACATATAATAAATATGGAAATTATGGGGTAAACAATACCCAAAAATCAAGGGATATTTGGTGTCCTACTGGAGAAGCTCCACCAAGGAAAGAGTAAGTTCTCAACAACTATTCTATCATATTATTCTTATTATCTCTCTTTTCCTAATTGATTTTAAAATAAAATATTCTAAGATTCAATTAGTTAAAATAATAACTTGAAATTATTAATTTTAACTTACTATTATTATTATTAACATACCTAAATTCTAAACCTCATTTTATTTATATTCGTGAAATGTTTCCATTAATAGTTTGTTAACAGTCAAAGAGGACATTTACATCTTCATTCATCTTCCAGAAATATATATATGGTTAAATTAAATTATATAGTATATAATAATTTATAATTATATTTAATTTAATCTCTTCTATTTTTTTATTCCTACCTATAAATTTCCTTAAACAAAATAGACAAATTGAAGCGAAACCAAAAACTTTTACCAAATACATGATATACAAATTCCTCAACATCAACAATGAAAAATAAGTAATATAACCCAACAATAAAATTTTTTAAATAGTTTTAAATTCAATAAAATCCAATTTTGAATCATAGTTTTAATAAATATAGGATTATTATTTAGGAGGAGTGAAATCATCAAAATAAAGGGGGATTTATGGTAAAGGTATTATCAAATCCAATTTATTTTCTTTAGGATATCCATATATCAGGAAATCATTAGTATACATGTTAAATTAATGTAACTAAAATATAATTTCATCATACTTTTATTTTTGTTTTGTTGAAATACATTTTTCGATCATGATTTTTATTCCAAATAATAACATTTCCCTAAAATTATTTCATTTCTAAAATAATATTTGACTCTTCGTGATTTATTTCTTATCCAATGAAAAATTATATTTTATTCTAATGTATCAGTGCTCTTTATATTTAGGAAACTCTATTTTTTATTTATGAATGTATACATTATGAAATTATCAATGAAATCCATTCATTTTCATGTGTATGTTCATGACTATGATCAATTTATGTTCTCCATGGGATGTTTGATTATGTAAAAATTATGATGTAAAGTGTGGTCAATGAATTATATAGAACTCAAATTTATTGGTTAATGTGATGTATCATAAGAGAATAGGTGTTTAATTAATGAATATGATTTTCTATTTTTTTCAAAAAGATGATGTTATTATTTATTCACATATGTTATATTTGAACATGAATCTAGATGTTTTTACAACTATGTGTGGTATTTAACCATTATTACATGATGTATCATTTTTTATGTATTTTCAAATTCCATGACATAATCAAAGTATTCCCTAGTGATATATATTATGTTCATATTCTTTTAATGTGACTATTATGACCATTATCACCCATTTTATATTGAATATTTTACCATAATCCTCTTCTTATTGAGAATTTATCGCACCCCTTTATTTGATTACTATTCTCCGTTGACTACACGTACTAAGGAGAAAATTTTATTTTAGAAGGATAAAAGACATGTGAATAAATATATTTTTATGTTTTATTATTTTTACTATATTTGTGATTCTATTTTTCTGAAGACACCAAACCTTCAAATAATTGATTTTATAAGTATTAATGAGTTTATCTTCAAAATGATGTATTATTCATGTTATAAATTGTTGATACCCTTTAGTTTTTTTAGTGGTATGTTTTAGTTAATTATGGAATTAGGTTTAGATAAAATTGGTAAAAATCATTTGAATAAATTTATGTATAGTTAATCATCTATTAATTTTTGTTTTAGAACAAGTATAAATATAGGGATCCCATAATATATGATTTTAGAATTAACCTTCACATAGAAAATAATTATTTATTCATGATTTGTAGATTTATGTTTTGTTTAAATATATTCAAATTTAGAAAATGGTTGGAACTAGGAGAAACTAGGAAAAACATTATGGGGGATAATTTAATGATTTTGAAAATTAAATCCCCAATGATTTAGGTGGTGATGTTCAAAACATAATGGAAATTCTGTCACAGTTGTATAAGGATATAAACAATAACCTAAAAAATAAAAACTTCCTTCTTCTCACATAAATGATAGACTAGATATTGAGTCTTTTATATGGAAATGAACACAAAAATTTAGTGGATCTTCTCATACACTTTTCATGTAATTGTAGGATAACTCAATAGATAATTTATTTTATATAAAGTACTATTTTGAGAAGGATAAGTGACCTATTTGATGTATCATTTAGATAATGATTTCAATTAGTGGTGGGAATTGAAAAAGAAAACCAAGAAGAAGGATGAAATGTAAGAATTGGGTGGGATTAAATTAGTAAAATATTTTATAATAATTATTTCCCTGGTACTCTTTAGAAAATATGGAGGGAGATTTCATAGATCTGAGGAAAAGGTAAGGATATAAAGTCACAACATATGAGGACATATTGAAAACTAATTAAAGATATTACCTGGGTATTTTAATAAAAAATTATAGAAAAATGGATATATACTTTTGTAGTTTGAAACCACACATTTGAAAGAATCTAGCTAGCTGATATTTTTGGAGTTATTAGGGGTTATATTGATGTGATGTCAAATTATAGATAGAGTTTAGATAGTAGTTCTATGGGCATGGGGATAATAAGTGAATAATGGAGTTTCATGATGGTGGTCCAAATGAAAAAATGAGTAAAGATGATCCAACCACCCACAAGTAAATAATATGTGAATATGCATCATGGGAATTGCATAAAATTTATTGGGAAATTCATCTTGTGTGTGAGAGAATTAAACCATTTTTATGAATGTAAAAGAGTCACTAAGAATCCAACCAACATTATGGAGGTAATGTTGGATCCTCATAATGATCCAAATGTGTTTAATGCTTAAATAGTAGGGTGAAAGGGAACTATGCAAGATAGTTTACTAAACCAAAATCCCTTGAGGATAACCAGCTTCAACAAATAAAATGAAAAAAATAATAAGTGAAAGATTATTCCATTACTACTGATAAAGTAGATCATAAAAATGATGTTGTACAATTATAATTACAATTCTATCAATAATAGAAAAAAAATTTGTTTTTTTTTACACATTCCACTATATCCTAATAGCTTGTTAGAACTATTGAATTGAACTTCACATACCTTGATATAGGGAAATATATAAAAAAATATTGGTGTAATCATTGAAAAAAAGTTTTACATTATTCTATTATTAGCATACAATGATGTATTATTCTAATTATTCTCATAATATTTCTATTTATGGAATTTGATGATATTCTTCCAATGAATAGGATCTCATTATATTGGGAACATGCCAAATATTTGGAAAATGAATTCCCATATCATATTTTAAACCATCCATGCTCCTCTAAAAATGTAAGTATAGTCATGAATCTCTTATGGAAAATATTTCAATGGTTTTGGTGTTGATACCCTATGAAGAAGCAAATAATTCCAAGATGGTTGAGACAAAGGAAGGTGTCAACCTAGGTGAAATCCCCATATATAGGGAGTACGAAAATGTTTTTCCTTAGTAGTTAGTTGAACATCCCCTAGATCATGTAGTATACATACAAATGGATCTCATAAACTATGCAACTCCTCTATGCAAATTCACCTATAAGATATCCCTACAAGAATTGGAGGAGGTAAAGAATAAGTTATAAGATAATTTTGACAATGGGTCCATAATCCCTAGTGCATTTCCTTGGATTCATCAATTGGCCTTCATAAAGAAAAAGGATCGATTAATGTGGTTGTGTATTGATTTATAGGAGCTTAATATGATTATTATAAAGAATAGGTATCCCCTATTAAGGATTTATGAATTTTTTTGATCAAATATGGGGATCTTAATACCTACAAATGGTGGAAAATCATTTCTTATATAATAATCTATAGGTGAAAGAGTAATAAATTTAAAAGAAAACCATCTATTCAAGATAAGTTCATTATGAGTTCATATTGATACCCTTTAGACTAACTAGTGGATCTAAAATCTTCTGGGTTTTTATTGATATATTCATTAGATACATACTCGAAAAATTTGCGGTATTTTTTATTTAGGATATTATCATTTAATCCTGGATAAAGGAGGAATATAAAGTTTATCAAAGGATTTTACAGGAGAAATTAATGAATAATAAAATTTATTCTATGATTACAAAGTGTTAATGTTGTATTATGAAAGATACATTCATTGGGAATGTGATCACACGTGATGGAATCATTATAGGCCCTTCAAAGAAAAAGCTATTGATGATGTTCTATGATCCACTATTTTCAAAAAATCTAATGTTTTCTTTTCATTTTAAGAAACTAGCAAACTTTAGAGAGAAATTTCTCATGATTATCT
Organism: Viscum album; assembly: GCA_963277665.1. Classification (NCBI taxonomy): domain Eukaryota; kingdom Viridiplantae; phylum Streptophyta; class Magnoliopsida; order Santalales; family Viscaceae; genus Viscum; species Viscum album. The sequence continues at coordinate 887,036,701 of OY728158.1, forward strand.
ATCATAATAAAAAAAAATTTACATGAAAAGGGGTATTGTATATGTTACATAATAATGTGTTAAATGATATAAAAATCTCAAGAATATTCTATCCATTACACCTGTACTCACACTACCAATATGTGAAGAAGATTTTTTAATATAAAATAATTCTTAAATGAAAATATTAGGATGTTTAATCATGAAAAATGACAATGTGATAGTCTATGCCTTATGATATTTGATGATATATGATAAAACGAACCCAATGGATGATCTAGAGTTAACAGCTATGATATTATCTATGAATATTTTTTATCACTACTTCTATGGTGATTGGTGTGAAATTTATAATGATTAAAAGTGTATATAGTATATTTTTTCAAATAAGGATCTTAAAATGTGTCAGTAAACATGGTTAGTGTAACACCATGAGATTTTGAGAAGTATTTTTTTGAATTAATTTAACTTTTCAATATATTTCATTTCACATGAAACTGCAAATAGTTATATATATATTTATATATTAAAATACTATTTCAAACATTACCTTCACATTAAATACCAACTTTTGTTTCACTACATGAAATACCAAACTGGCTTTCACTACAAGCAACATCGACTTTGGGTATGATGCACACAACACTAAGTTTATATGAAACATCTCATTTTATTAATTTAAATATATAAATGAGATAATCATTAAAAAAATAAACATAATGATAGGAATAATAAAATATTCTTTCCAAATATTGGTAATAATTTTTCTATATTAATAAAACATATTGATAAGGAAATATATGATTTTTGATAATGCCCCTTTATTTTAATAATACTGTTTTCTGCAATGAACTGCCATTATTAATATAACTAATTTTAGAAAAATTTAGAATTTAATTTGATAAAATAAACATCATTTTTTAATACAGAATGTCAAAATTGTCTAAGGGTGTGATTTTTGGGATTTTTCTAACAAACATTATTTTTTGATGAATAGTGAAAATACTAGTTATTAGTTAAAAAGGCCCTTTTAAATTATTTGTTAATGCTAAATGGTATTAAAAATATGTTTTTTGGTCACATTAGATAAATAATAAATCTTTTTAAATAATTTAATTCCTTATAATAAATTCCCCATTGAAATTAAACATTAAAACATAACAAGCTTTCCAATGTATTTCTACTATAAAAACCTATTATCCCCTATCTCTGGGATTAGCATTCAACATAATATTCATACTTCTATGATTATAATTTTTATTATCTAATATACGATAATATAATTATTATGATTTTATGGCCTGATAAAATCATCTTAATTTTTTGACCAAAATGATTAGTAAATGTGGTTAAAATTAACTGTGATGATTAAGGTACGATTAAGCTTAATAAGGGACTAAACTATAATATTAAGTGCCAAAATGACATGGAAACTTTTATAAAATCTATTGGTTTCTAAAATATAACCATTTATACACATGGATCAAAATATATGTTTTTGGGATGTTTTTAAATGGAAGTTCAATAAAAAAAGGGTAAGGAAAAAATAAAAAAGGAACTTTCCTTACCTTTAACATTTCAAAAACATTGTGATATGTAGGAAACATCATATTTTCGGTTTTATATATATCCTTTTGAAATATATATGGGTTGTTGTTGTCATAAAAAATTATCAATAACTTTTAGAGATGGTTTAGGTACGTAAAATGATTAATAAATATTAATATAATGATTATTTAGATAATAATTAGCCAAAATAAAGTTTAATATAAATATTAAAATTGAAGTAAATTGATTGAATTATTGGATTATTTTTTATTAATATATCATGTTACACCACTTTAATCCAAATATATTTGAATTCCAATATATTATTTATAATTTAAAATTATCATTAAATAAATACTGTCAGTATTGATATAATTGTTATTTTAATATAAATGAATCTTATAAAAAGATTTAAAATTAATAAAAATATTGAATTCTTCCAGGTCACATGAAAGTGTTAATATATATTAAATATGATATATTAATGGAATAATTACACTTTTATAATAAACATATTGACCCATATAATGAAAATTCATTGATAGGATGGTTTAGGTTCAAGAAACATTTTAGCGCTTCCCATGTATTTGTTTCAAAATTTAATTTACAAAACAAATTGGATTTTAATTTTATAAATTATAGATAATGTTAATAATTCAGTTTCTCTATATTGTCTAATAAATCCTACATTAATTTATTGTTAATTATTAAATTATTTAGATTATAAAACTACATGCTGTAATAAAAACTAAAATGATAAAATTGTAGAATCTTATAATTTAAGGAACCAAATAATTAAAATGAACATATTTATTTGTGTATGTGGATTGTCTCTACCATTGTTTTCCTTTACACCATTAGTTTCCCATTTTCGAGGAACATTAGGTATGATATAACACCAATTTTTGAATACATCTTGGTATTTACAAAACTACCACTCTCCATCCACTATAAAGAGGAATGTACTTTAACCTTTCCTCACACCTCCATTAAAAGGATTTTTACCATACTGTTTCTATATACAATGAACTACCTCCTCACAAAATGATGATTGTTCATTTATCCTTTATGAACAATCATGGTGGCCCATATTATGTAAAGTCTATTTTTATACATAATAAATTATATTTATTATGTCATTGAGCTATGTATTACTTTTACAAAACACATCATATTACCTTCCATTTCATGTTAATATAATAATATCATTTGAGTAAGTGTGGACTACCACCCCCTCAAAGCAATGTGATCCATTCACACACCACATAGAATGTATTTAGGATGGATTTAATGAAAATATATGATATATATAATATATTCAAGATACTTTAGGAATAATATATATATATATACAAAAATATATATAAATACTTTCTCTCAATATGAAAACAAAAAAAGGAAAATAACATTCATGGGTATGTACGTTTTATCGTCGCCATGAATGGTGTATTCCATTATAGAAATCCATATGTTATAGATTATTATAAAATAAGTATACTAGATATACCTGATATTTATATTATGTTCTAAATTATTTAATACTTATATAAGTATTATGATCAATGATATAACAAATTAAGACACTTGAAATGAACAAAGTGAATATTTCCCAAAGACAATCCTTAACATAGGATCATTAAAAATCGGGTAATATAAGGTTATAATAAAACCAAATATGGTTATAGATATAAGAGTATTCATCTATAAAATATATATAATAAACTTATATTTATTATATTAGAAGCTCGTTTTAGTACAAAGTGTGTCAAGGCACATGGTAAGGGCATTTCATCTCACTTTTAATTCTTATGAGATACAAGATATGTTTTCCACTCAATCCATTTGTGTGGTGTATATACTATACATTATTGTATTCTATATATATTTTACATAAGTTTATGTGTATTCACATTCCAATTTTATGACCCTTATTTCAAGGGCTTTTTGTTTCAAATTCTTAACTGTTAAAAACAGTTTCTCTCATTTTTTCTTCTTTGAGACTCATGTTTTTTTTTGTGCCTAAACTTTTCATTGGGGTCAAAATACATCCATATTACATGAAATATCCTGAATCTAAATATTTTAATGATATTATATTATTCATGTAATTATGTTTCCTTACATGTAAGTCATGATCTAAAGAAACCAAGTTATAAGAGTTCATTTAGGCAATATCATTGCTTTTCGTGATTATTTATGTTTTTGATTAATTTGAGAAACTATTTTTATCCATATCTAAAGAAAATTCATGACCTTCCTTATCCTTTATTATTACCTAGTATACCCATGCATTTACACTATTTTCTACACTTTGGTACATAAGATTGTTAGAAAAGTGTTTTTTAGGAATTCCAGGATTTACCCTCTTCGACCTAATATCTACGTTCTCTAAAAAAAGTTTCCAAGAATATTATACCATTCCAAAATAATATATAAATTAAATTTTTACCATTTTTTTATTTTACTAATATATTCAAGAAAATATTCTTGTCATTTTTTGAAAAATGAATTATACCAAATACGGTCTTTGGGTATATTTTTGTAAAATGACTAAGTATGCTGCAAAATTTATATAATGCCAACATATGAAAAGTGAGGGTCATTGTAGTTTTCATCAGAGAGAGGTATAGTTAAGATTTGGAAACATGGATGAGAAAAACCTAGTGAGATCCGTAGTTATATTTTTATGTATATTTCAAGGGATGTATCTATGGATTACTATATAGATGAGTTATCATTTACGAAAATGTCTTGGAAATTTCGTAATGCATAGAGTGTGTGGATTCCAATAAAAACAACCATGTTAGTATACTACAAGTTTATATATCTATCTAATAGATGTTCCTAGCTATAAAAACTCTAATATGTTGTTTCAGGCCTAACTCGGGGAAATCTAGTACACAAAAAATAGGCATACTTATACACATAGACTCACAATCCAGTGGTATATTTTATTATAATATTCTAAATCTTCATGAACCATCATATCTGTTAGCCATGAATAAAAACGGATAAAACCAATGTGTTATAAATTATGGATGGTTTCATGATCTACACATCCTATAAGTAATTCATTTCTGGACTATGTAATTTTCTTCTATGATAAGTTATGCGAACACTATGATTCTGGATTTAGTTAATGGATAGAACTGAAATGAACTCAATTAATGTTGACTATGATGGAATATTTTTTGGATGAGTAGTAAAGTGGGATGATAACTAGAGTTAAAGATTTTGTTATCATGCCTAATCAGTTTTCACGAAACATAAATAACAATTTATACCGTAACATACTATTGGATGCACCATGGAAGAGAAAGAAGGAGTTTGTTGAGAGTTCGGGTAATGGAGACCATGAAGTAATGAAAATTTAGTTTCCCTTTTGTCAATAATGTGAAAAGGATCACCTAATATAATTACATAGAGGAACAAGAATGTGTATTGACTGTGGAAAATAATGACACAATGCAAGTGACTATAATGGAAAAATAAAATGTTCAGTTACTGAAATGGGTGGGAATTTTTACATCCCTAAGTTTTCATCAAAGGTTATGTGTTTTAACCATTGAGAAAATGGAAATTATGCAACCCAGTTTCACAAGAGGAATGTTCAGGAAGATAATCATCAATGTGGTTCGATTAATGGTTATATTGTGGATTATGAAGTGACTAATGATGATATGTGAATGTAATGAAGTATTATCATTAATGGATTAAGGATGATGTAATCAATGTATTTATGTATTTGGATTCCAAAATAATGAATGGTGAATTATGTGTGGATTGTTCAGTTTATGTTTTTAAGGATTTAAAAGTAAATTATTAAGTGTCACGATGGACTAGAAAGGTTATCTCATAAGATTTTTCATTTTGAATAAGAGAAGGTAACCCTTAACATGTTATTTATGTTAGGATAATATTTTATAAAAAAATATACATGGGGTATCAATATGTAAATTGGATAGTATTGATTACATATGAAATATTCAATGACTTTATTATAGTTTGTTTCTACTACCACTAATGATGTGTACAACATTTTTGAATTTCATGGGGAGAATCCAATATACTTTTCAAGGTGGAAGCATGCACGTTTTCCAAGAATATTCGTGGTAATTCAGGCTGATATCATGTTTCTAGGGAATATACAATAATAGTATTCACATGATTTGAATTATACAAACAAGAGATAGTTTTTTATATTGTTGAATCATTGTTAATATAATTTCATGACTCTATTTCTATGGTTTTGAATTTTCATTTTTTTGAGGGGTTATAAGGGTAACAATTTATGAAATGTTTCTGTTAAGCTTTAGAGGATTTATTAGTGCACTATGATTTTTTGAAAAACCTTAGTTAAAAAATTCTAGTCAGTGATTATACTTATTTTTAAGATGCCAAATATTATTTATTATACTAATGTGGGTTTAAAAAAAGATCAGCGTGTATGTCAAATAACAAAAAATGAAGTCTGAAAAGGATGTGGTCTTGAACCCATGATCTAAGGATGATAACAATTTACCACCTGCCACTGGCCTACCTGATGTTGTGATTAATTAATATTTATTTTTAATGTATAAATATTTATGATACAATATTAGTGTTACTTTTTATATATTAATTCATGTTGTTTTATTAAGAGACAAATGGTTAGACTTTTGAAAATATTATGGGCCTTCAGATCTACTAAAAGAGTATTTTAGTAATTTATATATCAAAGTTAATTTTAAGATATCTATTGCATAAGGTATTTTTTGTATTAGAAATTTTTTTATGCACAAACCATGAGTAAAATTTTTTTATAGAAATTTATCAATAATTAATCAATGTTTTGAAAGTTATAGAAAAAAATGTATTCTTTATACCTTATATTCTATTGAACTAATAGATTTTGGAATAATTACATATTTATGAATTTGAGTCTCTCAAAATTACATTTATCGTTAAATAGTTTTTTATTGATATCCTCAATCACTCCCTATAAATTATTAATCATTTCATCTATGTCTAATATTTACTCCCAACCTATGTTCTCCTATGTGTAAACCCAATTAAATATTACTTTGGATAACTATTATTGTTTCAAATTTCAATTTTAAGGGAATCTTTAGTATCCATTTTTATGATATGGGTTTATAAGAATTAAATTTTCAATTTTTAATCCCCTGATAACCCATTTAATTTTTTAGGTAAAAATTTATTTTAAGGGGGTAGAATGTAACACCCTGAGATTTTTAGAATTATTTGTATCGAATTAAGATAAAATTTAAATATTTTCCATTTCATGTTAAAGGGTAAATAGTTATATATATATATATATATATATTAAAATAATATGTCAAACATTCCTGTCACATGTAATACCAACATGGATTGCGCAACAAGAAACATCGACTTGGTGTACGATGCTCGCAGCACTATGTTTCTACGAAACATATATTTTTATTATTTTAATTAAAGATAGATAATTATAAAAAATTTAAACATAAATATGGTAATAGTAATAAATTATTTCTAAATATTTGTTATAAATTTCTTAAATAAATAAAACATATTGATAATGAAAAAAAAGATTTTATGTAAACTCCTTTTGTGTAAAAAAAATAATGTTTTCTTGAATGAACCACCTAAATAAGAAAATTATTTTTGGGAAATTTATAAATTCATTTTTTTTAAATAATTATCAGTTTTCAATTTATAACATATAAATTATAAAAGGGTGATTTTTTTGGAGTTTTCCAAAAACTTTATTTTTTTTGTTGAATAGTGAAAAATACTTCTTTTTAGTTAAAAACTGCCTTTTTGACTAATTATATATTAATAATAAATGATATTTCAAATATTTTTTAGGCCACATTATATAAATATTACATCTATTAAGAAAATTTAATCATTAAAATCAATTAAACTTTTAAATTGAATTTAAAAACATAAAAAACATTTTGAATATTTTTCTACTATAAAAATCTGTTATTTTACACCACCTTGGAGATTTGTGTTAATCTTAATTTTCCCAATTATGTTATTAGAATTTTTAACATCTTAAAAAATGAATTTAATTAGTATGATATATTTTTCTAATAATATAAACATATTTTTTGACCAAAATGACTAGTGAATGTGATTAAAATTAATTATGGTGATTAAAGTATGATTAAACTTAATGAGGTACTAAACCTTGATATTAAGGAAACAAATTACATGGGAACTTTTATAAAAGCCATTGGCTGCTAATATATGAACATGTAACCACTTGTTTCGAAATATTTGTGTTTTGGGAAATTATTAATTTTATGTTCTTGATAAAAAATATAAGTAAGGAAAAAGGCAAAAATAGGATCATTTCTTACCTTTAACATTTATAAAACTTTAACATATGAATAAAACATAATATTATCGGTTATATATATATCCTATAAGAATATATATGGGTTATTATTATCATAATAAATTATCAATAATTTTTTGAGATGTTTTAGGTACATAAAATGCTTAATAAGAATAAATATAATGAGTATTTAGTTAGTAATTAACTAAAATAAATTATACAATAACCATTAAAAGTAATGTAAATTTATGGAATTATTGTATAAATTTATTTTATAGATTAATTTAGCATGTTAAACACCTCTAAACTTAATATATTTTAATTCCAATATAATATTGATATTTTAAAATTAACATTAAATAAATAATGCCAAAATTGATATTATTTTTATTTTAATATAAATGAAGCTTATAAAATGATTTAAAATTGATAAAAAAATAATATTCTTCCATGTGGATTGTAGTTGATAATATATATTAAATATTTATATTAATTTAATAATTAATCTTTTATAATTAACATATTGATCCATATTATGTAAATAAATTATTATGACGGTCTAGGTTCAAGCATCATTTTAGAGTGTTACATGTGTTTTTTTACAATTTAATTTACAAAAAAATGGATTTTAATTTTATAAATTAGTTATAATGATATAGAATTAATGGATTTATATTTTCTAAAATATCTCACATTAATTTAGTATTAATAGTTAAATTAATTATATTATAGAACTAGATGCTTTAGTAAAAACCAAAAGGATAAATTTGGGTAATCATAGAAGTTAAAGAACCAAATAACTAATAGGAACATTTTTGTGTGTGGATGTTATTTGACTCATCCATTAATCTCTATTACTCCATTAGTTGCCTATTTTGGTGGAACATTCGGTACGATAGACCTCCCATTATTAAATAACCTTAGGTATTTACAAAAGTGTCACTCCCCCGCCACTATGAAAAGGCAAGAACTCTACCCATTCCTCACACCTCCATATAATGGATGTTGAAGAGACCTTTTCTGTGTATGGTGAAATACTACTTCACGAAACAATGATCGTTCCTTTCTCTGTTACCACCAATTGTGGTGGGAATTATGATAAACATTCTATTTGTATATGTAATTTATTATATTTATTATTTATTTATTCTTATGTATTAATTTTAAAACTCATAGCATTTTACCATCCATTTGGTGTTAATATAATAATTTCTTTTGAGGATGTCTGCACTATTGCCCCTCAAAGTGATGCGATTCATTCACACACCATATAGAATGTATTAATGATGGGTTTAATGAACTTATATGATATACATGATTTATTCATTGTAATATAATAATGATATATATATATACCTACATATATATACATATTTCATTTACATATATTCAATCAATAGAACAATAGAAACGAAAAATATCATTCATGCATACGTATGACTTACCGTCTCCATGAATGGTGTATTCCATTACATACATCATTATGATATATAATATTATAATATAAATATAATATATATAAATATAATTATATCATTTTCTATAATTTGAAATCACTATATAAGTATAAGGATCAATGATATAACAAATTAAGACACAAGCAAAGAACAACGTTAATATTACTAGAAATGAATCCTTAACATAGGATCATTAAAAAGAGGGTAATATAAGATTATAATCAAACCATATATGTTAATAGATAAGGGAATGTTGTTTTATAATATATGCATGATAAACATATATTTATTATATAGGAATCATGTACAATTATGGATAGAGTCAAGACACATGGGAAGGGTATTTAATCTCACTTTTATCTTCTGTGAGAGACATGTTATGTTTTCCACTCTTTACTTTTATATAGTGTATGTACTCTTTGTTATTGTGTTATATGTATCTTGTACATAAATTTATCGATATTCACATTCCCATTTTATGATTCATATTTCATAGGGATTATGTTTCAAAATATACCAAATTGGTAAAAAATGGTTTCGGTCTTAATTTGAATTCTTTGAGACTCATCTATAGTTATGCACCTAAAATATTTTTCCAGGGTGTATATACATTTATTTTACATGATATATCATGAATTTAATTATTATAATGATATTATATTATTCATGTAATTACATTTTGTTACATGGAGAAAATGATCCCAATATACCAAGTTATACGATTTTATTGAGGTAATCTCATTTCTTTTTCAGATTGTTTGTATCTATGATCCCATTGATGAAATATTATTATCAATATTTCAAAAATATTCATGATCCTAATTCTACACTATTATTTCATGATATAATAATTTATTGGTTGAGTTTTCAACTCTTTGAAATATATGATAGTTAAGGATGTGTTTTTAGGAACTCCCGACTTTACCCTCTCTTCGGTCGGATATCATGGTTTTCTAAAAATATTTTACAAGAATATTATACCATTCCACTATAATCTATAAAATATATTTTTACCCTATTTTTCTATTACTAATATATTCATGGGAATATTGTTTTCACTTTCCGAACAAGTCTTTATACTGACTATGGTCTTTGGTCTCCTTTTTGTGTAATGTTTAAGTAACCTGAATGAGTTTTGTAAAACCAATTTTGTAAAGTGAGGGTTGATATATTTTGTGATAATAATGGAATACTAAATCTATATTCACTACTATATAGTAATTGGTAATAAGGTAGATTATGATCTTAGCAGAAATGTGTTTTCTACTTTATCCATAATGTAGAGTGAGAAAGACCCTATCTTCTTGGACATGAAAATGATGGATATAGAAATCATATTGACATGTAATACACCCTAACTTTCCTAAATTATATCACAAAAATCTATCCTAGAGGTAATAATTTAGGAATAATCAGATAATCTAGATCTTCAATATTATGATAAATTAGTAATGGAATGGAATATACATGAGTTATACATTGACGATGATCATGTGATTCTATTTGGAACGAGAATTTAAATACAGTCATCAATGAAGATAAATAATGAACTATTTTATAATGTAGATCGATCACCTTCCATTTTCCATCCAATAAGTAAAAATATGTACCATGATCTTCAACAAAACATCTGGTGGGAAACTAATAATAATGAGGTTGTAAAGAAGATATCAAGGTGATTGGAATTTGATAACGTTAAAGAAGAGTGACATAATTCCAATGTGCTCATGAATCCACTGTCTAAACTCATGTGTAAATGGGATAACATCACCAGGTAGTTAGTCACTTGTCTCTAGAATACATTGAATGGAAAACATTTGATACGGGTAGTTTTCGATCGACTCACCAAGATTTCCCACAACATCTCCATCAGAGAAAAATTCACATTAAAATAACATTATATAATATAAATCAATGAAGTGGGGAGGATACATGGGGTTCTAATTTTGATAATCTGTAATAATGATTTATGTTTCACATATAAATTCTAGATAACCCTTAATAATGATTTGAGTAAGGAATTAAATTTCATCAAGACCTATCACCCCCAAAATGATGGATAATATGAAAGGACTATTATGAATCTCTAGGAAATGATAAGAGATTGATCAATGGATTTCAACACTATATGGGATAATGATCTCTTATTAGTTGAGTTTTCCTACAACAATAGCTCCCACTCAAGTATATAAATGTCTCCATATGAAGCTCTTAAGAGGAAGTGATGTAAAACTCCAACTTATTAGGATAAATAAGGGAAATTATAACAACTTAGACATGATCAAGTGAAATATATGAAATATAAGGTTCATATAATATAATAAATAATAAAGTATTCATATATTTTGTATAAGATCAATCATAACAATCGATGAAGGGATTCAGAGATTGAAGTTGGAGATAATATTTCCATCAAAAATCATAATGGAAGAGAGTCACATGGTTTGGATTGAAATGGATGCATAACCCTAGGAACATTGGCCCCTTTTAGATCCTTTAATGCATAAGTGAAGTTGATGATCCGATTTAATATCCACCAAATATGAATCATGTTATGTTGCTTTCCATGTATCTCTCCTCAGAAAGTATATACCTGACCCCCCACAAGTAATGATTCTAGATGTGGTACAACTGGAGAATGACCTCTCATATAATTATAAACAATTGAAGTTATTGTATAAAAGAAAAAAATTACTCCGAAATAAGACAACTAGCCTTGTTATATTTCTATGGAGAAACCATATTTATGAAGAGTCAGTATGGGAAAATGAGGAAATAATGAAGCAAAATTACCCCTCAAATATTCTCAATCGAGAATATGAATTTAAATTTCAGGAATTTAATTTATAAATGGGGGAATAATTTAATGACTCGATGCTTATAAATGATATTTGATTCTTGAAATAATTGTGTATTATGTTATTTGATACATTATTATACATATACAACAAATATAGAAACTGAAAAATTATATTATTAATGAAAACAGTTTCATTAATCATTAAATAAATCCATAATAATTAAAAGTATTACAACGGGACAAAAAACTAGAAAGTAAAAAAAATCTAAAATGGGAATATATGGATCCCCTTAATCATTTAGAATCATCCTTCTCATTAACAACACTATGGATATCAAACAAATTGTTAGTATACCAAACTAAACTATTGAAAATTGAAATATTAATCCCTAAATTAATTTAGATAAAAAATGAATGAATAGTATTAGATTTATTATATGAGATAATGTGACTGTTGGAACCGTAATGTGACCTTTAGAATAGAAACATGGTTGTTGGGAATAGTTACCATACCATTAGAAAGAGAAAACTGGCCACTAGGAATAATAACCTGACTATTGGAATTTTTATTTAAGATATAAATACCAATTGATTATATAAATAATATTCATCATGAATAATATAACTATATATACATATTATAATTCCAAAAAAATAAAAAATGTGATTAATAATTTCAATAAAAATATAGAATCATTTTTAATAAACTGTTTTTGATGATTTTTTGTTAATATCATTATTTTAATATTAAAAATTAAAATTGCTATTGATATGGATATATTTGTTAAAAAATAATAACATTTTTTAATCATTATTTCAAAATTATTCAATGGTAATATTTTTGGTATGTTTTTGAAATACAATAAAATTTAGGTGAATAATAAAATAATGTTTTTCTCGTAACCGATGTATATTGAATTACGTCATTCATTATATAATAATGACATAATAATTTATGGAAATTGAGTATAGGACATGATATCTTTAATTTAATAAAATATTAATTAAAATAAAATAATATATATTTCCCCACCTAACAAATCATTTTGGAAAACCTAATGTCAAAAGTGATTCCTTAAAATAAATATTTTTTTCCCCAATTCGTTTTTAATAAACTAATTAATAAAAATTATAAATTGTCTTAAAGACATAAAGCAATACTATTATTTTGATATGTTATTTATATTGTAAAATAATGAAAAATAACTTGTTTTACATTTGAAATAATATTTTATATGATAGTTCAGTCTAAAAATACAATCCTCCTCATATATAAATAACCCCACTCTATCCCCTTGGGAACCCAATCCTATCACCCTTCTAAAAGAAAACATTTATTAAAATATCATCCCTCTCAATCAAATTATAATTCATAGTTTTTTTATGTATTATAATAACCCCAAACATCAATGTAACTATAGTTTCATTTAAGAGAAGCTACACTGAGGATATAGTAAGTTCTTTCCAAACAATTCTCACATTTTCTCATTCTTCTCTATATTTTTTAATTTACATAAAAATTTAATGTAATAAAATTTAATTATGAAAAATTATAATATTATATTAATTATGTTTACCTGTTGTAAAAAATATATATTTTTATATATTTTCATTTTATACATATTCTCTATCACATTTGGACAATGACCTTGTTAATTGATAGTTAACCACCAATAACCATGTTACCAAAATACTTAATCATTAAAAAATAGAATGCATGATTGAATTAAATTATTTATTATACATTAATGTATAAATATATTTATTTTAATATTCTATATGTTATTATTCTTATGTGTAAATTAACTTTTTCAAAATAGACTAATAAAAACGATTTCAGAAATTTTTACAAAATACATGATATTAATTAAAAATATATATATTTATACATTTATAATTGATAAAAAAAACATTATTCTTTTTAAAATAAAATAAAGTTATTATACTTGATATATATTTTTAAAAATTAAAATAATTTACTTATGAATTATTTATTTATTAAATATCTGTTTATTATTAAATATCTTTAAAATCAATGAAATAAATAGGGTAATAAGGTAAGGTGATTCTCAAACACAAATTACTTTTCATTCAGTTGTCCCTCTTTGACAAAATCGTCGATATTTAAGTTAATGTATTTTTTTCATAGATATAATTTAAAATTATAACCTTTTATTTTTAGTATATACATGTTTGTTCCTATATTCTCATGTCAAATAAATTTATTTTACGAAGTGAATTTTATTTAAAAAATTATCGATTCTTCATTTCTTTTTTCTTATCCAAAAAATGACCTTTTATTACAAAGTGTGGTCTCCTATTTTAATTAGGGTACCTTGATGTTTATTCATGAATCTAGACCTTATTAAATACTTATGAAACCCATTCCATTCAATTGGTTATTTCATGACTATGATTGTTATATATTCTATTTTGGATGCATTAAAATGTAAATATTATGGTGTGATGAGTGGGAAGATGAATATATATCCCTCCAATACATTGTATAATGTGATTATCTTATGATAGTATGTGTACTATGTGTGAAAAGTATGAAATATGTTTTCCAAAATATGATACTTTTATTTATACACATATCTTATGTTTGAACAAGATTCTAGGATTGTTCATAAATTTTGGGGGATTTGACCACTATGATATGTTGTCTCATTTTTATGCATTTACACATTCCATTCCTTTATAAAATGACTTCCTTGTGATTAAAATGATGATTATATTCTTATAATATAACGATGATTATTCTTCTATCCCCTTTTTTATTGATTATTGTCTCTTATTTTATTTTTTACTATTATTTTAGCTCACACATTTATTTCCTCTATATCTTTAGGTTACTATATGTACTAAAAACAACATGAGATATTATAAGGATAACGAAGATTATATTAAATAAATTTTATTTTTTAAATTAATTAAAAGTGGGGTATGATCCTAATTTCCCAACAAAATAACCCTTTCAATCCTCGAATGCATAAATATTAAGATTTTTTTCATTTAAAAGATGTAATAGTCATGTAAGAAAACATTGGGCCGCTATATCAACCCTTTCTTACAGAGGACTTTCATATTATCCCCACATTATCCTCTAAAAGGAGTTATATAAAGGTAACTATACCACGGGAAAATATATTATAACAATCATGTTAGTACCTATCAAGGGTCTCCATATCCCACCAAAAAAATTTATAATCAACCCCTCAACCATCAGTTCTCACAACACAAAAATAGTGTTGAAGGTCCATTGTGTCCTAACATTGTATGATCAATTATATGAATTTTATTTTTTAAAACTATTATTTTAATTAAAATTTATATTTAACTTAGGTGGAGAAACAAAAATAAATGAAAATATAAACAAAAAATAAAATATTTTATATTCAAGGGACCACCTAACTTCTAAGAATCAATTTCCTTAATGTGATTCACTAGACCCTGTCACCCTAGATCTTCCAAGTCCATCTAATCATCATCCATCCACTCATATCCCTAAATATACATGAAACACCAAATTATTAGTTTTTTTAAATATTATAATAAATTAATAAATTTAATATAAATGTTTATAATTAATTTTAAACTTACAAAAATTAGGCACAAATGTAGAATATCTCATGAGGTCATCATGTCACACATAAAACATGAAAAAACCCCAGTCGAAGGTTTAAGGTGAACTTATGAAACTATATTGATATAAATAGCATATAACTTTCATCGATTCAATTACCAAATTAATTTAATTTTAGTAAAATATAATATAATATTCCACAGGGTGAAATATGTTAACTGAAATTATATACAACATTGTGCGTTCATCATCACATGATTTCCTCTTTCCACGCTAAAAAACACTCAATCAACATGGATGATTTATACCATGATAGATTTAAAATAATTACCAAAACAATAAAATATACAATGAAATCAAAAATAAAATATAGGGAATGAGAATATTATGAAAAGTATAATATCTCACCTTAAACATTTTGAGAATAACTTTGAAAACCATCCATCTATAAAGGTAATTAAAGGAGATGAATGGGGGGAACTTTTTGTCCATGGTAATGAGGGAGAAGATATACAGAATGAGTTTTTAAATACCATGATGAAATTTTGGTGATTTATTACTGTTTAATGAAATATGGGAACCTATACCATTTTTGTGCACATTTTTTCAAATTATCCAACAACTGTGTGGTTGGAAATATATTTATCCATCCCTTTTATGTATTATGAAAAGATCTTTTTCTAAAATATTTCACCAACAATTAAATTATTAACTTATAAAAACATTCATGTTTTTAATATTTTCCCTATAACAATGGGCTAACAATGATGCAAACCACATAGAAAAAAAACAACCTCAAACAGTTCACCTGAAAAGTTTTCCATTACTATGTAGAGTCTATATACCATGTAAAAATAGTTTCCACGTATTCATTATTTCTTCTAAAGATCCATATATTCACTTGAGCACTGGATACACATTTTGGGCCTCGATCCATATAGATTAAAATCTTTTTAATTAGATCAAACTCAAAAAAAATTACAATCCATGTCCCAGTATTAAAAAACACTCCAACATTAGAGTCAATGATTCAAATTATCTATACATTTAATAATTTATAATAATATGATTTATTAAAATATACTCATATTATCACATTTCATCCCTATGAATTCTTAGTGTTCTTTTAATTATCAATCCAAAACCACCTAATCATTTATTGATTATAAATTCTAGGTGTTTTATCCCCAAATACTGAATGGTCTGATGCAACAAAACTAAAAACATTGGTTTCACTCTTCTTGAAAACCTAAGACACTCACTCATCACTATTTCCAAACAACCATGATCGAACTTACTTATTCCCATCCACCCAAGACAAAATAATGACATTAACTACTTCATTTTCGTGATTATGGAACACCCCACCATAGGACTCATCTCATAATAAATGATTAGAATCTAGATACTCTTCTCCATCATAACAACCTACTAAAAATACATTACCAATAGTATAATGAAACTCTATATGTGGTCTATATCTCATCTCACCCATTTTCATGAAAACATTTTTTGTTCCTTCTTTAGATGACCATTCATGAAAATGCTTGGCTATACCCACTACTATTATATCTCTTCCATGATGATAATTCTTTAACACATAAATGTAAAAATATATTATATAATAACCCACTTTGAATTATGATCCTTATACATTTTTTAATATTATTCGTATATCCTTATCCAACAAAATATGTCATCGTATTACACTAACAATCATTGATGCATCTCAAAAAAATTTCACGTTAAAATCACATCCCAAAACATCATGAGATAATTTTTAATTCATATAATACATCCATTTATATATTTAATAACATATCACTAATATAAAAATTATATCATGACTACCCAACAATCGGTCTCATCACACCCATATACCTACCCACATATGTGTTTTACCTCCAAAACAAATATGATGGTCCTCGACATAGAAGTACCATTATCATTGATAAAAATATCTAAAAACTGATCTACAATTATCATGGTCCATAAATTTTCACATATGATGTCTGTAAGTGGTTGTAATTATCTTAACTGATAAATAACATTAAATTCTAATTCATACTCATTCAAAGATCACATGTATCATCATTATCAACATAATAAAAAATTCTATATGTGATGAGGGATACACATTCCATGGAAAATGGTGTGCTCCCCACAAAACGGATTCTATTATACTACTTCTAATACATATCCTTAATAGGTTTTAATCACACACCATCTTGAGAAACTATTTTATGGAACATACTTTGGTTGGTCATACCAAGACCCCTCATTCCATCTCTAATTTCACTCCACACTGTGAATGGAAATTTTCCATTTCATCAAATATATTAGAAAACCATTCCCATAATAATTTCATCAGAATAATTGTTATGTGGCCCACATGGACATCCACCAAACTATAATTCCACATGAACTATATATAACAACCATCTTCTTTATTAATATAATCTTACCTAATAGGTTAACACTATCATTTTACCTGATCGAAGAAATTGAGTCACAATATCACAAGTCATAAGCCATAAAACATAATTTTTCGTGTCTAAAAACTGAGTGTGGACCTCATTCATGATAATATAATATATATAAAATAACCATAGTGATGTTTTCTGATAATACTAACATCTCACTCAATATATGGATTACCACATGATCACGCACAACTTGGACATCATTCGAAAACCAGAAGAATAAAACAATGCCCCAAAATAACAAATCTAGATCATTTTTATTATGATTCAGGATCTCATCAAGAACTAAACCCCAAGTCACTAGGGCAATGTATCTTACCAATCATACCCTCAAAACTAATCCTTGATAATAAATAACTGTAAGTGGTTAAAACCAGAAATTATAAGGCATCTCTATTCATAAACCACCCACTAAATAATAATTCCCATGAACTAATTCCTTACCTAAATCATTGATCCCTACTTCATATCACTAAAAGAACTTATAGGATAAAGCTAACACCTCTATAATGTTACCCTCACATTTTTCACCCAAACCACAAATATATTGAGTTATATTTCAAAGAAGATGGACCTAACAATGATACAATAAATAATTTCTCATATAGTTTAATTTTCATGGGGAAAAATATCCATTTTTGTCTCAAACATCCCAAGGAAAATCATGTTCTAACATACCCATCTTAGGTTCCCATAGATACATATCACACAACACTTTCTATGACCTTATCATAAGATAAAATCACTATTCACAATTGGGAATATACATATTTGACTACCCCATGGAAGACCATAATATAATATAATGTAATATGAAATAAACATCCCAACATGATATGTGTCTTGTAAACCCATAGTCACATGGTATTATTAAAAAAATATTATTTAAATAATATATGTGGGAAAATCTATATAGGTTGTTGTTAACAATTTAATTAACTGAACCCATTTTATTTATAAAAATAATATCATGTAATAAAATTCCTATATCAAACCACTAAGGTTCATTATACTTCCATTACACTGAGGGGATATATAGGTTTTTGATAATGAGTATCCCTCTAAATAATCCACATGACCAGTCATTTGAAATAATATACTTCATTTTATCGAAGAAGAATGCCAAAAAAACATTATATAGGAAAAATATGTTTATGTTCTTTTCAATTGAAATATTTGAATCCTCTTTAATTTGTGATATGAGTATCACACATGAACGTGATTGGAATGTGAGTCATATGTTTCAATAATGATGCATGTACACATGCCTCTTTATAATTGGTTAAGAGATAAAAACCCATAAATCTATAATCCAAAAAACAAGTTCATTAGACTTGATCTAATAATACAATATTATGAGAAGAAAAAAAGAATATAAATTCTATATCTTTAGTAATCAGGAAATTTCATCAAAAAATATGTTCATGATTCTCTATTATGAGGTCCATCACAATATCTATCAATTTCATACTCCACCTTTAAACTGTCTACCAAATTTTTAAGACAAAACATAAATGATTTTATTCTAGTTGATAAATCCCCACAACCATATACCACTCAATGGGTGCTCCGACTGATGGTTGTCATTTGACCTAATGCATGCCTCTCTACACTAAAATAGATATCGGCTACTAGAAAGGGTCTTGAGTGATTCCACAGGGAAAGTATAACCACATATCAACATAATAAAAATGTATATAACCAACCAACATAAAAAATAACAATCAATCAATGTAAACATATGAAATAGAACAACATTGATATTACAAATTGAATTTGGAAGCCTATAGGGATAAAAACACAAAGTCATACTAGTATACATTGACTGACTACCCACTGGGTAGATCACATATAGAAGGTAAATTAAAAAATAAATATATGAGGAGGCTATAGTACTATCTCAAATCCTTTTTATAACCAATTATAAATCTCTATCTAATCTATCTCACTCTATAATGAAACATTGTGTTTTTTCGATACCTAAACATGTCAATAGTGATGTCTTCTTGGGTACCAAAATTCAATGGTTTCTGGGGAAGGGAGTGTGTATAATTCAATATGGAACCACCAATGATGACCCATAAATGTCCAGTAAAAAATTTTATAAACCTGCAATATTCTTAAAATAAATAAGATAGTGCAAAATAACATTAAAATAATCACCTTCAATCCATAGATTCTGACATGATGTTTGGGATGGAGTAAACCCTATTAGATTAGTAAATTTTTTCTTGCGGAATGTGGTATACCATTTCATATATTATGAATAATAGTTTCATTATCCTAGTGAAAATACTAGAAATCCCGAATTATGATATATGTAGAATCCTTAGTAAAAATCATGGCATTATATATAGGCATACTCATGGAGTACTTGATAGAAATATTTTTTCCATATTTGTAGGTCATTAAATATTAGAAACAAATATTCACATACCGTATAGTAGATATAACATCACCATATCATAGGGTGACAAGGAATCCATCATTTCAGGTCAAGACTAGATCATGGGGAGTATCCTTGTCCTCCAAAATAAGAAATACCCTAATGCTATAATAAATCCTAGGCATTCCTTATCATATTGTTTATTCTAGATCTAATCATACTAAGAATCTATAGCCCACAAGCATAAATTCAAATCCATTTTTCAACTAGGTAATTCCATACAGGTATGAATTTATAATAATAGATATTAACCTACACATTCCAAATAGTAATAACCAAAAAATTTAATGTGTCAACCTAGGAATTATATATAGGCATGGACACCAGATCCCAATAAATCTCCCAGGAATTAGTTATTTCTTATTTGAGACCAACAACTAGAAGGTAAAATATCAGATAATAATATCTTGGGATGGCCTCCTGTGTACACAACCAATAATCATCCTTATAGCTACATCAACATACACCATCAATCATTGGGATGTAAGCTGGCACTCGATGTCAATGATACCAAGTCCACTACATTATCCCCACAAAAGTTCCACATAACATGATGAACATACCCATATCACCTTGGAAACTGAAAATGTGTTCTTATATCTCAATCATTACACTCTGGGAAATACCATTACTCATATAACATTTCAACCCTTATCATTATAAATTTTATCTTACAACCTTACTAGCCTCATAGAAAATGTCATACTACTATGTTAACCGTATTCCCATATCCATCCTGAGATATCCATGGTTTTTCCTTCCCCAAACTATCCATAATATTTTATATGTTCTAACTTGAAATATAATACCATATTAATGAGGGATGATCACTCAATCCACTCTTATTTTATCTATCTCAAATTTTATAAGATATATTATTCTTCTTCAATGGGAAACTCAGACCAGTTATCCTAGTCCTACACTGTCCATTGTAGGAAGTTGTCTGAATGAACATATTCTAAGGTATAATACATTCTCACCCTTACATTATTGCCTCTCAATGGTCCATGAATACCCACATATATATTTATAATAAACCCCTATGAAATCATAATCGAGGCATCACACTACTGTCAAGGGTCTACCATGGATCAATATTCCTCATTAATCAATAAAAATTAAATTATAAAAAAATTTACATTTAACTAAAATGTTGGATCAATCTCAATTGGAATAAGAAAATATATAATTAAAAAATAATTAAAATAAATTATCAAAATTTATACTCAATTGAATTATTTCCTCCAACTGATACATTTCGGTTATGCAAGGTCTTACAACTATTGCCCATGGTCAGCCAAGTCCAACCAATAATTTCCAATCTAACCGAGTCCCAAAATCAATCCAAAAAACTTAAAAATTTATTATAACATATAATTAATTATAAAATATAATATAATAATATATATTTATTTTTTAATCTAACATAATTTGGAATAAATTCCAAATATATCATGGGGTTATCCCATTGCACTGAAACATTGACCAACATCCCATGGAATGAGAAAAGTGTCCAATAAAAATGATCCACAAAAAAATTTCTATAAAAATTGATTCAATATATAATTTAATTTAATTTAATTAAAACCCCTTAGAAAATTCCACATGGTTTCTTATATCGACCCAAAAAAATGATAAAATGTTTGTTTAGTATCTTAAAAAATCTATTAATTGCATTAAAAAATCCTCATCATCTAAGATTCTTTCTACCACAATCAAGTAGAAATTATCACCAAAAACAAAAACCAAATAATAAAAAATGGAAGGATAATATAAGTATTGATAATATATGTAAAATGAGAAGATATCATCATAAAATGATCAAGAATCACTATGAAAATTTTTTCCTCTTGAAGTGGATTTGAATTAGAGGAAGGGGGGAAGTCGTCCTGGTACATGTGCCTGAATTATAAGAAATGGAGAGGTTGGGGCTTAAATATGATTGTAAAATTTTCATAATTTTTCTCATTTTAATGAAATATAGTCATCTGTATAGTTTGGTTACATGGTTTTTCAAACTAAATTCCAACGATGATGTTGGAAAAATATTAATCCATTCTCTTTGCATAGTTATGCCAACTAATTTTTACAAAACATATGATAGTTATGAAAATACTTATCGATACAAAATTAAGGGTATGGTATGTTTTATATGTAATGGTGTGCCACAAATCTAGTAATAACCACCTCATAAGTTTCAACTACAAGGATTACCCTAACAATATAGTAGTATTCTTCCTTGTAAAAACACTTTCCAAAATTCAAAACATACTCCTGAAACTCCTAAGATTCACCCAACCATACAATACACCTCTTAGGACGTTATCCATATCTAATAATATCTCATTAATAAAATATCACTCTATGAAATTATAATAAAATTATTGTTTTTCTAAATGAATCAACTTCTATAGTCAAAAAAAATCACTCTGAATTTCTCAATATATAATGACATGAATCATTACAAGTACCAGACATTTTCCTTCATTTACATTATTTAACTAAAACATTTTATTTCCACCACTATTCATGATTTAAAATTTCCAAAAATATGTTTCTAGTGTATAATAAAAAGAATTTAGTCATTAATATAGACTATATAATTTTTTAGATGATTGTTTGTGCTCACTTTTGAAACAGGAATTGGAAAAAAAAACAAAGTGCATGAAATATTTTGTATAAAAGTCTATGTTACTAGTTTCGTGAACCTAAGTGCTTCTAGCAAGGTATCTCACCAAACCTTGAGAACAACACATGCACCATATATGTGTGGTTTAGTCTCATTCCCTATTAACTAACATGCAGTGCACTAACATGCAAATGCCATGTGCTCTGATCACCAGTATGAGATACTTTAATATTCTAGATATATCTTCTAAGGTTCCATTATTTTATAAAAGATATACCATAAGTATTATTTGTTTGAAAAATATATATACTCAAAAAAAGACACACATAGGGAACAATTGATCACATACTATAGTTTCCAAACCCCCTCTAGGTAGCTTGTTGAAACCTAACACCTAAAGGAATTAACTATAAAATTGGGAAATTATTTCACCTAAAGGTCTAACTCATTTAAATGTTCATAGAAAACCACTTATCCCCTATTCCTATAACACCAGGGGAATAGAATCACCACCATATGATACACTAGGGTGACACTCAACCATGTCCTACATGGGGGCCTCTCTACTTGGGAGACTCGTTTCCCAAATCTTCACAATTGGGTACTACTTTTCCCAAGTTTGCATATTGGGAGGAAAATTCACCTAGTCCATGGAAATAAGAAACATTTCACTCTATCCAACCAATAGTAATGCCTCTCTTCCTTAGGTTTCCATTATGGTAATAAGTTTATCTTAACATCTTTATGTATCCATATTCACCCAACATACCTCTAGGGTGACCTATTTTCTCAAGGCCTTCATAGTAGGGATGACTAAAACTTTTCCTACCACTAGGGTACCCCATTTTATCTTGGATCTAATTGGGAAACACATTTCCCAACCAAAAACTAGGGTACCCCATCCACCCTAATATTCTATAATGAAAACTACTTCCACTAGCCTACCAATAGGTCATCGAATCACCATAGTTGTCCACTAGGGAACCCCATTCTCTGTAGTATGACACTAGGGTAGTCACATCAACTTGGGAGTCCTCTAGGGATCCATATTATATCTAGGATCTCATTTTAGGGTAACCTCTCCCTAAGATCCCATTTGGGAGATAATTCAACCCAATCTTCTATTAGGTGCCTCATTAATCCTATTTTTCCTTTAGAGAAAAAAATCTCTCAATAACCCCTTTTAGAGCACAAATTTCTTATCCATGTATAAAATGATATTACAAAACTACATCTGTAGTACCATTCACCTGGGCCACTAAAATTATATAACATGGTTTCCAAAAAGACCTTGTTGACACTCATTAACCAATATAAAATAACTATCGATTGGTAATACATTATCCCTACTCCACGAACTCATAAATTACCAGATCAGGTCGTGCACAAAAATGTGAACCCTATCAATTATGTATTCTCATGATAATAATTCTATCCTAAGGAATCAATCCCAAATGATAGGAAAAGTAATGTAGTAATAATCATGAAATACCTTGATATTGATTAATGAATTCATAAGGGTACCTGTAAGACCATCCCGGGATTAAGATGTTAATCCTTTCTATAGAGGTGTCATATTGGCCGACCTGGACAACTCAATGGGTCATACATCAATGGGGATCAATTAATATTAATCACCATCCATGTTCCCATTAATTATTTTGTTATGAGTATATATTAATGAGATCTGGGGGTCTATAAAAGGGACTCATACCTTGTCTAATCCATATAATCTCACCTTCACCCATGTCACATTCTAGGGAAACTACATTCCAATCACATCGATTCCTATTGTTCTTAAGAACTAGTAGAGTGAAAAATGTGTAAGGAAGAATCTATTTATAATGGGGAAATATTCTACAACTCTCTATTTATCCTTCTTGTAACGAATCGAATTCAGAGCCACTCAGATGGTTCCCCGTGCCCGGTTCGCCACATGACATCAAGTGCATTTCCCCAAATGTTAGAGGGTGTCGACTAGTAGAGAGGGCCTTGGTATGTTATTGGAGAAACTATGCCCTAATTTTGTAAAGTTTATGTGGAAAAAGGAAATCGAAATAAATAGCGGAAGCAGTAAACAGAATATAATAACTGAAACTAATAGCGAAAGCAATGTATAAATATGTAATGATGCAGCATGGTACATATGTCTAAGGAATTTAGTGAACACAACAACATTCTGAAATACAACCGAAAACAAGGAAAAAAGTAATAGAAACTCCAGCAGCATCGCAAGCCTAAGCTCGGTCCTATGCTCTCCAGCTCCAACCAGAAATCTTGTACCTGAAGTAGAAGGGCCACAACCCCTATCCACACCTGCAACCATATAACCTGTTTGGACTGAAAAGAAGGACCCAAACAGGGTGTGAGACTAATCCCAGTAGAAAATCACCACAATATTTGTGCCCTAATGTCAGTGAATAATATAGAAAAAGTGAAGGAAATAAATGCAGCAGAGAAATAGAGGTACACTAAAGTAACAATCCTATAAATTTCCATCCACTTTTATTTGTTAATTTAAAACAATCATTCAATTATCTACCAATGAATCTAGAAAACATCACTATATTTCCAAGGCAAAGCAATTAACACAATTGGTATCTCAACAGACAACCTAAATAGCAAGCAGTACAAAACACAAGCTTGTTCTTTATCTTGGTGTACTCGCCACAACCAACCACACAAATATTAATACTAACTCTCTGGTTGGCTCCTACTGGAACACCCCTCTATTCAAATAATCATACAAAGCATAGACACTTTGGGAACCTCTCACCGTCAATTCCCCTATGGTCTTACAACGATAGCTACAAACTCTCTGAGGAAGCACATACGTCTAATTCCTCCTGTGGTCTAGATATGTGCGTAAAATAAAGACACTCTTGGGAAGCACAAATTCCAATTCCTGTAGGTCCTACATATGAAACTAATTTATAATAGACTCTCTAGGGAAGCCCTAAATCATCAATTCCCTCTTCAGTCTACCACACCAGGTTCACACAGCCCTGAGCAGTCTAGTCATGCGTAATCGACTGTCAGTAGCCCTAACTATGTTCAAAAACTATTTGGCTAATAGCTACAATGCATCAAAATCATATAAACAACTGATAATACATGCGATCAATTATATCATGGTAGGAAAAAAATGCAACATGGTATAAGTCACGGCATCCTAATCCAAATGAAATTTAACAGACAAAAAAAGTGGAAACACCCATGGGGTGATCCTCAAACATGCAACCAAGAAATTATCAATCATCTAATAACCTCAGGCACACAAGCAATCTAAGGAAGATAAACAATTGAATCAAAAACCCTAACCCGGGATACCCGATACATGGGTATCCGACACTTTTTGCACAAGAACCCAAATACATTCAACGTAGGGCAACAAACCACCTACCTCGATCCTAGGAGATAGATATTCTTGAACCTCACCCTATGAATCATCCTAAAATGGAGTATATATGCAAAAATGTCTAAAATTTTCATCCCCAGATAACTCTCACAAGAGGAGGAATCAGGAAACATGGCCAAAGGAGAACCAAGGACTCAACGCTGTGATTCTATTGCAACACATGGCGTTCGATTCGGACAACCGGTGATGGATCGGTGCTCGGAGAAGAATAGGCCTCCTCAGACGCTCTAGACGGGATTAGGGGAAGAAGAAGACGTAAATGGGGATTAGACGCGACCTCGGTACGATTAATGAAATAAAAAGAAAAGAACATGGTGTGTAATTCATGAGTATAGGAATATGCTCGCCCTTTCCGTACACCACATTAAGCATCCTCCACCTCATCGCTACACCCCGTGTGACTGGCTAGAACATGGCCTCGCGTGGGAGAAAAGTACATGATGTGTACTTAAAAAATTTCCAGATTTTCCTATTTTTCTCAAAAAACCCGAAAAGGGAAACATAAAGGAAAAGAAGGTTCGGGTTATTACACTTCTATCTAATAATCAACTAGTTATAGATATCCACACTAGTAGGACACCAATGTGTAATCACCATGTTGTCATCATGAATACATATCCCCCATGAAATCACCCTCATAAGTCAATGTTTCCTATAAGAAAAATCTTTATGAGGCCATATTCCCTAATAAACCAATATTAATGAAATATAAAGGCATGATACCTAGTAAATCTTCTATTTTTACATTTTAAAAAAGTATAAATATCATTTTTATTGTGTAAAACTAAATGATAATGTCTTGGCCACATGATATAAATTTCATGGTATGGTCCCTTCACAGAAAATTAAACTATGAAACTAAAACTATGTTGTCTTTTATAACTATTAATAAAGATACAAAGGTAAGATATTGTTGGTTCAAAACCAAAATCCAGGACTGTATTCTCACTAGGCCATACACTTTGTGGAACCCATCCTCCTCGAAGGTCTGTATTCTCTGTGAGATACACCTTCCTCAAAAGGTCATATTCCCTATAAAGAATCCATATAAAATTTTATATTATCTATCGGATGAACCTTATCAAAAGGAATATATTAAATTAAAGACATAAAAATAATCAACTATTTTTTAGTGAATAATAATGGACAATAAATGGTATCGTATCTATATGTCTAATCCTAAGCATTATTAGGCCACATTTTCCTAATATCCAACTTAAAATGGATTTAAACTACATGGAAGCTATCATTATTTAAGATACATTAAAGGATCTAAAATAGTCCACATCATATGGACTTACAGGGGATAACATGTCCCATTAAGTGGATATCAAATATGTGGGACCTAATTCCCAATATAGTGATATATAGGAAGATATTGGATCACACAATGGGAGACAAACAATAAAAGTAAGGGGTGTGAAACATTGTGTATACCAAATTCAAATATCTTATACTATCATTCATTATTATTACTACACACTAAAAATTATCACTAATGTAGTGAAAAAATACACAATTCATTTATCATAGAGTTTTAACACCTTTTATATGACTATGTTTCTCATGTATCAGGGTTATTACACCACATACACAACTACTTATTTATTATCGAAAGTATCTCGTGAAACGGTAATTCATTGAACACACAAAACTAATGGAACCAACCCATATAATTATAATAAATATCTTCAACGTATTTCACCAGATAAGTTTATGAGTTTCCTCACAAAAATTATAGGATGATCTCTTTGTTCTTTATATTTATACATCAATCACTATTGGTTGTTCTCTGATCTTGTTATTTGATACAACATGGTATCACTTCTTCTTTTAAAAATTATAAATAGTAATATATTCATGAAATATATTTCTATTTATATTCAAAAAATATTTAAAGAGATTTTCTTTCATAATTTTTATGGAAATCTCATTGAATCATAGATGCATAGAACAACTCATTCAAATATAATAACCCCTAAATCAACCAATCATTCCAAAAAAATATTGAAAGCCTACCTGAATACTCAAACAATTACTAGGCATGATATTTGAATTATTATAGTCCTTTTCCAAATTTCAAAAAACTATGAAATATGTTTCCTTATTTTATTGATATTTCAACATAGATATGAAGATGAGACATCTCATTCTATGTTATGTAACTCATCTCAACACCCAAATGTATTCCTCTAGGAAAACATTGTGGATTTTAGAAATAATTATGAAATTTTGTTTGATCATGATGTTTTATCGATGATGAACATCAAAACATTATAATAATAATCAATTATCATTATATAATAATATTAAAGACTTTTTATATATTATTTAATTCTTTTCTACAAAAGCTTGATTAGGGGATTTATAATTTCACCAAGTAAAATATAATATCCCTCCACATTTCTGAATTATCTTACGAATTGTTCATGAAACTCAATTATCATATGTGATCCTAGAGTATCTTTAGTTCATAATATAAACAATATTATGGTCCTATCATGTATCTTACATGAATAAAATAAATTTTCTTATTATATTTATAATCCAAAAAACACTAAGAGAAACCCCATTATCTATTTTACTTCAATAATTGAATGAAAAGGTTAATTATCAAATATGGCTCTAAATTATGATTTGAACATATTAAATATTATATTATGATCCAAAAAGTCACGTGATATGTGAACCATGTATACTTTTTAACTTATTTAATTTTATTAAATAGCTTTGTTGTATATCAATTATCTTACGGAGTCCTCACAATTGGATATTTTCCTTTTACAGTTTTCTACTCTAGCATAGTCCATCAAATTTAACATAAAATAATATTCACTATCATAACAAAAGTTATAGGTCCTCTTAAAATAAACAAAATTATCATCCAAATATCCTAGTAGTCATGTTTATAGGGATGTCCAAGGTAATTTTTCACCCTATTATTTTTAACAGTTCCTTTCTAGATCATTATTGTATATACCCAGAGATAACATTTTATTTATATAAGTACATGAATTTGGTCCCAATATATTTTTTTATTTCTATATAGGAGCCAAATTTTTTTATATAGGTTTTAAAACCAATGGCTGTTTGAATGCTAGGTATTCTTCCTCATGGGATTACTGAAGTCTCATAAAAATAGTAGACTACAGAGAGAGTTTACTAGAGATCATACATGGACAACATTAGAGTAGAAGATTATCTGTACATAACCCCAAGGAGAGGTTCTATAGGGACCTTTTATACACACCACATATTAATTCATACATATATATGACTGAGGTGGAATGTGATTATATGTGAACTTCAATGAATGATAAATTGAATGATTATAGGATGGTTCTTATAAATTTAATTTTTAGAAATCCGAACATCCATGTATATTGAACTTAGTGTGCCCACATCCATTTTGGCTTCTCTAAACCTCTAGGGCACGTGTGACATCCCTTAACATAGTCATTGAGTTGATCCAGGGATGAATAGTGAAATATTAAGAAATAAGTACATTCTGCATGCTCTAATTCGAAGGAACACTTATCTGGGAAAAATTGGTATGATAGAGTATATATATAGGTTAACTTCGTCTTATTTAAACACATCCATTTGAGGGAATTTTGTAACCCTTTACATTTCTGCACTCCACAATCTAGGAATTTGGGAGATCAGAATTAGGACACCGGATGTCCTCACACGTTAAGAGGTTATAAATATATAATGGAAGGAAATATTATTACTATTAATATTGATTGTAATTCTTCATGAAATGTACCATGTATGACAAATATAATGTGAATGTACCTGAATATACATGTCTCATATCCTCTATGATCTTCTATATATGTATTATCAATTCAGCATTTGATTCAATATTCAATTTTTGGACCATTTCATAAAAATAATTTTGAACCCTAATAATGTTAGTAAATGGGAGTCAAAATTATGAATGATCACTTTCATGGGGAATTGATCTCAATAATATAATAAGTATGAAAAAAATTCCCCAATAAAAAAACATCGGTGAGTCACCTAGGTTCGTTCCCTAGGAGCTTTTAAAAAGTCATTTTCACCAGCTAATTATGTTTATCTACCACTACATAAATTCTTCACATATTAATTGTTTATATATGTGATTATTTACATTCATCATACATAAAGAAATGTTCTATGGTTTAGTTGAAAATAAAGTGTTGACCTACACTCACATTTATTATAGTGAACAATAAGAGAGAATAGTGAGACCTGAGATATAAGTATTTTTTAATTTTTTGGTGTGCGGATTGGTGGGGAAAATATAGATGAAACATTTCAAATTATTACATATTAATGTGAACTTATTATCATATACCAATAAAAAACATTCATAAACCACCCCACTAAATCACCAACTCCTATGATGATATCATGTTCATTCTAAAAAAAATTCTATCTCGGAATTTGATCCTCATTGTTCCAATTAATTATAATTTGAAGTGGGATGAATTTTTTCTTCCTTCTTTTTTAGTGAGCAAAAAATGATGAAAATAATAACTAAATATAATGGTATGTGCATGGGTTTGTGAACCCAAGTCTATTAAATCCTGTAGTTTTTTCAATGTTATTCATGAAGGGACTCCACCAAACCCAAACACACACCATTCATTCCTTACACAAAAACCTTAGCTACAGACACTTTTGACTAACATAAGACCCAACAGTAGTTCATGTTGCACACTATAGACACATGAGCTAAATTACATAGCACCCAACATTTGTGAACACTTGTTCCCATATTTTGTATTAAATAGAAACCCATGTGTCCAATTTTTTTGTATTTATAAACATAAAGAGGGATAACCTAAGAGAAATAATATTCCCACCCCCTAGTCTCCAAACCCTCTTTAGGTATCATGATTAAGCCTATATACTAAGGTAATTAACTAGAGAATAAGTTAATTATTTTTCATGATGTTTTAAAAAAATTAAACTATTAAAAAAGTCCCATTCTCCTTTTTCCTCTAAAACTAGGATATCATAATCACATATAAATGTGAAATTGGGGTGTCTCTCACCAAAATCATATATGAAGTCCTATCTACTATGGTAGTTTCCTTCATAGGGTATATCGCTAGGGAGATGCTTCACCACACTCTATAACTAGGGATACAAATTTACCCTAGAATCATACCAATTATAAATTTCTCCTTATCCTACCACTAGGGAAACCACATCACCCTATGATATAACTAGAGATACACATCTCCTTAATCATCCACTATAAAGACATTTAACCCTAGACTCAACTAGGGAACATTATATTCCTATCATGGAACTAGTGAATCCTATTCACATTAGTATTCCAATAAGGTGACCACATCACCATAGTTTATCACTAGGGTTTCATAGTATCCATAATCTCTACTTGGTAAACCACTACACCCATCCTACTACTAGGGTGACCAATGTACCATATCAATACACAGATTGACCAGTTCACCCGAGTAATAAAATAAAGAACCCCATTCAACCTAGGATCGCATTAGAGATACCATTCAACTTGGATCCCTACTAGAAAAACACATCACTATTTTCTTCTATTAAGGAACCCCATTTTTCATAGTTGTCCTTAAATGGGAATATTTTCCCAAAAATCCGTACTAGAGAACAATTTAAATAGATTTTTTTTGTAATCATGTATGACACTCTCCTGGGAATTTCATTCACCTAAGATTGTCAAATATGATAACATGGTCACCTAAAAGTTATCCTAGACACTCATTAACCTTGTAAAGCTAACTATCAAGTGGCTCACCTTTAGTTCTCTTTTATTTCATCCTAATGTTATGAAATGATCATATACACCAATATGGAATCCATAGATCATGTATTACATTGATAATAGGGTTATCCTGAGAAATCCTCCCCAACTGATATGAAATATAGTGTAGTCACAATCATTTACTCCCAAGATAATGTGGGAACCATTTCTAGGGACTATAGTGAATCCTTTTTGGGATTAGGATGATCATCGTAGATACTGAGGTGTCATGTTGCTTGACCTAGTGTACTGAATGGAATAGCATTTAATGGGAATAAATTCTAGATACAAACCTAATCCATGTTTCAATTGATGGTTTTATCACTAGAAAACTTTAATAGATTAGGGGAAAAATGAAATGGGCTCCAACTAGGTGTAAGACCCAAGATACCTTCTTCACCTTGGTGACCTACTGATATGCATAACATAGGGATGTAACTATTCTATTTGATCCCAAGAACTTTTTAATAAACAAAAGTGTAATCCTTAATCACTATATCATGGTTCTAGATTCCCTATGCTTCCAATCAACTTTTTTTTACCATAAATAGGTTGGAGATATACACACATATGGGACTCCATTGTGTAATCCTTGAGAAATATTCATGAGTTCATATCCCTAATTAAATAAACCTCAGTGGGATCCCAATAAGTAATCACCTTCAATGTTCTACATTCCACTTGAAACTATATTCTACATACCACTATTGTGTAATCCCCATTAAATACTTTTTACTCACACCTTTCACAACATATACATCCCAGTCACATGATGTAAAAAATATAACTATACCACTTGATATTAAACGACATGATACGACATTGCCACATGACATTAAACTATGTAAATTCAACTAAGTGGGATTTTATTCTAGTTAATCGTGATACATAGGATGCATCTTTTAGGTTTAAACCCAATATCTTGGAAACAATTTTCACTAGACCATACTCCTTGTGAAAAAAATCATCCTAAAAGTGGAAAATTATCTTTGGGGCATAAAATACTCAATAAGACATTTTCATAACATGAATTCTTCTCAAATATCAATATTCAATAAAATAGGTACTTTCATTTAAGGGATATATTCCCATTGGGACATCCATGTCATTTCATGTTATTTTACCAACAAGTAGGATAAACCAAAAATGTTTTATCATGTGTAAGTACCACACCTACCATTACTAGGAAAAAATATACTCAATATGGTGACACATATTACTATATCTTTTAAACATAATTATCCATTAAATACATACAATTTATTGAAATTACTAGTTTCTTTGGAACACAAGGTTAATAATAAATCAAAGTGAAGCTAAAATAAAATTAATTTATTTTCATATTCATAATTAGATCAAAAATTCAATTGGCCTCCTAAAATAATCATAGAATAACCTGGGAAAATACATAAACAAAATGGTGAGCTATAAATCCATGTAATGGAATAATAATGATTGAGAAGAATAACATATCATCAAAATAGAATAATATGATATCACCAAGAATAAAGGCTCATTAATTATAATATTGAAGCATAACAAAAAAATTAATAATAACATAATGTAAAAATATGAATGTGGTAGAAAAAATTATGAAATATGTTAAATTAAAGGTTAATCTCCCAGAAAACATCTCATGGAATAATGAGTCCAATCGTGGATTAATTTTACTTCATAATCCCATATGTACTATCTAATAAGAAAAAATAGTCGATGCATTCGAGTGTTATATGGGCACACCCGTAATAACATGATCATGATTATATGTTCCATTAAATGAAATCAATCATCATAAATAAACATAATAATTATCCATGGAATGAAATGGGTTGCAAAATCCATCCTCATATCACAATCATAGGGATTCTATAAACAAGGATAATGATAAATGAACATGAGGATTGTGATAAATTTTCCAATAAAGGTAGAATAAGATATGAATATATGTTTTGGACACATATAAAAAAATTATATCATTTCATAACATAAAATAAAGAGATAAAGTGAGTCACATAGTAAAATGTCATAACACAACGAAAAATGATGGTTCGGATAGATCCCTTTCCCTATATCTGAATTTGTTCTACACTATCACTGACCATCCAAGATATCAAATTAGAAAAATTTACAAAAAAAATCATAATATTTTCTCTCTATATTTGACTTATTATAATCTAATTATGTTTATTTGTTAACTATCCTTTATTTAGATATAATGTTTGTTTTTTTAGGAAACATTCATTTCATAATTAAATGGTAA
The DNA here is from genome assembly GCA_963277665.1 of Viscum album. Taxonomy (NCBI): domain Eukaryota; kingdom Viridiplantae; phylum Streptophyta; class Magnoliopsida; order Santalales; family Viscaceae; genus Viscum; species Viscum album. The sequence goes on from OY728158.1 coordinate 887,071,429, forward strand.
AATTTCTCATCAATAATTATTAGAATTATTTTTAAATGGGACTAAGACTCTATAAGTGAGAAGAAATGGAAATAATGACTTTATAGAAATTTATATTTTCTAAATTATCAATATTGTTTATGATATACAGACAAATCATTAACAAAAAATGACAACGTCGTGTGGTTAGTTCATTTAGGTTGTTTCATCAACTATCATGAACAAGATTCATTTCAATTAATATTATTAACATATATTCATTAAAAAATTAAATAAGTCAAAATATACATATTATATTCTCATTTAGCTATAATAATTATTTTATGACCATCCATGAAGGCAGTTGGGGAAAATGATGTGTGTTGTTTATAGAGGTAGCAAACTAACCATATTTTAAAAACACATTGTTTTTAGAAATAAATTAAGGGATGGTTTAATACTGATATTACATTAAAATAATAAATTTATAATATATTTACAATACTAGAGTAATAATTTTATGCTGGAAGGGGGTGATGAGGATAATATAAAAGAATAAATTAATTTAAAAGTAGAGAATAATTTATATTACCATCAAAAGGACATCTCTATGAAATACTTATTAAGGATCCTTGAATTGGTCATTGGGTGAGACTAGAAAATATATGATGTTGGTGAGGGTTTTATAAAGAGAATCATGTAGAAATATGAAAAAAAATCCATTTTATAAAAGTTGTGAGTAGATTGGGTGGCGAGGAGAAGTATTTATACAACGAGGGTAGGGCTGTTATTAAACATTATTTTCATCAGTATATTATTTTTTATCCATAATACCAATAATTTTGATTATTGTGACTATATATAGTAAATGTATTATTTAATTTTGAGCTAATTATTTCTTTCAAAAACCGTGGTTAAAAAATTAATGTTTTAAACATTTAATGTTATATATCATATTTCACCAAATTTCACATTTTCAAAAGAAATGAACCATGTTAGAAAAATAAAAAAAATACTCCAAAAAAAATTTTGAAATGTATATTATAAAATTTAAAAACATTTTGTTATAATTATTTACTAAATATATTAAATTTAATTCCTAAATAAAATTAACATTATTCAAAGAAATACAAATTGTATTATTATAGTCGATTTTGAGACTAATTAAAAATTTGTTAAAGGTATCATAATATTATATTATCAATATAATAAACATTGTATTAATTTATAAACCGATCGTATGAATATAAAATTTCATCGGATCATTATATTTATTATAAGAGTGATATTAAAGCATTTATGTTTTACTAAAAATATAAATAGCTAATATATCATTTTTTAAACAATTATTTACTTATACCATAGTTGAAATATATCATATTTTCATTTAATATGATCCATAAATATTATTTTACAATTACATAGGTTATGATACTATTCTAATGGCCAGGTTACTATTCTTAATAACCACATAACTATTCCAATTGTCATGTTTTTATTCCAATAGTGAAATTTCTATACCAATATATTGATTTGAAACAACCATATGTTTTAACTATATAATATAAATAACAAATGTTTTATTAATTATTTATTAAATTCAATTTATTCTCAATTATATATATATAATCATTTCCAGGATTAATATTTAATTATAAATATTCTACATTATTTCAATATTGTTGTTTATGAATGCAGTTATTCTAGTGGGTTGAGAAGATCCAAATTTTTGATATTTTTGTTTTCTAATTTTATATTTGTATCACCGTATAATATTTTGAATTCTTATAGAAATTTTTATTCACCATATTTAATTTTTAAATGAATAAAATAATATTTAGTTATTTTATAATGTGGTCTGTCTGAATTATTCTAAATTGCTAAACATGGAAATATTATATAAAATTATATTACATTAATAAATGTTTTGATCTTTACAAGGAATATTTCATCAAATAGTAAACTTTTCCTGACCTTAAATAGTGCGAAACTGATCATGGATACAAAAATTTGAAATGAAACAAAACAGTCCCTATCAAACAACCTTAAAGGGTATGATGTGTCTCATTATGTGGTAGTGTACTATATGGGTTTTAATTCCCTATATAGGGATACATATGATCTCCCATTAATTGGTTCAAATGCTGAATACACATCAAATAAAAAATTATTTGATGGGTATGGACTCTATATTTCCTATTAATTTGGCTTATAAATATAGAATCAATAATGAATAAAAGGAAAATATTGAACCTATGACATACAAAAATGATTAAATCAAAACATGGATTGTATCAGAACATTAACATGGTGGTAAAAAATCATGTGCTAGGATTTGGTAATCATTCATGAACATATATAAAATATATAATAAATTCCTTTATATGAGAATTATTCCCCTATAAATGGTTATTTTTCAACAATGTACCATCCTATTAGATAATTCAGGACCCGAAGATTATTTGGTAAATTCATAATGACCTCCTACCTCTGGAAATCAATTCATCATTGATTCGAAACAAATAACATCATAATACATTTTAGATACGAAATAATTGAGGTGGAATACATTAACCTCTATCGATTGAGGGATTTTTTTTCATAGAGGATTAAATTCATCTGGATATGAATCTATACATGGGGGAAAATTAGAATCATTGACATAACCTTCTCTGACCATGGGTGAGTTACAATCCATTTGATTAATCAGCATGTACTTTCAAATGGAGAACTATATTCAACAATCCTGTCTTTATATCAATTTATTATAATTTGATTATAATTTTTATTTTGATAACCCAGAATAATTGAATTCATTCAAGTATATAAATGGGAGAAAATGTTTCTTTCACATCAATACCCACAATTTGGTTAAAAATTCTCAATAGAACTCATTGAGAGGGGAAGGCTGTAGTGACCCAAGCTTTTAATAATGAAAATTACTCTTAATCTAAATAAATGTATTATTATGTGAAATGGTTATATAACTTATACACTTCTTTCGATTTTTGATTTTGTATTTTTAAAATACTGTTAAGAATTGTGACTGTTTCTAATATCCCCATTGAACAGTGATCACATGATTAGTATAAATATATGTCTATAACAAATCCAATTTACACATACAACGGATGTGACGGCCTCTTGCAGTATACTTTCCCCATTTGAAGCTTATTTTTAGTTTCTCAAAAAGGAATTGGCACTATTAGGCTTCACTCTTGTCCAATCCCATTTTGAGCTTTAACATTTTAAGCTCAAACGAAACCACCTACAGGATAAGTGGAAGTTATAAGAGATTACCACCTGAGTGATGTTATCTGAGTCACCGCAAGAGTCAGTCATCATCACACTCCTTACCATTTTATCTTAAGTGGGTGTTATAAGTTGTTATGTAATAGGACTATAGTAATATGATTAAGTGGATTGTTTTTCTATATAATAAATTCATTTTATTATTGTTACTTTGTTAATAGTTTTTAAAAAACAAATAGTATTTTTAGTTAATATTGTACTAAGAAATATATTTTAATAAATTAATGGATTTTTGAATTAAAAATTATTTCATGAAAATATTATTATTACTATATAACCTTTTATTATATATATATGATTGTATAATTTTAATGAAAAAAATTATAATTTTTATTATGGTTATAATGATTTTTTTTCAAAACCAATGATTGTTTTTATAAATATCTGTTTTTATATTAAAAGAAAAAATTTAATAATTTAGAAAATTATTTGGATAAATGTAATATTTTTTTGGAATTAGGATGTCGAAATTATCCAATGATGATTTTTTCATTATTTTATGAGATAGTCAAATTTTTGGGTAAAAATTAAATGTCGTTTAAATATATAATGTGTTTTATGACATCATAATGACACAATAGTGATGAAATAAAATAATATAAACATTATTTTCGGCCAATATATGTTTTACCATTAAAATAATTTTATTTTTTCATTGTTTGATTTATTTTACAAAGCCATTGTGGACCCTCCAAGACTTATAAAATATTTTTGATTTTGAAATTGATTTTCATGAGAGTGTGACTAACCTCCACATATGAAACCCTATTATTTTAAGACTTTAGGTAATTAAACTTATAAAATATTTTTATACACTCCCCTTTGGAAAAACACATGGGATAAAACCAAGGGCTGGATTGTGGTTTTGATTAGTCTAATGTGTGGTGTCCCAAACCTAAATAATAAAGAATTCCCTATCCTTTCCACTATAAAACCACACAAGCTCCCACTTCCTCTTTACTAAAAGCCTTTTGAGTCCATAAAAGTTCTTCCCTCCTCCATCTATTATTCTACCAAGGTTCCCAAGATCCTATGAAGCCTCTCTCAAGCCTTTGGGATCTGACTTCCAAGTAATAGATTCCTTCCTTTTTCATTTTATCCAAGTTTTTTAATATTGTTATTTCCTATTATTTTAAATTGTAAATGTTGGTGTGTGGTTTCATAACTCTCCCATACTTTACTCTTTATTTTTGAATGATTAGAGACCCCTTTTTCTCTCATTAATGCCTCCCATTTACACTAGTTACCATGCTAAAATTCCGTATGTAATTTCTCAATTCTCATTTACACCTATAGCATCCCAGCCTTTTCTTAAATTACTATTACATCATTTTAAATGTAAAAAACATAATAGTATTACACATAGAGGATCCAAAAGTTTAGTGTCTTGGGAAAACTAGGACCATACATAGTAATTACAACATCAAGAATAAACATTTATTAAATTGCTTCTTTTCTAGCTTCTTATTGTCACTTGTCCTCTCAATATTGCATGTAGCCACCTAATGATATACATAAAAAAGGGGTGATTTAAAATCCTTGTAAGAGTATAGATAAGAAGAATATAGAATGGGGTGAGCATAATCCTGACATAGGCAAAAGATCATGAACATGAGAGGAACATAAATAAAAGACTTGAAATATGGAAATACATAAAATTGAAACATCATATTTTATAGGTTAACAACCACACATACTTGTGAACCAAGATAAATCTTTTTCACACATCCTTTCACATTTACTCATGAGATTAATCACTTAAACCAATTCATTGGAGCACTATATAATTTCGGGCGCACCCGTCCCTTTGAAACATTCATATTGCGCTATATAATTCCGAGCGCACCCGTCACATCATAACATTATCATTATCATGATTTCCACATAGAACACATATAAAAAGTGAACATAAATAACCCATGTAAATTAATAAGTTTCATCTCATAATAATACATTCATAAGCTTGGGGTTCCCAAAATAAATATGGAACAACATACTTGATACAAGAACCATCAACCATGAATGAGAGGTAAAAGTTGACTTCTTAAAAGAAGAATTCTTTTGGAAAACATTTGGATTGACATAATCTTCATTAGAAAACATGTATATCCCAAAAATGGTAAGATATTTATGAATAAATGGTCTTTAAAGAGTTACCAAATCAAAATGGAGTGAAAGTGGGATAACCCGATGGAAGAAAATTGTGTTCGAGATTTCCCCTTACCTTATATTTGAATGCTTCCTTCTCTTTAAAGTCCTGTATAATGAAATTATATTCGTTGATTATAAACTATAGAACCTTTTATAAATTAATAGGGTTCATTATGGTTTCATTGTGTGATTTTATGTGACATTTAATGAGTTATAGAGTTTAGAAACATTATTCTAGAATGTTTGTTTTTATGGTTTTCTTGAGTGGTTCACTTGTATTCTTAAATTGATGTTCAGGTAGAACATGGGTAAACATCCAGAACTGATATTAAATTTTATTAATGATATTATATGAGTTTTAATGATCTTATAATTAATTATATTAGATCCATGTGGATAAATCATTAGATAAGAATAAAATGGTGATTGTTTGGGTAAATTTGTGCGGTTTTTCGATCACAAAAAAACTTGTTTTAATTTATCACTTAGTAATATGATCATAAGTCAGTTACATAACATTATATAGGACATAATACATATAACATATTCTGATTCAACCATAAAAATTGTTTCATTACCAGATCTAAATGTAGAGATGGAAGAATAAAACATGTCGTTCTTGAAGGTGATAAATTAACACGTCACGAACAACGTTCCCTTTAATAAAATAAAAGAAAGAGGGAAAGGGAGGTTGGATGATATAATATCCCATTATCAACATAAAATTATATTATATGTATAATAATGGAGTTACAAGACCATTTAGGTGAAGATAGGTTGGGAGAGATCAAGAAATGAACTTGAACAAGAAAAAAAATTAAAGGAGAAGAGGGAGAGAAATTACCTCTTGAATCATTCTCTTAAGAACCTCCTTGAGGGCCTATGCATGGTCTTTTGATGAGACCAGCTGATCATTGATGTGGGGGAGGGGCTAGGGAGGATTTTACTAAAGATTTTATAGAAGGATTGGAGCTTGAGAGGTGTGAGGTAATGAGGGTGTGATGGGTGGTTTTTAGAGTGGAGGGGAGGGGTAAATTTTGAATATCTAATTCAATATTTTATTATTTCCCTCAAGACAACCAATAATATTATTTCATGTGACCCCTAATGGTAATAAGTTCATGTGAGTTCTAACCAAGTGGCCTTGCATCACTTGTGATGTCATGAATAGTGTATTTAACTGTGAAATCGTATATACGGTATTTTACCGTATTTAACTATGCATAAAAAATTTTAGATTTTCAAAAAAATACCAAAAATTTACCCTAATCATTTTTCAATGTGTATATTTAAAAAATTAAGTACATTATTAAAAATTAATTTTCTAAATTTTATTAATTTAATTTTTAAATAAAGTCATAGTTAATTATAAAAATAACAATCTGAAAGGTGCACTTAGTTTAATTTCTCATTGAAAAATTAATTAAGATCTCATTATCTTAGCGCCTTAAGAAAATAAAATAATATTATTATTTACTATTTATAAGGGTCATATTACTATTCATTTTACTATTCATAAGTTTATGTTACTATTTACCAAAAAATGAAGTTTGTTCTATCATACTCAAAAAATCATCTTTAACACAACCATGTTTGTCGGATTTTCAAAATTCCAAACAAAGAAGTGACAAACATATGGTTAAAGGTAACTTATCACTTAGTAGTTCATTATGTTGTGCATTCTTGTAATTTTAGGACATAATTTTAAGAAGTTAATTTTCATTGAAAAAATTTGGGTCGTTACATTCTTCCCGCCTTAAGAAATTTCGCCCTCGAAATTTTGTTTTACATAAACAGGTGAGGGTACTTCTCCAAAATAGCCTCTTCCGGTTCCCAAGTTGCTTCTTCAAACTTATGGTTCCTACACAACACTTTTACAAGGTGGGTTGTATTGTTTTGTAGAACTTTATCACTTCAGTCAAGAATCGTTACTGGCTGCTCCTCATAGGAAAGATCACCTTCTAACTGCACCACCTCTGAGTTTAGTACATGTGAGGGGTCTGGTATGTACTTCCTTAGTAGTGATACATGAAACACATCATAAACATCAGCCATATTTTGTGGAAGTTCAAGGCGATATGCCACGACTCCTATGTGGTCAAGGATATCAAAGGGGATAATTTACCTTGGGCTTATCTTCCATTTCTTCCCAAATCTCATGACTCTCTTCCATGGAGATATTCGATGGATGAATTTATCTCCAACGTCGAACTCCATGTCCCTTCAACAGTTGTCAGCATAGCTCTTTCTTTGACATTGATCAGCTTTGATGTGTTTCTAGATGACTTGAACCTTCTATATCATCTAATGAACAAGATCAGGTCCAAGTAGCTTTTTTTCTCCAACTTCATCCCAACGGAGTGGAGTTCTACATCACTTTCCATATAGAGCTTCATATGAATCCATCTGAATACATGAGTGGAAGATATTGTTGTAAGAGAACTCAACCAATGGGAGATGCTGATCCCATCCACCCTTTAATTCTAGAGAGCAGGATCTAAGCATATCTTCAAGCATCTGAATATTCCTTTTATATTGGCCATCAGTTTGGGGGTGATAGGTCGTGCTGAAATTTAATTCAGTGGTCATATCATATTGAAGGCTCCTCCATAATTTAGATGCGAACCTCATATCACAATTAGAGACAATTGAGAGTGGAACACTGTGTAGTCTCACCACTTCCTTCACATATATCTTTGCAATTTTTTTAAGCAAGATATCTTCACGAATAGCGATAAAATGGGTAGTCTTGGTGATTCAATCAACAATAACACCTATCGCATTATTTCCATTTGATGTATTCGGGAGACCCGTGACAAAGTCCTCAGTAATAATTTCCCATTTCCACATGGGTATAGGCAATGGCTGCCTCATACCTTTGGGCTTTTTTAGCTCAGTTTTAACTTGCTGTCATACCAAGCACCTTGATATATATTCTGCAATCTCCTTCTTCATGTTATCCCTCCAGAATTGTTCTAAGAGATCACGATAAATCTTGGTACTCCCAGGATGGATAGGGAATGTTTAGCTATGTGCATTGGCCAAGAGATCCTTCTTTATCCCGGGTAATGAAGGCACAAAAAGCCGTGTTCCAAACCGAATAATACCATTATCATCAATATGGAACTCTTACAGCTTCCCTTATTTTATTTCATTCACCCTCTTTTGTATATCCACGTCATCCTGTTGTGCTTCCTTAATCTTCTCCTAGATGGATGGTTGCGTAATCATTTGGGAAAGGTAGGATGTATCCCCTACCATTTTGATTTCCAAATCCATTCTTTTCATATCCATGAAGATAGAGTATTTCTCAATTCACAACATGGATAGAGTAGCAGGTTCTTTTCTACATAGAGAATCAGCTACCTTGTTCGCCTTTCCAGTATGATAATGAATATAGGAATCTTAATCCTTAATTAGCTTTACCTATATACTTTGACGCATGTTGAGCTCCTTTTGTGTGAATATATATTTTAGGCTCTTGTGGTCGGTGTATATGTCACACTTCACGTCATAAAGGTAGTGCCGCCAGATTTTCAAGGCAAAAATCACGGCTGCCAGCCCTAGATCATGTGTCAGGTAGTTCTGCTCATGGATCTTCAACTGTCGTGAGGCAGAGGCTATCACGTTATCATTTTTCATGAGTACAAAACCTAAGCCTTTATTTGAATCATAACTGTATATCACAAAACATTCTCCACTTTTAGGTAGGGTGATTACATGTGAAGTGATCAGCCTTCTATTTAGCTCATTGAGGCGTCCCTCACATTCTTCCATCCAGACATACTTTACCCCTTTCCTTGTTAACTTAGTTAGCAGGCTTGACAATCGTGAGAAGTTTCTCAAAAAACATCTGCAGTACCCAGATAATCCAAGAAAACTACGGATTTCTATGGCACTAGAGGGCCTGGGCCATTCCTCAATCACCTTTGACTTTGAAGGATCCACAAAAATTCTATCACTTGTGATCACATGTCCCAAGAACATGACTTGCTTCATCCAAAAGTCACACTTGCTGAACATGGCGTACAACTTCTCCTTTCAAAATGTCTCCAACACAAGTCTTAGATGTTCTTCATGTTCCTCCTTTCTCTTAGATTATATGAGAATATCATCGATAAACACTACCAAAAATTTGTCGAGGTAATGTCTAAAGACTCTATTCAACAAAACCATGAAGATTACAGGGGAATTAGTATGTTCGAAGGGCATCAGCAAAAACTCATAGTGCCCATACCTTGTACAGATGCCTGTCTTCTGAATATCTTCCTTCTTAACCTTTACCTGATGATATATAGAATAAAGATCCACCTTTGAGAAGTATTAAGCTACTCTTAATTGATCGAACAAGTCATCAATCCTTGGAATAAGATACTTGTTCTTTATGGTGATCTTGATGAGTTCCTGATAATCGATACATAGCTGCATTGTTCCATCCATCTTCTTCTCAAAGAGAACTAGTGCACCCCAAGGTGATGGACTAGGGCATATGAACCCTTTGTCCACATGCTCTTGCAGCTGCTTCATTAACTCCTACAGTTCTATAGGAGCCATCCTATAGGTACACTTCGAGATAGGAGTAGCTCTAGGTATGAGTTCAATTGAGAACTCTACCACATGATCTGGGGGAATTCTGGGTAACTCTTTAGGAAATACATTGTTGTATTCTTTTATGATGGGCATTTCCTCAAGGATGGAACTTTCCTTCGACTCAAACATTTGGGCGATGTATTCTTCATCATAGGGAATCAACACCCACACCATTGAAGTATTTTTCAAATGAGATACATGATCTTCCTTGAATTTGTAGAAGATCCTAGGATGGTTCGGGATATGAATATATATTTCCTTTTCCCAATAGTTGATATGTGCTCTATATAACGAGAGACAATCCATTCCCATTATTGCATATAATTACACCAAGGGAAGTATTACGATATTTTCCAGAAAAATGTCCCCACCTACGCCAATAGAAGAAGAGTCAAACACATGGGTTTCAATGATTACAACACTTGGTGTTTTTACAGATATCTCTACATCAAGGTTTCGGGGCTTCGATTCTATAGTTCTAGAAAACTTGCAAGATATAATGGAATGCGTAGAACTAGAATCAAATAAGACTTGTGACTTTTTTGATTGAATAGGATGAGTACCTTGTAAGACATCATTATCATGCTCCACCTCCGCAGTAGTGATGGCATAATCATTCCCTTGTTCCTTTGGCTTTGGTGGTTGCTGATGCTGATTACCCTCAAGAAATCGAGGTTTAGAGCATTGGTTTGCATAGTGCCCTAACTCCCTATAGTTATACGATTGAATCGTCAGTGGTTCTCTCCTTTCATCGGCTAGAGTATTCTTCCTTTTCATGTCTTTTCAACACTCTTGGGCATGGTGTCCTTATTTCCCACACTTAAATAATTTCCCCATCTATTTGAGGCAGTTCCCATTGTGCAACTTCCCACAATTTTGGTATGTGGGTCATTGATTTTTCTTCCCTCCATTGTAATTAGATCCACTAGATTGAAACTCGATCTTTCTTTTCTTATCAACATAGTCATGTGACCATTATCCAAACTCCATCTCCAATTTGAGAGCACATCGAACAACTTCTTCATAACTCCCAAAGTCTCGAATTGCAAGAACCTTTCGAAGGTGTGGTTTTAATCCACTAAAGATTCTATCAATTTTTTTATCACTATTGATATAAAAACCTGAAGCGTACCTTGCAAGACTTGTGAAATTTGCTTCATACGTTGTGAAAGATTCTACTTATTTTTTCTTGAGCTCTATAAATTCTCTCTCCATCTTCATATGAAGAGTTTGTTGGAAATACTTATTAAGAAACATTATCTTAAAGTCTTCCCATTCCATCTCTTCAATTTCCTCCCTTGCCTTGGTGTTCTTAATCAATGCCCACCATTGATCAGCATATCCATCTAGACGATAAATGGTTAGGGTCACCTTCTCTATCTTAGAACAATGAAGAACAAAAAAGATCATCTCCATGGAGTTAACCCACTGTTCTGCAACTAATGGATTGGAATATCCACTAAACATCGGTGGTCGTTTCCGCATAAAACATTCGATAGCCAGATTCTCCCTCTTTGTTGAAAAAGGACATTCATCATTATTATGGTTATTGTTCATAACCTCAGATAATTGGGTAATCATTACCATGATGTTTTTAACTCCATCTCCCAAATCATTGGGTATGTTGTTCGGGAAATCATTGCATTGGCCCTCGCATGAGTTTTTGGCCTGATTTTTCCGGGTTCCCACCATTTTCTTAAATAGAAAATTTTAGAACAAAACATAAGTAAACAAGTCATGAATAAAATATTTATTTAAACAATTTATACCAAAAATACAACATATGGTATCTCTATGTAAATATTCTTTTCTAATTATTTGTACTTATTCTCTTGCTAGAGGTTTTCTCTAGGGTTCACTAATCATAATTCCGAAATTAACTAAACCATTCTTCTGATACCAACTATAGCATCCCAACATTTTCTTACATTACTATTAAATCATTTTAATGGTAAAATACATAATAGTATTACACATATAGGATCCATCTTTTTAGTGTATTTGGAAAACAAGGACCATATGTAGCAATTACAACATCAAGAATAAACATTTATTTAACTTCTTCTTCTATAGCTTCTTATTGTCACTTGTCCTCTCCTTAATACATGTATCCACCTGAAGATATACATAAATAAGGGGTGAGATAAAATCCCAGTAAAAGGATAAATAAGAAGAATATATCATGGGGTGAGCATAATCATGACATAGGCAAAAGATAAGGAACATGAGAGGAACATAAATAAAAGGCATGAAATGTGGCAACGCATAAAAATGAAACATCATGTTTTAGTGGTTAACTACCCCATAAACTTCTGAACCAAGATATAATCTTGTTCACACATATTTTATCATTTAATATTTAGATTCATCACTTTACCCAATGCATTGGAGTGCTGTATAATTTTAGGTACACCTGCAACTTTGAAACATTCATATTGTGCTATATAATTCTGGGCGCACCCGTCACATCATAACATTATCATTATCATGATTTACACATAGAACAAATATAAAAATTGAAAATAACTAACCCATGAAATGTAATGGGTTTCATCTCATAATAATAATTTAATATTATTTGGTTTCCCAAAATAAAGAGGGAACAACATACTTGATACAAGAACCATCAACCATGAATGAGAGGTAAAAGTTGAGTTCTTAAAAGAATAGTTCTTTTGGAAAACATTTCGTTTGACATAAAAATCATTATAAAACATGTATATCCCATAAAAGGTAAGATAATTATGATGAAATGATCTTCAAGGAGTAACCATATCAAAATGGTGTGAAAGATGGAGAACCCGAAGGAAGAAAATTGATTTTGAGATTTCCCCTTACCTTGTATCTGAATGCTTCCTTCTCTTTAATATACTATATAATGACATTATATTCATTAATTAAAAATTAAAGAACATTTTATAAAATAATATAGTTCATTATGGTTTCATTATGTGATTTTATGTGCCATTTAATGAGTTATAGAGTTTAGAAACATTATTCGGGAATGTTTGTTTTTATGGTTTTCTTGAGTGGTTCACTTGTATTATTAAATTGATGTTTGGTAGAACATGGGTAAACATTCAGAACTCATATTACATGTTAGAAATGATATTCCAGGACTTTTAATGATCTTATAATGAATTATATTATATCGATGTGAATGAATTATTAGATAAGAATTAAATGATGATTGTTTGGGTTAATTAGGGCGGTTTTTCGATCACAACAAAGTTGTTTTAATTTATCACTTAGTAATATGTTCATAAGTCAGTTACTGAACATTAAATAGGACATAATACATATAACCTATTCTTGTTCAACCATAAAAATGGTTTCATGACCAGATATAAAGGTAGAAATGGAAGAAGAAAACATGTCTTTCTTGAAGGTGATAAATTAATACCTCATAGACAATGTTCTCTTTAATAAAATAAAAGAAAGAGGGAAAGGTAGGATGGATGGTATAATATCCCATTATCATCATAACATTTGAGTATATGTATAATACTAGAGTTACAATACCATTTGGGTGAATATAGGATGGGAGAGATCAAGAAATTAACTTGAACATGAAAGGAAATTAAAGGAGAAGAGGGAGAGAAATTACCTCTTGAATCCTTCTCCTGAGAACCTCCTTGAGGGCCTAATCTTGGCCTTTTGATGAGACCAGTAGCTCTTGTACTTCGGGGAGGGTCTATGTAGGATGTTTGGGCAGATTTTATGGAAGTCTTGGATCTTGAGAGGTGTGTGGGAATGATGGTCTGAAGGGTGGGGTTTATAGTGGAGGGGAGGGGTAAATTTTGAATATTTAATTCAATATTTTATTATTTCCCTCAGGACAACCAATAAAATTATTTCATGTGACCCATAATAGTAATAAGTTCATGTGATTTCGAACCAAGTGTCATTTCATCACTTGTGATGTCATGAATAGTGTATTTAACTGTTAAATTGTATATACGGTATTTTACCGTATTTCACTATTCATCAAATGTTCGAGTTTTTTAGAAAAATACCAAAAATTTACCCTAACCATTTTTCGACATAAAGATTTTAAAAATGAATTCCATTTTTCAAAATTAATTTTCTAAATATTACTAATTTAATTTTTAAATCAATTCATTGTTAATTCAAAAAATAACAATCATAAAGGTGGACTTAGTTTTATTTCTCATTGAAAAATTAATTAAGATCTCATTATCTTATTGCCTTAAAAAAATAAAATAATATTAATATTTACTATTCATAAGGGTCATATTACTATTCATTTTACTATTCATAAGGGTATGTTACTATTCAACAAAAAACAGGTTTGTTCTATCAGACTCCAAAAATCATCTTGAACACAACCGTGTATGTCGGATTTTCAAAATTCCAAACACAAAAAGTGACAAACGTATGTTTAAAGGTCACTTATCACATAGTAGTTCATTATTTTGTGCATTCATGTGATTTTATGACATAATTTTAAGAAGGGAATTTTCATTGAAAAACTTTGGGTTGTTACAACATCCAAGCAATTATTTTGTTTTATGAATCTAAGATCCATTGCATATTTTGGGACATGTATCCATATAACCCAATTATAGTCAATTTAATGTAAATATGATGAGACACCCCTTCAACATTCATCAACCATTTTTATGAATTCTTATGTTACATTGTTACGCTGGTGAAATTGCAGGATGATTTCTCAATCCAAAGTCATTATGTAGTGAATACGATTCCCATTTCATTATCTAGGTTATTCACCTTTATTTACATTTAATTATTGATTTTATAGTTTCTTGTATGTATTACATATTTAATTATCATGGAATAAATGATGATGTTTAATGATTACATGATATATGATCCATTTGGCACACTTATTCTTTAAATGAAATGTTTACGGAGGGTGCACCCTAATAGTGTTCCAATGCATTTAGTAAAGATTAGTATCATGATAAATCAAGTGAAATTAGGGTTTAGTCATCTTAATTCATGTTCAATGAGGTTTTACTCATGCTCCATGTTCAAAGATCCTTGAATCATGCTAATACCATGTTAAGTGTGGTTTCCACATTTCCATGCTGTGATAATAATACTTCATCATGCCTTTATGTTCAGAATTATTTTATGATTTTTAATATGCCAATAACCTAACATGTATCATAATTTTCATGTTGTTCCTTGTTTACTCCCTTATTGGGTTTTATAGCCCACTCTTTTCTTATGCATATCTTCAGGTTATCCCATGAAATGTTATGTAAGAGGGAATATAGTGGACATGTAAAGAAATTTTTCAATAAAGATGATTTGTTTCATGTGTTAAGTCATTATGTAATGTTACTAAGACCCAAATACACTATACCAATAATTCCTCAATGATTTATCAAGTGATGAGTTTTTTTAATAAATCATGTTTAAGTGTGTAATAAAGAGAAGGGTTGTAATAGTTGGTATTAGAGTATAGGTTTAGTTATTTTCGGGATTAGGATTAGAAAACCCTTGTGATGAATTAGATACCATACTAAGTATAATAAAAATTTACTTATGTTTTGGTGAGTATTGATTAAGTGATTGACCAAGAAAATACATTCCAATTCGGATATGAGCAGGTAGAGGCAGATCTGACACAGATTTACCTAGGAGTGAAAACTCTAAAAAGGAGTTTCAGGCATGACCTAGGGTATCACAGTACACAACAACAGACCTTTCTGAATTCTTGGTTACGACACTCATGTGGGATATGATTTGGTAAATTCACAAGCTTAGTATGAACCATTTTTATAGGAATAAAAAAAATCCCCTAAGAATAAATTTAGGGAAGTAGATCATGGATAACATAGATAGAAGCCTATAAGTTCATAAGTTAAGAAAATAATTGTTATTTATAAGTCATGAATTTTTCTCTAGATTACCCTAAATGTGTTAGCCCTAACATTCTTTTTATTCATGAAAATGGATAGTACTATGAGGAATATTTCTAACAACCGATGCGAAGGGAAATGTGATGAATTTCCCATTGTGATTTCTAATAAAATGGGGTTACAAGTTGGACATATCATGATTATGCCAAACTAGTTATCAAAAATCATGATTAACAATTTGTACTTGTTTTAATTCCTAAGGAAATAAAGGATGGGGAAGATGACATCTCATGAAATTCCATCTAATAAAGGTGATAAGGGAAAGAAGACCCAATTTTGTTGGTGAAAATAATGTGGAACTAGCACCAAGGGATATGTCATAGAGGGACTATGAGATGATTTAAGTGTGGAAAGAAAGGGCACAAAGTATCTAATTGTCATAAAATAATGGATAATGTGAGGGATGGAAACAGAGACACATCTATGTAATCTTACATGGTTCTATGTCAAAAATGTAGAGATGTTGGTCATTATCCAAGATGATGCTCTGTTTCAAGTGCTATGAAACATGATGAGCATTAAGAATCTCATTGATCAAGGGAGCACAAAATGTCCTATGCTTAGATGGATAATGAGTAATGAATAAAATTTAACAACTACTTTAAAGTAGTTTATATCGTAATGTATTTCAATTAATGTCATTTTAGTATATCTTTTTATGTTTTATATGAAAAATGATTCCCCAGAAGAAATTATATTAAATCATTAGTAAAAAAACATCTATAAGTGTTCTATCACATGTTGAAGTTTGGGGTAATTTTCCCCATAAAAATTTTATAAGGCTTTGTTTGATGGAATTTGATGAAAATAGGGTAAAGTCTTTTCCTACTCCCCAAGGATGTCCCACACATGATCTGGAATTTGCTACTATAATCTTAACTTTAGAAATTAGGTGGATTTACCTATTTGGGGAGATATGTTAATTATACATGGATCACAAAAGCCTCATGTGTATCTTCAAACAGAAACAGTTGAAAATGCACCAACAAATATGGATAGAGCCCATCAATAATTTTGACTTCTCAATCCATTATTATCCCGGTAAGGCAAACAAGGTGGCAGATGCTCTAAGTAGAAAGGATCATGCATCATTATCAATGATTAGAATTGAAAAGGATCCAATATTCTTATATTTGTAGAGGATTTAATTGGGTATCATAAATGTAATAGAATCATCAATCCTTTCTAAAATTATTGCTCAATCATCCCTTATAGAGAAAATAAAGGATTCTCAAAGAAAGAATGTGGAAATTTTGAAAAGGGTGGAAGCTATCAGAAATGGGAAATCATTAGATTTTGTGGTAGACAAGGATGGAATTGTATGACTTGGGTCACAATTATGTGTATCATCTTATCTAGAGACAATGAAGGAGCTTCTGAATGACGCACATAGCTCAACCTTCAACATTTTCCCGGGGAGCACACCGATGTATTGAGATCTCCGAGAAAATATTTTGTGGGACAATAAGAAAAGGAATATTTATGAATATAAATCAAATTCCATATTATGTGAGTATGTGAAGGCTGAGGGGAAATGGTTTAAGGGGGTAATGAAACCACTAACCATACCAACATGTATGTGGGAGAACATTACCATGGGCTTTATCACTGGAAATCCAAGGAAATACATAAGAAACAATGCTATATGGATCATTGTGGATCATCTTACAAAGAAATATCACTTTATCGCTATCTGAGAGGACTTTTAAATGGATTAACATGAACATATTTACATAAAATGAATGGTGATGTTGTATGGAGCACCACTATCTATTGTATCCGATTGTGATCCTAGATTGACCCTAATGTTCTAGAAAAGACTCCAACATGATCTAATCACTAAACTAAACTTCAGTTTGGCCTCTCATCTTCAAACTAATTTCGAATCTGAGCAAACAATTTAGACACTAGAAGATATGTAAATTTCATGGTTTTTGGTCTTCAAAGGAGTATGGGACCAACATCTTCTACTATTTGAGTTCTCCCACAATAATAGTTTCCACTCGAGCATATGAATGACACCATATGAATCCCTATTTGGGAAAAAGTGTACAAAAATGATACTTTGGGATGAATGCGGTGATTGTAAGCTGATAGGACCACAAATGGTAGAAGAAATGGTGGAAAAGGTGAAAACCATTCATCAACATATCAAGGCAGCTCGAAGTCAACAGAAGATTAATGCCAAAAACCATTGATGAGACCTTGTTTTCAATTTTGGAGATATGGCATTTCATAAAATATCTACATGGTAGAATGTCATGAGTTTTTTAAAGAATGGGATGTTATCTCCTAGGTACATCGGCCCCTTAGAGATTCTGGATCTTGCCGGTGCTATGGAATATCAACTAGCACATCCACCAACCTTGGCCAAAGTACATGATGTCTTTCATGTATCCATTTTATGAATTTACATTCCAGAACCTTCACATGTACTCTCTTTATAGGTAGTACAATTATTGCATGATCATTATTATGAGGAGAAATCAGTGAGGATCTTAGATAATATAGAAAATGTTCTATGAAATAATACAATCCCCCTCATCAATGTGTTTTGGTGATACCACAAGTTTAATGAAGTAACGTCGGAATAAGAGGAAGTGATGAAGTAGAGTTTCCCACATCTTTTTTAGTGTGGGAAAAGGAAATTTTGAGGGGGAAATTTATTAATGGGGTAAGACTGTAACTAACCAAAGTTTTAATAATGGAAATTCCTCTTCATCTAATTAAATGTATTATTATGTGAAATGGTTATATAATATATGTACTTATTTTTTTAATAATTTTGGATTTTTAAAATACTATTAAGAATTGTTACCATTTCTAATATAGTTATTTAACATTTATCACATGATTAATATTAATATACGGCATTAAAAATCAAATTTACTCAGACAAAGGAAGCGATGGCCTGATCCAATAGGCTTGCCCCGTACGAAGCCCATTTGTCAGAGCATGGAAAGGAGGTGGCATCACTAGTCATCAATATTGACCAAGACAAATCTTAGCATCAACATGTTAAGATCGAACAGAAATTCTTTTGAAAGAAGTGTAAGTTGGTAGAGATTACCACCCGAACGATGTTATCCGATCCACCCTAATAGTCTGTCACCATCGCACACCTTACCCATCTATCTTTTGTGGATGTTATAAGGGGTTATGTAACATGAACAAAGAAATTTAATTATGTCCATTATTTTTTATATAATAAATAATATACATTTATTTTATTATTGTTACTTTATAAATAGTTTTTAAATAAAAAATTATATTTTTTGCTAATATTCAACTAAGAAATAAATTTTGATCAATTGATGTATTTTTGAAATAAATAATATTTTTAAAAAAATTATTATTATTAAATTTTTTTTATGTATCATTAATTATCGTATAATTTTTATGAATATAGTTGTACTTTTAATTAATGATGGAAATCTATTTTAGTCGAAACCCATGAATTTTTTATAAATGTTGGTTTTTATTTTAAAAGTGAAAAATCACATATTTATAAAAATATTTCGATAAAATTAATATTATTTTTGGAATCAGGATGTCAAAATTATTTAATGGGTAATTTTTCATAATTTTCTGAGATAATCAAATTTTTGGGTAAAAATTACTTACCGTTTAAATATATAATGTGTTTTTTGAGATCCTAATGAGCCAATAGTGATGTAATAAAATAATATAAACATTATGTTTTTCCAATGTATGTTTTTCAATTATATTATGTTTTTATGTTTGTTTTTTTTATTTCACATATCCTTAGTGGACCCACCAATACTTATAAAACAATTTAGCTTTTGAAATTTATTTCCATGAGAGTTTGACTAACCTCCACATAAGAAAAACTATTATTTTAAGAATTTATTCCATTGGACTTATAAATTATTATTTTTCACTCTCCTTTGAAAAAAACCATGTTGAAAACCATAGGATGGTTTGTGGTTTTGATTAGTTTAATGTGGTGTGTCCCAAACATAAATATAAAAGAATTCCTTCTCCTTTCCTACATAAACCCACAAAATCTCCCAATTCCTCTTCACTAAAAACCTTTTTTGTTTTTCCAAACACATACCTACTATACCTATAGTCTTCCCAATCCACCCCAATCTCCTAATAAGCCTCTCTCAAGCCTCTCCCAAGCCTCTGGATCACACTTTCATGTAAGGGATTCCTTCGATTCTTATTTTATCCAGGTTTCATAATGTCGTTATTCCATCTTATTTTAAATTATAAATTTTGGGGTATGATTTCACACCTCCCCCATTATTCCCTCTTTATGATTAAATGATTATATACCCTATTATCTATCATTAATTCCCCCCATGTAAACATGTTACCATGTCAAAATTTTATAAGGAATTTCTCTTTTCACATTTAGATTCTATGAAATTATTTTGTTTTATGAATCTAAAATCCATTAAATATGTTGGGACATGTATCCATATAACCATATTACATTCCATTTCATGTACATATTATTAGACACTCTTCCCACTCTCATCAACCATTTTGATCAATTATTATGCTGTGTTGTTATGTTGTGGAAATTGCACTGCAATTTTCCAAGACAATGTCATTGTGTAGTGAATACCACCCCCATTTTATTATCAAGGGTATTCACATTTATGAACATTTTATTATTGATTATATAGTTTTATATATGTGTTACACAATATTTTATCATGGAATAAATGATGATGTTGAATGATTCCATGATTTATGATCCATGTGCAACAGTTATGCATGAAATGAATGTTTTAAGGAAGGTGTGCCCTGATGGCGCTCCAACGCATTGGGTAAAGATTAGTATCATGATATATGACGTGAAATGAGATTTTAATCATGTTAATTCAATTCCAATTAGGTTTTACTCATGCTCCAAGTGAAATGTGCCTTGGATCATGCTAATACCATGTTATGTGTTGTTTCCACATTTCCATGTTGTGATAATCCTGCATTATCATGCCTTTATGTTCATATTTCTTATATTCTCCATTGATATGCCTATTTCCTTACATGTATTGTATTATTCATGTTATTCCTTATTGACTCTCTTAATGGGCTTTATAGATCCCGCTTTCTTATGCATGTCCTCAGTTTATCCCATGGAATGATATGTAAGAGGGAATGTAGTGGTAATGTAAAGGTAGTTTCCAATAAAGATGTTTTATATATTTTTTTAATTCATTATGTAATGTTACTAATCCCAAAATACACTAGACCTATCAATGTTCCATGTTTTATCAATTGAATATTTTTTGTAATAAATTATGTTTATGTGTGTAATAAAGATTAGGGTTGTTATAAAAGCTTAACCTACTTGGGATTAATCCCACATGGTGTTATCTATAAAATCCTACACGCAATGAAAAATTTATCTAATAGAATTTATCCCACATAATCCCATGGGTTGTCTAACAGATTATTGAGATATAGAAAAGTAAATGTATAAATTAGTCAAATGAAAATAATATAATTAAATCTATTTTGTTTTATAATATTTAAAAAAATACATTTAACAATTATTTATAAGTACATAAAAATAAATATTTTTAGTTAAAAATATGTTAAAAAATAAACTTTGGTCGTTTTTGGGAAAAAATAAGTCTTATTTATTTCACTCACTCAGGTTGGTTTCCATTCATCCACCCACATCCAAATGTATTTTTCTTATATAGGAACATACTATAAAATGATAACATTGTTAGGCCAACCTATCTATATATTAGAAAAATATCCACCTTGACTAGGCATCATGGTCCCTAATTTCATTACTAAATTTTTATATAACTTTTTTATATAGGATTATCATTTTTTATATCCACATTACCATTCTCATGAAAACATTTCATGGATTCAATTTTCATTATAAATATATTCTTTTAATGTGGTCTCTTCACAAGCTTCTACATAATGATTTTCTTTTATTTTTCATGTTATTTATCCATGTAATTGATCTATAATTAATAGTTTATTACATCATAATATAAATAAGTCTCAATATATGATTAAAAATAACCCACTAAATAATAATTTTTTTTGGTTTTTAGGTACTTTTTTCATCCAAGAAAATATATTAATATAAATTGACTCTTATCTTATGATTTCATGTTTCATTTGGTTATAGGTTCACATCAACCCAATCTCAATACATTAATTAAATTTTAAAGTCCTATTGAAAAATAGGTTCTTTTGAATTTTAATCATGATCTTTTCAATATTCATTAATTTTTGATAACTATGAGGCACTTGAAATATTTTTATATTTTTCATCAATTATAAAGGTTTTGGGAATGGAGGTTGTCCTGGCATCGATAACATGGAACTATAAGGAGGTTTCAAAGCTATCAGTCATCCTTTGTAGAGCTGTATTGATTTGAATATTGAGAGGGTATGGCGTTAGCCGTCGGATCAGGCATGTGCTTGACACATTACACTTATTTTCCATTCATCCTTGCATTGGTGGATAGCTTTTTCATTTTCACATGCTGGAGAGGTATGCTCCATGTTTTTAGTCTGTTTTGTCTCTCCTGACCTTTAGTTCATGAAATGTCTTGATTCTCGAAGTCTGTTTGGGTTTTCCCCTTAATCCCTTAAAAGGGAGTTCTTGCTATTAATAAATAAAAATATAATAATTTTAGTCCTTCAAGCTATTATAAAAAGGCACTTGAGCCGCCTATTTAGAAATAGATAATAATTAGTTTTTTGTAGAATATATAAAAAATATTTCTTTGTATTTTATATATAATTACTTAATTTTTCTCAATACTATTGATTAAAAAATTATTACAAATTCTCTAAAGTGATTTAGAGTTGGATTTCATCCATACAATATCTCATATGGTGTCTTCATATCTCAAAGACCATTTAATGCCATGTATTTAATATATACATACTGTTAAGACACTTCATTCAATAAATATTCTAACATTCAATAAGAACTTTCACTACTATATTACTCAAAAATAAAATTAGTTCTCAAAAAATTCCACTTTGTTTTCGTGTTCTTACCAATGATACTACTTGTATTATTCCATGTTTTTGGAAATTAAATTATTTACATTAATAAAAGTAAAATATATTCCATTTGGTAATTTAAATGCATAGTTTATTCTTCCAAACTCATTTTATATTCATATATGTTACCAATTTATGAAATCCATCACATTTTTATTAGAATACATGATCATTATTAATGAAATATGATTAAAATAATCATTAAACAAATGATTATATAATTCCAATATTTTCCATTTTTATCGTGGAACTATAAATATCTAAATGAACTACCTAAATGATTAATTCAATTATTTTAAATTTAATGTTAATCAAAAAACATTTTTTCTATCATAAAATTACCACATTTATTATATTGATTCCTATTTTAAAATATGTTAATAATTCACTACTTTTCATTTTGAGATATTCCCTATTTTTAGGCATATAAAAGAAATTATAACATATGTTTTATTCTTCTTTATGAGGATATAATAAATATTATCATGGTTTTCCAATTGGAAAATATTTCTATTCTTCCTTTATGCTTTGAAAAAATCATTATTATTTTTTGAATAATATAGTCCCTCTTATCGAATTTGGAATCAAGACAAGAATTACATTATTAACTCACTATTAAGAGATAGTAAAATTTTCCATCCATAAAAATCACATCTTTGTTCTTTAATTATTCTATATAAATATTAATTTTATTACTACATTTGATCTTTGATACTCTATTTTTAAAAAATTATCCATACTACCAACATGGTTGTTTATGTTTGTTTAGAAATCCTATATTAAATTTTATGTGAGATGAAATCTAGTTATTAATGAATAATGTGATAATGTTTTTTCTTAACAACAACGAATCATTAAAAATTTATTTTTATTTGGTTGTTTTTTATATCTTGAAATTATTTGTTGATATAAGACTATTTCAGGCCTCACTTAATTGTTGAACACATGTTTGATAAAATCATATTCTACATTAAGATACATAATGTTTTAGGTAGAAACATGCTACATTGATCCACTAGATGTACACAAACAAATATTACATGTAGGGGATTATTAATTATTAGATGCTTCTACTAAATGTACATTTCCCATTAAGCCTAATTTTCCCAAATATTGGCAGTTTTCCACACACTAGAATCACAAAAAAATTGAACTCACAGATAGAATCTGTTAAAATAATTTATAATAAATAATAAATATAAAAAAATAAATGGAAAATATGATACCACATATATGTTATTGGGTTTAGACATGAGCCCTAGATCTATAAGAGAACACAAAAACCATTCTTCATTACTATCCAATCATAAAAATATTTCAAAAAGAGTAAATTTAGAAAATATTTATAAACTTTTTACTTGTTATAGAACATGTGTTCAAGTTGACTCACTCAACCATTATTGTAGTCCCTAACAGATTCTTCAGTTTAAATGCAATATATGATTTCGAGACATCCCACCATTGTAAACCGGTGATTATTGTTCATTTTTACAAATCATTACATGACCACAGATTACTGATAAAAGGAATAATTACTCTGAAAATTACTTTTAATGGATCATCCTTCATAACACCCAAAGAAAACAATACTTTAACATATCCTTCCTTCACCATCATAACACCAAACCATAGACCACTACACTCTAATATGTTGATGTTATCATATAATAAAATTTCAACCAACTTTAGATCATATTTTCACTATCTCAATAGGTCGAACTATCATATATTCAATCTAATTTTGGAATATTTATGCAGCACATTGAAAAAAATTAAAAAAATAAAATACAGTAATATTATTTCATGGAAATCATGATTACTACCCAATACTTCTGCATATTAATTCACATACACAATAGTGTCTCATTCACCATCTATTCACCTAAGTCCATATGAGGCTTAGAGTTTCTTCACAGTTTATTGGAATAAATCCTTAGGGAACATGTATTAATGAATCAACTTCTTGAATATCTTTCAACTTTCTAGCTCCCCATCCTCCTAAAAATATTGTATGAATTTCTATTTTTTGTTGATGTGATCTATAATTTAATAAAACACTTGATATATTTTTGAAATTTATTGGATCCTGAATATCATACTAGAGAAATAAACCCTCATGTGTCCATCTAAGATCTAGTAATAGATTCCAAAATAATATCACATGTTTCTCATATTTCATTACTTCCAAAACTTAAGCTTCATGTGTGATTAAATATTTTATCGATTATAGCCACCACATTTTATTATCCTTAATCCTACTATAGGTGGCCAAAAAACCGATAGAAATATTACTAGTATCTAAAACTTAACCAAAATTTTAAGAACATACCCATTTAATGGATCTACCATACTAATGCATACATTTCTATCATTAGTTCTTTTGAGATATGAAACTATCCCATTAATGTTTTATAAGTTCCCCATCCTCAAATTACACAATGAAAAGGTGGATGACCCCCACAATATTTGAACTGTTTGGGTGAGTGTTGTCATATTTCATACTTATAATTAATGATTTCAATATATCATTCACTATGTACTTCACTACATCATTCAACTTCAGCAATTACCCCTTGAATTACATGAATTTTTCATGAAATGGAGTTATAATTGTTTATATACAAACATAAAAGATATATCAATAATACTCAAATCATAATTATCCAGAGATAACATCCATCGTTCAACATTATTATTTCTCTCTATCCTTATCCTTAATATTTTTTAGTCTCTCAAAGATCATTTGTCTCAAACCATCCAAAAAAATAATTCTTCATCTTTGAAATCCTTTTAATATTTTTACTTTCCAAAACATATAATACATACAAAAATATAAATGGCATGAAACTGACATCCTCAAACACCATACATTAGAAACTGTTATCTACATTTCTCGATATAAAATAATTCTCTTCTATGAATCTTAAAAATTTCATGTTCATTCTACTTAGCACTTATTTCATATCATAGCAACTCCTCTTCAGTTTTTACACCAATTTCTCATTATGCTAATACAAATACCCACTTGTTGCTTTATTTTAATTTTCCCAAATAATATATTTATTTTAATTTTACCAGTTTAACTATTTTATCTATGTTGAAATTTTTAGACGCATTCATGCTCATCATAGTTTGGATGGTAAAGTTCTTAACTACTGGTGATAATATTTCATAGAAGAAAATCCATTTTATATACTAAAAAACTTCACTACTAGCTGAATATAATATTGTTTTGACAATTTTATTAATAATAAATGTCATAATTTTAACAAATTTGATTAAATATGATAGTTTATTAGAAATTTTAGATGACAATATTGATTTTTAAATTCCATAAAAATTCAATTATTGAACATTTGATGTGAACTGTTGTATTTTAGTCATTAATATTTTTATATATCTTATTTTAACATGAATGTTTTAAAAAATATATTTAATTAACATGATTAAAATTTCATTTATATAAACATAGTAGGATCATGTATTTGATTACAGTAAATAGTCCATCAAGTCAATGTTGTACTTTAGTCATCAAATTGGAAACCAAATTTACATATGAGAAATATAATCTATATGATAGATTAAATAAGGTGAAAATATGTAATTTTTATTAGTAACCCAAGTAGAGAAAAATAATACTTTTTAAATGATTTTTGGATCACATGTTTTAGAGGTTAAAAAGAATGTGCAATTTTTATTAAAATTTTTGGCTGAATTTTTTATTTACACTCGAGAATTAATGAACCCTAGCCTTCCCTCTAGTTTATTAATAGTGTTCATTCCCATATGGCGAGGGTTGAATTTGATTTTTAGTGATTTAGGATTGACAATAATTGATTTCACTCCTTTTTTATGGGAATTTCGAGATGGAGATTTCTGGAAAGAAGGTTCCTTAATCGAATCTTTTTTTATCATCTTCATATTAAAAAATTTATGTTTTCAAAATTAATTTTGTAGTAAAAGTTCAGTTTCCTATATTTTTTCAGTTTTATTAATCATTAATTCAATTATTTTTTCTATAAATAAATATTATAAATACTATTATGTTATACATGTTCTATTATTTTTTCAATTCAATTCATTTCTATGATGACTACACCGCACATGGATGAGTAGTTTCAATTAGAAACATGTCTAGATCTAAACTTATTCATTTATTTGTTTTAAATAAATGTTAAATTTTCATTAACAAAATATTATTTATTAATTGAGTTCTAATCATTAAATAATCTAATAAATAAATTTAATAATTAACACAAAACACCCAAGGAAATTTAATGGATGAAATGTGAGAGCACAATATAAATAGATAAAAGATGACAACATGAGATCAATTTTTATATTTAAAAAAAAAATTAATCATAATTACAAATGTCTTATAGTATAGATCTGATCCCTAATTACTCAATAACCTTAATCTAACTTTACAATTCCAATCAAATTAGAGTGTTATGTTTATGTTTTCTAAAGCTAGCCTGGGATTTAATCCATTTCATCTATAAGGATGTGGTAAATTATCATAGGGTTTAGGGGTTAAAAATTGTGGGATCATAATTAAGAGGATGTTATGTAAAATGATAATTATTAATAATAAGGTGTATTGGAAGAGGTATATATAATATTCCATCTAAAAATAGATTCTCCAAAAATGTATTCTTATGGATGTTTTTCAATACAATTTTAAAATGAAAAAAATCACAAAAAAAATAATATCTTATTGAAACATACATATTATTGTGTTATAAAAGAAGAAAACACATAATATATATTAGTTTGTTTTATTTTGTTTAATTTAAAAAAATAGAAAAAATATTTTATTTTTATTTCTTCATCCTTAGAGAACTACATTGATCTTCAACTCTGCAGCACCTAAGTGATAAACATCAATCAACATTTGAGAGAACCCATAATAGTGGATTTAAAATTGGAAACTCTTCCATGAAGTAAATCACATTGTTAATCAATTTATAATTATATATATTTTTATTTTTATTTTATTAATTCATTATAAACTTCTTTTTTATTGACCCTTTCTCATTTTTTCATTTTTTCATATTTTTACCATCAACAGAATCTTAATTCTTTTTTACTATGTTTCATTTTCTTTAATTAATTTTTCCATTGATTTAAGACATGAAATAATCATGAGTATCTCTTAGATCGTGACTCCGATATTGATCATAGACCCATGGATCAAATCAAATAGTCTCAATCAATGATAAGATGCAACATTCACCTAGTTTGGGAATTCCTCCATTAAAAGTACATATAAATTATATGTAATTCTGAGTCAAAAAAAGGATGAATAAATAATTATTAATTTAATATAAAAAATGGGTTTGGTTCTCTTTTTGATTTATAATTACTTATAATTTCAATGTTACTATAATACAATATTTACCCAACAATTTGAATTTTGAATCTTCCAAAATTGACTCAGACTATCTGATTTGATCCCTAAAAAACCAAGTGATGAATAAAATAAAAAATATCCAAATATAACAATTATATAGTTGGATTCACAATACAATTAATCTGCCCCAAGTTGTATTGCATACCCAAAACATGAATAAAATGTTGAATTATAATATTAGTTGATACAAATTCTTCTAAAATTTTATAGCCTCTATAGTGAGAATCCCAATAAAAATCTAAATGAAATTCAGGTGGTTTTCTCAACCATGAAACCATTAAATTTCTCTAAATATAAAATGAAAGTAATTGAATGCCCATTATCTATTGATGTAACTACTAACGATTAGAGGAATTATTTATAACTTGAATATGTAACATGTTTGATAGATTTGAAATGAAATTTACTATAGATATTTTTTTCATCATCAAGGACCAATTCAATTTTAAATGATATCTTAGGAATCAAGCATTCCCAAGGAGAGTCATTGTATGAGTAATGGGAGTGATTCAATAATTTTTTTTGTAATCTACCTGTTTTAATAAATCATTGGGAAATTCATCATACAAAACATATGTGAATTTATAATGCCAATAGAGAGGGGTTTGGTGGATGTTAAGGGTGAAGGGGGATTTTTCATCAAAAAAATTGTTTCATGTGCTTTGATTGAATAGTTGTCACGAAACCCCTAAAAATCTGGTGATCGAGGTATACCATTTGTTAGAGAAGTAAATTATGGTAGACAATATTCTCCTAAAAATACTTTATAGGATACTAGTTAGGATGACTTGACCACTATTGTTGGGAAATATTTCTTTGGATCAAAAGACATATCAACCCACACTAACAGGGCATTATATAATTTTCATAGAAATAGACCACCCAATGGACTATTTCACAAAATTATAAGATATATAGTATGCTATATTCATATTCATTAGGATACCATATTAGCTGTAACAACATTGACATCCCCAGAATAAATAGGGTTCCTTTTCACCAATATACAACCAAGGGAGGAAAGATCAATCATATAATATTTATTGATCTATAAAAAAACTAAGGACCCATTTTCAACAACACTTATTGTAGCCACAACATTACCGATTAGGTTTTCAATAAATAATAGGGATATTTTAAGACCAATAATCAACATGTCAACAATAACCAAAGAATTATATGCCAAAGATATATTCTAATACTGATGTTCTTTTAAAACAAACTGTTATTAATAAATAGAATAAGCTAAAGACTAAAAGATTATAGTTGAGGTAGTTGAATTCAAAAATGAGCCAGATTTCCATCACCCTCCACAAATTGGTATCTAATAACTCTAGAAATCATCCATTCCAAACCTAATAAAAACAAAAAGGGGAATTTTAGAAACATTTCATTTAGATGTGGGAAGGAAACAACTAATAAATTGTCACCTATCATTACACTAGGTTTCAAAACAACCCTATAGAATCCCTCTTCAAGACTAATCGATTAGAAACCAACTGATAGTGGTAACCTAAGGAAATGATTGATGATGTTCCTCATAAACCCCTTATCATTCCATATATAGCTATATAAACCAAGTAAATGGATGAATTGGTGATGGAAAAGGGTATTGGATACATTGAATCATGTTTATATCAACATCCGTCTAATTGAATAAATCGTGAACATTACAAGGTATTCCATGATTTTGAAAAAAAATAATACAAATTGAAGATGGATAAATAGAAATGAGTGGATCCATAAATAGAGGAATGTATCATCACTCATCACAAAAACCATGGTGATTCCAATAAAGTTAAATAACCTCAATAAATTCACCATTCCATTCACCATAGAAGAGTTTCATTTCTTAGATTAATTATATGATTTAGGTTACAACATTTTTTTATGAATCACATTATTTTCTATTCCTTATAGGTTGTCATGATGGATCCAACAATGTTGGTTGTGAATCTAGTGAATAGGCCCACACTATATATGATGTGATTTATCATGGATTTACTTTTTTTTGTGTATGTGGAATGATATTTATTGTAGATCTCTACATCCTAAATATGAATGATGATCAGGTATGTTCTGATTCTCCCATCATTATTAGAATAATATTATGGAAAACTTATGAAACAATCACAAATTTACTTGGAGGTATAATTTCAAGGGATTTTTGAGATGAGATCATGGATTTTAATATAATAGACTCCATTAAGTACCCATCAGAGTACCATTTCAATTTCTACGTCTCCCATTCTGACTCATCTTGTAATGAATATCCAAATTTTTATTTATAGTGTTTTATATGTGGGGATAATTATATTCTTAGATATATCATGAAGTGTTTTCTTGTTTGATATCAAAAATTACTTTCACACATATTTCTCTTGATAAATACACACAAATTTATAATTTTATGTGGATTATTATTCTGATTGTGGGAAAATAATTTCAAATTATGACATGGTTATTGATTTTACATATTGATTTAATGAATTGTTTTATTATGTTGATGATTTATATTTTGAAACAAACATTAATTGCACACATATACAAGCTACCAAAACATTAAATCAATACAAAAGGCACCCAATTTTGAACTCAATAATATTCCACCAAACAGAAAATATTCATACCTATTGAATAATGAAAAACAATCTATGATAATTGCTTATAATATCTTATCAGAATAAGAACCATAATATTAAAATATTTTAAGTGAGAATATTCTAGAATCTTTGTGTCTATAGTATACAAATCATGAATTATACCTTCCATTGTATAAAAATAAATATTTTGATGGATGGGGTAAACTAGTTCAGAAACCACAAAGGATACTTTACACCCACACTATTAAAAGTTTTTAAAAAAATTGAAATGTTTCTTGAATAATATATCAAATGCACCATTTGTGAATCTTATTGGGTTATCCTTGTCCATGTTATACCTATGAAAACTGGATTAACTCTTCTATATAATGAAAATGATTAGTTAGTTTTCATTTGAATAGAAAAAAATAGGTGACTGTTAATAGATTATATAAAACAGTGTAAATCCACTCAAGAATACAATTTCTAACATCCAATTATTGAACAAAGTCTTAAGATACGTTCATATGGGAAACAATATTTCTTTTTTGATTTATTATATTGTTATTTTAGGTTTTTATTGTATCATTAGACTAGGATGAGATGACATTCACCTACCCATTGAGTAATATTTTTGATTGATGAATTATATATGGACTTTATATCAGACAAGGTAAATTCCATATATGAATGTTAATTATATTTTCTAATTTACCTTTGACATACATTCAGGTATTTATGGATATTTTTACTATGTAATGATCCGAATATTATGTGTTTCACTTTATTTTGGTAAATTTATTACATCATATCATTGAAAAAAAATCTTTTCTTAAACATTGAGAAATTTCATTTCATGGTAGAAAAGGTAAATGGCATTGGTCACGTATTGTCACATCATTGAATAGAGGTTTATTGAACAAATGGAGGAATTTTTTTTTTCATATCCAACATGTGTTTATGATGTTAAACCACTCATTAGAAATTATTTTTTATAAATTATTTATCAAATATTTTAGTATGATCACTCTACCCTTATCCAAATTTCAAAAAAAAATTGGCTTCATGTTTAATGATTGATTTAGGGTATCATATTATTAGATTAATAAGTGTATATCCACTCTATCGATCATTCATCCATTTATTGTGCGATCTTTTATTCTTGATTATGTGTGAAGCATCTAAATTTGTAGATGGAGATGTCTTGTCATAGAGAGTGATGGGACGTTAACATGTGATTTACTATGCTTCAAGGACATTGTATTTAACCTAATAAAATTTCAATTACATGGAAACGAAGTTTGGTATTATAATATTTTATTTGGATAAATTCCATTGATATTTTTTTGGAGTAATTTAGTTGTTTTTTTATGACCATACAACTATAATGTACCTTCTGAAAAAGCTAGATGCAATGAAAATTATTATCTAATGGATACTCCTTCAATAATTTGATATTGAAATAATTGAATTTAAGGGGTTATAGAACTCGTTGGTTGACCACATGAGTAGGATTATTCACATGCTAGGGGATGAAATCTTGTACTAGGTACCACATAGTAATTAATTTCTTGATGAGTATCTCTATAAACATTTAGGTACACATCCTTTCTATGATCATTTAGTAAGCTACATTGTTTCCCCCAAAATTCTGAAAACATTAATTAATATTCAAGTCTAAAAATTAATAGTCAATTCTAGAATTTATGCATGGCATGATCCCTATCTATAAATCATGTGTAGTTATCATGATTTTGGAAGATTTATTTTTTATCATGTGTTTGAGTATATTATGAATTTATACAATGCAATTTTTTATTAATGAAACATTAGACCCCAAACATAAATCTAGGGATGTCTTAGACACTGAATTATACTGTCCAATCTTGTTCCATGATGTTCTTGTGTTTTTTATGTCAATATCACGTTGGATACATAGTAAATATATTTTTATGAGACATGATATTCCTCAATAGCTAATATTTTTATATCATATTTTTTATGTTTTAGGAATTGATTTTATGGTCCCATTTCAGCGTTCATTTGGTTTATTTGTACTTTTTTGTTTATTACTGTTATTATAGAAAATGAGGGGTTCCAATGCCACATGGACTAATTATTCACATGTTGTAGCTAATATTTCAATGCAGAAGATTTTTTTATGGTTTGGAATAATGAATTACTTCATTAGTGTCCTAGGGATACACTTTCGAAATAATTATTTGGCTGCTTAATTTGGATGTATGGGGTGGCACTTAAAAAATCTACTCCATACCACCCCTAAATTAAGGAACAGATGGGGGTTTGAAATCTGTTTTTTAATCATGTTTTAGAGAAAATAATAAATCCATATAGAAATTATTGGAGAAATAAATTGAATGATTCTATTTAGGCTTATAAGATGGTATACAAGAATCCCATATTTGTGTCCCCATTTTTTATTTTTTGGGAAATCAATCCATGTCCAACTAGATGTTAGGGATCGAGCATTTTGGGTAATAAATATCTGCAATATAGATCTTTCCAATGTTGGAGATCAAAGGAAACTGTATCTTCATGATCATGAGGATATTTGATTACCATCATATTAGAACTCAAGGATATATAAAAAGAGATAGAAAAATGAAAAAATGGTCCCTTAATGGGAGTTTCCGATGGTGACTAATTCCTTCTACACAGTTCATAAAGAAATCATATCCCTAGTAAGATTCATTATAGATGGTTAGGTCCTTATATTACATATAAATTTTTCCCTTATGGGGAAGTAAAAATAACACAAGATGAAATAGGAAGGATGTTTATATTCAATGTGAAATTTTAAATGTAAAACATTGAGTTAATTACCACCAATGTTGTTTATTTTGTCACCCTATATGACCCATTCATTACTTGAGAATATTAGTCTATCCCTAACACTTCAGATTTTATATTATTTACCCTATTTAAAATTAAACATTTCATGTTCATTTATTATCTCATAGATTTACATTTAGTAATATTAAATATTTTATGTGTGGGGGAGGATACAACATTTGGTATAACTTCTTTAGATTTTCATTATATTAATATTAAAAAAGAACTATATAACACCATTATTTAGATATGGAATATATGATACATGCATGTTTTCAAAAATCATTGGTAGAATGATGTTTATGAAAATTATTTCATCATTAAAGGTAGATTTTTATTTATGGAATTGATGGATGATATGACGAGTTGTTCCATTTTTAAACCTAGAAGATTTTGAATCAATTATTTGAGATATCTGTTCATGTTAAATTATGTCATTGATTTCTCAATAAAATATTTCACACAAACCTGAATTTTGAAACTTTTCCTACTAAATTGAAGGTACAAACAAGTTAGGAAAAAAATTCATCTTAAATCAATGTTTGATACATATGTTCATTTATGTTCTGGTTAGTTTCATTATTATATCAAAGTGACCTATGCATGTGTAACTTATATCTGACAGTTTAATGCACTAAAAACTAATATATTTATATATATATATATATATAATCTTATTAAACATGGGAGTGATGAAATTTACAACCTATGGGGATATCTAGTTATGGATATTACACTTTGTCTTATGGGAATTCTTAAGTGAGTGGGTCATGGTATTTAATTAAAATGAATATAGAATAGGTTCAGTGGAATTAAACAAGGTTATAAGTAAGGTTTTACTTGACCAAAATATACTAAATAAATTTTCAACGTATGATTTTTAAATTCTTGACACACACACATGGGGAATTAATGGCATGGTAAACCCATAACATGTTTTCATGTTATTATTTTCATAAATTCCATTTAATTTCATTTTGATACATTTTATGAGATTATGACTTTAAAATTTATTGATATTGATTTTTTATGAGATTATTTCTTTTCATATATTTCCACTATAGACTGGAATATCTACATACATATCATTTCATAATTTTCTAGATTTAATGACATGTGACTTTGATAAGGAGTTATAAAGGGTAAGTATGGGGGTGTTGATAACAAATATTTTTTTGAATATTATATTCATCATAAATGAACAAATTTCCTAAAAATGTGTAAATATATTTATTTGTGGAATCTTTTTGATTAGATCATTAACTTCTAATTTTGATTAAAATTCTAGATTTGAAAAATTTTAGTGCAAAGTTGTATTTCAGTCATAAAGATTTTATATTATAAATATGAACATGGAATTTTTTTTAAATAATTATTACCTTAATTATATAATAATTTAATTTAGATCATTGAAGATATATTGTGAATTTATTTAGAGAAAATGTTTT
The DNA here is from genome assembly GCA_963277665.1 of Viscum album. Taxonomy (NCBI): domain Eukaryota; kingdom Viridiplantae; phylum Streptophyta; class Magnoliopsida; order Santalales; family Viscaceae; genus Viscum; species Viscum album. The sequence continues at coordinate 887,106,671 of OY728158.1, forward strand.
ATGATGAAAAATCTAGACTATACTCTCCAGAGTAGAAATGACTTCACCATTTGAGTCATATAATCTACATCAAGGATTATATTAGTCATAAAGTTATAATATATATATTTAAAACAACTAAATAAAAATACTAATTATATATTGGTATATGGTGCATTTATTTTTTGTTAACAAGCCATTAAAATTTGGTTTAAAAAATTTGTCCAAATTTACAATTCCCACATGAAAATCCTTGAAAACCTAGACTCCCCTCAACTCTATAAATATTTTTTTTTTTGTTATTTTGAGATTATTTTCTATGAATTATTATATTAATTATATAGGATTATTTTTTAACTGCATTTATCCTGTAATTTTAGGAGAGATAGATCATGTATCATGGCTCCCACAAATGAAGTCTTCTTTTTCATCTTCTTCAACTTTTAATGATTGTGTTTTAATTATTAACCCATAAGTATCTCTTACATTATTAATATTTATTATATTTTATTCTTATTTAATTCACTTTTATTGTTTTGAAATCAAATTTAGAAATATTACCGAGTTATACCCTTTATAAAACATTTGAAAATTAATTAGTTTATATGATGAGTACATTGACCGTGGATTAGTAATTTTCATAGTAATTAATCTACCAATAACAGTATTAATTTGTTTTTTTGGAATAAATGATATACTTTAATTCACATAATGTGACATAAGAATTATTTTTTTAATTAATAAAGAAACTAATGATTCAATTTAACAATAAACCCAAATCATGTATAGTCGAGTAAAGTGTGAATTTTGAGACATGATATTGATTAGTAAAACAAAATAACACCATATCAGTTTTTGGTGTTCATATATAATACCTCAAATAAATGCATCCTCATTTAAAAAATAGTTATGATCCATAATTCACCACTAACCATAATCAGTCATTAGAATGATATTCAATGTAGTCTAATATTATTTCATGTAATGAAGCTAGTCAATTGTTTACTTCAGTTCATCTTTATGGTTGTAGTAAATTCTCTTAGGGTTTAGAGGTTAATCAATTAATGGATATTGATTTAAATTAAAACATTTTACAATTAAGTTAAGTGTTAGAGTTAATTATATTTTTAATTCTATAAATATTTTCAATAAAAACATCTTCTCATTTCATTGTTTCAATTTAATTTCAATAATAATGAACAATAAAAGTCCATTTTTTCAAACATATATCTTCTTGTGTTATAAATAATAAGAAACCCCCATCCTATTTTATTTTTTATTTTTTTTACATTTCAAAAAAAATAACATTAATATATTGTCTTATGTAACTATTTTCTTGATAATTTCATTGTTCTACCACTCTGGTTCATCTTGACGTAATCATTACACATCATTTGAGATCATCCACATTAGCACCTTTCACAAGAATTTCCTTATACATAAAAATTCTATAATTTTCATATTTTAATTTAAGTAACCCATTTCAATTTTATGACTCTTTATCATCCATATACTATTATTGAACATTACCATATATTATTTCTTTACTACAAAACTCTTACAACTTCGTAAATTTTTTCTAGAATTGAAACTTTATTCACTACTAGAGAATTAATGTCTTTTCCACTAATATTTCCTTGTCAATAAATCTCAAATTATAAAATAATATAATTTATAAATCAACAATATGTAACACCATATAATAATCTGGTTAAATATAGGGTTTTATCCATTATCCCTCTTACCACAACCATGGATCCTTGAGTGATCTTAAATATATTTTTGGTTAAACTTATTTTAATCAATACTTAATCTAGATATCCTATAGATATTCAATTTTTATAAACACCAAATATATTCCAAATATCCTTGATATCTTGGTATCATATTTTCATCATCATGACCATGATATCTCCCTTCCCCACAAATTCCTTGGCATCATCATTGGATATGTACACATTTTTTAACTACCAAAAATCTTAATTAGTTATGTATCCCTTCTATATCATGGAGTGAAATGATACTCTAAAATAAAAAATTCATGATTATAATAGAATATAAATTCTTAGTAGAAAACTAATTATACATTTAGTTACTATAAAATTTATGAATCATGTATTTTAAAGACTACTTATCAATAATTTATCTTTATTTTCTTATAGTATTTCATGTGATATGCTATTTTGAAACAATGCTCAAATTTTTTTAAAAGAAAATTTTATTTTCCATTTCTCTTTTGACATTATATATCACCTTATTTCACTAATATAATTTGATGAGGGGACTAAAAATCTTCTATTTTCAATAATATAACATCAATATGGGGTTTTAACTTTCCTCTATATGAGTTATTAATTTAATATAATCCCTTAAACATCATTGATCAATATATCAGCCTTCTAGTAAGAAATAATCACATTAGATAAGATTTAATTCCAACTCTCTAGATGTAAAATAAACTACGGTAAAATTATGAACATAGAAAATTTATATTAATAGACTAATACTAAGATTGAATCATCTTAAATCATTCACAGGATCATACATTGATCTATCTTCTCACAAAATAATTTCCAAGAATCATTGAAAAATGAATTCCATTTTCATAATTGTCGGTTTCTCATTTATTTTATCTAAATTCATTATAAACTCTATGATTTTATTTATATCCTAGATGGTAATGGTTACATTTCACGCCGGTGACATTTATATGAGACCATTTTTCTTTCTATCTAGCTAGATCCATTCTACCTTTTCCAACATATATATCTTTTTTCAAGTAAATAGATCTTCCATTAAATTATGAATAATATAATCAAACAACTAATGTATAATGAGTCCAAATTCGTTCCCACAAAATCAATCAGTTAAATCCTTGTTTCCATTTGATTCCATATATCATTATGCGTGTAAATTCCCACTCAATTGAAAAATACATAAAGAAATAAAATGAGTACATGAGTATGATATCAATTATGTATTTGTAACACTCATAAAAAGAAATGATACCACATATTGAGTTATAAAAGACCATCAACAATCAATGAAACACTCATTAGTAGATATTATACTTTCATATTGTAAGTCTCCATAAGATTCTACCAATCAAACAATACCCCTTAATCTTTATATTCTAAAAGATATGAATTTTCCACACCCAACACACCACATGAAGTCAATCAAAAACACACACTCCATTGAAAACATAAATAATAAACAAGAAAAATATAGGTTTAGAATAAATTCAATTAAAAAAACATTGATTTTATATAGTTAATATGTGAGTCTTATATCGGTTTGGAAAACATTTATCAAGGTGTCATTGAAAAATTCTTAGGTTGATTGTGTTTTATGAATAACAGGGTTCCTTTATTCAATTGTGGTATTCCATAGAAATTATTGAAAATATATGTTGTCAAAGAACTATGAAAAATGAATGGATGATGTAAATACACAAGCCCAGTTGACCCAATCTAGTTCTTTATTTCATTACACCAGCATGATTATGTGAAATTATTATCCAAAAATAATGAATAGATTAATAGTTTTGGAAAACCAAATACATAAATAAGTTAAACATTACAACTTGAAAATAAATATAATATATATATATATATATATTCTATTAGAAACACCCATGACTCCTAGATCATCATTGAAAGTCATTAGTAATTTAATTCTTCATATCTTTGGAAAATAACACCGAAGAGAGGGGTGATATCAGATTCTCAGTAAGGGTATGAAATTTAGTGGGAGATATCATAAACAAAAACATTAGTCATGGTTAATAACTATAAACACATTCCATTAAAAAATATTCTCGAACCCAATATGGAATGAATAAGAGTTTATTAAATAATGCCACAATAAAAACCTTATCACGTGCATTCTACTAGTCGAATAACAACATGAACAATAAATTACTAGATTCATAATGAGGGAATTCAAAATTTCTTACATCAAAATAATTCTGTCAATGCCTCATGCCAAGACCAAAGACAGACTGGTAGAAACCCAAACTAGTATGTCTCATGAGTCCAACTGATGAATTGAGGGGATATAGCAGCCCAAACCATCATGTAATAATTCAAATATATTCCTCATATGAACGTGGATAGACATAAATAACATATACATTCATATTGAAAATAACATATAAATTGTAAATAACTTTCCCCCATCATAAAATATGAACACTGACCATTTAGAGTAATATGGTGAATGGTAACAAGATATCATATCCACGGTAAAAGTAATAATAAACCAATTATTAAAATATGGTATAATTTATATTATAATATTAATCCTAATTTTACATAATAATGATGAAGTGTGTAAATATAAATGAAAATACATTTATAAAATCGTTGAGTAATTCTTGATATTAATAGTATTTTATATTGAAAAGACGTGTTGTTTTGGAAAAATATTTGTATAAAAAAAGTGAATTAAAGTAATATTTTCATAATAAAATAAGTGATATTATAAAAATAATTTTTACTAAAAAATATTATAGTAGGACCTTTAAAATAGGTATGACTTCATGAAATTTGTAAAGACCAGTAAATTTCAAGAAATTTTTTTCTTAATTTTCTTTGGAATTTTACAAGAACGCAGCTTCTGACAGCACCTGATTCTGAGGCCCAATGTGCCCGGAATCATTTTCCGAAGTTTGGCTCTGGTACGTTCAGTGAACGGACAAGTGGGTTTTTCTAACTTTTGAACTGGTGCTCGGAATCAAATTCTGAGGGCACCGATGAAATCGCAGTGCAGGTAATTACTTAGAAACGCCTCTTCCGGAGTTGCGTTTTCTCGGTTGTGGTTTTTAATTTTTGGGTTTAAAGTTATGAAATAAAATAAACTTGTGCGACAATTTTATTTTTATTTCACTTAAGCCACTTAAAGCTGCTTAAGCTGAGTTGATGCGGATAAGGTGCTATCTAAAAATATCCTACCCTCTTGGTAGGATATTTTTGAGGTGGGGCCCGCACGAGCCCCACCGTTTCTTTTCCGCTAAATAACGCACCCACGAAAACCCATCATTATGAAAGTCAACTAACGTGTTTTCTTAAATTCTTAACGCACCAATTAATTGGGCAGTTTTCTTCGTTGAATTAATTCTACGAATTAATTTATTCATTTCTTAACTTGTTTGAAATTTGTTGGCGTGATAATAAAATAAGACCAACGCATGACTTCTAGAAAAATACTCGTTGAGAGGATTTGACAGAAACCAAGAATTCTTCATCCTCCTTCGCGAAGAATGTGAAGAACGCGAAGAACACCGAACCCTCGTAAATCGACGACGCGACGCCATGTGCCACGACGCTAACGTTTCCTCTCCTGTGACGTTCTTATGCGACGTTCCTTCCTCCGTAGCAAAATCTTCGATCACCAACTGCTTGAGGTAAGAGATTTAGGGTTTCTTTTAAACCTCCTTTGTGGATTATAACAACACATGGATTTAATTATTTATAATTAAATCTGTTGTTTCTTGGTCCTCGGAGTTCGTCGATGCAACGCCGGATACCGTGATGACGCGACGATCCCCTCCTTCCGCGGCGATCAATTCCGCGAAGAACGCGCGTGCAACAACTTGACGAGGTAGGGGTTTTATTGAATGTTTTATATTCCCGTGATCGTTTCTTTTAAAATAAAGAACCCGATTTCGTAAGAACAATTTTAATTTATTAAAATTGTTTTTGATATGTTTTCCATGTTTTGAATATTCCTCCCGATTGTTATCGTCTAACGCGGAGGGTGCGGGCCAAACGAACACGGCCTGACAACCCTCCGCAGTACTTCGTTGTTGTGCGGATTTGGCGGGCGATGACAAAATGTGCCGCAGGGGCGATTTAATGATTCCGAAGTGAAGAACGGAACCTGGGAGGAACAGTGGCGCAGACGGTAAGGAAATCGGACCACCGAAGCAACTCCGGTGGCCCGCGGAAGCTTCCGTCGGCGCGCCGCGCCGCCGGGAAAACCACACCACGGATGAAGTCGCGGCGGCGAGGCGGTTCTGTGGCCGCGCGGAACCACGTTTCAGGGATGCAGCGGCCCGACCGCGTCCGGGTGATCCAGGGTGCCCCGTCCCCCCCCCCCCCCCTCGCGGGGGCCGTGGCGTTGTCATGCGGGGGCATGCGCGCCCCCCGCGTTGCTCGGCCGCTTGGCCGAGCTGAGCTGGACCGGCCGAGCCGGGCCGGGCCGCGCCCTGGCCTGGCCGGACTGGGTTCAGCCAGGTTGGACCGGGTCAGGTCGACCCGGGGGGTCGGGCCGGGTCGGTCCGGGCCCAGACCCCCCGTTCCCGGACCTTTTCGGTCCTTTTCCTGTAACTTGAGATACGGGCCTCCAAACGACTCGCCATTAGCGGAAACACGATCCTTAGATCGAGACAGTCGTTTCGGTATATTACACTGAAGGTTTCGGAATACTTTGGGTTCGGCCGGGTTGGTTCGTACACGAAACCAACCGGGCCCTCTGAGTGGAAACGCTCATATCTTGAGCTTCGGACGTCCGATTGGCGTGCCGTCGACTTTGGTGGATCCCTATAAGTGAGACGGATCTTTTGGATCACTCCGCCCGAGGTTTGGACGCAGGTGGAGTACGGTCGGGTTGGTTTTGCCTTAAAAACCAACCGGGCCCCTGAGACGAAAAAGCCAATATCTCTCAGACCGGGCGTCCGATTGACGCACCGTCTACGACGTTGAGTTCCTGTTGACGATACGGAACTTTTGGATACATCAACTCTGGAATTTGTGTCAGTTTATGTATCAGCCTCTCGGCTTGTGGAGCGGACCCTCCGAACGAGCTTTCTGTGTGCGGGAACCCTAGTGTTGGCTGCGACTTCGACGACGACGACTGTGCAGAGATCCTCAGTGGACTGCGACGACGACTGTGCAGAGATCCTCAGTGGACTGCGAAGATGAATAGTGCTGGTCTTGTATCCTATGTGGGGACCAGCCGTGCTGGTCTTTTATCCTATGTGGGTCCCAGCTTAGATGATTCAGTGCTGGTCTTGTATCCTATGTGGGTCCCAGCATAGATGAATCAATGAAGAGTGATGGTCTTGTATCCTATGTGGGTCCCAGTCGTGTTAGTCCTGTATCCTATGTGGGTCCCAGCTTAGATGATTCAGTGCTGGTCTTGTATCCTATGTGGGTCCCATCATAGATGAATCAATGAAGATTGTTGGTCTTGTATCCTATGTGGCTCCCAGCCATGCTGGTCTTGTATCCTATGTGGGTCCCAGCTTAGATGATTCAGTGCTGGTCTTGTATCCTATGTGGGTCCCAGCATAGATAAATCAATGAAGAGTGATGGTCTTGTATCCTATGTGGGTCCCAGCCATGCTGGTCTTGTATACTATGTGGGTCCTAGCTTAGATGATTCAGTGCTGGTCTTGTATCCTATGTGGGTCCCAGCATAGATGAATCAATGAAGAGTGCTGGTCTTGTATCCTATGTGGGTCCCAGCATAGATGAATCAATGAAGACAGCTGGTCTTGTATCCTATGTTGGTCCCAGCTTAGATGATTCAGTATCTATATCTGATCATCCCTTTCACCTTTTTCGACGAAGTATACCTGTGTGAGCTGAATCCTATGTACCCTCCTTTGTGGATTGTGTTGAACTATCCTATGTGGATTTACTCTTTACTCTCCTTTGTGGATTGTGTTGAACTATCCTGTGTGGATTTACTATTTACTATCCTTTGTGGATTATGTTGAACTATCCTGTGTGGATTTACTGTTTACTCTCCTTTGTGGATTGTGTTGAACTATCCTGTGTGGATTTACTGTTTACTCTCCTTTGTGGATTGTGTTGAACTATCTTGTGTGGATTTACTGTTTACTCTCCTTTGTGGATTGTGTTGAACTATCCTATGTGGATTACTTTGCTTTCCTGTGTGGACTGGGTTGTTCTTGGGCTCGGATGTTGGATCCGGACGGGAATTGATGACTTAGGTATATGTATGGGCATATACCTAAGCAGTGTCGGTTGTTACTTCGTGATAGTATCTTTCCCTTGTGGTTATCCTTTGTGGATTTCGGGAGACCTTCGGGGGTCTCGGGGTCCCTACTGAGTAGCTTATACTCACCCCTGCATGGGCTATGCCTGCACTTCGTTGTGTTGGTTGCAGACGATGGACAGCATTGATCGGGGTGGAGGCTTGCAGAGCAGGACGATACCTGGAGGTGGACCACTGGGCGGGACGTGCTCGATACGGACGACTGGACCAAGGAGCTGTGGAGGCTATCTGTGCTCACCCTTTAGGTGGGACTTCCATAGGACGGCTCGACGCTGCGGCTTTTCTTTTCAGTTGCTGTTTTTCCCTTCAGTTGTACTTTACAGTTGGGCTTGTATTTCTGGCCCCTTCTACTTTCAGCATAGCTTGTTACAGTTTTTACTTAGTGTTTACTTTTCTGCTTGTTTACTCTGTGGTGCTTGTTTACTTTACAAAGGCAATGCCTTCCCTGTTTATCAGGATTTACGCCTTGGTGCTAGTCGCCAGCCCCTGGCCTATAGAAGGCGGGCTTGGGGTAGTCACAGCACTGGCCCTGAGGGCGGGTCGTGACAAAATTCCCTTGAATCAGGCTTGTATTTTGGGAATAATTACTCAAATATTCTTTTAAAATATGTATCTATTACAAAAATAAAGAAGGATCCTTGTTGTACAAATAAATAGAATGTTCACACAGAATGTATGATGAGTATGTAAGAATAATTTAGAATTTAATTGGGATAATTGAGATAGAGAGTAACCAGAATGAAAATGGAGGTTTGGGTAGAGAACACCATCCCATAAAGAGGTTCTCAAGGATATGTATTCAAGAGGTGAATCAAAATCTTATTTTGTTTAATTTTATTTCAAGTTCCTTTCTTTTGTAATAATTGACACAAATATTTTGTCCTAATTATCATAATAGCTCCAATAAAATCTATATAATAGAATTATATCATTTTAATTTAATAACTATTATTAATCTTATTATAGTCTCTCAATTTTATTTTATAAACGAAATCATCATCCAAGAGGTGCCAATTTCTAACCTTCATGGATGACGAAGTCTCATTCTTTTATATATACTCAAATAAAGATTATGAAAACATTTTTTTGGTTGAATCAGTATATAAAATATGTATAATAACATATATAATATTTAGGAACTAGAATATTTACATAATAATAAATCATAATACAAAACTATTTTGTAATAATCAAAATACCACCAAAATAATCTAAGTGATTGTAAATACCCAAACATAGTTTCCCAAATCCTCTGACTTATTCCATCACATTTTCATGATAAATACAATATTTTATCCCAATAGAATGAATAGGTTAGTAGGTTTGGAAAACTAGATACATATATAAGTTCACCAATACAACATGAATGGAAAATGCAATATATATTCCATTAGAAAAATCCATGACTCCAACATTATCCCCAAAAGTCATTCATAATTTACTTATTCATATCCTATGAAAATACAACACAATAATGGAGAGAGCCCAAATTCTTAGTAAGGGTAAGAAATAAAGAGGAAGATATCATGAAATTAAACATTAATCATGATTAATAAATCCATCCAACATTACGATTTTGATTCCAAAATAAAAAGGACCATACAATGGAAGATCACCCTCACATAGGGGAAAATAAATAAAAGAGACCAAGGAAACACCCCTAATCATGTTTACCACCTCTAGTTAGAGATGAGAGACCTTAGAAAATAAAATAAAAGGAGTCCAAGGGACCGCAAGAGAGGTGAGTTAATCTCCCACTCTATTCCCCTCACGCCAAGTATGGTTGACTCTAACATTGTTGCTAAGGAGGGCATTACATTGTCTAATTGTATTGTTAATTCAATTGGGGGTAGTGCATATTCCATGAAAATAATCATGAACAAACATAGAGTCCATTTCCTACAGCACAATGCTTATGTCCCTCTGAGTACACATGGACAAACTTGTGAGAAACGCAAGAGCCTCTGCCCCAATAGAATTACCATTTCCATAGTAGGTCGCGAATGCTAGGACCACACTACCTATTTAGTCATTTATAACCCATCTTCCACACATGACAGCCATATCACAAGAATAATATGTGTTTAACTTATGGCTACCCTCTGGTGGAAATCAGTGGATCCATCTCCCCTAAACCCTGGTAATCCGCAATTCTGTAACGGGCTCATGCCAAGACCATACAAAAAAGGGAAAAACCCAAAATTATTTTGTATCATTAGACCTACTGATGCATCGATGGGAAATAGTTGGCCCCAACCATCACATAATAATTCCCATTCATTCCTCATATTAGTGTTGATAAACATAAAGAACATATACATTCATATTGAAACTAATATATGAAATGTAAATAACACTCCCCAATAATTAAATATGAACACTAACCATTCAATGTAATATAGTGAACAATATCAAGACAACACATCCATAGTAAAAATAATCATAATACATTCAGAAAAATATGGTAGAATATATCATGAAATATTAATCCCAATTGAACATAGGAATCAGAAATATTGTTGAAATAGATGAAAATACATGTATAAAATCACCGAGTAATTCTTGACATAAATACTATTTTAATTTGAAATGAAGAGTTATTTTAGAAAAATGTTTTCCTAAATACAGAATTGAATTAAGGTATACTTTTTATAATAAAATTAGTGATTATAAAAAAATTCTAAAAATATATTATGGATTCCCCTTGAAAATAGGTGATAATTTGATAAATTCCCTTGAATCATGCTTCTATTTTAGGAATAATTTTTTAATGATACTTTTAAAATATGTATCTATCCATAAAATAAAGAATTATTATAGTTGGTAAAAATATTTTCAGAACTTTAAAATAGAATTTATGATGAGTAAATAGGAATAAATAATAATTTAATTGGTATTGGGAGTGATAGAGTAACCCGAAAGGAAATGGAGGTTTGGGTAGAAAACCCTTACCTTATGTATGGATAAGTTACTCTCTTGAACTTATGGTCCTGTAAGATTAAATTAGAATTATTAATAAATCAATTAACAACATATTATACATTTATTGAGTTTATAAAAAATTTAATAAATTCATTTAAATACTTATTGTTATCTTATAATATTGAATTCTGTTATTCCAGATTTTTTGTTTCCTTGGTTTTCACAATCAGTATACTTGTATATGAGTATTGATGTTCATGTGAAATGGAATTAATTCCCTATAATTTAATTTATATATTATTTCTAAACATATAGATGTGTTAATGGTTATATATATGATTTTTTATATGGTATTATGATGACTCATTAAGGGAAATTTAATGATAATCACTTACATTTATTTTGGCGGTATTTTGATTATTAAAAATCACTTTTATCGTATGAATTATTATAATATACATATACTGGTTAATGAATATTAAATATTATATAAAACATATTTTATAAAATGATTCAACCGTAAATTTTTTTCATGGCCAGAATCGATGGAGAAATTGAAGAACAAGACTTCGTTGTCCATAAAGGATGTAAATTGGCCCAACCATGATGATGATTTTAATTATAAAATAACAGAGAGATATTAAGAATATTGATAATGGTTATTACATTAACATGATATAATTGAAGTATATTAATGATACTAGAGATATCATGATGATTTGGACAGATGATATGAGTAGAGGATAAAAAAATAAATGAACATGAAATGAAATTTAAAGAAAGAAGATGTGGATTTACCTATTCAATACAAATCCTTGAGGAACTACTTAAGAGAATGGGTTTTGGACTTTTGGAAGGAAAAAAGAGAACCTGGAAATGTAGATCGACTATTCACCTGTATATGGGAAGAACATTCTGGAGTTTCATGGCTATGATATGTGAGGAGAAGAGGGATTGAGGGGAAGTTTTTATAGTGGGGGAGAGGAGTGATTTTTTAATATCTTATTCATTATTTTTTTATTTTTCTCAAGGAAACCAACAGTGTTGAATCCTATATACAAAAATATAAATAATTGAATGTGAATTATAACTATGTTTTATGAAATTAGTGATGTATCAAAGAATAGTTTATTTATCTTCTACTTAATTTATACAACAAATTTACAAATTTTACTATTCACCAAAAATTCAAGAATTTCAAAAAAATTCAAAAAATAACCATAACCAATTTAAGATGTGTGGAATTAAAAATTGAACTCCATTTTATCAAAATAATTTTATAAATAAAATAAACATAATTTTTTAATAAAATATTTATTTACTGAAAAATACATATATTAATTTTGAAACTAATTTTATAATAATATTAAAAATTAAGTGAGGTCTCCTAAAATTATTCTAAAATCCTTGGTCAAAAGAATATTTATTAAAGAATAAATTTTTTTAAAATGAATTTTTTTTAAATAAATTTAATATTTTAAAATTGTAATGAAATATTTATTACACACAAAAATATCTACACTTAATTATTAATTTTTAAAATAATATATTTCATTTATATAGTGTATAAATTATATGCATACATTCATTAGAGATGATACTATTCATATGGATCATATTAATATTCCTAATGTTACATTATTATTCTAAATTTTCTTTTTTTTTATACATAGAAAATGTATGTTGATCATATCAAACACTAAATATCTTAATGAATGCAACCATGTATGTTAGTTTTTCAAAATTCAAATCAAAGAGGTGGAAAATTATATTTACTGGCTACGTTATAACAACATGTTGTTTTGTAGAGGCTTAAAGTTTCCATTGTCAAAATAACCATAAAAAATTCAATAAAATAATATTTATGGTATCATAAAATATTAATCCCAATTGAGCATAAAAATTAACAAGAGTTTTTAAATAGATAAAAAATACTCATATAAAATCATCAAGTAATTCTTGAGGTAATTTGTCTTTTTCTTAGAAAAGAAGGGTTATATTGGAGTAATATTTTTATAGAACAATATTTTAATTAAATTAGTATTTTAAAAATAAAATTATTTATTTTTAAAAAATAATTGTCTCTAAAAATATAATGTTGGGTGCCCTTGAAAAAAGGTAAGAATTTGAGAAATTTCCTTTAATAGGGCTTGTATTTCAGGAATAATGTTTTTAAAGATCCTTTTAAAAAATGTATCTCTACATAAAATAAATAAGGATTATGGATGGTAAAAAAATCAATAACATTAAAAAATATTTTATTATGAATTCATAATAATCAATATTAATTTAAATGTGATTAAGAGAGTAAAAGAGTAACTCAAATGAAAATGGAGGTTTAGCTAGAAAACCCTTACCTTATGTCCAAATATGTTCTACTCTTAAACTAATAGTCTAGGAATAAATTTTTTTTTCATATTAATAAATTAATTCATAAACAATTATAAAAGTATTTAGATTACGATAAATTTATTATGTTCATTTATGTCTATATTTATAGGTTATAATATTGATTTACTTCATTTCGGTGTGTTCGTATCCAAGGTTTTCTGAATCAGTATATTTGTATATCAGAATGGACGTTCATGTGGAATGGATATAATTCCCCAGAATTTAATATATGTATTATCAATTAACATAAAGAGGTGATAATGGTTAAATATATCCTTTCTTACATGGTATTAGGATGAATCATTAGATGAAATATTAATTACAATCACATAGATTATTTTGGCGGTATTTTGATTATTACAAACTAGTTTTTATATGAATTATTATTATGGAAATAGACTCATTCCTAAATATTAAATAGGTTATAATAAATCTTTTATATAATGGTTAAACCATAAAAATGGTTTCATGACCAATATTTAAGTATTAATTGAAGAACGAGACTTCGTCACCCATGAAGGTTATACATTGGCATCTCCTGGACAATGATTTCATTTATATAATAGAAGAGAGAGAGGGAGAGTAAGAATATTGATAATGGTTATTACATTAACATTATATAATTCCATTATACATATATATTTATGATATTTTAGTTATCTAGATCATTTGGATAGATGAGGTGAGCAGAGGATAATAAAAGAAATGAACATGAAATGAAATTAATGAAAGAAGATGTAGATTTACCTCTTCAATACACCTCCTTGAGAACCTCCTTCTAAGAAGGGGTTTTAATATTTTGGAAACACCATGAGCCCTTGGATGTGGGGAAATATTATAGAAGTGTATTTGGGAAGAAAATTTAGGATCTTCAAGGATTGGATATGTGAAGAGGTGAGTGAGGGATGGGTTGTTTTTATATTGGAGGAGAGGGGGATTATTGAATATCTTATTCATTATTTTATTATTTTTATCAAGTCAATCAATTGTGTTTATTATTGTGAAAAATATTTTTAATAAGTTCCCTTATTTTTTAACTAAATGTTTCTACATCCTCAATGAATCATGGAATAGTGTATTTATCTTCTACAGTATTTATACCAAAAATTGTGGTATTTTACAATTCACCAAATTTAATGTATTCCAAACAAATCCCAAAAAAACACCCTAACCATTTATAGATTGTTAGAAATAAAAAATGAACTCAATTTTATCAAAATAATTTTATAAATAAGATTTATTTAATTTTTAAATAAAATCATTAATTACATGAAAATTACATATTTTAAATTTCAAACTGATTTTATAATACTTTCAAAAACTAACAGAGGTATCATAAAATATTTCTAAAATCATTAGACAATATAATATTTACTAAAGAATTAATTTTATGAAAATGAATTTATTAAAATAATATTTTGATTAAATATTTATTACTTAAAAAAAATCAAAACATAATTCTTATTTTCTAAATTACTCTATTTCATTTATAATGTGTCTAAATATTAATTATACCTTCATGGGAGAGGTTACTATTCATAAGTATCATATTACTATTTATAAGTGTACAATTATATTCATAAGGGTTAAGTTACTATTCACCCAAAATTAATGTTGATCCTATCAGACTCTAAATATCTTACTGAATGCAAATGTGTATGTCAGTTTTTTGAAAATTAATTCACAGAGGTCGAAAAATTATACTTACAAGCTAGGTTATAATAAATTTGTGTTTTGTAGAGACTTGGTGTTTCATGCATTCAATATTTATATATTTTTTATAAACTTGTGGGGTGTTAAATTCTCCCCTAGTATAGAAATTTCATCCTAGAAATTCAAGAATGTTACCTCAAAAAATATTTGGGTAGTTCTCCATCATAGGATCATCCATATCCCATGTCACTTCATTAATTTTATGATTTTTAAAATGTACCATTACCAGTCATGTTATCTAATTCATCAACTCCTATTCTTTAGTATCTATAATATGGATAGGCTTTCCACAGTAAGATAAGTTAGGTTCCAATTCCATGCCTTCAAATGTGAGGACATGCATTGGGTATAGCATGTACTTACCAAAAATTATACATGGAAAACGTTTTTTATTGTAGATAGGATAGGGTAATTTTTAAACAATAATCTATAAATATTTTTTTAGAATTTCAAAGGGCCCAATTTACCTGGGTCACAATTTCCCTTTCATCAAATATCATATAACACCATTATATGGATATACTTTTAATAAAACACGATATTTGACATGAAATTCCAAATATTTCTTTTGATTATTGGTATATATATTTTTTCTACATTGATCTTCTTTGATATGAGTTTGAATAGTCTTTACCCTCACTATTTTTTCCTCTATATTCTTTGGATCCACAAGATTCCTTTCATAAATATCATCCCAACATGTTAGTTTAAGACATATTTTTTCATAAAATGCTTCATATGGTGACATTTTAATAATATAATGGAAACTATTATAATAGGAAAACTCTACCAACAGTAAATACTGATCACGATTACGTTGAAAATCATGTGAAAATTATCTCAACATTTTTTCTAATGTTCTGATCATCCTTTCTGATTTCTTGTCAATTTGAGGGTGATAATAAGTATAGAACTGAAGATCAGTATGTAGAAATTTATGAAATTTTTTCCAGAATTTTTAATTAAATCCCAGATCACAGTTATAAACAATAGAGAAAAGTTCTTCAAGAAGTCTTAGAACTTCATTGATATAGAGTCCTGCAAGGAACTCTAGTGGAAAATTATTTTTTATAGCAATGAAATGTGGTAATTTTATAATTCTATCAATAAGTACCCATATTACAACATTTTGTATTGGAGTTTTGGGTAATGCAGTGAAAAATACATGGTGATGTCATCCCATTTTTATGAATGAATAGGTATGGGTTGCATGACTCCACTTGGATGTTGTCATTCACCCTTCACTTTTTGAATAACTGAACATCTTGATATATAATCTAAAATTTATCTCTTAATGTTATCCCACTAAAAATGTTCCTTCAAATCTTGATACATATTTGTGGAACTAGGATGTATAGAGAAATTTGAACTATGGACATCAACATATAAATCTTTTTTTTCTCATGGGTATAGCTAGAACACAAAGCTTCTTACCAAATTTCAGAATTCCATCTTCATATATCAAGTCTTGAAACATCCCATAATTCACATCATTCAATTTTTTTGAATATTCTCTTCATCGTGATGAGAACCATTAATTATATACATTAAATATTATTGGGAAAAGAATTGAAAATGTAATGACGTTTCACCTTCTTTGGTAATTCTCAAGTCCATCCTTACTAGATCCATTAATATAGGATCCCTTATAATGCTAATTTTATTTAAAAATCCATTATAGTTCCTACTCAATGTACCTATTACATTATTTTCCTCTCCTGGGTAGTAGTGGATGGAACAATCATAATCCTTGAATAGTTTCATCTATCGCATTTTCCTTATTTTGAGTTATTTCTATGAGAAGTTATATTTCAGACTATTATGATCTTTATATAGCCCACATATCTGACCATAGAGATAATGTATCCATGTTTTTAAAGAAAATTTCATATCAGCTAACTCACGATCGTGAGTATGATAGTTTCTTTCATGAATTTTTAACTGTCTTTCCGCATAGTAAATAACTCTATTATTATGAATAAGTAAACAACCTAGTTCTTTCTTTAATGAATCACCATAGATCACAACCCCATCATTCCCCAATAGAAGAGTTAGGATCAGAACAATAAATATTCTCCACATTAATTCTTTGAAACATTCATCATGTTCTTTTTTCCATATGATATTAACCCTTTTTTGAGTAATCATGGTTAATGAGATGGCTAATTTGGAAATGTTCTAAATGAAACACCATTAATAACCTTTTAAACCAATAAAACTTCCTACCTCGGTTAATATTCATTGTTCAAGTCCATTCCATAACACTCATTCTCTTCAGAGGATGAATGAATATTCTATCCTTAGAAATAATAATGGTAATTAAAGAAACTTATTGAAAACAAAATTCACAGTTTCTAAACTTCATATATAATTAATATCTTATAAGAGTCTTTAGAATAACTCGCAAGATACTTTCATGGTCTTTGTGTTGATTTTCAAGTATAAAATGATATCATTAATAAATACCACAATAAATTCATCAATATAATCCTTGAAAACCCTATGCGTTATATCCATGAAGATAGAGGGTGAATTAGTTAGTCCAAAATGCATTACAATAAACTTGTAATGCACATATCTGGTTTAAAAATCTATCTTTGGAATATCTTTGTTCCTCACACACAACTGTTGATATCAAAACCAAAGGTAAATCTTTTAAAAGTATTGGGATGTATTAAGTTGATCAAATATGTCATCAATGCATAGTAGGGGACACTTGTTATTTATTGTAATAGGATTGATATCCTTGTAGTCAATGCACATCCATATAGATCAATCTTTCCATTTAAATAAATGAATAGGGGATCCCCATAGAGAAACATTTGGATGGTTAATTTTCAATATATTTGACTCATCACAGTTGTTAAACACCCCATATACTAGCAATTGTAGCATAGAACATTAGTAGCCTCTTTCTTCCCATTGAAGTCATGGGAGTGTTGAAATTTTTCTCCGCACTTTTAACAAACACCCATACCCTTCAGGAAAGTACCAGAGTGTTTCTTCCAACAATAATCAATGAGAGGAAATTTAAATATTCCTTTATACCCAATTTATATATTTCCTTTCCTGAGTTTTCATAATCCCTATTATTCTCAAGATTTCCATTAAAATCACAAGACATAAAGAAATATTTTTAATATTCTAAACACATGAGACTATATCTTAATATGATGAGAAAAATTGGGAGACTATTCCAATTTAGAGGAATGTTTTTATACCATCAATGAATTAATCAATCATGATCCTTGGATGAAACATCTAGTATAAGGCATATATTTCTAACCTTGTGAAGTTTTTTGAACACTTTGCAACATTCTCATCCTCATTTTTCTTAGGATTATAAACTTCCTTTTCACATATACTTGATGTTCTTGATGGATGTATTTTTCTAGGAAGATTTTCATAAAATACATCCATTCCATTTCTTCTATTTCATCCTCAACCTATATGTTTTGAATAAAAGACCTCTACTGATCTGAATCTCTCTATAAACAATAGACTTCCATGATGACCTTCTCTCTTTTGTTACATCCCAACGTAAGATATTTCTTCTCTAAAAAACTTATCCACTGCTCTGCTATGAATGGGTTTATAGTCATCTTTAATGATGGAGGCTATTATCATATAAAGCAGTATAATATTTCTCCTCCATATTGTGTATCGAGATACTTCATACGGGTAAGGTTATTGTTCAAAACATGAGTAAACTGACCCATAATAGTAATAATTTTCTCAACACCAATCATAGCACTAGAGCCCAAATCATTATACATCATCGTAAGGCTATCCTTATATGGGAACATGTGTTTATGTGGTTAACAATACTTACACTAGGAACTATATATAAATAAAATCATATACTAGATTATGATGTGAATCAAAATTTATAATAACATCATTGAAAATTATATAAAAAAATAAATCATATTCATAAAAAATCTTATTATCATAAACATGGTTTCTTTCAAGAAAAAAATAAATTTAATTCCTTCATAATGGTTAGTAAAATAATTTTGAATTATCCTAAGCATTCCCCATGGGAGAATCAAACCAGGTGCATAGTAAGGCCTTTTGTCATGTACCAGGATACCCTAGGTCATCATCAAAATTTCATGTCAGAGTTGATACTTCTAGGTAAATCGGTTCTAGAACCACTTCCACTTATAGTATACATATATGGATGTATTTGATATAAAGATCCACATAATTTATTCCTTACCAAAATTCCATGATTTTCTTCTATGTTTATCCTCAAATGCAATATTATGGGTTTTCCCATAATCCATTTTTTCTAAATCTAGTTTCCACGTTTTCTACTAAAATTCCTCCAATACCAACTGTAAAGAATTAACCCCAGTTTCATGGAGCCGATGCATTATTTCAATAAATTTTAGGATTAAAATAAAGTTGTATCCCAAAATAATGAATAGTTTAGTAGTTTTGGAAAACTAAATACCTACATAATCTTAACATTACAACTTTAATATAAATATGATATATATATATATATATTCTAACATAAACAACCATGAATCCTAGATTATACCTAAATTTTATTAATAATTTAATTCTTCATATATAAAAAAATTAAAAAATATGAAATGGGTGAGTTTAGATTCTAATTAAGGGTGTGAAATACAGAGTAACATATCATAAACCTAAATAGGAGGCATGGGGAATAACTAAAAACACATGACTTTAAAATGTAAACATGAACACAATATGGTAGGATTAAGAGATGAATAAATAATTTCACAATAAAACATAATCCCGAGTATTCTATTAGTTGAATAACCACATGAAATATAAATTAATAGCTTCATAATGAGAGAATTCATAATTCCATAATTCATAATCATTTTTTCAAGGCCTCATACCAAGGCCCTACATAAATGGGTAAAAACACAAACTACTTTGTCTCATGAGACCATGTAATGAATCAAGGTGCTATAGAGGGCCACACCCATCATATAGGAAGTCAAATTAATTATTTATATGAATTGGGATAAACATAAATATAATATAAATTCATATTGAAACTACCATATGAATTTTAAATAACTTTTTCCAATCATTAAATATGAACACTAACCATTCGGAGTAATATGGGGAATGATATCAAGATAGCACATCCACAATAAAACAAATCATAAATCATTCAATAATATATGGTTGTTGATATCATAAAATATTAATCATAATTGAGTATAAGGATCCACAAGTGTATTGAAATATATGAAAATAATCGTATAAAATCATCAAGTAATTCTTGAGATAAATACTCTATTTCATTAAAAAAGAGTTCTTTAGGAAAATCATTTAATAAAACCAGATAATAATTAAGTTATTAATATCAAAATAAAATGATTGATTTGAGAAAAATAATTCTTTATGAAAATATATTAAAGATTTAATTTTAAAATAGGTAACAATTCGAGAAATTCCATTTAATAAGGTTGTATTTTGGGAATAATTTTTGAGAGTTCCATTTAAAACATTTATCTCACCATAAAATAAGGAATGATTATGGTTGGTAAACATGTATAGAACTCTCAAACTGAATTTATGTTGATTAAATATGAATAAATAAGAATGTTATTGGGATTAATAGAGATAATGGGTAACCTGGAATAAAATGGAGGTTTGGGTAGAAAAGCCCCACCTTATGTTCGAATATGTTTCTCTCTGGAACTTATGGTCATGGAATATGATATTAGGATTTGTAATTATTTAACTCTAAAACTTTTATAAATGTATTTAATTTATTTTAATCTTATTAATTTCATTTATGTACTTATTGACAGGTTATATGATTCAATTTCATCATTATAGAGTAATCATATCCTTGGTTTTCATAATTGGTATACTTGTATAAGAGTGTGGATGTTTATGTGGAATAGATATAATTCTCCAAAATTTAATTTATATCTTCTTTAGAACATAAATAGAGTTTGACAGTTATATATTTCCTTTTTTACATTGTATGAGGATGAATCATTAGATGAATATTAATGGCAATAACTTAGATTATTTTGGCGGTATTTATATTATTACAAACTAGTTTTGCCGTATGAATTATTATTATTCACATATACATATTCATGAATATTAAATAGTTTAGAGTACATATTTTTTAGGCTGGTTCCATAATAAAATAATTTTCATGACCAATATCTAAGGTTAAATTGAAGAATGAGTTTTCATAGTCTATGAAGGTTGTAAATTGGCACCTCCCAAACAATGATTTCATTTATAAAATAAAATAGGGGGAGGGAGAATATGAATATTGAAAATGGTTGTTACATTAATAGGATAAAATTACATTATATAGATGATACTATAGTTATCAATTTCATCTAGACAGAGGAGGTGTGTAGAGGATAAAAAATATTAGAACATCATATGAAATTAAATTAAAGAAGATGTGAATATACTTGTTGAATGCACTTTCTTGAGAACCTCTATATGGGAAGGGTTATTGGTCTTTTGGAAAGACCAATGGCTCATGGATGTGGGGTGGGACTAGGGAAAATTATTTGGGCAGAACATTGTAGAGCTTTAATGCTTATATATGCAAGGAGAAGATGGAGTGAGTTGTGGTTTTTATAGTGGATGAGAGGGGTAATTTTTAAATATCTTATTCATTATTGTATTAATATTATAAAGACAGACAATAGTGTTGATTATTAGCACAAAAAATATTAATAACTGAATAATGAAACAATTAATAGGTATTTATAAAATATATAGATAATATAAATATGAATAGAAATATGTACATTATAATTGTAATGTGACCATTAGAAATAGTAAATCAACCAATTGAATAGTAAAAACATAAATAAAATTATAATTTTTTTTTTGTATCTTATAAATGAAAATTTAATATATTTATATATTGGAATAATTAAATAAATTTTTTAAAAATAATAAATTAATTATTTTTATTTATTTGAAACCTAAAGTTTATTTATAAATTTATAATAAATAAAAGTATATAAAAGAAAATTTATTTTCATAAAATATATTCAGTAATTAATATTTTTTGTCTTAATATTATAGGATAAATTTTTTATATATTAATTAGTTTATAAATGTTTTATAATATTTGTTATGATTTTAAAATTGGAATTATTATAATAAATGATTATTTTATTTTAAAAATTAAATTTTTTATAATTAAATAATTATTTTCATAAAATGGAGTCTATTTTTTAAATCTACCAGCCAAATAATGGTTATGGTGATTTTTTGGTATTTTTATAAAATAGTTGAATTTTAGGGGAATAATGAAACATAGTAATTTCTGTTATAAGCTAACTACATAATTGTTTTTATCATGGATGATGTATATTTGATATATGAACCATTGGTTTGAACTCAAATTCATTAGATACTATATTCAGTGATAATACTATACACTATACTTATTCATGAGTCAAAATAATAAACAAAAGAATAAAGTAATCCAAAAGAGTCATCTCATCCCATTATAAATACCACCCCCAAAACGCATTATCCTCACATATCCAAAGAATTGAGGCTTTTCAAAATTTGGTCAAATTGTATCCCAAGAGTATCCCCCAGATCCATGATCCTTTTTTATCAAAATATTTCCAAACCCTATTTCTATAAGGAGGTTCTCAAGGTGAAGAATTTCCAAGGAAAAATCCACATTTGTTTTCTTTTAATTTATTTTTTATTTTTTATATTTTATTATTCTCATCCTTCCTACCTATCCTAAATTAGAATTATAACTTTAGTACCTTTTATATACTAAAATTTTATAATTATAATTTTATTTAAATAATTAATTCTCTTCCCCACCCACTTTTTTGTAAAATTACAAACATTTACCATGATGTGTTGATTCACCACCTTTAAGGATGATGTTTTTTCATTTTCTAATTCCACCATCATGAATCATCATAAAACCATTATTATATTTAAAAAATATTTAAAAATGTACATTGAAACTTATTTAGAGTTTTGAAATTTTTATATATACATAATATTAAATATTAATACAAAACTTGTTCATGATGATAAAAAAGACAACAAAATGATCTAAACAGTTATCATTAATGTTTTATCGAATGAATAATATTCATATATATAAAAATATATATATAATAATTTCTTATTTTTTAATTTAATTAATAACATATAATATAAATTATAGATTTAGATTATAGTTTTATATGCTCTTTTATACATGTATACAAGTGAATCACACTTGAAAACTAAGGAAACAAAAACTACCATATGATGATATTTAATATCAAGAATCATAATAAAATTCATTAAATGAACATAATAAAAAAATTAAAAAATAATGATGTGATTCATTTTTAATTAATTAATTAATGGACTTGATTTTACTATCCAATACATTATGTTTAAGTGTAGAGCACTTTCAGACATAAGGTAAGGGATTCTTTCAAAAAATCCATTTTTCCTTCAAGACTCATTTTCTCTCTATTTACCCATATTTAATTAGTAATTCATCGTATTTAATCCTCCTAAATTCGGTTTTTTTGTTTCAAACATATCTACCTCTCTCAATTATTCTTTCTTTGTTGGGAAATACATGTTTTATAGGGGTTTTTTCTCAATTCCACCTATTAATCAAACCTGATTAAAGGACGATTTTTGATATCATATCAATTTTCAAGTGCACTAAAAACAATATATTAACCCAAAATTATTTTTATAAAATCACTCAATTCATCTATGAAAAATATCTAGGATTATTTTCGTTTTATACAAAAAAATCCATTCTGTTTTTTAAGAATCATTACAATTTTCCGTTAAACTTCACTAAAGTGGATCATTTCTAATGTTTCTTCAACCCTCATTTTACACGTATTAAATTCATTTTGACATGAATTATTACTTTCCATGACCAACTATTCTTATTAATTTCCTCAAATTATTTGAAAATATTCTTTTATGCTCACCATTATGATACGCCCATTTTTTATTCCTTACGACATAATTACAATACCCATATCTTTCCCTGGATAACCCTTTTGTTTATTCTTGAATATTGATTCATAATGCGAAACACATAGGAAAGAACATGTTGTGATGGGTGCATTCAGATAGTACTCTAATACATTGGTTATTTTTTCACATGAGTTATCATGTTGGGACATGTATTAATCATAATTCTTTTATAGGACATGGTCCTCCGTGTGCAATGGAATTTGTAGTTACCCATGAATCATTCTTGTCCATGTGAAATAGTATTAGACGTTATACATGACTCATGTTTAAGTCATTTTGTTTTTTGTTTCCTCATTCATATGATTCCATGATTATATGATACAATGTTATACATGTTATGTTTCAATAGGTTTACACATGTTACATTCCTATTAATATCATAATGTCAAGCCTTGTAACCATTGCTATATGCTATATTCATATGTTTCTTTCCTCACTTGTATTTTTAGATCATACCTTTATTTATGTATTCCCCATGTTATCCTATATAGATTCAAGGGCTTATAGAAAGTTTATATCTTATTATGAAGATTAAATTATAGATGTTTTTATTTCGGTCTCATGTTGAATTATGTACCCAATATTAAAAAGACACTAGAAATTATAATACAAGGATTGTAATTAATGGTTAGTTATGCTTAAAATTATGTTATAATTCATTTAAAGGATAGGGACACAATTTATGATGTCATATCATGGTCAAGTTACTTCTTGAATATTAGAACTAGAATACATTAGTAAAACCCTAGTGATAATTCCATCACTGCGGATAAATTAGATTGAAAATTATGGAATCATGAGATATGTTATACATTCTATTTACATGTTTATCCATGTATGTTGGAAGTTTAATTTTTTACATTCTTATTAGTTAATTTTTTTAACCCCCTAATTGTACTTTCTTTATGTCTAAAATTGGAGAATATGCACTAACTATCAATGTGGTAGGAAATATGGTTTTTTACCAAATCAAATGACAAATATGATTGGAACTGGAGATCAAAACATCATGATAGTACTAGAAAAATTGTCTCATGTTATTAATAATAACATGAATCATGTGGAAATCCATCTTTCCCCAAATATTGATAAATTTTTTGTCGCATCCTTTCTAGAAAAAATGCCTCCCATGCTTAGAGAATCTTATGATATCATCCTCATATAATAATGAAATAACTCCATTGAAAATATATTAACTATCATTTAGTTCTTAAAATAAGAGAAATGTTTTCTAAAATTATATCATTATGATGGGTAAGATGATTAATGGTGGGAACTAATCAAGAACATGAAGTACAAGGATGAAATTAAATCCATGTAATGAGAATATTTCAATAAAATACTTTTTAATAAATAGTTTCCATAAAGAATCCATCATATTTTGGAGAGGGAGTTCCCTAGTCTGAATATAAATATTGATGATTCTATAGGTTTGTATGAAGAAAACATCACAAGAACTATATGAAAAACCTCTTTCTTAGTCATGGAAACTGAAAGCATGGTGAATCATTTTTCAGTGGAGCAAAGTCGAGTCACCAAAAATCATTGTGGATTCGAGACATTGATAGTTATGAATAGATCTACCAGTATTCCCTTAAGGTGGAAATGGAGGTCATGAACTCTTATTTTTCTTATGACTATATATAATAATCAGAAAATAGAGTTTAATATGAGAGGATCAATAGATAAATACCATAAATGGGAAGAAAAACCAATATCCCTTGTGTCCATGTTGTAGGAGGAAGCATTCTAGGTACTGTCTAATGGGGACCAGGAGATGATTCAAATGTAGAAGAGAGGGAAATATAACTAATAATTTACCAAGAGATAATAATTATCAGTAAAATGTGAAATAAGATATGAATATTGAGATAAAAAATCATTATATAGGTCTATATTTTGACTAAAAATAATATGATAATTATGTGAGATATTTCCTTAAGCCAAGGGTTGTGGGACGAAATCAACAACAACATCCTCCAAGGAAGAAATGAAGGTAATATTTTATTACTACTACTAATGGGGAACCCAAAAATGATTTGGTGATAGGATTGTGGGTTATTAATTCATGAATAGAAATCATACTATTTTAGTATGCTTCTATATATTTTTTCATATTTTATAAGTTTAGTAGAACTATTCAAACACCACCTCAAAATATGAAGGCTGGGTTATCTGTGAAAATTTGAAATGGGGAAACAATTGTGTCTAATGTATATATCTCCTCACTAGATAGTTTTTGTGGAATGAACCTCCAACAAATTATATTATTCCTTCCTTTAGTAGATTTTTATGCTATATTGGGCATGAATTGTCTATTTTTATATAAATCCAACATCAAATGTTAGGAAAGGGAGACCACTCATCGCGTCCTAAAGAATAATCCAATTAATTACATGTGTAGGGAGGAAGTTGAATCTCTTTTTGAACCATTTTTACAATTGAATATATTATTTTATTATGAGAGAGAATATATTTATCAAATGAATGATGAAAAATAGAGAATCATTATTGAATACATTCACATTATGAGTGACTACACTTATGTGTTCCAAGAATAATTTTAAGAACATCCTCTTGACCGAGAGGTTTTTTTCTCAATTAAAATTATTCTTAGATCTCTGCACTAATTGTCATGATTTAAATAAACTCTTGATAATGAAAAATTATCCCCAACTTGGGATAAATGACATGTTTGATCAACTATGTGGGACCAAGTATTTCTATAAGGTGGAACATTAGTTAGGATATCACCTATTAATGTTGATGAAGGAAGATATTTACAATACTATATTTCGAACATGGTATGGACACTATGATTTCTATATTATTCTCTTTGGACCCACTAATGATCAAAAAATTGTAAGAAAATTTATGAATATATTCATTACATATTACCTCAAAAAATATGTGGAATTATTTATTGATGATATTACGATATACTCTAGGAGAAAAGAGTAACACAAGTTTCATTTTAATATCATACTATAAACCTTGAAATGTGATAAAATATATGAAATTTATAGGAAATTGCGAGTTCTTGATGAATGAAGAATAATTCTTGTGGCATGTTATCACTAGAAATCGTATACCTATGAACTATTCTAAAATTAAGGCAATTGAGGAGTATCCCAAAGAAGTGATTGTAATGGAGATCTATATTTTCCTTGTTCATGTATTTGCTATATTTATACAAATCCAACATCAAATGTCTGGAAAGGGAGATCACTCTTTACATCCTGAAGAGTACTCTAATTCATTACAAGTGTAAGGAGGAATATTAATCTCTTCCCAAATAATCATTAAAATTAAAGATATTATTTCCATATGATAAATAATATATTGCAAAAATTGTTGGGTAAAAGGAGAGAATCACCCTTGAAGACATTCAAATTGTGGGGGACAATAGTGATGTGTTCCTTGAAGAATTCCCCAAACATCCTTATAACTGAGAGGTTGGGATCTAAATTGAAATTATTCAATAATATCTGAATTTATTATCATGTGTTTAAAAAAACTATGATAAAGATAATGTATCCCCTACCATGGATAGATAAGAAGATTGATCAACTATGTGGGACAAAGTAGTTCCCTAAGGTGGAACTTCAGCCAGTATATCACCAATTAATGGTGACAAAGGTAGATATTCCCAATACTCCATTTTGAACATGGAATGGAGACTATGATTTTATAATTATTCCCTTTAGACTAACTAATGAGCCAAAACATTTCTTATAAAAATTAAATATAGTCTTTATGCATTACCTCAAAAAATATGTGAAAGTCGTTATTGATGATATTCTGATATAGTCCGGGAGAAATAAGGTATGTGAAGATCATTTTAATACCATAATAAAAACATTGAATAGTGAGAAAAACTATGAAAATTACAATAAATGTGATATCTGGATGAAGTATGTATCATCATTGTGGAATTTTATCACTAGAAAAGGTATATCTATGGACCATTACAAAATAAAGGCAATTAAGTAGTATCCAAGAGAAGCATCTGTAACGAAGATCCATATTTTCCTTATTCTAGAAGGGTATTATTGAAATTTTTTTAAGAACTTATCAAAATTTTCAAACCAATTATCCAATTTGAATTATAAGTAATTCAAGTTTATCTAGACCAGTAAATGTGAAGACTACTTCAAAGATTGGGAAAAGTCTCTTATCAGTACACCATTACTCACACTACCGAAAAGTGGGGAACTATTTGTTGTATATGTCGATGCATGAAAGAATTCCATAGGCTATTTACTGATGAAAAATTATATAGTTATTTCATAATCCTAAATTTTGTTCAAAATTAATGATAAACACTATCATAGACATGATCCGAGGTTGGAAACTGTGATCAGAGTGTTGAAAATCAATAGGCATTATCATAATTAGAGCATTTTGATATATATACTCATCATAAGATATTATAATATATATTCACATAGAAGGACCATAATATGTGATGTCATATATAGTTTTATATCATCATGTATTAGGAATTCTCATTCCACTAACATCCTGTTATGAAAATAATATTGAAGATTATCAGAGTAGAAGGAATCATGTAACACTATCACTGACTAAAATTGAGAAGGATATAATATTAATAGATCTATAGAGGATGGACATTGTAATAATTAGGAATAAAATTCATTAATCCTTTTTCCAAATTATTCTTCAATCATCCCTTATAGAGAAAATAAATGATTCTTAAATAAATGATGAGGAAATTCAAAAAAGGTGGAATTAATTAGAAATGTTATATACTCAGAGTTCTTAATTGTTGATGAAGGAGTCAAAAAAACAATTACTAACTATATGTACCATAAAATATAGAGATAAATATAGATCGTAGGAATAACTAGAAAACAAAAACCTTCTCTATTTACCATCGATACAAAAAGGTGTAATGAGATCACTAGGAGCACTATCAGTGGGATAATATAAAGAAATAGATTTCTAAATATACATCAAAGTTATTTCTTGGTTATCATGTGATGGATGAAAGGAGAAATTGTGATGAGATGATGAAACCATTACCCATGCCAACAAGGATTTTGTAAAACATCACCACATATATTTCCACCATACCACCAAAGACATTACGTAGATATAATTCTATATAGGTTATTGTGGATTATCTTATAATGGGAGCTCACATTGTCTTAATTAAAGAGGAATTCTGACTAGATCAGTTTGGACAGATATAAATTCGATAAGTGGTGAGGATACATAGAGTACCACTATCGATTTTATATTATCATGATCTGTGATTTACCTATATATTTTGAAGAAATCTACCACATGATCTAAACACTAAGCTAAAATTATGTACGACCAATCATCCTCAAGCCAATGGCCAATCTGAGTAAACTATTCAGACAATAGAAGACATATTGAGAGCTTATGTTATTGAATTTAAAACAGGATGGGACAAAAATCTACCTCCAGTTTACTTCTATCACAAAAATAATTTCCACCTGGGATTAAAAATCAATCCATATAAATCCCTTTATGGAAAATTATATAGAACACTGAAATACTAGGATAATGTTTGTGACAATAAGCTATTTGGACCTGAAATTTTCACTGAAGTGGTGGATGAGGTGAAAACAATTCACTAGAAAATCTCTTCAACTAAGAGTTGATATAAGTGAAATGTAGAAAATAATCAGTGTGACCTAGATTTTATGGTTGGATATAAGATATTCCTCCACATATCACCATGTAAAAGGATCATGCGATTTTAGAAGAAAGTGAAGATGATTCCCAAGTACATTATCACCTTTAATATTCTTGATCATGTTGGAGTATGGTCCTATCAGATGGAACATCCAACAACCATGTCTCAAGTACATGATGTATTCAACATATTATTCTTGAGGATATTCATACCAAATCATTCACTTGTACTAAATTTAGAGGTTGTATAGTCGAAAAATGATCTCTCATATAAGGATAAACCATTGAAGATCTTATATAGTAGTGATAAACATTTATGCAATAAGACTACTAACCTGGTCAAAATACTATGCATGGAACATAAGTATAAAGAGGAAAAATTGGAACTAGAGGAAGGAATGAATAATTATTACTCTCACCATATTTCCCCTTAGTTTGTAAAATGAAATTTTCAGGGAGAAATTTCATAAGGTGGGAACAATGTAATGTCCCAAAATCCTTTTAATAAAAATTTCCCCCATAAAATTATATTTTATAGTAAAAAACATAAAAATTCAAAAAGAGAACCCAATAAATGCATTATAAATGACTAATTAATGAAATAAGAGGTATTTATTGAAATTAATGAACCTATACCACTTGAATAGTAACTTCTTGTTTGTATAGTAATGTTATCCTTTGGATTATTAAATCGGTCAAATGAATAGCAACCCCACCTATGAAAGTATAAATAAAATTTTGGTATATATAAATGAAAATATGATATATTTATTCCTTTGAATATGTAAATAAATGTTTTATAAATAATGAATTATGTATTGGTATTTATTTGAATCCAAAAAGATTATTTATAAATTTATAATTTATCAAACAATTAAAATAAATTTTATTTTCATTAAATAGATTCAAAAAATAGTATTTTACTATCTTATTATTATATGATAATATTTTAAGACCTTAATTAATTTTTCAAAATGATATATAATCAGTTATAATTTTGAAATGGGTATTTTTAAAATAAATGACAATTTAAATTAAAACTTTAAATTTATTATTTTTGTAAAATTATTTCCATAAAATCATGACCATTTTTTAAATATACCTGTCAAAAAATTCTTGGGATTATTTTTTTTATTTTATCTAAATAGTTTAATTTTTTGTGTATATTGAAATATGGTAATTTACGGTATATGATAAATACATGAATTATTTAGTAATTATTGATCTATATCTTATGTAAGAGCACATGAACTACTTAATATATTTATACAAAATATTAAACACTATTCATAGTCTTGAGCCAAAATAATATTCTAGTGAATAAAAAATAAAAAACACTACTCTCTTCCCACTATAAACACCACCTCCCACAACCCATTCTCTTCAAACAAAAAAAGACTTAAATCATATCAAAACTCATCCCAAAACTCCACCAATTCATTCCAACATATCCATGAGCCTCCGGTATCGTAAAATATCAATCCCAATTTCCCTATGAAGGATCTAAAGGAGAAGAAGTTCATACGTGGAATCCTCTTTCATTTTCTTTTAATTTCATTTCAATTCATTTTCATGTATTATTATCTCCTCACATCCATATCCCAAAGTGGAACGATAACCCCAGTATCTTTTATATTCAATAATTTTATTTTTTTAATGGTATATACATAATTAATTATCTTTTCTTCCCCCATTTTTCTAACAATTTATACGTCCTTCATGATATGTCGATTCACCACCTTCACGCACAATGTTTTTTTCTAATATCACCTTCATGTACGTTCATAAAACCATTTTAATTGTAATAAAATATTGTAAAATTTATATTAAAACAGATATAGTGACCTAAAACCAATATATATATAATATTTAATAACAAAACAATACTGGTTCGTGATGATCGAAAAGATGACATAATTATCTAAACGGTTTTCATAAATGTTATATCTAACAAATAATCCTCATATATAGATAATAAATGATATATAAGATAATTTAATATAATGGAATTTTATTAATAAAATATAATCAAAATTTTAGATAACTAATCCCATTTAAATGATCTTTCATATATGTACACAAGTGAACCAACCACGAAAAACCATGGAAACAAACACCCTCGAACAATGAAATTGAATATCCTAAATCATCCAAATGGCTATTAATTAAATTCATAAAAATTTAATAATTCAAATATATATAAAATATGTTATAATATTATTAATTAAAGGATCTAATTTAATTATATATGAAATCATGTTAAATTGAAAAAAAAACCTTTTAGACATTTAGTAAGCAATTCATTCCAAACCTCCATTTTTCCATCAAGATACTATTTCTATCTATTTTATGAAATTTAACTATTAATTATTGTGATTTACTCCTAATAAAATTTCTACATTAAAAACATATTTACCTAGCTCAATCATTCTCTATTTTATGGGGAAATACACTATTTATAATGTTCACTTCTCAATTCCGCATGATAAGAAAACTCGATTAAGAGAAACATCCATATTTATTTCCATTTTTCATGTGAACTCCATAATATATTTTAACAAATTAGTATTTTAATAAAATAATTCATTAAATAATGAAAACCTATCTTGGTTTATTTTTTTTTTATACAGACAATTACTTTTTTTCTGTTATAAACAATCATTAAAATGTTCCCTTAAACCACACTATAGGTGCTCATTCCTATTGTTTATTAGGCACTCTTTTTATATGTTTTCACATGTGTTTGAGATCAATTATCAATTTTTATTAATATTTTCCCTCATGAATGTCCATTTATTATTTAAATACATAATATTATAGACACCTTTATTATATTTCTATTTTTTCCCTTATGAAAAGATTATAATAATCAGGTCCTACCATGGGTAATCATTATGATTATTAATTAATCGTGATTTTTCACATGGAACCAATATTAATTAAATTTTTATTTTGGGTGAAACTAGATAGTGCATCAATACATTAGTTAATTTCTAGTCTCATGATACATCATGTTCGGATAGGGAGTAAAATTGAGTCCATTACGAGACATCGTCCACCATGTGAAATGGTATTGAAAGTTATCCTAGACTTATTCTCCTCCATGTAAAATGGTCTTAGAAGATATCCTTGACTCATGATCCTATATGTGAAATGGTCTTAATATTTATCCTTTACTCCTGATTACGTCATGTTGTATGTCTCTTCCATATTCCTAATCTTCCATGATTCCATGATCCTATGTTATACATTTTATGTTTTTTATGTTTATTCATTTTCCTATCCTTTTTTATGTCGTTATGTTGTTCCTTATAACCCATGTTCTATGATTTGTTCACTTTTTTATTCCCACAGTAGTATTTTTACCTCATACCTTTGTTTATGTATTTTTCATGAAGACCTATGTTGATGTAAGGGATCAAAAAAGTTAGGAGCTCGTTATTAAGATTAAATAAATTATGTTTTTATTATGGTTTCACGATGTTTAATTATATACTTAATCATCCAAAGACACTAGAATTTATGATCATTATCTTGTAATTTAAGGTTATTTATGTTTAATATAATGTAATAATATGTGTAAAATCCTAGGACCATTATAATATATACAATGGAAATTCTTATCCCTAGTCCTCTATTATGAAACCTCATTATCTGTTGTTTTCCATTGGAGTGAAACATTACCCAATAATTCATACTAGAGAAAATTTTAATTTCCCATTTTTTTAATCTATTATGAAAATTTAAAAGTCATAATGTGTCCCTAAAACTCTAAAATGGGTTAATATGATATCTAAGAAGACCTTGTAGACACTCGTTAATCAAGGAGTACTTATTATCGAGTGGTACTCCATTAGTGATCCCCCATTGACTCATAAATTTCAGGATTGTGTCTTTTACACCAGTATTCACCCAATCAATAATATATTACATTAATTATAGTTCTATTCCATGAAATACTCCCTAACTAATATGACCCTAATAGTATTCATGATCTTGTACTTTTTTGAGAATGAGGCCCTCATTCATATTGATAACTTTGAAACACTTCTAGGCTAAGGATTCTCATCTTGGCTATTGAGGTGTTGTGTTTCCCAACATATTCCACTAATGGTTCCATGAATAAATGTTCCAAATTCCTAGTTGTAAAAATAAGCCTTGTTTCCATAGCTAATTTCATTACTATGAAAAATTTAGGATATACTGAAATCAATGAAAGGCCATCATTATACATGTAAGCCCCAACAACCAACCTTTACTTGAGTTAGTTACCAGTATGGGTATTGTTAGACTATATCATTGGTTATTGATCCTAGTAACTAGAATATAAATAATCAAATTTTACAAAATAACATTATCCTGAGTCCTTATTCTCATAATTTTAATCACCTTTCTGTAGGACCACCAATTTTTAGGACATCGATGAATAAATCAATTTCTCATTCACCAGACCCAACATATCATCATGAAAAAATATCCTCAATGAAATAATACATAGTGGTATATATATATAATAAACCACCTTCAATATGATATATTCTATATGAAACTATAGTTACCCAATCCTTTTACTCATATTATTACATAAGTTTTAAGAACAGTTCCCATTAAATAGAAAATAAGGATGGAAAGGCCATGTGTCTTTGGAAAATAAGGTACATAAAATATGAAAATGAGAAAAAAATCGTTATTTTAATCTCTAAAATAAGATAATATAGCCATTTTATCTCATAATATTTTAAGGGATATCATTGGTAACACATATAAAAAATTGGTGATCTAAAATCCTTATAAGTAAATAAACATGATAAAGAAGCATAACATGTGAGTCAAATCAACATCATGAAATAATAAAAGAGAACGATCCTTAGTAAACATATGAAATAGTAACATAAAAACCATGGTAACATAATATGATAAACCTATTTGAAGCAAATTAGATATATAATACATGAAAAATCATAAGTTGTGGCTAACTGTGAAGACTAATCACATGGAGGGAAATGTATAATCATAGATAAGGATTACTTTCTAATCCAAAAAATTAAATCTCAAGAGACAAAAGATTTACCTATTAAATAAGTGAATGATATATGTGGAACAATCATAACATGTTAATTATAATTCATACCACAAAATTAATGCAATCATAAAGAATAATCATAAAAATTATCCATGGAAAGAAATGGGTAGCATAATCATTTATTGTATCGTAATCAAAGGATATTTCATAATGATTAAAAATATGAGAGGAATTAAATATAATATTTATAAATATATGAGTATATAATCATTGGTATTAGAATATAGTGTTTATTATGGAAGAAACACTCTAAATGAGCATTATTTAGAATGATCACGGGACTGAAAAGTTCTTCTTAATCGGGTTTGAATTTAAAGAAGAAATTTGAGAAATGAACTTATAGAATATATTAAAAAACAACAATGGGATAATGTTATAGGTAAATATATATATAATATACATATATATAAAATTTATAATAAATCCATAACATCAAATATATTGATATAGGGAGATTTACCGAGAGAACATACACTACCCGAAGAAAAAAGGCAGTTTAGAGAGATCACTTAGCATACGTATTATATTTCTTCATACGGTTTAGAAACTACACTATAATAAATATAGGTTTATTATAAATTTATTATAGAACCTTAAGAATATATATCATTCCATATATTATTTTCTTATTAAATCTTACCATAATTTTAATAGAATGTTTTATTAAAACCATAGTTCCAGGTGCTAACTACTTTGTTTTTCATGCATGTTTTAGATTAATAATCATGGTCTTCGTATAATGATCATGATACCAAAAAAATATATAAAAATATTAATTATATTAATATAATATTTAATCATTATATATATTAATAGTTATCAAAAAAATATAAACAAATTAATTACACCATTTTTGTAGACAGTAGGCCATACGTACACACACACATCATTTCCATTTTCGATGGATGGAATGAAAGATATGTAAATGGAATATAATAATTTCAGAATAAAAATGATATCATATATAACATAAAAATTTATTAACTCCATCCATATAAAAATATTTCATAGGCACTGATGGAAAACGAACTACATTTGGTTCATGAGGCGGTAGTCCACCTTACACACATACGACAATTTTATTTCACATTTTATGGAAGTAGGAGATGGATATCAGCTATGAAATTAACATGATAATATATTATTATATATAATATAATGATGTTATTATATCAAAATTTTAATATAATATTTTAAAGACTTTGATGAAGAAGCAAAACTAAAACATTAAATTAAAAGCATTAGATCTTCTTTAGAAAATCTCCACTATATAACTCATAAGTTCTAAAAGGTTGATATAATGGCTTAAATACAACCTCTATAAATTGTGATGTTAGGGATGTATTATGTTGGTTATTAGTTATCTAAAATTAATATTTATTGAGAATAAATAAGACACAAGGATCTATTTTATAAGTGAGAAGAGTGAAACTCTTTCAAATACTTGAAATTTAAAATTAATAAAAATTAATTTTTATTGAGAAAAGGATAAAAACTTATATATTTAGATCATAGGATGAGTATATGTTTAAATAATATCATATAATAAAATTGAAAATATTTTAGATTGGTTATTTACCTTGTCTCTTTGATTTAACCCATATTTATGTTTTCTGACCATTTTTATGATAAGAACGTTTTTATAATTTAGGGGCCATTATAGTTTCCATAAAAGAAACCCTCCCATAAATAGACCATGGATGATATTTTCGACCATATCCCAATAAAATGACAAAGTATTTGACATTATGTAATTTTAAATCATTTAATAAATAAATATTTTTATACAATAACATTAAATTATTCTTTTGAACAAATCAAGTAGTTTGGATTTGAAAACAACATGAAAACAACTTAATTATAATATAATCTATTTAAACCTATATAATATGTTATTTTAATTTAATAAATATGTAAAACATCATGAATCAAATTGGGTCAACCCATAATTTTTCACCTAAGATGGCCCATGAAAAGGTGGAGAGATATTCCCGATCCTCCTAGGATATTTACTTGTGACAGACAAGAAGATAAAATAATTGGAAAATATATATCCAATATAATAATAGAAAAATAAATTAATATAAGAAACAAAATATAAATAAACACTAGTAAAATCATTAAAAAAACTACCCATACCACTATGGGACCCTATAGGTCGCCACTTTCTTCTAATTCAACATTTCTCCACAATGACCAAATCATAATTAGAAGGAACACTTGATGGTAAAAACAAAATAACTATATAGTATTTAGTTTTAATACTATGTAGGAATACCTTAAAAGATATTCCCTATGAAATACCATTATAAGGAAAACAAAGTCTTTCATGTGTGAAAATAAGTCATATATAAATATTGTTTATCCATTATCTTAAGAAACATGAAACATGATTCCATTTAAAAACACACATTACATTTATTTTAAAAACTAGTTTCCAATGAATTAAATATTTGAAATAATTAATTTATTAGAGGGTGAAAATGATAAAATAAGAATCTTATTAAGAAAATAAAATCATAATCTTCCACAAAATGGAGGAAAGTAAATGTGTTTTTAATTATTTCAAACAATGGAAAGTATGTAATTAGATTACAAAAAATAATATAAAAAATATGGATAAATGAATGATATAACTTTTGTAAATCCATATGTATATAGGGTTAGTGTGGTTCTGGGATCCTCATACATAAGTTATGAACACTCAAAACCCATATCATCCTCATTCATGATCCTCTATAGGAGAATAACATCCCACAATCTAGTGGTCTCCGATAATATATAAAAATTCATAGTGTCCTAATATATTCTCTAAAAATGGTAATCACATTCTATCTATGGTTATATAATCATCATTATATGTTTAGTTAGTTTTGTAGCATTAATACTCTTAGGGGAGTTTTTATTTAACCCTGATAGCTGCCTAACATAATTGACCTAGTCTTCCCACATAGGTACTCAGGTTCTCATGTGCTCTATTAAAATATAAATATCCTGTGAAAAACCATCTATATGATCACATCATCAAAAAGTTATCTTCACAAGGACAAATCAAAATTCCTAAATTTATCATATATATCAATCTTCTAAATCAATGGTCATTCCCCAATAGTTATTTTACACATTCAGAAAACATTATCAAAGTGGAAAACATGGATAATAATATTAAAATGATTACTCTTACATTAGAAATCACTATTTCCCAAAACCTTTTATTTCAAAAACCAAATATAATACCAACTAAATAATTAAGGCAACGAGAATTTTGAAAGAGGATCAAAAACATGCTTGAACTAAGTAAGTTCACATTGAAAGATTAGGGAAATAATAGTAAGGGATTGAAAATATATTTACATGTATTAAATACACATTTAATAACATATATATTTTAATTAATAATAGAAACACGTCTTAAAAATAATGATGTCAGGGAATTAAATTAAAGGCTTGGGCATAGGGAGCCTTCCTTAACTTAAGGTGCATTAAAAATGGAAACATTCATCATCTCATTATCCCCTTATGCACATATTCACATTTACATATATATAAGGTCAACTCTCACCTATTTACATATTATCATGGATATGAATATATACAAGGGATTCATTACCCACATTCATACACATCCATATACCCCATTACACATACACAGATATTATTTTTCATATTTATGTATATAAGAATACTTAAAACTAATATATATATATATATATATATATATATTCATACTATAATGAGTGAATATACATATATAGTGGGGACTAATATATAAATATAAATATATATTCTTACACATGCATACACATGTATGTCAGCTTCAACATCGGTGTCTCGAAACCACTTCAAGGAAAACCAAGACACAGTAAAATATTGTACGGAAACCAAAAATCAATGAATGAACCCCAACCATATTGGATCAACAAATGTAATGGATGTAAAACTACCCAAATAATGGTTTTAACCAAAACACCCTTTCTTTGGTTATAGATGTCAAAATATGTATTAATTCAACATGAGAGACACATTGGACACCTTAAGAACATGAATCATTTTATGAATTGGGAAACATGAAACAAATAGTGTTATAAAGAATAAATTGTGGTTATTAAAGGAGAGAAAATTCCAAAATATGTAAGGAGGGGATAAGAGTAGGGATTACCTCACATAATCAATCAATAAAACAAAACAAATTTGGTGAAATCAGTAGAAGAA
Organism: Viscum album; assembly: GCA_963277665.1. NCBI lineage: Eukaryota > Viridiplantae > Streptophyta > Magnoliopsida > Santalales > Viscaceae > Viscum > Viscum album. The sequence continues at coordinate 887,145,699 of OY728158.1, forward strand.
GAGGGAGTTAAGGTGGGGGCATGGATTGAGAGGAGAGGGGGGAATAAAATAATAAACAAGGGAATGATAAGGTAAAATGAAATAAGTTGTATAGTAAAAATAGAAATTAAAATGAAAATAGAAAAAAAATATTACAAATTAAAATTTCTTGGAAAATCGAAAGTTTTGCGCATGGTTTACCAAACTAAGCACTAACCATGTTGTCCCTACTTGATAAGAAAAAGGTATTTTATGGTTACTCTTTGGATGGTATCATCATTGGAGAAAAATTTATCCAACTATTTCACATGATATTTTCCCAATGATAAACCCCCAGAAATTATTTTCACATGGTTGCTCCTAAGCATGTGAAATTCATGCACAGTACCATTTTCCCTTAATTTTTTTAAATATTTCTACATGCAATTATTGATAAACCAACCCAGACATCAAGTAGAAAGATAAAAAATCCATAAAGAAATAAAAATAAATGATTTAAAATAAACATGAATGGGGTGTGACAATTATCTAGATAGTTAACACATTCTTCTCCGAGAAAGTCACCCACCCAAACATGGAACAAAACTATGACTCAAAACTAATAAATAAGAAAATGAAAAAACAAAACCTAGTGAAACCTATAAAATACTAAACTAACAACAATACAAATATAAATAAAATGACAAGGATATACATGATGTAAATAGATAGTTCTCCCCACTACTAAGTATAGGACTAAAACTGCTCCAAAGGAAGAGTAAACATTTCTGTGTTCACATACATAATGAAAAACCACACATATTACAAGAGATTGGAAATTTGAATTATAAAAACAAAAAATTTCTCATGGATATAAAACCATAACTTGGAAAAAATTTAATGGTCACCACTCTAATGTAGGTGGGAACTTGTTGAACATAAACTCCCACACATAAAAATTCCCTCACTACATGCAAAGATACACTTTAGGACTTATGGCTAGAGACATGATGTATTGAATCATCTACATAACCACATTTTGGAAATGAAAAAATATGGAATTAGATTCCTTCTCTAGAAATAAAATTCACCAAACAACTCCATGGACATACTGATTAAAATCATTCAGATGATTAGAGAAAGATACATTAGAGATCCACAACTGACCATGCCTGAAAAAATAATTGAGTGTCTGAAAAACTAAAGGCATTCAATGTAAATTATATTTTTTCAAAAGAGTTTCCTTTAGATCACACTCCTCACAGGATGGGAACCCTACAATATAACCAAAAGATATGGGACCATCAACTATCAAGGGTTTCTATATGAGACTTTCCCATAAAAAATGTATGTAATCCCTAATCCCTAGATGAAGATCCCATAAAAAATGTGTAATATCCAATGGATCGCTTGAAACTATCACTGGAGAAAGTAAAACGAAATCATTAAAATAGTTAATATTAACAATCAAAAAAATACTAAGGGTCACACATATCATAATTCCATAAAATCTACAAATATTCATTGTACTTATCATTTTATGTTTATTAAACCCTTTTCAATATTAATCCATTCTACACATCTCCAGGTAAACCTAAAATCCCTTTCAAAAATAAGACTTTTCCCCTTTGAAACACATGTTTTCACTCTAAAACGATTTTAAAAATATTTTTTCATTTATTAATCCCTTCACACCAACAGAGAAAATACCAAAGAGTCACTAACCAAAAAATAACTAAAATAAGGAACTCAAGTTCATTCATAACCTGGACATATGGTATAGTATACCATTCATAGAGCATGCACCAACCACTAAAAGCATATCGAGACATCCACAAAAGATCCACATGGTGCAAAATTTCATGTAATATTAATTTGTAACACCATATCAAATCCACTATCATCCCCCAACATACACAATCTCATTGAAATAAGAGACACTAACATCATTAACATAAAAATTAAAATAATGATTAGAAAATCAAACTACCCCTTGTAACTCTAGTCTCATAATGGGTGGATGTGATTTGAAACTGACTCATGACCTACCACGTGTGCCCCAATAATCATATCACCAATATTATGAACATCCCAAATAAAAATAACCAGGTATTTGAGACAATTTTTTCATGAACCAACTCGGTTCAACCCCGAATCGATCACCTGATCTGTCCCACAACAAGTCCAAATAGGCATTCCTAATACTACCACGCAAGAAAACAGTGTCAAGAATTATGATATAATATTTATGAATGATTTATCCCAGAAAATCACAAACACAAAAATTAATATAAACTGGGCAATAAAAATAAAAAATATCATTGGATAGAAAATAAAACAAAACATACATCCATTTGACCCTATTGGCCACGACCAACCACTAAACAAATGTTAATCCATGGGGGCCAAATTTGATTTAGAATCTATAATATAAGATAATAAAAATGACTAACATATATACATGTGTATTAAAAAATATATTTACTTCCCAAATAAACTATTCCATTTGACATTCCTTTAAAATAAACACCATGTCATGCTAGTTTAAAAAAAACAAATTTAAAAATATTATTCTTTCTTTCGATTCAGAAACATGTAACATGATTCCATTCTCATGAAAAGACACATTCCCTTTCATTTATAAAATAGATAACAAATACTAAGAAATTTAAAAAAAAATCATTAACAATGGGGAGAAAATAATAAAATAAATTTTATAGTAAGAAAGAAAATCATCAGGTTCCACTAAATAGATAAATGTGATTGTTATTTTTATTATTTAAAACAATTAAGGGAGACTAAGAAATGATATTATAAAAAATACCATAGAAAAACATGGGTAGACAATAGAAGGGTACACAGGGAAATCCATAAATTTCTATTCTTAGTGATGTCTTAGGATCCTAGTACCACTATAATGATAATATACCATAACCCACAATGTCATTATGCCTGATTTCCTAGAGTGGAATAACATCCAATGTTCTAGTGGTAACCTATTATATACCACAAACCACATAATCTTTATACATAAGACACTATATTTGAATCACATCATAATTTCTAGTGGTCTCCAGTCATGATAATATGTTTAGTTAGTGTTGTATTGTCAAACATGGAAGGAGAATTTAACCTCAGACCAACTAGGCTGCCTAGAATACTCGAAATAGTATGCCCACCAAGATAACCAGGTAACGATGTTCTCTATCTAATTTCACCATGATGACTAAACCTTTTACATATTATCACAATAATAAACAATCCTCCTCACTAGGAACATAAAACAAATCAAATATATAAAATTTCAAAATCTAGAGGCATGCTCGAAGAGGGGTTTTCCTGTTTCATAAAACATTCTCAAATTTGAAAATGAGCCTCACCATTTTAAAATGAATAATATGAATTAAAAAAATAAAAAAATTATTGAGTTAAAAAACTATATTGAAGACCAAATAAACAATTAAGGCACAATACATTTTATAATAGTGTTGTAAACTTGTATGAAAAAAGGAACTCCATGTTGAAAGCATTGGGAAATAATTGGAAGTGAGTGAACATAAATTTAAAATAATTAAAAAAAATTATAAATTTCATATAATAATATAAACAAATTCTTACAAATAATCAAAAAAGTTGTGGAATTAAATTTAAAATATCGGGCATATGGAGACTACCTCAACTCGAGGCACATTGACAACAGAAACATGAATCTTTCTTTTATACTCTTACATGAATACAATTTTTCACACACACACAGAGATATATATATATATATAATGAATCCTAGACCATATTGACTTATTGTTATAGTGATGAATATGTACAAGGGATTCCATACATATTTTCTTACACATTCAGATACCCATTTACACTTACACACGTATACATTTTTCATATATATATATAAGCACACCTAGCACCAATACAAATATGTATACCACCATATGTTAAAATATTTAAAAGGTGTAGTTAAAAACATATATGTAGATATATATATTCATACCTATTAATACACATTTAATTCATCTTCGAATATGGTGGATCAAAACCATTTCAAGGAACACCTAGATGCATGTTAAAACTTATAGGAATACAAAAATAACTAAAATACACCAATATAAATTGGATAAACACATGTGGTGGATGAAAACATACACAAATTCTGGTAGAAAAAAAATTATCCAAAATTCATCACCTTCAATAAAGGATGGTGAAATACACACGAAGTTGACCTAATAGACCCATTCCATGCCCTAGAAAAAATAACTTGAGTAAGAATCGGTGAACTTAAAAACCCCAGGATTTATATAAATCAAGTAGGTAAATATGAATAAGTAAAATCTAAAAAAAATAGGGGGAAGAGGAGGTATTACCTTTTATCATTGACTAGAAACCAAAATAAATCCAGTGAAATTTTTAGAAGAAGAGGGAGATGATAGGGGGTACATGGCTGGAGAGGAGAGGGTCGGTATCATGCAAGACTCAAGATAAAGTGAAAGAAAATAAATATAAAGAAAGAAGAAAATAGAGCAAAATAATAAAAGGGAAATCAAAAAAAAATTGTGGATAAACAACATAGTTTTGACATAGTTTTCCAAACCATAGACAAACTATTTTATCCCTACTATAAAAGCATGTTGCACTACAAGACTTCCAATAGGTTAGTCGCACAATTAAACAAAATACGTTGTAACAGTTTTAAATGTAATTGTCTCAATTGTAGTATCTCAAACATGGTTTTCACATGATTACTTCAAATCATGCACAACACATGTGCTTTAGAAATTTCTCTTAAATTTTCTATCATTTCCACCGAAAATTATCTAGAACCCATCCCAAGCCTCAACTAAAAATATCAATCATCAAAAAATAAAGAAAAATAAAGAAACTAAAAAAACTAAAGTTGGAGTGTGGAATGTAATATAATAATGTTTTTAAATTATGTTACTTTCAATATTTATAAAATCATTTATTTTACTTTACTATAAATTGAATACATACTATATTGGCATTGCGTAATTTTTTGGGTAATTATTTCATCCCCAATAATTTAAAATAAATTACCATGAAAAAATATAATTTATATTTTAAATATGAATTTAGTGTGAAGCATATTTTCTCATTATTTTAGACACAAAAGTTTTTAGACATTGAAAATAAGAGAGTGATATTTATTATATTATATTTACATAAAATAATATAACGGTGCAAATCAAGGCTAAATAGAAAAAAGCACATATATTTGAATATTTTATTAACATGTCCAAATTACAATCTTCTAATAGGATAATGGCATGTTTTATGATAATTTTTTCACATATCATATTATTTTTACCATAAATTACTCAATTTACTCTTACCATGGTTATAATTATGTTCTATAATTAATATGCATAATTAAAAAAATAAAAGGGTCATAATTACAAAACATACTAATTTTTATTCCTAATATGGAATAAATTTATCAATAATTAGTAAAAAAATACAAAGGTATAAATTTATGATCGAAACAGAAAATACAATGTTTTTTTTTCAGAAACATACATTTTTAATTTTAATTTTTTATAAAAAATTTAATGATAAATGAGATTTGATATAAAAAATTATTTATTCATAATATAATATAACTAATATTACTTTTAAAATATTTTAAAAATAATTGGAACAATATCATTTCTTGAATCAAAAATATTGTTTTCAATAAAAAAAGTGTATTTCACTATCCACAAGAAAATCATTAATTTCATAAAAATTAATAAATTTCACTATAAGATAATATTTAAAAGATGATTTCAAAGTTGATATCATTTTTCGAAATATTAATTCTTAATTCTCAATAAATTGATAATAATATTCACCTATATAGGTTAATAGACCATTTATAAGAGAACATATTTTTTAACGAATAAAAAGAAATTACTAGTAATTGAGTGCTTATTTAAAAAAAAATTAATTAATACATATTTATTTATTAATAAAAATTAATTTATTTATATATATTTCATAATGGGGTAAATAGTATTTATACATATAAATTAATTGGATATTTTATTGTATTCATATTTAGATAATAAATTTTTTAGTCAATTTATGCTTGGGGTTGCCTATATTATATGCTTTCAAATATAGTATTTATTTTAAAAAAATTTAGGATATTGATTTCCCCTCTCAAAAAAATTCTCACTGATTTTTTTATATTACATACTAAGTTGAAGGAATGTGGCAGAAATTTGTATTGATGGGTTCCTCTTATTACCCTTCCACCACTTCATATTTATGGTTTTGTTATAGTAATTTGACCAAGAGAGTTGTCTTATTATGTAGTACATTATATCTATTATCCAAGATAGTCAACAACTAGTCACCAAAAGAGAAATTTTTTTCTAGATATAGAACCTATTAATTCAATAAATGTGTTGGACTTGGTGTGTACATCATTAAAAGGGTTATATGCACATTTTCATCTTTTTCTGAAGGGTTGGTGGAAGTACATGGTGGAAATCCATAGATCCAATGAAATAAAAAATAAAAAAGGGGATGATATATGTAAGAATTGTCTAACATGTGTTCCCAAATCTCATGAATCTATTACCTTGTTATATGATATGAAATAATTTTTATTTTACCAAAAACTCAAGGTATTATTCATAATTAATAGCATATATCATCTATCAACTTTGAGTGGACCTAATGTGTTGATGAATGGTCTTGACCTTTTCAATAATTTCCTTCACCATTTCATGCGCCAACCTCATATTTTCAACAACATCTTCCCAAAAATCTGGTCCTCTACATTTTTTCCATAATGAGCTTCCAAAAGAACTATTTTTATGCTTATTTGAACGAAATTATTAAATGAGAACTCAACTAGAGGAAGATATTGATCCCATCATATTTTGAAGTCCATAGAGCATACCCTCAACACATCTTATAATTTCTGTATAGTTCACTCAAATTGGTCATCAATTTTGATGTGATAATACACATTATTGTTCAACTAATTTGTTATATAATTTTAATGACTATTAGATAACATGGACGTAAATGTAGGATCTCAGTCAGATACAATAGATTATGGTGTTCTATTTATCCTCACCACTTCATGGATTTATATCCTATAATGATAATGGAATGAGAAGTCCAATTTTATTGAAATGTATGGAGTAGTCTTCAAATGTGGATTCACCACAACACATATAGAATTATTTAATCTAGATGTCTTTGGAAGACCAGTGAAAAAGTTAATGGGGATAGTTTCCCATCTTCAAACTAGTATTGTTAATTATTGTATCACCCTCTTAGAGTTTTTCCTTTATGTGTTGACCTTATAACATACCAAAACCATTTATTTATATTCCATTATCTCATTTTTTATATTGTGATCCTAGATTAAATCTTAGAGAATTGGATACATCATCCTGATCCTTGAGTGGATGAATAAGGTTAATATTTGTACATCATTTAACAAATCCTTTTTTTTGGATTTTATGTTATACATAGTTCTGACCAAAATCTTACAAATCATTAATCATCTATATTTTACTCTAAGTATTTTACTTTTCTCATACCATAAAAAATCATCATAATTTTTCAATTTTCCCACTAATAATTCAATATTAAGGTATGGTAAAGTAGTCATTAATGAATGGAGTGATGATATTTTTTCATTATGATTCCAATTTCTACATCTTCAAGTGTAAAAATATTGGATCCTTCTCAATTATCATCATTGATAATGTTTTTTGATCCTTTTTACTTATATAATTTTCTATTATTAATTTCAAAATATGATAATGTGTTGATAACTCATAGTCTGTGATCAGCTCCACCTATCATTAATAGTGCATATTAGGGCCATTCATAGTGAATACATATTTGATAATCTTATGATTAAAAAATATAACACATTTCTCTTGATATATATAATAATGATATATTTTCAATGTGAATATTACTACAACTTAGTCTAGATCAGGTGTTGAATTGATCTTTTCATAATAATTCAATATCCATGAGTCTTATCTATCAATTTTTCATTCATCACTAGTACGTATCCCAATATGAGGTTTTAAGAATAATTTTATACCATTAAAAGTTTCTTACTTGTGGGTAGTGTAGTTATAGTTCAGTGATAAAACTATTTTTTACTCCTTGAATCTTTATTCACATTCAATAGTCTAACCAATATTTACTCCCTTTTGGTTTTTCTTGTTTATAATGTTTGAAAATTATTTTATGTTTCTAAAAAAATCCTTTGTAATACCCTACCAATCCAAGGTTATCATGGATCTATGTTATAGATATTGGTCCAAGCCATTCCAAAATTGATTTTTTCATAGAACAGCCCACAAATATCCCTTTACTGGTTAACACATTCCCCAAGAATGACCCTTTTATCATTTATAAATAATATTTATTAATCTTTTTCACATATTTTATCTTTTCACAAGGTCATTTACAGAGTACTCAAATGCTTCTCATACTCCTCCTTAATTTTATAGAAAATCATAAAATCATATATAAACACTACCTCAAAATTTTCAATGTAATATGTAATACTATATTAATTAGTTCTATAAATACATTTGATGCTTTAGTGTGTCTAACAAGAATCACTATGAACTCATAGTGAACATACATTCTTCAAAAGGTAGTTTTGTGTATATCATATTTCTTAAACATTATTTTCTGATATCCAAGTTGATGTTCTTCCTTAGGGTAATAATATAACCCATGTAGTTTATTGTATAAGTTATATAACCATGGTATGGGATATATTTTCATTATCATGACTTTTTGGGTTCATGATAATTAATACATAGGCACATTGACCCATCATACACCTTGATGAAGAGGAATGAAACACTCCATGTGAAGAAATCATGATACAAAACACTTGTTTGAATTCTCTTGTAATAGATTATTTATTTCTTCCAACCAAATGGTTTCCTTTATATAAGTAGTCTTGGATATACATAAAGTTCCAAGTATAAGTTCAATTAAGAACTCAACCACTAAACTAGGATGAATACTATAAAATTTTTTATAAATATATCAGTATAATCCCTCACAATAGTTATATTTCCAAGAATTATTCTGTACATTGTATTAATCATTTGGGAAATATATTCTTTCTTATGGGGTAGTAATATCCATTTTTTAGAAGAATATTCCAACAGAAATTCCACCTCCTCTTTACACATATATAGAATCAGAAGATGACATATGATGTGAAGAGTGTTCTCCCTCTCCTAAGAGTTGATGTAAGATTTATAAAAGTATGACCAAATCATGCCCAATATAACAACAAAATCCACTAAATAATGTAATATGATTTTTCCTAGAGGATTCAATCCAAAAAATTAACTATTAAAGATTTATATACATAATTTTAAACAATTTATCTACATTCTATTATCATGGGTAGATTTACCCCCATTTTTCAAGGAGGTGTTTGAATATTTATACAAAAAATTAAAAAAATGAAATAATAAGTAGAACATAAATCAAAAGATAAATTTATATTATCTAATGATAAACTAGTAAATAGTTTACCAAATCATTATCGGTATTCGAATCAGTAGTAGTGATCAAATATGTTCATCAATGATCTCTAATCCTTAATTTTTTTCTCTATTGATTGTATTCAACAAACCATCTCTTAGATAACTATATTAACTGAAAACTATACTCCTTTTAGTTAGAGCACTGTATTGTATATTGAGTTCCTATCTGATCCTTCTTTTCCTCCATTAGATCAATGGGTTTATTTTTCTCACTTCGATATTGATCACCTTTATTCCATTATTTTACACACTTGAAGAATATCCTGGTTCTCTTGATAATGTTTTTTGAAGTCTTCTACCCAATCTTTTGATGCATGGATTATTATGTTTTCATTCCTTTTTGTCATTAATCTGTTGATCATCCTGAAGAAAGTACCTTTTGTAACTATTTTTTTCTCCAGTCCCATGAGACCACAGAGTGTCACCAATATGAATCATGAAATTTAGGGAAATATATAAAATAATCTAAAAAAATAAATGTAATGAATTGTTAAATATTTCATTAGAAATATATTTAAGTAACTAAATAAATATCAAAATTTACTTTTCATGTTTATGAAAAAGATGGATTCATATTACGCAATCCTTATAATGTTTTCCTCATATTAACTAATAGAATAATATTTTTTTTCTTCATCCTAAATAACAACCTATAAATTTTAATCTATATAGTTAGTGGAAAATATTCATTTAGAAATAAGATATTGAATTTTTCTCATTTGAATATATTAATATCTTCTTTTGAATTCAAGTTCTTGAGCAGAAACCACCAGTGATCATTTCACCCCTTTGTGTGGTAAATATCCAACCCAACTATACCTTATTTTGTGAATTACTAAAGATATAATATTTTATCCGTGGATTAAATATATTTTTACAAAACAAGGTGTTCTAAAGGTCCACTAAAGGTTGGAAGACTTTCTCACATTAAATACATAACTACAACATGATATTTATTAGGATAATGAGGGTGTTCCATATGATTCAGTATATTATTAAAAACATGATCAATAAAATCCATGATGTTTATTGATCCCACGCTAATAATATTATACATCTCAATATGGAGATAATGAAATTTCCTATTATATTATTTGTTATAACAGTTCCCCCTTTTCCCAAGAATAACTAAAAAAGGAAAAAAATCGGGATGCAGATTCATAAACTAAAAAGCATGTGAAATGTGAAACAATGGGAGTAGAGGTAAAAAATTATTAATGACACCTAAATCCCCACTTATGTGTTTTTATGTTTTATTATAGGTTATCCATGGTATTGTGTTTTATACATAGAGATATCCTTATGGTTATCATTAATGTATTTTATTCCTAATCAAAATAATTAACTAGTCCATCCATTCATACCAATTATAGTGCCCCATGTCTTTTACACATATTATTAAATTATTTTTAACATTAATACACATTAAATAAAAAATAAAGATATAAGTACATAGTATCATTTGAAAATTTGGTATATAAAATATGAAAATGTAGATCAAACTTCTTTATTGTAATCATCATAAAGATCTCCAAAATTATATGACCTCCTAAAATTGAATGGGATAACATGTGGAATACATAAAAAAATTGATGAAATACAGATATTGGTATCAAAATAGAAATATCGGGTAATCATACCATATGAGTCAAAAGTATAAAATTATATCATAAAATAGAAATCTCATGAGTAACAGATGGGATCATAACATAAAGAACATGGAATTAGAAGATCAGGTAAGCATAATACTAGTACTGAGGTGTAAAATTAAAGCTGTAAGGATGAGGATTTGATTATTCTCATCATCAAAGGGCTGAAACAATTTCATCTTTAATGATTAAGTCCCTATTAAGTTCTGTGGATATCAAATGAATATTTTAACATATAAAATATTAAATCGACTTATCACCTCATTTAAATCGAAACACTCTAAAAAATAGCTCATCACCATTGGCCATTTGATATAGCATCTCAGGCCAAACCCATCTTGATTTTCCACACATGCCATATGAATCCAAACATACACCATTTGTTGATTTTCGGTAGCTAGCATTGATCTTTTTTTATTCTTTCAATGGTATAGTGATCACCTCGATCTGGTCCCTTCAATTTGTGCTGAAATTGTTGGATTGGTCAATCATACAAATCATTTTCCTCTCTGTGATGTGGGAGGAGAGATAAAATCATAATTCAAAATGATGAATAGTCACTGTATGTGTGCTCTCTCATTTTCTTTTATAGATGATTTCAAAAAATAATAGAATGTATTCTTTGACCCCTATTTATCCAATAGACCTTAAATAAGAAAAATGTATCACATTATGATTAACTAACTGAATTATAAATGTTATTTATATTTTTTCACAAAATTATACTATATAATAAATATATTACATGATAAAACAATTCCATTAACTGGACTCGTAATTCATGCTAATATTAAATGAACATTTAATATTAAAAAAATATGAGTTTATATAATATTATTCCACCTATTCACATAATACATTGTGAATTCTATTAATAAATAAATTCAAGCACATTATTATATTAATTAATAATAATGATTTTATTAATTTATTAGTGATTGATAAAACTAGAAAACTCGTTGACAGCATGGTGGACCCACCATGTCCTATACACCTATTCACCAAAACTGGTATGAATCTGGGATATGCTATTGTGTGTCACCCTCTATGAAGTGATATAGGTAGTGGTGAATACACTTCACTGGCCAAGAGTGGATTCTAGAAACCCCTCAAGGAACTTAAAGTGATAATGGATAGTCATATCATGGACTCCCTTTCCTACAGATACACACTATAAAGTATAATCTCATTTTCATGTGATAACACATAAAGCAGGATGCATAGTCTATGTCATCATCTATTCTTGGTTTTTTTGATCTTATAGGATAGACTTAAATTAATCTACCATATTAATGGATTTAGTAAAGGTACTAACATAGTAATAAAATTGGTTCGATATCTCACACCCTCATCCCATATATGAAAAATTCTATCTAGATCATTCAACTAATTCGATATCATCAATGACACAACTGAAATATGCTACATTTACATGAATTCAATGTAATTGTATTTCCCACAACAATTTATTTGATCAAATTCCTCAAATTGATATCGATATCATGTTGGGAGACTCATACACATGTTCATGGATAGAAAAAACAAAGACACCTGAAACATGTATGGTTCATATTGCCTGGTATATCCAAATTATCTCACTTATTTGAGATCACCAAATAAAAAATTCAAGACATGAAGTCCCAATTCCTAATATCCCCTAGCACCTAATAGTTTCTCATCACCCGTTACATGTTAGTTTGATGTATTTTTAACATTTGACATAACATTAAGACTACAATAATGGTATCATAATGTTCTCATTATTTTTTGGTAACTGTGATAAAATTTTGATATGATATGTAATATAACATAATTATAATAAATATAGTGGACATAGAATGATCAAAACTATTATAGTAAGTGAAAAAATGTATATATATATATATATATATATATGACTGTATAAAAGTAATGTTAATCAAAGTACATACACAATTTGGGTCTAGGGAGCCCACATTCAACAATCCAACATTCCCTAGTTCTAACTACTAAATATTTTTAAACCACTACCTATCACGTTAGAATCACGATTATAATGAGATATATCATTAGTTAGAGGGTCTGACATAGTATCATATTTGGATACTCCAATAACTATGGATTCACCTATCTAGGTAAAATCAGCCACGAGATAAAACTGACGATGTATATTTGTTTTCCTCTTGGGTAACCTGGGATCCATAGAAAGCTCCAATGATACTGTATTGTCTTAATAAATTAGAATAGAGTATAAAATTATATATAATCACCATTGTCAAGGAAAATTATCCATATCCATATTTCCTCTTTATATACATAATAAGTATCTATAAACTCGGATTCTACTATAGAATATGAAACCAAAGGTTTCTTTGATCAACCCAATCCTACAACACCACAATTCTAAAAAAATACATAGCTATATTACGATTTTATATCACCCTAATTTTTCTAGAAACAATAATAAATGTATCCTATATCTACTAGTTTAACATCACCCCAAACATTAGGAACATATCCTCTATATTGATCTAGTACATTATTATATTTTTTATAGCTTTACAATGTAAATATCGTGGACTAGATTTATATATTCCAACCAAGATTGAAGAAAATAAAACATCAAATATTGTACATTGTATGGAATATACGATATATCCAACGGATGAAGCATACATTATTCTAATCATTCTTTTAATCTCCTCATATATTTGTGGAAATATTTTCATGGTTTGAATTATAACCAATGAAATTAATAACAACCATCTCTTGGATTCTTCCCTTCTATTCCTTTTTTTATCTTTGTCTATATATTTAATTTGAATTAGACCAATAAGCCTTTGAGATCAATCTATATAGATCTTCATCCCTAGGATTTTTTTTCTTCTCCTATTTATTTAATGAAACCATGTCTATAATGATTGTAATTAATTCACTTCATTTCCCATTATTAATATGTAATCAACATATAATACAAGAAAACTATTGAAATTTCTATTAAATATCATTGAGACACATGGATCTCTTTAATTATAAATGAAACCAAATTCTCTTATAGACTCATCAAAATTAATATTTCATGATCATGGTGATTTATTCAACCAATAAATGGATCTGTGTAGTTTTCAATCAATATTGGAACACTAACACAATATAACCTTCAGGTTGTCTCATATAGAAATATTCAAAAAACATACATGTTAGAAAACTAGTTTTTATATCCATTTATAAAATCTCATAATCATGGATGGTTGTTTTTTCAAGTAATATTGAAATGGATTTCAACATTTCTTATTTTGAAAACATTTCATCACTATCTATTCCTTGATGTTGGGTGAAACTCATTGAAACCTGTATTTGATTATAGTCATTGACTATACCATAAATATCAAGATGTTTATAGAATACCCATTGGTAACTAGTGGGGTTTACATCAGTTGTAAGTTCATCCATAATCCATGTTTGATTTGGGTATATGTAAATCATCTCTTAATTCATGTAATATTTCCATTTAGCTATATCCTTGCCTTATACTACTTCCTTGTATGTTATAGGTTCATCATTTTCTAAGTGTAATGTGTCTCCTAACACAGTGATATAAAAACCATACCATTATTGTTATCTAACATATTTTGTTGAAATAGGTAGTACATATGCTAATGGAACTTCAACATCTCCCACTATCTCATGAAGAGATTTTTCATTTACCCACTCTTATGAATCTATAAAATCAACTCCGTTTAAGTCAATCTGTCTACCACTATTTTCATTTGTAGTGTATTCCATATATAGAATGTGACTCGTCTTTCCAAAATTACATTTTTATTTTGAAGGATTATATAAGTAATGAATTTATATTTCTTTAGGATAACTAATTAAGGTACACATCATTATTGGTTATGCCAATTTATTACTAGTTATAGTTTGCAATAATTAAATTCATCCCCATATACATATGCGAGACAAACTGGGTTTTGTTCCATACCAAAAATCATATGGAATATGATGTTTCGCTTTATTTGTTACTCTATTAAGAATATATTCGATATTATGCATGGTGTATCGCCAAAATTATAATGGAAGAGTTTTCTAACTCATCATTTATCTAGCCATGCCTTTTAGGGTTTGGATCCACCTTTAAATAAAAGAGTTTCACAATGAATTAAAAGGTGGAGTGAGAAGGGATTCTATCCCACACTCCTTTAAATGGTCAATGAAATCATCATTAAGATACTATCAACCTTGGTCTGAGTGATGTACCTGAATCTTATAATCGATATGCTTTTCGACTTCATGTTGGTAGTCCTTTATCATATAAAAGTCATATGAATTATATTCATTATGTAGATATAACAATATCAATTATAGTAAACGGTAATGATAATTGTAACATCCCATGTAAATGAAGAATAAGACATATTTCATATTTATTAATATTTGTGAATTAAATATTAATTTTACTTTAAAGAGGTTGCTATGTTCGATAGCGTACCTGATACACAACAACGAGTTTCTTTGGAATCTCACATTGCACACTAATAATATAATATTATTATTTTAAATGGTGGTTAACTCCTAGACATTGTATTGGCGGGAATGAACAAAACTAACTAAAATATGGTTATACATTTTTGTTAAATGTATTTACATTTATCCAATAAAATTTAGATTCTAAAAATGCGAATGAATCTAATTTTAAGCATAATTTACATTAAAAGGTCGATTTATCGCCTTTTAATAGCGAACCATTTTTAAATCTAGTTTTTGTCACTTTAATAAATTTTATATGACCAAATAAAATCCTTATTTAGAATTGGGATATCAAAATTTACGTTGTGTAAATTTTTGGAATTTTTCCGCTAATGTTCATTTTTAATGAATAGTTAAATTATTGTATTTTAATTCAAAAGTGCCTTTTAATATAATTTATTTATATGGTTAGATTATCTTTTTAATTAGTTTTAAAGTGATATTAAAATATATTTTTACCATTTAATCCAATTTTTGTCATTGGAATTAATTTCACTTTGAAATTGAACATAAACAAGTATCAATCTTTTGATAGTTATTGTTTCTTAAAAACACGCTATTTGTTTTAACAACGGGAATTGATTTTAAAATTAATTAATTATACGTTAATGTTTTGAATTTGGTAAAATTAACATAATTTTTTAATTCAGAGTATCAATTATAGCTTAGGCTTAATTTTTGGTATTTTTCTGAAAAACTTCAATTTTTGATGAATAGTGAAACCACTCAGTGGTAGTTAAAAAAACCAACATTTTCATTTAAATGAAATTTTACCACTTCTATGAAATGAATTTAGAAAATTCAACATAAATGGTTGTTATAATAAAGTAAATTTTTGTTTAATAATATGAAAGTATATTTTGTTGAATAGAAACTTTTGACTATTATTTACCGCAGTTAAAGGTAAATAGGGTAATTCAAGATTAAAAGAATAATATAATAACTCAAAATTACCTTAACACTTGTCATAACCTTATTTTATGAGTATTGACCGACAATGGGCATCCTTGGGTCGATTTTGGGACCCCATTAAGCCACTTATGAAAGATAATGACACTTTGGATTAATAAATTTAATGTAAAGACAAAATTGATATTAACAAAAATCTTTTAGTAATTAATTTTTATAAGGGGTAATATAAATTATCTATTAGACTATAAATATTAATTTTAAAGATAAAAATATTTACTACATGATGGTTTTTTTTTATAATTTTTAGACAACATATATATTAAATTATTTATGACATAATAATGATGCACTATTTACCTCATTAATAAATGATTTAAATAAATAAGATTATAATTATTAAAATAATATCCAAAACATGTAAAATTATGATTAGATGATTTTATTTCGACCATGAGTCATCTTATCTTTGACTATAATAATATTTGGACCTTTAGAAACTGAATATCATTATATTATAAAATAATATTTTCACACTTTCCTAAAGAACCCCTCCTCTCCCTTATAAAAGGAGACCACTTCTAACCAATTCCACACACCTATCAAGCCATTTGGCTCATCAAAACTCTACCCAATGAATCTCCCTACATCCCTCTCCTCATACTAGAAGAATTACCTTAGTAATAAGGCACTTCAATAATTCCTTTGGTTCAAACAAAAGTGAGTTAACCAAATTAAAGATAACAGTTTCTCTTAAATTGTTTTCTTTTATTTTACTTATCCAACCCCTCAACTCTTTTTATTGCATTCTTTTGTAACAACACCAGTATCCTCAATATACTATAATGTTTTTATGAGAATTATTAGAAATACACTTAAACAAACCTTCATCTAATGGATGAATAACATAATGTTTCTGTGGATGGAAAACTTACGCCTCACGAAACAATGATTGTTCTATTTTCTCCTACCGCCTCTCATAGTGGCCATTATGATGGAACTATATTTATATATGATATATATTATGTTTATGATTTCCTTATTCTTATTTAATTCCCAATTATATCAATCTTTTATGGTTTCTGTAGTGGGTAAATACGATAATCTAATTTGAGGAAGTGCGGACTACTTCCCACTCAAAGTAGTGTGATTCGTTAATGCCTTTTGTGGGATGTATAAAGGATGGAGTTAATGATATCATATATGATATTATAATGGTATTATAATATACCTATATATCATTATATTTTATTTCCATTAAAATAAGAAATATAAATGAAAGTAGCGTTCATGCATACGTATGACTTACCGTCTCCATGAATGGTGCATTTCATTTCTTAGCTCCAAATGTTATATACTATTATAAATACATGTATATACTGGATATATATGATATCTAAATCATGAATATCATTCTGGATATAATGGACTATTGACCACATGGAGAACTTGTAAATATAAGGTGTTCATTTTTGACTCAAGTACCAAATATCAACAAAATGAACGTTATTAACTTAAATGATTACATAATGTTTATAACATGGTAATAAGTGATATAAAAGGAATAATGCACTTGAAAAAGATCCTTAAGTAGGTAGAAATTAACTTTAGTGTATTATTCAAGATATTAAAGAACGAATGGGTCAAGTCAGACACGAGGTAAGGGATTTCGTCTCAATCTCCTTTCATTGAGGCATATTTTGTTTTTATACACAAATTTCTTGTATACACTGTATAAACACCCTTGACATTTCAAAGGGAATATTTTTCTACAAAGCATTTTACTAAATGACAAATAGAATGTTCCTTTTAATGAAAGCGGTGACAATGACCTTTTCTGTTTCCACAATAATTATTTGATCTTTGGCTTCCTCAACAAGTCGTAATGTTTTTAAAAGAATATAAATACCATATACTCTTTTATGTATTTTGGTATTGAAAATGGATTTTATAATGGATTTTTTATTTCAATATATTTATGTGATATATTGTGATTGAAATGTGGAAATTTTTTCTTTCCTTTATATTTTTTTATGTATTATGATTTTATAATGGTACTTGGACATTTGATGGGTGGTTACATGATAAAACAAATGAATGGTGGTGCAGTGAATAACAGGATGGGTGGTTACGTTATAACCTCCAATGCATTGGGTATGGAATTCGGCCGTATGGCTATTCCATTTAGAGATATGTGTGGAAGTAGACCGTATGGTTATTCCATTTAAGTATGTTTATGTCTCAAGTTACCTTTATCTGTTATTTGTACTTTATATGGGTTTTATGGTAATCGTTTGGTTACAAAAATGGTATGTAATGATCTTCTATTCAGGGAATAGTTTTTACTACTTCATAATGGTGAAAAGTATTACTTTTGTTAAAGTATTCATGGTTTACATGTTATTTTGAAAAACTAACAGTTTTACTTCTTTGTGTATCCCTTACTAAACTTTTTATTCTCATCCCAAGTTTTTGAAATGTTTTTCACAGGACATAATTTGGAATAGGGTCAAGAATGGGATCAAGTAAGAGTCATGATATCTTAAATCTGGAAGTAGACATGAATCTTTTTTTCAAGGGTTTTTATTTTATGAAAAAATGGAAACTGTGTAGAAGTGTCTACTTTGTAATATTTTGAAATGTAATAATTATGGCCTAGCTCTCTAAAACTCTAATCATGAAAATATCCTCAATGTGAATTATTAATTTAATTCAATATTATGTAAGGTTTAAGGTCGGGTCCTTATAGTTGCTATCATAGGTCGGTTTAGTGAACTTTAAGAGTTAGGGTATTGTTAAATAAATGTCCATAAATTAATTTATGGTAATATTGAAATGATATAGCATTTATAGATTACCTTGATTCTTCGCCTAAGATATTTCTGTGTTAAGAATGGGTTTTCATAGTGGAACAAGGTAGTTATGCTGGGAAAGCATACAGTGGGAAATGAAAATCCAAAGAAGTCTCATGAGATGGTCAGAATCAGAATAGAACAGTTTATTGCAGTGATGGCATAGTTGACTCAGGTGATAAATGGTGGTTGTGTTTTTTTGATGATATTTTGGTTTTTTCCAAAAGTTATGAGGGACATGAAAGTCATTTAAGGGTTGTCTGGAAAACCGTAAAAGAAAATAAACTATTTTTGAAATTCATCAGGTGAGAGTTTTGGTTACAAAAAATTTCTTTCCTTAGTCACATTATTTCAAATAAATGGCATAACTGTTGATCCTTCTAAAACAAAAGTTCTTGAAGAATGTTCAAGACCCACAAATATAACCTAAATCCATAGTTTCCTTGGATTGGAAGGTTATTACTGGAGGTTTGTTGAAAAATTTTCATGGTTATCTATTCCAATGACTAAGTTAACTCGAAAAGGTGTTAAGTTCATCTGGACAAAAGAATGTGATGATTGTTTTCAGGAATTGAAAAGAGGATTGGTGAACACTCCAGTTTTAGCACTGCTATATAGAAATGGTGAGTTTGTTATCTATAGTGATGCTTCATTGAAAGGACTCGGTCGTGTCCTTGTGCAGAATGATCAGGTAATTGCTTATGCTTCACTTCAGTTGAAACCCCATGAGTTATATTACACTACACATGATTTGGAAGTAGCTGATGTTGTTTTTGCTTTAAAAATTTGGAGGAATTATTTTTATGGAGTGAAGTGTGAAATATATACTGATCACAAAAGTATAAAGTATATATTCACTCAAAAATAATTGAACATGAGATAGAGGAGATGGATAGGATTAATAACGTATTATGATTGCACAATCCATTACCATCTGGGAGAAGCAAATAAATTTTTTGATGCCTTAAGTCGAAAAAGTAATTATTCATTAACTATGTTATGTTTAGAACAAGATCCTTTGGTTTTTGATTTGATAAAATTTGGCAAAGAAGTTATTGGTGCAGGAAATTCTTCTGTTTTGTATCTGGTGTTAGTGTGATCATCTCTATCAGAATGAATAAAGAAACCACAGAAAGAAGATAGTGAATTGTAGAAAAAGGTTTTGTTGGTTCAGAAGGGTAATTTTCCTGATTTTAACCTTGATAATGATTGTGTTTTAATGTTTGGGAATAGATTATGTGTTCCTTGTTATTTAAAGATGAAGAATGAGTTGTTATGTGAAGCTCATAGTTCTCCATTTTCAGTTCATCCCGGAAGTACTAAGATGTGCAGAGATCTCCGTGAGTATTACTGGTGAGATGGAATGAGAAGAGATATTGCTGATTTTACTATGAAATGTTTGACTTGTCATCAGGTTAAAGCTGAGTGGTAGTTACCAAAAGGGATGCTTCAGCCCCTATCGGTGCCAGTGTGGAAATGGGAAAATATATCCATGGACTTCATTGTGGGATTACCAAAGACATCTCAAGGTAATAATGCAATCTAGGTTATAGTTGATCGATTGACTGAATCTTCTCATTTCCTTCTTATTAGAGATAAATTGTATCTAGATCAACATTATTGATTGTATGTTAAAGTGATAGTCATGTTGCATGGAGTTACTCTCTCCATTGTATCTGATCGTGATCTTAAGTTTACTTCTAACTTTTGGAAAGGCCTTCATAATTCATTTGGTACTGAATTAAATGTTAGTACAGCTTTTCATCCTCAATCAGATAGGCTGTTAGAATGAACAATTTAGACCTTGGAGGATATGCTATATGCTTTTTCACTAGATTATCAGGAAATTTGGGACCAATAACTTTCTTTGGTTGAATTTTTATATAATAATAGTTTTCATTATAGTATACAGATGGCTCCATTTGAGGCATTATATGGAAAGAATTGTCGAACTCTAGATTTTTGGAATGAATTAGGTGAAAGGAAGCTGAGGGGGATAGAATTGGTAGAAGAGATGGTAGAGAAAGTTCAGTTGATTCAAAAGCACATGAGAACAGCTCAGAGAAGATAGAAAAGTCGTGCAGATAACAAGAAGAAGGATCTTTCTTTTAAGGTAGGTGACCATGTCTTTATCAAAGTTTCTCCCGGGTAAATTGTGATGTGTTTTGGTAAAAAGGGAAAGTTGAGTTCGAGGTTCATTGGACCTTATAAAATTTTGGATAGATTTGTATCAGTTGCATACAGAGTAGATTTACCTCCATTTTTATCCCAGGTACACAATGTTTTTCATGTTTCAATGTTGAGAATGTATATACAATATCTATCTCATGTTTTGAGCCCAGAGGTAGTTCAGTTGAAAGAGAATCTCTCTTATGAAGAAAAACCAGTCCAGATTCGTGACCATAGATTTCCAGTGTTGTGGAATAAGGTAATTTAGCACGTAAATGTTTTGTGTAAAAACCATATGATTGAAGAGGCGATTTGGGAATCTGAAAATGCTATGAGGGATAAAAATTGTGAGGATGAAATTCCCAAAAGGGGAGAAGGATGTAACACAAGACATATTTCATTTTTATTAATATTATATTAATTTTACATTAAAGGGGTAGCTATGTTCGATAGCGTACCCGATATGCAACAACGGTTTTCTTTGGAATCTTATGTTGCACACTAATAATATAATATTATTATTTTAAATGGTAGTTAACTCTTATCCATTGTATTGGTGGGAATGAATGAAACTAACTAGAATATTATTATACATGTTTGTTAAATGTATTTACATTTATCTAATAAAATTTAGATTCTAAAAATGTGAATGAATCTAATTTTAAGCATCATTTATATTAAAAGGTAGATTTATCACCTTTTAATAGAGAACCCTTTTTAAATATAGTTTTGGTAACTTTAATATATTTTATATGACCAAATAAAATCCTTCTTTACAATGGAGATATCAAAATTTACTTTGTGTAAATTTTTGAAATTTTTCTGATAATGTTCATTTTTTAATGAATAGTTAAAAATATTGTATTTTAATTCAAAAGTACCATTTAATATAATTTATTTATATGGTTAGATTATATTTATATTGGTTTTAAAGTGAAATTAAAATATATTTTTACATTTAATCCAATGTTGGTCATTGGAATTAATTTCACATTGAAATTGGACATAAACAAGTATCAATCATTTGATAGTTATTGTTTCCTAAAAACACGCTATTTGTTTTAACAACAAGAATTGATTTTAAAATTAATTAATGAAACCTTATTGTTTTCAATTTGGTAAAATAAAAAGCATTTTTGAATTCATAATATCAAATATATCTTAGGCAGAATTTTTGGTATTTTTCTGAAAAATTTCAATTTTTAATGAATAGTGAAACCACTTAGTGGTAGTTAAAAACTGACATTTTCATTTAAATGAAATTTTACAACTTCTATGCATTGAATTTAAAAAATACATAATACATGGTTTTTATCACGAAGTAAAAAGTGGTTCGATATGATTAAAATAATTATTGGTGAATAGTAACTTTTCACTTTTATTTACCACAGTTAAAGGTAAATAGGGTAATTCAAGGTTGAAAGAATATTATAATAACTCAAAATTACCTTAACACTTGTCTTAAACTTATTTTATGAGTAGTGTCCGAAAATGGGAATACCTGGGTCGATTTTGGGACCCCATGGAGCCATTTATGAAAGATACTGACACTTTGGATTAATTAATTTAATATAAAGACAAAATTGACATTAACAAAAATCTTTTAGTAATTAATTTTTATTAGGGGTTATATAAATTCTTATTTAGACTCTAAATATTGATTGTAAAGATAAAACTATTTCCTACATGATGTTATTTTTTTATAGTTTTTAGACATCATATAAATTAAATTACTTATGACACAATAATGATGCAGTATTTACCTCATTAATAAATCATTTAAATAAATAAGATTATAATGATTAAAATAATATCCAAAACATCTCAAATTCTGATTGTATGATTTTATTTCATCCACGAGTCATCTTATATTTGACTATAATGATTTTTGGACCTTTAGAAACCTAATAGATTTATATTATAAAATAATATTTTCACACATTCCTAAAGAGCCCATCCTCTCCCTTATAAAAGGAGACCACTTCTAACCAATTTCACACACCTTTAAAGCCATTTGTCTCTTCCAAAATCTGACCAATTAATCTTTCTACATCCCTCTACTACTCCTAGTATCCTTACCATAGGCAGAAGGCACTTCAATAAGTCCTTTGGTTCAATCCAAAGGATGTTACGCAAATTAAAGGTAACAGTTTCTCTTAAATTGTTTTCTTTTATTTTACTTCTCCAACCCATAAACTCTTTTTATTCCTTTATTTTGTAACACACCAGTATCCTAAATATACTAGGATGTTGTTATGAGAATTATTCGAGCTACACTTACACACACCTCCATCTAATGGATGAAGAACATAATGTTTCTGTGGATGGGAAACAAACGCCTCATGAAACAATGATTGTTCGATTTTCTCCTACCGCCTATCATGGTGGCCATTATGATGGAACTATATTTATATATGATATATATTATGTTTATTATTTTCCTATTCTTCTTTACTTCCATATTATATCAATCATTTATGGTTTCCATAGTGGGTAAATACGATAATCTCATTTGAGGAAGTGCGGACTACCGCCCCCTCAAAGTGATGTGATTCGTTAATGCCATATGTGGGATGTATAAAAGATGGGGTTAATGATATTATATATGATATTATATTGGAATTATAATATACCTATATATAATTATGTTTTATATGAATTAAAATAATAAATAGAAATGAAAGTAGCATTCATGCGTACGTATGGCTTACCGTCTCCCTGAACGGTACAATTCATTTCATACCTCTAAATGTTATATACAATTATAAATACATGTATATACTGGATATATATGATATAAATGATATATAAATCATGAATATCATTCTTTATATAATTTAATATTGACCACATTGACAACTTGTAAATATAAGGTGTTCATTTTTTACTCAAGTACCAAATATTGATAAAATGAACGTTATTAACATAAATGATTACATAATGTTTATAACAAAGTAATAAGTGATATTAAAGGAATAATACATTTGAAAAAGGTTCTTAAGAATGTATAAATTAACTTTAGTGTATTATTCAGGATATTAAATAACTAACAGGTCACGTCAGACACGAGGTAAGGGACTTCGTCTCAATCTCCTTTCATCGAGGCATATTTTGTTTTAATACACGACTTTATTTAATACGATTTATAAACACCCTTGAATTTTCAAAGGGAATATTTTTATTCAAATAATTTTACTAAATTTAAAAAAGAATGTTCCTTTTAACATAAGCAGTGGCAACGACATTTTCCGCTGCCGGGAGTATTATTTGATCTTTGGGTTCCTCAACAAGCTGTAATGTTTTTAGATGAAAATAAATACCATATACTCATTTATGTATTTTGGTATTGAAAATGGTTTTTATAATGGATTTTTTATGTTAATATATTTAAGTGATATATTTTGATTGAAAGTGGAAATGTTTTATTTCCTTTATATTTGTTTTATGTCTTATGATTTTATATTGGTACTTGGATATTTTATGGGTGGTTACATAATAAATCAAATGACAGGTGGTGCCATGAATACCAGGATGGGTGTTTACATTATAACCTCCAATGCATTGCGTATGGAAGTCGACCATATGGCTATTCTATTTAGTGACATGTGTGGAAGTCGACTGTATGGTTATTCCATTTAAGTATGTTTATGTCCCAAGTTACCTTTATATTGTAATGGATCAGACCCCTCCGGTCCATTCCTTTGTTGAAATTGATGTGGTCAACACGACGCGCGTTATAATTTTTAATACTGATGATAACATAAAAAAATATGTTAAATAATAATTATGATGACATAAATTGTGTGATTAATTAAACTAAAAAGAGAATAATCATGATAAAATGATTTAATGGGTGTTATTATTATTAATGATGTAAAGTGGGAAGGTGTGTGACCCATTAGACGTTGATAAATGAAACATGTGGTTTATTATTAATTGAATAATTGTTGAAATTAAATTTAAATAATAATAATGGGTTTTGTGTTATTAATATTATTCATAATATTAAAAATAATGACAAATTAATGAAATGAGTCATGGTATTTATTGCAAAAAAAATAAATGATGATGCACAGTGGAAGCATGGTGGTGCATTAATAAAATTAAAGGTGGGTTCATTATTATTATTATGTTAAATAATAATAATAATGGTGGCGTAAAAATATGTTTGGTTTATTAAATTGAATGGTTTTAATTTTATTAAAGTAGTTTCCATTTAATCAGTGTGAAATTAAAATAAATAAAATTAAATAATTAAATTGATGGATGTCACGCGACATTGACGTGGCATGGTCAGATTTAGATATCCAACAGGTTGGTTTTACGTTGTCAATGCGATGAGCGTAAATATTATCATTATAAAAAATAATAATAACGGTGATGAGTTAATAAAATAAGTTGATGAATTGTTATTATTATTGAAAAATAATAAATAACAATGATGGCGTAAATCTACGTACGAGAGGTTAATGAAATTAAATGTATTAAAAAGGGGATGAATATATAAGTTATATTAATTTTGTTTTGTCATTTAATTCAATGAGGGGAGTTTCATGGTTTCTTTGTGTTTTATTTAAATTTTGAATAAATAATAAATTATGTGTGTAATGGGAGGCTGCTCAGCGTTGACGTAATGGTGGTCGGACATGGTCAATGCAGCGAACGTCAATAATGATAATTATTATTAACAATAATTGGTGACGACATAATAAATTTTAATTGGGGATATATCATTATTATTATAATAAATAATTATAATAATAAAGTTGGCTTAAATTTTGAAATATCTGTAAATAAAGATCTAATGAGATTTATGTTTTTTAATTCAATGCGATGAGATTTGAGATATGAGGATAGATGAGAGATTTTATTATGATAATTGTGTTAAAAAAATAAAATAAAATAATAATGATAATGGTTTAAAATGGGGCATGTAGGGTATGGAATATAAGAGGGGGTGGTACTTTTTTGGGGCGAGATAAAATGGGGAGAAGAAATTATGGAAGAGAATAAATTAGATTGGAGAGAGAATGAGATATAAAATTCAAAAGAGAAATAAATGAAAAGGGGGGAATTGGGGTTTGATTCCAGCGTGAAAGGAGACCCAAATCGTGATCGATTTGGAGTATGAAAAACAATATATAATAAAATAAGTAATTGATAATAATAATAATAATAATAAAATATTGTTATCATTAATTTTGATGATAAAACACTATTTTCACTATAACTCCTTCGTATGACCTCAGTTTTACGAACCGTCAATGGCAGTGCGACCCTGACTTCAAGACGGAAATTATGATTCCAATATTTGATGTCCTTTTCAGTTTTTTGGATCAGGTACCCAAAATTCTCGTGAATTAATAGATTTGATATTATTATTAAATCTTCGACCCGTCATAACTCCTGCATGCGACGTCCGATTGACTTGATGTTATTGGTGATAAGATCCTATCATTAATACAATCAATTATAGTCTAATTTTGGGTATTAAATTATGGTTCGTATCCCAGGTCAATAAAACACCTATTATTAATTGAAGTTATTATTATCATTAAACTCATGGAAACTGTGTGGTGTGTCCTGTGTTGACTGGTCAAACAGTGTAATAGTCGTACGGTCACATCGTGTATTCATTAATACACATTGTGTACCATTTTACCTTTTCATTTCCTATATAAGAGTGGAGAACATGTTATTTACGGACCTCTCTTCTTCTCCGGACGGCGACGCTCCCAGATGACCTAGAAGCCTTCCTCCTAATTTCTTCATCCGGACTCCGATCGTCGATCCGTCAGTGACTGTGGGATCATGTCAGTGAGGAGAACATCGTACAATCTGTTCTGTTCACTCTTCTTCGACTTCCCCTCCACAATTTCCAAATGAGGAAGCTGCTGATAATTTATGGGAATGACAGTCTTTGACGAACGACTCTAAAGAGGTATATTTAACCTCTATTATAGTATTCTCTTTTCGATCCTACTTCTCCCTTTTTCCTTCCATGCTACATCATGTGATCTCCATTTTGAGGGATTTTCTTATGTTGTAGATTTGTTGGTGCCGCGACGTCCTTGGTTGGTTCAGTCGTTCTGGGAGAAGCCTTATGATCGTGGTGGTCGTGTTCGTAGAAGGACATCAGAACCTGTTGAGGTAGGGATCTTACCTTCATCTCTCTAGATTGTGCATCATGCGGGGTGGGTGTCCTCTTTTTTACGTGAAACACATTTGAACTGGTTTAATAAAGATAAAAACTTGCTTATATAATGGGGATGGGAAGTTTGTGAATGCAGATACATAATTTATATCCCGTGATATTATGTTGGGAATTGAATGAACTTCTGTCTACTAAAAATCATGGTCATTGGGGGACTTTTATTATGCAATTAAATGTTTCCCTCTTCTTCTGGATATTCTTATGGATGAAACTTTTATTGAATGCGGAAATTGGTTAAGCACATAAAGTTGGCTGATTAAATGCTCGAAACCCTTGTGTGAACTCCCCGGTTAAACAAAACGGAATAATTAACATGTTGGTGTTGGGTTGGTTTTGTTATGGGATGTGTGAAGTGGTAATTTCTGGGTAGTTGTGTGATATGATGTTTGGCAGCGGGGCTTCAATGATGGTTGGTGAATATTATTAATGTTGTTAGTAGTTGATTATATACCGGGGAAAAGTAATGGAAATGTGGAATGTGGAAAATGAATTTATATATGGAACTTGGGAATAAATGAATGGTGGGGTTTTGTGATGGAAATGAATTAAATATGGATATGATAATCAAATTGTTATTGAGTTGGTATGTGATTTCTTGAGTTTTCACTAACTTTTTTTGTGGTTGGCAGAGATATTTTTTATGAACATTCGATTTGGTTTGGTTGTTGATAGTTTCCCAAATAGTTAAAATAATTGACAAATAAAGTTGTTGAACATGAAAACATAAATGTGGTTGGGGTTGTTTGTTTTATGCATGCTTCGACGTAGCAGTGTCGAGGCACGTGCTCAGTTTCTCTATTTAGAATCCATAGGTTGGGCTGTGTGTTTGGTATACATATATATATATCTGTATCTTTGTGTTTTGTTGCTCCCCACCCACATTGAGCATTTAGTGCCAAACACTCCCATTTAATGGGAGAGGGTGTTTTCCCCATAGTTACTAGCTCCTTCCTGCTTCTTCTTCCATAGGTTGTGATGGCTTGAGGCGACCTTACGCCCAAGACTCTCGGGTAGGTTTCGTTTGGGGTATTTGTGGCCCATGACTCTTCGGGCAGGTTTACTATTTCCCAAGATTATTCGGGATGAGGCCCAGGTGTGTGTGGGAAGGATACGTGGTGGTGAGTCCTAGGTGTGTGCGGGCGGGATACATGGTGGTGAGGCCCAGGTGTGTGCGGGCGGGATACGTGATTGTGAGGCCCAATTGTGTGTGGGCGTGATATGTAGTTCTTGAGTCCCAGGTGTGTGTGGGTGGGAAAAGTGTGGTAGAGTCAGGACATTCGCCGTTAGGAAGAGCATCTAACTAGTGGGAAATGGTGTGGGGTACCCAATAATCTTGTTCTTATATACTACTAATAACTTTTGTTTTGTGTTTTTGTGAGCGTGGCTCGTGAGGTTGGGTGGATAGAATTCCTTGATAGGTTTTGGTTTCTTCTGTTGTTCTCACGGGACATTAGGATGTCTCCCCAGTTGTGCATGAGAGCTTTAGGTTTCCCTACTGAGTATAATTGTATGCTCACCCTAAGTTTACATTCAGGTTTCCAGGAGGACTACCAGGGCCATGCGGGACCCAACTAGTCGGGATATTTGGAGTTGTTGAAGTTTGTTGTACTCTGGTTTCTTTTGGTATTGTACTTTTTGAGCTTTCTTATACTTGTACCTTGTTTCAGAACTATTTAAACATGCATGTGGTATTGGTTTGGGTTTATTTCTATACGCTTGTTCTTTTCCTTTTTGGTGGTTGACTTGTCCTATTTCTTGATCTTAAATAATAAAAAGGGTAATGCCTCCCATATTTGTGAAAACTCATACCCTTGGTGCTTGTCACCACCCCGGGGCCTATTAGAGGCGGGACACGGGGGGTCATTATCTCCCTTTCACCATTTCTAGTTCAGGAGGGGAATCTTTGGTGGGAGGGGGTCATGACAGAATGGTATCAGAGGTGATGGTTGAGAGATAGGATGGAGTCTGGAGTTAGGCAGGGTGAGGATTGCATGGGATGGTAGGGAAACCGTGTTGGCTGATATTGGTGCGTGACATAGTCCAGGGAAGACTGACTAGGACACACGATTTTAGGGCCCCCCGTGATCCGATGCAAGGACTCTGAGCTTACCTAATGACCACGTAAGACTACATTGATTGCAGGGTAGAGACCCTATGAAAGGTATATGCATCATCATGATTTGTGTTTTACTTGATTTAGGTGTTCTGGGAAAGAAATCAAAATAAAATGATAAAATGAATCCTTGATAAAATTTCCTTGATACATGGGCATAGGCGTTCTTTGTTTACCCTACAACTATGGCACATGGATGTCAACAGAGAGGCAGAGGAGTGGGATGTGGATAATTGCATGCAATAGAAGCACAAACCCTCGAAAGGTCAGAGATCAAGAGATATGTTTTTGGTTTTACTTAAATGCTCTCGTTTATGTTTTATTTAAATTCAGGAGCATCACACTCCTTTGTTGAAACTCATTCTCACCCATTCTTGGGCCTGGACCTTGTTTTTCATGATTCTATAATGCTAAGTTTTTTCCCTCTTTCCTTTAAATGTGTGTGAAGATTCCTAACATGTGGGGAGAGGAGGACCTAATCCCTAATCGAGAAGCATTAATGTGGATGCGATTAAACCTGTGCAGGTGAGTCAGTGCCACCTAAAGTAGATAATATCTCGACATGGGAGAAGGAATTCCTCAATCCATGTGTTCGGGCAATTTATTGTTGTTATGTATGGTTTTGGGGGTAGTTTAAGTTTGGAAAATCCTAAGATATGGAAGTCGGAAGACCTAATTCCTAATCGAGACGCATTAATGTGGATGCAATTAAACCCGTGCAGGCAATTCAGTGCCGCCTGAAGCAGATAATATCTCGGTATGGGAAATGGAATTTCTAACTAATTTAATTTGGGTTGTCAGTTGTTTCCTATTACAACAAGAGCCCTGAGAGGTATCTTGCAGGGTGATTGTTCAGATCCATTCTTTCTTCTGGGTTGGTTTTTAATTCTCGAGGACGAGAATGTTTTGAGAGGTATCTGATGTAATGGCCCATACCCCTCCGGTCCATTCCTTTGTTGAAATCGATGTGGTCAACATGACGCGCGTTATAATTTTTATACTGATGATAACATAAAAAAAATATGTTAAATAATAATGATGATAACATAAATTGTGTGATTAATTAAACTAAAAAGAGAATAATCATGATAAAATGATTTAATGGGCATTATTATTATTAATGATGTGAAGTGGGAAGGTGTGTGACCCATTAGACATTGATAAATGAAACATGCGGTTTATTATTAATTGAGTAATTGTTGAAATTAAATTTGAATAATAATAATGGGTGTTCTATTATTAATATTATTCATAATATTAATAATAATAAGAAATTAATGAAATGATTCATGGTATATATTGCAAAAAAATAAATGAAGATGCACAGTAAAAGCATGGTGGTGCGTTAATAAAATTAAAGGTGATTTTTTTATTATTATTATGTTAAATAATAATAATAACGGTGGCGTAAAAAAATTTTGGGTTTA
Source organism: Viscum album (assembly GCA_963277665.1). Lineage (NCBI taxonomy): Eukaryota > Viridiplantae > Streptophyta > Magnoliopsida > Santalales > Viscaceae > Viscum > Viscum album. The sequence continues at coordinate 887,177,065 of OY728158.1, forward strand.
TTAAATTGAATGGTTTTCATATAATAAAAGTGGTTTCAATTTAATCAGTGTGAAATTAAAATAAATAAAATTAAATAATTAAATTGATGGATGTTACGCGACATTGACATGGCATGATCATATTCAGATATCCAACGGGGTGGTTTAACGTGGTCAATGCGATGAGAGTAAATATTATCATTATAAAAAAATAATAATAACAGTGATGAGTTAATAAAATAAGTTGATGAATTTTTATGATTATTGAAAAACAATAAATAAAAATGACGGCCTAAAACTATGTGCGAGAGGTTAATGACAGTAAATGTATTAAAAAGGGGTTGAATATGTAAGTTATATTAATTTTGTTTTGTTATTTAATTCAATGAGGGTAGGTGCATGGTTTCTTTTTGTTTTATATAAATTTTGAATAAATAATAAATTATGTGTGTAATGGTAGGTTGCTCGGTGTTGACGTAATGGTGGTCGGACATGGTCAACGCGGCGAACGTCAATAATGATAATTATTATTAACAAGAATTGGTGATAACATAATAAATTTTAATTGGGGATATGTCATTATTATTATACTAAATAATTAGAAAAATAACGTTGGCTTAAATTTTTAAAGATCCTTTAATAAAGATTTAATGGGATTTATGTTTTTGAATTCAATGTGATGAGATTTGAGATATGAGGATAGATGAGAGGTGTTATTTTGATAATTGTGTTAAAAAAATAATAATAATGATAATGGTTTAAAATGGGTAATGTTGGGTATGGAATATAAGAGGGGGATCCCTTTTCTGGGGCATGATAAAATGGGGAGAAGAAATTGTGGAAGATAATAAATTTGATTAGAGAGAGAATGAGATATAAAATTTAAAAGAGAAATAAATGAAAAAGGGGGAATTGGGGTTTCATTCTAGTGTGAAAGGAGACCCAAATCGTGATTGATTTGAAGTAAGAAAAAAAATATAAAATAAAATATGTAATTAATAATAATAATAAAATATTTTTATCATTAATTTTGATGACAAAATACTATTTTCACTATAACTCCTTCTTACGACCTCGGTTTTACGAACCGTCAGCAACAGTGCGACCCTGACTTCAAGATGGAAATTATGAGTCCAATATTGGATTTATTTTTCGTGTTTTCGGATTGGGTTCCCAAAACACTCTTGAATTAATAGATTTAATATTATTATTAAATATTCGACCCGTCATTACTCTTGCGTGCGATGTCTGATTGATTTGTCGTTAGTGGTGATAGGATCCTGTCATTAATAAAATCAATTCAAGTCTAAAGTTGGGTATTAAATTATGGTTCATGTCCCAGGTCTATAAAACACCTATTATTAATTGATGTTATCATTATCATTAAATGCATGGATACCGCGTGACGTGCCCTATGTTGACCAGTCAAACAGTGTAATAGTCGTACGGTCACATCTTGTATTAAATAATACACACTGAATACCATTTTACCTTTTCATTTCCTATATAAGAGGGGAGAAAATGTTATTTACGTACCTCTCTTAATCTCTGGACGGCGACGCTCCCGGATGACCTAGAATCCTTCCTCCTAACTTCTTCATCCAGACTCCGATCGTCGATCTGTCATTAACTGCAGGATTATGTCAGTGAGGAGAACATTGTACACTCTGTTTTGTTCCCTCGTCTTCGACTTCCCCTCCATAGTTTCCAACCGAGGAAACTGCTGATAATTTACAGGAACGATGGTCGTTGACGAATGACTCTAAAAAGGTATGTTAAACCTATGTTCTTGTATTCTATTTCAGATCCTACTTCTCCCATTTTCTTTCCATGCTACAACATGTGATCTCCATGTTGAGGGAGTTTCTTGTGTTGTTGATTCTGTGGTGTCGTGATGTCCTTGGTGGGTGTAGTAGTTCTGGGAGAATCCTTGTGATCGTGGTGGTCGTGTTCGTAGAAGGACATCAGAACCTGTTGGGGTAGGGATCTTACCTTAATCTCTCTAGATTTTGCATCATGTGGGGGTGGGTGTCCTCTTGTTTACGTGACACACATTTGAACTGGTTTAATAAAGAAAATAACTGGCTTATATAACGGGGATGGGAATTTTGTGAATATACTTAGATTATTTATATCCTGTGATATTATGTTGTGAATTGAATGAGCTTCTGCCTACTGAAAATCATGGTCGTTGGGGGCCTTTTTTTACGCAATTAAATGTTTCCCTCTCCTTCTGGATTTTCTTATGGATGTAAATTTTATTGAATGCATAAATTTGTTAATCACGTAAAGTTGGATGATTAAATACTCGTAACCCTTGTGTGAACACCCCGGTTCAACAAAACGGAATAATGAACATGTTGGTGTTGGGTTGGTTTTGTTATGGGATGTGTGAAGTGGTAATTTCTGGGTTGTTGTGTGATATGATGTTTGGCAGCGGGGCTGCAATGATGGGTGGTGAATATTATTAAAGTTTGTTAGTAGTGGATTATATACGACGGAAAAGTAATGGAAATGTGGAATGTGGAAAATGAATTTATATGTGGAACTTGGGAATAAATGAACGGTGGGGTTTTGTGATGGAAATGAACTAAAGACGGATATGATAATCAAATTGTTAAGGAGTTGGTATGTGATTGCTTGTGTTTTCCCTAACTTTTGTTGCAGTTGGCAGGGATATATTTTATTAACAATTGATTTGGTTTGGTTGTTGATAGTTTCCCAATAGTTAAAATAATTTACAACTAAATTTGTTGAACATGAAAGCATAAATGGGGTTGGGGATGTTTGTTGTATGCATGCTTCGACGTATCAGTGCCAAGGCACATGCTTAGTTTCTCTGTTTAGAAGCCATAGGTTGGGTTGTGTGTTTGGTATACATATATATATATCTGTATCTTTGTGTTTTGTCGTACCCCACCCACGTTGAGGACTTAGTGCCAAACACTCTCATTTCATAGGAGAGGGTGTTTTCCCCTTATTTACTATCTCCTTCCTTCTCCTTCTTCCATAGGCTGTGATGGCTTTATGAGACCTTATACCCAAGATTCTCGGGTAGGTTTCATTTGGGGTGACTGTGGCCCAAGACTCTTCGGGCAGGTTTACTATTTCCCAAGAATCTTCGGGATGAGGCCCAGGTGTGTGCGAGTGGGATACGTGGTGGTGAGGCCCAGGTATGTGCGGGCGGGATACATGGTGGTGAGGCCTAGGTGTGTGCGTGTGGGATACATGCTTGTGAGGCCCAGGTGTGTGCGGGCGGGATATGTAGTTCTTGAGGCCTATGTGTGTGCGCGCGGGAAGAGTGTGGTAGCGTCAGGACGTTTGCCGTTAGGAAGAGAAGCTATATAGTGGGAAATGGTGTGGGGTACCCAATACTCTTTTTCTTATATACAACTACTACCTGTTGTTTTGTTTTTTGGTGAGCGTGGCTGGTGAGGTTGGGTGGATAGAATTCCTTGATAGGTTTTGGTTTCTTCTGTTGATCTCATGGGACATTAGGATGTCTCCCCACTTGTGCATGATAGATTTAGGTTTTCCTACTGAGTATAATTGTATGCTCACCCTAAATTTACATTCAGGTTTCTAGGAGGGATACTAGGGCCATGCGGGACCCAACTAGTCAGGATAGTTGGAGTTGTTGCAGTTTTCTATACTCTTGTTTTTTTGGTATTGTAATTTTTAATCTTTCTTGTACTTTCAACTTGTTTCAGAACTATTTAAACATGCGTGTGGGATTGGTTTGGGTTTATTTCTATACACATGTTATTTTCCTTTTTGGTGGTTGACTTGTCCTATTTCCTTATCTTAAATAATAAAAAGGGTAATGTCTCCCATATTTATGAAAACTCATACCCTTGGTGCTAGTCACCACTCCGGGGCCTACTAGAGGCGGGACTCGGGGATTATTATCTCCCTTTCACCATTGCTAGCTCAGGAGGGGCATCTTGGGTGGGAGGGGGTCGTGACAAAATGGTATCAGAGATGATGGTTGAGAGATAGGATGGTGTCAGGAGTTAGGCACAGTGAGGATTAAATGGGATGGTAGGGCAACAGTGTTGGCTGATCTTGGTGCATGACATAGGCCAGGGAAGACCGGTTAGGACACGGGATTTTAGGGCCCCCCATGATCCGATGCAAGGAATTTTAGCTTACTGAATGACCAAGTAAGACTACATTGATTGCAAGTTAGAGACCCTAGGAAAGGTACATGCATCAGCATGATTTGTGTTTTACGTGATTTGGGTGTTCTGGGAATGAAATAAAAATAAAATGATAAAATGAAACCTTGAGAAAATTTCCTTGATACTTGGGCTTAGGATTTCATTGTTTACCGTACAACTATGGCACATGGACGTCAACAGAGAGGTAGAGGAGTGGGATGTGGACAGTTGCACGCAATAGAAGTGGAAACCCTAGCAAGGCCAGAGATCGAGAGAGATGTTTTTTATTTAAATTAAATGCTCTCATTTATGTTTTATTTAAATTCAGGAGCATCACACTCTTTTTTTGAGACTAATTCTCACCCATGCTTTGGGCCAGGACCTTGTTTTTCATGACTCTATAATGATAAGTTTTTTCCCTCCTTCCATTAAATGTGTGTGAAGAGACCTAACATGTTGGGAGAGGAGGACCTAATCCCTAATCTAGATGCATTAATGTGGATGCGATTAAACCCATGCAGGCGAGTCAGTGCCACCTAAAGCGGATAATATCTCAACATGGGAGAAGGAATTCCTCAAGCTATGTGTTTGGGAAATTTATTATTGTTATGTATGGTGTTGGGGGTAGTGTAAGTTTGGAAAATCATAATATATGGATGTTGGAAGACCTAATTCCTAATCGAGATGCATTAATGTGGATGCGATTAAACCCGTGCAGGTGAGTCAGTGCCACCTAAATTGGATAATATCTCGGTATGGGAGAAGGAATTCCTAACTCATATAATAAGGGTTGTCGGTTGTTTCTTGTTATGACAAGATCCCTGAGAGGTATCTTGCGGGGTGGTTCTTCGGATCCATTCTTTCTTCTGGGTTGGTTTTTAATTCTTGAGGATGAGAATGTTTTAAGAGGTATCTAATGTAATGGCCCGGACCCCTCTGGTCCATTCCTTTGTTGAAATCGATGTGGTCAACATGACACGCGCTATAATTTTCATTACTGATGATAACGTAAAACAAATATGTTAAATAATAATGATGAGGACATAAATTGTGTGATTAATTAAACTAAAAAGAGAATAATCATGATAAAATGATTTAATGGGTGTTATTATTATTAATGATGTGATGTGGGAAGGTGTGTGACCCATTAGACATTAATAAATAAAACATGTAGTTTATTATTAATTGAGTAATTGTTGAAATTAAATTTGAAAAATAATAATGGGTGTTCTGTTATTAATATTATTCATAATATTAATTATAATGAGAAATTAATGAAATGAGTCATGGTATTTATTGCAAAAAAATAAATGATGACGCATAGTGGAAGCATGGTGGTGCGTTAATAAAATTAAAGGTGAGTTCGTTATTATTATTATGTTAAATAATAATAATAATAATAATGGCGTAAAAATATGTTGGGTTTATTAAATTGAATGGTTTTAATTTAATAAAAGTGGTTTCAATTTAATCAGTGTGAAATTAAAATAAATAAAATTAAATAATTAAATTGATGGATGTTATGATACATTGACGTGGCATGGTCAGATTCAGATATTCAACAGGGTAGTTTAACGTGGTTAATGCGATGAGCGTAAATATTATCATTATAAAAAAAATAATGGTGATGAGTTAATAAAATAAGTTGATGAATTGTTATTATTATTGAAAAATAATAAATAACAATGATGGCGTAAAACTACGTGCGAGATGTTAATGAAATTAAATGTATTAAAAAGGGGTTGAATATGTAAGTTATTTTAATTTTGTTTTTTCATTTAATTCAATGAGGGGAGGTGCATGGTTTATTTTTGTTTTATTTAAATTTTTAATAAATAATAAATTATGTTTGTAATGGGAGGCTGCTCGGTGTTGACGTAATGGTGGTCAGACATAGTCAACGCAGCGAACATCAATAATGATAATTATTATTAAAAATAATTGGTGATGAAATAATAAATTTTAATTGAGGATATATCATTATTATTATACTAAATAATTATAATAATAAAGTTGGATAAAATTTTTAAAGATCTGTTAATAAAGAGTTAATGATATTTATGTTTTTGAATTCAATGCGATGAGATTTGAGATATGAGGATAGATGAGAGATGTTATTATGATAATTGTGTTAAAAAAATAAAATAAAATAATGATGATAATGGTTTAAAATGGGGCGTGTTGGGTATGGAATATAAGAGGGGGAGCCACTTTGTTGGGGCGAGATAAAATGGGGAGAAGAAATTGTAGAAGATAATAAATTAGATTGGAGAGAGAATGAGATATAAAATTCAAAAGAGAAATAAATGAAAAAGGGGGAATTGGGGTTTGATTCCAGCGTGAAAGGAAACCCAAATCGTGATTGATTTGGAGTATGAAAAAATAATATATAATAAAATAAGTAATTAATAATAATAATAAAATATAGTTATCATTAATTTTGATGATAAAACACTATTTTCATTATAACTCCTTCATACGACCTCGGTTTTACGAACCGTCAGTGGCAGTGCGACCCTGACTTCGAGACGGAAATTATGAGTCCAATATTGGATGTCTTTTTTGGGTTTTCAGATTGGGTACCCAAAACACTCATTAATTAATAGATTTAATATTATTATTAAATCTTTGACCTATCATAACACCTGCGTGTGACGTCCGATTGACTTAACGTTATTAGTGATAGGATCCTGTCATTAATACGATCAATTCTAGTATAATGTTGGTTATTAAATTATGGTTCATATCTTGGGTCAATAAAACACCTATTATTAATTGAAGTTATTATTATCATTAAACACATGGAAACTGCGTGGCGTGTCCTGTGTTGACCAGTCAAACCGTGTAATAGTCATACGGTCAGGTCATGTATTCATTAATACACGCTACATACCGTTTTACCTTTTCATTGCCTATATAATTGTGGAGCATGTGTTATTTACTGAACTCTCTTCTTCTCTGGACGACGATGCTCCCGGATGACCTAGAAGCCTCCGTCCTAACTTCTTCATCCAGACTCTGATCGTCGATCCATCAGTGACTGCGGGATCGTTTCAGCAAGGAGAAAATCGTACAACCTGTTCTGTTCCCTCTTCTTAGACTTCCCCTCTACAGTTTCCAACTGAAGAAACTGCTAATAATTTATGAGAACGATGGTCTTTGACAAACGACTCTAAAAAGGTATGTTAAACCTCTGTTCTTGTATTCTCTTTCCAATACTACTTCTCTCGTTTTCTTTCCATGCTACGGAATGTGATCTCCATATTGAGGGAGTTTCTTTTGTTGTTGATTCGGTGGTACTGCGATGTCCTTGGTGGGTGTAGTCATTCTGGGAGAAGCCTTGTGATCGTGGTGGTCATGTTTGTAGAAGGACATCGGAACCTGTTGAGGTAGAAATCTTACCTTCATCTCTCTAGATTGTGCATCATGCGGGGTGGGTGTCCTCTTGTTTATGTGAAACACATTTGAACTGGTTTAATAAAGATAATAACTGGCTTATATAATGGGGATGGGAAGTTTTTGAATGTAGTTACATTATTTATATCCTGTGATATTATGTTATGAATTGAATGAGCTTCTTCCTAATGAAAATCATGGTTGTTGGGGGCCTTTGCTTACGCAATTAAATGTTTCCCTCTACTTCTAGATTTTCTTATGGATGAAAATTTTATTGAATGCAAAAATTGGTTAATCACGTAAAGTTGGATGATTAAATACTCAGAACCCTTATGTGAACACCTCGGTTCAACAAAAAAGAATAAGGAACATGTTGGTGTTGGGTTGGTTTCGTTATGGGATGTGTGAAGTGGTAATTTATGGGTTGTTTTGTGATATGATTTTTGGCAGCGGGGCTGCAATGATGGGTGGTGAATATTATTAAAGTGGTTAGTAGTGGATTATATACGGGGGAAACGTAATGGAAATGTGGAATGTGGAAAATGAATTTATATGTGGAACTTGGGAATAAATGAATGGTAGGTTTTTGGGATGGAAATGAATTAAATATGGATATGATAATAAAAAATGTTAAGGAGTTGGTATGTGATTGCTTGTGTTTTCCCTAACTTTTTGTTGTGGTTGGTAGGGATATGTTTTATGAACACTCGATTATTTTTGGTTGTTGATAGTTTCCCAATAGTTAAAATAATTGACAAATAAAGTTTTTGAAGATGAAAACATAAATGGGGATGGGGTTGTTTGTTGTATGCATGCTTCGATGTAGCAGTGTCGAGGCACATGCTCAGTTTCTCTGTTTAGAAGCCATAGGTTGGGCTGTGTGTTTGGTATACATATATATATATATATATCTGTATCTTTGTGTTTTGTCACACCCCACCCACATTGAGAACTTAGTTCCAAACACTCCCATTTCATGGGATAGGGTGTTTTCCCCTTAGTTAGTAGCTCCTTCTTACCCCTTCTTCCATAGGCTGTGATGGCTTGAGGTGACCTTACACCCAAGACTCTCGGGTAGGTTTTGTTTGGGGTGGTTGTGGACCAAGACTCATCAGGCAGGTTTACTATTTCCCAAGAATCTTTAGGATGAGGCCCAGGTGTGTGCGGGCAGGTTACATGGTGTTGAGGCCTAGGTGTTTTCGGGCGGGATACATGGTGGGGAGGCCCAAGTGTATGGGGCGGGATACGTTATTGTGAGTCCTAGGTGTGTGCGGGCAGGATATGTGGTTCTTGAGGCCCAGGTGTGTACTGGAGGGAAGAGTGTGGTAGCATCAGGACATTATCCATTAGGAAGAGAAGCTAACTAGTGGGAAATGGTGTGAGGTACCCAATACTCTTATTCTTATATACTACTACTACATGTTGTTTTGTGTTTTGGTGAGCCTGGCTGGTGAGGTTGGGTGGATAGAATTCCTTGATAGGTTTTGGTTTCTTCTGTTGTTCTCACGGGACATTAGGATGTCTCCCCACTTGTGCATAATAGATTTAGGTTTCCCTACTTAGTATAATTATATTCTCACCCTAAGTTTACATTCTTGTTTCCAGGAGGACTACCAGGGCCGTGCGGGAGCCTACTAGTCGGGACAGTTGGAGTTGATGCAGTTTGTTGTACTCTTGTTTCTTTTGGTATTGTACGTTTTGAGCTTTATTGTACTTGTACCTTGTTTCAGATTTATTTAAACATGCATGTGGGATTGGTTTGGGTTTATTTCTATACACTTGTTATTTTCCTTTTTGGTGGTTGACTTGTCCTAATTCCCGATCTTAAATAATAAAAAGTGTTATGCCTCCCATATTTGTGAAAACTCATACCCTTGGTGCTAGTCGCCACCCCGGGGCCTTCTGGAGGCGGGACTCGGGGGGTCAATATCTCCCTTTCACCATTTCCAGCTCAGGAGGGGCATCTTTGGTGGGAGGGGGTCATGACATATATGTTATTTTTTCATTATATGGGTTTTATGGTAATCATTTGGTTGCAAAAATGGTAAGTAATGATCTTTTATTTAGTGAAGAGTATTTACTACTTCATAAAGGCGAAAAGTATTAATTATGTTAAAGTACTCATGGTTTACATGTTGTTTTGAAAAAATAACAATTTTCCTTATTTGTGTATCCCTTACTGAGCTTTTTATGCTCATCCCATGTTTTTGAAATGTTTTTCATAGGACATAATTTGGAATAGGATCAAGGATGTGATCAAGGAAAAGTCATGCTATCTTAAACATGGAACTAGACATTACTATTTTTTTCAAGAGTTTTTATTTTATTAAAATATGGAAATTGTGTAGAAGTTTCTACTTTGTAATATTTTTAAATGTAATAGTTATAGCCTAACTCTCTAAAACTCTAAAACTGAAAAGATCCTCAATGTGAATTATTCATTTAATTCAAGATTATATAATTTTTTAAGGCTGGGTCCTTATACTAATGGAGTACAAAAACCTACCCATTTCCTCTATTTGAAAAATACAACACACATCAGTATAAACCAATTATAATAATTCATTGGATCGTACTCTATTCTATGAAAAGGGTTATCTAGTCATTTTCCCTCTTAAATAGGCAAAACTTTCATCTAAGGGTTTCAACTCATTTGATTCCAAAAACCATAACAAAAATAACTTTTGTAAAAAAAATTCATATACATGACCAAATATGATGGTCCACTGGAGGGAGTTATATGAGTTATGTTCATTGGTATTGTCATCAATTTCCACTATAGGGTTTTTTTATTGCATATATGATCCACTGTTATGATTCAACAAACTATAACCATTGCCATACAAATAAAAGATATAAAATTTATTTCAAAACATGAAATAAAATCCATTTCGATTCAAAGATTAATCTGATATTATGTTTCTAGTATCTGAAGGAAAGTTAAAATTTTTATTTAACAGAATAAATAAAATACTAGTAAAAGATAGTTGATATTATCCCACTACCAAGGCCTCTAGTCTTGCACCATTCATGGATCCGGGATCCACCTCAACCTTTACAGTATTTAGGAATCAACTTAGATTCTCCATATAAATAAAAAATGTTTGAGACAAATGCTACATCCAATTCCCAAAATATAGATGATGATATATTTCATTAAATTAAAAAAAATACTTTAATTAGAAGCATCACCTTGCTTATTCTTCATAGCTCTGTAATTCCAATTCTAGTGGCCATTATTTCCACATGAAATATTGATTCCCTCCTACTCATTTCCATACCTATTTATTATTGGCTATATAGAAGGATGGTACATTAATGCATTCAACTTGGACTTAGTCTAAGACAAAATTATTATTACCTACCTCATTTTATTCTCCATATGGACTAAATAATTGTTATTATTCATGTCCATGTCCATATATACAATTAATACCAAAATATATAAAATTGATTTTTTTGTTATTCTTGTTATAATTAACAATAAAATTAAATAAAATTATTTGTAAAAAGGAATAAATGTCACTAGTTCATGGTTCTTCTTGAACCCAATGGCTTCAGGTCTCATAATGTTCCCAATCATCTAGAGTATATTAGGTGGTTTATGATTCCATTCCTATAGACTGGAAAATACAGTTCACATGATATCTCATATATTTCATTCCTCGTAATCTCTGGATGGTACTCTTAGAGATGTGTAGGCATCCTGTAGGAATCTTAATCAACATATATTTTCTACAACGGACCTAACATTGATGAAAAAATGATACAATAAAAATCTTTTACATCATATACTTGCTTCATATGCCTATCATTATTCTCCTTTCGTTCTCCTTGAGGGTGATCAAAATAAGTAAGGATAATTGCACATAAAACATTTCTCTCATGGAATAATACTATATAAGGGCGCACGTACCACTCCTAGATGTTACAGTCCATTAAATTATTTTCTTTATCAAGTATTGATCATAGTAATAATTTACCAGTGGTGTATGTGATTTCCATTTTTGTTTATAGAAAAAAAAACATTAGTAGTTATTACATGTTATTGATTTTTAATTTATAATTATTGATTAATAATGATATTATTTAATATACCCAAGTATTTTATAGAACATGAGTTTGACTCAGTAATAAAATAAAAAAATTATGTCTCTTGAGAATTGTAGCAAAATTAATCCTTGAAACCATTCCTCACAGTCTCCAATATACATCTAGGCTACAACATGAAGCATTAAAAGATACGAAATTGTCTATCCAACCACATTAAATCTATAATCCTATATCTATTGAGTAAATTCCTATTTTATCATAATAATAACATTGAGTATCTCACTACTTTTCCTCTAAAGTGATAACATGATTTCTATTGTGACATATTTGCTACCAACATTAATTAATTCTACCCACCATTTACATATGATCTATATGTTAGAAGGAGACATACTAAACTATGGCTGACAAGAACCTCGTATATCAAGTTTTATTCAAATGAAAATGAAGAAATTCATTCATGGCATAATATTAAATTGAGTAGTGTTTAATTTTTTCGATGAGTAAAATCATTTTCAAATAAATATGTTTATACCATGTTGGATTGCTGACAACTGAACATGGATTAATAGAATATTTTCATATCTTCCTTATATATTTTCCTATTTATTGTTTTATATGATTCTACTGTAATCATGAAGATGAATAATATAATAAAAAATACATAATGGAAATAAATTACCAGAATTGACAAGAACATCTAATACTGGTTGATACATTTAAACATAATTGATCAAACCTAACCTAGGAGTGTTATACTTGAGTCATGTTTTGACACATATGAAAGATTATTTCTGGCCTAGTGTTGTCACTTCTCATACCATATCCTGCGTCATCATGGCATGGTTCGTGAATTACAGTTTAATCATAAATAGTACATGAATACCCACAAATAGGTGAGGGGCCCTCCAGTTACACAAAATACATACATATAATATAACACACTCACGCACAACCTAATACATATTGACCGAACAAAATATTCTCTACAGACTACTATAAAACTAATTAAACATTACATGCATCATATACTTGTAAGATAAAATTAAATAAAATTACACCAAAAAACATAGGTTCCTTCACTTCTCAAGAACAATCAACGAGTAATGTAAAATCATGATAAAAAATATCAATATATTTAAAATAAAAGCATAAAAATTAAAAAAAATATTTAATTTAATTCAAATAATTCATTTTTGTTTAGTCCAAAAATATATTTAATTTAATTTTTAAATTTATATATTTTCCATAATAATATTTTTATTATCCCATTTTTTAAATTATAAAAACCAAATTAAATTATGTTTAGATATTTAAAATCATTTCCACAAACATGACAACCTCTCCAAACAAATTATAGGTTAGGCCAAACATATGATAGTTATTTTCAGGTTATATCGACCCATTATAAGTAGTTTTAGGTTGATCAAACCCTTGAAGCTTCATTTAGGATCTGGAAGAACCATCCCAGGCAAGTTCCTGGTTCTAAATGGCTCACTTCGACCCATTACAGGAAGTAAAACTCATTGAGAGGTGATAGTAACTATGGGATAGAGGCCTAACAATCAAGGATAATTTTAGAGAAATTCTAAATTGTGACATGTGATGGGGATAGTGGACTTGGTTGAGGTATGGGCATTATCCATTGACCTTATAAATATGGTGGTGATGCTCTCGACTACGATAGTGGTGGATAATGGTGAGATAAACATTGTGTTGGGTTATTGGATGTAGTGTCTAAGGGGAATATCAGGGAAGGAGGAGGTAGTTAATGTTGTGACCAGGGGTGAGAAGGACAGTTCTTACTAGGAAGATAGTGGGGGCATCCAACTAGAGGTGGTGGGATGGAGAGCTGCATAGTGGGATGGAACTAGGTGGCTTCTTTTAAAAGATACCCTTTTTTATCATTATTAAAAATTAATTCTTTCCAAAATGATTTATAAGGGTGAATTTCCCCCCAAGATAGATTGGGAATTTTTTTCCACTCCCCAACCATCCCTTTTTATTTGTCTCACTACTAGAAACCCTCTATCACAAAAAAATTCCATATTTTTTCTCAAACATCCTAAATATTTGAATGATTATTTTTTAAATAATAAAAGGCACTAGTATACCATCAATCAATTGTAATTTCACTAGTTAGAACTATTTTATCCATCAGAATCTTACTGCTAAGATTCATGAAATGTAAAACTAAAATATGCGCACACAAAATAAATCACAAAGAATATTATTTTCATTTTTAGTTTCCATATATCTGTGTTCAATTTGAATCCATTTCAATACCCATAAAACATATTTTAAACTGTATTAATTTTTCCAATTGACCATAACATGACAATCAGTTATCAGATCAATGTGCGATGTTTTGGTTATATCTGAATTAAATCCTTCTAAATAATTTTTTGGAAATGTAAATTACCTTAGAACATAAATTTCACACAATTACCTGCATATGGTGGTGATTGGTTTTGATTTCTGTTATGTGGTGGAGTCCGACAAGCTTGGAATTCAGGTGGTCGACAACATGTTGATGATTTCTTGAACATTATTTTTTACCTTCGTTTTTAGGTTTGGATGATGCCTGTGTGTTGGTAGATTCGATGGTTCGGGTTCTGTTTTGGTTGATTTTTTTTTGGAGTGAATCAGTGTGTTTTTATTTGGATTTATTCTTGTATTTGGTGATGATTGGTGACAGGGTATTATTTTGGGTAGGTTTGAGGTTATTTGTGATATTACAAATTTGAAGGCTTCATGTTGGAGGAACAATCGGGTTGTGTTTTTTAGCGTGTTGGTGATGATTTTCTTGCTCCATGGAATAGTTGATGTGTTGGACAGTTTGAATTGTGGCTTTTTAGTTTGAAGTACATTGGATATTGCATTAAGTTCATCTAAAAAGGATGGTTCTAGAAGTGTTTCAAAGTAGGGAGATTTCATATGTCCATCGCTATATGAAATTGGAAGTTTGATAAGGTATGACATTTTCCATTGGTACCAGGCTCGTGCATCCTTGCACGGGCCAGTCTTTTGAGCAGTGATGATATGGTGTATGCTGATCTTAATTTTTTAATTCTGGTGAGGGTTCTTTCTTTGTAATCTGAATTGGATTGTTTTGGTCCTTGGGACTTTGGATTGTGAGGCATGGTTGTCTTTTATTTATTTGAAGTCATGTTGGGTTCCCCCTCACCCCTTAAAAGGGGTTAGCTTAATAAAAAAAATTAATTTCCAGTAATCTACACAGTCTTCAAGAATTTTCATGTTTTCTTATCATTAAATTTCAGTTTCTAGTGTTGATATTTGATGATTCATTCAAAATCAGGGTGATCACCTCAATCTCATCCCTTCAATCCATGAAAAAATTCTTTGATTAATCGATGGGAGATATTATTTATCTCTAAAGGATGTATGAGGAGATATAATCTATAATTTTTGAAATATTAAAAGTACTTTGAAAATATTTTCTCCTATTCATATATGGTGAACCAAAATATTACCAGAAATAATTCCCTGACTCCATGTATATCCAATTACCAATAAAAAATCAATAGATGACATATTATAATGAATAAACTACATCATAAATGTCATTTATATTTTTTTCATGATTATAATATATAATAAATATATTAGGTTTTAAAACAGTGTCATTAATTTGACTTATAATTTCTTCAATTATTAAAAAATAATTAACAATTAAAATAATATTATTTTTAACATATAATTATAGGTATTCAATTAATACATAGTGAATAATTTTAATAAATAAACTCAACCAAATTATTCTATGATTAAATAATATAGAATTTATTTATTATCAATGATCGATATTACTTGGATAACTCTCATCACCCAATTGGGTCCCACCTTTTTATATACACCAATTCGAAAAAACATGGAATACTCTTGAATATGATTTTGTGTGTGACCCTCCGGGCTCATATCTTAATAGTATTGAATACTATTTTCATACCAACAACATTTTCTAAAAACCCAAAAAGCACCCTAATTATATAAGGAATAATTATATAAATGAAAAAAATTCTGAAAAACACAGACACCATGTAATAAAATCTCTTTGTATCATGATATCTCATAAATAAGGGCACTCAACTTGAGTTCTAATCCATTATTTCATTTTTATTTGTTGATATTACTAGATCGACTTAACATCTTCTACTATGGCTATGGATTTAGTAAAGGTGCTTCGATCCTAACAAATTTGGACTGATATATCACTTCCTCATATTAGAAGTGAAAAATTATATCTTGATCATTAACTAATCTCATACCACAAGTGATTCACCCAATACAAACTCCCTAAACACAAATTTAATTTCTTTATTTTTTCCAATAATCAAAAAACATGATCAAATTGATAAAATTGATAATGATTTCATAACAAGAAACCAATACCCATGTTCATAGATTAGAATAACCAATGATACCTCAAACATGTGGTGTTGATAGTAGTATGTATGTCCTCATGATATCACTTACATTAGATCTCCATGTGATAAATTTATGAGAAGAAGTCTCAATATTTATGATACCCCATCACATGACAGCATCAAATCACATGTTTCCTATTAGTATGATATATCAGTACTATAGTTCATAAAATTAATATTACAATCTTGGTATCCCTGGGTTCTCATTATAGTATTGAAAAATCTAAAAACTACTTTTATGACATGTTATCGACAGACAATACAATAAATATTGTTGATGAAGAACCATTAAAACTATTCTATAAAAATAAAAACATGCATTTATTATACTATATACATGTAGTGATAATGCATGTAAACTCCCATGATTTTTTTATAGAACCCACATTCAAAACATATTAAACATGACAACAACAAAAAACATGAAAAAATAAGTCTAAGATATCTATAATGATAACATCATAAGGTGAACATATTTCTATTCTGTATTAGGTTGACTCCATAATTCAACACATTCAATCACATAATTGAAAATAATTACCCAATGAATCCAAGTGCTTTATAGGGGCACCCATCATAACAAGTTCATGATCATGTTTCCCAAACAATGAAATCAATCATAAGGCATAATCATAAGAATTACCCATGGAATGAAATAGGTTCCATAATATTTCCTCACATAATCAACAAAGTAAGATTAATAATGTTTCATATTACAAGAAAAAAATAAATATTATGGATTTTTTATATATATTACATAACCATAGGTCTCAAAATAAACAATTTTTTTTGTAATTAAAACATTAAATGATCATTAGATAAAATGATTAAGTGATAGAAAAGTTCCCCTTAAGTTTTTATTTAAAGTAAGAATTTGATAAATGAACTTATGGAATATAATGACTCATATCATAATTGGAAAACGATATGGTTATATAATTAATGGTAATATATATAATTTTTAAGTAATCCATCACATAAAATATAGATAGAAAGTGAGTGGGAGAGATAATGGACATAACCTAAAGAAAAAAAGATTGTTTAGAGAGTTACCATATCTATAGAATTGTCTTTATTCATAATTTTTTTTAAAATAATATATAATAAATATTTACCTATTTTAAATATACTAATTTAGTATATTTATATTTATCATACCTTGTTTTATTTTCTTATAACATCTCACCAACTCTTTATCAAAAAAATCATTATTAAATTCACTGTTTTGGGTGATAATTACTTCATTCCTCATGCATATTCTAGTTTTTTATTATCTTTACATATACGTTAATCTGATTAAAATTATCTATATAATTTTAAATATAATATTAATACCATATATATTTATTATATTGATTCTTTTAGTCTTCCCTAAAAGGTAGGTGTAAAAAAATGAATTGCATCGTTCATAGATACGATTAGATATACGTTTACATCAACGATGTTTCCAACATTGATAGATAGAAAAAATATATGGAAGTATTCATTAACCCATAAAATATAGAAAAAATATCGTAAATATTACATATATTTATAAAATCAATCATTGTAACAATCTATGAGATGCGATGAAGGAAATCTAATTACATCAGTTCATGAGGTGGTAGTCTGTTATACATAAAATAAACAATTTAATTTCCATTTAATTGAGGAAATAGATGGATATAGGTTTTTTCATAAACAAAAAAAATATTTTATATGTTATTTATGTGGCCCCACTCATCGTTTAATTTTTGTGGGCAGCAGTCAGATGAGAGTTTGTAAGGTTTTCCCAAACATAAGTTGCTACATGCCATAATATTGTGAATGTCTGAGGCAGAATTCACCGGGAGCGTAACTTGATTGTGATATTCAATGGATTAATACCCTTTAAAGTAGTATTCCTTTATAGTTTTCTATAGTTTTTGAAATATTAGATTTATGTTGGTTTATAGTTACATCAAGAATGTAAAAGGGATCAGAATCATTTTCGAGTACCTCTAGGAAGGATGGTCATAATTATATCCTTGGTATGATCCTAAGGATTAGGGATTGAAACAAGTAGAGGTCACATGTTAATATTGGTCAAATAAACTAGCTCAATCTAGGAGATAACTATTCCATTATCAAGAGAAATTGATAACCTAGACACATTGGGCTTAGCTTCTAAGGTACAAAGTATCATAGGCTAATTGTCATAGCCTAATCCACTCCAAATGTGATAAAGTATTTCCTTTTAATGTCCCATGATCAAGGAACTTTACATAAATTGGATATACATTGATTATTTATCCTGATTACAAACCCTCAATGTTACCAAAACTATTATTGAGGATTTAGAAATGTTTTGATACACCTACTCTGGTTCCCTCTCCTAGGTGGTTTTAGCCTCTCATGATAGGAGGAGATGAAATTAATTAATTAATTAAAACCATGATTGAGATGCTAATAATGTTTAAATTTAAATGATTCCCAATCTTAAATCATTTTAGATAAACAAAATGGAATAATCATACAATCAAGTTTTGAGAAATATAAATATCAATGTAATTAAATACTTGCATGGAATGAAAGTGGAAATGGATGTAATATGAGTTAATTGATGAATTTTAATGAATGGAGGTGGGAATTTAAAATTTTAAATGAAGGTGATGTTGAGAACATGACCCACAAAAAATGTATAAACTAAAAAAAATGAAAATTTGATGGAATTTTAGTTTAGGGGAGAGAGTGTTGAAGGAGAATCTAAGAGAACAAAGAGCATAAAATAATACCACTATGGAAGCTCCCCAAAACCACTATAGTATTACTGAATTTGTAGCTGATAAATTATATGTTGTGTAATGTATTTCCCATCGTGTAATGATAAATCCATGTAATTCTCTTTAGTGTTTTCATCTTTTGTGTACCAGGCATGTATCTCCTCTAAGATATGAGGATTGTCTAATTTTACATTGTGTACCACTAACTCATGATATGTAACATCATTCCAGCGACAACAACTCCATGGAGTTTTTCTCATTCAAAGGGTCATACTGATTTCACATCATTTATTTTTAATTCTTGATAGGTATTGGGTTCTTAACATGAACTCTTAATGAAAAGGGTTAACATTTTGGTTTCTGATATATTATATAACATGAGATAGTATTATGCGATATGAACAGGGGTTTCACGATGTGTAATGGGAAATTTTTTCCTCTTTTTTGTAATTTTCTTCTTTCAAACCTTTTGAACCTATTTTATAAATAATTCAATATAAACCAAGTGAATTATCAAATATATGATTCAAAAATCCTTACTTGAATGATAAAAAAAGTATATAAGATCATGTTTTACCAAATTCCACCACACATAAAAACTTTCCTATAATAATGCAAAAAGGACTTCATTGTTATTTAAAAGAGATAAGAAATGTTTAAAATATGAAAATTTCAATATTTCCATGAAAACAAATATGTGAAAAAAGAAATTTTTATTATCCAAAATCATCCGTGCATATAAAATTTTTCATTCCCCATTGCTCAGTTCTTAATTAAGATTATAATATTTTAATTATAATATTTTAACATTCCCATGAATTATAATCTAATTTTTAATTTACCTCATAATGATTCTTCTCTCACTATTCAAGGTAAAATGAAATCATAGTTATGCTCATACCTTGAGGACAGGATCTTAAACACAGGCTTGCATTAGTTCTAACATATCCACTTTGTAATGATAAATACAAATTTAATCTTGAGGGATTCAATAGTTATGATCTAATGACTCTGAGGCTATGTGAAGGTGGGTAAGAACTGAAAATCAATATCATAAAGATTGTAATCCCTAATGTACAATGCAATTATTTTGAGAAAAGTTTTATATAATGAATCATCCTAGCTAATCAAGTCCACAATCCTAACAAATCGGGTTGGATCAATGTATATATAAAGTATGCACCCAAAGGGTATCCTATTCCTTTAATTTTTCATTTTTATTTTCATTTTTCCAATGTAATGTCTAGGACATATCTGAAATCCATCTGCTAACCACGTATAATCCTTAAGGGTATTGAACAGTCTATAAATGGTGATTTCTGACCTTCTTAATACACAACCGATTTCAATTTTTTTCATAGGAATTTTGAAATGGATAAAAATATAAGTGAAATTATGAAAAAAAACATGGATAAAAACCATATCTGAAGATTGCACACTACCCCTTTTAATTTATGATAATCTAATTCTATCTGAATGCTTCCCCCGCACATATTCAAAAGTATTTCATGCATTATATAAAGACTAGTGTAGGAAAGGTAAAATATCCTTGGAATAGCTTCATCATATAAGGTAATTTGTGGAAATTATGAGATAATGAAGGAAATATGTCAGTTGGTTCTTAAAAAATAGTGGATAAAAAATTACCTCTATCATTTCAAAATTTTACTTGTTTAGTAATATCATCAATAAGATCTCAACGCAAATTTTGATAGGTTTTCAGTTCTGTGGTATCACTCAAGAAATAGGTTTAGAAAAGAATATGAAATTGTAGGTTAAGAATCCTATCAGTTATTGAGAATAATAAAATAAACATTGAAATCAAAATGGGTATAAAAATAAGTAATATGTAAATTAACCATAATTTAAAAAATGTTGAAATTTAATTAAATTAATATACTCATCAATCATTCTGAAAATATGAATAATGACAAAACATGTATTCTAACAATTAAAAATATAAATGTTTCTTTGTTTACTTGGTAATAATGTTATTCTAGTTTAAATATTTCTTAAAATTTGGAATATGTAACCTAGATATGTGAGAATAGATAATAAATCATTTGTATAAAATGTGAAAATCATAAGAAAATCCCCCACATGTAGAAGAATACAATGTCCTCACTATCCATGGAATTATTGTAGGAATATTTTATCAAATGACGCTTATAAAATTGAAATGGAATTGAAAATTTTTAAATGGAGGGAATCGAGTGCCCCATGTGTAAAATATAATTTTATGAGGGAATTTGGTTGTCTATTACAAAATCTAGGTCACCTGTAAAATGGTTTTGAAAAACATTCTGCATTAGAGAAACCATTAGACAATAAGTATAAGAATTTTAAAAGTAGAAATTTAGGTAGGTTCACATTTTTATGAACAATAATATCAAGTTTTATTTAAATCCCCAATTTATTTACAATAAATAACAATAAGGTACTCAAAATGAAAATGAAAAAGACTGAAAAAATGACTCAAAGTGGATAAGTGATCAACTATGGGTGGCCTCCCATAATGTTCTAATAGGAAATTATTATCTGGATAGATAGACCAAGATATTCTACAGTGGGGTCCATTGGCACGATTTCTCCTCTTGTGTTTGCAGCTACTGGTGGCAGTTTCCTCCAGATCCCAAGTTTTTTTGACTGCACTATTGAAAACCTAACTTATAACATTGGATTTAAACCATTGGGATAACCTAAAAACCATTGGAATAAGGTATCCCAATCGTTGGAGCAACGGTTGGCATGTTGGTCATGGGGAAACCCCTATACCAACATTTTTGAGAAAATTGGTGGTATAGGATTGGAAAATAACAATTTACTAATGGTTCTATATAAACCATTAGAATAGGGTTTTAGAAATAGTTACAGACCTTTGGTATATAGGATGATGAAATTTATTTTACCATATGTTCCTAATCATTGGTATATAAGATGTTGCAGTTTATTTTACCAACATTTTAAATGAAACTCTTGGTATATGACACTACAAGATAATTTGACAAATAATTCAAATAGAACTGTTGGTATAGGATGTTGCAATAGTATTTTACCAAAAGTATGAGCTAAAAATTTGGAATAGACCCCACTATTTTAAATACAATCTTCACCCCCAGCCTTCACCTGAAACATCAAATCCTAATCAACTAATACCCCCCCCCCACTATATCCCCCATTGCCTAAACCGACAACATTATAATTGAATCATGTAAAACCCAACTCTATCCCCCAATGCATCTAACACAAAGAATATGTATCAATCACAATTCATGTATCCCGCACTGCATATTCATCCACCACTTCTCACTCAATGCATATTATTCCAACTCAAAGAATAGAACATATGACTCCCCCCACTTCCCAATCACTAGATATGCATCCAATGCATGAATCCCCAACACCATAAGTCTTCTATTGAGTTTCAAATGTTCAAAAAAAATTGTGTGAAGTTGGAAATACTCCTTCCATAGAGAATAAAAACACCACCTAACAACTTGAACTGTGTAGGACCCCAGGACACCCTGAGAGGGGAGGGGTGAATCAGGGTGTCAATTTTTTCTTCTTAATGTTTTGGATCTTGTTCCCACATTCGTAGAAACTACTTAAACCTGTATGATGGATATGATCATTAATAAAACATTCACATGCAAAGAGATAACACAAAAATTTTACTTGGTTCACAACTAAGGGCTACGTCCAATGAGCATACACCGACAAGTTACCGGTCGTACCAAATTCCACCAATCTTCACTAGTTGTGGATGACAATGGTTTGGGAACAGTCACTATGTCCCAGGCTCACTGCCTTTAAAAAGGTTCAGGGATAGCTCACTACTTCCCTCGGGTCACTCCTGTTGACTCCCCCTGGATCAATGCCCTTGGTTAAGTCACTCTCAGTTTATAGACGTGAAGGTCTCTTCAATAGATTTTTATTGAAGTCTTTGTCTCTTGTTCATCATGAGACGATGCTTGCATCAGAGTAATGAGTTGATGCTCTTTTGTATTCAATCTTCTTCTTTTGTGCAATAACTGAATGCACTGTATCTTCTTATTCTCTTCCTTTGCTTCCAAATACCGACACCTGGGTGTTTTGAAATAATCCCCTCTTTCTATATAAATCTGAGTTTAGTTGCATGAACTGTTCTTCTTATCTTCTCAAAGCACAATGAGGGAGTTAAACACCAGTCATGTGTGTGCGGAACCACTTCTCTTCAAAGAAACAAATTTTTCATTGTTCTTCCATATTTTTAAATGAATGCATCACCTGTTTCACCGAAGGTATCGGGCAATCTTATAGCTTTCATGGAGCTCCACAAAGATGGGCGTACTCCAACAGCACCTGGAACTCTTCTCCAAACCTGGCACGCAATTCCCAATATGGATCACAAGTCTTCGGCACACAGGTCTAAACTGGCGCACAGGTATCACCAAACCACCTGTGTGACACTGCCTTCCTTTCCCAAACCGCCTTGGGCGTGCAACTAACAACCGACGTGCAAATTCAAACACTAGCATGCAAGTATACCTTCGCGACCACACACTACTTGCATGACTTCCACACCTGTGCGATGGGAGCTCTAATTTTTCTAAGTGTTGAACTCCACCATAAATTAGGAGGGGTGGTCCAGTATTTATAGGAATTTGGAACCCCCTGCACGACGGCGCATAAGTCTCTCCTCGGCATGCAAGTCACGGTGCACAAGTCTCTTCCCCTGCAAGTCACTTGCAAGACCAACTTACAAACTTGCATGACCCTCCTTCCTTTTCCATATTTTGAGTTTCTGATCTTGAAAAACAATAGGCACGCAAGTTCCCAAGCCTTCTAGGAATTGGCGCGCAAGTCTCTTCATGGCACGCTAGTCACTTGCGCGACCAGCCCAATACTTGTGTGACACTTATCCCGTTGACATAAATTGATGTTCTGATCTTGAAAAACATATAGCGCGCACATTTCATCTCCTTAAAATACATGGCGTGCAAGGCTCTTTTCCAAAATCACTTTTCTTCATTTTTCGATTTTCACGCCCAAAAATTTGGCAAACAATGGGAAACGGTGCCACCTTGTATCTGCTCTTTTTGTCCGCCTCAAGATCTTCCATTCCTTTGTCGATGTTTCATGAATAAAACATGGATCATTATCTACAGTCCTTGAACTCGACATGCCACCCTGAAATATCCTTTTTCAAAAAATTTGTATGTCATTTGTTTGATTTTTCAACAAGCACGATCACCTCAAAAGCACTTCTTCCTGGTGATCTATATCCTTCAGCAACTCATCTGCTTTTATCACAAACTAAACTATTGTGAAATTTATTATTTCAAGGAATAGATTTAACATCATCATCTTCTATGACAATGTGATGTGCATGGCTATCTCAGAATTCAATCCCCACACAACTATATTAGAATTCCAATCATTTTCACATTGTCTTCTTCATCAACCGTCATGATCTACTTCATGCAAACCATATGATTCAATTCATCAAGAAGTCTCTTGCATGGTTCTCATACAATCTTGAGTAATTGCATGGTCTTTATCCAAAAACCCCATTCTTCTTTAATCATCCTCAGATTGATTACACCTCACATTCTTTGTTGTTGTAATCAATGTATCACCTTTGACACATGTTCTTTGAACATATGATCAGTACAAAAATTGTCTGAATTACCATTCCTCCACATCATCAGAGTACTTTTTGATCTCTTTCATTTTGATCATCCATTCCTCCATTTCATTGGAGTACTTCTTGATCTCCTTCATTTTGATCTTCATTGAAAATTATTGACAACAAATACAACCTTATAAACAAAGTGGTTCCAACAAACTGAACACTCAAAAATGTGATAACACTTCACAATACCCAACACCATTATAGAAAAACACTTACTTGAATTTGATATCCTACCGCAACATGCAATGCCTAGACAACACAAAATAGTTTCACAGAACACTTTCAAACAACCACTTGCACTAGAAAATTGCAACGCCCAGACAACACACAACACTGATCAATCCGATGAAGTTAAAAAAATTATGGTATGATCCATATCCTCTATCTGAATATATAAATTTTCTAGTTAAAGTATTATCTTGTAAAAAACTTTCTTATGAAACTGAAATATAGTTATCGGGGCCTTGGAAGTGCGGGAAAATAGAAAATACATTGCCATGATAGGGTGGGATGTTTTGGATGTCATACAGGCCAGGACCATACTAAATATGGAATTATTTATTTACTAAAATGAAGATAAATGTGTTTGGTTACTAATATTAATTGATGAATAAACACCTCCTACTAATATTGAATGCTTATTACGGGACAATGAGTGGTTTTTTATGAATAAATAGACACTCTATTCCTCCCTCTATTGAATTTAAGTTCCAAATAATTGAAATAGAGACTCAAAAAAAGTAATCTACACTTATTTCTAATTCAGTTGGTCGTGCACTATGATGTAAAGAACTGATATACACAGGTCAAGTAGTATGTACTGTGATGTATGTACACAGTGAATGAATTGTGTACTTGAAGTGTATAATGTGACATATACAGTCCATACAGTGTATTTTAATGCATAATAGGAGGTTATCATAGAATTAGAGGCAAAAAAAATTTATTTGTAAATACATATGCTTAAATGACTACCATGCTTTCTAATTCAGGCAAAGCAGTGGGTAATGGGAAATAAAAGTTCTAATGATAAAGACTTTAGCACCCCTACAACCCAAAAATCACACTCTAGTAGGGGGAATAAGGGTCTATATATGAGAAACTATAGTCTATAATGAAAAAAACATATCTCAGTTGTTTTCCATGGATGCCAAAACAGTTTTTTAAGATTCCCAAGAGAGGAATAAGGTGAGGTGAGGCTGTTATAAGAGGGATAGAGAGGGAGTGGGCTGAAAATATTCTGAAGGATTTAGATCATTGGCTTTGGTGGGAGAGTGTAAAGTGCCTCTTGGGTAAGATAAACATAAAATCCTATTTCAATTTTTGTTTAACATTGCTATATATGATAGATTTTTCATGTGTGATTATTGTATATGTGATTCGATATTTTAGAATTAAACATTGTTAGGGATCCATAATGATGATGAACATGTTTGGTTACTGATATTTAGTGTTGACTAAACACCTACTACCCATTATGATTACTTTTTATTGGCCAATGAGTGGTGGATTTTGATGAACAAATAGGGAATTCATTCCTCCCTCTATTGAATTTAAATCCTAGATCACTGTATAAGATACTTCGTAGTAGTAATCTATCCTGATTTTGTAATTAAATTAGCCTTGTAACTAGTTATAGAAGAGTGATATACACAAGAAAAATAATTTTCATTGTGATACATGTACATGGAATAAGAAATGTGTTCAAGATATATGGAATGTGAAATATATATGTCAGGAAACATATATAAAAACAAAATAGAGGGTTGTGATAGAATCATAGTCTATGTAGCATGTACTGGTAAATAGGTAGGCCCTACATAATTACATACATTCTATTTTCGGCCAAGGAGTGTGTACTAGAAAATTATAAATCCAATGATAGATCATGTAACGTTCTTATAGACTAGAAAGAACATTCTAGAAGGGGGAATTAGGGTCACTATAGGAGAAACTATAGCTTGGAAAGAAACGACATCAACTGGGTTTGTCTAGGTCCCCATAGCTATTTCTTAGTGGCCCCATGTGAAGAATAATTTGAGGTGAGGCTATTAAAAAGGGATTTGAACCAAGATATTTGACCTATGAAATTATTGATAAAAAACTACTAATGTGGACTGATGAAATATATATGTTACTATAAATAACTATTTAACTATTCATGGAATCACCACCGGTAAAGTGTTTAGAACAAATGAAATCTAGGTTATTATTATATTGGAATTACTTTTATTGGTTTAATTTATTTTAGTTTGACACATTTTTAATCATTTTGTATTGGTTTAAATATTATAACGTGAGTTCAACATAAGTAATAACTATTTAGATTTACTATGAACATATAGATCCAATTCACCTATATGTATTTAGTTATGAATAAAATATTCTAGTTCATTTTAGTTTGGTTAAATATGTATTATTTTTTTGGTCAACTGTATTTTATGTTAATTTTTTATTGGTTAATTTTTGTTTGGTTTATTTTATTGTTCTCTTGTGGGGTTTAATTTATGTATTATTTGGAAAGATTTATTGAATTCAATTTTTTTCATCCTTATTAAATTCAACTCATTTTTTGGTTTAATTCGATTCCATTTGGTGAAATTAAATTCAATACAATAAGGTTTAGAATTTTTTCCATTTTTAGATTATTTATAGTGTTTATGTATTGTTTAGCTCAATTACGGTTTATTTGAATTAATATTATTTCATTTTAATTTTTTTCAATTTTAGTTGGTTGAGGTATCTTAGGAAATGTTTGTTCCATTTGGGTTCAATTTTGATTCACTATGTTTGATTTGGATAGGGTTAGTTATTCATAGTTATGTTTATTAATTATTAGGATCACTGTATTCCTACCCAGTTGGTTAGACTTTATAGGATAAAATATTAGAATCCATATTAAATGGATCTATTCATGAGATTATATGTAAATATTAATTGAAATATGTACATGTGAATATAATTTCAAAATTAACATGTAAAAATATAAATAATTTATATATTATTATGTAAACTATACTGATTTGTAAACAATATTAATATATAGAATGTTAGTTCCCTAATAAAATTTAGAGTTTATATATTCATTTATTTAGTTTACACGTTAATAAAAACATAAATTTTAAACCATTTAATGAACATATTAACCATTTATAGATTACAATTTACAGTTTATAATTTACATATTAATTATAAACTCATTATATATTAATGAAAACTGTTAAATTTTTATAATTTATACAAAATGTCATTGTTTTTATATAAATATAGATTAATATAAAAAATAAATTCATTCTAAGAATTCATATACCATATGCTTATACATAAATATTTACAATCATGTGAAATCATGGATAGAATTCAGATTAATGGTATAGTGAGAGATTTTGGAGGCCAATTTCACCCAAATAGAGCCCTTGATTGTCCAATTTGAACAGCATATCCATTGAAGAAAATCCAACACACTTGATCACAAAAACAACCTTTGACAAGGACTTAAATAATTTTACTGTATTTACACATATTTTCTATGAAAAACATTAACTATGATTCTCAAAAAATTTGAGACCTAGAAATATTCATTGTGAGTGGGAATCAATCCGGGAGAAATTTTTCACCAAAGAAAGGATTTATGATCTTACAAACTATTGTGTAGAGTTTATACCATCATTTAATAGTGAAATAAACATTTTATAAAAATTGGAAATATTCCATGGAATAAAAACTCACTAATTCGTGATTGGAGGAGGGATTTCTCGGGATAGGATCCAGATGGGAGGAGGGAGCTGCGTGCTAGGGTTGCAGATGGGAGGAGGCGAGTAGGGGTCCTGGGAGTCTGAATCAGATGAGTGGAATGGGTATATAGGGAGTTTGGATCTGAGTTTCTACCATCATTAAATGGTTCAATAAACACATGATATAAATTAGAAATAAAGCAATGAATAAAAACTCATCAGTTTTTAATGGGAGGAAGAATCGCTCGAAATATGATCTCGATGGGAGGAGGGAGGCATGTGTTAGGGTTTTAGATGGGAGGAGGGGAGCGAGTGCTAGGAGTCGAGTTGGGTGCATGGAGTAGTGCAGGTATTTAGGGGAATATGGTATCCCTATTGCAATATTTTTTAAAAACGTTCAAATAGAGTAGAATATACAAAAAAAAATTATAGAAACTCGTTGGAATAGTTGTGGTATAAATAAAAATCACTACACTTATAGAAAAACCAAAGGGATAGGTCCGTTTGGAAAAGCCCAATTTCCAGTATTGTTGGGATGACAAAATTAGGGGAAACAACATGAGGATGAATCAGATGTTAATCGAATGGTATCATAACTATCAATGTATTCTTCTAAGAATGGATTTATATGGAAAATTCCAGAAATAAACATGGTATTTCTACGAAACACTGGGTCACCTTTTTTCATAGAATATGTTGTGGTACTGGGTGATAAATAATGACAGATGACTTAGAGTATCTATATATGGCTATTTCAAATTTGAACGAAATGAAACACAAGTCAAGAAAATGTGATAGGAAAATGTATTTCCATATATAATGTAATGGGTTGTAAAAAATGTCAGCATACAGAAATTGATGAATGAAAAAAAACTAACCTATCTTAAAGGGTATAAAACCAATATTAATCCATGTTTCTAACTAAGTATCTAAACCAAATATCTCCTCCATAATCAATCTACCCACTACTGGTGATGAAAGCTCTAGGTTGTCATAAGTGGTCGTGGACACAACAGGAGAAGGATGATCAACAGTAGAGGGTGGAGTTATATTAAATGATACATAGGGTAGAGTGGGTGGTGGGGAGGTACCAATCCATAGGGTGGCCATCGGTCTCATAGATGAATCGAAAAAAGGTAGCTCTGTGGTTGTGGTGATCACTAACACCTTACCCCACCGAGTCTTCCTAGATAAAAAATCCTACTTTGAAGTATGGTTAATGATATACAAAGGGAGTTCATTATGATCTATTGTTGGTATTGTAATTGTAGAAGACAATGGGTTGGTAGAGGCTACTGGTGGAGTGGTGAACTCAGAAGGCTCGATGAATGGAAGATCAATATGAATAGAAATCTAGCATAGATTCACCAGGATAAACTATTGTGTAACCCTGATCTCTTACAAGGAGGGATGGCTTGGTGGAGGTATGTAAGATGAGGTGGTATATTCATTAGGATAAGTGAGAAGTGTAGTTGGGGAGGTAGTATGTGGATCAACTGGTGGGTATGCTTTTTCATGTGGTGATTCCTTATGCATGCTTGGTTCCCAATTGTAATGATCATCATCTTTCAGTAAAAGATTCATCTTGTCTACCTCAATGAAATCAAAAAGATCAATAGGTCCTAAAGAGGTGAGTTTTAGGTAAGAATTGAAAAAACCCATGTGTCTAGCTTGGTGAGTTATAATGTATCCTCCCATCAATGTACCATCACTCCCACTATGCATGGTCCTTTTAATAATGAGAAATTGTGCAGCCATTTTGATGGGTGGACTGCCCATGGATTTTGTAAGAATAAGAAAATAAAACTTGATAACACACCCATATGACTCGAACCTAGAAAACCACCCATTTATTAGTTTTATATGAGGAATACACATTTAAGGGATCTGAAACTGTGTAGACATGGTGATTCATAGGTCATGGGGTAACTGGGGGTGTTATGAAATAAACTACTATAGGAATTGTGAATCCCCTCGGGGTGGCTCTAGCTAAAGATTCTGATATACCTATGATGTGATATCTCTTCAATTGAAATTTATAGGCTCATGATGAACACATAGAATGAAATATCATGTGTTTGAACACCATGGTGGACTCCAAGGCTATCGATGTCAATCTTGAATGTGGACAGAAAATCTAAATATAATCCATTGCAGGATTTCTCATAATCATTGATAATGATGTTGACATGATGTGACTCTAGGATGTCAAGGGTGGAATTTTGAATTATTATCCTAGCTAGGATGGTAAGGTATAGAATTTTTTTGTCTACCTAGGGCTTTTCTACAGCCTAGTGAGACTAACCTGGTGCATCAGGTTTGAAAACCAAACGACGTGGTGCAGGTTGATATCATCGTCACTGGAGAATTCGTCCACGGTGGATGATGAGTTAGCTAAAGAAGAATTTGTAGTATGGGCTACTACATGTGGTGATTAATGTGTGGCTGATGTGGCTTATGTGGGGCCACCTGGGTGCTTTATATGTAGATGCTCATCAGAGGCGTATAATGAGTCAGAAGGTTGAGGCAGCTTGGTTCGGGCCATCACAAAGTTATGGTGGGTGTTCACTTAGGCCATGATAAGGGATGGTGTGGTAGGGTTGGGGATACAAAGTTAGAGGGGGGAGGGGTTAGAGAGTAGTATGAGGGTGTGTTGGTATGTTCATGATATGAGGAGAGAGGTGAGGGGTCAAGGGGGTGCATGCAAGAGAGGAGGATAGGGAGAGAGTGTGTGAGGGAGAAGGGAAGGAGGTGGGAGGATAAGGGACTAGAGTGTGGGTCGTGAACCTAGGGTTCATGAACTGTGTTTTATATAATATAAATGGTGGGTGACATGGAATTTAATAAGAGATATCATCATGTAATTATTAATTAAAATGGATTTTTGGTAGAATGATTACAAGCTATGTAATGGGATTTCATGACATGTAATAGGGTTTTATGAATTAGTATTATTTAACCCCTAACATCTATATCTTATCCTATCCAAAACATAATTATATCTTATTATATCATAGGAAAACATTAACTACCCTAGGATTAATCCCATTTAGTGCTTCCTTTTACATCTGAAGCATGACACGAATATGGATCAAATGAAATTGAGGCTGATGACACAACCTTCACAGAATGGATCATGAATGATTTTCAATCTTTTCTCATTCTCTTTAAAGGGTGTCCCAATATATCTATGAATATCAATGGTTCCATAAGTAAAAAACAATAATTACTTCAAAGGGTCTTAACCATTGAGATATCCATTTTCCAAGGAATAGTTTCAATCATTCATAAAATAAAAGGTCCTTATTCCCAAGAACAAAGATACACCTGGAAATGAATTAATCATTCCATTTAATTTTTTCTATATAGATACTAGAATTATTATAGGCTTCCCTTGAAATTTCTTTTAATCCAATTAACTATAGTATCTATGTTTCTACCATTTTCACAAAATCCAAATTCAATTTTTTAATTTCTCAATATGAATGATGTTTGAGTTCCACTTGAAGATCACATAGTTTCCCATAAACTAGTATGAAGGGAGTTGATCCTATGAGTGTTATTCATTAAGTAGGTTATTACCATAGTTCATCATCCATATTTAGTCTATAGTCACATTGGATTGTATTTTCTGTGTTTTCCAAGATTTTCTTAACCTCTGTATTTGAGAGTTCTACTTTCCCAAATGTTTGTTAGTGGTAGGGAGTTCCTATATTATAAATGATTCCATTTTCCTCTTGGAATACCTTCATAACAAGGTTCCGGTAATGTTTTCCTTGATCACTAATGAGAAATCTTGGGAACACATTCTTTTTCATAATGTTCATTACCACTTTCACTATGTCATGTGAAGGTTATTCAACTTCAACCTATTTCGAGATGTAGTCAGTGCCAACTAGAATTTAGGATTTTCTATATAATGTTTGAAATGGTCACATGAATTATATAAACCAACATCAAATACTTCTTCCTCCATAATGGGGTTTTGTGGCATCTCATAACTTTTTTGTTTGTTTCCATTCTTTTGGTATTTATCACATCTTTGGTATAATTCCCTTTAAAAATTGGGGTTGTGTTGGATATAAAAAAGTAAACTTTTTATAATTTTGGATACAATGTACTTAGGTCCCTTATTTCTATTATTTGGTGACATATGAATCATTTTTATTACATTCAAGATTTCAATTTCAGGGATAAAACATTAGAGGAATCCTTCAGTACAATGATTGAATAGAAATGGTTCACATTAGTATAAATGTTTAACATCATCTAAAAATATTTTCCTTTGTTGATATGATTGGCCTTTTTGTATGAATCCCACGGAAATATAATTGGAAATATCATAAAAACATGGTTGAACTTTGATATAAAAAAGGGTATCATATGGAAAATCTACTTCAATGTCAGCCTCTTCTACTTCCTTTATAAATGATAGGGGAATTCAGGATATGTAGTCAGTAATGAAATTTTCTATTCTGTTTGTGTCATTAATTACAATGTCAATCTATTCTAGAAAGAGGATCCACTTATCACCCTTGGTTTCACATCCTTCTTGTTCATCAAATATCTTAGAAAAGCATGATCAGTATGTACAATCACTTTGGATAAAATAAGATAGGATTATAATTTTTAAAAGGAATATATGAAGGAAAATATTTGTTTCTATATAGTCATGTGATTGACATGACCATCACATAGTGTGTGTTTTGCATAATATATAATACAAATGATGTGTCTAATTCACATTCGTAACATAAAACCAATAGAAATGTCATTGGCATCAAACATTAACTCAAATTTCTTATCCTAGTTGGGTGAAATTATGATTGGGGATGATATCAGGATCATTTTCAAAATCTTAAATTCCTACCAACACTCCTCCATGAAATTCAATTGGGAATTCATTTGATATTAAGTGCATCATTGGACGAGAACCCATGGAATAGTATTTTACTAATAATCAATAAAATCCATCATTTCCAAGTAAGCATCTTATTAACTTCACTTCTGATGGTTCATGAATGTCCTTGAGTACTTTAATTTTAGATGGATCGAATTCAATTCCATCAATGGAGATTTATACTTTAGGACTATTTCACCTTATACCTTAGAATAAGATTTCTCCTAGTTTAATACCAATAATGTTTCTTCATTGCATTGGATGATTAATTAAAGATTACATAAAATAACCTCAAATGATATCCATATACTGAGAAGTCATCCATAAATATTTTTCAGAATCCTTTAGTAATGTCATTGAAAATATGATTCATGGATCTATGAAAGTTTTCATGGTCATTTCACATTCCAAATGAAATTCACCAATAGAAAAAAGTAAAAATGGTCTTGTCAATATGGTGTTTGAGTAATTAGTGGGGTAGAATGAAATTTGGTTGTATCCTAAATATCCATCTAGTAAATAGTAAAAATCATGTCACATAAGTCTTTCCAGCATTGGTCCATGAATGGTAAGGTAAATTTATCCTTAGTTATTACTATATTTCAGCATCATTAATTGATGAAGACTCTTTGTTTCCCTCTATAATTGGGGATGACCTCGTTGATTTAAGATTCAAAACATTCCAAGCGGTTTCTAACGGGTTTGTTCACTGAACCAGAAACATTTGATGATTCCATGTCCATTTTGACCTACTTTCCAAAGGTAGGTGTTCATTAGTTGTAGACTGATGAGGCTTAGGAATTTTCATTGGTCGAGAGGATGGGAGGTCAGACTCATCACATCTTTTTTAGGGGAATTATTGTCTACTCTAGGTCTCTCTTTATAGATTTAAGTTATGTTCATGAATCCTTATTAAATTACCAAGTATAAAATGAGCTTTTCTATAGATATGACAATAAATGATTGATATGTTGGAAATTTAGAGAATCTTTTATATGTATTCGAGGTTCTTCATCAATAGAGAATCATTTGTATTTATTATATATTCTTAGTCAATGGTATCCTTAAATACATAAAAGTCTCTTGGTCATTATGATGACCATACTGGTTTTAAAGCCACTCAATGGGGCACATGAAGTTTATTTTCATTCAGGAGGACATGGATTATTTCAGTGTTAGGATCGTACCCGCAGATGGGCTTCCTACGTATCCTTTGTTTTGTAAAAAAAGAATTAGAACCCACGTAGTTCAAGTAAGGGAGTATGATGTTTATGCATGATTTATGGCTCAAATAAAGATGTCATGATTAATTTTACACTCTAATATCATGTTAGTCATGCTCGGTTTGAGAAACAAGAGGTATTGGTGAAACCAGACAATTGTGCCATGCAATGATGTGGGGCTTATGTACGTATGACTGCTCAAATAGATGAGGATTAAGATTTAATTCAGGGAAGAAATCCATGAACAGGGTCCATAAAGGTATATGTTCTTCATGGATATTTGGATACTCTAATCTTGGGTCTTACTCCTAAGGAAGATGCCCAAGTTAGGAGGGGACTTATGATTGGGTTTTACTCCTGAGAAAGAAGCCCAGATCAAAATGAATTATTACTAGTTAAGAGAAAAATCAGACTGGGTCTTATTCCTAAGGAGGAGGCACATGTTAAAGGGATTTGAAAATTAAGGGACTTGGGGATTACTCCTAAATAGGATGCCCATATTTGAGACTAGGCCTTATTCCTGAAAAGGAACCCCAGGTTAAAGGATTTAAGGTTTGGGGCTTACTACTGAGGAGGATGCCAATATTTGGGGAATTACGACTGGGGATTATTCCTAAAAAGGAGGCCCATGTTAAAGGACGTGGGGCTTACTCCTAAGGAGGATGCCCAAATTAATGAGGACTTGGGGTTTACTCCTAAGTAAGATTCCCAAATTAATGAGGACTTGGACTGGGGCTTACTCCTAAATAGGAGCCCATATTAAGGATTATCTCATCTTAAAGGATGAGGGTTAATGAAAGAACTCTCTAACTTTAGTGACATAAAGATGTGAAAATCACTATGTTTTGAGAGATGTTCCACAGAGATCCTTTCATATAAGGATTTCAATCAAGAAAACATTCCATAAATGGCATTGAAGAGTGTCTTGAATATTGAATCTTGAATAGGATAGGTGGAATGGCATAAAAGAGGTGAAATGGGCAGGAAGGGCACCCAAAAGTAGAAGGGTGCGCAAGCCCTGGTAGGCGCGCAGGTAATGCGTGGGCGCGTAAGTATTGGTCGCATAGGTATACCTACATAGCTCATGGGTACTTGTGCGATACTTTCCCAATAGAGTAATACTTGGGAGATTCTGGACCAAATCCTTTAGAATCATCCTGAGGTACATCCAGAAGAGTGACGTGTAAGTTTAAATGAATAGGTAAGGAGGTGTGCAAGTGTGTTCATTTCCCTTAAGGGTAAAAACACTTAGGCGCGCAAGTGTTAGTGAATTTTAACACTTAGACCTTATTCCTCTTATTTAGACCTTCTATTCTAGGTAAAGAATTACCTTAGAAGTGTTCGGAAGACTTGAAGAAGAGACTTGGGTGTTCAGAGCGCTCTATCTGAATTCGGGAAAAATTCCTCCTGAAATGGGGGGCTCACAGGGTCTGTTTATAGGGTTCTAAAGACCCTAGGCGGTTATCACTTAGGGTACACAAGTCACTTGCGCGACCATTAGGCGGTGCACAAGTATACTTGCGCGACAGTAAGGGAACTTGCGCGACCCTAGGTCCTTTGACTCATTTTTCATTCCTTTGTCGATTTTTTATATTTTCTTCAAAAGATGAATCACTTTGGGATAAGTAATTTCCTTTTCCATTCCTTTAAACAATGTGGAAAAAAAGGAATGTCAACAAAAGTCACCCCTCAGAGTTGGATCTGAATGAATAAGGATGTGACTCTGAGGAAAAGAAGAAAACCAAAGGGAATGCAGGTGTTCACCACGCAACTTCTTCACGCAGGTGTGAGTCGCGTAGGGATGGAGAGCGCTGGATGGAGCGCTCTGGCAGTAGGCGCGCATGTGGGCAGCCTTGCCTATAAATATGCGATCATTTGTCACTCATAGCACCTGATTTTCAGATTTTAAAGCTCTCATCGCGCAGGTCCCCTTCGTCGTGCAAGTTGCTTGTATTCCACTGTTTCTTTGCTGTCACGCTGCTGTTAAGGTACTTGGACTTGCAAGGTTATACTTGCGTGGCAAAAACATGCACAGTACATTAACACTTGCATGATACATCCATACTTGCGCGCCAAGTTTAGACTTGCGGACCTTAATGGATTTGATATTTTTTCTGAATTCTTTCAAAAATTTTATGAAAAATAAACCCATTTAAGAGTTAATTTATTCAACCTTTGTGCAGATTCAATGGCTACAAGAATAATCAGAATGGCTGATGAACTGGTAAGAAAAAGAATTGATGAAATGATGGATATCATTGGCCACAATTATTATACCATCTGTGATAGCACTCTCTCAGATTTGGCTAAGTATATAATGAAATATCACTTTGATTTCCCACAAAGCACTTATCTACCTTTGTACGGTTATGGTCATCTGCGAGAAGTCACTATTCCAGAATCAAAGAACTATCTCCCAGTTTATTAGTTTCAGAATTATACCAACATTTATTCAGCAAATATCTCATGTGGAGAAATATTTATAAATACTGGAATAGTGGAGAAGGCCCACATGATGCAACATATCCCATGTACGCCAGATCTAAAAAATCATAAGCATGAGCTGCAACCACATTGTTATCTTTCAATCTTCTGAAATTCTCAGATGGATCAATCCAAAGGCTGGGAGAAAATTTGGGAGTTCCATCCTGGAGGAGTTGTGAAGCCAACTTGGATGTGGGAATACTGGGTACGACAAACCTTTTTAGATTTTGTTCGAAGATCTAAAAGGAGTTGCGATATACGAAGCTATCTAGGTTGGGGAAACATATGTTTACAGACATGATAACTTCTTGCTAGAGATACTCAGCCACTAGAGCCCAGAAACCAATTCTTTCCATCTAACTCATAGAGAAGTAGGAATCAGTCTATGGGATGTCCACAGGATCTCAGGGGTTCCAATTTTGGGTGACATGTATGATGAATTCATTCCTCCCAAGGTGACTTGGAATGATTCAGAGAAGACTCCTGCTTTAGGACGAGAATTATTTAAAATCTTCCACATGATCAAGAGTTCAGATACCTCCTTAACTCAATCTAGAAAGGATATTCATCCGGAGGAGTGGATGAATATATTTCTTATTGAGAATAAAGGTAAGGTGCCAAAGGAGAAGTAGCTGAAGGAAAAAGGATCCAAGAAAAATAAATCCAAGGATAAGTGGCCCACCTGTCCTACTACCTGCCCAAAACCTGATAAGAGTGGTTCTCCTAGAACATTTGGGAAAACTCTAGAATCAGGAGAGTTCGAAAAGTGGGGATATGATGTGAATCAAAGGATCCCAAAGAGGACTCATCTGGTGGGCTTCTTGGCTTTTTGGCTCAGCATTTATCTCTTTCTATTCATGGATTCGAAGGGAGGCATCAGGCCAAGGACCTTAGTTATTGCGGCAAAGTTTACTGAGGGAAAAATGGTTGGGTTGGCTACCCCCATTTTATCAAAGATTCATAGGATTTTACTTCATGTATTCATGGTTAATATACTTTAAGAATAGTGGGACCATTCCAAGTTTTATGGGGATGGATTTTCACTCCCTTCAGAACTTATGATATACAGAATAGAGTACAAATTCCTAGAAGTTCTTTCAGGCCGTCAGTGCAAGCATTCTCTGGAGTTTATCCATTAGATCTTAATGCCTATGACATGAAAGGGAGGCCAATAATGTTTAAGGAATTCAAATTCTTTCCCAATGTAAATCCTCCAACTGGGTGGTTTGTTGATGATGGAACAACCCACTTGGATTTGAGGGAAAACATGCTAGCTTGCAGAGATGGTGTGCTAGCTGCCAGGATTGACAGAGAAATTATATGTGAGGCCTATGCTCCATATATATTTGCACGTCAATTCAAGTGTCTGCAAAAGATTGATGTATCTCCCCCAGTACATGTCAGGTTAGAGAAACATTCGATGGTTCCTCAACAACTGTGGCTGCTGACGTCAAGGGAGAAGACTGGGGCGGTATTTGATCTACCGGTTGAAAAAGTGGCACATAACTTGACTACATGGTATGTCGAGAACTGGATAGCATCATACCCTAAAGGGGTGCTGAATCACCCAGTTAATCGGGTGGGGAAAAGGAAGGGGACTGTAGAGAAAGGAACCATTCCTCATGAAGGTGATGCTTCCCCACCTGAAGCCGATTCGCCAGATTCCTCCTCTTGGACTGATTCATCAGATTCCCATGATAGGGATTATGAGGCACAACAAGTGGAAAAGCGTCCTCGTGCCCGATATAATCCTCTGGTTAGAATCAAAAGACCTACCCCATCAACACCTAGTGAGTTACTTCATTGTGGTAATTTAATCAACATCACTTTATAAAGCAATAAGTCTTATTTTCTTATTCTATATCAATAGGTGCAGGAGCTGGGAAGAAATTGAAGTCGAAAATTGTAGGACCTTCCTCGCAGCCTTCTGGTACATGCACTGAATATCTACGACCAGAGGTTGTCCAGACATGGAAGAGTCTATATTGTGGTACTGAGACTGCCTGGCTAGATTTGTGAGAGGGTCTACAACTCCCTAGAATAGGGAATCTCATTGCTTCTATAGATATCAAATATGAGGATAACCCCAATGAAGTGCGGGCTTATATTAGAGAGCTGTAAATACTCATATATGCCACTGAAGATTCCATTCCTGTCACCAAACGGGTGAAGGAATTGATAGATCGTGGCATTGCTGAGGGGACTGATGAGGAGTGGCACGATTATGTGGCTCCTGAAGATGTAAGTTTTATTTCCTTATTTACTTTGCAACTTGATTTCAATCGAAGCTTTGTCACTCAAGGAAATTATTTTCTTCACCTTGAAGCTTTCAAATAAAGGAACAGTTGAGGTTCCTTCACCATAGTACAGCCCTGGTGGTACTGCCATTGGGGCAGCTGATGAGTCTCCTCATGAATCGGGCGAGATATCTCCAGGACAACAGGCCATGAATGAGGAGTTGGACATGGCCTTCCATTTTCCAATTCAAGTGCCAATATGGGTGACTGCTGATACTCCTAAAAAGCCACAAGGATAAAGGCGATGATGGAGGACTTCCACCGTTAAACTCTTTATCAGTAGTGGTAAGTCTTTCGGATAATCGTGATTCTATACCCATGAAACGTTATCTCATATTTTTGGGGATTTCAGGGGCTTCTCCAATTTCCCCTCTGAGGGAAAAGACTGATCCTCCTTTGAGGACCGCAGAGTGTGTTGTGGAAAAATTCCAAATTCAGGCTGACTTGCCTACTCCTGGAGAAGAGCCAGCATCTATTCCCAGTATCCCTCCTGCTGCTGTTGTGAGAAGAGAAGAACCTGCTACTGGTAATTTAACAATGCTCCATAAAATGTTGAATGAAACATCTACTAACTTCTATTCTGTGATATTTCAGGTTCAACCCCTGCATTACAGCTCTTGGCAGCCATTGCAACCGACGCTGCCATTTTAACTGAGGAAGATGTCCAGGGTCAGGGACCGCAGGATGATGGTACCCAAGAAAGCACATCAAATTCTCCAACTGGTGAGACTAACCAGGATTCCTAGATGACATTAGATGAAATGATGGAACTTGGCGCATCTTTCGAAGATTTTATAAATCATGTTAACTTACCATGTAATTTAGAAGATTATGGGCGTGAGTGTTATCCTTCGTCCTATTAAGAATAAATTCTTATTACATTTCTAATCATGAATGGTTCAAATGTGCAGTTTTGTCTGAGAAAGATGCTGAACAACCCATGCCTGAAGGGGGTACAAAAAACCCTACCATTGTAGAGACATTAGCACAAGAAGATCTGAACCCAGTAGAGCTTCCTCAAACTCATCCTGAAAATCTTATCGAATCTAAGAATTATGGGGAGGATCCTTCTCAGTTTTTTGATCTACCGTTGGGTAAGGAATAACAATATGTGTGATTGTACATAATTTACAAGACAAACGATTCTTTTGTTATCCTTTGAAACTAACCAAAGCATTCAATTGATTATGCAGGGCCATCAACTGTAGTGGCTAGATCTAGAGGTGGGGCCTCAGCCTCCACCCCAATGGGAATCAAAAGTGAAGAAGCTCAGGACAGGGGGGAAGAAGCAGAACGAGGCACTCCTATAAGTGCATTAATCCCAAATTACATGCCCCCTATGATGAAGATGTCGAATCAGACCCAGAGGTACTTAAGGTGC
Organism: Viscum album; assembly: GCA_963277665.1. NCBI lineage: Eukaryota > Viridiplantae > Streptophyta > Magnoliopsida > Santalales > Viscaceae > Viscum > Viscum album. The sequence goes on from OY728158.1 coordinate 887,217,535, forward strand.
TCAACTTTTTACAACACAAGGAATGGAACAAAATATGGAAAATCATATCTGAGGTTCCTTAAGAATATCTATCATCGAAGATCCCTCGATTGTCATCCTTGTTCGTCATGCTAGGACTTGGCGGTTTTGGATATGAAAAGATCCATGTCACGGTGAAACATGTCATTTTAAGAAGGGAACAAGAGAAAAAGTACCGTGAAGATCTGACCAGGGTGAAGCTGTCAGCCAACATCAGTGAATTTGAGGCTGTAGTATCCTGAGTTGAGGCTGACTATGCTGGCAAGATGAAGGAGCTAAAACATAAGATCAAAGATAAAGTCATCCAGCAGATGCTCCCTCAACAATAGTTAGACTTTTTTACAGGGGAACTTGACCTACTCAATAATTCACTGGAGGGAGCTTAAACGAATGGTATAAAATCCATCGCAGATGACAAGAAATCACTCCATCAGGCTGAAAAGAGTGAAGTTGGTCGGGTGCATGAGCTTCAAGTAGCTGCTGATGAAGCTCGGGATGTTGTTCATCAAGTGAAGACATATGTTGATAGCCTCTTGTAATTTCCTGTAAAATAGAAGAGACTCCAATCTATGTATGTCCTTTTAATTCTTGTGCATCAAATGTAAAGATTACTTTCATCTTCAATCACTTGTGCACGTCTTTTCCTACTACCTTCTTTAAATTTTACCTAAGCCAATGGGCCTAGTAATCATAGTTTTATTTTTACTAGTATTATTATAAATAACCCTACAAACTTTGAATATTTTAATCGCTCAATATTATCTAAATCATACAAAATGTATGTTTATTGAGATGGAACTTGACTTTTATTCAGAGTTCCTTTTTCTTTTGTGGGCAGTTTAAAGTCATGCACATCGAACATAAAGAGTCAAATGTTTAATGTCGAAATAGCTTTGACCAAATGAATTATAATTGACTCAATTCTGTGAAAACTTATCTGAAAATATTTTACCACACTCAAGTATGGGGGAAAATATGTAAACTAAGACATAAGAAAATTTGAATCCGAGGAATGGTACTAAATAGAGCTAACAAGTCATTCGAAGAAGTAGTTCCCAAGAATTATGTTACCATTATTTAACAAACCTGTTAGGGAGTTGAATTATGCAAGGCCACCTAAGGTCATTGTCTGCATAGTCAAATAAATAGCATCTTTTGGCTAACAGGTCCATTATGTAGACTACTAATGCAAGGCCGCCTAAGAGAACGTGCTGCATAGTTAGGAAAAAGAACTCTCAGAAATTTACTTTTCTACTCCTAAGAAGCCAGTGAATGTTTATGGGGATTCAACTTTTACAATGTATAGAGTTTTTTGCATGGAGAGAGGTACTTTAATATGGAGAAGATATTTCGAAATATGTTTGTCTAAGAATTGGATGAATGTTACTCCTACGAAGGTCTGACCCAAACGTAGGGAAGGAAAATATAAACCATAGACTTGATTACTTTCAGATCATGAAAAAGAACATGAAATGAATACTTTAAGGATAACTATTTTTTGGATCCTTACATATTTTTGATAAGACCAATAAGGACAAAAGAGTCTTTCTACCCAAGAATGAAGTTACCAGTATCTAACAAACCCGTTTGGGGGTTGAATTATGCAGGTTTGCCTAAGGGCATTGGCTTCATAGTCAAATAATAGCACTTTTGGCTGACATTTTTGTTATGTAGACTATTTATGCAAGGTCGCCTAAGGGCACGTGCTGCATGGTAAAGCAAAAGAATTCTTAGAAATTGTACATTTTGTGACCAGAAGTCAAGAAATGGGTTATGAAGATCTATAAGTATTCAAGATTAGGATTATGACACATAAAGATGGGTATTGTCCAATGTATGCAGAGATACATGGATCAATGATAACCATAATCATGTTGTGGATGGATCCTTAATTGAAATTTTGGACTTCACTACATATCCCATAATGATTGGAATCAAGACATACGTAGTTTTTAAACTACAGTTTAACGTCGTGCGGGATGAAAATATAGGAGATCTTAGTTTAGGGTCATAGAGCTTGGACCATTTATAAGAAATACACAGTGTGTGTTTTCATGGGGACTTTTCAGCCAAGGGACTGAAAGTGAAATTTGGGGTTAGGCCAAAAAGACTTGGGGCTGGATTCAAGGGACACTCGAACGTTCCTACGTATCCCATAAGGATGGGAATCAAGCCCACGTAGTTCTAGAAATACCCTCTGTACAAATTTGGTTCGTACATGTGAAGGGTGAAAGGGGACTTTAGTGCAATGATGGCTTAACCCAAGATAAAAGGTTCGGGCATTTCCATGTATTCACATAGTCTTTGGAATGAAACATGATTGAAAAATCAATGTAAATAATGACTCCCTCTTAGGTGAGGGTATCAAAGAATATTGTAGTTTATTGTCGTACAGGACAAAAAATGATGTACAGTTTAACGTCATATAGAAAGGATGAAAGTGAACCAATGTAAAGATATTGATTCTGGGGGTGGTTTCACGAATCAGCATCGTATGAGATGGAGGTGAACTGATGTGAAGAGATTGGTTTTGGGATTGAACCTTGGGAGGATGACTACATACCAAGCCTGGAAGGCAAGGATCAAAGTCCATGTAGTTCAATTAAAGAATGAATTAATGATCATGTTGTTCTTGGGGACAACGACCTAAAAATGAAGTTGGGACTTAGGCGTGGTTAGTGGCCCAGAGAGGGTGTTATGGTTGAAATTTTCTCTAATCTCACGTGAGTTATACTCGGTGTGAGAAACAAGAGGTAACAACAACCTTAACAATGCACAGTTTAATGTCATGTAGGACATATAAAGGGACTATGCAGTTTAAAGTCTTGCAGTTAGGACTATTGGTGCTGCACAGTTTAGTGTCATGTTGCAGGGACAAAGTATAGTTTAATGTCATGTAGGAAGTAAGGGGGACTGTGCAGTTTAATGTCATGTTGTGAGGAAAAAATTGTACAACATTTAACGTCATGTTGGACGTATTAGGGACTTTTTCATAGTTTAACATCATGCTGGATGAAAAAGGGATGATACAGTTTAGCGTCATGTTGGACATAAGTGCCAATAGTTTAAAGTCTTATGCATGGACCGTTGGTCATGCAGTTTATCATCTTGCTGGATGTAAGGGATTTCTATACAGTTTAGTGTCATGTAGCTAGGACGTTACAGTTTAATGTCATGTTGGATGAAAGAAATTCAAATAGTTTAAGATCATATGCATGGACTGTTGCTATAAAGTTTAACGTCATATAGCAAGGATGATAAAGGGGACACAGTTTAACGTCATGTTGGACAAATTAGGGAAATTTTTCACAGTTTAACATCGTGTGGGGTGAAATTAATACAAATAGTTTAAGGTCATATGTATGGACCATGGATGATGTATTTTGTGTTTATACAAAATACTTCTTCCAAAATCTGGCATTGGTTGGAGTAGTGATGTGTTCTCCATCCATCGAAATTAATGAATAAGCTCCATTAGAGTAGACCCAATGTATTGAATAAGGTCCTTCCAATTTTGGATCAAGCTTGGGAGGTTTCTTTCCTAGTATCATTGGAGTTCTAAGAACTAATACCAATTCTCCCTAAACGAATGAACGAAGACGAACTTTTTTATTGAAAGCTCGTGCTATTCGATTCTGATAGACTTCCAAGTGGTGCAAAGTGCACAATTTTTTCTCATCTAACAGTTCAAATTCATTCAATCACTTTTGAGATTTCTCATCTATCGATGACTGATCACAAATGGATACTCTGAGTGAGGTTAGTTGAACTTCAATTGGAAAAACTGCTTCCATTCCATATACCAATTAATATGGATTTGACCGCGTTGCAGTGCAGGTGGTAGTCCGATAAGCCCATAAAGCATGAAAGATTTTATCAGGACATGACTTCTTATCTTTATCCACCATATTTTGCAATATATTTGACAGAGTCTTGTTAAAATCTTCTATCTGGCCATTGGCCACTTCATGATATTGAGATGAATGATTGGATTTGATGTTGTATTCTTGATACAACTTCTTCACCTCAGATGAACAGAAATTGGTGCCATTGTCCGTCCATATTGTATGAGGGGAGACAAATCTGGTAAAAATGATAGACTTGATGAAGCTAAAAATGCATTTAGAACTGAATTCCTTGAGAGGTAATGCCTCTACCCATTTAGAAAAGAAATTAGTAGCAGTAAGAATATACTAAAACTGCTTGGTCGTAGCTGAAGGGTAAGGTCCCACCACATCCATTCCCCATGTGTAAAATGGACACGAGTATTTAGCTATATGAAGAAACTCTGGAGGTTGATGAATGAAGTTGGCATGTAATTTTCATGAATGAAACTTCTTTTTGAAATCAACACAATCTTGTATCATTGAAGTCCAAAAGTATCCAAGCCTTCGAATCTTATCAGATAGTCTATGTCCATACTGGTGGGCACCTAAGACTCGTGCATGCACTTCTTTCATGATAGCCATTGTCTCTTCACCATCAATGCATCTAAAGAGAACTCCATCAAAACCAAGCTTGTAGATATTTTTCTCTAGGTTATCTAGGCCATCATAAAGAGTAAAGTTGACACAGATCTTCAAATTTGTTCTTTCCTGGATCTATTAGGTGGAAGTATTCCATTTTGAATGTATTCCCTGATAGGTACCATCCATCCCGTAGTGTGACCATATGGTTCAGTGATCGGACTAATTTCATTGATTTCCTCTGTTCTAGCTCAAACATAAGGTGAAACTGTACAATAGTGGGAAATACTGATAGTTGTCTCGTCCCGATTTGGATCTGCCAGAGATATGGCTATATTAGCCAGTGCCTCAGATTGGGCATTTTGTGATCTTGGGACATAAGAAAATGTCAGTTCCAAAGGAAACTCTGCCATTAACTATCTGACGTAATCATACAAAGGGATTAGTTCTTCTTTTCTGATTGCATAATCCCCATTGACTTGTTTGATTACCAGTTCTGAATCACCTTTCACCTTTAAGTGATTCACTTGTTCTTAAATCTCTAACTCCAATCCTACAATGAGATATTAGTATTACGCTTCATTATTTTTACCACCTTCCCACAATTAGAAGGAATAGGGTAACACTACATTTTCTGGAGAAATGAGTACAATCCCTAAGACAACTTTGTTGAATTTAGGATTTTCCATTTTCCTCTCTGTTGGGCTTCTGGAAGCACCATCAAAGTACACTTCCAATGTCTGAGGAGTTTCTTGAATAGAGAAGACCTCCTCATCAGGGATTTCAATATCTGAAGATGTGTCATCCACTGAAGGGTGTTCAGCCAGGAAATCAGCTAGATCTTGGCCCTTTATTGCCTTTTGAGACACATACTGAATGTCAAATTGCTGAAAAATAACTTCCCATATTGCTAGATGTCCTGTAAGCATTGTACGAATAAGGATGAATTTTAGAGGGTTATTGCGAGATACCAATTGGACCTCGCGATGTTGCAGGTAGTGTCTTAACTTATGAACTGTAAAGATTAATGCCAGGCCGCACTTCTTAAAATTTGAAAACAAGGTTTCTGCTTCGAGCATAGTCTGACTGAGATAGTAGAGGCTGTTTTCATTCCCATCATCATTCTTCTAAACAAGAAAGGCACCCAATGATCACTCTAGAGCTATCACATAGAGGATAAGTGGTATTCCTTCAAAATGTGGAATGAGTACCGGTGGACACAAGAGGTATTTCTTGAGAATATCGAATGCTTCTTGACATGATTTAGTCCACTGGTAAGTGACTCCCTTCTTCATCAATTTGGTGAAGGGTAAGATTTTTCCTGCCAAATTGGCGATGAAACGCCAAATATAGGCTAAGTGTCCTTGAAGTCCTCTTAATTCTCTTAAATTTCGAGGACATGACATGCCAAGGATTGACTTTGTCTTCTCAGGATCGACCTCAATACCACGATGGCGTACGATGAAGCCATGAAATTTCACCGAGGTTACCCCAAAATCACATTTTAAGGGGTTCATCTTCATATTATGTTGTTGAAGCTTGCGGAATATGACTTCGAATTCAGCCAAGTGATTAGAATGTTGTTTGGATTTGACCACCAAATCACCCAAATAACATTCAACAATAGTTCCTAGAAAGGATTTGAAGATATGATGCATGGCATGATGATATGTTGCGCCTGCATTCTTTAGACCGAAGGGCATTACCCGATAGCAAAACACACCCTGAGGGGATGTGAAGGCTATAGATTCTTCATCTTCTGGAGCCATCCGGATTTGATTATATCCATAATATCCATCCATGAAGGAAAGCACTTCATAGCCAGTTGTCGCATCAATCAAGAGTTCTATAATCAGAACTAGAAAATCATCCTTAGGGAAATGCCGATTAAGATCTCTGAAATCAATGAAAACTCTAATTTTCCCATTCTTCTTTTTCACTGGGAAAATATTAACCAACCACTTGGATATTGAAATTCTCTGATGAAGTTAGATTTGATGAGATTATCCACTTCAGCCATAATTTTAGAAGCATAGGTTGGGTGTGTTATTCTAACAGCTTGGTTGAATCCTCGATGTTCTTATAGAAAACCCAAATGATGAGTGGAAACATCAGGATCAAGACCTGGAATCTCTGTATAGTTACAAGAAAATATATCTCTATTTTTATTTAAAAAGGAAATATACATCTCTTTCTCTTCAAGAGTCATGGCTGCACTGATTAAAGTGGGGCGTAGATCTTCTTTTGTACCCAGATTGATTTCTCTGAGTTCATCCACAGTGGTAGAGATACCCTCTTCAAATGATGGAAGATAATCCCTGAGATCTTCCTCTTCTTCTTCAACATGTTTTATTTCCTCTGTTTCCACTTCCATAGTAGATGATGAAGCAGAATTTTCATGATCAGAAGAGATGTCAAAATTTTCACATCCTGAAGAAGAAGATTCAATTTCCAACCCGATTGATGATGAAGGGTCTTATTTGGGTAATAACGAGGAGATGATGGATTAAGAATTGACATCATCGTTTACCTCTGACATTGCTATAACTTTCCATGACATGATTGGCGATGTATATACTTGCTGGATATCAGTAGATGAAATGAAGACATCTCCATTTGAGCTTTCATCATTGCTTGTTGGATCACCAATTTCACCCATGTTGTCTGGCTTGATTGCCATAATTGACATTATGGATATTTCCATAAGAGTATTTTTATTTGGATCTATCCTGTCAATTTGACTGATAGAAGACACATAATGTGTACTCACATGTGCTAATGGGTTTACTGGAATCTTTTCCAAACCATACAGAGCATTAACTTTGGTTATCTCCTTTGTTGTGGATTCCTCCTTTCCCTTCATGTGGTAGAATTCCGCCTCAATGTATTGATATTCACATGTATTGAATGAATCCTTATCACCATATAATGTCCCAACATGACCATCGAAAAAAAATTGAGACATTGATGGTATGACGAAGGGATAGCCGCATACCGATGTAGCCAGGGTCTTCCAAGCAAGATGTTGAAGGTTGAGTCTTGATCAACAACCATGAAATCTGAATTGGAATCAAGATCTCCAAACTGAGTTCTGAGTTTAATCTCGCTCAGTGGTTCTTTTTCATTTTTATCATATCAGTGTAACATCAAAGTAGAAGGAGATAAATCAGATTCTGTGAGGCCCAATCGAAGAAGTGTACGTATGGGAATGAGGTTGAATCCTGAACCATTATCAATTAAAACTCTTCATATGTCTATTCCATTCACCTTGACAGATGAGTAAAAAGGTCTAATATGTCCATGCACGACATCATCTTCATCTTCATCAGTAAAAGATATTACTGCATGGCATTTTTCAGGATTATTCTCTACATGGTATACTTCAGCTGCAGCAATTTCAGTTTCAAACTCCTGAGGACTTGACAAAGCCTCAATGAGTGCCTCCCGAAGATCCTTTGATAAATTAAAAGCATCCAGAATTGATAAATTGGCTGGTACATGGGCCAGTTGTTTCAATATATCATACTTTTGATCCAAAGGTCTACGTTTCCCAACAAGAACATGTGGTTTATCAGGTGACTTGAAAGTTGATGCCTTGTAATTTGATGCATCTTGTACCAGGATAGGAGTTGGTAATACTCCTTGATTTAGAAGATTAGACTGATTAGTTCTATTTAATTGCTGAGAGGAAGAATATGGAACCTTCAACTGATCTTCCAGAATAATTGTGGTAGGGCTAAGTCTGCCTTGTGTAGAAGAACTTGCTTTTTCTTTTTGAGCTCGTTGAAGGGCTCTACCATGAGTTTCTGCCGCATACACGGTTCTTGTAGGGGTAGAATTGGAATAGTGGCCTCGGAAAGATCCACGTCTTCCCCTGTATCCTGAGCCTCTGGAACTTCCTCTGATTCCTCTATTTTATATAGGGAATTCGGGCTCATCAAAATTGAAATTGCGACTGGCATATGGATCTGTTGATTGAATCATAGTAACAGAACTAGAAATCAACTCTTTATCCGATGAAGACTCTTCTTGATTATACTATTTAGGCTATGCCATTTTGTGGGGCGGTGCCCATTAATTTGAAGTAGTTGGCATGAAGTCTGCTAGATTCAAAGAAAACTTAGGCTTTGACACATACTCATCTTCTTCTGATTCATTTTCTTTCTTTGAATCATGCCGTTTCTTTGAGGATTTTCCCTCTGATGAAAAGGGTTTTGCTACAGCATTCATGGAAGAAGGCACAATTGGTTTCTTCAATTGTGTTTGCAAAATAGCATGAATTCGGTTGATCGTCTTTCTGACCATCCAATAATCATATTTTTGTGCATTTTATTCTTAACTTATTTCCATTCGCCTTCCTCCACTATAACTATAGCAGTAACACATGATACCTGAGCTGAAAAAACTTTTAATTTTACTTGTCCCAAGTCAACCATCTTTTTCAGGAGGTCTTTGAAGAGAAAACACTCCTGGATGGGATGCCCCAACATTTTATGAAAGGGGAAATAATTGGTAAGGTCTTCATCTCTTTCCTTGTTTGGCCTTTTGGGCCTTGGAAACTGAACCAAATTATTTTCCAGAGCCGAAATGAAGTAACCAGGAACTTGTTCATTTTGGAAAGAGTATGTTTTTCTCTTCAAATCCTCAAATTGTTTTTTTCTTTGATCTCTTTGATCTTATTGACGAAACGGCCTTTGTTGTTGGCACTCAGAAGGTGGATCCCTTCGAGAAGATGAAGGTTTTGAAGTAGAAGTTGGTACAGTTGCTTGTTTAATCATAACTGTAGCAGTATCTGCTTTACCTATTCTCTTTCCTAGAGCGGATGGAATTATACGATCCTTATCCTTAGTCTTTATAAGGAAATATTCAAACTGTTGAGAAATTGAAGTAAGGTCTCAAAACCCTCCGATGTATTTCACAGGGATCAACGGCGTGCGTAATTTGTCACGCAATTTTTACACACAGATTGGCAACAGTTCTTATTGAGGAAGTGCTTAGATTAGGGAATATGTTAATCCCTTCCAGTGAGAAATGAAATATGAAACTCTTTCATTCTACCTTTCTTACAGTTTTTAAGATCAAAAACTTTTGTCTTTGGCAACGTTGATCTAAAATGAAGAAGGAATTTTTGGCGAAGATCTTCCCACCCAGTAATTGACTGAGATTGCAAGCTTGTGTACCAAACAAAAGCTGGTCCTTGCAAGGTTCGCACGAAGCATCTGAGTTTCACTGCTTCTTACTGTTTCGGAGTTCCCATCACAGGATCGCAACAAGACACGTAATGCGTCAAATGCTATTCTGGATCGCCTGATCCATTGAAAATAGGGAATAAAGGGTTCCAAAAACTTGATGGGGGAAGGATTGAATTTACCCATTCAGGGTAAGCTCTCTTTTCTGGTTGAACCTACGCATGCTTTCCTTCCATAGTCTCTAACTGAGATGGTAATGACTCAATGGTAGTTATTAACTTTTGAGAAACATCCTGTTGAACATGGACTTGGGCAGGGGTAATAACTGGATCTGGTACAGATGTGGTGGTTGGTACTGCAACTGATGGTGGCGCCGCCAATTGTTGTTGCACTTGACCCATAGGATTAGACCTGTGAGGGTGTACTGATAGAGGAGGATATTCTTGATCCATCTCAGTAACTAAAAAAAATCCCTTGGCTGACCGACTCTAGCACACTTAGGAGGAAGACTACCTTGAAATAATTATGTATTCATCCTCCTCAATTCCTTCATTCCATCCTCTTGTTATGCAAATCGTTTCTCTAGTGAGAGAGATTGGCCTTCTCCAAAGGAAGGGTATGTAACTTGATTCTTTCCTTTCCCCTTTTTTGCTCCCTTTCAGAGAGGGGGAAGTGTGTTACTTGAAGGATTACCTAGATTCTGGGTAATCCTTTGATTTCGTGTTCTCACACCTTCTTCATTTTTGTCTGTGCGTACAACTTCTGGAGTAGGAACCTCTTCATCTGAGTCCCCTGAGTGAGCCTCTTGTTCTAGAGGATCAGTAACAATGGAATTAATGACATTAATTGATGCATAATTCATCATATCCCTTCTATTATCATTTATGTGATATTGTCTTCTTCCATGCCCCTGATGAGACATTACATTTTTTTGCTTTGATCCCTCAGGAACTTCTTGGCGAACCGTAATTTGGAGAGAATATCCTAATAATTTGGCTCTTCGTTCCTCTTGTGGATTCTTCTCCAATCGAGAGAAGACCGAATTTCACTGAGGATGGGATTGATGATTTGAAAAATTCCCCAGTCCGGTGGACTAGGGTTGTTCCTGCTGCCTTTGCTCAACTCCTCGAATCCTATTTGTTGATTCTGACAGTTGGGTTAAAAGAGACCCCAGTCTGGGAATCTGGGGTGTCTCTTGACATGATATGTCTGATACTTTCTTAAAATCTCTCATGATCTTGAGGACCGTAGTCCGGAAATTAGCTGGATGCATCAATCGATATCCACTTTTATCACCCAGTTCAAAAGATCATTGTATGATTTCAGACACTTCTGTCCCTTAATGATGTGGTTGATCCATACGAGAGGCATATTCAATAGTCTCGTTTACATGATGCAGGAGTAACTCAAGAACATGTTCTCTGTATTCTTGATTTTGAGAGGAACTAATTGAAGCATGTTCTTGGTCAAGTTTTCAATTACAATGAAAACCCATTGACTGTGGCCGGCCATGGGCAATAACATTGCATGAGACCATTTTCGGTGAGCTTTGATGACTGGAGAGTATAGTGAAATGTAGTGATCCATGAAAACCCCATCCTCTAACATGAATACCAGATGGGGAATTGGTAATTAACTTTCGTAATCTTCTTAGTGCACCAAGTCATGAACGTTGGAGGGCTCTCTGCTGCTTTTCAGCCTTCGGATATCGAGATATTGATAGAGATTCCAAATCAATCTGACGTTGTAACCCGTATATTGTCTTAAGATGATTTTCATATTCATTATAAGATAATACTTTCTTCTTCAACTGACAAAGAGTTTTCCATATGTTAAGATAGATATCATGAATTCCATCTTCCATCAACATCTCTGAAATGTCATACTGAGAGTTAGCCAGAGGCCAAAACATAACTGGCACTTCACCCTTCTCTAGTTATTTCTCATGTTCAGAAATTCCTCTTTATCATTCAATGAAGATTCTTCTACCTGATTTGACCAAAGCTGGTGTTCCCTTGTTGCTTCGTCCGATTCAACAAGATTAGTAGAGAAATCAATAATCAAACTAGAAGATGAATGACTTAGGGGTGGTTCAGAGAACGTCCTACACCCTGGGCTATCTTCTTGTTGAGAAAGTATTTCACCTGCTAGAGATGAAGCATCATACATGACTGGTTTCTCATTTTCAAGTACCTCAAGATAAGAGGGCTTTGTCGACACTACATTGTCCACTAGAACACTTTCCAGGCAATGTGCATCACTACTGCAGAGAGGACATTCGTAGAGAAATTTATCATCATGGGGAGGACCATGATGGTGGGTTACAAAAAAATATGAGATCTCTTGCTCCTTAGTCTTCTAGCCACACAGAGGGTTATTGTAGCTCTCATCTGAAGATGAAAATTCAAGATCAACCGAATTGTCATGAATCAAGCCTTCATGAGGAAGTGTCTATTGAAGACCTTCTAAATTAATGTTCCCACTATTGGGAAATGAGGGATTATAATCTTGGATTTCAACAGATAATTGTTTGAGGGCTTCAAGAACTCCAGCATCGAGCAAGTCCTTATTACAGATTGGTTATTGATCTCTTGACTGTGTTGGGCGGGTCTTCTTCTTAGAAGCTTTCTTACTCACCTTGGAAACCACTTGTTGATGAAAGTGGCTACTCTGAGCGGGTGTATGTGCCTAATCAGGAGATATGGCCAGGTTAGGCTAACAATCTCTACTCAAATCAGGTGTATGTGCCTGACTTGGTTGTCCGTATGATATAGTGGAATATGTCCCACAACCCTCTTGGACAGGAACAGATGTGTGTGTCTGTTTCGTAGTAAACTGTTGATTTGTCACTCCACTGGTAGGGATAGATTTATGTGTCTTTCCCTGAGATGCTACTGAAGCTGTTATAATATCCTGGAAAGCATCCAGAATATGAGCAGGGATTTGCTTCTGCACTTTCACCAATAATATAATATGTTTGGTGTCTTCAGCTTCCTGAATGGGGATATATGTCCATTCCGTGCTTTGAGTAGGTGTGTGTACATGCTCTTGTCCTCCTTTTCCTGTCAGTGAATCCTGACAGTACTCTAGTGTGGGGGCAGAGAGTTGAGCCTGCCACCTATTTGTCACTGGAGCTTTCCGACTGAATTCTCTGACTGCTACCAAGCGAGACTATTGGTAGGCTTGATCAATACTAGAAGGTGTATGTTCCTGCTGATTGTACTTCGCCGAACATGGTTAACGAGATCCATCATATGTAGTCAGTTGAGCCTGCTGACTAGATGATGACGTATAAACAGGTGTATGTTCCTGCCTATAGTACTCCACTGGAATTGCCTAGAGGGATTGGCGTGATGCTTCCAGATGAGTCTACTGGAAAGCAGAATTAAAACGGACAGGTGTATGTATATGCTCGTTGTTTGACACCAGATTAGGTTGGTGGACATCTCCGGAGATAGTAGAGATGAGAGCCTGCTCACTGTTGCCCGGATTTCGCCTCTGGCGATTCATCTTGCTTGCTCAGGTTTGAGTAACCTGAGCCAAACGCCTGGAGTCAATACCCTCATCATGTTGAGGGCACACTACCGCACAAGTCTGGCGACGATTGTTGATGGGAGACCTCGGGAAGGACTCCCGCTTCCTTGAATTAAGGCCATGAGAGACCTGCTCATTAACCTCCCCAGAATATGGGAGTGAATAGTGATTGCATTCTAGGGATAACGACCCAAAACGGTTGGAGATGGTAGTTAGTACCACCTGCTTCTTGATTGCTGGTTGTCATTGTCCAGACTAACAGGGTGAATTGTTCACTTAGAGGGCTTGTCGAGCAGCCACTAGAGTTGGAATGTTACCGTGTTGACGATATTCCTTAACCAGCGCATTTGATACCCAGTGTTGAAGACGCTAAGTAGGTGATGTCGTCCTTAGAGCGAACGATGATCCAGGAGGAGTAGCAGTAGTGGCATTTGCATTAGATTTTTTCACAGCAGAGGTATTCACAGATGTGGACTTAAGGAAATCCATTCTTGTAATGCATAAGATCTTGAAAAAGAGTTTTTGTTTGATATAATAGACAAAATCAAGATAAGTCCGGCCAATATATCTTTTGGATGAGAACATATGTTATTGATTTCATTATTGTCCCTCTCATTGAGTTTAAATAGGGGCCTAAAAAATAGGTAAAACATCATTTGAACTTGGTCAAGGATTCACGTCGGGTTCACCATTTTTTGTTTCCCTCTAGAATTGTGGATGACCTCGTTGATTTATGATTCAAAACATTCCAAGCAGTTTCTAACGGGTTTGTTCGCAGAACTAGAAACATCCAATGATTCCATATCCATTTGGACCTACTTTCCAATAGTAGGCATTCATTAGTTGTGGATTGATGAGGCTTGGGAATTTTCATTGGTCGAGAGGATGGGAGGTCAGACTCACCACACCTTTTTGAGGGGGGTTATTTTCTACTCCAGGACTCTCTTTATAGATTTAAGTTATGTTCGTGAATCCTTATTACATTACTAGGTATAAAATGAGATTTCCTTTAGATCTGACAATAAATGATTGATATGTTGAAAATTTATAGAATCTTTTATATGTATTCGAGGTTCTTCATCAATATAGAAGAATCTGTATTTGTTAGAGATTCTTAGTCAATGGTATCCTTCAATACATAAAAGTATCTTGGTCATTATGATGACCATACTGGTTTTAAAGCCACTCAGTGGGGCACTTGAAGTTTATTGTCATTCAGGAGGACATGAATTATTTCAGAGTTGGGATTGTACCCACAGATGGGCTACCTACGTATCATTTGTTTTGGAATAAAGGAATCAGAACCCACGTAGTTCGTGTAAGGGAGTATGATGTTTATGCATGATTGATGGCTCAAATAAAGATGTCATGATTACGTTTACACTCTAAGCTCACGTGAGTCATGCTCGGTGTGAGAAACAAGAGGTATTGGTGAAACCAGACAACTGTGCCATGTAATGATGTGGGTCTTATGTATGTATGACTGCTCAAATAGATGAGGATTAAGATTTACATCAGGGATGAAATCCATGAACAGGGTCAATAAAGGTATATGTGCTTCATGGAGACTTGGATACTCTAATCTTGGGGATTACTCCTAAGGAAGATTCCCAGGTTAGGAGGGGACTTATGCTTGGGTTTTACTCCTGATAAGGAAGCCCAGATCAAAAGGAATTATGACTGGTTAAGAGAAAAATAAGACTGGGGCTTATTCCTAAGGAGGAGGCCCAAGATAAAGGGATTTGAAAATTAAGGGACTTGGGGCTTACTCCTAAAGAGGATGCCCATATTTGAGACTGGGGCTTATTCCTAAAAAGGAAACCCAGGTTAAAGGATTTAAGGTTTTAGGATTACTCTTGAGGAGGATGCCCATATTTTGGGAATTATGACTGGGGATTATTCCAGAAAAAGAGGCCCATGTTAAAGGACTTGGGGCTTAATCCTAATAAGGATTCCCAAATTAATAAGGACTTGGGGCTTACTCTTAAAGAATATTTCCAAATTAATGAGGACTTGGACTGGGGATTACTCCTGAAAAGGAGGCCCGTATTAAGGATTCTCTCATCTTAAAGGATAAGGTTGAATGAATGAACTCTCTAACATTAGTGACATAATGATGTGAAAATCACTATGTCTTGAGAGATGTTCCACGGAGCTCCTTTCTGATAAGGAATTCAATCAAGAAAACATGACATAAATGGCTTTGAAGAGTGCTTGAATACTGAATCTTGAATAGGAGAGGTGGAATGTCATAAGAGAGGTGAAATGGGTAGGAATGGCACCCAAAAGTAGAAGGGCGTGCAAGTCCTGGTAGGCACGCAGGTAATGTGTGGGAACACAAGTATTGGTCTTGTAGGTATACGTGCACGGATCATGGGTACTTGCGCGATCCTTTCCTAGTAGAGTAATACTTGGGCGATTCTTGACCAAAGCCTTTAGAATCATCCTGAGGTAATTCCAGAAGAGTGACACACAAGTTTCAAGGAATAGGTAAGGAGGCGTGCAAGTGTGTTCATTTCCCTTAAGGGTAAAAACACTTAGGTGCGCAAGTGTTAGTGAATATTAACATATAGACCTTATTCCTCTTGTTTAGACCTTCCATTCTAGGAAAAGAATTACCTTAGAAGTGTT
This sequence comes from Viscum album, assembly GCA_963277665.1. Classification (NCBI taxonomy): domain Eukaryota; kingdom Viridiplantae; phylum Streptophyta; class Magnoliopsida; order Santalales; family Viscaceae; genus Viscum; species Viscum album. The sequence goes on from OY728158.1 coordinate 887,233,373, forward strand.
TGGAAGACCTGAAGAAGAGACTTGGGCGTTCAGAGCTCTCTATCTGAATTTTGGAAAATTTCCTCCCAAAATGGGGGGCCCACAGGGTCATTTATAGGCCTCTAAAGACCCTGGGCGATTATCACTTAAGGCGCGCATGTCACATGCGTGACCATTAGGCGGTGTGCAAGTATACCTGCGCGATAGTAAGGGAACTTGCATGACCCTAGGTCCTTTGACTCCTTTTTTATTCTTTTGTCAATTTTGATGTTTTCTTCAAAGGTTGAATCACTTTGGGCTAAGTCATTTCCTTTTCCATTCCTTTAAAAAATGTGACGAAAAAGGAGCATCAACACTCTCCAACTAGTGATGGTGTGTATTGTAATCAATTCATTTTCATCATTTATCTCTACTCTGAGTCCTCCTTTATTTGGCATAAATTCTAAGGGATTACCCATTAAATTTTTGATATGGAAAGGATTATTCCTACATCCAATAGTTTTAGAACAACCTTTTTAATGAAACCCTTCATTAGTGGTGTGATCCACCTATGTGGTTGAAATTTTGGGTGTCCATCTTATTCAAGTATAATATTCTGTGTTTATTAAGAGGGATTGATTCTATTGATGTCTTACACTCTTCAAGAAATTTACTTCTTTTGTATCTTCAATATATAAATAAATTTTTCTTTTTGTGCCTGAGATTATTCAGAGTTGATAATAACTATAAAAGTGGTTGGAACTCCAATGTTTGATTATTTAAGAGTATAAGGTATAGGGTTTAGTTACAGCTTTTGTGGTTGAATGATAGAGGGGATGAAATGTGGAAAGGTATACCTTGAGGTAGATTCAATGAAGCATACTTCCTCAAAATAATACTCTTCTTCTTTCTATGAGAGTGAATATTAACTTTAATCTTTATTGGCCATCTACACATCTCTTTTTTGGGTAAGAGATATGGAGTTTCAATCAAGAGAATAATCTGATTGTCGGGATGCATAGACCAGTTTTAACAACACCAATTCTTCTTTAGCTCAGTAGATTAGACATAATTGATTCAAATTTATCAAAGAATTACTATGGATAGGAATAATATTTGATGTAAAATGGGAATTTTGACTTATGCGTCCTTTTCTAGAACTAGGAAGTCCACAAGAAAGATGAATATTCTTACATTAACTAATACAGCTTCATGAATACCCCTAGGGTACTTTACTAATCGGTCAGCATGTTTTAGTGATAATCGAGTGGTTTTGAGTTTGTGGAGTCCTAGGGTTCAGATAACACTCAATGGAATTTATTGGATGCTAGCTCCAATATCACATAGAGAATATCCAAAATTTCATTATTCAAAAGAATAGGGAATTGAAAAACATTCTGATTCTCTCATTTTTCGTGGGATTTCCACATACATAATATAAAACCAATATCTGTTTAACAAGATAACCCTAATATCTTCTATTTTCTTTATGTTGGACAGTACACCTTTAAGAAAAGATTCAAATAATAGAATTTTAGAAATTTATTCTGAAAATGATATGTTGATATGTAGTTTTTTGAATATCTCAAAGAACATTTCATACTAGAACTCCTATCTTTATTAACTAAATCTATTTGTGAAATGAAGAGGTTACATTTTTTGTGGTGGGGAAACATAAATTGGTTCCATGTATTGCTCTGTAATTTGGTCACTTTTACTTAGTGATAAATCTTGATGTGTGGTTTTATCAACTTCATCTTCTGCATGTATTTGTTTCGTAGGCTCTTCAAGATTAATTCATCTCTTCATCTTGTTTGTTTAATGTCTAATATAATCCCACTTCTCATTAACAACACTTTATCCTAATCCCTTGGGTATATCTCAATATTACTAGGTAGGGTACCTGGTAACCTATCAGATAAAGTCTTCGAGATTTGACCTATTTAAAATTTAGGATTTCGCAAAGTATATATTTGGATTTTCATTCCATTTTTCTAAGATGAAATTCATTGATCATATTTTCAAATGAACATGTCAGGGTTTTTTTGTAAGTTACATTATGGAGAACAAGGTTATTGGTGATTCCTAGGCTAAGCAGGTTGGAATTACTACTTAGGTAGTTGTGGGAAGGGTTATTGTTGAATATGTTGTTGAGGTCTTGGAAATGGGTTCATTGGTGGATACCCTTGTGGTCCATGATTCTAAAATGGTTCTTGACCATTTCTCTATTCAAAATATCCATGGTTGTTCTTAGGTTTTTGTTGAGTTGTCCACTACAGATAATATAGTGTCTAATATTGAAAAGGGGGTTCTATTGATTGTAATTGACATAACTACAGTCTTGATCCGGTGATTTTCCACCTCCTTCTTTATAAGACTAGTACATATGTGGGACACCACACATCTCTTAAGATTGTATCTCCATTACTGATGTAGGATAGGGTTATTTAACAGGAATTTGAAATGATTCAAGATTCATTGTAAGTGCTTTATCTTGCACAACTAATTTTCTATTTTCATCCACCTAGTGGATACAATGTCGAGGTGGTCCATGATCAGTTTTCCAAAAGATGGAATTGTGAGAAACATTATAAATAATAGCACTTCTAGCTTCAAGGGTTTTAAACATCAGTCCTCCATCAGTGGAATAATTGATAATAGTGGTACAATGGGATGGTGTCCTGGGAAGAATGATTATAACTAAATACAGATGTCTAGACCATGTTAGGACACTTCCTCATCATCTCCTTAAATCATTTCCATGCTTCTGAAGTAGATTCTCCATTAGACTAAGATATTTTCTTAATATTATTCTCGAGATTCCAATTCTAAGTAAAGGGAATGTATTCATCCAAGAAGTTATTGGAAATGTCATCCAAAGTCATGATTGACTCAAAAGATTGACTTTTGATCAATTCATCAACTCATTATCTTATGGAAGATGGGAAGACACAATTTTTGATTTCATATAAAGATACACTCTAGGTTCAAAAGGTATCGAAATCTTCCAGAAATTTAGAGATCTGCTCATGAGGATTTTCTATCTGAATTCCATTGATTTTACCAATGTTCTAGATTATATTAATCAGTCCATGATTTATTTCGAAGGTATGACCTTTGGCTTTGGGGAACAAAAAATTATTGGGGTTTCACCATGAATTGATGTAAATACACAATCCATGATGCCCATCTCTTGATGTATCGAGTTCTATTTAGGAATCAGTTGTCGATGGTTTCAAGGGATCATTGGGTTGGGTCCTACTAAATTGTGTTGTTCAGCCATTTTGGACCAGCGGTGTTTAGAATGGTACCTTTCGATCATAGGATCGAAAGATTGATCTTATTTTTTCTCAAGGGTATTTGAAAGAGTCATAAGAACATGGTACATGTAATATACAATTATTTAGAGACACAAGGGAGTCATAGAAAGGTAATAATGAAAGCAGCTCTGGGAAAGGTATTCCTAGGGTTTTTACTAGAGGCATTTTATGGAGAGCGTTGCATCCTAGAAAATGATGAAAATATTTCATGTGCCCACACACATCATTGAATTAACTATGACTGAGGTCATATTAGAATTTTTAATGTTTTCCCAATGATCACTTGCTACAATGTGTAGTATAAAGAATGTACAAGATTGATCCCACAAGGAGCATAAATAGATTCTGAGAGTCAATGGATTAAGACCCTTTAAGGTATTATTCCTTTCTAGTTTTATTTTGTTTGTAAAATACTATATCAATATTTCATGATGGTTTATTTATCAATGAGGTATGAATCATGATTAATTTTACTTGTTTATATGAAATATGATCTTAATTTTAAATTTTGGAGGATCATATGGTTTAGGCTATGAAGCAAGCAGATGTCACTAGTTGATTTTGGTCAAATCAAGTAGCTCTACCTAAGAGGAAACTAATCCATGATGAGGATATAGTCTCAACCTAGAAACCATAGGATTAAATAAATAATAATAATAATGTATATTAATCTATTAGTCATAGCATAATACATTTTAACTGGGATAGGGTCTTTCACATAAATATCCCAGGATCGGAGAAATTTAAATGAGTTTGATATACAATGATTATATATCCTGATCACTAACACTTAAGGTTACCAAATTTAGAAATAAAAATGTAGAACTATTCAGATACACCTACACTCGATCCCTACCCTATATATTTTTAGGCACTCATGTTGGATGTGTTCAAATAAATAAACAATTAATACCATAAATGACATGCTATGAATGATTGAATTAATTTTTTTTACAATAATACAGTGGTTCAGATTCAAAAAATGGATTGAGCATACATTTGAGGTTTGATAAATATAAATCATAAATTAATTAAATAAATTCATGTAATAAAAGGGAAAATATATTCAATATGAGTTCATTTATGAATTATGATGATGTAAAGTGGTAATGTAAATAGGAAAATGAAGGATATGTTTAAAAAAATATCCACAAAACCTATATGAAAAAATAATAATTAAAATTTAATGAAATGTGAGTTTAAGGTAAAGGAAGTCGAAGGAAATTTGAAGGGAATAAAAATCATAAACGAATTATATCATATATTATCCTTAAAACTGCTGTAGGGATGTTGTATTTATATCTGATAAATTACATGATGTGTAATGTATTTCACATTGTGTAATTATGAATATGTGTAAATGACTATGGTTTTTTAATCTTATGTTTATCTCTCATATATATTATTTGGGATATGAGGATTTAATGATTTCACATCATCTACCACTGACTCAAGATGTGTAATATACTTCAAATGCAACTCCAGAATGGATTTCTCATTCAAAGGGTTTGATGAAATTTACATCTTGTAATTTCCATTCACAACGTGTATTGGGTTCTTCACTTGAACTCTTCAAAACATAGGTTCAAAAAAAATTCACCTCATTCAGTATCCCATGAGATACTATTACATGATGTGAATAGATGTATCATGATATATATTATGATACTTCTTCATCGTTTTTGGAATTTTATTCTTTGAAACCGTAGGAACATATTTACTGCAAAACTCATCGTTAACCAAGGGAATTTTCTAATATATCATTTAAAAAACCTTAATTGATTGATAGCCAAAAGTATATATGAATTTGGATTAATTGGTATATAATAATGTTATTTTACCACCATGTTTAAGGAATATTTGAATAAGGTGTATGAAGGAATTAAACTAAAATATTAAGTTAAAATATATATATCTTCATCAGACAATCTTATTTTTTTATTCTCTAAGCCCGTGATGTTTGGTATGAGGGCCAAAATAATACATATTGAGCATGGATAGAAATTTTTGGAATATATTGGCCATACTGATGGGATTTTTTACTTTGAGTAAAATATAAGTACACGATTCTTTTTATAAGTGAAAGGAAGGTGACTATTAGAATTGCTTGAATATTAAATTAATATAAATTAATTTTTGGGGAATAAATGCTAAAAACTGATATCATTAAAACAATATTGGATGATTATGGCTTAATATTATATCAGAAAATAATAATTTAATAAGTTTATATTATTTCATTACCCTTATTTATTTTTTTAACTCATATAAACACTTCTTGAAAATTACATTTAAATCGATGTTTTTACAATTATAGGGGTTCATATAGTGATAATAAAAAACGTTGGACCACAAAAGGACCATAGATGATGATTTAAACTATATTCAATTCACTTGTATAAATATAGTATTTTCTATTAATTTTTATTCATTTAATAAAATATTATTTATTATAGAATAACATTGATGCCATTTTTGGAATTATTCATTTAAATTTACATTGAGATCAACACGCCAATAATGGAATATCAATATAAACCTTTATATATAGTGTAATATGTAATTTTTTGATAATATTCATGAAATAGAAAAAAATTCAAATTACATTACTTTTATCATTTTTATAACCATTTATTTTATTTTTCTATTAATTTAAAAATTATTGTGTCAGTGTTTCCAAAGCATATAAGGTAGTTATTTCATACAAAAAAATGAAAACTAAATTAAAATGATTTTTTTACTTTTAAAATAAGTCTTTATAATTTGAGAAAATTAGTCTTTATCCCTAGCACAAAATATTATTCATATTAAAATCAAAAAAGTCACATTTTTTATATTTTATTTTCATAAATTAATTTAAAGGTCACATTCTTGGATAAATGAAAAATGTTCATATTTAAAAAAAAAAGATTACGATGGCCAAAATAAAATCCTAAAATATGTTAAAGTTATTTGGTAGGGTAATTTTTTAATCTACATCATATTATTTTTAAACTTAATAACATGATTTACCCTTATTGTGGTGATAATTATTTATTACAATTACAATTTATAATGAAAAAAGATTAGTGTTTATATTTAGTGAATTTAGAACAAATGTTTCCAAATATGGAATCATTTCCATCCATATTAAATACAATTATATCAAATGAATTTAATTAAAAAATATATGAAAAATGATACAAAAAACAAGTTTTTCCAGAAAAATTCATTTTACATGTAAAAATGTTTTATATAAAATTCAACAATAAAATTGATTTCAATGAAATTAATTGGATTATTATTAGTAAAATAGAACTAAATTTATTTTAAATTCATATTAATTGAAATTTATCTTTTTAAATGGTTGAATAAAAAATAGTGTTATCAATAAAAAGTATTATTTTTCACTATTCAGTAGAAAATAAAAAAAATCCGAAAAATTAAAACATTTAACCCCAAGTAAAATTTGAATTTCATATTTAAAAATTATGTAATTGTTATAAAGTATATTTTATAATTGATAAAAAAATAGTCATAATATTCAAATAATTTTATAAAATAAATCCATTTTTTAAGAAAATATATTATTTGAAGAATAAAATCACTTTACTAAAAATAGAGTGTTTTTGTCCTCAAAATTGGTCATTAAATTTAAATTTATTAAGAAATTTGTATGGATATTTCCAAATGATTGTAATCCTATTTTTACTTTCTAATTCAATGGGTTTTCCATAATAGTCATATTTAAATAATAATATTTCAAAGTTCATTTAAGCACAATGTTGTGTGTCTTATACACTATCAAAAAAAATATATCATAAAAATAATTTGTTATTATCGAAACCATCTTAAATCACCAACTATTTTATAATCCCCACTCAATATACTATGTTATCACAATTTACAACATATATTTTGATGTCTTATAATGTTAAACAGAAATATAATGTCTTTACCACATGACATAAAACTGTATGGTACAGACCAATCACATGACCTTAAACTATTCAAATGAAATTGTTATGAAATTGGTTCCCATTAAATATGACACATTGGATACATATTTTTAGTTCACACCCACCATCCAAGACTACATTGTAACTATTTAAAACTTCGTATGAAACCCATATTCGTCAAAGTGGTGTACTTTTTTTAAGACATACCTTCATAAAGGGGACATATTAATTATGTGACATACTTCTCAAAGTGAAATATTTCATTTAAGAAAAAGAATCATCAAAGGGATATATTGCCTATGATAAATCCACATCAACAATTGTTTTCTAACTAAATAGCATGATAAAGTAGAATGGGATAGAAATGTATATGTCCAACACCAACAATATCATGACCTATTTCACTTAATAGTCCAATCCACATGACATTGAACTTCATGGTAGTGGTCATGGATGGAAAAAAATAAAAGTAATTGAAATGGTTATCATCACATTACCATAAAGGGTGTGATGTCTCAAATTATTTGTCATTGAAATATGTGGGTTTTAATTCCCTTTATAGGGATGTGTAGAAAGTCTATTTCAATGATATGATCCTAAGATGATAAAACCTAAAAACATCGATGATTGTGATAAACTCTATATTATGAAACTATGTGTCTTTAAACTATAGTATCAATTGAAATTAAAAGAAACATGTGAACCCATAATATATATAAATTTCTATATTGACACATTGATTAGATCAAATCATCGAAACAATGGTAAAAATTCATATGCTAGGATTTGGGAATGATCCATGAACCTATCATAAATATATAAGATATTAATAGATTATTAATTAATTCCCATATAATGTGTGAGGTGATACTGGAATCCAACCCTCTTGGATAATGCATTCCCAAAGTGACATTGGAAAATTCCTAGTGACAACCAACATTAGAAAATTTGTACTGCATCAACTCAAAACAAATGAATGAACAGTATATGCTAGAAGCATAATAGCTATGGTTGTATCTGATAGCCTCAAAAAGATGAGCGATTGATGGTTTCAGTAATTACCTTTATTATAAAATAATTCCAAGAAAAATACCAAATCAAAAAACATATACATTACTTTTCTTTATCATCATTTATTTGAAATATATTTGATTGATCTATATATACTTTCTATTGGAGAATACTATTCAATATAATTATATTTATATTTGTTTACTATATTATGAATATATTTTTTATTTACATCCCCAATAATAATTGCATGGATTGAATTATTTCAACTTAGAAATATGTTTCTTTCACATCAATATCCATAATTTGTTTATTGATGTAAAATAGTCCCCATAGAGTGGGGTAGGCTCAACTTGCATGGTCTAGAGCATGAATATGTTTTCGTATAAAATCATGTATTAAATATGAAAATATTTGGAACCCAAAATGTATAGTACAAGAAAATTGGTATTTGAGGGGCTTACTATCATATAAAAGAAATTAAATTTATAAATTAAACTCAATAAAAAAATATTTTTTTTTCATATCATCAATAATATTTATATTTTATTTCAATTGAAATATATGTAAAAATTATTTTTCCTATTAAATAATATTTAAAAAAATGACCATGTAGTGTTTTTAATGAAATATGTCTCAAGTTAACCCCTTAAAAACACATGCATCCCTACCTTATCGAACATCATAATAAATTTTTATTACATATGATCCTACTTTAAATAGTTTTCATTGTCAGGATATCCTATCCAAATATCAACACTATATCCACCAAAACTATACATCACATACCTATATTTCATTAATAAATTTTGACATAACCCTTTAACATTGACTGTAATTTTATTATAACACCGTTATCGTACTAATTAATCCATTTCATTGAAAACATATTTTTTATAGTAAAATTATGATCATGTGGTCTCTTCAAAATATCATATTTATTTGGTTTCGTTATTTTATGGATATATTTATATATGGAATTGATATATGATTCTTTTATCATTATCTATTTAAACAAATTAGGCTACAAATGTGATAATAACGTTTCCCTCTTGATATTTTCCAATTAATTTGTTTGCATTTTTTTGTTGTCAGTGAATATAATAGATTAATTTATTTTAAATATTCTAGTATGATTTAATAGTTTACATGGTGATAATTTCTCTTCGACTTCATCTCCACCCACTAATTAAATTTTAAGTCTCTTCATTATGAGGTCATTGAAAATGTGATTCATGCTATTTTTCCATATACATTAATTTCATCCAATTATGAGATTTTATACAAATTTATAGAGTTTTCTTCAATCACCACCATAAAAATGCTTTCATAAATTTTATTAAACCTCATATTAAGATAAATAAAATCATTACTTTTGGTATAATAACGATGAAATATACATTTATATATTATATCTCAATATTTTCATCAATTGTATTTTTATTCACAAAACACTTTCTTCCAAATACATTAATATTATTTAGAGTTGTATTTCTCCCATACTACATTTCCCATGGTGTCACCTTCTCACTAGAATATGTAAATCCCTTATTTTGAATATATATACATCATATTAAGATATTAGTTTCGATTAATTCCAGGAATTAAAAATCTGAATTATAATTATCTTTTCTATGTTATTTATAGTTCAATTTGTTATTTGAAAAACTGTATTTTTGTGGAGTTTTTTCCAATGAGACATCATTATTTATGCCATTTTTTAAATAAATTATCTTAATTGAAGTAAAATTAGTGTTATTTATTTATTGAAATGTATTATCAAATATCTTATTGGTATTTTATTTTCATCTATATTAGATATTTCTGAAATAAGATTATTTAGATGAATACTTGAACAAGATGAATGGAATCTAGTTGTAACAATACAAACAATAACGGTATGTTTTAACAAATATATATTTTTGAGTCACAGGGATAAAATTACTAGAATGATTAAAAAATGATCAATTCACTTATTTTTTAGTTTCTATGTGTTAGAAACCATTTTTTATTTCATAAATGTGTTACGTGTATTCTCTTGATTCTTCTTTGAAATATGTATGTCATTTTTCTACCAAATGTTTTGTGATACTCTCAATATGTTTTGGATGTTTATAAAAAATGAATCGATTTTTGGTGTTGGTTTATTCTTCATCGGTGATATAATAAATGTTATCTTTATTTTCCACTTGGTAAATACCTCTATTTATGATTTATCATTTGAAAAAACATTTTCAATTTTTTTATTATGTAGTCCATATAATTTAATATGCCTTCAATGAAAGTGTCTTGTAGTAGACTCATAATAAATAAATAATAAAAAGGTATATCAATAAAAATCATATCTGTGTTATTGAATTATTCTCCATATATCAGCATTTAGTAACTACATTTGATATTTGAAACCCTATTATTTAAAAAATGAACCATAATACAGACATTAAAATTTATATTTTTCAGAAATAATATATTAATTTTCTTATTAGACGAACTCCAATTTTCAATTATTTTTGTGATACGACTACTTCTAAACATCATTGAAACATTTAATGTTTATTTTTATTTAACATTCTTTTTATCCCGTTAAATTATAATTTCAAATTTGAGATTTTTTTTCCAAACATAATTGTTCAGAACATGTTCAGTAATGTCTTTATATAGTTCAAGTAGAATTAATTTTTTTTGTTGGAAACATGCGCCACTAATATAATTTATGCACATTATCATATATTATAAGAAGTGGGTAGTAAATCCACAGATAATTCTACTAAACAGAAATTACCCATAAATCCTAATTTATCTGAAGATAGAAAATTTTCCACAACCAAATTACTTCAATAATTAGACTAAAAACACCCACTCCACCAACCATGGGAAAACACGACTGTAATTTTTTATTACTATTAAATTATATATATATTTTTTTAAATGTGAGTAATATCAACAAATTTTATTTTTAATTTATTATCCTATCACAGAATAGGGTAATTTTTTTATCTGGGTTTTTAAAAAATTAAAATTTGATAACAGGGGTTAGGGTTCGAATATTTTTAAAAATGGGTCCGGGATGCGTGAACGGCGTTCACGCATCCCGGACCCCGGCGTGATGCGTGAACGCCGTTCATGCATCTCACAGAATACCTAAATGACTCATTTTTTCTAACCTAGATCATATGGAAAGGTATTTCACTTAGAGGAAAACATGCAAGGGTAAATAATCTATGTGGAGAAACTCTACTCATATGACTTACAAGGAATTTTTGTATCCTGAAAGAAGTCATATTAAGATAGAAAATAAGTTCAATGTTTTTAAAGATAAAAACGAGTATCAAAAAATGGTGTTTAAAGAACCAAAATCAAACCCCTCGTAATAAGAATCTTGGAAGAGAAGATGAAAAATTTGGAAGAAAAATAATGAGGTTGTACCAGCTATGGAGGAGGGGGAAAATGTATTCCAAATAAAGAGGAAATTCATGGGAAGGAAATATGTTCATAATCCATGAAGCATGTAATAAGAAATAAATCACATCCCATGCTTGGCTTAGAAATAAGAAGAAATAAAGGATGAGAGAAAACTCTCACATTGAATGTTTCCTCTATAGAATACAAGAGGTTCCTCCTTATTCCTTATTATTTTATGTGTTATGAGTTTACTTGAATGGAATTGAAGGAGAATTATTGTTCATCATGGAGTACATAAATTCCCATGATGAAGAATGAGTTCATCTCTTAAGGAGGATCTTATAAGAGATTTGAGGTATTCCAATCACATTATCTTACATTTTTTCTTAATTATATTCATTAAGGTTGAGTACTTATTTAATGAAAAAATGAGAAAAGGGGGATTTGTTCTTGCACTTGAACTTTCTAATGTGTTTTTTGAAGTGTGTGCAGGATCATGTATTTCTTATCTTAAAATTACTCATCCTGATAATTGAGAATATCTAATTTTAGTATCACATATGATTATGTGTTATAGGTAGATTATATTATATTGGTTATTTAATTATTTCTTTCTACACTAGGATGGATCATATAGATATAGTGTTTATTAACTAAAGGCTTTGTTCCAAGTATCATGTCATATCATCCCCTTATTTAAAATATATGTGATGAGAAGAAATGTGAGTTTAAAATTGTCCAATTATCCTTTTCATTTTATTTTAAATAAGGGGGATAATAATTGATGTTAACACATATTAACTTTTATGATATGAATGGATATTAACAACAGAAGATAAAGGGGGAGATTGTTGTAAAAAATGGTTGTATGTTTTATCAATATGTCAATATGTGAAGTGGTGGTGCTTGGATAATTTTTATGGATTCATGTTATGTAATTTAATTTCATATTTGGATAATTATCCATGTTTTAAAAGTGAGAATTATTTAATATTATCTTAAATAGGAAAAAATGTGCAAAGGAGTTTTCAAAAATGTTCACTAAAGTATGAATGAAGAGATATATGAAAAAAGTATAAATATATTATTTAAATTTTTCATGAAGAATAAGGATTGGTATTTGGAGTGAATATGGAATTTGGTGGAATATTTTATCTAACACATTTTTTTAACTTTATTTAAAAAGGAATCCATCCAACTAGCTAGATAAGGTAATTAGGTGCAGCCACTTTTGAGGTGGGAACTGGAGTTGACTATTGTATGGGAAGAAATGGTAGGCGAGCATGAATTCACATGAGGCACATGGTATTAGAGTGGTGGTTCAATCATGTGCAGTGGAATGGTGTTAGAGAAGACAACATGGGTCGATGCCAGTGAGGATTTGAGAGCGTACCCCAGTAATCATTTCTACCAAGCTGAAGGAATGATAAAATAAATAAGGAATCACTCAACCGAGTGATATTATTATATGGGAAAATGGTGACACAATCATTGTCTCTCCACTAAAAACATGCAGACATTTACACAACAGTTTGATCTAACTTTTTCAAGTTGTCTAATCAGTGAGAACCTTCTTCCCTTTCTCAAGGGTTTTATAGAGCATTGGTTATCTACCATTGATGAGTCACAAAAATCATGGTTGGGAATCCTTGGATAAAACCAAGGACCCTTCCATATTAAGAAGTCCATGATGAACTTATAATATCCAAGCATGATCCAAGAACAAGTCATGTTCAATATTCATGCATTGTCGTGCATGAACTGAAGGATCCCAAGACTTTTGATGAAATAGAGTCTTCAAATGAAGTAAGATCTAGATTTAATGCCAAGGTACAATCATGATAATATATTCATGAAGTTACAATTTCATTAATATAATTTAAATAATAAAATGAATAGTTCATGTGATGAGAGTAAAAAATTATTCTAAAATGAATATCTTATGTGATGAAATGTGAAACATAAGTATTCGGGTGATTAGAAGATCATATTTTGATGAATCCACGTGAATCAGATTCTTACATGAGTTGTAACATTTATGTGAAGAATGGAGAAGACCCGAGCATTGGGTATTTTTGATGAGTTTTTGTATTTTATTATGTAATTAAATATGAGTTACATGTATGAATATAGATAATGATTCATAGAGATAGACACCACATTAAGAAGAAAGAGGGGAACCTTAATCCTTCTAGTATTCTTTATGAGTTGCATGAAACAAAATACCCACAGAAATTAATGGGGCATTCAATATGAGGAAAATATGATACCACTACTGATGAGTATTCATATATAAATGTGTAATTAAATGTGTTATTACTAAACAAATTTAAATAAGGATTTAAATGATTGATTTTAAATCATGTAATAATGATATATTACCCATGAACAATTATTGTTTGTTTTGTGAATAAAGTGTGTATGAAGGTGATGAAGACTCTGTGTTGAATTGAAATATTATTTCTGATAACTCGATACAATAATGTATCAGGTAAATACAGAAAGATGAATTGATGAGTTCTTGAGTATTTGAATATTGAGGAGAATCTAGATTGCACAAAATCTGAAAAGAGTCTTAATATAATAATTTCTAAAATTATTGATAAAGTACACAAGGTAGGAGTGACTAGATTTCTTATAGAGTAAGTCTATTTGAAGAAGAACTTCTTCCTAAATTTGGAAGTAGATGTATCTTTTGGATTATAGAGTAGAATGAATCTCCAATGTATTATGGAGAAAGAGAGTGTATAGTGGATTATTTTTTGTTATAGAGAGGAAAAATGGATTATATGTCATTGTATTAACTTGTGGAGATAGTGAATAATACATGTTGGGGGGTATAACCAATATAGAAATGAGTAGTATTTTCAAAATAACCCTGTAAATAACATGTGATTCTCCTTATTTCATTACAAATACACTTGAGGAATGATTGAGAGTTTATATTGAGTGGATCAAAAACCTAAACAAATTTCAATAGGTTGAATTTAAAAAAAGAATTAGTAAAATAAGGCTACCACTGATTCACCTCCCTCTCATTACCACCTAATTGATCCTTGGACACTAAAAATATCTCTTCGTATCAATAGATCTTGGTGAAATAGGTTTACACACATCAATTTGCATTAGTTCAATCACTCTTATTGACCATTGATCTTTAACCTTTTATATATTTCAAATAATCTTCCCTTGTTAGAAAGAATCGCATGTATGAGTATGATCACATGATAAATTAGGGAGATCTTGAGCAGTGTCACATTTCAACAGATCTTCCATGTATGATTGGCTCATATAAACAATAAATTTATACCACAACCTATTTTCGTCTTCCTTGGATATAAAATACATATCTTCTTGTCCACTCACAAGATATAGATTCCCCTTTGTGTGTTTTCCTTACAAAACAACTCCACTATATTTTCCCTTGATAATACACACCTTATTTGTAAATATTATAGTGTGTCCCAAGTCACATAGTTAACTAACACTTAACAAGTTTTTATTGAGACCTTCAACAACCATTAAATCAGCTTATCTCATCCCCACCCCCAAATTTGGCTTCTCCCAAGCCAATAATCATCAGGCCTTCATCATTGAAAAATATATCAACACCTTACCTTCCATACATTATTCTTATAACTAGATCCTTATTTCTCATCATATGGGAGGTGCATCCACTATAAATGATCTATAATATTGTGTGATTTGATGGTTTAAAGGAAATCTCTACAATCACTACCTTCTCAAATATTCTTTTTGATCCATGTATTCGAATTCATACTTGATGTTGACTAATATTATCAATCTTAATCAAATTATTATGGTCTAATGTCATCCTGAAAAGATGCAAATTTATTTTTCATTATCATCTTGTTTGATGATCCCTTGATCTACTGCATATTACCACTTTGGGTGTACTTTAGTAAATTTCTCTACATTATTGATGAGAAATATTTTTCCATGTGTCTAAATCCTCTAAACCTAAAATAGTGACCCTCAAGGCTATGGAATGAGCATTCTAAGAATTCCCCATATTTCCACAAAAATAATATTTGATAAATGGTTTATTCATGTGCATCACTAATACACCACTCATTATTCCTTAAGATCACTAAATATTCTGATTCTAATTCATACCAAAATAAATCTTTATCCACATAACAGGCTCTTGTGTTCTGACACCAATCATTACTGCTTTTTGTTTATGAACAATAACCATACCATTTGTGGCATTACGATGTATCATTTTCTTCCCTAAACATTTTTTAACTATTTTTTGGACCTATGAACCATAATTTCCCTTTTTTCCATCACTTGTGTGACCTAATTTCCTAATATCATATTAGGAGTCAAGAGTTTCTCTTGATCCTATATTTAATTGTAGGCCAACAAAATCCTCCTAAAGTTCTTCAATACATTTTACTTGGTCTTTTAATATGTTATTCATAAAATAAATAGCCTTGGATTATTATTTAACCTTTATCTTGAACTTATTGAATTTATATGAGTATTATGGAATTTCTGATCTGAGAATTCCAATTTCAATCTTCATCTCAAACTTCTCTTCTTCCTACTACTTCATATAGAGTTTAGAATATTAAACCACCCTATTGGATTTTTTTGCCCCTAAAAACACCTATCTTCTCAAGTGTTTCTTCTAATTGAACCTAGAGGTCAAATATTCCTTCAAATTACCCTTTATCATTCTTTCTTTCTTCCCATTTTTGTGAATTTCCCAAAACTGCCACCATAACATTTTCTCCATGATCCTTGCAGTCTTCCATCTCTTCTGAATTGGATTATTATGAATTATCTTTTTCTTATTAAATAATATTCTTATTTCTAAATAAATTTAATTTCTATAAAGATCCTCATATGGTTCCATTTGTATTCTAAAGTGGAAACTTAATTTTTATACTTTCTAATACTCCTTTTTCATTGTTTTTCTGATTAAATATTGGTATATTTGTGAACAAATGAGTTACATGAAAAACATATAGTGATTGTGATGAGTGAACCATGATCACATCATCACTATGCTAAGTTCTCTGAGTTTCATTTCTAGATCCAAGAGTAATATTTTTTAAGGCATGTGCTCTCTAAAAAATATCATTTTATCTAAATAAGGTGGAAGAAGTGATGTCATGGACATGACCTAAGTTTTTAGATGCATACTCAATAATCTCACTCTTTAGATTGTGTACCAGTACAAATCGTTTCCTTTTATAAAGTCTGGATATGTATCTTCTCAAAATTGGCCAAATGAACTTCTAATTCATATTGTAGTTTTCAATGTTGTCCATAAACAACCATAAATGTTAAATCATGCTTAGAGTGTATCAATTATTAACCAAGGGTAGATAATCAAAATTATCAATGAAATGCTAAATCCTGCACATACTTCACCAAATATATTAAAAAGTTCAAGTGAAAAGATAAATCTCCCCTTTTCATCCCATCTTTCCATCAATCAAGCTCTCCCCCTTAATTGAAATGAGAAATATAATTAAGAACAATGGATAAAGTGTGATTGGAATACCTCAAGTTTCAACTTCTTGAGATGATATGAATTTCAAGATTTGTCATGAAATAATCCTTGGATTTTAGCTCAAACTTATTCTTGGAAATAGTTTCTTTCACAGTTTTCTTGACTTCATTGTTTTTCATATTCCCAATGGAAGATTTTCCAACTATTGTTCCATTCTTCTACACTTGTTGTGGCCTTTTATTCTTATCAGCATATGCATTTTGCATGGTTGGACTGAACCATCACTCATCATAACTGTGACCACTTCTATTGCAATTCGAAATAATTAATATAATTAATATTTATCATTTAATTTAATCATATTATTTATTATACACATATATATATATATTGGTAGATAATTTGATAACAGTAAGACACTTATTAAAGGTATAATAGAAGTCTAGATAACAGTAATACACATACAAAACGTATCATAAATCAAATGTCAACCTAATCTACGCCTCCGGTGTGGATGCTCCTCTGTCCCACAGTCAGGCGTATACTGGATGCGTCCACGCCGTGTCTGTCTACGTCTGTGCTCTGGCGTACGCTGCGCATTCTCATCGACAGCCACCTCCACATCCTCCTGTGTGACAGACGGTGGATGTACAGTCTCACCGCCTGTACCCTGGCCTGCATCTAAGGATAGTGGAAGCTGGCTGGAACTCTCACCAATATAGGAAGTAGATGGCTTCTCTGCTGCGGATGACTGCAATAAAACATAGAACTCAATCCAGTCAGCGTCTGTAAGTACCTGTGGCTGTGCCTGAGAATCTGGAGGAGCATATGACTGATCATGCTGAACACCCTCCTCCAGTGGAATAATATCATGTGGCTGAGCAAGCTGAGCAGCCTCATCCTGTGGAACAACAACATCCATAATAGGGTCTTCACCCCCAGGTACATCTATGTGAGGCTCAGCAGGCTCCGCGGCCTCCGCAGCAGGCTCCGCGGCCTCCGCAGCAGGTGGTGGATCAAAGAAAATGCCATGATAAATCTCGTCCATCGACGGTAGCATCTGTCGTACAAGGCTGTGAAAATATGCTGGGTCAAAGGCAGCTCTCTCCACTGGATCAGACATATGAAGTAGATGACAAATACGAGCATCCTGCGAAAACAAATTCTGTTGTTAACTAATTTGAATAAAAAATATGTTGAACTGTGAAAGGAAGAATGCATACCAAGTCATGGAAGCCCCGTCCGTGCCGTGTCAGAAATATGACGGGAGACCTGATGTACCAGCCTGCATAATCCATCTGATCCATCAAATGAAAGCGTACTGTCCCTTCCCCTCGCATCTGGGACTCCCGTCGCCTGTCCTATAACGCAACATATCTCGCATGGTAACTCCTCCAATCAAAATCTCTCTTCCCTGACATCTTCAGGGAATGCAATGAATCCAACTGACTGGGCGGGTCAGGAACTGGCTGAAGGAATCCAAACTGTCTCATAACCCTATCCGTCTGATGCCACTCAACTATATGAAAATGAATCAATGGAACCATGCAGGAGCCGATATCAAGCATCACTGTACAGTATGGGGGCAGACTCTGAAGGATAGCATCTGTATATGGAATCCATGTAATCTGAAAGAAAAAATGAATAATCAATTAATAAATGAATAGATTTACAGTAAAGAGTAAAGATTTAACAATATAAATAATAATCACTTACATCGTCTGGTCGAATGCTGTCTAGCATAAGTCTGTAGGCGTGAACATCATGTCTGGGAGAATCTGAATGTCGATGCGCCTGACTCCACCTGTAGATAACATTTTTTTTACATTTCATAAAAGAATTTTATACAAGTAAGTTAGATATTAGAAAGAATTAATAACATACCAACGTCCACGTGGAGCCTCTGCTACAATATCTACGGGTAATGGCGCACGGGCATGTGGAGCTAAACGAGGTATGTGCTCCCATACCCATATCTGTAGAAGAACCATGCATCCTATGATCTGCATCTTATCGATGCGACATGCGCTGCATAGGGCTCTGTATGTATATGCTAGGCAGGCAGACCCCCAACTATATCGACCTGCCTGGTCCAAATCCTCTAAAAAAGCTAGATACATCAGGTGCACAAAAGTAGTAGAGTGGTCAACAAAAAGCGTGTCACCGATCAGCCTCAAAATATATGCGCGTGCAAAGCGCAGCACGGTGACATCATCAGCATCATCTGGTAAATGTTTGAAGTGCTGGTCTAACCAAGGCATCCGCAATCTACCACCGACGATGGTCCTGACATCATCCTGGACCTCTATGCCCAGAAGTCTATGAACAAGCTCAAGCAAATCTGATGGAACTCGGCATGTCAAAGCATGTCCGTCGATAGGGAGGCCCAACATAATAGCCACATCCTGCAATGTAATAGTCATCTCTCCCTCACTGAAATGGAAAGTATGTGACTCTGGTCTCCATCTCTCGACAAGTGCGGCAATGAGCTGATGATCAAGAAACATGAAGTCGCACATCGCTACTCCATAAAATCCAGCTCGACGAAGATGTGGGACGATAGCGGGAGGTGGTGCAGTATGATGGAAATGGTGAGATCTACGTACACTCAAGGGAGCCACAGGACGTCCCTCTAAAAGCAGTCATGATACATGAGTAGCCTGAGATGTAAGCAATGGAAAACCTGCCATCTGCACACATGATATCATCGTTACTTATTAATAGTGGAATCATGATATATTCATTTTTATTTGGTGTCACAATCAACATTAGCCTAGTCTCACAATCAACATTAGTTAAGGATGCTCAGACACTCAGATGCCATTACTAAAACTAGACATCTTATAAGAAAACCATAATTTAAAAGTGAAAAATTAATTATTTCTTCTTATTTGTGAAATTACGTTTGTTAATTTATCCATTATCCATTAAATAACCATCAACATTATTCCACATTAAAAATTAACAGGAAAAAGTGAAAAATTAATTATTTATTCTTATTTGTGAAATTACGTTTGTTAATTCATCCATTATCCATTAAATAACCATCAACATTATTCCACATTAAAAATTAACAGGAAAAAGTGAAAAATTAATTATTTCTTCTTATTTGTGAAATTACGTTTGTTAATTTATCCATTATCCATTAAATAACCATCAACATTATTCCACATTAAAAATTAACAAGAAAAAGTGAAAAATTAATTATTTCTTCTTATTTGTGAAATTACGTTTGTTAATTTATCCATTATCCATTAAATAACCATTAACATTATTCCACATTAAAAATTAAGAGGAAAAAGTGAAAAATTAATTATTTCTTCTTATTTGTGAAATTACGTTTGTTAATTTATCCATTATCCATTAGATAACCATTAACATTATTCCAAATAGATCAAGTTCCTAAGTAACTATAGAAACTTCCACAATAGGTTATGTAACACCCCAAGATTTCATAGTGTGTTATTTCTTCAAAATAATTCAATAACTTGCACTACACGCAACACCGAGTTCAATTGCACCATGACTTACCAAAAAAAAGCCATTAAAAGAGGTCATGAATAGCATTAACTACATTTTTAACTTTATATAATCCTTATAATTTTAGAATCCATATTATGAGTTTCTTAGTCATAATGCAAGAACAGATTCATTTTCAGTATTGCACTTTTATCAACTTTTGATAGTGAAACCTTTTTAAATACAATATTTTAAGCCTTTTGACTAAATGGAGACATCAAAAAATTTAGAATGAAACATCCCAAGCTTCCACGGTACGCTTTCCTTTGAATAAAACAGTAGCGTGTGTTGTACGCAACGTCGAGTTTTAACACACACCACAACCGATCAAACTAGTCGTTATGAATAGTAATACCTAAATTTTGAAATTATATATATTTTATATTTTGAAATGGACTTCATTTTTGGATTCGGAATATCGAATTTAGCCTAAGGTGAAATTTTGGTACTTTTCGGATAACTTTCATATTTTGATGAATAGTGAAAATTACTAAATTTTAATTAAAAACAACTTTTTTAATCAAAATAATTAATAGTGATAAATTATGAATTTGAGTGGTTTTAAATTATATTTAGAATATATTTTTACAATTTAATATAATGTTGGTCATTAGACATAATTTTACAATTAAACCAAACATAAACAAGTGTCAATCTTTTGATAGTTATTATCTCTTAAAACACGCTTTTTGTTTTGACAGCGGGAATTAATTTTAAATTAATTTCTGCCACTTCTGTGTTTAGAATTTAGGAAAATGGATTCCATATTTGGAATCAGGATGTTCAAATTGTGTAAATAGGTAACTTTTATTTTTAGACATTTTGAATAATTACTGCGGTAAATATTTTATTTACCATGGTTAAGGGTAAATCCGGTAAATAAGGGTTAAAAAATAATATTATAATAATACTAAATTACCCTAAAACGTGTCTTAACCCTATTGGTTGATACATGGTCGACCATGGGCATCTTTGTGTCAATTTTGGGACCCCATGGATCCACTTGTAAGTGATAATGACACTTTATTTTAATTAAGTCAAAATGAATACAAAAATGACACAAGCATATATCTTTTAGCAAAACAATTGTTACATAGGGTTATATAAGTTGGATTTTAGATTATAAATATTAATTAGAAATCTAAAAAGATTTCCTACATAATGATATTTTATTTATAATTTTTAGACATCAAATAATTTAAATTATTAATGACACAATAATGATGCAATGTTTACCTCATTAATAAATCATTTAAATAAATAAGATTATAATGATTAAAATATTATCTAAAACCTGTCCAATTCTTATTGGTTGATGTTATTTAGAATATTAGTCATCTTATCTTCGACCTCAATGATTTTTGGACCATTATAAACCGAATATAATTATATTATAAAGTAATACTTTCACTCTTTCCTAAAGAGCCCCTCTTCTCCCTTATAAAAGGAGACCACTTCTACTCATTCCTCACACCTCTCAAGCCACTTGGCTCGTCCAAACTCTGCCCAACTAAGCTCCCCACATCCCTCTCCTCCTCCTTGAAGCTTACCCTTAGGCAGAAATCATTTCAATAAGTCCTTTGGTTCCAACCAAAGTGAGTTACCTAAATTAAAGGTAACGATTTCTCTTAAATTATTTTCCTTTATTTTGCTTCTCCAACCCCCAAACTCTTTTTATTTCCTTTCTTTTGTAACAACACCAGTATCCTCAATATACTAGGATGTTGTTATAAGAAGGATTCAAACTACACATACACACAACTCCATCTAATGGATGATGAACATAATGTTTCTGTGGATGGCAAACTAACGCCTCACGAAACGATGATTGTTCAAATACATCTTACCGCCTCTCATGGTGGCCATTATGATGGAACTGTAATTAAATATGATATTAATGATATATATTTTATATATAAGCTTCTGTAATTCCATTTTATTTCATACCATTATTCGTTTCATGTTGTATATACATACGATAATTTCATTTGTGGAAGTGCGGACTACCGCCCCCTTAAAATGATATGACTCGTTCATACCACACATGGAACGTATAAAGGATGGTGTTAATGAACTTAAGTAACATATATAAAATATTATATTATACTGGAATAGTAATATACCTATGTATCATTTGGATTCAATTCTTTTAAAATAAAAATTAAATGGAAGTAGCGTTCGTGCGTACGTACGGACTACCGTCTCCACGAACGCGGTGAGATCCATCCTCCATCGTATCCATTCAAGTATAATTATCATTTGATGATTTAAAAAAATGATGTTTAAGGACTTGATATCATTCTGGATATGAATAATATACAACCTATCCTTTACATACATGTCTTACTTAACAAAACATACAAAAGAAAACAAGTAAGTTAACACACGAAACAACGATAATACTAAGATATTATTATCAAATCAATATTAAAAGATCATATATGATATCATATTAATGTATATGATTATTGTATAATTTAATAACAATTATTTCACCATTATACAGGAGGTTAACCTACCCCAACCAAGGAAAAGTACAAGGTAAGGGGTTTTCATCTCACTCCTTATTTCCGTGAGATTCATGCCATATTGCCACCATCACCTTTTGTGTGGTGTATGTACTGCCCATAATTATATTCTTTGTGTAATACACTATAATTTTTGTGTATTTACATATTCATTGTATGATACCTCTTTCATGGGTTGTATGTTTCATAAGTTACCAAATTGGTAAGGGTTATTTCACAATCTCTTCATTATCCGAGGTTGTTTATACGTAATAATCTACTGGGATCTCTTTATCATCCACATCCATGTTTCTTAAAAATGTATTTCAAAACATTTTTACTATTTACAAGAATATGGGTTAAAGTCATTTATACCCTTGTTTGACTTTTTATAAGAGGTTTATAAAGGAATCTTTCCGTCGTTTTCGAAACAAGGTCCTTTTTAACCTTTTCGACAGAATTGAGGTAAGAATGTATTTTTTAACTTATACGGCGGGTGCGGTTATTTTACGCCGTTATAAAATCTTCAAAGCTTTCCTTACAAGCTTATAAGAATATTTTCAAAGAAAATGTTTTATTTTATATGGATCTTAAATGATTTCAAAATAAAAGGAGATATTTCTTTAAAAAGAATTTTGATTTCATCTACGTCAACATCCTTTGATGGATTTTAAGATTATTTGAAGTTGATTTATTATGATACAAAACTTCTATATTGTATTGAAGGTTTTGTGATATGTTTGACTATGGATGTGCTATTTTTATACCATTCATAGTTTATGGTGAAATTATTGACATTTCGTATGCTAGATTTCATACGAATGTTTATGTTATGTTTAAACCTTTTCATATGGGAATGCATTGGACTTAATAAGTGACGGGTGGAGCCCGCTATAGCTCCTCGATGCATCGGTAGGTCTCATGAGACAAACTAGTGTCTTGGCACAAGGCCTTGACAAAATCTTATTTGTAGTCTTGGCACGAGGTCTTGGCTATGTGGTTATGATAGTCTGGCATTATGCATTCCAACATTATGAAAGTGGTTATTGATTTTTTCATGTGATTATTCGATTAGTAGAATATCCATGTGAATAAGTAAATGGCATTATTTCATTTTATTTATGCCATACCATGTTGAAAGTTCATGTTTAAAAGGCTTTTGTTTTAGTTATACATTGCCTTAAATCTTTATTCTTATTTATGAAAGTTTCTGCTATATTGTTATCCTTACTGGGCATTTGAGCTCACCCATTTTCTATGTTTTATTTTTCCCAGGAAGTGAAGATGTAAGTTATGAATGACCTGCAGGGATATTATGAGGGGATTATAGTGTGGACTGTGGAAACATTATGTTGTTGTAGTAGTTTTTCATTTTATGATGTAATGTAAAACTTATGAATATATCTAGTGTTTCCAAGGCTACTAAACCAATCGGTCTTTCGAGATTTGATCTTTCTTGTGATCATGCCAATGTTACGAAGTAATGCACCGACTCTGGGTAACTGGGGTCGGGGCGTTACAGGTTATTCAACCACAACCTCTTCCTCTTAGTCTTCTACTTCTTCTCATCCTCATCCTCTATTTCTTATTCTTCTTCTTCATCATCGACACCAACCACAACCTCTTCCTCTTAGAGCAGGTACACAGACTCGATCATGGATGATGAGATTTGGAACTCTGTCCTGCCACTTGGGGACATCTCTTACGAGTATGTCCTTCTGTGTGGCAGATACTGCATCGTATTCTCCCTCCTCGTTGCCGAGGCCAATCCATCTCATTTCTGATGTGAGTTGACTTCGGTCTTCCTCGAGGCCGCAACCTAGTAGCATGAAGCCAATAATTTTAAAAATGACACACATTGAAAAAATTATAAATGATACCAAAACCGACTTATGAAAACCTGGAAATATCAGGGACAATGGTCGGTTGATCAGCAGGCAATGTGATAGAATGGAAGTCACCAACAGGCATCCAAGCAGTACTATAACAGTTAACCAAAGTGCTCATGTGATACACCGGGTCAACATATGGCTCCCACGATATATTTACCGAAGCGCAAGCTGTAATAACATGTACACATGGATATCTCAATGCCTGAAAGCTGCCACAATCACAGTACCTGTTATCCAACATCACGACAAACACTCCACCATTAGTGCATGCACCATGGTCGTAGCACTTTCTTACCCGAAGACTCCTCTTTTCCCTGTCAAAGGCTATAACATTCCATCGTGAAGCCTCATTCCGTATCCGGTCAATATCAGTTTGAAAATGCTGAGTAAAAAAGCATTCCATTTTCCATCCTCTGGTAGGCCTTTTGGGACCGGTCAACAAAGTAGTGAACACATCTAAAAAATGTCTCTTGCACTAACCCTGTGATTGGGAGTTTGCGCACACCCTTGAGGACCCCATTTACGCACTCCACTATATTAGTGGTCATATGCCCATATCTCATGCCACCATCGTATGCTAATGACCATTTTTCCTTTGAAATTTGTACCATATATTCATATACCTCCTCATTAACTATTCGGATCTCTTCAAGACGTCGATCAAACCTTTCTTGTTGGGGTTCATATGCTGAAAGCATAACATAATAATGTATTAAAATGGATAGTAAATTTTGTTAAAAAAAGAAAGTTTAGAAAACCATACCCAATTTGAGGATCGCCTTCTTTATGGCCTCATCTCTAAACTGCTTATGCACATTACTTGCAATATGTCTAATGCAATAACGGTGATAAGCATTCGGCTCAGTCCAAGAAACCCCATCACTACTCACGGCCTCTATAATCGCTCGATGACGATCAGATATCAGACACACGCCCTGTTTCTGCGTGACATGAACACGTACACATGCCAAGAACCAGCTCCAGCATTCAAAATTTTCTTTTTCAACAACAGCAAAAGCAAGTGGCAGAGGAGCGCGATTACCATCCTGTGTGGCAGCAATGAGTAGAACACCTGTATACATTCCATAAAGGAATGTGCCATCTACCTGAATAAATTGTTTACAAAAGGGAAATGCAGCAATGCACGGTCTGAATGCCCAAAAAATCCTCTTGAACTTCACCTTTGACCGATCAACTAGATGATTTTGGGATACATACTCAACACTGTCCAACTGATAAACAATCTGATTATTGAGAGACAACAATTCCATAAGTTGTGGCAACAACGCATAAGACTCATCCCAATCACCATACACTTTTACAATGGCTTTCTGTTTTGCATTCCAAGCTTTGTTGTATGATACCTTATAGTTATACAACTGTTGAATTCTTTCCTGAATAAGGGCAACAGGAACATCCTGACTTGTTCGTATCATCTCACAAATAATAGTAGATATAAACTCTGCATCAAGAGAAGAGTGATCTTGTGCCAAGCTGGGATGCAGACAAGTGTGTGGGCCTTCTAATTTGGTTATCTTCCAACATCCATAACATTTATCAAATAGTGCTCTTAATCGAAATTTACATTCTGACCCATATTTTTCACAACGAATGAGATATTTGGTCTTCTTTGACTCATAAACCACAAATGTGAAATGTCGCTCAATGTGGTATTGCTTTATCACATTTTTCATGACCTGTTTACTTTCGAACTCCTGCCCAACATATATGGCATTATCATTTGATGCAGGCATATTCCCTATAATGCCAGGGAATTCAGAAGCTGGTGTAATGACATCCCAATCAAAAGGTTGTTCATGAGACATTCCTCCAACTAAGGAACTCAAAACTGAAGGCTGATTACCACTAACTGGTGGATGTAGTGGATGTCTGTCTCTCAAAGGAACCTCAGAAGGTTCATTTCCAACCACATCATCTCCTGCTGACTCCCCAGATTCTTCTTCCTTAGATAAATTTTCTTGCACTATATCAGCACAGAAAGGGATGTCATCTACATTTCCTTCCAAATTTTGATGATCTTCCTCATTACATTCTTCCACAGAAGTCGTATGAGAAGGAGGCAATGAAGAAGACTGTTGTGAAGGACCGACTTCTATAGAGGTCACAAAGCATGGTTCTGTAGTAATCGATTGCACCACATCAATATCAGAAATGATAATAAATAATTCCATCAAACCATTAATACACTGTTGCCTGAATAACTGAGAAGCCTCCATCCAATCCTCATCATCGACTATAGGGTAGTCGTTGTGCCACATACGCTCAGGATATTGAAGATGTCGGTATCTAATTGAAGTGATTGCTTGTCCTGCACTCAATTTTAACCGACTATGAATCTTATTACGAACTGCATCCAATGTCATACAACCATGGAGATTTACCACTTTGACAGGTGGCACACTGTAGCTAAAACCCTGCTCGGTACAAATTACCTCACCGTTGCAATATATTTGAGCAGACATAATTACCTATTAAAAAAATTTAAAAATATTATACACTACATTAAAATTTTAAATTATGTAATTTGGTTTTGAATAATTGATTATCTTGAGACTTTTTTATGTATTGATTTATCACTGTTAAGGTATAGTGATTGTGATTTTAGCACAAAAGCAAATTTAATATAATGTTTCATAAAGTTTGATTACTTATGAATATATAATCATGACTTGATCTTGAGACTTGCGATTAGTTTATCATTATCTGATAAACTAACCACAATTTATATGAGTAAACTCCTGTCTCTATTATCAAATATTGCAGCAACCGCCAATCTCCTGTCAAATAACAACGCCTCCTCTCGAACGAGTTCTCAAATGCCTCTTCGTCGACACCTCTTCGGGGATGCCTCTTCGTCGACACCTCTTTGGGGCGTCAGTCTTTTAATTACAAATTTACTCACATGCATGTGAGAGGGTCTAGGGGTATGAAATACATAAATTAATTTAAATGGACACGCAGGTCCTTACACTTACTGAGAGATGACTCGCAGGTCATCAATACCGAAAAAATGCAATTATTACAAATTGAATAACAACATACACAAAATAAAACATGCAATTTCAATTATGCATGGTCGGTCATCTCAAGATCAGTCATCACTCATACCGTGTTTTTTGGTATATTTATTATATTATCCGTATTATATAAAATCTATATTAAATACTACACCTCTTTTACAAAAATTTAACTTCATGTGTGTATATATATATATATATTTATTAAAAACATTAAATAAATTTTATTATAACTGATCTAATTGAGATTTACATAATAAACACTTTTGTTATTTTAAATTTTATGAAATTGTAATGTTTTTTGGGCATTCTTCTACTTTTCAAAATATAAGTAAATATATTTTATACTTTATTGATTAAAAATATTATTACTAGTAAATAAAAGTAATTTAATTTACACTTACATCAAAACCATCCATTAAAATAAATTTCTCTAACATAAATTACTTAGTCTAAACATTAAAAATTTTAGACATAACATAAAACATTCAATATTTAGACAACAGACATTCAAAAAATTAAATCATACGAACATTCAACATCAAGAAAATTAAATCATACAAAACATTTCATGCATAACATATGAAATAAATAAATCATACACACAATTAAACATACAAATGAAATAAATAAACACAATTAAACATACAAATGAAATAAATAAACACAAATAAACAATTAAATTATTAAATAGAAATTTTACCTCAATAAAAGCAGCAAATATTTGTTGAGAAAGAATTTCTGCAGAGCTTCGCAACAAAAATCAGAGGAGAACAATGGGTATTGGGGGGGGGGACCCCTCCTTTTATAATTTTTCTCGGCCGGATGCGTGAACGCCGTTCACGCATCCTTCAGCTCGTCCGCGAAGGATGCGTGAACGGCGTTCACGCATCCGTCGCCGCGGGAGGAAGTGTGAACGCCGTTCACGCATCTTTTCCCGCGCAAGGATGCGTGAACGGCGTTCACGCTTCCTTTAGCTGGTCAGCAAAGGACGCGTGAACGCCGTTCACGCATTACCGTCGGGGTCCGGGATGCGTGAACGCCGTTCACGCATCCCGGACCCATTTTTAAAAATATCCCAACCCTAACCCCTTTTATCATATTTTAATTTTTTTAAAACCCAGAAAAAAAAATTAGTCCACAGAACAGGTGTTCAAGATGTCTCACCCCAATAGTATAGTGGGTCCCATTTGTTCATCTTGTCGCACCATTATATGAGATTCATGGATGTTTCAGTATTGGCAACATTTGATTGTCTATATTATATAGCAATTATTATATAAACACTAATGGGCCCGTAAAGGGCAACGCATCATGGGAGATCTCGATTAGGGTTTCACCGCCGTCTTCTCCCCACCTCCCCTGTCTTAGCCTGCTGGGCATGCCGTCGAGGGTTGGGTTGTGTGGTCTCGCATGAGCGTGTCGATCGCATCAAGGTTTCACAGATCTGGAGCTCTGTCGACTTGTTCAACCTCCTCCAACGGCCTGGTTTGCAGATCTCCACACCCACTCTTGCAATGACCATGACCAATTTCTCCATCGTCACCCCCTATCTTCTATTCCAGCCCACTGGATCACTGTCTTCCTCCCGAGTCACTACGAGGTCGCAGAGGACGACCCCAGGAACGCTCGAGGCATGCGGAAGTCCATTGTTTTCTTTATTATTGCAGGTTGTTTTGTTACAATTGGATTGGATGGTGGTGTTCTGGTTCCCCCGTGTCTGGCACCGCCATCAGATAAATTTCCTCTTCTCTTTTTGCCCGGGCCCTCTGCACATGCCCCTTGTATGGTTATGTTCGAAGGGCTATTGGGCGATTTGGGATGCTGTTGGTGTTTTTGGTGATGGAGGTACTAAACCAGATGGCTGTTGGGTGCGATGTGCGACTGGCTTGGTTTGGACGATGTGGTCTGTGGGTGTCCCCCGGCATTTAGCGATGATGGTGGCGGTGTAGGGTACTCCCTCCGATTCTTTCCTCGGCCTTCATGGGTTTGAGCTCCTCCCTCGTGCCCATTTCCGGTGATCTGGCTTTCCGACTCCCGACGCGGAGGACATGGATGGAAGGTCCCTGATGCGGCGGTGGAGCTGCGTCCTAACGAACAGTGTGTCATGTTTTGGTTTTCTGTTTTGTGCGGGTCGGTTTAGGCAGCGTTCTTTGTCGTCCCATTTTTTGGATTCTTGTTGCTATTGTGTTTTTTTGGTGAGTTTGGTCTTGGCCGTGGTTCCAAGTCCGACCCACTTGTGGTTCCTTTTGTGTGATTGGGGGTTCTCACTTAGCCTCAAAGTGTTTTATAAAATCAAAAAAGTTTGGATGGATGATATAAACACTAATGCACAGTGAAAACACCATGTTAACCAAATATTATATTTGAATCAGTTTAACCTATCATTCCATCATCATTAGAACATTTGATAGTTAAGCATTACAATTCTTACAAATGATTTTATCATCAGATAAAACTTTCATCTACAAGAGTTATTATTTTCCTAGTCTTAAAAGTATTAGCTACAACCATTTTCCCATAAATTTGTTTGATTTATTCATCAC
Source organism: Viscum album (assembly GCA_963277665.1). Taxonomy (NCBI): domain Eukaryota; kingdom Viridiplantae; phylum Streptophyta; class Magnoliopsida; order Santalales; family Viscaceae; genus Viscum; species Viscum album. The sequence continues at coordinate 887,263,992 of OY728158.1, forward strand.
ATTGAACAAGATTCAAAAACAATAAAAAAACACCCCCATGAATAATATTTAATGAAAAAGACGATAAATTTAAATCACTTAATAACATTCATTCACTAGTGTAGTGGTATCTCATTCACCTTCCATACACCCATGTCCAACTAAAGGATAAATTTTCCTATAAATATCATCTACTAACACCTTAGTGAACATATATACTTAATTATTGTTCTCTAATATCTTCTATAGTATCATATCCATTTTTAAATCATGTTCTAGATGATATGATATTTTAGGATGATGTGTTTTCTCTATATATAGAACACATGATATTTGATATAAATGTATTACTATGTAACTATCACAGCAGGGAAATCCACACTTTTGATTCCTTCTATGATTCTGAAATAGACACATCTAATATATGAATTCTTCTGCTACTTATATTTCTTTCTCCTATTCAACTTTTTAAGGGGGATAATCTACCACCAGTTATAGATGCAACATCGAAGTCATAGTTATTCCTCAATAGATGAACACAAGACCAATGTACTAATCAAAGTATCTATTTATTCCACACAGTTTTCTTCAATTTACGTATATAATAGATTATATGTTACCAAAGATAATGTTGTATAATCTATTCTATTGAGATACTAGATGATTTATTTGATGACTTCCAAATTTTTTCCCTAAATTATGCTTGAATTTTTTGATGATTCCCACTTTATATGCAATGTTTGGGAGAGTGAAAACCATGGTGTACTCCATACTTCTGAAAACTAATGTTCATAGATAAATTATCATGTACATTACCTACTAATAAATCTTTAACACTTACTCCATTGATAACATGAAGTTTTTTGGAATGGAATCTGGATTACATTACACCCATACATACAAAATCTCTTGATAAATTTTTTGATGTAGTTTTTTCGTGACAAAATCAATCTTTTGTCTTCTTTATACCACTCAATATGAATCATTGAGATCATTTTGGACTCCTTGAGATATTTCATCTCAATCATTAAAAAAATATTTCTTCAAATCCTAAATAATTTTAATATTTATACTTCCCAGAATCATATTATCTTTGTAAAAAATTAATAGGAGGGAATGTCCATAGTCAAAAAATTACTATTATAAATAGTATTACAAATTTCTCTATATAAAACCTTTCACTACAATGAATTTGTTAAATTTTTTCCTCTTCCTTGGGGATTGTTTTAAATAATATATAATCTTGTTTCACTTTCACACCATGTCCTTATCTCAGGATCCATGAAAAAAACTTGTTGGTTGATATAAATCTCATACTCCAAATCTCCATAGTGAAATGTCATAATTATATAAATTTTCCCTAAATTGATTTTTGAGAATATAACCATGCTCATCATTGTTTAAATTGTACCATGTTTTACAACCAGTAGAAATACTTTATAGAAGGAAAGACCTTATTTATAATAAATACATCCACTACCAGCATTGCCTTGTCCCTCATTATTCCATTAGCTTATTTTATTAATTAGGAATCCCATTTTTTCCAATGAGTTCACTATGCTTAGTAGATATTTAATATTCTATTTTTATTTTCATGTAGTGAGTAAAAATCATTATTTATAGCTAACCATCATTCTCAGGAATCATTGTGTTTAAATAGTTATACTGGGATTTTATATTTCCATATTTCCATTAAAAGTAATAATTTCTAGTATGTTTCACACCTATAGACTAGTTTCTTGAATATAGTTATTCTATAAATGCTACAAGATGTTGAGATCTATATGATATGGAAACGTAGAGATTCTCATCTTCCTGTTTTATACCTAAAACCTCCATGCCACTAGAGTTATATGGTACATCATTATTTGGACTACCTACTGGACCCCCTATGTATCCATTTGAACACTTTTGATCTTGTTTTTTCTAGAGATCCCATTAAAATAAACATTTATCATTTTCATTGAATATATACCTTAAAATTATTTCTCCATTGTTTTTTGATATTTGAGCAAGACCTTCTCATTGAAGATAACATTCGAACTTATGATGACCTATCTATTTCCATCATACCAATTTTAAAATACAAAATTTTCATCCCCATATTCAATAATGAAGAATTCCATTGATTTTTAATTTAGTTTATCTTGATCATAATCATCCAAAAGGATATAATGAAGACTTAAAAAACATTTTTTTGGTTGATTTATAAAGTCAAACTAGTCCACAATTTGTCCAAAATATCATACACCATTACTGTTTAATATAATTTATTAACCACACGTGTGACATAATATTTCAATTATTCAAAAATTTCAATGGACATTACTGAGTGTGAAATTATAATCTATGACTATTAATTTAATTTATACAACATTATTTTGGTAACACATTTTTCTCTACTTTCACAAGTACATGATTATCACTTATTATTCATCTATACATGTAGATGTTCTGTAAATATACTTCTTTTTTTGCATTCCACTATTGTTAGATATTAATCATTTCGACATCCATTTGGTCTCATTATCCACTATTTCATTCCATAAAAAACAATTCAAATATAGAAAATTTTATTTTAGAATGTAAAAAAAATACTTTCATCATGGATTCATATATGAATGTCATAATGAATTGTGAACCTCCATGATTCCATGAGAATATATTCTAATTTATGACTCTTTTGAGGTTTTCTACTAATATTAAATTATACCTGATACCATTTCCCATGTATAAAAATCCCAAAAAAATATAATGCCTATATCATCCAGATTTGATATTCCCTTCAGAGCTTTAACTTCCAAATTCTTACCAATGAGTTTTCCATGTCAATAATTCCATAACTGTAATCTCCTAGAAGTTATTCTTCCATTATTTATGACTCTTTATGAACTTATCTTTATATATTTGGTTCCATTTTTTATAAAATTGTCTACTGCATATATATATGAGTGATCTTACACACATTAAAAGTACAACCTAATTCAAACTCTATTTCTTTTAGTTGTCCTTTTAAAAAGTTATTTTTATGCAAAACCTTCATGTTTCAAATAGCTTCAAGATCATGTTATCCTATGCTCATAATCGCAAACATAAAAATTCATTTCCCAAAAAAAATATTTATTATTGATTATCTATCTAATCCATTTTGAACATGTTAAAAATAGAATATTTTATATATATCTTTTATATCATGGAGTGAATGTTTCTCTAGAATCCATGATACAAGATTCAATAGGACAATTTATTCCCATTAGTAAACAAATTAAACCATTATCTACAATAAGATTAACAAAATATGTATTTTCATATAGTAATAATCTATAATTTACCATTTCTTCACCATAGTCTTTCTTAAGAATTCTTTCCATTCATTTCACATTTCAGAAAATTTGGGCCAAGAATGCTAATTTCTATTTGGATCTTCTCATGTAACATATAATTTTACATCCTAGGATTTTTTCAATGAGGGGAATATCCTATTTTATTATCATTAAGTGAAATTATATATGTTTCTTTATCATTCCTATGTCTATGTTATTTATTTAGGGTAATTATGTGAGCATCATTGAACACCATGTTGGGCTTCTTGTAACGACAATTCATAGTGATTATAATCACCTCCAAAATATCTGGATGGATAATAAAAACAATAGTAGAATGAATTATTCCTAGAACATAACATTAATAGACTTAAGATAAATTTTAATCATTTTAAAATAATTCACAATATCGCATGTAGATTTATATTTGAAATTATAATGTTAAATAATCATCATGCCACGAATACCTTGTTAATAGATTTTGGATTCAAATACAGTTCATATGATTTATTTATCAACTATACGAGGCCTTTATATCATTGATTTTAATGTATACACTTCAAGATTATGTTAACTATATTACACCATGTCCCTTTTTAAACATCCTATTCCAATCAATTTTTTTTATCTTAACCGAACCTATTCTAGGAAATAGAATTTCACCGAACTTTTAATAATTTAATTGAACATATTAATTGTATAGAATATAAAGTCATTACTATCAATTCTTCTGACATATAAATTATATCCTATTGATATCGAACATAATGATGCAAGAAATATCATATTAAATCAAAAAATAAATAAATTAATGTATAACCAAGACTTATAATGTGTTTTTATTGTTGATATCTGAACAATGATTTGGAACCACTTTTTGGGGAGTAGAAACAAACCTCAATTTTCCACAAAAAAAACACCACCGTATTTTAAATATATTATAATTTAAATCTACATAATATTCAACTAATTAGATATTACTCCTTGTGTCTATTTTACAATAATCGCGGATGTTTTCCACACCCCACTGAAAACACCATGTCGGCCAAAAAGACACATGCCTTTTAAAAAAATAAATTAGAATCATATAGGATGAAAATAAATTCAATGAAAATAACACATTAATTATAAATAGTCTGAGTATTGGAAATATATCTATAAGAAAAGACTTCATTAATTTTACATTTCTATTTGATGATAAAAAATTACAAAAAAAAGTTTGTAAATGAAACCAATTTTAGATTCACATTTTTTCTACATCACATAACATGTTTATAAATTTTCTCAACAACCATTATATTTGATCCTATCTGATCATATTAGTTATCTACCATTCCTGATTCAGGGACATCCTACAATTTGAACATTGTGATTATGAATCACTTATAGCTATTAGAACCTAACTGACAATTTTTGGTGAATAATACAATATACCCCAAACATTACGCTAAATTTATTCACATTCAAAACAACTAATGAAAGCTTATAAATTTTATTCGATGTATCTATTCATCATAAATTGGATACCTGACCACTGACCAATACACACCCATTGGTTGGTGGCATCAACTAATCAAAAAATAACCTACTAAAGATCTCACATATGTTATATAAATAGAACAATATTATAACACACTCTTAATTTATGATATATTTATCTTTAAATAAATTTAATTTCATTGATATCAATCTTTATTCACAACACTGGGTTTAAACATACTACAATACACATTTGGATTATTATTTTTTAAATATATTCATCGAAACCTCATTTTGAAATTAAAGGAATGAAAATGAATAACTAAACTATGAAAAATATTTATAAATGTTTAAGATAATAAAAATTTATTGAATAATTTATATTAAATGAGAACTAAATTTTTAGTAAAGTCATTTTATGCTACAAAAATATATTTCATAAAAAATTATTTTTATAACATTTTTTGCGAGGATATTATAAATAATTTAAACCATTTTAATCAAAATAAAATAAGTGAATTATAATTATTTTTGAAATCATCATGTAAATATTATCGTATTGTGATGTTTTGGAGTTTTTATGAATTTTTTTTTGTTTTTTGGGTGAATAGTAAAAAATGCAATTCTTTAATGAAAATTACCTTTTCGTTTCATATTTTAACAATGTCACATATTATTTTTAGTTTTTCATAAACTTTTACCACTTGTTTATGATTAAACATAATCAAATTAATTTCATTTGAATCGACATTATGCTTTATTTTGGTATAAAAACATATTCCAACTTAAATATTCAATTTTATGGAAAACTATTTTGGTCAAATTATTCAAGTTAATATTAAAATTACTTTATACAACTTATAGAGATTTAATTTTATAAAATTGATTATATATTTATTATGAGTTATCTTAATATTATATTATAATTTAAACATTATTTTAGTCATCCTAAACAGTAACCAAGAGAAAAATTCATTAATTGGGTAAATGTTAAAATGGGTTAAAGAGGGGTTAAAAATTAGATAAGGGTTAAAATTATCTAAATTTTCTAAAAACAATATTTTATAATATGTTTTTATCTTTAAATAAATTTATGTGTTTGACAACTATCATTACATGCAACCCCAATTCTAAACGTACTGTGGTATAGTAACCATTTATAACGTTTCCATGGAATTAGGAGGTATGTTTATTAATAACCAAATTATGTATTTTTTACAGTGTTTTTAAATAATTAAAATTAGTTTTTAATTTATATTTAAATGTATGTGAATTTTCATAAGCTTCATTTAATGTTTCAAAAAAATTATTTTAATCAAAAATAAGTATTATTAAATTTCTTTCTAAATATTATAATTAATTTAAAGTAGTTGTATAAATTTTATTTTAAAAAAATAATTATAATTTCTACTAGTCATGTAATAATAATCTTATGGTGAATTTTTCTAAATTTTCTAAAAATATTCATTTATATTTGAATAGTTAAAAATTATGATTTTTGGGAATAAAATATTTTTTCTTATCAAGTTAAAGTTACATTATGTTTTTAATTATATATTAATTTAAAATAATTATAATTTTATTAAAAATAATATAATCTATTACTTAATAATCATTTTCAAAATATATTTTTTGTAAGAACAATTTTGTGCATTAAATTATATTTTTCTAAAAACATTTTTATGCATGAAATGTATTTTTATATTAAAAAATTTAATTTATTTGTATTTAATAATTTAATAAATGAAATATATATTAAATATTAATTCATATATTTTAACAACAATTTAATGGTCTTTTCAAGTAAATTAGAGGATGTAAATTTTTTCTAATACTTAAAAATTCATTATTCTAAAATGGGCTTTCATTGTGGTTTGTATGCTTATTTGAAAGTAAATTATGCAACTTATTCATGTTATATTATTTATAATCAATTACATATATTTAATAATAAAATAAAATATAATTTAATATTTTAACTAATTTTTAATAATAGCTAATTTAAAAAACAATAAAATTATCATAACACTGTTAAGGCTATATGGGTTTACTATGGCTCACACCAAGAGGTATGTGTATTATTTCCACCAAAATAAACACAATTATTATTTGATAAAGATATAAATAAATTATATTATACTAAATTATAATCCTTTTCCATTTTGAGTTTCATTCCCATTAAGGAGAAATTATATAATTGAAATGTTTTAAGAAAATCTATGTTTTTCCCTCACCTCACTTATAAAATGTCACCTCTCCTCTAGCCTTATAAACACCATTAGAGAAATTTATGTCATCACATAAATGATAAAAAATATTCCTAGATTCCTTATATAAATCCTAGATAATATATTATTCTCCTAATTCTAAACAGTACAGGATTATGGTGTAAGCTAAATGAGGTCTCTCAAGGAAGATGTATATATTGTAACCAAGCTCTTTCAATTTTATTTCTTCTTAAATTATTTATAACCTTTTTATGTCAAGAATAAATGATATAAATATTATTATAAATATAATTTGGTGTTATCATTATGATGTAATAACAATTTTCAATCGGGTATCTATCAAATGGGAAATAAAAGTATTACTTGTAGGTGTGTGCAGACTACAACCTCAACATAGAGATGTGATTCATTTTAAATCACCATATTTCATTAGGTATTATAATAGTATATTTAATTATTATATATTATATTTCTAAAATAATTATTATTATATAATTATAATATGTTATCTACCTTCTTACATTCTAATAAGTTGGAAAATAATAGGATTCCTTGTGCGTATGTGTTAACTACCACCTATATAGAGTGATGTGATTATTTTATCAATTAGAATTGAATTGGATGGAAGAAATAATATATTTAATAAAAATAAATTATATTTATGATAAAATAATTATTTTATAACAGTTATTTATCATTTACCTTTGTTTTATTCCATTCAACAAGAATGGAAAACCTCAATTGTGCATATGTACTGATTAGTATTTCCATAAAGTGATGTAATTCATGTATCATCAACACATAATAAAAATGTTTATAAACATTTATATTATGAATATATATTATATTTGTGACATTATTAATATCATGGATAATGATTAACCATGATAAAATGGAAAAATTAAATAACTTATGAACTAAGACATACATTAAAATGAAGTAGTTAACACCTAAAATGACGACATTAATAGAGAATTTCTAATAAACTAGTGTTGAAATGATATAACAAGATCATTCATTATCTTATATGTATGGATATAATTTTTAATATAGAATAATACAAAATAAAATTTTATTATATAGGATGTCAGAGTTATTTCAAATTAATTACGACATATGGTAAAGGTTTCATTTCAATTACTCTTCATTGAGACATGTTTTAACGTTATTTTATGATTTATTATTTACATGTTGTATATGATTCTGAAAAATATATTTTATAATTATTTAGGATTTAGTTCAATTTATTTTTTAATCCATTATATTTTCAACATTGACATTTGATTATAGAATACAAAATTCATATTTTTTCTTTGTCTTAGTTACAAATTCATGAGATATATTTTACTTCTGGAAGAATTATTTCTATAATGTGCTGTGATTAATAAATATGGAATATATTTTAAAATATCCATTACATACATGTGTTTTTAATATCCATATCATTTTCTTTAATTACATTTCCTTTGATTCAATAGATTCCAAAGTTTTATGGGTTTAATGTCTCATATTTATTTCCATGAGATTTACACATTATAGAAATCTTGTTTAGTTATTATGGTGTATATAATTCCCCATTTATATGATATATAATTAATCTATTTATATTTAATGTTTTTAAAATATTATTTTATGTTATTAATTTCATTGAGTTTAATATTGAAAATTTAACAAAGCTGTACAATGTTTTTGTTACTATCTCAATATTACTGGGATTTTTTATTATTAGCATTGTCAATGATGAAATTATAGAATATTTATATTCTAAAAAAGAATTTTTTTTCCTATATATTTATTAATATATAATATATTTTTTGTAATAAATTTACTCTTTTTAGTGTCCCAATATACTAATGGATTATTTTAATGGAAAATCATCCCTATTTTTCTCTTCGACTGTAGATCTTCTCTTATAGGTCCATATTTTCTAAAAAATGGTTTCATCAAATATATAAATTTTGTTCAAATATTATTTAAATTAATTTTAAATTATATTTGAAATAAATTAACATTTTAAAAAGAATCATTTTATTTTTTTGCAAATATGGTTCCTTTGAAAAAATTTATGAAAAATGTGAATGAAATTTTGATTTAAATACACAGAGCATGAATGAGTTTCCTTGCCATCATGAATAATATTTTCATTAAATATAAATTTTAAAATTCACATTGTTTATTTAAAATAAAAATTCCCCATTAATTGGGAATTTTTTTGATATTAATTTTGTTATTTCAAAAAGAAATTATTTTTTCCTATAAAATGTTTTCATGATTTTTAAATGGTTTTTTATTTATAACAACATCATTTGATGTTTATTGTGATTAATGTCGATATTATGCAATGTAACCATATTTATTATCTATTTAAATGGTTCATGATTATGATATATTGACCAAACCCATTGTATTTTCCTGGGGTTATGTTTTTATTTTTTTCATAAACATGTTCATGATTTTTTTTTGGAATACATATGAATGGATTATAATTACAATATCAATGGTTCTGTTATAAACCATGGATGGGTGGTTATGTTATAAACCATGGAAGTGTGCTATCATTATAAAAAATGAAAGTGTTGTTGTGTTATAAAACAAGGAAAATTTTTTACATTATAATTCAAGGATGGGTGGTTATTTTATTAACTAAGGGAGGGTGGTCACAATATAAACCATGGATGGGTGAGTCCATTATAACCATAGAAAGCCTTAGGTAATGATGATGGAGTTGATAAAATCCAAATATGTGTTAGTTTAAATAAATTCCTAATAAATTATTGATTTAACTAGAGTTAAGATAATATTAATAGAATGATTGAAATTATAGGGTTTGCAATTCAAATTTGGGACTTTTTCTGTAATGATAGAATTGGGTGTGAACCTTGACTAAGTGAGTTATTTTCTATGATAATGTTAGTACCCGAAATGTATTTATTATAATTATTAAATTCACTCTTGGATTAGGATTAATTGTTTATGATTATACACTCGTATGTATTATTTATTTTTGATCAAAAAAATATTATTCCTGGATTTATGCGTAAAGATATTTGATTTATTAAGTAAGGTTTTGGAGTTATTTGAACATGTTCTGATACCCTTATGATTATCGTATACTCTGTCATGAAAATTTTATTGTCTCTTATTTTTACCCTTACTGAGCATTTGAGTAACCCTTTTTTATGATTCCTTTCCCTCAGTTATAAGGAAATGTTTCTATATGATACATCAATATATGGTTCTATTTGTGAATAAAATAATTGGAAATGATGTTGTTATTTTATGTACTAGTTTTTTATGTATTAAAGATTCCAATGAAATAAAAAATTTAGGGTTTTGGTGAGGCTTTTATTGATATTTAATGAATATTAAAAAATATATATAATATTTATGTTTTTAATGTTTTAGTTGTTATAGATGGTATTAGATAAATGTTTAGTAAATTTTTGAAACCAGGAGGGGAAATATTTTATCTGAAACCATGGGATAAAACTCTGTGTTATGGAATTTACATTGTTATTTTTGGGAATGTATTATGGGATTCCTAGAAAATATATCGTATCATGGAAACTAGAAAATGGATATGGTTTTGGAAAATATACTCTTAAGAGTAAAAAATCAAAAGGTGATATACTGGGTATTAACTAAATATTCACTAGTACAAGATGGGTGGTACTATGAATGTACACCTGGTTAACACTATTATATTATATTATAGTGTTAATTTACATTTTATTTGTTAACCATAATAATGGATTTGAATTGTCAGGACCCATCCTAGTGGGGCCTGAGCCATGACTCCTCAAGCTCACCTCCATTAGTCTTGGGGTTGGTGACTACCACTGAGTAGGCACATCACTAACATGGGAGGATCTTTCAATGTACCTGTACACACACACACACACACACACATAACCATGCCCACAAATGATGAAATGTAAAAACCACTAAGGAACAAAATGAATTACATACAACTAAACACGACCAATAGAGTAATGGAAGTAAAGTGCAGAAAGTAAACTAGGGTAGAAAACAAGCCCACCAAAAACAAGTGTCTACAAACTAAAAAGTCCATATTTTAAGAATAAATGAAGTACTGGGACTACGTTTCATAGTTTTAGGAACACCGTGGCCTATAAAAAACTTAGAATGCTTGGTCTGGTCGAGGTCTGCACTGGACTCCGTCGAAAGGCCGCTCATCTGCACAAGACACTACATGTGTGGGAAAAGACCGTGCAAGGGATATTATAAAAGTATTCAGTAGAGGACCCCTAAAACCAAAAAGAAATACAAAAAGTAAAGGTATTGTTATCTCTACATAGTATATGTCTATTGAACATATAGAAAGAGAAAAATATCTATATACTATTGAAACCCAGAACCATAGATTATAATGACCACATACCCATGCTACAGATTCCGTTTGAAGATTCCTCCAAGTACATGTTAGAGATAACTCACTCCATGAGTATGATAGCTCATATTAAGTCAATATGATAAGTACCTTTCATCAAGAAAATCCAGTAGAGTGATATATTCTTTGATAGATCTAATGAGACAACAAATACACTCATTTCAGGAGAACACAATGCTGAGTGGGAAAAGATCAGGATACATAGATGAGGATCACTACCAGGGCATTAGAGGATACCACAACTCATCCGGATTCACTAGTTAATTTGAGGATATTACTTGTATAGGATTGGTCATGTCGATACCAGACTCTACATAGGGTCAGGAATGGATAAAAGATCTCACTCTAGGAATCTCGAATGGATTCATGACTCTATCTTGGAATTTCATTTTGAAGGGATCATTTTCTTGTGGATGGAAATGATATATAAACATTAGTGGAATGGAAAAAGGGGGAACTAAAAAAAAAACTTTCCCATGGAACAGTGGACAATAATATCCATCCATATAAAATGGAGTACACGGTGTGTAAACTTGGTCACAAGTTGTGTCCCTCAGGGTACTTCCTGTGTATAACAACACGAGTTTGGAGAACATGATATGTAAAAATATATATACACACCATGTTGGAAGGATAACAAGCTATGTTAAGGTATTTGGGGTCTGCTCTATGTACGCTGTCCATGATCCCACACATGGCCTCAACCCGTGTATGCCTACCAGTGTAATAGGCACACGGGGTGATCTGCATTACCGACTTAATCTGGTCGGGTGGTGGAGTATATGGTGTGTACCCCAACCTTTGTTTTTGTATCGTCTGAGATACAAGACGAGTCCCATGTAAGGACCCAAACTCCTTGTGACAATAGTCAAAAACTGTGTCTACGCTTCATGTTTCCCGGAACTCCAACAATTGCTGGGTGGGGCCCATACGTTGTACCCTCCCCGTAGCTCGCCGTGTTTATTACTGTATGCAGCAAAGAAACCCTATCTGCTTCCATGTAGATCCCACATGGCCTATTCTTCAGATACATTTCATCTTTATCACGATTTTCCTTAATAGATTTTCTTCGTTGTCGTGCTTTGGGAGATCCTACGATCTTCGATCTAGCCATATGATTGCTTCGAAACTCATGTTTTAATGTCTCCCCGACACTACAAGTCCATTTCTATTTGTTTTATCCCTTCTCTCATCCCCAAAAAAGGTATCCAACAACCCACACGAAGAACCCAAGATGAAATATTTCTACTGATCCATGTTGATTATTCCGTCGTTGTCATCATTGCACCTCTCACATGTCATCACAATTTCGTAAAATAAAGTTTGAGATCATTGTGTTGTGAAATGTGTGCACAAAGATCCATTGTTCGTCACCCCACTAAGAATGTGAAGAACGCTGGGCAGGGGAAGAATAAAATAATAAGAAAATAAGGAACACACCTATACCATCATTCATCATGGCGTCGATCCACTCCCAATAATATTTTTAACCGGAGAATCAATCAATATTATAAAAAATATCATAAATTTATCAAATCCAGAATCAAACCCCAACCCAATTGAAAACAAAATCCTTCTGAAAGAACACAATATCCGTGAATCAACATGTTTGTGGGTTGATCCACATTCTTCATTTAAATCTAAGGAAGGGTAATGAAAAAATAGAACCAAAACCCCTACCTTGGTTTGGTTGAATAATGATTTCTATGTCATGCTCGTTGGTGAGGTTTTTTGAATCCCCGATTTGTCAATCGAACACAGCATCATCGTCCACCAATGGGTTCTCCTCCAAACCAAAAATTTTAATTGTTATTTAGTAGTTTTATGTAGCTAACCTTTTAAACCTACCATAAAAATGTATTTAAATGCAAGGAATTAGGTCACTACATTAGGTAATCATTTAAAATAAAATAAAATATTAATTTATTTTTATTTCATTTAAAACATCCAAAAACTATATTTTGCATCTGACCCTCTCTGGTCGATGTTAGTCCTCTTCTAAGGGAAATTCACTGAAATGAAAGCAATGATGCCATCAGATTTTAATATGGGCACTCATTTAAATTTTATTAAACTTTTTCAAGAAAATTACTGACACACTCTATTTAAATGTCTAACTTATTTCAAAAATTTATTCTAGGAACCTTGGTCCTCGAAATCACATATTGTCACAAACCCTAGTCTCTCAATTATTCCATGTAATATTTAAAAATAATACACAGATGATTCGGGAAATTACATTCTCCCCACCATAGGTATTTATATCCTGGAAATCCTAAAAAAAGGGTGATACTAAAAAAGATGAGGGTAATGTTCACTAATTTGAGCCTCCAACTCCCACATTCTCTCCTGGAGATTCCCGTTACTCCACCGAACATGCACTAGGGAAATCTCTTAACCATGAAGGATCCCCTCCAATCGATTCTCAATCTCTATTGGGTACTATGCAGTGGTCTCTCTATCATCAATGTCATTCTCTCCCTAGGTGATGACGTATGATGGGTTATGCACGTACCTCCTCAGCTGCGACACATGGAAGACGTCATGCACCTAGTGCAACTGCAGTGGTAGGGATATGTGGTTCACCACCTCACTAACTCTACATAGTAAATTAAAATGGCCAAGGAACCTCATGGACAACATTACACCACTAAAAAATCACCCAACCTTCGACGTGGTGAGACCCAAAGGAAGACATTTTCTCCCTCCTCTAGTTCACGAGGTCTCTGTCTTCTGTTGACATTAGACTTATTCCATCTTTGTGTAGTCATAATTAGCTCTTGGAAGACCAACACCTTCTTGGTGGTAGCTCTCACCATCTCAGGACCCATGAGTGGTGACTCTCTGGGGTCGGTCCAAAAAATCAGTGACCTGACGGGTTTCCCATATGAAGCCTCAAATAGTGCCATACTGATGGTGGATTAGTAATTTTTTTTACCCGAACTACACCAGTGGTAGGTGTCTCTCCCAACTATGACCAAAATCTGTGATACAGGACGACAAAAAATCCAACAGAACGTAAATGGTTTTCTCTATCTAACAATCAGTCTTGTGATGGAATGTCGTTCTCAAGCGTAGCTCAATCCCAAGAGCCTATTACAATACCTTCCACAACCGGGATTTGAAACACGCATATCGATCTGAGACTATTGTCAAAGGTACTCCATGATGCCGGACTATCTCCTGTATAAAGGGGCATCTGATGATCTCTATGTTACAATGCTCCCTTATATCTTGTAATTGGGCTAACATGGTGAACTGATTAACGATCACTCAAATGGAATCATGTCTGTTGGACATTAGTGGTAAACCCATCATGAAGCCCATTGATATTCCACCCCACTTCCTCTCTAGAACATCCATGGGGTGAGCTAACCCTCCTAGGACCTGGTTCTCGGCCTTCACCAACTGGAATGTAATGAACCAAGAAATGAACTATGTTACAACCTTCATTGTACCTATCCACCTGAACTGATAGTGGATATCCTAGTACATTTTTTCATCATCAAGATTTTCCATTAATGGGGATGTATGAAACTTCATTAGGACCTTCCCTTTCAACCCCACCGGTACACCTGTGCATCCATTGAAAATGACAACGTGCTCCCCACCTAGAGAATATCCATTAGGATAATGTCTAATGGATAACTAAGAATGTAGAGTCTCACCTTCGACATGCCCTATTTGTTCCTCCTTGAATCGTTGTAAGAGTATAGGGGTGAAAACCATCGACTGGAGATCAGTTCCATCATCTCTATCCATGAATGATAACTATAGCAAGGAAAGATTCTTTGTCGCCTTACTTAGCAGCTACAAACTCAATCTCATGCTAAGAGCATCTACCACAACGTTCCCCTTCCCATGATTATAGATGTTCATAAAGTAATTATCTTTGAGGAAGATGAAGCATCACCTCTGCCTTAGATTCATATCCTTCTATGACAAGATGTACTTGTGGATCTTGTGGTCAGATTATATGAGAAATTGTTTTCCCCTTAGGTAGTGTCTCCACATATTCAACATGAATAATACCATTTCCAAATTAGATCATGGGTCAAATAGATCTGATCATATCACCTTTGTTGGCGCAAACGATAAAAAGTCACCGTGTGTCTCTACATCAGGATACAACCAATCCCCAATTATTGATGCATCAAAACAAACTATGTACTCAACATCCTCTTCTAGAAATACCAAGATCTGTGTGCTCATTAATATCTACCTCAACTACTAGAAATTCTGCTAGAACATATCCATCCATACAAATGTCTTCCCCTTCCAGGTCAGATCTTTCATCAATTCCGATACCTGGGATAAATCAAGGATAAATATCTAGTAGTATCATTACATCCCAAGGAAGCTACGCACGTCTGTCACATTATAGGGTGGATCTATTGCTAACACTGCCTCAACCAATTATGGGTCCACTACTACTACTACCTATTCTGAGATAAAATGTCCCAATAATTAGGCCTCCTATATCCAAAACTGATACATCAAGAGATTCTCATCAAGATGGTTCTCTCTGAGTATGTCTAGGACTATTCACATGTGTCTTGTGTGCTCCTCCAATGTTGTCGAGAACACAAGGATCTCATTGATGAAGTCCACTATGAAGAAGTCTAGGTACAGATGGAAGATTCGGTTCATAATTCCCTTGAACATTTTAGGGGAATTTTTCACACTGAAATGCATCACCATGTACTCATAGTGACTATAGTGGTAACTGAAATCCATCAATGGAATGTCATCGTTCCATACTCATAGATGGTGATGACCCGACCTAATTTCAACCATCAAGAACCAACGTGCCCCTCTAAACTGATCATAGAGGTCATTGATTGGTGGAAATTGAAT
Source organism: Viscum album (assembly GCA_963277665.1). Classification (NCBI taxonomy): domain Eukaryota; kingdom Viridiplantae; phylum Streptophyta; class Magnoliopsida; order Santalales; family Viscaceae; genus Viscum; species Viscum album. Next base: position 887,280,269 of record OY728158.1, read on the forward strand.
CTTTTTCTTCACTGTCACCTTGTTCAGGTGCCATTACTCCACAAACAACCTCAAACTCCCATATTCCTTTTTTGAAAAAAACTAGGGATTGCTAGGGTGAAACATTGGGTCTTACGAAGCCCTTACTCTTAAAATCCCCCAACTACACCCTCATCTCACAAAGCACTGTGGGAGTCACCCGATACGCTGGTGATCATATCAGTGATGTCCTAGTGTGTAATATGATGATGAAGTTGATCTCCCGGTGGGGAGGTAATCCGAAAACATCTTCTGGAAATGCGTCATCATACTCTTCCACAACTTCTAGTAACTAGAGGCTCACAACATATACTTATCTAATGGTAAGGCTAGCCATCTCATGAGTTATCGATTGCACCCTTCTATGGATGAGGCCAATTAGAGCTTCCTGGGATTCATTCACTGTTAAAACAAAACCTCATCCCATTGCTGTTGACACACCACACTCATCACCTAAAGCATTCAATCTGGCCATGGACTGAAGATAACAAATCTATACAAAGAATGACATCATTATTACATGACGCTACCCCCATATAGTTCCAACCAAAACTCAATATTCTAAGGGAAAGACCACATTTCCTGAAAAGATGCCTGATCATCGAGTCTCCTCCTGTAGGTTTCTCAAAGCGTAAGGGTCGAGTCAACAACTCTACATGAATATCACTGATTCTCACAAGACATGAGGGGAGGAATAAATGATTGGAACCTATGTCTATAAGTATTTTAGGTATGGTATAAAAGACATAGATCATATCATGGATCATTCTTGGAGCCCCTGGTTTGTACACCTCAACTACATGCAGCTATCCCCGCCCCTATCCCCCAGCTCTGTGAGCCTGGTGCGGACCTCATGGGGGTGTTCGTGGAAGTAGATCAAAGTTCCTACCACCACATGTAGCTCTCCCTACTACTCTGCCACATCCTCCACCTAGTAGGTATATCTGCTCCACTATCTACATCTACCATGGAGGTTAATCCATTGCCTCCCTATCAGCAGCTCGATGAGTTGGACAATATCTAGCGAGAAGTCCACTACCATTGAGCGAGTATCATCACCTCTCCCTCAGCTGATTGGGTCCATCCTAAGAATCCTAGGCCATCAATCCCCTATCCTATTTCCTAATGTGACATCTCCCATTTTTTGATCCATGTTCCTGATGTCAGAACCCTGCTGGCGATGTCTCCGGAACTGTCAGCCTACTGGTTACTGCCACTGGATATCACTACTTAGCTAAGAAGCCCTCAATCACCATGTACCGCTCGATCACTCCATCATAAGTCGCAATATATAGTGTTACGACACTATCTTGGATTTCATGTCAAAGTCCTTGCTCGATACTCGAAGATCTGAATTACTGATCCATGACTATATCAACCGAGTACCGGGTGAGGTAGCTAAACCTTGACGAATAGTCAACCATCATCAAACTGTCCTGCCGGAGCAGAAAAAGCTCCTGGATATGCACTTCTCTATGCGTAACTAGAGAGAACTTCTCTCTAAAGAGTCTCTCAAACTCTGTCCATGAATGTGTCTCCTCTTTGTGAATCTGCGTGGTCAAACTCCTCCACCATCCCGCTGGACCCTAAATATGGATTGGTCATAGGATCACCATCTGTTCTATTGATGTCATCACTAGATAGATAAAATGTTTCACCATCTCAAGACAGTCTTCAACTTTTTGAGGGTCAGGGTCACCTCAGAACTTGAGGGGTCTTTATCTCTAAAACTCATGGATCGTGCTCATTCTGCACTCCCTATCTACTGGTACTGTAGCTACCACATGCTCCTCCACCAGTGGTGGTTTATCATGTACACCACCTAGAGGTAACACTCAGGGAAATGCCCCCTATATTGAAACCTCATCACCGAGGGGGCCATCCTCATGATCGAGATACTAAATCCTAGTAGGTATGTGTCGTGGAGGCTTCCGATAATGAAACAAGACATACCAAGGTCAATGATTATATCTGGATATCTAACAAAATGGGACATGGAAAACACAACCCACTCCTAGATGATGCATGTATCATTCTTTTATATCCCCACAACTAGTTTTCTCAGGTACCAAGTTGAAATATAGGTCATATGAGTCCTGATGTATGGATACATCAGCCGCCTTCACCAACACTAGAGTCCTTGGACTGAAATCTACAATTTAAACACTTAAAAATGTTCCTCCAAACAAATCTCAACAGACTCATAGTCCTAAGGTAGAACTGACCACATCAAATACAAATTTTTCATGAACCGTCCTAGTGGGGAATGCGTAGTAACTCCCCAATCCTGTCTTCAATAGGCCAGGGGTTGGTGACTAGCACTTAGTAGATATATCACTAAAATGGGTGTCATTTCATATGTACCTATACACACACACACGTGTCCATGACCACAAATACTGAAAGGTAAAAAAATACTAAGGAAAAAATGCTTACATATAACTAATCACAAACAACAGAGTACAACCTAAGTAAAGTGTGTAATGTAAACTGATCCTGAATAAAATACCACTAAAAACAAGAGTCTACAAACAACAAAGTCCAACCTGTAAGCAATAAAGAGGTACTGGGACTGGTGCTCGTAGCCTTAGAAACACTTTGTCACATAAGGAACACATAAATCTTGGTCTGGTCTCAGTATTACCTTGAATCCATTGAAATGCCACTCGTTTTCATAAGACATGTATCACGTGGTAAAATAAAATGTAGGGGCGAGTATAACAATACTCAGTAGAGGACCCCAAAACCACGAATAAATCAAAAAGGTAATGGTGTAGTCATCTCTACTCAGTATATGTCTATAGAAAATATAGCAAGAAAAACACATCCAGATATACTCGAAACCCATACTCATAGTTTACAATTACCGCATACCCATGCTAGGAATTCTGTTCGATGATTCCACCAAGCACACATCCGGGAGAACTCCCTCCACAAGTTTTATATCTCTAATGGCATCCATATGAGAAGTATTGTTCATCAAGAAAAGCCAGGAAAGAGATAGATGTTCTAATATATCTGAAGTGATAATAGATACACTCATTCTGAAAGAGCACACTGCTAAGGGAGAAAATATCATGATACATGAATGAGGATCACTACAAGGGCCATGGAGGGTACAATGAATCATATATATTCACTTCATAAGTAAATTATGGAAATCTTGTAGGATTTTTATGTCGATAATTGACCCTACCCAAGGTCTTGAATGGATTGAGGATTTCTCTCCATGCATCTCTGATGAATTTCTAAATTTATCTATGAAAGTCCATATAAAGGGTTCAAAATCATGTGGATTGAAACAATACCTGAACATCAGGGGAACGAACAGAGGGGGAACATAACCAAACGAATATTTTCCCAAGAATGGTGGATAAGAAGATAAATCCATATAGAAGGGAGTACAAAACATGTAGGTTTGGTCACATGTAGTTTCCCTTGAATTCGGGTACTGCCCATGTACAAAGACTTGAGTCTAGATAACATGACGTGTAAAAACGTATATTCACGGTGTGTTTGAAGGATAAAATGCCGTGTCATGGTATCTAGGGTCCAATCAGTGTACATTTTCCTTATGACCGCATACAACCTCATCCCCTGTATGGCGACCCATGTTACCGGTATTCAGGGTGATCTGCATAACCGACATCGTCTGGCCATGTGGTGGATTACATAGTGTGTACCCCACCTTGTGTCCATGTATTGCTAAGATAGACGTCAAGTACCATTTAAGGACTCACATGTAGTGTGACAATGGTCACACTCTATGTCTACACTTCCTATCACCCGGAACAGCAGCCGCTGCTGAGTGGGGCCCACACAATGTGCCCTTCTAGGAGCACACCATGTTATTCACCTTGTGTAGCACAAAAACCCTATCCTCCACCATGCCGATCCCACATGGAATGTTCTTCAAGAAAAATGATTTGTTTTTCATGATTTTACAGAATCATTCTTCTTCATCACTACACTTAAGGTGATCCTCTGATCTTCGATCCAGCTGTCTGATCTCTTCAAAACTCAAGATTAAGGTCACCCCTACACCACAAGGCCATTTCAATTATTTTCAGGACTATGCTTTGCCTTGAAAATAAGTCTTGATCCACCCTCACGAAGAACACTTGAATGAATATTTCTCCTGAATCATGCTAATTCATCCACCGTCATCGTCGTCACACCTTAGTAATGTCGTCACAATGTAAAATCTACATGTTGGGATGACTGTGTTGCATAATGTGTGGGAAACTATTTGATGTTCATTTCCCCACAAAGAACATGAATAATGTAGGGTGGGTAGGAAGAAAACAATAAGTAAAGGAGGAACTCACCTCCACCATCATTCGTCATGGTATTGATTCACTACTGTTAATAGGATTAACAGTTGAATGAAACAATAATCCAAGAATTATTATAATAAGATCATATCCCGAATCAAATCCCAAAAAAATAGAAAAAAACACCCTTCTGTAAGAACGCATGATCCATGGATCAACCTTTTTATGGGTTGATCAGCATTAATCATATAAATAGAATGAAGGGGAAAGAAAAAAATAAAAACAAATCTCCTACCTCATTTAGATTGAAGAATGATTTTCACATCACATTCGTTGGAAGTGATCTTCGAATCCGAGATGCATCGATAGATTGTGTCGTCATCATCTGCCAATGGTTTCTCCTCCAAAACACCAATCACAATTGTCAATTCGTAGGGTAATTTGGATAACCCTACCTCCATTTCATAAGAATGTATTTAAATAGGACGAAGTAGGTCACTATATTAAAGAAATATTTAAAATAAAATAAATTATTAATTTAATTTTATTTCCATTAAAATTCCCAAAAACTAATTGTTACAGCTGACCCACACCGGTCGATGTTAGGACCTGCCTATGGTAATGTCACTGCTCTGAATGCAACAATACTCTCAGATTTCTGATTTAGTATCATTTTTAAATGTTATTTAACTTTTTAAGAAAAATAATTTTAAGCACCGTTTAAAAGTTTAAATTATTTAAATCATTGATTCCTAGAACCTAAGTCCTTAGAATCACATGCCATCACAAAGAGAGGTCTCGTAGTAATTCCATATAATATTTAGAATTATACACAGAAGATTCGATACATTACATTAATAGATAGTAACCATGGATAAACTTGGTTAAACCAAAGGTGTCAAAGATTGAAAATATGTTTTCATTTTTTAAACATCATAAGAATCATTTTTTATTATTATATAACTACACATTATTGTTTATAAAACTATGCTTCTCATTTATGTAAATGGATAGAAAAAGTATGAATTATGTTTACCCTGAATGTGACAGAAGATGTAATGATTGTCCTTATGACAAACGAAATGAAATTGGAGACAGAATTCAAAAGCTAAAGAATATTCATAAATAGTAATCTTGATATATGAATAACAACCTAAAAATAGGTTAGTTTCTAAATAAACAAAATATATTTAAAACGTATTTTCTAGAAGACCATGGGGGAATAAGATTAAGCTTCATATATATCCTGAATGTGGGAAGAAGCACAATGAGAAATGTCTCAAAGGAATAAGAAGATGTTAGATGTATAGAAAATAAGGAAACAGGGCATGTAATTTCTTTGTAAAAAAATTATTTCAATGGATAGAAATAAGGAACATCTAAATTTAAAATTTATAGTTAAATTTATTATATTCATGGGTCATTGAAATTACCTAAAATAATGCCCCAATCCAAGGTCTGACTCTTAGTCCAAGGAATGAAATTTTCTATTTCAATAGTTGAAGTGGAATAATTGAATTTTTAATGTATCTAGATTTGATAATTATTATATTTAGGTATTTTATCATTGATATTATAGTTATAATATTCATGAAGCATCTGAAAATCGATCCATAGTGGTTTTAAAATAATGTAAATCATATGTTGAAAGGAATTGATAATCTAGAAGTGTTCTTTAGTGGTGAAGCAATATTATTAGAAAACACACGATTGGGTGACAAATAACCCCTAATATACACTTTTGGTAGAGACAGTAATGATTATTTAAGATATAGAGTTTATTGAAATTGATAATGTAAATGTTATTGTATTGTTGAAAATGAAATTGATTACTGATTTTTTTTAAAATTTTGTTGTTATCTTTTTTGATCATTAGAAATTTTTTGGATTTTTGACTTATATTGGATAGCATATGATTTTATTTTTAGAATAATGAGAGTATAAATTTGTATGAATCATATATGTTTCCATTTAGTTTATATGATGATTAATTATATTAACATATTTTAAGAGATTATATGAAATTTCTATTCACATTCTTGGTATGTGACATTAAGTGTTGCTTTATTTTTTTCGAGGAATAATGTTAATATTAACCATAGAAAAAATATGTGATCAAACAATTCTGTTTTTTCTGGGCTTTGGATTTCTTCAAAAATTTGTTGGACAAGTTTCAATGTTATATATTTAATTAATGTATTAAATAGAAATTTGGTTATTATTGTGGACGTTATCGAGATTAATATATTATTTCATAATATGAAGATTAATTCATATTGGATAACTCATGCTCCCTATTTTAGTAAATTTAAGTAGATAGAAGGAAATGATTTTCATTCATTTAGGGATCATATGTTTTGTTAAAATATAAATTTAATTCTTCATGAATGAAATATTCATCTAGAACATTCAATTTGGGGAGTAAGAGTGGAGATTAAAGTGGAACATGATCAAAGAATAACTAATGGATAATTATTTTATAAAAGGGATAGAAAGAAAGTATGTATATTTTATAATATTAAATAATAAAATAATTACTATAATCTATAAAATCCTGAAAATTAAATTTTTTTCTTTTTTACCAATGTTAATGAGGAATTTATGGTTGATTTCACCCCTAAATGATTTTTTATGGTTATTAACATTCTCATTACCATGTTCTCTATCACACAATATTTTTATTTGGATAATATTTTTCTCCTCTATGTACATATTTTAACTTCCCACCAATGTTCTTCATATTTTTGTACTTATATTATGTTTTATTTAAGGTAACCATTATGTTTTCTAATTTACCTATCCATGGATATTATATTGTTCCTTTGTATTATGTGGGTTTTCAAATAAGTTATTTTCAAAATTTTAACCATTCATTACCAAGATAATTTTTTTTATTTTGAAATCTATTAAGAGGTGGGGGGATAATGTAATAGTTATATATTTTAGATCATTTTATTTTTTGTAAATAAATTTGATGTTCTTGCTAGCTTTCTATACATAAAACTATGAATCTAAATAAACTATGATACAATAACACTTTAAAACATATGAAATGAATATAAGAAATGAATATAAATAAAAAAAGTATTATTTTTTCTAATTTTTTTAAATCATTAAAATTAAAGTATTAATGAATAATAAAAATATATTTTAATTTCATTAAATCCATTTTATTCATCAAAAATATTTTTTTTTCAAATATTATTTTCATGGAATTATGTGATAAGGAATTATAATTAATTTCATGAAATTTAAGACATTTTATTTGAATAAATTAATTGAATATTTTAAATCATCATATCAATAATTTATAAGGTTTAATTGTTAATAATTATCAAAAAAGATTTATTTTTCATTGAATAATGAGAGATTCTGATTTTTGATAAAAACTATCATATATTTTTTTAGTAAATATACCATTATATTTTTAACTTGATCTTACAGTAATATTATATTCTACAATTATAAATAAACAAAATAATTACATAAGAATAATTATTATATTTTTTTAGAAGTTCAATTTTGGGAATGATAACACATTTTTCTAAAAATTGTTTTAATGTTTGTAGTGTTTTTTTATCTTAATATTTTAAATTAATCACTGTGAAATAAAATTTATTTATAAAATTAATAAATTTTATATTCAATACATTATTTTTTCATTCATTTTATGAAATTTACATGTAAATTAATCGAACTAATTTATGTTTTATATTTGAAATCTTTTTTTCTAAAAATTATTTTCATTAAGGATTACATGATTTTTTAAAATTAAATTATTACAATCATAGAAATTTAATAAAGAAAAATGGATTCCCTAATTTTAATTATAGTAAATAATATAATTTAATAGTGTTAATTTTTTTTGTTATAGTGACTATTAAAAAAAATAAAATTGTATTGCCATTATTACATTTAAAAATGGATTATTGGTCGGTTAAACCACAAGATAAGGGTAATAATTCCACCCAAACATATATAATTTTTAATTTTAAAAGATATTTAAACCCTAAATTATCTTTATTTAAAAAAAATTCTATTTTAATTCAGATTCTCAGGAATGAGGCCTTGTATTATTTAAATATTATATTATATTATTTTTATCTCTCATCTCATTTATAAAAGGAATACACATAACATTCCTTATTCACATTATTTTTGACGAAGAGATAATAATACCCATAATATAAAACTTTTCAAAATTCATTCTAATCAATCTAGATCACCTGGAACTCACAAGAGACAAATCATTCATGTTTTAAGGCATATTCCATAAGATGTGTCTCCAAGAAGAGTTATAATTCATATCCAAGCTCCTCCATTTTTATTTCTTCTTACACCGTGTCTAAAACTATTTTATTTACACAAAAAAAAATTAATCCAAATATAATAAATATACATATATATTATTATGACTATAGAATATAATATTTTCACCCATTTTCCACCAAATGGGAAATAAAAGTTTCAATGCTTGTTATATGTTTACCACCGGCTCCTTGTAGTGGTACGTTTCATGTTCATTCCCCATATTTAATTTTGATTATAATTAAATATATAATTTTTACATTTGATATATAAAACATAATAATTATTCTATAATTATAATATATTTTAAACATTCATACATTCTAATATGTTGGTGAATGATAACATCAATTCTAATTACATAAAAAATACCACCTCCATGAGGTGATGTTATTTGATTATCATTTAAGAATTACATATAAGGTTAACCAGATATATTTATTAAAAATATGTGATATTTAATAAATAATTCTAATTTCAAAATTTTTAATTATAAATTACATTTCTTTCCTTCACTTTATCAAAAAGTAGAAACATCAATTGTCTGTATGTATATATTACTATCTCTATGGAGTAATGTAAACCATTTTTCATCACCACTTAATATGAATTGTTATAAATTTTTATATAACTGATATATAGTATATTCAAATCATGATTAAAATTTTGGATATGGAGTAACTGTGTTCAACATGAAAGGACTGAAACTAGTAAACTGAATCATAGATGAAAAACAATCTAGTAAAAATCCAAAATGGAGACATTAATAAAGAACTATAAATAAATTATTTTTGAAAATATATAAGTAGATAATATATGATATTATATTTAGTAATATGACTAATTAATAAAAGTATATTAAATCTAAATTTATTATACAATAATTTATAGATTTTTCACTAAATTTGGTTAAATGATAAGGGATTCATCTCAATATCTATTCGTTGAAACATGTTTTAATGTTATAAAACAATATATTTAATATATATTGTATATAATACCCAATAATTTATTATTTTAATATTCCTTTATTTAAATAATTCTTTATATAACCTTATGATTTTCAATCATCCAAAGGCTTTAAATTCCAAAAGTACTGAAGAAGTAAGGATTTATTTTTCTCATTTAAAAATTCAAAAGATGTTTGATATTGTGAACCACTATTTAGTTTATGTAACATGATTATTTTATAATTAATTTATTTTAATATATTTAGGAAATTAAGGGGATTTAAAGAGATATATCATGTTTTTTATTTACAAGGTATTTTATTTAAAAGGCACAAATTATTATGGGTTTCATATCACACTTCAATTTCAATGACACATACATTTAATTAACCACATTTTTCTTTAATGTTTTGTATATACTACCAAATTTATATGATATATTATTAACCTATTTAAATTAAATGTATTTAAAATATAATTTCATATTATTTATTCTATGTGGGATATTTTTGAAATGTTAGAAAACCTATAAGGGTTTTATGATATATAATCATTTTTATCTAGATTTTTTACACATTATTTTTCTGATGATAAAATTATATAATCTATCCATAAAAAATTTATTTTATTTTATTTTATTATCCTATGGGGTTAATTAAATATTAATTTTTTCAATTACATATTCCACTCTTTATGTATAGGATATTCAAAAAGTGTTTTTCAACGAAAATCTGACCTTGTTTTTCTCTTTGAATGGGAATGATTTCATCTATGTCAATATTTTATTTAAAAGGATTTCAAGAATATTTTTACTATTAAAAAAATATTATTAAAATAAATATTAATTATATTTAACATTATTATCAATGTTTTTTAAGGAATATTTTTATTGGGTACCAAATATTGTTATGTTGACTTTTTTCCCAAAAATGAAAAAGACGTTTTTTTAATGTACACTTTATGAATAACTTTCACCACTATTGTGAATACTATTTTTTTTGGAAACATTTGTTACATGAATCAATTATTATTTATAAAGAATATTTTGTATATAATATTTTAAAATAATATTTTTTTATATAATTGATTTCAAATTTAGAATGTTGATTTCATCCAGAAATTTTTCAATGGTTTATTAATGATGTTGTCAGGGGCACTCTAAAATGTTATTTTGTTTCGTGTTATTTAGGTGTAGTAGTGTGGCTAACCAATGTCATATCTTAAAGAAGGTAATAATTTAGAAAAATATATTAATGGTATTTTTAAAAATTAATAAAATAAATAACTTTGAAGGATGTGGGTGGGGTTTTTTAATGTTTATAAAATAAAAAGAAGAAGTATGTTGGAAGAAGATTTTATTTTTTAAAATGAAATATGATTGAAAAAAATGAGAAGAGGTTTTTTTATAAAATATTTGAAAAGGATTAATCGATATAACAATACTTATTCACTTACTTATCAGTAATTATCTGTTTAATTAATATCCACATAATTATAATCCCCTAGTTTTTTAACCCTAAAACCCTATGTGAACTAACATTACCACAAGGATGATGTGAATTAAACCCAATGCTACCTTCCAAACATGAAATCGCATCACCCTACATTGAATTATATTATATCTCTATATTTTGGATAGTGGAAAATTATGGAACATATATATTATGTAAAATGTGGGTGAATTGTGATTTGGTATTATATTTGAATCCTACAATTTTATCATGTGTGGTATTGTTTTACTGAATATGTTCACTCTATCTATTTACACAAATCTCAACCTCGCATGTTTTGGTGTTAATTATTCAATTTCTTATATAGTTTCTTATAATTTTAAAACACTATTCATGTATAATATTTTGTAAATTACAATATCTTAATGATTTATTATAATTAAATTAATTAGGTAAGAGTTCAATCGAATACTAAGAATACTACTCTTCCATTGGTGGCATAGTCATCATAAAAATGAATTGCATTTGCAATGATTTTGAAAGGGTATAAAACAATCAAATTTATATAATTTTATTTCCATCCAAAATATGAAGATCAATAGAAGAATAAAACTGAATATAATAGAATAAATGGAAGAGAAATTAATTGATTTTTGAAATCACATCAATATTAAAATGTGAATAAAAAGAAGTAGATGCCATTAATGAAGGGATCCTAGCTTCAAAAGATCTCAATCATAAAATGTAATTAATAATGGAGTGAAACAAATTATCCTTCTCACTCAATATATTAATTTACATCTTAATCCCTTACAAATGATAAATAACAACAATTTTTTGAGTAGAGGGGTGGCTAGGTTTTAAGAGGTTTCAACTGTGAATGGGGAAATTCAGCCAAATAAATTAATCCAAATTTCACCACTTGTTAGGCCAAAAAAATGAATGAACCAAATATCCTTCTAGAAATATTATTTTTGAGAAAATGGGTCCTCAAGATCCTCTATAAATTTTGGCCTAATCGATGCACATAGGAAGTTGATATGGTCAAAATATAGAACTGATGTCCTATTTGGTGAGTATAAACTAACTTTGACTTAATTTCCCATTATTTAAATAAAATTCATGATTTAGCTCATATGACTTGAAATAAAGTTGTATACCATTATGTCATGAACACAGTTACATAAATCTATGTTTAAATAATTATATTAACATTAATTATGTTAGAAATACCACTGTGAATTTGTAACGGGTAAAACTATAATTTTTATTAAAATTTCTAACAAATGATCTATTCCCATATATTTTATAAATAATAATATTTATCATAGTTTTAATAAAATATGTCATTTATTACCAATAAAATATTCATCAATTTTTTTTATCAGTTTATAAATGGTATTTTCATCTTTAAAAATATTATTCAATGTTTATTTTTCTTTACTAAGGATATGTTCCGATGACACCATATTTTTTCTTTATTGAGACGGTTTCTGATTATTAAATATTGATCAATTTTTTTTACATTTCTATGGGTTAACATTTAATGTCTAATAATTTATTTTCATGATCATAGAACATACATATGAATGGATTATGATTATGTGGTTGTAAGCTGTGTTATAAACCATGTATGGGTGGTTAAATTATAAACCATGTATTTATGGTTACATTATAAATAAATGACTACTGGTTCCATTATAAACTATGGATGAGTGGTTTTATTATAAAATATGGATGAGTGGTTATGTTATAAACAAAAATTATTGGTGGACACATAATAAACCGTTTATGGGTGGGTTCAATATAAACCTCCAATGTTTTGGTTAATGATAATGTAATTGATAAATTACCTATAGATAATTGAGTTAATAAACTACATGAAGATAAAAAAATTAAATAGATCGATGTTACTCCTATGAGAATATTGAAAATGAAAAATAAGAATATTATACTATGGTATTTTTTCTATAGTGATAAACTTTAGAGTGGACCAAGACCAATGAATTGATATTATATACTTATAAGAATTCCAAAATCTGTTGACATTGGATTATAATATTTTTGCATGGATCATAATTGATTATTGATGATTCTGAACTATTATGTCTTATGTATTTTTATTGATAATACTATATTTTATGATTCATGATTTAATATCTACGAATGGTTAGGTATGATTATTGTATCTTCTCAACACTTTCTTAAATTTTTATGATTATTTTGTGCCCATTTTTGGTAAATGATTAATATCTCTTATATATAAACTGGCATGGCTTCAAATCTCACCCATTCATACATATACCATCCCCAGGTTATATAGATTGGTTTTAGGTCTGATATGTTCTAGAAGGGTTATTTTTATTATGAAATTATTGGTAAATGTTGTACATATTTTATATACCAGTATTTTATGTATCAATTTTTACAAAGACACTAATCCTTTACAGATTTATAATGGATCATATTTATATTTAGTCATTATTACACTAATATGATGTTGTATTTGTGTATTTAATGTTTGGGTGGATATATAAATACTTCAGTAAATCATGTTTCATGGTAATTTTTATAGATTATATCATAAAATATTAGAATATGATATTTCTTCTACCCATTTGGATTGAGCAAGACATTAATATATTTTAATATTTTAGGAAATCCCATGTATTTCCTCTCCAAACATTATAAATGGAAACCAAATATCCTAGATTATCCCAACATTGATATACCCATAGATTATCAAATACCTTATGAAATAAATTCCTTACCAAAATTACTATGTCATAGATGTCATGTTTTGATCTATGTAGCCTCCTAATAATGATTTGGGTAGAAACATAAAAAGGTTGTGTAAATAAGATGAATAGTTATTTATTAATTATTTTCATTATAATTTATTCTTATACATATGACAAATATTTGATAAACAAGATAAAATAATAAAATTAGTCTCTAGAATACACTATAATGTAATTATAAATATTGTGAAAACTTTATTCATCTCATTCTCCATCAAATGGAAAATGAACTTTTCACTCATGCATATGTGTGGACTGCTGCCTCCACATAGTGATTTGAATCATTTAATATCATCATATTTTATGATGGGTTATTATGGTGGATTTAATTTTCATATATGTTAGTTATCACATATTTACTCTTCAATAATTATAATATATTATCTCTCTTTTTACCTTCCCATATATTGTGAAAATATAATGTTTCTTTTGTGTACGTGTGGACTATCACCTCCTTGATAAAATTTTATTTTTTATAATTACATTATTACATGGGTGGTAATAAGGAAATATTTAATGAATATATATGATATTTATGATATAATAAATATTTAGTAAATGATAATTATTATTTACCATTATTTTTTTCATCAATCAAAGGTGGAAACATCAGTTCTCTATATGAAGGGATTAACATCAACAATAAATGATGTAATTAATATTTCATAACCACTTTATTTGAATAAGTCTAAAATTATATATAATGACTACCAATGATACTTTTAAAATAATTAAATTCTTATAGTTGATAGAAACATGATCCAAGAAAAATGAGTGGAAATACATAGTTGAAACTTCAATGAAAAATGAAAAAGTTATTAGTCGGAATGGTGATTTTATTAAAGAATTATTAATTCCCAGGTGATATTATGCTATAAGTAAATAAAATATTGTGTGATATTTATGAACATGTTATTGGAATTTATTTATAATAACTTTATTTTTTTATATTAGTGGGTTTAATTCCTACGAAGAAGTATGATACTATATTTAAGGGTTTCTATTCCAATATTTTTTCATTTTGATATTTCCTATGGTAAATTTTTGTTGTGGAAAATTATATGAATATTATAATTAAGACCCCATATAATTCCATATAATTTTTTTTAAATAAAATTTCATTTAATATTTAAAATTTAATCTCTTTGGTAATTAATATAACTGAGAATATTTTTTTAGCAAAAATCAAATGTAATTTCCCTTTAGTTGGGAATAATTTTTATTCTATATCCATATTTTTTTAATTTTTTTCAAGATTGTACTATAACTATAATAAAATGATTTTTAAATTCATTTTCATAAATAATTTTATTTATATATATTATTTTAAAATACTTTTCTATTTATTTGTCAAATGATGTACATTTTACCATGGTCTGGATTGAATATTTATTTTAATGTATACTTCATGAATGACATCTACATCAATCAAGAACTCTATTTTCATTGATGGTTACTATACAAGATTATATGGTTAATTTCATTTACCACAATTTCCTTAGTATTTTATAAATTTCTATATTTTAAATGTATTATTTAATAATGAAAATGGTAATTTTCACAATAAATATTTAAGTGATCTTTTAATGTATGTTTTTATCTATGATAACATCCTTTGATGTTATTTATGATTCAATGGAAGATATAAACCTATGATACCATCATGTTTTTCCTTTATATGGTGTATGATTATCATATAATGCTTTATGATGTGGCTCTCATCATGGTTTTTCACATTATCTTCCTCTCCCCGTGTGGTCCACATCCTAGTACATGTTATTCCTCATCTAGTGTGGTTTCCTTGAATTCAAAATTTCCAATGGTGGGTAGAATCAGCCACAAAAGGATTTGATGTATGCTTCTTGATTGAAATGAAATAATTGTGTGTTGGTACCTCCATCCAAGTATACCTCCATTGTTTTCATTTCATAGTACAAGTATTCCTCATTGATTAGAAACATGCTTATAAATCTCATTCCTAACACATGATGATGTGGATACTGATTAATTAAAGAAAATATATCATGATAGGGAAGCTACCTGAAGATGAGGTTGGTAGTTTCATTTGACATGTATGGTCATCTGGGGACATTGGATATGATGTTCATCTGTAAATTTTTCCCCATTCAGATTCTAGGGTATCTCATGCATGAAGAATCATGGGTGTAGGAACCAAGTCATATTGTGTCTGTTACCTAGTATTTGATGCTGTGGGCCTAAGGCATCAAAGGATTTTTTCCTTAATCAAGTCATGTTTGTAACAAGAAGTAGTCATCCTGATTTACTGGGTAGGGTTACAGGTAAATATATAATAGGTACATGGTCACAAGTTTAAGGAATTTTTGGGACATGGTTAAATATAAGAGTGTTATCGGGAAATGATAAAAGGTTTGTTGTATTGTGGGTAAATTTCCCATATAATATTTTCACTTATTGGGACAAATACTGTTTGGCACCCAAATGAATTATTTAATTATACTGGGGACCCCATATTTTTTTGGTGATACATTTTTTTATTCTCCTTGATGGTCAAAAGTTTCCACCACTTGTGGGATCATGGATTGGTTATTGATTTTGAGACTGATCCTTTTGGAAGAATACTACCAACACTATGAGGATACAGGTATCAAAACCAAAGTAGTTTCAGTTCCTAGTTTAAGGTCTTCTGATGGGACCAATCCATGAAGTACAACATTTGTGAAAATGAAGTTTGATCCCTGAAAGAATTAGATACAATATTTGCTGTTATGATTACACATAGAGGTTACATATAAGATGGGGTATCATCTCCTTTTTATCACATGAGGAATCACATGTGTTTTATAGAGGTTAGTGTTATAGATTAATGTCTTATTTTGAGTATATTGTTGTGATGTTCAATTTCATGTGTCATAGATGTTAAATTATTCATTTTAATGTCATGAGGCTCAAAGTTGGGCTTCATGTAGTTTAAATTATTCCAACAAATATGTCGGAACTATATAGTTTAAATTCTTGTAGATCGTACATGGTTCATGGATTTTTCAAGAAGCTTACTACCCCCTATTAGGGTAGGAGGAAAGAAGGATACAACAATATACCTTATAAAAGATAAAATAATGTTTCTTCAAATTTTAATGTCACCCTTTGGGTTTCACATGAGGGACATGAGGTTAGGAATCCTATTAATTGGACTATAAGGATTAGAGGGTTGTTGGGTTATGGCATGAGAAAAGGTACAATACATAAAGGACAATGATATCAATCTTGTAGAGTATTGACACTTTATCAAACGTGGCATGGATAAATACAAAGCACATGTTAAATCAACATTTGTGAATCAATGTCTCCTTAAATTATTCTCTGTGTATAGGACTTGGAGTTGAGTTTCACAATTGATGGGGGATTTATGAATGTGGGGATCATGATGCTCTGTGCTTTGAGAAACATGGGTGCCCAACCTAAGAGTGGTTCCCTGGTTATTATGGGTAGAATTTCATGAAGGATGGAGGTCTCATAGAACCCTACAAGGTGAGAAACATTTCCTGTTATCCATAGGGGTTTGATTATTGATGAAGCTAACATCAATCATGGTATTTAGTGCTAATGTACTCATGGGAGGATATTTTTCAAATATGTATACCTATAAAAACCCACATCACCTTCGGCTCATGAAATATGATGATTCATAAATTCATAGATTCTCTTGGATGTATAAGGGAAGGTAACCCATTAAATGAAGGTTAAATGGGGTATTTATAGATTCTATGATAGTTTGGGGAAACATTTCATGAATTATAACTATATTTATGTATGTTGGAGTCTCATGGTGTTGTGAAATATTTCGCGAAGCCATTCCCTTTGGATTTGGATTCATATTTTGTTAATATGTCCCCCAAAATGAATATTGGCCCAATGACATGTCATATAATCCATGATTTCCTCAACGAGTCCCAAATATATTGTTTTTTATATGTCTATAAATTTCCCCTCATTAGAATAAGAGATAACATGGGAGGGGAGGATCAAATTCTATGGGGAAATCAATAAAAACAAGTGTTCTTGGAGAATCATTCATGATGATTAATGTTACGCTTAGCCTATAAATAGGTGGAGGTGGCCTTGGAGGGACCAAAACATTTTCCTGAAAGATTGGGAAATCCACTATTTTCATGATCCCCAAGACCTTCATAAGTATTCAATCATCAAAATCCTTACCACATATGGTAATTTATCCTAATATGAATGAATCTTCCATAGAAAAAGAAACTTAGGGACAAATTTTGAGAGGTAGATATTTTAAAATGTCCAAACATTAATTTATAATCTATCAAAAATAGGAATGAAATAATTTTGAAGGTATTAAATATTTACATTGAGGGTTTTGAAGCTCTTATTACATGAATAAGAGAGATGGATAAGAATATATTGATCATTCAATGATTTAAACCCATGTATGTGAATTAATTCCTTTTATTTTATGTATGAGAACTAAAATGAATACCCACTCTAGATATAGTAGTAGTTTCTATGGATTAAAACTTAGGGATGGCACATCAATACTTTGTGAAAATTATGACACCTATGCTTTCTGGTTCATAACCTCTATAGGGTTATATAAATAGAATATATCCAAATTTATTCACTAAATCAAGGACTATACTTTTACCACTACTCACTCAAAATGGAACACCATTATGATGATCAATGTGTAGGATCTTACTATATAAAAATATACCCCACTATATTAGAGTATAATTATGTTAGTTTTGGAGGATAATCCTTATGGATGTTATGAAGAATTATGTCTATGATAGGGTGTCAACTTCATTATGAATGAAATTTTTCATACTAGGTATGATATTCATCTAATGAATTTTAACAAGAGATGAATACTGTAGGGTTCTATGAATTGGTTTGTACTTCCTAGTTAAATTTCTTTCACCACCTTGATAACATGCATGTGGTTTAGATAAAATAGTCTCCTAGGACCAACACATTTCACATACAATATACAGATGTTCAAATTAGCCTGTGGGACCTCTATCCCATCAATAGGATCCCCATATAGGGGAACATGTATGATGAATTCCTCTCTTTAGAGAATATTTAGGATCAGTGTGAGTGGATGTCACTATTAATCAAGGATTTATAGGGAATGGTGTAATAATGGATTCTGAAAAATCTTGGCTTTATAGGGATTGGTGTAAGAATGGATTCAGAAAAATCATGGGATGAAGGAAATCCCATTAATTTAATGGTTTAGCTATTTCGTGAAGGAACCTAGAGATAAACATACAAGGATATCAATAAGTTCATGGAACCACTAATATAGATGATGAAGAACACTTAATAGGTGATCATGAAAGAGATCCATATTTACCTTTAGTGGTATATCTAGATGTCCCTTAACCCCAATGTAAGGTTGGAAGGATTTACAAATCCATTACACTATGGATGGATACATTAGAAACATGATGGGACATGGGGGTGCATTTGATAATTTTTAGCAAGGAGAATGTATTGGAAATGGAACAACATGTAATTCTTGGGGTTCCAATATTGTAAAATCTCTATAAGGTTTTAAGGAACATCATCCAGAAGAAAACCCCATTCATTAATGCAAAAAAATTAATTTTTATTGTTGAGTCATTGAAAACATGGGATGGTATAATTTCCCAGACACCATCCACCCTCCCAACACTAATTTCAATTTGTTAATTCCTAATTGTTTATTGAGTCCACCTATTCGTGTGGAGTAGGTTAGTGTGATCATGATGATAGTGATTTTAGAGAACTTTATGGATCATCCATCCAACCTCTTGATTGTCACCATTATAGATTATGGATTAGAACTAGTGAGTAGTTTTCATACCTCTTGTCCATTTGTGGTGGGATTTTGGATGTGTGAGTAGATTGAAAAGTGATTTGGGAGCTTTACACCTAGAATTAGTTTTTTCAGCTAGTTTTGCTACCACAAGAGGCTCAAAAGAAATTTTACACTAGATTTCAAATCAATCACAACCCCATGATCCTATGACATATATAGTGCATGTTTGTGTGAGAAGGTTGTATAGGGATGATTTATTCTCTAATCGATGATGCTTCTTAAAATATTTTTACATATACACACAATGTTATGATAGTGTATGTCCATAAGAAATACTGACGCAACCATTCATGTAGAAAAATTACAATGAAGGGTCTCATAGCCATGCGATAGGGGGTGTTCCATGAATGGGTTAGAACACCGGGATGGATGTTGAGGGGAAGTCAGGAGAGTATTTGCGACGTCTCCAAGGGCTCTCACCTTCACATCAGGTGTTATTCCTAAAAATGAAAATTGGTAGGCTGAAGGATCCTAGGGAAATATAATTCATTGGTTGTTAAACCCTATAGGGCGGTTTCCAAAGCATTTATTATTCCTCAGGGGAAATTCATACACCACACAATGTTCCTAGAGACACAGCCATCCCTAATGCCTCGAGGGTGTAAAATATTTTTTTTAAATCAAACTCCCTTCAACCAATGTTTATTAACCAACATGATGAGGGTATTTACCTCACTTATTTTGGTCATGTCAAGGAACTATTGTCATATTCCTAAGATGGGTCCATGTTTTTCTAGAGGGATTTGCAATATGTGGTATTTTCCTATGGTGTGGTGTGACCCCTATCTTATAGGTTGAGGATTTTGCTACACATTAAATAAAATGTTGACATCCCTGTAATTTATATATCATATGCATAGAAATTTTTAAAATGATATAATAGTTGGATTCTTGGGGTATTGACACATTCCTATACTACCTTGGGAAAGATGTCTATAATAATGATTAGGTACACACCAAGACATTACAAATCCGAGTTGATTGTCCAAATTTAGGATTTTATGACTTATTTAAATGGAATTATTATTTTATTAAATTGTGTTGAGGATGAATATATTAACATGATTCTCCATTGTAGGATGAGAAAGAGGAACAACATGATGTGGTGTTCATGGCACCACCCTCCAATGTTTTGGTCACAGGTTCCCAATATTTCATTATTGGGTTGCTACCTATGTGTATACTATCATATCAACTACATCAAGATCTAGATGGTCACTTATCATCTGGTACCTTTTATATTCATAAATAGATTTATATTTTATTCTCTAAAATTATTTTTTTCCTTTATGTAGAGATAATGTTTCTACTTATGGGGGAAATAGCTGATGTATCAGCTACTAGGTAGATGTCATCACCAACAAATCCCATGTCAAATACACTAATTATTTTAGTTAGAATCTACAATTCCATTACCTAGTTCCCCTATTTAAATATTTTGATAGCTACACATAGTTGTGATTCAGTATAATTTAAACTCTATTGTAGTAAAAATGGCATATAGGGCCTAGCTTCCTCTGGCGATGCTTGAACAGACAATGTCCATGGATGAGATAGAAACAACTGGTGCCATGGCCTCAAAGGGGGTTAATAAAAGGATTTATAGGTTGATACATCACAAGATGTGGAATATATTAATGAGGTCATTAAGGATCATGAAATAGGTCAAGCATATCTCTAAAAGAGCATGGATCCCTACTCACCGGATAGGGTTCTTCCTGATGATCCCATTACATATTAACTGGGGACCTTTCAAAAATACATTCCTGAAACCTAGAATATATTGAAGAATATTCATATAATTTAGTTGAGTTAAGAAAAATAATTTGGTTCACTAAATAGTGTATCAATCAGAACTACATCACCTTCACCTCATGGGATAACATGAAAAGAAAGATAGGGTCTCTCAATATATATAGTTGTTTTGTCTAGGGACTGGTGGAGTTGACTCATGTAACATATCTCCTCTTGCATGAGTCTTCATTAATGAGTGGGTGTTGGTATAGTGGTAATGTATCTAAAAAATTTTCAACATTAAAAAATAAATATTCACCAATAAACTCTAAGTGGCCAAATGGGAGCTTGCTCGACAAGAGGTTTAGGCATAATAGTTTGAACCCATTACCACCCCAACGAAAAATATTCTAATCTATATAAGAGAAATATTGGTGGAAAATGAGGCTAAAGAAGTAAAAGAGGATTCCAGGGAAGTATATATCATTTTCAAATAAAGACTTGTGAAAACATGACTTGACAAGGATCACTATATAGCTGAGGAGGAGGTGGTAGAGTTGAGTGCATAGAAACCATACCTTGAGGTGAAAATAAAAAGGCTAGGAGAGCTAGTCCATCCCCTTTTTCTGGTTAATAAAAAAGGTAACCATTATCTTTAATATTTATCATTTAATGAGTGACTGTCCCTTACCTATGGATGGACCTCCTCACTAATACATGTTTTGATGAAATAATAACATTATTTTTCCCTTAACACCATGTGTGTTCCCTTAATTACATCTCCATCATATTGATAAGGTAGAAAAATATAAACATTTAATCCCATGTGAGTCACTCTCAGTTTGGGAATGAATATATTAATATATGAACACTCATCTTAATGAGAAAACCACAAAAACAATAATATGATTAGGGTCATAATAATTTATGGACCTTTGGCAGTGTCTCGACTAGGGAGTCATTTGTTGGATATATAGACATTGAACATATGACATTCTTATCAATGTATTTGAGTTCTCGTATAGGGTAGTGTGAGGGGGATTGTGTTTTACCCTAAAAAATGGGGAAAAAAGGGATCTGTACTGAGATGTTCATGTCATGGAACATAAAGAGGGCTGATATACTAAAAGAGGACGACAGATAACCAATTTTAAAACATGTTACAACTCAATAACTACCATGAATGGTAAAATATAATTGTGAGTCAACCATTTACCATGTTTGGAACAAGAGTACTATAATTTTTCTTCATAAATCCATCATGAATTATTCATTTAATGTTTTATAAGCCAATTTTTTTGGTCACCACCATCATTATTGTTGGTCGTATGGATATAGAAGATTATGGAAATACATGTATAGGAATTCTTAATGAGTGGGGATGATCATAAGACATGTTCATGTATACTTCAACGCTCTATGGATTATGCCACTATGTCTCTGAGAACATTTTGTGGGAATATCCAAATGGATGATTGTTAGACCTGCCTCCCTTGGGGAGAATATACTAGGTTATCAGGCGATGGTCATCTGACTAATTGGGGAAATGGGTGACTGACACCAAAAATGGAAATATTCTACCAGGAATGGACTAAAATACATTACATGTATACTCATTTAGTGAGGATTTGAGGTGTTTAATTTAGTGTATTCATTGATAATATTGAACACATGGTTAAGCCTCTTACAATGTAGACGATGCATTCTATAACTCAATTTACTTTGACCAGAAAATGTGAAAAATGTGACTAACTTTTATGTTGTTAATGAAATGTGATAAATTAAAGGGGAACTCAATGGGAGATACCTCATAATAGATCTTGTTAAGGGGGAGAAATGGGATATAGGGTTTATATCCCACATTTGTCTAAGCGAGTGGCTTTAATGAATATATCCATGTTATTTGAGGAACAATGGTGAGTACCACCTACATTGTAACTTTTTCATCCATGACCAAAATTCTTCTAAATTCATAATAATAAATTTTTGATTGAAAATATAATTTTTTTCTTTATTTTCCAATTAGGTATTTTCAATCGGGTTGAAATTTGTGCCCCATGAATAGTTAGTTAATGGTAAATATAATCAAACCAAGATGCCACTAATTTGTAGTCATATATCTTGGAAAAGATAATGGGTGTACAAGAGGGGTTATCATACTATTTGATATGGTGATTAAAAATTACTTAAAGAAGTACAAGGATGCCATGTTCCACAAAAACAACTCCATGAATTGTTTTACTTATTGTATGTTCATGATGCTAATTCCTAAATGGTTTGATACTAGTTTAAGATCATATTTATTAGGCCAATGTGGGGATATTTTATGGTGGATAAGGTATTATAATCGTGAAATAAATTGTGATAAATAAAGTCTTATTACTATATAGGTTTGTAAAATTTTTAAGGCCATGTTTCAGGGACCCAAAGGTGAAATAAATTTTTTGTCTCAACCATGTGGGAAAATCCCCTACAAGAATATAAATATGAATTTCCGCCTTCTTGGTGTGAGAAATATGGAATGAGGGGTGTGTTACCTCATTAATTAGATTAAACATGAAGGGTGAATAGAATTCAATATGCAAGTGTCTCAAAAATAATGATTTTCTTTTACAGCATGCATGAGTTATAGTTATACTCATTCTCAAAGATAGGGGTCCTTAGATGGGTTAGTGATTGGGTTAGAAATAGGGTAAGAGACCTTGTTGTATCTACATATCACATGAAATTGGGAATTTATCCATATTTTGTTCTAAAATGTATTGTGGTAGGAGGACGATGTTGAATGTGGAGAACCCTATAAGGAAATGATCCAAAGAATGATGTTTTTTATATCATACAATCAACATGTAGACCATGTAGTTTAGTTTTTTTGATAAATGATGTTGTACATATTATTAATCATCATACTGTGAGGAAAGGATTAGGGTCATTCATTTTAAGGTCATATAACATGGATCAATGGTGTGGGTGGGATTTATTTTCTTATAAGGAACTACAAACTATACATGAATGGAGACCGTAGGGGATGATTTATTGATAGTAAAATATTACCTTTGGGAGAATTGTTCTGTATTAACTAGAAGAAAGGGGTTCTAAGTGTCACTAAGAATCCACTGAAATGGGAAGTAAGGCACATGTTTTTCTGGAAAATTGTCAGATAGGAGACCGACACATAAAGGGGTAAGGGTATTTCCTCCTGTGAATGGATAATGACTAATCCATTTGTTTTATATCATCACACTGGCATATTTTTGATGTTTACTTTATGGTTATATTTCCATGACCAAGAGATGATTATACTAATTTAAGGCTATGACGTTTGGAATGAGGTGGATTGTTTCTAGTTTGTATCCATAGAGATGATACCAAAAAGGGGTTGTATGTTATGGGAATGTATGAGTAGTGGAGAAGTATAGAAACCAGATATGAATGAAGGATTAGATATTCATTGACCACAAAAAACATTTCCATGTAATGTTGATAATAATTTAATGTATTTAATATTGGATTAAAGGTTGAAATTCTAATTTGGAATGTATATGTTTGTGCTAAATTTTGGGGAAAGTCTCTACCATACATCCTAATCCCATATGAGCCATGATCACTATGAGAAACAAAGAGGGGAATGTAGTTACCTCAATCACATTGGAGTACAATATGGGAGGAAAAGAATATGTATTTTTATTTTTTTAATGATGATGACAAGAATGATCAATTTTCATGAATATATAGGGAAATTACACAATGGTTTTGAATACTCCACCAGAACAAGGGGTTATGAAATGAAAGTAAATCATAACATTCTAAATTTGGCCCTAGAAGTAGGGAAATCCTAGTGAAGGGAATGAAACCAGATCATTTTTGGAACATATATCCTCTAACCAAGTTATTCAAGGATGGGGGATATAAATTAAAAGGTTGTCGTTTTCCCATGTATGATACAAAAGAACCACTTATTAATTCTAGATGTCCTTCAAGTTGTTTTATATTAAGGGTGGGTGATCAAGTTTACCTAATAACCATCACTATTTTGGGGCATGATTAGATCATGATGGTGATGAGAGTACAAAACAAGGAAGTAATCATGTATTGAAGTGACCATACTATAATTTAAATTGTAGTGTTACACTATGGGAGTTGTTCCTGAAAATTCCCCAACACATTGGATGGGAATAATAGAAGGTGGGGATTGAACATGTTTAAAAGAGGGGTATCCCCAAAATAGGTCCCTGGTTTGGATTTCCCTCGGATACGAGGTTCATGAATATTGACATATACAATGAGATATGGGAATCAATACATAAATATTTATATGTGTTGGTACCCTCTTAGGTGAGGGATAATGGTAAAACATTGTTTGATATCATGTTATAGGGGATTTAAATAATTTAGTTTAATGGCATGCATCAAAGACACTAAACATGCAATTTATCATTAAACTATAAGAATGCATTTAGTGCATTTTAAAGTTGTATAAATTTTACTAAGTGGTTTTACAGTTTAAAATCACTTGACCATGTTTTTGTTATACTATTTAATGTCATGAGACAAATAAGACATTATAAATTTTAATATCATGTGACTAGGATGAACTCCTACCATTTTAATGTCATGGAATGAATAATGATGGGGTTACTCATAGTTTAGGGTCAGAGAGATTGGAAAAGGTGGTTTTATATCCCAATGATATATTTTTAGTGAAAAATAGAAGAAACTAGTTGTGAATGGGTTCCAATATTGTATTTCACTACAAGAAAAATCTCTATTACATGTTTTGATTTGTCTACAGTCATGATACATCGTTTACTAAGGAAAATTACTATTTGTAATGTTTTTCAATATCCACCATATTGGGAAAGTACATACCATACATACTACTCCCACATGATCCATAATCAAGGGTACAGAAATTATTTGTGTGCAGTTCTCTCTTCCCCTAGGGGCTGCCCGATGGTGTAAAAAAAATATATTTTGGGAGGTTGTGGAAGATGTTTACTTTCTTGATCAATGTGAAAAAATTCATAGGCAACTAACACCATGGGTGTGATGGACCCATCAAAATTAATGGATCTAGAAATGTGTTAAATTTTAAAATCCAAAATATTGACCATGAATGTGGATACCGACAATCATGGAGTGACTATTGACATTGTTTCAAACACATTGTCTATACCCTCTTCATTTAATGATGGGGGTGAAAAATGCGGGGTTAATAATTGACGATGATCATTACATGGGAAATTTTATTGGACGTGTGTGGTCATTAAGCCATGTTCACATGATGGGGGTGATTACGATTGGATATGCCCCATCACTTTTATGGGGAGAGCTCTGATTATTAATGTGATTTGGGTCCAAAATGGGGAAGGCACAAAGTGTGTATGTGAACATGCCGAGAAGTTTGGGGATGAGTTACACCCATGGAGTTATTCCATAACAACCTCAAATAGTTTGGATGAGCATCTTAAAATCAATGATTTAATGTGTTCCCAAGGGGGATAACCCCAAAATATGTTAGTGGTGGGTATAAACAAGTGATATGCAATCCATTAATTCCTATATATCCCATTAGATATGGGAATCCATATGTACATAATTATAAAGTTGGGGATCCCTCCTAGGTGAGTGATAAGGTATCACATAGTTTTACATTATGAAATAGGGACATGAACTGCATTTTTTAATTTCATATTGGAATGATGTAGAAAAGATACTTAACATTATATGGTTTGAAAGGGGTTAGTGTGGTTTAAGGTAAAATTGATTTAACCAATGTGATGTACAATTTATCATTGTGTAACTAGGATTTTATACCATTGTTTAATGTCAATAGAATGAGATGATGTAATTCATTTTTTATGTCATGTGAATACGATGAATACATGGACATTAAGAGTAACACTTGAGGAACATAGAATTGTTGGGATGTGTTATGCACTATCCATCCATGGAGATGAGTGGGTACACACTATTGGAGTAGACCTATTAATGGAATATTACCATTCAAATTTAGGATCAAATTTTAGTCAAATCTTATTATATATTATCGCAATAACAATATCTAAAACAATATTAACCTAATCAAGTATTGGAGGTGTATTTTTTCTTGAATGTATGTGCTACCTGAATCTGATAAATTTTTGGGTTATGGTGTTCCCTGAGATAGTGTTACTTGAAGGCTTAAAAAATGGATAAGAAAACATCATCTCCCCTGTTTGGTGAATCTTGATCATAAATAGACATTTGGATTGCCGATGGATGAACATTTATTGTAAAAATACATCATTACAATAGACAAAATTGTTAAGAGATTCTTGGATGGAATTCTAGGTCATGGTCTGATAGGACCAGAGGAAATTTGAAGGCTAATGAGGACTACTCCTATAGTTTTTACCTACTCTCATTTATAGGATGATATATTGATTTTTTTTAATTTCCCAATCTAACCATTATCCATATCATGATAGTAGGCAGTTTGGTTAGACAAGATGTTGAATTATGCATACAACATCATCAGTTTGGCGGTTAGAAAAAATCATTGTTGTTCATGAGGATGTTGTCTGTAATTCCTAATCCATGGTTGATATGAGACTTTACAAACTCAATCAAGGATCATGTTTGGACTACATTGATGGGTATGACTTCTTCATACATTGAGATGAAGTTATTTGTGGTCATAACTAACATGAACTATTTAAATGTGGCTGGTGTGTAGTGGCCCATAATATCGAGCCCCCATACATCAAAGTATAAAATTATTTTTGGCCTAATGATTCTTTAGCGGATGATGTATGAATATTGAATTGATTTAGCATGCATGATAAATTTTTGTGAACATTATGTAATTGTGAACTGTGGGGGGATGAAATTACCTCATATTTCATATCCATGGGGAGAACATGTACCCTTATTGATGGGATGAACATGAAAAAACATGAACCTATTTCATGTACTAATGAATCTACTCCCTATTTATGTAAAGGAAAAAAATTCCATCAAATCTAACAACATAGAGATTATTATCTTGGTTGGGGAGACCATGTAGGGGTATTTCACTACACACATACAGATCCACTCATGTTGAACTCGATCTAGAGGGAGATTCCATCTCCAGAGATACTTAATTAAGGGATCAATCAAATTAGGTACTTCTATGATATCCTGGGTTTCTGGGGTTATTTTTGCAGGATATCTGGTGTCCAACTGGTTCACCTATAAATATTATTCATCAAAATTTATGATTCAATGACACATTGATAAACCATATAAATAACCAATACATCATGGTAGAGATCAGAAATAGATGCAGCCAGACTCCCCAAGGTATCATCAATATCATTATGGGCCCATGGAACTTGATCCACCTTCAGCTGGTAAGGTAATCGGACCATAAATTATGACTCCACTCCAATAATGGGAGGTGATATTACATTATGAGGATATAATCACCATTTATCTATAATATTACCAAAATAGAGTCTCCCTTCTCAAAAAAACTGAGGACTTTGATCTCAAGAAACAACTCAAAATTAGGGATATGGGCCTAATAATCAGCTTTGTTGTCAGTAAAGAGTTTAGAATTTATAAATGATTATAGAAAGATGACATGAATTGGACTCATAATACAATTATAATTCTTACCCTTTTATGTTAAGGGGTATTGATGCCTCTTCCGGTTTAATTCTAGGATGAACTATAAAATTTCATCAGCCAATACAGTGTAGTTTGATCCACAACGAGGATATCCACTTCTAAGAATTCTATTTTCATGTGTAATTTCATAGGGTTCAGATTATATGTAATGAAATATTCTATGGTATGTCCCTTAATACTCTTTAAGTTAAAAAAAACCTGAAAAAACCTACTTTAAAATTATTTCACATCATTTTTTCACCTAGTTAGCATGGGTGGATAAGAATTTACTTAATGGTAGATTATATAGTCTCAGTGTTGAGAAACATATTAATAATATAATACAAATTTTTCTCCATACCAATTATTCTTCTATTAAAATAAGGAACCAATGAATGATTCCATAGAGGTCACATAAAGGAACAAAAGTTTTACTTGATGGTTGTATGGAACTCCTCATCCCACTGATATTTGGTTCCTTTCTTCATGATACACTAAAATATGATACATTTTCTTTTTTTTGGAGATGAACCATTAGATATAATCTAGGTAGATCTCAAGGTATCAAAACTCATAGAGGTTGCACAGAGTCCGGACATGGTTAATGGACTTGGTCTACACAAGAATGATATCAATGAATATATATCTAATGATAATGAAAAATAACATTATAGAGATGTCCCATAATAAAAACATCATGGGATTTATCATTAGGTGGTTGGAGCAGAGGGTTCTAAACAACTTCATAATATTTTTAGATGTTTCATATTCTAGTTGTATTTGACTAAAAATTATACACATATCATTGCCCCATTTCCCTGAGGAGAAACATGAAGATATAGTGCATGGATTTATGGAAGATATCTGCTACACTTATCAGACTAAATTGTATCAATCAGAAATAAATGGTTTCTTAAGGAACCCTAAAGGTGGTGGAATCTTTTTATTTTGTGATTGTTTAAGATTAATTTTACCTAGAGTATCTATCACTAATGTATTTGGTATGTATTCCAATGGTTGAAATGATGAAGAGGTTGAGCAGATGAAGGGGAAATTATCTTTTGAATTGTGTTTGTTGAGTTCCAAGATGTTGATGTACACTCTGATATGTCTATAATTATTCAAAATTAGGGAAATATGGGATAGTCCCATAGAGTGATAGACTTATCTGATGAAGTATCCATTTATAATATTTTCAATTTTTCTTGAACCATGACCCCTCAATAAGTTTACATCTTCCTAGGAGAATATTTGAACACTTGGTGGCCTACTGGGAGGCTAAGGAATTGATGAATGACATGGGGATTGAGGATTATAATTTAATTATAGATCTATGTGAACAAGTTTTAGTTCTACATTATAAAAGAAACATATAAATTCTACTCCTCGTAGGCTTGACTGCACTAATTAGTGTTAGCCTCAGATATCGGTATGAGAAGAGATTCAGCTGGGTTAAATCTTTTATAATGGTTGAGACACATTCCTAAATGATGGGATGAAAATCAGTAAAATCAATAACATATTCAAAATTTTGAGGATCATAGGATGGGAATGAGTCTTTCATGGATGCAAACTATGGATTAGTACCGTCTTCCTCAATTAAATGGATATGATACTCACTATGGGATTCTATATATGTAGAGACCATGGAGATGAAGTTTGATGCCCTAATTTTTTTGGTCTCTAATGAAGATATCAAATGAAGATATCAATGTAGTGATGATGGGCAAGCCTCAATCAGGGTAGCTCTACTATCCATAACATCTGGTCCTATCTCAAATCGGTATTCATGATGAGGATACCCAAATACTCAACATGAGTTGGGTTTTGTGGTATCAACCATTCTTTTCTTGTCTAAGAATACTAGGTAATCTATGAGCATTCATTTTTCTTGGGTATAATTAAGTAGATCCCATGTTATGGAGTCCATGACTCTAAATAATGGATTTATAGGATGAATCTATCCTTCATGTTATCTATGGATTCACTAACATTGGTATTGAGTCCTTGGGAAAATTTATATTCTTGACCGCATTGGTCTGGAAGATTTTTCTATCTGTCATATGGTAAGAAACATCTATGTTGAATAATTCACTTGAGAATAATGGAGAATAATATCCATAGAGTACCCCCTATGAAATGATTGAGGGAGTATTTTATACACTAATAGAATGAGTTGTCTACTGCTACATGTATACAGAGGTAGGGTCTTCTTACTAGGGGATTTTAGGTAGTGTCTTATGAGAGAACCATGAATTGGTGTTCACTACCAATCCCCCAAACTAGTTTTCAATATAAATTTCTCTGTGTGGATTATGATCAATATTATATTTCCCATAAATTTTTTTGTTAAATCAGATTAGATATTCCTTTATGGACAACAACTATTTAATGATTTGGTGTAGGATATGATTAATCCTTCCGCTAGTTTCCATGAAGATTAGATATATTCAAACATCATTAATCATTCATGGGACTTAAAACATGTGTATTTGGACCTAAATAGTATAACCCTCATTTAATTTAGATTAATAACTGGTGTATTTTATTTCATCTTACTCTATTTACTCATCATGATATTTATCATTGGAAACTTCCTCAATCACAAATAAGAGAGGTCACATTAGGGCATTTATGATGGACTTACACAAATACATTGATAGTAGAAGTGCATTAAGAACTATGAGCTAAGCTCATCTGAGGGAAATGTGATTTGGTGAATCATTCACGTGATTTATGATTATATTTTTGCCTACCAAAAAAATTTATTTAATAGGTTATGAAGTGGGAACCATTGCCAGAGGAACTGAGGAATAAGTAGAGCATGTTTTGTTATACTACTAATTGGAAGAAACATTTTGAGCATTATTTGGTAAAAATTAGGCCTTTTCTAGGAAGATAAGAGATATAGGATTCTATTTTTGAGCTAAATGACCTATCAATATGATCAGTTACAGGGGATTATAAGATAATACACCCTCTGAGGACTATGCATGTTGATACCTAAGTGAGTCATGTTGATTGGTTTTAGAATCTTTAATGGTCCATTATATCATACCAAAAATTCAATCATTTCTAGTAGTATCACACCAGCCACTTCATCGATGGTGTTGGTCAGATGTTCTTAAAGGGGCCATTTGGTTCATCTCATCCCCGATTAGTGTAAGATGTTTGACAACCCTAAAATCATTGACTGGGGAATATCCATATTCTATATCGGGGGAAAATTCAAGGATATGATGGAATCTAGGGGCCACTCCCATCCTAGGTTAATGAAGTCTCCATGAGTGAATTACGATTTTGGAAATGGTGGGGGACTTTGATTTCACAGGAATCATCATCGCATATTCTTCTAATGTGAACATGGAATGTTGTGATGTTAATTTCGTGGATATAGAGGATGTGGTGGACACATAAGATTATGGATTTCTCAAATGGGATATGATAATGTTCTGGTAATTATAATTCATATTTTTTTCCATGAACTCAATGTAATTTTTCATGTCTCAAATGAAAATATACTACAATTCATTTAGGGACTCATTGCTGCTGTTGATATCTACAGAGATATGTTCGACCTGTTATGGAACATAACCCAACATTACTAAGTTGTGGTATACCTATTTTTGGATCCAAAAATTATGTTAAGATTTTTCATGATGGTTTGGATGTGGAACTTAGGGTAAAGAAGTAGTAAGAATATTTATATGGAATAGATGAAGTATCCAAGGACCTAATAAAACATGAAATAGTAGACATTTTTATTTCATTTTTTAATAGTAATCAAGGGTTCTTGACACTAAGGGGGAGGGGAGTTGCTTAGTGTTTTCATGAAGAGTATTCTCATGATGTAACATATCATATAGTGTTTCATGAAGGAGGACTAACTGTGGGAATTGGTCGATATAGCAGTAGTTGCTTCTTCTTATATAGAATTATTCACGAGTGCTAGAAGAGGCATTTGGAATAGCCCCTATCTAATTACATATAATGATTCATGCAAACAATAATCCATTTTATGAGATTACATGAATTCACCTAAATATACTAGGCAGATGAGTGTGTGGAAAATAACATCACAAATATTATATACACATATCCCTAAAGGTTTTTAATGAGAAATTTGCACATAATGGGAGTACATGTGCCCTTTTAATTGAGAAATTAGGTCAAAATCCCAGATTTCATGCCTCTTTGCACATTTGGAGAGGACAATGATTCTTGTATTCTTTTTGGTGGAGCTAAATCGGTATACGAAAAACCATTAGATATGTTTTTAGTTGATAATAGATACTATGTAAAATTGTTGTCACCAATTAAAAGTAGGTCTGTAAAATGATTAAACGAATTATCAAATCATTGAATATTATTTACAATCTATAGTTTACAACATGAGATCATATCATGATAAAATGTGTTTAATATGCTCTTTTGGATACCAAGTACTGTAATATGAGTCAAATCTTATATTAAAAATTTTGAGGGATGAGTGAAAATTTTCAATCCATGGAAAATATGACTGCCATTCAAGAGGAATCATGTCTTGATGAATCAATAATGACTTAATATGGGAAATTAGAGTTAATATCACATCACCCTAGTGAGGAATAATAGTAACCAATTATTTTAATATCTTGATGGCTTAAGAAGTTATGCCTTCCAGATTCGGAGGTGGTAAATCATGCTACTTGAGTGGGGAATGCAGGTCATATATTAGATATTTTTTTTGTGTTCATCTACATATATCCTAATTAGGTGTATGATACCACCCACCTTGACTCTAAGGGTCTAGTTATATAGAACCAACTACTATTCTAGATGAGTAAGATTTTCCCCATGATGATTTTCCCGCTTCAGGCACCACATGGTGTGAAATGGGTAGTGAGACTTTTTTAACCCTTTAGTTCTTGGATAAAAGAATTCATATTGGAATCTACCTTGATTATTTGAAAGTACCTATATGGGATTCTGGGCTTAGTGATTCATCTTACCTTGTTTATATATCATCATGTAGTTAGTAGTTCCTCATTTTGGAGACTTCTGATGCCCAAAAACATTTACTATGGTGAGTATGAGCACCAACTATAGGGTTTTTATGATGTTTCACCCATTTTTGTGTGTTTTCTCCTTTACACCAGACATCATCATCCACCCCTCTATGAGAATATATGTGATTCATCATGATTATATTCATAGTTGTTGTGGTTAGAGTGTAACATTTACTATTATTGGGAAGTGTAGGATGAAGATGACGTCGTCATCATGGAAGGGGGATGAAATGGAGGAAATTTTACTACCCATACCCCCTTATATTAACAGTGGTAGATTCATCCCACATAACTCTCTGACACACTGTGTTGATTCTGAAGCATGTCTTCTAAAAACAATGGCAGTTTCTATGCGAGTCATGGAACTGATCCACTAAGAGTGTGGTGTTATGAAACATCTAACTCTACTAATGGTTGTAATAAATGTGTCCATATATTCCAAGATAAGAATACATGTGATCCTAGAGGTGGTTGAATAACTCATATATATTTTGGTTTCGACACACCACATGGCCTATAGTGATGAATTTTAGGACGGTAAAGCACAACAATTAGGGTGACGAGAATAGGATCTGTAGTTAGTCGGTGGTTAGGATCTCCCACATGACCTCCTCCTTTTTATCATTATCTAGAGGGTAATCCTACACTTTTTCAATCTATGAATAAATTGGTGTTGGATGTGACATTTAAGATATAGTGATATAGACCTTCCTTATTATTAGTTTTCTTGTAAAGGTGGAATCACACAAGCTAGTCATATTTGGAATAAGAAAGAGTCTTCTGATGGTGGGGAGAGCTTCATCACCAAGTATATATAGGACATGGTATCTGCAACCTCCTTCTAATTGGGAAGTTCTTCATTCCCTATAGAATAACATCATGTTATCTTTTTAGTGAGGAATACAAGAAGGATCCTTTTGTATCTCTTAATACCATGGTGGATGTGGATGGAAGGTAATTCTATGGCGTTAAGGATGTCTATACAAAAAATTCTTGGAATGAATATTGGGAATATCGTACACCAAATTTCTTGTAGAGAGATGTGGGGAGCTTATGGATATCTACCTCAGGAATGGTTTATCTCAAGTGACAAGCTTCTACCCCTTATCCATT
The DNA here is from genome assembly GCA_963277665.1 of Viscum album. Classification (NCBI taxonomy): domain Eukaryota; kingdom Viridiplantae; phylum Streptophyta; class Magnoliopsida; order Santalales; family Viscaceae; genus Viscum; species Viscum album. Next base: position 887,315,470 of record OY728158.1, read on the forward strand.
GGAGGTGGTGGGGGAATTTATATGGGGTCATTATTTCCCTCGAACATTGAGAGTTGGATGTTAATGTGACATTTTAAACTATCTAATCTTTTATAGCAAGGGGGTCCCCTAAGGAAAATCCTCTATGGGTATCAAATAATTCATCCATGTGTGATATGAACAACATTGTGGGATGGTACACCAATGTGGTTGTTTGTTATTCTACCACATGACTATACCTTAGGGTATGGTAAGTATTATATATAGGGTAAATATGTGTCTACTGATTACACTATGAGAATGACATTTGTAGTGTAATTATTCATCTTGTTGGGTCATATGTTGGTTACATGTGTCAGCTACCCTTATAGAGTCAAACAAACTAGTCTATTGGTTGGGAGGGGTCTCTATTTAAATTAGCTATGTAGATGCCTCTATATGGTGGGTTCATGGGTAGGAGGTGCATTGACTGTGGTAGGGGTCACTTAATCTATCACATAGTTTTTCTATTGGGGCAGGATTGGATGTATCCCCTTGGAGTTGGTGCTGAGTATTTTGGATCGAGGCTATAAGATTAGGGTAACGATCAACCTGTTCATCGACTTAAAAATTAAGTCAACTTTGTCATTAACACTACGTGGTAGGGTCCCACCATTGTGTCCTCTAGATCATGGTAACTATTGTAGTGACCCATACTCCCCCCACCTCTTCGGCGAAGGTGAGGGATCTCTCATAAAATTATATGTAGAGACTCTTGGAATGATTTTTCATTATGATTAGGGAGGGTATTATCGGATTTGTGGTCCATGGGGGTGATGGTAGTGTTTGAATGATTATATAGCCTCTAGTTCATGATTATTTTGGCCCTTAGTGAAGATGAAAACTTTCTATTCATAGTGATAAACAATGGATTCTATTTTCTTCTCTTGGACAATCATAGAAGGAGATAAATGAATAGTGAAGCTTTTATTCATGGAAGCTATAGTCATCGAAAAAGGTGTATGGTTTTGTGGAAAATATATACCATCAATTATCCTCCCCCGTAGCTTTTTCTTATGGGATGTATTTCAATTCCCACTAATTTTTACCTATACTATATATGAGGTCCATTGTTTGTATATATGTAAAGCCAATAATGCCATGAATTACCCATTATCCCTATATTCGATGAAGGATCCACATCAATGATATCATAGATCATGGATTCAAAATGTTTATCATCTACCTCATTTTATAGTAGAATAGATTTCAAATTGGGTTGACCATTTTGTTTTCTAATTCTTTCTAATGTGGCACATATTGATGTGATGTACTTTAATATCATTTACCTATGTGGTCTACATCACTGTATTGGTCATTCCTTTAATATGAGGACTTCCATATATTCATTTTTACCAATGGAATGTGGCCTCTTCAACCAAAATCAATGATGAAGAATCCTTAATGAGAATGATATGATTAGATGTCAATTCATCCATGAATTTTATTTACTAGTGAGGGTCTCCCTCAATTATTTGATATATTTTAATAAATATAATTCATGGTTTCATCTTGAGGTGGATGATGGTTAATTACTAGACTTCCATCAATAAAGGGTGGGAAGCTATGGTCAATGTTGATGGTGACATTTGGGATGTGTTGAAATATTTGGAAATTGGGTATGTTTGGAATTTTTAATGTTCTAATCTTCTATAATTGATTTAATTTCAAGTATGAGGTTTCTTAGGGGTAAGATTTAGGAATCTCATGTCCGTTACTGGTTAATTGGAACAAGTCACATAATAAATCCAAGGCTCATTACATCCATCTTCTTATAGTTATTACATGAGGATGATATTTTTATGTGTCAATAGTGGTTACATATTTATGATCTTCTGGGTATATAGACATTTTTTTAAGGTCTTATGCGGACATGCTCATCAGTTTAAAGTCTTTTAGAGATATGGTCATAGTTTTAGAGTCTTGTGAGGACATTTACCATATTCTCTTGTTACGTACTATTATAAATATATTGTAGTACCACATATGGTTCCAATGTTCAATGGGGATATCATATTTGGATGTATAGATGTATTCTTATTATTCATGAAGGATAAGAGTTACCACATCTAGATGAATGATTGATTTTTGGTGGATGTTTGACTTGAAACTCTGGGAGGCATCATATGTACCCTATTGCAAGAAAGGAATAAAAAAATGTAGATCTAGAGCCCAGTTTATGGTCTTATGATATGACGGGTCCCTGCAGTTTATCATTGTATAGGAAGGATTTGTTTTCCACCAATGTGGTGGTAATAATAAATATTATGGGGATTATACATATAGGCTATATAAGAAATGGGGTATCATCTCAAATTTATCATATGAGGCATGAAATGTTTTTCACATAGTGAAGTTATATAGTTTAATTTCATGTGTTGAGGATGTTTTTGGGAATCTTAACACCTTCCATATAGTACATGAATCCATGCAGTTTAATGGATTAAAACTTTTTTGTGAGAGATATGAATTTCAATGTTTATAATTATGGACTAGGGTACTATGATTTTTAATTTCATGTAGCTCTATCATTGGTCAGGGTTTATACATGATGCTACCCATCCAAGATTAGGGTATAAGGATAGATGTATATTTTTTTATCCCTTATGAAAGGGATAATAAATCTATTTCCCTTGATAATGAAAAACATGGCATGGAATGTGGGGGTACTAAGGTTTGGGATCCTATGATTTCAGGAAAAAGTATATGAGGTTGACTGGACCAAGCTTGGGGAAAGGGGTTAGAGACGAGGGTCGATGATATCAGTCTTGTGGAGGGTTGAGGAATGAAACATACCATCATAAAAATGTAATGTTCCCATGAAAATTAATCATTCAAAATGATATGTATTCTAAAATTTGACATTAATTTGGGGACATGGAGGTGAGTTTCGTTAATGATTCAGGTTTGTGAGGGTGAGGAAATCAAGGTTGAGTCCTTTTTAAAAACATGTGTGGCCACCCTAATGGAAGTTAATTGGTTCTTATGAGGCAATTTTCTTGAAGGATAGATGGTTCAAAAAACCCTATATTCCAAAAATGATTTTTTGGTATCATTGATGGTGAGATACTTTATGCAGTTCATCTCCATTATGTTGTTAGTGTGATATGGTAATTATGGAAATTTATATGAATCCATTTCACATTTGGCTCTTGGAAGATTAATTTTTGATACATTAGGGATTTTAATGAAAGTCTAAATGTTATGATCACCTTAAATGAATGACAAAGAGGTTATTTATATGTTCCCAAAAGGTTGAGACATAAGATGCATGAAGCATTTCTATCTTCATGTAAGATGGAGTTTCACAGCTCCCTTACATTATTTTTGGATCCCATTCCTTTCATAAAGGATTCATCTTTCTAGAATACATCCACTTAATTATTTTTTGAACTCACCTAACCACAAATCAACCAATTATTCCTTGATTTCTCCTGTAACATGGATTTTTTAATCAATTATTATGAAAAATATTTATGGATGATTCGAAGAAAGTACTAATTTCTATTTTTTAATTATGTTATGATAAAATCATTCTAAAACCCATTACATTCAAATAGGTTACACTGTGAAAAAATGAGGAATGTTTTAATGATCATGCAGGACATTTATAGTTTAAGGTTATGTGATAGGTGGTTCTATAATATACCTCCAAATACTTTTGGTAAATATGGATAACTGATGAGATAATTATGTTATACCAGAACCTGATTTCATGTTCACAACATTACATGTGGCCGTGGTTTCATGTTTATAATTATATGCATTGACCTAGTTTCAAGTCCATAAGATTATGCATTGACATTATATCATTTCCATAAGTTAGTGAATGAACCTATTACTAATTATACATGTTCACAATGTTATAATATTATGTTTTTTTCTAGATTCCATATTGTTTGATATCCTCATGTGGATCATGATCAATTATTAATGATTCTTCACTCTTATTTATTTTGAATTATATTATTTCAAATACTTTTCCAATTAATCATAATTATTGATATATGAAATTATTAGGTATGAATTTATTATGTAATGTTCATGTTTTTGAACCCTTATTCTTACTTATGATTGTTTTTTGAAATCTACCTTTTTACTATTACTAAAAATATGATCACTCTATTTTTTATGTTTCTTATCCATGGGTTATGTTAAAATAAATTAAGTAGGGTATGTATAAGAAGTGTATTATATGAGAATATCATTATATAATATGTTAAATATCATTAATGAAATATGATGATGATGGTTCTAATATTCAATTAAAAAACATTTATAGTCATTGTCACAGTATAATTATTAAATGTAGTGAAATGATTAGGTCACATAATTTTGCTTTAGGGAAGGATTCAGTTATTTTAATAGAACTACATTAGAAAAACCTATTCAAAACCATGGGGATAAGACTAAGAATAAAATAACATGATATATTTATTTTAATGTAGAGGATATGTGTTTCTATAGAAAATACATCTTCTTCTAGATATGGGCATGTAGATATAGATGTAGAATAGACACATATCAGGGGAAAAACTCTAAAGGGAGTGGATTGGGTATAACTCCATCATCACTGGTGCATTATGAGTTTTCTATAGACTACACACCAAGATAGACACTCCTAATAAAAATAAATTGGTTAATTTATAATTATCATTATGATCTATTAAAATTTATTTGAATAGATGAAAATCATGGATGACATTGGTGAATCTTAAAGATTCATTGGTTTTTAATAAGTTTCTAGAATTTATTACATCATAGGGGTTATTTTAAAAAATATTTTATTATTCAATCTAGTTATTATATCTTAATGCTAACACTATGTTTTTGGTTTTATTAATGGTTGGAAAAACTAATAATCATGTGAAAAAATATGAATGAAAATAAAATGATGGTACTCATGAGTAACCAAATGTCTTGGGATTTGGGATGGAATATATTATGACAATGATCACTAATATTTATCATGATATAGGCTATAATGTAGTCCATATTGACATTTTGAATGCACCATGGTGGGAGAAATATGACATTGAATCCTTTATGGGAGAAGACTAACCTAGTTTATATGGTTCTTTTTATACAATATTTCCTTGATAATGGATTACTATGATGGGAAATTTATTTTTCATTCTATAATTATTGTACCACAAAATTTTTTTCTTAGCAGTATACCACTTTGATGGTAAAGAAGATATATGGTGGAATCTTATTGAGAATACAAGGATTGCGAACAAATCAAATTCACTGAATGAAAGGAATTTAAGAGGTTATTTAAAAATAAGTATATTCGATAAAATATTTATACAAAAATAAATTGGTACATTCTTGATTTAAAGCAATATAATAATGTATCCATTGGAACCTATGAGTAAAATATCAAAACACATATGAGGTATGCTTCCGAATTTATCATCCACACAAAAAATAAATACTAATAAGTAGTTTAGATTCTTGAAACCATTTATTCGAATGGAATTATCTATAAAATACTTCTGAATATATGAATATGATATTATATGTGCACTAAAAGAGTAAATAGAATCTGAAAATCCTAATATTATTGTTTTTTTGTGATAATAAAAGGACGTTGGGGTTTCATGGGAGATCTAATGGTATGTAACATTTAGGGAAGAATATGTTTGAACATCCATCACGTGAAAATTTTGTGAAGAAGCACTCAATAATTTTTTAAGTTGAAAGTGAATATGTTTCATGTGTGGGAGGTCTAACCAAAATTAAATATAATTTTTATGTGATGTAAAGATTACAATAAATTAAATGAATAGAGATAAATTTTGACTGAATACATAACCCACACACCAGTGATTTATATGAAAAATGTTTGGGAATTATTGAAATCAATTCCCTAATATAAGGGAAAATGAGGGAAATAATCCTTAACAACATATGATGTAAAAGGTGAAGGGTAATCCTTATTTAATTGCAATAGAAAAATTGGGTTAGGATAATAACATAGTGGAAGGTGCATTTATCATCAACTCTATAATTGATTTTTTTTAATTCTATATAGGTTATACCAACTATTTTTTATTTACCGAATTTCATATTGGAATCACATCACCACCCTAACGATTAGATTTTTATTTCACATTGAAGATAAATAATTGTATGAGGATGATATCTCATTCCCATATATCATATCTGATAGATATTTATTGGAATATTATTCATATAAATCTTATTATGCTTGATATAGTTTATTTTAATGTAATTTGGACATGTATTGGATCTATATGTCTAGTGGCCATATCAATTTCAAAGGAGAAAAAGTAATATTTGATATTTGGAATCAACATATAATGGTGTTTCAGATTGAGGATGAACCTAGTGTCCCAATTGAAATTCCAATAATTATATAGGTCTTAGTACTTATTAACGAGGGGGTATTTATATCAACTTGTTGGGGGATAAATTCAACATTCAAAATTTGAATACTGATTGAGAACATGATGATGTATTTCATGAATATGTTCCTAGAATCACATAGAATCATGAATCTGAGTTTTAAATAGAAATTAAGCATTGTTTTACACATATATCAAATACTCCAAGTAAAATGGATTTGATTGAGTTGTAGGAATTAGAGAATAAACTCTAGGAGAATTTAGATAATTGATTCATTTAATATAGTCCATCACCATGGGGTGTACATATTGTTTTTTTTAATATAAAATATGTGTTAATGCATATTTTTTTATTACTAGAAAATTAACAGTTTCACACAATTGAAAAAAACGGTTATTACGATGGTTAAAAATCATGGGAATATGCCCCAAAACAGTGGACCTAGGCTACGATCACAATTTTGACCTACCGTGGCCATTATCATCGTGGTAGTTGGTACTATCCACTGCAATGATTTTAATTGTGGAAATAAATACCTATTTCCACAATTTTAAAAACGGTTGCAATAGGCCTCCAAATTTGACATCATGGTGGTTGACCTAGAGCCATGGTTTAAAATGAAGGCTATAGGTATGTATTTACATGGTTTTAACCATGGAAATAGTCTCGGAAAACCATGGAAATAACATAAATCAAAAAATTTCCCAGCGAGATTTTATCTCTGCACCACCACTTTACAATCTAGAACACTTACTACTACACCGTTCCACAATTCAGGTATATATATATATATATAATGATATATATATTAATTACAACTTTGAGAACAGACTAAAAACCATGGCAGTAGGTCTTGCTTCCAAATTTTTGGCCAGAAACTTTGTTCCCACGGATGCTTGGGAACCCAATTACCACGGTTTTGAAAAAATGTGGCTATAGGGTGTCAAAAAAATTTGCATATCGCCACGATTTTACAAACTGTGGCCATAAGCCACAAGAAAATAGGCATATTTCCATGGTTATGTGGCCTATCGACATAGTTTTAAAACTGTGGCTATAGGTCCATGGTAGTAGCTCTATTTTATCTTTGTGTCACTATTAATAACAGTAATCATCTTCCTCTTTCCAATGATTTATTTGTTCAATTAAAAGTACCTAAATATTTTTGAATGATTTATTTTATCTATATTTAATTATATACGGGTCATGAATGAGGATATACCGAAATAACATTCTATACTTGGTATTTCCATTATAATTCTGAGTAATTCCATTTTGAATTAATAATTATCTTATATATATCATGGATATAATGAATAGTGTGTTTAAAGAATACCTTGATCAGTTTTTGGTAGTCTTTATTTATGGTATTATTTATATTGGAATATAAAGGAAGATAATTAAGGACATTAAATGATTTTATTGAAGAAAATAATAGAAGATTAGTTACATTCCAAATTTAACTTTATTAAAAAATTTATATGGAAAGTCCCATTCAAGGTAAATTTAATTTTATGTTATGGTATATTGATTAAGACTTAAAAGATATATGTTACTGAACATTAGACCAAATAAACCACAGTGACCATGGTTCATAGTTTTCTTATGTTGTAAAGATATTATAGACACATTATGAGATATTTAGAATAGATATGAAATCAATTAACAATGTTAATACATATGGGATCCATGTTCTTGTGGATACATGAATGTGATGAGAATTTCAATGAACTTAAGAGAAGGTTGGTCAGTTCACTTATGCTTTCCCTACACCATAGTATATAAGAGTCTTTTTTCTATAGTGATTTATTAAAAATTGAACTTGAATTTTCTCTCATGTAGAGTGATCTGGCGATGTCTTGTTCCTAGTTCCAATTGAAAAACCATTAGAAAAATTATCTGACACTTGATTTAGTGTTTTTATCTATAATTTTTACATTAAAAATATAGAGCAATTTTCATTATCGACCATGATGTGATATATATATATTAATCATAAAATAACGAATTATATATTCACTTATAAAGAGTTTAATATGAAACAAAAGTGTTTGATGGAATTTATCAATAATTATGAATCATAAATACACTACGACCCAAGGAAGGAAAAATGGTGACTAATGCTCCATGTCGGAAAAACCATGATAGGTTGTCCATGATGAGGACTGAAGGAGGTAAAATATTAATGTGTTTTCAAAAAATATATTGAAAAAACATGAGGAAATAGAAAATGTAATATCATTTTCATATGAATGTTAAACCATCAATGCATGTGGTCATAGAAGAGTTATAGAAAAAATATGTTGAATTGAATATAATGGTGGGTATTGTTCTTGAGTTCAATACTAAACAATGGGATAATATGTATTATAAATCAATTATGTGTTCATAAATACCATAATTGATGAAGTATGTATTGAATGAAGCTCTTATTTCATCATTTTCTATTCATATTTTATTTAAAAATATGTATAGATATATGAAAGTGTATTTTTTGAAGGATAACACTAAAGGAGATATCCTATAGTATGTATTTTCATGCCTTGTATATCCACAATTTATGAATGAGATATATATGTTTAAGGGGATGTTAAATCCTCTATACGTATAATAATAGAAATTCAAAAATAATACCATGGATTTCATTATGATACAACCCAAAATATCAATGTGGAATAATGATATTTTGTTCATAGTCGATCACTTTATGAAAACAGTTCATTTTATTTCAATCAAATAATATTTCTATATTGATTATTTTTATATGATATTCATATATATAGTAATAGGTATTATTTCATGTGTTAACACATTATATTTTCTCTAATTGGGATCCTTGGTTTACCTTGATGTTCTGGAGAAGACATCAACATGATTTGAATACGCAGTTGAACATTATCACTATTTTTCAACCTAAGTCAAATGTTCAGTCTAAGAGGACAATTAAAACCCTTGAGGATATTTTGAAATCATGTTAAATGGATCTTAAAAGGTTTTTGGGATCAACAAATATATCTGGTAATTTTTTCTTACAACTATAGCTTTCACTCAAAAATTTCGACTACTCATTATGAAGCATTATATGACAGGAATTTCTGAACTCCAATGTTATAAGATTATGTTTTAGAATGACTTCTATTCAGACCCGATCAATACTAGTACGTTTATGGGAATGTTTTATCCATTTATAATCATATCAATGTAACTCATAGTTGATAAAATATTTATTATGTGAATCATTAGGGAAATACATATTCGAAGATAATGACAAGGTGTTCCTATGTGTTTCTCCTAAGATAGATATCATGAGATTTTATATAAAGAGATATCAAGACATATATATATATATATCATCCCTTTAATACCCCCATACCAATTCTCCCTCACGTGACCAATAATGGCTTCTATGATACCTCATGTGGACCACCCTGTATTCCAGATGCCACTAACTATTAGTGAGGGTGTGGAAATAACTATAGTCACTGATCCATTTCTGAAACCATGCTTTATATATTATTTAAAAAAGTTAAATAAAAATATTTTCCATCAAAAATATTATGATATATTAAGTTCTAGGTTTTTGGGATTCAGGAAAATCATTAAATTATATCAGATCTTTACAAAAATTTATAAACAACCGGCCGACAACACCTATTTTAGCTACTTGAATGAAATAAAAACAATTTAGAACATATTTTTGTTCCTTTTAATATCAATTTTAAATTTATGTAGAGAATATATTTAATCATTTAATGGGTTTAAAAAATGTGGTTAAAATCCATTAATAAATAATATTAAGATTTTACTTGAAAAAATTCCTCTGAAAAAAATTATTTTATATCAAATATAAACACATTTCATATAATAAATAATTTTTAAAATACTACACTATGGTTATACATATATAAGTAATGTTATTAAAACCCATTAGAAATATATATAACTTTTGAAAACCCATTTAATTTCAAAATATAATAACCATTTAAATTGCGTGGGTTTATCCTGGAAAACGTTTTACATATTTTCATTGTAAATAATAATTTTCATCTAGAATATAATTATACTTGGAATAAATTAATTAATCTGTAAATCTACTAGTAGTATCACATTTTATGAAAAAATTCTATTTAGGTCTTGAAATAACTCTATTATACATTATCCCAAATGATATCGAGGTATCATATTTATATATGAAAAATTAACAATCCTTTTCTTTTTTATTTATAATCTATTAAAAACATTTCAAAAACTATATGAATTATTTTCATAGAAAAAACAATTTTATATATTAAAAAAATTAGAAAAATAATTTTTTAGAAAACACCATAGTAATTATCCATGAAAAGTCTTTACATTCAAAGGAAATATATTTAAATACCTTGAAAATTTAACATAATTTTTTATTAATATACATGTAATATGAATGAAAATTAAATTATATATATATTAATATTAACTTAAATTTAATTTATAGTGATGAAATATTACTTTTTATATAAAATGTAAAAATTTATCATTTGAAACCATTTATGAATTATGAAAAAATTCTCTTTTTGAGGAACATGAAAATTTTAAAAATGGGAATTTTTAAAATGTGTATAAAAAAAAATAATTGAATAAAACTCCTCTACATACCTAGGTCTAATAAAAATGGATCTAATTTAATATAAAAAATAGAAAATAAAACTTACAAATATAGAATGGAACTTTTTAAAGAAACAGATCGCCCTTACAAGATGATATTATTGAAAATAGAAGCTTGAAGAAAATAGATAACCTTACAGAAATGGTTTTGTAACTTTGAAAAATAATGAACATTGAAAATAAATACATATAATTTTAAAAATAATTTTTCCCCTTAACTTATATTTTTTGCTTTAGGATAAATGATCATAGCAGTGATCTGAAAAGGTTTTGAAATAAATTTTTAAAAAGATAAAATAAAAAGGAGAAGATAGAGAGAGGGAATTGGCATATTAGGGTCATTCAAAGGAGTATAAATGATTAATTTATATAGAAACAGACATATGGACAATCCCATCTCATTTTGTAGTTATGAACAACATTTTACACTTTTAATCATAAAATATTCTACAATATTTTATTGTATTTGAAAATCATGGATTATGATTTGGATACATCTGTATTTATATAGAAAAGATATCCCACATCCATATGGAATTATCATATGCAATGTAAATAATATCCATATATATATATATATAATTATATAAATTTACAAATATAATGAATTTTGGATCTATTTTAAAACAAAACAAAAACCATGGGTAACCTGTTTATTTTGTAATGATAGAGAATATAAATATATTATATATATTAGAGTGATTAGTGTAAACCAAGTGGTGTGAAAAAAATGATCACGTGATATTTCCAAAAAATATAGATGATCTTGGATTTAAATTTAATGGGTACATTTATTAATATATATTTTTATATTAAGTAAACTCATTTCTATAGAGGTTATTAATGATTTATTGAGAAGTAGTCATGAAACAAGACATGACTGATAAATATTTTTGGAATTATAAACATAAAATAAGTTTCATTTCATATTGGGTAAATTCAATATAATTAATATGAGGATTTTATTACTATAGATCGAAGGAAGATTTATGATTGGGATGTTAGGGAATAATGTCAACCAAGATGATATCATGATTAGGGTTCATGGGTTTTCATTACGATAATATAGTTAATTTTGTTTAGAGGATATTATAATAGTCATGCAACCTAAAGGTTGGTCATTCATGATTGAGGATGAATCATACATCATATAATAATATGATTAAGATGTGGGGAGGGGGTCTTTATGTCAACTCGAAGTTGAAGAGGATCAGTGAGGAGATGATAAGAACGATGTGGAGTTGATTGAATAAATGAATTTATAAATAAATGTTTTTTATTTGGAAAACAATATTCATGGTATCAAAATCTCACATCAAAGAATCCTCTTGTTAGTTCATGAATATAGGTAATGTTCTCTTAAAAGGGAACTGTGAAAAGGAATCATGGGATCATCACTAAGAAACACATACACATAGATACACCAAAGATTTGTTGTTCCACACTATCCATGAGAAAAACCTTGTGCGCCTTTGGTCACACACATTGGATAATATGAGTAATTATTAGACTTTTATTCAGGTGATCTCATCTCTTCATCCACCATGGGAAAAAAAGGGATGAACCCTTGCATTTTTTTATCCTTTGGGTCCCACATATCTTGTTGAGCCATCAAATGGTTGGACTACTGGCTGAAAAATTTGTTTATGTATGTATAATTTAAATTTACCAATTAAATTACTTACTATATATTATTCTAATTGTTTTACATACATTTAATTCTTTAAAAAATTAGTTATCATCAATCAGATAATACCTTATAAAATTAATTGTACATTTTTTATTAAAATTTCAATATAAAATTATTTATACCATTGTATTAATTTTAATACTTGACATTTTTTATTAAAATTATAAAATCAATGAAATATTTTAATACTTATTAATGTAAAATATTATAACAAAAAATTAAAATAGGTCTTATAAATAAATTAAATTGAAGATAATATGTTTTTAAAAGTAATAAAAATTTAAACATAATATTTAGAAATATAAAAACTTTGATATCAAAATAAAATTTCACTTAATTAATTAATAAATAATATTTTTCCTTATAAACACATATTTATTAATAAAATATTATAATTTATGAAATTATTTGAAAAGAGTTTATTTTGTAAAATTAACTCATATACTTCCAAATTATTATTCTAAATATTTTTTCCATATTGTTTAAATTGTAGAATTTACCCAAAAATATATTTTGATTGAGAAAAATAAATACATATTCTATTAAAATAAATGTGATAATTTATTTATAATTTCCATATTTTAACATAATTTATATAAAAACATATTTTGATTAAGAATAACCACTTCATAAAATAGATATTATTATATTGAAATTATAAAACATTCTAATTAATAGACATTTATTAATAGAAAATGTGATTAAAGTTCATGGGATCTCAAATACACCCATAAAAGAGTAGCCCTTGGAAATTATTTCAATATACATAATGAAATTCTGAATTTATATTTTTATAATTTAAAAACTATAATTTCAAAAATTAAATATTTTTATGAGATACATAAAACACAACAGATTACCTATAACTCAAAAATTAACCTCAAATGAAAATTTCATAATATCCATAGTTGACTAAACCATTACTATGATACCAATAATGAAAACTCAAGACCTACAATCAAATATATAGTTCTAAAAACCTGATGTATATTTTTTTATTAAAGGTAAATGAAAAATATATATTCCTATTCACAAACGAGTATTATTTCATGTATAGCTAATGGAGGAATAGGAAAATACATTACATTGTATCAAAGCATAAAAAACATTATAAATAACACTCTGACATCAATTGGGAAAGCTAATTAAAAAAAATAAAAACACCTTTGGAACTTATAATGATTATATTAAAATCAATTTAAAACATAGGTGTAGACTAAAATTTTTTACTATATGGTTTTAAACCAGGGTTTAAATCATTAAAAAAATAATATAACAAATTTCCATTAGAAAAAATTTATTAAAACAATTCCTTAAAAAACATAACTTCAAAAACATTTTATTTTACATCAAATATAACAACATTTAATAAATTAAATAATTTATGAAATATTACCTGAGGAACTTAAAAACATAGTAAATACATTTAAATAACCATTAAAAGTACATATGACTTTTGAAAACAAATTATTATCAAAATATAACAGCCTTTATAAATACATGAATTTATCCATCAAATAATTTAAAATATTTACATTGAAAATAATAATTTTTTATGAAAGATTATGATATATGAACAAATTTATGAAATCAATCAGTGCACTAGTATTATCAAAATTTAGAACAATTTCCCCTTGAGTTAATGGAATAACTTCATTATTCATCATTATATATGATACTCATGTGATGAGTTTTAATAAAACGTTTTTGTAAAGCTTTAATTTTTCATTTAAAATACATTTAAATTCTTTTAAAAAAACATAAATTATTTTCAAAGAATAAAATAAATTTATATCTTAATAAATATTGAAATTGACATTTTTTTAAAAAACCCCATATGAATTAACATGTATAAATATATAAAATTACTCCATCCATTCAAAGGAAATATATTTAAATACTATGAAATTTTATCATAGAAAAATATTTTACAAATATTTATGGAATATAAATGAAAATTTTAATATATGGCCCCACAAATTATCATGAATTCCAATTATTATTATAAAATAAATTTTTTGACATATATTGATAATTTGAACAATTTGAAACCAATATTTAATTAGAAAAGAAATTTATTTTGAAGAAAATTCTAAATTAGAAAATTATATTTTAAAGAGAGAATAAAAATAACTATTTGAATCATACACCTATGCATGGTTGGTTTTAGAAAATAAAAATTTCGTTAATGAAAGGGGGTTGAAGATAATTTTTTTAAAAATTTAATAAAAAAAAATAACACGTATAAATGGTTATTCATGAAACTACAATGTCTTAAAAAAATAGATTTCCTTATAGGTATGGTTTTCTATCATTTAAAAACAAAGATGTTTGAAAATGAATATATTGATTTTTGAAATTAAAATTTCCCCCTTAATATTTTTATTTTTATCCTAAATGAGCTAGGAAGTGATCTTACAAACTTTGAAAATAGGTGAATTAAATGAGAAAATAAATACTTTAACAGGGGAGGGATGTCATTTGGTCATAGGGGTATTTCTAAGAAGTAAAAAAGAGTCAGTTATATAGGAATGAAATAATTTCAATATTTGAATAATTTATCAACTATTTACTACATTAAACACTTTGATTCATTAAATATTCCAAACTATTTTTTAGGGTTTGAAAATCATTGATTAAGATTCAAAAACATCTGTATATGTACAAAAGAGCTATCTAATCATCATCTGGATTTTTCACATACAATAAAAAAATGTGAAATTTAGATATAATTGTATAAATTTTAATTTTTATGATACATGTATCTATTAAAAACCCACAAAAAAGAATAATGAGGATCATTCAAATTATATTATTATGGAGAATATACAAATTTTATATATGTTATAATGATCGGTGTAAACCAAGGGGGATGACAACAATGATCCTGTGGTATTTCCATCAATTATAGATGATATTTTTTAAAATATAATAGATAAATTTGGTTATATATATACATATTATAATATGTTTGGTTTGTTTATTCAAGGATTCTCAAGAAGGTTTCTTAAAAAATTCAATGAAGGACAACATTTCTGACATGGTAAACATCATACCAATTTTCGTTTCTATATGGTGTTATCAATGTAATTTTTCTGAAGATTTTATTACTATATATTTATAAAAAAATGATGAATGGGACATCAGTGAATAGTTTAGGCTGATAGGTTATCATGGCTAGGGATTATTGTATTACTATACAATAACAAAGAGTTTTTCATCAATAAGATATTAAAGTAGTCATGTGACCTCAATAAAGGATGTGTGTTATTTAAGATGAAACATACATTGAAGAAAATGACAAATATTTTGTTGGGGGTTCTGTAGGTTGGATCATGGATGATGAATATCCATGAAGATATTTGATTTATGACATGGAACATGTCAAACCGGTGATTCTATAAACAAATTTATTTTTTTAATTTGTGAATACTATATATAGTATCTAAATCCCACATCGAACAATTATATTTTCAATATATTGAGTATTATGATATCTCAACCAATGTTGATTATGCCATGGAACTGGGGGATTAACACCTAGACCCAAATACTCACACACTCTCCCACCACATGTCACACACCATTATCCATGGAAAAACCATGTACCCATTCAAGCACACCATGTGGGTTCGATCCATACCCCCAGCATTCCATTCAGGCATTTACATCTTTTCTACAATGATATGGCCAGGGTAGACCACTCCAACATGGTAGGCCCTTTGTGTCCCGTATATGTGGTTAAAGTGTCCCTTGGTTTCCAATTGGCTGGAATATTTTTTATGTATGTAAAAATTAAATTACCTAATTAAAATAAAAGATATATTTTTATTGTTTTACATACATGAACTTAATTAAATAATTATTTATATTCAAAATTCTAGTATATTT
This sequence comes from Viscum album, assembly GCA_963277665.1. NCBI lineage: Eukaryota > Viridiplantae > Streptophyta > Magnoliopsida > Santalales > Viscaceae > Viscum > Viscum album. The sequence goes on from OY728158.1 coordinate 887,332,085, forward strand.
ATTTAGGTAGTTATTTATTATTTATTAAAAATGTAACATAACATTATTAATAAATATGTATTAATTTTAATATATCATTGTTATAAAAATTTTAAAATAAATTTATATATTACTACATATTAACATAATATATTATCACAATAAAATAAATTGGGGCTTATAGACAATTTAAATTTAAAATAATCAGAAAATAAAAATTAATACTTCTGTAAACATAATATTATGAAAACTATTAATTCTCATATCGAAGTGAATGTTATATTTCATTAATTGATAATTAATTTAATTAATATAAACCATTATTAATAATGGATTATAGTTTATTTAATTATTTATAAATATTTTATTATCTTAAAATAAATAACATCCTTTCAATATATTTAGATAACTAGTATTTTTAGATAGTTTAAATTGTGTAATTTACAAAAATAATTGTAATAATTACATTAAGATAGTGACATACTATTTCTAGGAAAATAAAAGTGATAATTTATTTAATTTTTAATATCTTAACCAGATTTATATCCAAAACCTATATTTATTATAGAAAACCATTTTATAATAAAAAATATAGTCTGTTTAAATTTTCATACAATATAATGAAAAATTCATTATTAAAATAAAATATGTTTAAAATTCATAGAATTTTAAAAAATTTATAATAAATAAATAAATTAAACTCTAGAAGATAACAAATTAAAATATAAATCAATACAATATAACTAAACCCTGAAATACAATACTAAAATGGCATACAAAATTTAAAATAATAATCCATCTATAAGAAAGACTAAAATTTTTAAGACTCCTAAAACTAATCTAAAACCCTATTATTAGTCCCATCTCCATAATCCAGTCCCAACATACAAATTAATCAATAAAGATATGGGCCCCTTTCTATTAACAATTACTATATCCATGAATTATTCCCAATTACTAAATAGTACCCTATATTATGTGTGAGTAAAATTTAATAGGCCAACACCAATGATGCCTAAAACAAGTGCATGATGAGTAATAGGGAATAAAAAATTATGATAATAAATGGAAAATATTATAAATTAAATAAAAAACAATTTAATACACATATTGACCCATGATCATCAGTTTGAGACCCAGGATCTTCCTTAATTGCTATAATATTATGTTGGGTGTTTATTCCCAAACCCTTAAAAGGATCTTATCCCTGAAATAAGAATATTTGTATATGAAAACATTATTCAAG